>OY756399.1:10000-5010000 GCA_963576865.1 Anania hortulata | reverse complement strand
TGCCAACTACAAAGCTTCAATGAACTAACTAAAGAAGAGTCGTTAACAAAACTACTGAGATCTCAAATGAACCTTCACACCGAGTTGTAGAAGTGACATCTATCTAAACTTCTGACTCAGGAACCGGAGGGCGTGTTTTGCTAATTAAAATCAAACAATCCGAACTAAACCGGAGACAATGGCGTCACTCGTCATTTACAAATGAATTAATTAATAGTTCTTCTTGTATCGACCGGTGATTCAAACTTTTGGTTACGGTAATCAAGCTCAAACTAGCCTAATAATATAATATACATATAAATACTATGGTAAAGTCAGAAATTTGATATCATATATCATCATTTAATAAAAAAACATACAAATCGGATTCTGAGATGGAAAGGACGTTTAAAAATATTGTGGGTGCGCAAAAACAACTTTTAGATTAAGAAATCGGTTTGCGTAATTTAAGAATGAAAGAGATTTTTTTTGTTAGAGTCAAGTAAGCCGGCCCTCTGCCAGCGACACAGTTGCTTTCATCATCATCATCATCATTTCAGCCATAGGACGTCCACTGCTGAACATAGGCCTCGCCCAATGACCTCTAGATTGGCCGGTTGGAAGCGGCCCGCATCGCAGTTGCTTTAAGAAATGTAAAAAAAAATCACGACAGTAGTATAAATAATGAAGTTAAAAGGTAGGCATTCCAAGTTACCGAGTTAAAAAGACGACTTCCATAGCCAAGAGACAAGCATCCCGGACTTGGTGTCGCTAATCGCTAAGGTTCCAGGTTCGATTCTCGGTCAATGTAGAAACTTTTCTATATTGTCTCAGCTCTGTGTGTTGTGGTACCGTCGTTGTTTCTGATTTCTGTAACACAAGTGCTTAAGCTACTTATCATAGGATCAAAGCAAAAAAAAAAGAACTTGCAAAATGTACTCAAAGAAGAAAATTAGATGAAGCTCTTAATTATGTACAACAGGTAGTAAAAATCGCATTTGTGACGAGAAACTACGTAAACCTACATTGCGCGTGGCCCGACACGCACTTGACCGGTTCGTAACTAGTATTTTTCATGCCGCACTCTACATATTAATAATATTGCGTTTCCTAATATTACCTCAAAACTTGCTACGTAAACCTGAAAATGGTTTTAAACATTTATTTCCCTCTTCGGAGAGGTCCACTAATGATCGATAGCAGTTCCCTCCCTCGGGGCTCTCGTCCTCCTGACATCTGTTACTCGGAAGCTATTTGCGAGCGATTCAACTTTCACGACTTTAAGTCGTTTTGAAAGTTTAAAAAAACTCTGAACAAGTTACAAGGTTCATAAAGTTATGAAAAAACTGTACTCTAAAAAATATTATAATGGATACATACGTAGTGCACATAATTCTCTATATTGCCTGTACAGTGTCCCAAAAATAACAATAGATAATTGAAAAGAAAAGACAATTCCCAGTTAGGTAACAGTGAATGTATTTTGAACCTTATGATATGCACTTCAATTTTAAAAATCCAAAAACTACTGCGATTTAAATGAGTACAGCGACATCTCTTGATACATTTCGGAACTAATTTTATTACGTACTTTGTTATGAGCTGAGATTTTACTACTACATTTGAGATGAGAGTTTTTGCAACATTTAACATTGCCGTGATATTAAAAACAAAAAGCTACAATAATAAAAAAATCTAGTCAACAGTGAAATTGTTGTACGAACTTCAAACAAACATTATAGATAATAGTATTACGCAGAGACCTAACTTGAACATACTAAGGCATAAGGAGATAGGGGATATGTACAGACTACAGCGTAGTTCTGTAGCAACTGTAGCACGTGCCTACGTCATAGCGTCTTGAATGTCAAAATAATAAGACGTGGTTATTACTCCATTTACAAAGCTCCGAGACTCGCTCGTTACAAAACTTTGGCAATTCACTTTAAAGGCTATGGAATTAATAAGAGGTTTATTTAAATAATCTAAGAATAATCGTAAACATTCATGTTAATCCCTTACAGCGTTAGAAGCCACAACATAAACTTAAATGAGTTTTGCGCTAGAAATTAACATTTTGATGTTGCTTGAATTTTATTTCGTACCTGTTTGCTGAAGCCATTAGATAACGGTCCACGTTAGATGAAAAACGTATTAGAGCTCTTGAATAAGTGTCTCTTTTGAATAATTTGATTTTAATTTTGACGACCTCCATAGCCGAGAGGCGAGTACGCTGGACTTGGTGTCACTATCTCTGAGGTCCCGGGTTCGATTTTCGGTCGGTCAATGTAAAAAATAACTTTTCTATATTGACTCGGGTCTGGGTGTTGTGGTACCGTCGTTTTTTCTGATTTCTGTAACACAATTGCTTTGGCTACTTACCATAGGATTAGAGCAATGTATATGATGTTGTCCAGTATTTATATTTATTTACTGTTTTGATGTAAAATGTGTTTTTTAGTTTAGATAGTATTCTTCAAATAAACAGGATTTTTAATAGTCAGATAACTGCTATGTAAAGATTCAGTTTGACATTTTAACAGTTTTCGTATGGAAAATGTGTCGAAGCGTCAATTTAATTCCTTGGATAAAAGTTATCTGGCAATTGAAAAATCGGCCCTAAGATAGATAGATAGATAGATACTCTTTATTTCACACCATACAAGTAAAATACACATGATTTTTACAGAAAGATGTACAATTTAGGCGGTCTTATCGCTAATAGCGATCTCTCCCAGACAACCTTTAGGCCCTAAGTCGGATAAAAGTTATCTATTTTATTACTATACAACATTTTTGGTAACAATTATTGTCGCGTAGCAGCTCTCATCATTTCAGCCATAGGAAGTCTACTGCTGAACATAGACCTCCCTCAATGACCTATTAGGGGGATTGCCAATACTTGCCACGCTTGGCAGGCGGGTTGGCGAGCGCAGTTTTTTTTAATAGGATTTCGCACTCAGACGCTGCTGCCCATCTTATGCTACAGGAATAAGTCGCCTCTTACGACACGCCTCCTGTTGGCGGTGGGGAAGCGTATTCTTTACGGCGTTTCCACACGACAGCCCTTTATTTGCCTTTTATTTTTTAATATTCAGCCTGTTTCTACCTCTTTCTAAAAATATTTCATACAGGACATAATACGTAGGTCACACAATAAGTTTTGCGTAACTTAAAAAAACAACATGTTATAACCAAAATATTATGTTTATTGCTTTTCAAAATACTCTTGATCAAACCATTTTTAAAACAGGGTGCTTCTCTCCCAAAAGCATTTTGAAGACGAGCGGCTCAGTCTTGCGAAGAGAGAGAACTTTTAAAATCATAAAAAATCATCGCTCTAAAATCTTCTCGACTTAATTCCATTTTCTTTGCGTACGTAGAACTTCGATGTATGATAAAAAACAATTGACAAATCATTTCCCTCCAATTGATTTTTTTTTATTACTAAGAAGGTTGCAACGTTTAAAAAAATATAACATTCGAAATTCAAATAGTTCCGATTAGCTAGAAGTGCAAAACTTTTAGTGTGTTAGCCATGTAATACAGAAATAATATAAATATAAATTTAACACTCAGCAGTCCTACAAAATCTAGAATTTCAAAGATTACTACCTTCATACGCCAATCGTGTAACGGGTTAATTGTCCACTTACGCACACAATCACCAAATACCCACATAACTGTAAAAAAGTGTAATAGACGTCTTAATGATATTAAATATTTTCTACCTAAAACTTATATTCTTTTTAAGAACTTTCCAACCTTTCAATTTGATTTAAAATGTTTTTCTAATTCTCAATATTTAAAACCCGGAGCCGGAACAAAAATTTAAGCTATTCAATTTTAAACGCCACAATAACTTACCTGTCCTGTACACGGTACATTTAAGAGCTAGATTGCTGTGGGAGGAACCTATCCTCCTTCCTTCTTGGAGATACTCCAAACGCTTTTATTATCGGTATCGAAGACGTAGCATTGCTAAGGTTTAAATGGAGTGTACAAGTTCCATTTCGCAATTTTGTTTTATTTTTATTGAAGTGTTCTCGAACACTAAAGAATTAGAACAGTAACAAGTTTTTAGAAATCTTGGCTGCTATGTCGAGTGATTTATTAAATAGAAGACATTTCAAGGTGGAATTCTCGATACTTGCATGGAATACTTCGCACTTATTATATTATGTGTTGTAAATAAGAAAATACCTAAGGTTATCTGAGTGTTTGAGTTTTTTTAGTGCAGTATTTAAGGTGCACTTGCTTGAATCCAGATGCATCTTTAAACTGAATCAAATTATCTTGTTTTTAAACCAGTCCAAGATTCCAAAAGAGATGCGTAAGTGGACATCGATCGAATAAAATAATATAATAATATTAAAAACTATCAAACATACTTAAGCAAATTGAACTTTTCAAAACGAATCAAAGGTTTTACAAGTAGTTGTTGAAGTCAAATACTACTTAATATAAAAAGTTTTCAATCAATATGTTAGTTAGAAGTAGGTTAAAAACTACTTCCAAAATTTGATATTAGTTAGTTGAACCTAATACGAGTATAATAAGGACCACTTGCTGATAAGTTCCAGAGAACCTATCTGGCACTTTTTAGACATCTAATTGTATGGGTTATCTGTCAAAACAAGTGCCAGATAGGTTATCTGGAACTTATCAGCAAGTGGTGTAAGAGGCCTATAGTGTGTTTAAAAAAACAATTGTTTAGATGTTTTATTATTATCAACTTAAAATCTAACTGCTAAACACCGATGAAATCGGTGTTCAGCAGTTAGATTAGGATTTATCACTAAAAATTGATGAAATAAGTAAATTTTATTAAAAAAAATAAAACCGACTTCAAAACACTAAAATGCTAAAAATAATCCTAACACTTAAGTACCTAATCAGTTACTTTTGGAGTCAGTGCTAGCCGATGAGAGATTCAATGTTTTTGTTTGCACCGACTCCAAAAGTAACTGATTAGGTACTTAAGTGTTAGGATTATTTTTAGCATTTTAGTCTTTTGAAGTCGGTTTTTTTTTTTGAACTGAACTGAACTGAGCTGAACACCGATTTCATCCCCTATTTTCCTACCCTTAGGGGTGATTTTTATTTTGTAAACTTTTAGCATATTATCTTTGAAGTATAAGCTATTCAATAAAACAAAAATCATCAAAATCGGCTCATATTTGTCGAAGATAGGTAACAAGAACCACAACCAAAATACTATCTGGGTATATATTTGTTGATTTTCTCAAAAAGTTCTAAATCAGTTTCGATAAAATTTATATGGGACAACCTCTGAAGTATGATCTACCAAACAAAAAAAGAATCATTAAAATCGATTCATAATTGGCGGAGTAATCGCGTAACAAACATACAAAAAAAAAAAAAAACATACAGTCGAATTGAGAACCTCCTCCTTTTTTGAAGTCGGTTGAAAAGAGTTTCACTTAAGAAGGTTGTTTGCTTTGTCAAAAACTTGCAACGCTGTTTCGCTGATTATATCTACTACTAGAGTAATAACGACGTTGCCTTAGCATTCTTTCGTCTTTCTTTCTAACGCTATGCCGCGTCCATAGTCGAGATATGCTTTACCATAATCCTTGATGTTGTAACTCCAGTTATTACATTTAAAGCAATTAACTATCAAACCGAGGAGTGGCCACGAACTGAGAGGCAGCGAGACTGACGATCTAGTCAAGATTGTGGGTAGCCGCTGAATGCAAACGGCAAAGCCGTCGCAGCAGTCGCGTTCTATGGGAACAGTCTATGTCCAGCAGCAGTGGACTTCTAAATACAGATGATGATGATGATGATGAATCAACAAACCTCATTAACACTTAAATGTGGAAATAAACCTCTAACCAAGACTGGTTGTGTAAACCAGTGTTATCTAAATATGCAGTTTTCCTAACGATGTTTTCCCTCGCGCCTAGCAAGACGACGTCCGTCCCTTGACGTTCGTCTGGAGTAGTGGTTCGCGCTCCGGACTACAAATCAAGTGGTTGCGGGCTCGAATCCCACAAGGAGCAAATGTTTGTGTGATGAGCACGAGCATTTGTACCTAAGATATGGAAGTTTATAAAAGTATTTAAGTATGTATATATTTTATCTAGTCTACATAGTGATTTGCTATGTTTGGGGCAAGATAATTGGTGTGATTGAGAAAACAATTTATGTTAATTATTGATTTATAAGTAGGATTAATCCGTAAATCCCGAATACGTACTAAAATTTTAATGCTAAATAGGGTTGGTGCAATATAAAGTCGATATCATAACTAGTGATCGGAGTAGGTAGATTGATTTGGGGTCAATGATCTCAAACAATAATGTTAAGGGCATGCCTCCGGGATTCCGGAATTTCTTTGTATTAGTTTTTGAAAAAAAAGGCATGTCCATATTATGCTAGCACTACCAAAGTACATCAAATCAATCTACCTATCCCGATCACTGGTCATAACAGTAATATAAGTTCCTATTTAGCCTATTTTTTCTTTTCTAATTTGAAAAAACTTTTTGTTCAGGATACGGCATCATCCCTCTCAAGATACCTTCATCGCCAGCGTCTCACTGCACTCTCCATACCACGGTGGGGTGTATAGGAAACGATGAGTGCACCGCCAAAAGTCATAGCGTGATCAGGCTGCTTGGCCCGGTACGTGACGTCATCGTGAGGCCCGCCCGGCATCATTACAGGCCCGGGGAGACAAGTAAGTACTTACTTTTTTACTTTACGTAATGTTAGAATAGCTTGGTAGGCATAATTACAAGATTGCATTAAGGCGACGGGTAAGGCAAGTGACCTTGAGCATTTAGCGTCAACTAATGCGAGTTCTATTACGTGCCAAGTTAATACAAATGCTTTTCGCAGACTAAACATCCATCCGTTGCGCTCTTGTGCAAATAGATTATCATTGCAAGCAAAATATCCGCTCATGGAAAATTAGGCGCTAAGAGAAAAATCCATAAAAAATCCTTATAATTCTGAATTTGTTGACTGTTTGAAAAAAAAACTTAATCCTAAAGGCACGAATGTTATAAATAACTAAACCAACGTTAAAGCTAAACAAAAACGACGTTTAAAATATAAATGTGTACAAGCTCGCGATATTTGCGGTACTTTGTTTTTTTTTTGTGTTTATAAGAAATAAAAACTAGTATTTAGATACAACAGGAAAAACTTCAACATATAAGTTACATGATATGCTTATTTCCACATCCTATATCCAGTATTTTCGCCAGAAAACTTGTCCAAAAACACCTCTTTTACGTGTATTCTCCTTACCCTGTGCCTTAAGGAATATTCTAAAATATCTAGTGTAGAATCTTGTAGACGACATCTTAAGGAATCTTGTTATAGACGGCCCGGTTGGAGTAGTGGCACAGTAACTCGCAAAGGATAAGGTTCGATTCCTGGTTCAGTCAATTTATAAAACAATCGTTTCTAAATTGCTAAGAGACGTTTCTGGCAAAATATATTGTCTGGTACCAACAAGGTCAACACACAACAACACAAAGATGTTAATATCTTACTTCGAGACCAGATAATGAGCTAGTTTCCTAAAAAAATCTAATTAGTCCGTCAGTTGGATTAACAGAAAATATTGGGAACGTTTTTTTTTCTTTTCTCAATCAAACAAAAAAATATAAAGATATAGCCCGTTAAAGTTTCGCGTAACGTCACGCCTTGCGACACTTTTTAGCAACGCGTGACGTCACATACTCCTATTCCCAAACTTTAATACGCTTTATCTTCTTCATTTTTTGTTTGATTGACAAAAGACAAAATATGGGTCCAATATTTTTTGATAATCTAGCTGACGGACTAAATAGAATAATATTTTTTTTACCTATTGGTGTGTTACTGTCTGGCTATAAAATATAATAAAGGGGCATATTTTACGGCTCAGCCCCCCTAGATTACCACTAAAACAACTGTAGAAATATGATACATGATAGCCGCCAACATTTAATAAATTTACAAACAATATTAGTTAGAGTCGATAAATCGCTATACGAGTATTATATCGTGTTTTTAACCGACTTCAAAAAAGGAGGAGGTTCTCAATTCGACTGTATGTTTTTTTTTTTTTTTTTGTATATTTGTTACGCGACTACTCCGCCAATTATGAATCGATTTTAATGATTCTTTTTTTGTTTAGTAGATCATACTTCAGAGGTGGTCCCATATTAATTTTATCGAAATTGATTTAGAACTTTTTGAGAAAATCAACAAATATATACCCAGATAATATTTTGGTTGTGGTTCTTGTTACCTATCTTCGACAAATACGAGCCGATTTTGATGATATTTGTTTTATTGAATAGCTTATACTTCAAAGATGCTATGATAAAAGTTTGAAAAATAAAAATCACCCCTAAGGGTAGGAAAATAGGGGATGAAATCGGTGTTCAGCAGTTAGATTAGGATTTATCACTAAAAATTGATGAAATAAGTAAATTTTATTAAAAAAAATAAAACCGACTTCAAAACACTAAAATGCTAAAAATAATCCTAACACTTAAGTACCTAATCAGTTACTTTTGGAGTCGGTGCAAACAAAAATATTGAATCTCTCATCGGCTGGCACCGACTCCAAAAGTAACTGATTAGGTACTTAAGTGTTAGGATTATTTTTAGCATTTTAGTGTTTTGAAGTCGGTTTTATTTTTTTTAATAAAATTTATGGTAGTCATGCTAGACATGACGATAAAACATTAAATATCTATTTGAACATGAATTTGAATTTAAAAGCAAAACCCTTTCTAGAATAAAACTACTTGTTCATTAAAACCATATTCTATGTTTTACTAAATATTAACTTGTAAAAATGTACACACGACACAGTTAAATTATTATGGAATCAAAATGAAGCCGTTTCTACAAATTACTCTGCTAGAGCTTAGCTTTTGTTTAGTAACAAACAAAAATTGGGTAGACTTTTAACGTGAGCCGAAGTTTTCCTCAGTTTGGTCAACCTTGAGAATGCCCCCCCCAACTTTCCCTTATTGTCCAAGTTGCAGAGTTGTTCTCTGTAATTAATTACAAGCAGTCCCGTACATTTCGGTAACAATCGGTTTCAAGATATATAACTTACAAATGTTCTGCGCTGGTCCATTGAAGTTTCAGCAGTTTGGAATGGTTTAGTGCTTCTTCGGTGCACCGTTTAGCGTGGTTTTGTTTGTATATTACGGTTCTAGTCTATTCGACGTGTTGCAGATTCAATGTTGTAAGTTGTTAATAAAAACTGATGATATAATATGGCTGTTCATTAATTTGTTCTTTAAATATTTTTTTGGGAGTGCCTCCGCTGCCGGCGCCGCTGGCCGAATTGGCTGCCGGCGCATGTTGCCGGCGGCAGTTGCCAAATTGGTTACCGGGAACAACTAGGATTAGTTTTATTTTTTAAATCACTAATAATCACTCACGTTTTTAATCATTTTAAGGCTTTAAACCTTTAACAGTGCAGGCAACCCGTTTGGTCGACCCCTTGTTCTCATTTTTGCATGAATTTTTATATTATTGAGATTTGTTTGTTCTAATATTTAGCTCTCCGTAACACGACAATTCGTCACTGACTTAAATTATTTACTCTAAAGGGTGTCGTAAGTAACCCTTTTTAACCTGTACCAGCGAGCGAGCGCTTGGTGGTGGACACTATTACTCGATTTGACCCTCGTGTATGTTCACCGTTCTTGAAATCTTGTAACATCCAAGATCGTGTACGTGATCGATGTCTATGTTGCGTTGATCTAGCGCGCATAAGAAGCTTCTGATACTCATAACTAAATAAAAAATCTAAGTCAATACAAAATGGCCGAACAGCTGACATCTCAGTTTGTATGGAGAAGACATTTTTTTCTAGATCTTGAAAAAGTTGTTATATTTGAGCATTTGTATTTTTTGTGTTTGCTTACCAGTACTGGAATCTAACCTTTTGCGCATTACAGTTATCAGAATCAGAAATATTTATTGTGGATCATGTTATTGCAGGTTTAAAATTGGCAATACTATCACTATGTTCCGCCTGAGAGGCATACAATAGTTTTTATATAACTATAAAAGAGAAAACTGACAGTCTAAATTAAGTCACCGGTTGCAATTTTGAGTGCCGGCGCCGGCAGCCGGTTTTTTAAATCGGCTGCCGGCAGTATAGCTACCGCCGGTTCCTAATAGCCATATTTTTGGGAGCCGGCGCCGGCAGCGGAGGCACTCCTTAATTTTTTTCATAAAAATACACAGGTCATTGTAACAACTAAAAATACTTGTCACCTAACCATTAAAACTTTGCAGCAGAACTAATAATATTAGTCATTAAACCTTATTTTTAAGTAGCAGGCTGATATTTGTACAATGTGGATTAATTTATTAGGAGTATAAGTAAAAGCTGATAAAATTATTTCAATTCAATTATAGCTCATAAACATTTTGAGATCGCTGGGTTCAATGAAAATGTCTCTGTTTAAAATTTTTGATTTAATTCCTTCTTGAGGATGATATTAACTTTTGACAATTTTTAAATGTAACTACCTAGAAAAACATAAAAATTTGTGCTTGGCCGTTGGTCTGTGTTAAAATAAATCTTTTTTTTTCACGTTCTTTAAGTTATTTACTGTCAATCTGTTGGCCTAATAACTTCATTGTAAAATTAGATCAGTCTATCGTCTTCTGAAATGATTCAATAAAGCCGTTTTTTTTATATTGATGTGCTTGTTGCAGTAACCTTCTGGATCCTCGCTTTGGATCATGACCTGCGTCTGGTGCGTCAGGAACTGGCGTATGTGGCTCTCAGTGACCCTGCTGGCACTAAAGTAGCCATTTGGGATCAACTGTCTTTGGACGAAGGTAACATTTTTAATTATTAATAATTGTTATTCTGATTTTAATTTCAATGTTTAAGACACCCTACTTGTCTAATTATTTTCTCTTCTGTTCTCTCTTCACGTAATTCAACCTCTGTAGTCGAGAGGAGAGCATACAGGACTTGGTGTAGCTATCTTTGAGGTTCTGGGTTCGATTCCCGGTCGGTAAATGTAGAAAAACAACTCATATTGACTCTTATCAACTCTATGTTGTATCTGGTCTGTGTGTTGGGGTACTGTCGTTGTTTCTGATTTCTGTAACACAAATGCTTTGGCTACTTACCATAGAATCAGAGCAAAATGGAGTGATGTTGTCCAATGCTATTATTATTAATTATTACAGTTAATTAAGGCCTCGTCAAAACTAATTAAACAAGCCCAAACTCGAAGTGTTTTCTAGTAATAATAAGATCTAGATCTACCTACTGTAAGAGTTCCATTAGCAGCTTTCTGGACTCGATGGCGTTATATCGACGGTTGAAAGGCAAAAGGCATCAAGCGACATTTTGATAACTTTACAGGAGAGCGATTTAAAGTTTTTATTTTTGGAAAAAAAATCGTAGTTTGCTTTTGGCGCTATAAACAGAGATAAGTCTTACAGAAATATATGTTTTAAGAAAAGATCTATAATATGCAATTAAAGTTTCAGCCATAGAGTTATTATTTACGAAGTTAGATGTCGGTTAACCCTAAATGCCCTATTTTTGGATTAAGGCAAAAGAGGTCAAACGCCGCTGCACTTGAAAACGATTCCAGGCAAACCGATTTAACAACCATTTATATAATAATTGGTTCCATGCAGAACACCTTATGAGTGAAATCTAAAAAAAATAGATTAAAGCTAAAAGAGTGAATGGGCCAATATTATTAAAGTTGTGCAAGGCACAATAATTCAAAGTCAAATGTTATCTTTGTGTGAATAAGGAAGAAGATCTTATGAGCCAATAGAAGTTGAATGGCATATAGCTGAAATACAATATATTTAACGAGTTTATAGTTTGTTGCCACTTAGGCTATTGTGTATTGTAATCGATTGTATGGATCATATTTAAACACAATAAAAAAACTCTTTTGCAAACAATTCTCTTTAATTTTTAGCACATTGCACATAATAAAGATGTGGTTTTTCAAAATTAAATAACAGAAAAAAGTTTCCCCAAAACCCGCTTATTTATTTTAATAATTGATAAAATATCTTTGCAAGAAATAGAGGTACTCACTCACATTCATACACCAAAGATAAATAACAGTAAGCAGAAGGACCTAGTCCTAGCCACAAAAAAATATTTTTTTAAAGAATTAACTTCATAGGACCTATAGCTAATCATACTTAAGGTAGTTTTTTTGGCAACATGAAGCGTGATTTTCCTGCATGAAACGTGAGAAATGTTTGGTTTTTAAGCTTTGTATAAAAAAACCTTTAATAACTATTTTTCAGTCAATCAATTACAAAACCCACTACGCCAGACCAAAAAAAAAAATTAAAACTGGTCAAGGGGCACCACATTTACTTATTTAAATTGCATTACTAAGTACCAGTAAGTATCATACCAGCGTAAATTAACAAGCGTAAAAAAATCTACATTCCACAAAAAGTTATTTTTTATTTCATACAATAAGCCTTTATTATTTTCATTTAGTTAGTCCATGTCTTACGACTATCTGGTGTAGCGGTTCACGCTCCGGACTACAAAGCCAGGCTGTTTCGGATTAAAACCCCGCAACTGGCTACCATTTGTGTGATAAGCACGAGCATATTTTGTACCTAAGTCATGAATGTTTTTAAATGTATTTAAGTAAGTTTATCTGTTATATAGAGAGGATAAGTTTGCGCGCTCCAAGGTCAAAGCGGCACAGGACATTTTCCAGTGTCGCTTTGTTTAAGACCCTGGGGGTAACCTGTTATGCAAGGACCTCGCGGTGAAGGAGAGATGGCGCTCTTATTTCCATAAGCAGCACAAAGAGGTGCAGCCACCAGACCTTCCTCCGAATCAGGGACTAGTAGCACCAGAAACGCCTGAAGAAATCCAGATTGCTTTTTGCCGCATGAAGGATCGTAAAGATGTCTGTGCCGATGGAGTCTCAATCGAAGCCCAATAGAAAGCGATGGGCCCTCGTGGGGTAGACATCTTTGCCTACCTTTACAATCGCATACTCTTGACCGGGCTAATCCCGAGCCGATGGAGAATAAATAATATTACTCGTACTTCGGTCTTCAATGGCAAGGGATCAGTGCAAGAGTTCGGGAACTACCGCGGCATAAAGGTCATGTCCCACACTATAAAGCTCTTTAAGCGGATTGTGGACTCCCGGATCCGACAGGAGTGTGATTTCTCGGAGTGTCAATATGAGTTTCGTCCTGGCAACGGGACTATGGACCCTATTTTCTCTCTAAGGGCCGTCATGGAGAGATACAGGACGAAGAACACGCCTCCGCACTTGCTATTTCTTGATCTGCAGAAGGCCTTGGACTGTGTTCCTCAAGTGGTGATCTGGTGGGCAGTGAGATCCAAAGGGGTTCCCGAGACATTATGTTGACATGATCCGAGACATGTACCGCAGCTCCGATTCTATGGTTCTGACCGCTGTTAGCGACTCCAAACCGTTCCCTATCACCGTTGGAGTACACCAGGGTTCCGTCCTCAGTCCGTTTCTGTTTAATGTAATATTAGACGTTGTGTCAGACAGCACATTATCAGCCACTTTGGCTGCTGATGTATGCTGACGATATCGCACTGGTAGACGCGGACAGGGGCAGGCTGGTGAGAATGGTGAACGAGTGGGAGCAGTCGCTTGAAAGCGGTGGTCTGAAACTCAATGTGGCGAAGACCGAGTTCCTGGCCTGTAACTCTACAGATCCCACGTGGACGGTCGTCGACGACGCATAGGTGGAGAGAAGCGTACGGACCAGTTTAGATTCCTGGGATCTGTACTTCACGCGTCGGAAGACATCAATTGCGACGTCTAAACACGCATTGCTGCTGCGTGGGCCAAATGGCGAGAGGTAACTGGTGTCATTTGTGACCCCAGAATGCCAGTTAAGCTGAAAGGAAAGATCTATAAGTTCATCATTAGGCCTGTCCTTTTATATGGTAGCAAAGTGTGGCCGCTATGTGAGCGATACAAGCAGGAGCTACGTGTCACGGAGATGAATATGCGGAGTCACGCGGAATGACCGCGTGAGGAACTCGCGCATTCGTGGTAGCCTTCATGTCCGTGATATTGCAGACAAACTGCAGGAGAGTCGCCTACGCTGGTACGGCCATGAAAACCGGCAAGCTACGTAGGGAACAAATGTTTGGCCACGCCGGCTCCGCCGGGTCCTGGCAAAAGCGTTGACCAAGAAATCCTGACTTGACGTCGTGAGGGCTGACATGTATGCCAATGATCTCAGGGACGCCTAAGACCTTGCGAAGTGGAGGAATAAATCAAGGAAAGCGGATCCTGGGTTCTGAAGCGATGGCTTTGGACGCAACCGGAATTCACCGTGAAGATGATAATGATGGTGATTTCTAAAATGACAATAAAATATTGTATGTTTATTGTTTACCAATTTTAATCCTATAAACCCGATAAACCAATCAATCCTATAAACCCTATATTCATGAAAAATCTTGTAATTTCATAAAAGATAATTCGTAAAATCATGGTAATAAACATACCATGGATCAGATGACATACCTAGGTCATGGTTTTTTAATAATGAATTTGTATAAAAAAGAACGTGTTTACAAGAAGAATTTTTTTCTTCTAAGCTTTATGTTTAATAACTTCTTCCGTGTATGTACTTTTTTTCATCTAAGGTTTTCTGTCTGTAATTTTTCATTGTTTAGCTACTTAATCTGAAAAGTGAATTGTATAAAAATATACAAAAACAAAACAAACACTCACCATTTGTCAACACAGCACACAAACAGAACGCGCATTGACCGGTTGTAGTAGTCGCAATCGCAATCAAGACTAAATGCAACAACGTTTGCGGCTTGCGCGCCTAAGTAAGGTCCGTTGATCTAGGTTCAAATCAAATACAGTGGTTGTAATGGTTGCGTCGCGAAGATTCAAACTACGTACCAAAATTCGTCTATATAAACGGAACATGACTTACAAACCTCATGATACTTTTACTGCGTAAATAAAAAGATTTAAGTGCCACATTAATGGTACAAATGATTGAGGAAAAATGATTAAAACATAAAATTTGCAATTTTCTGAAACAGGTAAAAAGTCTGTACTGACTTTGGCAATTATTTTTACGTCATAGAAAATGGGTTTAAATCACATTTTAATTTACAATAGGTTCAGGTAAAACAACTTATGTAATACCTTTGTTGTGCGTAGAGTAAGGATAAAGGGCTCAAGCGATATTAATTTCCGATGATGTTTAAGGAAGAAAAACTTAAACGACAGCCATGTATTATTGTATTCCAGGCAAAACGCTTTAAATGCCGCGTTTATTAGATTTACAGCAAGGTAAAAAGATTTAAAAGTAATGTGTTCCTAAAACTGAAGAAGGATAAAAAGCTTAAGTGACTGCCTAATTCATTAGAGCTACCTGCGAATTAATTGAAATCCAGGGCTTAAAAAAAAAGATGAATTTTAAGTCGGGTAACTCCGGGCACTAAGAAATGATGGCCTTTTTTGTGACGGAGTCAAGCGCCATAAAAGTGGTCTGATTTATACCAAACTCAGCTCTAAAGACGCAGAAAAATTTGCTGATTCTAACTATGTATATAACTCAATATCGCCCAAAGTGTCGCTTGATGCCTTTTGCCTTTCCACCGTCGATATTATTATATTGTCATCAGAATTAGTTTGTCAATAAGAAAAGAGCGAAGTTATACCATTGATAACTTTTATTTGAAGAATAAGTTCGTCATGTTGACAGTTTTTGTATAGAAAATATGTCAAAACGTCACTTTTATTCGTCAGATAAAAGTTATCTGGTGATTGAAAAATCGGCCCTAAAGCTTTAAAACAAAATCGTCAAATATATTTTTAAATCATTCAATGATTGTCATGCAGGTGAGTTCTTTTACAATTTAAATCAGACTGTTCTAAAATTTAAAACACATTTTATCTCATTTGCCATACTCTGCAAATTCAGGTTTAATTCGTAACAAAAAATATTGCACTTGCAGCGTTGTGCAAAAGTAAACAACGGAAACTTTAAAATAAAATAATTATTCCCCAGGTGAGAAATCCCAAGTTACGCAAACGTCTATTTCGTGTCCACGTGTCGTGATCTTATTTGGGCTAAGAGCATTTTCTTGTCACCTCTACGGTTCAGCAGCCATGTGTGTGACAGTTCGAATTGCCTATTATAAAACTTTCGATACCATTTTACTAAAACATTTAAATTCTTGATACTTTCTTCTTTCTTAAATATTTTTTTTCATATGTTTTCAAATTATCAAAATTATTAAACGACATTTCAACTCAAATAGTTTTGTATCTTCATGAAAATGGAAGTGACGCAAATAAATTGTATGTACCCAACTACATAGTGCTTGCGATTTATGAACGAGATAAATATTATTTATATGTAACTTTGTATCGCATACCATACAAAGTTACAATGGATGTTTACAACAGAGTTATCTGGTAGGATCTCTAAAAGTGATCTCTTCCAGATAATCTTAAGGTAGAAGACTACTGTGGAAAAAATAAAGGTGGTATAGAGTGCCTGTTTCGAAACAATATTTACTTATACGTGGCATTGACGTCACTTTGATATGAGGTTAGAGAAATTTAAGCACTTAGAAATAATTTAGATTCAGTAATTTTTTTTTATTTTTATTTCATTTATTGTAGGGAAACAAACAGTAATGTTCACAAACGTAGCACTAAATCCAACGAAGTCTCTACTAATAGAAACTAAACTAAATTTTACTTCCTAGGTTAAATATATAAAGGTTTGGGTGTTCGCATGGTTATTACTTACGTCCTAACTAAATGGAACCAGATGAAACTAAAACCATGACTTTGAATAAAACGTGCTTTACTCCTGACCATTCATTTAATACGAGTAGTCAACTTATAAATTTCGGTAAAATACGCTAAACCTTAAATAAACGGCTCACATGTTTCTTCAAATTTTACTTTAAATGAATTACTTTTAGTTTGACTTGCAACCGAATGTATTTTAGGTCATGTAACCCCAAATCCAGCTATTGACTGCTGTCCTTGAACCGAATGAAGCCCTCGCCTTTTCGGATTCGCCAAAACCCTGAATGTCAAATCAGAGATCAAAGTTTAATGTACTCAATATGCTTGCCACTTTAGGTTATTTAGACGCCTTAAGGTGATTACATAGACGTCGTTAATTGAATAAAGTAATTAAATAGTCAAGCCACAGGAATGCGTGAGTCTGGCACCGAGAAAATCTCTTTCAACAAGTTTCTCAAAGATATCAAATTGAACAAGAAAGCAACCGCGGAGCAATTCTTCTCGTAGTTCAAAGTTAATTAAAGTAGTCGTTGATTAACTTTCGTAAATGAGCCAAAGTTTTAAATAACGAGTGTGAATAGTTCGGATAAACTATTTGAGTTTGTTATGAATTAGACTCCAATTAGGAGATTGAACAAGAACGCTTAACGATAAATTCAATTTGTGAAGCACTTAGCACAAGTTATTTTGAGGGTTTCATATTATGATCATAGATTATATCCTAATCTTAATCTTACTTATCATTTTTTTGTTCGTCTGTCTTACAAGTTTAAATATAATAGTTAGCTTATCTACGGATCCCTTAGGCGCAGGACATACGAAAGAGTCTTCGGCGTGACACGGGTGCAGCGCGGGCGAGACACAGGCGTGACGCGGGTGCGACGCCGATTTTTCGTATTTTATACAAAACTAGTTGTCCTGGCGAACTTCATAGCGCCTCTGCTTTTTTTCGGTCTATCTATGTACATATCTAACAAATCAAAGATCTAACAAACATTATGATATATATAGATGTATAGAAGCTATGGGATCCAAGATATACATTAGAGGCGGGGCGCGGGCGCATCGAGGTTGAGGCGCAGTCGGTACACTTCATAGACTTTAAATAGTTTGTGTGACATAAGAACGGTACTACGCCAGCGCCCCGGCCGCGCCTCGCCCGCTTCAAACCCGTGACGCGCCGCTTTTGTGTGTCCTGTGCCTTAGGGAACATACGCACTACTGTCATATACAAGAGTCAAACTTGGTGTGATTACAATAATACAAAACTTATAGATACAACATAAAAAAAATCGTATAATTAGTTACTTTTGGAGTCGGTACAAACCAAACCATTGAATCTCTCATCGGCTGGCACCGACTCCAAAAGTAAGTGATTAGGTACCTTACGTGTTAAGGTTATTTTTAGCTTTTGAAGTCGGTTTTTTTTAAAATAAAATTTACTTATTTCATCTATTTTTAGTGATGAATCCTAATCAAAACAGATCTTAAGATTGCAAACAATATTTTACTGCTGAATACCGATTTCAATTCCTATTATTTCACTCTTAGGGGTGACATTTTTTCCGTAATTTTTTACTAAAGTATCTTTGAAGTATAAGCTATTTAATAAAAAAAGAATCTTCAAAATCGGTCCACATTTGTCAAAGATATTGCGTAACATAGATAGAAAAATCAGTTGGCGTGGTAAGGAGTTCATGCAATGTTTGAGGATTTTCTCATCGATCCCATCATCCGATTTTGACCAAATTTATATGGGACCATTCTGAAAGTATTACCTTTCAAACAAAAAAAGAATTATCATACATACATAAAAAATAAAAATAAAAAGATTCCGACGAATTAAAAACCTCCTCCTTTTTTGAAGTTGGTTAAAAATATGAGTCAGGATAGTGTTAAAAATCTTGAATTAATTGTAATAAAATACGTACCTACGAAATTCGGTACGCGAGTTCAACGCGGTTATAATAATATTTGAAATGCGAGTTTACTCGAAATATTAGTTTGATACTCATAGTGTATATTTTTCATTTACATATTCAAATAAAACTTTTACAACTCCTTTTACCTTTAAAGTCATGAAGATTAAATAAAACTCTAATACCGCAAAACGCATGAGGGAGTTAACATAAGGAATCCACACCTCCAAATTGATTATAAGAAGGGGCACCAAATCTAGCAATAACCCCGGAACTCTTCCTACTCACCCATTCCCACGAAATTCGAGTGAGATAACGAAATACCTAACATAAATTCTTACTAGTTCATTCCGCGCTTGGCTGGGTGCCTAGTGGGATCGTATACAAACAAAAGGTCTATTAGATGTACGTGTAAAAGCATGTTAAATATCTTCATTGTCTTCGGTATGAATATCATTAGCATTTTGTGCGAGTTTATTGCCAGTAGTTTGAGATAGTGAGAGAATAATTATAGCCTTTATTGGGGTTATATTGTGGTAATTTTAACTAGCAGCTATTTAAGATAGTGGCATAAGTATTATTACTGTACGAGTAGGTATCATTTATTATTATTTTTTGTGGTTTTGGATTCTTACTCTGACGACCTCCGTAGCCGAGAGGCGAGCATGCCGGACTTGACTTCGCTGTCTCTGAGGTCCAAGGTTTGATTCCTAGTAGGGTCAAAGTAGAAAACGAAATTATGTATAGGTATTGTGATTAGAGCAATGAATGTGATGTTGTCCAATATTTCTATCAATTATTTATTTACTAATATAACTTTAAAGTTTATATGTTTCGATGCTTGTTAGCTAAAATTTGGAACACAATTATACGTATTGATCTAGCTTAAGAAAGCTAATATTAATTGCTATCCTGTTTTAGTGTTCCCGTGGAATTATAATTCATTCTTATTTAGCTTAATCCTGAAGTCTACACAGACAAAGTCGCGAGCAGGAGCTAGTTAATAAAGAAAATCAAGCAATTATAACCATTGTTTTGTTTTATCTCATATCTAATTAATTTTCCGCATTTTCCGTAGTGGCCACAGACCATGGAGCAAATACTCAATAGAGTAGAAATGTCATATGATTTCAAAATTTTCCGCCATTATTAAATCTGTATCTGTACTGTTTTTGTATAAGCGAGCGTTGACAGGACTCAGGAGTTGTTATTACATACTAAATGTAAGTGAAAAATCACTTACTAGTTTCCGAGAAAGATGGTTCATATTGCTGCTCTATGTACTCGATGCCACAGACCTAATACTACTTACCTGAGAGTTTCGCTTAGATAAAATCATACGTACACCTATGTTTGTATTCAATCTTAAAATTTCAAATAGGACGGAGGCAGCGAACTATTCCAATTCACATCAAAACGAACGTTACACAACAGTTGGAGTTGGAAAACCATTTTAACTTGACCCCTTATAGTCCACTAGATTCACTTCGACGGACTCTTTGTCGGAAAAATTCGACGTAGCCCAAAGAAAACAGTAATTTCTTGAATTAAAAAAGATATTCTGCAATTTGACAGAATGCATATTCACATTCTTTATAAAAACAATAAATACATTATATTTAAAAACAAAGCAAGGTTTGCAAGTTTGAAAAATTGAAATTAAATTTAAAAAAAACAATTTCACGAGTTTTTACCCTAAATTAAGCTCTGTAGAAGGTTCTCGTGGATTTTTTAAAGAAAACTGCGCATAAAATCCTTTTTAAATAAACTAAGACCACGCGAACGACGTCGCGGGCAACAGCTAGCACAATAATAAACATCCATGACATGTTGACATTGACAGTCCTCTGCAGCGAGGCGTAAGGCAGGGAGATGTTATATCTCTGAAACTATTCACCGCTGCATTGGTAGACGCTTTCAAGCTCCTGCCTGCCTAGCATGACTACTAAAACACGATATGATATGATATGATATTGCGATATATCGACACCAACTGTAAAAATATGATGAATATAGCCGCCATTTTGATTTTTTATCGAAACAGCGATCATAATATGTACCGTAACCGGCACGGCAATTCTACTCGGCGGCTTTAACTATCATATTTTTACAGTTGGTGTCAATATATCGCTATATTATATCATATCATATCGTGTTTAAGTGCTCATGCTTGGCAGGCTGGAATGGAAAGGATTTGGTATCAACATCAACGGCGCGTACATCACTCATCTTCGGCTTGCCGACGATATTGTGGTCATGGCAGAATCGCTTGATCACCTCAGCACAACGCTCGATGACCTTAGTCGAGTCTCCCAACAAGTAGGCCTGCGGATGAACATGGACAGAACAAAGCTCATGTCGAATGCCTATGTTGCGCCCTACCCAGTATCCGTTGGGAGCTCTACTCTCGAAATTGTTATTGTTGACAAATATGTCTACATAGGACAAGTGATCCAGTTGGATAGGTCCAATTTTGAGACGGAGGTCAATCGTCGAAACCAACTCGGCTGGACAGCGTTCGGGAAATTACACAACGTCTTTTCATCCAATATACCTCAGTGTCTAAATTCGAAAGTCTACAACCAGTGTGTGTTACCAGTGATGACATATGGAACTGAAACGTGGGCTCTCACTATGGGCCTCATAAGAAAACTCAAGGTCGCACAGCGTGCTATAGAAAGGCCTATGCTCGGTGTTTCCTTGCGAGATCGAATCAGAAATGAGGAGATCCGTAAACGAACAAAAGTCGCTGCCATATACCAACGGATTAGCAAGCTAAAGTGGCAGTGGGCAGGGCACTGCTATGTGCCGTAAAACTGACGGTCGATGGGGCAGAAAGGTTCTAGAATGGAAGCCGCGTACCGGCAAGCGCAGCGTACGACGTCCACATACTTACAAGGTGGTCAGACGACCTGGTAAGGGTCGCAGGAAGGCCGCTTCCAACCGGCCAATCTGGAAGTCAATGGGGGAGGCCTATGTTCAGTAGTGGACGTCCTATGGCCGAAATGATGATGATGATGACTTTTTGTAGGATTGGATCCCGTAACTAACTTTTTTCGTCATGACTTACTTACTTAAAATTGCACACAAGCATACTGATACAATAATAAAAGTAAAAACACAGGAAAGACAATTGATATTAGCTGTCACTGAACCATGACTAGGGAACTTGTAAATATTGGACACATCAGATCACTCTGATCTTAAGGTAAGCAACTAAAGCAATTGTGTTTTAGAAATCAGAAACAATAATATAATAACAACACTCAGACCCAACCCAACATGATAAAATTAAACGAGAATCGAACTCTAGACCTCTCAGAGACTCGGAGATGGCGACGCCAAGTCCGGTGTACTCGCCTCTTGGCTACGGAGGTCGTCGTCGGTTTGAGGTAATTATGTGTCTTGCGTCTTGAATAAGTAGTATTTGTTTAGTGCATTAAAGTGACTGTTCCTTATGATTTGGCTGTTCTTTCCAGGTTGTGCTTAGATTACTTCCTATTCCTTCAGTTCGTTGTCGAACAATCCCCCTAATTGTGAAGTAACTTCTGTTATTGTTACTGCTTTCTGACTGGATGAAACTAAGTCGAAATATTACAAGTTGAGACGAACTCGTCTCATTTTTCGTAGCCGTAATAAGGGAAAGTTCCCAGTTTTATTGCTCCAGTGATTCTGGCAAATGACGCGGAGTTAGAAGTGTTATTGTTATTGAGATATTATACATGTGCTGTAGGATCATTTAAAAAAACTAGGATTTCAAAATCACACAAAACCTTGTCATAATAGTCATTTATTCAGTAAATAGGCCCTCTTCCGAGCATACACGTCCCAAAAATAAAGCATTGCCCTACCGCTTCGGGACCATATGTGGTCCCAAAGCGGTGGTAGCAAAAAATTATAAATATGTTATTATTGTTGTTATTATAAATCCTCACAATCCTTTCAGTATCTCAAAAAATACAACTCCAAAATATTACCCACTCAAAGCGTGCATACATAACAAGAGTTGTATCACACACTAAAGTTCCTTGTCTACATTGTAGGATGAGGCTATGCGCATAGTAGGTGCAAATTTGTGAATCGGTGTGTCTATGTCCAACAGAACACCTTTTCAACCGACTTCAAAAAAGGAGGTTCTCAATTCGACTGTATGTTGTTTTTTTTTTGTATGTATGTTACGCGATTTCTCCGCCAATCATGGATCGATTTTGATGATTCTTTTTTTGTTTTGTAGATCACACTTCAGAGGTGGTCCCATATAAATTCTATCGAAATAGATTTAGCAGTTTTTGAGAAAATAACGAAATATATACCCAGATAATGTGTGTTTTGGTTCGTGATTCTTGTATCTATGTTACCCAATATCTTCGACAAATGTAAACTGATTTTGATAATTCTTTATTTATTGAATAGCTAATACTTCAAAGATACTATAGGTAGTAGAAATGTTCGGATTTTTTTTTAACCCTAAGGGTAGAAAAAAAAGGATGAAATTGGTGTCAAGCAGTCAGATTAGGACTTTTTGGTTGTCATTTTCCACACGCTGTCCATCAATTTGGCGACAGCTTGTGAAGACCTTTAACTACTCCAATTTATAACAACAACATTGTATGCTAAGGCTTTATTGATCGAGTTATTTCCCGCACGTCGCATTGCTCTCTGCTTTAGTGGATAAGAAGCCTAAAGAACTATCCGATACGCGCCCAATGAAAGCCTTTCCATGTCATCCCTCGCCAACCCGCGTCAAATTTTGATAGATTGAATTTGCTACTAGGTGATTGACTCATAACTGACAAATGTTATTGAATGTCTAGTGATGTCCGAAATGCAATTTGCAGGGTAACAGAACGCTGTAAGTATTGCCTGAATTTACATATAAGGGGTATTTTTTAAATTCTAATGACCTTCTTGAGGCTCATTCTGGTGCTTAATACAGCAACTTTTTCCAGGGTTCAGCTAGGAAATCTAAATGAACACTCTTACACCTCAAAAAAGATATTTCAAAATTGAAACTATGTAAACGCATAATTCAACAACCATCTGTCAGCACAACTTCGTCGCCCTTAAGCAAGAAATGTGTCAATTTGTTATAACTCGCATTTGAAAATACTTTAACCTTCCACAATGACACACGATATCCGACGTTCTATCCAGTCCCGGCAAAAACCACGTCGCATAATAAATGGAACGTCACTTGATAGTTCGTCACGTATCCCTCCACCATTGAACCTCTGGCACTCCTCCGTAACGGTGTGATTAATTGCAGCAGGACCCTCTCAAAGTCACGCGTCATATCCACGAGAAGTTTCTAGTGGACATGCTATAATACGTGACACGTCCGGAGCATTGTTTATCTCGTTTCATGTAATGAACAGACTCGCTTTGTGTTTCAGTTCTAGACAAATTAGTCAAAGCAAAACAGATTTTGTTGGACTAAATTCACTACTGTCTTTGTTGTTTTATTTCATTATATTTCTTATAATAAACGTTTATTGGAATATTACCCAGTTTTTATTAGAACCATTATTTTATTAGTTAAGTGATAGCTGTAAAATGGAGGAAAAAACACGACTATCAAAACCAGATAGGTGTGATTAATTATAGCAGGACCCTTTTAAGTCACGCGTCATATCCAGTGCAAACTCTGTAGTGGACATGCGTCACGGGTGACACCGGCCAACGCTTTGTATGTTTTTGTCACTCACAATAATGAAAGTTGAAACGCTTTGTTGTGCAGTCATGGCTTTTATCGATTAAAGTAAAAATACCAGTATTATACTCAGGTACTAATGCCTGCCTGCCAAGTCTAAAAATAGAACCAGCGTGAGTTCTATTTTCAGACTTTGTTTAATTCTGTATTGTAATCATGGGTTTACATATTTTTATCGGAATAGTTATGAAACTTTTAACGATAGAAAAGTTTACAATGTGTCTTTTAAAACAACTTACAAAGTAAAAACCTTTATTTTAGAAGTATATTACTTATTACCGAAAACATAAGTAAAATGCGGTTTATTCCGATATTTTTGCCTCACATTTGGCTACACAGAACCCGTTTAACCATAATATAGCCAGCCATGTTTGTATTTTACAAAAATATAAAGTTGCTATATTTTTTCTTCAACAGGCGTTCGCAAGCTAAGCGCTATCTTAGCCTCTGGGGCCCGATCAGGAACTTGGAAGATCGAGGCCCATTGTGGAGGTGGCTCTGCTAGGGTGGATCTTACTGTTGGAACTGGAGCCAGTAGCACTTCTTCAGCTGCACCAGCGGCTGAGCAGCATTACGTGGAACTTCGGTTTGCTGACAGCATGCGCCGAAGATATAAACCTGGACTGCCGTTTGTTGGAAGGGTAAGGGTTCTTTATCTACAAATTCTTTAAATATTCACAAGGGACCTTCAAATTTACTCGATTTTTATTGCAATTGCAATTGACAAAAACTATTATGCTGTCAATTGTCCGTTGCCTACACATTTAGGCGATATTTGACGATCATCACGTATAATCAAACAAAATCGAGTAAATGTGTATTTGCCTGTCATTTTAATAAAATTTCTAATTAATTCACTTTAAAAATGACAGATTATTTCCAAAAGTCGTACCCGTTACTAATCTGTTAACTTAGGGTGTATGTGTAATTGTAAGTACTTCTATCAGTAAGAATTAATCTAAATTTAGGTAGTCTCCTTAACTAGAGTAGGTAGGCTATTTCGATAAATTTGTTGACCGTCTGGTGTAGTGTTTAGCGCTCTGGACTACAAAACCAGCAGTTATTTGTTTTAATCCGGCAAGGGGTAAATGTTTGTATGATAATAGAATGCGTCACAGCATTAAGTTATGTATGTTACCTTTTGTATGATATTTTATATCTGTGCACTAAAGTTTGAATAAGTAAATGAGCACGAGCATTTGTACCGAAGTCATAGGTGCTTATTGTATTTATGCATGTTTATGGTTTATTTACCCATAGTACAAGTTGCTTTTGGGTTCAGCAGATTATTGGTGTGATTGTTAGAAAAAAATATTATTTAAAAAAATGCTGAGTTAGGAATAACCTTACTTTATTTTTTGTCTTTGTACATCTGGTATATACACTTATGTTTCCAGGTCAGTAATGAAAATGT
This sequence comes from Anania hortulata, assembly GCA_963576865.1. NCBI lineage: Eukaryota > Metazoa > Arthropoda > Insecta > Lepidoptera > Crambidae > Anania > Anania hortulata. The sequence goes on along the minus strand of OY756399.1, from coordinate 4,984,173 downwards.
TGTTTGTATGTTAAAATAATTTAATCGAACATCTTACAAGTATTCGTAACGTGAAAGTATTAACCTTGTATGTAGGCTATATGACCTATATTTGAGCTAAAATATTATCTCGATTCAGCAAGTTCTGCCGATTGAATGTTTCAATGATAAAAGCCTAGGCGGGCTTTCTGTTATAAGAGCTTTCTAACCTACATAGCTATAATAAGGCTTTCATATTTTGACATGAATACTGTTTATGGTTGGAACTATAAATACACCATGTGTGACAAGTTTTCAAAAAGGTTATAAACTTTAAACTTAATGGCATATACATTTCTGTTATTTATTGCAAAATATTAACTTAATAATTATTATTATTATTAGAAATTTATGCCGAACAATAAGTGCACCCGAAGATAAAGGCTATTATCGCGAAGTAACGTCAATTTGACCATAGTAGGATATTGTGATGTATTAACTAAGACATGAGCTTTATGACCCCCCTTAAATTATGTTAATAATTCAATAATAAAGGTGGTCTGCAGTTTTTTCATAAGATACCCTAATAATATTTCACGCAATAGTAGGGAACGTAAATTTGAAATGCCAATCATCTTGTTGTAACGTCGCTCTATTGGATTATTTACTCCATTTTTAATGAAACAATGATATATGTACTTATTGTAAAAATAGGAAAAGGCAGGAATCAAACAAATTAAAATCGATATTTCTAATTGACTGGTTTGGTCTGGATTTTTGATAATAATAATATTTCTATAACGTAATAATTATATTATAAATAATGTTCATTGAAGCCCATATTTGCGATACACTAACAAAAAAAAAACTTTAATATCTACCCAACAACTCAATAAACTCGGATATAAGTTGTTCTTTGGCTAGAATTTTTCAAGCGAGCAAGCACGGACGTCAGTCCATTCGAGTGAAAATAAAAAGCAACCATCAGGCGCAAAATCACTGAAATTTTAAACCGTTTCCAAAAGTTTTGCCGTTTAATTTTATTTTTGCTCGTTGCAGCTGAACTTCGCTCAGTCTCAGTTGTTTCAAGCCTTAGACAAATTCATCAAAGTTGAATGATGCTTGAAGAAAGAATTATGAAAAACTCTACAAAAGTTATTGTGTATTTGGAAGAAAAAGCTATTTATAATAAACTAGTTTTTGACCGCGACGTCGTTTTTATCTCACGTGGCGTGAAAATGAGGAATATACAGGATGTCCCGTAACTTTAGGTTATCTTTTTTTTCTACTTGATTTTTGCAAATTTGCATAAAAAAAAATTCGACTTCCCATACAAAATTACAAAACAGCCGATTTGCCCATGAAAATACCAAACAGCATTTATTGAATACATAGAACAATTTTCTCCTATTTAATCAACAATTTTATTCATTTATTTAACATTATGTCCGCCGTTGAAGAATCCTTGAGATCCTTAAGCGCCTAGCTATTCTCTAGTTCGTATTTCTTTGTATGTCGAATATTGTAAACAATCTTGACATTCATTTTTAATATAATTCCTCATTTAAAAACAAGATACGAGTAGGCTTTAGTAATTATATAAAATTATATATTATATTCATTATATATAAAATCCTTTTTATTTTAACAGTTCGTTGTACGAAGACATTCCAAGATTGTTTACAATATTTGACAAACAATAAAGACCTTTAAACTGTAGTACTATTAGGTATTCTGTGCTTTAAGTTGATTAGCTATAAGTGTAAGAATCTTTATAATAAGTAGTTTTTTTAGGTAAATAGGTTATATTCTTTTAGTTTTTACTCTTTGTTTTTAATTGAGCTGTTTAAAACTTACTTCATAGTGACAAATTACTGTATATTCTTTTATTCTATTGTTAACATTTTGCAATCCCTGCTCCCAATAATCTCATAAGCTGACCCCTATTATGACCCTTACGTCATTGAGATAAGAGTAATAGGCAAAGTTGTTCTCCCTTTTCGGGAAAACGATAACAAATTACGGATCGTTAAGTCATACGGCTCCTTATAAGTTTTCTGAGAGCTTATAGCTTTCTTGTGGAATGCTTATTTTTATCGTGAATTGGATTTGATTTATAGCTACTAACTCTTTTACCTTAAAATTCATGTCATATTTTAACAGAATAGAACGTAAACAAAATTCTAAAGCCACATGTAATAGTGTACGTTACTACGTCATACAGAGAGAGATTGTTTAAACAAGCGTTTGTGTTTTGGTTACATGCAAATCATCATATTTTTAAACCAAATTAACCAAAATATTCGATTACCTAGTATAAAATATAATGAGGTTGTTAGGACACTTTGGTACTAGATCCTTTATAGCAGCCCCTAGGCCTCCAATTTGGGATAGCGGAGCGTGCAGCAGAGCGTTTAGACGTTGCCTAACCATATCACTTAAAACGACAGAAGAAAAAGAGAGCTGGAGAGAATGTGCGGCAGAGAAGAGGCTTGTAGAATAAAGATAAGTACTTACTTAGGATCACGATTTATTTTTAGAGCTGTACAATTCGTGACGCGTCCAAAACAACACTATTCAACAGTGTAAAAACAATAGTAAAAAAAATTAAAGTAGAAGAATTAAAGATTTTTTTAAAATGGTTTAAAGGTTAAAATATGTTATCAAAACATCTTCCGCCGGCCATGCTGTTTATTTAAGAAAACCTACTTCTAACTCTATTTGTCCGCTACACGCTCCGCTATTCCGGATTGGTGGTCTAAGGTTACAACAACTCATTTCCTACAAATAATAAAAAAGTATGAAACTGAACCTTGCTCAAAGAATGCTAGGAATAAAAGAGTAAACAGGAGACGTTTCTTTAAAGAATAAGGATTCTTAAAAAATGGTCTCCTTTTTCGCAATTTCGAGTGCAAATCGGAATTTTCATAAAATACTTCGTTTAGTGTATTAAGAAATCGGCTAGTATATGATTCACAAATCTGTGTGACTTAGAATTTAAATTAAAATGAAATACAATGTTGTTATGTATTTGGGGGTATTTCGTAAACAAGTATTATACGTTGTACTTTCGAAAATAAAACCAGTATGATTCTAGCCAGCGGTTTGATTGTACGTCCTACCTACGCCTCGCAAATCGGTTACATATATATCAACTGGCGACGACTGAATCTACGCAAAATATGTCGACAAGTGTTGTTTTCGGTACCTTAAATAATTTTGACCACCAAACAAATGAGTGGAATACTTATAAATTAAGACTCACTCAGTGGTTTATCGCTAACGACGTGTCTGACGCGACGGACAAAGGAAAGGTCAAGCGGAGGGCAATCTTACTAAGTGCGTTGTGTGAGTCAAGTTACAAGCTAGCAAGTGATCTAGCGCTTCCTAGCAAGCTTGAAGAGGTGGAGTACGACGTCATCATACAACTTTTAGATGAACATTTCACACCCAAACGGTTTGGGTTTGCGGAAAGGTACCACTTCTATTCGGCTACGCAGCGAGCTGGAGAAAATCATACTCAATGGGCAGCAAGGATTAGAGGACTATCGGCGCACTGTGCATTTAAAAATCTGGAAGAGGCCCTTCTTGACAAGTTTGTGATGGGAATGGCAGCAGGCCCCGAGCGCGACAAGCTGTTCGCGCAGAGTCTGCAGGAACTGACGCTGGGAAAGGCCGTGGAACTGGCGGAGAGCGTGCGGTGCGCGCGCCTCGCTGCGGCCTCGGCACCGAGCGGCGCGAGCGTAGCGCGCGCTCCGCCCGCACCCGACGCTGTGTTCAGCATCTCCAGGAACGAGAAGTGCGCCGTGTGCGGTTACAATAACCATAAGTCTAATCAGTGCCGATATAAAAATTACAAGTGCAAAAAGTGCAACCGGAAAGGTCATTTAGCTAGGATGTGTGCAGCCAACTCGAAAGTTCATTACGTTGAGGAAGGTATTGTGGATGCCGGGGACGACGGTGAGTCATGTTTGTTTAACATTAAATGTGTCAGAGGGAAACCTATGTCGGAACGCGTAAAGGTGAATAGTACTATTTTGGAATTTGAAATAGATAGTGGTTCCGCTGTAAACGTTATTTCTGAGAATACTTATAAATCATACTTTGGCGCGGTACCATTGTCCGGCACCGATAAAGTTCTATTTAACTATACAGGTGGTAAGATAAACACACTCGGGTTCGTGCGCTTGCCCGTATCCTATAACGGCAATACCTACTCACTAGATTTTTACGTAGTTCGTGGAGGGGGCCCGCCGCTGCTAGGTCAGGAGTTCATTCGTATATTTAATTTAGAGATTGGGCCTGCTCTTAATTACGTTAGTAACTCTGAGGAAGGCACAGTGCCACAAATATTGTCACAATTTCCTAAGTTGTTTTCTGACGATCTGGGGTGTTTTAATAAATATACGGTAACCTTAAAGTTAAAACCCGATACCAAGCCATTGTTTTTTAAAGCTAGACCTGTTGCGTTCGCCTTGAGAGAGAAAATTGAAGAGGAATTAAATAGACAGGTAGACCTAGGAATATTAAAGCCCGTAGAAATATCAGATTATGCATCCCCCATAGTTCCGGTTTTAAAGAAGGATGGCAGTGTGAGGATTTGTGCCGATTATTCTGTGTCGATTAATAAACAATTGATTATAGAAAAATATCCCTTACCCACCGTGCATGAACTGTTTTCAAAGCTGCATGGCGGTAAGCAATTTACTAAACTGGACCTTTCTCGCGCCTATAATCAGTTTTTACTGAGCGACGACTCATAGGACCTTACCTGTATTAATACACATCGCGGTCTCTTCAAATACACCAGACTCGTGTTTGGTCTCTCGAGCGCACCAGCCATTTTCCAACGAGCCATGGAATGCTTACTCAGGGGCCTAGATGGAGTAATAGTGTTCTTGGATGATATTTTAATCAGTGGCACAGATAGAAATCAGCATATAAGTAGACTAAACACAGTATTGAAGCGGCTAGAAGATGCAGGGTTGACGCTTGGTAAAGATAAATGTAATGTCTTTAAAAATGAAATTTGTTATCTTGGTCACATAATCGATAAAAACGGTATAAGGAAATCACCAGATAAAATAGAAGCCATCGTCAAAGCCTCTGAACGTAACACAGTTACAATCATTTTTGGGTCTAATTAATTATTATAGAAGTTTTGTTCCGAACGCGTCGTCAATTCTAGCCCCATTATATGAACTGTTACATAATAATAAAAAATGGGAATGGACCACGATTCATGATGAAGTATTTGAACGTATCAAAATATTACTTGCTTCTGACCAATTGCTAGCTCATTTTAATTCTAACGCAAGGATAATTCTAACTGTGGATGCTTCGTCAGACGGGCTGGGTGCGATACTTTCGCAGATATGTACGGACGGGCGCGAGAGGCCGGTCGCATTCGCGTCTAGGACGCTCACTGTAGCGGAGAAAAAATATTCGCAGATACAAAAGGAAGCCACGGCTATTGTTTACGGTGTTAGGAAGTTTCACCAATATTTATATGGTCGGGCAACACCCTTTGTGTTACGAACGGATCACAAACCGTTACTTACCATTTTTGGTCCCTACCGTGGTATTCCTGAAGTGTCTGCGAATAGGCTTCAACGCTATGCATTGTTCTTATCCGCATATAACTATTCGGTAGAATATATTCGTAGTGGGGATAATAGCGCTGATTTTTTATCACGCGCTTCACTGCCGGTGAATATAAATAGTAGTGATAGTAACACCGCTTGCGATGACAAAGCTGCTTATATTAACTTTATAATCGAGGGGGGTTTTCCAATTAAATTAGACGATTTACGGCGCGAAACGGACCAAGATTCGATTCTGAAAAAAGTAAGTAGATACGTATTACAGGGTTGGCCTCGCAAAGTAAATGATATAGAATTAAAACCTTATTTTAATTGCCGATTTCAATTATCTTTAGAAAACGGATGTTTGTTGCGTGGTCACAAGGTAATTATTCCACACTCACTTCGCAATAAGGTATGCAATGAGCTACACGATTCTCATTTTGGCGTAGTTAAAATGAAAGCGAACGCCCGTAAGCGTTTCTGGTTCCCTGGCGTGGACGCGGCGCTGGAGCGGCTGGCGGCGGCGTGCACGGTGTGTGCGCAGCTACGGCCCGGTCCGCCGCGTGCGGCGCCCTCGCCTTGGCCGTACCCGCCACATGTTTTTCACAGGTTGCATTTGGATTTCCTCGGGCCATTTAACAACCAGATGTTTTTGGTCATCGTAGACGCATTTTCTAAATGGGTGGAATGTTACATACTAAATTCCTCATACGGAACAAAAGCTGTAATAACTAAACTGTATCGACTAAAAGATTTTTTGGCAACAACAAATTTAGTTGGGTAAAAGGCATAATAAAGAAAGAAATCGGCAACGTCATGTATTCAATATATATACCAGAATTAAACTGCGAAATCACCCGGCACATCGATCACATTCGGCGGTACCAAGACCCCGAGGACCAGGCGACCCCTCATAATTCAAGTTGGAACCCTCATGACGTCATACCGGACATTACTACACCTGCCCAACCCGTGTGCAATAGTACAACTACCACAGAGGAAGAGGACACGAATAGTGTATCCGAAAAGACTACGTCATGCTCGCCATCTCCTGCGGGAAGTATCAGTAGGCATCTCGACGGAGAGGAGGAAGCGAGTAGTGGGTCGCCAGCGCTCGGTTCTCCGACACCTTCTGGGAGTGCGGGTGATAAAAGCCCCGAGTTTTCAACACCGACATATGCCAATGCCGATGTTCAATTAAATATAAGATCAAGGCGTCCAGTTGCATCTGTTAATTATAACCATTCTTTTGAGTTATACCTTTGTAATTTATATATATTTATAGTTATTAGCTATAAGAGGGAGGAATGTTATGTATTTGGGGGTATTTCGTAAACAAGTATTATACGTTGTACTTTCGAAAATAAAACCAGTATGATTCTAGCCAGCGGTTTGATTGTACGTCCTACCTACGCCTCGCAAATCGGTTACATATATATCAAATGTGAATGACTATGGCAAGTCTTCAATGAGACCAAATGCAGGTTTAAATGTGACCTAAGTTTATTAAGAATGGGAGTAAAACATATAGTTTTGGTCAACATTGTTTCATTTATTATTTGCATACTTTTAACAGGTTGTTGTTATGAGACAATTAAATATTCGCTGCCATCTACATCAAGTCTTTTAACGTAACTTATCAATTGGTTATTATATTTATTCGGTTGATCGCGGTCGCGTCGTTGATTGCGCATAATTATTTAACAATCCTCTCTACGAATCTCGTAAACTCGACGGTGTTATGGTTAATAATTAATCTCGTTTTATAGGTCAGCCTGATGTATTTTCAGTGTTCCAGTCAATTATCAGATTTATTTGAAACCCGTCACTGACGGATTAGTCATATCCATTTTAGGCTTTTGTGCGATTTCAATGCAAATTTTATAACTGCCAAAGCGATCTATAATGAGGAGAATACACTAATGTTTTATTTAAGAGTATATCAATAAAGAGACGTGAATTTTTTGGTTTAGATTTAGGAGGTAAATCTGAACTACTCATCCGATTAAAATAATTCTTTGACCAATATTTAGAATGAACTTTCGGGATGACATAGGCTATAAGTATTTTATTGCGTATATACAGTGTGTTTTGTAATTGGTATATCAAAATGAAACTAGCCCGTGTCAATATTGCAACTACGGTGAAGTTAATTTATATGTATTTTTAAACGGTGATATCAAAGTTCTGACTTTACAATAGTATTGTGCATTATGTGCAAAACAGGTAGATATATTAAACATTTGATAAAATAAACAAATATTATAATATACTCTTCTTAATACATTCCTATTTTTATCATATTTAGATCCAATAGCATTGCAATAGAAAATGTGTTAGAGTGCTCCTAATAAAAAATGGTGTGCCAAATTAAAATAAGTATTTTAATTTCATACGCCAAAAATGTCTTTTTAAATAATTATAATACTTTAAAAAAGTTATATAATATAATTTAGTTAAGTAAATAGTACTTATGAGCTGTTTAAATATTTATTTATTTATTTTTGGATTTAAAAAAAAAAGTAGTTTAGGTATTATTGTTTTTTTATAGCGTTAATTTTAAGTGTTATAAAAATTAAGTATCATTTCAGTATTTTTTTATTTACTTTGCTTGCTACTTTATAATCTGTTATAATGACGAATGGGCTGGCGGAAGGTATTGTCAGTACTTTCGTGATTTAATTGAAATGAGTGATGACTCACTCTGGAGGGGATATTCGTCCCTATGGGGATAATTCCTACATCGGTTCATTGGTTTTATATTATGGAAAGGTTATTATCATAATCTCATGTATCGAAGTTTATATGTTTTAGCATTCAAATAGACTTGGCCCGAAAGTATAATAAATATTTTGGCGTAGAACTGACGGCTGATTGGGCAGAAAGGTTCTAGAATGAATTCCACGTACCTGCAAGCGTAGACTAGGCCGTTTATCCACAAGGTGAACAGAGACAAAGGTTGCAGGAAGCCGCTAGATGCAGGCTGCTTCCAACCGGCCAGCACACCAATAACTATTGTAGTCTTAAAGTTAAAAATTCTTAGAAAAAATATTTTTCGTTTTGTTCTTATATTGGGAGTTTTGCACGAGACTTGATTCTCAAACGGCTGGTATTTGTAGATAGAATATTTAATAACGATGTATTAATCCTTTGTTATTAGAGAAACGGTTGTTAAAATTTAACTGCACGTATCTTTAATGAGTAATAAAATAGAAGTTAAACCTTGTGTATATCGTTGCTCTACTTTGTCGGAGGGCACCCTACGCTGCGCTTGCCAAGTCGTAGTCTCCACTCAAGAACACGTATACCCTAACGATTTTGATTCTACGGTAAGTGTGACCAGCTTACTTATGCTTGCTTATCCTTTAAACTATATCGATAACTTTAGTTTTTTATAATATCGGCGCGAATGATGCGAATGTGAATTACTTAGTTTATTCTGTTCTCAAGTAAGTGACGTTATGTTTTTATTGGGAATTAAAGAATCTATAAACCTTAGTTCTATCTCAAATGACCTCATTTCTGATTTAATGCTTTAGAGAAATCCCGAGCATAGCTCTCTCCATAGCTCGCTTAGCAATTTCGATTACTACTACTCGAATACCGTAGGTGTCCAGTTCTCGGCTAATAATATGAATACATAGAACCTATATTTTATTTCAAATTAATTTGAACAATCCAATTTTAGATTTTGCTTCGTTTTATATATAAATAAATAAACATTATACAAGCATGATTGTAATATGAAAAACAATATGTTCGTACTGTTACGGGCGATTTATTTTTCAAAACACTGCTACTTACAAACTATTAATATTGCCGAACATTAGAAGAATAATAATGACTAGAACTCTAACATTATTTATATCTTCGTCAACTAAAAAAAACTTTACATTCATATTTTACTTTCGTACCCACCCAAAAAACATACTCTAATTAAGCGTCTCTATCAACTTCAAACAAACTTATAATTTGGATTAAATCTTGATTTTAGAAGGCACTGTAAGTGGGCCTTCGTAATAATTAATAATGTTATTAATTCTACTACTAGTGCAATTATTTCGATTCGACTAAATAGTTGTGTCAAATATTTTAGAACATTTATCACGTTTCTTCTCATCCAAAATCAAACTCGTGTTATTCGTGTCGTGGTTAATCACGTTTCATTACGTCCCATTCATATTGGAACCTCTGTCGGCAGGTTTTGGACTTAAGCCAGGTCGGGTTGACTGAACTTAATAGCTTAATTAGACTTAAGTCTGGCGCAATATCGTTTTCATTTAGGCTGGGGTAGCAGGGATCCCATGTTAAAATGCCAACACGCACCCGTCTTAGACAAGCATGCATGTATAAGTTAACAGTAGCACACAATATAAGTTGACTGTGAATTCAATACAAGGTTAAATTGCAAGGTGCCAAATTTTAAAAATACGAACTAGATACAGTGTACGGTATAGTACAACGATTTTTTCGTAATTATTTTTATTTGTCGTATTTTTAGAATAAAATTTACTTTGTTATGTCTAAAAGAAAAGACAACGCAAGGTGCGAGATCATTCATCAGAGATCACCAAGCGTCGCCGAGGACCTTATGCAGTTTAATATAATTGACTAATCGTAAAATTTTTACGAGTTCTATTTTTAACAGCATATAGGAATAATGAAAAATAATGATTTTTGTTTTACATAGATCATTTAGGTTAATGATTCTGAGTCCCAGAGCAGAGTACAAAAATTTTGTTTTTACAATTCTTTTCTGTGTGTACCAATAACAGACGCGAAAACTACTGGGACTTTGATATTTTGATTTAATTTTTACGCTTGTAAGTGTTAAACCTGACTTGAAATCTGGTAAGGTACCTATATTAAATTGTGATTGGTTTGGTCTTGCTTGAACTCTCTTCTCTATAGAGTTTCATATAAAGTAGAGATCATGATTAATGGAAGACGATTGCTAACTCACTGACTGGTGGCGTACGTCGAAGAGGATTGACCTAAAGACCATGTGAACGTAGTCACAGGGAACCGCTAGTTTATCTAATAAAATAGTTGTTTAATACACACTAAAACAGGATTTAACGTGATCATCAATAGTTACATTTTTTACCTTTTATTTGACTGATGTTTCGACCGGATTACACCTAAAAATATGTAGGTACAGAAAACAGCTCATCAACCTACCACAAAACGTAAAATTTTCTCAATTTATATCGGTCACTACATGTCTTAAAGCTAAAAATCGGTTCAATGACGTTATTGGGTAGGTTGACCTGCTGCTGACTATACCTAATAATGATTGCGTTAATTCTTGTTTAAGTGTGTACTAAACACGCAACGCGAGAGTTTAAAAGTAAAAATTGATGTTTGTTTCTGACAGGTCGAGGCTATGAGCACCGAGAAACGCGTCCGAGTACGCGTGAAGCTGTACGATGACAAAACTGATATCTACAGCCAGGACATTGACATGTCAACCGGAGAAGGGGGCTTCATCGTCCCAACTGTCCTTGCTGATGCACCTTACGTCAACTTGCAGGTTAGTTTTAAGTAAACACAGTTCTATTTATCACAATCAGGGCCTATTTCACTAACGAATAGTAGCTATTATATGATGATTAAAATATAATCATCATCATCATCATTTCAGCCATAGGACGTCCACTGCTGAACATAGGCCTCCCCCATTGACTTCCAGATTGGCCGGTTGGAAGCGGCCTGCACAAAGTCGCTGACATAGCCCAACAAGCAAGCTGAAGTGGCAGTGGGCGGGGCACATAGCACGTAGAACTGACGGCCGATGGGGCAGAAAGGTTCTGAAATATAAATCGATTGATAATTTAATACCGTTCAGTATAATTGTTAGGAAAATAGAAGATGACATTCTTGATTTAGGCGTATTATACTTGATTCGTTGGGTAATTTTTATTTGACGATAGTGAAATTGGCCCCTAACTATAGAAAGTGAGACTTCATTCATAATTTCAGCCATAGGACGTCCACTGCTGAACAAAGGCCTCCCCTAATGATTTATTATCAGGGAGGATTGCCAATACTCGCCACGCTTGGCAGGCGGGTTGGCGAGCGCAGTTTTTTATAAGATTTCGCACGAAAACGCTGCTACCCGTCTCGTGTTACAGGAATTAGTCACCTCTTACGACACGCGTCCTGTTGGCGGTGAGGAAGTGTATTCTTTACGGCCGTTCCCACATGGCACTTCATTGACGTCACTAATTTATTTTTATTAAATGTAACAACTTTGATTAAAACAGTGATTATGAAACTAAGCTTAAAGTTTTCACCTATAAAGTAAGAGAAGCCTTAACATATACGTCCCACTGTAAGGCACATGATGAGGTTTGGGCCATACTCCACCAACCGGGCCGATGTGGATTGATGGAGAGGTGTTGTAAAGGCCAATAACTAAACCATGTCAAATGTAATCAAGCCGCCTTAAGGCAAAGGCTTTAAGGCAGCTATGCTTCACGGCTAGTACCTGTCAAGCTATACTAGCCAGGACCAACTTGTAAAGCCCGGAGATGTTTTTATAAATGTCACTTTATGGTTGTAATGGTCACCCATCCACTCACAACCGCGGTATGGGTTGCTTAACTATTGTAATCACGACCAAAGCGTTGCCGCGCTAAGCTACTAGCACTAACTCTCTTTTGTAACCTGGGCATACAAAACACCTGTTACGAACCACTAATGGTGTGGTTTGTGTTCAGAAAACCGGTAACAACGATTTCACAATCGCCTTCGAGATGAAATTAAAAAGAATCATATTTTATTCCTCAATGGTGCTAAGGTTACATTTGTTACTTAAGGATAAACTTAATTTAAGTATAGACAACAGCTGCTACGACGTCAACCAACTACAAAACATCAAATTTTTTCAATTAATTTAGAACTCTTTCAAAATTCAAAACTAGACTTAGAACCTATCTCCTTTCACTGTAGTTTTCTCCTGTCTATTTTCTTCTACTTTATTTATTTAACCATTTTTCCTACATCTTGGTCACTAGATTCTTTTTCATGTTAATAGGGTATTTATTTATTTACATGTATTTATTTTAAGTATGTATTCATATTATGTCTGTATTATATAAGTATTTTACTATTTACATGTACTAGGTAGTATGTATTTTATTTTATTTGTTATTATTTTATTTTATTTGTTTGTTTAATTAGTTTGTTAAATTTTAGGACTTTTATGTTTTGGAACTCTTCACCGCCTCCCTTCTCTCAATATTATTTTATCTTTCCTCTACCTAAAGGTTGTCTGGAAGAGATTGCTTCCAGCGATAAGACCGCCTAAATTGTGCTATTTACTAAGTACCTATTTACTTTCCTGTGATTTGTTTGTTTTGTGTGGTGTACAATAAATAATATCTATCTATCTATCTAACTCTATGTGTCGGACTTAAACTTGGTCGGTTCAATGACCTTTAACTTTTATGGTTAATTGAACTGACGTTGACTATAAAAAAAAATGTGTAAGAAACAAATTAATGGTTTTAAGATCTGATTGAAATGATCTTGTAAATAATAACAAATATACGCCTGAAACCTTCGACTATATTCAAAGCAGAAAACGGACCAGTTAATGAAAGTTTTTTTATGTACTAGAGTAATTAATATTTTGACAGGATACATTACAATTATCAGGGACTTAATCGTCAATGGATATGGTGAATTTCCTTATATAGATGATATATCTGCAGATCAACCGTCCAAATTGGCCGTTCGCGCCTCAAACCTAATTTAGTTTAATCGCGTCATTAATTGCCCCTCCAGGAACTTGCGAAACTCCAATACCCCCGGGATAGTAGTCGTTGTTCCCACTGAATACAAATGGCGCTATTTTAGGAACCTACGCATGAGCTACTCGGGTACTTTGGACTGAATCGAAAATAATTTGTTTTCTTACAGGAAGAATTTTAAAACACTGTTTGATAGTCAACTTTGTTTCGGTACTAAGGCGCTATGGACATGGAGCAACTTTTAGTTTTTTATCGCGGCTATTGGCCACGGCTATTTTTTTAAATTTTCTTATAATTTTGAGAAACTGCGCAGACGTAGCAACCCTAGTTAGACGTTTTGGCTATCGCAAATGTTTCTGGTTTCTGAAATTGGTGATTTAATTGCCCAAACTAGCAACTGACAAATAAGTATCAGTTGTGTAACGTGTTTTGTCAGCGACCCCTTCTTATCATAGATTCAGAGATTTTGAAAGTTGCTTTAAAATTGCTGCAACCGTCAACTAAGCCTTGATTGCTGGTTTTAGTCACCGTAACCTGCAATTGTCTTTGACCGTCGTGCAACTAAAGTCGCTCCGTGTGCATACATAGCGCATAATTCAACATAACTATGAATTTTCGTAAACTCTAGTTTTATCAAAATCGCTTAAAACGCTTGCTCTTCCAATTTTTTAAATCAGAAGGCAACGTTCTTAATGTTTAGCAAAATTGTTTTATTATTTCGGAAACCTTTCCAAGAAAAATTAACTATTTATGATTTAATAATAACTTTATCTGTAGTCGTCGTGTTTATTCGATTAAATTATTTGAAAAAAAAAAGTTTACATGTACTATTGTACAAATAGTGTTATTGCAAATTCGTTCTGTTGTCATTTTTATTTAACTCTTTGCGGCATGGTGGTTAGTCTTACTGACCACCTATATCAGATTTTTTTAAATTTGTTACACGGTTTTAATCCTGCTACCACTGAACTAATACCACGCTTTGTTATGTTAATGACTAAAAGAAATTTAAAGTACGAGTCTATGTTCGTTATTATGTATGTCAATTTAAATTCTGTTCTGTTTTTCGTGTCTGTAATTCTGATGTTATACACAAATACTTAAAATGGGATTTTTATAAGTATATTTTTTTGTATCTTAGTGCCAATAAAACATTCTTCAAGCGTGTAGGCAGTAAAAATAATTAGAAAACAACCATATTTTATAAAGTATTTAATTAAAATGATTTCAAAATTTCATTGATTTTGGTCCTTTATGTCACGGTGGTTAGCGTTAATAACCACATTTTTCCTTAAAAACCTCCCTGAAAATTTGTTTTCTTCAAGTTTTTGTGTTTTTTTGGCCCTCAATAAAGGAGCACTATACATTTTTTTTTGTTTTTTAAAGTATGTGGAAGTGTGCCGCAAAGAGTACAGCTTCTTCCTGCGATACTCTCTGCGTATGAATAAAGAAAAAAAAATTATCATCCCGCGGGAAACAAAAAAACAGGATAAAAAATATTTTATGTGTTAAACTAGATCAGTTCCCTATAGGTGTGCCTAATTTTAGTTAATTATTTTTAGTTGTGAAAGCGTGATAATCCGTACATCTAGGAAAAGAGTAGCACAACTCAAAATATACGATATCATAACTTAACATGCACAGGTGTCTTTGGAGTTTATGTAGATAATGTAGTATGAGATCATATCAGTAGCAGTAGCACAGCCCAAGTACACGTCGTGTCTTTGGAGTTAATGTAAGATCCGTAGCAGATGCCGATAATAGCAATAACTCGGTTTTGTATTATTTCGAGTTTTGCTACTCTTTATCTAGGAGTGCAAACAACAAAATTATGTTTTAAAATTAGTGTTCGCAGAGATGAACCCGAATTCGACTATTTTGCAGTTCTCGTTTGCAATTTTCGCGGATAGACACACACACAAACTTGTTTAGACCACGGCTCGAATAACTGGACTACGTTCATGCGATAGAAGTTTGCACAATTCAGTATATCCTACGAACGAAGCTGTCAAACAAGCACCGTAGTGTTGAGCTGAAACATAAAACTACAATCCACTTTTAACAAGCTTTGGATTTGCTCTTAAAACGTTATAAGTTTCAACAATATAAACTAAAACAGTTGATATTATTTACAAAACTGTTCATATCAGGGTTCATAGTAAAATTTTACACCACTGGCAACACAACTTGAGAGCACTCTCTTATAAACTCATTTCTCATTATTTTACTTGAAGTCTGCATTTCATAACGCCGATTGGCTTTAGATTGGCGAAGTTGTTCGCTTTTAGCGCAGAAGATAAGCATTTGGTTAGTAGTTTGAGTCATTTGAAACGATTTTTCTAAATTGATCTGGACATGCTGGCAAACGTTTCTGTAAAAAATCATTTTCTACAACTTCGTAAAACAAGAATGGTAATTCAATTTTTTGGGACTAATTTTATCGATATTTCTACTAATAATATTGATTTATTTCTTAATATAATTGTTAATTTAAAGTTTATTAATACTTAATAATGCACCTAAAAGTGGATCTCAATTTTTAATTAAAACCAAATTATCATTTCGTCATATTTTAATTACTGTGCAAAGCTGTTTATGACAACTTAATAATTTTATCCAAATTAAGGATAAAAAATCTAAAATAAGTATTCTAGCCCGCTTCATTTTTATTAAAGCCGCCTCAAAGCAATATATCTTTAATCTTGAAAGCTTCAAAATCAATAGCTTTTTCTGTTTCACCGGCTTCAATATTAGCCCAATGATTAGTTCCCCCCCAACTGGGTCAAAGCGTCCCGCTTTCAATTTTAAAATCCATCTTCCCGCGTCACTGAGACGCAATTACACGGAGTTGAGAGTGGTTATGACGCTTCCATCATGCAAATATATCAGCGGTTGAGCGAGATTGGCACTCGAGCCAAAGTGCTTTTAGACCCTGATAACTATCTTATGAATTATTATGTGAGCAGGCGTGATGTGGACAGGCACACACTGAGTTCCGGCAAGGTGAACATCACTGTTTCTTTGCTAGATAAAATAAAATAAGAATATCCGCAAAAAAAAAAAAACAAAAGAACACTTCGAATTGCTAAAGATAAAGTAACAGGCAGGTCACATTGCTCGCAAAACTGACAATCGTTAGGAAATATAGGTTCTCGAGTGGTTACCACGAATCGGAAGACATAGCGTATGGGCAGGTTTCTCATCAGGTGGACTGACGACTCGGTCAAGGTTTCGGGAAGCCGATGGACGCATATAGCCCAGGGCCGCTTACTGTGGCGTTATGTAGAGAAGGTTTTTCTTTTTCCAGCAGTAGGCTTCCAAAATCTGATAATGATGATGTTAAAACATCGCTGACAGGAACATCTCAACTTCGACTCAAAACGAAGGCCCAAAAATGAAATACAAGAGCTGCATTTCGGAAATTATATTCATCGAAGTTAAAATACAAAATCACAGGTGCTTGATGCTTCTTTATTTACACAGTTTTGAATTATGACGTTTAAATGGGCATTGTATCAAAGGCTCTTCAGTGTAATACAAATTTCAACAATCAATTTTTAACTTTAAGGCCAACGAATTGAGCTCATTGTCTAGTAAAATATAAAATGAAGGTAGGCTCATCACTACAAAACATATACTGTACCAAGTAACTCACAGAATGCTAATTTAGGTCTAATGTGTAAAGTTTGCCAGACTCCCCAGCTGTGTGTCACACAGCTCAGTAGCTAATGGCTCTATACTCATCACAAATTAGTTGGTTTATTACTAGCCGAACATGTGGCAAATTTCGGACGAAATTCAATTAAACGAGAGCATGATGCTATTAAGTCGTAAATGTAATTTGATAAATTTCAAACTTTGCCCGCTGTATACAGGGCGAACATTGTTTTCTTTAAAATTGCTATCTATGGTGGTTCAGTGGTTAGAATGTCGCCTTATTTCCGTGGGTCGTGTTAGCATCCAAGCGTACCTCTTGATATTTCAAAATCCATGTCCATCCATCCACGGATTAACACTCGCTAGGCGCTGAGGGAAAACTTCGGGGAAAACATCGGGGAAAACCTATACATTCAGGGCTACAGAGCCCTGATCCAAAATTGTTTAGAACTCCTGTGGGTTCAACTCCTGTGGGTAAACAGAAGTCTGATGGCAATTGCTCCAAATATAATAACTAGACTTACCGCATCTAGGATCATGGTTAAGCGTTCTTCGACTACAAACAGGTCAAAGATCCTAAAAAGATTGAAATACAATTTCACTATAAGATCAAACATAAAAGACGACATAAATCTGATGTCAAAATATCGTGATAAATCATTTGCATGCAAAAATCATAAATATTTTTTTCGTTCTTTTACTGTTGCCCCCATGTTGCTCTTATTGTAGAAAAAAAAAATACCAGCAGTATCAAAAATAATAAAAAAAATATCATATAACTTTTCTTTCTTAAATGTATCTATATGTATTGAGACTCCCCAGAAAGAAATTGAATTCTTGTGTTGAAGATGCCTCGCTTTTACTTATTTTATTTCATTTTATGAGGCATAAAAGTTAAATTTATATTTATCTGCTTTCATTTAGGTAAATTAAAAAATAAACGAATCACCCTGTATAATGGAATCCACCATTTTGCGTCATTCGTCGGAATTTCTATTAGAAGTTGTCTAACATTTGAATAGTTAGATGAAATCATTCGAGTGTTTCAGACAGGCATCTAAATCATGTTTCCGATGCCATCATTACCGTTATTTCTTGCTCTCGCGTTATATATTTCCAAAATGGTACTCGTTATTCATATCTCTCCATTATTTTTGCTGTTTCCGTAAAAATCTTCTTTGTTCCGTTTTATCAGTAGACATTTTTTCAGCGAGATTTTCCGCCGTAGGCTTAATTCAGTCAGATAAATTATGCCAAGATAGAGACAAATAATCCGACACTCCATTAAATCTGATAAAACGAACGCTTTTAAGAAATTAGCCAACTAATCTTACCTAGAGTTAAAAGGGGATTATTTCAAAGAAAAATGTACGTGACCTTTTCAATTTTCCGCGCATTATTTAAAATTAAACAGGATTTTCATGTAGGCTTACGCCCCAAATTAGGTAGGAGCAAACAGATACACAATGTTCATTACTTTTACTTTGTTCTGGAGATTTACGTAATTTTAAACACAATATTTCGACACCACATTCAAATCCAATGACAATAACCTCTATTTACAACAGAGCATACAAATATTAGCAGATAATTTCAAGTAACTCTGAAGTAATCATCTGTTAGTGACAAGAGCTTGGTGAAATTGGGTCTTTTTTCAACAACTACACCAATAGGCTAGTTTCCTAGAAAAATCTAATTAGTCCGTCAATTAGATTAACAGAAAATATTGGACACGTATTTTTTCTTTTCTCAATCAAACAAAAAATGTTGAAGATATAGCCCGTTAAAGTTCCGCGTAACGTCACGCCTTGCGACTCTTTTTAGCAAGGCGTGACGTCACGTGCTCACTTTGATGCACTTTATCTTCGTAATTTTTTGTTTGATTTACAAAAGACAAAATATGGGTTAAATATTTTTTGATAATCTAACTGACGAACTAAATAGAATAGTCTTTTTTTGACCCAGGAAACTAGCCCATTCTAGCTTTAAACTAAGCATAGCTTGAGGTGGCGACTAAAAAACGTATAGATAATTATAGGTACTTCTATACATTTATGATTCTACTTATAAAAACTTCCTGGTGATACTGAATATGTGATATTTAACAACAGTTACTGTGGAACCAACATCGAAATCTAAAAAAACGCTATATTTTAGAAACAAAAATAGTTTCATAATTTTTATAATCGGCTATTTACGGAGTAACAATTTTTTTTGCAATTTAAGTTGTTTTTATTGTAAAAGTTGTGTATGTAAGCAGAAAACCAGCTTAAAGCAATATGGAAATGAAAAAATATTTACTTGGTAATAAAGACATTTTAAAAGAAATAGAGGTGGACTCTGTCTTTTAAGTGCTACAGCACCTGTGTAAGAAAGGGCCAATCTTCTTTAACAAATGCATGTTAGTAACTGAAAAACAATAATGTAAGAAAAAAATTACTATTTAACTAACTACCTAACAAAACTATCATACATATATGACCCTAAGTAACTTGTATTTTTTGTTAATATCTTATAACCTTATTTTCTAACTAATGTTCGCTCCCATATCCTTTATCGAAAATCGTAAATACAAACTATCATGTCGAGAAAGAGATGTTAAACCTAAGAGCTTCTCCTAACCACTAATTACCGTTTTCAAAATGTAATTTATCACAGGACTATCCCTGATCAGAAAACTCCGTCCCGTGACGAAGTAATTATGTTAATCAGTCCGACTTTCACGTCCGGTACGATTTGGGTGTATACGGGAGTGTGTTTTGTCGAGCAACTATTGTTCTGACATTTTCTTTTTCAGTTGACTATTTACAAAGTGTCGTATATGTGTTGTTATCTATTTGTTTATATGTGAGAAAATATATTATTATTTTACCTTTTACACTTTCTATTGTTTGAAAGAAGGAGCATATTGGTAAGGGTTCGTTGAGTTTTTTCCAAATTACAATTCAAAATCACATCACATACATTGCTCTGATCTTATGGTACGGTACTTTATGACCTTCATTGCGAAAGATTATAGCTATATTAAATAAGACTGAATACATAAATTTAAAAAAACAAGCTATGGCGATTCTATACGCACCGAGAGTGTGTGAGGTTCTGTTTAATTGGCACGGACTTATACTTCGCATGTTTTTCTTATTTGCTGTTTAATTAGATTTAAACTTACTGTAGAAGACTTAAGACCTTATGAAATGGCTTGACATGGAGGATATAAGTATCCTTGTACTTGACATGGGTAGGTTAAAGAAGAAGACTGAGGCTTGTATAGTAAATAGCTGTTTCCCGCGACTTCGTTCGCGTGGTCTTTCATAAAAAAAATCTGCAATTTTCTTAATTTTTTCTTTCATAAGAACCTACTCCTGTTGTAATTTATACAACAAAAAAAGGATTAGCGAAATTGTTCCATCCGCTCACGCGTGATGCGATGACCAAGGGAAATAGGGATTCATTTTTATATATAGTACAGATTATAGAAGATTGCCGTTTTCACGGTAGAGCAAAAACACGTTTATACTATGGTAAGCCCCCTGATATTTAAGAACTATAGCTGACCTATACGTAGGACAGATGTAGGTACCTATGGAGAGACTAAAAAACAGATGTGTAGACATAGTTTAACAAAATTACATTGGTTGGCACTTAAAAAATATATGTTTGCTCAAACGACTTCCCATATGCTCCCAAAAAGTGGTTAACTAACCAGCTAGTAAAGCTGAAATTTAGTTCGGATCAATTCATTTGCCGGATTTGCAGGCTGCGGTCAGACCTCAAGATCATTAATTGAAGTTGAAGGCTCTCCGTGGAAACCTGTTTGTGGTTCCTATCACTTCGGAGTTTGATGAAACTTGATTGGTAGATCTAAGTTTCCGTGGCTCGTATTTGTGATTGGCTAATTAACGAACTTAGTTCGTATGTAGCGTGACATGATATAGGTACTTTTCTAAGTCAATTAATTTTCTTAGATAATGGATGTCATTTTTGAAATAGCCTTATTAAGTTTAATATAAACTGACAGTATTTACAATTATCCAGGGGCATAAAAATACGAATGACTATTGTAGGTACTCACATTTTTTTAAACATATGACTGAAAATCATTTCGTAACATCTTGTAATTTTCAGTAATATTCTAGGAAATATCAAAACACTAATAGAATTATAAATTAAAAACCTTAAGTTATTATAAATTGTGTTGCAGATTGTTACTATCGATTATTGATAGACTTATCGATAATCAGTCCAGTGTTCGGCAATAGTAGGGTTATCGATAGTGACAATAATCACAACGCTTTGATGTGCGCTATGAATTAATTCTATAGATAGCGTAACTACTATAGAGGATCGTATCGTATCGATTAAAAGTGCCAATCACCAATTGTATGACCCCATTTTCGTCATCGATATCCTAATTAACTGATTTTCAATGTCAATTCATCGATAGCGGAATCGATAACAAGGCTTTTTAAATTCCAAACGAGCAAACAATAACTCTTGCACTTTCCCATCAAAATAAGTTTAACTCCATATTTTGGTGAGAGATACATTGACGGCTTTTCAACAGAGCGCTAACTTTTGTTTTGCTTATGACGCGGCAACGAAGCTTGTAGAGTGCAAAAGCGTTAAAAACTAAAGTTTAAACTCAAACACGCGTTATAACTTTAAGTTTCGTGGTCTAAGAACGAGCACATGTTGCTTTTATGCGGCAAAATTACTTAGGTTGGTAAGCTTTGTACTGTGATGGAAATTTTTAGCTTACTAGCTGAGGGTCTACGAAAATGATTTGTTCGTTCGCACGTATAAACCTACCAAATTAAAAGTACCATATGTGTCAAACTCGAAGGAAAGGAAGGAAGGAAGAAACGCGAAGTGGAGGAGCAAATCAAGGAAAGCGGACCCTGGGCTCCAAAGCAATGGCTTTGGACGCGCAACCGGGATTGACCGTATAGATGATGATGATGATGATGTGTCAAACTCGACAATTAATGAGCAATTGATACTCCACAATTGAGATGTTTCTCTGAGATCATTGACCTTACAGCTTCAGCATAGATAAAAATTTACTATGTTTGCATATTGGTTATTCTGGAATAAATTATTTAAAAATATACGCACTAGAGAACACACTAATAATCATGATTTGGAAATAAAGGAATTAAATCTGTCGTGGCCAGATCGTAAACTTGATCATTTCATGATGTGACCGATCATTTCAATGGTGGTATTTTATGATATAGAACAGAACCCGCTGCTCACATCATGATTTGGTCTGGCCAGATCAATTAATACTCAGCGCAACTTTGTTTTTGTGATGAATCATAGCGGCGGACATATATTATATTCTAAAAGTAAATTTAATGTGTAAATTGAAGATAAGAGTGCAAAGAAATATCGTTACGACACTAAGCTAGGCGAGTTTTATGAAAGTCTCTCAAGAATTCGGAACGTAATTTGACGGGTTATTTAGCTATTTAAATCTTCTTATTTATTATTTTCTTATTTTAATCTTATTATTTTTCTTTACATATAATAACTATTTTAAATGTTTAATTTATCTATTGACCGAGATTACTAATATTAAACAAATTCAAGTAACTTGTGGCCAAACGTGGATTGACATAATAAATGGTGGTATTTTATGAAATGATCGGTCACATCATGAAGTGGTCAATTTAACGATTTGGCCACGACAGATCGATAAAATACTTGTGTACCAATTTAATAGACAACAAACAAGCAAACACACACGCGCTTCAATTTATAAAATCTAATTTACTGAATTGACCCAAGATCGAACCACACCAACCACCTTTGCATTCAAATCGAATCACTACTCTATGGCTATATGTATAATAACAATAACACATAATAATATATAATATTATTAACCTATCGATTCGTTCACATTGCGACTATAGTTAAAAATACTAGTTAGAAATCCAATCTACTCCAGCAGCGTAGTGGCAAACACAGCACAATCCGGCTAAAGACATACTAATTGAATAAGCTAGTTGGAACTTTAGTAAATATGCTGCATTGCGGGCAGATGTTACTCTTGATTGCCAGAATCAGTTTAGGGTTCATAATGCTGGATTTTGAGTTGGGAAGGGAGTTTAGAAATAGACGATCTTTAGAGCAGTCATAGAGAAATGTATTAATTAGCAACAGAGGTATCTTTGCAGTCGGATAGGTCATAGTTTTTGCTAATATTTTTCAATTAATATGTAGCACGGCGTTTGTCTTGATCTTGCCGAATATAAGATTAGTTTCGTATTTACATTCAAGTAAGTAAATTTATTAAACTAAATTATTTACTGGGATACCTCATTTACTCTGAATACGATCTTGGATTCAAAACGTTTTCTAATTTCAGATCTTAGTGTGCTAAGTGACACGTCTTGCAAAATGTTTAAAAGTAATATTTTTATGCAAGCTCGGGTACTGCACCAATTTATATATATTTTTAAATGAATTTATAAATAGTGACCTTTGGACCTGTTTAACTTACGTGATACAATGAGTTAGTTAGACAGGCCAATTAAAACACGTTTGTGAACATCAAATGTGAATAGTTAACCAATTCTCCTAACTCTATATCAACGGAACAGTAATTGTCTTTCATATTAACTAGATAGACCACGATAGCTTGCATCTTGTACGCATTGCTTTGTTAATTAAAGAACCTAGCCGTATTCCACTTCCTGTACCTACCTATGTCTGTAAAATGATTGAGACGATAGACACAAGGGTTTATAAAAAAATAAAGTCGGTGTAGCCAGGTCACACACAGAAACACACTCACATTCTCTCTTTTTTTCTCTCCTACACATTCTCTCAATCTTTCTCTCCTACACATTCACTTAAATAATAACAAAACTTACTCTTAGAATGTCAAGTTATTATTTAGTAGAATATTAACCATTTAAAACAGGTTCTTTGCTAACCTCCCTTAGAGTAGATACTGTAATGCTGAAACGCTGTATTTACCTATAAAGACATACCTTTACACAATTGTGTTAGTCACATTACTCTGAATTGTAATGTTTACTGATATGTTGCTGGTGATTTTTAATAAATAAATACTCTTTTGCTAGACAGGCCTTACTTTATTAGCATTAATATTACTTAACTATAGCTAAATCTGAATCTAAACTTTAGTTTTAGTTAAACTGCGTTCCCTGATTGGCACAGACTCATTAGGTCTGAGTCCTCGAATCGCCAGAAATACTGCGATTCAGCGCGGATCCAATCTGATTGAGCAATTAAATTAGTCGCCCAATGCAGACTCTAGGCTTGCTTGATCTTTAGACTTAGATGTGACTAGCAGTTAACTTGAAACTAACTTTTGAAACCCAAATTTAAGTGCTTTAAAGTACGAATAAGCACATTTTGAATGCTATATTTACTAGTTTATTTTATATTTTTTTATGGTAAAGCTTAAAGGTATTCGAAATTAAATTGGTAAATTGGGCTTAAACATAAACAATTAAATTAAAATAAAGTAAACAAATTTTCATAAATATGTACTGTTAACCCTAATCCTATGTCCAGCAGTGGACTGACGTGGACTGTTTATGTACTGTTAGCGGAGAATCGATTGCTGGGAACATCCCTATAAGTGGTTCCCGTCACTAGTTGCCAGCTGTCATCGAAGCGTAATCTCTCCTTCTTCTTCTTTTCTTAATGGCGATGAACTCTACGCGTCGTTCTTGTGCTTGCCGCGTTTTCCATATCAATATATTTTAACTATCTTTTGCCCGCGACTTCATCTGCGATGACCTTACCCGAATAAAAAGTACATTATGTGTTGTTAATCCAGACCATGCTAAATTGTCTATCAGTATGCCAAATTTCATCAAAATTAATTTAGTAGTTTTTGCATGAAAAAATAATAAAGAGATACTCACAAACTTTCGCATTTATAATTTTAGTAGAAATAGATAAGCCGTTTTATTTAGAACTTCCTTCTAACAAAATTCAGAAGTGGGATGCAAAATATGCCTACATAGTTCATTCGTTTCATAAACTCTACAATCCTTATTTCATTAGTACCCACGTAAAAGTATCTTACACTTTGTATCGTTATTACGATGACGATCTCTGTAGCCGAGAGGCGAGCATACCGGACTTGGTTAATTTTAGTAGAAATAGATAAGCCGTTTTATTTAGAACTTCCTTCTAACAGAATTCAGAAGTGGGATACAAAATATGCCTACATAGTTCATTCGTTTCATAAACTCTACAATCCTTATTTCATGAGTACCCACGTAAAAGTATCTTACACCTTGTATCGTTATTACGATGACGATCTCCGTAGCCCAGAGGCGAGCATACCGGACTTGGTGTCGCTATCTCTGAGGTTCCGGGTTCGATTCCCGGTCGGTCAATGTAGAAAAATAGCTTTTCTATATTGTCTCGGGTCTGGGTGTTGTGGTACCGTCGTTGTTTCTGATTTCTGTAACACAAGTGCTTAAGCTATTTATCATAGGATCAGAGCAATGTATGTGAGGTTGTCCAATATTTATTTATTTATTATATTATTATATTACGTATGACAATGCATCTTAAGCATCATTTTATCGTCTAAGAATTACCAAACAATACCTCCTTAACGATAGCTATATATTCGTAAAAGATAATGGCTAATTTCCACTAAAACTTATGTAAGACAAAGCGTTTGAAAGCTAATGTCAATTTGGTACTGTGAATAGGTTGTACCATAACACAGATTTTCTGCAATCCTCCTTGCATATTATATGGCCTAAAATATTTGGGCAATATTTTATTACATTACTTTCTTCTACTGCTCAATACTATAACTTGAACTTTGAGACCAACTTGAAACGTGTAACTAGAAATTCACATACCCAAACCAAAAGGTTTGATGGGTGGTTAGTAGGAGAGAACACACCTTTTTTAAATTTAGTATGTCGACATCTCCTCGCATATATCAAGTAGTATTAAGTATGTTTAGTGTATGTATGTATGTAATTATTGTTATGTATTTATTTTATTTTTATTTATTTATTACTGTATGTATACGTCTATGCCATAAATATTTGCAATCCTATTTGTATCAGGTAAGGATTTTAAGAACTCTGCAACACCTTCCCCTTTCTCTAATGGTTGTCCTCTACCTGAAGGTTGTCTGGAAGAGATCCCTATTAGCGATATGACCGCCTAAATTGTACATCTTTCTGTAAAAATCTGTGTATTTTACTTGTATGGTGTGCAATAAAGAGTATCTATCTATCTATGTCTGTTAGTTTGTAGAGAAAGTTGTTGTATTTGACCGTACCATCAACCCCTAACAAAGTACGACCATAAACAAGCATCACAAGGATAGCACATTATATTATTTGTTATTATAAGATAAATTAAGAAATTAGAAATATTATATAAATTAAGAATGGAAAACGGTAATGTAAATAAGGATAATACTATCGCATTGGGGTTCTCCTGTAATGATAGTGTAAAGTGGTGGTGGTTAAATAAATAAATAATAAATAATAAGTCACAATACATAAATAGATAGACACTTGATTGCACAAAAAAAAAACATTAAAGGTACAAACAAGACAGCTATGTACAATCAGATGGCCTTATCGCCAAAAGCGATCTCTTCGAGACAACCTCGGGATAGAGGAAATTAAGTAACAATATTTTTTTGCATTCTAAGGTAGTAAAAAGTGAGGCCTCTGCTCTAGCGGACAGCTAATAATGAAATCATAATGATCAACTTATAATGAAAACTGAATATTGAAATCATGTCAATATGAATAGTCGGTTTCGTCGCATAGCTCTAGTGAACAAGCAGCCTAAGTCTGTTGTGGGTTCTCGAACACATTAGCTCCAATCGATGTTGCCTCGGTCTGGAACTCTGCCTAAGTTTACGGAGAACTCGCGAGAGCTGTTTGTAATGACTTCAACAGCTTATGGTACGTAGTTATTGAACCATTTTTGGTATTTACCGATCGTACGGTATCTCGGTTCAGTATGTGTTGACAAAAAGATAGAAAGTATTGTTTTTAAAGGCCGGTACAAACAAAACTTTTTAACTTAAATTGTGATAGCTACTTAAGTTGTTTCCTGGGAAAAGCTGTTTATCATCGTGAGTATATATTACAGGCTCTTAAGTATTTTACACTAATAAAAAAAAAATGTATAGTTAAGGATTTCCGCAGTGTAAGGCCTGATACTTTTAATTTTAGTAGTCGTCAAGTGACAAAAAAGATATATCTTAAGTTACCGAGATGAACAATGATCAACTTAGACTCAGCAAAATAAAGGAGCAAGCAAAATGAATATTGAGCGGCTGTAAAACTTTGACATCAGCGGCCCTATCAATCACAGCGCCGTGAAAAGGAGCGCTTAGGACGAAGTGCGTTGAGCGATCGAAAAATATAGATTGATCTGTTTTGTTCGAACCACAGTTTTATAAATAAGTACTACTCGTTTATCTTTGTTTAAGTTAAGATTGTTTTTGCTATTTTTGGCACATAAATTTATCAAAACTATGTAAAAAATCATAAGTTGATTTAAGGCAAGTTCTTATTATTTACCGATTCAAAACTTTTTGAGAATGCAAAATCTTGTTGAACATACCATAATTTGATACTTTTGAGCAAAACTGATGGTGGAACCAAGAAATTCATGGATAGTGGAATTCTTTAATGGTATAACCTAAAAGTTGCTTTTTGAAGCGTGAAAGATTGTTTTATAAACTATTTTCTTTAATATGCTCTTTTTCGTGCCGTTCATTCGTTATTTATATATTATATGGTTTTGTTTTAAGATTTTATAAATTTACCATAGTTTGTCATCAGTTATGATGACATTACAACATGAAAAATATCTTATGTACCTAACTTCAAATATTTTTATATCAAGAAAATAATAACATTTTGAATATAGTAAAACTTCGTGACACTGGAATCTCCGTCCAGTAATAAACTAACTGAATCCAAAAGGATCGCATACTTTAGAATTTCGCAATAAAACGACATCTTCTCTCCAAAACCACAACAGAAGTATGTACAATAGGACCGCACTTAATTGACACTGATTCAAATAAAGACAAACAGTTGTACGTAATCCGTGATATCAGTCATTTGCATCGAAAGTTTGACAATTTAAATAATATTATTAAACAAGACGAGAAGCAAATCGTTGCAACCCTGTCTCCAAAAATATAGGGTTAGACGGGAAGCTAATTTCCTAGTGAGCGTAGAGTTCAAAGCCTAGACACGAAGTACCTAGAGACCTAGCCCTACCTTACATTTTATACATAAATTTCATTATATGAACACACAAAAGTAAGCTGCATACAGACAGGTAGCGTTAGGTTGATATTTTAGGTAAGTATTAATTTTAGGAAATATGATCGTCGAATTTATGCAACGTTATATTCGTTTTATTTATATATTTACACAAAATCCTGACCTCATAGGTAAGGGATAGGTACTACTTATATTTAGACAAATGACCAATAGCACATTTATATTTGGTAGCTTTCAATTTTAAGAATACATTAACATCTGTCAATCGTTATCATCACCGATCATATAAAAAGATGAAGAAAATAAACTGAAGTAACACACTGCGTCTTCCTCTATTATGTTTTAAAACGCAGATTTCCCGCATAAAACTACTATAACCATGTTTTATTACCGTCCTAAAGTTTTCAATGCGCCTAGACAGGCGGAAGACCAACTTAGGTAGAGGATGCGCTCAGCCAAACTAAAATTAATGTTTGTATGCTATTTTTAAAATTGATTTAAAAACTTTGATATTTGAATGAAAAACATAACAGTAAAATGGATGCAATGTAGGTGGCATGCCACGGTAGCCAAAGAAAAAACAAAGGTTAGAGATAGTGTTTAAAGTTTTAGAATTTCCCTATATTTTAGATTGTTCATGCCTGTAAATTATTTTGAAACTTATAAGTTTTAATCACAATAATTCTAAGTGTAAGACTAATGAGTATTCCAAACTAATAATTGGCACATGTTCTTAGTTTACATAATGTTCTATTATACAACAAAACTTAAGCCACAACCCGTGTTAGACTGAGATTTTGAACTCGTTTACTTATAAGGCTGATACTATACACTAAAGCGATAAACTACTGAGTTACTACTTACTACGTATGTGTTAGAATATGTCCACATTGCTACAAAACAGGTAGTAGATTAAAAATGTGACGATTTAAAAGTACCTAGATTTGAAGTGTCTAGCAACAGTGACTGTTAACGCTATACACGGGTATTCATGCAACACATACCTCTCTTTGCGAATTTATTTATTTATCAGACGACGACCAACAATAGTGACTGTTCTTTTTGCATTGCATTTTCTTAGCAATTCTCCACATAATTTTTCAAACATGAAGTGAAGGATGTACGTATCATACCATCGATGAAGTACAGACAACAGCACGTCAACCTACCACAAAACGTCAAATTTTCTCAATTGATATTGATCTCTGCGTCTCGAAACTAAAGTTGAATATCGGTTCAATGACCTTTAACTTTTTGGGTAGGTTGACCTGCTGTTGTCTGTACCATGTTTCATGTACCATCTTATGTTATAATCATGTCAAATTTTATAGACGTCATTAAGGCCTTTTATTATATTAAATTTGACTGTCTACAAAAAAAAAGGCTCGTGGGCATTCTTTTCTGTGTCAAGTGTGATCGCGAATCGGCTAAGTGATTCTGCTGAAGAAGCTGGATTATTACTGACCATTTATCCTGATAGTCTGTACTGTAAGCCATTGCTGTGGAAACGTTGTCAATACTTTGCTAGCTGCCAGCAGCAGATAAACACTATTAACGCTACTGGTAGCCTAAAATTTATTGTATCATTGATTAACAGGTACTTCCCGTATCCCGCAGAAAATTGGTGCACACGGCGGTCTAACTACAGATAAAACTTTAATCAATCATACTAGCTGGTAGTGTAATTTACCCTAGTGCCGTTGCTTTACGTTAAGAAGTTAAACAAAAAGTTACCACTCTCGAACGCTTCGCTGTTATGCAAGAGTTCAACATGAGTAAACTTGTCGATTTTAAGAGTAGTTTGTTTTAAAAAGTGCTTGGAAACTCTGAAGAACTCTCTATATGACACAAGTTGCTGAGAGCATTGCATAATTTATCTTCTGTTATAAGTAGCATAATGATAGTCTCAAGGGTGGTTTCTGTTAACCGCATTAAATACATTCTTCTAGCATTGCATTAAAGTGGCTTGTTAACGGATATACATACATAAATACCTACCTATTAGTTTGTGATATCCATGACAAGAAAGCTATGCTTGGCGTTTCTGGACAAGATAAGATCCAAAATGAGGTTATCCGTAAAGAAAACAAGGTCACAGAGATCTTTAAATTGCAAAGCTGAAGTGGCAATAGGCAGGCCACATCGCTCGCAGACCTAACAACTTTTAGGGAAGAAAGGTTCTCGAGTGGCGACCATGAACTGGAAGACGCAGCGTGGGCCAGCCTCACACTTGGTTGTGGGAAGCTGCTAGATGATAACTTACGACCGCTTAATTTTGTTATTCGAAACGCAAATCATTAGTCAAACATGTTGTCAACCGACATTTCCTATTGTCGGGGATAATGCAACTTTACGGTTATTGATTGTCACTTGAAGAGTTCTGCATTAAAAAGGGCAAAGAAAAACGCATTTCCCAGTCAATGTAAGAAAACTACGTACTTGAAAGTCTCAAGTAGAATTCACGGACCAACGATTTACAATATTTTCATTAATTCAGTTTGAGATTATTAACGAGAGCTCGACAAACATAAGGCTGGTTTAATTAATTGGTTTATTTCAAAGTTGGCTCTACATATAAATTATACCGAATCGCTTTTACTGCAGACCCCGTGGCCTCCTATTTAGCAGAAATATAAATAGATAAATACTTACCCGTGGCAGACCGGAAAAACAATGCAAAACAATAGGGAACATTTTTTTTTTTTTTTTCAAAATGCGAAGGATTAGTCATCATCATTATCTTAGTCAAAGGACGTCCACTGCTGAACATAAATAGCCAAAGTACTTGTTTTATAGAACTCAGAAACAACGATGGTACCACAACACCCAGGCCCGAGATAATATAGAAAAGATCATTTATATACTATATTCCTAGGTCCAACAGCACATGCTTATTTTAATATGATAGGCAAAAAAAAGATTTAAGAAAACTTCATACCGCTGAATACATAAAATAGTGCTTATACAAATTATTTTAACACTGAACATTAAATTCCAGTAACCCTAATGGCACCTAGCACGAATCCTTAAAAGAATTTTAAACTTGCATCAATCTCATTACACCCTACGACTCTGAACTTCTAAAGATCCTAATACAAAAAGGTAAAGTTGTCTCTCTAACGCGCGGTCTTACTTCTATAGATCTGGCGTCCAGAAAGAAAATTTTGCTCGCGACGCGAACGGCGTAAGTCGGATCTAATTAAACTAATCAAATAGATTCTTGTATGTTTTTGTTTGAACTTATAAACTAACAGGATTGATAAATGCAAGCTTTATGCAATTAAAGTTGCGTGCGCGTGTTAAAGTTCAGTAATTATGAAAAACGGCTAAACGTTGACGGAAAACGGAGCGGTTTTGTAAAGAGCTAGCGGTTATGAAAAACAGCTGAATATGCAATCAATCGGCGACATATTTGATGACACTAAATACCCGAGCGAGCTTACTGTGCGAATATTTATTTGGCTCTAACTTCACTTGCGAATTTTTGCCGAAACTTTATCCTTTCGGCGAAAAAAGATTTAGGGATAAATAACTTCGCAAATACAATTAATAGCCGCCTAAGTCCCCTGTCCTTTGTCCTCATTAATTGGGAGTTGGGTCTTTGTTTTTTTAGGGAAATCGGGAGACGCGCTGACGGGTAGTATTACAAAAAGGTAGAGTGCACCTTTTGTTTTGGCTGTTTAACTCAATCGGGATTAATCGTTTTCCGCCTTTTAAGTGGCCATGGAATCAGATTACTTTCTTAGAAATAAACTAATTTCAAAATTGTTGATTGTTAATTAAAAAAGCCGTATTTAAAAAAACACCCTAAAGTATCACTATTGCATTACAAGATACCAGAGAGTAAATTTTAATTTTTCAAGTGGCATCTCCTAGTACATGTAGACCCGAGCCAATAAAGAAAACATTTTGTTTTAATTGACCTGAACCAGGAAATCGAACTCAGAGCCCTCTGTGTTCAATGCAACTCACCACGCCACGACACTACAACAAACCTATATGTACTGCTGAACATAGGCCTCCCCCAGTGACTTCCAGATTGGGAGCTTTGAAGCGGCATGCATCCAGCGGCCTCCGCAACCTTTACCAGGTCATCTGTCGTCGTCCTACGTCCTACGTCTACGTCCTTTAAAATATATTTATGTATTTAATCTTAGGTGAGGTTAGGTACTTAGTATCTTGGGGTAAACGGAAATCTACGCCTACTAAGGAATTATTTACGGAACCCTAAAAACAAAAAAAGGTTGACTTAAATGAAATCAAATCAAATATGCAATAGATTGGTGGTACAGAAAACGACAGAGCAAACTACCCCGAAAGTTAAAAATCATTGTATTGATTTTCAACTTTATGTCCAACAATTATAGATCAATAACAATTGAGAAAAAAAGCCGTGCTGTGGTAGGTTGACGTGCTGTTGTCTGTACATGGTTTATAAAAACATTGTTATTCTTATGAATGTAAGATCCACCAAACAAAAAAGAATCATTAAAATCGATTCATAATTGGCGGAGTAATCGCGTAACATACATACAAAAAAAAACATACAGTCGAATTGAGAACCTCCTCCTTTTTTGAAGTCGGTTGAAAATCAGTTGTTTTTTTTATTTTTATTATGGACTTATCCCGCTCTATATGCGTTGATTCTATAGCGTTCACAATAAATAACGGGTGTTTAGTTTTTATTGCTTTTCTTCAGTGAAGGCTACTCTTCCCGTAGAAGCAGGTTTAAAGACGCTATCGGGTCTAAAACAAGTTGTCTTGAGACAAGTCACTTGACACTCGATGCGGCGTTGAATACAATGATATTTCAATAGTTTCAGATCTTTATCACTTCACCAAACATTAGAACACAAATTACACCAAACTTGCACTCTAAAGCTCTTTAAATGATAAATAAAAACCATTAAAATAGATCGACCATGCTTTTCGTTCGACTACCCCCCACCGAATCCATCAGTTGAATTACCTTTAACTTTTTGAGTAGGTTGACCTGCCATTGACTTGATTGATTGACAGATATGCGTCTGCGGTGTCGTCAAATTGAACAGACAGCATAAAAAATATGTGACTTAATATTGGTTAAACTATAACCCTCTTTCTTATAGGGTGTTGGGAATAAAGCATGTTTAGGGGACGTTATAAGGGAACAATAGAAGCAAATGAGCTGTAAATTGCTCACTGTGTCGCGAGTAATGGTCCAAGAAAGGGCCTTAAGTTTCGTAAAGGAAACGCTCGCCTCTTAAATTTTACGTAACCTACTGAAAATGCGGTAAAAATTGTTGGATGTTTTGGAGTATCAATAGATTTTTAGGATAATCTCTGTTTTAGTTGTATTGTAAAACTAGTATAACAGAATGGGCCTAGGAATGAACTTGGACAAGACTAATTCAATGACCACATCATTCCCGGACCGGTTTCCGTCGAAAGCGTGGTACTCGAAGTTGTCAAGGAGAATGTCTACCTCTGACGAGTGCTGCAGTTAGGTAGAGACAGCTTTGAGCGGGAAAGCGCTAGGAGAGTGCAGCTTGGCTGGGAAGCTGCGTCAAATCTTCTCGTTGTCACTGCCACAATGCCTAAAGAGCAAGGTATTCGACCAGAGCGTTCAACCATTGATGACCTACGGAGCCGAAACGTGGAATATGACAGAAAAGCTGACCAACTGACTTCTCGTCACTCAGCTATGGAAAAGTCGATGCTTGGGATTTCGTTAAGAAATAAAATATAGTAAAACTTTACGGTCACCACGTCTTGGCAAACGTAATGTAGGACGCCCTCCAGCTCGACGGATGACAACCTTAGGAAGATGGCTGGCAGTGGATGGGAAGCGGGAGATCGTGCTCTTTGGCACTCTTTGATAGGTTTACGTCCAGCAGTGGACTGCAATAGGCTGCCAATGATGATGATGATGATAACAGAATGGTAATCAAATACACTACTACAAAAAAAAAATAGGACACTCCATAAAACCACGTGATTAGCTGCTCATATAAGACAACTTTTTCTATGGAAGCAACATTTAAATCGGAAAAAAATAATTTGATACTCCGTATAAACTAACGCGTTACCTCAATGTATAATATAATGATAATTTGTAATTAGTATTGAACCACAGTATATTGTACTAGTTTACTGTATTATTGAAACTGTAAATCTTCCTAAAATAAATAAAATAAAACAACGTATAGAGCATCTGAAAAAAACACCATTTCGATATAGCTTTCCTAATAAAAGTTGTAAGGAAGCAGCTGATCACATGGTTTTAACGAGTGCCCTATTCTTTGGTACACCCTGTATTGTGTATTAAATAATGACTATGACAATATACAATTGGAAACATTGTTCTCTCTTCTTTCGTTTATAAATATTTTTTATAAATATTACTTAAACATAGAAATGTTCTCGGGGCGTTTTGCTTCGTATAATTTGTATAATTTTAAAAACAATTTCGTTACATGTTGAAATTTATTTTAGCTGCTAAAATATTGTCGCAACGCAGATTAAATGAAAATTTCAATTTCGTTTTGAAATAAATTTGTCTGGCATATATTCTGCTTATAATAATAGCAAAATGTTACGTTCTCGAGCCAATGAAATACTTTAAAGAAATGTCTAGACAGAAATGGGTTTTCATATCTGTGTACGAGCACTTGCCGTTAGGACTGTGCAACTTTAATATAATATATCTTCTTTAAAAGGGCATACTAAGAAGTAATGTGTAGAATACAACTTTTTTTTTGCAAGTAATAACACGAACTTTACATTATTTTCTACCTCATATTAATGCTTGTAACGGTACTTTAAGGTTACTTTGTTAAAAAAATTGTGGCCTTAAAAATTTATTAAATAAATATATATATATTTAAGAAGCTTATATTCTTTACTTCTTAGTTTACTGTTATTTTTTTCAAAAAGCAGCTTAACCGTTTTCTATCCAACCGAACTATACCACCTACTGTTAGCAACTTTAAAACAAGAAGTTATTTCATAAAAAAATCTGTTTACAATCGGTTATATAAGAGAAATCTATTATGGAAGACTGAGAATAGTTAAATTAAGGGCTTGGTTGACAAGCTGTAAAAATTTTTTTTTTTAATTTTGCATTAATCAACTATATGCGATAAGCTGTTTGCGATCCTCACACATTACTGGACACGCAACATTTTATTTCTCGCGCTTAGTTTAACAACGCAACACTGTCGAATAAGTATATTTTTTGACAGTTATTCAACCTTTCCATATAGTCTAACTATCCCTGGTCTCCCCTACTGCACGTACGAGTATTTCTAAAAAAAACTTTTAACGCGCACATTTTTTATGCGTAAAAACTTCTAAAACCAATTCGAAAAACTGCGACAGTGTCAATATTGAAACGAGGGTTCAGAATAAGACCCCAATTCTTGTACTTGCCACTGCGAGCTATTTTACTGTAATGTTATTGCTGCCCGGGTGGTCGGCGAGATAACCAGATTCAGTTCCTTTTTCATAAGCTTCACAATGGCTGTCCTAAATTATTATAATACACAGTAAAATAATAACATGGAGATTTGACAAAAGGGGAAGGTAACAGAGTGTTGGATAATACATCTACTCATTTATAAGGTTTAATTGTGGTACAGTCGACAGACCATCATCCAAATTTAGCAGATGTTTAAGTTATATAATAATATTTAAAAGTGTAAGTTTTGATGTGTATTCTGTTGCTATAAAAATAAAATAAAATAAATCCTACTACAAAATTTCAAATTTCCCCGACCGATTTCAATCTTAAAGTTAAACACGTACCTAGAGTTCAATAAGTAAGCTGAGATTGACATAGCCAAAGCTGAAGTGGCAGTGGGCAGGGCACATAGCATGTAGAACTGACGGCCGATGGGGCAGAAAGGTTGTAGAATGGAGGCCACCTACTGACAAGCGCAGCGTAGGAGTCGACCCATAAAGTGGACAGACGACCTGGTAAAGGTTTCAGGAAGCCGCTGAATGCATTCCGCTTCCAATCAGTCAACCTGGAAGTCACTAAGGAAGGCCAATGTTCACAGTGGACGTCCTATGCCTGAAATGATGATGATGATGAAGTTGAGTACATTCAGTTTGCCGCCCGGTAGAGGAAACCACGAGAAAATCTGTATATTTCTTTGTTGTTAAGTATTGGCAATGGCAAAACACTGCATCCAAATTTCAAACAAGAACGATCTTCTTTTTTTTGTGTTGACCACGTACGTGCATACATAATAAAACTGAAAAAAGTCCGTTCCTGTAGAAAAAAATAAAAACAATCATTTTCTATGGTGTCTGGTTTCTAGGCGGTTAAATACTTAAATTCCTGTGTTAATAATTTAATCATCTGTTAGTTAATAACATACATTAGTAAAATTTCGTTTAGGTTCATCTTCAACAACTATAGTAAGGATACTTCATAATAATTTGCTTAAAACGTCTATTCAAAATTATTCAATGGATATCCGCTTTACCCGAACCCATAAAAGGGTTGTACGAGTATCCAAAGAACCCACAAGATTCAATATCAGGGTAACTGCGTATCGAAGGAGAGTATCTCTACAGATAATTTCCAAAAGACTGATCATAATAAATAATTTATGTTTGTGTGTGATTATTAAAAGAAAAGGTAACTCAGACTTATTGTTTCCAAGTTAGAAGCCTCGTGTGTCTCATAAAATAACCGCTTCGCCCAAATCGATATTAACTAAAGTAAATGTTAATTTGTATTACTTTTCTATCGATTTAAGCAAAGCGACTGTTTTGTGGAACTCGCACTAGGCCTGGTATCGATGGACTGCAAATATACAGATTGTCCCGTAAAGAACATGCCAAATGAAAACCGTAGATATAGCAAAAAAGGCTTTATCTCCTGTCCGAAACTAGACTTCGTAGAGTCGTACCACCTTCACACAAAATGCTATTTTGAGTTCTTTACCTTGGCTTTTTTTTAAATTTGCCCAATAACGGTGAGGATTTCATCAGGACTATTTTTGGACAGGAGATAGAGCTTATTATTCTCTATTTAGAGTTTTAGTTTAGCACGCTCTAAAAGGGATTAATCTGAGGGATTCCTTCGAAATGAGTAGAAATATAATCTTGTAACTGTAACGTGATCTGATGCAATCATCCGGAACCTAATAACTTAAACGAATAGGTATTGCGGACTGAAGTAGACTGAAGGCGTAGATTATTGCAAAGCGATCGCTTACTTTTTGGTGCGAATGGTTACAAGCGCAAGTAGTTCGCGTCCGCCACCTGCTTGCTGCCTGCTGCTATAATAAATTGTATAACGAAGGTAATTTTTTCGTTGCAAAATGGGGGGGAATCCTGGTGCTGAATTAAAATATCTTCGTTAACAGGATCGAAACAAAGTCTCGAAAAATTACTGTTGCGATTTAACGTGGAAGCACGTCGATTTTTAACTTAGTTATTTTATAAAATTCTATTGTAGTTTATTTGAGTCTCAGAATCATTTTATGAATATTATGTAACAAAAATATTATTATTGAAATGTTAATAATAATTGAAAAGTCAGCACCATGTATTATTACTATCGTAATTATTGTTTCGCTTATCAATAAAGAGTCGCAAAGTGGGTGAACCGTGGGCCATGCTACTTTGAAAGTCAATTCTTAAAAATTCGTATATATTGCCATGACTGTAATGATAAAATCCTTCTACTTACACTAACATCGAATTCAACACCATAGAAGCGGCAGCGGATTTGTTTGTTTCATTTATCCAGTAAATAAACAAATAAAAACTAAAATAGTATTCTTCCATGGTCCACACACCTTATTTATTGAATACTAGCTGTCCCGGCGAACTTCGTACCGCCATATATATTTTTCATGTTTTTTCTCGTTTTTTTATAGTTATTCTGCTATTCGGGGCGAAGTTAAATTCAACAAAACAAAAATAATAAAAATCTGTCTAGCCGTTCTTGACTTTTAAATGGTGTAGCTAACCCGACTTTCTTTTATATATAGATTCACCCACATTAAATAAATACAGAGCATGACCTCACGTAAAATTAGAATAAGGAACGTCTTAGTTATGCCTACAAAGCCACAATCTAATTATTGTCTAATACATGAGTATTATGATCGCAATCCCCATAACGTAATGCTATCAAATATTACAAAAGGTTGAGGGGGGATCAAACTCAAGAGTTCCACGGGAAAGCGGAATATCCCATAGAGTAGGAGAAATTCAATAAACATAAAAATAAAACGTAATAAAATTCGGTATCAGTGTGGAGCACGCAAGCGAGGGTTAAGAAATACCAAGAAGGGTTGGGAATAAGTGGGTAATACGCCTATAGGAATATCTCACTTATTGGGCTCGGGGAACAAATAGAGGAAGCGTAGAAGCATTTCTTATATCGTATATTTTCGAAATGCAAGTAGCCCGCCAACTCACACAATACTGCATGTTACACCGAGCGAGTTTTAGGTTATGATATTTTTTTTAAATGCACTCTTTTATACAGCCGAATAAATTTGAATAAAATATAAAAGGCTAATTTAATATACGGGTAACTGTTTTATCTCGGGTAAACCGATACCGGCTCGGCAATTGCCGAAAGATGCATGATAACGTCGTTATGTGTATTTTTTTTTCCCAAACATTTTAACATTTTGATTCATGTTTAATTTGGTCACAAGGTGTAATTTAAATAACGTAAAACCTTTTAGGGGGTAATTCTACTGCTTTAATACAGCAACTTATTCTATGGGACCAACAACAGGCAAAAAAATACACTTCCCAATGCTAAATCGCGACAAGCTGACGTCGACCTGAATAGAGAAGTGATATTTTTCTGAGATTTCAGTAGCTTCCATAGAAAAAGTTGTTCTATTTGAGCATCAGAATCACCCTAATAGGTGTCGCGTTATTAAATTACACATTGAATCAGAAATGAGAAGATCCGTAAACGAATAGAAGTCGCTGACATAGCTAAACGGATTAGCAAACTGAAGTGGCAGTGGGCGGGGCACATAGCACGTCGAATTGACGGCCGATGGGACAGAAAGGTTCTAGAATGGAGGTCAGGTACCGGCAAGCACAATGTAGAACATCCACCCACAAGGTGGACAGACGACCTGTTGAAGGTTGTAAGAAGCCGCTGGATGCAGGCCGCTTTCAAATCGGCCAAATCTGGAGGTCACCGGGAGAGGCCTATGACTAGCAATGGACGTCCTATGGCTAAAATTATGATAAAGTTAATAAATTTGATTTGATGAATTTGATTTCATTTGAAAAATGATAGGTCATACATCTTACTATCTTACTAATATTAAAAATGTAAAAGTTTTGTTTGTATCATTGTTATTTACTCATGTTTTAACAGATAAACGAAATCGCAGCTGAACTGAAATTTGTGATACACAAAACAAATAATATTTTTTATTCAGTTTTTGTGTCCTGATGTGGGTTGGTTTTTCTTCTTTTTCTTAATTCTGAAGTGAAAAAGTAGTAGAAGCTACTATCTACATGTTCTAATTTCGACGTTCGTATTCATCACACTGAGATCATTTGAAAATTTGTACAGCCATTCCTCTGTGCTTTTTTCTTATCTTCAGCTTATTTATAGGGAAGCAAATAAAATATGTTACGGTGTGATATCTGTTTGCGAATAACGGCATAACACTGACTCGGCATTTTATCTGTGACGACCACTGAGCTCCGCTCAATTTTTATTGCTACAAATATTTGCCTCGTTTGCTTTACATTTGTTCATTTATTTGTTTAAATGAACTGGAATTTTACCAATGCGAAACCATTGGCAAATATTTTTAGCTTTTTAAAAAGAATTGATCGTAACTTTTCCTTAAAGAAAATTAATATCCTTTTTCCCATCTCAATTTTAGATGAAAAAACTCAAATAAAGCAGCGATCGTTTTTTTTCTTATTTAATTTTAAAGTTCACACAAATCAATTGTGGATGTACCAAAAAGCGACATAACATAAACAAAGCCGCAGCCATCGCCTAGTTTAATCAAAACATGCGGTAGAATTTTTGGCAATACCAAACGCGATCCGCATTTTGCGTATTCAAAACTGAATATTTGAACATCTGTGATTTACGAACACGCAGTATTATACAAAACATTGCAATAAACCGTGAAATATGTTTCAGTAGTGCTGAAATGTATACCACTGAAAGGTCCTAAATATAGCAAGTTTTCAATTGAAACTTGGAACGGCTTTTGTGCCTACCTACGGCTCGAGTTTATATTAAAATTTAATAAAAATTAAGCGTATTTGGAATACTTTTGTGCTATTTCTGTGAACATGTAGTACCTAAATGATTACAAAACATCCAGCGAGCGCCTGGTACAAGAGAACACTAACATCTATTACTTCGATTTGACCTTCATATGTTAGCTTAAATGTGTTTTGCTCTTATTGCGAATTGATTGATTCCTCAATTTTGATTCCCCAATTAAAACCCAAACAGCAGAGTTTATCTAGTAGTCAATGAAAAATTTCACTATCTACATCTTTGCCCCATCATTTAGTGCTGTTATCACATTATTGTACGAGTATTATCACCTGAATGTGAGATACCTTTATATTGCGTTTTAAATATTTTATAATAACTAAAACGACACAGATAAAAATAGGTTAAAATCGAATTACAAGATTTAATTACACGTAAGTTAGTGAGCTAGTGCTAAGTGAAGTTTATAAAAGCGTGGTAAAAAACCTATGTTTGAAGAAATAATCAAAGCAGCCTAGATGTTTACGAGTTGAAATACATTATCTTTCCCTAATTTATAGTTTTCTGTTCGTTTACTCTGTATCCAGTTACTAGACGATTAAGTAGTAATATACGATTAAGTAGTAGTAATATATACTTTGTGATTGGTTTGGGTTCTTGCTTGCAAATGTGGTTGCTTTAAAGGCTGCAAAAATTGTGACTTACGTTCTTACGTTGTTTCTTCCCAGCCCTAGTACATTTGATTTATATAGAATTTAAAAAGCGTATTTCTCAATCCTAACAGCACAGAATAAATAATATTTCTGCCTATAGTTATACATAATTACTACCACACCCAATTACGTTTTAGCTGAGATGACTGGAGGCATAAAGTTGTTTAAATACTGGTATCTGTAACCGAAGCCTAATGATTCAGTCAAAATTACGAGAGGCTCATAAAACTTGTGAAACAATGGTCCGCTGGCCGTCTGTTAACAATTCCTTTACTTGACTGGTAGACTTTTAAGCCATTTCAATCCCTATTTCTAAATAATAAAGTACATAATCCTTTGTGTTTTGCGATGATATTGACATCCCCAATATTGTACTGAATATGTATACAGAGTAAGAAGTTTAGATCTACTATACCTACATAGTATATTATACGAACGAACACACAAAGTACACATAATCTAAGCTTATGAATGTAAACTAAACTAAAAGATACGTCAAATTCACCAGATTCGAACATGACTTGAGTGATTTAGTAGTTCAATGTATCATATGAAACGAAATAAAACGAATTTTATCAACAAGCTATTATTAAAGTTTGTTTTACTATCGTTTTCTCGTTTTATCTAATTCCATTTTACAACTTGTAGTTTTTTTTTAATTACTTTACTGGCCATAGTCAGGACGTCTAATTAAAAATGTCCTTCGGAATCTTTGTACTAAATATTCTTCTTTTGTACACTTTAATTGTGATTTTGCAAAGTTATTATAATTAAATACGTAATCGTTTACATGACTTACATATTTTAAATACCTCTAGGCGGATTGTTTGTGGCTAAATTAAAATAATTACCTACAACGAGATTGCTGCAAAATGAAATATAATATGAATTGTATTTACTCCCTAAATGTTGTTTTTCTACGGCATAAAGGATAGATTACTGGCAGTCATGAATAATATTGTTTGCCAAAGAAACAACACATTTAGCAATAAGCGCAGTTGTGTACAATAGAAGAAGTTTGATTTATCCAAATATTATGACTATATCCACATCTGATGAACCATAGTAACTTTTTGGATCTAAGTTCTATATGACAACAAAATACTATCAATAATAATAATAATAAATAAATTATTTTCACAAACACACGAATATGTTAATATAAGTTTATTTTACCTGTGTAATTATTTTTTTTAAATATAGAGGTGTCATACCAGCAAGACAAACGTTTTCTAAAAAAAAGAAATAAAACGAAATGTTATAGTAAAATGATTTTATTTTTCTTTCTCAGGCTGAACTAGTGGCTGTGGAAGGGAAAGAGATAGAAACACACTATGTGCTTGCTAAAGAGAGGATCCGAAGGTGGAACTCTACATCTAAGTGCTATCTTCTTGTGGAGAACCTGCCTACGCCACTTCAGGTAATTTATGTAATCTGCTGTTTAAAGTACATTACGTAGAGCCCGAATGATTTACAGAATTACCCTTGAACGATATAGTTGTACATAGAAATCACTGTTCATCGTTCATCGATACAAATATTTTTTTTTTACCGACAGCTCGATTCGCCGAAAGAGATATTTATCATTCTTTGATGAACGATGAACAGTGATTGCTATGTACAATTATATCGTTCAGGGGTAATTCTGTAAATCATTCGGAGCCCAGTAAAGTTTAATTTCTGTTGATGTTGATCCCTATTAAAAGTTATTTGTATTGATGAACATTTTCACCTCCATGAATTTGGCAACTGGCTCGACGACCGTCTGGTGTAGTAGTTCGCGCTCCGGACTACAAAGCCTGCGATTGCGGATTCGAATCCCGCTAGGGGAAAATGTTTGTGTGATGAGCACGAGCATTTGTACCTAAGTCATGGATGTTTATAAATGTATTTGAGTATGTTAATCCGTTATCTAGTCGCCATAGTACATGCTTTGCTTAGTTTGGGGCTAGGTAATTGGTTTTTGGAAACAATAATAATTATTATTATCATTTAGTATCTATGAATTTCAAGGGCGATATTATCGCGTTTCTACATTTCATCATGACAAGCAACTAAAGAACAAAAATATACACGTTCAATTGTTAGGTTCTATACAGCTCACATATGTATTACAAAACGCCACTTTTTTTCGACTAATACTGCACAAAATTCACTGTTAGAACAAATAATTAATAATAAGTAAATAAAACAAAACCAATAACACCAATCTGACGACCTCTCTCTGAGGTCCCGGGTTTGATTCCCGGTCGATTAATATAATATATAAAAAATACTTACTTTTCTATATTGTCTCGGGTCTGGGTATTGTGGTGCCGTCGTTGTTTCTGATTTCTGTAACACAAGTGCTTAAGCTACTTATCATAGGATCAGAGCAATGTAGGTGATGTTGTCCAATATTTATATTTTATTTATTTATTTAGTTACCGAACTCCAAACTAAACAAAGCATGACGCACTCAAATACATGCATAAACATCCATAACTACAACAAAACAACACAAATGCTATCACATAAACATATGCCCTTTGCGGGATTCGAACCTGCAACCCCTGGCATTGTAGTCCGGAGTAGACATGCGCAAAATCGTTCACTCGAGTGAAAAGGGTGATATAGTTCATTGCGAGTTAAAAATATGTTTCGTTATGTTAATTTAACTAACTACTTCAGATTTAGTTCAATTGCATTTGTAGTACGTTTTACTCTCATATCATGGTTACTGAACTAATTGAACTAATTCGGGCTAGAGTGAGTGAAAGATACACATGAACTGGGTTGTTAAAGTAGTTCAACTGTGTCATTCCTTCAGGAACTACCCATGTCTGGTCCGGAGCGCGAAGCCTCAGGGTTCAAGGGCATCTAAATTGTGATTCCAATAACTGATTTCTATTTATTATTCTCAGGCGGGCGGAATAGCAAGTGCCAGTGTATGGTCATCTTGCGGCTGCCGACAGCGGCTGTTAGCTGCCGTAACGAGCGGAGGCCGAGCTGTCCACTGGGCGGCAGTGCCGGCACCGAGCCCAGCCAATGATAGCGACTTGTGCCGGTTTAATTATACGTAAGTAGTTTATACGGAACATGGGTTAGAATGGGCATATGTATACAAAGTATTAAGGAATGTGTAAATTGAGTTATTTTAGTTTATTTATTAATTGATTTCCTTATTAATAATAATAATAATAGTAAAAATGTTGATTGCAGATAATCATCCATACATATTTGTTAGTAATCTACTTATATTATGTTAGTAAAAATAATAATAAAATAAAAAATTTAAAACTCAA
This sequence comes from Anania hortulata, assembly GCA_963576865.1. Lineage (NCBI taxonomy): Eukaryota > Metazoa > Arthropoda > Insecta > Lepidoptera > Crambidae > Anania > Anania hortulata. The sequence continues at coordinate 4,939,714 of OY756399.1, read as the reverse complement.
TTATCCTAAAATCTGCCAGGATAAGAGCAGTCAAATTCAGTTTAGGAACTTGAATGTCCCACCCACATGCATTCGAGTCCAATGCCTCTAAATGGGACAGTCAAGCTTACTAGGTTAATTACCTATTACAGTCACACAAATCAAACCAATCTTTAAATAAACTAACTTAACCTAAAACTAAAAACTACTAAATCAAAAATAAAAGCGTGAGGCATAGAGGCAAAAATACGGGCAGCGTTTAAATAATAGGTTTAAGGGCTGATTTTTTAAACGCCAGATTTTATTCGACGACTGAAATTGACGTTTTGACACATTTTCTGCACAAAAACTGTCAACATCTCTAACATAATCTTCATAAAAGTTATCTGACTATTGAAAAATCGGCCCTTAGTAGTGTAAATCTTGTTTTTTTTTTTTAACTCGATAGTTTAGTTAAATGTACTTAAAAGATAGCCTATTATACGTTTTTACATAATATAAGTAAATTTTATTTAAAAAAATAAAACCGACTTCAAAACACTAAAATGCTAAAAATAATCCTAACACTTAAGTACCTAATCAGTTACTTTTGGAGTCGGTGCCAGCCGATGAGAGATTCAATGTGTTTGTTTGCACCGTTGCATTGCAACTATTCAATAAAACTAAAATCATCAAAATCGGCTCATATTTGTCGAAGATAGGTAACAAGAACCACAACCAAAATATTATCTGGGTATATATTTGTTGATTTTCTCAAAAAGTTCTAAATCAATTTCGATAAAATTTATATGGGACCACCTCTAAAGTATGATCTACCAAACAAAAAAAGAATCATTAAAATCGATTCATAATTGGCGGAGTAATCGCGTAACAAACATACAAAAAAAAAAAAACATACAGTCGAATTGAGAACCTCCTCCTTTTTTGAAGTCGGTTGAAAATACACTGCACTATTCCCTCGATGCTTAAAGTTTATGATTCAGTCGCGAAACTTCCTAACTACCCTCTTTAGGCTAATAAACTGCTGAATTTAAGTTACTTGCGTTATCTGCGATGTGCATACGTTTGCATAAACGGCCATCATGGTGTGCTCGTATGTACGAGCAATAATTTTGTGTACGATAAAACTGAATAGGTATTACTAAAATTAATTTAAGTAGAGTAACAGCTAGGTTTATGGTCTGGTTCAATAGTTTGAAATCCAGATATGAATATTCTCTATAAAGTTTACGCCACAAATATACAGTTACAATAATAATAGGCTAGTTTCCTGGGTCAAAAAATGATTATTCTATTTAGTCCGTCAGTTAGATTATCAAAAAATATTGGACCCATATTTTGTATTTTGTCAATCAAACAAAAAATGACGAAGATAAAGCGCATCAAAGTGAGCACGTGACGTCACGTCTTGCTAAAAAGTGTCGCAAGGCGTGACGTTACGCAGAACTTTAACGGGCTATATTTTTATAATTTTTTGTTTGATTCAGAAAAGAAAAAATACGTGTCCAATATTTTCTGTTAATCCAACTGACGGACTAATTAGTTTTTTTTAGGAAACTAGCCCATTGTATCTGAGAGAACGCTAACAAAATAATAATCAGATTTTGTATTTCTTACAGACCCGTGTGTCACCTTAAGGCACTTATGAGAATTAAATCTCATAAGTGCCTTAAGGTGACACTGACTGATCGGTGAACGGTCGCTGTCTGTTTTTTTGTATATATTAGCACGAGTTCACTGCCTATTACTACCACACCTTTAATTTTGGTGCTTGATGTTCTAAAAATATCGACTATAATATAAAAAAAAACAATTAAAAATCAATTAATTTAACATGAAAAAAAATACTGACTTCGAAATATCAAGAATCAAGAATTTACACTGCCCATTTTTTGCTTCTTATATGTTTACTGTCATACTGACTTTTGCCTGCGACTTCGTCTACGTCGACCTTATCCGATTAAAAAGTATTATATGTGTTAATACAGGCTATCTAATCTATTTGTTAGTTTTTGTGTGAAAGAATAACAAAGACCCATACATCCTCACAATCTTTCGCATTTATAATATTCCTTTATAATATTAGTAGGATTTGCATTGGGTACTACTATTATTAAAAAATATATAAATATATCGATTTGGCCCACGTTTATATTGTACTAAAAGGCATAGTTCGTTTACTGAATAGCATTTACGTTCAAGGCGCCACTACTTTTCACAATCACTTTTTTGTAAACTAATATATTTTTTACAAGTACGTACTGCAGTAAGTAGATACTACATCATCCACAATTATTCAGAAATTGAACAGACGTAGTTCAAACAGCATTAAATAACAAGTTCATCAGTAATTTCAAATGCAACGCAAATGGAAGGAATCGAGCGTTATTTTTATATGTACATACTGTAGGAGATATACTACGATATTCACAATTATTCAAAAGTCGAACAGACGTAGTTCAAACAGCATTAAAAAACAAGTTCATCAGTCATTTTAAATGCAACGCAAATGGAAGGAATCGAGCGTTATTTTTATATGTACATACTGTAGGAGGTATACTTCGATATCCACAATATTCAGAAGTCGAACAGACGTAGTTCAAACAGCATTAAATAACAAGTTCATCAGTCATTTTAAATGCAACGCAAATGGAAGAAATCAAGCGTTATTTTTATATGTACATACTGTAGGAGATATACTACGATATCCACAATTATTCAAAAGTCGAACAGACGTAGTTCAAACAGCATTAAATAACAAGTTCATCAGTCATTTTAAATGCAACGCAAATGGAAGAAATCAGCATAATCGCCAGCACGATTGGTTTCGACGGGCGTCATTTATCAACCGACTTGTCACCGTTCACGACTTTCCGCGAAAAATACGGAAACTTTGCGAATTAAATTATTTATTTTTAAACTGATAGCGTTTTCCACCGAAACAACCATTAATTGTACCTAATGGCTATAAAATGCAATGACTTCAAAGTATTAAATTATGACAAACGACGCAAATTTTTAACGACTATTGTGCCTATTCTAAGTTATAGCAAGAAAATAATAGAACAGTGCAAAAACTCATACTGGGCAGTATGTATTCAGCAACAATCATAAACTAAACCAACTTTATTTAAATAATTCTCCACAGAATCAACGATCTTATTTTATTTTTATGTTTGTCCAAAAAATATGCGGTATCAACTCTTTTTCTCTATTTCTAATTGAGCTCGAGTAGAAAATAACTTATTTGTGATGTTCCAGATGAAAACATTCCTTGAATTCAAACACAAAGTTGTCATAACTAGGAACACAATTTTATTAGTTCCAGTCACCCGAACGTCTGCCAATAAAATCGTTCATTTACTTTTATACCTCCACTAGAAGCACAATATTTTAGGCGCAGAAACAAATAACGTTAATAGCCCCAAGATATAAAGTAAGCAAGTTTCATTTACTACGCCATCAAGGAAGATAAGGGACGCTGTAAATTTTATTGTCTCAAGCATCATTAAGTTGTACGATTCGTCACTCTGCAATCTTGCGATCTCCAAGATTGTGTTTTGTTTTTTCCTTTTTTTAATTCCCCCTAAAAGCAGTTTTAATGGTTGCGAAATTCAAGCTCTTTATAAGATAGGGACAGTAGGCCATCTTTCTGCTTTAGGTCAGGCGCAATCCAAGCCAGAAGCTAGGATGAAGACGAAAAGAATTTTATTGCAACTATTTTGTAATTTGTTTATAAACGCTTATTAGAAACATATGTAACTGATTAACTTTGTATGTAATCAGATCTAGGAAATCTAGTTTCACTTACTTCTAATTAACGTATCGATTTGAAGTGTTGCAAGTATCATCGTTGATCGTGCTGATCTGAATATGTACCCAAGAGAAAGATACTAGAGCTCTACAATCGGTACTATTACCCCCGATTTTTGACTCACAATTTTACTATTTTTCCAGACTTACTTGTTTTTATTTTTCTTCACCATCGTTATTTCAGCAAGAAGACGTCCACTGCTGAACATAGGCGGAGGCCTAAAATCTAATTTTTAAACTAAATTGGAACTGAATAAATTTGAATAACTTTTAATTTAGTTAAAAAAATTGTTTGTAATACAATACTTGCCTTTACCAGCTTAAATATACATCATACGACGAATTCCAGCAATCCTATACATTTATGATACTACCTAAAATAGGTATAATACCTCTCTGCTTTGTTCATAAGCGTCAGCAAGAGCGACGTTTTAAACCACGCAGTTTTATATTGACTCAAACCTGTGACATGTTTTCTATTCAGAGTGATTTTCTGAAGAATGCTTAATGCTTAGGTCGTTCGACTTCAATGGCAGATTTCAACATAGAAAATAGGTTTCCGGTTATTTAAGTAAAGACAGCACACTAAGGAAGTTGTGTAAACATGCAATTGGCGCGACCTATCAGCAGCGATCTAAAGACTGTTTTGTTTTGTACTAGTGCATGATAAATTACTCGTAGTAAACTCATAGCGACGGTTGAAAGGCAAAAGGCATCAAGCGACATTTTGATAACTTTACAGGAGAGCGATTTAAAGTTTTTATTTTTGGAAAAAAAATCGTAGTTATCTTTTGGCGCTATAAACAGAGAAAAGTCTTACAGAAATATATGTTTTAAGAAAAGATCTATATTATGCAATTAAAGTTTCAGCTATAGAGTTAATATTTACGAAGTTAGATGTCGGTTAACCCTAAATGCCCTATTTTTGGATTAAGGCAAAAGAGGTCAAACGCCGATGCACTTGAAAACGATTCCAGGCAAACCGATTTAACAACCATTTATATAATAATTGGTTCCATGCAGAACACCTTAAGAGTGAAATCTAAAAAAAATAGATTAAAGCTAAAAGAGTGAAAGGGCCAATATTATTTAAGTTGTGCAAGGCACAATAATTCAAAGTTAAATGTTATCTTTGTGTGAATAAGAAAGAAGATCTTATGAGCCAATAGAAGTTTTATGGCATATAGCTGAAATACAATATATTTAACGAGTTTATAGTTTATTGCCACTTAGGCTATTGTGTATTGTAATCGATTGTATGGATTATAATTAAACACAATAAAAAACTCTTTTGCAAACAATTCTCTTTAATTTTTCAGCACATTGCACATAAAAAGCATGTGGTTTTTCAAAATTTCTCACAGAAAAAAGTTTCTCTAAAACCCGCTTATTTATTTTAATATTGATAAAATATATTTGCAAGAAATAGAGGTACTCACTCACATTCATACACCAAAGATAAATAACAGTAAGCAGAAGGACCTAGTCCTAGCCACAAAAAAATGTTTTAAAGAATTAACTTCATAGGACCTATAGCTAATCATACTTAAGGTAGTTTTTTTGGCAACTGCATGAAACGTGAGAAATGTTTGATTTTTAAGCTATGTACAAAAAACCATTAATAAATATTTTTCAGTCAATCAATTACAAAACACACTACGCCAGACCAAAAAAATAAAATTAAAACTGATCCAGGGGCACCACATTTACTATTTTAAATCGCATAACTAAGTACCAGTAAGTATCATAAAAGCGTAAATTGACAAGCGTAAAAAAATCACACAATTACACATTAGTACATTCCACAAAAAGTTGGTTTTTATTTCATACAATAAGACTTTTTATTTTTTTATTTAGTTAGTCCATGTCTTACGACTATCTGGTGTAGTGGCTCACGCTCCGGACTACAAGCCCAGGCTGTTTCGGGTTAAAACCCCGCAAGGGGCTACCGTTTGTGTGATAAGCACGAGCATTTGTACCTAAGTCATGAATGTTTTTAATGTATTTATTTTAATGGAAAACAAATAGCTTGTAAATTTAATAATAAAAAATAACGACTACAGATATTCAATAAGCCTATAGTTTTCACCTCTAAGTAGGCAAATATAAGTACTAAATTACATACCATGATATAAAAACCAATAAAACATAAACACAGAAAAAAGATAGTTAGGGTCAACGATTGGACGCATGAAATTATTTGCAAGCAATGTTCTCACCTCGGCGGAGCGGGTACAAAATAAGTCTAAATGCGGGTAGGCACTGACAGTCTCGTAAAACTTTTTAGTAACTCTACTAAAGAATGAGTTCTGACGGTAATTTGTGCGAGACGGCACAAGCACGGGCGCTGTCTATTTGGTTTAATGGGTACGCGTAATTGTATGTTATTTAGAAGCTGTGAGCTGTCAACATGGCTGTTAGCGATGTTCAATAAATAGGTAATATCTGCTGCGTCTCTACGTAACTCAAGAGGAAGACAATGGTGTATTTAAGTAAGTTTATCCGTTATATAGAGAGGATAAGTTGACGCGCTCTAAGGTCAAAGCGGCACAGGACATTTTCCAGTGTCGCTTTGTTTAAGACCCTGGGGTTAACCTGTTATGCAAGGACCTCGCGGTGAAGGAGAGATGGCGCTCTTATTTCCATAAGCAGCACAAAGAGGTGCAGCCACCAGACCTTCCTACGAATCAGGGTCTAGTAGCACCAGAAACGCCTGAAGAAGTCCAGATTGCTTTTGCCGCATGAAGAATCGTAAAGATGTCTGTGCCGATGGAGTCTCAATCGAAGCCCAATAGAAAGCGATGGGCCCTCGTGGGGTAGACATATTTGCCTACCTTTACAATCGCATACTCTTGACCCGGCTAATCCCGAGCCGATGGAGAATGAGTATTATTACTCGTACTTCGGTCTTCAAAGGCAAGGGATCGGTGCTAGAGTTCGGCAACTACCGCGGCATAAAGGTCATGTCCCACACTATGAAGCTCTTTGAGCGGATTATGGACTCCCGGATCCGACAGGAGTGTGATTTCTCGAAGTGTCAATATGAGTTTCGTCCTGGCAACAGGACTATGGACCCTGTTTTCCCTCTAAGGGCTGTCATGGAGAGATACAGGACGAAGAACACGCCTTTGCACTTGCTATTTCTTGATCTGCAAAAGGCCTTGGACTGTGTTCCTCAAGTGGTGATCTGGTGGGCAGTGAGATCCAAAGGGATCCCCGAGGCATTATGTTGACATGATCCGAGACATGTATCGCAGCTCCGATTCTATGGTTCTGACCGCTGTTAGCGACTCTAAATCATTCCCTATCACCGTCGGAGTACACCAGGGTTCCGTCCTCAGTCCGTTTCTGTTTAATGTAATTTACACGTTGTGTCAGACAGCATCAGAGACACATTATCAGCCACTTTGGCTGTTGATGTCGACGACGCATAGGTGGAGAGAAGGTCAAGCGCATGGGCCAGTTTTGATTCCTGGGATCTGTACATCACGCGTCGGGAGATATCGATTGCGACGTCTAAGCACGCATTGCTGCTGCGTGGGCCAAATGGCGAGAGGTGACTGGTGTCATTTGTGACCCCAGAATGCCAGTTAAGCTGAAAGGACAGATCTATAAGTTCATCATTAGGCCTGTCCTTTTATATGATAGCAAAGTGTGGCCGCTACTTGAGTGATACAAGCAGGAGCTACGTGTCACGGAGATGAATATGCGGAGTCACGCGGAATGACCGCGTGAGGAACTAGCGCATTCGCAGTAGCCTTCGTGTCCATGATATTGCAGACAAACTGCAGGAGAGTCGCAAACGCTGGTACGGCCATGAAAACCGGCAAGCTACGTAGGGAACAAATGTTTGGTCACGCCGGCTCAGCCGGTTCCTGGCAAAAGCTTTGACCAAGAAATGCTGGCTTGACGTCGTGAGGGCTGACATGTATGCCAATGATCTCACAAACAGGGACGCCCAAGACCTTGCGAAGTGGAGGAATAAATCAAGGAAAGTGGATCTTGGGTTCTGAAGCGATGGCTTAGGACGCAACCGGGATTCACCGTGAAGATGATAATGATGGCGATTTCTGAAATGACAATAAAATATTGTATTTTTATTTTTTACCAATTTGAGCAGCAGTATCAATCCTATAAACCCATATTCATGAAAATTCTTGTAATTTCATAAAAGATAATCCGTAAAATCATGGTAATAAACATACCATCGATCAGATGACATACCTACCGATTGTCATGGTTTTTTAATAATGAATTTGTATGAAAAAGAACGTGTTTACAAGTAAGTATTTTCTTCTTCTAAGCTTTATGTTTATTAACTTCTTCCGTGCATGTACTTATTTTCATCTAAGGAAGTTTTTTGTCTGTCATTTTTCATTGTTTAGCTACTTAATCTGAAAAGTGAATTGTAGATTAAATATTTACACTTCTTTGAAATAAAAATATACAAAAACAAAACAAACACTTACCATTTGTCAACACAGCACACAAACAGAACGCGCATTGACCGGTTGTTGTAGTCGCAATCGCAATCAAGACTAAATGCAACAACGTTTGCGGCTTGCGCGCCTACGTAAGGTGCGTTGATCTAGGTTTAAATCAAATCCAGCGGTTGTAATGGTTGCGTCGCGAAGATTCAAACTACGTACCAAAGTTCGTCTATATAAACGGAACATGACTTATAAACCTCATGATACTTTTACTGCGTAAATAAATAGATTTATGTGCCACATTAATAGTACAAATGATTGAGGAAAAATGATTGAAACAAAAAATTTTCAATTTTCTGAAACAGGTAAAAAGTCTGTACTGACTTTGGCAATTATTTTTACGTCATAGAAAAGGGGTTTAAATCACATTTTAATTTACAATAGGTTAAGGTAAAACAACTTATGTAATACCTTTGTTGTGCGTAGAGTATGGATAAAGGGCTCAAGCGATATTCATTTCCGATGATGTTTAAGGAAGAAAAACTTAAACGACAGCCATGTATTATTGTATTCCAGGCAAAACGCTTTAAATGCCGCGTTTATTAGATTTACAGCAAGGTAAAAAGATTTAAAAGTAATGTGTTCCTAAAACTGAAGAAGGGTGAAAAGCTTAAGTGACTGCCTAATTCATTAGAGCTACCTGCGAACTAATTGAAATCCAGGGCTTAAAAAAAAAAGATGAATTTTGAGTCGGTTAACTCCGGGCACTAAGAAATGATGGCCTTTTTTGTGACGGAGTCAAGCGCCATAAAAGTGCTCTGATTTACACCAAACTCGGCTCAAAAGACGCAGAAAAATTTGCTGATTCTAACTATGTATATAACTCAATATCGCCCAAAGTGTCGCTTGATGCCTTTTGCATTTCCACCGTCGATAGGCTCCTAAGCCTGAAAAAATCTGCTTATTTAATTAACACTAGATGTGTAGCCATACAACCATATTATTTAGACAGTGGCTTTCGCTTAGTGTCACGCTTGATGAACCATCACCATCATCATTATTAGCCTTTGGAGGTGGTCCACAGCTGGACATAGATCTTATAGCATCGTAAGACCGAGAGGTTTATTTTACAAGCTGGAGGTAAGACCAAAGGTCCTTCAAAAATCGTATCGTATCTAGTTACTAATTACTGTCAAAATTTTTAAATGTTCGAGACGAAACGTCTTTGAAATTAGGTTCTTTTATAAAGGGACCACAGGGCTTACGAAGATAGGACGCTATAGCAAACGGCTCTGAGCCGTTTGCATCCCGCGGCTTCTCGTTTGATGCGTAGTGTGTAGGTTTATCAAAGCCTGAATATAAAAAATGGTAACAAAATGAGATCTTATAAAATACTAAGCCTACGTCGTCTATCCACCTATCACTCCGTCCTGGTTAGTAAATATAGAACCAACAGTTTACCCATTGCAGACGAATAATAACAGGTTAATGCTACTTATGGAAATACTAAAACATCTAATTATATTACGCTTCAAACGATTAATGTTAACACGCAGCGACAATTTCCAAGTCTGAAAAATGACCAGAAAAACAATGTCCAAAGTTGTGCGTACTTGGGACTTCGAATAATAAAAACGTCAGACTCCGCTGAGTTTATTCGTCGTGATTTATATGCATTTCGGGAATCGCCCGCCATTTTAAATGCTGACCCATTTATTTTTCGAGTTGCCAAGGAAAGCGTTTTTCTTGTAGGCACGCCTCTTGAGTTTCCTTATTTAATATCGTGTTACGGTACGTTCACACGGCTGGGTTGTATGATCCTGCAAATTGCTATCCGGGTTGCGCTGTTTGGCATGAAATCGGATAGTGTGTTAAGACTGGCATCGCGACTGTCCAGTTTTGAATTATCCTGCAAATCTGGAGAACATGTAAACACTGCCTGGTTTTTCAGGAACAAGGACTGAAAAACCGGGTTTATTCGACTGCATGTAGGCCCACCCGTGTAAGTATACCCGACAACCCGATATGTATCGGGTTAAACCGTACAATATCGCTGAATTTAATCGAAAAGAACGAGATAAAAATGTATAAGATTATTTAAAAAAACGAAAGTGAACTTTAGGCCAGAACAATTGGGTTAACCCGTATTTTGGTGATTACACGTAAATTTTAGTTTTCGAGCCAAATCGTTAAAATTAAACCTTTTTTAAGGGTATTCAATTCGGACTTTGGTTCAAAATAGATCCAGCAAAACCGTATGAACGTGTCCTTGATTAAAAATGGATCCAGCAAAACCGTGTGAACGTGTCCTTGATTAACAATGGATCCAGCAAAACCATGTGAACGTACCGTTAGCGTGAGATTTGTTTAAAATGAGGTTTTCATTAAAAAATACATTAAGCTCTATTATATATACTGTTACCGAGTTAACTTGTTAAATGTACTTGGACAACAAAATTATATAGATTATGTTGTTAATTAAGTAAAACAGATAGCAAATACCACATAATATGACAGAAAACTACGGAATCCTACATTACGCGTGACCCGACACGCACTTGGCTAGTTTTTCTGATTTCCTACTCCAATGGCGGTTACAAATCTGCAAGAGCTAAGTCATAAAAAATTCAATTTATATTCAAAAAAGCCTGCGTAGATGGCATAAATGAAAATTTGTTTTGTTTGTAAAAAAAACCTTCAAAAGCATCCGTGTTTGTACAATCAAAAAATCTGTTTTCCAACCGAATTCATATCCCAGGGCAAATGTTTCAATAGAAATCAATACAAGCCAGTACTCCAATTATGATAAAAAACATAAAAAAGGTAAAAAACTACACATCGGAACTGGCGATGTCGGCAAAACCCGCGGGGCTCATTCGTCAAAACCACCATAATCTTGTTTCGGCCTGACATAGACACATTGAACGGTATTTTTTATTCATTCATTCGTTCGCTGTAATTTTTTACCCCAAACGATGCTACGTTATGTAATAAGTATGATAACCATTAATACTTGTGTATGATGTAAGCTACTTTCCAGTCAGGTATGATAATTCTTTATTTTAAGAATGTACATCTATGCTCATCTGTTTCATTTTTAATTGTGTCCCACATAGAGATGTGCCATTCCCGGGAACGGCACATCTCTAGTCTCATAACACTATTGTGTCATAATCTCTAGTCCCATAACACCATTGTGCAAATATGAATTTTAGAGAAATTATGTTTTTAAGTTGTACAAGAATAGAACACACTGTGTATTGTGATTACTAACTACAGTCAACCCCAGAAATGTATACGTTAAGTTCAACTTTACTCCGTTGACATAAGAGTATAAGTTCATTCTGAATAGCTATAGGGTTGTCAGTGTATAAATTAGAACACGTCGATACATCGCTCAATTAATAAAGCTCGCCGCAGCGACAATCAACGTCACGGGTACGGTACAAGTTCCGAAACAACTTGTAATCATGTTCTAGGGCTGTCACCTGACCACAGACCGTATAATTATTCATATACCCGATCTTTTACATGGGTCCCTAATTCTTGTAAGTTACTTGTTGTGTCTCTATTAGTTTGTTTTTATGTACGAAAGTCATTCTTCAGAAAAATATACTTATCTTTCGCTGTGCTAATTTTTTAAACACACCTGTTAGCGAATAATGATAATAATCATAAATTGTAGGGTTTATTTCGAATCAGATTTCTAGAAAAACAGTTCTATTGTCAAACTAGGTTTGTTAAATCTAAATAATTTATAAATTACCTTTTTAATTTTTATCATTGCTTACGAAATTGCGACACCTGGTAGTGAGATGCATATAATATCTGAGGCAGGTTTTTTTAACAATATCAGGAAATTTTCTACGAGTAATACTATTTCAATGATAGTACTACTTACACTTTTCCAGTTTTATCGAGTGTCTACAAACGTTTTTATTTGTTTAATAAACATGAAACTTTGTAAATTGGCAACCCTATCAGTCCATTGGTACAACATGACACGTGGTTCAATATGGCACCCGGGTCCATTTGTATAGATCGGGTTTGGGAGTTAACACTGAAACAGTTACTGTGAAACTAGTCAGGAACGTCGAGTTGTGATGAAATTGGGGCAAGCCAGGTGTTGTAAATGGCCAGGGGGCTTACCAACTATGATCTCTTTTAACACTAATAATAACTTTTTTTCTATGAGTAATTCGGAGCTTTGGTAATGTATGTAAACAAAACATGTCAGCTCCATCATAACATCAATATAACATAACACTATTTAAAGAAGTTCAAGTAAATCATTCAAGCTGGCTCAATTGAAAATCTATTTTTAAAAAAAACAGGGACCACATCATTAATGGTATAAAAACGTATCTTGCAGGTGATGAAATTTAGGTCACATTACAATGATAGATAGATAGATAGATACTCCTTATTGTACACCATACAAAGAAGTTACAATTTGTGTTTACAGAAAACGGAAACAGTCTTATCGCTAAAAGCAATCTCTTCCAGACAACCTTCAGGTAGAGGATAGATAAGAAGAAAGGGGAAAGTGGTGCGGAGAGCTTAGTGTGAAATTTAATATACCTAATGGATAAATATATAAGTTCAGATAGAAATGAACATAACAATAAAAATAAATGATGAACATATTCAACTTTAAAGATTAGGTTTATTTTATTAGAAACTAGTTGTTGCCCGCGACTTCGTTCTCGTGGTCTTTAGTTTATTCATGAAGGATTTTTCTGCGCAAATTTCTTAATTTTTTCTTTTAAAAAAACTTTCTCCTGACAATAACTAACACAACAAAAAAGGAATTAGCGAAATGGTTCCACCCGTTCACGCGTGATGCGATGACCAAGGGAAATAGAGATTCATTTTTATATAAATAGATTACAGTGATAATTTGTACTTGACATAACAATTTTAATTCGTTAAACACGGCAAACGAAGAGTCTCTACTTAACAATATAATGGAGCAACGAAGTCAACAAAGTGACGGGCAGAAGCCAGTATTAAAATCAATGGTCTCTATGTGTCGGATCTGTTTTCCAAAGCCTTAAATGAACGAATTTACCCCGTGAATTCTAGGGGTGTACAAACAATAAAAAATGTTTTTTCACCAACTCGACACAAGAGACTATACACACGTGTGTCCAGCTAGTGAAACTTAAAAATTTTATCACTTATTATTTTGTACTACAAATTGTGCATCTTTCTGTAAACACAAATTGTAACTTCTTTGTATAGTGTACACTAAAGAGTATCTATCTATATATTAGTTTTTTATCTAGACACATAGTAAAACTTAATTAAAAGCCCTTTTGTGTTTTCGCCAACTGGACATACTCAGATTTTCTTGCAAAAAAGGGTACAGTCAGGTTAATAATCGCCTCGTTCATTGAATTAATAAAAATCTCCTCACGTAATCAAGTGGTTTTTAACCTGTAAAAAGCCAACTCTCATACCAAGCTCTCAAACCACGTGTTCTTTAATAAACCCGGCATAACTCATAATGCGGCAAGTCGAGTGCTCCCGGGGCCAATTCATCACCTGCGACGGTTGGGGGTTATGGCCGCTTTTTATCTTATCAGCTCGGAAAAATGCACTGTTTGAAAGTCAGGAAAACACTTGGGGGCTGCTAGGAAGAGGGCTTTTTAAAAAAATGTCATTATACTTTATAACTCCAGGAGTGCAGAAGATTGTAGCTCAGAGACGGCTTCAGTAGTGATTAATTATAGTAAAATAAAATTAATAAGTAAATTTCACAACTAACTCCGACATTAGCAAAAATACGAGTGACCAAAGACGTAGTTCGTTAAGTTAGGTAAAAAATATATTTACAATTCACTTAATTAGAAAAAATACAAGAAAACTTGCATACTACGTATCAGTGGAAATCGTAGACTGGCGCATTATACTTAAACTAATATGAAGATTACAATATTGTCTGAATTCCGATTATTACAGTCTACCTTATAGTAATTATTGTAATATAAAATCCAAAGTGATTAACATAAATATCCGTGCTTTAGTCATTCTAGGTTAGGATAAACCTGAATATGCATTCATGAAAATCGACATATTTCTCTGTACACCATAAATAAAAGTGCAAACAGTAATTATAGGCGTAAAAACTCAATGAATAATTGAAATTATTTAAAAATTAAACGTATTAAATAGGCTTTGTCGGCCCCAAACAGAGTCATTAATGAATTAATCCACATTGCATGACGTTTTCATAGGTTTTCTGGAAAAAGTGATGAGCTAATTTGCAGTGAATTGATTGAAGGTAGTTTTCCAATTACCTCGGGATGATTTGTCTGACTTTTTAAAGAGATGGGTACATAATTATACTCTTTATTGAAAACAAAACGGCCAGTCATTGGGGGAGACTTATGTTGCTAAGTGGTGCTGAGTGGACGTCCTATGGCTGAAATGATGATGATAATTGCAAAAAAAGTATTAACATGAATACAAATAAGACAATAATATGAACAAAGAGGCCAAAAGATATCGCTTCCAGACAACCTTCAAAAAAAGATCATAGGTCGAATTCATCAGCCACATTCTTAGATGTAACTTACAAGTATTTTATTCACAAACCTAGAAACTACATAACTTAAGGCCGGCCACACTTCGGGATCTTTTTCGTACTAATGTAAACCACGTCAATAAAAACTAATGAAATCGCAGACCACGTCAATAAAAACCATGACAATTGTCTAAAGTATACATAGGTATATGTGCCCTGCTGTGGGACGTATATAGATAGATACGTCCCACAGCAGGGCACAGGCCTTGGTTTGGGCCATGCTCTACCAGTGTGTTGTTTGGCGCATATTAATTATCAATATTTATATGCTACAAAAAAGCAATTGCTCACTATTAAAGTAAATAGTTCATTTCGACATCGATTCAACGTTTGTTCAAACATTCTTTGATTATCGACACAATGGCCCTGACTCTCCGAGCAGCATCCATTTTGAATTAAATTTTCGTCATTTCTGGGAAATGGCAAATTAAGTTCTTTGTGTCATGGATCAGAAGCACTAACAGTGATAATTTAATACTACGTCAATAACCCCATCGTCATACATTAATTGGACTCGTTTGTTGATGAGTTTATTTGACACTGACAGTAAGTAAGGTAGGCTGTGCGATTATTGAGGCAAACGTTAAAATTGGTATTCAATTCGCATTTACTATCAAATTATTAAAATGCATAGTTTATGACCTGTTTCTTGGACACCAAAATACATTACCTCGTTAAGCTTTGTAAAACCATAATCGATATTACATTATATAGACGTTATCGAATAAATAATTTATTCTGGTTTAATTTTCTATTATCACGAATAAGTATTCAATGTAGTCTTAAATAGACAGACAGAGAAAACTCTATCCTAAATTTGTGAGAGACTGGTGCATGAAGTAGGTTCGATAAGAACTTGTGTTACTAATTATTATTTATACTATTAATGGTTTTTTTTTCAATTACATACAGCGTGGTATTTCACGACAGAGTGCCACGGTCCAAAATTTATTATTAGTAGGTTTTAGATGTCTTCGTGTGTACCTACAATAAACAATTCTCAAAACCTTAACGTTTTATGTATTCCCTGATAATTGTATACCTTAACCTGATGACGTCACTACTCTTCAGGCCTCATAATTTATACATCTTCTTGCCCCCAGGTTTCCAGTGACAGCAGACATGGCACCTGTCAGCTCTCTGCTGGTGTACTACGTGACAGAGGCAGGGGAGCCCGTCAGTGATGTCGCCAGCTTCCATGTCAAACTTCTGCACAAGGAGGTAAGGATATTCTTCAGTTATATCAGGAGCTCGTAATCATCATCATCATCAACTATGTGCATCGGAGCTAACGATTTAAAGTTTCATAATATCTTCGATCAGAGCGCAAACTGTGGCGCACTCCAAAACAGTTATATACCTTTAAAAGATCGTAGTGATACAAGTTTAGCTACCACCAAAGCTATATTTTAATCACATGGTTGGTTTTATTACGTTATGAGGCAATTTATTTATTACACGCACCAATGCAAGTGTGGTAAACGTCTTATTTAAAAGCTGCCACGGAATGCAATGTGGACTAATAGATAGATAGATAGATAGATACTCTTTATTGCACACCATACAAGTAAAATACACATGATTTTTACAGAAAGATGTACAATTTAGGCGGTCTTATCGCTAATAGCGATCTCTTCCAGACAACACACACACAAATAGATGTTACACACATTGAACCATTATCATTTTAGCCATAGGACGTCTACTGCTAAACATAGGCCTCCCCCAGTGACTTCCAGATTGGCCGGTTGGAAGCGGCCTGCATCCATATTGCATGCATATTCTACCTATTACTTAAAATTGGGCACTTATATTTTTAGAATAAAAGCTTCTGACCATAAAACATAACTTATAAAACTCTTACTTGTAACGAAAATGAAAAAATAAGATTTTAAACGGCTGATCAGATGGATGCCGCTGCAAAATCAACACCAGGAGACATATTTTGTAGCATTTGAATTCTAATTTGCTTACAAAATCTCATTTTGCAATTCATTTCACTGCTTAATAGCAATGTGATGTGTTATATAAATGCGTAGACAAAATCGCGAGTACCTATAGTAGTAGCATTGACGAAAATTGCATTCAGTACATTACTATTATTCGTTAAATTACAATAAAAAATAAACAAAACGCTAAACGAGTTAACATAAAAACGAAATACATTCATAAAAGCAAATCCAAACTCGTGCAAACGAAATACATCACAATATGGATTCATGGGGACGTGTAAATGCACGGTACGAAGAGCAAATATTGGAACATGAATATTTATATTCTGTTACGATGATTTTCGGCTTTTGTGACGAACTCATATTTATGCAATCGCAAACGTACGGATTTTGGGTTGTTAAGGTTTGTGTTAAGCAAACAATTAATAAAATGGGGGTTTAATAAGTAAAGGGTACTTTGCTAAGTCAAACATGGATTGGTGAAGGTTATTTGCATTGTTTAAGTTGTAGTTAAGCTAGGTAACATCGTTCACGAATGAAGTTAATATCTTTTTTTTTTCTATTGTTTCTGTGTAATACCTTGTACCCAATATAAATGATACAAAGACTATCTACATACAGGGTGTCCCATAACCTTGTATTCACATATTTTATCATCCTATTTTATAAGTTTTGTTCTAAACAGCCGATTAAATCTGTATAGAAAGACAGAAAAAAGATTTTTAAAAGTCATAAAACAGAAGTTGTTCATTATGATGCGAATTTTCCCGTTAAAGGAAATAGCATATTCCATCCCAAGGGCATAATAACATAAATATTGATCAAAGATATATTTAAATCAAGTGAGTAGTTCCGAAGATTTCCTTTTACATCCAAACAGACTTTACTTCTAATAATTTCTGGAGGCAGTTAAATAATTTTATGCAAAGTAAAGTTAAGATTGCAATTCAAATCCCCATATTGATTCAGCTTATAATGTTTTAGCTGCATGAATTCCATTTTCAGTCGCATTACGAACTATAATTGCATTTTTTGGGTTTACGAGAATACCGTTTGTGATCCTAATGTTACTGAGAGCGGATCGACACCGGATTGCGACTATTGTCAAATTACGAGAATTGGGCCTCAGACTTGACGAGGCAAGTAACTTGAAATTAAAACGATACTGCCAGTCAGGGCTGACTACTTTTCATGAACATGTCAATTATAGCGAGAAAGTCTTCCTTTCTGTACAAAATGACAGTAAACTGTCTAATAGGGAATATGCATGAAAAAAATATATTGTTTTTACTATATATTTATTATAGTGCTAGTAGTGAAAACAAAATTGATTTTAGGGAAAAGATAACCGCAATACAGTAATTAGAAATTGAGGTATACCTATCTCTTTCTAAAACAACTTTTACTATGAAAAATGTATGGCGGATGTGTAAAGTGACGTTACAGTAGGTACATAACGGATCTCCTTGTCTAACAGTCAGGTATTTATCAATATTTTTCGAAATTCTTAAAGTTTTATTAATTTTAATTAAGTACTATTTATTTTAAGATCAAATAAAAATAACATGCATATTCCCCGTTGTGATATGAACCAAATAAAGAATTTTCTTTCTTTCTTTTTTTCTTTAATTTTGATCTTATAAGGTCATTTACCTACTTAGTTAATATTTCCGTTTTACTTGACTTTCAAACTACTTGAACCTCCAGCCTAGCGCAAATCGAGATACAATAAAATGTTACGCGGTCTCATCTCAATAAATAAAACTTGTGACTATTCAATGTATCAATGACTAAATTAGGCGAGCATACCTCTGAGGTCCCAGGTTTGGTTCCTGCTCTCGGGTCTGGGTGTTGTGGTACCGTCGTTTTTTCTGATTCCTGTAACACAAATACTTAAGCTACTTATCATAGGATCACAGCAATGTATGTGATGTCCAATGTTTATTTATTTATTAAAGTTATAATCGTGGGCTCTTGTCAGTTATATTATTGATTTACGGTAGCTCTAAAACGTAAAATAGGTACCTACCTTTGTTCACTAACAAACAACGATTGTGAAATAGTATGATTTTAGCTCCCCGACTATGTCTACAATTTTGTGTAAACAGCGACTCGTATTTTACTAACGCCAGTTGACATTTATTATGCCAGTACGTCAACCTAAAATCTTGTACGCATTTAGCCTCATGAAAATTGCAACTAAACCCGTCTGTGTTTACTCTAACAGAGCCTTGACGAGTCAGTCGGCGTTAAATTGGAATAACGTTCACTATAGGGTTGTGCGGCATGCGTGGATTATTCGATACCTTTTATCGTCTTAATAGTAACGCTCCGATCGATTTTTAAGTGGTAGGTCTGATAAAGTCTGAACCTATTAAAATCAATTATTTGTTATTTAGATTCTTACAATAGGTAAACATAACTCTAAAGTTTAAATAAATTAACAAGTATGTGTCCTAAAGTGTGAGAGGCTGATGCCTGAGGGACTAGAAATAATATTATTATCACGAACTTTGTTTTCTAAGTTTTTCAGATGCCAATGCTCATAAATGGCATTTAAAAACTACAATGATCCATTAAGTAGGGCTTCTGTCCATATGTTTGTGAACACAATATATTTATTAAACTATTTATGTTGTAAGCAAATACATGTACCTATATTCCTTATGAATTAGTGACGGTACCTTATAAAAAAATATCAAATGATCATATAACTAGTGTCAGTTCATACTCTGCTAGGATGGGTAGGATTGCTAGAAAAATTTATAAAAAATGATTAACGATTTATTCCTGTAGCACAAGACGGGCAGCAGCGTCTTCGTGCGAAATAAAAAACTGCGCTCGCCAACCAGCTTGCCAAGCGTGGCGAGTATTGGCAATTCCCCCCGATGATAAGTCATTGAGGGAGGCCTTTGTTCAGCACTGGACGTCCTATGGCTGTAATGATGATAATGATGTTTTTTTTTTGTTTTGCTAACTTGATCTGCGATCAGTCATCGTGACTTTTAGCTGATTTGTTGTCAGAAGTTTGGCGTTTGGGGCTGAGTCCTTTTAGTGACCCGTGTCCTTCTTTACAGTCAGCCTATTCCTATGACCTGTCTTCTTTTCAACCTGCCCGTAGCGACATTACTCAGCAGTGCTCGCGCAAGAGGGTTTGTGTGCTCTTTTAGACGATCCAAGTAGTTGCGTCCTCTGCGCTCAATTTCCTCGTCTACAGATGGGACTTCCAGGTAATCGTGGATTTCTGCATTCGTTGTGTACCATGGACCGTTAGCTATGGTGCGCAGGATCTTACATTGTGCACGCTGAATAATAGCTCGGTTGGATTTGCTGGTAGTGTTCCATATTTGAATGCCGTATGTCCATATCGGCTTCAGGATACTATTGTACACCAATAGTTTGTTGTTAAGGGATAGCCTGGATCGTGGTCCCAGCAGCCAGTAGAGTCCTTCAAACCTAGCGTCGAGTTCAGATCTCTTGGCTTTTACGTGGTCTTTCCAGGTGAGACGTCGATCAAGCGTAAATCCCAGGTATTTGACCATGTCTTTACTTGGAAGCTCATCGTCACCAAGCCTAACTGGAGGACAGCTACCCCTTCGAAGTGCGAATGTAACTTGCGTTGACTTCGAGGCACTGGTGCGTATTCTCCACTTGAGAAGCCATTTTCTTATTTTCTCCTGTTGGTCCTGCAGGCGCTTCGACGCCTGGTCTGGGGAGCTATGACAAGACAGTAAAGCAGTGTCATCTGCGAATGTGGCGGTAATCGCATCAGGAGTCTCGAGCAGGTCGGCAGTGGAGATGTTGTAGAGCACAGGGCCCAGGACTGAACCCTGCAGAACACCAGCTTTGATGTCGTAAAAGGATGAATTGGACTCACCATGCGTACTTGGAAAATTCTGTCCGCCAGGTACGACTGCATCATAGGGAAGAAGACGTGGGGTAGCTGCTCTTTGACCTTGTACAGTAACCCCTTGTGCCACACCCTGTCGAAAGCCTGCTTGATGTCAATAAAAGCCGCTGAGCAGTATTGTTTGCGCTCAAGGCATTCTCTAATTACTGAGTAGACTCTATGCACTTGTTCTATGGTTGAGTGTGATGATGATGATGATGATGATGATTTTGTTAGTTTTAGTTTGATTGATCCGATCTAAAAAACCGTTATTGTCATCTCAATAAATCGGATCGGCACGTCACTAGTTTACAAAGCGTAATTAATGCGCTGTTGGTTTTGAAGACCAAAATGCCATCATACGTACTTCATTTATTTTCCGTCACATTTAGTTTCGGTGTTTTGCGATGTATATGAAGCCATTTATGGGGTTAAATAGGGATGTTACATCATTTCGAGACCTTTTCCTTTTCGAGCCAAACTTCATGATTCTAGATCCACCGTAAGACCCTATGAGTTTTGATGAGTTTGCAAGTACACAAAAAAAGCAATTACCTCCCGCCGAGACAATATTACCCATAGCCAGTGCTTGAAATTCCAGCATTTTCAAATACCTGTATATAACATACGCTTGGACAACATACTACCGGTATGTTATTTGATACCGGTAACCTGGTAATACTACCGGGATTTTTCGTGTATATGGGTGTAGTAAAGGTTTTATACCTTTAGCAATACCGATGTTTGACAGATATAATACAGGCATTAATACTGGTACCAGCCAACAACAAGTGTCAAATGTGCGAGTGAGAGTGGACGTTTCGAACTCGTCTCGTTTGTTTGTTCAGTGAGTCAGTAACCAAGATCGCTGGATATTTTTACTAAAATTGACATGGAGTTACACTAGTATTAATTAGGTATGTTACCTGTCTGATTGTGCTACCTGTAAAACGATATAAAATAATTAACATCGTTATACCTGTATTACTGAAACCGAAAATGAAAATACTGGTATTACCCTAATTATATCTGTATTTTACCCTGCCCGTAGCTAAATTGGAAGTCCTTAAATATACTCTGGGCCCAAATAGGCTGGTGCAAGCAGAATCGGTTCAGGCACCCCGATTCAGAACCCTTCGACAACGCCGTGACAACTCGTAAATGTCATACTACGGTTTTCAGATATTGCGAATAGAATTTATACAATAAATCTATTAACCCCCTTTGGGCTTTAGGAACATTTTTGTAACACCCTGTATAACAATACAATACCCACGTATTAATTGCTTATTAATACGTGGGTATTGTATTGCTGCAATATTGTTCACTGTTATTGTTAAGTGTGTGATTCTTAGAAAACATTTTCTCAAGGTTCTTTTTACTATCCAATTTTAACGATATAATAAGGGCGTCCGTTTTAATTAACGGTAATAACGATCCTTTCGCCCGTTTCCGACCTTTGAGGACACTTTTCGTTACAAATTTCATAATTATTCGCCCTCCAATTAGCCCTATTGAATACGGTAATAGAAAGATATAAATATTGAATAAGATTTAAAGGGCAGTTTCAAAAAATATCTTATTTGCGGAATTAAAAATTCATGTCATGCGTGCGTTTTTGAGGGCTTTCCGACTAGGGTCTGAGAATCACCTGATTAGTATAATAAGTTTAATAGTTGCATTTCATCATTACAAGTGGTCACACCACCGCCTTGTGGGGACGGCCGTAAAGAATACACTCCCCACCGCCAACAGGAGGCGTGTCGTAAGAGGGGACTAATTCCTGTAGCACGAGACGGGCAGCAGCGTCTGCGTACGAAATCTTATAAAAAACTGCTCTCGCCAACCCGCCTGCCAAGCGTGGGGAGTATTGGCAATCCCTCCCAATGAAAGTCATTGGGGGAGGCCTATGTTTAGCAGTGAACGTCCTGGCTGACATGATGGTGATGAATGATGACACTGATGCATTTTTATTGTAATCATAGTTATGTTTACTCATTATTTCACAAAAATAAAAATAAAGATACTTGAACTTTTGCATAATCTAATACAGAAGTGAATACCTAAATCAATTGCTGATCGACTTACGTGTCAACAAGCTCTATGGCACTAGGTATCTGTATGATAAAAAATTAAATTAAAATTCAATTACGAATTTATAACAGATAATATAGTTATCAGTAACACACTCTCCACTTAAAAAATAAAAAATAAAAATGAGTATTGGGGACTTCAGGAATAAAAGTTTTACGGGCCCTCAACGCGTTTATGAATCAACAAAACTTATTTGCTCATATAAAAATCTACGTATATTTTGGAACTGTGCCTTTTGAAATTTCCTGATTTCATGTTTGCTGTGTAGCCCAAAATTCTGACAATTCACTGGCAACCGGTGTAATCAGCGAGCTGCTAATAAATGGCGATCCGTTGACGGCAAAAGGGGGCAATTAAGAACGCCTGTAATTTCGCCGATTCGCCCCAAATTGGTTCAATACGCTTGTTTTATCCGGCTATTTGGATCATCGCGTCTTTGTGATTGGACTTTATAGGATTTTTGGGTGTAGATCATTCTGAAACTATTATCATAAAAGAGTTTTTCTTTTGACCCGCTTGAGTTAGACGTGAAAAAATACAATTACAATGTACTGCCAACGGCAGGTCAACCTACCCAATAATTCAAAGGTCATTGAACCGATTTTCAACTTTAAGGCCGACACGTAAAGATCAATATCAATTGAGAAATTTTAACGTTTTGTGGTAGGTTGACGAGCTGTTTTTGCTACCTGTTTATCGCAACGCATACAAAAAAGGTGAAAGATTTTTAAAACCTATGCCTTTTTGATTGAAAAAAATTGTTCTTTTAAACAAAAACAGCTTTTTACTATTTTTAAAAGTTTCGAAACTTAAAAAAGTACGAAAAAAACAGAACCATCATGCCTCGCACATATTATTGCAAAGTCCTGAAAAGCAAAAGACAGATGAGAGGTTTTTCTGCGATGGTTTGCGCCTTTAAAATATCATTCTGTTTTCCATCTGCCCATCTGTTAAAACTTTATAGAACTGGCAGTTATAAAGGTTAAAATTAATACCACATCGTATGTAAGGTCCCTTGGGGTGTACGAAATTCAAATTTCGAAGTCGATGCAATCAAGTGATACGGTCATTTAGACCACGTTTTAATCGCAAACTCATTCATCAAAACTTATAGGGTACTTTTCTATTATCCTCTTTAAATTGACATTTATGAACTGTCAAAATGCAGTGTCTTCATATAATTTGTATAAACATAGCATAGATTAAGGCGTAGCGTATTCTAAGTCTATGGAAAATAGAAAGCTATGATATCACGCCTAAGCCTCTAACTTTTTGACTATTGAATCATTTCATGGCAATCAAAATTAAATTTTCAAGTAATTAAAAATGATGAACATAACGACGTTTTAATTCAACTTGATTGTGGTGTGTTTTTATATAAAATGTGCCTTAAAATTATTTTGAATAGTGTCAATATCTATATCTACATTAACAGGTGGCTGTAGCAATAGAAGAGCGTCGCTGGTGGTACCCAAGAGCCACTCTCCAGCTTCGAGTGCTAGCACCTCCAGACTCCACCATGTGCCTGATAGGCGCCCGCGCACCGCCCGACGCTCGCTTCGACCCGCACCAAGCGTAAGTTTATCCTATTATAAGATAGTGGAGGAGCCGTGCGTTCTGTTCGCAGACGATATTTCGCTGCTTACGTCAAGCAATAACAATACTGATATTTTAAATAAAAAACTTACCCACCTTTTTTCAATAATCTCCAACTGGATGGACGACCACAATTTAGAAATAAATTTTCAAAAAACAAAAATTATGACATTTCACCCATATTAGAAAAAGGCACTAAATATAAACTTCACTTACAACGGTATTAAATTGGAATCGGTCAACACATTCACATTGTTTGGCGAAATATATACCCACTTAAACTGGAAAGCACACGTCCAGAAAATAAAATCAAAACTATCTAGCTATGCGTATGCACTTCATGAAGTGAAATAGACAACTGACCTTGAAGCGGCACTCAGTACTTACTATGCCTACGCAAACGCATGGCTAAGCTACGGTCTCATTCTATGGGAAAATAGTACCGACGCATCTACCCTTTTCATTCTCCAGAAAAAACTAATTAGAATCTTAGCCTATATAAAACAAACTGAAAGCTGCCAACTATACTTTCAAAGGTTTAACATACTTCCCCTGCCATGTATGTACATGCCTCGCATATATCAAGTAGTATGTATGTATAATTATTGTTATGTATTTATTTTATTTTATTTTTATTTATTTATTACTGTATGTATACGTCTATGCCATAAATGTATGCAATCCTATTTGTATCAGGTAAGAATCTTAAGAACTCTGCAACACCTTCCCCTTTCTCTAATGGTTGTCCTCTACCTGAAGGTTGTCTGGAAGAGATCGCTATTAGCGATAAGACCGCCTAAATTTTTCTGTAAAAATCATGTGTATTTTACTTGTATGGTGTGCAATAAAGAGTATCTATCTATCTATCTATCTACTTTCTAGAAATGTGTAAATTTGTTAGGAAACACCCAAACTTATATCAAAACCGCGCAAATCTACATTACTCACTAAGATATAAAAAGTAAATTGATTCTACCTACTGTCGGTCTAAAGCTTCATTCTTCGAGCCCATTCGTTATGTCCATACGAATTTATAACAGATTGCCGGAGTTTATGAAAAAATGAAGTAAATGATTTAAAATTTATAAAACAATTGAAATTAATGTTAATAAAAAAATGTTATTACACAATAAACGAATACTTAAATGACAATAATCTAAAACAATAAATGAAATCCAAAGATAAATAAATATTTAAATGCCTAAAAATACTATTTATTTGATTATGTTATTCAATATAATATTATTCAATAATTATCATATGATTTCTTAATGTATATTCATTCCTTAAAACTTCTTAAAATAAACAAATTGATTTAATTATGCATGGCGTCATCCTCTCTGCCCACAATACCTATCTAATTGTTGTGCCCTACAGGGTCTATAATGATCTGTTTTATGTACTTATTTATAACACCTGTGTAACATTATAGAATGCAATAAATATATTTAATTGAATTGAAAAATATCTCCTACCTCATAGATAGATGGATACTTTATTATCCAAGAAACAATAAGGGTTATTACAAACAAGACCCAATTATGAACAATCAGACGGCCTTATCGTCAAAAGCGATCTCTTGTAGACAACCCTTAGGTAGAGAATATTAAGTTGCAGTTGATTGGAGTACCTCGACATAATTGTGTATAACATAAACAATTGAATATTTAATAATATAGGCTGTTAGGTTCTGCCTCGTCAAGCTACTATGATAAAGTTAGTTTGATATCATCATTAAATAAATTTAAGTCACACGTCAAAACTATACAAGATATTAGTGGTATAAGGGGTATTATAAAATTCAAGACTATCTTGATGACAAGCATGTATGGTCAGTCCAGCCTGCACTAAACTGATGTACCTACCTGTTTATTTTTATTTTCAACTGACTTCAAAAAGGAGGAGGTTCTCAATTCGCCGGTATCTTTTTTTTTTATTTATTTTTTTTATGTATGTTCAGCGATCATTCGTTACTGCGTTGACCGATTTCGATAATTATTTTTTTGTTTGAAAGGTAATACTATCAGAATGGTCCCATATAAATTTGGTTAAATTCTGATGATGTGATCTATAAGAAAATCATCAAACATTGCATAAACTCCGTACCACGCCAACTGATTTTAGTATCTATCTTACCTATATCTCTGCCAAATGTGGACCGATTTTGATGATTCTTTATTTAATGAATAGCTTATACTTCAAAGATACTATAATATCTAAAACATTTTTGGAAAAAATTTCACCCCTAAGGGTGGAAAAATAGGAAATGAAATCGGTATTCAGCAGTTAAATTATGTTTGCACTCGTAAGATTTGTTTTGATTAGGATTTATCACTAAAATGGATGAAATAAGTTAATTTTATAAAAAAAATAAAAACCGACTTCAAAAAACTAAAACGCTAAAAATAATCTTAACACAGTACCTAATCAGTTACTTTTGGAGTCGGTGCCAGTCAATGAGAGACCAATGTTTTCGTTTGCACCGACTCCAAAAGTAACTGATTAGGTACTGTGTTAAGATTATTTTTAGCGTTTTAGTTTTTTGAAGTCGGTTTTTATTTTTTTTATAAAATTAATTTTGTGGCAGCTAGTGATGACTGAGTTTGTTCCGGCGTTTCTTCTCAGCACTTGTCCGATTGTCTGTGTCTTGTCTCGAAGCGCTAGTAGGGCCCAAAAAATAAGGAGACATGTTCTGGCCCCATATTATGGGCCAATAATGTTGTTATTGACGTTTATAAGTAGCAATTTTCTGTCCTAAATTGAATAAATGATTTTTGACTTTGACTTTGAAATATATATACAATGTGTTAATGAAATAACGCAAAACCTTTTAGGGGGTGAATCTACTGCTACAGTAACTTTTTATATGGTGCCAACATCAAAATAGCAAAAAAAACTGTTTCCCCATACTACCTAAACCGCAACCAGCTGACATCAGTTTGTAAGGAAACGTCGATATATATTTTTTTGAGAATTCGATTAATGTCCCATAAAATGTTAAGGTGGATGTGTGGGGTGATGAGAATGGACAAGATAAGGAATGAATATATTAGAGGAACTATGAAAGTGGCACCTGTAGCAGAAAGAAGGGAAGAGGAGCACGTAACGAGAAGAGTGATGGATATGAATATTGATGTGTGGAGAAGTAGGGGACGACCGAAGAAGAGATGGATGGATTATGTGAGGAGAGATATGACTGAGAAGGGAGTGAATGACTCAATGACGAGTGACCGGATTGCATGGAAGAGAAAGACATACTGCGCCGACCTCAGATAACCTGGGAACAGGGCAGGCAAATGATGAAATGATGATGATTAATGTCCCATAAAAAAAGTAGTTATGTTTGAGCACTAGAATCAAACCCTCAGAGGTTTTGCGTTATTTCATGAACACGTTATATATTTTCATACAAATCGGATTCTATGAACTAACTAACTAATATAATGATTATATAAAATTTCTGACTTCACCATAGTATTTATATGCATATGTTAACATAGGCTAGTTTGGCTTGATATGCCAATTAACAAACAACCTATATAATAGCTTCTTTAGGTTTTTATTAGTACCTATCATTAGTAATAGTCGTTCCTATTGCCACCAATGCAACGTAACTTTTGTTACTGGCAGAAATATCAAATTATTGAGCAAACTTTAGTCACAGATTAAAGCTAAATAATCATCAGAAGTACCTACATAAAAAATCTTATCCACTATTATAAATTGATATATATTTAAATGTAATATCCTTTATGATAAATTATTGTAATTTAGAAATCTATCGGACCCAACATTCCCAAATAAGATAAAACTCCTGTTGTAGGGCAAAAAACCTTGTAAAATCTATTCTCAGCCTAGATTAAATACATACTGCATCAAAGTCTAATATCATAGAAGCCTTATAAACCAATCATCCCTGTAGCCTTGAGAATTTTATTAGCAAGCTAAGACTGCGCTCAGGTAATTTTACCTAGAAAGCTTTCATAACGTATTAGAATTTCCTTTCTATCAGCAAATTGTACTGCAAAATCCTTTTAATGAGACCTGTGTAACAAGAACAGTTTAATATTGTAACAAAAGATAATAAGGGAATGTGAAGTTGCAGTGTTTTAATTGGTTCGTTAAATATGGGGCAAAGCATAGATTTATGAAGGCAGGGCAGTGCCAGTGTTTTTTTTCTGTACATTGTACAGACAACAGCACGTCAACCTACCACAAAATGTCAAATTTTCTCATTTGATATTAATCAGACTTAAAGTTGAAAATATTTTGGACTCTATCTATATTGATGACATGTATGTGATGTATTTCTTACGCGGTTACATGATAAAGTTGAACTTCGTCAATTAATTGTTAAACTTTTACTAACTGCAACTTGGGAATGATGAAAAATATTGGAACATAGACCGAGCATTTTAGGACAAAGACAAAAGAATTTGTTTTTATACCAATAGTCGGTTGTTGTAGTACACATACCCTGGTTATTTTTACTCAAAATAATATAAATATGAAAAATAAGTTACGTAAATGATATCTACTAATTCAAATAAATGATAAATACGCACAGTGCAAACAACGTACCCAATTTATTTTCAAAATATTACAAATTCATGTTTTAATTTATTTTACCCCCAGGAAAAATAACTCTCTCAAAAAGCTTTCCTTGAAACTACACAATGTTTTCCACATCAAAAATGTTGAAAAACAAAAACCGGCATTTGCAAATAAAACACTGCATTCGGATACGTGAAATTGCAACATATAGTCGTAGTCATAGCCTAAATAAAACAGCTATATCAACTAATGAATACCTTGTTTTTTCTTCAATGTTTACGTTTACTTTTAGTATTACCAACTAATGTAATTAACTACGTGCTGTTTTTGACATATCAACATATCAAAATCTAAATCATTTATTTTTTCAAATAGGCAATTAAAAGCACTGTTAAACGTCCCAATATTTGTTTTACCCTACCACTGCTTTGGGACAATTTGTGAGCTACTACCGAGAAGAAACAGCGCAAGAAACTCGGTCACTGTTGTCAGCCTCTTTAAAAATTAATATGCTAACGAGTTTTGGTGCGAGCTATGCAGGTTTAAATCCACAAATTTTATCATTTATATAATCACTAACGGTGTAATAACCATTTTTCATTAAAATCATTTTAACATGTAATTTAAGTTCAAATACCATGGCAGTTCAGCAATGGGTTGAGGCAATTTATTAAAAATACGAAAACATTTTCCCATGAATGAACTTCCTACCTTGTGCAATCTGAAATTTGGAACGACAAGTTACAATAAGGTTAGTCCTTTAGGTATTTTTAGAAAGGTAGTAGTAGTAGTAGTATAGTAGGATATATTGTTTTAAATGCTGTCAATAAACGATTGAGATGCCCATAAGCATTGAGGTCCTTTAAAAACAATAAGGTATAACAAGTATTATTTTAGGTATAACAAGTATTATTTTCTTTTAATCGGAAATAGACTAGTGGTTCCCCACAGGCTACGGCAGTAACTTGTAGCCAAGGATACGTCACGTGATGTGGCAACGATTCATCTTCCGTTCGCGAGGAAATTCACTGGAAACATTCTCTGCCCTTTCATATGTTTGACTGGAATTGGGGCACGTAACTTGTATGAGTAGTTTCCTTTTTTGTTGGGTCAGGATGTCCGATTGTGAGTTTTTATTGTTGACCTCATAGGTAACAATTGATTGATCGTGTATATTACGAGGACTGTAAATAATTACGATTGTTTTCTTATTATCAATCAAATACTCTTTATCTTTGTAGTGTGTTAATGCAGACTTAGTCAACTACCGGACAGCGGTAGCGGTAGGAGCAGCTCAATTACCTGACCTACGAGTAATAATCCTAGAATCCTACTAATATTATAAATGCGAAAGTCTGTGTTTGTTACACTTTCACGCAAAAACTACTGAATGTATTTTAATGACACTTGGCATACAGATAGACCATGGCCTGGATTAACACTTAGGTAGTATATTTTTTATACGGGTAAGGTCAACGCAGACGAAGTCGCGGGCTAAAAAGTAAAAAGTAAAAGAAAAAAAACCTTTGACATTTGCATTTACATTAGTTTAGAACAGTTAACAAGACCAAACACGCTGTCGCCCTCTGAAATTAGCTTTGCCTATGCTTCTCCGTGTGGGTTTAAACAGGAGGCGTGTCGTAAAAGGCGACTAATTTCTGTAGCACAAGCGGGCAGCAGCGTCTGCGTGCGTAATCCTTTTAAAAATCTGCGCTCGCCAAACCCGCCTGCGAAGCGTGGTACTACCATCCCCCCGATAGTAGGTCATTGGTGGAGGCCTATGTTTAGCAGTGGACTTCCTATGGCTGAAATGATGATGATGATGCTTCTCCGTTGTGCATAGATGAAAGTACCTAACATTTTTCACTGGCCCATACAAACCATAACATCTTCTCGGTTCTTTTGTATAGGAAAGCATATTTCTTTTTGAGACTACATTGTTTTCATTGGCCTGATTGAGATGCTGAATGAACCTCATAGTTTTGTAATTTTTTAATCTATACGGAAGTTTACAAGTCACCTCTTTTTTCCAGAACTCCCGAGCACGAAGAGCAGCCCGGCCCAGAGTTCGTGTCAGCTGGCGTTTCTCTATTCGTTGGTGGCGGGGCGTGCGGCGGCGGCGTTCTGTACCGTCAGCGGACCGCGCCCGCGCCGCAAACTCCTGCGCACCTCGTCCCGCCTGCTTCACACGACCGACTGTGGATGTGGAAGTGTTTTAACTATACGTGAGTATTTTTTGTGCTATTTACATATTAACTCCTTTTAAAGACGCTGAAGCAAAACCTAGCGACGTCTGCGGCATTGCTCGTCGGCGTGTTATGTCCACTTTTGGACAGGATGGTAGTTTATCAAGGAAAATATTTTTGACTTGAATTTTTTTTTCAACTGCATTTGGTGGGATTCGAACCCACAACCTTTCGCTATCCGGGCGTCTGCTCTTCCAACAGAGCTACTTCTAACAGAACTAGCTTTGGTTCTGTTATTGTAATAAGTCTATTGAACTTGTTGCTTATCCAAAATGTTATTTAGAGAGCTTAGTCTAAAATTACTTTATCCACATATTTGCTTCAGCATTCAAAGGCCCAGCTAAACACAGGTTCAAGCACTAACTCACCTGAGCACCAGTAGATTAAGTACTTAAGTAGTCAAATAGGCAAAGTTTGTTGAAGCTCCCAACTTAGTTTAAGCTCTTATTTGTACGTATAGTCAGCATTAGATTGTTGTCTTTAGGAAACAATGGCTTGAGCCTTGAGAAATGTCTACTTATTTATGGTTCTACCTTTATACATTCAATTAACAAGTAAATATCATGCGTAAATTATTAAATAACAACAGAAATCTGAATAAGATTCGTCACGTTAAGAGCTCATTTTGAGATCATCTGGAAAGACTTATTTTTTGCTTAGACTAAGACTATGCAAAGGATACACCGGAAGAATAAAAAGAGATGGAATTGGTAACTTGACCTAACCGACTCTAAAATCATTGTAAATATGTAATCAATCATCCATTTTATTTCCTTCGGCATATCTATAGAGAAAAACAGACAATTGTTGGCATTGCAACATCGCGATGGCAATAAATAAGTCACAAGTGAACCCTATAAATCCTGGATCCGCTGATTCATCTGTCACTACACAACTTATGTCCGGGACATGACAAATTGTTCGGTCAGTCAAATCTTATCTGTGCGATAGACGATGCGAACAATTTCAATACCATTTCATTTATCCCTGTCTTTACAATCTGGATTTGCCAACTTTTATTGGCTTATGGCTATTAGCCAAATATTAGGAGATGATTTTAATCAAGTCTAGAATAAATGAAAAATATTTTAAACCTTCATAAAATTTACCGCTGCTGTACTGTTTAAAGTTCATGGTCCTGCTTTTATCTGGCGATTTTAGTAAAATCTTTATTATTAAACCCAAAAATAACCAATGTGACCTAATTAACATTAGGAATAAACAATGTCAAGCATGAATATATAAATTGCATTTGCATAAATGTATTGACGTTAATGAAGTTATGGAAGGTATTGTAATACCAAACTTCATCGTTATTAGCAAATTAGCTTCAAATCGATACGACAATTAATGTCAATCAACGACAAGTGAATATCGACTTACAAGATTTGATAGCATAGTACAAGCAAAATTAATAAGACGGGATGAAAATTATCCTATTAGTTAAGCTAGATTCTTGGTTTTAGTGCCGCAAAGTCACATTATCCTGCACAAATTCCAAAATCGAATCATTCGTTTGTGAGCTACGATGCACAGATAGACACAAACAAATACACACGTTAAACTTATAACCCCCTTTTTAAGGGTTAAAAAAGCATCTTTTGAACCTCCGAAGCTGAGAGTCAAGCACGCTGGACTTGGCGTCGCAGATTGCGACGCTCTCTCAGGAACCGGGTTCGCTTCTCGGTGAGAACAATATAGAAAACGAATTTTTCTATATTTGCCCCAGGTCTCAGTGTTGTGGTGCCACAGCTTTTTCTGATTTCCATAACAAAACTTTAGCTACTTACCAAAGAATCAGATCAATTTATGTGTGATGTTGTCCAATGTTTATCAATTTATCTTTCATTCCTATGTTTTTTAATCTTTTTGTTAAATGTATTTTTACGAATTCTCTCGTAGTTTACACAAATGGCTAATCCATTTGTATCACGAAACAATGAGCTCGTAACTCAAATCGGTCGGGATGATAAACTATGCCCGCATAATCGCCGCTCGGTCAAGCGAGAGACAAAAATATATATTACCATCATTATCTTCCAATTTTATTTCCATATTGTGACGACACAATTAGGACCGCTGACTTGACGCCACTCACGAATGTTTCCAAGACTTACTTATCTCACGACTAATTATTCAACTACTTACAACTTATCATCCTATTTGAAAACTTTGCCCCTGTCAGTGGAGTATTTTTCATCTCTCTCTTCCACCTCTTTCTTATCTGCTGCATATAACTTATCCTTCCTCGCCTTTTTTTCTACTTTATTCTTCCTTATAGAATAGTTTTGATAAAATCACCGTGTCAAATCAGGTGCTGGTCTTGAAAATTCCAACTCATAGCTCAAACGTCATTAAATAACAACAAATTGACATAATTTCATTCGAAATTTACTATATTTTATAAAAATTGTTTTCAGAAACCGGTACACAATTGAAGTGAGACTTAATGGAGAATTTTCTTTTGCTTTGGAGCTAAAAATATCACACTCTCGTGCCCAAATATTGTTATGGGATGCATTGCAACGATAATGGAGTGCAACAATTGCTATGGAATAAACATTAAAATCTCAAAAACGTAATTGACTACTTATATACTCCTCCTTCTTAAGTTTACCTTTAAAGATTGTATTTCTTATAAAAACGAAATTTTACACAAACTTTTTTTTAACAATATTTACAGCCTTCTATGCGCTCTAATACTAACAATTGCATATAGCGCTATCTCGTATTTTTTTATGGTACTTGTACTGTTTCCGAAAGATGACAATCAACTGTTAGTTCAAAAGTTTGTGTGATGGTGCTATAAATGATACCGGTCGCTCACGTACATTCTTGAAATCAACGCACATACAACAGCTCTGCTTTTTAAATAACCTGTGCTTTGTCTAATACATGCATATCATAGCAATGAGCTCGTAACTCAAACCGGATGACATGATAAACTAGATCCGCATAGAGGGGCATTTACACAGGTCGGTTGTCGTCAATGACTGGGATCTTGGTACTTCTCTCTTCTTCTCTTCTAGCGGTTTGCCTTGTTCCGTCCCAAGAACATATCAAAAACGGTATTCTCTTAAACTCAAAAAATGCAATTGTATGTAGTTCGTAATACGGCCGAAACTAGAACAAACAAAAACGAGTTTTTCTTATTTAGTTTTCAGTCACAATACTCACAATGCAAACTGTTTACAATTTAATGTCAAATTAAAAGATTACGAGAATACCGTTTTTTATATTAAAGTTACTAGGATCGCAACTGGATTTTAACTAGAATTTCTAATTACGAGAGTAAGGCCACTGATTGGGATACGTTTGACCATGATCTGACTGAAAACAACTTTTACTAAAGGTCCATTACCGAAATTAATTGAAAAAAGGTCTTTCTTTAGGTGCATTATCATCAATCGTGATTTTATATTTGGTTAAATAAAAAAGTTGTTGAATTTGTTTACAGAACCAATAGCTTATATAATTAATATACTTAATCAAATTTCATAAGTAAGAATACGTTGTTTAATAAACTAACCAATTAGACATAATAAAAAAACAATTTATATTATGGTATCATACAAAAATGAAATATTTAAATATATTTTCTTTGATTCGTATCGTGTAAACTCCCTTTTCGGTGTCCGGTCGTGCGACAGAGACAAAGCGATCGCGCTCGTAATCTAACTTTGTGATACGAGCACCAGATTTATGGAATTGTAGTGCATAAAAATGTCTTTTATCACGTATGAACTTTAAGGCTAAGACCACATCACGTACTTGGTGCATGTTAAACCTACGCTGAAAAATAATTAGAGTGAAATAGTGGCCGCATCGCAAGGGACGGAAATCAGAGTGTCATTACATGATGTGTATTTTAGTGGACCCTATAAGCACCTAGTACATCTATCTTGCGTTTTTCAACTCCGATTGGATGGAAATGAGTCCAACTAAAACCAGTCCACTTTTAATAATTTCCGCGATAAAACTTGACAGTAAAAATCTACAAAATGCTTTGAAATCTGTGCAATACTTACTTCGCTGTAAAAATACCAAGAAATACATTGACTCACAGATACGTGACATTATTAAAAACGAATAATTGTACACTCTTGGTTTTACAAACACACAGTAAGAAACAGTAGTCTACTTCAATATAGATATTTAAGGTAAGGTAGTAACCCCGACTAACCCCCTTTAAGAAAGTGAAGCAATAAATACCATAAGCAGAGAATGGGGAATATGCATGATTTTTTATTTGGTCCTAAAATAAATAGTACTTAATTACAATTAGTAAAACTTTAAGAATTTTCGTAAAATATTGATAATTATCTGACTTACAGCCCATTGAAGTCGCATGTTAGACAAGGAGATCCGATATGTACCGTGACGTCACATTACAAGACCGCCATAAAGTTTTCATAGTAAAAGTTATTTTAGAAAGAGGTAGGTATACCTTAATTTCTAATTACTATATTACGGTTATTTTTTACCAAAAATCAATTTTGTTTTCACTATAACCATTATAAATTCATATATTTTCTTATAAATATAGTAAAAACAATATATTTATTTCATGCATATTCCCTATTGGTTACAGTGACGTAACATTTAGAGAGAATGCCTATCAGTAAACTTCCGAGATAGATTACATTTCATTTTAGAAATAAGTCAAAAATCACGTCAAATCAAAGTCAAAACTCGACCCGTGCCGTGTAATTTAATTTATTCGCAACTAGAAATAATTCAAAACAAGGCTTCTGGATTCGTATCCAGATTAATTTATTAAGACATCCCAAGAGTCACGAGTACGAGACAATTTGTATTGTTTATTTTTTTCAGGACATTTCTTTTCCCGATATTAGGCTGAAAAGGAAATTTTAAAAAGCGGCCTCCCCCTGTCTAATTGTTGTTTATCTTTTTGTAATAACTAGGAATTTAAAAGCAGCAATTACTAAGTAAGCAGCGGTGTAACGTGGTCCTTGATTGTTCATTCTCCTCTTATTGAACAGAAAACAATTTTATAATCTTTCCTAAAACAACAAGTAGGTACCTATACTTGTTAACTGGCTATTAAAACACCCTTGTCTACGACCTGATAACAGTCTACGCGCATTTGCTTGTCATCTTCTGAGGTACGGGTACGGAGGGGAAGGGCGAGTCAAATATCAAATGTCGATATGATTATTACTACGTTGTTGCGTAGTGACAAGGAATCCCGGGCACTATTCTGGTTTGGATTAAATCAGAAAAATACAGTTATTTTGTCATATTTCACACCTTATAACACAAGGATGTTTAATTCTTACATAGACAATGGGCTAATTTCCTAAAAAAAATTTATTAGTCCGTCAGTTGGATTACCAGAAAATATTGGACTGGTATTTTTTCTTTTCTCAATTAAAGAAAAAAATATGAAGATATAGCCCGTTAAAGTTTCGCGTAACGTCACGCCTTGCGACACTTTTTAGCAAGGCATGACGTCACTCCTAAACTTTGATGCGCTTTATCTTCGTCATTTTTTGTTTAATTGACAAAAGACAAAATATTGGTCCAATATTTTTTGATAATCTAACTGACGGACTAAATAGAATAATCTTTTTTTGACCCAGGAAACTAGCCCATTGGTGTCTTGTCTAGCTCATAAGAGTATTGACATAGAGACAACGACCAAATTGTTGCACTAGCGATTATTCTCTAAAACAAGCTACATACTACTTCTTCAATTTCGTTCCCAGGAGTCAGCTCTCCACCGACGGCGTGACCATCTCCGCACCATCAGAAGCTGGACGGTGGTCTCTCTGGGCATTATCCCTGTCCAACCGTGGGCTACGCTTCTCAGCACCCAGGACCATCAATGTCTTTCGCCCCATACAGCTGGACTTCGCTGTGCCCCAAGCCTTGAAGGTCGGGGAGACGGTGGAAGTAGATGTGAAGATCACGAACAACATTAACAATTGTATGGACGTAAGTATGCTCTGCATTTATCATTACACCATAATGATTTCTGCAAATAGAAATGAATTAAGCTTTTTTACCCGTTCAAATTTAATTTTTTACTAAAAACTGCCTTAGGTCAAAGCTATGTGATAGTTGCTGTTATTTGCCTCTTTTTAAATAAGTAAGTATAGGTAGTTTAGCAAAAAACCAGGATTATTTGTTAAAAAGCGAAGTGTAGTGTAACCCAAGTTAAAACGTAAACTCTACATCTATCTTGAATATTACGTTTTAACTTGGGTATTTGTATAAAATCATTCCTTTCTAAATAAATATTTAGAACTCCGTGTGATCATTATTTTCCTAATAAGATTTTATCAAATTTTTCATGAGATTTACTTACTTGGTACCAAATTTTCAAAAACCCATGTTTATTTTACAACATCAAACATATCCAAAGGTCCAATGTACGAAATAATCAGATAAAACAAACTTTGTAGATGTTTAAACGGAGAAACATGACCTCAAATATACGCGAAAATTCACGGTCCAATAACATATGAAAATAATTGTATTTACTTAGGCTTTAGAGCTAGTAAACGTTTAACGTTATATTTACTTGGTAACATCATTGTAGCTATTAACCGCATACGTTTAATTTGACACTGCAAATAAATAAAATATTTAAATAATCTTTATCATTAATTTATATAAAACAATCAAGTTTTTGTAATTTTTTGAAACACCGTGAAGGACCATATGATGTTTTAAAAAAATATATAATTTTGAAAATGACAGACATATCTTATCCAAAAATGCAAGATAAAACGTAGCTAGGTCAGATAAGATAATCATTTATTGTCAAAACTGTATTACATTGCTGTTATATGGATATCAAATATAGAGCCAACAGTTTGCCAATTGAATAGAATATAATAGAAAACATTGCGGACGTACAATATCGGTTGTTAATGAAAACAGGTTAATACTACTAACAATTTTTAACAAAAACTAAAATCACAGCACAAGGCTCACAAATCCGGCAAGATGCGACCAGAATGTTTATTTATTATGCACCTTATTTATCACTGTAACTGTTACAAAATATATAATTGGTGTTATTTTCCTATAAGTTAATAAAGTAATGCTTAATCAAAATAACTTAAAATATCAAACTATTATACCATCTTCGTCAGACATCAGGCAATATCTGTTTGTGAGAGTTATCCCAAAAAATACTGATCACTTCTTATTTTCGATAACAACTGAAAAGTAGGTAATATCAGTACCCATTTGAAGTAATTGGCAATTATGTTGTGTGAAGCTTCATTCCTCTTAACACACTTTAATCAAATTGCTTATCAAACTTAGTTTTGATGATCACTCAAAACCATTGAACCACGAAACCAGTGTTATAAATTAATTCATGTTAGCTACATTATAAGCTATACATATTGTTCCCTCAGCTAACGAGCCTCGCCAGCCAATTAAAACTTGTATACCCCTTGTCTTTTGCACCTTATTCCATGTCCAGGAAACATTTTGCGTGAATTCTGAACTTCGAAGTTAGCTAACTCATTTGTTTCATTGCAGTGTTTAAAAACTAAGAATTTGTTTATGACTTCTTTACATTGTTTTTATTTTGTTCATTTGTTAATTACATTGGTCTATTTTTATTTTATTTACTGCGCCACTTCAAATTATGTTCTTTAAGTTTAGTAGCTTATACAAGACTAGCTTATGCTGTCCCGGCGAATTTCATACCGCCTCCTCATTTCTCTTCCAAATTTTTTTCGTGAATCTTTCCAATCTTTTAATAGTTATTCTTCTATTCAGGGCTGAGACAAATCTGTCAAATCAGAGATCATAAAAATCGGTCCAGCATATAAATACTGAAATACTATAACATATAAATTTTAATGGTGTAACTAACCCGACTTTGTTTTATATTAGAGACAGCTGTTGCCCGCGACTTCGTTCGCCTGGTCTTTAGTTTATTTATAAAGCATTTTCTGCGCAACTTCCTTATTTTTTTCTTTCAGAAGAACCTTCTCCTGGCAATAATTAATACAAAAAAAAAGAATTAGCGAAATTGTTCCATCCGTTCACGTGTGATGCGATGACCAAGGGAAATAGAGATTCATTTTTATATAAATAGATTAATTACCTTGCGTGTTGCGATGCAGGACAATTATTATTAGAAGTAGGTGTAAAAATAGACTTCAAGATTTAATTACATAGTGAGTTGGCCACTAGTGAAGCTAATAAAACAAACATGTTTAGTAACAGTTTCTGTCGTAAGGGATTTTGGCGTTAATGGAAGAATTTAACTCCAGGTATTTAATCCGATGACGTGCTCCAAGATACATTTTCGGTTTTAAATCTTATTTTTTGACATAGTACTACTACTATAACCTAAACATAATTCTATTTACCAAATCGTAAACTGTAAAAATAAATATCTAAAAATGAAAAGCAAAATAAAATGCCACTGAAACGCCGAATTACGTTATGATGTTTGTGATAGTAGCATAAAAACCTTTTTTTGCGAGGCACATTTACATGGAAAATCTGAATGTAAAAGGGGTTTAATGAAAATAAAGGGTGGTTGTGTTTTAATTTCCTGTTTTTGTATTATTTCTCTGATTTCGTTAGACATGGATATGTTAATATAGGATCGTATTTCTTGTAGCCCTTGTGGGTTCATTTTAATTAAAATTCACGTAAATTTTATACAAACACACTATTACACATTTTTAATGTAAAGTCCACGTAAATTTTAGTTGAATCGCCATTGAATGCCGGGAGTTAATAAACATGTACGAGCTTTGATTGTACACTATCTTTTGCGTCTTGAGTTACCAGCAGATATCAACCATCCGTGTTGGTTCTCATTTCCCCCCGCTGCGGAGACTACTTTATCCGTCACTATAAATCAGTCTGGTAGACTATCAGTGGATCTACATCGCCTACCTACAGCCTGAACGCTGCTACCCTCGGCGACCTGGATGCATCTCCTCTCCTGTCTACATCTTTAGTACTTATTGTTAGGTGGAGCTAGAACTCGTTAGACGAACGTTAGACTCTTGTCTGGCCATATATTCTGGACGACAGACGTAGTGTCTACCACTTCTTTTGAATTGAATAAACGATGAAACCTACTTACTTACTAGAAGACGCAAAATCGTGCAAAAAAGAGAGACAAATGAGGAAAGCGGACGCTTGGCTCCGAAGCGATGGCTTTGGGTGCAACAGGAATTGACCGTTAAGATGATGATGATGATTGAACCTACTTGGCTTGGCAAAAATACACAGTGCTTTCGGTACACACCATGTAACGCTAAATACGCAAAACCTCTTAGGGGCTGATTCTAGTTCTGAAACACAGCTACTATTTGTATGGCACCAACAGTGAAATCTTTAAAAAAAACTTCATCTTGATACTAAATGTCCAATCAGCTGTTACGCTTTGTATGGGGAAACGAATTCTCAGGTCCCATACAAAAAGTTTTTGTATTTGAGCACCAGAATCAGCCCTTAAGAGGTTTTGCGTATTTAGAGTTACACGGTGTATACCTATCCGTATGTTTCAAAGAGTGTCAAGGTAAATGAAAAGTACGCATGTTAAATGGCAAACACAGTGTAAAGTAACTTCATCCATTCAGTTCGTCTGCAGTTAAAATAGTGCGGGGTTAATAAAATCCTATTGTATCCGTGATCTAGAGTCGAGTGACACATGTGATAGCGATTTGTTTGTGATCGGCGCTCATCGGATCCCGATTAGGGATTCCGGGGTGATTCGCGCGCGAATCCCGGCAAATGGGGCGATTAGGCCATCCATCCCGGCTTAACCGGTTCAAACTCGCATCAAACGGTGCACGTTCTCCACACGTTGCGGTGTCTGTAGATCAAGTTAGATTTATGGCTAAGAACAATTGAATTGGTTTTGTAGTCACTTCACACAAACATGGCCGTGTTGTGTCAATACGTGCAAATAATTTTATTGAGAGTCTTAATCGTAATAATTATGGGGCTACATTGCAACATAGTGCCAAATTATTAAATTAAATTAAACATACAGGATGTCCTAAAAAGAGCGTGCTAAACGAAAACTGTAAGTTCAAGTTTATTTGCCATAAACACAGTACACACACACACACACACACAGTACACAGTGTAGATAGAACAAAAGCTCTATCTCTTATCCAAAATAGTCAGAGTGAAAATTGCACCGTTTTTGAGCAAATTGAAATTTTCAAAAAAAAAATACTAAGAAAAACAACTAATTGCAATGTGTGCAAAAATGTCTTGACTTTTACGAAGTTTAATATCGGACACGAGAAATAGCCTTTTTTGCTCCATCTAGGGTTTTTGTTTGGCGCGCTCTTTACGGGATAACATATAATATAAACAATATGTTTGTTAAAAAAAATAAGGTTATGTATGTGATAGTATTTTTAGGTTTATGTATCCACAGGATATAAAGTGGACCCTATTTATAAACCCATGCAACATTTTGAGTTTTTAAAGTCGATTGAATTCAAAAAAAGTTGATTCTATTTGTTACAGGTGTAAAAATAGTAGGTAATAGATGCCGCAAATAATTTCCCAGATGATTAAACCGACAATGTTGTAGGTGACAGCCCTACTCGCACTCAGCGCCGGCGCAGCTTTCGCGAGCACTGGCGCACTCTACGTGACCGAACGCCTTAGACTCGGCCCGCGCGGCGGCACACAGCTCGTCGTACGTGTCGCTGTCAACACTCCAGGCAGGAAGAACATTACCGGTAAGCAAAATTCTATTAGCTATATACAGGGTTACATTTTAATGTAAAGCCAAATTTTTAAAATAAGGTCTATAGAACAATATAAAAATAGTAATTTTTTGTAATTAATTTCAGTCGTATTTCTGGAGTAAAATTTTTTTTTTTTTTAATTCCGAAAAAAAAAAAAAGAAATCGCCAGATGTACCGTCATACATCAGAGATCACAGACGTACGTCGACGCCGCTCCGCTCCAACAAGAACCTCATGCAGTGCACATACTAATTACGGTGCAATTTAATCGACTTATCGTAAATTTTCTACTTAATCAAATGCAGAATGGAAGAATGAAAATTGAAAAAAAAAAAGTTAATATTTTACGTAGATCGATTTAGTTACTGATTCTGATTGGTCCCTGAAAAATTGGCACTACCGTGAAATGTAACCCTGTATAATATAATGAAGTAAGTACATGATTTTAATACGTAATTCGTCCTTCTTTGCTAATCAGTAACTTACACGAGTAGCAGAGCTAACATTCATTGAGATAATCGGTCTGTATACGACAGTCAATTCAATCAATTGTATCAAGAAGTGAAAAGTTTTAAAATTATAGGCTACTTGCTACGAATTTTTTTATATACCATAAAATTTAGGTATATCACACAGAAAAATGTTTGAAAGTACCTTACCGCAATGTATGTTTTTTATTTTATTTAACATTACAAATGGTTTTATTTCTTCATAATTACCTACGTGGTTTTAAAACAGTTTTAAAGATGTAATCCTTTCACTATGAAAATGTAAGCCTCCGACCTGAATAACTTATTTAGTCTGAAAATTCAAAACTAGACTTACTTTGACAATATTTGCTTTTATTGTAAGATAAAAGTTGTTTTTGCTTACAATCTTAATTACGCTTAATTAACCACAACACGAAAGAACGCGAAAATATTCAGGGCGTTCTTGAAGCGAATATACAATGGACTTTCATTTCAGTAGAGCCACTTCCCACTACGCTTGCAACGCACAATAGGTAACATGACGTACACATGTCACAAAGACACTAAGCGCATAACACAGTTGCAAAAACCAAATTTACACTTTGATCAGTGAAAATGCGAGTGAACAGTATCAAGTAAATATTGTCAGGTAATAATAGGTGAGACGTGTCGTAAGAGGCGACTAATTCCGGTAGCACGATACGGGCAGCAGCGTCTTCGTGCAAAATCTTATGAAAAACTGCGCTCGCTAACCTGCCTGCCAAGCGTGGCGAGTACTGGCAATTCCCCCGAAGTCATTGGGAAAGGCCTTTGTTTAGCAGTGGACGTCCTATGGCTGACATGATGATGACGATGAATAATAGGTAGGTGTAAAATTTTTGATTTGGGGATTTTTTGTAAGGTTTTACGTAATTTAATACCAGTTAGTTGATTCACAAGAAGCGGTACCCATATCCCAAAAGGTTCCTACTTCAATTAACTTCCAGTATGGTAAATCCGTAGAAGAGAATATTTTAACGAACTTTGCAACCGAATTCTCGGAGCTTGTTCAACAGATTCGTCCCGAGATGATAGTGAAGTTATGGCATGCCAACTTTTGCTATAAGTAATTACTTAGCTACTTAATAATAATGTCTGTAAGTGTCACAATGAATATTATTATTCTTAAATTAGATAGATAGATAGATAGATACTCTTTATTGCACACCATACAAGTAAAATACACATGATTTTTAAAGAAAGATGTACAATTTAGGCGGTCTTATCGCTAATAGCGATCTCTTCCAGACAACCTTTAGGTAGAGGACAACCATTAAAGAAAGGGGAAGGTGTTGCAGAGTTCTTAAAATTCTTACCTGATACAAATAGAATTGCATAAATTTATGGCATAAACGTAAACATACAGTAATAAATAAATAAAAATAAAATAAAATAAATACATAACAATAATTATACATACATACAATAAACATACATACTACTTGATATATGCGAGGAGATGTCGAAACTAACAGTGACCAGTAATATTCTAAGTTAAAAAGGCAGTTTGTGTCAAGAAGAAAGAAAGTGTGCTTTAAGCCGATTTTTAAAAATAGCAATCGATTCGGATTTTCTGATTGTTAATGGTAAGGAATTCCAGAGGCGAATGGACTGGACAGTAAACGACTGCGTATAGTAATTAGTAGAATGGGGAGGAAATTGAAGATGTAGTTTTTTGGATGACCGCATGTCATGACCCTGTGATGACTGCAAAAATAGTATCTTGTTTGTTAACATGAGTGAGGTATTTTCGGACAAAAATAAAGACTGTAATTTAAAATCCACAATCCAAACCTT
The DNA here is from genome assembly GCA_963576865.1 of Anania hortulata. Classification (NCBI taxonomy): domain Eukaryota; kingdom Metazoa; phylum Arthropoda; class Insecta; order Lepidoptera; family Crambidae; genus Anania; species Anania hortulata. The sequence continues at coordinate 4,895,542 of OY756399.1, read as the reverse complement.
ATTTATTGTTTCATTTATAAATGGGTCTTGTTTTAACTTTATAAATCATTGTGTTAAATTTTTGAGACAATTTTGGGTATACGATAGAGTTTTCAGGTAGTGTTTTATCAATCTGTTAGAAATGACGGTTAAAAGTTACAATTACTATCGGATTCTATCTACTAAGTACCTATTTCATTTTCACCACATAACCTTTGATTGGTACATTGCCTAAACTATCTCAGAATTTGAACAAAATAAATTAGTATGTAAGCAGAATTGGATGAGTCCTTCTCAGAAACCAAATAACAACACTTTCCAAAATTATTATTTTTCTTAACTTGCGTGAAAAAAAAGTAATTGAATCTTGAAAATACATATTTTAGGGTCCTTCCCTATACATACAGTGGGCATGTTTTTTTTTTCGTCTAATGCATGGTGTCTGGTATCGTTGGATAGGTCGTTTAAAAACATTGTGGGTCTGCAAACACCATTTTTCGATTCCAGGATCAGTTTGCATAATTATCAATTTGCATTTTTTCGTAAGAGTCAAGAAGCCAGCCCCCTCTGCCAGCGAAAAGGTTGCTTTAAGAAATGTGAAAAATTCACGACAGTATAATTAAAGTTAAATGTACTCGGAAAAGAAAATTACTTAGATGATGTTGTTAATTATTAAAAACAAGTAGCAAATACCGCATTACTACATTGCGCAAGGCTCGAAACGCAATAGGCCGTTTTTTTTTAAACTAAAACTAATAATAACATAACATCTGCTATTCCTAAAACACTGCGTCTATTCGAAGCCTTTGATGACCTAAATACACACGACTTTGAGCCTTAGGCATTACTTTCACGAATAAAGCTAGAGAGAAATCTTCCGCGCACTATTTTTGTTGGGAAATATTATCCACCACGATCCAAGTTTGCTGTGTAAACAGTCTAACGTCTACTTTGCTGGCGACGAAAGCACTCTTCGAAACTGAAAATGATTTTGAACTGATAAATTGGAGTTTTAGCGATTATAAAGTATCAGTTTCAGATTAATTTGTTGAAAGAAAAACAAAATACAATAATAAAAAGAATCTTTTTATTTGAAAGCAAGACGACGTGATGCATCACCTACAATGGTTGGCATCTGTATGTCAAGTAATATTTGTAGGTTTTGGAAATATTGATGTAAGAGCATTATGTAACGTTATATTCACATCGAAGTTTGACAACAAAAATTATTAAGTGTTTTATGGTTCTATTGCAATGTTTTGTTAACTAGATAATATCTTTATAATGAACCTCAAGCTATTATAAGCAAGGTGGTAAAATCTTGATTTAAGAGTGTAAATACGACAGTATGGTCTGAACAACCAAACTCTTTTACGCCAATCTGGAAGTTTGAGTTATCAAAATTATTAGTATTAAAGTTGTTAAAACGGTATCAAGAAATGTTGCATTTTTTTTTGTTTGATGTTTTTATTAAAGTCAAAATAGTAAAGCTAGTTCGTCTGTTTGATTACCTAATACTAGAAATAACTTATTCTAGCTATTAATTTATATCCATTAAAAACATTAATGTGAAAAATTGTCGTAGTTAAAAAAATTGTTTATCTCCGTAATAGGTATTTTTTATTGGATTTAAACAATCACCCCGTAAACGGTATGGTACCTTACATAGCTAGTGATTTCTTCAAACAATAGGTAAGTTAATTTCTAAGTTATTCAAAAATCCATTAACCTAAATCTAAACAAACCTTCTCCAAGTTTCAACTTTACGCTTTACATCGACTTCACCTGGATTGATCCTAATTGTATTTCACTCGATGCCACCGTTCCCACGCAAGAACTCCGCAAAACTTAGCAATCGCCAACTTTGTCGGGACTACTGCGAAACTATTAAAAATGAATCAGCAAACTGAATTAAAATTTCTCGTCGAAAATTCATGTAAACCCAATGAGCTTTGCAGGCGAATTTAAATTTCCAATCTCGAAAACCCTTTCCCTTGTTTGTGATATTCAAATATTATTAGTTCGTCATTCTCGCCGGTGCTGTTTCAATTAACATTTAGATTAAACTAAAATTGACGTCAGAAACTGAGGGTTGAGTCTGTTTTGTAACTACACTGTTGACACTGTGGATTGCATTGTCTCTGTTATCTTGAGGTAATAAAGGGTTATTACCTTCAACCTGTAAATGCTCGCGGTCCTATTTGGCTTCTGATTAAATTCGTGGCGGGTTCTAAGATAGTTTAGGTTCCCATAATGCCCGTGGGACTAGTGGAGCGATACCTTGGGTTTGTATCTCGTAATTGCTAATGATAACGCTAGTTAGCTAAACTTAATTCATAAACTTAAACAAAGATCTGATTGACTGTCAATGTCCAACTTTTATTTCTTTTTGATAAGTTAAATTTCAATATTCTCTATATGGCAAGGAATGCTGCCATTGCTAAAAAAGTAACTTACTACTACTATAAGTTTTATGTCATACCTTACCCTAAAATATTACAAGGGAAAATCGAGAGATAGATTTATACAGGTTGTACTTTTGAACTCTATGGGGTCAACACGAAAAATCGCAATTTTTTTATCATTACTCCATACAAATTAACGCTCTACCTCGATAATGATGTATGGAGCAGCAAAAAATGTTTTTAGGATTTCGATGTTTATCCGATAGTGTTTTTTTTTTTGTATTCATGAACTCATTCGCCTACTTAAATTTGGCGAGTGTTCGAAACAACACTATGTATACAGGTATCCAAATCACTATCAGGTTTGAATTTTAACTAACTTTAAGATTTAACATTTCCTGGTTTAATGGTATCAGACCAACCCAAAATTGTTTTTGTTTTTGAAAAGCATACTATTCATCTGTTTTGGCATGTATCTTGATATTTCATGTATCTGTGACTAACAATGTCATGGCAATTAAGGTTACTAAGAAATAATAAATAACAACTCTAAAACTAGTCGCTACAGTACAGCAGAACAGTTGCTTTGCTTAGTTTGGGGATAAATAATCTGTGTAATTGCTAAAATTATTCAATTTATTTCTAAAATAAAATGGTTGAAAGTTGTAGAATTTTTTTGAAACATCATCTGTCTATCATTAGCTCAATTTTTCCTCATTTAAATTGTTTCAGTATTGTACTACACAAATTTCAGTACGAAAAACAACAAGGTGTATTACATTTTACACTAACAGTAAAATATATTACACGGTTCCTATTGCTCCCCGAGTGTTCCCCGCGTCGGCGGTGAACAGTAGATTCTATTTCCTTCGCATTTGTGATACCCACGCATTTGTGCAAGTAAGAAAATATGAGCGGTTTTTGTAAGACAGGGTAAATTTGTGACTCCCCAAATGCTTTATGAGCTCGGTACCTAAAGTGTGTCTACAAGACTCTATCCCTAAGCCTACGCTGTCCGTAGTAACTATAAAATATTGTAGCTCTTGAACGGTAAAAAAGATAGCCGGTTTAAAGTGTTATGGTGCGTAGAAATAATAAAAAACAAAAAGGAAAGAAACCTGTTTTTTCAACGTTTTTTATTTTGCTCACCCTAAAAACAGTAATGCACATAAACGTCAAAATTAAAACAATAATTTAATAAAACTGGTTAAGTGTGAGTCTGGCTTGCTGAATGAGAAAACTCGGGGTAACGGAAACCTAAATAAGTCCCTAAACCTGGCGAGACCGACTTGCATTTAGATGATTTTTATTAGTTACCTAGCCACTGAAAGAATTTAAGAGACGTGATGAGCCAAGACAAATAGAACTAGAATTTATGAGAAATCGAACCTAGGCTTAAACGATTTCCTTTCAGAAGCATTGATACATAGGACTTGGAAATAATGCACAATTAGAATCCAAAGATTAATTAAGATTAAATACAAGGTGACACAAACTCACATCTATTAATAAAACTAATAGCTTTATGTTTAAAAAATAACAACTATGACCTTTGCTTGACTCTCAATAATAACTCGAGCGTCTAGTATACAACTTTAATCTTAGGGACTTACTAAAACTTGTTTATTTCATTATGTAGCAAGTACTAAGTAAGTAAGTATATATAGTAAAGCCCAATAATAATATTATTAAAACGTGTTATATTTTCCCACTGTAAATAGCCAAGTAACACAATTCATTTTCATGCAAAGAACCAAACAAAAATGCAAATGTGCCCTTAATCATCATTACGACCGTTACCGCTTATGAACTGGGGCACGACGCCACTCGCACTGTCGTAATCATAAAGAATAGAGATAAAAATGCTGCGTCAGAAATGAGTTGAAAGGAACACAGGGAGAATAAAGTAATTTTATGTCGGCCTGGATTACGAGACAATATACATTTGAAAGCGGTATTGTACGTTATAGATGAGCATGGTAAAAGCTAAATGCATCACGTATGGAACTGTGTAATGTAGTCATCTTTTATCACCCCGATGGTACCCAAATTTGCGGAAGATGGGAAGTGAATTTCAAACAGATCAACAATTTATCGTATAGCAAATATTTTTTTCTATTTTATTTTTATCATTATTGTTATTTATTGCTTTTATTTCTCTCAGCTCAAAGATTAGGACTAGACTAAGGTATTACAAAAAAAATACATTTACGGGTATTGCCAAGTAAGGAAGTGCTAGGGAGCACCAGTGGCACAATGTACACTTTGTCCAAATTCTAAATCCTAATTGCTCTTCCTTTAGCTCTGAATATTTATGTATTTTCTCGGATATAGTTTTCTTTATAATAATGGGTATTGGGTATGGCTACATCAACTAAGAATATATAGAAGCATATATCAAATTCCCACTATTACCCGCATTAACAGTTATATTTTAAATTATCAAACAAATAAAAAGTTATATATTAAGGTATAGAGTACTTACTGTATTATTTTATTAACATCAACTTTTCAGTGGAAATCACCGGGTACAGTGCTGACAACTGCTCGGTGTCATATACGTCCTTCAATAACGAAACGCTCGTGGGTTCGGTGATCCGGTCTGCCAGTGTGCTGGTGCTGCCTGAGGGTCTACACAGGAGTGATACACAGAGCGCCTATTTCTGCGCAAATGGTAAATAAACAATTGTTATAGGATAATGCCTTTAACGGGGACCATTCTTTCACAGATACTAAATAATAAACAAACATCGCTATGAGATAGTTGACTTGTAGAAATGGTGATTGACTAACCTCTGCGACTCTTTTTGTAAGAGACATTATTTAATTTACATCTACCGGGCATTTTTTGACATGCAGGTAATAGCACTATTGCTAATAGTGCTATTACCTGCATGCAAAAATGTGTAGTTGTAACATTGGAAGATTTATAAAAAACCATGATGAAACAAGCAACACTAAACCTTACATAATGTAATATTTCAAATCACAATCTAGTTTAATTCTGGTTTGTGGTGAGCTGTGTAGTTTTGTACTGATTTTATGTTTACTTCTTTCAGAGCATCTAGCAGTCTCATCCCGAGGGTCTTGGGAGTGGCAGTGGGTAGCAGCACCTCGGAACAGAGCTGGTCTGGTATTGGAACTGCGTTCGCAAGGGGCCGCCCATGTCGCGCTGTCTGCTGTGAGAGAACCTTCTGATGACATGTACAGAGTTGTCTTCGAAAAAAGCAGAGTGTGGATCGCTAAAGGGAAGCATGGTGAGTACATACATAATTTATTATTTAGAAACGTTAAGCCACTGGAATTTATTTTTAATGATATTAAAAAAGGAGCTATTAAAAGTGTCACAACAGAAAGGATAGCATAACTGACAAAAAGAGCATAACTGACTGAAAACTATTCCAGCAGTTTTCAATAACTTAACAAAATTCAGAGAAAGCTCTTTGTTACACATCATATTTGAGTTACCAGTTGTACGCAATTTTTTTGAATTTCTTAATAATCTAATTAATATCGTTATTTTAGAGATAATGATAGTATTCTAGATCTTATGGAACTTGGTTTAGGCTATCTTTACTTTATTCTAATTTCAAAATTAAACATTCCCAAATAGCTAATGATGGTTGGTATGAACGAAGAATGTAAAATTCTAGGTTACGATGTCCACCTCGCCAGTGCAGAACAAACAGAAAACGACGAAGAATGCTCCGGCCCTGGGTCATGGTGCGCCTGGTGGGTGTGGTGGGAGGGTGGCCGCCTGTCTGTGGGCAGGGGAGCGGCGCCCTCTGAAAGGAGACTCCTAGTTTGGCCACTTGCACCAGATATGAGGATAAAATACGTCGGTTTCAGTGCTCTGTGGGGAGATAAGGCTGACTTTAGGTGAGAAAATAAAGTAATTTAAGTTTCATTACTCTGAGATGCCTCTAAAGAAATCGTATGTTTACGCAAATCTTTAGGATTTAGTCAAATATAATGTTCACTTAACTACCTCAATTAAAGTAAATTATAACATTGGCTGATGTCTTTTTATTTATCTAATTTAATAAGGTTTATTTGGATCTCCAGAATGAATATTGGTCATTTGGTTGCCTCATGATGTACGTGACCGGTTCATAAACCACATCGTCTTTCAACATAAAGATTTCATTTTCAGAATCTGGAACTTCAACGAAGAGGCGGGCTTCTCCCAGGTCCTGGAGCTTGGTCTCCCACGCGGTGTGGTCCCAGGGTCCGCGAGTGGGACCCTGCTAGTCTCTGGCGGTCTCCACCTCCCTCTCTACAGTCTTCAGACGGACTCCACAGACCAGTGGGCGGAGGTGTGGAGAGACTCCCAGCTATCAGCAGCGTCGGCCAGTTTAGCTCCACTGCTGGCTTTGGAACACATACCGCATTTAGTTGAGGACGCAGAAAGGGAGAGGATTTTGAAAAAGTTGCCTGAGCAGGTAATTCAAATTACATTATATCATTTAAGACTCGATCAAACAGAAACCGTACTTAAGGCACGTCAAGGCGTATACGTAGGGCTTGATTTAAATGTGCCACTATCTCTATCTGTTAACTGAAATCATAAAAAAACATTTCAAATTTAGAAAACGTTAAGGTACGACGGGCACTTTGAGTGTGATATTGTTGTCTATCCTAATAATAAGTGGACGTTTCTACATTATTCTCGTTCTTTCTTTATTCGGTTTTTTTTTATTTACCCGGGAGAGAAGATAAGCTAAGAAAATCTTATGTATCTTTAAATCTAATCATAACTCAAAAATTTAACGTTACGAAATGGACACTGATATTGTGTGTGGCATCTTAGACCCAGTAACTTGCTATAGATGCTACTTGTTATCTATCTCAGCCTTTCGTGAAAGTTTCATTCGGTTGCAATTTCCATATAATTTTCTTTGTTCTTGTGGATTGTAGGCATAATCAAGTAATCTCCTATTTTCAGGTGCAAGTTCTTCTTTCATTCCGCAAAAGCGACAACTCCTTCAGTGACCACCCAGCAATGAGCAGTCATTTGTCCACCATCAAAATCCTCGAGATCCTTACCAAAATACAGTCTTACTACCCTATTGATCCTGATTTACTGCAGAACATCAAAAAATGGATTCAATCTCGACAAAACTCTGATGGATCATTCACCCCACTGCCAGCTGACAAAGAAGTCGATTATTATCCAGTGGAGATAAAGAAATCGAATTCTACTGAGAAGGATGTCAATGTTAACGAATATTATTATTACGATAAAGATGGAAATATGACACAAGATGAAATCGACTGGGAGAGGAAAGTAGAAGTTACGGCTGAGACGTTGGTGGCGCTGCTTGAAGTTGGTGTTGAGAATCAGGTCAGTTCGAATATTTTTTTAGCACATAATTAATACACCTGAATACAAGGGAGATATTTTTCGTGTGTAAATTAATTTCATTAGGACATCTTGCAGCCTAAATGGCTTCATTGATTTTTAAAATTATCACCGTTGCTAGTAGCAAAATTAAATAACCGCATTTTTTGCCAAATCGGACTTTTAATCGGAAATACACCACACTTTTTACTGTAAGGTAATGTACTTACCTTACCTTACAGTACATTACCTTACAGTAAAAAGTGTCGTGTATTTTTTGATCTTTTTATTGTTACGACCTGTCATTAGATGATCGATCTACATCTCCGGATTAAGAAGCCAACCAATAGCGAAATTATCTAAGAACCATGGAGTAAATGATCCATTTTTTTTAAAACCGACTTGTTTTTATTGTTTTGACGATTGATATTGATATTCCAGTTAGACGCAGATACAGCCAAGAAGTCCCAAAGTTATTTGGAGAAGAATCTTTATAACTTAACTTCGCCGGCGGCTCTTGCTGCTACTGTCTTGGCTTTGGTTTTGGCTAGGTAAGATAATTAATCAAACTTAATTTAGTTCATTTTTATTTTGGAAACTATATCACAAGCTTTAAAATGTATTATAAAGCGTCCCATTTTTGCTGTCGATTCATGCTTCTTGTGTCTATATGTTTTTTCCTTTGTTTCTTTTACCAAATGTTTCCCTTTTTTGGCTCTTGTTTTTAATTACATTTAAATAGCTAGTAAAATGGACTTTTGATGTCTGAATAAATAAGAATAAATTTAAAAAAATACGGGTTAAATATACACAACACATAAAATAGATTTTAGGCAAATACCGGTCGTAATGCTGGATCAAAACTTGGACATTCCGAATGGACCTCCAGCCTAGTCGCAGCTTTGTCAAAGTGTGTTCTTTCAGGCAAAAACCGACTTCAAAACGCTAAAATACTATAAATAATCCTAACACTTAAGTACCTAATCAGTTACTTTTGGAGTCGGTGCCAGCCGATGAGAGATTCAATGTTTTTGTTTGCACCGACTCCAAAAGTAACTGATTAGGTACTTAAGTGTTAGGATTATTTTTTAGCATTTTAGCGATTTGAAGTCGGTTTTTTTTTTTTATAAAATTTACTTATTTCATCTATTTTTGGTGATAAATCCTAATCTAACTGCTGAACACCGATTTCATCCCCTATTTTCCTACCCTTACGGGTGATTTTTATTTTGCAAACTTTTATCATAGCATCTTTGAAGTATAAGCTATTCAATAAAACAAAAATCATCAAAATCGGCTCATATTTGTCGAAGATAGGTAACAAGAACCACAACCAAAATATTATCTGGGTATATATTTGTTGATTTTCTCAAAAAGTTCTAAATCAATTTCGATAAAATTTATATGGGACTACCTCTGAAGTATGATCTACCAAACAAAAAAAAATAATTAAAATCGATTCATAATTGGCGGAGTAATCGCGTAACAAACATACAAAAAAAAAAAAAAAAAAAAAACAGTCGAATTGAGAACCTCCTCCTTTTTTAAAGTCGGTTGAAAATAAATATTCCGCCATCCAATTCTATTGTGTTTTATTTAGAACTACTTAGCTGTTGCCACGCGAACGATATCGTCGAAGGTATTTAGTTAATTTTAAAAGATTTTCTGTGCAACTTTCTTAATTTTTTATTTCATAAGATCCTTCTCTTGACAATAATACTCAACTCAACTCCTTTTTTGTATGTTTCTTTCTCTTCTTTTTCTCACTTTCGATTAATAATCATCGACTTCCCTAATATATTATATAGTATGTATTATAGTATGTATTTATTATTGTCTAAATTGATATGTATGTGTATGTATTTTACTCGTCTTAAACAATATGTCGGATACTTTATACTCCGCCACTGACTACATTATCTGCATTACCTCAAGGTTGACTGGTAGAGAATGTTGTAACTTGTGCAATAAAGTTTAAATAAAAAAAAAAACTAAAAAAAATTAACACAACAAAAAAATAATTACCGAAATTGTTCTATCAGTTTACGCGTGATGCAATGACCAAGGGAAATAGAGATTCAATTTTATATTTTAGAATAAAAAAGGTCTAAATGAATAACCCGATACATACGAGCAGTTATTGTATTCCATCTTCTTTTACTTTTGCAGGAGTCCCATAGTTCCCGAAGCGTTGGTGATACTGAGGAATGCGTCAACAACAGAAGAAGGCGAGTTCGGCTGGCCCGCGCCCAGAAAAGATGCCGCTGACTGGCTCTTAGAAGAAACTTCAAGGAACATCAAAACCACTTCATATGGTAAGATTAATTAGAAAACAAAATAACATTAAAAGCATTTAAAAATATTACTTAAGCTCTCTGACTTAAACATGATCTCTTACACAAGAATATTAAAATAATTACTTGGAACTTAGTCCTCAATCCCAATCATATTGTGATTGGGATTGAGCATGAAGTGTTACCTAAAATCCTCCGCTTATAATTTAACATCCTTATTAATACGAGTAATTAGCATAGGAAGATGAAATCTTGTCTTAATATCGCACCTTTGTAACAAACAGAAGCCGTGACAATGGAACAATACGTAGCTGGAGTCCGGGTACTGCTTGCGGCTTGCGCACGAGGCGCCCTGGCCGAGGGCGAGGCCGCCGCCCGCTTCTTGTACTACCGGGCCTCCACGCTACAAAGACACCCCAGTCTGGCTTACAGCGCTACTAAGGCTGCTGCACAGTACGCCGCTTTGGCTCACGATAGGTAAGTGAAACGAACGGCCAGGTAAACCAAAGAGTAACCTTATACAACCTTACATATGTATAAAGGGCCGGCCTTCTCATACTACAAATTAACGAAAAATATATAAATAGTTAAAAAATAAGGAATTTTTAATTTTTTGTACGAGTCAAATGAAATAGCAATTATCTTCATGCATCTTAGTTCATTTGTGGATGTGTATAATTTACGTAAACCAAATTATTTGAAATTAAATATTTAATTTCCTTTGAAAAATAGACCTTGCTTCTGTAGACCCAATTCTTTATTAAGTCATACGTAATGTATGTATGTAATATGGTTGACTGGCAGAGAATGCCACATGGCATTGAGTCCACCTTTTGTATGAATTTAATTAGTGCAATCTCTCTCTCTCTCTCTTTCTGGCTATATATCCCATAAGGTGGTGGGGTCAGCCTTCCGTGTCTTTTTTCTCCACTTCGCTCTGTCCTCGACATCGTCTTCGGAAACCTCGCACTCCCGGATCATGTCCTATAGCACTAAACTCTTCTATCTGGTTTTGGGTCTTCAATTTTATTAGTGCAATAAAGTATCATTTTCATAATATGTCACTAAAAGTGGTTGATGTGCCCAGAACTGAGTTAATAGGCACCTGTTTTTAAAAGGATTTCAAAGTTTAGCCAAGGTACATTTATTATACCCTTCAAATATCCACCTAAAACGTGGTCATGTATAAAGGTACTTCCAGTATTGCACGGTAATGCGATAGAATCAAGACTACCGATATTAATATACTCTTTAGATTTACTATAAAAAATATGCGTTGCATATTAAATGTGTAAAATTCTACATTGTAGAAAGCCTAATACTATTACAAACTCTTGTAAGTTACATCTAGTCCTGTTGAGTATCATATTAGATGTCTCCGATCAGCTATTCTAGTAGTAAAACTGATTCTGTATCTTTACCACCCACGATTTCAGCCATAGGGCGTCTACTGTTAAACATAGGCCTTCCTCAATAACTTTCAGATCGGCCGGTTGGTAGCGGTCTTCATCTCGGCTTCCTGCAACCTTTACCAGGTCGTCTGTCCACCTTGTACCCTTGACTTCTACACTACGATTGCCAGTAGGGTGGCCTCCATCAGCCGTCAGTTCTACGTGCAATGTGCCCCGCCAACTTCAGCTAGCAAATTCGTTAGGCTATGTCAGCGACTTTTGTTCAATTTTGCGATTACAATAGTGCATACTATGAATTTCAATAAAACAAAAGTTTATATCAACAGGCACAGAGCCCTCACAGTGTCCCTAGCAACTGCCGGCATGGAACTGACGGACACGCTAGAACTCCGGGCTAAGACGCCGCCAAGGCCACTGCAACTGCCCGGCCTGCCGACTAAAGTCTTCGTCTACGCCACTGGAGCTGGGTGCGCTACTGTTCAGGTCCGTATTCCTGTTTTGTTACAAGTTTTTCTTTAACTAACACGAACTGAGCCTTCCTGTGATAACTTCTTTGGCTGTTATTTTAGTTTGTATATTTATTTATTTTTAAATGCAACGAACCTAAAGGCATAAAGTTTTGCTTGCTTTCTTTTCTCTCTTTCTCTTGTTCATGAATGCCTTCTTGAATGGAGGCCGTGACTTAGTAAATGTATTATACCTATCTAGTTTAATACAACAAGGTAGTACGACGATACACGTACCTATTATGACAGCTGACAGCAATTTGATTAGAAGTAAACAACTATCGGGTTTGGACACACGGTGCTATAGAAGCGTAGATAGGCCTATATCAAGAACTAGACCGATGTAATCTGAATCAAGATGATAATCTTTACGTGAAACATCATATATTTTTAGTGTCTTATTTTGTTTTGGTGTAAGTTAGGTAGTAAGTTCAAACAGATTTTGTATAAAAAAATGCAACTGATAGATTTTTGTTTTAACAAAATATTTTATAGTTACTTTAACTATTGACAGTGATCTAAGCTAACACAACTTAATTAATCGTCCATTGCAGGGCACAATATCGTACTCAACATACACCCCGAAACCAGAAAATGCTCTTCTGAACATCCAGGCGGCTATCATTGAGGAGATTAGGCCTGAGAGAAGCAGCATTGAAGACCTGCAGGGCAACTTACCTACTTTGATCATCAAGACTTGCTTCAAGTAAGTTTTTTTTTTAACTGACTTAAAAAACATTAAACTCGGTAAGTTAAGTTCATGAAAACAGAGATGATCTAACTAACCTATTTCTAGGCTTGACTATCAAATACTTATTTTCATGGCTGCTAGAAGTACTCAATGATACCTATCCAACAAGTCTGAATTCAATATTGTTAAGTATTAATGAATTAAGTAGTTCATCAGAAACTGATTACCAAAATACAATATTGTCATACATTCTATCTTATTTAGATATGAGGAAGAAGATTGAGAAGAATGGTGGTTAAAAAACAACACAACCATTTTTTATTCGTATGGTACGAAATAAAAAGTCAGTCACTGATAAATAAATAGTAATACACCTCTCAAAGTAAGCGGAGTAAGCACATGAAGATAAAAAACGCAATAAAATTGAGATCTTTTCTTCCTTTAAGTCGGTTGAAACAATTGAAGCCTCTTTATTATGGTGCTGATTCCAATTTATTCTTCTTCTAGATATTATAATAAATATGAACAATCAAATTTGAATTTCAGATGGAAAGGCAAAGAGCGTTCAGGGATTCTTCGCCTAGAGTCTTCCCTGTTCTCTGGGTACGAGCTACATTCTGTAAATCCTGTGGTGTTAGATGGCGCCACATTTGCTGATCTTCACTACGGGTCAAGGGGCGAGTCTGTGTGGTTCGTGTTTGCTAATGTAAGTATCAGTGAATGGTATGAAATAAAAGAATACTATTGTTTTGGGACCAGTTTATCCTTAGACATGTAAAATAGTACATTAATTTGGTCATTGCCCATTTTGGATACATACCAATAACAATCACTATAACACAATGACACTATATTTAGTGCGTTTTTATATTTAGTGGCATTTTTATATTTTGCCTTACAGATTAGTTCGACATGTCCCGTCTGCGTGACATACGAAGCAAGGTCTAAGTTCATCATCACTAGTCTTCGGCCTGCCTTTGCCAAGATATATCCTTCTACCCGTCCAGATTTGGCAGTCGAAACCTTCTTCCACGCGAGGCCAGGTAGCCCCTTACTCAGAGGTATTACGGATGATGATTTTATCACTTGGTTCGATAAAACAGAGCTAGCTAGTCTCCAAACCACAGCTAATATCGATAATATTTGCGAATGCGGACGCATCTGCAGCAGAGATTATGAGTTCAAGAAAAATGAAAACAAATCTAGTGAGGAACCAAAAAATACAGACAAAAGAGTGAAAGATATAAATCAACTGACAACTCAAAACACTAAAGAGCAAAGTACAAAAACTACACCAAGCACAATAACGTCGACGACTACAGATATTGCAACATCAAAAAAACCAAATGAAGATGTAACTAAAATTGATTCTTTGCCTACTTCTACAGCTTTACTTGAAGCAAAAGAATCAGAAACAACTACAGTAATAGAAATGACCACCGTTAGCAACAAATTGCTAAGAAATTCAACAGCTGTTAAAAACACAGACGATCCAATCATAATTCCTACGGCAACTTTTGTCAATTATTCTGAAGTGGTCAAAGTTGATAATAACGTCGTTCCAGTTATGCCAAAACATAACGGAGAGTTAATTGTGCAAAAAATACTATCAAAGCCTTTGTCTAAGAAAGACGAAATAAAAAAGAAACCTTTGCCCCGCAGAAAAGGTACTCTTAAAGCTACCTATGGTGAAAAATTTGCCGAAAAAGCAAAAGCTGCAAACAGCTTTATAATAAACCCCACAAAGCTAAATAAACCAATAGTTCTAAATGATACTATAATAACTGTAATCAAATCAGATACGCGTACTACGGATATTCCTAAAACAGAAAATAAATCGAATGATATTGTCAAAGTAATTAATAAAACAAAATCTACCGAGGTCAAAAAAGAACATGAAAAAAATGTATTAAAAGTGGAAACGTATCATAGCAATAAAGAATTAGAAACATCAACGATTCCACACACAATCACAGCTATCACTAACAGCAACATTAAAAATATACATTATAGAACTAAAAAACCAAAAGCATTGACGCAGATTAAAAAACCCCGGATAGAATTGAATCACACCACAGAGATTGCTAATAAGAACGAAACAGATTATCATGACAACAAAATAAACAAAACGAAAATAAAAAATATAAGCACTGAGAAGCGGACGGTAAAAACGCTGAAATCTATAAATAAGGAAATACATAAAATACCTTCGACGCCTATATCAGAGACATCAAAAATTATATCTGACATAGTAAAGCCAGACATCGCACCTGAGAATAAAGGTGGATTTGAAATACTTGACAAGAATAATCTATGGGAACTTCTTAAAGAAGGTCCAGATAGTGACTCTTCAAAGATAGATGATAAGTTACAAGTGCACAACAGGATCAACGTACTCGCACAAAGTCCCTCAAATACAACAACCGACAACCGATCCTTATAAACCTTATTGTTATGTAATATGTAAGACAAAGACTTCAGTAAATATTTTTGTAATACACTCATGCCACTAATCTGTACTATGATTGTTAATATTAAAATCTCGACCTGACACGACAATTCCTAAGCACGTAATTGTTGATTGTTAGAACGATGTAATGCACTCATTGTTTCTATAATTTGATAAATTATGACTGTATGTGTTTTGTAAATATTAAATTAAGCTAATATAAATTAAGATATGCGCTGTGACTACAATGAACGAGCGGATGTTTTACGCCCAATTGCTCAAAGCCCAAAGTTCAATTTCTGTTTATTTGGACATTGTATTAACAGTGTAGAAAAGGATTGTTGGCTTATAGATTGGCGGTGGTATGTTGGATATATTAAAAGAAATTAAGGTCTGTAAGAGCATGAATTGCTTGTAGAAGTTGCTGGATTAAAATTTAGAAGGGCTAGGAAATAGCTGCTTATGGTAGCTTAGTTTTCATTGGGCTACCGAATTACTAGTCAAAAATTTATTTTTCAGAATATAACATTCCATTTTAATATTTAGATCTACCTAGCCCTTACTGTGTTTGAATGGTAGCCCTAGTTAGAGTTAAGATACGAGTAAATATTTATTCTTTTGTAATAATTTATGTAATGAAGTTAACGAAAGTTGCCAAAATTTTATGTCGTAAACTAGATCTTTCCCATTTCGTTACCTAGAATAAATTTTTACCCCTTAGTATACAGATAGTAAATTCTAGTGTTCTATAGTGATGTAATGTTATGCTAATGCCCCAGAATTTCCATCCGTCTAATCTATCGTCTTCTGTATCTATTGTATGTAAATCGTAGTCACTTACTGTAGCTATCTAGATAATTTTGTTTCGAGGTTGGAAATTGATGATACAGCGAGCATAGTTAATTCAGTAATATTTGTCATCAAGTCATTTACAAAATGTTAATAGTTTTGATTTCAATTCACAAAACGCCTTTATAAAACAATCATGTTGTGAAACACTTATCACTGCTTCTGTATTCACTCGTAAAACAGCTATAGGTTTGCTTTCCTTAAAAATACAGACGATTGATATTTTCTTTCTGGCAAAGACGTAAATAATTGGAATTAAATTGTCTTTTTTTCCTTCTTAATTATTCCATCTCTATTTGGAAATTTGTAAACTAGGCGGTGAAAGAACTCTTTTTCGTAGCGAGGTAACAATTATGATCATAAAGTACCACGCGTCTAGAAAAATACATGTGGTTCTACTTTAAAATTAGTGAGATTTTTATGTCTTAGCGACATTGATTTTGTATAATATGTGAGTTGTATCATCATTTTTACAATTTCATAATTCTGTAGTCTCTTTAGAATGTGCGAAATTTGCGTAAATCCTTTAGGTAAGTACGTCTTAAAAGTTCAATGCGAACTTAGTACTTATGTCAAAATTTTAGTATTAGATCTTGAAATTCTTGTAACTTACTTCCGAGTGACCTTAAAAATAACACCACTTCTTCAGTAGATATACCAATAGATTAGAACTTTTACCAGAAGAAAAATAATGAAAAAAATCAAAGTAATTATATTAAATCTTCAAGTGAAAAATTATAAAATATAATTAAATGATGAAAATTATGCGTGAAATGAAAGTGTTTGCATTTTTTTTTCATAGGATCATTTCATAAATATGTTCTTCTGACTCCTACCAATGTACACATTCGAATTCAGAAATGTGTGTACACTTTTGTCAGCTTATAAACCTTATTTTCCCTATTGTAATAAGAATATTAAATACGTCATATTATTTATCTCAATTTGAATTTTTAAATTAGGCTAAATAACTTTATCATTAATGGACTTTAATGTATATTCTTTGCTATAATTGCATTACTCTACTTAAGCTTTTTAATTTATGTGAAAACTCCCTTTAATTTTAGTTAACCTTACAGGCTTTGAATCTGTGTGTGTAAATCTTAATAAATAAGCACTATTTAAAATATATGTGTAAATGTACGGTTGTATGAAACTAGGTGCTTGTGCAGAGGATCTCGTCAATTTAAAATGTATAAAGTGTCATGGCAGTTGTATGTTTTAATGAAATAATGTATGTGCTAAGCTAGTCATGTTAAGTATGATACCTCGATGTACTGACACAAATCTTATTAATAGGAAAGATAAAGATGATAACACGAAATACGATGTTTTATTACAATTTATATAATTTTAAATGTTGCATTTTAGGATTGAATTAGTTATGCCCACTACAAAAATACACGTACCGCTCGCAGCTTCAATTGCTTCCTCTCTCTCTTCGGCGCAACGTCAGAATTTTATCCTCTCTTTTCTCGATATTAAATGATCCTAATTCACCTTCTTATCTTAAATCCCAATTTACTCTTCTTAGTTCGACACACTCCCGTCACTTGCGTTCTTCTAATAAACTGACTCTCTCAACCGCACTGGTTTTATTTCACTCTTTTCTCCTTCAATCTATTCGGCTTTGGAACTCTCTCCCCAAAAAAATATCAAACAAGCCCCTTGTAAATACTCTTTTAAGAAACTTACCCGTGCTCATTTTCTTCATAAATTGAAATCATCATCTTGAACTCTTAGGTATTGTAGTCTCACGATCGTCGTCATATTTATTTACATATTTATATTGCCTATGTAATCTATGTATGATAGTATTTAGTTTATGTATAGCGTTATTTACTGTATGTAGTTTGTTTTGAAAAATAATTCACACAGACCTCTCATTTGAATTTGTATCGCCTATATCGCACCGCCCACAAAACGTCTCTGTTTAGCCTAATGGTCGACTATTAGAGAATGCCTCATGGCATTAAGTCAAAGTGTAAATAAATAAAATATTTCGTTTGTTTGGACGTATCATTATCATCATTTTAGTCATAGGACGTCCACTGCTAAACATAGGCCTCCATCATTGACTTCCAGATTGGCCGATTGCAAGCGGCCTGCATCCAGCGTCTTCCTGAACCTTTACTAGGTCGTCTGTCCACCTTGTGAAACTTCCTACGCTGCGCTTGCCGGTACGTGGTCTCTACAGGGATCGAAACCGGTTAATATTTATTTCAGAATGTATAAGACCTGTTTCTAATATTTGATAGTAGTAGTAAAGGTTTGACCATAAAACTAAATTTGCCATAGCTTTTAAGTCGGTATTTGGAGTATGCGATAGTTAATTTAGCGAAAACCCTTATTATTCCGGTTAAGGTTCCATAGTAAAATAACCGGTTTCCGATCCCTGGGACTCTCTATTCGTGGTGTCCTAGAAACTTTCTGCCTCATCGGCAAATTTAATTTGGACGTATATACCTAACAAATTAAAATATTATCTACTTGTGTCAATTTATGAACAATTGAAAACGGTCGTGTTTTTTACCCGGCTAGATACAGATGTTCATATTTTGTCATAGAATTGACACAAACAATGGGTATTTTAATTTGTTAGTCTTTAATCGAAAGATCGAAACATTTTCTGTGGCGTTTTATGGGTGAGGCCAATGTCCAGCAGAGGGCTTCTAAAGGCAGATGATAATGATGATATACCAAAAGATGATTTAGTATACCTATCATGTTCCATGGTCTTCGGTTTGAATAGCATTAAGTATAACGTCGAAAAGTGAATCGGCTGTCTCAGATACCGTTAATATAACCAGCACCATTCAGAACCCTTCGATAACGAATTGACAACCGATAAATCATGGGACGCTAATGCTAAATCCTATAGCGCCACGTGCAATTTAGATCCAGGTGCACTGGATACTCATTGAACAGTACTCAGGGTTAGAGAGTTGATACGGAAGTAGGTACGGGACTAGTAGGAAAAGACAGTTCTCCAGAAAGAAGTTTTATTTCCTATTCACAAGTTACCCAAAGGCTTTATCTTCTTTTAGTAAGTTCCTGATACTAGAATATTACCAATTTTCATCGAAATATTTAAATACTAGAAGAAACAGAAAATCGATAAAAAACACTTTTCTTTTTGTTACCGGCCAGATTTGAAGTCGCGGGTTGTGGAACATTATTTGGACATCTCAGCTATTTATTAATTGACTATCGGTGCTTGATAGCTTGCGACGTAATTTTGGCCATTTTCTGGCTGGCTCATTAAATCACTTGGTCAATCACATGTATTTATTTTTTCGTTGAACGCGCGCTTGCTCAACCGAAAATCAGCACGTGACCTTGACTCGCCATTGCCTAGCAACGCAAAAACTGTTATTAAACGGTGCATAATTTTCCATAATTAAATTATATTGTACCTGTATATGAAGATAATATTCTGTAATTTTCTTAAATTACTTGGTACTAAAAAATACACGTGATATTAAGTATCCCGAGGGTTAGTCTAAAACCTCACATGTACCACCAGGGGTGAGGGGGTTAAAAGGCTGCTGAAAACATCACGTGATTAATGGCCGACCCCTTAAAGTCATAAAAGTACTATCCACAGTCTGATTATTTCAATCAAGCGAACTATCTCACCACAAAGAATAAAAATAGAAAAAGGTACGGATTTCCTACAAAAAAAACTTCATTTAATTCATATTCAAATCTTAATGCATTTCTAATACTTCTTGGTTGTCAACAAAGCTACAGTTCATGACGAGCTGTTGAGTTAGCAGTCCAAGAATGCTGGTTAAACTTAATGTGAATCAAATCTCTATAAATTTTGCTCTACTTCCTTGTTCTTAATAGCTAGGTAGTATACTTAATAGTTACAGTGATTTTTTTAAATAAAATAAAAAATATTTATTTTCTCTCCTTTGTATCGTTTATTCTTCAAAGAATTTAACGAACTGTTATTCTACGCGTTCTTCTATGCACAATCATTTCCAGGAAACTTACAACAAATACATTGTTTCTTTGAACTCTCTGGATTCATTGGATGCCGGAACAAACTTCAGACAGAGTTATTCGGGTTGGAAAAGAAATAACTGCTTTGCTATTGTTCATTGACGGGTCTTTGATTTGCGTAATATTATCTTTGTCACAAAAATCTGTAGGTATCTTAGTTTTGTCACGATTGACATAATAGCAGTTAACCAATTTGACGAAAATGTCCACCCAGACACTTACGTGCGGCTATGCACACGCGGAGATGCACCTCCTTGTACAAGTAAGCGCACCAATTGTTTTTTTTTATCACATCTAAATCAGACCAATTTATTAAAAAAACTAAAAACGTAAACTAAACTCGTAAGTAGATACTCTTTGAGGTCGACGAGTTTCCAAGTATTTTATTAATGGGTCTGATTTAGATGGAATTAAAAGCGCGTTACCCCCTTTTAAATAACTAAAACTAACGCAAACTAAATCTGAAAATCGTACATTCTACGTAAATAAATTTATACGTGTTAGTGTAACAAGTAAGCAAAGATGCTGGCAGCATCTAGCATCTTTTTGCTATAGCCTTGGCTAAACCTGAAAGTGAGAAACGAGCCAGCTGTTTATTTTCAGGAATCTAACAAATTTTACTTTACTTTCATGTACTTAAATAAACTAACCAAATAAATACAGACAAGATACATAACGCAGCAATAAACACAGTTAGCTGTCTATTTTAACGCAGCGTGAACACTGCAAAACACTGAGTAACTACAGACAGACTACTAATATCTTTAGAATTCTTCTTCATATAGTGCCTCTCCAATTACTGAAGGCTGGCTACTAAGGTCCTAGAACTTGTCCTTGTTTTTGGCGAGGTGAAATAACTAGGCTGCACTCATTATTGCTGTCCTTTCCCGGATGTTGCGGAGCTACGCACGACTTCCTTTTGCGACTGACGTCATCATTAGAATTATACTTACAATACGTAGAAACTGGAAAGTTTTTACGTGTAGGTACGAATGGTACTGATTGGTAAAAAACGAATGAAATTATTTTGAAATAATGTCTAATGTATATTGCCTTCTGCCCACTGCCCAAAGCTTACTCTCCTACATCTTGGCAATGTCGCAATCTCCCAGGCTACCTCATACTACTGGTTGTTTCGGATTCTATCGAGCCTCGTTACGCACATCCACCTTCGTATCTTCATTTCGGTAACTTGACAAGTTCTATAAAGTTACAGCCCCCATTTTGCTGCCGTACATACGGACGGGTCGGTTACTTCTCGCCATTTAAGCTACGCTGCGACTATTCGATGCTGAATGTTGCACTCTAAGTCCACTTAATTTGTATCAGCGTCATATTTCCCAGATACTTTATATTGATCTTTGTGTTGATGAAATCTTTGTGTTGAATAGTCCATTCATTGAGGAAGGTTTCAAGGTATATAAAATTACGCTACGACCAATATGAGCTGAGTATCAATGAAAAATATTGAAAAAACGGGAAAAATTATTCCTGTTGAGAGCTTTCGTTGCGTGCGCATCGTTAAAGTTAAAAGTTATGCAAAAATCATGTATGACGGAATTATTCCCCTTTAAAAGTTCTAAACAAAGTCCGTGACACCATATATCTATCTTTTTGGGTTGACTCACTATAACCTTTTTATAGTAATTTAATTTGTTCTAAAATAATCTATTAGCGCTAACGTCGCTTTTTCTTTTTCTTTTAGAGCGAAGCATCGATGTGGTTTATTATATTATTTTAAGCTGAGAAATGACATGGGTCTTTGATAAAGACTTTAAGAGATAGATCGAACTTCACGCGGGCGCAGCCGCGGGCGCAAACTAGTGCTAACATATTTATTAAATACAGTGTAAAATAATAAATTGACAACAAATATTACAAAACTTAATTACCATTATTTTTAAACTTTAATATCAAATTTCTGTCTTCACCATCCTTAAAGTACCTATTTATTTATGCATAGAGTACATAGTTGATTCGATTTTAGAGGTCAAGGACCTTATCTCCAGTACCATACATCCAGTATCACTTTGACGACCTCCGTAGCCGAGAGGCAAGCATACTGGACTTGGTGTCGCTATCTCTGAGGTCCCGGGTTCGATTCCTGGTCGATCAATGTAGGAACATATCTTTTCAAGATTGTCTCTGGTCTGGGTGTTGTGGTACCGACGTTGTTTCTGATTTTTGTAACACAAGTGCCTTGGCTACTTACCATAGAATCAGAGCAATGTATGTGATGTTCTTCAATGTTTATTTATTTATTATTTATTTTCTCCATTGTGTTTTTATCTAGATATCACAACGCTTACAAGGGTAATAAATAATAAAACTAACAATATAATATTACGTTTTCTTAATTGCTTTTATTCATAACATTACAATGATAGTTTATCCGCAAAGGTATAATTATTTTGGTTCAAATGGTATGACTTAATAACTCTTAAGTAAACAGAAAAGATTCTATGAATAATGACTGTGGAAGTGATAGATGGAATTATTACAGAAACAATAATATTCAAATACTTTGTGAACCAAACGTAAATTATTCTATTCGAAGATTATTGTTTGTATAAGAATGAAATTGGTAAATTATTTGGCACAGCTATTAAAATAATATAAGATATAAAAAAGCAATCTTATGTATTTGACTAGAATTGCAAAAGAATAAATGAAAAAACACCACATTTATTAACATGTTTTTAGATTGAAATTCCAGCCTATTTTCAATCAGTTTCTCATAAAAAATTTTAGCTACTGGTTTCAAATGATGATTTTAAAAAATACGTTCGAATTTTGAAACATTCGACATTCAATTATTTAAATTTGGAACACGAAAACACAGACAACGAATGTTACGTGAACTACAGAAAGGAGGTGTTATATTAACGGTATTAACATTGAGTCCGGTACATAGTGTAGTGATCATGAACATTGACAGTGACTTAAAGACCCGGCGACTGTTGCGCCCCTCATCTCCTTCTGGCGTACGCCAGCCAAGCGGGTAAGTCCGGCTTCTGAAACAAAATTTAGAAATAAGTAAATATAGTTTTTTTCTTTATTTCGACATATAAACGAACTCCGTCTGCAACTCCTTTCCCTTTCTCATAGGTATTCTTGACCTGCAGATTGTCTAGGAGGATATTCGTAAAAATTAGGGGTATTGGCACAGGATATATTCTATACTATACAATATAGTAACTACATATAAACGTTCTAAATGACGTACACACACAGACGCACGCCTAAACAAGAGCCCTAAGTGGTCGTTGCAGTGCAGTCAGACGCAGGTGCCGAATACTTTTTTTTTTGTTTTCACGCTTTGCGTAACATTCATTCGTAGAATTTCAAAAATAAAAAAAGGCCAACCCTAACGACCAATTGGAGTGTAGGTAGTCGTGTCAACAAATAGGCCTAGTTTCGGTACCTCTTTGGCTTAACTGTATCTTATATACTGTGGTATTGGAGTGTGCAATATAGAGTATATTATATCCATTACATCTACACGAAAACAACGAAAACTTTAAACGCCTACATTCAATATTTAATTAGTTTTTTGGGGAAAACGAATCGTACAGGCAATATTTTTCTTATCTGTGTCGTAGACAAATATGAATTTTTATTAAAAAAACTTCTTTTTAAATTATTTGCAGAGTAACATTTAGCATGTTTATGACGTGACTTTTTGGCCAGTCTGACAAGAATGTATTTATTTACTAAAATCATACTAATAATTAGAGAAACATGTCATTAAAGGACACAAGGACATTTGCATAAAAATCTTGCTATGTATTATTATAAATGCGAAAGATTGAATGGATGGCTGTTCGTTACTTATTCACGGCAGAAATGCTGAACGGATCTTGATGAAAGTTGGCACAGAGATAGATTATAGTCCGGAATAGCGTATAAGTCACTCTTTGTCCCGAAAAAGGTACAGTTTCCGTGGGATAGATTGGTTTTTGTTTCTTACAGAGCAAGGGATTGACATGATTTTTTTCATAATCGTAGTTAAGAGGTCAAAAAATGACATAGGCTACTATTTTTATTTACCTAAGGAGTTAAATAGAGCGTGTAAAGCCGTATTCCACGCGGACAAAGGCGCAGACACAGCTAGTATGATTTAACATATTTTCCCATATGTCTTTCTAGACGATGATGGATTAGGTAAATGTCATAATACGACTACAATTTATCGTGTTGAAGGCAATATTCATAAATTCCTAAGCGTTTCGCTTTTGTGGCTAATATTTCATAAGTTACTGATCATTCAGCACTCATGAGGTACTCAGTTGGTGCCAATGTGTACAAGTGTTCAAAGTTCAGATTTACTTTGATTAAAACATTAACTGTGATTACTATTTCGCAAAAATCTGGGCCAGTGTAAAATGTTTTTTTTTTCATTCCAAGAATAACTGAAAACCAGCATGCATTTTCGTTTCTAATTTTCCACCTTATCACGACCTTGATTCTTAAAAATAGTACTTAAAACTCGCACAGTTAATTGAATTATAAAAACAATGAAAAATTAACCAAAATATAACTTCCTTCACATAATAGAAATACCAGCAGTAGTCCACGGATTTGTAAACTACAGTTAATTCAGAGACAGATGTCGATTTTTTATTGATTGATTTGTATTTTAATATCTCTAAAGGCCTGCAGACGAGGGACATTTGTCCGCGGACTTTTTTATCCGACAAAATAGATACCATCGAGTACCGCACACTAGAGATTAAAAGTACCGCATACAAAAAGTCCCCCGTATAACCGAGTACGCCAAGAGATCGGCCTGGACAAAAGTACGGGGGAGTCCACGAAAAAAATAGAACTCATGTGACTCAGCGCAGCAATGCACACAGCGAACTTAAGTCTGCGTTGCGCGCTCGAGAGTGACGCTTGTATGCACGATGATCGGGCAACAAATGATCGCACACCGTGTGCGTTGAGTCCGTGGCAAGTTCTCGGCGGACATTTTTTTCACGATTAAGGGATTTTTGTCCTCTACGGACAAAAGTCCCTCGTTTGCGCAGGCCTTAATAGAAAAAATCATTTAGTAATTGGCTCTACGTAAATGATTGAAATTAATCCCATTTTTAAAAAGCTGTAACTTGCTTAGTTCACGTGTGTAAACTATGGAAGAGGCTCTGTAAATCTATTGAATATACAGAGCTCTATTGTACAATAGCTTAAGTCCCTTATTCCATATTCTATAAAGACGATTAACCTATAAAGACAATACAAAGTAGACGTTATATTGTCGTTACAATACATGTGGTACAGGAAATATCAAAGGAAGTTTATTATCTTGCAAACATGGTGTCTTAGGGGCATACCGGCGTTATCCAATTAGGGTAAAATAAGAACAAATCATGATACCTTTTTAAAGACAGATAAAAACTTTAATCTATACAATATAACTCATCTTTCTTAAAACAATGTTAATGATTTTTTGTACCTCAAAACTTAATAAGTCTTGCGAACGGACTGTGTCCTTGAAACTTGTGAAAAACGAATTCACAGAAATGGTAGCCAAAATCATTCAAAAATCATTTTCTAAATAAATCTAAAGTAATTGTCGTAGGTTCACCAACAAGTAATATATCTACTTTAAAAACCTCTGTAATATAAATTAACCTGAAATTAATAGGTAATTAGAGAAACAGTTGTGGAGAGGGCTTACTGGGAGTGGGCTTACTGCACCTTCTATTGTTTTAACGCTTAATGTATTTAATAAATCGTAATTAACGATACGACTTAATAACAATGTACTTAACGACCCCTGGCTTAATGCGAGATGGAAATTTCATAAGTAATTTGAATTCCTTATTAAGTAAGGAATATTTTATCAGCGCTACCATGATTTGAAACTCATTTTTGGATGCCTACGCTCTTTAAATTAAAGACACTTGTAATTATCACCCAATCCACGTTAGACAGTGTTGAATATTGGTATAACCATTCAACACTGTCTAATGTTTGGCAATACCCCCCAAATGACGAGAACAGATAGGACCAGGCCCCCAGTCTCCGGTGGTCCCGCTGTCCCTGGCTACGGTAGCGGTCAGGGTGACGGCGGGGCAGGGGATGCTAAGAATCCCCGGAGTCGATCCGGCTACCACCCCAAACAACGACTGGCCCTGGTAACATACAACATACGCACCTTGAGGACTGACGAGAAGATCGTTGAGCTGGAAGATGAAATTGGTAGGATGCACTGGAGTATTGTGGGGCTATCAAAAGTCCGACGAGAGGGCGAGGACACGATAGCCCTAAAATCCGGCAACCTACTCTACTACCGGGAGGGCGACCAACTGTCCCAAGGTGGTGTCGGGTTTCTCGTCCACAAGTCCCTTCTTAACAACATCGTCACCATCGGAAGTGTGTCGAGCAGGGTTGCATACCTGATACTCAGAGTATCTAATAGATACTCGCTGAAGGTCATACAGGTATATGCACCGACCTCTACACACCCAGATGAGGAAGTAGAGGCTATGTATGAGGACATCAGTAGAGCCATACATACTAATAAGACCTACTTTAATGTTGTTATGGGGAACTTTAACGCGAAACTGGGTATTCGAGGCGATAATGAGCTGAGAGTGGGGCAATTTGGGTATGGGCAACGGAACCCCAGGGGACAGAGGCTGGCCGAATTTCTAGAGAAGGAGGACCTCTTTGCGATGAATTCCTTCTTTCAGAAGCCGCCTCAGAGCCACTTCCTCTTCTCTTCCTCAAAGACCTGGATAAGTCCCAGCGGTTCCACGAAAAATTCCCCGAGAGCTTTCAGCTCGAATTGTCTAACCGCTTTGAATGCCTGGAGAACTGCGAGTCAGTGGACGAGATTAACAACAGGTTCGTAGAAACTGTCCAAGCGGTAGGGTCAAAATTTTTGAGACCCCGTCGTAAAGACAAGCCGCAAAAGCTTACCGACCCTACCCTCAACCTCATGGCAGAACGACGTTCAATGGCACTGCAGACCTCCGTCGACGCTAAGGCATATCGGCAGCTCAATAGACGGATATGGAAGTCCTTGCGACATGATATCCGCAACTTTAATACCAACAGTATTAAAGAGGCGATAGAGCGGAACCAAGGCTCCAAAGTTTTCGCAAGAGACATGTCTATTGGGCAAAGCCAGCTGACGAAGCTGAGGACGGAGGATGGCAGTATAACGTCGACAAAAGCCGAAGTTTTGGGGGAGATCGAGAAGTTCTATGGGCAGTTATATACATCGGTCACTAAACCTGTAAGTAGCTCAGCCGAAGATCCAAGAGCTAAGCTGACCCGACACTATACCGAAGATATCCCGGACATCAGCCTATACGAGATTAGGATGGCCCTCAAACAGCTAAGGAACAACAAGGCGCCGGGTGATGACGGAATCACATCAGAGCTTCTGAATGCGGGTGGAACACCGATACTGAAAGTCCTTCAGAGACTCTTCAACTCCGTCTTGCTCGAGGGAATAACGCCGGAGGCGTGGAACAGGGGTGTGGTGGTGCTCTTCTTCAAGAAAGGAGATAAAACCTTATTGAAGAATTACAGACCCATCTCACTTCTAAGTCATGTCTACAAGCTGTTTTCGAGAGTCATCACGAATCGTCTCGCGCGTAGGTTCGATGACTTCCAGCCTCCCGAACAAGCCGGTTTCCGAAAAGGCTTTAGTACCATAGACCTCATCCATACGCTGCGGCAAATTATACAGAAGACCGAGGAGTATAACTTGCCACTATGCTTAGCGTTCGTGGACTATGAGAAGGCCTTTGATTCGATCGAGACCTGGGCAGTGCTACAGTCTCTCCAGCGGTGCCATATTGACTATCGGTACATCGAGGTGTTGAAGTGTTTATACAGAAACGCCACCATGTCGGTCCGAGTACAGGAACAGAGCACGAAGGCGATTCCTCTGCAGTGAGGCGTAAGACAGGGAGATGTGATCCCAGTATCCGTTGGGAACTCTACTCTCAAGGTGGTCAGACGACCTGGTAAAGGTCGCAGGAAGACGCTGGATGCAGGCCGCTTCCAACCGGCCAATCTGGAAGTCAATGGGGGAGGCCTATGTTCAGCAGTGGACGTCCTATGGCTGAAATGATGATGATGATGATGAATGTTTGATCCTTATGAACTTAAAAATCAAGGTTATTATTTATGTATTCAATTCAGTTCAATTTATTTATTATGGACAACAAAGATCCATGAGTTATTAATACATTAACACTTAAAGTAACAGAAAAAATATATAAAACCTATTTTATTAGGGCTGATTCTAGTACCTACTTAAGTTCAACAACTTTTTTTACTATGGGACAAACATCAAAACCTAAAAAAAATATTCTTATAGATTTTTGGTCTCTTGTATAATTTTTATGAGGAAACTTTTTTTCATCTTTTTTTTATTTTAATCCCATATATGTTATGTTGTTGTATTCGAATAAGTAAAATTGTTTTTTTCCAGACAAAACGAGGTTATTACAGTATTACTATTGCATCAAAAACAATAATTTAAAGTCTTTCAGTTATCAAGATATTCCAGACGCTTATCTCAGTGGGGCACACTCATAAGCCTAGGTGAATACCCATAAACATGGTTATGGCGAATACGGCTATATTGGCATAATATCCAACTTTATTTCATATCCTGGCGATCCAACCACTATGAAACATTATAAAACGGGCTACGTTATTGAATACCGGGATTTTCAGTTAGCAAGTCAATTTATATTATTTCCTGAAGACCAACCGATATTCTTTTGTGCGATTATATTAGAAAATGCTGGGTTTCCAATGTAATGGAAATTTTTCCATTTGAATATGTAAAATGGTATTTAAACGTGGCGTTTATGAATGTTGAAATGGTAACTGCAACATTTTGGTGAGCCTCATATCACTAATTAATATTGGCAAGGTATTTTAATTTCACATTCCTATTGGATAATTGAAAATAACGAAACCGTGCTATAATAACAAGTGTTGATATATTAGACTATCATACAATGTTAGTAGTAGTAGTATTGGTAGTTACCTATTATTTTAGATAATGAATTCTTGCAACAATCGCAACAATTGCCCCAAATTATGCAGTGTTTGTACTTTGGCGACTAGATGATATGCCTAATAAGATAAGGTCAGGGAAAAAGTATTTTTGCGTTTATTAAGAATAAACTTGTAATTTGTACTATTTGTATTAGGTACATAACCACACTGCATTAGATCCATAAACGTCACAATTTTTATTTGCAGCTTGGACTTGCATTTATTTGTTTTTTAAAATAAAATTGTAATATGTATGTATTGAATATCTTCATTAGATTCACACATTTTGACAACAAAAAAAACAAATTAAAAATCGCTGGAAACAACATTTTCTTTTTTTTAATTTACCTTTTTAATGTCATCTATACCAGCGACCAAAGATTTTTGACGCTGTGTCTATTGACACTAGATACCCAATACGCGCGCAAAGTTTGAAGCAACTAAATTGGAGCAGGCTGGCCGCAGCAGGCTCCAAACGCCTGATAACTCCGTTGTTAAATGTCGTCCGCTCGGAACGCGTCTCTTGGAAAAAAAAATATTGACGAGATGTACTATTAAATGGTGTCAATATACATTGGATAAATATAAAAACTGTGATAACTTTACTTTTCATTTACAAGCTATCAATATTATTTAGTATTTCGACCATAAAAGCTAATAAAATTAATCGCTATATTTTACATTTTGTAAAAGGTTAGTGTTGCCAGTTAAGGATATTATTTTTACATTATTGTCCCTATCGATTTATTTTAAAAGTACTAACTGATATTTTTGTCTGTGATAAGTAGGTGCAGTGTAATTTAAATATTATACATAGCTACTTGAAAATATATTAGCCTAAAGTTGAAAAGCTTAAATGAACATCACTTGTTAAAATCAAAACATTCACATCTTGTTGTTTTAAGGATTCCACAACAGTAAAACAGTTAAAAAAATATTTACGTCGTGCACATGACAATCTAGATGTAGGCATTGTTTTTATTTAATTTTCCCCAAGTTTGGGGAGAACTACTATTAAGAGCAACCCTCTTTTATAGTGGTATCGTGTCTCTGTGTAAACGAACTGTAAAGATGCTTCAAATTTAGAATCGCCGTAGGTACCGAATTATCCTTCTATGGTATTCTATGACCAGCGACATAAATATTGTACCTACAGCCAAAACGATTTGATTTTATTACTAATGTAATAATATTCATGTTTTCAAATTTTTATTTTTTGTCCATAAAATTTTACGTTATAGATTTCTTTTTAGAATGACTATTTTCTTACTAAGTATTCTAAGGCATATTGGCTTCCTTGAATAAAAACTTAATGAGAACATTAGTTTGAAAAGAATATTCATTGGATATTTTGTAAGCCAAGGCTTCTATGTATTAATTATTTTATTGAAACAAAATTAGGCGATATAATTAAGCGATTTTCATCAAATTCCGGTAAATAGACCATTGACATTTTTTCAGTAAACTTAAACGGTAATTAACGGAAAGACCTAAATTCTTGATTAATGTTAAATGCTTATAACTTTCGATGAAACTGAAAACTAAATTTTATATTTTAATATTTACTAGTTAGTACTAGCTCCATAACCAGCTCTATGCCATTAACGTAGTAAAGACGCAAACGCTCGTGAATTTCAAAAACTTTTGTAATTAAATAAATTGGTAATTTCATAATAAATAGGAAACCCGCCCTAGCTTCGTAACGATAGCACTAAATACATTCCTTATAAACCAGCCTAAAAGATTAAAATACATTATGGATTATAGTTATCATGAGTATGAACTTCATATTCACGATAACTAACAACTTTGCCCAAAAAACTACTTATATATCGCAATTTAATTTTCTTAGTGTACAAAAGTACTTTACGCAGACGGCTAACGTATATTAAATTGAGTAATATAGTACTAAATAATATACAGGAATAAAATAATAATATGTCAATAGTTTCTTGGGCAAAGTTGTTTGTCATCATGACTATAAACAAACCCAGAAATATTTTACACTATAAAAATTTATCCTGTATTTAAGTAAAAACTGTATCAAATACTTCTTTCCAGCTGAATTTTTTAGCAGCTAATTTATTTTTATTTACGGGTTTTATCGGTGCCCTGCCCAAAGCAGACCCACTAGGCAAAACTACAGTTATGGGCCATAAATAATTATAATATATGACCCCAAGGTAGACAGACGAACTGAAAAAGGTTGCAGGAAGCCGCTGGATGTAGGCCGCTTCCAACCAGCCAATCCAGAAGTCATTGGGGAATGCCTATGTTCAGCAGTGGACGTCCTACAGTTGAAATGATGATAATGATGACATATGGCACATCGGACAGTTTTTTAAAAAAAAATGCGCCAGACATCACACCAACTGTCATAGACTGGAAGTAAGAAATTAACATCCTTCTGTTACCAGACGATGTATTTTTCCAAGGGAGTCTCCCAGTACAACCAGTCTCGAGCCAATTTAGAAAACATCGTCTTCTAAAGTAATTTTCGAGATTATTGTACAAACAGACAGGACAGACGACAGACAAACTAGGTCGTCAGTCAATCGGGCAGAAGGCCTGCACACGCCGCGTCTTCCAGTTCTTATCTTACTTATACAATCACGTGTAAACAAACATAGTTTACAGAACTTTTAAGTATAAAACATCGCTTTTCAAAACTATTTCGAGAGGTTCAAACGGACCACAGGTTTTACTAAGCTAATTTGTAATGCTGTGCTTTACAACTAGCCTATCAGATTCGATTATAAAGGGTCCTATAAATTTAATAAGCTCCGGTAGGTGATTAGATTAAGTACCTACCTTCATTCAGCTCAATAAATACTGCCACAATAAAAATACTTAAAGACAGAAGGTTCACTCCTTAAAACGATTTGATAAGGCAACATTACGCATAGTATAACTATTGGGTAGAGTCACCTATTTAAATTTCATTAAAAACTTTTTTTTTGTGAAAATCATAATCCCTAAAGTCAGGAAACTTTATTTAAAAAACATCATGCTACCTTTTCCGCGCGCCTTAAACCAAAGGGCAGTAACGTTATGGTTTGCGGCGTGCTTGAACTATGACGTACATCCTAGTTTTATTCTTTTATTCTAATTTTATTGTATTTTTAAAACGTTTATTGGAGGTATTTTTTTTGAACACACAAGCACTTTGATTTATTTATTTATTATTTTAGATTTGGAGCAAGGTATTTTTTATATAATTTCTATCGCGTTATTCTTCTAGGGCACCTGGTAATCATCATTGTTTTTAAATCGACATAATAGAATTGAAACTTTAGAATTGATTAATAATATAAGCCTTTGGTCGTAGACCTGCTAATCAAGCAGGCTTTACCAGATCGTCTGTCCAACGAGCTGTCACTTATTTTGCTAGTACGCTGTCCCAATCAGATCAAGTTTTTTTAATTATTCGTAAATTTCCCCATAGTGTCTGATCTCTTCGGTACGGTAGTAATTAATCGGATTAGATTCCCACCGGTCGCACTCGTTTATCGGCCTAGTCCGTGAAGGCCTACTACGTCTACTTACATTGTAACGACGCCTACTGCATTTAATTTTAAATGTAACCTTAAGTAATTAACATAATGAGCTTATTTTTCTTTGATCAATCAACGCTAAACAGTACAGAAATAATTTGTTACAGTATTAAAATGTTGTTCCTCGGATCGTTTACAAGTGTTTGATTGGAGGGGAATCCAAGAATTTCCTATAATTAAGATACTAAATTACGGATTTCATTTATCCGCTACTTAAAATTAATCTTATAAGCACTTTGAGCTATTTTAGCCGTTTCTACCAACGCGCAGGTACCGCATAATTTTCTTTTCTTTTTCTTTTTTTTCTCTAAAGTCCCAATTTCTAAGATAGAGTCTTGTTGATTTACCTAATACATATAAATTGTAAATATAAAAAACCATTGGGTAGAGGAAATTAAGTAGTAGTGAAGTGGGCAACGTAGTGCGATAGCAAAAGAAACAGAAATAAGAATAAATAGCAATACAAAATAATTAACTTACATAAATATAATATAACTATCTATGCGAACCGGAACATGTAGCATTAAAGCGATAGAAACAATGTTTTGACTCTAGCCTTGAAAATGCGAATAGACTAAGATTGCCATAGAGCATGTCCACGGGGTTTTAATGCTTAGTGACGTGAGTATTTACTATCGTTTCCGATAAGTTAAGCATGTTGTGCATGTCCCCGTGATAAGGAAGGTAAGATTAAAGTCAAACGTTCAGTCCCAAATAAATAAGGAACTACTTACTTCAACATCCTTGGCCCAGTTCGTGAACGCATCCGATCGCTTGCCGAACCTGCAACAAAAGTATTTAAATATTGAATATTGATATTGATCTCTGCGTGTCAGACTTAAAAGTTGAAAATCGGTTCAATGACCTTTAACTTTTTGGGTAGGAGTAGTAGGTAGACCTGCCGTTGACTGTCTTAAAAGTTATACCAATTGACTCTCATAATCATCATTTCAGCCATAGGATGACTGACAGACCACTGATGAACATAGGCCTCCCCCATTGACTTCTAGATTGGTTGGAAGCGGCCTGCGTCCAGCGTCTCCCTGCAATCTTTACCAGGTCGTCTGTCCACCTTTTGGGTGGACGTCCTACGCTGCGCTTGCCCGTATGTGGTCTCCATTCTAGAACCTGACATAGCTGGCATAGCCCAACGGATTAGCAAGCTGAATTGGCAGTAGGCGGGGAACATAGCACGTAGAACTGACGGCCGATGGGGCAGAAACGTTCTAAAATTGACTCTTACACGTTTCCAATTGCGACAGAAGTCCTTTTTTTCTTATACAATATTCTTTAAAAACCATTTTAGTACTAACACTAATTTAGTATGGTGATATTCAACCTGCAGGTAAACCTATATTACCTACTTATACCTGTATATGAGCGACCTTAATTAGCTTTCTGGCTCCTTGAGCTCTAATTCGGATATATCATGCAGTCATCATGTTACGCTTCACAGCTGATTAGGTACTCATGTATCTACTGTATAATGTCTATTTGGTACATTATATAATAATCTTCAACAAAAGATATTAGCTTTTATAGTATGGTCAATTTCAACTGTTACAATATGGGATAGTAATATAATGATGTAACTTAAAATGCAACCAATATTACGAACCGCAACTTAATCAATGCCACGTCACATTTGCATAAACAAAATAAAATAAAGTTACGTTTGAATGTGTAGCCCAATTTTATTATACTCATGAGTATGAACCAGTCAAATCAAATAACTTGAAAAAAATATCAGCAATACCTGGCAATACCATAGTTTTTTGGTTGACAAATTCCTGGACTTTTGAACCTCTCGATTTTTCACGATTTGTTTTATGTAGTAAATACTTAAGAGCAGAATAGTTAAACTTTGGGTGGTGACAGTTTAAGTCACACAAGTAAATTATTGCCAAACTTACTCGTCTGCTACAAAAGTATCCAGTAATACTTGCTTGCTTAATATTACAAATAGTGCAACATAACGAATTAGGCTAGTTTCCTGGGTCAACAAATGATTATTCTATTTAGTCCGTCAATTAGATTATCAAAAAATATTGGACCCATATTTTGTCTTTTGTCAATCAAACAAAAAATGACGAAGATAAAGCTCATCAAAGTTTAGGAGTGACGTCACGTCTTGCTAAAACGTGCCGCAAGGCGTGACGTTACGCGTAACTTTAACGGGCTATATCTTCATAATTTTTTGTTTGATTTAGAAAAAAAAACATACGTGTCCAATATTTTCTGTTGATCCAACTGACGGACTAATTAGATTTTTTTAGGAAACTAGCCCATTATACTAAATATTAATTAACTATTCTATAATTCGTACAACAATAAATGAATGAGGAACGTTTTTGGTCAACAGATAGAAACTGTAACAAAAGAAACCGCATCCAGCGGGCATGCGGGCCTAAAAATCCACACAGACTTCATGTAGTTAAATTCTCTCTAAAAGCTTCTCAGGCAGGATACAATTCTGAGATTTTCCGCTTACTGAAATAAGGTTGGAAGCGATTGGGCCAAGTATAATTTATCAGTTCAAGTTGGCCTTATAATTATAAATATTAATTCATAATTTTTTATTTATTTAACCTGAAGTTAAATATAAGTAATCAATAAATTACTACTGTTAACTGTTACTGTACTGTAGACAAAATTTAAACGGGACTTACTTCATTAAATGCATAGGTCATTTAATTAAAAATAACATTAAAATTTGACGTCTCAATGAAAAAGTTAAGCGCGGTAATACATAAAACAACAAAAAAAATTGTATGCATAACATATAGGTACGAGTCGAATAAAAAAACTTCAACGTGTAAACAAAAATAAACCTTTAAAAAATTAGGTCACAAACTTATCAACACTAAAGTATTGAAAGACGTTTTTTTAAAATTTACTACGTAAACATATTTACTTAGGAGCGAAATGCTCCTATTAAGTACTTTTGTAAGAACCCTAGAATTATTAATAAACAAATGCTAGTACCTCTAACATCAATTAAAATAAATTAGGTTGAGCACTTCTAACGAAGGACGCCGCCATTTTATATGTACTCTGTTACACTCTCGTATAAAACAGAAAAGGTAAACTGAATACATTAATTAAATATATATTAAAATCGAAAGTCGACTGCGCGTTTATTGGAAAATGATATTTGTGGTTATAAGACTGACTGACTCGGTAACTTTATAATTTTAATTACGTAAATTTTTATATACGGTGTCCTTATTTATTAGCTAACTTTTAGGGGCTGATTCTTCTGCTAGAATTACACATCAAGTAACTTATTACACATTAGTTACTTTTTCTATGGGACCAACATATATACACTTTCCCATATTATTCTTACCACCGACCAGCTGAAATTAGTTTCTATGTCATCCCTATTATTGTCTATATGAATAATACTGCACTTAGGTACAACACACTTGCACTGAACCTAATAATAAGACATGAAGCAGTCTTCTTATAAATTAAGGTACTCTCTCTATTAACGCCTACAAGTTTTATATACATGTAGGTACTCCTTATAACCACGTATTGAACTGCTCGTATACAATAACTTTTTCTATGAGGATGATCGACTTTGTGACATATAGATGTTTTTTAAATTATTATTGAGGTGATGCGTGAGTTTATATGAAGCATTAAAAAAACGCGTTTTCGATGTGTATATTTAAACTCTGTAGAATAATATGAGCAGCTGATTATGTAGTTTTAAGAAGTATTACCCTACCCTACCTATTCTTTTAGGCTAAGTTTAGATGGTCGACCAAGGAGTACCGCGTACAAGATACCGGCGATGGAGCAGCGACGATCGCGCAAAGCTGCGCGTAGACGCGCGTTCATGTGAACGGTCTGATGTATTTACTTAGAAATTCTTTATGCGCGTAAGAATGTTTGCGCGTCAATGCGCGACCATCTGAACTTAGCCTTATGTTCCCTGTATATCCGAAACTTTGGTACGGAAGGCTTTAAACGAAAATGTTTCGTTCGTTTTGACGTATATACATAATCGATACATATAATAAAACTGTAAAAAGTTGATTCCTGTATATTGACTAGAAAAAATTAAAAACAGTGTCCAGGCTTTATCTATGACTAGTAGAGTCCAAAAAACGCGTTTTTAGAATTCTTGTAAATAAATAAAAACATTTACCTGTGTCAATCCTTTGATCATCAACATTATCATTTCAGCTATAGGACGCCCACTGCTGAACATAGACCTTCCCCAATGACTAGCAGATTGGCTGATTAAAAACGGCCTTTAGCGGCTCAACTCAAGTCGTCTTTTCACCTTGAAGGTGGACGTCCTACGCTGCACTTGCCGATCTCGCAAAGAAACACCGAGCATAGCCCTTTCCATAGCACGCTGTGTAACACTGAGCTCTCTGAGGCCCATAGTGAGAGGCAACGTTTCAGTTTCATATGTCATCATAATCACAATCCTTTTAAATTAATATTAAAAACAGCAGTGTTTTTACGCGACTAGTTTCAGATGATTACATTTTGTAAAATTTTTGACATACGTAAATGGTTATTTTAATTTAGTAGGATTGTACCTCCGTTTCAAACCCACGCTAGAGGTTTAGGTCGACAAATGCAAACATTATCAAAACTAAACGCTCACATAGGGATATATACGAACCACAATGAGAATCTAACAATGTCTCCAATACATCCACCGAAACAAATATTTGATAGCCATATTCGGTGGGATACTCAAACAATAGTTACATAATACCTACGACCATAATTCATTTCAAATGTAAACGTAAAATGTGTTTGTTCTGCTACCTGAAGCTTGTGCGTTTTATTGTAAAATGAAGAAAAAAATCACCTAGATTAATATTGTAAAAAATATTTGTACATAAATAGTTGAAAAACGACATGCAAACACTGAATGCTGAAATAGTGCGGTGCTGTGGCCTGTGCGTTATCGATAAAGGGGCGGGAGTAACATCGACTATCGTACCTTGGTCGGGTGTGGTAGGAGTAAATGCGGTCTAGGTTCTGCAACTGGATAAGCCGCATCGCGCGATCTAATAATTCTGGGTCGAAGCGGTCACCATCCGAGCCGACGTCGCGGCGGTCAATCCTGCCAATATATTGGACTATGTAACACAATCACGCACAACACTACGGGTAGGACTGAGATTTGATACGACCAAGATACGATGCCAAACAGTTTTTAAAGGCAAATTTAGACATAATTTATTGCCTACTAAGAGCCTATCAGATACAAGCCTTTATGAGGTCTAATGCATAGCGATTGAGGTACTATTGGTAGAAATTTTAATCAAGTATGTAAGTAATAATTAAAATTGAGAATCCTAAATATCGGGTGTCTTTAAATAAGTAAATAAGTGTACGGTTAAACACAAAATTATTTATTAGCAAGTAAAGCAGTGTTGAGTATGATCCCTGCCAGCATGTAAAAAATATTTGATTACAAAAGCACGCAAAGAATATCAAACACAAATGCCCACATGCATTTGAATTCTTTATGAATATTATATTCATTTTGATTTTAGTCATAATACCGCTTTGTGACCACAAAAAGCTACATATTTGAATAGCAATCCTGCAATATTTGTTTTCCATTTGAGATAAATATTGCAGTAGAAATATTCGCTTTTGTCTCGATTTTCTATGATACTGAATGGTTTTTGTTGCGACAAACTGACTCTCACCATTTCAAGCTGAAAAACAGTATTTAATAGTATAACTACATTATTTTTACTTAACTGTATTCATATTTATTTATTGCGTCATAAGTGTAGAATTAAGTGTATCACCATTTCAAGTTAAAGAGTGGTATAGTTTAACTAAAATATCTTTATTTAACTATATTCATATTCAGATTCATTTATTGCGACTTATGTGTACAATTAATTAGATCTAAGTTATGGTTGTTAGGGTATTGCATTTTTAATAATAATATAATTTTGCTTATTATAAAATAAAATAAAATAACTTAAATTAAGAAATGTTTTCGCTATTGTTATATTGGTATTTACGAGTATATCATAATTAAGTCATACGAAAAATGCCAAAGACACACGCTGTGGCAAAATGCACATTCACGTCTAAATAAAAGTACAGCCCACACATTCTTGAATAGTAAGAACTATTTAAGGTCCTTTGAGTAATGGCATATAGAATGATAGTTCGGTACCTACGACGATTACAAAATTGAAGCAACAAAACAGTTTTGTGTGCAAACATTTACACACAAGGATACGCAACCACTATAAAATAGGGTTGCTCTTAATTGATTTTTTTCCCAAAACCGGAGAAAATTCAAATAAAAACAATGCCTACATTTAGAATTTCATGCTTTCGGAGCGGATTGACATTACGGATCTTTCAGGCGTAGGGAGCCCTCTGTGGCTCAAATTTAGTTGCTTCAAATTTTCGCGCGAATTTCGTATCTATGTGTCATTAATCTATATAGTCCTAATTTAATTGATTAACTTCTATCTAGGGGGTGATTCTACTGTTCAAATCCACTTTATTTAGGCCTTCGCGTGCCAAAAAAAAAATCTCCATTGTTTATCCGGTCTGCCACGGGTAAGCGGAACGCGAAGGGCTATGGGACTACGTGTACTAGAATCGATAAAAAAAAACTGTTTTCAGAATCGATTCTATAATAATTACATAGCTATGTAAACATTGTGCAATTAACATTACATAGTGAAAAATTACCTAAAAAATAGTAAGCACGTTTATCTATAACTGTTTAGTCACGTACACACTTCAGTCAAGCGTTCCTCCCTACTACGCTCTATGAGTCATAAAATTATTATAACATACGTATATTTGTGTAAGATATTTCAGCCTTCTCAGAATTAAATAAAAATACCTTTTTATCTATTTCGAGTAGGAGTAGGTACCACAGTTATTCTTGCTCACTTCTGTTATTTTGTTTTTTGAAACTATTTTCCACTATTTTCGCTTTGTGAATCCATTTTATGATTACAAGTAACATACAATTACTATACAGTACCTTCGACCAAGTATATAATATCTAGACGGACAGTCGAGGCAGCGAACGCTGCAACAAGAATTTTCAGACCCTGGTCGTTAAATCTGCTAGGAAGAAATTTAACGACCAGGGTCTGGAACAATTCTTCTATCACTGGAGACGTACATGCCGCTAGGCAAAATTGAGGTGTCGGAAATGGTGATTTGTCCTAATTAAGTGGGAAGAAACTATAAAGCTATAATGAAAGGCAAGACAACCGTTGTGTACTGACGTTGTTTCTGATTTCTGTAACAAAAGTGCTTTGGCTACTTACCATAGGATCAGAGCAATGTATGTGATGTTGTCCAATATTTAAAAAGTAAAATACCATCGCTGAGTATCTAATTTTCGACCAATGTTGGCCTGTTTTTTTAGTACAATTCAAGCAGTATGCTCAATCGAGACAATATACCTTCATTGTATAGTACGTAGATAATATTATACATATATCCGTCAAAAATATAGTTGTTACAAAAAAATAAGTAAGTATGTACATAATAATTTCTTGGAAAAGAAACTTAGGCACTATCCTAATCCATAACCTACATTGTAAACGATTTGAAATGTTGACATAGGTATTAAGGTTTTATGTATCATAGGTAAATACAATAATTTAAAAAAATATATTAAAGCTATGTCTTAAAAGTTTGAGAATTTCTAGATTTCATGCCTAGACCTACTGTAAATTGCAACACTAGATGACAACCTACTTTGCCGAAATTGAGCCGTAAAATATTACTGCATAATAATGTTTCGTATAATTTTAACATTCCATCTAATGTTAGTCGAAATGGCACCATTTAAAATTATCTACTCAAGTATACGTTGCGGGTTTAGATGCCATTTCCGCAGATTTTCTCAAAAAATACGGGTCGTTGCGTATACATGTGATTTTTGACGATACTTTTGTGAAACGCGCGCAGGCACTGTAATTTAACTTGGTTACATAAGAGCTACAGATTAAGTTAATACTCAGCATTTTGCAATTAAAAAGTTTACAAGGCAAAACAGTTATTTGAAGTTTCGAAATAGCAGCAAACACTAACGAAGTTTCTATTTCAATCATCAACTTTTAAACTACAAACTGCCAGTGCCATTAATTAGAGTAAAGAAAATGAAAGAGTATTTTTTTATTTACATTTTTAACGCTGGCAGGCTACGCAAAGGGCTTTTAACATAAAAAGGTAGAGATATTTTTTTAAGAATCCAGAGTATAATACGCATCTCTCTTTGACGAGGCAATAGGGGCAAATGACTCTGTAACTTTGTACTCTTGCCTTTCTTTGTAGTATTCACAATGAACTTATTATTGCAGGAAAAAAGCATTAGCATTTTTAAGTTTCATAAGTTTCAATGCATTCTTAGAACAAGATTTAAACCTTTTTTTATTTAAGAGAGTAACTGACTTGCAACTTGTCTTGTAGTAAGGAACGCGGTAATTTGTTCAAATACTTAGGTATTTATGTAGGTACTACATTTCTACTACTATTCTACTGGCAGGAACAGTAACTAGTATTTTTTTACATCTTTTACTAAGTTCTGTATCATTTTATAAAAAAATTACAATGCCTTGTGTTAAATACATCAATAAAGTTTTTCTGTGGAAAATTAGAGTTAAACTTTTAATTAGATTATTTAATGGAAAACTAACCACTCGCCTAATAAATGTTGATTTGTACATTCTGCATAGAAAACAAAACCAAGTCCAATCATTTATTGTCTAAGTCCAAATTGATCGAATCCGTTTTATATGGAACGCTTTTGATAAAATTTTCAGGGCCAGGAACTTTTGTTGTTCGACTTTCAAGGCGATATAGAAAAATACTTTATAAGGTTGAGGTAATACTGCTATACGAGATCATGGCTAGCTCACAAAAAAAGTACTTCATATATACAGGGTGGCCAGAATGACGTCAAAAAAAATGTTCAGGTGCCTCGTGTTGAGAGGTATCTGAATCACCCCTATGTATATTCTACGATTTTTCGTAGTTTTAGAGTTCCGATTTTTAATGAATTTTTGCAACCAGTTTGAAAAATTTCCAAAAAAAGTAGGTTTCTTCGAAATTTTTTTCTTGCATCTAAATCTCATAAACTGTGCATTTATGCATAAAATAAACAGCCTCATAACTTTAATGGAAGTTACAAAAAAATTTACCTAAAGTTGAGAATTTATGTTAAGTGAGTTTTCATTTAAACTTTCAACTTAAAATTAAAAACCTAAAATGATAATTTCTTAGTTTCTAAGAAGCTTCAGAGAATGCGCTAGACTCTAAGCTTTAATAATAATAAAAAGTAGTACTTGATAAGCTTCATAGACTATTTAAAAACAATCGTAACTCGAAAAATAAATAATCATAGAACATACATAGAGGTGATTCAGATACCTCTCAACACGAGGCAACTAAAAAAATTTTTTGACGTCACTTTTCAGGTCACCCTGTATACATATTTATTTAACATGTGGCAAGAACAAATGATTACATACGGCACAGGCTTAGCCTATTGTAGGAATCATTGCAATTGTATTAATGCGATGCCACCGCAACTTTTTTTTAAACTTTCGATTGACTACTTTTTTGTGATAGTTAATTTGTGTACTCATTTACGTTGTATAAAAACGTTTTACTTTTTTGTGAAGCGAAGAGATCGCCTTACTTTTTAGCTTGTTTTAGACTTTGGTATTTAGGAGTCGAGTTACCTCTCGTTCCTATATTAGCCAATAATCTAATCGACGGTTTAACTGATAACTGTTTCGCTCTCATTAACACGAGCACAGAGCGTAATGTCAATATGTCGAGCGTTTCAGATAGTTAAACTTGCTATGTCAACAGGGATGGCACTTAAAAGTTTAACCTATTGTAGGTGGGTGTAACTAAACGAGAGGTTACTAAGTTTAGTGTAAATTATAGCAGTAATGTATGGAAACCTGGTTACAAATGACCTTACTACTGAAAGGTCCTTATCTGCACTATAATAATAGACTTTGATGGCAAAATACCTACGTGTTCTATCTTAATGTCAATAAAAAAATTGAGGGCGACAGAAAAAAAAGGTTCAATTTTTTTTTGTTTAACTCTGGAATGTCATTGTTCGGAACTTATTGCGTAAAGTCCAAATGTATGTGTATGTTTTTTCATCTTATCATAACTTGTGTGTTGTGTGTGTGTTGGTCTAGTCGATAGACTCTTAAAAAAGCATTAGGGAAACATTAAATTTTTCTCAGCCCTACTTCAGTTCGAGATATGAAGTAGTGTTGTTTTAGATTAAAATTACACAGCAAACAATCTGATTACAGATTAGTTTTTATCATTAGCGATAATAACTGACATGAATTGCCTTGTTAATGTGCACTTTTTATGTTTTTCACTGTTTACGAGAGTTCTAATCAGTTTTATCTACAATAATGGTGTAATGATCTATTTCTGTAATCCATAATGGAACAACACTTAATCTGTTAGATACATTAGCAAAAAATACCATGCAT
Source organism: Anania hortulata (assembly GCA_963576865.1). Lineage (NCBI taxonomy): Eukaryota > Metazoa > Arthropoda > Insecta > Lepidoptera > Crambidae > Anania > Anania hortulata. Next base: position 4,852,507 of record OY756399.1, on the reverse strand, counting down.
TGTTTGGTCTGATATTGTCACTGTTTGAATGTACTCTAGGCGAAAAAAATTAACGGCACGTACACGCACCAACTTTTTTATTGGGCCATAAATAAATATACCTACAATATTTAAAACTAAGTCGGGTTAGTTACACCATTTATAAATCAAGAACGGCTGGTTCTAATTTAATGATTTTTGATTTGTAAGATTTGTATCCGAGCCGAATAACTATAAAATATCGAAAAAATTTTGAAAAAAATATATTAAGGTGCGAAGTTCGTTGGGATAGCTAGTATTTTTATAAAACAACTTTTCAACATCAATTTATTCGTTTAGACCAAATTATAGGAAGGCGTTCTTCAAAATAAACTTAGCAGGGTAGTAGTTGGTATAAAATTAAATAGATTCCACATAAATCTTGAGGTAAGTGAAATTCGAACTCACAACCCACATATAAGAGGCGACACTCCGACCACTGAGCTACCAAGCTCTTCATTTCCGACACTTTGCGACATTTATTGCGATGAATTTCGATCAACTCCCACGGGTCGTTAACATAATAGAGTGTGACAAATTAAAATTACACTCGCCAAATTGAGTAAACGAAATAATGTTCATGAAAATATGTTTTCATTAGTTCAAGAGGTGATTCCTATGTATTAGGATAAAAAGTAATGTATGCCTATATACGTCCCACCGCAGGGCATAAGCCCCACCTCAACTATGAGGTGGTTTGGGCAGCCCGTGCGGATTAGTGGAGGATCGTTATGAGGCAAGTGATTAAACATTACTGTCATAAGTAATCAAGCCGCCTTAAGGCCTTTGACTAGGCTAGGCCAGGCTAGGCTACAACTATCAAGCGATATAAGCTTGGGCCAATTTTTAACATGCCTTTTGAAGCACAGAGAGAGAGAGAGTTTATTATTTCAAAAGAATTTGATACTTCAGTGGCAAATTCCTATCGGTGTAAAGTGAAACAAAACACAATAAGTTGTGGTCATTGGACAAAGAATAACGCATATAATCAAATGATAACATCAAATGTTTTTGTTTCATAAGCGGACACACTAGCAATTTATTGGAAAAATCGAAAAATCTGGATAACCTCGGGACTTACAAGTTTTGTTACTATGGAAATATTTTGTTAAGTAGATTAAAGTTGGTCAAGACAGGGACCAAGGTCATTGGTTAACCATAATGATATGGACCTGACGATATTGCTGAGATGGCAAGGATGAAAATAGGCGTACGGTCAGCATCAAAAGTCGATGACTACATTCATTTTTTCAAAATCGCTTTTGAATCTGACCGTACCACTATTTTTCGGCAGTGTAATAGTGCATTAATAGGATAGCAAAAGGGAAAGGTATGTTTATACACGTCGCAGTCAAATTGTAGAAAAATTTAATGGGTAGTTTATTTTAAACAGAGCCGTATTGTTTAAATCGATTCAACGTTAAGCAGGATTGCAATATCGATACGTTATTATTTGCAGTTGAAGCAGAAACTAATACATGCTTATAAAATTTAGTACGGAATTCATAGGGTGCGAAACTAACTACTACTGTAATGCAGATAGCAAATTTTTAAATAGCTATAACATATTAAATGCAAAATCATTATTCTTTTGATTTATCTTTGCGGTTTTGCATCGAGAATTTAAATTATCAAAGTGTAAATAAAATTGTATAAACATTTCTGCAGCCGAAGGGAAATTAAACATTCTTTTACACAAGTCGGCTAAAGTACTCTGGTGTAATTAATTAGATGAAATTATTTCCTGTTAATTTTACTAAGTAAAAAGCCTCTATAAATAACCTATCTTGTAGATTATCCTCCTTAAGTCAGAAGTGTTTAACATTAAAATTAGATCTCTGCCTTAATATTTAGGTCAAAAGTTATTTTTAATATTAAAGCTAAAAAAATCCGGAAACGCTTGGTATCATTATCGTAATTGTGCCGTGTGGGTATGGCCGTAAAGAATACACCTCCCTACCGCCAATAGGAGGCGTGTCGTAAAAGGCGACTAATTCCTATAGTACAAGACGGGCAGCAGCGTCTGCGTGCGAAATCTTATAAAAAAACTGCGCTCGCCAACCCGCCTGCCGAGCGTGGCGATTATTGGTAATCCCCCCGATGATAGGTCATTGGGGGAGGCCTATGTTCAGCAGTGGAGTTCCTATGGCTGAAATGATGATGATGATAATGATGAATTTTATGTAATTTAATAATTTTCATAGCAACAATATTTATTTTGTATAACACTTAGAGGACGTTTTTTGCGAGGCTGCGCAAGCTAATTAACTAATCTTAGTTCGATGTTAATTTGTCTAATTAAATATACAGGGTGGCCAGAAAAGTAACGTCCAATTTTTTTTTTAGGTGCCTCGTGTTGAGAGGTATCTGAATCACCCGTATGTTCTACGATTTATCGTAGTTTTCGAGTTACGATTTTGGACGTCACTTTTCTGGCCACCCTGTATAAAACTTAAAGAGGCAACCTCCGTAGCTGAGAGGTGAGCACGCTGGCTTGGCATCATCATAGAGATGGTCCGTTCGATTTCCGGTCGGGTCAATGTAGAAAACTAACTTTTCTATGTTGTCTCGGGTCTGCGTGTTCTGGTACCGTCGTTGTTTCTGATTTGTATAATACGAGTGCTTGATCTAGTTACTTACCTTAGGATTAGAGCAATGTATGGGATGTTATCGAGTATAAATTTATGTTTTTTAAATACTAATCCGTAATCATTTATTTATTAATACTATAATGTTACAAAAGAAGCTTAAAGCTAGATTATTTATGGACCCTGTTATAATAGAAAAGACATCACTGTTTTGATTCATGTAGTTAAAAAATAAAATTGCATCAATTGTTTAAAAAATTCTCAATTTAAGTTATGTATTTTAAAATCTATCTATTTATTAAACAAAGTCGGGTTAATTACACCATTTTTAAGTCAAGAACGGCTGGACTAATTTTTATGATTTTTGTTTTGTTGAATTTGTCTCCGCCCCGAATAGCAGAATAAATATAAAAAAAACACGAAAATTTTCCAAAAAAATATATGGCGGTACGAAGTTCGCCGGGACAGCTAGTTTATTATAAATTTGGTATGATATTATTGAACACAGAAAACTGACAAAAGCTAGATATGTAGAATCCTTTCTTAATGACCCAATTGGCGTAGTGGAAAATTGGATAGCCTCGAACACAATGGGTCCTTAATTCGTTCCCGGATCAAGTCAATAAAAATCAAAACTGAACATTTTTTAAATTATCTCGGGTCTAGGTAAATCATTTTGACCTTACCAATCGTGCAACAGCTGATTACAAACTAGCCTTAGCAGGCGTCACTGCCTCCTCCAGTATCAATTCGACACCCTATCTCAAATTGCCTTACTCCATCACAAACTCTCAAGTCGCTAACTTGTTGTAACACTCGATGGGTGACCGTAAGTTGAAAGTTTGGTTTAAGATCCATCTCCGTTCAGTTTTCATGTGTCAAAACTTTGTTGCCGCTTTCGAAGTGGGTGTGAATTCTTTTTACCCCCCAATTTTAAGATGAATTAGTTTTATTTTTAGGGAAAAAAATTTATGTTGTCAGACAAACAAAAACGAAGGCTTTTTTAACGAATCTGTTGTTAACGACACCCTACAAATAGCTAATTAAAACTTAGGCCTCATAATCTTTAAGGAAGCAATGTGTTCGGAAATTGCGTTACTATTGCATGCAAACTCAAATAGCCATAAAAAGAAGTTTAAATCACATACAAACAGCATAGTTGTAATGCATCGTTTCGCAACGCTCCGCTGTTCCAATGCGGCCGGCATACCTATAGCTGTTTTTCAAAGCCATTGTTTCACATAAACGAAACCTTGAATATGGCAGTAAATATTTAATTGATAGTTAGTTGAAACTGTATTATTAATACGTGAAATACAAATACCTACGTAACCATAAATACCTAAAATCAGGTTTAATAAAATAATTAACCTTATTACAAAATGAAGGAAGAGAAACAGTTTTAATTATCGTACTCGAAAGCTAATAAAACGTTCACATTATTTCGAGATATTTAAAAATAGCTTAAGTGGTGAACTCTCCGGAGTAGAAACGCCAACACGGAAAGCCATTGCCTTTGTTAAGGAACCTATTCAAATGGCTTGAAGTAAAATCGTCACGTAGTACACATTCACAATGCTGCCAACCATTAGCCAACTGGATGTTGAGAATTTTAAATTGCATTCGATCGTACCGAATGGAGACAAACGTCATTTAGAAACAAACATTTTAGATTAAAGGCGACCGGCTTTTGTTTCTTACTTACCTACTGACAGTTGGTGAGGATTTAGCAAACCATTGTTTTATTTAAACTGTAATTATAAAGAACTAAAATATGGGATGTAGAAGGTAAACTCCAGAATTTTTCTTCATTAGATTTAAATAATTATTTGACCAATATTTAAATTATGCGTTCCGAATAGTTAAGCTACTATCCCGAAAAATACACACACATTTTTAAAGGAAAGCGTGATAGATGTCCAATTGTCAATATTGTTGCTGTTTTGTTGTCGAAACCTAAATATACTCGCATGGTCTCTCCTCTCTTCCCCTCCTCTTTTTCTCTTCTCTCTCATAAAAAGAGACGAGACTATCAATGTTAGTACTGTAAAACTAACGATAAGTGTGTCATTTGTTTCCGTCGTATTTCAATGGTGATGACGGAAAATCCTGTTTAAAGATGTCTATGAATGCAATGTTTGCGAGACTTTTACCAAAAAATACCAATTATCTTTCTCAAATAGTCACGTAATCTGATTGGGATAAATACAATTTATTTAAACTCGAAGTACCGCCTTATCCTAGCCCAAGTCACGATTTTCTCAAATAGTGGTTTGAACACAACTGCTACTTTTGCTGCGTTTTGTTGATTCCGTCCCTTCCCGGGAAAACTGCCGCAATAACGATTTCGATAAAATTTGGTCTCTAATGAGAAAAGGAAATACAAACACGAAATTTTAAACACAAACCTTGGGCTTCAATAATTCAGTTAAATATAAACAGGAATTATTTACTTTTAATATGATATTTCTATCATCATTATCATATCAACCATAGGACGTTAACTGCTGAACATAGTCCCCCAATGACTTCCAGATGAGAAGCGGCCTGATCCAGCAGCTTCCTGCAACCTTCACCAGGTCGTCTGTCCACCTTGTGTGTGGATGTCCTACGCTGCGCTTGCTGGTACGTAGCCTCCATTCTAGAACCTTATTAAATATTTTTATAGATCCTATTTTTATAAAAGTCCATTTCTCAATCCCTATTTCTCCTACAAGCTCAGAGTAAAATCTTCTAAAACAAAATAGATTTTTAAATAAATAAATATGCAGGCAACACACCAATATTGTCATGGTTCACATAGTTAAGTATGTTACGGGGTGCTAGACCACCAATTTTGCTAGTGTCTTACAATACAACCAGATCCCAGCCAATTTGGTAAAAAACATTTTCTGAATTTTGGCCGTAACTGTCGTTAACTTCTTTTAGAAAAAAAGGTTTAAGTTTTTTTTTTCGTCGCCATAAACTGAATATAAATCAAGTAAAACGAATCCCATTTTCAATTTCGGGTGCATACCGAACTTAAGCTTGCAAGCGGCGCGCGTACATCGTAGTTTTGCTTCACATTCGCCATTAATTTTATTGATTTATCTGTCGGCGCATTTAAGGCTAGTGCCCTAAATTAGCGATTTGTCACGTTTTGGTACGAATATAGCACAAAAACTGATTAAAATACGGTTCATAGTTCATACTACAATTGCTGCGTCCATAGCGAAAATTGGGGCAAAGAATTATTTTCGCATGAACCCAATTGTTCGATAAAAAACCCTGTGTACAGTTTATAACTATCAATTGATATATAAATGAGTTATATAAGCCAAAAGGCTATAAAGAAGACAGAGAATTTGCATTTTTTTTTTGTTTTTTCAATGATTTTAATACAATTTTTCACTTGAAGTATAAGTACTTGAAACAAATACTATGCTTAAAATGTTGTGTAGGTTTTAATAACTCTTAGCATATTTTTTTAATATTATTCTGATATTTGGGCTTAAAGGGCTTACCTTTCTAAGGTTTGAAACTAGTCATGTTAGTTTGCATAAATCCTATAACCCTCATTCCCATGGTGGTCTAAGATTTTTTAATGAGTTGACACCAATTCAAAACATTACTAAACGTAACTTTCTGAAAGTTTCACCTGAACTGAGGCCAAAGTATGTCAGTTCGATTAATCAACACGAGGACCGGGAACTAATTTGATGAAATATTTCCGATCGATTTCAACGCTCTCTACCTATATTAGATATTGGGAAAGTTTTGCCTTTGACGCAAATATTTCGACTTTAATTTGGAAATAATAACTAAATACTTTCCTAAATTCCAAAATACACCAAACTATACAAATTACGCGTTTATTCGTTGTTCTTAGTATTGAAGAGAGCCTTTAGCATCGTTGTCCAAAAGGGTATAATAGACAAAAAGAGCACTTCGACGACATACCGTAGGTACATGGGCCAGACCGCACGTAATACGAATCGTCCCAAGACCTCGTTAGATAAATAAATATATTTATTTATTATTTATTTTATGTTAGATATTATTTCTCTGGTCCTAAGGTAAGTTGCTAAAGCACTTATGATGTAGATTTATGAAACAACGACGGTACCACAACATCAAGACCCGAGACAAGATAGAAAAGTTAATTTTCTACATGGATCCAACCGAGAATCGAACCCAGGAATTGAGATAGCGACGCCAAGTCCTGCATGCTGCCTCTTGCAACGGAGGTCGTCATATCGATGTTATCAAGCCTCATAGTATCAGGTTATCCATAAAGGCGCTGTAGGCTAAATATGATGACTCGACTAAGTTTAGAGTTACTATTATACTACAGTTACATTACAGTTTTTTTTTAAAGCTAAGCAATTTATAATGTTGGTAACGATGAGTTGCGATTTGATAACTCATTTTTTCCAAAACTATTGTTTTTATTTTGTCTATGTGTTGAAATAAGTAGTAATACACATAATGCACTATAGGCGGCCTATTTAAATTTTTTGTAGATATAGCCCAGACTTATACGGCAAAAATCAAACTTGTATAAAAGTTATTTACATTAGTAACATAAATCATTCATATTTAAAAACTATGATATCAAAAAAAAATCATATTTACATATTTCATCTTCAGGTAATACAGTACACTTAGATACGTCATTTCACAAATAAATTTTATAATAAATAATGTGTTAACTCAAAATTATTAATACAATTAACATTCTATTAACTATTTGTACATATTTTTACAATTTGGAATATAATATGACAAAAGAGCAGAAGTTTGAGCGTATCTTGGTCCAAATCTAATAATAATTTTAACATTGCAGTTTAAAAACTATACTACACGCATTTATATGTATAGGATTCGACAAAAAAATCCAAATTTAAAGATTTACTAGCGGCTATTAAAGCGTTCCACTGTCCAGCTCCTGGCTCCACCATCAGATCAGCTCGACGTCATCAAATTATTGTATTGTTACCCATTTCTCATATACATACAAAGTTTCAAAACGGCAACATAATTAAAAGTAGGTTAAAATCTACTGCCAAGATTTCATTACATAGTTAGTTCAAAGTAAAGCTAATAATAATGCGTGCTAAAAATACATAACAATTCTCAACTTTAACAAGGTTGTCAGTGCAAAGGAGTTCTGCGATTGCCTTTAAGGTTTCATCGAGTTCTTGCAAAGTAAAAAGTTTAATTCTTGGCTAACGTAACCAGTTTGCAGTTTAGAAATAAAAAAAGAAACAAGTTTTTTCTTAATTAAACAATTACGGTAATTATACTGAGGAAAGTTTAGTTTGAAGTGACATTTACATTTTCGATCCTTGACTGACTTTCAGAGCACATAATTAAAGGATTTATAAGTTAAGAATTAGAACAAGTTTAATCTAATTTAGAGAAACTAGGGGAAAATTTAGGTCCTTCAGTTTCTTAAGTGCCTCCTAAATTAGGAAATAATCGCCCAGAACACAAACAAAGGAGTACTTACTTGGGTACGAAACTGAGCAACTAAATTTTATTGTGAATTAATTAAGTCCAAATCGAAGTGATTTCAAACAGAAGAACCATGAAAACATCTTAAAATATTGTGTATTAATTAATACAACATAAATGAGCAAAGAAAATGTCGTAAAAATTCACGTGTAAAAAAGCAATTAAACTTAAAGGGCTTTTGGGGGGTAAGAGGAACAGGGTGTAAAGTTCCTCATCCCCCATTGAAAAGGGAGGATCCTCCGATCAGACGGGTGTTGTGTCTGGTGGGCTACTGCCCGACGGTTGTTTGTCGGGTTCTTGTATATATGGTTCAATCGCTCCGATAACTTTAATATCGCGATGTAGGATAAGTCAGATTAGTTCGTATGTGGCGAGATAGATGTCGCTACAGGCTGTTTTTGCTGTGCAAATCATCATCATTTCAGCCATAAGACGTCCACTTATAAACATGGAGGTCTATGACTTATATCATGAGGGGGATTGCCAATACTCGCTACCCTTGGCGGGCTGGTTGGCTCTACATATACAATCTTTCATTATTGCCAAGAAATATTCGATATCCCCAATATTTTTTTGCTTTTTTATACAACTCTCATAATTATTTTGGTTTAACTACTAATAATGATCTATCAACATTATTATTTTTTACTTTATAATTTTATTTTCAAGAAATTTGTAGTACCTTTTCGCAGAAATGAATAATATCGAAAACAAGATATTTGTATCTAAAATTTTGTTTCTTATTTTTTACGTAACGTAAGGTAATTTAATGTTAACTACGTAATAATAAACCGACTGATCGTAAAACTTATACGGTAAAGATCCACTTAACTCAAGCATTAAACAACTGCCCATCAACTCTCACAGCTACTAGACAATGAATGTTCGCAATGTTGAAAGTACAAAGGCCAAAGGCCAGGCCCTGATTACAGAGGTGGTAATTTGGCCTGTGACATCGGCCTTCCTCCATTCGTTGCACACAGGCATTTCTGCATAACGTAGGGAATTACGTAGGTCGTAACTACAAATTGCTTGGCTGATTGGCGAGCTTATAAATTCAAGCAAAGTTCATAAAAGTTTTAAGTTGGAAGTTAGTGTCTGTTTTGATAGGATAAATTTTGGTGTATTACTGAAGATAGGCCTGAATATTTTTATAAACATTTTAAACTGTGTAAAAAAACAATTGAAAATACTGGAAGCCTCAAAATTTTACTGATTGATTGTTTTTTTTTTTAAGACGTACCTACAGACATTTGTCATATTTATTACTATTTTAATAGAACATAAGCTTCTTCACATGCACTCCACGAATCGAGGATCTCCTCGCCTATACTTTTCATATGGGATTACCTCCTCCGCCTTGTTAGAGAGCACCCTACCTACGCTACGTTTATTAAGTCACGTGGTATACACAAACAAATAATAAGCTTATTTCTAACAAGATAATGATATCATCCACGTAGTTAGGGTTTAGGTTGCAGTGGCGTAGCTTCCAAGATATTGTTGATTGCTTATCATTAACGTAGGCGCAAGGCTTAATGCACATTGTGACAGATTGCGTCATCATCATGACGTATAATCTGCGATGTCTAAACGCGATAGTGCATAGTCCCTCTTATGCATAGTCTTAAGGTTCTGTTCCACTTGCATTATTAGATGCGAATTTGTAAGACTGACTGAGAACTACTTGAACTATACTCAGGTATCAAACTGTTTTTGTTATGTAGTGTTTTAAGGTTTATATAAGTCCACCATTTTGTACAACTATGTTTTAATTTACAATAAAGTAAGTTTTGATTAAATAATGAGGTTACTGCATTCTGTAGTAGATAAGATGAAAAATAGTTTTGATTTAATGAGATCTTCGGTTACAAAAATATAATAAATGCGCCTTTCAATACACCAGATGGCATACTCTCGAAATTAAGAATAAACCTCCTAAAAAATTAAGAATAAAAAGTGTTCCTTTAAGGTTCAGTTTTTTCCTTTTGAGGTTCGAAACCCTGAAAATGAGTTTTCTGTAATGTAACTACATACGAACATACTTGTAATCAATGTAAATAAGCGATGTCTAGTAACGAAAGGGATACATCCTTCGAACATGTACACCATTTATCTAACCAACTCAACAGAGCTTGTACTATGGCTACTAGATAACGGATAAACATACATTATTACATTATATGACATCCATGACAGATACAATGTGCCGTGCTTATCATACAAAAACTTTCTCCTTGCGAGATATGAAACCGCGACCATTTAGTTTTGTACTCCGAAGCGCAAATCACTAGTCCAAGAAGGCTAGTAGAATGTATTATACTATTAGGAGTTGCATAAGACTAAATTTAAATTTTAATAGAGTTCAAACATTAATTAAGCGTATAATTAAAACTTTCCTTGTTTGGTCAAGAGAGTAGGTAAACACTAGGCACAGCTAAACTGCCATATTATGCAAACTACTTGCTTAAACACATTGTGATATCCTTTGCAAATAAAATCCCATTTCTATTGGATGGCTGCCATATTTCTTATACACTGCCGCGATTTTTATTAGAAATTTATTCAAAATAATAAACTCCTAGATGAGGGGTCTGGTTATCTGCATACATCAAAAGAATATATTTGGCCGGCCATCCCTCAGGCCGAATATTATGAGACGATTTTTCATATTGCCTACGCCTACCATTCGTCAATACTCATACATTCCAAGGATGCACATGTTTTATGAATATAAATATATCAATTTCGATAGAAAACAAAGAATGTATTATAAATAGAATACGATTTTGCATAAATATTTTGTGACTAACATATATGGTACAGTGTAGTAATGATCGTACAGAGTGACATCAGGTATCCTCCACCCCTTTTCTATAAAACATTTCCCCAAAATATTCTTAAACGGTTTTGTCTAAACAAATTGTTATGTGTAGTGTAAGTAACCTATTTACTTACACTACTTATATTTGTTATCTTTTATATTTTTACAATCAAACATTTTATTTGTTCATTTCGTTTACATGTTTTGACGTCATACGTTCATGAGCTCCATTAATAATTTTCATCTAGGTATCTTGCATCCATCAGGAAATGTGATTTTTTTCGGAATAGAAATTCGTAGCCTACGTCATGCCGGAAAGTTTAAATTATAATGATCAAATAATCATAAAAAAGATGTTTGTTTTTGAAACTAGAAACTTATATTAAATCGTTGTTTTTGATCAATTTACTCTACTACCACTGGAAATATTTTAAATTATCAAACACCGACTACTAAAACCATAATAAATTATCAGATTTCTGAAGCCTACTTTCTTGAAGAAGATTTCTGATAATAGGATGTAATTGCTATTTAGTCTTGAATTCTTCATTTTAGAATAACGTAATTACCTACTTACTTTTTTTGCTAATACTACTACTAGATTTTGCGTGATGACGTCACAAGCAAATTTTTGGTATAGTGGTTTGATTTTCAAAAGTTCTCTGTTTAAAAAACATAGCTTTTATTTACTGTCCGCTAGTTTTAAGATGGCCTCGTTTAAGATATCATGGCAATGTACCTATATTATACTTTATATGAAAGTTAATTTCTGACCGTTAAATATAACTTATTACACTTTCTTGTTGCAATATTAAACTAACATACACTACATACACGGGTATTTATACAATACACCTCTTTTTGCAAATTGATTTTTCTGACGTTTCGGCCTAGTTGCATAGACCGTTGTCACGGGCCGTGGTGACTATGTACTCATATGTACCATGGGAGCTATGTGTTGCATTAATACTCGTGTAGTGTATTGTGTTCTGACCGTTATATTTGAAAACGAGAGCCGTTATTCGAGTTTAGATTGTACTTACGGTATAGCTTCACAAGAATAGCCACTTGAAGAGTATGAAATTTAAAACATCTTCAATGTTGGGATGCTTCGGGCTCCTATGACTTGTTCTTTGCTGGAGATCAATAGGCCTAAGGACTCTATTGTCTATCTCTTACATCTATAGCAATCCCCCCTTCCCTTGACAATTTGTATAAAATACCAATTAATCTGCATGGCTGTTGAATCAATAAGTTAGTACGCGACAGAGAATACGCAGTCGCAATTATGCAAAATGTTGTCACCATTCACAAATAATTCCAAGACATCAGTTTTTATCACTTTTTCAAGACAATTATGTTTTATAATTTAATAATAAATAATCTATTTTTTATAACTTTGAAATATACAGATGAGCGTGGTAAGGCGCAACGTTACTACTTTCTGTTGATATACAAAATTAACTCGTCTAACGCCAAGCGGACCTATGAAACCGCGTAACAATATGATATATTGTTATTCCACTGAGTTTCGATTCCCTGAGCTGACGGGTCAATAGAATAATAGGAATAGGAATCTTATCACCAAGTCAAATGACTCCAAATTTTATATATTCTTTGAATTAATTTGTTTTAAATAGTCTTATTTTTATAAAGGGTGTCATGGAATCATTCGTTTTGACAGCTCTTAAAAAGTGTATACACAAACGTGTCCCGTTCTACCCAGTTCCCATACAAGCTTCAAATTTTATGCAACGAAAGGTGCCCATGCGCATTGCACATCTGTATAATACTATGCTTATGGTTGCAGTACAAGTGAAGATAGGACAGATGCTCGAGTTAAACAATAACCTTGCTAATGATGATGATTTTGAGAAAACTTACCTCGGTCTAGCAGCTTGAGTGTAATAGCGGTCTAGTTCTTGCAGCATGCGGAGAGCATCAGCCATGTCGTGAGGACCCTCCTCCCTAGCTTCGGCCAAGCAGATCACGGCCAGGACCACGGCGACGGCAATGGCAACCCTCTTGTTCAGCATCTTGGATTCTGTGAAAGGAAAAACAATGAGGTCCATGATGTTATTTTGAACCATATATTTTTTTTTACTGTGTTCCTTTTTTAGCTTTATATTTTTCAATCATAATATTGCTAGTATATTCAAGATAATATTTTTATTAGATTTTTTTTAACTACTTCTGGCGGGAATCTTTTTCTGTACTTTTTAAAACTTTTTATTTTTGCATTCACAATAATGCTAGTTATATTTGTTTGAAATACACGATATCTAGTGGACGAAGGCAGTAAGCTATTGGATAAAATTATTAATCCCAAATTTCTAAAGGGGAGGTCTATGTCGAGCAATAGACTACCAGTGACTGATGATAATGATGACACGATTATAAATGCCCTCTATAAAGAGCAGATATAAATTTTCTTTGTTGTAAACAAAAAAAGTTACTTTGTACAACAATTTATTGACGATTTCTTCTAAGAGAGCTGTTTGTTGCACACATTGCCATGTCCTTTGAACAGGACAAAAAGTCACACGTCATCACGTACACAAATCACGCGTTAATGGGACATGGGTTAGATTAAAGTACTCGAAATCAATTTTCCAGAACGATGGGTAACTGACAGAATCCCGCCTCGTCTGATTTGCATCACAATATTCATATGTCACTTTGTATAAGCGAAATTGGCCACGTCTGAAAATTGTCCATGTTATTTGTCTGATTTAGAATCACATGTTTAGCTTTAACAATAAATAACACGACATCAAGTGTAACGAAAGTTTAAACTAAAACATCCTACTGTAAGTACTAGACTATTTAGTTTCAACAAATTAACTAGGAATAACTATATACATAATAAACTAGGAATTGAGGTAAAAGTCATTATTTGTTTATTTTTATGTCGAATTCTATAAACAACCAACATCTATTTCATTTATTCAGGGACTATTAGAAAAACATTTTAGTGTACTTTATCTTATCCTGTACTATTTTATATGATTACTAGATTATACAGGGTGGTCAATATATGGTATTCCACCATAATAGCAATCACACATTCGTATCGATACTATCGATAGTATGTTAAGCTTAACACAAAAACTACTACAACTATCAAAAAATATCATCGATATTAACAATAGTTCTAGACTATCGATTGTAGCCAACGACTATTGCAATACAGGTGACTATATATTGATAGTACAAAACTATCTTTAGTATTGATAGTTAATCAGTATTGAAGAGCAAAAGTATTGACACTATCGATAGTATTGTTACATCGACAGGCCTATCTATTTCGGACTTTCGAACGGTAACACTGTATACTTGACGACCTCCGTAGCCGAGAGGAGAGCATACCGGACTGTTGTCGGTAATTTCGCTATCTCTGAGGTCCCGGGTTCGTATCCCGGTCGGTTAACGTAGAAAAATAACTTTCCTATATGGTCTCGGGTCCGTGTTGTGGTACCGTCGTGGTTTCTCATTTCTGTAACACAATTGCTTAAGCTAAATTATCATAGGATCATAGGATCAGAGCAATGTATGTGATGTTTATTTCCTACAGTAGGGAGAAAACTTTCTTTTGATTTTCATGCTGCATAAAAATCTATTTTATTTTCAATTACGTCAGTTGACATTCAAAAGATATAAACTTGGGTCCCTCGGGAGGCTTTGGATGGACATGCCCCTCTTACTGTCTGACCTCTAGCTTCCTCTATTTCTAAACCACATGGGAAATAACTTCATCAGCTTATCTAAGTAAGAAATTGTACAATAACTTCATATTATATGTTTTATTTCGGAAATATTTTTTATAAATTATAGATGGATTATTTAGGGTCGAGAGATTTTTTCTTGATATAATGATAGCAACGGAACCATCTCAGATTACGCACGTATGCACGAAAGAAAATTATGGAAACTTTTAACAGTCAATTATTAACTTAAAGTTTCTTATTTAAAAACCTAGTAGAAATAAATTTAGGGTCATTCAATGATCCTATATTAAACCGACATAAAAAAGGAGGTTTTGAGTATGATTTTTTTGTATGTAACTTATGTTACGCGATCATTCCGCCAATTATGAATCGATTTTGATGTTTTTTTTTTTGGTAGAACATACTTCAGAGGTGGACAAGAGGTTCCGTAAAAGTGATCTAGCGCTTTTTGTGAAAATAAAAAAAAACGAAATATATACGCAGATTATATAGATTCTTGTATCCCTTTTTTTTTGTTCCGCATTTTGTCTTTTCAACAATTACTTGTATTACCTAGCAGTGGAAACTTTAGTGCTTAAGTACTATCCATAATTTTTAAGCCAAATGTAATATTGATAGCTGTTTGTTTCCTTAATAAAGAAAAAAAAAAAAAAAAAAATAAGGTTGTGGTTTGTGGTTCTCGTATCTATGTTACCCAATATCTTTGACAAATGTGAACCCGTTTTGATGTTTTTTTTTTTACACTTTTAAAAATTATAATAACAAAATAGATGAAATAAGTAAATTTTATTTGAAAAAAACCGCCTTTGAAAAATTAAAAAGCTAAAAGTAATCACAACACATAAAGTACCTAATCAGTTACTTTTGGAGTCGGTGCCAGCCGATGAGAGATTCAATGTTTTCCTTTGTACCAACACCAAATTTAACTAATTAGGTACTTATGTCTTATTATGATCATTTTTGGCTTCCTAATTTTTATAAGGTGGTTTAATTTTTAATATACATTTTACGTACCTATATTAGTTTTGACAATAAAATACAACCCAAATCTGGTGTTGCCGATCATGTAGATCCGTACGAGGGAACTCCTCAACGGTTAATTAGTCGGGAGGGACGCAGTATTATTATTATTACAGAATGTAAGATATGTAGGTATTATTTTAAAGTCGGAAGTCATGGATGAAAATTGTGAAGCGATGAGAAATGAATATCTAATGCATAGTTCATACATACAAAATACGTATTTGATGCTAACAAAACATCGAACAGAATAAACATTATTAAAATTTGATAGTTTTTAATATTATTATTTCCCTCAATTTTTTTTTAACTGACGATATGAAAAAATACTTTTACAACCACACAAATTATTATCTAGCTTTAATATAAATTTTAAACTATAATGGACAGATAACGGATACAAATACCTAGATAAAAACGCTCGTGCTCATAACACAAACATTTTCCCCTTCCAGATTTCGAACCCGCAACCGCTTGGCTTTGTAGCCCGGAACGTGAATCACTAGTCAATTCAATTCAATTAAATATCTTTACTGCATGTCACATAGAGGAAAGTTGTCAATAATAAATCCTAGAGTACATGTGACGCCCCGTAAATGCGTAGCAAGAATATCTATATATAAAACAAAGTCGGGTTAGTTACACAATTTATAAATCAAGAACGGATGGATTGATTTTTATGATTTATGTTTTTATTATTTGTCTCTGTCCCGAATAGCAGAATAACTATAAAAACACGGAAAATTTCACGAAAAAAAATTATGAAGGGGCGGTACGAAGTTCGCCGGGACAGCTAGTACAATATAATAAAAGTTTTGTTGACATATCACATTACATAATATCTATCTATATCTATATAGTCTGTCGTCAAATCGTAGTTAAATAATGAAATGGTCGTAATTGCTGCTCAATTTAATCCATTAAATCTTCCCCATAATAAGGCGAGCTACGGACATTACCCTGTGCAACCAGGCTGAAACAGCGACCGAGACCAATAAAGGTAAGTAAATGTTGCATAAAATCTCTTGATATGGTTATTACGACAATATTATGGTCATATTATCATGTTCCTAAATATTGATAGAATAATATAGAAAGAAAGAAAGAAACGTTTATTTGACACACAAGAGAAAAAAAAAATACACAAAATATAAATTAGATGTGTCGAAAAGGTGCGGGCGCACCTTTTCTCTCTCAGCTCAGCATTTTTCGTGACAGCCACGGACTTATCACGACGCTGATTTTTGGCGGGAACCTCCGACGCTTGAAAGTGCAGCGAGTGACGCAGCGGCACATCGGACCACCAGAGAATCCCAAATCCCTCCAACGGACTCCGGGCCCATAAGGAGCACAAAATCGGTCGGAGAAAACCCGGAACCTCCGATAAGCCGATGCACCGCCGCCCAAAAGCACAGTGCCAGACGATACAACATATTAACACGAAATTATAGGTACACACCACACGGTGTCACTCGGACAGAGCGGAGTATCAATCCGGACAAGTAAGGTGCGCCAAAATCGATTTTTGTCCAATTCAGAAATCGGATATATAATAAATATAAATAATATAATAATGGAAACTGAAAGTCAACGGGGGAGGCCTTTGTTCAGCAGTGAACGTCCTATGGCTAAAATGATGAAGATGAATATAGTAATAGATAGGTTGAATAGAATTCCTTGTATCTTAGACGAGATAAAGCACAAGTTACAAGCACAAATTGTATCGATCTGTCGTAAGTTCGAATCTCTGTTATGCTCTCTGTGTTTTCTATCTCTGATTTTTTGTGAGAAATCCTGCACCTTCATATTATACTAGGTGTGAAGCCATGGTCTAAGATGATCTAGTACCTCGATAGGTACTAGATCATTTTAGACCATGGCTTCATGGCATAATATCGATATAATAGAGTTAACGTGTCAAATCGTGTAAAAATGTCTCATATATTGTGTGCTTATTGTGTACTTATCATAGGATCAGAGCAATGTATGTAATGTTGTCCAATATATATATATATATATATATATATATATATATATGTATATATATTACAGGGTGGCCAGAAAAGTGACTTCAAAAATTTTTTTTGGTGCCTCGTATTGAGAGGTATCTGAATCACCCCTGTGTATGTTCTACGATTTTTCGTAGTTTTCGAGAACCTTTTTTTTTTTCAAGATTTTTTGCAGTTAAAAAACTGCCATCGCCACCCGCCTGCCAAGCGTGGCGTGTATTGGCAATCCCCCACCCCGATGATGGAAGTCATTGGGGGAGGCCTATGTTCAGCAGTAGACGACCGATGGCTGAAATGATGATTTTAAATTGGAATTGCCTGTACTTTGGTGATTAGTATTGCTCTCTGAATTTCTATTAAACGTGAGCAGGTGATAGTAAGTAGCTAAATCATACATGTGTATATTATATTTAAGACAAAGCGAACGTGTTGTGAATGGGCCATGGAGCTAAAGCCTTAACGTAATGCTATTATAGTTATGTGTATATTAGGAACTTAGTATACACAGTAAGCAATTTAAGCCTCTTATAACGGTAGAAGCGCTTCTTTATAGTAAGAATGGTCTTACTCTATAGAACTATCAAGTTGGCTTATAAATCTACGTATAAACTAGTTAAATCGGTCAAGTGGTTAAGCAGAGCATCTTTTTTGTTTGTTTTTTCAATGATTAAATTATTTTTTTCTCCTGAAGTATAAGTACTCTATGTGGCGATAGGCGACGGATGGTACTTATTAAAGGTATAAATCCGATTTCTGCTCATTTTTGGAAGGTAAAAAGAGGTTTTATAACATTAATACTCTATAAGGTATGAGCTCCATGGAGTGATGGGGGGTATTTATTTCGCTTTATTTCCATAAAAGGGTAAAAATCGGTAAGAATCGAATACCCATAGGGTAAACCCAACCCTCCGTCACCCATTGCTATCGCCATCTAACCGTCAAAACATCTGTATTGTAATTATTTAGGTATTCTTATAAGGTCCGAATTAGTTATCATTCTTTTAGGGGTTGATTCTGGTGATTGTACCTACGAGTACAAAAACTTTTGCTGTGGGACAGATCGATCACAAAAAAAATATTTCTCCATACTAATAGCCAATCAAATGTTATGAATATGAAAACTGAACCTAGCCTAAGGAAGTAACGTATAAAATAGCACCGATAAGTAAGTATCAGTTCAGGTTTAAAAGTGTCAAAGGTAACCTAACCTACAATATTTTTAAAAGACCTATGCAACAACATCATACACAAGTGCATGAATCCAAACAAAAACGTATTTCATTATCATTTCAGCTATAGTGCTTTATCTAGTGCCTAACATCCTAGACCTCCCCCAATAACAGGTGGACAGATGACACGAAAGTTGCAGGAAGTCGCTAGATACATGCCACTTCCAACCGGCTATTTGAGAAAACGTAAGTTCTTATTATAAAGGGAAAAAAACATAATTAAGTATGTGGATCGGAACAAGTCCTGTTACATATGCGCTTATTTATTATTATTTTTAGATAATGACTTCCTTATTCCTTCGGACCAAATATAAAAGATTTATCCGAAGACATTGACCGAATTCTTGAGATTCCATCAAAATGTCAGTAGTTATTTGGTTCTGTTATTATTTTGGTCATGTATTTAGCGTCATGTACGAGTATATACAAGTTCCACACCAACGCTTGCTTTAAGTGGATGACTCATATTGTAATATGTAGCAACATGTGCGTTAAACATCGCTCTATACCATTATTACGCGGAGGAAATGTAGGGGATACTAGGATATTAGGTTGGTAAAGTATAAAGGTGATGCATTATTCCGCATCCGAATGGTTTTAATATTACCATTGCTGGTTTTCGTATAGCAAATGTGTCAAAATGTCTATTATATTCGTCAGATAAAAGTAATCTGATGTAAAGTAGTTTGAAAAATGAGCCCATGCTATAATTTTTTAAGGTTACATTTTGATTTGACTGCATAATTATTCAAATAATACTTAACCGATCAAGCATACGTAAACGAGATACAATAGAAATTCAATTGTTATGCGGTCTGGCGGCGGAAATAGACTGAACCTATCTATGTAAGGGTAGACCAATGTAGATAGATAGATATAAATTTGATTTCGCAAGACACATACACACAAAAACAAGACAGAAAATAATTCTACCGAAATGATTAATAAATTCATAAAGAAATAATACATAACAAGTTTCCATTTACCGCGATGTTACAGAGGCCAACAGAAATAACAACAGACATGTTTTTAATTGGTAGTATGTTCAATCAATCGACAATTTATTTAACGATGCGTCGTGTTTACGACCTTCGTCACGTTTTTTCAGGTTCCAGTGCCTCACAAGATGATGTACCTAATTGGGGTTTCATTTTAGCTGAGGTATATGAGTATTGATTTTGTTAATAAATAAAAAGATAAACATAAGAGACACGAGTATCTAATAAGTAAGTCATTATTACGCTCATTATCATTTGGTGGAATTGGTACACATTATCTTTCAAGTAGCTTCAAAAAAAATTTTATTTTTGTATTCACAATGCCAGAATTATTTTAGATTTTATTTACTTGAGAAATTCGACTGCTTGGGGTCGGAAATAGGAATCAAACCCACCTCCTTACCATTTATATTAAATTGTCTTCAAAAATTTGTTTACAAATGCCAAAGGGCTTACTTAGCTCATAAATGTCATGTCAACGCTTTTGATTTCCGTCTGGTTGCACACGCATTATAATAAAAAAAACTCGTGTGACTTAGACTCACGAACAGAGGGCTCCGTACAGTCCACATAATGGCTCTCCTTAAACACATTACAAAGTTAGTAACAAGGAAGTAGAATTTAATAAAATTATACTCTGACTTTGTCAATAGTGCAACAGACGCTTTAGACTGAATCTGAGCTTTTTTCATTGTAAAAGTTGTTTTAGAAAGAGACAGGTAAGTATATCTCAATTTCTTATTACTGTACTATGGTATTTTTTTTACCTAAAATGAATTAATTTTCCACTATAAACACTACAATTAAAGTTTTTTTTTTACAAATTTAGTAAAAACTATATGTTATTTTCGTGCATATTCCCTATTAGGCCTTAATAAAGCCAATACTATTTTGTAATCGTGCCAATACTTTTTTATTTACCCTACTACCGCCTTGGAAGAAAATTGTAAGCTAGCGAGCGCGAGAAACCCAGTCATAGTTAGCCTCTTTATAAACCCTTAACCCTGTAAAACTAGACATACAGGGTGTACCAGAGAATAGGACACTCCTTAAAATTGCTTAATCAGCTGATCGTATACAACTACATAACAACATATACTATGGGAGCCACATCAAAATCGTGTTTTTTTTTCAGATGCTTCATACACTATCGTCGAGATAGCTAATAAATTTGTATAGAGCATCAAAAATTCTCTATTTAGATGTTGCTTACATAGAAAGAGTTGTTGTATATGAACAGCTGATCACGTGGTTTTAAGGAGTGTCCTATTCTTTTGTACGACCGTCTGGTGTAGTGGTTCGCGCTCCGGACTACAAAGCCAGCGGTTGCGGGTTCGAATCCCGCAAGGGGCAAATGTTTGTGTGATAAGCACGAGCATTTGTACCTAAGTCATGGATGTTTATAAAAGTATTTAAATATGTTTATTCGTTATTTAGTCGCCATAGTACGAGCTTTGCTTAGTTTGGAGCTAGATAATTGGTGTGATTGTGAAAACAATTTATTATTTATTAAGTATGTTTACAAGAAAATACTAACTGCGAGTAGGGCAGTTTTCCACGCATTATTATCGTATTAATAGTAATTAACGGAACAATAAACATTTATTCCTTTTCCAATCAGTTAAAAAAAAATTGAGGTGCTTGTAACTGTGGAGCTGAGTACTGAGTACTGAACAGCAGCGCTTTGGTAGTGATTGCGAATAGAGGTAGTAGTATAATAGAAGAAAGTTAAAGAACCGACGCTGTGGAGGCAGTGGATGGGTGACCATTCCGACCATATTTAGAGACATTTATCACTACCACCTCCGAGCTTTCGAGCACTTAAAAAGTTCGTGCCAGCTTATTAGCTTAGGTAATACTAGACAGAGGTCTTAAATGCTCCTTGATTACTTAAATCTGACAGCAAGGTTTAGTCACTGGCCTTACACACCCTTTCACCAATCCACACTGGGCCCGCGCGGTGGAGTTTGCCCCAAACTACCTCGTTGAAGTGAGGTCTGGTACCTTGCTGTGAGACGTTTAAACCTTTTTTAAATCATCTTAGACTACGATTTTAGTGTATAAGGGTTTCATTGTTTACATATTATGTTTCACGGGGCTCTAAAATTCCGACAAAGTATTCCTTCAAGCTTTCTAATGGTTGATTTAACATGGAATAAAGAGTTCTTATACTTACTGCGCTGTAATTTTTGAAACAGTATGAGGACGTTTTATGTGATTCTTCTAGAATTCAACACTTTATGTTGTTCAAAGATAACCTATAGGTAAAAAGAACACAACTATAGAATCCTAGTAAGTATTTGCAGTTCTTTAAGAATGGACAGTCTTTATGTTATTAGTATCACTTACAAGAACTCACTAAGCTATTACTATAACATTTTAAGCTTTCTTGTTGCATTTTTTAAACTAACACTACACTACTATATTATTAATGCAAAACAAAGTTACCTTTTTTATGAATTTAATTATCTGGCGGGAACGCCACACCATATTGTACCACGGCCACAAATAATGAAGTAATGCGGATGGGTAAAAAATCTTTATCGCGCTCAGGCAGACGATGCCGTACGTCGCCAGTCATATATCGCAATAGCATAGCAATTAAGTCGAAACATTTGGAAAATCATTTTAGAAAAAGAGGTATGTATGTATTGCATTAATACCCGTGTAGTGTATAATCACTAAGCGATAATTTAAATTCCCTGAAACTTGAAGGGTTAATACAATCCCACGCACAAATCACGAACTTAACACAACTGTGCATACTTAAGTAGGTAGATGTAATAATCAAAATGGATAGAAAGGTATTATTAACGACGACCGTCTGGTTTAGTGGTGCGCACTCCGGACTACAAAGCCAGAGGTTCGAATCCCGTCGGGGAAAAGTGTTTGTGATGAGCACGAACAATTGTACCTGTGTCATGGATGTCATACAATGTGTATAAGTCTGTCCATACAAGTCAGTCTGTGTCAATAGTACAAGCTAATGCCACATCCAATGGGACTAGTCAATTGGTGTAACAATTATTTACCTATGGTCAAAATATGTGATAATAATACAACATAGGAACATAAGGCTAGACTTAGAACAAGCTCATTTTGAAATTCGAATGCGTTTCAAATTTTTAATGCAGAGAAAACCAAACTCACGCGTAAATGATGCGTATAATTTATTAATATGATCATTAATAAATTATACGATAAGGAACTGAATAATACTGACGTTAACGTAACAAAGCGTTAGCAACAAATAACAAAATACACCAGAGGCGCTATAATATGATGAAATCGACCACAGACTGCAGCGGCTAACGGTAAATGACTCTATATTTTTACAAAATATTTGCTTTGCTTTTTATATTTTTAATTTAGTTAGATATTTCCGAACTAGCACCGAACAGTACCTATGGAGATCTATTGGCTAAACTTTATTACTACGAGGATGCATAATGCCAATAGTTCTAAAATAACGCTGAAATAACGCTTTGTAGTTATGTTCATCTGATTTGGGCGGGCGCTACTGATTTCGACACAATCATTGACTAATGTATTTAGTAACGTTTACAAATACGTAGTAACATGTTGTTTTTTGTTTCAGTAAAGAAATTCATTTGTTTATTTACCTTTGCCTACTGTAGCACCCCAGCCCCCCTAGCATGACCACCAAAACACGATATGATATGATCTGATATAGAGATATATCGACACCAACTGTAAAAATATTTTAGAATTTTTATCGAAATAGCGATCATAATAGTGACTTCACCGGCACGGCGATTCAACATGGCGGCTATATCTATCATATTTTTACAGTTGGTGTCGATATATCGCTATATCATATCATATCATACCCTGTTTTGGTGCTCATGCTAGGGAGGCAGATCTACGGTGCTACAGTGTGCGTTGTGAAAATTATTCTAAGGCATATGAATATTAAATTAAATACCACAATATAGTGAAGGGTCATTAATTTTTTGCCATACTTAAACAATAAAACTCTTGAATAAAATCAATAAAACCAATTTATTTCTGTAAATAGGCCTAAATTAAGTAAGGCACAATTTTTTTTACCTATCACTGCCTTGGGCCAATATTATGGGCTATGGATATCTTTAATACGGAGAACAGATTGCTTGTTCATGACCAACTATATTTAATTTACTGTGGCAACTCTCTCTTCCTACTAGCTCGTGAAACGATAAAATCAGTCTGTATTCAATAAAATTGAATTAATTAAATATCTTTTTATTTTGTGTGCAAACCTTATTAACACGTTTCCTACATAAAGAAAAAAGCTAGGTAGGTGTATCAGCGCAGAGCAGATATGAATCAAGGTTAAATCTTCCAGTAATATTGCTGCGGCCCCATCAGGGAAATATGTAGTTTGCGAGCTGGGCTACTGTTTGCCACTCCTATTTTAGATGAAGTAGGCAGTTTACGCTTTTAAATTTAAGTCAGCTAACCGTGATTAAGCCTTATGGGACTGCAGCCTGAAAGCTGTGATGATGATCATTCTAAAACAAATATAATTCTATGACAACCTGAATTATATATTCGACAAAATGTGAAGGATACTTCTCTCGTGGGATCACGTTCTAAATGTTTACGCATTTTTTATGCATTACTCTTTTACAGTGTTATTTGGGAGCTTAAAAAGAACTAGTGGGAACAAAATTTCGCCGTTTGCCATAGGATTGGATCACACAATGTCCCGGCGCTGTTTGAGTTGAGGCTCGCCCGGTTTGTCTCCCGGATTGTGGAGAAACTTCTTTAATTCCCGATTTATTAGCCGTGCAAGTAGTAAGTTAAACGGTTTGATACCTTATTCGTAATCCAAATTATAGACTGTACAGTGGGATTTCGTTTATGTCAAAATGCGTTTGCAATGTTAACAAATTACTACAATATACCTAAGTACAGTATTTTATTTATTTAAATAGTTATTTCGACAACTTATTAGTTTATATGAAATGTTAGTTTGACATTCTGGTAACCAAAACAACTTTAGTCATTTTTTTCATGAAAGTTTATTCGATAATTTATGAAACGGTGATGATTAGCTTCGATGAATCAAGAAAAAATAATATTAAAAATCGTGGTATAGTTTACTGTAAATTTAAATTCGATATCAAAAAAATCTGTATTCTGAAATATATTTTTCACGTAACAAAAGGAACAACCTAGGGTCAAATAAATTTATTTATTGAATAAAACCTAATTTAATATCAAGTGAAAGTTAAAAGAGGAAACTCACGTTGGCCTATTTTTTTGAGTACCTACTCCAATGTCTTTGCACTCATTAATAAAACAATAGCATTTCATAATTCAATAGGCGTTGTTGTTTTGTCCCAATTTTTCGTTTTGTTTTGACTAAGTAGGTTATTTGTATAATAGTCAGGTCACATGTCTTTTTTCTTAAGAGGCCTATTGCAAAATTTTAACAATATTGTGGTTATAAGGTAATTAGTGGACATTTAAAAGATAACTCGAATGTAAGCGGCCGCTTTGTACTATATTTTTTTATTAAATAATGATTACCTTTTGTGACAAATAAAGTAATTCCCATATTTTTTGCAGGTTCTTAAAAAATCACTCTGCTTGTGCATTAATTTTTGGAGTTGGTGCAAACGAAAACAATCAAACTCTCATCGGTTGGCACCGACTCCAAAAAATCTGATTAGGTACTTCTTAAAACCGTGTCACATAATTTTTATGTAGTTTTCGCGTAAGACGTCCACCCACAAGGTGGACAGAGGACCTGGTGAAGGTTATAGGAAGCCGCTGGATGCAGGACGCTTCCAACCAGCCAATTTGGATATCAGTGGGGGAGGCCTATGGTCAGCAGTAGTCGGCCTAAGGCTAAAATGATGATGATGATAATTATTATTTACACAATCTTGTTGTAGTTTACCCATTATAGTAGAAAAACAAATTAGATAAAACTTTTCTTAAGGAAAATTTTATTATAATAACAAAGGTTTACTTGTTCTCATTCTATTGAAATAGCTTCGGTTTCTGTTAATAAAAGTAGAAATCATGTTATTTTATCATAATCAGCTGATATTCAACGTTTATAATATTTTAATTATTAATGCAACACTAAATCTAAATAAAGACAAACTCTATATTTAAAATAACATTTGAAAATTATAAAAAGTATTTTTACATTATGTATTTGGTAAGTCATCTCAATAGTTTTACCTCAATTTTACGACAATATTTGTAAGTAAAAGAAAATAGTCGTTTCTCTAGACAAAACAAACAAGGAACTCATCAAAATAAAATACATTCTTCTCCCCCGAGACGAACAAAGGACCGCATGAAGATTATAGCTAGAAACTTGTGACATGACTTGTCATATCAATACTTATACATAATCAGGAACTGGATATTTTTAACATAAAATATTTGAAACCAGCTACCTAGAAATACCAAAAGGCGATAAATTCATTAAATTTTTTAGGATTCCGTACCTCAAAAAAAAAACGAAAAGCCTTATAGCATCACTCTGTTGTCCGTCTGATTGTCTGTCCGTATAAGATAAGATAAGATAATGTTTATTACGCATAAAATTGGTTTACAAAGATAGGTTGACAAAATTGAATAAAATACATTTAAGTTGTAGGCACGATTAATGGCGGTCTCGCACTAGGTTATACCTGTATCGCGAGAACCATGTTTAACGACTGTATTATCAAAAAGTTTTGCGTGTGCGAGGTGGTCGAGTGAGATAGGCTTGAATTTAGTAAATCAGTGCAATTTTAATTTAAAATGTGAAAATTAGTGAGATGTTATATGCTATATGCGCGGATGTGTGTGTTTGATTGTGTGTGTGCGCGCGTGTATGTGCGTGTGTGTGCGTGTTGTGATGAGTGTGTGGTTGTTTATGTCAGGTTTACTGAGTGATTTTCAGTAGACTTTCTGTGTCGTAATATGACAGAGTAAGAAGCCAGTTCATCACCTCTTTAACGGCTAGTCTAACCGAACTATGTCTTATGTCGCAGAAACGTGCAATTTTATTGTAGATGAAGGGCAGTTTGAAGTCGAGATGATTTTTTGCAAAAGCTGTCTTTACTACATGTGATGGAATGTGAAAAACCCTTTTATTTACTAATTTTTGGTAGCTTGGGGAATTTAAAGTAGAGCGGTGGGCTATGGTAAAAACTTTTAGCATGTATAATTGTCTAACATTCAGGACTCCTGCTTCTAGATACAGGTCTCGAGTTGGGTATCGGTATGGTTTTTTTAGCATCACCTTAAGCACTGTCGGTATGTCTGTGAAGACCTTTTATCTCAGGAACGCATGGAGGTATCGAGTTGAAATAAAAACCATATACTCAAGTCTATAGTTCCTTGAAGCTGTAAAAATACCACCTTCTAAGTTAAGATATAAAAAGATACGGCCGTTTACGCCGCAAAAAAACATATATTTTACAGTATCAAGAAAATCAAAATTTATAGGGTACTTTCCGATGACCTACACTATGAAAAAACTTCGAACTTTTTTGTATGGAGTCTGGCATACCTCAAGTTGCATGTAACCTTAAATAACATTATTTTGGTGTACACATAGGAAACATGCGTTAATCGAAAGAAAAAATAATTACAAACAACGAATACTCTTTGACAAAATGTCGTAAATGAGATGCTTTTTTCAGAATTTCAATTTGAATACGTAAATAAAAGTAAATATTACATGAACTCTGAAATTCTAAAAAAAGCAATCATTTACGTCATTTTGTCAAAGAGTATTTGTTGTTTGTAATTATTTTTTATATCTTTTAACATGTTTCATAGGTGTACACCAAAATAACGTTATCTACTTGCAACTTTAGGTATGCCAATTAGGTTCGATGCCTTTTGGCAAGTAATATCGACTTATACTTATCATACCAGGGAAAATCTTACAACTATACTTTTAATTAAATTTTTGTAATTGTAATTAAACTGTGAGACTCGATTCCTAAACTATTTCTAAATATACCTGCAAATTTGTACGGAACCCTCCGGGAGCGAGTCCGACTCGTACTTGTCCGGTTTTTAATTATTGAATGTGTCAGACAACACACTATTTGCAATGTTCTACGTTTGAAATGGGCTAAGGGTTTAACTAAAATAAATTACACCAACTTAACTAAATGCGTTTAACTATTTACAATAAACATAATTCAAACTCAAAAAAGGATATCAAGAAATACAACTCACTTCCGTTCTGTAAAATTAATTTTCTAATGCAACTGCAAATGACAAATCAATTACATTCTCAAAGGTTTTTCTCGCGCATTGAAATAAAGGACGATTTTATATTTTAATTTAGTCCGTGAAACCGACAAGTATACTGCATCTGAATTTAGGTGCAGATAGTTTTTATCTTATGTAAGTACTTACTTGTAGAAAACACTAGCCAAGTGTGAGTCGGTTTTATTTTATTTGTAGAAGACACAAAACAAGATACATTTGACATGAACACAAAAAGCATGTGACAAAAAAACAAAACATGCCTCTCAGCTAATTTCTAAAACTAGTTTAGATAGATTAAGAAAAATTAAGTTCCCCAAAAAGAAAAGTAATTTCCACAGTAAATTTTCTTCCTTCCAGTTCGGGTTACCGCGAGCCTGATTCTCATTTGACTAGTTTAAATCACTTCTCGTTTTGCAACAAAAAATTAAATAAATTGTTATTTTGCAACAAAAATCAAAGCATGTTTGCTTCTTGCATCTATTGACGTTTTCCTGTAGTATTAGTAACAAAGATTTTGATAAAAAACGGACAATATTTTAGCTATAGTTTAGGAGCCAGGGCCTTTAATTAAATGTAAGTTTATTTCATCTATAAAGTTTCGATTATTTTGATTTCTGTATTTAAGTAGATAATAATGATAAAATATTTTATTTCTTAATAACAATACAAACATTTAGTAAGACAGCTCCAGAGAGTTATAATTATACTCGTGTGCCTCGCTTTTACCTTAGTACCAGTTATATTATTGAGTAGGTAGGTTTATTTTAAATACGTTTATGATATATTACTATCATGATTTTAGATCAGCGAAAGTTTGAGTCAGATAGGTTTAAATATCAAAATATGGAAAATATATGACCTGTTTTACCACTGACAAAGATTTATAATCAGACACAAACAAAAAGAGGCTCACGATGTCTGCACTTAGCAAATAAACCTCAAGGCACATTTGGCTAAAACATTCTTACCCACTAACGTACATTATACATTTCCCCAGAGCGAGTAAGTTCGGTCAGACATTTCGAGCATATTTTTACTATACAACATTTCTGATAATTATTGCCCTTAGAATACATTTTCCCCAGGATAATTAGATAGTATGTTACATTCCCTGACAGAACTGGCAAGACTTTCCCACTCGTTTGCGTTCTCAAGGTTGTGGGAAGATGAAGGGGCCCTATGTCCAGCCGTGGACTTCCAAAGTTTAATGATGGCGCCCATTGCTGTAATGGGCTAGTTTCCTAAAAAAACCTAAATAGTCCGTCAGTTGGATTAACAGAAAATATTGGACACGTATTTTTTCTTTTCTCAATCAAACCAAAAAAATAATGAAGATATAGCCCGTTAAAGTTCCGCATAACGTCACGCCTTGCAACACTTTTCAGCAAGGCGTGACGTCACGTGCTCACTTTAAGGCGCTTTATCTTCGTAATTATTTGTTTGATTGACAAAAAAGACAAAATATGGGTCCAATATTTTTTGATAATCTAACTGACGGACTAAATAGAATAATCATTTTTTGACCCAGGAAACTAGCCCATTGTCGTCGCCATCTCTGAGGTCCCAGGTTCGATTCCTGGTAGAGTCAATGTAGCAAACGCACTTTTTTTTATTGTCTCAGGTCTAGGACTTTGGATTGGTACCGTAGTTGTTTCTGATTTCTATAAGACAATTGCTTTGACTACTTAAATTAGGATAAGAGCAATGAATGTGTTGTTGTCCGATATTTATTTTTTATTATTTAAAAAAATACCAGACAACATCACATTGTTTCTGATTTCTGTAACACAAGTGATTTAGCGACATACTTTAGGATCAGAGCAATGTAGATATGTGATATTGTTCAATGTTTATTTATGTTTATTACAAATCATATCTAATATAAAAATGCCAATAATTTCTTGACTCTTTTATTCTAAGCTTATTAAAGAACAATATTGATCGTATTTATAAAAGATGGTAGTATTTAGTTTTAGGTTAAGTTAGTTTATTTCAAGCATTGTTGTATACTACAGTTTAATAATACGCTTTAATAGACACAATCATGGCTGGATGGCCTGAAATAAAATAATTTTATCGAGAGAACAGAAAGAAAAATAAGTTGGTGCTTAAACCAACGAGCATGAAACGATTGTATGCCTAATTCCAGCCGTCATTACGACTACGTGTAGTATGTTTCCACTACTAATATTTGGTTAAGCATAATTCACGATAGAGAAGAGCACTCGAATTGTATAAGTGTGCTTCATTTTAGCACATCAAAATTAATTTATCACGCATTGATAACTAAGTGTGTGCTACCTAATTAGGTATACATAGTATAAAGTGGGTTAGTCATTTGTTCTTTTTCGTTCTCTTCTTTCTTCGTGATCTCAAATTAAATAACTATCATTCCTTATAGAGTTATGAGTTACAAGACAACGAATATGCCCAGAGGCATCTACCTGCACACCCAGACCCGAGCCAACTTAGAAAAAGTGGTTTAAATAAATAAATAAATAAAATCATTTATTTGCCAAAAATATGGTTACACAGTGTTCTTAAATAATATTTACCAACATATTCTATCGCCAGCGACGTGCAAATTTTGATAAGGAGATCTTTACATCATTTTTAATAACCATTAATTTACTTTAATTTTATAGAAAAAATATGTCATCCAGAACTGTTCCTAATGAATCACTGTTACATTACGCCGATAGTGTCGTCAATATATTCAAATATTCTTAATTAAAAAAATATTTAAAACTTCAATCTATACCTATCTGAGAGAGTTGATGCGTGTGGTGACGAAGGCGGTACAAACGTCACAATACTAAGCCCATCTTCAACATTTAAATGTTTTTTTTATTGGGATTTCGATGTTGGCTTCAAACAAAAAGTTACTATCATCATCATTTCAGCCATAGGACGTCCACTGCTGAACATAGGCCTCCCCCAGCGACTTCCAGATTGGCCGGTTGAAGGCGGCCCGCATCCAGCGGCTTCCTGCAACCTTTACCAGGTCGTCTGTCCACCTTGTAGGTGGACGTCTTACGCTGCGCTTGCCGGTACGTGGCCTCCATTCCAGAACCTTTCTGCCCCATCGGCCGTCAGTTCTACTGATTGAACCCTTCAAGATGAAAGTTAACTAACAAATTAGAACTTTAGATCGGTCCAAAAACGGTCCATAAATGGACGTCAATAACTTCTATGTGTCATGGACACAACCCGATCGATTGAAACACGAAAAAAAAAACGATCACAATTGCGAAATTGGTTAATTTTATCGTACAAAAACTCAAACGAATGACAAAAAAATAATATCGCTCGAGGTGTTCTGTTGGTATTAAATCCCGCTGTTGTTATTCACTCAGGTCGCACAAAATAATATTAAAAATGGAAACGTTGTTAAATTTTAACGCGAGATCGAATACCAATGAGCCGGTTTTACGTTTCGTTTCACGTAACGGGGAGACATTCTGATTTAGATTATACAAGTCGCTGTTACCTTGGTGATTACTGAAAACGATACTTAATTCGTTTGTTTTGTGCTTAAACATTTATTTATCTCATTTTAGAACAGAGAACCTTGCCCAAAAATGACGGGAGCAATGAATTCGGATTTACTATAAAAATCACTGCACGTGAGTGCTTTTTTCTTATTGAAATAATCCTGTTTTTTTAAATTAACGTTAATTGTAATCAATATTGCCTGTTTATTAATTTAAATATTTTAGATTATTGCCTCACAAATTATAATGTTAAGGTATAAAAATCTAGCGACATTAATAACTGACACTTCAGACTTTGGTTACCACAATGTATGGATATTAAAATTTGTATTTGTAACCATCACAATAAAGTTTGATTTATTTTTCTTTACATACATAATTTACAAAAAAAAACGATAGATCGTTGAATCTAGCATAATGCAATACGTAGTTGGTATTGCTACGGACCGTAGCCCTTGACATATGCTACACATAATATTTTGATTACACCTTAGCCTACGCATGAAATGCATTTTTTTAAATATTTCAGAGCAAAAATAAGTAACCAATCAAATGGATCTCTGTGTAAAAAACCGGCATGAGCGAGTCAAACTCGCACACCGAGGGTGCCGTACCAACTTATAGCTAACTAAATAATTGTTCTAAAACAGAAATCGAGTCTCGAAGATATTTACCGATTGTCCGAGTTTGATAAAAAACACTTTTTTTATGTAACTACTACGGTTTTTGGACTTTGCCTTTACTTGTGCTGTAAGACATTGCTTCTTGCCAAATTTCATAATTCCAGGTCAACGAGAAGTACCCTATTAATTTTAATTTCCTTGAGAGTGTCAATATATTCGTTTTTCCCGCATTAACACCCGTATCTTTTTTAACATTAACTTAGAAGTTTGATCTTTTCACTGCTTTAAGACCTGAGACCTGATTTCGTTTTAATTTCAACTTGATACTTTGAACTCCACGCGTTAGATAAAGGGTATAGATAAAGGGGATAAAATCCCAAGATAAAGGGTCTTGACAGACAGACATACTGACAGACGGACGGACAACAAAGTGATTCTATCTATATATCGAAATAGAGTATTTATAGCGCAAAAGAAATGTGTTAGAGCCATGTGCCATCCCGCCGTGTGAGTCTTGCAGACCAGCTTTTATAAAACTCGGACTTCTACCACTACCTGTACTGAACATTTTTGAAATTTGCTGCTTCGTAAAGAAACATGACAAATTATTCATGAAAGCTAAAGATACAAACTCAAGGCATAAAAGAAACCCAAACAGGTTGGTCTTAAGTGTCATCCCAAAATCGCTAAAATACAACAATAGTTGTGTATCTATGTGTGTTAAGATATAGAATAAAATTCATGATGACATAAAAAATTAGAAAAACAATATTTTTATGACTAAATTGTACAAGTGGCTTATTGACCAAAGAATCTATGACCTAAAATAACTACTTGACCGCACATCTCATTAACTCGATTTAATTTGACCAATTAATTTACCCGTCTCACGTCCATTTTTTAATAAGTGATAAGACTAATTTAGTATTCCAATCAATATTATTAATTTATCAATCTAATTATATTGCAATTGTCTCACGCATAATGTATATACACTTAATTTAATTAATATTTGCATGCTAATAATCCTGGCAAGACATGTGCAACTTTTTTAATGTAACATCTTTATACCATGTTCTTACGCAAATAATATATTATGAATTAAATTCAAATTCAAATTATTTATTAACCATTTCGTTACATTGCATAACATTATTACATGATTATGATTGTGGGTTCCGTTTTTTCCTTTTGAGGTACGGAATCCTAAAAAGTACTTCGAAACCTATTGTTAACAGCATTGTCAGTGTGAACCTAAACATTGTTAACCCTAGTAACAGAAAAAATAATATTTGACGCCGTGTTGCCCTTAAACTCCAAACTTAAATAGAAAATAAACTTTGTCATCTTACTCTTAACCTTATTGTACCCAAATTTGCGTCAAGGTTCAGATTTTATACGAATTAAGTATCTCAGAATCTATCAGAGAAGGCGTTTAGTCAAAATTTTCTTTTTTAATAAATAAATATTAGACCACAACATATACATTGCTCTGATCCTATGGTAGTCAAACACTTGTGTTATAGAAATCAGAAACAACGACGGTACCACAACACCCAGACCTGAGACAATATAGAAAAGTTATTTTTCTACATTGACCGACTGGGAATCGAACCCGGAACCTCAAAGATAGCGACACCAAATCCGGTATGTTTGCCTCTCGGCTACGTAGGTCGTCATATTTTTATTTGTTTAATTGTAGTGCCGTTTATTAATAGCAAGGGTGAAAATGAATGGGAGAAACCTCAAAATCTCAATAAAACTTTGCATAAAGTCCATTACAACAGATTTTTTGCAATTTCGATGTTATTACCGCAGTGAAATGTGTTGTATTTGAGTAGTCAGTAAAATAACCCCCTGATGAAAGGAAAGTTACCTAATAAAATAGAACTTTACATAATTAATTACCTTCTCTATTAAGGATAAGTATTTTCTTACAGAAATCTCATTGTATCAGGGTGTCCAGTAACTCAATGATACTTAACCACTATACATCATAGTTAACAACTTTTGTTCTAAGACTTTTAAAAATATGCATATTATCTATGCAACTTTGCAAAAATCATAAAAGAAAATTATTTGTTCACCATGATGAAAATAAAATGTAATTACGAGATTATCCTTAAGTTATGGGACAACCTGTATATTTTTTACACAGATACTAATAGTTCACCATAATCCACTCGTTTAATATGAAACACGTGGAAACAAAAATCGTTTCGTTTAGGCATCTAGAGCTGCATAAAGCCTGTTCTACATTGTTAATTAACCCTAGTATTATTTTTTGCAAGTTCTTGTAGCATGTAACGCTATATTTTATTCGTGTTCGTCAATTTTAAAAATCGTGATTCATTATTATGATGTGTATTAAAAAAAACTTTTCCATTACACACTCCGACAACTAACCAGTGAAGGTTACCTTCTATTTTTCGTTTGACAGTGACATTTCTGAAAAGACAGGTGCTTGAATTTAGTTCAAATCCTAGTATAAGCCGGGAATCGAGGTTCTTTTAAATAAGCGTTTTGAGCAAGACGTCAGTTGTGCGTTTGCAGAACCCCACACGGAAAAATTTATGACAACTGCGTCGGAAAAATAGATGACAGCCAACAGCTAGTGTCGTAGTTAGTTAGTTAGTAATACGACAGATATCCTGCTAAAACGTCCTATTAAGGCCCACGTCTTGTGTGTGTGTGTGTGTGTGTGTGTGTGTGTGTGTGTGTGTGTGTGTGTGTTGCGCGATGACTATGATTCGAATCCTGGTAGAGTCAATTAAGAAAATTAACTTTTCTACAATGCCTCGGGTCTGTGTCACCGCAAAAAAATCGTTTTATGATATGTACCTCGTGAGTACACACAGGGTTTTTTCATTTATTTCTCTAAGACCAGACGACTAGTGTGTTATCGGACGTATATTTGTTATTTAAAAATGTAATTTGCCTTGCCTTTTTTATAAATGTAACATGCCTGAGCCGCCATACCACGTTTAAATATATTTTTTCTCGCCAATAATTTAAATTTTCTGTTATAAAAGTTTCATTGCCTGTGTATACCCGGCCTAATTTTATTATTGATTTCTTATTTGTTACACAGACTCCCGATTGTGTATAATTAATTACTCAATCAATTATTGTCCTTCAGACAATAACAATATTTGAACAAAGAAACCCAAAATGGTGAGATACGAATCAGTGGAAAATTTATTGTGTTCGTAATTTTGAATCGTTTTGTGATATTGAAGTTTTGCGCAGCCATTATTAAATATACGGGGTGTATAACAAATCTCAAACTTCCTTGAAAACACTTTATTAATAGCACTGATTACAACTTTTTCTTATGGAACCAACATTAAAGTCGCGAAAATATGTGATGTTGTCGTCAAAGTGGACAATTCTTTTTAATGAAAAGTCTTAATAGCAGCTGGAATCGTAAACAAGGATCTACACGACTACACAAAATAAACATTATTACTACTATGATTGCAATAAGAATTTAAGATATGCCTAACTTTAAATCTTTTTACTGTCATAAATTAGCCTGTGACATTTAACACCCAAACATTGAAAACCTTATCAAAATCCACTGTCACATTCATCACAGAAACCTTCATCGTAAATCCGATTATTTAGCGAAAACCTTATCAAAATCCATACAGTTGTTGCAAAAATCAGTTTTTTTTAAACGTACAAGATATAAAATTATGACAGACAAACGCAGCGTTCTTTATTTCATTTTAGTCGCTTTTAGTCGACGACCCTTAACAATGAATATTCCGAGATTCTAACATATAAATGAATAATTTTAGTTCTGATCACGCGCCCGAAACGAATTTCCTTCTTCTTAAAAACA
The DNA here is from genome assembly GCA_963576865.1 of Anania hortulata. Taxonomy (NCBI): domain Eukaryota; kingdom Metazoa; phylum Arthropoda; class Insecta; order Lepidoptera; family Crambidae; genus Anania; species Anania hortulata. The sequence continues at coordinate 4,816,392 of OY756399.1, read as the reverse complement.
TTATCTTACGTATGTTTTATTTATTAAGTTAGAAACAGGTCATTATGGATCTCATGAATCACATAGTAACTAAGCATTTTATTTACTCTATTTTCTTCTTCTCTCTGGTATATTACCTACGAAACTGTTGGTAACAAATTACTTTTTACGAATGTAAGTGAGTTCAAATAGATATTAACACTCTTTAATTCACTCGGTAACTTTTTTTTTTTACAACATCACTTACATTGCGCTGATCCTATGTTAAGTAGCTAAAGCACTTGTGTTACAGAAATCAGAAACAACGACGGTACCACAACTGATGACTAACATAATTTAAAATATGTTATTATTTTATTTTATTTGTTTGTTTAATTAGTTTGTTAAATTTTTTGGACTTTTATGTTTTGGAACTCTTTACCGCCTCCCTTCTCTCAATATGAATTCAACTTTCCTCTACCTGAAGGTTGTCTGGAAGAGATCGCTTCCAGCGATAAGGCCGCCTAAATTGTGCTATTCACTAATTACTTTCCTGTGATTTGTTTGTTTTGTGTGGTGTACAATAAAGAGTATCTATCTATCTATCTATAATTTAAAATATTATAATCATACTATATTCATACTGAATTTTAAAAACTGCAAAGAAATGTCAGAAATAAAAAATTTACTCCACGCCGACCCAGTAAAAATGCGTTTCAATTATTGCAACCTTTGTAGTAAAAATCTCCAGAGAATGCCGATCAGCAGAACAAAAGCATCAAAATTTTGAATAAAAATATTTCAATTCCCACATTGAAATGGCTGGCTGGGTGATTGAATATCGGTGGTTTAAAACAGGTGACATTATCAAGGGAATACTAGCAGTTTGTGATCTCCCACACAAAATTAAAACCTGTTATAAAATAATTCTTTCTTTTGACACGACTTCCCAAAAAAGAGTGTAATAATAAGTACTCCATAATAATTGCTTGACTTCACTCTGATACAAAACTTTAGTAACTTAGTTACTTAGTTAGTCGGATATTAAATTTGTTGTAGTGCATGCGGGCAGTTTTGTACAATACCTACTGTATCAATTATGTGCCTGACTTAATCTTTTATATTATTACTAGCTGTTGCCCGCGACTTCGTCTGCGTGGTCTTTAGGGGTATGAAAAATAGATGTTGGCCGATTCTCAGACCTACTCAATATGCTCACAAAATTTCATGAGAATCGGTCAAGCCGTTTCGGAGGAGTACGGGAACGAACATTGTGACACGAGAATTTTATATATAAGATTAAACTTAACAAAAGGGAAATACATTTATTTTCTCAAACATGTAATGTTAATGTTCAGTGCACATAAGTAAAAAGTAAATAAAAGGATTTCAAATGTAAAATAAATTAAAAAAAAACGATTAGGTATTTTATAGAGGTTAGTTGGTTTAGATGAGAGAAGTAATATCTAGAAATACTTAAACCTAGAACCTATGTCAATTATATCGATGTTAATAATTTGCCTTCTGGATGAACATGTGCTACTTTCAATCCCTGGGTCATTTATAGGTGTATTTCGTAAACACAATGTTCCTATTAATTTGCCTAACTAACTTATTTGAGCCTAATTACCTATACTGTGTTGTTAAAGCAGCTATACTATAAGGTTCCTTAATCTCAGGCAAATAATCAGTATTGCATCTTAGTCGGTGCTCTAACGACATAAATATTATGTATGTAAGGTTATTTTATGAAAAAAGTCTTATTGGTCCTATGTATTAGATTATACTATCCTTTGTACTGTGGCTGTTGATTTTTCGTATAATATATTTGAAAAAAATAAAAAAATACTTAGCGGATACTAGTATGACAACGCAGATTGATAACAAAGATAATTAATGTAGGTAATACAATAAAAAAAATCGTTGTATCAGATTTCTGGTGTTTGATAGCAAATCTCGTGAGTAAATTATATTTGTTAAATTTTTGCTAAGAATGTTTAGGAAAAAATACTCGTACATCCTAGGTCTAGGAAATGATCAGGATTAGGATAATGATTTTTGCAATGTTTTTTTATCAGCAGTACGTTACTGAATTGACAAAATAAAATGATCTTGACACATAAATATTGATTATACAAAAGGTGTATAGTTTTTTTTTATATTTAACAAAAAACACATTAGATTATCAAAAAGTTTAGGTTACATTTTTACGTAACGGATATTATGTCCAACTGGACATTTAAACAATAATGCACCTTAGCTATAAATTATTCAAATTCAAATAATAATTAATGTTAAATTTTCCTGACTTTTTGTAACATTGTAACAGTATTTTGGAAATTATTGAACCATTTTTGAAGCCATTTTGGCTTTAATTAATCTTCTAATAATTAATTGCCTCGTAACCAATAAAAACAACTGCATATTATAATGTTAATGTTAAATCATTTTCAGTTCTCACCAGTTGGAAGTTTTTTATTATAGCCAAGGCTTGAAAAATTTATGTATTGAAAACACTGGACTGTATTTTTTTTTATTTAAAGGATAATTTTATTACAAAATTTATTTTTTAGGTGGAGTTATATATTTTTAAGCTTAATCTAATCATGTATCCTATCTTTCTTTTATATATTTTTCGCTTGTAAAACTACTTTTAATTTTACTTAGTTTAAATCTTTTTAATTGGACACATGAAAAATTATATTATGCCTCAAAAGTTGTTTTATCTCTATAACCGCAAGTAAATTTTATGTAAAATAAATCTATGAAATGCTTTTTCAAATGCCCGGATGAAGAAAAAAAGGTTATTGCAAAAAATATAAACTTAGAATTCTCCCACTTACCGGATAGATGTACGGAGCGCGCGGCGAACTTTTCAAACTTCAGAGGTCGAGTTGCACGGATGAGCAACAAGTTGAGTGGAGTTGGAGCACGATGCTGCCAGCATTTATAGCGGGCGCTAGGGCGGGCTAGAGGCGGGGCCACGCACGCGTGGGCGCCAACTCTCAACCCAGCACGACGTTCGACCTTCTCGATGACGTTGAAGTAGCTAGCTACTAAACTATGACGTTTATATTTAAATTAAAAAAAAGAATAAAGTTTTTACTGGGATTGCGTATTAATTTTAGTTTCGTCATACGCGTTGCCAGTATCCATTTAAAAACAGGACACGGGGTAATGAATTCGAAATATAAAAATATTTATTTCTTACACCAAAGGGTAGTTCTTTTACGTTTATGCCTGTAGCAGTAAAATGTCCCGTAACAAATTGGAATTTTTTATCTAAGTAGTTCTGTTTTTTTGTAAATTTTATCTTTGATGCCAGAAAAGCGTTCAGGATGGCAGATTAGTGCAAGATCATTTAAAAATATGAGAACTTTGTAGTCCGTTCGTCTATTTATGTGGTATGATATTGTTGCATGGTAAGTGTTCAATATTCACAGTAACTAATGACCTATGATTAACCATGCTAATGTAAGTGTCGCAAGCTTTTTAAACTTAAAGCTTGCTGTTTTAAACTTATTTCGGTACAGAATACTAAAGTAATATACTTTCGGCAGGATAAGGTCGGGCGATCTATCATTTAACATCACCTGGATGGACAAAATATTTTTTTCAGCATCATCATCGACATGGCGCTCTCACACCGCGCGAATATCGCTCTACAAAGCCGCGACCGCGACTGTAGTCCATACAAAGCGGCCAAGTGTGTGTCGTATCACGCGCAATATGAAGTTCTATAGTTTTCCTGTATTTGCTACTTGTTTTACATAATAAAGCTAAGTTTTTTTTCTTCAAGTACATTTTACAAGTTAACTCAGTAAATTGTAAAACCTATCTAGCTGTGATAGCCTTGCTTTTAACTTCGATATACTACCTAGTCTTGCCAAAAATACTAAAAAAGATTAAAAAACAAATTTCTATTGCAAATAACATTTATTACTTTTACAGTGTGTTAGATAAAATAATTTAAAATATAAAAGTGGTCTCCATTGGCTGCAATACAGTCCTTTAAATGTTGAGGCCAGTTATCAATAGAAGCACGCACTTTTTCCATGGGAAATTTCTTCACTGCCAATTGTACGGATTGTTTTAGGGACTCCAAATTATCATGGCGTTTAGAGCAAGCCGTACTCTCTAAAACTGACCATAAATCATAATTCAGCGGCTTAAGATCGGGATTAGACGACGGCCAGTCTTCAGCTCTGATGAAGTCCGAAACGTTCGTTTTCAACCAAGACTGCGTAGACCGAGCATTATGACCCGGCGCCGAGTCTTGTTGGAAGGACCATTCTTGGTTATTGAACATGGTGTTGTTAAGGGGCTTCACTACCTTCTCAAGAATGGTATCTTAATACACTTGTACCGATGTTTTGATACCTTTTTCACCAAAGTATGTACAAAACCATCACTGAAGTCGGATAGTGCCCACGTTCCACTCTGTCGACTAATTGGTAAGCTTTCTTAAAGCTTTGAGCATAAATACGGTCATTTTGTTTGTTAAAATGTTGCTCAATTGTAAAAAATTCTCACCCGTAAACATAATTTTTCTGTGTTCTCAACAAAATTGTTCTCGAGTGGAGACCACGTCTTGGCAAACGTGTGTAGGACTCCCCCGCTCGATGGACCGACGACCTTAGTAGAAAGATGGCTGGCAGCTTAAGCTTATAAGTCTGTTCTGCTCTCCCAGACCGATTCTTAGAGAGCTATGCACCACGAGTTTGATTATCAGACTAGGTACGTGTATTTCCCGTTACCATTATATGTCAATTATGATTTCCTAGTATATAAATATAAAATAAATAAATATCGAAGAACATCACATACATTGCTCTGATCCTATGGTAAGTAGCCAAAGCACTTGTGTTATAGAAATCAGAAACAACGACGGTACCACAACGCCCAGACCCGAGACAATAGAGAAATGTTATTTTTCTACAATTTACCGACCGGAAATTGATCCCGGGACCTCAAAGATAGCGAAACCAAGTACGGTATGCTTGCCTCTCGGCTAAGGAGGTCGTCGTATTATAATAGATTGGGCAAAATCATATAGATTGATCTGATCCTACGGTAAGTAGTATTTCTAAAGTATTCAATGGATTTTGATGTATTTTTTTCATTTTTAAGGCTAGAGGGCGTTTAAATTTATTTAAGATTCCTAACAGGAATTGAACGTACTTAAGGCCCTATAGAATTTATTATAATGTGATATATATATCGACAAAGAACTTTCTCACATTTTACCTAACACAAAGTTTAAGCCTGTTTCGAACTCAAATATGATTATTTTGTTTTTCGTATCTTAGTCAAAGGTAAAACGCAAACAACTCAATAATAGACCTTATCATATTGGCATAAGAATCGGCGCGTCCGCGTTTTGTAGTTTATATAAAACAAATATGCATCGAAGTTTTAAGAATAAGCCCCCTACGCAGAGACTCAAAACTTCTTATGAAAATCACATTTCTACTTTTTCTGTCAAATATCTATTTACGAAGGTTATATCGACGGATACTTATAAAACAATTTTAATGTGTAGGTAGGCTCACCATTTCGTCAATGTCTTAATACAATTTTGCCTAAAACTTTTTTAATCATTTTTAGGTAGAAAAAAACTACTAAGCATTTTATTAAACAGGGCACTGACTCTGTTTATGAAAACTTACAAGCCTTGTAATACAAGCATTTTTCCTGTTAAAAGCAAGACGTAAAAGCCTTCTACCACAGAGCACGATCTCCCGCTTTTTCAGCTAGCCAATACCAGCCATCTTTCCAAGGTTGTCGGTCCATCGAGCTGGTATGGTATGGTACCTATGCTAGTTGGTAGGTGTGTTGTATGTTATGAGAATGTCACCTATGTAAATACCAATTTGTTAAATTATTACAATTAATATTCTCATAGCCAGAAGCAGTACCTAACTAACTCTTAATTCTCTATTAAATCAATAGAGAATCGAATCAATAGAAATCGCAGAATCAATTTGTAAATGAATAAAACTAAATTGCTACCAAAATGACACGCAAAAAAGTCCAATTGATTTTTATTACCCAACAACCTAAGGTGGGTTACCAATAGGATTGAAAGTTAAAACCTTTTAGTCTGATTAGGTGTGCTACTTACTTTTTATAGTTGCCACCTCTCAACTCATCTGATTTGCTCACCTTTTTGCTAAAATCCACCTGCATATCTTAGACTAATTAATTAATATTGGATAACTATTTGCATACTAACACGATGATGGTTATTACAGGATGAGCTCAGGGAGACGTATTTTTGAAGCTTAGAAATGAATCTCGAATTCGAACAAGAAATCAATTCGTGTTATGAAATTCATTTCTACTGCTTACGATTTTACGCATTTTTGAATCACATCGAAATAAGTGTCTAAATCTAGTAACTATTTTTGTTTTACGGAGAAAATATTATGAAACGGTGTGCAAAAACTCATTGATTTTAAAAACCGGTAGTGAATCGCTTAAAACGGAACATAAATAAAAAGTTATCGTGTCAAATTTCTGTCAAACTTAATATGTTTACCTTGTCAATGTCATTCTTTCGTACTTTCTACTAGTAAAAAACGAAAAAACTCGTTGAAACGGAATGAATTTTCAAAAATAGTGATTTAAAGAATTCGCATGCGAATCTTGCGATTTCGTATTTGGATTGAATGATGATGATTCAAAAATACGTCTCCTGTTCGATTGGAAGACGTCGGTCATCCTTTGCTTTTCTCATAAGCTGTTGATCTAAGCGTATAAGAAAGACAATGTTTTTTGTCGTAAAATGTCTTTAAAACTTTAAACATTAATAACGGGAATTCGCATGCGAATCTTGCGATTTCGTATTTGGATTGAATGATGATGATTCAAAAATACGTCTCCTGTTCGATTGGAAGACGTCGGTCATCCTTTGCTTTTCTCATAAGCTGTTGATCTAAGCGTATAAGAAAGACAATGTTTTTTGTCGTAAAATGTCTTTAAACATTAATAACGGTCTGTAGGGGCTCCGTTGCCTATGTATTGTAATAAACAAGTATGTAATGACAAGATCGCTTATTACGTTGGATGGAAGTAGTTATGTATGGCATCTTTATTCTACACTTCTACACTTCTAGTACGCGCAAGAAGTTTCACGTTCTCCACTGCGGATTCCTGGCTCCATTCCTGATACCGCCTGATTTTAACTTTATTTTACACATGCTAAAACTTTGTTTACTTTTGATAAGTTACAAAGCTGGCTGCGTGAACTCGTCGCAGACCTAAAAATGCATACGACGTTCAGGATTCTCTCGTCGACGATTGAGAGGTCAAATAGCGGACAGTCTTGGATTCGAAGCGTACAGGCAGGTATGTACGTAGGATAATGGCGTTAATAATCCTAATATCAGTCATTGTTTTCTATACTAGTGCCCAAATGCATGCGCGGTTCGTGACTTCCCGACCCTCCTTTTATGCCATCGTGTGTTGCACGTATCATAAAAAAGTTTTTAACACTGAGCGTCGTTTAAATAATCGTCTATTTTATAATACCCTTTTTTCATAAGAAACTTAATTAAGTCTTAAGAGTATTTACAGGGGCTTGTTAAAAATAAAATAAAAAACCTAATTATTATGTACATATTCTTAACCTAAACTATTTATATTAACGCAGTCAGATATTTTATTAATAAGAAAGAAACTTATAAATAAAATATCTGACTTAGATCGCTGTTTGTAGGAAAGGTGCCCAAAAGGCTGGCTACATTACCGCGCTGGATAGCTAGGCTAATCCGTTGGCCTAGGTATAAGCCAGCCTTAATATCAAGAGATGTCCCAACTAAACGCTTTGACATCTCACGATACAACTTGTGGGCACTCGGTCCCCACGGTCCCAGAGTTTCCACCCCAAATGTTTCAAATATATAAGTCTCACTGAGACTTTCATACTTGCGCCGTTAGAGGTTCTCTGCAGAAGTGGGTGCAGAACCCGCCTTCTTGCCAGTCAGTGGAAGATGGGAAGGGGCTAAAGTGTCGACGCAAGTCGCGTCCCACACTAAGGGCCGACCCATCCTCCAAGGAACGAGGGTCATACCGTCAGGACGCTTGCCATCGCTACGTGTGAGACCGTTCGGTTCTAGAAAGGCCAGGATACGCGCGCTGACAAGTGCCCGACGGATAACGTCGTTTAAACTGGCATGACGGGGGATTCTTCCAGCTCTTTTGTACATCTTCTTTTTCATAAGTATTTTTCTTCTTAATCTTAATTTCGCTTGGTCATTGCATCACGCGTGAACGGATAGAACAATTTCGCTAATTCTTTTTTTGTTGTGTTAATTATTGTTAGAAAAGGTTCTTATGAAAGAAAAAATAAAGAAAGTTTCGCAGAAAATCCTATAAGAATAAACCAAAGACAACGCGAACGAAGTCGCGGGCAACAGCTAGTGTGTAATAATAAAAACATTAGTATTTTAAATTACGATTCCAAGCTAAGCCTTGCAGTATCCCACTGGTATTTAGTTACCTAATACTTATCCTATCACCTACACGTTACGCTTTGATACCCATTACAAAGCCCATCCACTTAACTACCCTTGGTAATTAATCAGGGTATACCTACGCTTCGCGGTACCGATCTAAAAGTCAAAAGAATAACTGATAAACCGCTGATAACCTAACGGGTAAATGATTACCATGATATTTGATACATAGTTCAGTTTGCGTAATGCTCCATTGAGTCGACTATTTTTATTATTTACCTGCGTACTGACAAGTGCAGGCGGCCATAGATAGATAGATAAATAATAATATTAAGTTATTTATTTCAGGACATACAATCTTTATACAGGGCATCATTACATTCATATAAACTACACATATTAAATGATAGAATTAATAAAATAAAATAAAAACTTTAAATAAACTAACTTAACCTAAACTAAAAACTACCTATTCAAAAATAAAAACGTGTCCGTGAGGCATGGAGGCGAGGATACTAGCAAAAAAAATTTGACAACATCACATACATTAACTTTGATCCTAAGGTAAGTAGCTAAAGCAAGTGCTTTATAGAAATCAGAAACAACGACGGTACCACAACACCCAGACCCGACTCAAAAAAGTTTGTTTTCTACATTGACCTGGCTGAGAATCAAACGCGGGACCTGAGAGATACAATTTAATTAATTACGATGATTATACAATATTCATTATTATTGTAACATTTAATATAAATTATTACCAATTTAATTACTCATTCAAATCTACAAATGGCGTCATCCTTTCCGTCCTAACCTTACTGTTGTGCCCAACAACAAGGATTCCAACGACTATAAGGGTCTATAATGATCTGATTAATATACCTATTTATAACACCTATGTGACATTATAGAACGCAATAAATATATCGAATTGAATTAAATTGAACTGAGATGGCAACGCCAAGTCTGGCCGTACTCCATCTCAGCTACGGAGGTCGTCATTGCACACCATACGAAGAAGTTACAGTTGTTGTTTACAGAAAGATGTACAAATATTTATTGTTTGCTTATGCAGTACCCTTACTTGGTCCTTAAAAAACTCCAAACCCACCAGAAACTTTTTTTGAGTCGCAGGTCTGTTTGTAGAAAATCAAAGGACAACGCGCCTACGTAGCCGTGGCAACAGCCAAGCGACTGCAGTGCGATTTCTGTAGGCCCATACAGTGCCGGCCGCTTCATCTATCCGCCTCTCGGATGGCGGCCTAAGCCGAGGCCCGAGCCTACGCACTTAGGTCTAGTCTTCCCCTTCGATCGGGCGCACTAGAATGGAGCCCGCGTGGACTGGTCTACGCTCTCAGACGTCTGTAACGCATCCATGGGCCACATAGCGTACCACACTAAGGCGTGAGCGGAACGGGTCGTTTCTGGAGCGTGAGTCGCGAGGCAACCTCAAGTTTGGTCACTATATTGACTAGATGCCCGTGGTTAAGCAGCCTCAAGTTTGGTCCCAAATGGGTGGGTGACCGATGGTTAAGTAACCTTAAGTTTGGACACTAAATAGATGGGTGACCGTGGTAGGCAGCCTCAAGTTTGGTCACAAAATAGATGGGTGACGATTGTTAAGCAACCTCAAGTTTGGACACTTAATGGATAGATGACCGTGGTTAAGCAGTCTCAAGTTTGATCACTAAATGGATGGGTGGCCTGTTGGGGGTAAATGTTGGTCAGTCAATGAATGGGTGACCATGGATAAGCAACCTCATTTGGTCACTAGATATATTGATGGGTGACCGTGGATAAGCAGCCTCCAGTTTAGTCCCAAAATGGATGGTTGACAATGGTTATGTAACCTTGAGTTTGGACACCAAATGGGTGGGTGACCATGGTAAGCAGGCTCAAGTTGGGCCACAAAATAGATAGGTAACCGTGGATAATCATAAACTACAAATTATTGTTACTATCGATGTGTGACCGTGGTTAAGAAGCCTCAAGTTTGGTCCCAAAATGGATGGGTGACCGTAGTTAAGCAACCTCAAGTTTGGACACTAAATGGATTTGTGAACGTGAATAAGCAACCTCATGTTTGTTCAGTAAATGGATGGGTTGCCATCAGTTCCCTCTTTTCCATAAGGGCACACGGGGCCCGTGTAGAGTTGTAAATTGACGGTCATATGCTATAAGCTTCCGTCATTTATGATAAATGCTGGGTCAGATTGGACATTTATTGTCACGATGGTCACATATTCATCACACAAAAAAAAAAGAATTCCTCTAAAGTAAATCTTAAATGTTAATTATTTGACAATAAAAACATACAATAAAACATGTAATTGGATCTAGATTGAACTCAAAAAAAAACTCGCGCGTAACGATACGACGCTTTTTAGCTTGTTCGTGCAGAAAGATAAATTAATTTCGATATAGATCATCACTACTAAAGCCTGTCTTTCTTATACTAATGCACATATTAGTGACCAACATTTATTTTTTATAGTTTGTCAATAGAATTGATTGTGACGTTAGTGACAATAAATGTCCAAAATGTCCGGTCACATTGAGAAAATGTCCAATTTGCTAGGTCATATTGGTCATACATCTAAAACGTGACGGACACTACAAATCTAGGCCCGAGCCCAGGGCCACAAAGCACTAAAACATGTTTGCAAACTAAGAATCACTGTTAGCTGAAAAGAAAGAAATTAGGATCAAAACCTAGAAAAAGGAAGGGAAACGTTAAAGCTATGCTTCTAACGAAAGTATAATTTTTTTTTTTTTGGAAGTCATGAATTCATACCATCGAGTTGGATATGTACTTGATGATTCATACCAACAGTACTTATTTCGTTTTTACTTTGCAATTTGCAAAGGCTAACCCTGAATACCTTCCGCGCTTACCAATTTGCTCGGTGAAGCTACGAAAAGCTGCTACCTTATTTATATAAATAATCGCATTGAATACATCGATCGAAAAGTAAATGTGAATCTGTATGGACTTCGGGGTGGCGCTGCTGCACATCAAAGAAACAATACTTTCTTATACAAATCCGGGTTTACGTTTCTAACAAAAACTATCAAGTATAAGACCCCAAAGTCTATATATACAAATTCACGTTTTCGATACACGATGACATGGTTTATGCGATGCGATTTAAAAACTAAACTTATCCTATTATATTCTGTGAATAAACTAACATTATTACCTTAAATTTAAATTAAAATGTATATAACATAAAATTTAATTAAAATAATGTTACTTTATTTATTTCAGTTCAGTAAAAGCGCCATCTTGAACTGTTTCTATAACTAATTTAAAGTTGCAAAACTTGCTAACATATTCAGACATCAGTGAACAGAGGGCGCCACTCCCAATTCGCTTCGATTGATTGTGATTGCATGTTTTATGTAATCAAAGGGTAAATCGAAAGGGGGCGCTAGACCAGGGCGAACCACTATAACTCAGGTCAGTGTATACATAGGTATACTAATCTGTGGGTCAGGGGTGGTTAGCAAACACACCGTGTAGTAAATTATAAACCTCCTTTTAAGCGATTGCAATAATCGGTTTGATAAGCAAAAAAAAAGATTTTAGTGTTCTCGAACTCGTTCCTATTAGAATTGATTTTCTTTTTCCCAAACATTTTCTGGGCGTGACCACGCTAAACCCGATTTTATCTCAATTTGGAACGGGTTTGATGCGAAGGGTTCACTGACCTGAAAATTGTATGTCAGTGTGATGGATTGTCAGTGTCAGTGAATGATGTAAATAGGGATGGACATTCTACAAATAATCGATAATAAACCAGTCGATTATTTCAGTCGAGCCTGCGGCAATAAATCTTAAGATTCGCGGTGACGTCATCACGACGCGCCGACCGCTCGCCACTCCGCCCGAGTCGTGAACAATCAAGATTCACTAATTGTTTATATTAATGATTACGGCTTAAATTATGTTTTTGTTACAGCTAATGAACCAGTCATTCGAACCGTGTTTAGTTTATCTTGATACGACATTTATTTGTATACATATTATCAACAAAAAAATAAACAACAGTCAGAAAAAAGGAAAGTTGCAATTTTTTTTTTTGCAATTTTGCAGCTTTGCTAATTTTGTATTTCGAAAAATAGATCGTATATCTACGAAATAAGGTCTAAGTAAATTAATAACCATAGTCCGGGAAAAAAGGGAAAAAACTCCCTTGTTGTCATCTACGGCATTTAAAAAAAGGGAGATATTTCCCTTGTTGTCTTCAACGGCATAAAACAAATAATTGTTTTTGCGTTTGTATATTAATTGTTTTTTCCATAATTAATGCAGAATTTAGACCGACAATTATAGTTTTACTACGTAAATTATCAAAAAGTTATTCAATAACTGAAATAAGCTAACAGAACGAATATAATTGACGATAAGACGACGTGTAGTGTAATTCACCTTGAACGCATATGGTCCGATTTTTGGTTTGGGTAAATTTAAAAAAAAGGCTAGAGCCTGGGTCCCCTGGAAGATACCTGTAGCAAAAAAAATGTTTGGTAACATAAGGATAATAATTCCTTTCTTAGAGCACAGGATAATAATGTCCTTTTTTGTGTCACTGTCACTAAAAAATTCTGTGTTATTTTTTCTGATAGGTCAAACAGTTTCCGATATAATTAATATTTAATTTATTTAGGCAAGTGACGAGTCACGGCTCGCTGTACTACGTCACACTGCAATGGCCGTTCAGTGCATGCCCCACTCTCGATTGAACGTATTCAGTTCTAGTATAAAAAAAAACATTCAACCTAAAATAAGTAAATAAATGCAATTAATGCAAGTCATGTATGAAAAGTAATGTCTATTGTTGCAAAAATCTTATGCTGTAAGTAAATGTTATGTGGTTCATAGGGGTTGTAAAGAACCTGTGCTGCGGTTGCTATTTCATGCAACTTAATTAACACAAGACAGAACGGAGAAGGTATATTCATTTAAGGTGACGGTTCCACCACCGATTCGTATGTGGTTTTCTGTAAAAGGTTGATAGTAATTCATTATTGATGGCTCTAGTGGCAATAATTTTTATGGTGTTAACTCACCAGAGGGCGATACAGTAAACACATTTTTTGCTAAAAACGGGGTTTGAAGTGTTGCTTACAGATGCAACCGCGCACAAATTCTCGTGTCACAATAAAAATAAATAAATGTTTTGTAAGAAATGCCTAAATTGTTTAAAATCAAAAATAAATAAAAAACCATCGCCTAATGTCAACCTTGTTTAAAATAAAAACAAACCCTGATTAATAGGACGTTTGTTACTAAAGAAAATCGGTCGAAGGCTGCTGTTCGATTCAATTTCTGCCTTAATCGATTATTTTTTTCACATCCCTACTTGTTCAACGTCTACCTTAGTACGTTTAACGTCACACACAAACGTCCGACCGTGATTTTATTTGAATTTCGAACAATAATGTCGTTTGGAATTTTTAGTTAGACTTTTGTTTAAATTATACAAAATGGAGAGCTTTTTGCAGCCAGTCTTACAGTGTTATCCTAAATTTTTCATACAAAAACAAAAAAGTCCTAGCTATGTTCAAATGTACAGTAAAAGCAGTAATGATATCGTTATTGTATATGTGAAGGTAAAAAAGTTCTTGTTCAATTTTATCCCATGTAATTTCTGTTAAAATAAGTACCTAGGTCATAATTACGTATTTATGTCATAGATAAACTACTCTTTTATAGAACAAACAAACCAGTGGCAATGTTGCGAGCCTTCCTTCAAACAACAAAGATGTTGGTACGTTACCTACCTCTAATTTTGCAAAGTTAATTATTAAAAGACTCGATCCTACTTATTAAACTGAAATGAAAATTTCGCAGAAGAACTGGATTTGACTGGTTCCCCACTCAAGCTGGATTTGAGTCTGCACACCATCCTGGATGACACTCTCATAACAGACGAGCCCCAACTGTGGACTAAAGAGGAAGCAACACATTATCCACTAAATATTGAAAAGGCTAGGTAAAGTATCAACTTGAAACAGTGTAATGTTGATGTATGCTAAGTAATCATCAGTTATGTGTTATCAACCAGGCTGGCAAAACCAAATACAACAACAACTATTATTAAAGTGAGTTAAATAGCCTTATAATAATATAATAATAATAATAGCCTTTATTCAGATTTAAACATCTTAACCTAATAATAAATTTTTACATCAAGTATCTGTTTGCCCTGTGGCAAAGGCCTCCCCTAACGATATCTCCACATATCTCTGTTCTGAGCTGTTCTGGTCCACAAGTTGCCTGCCACTGCCTTCATCTCATCTGCCCATCGTTTGGAAGGTCTGCCACGTTTCCGTATATTACCTTTGGGATACCAGTAGTTAATGGTTTTGCTCCATTTGTCTGTTCCTCTAATAATGTGTCCTGTCCAATTCCACTTTTGCCTTTTTTATTGTGACTGTAACATCTTTTAATTTAGTATGCTTCTTTATAGTTGACATACTTATTCTATCAGATTTCTTCTTACCCCACATACTTCTTTCTATAGCATTTTGACAAACCTCTAATTTTGTTATGTGAACTTTAGTAAGGGCCCAGGTTTGGCAGCCATATGTGAGAATTGGTAAGACACAAGTGTTAAAGAGTTTTCGTTTGACAGTCATGCTATAAATAGCTAAATAGCCTTAGCAGTTTTTTTATGTTTAAATCATACTACTATTTCTATGTTGAGTTGTCAGCCTGTGCTGTGACTAGCTTTTTATGAGTGTGGTCCGAGCTTCTATAACTGCGTTAACTAAAACATGATCTGGTTTAGTAATTTCTGCACCCCTCCAGGGCATGGGCACAGCTGGCACTGCCCTAGTTATGGCACTGTTCTCTTTCCACAAAGACTACCAAAGGTTTCCACTCCTCCCTGTTATTATTTTGTAAGTTGATGCTTATTGTTTAAACAAGAGATGTTACTATGAACATTTACCCCAACTCAATAGGCATGCGTAAACGAGACACAATAGAAATTCTGTTATTGGATGTTGGATGTTCACGAGTTTATAATTAAAAAATATTATTGATAGTGAATGGCTTATCATCACAATATCGCTGCCCCAAAGAAAAATGGAGCAAACAGGTTACACTCTGGTACCCGAGGGATGGCACCAGAAACAGAGGTCGTCCGACGACAAGATGGGAAGACGAAATAAGGATTACCCTGGGGCCTATTTGGACAAGAGTTGCAGCTGACAGGCAGCAGTGGAAATTGTTGGAGGAGGCCTATGCCAAAAGGCACACCGAGACCAGAGACATTCTGTGATTATTAAAAATGTTTTGGTACCTACTTTATGTACTCGGAAATAAAGGCTATATTTATTTTATTTATTTATTTATTATCATCACAATGCGACTCAAAGGTTGACTGTAGGTAGGCTTTATTCCATTCTATGATAAACATTAATACTTTCACAGCCCTCATACAAAGCTAAAATTCCCATTGTCTTCTTTTACAACAAAGTAAGTGGCTACCCTGAATTGTGTAAGTGTGAAGCTAGTTGAGACCTAATTTATGCTGTTCCTATTTCAATTTTCAGAGAAATAGCTGACTTATACAACAGTAGCCTAACACAGGTTGCCAGTGAAGAATCTTTACCTATGTGGATTGTTACAAACCCTTCAGAAGATGGTAATCCGCTGTTGCTAACAGTTCAGTCGGACTCACATCACTTTGCTAGAGGCATTGTGGCATATCAGGGTGCTTTGCCATTAGAAGATGTGGAATTCTCAAAGTTTGTTGAAGATTATGGGTTGCAAGAGAAGATATCTGCCGACATGGTATGACTAAATTAGTTAATTTAGATGAGATTGGTAACTTGGCACCTAATTCTTGAATTAAAATTAATATAAATATTGGACAGCATCACATACCTTTCTCTAATCCTTTGATAAGTAGCTTAAGCACATGTATTACAGAAATCAGAAACAATGCCGGTACCAAAACACCCAGACCCGACAATATAGAAAAGTTATCTTTCTACATTGACCGACCGGAAATCGAACCCGGAACCTCAGAGATCGCGACACCAAGTCCGGTATTCTCGCCTCTCGGCTACAGAGGCCATCGAAATTGTTCAAGTTTTTTGTAATAAATATTATTAACCAGCTGTCATTAAATAGAGCTTTGACGAATGTCTCAGTCACATTCCAGTCTACAAAACCAAGTGGTTATTGCCATGACTAAATAGACAGGTTCATGCATGATCCTTAACCACTGAGGGAATCTTTCAAGGAGGAGAGAGAGGATCCTTTTTCTAGTTTCTATAGTATAAGCTATGCTTACTTTGGAGCTGGATATTATTATTGTTATTGTTGGAACAATTCATAATATAAATATTTTATAGTGCTGTCATTCAATAATTAATTTATTAAGCTGAAAACAAAAACAAACAAATCTATAATATTTTCTTAATTAGTATTTTTGCATTGTGTAATTTCAATTTTCTTTTTTGATCTTCTACAACAGGTTAAAATAACCTTCGACTGCAAGTATCTCCTTTCCGGAATCTCATACGGTACCCATAGCACTGATGAACTTCTGAACGCACCTCACAGTGGGCTCACAGAGCTCCGCTGTGAATGGTCTGGCAAAACGCTGCAGACACCCTTCATAAGCTGTAAAACTCATTTTGTAAGTAAATTATAAGTTAAATGAGGTCCTTTAGTTGATTTAAATTTTTATATGCACTATATTTTATATGCACTGTGCTCGCATGGTGGAGTATGGCCCAAACCACCTCATAGTTGAGGTGAGGCCTGCAGTGGGACGTATGTTATAGGTGTACTTTAAGCTTTTTTTTTGTAAAAGACTAGTCACAAAGTGTTTGTTTATCTCACATTCAATCCACAATTATATTTTTACCCATTATTATTTTTTCAATGATTGTCAAAGGTTTTTGTAAAGGGTTTTTACCATACCATAATAAAAGGATTAAGCCTCAGAAGGCCCCTAACGCGTTTAATTAAAAAGCTTTGGTAATTCTCAAAGGAATAACCCAAATCTTCTGCTTTTAAAATGTGTTCCTTTGTATTCCAGGAACAAGAAGTAATTATTGGACATCTAATGAGTCCCTGTGATGCAATTTGGAGGTCGGTCAGTTCTCTGCACAGCATGAACCAGCTGCTTGTCGATATGACCGCAGCTGGCTACAGTTCTGTCAACTTAGAAACTGCCACTATAAGGTAGTTTTTTTATTCTATTTAATTATTTGTTAAAGCCTTTACTAGTAAATAACATACTAAAAGCTCTAGAACTCTAAAGCTCAGAGCTTTTAATGTGTTACTAGCTTCTGCCTTCGACTTCCACACAATTAAGTCAAATAGGAATTAGTAAATCATCCAACAAAACACAAAAACAATAATATTAGGTCCTTAAATGGTGTCCGTAACAATCATATCATCGTTATCATGGTGAACAAATGATGTACCATGATAACCACCTGGCCAGACAAGTATGTCAGACTTGCGTAGTTGCTGGCCAGACACCCGATTCAGAATCGTGAGAAACAAAGAATACCACCCGACACTACGATTTAACTTTACGAGTTTAGTGTCACGTGATTTATTGGTAGTCAATTCGTTATCGAAAATTTCTGAATTGGGGGCTTGATCTTAGTAAGCTATAGTGAATAACACTAGCACTAGTCCACCAGTAAATCACCTTTTTTTTAGAAATTTCATCCCAGGCGCAAAACGGCTGGACAATAGCAAACGTCTTAACGACCTCCTGAACGAAACTGAGATGTACGCGCACACTGCAGAGTTCCCTCCGGGAGGCTGCACGTGCGTCAGTGAGGACACGACCTCGTTGAAGCAGTGTATGGCGGCGATGCAAGCGAGAGGGTCGAGCAATGACTTCACTTACCGCCTGTGGGATGTCCTTCGAGGTATGTCTTCCTTTAAAAATATCAAACATCTCGACAGTCCTCTAACGAGATGGAGACAGTGCACATACTGCAGAGTTCGCCCCGGGAGGCTGCAATTCAAAAAAAAAATGTGGGTTATATTGACGTTAATATTCCTAATGTGTTTTTCTTTTGTTGTTGAATAAATGTAGTATGTAGGTAAATAAGACCCGCGCGGTTCCCACGCGATTATAAACCGTGCGGTTTCCGCCGTGTCTGAACTCACTCATACTATGTTGTGTAGTGTAGTGTTTAGTGGTAGCTTTTTGAGTAAGCTTCACATTTTAGTATCAGAATTAGATGACGTTCTATAAATTTAGTTTCGCTAACATTGTTACTCTTACTTATTTACAGATTGCGAAACAGCCGAGGAACTTATCACACTACTGATTCAGGCACTCAAGTTCATATCTTCTGGAAAGATACGACCGTTTGTAAGTAGCATTAAAAACGTCAAATATTTAAACTACCCATTTAATTAGAAAAATAAGTTAGGTACCAACAACAGTTATAATTATTGCCCACATTGCTTTCTAGTCGAGGTCGAGGTACGCTGGACCATGATCCTAGATTGTCCTAGATGCAAAAAGTAATGGGGAATATGCATGTTTTTTTATTTGGTCCTAAAATAAATAGTACTTAATTATAATTAATAAAACTTTAAGAATTTTCGAAAAATATTGATAAATACCTGACTTACAGCCCATTAAGCCCAGTTGCGGTTTAGACAAGGAGATTCGATATATACCGTGACGTCAGATTACACGCGCGCCATACATTTTTCATACTAAAAGTTGTTTTAGAAAGAGATAGGTATACCTTAATTTCTAATTACTATATTACGGTTATTTTACACATAAAATCAATTTTGTTTATACTATTAGCACTATAATTTATATATTATCTTATAAATATAGTAAAAACAATATATTTTTTTCATGCATAGTCCCTATTAATACCGAGATTAGCCTACCTCTTTGGGGGTGAGAGGAATAGGGTGTAAAGTTCCTCATCCCCCATTGAAGGGAGGATCCTCCGACCAGACGGGTGTTGTGTCTGGTGGGCTACTGCCCATCGGTTTTTGTCGGGTTCTTCTATATATGTTTCGATCGCTCGGATAACTTAATATCGCGATGTAGGATACGTCAGTTTAGTTCGTATGTGGCGAGATAGATAGATGTCGCTACATCACTCCCCTCCGAAACCGGAGGTCGATAGCAGGTTGAGTCGTCCATTGTGATGCTTGCCGGGCCAGTGGAATGTTCCAGTGAGTCGGAACTAGATGCCGCATAGTTCACGGTGAGTCGGAACTGTCTGCGGTGATGCCCCAGTGAGTCGAGGTGATGCTGCAAGTGCTCCAGTGAGTCGGAGTGGTGCAGTGCTGCGTAGTGGCTGGCTGCTGCGTCGACCAGGAGAGAAGTGCGTCTCTGCTTGCTGACCGGCCGAAGTGCAGTGTGCTGTGCCAAGGTCGCTGAGAAGGCTGTGGGTGATGACCAGGAATGCGCGTCCGCTGTATGCTGGTGTTCAGGATACCCGTAGTAGCCGTGGATGCTGGCTGGCTGTAGGACTCGCTGCGCGAAAGCTTGAGGAAGTGATGATGACGTCACGATGACGTAGCTTTGCGAAGTCTGCGCGCTGACGTTCATGCTCGGGGTCACCAGTTTGGGTGTGTGCGAGGAACAGGGTGTAAAGTTCCTCATCCCCCATTGAAAAGGGAGGATCCTCCGATCAGACGGGTGTTGTGTCTGGTGGGCTACTGCCCAACGGTTGTTGTTGGGTTCTTCTATATACGTTTCGATCGCTCGGATAACTTAATATCGCGATGTAGGATACGTCAGTTTAGGTCGTATGTGGCGAGAAAGATGTCGCTACATCACTCCCCTCCGAGACCGGAGGTCGATAGCAGGTTGAGTCGTCCATTGTGATGCTTGCCGGGCCAGTGGAATGTTCCAGTGAGTCGGAACTAGATGCCGCATAGTTCACGGTGAGTCGGTCCCAGATTCGATTCCCGGTCGGTCAATGTAGAACAAAAACTTTTCTGTATTGTCTCGGGTCTGGGTGTTGTGTTGTATCAATTTTATTGTATCATCATCATAAGCCTCTAGAAGTCCACTGCTGGACATAGCCCTTCCCTAAAAACGCCACAGCGAGCAGCTCTGGGCCGTTTGTATCCAGCGGTTTCCCGCAACCTTGACCAGGTCGTCAGATCATCGCGCGGGAGTATTGTATAGTTCCTAGCTATTGATATACTAAAGATAGGACTTTCAATAGTGTAGCTGTTTTTGATAGTTTCTATCGATATAACTCAATAGGCTAGTTTTCTGGGTCAAAAAAATATTATTCTATTTAGTCCGTCAGTTAGATTATCAAAAAATATTGGACCCATATTTTGTCTTTTGTCAATCCAACAAAAAATAAAGAAGATAAAGCGTTTGGGAATGGGAGCACGTGACGTCACGCCTTGCTAAGTGTTGCAAGGTGTGATATTTCGCGGAGCTTTTTAACGGGCTATATCTTCATTATTTTTTGTTTGATTGAAAATAGAAAAAAATACCCGTCCAATATTTTCTGTTAATCCAAGTGACGGACTTATTCGATTTTTTAGGAAACTAGCCTATTGCCTAGTCTCAATCAGTATTCTATCGATATTCGACTCTCAACCATGGCTAATGGTCCAAAACACATGCAGTGTTATCCAAATTTGCAGTTTTCAACAATCAACCCTCACTGCCAAGCAAGTAGTAATTTCGTAAACAAATGAAAATATTTTCAGATTGACGCAAACAACAAAACGTACCTGTCAAAATTGGTGCTAAAGCTGTCTCGGGGCCACTCCCAAGCGTCTAAAGTGTTAAAGAATCTTCGGACCAGTCCGCCGCAAGCGATATCGTTGGTCGCGCAAGTGGGCGTTGAAAAGACTATGTGGGAATACACGAGAGTCATGTCTTTGCTAGAACATTCCTACTTCATTGCTGGGATTTGGACCAGCGAATCCAGGTGAAGTTGGTTGTTTATTTTTTACGTTACGACGGTATTGCCGATCGGTGACCAGAGGTTGCCCTAATGGTGGCAAGCCGTTGCCGCAAATGTTTCACTTTTGGTCAACGTTGTGTATATTATTATGATAAAGTAAAAATAAATATTTTAAATAATTTAAAACGCGACGATGTTAATTAAAGCAAACTAAAAGTTAGAAATAAATTGTAGGCTGACCTGTATGACCTGTGCCAGGTCCTTTGTTATACAGGTGTGACAGAATGGTTATACTACAACTTACTATTTATTAAATCTCTCACAAGGTCTCATCCAATAAGTTGAACGTGGGTCGTTTCTCATTATATAGGCTCTTCTTTTTGATTTCGGATATGTTAGGTATTATTAAAATTGCCGATATAAGTGAGATTCGGTAAAAAATTTAAAAAAAATTATTTATCGGACACCAAAAATCCACAAGTGTTAGTAACATTAAAACTTAATAAGTAGTGTTAGGATTTATAAACGAAAAGGGTTCGAGTAAGCCTGCATGTGCTCGACTAGTGGACAGTCCCCACTGTACCGATATAGTTTAATGTTACAATAGACGCTGTCTATTCCCCACAGGTCGCACGAGTCAATAGAACAAATAAACCAAACGATCCAAGACATGACTATGGGCGGCGACTTCACCCTCAACCCGTTCGATACGCTCTCTCACGGCGAGAACTCCATCCGGCTCGACTGCGAGTCCTTCTGCTTGGAGGAATCCAGTGAACTTACTGTAGACGACTTCGCCTCGCTCAAGAAACATGGGCTCGGTACTGAGAAGAAGGACAACAACGAGGTAACAAACCTTAGATAGTAAAGGTTACACTATACTATTCTCAATCGGAGGTCAAATTTTAAGGCAGACAGTCAGATTGAATTAGTCGCCTCTTACGACACGCCTTCTGCTGGCGGTGGGGAAGTGTATTGTTTACGGCCGTTCCAACACGACGGTGTCGTAAGAGGCGACTAATTCCTGTAGCACGAGACGGGTAGCAGCATCTTCGTGCGCAACCTTATAAAAAAACCGGCCAAGTGCGAGTCGGACTCACGCACCGAGGGTTCCGTACAAACCTGTAGGTACCGTTATGAGTAAAAGTTCACCCATCACGACAATCGAGTCATAGTTATGGTATTTTTATTGCAAAATGAAATCCATAACATTACGAAAGTTAAATTGCGGTTTACGATTTATGACTTATTAAAAAAAACTAATTACTTGATCTCGTTCAAACCAATTTTCGCTGTAAGTTTTTATGGTAATGTACATTATATATTTTTTTTAGATTGATCATTCTCTTATCATAGAAGTTACAGGGGGGGGGGGGGGACACATTGTACCACTTTGGAAGTGTCTCACACGCAAACTATTTAGTTTAGAAAAAAATGATATTAGAAACCTCAATATCATTTTTAAAGACCTATCCATTGATACCCCAAACGTATGGGTTTGACGAAAAAAAAAATTTCGAGTTTTAGTTCTAAGTATGGGGAGCCCCCAAAATTTATTATTATTTTTCTATTTTTTGTGAAAATCTTAATGCGGTTCACAGAATGCATCTACTTACCAAGTTTCAACAGTATAGTTCTTATAGTTTCGGAAAAAAGTACGGACGGACAGACGGACAGACAGACTGACAGACATGACGAATCTATAAGGGTTCCGTTTTTTGCCATTTGGCAGTGGACGTATTATGGCTGAAATGATGATGATGAGTCAGATTTAAATGCCATTTTTTTTGTACAACTTGAGGAAGTAATCGATTCGGTGGGGTGTAGTCGAACGTTTGCAAGTTTGGTGTAGTTTGTGTTCTAATGCTTGGTGAACTGATAAAGATCTGAAATTATTGAAATATCATTGCAATCAACGCCGCATCGAGTGTCAAGTGAGTTGTCTCAAGACAACTTGCTTTAGACCCGATAGCGTCTTTAAACCTGCTTCTACGGGAAGAGTAGCCTTTACTGAATCGATAAAAAGCAATAAAAACTAAACACCCGTTATTTATTGTGAACATTTTATCAAGAACTATACTCGACATTGGCAGACAGAATCACTGCTCTGCATATAGCGCGGGATTCAGTCCAAAAAAAAAACAAAATCATAGACACCCGTACATACAGCCAAAAACAACTTTTATAATCTTCTTTTCGTGTCGACGGAAACTGTAAATTTTTTGATGACGAGTATCCGTCACAGGAGCTTTAAGCATCAAAATGGCTGGTTGCCTGTAGCGATTGGATCTGCTTATTGCTTATATTTGCTTCATTTATTGTATAATTGCTACATTATGCCACATTCAGTGATATAAGAAAAAAATTATTAAATTATATTATGTCTGGTAGCCTGCTTGTTCACTATGAAGGACGCAGAATTTCTAAAAGTTCGTTGTATCAATACTTGCTTCATTAAATAGTTAAAGTTTGAGCTTCGTAGGTAATTTAATAAAATATAGCTAAAGACTTTAATTTGTACGAAGAAGTGAGAAGTTGGAAGTACTTTTTAGTCAGTCTGAAATTAAAAGCGGCGAATGTGTTCATTAGTACGAACAAACTACTTATGGAGTTAATATCGAAAACGTGAAAAAAAACAAATAACGGAACGGCACCACCTCGCCTTCTCCTGTCTCTCTCTCTAACTTGTTCTCATTTCTATTTCTCTGGCTTGCTCGCTCTACAGCTTTCCGAGACGAACATAAGTTACGGTCAAGGCTACTACAGGCCGCTATCTTAATGAAAACGGTTATAAAACGACCTGTTTGTATTTTTTTCTTTTGTAAGTATGATTTCAAAAGGGTTTTATTATTTTGATTCTGTAGGTACCGCTGATAGCAGACGAAATCGACATAAGTCCATGGAAGAATCTCTTGATGAAGTTCGCACAAGTTCACGCCTGCTTGGAGCACTTGTATCGCGCGGAGACTTGTTTGAGAGCTGATATTGGTAAGTCATAACATCAGCTTAATCATCATCATCAGCCTTTAGAAGTCCCCTGCTGGATATAGGCCATATATAAATTTAAAAAATAAGACCTAGGGAACAATATAAAGAACCGTCTTAATCGTTATTATTTTACTAACCGACTTCAAAAAAAGAAGGAGGTTCTCAATTTGGTTGTGTATTTTTTTTTTAATGTTTGTTACCTTAGAACTCTGCCATTAATGAACCGATTTGAAAAATTCTTTTTTCAATTGAAAGGGTATACCTCCAGATTGATCCAATTTTTCAATCCAAAATTCAATTCTGGTGATGGGATCCATGAGGAATTGAAGGAACTCCTAAAAATGATATGTATACATATAGCGATTTTAGTATATTTAACAACAAGTCAAGCATTTGCATTCAGAAAGTATCATTTGCTGAGGTGGAACTGATGACGGAGACCATAGTTGGCCACAATAGTCTTCCACTAGTAGCGATAAGATATTTTCATTAAGACAGTTAAGCCTTGCCATAGTCGACAAATCAAATTTTAATAAACGAATCTTGTGAGAATGATACCATCAAACTGATCTGATAAAGAAGGCGGAAGGTAAGCACCGGAACTCTGAGATAAAACAATGTATCATAGCCGTGTTTGGACTTATTTGAATCGTCATGAGAAGCAATTTAGCTATACATAACAGATCGCCATTTGTATGTAAAAAAAACTAAAAAACAGACAAATAAAACACATTAAAAAAACGACTTCAAAAACACTAAAAAACTAAAAATAACTTTTAAACAATCATACCAAACAGTTATTATTGGAGTCGGTGCCAGCCGTGGAGTGTTTGTTTGTGATTTTGAGTGGAGTGTTTCTGAAGTCGGTAATTTTTCGGTAATCGTATGTTACGAAAAAAAAATTACTTTAAAATATCTGAAAATAAAGTCAATAGAGAAATTACGAAAGCCGCGCGGGTTATTCATCAGAGACGTAGGTACGGCGAGCCTACAAGGACCTAACGCAGTGCAATTACAGTGCATTTTTTTCACGAATGAGTTAAATTATCCACGCGTACGATTTTTAAATTGTTTTTTTATTCTTTTCATAGTTTGATTAAGTTACTGATTCTGAGCCACACCTAAAGATTTGGCACCCCTTTGCAATGTAACCCTGTATAGAACGCCACAGCGAACGTTTGCTTCCAGCGGCTTTCCGCAACTTTGACTATATCTGTACATCATATAGGAGCCTGCCTACGAAGCGTCTCCCAGTTCGCGGTCGCTACTCAAGAATCTTATACCGGTGACAGATGGCGGCGGACGGCTCCGGACTCGTCTTGACATTGTAAGGTCAAACGCTGCCATTGGTCGATCCTTGGGCTGGCGGAAGTTGTCTGAAGGATAGACCAATGGCAGCGCTTGATCTCAATGTCAAGACGAGTCCGGAGCTGCGTCCGCCGCAGTTTGTCACCAGCTTTACTTCAAACACATTAATTTTTTCGTCTAATTCATCATTCGTCTTTCATCGAATTGGGGCATTGACCTTTATTTATTTAGCTGTCAAGCGTATCTGAAAATTTTTATTCTCTGGCTCTACATCACTTCTGTGGAAACTTGTTCCTGTCCTGGGTGTGCCGGAAGAAGTCAAAATTCATTGGGTACCGATAGGTGTCGCATTGTGTTTGGTCTCGCCCGTAGCGATTATTTGATCAATGCTTCTGTCACTGATCAAGATATAGATATATACTCTTTATTGAACACCACACAAAACAAATAGTACACAGAAAACAAAATGAATAGTATTTTTTTAAATTAACTTCCTTTTTTTTGTGTACGTTAAAGGTAATGAAAGTTGTCAAACGTGTGTCAAACTAACATTACTTCTTATACTATTAAGCATAGAATTAAAAAACTAACTTTAATATTTACGTAGACATTATTTGACAACGGTTGACAAGACCAAACATGCTGGCGCTATCTGAGATTACATAAATTCATCATCATCATCATTTCAGCCAATGACGTCCACTGCTGAACACAGGCCTCCCCCAATGACATTCATTGGGGGGATTGCCAATACTCGCCACGCTACGCAGGCGGGTTGGCGAGCGCTGTTTTTAAATAAAAATTCGCACGCAGACGCTGCTCCCCGTCTCGTGCTACAGGAATTAGTCGCCTCTTACGACACGCCTCCTGTTGGCGGTGGGGAAGTGTATTCTTTACGGCCGTCCCCACGCGGCACATAAATTCGCTTTCTATTTTTCTCCAACTAATGTCAATTTTTAAGGTACGTGTTTTAATTGCAGCCGGTCTGAAGCCCATAGCGTCGCGTCTTCTGGAACTCTACATATCAGAGAAGTCACCGATCAGAAGCATAGGCCAGCTGATGAGTGACCCCCTGCAGAGGATATCGATGCCCATCGCCAACAATATAGTGCAGGACCACTTGAAGTAAGCTTCTCCATTAATACAGGGTGTACAAAACAATAGGACACTCCATAAAACCACGCAATCAGTTGCTTATGTAGCTGAGTAAAACAAATTTTTATAAAAAAAAATAACCGACTTCAAAATCACTAAAAAGCTAAAAATAACTTTAAACAATCATACCAAACACTTATTTTTGGAGTCGGTGCAAACAACCACATTCAAACACTCCACGGCTGGCACCGACTCCAATGGATAAAAAAAGAATTTTTCAAATCGGTTCGTTAATGGCGGAGTTCTGAGGTAACAAACATAAAAAAAACATACAACCGAATTGAGAACCTCCTCCTTTTTTTGAAGTCTGTTAAAAAGTTAAGTATGCCTATTTACGTATTCACCTCAACTATGAGGTGGTTTGGGCCATACTCCACCTGCGGGCCAAGTGCTCCAAAGTTCCAAATTTCCAAATTCCAGAAAGTTCCAAATTCCAGAAAGTTCCAAATTTCAGACTGCATAAAGTGAGTAATTCGTTTATGGGAAAATGTATTCGCTTTTTTAACAAATTACCACAGTCCATTGCTGAACTGCCTATGTATGAATTTAAATCGCATGTCAAGATGATTTTAATGAAAAAAGGTTATTACACTGTAAATGACTATTTAAATGATAAAAATGTATGGAATTAAATATTGCCGTGCTCGCACAGGTTCATTTTATCTTGTAATGTAAACACACTATTTAAAAAGAGGCTGACAATAGTGACCGAGTTTCTTGCGCTGCTTCTTCTCGGCACTAGCCCACAATATTGTCCCGAAGTAGTGGTAGGGTAAAAAAATATATTGGGACGTGTAAAAGAGCTTAATTTAGGCCTATTTACAGAAATAAATTGGTTTTATTGGTTTTAGTGCGGATTAGTGGAGAGGTATTCAAGGCAAGTGACTAAACCTTACTGTTTAGTCACTTGCCTTGCCTTTTATGTAAACAAGCCGCCCTAAGGCTTCTGACTATACCTCCGAAGCACAGAGATGCTTGTACAATTTTAAAGGTTTTTTCGAGATCTATACGTCAAAAGAAAAAAACGGAACAGTTAATAATTGACAACCGTCTGGCCAAGTCACGACTATACAACTAGCGGTTGCGTGTTCGAATCCCGCAAATGTTTCCGAGATGAGTACGAGCATTTGTACCTGAGGCCTGAGCCATGTATATTTATAAATGTTTAGTATGTTTTTAGATTGTCTAGTCGCTATAGTACAAGCTTCTTGTAGCACGAGACGGGCAGCAGCATCTTCGTGCGAAATCTTATAAAAAACTGCGCTCGCCAACCCGCTTGCCAAGCGTGGCGAGTATTGGCAATCCCCCCCGATGATAAGTCATTGGGGGAGGCCTTTGTTCAGCAGTGGACGTATTATGGCTGAAATGATGATGATGATGATAGTACAAGCATTGCTTAGTTTGGAGCTATCGGTGTGATTGTTATAGTTTATATATTTTTTATTTGTCTGTCATACTACGTTACTTGTAATCCTTTTACCTGTTTGTTTTGTTGGCGTTTCTTATAAATAAGTAGGTAAATTAATAATCATTTACACAGAAAAAACGCGTTTTGGTATCGCGCCGAAATGACGAAGAAGGAGAAGGATGTGGGCGTGAGACGTGATTCTAAAGTGGTCTACGTGTTCTCACAGCAACCGGTCTTCCCTCCCCCCGTGTGGCAGAGCTTAGGTAAGAATTTTGTTAAAAAAATCTAGTGTAAAGGTTTGCCAAACGGCTAAACCGCCAGCATTATTGTTAAATATCGGCATTTAAGGCAAAAAAAACAAGCTCGTACGGGCATTTATTTATCTTATCCGATCGTGAATAAACGGATATTTTTATATATTTACTTACAACTTTAATAGACGGTGTCCAAAAACAGCGTTCATAAAAAAAACAATCACACATTCATCGACTATTGATAAGACTGCATTACATTTCCATATCACGTCTGTTGTGCAATAGGGTATATGATTTAAATATAGCCTACAGATTTTGATTTTATTATGCTACATAAACCTGTCATTATTTTTTAACAAAACGGCTTATAATATGTTAAATTAAAAAAGCGAAAAAAATTAAGATATTCAAAACAACAATACAGGAATGCCGTCAAAATCTGCTATAAATGGGCGACCATGTATATGAATAACAAATATTGTAGAATGAAACGAAAATCTTACAAAAACTACCTACATAATTTGACTCTTCAGATCAATCAAATCAAATAAAAGTTAGCAATTGTTGTCATATCTACGACTGCGACTTCATGGGATTGGTGTAATAAAAAACTATTTTTGAAATCCGAACCGGTATTATTTTCAGAACCTTCCGTGGAAGACGCAGCAGAGGTCACTACCGTAGGCGAGGACCTTAAGTATCACATCACCAAATACACGTTCCTTAGCAACCAAGTTGTAGCGAAAATAAACTTGAAATGTACGTCGTAGTTAAAGTCGTATATTTATTATAAACTGTGCCTTGTTTGTAAATATATCTATTTCCTATAGTACAGGTTGTTTTAATATTTTTTCTTTCCTTCGCGCCATGTAACAACAGCCTGCCTAGCATGAGCACTAAAAACACGATATGATATAGCGAAATATCGACACCAACTGTAAAAATATGATAGATATAACCGCCATGTTGAATCGCCGTCACATATTAAGATCGCTGTTTCGATAAAAAAATAAAATGGCGGCTAAATCTATCACATTTTTATAGTTGGTGTCGATATTTCGCCATATCATATCATATCATATCGTGTTTTTAGTGCTCATGCTAGGCAGGCTGGCATTTCTAAACGTTAATCTCATACCATTCAATGATACGAACTTACCCAATAATTCGCAGAAAAATATTTGTGCCTTTTTGGCATGAACTTTACTGACAAGGGGTTATTAAAGTTTAGATCGTCCAGTCTATACAACACAAACGAACAATTAGTACCTATTTCTATTTTTTTAATTTTGACTCCAGGCACACTGACCTCACCTTACCCAATCATGGAAAGTATCTAATCAAGGAAATATGGTTCACGTTATGTGTTTCCACCGGTGATTCAATAAGAAATTTGTAAAAAAAAATATTTAAAAGACGATAGTGCGTTTAAAATCGAAATCCAAATACTTTAAAGTGTTTAAAGTAAACATTTTGTTCGAACTTCTAAAACCGCGAATAAACATATTCTTTTTCTATTAAACGGTAATTACCTCAGCTAGTCAGCAATCGCCAGCTAGCAATAACGGGTATATGACTCCAGTCGGTGCAATGGACTGATTAAATACACAATCTGAAAGAAAGATGAGGCTTTGATAAATAAATACTTCGAATACATCCGTTTGATCTCCACTCGACTCAATAAACGTATTTATGTGTGCGAACTACATTCAGTTCCTTAGGTTTACGTTCTTTTGTAATGATTTTTACGCGGAAGTTCTTTCAAAAGAAATGTATTATAAATAAATAGAAATAGTGTGCGTATTGAGATGTTTCTATATTTCCGTTACTTTTCGTCCGTCATTACAATAGCCAAGAGGCGATTAGTATAGCCATCTCTGAGGTCCTGACTCGATTCCCGGTGGGGTAAATGTAGAAAACAAACTATTCTATATTGTGTCGGGTCTGGGTGGTCGTTGTTTTCTGTAACACAAGTGCTTTGGTTACTAACCATAGGATCAGAGCAATTTGTAGATGTAGTCCAATTTTAAAAAAGATACTCTCTAAGAGAAAAAAAGACTGTTCCTGTAACCATGTCACTACTTTTTATACCAACTTATATAAAAAGTTATGTCCATGACATAACTCATTATAGTTATAGTACTTATTTATAGCAGAAAATATTCAAAAAACGCTTTGTATTTTATTTTATTTTAGTTTTTTGAATGACGTCATAACTTCTGCGCTATACTTTTTACAAGTATTCTGTAAAAGGGCCAAGGTAATACGTAATACCGAAACTGATAATCGTCGTTCACAGATATTGCCAAAGCGAATATGCGATGAATCATAAATAATATGCTCATAAAACTCCGTTTCGGTAAATTATTTAGGTAAAACATCCTCTGCCCTCTTAATCCATTTCTTCATTTATGTTTGATGGATTGCTGATTTACATTTTCTTTAAAGTACAGTCAGTGACAAAACTTACAAATACCATACAAATCTGAAACTAAATGTAAACCGTTGGCATGGAAATAATTGAAACCATGAAAATGTGATTCCTATGCTAATAACATACAATTTGCATTTTCTTTCCCTTATTGTACGGATTTAAACAATATTAAATATATTTTGGTAGGTACTAAGCTTGTTTAAAATACATCGTTATTTTATACAACTCCAAGGAAATTTGAATAATTTACTTCTATTTAGAGGAAGGTATTTTGATAATTAGTAACTGTTTGTTACGCACTCCGAAAGCTGTACAAAACGGCTTAAAAAAACGAAGAATGGATCTCATATTGCGTGCGGTTCGAGTCAATTCAAAACACGAACCTAAATTTTCTCGAGCCTTTGTTTGATGAAGACGCCTCTAGTAAAAACATTGTCTGGTAGGTACCACTTAATACAAGGATGTTAATTCGTTACAACCATAACCAGCGTCGTGCCAGACAACACCTTTTATCAAGGTATCTCTTTTTTATCAATTCTTTATAATACCTGAATTCCACACATTTTCGGTAAGTAACACCAGGTACTTATAATTATATGATATGATGATCTTTACTTTAAAAGCAAGTGTTGTTGTATCAAATATGGATAATGTAATAAATAGCTCCCGTACCACTTTTGTTAGCGAGTGTACGGATGCGCACGCGCTGTTTACGCGGCGCGCGCCTGTTTACTGTCGGGGCCACGTGCGCTAATTAGACCCTGATTACTCAATCGTATTGTTCTTGCTAATCCCGGTAAAAATA
Source organism: Anania hortulata (assembly GCA_963576865.1). NCBI lineage: Eukaryota > Metazoa > Arthropoda > Insecta > Lepidoptera > Crambidae > Anania > Anania hortulata. The sequence goes on along the minus strand of OY756399.1, from coordinate 4,784,717 downwards.
TGCTCCGTGTATTGTGAAAAAGTACTATGGGATTGCCAGAATGCCTTGTTTTTTACTTAAAACGCAAAAGATAAGTCATCTTCACAGATCTCATCCACTGGACATAAACCAAAAAAAAGAGCGCCAAAAAAGCACGATCTCGATTTTTTAGCCAGCCACTGCCAGCCATCTTTCCAAGGTCGACGGTCGGGGCGTCCTGAACTACGTTTGCTAAAAAATAATGGACATAGTCTAGAAATGTAGCAAGTTATAGTGGCAGTTGCAGAACCGATGAAAAGTAGAGTAAACGGGTTCTCGAGTGGAGACCACGTCTAGGCCAAAGATTCAGTGACATCGAATAACTTGTCGATCCGATTGGCACAGTGGCACGATGATTCGCCTCATACGTAAAGGAGGTGGATTCCTGGTTCGAGTTAATTCAGAAAACGTACTATTTTAAATTAGCTCGGGTCTGGGTGTACTGGGTACTAGGGTGTACGCCCCTAGCAAAATTATTTGTCTGGTACCTCGTGAAACAAGGATGTTATGATTAATGTCTATTAACTGAAATAAACAGCTTCATAAAAAGATAAACACACAACCTGAGGAACAATGACAAACTAATGCTTACTAATCCGCGCACTAAGTACGGGAGGAAAACGATATTGTTTCAAGGGGCACAGCTGTACAATAAGTTACCAAATAACGTAAAGGAATGTAATAACATTAACTTGTTCAAGACTAAACTTGAGGAATATATATGTACTACATTATAATTAAGTAAAGTGAAGCGCCTTATGCATTTTAATATTAGAAATAAGTTACTTATGTAAATCTCATTTTAAGTGAACTTGTAAGCTCTAATAGGAATAAAATTATTTAAATCTAATACCGTTCTTAGAAACCATAACTATTATCATGTTGTCTGACGCATATAGTGTATGGTTCGTGGGTACATAATAGTTAATTCCACCACTCCAGATATCACAGGTAATATTCCTGGGAGGTTAGCGATCGGGCGCGTGTCACTCAACGTCATTCCTGGCTGCAGTAAACGAGGGACAGGCAGACACGGATTCTATTATGTATTTGTTATACCCCACCGCTGTTTCGTGCGCAAATAATTCAATACTTAATATAGTACAAGTAAAATAAACTGTGTGATGTGGGACTTGAGAACTTAAGGCGTCTAGCCGTTGTATTGGAATAAAGTAAATCAAAGAGAAAGATCAATTTGACAATGTTTCATATTTGGCGTAAGGGCTGACTTTAAAATCATACCTCCCAAAATATGTTTTAAGGTGTGATGACCAGTGATCGGAGTAGGTAGATTGGTTTGGAGTCAATGATCTCAAACATTGATGTTAATATGGACATGCTTCCGCGATTCCGGAATTTCTTGGTATCAGTTTTTGAAAAAAAGGCACATCATATGGATGTGCCTGGATAAAAGTACATAAAGTACATCAATCAAATCCTACCTACCCGATCACTGGTGATAAAAGCATCATATTATTTGTTACTTTTTAATTCCGTTGCTATTTTTGAAGCACAAGTTTTTGCTTAGGTTATAGTCGTCAACGGTAGGTAATCTTCATCACAACATTTAAGTTCTCATTAATTAACCTACTTCATTAAATTAACGATGTCATTGTCAAAACGATCAACTTTCGTGTCTGTAGGGTGATTAAAACCCGAATGTATTAAAATCCGGTGTTTGTATGGCTGCGTAAGTTTAACATAGCCAATTTAGTGGATCAACGGATATCTTTGTAACGACCTTCTCAACATGGGTTTTATTGCTGTCGGCATTTTATCGATGAATTCTAAAAATATCGAAAATGCATAACATTTTGACGGTAATGCTATGTCACAATAGCTCTTTTTCGATTTTAAATTTCTGTAATGCCCAAATCGCACAGTTACGATTCATTGTTGACGACCTCCGTAGCCGAGAGGCGAGCATACCGGACATCTCTGAGTTTCCGGGTTCGATTCTCGGTTGGTCAATGTAGGAAAATAACTTTTCTATATTGTCTCGGGTCTGGGTGTTGTGGTACCCTCGTTGTTTCTGATTTCTGTAACACAAGTGCTTAAGCTACAATATCATAAGATCAGACAATGTAGGTCCAATATTTATTTATTTACTTGGCGATCAGTTTCGTTTTCGCTTTGAACGCAAAAGGTCTTGATTCTCTTGGAGACAGTATCTTCAAAATTCACTGGCTGGTACCTCGTATTACAAGAATGTTAACTCCTTACTTCGATACATAAGGGTTGGTGTAATGTCTGACACATATTTACCGATAGATAGATAGATACTCTTTATTGTACACCACACAAAAAAAATCACAGGAAAATAAATACATAAAGAATAGCACAATTTAGGCGTTCTTATCGCTGGAAGCTTTATTAGGTTTTTGTCTTTTCTTCATCTATACGGTCAATGTTGCGTCCAAAGCCATTGCTTTGGAGCCCAGGATCCGCTTTCCTTGATTTACTCCTCCACTTCGCACGGTCTTGAGCGTCTCTAGTTGTGAGATCATTGGCACGCATGTCAGCCCATACGACGTCAAGCCAACATTTCTTGGGTCTACCCCTTTTGCCAGGACCTGGCGGTGGCGGCATGGCCAGACATTTCTTTCCTACGTAGCTTGCTGGTTTATATAAGGTTATATTAGTTTTTATTTTAATGTATTTATTTGAATCAAATTGTATATACGTTAGTACATGACGCTTGATAAATCTCAGAGGGAACCTTGCCTCACATCCTCCTACCTCTAGTTCAGTGGTTCTTTTCCTCATTGCCATAGAGCACCACTGTTTGGTGGTAATGTAAAGTAAATGTAAAAGAATAAATTTATAATTTTAGGATGGCTTCGCGGTCCACTTCGGATGCTTTGATTGATGCGGAGACCACTAGTGGTCCGCGGGCCACCGGCTAGATTTTTCGGAATCTATGTCCGGATTTATAGCACTTGGTCGTATGCACAAGAGCTTAAGCTGCTTATCATAGGATCAGAGCAATGTATGTGATGTTGTCCAATATTTATTTATTAATAAGGGGTAAGGCTATAACAATGCTCAGAGCTCCGGCGACTCTACTAATTATCGAAGACACACAAAGCGCCGATAGCTACCCAACAATGTGTCAAGGTTGTATTTAATGAATACTGTTTCGAGTTCTCGAGCGTTTTGCGAAGTAACTTCGTGTTGTATCTGGATCTTTGTCAGCTGCTGGCTGAGTGCCCACTTGGACGTCGTTAACAGATAGTTCAAGCTTATTTGATATCTATTGATGTTTATAGTAAAGTATTTAATTCTGTCAATTACTTTTACTTACGTAATAATGCCATTAGGTACTAATAAATCATATGACTGTATTTTGGTTAGCTCCAATTATAAAGGTATCAAGGCCTTAAAGTAAATATTATTAGAGTTATAATTTATTGCATCGTTGAATATCAGATAGGCTTCAGATCTTCTGTGGTAGCCACTCTTCTCTCTCTGTCTACATGGTGAATTTGTACGTGTCTTGTTAATTGGTTTTAATTAAAATAGTAATAATAAAATATATTGCGCATCTCATTTATATTTTAGCAAACATTATCACCTAAAAATAATTGTATTGAACCCAGTCCCGGTCTGCTACTGTGCAGTAGTGATTCTGCCGAGGGCGGGTTTAAAACCAAGAATAAGTAGTTCAGTCACAGAATAACTAATACTAGCGCTTCAGTTACAGAATTAGTTGAGATAAACTTGCTTTATACAGAAAATAGTGTGTTTGTTTGTTTCGTTGGAACAACAACAACGTAAGTACTAATTTCAAGTTCATCAGTGAATAGAACTTTTACTTAGGCTAAAAATGACAAAAATCAACATAGTCTTGGCTCAAGACAACCATACCTAATATTTTCCATACCTACTATCCAAATCCATATCTACAGACCAAAAAAGTGATAAAAATGGCAAACTTAATGCTAAAATCGTTCTCTACCAGTCCACCATGTGGCCAGACAGTAATGTACAGGCGGTGCAACAAAATAAAATTAGTAAATTAACTAAGTACTCGTACAAACAAGTATTTTTAATGCGTTCTCCTAAGCCCTACCAGGAAAAGGGGAAAACCAACAATCCGTCTAGGCAACGAAAATGTATTTTAATTAGGCGGACTTGAATACGGCTCGTCTGGCCCCATTCCGCAGATTGTATGCAGGCCTGCGAATCTAGGTGTAATGTTATTTTGTTGGACTTTTCTACTAAACAGCGGTGTAGGCTTAGCGTACGGTCAGCATCAAAAGTCAATGACCACGTTCAGATTTTCAAAATCGCTATAAACCTAAATTGCTCAACAATTCAGGGGCGTGCATTCCATATAGGCTATTATGCAGAGCCTACCTTCATAAAAAACCGACAGAACAGCTAACCATAATTATTGATTACGTATTCAACAATAAACAATAAATATTCTGTAACCATTTTGTCGTCTACCTGTATTCCTTACTAAAGCGCGCAACTTAGATCGTTACTGTGCAATTTAACCAATGTTAGGCTGCCGCGAGATCGCCTACTGTTTTACGCAAACTTACTCAATTTTCACTCACAGCCTACCCCCATCTGAAACCAATGCACGCCCCTGCTCAACATGATAAGCGCTATATTTCACGCGTATGCAATCACGTGACCTCCGCGTATTAGCTGTGTGCGCGATGACAGCGCCCCTAGTGACCACAAGTATTGTGGACTTAACATCTCTCAAATTATGGCAACTGGATGGTTTAAGAATGATTTTCGGATTGTTTTTCTCGAAATTAGATGAAAATATCTAAAAAGTTTGTGCATATTATAATAAGTAATTTTCTTACTCGAGTTAAAATATGAATGTTATAATACGTACGGGATTTGAATTGATACAACAAGATATAACTTTCCAACCTCAAACTGTCTAAAAAGGGAATAAAAATAGTATTAGCACAGCATGTGAGGGACTTTGAAGAGTTTAAAACCAACGGACAAAGCTACTTTATAAGAGCTGTGATCATGACAAACGTCTGTGACACAGACTCCCTACAAACTTTTTTCTTTTCACAGCAGCTATCCATTTATTACTTTGCTTCAATTTCCATCTCGATGTTGGAAACGAATAAAACATGCACGAACTATTTTCCTATTGTTTCTACACTTTATATACGTACGTTTCTATACGTACTGTGACTCATATCACGAATTTTAACGTTTTTACTTTAAAATACTTATTAACGTAAGTATGGAATTGTATGGAAATATAGCAATTTGACACATGCTAGTCCAGAGTTATTTCATATTTCTGCCAGAATGCGTGCTGCGATCGATTTGACGGCCCCCATCACCCACTTTGCACATATCGAATAGTGTGCCCTGTAGTGAGACTCATATAGGCATACTTTTTTTTTTCTTCGCACACAAACAGAATAGCATATTTACGTGTTAATTTAGCTGCTAATTATCCTCTTGTGGTATTTACCTTCTAGAATAAAGTTTATCTTTGATTATTTTTCCATGTATGTCATTTTTTACATCCAAACAGACGAAGTCACAAGTAAAAAATAGTAATTCCAAAGCAGAGAAAAGACGAAAATCTTAGTAAATGTTTTCACTTTAAGCACCTACTTTACTCTAAAACGTGGACAGTATTTCTTCAAGATCCCACTCGCTAGGTATAACATAATTAATAAACCTGGAACTCAACTCATAAATTTTTAGTGCACTTGTACTTACCAGTTTTATTAAATGCAAATTATTACGAGTGCTAATAAAGACGTGCCCAACTTTAAACAGCTGTTTTAACGACTAATTCAATAAGAATTCAATGATTTTAAGCAAAACTTCTTTAGGTCCGTTGCTCGCGTCTGCCTTAAACGCCTCTGGGAAATAGAGTTTATTATTATGAATTTTATTACTCTAGACTGAAACGTGAAGCAAAAATGAAGTCTTGTGAGTTTACTACAGGGACCTAAGAGTGAACTTTGAATTAGATTGTCATTTGGATCTTACAGTAAGAAACTAAGTAGGTAGTAGGTACTATTTTATTGTTAACATGTTAAATTCACTAATAACCTGCCCACGAAATCGCAATACATTTTAAAAAAATATATACTTAAATAAAATCCGTGCGTTCATGATTGTTCGTTTTAGCTCTCTTTGGTTTGGATTATTTTTAAAAAAACTCAATAAAATTTGGTACTTACTACAAAAAATTAACTGTGTTTTTAATCAAGTAATCTGCAATAAACAAACGAACAAAACAAAAACAAACAATAACTGGTGACGTTATTTTCATTTAAGTAGTCTATAGAAGTATTTTATAAACTTATACAGACATTAGGGTCCACTCTAGGATAAAGTTATGCAAACTATCGTCAAGCAATTTGCACAAGCAGTCCATGCATACTATGCGAAGCAATTCCACCGCGTGTAAAGGCGCTTTATTTATTAAACTAACTATTCGATTTGCCATCTGATTACTAAAAACTGAGCATGTCATATTGCTAGAAGCACGCAGTATACGTTACGTTGGGCTAATCAAGTTTTGTGTACAAGTACTTATATCTGTGTACAGAAACCTGACAAGTGCGCTATAGCGGAAGGAGGGTAGGCCGGAATTAACATGAATTTTGTAGCTGACTCAGCCCTCTGGCCACGGTATTCGTGTCATATTTGTTTACTAAAACTCGTCGGACTAAAAGTCCAACATAGAGTCCCTGGGTAATTTGCAAGTAAGTAGGTAAACAGTTAGTCCTTAATCACTGGTAGGTGATCGAGATTTGAGCAACAAATCCTGTTTTATTCAACTTCTTATATCATGGTATGCTTCTGTCTACTGCTCAAATACTTATAACCACTTTCTCTATGGGACCAATAAAAAAACTTCCCCATACAAGTGAAATAGCCGATAGGTAAGCTGTTACGGTTACGGGTTGTACCTATGGTTGTCCCATCTCGAAAGTTGTATTTAATTTAATTTAGAGGATGATTCTACTGTTAAATAAATAAATATTTTTAATATTCAATCAATCCAATTATCTGGGCACAAACTAAGCAAATCTTATACTATGGCGACTAGATAATTAAATAAATACTTACAATTATAAACATCCATGACTTTATCGTGCTTATCTCTTGGGCTCTTGCGGGATTCGAATAAGCAACTGATGATTTTGTTATTTGAGTCGTGCACTATATTATAAATTAGGTAATATTCAATAAGTAAGACAATAATAATAAGTACTATACTGGAAAATCGATTCTGGGTGTTAGATAGATACTTACGTAACTCAACCCGCTAAGCCAGTTGATACCTAAACCAAATGTTATTTTATTAGTTACAGTTCGTCCGCCAAGTTGTCATTTCCCTCATTATTTGTAACAACAACAACTTATACCAATTCGCGGCTTTCGAGTTTCAGCATCATCCGACAGTGGCGACAGTCTATTTAAGCTTTATTGCACAAACAAGTTAACTAGAAAGACTTAATGCTATACAGCATTGTCTATAATGAATCACTCATCGGTATAACTATAAACCATTGTAGTAGCCCCGTCGAAAGCGAATCTTTCTATGAATTTCTTAGTCCCATTTCCGTCGCGCGCGGTCGTCTGAGTCAGTAACCCGCGACCTTTTAATTGTCGCTCAAGTGGATAATAACCTAATGAACGCAGCAGGAAGGAACATGAGCTAATTGATCAGCTGCAAGACGTTGTGTTAATACTGCTCTAGATTGCATTATACTTTTTTTTTTAGACTGGAATACAGCAAACAAAAATGGCGTCCTGTCATTTATACCTAAAGTCCGTTTTTCTTTGCTTATTCAAAATTTTAAACAATTTGCATGTTTTTTTACAAAACTACCAAAGATAAAATTAACGAACTGTTAGAATATTGTGTTGAATAATTCATTACAATAGTATGTTATTATTTTTGAGTCTATCATATTTTCAAATGGAATTTATAAACCTTCACAATGGACATAGGCTGTTTTGATCCCGATAAAATGCACATTTCACGAAAAATGCGATATTGATGTCAAAATAGATGTCGCTAATTAACGAAATCGAGGAGTATTTTTATGTTTAATTCTTGACAGGCATACTCTCGAAATTCTATAAAAACAAATGAAGATTAGTATCTTCTTAGTATTTTTCATATTTATGGTAGTTTTTGAGGTTTTAAAATTCGCTGGTTTCACCCTGAACAGGCAGGATATAGTTACAGTTAGTTGCGTAATCGCGTACGCATTGTTATCGACACAATCGATGGTCAATCGGCCAGTGTTTTTAATACGTACTTATTCTACGCTGTTTTCAACATAGAGAGCCTAACGTTTAGAGTCGAACTGATCTTTGTTAAAGGAAACAATAATTTCGCCTTCACCCGTGTTTCCGACCGCTTTGAATTTGGTTGGTAACAAAGAAGGTATCGCGCATCTAAACTGTTTTCACCTATCTCTTTAAATGATTGTAAATAGAGGCCCTATTCCTGTTTATTATTATTATTATTATATCTGTGTATCAGAATTTATCAAAATCGAATTCGTCCTTAATACATAATAACTATCCCATGTTAGCTGGGGTTGTAAAAAAACTTTTCATTACGTTTAAATGAGGCGCCCACGTTGGCTGTCACTGCTGTCAGCGTGAGCAAGACGGCTCGCCGTACTCCCGATCCGCCCCGTCGCCGTCCGGCTCACGCCTTCTGTGTGTGTTACGCTTTACCAGGTCGTCGGACCTTGTGGATAGACGCTGCGTCTATCGACAAAGTGGACCGTCCGTGGTTCGTCCTACGCTGCGTTTTGTATGTTTGACCTTTAGTTTTTTAATTTGTAAAATCCCAAGTAAGTACTAATAACGGCCCGATTGGTAGTGGCGCTGTAACTCAAAAAACTATCTGTTCTGTTCAATTCAGAAAACGATATTTTCTGAATTGACTCGAGTTAGGGTGTGTTGGGAGACGCCTCTGGCGTGCAATGTCTGGTACAGAAAACAGCACGTCAACCTACAAAAAACGTAAAATTTTCTTAATGATATTGATTTCTAAGTCTTGGACATAAAGTTGAAAATCAATTCAATGACCTTTAACTTTTTGGGTAGGTTGACCAGCCGTTGTCTGTACCTCGTTTAAGGATGTTACTTCCTTACTTCGAGACCATGATAATTGGTCTGTTGTCTGGTGCTTAATTTATTTAATTGTGCCGAGGGATTAAACAGAACAATGGCATTAAATTATTATTATTTAGCTGTCTAATTTCGCAACTCTATGTACCGATACTTCCGTTACATAAGTGAGGCTTCCTGCTAACTCGATTTGCGAGTTCCCGCGAACACAATCATAAGGTTTCGTTTAGAAGGGGATCGCCAGACGGACTTATAGTATAACGTACTTATTTACATAACACACTACAATGTCTCCACTTATCTACTCTTACTTATGCAGTTCCTGAAAAAATAAACCAGATTTTTCTGTAGTTAGTTTTACTGCATTGTGATAGAGTACGTAAATTTTTATATAATTTTGGTACATAAATAAAAGCTAACTCTCTATTATTGCATAAAGAGACTTATAGTGCCCTTGGCTTCACCTGCGTGTATTTGGCTAACACAGAAATTCAAAACCCAATACCATATCCGATATTGACTTTTGTAATTTTAATATTGTTTTTATTAATAACGACATCTACATTAATCCATCGTCATCATCATCATCATAATTTAAGCCCTACTAAGCTCAAGGTTGCACAGCGTGCTATGGCAAGGCCTATTTTCGGTGTTACTTTGCAAGATCGAATCGGAAATGAGGAGATCCGTAAACAAACCAAAAGATCTCTGGCATAGCCCAACGGATTAACAAACTGAAGTTGTAGAAGGCAGGGCTCATAGCACGTAAAGCTGACGGCCGATAGGGCAGAAAGGTTCTGGAATGGAGGCCACGTGCCTACCAGGCAAGGGCAGCGTAGGACGTCCACCCACAAACTGGACAGACCTGGTAAAGGTCGCCGCCGGTGTAAAGTCGCTGGATGTAGGCCGCTTCCAACTGCCCAATCTGGAAGTACCTGACCTGTACATCTTAAAGGTTAATTGTAAATAAACATTAGTCAAAAGATTATTTAAATCGAATAAGTAGTTTTAGAGATTATTTCCTACATACAAACAAGTATTAAAAATATAATAAACAAGTAAATATGGATGGCTTCACTGTCATAAGCTTATCCAGATAAAATAGATAATTAACTATGGCTGACTTGATAGGATACCTGAATTTTTGTTCACAAGTGAAGAATCAATCTCATGGCATCTTCAATTTCATTACCTGGACGGTAAATGGTTGTTGGAAGTGTATAGTTCAGGAGTGCCGTTAAATTATGGAGTAGAAGGAGCTGTCATTCGCATTGGACCTCTAAAGGGCCCTCTACACGCGGCATAATCCACTTGTCCTTATTTCACTGATTTGAGAGATCTTCTGTCTGTAAAGTTTGAAGCAGGTTTATTTGTTTAACAAGTTATGGAACAATCGCAGAAGTTCATTAAATACTTACCTCTAATGACCATTATAAATAAATCAATATTGGACAACATCACACGTATTGTATTGTTGTATTATATAATAAATTACCCGAAAGACTGAAAGTGCTACAAGGAAATGTACCTATTTAAGAAAATGTTAAATAATTGGTTGTTGAATAATTGTTTTTATAGTCTGAATGAATATTTTAATTTTACTGAGTAATTGTTTAATGAATATGAAATCTTTTATATAAATAGTGTGACATTTTATTGTTATATTTTTATTAATATTTGCACGCCTGCATGCAGGCTGAATACAAGGACAAAGTTAGTAAGTTCTGCATTATAAAATTGCATGTATGATGTATTCTCGCAAATAAACGATTGAATTTGAATTTGAATTGCTCTGATACTAAGGTGAATAGCTAAAGCACTTTGTGATAGAAAATCAGAATCAGAATAGCGAATTAGCGACACCAAGTCCAGCGTGCTAGCCTCTCGGCTACGAAGGTTGTCATTTTTTTTAAATAATATCAAAAGTGATTTATTTCAAATATTATGGCTATTTTTACTTAATAAAATATCTTACTACCTGCCTTATGAAGACAATCTAAAAAAATTCTTGCCTGCATAAAGTTAGTTTAGATATTTAAGGTCTTATTTTATAAGTAAATTCTCTTTAATGGGATAACTAGGGTTCTTTTGCTCAAATACAACGACTGTTTCTAAAGGATTTAAATCGAATTGCAAAAATAAGTTCATTTTTAGAAATATTTCAAAAGATATATATCATTACATGTTTCTTTTAAATGTAGAGCCAAACAAAAAAAGAACGGATGCTCTATTTTGGTCAAGTAGCAGTTGGAGTCGAGACTGGAGTGTGAAACAGCAGTTTTTTTTTCTATACTTTAAAAAACTTTGCTCTAAAATTTTGAATTAAACTTCTATGTAGAGGTGGAAAGCCAAACAATATTCATACCTCTAGTATATAAAACAACGTTAGGCATTCGCAACACGTCAAAACGCGTTAAGGTGTAGAGTTTCCTTAACCCTTTCAGCGCTGCGCTATCGGAAAGCTGTCAATGTAACTTAATTCCTCTTTGTTCGCCTCTACATTGTGTGTACGAGTTTTAGAGAAATGCGCACTTTTATGTCTTAATTTTATATTTTCGACGTCAATGGCTAATAAAATGGTATTTAGATAGATAGATAGATAGACACTTTATTGCACAAAAACATTAAAGGTTATTACACACAAGACACAGTTATGTACAATCAGGCGGCCTTATCGTCAAAAGCGATCTCTTCCAGACAACCTTTGGGCAGAGGAAATTAAGTGTATTTACTTAATATTGTTTCTTAACTGACGGTTTTGGTAGTTTCGTTCTTATAGATATGGAGTCATATTAAACAATAGATACTCTAGGTTATTCCTATGGTCCTATTCCTATTCCTAAAGGTTGTCTGGAAGAGATCGGTACTAAGGATAAGACCGCCTAAATTGCCTTATCAACTTTATATGGTAATCAATAAAGAGTTAAAAGAATGGTTGAGTAGAGCCTACAAACTGCTTCCAAATTGTAGCTTCTTGTTGTAAGTTAAGATTTGATGGGGCTGACATGCCAGTTTTGACAAACGGCTATAACAATAACAAAAAGAAGAATTTAGAAATCATAAAACTTATTCATATCTCATCCTTAGATTATATCTGAATTTATAAACCTGCCTAGGTTTGCGCTCAACTTAGGTACTATTCAGTAACATTAAAACGTCTTTATTATGTGTAGAAATATTTCAATTTACCCAACAGGACAACGCATAAATATGGCCAAGTAATTTCTAATTCCATTACTAATAAACGCACGTCTCTTGAAATTGAATTAGGCTATGTGTGTCCCACGCTATGACGTCATAATGTACAGTCAAGTATGAATTATAATATTGTTGATCACACTCTGGTAATTTAATCAAGGTACGTCAGGCTCGTCTTTCTCACTGGGCACTCATTAATACTCATTTATTCAGTACATAGGCCCTCTTCCGGGCACTAATACACGTCCCAAAATATAGCTTTACCCTACCACCGCTTCGGGACTACATATGAGAAGAAACGGCGCAACAAACTCAATCACCTTTGTCAGCCTTTTTTACAGGAAATACAGTTACAAGACATGAAGTAAGTGCGAGCTAAGCAGATTAAGTCCATGCACTCTTGTCGTTCAAATAATCGTCTACCTTATAATACCCTTTTTGTTTTTTTTTAATGTGGATTTTGAACTCATGTACAGATAGTTCAACAAGAGTCTGTTTTTACAACTTTATTAAACATTTTTATACATTTCCCCAAGAATGAATTACCAACTTTGTGTAGTCTGAAGCTCGGAACGGCAAGTTTATTTTTATTACGAGTATTATAATGATGAAAATCACTTTTTAAGCTAAACAAACTTAGATTTTTCCGAACGTATATAATATTTTCAAAAATGCATTCAGAGGCTACTGTTAATATATTAATATCTTTAAAAATCTCCCTCAGGGAGTCACGAGGTCCACGACAGTATATTGCACATACGGCTTTTTTCTGCAACACAAAGATTGATTCAATGTCAGCAGCAGAGCCCCATAGCAGTAAACCATACGACAGCAAACTATGAAAATAACTAAAGTAGGTATTATACTAGTCATGCCGTTTCGACATCAGTTAAAAGCCTTATTTTCCTTACTACATAACCCGCTGAACTAAGCCTTCCTGATAGGGCAACTATATGGGGACCCCATTGCAGCCGGGAGACTAATGTAATTTCAAAAAAATCGCGGAATTGACTGCATCTATATGATCGTCACTAAACCTGTAAGTAGCTCAGCCGAAGATCCAAGAGCTAAGCTGACCCGACACTATACCGAAGATATCCCGGACATCAGCCTATACGAGATTAGGATGGCCCTCAAACAGCTTAGGAACAACAAGGCGCCGGGTGATGACGGAATCACATCAGAGCTTCTGAATGCGGGTGGAACACCGATACTGAAAGTCCTTCAGAGACTCTTCAACTCCGTCTTGCTCGAGGGAATAACGCCGGAGGCGTGGAACAGGGGTGTGGTGGTGCTCTTCTTCAAGAAAGGAGATAAAACCTTATTGAAGAATTACAGACCCACCTCACTTCTAAGTCATGTCTACAAGCTGTTTTCGAGAGTCATCACAAATCGTCTCGCGCGTAGGTTCGATGACTTCCAGCCTCCCAAACAAGCCGGTTTCCGAAAAGGCTTTAGTACCATAGACCACATCCATACGCTGCGGCAAATTATACAGAAGACCGAGGAGTATAACTTGCCACTATGCTTAGCGTTCGTGGACTATGAGAAGGCCTTTGATTCGATCGAGACCTGGGCAGTGCTACAGTCTCTCCAGCGGTGCCATATTGACTATCGGTACATCGAGGTGTTGAAGTGTTTATACAAAAACGCCACCATGTCGGTCCGAGTACAGGAGCAGAGCACGAAGGCGATTCCTCTGCAGCGAGGCGTAAGACAAGGAGATGTTATATCTCCGAAACTGTTCACCGCTGCATTGGAAGACGCTTTCAAGCTCCTGGAATGGAAAGGATTTGGCATCAACATCAACGGCGAGTACATCACTCACCTTCGGTTTGCCAACGATATTGTGATCATGACAGAATCGCTTGAAGACCTCAGCACAATGCTCGATGACCTTACTCGAGTCTCCCAACAAGTAGGCCTGCGAATGAACATGGACAAAACCAAGCTCATGTCGAATGCCCATGTTGCGCCCTACCCAGTATCCGTTGGGAGCTCTACTCTCGAAATTGTTGACAAATATGTCTACTTAGGACAAGTTATCCAGCTGGGTAAATCCAATTTTGAGAAGGAGGTCAATCGTCGAATCCAACTCGGCTGGGCAGCGTTCGGGAAACTACACCACGTCTTCTCGTCCAAAATACCTCAGTGCCTCAAGACGAAAGTCTACAACCAGTGTGTGTTACCAGTGATGACATATGGAACTGAAACGTGGCCTCTCACTATGGGCCTCATAAGAAAGCTCAAGGTCGCACAGCGTGCTATGGAAAGGGCTATGCTTGGTGTTTCCTTGCGAGATCGAATCAGAAATGAAGAGATCCGTAAACGAACAAAAGTCGCTGACATAGCCCAACGGATTAGCAAGCTGAAGTGGCAGTAGGCAGGGCACATAGCACGTAGAACTGATGGCCGATGGGGCAGAAAGGTTCTAGAATGGAGGCCGCGTACCGGCAAGCGCAGCGTAGGACGTCCACTGACAAGGTGGTCAGACGACCTGGTAAAGGTCGCAGGAAGACGCTGGATGCAGGCCGCTTCCAACCGGCCAATCTGGAAGTCAATGGGGGAGGCCTATGTTCAGCAGTGGACGACCTATGGCTGAAATGATGATGATGATATGATCGTCACTATGGGTGAGTGCCGCGGGGGCCCCTTAGTTTCTGCCAGATCACAACCGATATTCATTGACGATAACTAGGTATTTATGGTTGTCTGGAAGATATAGCTTTTTGGCGATAAAGCCACAGTCCACAGTTTTTTTTAATTCTTCTGTGAATTCATAGACCATCATGTCAGCCTATTGAAGTCCGCGGCTGGACGTAAGCCTCCCCAAAAGAGCGCCACAGAGCACGAATCTCCCCCTTTTTTTATCCAGCCGCTGCCAGCCATCTTCCTGAGGTTGTTGGTTCATCGAGCTGGGGGGGCGTCCTACACTACGATTGCCAAGGCGCGGCCTCACCTCGAGAACACGTTTACTAAGCTCCACTTTTCAATTTCTTTTTAACCGACTTCAAAAAAAGGAGGAGGTTCTCAATTCGGTTGTGTTTTTTTTTCAAATAACCGAATGTAAAAATACTAAAAAGCTAAAAATACCTTTTAAACAATCATACTGAACAGTTATTTTTGGAGTCAGTGCCAGCCGTGGAGTGTTCAAATATATTTGTTTGCACCGACTCCAAAAATAACTGTTTGGTATGATTGTTTAAAAGTTATTTTTAGCTTTTTAGTATTTTAGAAGTCGGTTATTTTTTTTATAATTCATATACTTACTAAATGGATTTTTTTTTCTTTTTACTTTGACATTATTTAATATTTATTCTCGCACTTAACTGTACGATGTGTACCCCGGATGGGCATGTCGCCGTAAAAATACGAGCGTAATACACGACCCTTTTAATTTATTCGGGATGATGAACCGGGTGATGCCTACAACTGTTTAGAACGACTTTGGAAACATGTATAGTAATGCATCTACCTACTTTTTTTATAAATGTTCGTTAGAGTGTGAAGAATTAAGTGTGTTAAAAATCGTATAACAGCATTCCGCACGATTTTTAACTGTCTGGCGCTTTTTTTATGTTTTCTGTAAGTAAAGTGACTCTTTACAGAAATCCTATGCAAAACTTTTTTTTCTTAACATTTGTACGCAATATTTTTTCCATTGTGGACACTGAAGAAGAGCCTAGTTCGTTTCAAGGTTACTACTCAACGAGCCAAGGAAAGGACTACTCAGGTTGATATTTCTAAAGAGATAGAATCAAGTTCGACAGAGAACAAAAGTGACAAAGCCCACAAAAGCACCTAGGTGAAGTGGTGATAGCCTGGCCATGTTTGCCGTCTACGAGTTGTAGATGTAACTTCAGTGTATCGCCCTGGGAGCGATTTCGTTGGCACAGGATCGCCTACCCTATGCCTGAGCAGCCTTAGACCCGGCATAGGCCTTACGTAGTCAAACTCATAGAAGGGACCTATGTTCGTCAACATACATTGCGAGGTACATAGCAGGTTTTTTTTATTGGGAATGCTTACCATGAAACAGTGGTAAAGCCGTTTCTGTCTGTCCCACGTTTACTGCTGCCCCTGAGTATATACAGTGTGTAACGAAAAGGTGAAATTAAACTTTAAGGGGTTTTTCTACGGCTAAATTACATCAACTTTTTCTATGGGACCAACATCGAAATAGCCGTAGAATAACCCCTTAAAGTTTTATTTCACCTTTTCGTTACACACTGTATATAGGTGCCTGTGTTAAAAGATAAAAACAAATTTTTTTATAAAAAGCTGGCCATGTTTGCCGCAGACGAGTTGTCGCAGTACCTAACTTCGGTGTAGAGTTGGTCGGCACCCGCACACAATGGTCCCATATTTTTAATTTATTCGGAACGCGAGGTCAGCCGTTACTTATAAGGTTTCTGTAGAAAACTTCTAAGAAAATGACAAAAACTTTTATTCCTTTTTCTCTTTCCGTTGAATATACAAAATCCTTACCTATTATTTACCTACGTCACAAAATCAACCTCTTTTCAGACTCCGTGTTTTCACTACATTGTAGAGCGACAGTAAATACTTGAGTTTAAATTGTTCTTTGTACAGAAAAAAAAGGGTTAAATGTAGCAAAATAGGTTAATTGAATAGGGATTGGAATTTTGCGCATTATAAGTTTTTATGTTAATAAGTAAGTATTCTAGAATTAAAGGTAATATTTAACTTAATCCAAGCAAACCTCACCTGCTCGTGGTGCACTGCACCCTGATTGCTAACAAACAAGAATCTGACTAGGAAAACAACCCGGATTAGGGGGTTGTTTTACCACTGCATTGAGCAAAAACCAACGAAATTTTTTCGTAAATAGTACTGATTTAATTTTGAATTTAAAAATAGCACGATACTTATATCGAAATGGAAGCAATAAGAAATAACCTTTAAATGTTTTTTCACTTAAACATACAGAGACGAGTTCAAAGTGTCTTCAATGGATCCCGTTAGAAGGTGTACAGATGACAGAATTTGGGTCTTATTTGTAGAAGCGTAAAAGTGTATATCACCTTAACAAATCCAGAAACATAATTACGACTTCCTTATTTATATAATCACGAGTTATCTTTAGAAAGAAAATCTGTGCATTTGAAAAGTTAAGGTAATATGATTCGCCATTATTATTTTCAATATAAAATTGCCGATTAATCAAATAATATTGGATAGCATAAAATTTTGGCAATATTATAAAAAAGGTGTAACACTTATATGTCTTGCAATTTAAGAGAACGAGCAAGTTTCGTATAATAATACTACCTAGGTGACTGATTTTTTTCTTGTACGTATTTTATAAACTTTGTTCGATATTAAGTATTGTAAAATAAATACGAGGAGAATTTCAAATAACGCAAAAGCTCATTACGGCTGATTTTGGTGCTAATACAACGACGTTTTCTTTTTTTGATTTGCCGTAACTTAACCAACGATGCTATAACGTAAACAAATGTCAAAAGAAACAAACATTCGCACGTCATAGACAAGTAATGCAATGGTATAGGTCGGTCAATAAAAAAGGTATGGGTCGTTCAATAAAAAATCTTACAAGTTGCCACTTGTCTTAAGTCATCAAATAAAAAAAAGTAATGATTTCCAAAATCTCTTTTAACATGTCGTTCCATGACGCGGTCTTACTTAAATCCTCAAATTTTGGGAAATCAAAAAAATCACGTTGTATACAACAACTTTGATACGTGATCACCATGAAAAGCTCTATTACAAACTAATGTTACTAGCTGATCGCGGCTTAGTACAAGAATGTTTTTTAGTAGCTGTATTTGAGCAATTTATTTATAACTTTGCTCCAAACAAGAATCAAACCGTGTAATGAAATGGTAATAAGGACAGGCAATTTTAAGTCAAGTTACTGCTCAAAATTTTGTAAGGAAAACTTCGAAACAGGTAACAGGGGGTCTTTAATGCGTTAGAACATATGTCTTCGTATAATTTCGTATGTATTATGCAATCGTATTAAGTTAATTCGCTAAGTTGGGGATGCTGTGTCGGATCCCAGAGACTTTAATTAACTTAGTTATGAGGAATGAAGGAAATTGGAGCTGACATTTTTAAGATAGATACTTTAAAACATTAAAGATATAAACAACACACAGTTATATACAATCATTAATATTATTAAGGAAGAGCCTGTATTCCACGACACAGAAATCTAATATGGGAAAAACAGTGCAAAATTGTATCTGAGAGTTGCATTGCGAATAAAGAAATTTTCATTTTCAATCAGGCGGCCATATCGCAGGAAGCGAACTCTTCCAGACATTTTTAAGCAACTAAAGGTGTAATTAGTTTTGTACATGTGCTTCTTTTAGCAAGATTGTGATATAATATCTAGTAGGTATTGCAACAATCTAATTCTGGCTAATAAATACTTGCCACAGTAACAATAATCAATAGAACAACCAATGCAAACAGAATTGGATCTTGTCCTAATAGATTGAATAGAGGAACGCAATGCTCTATCGTGATTATCCCGAGGAAGCTCAGTGTGAATATAAAGCAGTTACACTTCTAAGTTATGCAGTCGATGAAACTATTTTGGTGTCGCTCGACATGTTACTTTGTACGAAAATAATAACAATTGTTGGAGGAACAAATGGGACTACAAAGCCGAGCGATTGCGGGTTCGTAATTCGAATCTCGCAAATGCTTGTGATTTGTAACTAAGTCATGGATGTTTACAAATGTATTTAAGTACGAACGTTTATTCGTTATCTAGTCGCCATAGTACAAGCTTTGCTTAGTTTGATTGTAAAAAAAATAATTGGTGAGATTGTAAAAACAATTTATTTATATGGTTATACTCTCTTTGCTTATTCTTTTTTTTTTTTGGTAATATGGTTATCAGATTTTCATCGGTTTGCTCCAAAAACAATGTAGCAACCTTCACATGTCCAAGAATTAGTTATTAGAAATTGTCTATTGAATGTACATGGCTGCCTTGAACCTCTGATAATTATTTAGTTTGACGATCGGATTTGCAATTGCGGGGAAAAGATGGGTCAGCCTTAACTCTACGTTGGCGAGCCTACCTATATGTATCTAGGGAGTGGCACGGGAAGGCTCGTTTTATGCACCCCATTTTCCGAATCCACATAAATTTCGAGCGATTATCTCATAAGAGTCTGGCGACGCGAAGCTCGCTACTTACTATCGGTGCAGAAATCAGAAGTTGAATTTAATTAAAACTTCCACCTGCCGCTCTAGTTAGCGCTTGTTACTATTACCCAACTTTGTTTCTTGCCACTTCAAATTGCTATTTACGTGGATGATAAACAAAGACACTTTGTTGAGGCTAACAAATGTGTTTGAAAACTTTATGAGAGAAACAAAGCGCTGAAATTAATCTAGTAAAGGTTTTGTGGTTTGATTTTAGGGTCGAGCGAACTCTCTTGGGATTTTTTCTTCCAATGTGATTACCTTTGGTAAAGTGATTTTGTTGACTTGCTTCCAATCGCAGAGGCTAGGTATTTTAATCACTTCGGAGTTCATTTTTAGGGTTGTGTAAGTAAGTAACTTAACTTTTCTTTAGGTGGTGATTCTAGTGCCCACAAAAGAAAATTGTTAATAAAAAAAAATAAAAAAAATAAATTAATATTACCATCCAACCTTCAAGAGGTGATTGCCTTAAAAGTAAAAAAGTTACTTTTGTTAAAAATTGATGTATTTCTTTTATAGTCACACCAAGTTTAACGCTATACCTATACTGTACTTTGATAGTAATTCTTACCATTTTTACTAGAAAAAAAAAATGACGGTAATTCATGCATACATCAAACTTGACAAGATTGTAATGTAGTGAAACAACAGATTATATTTATAATCTCCCGCTGAGAATTCCTAACTAAATAAAAGAAAAGACGGTGGTACGGAACCCATAATGCGCGTGTCCAAATCGCACTTCGCCGGTTTTTTTTTTTTTCGATATTCAAGGAACCTTTGATTATGCTATGTTACGTAAGTAGTGTAGTACCTACTTGTAGCCAACTTTGTTAAATTGAATCTTTAGTTCAAAGTGAGTAGCTAAAGCAAAGTGAACGGCTTTGTTATAGGTAGGTATCTGATAAATTAATCGCTGACGTAATACTCGACAAACTCATCTAATCTACTCGTAAATATGTACTTAAATTTAACTTTAAAGTTAGTTTACTTTTGTGCAATAAACACTAGACAGATGAAATATTTTCGCAGACAATCGAATGTTATATCGATATTATAATATATTATTATATATAATCGACTGTGTTTTTTTTAAACTAACCGTTTCCTGCGACTTTGATGACGCAAATGTCGAACTTTAATAGGGATAAATTTATAAAAAATCCTTTGTTAGTGCAGGCATACCTACCAATCTGTAATTGTATGGGAACATTGCAATCGTTTTTGCGTTTTCGAAATCTGCAGTATTTTTTGGCAATCTTTGTTTATTGGTTTATTTGTTATTATTAATTTTAGTTATTCATTGAATTAAACTTTACTGCAGATTTAAAAAAACATACAAAAGGGACTCGATGCCATATAGCATTCTAGTTATTTAAACAAAGAAAGAGAGAAAGAAAAGAAAATTAGCAATTTCAAAAGAAAAACAATGCCTTTGTTTTTGAAATAAAAAAAGGGAATAATAATATCTTTTCTCTATTTTAAATCTATCAGTCATACCAGTTTGTTACGGTACTGTTTTGCTTATGCATAAAAGTATAATTTACGTTCTACCTACTCTCGTCAGTTGTCACTACTGTAAACAGGTAAATCTTAGTATTAAAGTGTTTTGTGGTCGCAGGTACCTGTTACCTGTTTGATACGAACGTTTTCCTAGTCTATTCATGAATAATTAAGATCTTGGTGTTCATATTCATAACTCAATCGTCGTGATTTCCATTTGCGTTGGTTACCAAGAATCAGAACTAATTACTTCATCCAACACCGAAATCAAACTGCTTAATTATACTGCTAACCTTACCACAATTTCTGAAATGTATGCTCTATGAAAGTAAAGATACTCAGATAGCGTTTTTAAAATATACATCACACCCATTGCACATATCAATGTACGTACTTTTTCATATAAAATGATATGTTAAAAGCGTCCCAATCCTAAAATTCACATGCCAAAATCTCCCTCAACTTCTGAGCCTATCAATTTTAACCCCACGATAATATTTACCCGCAAACAATGACCTAATTAATTGGCTATACTTCATTTTATCAATGCGCAAATTGCCTTTGAAAGGACAAAACGTATCGGCCCACGATAAAAAAGCCGTCCCGATAAATTGATAAACAAATTGGCGACTAAATGAGTTTTATTTGTGCGCGTTGAGGTCCAAAATCCGGTAACCCAGTTCTGACAAGCTCCGAGCGAGCCCGGTTACGATCGAGTTTGAAGTTAGAAGCGTGATGCGCGCGAGATTCGTTCAAGTTTTCGTAACGTATTCGATATTCGAATGCGCGAAAGCGATAATTTAATCGATTCGGCGATTAGAATAGAAGTGATGTCATTCTTCTTCATTTGGTTGTTAGGTATATTTGACCATCCTCCTAAAGATGTTAGTAATACGAGACGATCAGCGATTCATTAGATAAGTTATGATGGAGGCAAGTTGTATGTGTTTGCATAAGTCGTTGAAGTCGTAGTAATAAACATGTACTTATTTTTTTTTAAATGGCTAGGTAGTATTATACTTTTGCAAATAAATTATAACTTTAAAAAAAAATCTACAGCTAATCATTAATTGTAAAAATTGAGATTTTGCAAAAAATTATTAAAACACTAATATCGATGAAAAAACAAGTTTTATTATAAACAAAAATGAAATGCATTTCATAAAAACAAATAAAAAAATCGTATTACTCAAATCGTAAGATTTGAAATCATTCGAGTTCTCGATACGCATTCAAACTGTTAGCCGGTCCCAGCAAGGGCGGGGGTCGCGGGTAGTCCCGCCAGGCTCCAGGGCCGGAGCTTACATAACGCGAGAAAAGCGGATGTACTCCGGCTCCGCACCGTCTCACTCGCACTTTTTAAGGACGCGTCCACAGCGGATGGATTTTCCGTGAGACATGGTTTTCGAATGCCGTGATTTTAAAGACCTATTAAAAATTCAATCACTTAAATGCTTTGTAAGACTTGTAGTGAATTATGTTAAGCGGAATCCTGCCGGGATTTGTATGATGAGTTTGCAAGGCAAAACTGGTGTTTTCGTTCGTTTAGCATGGCACTTAAGAATTCGGAAACAAAAAATTGTATTGTTAAATGTTTCATAGAACAGGCAGTGTACCACAGGCAGATTACAAAACTACTACAGGTGCTGCTAAAGTATTGTTTTTAGTAAACCTATTTTCTATGTTTTTTTCTTTGATTAAAAAGAGAGGCAGTGTCTCTCTTTTCTCTCTTTTGTCGCATTACGTAATGTGGCTAATCCAAGTATCCAAGAACAAATTGTATAGTAGATTATAAACACTGATTTCATTTCTTTAATATAGTTCACCTTATTAGCTTCAAAGTGGTTTGTCTACGATTTCAAGAATTAGGCTTTAAGTCTTCGTAAAAACAAACTCCAAAGGAATGTCACGCGCAAGACTTAGCTTTATCAGCTTAAAAATTGACCTGGAAAAACGTCGCCAATCGGAACGAGGCCTTACAGCGCTCTGCACATGTGCCGATGGCGCTGACATTTACGTAGTGCGCCCCGTACCGCCGAGTGGACGTGCGCCTGGCTGGCGCGACACGACAAAAAATAAACCGTTCGAATTTTAAAAATCATAAAGACATTCCAGTTGTTGTTTTTCTAACAAAAATTGTGCCTGTATTTTTTAGTTTCGAATCTGTGTGTTCCATTTTTTTTTATTTGAATTTGCAAGTGTGCGGATTGGCGAGGGGTCGTTTTCCCCGGGAGTATTGCTATAGCAACGAATGACGTCAAGTTCACGGGCGGTTGGTGCATTTTCGTTCGATAATGAATAGTTTTCGGGTGCTAACAGAATAGCGCCTGATTTGAATATCGAAAATCTACTCGTCTCTATTTTAAAGGTGAGTTTTAATAATATTATTTAACGTAACGTTAGTTAGTTAGTAAAGATAACATATTATTTCGGAAATAAGTGTAGTACTTAAGTATTAAATAGTATACGACGTTTTAATTTAGTAACAATTATTAACTGGATTACTCAATTCAAATGCGGCACGTTCTTGGTACCAGTTCTGTATAACTGCACCTATTAATGTCCATTGTGATCTAATACCAATTAGATACAAACTGGACGTATCATTAAGTTATTATAGTGTTTTTCCCGTCATTTTTCTGAACATTTTAATCGCATTTTTTCCTTTTGAAGTCACATTCTTGGATATAGGTAGAAGGAAAATATGACAAGCAAAGCCAATAACTTTAATTTCTTTTTCTAAATATTCTGTAGTGAGTACGATATGAGTTGCTCACTCTTCAGTAGATCTCCTTTAATCTATTCTGTGTAGAGCCTAAAATCTATTTTAATCTTTTACTAGACACATGGCGTTTACAATAAAAGGAAAACTGTTGGCGGTTTTCCATTAAATCCTTTATCCTTAGAAATATAAAAAATCTAACTGTCGATTTTGGTTGAGGACAGTTAAAGACTGATGTTTTAATTCAGAATTCCTAAATCTAGATTTAAAAAGGACCCAATAAATTAACAACTTATTTTTAAATTTTAGCATAAATTTTTCATTAAACTTACACCTATAACTTAGTTTATTTTTCTACAGACTAACAGATAAATTCATTGCGATTGGATAAAACAAACTTATCCAGTATAAGCCCTTCTTTACGACCTCCGTAGTCGAGAGGCGAGCATACTGGACTTGGTGTCGCTATCTCTGAGGTCCCGCGTTAGATTCCCGGTCGGTCAATGTAGAAAAATAACTTTTCTATATTGTCTCGGGTCTCGGTGTTGTGGTACCGTCGTTCTAGTTTCTATAACACAAGAGATTAAGTTATTTATTATAGGATCAGATGTACGTGATGTTGTCCAATATTCATATTAAACTAGCTGTTGCCCGCGACTTCGTCCGCGTGGTCTTAAGTTTATTCATACAGGATTTTCT
The DNA here is from genome assembly GCA_963576865.1 of Anania hortulata. Taxonomy (NCBI): domain Eukaryota; kingdom Metazoa; phylum Arthropoda; class Insecta; order Lepidoptera; family Crambidae; genus Anania; species Anania hortulata. Next base: position 4,760,260 of record OY756399.1, on the reverse strand, counting down.
GCGCTACTTTCTTAATTCTTTTTTTGAAAGAACCTTCTCCTGAAAATAATTAACAGAACAAAAAAAAATTGTTCCACCCGTTCACGCGTGATGCGATGACCAAGGGAAATAGAGATTCATTTTATATACATACTAGCTGTTGCCCGCGATTTCGTTCGCGAGGTGTTTCATTAAAAAAAAATCCCAACTTTCTTAAATTTTTCATTTAAAAGAAACTTCTCCTAACTATAATTAATACAACAAAAAAAGAATTAGCCAAATTGTTCTATCCATTCACACGTGATGCGATGACCAAGGGAAATAGCGATTAATTTTTATATTTAAGATATAGATACCTGTTCTATGGGAAAAAGCATCCCATAGGAAATATATTGTATTTGAGTACCAGAACAAGGTGAACTTTTTCAATAGTCAGTTTTTATGTAGTTTCCCTGTCCAAGGGTTTTGGAAGTCCCTGTAAGTAAAAAGTAATATTATATTTAATATTATATTATTATATAGTAATATATATATCTAGGGTTATGGTCAAGCGTATCCAAACTAGGAACGGGATAAATGGCTAGGCGGTAAAAGTAATGGCGGATTAAAAGCACGAACTCGGAAGGGTTATAGAGCGGACTTTCTCTAAAAAAATTCCTCGTTGGAGCTTATCAGCGTGAGTTTGTATTTCTTCGCACATATCTTCAAGATTCTTGCCCGTACCAGCATACATTTTTAACCGCCTAAATATTCAGCCATTCTATATTCCCTAGCATCCTTATAATGACCTCTAGACCTCAATAGACCATGAAAGTGTGACGTCACAAGTCTAATAGGATTATGGGAATGCCTATCATGCCGACAACGGAGGATCCGCGCTTAACTATCCCATAAAAATAATAGATAAAAAGAAAGAAAGCATTTTTTTTAAATTTATTCTGTTTTTCTTCAAATAAAGGTGAAATTTTTCAATAACTCTGTATAGTTCAGTTAATTGCCTAGCTAGACAATTTACTTTGTTGTGAGTGAGTGCACATTAGTGCTAGTGTCAATCTAACCAACTATTAAAGTATTAAATCCACTTCTATTGAAGCCGCGTCAATTTGGTCATTATGAGCATGAGTCAGACGTCAAGGCAAGTTATTATCATGCATAATGTATGTTCTTAAAATTAAAACTTTTGCGTGACAAAACGGACATGTGTTGAAGAATACCATGCTTCAAAGTTTTAGACAACTTGAGCAAATTGTTACTTAGTTTCTTACTGACGCACATAGAGTTGACTAAACCCATAAGAATTTACTTCTGTTGATATAATTGGTTATTGTCTGTGACATTTTATTTATTTGTCAACACATAAATCGTCATTAAAGTTTTTTTTTTTAATATTTGTTACTTTGTGATTATTATTACATGTCTTTACTGTCGTCTCTATCAATATTCTCTGTCTCTATACTAATTTTGAATCAAACCCATGAGCAATTGTATATTTCTTTGGTAATCTTAAATAAAAAGTAGGTAAGACCTAACCCTGATTCTCTTCAACATCCAAACGGTCTCATGAGACCGCATAATAATGGGATTTCTATTGTGTCTCGATTACCTACGGATGCTTGATGAGTTGTCATTACTTATGTAATTAGGTACCTACTTATTTGTTATTTTGTTTGAAGATAGAGACAGAATGATGTTTTAAACCAGATTCAGGCTAAACCTAGGCAGACTTGCAAATGGGCCTTAAGGTGATAAATATTCTGTAACAGTATAAAACTAGTCAGTAAAATCTTGTTTTTTTATGTAGTTGTAGTCGTGTTCCCACTATTATTATTATAATCATGTAGTAGGTACGTATCTTTTGTTAGCATGAAATTGTTAATTAGGTTGTAAAATTTTCATCGTGTCTTTGAATATTATAAATAATCTATAATCTGTATTAACAAGTGTCAAAACAACCACAAACATTTTCGTATCTTCTAACTAAACTATAACTTAAACATGTTACGGCACGCAACTCATGCTTATTTCGTAACGATATTAGCAACCTCAAAAACTCGGACCCACATTATTTGTCAAAGGATATTGAACTTTGTTATCAGAGTGTTAAGTTCGAGTTGAGATCGCCGGAACAGGTTTTAGAAACGATTTTTCTGCGGAGGTCTCGTTGCGTAAGCTACTAAGGCAGTGTTGACATTGCGAGCTGATGGTGCATGGTGGGAGCGACCCTGGTACTGGCCACTAAAGCCAAGCTCTTGTTATTAGATTATGGAATAAAAAAAGTTTTGTGTAAGTAGGTACTTTCTTCTTTGTAGTTGTGTATCAAGGTCTATTTGTCACACATGAACTTTTGTAAAGTTTGGGAAATCGATATATTGAGTTATACGATTAAATTTTGGTCAAATTAAACATAGGTACTGTGTGCGTAACCTACTTTTACTAAACTAAAACATTGGAAGGCTTATTCGGTCCTTACCTTTTATATATTTTTTAAATTGATTATGTTAGTATTTTTCCGAATGAACCGACTGGTTCACTCGAAAAAAGTCGTAGGAGACTTCGATATAAGTCTATAGAGGCAATCTGCTTTTCCCTATCAAAGACCCTCAGCCCTAACAATTACAATTTAGGCCACTTGTAGGCACAATTATCTACTCTGTAACTAAACCTTCCCACGAGCCTTCTTTACGTGAATGAATGGAACGACGCGAGAAGTAGTAATGACGTAACTCCAAACAAGATACGTAGCAACAAGCAAAGGTAGTACAGTGCAGATTAAACAACAAGTAGGTAGGCAGGTGTTGAATAAGCACTGGTATATAAATATAAATGCGATTATAGTCATAAATAGACAGAATAAAAAAACCGTTCCTAGAATCGAATGCGATGGTGATAACTGTACGAATTGGAATAAGGCAGTGTACGCTGCAAAATGATCTGCCTGAAACCAACATAGAATTAAGTTAACACTAAAGCGGTATTTAAGTACGATTAAGAAACAAATCTGCTTGTGTCTAGTCAGGTAGGTACACTACTAAGCGTTTTTGTATACCTATTTCATCATTCCAGCCATAAGAGGTCCACTGCTGAACAAAGGCCTCCCCCAATGACTTATCATCGGGGAGGGATTGCCAATACTCGCCACGCTTGGCAGTCGGGTTGGCGAGCGCAGTTTTTTTTATAAGATTTCGCACGAAGACGCTGCTGCCCGTCTCGTGCTACAGGAATTATTCGACTCTTACGACACGCCTCCTTTTGGCGGTAGGGAAGTGTATTCTTTACGGTCGTCCCCACACGGCACTTACCTATTTAAATATACCTACTTATTTAAATCAATTAAAAATACAAATTAAGAACAGCCTCTTTTTATTTTGAAAATTAAAAATAATAATTATTATTAAAACTAAATTGCAATTGAAATGACTAACGCAAACTCTTTGGAAGTACAAACCGAAATTCGGATTAATTAAAACTATGAATTACTTTTGCGCAGTCGCTTTTCTGTTTAAATATTTGAAATAAATAATAGTTGTTGCATATTATAACTTATTGTTTTTTATTCAATAGATAGGACTGTAGTACTTATCTATGTTTTTATACCAATTCTTTCGTAAAAAAACTTCAATAACATTTGTATTACGTTCAACAGAACACAATACGAAAACAATGTTAATAAAAAAGAGGTCAGATAGACTATTGGACAGGTGGGCACGTAGGTATATCTATAACAGAGTAGGTACCTATAGTAGTCCGGCGTACGTGCGATAATTTGTTTAACCGTCATCAATCATCACAGGATTCTGACGGATGTACAGTCAGCTGCCGGAATACCTATCTCTGTTGTCTATGTACATTTTGCGCTATGGGAAAAAAATTATCATTGAATTTGAAGGCAACTGTATGTAACGTATATCTTAAACTAAAAATAGGGTAACTTTATCAAGCACTAGCTTTATACCGCCAAAATAAGTTGTATTTCTTTATATTTTCTTACCCCTCGGACTTCTACAAATATTTCAAAACTAAAATTAGCAAAATTAGGCGTTATTAAGTATTTGGAAGACTTACAAAAGTAAATTAATTTTATATAAATACAGATATCTATCAGATTTTATACAATATCTATCAGATTCTTCATTCTTCTAGCAATTTTTCCTGTTCGTAGTCGGAGCGGTACTCGAGGTCAGTCTTGTCATTACAATTGGAGTGTTTGCATCAGAACTTAACCCCTAGACAGGGGAACCAGACCACTTGGACCACGGCTACATATCCATGTTATCTCACATACACACAAACACATACAACACGCGCGCTCTCTTTAGATATTATGAAATTTATATTAATATTATTTAAGTTAAGTTCTAATTAGTTCTGTTTGTAAAACGTTAGGTGAGAGAGAGTTGTCCGCAACACAAGTAGTATTATTACTTACAGTACTCTGCACAATTTGATGTTATCAACTTAGAATAATAAAAATATTTTTATTTATTATTTATCTGATTGTGCAGTTTTCTAACGATGTTTAACCTCACCTCCGAGGAAATGGTATAAAGCAGTATTAACCCATTGCGTGCTACTAACCTACGGTAGACAGGGAAAACAATGGAAAACAATTTTAAAAAATCGAGACACGCAAGATTAGAGTTGTAAATTGACGGTATGCTATAAGCGTCCGTCATTTATGATAAATGCTCGGTCACATTGGACATTTATTGTCACGAAAAAAATATGTGACCACATATTTTTTTAGTATAAACTAAAAAAAAAGAAGAATTCCTCTAAAGTAAGTCTTAAATGTTATGTATTTGACAATAAAACATGTAATTTGATCTGGATTGAACAAAAACAAAAACTTGCGCGTGACGCTTTTTAGCTTGTTCGTGCAGAAAGATAAATTAATTTTAGAAATTTCATTTGGTTATAGATCATCACTACTAAAGCCTGTCTTTCTTATAAGAATGCACTTATTTGTGACAATTTTTTTTTTTCATAGTATGTCAATAGAATTGATTGTGATGTTAGTGACAATAAATGTCCGGTCACATTGAGAAAATGTCCAATTTGCTCGGTCATATTGGTCAGACATTTATAACGTGACGGACACTTTACAACTCTACGCAAGATGAAAATTCTGAAATATCCAGTGGTACTTACTTGAATGCGAAGTCAAGATCCACGGGTGTGGGATGAACGTCCGACTACTAAGCAACAGCTATTCGAGTTATTAATGTTTATTAATTACCCAGTATAGAAAAAAATATAATATATATAAAAAAATATATACCTACGCGGCACGCAAGCGGTTTTAATAAATAGCTTGGACACGGCAAGAATCTTGTTATTGCAATTAAGCCTAGTGTATTCGTAAATAATACATCTTAGATATATATTTATGTATAAATTAAAATGTCGTGCAATAATTGTGTTTCCGCATAGTAATCACGATTATCTTAGAATTATTATAGGCTACGAGGAATAATCTAGAAAATAAATTGATAACAAAACATAGTCTTAACCAGATATTTTATATTACATTGGATACTCTTGCACACACACACAAACAAACAAAAAATTAATATAAAACGAAATATTTTACAATCGTTGTAATAAAAAATTGTCAGTAGATAGTTTAAGTTCTTTGAATCTATTTACTTTACTCGATGATGAGTTAAACTTCAAGGCCCATTTGCATCTTCTTGATTCAAAACTTAACCTAAGTATCATTATGTAGTCAGTTATTTTAATGTTAATAGGGATAGTTTTATTTATATCAACCTTTACTCTACCCAATTCTGTACCTCCCCCAAGTTCACCCCCATGGCCACGCAAGAGCCACTAGTGACCCCCAAGCAACAGAATTTATTGTGTCTAGTTTTTAAGTAGTTATAGATTGATTTAGCAATCGAGTGCCAAAGTCAGGTAAACTTTGGCTAAAAAACGAAAAAGCGTCCGTTATCTTTTCTATCTATCTATGTTTTCTTGGGTTTGCCTCTGACGGTATTCGTGGGCATCAGTTGGTGACAACCTGTGACTACATGACTTTCAAAATTAAGTGGGACTCGACAATGATACATTCTGTGCCCCTATCATGACCACCAAAACACGATATGATATAGCGATTTATCGACACCAACCAAGTTGATATAGCCGCCATGTTGAATCGCCGCGCCATGCCGGTGACAACACATGTTATGATCGCTATTTCAATAAAAACTCAATAATATCATATTTAAAAAATATATACTGTTGGTGTCGATAAATCGCTATATCCTATTGTGTTTTGGTGGTCATGCTAGAAGAGCTTTTTACATACTTTGTCGAGTCCCACTTAATTTTACTTACTTTTACCAACTGCAGACAGAAAGGTATTTTTCTTTAAATCCGGTTTAATCATCCATCATACCATATCAACAAAAGTTTCAATTTCTGTATATTCCGTCTATGTAGGTATTATTAGTGCTTAATATGAGTCATAATAAATAATGTGCGCGTTGCAGAGAATTAGCGTCGTGAGGTTTTGCTACGTTATTACGAGTTCATAGGTACCTATTATTTATGTCAATGTCATTGTATACTATTGCATTCCTTGCATAAATCTTCACGTTACGTGAACGAAACATAGTTTGTGAATTGTTTTCAACCAACTTCGAAAAATTCATATTTCCTCCATTCGTCTTCTTTATTTTTTTGTTATAGGTATTTTTTATTTTACCATTTTTTACTAGCTCATTTTTTTTTGTTGTATAGTAAATAGGTTTAATGAAGTGGATCTCATATAAATATTTATTAAATTTTTAAAATGGTTAGTTTTTTTTTAAAGTGAATAGTTTAACGAGGATTTAAAACCCTAGCGAAAATAAAGTATCTTTGACTATCTTGTAAAATACTAAGTATTTGTTTATTGCGTTATTCTTTTGTTCTTTTTAAGAAAATACCGCGCTCTTTCTTTCTGTTCTTCTCTTCGTAACTTGATTTAATAATGTTTCAGTAACATGATGCCTCAAAGCTAGGAAAAAAGCTGCAAAGCTCATATTTAAAGTGTCCTTATGTCCTGTATATTTTGTTTTGGCGCAGGTTGAATCTGTGTTTAAACGATGCAAGGTGAATTACTTGTATGTTAAAGCCAATTTAGTAGAACATAATAATATTTTGCAAGCTGTTTTTCTGAATGCATATCCTTAACAAACACGGACTGCGTTTTTTATCGACATACTTTTGAGTTGTTTTTTACAAAAACATCCTAATTTATTGAACGACGTGTTTTGTCGATAGAAGTTAAATTTTTGTGCTCGTTCATGGATCAGTAGGTGCATTGTCATTCGTTCATTGTCGTCACTCCGCTGAGCTAGCTTCGCATTTTGAGGTCACAGAGGTGCATGAAGTCGTGACATTTGTTTGTTATAAAATTATATTATTTTCTATTAAAGGACATGTTTCGACTATGAAAATGTTAAAATGTCACTTATTTTTTTATTTATTTTTTGTTAAGTAAATACGAAGTAGGTACAAATTTATTTTTGTAGGAGCAAGTCAGTCAGAAAGTACCTTATCTACAAGAAACAACAAAATTGTCATTTTGCGCTACTGTTTAGATTTAACATAATTATCATTCTCATAATGTACAGACAATATCAGGTCAACCTGCCCAAAAAGTTAAAGGTCATTGTTTTTTTTGCCCAAAAGGCTGGCAACATTACCACGCTGGATAGCTAGGCTAACCCGTTGGCCAAGGTTGAATTGATTTTCAACTTTAAGTCCGACATGTAGAGATCAATATCAATTGAGAAAATTTTACGTTTTATGGTAGGTTGACTTGCTGTTGTCTGTACTTGTAAATGAAGTACAAAATTAAAAATGCGTATGAAAATGTAAAAACTTAAATGTTAAAGGTATTTGTACGTTAAAATTAAAACCACTCCTTTCTGTCCTTTCAACCATAGTGCATTTCTTTGTCATGTCCGACATAGCAGTACAGCATTTTCTAATTAGGACCTAACACAAACAGCTGATTGTGTAACTCAGTTCACAGCTGGTTTAACGGACCGTATATCTCTACATCTCTACGACCCAAGTCACGTGGGTTAATCCTGCCACCTGCTCTCGCCCACAATAATTCATTGATGCAATTATAGGAGGCGCCACTGTCTCATCCCTTGATTGAAGCGAAAGCAGATTGGTCTGTTTGACCTTTTGATTTGAACTGACTGACGGGTTAGAGGCGTGCCGTTTATTACGTTTTGAATGCGTCAATGCGTCATGCAGCTGCTACGGATGCGAGTTCAATTAGTTGAACAAAAAACCCTTGTAATGTAAGCCACGGGTATGTATTTGATTGGTGCAACAATAATTCGAGTTTGTAGGATATTCTTATATAATAGTACCTACAAGATAATTCAGTTGATAGGCATTTGTTTTTATATTGATCAGGCTTAATGACAATGATAATGTGCCGTGTAGCGACTGTAAAGAAAATGCACTTTCCCATCGCCAAGAGGAGGCGTGTCGTAAGAGGCGACTAATGCCTGTAGCACGAGACGGGCAGCAGCGTCTGCTGCGAAATATAAAAACTGCGCTCGCCAACCCGCCTGCCAAGCGTGGCTAGTATTGGCAATTTTCGGGGAGGCGTATGCTCAGCAGTGGACGTCTAACGGCTGAAATAATTAATGACAGCACTAAGTTATATAAATTAGCCAGTTTAAAAAAAAGCCGTTTTTTTACACAAATAAATGCAGTTTTTAAGGATCGCATTTGCAGGAAATATTTGAAGGAAGGTAGAAAGGTAATTATTAAATTTATATTTTGTGATTTTATCAATTAATAAAAAACAAAAGTTAAAACTAAATTATTTACCCTGTAACCTTTACATTCTATTCAAGCTTACGTTATTTTTATTAAGTCAAGTTAAAAAGCAATTTTCTGCCATCAGAGCTTATTACGAACATAATTCGTTCAACAAACTTAATGAGTTTTCTTGGGCACAATAAAAATGGTAAGGAACAAGTCGTGAAACAAACAGCTAGAAAACAGTTCTACTATGAGCTCGTAATGTTGTTTCTGAGCAATTTACTTGCTATAAAGTCCTACGTACTTAATTACAAGACATTTATTTTAACAAACAAAACAAACTATAATTAAAGTCAAGAAATATAAATTCTTTCAACACAATCTTATTCAAATATTAATTTATTTTGATACCGTAATATAACTACATATTGACAACCATCTGGTCGAGTGGCGCGCATTCCGGACTATTAAGCAAGGCGGTAGCGGGTTCAAATCCCGCAACTCCGCAAGAGCCAAATATTTGTGTGATGAGCATGAGCATTTGTACCTAATTCATTGATTGATTTGTAATCAACTTATAGTTGCTTATCACTATATTTAAGAAAATATTATGTATTTTGGCAAAAAATCTGCATTATCTCTTAATTTCCATAATATATATAAGTATATACCCGGCATAAAGATTAACTTGTTGTTCCAAATTTCGAGATTGAACAAGGTAGACATACATTAATGGGGAAAATGTTCGTATTTTAAATACATTTCCACTATCCATTTTAAACTGCCTGTATCTTTATGAACTTAAATTATAAGTTAAGATGATTTTAACGAAAAAGAGAAATTACACCGTTAGTGATTGATTATAATATAAATGATAAACACATGTGGATTTAAAACTGCTTAGCTCGCACCAAAAATTGTAAAAAAATTATTTGAATAAAGGCTGACAATAGTGACCGAGTTTCTTGCGCTGCTTCTCCTTGACAATAACCACAAATCGTCTCAAAGCAGTGGTAAGGTGAAAAAATTATATTGAGACGGGTAAAATTGTCATTAAAGTCATATATTTGCAAAAATAAATGATTAAGATTTTTTTATTTTGATGTTGATATTATCCGTTAAATTTAGTCGCTCAGTACAAGCTATTTGCTTAGCTGAATAATAATGGTTTATACAGGGTCTTCGGAATCACCTCTAAGTAAGTTGTCTATTAAAATAGGACCATAAATTATTATTGACATTTAAAAAACTCAACATTTGCTGTATAAACGACTTTCATTGAAAAATGTATGAGTTCGGAGTTCCTCCGTACATTCGGAAGCACTATGTTTTATTCAATGCTTATGTAATACACTGTCGGACTTTCTCCTCTAAAATTTGAATACGTTTACACAAGTGACTAAACTTCATTCGTATTCCGTCGACGATCGAAGCGCGCGCGGCCAGATTTGAACTATTATCATTTTATTAATTAAATTCATTGTTATTTCAAACTTAGTTTTCTAACCCATAAAGCAGTAGGTTATTAATAGTTACCACCATACTCTGAACCTTATTCACGTATAACGTGAAACGCATTTATTCAACCCGTCAACATCCAAGCGGTCTCATGAGACCGGATAACAATAGAATTTCTATTGTATCTCGTTTACGTATGCTTGATCAATTAACAATAAAAACAGTAATTATGCAAGCACTTGATAGGATGATTACTGATACTGCAAACTGCGAACTAAAAGCAAAACAACTAATAACAAAAATTGACGAAGTGTGAGTCGGGCTCACGAAAATCAATCACCAAACTGCAATGATGTTTAGTCAAACCAAGGTCGTCAATGAAAGTGAACAAGAGCGTCTTGTATAAATTCTTAACCTTGTAAATATGTGTAACAAAGACGTCTAATACACAGCTATGTTATGTTTATTTATGTTTGTTGTGTTTAAGTTAATGTATAAAAAAAACCGACATTGTAAGTGTAGGTATGTAAAATTTCATATTACAAACTGCACACCAAGTACCACTTTCCCCTTTCCAGATAGTTGCCCTTTTTATCTGAAGGTTGGTCTTATAGCTCTTCCAGACAACCAAATTGTATATCTTACTGCAAACACTAACTTCTTTGTATGGTTCTTCTTTGTATGTGTTCAATATAGAGTCCATCCTCTAATGTGACATTTGTGTACCACAAGCCACCATCATTGGCATGCCAGAATGCACCGCCAGAAAAACATCATAATGCCAGCCCAACGTAATACGGTCCATTAGACCTCGTTACGTAACCTAAGGTCGACCGGATCTCGACGTGGAAAAGTCAATTTTTCCATCCTTATCCCAACGACACACGGCTTATAATCCCATGCCATTCCCATCACTGTCATGGAGTATGGGTGCTGAGGTAACCGCTATTGCGGTGGAATAAGGTTTAATTTGACAGTGCGTAATGTTGTTTGCGTGAGTCAGTATGTAGGTTACGAATGCTATGGGTCTTTGTGTGTCATAATAAGTGATAGGTAAGTAGGTAGGTACCTATGTGGTTTTGACTCCACTATGGTCACGTGCGATGCGGTTTGTAACAAAAACTGTGATGCACCTTCGTGTCTATTGTTCCCTTTGACCTAATGAAAATCATTATTATTATTTTACAATGCGACATGAAATAAACTTAATATTTACCAATTTATAAATTAACAAATGACTCTCGAATAAAATATCTGACTTGGCATCAATAAGAAGGATTTTAAATATTAAAAATAGAACTGGCCAACAAAAAAACATTTGTTACTTAGCCACAATTAACAACAAGAAAACATAAAAACGCAGACAGTGCTGTCGCGTAGACGTGTAAAAAGGTAACATAATTACATATTTAACTCTATAGGTACCTAGTTTAGGTAAGTACCTATAGAACACTGCTTGTTTACGCGAGGCGACACACCCAAAAGGTCATAAGTCAGGGATACCGATTGTTTTGTTACTAAGATAGGATGCTCCTATGACTTATGTGTAAGAAGAATTTAGATATGTATTTTATTACAGCAAGACATTGTCACGGCCCCAAGTTAATAGCCAAATTTTAAAAGATCTTTAATAACACATTTTAGCATTGAATAAGTACTGTAAGTTGTAACTACCTAATATGAAATCAAATATTGGAAGTGGAGTTTGACCAAGTTTTATCGATTTGAAACTTTGTAACTATAATATGTTAATCCAAATGCAGTACGGTAATTTGATACCATCACATTACCGTATATCCATATTTGATACAATTTGATGTATACCATGATTTGATACAATCTGATAAGGAGCCAGGAGGTTCATAATAAAACCCTTCAATGACTACTTACTAGTAACCCTTGTGTTTAATTCGTCTTGACGAGTTAAACAAACTAAAAAATGTTTCATAATTTTTAAAACTAGTTCTTAAATTATAGTGACGTAACAGTTTTTTTCTAACAGCAATTTTGTTATATCCCTTAGTAAAGAAATGGAAACTATACAAAAATGAGACGTGTGCATGAATATGTATGTACTAGCCCTAAACAAAGTACTCACTTGTGGAATATATCAACACTTATCCCCAAGCCTCGTTTATAGACTACACAGGAAAAAATGTAGAGGTAGGTATTAAAAATTATACTTCAACAGTAGAAAAATCTACTTCAAATGAATACTATTTAGACTCTTTGGTTTTTAAAATAAAGTTGTTCCTTTTTTACTGTTTTCTTTGCATCTTCAGGAGATGATGTCGACTTGACGGGCTTTTTATGCCGGTTTTAGGCGCTATAGTAACTAGCATTCATCTGTTAGCATGCGATTTGTGGGGTACGCGGTGCACTTTGCATTGGCTTGTTTATCCGTGGAGAATGGTACAGGTTATTTAAGTGTTAACTAAGCGGAAATTAAAGTCTAAATAATTAAAATTTTATAATTAATTGATTGACAATATTTTCCTTACAAATCTCTGAAGTTTCGGTCCGTACGACGACGAAAATAGAAATCCATAGTAGACGAGCAGATAGAGAGTAGAACCTCAGACGTAGAGATTTTATTTATAGCAATACCTCCGTAGCCTTGGCGTCGCCATATCTGAGGTCCCGGGTTCGGTTCTCGGTCCGGTCCATGTGGAAAACAAACTTTTCTATGTTGTCTCTGGCCTGGGTGTTGTGGTACCGTCGTTGTTTCTGTGTGCTTCAACACAAGTGCATTAGCTACTTACCTTATGGTTAGAACGAAGTTTGTGATTTTGTTTAACATTTATTTATTTATAAAAAATATCCTGTAACCGTTTGACACTAAAATGTTCTATAATTACCGTCATATTTACCGTCTAAAATTTTGAGCCTACAGGAAATCGACTAGCCTAGACCTAACCGTCATAATGAAAGGCAGGTGTTACACAACACTCGTGTGATTGGCGATGACAGGCGCGCTATCTGGGGCACCCATAATTGGTGCACGGGTGCTGATGGCGACTGGCGAGTGACAGATTTTTTCACTCGGATTCCAACTTGAAAATGTTATTGACAATATTCAAGTTTATAAGGCCGGCAAACAACGTTTGCGTACGTCATTATTTTAATCCGTTTAAAGAACATTTTAATGGCTTCTTAAAAATTGTATAATGCATTTTTTCCTGTACCAAGTCTCGTCGTAAAGCCCGTTCCATATATGATTGTACATCATGTGTTGATTTAATGCTAACTCGTTTTCATAGAAACAAATGCATACAGGGTGTCCCGTAACTGAAGGATAACCTTGTAACCACATATTCAATACATCAAAGCAAACGTTTGTTCTATGACTTCTAAAAATATGTTTTTTTTTTGTCTTTCTATACAAAATCAATCGGCTGTTTTGTAATTTTGTATGGGAAGTCGATAAATTTTTATGCAAATTTGCAAAATTCATCGAACAAAAGATGTTTGTTTGCCATAATGTATAGAATATCTGGTTACAAGGCTATCCATGAGTTACGGAACATCTTGTATATGTCCACACAGCAATGGTAGGGTGACCTATTTTGTTATTATTATTTCTATGTATGGCTAAGATTAAATAAAAGCATATTGAAATAATAAATTTCTCAAAGGTCTTACGATTACGTAAATATTGTTATTGTCCAGAAATAAATAAGGCTATGAATACAACAAGGTAAATGTTGTTTTTATTTTAACAGCATTGGTCTTTTGACCGTAGCTGCAATCTAAATGCAAAAACTTTTGGATTACTATATTTTTATTCACAAAATATCATTAAACCGTCGTAAACAAATATATTTTGATTGAAAAAACACTTGCAATGGATCCCTTTGGTTAAGCAAATGCACTGATTGTTCAAATCTAGGTTATAGAATCAATATTAGTCATGTCTTATTTACCATTGAAATTATATGTACTTACCTACTCGTTTGTCCTATTCAATGTCCCATACAACATTGTCGGACACCACCAGATTTGATTTCATTTGATAGTTAATTGATGTGTCATGTCTATCGGTCAAACCTCGTCGGCCACTCTAAAAGGGATGATTAAATAAAGCGCTTTAAGGTCTTTAAACTGGACTTTCGCTTATAAGTAAGATTGATGTCCTCTTTCTCGTTAAGGCTAGGTACTCGTAAGTGTGAAAGGGGCCGCGATACAAAAGCCTGGACACTCAGCCGGGAAACGAAAGTGAAACGCCCTTACCGCGGCATTGAACGACGAATACAAAATACGCAAGTGTCTTACGCTGTAAATGGTATAAAGACTCTTGTGTTGTGATTGACTCTATTTTGTTTGTATTTTTCTTTAGGGTTTTGGTAAATAACGGAAATGTAGAATTAACTTTACCCATAGGACGTCCACTGCTGAGCAATAGGTCTTTCCAGTGACTTCCAGATTTGCCGGTTGGAGGTGGCTTCCTGCAACCTTTACCAGGTTATTATGTATATGTAAGTATATTGATATGTAGTGTTTAGTTTAAGAAGTTCTTACCATTTACTCTATGCTCGCACTAACTTCATTATCTGCATTACCTCAAGGTTGACTTGTTAGATAGCATTAAGTCCGCCAATTGTACACACCTGTGCAATAATGTTTTAATTAATTAACATTGAACTGTAAAGTCTACTAGCCCTTCGAGAGTAAAAACTAATTAATTTAATAAACGGTGGTCTCTTCATATATTTTTAAGAGCAGTGTTCTCTATCAGTTAATTTTTTGTAGGTACTTATCACCGGTATTTACTTACGTTTCAATAGAAGAAAAGCAAGTTTATAATCCAGTAAGTGCAGATGATTAGTAACTGGACTAGTCAATTGTATTTTGATCGTTTTTGTCATTTTAAGATACGTACCTATCATAAATCCTAATGCATATAAAAACAATTTTTACAAACTTTATATTAGCTTGCCATGTTCGTATGTAAGGTGTGCGCTTCAAATTTTCAAAATTGACCTAGTTCCCGGTGTTCGAATGAGCTGAAATTTGGCACACGTATGTAAACTCGGTGACAATTCAATATTTGGTACCATCATCATCACTTATCAACGCTATGCGTTGTACAGGTTTACTATATGATGTCCGCGCCTCGCTTTTGAACTTTGTATATATTTTACATTTGTAAAGACGTAGGTATATGACAAAATGTCACTTACAATTATTTTTTTTAAATTCTCATTTTATCAAAAAAGCTAGTTTTTAAAATAAAAAAAATACTTTTAATTTATTTTAAATTGTTTTCGTGGTTTTAGAGCACGTTATTTTGAATACATTTCTTCTTGGTCTCAATGGGTTAACAATGGCATTAGAAAGTGTCGTTTACGAAGAAAACTTTCTTTAAAAGGGACATTAATAAAACATTTGGAAAAATCATTACAGAAAACTGTCGTTATGAATGAACACACAAGTATGTTTGGGTCAATGTAAGTAGTCGTTAGTGTTGTGTAATGTTTTTGTTTAACTTGAGATAATGTCTCAATTATCGTGATAGCTATTTTGCATAATTAATGACGTTCGTAATTCCTATTGTAAATATGCCTAATGTTTTTATAAGTATGTATTTATTTAGCAGATTTATGCGATCATAATTTTTTACAATAAATCAAAGTTTTTTTCACTTTACCGGGGACTCTGACTGCTATATCAGTAAGTGGTGATGACGTCCAGTATTTTAATCAGCCCACGTCAGTCCACTGCTGGACATAGGCATCTACTTATGCACGTCACTGAGCCCGATGCTCGATTATTCTTTCCCATCCGCTGTTATCAGCTTTGCATAGGCAAATCATCAGTGTCATATGTCTTGTAACTGTATTTCATGTAATAAAGTCTGACAAAGGTGGCTGAGTTATTGCGCCACTTCTTCTCATCACCCGCCAATAAGCGGTGTTAGGACAAAGCTATATTTTGGGACGTGTATAAGTGTCCGGAAGAAGGCCTATCATTACTGAATAAATGAGTATTATTAGTTATTCGTTTTCGGGTAAAACTGACTGACAACTGACGACCTTCGTAGCCGAGAACCGAGTACGCTGGACTTGGCGTCGCTATCTCTGAGTGGTCCTCAGATGGTTCAATTCTCGGTCGGTTTAATGTAGAAAACAACTTTTCTATGGGTCGGGTCTAGGTGCTGTGGTATCGTCGTTGTTTCTGATTTCTATAACACTAGTGCTTTAGCGGGTTCCCTACACTATACCAAATCACGAAAGATAGAAAAACATATGCCCGAACACTAATGATCGATAGCTTGTTTCACCGAAGCAACAAAAGACCGAAAATCTCGATAGTTTATAAGACCAAAAATTCATAAGGCTGAATTAACTTAGTACTTAGCTAAGTTGAGCTTGTAAAGGTTTATTACTAGGTTAATTATGAATTTTCGGTTTTATAAACTATCGAGACTTTAATCTTTTGATGCTTCGGTAAAACAAGCTATCGGTCATTATTACCATTCGGGCATTTGTTATTCTATCTTTTATCATTCGGTATAACGTCGGGAACCCTGCTTTAGCTACTTAGGATCAAAGCAATGTACGTGATGTTGTCCAAATAAAATAAAATGAACTGTAAAATAATAAACAGGGTATTTAAGTCATCATCATCATCATCTATACGGTCAATCCCGGTTGCGTCCAAAGCCATTGCTTTGGAGCCCAGGGTCCGCTTTCCTTGATTTGCTCCTCCACTTCGCGCGGTCTTGAGCGTCTCTAGTTGTGAGATCATTGGCACGCATGTCAGCCCTCACAACGTCAAGCCAGCATTTCTTGGGTCTACCCCTTTTGCCAGGACCTGGCGGTGGCGGCATGGCCAGACATTTGTTTCCTACGTAGCTTGCCGGTTTCCGCAAAACATGGCCGTACCAGCGTAGGCAACTCTCCTGCAGTTTGTCTGCAATATCACGGACACGAAGGCTACCGCGGATGCGCGAGTTCCTCACGCGGTCCTTACGCGTGACTGCGCACATCCACCGCAGCATATTCATCTCCGTGACACGCAGCTCCTGCTTGTGTCGCTCAAGTAGCGGCCATGCTTCGCTGCCATATAAAAGAACAGGCCTAATGATGGACTTATAGATCTGTCCTTTAAGCTCAACCGGCATTCTGGGGTAATTAAGTAATACTGATTAAACAGATCATAGTAAGCCCTCTGAACCCTCAAGGGGGACTACTATGCTATACTTTTGAGTTCGCAAAATGAAATGGAACCTGTAACTCCTCTGTAAAAGGGTGTCGTGTAAAAATTGTGCGTTTAACACACTGAAGGTAGATTAAACACAGTAGAGTCACTTGGCCACTCAACTTGCACAATAGTCGCCGCGTATTCCGCAAATCGTGACAAGTTAAAGTCTAAGGACTAAACTAATCTGTGACCTGGTCTCTAAAGCGTAAACTTATTTATTTAGAGTGTATTTACTACTTAAACTACTAAGTACACCATTTACCGCTGTAGGCTACGAAACTTACCAGAGACCACAGAACTAAAATCAATTGATTTTAGTGTAAGTAAGGATAAGTTTCCTAGACACTCGTAGGTGGCGCTTCAAATCATTGTTATTTGTTGAGACAATCTATTTAAAAAAAACAGAAAGTGTTTAAGCATTGATGATGATGCCAGTCCCAATTAGAAGAGCGATCGCTCTGTGCATTTTTCTTACCCAGTACTAGTTGTGGCTCAGAGAACATTCTTTTTTTTCAGTAGCTATTGAAGATACTGTATGACTGTTTAAAGCACACTTTACTAAATAATCGTACAGATGAACCACTCTATGTGATGAAGAATGTACCGGATTGCATGTGAATGTCTAGGCTTGTAAAATAACGCTGCTGTGTAAATGATTTAAATAAGACAGCCAATCCAGCAGTTTTTTTATTTTATTAGACACGCACTACAAAAAATTACTAAGTTTAATTACTAAGTATAGGTACAGAAGGTAATAAGTGTTTTCTGCAGCTATGTATGTGAAAGTGTAAGAGACTTAATGCTGGGTGGGTGTACTGTTTTGTAGTATACTGTGGTTTTACGGCGTACGGCCTCAGGCATCGAGTATTGTCGAGAGCGGAATTAGCCTCGTAAATTTCATACAGGAACCACGTTATGGGAACGGTTTCGGGAGAAGTAATTTTCGATTAGAAGCACTCGCGGTTGAGAGTATTAGGCTGTATATTGATTATTATAGAGGCTGAGGCTTTCACAAGATTCACGTCTTAATATAGCTTCTCAATGTACATAAGTATGATAACTAACATCAATATTGCCATATTACCTACTCGTTCTTTTAAACTATCAATGGTATCGATACATCATACGAATAGTACAGTAACAGTAAGCAAAATTTTTATATTTCTATTGACTATTAAGAGCCTCTTACACCACTTGCTGATTAGTTCCAGATAACCTATCTAGCACTTGTTTTGACAGATAACCCATACAATTAGCTGTCAAAAAAAGTGCTAGATAGGTTATCTGGAACTTAGTCTCATTAACGACTAATGCAATTGCAATACAGGTGATTCGTAGTACAAAACTATCGATTGTATTGATAGTTTATCAACATTGAAGAGCAATTAATTCAAATCTCTATTAATTATGACAACAAGGTCTAATTTGTTAACCCGTTGTCACCACAGAAATATGTCTAGAGGGGTTGTCACTATTGTGCAAGCTCTGCTTAATTTGGGACTCATCATCATCATTTCAGCCATAGGACGTCCACTGCTGAACATAGGCCTCCCCCAGTGACTTCCAGATTGGCCGGTTGGAAGCGGCCTGCATCCAGCGGCTTCCTGCAACCATTACCAGGTCGTCTGTCCACCTTATAAGTGGACGTCCTACGCTGCGCTTGCCGGTACGTGGCCTCCATGGCAGAACCTTTCTGCTGATTGGGACTACATAATTAGTATAATTGTTTAAAAAAAAGAATAGAAAATAGAACGTGATGTAGCGATGGTCTAAAAATGGTACCTAAGGTTCTCGTGTCTTAGGATAAATAGATAGATACTCTTTATTGTACACCATACAAAGAAGTTACAATTTGTGTTTACAGAAAGATGCACAATTTAGGCGGTCTTATCGCTAAAAGGATTACAAAGTTCTGATGGCGATCGCACTAAATCTATTTATGTATATAAAAATGAATACCTATTACCCTTGGTCATCGCATCACGCGTGAACGGATGGATGGAACGATTTCGCTTATTATTTTTTTGTTGTGTTAATTAATGGCAGGAGAAGGTTCTTTAAAAAAAAAAGAGGAAGTTGCGCAGAAAATCCTTTAAGAATAAACTAAAGACCACCCGAACAAAGTCGCGGGCAACAGTTAGTGTATTATAAAAATATTTTGTTCACGGAAATTTGATAAAACTATTCAAGATAGACCGAATTCAATAGCTAAAATGTCACTTACAGTACCTTTTGATAATGACCCCCGGCATTGAAGTAAACTGCTTTTGAGGCAGAATGGACCAACTTTACATCAGTCCTACAAATGGAAATGATTTTGAAGTAAAAGGATGTAAAAGGTTCCAATGTTAACAGGTACTTATGAAAGAAATATGCCAACCCTTGTCGAAAAATAGGTGCCCGCGGGACCACGCGTCTTCGTTTTATGAAATAATCCCAAGGATCGCTTTTACTTTTAATTAGTGAAAAGAGGAAATGTTTACTTAGCTATTAAAACTTTATTGTCCATGTACCTAGTACTGGCGGACTTAATGCTATACAGCACTCTCTAATGAAAAATAGCTTATATATTGTCCCGGGTCTGGGTGTTGTGGTACCGTCGTTGTTTCCGATTTCTGTGACTCAAGTGCTTTGGCTACTTACCATAGGATCAATCTATGTGATGTTGTATAATATTTATTTATTAACCCAGAGGTAATGCAGATAATGTGGTTGGTCGATTGCTGAGCGTTAATGAAGAATGTTGTTGCGAACCGGTTATTAGATCGGACCTTTTCTTTAACATAGACACTTTTTAGGTTTTTTATAAATGCTTTGTATAGTCTTTTTGGAGTTGTCTTTGTTTTGTTTTCTATGGTGGTTGTGTGTGTCTTTTATGTTAAGTGAATACTATATTACAATTTAATTATTATCACCCTTTATCTGAGCTCTCCTTTTCTTTCCCTATCTACAGTCCTCTTCCTTACCAGTTTGTTAAATTTGGTCCATTCACCGGTAAAAATATCATCGCGATCGTCTTTTTTCATTTCCAAAATTTTCCTTCAAGAAAATAATAATCACCTAATATGATTACTAGAGCTCAGACTAAGGCATTAGGATCGAGTAAAGCCGAGGCCCCGCCGCCGAACTCCGGCATGCCTCACGTTGCTGCGCTTGAACCCGCTGCCGTAGAAAATTTACTCTCAACAAGCACCGGCACGTCTCATGTCGCTGCGCCTGCCACCGTGTATCCCGCCCTCGCAGCAAATTGTGATTCCGAGGCAGGATCGAGGAGCTCGTCTTCTGCTACAATACGGGCACGTATTCTCAGCAAAAAGGCGGATTATGATCGGAAAATCGCCGAGAGCCAACGTGCAGCCGCAACAGCTGAAGCCAAAGCGCTTGAATCGGAGTTACAAGCAGAAATAGCTTTAATTGAAGCTGAAGCTAGTCACCATGGCAGCTCCCGTGCAAGTCGTCGCAGCATCAATACATGGATAGATGGAATACAAGCACCGGATCATCACACTACCGAGACAGGCGTACCAATCTCTGTGCGGCCTGGGAGACCCACAAGTGCCCCTTTACATATGTTTTGTCCACAGCAACCAGTTAGCTTTGTCACAGCAGATGCCCCTCAATTTGTGCGTCCCGACAAGCCCAGTCCTGCGGTTGCAGCGCTTCACCGCCGAGTGTCATCGCCCTCCGGCCCTCGCGTCCCTTTAGACCGTGTCGTATTGCCTACAGAGGTAATACCCGGTCCGACGCCATTTAGGCCTTGTATCGGTGCACAGGACCCGGCTATTGGTAACACATCAGATTTCACTATTTTAGCGCAAGCAATTCAAAATTTATGTAAAGATAAGTCAGAAAGTCGACTTCCTAATTTTGATGGTCAACCGCAAGATTGGCTATCTTTTAAAAATGCATACGACTTTACATACAAGTCGTACTCTCCACTTTGTAACCTATCCAGAATAAATGCAGCGTTGTTCGGGTTGGCTCGCGAGGCGGTGGGTGCCTTGCTGGTAACGGCAAGCGACCCCAGCGACGTAATCGCCTTTCTTGAGCTGCAATTCGGTCGCCCGGAGCTCATCGTGCTGCAGGAGGTTGCAATAGTGCGAGCACTACCTAAAGTACAGGGTGAAGGCAAGGATTTGCATATTTTTGCCAGCCGTGTGCGCCGTTGTGTTTCTGTTATGAAATTTTTAAATAACAAGGCTTATTTAGAGTCACCAGAGCTTTATAACTCTTTATTGCTCAAGTTGTCTCCAGCTATGCGCACTCGCTGGAAAGACTTTGCAAAATCTCGCTTCACTCCTGGTTCACTAACTAAACTGGAACTGTTATCAGATTTTTTAACTGACGAAGTAGTCACTGAATTCCAGTTTGGCGTGTTGACTGAGGCAAGTTTTCATTCAGTTCAGCCTCAAACTAAAAAGTTTGATAGGGTTCAGGTATTAAATTCTGAAAAAACTGCTGAAAAACATGTAAAATTGAATTTAGATTCAAACAATTATATACAATCATGTTCATACTGTCAACAAAGTCACTCTATTGACAGTTGTGACAGTTTTATTTCTTTGGACTTTATGGCTAGGCTAAAATGGGCTCGCGACCAAAAAGTTTGTAACAGATGCTTGAAAAAAGGTTCTCATCGTTACAGATCATGTAATCCAAAAACCTTGTGTCAAGTTGTAGGTTGCAAATACAGACATCATAAATTGTTACATAATTTTAATGTTACAAATACACACACTACGGTTGAAGTAACGTCTACAGACACAAAACCATCTTGCTCGACCACTGAGACTGTCACTGCAACCGTGGCTCATGCTACCTCCGATGGTCCTCTAAAAGCATTACTTAAAGTCATCGCAGTCACAGTTAGTGGTCCTAAGGGATCTATCGACACCTACGCCCTTCTCGATGACGGTTCGTCAAGCACTTTTATCGATAGCGAAATATCTGATCGGATCGGCGTAGAGGGTCCTAAATCTCAAATAAGGGTAGATAGTATGGGTGGAATGTCCAAATTGACCGATGTGGAGTATGTTGATTTCTTTATTAAAGGCCGGTATGCCTCTGAGTCCCAATTTCATAAAATTTCTGGTGCACGGTCGGTTGCGACTTTGGGTATTGCACCCCAGTCAGTCAGCCTTAATGACATTAGGCATTTATCACTTCCTGTTGTCCCGTACCAGAACGCTGAGCCGAAATTATTAATTGGGATTGACAATTGGCATTTGCTCACTCCAAGAGAGGTCCGCCAAGGTACCAAATCTCAACCTGCCGCATGTCTTACTACTCTAGGATGGGTTGTATTTGGATTTACTTCAAGTAGGACTCAACCAGTGGTATTTGTTAACCATAGTGTGGCACAGGATGCCTTTGCTGAAGCTGAAACTTTAATTCAGGATTATTATAAGTTGGATAGTATTGGGATTGTCAAACGTCAAGTGTGTTCTGCGGCGGATAAGCGGGCTACAAAGATTCTCGAAGACACTGCTCGTCGTTTACCTAACGGACAATTCGAGGTCGGTTTGTTGTGGCAGTCCAATGACTTTGATATCCCAAATAGTTACCCGTTAGCATTGTCACGATTTAATAGTCTTGAAAAAAGATTCAGTCAGGATAAAGCATACGCCGATAAATACAAACAAAACATCCACGCTATGTTTGATAAAGGTTACGCTGAAGTTTGTAACCTGCCTTCAAATTCACCAGTTGTGTGGTATTTACCTCATTTTGGGGTTGTTAATCCTAACAAGCCGGGGAAGTTGCGTGTAGTACATGACGCTGCCGCCCGCAGCCAACAAGTTAGCTTGAATTCTCTCTTGTTGACAGGCCCTGACTTACTTTCGTCGCTGCTAGAAATAATTTTACGTTTTCGTGAAGGTAGGATAGGTATGACCGCTGATATTCGCGAGATGTTTCCTCAAATAAAGATAAGGCCAGAAGACAGAGATGCGCAGCGATTTCTATGGCGTGACTCCCCCGACTTGCCTCTTTCAATTTGTAGGATGTCATCTATGATATTTGGCGCGGCTTCTAGTCCCTTCACTGCTCTTTATATAAAAAATAAAAATGCTGAAGAGCATCAGAACTCTTTTCCTGAGGCCGCCCACGCAATAGTCAATGACACCTATATGGATGATTTTATTGGTAGCCTTAACAACACCAATGATGCTGCCCGTCTCGCTAGAGACATTATCGAGGTCCAAAAGCGAGCGCATTTTGAAGTGCGAGGCTGGGTTTCTAACGAATCTGCCGCACTAGTCTTTGTACCTCCTGAGCTAAGGCTCAATAGTATTGACAATCATGTAGATTTAGGTCACTTTCCGCAAAGTGTGCGAGCGTTAGGACTTATCTGGCATCCTTCTACTGATGAAATAGGTTTTAATGTGGACGCTTTAAACACCTCGCCCGCTTTGCCTGACAAAATCACGAAACGTCATGCGCTTTCTAGTTTAATGCGTGTTTTTGACCCGCTTGGAATTCTCGCACCCATTACTATTAGAGGTCGCATCATATTTCAAGTATTGTGGCGTAGAAAGGTTAAGTGGGATGATGCTCTTCCCCAAGATTTGCTTTCTCAGTGGAGGGCTTGGCTGTCTTCGATGTCATCGGCTGTCAAACTGCGCGTTCCGCGTTGGCACTCGAAGAAAGCTGAGTTACTAGAGCGAGAGTTGCACGTGTTCTGTGACGCCAGCGAGCATGCGTACGTGGCAGTAGCGTACTGGCGTCTAGTATTTGTTGATGGTCATGTGCATCTTTCACTCATTTGTAGCAAGTCAAGAGTAACGCCCTTAACCCCTACTACCATTTCACGCTTAGAACTCCAGGCCGCTACGATCGGAGCTCGGTTGGCCTCCTCGATCTGCAAAGCCCACAAGTATAAGCCAGTGCGTCGTTATTTTTGGACCGATTCAAAAAATGTGCTTAGTTGGCTGCGCAGTGATGCGCGATCTTATCTTCCTTTTGTCGCGCACCGCCTGGCAGATATCTTGGAGCTTTCCACTCTCAGTGAGTGGCGCTGGATCCCTACAGTATTGAATGTGGCTGACGATGCCACCCGTGCCGACCCAAGTGCCACTCTTTGCGATAGTCGTTGGATTGACGGTCCTGAATTTTTGAAATCGCCTCCTAGTGACTGGCCTATAGAAATTACCAGTTCCGGGGCCCTCATTACCAACGAGCTTAAACCTAGTGCCAGAATCAATCTCATTGTAGATAACCTCACCCCGCATACCCCCACCAAAACACCTTTCATACCAATGACTGCTGATGCATCCCGCATCAGCAAATGGCTGATCCTAATTCGATCGACCGCGCGTGCGCACCAATGCGCGCAAGTTTTCAGGCGTTTGAGAAGTAGAGCAAATATTGTAGACTCAACCTCGCACACTCCTGCTTCTAGGCCTAGAATTAGTGTTGCCCAACTTGCTCAGCTTCTTTCACCTCTCTCTGCTGAAAATTTACGCATTGCCCAAACCCATGTCCTGCTTAAATCGCAGGAAGAGTCTTTTATAGAGGAGATAACCGCACTACGTTTGGAAGAACCAATACCACGATATAGCAAGCTCGCCAAACTTCATCTAATTCTTACTTGTGACGGACTGATGGCGCTGTCAGGTCGCATCGGAGCAGTCGCTGACCTCACGGGAGTGACCAACTTCCCGGTAATTCTAGAGGCGGGGCATCGAGCTACAACACTTCTTATTCAGCATTATCATCGTCGCTTACTCCATGCAAATAATGAGACTGTTGTGAATGAGTTACGCCAACAATTCTGGATTGTGAACTTAAGAAGCGCGGTCAGATCCGTGGCGCATGCTTGCAACTTTTGTAAGATTAAGCGAGCCCGTTCCCTAAATCCTCCTATTGGAAATCTCCCACATGCCCGTTTGGCCCATCATCGCCGACCATTTTCATTTATCGGCCTCGACTATTTCGGGCCCGTCCAAGTTACTATTGGAAGAAGGCATGAAAAGAGATATGTGGCGCTATACACTTGTCTTACCACCCGCGCAATTCATTTAGAAGTCGTCCAAGACCTCTCTACTGATGCTGCTCTGATGGCATTACGCAGATTTACGGCGCGTCGTGGGTGTCCATCTCAAATCTGGTCTGATAACGGGACAGCTTTTGTCGGTGCCGCCAAGTTCCTACGACAGCTTTATGGCCCAGAGGTGCAAGATTTCGCAGCAAACTGGAATGTCGAATGGAGATTCATCCCGCCAGCAGCGCCTTCGATGGGTGGAGCGTGGGAGCGACTGGTGCGCTCAGTCAAATCTGCGCTTAAATTTACATTAACGGAGCGAGCCCCTAAAGAGCACACGTTAATGACTCTGCTGGCAGAGGCAGAAGCCGTGGTGAACTCAAGGCCTTTAACGCACGTTTCCACCGAGTCAGAAGAAGAGGATGCACTAACACCATTTCATTTTTTAATTGGTTCCTCCTCTACTGCCAACAATTTTGCCGCAGGGGAACCTCAAGACGAATATGGCCGTTCTTCATGGCGAAAGGCGATTCGTTTAGCAGACATTTTTTGGCAACGGTGGATAAAAGCATACCTTCCGACACTCGTTCCACGGCGCAGGTCCGGCGAAGCAGCCCCCGCACTGGCTGTCGGTGACCTTGTTCTCATTGTCGATGCTAATCTGCCGCGTGGGACGTGGCCACGTGGACGCGTTACCCGACTTTTCCCGGGTACTGACAACATAGTGCACGTTGTTGAGGTCACCACAGCAGCAGGGCTCCTACGCAGACCCTGCAAGAAGCTGGTGCAACTGCCGATCTAATGGCCTAGCGTAGCTTCTCCCGCCTCTTTTATCTCTGTTGAAAGAGAGGGAGAGATGTTGCGAACCGGTTATTAGATCGGACCTTTTCTTTAACATAGACACTTTTTAGGTTTTTTATAAATGCTTTGTATAGTCTTTTTGGAGTTGTCTTTGTTTTGTTTTCTATGGTGGTTGTGTGTGTCTTTTATGTTAAGTGAATACTATATTACAATTTAATTATTATCACCCTTTATCTGAGCTCTCCTTTTCTTTCCCTATCTACAGTCCTCTTCCTTACCAGTTTGTTAAAAATGTGATGAAGGTAATTTAACAAGACGACTTACTAAAATATACCTAATGTAAACGAAATAGAGAATCCCACATAAGTAAAAGATATCATTAAAATATTTTTACGTAACTAATACAAATGGATAGTTCCCTCGTCTAAACGCCCAAAAATCTACCATCTTGAGCTGAGAGTGCTACCATGAACTTGAAGACGTAGCGTGGGTAGGCCCGGCTGACCGATGACCTAGTTAAGGCTGCGGGTCGCGGGAAGCCAGCGGCTGGCGGCCCTGAGCCGCTCAATCACTGTAGATTCCTATGGGGAAGGTTTGTCTAGACGTGGACTTCTATAGGTAACTTGAAATGTCTGTACTTTTTCTATAGTGATAACTTTATCCAATCATTTATACTATGATGTCAATGATTTTGTAGCAGCTATAACTTTTTTTTAATTTCCAATACATCATTCACGTCTTAAAATTACAACATTTTGCGGTAACTTAATCGAACCTTTTCATTAATCTCTGTTACTTACTTTAGAGTTTTAAATTATTAACAGAGGATTTCATGTAAATCGGACAGTCCGTCAAATGAACTAAACATCTGTTAGTGACTACGAAAGTTTGGTAGTGATTACCAAAATTAGGCTACTTACGCCGTGGTTTGGATTTGATGAGTGACCGTATTCGAACTGTATTAAGTGCAATTCATCACAAGCATCTCTGTGCTTCGGAAGACAGGTTAAAAGTTGGTCCCTGTTAAAGTCGCTTGATACTACTTAGTCGTAAAGCCTAGTTTACTTTACTGTTAGCCTTAATAAATATATTTACAAGAATAAAACAATGATTAAAGATAATCTTCATCTCAGCCTATTGCAATCCAATGCTGGCCGTAAACCTCCCCCAAAGAGCGCCACAGAGCATGATCTCCCGCTTTTTTATCCAGCCACTGCCAGCCACTTTCCTAAGGTCGTCGGTCCATCGACGACGTCCTACCCTACTAAACTAATAAAAATTTCAAATTGTAAAATCCATTGATTAACCATAGTATAAAAGTTATTCTGAGGATAAAACGAGTTTGTTAATAACACTGATAAAAGTTAATTTCACCAAGCTCCTTTAGTACCAGAAGATTGGATGATTTCACTGACTGCCAACGGAACAGTCAATGGCAGGTCAAGCTACAAAGAATTCATATCAACACAGATACTCATAACAATTGAAAAAATTCAACGTTTTGTGGAATGGTTGATGGGCTGTTGGTAGGACTTGAAATCTTCTGTTAGTAACTAACAATAAAGTGTAGTTGGATATACAGAACTTGGTGAAAGAACCTAGACCTAAGAGTAATTTATTCTAGATGACATGAATCATTAAGATAGGTACTTTGGGTCTACTCATCTTACAGCTTTTGCAGCTCTTGCAACTCCTGAGCTGGATAGTAAAACTTCTTAATAGCTTTACTAGTAACCTTCGAGTTTGAACTCATGTTTTGTTTTGACGCGTCAATAAGGGACTCGACAAACGAATCATTTGACTCTAAACTCGAAGGAATATCAATTTATTATTTTGGAAAAATGAAATTATTAGCAACTACACCACAGCGTAACAGTGGAGTTAACAAATAATTATCGTTAGCGTTTCTACTTTCGAGTTTATTGTCGGGTCGCTAATTACACCCGAATAAATCACTTTTATCACTGCCCTTTAGTCATTAAGGAGTTCTCGAGATAGCTTTTATAAAACACATTCGTGCAATTTGAGTTCTATTGTCATAGAGTTAAATTTATTTTTTGAAAGAACAGAATACACGTACATAATATTATTTAAACAATCATTTTACTTTTTACTAATCTTTTAGAAAAAAATACCTACCTTTTTCAGCTAATAAGTATGATGTAGCGAAGCAATGTTGCTTAAAATTATATCTGATGGAATTGTAATCCTTCAAGCTTCTAAACAATTTTCTTTTTTGTAACTTTTGATGTCCCACTGGACACAAGTATCTTCAAAAATGTCGCTTTTGTGATTTGTAAATTTTACTTATTTCATCATTTTTATATAATTCATAATTCATTTATTCACTTCACTTTATTATTATTATAACATGCAACAAGTAGTCTACGGATTTTGTGATATGCAGGAACTATGCCAATATTTATATTTATTTATTTACTTGCTTTTTGCTGACACTACTAAAGAACTCCCTTAAGAAAGTAATACTTGGGTAGTAATTCTACAGTAGGTCTTGTTTAAAAAAAAACATATATGGTGGTGTTTTAAAGAGGCTGTATTTAAGCGTTAGAGTTATCCTCTAAAAAGAAGATAAGTAATTAAATAGAACCTTAAGTAGGCATAGGTCTGCAGTTGGCGCCTTACTGGCACTTATGTTTCACATAGTTCGATGGAATCATTTTAAAAAGTGTTATCGCCAGTCATGCGTCGTAAATGAGTAATAAACCGGATCTCAAACAAACAATTTAGTTAATTCAATAAAACAAATCAATGACTCACTGCGGAATATGTCTTATGAATGACGTTAACTTATAACCGTGTCAACGTTAGGCAGGTAAACGAGATTCATCTCATGTCTTCCTTAAGCAGATAACTATATGGTGACTCAATAGGGAGTAATGCACAAAAATAATACTCGTACTTGTACCTATATATGTCGTATGTCAGGTATTTATCAATATTTTTTTAAATTTATTTAAAATTTTATTAATTTAATTTAAGTAAGTACTATTATAAGGCCAAATAAAAATATGTGCATATTCCCCATTACTTAAAAGTTCTATTTAATGGTCAAATTGTTATTTTCATAATCGCTACTGCGCTACTTTTTCCATTTCGGAAATACCTACCAATTTTCTGTAAAAAAAAACTTTTTTTTTTTCAAATTATCCAATATTGCCGTTATATAGCAAGGGAATTGCATTAGTATTATTTAGTTATTATTGAAAAATATTTATGACGACACAATTGTTGTAGTTGTGTTGAGACGGATTCGATTCCCGGTAGGGGTTTATTTAAGTTTTTTTTTTTGGATTGGATGTTGTTTTTTCTGGGTGTGCAAGGAGACGCACGAGGTGAACCATATTGTCTGGTAACTCCTACTCACATAAAGATTTCAATTCTACATACACTTAGAGACTGTAATTTTTGTTTTTTCGCGCCTTTACTAAGGCGATTCAATTTTAAGGTATTATCTATGCAAAATAAATCTTTCAACTAATTTTAGAAGCTCTCAGACAAACACTTGGTCAAGGTCAGTATCTAGACAATAGAGTCCATGTCATCGAGTATCGAATAAATTAGAATAAAGTGAAATGACCTCGTCAACTCTTCAACGAATGCATTTACCGATAACATACACAGGTAAATAATTGATAGCTTAAAAATTCATTTTTCCGTCAAAAAAACAGCAAGAGATAGCGCTGATAACTAGGGGGTCTACTCAGTAAAATAATAATCTCTAATAATATATTGGGTCTTTGCATCTCACTCACACATACTAGGGTAGTCAATAAAGATTGTTTGGCTGAGTAATCCACAAGTGCGATGGATGAACCTATTATTAAAGAGTTGGGTTGATGATTAAAGTTGGGCAGTATAACAATGCCTTCAGGATGCTGATGGGGCTACCAAGGTTCTGCAGTGCCTCATCTATGTTTGCGGAAGCGCGTGTGGATGATTTTTACGCTATCATC
The DNA here is from genome assembly GCA_963576865.1 of Anania hortulata. Taxonomy (NCBI): domain Eukaryota; kingdom Metazoa; phylum Arthropoda; class Insecta; order Lepidoptera; family Crambidae; genus Anania; species Anania hortulata. The sequence goes on along the minus strand of OY756399.1, from coordinate 4,730,086 downwards.
CGTAAACGAACGGCTTCGATGCTTGCTAGGACACGGGAGAGCGCCAACAGCATCCTGTTGGTTATCACAAATAGGTCATCGTGTTCTATCTTTAAGCACTGGATTCATACTCATCGCCATGGATCCAGGAACCGGTTTTTTGACTGATACTAACATAGATTTTAAGTATATTGTAACTAACACAGCACTGTATGGATCGTGATGGTCTGAAATAAATGTTTATTATTATTATAAGAATGTCTGCTCATAAACTGGTCGTGATCCTTCACTATTTGACCTCTTGACCAAGAATGAGGTGAACTAGGCGTGAGACGCCCCTAGTAAACTTAGGGAGGGTTTCCACCAAAGCGAAGAAGAGGAGAGATGTGTTTTTATACAGATTGGTATAATAACTGCCATCCAAAGATCGTGCACCACGATGCCGTGAAGATTTATGACGGAGCTTCATGTCAATTGTTGCATCACCGATAATGCTTGGGGAGCATTATCGATGATGCTCCAGGGTCACAGGGTAGAAAGAGACCTCATAAAATGGGTCTAAACCCTGAAAATCATAACGTAGCCGTCGTAGATAGATGCTCTTTTTTTCACACCATACAAATAAATGACATAATAACAGTTGATGTTTTCAGAAAGATGCAAAATTTAAGCGTTCTTATCGCTTAAAGCGATCTCTCCCAGACAACCTTCAGATAGAGGATAGCCACGAAGAAAGAGGAAAGTAGTGTGAAGTGTTTAACGTAAAATTTTACATGACTAATGAAAAATTTTCTAAATCTGTATAAAATAAACTTAATCAAAATATTTATATACATAATGTCAAATGGCGAGACTCAGTTAACTTTTATAATTGTGATATTAAATTCTAAAAGCAATACCCCACGAACACGCGCCATATCTCCCGCATCCGATTGCTTCTAAACAAACGTCCTAATGTGAAATTTAATTGCTCACCGGCGCTCCTCAGTCGACAATACTCATTTTCCCTCACAATTATAGCCGTCTAATAACCTCCCTTTCAATTTTCGCTTACTAAGGAAAAGCACCCCATTTCATAATTTTTAAGCGGGAAAATGTAGAGGTGACAGTTAACACGGAGATAGCACTATTTACAGTTAAGTATATTGGACATAGATTAAACAAAGTAATTACACTTGGTTTTTATTGAAAGACGTAGGTTGTCTTATCACTAAAACCTATCTCTTTCAGGTATTCTTCAGGTAGAGCCCCAAGACAACTAAAAATAAAGGGGAAGATTAGTTACAAATAATGTTTTTTTTTTAAATATTTATGTCAAACATTTTTTATACCCATCTCATTCCAGTTGAATGAGATGGGTATAAAAATGTTTGACATAAATATTCAAGTACGTAGTAGTAAGAGGTGTACCTAAGCTCTTTCTATAGTGGTTATTTTGTAGAAAACCTAGACTACAAAACCAAATCTCAAACTCTCATTTATGTAAATTCAAATTGAATTACACATACAAAATTCACGTCGGAGACTTAGAGTGGCGGATCGGGCTTGATATTAATATTCCACAAACTGGGTCTGTCCGAGCATTTTCTAACAATTGTACAATGAAAATTCAGAAGAATCAAGTCGTCGCCATTTTGGTTTTATTATATCATTATTTATGAATCATCATTTAATTTAGGCATCATATTTATTACAGTGTTTTTACATTAAAATAAAAGGCCCATATATTAATACTGTTCATAATCTGTTTTATTTTTAAATTGTATGTATGTTTTAAGCCAGATTTAGGTTAAATCTACATATAATAAAAATAATAATTAAAATTTGATAGGTACTATACCTATTATTATTGGGACTTTGTACATGGAACCGTTAGTAGTGTCAACCCGTATTCTTCCACGTAATCGAGACCACACCCTTTGGCCAGAATTCCTTCTTCAGAAAGGTGTCCGCTTGCTCCTCGGTACTAACACAATAAAAGCTTGAAAACTCGCGTTGTGTCACGACTCCAAAGGAGCAACTCTTAATATGTGACCTTAATGTGTGTAAATCTTAAGATTATATTCATCACTAATTTGACCTAAAAAGTCTTTCGCCCTGTTAGTATGACGTCCGTTCTGTCTGCATCTACCGAGGAATTTATAAGTAGGTACTACGTGCGTCTACAGACTAATCTCCGAAACTACCTACTGTATGGTTTTGATGCGGATTTACTAGCAAATAGACTGACGAGGAATGTTTGCATATATCGGGTGTTCCATAATTAAGAGTACCTATAATAGGAATGGAGTCAATGCCTAGCCTATGTTCAGCAGTGGACGTCCTATGGCTGAAATGATGATGATGATAATAGCAATCGCCGATAAGAGGAAGAGACCTTAGAAAATTATCTTAAACTGTTTAAAACTGAACAGTTTAAATAAAATTGGGCTATCCAAATTAAATCATTTTAAAGTCTGAGGTTATTACCAAATTTAATATTTATTGCAAATCACAAAAAAATCAGATGAAAATCGGACGAGGATAGATTGGAAAAAGATTCAGTGTTCTTTAACAAAATCAAATCTTAAAATGTTGTCATTTGCGGCGATATACAGCTGTAAAAAGGGTAACTAAAAGGAAAATTTTAGTTATTAAAAAATATTTTAAAAAGTAAAAAACAAAAACAGTTTTAGGTACCTAATTATGCAAGCTATTTTCCCCTTATTAGAGATTCGTAAACGGTCTAATGCCGGGGCGGTTCATTAATTTTTATATGTATAAAATATGGAATACGCAAACCGAGCTCAAACGGAGAACTGAGAAAAGCTCTAAACGAAGGAAGTAATACGACTCGTACCTACGTGTCGGCCATGTAACTTTAAATTCAAGTTTCTCAGCGAATGCACATAGAAAACCCGAGCTTAAGCATTACCCGCATGCGACTAGTTTAGCCATGCGACTAGATAGTACCGGACACTGTAGTTTATCGGGTAAAATAGGACATTTAAATGAAATTAATTAATAAAATAAAAATGTATAAATAAAAAACATAATTTCGGAAATAATGTTATAAAGAGTAACTTTATTTTAGAAAAAATTATAAGGTTCCGCACAAAAACAAATTAAAGCCATGAAATTATCAACAAAACCCTAAAAATAGAGAAAATAGGGTAGATTTCAAAATGTTTGCTCAGACAGAAAACTTAAGTAAGTAGTTATTTTTGTTTATGGCATTAATTTGTGAAGTTAGTACATACTTGCCTAAATTGAGCAAAATAGATTGATTGTGTCTTAGGTAATCTATGCATATAATGTAGGTTACTGCTTATTCAACAAGAAAACTTTACACAAAAACAAATAAGTAGGTTATCTTTATTGATCTTTGTACTTACCTCAGGTTATTGTTTTTGTTTTTATTATTGTTTTTACTTACTTACTCAGGTGAGTATTAAGCATTTCATACACTAGTCTTAATTATGTAATAATAACTATAAATGGATTTTTATTTACTAAAGATATTCTACATTGAATTAAGTGTGTGACTAGCACCATTAAAAAACAATCTTCTGAAAGATAAGAAGATGGGATGAAAGACAAATAACACGTTTAAAAAAAATCCATATTTTATGTTTCAAAAATCGAAAGTCCATTTCATATATATATTTTTTTAAACAAAAAAACTCCTACAACACTTCCTGATTTCTGACCTCCTTACGCTAACACACTGAAACTCCGTATCCCCCATTAGTAAATAGGCGCACGACGTAGATTTTCTATAATGGTCTTAAAATAAGGAATCAACAACAGTCTTACGAGGTACCCGACATTTTATAGGGTATGGTACCCAAAGGGTGCAAACTTGACCCTATTAATCTAGCTCCACTATTTGTCTGTCCGTCAGTCTATCAGTCCGCCTCAGGGCTATATCTTTGAAACCGTAATAAGTAAAAAATTAAATTTTTACAGTGTTTATAACTATGGTCACTAATCTCACTATAACAACAAAATAAAAAAGGTAAAGAGTAAGGAGGATCCCAATACAAAAAATGGATTTTTAAGCGTTTTTTGCTTGGTTTTAATAATGGCGATACTATATACTATTATATATAATATATACTATAATACTATTTACTATTGTCTAACTAGATAACTATAATGCGTACTAGGATTAATCGTAAAACAACAAATAAGTAATTAAAACCAGCCAAGTGTGAGACGGATTTGCGCTAATTTCGATAGTTTTCGAATATGATAAAGCACCTCTCTTGTTTTTTAAAACATAAAAAAATATGTTGTGACTAATATCGTACTATGGTATGGATCCCTTCGTCTGTGATTCCGGCTCGCACTTAGCCGGTGTTTTTTACCGGGCCTATCTCCCAGCACATTAGTTTCAGCTTTCTCTCTCGCGTGGTGACCCCACACAAGCCGTGAAAATCTTCGCCCTCACCTTGAAACGAGTGGGTCACGGCCGGGACGTGGGAAATAGTAATTGCTTAGTCTTACAAAAAACTGTTCTGAAGGCAAAACCTATCGTGTGCACGAAATTGGGGATTGCATTCAATAAAACATGTCTGAGTTTGCCTCTTCGCGTTCCACTTACCCACGGTAGACCGGAAAAATTATGGAAAACAATGGGAAATTTTTTAGTGGCACGCGAAGGGTTAATGCAGATAATGTTTTAATGCAACCAAGTATGTTTTATTGGAGTACGGGCAAGGTTTTGTTAGAACTTTACAAATAATGTATATTTATTGAGGCTCTAGTAATACACAATTTATTGAAGGTTGACAAAGGTCTTATTTAAAGGCTTTTTTATCAGTAAACCACTGCTGCATTGGGCTTAGCAAAAACTTTTTGTAACTAGTATTACTTCCAAGTTGGACCATGGATTTGTATGTTTTAGGTCTTCAAGATTTATGAATCTAAATGACTATGAATCCTGTGAAACGTGAGACAGACTTGTGGACCTAGTGTTCCGTACCGCCGTTTCTTTCGTTCAGTTCCGGATCACTTAGTGCAAGTGCGACTTACACTTGACCGGTTTTATTATTTAATCTTTAACTTAAGGGCTTTCAGCTTCCACCTCAAGTGTTTTTGTTGTAGATTCCGTAGTAAAAATAGTCTTAATCTGACTTTGTTTTAGATGACAAAAATTATAAGTAGATTTAAGAAAAAAAAAATATTACGCTACTCAATTTATGAAAATTCCCTCTTACAAAATACTGACACGTACGGACAGACAGACAGCAAAGTGACAGCACCAGGGTTTTTAATTTATCCTTTGGAACCCTTAAAACTTAACGTTCCTAGTAATTTTTAATTCACAAAATTGGCAAGCGGGCTTATCCCGCATGGGTTAAAAAGTAGTTAGTGCCGCGGGTACAGTTCACGGTAATTACGTAATTAGTCTACGAGCCTACTTTAGTTAGTCCGCAGGCTGTAGAGTACTTCAACTTATCCGGTCATAGAACACGAGGACACCTAGCCTTTTACCGACACTTAAATCACTAGGAGACATACTTTAACACGTTCAAGGACACGCAACGGACTTGAAACTCGGTAACTTGTACGGAATTTTGTGTCGCTCTGTTTAGTTCATCCCTCATGCAGGTGTAGGGATACAAAGAGCAGCATAGACGATGGTGTATAGTTTGTCCGCACCACAGTCACATTTACAAAAAACATGCCTAAATCGCAATCTCATGTGGTTAAACCTATAAGTAATACTTATAGCTGCCTTACATAACTTATATTATTGAGGTTTTTGTTTTTAAAGTGTTTTTCTTTTAAGGTGCATTGTTTCATCATAAACCTGTTAATGTTTTCTTTATCGTCCGAAGACTATAACTTAAACTAGAGAAAACATTTATATAAAGGTTAAGCGAGCTAGCGGAAAACTATTCAGGCCTTGGGGCGTTGCATATTATTATTATTGTTGCAGAATAAAAGCAAAATCTTTTTTAAAAGACAAAGGGTTGTCACTGCCGCTGTATGACTGAACCACACTTGAATTAGGGAGAATATGATAAATAGGTACCTATGTATAATAATGATTGTGATAATATCGTCATCATCATCATTTCAGCCACAGGACGTCCACTACTGAACATAAGCCTCCCCAAGTGACTTCCAGTTTAGCCGGTTGGAAGCGGCCCACATCTAGCAGGTTCCTGCAACCTTTACTAAGTCGTCTGTCCACGTCTGCCGTTACGTGGCCTCCATTCCAGAACCTTTCTGCCCCATCGGCCGTCAGTTCTACGTACTATGTGCCCCGCCCAATCCCACTTCAGCTTACTAATCCGTTAGGCTATGTCAGCGACTATGATAATATATAACCAATAAAATGACCTTTGTACAATTTTCACATATTGAAAGCACTAAGAAATTGCAATCAATACCAATGTGTATGATGCCAGGTTTTATTTTGTCTGTCTGGCTTTGTTCAAATGTAAAAAAAAAACGATTAAGATTAAATAATCGATTATTAGTTCCAACTGAGCTAACAAGAGCCGCCCGGATAGCATAGCATATTTTTAAATTTGGCACCCTTTCGTAACCCTGTAGAATATGGATCCTAAGTAGGTTCCATTCCAACGTGATGCAGTAGTTTTTTAAAGTGTAATATTTCATCTTAGATATCTAAGGTTGCACAAACAACATTTTAACTAAAAGTACAGTCGTAGTAAATAATGTTACCCATATCCCCAAGTGGTTTGTGGCAAGCCATTATCTGTTGATTCGCACGTCTGTCCCGAGTGGGGACTGGCTTGTCCTCCAGTGAAATGGCCTAGTTTCACTAGTATGATGTCATGTACCTACAATACCAATAAAAATCGACGACACAAAAACTAATCAAACTAAAACGTTTCTAGTACTGTTGGTATGACGTACATACCTACGTAATCTAATATTTAACAGAAAATGAGAAAAATTCCCATTTAATAAAAATAAGCATTTGTAGAGCCACATCAAAGTTTGGCAAACTTTGGCTATCGACTGAGAATATGCAGTGTGTCCACCAGGTTACAAAAAACTTATTTTATTTTATTTTTAACTACCAATCCTATTGTATTGATTCATACCAATCGATAATCTTACTCTACCAATGATTACCTTTCAACAATCAAATGTGTCTTATGTGTAATTAAACTAACTACAGATACCTACTAGCGTTCATTCTGCTGTTTCATTTACACGTTCCGGTAAATCTTTAAATTGCCAAGATAACTAAAGTAAAGTTATACAGAAGACTCACTACTAAGTACCCCAAGATTGTATTATGTTACGGTAACATGAACATAGCTTGAATTTTTATTATTTTTTGACACCGCTCATTTCTCTTACATAATTCTAGCAGGTATAAGTTATTTGGCTACTTACAACTAAAGTTAAAAGCTATGATGACCTACGGAGCCGAAACGTGGAACATGACAGTTAAGCTGACTCACCGACTTCACGTTTTCTATGGCGCTCTTTGGGGGCTTACTTCCAGCAGTAGACTGCAATAGGTTGACATCATCAGATGATGATGAAGTTAAAAGCGCAGCCTAGGGAATTGTAAATATTCTCGCCTAAAAGGTGATTATTTACTCTTTCCTTTTCTGTGCTCTTACCTTAATGATACCCAAATAATAAAATATTTGCATTAAAACCAGTGCAACTCTTGAAAAAATTGAAACATTTTGTTTAAGTAGGTATCAACCACGATGACATTGACATTTATAGGTACCTTCGCCAATCTACGCCTTGTTTCTCGGTGGATGGACCTTAAGTTTCACAGATTTTTTATTAACGCTTTACAAATATGCATGGAATGAGTCCACTGTTTCTACCCACATTATGCTAGGTCTGTCTAGAAAGAAAATGTAAGGAGATATTTTCAGCAGACCGAACCAAGACTCCGTAATGTTTTAATGATCTTTGCCCATAACTAGGGTGGCTGAGGAGGTAGGTACATTTCGGGACAGAAGGATAACAATTGTAAGTTTAAATACTTACTTAATTTCGATTCAGCTTTATCTTGGTTTACTAAGAGCACTTTTGTCTACAGATTAATATGATTAAATTAGATTAGAGTAAAAGATACGCTGTCCCATTTAATGATTATAACAGATTTTAAAACACCTACAAAAATCAGCTTTAATTATTTATGTATTTATGGAATAAGATACACCATCAACGTGTATAATTTTACATTCATTTTGTAAAGAAAATATTAAGTTTTAAAGATATGCCTGTGCTGGTACATACAATACTTTTACGTAAGTTTCTAAGCTTTGTTATATACTTCCAAAGGACAACTTGTCTTCAAGTCACTCACACTTGGCCCTGATCAAAGAACATAATGTCCAAGCAGCCTTGTAAATCAGGACAACAAATCGGGACACCGGCAGCACTAGTCGTAACAAAGAACTATGATAATACACAAAAGCTCTTTTCACTGAGTGAAACTGTGCTGAATGCTTGTAAAAGTCGTATTTTTGCTAAAAATTTAATTTCGTTATAAGTGTACGATATTAAATGTGTAGCAGCATGCTATTATTAGTTCTTGCGTAGTTTTAAATTACACCGGACTATTAAGAGTATTAATTTAAAAGGTTCTTAAGTAATATATGTGATCTAAAAAAAAACCCGGCCAAGTGCGAGTCGACCTCGCGCACCGAGGTTTCCGTACCAACTTAAAGCTGTGTAAATAATTCGTCTATAAAGTTTTCTGGGCTTTTGTTTTTAAACGACTTCAAAAAAGGAGGAGGTTCTCAATTCGTCGGAATCTTTTTTTTAAATGTATGTTCAGCGATCATTCGTTACTACCTTGACCGATTTCAATAATTATTTTTTGTTTGAAAGGTAATACTTTCAAAACTTAGTTAAATTCTGATGATGGGATCTATAAGAAAATCATCAAACATTGCATGAACTCCGTACCAGGCCAACTGATTTTATATCTATCTTACCTTATATCTTTGCCAAATGTAGACCGATTTTGATGATTCTTTTTTTAATGAATAGCTTATACTTCAAAGATACTATAATAAAACATTTTAAAAAAAAACACCTTTAAGGGTGGAAAAATAGGAAATGAAATCGGTGTTCAGCAGTTAAATTATGTTTGCACTCGTAAGATTTGTTTTGATTAGGATTTATCACTAATATAGATGAAATAAATTAGTTTTATTTAAAAAAAAACAACTTCAAAAAACTAAAACGCTAAAAATAATCTTAACACTCAAGTACCTAATCAGTTACTTTAGGAGTCGGTGCCAGTCGATGAGAGATTCTATGTTTTCGTTTGCACCGACTCCAAAAGTAACTGATTAGGTACATAAGTGTTAAGATTATTTTTAGCGTTCTAGTTTTTTGATGTGGTTTTTTTTTACTTGTGTTTTAGGACATTGCTTCTTGTCAAATTTCATGATTCTTGGTAAACGGGAAGTACCCTATTAATTTTGATTCCCTTGAGAGTGTCGAATTATACGTTTTTTACGCCTGTATCTTTTTTACGAAGTGATTTTTTCACAGCTTCAAGAGACTGTAGACCTGAGTATATTTAATTTTAACTCGATACCTTCACACGTTCCCGAGATAAAAGGTTAAGACAGACAGACAGACAGACAGATGGACAGACAACAAAGTGATCATACAAGGGCTCCGTTTTTTCCTTTTGACATACGGAACCCTAAAAACTACTTGTAATACTACATAATCGAAACACGAAGAAAACCACCCCAATTCTATAAATAGCATAGCTAATAATATAAAATAGCTAACTAACAATAATTTGGAGAAGGTTCCATTTTTATATAATATAAAATAGTGTTCATTTGAGAAGGGAGTGATGGCTAAATCCGTAACAGCCACTTAAAAGAGAAAGTTATTAAATGTTCAGACGAATCAAGAGTTTGATTATGGCTAAAATTCAAAGCTGAATTTTTGGTACATTTTGAAAAATAAGAAATTTGCAAAAATATTGACACCCTGTATTGCACCAATCCTGAATGTTGCTAATGATTCTCAAGTCATACTAATACATTCCATCTAGGATAAGATGAAAAGAAATAGCTAATTTTCATAATTTTAATTGTATAATAGTGATCTAAAAAGGTTTGGTTGTTACCAAACCTTATTAGATCACTATTATACAATTTTTTATTATTTTTTATAGTTTTTTTTTTACTAATCCTGTTAGTATCATTGTTATTTCAAGCTTTGCCACAATTTTTTTGTCATCTCATCTATATTGCGATTAAGTAGGTTTAAGTTATTTTGGCACAGAAAACGTTAAATTTTTTCGTTTAAAACAAAATCATGTAGTCTGACCAGTATCGCTTGACCCAATTCACTTGGCGACGTCCTAATCCACATTTAGTCGCAGATCCAGTATTATAAAGACAGACTAGTCACTAGATTAATAAACAATCAGTGGTTTAATCTATTAAAAAAATCAATTGCTGAATGTACTGTCAACGGCAGGTCAATCTACCCTAAAAGTAAAAGGTCATTGAAGCGGTTTTCAACTTGTAGACGTCAATATCAATTGATAAAATTTGACGTTTTGTAGGTTGACGTGCTGTTGTCTGTACGTAAGCGCATCACTTCAGGAGCGGCTGCACCTATTTGGCTAATATTTTTTTTGTTGTGTTCGAGATTACCAGAAAGAGGTTTGTATGAAATGAAAAGTTTTCTGGACATTTTTCAAACTCTGAAAAAACTAAACGTCCGTTTTCTATGAAATTTTTGCTATTACGGGCGCAAATGTCGTTTTACATTATCAAAGGACAACAAGACAACGTCTGTCGGGCGGGGCAGCTAGTATTTAAATATGGTTTATGAAATGGATTCTTCTGGTTCCCTTAAGTAAGAATGTATACAGATCGGGTCAAGGTGTGCCGGAAGACGCCTGAGGCAAAAACGTTGTGTGGTACTTTGGAAGGGGAATTATAATGGATGTTAATAATTGTTTACTTAGATACTATCATAAAAATAAAAATAAATTCACAATCACACCAATTATCTAGCCCTAAACCACTGGTTTGCGTACCTATTAAACTAACCAAAGCTTGTACTATGGCGACTGGATAACGGATAAACATACCTAAATTAATTTATAAACAGCCATGTCTAAGGCACAAACTCTCGTGCTCATCACACAAACATGTGCCCCTTGCGGGATTCAAACCCGCAACCCGCAACAGCTTTGTAGTCCGGAACCGGTCCGGACCACTACACCGGTCTTCGGCGACGGTCTTCTAAATTGGTGTATTGTCTGGCGCATTTTTATTTATTTATGTAGTTTAAATAAAAATGAAAATAATTCGTGGTTTTCACCCGCGCCCGCCTCGTTTGCTGCCTATGCAAAAAGTAAAAGCACATTTCACGACGCGTTTTAAACCCGCCGCGCGCGCGGTAAGTTTGCGGGTCCCGCGGCACCGGCGGGCGATTTTTCAGCAGTGGTCGTCCTAAAAAATGATGATGATGAAATAAAAATATCGTCAGAAGCAAGTAGGTACTGTAATCTATTTACGACTCAATTTAAAAAGAGAAATCGTTTTAAGACATTCGCTCCAGAGATACCTAGTGGTTCCACAAGTTGTAGGTACATCATTTATTTACTGGCTTTTCCTATAGGTTACGCCATCAGCGCCATAACAATCGAAAATGCAAAAAATAATCTCACAAACGCTTCTTATATACCTACTTAGCATTTTTATCATTTATCTGTTATTAAGGTTAAGGTTTTTTGGTGCAGTATTAACTTATTTTTATTATTCAGTCATGTATTTTTACTACACTATTTTATAAATTTTATGCACGACCTGATAGTTGATTTGCAAAAAATGCTTCTAGCATTAGGTCCACTTTTTGTCCACTTTCTACGAGTTCGTGCAATAAAATTTGTAATACATTTTGACAAAATACAAAACAGATATTTTTACCTGCGAGTAGGACGTACCTAATCGTAACTGATACTTGACCATTATTGTGAATGCATTTTCATCTTTATGATTAAGTCCTCCTGAAAACTCATTTTTATCGTTCTAACAAATGAAAGATGCTGTACCTATAGTAACTGAAGACTTTAAATATAACTACGACTTTATATACATACACCCTGTATACATTCCTCCTGCAGCTCGCTGATAAACCCACCCAATTTGTTTGACTTTATTAATTCGATGGGGAGATATTTTAATAAGTAGCCCTACCGCAGCACCGCAACAACTCCTTGGAACAAAAGTGCTATTCGTCTGAAAAATATTTCACCCTTTATTAATATTTCACCTAATCTGTACTTAACATAATCTCTTCTTTGTCGACTCTGAGTGAATATTAACCCTATATCTAGAGAATAAGATTTTCTTTGAGTTCGAGTAGCTTTACATTTAGCGTGGAGGTTTGTACGCGTATAATCCGTTGAACCTTATGCCTTTGAAATAGAATGTATATTTACATATTTCAAGTGAAAATCTAGCAAGTCTGATCTTCCTCCTCCATTCTATCCTCAGGCCGTGATCTCACTTAATCCAGAATGTTTAAGGCCCTTCCTTGGGAACTTTATTTAACGGAGGTGCCTATAAAATTCGCTTTAGAGCCGCATAAAAGTTTGTATCACAAACAAGGCAATTGGTTTTAAAGGTATGACGTTTTTATTGGCTTTTTGTAGGTGGCAGGTGTTCTAATTGAAAATAGGTGCAAAATGGAATTACATCAATGAGATTTTATCGGAAAAGTGCCAAGTCTCAATGAACTAAAGTTTTACCATACATCAAATAGGGAACACAAAGCCACAAGGAATCCAAAGATTAATAATTAAATTGTCTCACAATTAAGGTACTTTTTAATGTATTACAATTGTTAACAATTGCTATAAAAACACAGGGTGCTGTTTTGAACAGTTGCCAAATTTAGGATAGCGAATGTGTTTATCATATGAACAACTTTTTTACGGGGTCAGCAAAGAAATCGCATTTTTTTTATTTCTCCATACAAACTAACGCTCTACCTCGATGTATATTTAACTATGCATGGCGTCATTCTCTTTGACTACAATGCCCTTAACGTAACCTTAAAATCGTGAAATCAAATGTCACGGGGTAGCAGTCTGTAGGACGTTTGTTGTTATTGTTAATCGTATCTCCGGTAACGGAGTTAATAAACAGTTTATCGAACGATGAACTTGACTCCTTAATTGAGTTAGCTTCCTTGGAGGTTGAGTGCCTTCGACATTTAGCCAGTTATATGACCTACGAATAGATGCCTGTCAATTGCCTTCGACATTTTGCCAGTTCTATGACCTACTGCAAATAATTTCATTCGACATTTTGTCAGTTCTATGACCTACGACTACAAATAGGTGCCTGTCGATTTCCTTCGACATTTTGCCAGTACTATGACCTACTACAAATAATTGCCTTCGACATTTTGTCAGTTCTATGACCTACGACTATAAATAGGTGCCTGCCAATTGCCTTCGACATTTTGCCAGTTCTATGACCCTCGAATAGGTGCCAGTCAATCAGTATTGATCACTAGCTAGAGTTTACTGCTGTACACACTATTTTAGATTGTTCGTCTAAAAGTCAACGATAATTGTATCTCTCCGTAAACTATAATAGCAAATAAAGATTTTGTATTTGTATTTATAGTAGTATAATTTAGTCAAACAAGCTATGTATGTGTGATTGTGGTCAAATTTAAAGTAGAAAGGAAAACAAAATCATTGTTACTGAAAATAATGTCAAGAAAAACAAAAGGACATCATTAATAAGTTAAGTAATTCTAACATCAAAAAGTGCAAGTTTTAGTAAGGATGGTATGGCCTTCCTACTTTAAAGTAATCAGACCTGAAGCGCAGATTGTACATAGGGTAAGTATATAAAGTAAATAATAAATAAGTAGGTAAATAGTTGCCTTAAATTATGGATGATGTTCGCAACGAAACAAACTGCAACTGCTCTCCAAACAATTAAATATTAAATTAACATAAGCTCGTTTTGACTTAACATCGCTTTTTTCGCTCTATTTCATTACGCGTTCCGGTTTTAACTTGTTAACCGCAAATATTGTGAATCGTATTATTTAGGTTTGGATTGGAAAATTATCGTTTTAGTTCGTTCTATTTTCAAAAATTGGATATTGTTGACAATCAATTTTATCTGCTGCATTTTTTAAAATTGCTAGTAAGATCATCTTCCTGCATAAATATCACTTTCAAAGCCCTGAACAAAACTATGAATTCAAAACTCAAAAATATTTTCGTATTCACGGATGCATATCTTTGTTCTTTGCCATATAAGCTTCTATAAATCTGTTCAAAGGTTTGCCCGAGTCTCAAGGAGAATTCATCGGCGTCTTTGCGAGTCGAAATAGTCACAGATGTTTTATGCTAGTATTACTTGTACGGAACTGCTGTTATTTTTTTAATATTTAATAATGTATTTATAACATGGGTAACTAGAAGATTCCTAAAATATCGATTTATCCTGAAGGTATTATTGCGTCTCTGCCTATGATGAAGTAACAACAGATCTCCATTCCAGTACATTCTTAAAGGATTTCCTCTAATCATCATTTAGGGCATCGTGCTCGTTTGTGAAAAATACTCTTAACAAGCCACAGAGAGCCTGATAAAGCAAATGGGGATTTTCACGCATTCCCACCTCAGGAAATATAAGGAGAGTAATATCGGTCATTTCCGCGTCATTGCACTTTATTGGGCCGGCCTAACGAGACGAAATAAGTTTACTCGCGTAATCACGGACATCGTAAATCATGTTTAATGTCGGCTACATACTTACGCTCTTATTTAATAGATTACCAATGATGCAATACATTGTATGCAAAACAGCACTGGCTTAGTAACGTGGCTTGTGTATGTTCATCATCTTTCCACTAAAACAGCTCAACGATTTGATCAAATCGCTTAGCCTTTTCCGGGAAATGATAGGCTCACAACTAGAGACGCTCAAGACCGAGCGAAGTGGAGAAGTAAATCAAGGAAAGCGGACCCTGGGCTCCAAAGCAATGGCTTTGGAAGCAAACGGGATTGTACCGTATAGATGAAGAAGAAGAAGATAAGTTGAAGAATAGAGTTATTTTACTTATTACATCTCCAATGATTTGATTGATCGAAATCCCTAAGGGTTGATGAAATCCCGCTTTTATCCTACTCATGCAACATAAGTACAAATAATACATGTATGAAGTTAGAAGTTCACTTGGACGCGTTTGCTGCTAGCTGTCGGTGACGTCACTAGGTTTGAAGGAAATGACGTCATTAGTGCGTTGTTAAAGCAGTAGACGCTCCAATTAATTTTAATTAACATCATTAGGGAATTGATCTTCACATTAATTTGGTATTAAATTGATTTAGATTTTGTCTCGTTAATTTAATGGTAACTTGGTTCAGCTGATGGTAAACTTTATTGATATAAGTCAGTAATTTATCACAGAATGTACTAACGAGTATAATTTAACATGGAGATGTATTTTTAAAGCATTCGAATTCCAATTCGCATACGAATTCTGTATACGACTCTGGAGACGGACACGATTGTATACGATTTGTACGATTTTGTATGGGAATTGAAATTGTGATGATTCAAAATTACTTTCCTGATGTTTATTATTATACTTAGGAACTGAACTGAACAATAAAACTTCGATGGTGTCTCGTTTGCACGAACTAACATGTTAAAGTTACAAGTAGGCTACTCAACTTGTTCTTTCCTTCAAACGAATGTATTTTTCGTCTTAGAAAAATACATTCATTTCAAGATTGTCGATAACATACCCGTACTTCTTGCTTCTATGACAAACCAAATTCTACGCGTATGGAGCCGCGAAATCTCTCTAATAAAACGTTTTCTGTAGCTACGCATAACATTTATTTTATATAGCAAACGCATAGCGTTTATTTGGGTCAGCGTCCAAGGAGAAAAGGGAGTTATGTAAAATTGGCCGATATTCAAAAATTGGGGTGAATTATGTACACCGAATTTACATAACACTCGCATTGTCTTCCATTCTGCTTCAAATTTATAAAAGGACCTTTTGCTCTCATTATAAAACGGCATAGTTTTTTTTTTTAGTTTTAGTTTGTCTGGGCCGTTTCCGCACTTAGCGTCTTGATTGGGCCATTGTGCATGCTACCTATTCATTGATGCTTATATTTGGCTATTTTAGGGGTTGAGATTAATTTACATTAAGAGTAACGTCAAATTAGAGTGGTACAGGCAAATAAGTTACAACACAGCATGGCTCATGGCACCAAGCGAAGCTCGATGATATACTAGTTATGTTATTTGAATTAGTCCAATGAAATAGTGGAGCACTTGCCATTCATCAGCCCTCCGTAACTCCTAGACAGAGAAACCAAAACTTGTAGTTTTCTGAATTGACAACAGTAAATCTAACCCGGGAACGTTAAAGACATTATCATTGGTCCCATGCGTTAGATACTTAAAAAACATAAGCTAATCACGGCCACGCGTATTACCAACATAGGTGCAAGTTTTCAGGTATTAATTCATTTAAATCTAAAGGCAGTTTAATATAAACTAGGTCGTGGTATGGATGTCAAAGTTCTCAATAGCAGTAATAGTTGAAAGCGTAACCAGTCACAATGGATATTGTAAATCAACCTACATGCTATTTAATCCATGTAGCTTGCTTAAGAACGATGCGGCGATGTTATGAAAAGCAAGTTTTTAACTTTTTTATGCACACACCTGTTATCCCTGCATGAGGCTATTCAAAATTTCAAACATGTCGAATGCCCATGTTGCCCCCGACCCAGTATCCGTTGAGAGCTCGACTACTCTCGAAATTGTTGACAAATATCCAGTCACAATCATAGGACAAGTAATCCAGTTGGGTAGATCCAATTTTGAGAAGGAGGTCAATCGTCGAATCCAACTCGGCTGGGCAGCGCTCGGGAATTTACACAACGTCTTCTTGTCCAATATACCTCAGTGTCTAAAGGAGAAAGCCTACAACCAGTGTGTGTTACCAGTGATGACATATGGAACTGAAACGTGGCCTCTCACTATGGGACTCATAAGAAAGCTCAAGGTTGCACAGCGTGCTATGGAAAGGACTATGCTCGGGGTTTCCTTGCGAGATCGAAACAGAAATGAGGAGATCAGTAAACGAACAAAAGTCGCTGACATAGCCTAACGTATTAGCAAGCTAAAGTGGCAGTGGGCGGGACACATAGCACGTAGAACTGACGGCCGATAGGAGAGAAAGGTTCTAGAATGCAGGCCGCTTACCGGCAAGCGCAGCGTAGGACGTCTACTAACAAGGTGGTCAGACGACCTGGTAAGGGTCGCAGGAAGACGCTGCATCCAACCGGCCAATCTGGAAGTCAGTGGAGGAGACCTATGTTCAGCAGTGGACGCCCTATGGCTGAAATGATGATGATGAATAGTTTCCGATATTGCCGAGTAAAGATGCTGGAACGATTTGGACGGTTTCTCCCGGGACTGGCAGACTTTGGCCTTCAACAGAGATTGCTTAAAACATGTGGGAGATCTGCACCCAGTAGTGAGACAAAATAGGAAAAAAAATTGTAGCCAGCAAATACTTTAAACAAACGTAATAAAAATAAGGCAAACATTATCGCGCTGTACAAAAGGACATCAAACTCTACTCAACCAACAGATAAATTACTATTTTTTTGCTTTGATAAATACTTTTGTTTCTTGCACAAATGGCTTCAAGACTTAAGTGTATTGCAGTTCTCAAAAACAAAGCGTAACAACTGGCAAAGCAATTAATTAAAAAGACGACTCTTTACATCGCGGTCAGTACGAAAAGTAGGAGGCCCTTACCGATCAGAGTTTTATTCCATTTGACTGAGTTCGCCTGAGTGGTGCTCGAAATAATTGGCATTTGACAATTGCTTTGCTTTTAAAAAGCTTTTATTATACCATTTGTTACATTCTTAACACGGAGGTGTAATGTGATTTAGCTCATACTTCACCGATTAAGAAATTAAAGTATCGGTTTTTTTTTACACAAAGAAAGATTTATTGTTACGCGCATACCTGCTCGGACTACATGCATCCGGAATTTTTCAGAACTGCATACAAAACGGCTCCAAACAAGCCCGGATTCAATCCGTTTTGTATGGGGTAAAATTCCGGGTGCATGTAGTCCGAACCTTAGAGTTTGAAAAATATATTTTAGAGTCTGGGTGTGCTGGGAGATCCTCTAGCAAAATACATTATCTGGTAACTCGCAACACAAGGATGTTAATTCCTTACTCCAAGACTGTAACATCTGAGGCCCAATTCCCGTAATTTGAGAATTGTCGCAATCCGGTGTCGATCCGGTCCCAGTAACATTACTATCAAAAACGGTATTCTCGTAAACTTTCAATTTGTCGTTAAATTATTAAAACTATCCCAATAAGACTCAAAACAGAGCAAAAAAATATCTAATTTTGGTTGCTTTCATTTTCAGTCGCATTATGAACTATAATAGCATTTTTTGAGTTTACTAGAATACCGTTTGGGATCGTAATGTTACTGGGAGCGGATCGACACCGGATTGCGACTATTGTCAAATAACGGGAATTGGCCCTCTGGTGTGTTGTCTGTCGCTAACAAATTAAAATTTTAAAGTAACCCCAAACTCGGCCCTTAAACGATGTGGTATTATTAAACAGTCTTGTGAAACACGAAATCATCCCTATTATAGTTTATTGCACCGCTTTTAGATTTATACCAAACGGCATAGTAAAATCGAATTATCTTTCCAGATAGTGGGAACTCGAGTGGTCAGCATCGAGTGACCCAAATGTGGTCGGACAGTACTCGCGCGCACTTCACTACGGAACCATGGTAAGTTTATGAGCAGATAACTATGTGTTGAAAGCCGCTCTTTGCAATAGGGTAACCAACTAACTATGCATTACGAGAGACTGAAAATAATTTAAACAGCGTAGGGCGCCCTCCGATAAGGTGGATGATTTGCACATAGTATGGCGTGGTGGCAAGCGTGCATTGAGAGAGGCCTATGTTAAGGCAAATTTTGATGATAGTGATGAAGTTACAACACTACCAATTTTAAACCTTTATAGACAGTGGGTACAATAAGAATATTTTTTAAATTTATTAATTTAAGTATATTAAATTATTTTCTTTTCAAATTTCATTTATATATATTTAATTATTTATTAAACTTTATGATAAACAGCAAGAACTTTAATAAACAAAGAAAACAACAAGCCAATTGTAACAAAAAGTTAATCGTTAGATTTTTTAAACTGAACCTGTGCCCTGCAGTGGGACGTAGATATATAATTAACCTTAAATTAGTTATATTTTTAAAGTAAATTAAAAAAAAAACAAATAAACTTTCTTATTAACTATCAAACGTAAAATGATTGTCAGTGTTGCACATTGTACTAGTTAACAGAAAATAACATATTATTATGTAAGTACATAATATTAGATTCAGTCTTTTTTCGTCTTACTTAAAAGAAGCAAAGTAGGTTAGTTTCTTCGTTAAAATGACCAACTCCTCATTTGGCGTGCACCCAAAACAGCATTTAACTTAATATACTAGAAGAGAGAATTAACATTTACTTGGTTCTTGTGTTTTCTTT
This sequence comes from Anania hortulata, assembly GCA_963576865.1. NCBI lineage: Eukaryota > Metazoa > Arthropoda > Insecta > Lepidoptera > Crambidae > Anania > Anania hortulata. The sequence continues at coordinate 4,710,510 of OY756399.1, read as the reverse complement.
GTTTAGCGTAATCTTTGTTACTTTTCACACTATAGTGAGATATACACGAGTACCATAAGCCGTCACCGTTTAATTAAAGAAAATGCTAAACTATCTATTGTTCTTTAGTTTACTCGTGTACTTTATTAATCGAAATATTCCTGAAATAATATATTTCTTCCTTAAACCATGCCACCCTATAAAATCGGCCTCTATTTTTATAGCAATATGTTTAACACCTGAATTTATGATGCTAACTATGAGTCAAAAGTTTTTATTATTATAAATCTAAATATGAAACATTATAGGATCTCATTTCATTTGATCTTTTTGGTTAGAAATACACCTACCTATACTTTTATGCTTTAAGTAGGTAGTATACTTAGGTCCAATAAGAATTCCACGCTACAATACAAAAAGTAATGCACGTTTTTACCGCTGACGACCGTCTGGTATAGTGGTTTACGCTCCGGACTACAAAGCCAGCGGTTGCGGGTTCGGGTTTCGGGTGCGAATCCCGCAAGGGGCAAATGCTTGTGTGATGAACACAAGCATTTGTACCTAAGTCATGGATGTTTATAAAAGTATTTAAGTATGTTTATCCGTTATCTAGTCGCCATAGTACAAGCTTTGCTTAGTTTGGGGCTAGCTAATTGGTGTGATTGTGGTAACAATTTACTTTTTTATTATTTTATTTATTTATTACATTATAATTTAATTTAGTGATAATTTAATTACGATTATAATACTCATCATCATTTCAGCCGTAGGACGTCCACTGCTGAACATAGGCCTCTCCCCCCCAAGGGGAGAATTGCCAATACTCGCCACGTTTGGCAGTAGAGTTGGCAAGCGCAGTTTTTTATAACATTCCGCAAGCAGACGCTGCTGCCCGTCATATACTCATGTTCAAAATATATTAATACATAGGTAGGTACTTAACCCTATAGAGGGCACACAATGGTGAAAAATTTCATTGGTTTTCGACCTTAAGTTAAGTGGATAAGTTCAAAATATGGTGTCTAATACATGGAAAGAGCCCTATAAAGGGTTAAATTGTAGGTCATTCTGTAAAATTCATGTGTAATTTACTATCTACTATCTATCTATCTATCTACTTATAGTCTTTTAAATTCTTCTTCCTAGTGCTGTGTCCCGTTCTTAGAGGTGTGGCCAGTCTGGTTATTACATTTGGAGCGATTCCCATCAGACCTCCGTAACTCCTAGACATGGAAACCAAAACTTGTAGTCTATTAAATTGACAACAATAAATCTAACCCGAGAACATTAAAGACATCTTTTATTACAAAACAACGAATAAACGGCAGCATCATCGTAACGAAAACGATACACATAAAACTGGCTAAGTAAGGATAAATCAGCGTCGTTATTTCCATTCCGCGAACTCTCATAGCTCACTGGGGACATTTGCCCCATTCTCTATAAACACGACGATCAACGAGTAGAGTTGCTTTGGTAGGCGCCAAGGTATAATAGTCGAGAAAAAGTAATGCACCTGGAAGAGACGTGGGCAATGATCGCTTAAGGTGTCGTTTAATAGTCCTAAATATACATTAGCGTCGTTAAATTGTCATTTCTCGGACTGAAGTAGTCCGTTGGGTACACTGCACAGAAGTGTATATTAGGAAGGCACTTAGGTATCTTTAGAAAATGTATGATTAAATATTCCGACTTTTACTATTCAGTTGTTTTCAAAATGAGTTTACAAGAGCTGTATTATTTGTGATTGCTATCAATAAGATACCTAAAACATGTGGTTTAACATTCGCTTTGGGTATAGGTAACCTGTAATAATAGATAATAATTATGATACGTTTGGATTAAAAATAAATAAACATTTAAAATGCAGACCATTAACACAAAAAAATTGCAAAATTGAGTACGAACAAATAAATCCGTGTCGTTATTTCTGAGCTCATAGCTCGCTGAGGATACTTTCGTAGTAAACACGATCAACGGTATTATGGCGCAGCAGAAATATGGCCCTAACCCCATTATTAGTGAAATACTAGCTGAAGTCTGGATATAAAAGGAGTTTGTCGCACTCTAACTAGGTAATGTTGCTAGTGGGACAGGCTAAAAGTAAACGAGGATAAAAATCGTACTTATCTCTAGCTTTTCTTACACTTGTGCATACCTATTGTTAACCAACTTCACAATGCTTACACTTACTTACCTATTGTTAACCAACTTCACCGTTCCTACACTTACTTACATTGGCTTATCCAACTTAACAGTTCGTACAGAGGGCCTAGTGTGTCATATCAAATAATTGCTTCGCATAAATCAATCGTAAAGTTATACAACCTAAATTTTACTATTCGATCGATTTGTACGAAGCGGCTATTTTGTAAAACACACACTAGGCCCTTTGGTCTTGCTTGTAAGTATTTTTTGAGCCGGACGCTTGCAGACAGCTTGTTCGCCCGGCTTGTACGCACCCTTAAATATGTTGAAACAATAAATATTAAAAATATTTAAATTTTGTTTTTAGCAATTACATCCTAGATAAATAAATAATTGATTGCGTCGTTAGATTCGCTGCATCCTAAATTCATCTAGTCTGGTTTTTTGCACATACATTTGAAGTGATGGCCATCAGACTTCCCTAACCCTTTGAACTTTTTGAAAAAGGAGGTTCCCAGTTTGACCCGTATCTTTGTACGTAGGTAGGTATGTATGTATGTCTGCGATTATCTCGCGTTTGGGTGAACAGAAAAGTATTTGTTACATTCTGAAGAAGGTTGAGAAGGTTTCGGTACCTATACAACCCTATATGATGATGCCTACCCCGATGATAGTTACCCCGGCACTGTAACTTCGACCGCTTATCAGAAATAAACTATTGGAAATAAAGGCATATAACAGGAAATACTTGTTTTCTCTATTTGGCTATGAGGTAATTCTCGTAAAGGTGGTATTTTCTCTAACATTTTCCTCGTTCGCTTGATCGAGTTCGCCTATTACTTGATAGTGATATGTGATTGTATGTAGGAAGATGTTATTTAAGTTCATGGAAGGTTAGGAGTTATGACAGGTGTTCTTATTGATAGTTACTTATCATCTGCCCGTGTTTACTTAGATTTAGGTTAAGAGTAGTTTATTTGTAGCTTCATTTTTTTTGTTGAATGTTTTTGGTTTACTTAATGATTTAAAAAATTACCTATCACTGTAAGACTTTGATAATTACCTAAGTACTTAATCCTTTTTAGGGTTCCGTAGTCAAATCAGAACTCCTATAGTTGCACTATGTCTGTCTGTCTGCTGGTTAGTTCAGAGAGTCTTAGTAATACGCAAGAGTATACATAAGTTGCAGTTTAGGTTTCTTTCCCTACACATTCAGTGCGAATGTTTTTTTTATCTTTTCTATCGAATATTGGATTGGTCGTTTAAAATATTGTAGGTTTGCAAACACATCAGTTTGCATAATGTTCAGCTATTTTTGTTAGGGTCCAAACGCCCCCCCACCCCTCGAACCGCACCGTCTGTCATCATTTTCATCATCATTTCAGCCATAGGAGGTCCACTGCTGAACAAAGGCCTCCCCCAACGACTGATCATCGGGGGGGATTGCCAATACTCGCCACGCTTGGCAGGCGGGTTGGCGAGTGCAGTTTTTTTAATAACATTTCGCACGAAGACGCTGCTGCCTGTCTCGTGCTACAAGAATTAATCGGCTCTTACGACACGCCTCCTGTTGGCGGTGGGGAAGTGTATTTTTTACGGCCGTCACCACACGGCACGTCTGACAGCGCAACGGCTACTAATAAGAAATGTAAAAAAAATCACCACAGGAGTATATTATAACGAAGATAAAAGGATAACTATCACAGTTAGATAATCTTTGCAAACTTTAGTTTAGTTTATTTTATAACATAAAAGGCGAACAAGGTCACCTTCAATCAATATAATGCAAAAGAAAGCACGGACCACCCCGAAATATTCATTTAAATTTCCCTTCGCAACCGCAAAGTTGTAAAAGCTTTTCTTAATGCCAGCTTATTTGGCGGCAACTGTCTCTGTCTAACCAATTGTAATCGCGCTTGACAAGTAGGTTACAGCGTCTTGCAGATTAACATGCTGAAACTCTGCAACTGAACGGTATTTATAATAAAATAATTACGTTTATAATATGTTCTGTACACTAACATTATTATTCTGTATTTTTAATTCAAACCGTATTAATAATTTTAAATTATCGAGGATTAGTTTGAAGTCTTTGTCATTATATTATCAGTAATAAAGCTAAAACAATCGTGAGAAGACGAGGGGTAGGTAAATGTTATAAAGCCATTCAATGAACAAAAAAACAGAAAATGATTTAAAATGAATAGTTATCCCCATTATTATAGGGAACGCCCCTTTTAAAAACTCCTCAATATTTTGTATTTTCACTTATAATCAATTAAAGTTATGTTGCAAACAAATTGCTCCATAAACGTCGACAGTAATAATTACCTAAATACAAAGTGTATCTCCATTTAATTTCGTGTAATAATTTGCGAAGATGTTCTTCGACAAGCTGACCCGTTTTCGGCAAATCAATACATATCAAATTTTCCTTTCGATTACGTTCCCTTTATATCTGTTCGGAGTTCGGACTGTGTGCGAAATGACAACTTGCAAAGGCTAAATTGATGCTGATCTATGTAGGTCAACTGACCTTTTTTAAATGGTTATTTAAAATCAAGATTGTAGTCCAAAAAAAACTAAACATAGCGTACAATTACATTATTATTTAACATTCATCGCCTGAAAGTCCTTACTGGAATAATGGATGCAAATAGTAAAAATCTTTGTTGCCCTGTTACTACAAATCAGCCTCCAAAAATCCAACTCTGCTTCTAATCTTAAGCGTTTTCCAAACTTCACCACAACACTTGGTCCTATTTCTTTCGCAACCAGTCTACCTCTTTTTTCAACACGAGTCAAGGATGCTTCATGTATACCTGCCATCCCCGAAACGACAACAGGTTTTATGAGACTTTCTTTACCAAGCATACCCACTTCTTCTTTTTCTGTAGTGACAATGGCGATTCTAGATTGACTTCGACCAAAACTTCTACGGCACTTTGTGTCGTACGTACGGCACACTGTTGTGTGCCTTTCAATGTTAAATTTAAACACGTAAGGCAAGCTGAGAGCAGCTTGCACATCACCATCAGCATCTTACACAGAGGTGTAAGATGCTCAGAGCTGTGATTATGCTTAGATTAATAAGAGTGTTCAATAATACATTTTGTGAGTCGGGTATGGCATAGCATGCTCATTTATATGTTTATCCCCCTGCGTGTAAGTTTTAAGACTTCCGTTGTAATTGTTGTTTTCCGTTGTATGTACAACGTGCAGTGTACAGTGCATGTGCACTAGCCTTCGTTCATCAGTGTAACCCTAAGGTCACCTGGGTTATCTGTGACCACCTGAAACGTCGCCAACGTTCTGTTACACCCTGTAGCTGTAGGCATAATGGGCTAGTTTCCTGGGTCAAAAAAATATTATTCTATTTAGTCCGTCAGTAAAATTATTAAAAAATATCTTTTGTCAATCAAACAAACAATGACGAAGATAAAGCGCATCAAAGTTTGGGAGTGACGTCACGCCTTGCTATAAAGTGTCGCAAAGCGTGACGTTACGCGGAACTTTAACGGCACATATCTTCATAATTTTTTGTTTGATTGAGAAAAGAAAAAATTGGTGTCCAATATTTTCTGTTAATCCAACTGACGGACTATTTAGATTTTTTTAGGAAACTAGCCCATTGCTGAACAGACATGTCTGGCGCTGCATCAGCATTTTTAGTCAGAATCCGCTCTCCCGCATCCTTCCCGGGCTCGCCAGTCTCTTCCTACCACTCGCGCGTGACGGCTGCCATTTCTTAATAATTAATTAATTGTGTTATTCATTATTACAGCTTAATTAAATTTCCTTTTTTTTAAAACCTTGCAAATGGGGCCGGTCTAATAGTTCCAAGCATGAACCCATCAAATAAAAAAAGATTACTAACATTACAAATAAAAAGGCAAGCCTAGCGCTAAGCGCTTACTCAATAAGGGAAGAAAACAGTGTTAATTTAGAGAGTTATTCTACCAAAACTACCAGACTCTACATTTACTTATAATAACAGCAAGACAAAGAACAACATTGCCAATGCTCCTATTTTACCGCATCCTATTCTGGGACACTCGAATTCAAATAAAATCAGGTAGAGACTGTAAAATGTGGTTTACCATAAAGCCACACTTTTATAGACTCTGTGTTCCGAGGTGAAATATATTTGTTATCCGGCAGGTGCCCCAGGGAAGTAGGAATTATTGCAACCGCAGCCTGAATTTTACATATAACTACATTCATCTCATGTTGAGATTGTAACGCAAATCGATTTTAACCTAAAACTGTGGCATTAAAGTTCAGTTTGGAGAGACTGTGATTCGGGTCATGTGAGATTGAATATCCGTTGACGGAAATAACGGTGCAAATGCAGCGAAATAGGGTACAATTAAAATAGTGATGAAAGTGAGTTATGTGTATTTCAGTAGATGGAACGATCTCAGATGTAGGTTACAATCCATCAATCTCACATCTCGAAACAACGATCTAGATTAAAGATGTCTTAAAAGCATACTGACGTGAAGAAGTCGTATTGTGTATGATAGCTTATTTTAGCAGTCAAACACACATTCACATTTGGTTTATACAATATGGCTAGAAAAGTGTCGTGCAAAAATTTTTTTTAGGTGCCTCGTGTTGAGAGGTACTGTTTTCGGGCTAATGACACGGTGTTAAAATTTTTCGTACTTGTGATAATCGGAAAAATAAGACTTCGTATTATAAACATTCGGTAAAATAACATTAGTAATTCTTAATAATAGGAATTATAAAGTTCGGATTTAAGAAAATCGGAGAACTCAAATTCGGATTTAAATATTTCGGAATTTTTGGGTGTTCCCGTCTATTTCACACAAATTGTATTTTGTAAGTTAGCAACAAAAACACGTTATTAAAATTACCTTTAAATAACTAAATGTTTAAACAGCTAATGTGATATCAAAGATTCATCAAAGATGGCCAAAGAGGCCAAACCTATTAGTTTGGGAGAGTCCAAAGTAGAGTCATTTAAAAAAAAAACATGAATTATGAAATAAGTATTTAGTAATTATTCGCAAAAATTTAGGCACGTAGTGGACCGAAATAATATAACTAAATATCTTAATTCGATGGTTCAATTACTCCTTTTTTGTTTTGAGGGTGGTGCAAAAATTAACAAAACATTTATCGTTTGTTTCTTAATAATTTCGTAATATTATTTAACGAACATCTCATTTACGTTTGAACCCTTCGTTTGTGGCCATTTCTAAATACAGAGAGACAATTGGTTCTGTAGATATACACTTCCTTCGAACGATTAATGGGTTTTGCGGTGAACCTTGTTCAGTGACTTATAAAAGAACGTCTCCCAACACGTTCCGACATTTCCTACGCTTCTAAAAATAGACGCCGATACAATCTTGGGAAATGAAATATATCACTTGCTTTTCGTTGCACTTGGCTTTTCGAACCGTTTTTGTTTTTTATTTTCGAAAAGAGGAAAAATTACGTCCAAGCTGCTTCTAAGTTAAGAAACAACGGATCGGACGGCTGAGATGACAATGGGCTGGTGATTGTAAATTCACGCTCATACGCTATAAGCGTCCGTCATTTATGATAAATGCTCGGTCACATTGGACAGTTATTGTCACGATGGTCACATATTTTTTTTAGGATAAATAAAAAAAAAGAAGAATTCCTCTAAAGTAAGTCTTAAATGTTAAGTATTTGACAATAAAAACATACAATAAAACATGTAATTGGATCTGGATTGAACTCAAAAAAAAACGCGCGTAACAATACGACGCTTTTTAGGTTGTTCGTGCAGAAAGATAAATTAATTTTAGAAATTTTATTTCGTTATAAGATTATCACTACTAATGCCTGTTTTTCTTATAATAATGCACTTATTTGTGACCAAATTTTTTTTTTCATAGTTTGTCAATAGAATTGATTGTGACGTTAGTGACAATAAATGTCCAAAATGTCCGGTCACATTGAGAAAATGTCCAATTTGCTCGGTCATATTGGTCAGACATTTATATCGTGACGGACACTTTACAACTCTGGGCTGGTCACATTTGGCGTAGAACTGATAACCGATGGTATAGACGTGTTCTTGACGACGACGACGGGTTAGAGTGGAGACTGCTACGCATATGCAGCGCGTAGACAATATAGAGCAAATGTTTTTTTTTTTTTGCTGGGAATGTAAGAATTATTTTGTGTTATCGGAATCACCTGCGCCGGAGTGCATTAAAATAGCAATAATAAATAAATAAATAATAAAATAAGTTTATTTCATTAACAAAGGTAATGCCTTAAAAACTAGTACATTGGAGCCTCCATTTAAGCAAAAAATGCCTGTGTTTGGAGGGCCCGCTCTTCCATCACTATATCCATACTTTACAAGGCAGTATGAGTAAACTTATCCTAATAAACATTTCTTTTTCACAGTAGTAGTAAGTTTGAGTATTAAATTAATTAAATTAAATTTAAGCATCTATATTATGTGTGTGTGTGTGTGTGTGTGTGTGTGTGTGCAACCAACGTCGTCCCGCTAACAGCGACCTCAAAGAATACGCGGAGGGTTTCGTGGTTTTATACTTGCTTGGCGAGTTACTTACTTTTTTTTAACAGTGTTGCTGTAATTATAATAAACAAATAATAATAATAATAATAAGCGCACCCACTCGTTGAGGCGAATATATTCACCAAACGTAAAATAGTATGTGGTTTCGAAAGCCTAACCTAAACCCAAACAATTTTTTTTTATATTTAAAAGTATGCAATGTATTGTCAAAATCTACACAACATTTCATATTCGTTGCTAGTAAGTACAAAAAATAAATATCGAAATCATTGAAAAAACAAACAAAAAAGATGTTAATTCTCTTTCTTCTTTTTAACCGTTTGACCGATTTAAAGCATATTCGTAGTGATTGTCGTATAAGCCACGTTCATTGCGCGCTGTTATGGACGGTATTTTAATGAGTTTTCGTATGATATTCGTACTAACACGCGTCGATTCGGACTAATTTAGGCGCACTACTCGCCTTAAGGAGTTCATAATATAACCTGCTGTTGTCCAGCCCTACGGCAACAGAAATGGGTAAAACATTTCCTCTGCTAAAAAAAAACATAAATCCCGTATGTGATCTGTGCAGTTAATTTAAATGTAGTCGAATATTAAATATAATACAGTCAAATCGTTTTGAAATCGGTTGAAAACTACTTGAAATTCCTACTCCATTTTTTTCGTACTAATAAAAGGTACCATTTAAAATTTTAAAGGTACAACGTTAATTAACCTGTTTATTTCTTTGTTTTCAGAGTTTAATGTCGATCATCAAATTCGGCTACGCATTAGTCGTGGTGACACTCCTGCTCATGATATGGGCTTCGCTGTCGAGAGCTCTAGAAGTAAGTAACAGCTAACTAGTATCAAATAATACTTGACTAAAGGTGACTGCTTAGTCGCACTGCTGCAAAAATAGAGAGAGATGGAGAAGTTTTGCAAAAGACGCAACCAACTTAGCAGACTATTCACAACCGCGACCATTCCGCCAGGAGTGTACGACTAAGAAGAAGAAGAAAGGTGACTAGTCCAAAGCATGTTGTAGCAGCTGCAGGTGCAGCTTGCAGGCTTGGAACTCATCATCATCATCATCATTTCATTCATTTCGTCCACTGCTGAACATAGGGCTCCCAAATAATTTACAGATTGACCTATTGGAAGCGGCCTGCATCCAGCGCCTTCCCGCAACCAGGTCGTCTATCTACCTTACTAGTAGTAGAACTGACTGCTGATGGGGCAGAATGATTCTAGAATGGAGACCACATACCGGCTTGGAACTAATTGGTACAGCGACTTGCCTGGAACGCAAGGAGTCCCGAGCTCGTTTGCTGTTTCGGGGCAATAAAAAAAATGTGTTTGTTTTTTCAACCCAACTAGTTTAGTCGTTGATCATCAACGGTTGACCTACGTAACATGATTAATATTGTGAGATATATGCTTTTTTTTTTCAACCAATCCGTCGAGATTTTCCAAATAAAACATTTCTCATGTAGGCTTTGGCTCTCAAAAGAGGAATGAAGGCGATAAAAGTAAAGGTCATTCGTAATATCGTCACGCACTTATCCGGTCAGTGACATGGTGACATTTGGCGTGAAACATCTAATTATGGAACACACATAGGCACAGGCTCACCCCTTTGGCCTCACCCAAATCATGTCAATTTTGTCTAGGGGCTTACCATCATCTCAAGCAGTACTCTTACCTTTTATCGTGTTTGATATCATACCATAGAGCATATATCATAGAGCAGCAATACGAACCATCTTTCTCCGAAACTAGGTAGTGATTTTTCACTTACATTTAGTATAAAATGACAAGTCCTGTCAACTATCTCCCATACAAAAACAGTAAGTACAGATACAGATTGAAAAATGGCGGAAAATTTTGTAGAACAAATAATATGACATTTCTATCTAAAGGGTATGTGCTTCATGCTACTTACTTACTGTTCATGGTATGGCCTTGCAACTTTGATTTATCAAAATCAATTTTCAGTTACCAGCTGAAATCATAAACACAACCCTCAGTAGGTAATAAGAGAACAACTCAAAAGAAGAGAGTCATAAGTTATTCGAGTAGCGTCTTGTAGCACTAAAATCCAGAACGTTTTAGTGTGTTCTCGATAACTACATCTCAAAAGAACCCGAAATCCTTTTATGGATTGCGTAAGCCTCGCTTCTATAGGCTTTTACACACGAAGACTTCGCAGCGTTTGTGTTTAATTTAAAAAGCTGAAGGAAAGGAAAACTTCATAAGTATTTTACAATTGTAGTCATTAAGATTGCGTGCAATGGTTTACCAATTAACATTAGCTGTTATGTAACCAAAATCGTTCGCAATCATGAAGTGTGTTGGCGCGATTCCAGGTATAACCATATTACCGAATATTGCGGGAAATCATAACGAAAGCCAGGCACGCACTTCATAACTCAATACATTATAAATTTACCGTTTGTGGATCGTACGTACACATACTTTATGCCGTATGTACGCAAGTACACGCATATTTCATTAAACGTTTCTTCGTTTTTTTTCGGATTTCAGTGTTGCTCGGGTTTTTCTTAAATATGTTATGAATAGGATGTTTGTTTGAGAATATGTAATTTCTGCACATAAGAATAAAAAATGTACAACTTAATTCCTATTTTTATTGAAAAGTTGTTGAAAATACTCCTGAAACCATCTTAGGTGTTTAGACTAGCTTTTAAATACAACAATCCTACCTACTAATATTATAAATAAGAACGTTTGTAAAAATGGATGTGATCTTTGTTATTTCACGCTAAAACTACTGGATAGGATTCTTTTTATCTGGGTAAGGTCAAAATGATGTAAAAACAAATGAAATACGAATTTTAGACCAATATATTTCTGGCTTTATTTCGAAATAAATTTGAATTTAGAATTCCTTATCAAACTTTGACCTTACCCAGATAAAAAGGATCCTATTAGTTAATCCAGGCAATGGACGGCCATGGTCTATCTGAATGCCAAATTTCATCAAAATCTGTTCAGTAGTTTTAGCGTGAAAGAACAAGACATGTCATGTCAACGCAGACAAAGTCCCTGGCAAAAGATAGTATTACATAATTTCAACCAATCATAAGACCAACATCGAATTGTATTAAAAAAGGTATATTAAGGTGATATGTACTTATATTACAGTTGGGACATAGATACTCAAATCTAAAGTGCTTCAAATACGCAGAACAGTATCGCATTATAGCTTTAGTCAGTAATTTACGACACTTTTATGGCTTGGCAATTTTGCCAATCGGCATTATTTTAAACCATCACCAGTCAAAATGTAGTCATTAAGTGGTATTGTAGGGTGAAGCTATATTTTGGGACCGGAAAAGATCTTTTAATCCATACTTCCATCATCATGTCAGCCTATTCCAGTCTACTACTGGACGTAGGCATCTCCTAAAGAGCACGATCTTCCTTCTTTTTCGTCTATCTCCTACCAGCCATCTCCATAAGGTCGTCGGTCCATCGAGCTGGGGTCCTACACTACGTTTACCAAAACGTGGTCTCCACTCGACTTCTACTAATATTATAAATGCGAAAATAAGTTTTTGGTAAAGAGATAGATTGGACCTTGCAGAAGGACATAGGCTACTTACTGAACCGATTTTGATGGAATTTATGGACATAAGCTACAATTTTTAATACACCTAAGGGATTATAAGGGATTATTATTATTAAGGGATTATAAAATGAAGTGACATGCTATATTTCACGCTGGCGAGGCCATGGACATAGGTAGTACTAGATAGATAAACTCTTTATTGTACACCATACAAAGAAGTTACAATTTGTGTTTACAGAAAGATGCACAATTTAGGCATGGCATTAGTACTGAATAAATATGCAGTTAGATATAAATTATTATGTAATTAAGTATTAGGTCCTTACATATGAAATTGCCGATACATTTTGCGTTTGATTATGAATTCCAAATTCAAATTTATTTCGAAATAAAGCCAGAAATATATTGTTTTAAAATTCGTATTTCATTTGTTTTTACATCATTTGTTTGAGCTTCAACACTGCTATAAGCTATAACAACAACTATGGACAAATTGAAAATTCGCGGTATTTACGAATACGAGTTCCACCGTGGCACCAGTGCTACAGAAACGACTCGAAGAATTAACGACGTGTACGGACCAGGCACCGCTAACGAACGAACGGTGCGTTTTTTGGTTTCAACGTTACCGTTCAGGAAATTTTAATTTACACAATGAGCCTCGTGGACGACCTAATACTCAAGTGAATAACGAATAATTGAAGGTCATGGTGGAAGCGGATCCATCTCAAACCACTTCTGAATGAGCAGCAGCCTTCGGCGTAAGTGACAAAACGATACTTATCCATTTGCGCCAAATCGGAAAGTCAGAAAACTCTCGCTCCCAGGAAATAAAAATTAATAATAATAATATAACTTTTTCCATAACAGAGTGATCGAGGCATGGAACAAATTGCCACTAGAAGTGGTGTCAGCACAAACTACTAACCAGTTTAAGAACAGATTTGATAGGTATCTGGAGGAAAAGATAACTTAAACTATGACAACGAGATGCAGGCTGTTATCAGTTGTTTCAACTGCTTGCCTGCCAATAATAATAATAATAATAGTACACAATAATAATAATTAAAAAAAAACATTAACAAAGTTGATTCACTTTTTTGATACTGAACGGTAATTTCATATGTTAGGACCTATAATGACACGAATAGTGTCTAAATACGCAATCATAACACCAAATGTGTCTTTTTCAGCTCCACGCAGACACCGATCACCCATCATGCCTCTTCCAAGCGCTGTGCACCTGTTCCAAGCCGGCGGGAGACCTGGGCATCGTGGCGTGTCGCCATGTGCCATTGCTCAGGGTCCCTGCGACCCTCAACAGCTCAAAGGTTTTCACCCTTCAGCTGACGGGGAACCAGATACGGGAGTTAGAACCGAAGTTCTTTCAAGCCACAGGTAGGTGAAACTTAGTTACTGTACATCTTCATCTTAGCAAGCGCGACTACTTAATATTTATGAGCCATATAATTAGGCTGGCTTAGTCGCAGTAGCGCTTTGATAGAAATTACCAATTTTCACAACATACACCACGGATGTGAGGATCATGCAAGGTAACCGTTCCGACTAAATGTGTCATTTAACGCAACCATCTCCGTGCTTTGGAAGACACGTTTAAAATTGGTCTTAGCAAATAGCGTCTGATTACATCTTACAGTAGGGTTAATTGTAACCTTACAATACCCCTCCATTACTACGCACTGCACAAGTACTATTTTTTTCAATTTTTAGGCAGGGCACTCTTTTCTCTCTTCTCTCTTTCATATCTTATCCCCATAAGATATGAAAATGAAAAAAAAAAGATTTTCATTTTTCATTTAAATTTTTTAGGCAGGGCACTTGATGAAATGGGGATTTGATGATGTTATTTTAGTTTGATTTAATGGGTTAAAAAATAAAATATCCACAACATCTTTGTATTAATGGATCAAAAAAATATTTAAAAACCTATCCTTTCCAGGAATGTACAGATTAGCAATAAACCAGAATCCATTGGAGACCATCCACGAAGACGCTTTCTACGGGCTCGAGACGTCGCTGTGGGAGCTGGAGCTGAGGCAGGACCTGCTGACGATGGTGCCCAGCAAGTCGCTCAGAAACCTGGGGAAATTGAGACTTTTGGATTTAGCTGGTAAGTCTACTTACACCATTCTTCAAAATACTGAAATTAAAACTGTGTGTGCGTCTATGGTGGTAGTAATATAGTGTAGAATACTTCGTTAGAAGATTAACATTTATGTAGAGAGATTATGGCCATAACAATAGGTCAATAGCTGTTGACAATGACGACATTGATTTAAGTAATTTTATCTAAAGTTCACAATGTAATTTTATTACCATTTTACATGCATTAAAATTTTATAAATACTTTTACTATCTTTACCACGTTACTATGGAGAAAGCTTGATGATATCAAAATTCCAGATCTTACGCAATGAAGTCTGGTTCTAGTACCACATTCCATATACACGCTTAGATTTCCTTGATTGTTCAGTAGGCCGGTGAGGTAGTAGTTTTATAAATAATTAACAACAGACAGTAAATATTTTACACTTTTACTAAGCCTATTCGCTGTGTGCGCGATGACAGCGCCCCTAGTCACCAAAATTATTGTGGACTTAAGATCTTTCAAATTATGGCAACTGGATGGTTTGAGAATGATTTTCGGATTGTTTTTTTTTCGAAATTAGATGAAAATATCTAAGTAGTAGAATAATATATAAGTGATTTTCTTACTTGAACTAAATATGAATATTGTAATACGTACGGGATTTGGAGCAATACAACATGATATAACTTTCCAACCTCAAATTGTGCAAAAAGGGGAAAAAATTGTATTAGCACAGCATGTGAGAGACGTTAAAGAGCTTAGAACCAACGGACAAAGCTACTTAATAAGAGCTGTGATCATAAGACAAACGTCTGTGACACAAACTCCCTACAAACTTTTTTCTTTTCACTACAGCTATGCATTTATGTCTTTGCTCCAATTTCCATCTTGATATTTGAAACGATTAGAACATGCACGAACTGTTTTTCCCATTGTTTCTACACTTTATAACACAACACTTACTGTGACCCATATCGCGAATTTTAACGTTTTTACTTTAAAATACTTATTAATGTTAGTATGGAAGTCTATGAAAATATAGCAATTTGACACTGACAGTCCAGAGTTTTTTCACATTTCTGCCACATTGCGTGCTGCGATCGATTTGACGGCCCCCACCACCTACATTGCACACAGCGAATTTTATTCTCAATATATATACTCTTTTTAAAATACAGCGTTACATTGCAAGATAGTGCCAAATTTTAAAAATAAGATCTAGAGAATAATACAAAAGTGCGACTTCGTTTTTTATAACTATGCTATACTTTAATAACTAACTAGCTGTCCCGGCGAACTTCGTACCGCCTCGTTTTTTTTTTTCGTGAATTTTTCGATGTTTTAATATTTATTCTGCTATTCGGGACGGAGACAAATCCAGAAAACCATAAATCATACAAAATCGGCCCAGCCCATTCTTGACTTATAAATGGTGACTTTCTTGACTTATACCTAACCCGACTTTGTTTTACATATACAGGATCACATTGCAAAGGGGTGCCAAATTTAAAAAATAAGATAGGGAACAATTATTATTTATAATAATCGTATGCTACGAAAAAAAAAATACTTTAAAATATCCGAAAATAAAGTCAATAGAGAGATTACGAAAGTCGCGCGGTCATACATCAGAGGTGTAGGTATGGCGAGCCTACAAGGACCTTACGCAGTGCACATACAGTACATTTTTTTCATAAATGAATTAAATTAAATTTTTAAAAAACATTTTTTGTTCTTTGCATAGTTCGATTAAGTTACTGATTCTGAGCCACTCCTAAAGATTTGGCACCCCTTTGCAATGTAACCCTGTATAGACATGGAAAAAAAGAGTTTGTTTTTACGTAGATCGATTTAGTTACTGATTCTGAGTGGTCCCTGAAAAATTGGCACTACCGTGAAATGTAACCCTGTATATATTTTTTAATTATTATTTTTTATTACAGGTAATGAAATAACAGACATATCCAGCGATGACTGGAGGAGCCTGGGCACACTCCAGACTCTGATTCTGGCAGATAACTCGATAGCCAACCTGCCAATAGATGCTTTCTCCAGCTTAGGGATGCTAGAGACCCTGGACCTTAGAGGGAACCACTTAGCCACTGTTGACGGAGGCGTCTTCAGAGATGGCATGGGCAGGCTTAACAAGGTAATTCGTTGATACTGACCCAGACATTAGTTCATTTTGTTTAGTTGGTAAAAGGCATCGAACCTGATTGGCATACCTCATGTTGCAAGTCACCTTTAATAGCGTTATTTTGGTGTACGCATATGAAACATACGTTAATCGATAGAGAAAAGAATTACAAACAACAAATATTCTTTAACAAAATGCCGTAAATTATATACTTGGTTCAGAATTTCAGGGTGAACGTGTAATATTTACCTTTATTTACATAATCAAACTACGTTATTTAGATTTCTTGCAACTTGAGGTATGCCAGGCTCCATACAAAAAAGTTCGAAGTCTTTTACGATTTCCACATTAAAAACCGCGGCTATGGAAATTTCGTTTCTATGAAACTAGTATCCCACCAAGGTCACTTATATATTACTTTAAAACTGGTTTAACGGTTTGAATAGAGAAGGGTTCTTACGTCATGATGTATGTTTAAATTCGTACGTTATAGACAAGGTATAAAATCCAATAACCTTTTTGACACATTAATACCCCATGTTATTTCTTTATTGTTATGTATTATCTTTTATGTCAAATAAACTAATTCTATTATATAATTGTTGTAAATTATAGAACGATGACGTGTTCTTGTTAAAGAGGTAAAATAAAGATGATAAAGTGAGATGGTCATACAAGTAACGTATTTGATCGTGTCACAGAAGATGCGTCTTGGCTTTATTGTAGTAAAATTTAAACACCTAGATGCCACTTTGTGGTGGTGTGTGGGACACCAGAGGTTGAGTAGGCTGTTTGGCAGATGTCGGAAAATTTAAAAAGCCTCTATACCTTAACTTTAAATCTATCTTCTTTTGCAGTTGCTACTTGGAGACAACCAGTTAACCTTCATCCCATACGAAGAGGTATCGCCGCTTCGCCAGCTGAGGGTCCTAGATCTATCTAACAACGTCATCAAACAAGTCCCTCCCGTGCACGAGATACCTACCAGACTGTCTCTGGATATATTGAAGTAAGTAGTATAATTTTTAAATCGTTTTAGCTTGTTGTCTTCGACTTTGAATAGGCAGGCCTATCGTACTAATCTCCAGGAAGAATTATCTATAACAGCCTGGATTCAAGTCTTTGCAACCTCAATCAGCTATTTCACAATCTTACACAGAAAATATGCTCTGAAACGATACGAGCATATATGAAAACAGCCTTTGACCAGAACTGACGCTTATAAAAAGTTTAAAATATTCTTTCATTTTCTGAATATCCAATGTTAGACTAAAGTTTAGAGTACTTTTCTTCTTTATGCATTGATTTCTCAAATTACAAGCCCTGCTTTGTTTGGGGCTAGATAATAATTGGTTTGATTATTTGAAGATTTTTTATTTATCCATTCATTGTTTGATTCCAGGTTGGACAATAATGTCATAACTGAACTTCACCCCGGATCATTCAAAAACTTTCTCGTATTGAATTCTACTTCTCTGGATGGAAATCCAATCCATATACTTAGGGTAAGCCAATTCATAACTATGCTATACTAAATTACATACATCGAATCGTATAAGTGGTGGTAGCATAGTGGTCGTAGTGACACCTCATATCCTTTGTTGCTGATTTCGAATACCGGCACTTACCTCTAAATTTTACGTATAGAACGAAGACTATCCGCTTAAGGGTAAAAGTGACTACAGTCCCTTTTTTTATCGCGATGCCATAGAGTTCACAATCGCACAAAAACTAGTACGGATTTAAATCACTTGATCAGTGGTGAAGTAAACATCGTGATAAGTCCTGCACATTCAGGCAACACTACTTTCGTGCGAACCTTTTGACGGAATGCCAGCAGTGAATAAACATACCAGATACCAGATTGTTGTTGTAGTTATTAGCCAAAATTCATGCTTATCTGGTCATCAATAAAATCAACGTTCTTTCATAGTTCAAAAGAGTTTTATTACACTATTAGCTTCACTTGTTGTAACTAACTAACTGACTATCTATGTAATCAAATCACGAAAGTAGTTTTTCGATTTAGAACTGTAAGTATTTGACATTCAGATGTCAATACAATAGTTTGACACCATCATGCTGATCTGATGATAGAGTCAGGAGGTGGATAGTGGAGCTCTTCGACAACTACTATTAAAACCTTCGTGCTTGGGCTCATTTTATTCGTTTTGACGAGTTCCACGAGCTCAATGTGTATAAGTGTGTTTTATAATTTTTTAAATATTTTTTTACTTTTTATGATTGCGATGTTAACATAGGTAGTTATTGTTACTGATGAACACCTTCACCAACCTTAATGTGGCTACTGACTAAAACAACACCCTTTACATCAACGTTCAACAATACCGGAATAATAAAAAAACAATAGATTACAAAATCGAACCTCATGTCCTTCACAGGAAGACGCTTTTCGCAATGCCAAAATAAAGATGCTCTCCCTCCGCGATTGTGGCATTTGGGACCTGTCTCCAGCGGCGTTCGCAGGTCTGGAGAACAGTCTGCAAAGCCTGGACCTCTCTGAGAACAACTTGACCATGATCTCCAAGTTCATGTTGAACAAACTAGACTCGCTGAGGTTCTTGAACCTGAGAGAGAACAAGGTAAATAGATTGAAAATGTTTTAACGAACTTGATTCAGCGAGCGTAAAGGGGGCATTTAATATTATCTGGTGCTGTGGGTATTTAGGGTTCCGTATTTAAAACCCTTATAGAAAGTTGATTTCAATTCTCACTATATTTATTAAGGTGGTTCATTATCACTTACAAAAACGAATTCTCGACAAAAAAATGACAATAAAAAAAAATTGCTAATATTTTCCAAATGACCCTTACTGTACTATGGCTTACAATACTGGAATACATTTTGGTTGTGCCCGGCGACAAAGGAATACGGTCCTTTTGACAGGCGTCAGTGCGTTTGAAGCTTGCAATGTGGGCTATTTTGTACGTTACTTATCGAAGATCGAATAAGGATGTTGTAGATAAATAATTTAAAAAATAAATCCTAGTCAATTTTTTTTACCGATTCGTGATCAGTATACGAAACTAATCAACTCCGTAAATATGGTGGGGATTAACATTAACACCCTGTATAATATCTCAATATTCAAAATGTGTTACAGGTCGATATCAATACTCTAGCAACGAACAACCCCGCCGAATACGAAATAACGTCATACAACAACTTCCAACACAAACTTTTCTCTTTGGACGTCAGCGGTGCTTCCTCGATAGAGATGAGTCTACAAGATGTTAGAAGGTTGGTAACTGTTATGTTAACGTGATGTATTGGAGCGTAGAGTGAATTAAAATCCTGTTTAGCGGAGGTGAAATTGGTTTTTTTTAAATGCATACATTTGTGGCCAGTGCCGTGACTAGACTTTTTAAGCACGGTGTGAGCTTCTATAATCCCCATGCATGAAAAAAACATGGTCTTATCTTGTCATTTCTGCGCCCCTCCAGGGTCTGCTGCCCCCTGCTTGGCACCGCTGGCACAGCTCTAGTTGTGGCACTGTATATGGCCCAAGTATGGCAGTCTTTCTTTTAAAACGATAATCGTTTGTTAGATAGTTGTCATAACATATCGGTATGTAGAAAATAAAAACCATAAGAGCTATCCCTTTTTGGAATACGGAATGTCGCCCCCCATTTTACTCCCTTAGAAGGTGGATTGAAAAATAGCAGCCTATGTTATTCCCTAGGGTTCAAGCTTTCTTCGTATTAAATTCTATCAAAATCGGTTAAGTATTCGCGACGAAAAGTAGCCTGTGTCCTTTTCCAAGGTCGAATCAATCTCTTTACCAAAAATCATTAAAATTTGTTAAGCAGCTTTGGCGTGAAAACGTAACAGACGGACAGAGTTACTTTCGCATTTTAACATTAGTATAAAAACAATGGATTGGCAGTCTGCAGCTTTATAATACTGTGGCATTTGGCCAGGAATTCATTTGAACGAAAACAGCATATTTAAACAAATTCAAATAATGTCGCTATCTCTGAGGTCCCGGGTTCGATTCCCGGTCGGTCAATGTAGAAAAATAACTTTTCTATATTGTCTCCGATCTGAGTGTTGTAGTACCGTCGTCGTTTCTGATTTCTGTAACACAAGTGCTTAAGATCATAGGAGAGCAATGTATGTGATGTTGTCCAAAATTTAAAATTCCCAGAATGCGCTCCCTCCGATACCTGTCAGTAAGCAAGCTGATCAGGAAAAGCATCCGCGCGGAAGACTTCCTGGACTTCGGCGTGGACCTGGAAGACCTGAAGGTGTACGGGAGCACCATCAACCGGATCGAGTCCAGCGCCTTCCAGCACGTCAGGACCATCAAGACCTTAGACCTGTCGGAGAACGAGATAGACTTTATCGACCCTTTCGCTTTTGCTGAGGTAAGTATTTGTGACAGTGGTTGTTTTTAGCAAAGTACTATTAGAGGGATCATCTTAATAAAACTGTACTTATAATAATTTATTAAAATATATTAATACGGAAAACGCGCGAAAGCACAATCACAGATTAGACAGAGTATAGCACAATTACGACGCATGAAAAGGACCGCCCGATGACAGCTAACAGCTAGTGCCGCGAACCGCTCATAGAGATGTTCCCAGCACTCGATTCCCTGCTAACAATCCCTACTTGTATCTATGTAAATTTATGCATGACGATTAATGGCGACCCAATTGTCGTAGTGGCGTGGCGACTCGCCTTAATTGAACGCAATGGGATCCAGATTTGATTCTTAGCTCGAATCAATTTAGAAAACGAACATTTTTAAATTGCCTTTGGTCTCGGTGTGCTAGATGCCTCTGGCAAAAAAACATTGTATACATTATATAACATATGTTATAAGGATGTTATTTCCTTACTGTTATGGTGTACGGTGGTTTATCTATAACAAAATGACAAATGCAAAGATTTTTTTTACTAAAAATGTTATCTTTGATATAAAACTAACACTAAGATTGTGCATGTAAAAATAAAACAATTTTGTTACAGCTACACAGCCTAACAACTTTAAAAATGGCAAACGGTTTAGCCGACACAGTAAAAATATTGCCTTTCGAGCCTCTGAAGGCGCTCATAGAGTTACAGCATCTGGATCTGAGTAACAACAAACTAAAGAATGTGCCTGATACCTCCTTCCACTTTCTGTACAAGCTGAAGTCGTTGAACCTGCAGGATAACGCGATCGACCACTTCTCTAAAGGAACTTTACAGGTATATTTTTATTAGACACTAGCTTGTGCCCGCGACTTCGCTCGCGTGGTTCTTATTCATAAAGAATTTTTTGCGCGACTTTTTAAATTTTTTAACCATAAGAACCTTCTACAAAGTATGAGAAAACTAAAAAAAGATAGACGAAATTCGTAAAGTCGTTCTCAAGTTATGGCGTGACCGACGGAATAAAGTATTCATTTTTATGTATAGACTAGCTGGTGCCCGCGACTTCGTTTGCGTTGTCTTTAGTTTATTTATAAAGGATTTTCTGCGCTACTTTCTTTTTTTTCTTAAGAACCTTGTGACAATAATTAACACCATTAAAAAGAGCTGGCGAAATTGTTGCATCCGTACACACGCATGATGCGAAGACCAATGAAAATAGAAATTCATTTTTATATACTTTTATAGATACTTGGAATATAATACCTATCACTATTTGTCTATGTAAGAAGTAACGTTATTTAAAATCTAAGCTATTGTAAATAACGCTTAATCTAATCTCATCGATTAGACAACGTTTACGTAAAGAACTGCGACACTTTACTATGATCTAACGTTTGCAATAAAAATATACTATCATGGGCGCAGGAGCCCTAGCCTAAATACTAGAAAGAAAGATATAACTAACATTTTTTATAATAATTAATATCACAACAAGAAACAAAAACAATGACACCTCAAAAATATATTTAAACAATTAAAACACAACTTAACAATGAGACGATGCAAAGTAAATGTAACAATGTTTTCAAGCAGTACCAGTATCCGTCATGTCTAGGTTAAAAGATAGCCTCATAGGCCACGACCACAGTATTTATTGCTGAAGCAGTAAAGTAACTACGTATAAACGTTCGAAATGACGCACTCACGCTTAACAAGACCCTTAAGCGGTCGTCGCAGTGCTAACACAGCCGAGACGAGCTGTACGAGTACTCATTAATACTCATTTATTCAGTATATAGGCCCTCTTCAGTTGACACGCTTTACAATTATCACTATAGAAATCTAACTAAACTAAAAACTATTTAAATTTTTGAAAAATTTAGAGGCCACTCTTAAAACGACCCATTGAAGTGTAGGTATTTATCTAAACAAGCAAATAGTTTCGGCACTGCTTGAGCTTCTGTACTCGTATATACTGTGCCACGACGCTAGTTTTCACAGGTCCTGCCGAGTGAAGTACTAATATCTACTCAATGAGTAACTTTACACTTTTTCACAGGGTGACATCCACGGTCAACTCCAAAGCATTTGCCTATCCCTGAACCAGATGAACCAAATAGTTCAGCACACGTTTGTTGAGCTGAAGGAGTTGCAGGAGATCTTGATTGAAGACAACCTGATCGAGACGATCCAGAGGCGAGCCTTCACCAGTCTGGACAACTTGCAAGTGATCAAACTGAGGGGCAATAGGATTTTTGAGATTTCTGAAGAAGCGTTCCAGAATATTCCGGCGTTAAAAGAGTACGTATTTTACTAGATTTTCTTCCATTGAAGAAAATAATTTAATTGTTTCTGGTGAGATGTGAAAGTTAGGGCAAAATGAAAACTGTTGATTTTTATTGGTCCTTCGAGCCGGACACATGATTGTTGCAATTGCATCTTCCGACAATCATCTCGATTTTGACTGAGATAATAAATAACAGGTTGACCCAAAAGAAAAATAATCAGAAGTCAAATATGGAGCGCGGTCAGGGGTACCCGAGTCTCGCACAAGTATGTTCTGCGATTTAAATCTAGTTTTCGAGTTTAAATGTAAAAGTTTATTGAAAATAATATCACTTAAATAGTCAAATAGATTAACATAATATATGAATAAAATGTAAATTACCAATTGAAATTTAATTAATTATTAAGGCATTGATATTACGTCTTATTCACTAATTTGTATTCTCTCCCTGGATTTATTAACTCCAGGTATTAATATTGCATATATATATATATGCGCTTAATTGCTGTAGTCGCGTGGTACAGTCAACGGCAGGTCAATCTACCCAAAAAGTTAAAGGTCATTGAGCCGATTTTCAACTTTAAGTCCAACTTGTAAATATCAATATCAATTGAGAAAATTTTGTGGTAGGTTGATAACCTGTTGTTTGTACATGCATAATTGTTTTTCTTAAATAGTTTAATAGTTTGCATTGCAGTCACAAAAACAATTATTGTTAGTCGATCTGTTAGCATCGTGCTATGGCTACAAAAAACGCGGAACATACATTATTTTGATTCGGGTACCTTATTCGGATACTTATTCGGTGACTTTCGCTTGACACTTACTTTAGGACATCCGGTATATACGATGTTCTGTTTATTTACGATTGTATGAAAGAAATGCCTGTGCGTTTTATTTAAAAAAAAACAGGTAGATTCTGCTTTATAGCGGTCGAAAAGTAGATATTTTTGCTTCCAAATAGGGTTCTTAAATACTTATTTCTTTATCCATTTCAGATTAGACATTTCGTTCAACCAGCTGAGCACATTCAGATTCTCTATATTCGACCAAGTGGGGTCCGCTACGGCGCTCAAAGTGAACGTGTCCTACAACCGAATGACCACGCTGAGGGATTCCAATGCACTTAGTTTCTATACGTCTAACTTCTATCAACCGAAAGTGCAGAGTAAGTACTAGACTTTTTCTCTAAGGGCCAATTTTTTAACACTCAGATAACTTTTATTTGAAGAATTATTTTGACATGTTGACAGTTTTCGTATAGAAAATGAGTCAAAACATCAATTTTATTCGTCGGATAAAAGTTATCTAAAAAAACATACTATGCGGCGCGTCATCTCATCGTGCTGAAACACTGGTAGTGCGAATCAATACCGAAATGCGTAGAGTGCTTTATGGTTGTGGTATACATAAGCATTTTTTACTATGAGATGATAATTAGGAACACAAATCGTCAATGTAAACTGTTAATTTGTGTGTAGCATTATTTTTTAAATTTATTTTAACTTTATTTGGTATCTGTCTGTTGTTGGTAGAGTTAATATTATAATAACTTAGAGATTAGAGTTTGAAGTAAAAGCAATACTGTTTACGATATTATTTAGCGCTCATAGAAAGCTTTGAAAAATCTGTGCCCAGAATCGATTATAGTTTTTTTTATTTATCGGGAAAGGCATAAATCAATTTTATTATAATTTCCAAGTAGATAGGTACCATTTTTATCACTACTTTCTGATGTTTTCTTTTTCTTTATTTCTGCTTCTACTATACCAGGATTAATCTCTGAAGATGCGCCTCTTGTGGCTGAAGGTGATGAAATGGGCTTATATTTTATTTATTTTATTAATGATTTTTTGGATTTCATCTATTTATTTATTCTTTTTTTCTGCTTCTACTAATCAGGACTAGTATCTGAGGACGTTCCTCATGTGACTGAAGGTGATGATTACTTATTTTCTAACTGCTTTTCAATGTTTTTATTTTTTTATGTTTATTTCTCTATTTTCACTTTTCTTTTTTATGTTTTATACGCAGGATTAATTTCTGAAGAAGATCTTTCTATGGCGGAAGGTGATTTGGTTGAAATATTATTGTCCGTCCTGTTGACATCATTTTTAATCAGAAGCCCAATAATTTAAAAGTAGTTTTATTCCAGTTCAATTGACAATAAAATCGAAAACGGTATTTTCCTAAACTAAAAAAAAAAATTTTTTTAATGCTAATGAAAATTGAACAAACCAAAATGAGATATTGTTTATAAAAATTTTGGTCGCATTAGAATGTTTAATAAATTTTACGTCATTTATAATTTTACAAGAACACCGTTTTTGGTACCTAACCTCATTGAGAAACTGGATTGAACTGGATTGGACTGGACGGGTATTAGGCCTTTGTTATGTGCAGCTACATGTATTTTGTAGAAATTTAATATGATTGTGTAAAACTGATGTTTTATTTCAGGTCTCGGTACGGTGTCAGTGAACATCAGAGTATTGGATTTTTCTCATAATAATATATCTGAAATAGCACCTTATTACTTCAGGTAATGTATATTATATCAAATCCTATTTTATTAGTTACATCAAACTTCCTTTTAGGGCTTTAAGTAGGTATTGGATTTCTCTCATAATGATATATATCTTTCATAATAGCACCTTATTAAGTACTTTAGATAATGTAAATTTAATATTATATAATACAACAACTACTGCAATTACACTGGGACGAATAATTGGTTTATTGTCTGACGCACATATACAGGGTGTAACAGAAAAGTGCAGTGGAACTTCTAGGGGTGATACTGCTGCTCTAATACAACAACTTTTTTGTATGGGATCAACATCAAAATAAATTAAAAATACTTTCCCATACTTGGGGCCACTTTCACCACTTGCTGATAAGTTCCGGATAACCTATCTAGCACTTGTTTTGACAGATAACCCATACAATTAGCTGATAGGTTACCTGGAACTTATCAGCAAGTGGTGAAAGAGGCCCTTAACAGCTGACATCAGTTTAAATAGAGAAGTGTTTTTGTTTGAGATTTCAATATTGTTTCACTAGAAAAAGATATTGTATTTAAGCGGTAGAATCACTCCTTAAAGTTCTACTGCATCTTTCTATTACACCCTGTATTTTTTAAATATGAACTGTTTTTTTTTAAATACAACTCGTAAAAGGATTATTGACACTGTTTTTTTATTTCCAGGCACGCAGATTTTACTCTAGCAGAACTATACTTGTCCCACAACCTGATACGAAATATCACAAGAGATGTATTCGGCTCGTTAGCAGCTCTCCAGTATTTGAACCTCACTCACAATCAGATCTCTCACATGGAATATGACTGCTTTGCTAGAGCGAGGGCGTTGCAGGTACCACTTAATAAATTATCATCATCATCATCATCATTTCAACCTTAGAACGTCCACTGCTGAACAAAAGCCAAATAAAAAAATGAAAAATTATACAATCAATAAATTCATTAGTTACTGTAATGCCTGTACTTCCCTGTTTGGTCACTCATTCACCGGTAGAGAATACAAAGATGAGTCCCCCATTTGTTAAATGATCGAAACATCAGATTTTCTGGGAATACATATTTTTTTATTTACTTTCTACTCCGTCTGTGGTAATAGCTCACTGGCGGCAGTGCTTACCAAAGTAAAGCAATCCACACCACGGTTATAAATGAATGGGTGACCACTCCGTGACAGTTATTACAAGCATCTCATACTATAAGACTCGTTAATCGTTATAATAATATCTGATGTTTTAAGTTAAACCATTTCTGTTGCAGATAATAGATTTATCACATAATTACTTGAACGAATTACCAGTGGAAGTGTTCCATGAGATGCCATCTTTGATTTCTTTGGATCTCTCAAATAACCGCATCCGGAATCTGGCCGATAATCTAATAATATCACCTCTTTTGGAAAGGTAAGTGTTCCTTAACTTCTGAAATGTTTTCAAGGACAAACGGAATCTTGTTTATGAGTTCTAGCAGTTATAAGTCCACTTGCACATCTCAAGAGTTTATTTCCGAACCATAAAACAGGAATGACACGCTACGCGTTCCGAAATATCCACTAACACGGTGTTCAAATCATTTTATAGCTGTCAGCTTGTATGAAAATGACAGAGACAGAATGATGTCTTTAAGAAGAGCGCCATCCTTGTGCGCCATATTTATGTCAAATTGTATTTGCAAAAAAAAGTAAAACTAAGTAGTGATTTTCGAAAAATGCGTATTTATTACGATCAGATAGGAAAAAAATATGCTTGTACATAAGAATGTACGTATGTTTTTGCCAAAAACTCATTAATGACAGCTTAGTTTTTTGTATTTTTCGCGTAAAATCTATTCGGTGGACGATGTATCTTAAAGTAGGTATAAAGTATTTATTTATATACCTATTGATGAGTAGACACTATCTAATAGGCAAAGCGTTGGTATTCGTTCGTAGTGGAATTGGAATTCTAATGCTTCAAAAATACATCAGCTGTTCTACACTTACATTTTTAATTTTTCGTTAACTTAATTCTAAAAGGCAAACGAAGTCGCCGGCAGAAGCTAGTATCTTTAGAATTTCTTTATTACTTAGAGTTTAGTATTATCAAATGGTTTTTAAAAGGTTTTTATTTTGTCGACAGACTAGATCTATCCAATAACTACCTATCAAGGGTGCCCACCAACTGCCTCTCCCAGGCAGCGGCAGCAAACCTGGTGGAGCTAGACTTAAGTGGTAACACCATCCCGGCGATCTCTATGGCAGACTTCGTACAAAGATACAGGGTAAGTGTTCCTGAAGCTAGGTTCGGTGATTTACTCCGCAATACGATTTTTAAACAGGATGAATAAGATACAACGCAACTCTTAGCAATGAGCTGGTATGTAACAACTTGAACTTTAAAGCCAACATTGAAATATCAATGATTGATTACAAAAAGATGAACTTTCCAGCGATTTTAATGTTGCTTCCATAGTACCTAAAAGTTAGTGCAATCTGCCGATTATATACTTTTAAAGAACATACACGTTTTATATTCAGCCTGATAATTCCGCAAAGTTTTTCTTCATACGTCTCTCTCATCCCAGAGTTAAGTGATAAAGAAATAAATAAAACAAAACTTTACCAAATACACGTAGGTATATCGAAATCGTTTTGCGAAGTAAACCTCCTAGATGCCTTCTGTGAGAGCTAAGCTAGATGCTACTGTACAAGCTGCGTGACTTGCTAAGCGCCTGCTTTTGTGACTAGTTCACTAGGACTTAGGATTTAAAAACTCGGTTAAAGAATAAGATTGGAAATTCGAATTTACTTATTAAAATTTTGGTGTACAGATAGATTGTACAAGAGATGGAAATAAAGCCATGAAGCATTCTCTGCCAGTCGACCATTAGCCTAAACAGAAATGTTTGATAGGCGGTGCGACATAACGTTTAAATAAAGGAACTAATCAATAATAGCATAATTACACACTGTAACCTAACTAATAACAATGTTATATTTAATCTAAATAGGTACTATAATACAGACTAAAAGATTTAAAAAGCAAGGGTTCATAGCGACCATTTTAATTTACCTTAAAATTAATTGCGTGAAAGTTTTTAATAAAGAAAATTAAAAGAATGTAAGCATCTCACTCGCAATATAAGAAGTGCTATTATGAGAGGTAAATGATGATAGACACAGTTATTCCTAATCACGGATGAATATTGAGATTTAAAATCGCGACGGTTTAACATAACTGTTATAGTGGGTACTGACCGCGTTGCTGGGCATAATGTAATATGTTACAAAGCGAGCATTCGCGCAGTCAGTACGGGGAAACAAGCGAGCAACGAGCTGGATTGACACGGATTTTGCCACATGACACAAAACATGCTACTTATTTACATAACGTCTCGCAGTGCCAGTCCGTAACTACTTTTAATCTCGCAGTATAACGAGAGGTAAATGAGATAGATTGGTTATTTTTAATGCCACTCTATATCTGCGATGACAAATTGAGAACTTGTAAATCACGTGACACTAATGCTAAATCAAAGTGACGTGGTTTTACACCGAACAATTTGTTATCGAATGGTTCTGAATCTTGGGCCTGGTGAAGTAGCCACTAAAGCATAGAACATAGATCACACTGCCACCTAACACCTAGCACCCAGCTTAGCCCTTGTAACGTGGCCTTAATATAAAGACCAGTACACATGGCAACGTTTTTATATACAGGGTTATTTTAAAACACTAATGAATTACCTTTCCCATGCTGATATAATGAGCCCCAACGCTGTTCGTGGTGCTTTTTACTTATTTTTTCTATAGGAAGAACTTAAACTAACAAAATTAAAACATAACAAAAAAATAATTGATTAATGAAATAACCCTGTATATATGCTATACTAAGTCCCCATGTGTAAAGACCTATTTTTAACCCCACGGTGTTTAGTGAAGCTTTCACTCGAGTAACCAAGAGTTCTATGTACTTAACGGCTTGACTTGTGACGTGTTGTTCTGCGCATGTAAATACAGTTTTGTTTTTCATTGTACTACACCGCGCGCAGGGACAATACAAGTATGTTCCACCAAAAAAACAACGCCAGAAAAACTCATCGACTGAAAAGATCAAAAAAATTTTTACATTTCGGCCAATATTTCTTTGGCAAATTAAAGATGTTTAGTTTCATGAATACATCCTTATCCTCAAATATAGCTGACCATTCATGTTATGTACACTTTGTTTATTAATTCGGAATTAAAATATTATATAAAACTGTAACAACAATGTGTCTGTGCATTAAAAAATATTTCTACAATGCAATATGGCGCTAAGTTGTCCCTGACTCTAATTATTTTTGGAAACGTACATGCGTCTATTCGCTATTCAGGCCACAGCTCTTCTACAGACAGCTACAAATAACTTTTACCTGTAGTTTCTTGATGACAACTTGGCCGCGGAAAATCATTAGCATAGACTAAAAATAAAACTGTATAAATCTTTATTTAAAAAAACTTAATTTCCCTGTATTAAACCCACTAAGTCCATAACACAACCCAGTTACTAACCCCCCTCCCCACTAACAAGTAGCGCCAGCGTAGTAGCTAATCGTGCATGTCCGTCAGACCGACCCGAGCGAGATCTGGCCCGAGGAGCCGGACTACAGCGACGAGTACATGTACCACACCGCGCGCCGGGACCACACGAGAGTGTTCCACCAAAAAAAACAGTACCAGCAAAACGCGCTTTACAAGGTAGGTTATTGCACAGTGTAGACGCCGGCTTATAATTAAAGAGTAGTCAAAATAAGCTCATTAGTCTAAAGATTTAAATACCGAAGTTGTTATACAGGGTGTTGTTTAGAACAGCAGCCAAATTTATGAAGGCGATAGTCGTCATTAATACAAACAGCTTTTACTATATCGAAATCATGAAAAAAAATTCGCTGCTGCATACATTATCATCGAGGTAGAGCGTTAATTTGTATGGGAAAATAAACGCGTTTTCCATGCTGGCCCGATAGAAGAAGTTGTTTGTATTCATGGACACATCCGTTTTCTTATATTTGGCTGCTGTTCCAAACAACGCCCGTTATAAATGACACATTGGTGATTGGCATGATTCGTAGAAATAATTTGTATTGAAAGTCGCGATTCTTTATTGATTGATTTCGTCGTAATTTTTAATTGTCTCATAAAACCTACAAAGTTTTTTAAATCTGATATTAAACTGGCGTCCACATTGAATACTATCATCCCGTAGTTTCCCTATTTTGAGTTTGAATGTAGTTAGCAGCATTTTTGTTGTTTTGAAACTTGCATCTGTTTTTGTTGTGTTCTTTTCCAGACTAATATTTTTTTCAGTACCTACTTAAGTAATATTTAAGTTACGATACAAATAGCTCAAGATCATCTATTATTCAAACTATATTGTATTTATTTTTAAGTTTATCTGTACATTTTAATCCATTATTTCATCATTAGGTTCATTTATTTGGCTATAATGTATGAATAAATTGAAAAGTATTAGGGTTAGGGAAACACAAAACAAAAAATGTACAAAAAACCCATTAGCACCTTAAAATTTCAAAATTTATACTGAACTCTACATGTTGAGCTGGATTTCCTCCTACGTTGACGTCAGTCGAACACTGGCGTATGTTCCGTTTCAGGCGAAGTGTGACTTATAGACACACAGCCGTGAGGTGCCACGGCGGCACGGCCAGGTATGTCTGCAGCATCAAAATGCATACCTTGTCCCGCAGGGTGCATGGGCGGTGCGGCGCCGGAGCTTACACCGGGTGGAACACCATGAATATATTTTGTACGTAGGACACCGCAGCGGCACTGCTAAGGTGCCGCTCTGCCGCCGCACCGCGTCGTGTGGTCAGACCCTCAGCACCGGAGTTTCTATGCGGTGGTGACACATGGATGGATCATAGTATTTATTTGTCCGCTCGACTGACATCCACAACTGACGTCAGCGTAGAAGGACATATGTCGTAACTAGGTCGTCAGCAGATTTACTAATCCAGCTTGAACTTTTATTGAAAACCGGTCCGGGAAATTTTAAATTTTGCGGCTGGTAGGTTTATAGACTTGTACCTAGATTATTTTATTTTAGACTAATAATATCAATACTTTTCAGTCTCTATTGAGCTTGGATCTATCAGACAACCACTTGGTCCGAATCGAAGGGAATACATTCTCGGTACTGCCTAAACTACGCTGGTTGGATCTGAGCGACAACTCGCCGTTCAACAGCGGCGAACGGGGTATCAGCGTCTTCAAGGGGCTCGAGAGACGACTCTTCTATTTGGGGCTCAAGAATGTCAGCCTTACTAATGTAAGTTCCTAATTTTATAAAAAAAAACACACTTCAACTGCATCGAGAACCTGGTTTGAATTCCGAATGTTTCAAATATTAAGATTGGATTAGATTGAAAAAAGAAAAAAAAACCTTACCTATCATTACATGTATAAGATTAATACTCTTATGCTTTGTTTGTAGGTGTTTTTAAATTAAACTTATATTTTAAGATTTTTAATAGTATGCATATCGAATTTGAAGTCAATCGGCCAAGTTCAAGACAGTTAGGATAGAGTTCTATTTCAAAAATGTAAAATGCTGATTTCTTCGGATTATGGATCATATCGAAATACGTCTCAAAATTCTCTGTGCTCTGCTCAAGGAACATAAAGAAACAATTTATATTTATGGACACCAACGTAATTTCGATCTACCTTCACCATTCATAACATTCTGCTTCAAAAATGAAGCTAACAAACAGACAGGACATAGTTACTTATTTTCTAATTTATCCAGGTGCCATCAATGCTACTACCAAAACTGAAGAGCTTGGATCTGTCTTACAACAATCTACCGTCAATCCCGTTGGACACTACAGCGAACTTAACCCGCTTGAGAAAGATAGATCTCTCATACAATGACTTATCTACAGTGCCTGTGGTAAGAAATTTTATCATGATTTACTTTTTATTATTAACTTAGAAACCTGGCAACCTTAGCGACTTAGACGTATCGGCACAGCCTCGGCACAGCCTCGGCACTTTTTCTCTCTCTCTTCCACACTTAAAGCCTTTTGCTGTTGTGCCGAAGAGATAACGTTACAAGTACGACGTAAAGCGTGTTGTACACTTGTTGCAATAGAGAATATGCATATTCATAAAATAAATAGTACTTACTTAATTGTAATTAATAAAACTTAGAATTTTTTGAAAAATATTGATAAATACCTACTGCAAGACAAGAAGATCCGACATGTGCCGTGACGTCATACTACACGCCCGCCATACATTTTTCATTGTGAAAGGTGTTTTAGAAAGAGACGGGTTTATCTTAATTTCTAATTACTGTATTACGGTTATTTTTTACTCAAAATCTATTTTGATTTCAATATTAGTAAATATATTAAAAACAATATATTATTTTCGTGCATATTCCCTATTGAGTAAAGAACAGGTGGGATGTTGGTAGAGCAATAGTTATTCTTAGTTTAGATTGTACTTACGATGTTGTGTTCTTTCTATATTAATCATGTTGTAGGCCATCCAATCACTGAATGACCTGCGATGGTTGTCGCTATCTGGGAACCCTATTACGGCTCTAATGAATAACAGTCTCTATGGAGTTTCATCAAGACTAGAGTATCTCGACGTGACCAAGCTGAAATTGAGAATTCTGGAGGTGAGTGAAACATCCCTGATTTTAAGGCCCTTCTAATCCCACCAAACATATTCAGCCTCTGACTGTGAGCGGGCTCACAGTCAGAGGCTGAATATGTTTGGTGTTTGGCGGGCGGGCGGCCTCTGACTGTTTTCCAAACATATTAAACTTTACGTTCACACCGAACTGACAGTACGCTATGCGTTGATGCTATCTTTCGATGGCCATGCTAACTTGATTTTTTGTAAAACGTCACTAAACTACTACGCCTATTATGCATTGTACGCTTTAGTATAGAACGGGCGAAAAACGCTGTCACGTTTACCCATCAGTGACTCACAGCCTGCGGCTGACAATACTTTTGGTGAGAACGACCAGACCATTTTTAGTAAATACATTTTTGTCCTTAATATTTCTGTCTGCTTAATCGTGTACCTCACGGCTAAGGTTCGTTAATTATTATTAGTTATAAAACGGACATGACGACTTTCATAGCATTTTTAATAGAGTAATTTCCCATTGTCTTCTTCTTTTCACTTTATAGTCAACAACCAATCAGTATGCAGGTTTTCTCAGAATGTTTTCCTTCGTGTTAGTGTTGCCGTACTAACAGCTACACTAGATCGATAGATACTTCTAATACTATCGATTCTATTCTATCGATAGTATCAACAAAAGTATCAATTATCTTACTATAGTCACTATATCGATAGTCTGCTGAGACTATCAGTTTTCTATCGATATGCGACAATCGAGTTGTCCTGCATTGGTCTTGACAATTAATTTATTTGCAGCATGGAGTATTCGGAAAGATGTACGCATTGCGGACGCTAAAAATCTCGACTTCTCCCGACTTGAGGGAGTTCAATGTTCCCCGGATGCTGGCCTACAATGCTGCTCTGGAGAACCTGTACATAGACGTGGAGTATAGCCCTGAGTTTGGCCAGCAGATGAGCGCAGCCTTGCCTTGCAAACTGAACAATATCACCATCACCGGGCGGTCTTTGATCTCTTTAGCCCCGTATCTGTTATTCGTAAGTATTTATAGGTAGTTTTTTCGTAAGATTTTAAAGTTATACAGATTGTAGAAAAGAATACCAGACCAGTTAGAGAGGGTCATTTAGAATAGTAAACTTCTCAAAGAGGGTTGGTGTCAGGCAGGCGGCCGACTATAAAATCAAAAGCCAAAACCCTTTTGCAGTATGAATTGTATGGAAGAGAAAAACATACTGCGCCGACCCCAGATGACCTGGAAACAGGACAAGCGAATGATGATGATAATGATGATGTTGATTTAGACTAATAAACTGAAATGGCAGTGGGCTGGTGACATTTGCTGTAGAGCTGATAACTGATAGAGTCAACCTATTATTGAGTGGAGACGTAAGTCGTTCCGATACAAATAACTTCACAAGGAAAACAGATACAGATTAACAATATGTGTTATTTGTATTTTAAAAAAAAAACGTCTGAAAAATGCTGTTATGGGGTGGGGTGGGTATGCCCCATCCAGCTAGAGGTTATGTGGGTCCTGGCTTTGTCCTAAGCCTAGGGGAGGGAGGGAACTATCTTTTACTGGACATTTTACAAACTGGTCTACTTTGAATAAAAGGGCTTTTAACCGGCAAACTGGCTAGGCCTATTCAAAATTTTCCCCGGGGCTTTACCATATTAAGATAAATAAATAAGACCTAATGTGTGTTGGCACCTGTATTGCCAGTAGCTAAGGGTTAAACCTTGTTTTTTCATTATTTGTTTTCTTCACAGGGTGTACATTCAAAAGTATTGCGGCTCACAGTATACAACACAAGTATTGAAGAAATAGAAAGTCAGACATTCTGGAAGCCGGGTCGAGTCAGGAACTTGACTCTGGACCTTCGGTCCAACTACATCACGAAGGTCAGCAACCCAGCCCAGAAGGAGTGGCCCGGGGTACCTAACAACATGTTCCTACATGATATACTGATATCAGGGAATCCACTCATTTGCGATTGTGGAATCGGGTAAGAATAAAAAGTAGTTTCTCCCTCTTTTACTATTACATGGTGGCTTATAGATAGAAAGAGAGATAGATACTCTTTATTGCACACCATACAAGTAAAATACACATGATTTTTACAGAAAGATGTACAATTTAGGCGGAGTACCTTTAGGTAGAGGACAACCATAAAAATTACCTTGTAACTCGACCTATTCGCGTTAAGGGAATGTGGAGGGGACAATATCTATTTCATCCTATCATAACCTATCTCAAAATAAACCGTTATACAGAGTTAAAATTAAAATAATAATAATCTCCTAGGGGCTTATTCTTGTGCTCAAATACCACTTTTTCTATGGGACCAACATTGAAATCGGAAAAAAATTACTTTCCGATACTAAACCGCCCACCAGCTGACATCAGTTTGTATGAAGCAGTATTATTTTTAGATTTCTATGTTTGTCTCTTAGAAAAGGTATAATAAGGTATAATCAGCCCCTAAGAAGTTATTGGTGTTTTAAAAAATAGCCCTGTATATTAAGTGTTAATAATTAAATTGTGTGAATCTGGGCCTAGTTTCCATCACTAAGGGTTTACGGAGGTCAGTTGGCAGTCGCTCCAAATGTAAAACTAACCTGCCTTCCGATGCTCGGAGATGCTTTTGATGAATGTCACTAAATATATTCGGAATGGTCACCCATCCACTCATAACCGCGGCGTCATTGCTTAACTTTGGTAATCACTGCCAAGGCGCTGCCACCAATGAGTTACAAGCACCTCAGCAGCAATTGATGTACCGTCCTAACCTTATTGTTGTGCCCTACAGTGTCTATAACGATCTGATTAATGTACCTATTTATAACACCTATGTAACATTATAGAACGCAATAAATATATTGAATTGAATTGAATTGAATATCGGTTTGTAGAACCTTTAAATTTCTTTTTAGGTGGATTGAAGCGTGGGACAGAAAACGAAGACAGTACCTCTGTAACAGCCCGTTCAACTGTGTCGCGACTAGAGACGACGTCAGGTTCGCGTCGTGTCCGCTGAATGAGAACAGAACCCTTGTTGATGTGAGTATAATAATTAATTAACAGGGTGAGTTAATTTAAACAACCATATTCTAGTCGGCGGTTGCGAGTTTAAGTCCCGCAAGGGGCAAATATTTGTGTGATGAGCACAAGCATTTGTACCTAAGTCATGGCTGTTTTTAGATGTACTATTTGTTTAGTTTGAGTTTGGGTCTAGAGATTGGGTGTGATTGTGGAAATAAATTGTATTATATATGTAATTTTTATTGTTTAATTACTTATACAGGGTAGCCAGAAAAGTGACGTCCAAATGACTCGTATGTTCTACGATTTTTCGTAGTTTTCGAGTTACGATTTTTTTAAATAGTTTATGAAGCCTATGAAGTACTACTTTTTAACTATTATTATGAAAGCTTAGAGTCTAGCGCATTCTCTGAAGCTACTTAGAAACTAGGAAATTCAGTTTAGATTTTTAATTTTAAGTTGGAAATTTCAATGATAACTCACTTAACATAAATTCTCAACTTTAGGTCAATTTTGTAGTAACTTCCATTAAAGTTATGAGACTGTTTAATGTTTATTTTATACATAAATGCACAGTTCATAGAGATTTAGCTGCAAAAAAACGAAGAAACCTTTTACTTTTTTTTTTTAATTGAAAACGGTTCCGGTCGCAATTTTGCAAAAATTCTTTGAAAAAATCGTATCTCGAAAACTACGAAAAATCGTAGAACATAACTTAGGGGTGATTCAGATACCTCTCAACACGAGGCACCTAAAAAAATTTTTGGACGTCACTTTTCTGGCCACCCTGTATAACTGAAATTTATGTAAATGTATATGTCGATCGACACATTTGATGTGAAACGAATTAATTTCGCCTCTTGTTTCAGGTTTTGCAAAGGGATTTGGACTGCAGTTATAACAAGGGCTTTTTCAGTTCCCCCAATTTATATATTATTATAGGAATGTCGTTTTTAACATACCTGTACATTTGAGGGTTATTTTGGATGCTTGGGGTTTACGAAGAATTCTACCGAATTTTAGCAAGAGTGTACCAATTTTAACTGGTATCAAAGGTTTTAAAAATTGGTACAAGCTTGCTCACAAAAGTATACTGACGTGTACAGTTGTAAATAGACCAGTCAAAAATAGAGTAACATCTGATAAAATTATAACGCCAAAAAGGAGTGAGATTATTATCAGAAAGTTAAGTAATTGTACCTGTTTGTGGCCTAAACTGCATTCAAAAATCTCTTGAGGTTATCCATAGCCGAATCCTAGTGGTAGGAGCGGACAAAGTTGCCCTAAACATCGTATGGAAATGGCAAAGTTCAGTGACTTTTTATAAGTGGTTGCGATATTAATCTAGTGAAGCCTACTAAATTGTGATTTACTGTTTATATTGAGGAGTGTGATCTCAGGGGATTGATTATAGAAACGTTATGAATAATTTTATCACTTATATTGTTATCGGTTTTGTTTTGAGTGCATAGATTTAAGGTTTCTTTTGTAACTCGTTTCGTGCACGGCCTTTAGAGTTCTTTTTCTTATTTATAAAACGAAATAAAGTCCAAAGGTGCGTCGAACGAGTATTTAATCATCAAGTGTGGAAGTGCACTTAATGTGTCTTAGTGTTGCATTTACGACAGTGTATTAAGATAAGTTCACACGGAAGCAATGACTTAATTACGAACGTCTAAGTAGACTGTATTCGCTCGAATGATGTGTTCGTCCATTATATAGATTTATAATGTTATTATAGGCTATTCGTTTGTCTAATAGAGAACTAGATCTAAATGTACATCATCATTTCTTGATTCTTTCATCGTTCGTCTTTTCGTCTATTTTTAACTTACATAGTGACCATTATTGAAGTCATTTACCCTATTTACAGTTTAAATCAAACAAGTTTAAAACAAATATTTGTACAAAGAAGTTTTCCATACCAAATATCACATTAATTCAAAGTGGTTAACTTTAAAAAACGCTTGATCCTATTAACTATATTTAGGCTCTAATATTTTCATTGTTTAGCTGTTTACAAATTCTATCAGGTTAACTCGTTAAAACATATTTTATTACATATATTAACGTGTCGGTAGCTGTTTCTATCTACAAAGCATGCTGTAACATATACATATGTCATTGTACGTATATAATTAGGAATGTATTGACTGACTTTAAGTATTTCAGGGCTATTCCGCTGGTATAGTTACTCTAAGAGATGTTGTTTGTATTGTATGGTGTCCAAAGTGGCTTATTTATAAAATTATTTTATATTTACTGCTTCTGCAATATTATTCGCATCTTAATCTCGTAATTTTTTATATTGTTTGTGAAGTTTGCAAGACTATAGCACTTTTTGCACTCTAGTTGTTTTGTTTTGATATCTTTTCGGAGTAAAATGCATGGTATTAGCTTGATGTTAAATTATCTAATGAGTAAATTCAATTAAATACCTCTTCTTCAGTGGTCCAGTTCGAATGTGGTATCAGGCCTACTTGTTGACTTTTGTTTTCAATGCCATCTGTTATAATTTCTTACAATCATTTCGATTACAATCACACAAGTCGTTGGTTGTTCCAAGTTTTGGTATTGAAAACAAAGGAATGTCGTTGAAACAATGAATATATTTTGTGATATATATAACTCTAATCCTTCTATTTTTGATAAAGCCTACAATGAGTATTGCTGACCTGAAAAGGAATTGTATTACATAGCAAACTATCACTAAAAGTTAAAAGTTACTGCTTACGTAGCTTACAGTATCGCAAAGTCAATTGTCAGATCATTAAAATAGAATAGATCAAACTAAACCGTTGTATAAAATAATTAATGATGCAGATTTTTCATAATTCATAACATTTTCAAATTATAGGACTATAGATTAGACGCTTGTTAATATTTTATAACTTGTAAAGTCTCATTCTTTAATCTTTGAAATAGATATAATTTTACTAAGATACGAAGTGTAGTAATTTACCTTCCATCGAACAGTGAGTGTAAGTATTCAAGAAACAGTTAATTTATTAGTCAATAAATAGATTTTCATACATATATTTTTCTTGTACCTTATTTTGTACAATGTTGCGGTATTTATTTGAGATTCAGATTCAGGAGTTTATTTTGTAAAATGTAAGGGATTCCTTGAAAACTTACGCTCACATGTCTAATGTATAGTTCTAATGATCTATAAATTGAAATTTAAGATAGTCAAACTCTTCAGCAAGGTCCAAATGTGATAGAGATAGCAAGTGCCAATGATAAGACGATCTAAATAATTGCATTATTATTATTTCGCAACTGCTTCTGTTTTACTTTGAAATTAATATAATTTTCGTCACAATTAACTGTCGTCGTCCAAGAGTTTATGTTGTGAAGTTTACTGAATGTGAAATACTTATATTCGATGCGAAAAATCAAAAATATTATTGATTTTTTTAAGCAATCCTTTCAAACTTTGTTTTAAAGATAAAGTAAAATATATTTTATTGATTGTTATAAGTAAATGAAAGTTGGGCCTTGAATCAGGTGATTCCTGTCTGTGGTAGATTTGTAGCGCGGGTTGCGGGGGAGCATCTAATCAAGCGGGTTACCCTCCCTCTCGCACCCCACACCTACCGCAAGAACCGACTCACTTAAGGCCTATACTTTAAATAAAAGATGTATATTTTTGGCAAAGTTTGAAGGGGTAAAATACCATAAAATCGTGATAAAGCTGTAAATAATATTTATTAAAGCGAAAAAGTAATAAGCGAATTTGTGGAGTATTTCTTTAAAGAAGGAAGGGGACAAGGAATGTTTTGTCTTCACTACTTTAACAAGTCTACTAAATAGTGTGGAATAAATAGGTAATCATTGAATTATTAGCGTATCAATAAATTATTACGTAAACTGCAGTTGTTTTTTTTTCAATTAATCACTATATATCCATTTTTAGCTGACTTCAAAATCACTTATACCGATCGCCAAGTTGCCGATGTTAGTTTCCTGTAAAAATCTAATGAGTCCGTCAGTTGGATTATCAAAAAAT
This sequence comes from Anania hortulata, assembly GCA_963576865.1. NCBI lineage: Eukaryota > Metazoa > Arthropoda > Insecta > Lepidoptera > Crambidae > Anania > Anania hortulata. The sequence continues at coordinate 4,670,095 of OY756399.1, read as the reverse complement.
ATTGGACACGTATTTTTTCTTTTGTCAATGAAACAAAAAAATATGAAGATATGTTCCGCCCGGAGCGTAGCGTGTCATTCCTGTTCTGTTGTTCCGTCCGATAAAATTCCGCGTGACTTCAACGCCGTGCGTCACTTTTAAGCACGACGTGACTTAACGTGCTTCCCAAACTTTGACGCGCTTTATCACCGTCATTTTTCGTTTGATTGACTAAAGAAAAAATATGTGCCTAATATTTTTTGATAATCTAACTGACGGACTAATTAGAATAATATTTTTTTTTACCCATAAAGCTATCCTCGGCTGTAAGGAATTAGCTTATAGGTAGAGATATTCATCTAGAACACTTATGATATTATGTATTCCGTATTTATAATAAAATAATATCGTAAGATACTTATGTAACGACGATTTAACACATAGGTATAGAGAAATATGCATAAGACAATACAAAACAAATCTGATGTGTCGAAAAGTGATCATATTCATTTCTTATTAGGTACCTATGCGTTTATTTAATTGATTATATGCAGACGAAGTCGCAGGCATAAGCTAGTATAGGTAGTCTCTTTTTTAAAGTTATCCAGCTTTTTTGCACATGTGCACATGCCATTGGTTCCAGGAGATAGGTTAGGTACAGAGGTACAAACTAGTAAAGGACAGTCAAAAAAATAAATCTCATCAAAACCGGTCGTTAACCTTACCCATATATTCTATGAAACTTGTAAAAAAAAGTCATGCACTCATTGTAACTATAATGAATAATGATCATCATCATCAAATCAACATGTCTTACAGCGCACAATCACGATCAAAGAGCACGATCTTCCGCTTTTTTCATCCAGCCACTGGCAGCCATGAGTGAGCCAATGAGTGCAAGTTAGGAGTAACGAGTGATCAAAATATTCCAAATCAAATTGACCCAACAATATGTTACGCCTGTGCGCGTGTGTGTGACCGTAGCAAGTCGCTTGTATTCTAAATACATAATTTTAATTTAAGACTTAGGTACGCAAGCTAACAACAAAGTACTACTTATTTTATTTTATTTTTCTATATTTACGTCGGTAATTACGCTAAGATTGATTTTAAACCTGGGGCCAACCTAAAAAGACGTATGGAATTTCAATTCGCATTCAGCTGTGAGCATAATTGTTGCGAGCAGGCTCACAGTCGGCGGCTTAAATTTCGTGTTAACGCAGCTTAATCGTCAGTATTCCTAAGTATTCCCTAAGAACTAAGTACCTACTTTGCTTTTACTATCAAACGGTGAGTAGTTACACAAGCAATTAGGAATGAAACTCATTTTCATTTAACTAATTAAGATAAGAGCCTATCGACGCGTAGGTTAGGACGACTTGAGTGTGGGTTAAAATAAACTGAATGCTAATTGATCTGAAAATATAACACTGATATCGCATCGCTATCATCTTTATTAGATTCCTAGTCTTTTTTATTTGCTTGGCTAAAATCTTAAATATTCTTGTCATTTTTTTAAACGAAATTATTCACCTGGAAATGAGATAAACACAAAAATAATAATCTACTGTAGTTATTAATCATTTAACACAAAAACCTTTGAAACCATACTAGTAAAACACTTTGACTCTGACGCGTGTGCGTGTTACGCTATGTCTCGCCCGCGCTCGCGCGCTTTCGAAGTTCACACCTCGCGAGTACACGATGATGCTACGTAAGTACGAACTGCTCAGCTCTATTGAGAACTTCTTCCTAACTGGAGAGTCTGCAGAGTACTTCATGATAGTGAAACTACTTTATGATTTAAATACCTAAGATACAAGCAATCAATTTTGCTTTAATAGTTTAGTAAAAAAACATCATAAAATTTTTGTACTAAACCGATATTTTTTTACTTAAGTTTCATGTATCTAGACTATGTTTTATACAGAAATAAATTTTATCTTAGGTATCGACCGCTGGGTAAGCCGCCGCGGCTCCGTACTCTACTATGGCCCGCTTGATCTGCGGTTCACACCCCAGTAGATTTTTATTGGTGGAGTGAAATCAAACGCTTGCTGGTACGCTAGTAAACTCACCAGAGTTGCGATGAATTATAGCCGCATTTCAGGACGTTAAACGTCAAAATGGTGGTTAGACGACGGTACAACAACACCTATACCTTCTCGGGACAATACAGGGTTACATTGCAAAGGGGTGCCAAATTTAAAACTATTTATCTATCTAGATCTAGATCTAAAGAAGCGTCCTAATCGGTACTATTTTTAATAATCGTATGTTACGAAAAAAAATTTAAAATATCCGTAAATAAAGTACTTATTGACTGTATTTACAGAGAGAGACTACGAAAGCCGCGCGGTCATTCATCAGAGGCGTAGGTACGGTACACAACAAGGACCTTACGCAGTGTACACTGTACATACAGTGCATTTTTTTTAAATGAGTTAAATTATCCACGCGTACAATTTTTAACAGCGGATAGTTAAGTTACTGATTCTGAGCCACACCTAAAGATTTGGCACCCCTTTGCAATGTAACCCTGTATAGAAACAACATTTTTGAACATTGACTGACCGGGAATCGAACCCGGGACATCGAGATATAGACACCAAGTATTCGCACGTACACAGAATACCGGATGCTCGCCTCTTGGCTAGCACATTTAAAGTAAGTAGTATAAAAATAGCTAGGGCCCCCATTTCACTGTTGCCCTAGGGTCCTTTGTAACATAGCTACACTATTGATTAGAGCACCAGATTCGTTATTTAAGTTACACGTTTTATATAATGTCCTACCAGTAGGAGGAATTGGTTTTAAGACTACAATCTTTGACCTTTAATTTGTGCTAACAATTGTTCCAATCACAGTAAATTCTAAGATTAACCAAGTAAATAGTAAAACTCTGTAATTGTTATATGCGCGTTTCAGTTAGATTTGTTATCCCATAATCCTCTGGGCTAGGATCTTACAAAGCAGTCTACAAACTATCAGTTAAGCCTCACAACAAGAGATTTAGAACAGTTGGTGCACTCCCGGCGAGAGGCGGCTCATAAAGGTACCTATGGTATAGGTCGCAATGAGATATTTAGTTTTAAGCCTAATTTAAAATCATACATACGCCGATTTAATTTTATGACTAAACTAACTCAACGGTTCTTTATTTATTTATATCTTTCAACCATCACACTTATACTCAACCAAAGCAGAGCATGTACATACATAATAACATTATTTAGATAACGAATAGATAAGTATTAACACATTGCATGTCCCCTGTGCCACATTTATAAATACCTGTGTACATAAAAATAAATAAATTGTTTCCACAATCACACCAATTATCTAACGCAAAACTAAGTAAACGTTGTACAATGGCGATTAGATAACCGAGAACCGAGATAGCATACTTAAATAAGTTTAAAACATCGATGACTTAGGTACAAATGCTCGTCTGGACTACAAAGCCTGGCGGTTCCGGGTTCAAATCCCGCAAACGCCCGCTACTCCTCCAAGGAGCAACTGTTTGTGTGATGGACACGAGCATTATTTTGTACTCAACTCAAGGATATTTTTAAATAGGTAAGTCTATCCGTTATCTAGTCGCCATAGCACAATATTTATTAGGCTTAATTTGAGGCTATAATTGGTGTGATTATTAAAAAAATGATTGATATAAGTCCAGAGTTTAAGCACCGCCTAATATGTTACTCCCCTTTCAAAATAATCATCATTTGAGCCATAACACTCCACTGCTGATCACAGGCCTGCCCCAATGATATTCATCGGGGGGGAATGCCATTACTCGCCACGCTTGGCAGGCGGAATGGCGAGCGCAGTTTTTTTAAATAAAATTTCGCACGCTGCCCGTCTCGTGCTACAGGAATTAGTCGCCTCTTACGACACGCCTCCTGTTGGCGGTGGGGAAATGTAATCTTTACGGCCGTCCCCACACGGCAAAAAAAGGTAAGAGTATTCTGACTTTTTTTCTTTTGTGGTAAAGCCGATAGGGATCGGTGTTTGGAGTTAATTATCTTAATTAATCTAGGCATTGAGCCCTCCTACAATGGCGTAGTGAACAAGACACGAATTTCATTCTGAGCACATCAGTTAATTTGCTCGCCACAAAGAGATGTGCTAAGAAAAACCATAAATGAGGAATCAAGGGATTGTATATGTATGTTCTTACATATTGCTTGTACCTATCTGTAAATATTACATACGCTAGACAATTCTCATGATGTCGAAGTACTAGGTAAAGAATCATCCTATTGATTTACCAGGTAATACCTACTAGAGGCATCTCCGAACACACAAAACAAAGTTATTTTAGAAAAAAAAAACGTTTATTTTAAATGTAACCTGTACCTATTCAGTTCCATTCATCACTGGTAACACACACTGGTTGTAGACTTTCGTCTGGACGTCCTATGGCTGAAATGATGATGATGATGAATTAATTACATATTCTAAAACAATGCACAAGCGTGAATCTAGATTTGATATAAATTTTATATTGTATGACGGAGGAACGTTCAAGGTTCCGATTTTTTAACTTTATTTTTAATAACGCAACTTTAAACCAGACTTGTACTAATCAAAACGTGATTTGCAGCCGCATTCATGTTTTTTTTGGAAAAAATAACCATTTTAATAATCAATTTACCATATTGAGTTATATACATTCAAACATATAAAATTATATGAATTCAAACAAATTAAGTCTGGTGTCCCCCAGGGGAGCGTACTTGGTCCGTTATTGTTTTTATTATACATTAATGACTTGCCGCATGCAACGAAGCAGGATACGGTGTTATTTGCGGACGATGTGTATGTTATTGTCACTTCTGAAAAAAAATCCTCACAAGAACAGCATAAGAATGACATTATTACTACACTGACATTGATACTTGAATGGCTTAATAAAAATAACTTGACATTAAATTTATCGAAAACAAAACTTCTTAATTTTAATAACTTTAAAAATCAATCAATTGACATTTGTTATGACGGTCAATTTTTGCAAAATGCTAATAACACGACATTTCTAGGCTTAATTATTGATCCACAACTATCTTGGAAAGAACAAATTGAAATAGTATCAAATAAAATTAATGGATTCGCCTTTGCTTTATACAAATTATCCAGAGTAGCTACTGTACGTACGGCTATCACTGCTTATTTTGCTTATGTTGAAGCGGTTTTGAGATATGGTTTGGCAATTTGGGGCAATGGCACTAACATAGGCCCAATTCCCGTAATTTGACAGTAGTCGCAATCCGGTGTCGATCCGCTCCCAGTAACATTACGATCACAAACGGTATTCTCGTAAACCCAAAAAATGCGATTATAGTTCATAAAGCGACTAAAAATGAAAGAAACCTCAATTAGATTATTTTTTGCACTATTTTTAGTTGCGTTGGCATAGTTTTGATAATTTTGAGTCAAATTAAAAGTTTACGAGAATACCGTTTGTGATCGTAATGTTACTGGGAGCGGATCGAAACCGGATTGCGACTGCTGTCAAATTACGGGAATTGGGCCTCAGGAAACTATTTGTTTCCCAAAAGCGCTGTATCAGATCTATATACAATATAGCACCGGATGTTTCATGTGTGCCTTATTTTAAATCACTTAACATATTACCACTGCCCTGTTTATACATTTTGGAGGTGAGTGTATTTGTTAAGCAAAATATTAATAAATTTACGCTAACACGAGACACGACACAAAGATCGATGCGAAACCCGAATAAATTGCTACTTGACTGTGTACCGAAAACAAAACGATTTCAAAATAATATTTTTGCTATGTGTGTAACAGTATACAATAAAATACATCACTTTAAGGTACTTCCTATGCATCGTTTTAAATCGTCGCGTCGCTGAATACAAATAATTCTAATAAATTGTATAGTTGACTTGGGTAGTCGATGCTTAATTTGTTTTAAATTGCAACTTATTGACTTGTATTACTAACAAGAGACAATTATTTTTATTTTCTTTTTAATTCCTATTGTGTGACTATTATTGATTTTTTTGACATTTTTATTCCATTATTAATAATTTAATTGTAGTATTTATTGTTTTGTTTTTAAGTAATTTTATTGGTTTATTTCATATTAAATATTATTAATGTAATAATTGCATGCTAATCAAATTAGCGAAACATGTTTGCACAATTATGTATACCTAAGTATTTATTTTTAACATCTATGTACCTATCTACCATGTTTCGGGTGAATAAAGTATTGAATAAATTTGAATATTTTTTTTATATATGGTCGAAAATATAATGCTTTCATCAAACGTCATGTTTTTTACCACATTTGAGTTGATAAGTCAATTGATACTATCTATCTATATAGGTAGGTACCTAAATCATAGCATTTTCATTGGTTTTCGAACTTTAAGCAAGGGATTAAAGTTTGAAGTTTGGTAGCTACTGTATCACCACCGCTATACAGGTTTAAGTGAATTATTATTTAATACCAATATCATTATTTTGATCAGTAAACGCCGTAAAAGGTTGTTGTTAGTTGCTATTTTTTTTTAAAGTGAGAAATTTCGAATTTCGCGAGCTGCACCAAACGATCCGCCTTAACTTTATTCAACTTTATCCTTCAACGTCATGTTAATATGCGGGCCTAAATGTTCATTCTTCCAACGTAATAAGTATAGCGTCAAAGAGAATGATATTGTTTGGCGCAAGTTTTAATTCCGCGCCCCGCGGGGCATCTCATTCAATTAGACTTGTATTATGGTGGCCATCACTGGGTTGGCCGCAGTGAGCTCGATTACTTACAAGTGCTTTCTCCTATTATAGAAACCTAGCAACTCGCCCCGGCTTCGCACGGCTGCAATTAATTTTGGCGACTTGGGTCTGAAATATTTTGTTCATTTAATTTTTTTTTTGCGTTGACTTCCTTGATGTGAAGTATATATGTATTTGGATTGGTGCCTGGCTAGGTACCTACGTACGCTGTGTTATATAAATTGCTTCAGAGTTTGACTGAAATTACCTAGGTAGGTACTAAGAATGATGCGTACCTAATGTTCCGTTGAATCTTTTATTATTTATTACTTTCTCACTATTAGCACAGTAAGTCATATTCACGATACTAGTTGTCGTTGATTTGGAGCCGAAATTTCACATCCAGGAGGATCTAAAATTTTCGACCTAAAATTGGTAGGTAGGTATACTAACTCTTTGTTTAACAATTACACATTCTTTCCAATTCCAGTATTCTTTCCAATAGGCAATTAAAATATATATATAATATTAGTATAAGTTGGTCAGGTAGTTTAGTCTAGTCTACGTGTAGATAGCAACTACTCTGGAATCACATTACATTTACCTTGAAGATGCTTGTTAGGTAGGTCTATGTTTAGTTTGAGGTGCCATGTTTGTGTTTATTTAATTAGTAAGAGCTGTGGATTTTGTAAATAAATAAATACACATAAATCTTTGAGAAACGACGGTAATTTCATTTTATTTTTTCGACACGTTTCATTTCCACAAATGATGATAAAACCATTATCAAATTCAATCAAGCAGTTGAAGTTATTAGCGGTAACATGGGAAACACAATAACGACAAAATTAATAAGTCCTAAAAAAATAATTTTACCCCGCATTTTCTTCTTTCAGTGGTTCTCGCCTCAGACATACACAAAAATACTAGTAAGTATAAAAGAAATTAGGTCACATTCAGCTCACACCCTGTATGCCTTAACCGCAGCTAATGGAGTTTCCTTGTTGATTCTAAAAGAGTTAGTACTAGGTACCAATAGTACAGTTATGTGGTGTACGCAGAGTTTATTCAGACCAATAGTAATAAATAGGGCGCACCACATTCAAGCAAGAATCTCGCGAGATAGGGAGAAAACCACGAATTCTTGATCGTTTACGCGTGCCAGCGGCTTTGCCTGTAGGGAATACGGCAAGTCACCCCCTATTTTACTCACGCGAGAGTTGGATTGGAAAATAATAGCCTACGTCCAAGGTTCAGCTTTTTTCGTCTATTTCCTTCCTCAACGTCCAATCTATCTTGTTACCAAATGTCATCAAAATTGGTAACAGACAGACAGACAGTTACTTTCATATTTATTATATTAGTATGGAAGTATAGTATACAGGGTTACATTGCAAAGGGGTGCCAAATCTATAGGAGTGGCTCAGAATCAGTAACTTAATCGAACTATGCAAAGAATAAAAACATTTTTTTTCACTTTTTATTATTAAAATCGTACGCGTGGATTTTTTAACTCATTCATAAAAAAATGCACCGTATGTGCACCGCGGTCCTTGTTGGCTCGCCGTTACCAACGCCTCTTTCATAGTCTCTCTATTGACTTTATTTTCGGATATTTAAAGTTTTTTTTTGTAACATACGATTAAGAAATTTCGGCATTTCTACTCTAATACTCAAGCAGTGATATTTTTTATTTAACAGTACTAATAGGTACTAGAAATACGGTTTTTAGGTTAACCGTTAAATATTCATAGGTCCGCTTGAGCGTTCGCAAGGAAAAATTAAATTCAGACTCAGGCTTTTAAATAACAGAATAATTTTTCTTATCGAATATTCGGTTTAATTATTAAAGTTGTTTTAGGTTAATTTTTACTCGAAAAGAATGTTAAATAAATAATAGTGTTTCAGAAAGAAGTTTACTAAGGAGTCTTCGTAAAACCAATCAGACAAAGACATAGCTATAGCACGGCTAAAAGCTTTTTTTAAATGTTATTACAAACAAATAAGAAATTTTCTTGCTATTTCAATGTTAGTCCGATAGTAAAACGTTGTTTTTTGTTGTTGCGTTGTTTTGAGAAGTTACTTTGTCTGTCTGTTACCACTAGACCAATATTAGAAAAGACTTCGAACTTTTTTGTATGGAGCCAGCCCCCCTAGCATGACCACCAAACACGATATGATATGATATAGCGATTTATCGACACATACCTACAGTAGGTATATATTTTTTTAAATATGAAAGATATAGACGCCGTGTGGAACGGCCGTAAAGAATACACTTTCCCACCGCCAACAGGAGGCGTATCGTAAAAGGCGACTAACTCCTGTAGCACGAGACGGGCAGCAGCGTCTCTGTGTGAAATGTTATAAAAAAAACTGCGCTTGCCAACCCGCATGCTAAGCGTGGCGAGTATTGGCAATCCCCCCCCTAATGAAAGTCATTGGGAGAGGCCTATGTTCAGCAGTGGACGCCCTATGGCTGAAATGATGATGATGATGATGTTGAATTTTTATGATCGCACTTTCGATAAAATTCAACATGGCTGCTATTTATCATATTTGTAAAAAAAAAACCGTTTGTGTCGATAAATCGCCATATCATATCAAATCATATCATATCGTGTTTTAGTCGTCATGCTACCCCTACTGACATACCGAAAGTTGCAATAACCTAAAATCAGAATTTCAGTTAGAATAAATAATATTGGGTTTTATTTACATATTCTAATTGAAATTCTGAACAAAGTATATCATTTACGACATTTGTCAAAGAGTATTTGATGTTTAAAAAATTGCTTATTTTCTCTATCGATTGGCGAATGTTTACACTAAAATAACGTAATTTTAGGTACTTGCAACTTCAGGTATGCCAATTAGGTTCGATGCCTTTTGTACGATGAAGCTTGAACCCTAAGGAAGGCTACTTTATTTAATAAATAAAATAAAATAAACCTGATAAGACAACAAAGTATTCCACGCAAAGCCACGAGTAGGTACAGTCAACGGCAGGTCCTACCCAAAAAGTTAAAGGTCATTCAGCCGATTTTCAACTTTAAGTCCGACAGGTAGAGATCAATATCAATGACAAAATTTGACGTTTTGTGGTAGGTTGATGAGCTGTTGTCTGTACCAACAGCTAGTAAATAATCGCCTGACACCACTACTAATTGCTATGGTCTAAAAGTAAGAAAAAACTAAAACGCTAAAATAATCTTAACACTTAAGTACCTAATCAGTTACTTTTGGAGTCGGTGCAAACGAAAACATTGGTCTCTCATTGACTGGCACCGACTCCAAAAGTAACTGATTAGGTACTTAAGTGTTAAGATTATTTTAAGCGTTTTAGTTTTTTGAAGTCGGTTTTTATTTTTTTTATAAAATTAACTTATTTCATCCATTTTAGTGTTAAATCCTAATCAAAACAAATCTTACGAGTGCAAACATAATTTAACTGCTGAACACCGATTTCATTTCCTATTTTTCCAACCTTAGGGGTGAAATTTTTTCCAAAAATTTTTAGTATAGTATCTTTGAAGTATAAGCTATTCATTAAAAAAAGAATCATCAAAAACGGTCTACATTTGGCAGAGACATAGGTAAGATAGATACTAAAATCAGTTGGCGTGGTACGGAGTTTATGCAATGTTTGATGATTTTCTTATAGATCCCATCATTAGAATTTAACCAAATTTATATGGGACCATCCTGAAAGTATTACCTTTCAAACAAAAAAATAATTATCGAAATCGGTCAACGCAGTAACGAATGATCGCTGAACATACATTAAAAAGAAAAAAAAAAGAAAAAAAAGATACCGACGAATTGAGAACCTCCTCCTTTTTTGAAGTCGGTTGAAAATAACATTCACTTACTTACGAGGTACAGACAACGGCAGGTCAACCTACTCAAAAAGTTAAAGGTCATTGAACCGATTTTCAACTTTAAGTCCAACACGTAGAGATCAATATTAATTGAGAAAATTTAATGTTTTGTAGTAGGCTGAACACACCCATAACCCCGTATATAAAAAAAAAGGTTTTATGAGTCTCTCAGGTTCGATTTCCGGTTCGAACTCATAACTGTCAAATAAACACACCACTAAGAACGCCAATTGTTTTTCTAGGTGTAGGTAGATGATATTGATGTGTATTGTAAATTCAAGAGGACGTAAGTTTTGGTACTAAAAATACTTCATCATCATCATCATTTCAGCCATTGGATGCGTCCCCTGCTGAACAAAGGCTGCCCTAATGACTTATCACCGGGGGGGATTGCCGATACTCGCCACGCTTGGCAGGCGGGTTGGCGAGCGCAGTTTTTTATAAGATTTCGCACGAAGACGCACGGGCAGCAGGCCCGTCTCGTGCTACAGGAATTCGTCGCGTCCTACGACGCGCCTCCTGTTGGCAATGGAGAAGTGTATTCTTTAAGGCCGTCCCCACACGACACAAAAATACTTAATAATTACATAATACAACCGTAGGTAAATTAAAGAAAAAAAAATTATACTATATTTTATTTAAATAAAATAATAAACTTATAATGTTGATTATGAGATATCAACAAAATACATTATGGACATTACATACATTGCTCTGATCCTAACTTCCTAAGGTAAGTAGCTAAAGCACTTCTCAAATCAGAAACAATGACGGTACCACAACATCCAGACCCGAAACAACATATAAAATATCATGTTTACATTGACCTGACCGAGAATCGAATCCGGGACCCCAGAGAAGGCTACGCCAAGCCTGGCGTACTTGCCCCTCGGCTACAGTGGTCCTCCAACTACTTGCTGACATCACTGATGTTCAAATTATATGTCCTATCGCGAGGTTCAACGTAAATGACAAACTCCACCGACGAGGGCCCATGCTCGTGCCACAGTTTACACTCGATGGCCAACGAAACCCCTTCGGTGAAGGAGGAAAACTGCACAGCAACCAACGGGGCATCGTCCCGGACATCCAAAGGAAACATGGCAGGATCAAAACCTGGAGGGTTCGGGTAGTAACGTATACCACCACCAATGTGCTCCTTATCGTATGGATGAAATCCTCCACAATGCAACCACAGCATTCGTCTGCCAGATCTCACCCAATCTTTCACTTCTTTCGGAGCATTCGCAGCTAAGGTTGAGTTCGGACTTAACGCTTGGCCAGTCCACTTGAATTGCTTATTAATTCTTACAATAACACACGGCGCGTTACCATATCCGTATGGAGACGTTCCGCATTGACCTAAACTCTTATCCACATCTCTTGTCTTTCTACTTAGCAATAGCTTATCAATTGACTTTATATACTTTTCGTAGTCTCCCTTTTCACCATTTCTGTACCAAATTAAGGGATAACTGCTTTCTGATGTGGGAGTAGCAGTCAGTCCTATACCATATTCCGAATAAGTAAGCAGATCGGATTTATCGAAGCTTTTGAAGTCCGCAGTGCCTTTTATAATCATAAGCGTACAATATAGGAACATTAACATGTAGGTGGTCAAGAATATAAAGTATATTATGGAGTAGGAAATGATGTACAGCCAGCTCTTGCAGCTCCTCCCACAAAACAAGCCCTTTTCTCGGTTGTAAAGGCATTTGCGAAATTTCTGCCAACAAGATCGGTGTTTTCTTTCTACGGTCATTTCCTTGGATCTAGAAGTGGTTGGTATTGGTATCCTTGCAGGTACTGATTTACGTATTTTTGGTTGTACCGCTGCCGGCGACGATGCGTGTGCCGTGGCAGATGTCGCTGCAGGCAACGACCCATCTGCCGTTGCAGATGTCGCTGCAGGCAACGATCCATCTGCCGTTGCAGACGTCGCTGTAGGTAACAATGCATGACCAGGTGAGGGTTCAGGCAAGTTTTGATTTACTGTCGGGTCCGTTAAGCGGGCGGGTTCATTAGGAATGTCCGATTTCTTTCGAGAATCCTTTTTGTTACGACTTGGCGCCATTTATCCTAAAATTCCCAGCGATATCTTCTAAAATATTTCGTAAAACCCGAAGGGATCTTGACAGTGTCACCATGCTGTCAGTAATGACGGTTTTAATGTTTCGCTGTGGTCATGGACATGCGTCATGACAAGATTATACACACGATTCTTGTAGTATCTCTTAAAAAGTTTATATAAGAAAAAGTTTTTACTACTTTTAACTTTTAAACTACCTATTTGTATAGTCGACAAATAAATTGATTTAGGGTTTGGAAAGGAACTTGTTTTTCATATCGAGCAAAATACATAGCCAAAATCCATCCTCGATGTGAAAACTATTGAGTCGATGTCGCAGCCAACTGATTAAGATAGCCGTTCAATTGCACGGCTAGCCCTTGCATTGAACAACGTCGCGTCATTCAACCACACGCCTAAATGTCAAATAGCCGAATGGCTGAACACAACGTTCAACAGTACAGCTAGACAACACTCAGCTAGGTGGTTAAATGTAAATAAATTTGAATTCAATTGAAACACTGGTAGGTAACTCATCATTTAAAGAGCTTTAGAGTGCAAGTTTGGTGTTGTTTGTGTTTTAATGTTTTGTGAAGTGATAAAGATCTGAAATTATTGAAATAACATTGTATTCAACGCCGCATCGAGTGTCAAGTGACTTGTCTCAAGACAACTTGCTTAAGACCCGATAGCGTCTTGAAACCTGCTTCTACGGGAAGAGTAGCCCCCACTGAATTCAAGAAAAGCAATAAAAACTAAGCACCCGTTATTTCTTGTGAACTATATCAAGAATACACTCGACATTGGCAGAATCACTGCTCTCTTTAAAGAGCGGGAAGAGTCCATATTAAAAAAAAAACATTGAAATAGATTATTTCTCCGCAACAGCGGCGATGTTTGATCGTTGTGAGTTGTTTTGTGGTGAAAAATAAAACTGAAATAAATTCCTATTGTTATTTAGAAGTACAATTATCAGTTGTGTCCTACCAATCTCATCTATCTCAGAAATACTAGTTTTAAGAAAAATGAGTTTAAAGGAAATTTCTTAGTTTTCCTCTTACCTGGAGCAATTAACAGAATTTTAAACTTTTTTTGCATTTAGATCGTTGTTCATTACTATCTCTACATAAGGTTTTTTTGTTAGTGTAACAATGCTGTATCTGATTTAATAACCTATTTTAGCTTTGACGCCTACCAGTATCTCATACAAACTCTGTAACACGCTTTGCGTATTTCGACTTACGTGACCCTGACTTTAATTGGTTAGCAGTTTATTTAAACGGCTATTGCTTGTAACTCTAATTACGAGAGATAGGCTTTACCCCATACCAATAACTTGCAATACTATTTAAAAATATTTAAGACGTGTAATTTATCAAAGTGCTGAAAAGTACTTACGGCACTAGGACGGCAGTAGGACGCCTAGTAGGTACCTACTGCCGTTTTTTTAACATAACCTACAAAAATGCGAAACTGAGTTATAAGAGCAGAGGTTTCCAATCATAGAACAAAATATTTAAATAGATAATTGCAATAAATTCATAAACGTTATTAAAAGCCGTAAATGATTACATGTCTTTGATGCGATTCTTTTTTTTATTAAGAAAAACAAGGAGCTGTTTAGTAAAAATTTACTGGAAAATATCGATATTGAACACAAAAAACATTTATATTACGCGAAAACATTGAAAGAGCAAATAAAGGTAGTCTACGCTTCGACCGTAATGCCCATATTCCATGTCTACAAGCTGATTTCAAGGGTCATCGCGAATTGTTTCTCACGTAGGTTCGAAGAATTTCAGCTTCCCGAACAAGCAGATTTCTGAAAAGGCTTTAGTACCATAGACCACATCCATATGCTGCGGTAGGCTATTCAGAAGAAGGAGTATAACTTGCCATTATTCTCTGAGTTTGTGGACCATGAGAAGGCATTCGATTGGATTGAGACCTGGACGTTACTGAAGTCTCTACAGTGGTGCCATATTGACTAAAGGTACATTGAGGTGCTGAAGTGCTTATAAGTACATTATTTTCGGTCCGAGTACAGGAGTACTCTGCAACGAGGCGTTAGGCAGGAAAACGTTATATCTCCGAAACATAAATTTAAATGGAATTTTGCATTAACAATAACGACGAATAAATCACTCACCTTCAGTTTGCCAACGATATTGTGGTTATGGCATATTCTCCCATATATTGAGATTTTACTCAAATAAATAACTACAAAAACTACCAAACTATATATAAACAAATTAAATTGTACGCTCAATGTGTTACGTGCAAGACTGCATCCAAAACAAAGTCATTTCTACTTCTTCTTAGGTTGTCTTCACTTTATCCACTGCTGCCACCTGCTGAACAGGGACCTGGTGCTATGTCTGAACCATTGTCTAAGAATCTTGAGCCAAGGGGTTTTCACGTTTACTTGGTTTTCAGCGTCCTTTAATCATCATCTGGATAATCAGTTGGAGAAATTCATGTTGTTGCATATTATGTGGCCAAGATATTCAAGTTTAAGCTGTTCTATGGTGCGCAAAAACTCTACCTCTTTGTTTAATCTCCGTAAAACCGTTATTTTTTTACCCTGTCAGTCCAAGAAATATTTAGCATTTATCTGTATACCCACATCTCAAACGCCTTGTACATAGTTTCCGTGAGTATTCAAGCCTCGACTCCATACACAAGAACAGACAACACATAGCAACAAGCTAGTCTTATACAGGTGGTCATCTTCTGGGATCGTATTGTGAGGAGACTGCCTATCCTATCAAAATGCATTACGAGCTTGCTCTATGTGACATCCATGGATTTAACACTCTTTCTAAAGACATGATGATATCATATTTTGACTTTGTGATCTTTCAATTTATTCACAATACACCCTAGATATCTGAAGGAATGAACTCATTCCAATAGGCTAGTTTCTAGGTCAAAAAAAAAACTATTTAGTTAGATTATCAAAAAATATTAGACCCATATTTGGTCTTTCGTCAATAAAACAAAAAATGACGTAGATAAAGCGCATCAAAGTTTGCACGTGACGTCACGCCTTCCTAAAAAGTGTCGCAAGGCGTGACGTTACGCGGAGCTATATCTTAATTTTTTGTTTGATTGAGAAAATAAAAAATATGAGTCCAATATTTTCTGTTTCTTGACTTATATGTCATAAAATGAAGAGCTACCTTTTTTAAAACCATAGAATATACTTCTTATTACCACCTGTCATAAAATTTTCATTGTCAAATTTTCGAAATTTCTTTTTCAATGTTTACACCATAAAGTTATTATAAATAACTTTATGGTTTACACTTAAAAAGACCGCTTTTCTCTTCTCAGAGAGAAGCCCATCTATCAGTATTACTTGTTCAGTGTCTGCCTATAGCATGTCCTTCTTGTCCTTTTGATAAATGATCTATGTTAATATATTTTTATGGATGAAAAATCATTATGCATCATTTTAGATGGCGGACAAATGCCCGCATCTTTCTTAAAAACTTTGTATGGCGTCCTCGACCGTGGATGGAAATAAAAATGTCTGTTTAGGCAATAAACACTGTGCTTTGTTCTATTTTAAATACGCGCCGGATTAACGATCTAGCTTTGCCTTGATCTTGCCAATTCAATATCTATGGGAACTAATCAACAGTATGTGCGAAATATTTTGTGTGTTGTTTTAATTCCTATTATGAACCTTGCATAGAGGTGGTTGCCTCTTTACTTTAAGGACTAGTTTTGAAATGGCATCGAACCTAATTGGCATACCCAAGTTGCAAGTAACCTTAAATAACGTTATTTTGGTGTACACCTATGAAACACCTACACGTTAATCGATAGAGAAAATAATTACAAACAACAAATACCTACTCTTTGACAAAATGTCGTAAATGATATGCTTTTTTCAGAATTTCAGGGTGAACATCTAATATTTATTTTTATTTACATAATCAAATTGAAATTCTGAAAAAAGCATATCATTTACGACATTTTGTCAAGGCGTATTTTTGTTGTTTGTAATTATTTTCTCTTTCGATTAACGCATGTTTCATAGGTGTACACCAAAATAACGGTATTTAAGGTTACTTGGAACTTGAGGTATGCCAGGCTCCATACAAAAAAGTTCAAAGTCTTTTAATGGAGAATTAAATTTATTGTTTTTTTTTTTTTTATTATCCAGGAAAAATTCTATCGACCGTTAAACCGTTGACTTGGAATAATAAATGCACAAACTTATTGTTATGAAGCACAATATCAGTAAGATACTGGCTTAGACTGCTGCCACATGCAATAGCTGGCCACACGCGCAAACAGCACCAAGGAAAGTACACAACATGCATGTGTACTTTCCATTGCACCTATTTTTTATTTCTGTGTGCAGTCGTAAACTGCATACTTAACGTTGTGTGTATTCGGAAGCTTAAATAATACTTATAGGACCAAATCCTAGTTTCTTTCCATTTGAATTAGCTTTTGGAGCAAATTGAACTCTAAGGCGTCTAAAGTAGGTTTTGTGTGATAAAAAAATACTAAAAATAATGCAAATAGGACTTTAGGTCTGTGAATTTTTTGATTGGGAATACAAATAATGATAAATAAATCTTTTGACCATTTCACCAATCAGTTAGGAGTGAGCCTTAAACTTAGCATACCTTGTTTTCATCATCATCATTTCCTGCTGCTAGGGGTAGCATGACTACCAAAACACGACATGATATGATATAATATTAGCGATTTATCGACACAAACGATATTTTTTTTACAAATAAGATAGATATAGCCACCATGTTGATTTTTGTGGAAAAAGCGATCATGAAACTTTTATATGGCGTCTTTAATATCTTTCATATTTTTTAAAAGTTTGTGACGATAAATCGCTATATCATAATATCATAACATATATTATTATCATGCTGAGCTGGCTGAGCTGGCCAGGCGGGTTGCCAGTCTCGCAACTATACTGACCTGTACAATTACACATTGGACTAGTTTTCCATTCAGAAGACCGCTAATTTAGTGTGCCAATTTGAAACGCCACTCGCAAGTGACTTATAAATTTCTTGCCTGAGAACTAGTTTTGACGTATTAAGGTTATATATAGGTTACCTATCTTGCGGACATTGCTAAGTTCTATAGACGCTCGCATCTGCCTACAGTGCCAACAAAAATAGTATTCAAATGGACACGAATTTAATTTGACAGCAGTCTGTCCAGTAATACTGGTTAATGGGCGCACTCTGCAGATTTGTGCACACACGCAGTGTCCCAATTCCCGTAATTTGACAATAGTCACAATCCGGTGTCGATCCGCTCCCAGTAACGTTACGATCACAAACAGTATTCTCGTAAACTTTTAATTTGACGTAAAATTAACTAAACTATCCCAATACGACTGTCCCAGTAGGAGCGGATCGACACCGGATTGCGACTATATGTCATTACGGGAATTGGGCCTCAGTTCTTATACAATAGCACAGTTTATAGATAAAGCACTGAAACTAGACCTTATTGTTAACATTTAAAATACCTACATTTTTGTAAATTGAAATAGTTTTTTGTTTAATAATTGTTTAGCATTCTATAGAATTAATAATCACAAAGCGTGAAACTGACAACTCGGCTCTGCTAGGCAGTACTCGGCACCCGCGACTGACAGCACTGCGACGATCACTTCTTGTTGAGGTGTGCGTGTGCGTCTGTGCGTGTACGTCATTTAAAACGTTTATAGGTAGTTAGTTACTATACTGATACTGAAAGAAAGAAAGAAAGAAACGTTTATTCGACACACAAGAGAAAATAATAATAATAATACACAAAACAATATAAATTATATTGTTAAAACTTTTAATCAGACATCGTCCTAAACTCCTCAGTATGATTCAAGATCTAAAGTAGATCTAGAGGTAGTATAGTATTTGTCCAGCAAGCAGTAAGCAAATACGCTCAGAGACAGCTATTGTCTGGACCCGCTCGGGTTGCGGACGGCCATTTGCCGGGTTCGCGCCCCAAGAGATTTACATTGGAGATAGACGAGCCTTTACATACGACGAGATCTTTCGATGTAACATTTATTTTAAACTTTATTGCACAAGTAAGTAAAATCGGCGGATTTAATGCTATACAACAGTCAACATGCCATGTACAAAACTATGCATTCAAACAAGAGTGAATATTTACGTTTCATTTACCTGTAAAAACATAGAAAACATTGCATTGATGTATTATTATTACATAATATAAATGTATGTATAGGTTATTTAATTATTTTGTGTTATTTAGGATAAGTAATAAAAATAGAATTATATCTCTATCATCATCATCAGTCAATAGTGAAATCGAGAAACAAAATCATCTGTTTTTTTTAAAAATTGTCCAAGTTTTTTCTTTCTTCTTTTGAATCTTTTGAGTTTAAAAAAAAGCAGAGTGTTTAGTAGCAGAGAGTTTTAAGTAGCTTTATTTAGGATGAAAATTAAGTTGGTAATATACAAAGTAATTAATAATACGGATCATACGACCTCAATCGGGTATGTCTCCACCGATCCCGGGATCAAATTGAGTTAGCCACGGATCACAGCGAGCAGTATGAACTGATAACGTCATCCGTTTCCTTCAAAAAATAAAACAATGTTTTTACCCACTGATCACGGTATCCGTGAAGAGAAATAGAGAAGAAATAAAGAATATTATTTTTCGAAACTGGTCACGTCTTACAGAGAAGAAATAAAGTATGTATATCACAGGATCGGTAGAGACAGACCCCTCGCTGTCATTTTGGAATTAAATAAAAAAGAAAAACGCACGAAAAGAAATACAGCGTCATGCTTGAGAAAATACAAAATAAATTTATAAGGTATATATATTTAAGGCAGTACGGGGTATATCCGTTCTACCCATTAATGTATCCGACATTATTTATTTTAGGCATGGTAGGGTACAATAAACTCGAAGTCAGGAGAGACGTCGGGCTGATACTATATTTAGTTAAATTGTTAAGAGGGAAAACATATAATCCGGACTTATTAAAAAACATATGGATTAGTGTGCCCGACCGTTATGCGGAGAGAAGGCGGCGGCCGCCGATGCTGGCGACGCCGCGCGCGCGCACCAACCTGCTGCGCGAGGCGCCGCTCACGCGCGCCGCCCGCGGCATCAACATGATTGCGCTAGAAGTGGACCTATTTGTGTGTTCTCTGAGTGAACTCACAAGAGTTGCTCTCTTTACTTGTAGCTATAGATTATAAGTGTACCTTAAATAGTTGTTTTTAAATATTATCTTTTATGTATTGTCTTCACTATCGCATTGGGGTAACCTGTTATGATAGTTGTAAGTTTGGTTGCTTTAAATAAAAAAAAAAAAAAAAAAAAAAAAAATTCAAATTGTTTTAAACAGACAAAAATCGAATCTGAATCGAGTCATTAATCGAATCGGAAGCTGTAAAATCTAAATCGATCGTTACAAAAGTGACTCGTTTGATTATATCGCCGGCACGCCTGCGGGCTCCTCATCCGCGCTGCAAACAGATATGCTCTGAAAACTTTATTATTGAACAAATCTTGGACCAATCCTCGATATCTTTTCAAATTGCCCTCTCTGTGGACCGGAATAGCTAATGGATGTTTATCTCGAAAGAGAAGAAATTGGGTTGACATTTTCTTCGACTATTAGCCTACTTTCTCGAATGAAAAGTCTGGATAGTGTTTCAGTGTTTGGGACAGTAACAATTAAATATAAATAAATAAATATGCGCAAGACAACGCACCCATAGAGATGATGACTGTGTAAAGAAAATAAAATTCTATACTCCGTCAGTTTAGATAATCGAAAAAAAACACAAAGATTAATTGCGTCAAAGTTCGGGAGTGGAGGCTTGTTCGTGACGTCACTTCTAAGTAAAAATAGTACCAAGGCGTGACGTGACCAATATTTTGTGATAGTCTACCTGATAGACTAATAAAAAAAGTTAGTTGTCTCCCCTATTGTCATTGGTTCGAAGGAAAGAATTATCCTTGTGTTACGAGGTATCAGACATTTAATTTTTGCCAGGGCGTCTCCCGGCACACTTAGACAGTAACCGGGACTCTTGCGTTCAAGGCGAATTACCGCGACACTACGTATATAATTATATGCAGTTTATAATTTACGACATCTTATAAAGTATTTGTTGTTTGTAATTATTTTCTTTTTCGATTAGCGTATGTTTCATAAGTGTACACCAAAATAACTTTATTTATGTTTACTTGCAACTAGAGGTACGCCAGGCTCTATACAAAAAAGTTTGAGTTATTAAAACATTTGCTCTAATAAAAGTTACCTACATCGCACCACTAATTAAAGTGACATGAAGGCAAACTAACACCTATTTGGTCGTTTTTTATTGTTAAGTAGTGCTTTTTTAAAGCTACCATAACTTAGTCTGGCCATAAATACTGTAACAATTAAAAATAAACAAAATATTACATTTGAATTTGGAATCCGTCATTTTTATATGATTGTTCATTGTGTTTTCTCATTTTGGCGCCAATACATTGTACAAAATTTTGCGATATTAAAATGGAGTGGGGTGATAAAGAGAACTGAATAACTGTGATTGCATTACACAAAGTAGGTAAGTATGGAGCCAAATGCAACTTTTAAAACTCTCCATACGCTTGGTATTAGTAAAATGTTTGTGTACTGGGCTATTAACTAATAGGTCCAATGAGACCTCCTCTGTTTGTGACAGAAAAAGATCTGACCGTTCACATAGTGTTCGTACGAAAAAGGTGGTCAAAGCAGTAAGGGAGAGAATTCGAAGAAATCCTGTCCGAAAGCAAGAGGTTTTATCACGGGAGATGAAGATTGCACCTAGAACCATGTCGCGTATTTTAAAAGATGACTTAGGTCTTGCAGCCTATAAGAGACGCACTGGTCATTTCTTAACTGATAATTTAAAAAAGAATAGGGTGGTAAAATCAAAACAACCACTGAAGCGCCTACGCAAAGGGAGGTCACAGAAAATTTTTGTTTACGGACGAGTTTTTTTTTACAATTTGTGCATAAATACGGTCATTTTGTTTGTTAAAATGTGAGCAACATTTTAACAAACAAACAAAATGACCGTATTTATGCTCAAAGCTCTAAGGAAGCTTCCCAATTAGTCAACATCGTGCAACATGGGCACTTTCTGACTTCAGTGATGGTTTGGTATTAGCTATGAAGGAGTGATCGGCACAAGTGTATCAAGATACCATTCTTGAGAAGATAGTGAAGCCCCTTAACAACACCATGTTCAATAACCAAGAATGGTCCTTCCAGCAAGACTCGACGCCGGGTCATAAAGCTCGGTCTACGCAGCCTTGATCGTTTCGGACTTCATCAAAAGTCCCGATCTTAATCCGCTGGATTTATAGTCAGTTTTAGAGAGTACGGCTTGCTCTAAACGCCATGATAATTTGGAGTCCCTAAAACAATCCGTACGATTGGCAGTGAATAATTTTCCCATGGAAAAAGTGCGTGCTTCTATTGATAACTGGCCTCAACGTTTATAGGACTGTATTGCAGCCAATGGAGACCACTTCAAAAAAGGTTTTCATATTTTAAATTGTTTTATTTATGTATTAAACTAACCCACTGTAAAAGTAATAAATGTTATTTGCTATAGTTTTTTTTTTCTTTGTTTCAGTATTTATGGCAAGACTAGCTATTTTCAGCCTTGTAAAATTAGGTTTTTTTTTCACTTTCGAAGTGCGGATCCCTTATAAGACTATACCGTGTTTTAATAACACCTACTATCGAGTTAGACGACAATTGTTACAGCAAAGATATTGAGAAATCCTGAAAGTTTTATTTTGCACTACTAATGTTGTACCACTTAAATACATATAAATACATATTAGAAAACATCACATACATGCTCTGATTCCTTAAGTAGCCAAAGCACTTGTGTTACAGAAATAAGAAACAACGACGGTACCATAACACCCAGACCCAAGACAATATAGAAAAGTTATAAACCCGGGACCTCAGAGATAGCGGCACCAATCCGGCGAGCTCGCTTCTCGGCTACGGAGGTCGTCACGCACCTGTTTTTCTTTTCATCTTGTATATTATTATTACCCTCCATTCTGAAGTCGGATATAAAGACGTAGTTAGTAGAACTACTTACTTTAATATCAAACGTAAACAAAACATAATTGGATCCGTCGCGCTGCGCTGCGGTTGATAACGCTACAAGATACTCCAGTTTCAGAATAATTAGGCTGTCATTGAAAATGACGGCTTTAGACTTGTTCGTCACTCAAGGAGACTTCTTCATTAAGGTGGGTACCTACTGGCGTTAATAGGCGTAATGTAACCAGGGACTGTAAATCGGTATAAAATATCTGTATAGTACTAGTAAAAATATCAATGCAATGTATCGATATTATCCCCTTCTACAGTTATTAGTTATTTCTGAAATGAGTCGAACTGGAGTACGGGGCCTGAGCGCGGGGTAAGGGAGGGCGCTAGCGGGTAGAGGAAAACGAGCGGGAGGGGCGAGGCAAGAAAATGTAGCCAACTGTCTGTATTGGCTAATCGTATCGCTATCGTATCAGTGCTTAAATAAATAAGGGTATCAATCATATATGTACTGAAATTTCATGTTACCAAAATATAATTTTATGACGTCAAATAAATTTGGGTACCTACTTGAAAATTTCTGTTACAACATAAAGGTAGGTATGACGTCATACAGATAAATTGTACCATAGGACGTCCACTGCTGAACATAGGCCTCCTCTAGTGATTTCCTGATTGGCCGGTTGGACGCGGCCTGCATCCACAACTTGAATGAATTCGACTCAGCTGGGCAGTGATCAGGAAACTAAACAACGTCTTCTCATCCAAAATACCTCAGTGCCTAAAGACGAAAGTCTAGAACCAGTGTGTGTTACCTGTGATGACATATGGGACTGAAATGTCGCCTCTCACTATGGACCTCATAAGAAAGCTCAAGGTCGCACAGCGTGCTATGGCAAGGGCTATGCTCGGTGTTTCTTTGCGAGATCGAATCAGAAATGAGGATATCCGCAAACAAACAAAAGTCGCTGATATAGCACTGATTAGCAAGCTGAAGTGGCAGTGTGCGGGGAATGGAAGCCACGTACCGGCAAGCGCAGCGTAGAACGTCCACCCACAAGGTGGACAGATGACCTGGTAAAAGGTTGTAGCAAGCCGCTAAACAATTTGCTTAATATTATTTTTGTATAGTCTGACCATCAATTTGTAAATATATTAAAAAAAAACTAATCTAGCAAAACGGTTTCTTTCGATGCTCCGCCTTAACCGTAGATATACTCGTAATTAGTGCTTCTCGTTCAAACCCGGAGTGAGTCACTAATCTTAATAATATTTAAAATGTGGAATTTTGTATGTTTCACGCTTTAACAGCTGA
The DNA here is from genome assembly GCA_963576865.1 of Anania hortulata. Lineage (NCBI taxonomy): Eukaryota > Metazoa > Arthropoda > Insecta > Lepidoptera > Crambidae > Anania > Anania hortulata. The sequence goes on along the minus strand of OY756399.1, from coordinate 4,646,009 downwards.
ACGGAATTAGATAAAATTTGCCATTTTTTGTTCTTGTTTTGAATTTTCGTGGGATGATAATTCATTCCTCTTTAGTGTTAGGTCTCAAGTCCAGAAGCAAATTTCAAATAATTAATTCGAGTTACACATCCAATCATAGTACCTTACTTTTGCCTCTTATTTGGGCACGTTTCCAAAACTGGTGCTGTTACCTACACCCACAATGAAGTAGCGACTCATGGTCCTGAATAAAATCTAGCTCTTAAAAGGGTCATGGCCTCGTATGTCGACGGACAAGACGCATCAGACAGACAAATTGCATCGAGACTTCATTTTTCTAAAAGAATGCAAGATTTCGATCTACGAAATTGAAACTCGTAATAAGTTATAGCTAAATCTTAAAAATATTGGTCTAACAAATGTATACTTCGAACCTTGTTTATAACTCTAAAATCACTTCAATAATGGACGGTTAAAAATCCAATAAACAAGATAGTAACATATCTTTATGTAGGTAAGTCTTAGTACTACATGCAATTTCTGTAAAAAAAAATATAGACCTCTCCACATTTGAATTGGTTGGACTCGATTAGCACACGACCATAGAATATGTATGGCAAAGACAGTCAAAGTAAAAAAACACTTATTCAATTTAGGGCAAAAAACTGCCACTTATGAACGTCAATAATAACATTATTGGCCCATATGGGGCAGAACATGTCTTCTTATTTTTTGGGCCCTACTAGCGCTTCGAGACAAGACACAGACAATCTGGCAAGTGCTGAGAAGAAACGCCGGAACAAACTCAGTCACCACTAGCTGCCACACAAAAAATACAAATCAAAATAAACAGGTAGTTACATCAGTTTAGTGCAGGCTGGACTGACCATACATTCTTGTCATCAAGATAGTCTTGAATTTTGTAATACCCCTTTGACATTAGGGTAGTTTTGACATGTGATTTAAATTTATTAATAGGAAGTTCGATAACATTGTAAGGTATATTATTAAAAAATTTAATACAATTACCCAAGAATGCTAAACATAAACGCTCTAAGAAAGAGCTTATACCCTGCAGTGGGATGAAAGAAGCTGACAAGCAAAATAATAACCTATAATAGGAACATTAATTGTATGACTCCGGTATTAATACCCCTGTACTTCTTTTATAAGACACATACAAGACGATCGTCATTTATTTACAATTGGAACCCTGGAAATGCGGCGCTCAGTTAGACACAGGAACGCGATGGCTGGCAAGCAAGATCATCGAGGCTACTGTAAGTAGACAGGGTCACGATCCTCAAACTCAAGGGACCAACCACGGAGGAGAAGGACCGAAACGATGCCTAGAGGCTATGGATCCTATCATCCGCCTTACTGATTCTAAGTCATTATTGAAGCGTAAGTTCTACTAAATTTGCGTTTTAGAGACATTTATCGTAATAAAATCAATTTATGCTGCACTTAGCAACCTATCTTTTGTAAAGATAACATGTTTAAAGCTTTTAGCAGAACACTTAAGAGTTAATTAAAAGAGTTACGTTAGTGTGGTTTATTATGCACTTTGCTCAGTGTCCGTCGTCAGGGGTGTTAAACATTTCGCTTCACATTTTATTAAAACGCGAATAATTATTGGATGAGTAATAAATGCTCGTTCCGACTGGCGCGTTTTATTTCAGCGGAATGAGGCACTGACAGATTGAAAGATTTACGCCTCTGCTTCAGTTTAACGGCAATATATTGGAAATTCGAAGCACATTTTTAATTTGATTTGTATTTTTTTGTGCTTTTGTTTGTGTATGTTACTCCTATCCACAAGGTGGATAGACGACCTGGAAAAGGTTACAGGAAGCCGCTGGATGCAGGCCGCTTTCAACCGGCCAATCCGGAAGTCATTAGGGGAGGAGTATTTTGAGCAGTGGACGTCCTATGGCTGAAATGATGATGATGAATATTGTGCCTTAAGGTAAACCTTAAAACGTTATTATCAGGAGACGCTATCAAAAATTACAATATTTCCAATGTCCCATCGTGACTCGAAGCCAACCAAGCTTTCATGCTGAAGTATAACTTAAAATGGAAGACCCATCAATATCTGGGGTTTCCGGGGAGCTCTCCATATTCAATTATAGCGTAGCAGTATTACTTCAACCTTGTTTTATTGTTTTCAGTATAGCGTTAAACGTAAAAATAACAATTCTTTATACGTATTGTTAAGCATTCGTGTCAGGGGTGCCGGTAAAAGAAATATTCGGAATCCCTATTTCCGTTTTGAGAAACCCAGGGAAAGATCTGGAATTTCATGGCTGGAAGTCCCTGAACAAGCTGCGGACTCAATTTGAACCCCTTTAAACCATGTCCTCTCGTGGCCCGTGTTTCTGAAAATCTGCATAGCTGTTACAGGCTACACTAATAATTAAAACCAATAAAACCAATTTGTTTCTGCAAATATGAATAAATTAGGCTCTTGTACACGTCCCAATAATTTTTTATCGCTACTACTTCGGAACAATATTATTATAGTGGCACTATTGTCAGCCTTTTAAAATAGTATTAAACATACTATTAAACTAACATACTTTACAAGATAAAATGCACCTGTGCAAGCACGGCAGTTTTTCATTCCATACAATTTTTATAAATATTTATATTTAAAATAACATTTTTTCATTAAAATCATCTTGACACGATTTAGATATAAGTAAGTATTTCAATAATAGACTTGTAATTTAATAACGTACACTCAACGGCAGGTCAACCAACCCGAAAAGTTTAACGTCATTGAATCGATTTTAAACCTTTAGTCCGATGCGTAGAAAACTAGAAATCAATATAGTTAAATTGATAAAATTTGACGTTTTGTGGTATGTTGACGTGCTGTTGTCTGTACGACGTTTACCGGAATTCAAGTTTGATGTCTGATCTAGATAACAATTTTGTAAAAAAAAGTATAGAATTGTATTTTGTAGTTGTGCCTTTAAATAAATAAATAAAATAAAGTAAAAATAAAAAACCAAATAAATTTTCTCATGAACGAATTACCCACTTTACCCAGTCTGAACAGCAAGTTTATCTTTATGCTGGTTGTTAAGATTATGCAGCCCGTGTCCGATTGGTTAGCTACCATATAAAACTAAATTGTCGTTGTCATAAAAAGAAGAAGCCTATTAGCTTGCAAAAAAAACGCAATACGGTTATTAATACTTAAGAGTCGAGCCCAAATTGCAAAATAAACCAATACGCTTATATAAGTACATAATTCTCCCGGGGCTGTTCCGATTCCAACCCACCCCGATAATGTTGACGGTTATCGTTAGCCCTCACTGGCGGCTAGGGAAATGTCACTTATCACATGTCTACAGGGAAATTGGGTCACGTGGTTTGGATGTTGGTACATTTATTGGGAACTTCTATTTATTAGTGCTGCCCGCGACTTCGTTCGCATGGTCCTCCCGTTTCCCGTCTCTGTACACACGAACAAATTAAGGCGAGTCCATCTCATACCTGCCCCCCGATTCAGAACCCTTCGATAACAAATTGTCAATCGGAAAACTACGGGACACTATAAGATTTAACAAAGTGTCACGTGATTTATCGGTTGTAATTTTTTTATCAAAGGGTTCTGAATCGGAGGCCTGATCGGATTTCATAATTTGTTATATAAATAAAAGATAAAAGATCTGTGACAGATGGACAGACAATCAGTAGGGCCAGAGTAATAGAGTAACCCTAAAAAAATATTGTTTTCCTGATAAAGTATTTTGTTCACAAACTTAATTCCAGGCAGTAACTTAATCTGTCTATTACGCTTGCACGCAAAACGACTAAACCGAATTTGATTAAGGGAAGCTTGAGCCCTTAGAAAAGACATTGGTTCCTTTTTCATCTTCCCTCGGGAGTAACGAACTGTATAGGCCGATGGCACAGCCTGTCAACAATAAAGTCAATACAAACGCTATTTAAGTTTTAAAAATGACAATTTTACATTTTATTAAGTACATAATGTAATCAGCAAACATTATTATAACCTAACTGAAAAGACTATGTCCATTATCATATTTCACAATAAAGAGTTCTGAAGTCATTATTACTTTTTCTTTTATGATGTTCATTGGGTTGTTTTTATCTAAGAGGTTAAGTACTTATTACACACAGGCCCTGAATATTTCTCAACAAAATTAATTTTAATAAGTAAGCCCTGTGGTTTTGAAGTAAATTTCATTGAGAAATTCTTTTTTACTTTTTTTTACTTATAACGCTACGTTAAGTAACGTTTTTTAATTTGGATACAAAATCTCTACCTCAATAGATGAATGTCAATTGGCAGCCTTAGGCTTAGACGGAAAGTAACTGTAAAGAGTAAAATACAGGTTTTTTTATACATTTCGGTTGACCTGCAGTTATTTTACATTACATTACACGGGACAGGCATAAGAAATTTCTAAGTAACACTCTATATGGAATCACTATCATATAATCGAGTATGTTACTCTTTATGTATACTTTTTTAACAAAACGGACAAAAAAAACACTGTTGCATGCACGTGTTATGCCAAAAATCAAAGAAAGTAAAGGTTAAGGTGCAGGTACTTCACATTTCAGATAGGTCCCTGATGACTTTATATTCAAATTCATATTATTTATTATAAATAGAAGAATTAAGGTAAAGTCCATAGTGTTAGTAACAAATATTCTTAAATTAGTGTTAAGAATACGGTATTTATTATTATTTTTATATCACAATTTTTCATGAGTCAACACCTATTTTTGAAGAAGCAGTGAATCCCAATGGTACACAATCCCTCAGGTCAGGATAGTGTTATCGACTACTCTTCAGGATGATCTTTGACGAGCGCTGAAGGCCAGTCTAGGTCTGCCCCACTGACTTGGACAATGGACAAGGCCCAGTTTGAGGCTTTGCATCGGGCGTGATTAGATAGAGCCGGGTCAAAAGCTGTAAATGACTGAAGGCATCAAGAATGGCAAACTCGATAGTGATAGCGCTAAAGGGATGTATTTTTACACAACACCAAAGATATCTTTATATTACAACACTAACTAAATTAAATTTGAAGTGGACTTTCAGATTCCCGCCTTTCTTTGTATGGAGCCGTAGTGAACCATGATAAAGCTGTAAGGGATTCTAAATTTATTAAAAACAAGTGTGACCAGGTGGTTAAATACAGTAAAAAACTTAAAAAGTTGGAAAAGTTTAAAATAGTCATCATTTCATTGAGACAATGTTTAATCTTTCTTGTCCAAAAGGGTCTTCCACCCTCTATAATAGAAACCACTTTTAATAAAACTATGATTACTGAGAAGTAAAGTAGGCAAGCGCAGCGTAGGACGTCCACCTACAAGGTTGACAGACGACGGTAAAGGTTGCAGGAAGCCGCTGGATGCGGGACGCTTCCAACCGGCCAATCTGGAAGTCACTGGGGGAGGCCTATGTTCAGCAGCGGACGTCCTATGGCTGAAATAATGATGATGATGATGAAAGTAGGTAGGTATCTACTTACCTAAGATAGGTATCGCGTTTATTTATCTGATGCGAAGACAATTTCAAATTGTTTGTAATTGTCATTATTCCTTTCAGACCATAGAACAGAGATGACACGCTACGCTCCGCATTCAGACAATGTTTAATCCTTCAAATCCAAGAGGGTAATCGTAACCACTTTTAATAAAACTGAGAGTATGTTTTACCGTTTTCCAAAACGCAATTACACACTTTTTTAAATTATGATGGGATAGTGTAGTGTGTGGTACAATGAATTTTAGAATGCAAGTGAAAAAAAATGTTTAGTGAAAACATTAATCTGGCTGTTGATTTTTACCCGCCCAAGTCTACATTTACGTCCTTACCGCATTTAGCCGTCGACAAATACTCCGCCGTCCAACATCAACAATGTTTATCCCAGTCAACATCGCCGCTGAAACTCGGCAAGGGAATAATCGCATTCAGCCTTCAGTGCTTCACCACGTTCGAGGCGGAGCGCGCGTTCCGTTTTGTTTTTGACAAGTTTACGAAACCTGTCGAGTGTTTTTTGTTTTAAGCTCGAAATTAAAACATTTGAAAATAAAAGTTTTGGTTGCAATAATTTGTGCCAATTAATAGTTAATGTAAATTAATATTATACTGTTGTGTGGAAAATAAAACTGTTTTTCAAGTGAAATGTGATTTTTACACAATTTTTATTTCGATGCCTGGTAAGTAAATTAATCAATAATTATTTTTTACATTTACAATATGCCAGATTAATTATATCGTTTAGTACAGGAATCTATTTAGTTTAATTTAAATGTTTTTGATCTAATATCTTATCTGTGCTTTCGTTGCTACGAATCTACGTAGCAACATTACAAAAATCAGACATAACATTATTTAAAAATGCGAAAATATTTACAATCAATTTTTTTATTGCTGTAAATTTTTTGTAACACATAAGGCTCATTTATCCATTCATTTTCATCAAGTTCAAGTTTAAAATATCATGTTCCTACATAAAATATGATTATTTTATTTTATCTGTCTGTTGATTTAAATTTGATAGAAACTGAAACTACCTTCTTTAAATGGTGTCCTAAGATGGGTGTACGAGCTGGCGCCAAGGGTTAGAGGACACTATTACCTATCGAGTTGACCGAGTATGTTTAGCGAAATTTAATAATTGTCGAGATATTTTTATTAAATAGATTTTGTCCTAATTGCGAATTGATCCAGAAAAAAAAAATAAGGTTAGTGCTAGCACTAACTAATATTTATCTGACTCTAGAGTCCGATTATTCTTTTGCAAAAGTAGACCAATATTTTACCTTTCTGGTTTGGGGTAAAAAGAAAATACTCGCCAGTTCTCCTTGGATTGAACTTAAACTAATTTAACCCGTTAACATCCAAGCGCTCATGAGACCGCATAACAATGGAATTTCTATTGAGTCTCGATTACATATGCTTGATCAGTTAAGCCACGATCCCGATTTTCTGTGTTTTATTATTTTAGAATATTTATCTGTAACTTAATCACGCTCTAGTTAAAAATAACGCACTGTTTGTTTATGGTCCTGGAAAAGGAAAGCATTAAAATGCTCATAATATGAGGTCTTAATATGCACATGTATACTAATTTCCCATTAACAATGCACCTTTTTATCCATTCCATTTTTAAAGATCCCAGATATAGGTACACTTATATGACGTAAGTAGAATATTCCAATCAATATGACATTACTACCCCATTTATCAAACGTAAGGCAGTCAATTAAACGCTATCATAACTGACGTGTTTGGCTGATAAATCATGTAGGTAATTGATACCCTTGGAAAATTCACTGAATTCCGCCATATTTAACGAGAAATACGTCATGCACTGTCGGCAGCTTACAGAAGCACGGTGTTATTGATGTCTGAACAGAAACGATACATACCTACCAAAACGTCATCTACAAAATGTCGCTATATGCACAAATCATATTAAGGTACGATAAGAATACTAAGAAATCAAAATTTTCATTCATTAATTCATTGCAATCCTTAATATTTTTTACATGAATGACGTTAAAATAGATTTTTTAAATGGGGTTGTCATATCACTGTTAATAAATACACTAATAAAATTATCATTTTATTGTCTTGTTGCATTAAATAATATTTAATAATCAGTAGGTACACTTCGAGGGTATTAATGCAACATATACCTGTTTTTGCGAATTGATTTTCCCGAAGAATAATCACATAATTAGGTAGAAGGTGTCCTAAAAGATTATGTCAGTTAAAACAATTCCGTAATTTTTGTATAATTTTAAGTTAAACGTTTAGTCTAAAGTTGTAAGCATTTCTACTCTTTTGTAGTTAAAGCTAACGAAAAATTTTTTTTTCTTTCATAAAAACTTGAAAATTCTGATGCATCTTGAAAAGATTGCCATTTAGAAGATAGCCATTCTACAAAACTAATGGGAACTATATATCAAAATTCAATACACAGGTATTAAAAATAGGTAAATACGATAAAAACCTTACATTTCCATCATCATGATATTATTATACCAGAAATCAAAAATTATACTTAAGCAAAATAGCAATCTAATCCTTATTTTCATATGTCACTTTTTCATTCGAAATTCAATTCGAATCGCATTATTTTGAGTACCTATCTCTAACTGTTTGGCAACGGAAATAATTTTAAAATATGACGATTCACCAGAAAAAAACATGGTACCTATACCTAGATACTAGAGTTAGCGGGGAACCGATTGCCGGAAACCGGTAATAGGGATGTTCCCAGCAATCGATTCCCCGCTAACACTGCTATGTGTTAGTAGTACCTACATTTTATAACACAACATAAAATGATCAATTCAAGGTTTTTTTTTAAAGTTACTTGATTCTTAACTCTTGCTTTTTTAACAACAGATTAAGTGATAGAACGCGTGATTAACTTATATAGTAACTTCGACAAAATTAAAGTTAAATTTCGATATTCTCGTTAGTGTTCAAAGAAAGATAATACCATAGCTAAAATGTTGGTTTTTCAGTATTATTTGTGCAACCTTTTTAAAAAATGTAAACCTTGGTCTGCTTAATTTAAGTAAATAAAATAAAAATAAACCTTCTTTTAAGAATCTTCGGCATAACTACATTTTAAACTTTTTTCAAAAAAGTTTAATCAAATAAAAATGAACCTCAAAGATTCTTTAGTGAATAGCTCTTTTTAGTTAAAATCATTTTTTACGATTTTTAATGTAAAGGATGTAAAAGAATCGAGTAAAATCAATTTAAATAGGACTAACTTTAATAAGTATTTATTATTCAACAAAAAAAGAACAAAGTAATTAAATTTTCTTTTGGGGGTTTACTTTATTTTATTTGGGATAAAAAACAACTGTGCAATTCTGGCTAAACAATGTTTTTAGTTAGAGTAGGGGTTGAAACCAACCCCACAAAGTCATATTACTTCGAGTAGCATACTCGTACATATAGTTAATATCTTTTTACACTTCATAATACTTTTCATTCAATAAAATAAACTTTCACAAAGGAGAGGCTACTACTAATGAGAGTAATGAGTTTAAGTTCATTCCAGTTTCTTCGTTCTAATAGTAACTGACTTAACAAAAGAAACTTGTAGAATCTTGTACAACTGAATCAGTTAAACTACTGTGCTGTACAGGGTGGCTGGTGTTTTTTTTAGTACCATGTATGTTCAGCAGCATGTATGTTTTGTAGATTTAACCGTCAATTTTTTAAAAATGTTTTTGGGACCTATCGTAGGTTGCTGATAAATGTTTTTTTTGTGATTTGATTGCTATGAAGTATGCTTCTTTGAACAAAAAAATACCTGCCTGACTTTGACACAAGTACCTACGATAAATTGTAGACCAAAGTTCAAATTTCAAGTCTTGACAACTCTTTTTCGTACAAACTCTTGTGTTTTACTTAATCAGTAGTACTAAATACGCCCCTAATCAAATAATCGCGGAATTTCTGTCGAACATAATAAATGATATTCTACTCTTAGTTTAAGTTTAAAAATAATTACATTATTGGGGAGACCGGGGACAGTTGACTATAGGGGCGGGTCGACTAACTGTCAAAAACTTATCCTATTTTAAAGTGTTGCATCATTTAACTGGGTGCGAAGAGCCGTTTTCTCTCCCCTTTAAGTCACAGGACTCGTGGTATTACATTTCTCGCGCCTAGTGGAATGAAGCAACTCAAAAACAATTTTTTTATTTATTATAACACAAGACTTATAAATTATGCCAGTAAACTCCAAAATATTTCCTTAATATATTTGTCTAGTTTTTGTCAGTTAGTCCACCCACAAAACTATAGTCAGCTATCCGCGGTCCTCCCTTACTCTTGTGCCTCGTATGTAACACGAGGATGTTAATTCCTAACTTTGAGAGCATGACAATTTATTTTATTTCAGATCAAAGCAATTTTTATGTTGGTCTGATTGGGATACGAGAATTTGATGTATTAGAACTGCAAAACCTTTCTATATCACAGAATATAATTCGTCAACCGTAATATGAATTGCGGTAACCGCCAAATGGCGACTTTACAGGAGAGCCAAAAAACAAAATTACATTTACAAAACCAATTGTAACTTTTTTTGTACTAATCCGATTGCAATGCTGATTTTAGCAATTTTGACAAAATGTTGAGATCTTTTAACCTAAATAACCCATACGAAGCTCACTATTATGGTTTCGAAGATGACATGGTGCTTACATCATTATTTTTGAAAAAATATTGCGTTACCCTAATTTTTGTAGAATAAAATATTAACAGCTGTGATGTAACTCACATTACATACAACCATAGTTTAACGTATGTTACGAAAAAATAATAATTTTGTAACGTATGTAACACAGTTTTTAGGGAGTGGACTTACGTTGTGGCAGGTTGATTGTACAATTTTCATACTTATTTACTTATACTAAGGTCCAATATAGAATAGTCTCTACTTTTCTGACTTAACAAGAAAAAAGATATTTAGTTTATATAAAACCATCAAAAAGCGAGAAAAAATGTAATATTAATCTCAGTTGCCGTGCCGTGTGGGGTCGGCTGTAAAGAATACATTTTCCCACCGCCAACAGGAGGCGTGTCGTAAGAGGTGACTCATTCCTTTAGCACGAGACGTCTGCCAAGCGTGGCGAGTATTGGCAATCCCCTAATGAGTGGTACAGAAAAGACCCTGAAAACCGGCACCTACTCTACTACCGGGAGGTCGACCAACTGTCAAGGTGGTGTCGGATTTCTCGTCCACAATTCCCTCACTAACAACAGCATCATTACCATCGAAAGTGTGTCGAGCAGGGTTGCGTACCTGATACAGAGTATCCAATAGGTACTCGCTGAAGGTTATACAGGTATAAGCACCGACCTCTACACACCCAGATGAGGAAGGAGAGGCTATGTATGAGGACGTAAGTAGGGCCACACGTACTAATAAAACTTACTCCAATGTTGTTATGGGGGACTTTAACGCAAAACTGGGCATGCGAGGTGATAGTCAGTTGAGAGTGGGGCAATTTGGGTATGGGACAAGCAATTCCAGGGGACAGAGGCTGGCCGAATTTCTAGAGAAGGAGGATTTTTTTTGCGATGTATTCCTTTTGTCAGAAGCCGCCTCACAGGAAGTGGACCTGGATGAGTGCCGACGGTTCCACAAAAAATGAGATTGACTTCATCATGATGACCACAAAGCGACGAATAGTCAATGATGTCTCCGTGATTAACAGGGTAAAAACCGGCAGTGATCACCGAGGGGTCAAAGGCACATTGAACATCAACTTCAAGCTGCAAAGGTCCCGTTTGATGAAGCCTACGCTTCGACTCTTAAATGCCCATATTTACTGCCCCGAGAGCTTTCAGCTCGAGTTGTCTAAATGCTTTGAATGCGAAGGAGAACTGCGAACAAGTTCGTAGAAACTGTCCAAGCAGTCGGGTTGATATTTTTTAGACCCCGTCGTAAAGACAAGCCGTAAAAGCTTACCGACCACACCCTCAACCTCATGGAAGTACGACGTTCAATGGCACTGCAGACCTCCGTTGACACTAAGGCATATCCGCGACTTTAATACAAACAGTATTAAAGAGGCAATAGAACGTAACCAAACCAAAGTTTTCGCAAGAGACTTGTTGGGCAAAGCCAGCTGACGAAGCTGTAGACCGAGGACGGCAGATCGAAAAATTCTATGGGCAGGTATTCAAGGATCGAAACCGGTTAACATTTATTTCGGAATGTATAAGACCCATTTCCAATATTTTATAGTTGTAAAGATTTTACCATAAAACAAAATTTTCCATAGCTTTTAAGTCGGTAGTTGGAGTATGTGATAATTAATTTAGCAAAAACCCTTATAATTCCGGTTAAGGTTCCAAAGTAAAATAATCGGTTTCCGATCCCTGAGTTATATACCTTAGATTATAAGAAAGCCTTTCATTAAATCGAGACCTGGGCAGTGCTACAGTCTCTCCAGCTGTGCCGTATTGACTATCGGTACATCGAGGTGCTGAAGTGTTTATACAAAAACGCAACCATGTGGGTTCGAGTACAGGATCAGAGCACGAAGGCGATTTCTCTGCAGCGAGGTGTAAGGCAGGGAAATGTTATACTATCTGAAAATGTTCACTGCGTTAGAAACACCTTCAAGATCCTGGAATGGAAAGGATTCGGCATCCACATTAACGGCGAGTACATTACTCACCTTCGGTTTGCCGATGATATTGTGGTCATGGCAGAATTGCTTGAAGACCTCGGCACAATGCTCGATGGCCCTAGATGAGTTTTCCAACAAGTAGGCCTGCAGATAAACATGGACAAAACAAAGGCCATGTCGAATGCCCATGTTGCGCCCTACCCAGTGTCAATTCGGTGCTCTAATCTCGAAATTGGGACAAGGGATCAAGTGAGAAATGAAACGTGGTATCTCGCTATGGGCCTTATAAGAAAGCTCAAGGTTGCACAGCGTGCTATGGAAAGGGCTATGCTCGGTGTGAAATGATGATGATGATGAATATCGATTACACTATAGTTATTTTTAAGTTGAAGTCATACATTACGTAATCAATCAGTCTTCAAAATAATTAAATAAGTATTTCAAATTGCGTTGTCGCATTACAATGTAATTGCAAATTACTCAATGCAATTAGTAGAATATAAAGTATCAACAATCATCTACATACTCGTAAACTTAAAATAAACGTCGAATATTACGCATTGAGCGAGACATTTTAAAATGTTTTTTGATCCTAAATATTTGAATATTATAAGACAATAATATTTAAATATTTAAGTAATTTGTGGAAGTAAGTATTAGCCGAATATTTTTTCTTTATTTGTGGAAGTAAGTATTAGCTGAATTGGATCTCATCATAAATTTAAAAACAATGATAGAATAAATAAGTATAGCTGCGTATAACGTAAAAGTCATTTTAATTTGCCGTTGCAGTTTCAGCAGTGGTGAGGTGGACGTAACAGTCAGAAAATTATAATGTACAATAAAATGAATAATTTAAGCGTCAATTTTTTACACATGACTCTTACATTGTGGATATCGTCTTTCATTGAGTAAATACATTAAAAAAATCGTCTATATCTATCCTTACGGTAAACTATAGATTGCACATTTTTATAAAATGCATCATACGTCACAAAAATAAGTATAAATGAAAAAAATCGACTTAGATTTTGTTAACGTACTCGACATTTTTTTCAAGATATCAAGATTTAAATACACCAATCGATAGAGCGGAAAATTTGCAGTCGAACTGTATATATAACTCAATATCGCCATTTTGGCGGTTACAGCAATTCATATTACGGTTGATTATTATAATAGGATAATATAAAATTTTATGGAGTTTACACCGATTTTGATTTAATGTAAATTAATAACAGCCTCCAGTTGAGCAGAGTTTTCGTTTTATTTTTCATTTGTCCTACTCAAACTAATACCCATTATTACAAAGTGTCTAATTATTTTATTTTTTTAAATTAAACAAAGGAGAATGATAATATCGCCAAGGCTACAAAACAATAACTGCGGTCGCCCCGGTAACGAGATACCGTCAGCACATTATCTTAATAGAGTATCCTTTACTGCGGTATCCAGTATGCTCAGCGTATGCTAACATTACTGTCATTAATGTCTTGTCCGTGTGAGGACAGTAAGGTTTAGTCACTGGCCTTAGAACAACCTTGCCTGACCCCACTACACTTGGAACATGAATAAGTATATTCGTAGGACTTCTTAGTACCGCTAACTCGGAATGCAATTAAGCACATACTTTACTTTACTTACTACGTCTAAAAATGTACGGAGTAGGTTTTACTTAAGAATCAGGAATAAACCAGCTAGCAGCCTTGATTTTCTTGGTTTGCTTCTACATTTATCATCCGCACGGTCGGTAAACACTGGAACTCTTATAACCTCTAGGTGTACCCAAGACGCACGTCAATAGGTTCTCACTAAGTTAACGTGCCGCAACTTAGACCTCACCATCATTTACCATTAGGTTCAATAAAGGTCAAACTTTGCCGTTCAAAGTTAAAAATACTTACTTAACTCTCAGCCTGGGTCTTGTCTCGTAACCAACATACAAGTACAAAGAACAGACTTAAAGTCTAAAACCGTCTTTATAATGTAGGGTCGAGGTTAAGAAATCAAAGATAGATTATTTGTCTAATTTGACGTCTTTATAATGGTGACATAAATTATAAATCGGCTAATCTCTAAAGACTACTACTAATCACGGTTTTAATCTTGTACGTATATTTTTAATAATAGGGTGGGGTAGGTGGGGGGGAGGGGGGGGGGGGGTTCTAGTGCGGAAAATGGCTTTCTTTATTACCCGTCAAGTTCATGCGCGACACCTTGTGCAACCTATACGCTTTCGGAGACATTGCGCTACAGTTCAAAGGTCTAACAGCACCTTCCGTATGCCGTATGTCGTCGCAGGCAACGCCTGTCGCCCTGCATGATTATCGCATCTACTTGATGGTCTATAGCAGTGGTTCTTAACTGGTGGTCCGCGGGCCACTGATGATCCCTGGAAGCACCAGATTAAGACCGCAAAGCCATTCTAGAATAGATACAACAATTAGATTATTCAATTAGATTTACTTCATATTACCTCCAAACAGATGGTGACCTTCGTGTACCATGGCAGGACAAAATTTGTCTAATGGTCCCTCATCACTAAAAGGTTAAGAACTGCTGCTCGGCACCCTAATACCTCGGCACATGGGTATTGAGCGACCCTGGCACCTCTAGGTAGAGATGGCCCTACAAATCAGTCCACTAACTGGGCAGTTAGTGTTGAGTTTACTGCATTTATCTGCATTATGAAGAGGTCGTCAACATATTAAAATTTTTCAACGCAAACATGGCTTTTAGCATCTCGCTTTAAGTTTTATCTGGCACAGCGTCGTTACTCGTACCTACTTAAAATTGCTAAGTAAATTGTTCCTCTTTGCATTTCGTTGCAATTTAAATAAAAGTTTCCATTTGAAAAATGTGTTTGTACAAAACATTATTTTCAACCGACTTTAAAAAGGAGGAGATTCGACTGTATGTTTTTTTTGTATGTGTGTTACGCGATATCTCCGCCAAATATAAATCGATTAAGATGATTCTTTTTTTGTTTGATAGATCATACTTTAGATGTGATTCCATATAATTTTTATAGAAATTTATGAAACACTTTTTGAGAAAATCAACAAATATATTCCCAGATAATGTTTTGGTTCGTGGTTCTTGTATCTATGTTACCCAATATCTTCGACAAATGTGGACCAATTTTGACGATTCTTTTTTTATTAAATAGCTTCTTAAACTTCAAAGTTAATAATAATTTGCTGAAAAAAAAATCAATCCTAAGAGTGGAAAAATAGGGGATGAAATCGGTGATTAGCAGTTAACTTTTGTTTGCACTCTTATGATTTGTTTTTATCAGGATTTATCACTACAAATATAATTATGATATAGTAAATGTTATAAAAAAAATAGACTTGAAAAAAACTTTGTAAGTTTAATTCACTGTTTAAAAAAATACATATCAATACTGTTTAAAATATTCGCAAACCATAGATTTAGTTCATTATTTATAGCTTACCACGAGGCTTTAAAATCAGTTAAATATCTGTACTGCAAGTGGATTATCTGAAGTTATTTTCCATATTTAATTCGTTGGCGCAAACAGGTAACGATCCAACATATGTACTGGGTATGTGGCTTGTCGCACAGATTTCAAAAGAGTATGGATGAATGGTCAGTTATTGGCTATCGGATTTGCATCGCAACGTTTCAGACAGAATCAATCAATCTATTCCCAGAATGAAATTTTGCGGTACCATATGGTTTTTGATATGAAATACCTACTTTTGTAGCCGGTATTAAAAGAGTTAAATATTGTTTGTGTCTTTAAAGAACTCCATCTTATAAGAAATTTTATTATTATATTTGTTATACAGCTGTTTGAAGCACTACAAACAACACAACGACCACAAACGACAAAAAACAACGACAAAAAAACAACAATTGATCACAGTCTAATGCTGAACTACCTATGTAGGTATGAATTTAATGTGGTTTAAATTGAAGATGAATTATTAAACTGTTAATGACAAATATAAATAATAAAAATTAATGAAATTAAGTAGGTACTGCCCTGCTCGCACAGGTACATTTTATCTTGTAATGACGACCTCCTTAGCCGAGGGGCGAGCATGCCGGACTTGGTGTCGCTATCTCTGAGGTTCCGGGTTCGGTTCCCAGTCGGTTCAATTTATAAAAATAACTTTTCTATATTGACTCGGGTCTGGGTGTTGTGGTACCATCGTTGTTTATGATTTCTGTAACACAAGTGCTTTGGCTACTTACCACAGGATCAGAGCAATGTATGTGATGTTGTCCAATTTTTTTTTTTTTTTTAATTACATACCTACATTTATAAAGAGGCTGGCAATAGAGACCGAGTTTCCTGCGCTGCTTCTTCTCAGCGCTAGCCCACGGTATTGTCCCGAAGCAGTAGGTTAAAAAATAATTGTGACGTGCAAAAAAAGTTTGTCCAGTACTAAATACCTTTATGTGATTTTTATTTATTGTTATCATCATTTCAGCCACAGCACGTTCACTGCTAAACATAGGCCTCCCCCAATGGCTTTCATCGGGGGGGATTTCCAATACTCGCCACGCTTGGCAGGCGGGTTGGCGACCGCAGTTTTTTATAAGATTTCGCACGCAGACGCTGCTGCCCGTCACGTGCTACAGGAATTAGTCGCCTCTTACAACACGCCTCCTGTTGGCGGTGGGCAAGTGTATTTTTTACGGCCGTCCCCACACGGCACGGCATTATTGTTATCAATAATTCTAAATTCTGAAATGCACACAAAACTTACAATTAATGGACCCAACTCCTAAAGGAATTTTAGTTTTGAGTTTGTTTGTTTTTTATTATCACAATCAATATTTAGTGTCCCTATGATTCATTCAATTGCGATACAAAATTGTTGAATTGTTATGCGCACCCCAGGGAAGGTTTCTGAATTGAATGAAAGTCTACGCGAACGATGTCAACATCTAGCTAAACATGTTTGGTGGTTTTAAATGTCCTTTTTTTCTGCCAGTTTGTTTGGAAATGTGTTAGAGTCAGAATTATGCTGTAATCTAACTTAGTAGTACTAAATCTAGATCTAAAAGAGATGCGCATATCCTGGTCAATGTCTGCTAATACGGTTTTACGTTTGTGAAATAAATACATAATAATAAACTCTCGTAAAAATCACACCAACTCTCTAGCCTTCAACAAGGCAGAGTGTTAGGGTACTATGGCGCCCAGAGCGACTAAATAAATAATAGATATACTTACATAAACACGATTATAATTATTTCGTCAATGGCTTAAGCACAAAAGTCCGCGCTCATCGCACAAACACTTTCTCTTTGTGGGATTTGAACCCGCAACCGCCTTGCAGCTGCCGTACTTCGAACCGACCAAGACAGTCCAATATCTAGTCCTGAAAACTACTTTATGAACCCAATTCCTTGGAGAACGCGATAAACACTGCTGTAAAAGTATTGAAAAATACACACAGTTTTATGGCTTTGTGTCGTTTTTGGTGTCGTAAAGTATTATCTAATGACACTTAAAGTTAATGTCATTTTTCTCTGAAGTGTATTTAACTTAGCACTAGGTTACCAAAAACTAAAAACTAAAGTACACTTCAGAGCATTGTATTTGCACTACATTATTATACCTTGGAGACCTTAGAAGCCAATGTTGTTAATTCAGATTTGTCTTTTTCAAGCTTCAAGTTAAACTAACTTTTCAAAAACTTGAAATGTATAAAGAAAAAAAAACTATTTATTAAGTTATACTTAATTATGAACTTACAATGCCTTGTATGTAACACTACTAATAAGACATGCAAAGAATACCTTATGGCATATTGTATTACGATTTTAATCTGTGCAATGAAAAAACCGACATGAGGCCTATAGCCAGGGGCGAGCATTGGTTTCAGATGGGGGTAGGCTGTGAGTAAAAATTGAGTAAGTTTGCGTGAAACAGTAGGCGATCTCGCGGCAGCCTAACATTGGTTAAATTGCACAGAAACGATCTAAGTTGCGCGCTTTAGTAAGGAATAAGTACAGTTAGACGACAAAATGATTACAGAATATTTATTGTTTATTGTTGAATACGTAATTAATAATTATGGTTAGCTGTCGGTTTTTTATGAAGGTAGGCTCTGCATAATAGCCTATATGGAATGCACGCCCCTGCCTATAGCCATACACTCTTTAAATATTTTAATAATATTTTGAATCATACAAACATCATGTTGTTACTTATTCGCTTATTTTAACTCTATCGCTAAGTTTCCAGGTAACGGGGTTGATAGCACGGCATATTACTCAGATTCGATAACAACATGGTAAATTTTATCGAAAATAAGATAAATATTATCAGATTTACTAGGAAGATTTATTACATAAACATTACGTATATTTTTGTATTCATCGCCTCGTTTAGAGAAAGTCTCGAACATTTTCTGAAACTTTGATAATTTTTTCTTTTAACGGATTGTATAAATGAAGACCAGGAATTTAGGATACCTACCTTTCATTGATATTCTAAATAAGTTTATAAAGATGACCTGAATTTTAAAAAATGGGAAAATGTTCCGTCTCTTAGCAGGTTGTGTAATTTAACAGCCTTTAGACGACCTTTGCCCACTGTTCCGCTCGCAAGGATTTTAGATAGGTAGGTACAAGTCACAGTCTACAGAAAGCTTTTGTCCCGCATTCCCCGGAGACTGAGAGCTTTGTAAAGTGAGGTAAGTTTTCAGAATCGAATGAGTACTATCTCCAAAGATTACTTTCTACAGATATACGTATACTTATGGGTACGTAAGTACTTTCGCACGACTTTACAAGTCAAGCTTAACCTACAATGGGCTAGTTTCCTAAAAAAAACTAATTAGTCCGTCAGTTAGATTAACAGAAAATATTGGACACGTATTTTTTCTATTCTCTATCAAACAGGCTATCCTGTTAAAGTTCCGCATAACGTCACGCCTTGCGACACTTTTTAGCAAGGCGTGACGTCACGTGCTTACTGGGATGCGCTTTATCTTCGTCATTTTTTGTTTGATTGACAAAAGACAACCTGTTCCTTGTCCAATATTTATCTAACTGACGGACTAAATAGAATTATATTTTTTTTGACCTAGGAAACTAGCCTTTTCTGTTCAAAACTAAACATCCATTGTTTAGAAAAAGTTCTAGGCATAGACATTTAGGTACTTGTACCCGTTTGTACTTACATAAACAGACAACTTTATCTCTTCATTAAAGTAAAAGATAAACATAAATATCATGCTCACTGCATTTTTACCGAGCTCATTAAATCTTTTGACAGAGATTGATTGTGAGCCGCCGAAAAAGAACGATAACTAATGTACGGGGCCAATTCAATTTTTCACTACATTACCGTATTTAAATCAGTTTAACAGTGGTTTGAAAATCTTCGAAGGGTTTCGGATTGTTTAACTAATGATGATTCATGATAACATATTTTTTATTATATTTCTAAGTAAATTGCTCACTAAGCGACCATAGCTTCTATGACATAAAAGGTTATTGTTCATCGAAGTGACCACAGTAGCGTGGCGTCTTTTACCTGAAGGCCAATTCCCGTAATTATCTCTTATTGGGAACATAAGTGGATTGGCATGTGATGCGATTCTGATGTTACTAACAATCGGTATTCCTGTCCTTGAAAGTTTCGTTAACATCGCATTCCCTTCCCAATCGCATCGCATTAAATTCCTTTTGTAGTAACTTTTCGTTCGCATTGGTTCGTATTTCTGTGTCAGGTGTTGCCACAGACTACCTTAAGAAAAAGCAACTGTCACAGATTAGAAAACCATAATTATTGTTGTTTATTTGGCCACTAAACTAAACCCGAGTGCTAAAATTGTAAGAAAAAAAGGACTGTCAAAGTCATTGTCAATTACAGTTGTCAATAAAGTAAACGAACATTGGTTTCGTCGTTCATTTGAATATTAAGTTTCAAAGTTTTTAATTATTAAGATATAGGTATTTCGAGTTTCTTGGTTATTAAAAGATTTGTAAAAAGTAAGTACCTACCTACTTTTCTATAATTATTCATTTTAAAAAAATGACCGATGTTAACCGCTTTAATATATTTCCAGTATTACAACCATTACAAAAATCGTGTTAAATGTAGGGCAAGGGCTGTGAAAGAAGAAATAAAGGGGCCCGGTGGAGGCCCTGCAGAACTTACTACCCCCAAAACTCTCGAGGAAAGGCTTTTTGCTATTCTATGACGCTGCAGCTCACCTCTGCCTATCAGACAGAATCCTCTACTTGCGGTTAGTATTGACATATTACATTGTTTTTCTAACGGGCCCGCTTGGTAGAGCCTGTGCCCTGCTCTGTGGACGTGTATAGGCACACCTCTATGAGCAACAAATCCAAGTTGCATCCCCAGTTACTGCAGAAAGGGCTACTTTGCGACATAGGAAGAGTTATTTGTTTTTCCATTATCATTTTAGCCCTGAATCTGGGACTGGGAGTGATAGTTTTTTGGAGGAATACAAAGGTACTTAAATAATAATTGTAGTGTGAAATTTATAAAATGCTTTAATATAATGTCTTTTTTTAAATTAAACAAAGCTTTAAATTAAACATCGCGATTGCCCACAGATTTGCAACTAACGCATTCTTTACGGCTCTGCCCTGTTGGAGCGGTGCGTTGTAGTGGAGGCGCGGCGCCCGCTCGTGGTGCCTCGCGCTCAAGCGCTTGTGGACTGGACAGGCAGCTCGGGTGCACGAAGACGGAAACATTTTGCGATATTGTGAAGCACACAGCATGCGTTTACAGTTTGGGCTGCTATTTTCGATTTGTAGGGGAGAGGCACCTGTAAAGTAATTTCAGTTTTATAACAGGTTAATTTTAATTTTTGTAGGAAAGCCTCTCTTTGAACTCGCCCGCAAATTGCAAGTGTAACAATGTTCTAATAGATAATAGTTAAGATGAGATAAGCGTAAACAATTCCATATTATACACATACTGTGACTGTGCTCAATAAAAGATTAAATTATTATTTATACTGCAACTGTGTTTTAATAAACTAAGAAATAACAACCTACCTAAATCTTGATTTGAGGACACCTATAGCCTCTGACGACAGAGCCTTTATAATTATGTTCCTGATAATAATAAGCTAATGGAGTTCCATTCTGACACATTTAGTAGGTATTATAACATTTATCCTTAAATGATATCCACTTTCTCCTGTAACAATAATAACAATAAAATTATGGTAAAAAATATTATATTTACAAGCTTTATTTTATTAATATATTTGTATTTTATATATTACACAGAAAAATATGTATAAGTGTGTATGCCCATTGCCCAATTTAAATAAATATTGTCCATCCTCATATAATTTCATTAAGTGATGGTTAAATAAGTGAACAGTCCCTCTCCACATTGAGGTGTTCCATAGGACAAAACAGGATTTGTATACAATAGTTTGGTGGGTACGACCCCCTTGCAAAAAATGCAAGAGTAGGTAGGTAATCTAATTAAAACCTGAAACTGGAAATAAGATTTTAAATCGAATGAGAAAAGAGAATTAGTGGGTAATGTAACGAAAGGAGGAGTATTTTTATGACTTTAACTAAGTAGTAATAAATAAGTACATACCTTGCAAGTTACATTTAGGGCACCTTTTATTTTCTCAGACCTTATGAAGGGCTTGATCTCCGTGATAAGACATTGTGTTAGGTTCTTTGTAAAAGCTCGCAATGAGATCTTAGACTATTAGAACAATGGCTTGCCCATCTATTTTTAGGGTAATTTGGGTAAGCCGCCTGCTGCTTCTGCGTCGGCACAATACGCAGCATATAAATAAAGCCAGCGGAGACCGTAATTACTCATAATTAATGAAAAAGTTATAAAAATACTGTTGACAGGACTGACTTTGAGTAGTCTCATCACAATCACATATCAGTCCGCTTATAATCACTTTTCATACACAAATTTGACGTATAAATAGCGACGAGAATACCGATTTTGACAAATCAAGTGCAGATTAAATTTAGTAGAATACCATTTTGGCATAATCCATTTTCATTAACATCACGATCGCTTTTCATAGTTTGGCAATTTAATGTCATAATTTTAGTGTACGTGAATACCGTTTGGGAAGTTGATGCGATTGGGACTGGATCGACACCGGATTATTACTACTTTTAAATTACGGGAATTGGGCCCCTGTTCTGTGGAAGTGACATTTCTACTCGTAAAGAAATACATCTAATTGTATCTATTATAACTAAATTATTATTAATAACAAAATTTTAAAGTTTGTCTTAAATAATAAATAAAACCTTTTAATAAGACGATCTTCGTAACAAATAAACTGCAAGCCAACTGTGTAGTCCGCTTGCAGTCGGCATGTAGCCCTGATGACTGTACTAGATGCAAGGTTGGTTGTTCTAGCAAGTTCTGCAAGGATCTAGCAAGTTCTAGGGTTGTTTTGTTGTGCACCTTAAAGTACTCTTGGTGCACGAAGTATTATTCCAACATCTACGTAACACTACACACTACACGGGTATTAATGCAACACATAAGTACCTCTTTTTACAAGCTTTTATTTAATGGGATAGTTTCCCAAAAATGTAATTAGGCGGTCAGTTGGATTAACAGAAAATATTGGATACGTATTTTTTCTTTTCTCAATAAAACAAAAAATTATGAAGATATAGCCCGTTAAAGTGCCGCGTAAAGTCACGCCTTGCTAAAAATTGTCACGTGCAAACTTTGATGCGCTTTATCTTCGTCACTTTTTGTTTGATTGACAAAAGACAAAATATGGGTTCAATATTTTTTGATAATCTAACTGAGATGGACTAAACAGAGTATTATTATTTTTTACCCAGGAAACTAGCCTATTTCACTTGTCCCAGTATCTGTAATCAAATCTTTAATCAAATCTTGGAAGTTACATTTTATGTAATTAATTTTCCCGTCGTTTTGTCCTAATTAGGCCGTGGTCACGGGATGACTGGCTATGCACGGCGTCGTCTGCCCGAGCGCGATAAAAAATATTTAGCCACCAACACTTCTTCAATATTTGTGGTCGTAGTACAGTTAGTCCGGAAAACTACACTAACGATATCTGGGTTTGTTTTGGACTGCGTATTTCTTGCTGATGATAACTGTTCAATTGAAATTAAACGTAAAAAGAGGTATGTTTTTCATTAATACCCATGTAGTGTAAAGTGTTAGTTAGAAATGCAACAAAAAAGTTTAAAATGTTAGATCATCTACGTAGTCTCTTATAGTATTTTTGTCCCCAGTGCTCCATGCAAAGACGATGTGGTCGCGCAAGCAGTCAGTGTGCAGCGCCGTCAGCGGCGCCTCCAAGTGTGACGATGCTGAGGCACCATTTGCGAGTGGTTTGCAGATATACCCCTTCGCCATTGCGTTGCGAGTCAGAGTCTTACAGGTAGGTAACTACTAGTTGACAAAATGATCAAGAGAATGTGTACAAATTACGTTACGTGTACAAATAACTTTAAAATTGTAGTACGATTCCTGGAATTTCGTATGTGGATTGGAATTCTGATGCTTCAAAAATACTTCTACAGATGATTGAACTAAATATTTATGATATACTTTAACTAGTAGCGCTACTGCAGTGAATTAGTGACTGCGGACATAGCCATACACATAAGAAAAATAAATAAATATTTATTTCTAATCACAAAAACAGTAGTCTAGCTACAGATACTAATTTCCTTTTTGTACTTATGAATGACTCGCAAATTGCAAATGTCCCTACACAGTAATGCTAAAAGTACCTCATCTTTCTCATCTAGCGCAATTGAATAGGAGCATGGGTAAAAATGTGAAAAATACGAAAAAATATACTTAATACCCGATTGACTGATCGATTAAATAGAGATCCAGGGAGGGCTCGACTAGTCATCATATCCTGGAATATAGGTGACCATAACAATAAACGTTATTACTTAAACAAGACGTAGTTACGTACAATCAGGCCCTATGTAACACGTTGATACATACATTTATCGCTAAGCTACGGCGTCTCGTAGTACTACGACGCATCATAGCGCTACGAATTTTAACCATATTTAACCCCTCAGCCCAGAAAAACGAGAAACGATAGAGATTTTATTGTGGGACGGTCTCTGGCAATCGCTCGGCAATTCGGCATCCAATTATTTAACCGATATTGGTCAATTGGAAGCGCTACAAGTATAATTGTCTAAATCAATTTTGAAAGAAAGCTTTACCATCAAAGCTGAATTGACATGTTTTCTGAATGATAGTAATTAAGTACTATCTAAAGCAAAATGTATTATTTGTCACGTAAATCAATTCATAATTCAATCGTAGCGCTCCACTGATAACTTCTTAACATATTTTGTAAAATTACTTAAAACTGTTAAAATAATTTTATTCTGGGAATTCTACGAAAAGTTGTAGCAAAGTCCTTAATTAATGAACCGTTTTCAATGAGACGTAATTTTAAAGTTGTATGAAGGTGAACATCCCTGCATTTATTATTACTAATTATAATATTAAATCATATACTTGTATGTACAATACGCATAGCAGCAGCGTTACCGATTTAGCTCGATATTATATTAAAAAAAACGATATTATATTAATTGCCTTTAATTTTGAGACACTTTACGCTTTAATTACATAGTGGTTATTTTTAAAATGTAGTCTCTCTTTGAAGTAACAAATTATTGAGAGTGTTTGTATAGTTATACCTTCATGAATAATGGACAAATAAAAGTAGTAAAGTATTTATTTTTATTTTTTTCAATTACTCCCATTCAACAACAATCTGTTCTCCTCCATCTCCATTTGGGGCTTAATGCAGACTTCGGATACAAAAGGTTAAAAAAAATGGGTAAAAGATTTCTTTTGTTTATTTTAAAGTAATGAACAAATCAGCTTTAAAGGAGCTTTTAGAAATTAATCGATATAACCAATCAACCTCCCTGACTAGCGATTAAATTTTAATCCGGTTGGCTCGGCGGGATTAATTGTCTCTCGGGGAGCTGCGGGCGCTTCCGACACACAAAAACTGGAAATAAATAACGAGTGCTCAGCGTAATTACATAAGTGCAAACGATGTAATAATACTCGTAGTAAAATACAGTAAAGCACAAATTTTAGTTAACAGGGTTTATATTGCAAATGTTTGCGCCGTGTGGGGACGGCCGTAAAGAATACACTTCCCCACAGCCAACAGGAGGCGTGTCGTAAGAGGCGACTAATTCCTGTAGCACGAGACGGGCAGCAGCGTCTGCGTGCGAAATCTTATAAAAACTGCGCTCGCCAACCCGCCTGCCAAGCGTGGCGAGTATTGGCAATCCTCCCCGATGTTGGGTCATTGGGGGAGGCCTGTGTTCAGGAGTGGACTTTCTATGGCTGAAATGATGATGATGATATTGCAAAGTTGTGCAAAATTTTTAGAAGCGACTCAGATTCAGTAATCGATAAATCGATCTACGTAAAGAACAATCAAATTTTTTTTTAAATAATTATTCCTATCTGTAAAAAATGTGAACTCGTAATATAATTTACGATTCGTCGATTAATTGCACCACATATGCACTGCATAAGGTCCTTCTTATCCTCATGAATGACAGGTACGGATTTTTTTCGAAAATTTTAAATTATCTAATAAATTTTATTATCCTTGACGATATATTCTAAATGAAACTGACTGTATAAACTACCAACAATCGTTAAAAACTAGTTATTTTTTACAACTGTTATTGCATACCATTACAAAAAGTTCTTTGAAAAATAATTGCGTCCTTTTAGGTAACATTGTGTCGAGGCTTCAGTAGTTAATTTGTAATATCTACTTAAAACGTAAGTATTGAAACTTGCAAGAAATTATAAATTGATATTACAAAGCTATACTCAATATTGCGAACATTTACTTCTAGATTATTAATCTGTAGAAATTGAAATAAAGTTACTAATACTCTAAGCAACACTCAAACACTTCATAATATTATCTTTGCTAAACCTTTTAATATTATTTATTGTATTTATATATTTTTCTTAAATTCCATATTCCAAATAAAAAAAATATATAATTAAAAAATCGTTATCATTTTAATTTTTTGCTCTTCTGACAGACCACGGGCGAGGTGAGGTGAGTCAGGATTGCTTCACATGAGCGGGCCGGCATTGTCGGTTCGGTAGTACTTATCGTACAATAAAGCCGACCCGAAGCAATTACTGCACTTGTTTGACTTCAATCGGCTTGTGCCGATCGGGTAGTTCATTCGGGATCATTCGATTCAGCAGTATTTGTGTATGAAAAATCCGACCTGTAGCAAAGCAACAACTAAACTACGTTCGGCTTAAATCGGCATGTGCCGATTAGATAGTTATTATAATAAGATTATGTGCGATAGCCGTGCGGTTTGTGATTCATCTACACGACATCTACGATTTTACCACCCGACTCTCCCGATTAATGCCGGCTCGCTTATGTTTACAGCAAACCTCAGAATATACAATACTAGCATTTACCCGCGACTTCGTCTGCGTTGACCTTACCCGAATAAAAAGTATCCTATATATTAATCCAGGCCATGGTCTATCAGTATGCAAAATTTCATTAAAATCCATTAAGTAGATTTTGCGTGAAAGAATAACAAAGATCCAAACATCCTCACAGACTTTCGCATATATAATACTCGTACTGTTAGTAGGAAGGATTCATTTTATTTTGAATTTATGGCAGATAGTCTGTGGCATCGGCGGGCTGGTTGTGGGTGCCGTGGGCTGGTTGGAAGAGAGGCAGAAACCAATGCTCGGACTGGGAGTCCCTGCAGGAGCGGTCACCGTGCTTGCAGCAGGTTTGTCACACAGCATCGGCCTTATTAGCTACAAAAAGATAGACGAGGCGTGAAAACTGTCTAAAGATTAGCAAAACAATTCAAAATGTTTGTTAGCTTTACGGAGACATGTCTAATGTGGCGACATTTCAAACCGTCTAATTAAACAGTGATTAAACTTAGTCTTTCTATTTTTTAATAAGGCTGCATGTGTTTTTCTTTGTGTTACAACATTATAGTTTAAAAACTAATAAAACTACAAAGTACCTTTTCATAAATTACAGGAGTCGTCAAAAATCAAATGAGCGAAACTCGATTTTTTAAATAGTTAATAAAGAGTTCAATAAACGACATTTACATAGTATTAAAATCATACATTTACATACTTACAAAGTTTCAAATCTTTACGACAAGTAAGTTGGCTAAATTCAACTTCTATTATGATTTGATTTTGAATCACTTTTGTTAATGTGTTAATAAAAATAAAAATTATGACCTCCGAAGCTGAGAGACAAGCACGCCGGACTTGGCGTCTGTCTCTCTCCGAGGTCCGGGGTTCGATTCCCGATCGAGTCCATAAAAAAAATGTGTACACCCAGACTCGTGCCAATGTAGCAATTTAGCAGCGTCTCCACGCCCTTAACAAAAACTTCCACATAAAATCTACAAAACTTCTATTCGTTTTTATTCTACGAGTTAGGAGCTACAGGGTGTATAAAAAACCTAATAGAAGGGACCGTCAACCCCCCTTAAAACACTTAGCACAGCCTCTCGAGAGCACTTTTAGTATGTTCATCTAGACATCTCTGTACCATTTGTCAAAACTACACGAATTATTTTCCCTGATTTCACATTCACATTTCGCATTTTTTCATACTAGTAATTGATATTACTAACTAAATAAATTAAAATAACAAAACAAATAATTACACACATACATGACATTTTAAGAAAATAGATTTACATTTAGTCAGCCAAGATAGTTAACTTTAGTCATAGATTTATAGTAGCGTATTCTAAGTCTATGACTTCAGCAACAATATCTAACTAGTCGAGTTTTCCCATAACCCAGTTAACAGAAAACAAACAAATACGATGATCCCAAATATCTAATATTGGCTAACATTGTGCAAATACCCTTTAAAGGAATAAAGGAATCCGTCCCGGGTCATCTCGGTATTTAATTTTTAGTAAAGCAAACTCATCAGAAAACCACATAGCGCTTTCATCGCAGTTTAATTAGGGCAATGTTGACACTGGCCTCTGTCATTGCCAGAGAAGGTATAAATTTTAAATGCTTCCTCAATAAATCTCCGGGGCACAATTTATTTCTATGCTAACTTTACCCACGAATTGCAATTCTAACTCGGCGTAGAAATAATTAGAATAATGTAATACTCCCGGGCTATTTGAATGGGGACTTGACAACTAATTTGAGTTAGCGAGTTTCCCAATCCGTGGTCCCCGTTGTAGATTTGTTTTCGGTACAGATATTTAGATTATTGTGTCCATAACTAGTTTATAATTTAATTGAAATGGTCCTTTTTCATTTGAAACCGGACAAGTGCGAATCGGACTCGCCCATCGAGGGTTCCATATAAATTTGTATATACAAATAAATAGTTCAGGAATTGAGTCTTAGCGTTTAGTTTTCTTTTTTAATTACAAAAGTATAGTTTAAGAATTTCCCCTGTACAAGTAGTATAAGACGATACTGTTTGCCAAATTTCATAGTTCTAGCTAGGTCAACAGAAAGTACCTTATAAATTTTGATTTCTTTGAGAGTGTCGAAATATACCTACGTTTTGTGGCATAAACGCCGATTATTTTTTACGTTATTTTGTTCACAGCTTCAAGGGACTGTTAACCTGAGTATATTATAATAGTAAATAGAATCTTTATTTGCTATATAAATGGTTATAGCGGGTCTTATAAATAGGCATAATATTCCGCTATTTTTTTAATCTTTAACTGTAGGGTGAGAGTTGACAAGATTTGTTATTTCATATTAAATGTAAGTAAAAAATCACCACCGTGTTTCGGAGAATGATGGTTCGTATATATTTATTATTGCTGCTCTATAGATAAAGTCGGTATGTGCTTGATGGATAAAGTCCTCGTTCCAAATAGAAGTGATCTGAATTATACGAGTTTAAACGATTGCATGAAGATGAATCTGTACGATGTACTTCACAAGGACGCGGATAGTCATTTAAAAGATAAATTGGGAGAAAATAGAACTAGATAATCCAGATGGAAAATACAAGTAGGTACTAGCCAGCTGCAGGGAGTGTTTTTCTATATCCGCATTCCGCAGTAGCAGTTTGTCAAAGAAAGTCGGTAATACTTCAAGAATAGGGATGACAACAAACTTTTTTGTCTTTGTCTATCGGGTAGATTATCAAAAAGTATTGGACTTCAATTTTTTCTAAAATGACAAAAGATAAAGCGCGTCAAAGTTCGGAAGTCTCGAACTTAGACGAACTTTGACGAGCCCGCTCGTGACGTCACAAACATGATCAAAATGCTACAGAGATATATGGATTTGAAATGTTGCATGACGTCACGTCTAGATTTGTATCTAAGGGCTCGTCAAAGTGCGTCTAAGTTCGGGAATGGGGACTTCTGAACTTTGACGCGCTTTATCTTTTGTCATTTTTGTTTGATTGACAAAATAAATAAAAAGAGTCTATTCTTTTGTGATAACTGACGGACTAAATAGAATTTCATTTTCTTTACCCAGTCGTCATGTCGTCATCCCTGTTGTGGCTATTGTGTTTCCTTGAATAAAGTTCTGCAGTAAGTATGCCATTTAGTTAAGCCCTATTAAACATTATGATCCTACTTTTAACTTTTAAAAAGTGATCATTTTCATTTCATTCTGAAAATGTATTAACTGCGTACCTATGTAGGTCATTGTTTGCGTTAGATTCCGTAAATGAATTAATAATAATTATGGTCTTGCATTTTGTAATATAATGTGATTTGTATGATCACTTAATTAGGGAGATTGTTTAAGGCAGCCCGCGAAATTCAAAATTACTTACCTTTTTTTTAATTAGCGATTTTATGAGTCGGTCAGTGGTTTAGTGTTGGAAGATCCCCATTAAATCAGACATGAGAAGTTAATTCAGTTTAGGGTGATAAGAAATCCTACATTTACTGAAACTTACCATAAACATTTAAACAGCTATTATTATCTACTCAAAGAAGATTAAGAACTATATATACCACAGGAGATTTTTGAGCCTAGCACTCGCAACTTTTCGGCCGCGACCAGCGTTGACTGAACATTATCGCAACAACGTCGTTGCAATATCGCTGCGACGATTTATAAAATAAACTTGAAACTTGTATATACTAAATAATAAAAGTCCAGCTAGTATTAGAAATGTATAACTTGACGTTTGTCCGTGCGTAAAATATTTATAGATGCATACTCTAGTTTAAAAAAAAACAGTTCAAATGAGGCTATAAACAGTTGCTTGTCTTACGGTATTAATTATGTCCCAAGTCCCAAGCGTGCTCTACTCTAAATTACTTGGATTAAAACTTGTAACAACATTTCCATTTTATGTCCCGAAAACTTGATTAGGGTCATAAAATTAAGATAGGCTTAAATAATGGTGATCCTACATGCACTCTCTATTTCAAAGTCCTCACATAAGCATTAAGCTACTAATGTTTAATCCTACATCCTATTTGAGGTTCTAAAATAGTGTGTTGGCGCAAGAAAAGACGGTCCTTAAATGCGCTACTATATGAGTACATTAACAAGCATCCATAGCTCAGCCCTTGTCATCCACAGCGGATCCGGCCGGCTGTCTACAAAGACAGTTTAATGACTTTCAGTTTGGCCCATGCTGTTACTAAGGGGGCTTACCTTGGTCTCGTATACCAGCATTACTTTACTCACGGCCTATCACACGCACCGAAGCCCGGTGGAGACCAAGGATCGGAAAACCCCTTTTTTGATTAAGCTGATTGTTAGGGAAACCCTATTAAAAGGTTACCCAAAGATAGGGTTACCCTATTAATAAGCTACTCCAGTGTTAGCCTTTCGTTACGGAAACCTTTTTGAATAAAGTTAACTGCTTTCAATGCGCTTACCGAATCAAATAGGGTGTTGGTAATTTCAATATTTAGCACTTACCAACTGAAAGGGTTACCCTGTTGACTATGTCTTTTTCGCGCATTTTGGTGATTTGTATTAACCTGTCTGTGTATTAGGGCCATGCCACACTGGCGGATTACAAGCGTTTTCAAAGCGGAGCGGCCACGCAGCGAACACGCCGCGTGTGCGCGACAAAAACGTCGCGGCTGCGCAGCGAATACGTTGCGGACGCGCAACGATTTCGCCGCGGAGAGAAGCGTGGCCGCCATTTTGTACACTCGCATACGGAAATCCCCGCTCCCGCGCTCCTTTAGTTCAGCCTTTATAAACTTCCATACAAAAAAATATTGTATGAACTCAGATCCTATGTTGTACCAACTTAACAAAATATTCTGTTACCAAATGGTAACTCGCCAAGTTATTACTCTCTGCGTATAAAATTATGATGTCTTTAAATTACTTAATTTTAAATACAATGGGCTAGTTTCCTAAAAATTCTAATTAGTCCATCAGTTGAATTAACAGAAAATATTGGACACGTATTTTTTCTTTTCTGTATCAAACAAAAAATTATGAAGATATAGCCCGTTAAAGTTCCGCGTAACGTCACGCCTTGCGACACTTATTAGCAAGACGTGACGTCACGTGCTCACTTTGATGCGCTTTATCTTCGCTATTTTTTGTTTGATTGACAAAAGACAAAATATGGGTCCAATATTTTTTGATAATCTAACTGACGGACTAAATAGAATAATCATTTTTTGACCCAGGAAACTAGCCCATTGATTTAATCGAATAGTTAGTCCACCGCATAACAGATCTTAATATACCGTAATGGTTTTACGCCAAAATTATTTTATTTAATTATTAAATAAATAAATAATAAATAATAAGTAACTTCTGTCTGAGTGACTTTTATTTATTTGCACTTTATATGACAAAAGCAAACAAAATGTCTGCTGCTTTCGCGCATATTTTGTTTTGTAATTTTCTTGTAAAAATCGCGATATTAAAGTTATCGGAGCGATTGAACCATATATAAAAGACCCGACAAACAACCGTCGGGCAGTTGCCCACCAGACACAACACCCGTCTGGTCGGAGGATCCTCCCTTTTCAATGGTGGATGAGGAACTTTACTCCCTGTTCCTCTCACCCCCAAATGACTATTGTGTGGTCTATGTAGTTTAGCCATAAGAAAACAACAAAACAAAGGCTAATAGTCTTTGATCGACATCAAGTCAAAGATTCTAAGTTCCTTCCGTGGTGGCAGGTGTACAGTAGGCACTATGAAATGTGTTCGGAAATCCCAGTATAATGACCCAATAAATATTCAAGTACTACTCAACCACGTTAGTAAGAGCTCTAACCTGAAGTTAGAGCAAACTGTACGCTACCAGTCGTAGCTCTACCTACAATGGCTGCAGTTCAGTAGTATCTACCAAATTTATGTGATTGTTATTTTATTGTATTGGGAGTTCAAAATAATTATTTGTTGTGCAGCTTGGATGTCTCCAAGTCATTTACAGTTTACTGTCTATTATATTAGAGCTTAAAATCACCTCTTTAATAGACGGTAGGTACTGTAACTGTAAAGCATTTATGAGGGTTGGTAGGTCACAAAGCCAAGTTTCAGCCAGGCGCCGAATCATGCATAAATCATGGAACAGTATTACTTTAATCTTGTTTTGTTTTTTCTGTGTACAGTTTGGCGTGACGGAGTATTGGTTACTTACAGAAAAAAATAGTTTAACCTTAGAAGAAAAAAAAGAACACCGCTACTTAGCGTTCATGGTTAGGTCCTACAACTAAAGAGTAGCAAACCAATTTCAAATGTATTGTATCTTACCATTATTGACATCAAGTTTCATAATAATGCATTATTGACATCAAGTTTCATAATAATAGGTTTAGCTATTGACATGATATTGATTGATAATAAAACAAATGAAGTATAATTTAAAATTAGAAGTGCAATTTGAAATTCGAATTTTAATCGGCATTTATTAAAAAAGAAACCGCAGGAGTGAAACTTATATTTCGCACAAAGCTGACTTTAACAAGATCGATCTGGCTATCCCTGATACAAGGTGTGACGTGACGTATGCTGCATGCAAATCACCTTAGCTCCGCTATCGATCCATCCGATTGTATAGAACAGCTGATGAGTAAACCTACCACAAAAAAGATAAGACGACGGAATCACATTAACAGGATATTCTACTCATTAATATAACTTTTAATGGCACCAATTTCGGAATCGAAAGATAAAAGTTCGCCTTTCCATATAAAATAATAATTTACCTCGATGATAATTAATGTATTGAAATCAGTTATTATTTTGTCTTGCGAATTTGGCCCCATAGTTAAAGCTGTTTACCTTATTGTCCAAAAGACTTCGAACTTTTTTGTATGTGATGCAATACTTTGTTTAGAATGGGGAATATGCATGGTTTTTATTTGATCCTAAACTATAAAAGTACTTAATTATAATTAATAAAACTGTTAAAATTTTCGAAAAATATTGATAAATACCTGACTTACAGCCTGTTAAAGTCGCGTGTTAGACAAGGAAATCCAATATGTACCGTGACGTCACATTACACGTCCGCCATACATTTTTCATAGTAAAAGTTGTTTTAGAAAGAGATAGGTATACCTTAATTTCTAATTACTATATTACGGTTATTTTTTACCTAAAATCAATTTTGTTTTCACTATTAGCACTATAATTTCATATATTTTCTTATCAATAAAGTAAAAACAATATATTTTTTTCATGCATATACCCTATTTCAGTTTGAATATGTAAATAAAAAAATATTTTTGTATTACATATTCAAACTGAAAATGCAAACAAAGTATATCATTTACGACCTTTTGTTAATGAGTATTTGTTGTTTGTAATTATTTTATCTGTCGATTGGCGTTTCATATGTTATGTTTCCTAAGTGTATAACAAAATAACGTTAGTTTAGGTACTTGCAACTTTAGGTATGATAATGAGGTTCGATGCCTTTTCCTGTTAAAGCTATTCCGTCGTCTTATCAGTCACCCTGTATACTGTAGATTGTGTGATACCACAAAAAAGTTGAATCCCAAAGTTAGTTAATATTTAAAAAACTGATGCCGATACGGTAACTCTTTGCTTTTGCTCTATATCTCTTTCTCTCTACTCTTCCACTATTTTTGGTACACCCTGTATAATTTGACAACATGCATGCATGTTCTTTACTTTTTCGATCGAGATTGTATCTCAAAGCTAGCGCTTGACCCGCTTAGATAGAACGCGTTTCCCTTGTAAAGGAAAGTGGGAAAACATCTAAGGATATAAGTAGGTCAGACGCGGCCGTAATGGAAAACTCCTCGCGTCTTTCTATTATTCTTAGGGGAGTTTTCACTTTTTACTTTTTTTTGACAGTTTTAGTCTGAATTCCTGAAGTTTTTTAAACCAACATTTAGCTAAAGTGAAATGGGCAAATTTCCTAAAAAAAATCTAATTAGTCCGTCAGTTGGATTAACAGAAAAAATTGGACACGTAATTTTTCTTTTCTCTATCAAACTAAAAATGATGAAGATATAGCCTGTTGTTCCGCGTAACGTTACGCCTTGCGACACTTTTTAGCAAGGCGTGACGTCACGTGCTAACTTTGATGCGACTTATCTTCGTAATTTTTTGTTTGATTGACAAAAGACAAAATATGGGTCTAATATTTTTTGATAATCTAACTGACGGACTAAATAGGATAATCTTTTTTTGAGCCAGGAAACTATAGCCTATTCAATACAGGGCTATTTCTCGCTTTTACAATTTTTTTGACGGTTGTAGTTAGAATTCCTAAAGTTTTAAGACAGTATAAATATAAATAAATAATAAATAAATATTGGACAACAACATATGAGACACAAGATCTTTTACCGTCGGTCAAAGAGGTCCTTATATTGTATATATAATATGAATATTTTGAAGTATTATCAAATAATACAATAATATATATTAAATAAGCCCGACCCTCCAAACACACATCGAATTTTACATATCGCCATAAAGGGACACAATCCCTTTTTAGTAAAAACAAACTCACTTCTCAGTGTAAGTCCCTTTTTAATAGAGTTTTTACCATGTTAAGACAATATCTCAGAAAGGGTCAAGTCATAAGTACGACTAAGAGTAGAAGGAGTAATACTCCGCACAAATCCGAAACTCTTCGCTAGTAATATTAATCAGCGAGCTCTCTTGTTTATCTAAGCTAGTGCCACCACGGCCGATACGACTAATTAAATTAGCGATAATTACTATAGCAACGTCGGTGTACTACAGCCGAGGGTTCGGCGGCTGGGCGTCGGCGCGGGCGAGCTCGAGCCGGCGGTGGGGCGCGCCCTGGCGGGCCCTGGGGCCCTCCCCCTGCGCCGCGGTCCCACTGACCGCGCTGTGGGCAGCTGCCCTAGCTGCACACGTCGCTATGCTGGCCTTCTGCATCAGATCACTGATGAATATTGGGTGAGTTTTAAAAAGTATTGTTTACATTCGCTCCTTCCGCCACCAGCACTTTTATTACCACCCTCCGCAATCACTCGTAGCCCGCGGACTGGTGCGGTGCCAGGCTATAGGGCGTAAGATTGAGTCAGTTCATAAGATTCTGGGGCCCTGTACACAAACAGGACCCGATAAGGCAGAAATATAGCTACGCTGCAGACTACAGCTGCAGACGGCAAGTGCAGTGACTGCACATTGAAGCAGCACTACTGGTTTGTATTACGTATTTGTATGACAATAATTCCGATCTACGCACTTACCACGTAGCACATGATTTATATCCAAATACTTGTTCAATTATGTATATCAATGAGTACAAGTTTGTGATATTATATTATGTAAAAAATGGATATGCTAGTATTAGATGAAAATGCCAAAAGGAACTTTGAGCAAAATTTTGGCAAAACAGTGGCGTAAGTAATTTATCCGTTATCTTTTTTTTGGGAAAGTTATTAAGTGTCATAATTATGTTGTGAAAAATAACAATGATATTCTAAAGTTTGTTCCTGACACTTGCTGGTCGCGAAATACAACAAGTAGGTTATTAATAACTTTAACAAAAATTTGATAATTATACGAGACCAGTGATGACGTGACAATGGTAGTGCCGGACAATTTATGATTCAACTGTCACCGTACATCCGAGTACAATTTATCTCGGTCAACAGGCCGCTCTCTGATTAGCCGGCTGGCTGCGAATAGCGATCAGGGCTCTATCAGCAAGGCCACAAATTTCCGCGGAAATCGCAGAGCGCAGCACCGATTGAGATTTCCAATTAACAAGTTTCACTCGGAGCAAAATCTTGACGATTTCAATTGAAATTTTTATAAGCCTGACTGAATGTCGCTAAAGTTAAAACCACTTAATAAATTGCAGACTTTTTCATTAAACTGATTTCATCTTCAAGATCTAGTGTTAATTTGTAGTCATAATAATTTACACACTGTACCTTTGTGTTTTAAAGGTTTATTTCGTAAAATATTTTTTCTAAACCTAGCTACTTAATATTGGGTAATGTATGTGTACCAACATTACCTATCAGATACTATACAATACAATCTGATAGATAAGTACTTACATAGATTACACAAAACGGTAAGATTTATCAGCCGGTCTAGTACATATTATTATTTATTTTAATGATCATCATTTCAGCCGTAGGACGTCCACTGCTGAACATGGCCTATGTTCCCTACATAGGCCATTTTCAGCAGTGGACGTCCTACGTGACTTCCAGATTGGCCTGTTGAAAGCGGCCTGCATCCAGCAGCTTCCTACAACCATTACCAGGTCATCAGTCCAACTTGACGTCGAACGATGCGCTTGCTGGTACGCGGCCTTCATTACCATATGCCATAGGCCATCACCTACATATTTACTTTATAATATTAGTTCTTAGTTCTTACGCTAGCTTCACAGCCTTGTTCTTCTCCTTCTTTCGAAAATAGCGGCTTCAAACTGTCATTTACTCTAACATTTCGCTTCAAGCTGTGGCAGCACAACGTGTATAGGCGTGGCTGCAGCTCAGCTGACAGTGTCGGTGACCACTCTGGCAGCAGCGGCGTTCATGCTGCAACTCGACCTGCGGTACGACGCAGCGGTGTCGCCGCCTCCGAGACCGTCAGATGCGCAGATTTGCACTGCCGTCTCAATGGTAAGCTTCCTAACAAAAAATTTTGTTACTAACTACTGTGATGTTACATTAGACGACTTATCAGCGCGGCAGCAGCTGCTCGATTTCTGCGCGGCTGTAATTTCATAATGTTTGAAAGCCGGTAACATTTCACAAGTGTCATTTTATAAGTATAAGAGCTGCGAAGCTGCTGCACTACATTCGCTGCGAGGCCACGTTTATGCTGCTTGACGATGACGCGCAAATTTACACTTTCTGGTAATCTTCCTCTTAATTAAACTTTACCTATATTAACCGAGAAAGCTAGCTGTACCCTAATTAATTGAGTAAGTAGACGATACTTACATGAGTGTCATGACCACCCGCTGTCAATATAAGGAGAGTTTATACCAAACGAACGTACTTTAAACCAGAGCAACAGCATTCTTGTCCTGATAGGCCACGTCGCTTTGTTCATACAGACAACGGCAGGTCAGTTTACCCAAAATGTTAGGTCACCGAACTGATTTTCAACTTTAAATCTGAAACGTAGAGATAAATATCAATTGACGTTTTGTGGTGGGTTGACTGACTGAGCTGTCTGTACAATGCGTTCATTATTTACAACAACCGAGTTATTACTCTAAACGTTTCTATTAAATTCTTTGTTCGCGGAACAACAACAAGAAAGAAAGAATAAGCGGTCTGTTTACACATAAATCATTCGATTTACTTGTTTGGTCCAAATGCACCATTCGCTTTGGACCAGTCCTAGTGGTTTCTAACTAGTAGTCCACGGACCACAGGTGGTCCTTAGCAGTAAGTATTCAGACCTTGTACTCCCTGTTATTAACAATTTAACAAAACAAAAAATGTAGTTTTTTTGTCGAGAAAGTTTAGAAATGATTAACTATCTAATAACAAAAACGTATATTCAAAGTTGCAACTTCACAAGGCGTCAGAATTTCTTATAATATTCTACCAATAAGATTCGACATTATATTTTGCGATATTCACTCTTATTACATTTTCTCAGCTATTTAGATACCTACCTTTAAGAAGTATATTATATATCATAAATATCAAGTATGTATGTCGCTCCCTCATTTCTTTGGATCGTGATTCGTGACATCTTTGGTAATGTAGATTTTATTCTGTAACGTACGTGACGAACTCGATACCTGTCAACCTATCTGATATTTCTTCAATAGATTTTCACACCTTTTTAGGGTACCTACTAGATCTGAATAGATTGAACGACCCTTAAGTTTTAATTTTATCCAATCAGTTAGTTTGTTTTCTGTATAACACAGCTATTTTATTCATTGCTAGAAGTTAATATTTGGCATTTAACTCACGCGACTGGAAATAAAGTCAAACTTCTTTGCAATTGCCAAAGTCCATTTTAAAAATGATTTCTTTACTTCTACAAATGTCAGAACCGGCCAAAAAAAATTTTTTTTTGTAGTACTTTTTACGATGTCAATTAATCTTTAAATACTACTTATTAATTATTATAATTGCAAAATTAAAACATAGTAAGTACTTATTCCTTTTTTTGTATTAGTGATGACTGATGAAACATCACTGTTTAGACAAGTTAGTAAACTGAGGAGTTGAATGACAAGCGTCCGGAGAGCAAGGGTTCCTATTTTTAAAAACCGTTAGGTTAAGACTACAAAACCCTATACAGCCGCCGGTTGTATTATCTCTCCGAAATACTGAAAAGTCTATTAATAATAAATAAATAACTATGAATATATCAGACTTCTGTATCCTGAAGTTTAACAGATCAATGTATTCTTACCACGTTGCTAGCGAAATTGAATCTTTAAAAACAATATCATAATAAAGTTAGGTTCAGTAGGAATGGAAAACGTGCAACAGGTGAAGTAAAACATAAAGAGGTTATTGAATAATCATTGCAAATTCAAAGTTCAAGTTCAAGTTCAAAAGTTTATTTGCAAAAAACACAATTATGACAGGATGGTAACAATAGATATTTATAGTGTATGTGTTCAATCTGCTCGCAGATGTTAAAAATTAATTAGATAAAAATAACATTAAGCTTGGTCAAGTAATAAAATGAATAAGACAGAATACAGTTGAATTGAA
Organism: Anania hortulata; assembly: GCA_963576865.1. Lineage (NCBI taxonomy): Eukaryota > Metazoa > Arthropoda > Insecta > Lepidoptera > Crambidae > Anania > Anania hortulata. Next base: position 4,606,694 of record OY756399.1, on the reverse strand, counting down.
TTAGTCCTAGTACCTAATAATTAATGTCGCCAACCTTCCTTTGGCACGGAACTACATCCCTTGATAGGTGAGATTGGCACAACTTGCAGCGCATGATGCATATAATGCAAATAATGACGCGTTTTGGGTCAAACTAACATATGGTGGCTTAGCCGGCACGTAAGGGGGTTGTATTGTATACCTTTGGAATCCTTAGGAAACAACCTATTTTATTATGTATTAAATTATGCAATTCGAGTTAACTACGCGATTTATTAGCGACATGAATCCAGCTGACTTCAAATTTCCCCGATTTTTGCAAAAAAAGGTGACTCTATAAATGGATTTATCAAAGCTTTATTTGATATGAATTTATCGAATTAATATTAAAACTAACCAAAAATCTCGAGCAATGGCGGCCGCCAAAATATTTGTTTACATTTTATAAAATTTACATTGAAATATCATTCCATTATGCAAACTAATGCTGCAAATCCATCTAAACACACCCACTTTATCGATTTAAACACTATTCTAATGTATTTTCACTTAAACATTGATCAAACAAAATTATTTAACAACACGCACCCACGCACGCAATGTCAGAATCATATGGTGAACTTTGCACGCACAGATTAAACAGACCTTACGCTCAGAGATCATAGAAATCCTTTCAATCTATTGACAGTACTCTAAACTTTTTTTTGGTATGCGATACACGGTTGAGACTCCCGTCTGTCACCGTCCTATGATTTTTTGAACGCGACTCGAAGTAAGAATGACGTCAGTGGTGTTCTGAAGGTCAGTGCCACAAGCGAACCTTTTTGACATTGCACGGAGAACACCAGATGCCACGTCACGAGTTAAAATAATCCCTGTAACTTTAAAATCATTTTTCTAAAAGACATTCCGTCAATCGATTTGACAGATATCAGCCAAAACGGCACTCATAAGGGTCACAGTATTTGCCAGTTTATTTAACTGTAGGTCTATAGAATTATAGCGCATCTCATCCAGTGATACTAGACCCCAATTTGCGCTCTGGGAGAGGCTACTGACCATCTACATGTTATGACAGTACTCTCTTTAAATTGAGACACGGAGAGAGTACTTTATTTAAAGCCTGTTTCTTTTGACGAATATTTTATTTTGCGTTTAGTTTTAAGATGTTCCGTAGAATCATTTATTAAAATCAATTATTTATCGCTTTACCACATTAGTGTTTACAATTTCGACAATTTCATAATAAGGACCCAGAAGGGCACAGCAACTTTGAACAGAGGCAGGACGATATTTATACTAGTATTTCGAAACTTAACTTTATTAATTATTTATTCAAACTAGTTTATAGTTTTTACTATAAAAATATGATGTCCAAGATGAATTAAATTGACCCTTTGTAGTGTTTCGATAGCCTACTATCGATGTGTACAGGGTTACATTTATTAGTTTTTAATGCTTCCATTGTGGATTTGAAAAATAGAATACGTAGAAAATATACGATTACTCGATTAAATTGCACCGTACGTGCATTTAGTAGTATGGAGCGGCGTCGGCGTATGCCTGTGATCTCTGATGAATGACGGCGTATCTCGCGTAGAGGTGTAAAGTGTCCGTCACGTTATAAATGTCTGACCAATATGACCGAGCAAATTGGATATTTCCTCAATGTGACCGGACTTTTTGGACATTTATTGTCACATTCAATTCTATTGACAAACTATGAAAAAAAAAACTTTGGTCACAAATAAGGTGCATTATTATAAGAGTAAGTAGGTAAGTGCATTATTATAAGGCTTTAGTAGGAATGATCTATAATGAATTGAAATTTCTAAAACCTGCAAATAAATTGAACCTTACGTACAGACAACAGCTAGTCAACCTACTATACTATAAGACATCAAATTTTCTCAATTGATTTAAGACTTACATAAGTGGAATTCTTCTTTTTTTAAATTTAAACTAAAAAATGTATGTGATCATCGTGACAATAAATGTCCTATGTGACCAAGCATTTATCATAAATGACGGACGCTTATAGCATATGATCGTCTTTTTACGACGTCTTTTTATTTTGGAAATTTTTAAGTATACTTTACTCCAGAAATACGACGACTGAAATTAATTACGATAAATTAGTATTTTTTATATTGTTCTATTAGACCTTATTTTTTAAATTTGGCACTACCTTGAAATGTAACCCTGTATAATATCTGATTCTATGGTAAGTGGCCAAAGCACTTGTGTTACAGAAATCAAAAACAATGACGGTACCACAGCACAAAGACCCGAAACAATATAGATAAGTTATTATTCTACATTAACCGACCGGAAATCGAACCCAGGACCTCAGAAATAGCGACACCAAGTCCGGTAAGCTCGCCTGGCAGCTACGGAGGTCGTCAGCTAACAAAAAAGATACCAAAGCTTTGACATATATACAGTTTCCATATACTTAAAATCACACACATCAAGCTGTATACCTATAAAATCAAATTATTATTCTGAACAATGACCTCTTTAGGGATGAATAATACAATTAATGAATTGTACGGTTTTAGCTTATAAATAATGTAATATTCTGAGGCAATAAGCGCAAATGCTGAATATTAACTTCGGGAGCAGATGCTACTAACTACTAATAAAAATACAGGGTGTTAGGTTATCACCCTATAAAGCTAAAAAGGCACGTGCTAACATAATATGCATATGAATACTAAGGTGAACTCAGAGATTTGACATCATCAGTTAATAATTAAATCATTAAAAACCTGCACATAGAAATTATCAAAATTTTCACGCTTTTTACGAATATTAGCTGAACGAACTAATTTGGTTTTGTAGAAATGTAATTAAAACAGGTTTTTCTATCACAGGAAAAAAGACAGTAAAATGTCTCACTGTTTGTGGATAACGTAACGTCCATACAAACCCATTTGTGCTACCAATAAAAATATTTTATTCCACTAAAAACACGTGTGGGTTGCGATGGGAGGACATGAGATGAACTAAAAGAAGTATTAGATAGAGTAGGTATTCAATAAATCAAAATTGAGTTTTGCATTTACAATAATGACAGTTTTTTAAATTAAAAATATTAATTTTACTTAAAAAAAAATATACATCAAACGACGTTTCACTGTCCGGGCACTTGAATATAATTTTAGGAACCCACCATGCGAAGTTGAAATAAAAAAAAAATTAAGCATTTGGAGCGAGAAACGCGTGGCTCGTTGCTCACTTGTTTCCTCATACTGACTGCACAAATGACTGCCTAACCTGATTTAATCCGCATCTTTTAGAACATAGTTCATACATTGACGACTTTGTAGGTACTTACTCACTTCTTTAGTGGGAGAACAGGGGCGTAGTGCATCATACAATTAACTGATATGTTAAAACTCTTAATATATACCCAATGTTATCGTTCACATGCAAGGAAACCCTTATCACATGGTTGGGCTGCAAGGAAACCCTTATCACATGGTTGGGCTCACTTAGCTATGATGAAGTAGAAAACCTTCTTATAAGAATTAGTTGAAAAGGTACCTGATGTGGACTTCTAGCTCTGATCCCAAGGAACACGATCCGTAGGGCACACACACACACACACACACACACACACACACACACACACACACACACACACACACACACACACACACACACACACACACACACACACACACACACACACACACACACACACACACACACACACACACACACACAACACACACACACGAGCAAAATAAAGTGAATAAATGAATATGAATATGTATATCTGTATGATTATATAAGTAAATCTGGTGCTAGACTCTTCGTGCTGGCACCAATATCTTTATTTTCACTAATTTTGTTTGTTAAATTTAACTAAACAACCTCCGTAGCCGAGAGGCGAGCATACCGGACTTGGTGTCGCTATCTCTGAGGTTTCGGGTTCGATTCCCGGTCGGGTCAATGTAGAAAAATAACTTTTCTATATTGTCTCGGGTCTGGGTGTTGTGGTACCGTCGTTGTTTCTGATTTTTGTAACACAAGTGCTTTGGCTACTTACCACAGGATCAGAGCAATGTATGTGATGTGGTCCAATATTTAAAAAAAAAAAAAAAAACTGGTTTTACCCATAGTCTTAGATATCCCTAAGGGAAGTAGCGAGTCATACCCAATACAAGTGTCTATGACAACTTACTGGGTGGTCTCGGCCACATTATGTAACAAAGATTATAGAAATAAACGAATTTTTATTATTTTATTATTATTTTATATGACGTAATAACAAATAAACCTGTCCTATAGGTAGAACAAAATGTTAGCTAACCTAAAAAAGGTTTTTATCTCTACAGGTGCCTCTTACTTCAGTAGCAATCACCAGCGGCAACAGCGGTGACGGCAACACGGATCCCACTAGCAGTCCTCTTAGCAAGGACAAGGAACCTCAGGCGGAGCCGGTTACCTGATGCGGAGAGGCCGCTTAAACAGTGGCATAGAGAGTTTAAGGGAATTTCTATGGATGTCCTAGCAAAAAAAAAGAAAATTGTAGTGAAATTTAAGTTTGTAAATATCGTATTGTATTTATCTAACATGATTTTCATTAACTATACTTATTTGTTGTATCGTCTCTGAGTAATACCAACATTTTTTCTATCGCATTTAATACATACAGTTTGTTTGGACATGGTACATATAAATATTATGCGCTGTTAAAAGTATATTGATTTAAGTGGTTGCAACCGAAAAATTACGACCAAATACACATGTTAGTATTTTTACTGTCAACCAATGGAAAAACGAATATAAAATCAGCTACGATGCCACAGATAGACATTCTTTTTTCGTCGGTGGTTAAAAAATGGCTAGGGCTTTAGTAAGTACCTTTCAAATCCCTTAATGTCAAAACTATATTAATAATATAATTAATTAGTTAAGCATAGTATTCATTTTTATTTAACACATATACTTGGGATCTCAATGTGAATGTATAGTTCCTTATTTTAGTCAAATTGTCTGTAATAATGATTATTCAACTACTTGTGTAAATATTATTATTACGTTTGTATAAAATGTATTGTATTTTTAAAATAGTCTATAATACTTTAATTGTATTATCTATAACTTTTTTTTAAATGAAATTTTACATACTAAGCTTTTAATTTGAAATAGTATTCGGATAAAAAGATTATTTTGTGGATGAAATTCTATTGAACGCCAAATTCGTTGTAATAAAAATTTAAATAAAAAATTATTTTATTATAATCATCATAATTATTAATAAGAATAAGCTGGTCATAATTGCCAAAGAACTGTAACAGATGAAGTAGAGAGTTCTTGAGTGGAGCCCGCTACTTGACTGGCAAGCGCTGGGTAGGAACCTCTCCGACAAGGTGGAGCGATGATATACGCAAAGCTGCTGACAGCGGATGGACAAGAACAACTGAGGATCGGGCTTAGTGGCGTGCATGGGGAGCGGTCAATGTCCAGCAGTGGACTGATGCATTGATCATCATCATTATCATCATTTCAGCCATAGGACGTCCACTGCTGAACATAGGCCTCCCTTAACGATTTTTCATCGGGGTTAATTGCCAATACTCGCCATGCTTGGCAGGCGGGTTGGCAAGCGCAGTTTTTTTGACGCATTGATAGCACATACATAATAGAGGTATGTTTTGTTTTAGGGCAGCGAACATGTTTCACAGTGTAATGCTTGATCCATTGGCATTACCAGCAACACTCACTACTGCAAAATGTCAAACAATAAGTACATAAACGTAACGTTCTCTTGTGTATTGCCATAACAGGGATGACAACATACTTTTTTTTATTCGTCATAGGTAGAATATCAAAAAGAATTGGACACGTATTTTTAATTTTTTAACATAATCAAACTATAACAGAGATATATAATTAATTTGAAAATGTCGCATTATGTCACGCCTAGGTACAAATTCTTACTTGGAAGTCTCGAACTTTGACGCGCTTCATCTTTGTAATTTTTTGGTTAATTGACAAAACAAAAAAATATGAGTCCATTATTTTTTGATAATCTAACTGACGGACTAAATAGATTTTCATTTCCTTTACGCAGTCGTCATCCCTACTGTAACTAAGTAAGAACGAGTAAAGACTAACAAGTACCTTGCTAATGTAAGACTAACACAAGAGAAAGGTTTACCTCAGCGCGTTTTCCTTTTATGACAGCACGCAACTATAAACATCTGAAATTCAGTCAAGTCACGAATCTATTAGTGCGAACCCTAACATGTGTGTGGCATCCCTAAAGCATGAATCCAAGCCAAATTGTCTTAACATAGCACGTGGAAAATCTCCTGGGAGATAGTAGAAGAGATAATCAAAGTCAGAACAAGAGAGATTTTCATATAATTGAATATGTTTAAAATTATTACCTACATACATAATGGTTTTAAAATTAAGAATGACATAATTGAATCCCGAAAGGGAAAAATGTTTGTGAAATGAGCACGAGCATTTGTACCTAAGTCATGGATTTTTATAAAAGTATTTAAGTATGTTAATCCGTTGTCTAGTTGCCATAGTACAAGATTTGCTTAGTTTGGGGCTAGATGATTGGTGTGATTGTGGGAACAATTTGTTTATTTATTTATTAAATAGGAGACAAGAAATGATAAATAAATAAATATAAATATTATACAACATCACATACATTGCTCTGATCCTATGGGAAGTAGCCAAAGCACTTGTGTTACAGAAATCAGAAGCAACGACGGTACCACAACACCCAGACCGACCGGGAATCGAACCCGGGAACACAGAGATAGCGACACCAAGTCCGGTATACTCGCCTCTCGGCTAAGGAGGTCGTCTTATAATAAATAACATCCACCAAACAACACAAACAATTTAATGTACCATAAAATATTGTGAGAGGCTCTGAAAACATCACAAAAACCACGAAAATAGACTACAGTTAAGAATTTATATAACAAGTAAGTAAATAAGAGCACAGTTTATTTTTCAACTATAAATCAACAAAATTAAGCTCATATATGTCTAAGGAAAGATTTCTGCAGCAATATCTTTAATTGGTCTGAATCAAACTATCTTACACATCCTTAGATGAAACATTGAAAAGTATGTGAAATTTCCCTTGGGATGTCACGTCTAAAGGCTCTCTCAGACGAGCGACTGCGACAGTGGTGTGCGATGGATACGTGGCTAATGACCATCACCGACACGTTGCAATGCGCAGTCACTACAATCCCCGGCACGTATCTTGAGCGCTGGAGGAAAAAGTGGGGATCGCTTTGCGCATCTTACGAGACGATCATGCATCGTATCAGAGACGCGTGTGCGCGGAGCAAGTGCAGACGCGGCACGGGATTGGCCAATGACGTAATCGTAATGGTCTTCTGAGCATCTTTTGCCCAGCGCTCAAGATCGGTGCCAATAGTTGTACCGTTAGAATCGCGCGACTGTCGGCAACTGTTGCCGATGTTCGTGAGTTGACGACCGACAGCCGCAACTGCAGGTCTACTACGAAAAACGATAATCGTTTTTTGGATTGTTACTACGAAGCGCTTCGGATTTTATGAAATAATACGGTAAATAACACCCTTATTCATTCATTAACGAAGTCGTTCCGTCTATGCATCCGATTAAAGCATCGGCATCCGAAACATCGTATTTCGTTTTTCGTAGTAGGCTTCCTGTCGCGAGCTGTCGCAGGCTCACTGTCGCTCGTCTGTTGCAGCCCAAATGCGTACGTAGGTCTACTGACATCTACCACTATCACTATCAAACTTTTTATGCTATCCAATTTACTCCTTAGAGCTGGCTATAAATAAGCCACGACTAGAAATGCCAAATGGCCATTGAGTTCAAGTTTGTTACTTGTCTCCCAGGAAAGTTAGCGAAAAAACGAAACGAAACGTTAACGAAAAAAAAAACGCGATGAAAAACAGGTAACCATTTCAGTACGACATCTTATTTGTATGATTATATATATCTTATATAAATATGATTCAAGTCTATAGTAATTAATAAATCATCCCAATAAAATACCTTGGACATATTTAGATATATTACTAGTTGTATACCCTGAAGAAAACGCAACTAGAACTCATAGTAAAATATTAAATAACATAACGCCTTTATACTCGGATGTTCCGTACAACACACGACCGTCGAGTATGCGAGGGATAATGTTATTAATATTTATAATCATGTCTGCAATTTTCAATAAACATCAGTAAAGTTAAGTTAAGATGTTGATTAGTTACAATATGACCACCACAAAGTATTCCTTATTACGTTAAATCGTATATTATGACTTATTGACGACCGACTGGTGTAGTGGTTCGCACTCCGGACTACAAAGCCAGCGTCTGCGGGTTCGATCCCGCAAGGGGCAATTGTTTGTGTGATAAGCACGAGCATTTTTACCTAAGTCATGGATTTATAAAGGATTTAAGTATGTTTATCCGTTATCTAGTCGCCATAGCAAAAGCTTTGCTTAGTTTGGGGCTAGCTAATTGGTGTGATTGTGGGAACAATTTATTTATTATTTATATTTATCATTATCTGTCGATAATGCAGCTAAGTCAAAACCAGAGGCAATAAACACTGAGGTTGCAGGAAGCCGCTGGATTCAAGCCGTTTCCGACCGGCCAATCTGGAAGGCACTGGGGCAGGCCTATATTCAGCAGAGGACGTCCTGTGGCTGGAATGATGATGATGATGAAAGTCAAAACTATAAAATTAATAAATTTAAATGTTAATGATCTCCGTTGCGACTGTGATTAAGCAGTCAACGCTAACAAGTTCTAAGAAAATTTTAATGCCTAAGAGAGCCGACTTTAATGACTCCGCATAATTCCGTCCTTACTTTATCTCAGGTATTTAAATCATATTATTATGGTTTTTTTTTTTTTTTTTTTTTTTTTTGTAGCGGCTCTGTTCCCCGAATATCCGTTCAGGATTGGATTTCAAGGGTTTTTAATTTTTTATTTATTTACTTGTCGTTCCATTTATTAAGATAAAATGCTACGGTCTCTTACTAATGATACATTCATTCTTAGTGTCTATATCTTAAATCTATATGTTAAAATGCTTTTATTAATACATTTTTGTTTAATTCTAAGGGAGTCTTAAGTAACTACAGCTTACGTCCTATATTACAAGATTTGACTTACGGAAAACTATGTGCCTTTTTTCTCATATTTTATAACCTAATTACAATTTTATCCTTACTTCGTAATCTATTTTGCTTATATCTAACATTTTATTTGTTATTATAATATTACCTGCAGTAATAGTAGTAACAAATCTTATATATCTAGCTTTTATTTTTGCTTACAGCTAATTTACAAATTTTCAAACAGTATTCAATAAAATCGTCTCTATTTTCTTTACTATGTAGCAAAATATGGAGGTTTTCAAGGTTAACTTTTAAACCGGTTTTTTGTTCCAGGTCATACCGCATTCTCTCATGTTTAGGACATTCGGTGAGGAGATGGGGGACGGTTTCATCTTTATCGGGGTCACAGTCACACGATGGACTCTCCCTACACTTGAACCGGTGCAAGTATTGGGAGAATCCACCATGTCCCGTAAGGATCTGGGTGAGCATCCCTGCTGGCTTTATTTTCCGCACGAGGCGGTACGCGTCCCCTGCATTCGGGAAGAAGATTTTAGTGATGGACGCGGTGTTTCCTGTTTCATACCTTGCGTTCCATTTTAAAATGGAACGCTCACGTATCGTCCTTTTGACAAAGGATACCGGACACCGGTCATAATCTGCTTTCCTCTTAGAAGTCAGAGCAGCTTCTTTTGCCAGATCGTCGGCGCGTTCGTTGCCAATGAGACCCGCATGTGCTTTTATCCAGAACAGAGATACATCTTTGCCCTGGGTAAAAGCCTTCCGCAGGTTCTCTCTCGTCTCTACAGCAAGGGGGTGGAGGGAGCTATGGTTAGCGATCGTCTCCAAAGCGGCCATCGAATCGCTGTATAGACCGTAACTCTTCTCCCTCCCCTTGAGGATCACGCCCGTTGCCTTGCATACGGCCAATAATTCCGCCTGGTAGACGGTGCAGTACGCTGACAGACAAAACTTTTGGTTCCGGATCTCGGCCTCATCTTTCCACATGGAAAGTGCGGCTCCGACCTTCCCCTCAATTTTGCTGCCATCGGTGAAGATGCGCACCGCCTGCACGTTGTGCCTATCAACGAGGCTCTGGTCTACCAAGCATTCGAATTCTATAGCCATATGCGTAGCTGGGTGAGGAGTCTCTGCAAACCCTACCAGACTCTCGGTCTCTCTGTCTCCTAACTCCAGAAGGGGCGACCCTCTCTTCGTCTCATACAGGGCGGCTGCCTCCTGTATCCTGAGGTCGAGAGGTAGTATCCCAGCTAGAGTCAGCGCCGAGTGTAGTGAGACTGTTCGATATGATTTGCAGAGCTTCTGGGCGAAACCCCTTTGTACTGTATTCAGCAACTTCTGCACCCCGATCTTCTCGGCCACAGGAGCCCACGCTGCCGCCGCATACATTATTACTGGCTCTACAGTCGCGACGTAAATTGTTCTTATAACTTCGGGGTGTAAGCCCCAGTTAATTTTCGCGGCTCTTGAGAGTTGTTTATATATTTCTAGAGCTTTTTTAGTTTGTTGCGAAATATGCGAATTGAAGGTCAATTTATCGTCGATTACAAGCCCTAAAATTTTTATTTCTTTAGACAGGGTAATGTCGATCCCCCCCATTTTTAGGCGCGGAGTGTCGTGCTTGAGTTTTCTGGTAAGGACCATTGCGAAGGTCTTGTGTGGAGCGAACTTCAGTTTGTTTTGTGATCCCCACTTTTGCACGTAATCCAGTGCTGCGTTGGCTTGACTGGTCACTTCTGCAGCCGTGTCACTGTGAAAAACCATCACTACGTCGTCGGCGAAAGCCTGGACATAGTGTCCCATCTTCTCTAACTCCTGTAGCAAAGGGTCCAACAAAAGGTTCCACAGGATTGGACCGCCGATTGACCCCTGCACACATCCTTTATTCGTGTTCCTTACCGCTTCTTCCCCGGCGAATCTTACACTGACTTGTCTGCGCTCCAGATAGCTATCCAGTAGCCTCCTGATATTTACCGGGCACTTTTCCTCAGCCAGACGGATTCGGATTGCCGGCCACCAGGCGCTGTCGAAGGCCCCCTCTATATCCAATGACACTAGGGTTACCAGCTTCTTCAGCTCAATCTTACCCTTAATACGGTGTATTAGCGTATAGAGGGCGTCCTCGGTGCTCTTCTGGGGCATGAAACCGTACTGACGAGTACTAAACCTCGGTACTAGATGCCATTTCATTCTTGCTACTATGATCTTCTCCAGGATCTTCCCCAAGACCGGCAAAAGACCTATCGGTCTATATGCCTTGGGGTTCGTATAATCATCCTTGCCCGGTTTTCTCAATACCACGACTGTGGCTTCCTTCCAGATGTCCGGGAAGTGCCCGATCAGTAGGCACTTGTTGAATAGGGCAAGGAATGCGTCCAGGTCCTGGTGGATAGCCCGGCTGCAGATGTCTGCTGTGAAGCCATCCGCCCCTGGGGCCTTCTTTGGGTTGAAACTCCCTATCGCGGTCTTTAGCTCCATCTGGGTAAACGGTGGGTCATGTTGTTCATCATGACAATGTACGTTTACCGATTTCGCTGCCTCTCTGGTCCAGCGATGGTGTTCGTTGTCAGTTTCCTCCAGGTCTTGTGGGTAGAATGTCTCCGCTAGTAAGTTCGCCGATTCTATTGGGTTAAGGTGTGCTCCGTCTTTGGTTAGGGTCGTGTCTTCTGTTCTCCTGGCGGTCCGGCCTATTACTCTGTATATCCCCTCCCATAGGCCTTCTCGGTCTTGCTTGCTGCAGAACTCTTTCCAACTGTCTATTTGGGCTTTCTTGGCTTGGCACTCGTATTCTTCTTTTCTTTTCAGGTACTCAGCTACCACTATATCTCTGCGGTGCGGTGCCGCGTTCCTGATCTTTCGCCTGAAGGTAGTGGTAACTTTTTTCAGCTTTGCGAGCTCGTCATTCCACCATGGGATCTTGAGTACTTCTGTACTCTTTTTTGCTGGCATGCTAATCTTGCATGCTGCAGTTATGGCCTCCGTGTAGTCTTTAACAAGGTTGTCGATTTGATCTTTAGTCGTTAGAGTGTTTATGTGATCCACATTGATGCCTTTTTGAGACTTGGCCTCCAGCAAAGTACTGTCAAAAAGATCCCATTTTACCTTCTTGGTGTTATAGAGTCGAGTCGTCCTTTGGACTCTCAGTCCTCTATCTCGGCGGAGTTTTATATCGAGAGTTATGGCGTTGTGGTCGGAGCTCGTCATCTCCTGGTCTACCCTCCAGTTGTCGACCAGATCTAAAAGATCTTCTGTGCAGGCTGTGATGTCTACCAGACTGGTGTACACCTTCGTACCTCTCACGGTGTTGAAAGTTGGCGTATCACCTCTGTTGAGTACCTGAAGTCCCGACTCTTCCAGGGTCCCGGACATTTCTACTCCCCTGTGGTCTTCTACGGTGCTGCCCCACCAGGTACTCTTGGCGTTGCTGTCTCCGCCTATCAGCAGTAATCTTGGGCCCAGCTCCTCTACGACCTCCCTCAGCCGTTCCAGGTATGGCCCGATGGGTTGATCCGGTTCAAAGTAGAAGGACACCGCCGCGATTTCCCAGGCGCTGGTTCGGATCCTCACTGCGACTATATTGTCACTAGTGAGTTTCGGGCACTGTGTGACGTCGAGCTCGCCATCAAAGACGACTATCGCCGCCTTCACAGTCCCATCTCCTACTGCTGCGTTCTGGAAGACTCTCGCCCCACGGTAGTCCTTCATTCTTCTCACCCCGCCCACATAGGGTTCCTGTACTACATATTATTATGTTAGCGAGTAGTGTAGCATAGTAGATATATAAATATGAATTTCATTAGCTTTCACATTAGCCTCAGCTTCGCAAGCGCTTGGTGGCTAATCTAATCACAGCGTATGATCCTGTCAAGATTATTATAGTCAAGAACATATTCCTGAAGTAAGTATAGAACTTTTTTAAAACGTGCTTTTACTGAAACTAAATGTAAATACTCATCGCCATAAAAAGTATTAAAAACTTATGGTAGGATATTTTATTTTAAAAAATGGACCAAGTTTAGTGTGTGTTGGGTCTACGGAACATGCCAGTATACAGAGTGTCCCATAAAGAGGGTGCCAAAGGAAAACTGTAGACAGAGAAAATCTGTAAGTATCTCCTGTATAAAAATAGTCCTAGTTAAAGTCGCACCGTTTTTGAGCAAATTGTGATATCCTAAAAAACTCCATGCAGGCGTAGCCTCGGGCGGAAACTAGTGTTAAAATAATTTAAAAAAAGATTTCTACTTTACCTTTAAGGTATGCAGTTTTTTTCCTTTGTCACAAGACGTCATCGTCATCAATATTTCAGTCAGGATGTTCACTGATGAATATAGGCATCCTCTTATGACATCCAGATTGGCCGGTTGGAAGCGGCCTGCATGCAGCGGCTTCCTACAAACGAACAAAAGTCACAAGACGTGATATGTCTTAAATTTTAGATTAAGCCGCATAGGCCTTAAGCCCACTTTAGGAAGGCTAGTCTAGGCTTAGACATCAGCTTTTTATTCCGATTCGGCCCGAGGGTCCTTAATTAAACAATAATCTTTATTGGCGTATCTTATACACTGATAAAAGCTGCCAGTTAGAAACACAACATTTTTTTTGTAGCTACTTAAATAAATTATAAATGCAAAAGTAACTCTACCTGTATGTCTGTACCTCTTTCACGGCAAAGCCACTAGAACTCATAAGAGGCAAATTAGGTTTCACATTCTTGAACCCTACTAAAACACTTAGGAACTTATTTTTAAGCCATCTTTATCGGCTAGATTCGTAGTGCGTATTTTTTTTTTTTTATACAAAGGTAGATAGATACTCTTTATTGCACACCATACAAGTAAAATACACATGATTTTTACAGAAAGATGTACAATTTAGGCGGTCTTATCGCTAATAGCGATCTCTTCCAGACAACCTTTAGGTAGAGGACAACCATTAAAGAAAGGGGAAGGTGTTGCAGAGTTCTTAAAATTCTTACCTGATACAAATAGAATTGCATAAATTTATGGCATAAACGTAAACATACAGTAATAAATTTAAAAAAAGGTAAAAGGTGTGTGTTAATCTATTTCTAATTTTAAAATCTGTGTGTCAATCTCAATATGTTTATTTGTAGCGATCGCCTCATCAACTAACGTCTATCGTGTTTAGTTCTATTGTGACTGAATGTAGGTAACATTCTAGAACAAGGTAGAACTATCATAGAATCGGAAAACGGAACTGGGTAGTGCCAACATCGAAAGATTAATTTTTTATCACACGTGAGTAGTCATCGCGGCCATTTTGCGCGTGGGATTGCTTAGCAATTAATTGTTTTGTGATCAATTGTGAGTGATTTGAAACAAACAAATGAGTGAAATAGAAACACCTAACAACGTAATCTCATATAACAATGTAGAACATTTAAGGTAGACCTAAACTCTTTTTTGTTGTATACTCGTAGTTATATTTTACTGTTGTGAGCTATACCTACCTATCAGTTTATGTAACAATTTTCTTACCGAAAGTAGTGTTTGTATTTATTTACTTGCCGTTCACCAAAACATCTTTTAAATATTAGTGTTATGGACTCAAAATTTCTATACTGTCGTGTATGTCACATTTTGTATTAGATTTATGTTTTTTTTGTTGAATATAATCCCTCAGCCCAGAAAAACTACACACAATAGTAATGTTATTGTTACGTTGTTCTTAAGCGACCGTTCGAAGCACGGAATAACGTCACAGTCTATGTCATAGCTATCAACAAAGAGGTAGACCTAAGAGAAGATAGTGTAACGATTTGGTTAAACTGACGAGCGATTAGGCAGGCGATGGATGAGATCGGTGGAAGAATCTAGGGGAGACGAAAGAATCTGGTTATAATAATCGGAAAGGTACCCATCTAGTCACAACCGCAGCGTCTGTTTAATCTATTACATCATATTTATCTGTTTAAAATCCGTATGAAACATTTCGATTTTACGATACTCATATTTTGGGGATCAGTCTTGTTTCAATTGATTGAATCTAAAGTAAAAATATATTTTTAGTGAAACCTTTGGTTCATGTTTGATTTGGATTATCGTTGCTGGAATTTATTGCTTTCAATAGAATATTTTACAATGCTTTATTTCTATTGAATCTACAAATACTCGTGGGGAATAAATGTTTTGGTAAGTAAACGTTTTAATCAAAGTACATTATTACTCTAGGCTTTACACTAGTCATTGTCTACTGTTTTGTTTGTCTCATGTTGTTCTTTTTCTAAATACCTATTATGCCTAGGGAGGGTCGTACAGCTCAGCAATCATTCGCACCGCACGCAACAGAATCTTTCAAAAGGATTGGTTTTTCCCGTTTTTGCAAGTCACCTTCCTCGATAAAAAGATTATCCAACTCAAAAATATATTTTTTAATTCGAATCAGTAGTTTCTGAGATTAGTGCGTTTAACCAAACAAACAATAGTATAAAAGTACAGATGTACAGAATTTGACCTCTTAAAGTTTTATTATAAGTATAAATTTGACGTTTTGTAATAGTTTAATGACACCTACAGGTATAACAACGACGCAATAATGATAACCCTTCGCCAAGAAACAGACAGCTAACACTAAAGTCCTTTCATGTATTTAATAAAGCTATATAGGTTCTTTAAAAATCACTAGGGGAAGCCAGCCACAGGACCTCTACTTATGAACATAGGCCATGTTCGGGAGTGTAGCGGACCAAAGGGGGGGGCTAGGGGGCTCAACCCCCCCCCCCCCCCAATCATCTAAGTTTAATCTTTTTTTAATACACTATCTTTGCGTCCTGTGGCTGAAATGATGTTAATGATGATGATTGGTCCTTTTCACTGCACCGCTTTATCACTATAATACTACTTTTCAAAACGAATTTACTTTTATTTATGATTCTACATAAACAGTTAAGGAACATAGTAGGATAGTTTATTTTCAAATTACTTTGTAGGTCTAAGTTTTGGAAAGTTCCAGTCCCTGAATTTGAGTCTCACGTTCCAATAAATTGGCTTAACAAGAAATTATGTGACAAGACCCTATGTTGTGGACTTGCTTTATTGTGACGTCCATCTACAGGATGTTGAGGTATAGCTTTACCTTCTTAGTTAGATTATGCATAGGTATTATTCGTTCTGATATTCGTATTATTCTGACGACCTCCATAGCCTCAATATTTTATGTGTTCGATGGTAATGCCACACTTTGCTTCCCGTTAAATTAAAGGACACCCTGTATTTAATTGATGGACCCTTGCTGTATTGGGGCCGGCAAAGAAAGGGCTAAGCGGGGAAGTTGGGGCAGTTAACCGAATCGATTTCGTTATATTGCTTATACTTTCATCACTGCGATCCCCAACAATGACTTGGCGATTTATTTCTTCAATTACTTGGCTGGATTATTTTGGCAATCTCTTTTGGCACTTAGTAAATATGTATTGCTTTTGTTAATAATACTTGTTTTATAATGAAATTCTTTTACATTAATAAGGAATTGATATTAATTTTAAGATTGTAGGTACCTCTACTAGTTCTAGGGGAAAGGGTCTTGCATGTCAGATGACAATATAGTAAACAAAAAAATTGTTATGTTTCAGACAAAGCTAAACTTAAATTAAAATTGTAAAAGTGCCATTCTGGAAATTACCTATAAACATATTAATAATTATACAATTTGAACTCTCTTCCCTATGTAGTTCCATACAAAGTAGAGGTCATGTGCGTGCAATGGACATTACACACTTGAGAGTGAATTACTTTGACAAACAACACACATACGAAGCCGCGGGCAAAGCTAGTACAAAATAAAAGTTAAAAACACAAATAATATTAAAGATTTTTAATTTTAATGTCCTATATTTTTTTTCATATTCATAAATGTTTCCCAGATAAAAAGGTAAGACGCGCCATCTTTATTATCAGTTATATCTTGCATTCCTCGAGAACCGTACCGTTGATGTCAATCAGGGATGAATTTTGTTTCATGCTATAATCTATTTCTGTGCCTTTCATCCAGTTCCGTTCAGCTGTTCCGGTTAGATTGAGTAACAAACACCCACATTTTCGCATTTATAATATTAGTGAGAGTAAGATATATATGTAATTAATAAGTAGGTAATAGTACATTGTTACTCTAGGGGTGAAGAAAGTAACATATTTAGCGCCGAGACGGGGTTTATAAGTTTACTAAGTTTAATAGTTCGAGGGACTAAATAAGTCTTTAACACGAGGTTAACACTGTGATTTTCATTACGAATACCAGGAAAGTAAAAATAAAAACATGATTAATTACTGAGTGAATTTAAATGAAACCGTACCAAAAAGAATACAATTACTACGTTCTACAACTCGAAAAAACAAATCAAGATCGGATTGCTGCTTTCCTGCCTATTTTTTTTCTGTGGCCGGTCAGCAATTTCATCCATTATTTTTCATTTTCATTGTTGAAAAAATGGTAAATATTTTCCCAAATCTGTTATTTTAAAGAAGAGTTGAAAGTAAACTTATAATAAGGTCATTAAGAAAATCTTTAATTAAAACTTAACTTTGTGTTTCTTAATTCGATTTTACATTAAGCTCCTCCTCCTCGCTACGCTCGGGCGACAATAGTTCGAGGGACTACATAAGTCTTTAACCCGAGGTGAACACTGTGGTTTTGCATGTATGCATTTTAAAGAAATATTTGATAGTAAATTACCTACTTATAATAAGGTCATTAAAAAAATAAACTGTTAATTCAATTTTACATCGCGCTGTTATTGAGTGGCTGCATATAAAGTTGAGATATGGTTCAATAGAAATGTAAAAATTTTATTAAAAAAAATAAAACCGACTTCAAAACACTAAAATGCTAAAAATAATCCTAACACTTAAGTACCTAATCAGTTACTTTTGGAGTCGGTGCCAGCCGATGAGAGATTCAATGTTTTTGTTTGCACCGACTCCAAAAGTAACTGATTAGGTACTTAAGTGTTAGGATTATTTTTAGCATTTTAGGGTCAATTTCAACAAGTCCATTTTTTTTGTCATTACGGTGAACTTTTTTATTTATAACTTTTTTTGAAATAAAACCATGTAGTATTGTTATTTATGATATTGTTATGATTAATCTTTACTCGACATCAAATTGAGTTCATATACTTAGGAGATATAGTACTTTAAAATTTTGGTGTCACCGAAATTAAAGAATAGTTCACCGAAATGAAACTTCTCATCACCGTAATGAAAAACGCGAGTCACCGCAATTAAATTACTTATGCAGTCACCGAAAAAAACTAAACTGTTACCACGCAACGCACCTAAAATGCTGCTATCCTAGTTCCACAATTACTTACCTACGTTTTGAAGAGTGCTATCACACAGTACAGGTTATCCTTTTGTGACTATACTATAATGGTATTGAAAGTATTAATTAAAATGTACCATACATGGATATTAACTTATTTAAACTTAAATTCATTTAGAAACGTGTGAGAATAAAAAACAAATATATTGTAATAATCAACCATAAAAACTGAAAAGATAAAAATAATATCAACACATAAGTACCTAATCAGTTACTTTTGGAGTCGGTCATATCCGATGAGAGTTTGAATGTTTTCGTTTGCACCGACTCCAAAAGTAACTGATTAGGTACTTATGTGTTGATATTATTTTTATCTTTTCAGTTTTTTGAAGTCGGTTTACTTTTTTTTATAAAATTTACTTATTTCATCTATTTTTAGTGATACATACAGTGATAATCCTCAACAATACGAATCTTTTCAGTGCAAACATAAGTTAACGGCTGAACACCGATTTCATCCCTTATTTACCCACCTTAGAGGTGAAAATTTTCCAAAAAAATTTCAATATACCATCTTTAAAGTATAAGCTATTCGATAAAGAAAGAATCATCAAAATCGGTTCACAAATGCCGAAGATATTGGGCAACATAGGTACAAAAATCAGTTGGCACGGATGGAGTTCATGCAAAGTTTGATGATTTTCTTATAGATCCCATCATCAGAACTTGATCAAATTTATATGGCACCATTCCGAAAGTATTCCCTTTCGAACAAAAAAAGAAGTATCGAAATCGGTTAACCTGGTAACGAATGATCGCTGAACATACATAAAAAAAAAATTAAAAAAAAACAAAGATACTGACGAATTGAGAACCTCCTCCTTTTTTGAAGTCGGTTAAAAATATACAGGTTGCACCCTTTCCATGTTCAAAGGGTCCAAACTCTACAGCCTGCTGACTATCCGCGCAGGATTGCATTCTGTAGAATCATGTTAAATAAAATAAGGGAGGACCTGCAATTTTTCAATAAAATGTTGTGAACGGATGATTCCTCATGCCGGAAAGATGGATATCTCAACATCCACAATCTACATAGCTAGCAAGTAGAAAACCCACATTTGATGAGGGAAGATCGGTCCCAAGTTCAATTTAAAGTTAACTTGTGGACTGGGATTATTAGCGGACAGGTGATCGGGCTATATGAACATCCAACTACACTGAATAGTGAAAATTACCTTAATTTTTTACAAAATGATTTACCCGGCATGCTAGGAGATATCAGTTTAGAAGTGAGGCGGAGAATGTGGCTTAAAAATGATGAGTGCCCAGCTCACTACGCAATAGTAGTAAGAAATTATTTGAATCAACACTACCCACAGAGGTGGATAGGCCGGCTCGGCCCTATTTTATGGCCACCCAGATCGCCGGATCTAAATCCCTTGATTTTTTTTTTATTGCGGATGTCTGAAAGACCTTGTCTACGCGAGACCAGTATCCTCAATAACAGAGTTGCGGACTCGCATACAAAATGCAGCTGCATACATAAAAACGTCTGGTTACGCGAGCCGCATCAAACATCTATAAATATAAAAGAAGAAACTGACTGACTGACTGACTGACATATCAACGCACAGCCCAAACTGCTGGTGCTAGAGATTCCAAATTTCGCATGTAGGTTTCGTATAAGGTCTAGGGGTGCACTAAGAAAGGGTTTTTCAAAATTCACCCTCTAAAGGGGTGAAATGGGGGCCCAAAGTTTGTATGGGGAAACAAGATTAGTCAGACTCTTTTATTTAAAACTTCACAGGAGTGAGTTCTCCTTACGATAAATGAGTAAACGTGTTTCAGATTTTTTGAAAAGTCAACTCCTAAAAAGGGGAAGGGGGCTGACAAAGTCTGAAAATCAACATGGGTATTGTTTCTATGGTTTATCGGGTCGCTGATTACGAAAACAACAACGATTTTAAAATGTAACGTTGCGGACGTGAAATTCCATCTCCCTTGTTGGGATGCGATGGGGTTGAAATGTCTATCAATATGGGTGTAGATTTTATGGTTTTTTGGAACTTTGATTTTAAAATGAATATTGTGAACATGAAAATTCTTGAAATTATTTGTGCCAAATTGCAATCCAATTGGGCCAGTAATTTCGGAGCTAATCGGTTGTAACAGACGGACTGACAGACAGCTATACGTGATCCCAACACAAAGGTTCTATTTTTGCATTTGATGTATACCCGCGTTATCCTAAAATTGATAAATCGCTATATTAAATCATATCATATCGTGTTTTGATAGTCATGCTAAAAATATTGTCTAGAAGTTTTGTTAGTTTTTTTAAATTACTGAGTTTGACATTCATACGTCACTTAAAATCAAATCTAACGCAAGCGAAGCCGCGGGCAAAAGCTAGTTCTTTTATAAAAAGATGCCGGGCGTGTATCAGAGCGCAAGGACGCCAATTCGAACATTTATTGTAATTTTAATAAAAAAATAATAAAAACCAGACATAAAGTTTAAGAGATACAGAAAACATAAGCTTATTATACCTTTTCGGAAAATAGAATAACTAAGAATTTTTTTAAGTTAATGGGCACGATGAGCGCCATACATTTTTTTAACATGGTAGTTGACCAAACATGAGGAAAAATAATTTTATGTTTTTTTTGGAACATTGTTTTTTTGAAGCACTTCGTGATTAGCTAGCTCAATTTTAACCATTGTTATTGATAGCTAAACTATTCTTTTAGAAATAAAAAGAAACTGAATTAGAAAAAGTCCGTATTTGTAAAAATGGCACATTAAAAACTAACCGAAAGTGGCATTTAAAAAAAAAACTAACTCAATTATCTTGAAAACCGAGATATTTTTACTAAAGTCAAAATTTGAGATTAGAGAGGTCTTGACGAAACCTATCGACAGTTAAAGGTTCATCCATTGTATCTGGGACAACCTGTATATCTTTACAACTTTTTCAGATTCTTATTTTAAAAGATTTTAATTATTAGTTTTGATAACACAAAGATACTGTAATATACAGGGTGTAACGAAAAGGTGAAATAAAACTCTAAGGGGTTATTCTACGGCTAAATTACATCAACTTTTTCTATGGGACCAACATCGAAATCGCAAAAAAAAAATCACTTTCCCATACTAAAACGCCACCAGCTGGCATCAGTTTGTATGAAAACGTCAATTTTTTTTTTTGAGATTTTGATGTTGGTCCCATAGAAAAAGTTGATGTAATTTAGCCGTAGAATAACCCCTTAAAGTTTTATTTCACCTTTTCGTTACACACTGTATAATGTAAAATAAAACAAACGTAGTCTCTTGTTATTTGTCTTCACACAATCTTATTGTATATTAGTCATTAATAAATCAGGTAGCACAAAAATCTATCTTTTGGATGGGGACACGACTCTAGCAAAAATATTTCGGAATTTAAACAACAAACGTTAATATTTCGGAAACCGATCACTGAATCGAAAAATGGTCTTTACAACCTCGCAATATATTTGAAAGACCCATCCAACGATACCCCAAACGATGGGGTAGACTAAAAATAAATAATTCATCCCTTCTTTACGTGTAGGGGAGATACCCTAGAATTTTTGTTTTCAAGATATTATTGTACCATTCTGTCGGCGTGTTTAATGTTTATACTCGTGCAAAATTACAGCTTCCTAGTACAAACAGTATCTGTGCTAGGCCGTAGACTGACAGACGGACATGGCGAAAGTATAAGGGTTCCTTTTGTACCATTTTGGTACAGAACCTAAAAAAGCACGTGTTCAATATTTTTAAATTACGTTTAAAGTGGACTAATTATCATAATTTAGTCAAATAGCCTATTGCCCACGCGAGCAACAACTGAGATTATTCTTTTAACTAATTGCTACATTTTAGTCCCCAAAACAAATATATTCCTTGTGCAACTAAAATGTAACAAAAGAAATTATGGTCTGTTTTTCACCGAAGTGAAATAATTTGTCACCGGAATGAAAAAAAAAAACACCGAGATGAAGATAAAAATCATCGAAATGAACAACTTCTCACCGAAATGAAAAAAAATCACCGAAATGATATTTTTTCTCATTTCGGTGTCAATTTAGGTCACCGAATTCACCGGAATGAGATCACCGTCATGAAAAACAGCCAATAGAAGTTAACACTACAAGCACAGTATTTATGATAGAAATAAATTAATACTACCTACTTGATCGGGCGACATTAAGTAAAAGTACATATATTTAATAAACATATCGGATCATTGGATCACAACTTTTATCCACTCACGTGAATGAAAAAAAAAGCGGTCCCAAGTCACCGGAACCCACTACTTACGTTTTTGGTGGGAACACCAGACAAGCAATACGCGTCCTCTCACATCAAGCGCTTAGGCGTCCCTGGTGCGCAAGTTTACTGCGCAGTAGCGAGAAGCTAGTGTTGTTGGATGCCTAGATATTCGCGTACAACGAAAATTCACCGCGGTGAAAAATCAAATTTGGACACGTGAATTTGTACTTACCATTCATTAAATACAACAGATTTTGTAATGAAGTTTCCGCAATAAAGTACTGCCACTATTTAGGATTTAAATTAAAAAAAGGAAATCCCTAAAAAATCAACTGTTTTTATTATATGATTAAAAGTATACTGAAAAACAAATTGTGCCGCTTCACCGGTATGAAAAACTTAGGTGTTTATATATTTTTTTTCCTTATTAGCAACAATCATAATGGAAAAATATTTGTAGGCTGCTGTAGGAGACAACATTTTTCATCTAAAAAAAAATATTACAAGTTAAAAGTGCCATCCTGCACTAGCAGTTTCAGCCATGCCGTTTACGATTTGGTGCTGGGAAAATCACCCTTTAGTGTTTTGAAGTCGGTTTTATTTTTTTTAATAAAATTTACTTATTTCATCAATTTTTAGTGATAAATCCTAATCTAACTGCTGAACACCGATTTCATCCCCTATTTTCCTACCCTTAGGGGTGATTTTTATTTTGTAAACTTTTAGCATATTATCTTTGAAGTATAAGCTATTCAATAAAATAAAAATCATCAAAATCGGCTCATATTTGACGAAGATAGGTAACAAGAACCACAACCAAAATACTATCTGGGTATATATTTGTTGATTTTCTCAAAAAGTTCTAAATCAATTTCGATAAAATTTATATGGGACCACCTCTGAAGTATGATCTACCAAACAAAAAAAGAATCATTAAAATCGATTCATAATTGGCGGAGT
Organism: Anania hortulata; assembly: GCA_963576865.1. Lineage (NCBI taxonomy): Eukaryota > Metazoa > Arthropoda > Insecta > Lepidoptera > Crambidae > Anania > Anania hortulata. The sequence goes on along the minus strand of OY756399.1, from coordinate 4,583,041 downwards.
AATCGCGTAACAAATATACAAAAAAAAAAAAAAAAAAAAAAACATACAGTCGAATTGAGAACCTCCTCGTTTTTTGAAGTCGGTTGAAAATAGAACTTTTTTAAATAATTTGACAGCAGTCAGTTGAAAACGATTCTCCCTAAGTCTGAAAAGTATTACTTTCAACCCGCTCCACAGGCAACTTCAGACCTACTTTCCGAGTATGAGTAATGAAAAATATTTTGCAATTCACAAAGTTAGTCAACATCAATACCTATTCATTGTGAACCATATTTTGCATAATATCTATTCTATTTGTGTCTATGACAGTCCACGAAAATAGGATGTCATGACTTTTACGAGATACGAGACAGTCAATTTTGCTACAGGCTTCTTCCATGTCGAAAAATCAGAAAGTGATTAGGATCACTTTCTGATTTTTTTTAAAGTTTTCTCTTTTCTTTCTTTGGAAGTGTGGAATGTTAAAAATACCGAAGCATCTTGGAATTACGCAAGAATGATTGCGTTCATTAATTGGAGGAGATTAGTTTGAAAGTCTCCGAGTGATCAAATTAGTTCCAACTTGAAATGAATTTTAATTACCAAGCAATGGGAGCAAAATTAATATCTGACTTTGTCTCTCCTAGGGAAAATAAAGATGGTTTTGATTTACATAGACTGCTTTTGGTTTTCATACACATATAATACCATTGTTACATAACTTGTTTATTTACTTTGGTATATTATTGTAGTTCTGCCACATTGCATAATAGTCGAATAAATTGAAGGGTTCAAATAAGTTCCCCTTTAACCTATTTGAACCCTTCAAATAATGAGTAAGAAGACTACTTACCTATACCATCTAAAACGAAAAAATTTTAAAAATTATAATTAATTAATTCTTTCGACGACCTCCGTTGCTGAGAGGCGAGCATACCGGACTTGGTGTCGCTATCTCTGAGGTCCCGGGTTCAATTCCCAGTCGGTCAATGTAGTATGTAAAATATTTTTTCTATATTGTCTTGGGTCTGGGTGTTGTGGTACCGTTATTGTTTCTGATTTCTGTAACACAAGGACTTAACGACCCCGTTGTTTATATGCGGTCTAAGGTGGATCGTATTTAGTGACACTACACCGAAACATAGTCTCCGAAACACCTAGTCTTATTAAGATCGTATATAGTTACTAAATGGACCCTATTAAAATATATTATAACAGCTCATATCTTTTGATGGCCCACTTACAAAAGCTCCGGTGCCTTTCAAAAAGCCTCGACGTAACGATTTCGCACTAACTCCTCGTCATAAAGCAAAATATAAAATGGACTGAACACCGAAATTCTTTTACAGCCGCCTGTAATAACATCAGAACGCTTCAATCGAACCTTTGTTATAGAGCTAGTAAAACAGTAAACCCTTATCTAGCGATATATCAAATAGTAATTTCATCATTTCAGCCATAGGACGTCCACTGCTGAACATAGGCCTTCCTCAATGACTCGCCACGCTTGGCAGGCGGATTGGTGAGGGCATTTTTTTATAAGATTTCGTACACAGACGCAGCTGCCCGTCTCGTGCTACAGGAATTAGTAGTAATAGTAATTTATTGTAATATATTTCATCATTATAATCATCATGTCCACTGCTGAACATAGGCCTCACCCAGTGACTTCCGAATTGGCCGGTTGGTAGCGGTCATCTGTCCACCTGTAATAGTTATATTTAGATTTACAATAAATTTGTATTAACTTTTAATATTATTTAGGCGATAATTGATAATCATAATCATTTAGTGTTGTTTCATTTTGGTTTACATGGTCTTATACGAGTACATATATATTTATTTTTTAGTTTATGGAATCATAATTTTAGCCTTTAGTTTTTCACTGCTGAACCTAGGCCTGATTTAACGCGCGCTGTACCGCTAATTCACTGCCCTTCACATCAGCTCCCACCTGCAACCTTTACCAAATCAGATTAAAATTATGGATTGTTTGAAACTTTGGACTTCAAATAAGAGAGCATCTGTCAAACGATCATTGCGTATTTAGTAGCAAAAGCCCTTATTAAGGACGTTAGTTTTTTGTAAAAAAACGTTTTTTTTTTAATATAAAACCTTGTCCACTTACGAACACAACGAAAAGGAAATCTGTCGAGCCATACTTGGGTTGTTTATAGACTTACGCACAGCAATTTATTGTTATAATACCTATAGATAGATGGACAACTAAATAAACAATTTTTCAGATCGCATGTTTTCTGCTACCAGTGCGTCTCCAGTCATTAGAGAGCCACCAGTCTTAAAGTAGAACAATTGAATACATCAAGTGTGCTAACTGCTCTCCCCGCGTTGTGGTCATGGTGGAATCTCCATTTTTATTAAAGGGCGTAAAATAGGGCAACTCCTATCTCCTTTTGAAGTCGCTGTCACGTTTTATTGAAAGTTGGGGAAATAAATAATTTGCCTTCAAGCGCCTTTCGTTCATCATTTTCCATTTCGTTAGAGAACTGTTTATCCGTATTGTCAGTTATCAGCCCTATTCTAAATTACCTTGTAGGTCTAAGTTTTAGAAAGATCCAGTCCCTGAATTGTCTCACGTTCCGATAAATTGGCTTAAGAATAAATTATGTGACAAGACCCTATGTTGTGGACTTGCTTTATTGTGACAAGGACCATTTATAGGATGTACTTTATAGCTTGCTTAGGTATTCGTTCGTTCTAGATATTCGTATTATTGTGACGACCTCTGTAGCCGGAAGGCGATACGCCGAACTTAGCATCGCCATCTCTCCCGAACGTTCAATGTAGAAAATTAACTTTTCTATATTGTCTCAGGTATGGGTTTTGACGTAACGTCGTTGTTTCTGTTTTCTGTAACACAAATGCTGAAGCTACTTATCATAGGATTAGAGCAATGTATGTGGTGTTGTCAAATGTTTATTTATTTATTATTATTATAGTCGCAACAAGAAAAAAAAATACTAATGCTCAATACACTATCGTTGAGGTGTCTTAGTAAAAATAGTATTAGTCTTAGGTAGTCTTTTTTTTCGTTACGGCGGCAGTACGTTTGGGTACATAAATTAAATACCTCAAACTCAAGTATTCAAGAAACAGGTGACAAACATTGTTTGATTTTTTCTTTGACACGCGTCTTTTCCAAACTTTAATTTTTATATGAAAACGTTTTAAATTTTAAAAAAATAGGTAAATAACCTTTTTTAAAACAAGCTTTTACTTTAATGCTTTGAAAAGAATAAAAGAGTTTAACTCGCATTCGTATTTTTAGCAAGTCCTTTCATTTAAGTAATACCCATATTAAAGGAAAGCATAAAAACCTTAGTCAGCCATCTTCAGAAGTCCGCCATATTGGATTTAGAGTGTCGTCACTTTTATTTTAGAGTTATTCTCAGCAAGTCCTTTCATTTGATACCTATATTGTAGTAGTGCATTAAAAATTACTAGTCCGCCATGTAGGGTGTTCCACCATGTTGGATTTAGAATTACGTCACACAGCTAACCATGCATTGTCATCCAAACTAAACGTTTATGCAAAATTTTAGCTCAATCGGTTTAAGATATCTGCTTCAAAATTGAGTTGCAAGATTCCACCCGAACAAACAAATATGTTTGTATCTAACTATAGTTACATACATACATTGCAAGCTAAATAAAAGCTTTTAATAAAACCTCGTACCCTTCGATTGATCAATTCCATTCAACGGTTCAGAATTCTAATCATGTTTACCAATTGAAATGATCGGTTTGTTTTGGATAGCATTTGTTATATAATAATTAATGTTGGCCGGAATTAAATGTTCAAACAAAAAAGTCCTGTTCCGAGTTTCGTGTGGAATTCACTTAAAAGTATTTTTGTTGACGACCGATTGGTGCAGTGGTGCGATGAAACGCAAGAGATTCCGGGTTCGATTAGGGAATTCAGGTCAACTCTGAAAACGTTTTTTCTAAATTGTTACGGATCTGGGTGCCACTGACAGAAATTTCTGGCAAAATTTATTGTATGATACATCGTAACGAAAGCTTGTTAACTCATTATAAAAAATTATGTGTTATCGGGCGTATATAAGTTTGCTTAAAAATGATCCTGTGATGTGGAAAGTCTAATAGGGGTCCCCCCCCCCAGAAATTATATTGCTCCTTGACAGGATGTAGCACTTTTTGTTCATCAAACAAAGACGAAACTCGAAACAGATTCGGTTACTCGCACTGTATTTCTGTTTTTAAAATTCCAAATGAATTATATATTGTACTAATGCAAAATAAGCAAAGGACTCATTCAAAATGAATTATATATTGTACTAATGCAAAATAAGCAAAGGACTCTATAAGAAAATTACGCGCTTAAACTTAATTTGTAATTAGATTTTCTACGAAAAATGGTAATACTCGTACATTCATTAAAAATTAAAAAGGGTCCCTTATGGCAGATGATAACTGTTTTTTATTCTTTTAATTACAGAGCCTAAGAAAATATTTTCATTCATCTCCAAGTCGTCTGTCCCTTTTTTAGATTCCTAATTTTAGATTAGTAAAATATATAAATGACAACCTCCGTAGTCGCGAGACGAGTACACCGGACTCTCTGAGGTTCCGGGTTCGATTCTCGGTCGGGTCAATGTAGAAAACGAACTTCTCTATGTTGTCTCGGGTCTAGGTGTTGTGGTACCGTTCTTGTTCCTGGTTTCTATAACATGAGTGGTGTAGCTACTTACCTTAGGATCAGAGCAATGTATGTGATGTTTTCCGTTATTTAACCTATGCACAAATAAATTGTTACTTACAAATGGTCCATAAAATTCCATCTATATATGAAAATAAGTATTTTTCTTTCTTTATAAGTATATAAAAATGAATCTCTATTTTCCTTGGTCCTCGCATCACGCGTGAACAGATGGAAGAATTTCTTTAATTCTTTTTTTGTCGTGTTGATTATTGTAAGGAGAAGGTTCTTATGAATGAAAAAAGTCGCTTAGAAAATCTTTTATGAATAAACTAAAGATCACGCGAACGCAGTCGCGGGCAACGGTTAGTAATAAATATATTATTTCATTTTGAATACAGAGTCGCTCCCGGTCGACGGGATAGTATGACGGACATACTCGTAATAACAAAACATAACAAAATTTTTTTACATTCCAATCGACGTTCAATCAACTATCATAAAATAAGACGACATTTAATACTGTCGATATTCAAAAATGTTTCGAAGCCAACTAGGTATCAATAGTTTTTCAAAATATGTTTTAATTTAGTAGGTATGTTTAGGACTTAAACGAGGCCTTAGTAGTGCCGGACGAGTCGCCTAGGGGTGCTAGTAGTTAGACTTAGTGTAGTGCTCTTTCTCTTTCTAGTGAAAACTCTTTTCCTATCGCGACAGTGCTTCGTCTCATAGCACAGGATGATGCTTGAATCGCAGAGAGCCATACAGACACATCCCGTGGAACACTCTGGATTCTTTGCGGGACAGAATGGTGGAGCGGCGGTAGACTCGCAGGGTAGGTCGCAGAAGCTCTGATTGCAGTGATCGAAATGGTCTGAAAAAAATATTAATAAATAAAATAAGCTTGACAACACCAATGTCATGGTTTGGGGTAGGGAATTTACATCCTTGAGTTAATGATGTGACAGAAAATAACTATATGCCGGTTCCGTTTCTAGATACTCAGTGCCTACTTGTCGCATATTCAAAAAGTTCTTTCATTTCGACACCAATATATTACCAATTATAAAAATTAAACCCGGGAGTTTAACGTTGTAACCTAGAAGACCTCGCTCTTCGAGATAAATACAAAGCGTACAAATCGCTAGTTTCAATACTAAAGAAGGCCATACCAACAACTTTATTATTTGTTCAACATCGAATTCGTTAAAATTCACATGCTCCACACAAATTAACGCTCTGCCGCGACGGTAATGTTTAGTTTTTTTTTTAAAGATTAAAACGCCAGATTGATCCACTGATTGACGAAATACTGATGTGGGTTAACATTAACCAGCCAAATTGAGAGACGTAAAGCTGCGTGTGGAGTGCAGTGCAATACTGTGCTTTATGTTAATATAACACATTAAAAAATCGACAGTCTCATGTGGAAATCGAACCTATACGCAATCCTGCTCGCGCGACTGCCTTTCCAACTGAGCTACCGACGACGTTCACTAATCTATCGAAATTTCGATAGGGTTCGATTCCCACCTGAGGCGGTAAATTTTTAAAAGTGTTAGGTATATTATTTTAGATATAACTACCATGTACCTAATCGCAGAAACCAAAATATTAAACTATTTCTATGATTTTATGTGTAAAAAGAACAATCGGTGTTTTTGCGATATACTTACTTATTTTTTCATGATCCTTTGGGAAAGGATCCCATTCTTGGTATTGGGCATTATTAAAGCAAAAAATCAATACTGTCACCGATAAAACTTTCACAAACATTTTATTTATTACAGGACCCAAAAAGCAAATAAAATAAAAATTTATAACAAAAATGTCAGAATTTTTTTTTCACACTAGCCAGGTCATAGACTTAGAAAAATACTAGTACTTATTCAAGTTCTAAAAACCAGATTAAAAAAGTTTTTCATACATACATGCAGTTTAGGTACTTTTTGCTTCTGTGCGTAAGCAAAAACTTAAAATCTTTAGGAATGGCTTTGTATCATTTGTCCTAATTATTTATTTTATTTTATATATATTATGAAAACAAACAACAAGTTACATTTAGTTTACAAATAATGTTTAGTACGAGATAACAAGTTCAATTAGAATTTAAATACAAGGGGACAAAGCAATAATAATGCATGCCGTAAACTAATTGTAGATATCGACTCTATTTTTAAACGACATTCTTCTTGATTCGATCTCGATTTTCTTAAAAGTACTCTATTCTGAACTTTGTGAAATCCAAAAAGAAGACTTCCGTTGTTGTTTTTGTTGGCCTGTTCGAGTTGTAGTTTTCTGATACCTTGTCGACATCAATCACACTATAAGGCCCATCCGCGGCGGCTTTTTGTAGTTATGCTTTCGCAAGTTTCGTAATTTCGCTTCTGCATTGCTACTGTCGCTCAATAGTCCTATCTGCATTGGTTCTAACCCTCAACCGCCGCCACCCAGGTGGCGGCGTTTGTCGCCTGGTTGTCGCCGCGATAGTCGCTACTTGTGGCGGCGTTTGTGGCTGTCACGTGTGGCCCGTAAGCGGCAAGGCTTCATCATCATCATCATGGCAGCCTATTGCAGTCCACTGCTAGACGTAAGCCAAAGAGCACCGTCTCCAGCTTTTTTCATCCATCCACTGCCAGCCATCATCCCAAGGTCGTCGGTCAGTGCGGCGATACTTAATCTTGAGAAATTTTTTTTGTACAAAAACAAAACAGTTGTGATTGTTTTCTAATATCGGCCCCAACTTCCAAGTCGAAAATATTAAATTCCTAGTATTATCAACTCATTATCAAATAAACAACCGGACCCGACTTCAAATTGAATATTTACCTCTATTACGTTGAAGTTAGTTGTACTTTTTTGATAGTTTGTGATTGGTTTGCTCAGCCAACAATAAATAAATATTGTTTTTCAACTACCAGAAAAGCGCTGTAACTTGTATACAGATTTAAAAGATAGATCTTTATTGCTTACCACAAAAAGTAAATAAGATTTAAAAACATTTTAAAGCTGCACATTGAGGCGATCTTATCGCTAGATGATCGCTTCTAGACAACTTTTAGGTAGATGATAGTTAAATGGCTTGTACTTTGGGACTAAATATCATAATACGGATAAAATGCTTAATTGTGTCACACTAACAGTTACCTACCTCTTGCGGTGCGGGATTCGAACCCGCAAACGTCTAGCTTTCTAGTCCGTATCGCGAACAGTCGTCGAATAAAAACACGGTTTGCCAAATCCTTCAGGATGTCTAAGACCATTTTGGTACCTACCATGTTTTATTTTTAAGTTTTTAAAATTTTAAAATATGTTAGTATTCTAAGGTCTAATATGTTTTTATTTTATTTTTAAAATGTATTTTATGAGGTACCAAATAAACATTTTTTCTTTCATTCTTTCTTTCTAATCCTACGCTATGAATTTGTCTGGTTTATTACATTGGCCCGAGAAACGTGACCTCCCATTTCCTCGCCGCTCGGAGGCGAAAGGAAGTCCCTAGGAAGTTGCGTACTATTACTTACTTTCATTTAATCTTTGAAATTGGCTTTGTTTTTTGAATTCTGCATATAATGTAGGTAGTTAGTAAGTATTTCCACTTATAATTTTGTTTTTTTTATTTCGATGGTTCCGTAGAAAAACGACTGTACAGGGTTTTGATTGGTTTTGAAACTACCAAAGTCACTCTCCTGCTTAAACACAACTTTTTTGGAGATTTTGATGTTGATTTGAGAAAAGGATGCTGTACCAACCTACCTATTTCAGTGTGACATTTGCATCTCCAAAACTAATCAAAATTCACTGTGTATTGTAGAAGCTGTGACCCCTTCCCCTACCTACAGCATAAAAGACAAATTAATAGTTTTGACTATTTGTCTTTGTCATTTATTCAGTACCAGTCCCGGCGAAGTTCGTGCCGCCTCTTCATACTTTTTGTAAATTTTCCGGTGTTTTAATAGTTATTTTACTATTCGGTGCGGATACAAATCCAACAAATCAAAGACAATAAAAATCGGTCCAGCCGTTTTTGAACTAACCCGACTTTGTTTTATATGTATATAGGCCCTCTTCCTTACTGTAACGTGCACGTTTCCGTCCATTTCGGCTGTTTTCGTTAGTGCTGCATGGTTATCGATAGCTATGTCTATCGATGACACAGTTACTATTTTGTAAAAGCATCTGCTTCTACATTTTCCACGGCTCAGTGAGTAAGGCAGTCAACTAGGCACTATCGATTGATGAACAACGATAGTGTCGATACAGGTATTTTTTAAAATTGCATGCCATCAAAATAATAAAAAGTGTTGTAGTAAATTATTTTTAAATAAGATTCATAATTGCATTTTCATCATAAGCATTTTCCTAAGAATAAAAAAATACCATTAAATGTTGTTTAAACGATTGTAAAATTAAGATAAAGGTAGTGGATAGACCTAGCTAGTGGTGACTGAGTTTGTTCCGGCGTTTCTTCTCAGCACTTGCCAGGTTGTCTGTGTCTTGTCTCGAAGCGCTAGTAGGGCCCAAAAAATAAGGAGACATGTTCTGCCCCATATGGGCCCATAATGTTATTATTGACGTTCATAAGTGGCAGTTTTCTGTCCTAAACTGAATAAATGATTTTTGACTTTGACTTTGACTTTGACTACACACAGTTTTATAAGACTGCTAGTTTGCATTTATTAAGTCTAGCAGTATACCTATTTATCGATACTATCAATAGTCAGTTGGCAAAAATAGCACTGCCGCTAACAGTGCTTAATTTTCGAGATAATGTAGTCCGTCAGCTAGATTATCAAAAAATATTGGACCCATAATTTGTACTTTGTCAATCAAACAAAAAATTACGAAGATAAAGCGCTTTAAAGTGAGCACGTGACGACACGCCTTGCTAAAAAGTGTCGTAAGGCGCGACGTTACGCGGAACTTTAACGGGCTATATCTTCATCATTTTTTGTTTGATTGAGAAAAGAATAAATACGTAGCCAATATTTTCTGTTAATCCAACTGACAGACTAATTAGATTTTTCTAGGAAACTAGCTTATTAACGATATTTTCGCTTTTGGCGTTATACACTACACTAGTTGGCATGTCTAGGTACCCGGTAAATAATCCGAGCTGACAACGCCCACGCTCGCTGCGGCAGGAAATTCTATATGAGGCGGAGTATTGGTCTCGTACTTCAACTATGGAAATATTTTTCAGGTATATGATATCAAAATTACCTACGATAGTTATAAATTTTTTGCTACAGCTTTATACAACGTGTAATCCTGACGGCCTCCGTTACCGAGTGAGAGGGGAGTCGTCTTGGTGTCGCCATCTCTGAAGTCCCGGGTTCGATTCCAGGTCGGGTCAATGTAGAAAAAAAACTTTTCTTTATTGTCCCGGGTCTGGGTTTTATGGTACCGTGTCGTTGTTTCTATTTTCTGTAACACGTGTGCTTAAAAGCTAATTATCATAGGATCAGCACAATGTATATAATGTTGTGAAAGTATTATTGTAATAACAAAAATGTTAGGAGCGTTAATGTAGTGGGCGGGTTATACAAACTCTCAAGTCGAAAATATTGAAAACAACAATCCGATTTTAATAAAAAACTTGTCATGCAAGCAAGTCAGGCTAATCTAAAAGATGACAAAGGATTTAGCGACATGTCGAAAAAACTGAATTTAATTTATACATTCTAATTTAATACTTTCTCTATTACAAGGTAGGATACGTAGGATTTTTATTTTAAAAAATATGCACAACATTTCTAAACCAAATGTATAGTTGGAATGCAATTTGAAAATAAATTAGACTACGGGACTGTGAAGCAGGATTGTTAGTCTAACTATAAAAATAGTCCGAACATGGCCCCTAGTGAAGGCCCGGAGTCCTACTGGTTGGACAGAGCAGTTGGACCACTGCCCTGGACTGATAATTTTAGAGGTAAGCATAAATAGGCAGAGAGGTTGGAAGATATACAAACATAGCAAAATAGTTTAAATTATAGTAAGTAGTATTATAGTAAGTTATTTCACTTCTTTCCTCAACTTTTTTTTTTCATTTTATCACAAATTTATTACAAAAAATCCTACAGCATAGTACACCAATCCATTAGCACATAGTATTTCCATTTGAATGAGTTAATTACCAAGTGGTGGCAGTAAAGGCGCCGTAAACATTTTATATGGCTTGAAGCATTCGTGTTGAGCTAATGCAGCTTGTAACGAGCTATGGGTAACGTAATTATGGACAGCTGAACTTCTCTTTGACACGATAGTCGGCTAATCACTAGATGGATACCACACTGGTACCTTTTTATATATATCTATATCCGTTGCTAAAAGTTAAGGTAACATAAAGTTTTCTAGGTATTTAAGTTGTTTAAAAGGACTTATTAGTCACACAAGTTTTTTAGGCTGGTAAAAAGATCTTAAATAAGCCCCGTAACACTGCTCTGTAAGGGCCTAGCACCATTCTGTATTTTTAAAACAATGATATAATAATGTTATTATTCTCTTGTAAGGTAAAAACACCAATAATCTTATTATGAATGGTAATTTTAATATAAAATAGGTAACAATACCCAAGTAGTATGGGTGACATGTTATTTGTTACATTTTACAGTTACACTTTACTTAGTTATTTAACACTTGAAATAGTAAAGATAAGGTTATGTAGCGCCAGTTGCTCTATTGCACTAAGCAAAGATAATACACTTTACTTAGTTATTTAACACTTGAAATAGTAAAGATTAGGTTATGTAGCGCCAGTTGCTCTATTGCACTAAGCAAAGATAATACACTTTACTTAGTTATTTAACACTTGAAATAGTAAAGATTAGGTTATGTAGCGGCGCCAGTTACTCTATTGCACTAAGCAAAGATAATACACTTTACTTAGTTATTTAACACTTGAAATAGTAAAGATAAGGTTATGTAGCGCCAGTTGCTCTATTGCACTAAGCAAAGATAATGCTTATTTTAAAATAATAATGGATTTGACTCCTTTTACAAGCTATAAAAATTATAAATAATCTTTATTTCACAATCAGGTGTAACTAAAAGTACAGGCAATGTATGTTACAATGTTGGTGCTTAGAAGAAAATAATAAGTACTTATAGTTTAAAATAAATAGCTACTATCATCACAGCATTACATTTTACTTGCTTAAAAACATACCTACTTTAAAAAGGCTAAGAGGCAAGCCCAAAATGTTTTTTTATTTTTTTCGTCGAATACATAATAAATAAATGATTTCGATAACATTGAGTAAGGAAGCGCCGAAAAATACGCCTCCGACTCCGCCGATATCCACTGAAACAGAAAACAATTGATGATTTGACGTCTTTATTAATTTCAAAATATTTTAAATCACTTACATTCCGTAAGTGGCACAATATACGTAAGTACAAAAATATAAATTTTATAAACATTTCTTTCAAAGCACGAGTGAGTGAAATAAAAATGCAATAAACATACAAAGCTACAATGACACACGGTGGACATACAACTAATAGACCCTGGCCGGTTTATGACTTATTTTTTGGTAACAATATCATGATATTACACACAATTGTCGTTGACAGCACTCAAGAAGGCAGATCCAGCAGATGCCTTTCCGAAGCCACAATTTTCTGACGTACTTAACGCGTGCATTTAAAGCGGCCACATTGGGAGCGAAGTGAAACGAAAATAGCCCAACAGAGCTCGCAAGTTTGCATCGTTGGCAAGTGTGAAAAGACGCTATAGCCGTATGAGCATTAATAACGACCTCCTTTATCTCTATTTCGCTTGACTTGTCTGAATTAGATACCTCCCAGTACCAGCCAAGTGGCTCAGCACCCCTACTATAAAACTAATAAACGGTACGTAGTACGTAAAGCAGTGTTGTTTTTGTCTGGTTCTCTTCTCCTAAAACGAAATTAACATTTATGACAGTACCTGCGTACTATCTTAAAATGGCTGATTTTTTTACACCCTAGCTAAAGTTCTAGAGAGCTAGAATTTTTCAGGATACGGAATAAATATACACATTTGTAATTTTCAACTAAGCTACCGAGGACGTTGGTTAACCCGACGAAATTTGTCAAGTGTTTTTCGCTGTCGAAGCCAGCATTTTATCTGATCAATGTTGCTATACGTATACCTAATTAGTATACTACCGTCAAACACCCGATAAAAATATTGTTGCAAATATTTAACTATCAGTTAAGATCAGAACAGCTTAAACGAGACACCTGAGGCAGTCGATTTTCAAGTGTTATATTATCATAATAATCACACTATACACAATTGCATTGTCTACTTTAATATAGGGGAGTGACTGTTACCGACTAGTCCTAGTGTGTGCCTAATGGCAGCTCTTCGCACCCTCGAAGCGGGAAGCTGGGCCAGCCTCACCAGCCCCCGGGTCCCCCGCGCCGTCAGCGCCGGTGACACTTTACCAGTGTGACGACTGTAAACATATTAGTCTTTCTGCACAATTGAGATACATGATGTACAGTGGCTGGACGCGACAAACGAATTTTCCTTATTAGTTTTTAATTAACCGACCGATTCGACGTGAACAGTGAACGAGGTTCCATATACCTATATACAAAGAAATGCGCGTTCGACCCTGATAGGTATGCGTTTACCTTAAGGTCCTCATCAGCCATGTCACCTAGTGGCCAATACGGGAGATACCAACTTGGCAGACTGGAACAAATAGTAGATGGCAGAGACACAACGTGACCGTCCACTGCAACGAGGTAGGTGTTGGCTGACGTTTCGTCTCTTTTGGATATGAAATAGATATTTCGGTCATGTAGGTAGGTATTTAGGTATGTACGAGTAGGTATTTCTCATCTTTTTAGGACCATGATCCATCTAATTTTAACCCTTAGACAGGTAAACAGGGAGGTGCTTGTAGCTCACTGCCGGTAGCGCTTTGATATTGATTACCAAAGTTACGCCGCGGTTGTGATTGGATGGGTGACAATTCCAAAGATATTAAGTGACATTTATCATGCTTCGGGAGGTAAGAGACACGTTTTGTGCCCTTAAGTGAGAAGGGGCTAAAGTATCGACACAAGTAACCTATAATAAAGCCCGACTTCTCTCCAAGAGCGTAAGATGTAGTTCTCGACATTTTACCCTCTTTATAACATTATCTACTCATAGTATAGAAAACGAAGTGGATAGCAATTATTGTGTCTTGACTTTGCCTTCCGAATTCCCACCTTAATGGAAACATAATGAGTGGTTTCTTCTGCTCCGCCTAATTGCTATTCCTGCGGGAAACTAACGATTCAGTTTAGGTATCCTACCTACTGATAATTACAAGCACATCTAATATTACATAGTGCAACACGAAACTGAAATAGTTACTGCAGGGTCACTCCAACTCCAACAGGGATGACACAGCACTCTTTTTTAGCGGAGAGAAGTGGGAGGATGTATTCTTCAGTGCACAATTGGGATTTGACAAAGTGTCTGCCTGGCTACAGTCCAATCTGCTCTCACTCAATATTAGCAAGACTATGTATATTGCTTTTGCATATAAAAAAAATCTCCTTCCTCCAACCCATCTACTTATCTCGGCCCATACTCCTTCTTGTCTACAACATGCTCTTTCTCAATGTAATTGCCCTCTGATACTTAGAACGGAGTGCATCAAATATCTTGGCATCACTCTCGACGAAACCCTTACATTTAAACCTCATATTGACGTGCTTGTAGCTAGGCTGCGTAAACTCATATATATATTTAAAATTTTAAGATATATTGCTGATAAAAGCACAATCAGGATGGTATATTTCGCTTTGTGTCAGTCCATAGTCAGCTACTGCATTACGACATGGGGAGGTTCTGCCATAACATACCTACTTGAGGCTGAGAGAGCTCAAAGAGCAATCCTAAAAACAGCGGCTGCTCTCCCTTATCGTTACCCTACCAACTTGCTATATAAGGAATGGGATGTTCTTACGGTGAGACACACATTTTTATTACTTATCGTGCTTAAAAAACACACCGAATTAGAATACAATCCAAACCTACTGAAAGACAGGCGTAGAAAGGACAAAATCTGCAATATAGATCCTCTCAAATCTGCCTCCTCACATAAATTCTACTGTTTCCTTGGGCCATACTTATATAATAAGTTTAACAAAATTCTCTCAATTTACCCGTTGAATAAACATAGTGTTAAACTAACTGTTTCTAAATGGCTAAAATCCCTTGATTACCAAGAAACAGAAAATCTATTAATATTACTTAGGCTATCTAAGTAAAGATCTAAGTAAAAGAAAAAGAAAGAAAAAAAAAAGAAAAAAAAAATGCACGCACTTACTGTCATACATACACACACACTCACACACACACATACACACACACTTCTGGAATCGCATCATAACCACACTCGTATTGTTGTTTATATTATTACATTGTTATCTTATAAATTCTACTTTATCAAGTCTGTAATAGCACTGTAATGCTTATTTTTGTCACTGTAATCCTGGCGACCTGTAATACAGGTATTTTTATACCTATGTCAGGCACCAGACTCTCACATTATAGGTATTATCTGTATGCATACTTAGCTACGCACTGAATGTATTGTGTAAACCTATGTGAAGAGTAAATAAATTTTAAATTAAATTAAATTAACTATAACTCAATAAGCAGAACGATCGGGACGTATAAGGACAAAACCAGTCAAAGATACTTGATTGTAAACTTGCTTTTATACAAACATGCAAACAAGGTAGAGGTAAGTAGTTATTTTGTTTTTGCCTCCGGTAAATGAAATAATTAGCTAAACAAAGCATCTTTATTAATTTTTAACTGTAGAGAGGTTATCTAAGCAAAATGTATTTTTTACTTTTCTTTCATATTACTGTGTGGTTTCTGAATAAATTATTTTATTCTTATTCTTATTCATATTAACAAGCTGACCACCACCTGGTCTAGTGGTTCGGGCTCCGGGCTACAAAGCGGTTGCGGGTTCGAATCCCGCAAGGGGCAAGTATTTGTATGATGAGCACGAGCATGTACCCAAGTCATGGATGATTATAAATGTGTCATGCATGTTTATCCATTTTAAAGTCGCCATAGAACAAGTTTTTCTTAATTTGTGGCCAGATGCAACTATTGATTGGCTAACAATCCATCAGCTACTGCATCTAGGTGGTGTAAAGCTGGGGGCTAGGTTCAGTAAAGGGCTCATAAAGCCACTATTTACTCAACGGGTTTTCTGAACCTGACCTGAACAAATAGAGTTCAATTTCAACTTAGAACATTTGACGTTTTTTTTGTAGTTTTATCCGTAGCATTTAATATATTTATTTCCTTATTGTAACTAACGGGTAACTGGCTATGATCTTACTGTAGAGTTGTCGACGTTTTATAAGTATTACTGACGACCACCTTAGCCGAGAGGCGAGCATACCGGACTTGGTGTCGCTATCTCTGAGGTTCCGTGTTCGATTCCCGGTCGGTCAATGTAGTATAATAACTTTTCTATATTGTCTCGGGTCTGGGTGTTGTGGTACCGTCATTGTTTCTGATTTCTGTAACACAAATGCTTAGCTACTTATCATAGGATCAGAGCAATGTATGTAATGTTGTCCAATTATTTTTTGTTATATTATATTTATTTGTATATTTATATAAAAATCGTTTAAAGTTAGAAAATATGAGGCAGACAAGACAAAATAAAAAGAAAATAGCAGTCTTCTATAAAATAATAAGTAGCTCCTTATTACCGTTAAAATATGCAACGAGAAATAGGGCATTCAAATTGTTATTTAAAATAAAGGCTACGAAACTTTTACAAAGGCACTCTTTGGTACAATTTAAAAGTCAATTTCGTCTTAATTTAAAGTCAGAAAGAGTTATTAAAGCTGACTTAAAAGAACGTTCAAATCAGGCTAAGCGATTTACGAAAGAGATTAGGTTTTTGTATATCAACGTCTGAAGTGGATACCTGAAGATTCTATTAAATCTTAATACGTACATCATACACAAAGAAAGGCTTCATAAATTCTAATATTTAACAAATAAGAAGTATTAAAATTTCGCTAAAGGTCTGGGTAGATGGGTGATCATTCCAACCGTATTTAATAACATTTATCACAAGCATCGCTAATAGGTTCAAGTTGTGAAGGCAGAGGTCTTAGGGTGGCTTGATTACATCTGACAGTAAGGTTTAGTCACCGGCCTCACAACAACATTCCACCAATGCGCGCTTAGCGTGATGAAGTATGGCCCATACCACCTCATAGTTCAAGCACAGTCCTGTGCCCTGCAGTGGGACGTACAGGGTGTAAAAAAGCTTAACGAAGCCTTAAACTACGCATTCTGTACATCAGACAAAGTTGTATGCAAAAAAAAAATGCTGGGAAATTACTTATTTTTGGGTATAAAAAAACCAATTTCTAACTCGCAATGTATAGCGCGCAACAGACTATGCCTGTGTGTGTGCATACGGTCGGCAAGTGATGTGTGTGCACATTGTGCGCAAAGTGCGCACGATTTATTGCGAGCTGTGCTCTTTAAAGCATTTTCATGAAAGAAGTACTAACAATTTCAACTATGTTTCTTTGGCAAAAAGGTTAGTTAAAACCAATAGGAAACATATTTGTGTTTTTTTTTTAAATATAACTTTGACCGTCAATATAGTTATGTCAGTAATCAGTCATGTCCCAAGTATGGTGTAGAAGGAAACAAAAGATCGTAATAATAGATAGAATATGTGGTATTCGGCTTCGTTAAGCTTTTTTTTACACCCGATATAATATAATAGACTGACTTTACTTTTTATTTTACAATTACCTAATAATTCCCTGCATGAGACTTACGTTGAAAATATATGTACTGGTTTATAGGTAACCTCTTCACAGCTCATAGGGCAGTTGCAGCTGGTTGCCCCCAGTGATTCTGGACAAGAAAAATAATGATTATAGTTAATAAATAATATAATTTCAATTGATAATTAAATTTATTCACGCTGGATTCAAACGGCCCATAGTTCACTGTAGCTATAAATTCAGCTGTGGACTTACAAAGGATGATGATAATGATAATTTACTCCTTCATTGGCATTCTTCTCATCACCAGCCGATATAAGTCCCGAAGCGGTGGTAGGCTACGTAAGGACTACATATCGGCTATGGTAGGCTACCACCGTGATGTGAAGAAACAGCGCAACAAACTGTCCACCACTAGACTGGTAGGGCAAAGCTCTATTTTTGGGACGTATATAAGTGCCCGGAAGAGAGCCCAATGTTTAATAAATGGTTATTAGTATTATTATGACTATTATGGCTGATGGTGTTTTATGGTACCCTCTCACTCAACTCAGTGAAAATATGATTTCAGGCTTTGAGCAAGGATAACTCAGTATTATAATAATATTATAATATTCTTTATAACTTCACGCTTCAAGTCGTTACTGTGGAAAATGGTTGTGACCGGGAGACAATAAAATGAAGCCATAATATAATAGTTTCATTTATTTCCAGAGGTATAGAAAGCTGCTATGTCTTCGTTTAATGGCCGCTTACTTCGTTCGTATACTCGTCCAATAAGCCACACAATACGCAGAGCAAATGTCTATTTGAACTTGGATTTAGTCTCATCAAAGTTCTCCCGAGATTGGGTTAGGGCTCCCTAATCCGTATTATTGACAAGAGCGGTCTGTATTATATACCGTCAAAGTACACAATCACAATCATACCCAATTTTATTAAATGGCTCCGAAGTATTTTTGATTAGATTTGATACAAGTTACAGAAATTTATAATTGCTAAGACATACTAATCTATAATATCTATTTTAAAGTTATTGACACTACATTTTAATTTGATTAGTTATCCATTTTTGTAATCCTTATTTTCATTTTGTAATTTAATGTATTGTGACGGACGCCTTAACATAATTGTGCCTTAACATAAAACAAGCTAATAAATGTTAGCTAAAAATTGTTCGCTGGCTGACACGTTGTGACGTCATTCCTATATATCTCTATTCGATCGGAACGGACCGCAGGCAAACCAGTGCCGCATTATATGTCTACTGAGAATCTAGCTGTGCGTGCAATCTTAAAAACGAAAACATTCAAACTCTCATTGGATGGCACCGACTCCAAAAGTAACTAATTAGGTACTTATATGTTTATATTATTTTTAGCTTTTCAGTTTTTTTAAGTCAGTTTACTTTTTTTATATAGTTTACTTATTTTATCTATTTTTAGTGATTACATCATCAACAAAACGAATCATTTGAGTGCAAACATAAGTTAACGGCTGAACACCGATTTCATCCCTTATTTTTCCCACCTTAAAGGTGAAATTTTTCCAAAACTTTTTCAATATACCATTGAAGTATAAGTTAACCGATAAAGAAATAATCATCAAAATCAAAAAAGTATAATAAAAAACATTTTCGGAAAAAAAACACCCCTAAGGGTGAAAAAATAGGAAATGAAAACGGTGTTCAGCAGTTAAATTATGTTTGCACTCGTAAGATTTGTTTTGATTAGGATTTATCACTAAAATAGATGAAATAAGTTAATTTTATAAAAAAATCTGTTACTTTTGGAGTCGGTGCCAGCCGATGAGAGATTCAATATTTTTGTTTGCACCGACTCCAAAAGTAACTGATTAGGTACTTAAGTGTTAAGATTATTTTTAGCGTTTTAGTTTGTTGATGTCGGTTTTTATTTTTTTAATAATTTGAAGTCGGTTAAAAATCAACTTGTAAGACCGGGCACAACTACTTCAGTGTCAGCTGTACATACACCTTTTTATCCTGCCCATGTAAAATAGATGTCACGTGTCGCTGGCCCGCATGCTTTTTCATTTTATTCAATTTATAGATTATTATTTTAAGCAAAAATATGAACCGCGAACCAACAACCTGCAGTCCACTTCTCCCAGGTATAGATAGATCCGACCACAAAACAGCTATCCGACCCACCCCCGAACGATTCGAATATGTCTGCTTCTTTGATCTTAATGTATCAAAGAGAATATTTTACTTGAAAAAATGGTGGTGGGATCCCTCCGGACTTTCAAAAGCACTTGAAATAGATTTTTCATGTGAAATAATCTATTTGCAAAAAATAACGATGTTCGATTTCCGGTCGGTCAATGTACAAAAATAACTTTTCTGGGTATTGTGGTACCTGCCGTCGTTGTTTCTGATTTCGGTAACCTGCAGGACACAAGCTACTTACCATAGGATCAGAGCAATGTAGGTGATGTTATCTAATGTTTATTTATTTTTATAAGACTTATAAGTCATTACTCTTCTTCAATACTTCAAAAGTCAAACTACTAATAAAAAGTCTGCGTATAAAAATCAATCATATACTTTCATAATTGGCTTTTTATTATTTTGTTAGTAACTTAGGAAACCTTCTACCTACCTTTATTCTTACTAAGGCATACCAAGCCCTGAATATTGCACGGAGGAACGTAGCCTGCGAACAAATAATACGTTTTATTGGACAGGCTTTTGTCTGTTTATTACAGTGTCACAACAAAGTATTCAAGTATACAAGAGACGAACTCGTATCAACCCAGTAAAATACTGAGAAAAAAATTATGCGAATAAGTATAGTTATATCACTTGGTTTTGGCACAGAATATATTTTATTAGACAAGTTTTGGTTTTATGTTTTATTTTGGTTACCATAAAAAGTAGTAGTAATTCAACCTTAAAAGATAGACATATATATGATGTCACAAACTTAGAACTTCTAAAGGGGAGCAATTCCGTCGTACATGATTTTTTCCTCACTTTAACAGTTTACGCAGCGCACGCTACTGAAGCTCTCAAAAGGAATATTTTATCCCGTTTTTGCAACGTTTTTCATTGATGCTGCGCTTCTATTGATCGTTGCGTTAAAAAAATATTCAAACAAGTATTTAGTTCCTTAGATTAGCGCAACAACAACAAATTCTTCAGCTTTATAATATTGGTATAGATACCTTAAACAACGTAATTCCTAACTCAATGATAGCTATATAAACATTGGGATTCAATGGTAAGTTTTATTTAATTACATTTTATTTAACTTAATGGTTACGTAGCTAATGATTCCTTAACAATAGAAACAAAGCACTTTTAAATATTCTAGAAATCTCTATTCTATTAGACACGAGTATTATTAACTAATGAAATAGCTACTGAAATTTTGGGGCATGAGTTGTTTATTTTAAGTTAACCCAAGTCCATTTTACTGGTATTTTCCACAAATCGAGTTTATTTAATAAAATGAAAAAAAAAAACTCACGATTTATTAAATGTAAAATATAGCTGTGAGATGTAAAATATATAGAGAGTCACTCGTTCGAAACCATAGACTTAGAATACGCTACTAAATCTATGTTCGAAACTAATTACCACTTAGCTGAGTTAAAATAAGCATAAAAGTGTATGTGCAAGGTCGGCCTAAGACACAACCCTGTAGTACAGCATTCAGGTGCTAGTGAATCAATTTAGTAGGATGTTTTATTCAATTAACTGAATAGCCTTTATTATAGAGCCAACATCGCAAGTCGCAACACGAAAGAATAACGAATGCTCCATTAGATACATTTTATGGTAAGCGCAATGACCATAAAGCCCAGCATTGGACTTCCAAAGCTAATGCTGAAAATTAAGTGATTATTTTATAGGGAAAGGTGTTTTTTTTATCCCGATTCCAATATTAGTGGCATAGTGAAAGTTGTTCATTTTATTGCGTAGTCGTTAACATTCTGATAAAGAGACTACTTTGTTTAACCATTCACCCTGGATATGTGTAAAGCAAAGAACTGACTGATACTAATTAAATGTATCACAACTTAGTATTCCAGGTATTTATTTTGGGCATGAGGTGGTTTGTAGAAATGACGGCCAATGAGGCAGAAACGTTGTGGAATAGAGAACTAGCACCGGCAAGCGCAGCGTTGGACGTCTACCCACAAGGTGAACAGACGACCTGGTAATGGTTGCGGGAAACCACTGAATGCAGGACGCTTCCAACCGGCCAATCTAGAAGTCATTATGGCTTATTTTTAGTAATAGACGTCCTGTGGCTGAAATGATGATCATAGTGAGTGCAGTTACAGAGCTGGAACTGTAACACTGCCCTACATTACGCAGCATGCGTGCTGTACGCATAAAGCGATTATACCTATGATAACTAAGTACTCCACTTACCTATCTTGGGCATAAGATGATGAGTGCAGTTGCAGTGGTCGGCCTGTGACATTGCCCTGCAGTACAGCATACAGGTGCTATACGAATAACGCGAAGAGGGCCACTCCCGCGCAAACGGTGGACGCTCGTGCTTAAAAAGACACCCGCGCACGGTTGGCGGCATGGCCCTCACGGACTGGTCGCTTAGCGTCTCTTCTACCTGTCAAAAGATAGTTATTTTCGTCATGTACCGCTCGACAAGTAATAGTTGTCTGATCGGATTACAATTTTTCTCTAAACACTTTTCTAGACTTTCTCTAGACAGACAGAAACAGTTCTCTAGGGAGACCCTAACAGTCGAAAAATGTTGCTGTCGAAGTTGTTGTTGTTGTTGCTGTAGATCGTATAGCATGGTTGGCTGGTTGGCCGGTCAATATGTCGCAGGTTGATGAGAATATACAGGGTTACATTACAAAGGGGTGTCAAATTTCTAAAATAAGATCTAGGCAACAATATGAAGAAGCGCCTTATTGTTATTGTTTTTAATAATCGTAGGTTACAAAAAAATACTTTAAAATATCCGAAAATAAAGTCAATAGAGAGACTACGAAAGCCGCGAGGTCATTTATCAGAGGCGTAGGTACGGCGAGCCAACAAGGACCTTACGGCTTACGCAGTGCATATACGGTGCAATTTTTGCATGAATGAGTTAAAAAGTCCACGTTTACGATTTTTAACAATGGACAGAAATAATTAAATGTTAAAAAACAACATGTTCTTTGCATAGTTCGTTTAAGTTCTGAGCCACTCCTAAAATTTGGCACCTGTAAATGTAACCCTGTATAATAAGTGAAATCCCTATTTACAGGACGTATTACTTACAGCTGACAACAAGACAGTATTTTATCTCATCACTAAAACTTTTCATTAATAAAGAATGAGAGTATTAGAAAATGCGTCATCTTCTGTATTATTTTTTTAAGATTTTTATGAAATTCCTGATAATCTCATTTACCTGCGTCATATTGATAAGCTAACTAGTAACCATGCCATATTGTCGCGCTGTACCAAAAGCGATACAAATGTTAAAATATTCGAGTATTAGTACGCCGTTTAGTGTTGTTTCTTTGGCAATCACACGTGAAATAAATAATTGCTTGATTTAATAGTACGGCGGTTTTTTTTTACACTGTGCTAGATTGGTACCACATCTGCCGATTCTACGTATATAAGTCACTGGAGGAGGCCTATGTTCAGCAGTGGACGTCCTATGGCTGAAATGATAATCATTAGCACGATAAAGAATTTTTATTATAAAATATAATTTGTAAGTAAAATAGGTACCTACTAAACATTAAGTAGTTGTGTTTTAAGGTATTTGTGTTGAGTACCTAATAGATAAGTTAGAGCTAAATTTATTATATTATGATTAAATTATTCATAAACCACGAAAATACACTTTTTTATGGTAGAAGAACGGCTCTTGCAAGTACAAAAACAGCAAGAAAAAATTGACTCTACTGAGAAAATTGTTTGCTACATTATTGGCGCGACAAAAAACTGTACTAATTTTCAGAATGTCATAGAAACAGCGCTCTCTCGCGCGTTACCAAATTAGAAATAATATTTCAAGCTGTGGAATACAAATATGTGCCGTTTTTCTCTTTGTACCCGTACAATGCTATTCCAATATAAGAACCAGTCTACACATTGTCGCGTGGGTATTTATTTTTGAGGAGATTGCGTTTACGTTGGTAGGTAGGTAATAAGAATATCTGTTTCTATAAAGAGAGTCGGTAAAAATTATACACACTAGAACATTAGTCACGTCACGTCCCTCACAATCAAATAAACAAGACGTACCTATCGTATAACTATCAAGGATTTACATCCTTTAAGAAATAGCTTTTTTTAATTGAAAATATATAAATATAAATATCTTAATATCTAAATGAAATTAAAAAATATATTTCTTAAGGGGGATTAAACCCACGTCCTTACGCTAACCGGGCTACTTTTTTCCGACTAAGGTATACTACAAGAAAACGTTCCGGTTGATCATGAGTTCCTACAAGTAACCCCATAAACGTCGCCGTAGAGCTTAAACCTCTCTATTTACGTTTTAATATTTTTTCTCGTGATTCTAATGCTAAATAAGGTAGTTGATAAGGTTTAAAGCTATACAGATTATTATAGACTCTCTTGGGCACTGCAATTAGAAGAGGTATTTATCAATCAAACAGGTACTTACCCACCAACTTAAGCAAATAAAAAAAATGCACGATTTTATTGATATTAGCTTCATTTCAACTTGGACAGAAAAAACGTAGTACATAACGCATAATCTAGTTTGACTAAAACAAGCGATTTATACTTAAGCCGCCATCTATGATGACAGACGAAAAACTCTTAACGCGTGCGAACTGAGGCCCAATTCCCGTAATTTGACAATAGTCGCAATCCGGTGTCGATCCGCTCCCAGTAACATTACAATCACAAACGGTATTCTAGTAAACTTTTAATTTAACTTAAAATTATCAAAACAATCCAAATAAGACTGAAAATAGAGCAAAAAAAATTCTAATTTTGTTTTCTTCCATTTTCAGTCGCATTACGAACCATAATTGCGTTTTTTGGGTTTACGGGAATACCGTTTGTGATCGTAATGTTACTGGGAGCGGATCGACACCGGATTGCGACTATTGTCAAATTACGGGAATTGGGCCTCTGCTTTAAGTTATTGTGCTTCCATAAGTTACCTCGTACACATAAGAGGATTTCACTCTACGGCAACATTAAGCCCTTAGCTAAAACTTTAGTTACCTTCAAAATAACCTCAAAATCAGTGATCATAGGAAGGATCAGCGGCCGGCCCAGTGCGTTCTCCATCCCTACGGACACCATGTCGTCGGGGGAATGGACCCTTATCTGAAACAATTAGACACGGTACGCTGTCATTGGTACAGTTAGTTATACAGTGTGTTGACGTTTTCTTGATAGTGCCAGATGTGTAGTATGTCTTCTAACTCCCAGCAAACAATGAATTCTGGTATATGTGACAAAAATGGTTAGGTACCACAATCATTGTTTTGCCGACCTATTTATAATATTATGTCCGACCGAATAGAAAACGTAGTGTTCGTTTCGAATGCCGAGACTATTGTTCGGGAATGTTAACCAGTAACCAGGCGGAAATATTTAGTAGTTTAATCGGGGGTATAGACAATAAACTAATCTTTATTAGTTGTCGACTTGTGGTAGTGGCTATTCGCCACAAATGAAAATTTTATTTTGCAATTGACTGTACACTTCTCAACCGAACAATGCCTTTCAACTTTCCGCTCCTTATTCCCTTTTCCCGAAAGTGGAACGTCATTTTTGTTGGGCAATAAATAAAGTTAAGGGTATCATTAAAACTTCTATAGGAAACTAGCAAAATATGCCATCGGCGTTCGTGTGCGCTAATCTATCGTTAGGAAGTTTTGAGAGATGACGCAGAAGGTTAGCTTAAGTTTCGTAATTAGAAAGTTTTAATCATGCTTCTTAGCTGTAATAATTTGAGGATGAATAAATCTTTCTCGGTTTTTTACCATTTTGACATTCGCAGTACTCAAGCAAATACAATTTAATACGCAATTATTGAGTGCACACCGCAAATGGGCAAACGAAGTGTGGCATTCCTGTGAACCTAATCGGATAGATAGACTGACTAGAGTACCTACCTTCTATATTGATACTAGCTTCTGTACCAGAAATTGTAACGCAACGTCTAGGCTAATTTTAATTCTCATATGTTCATTAAGTAAATCCAAGTAAAGGCCCGAGAAAACAAAAGCAGCGCGAGGAAGCAATCAACAGTAGCAGCACCGGCACAGCTCGTGGTCGCGCCGGCGCCGCATCTGCATTGCCTATGCGTTGCTCCCATTGCAATGGGTAAGTGCACTCTCTGCTGCTCTACCACGCAACCAATTTACTCACTCGCTGCCCTTTTGAAGTTGGGTAACGTAGAAGTTTTTTCACGGGCCTACGTTATCTGCCCCGCTGCTGTGTCTGCTTACTTTCTACCAATTGCTTGTATTACACTAGCGCGTCCAAACCTCATTGCTACTGTGCTGTTTTAATTTGGTGTGCTCAGACAGTGTAAATAAATCAGTCACTTACCCCCACTTCTTGTATAGCGGAGAAGACCAGATGCGGTAGGCCGATCTTTCGGTTGACGGTAAGGGAAGACTCGTTGCCGGTCAGTCTGGAGTTGAACACGAAGCACACTCCGTACTCTGTCTCTATTGGCAGGAACCTACGACATCAGGCGTAGCTTTGAAATAGTGGTCTTTTTCATCATAACCATTTATTACTGTTCATAAACAACATTCTAGGTTTACGTCTACAGACGAGTATCTACCGCAGAATGGCCTAAAGACCGCTGGAATCGTGCTGTTTAAAGCGGTCATAACCCTCATTCATGAAGGATATGACAAAGCAAAAAAATTATTTTTCAAATAGCCAAATACTTAAAGTTACCTATCCATTGTTGCGCGTGAGTATTGTAACCAGAAAAGAGATTTTGTTAAAGTTACAATAGAATGGCCCACTTGCGCATCTAAGGATCTACTGAACTATCCACCGGTAAGAAACATCAGTCAGTTTGTATGACGTTGACACAGACAGAATGATGTCTTAATGCCGTACTACTAATCTGGTGGTGCGTAAGTCCAATTAAGAATATTCTACACTCTGCTCGCTCGCTTGAGGTAGATGCAGGACTATATTTATCCGAGACTGCCAAGCTTTCGATGTAGTTTGAAATATTTTGTTTGTCGACTTAGGCCTAAGTATTCACGTTTTGAGCATGAACTGGCCCTGGATATATTATATGAAGATTTAACTACTGAAGATAACTTAGTTAAAAAATTCTGACTGTAACGTCCGATTTTATAATTATATTTTACCGGAAAACCCTGAACCCGCAAAAGCTCAAGGATTAAAATCCACTCACCTAAAAATGCAGCTACAGATTTCCTAAAAAACCAGTATTATTTTAACTAATGGATTCTTAATTTGTTGAGATACTCTTGCTGAATTAATTATTTGTTGCCGTAAACACACTTTAGCCTTTGTGTGTTTAAAACTTTCGGATCGGATTTCGGTTTCAATCTTTGGTACATTGAGCAATTAGTGAAGGTAGTAAGGTACAAAGATAATTTAACTGCTGAACACCGATTTTGTTTTCTATTTTTCCACCCTTAGGGGTGAATTTTTTTCCGCAATTTTTTATCATAGTATCTTTGAAGTATTATTTATTTTAAAAAAACCATCAAAATCGGTGCACATTTGGCAAAGATATTAGGTAAGATAGATACTAAAAACAGTTGGCGTGGTACGGAGTTCACGCAATGTTTGGTGATTTTCTTACAGATTCCATCATTAGAATTTAACCAAACTTATATAGGAAAATTCTGAAAGTATTACCTTTCAAACAAAAAAAAGTTATCGAAATCGGTCAACGTAGTAACGAATGATCACTGAACATAGATTAAAAAGGTTTCGACAATTGAGAACCTCCTCCGTTTTTGAAGTCGGTTAATAACTAATAAAGGGACTTTTAACCTACCCCTACACCCTTAAAACAACCCCTCATCTTCGAGGATTTTTACTATGTTCATCTAAACACCGTAAGGTGTCTGTACCGATTAATAAACTACACGAATTAATTTCCCTGGAATTATAAATTTTCTTAAACTACTTGTTCAGCAACAAGTTTAAAGAACATATTAATAGGAAAAGTTACTATTGATATTTTCAAATTAAGTAGATTACAGTTTTCGAATTAAGTAATTTCAATGTATGCTGACAAAAGAAAAGCTCACAACAAGAAACAACTTTCCATTGTAAATGTTTCAAAGTTTACATAATACGATGTCTGGATTGAAACTTGGGAACACAACTTGAGTAGGTACACTTTACATAGAGAGGGTAGGGTCACAGAAAACATTGTAAGTACAAAAGTAGCTCGACTAGCCTTTTGTCGAATAATTGTCTGTAACTACATTAAAAACAAAACTACTGGTTTTAATTTTAAAAATCTGTAGGATATGTAGTCTATTTATCGAGAAAGGTTATATACAGGGTGGCTAGCAAAGTGACGTCCAAAAATTTTTTTAAGATGCCTTGTTTTAAGAGGTATCTGAATCACACATTAGTACATCATAGGCTTGATAGGCTATTTAAAAAAATCGTAACTCGAAAACTACGAAAAATCGTAGAACACACATAGGGGTGATTCATTTACCACTCAACACGAGGCACCTAAAAAAAATATTGGATGTCACTTTTCTGCCCAGTCCAAATGAACTAATCCTTTGTTAAATAGTACAAAATGACTAAGATTCTTGAAAAAGTTAATTACTGAGTTAGCCCCACGCTCTACTTAGCCCCATTAAACGGGTAAAGTGACTTCAAAATCGCAAAAACATGTAATGCTTAGACAAGTAAAACCCTCACGAAATATTAATGAATATGGTACTCATATATTTTAGGCACATATTGGCCCCATTTACGAGACCCCATGTTACGATAGACCATTAAATAATTATGGGGTTTCCCAAGTTATAATGGTAAGTAGGTAATGTACGTAAATGCTCAATGTATAATCTACTCGTACATACAAAGTCTTATTGCTATGTGAGGTGCCATAATATTTTGGGAATATAATGTAAATTTCAATAAAATATAATCTAAATTTTTTTGTTTCTTTTTCGGTTAATCGAGATCTAGCATCTCAGCTTATTTATCTTAAAAAACATGACAAGTGCGTGTAAAATAATCATTTTTGGAAAACAACAAGCTTTTATTTGTACGGGCATAGATTTTTCGTATCTGAACAAATATTTTATTTATTCTTATTTATTCAGACATCAAAAGTCCATTATGTTAGTAACAATATTTTTACAACTATGTTAGTAGATTTAAAAAAAATACATGTTACTTTATTTAATTCACATAATAAATATGTCCCGCCTTAGGATTTATTAGGGCGGCAATCCAATGCCTTAGTAAAGCACTGCCCCACCTTCCAGCCAAAACTTTCAGAATACTGTTGGGACTGCCGATCATTCTGTTTTTGATGGATAGTATTTTCTTCCTCACTACCGCGTGAAAGTCGTCTACATGGGCATGAGCAAACATGCCAGACGCACTGCAGAATCTCTTTAGTCCCAACAGCATTCGGAACACATTATTATATAGGACACGCAGGGCGTTGTAGGTTTTTTGTGTGTAGCTAACCTATAGGCCACTTGTGTACAGAGACTGGCAGTATGATTTAAATAATGTCAGTTTGACCTCATCTGAACAGCTAGCAAATCTACGGGCCAACATATTACCGCGCACTGCCAATTTAACGCCCTACGCTCCCTCCCTTTTAAGTATGTATAGTTTTATTTTAAGTAACAACTTTTTATTTTCAATTAATATTTTTAGTACGATTTAAAAGTGTTCTTGAGTGGCGACCACGACTTGGCAAGCGCACCGTAGGGCGCCTTCCGACAAGGTGGAGCGATGATATAAGCAAAGCTACTGGCAACGGATGGAAAAGAATAGCCGAAGAACGGGCTTAGTGGGGTGCATTGGGAAAGGCCTGAGTCCAACAGTGGATTGATTATGATGATGATAATGATGACAAAAGACGGCGCTCTTAGACTGTCTGACTATAGTGGAAATTACCTTTCACAGCATTGGAAAAGCTGGTCATTCCACCAGCAGTCAGTCAGAAGCTCCTTACAGCTGGACCTAATAGCCTTGACGACGTCATAGAAGTTTTCAATGCAGGTCTGGTCTGGCTTGCAAGCGGCGCAGATCTTGCAGACCTTCGCGTTCCAATACGCCACGTCTTTTAGAAACATGCTCTGAGTAGGTGGTAGTTTATTTCTAGAAAAATAAGTTAATGGACAGTAATTTAGTCGTACTGCGTCGTCGTCGGCGCAACATCAGTAGTATGGATGCACTTTTATAGGATCTAAATCCAATTATTGTTTTTTATCTGATGCCACTATAAAAAAACTCCCCCTCGGCGTTTGGAAAAAGATTTGTTCTTTTTAAATCGAAAATTTCCACTTACATTACCATCCTAGAACGCAGATTTACAGGAGAAAATAGCCCCTTTTGTTATATTATAAGTTTTTAAAACAATTGGAGCTATAAACCAAGCTCAAAGTATTTTTAAACTTATTTTTAAATTACGACTCTACCTACCTGAACGTATTACGATTGCACAAGGATCCTATAAAAAAATTACGTTTGGGACACCCTGTAATATTTTCTTGTGAACATACTGTTTAAATTAAGGCTGACAATAATGGCCAAGTTTCTTGCTCTGCTTGTTCTCGGCGCTAGCCACAATATTTTGTCCCGAAGCAGTGGTAGGGTAAAAAAATTATTAGGCCTATTTGCAAAAAATAATTGGTTTTATGTACGTTCGAAAAAATCTAAGTTTGTTTAGCTTTAAAAGTGATTTTTATCAATAAAATAATTGCAATAAAAATGAACTTGTCGTTCCGAGCTTTAAACGACACAAAGATGGTAATTCATTCTTGGGGAAATGTATAAAAAATTTCAATAAAGTACCACAGATTCTTATTGAACTACCTATACATGAGTTTAAAATACACATTAAATAAATTCTTATGAAAAAAGGATATTATACAATGGACGATTTTTTTAAACGACAAGGTCTTAACCTGCTTAGCTCGCACTTACTACCTGTCTTGTAACTGTATTTCCTGTAAAAAAGGCTGACAAAGGTGACTGAGTTTGTTGCGCCGTTTCTTCTCATCACCAGCAAACATGTAGTCCCGGAGTTAGGGCGTTAGGGCTAAGCTATATTTTGGTACGTGTATAAGTGCCCGAAAGAAGGCCTATATACTGAATAAATCATTATTATTCAGTATTATTTTAGATTTTTCAGACCCTAAACGTAAATAAACATGCATTATAAAACTACTTCTGGTTTTTAGGTATGATTTGTCGCTAGGCAACCAAGCAGCGCTCTTGAGGATTTTAATAGGTCTGCCAATTTTAACATAAGGCTGAATTTCACTCATAAAATGAATTTCTCACATGGCTTCTCATTTCAATAAGTTACTACTTATTTATGAAACTGCAGATGAAAGCTTTTATGACTAAATATTAAATAGGAATTTGAGCTCTAACATTTTTCTGTTAGAGGGGAATAAAGCATTTATAAAAGCGACATGATAATAATTATTTTTCAAAGACATTAGATGATGACGAAATAGATGTTTTATATTCGACTGTGAGATTACCTATTTTCCGGAAATAAACGTAGCCTATTTCTTACCAAACCATATAATTTCCTATGTGCAAGTAAACTAGTTCAGCTGTATATGCATGGTTAAGTAAATAACTTTCATACTATTTAATTAGGGTCTTGGCAATATCTGAACCATCTGTTTTCGTAGATATAAAATATTTAGAATAAGAATACTGTTTAAAACAAGTGTCCAAATAGGTATACAAAATTAGAGCTAATACAAGTATTGTGTTGGGTTGTGTGGTATCGGGATTCTATAGTCTAAATTACGATCCTCCACGGATTAGGGCATTTGTATAATAGTATGTACGTAATAATAAATTACAATAATTTGCGGCACATCACTAGCAGACGGGACGCGTCCCATGTTCCATATGGATGAACGGCTAAAGGGCGTATAAGAAGCATTCGAAATGTTAAACCACTCGATGAATTCTCGATACGAGTAGCTTTAGTGTTACCGTTTTGATGTCTGTTTTGTAAAAACATGAGACTACACCAATGAAAAATATGAATAATATGATATACATACTTAGAAAAATACAAAGAAGCCGAAAAGATAGTTTAGGTTCTAAGTTCCAGGTTGGGTCTCATTCCGATAGTAATACATTAACATTCACCTTTATAGATACATCTATTTATTACGCAATTTAATTAAATTCGATATATCACATAACTCTAGTACAGTCTTTCTCTCATTGGAGAGAATGGTGAATGTACCAGTAGTGTCAGTTGACATCCTGAGAAGACGCCCGGGTAAAGGGCAATAGCCCGTGTCCCGCACCAGCCAGAGGCTGTAGAAATCCGACGACAAGTCTTTCTCAAAGTGGGCAATAATGCCCCCTTGTGGGCGTTAAAGGCCTACAGAGGGGCGGTAAGGGCCCATAAATAATTAGGGGTGTTGTAGTCGTTTAGGGGGGCGTACAATAAGACGTTGAAAAATAAATTATTTTCAAAGTGGGCGGTAGACCAATTAAGTTTGCGAACTTCTACTCTAGTATATCATGTAGCAGTGACACACCTCGTAGCAACAGTTAATGTCGTAGTAGTCGTAGTCGTAGTCGTAAGTTTAACAGGAACAGAGACTGTGAGGACTGTCCAATAGTCAACCATATACGTGTCAAAATTACGAGGGCACTTTTAACCATCAAGTACTTTCATAGTTAATAAGTTTGTTATTTACTTAATATAAATGGATCATCGTAGTCCGTTTTTTTATATACAAATGACAACCAAAGTTAAGTCCGCTCGTGTCAGTGGGTATATGAAACACAATTCCTTATTTCCTTCTTTCGTTTTGATAAACCTTTCTTACCAGAATAATTCACTCTGCGCAATTTATTATTGCGCAAATAATTCAATTTATTTCAGAAAGAGAAGAGACAGAGAGAGAGACATACTCGCTTCTTGTACTTGTTTGGCAAGTTTTCTGTACCTACTTCACTAATGGATTCTGTGACGTGGTTCTAAAATGTACTTACTGTTTAATGTACGCATTAACTCTCTCAGCGTTCATCTGCTCGCATATAGTGACGGCGGGGAAGGGGGTGTCGAACTCCAAGAAGTCGGTCTCGATCAGAAACGAAACCGACTCGCCCGAGTACAGCCCGATCACTTTGCGCATGATAACCCCTGCGCACGCGGCACTCGCTGTCAGAATTAGCAGCCAGAATATTCTAGAACAAAATAAGTCCTTCTAATCATCGACGACCTCCGTAACACGCCGGACTTGGCTGCGCCATCTCTGAGGTCCCTGGATCGATTCCCGGTCGGGTCAATGCAGTAAGCGAACTTTTATATGTTGTCACGAGTCAAAGGTTATTACAAACAAGACACAGCTATGTACAATCAGGCGGCCTTATCGCCAAAAGTGATCTCATCCAGGCAGCCTTTGGGTGGAGGAAATTAAGTACTACTTAAGAAGTATCAAACATTTGTTTTACAATATCGATGTTAACCAAAACAATAAAAGTTGTTTGAATCGATTTGAATACTACTTACTGACTAAAACATATCTTGACTTTTACGTATTTTTAATGTAAAATGCAGAGGTTTCGACGATTTTCTTCTTATCATCACATCATCATCATCATCACAATTTGGCTGTAATGTTATCATCATCTTCGCGATGCTAGTTAATGCATTTTTATTTGAATTAATACTAAAGCACATTTTGCATTAAATTGATTGTTTAGCATTTCATACTCAACAAAACGTTATTGATGCATGAAAATTTTGTCATTTTCGCGTTCCTAAGCTGAATGTGCCAGCAATTTTACTCGCTACTGAATTATATTTACTCACACGGAACAGGCATAAAAGCGGATCCGTTTGAAAACATTTCTAACTATAGATGATTTCTAACTATAATTAAAATTTGTATTCATACATATAACATGATTATTTTACTAGCTTCTGCGTAAGCAACCTAATCAACCTAAGAGGAAAAAATAATCATTCCACGGGAACACAAAAACGAGACGAAAATCCTATGTGTTATGCTATATCAAAATTTATATTTGCAATGTACAAAATTTCGGCTAATTCCTTTCAGTCGTTTATATGTGTCATTGAGTAAAAAAACGTGCAAACATTCATATTTAAAAAATTAAGATTATACTTAATATAACTATTTTAAAAAAAGTACACAATATAAATTTATTATTAATACTCTAGTGGCGTGGATAACTGGCAGCCGAGTACAGCAGCTTCAGAAAAAAACAACGAAAAAAAAACTACGAAGAGAAAAAAGAGACATCTTACTGAATTTCATTTGTAAAAAAAAGAAAAAGGAATTTTAATAACGCAGTGTCATTTATGTAAAGTTAAAAAGAAAAACATTATTAGCACCTAAGTACACTAATATTATTTACAAACTGTGGACTACCTAATTAGCTAGTCAAATAACGACAATAACTAATAAGATACACTCTAGACTAGAGACAATACTCCGCTCTGACCTTCATTCACATGATGGCGGTAAAACAAAATGTTCTATAAAAACTGTGGTGATGAAAAAGACAGTCTCTCGATTTTTTTGTTGGGCTACACACACATCCTTTTCCAACCAAATTCTTGTAAGTGACGACAAACATTGTTATGTTGAATAGAAATTCCAATAACGTTGAAATCACTTGGTTGTAAAGTCGTTTCTACACACTTCTGCTGCCTGCGCAGCCACGCTGACATAATATCTCCAACCAGGCACAAGAAACATAAGTAAAATAGTATGAACATCACATTTTTTTTAAAACTGGCAAATTAAGTAACATATATCTTTTAAGTCGGGTGAAAATATAGTAAATACACTATCGTAGCATTGCTACCACCATTTAATCATTTAACCATTTTAGTCTTAGCAATATTAATGGGCCAATTCACCGTCGTCAATAAAAATAATTAGTAGGTACGCTGAAAATAAAATGTTTTTCAGGAATGTTGCAAAGAAAATAGACGATGATTTTTTTAATTATTCTTTTGAATCGTTAATGTAATAAAAGTCACATCTGTTACAAAATTACTGACCTTGTATAAAATGGTATATATGACATAGAAATCACATAGCGAACTCCGTGCAAAGTAGTATTGTCGCCAAAATACCCTAAAGTATTTTTAAATTTTTCTACAAAATAACTACATAGTGATCTATTTTCTACACCGTGATACATTTTAGAAAATTTTACTATCTCTTATTATTTGTGTTTCGCCATAAACAATATAGACAGTGATCCAACTGAGTTATGTTGCTACTTATACTATTTGTTTCACTATCATGATGAAATTCCATTATACACACCTAATGGACTTATCATGTACAGAAATGCACTGATGCCATTTGTTTTATGTTTGTATAATTATCTATACATTAAACAATTTTAGATTATAATCACGCTTAACTGAAAATATACAGGTGGAAATCTAAAGGTGCAAGATCAGGGCTATATGGCGGATGCATTAACACCTCTCAGCAAAACTCTTTTACTAAGTGGCTAAAGATATGTGTGGTCTACAGGGCCGTCTTAATATATCCCGGGGCCCTGGGGCACACAAAGATTCGGGGCCCTATTTATTGCAAAGTAAACATAAAAAACAAGAAATAAAAATTCTTATATTATTCTCATTTATAATAGTGAATTGATACAAATCAAACAGATAAGTTCTTCTTCATGTTATAAAAAAAACATAACTGAATCTCTAATTTTTTCCATCTTTTTTCTAGGCTTTGACCTTGTTCTCTTTTATTTTATTGACTGTGTTTCTAAGATTACAAATAGGTTTTTTTTTCCGTGCTAGTGCTTTGAGGCCGGGGGCGCTGGACACGGGTCCTGTGTGCCCATAAGATAAAGACAGAACTGGTGGTCTAGCGTTATCGTGATGAAAGACCACACCCTTTCTATTTCAGCCGCTTTCTCTCAACTTCTTGCTTTAATCTCATCAGTTGTTGGCAGTAGAGATCCGAATCTATGGTTCTGCCCGGCGGTAAAAGCTCATAATTAACAATGTCTTTCCAATCCTACAATACACATAGCATCACCTTATATCTGTAAAGCCTACCTTTTTTGGACGTGCTTGTCGTACGTGATCCATTTGCCATTACCGTTATCAATTTCTTTAAAACATTTCGGTTTCATTACCATGAAAACCAACATACCCAAAAAGTTAAAGGTCATTTAACCGTTTTTCTACTTTAAGTCCGACATGACAAATTTGACGTTTGTGGTAGGTTGACAAGCCGCCCCTGGATTCAGAACCCGGTTGTCAATTCTTTATCGAAGGGTTCTGAATCGGGGGCCTGTTGTCTGTACATCTACAAGTCAGTACCTCAATTGTGTATTATCTTATATTTTAGCTGGGGTACTTATGCTATTCAATTAGTTGCTATGTTATTTATCGCGATAATATCTATAATAACATTTTTATCACCATCGTTATCGTTCAACGATGTTTTAACAATGTTTATCACTATATATATTCTTTGTCTTCGCGCTCAATTTATTTTGACCTAACTTAACAAAATACATATTTTTTTGTGTAAAAGAAGAATATATTTTACAGTTTTTAATACATATACTTCTTCCAAAAAATATCACAATCTACTTATTCCTACGTATATTGTTATTACTCAGGTATAATAAAAATCAATAAAATAGAACAGTTTAAAAATTTTATATTTTAAAGAAACTTTTGATATATAAAATACATTACATACATACTTAGTATATGGTTGTTTATTAAAACTTAAACAATAGGTCAATTTGTTTCCTTATAATCCCTAATTTTAAGATTGTTATCAAAATACTCAATTTATTGCCACATTTATTTTGTAAAGTAACAAGCAAAAACTCTATCATTGACATTGAAATTATCCACTATACTAAACTCTTACAATTGATAAAGCTAAGAAGTCAGAAAAGTATTAAAAATCTATTTTATGCCTCTAACATCTGTATCGTTTGCTTATCAAAATCATACAAATAACGCAAATTATCACCACAATATTCTTTGTAAACAAGTGAATATCTCTCTATCGAGTCAGTGCCGACCTGGCAACGCGTTTGGGCACTCCTGCGCACGTCAAAATAAACGCCCTTGGATATTGAGCATGTTTTAAATTTAGTGATTTTGTTATTAGTGATGATGATGTTGGGTGTATTCAGAGTGTGTAAGAGTAATGTTTTGGTGAAGGGGTGTGAGTTGCGACGCGTGAAATACCATTCTGGAATTGGCGTGTTCGGGCATCGACCGAGGCGAGCGAGCGAAGCCGGTATGGGAATCATTAGCTCTCTCCCTTTGACTGGTGTGAAGTTGGAACGCACATAATTATTATGTAAAGTAGCAGATATGCTGTCAAATATTTAAGCGTAAACAATGTTAATCAATAGTATGTAGTACTGATTGTAGCTTGTTCAATTGTCTACGCAATGTATTCGACGCGGATTTTATGAAAACAAATTGTAAAACACCGACTTACTACTCAAAGGTCACGCCGGGTTCACTACGTAATGTTTTGAAAACTGTACCTAAACAATGTCTAACGAAAACACTTGGCATGATGTCACGATTTCAATGATACTGAATTGTTTTAAACTTATTTTTATTGGTTTTTGAAATAAAATGGTTTTAAAAGAAAACTGACGCCGGGATATTTAAATTTCGTAAAAGGTTTGCCATAGTGGTATGTTATTACTACACCATTGTAAATACTTAGACCTAAGTATCTTATCTTATCTTATCATCCCATTTATTTTATTAGGAGGTTCCCAAAAATTAGGAGGTTCTCAATTCGACTGTATGTTGTTTTTTTTGTATGTATGTTACGCGATTACTCCGCCAATTATGAATCGATTTTGATGATTCTGTTTTTGTTTGGTAGTACATACTTCAAAGGTCGCATATAAATTTTATCGAAATTGATTCGGCAGTTTTTGAGAAAATAACAAAATATATACTCAGCTAATGTTTGGGTTCTTGATCCTTGTATTTATGTTACCCAATTATCTTCTACAAATGTAAAAAGATTTTGATTTTTTTATTTTATTGAATAGCTCATACTTCAATGATACTATAGTAAAAATTTTCGGAAAAAAAATTACCTCTAAGGGTGAAAAAAAAGAGAATGAAATTGGTGTTCAGCGGTTAAATTAAGATTTATCACTCAAAATCGATAAAATAAGTAAATTTTATTTTAAAAAAAACGACTAAAAAGCTACACAGCTTCAAAAACTTACTTAAGTACCTACCTAATGTACGTAATGTTACTTAGGTATAGACAACGGCAGGTCAGCCTCCCCAAAAAGTTAAATGTCATTGAACCGATTTTCAACATTAAGTCCGTCACATAGAGATCAATATCAATTGAGTAAATTTGATGTTTTAGGTTAGGTTTAGGTTAGCCCAACGGATTAGCAAGCTGAAGTGGCAGTGGGCGGGGCACATAGCACGTAGAACTGACGGCCGATGGGGCAGAAAGGTTCTAGAATGGAGGCCGCGTACCGGCAAGCGCAGCGTAGGACGTCCACTCACAAGGTGGTCAGACGACCTGGTAAAGGTCGCAGGAAGACGCTGGATGCAGGCCGCTTCCAACCGGCCAATCTGGAAGTCAATAGGGGAGGCCTATGTTCAGCAGTGGACGTCCTATGGCTGAAATGATGATGATGAATGATGATGTTTTAGGTTGACATGCTGTTGTCTGTACATACAAAATCCACAGTAAAAATTAATGTTTAAACTAGACTACTACTTACTATACATAACACTAAATAAGGGGAATGGTCGACTAGCAGAGAACACCACATAGCATAATTCTACCTTTTGTATTATTTTTTAATCTGTTCAATATTGCTTTAATAAATAAAAGTTTAAATAAAAAAACAAATACATGCCTTTTGATCAATATTTCAGATGTTCCTGAAGAAGTAACAAAACGAAGATACGAGAATTGCCGGGCACAACAACTAGTCAATGCTTACCGCACACACGGCCACCTCAAAGCCACCATCGATAATGTTGATTATAAAAATGCAAATAGGTAGGCGGCACTTGAAACCGTAGTTAAACTAACCCCAATATGAACTGTATAATTGTTCAAAATAAATCCTTTTTATTTTATTTATTTATTAGCTTTTTATAATATTCGTACTCAGTATTAGTAATCAGAAATCAGAAATGAGGAGATCCGTAAACGAACAAAAGTCGCTGACATAGCCCAACGGATTAGCAAGCTGAAGTGGCAGTGGGCGGGGCACATAGCACGTAGAACTGACGGCCGATGGGGCAGAAAGATTCTAGAATGGAGGCTGCGTACCGCCAAGCGCAGCATAGGACGTCCACTCACAAGGTGGTCAGACGACCTGGTAAGGGTCGCAGGAAGACGCTGGATGCAGGATTATTAGAACATAATAAGTACTAATATAGTGTTCAGGACGGTACTGTTCTGGATTGTCGCAGGAACAGAATTTCTTCTAGGGAAGGGAAAATACTAGTGAGTAGTGTATCTGTTTCCATTTAAATTACAATCTGACGTAGGCTGAACAAGACAACAACATCAGCATTTTAAGTAATGTTAATATTCCACAAACAACGACTGTTCTAAGATAGAACGTCTATGCTTTACCAGATATGGAACCTCAATTTAAAAATAGTGTTATGCATATCGAAATTAAACCTCTAACTCTATTTCACTATGTAGTATTTACACAATTGATTTTAATTTCTTCGATCAACATGTTACTTTTGGTTAATTGGCTGTCCTGCATATATAGACTTTTACAGGTCCCGAGTTTTAACCCTCGGGGAAATTGTCAACTAGTGCCGAGAGAGGTAACGCAGGAAACTCGGTCACTATTGTCAGGCTCGTTTTAAATATGTATGGTGACCAGTATTATGTATAGTACCGTAGCTTAAGCTAAGCATCCTCGTTGTCAGCCTCAAGGACGCTGGCCACAATAAGAAATGTACGTCTGTGCCTTGTTTCAATGACAGACGCCGCTCCTGAATCTGTCATCTTAGTAAGATAACAACTACCCCCATGATCACGGAAGGCGTAGATCGAACCCCTGCCACAGCATTGTCTGATATCTTATAAGAATACTAACTGTCCCGACAGACGTTGTCCTGTGCAAATCAGTGTCAGAAGACAAAAATTCCTAGAGCCAGATTGCAACGCCATTTACCGGGTCTAATAAATTGTGAATCTAAAATATCAAGGGACCTGCTCAAATACACACAAATAAAATAAAGAAATTCTAGACCCGATTGCAGCGCCACCTACCGGACCCAGTTGTATTTTCGAACCATCCAGGAATCCATTAATATGCACACAACATTTCATCCAATTCGGTCCAGCCGTTTAGGAGAAGTTAGGTGACAAACACACGTACATAAAAATTATATATTTAAGATAATTATCAACTCTTTCAGAGACATTAAGGAACTCAATGCAGCAAGATACGGTCTTTCGCCAGAAGACCCAGTAGACGTCAGTCTTCTATACGGATATTCCGGCAACCAGTCTGTCAAGAGTTTAGTTGACTCCCTAGAGAAGATATACTGCGGACCCATTTCGTACGAGTTCGCTTATTTGGAGGTAGGTTGACAATTACTTATTAAAAATATTTATTGCAACACTTTCACTATTTGGTCTCGTACAATAGCCATGCTAACAATATTTTTTATTTAGATTACACTTTACATAGCTATTATGTTTAATACTATTAGTCGGTAGATAGTATCTAAGTATATCGATTGACTATCGATAGTTTAACAATTGCTATGC
Organism: Anania hortulata; assembly: GCA_963576865.1. Taxonomy (NCBI): domain Eukaryota; kingdom Metazoa; phylum Arthropoda; class Insecta; order Lepidoptera; family Crambidae; genus Anania; species Anania hortulata. The sequence goes on along the minus strand of OY756399.1, from coordinate 4,542,621 downwards.
AGCACTAATTGTTGAGCTTGGAGGACTAAATACATACGGTCTTATTCTAGAAGACCTAGCAAATAGCGCATGTTTGGTCGCCGATCAGCAGTTTATGGTCGTGTGGAGAACCTTTGAGATTAAAATTTTGGTCTAATAGTAAAAGTTGTATTTAAGTAGACGAATCATTTTCTAAAGGAAGTTAACTAATTAATTAGGGTTTTCCTGTAGGTAGCATTTACTTTGAGTGTTAAGTACAATCAAGTTCACAAAGAGTTCCTATCTAAAATAAAACCGTACGCAAACTAGCTAAAAAGATATTTAGTGTATATTACAACACTCTGTTTTCAGACAGGAGCAGAGCGAGAATGGTTCGCCCAGCGAATCGAGAGCTCCACAGACGCTCTAGAAAAAGAGAGAAGGATAGAGATCGCAAGAGAGATGCTACACTCCCAGGCGTGGGACAAATTCCTCGGCGTGAAGTACCCCACGGTGAAGCGGTACTGCGGAGAAGGGGCAGAGTCACTTCTCACGTTCTTCTCCACCTTGTTCCGGCTTACTACCTCAGGTTAGTTAGTGTGCGTGTAAACGGGCAACGTGTTTACTTTTATGGCTGGCTGTCTTTGATAAATGGAAGTCAAATAATGTAAATACTTTTTCGGTCGTGTCAATAGCGACTCTAGACGGACTACGACCAAAACATGGCAACTTCTACGGCATTAGAAAGAAAGAAAGAAAAGATATTTATTAAACACTGGACATCACATGTGTCGCTCTGTTTAGGTCATCCCTTGTGTAGGTGTAGGGACACAAAGAGCAGGAGAGTAGGTAAGCCATATACAGTCACATTGACTTTGCCGCTCGGTCCTCATACTCCATCTTACCAAATCTTGTCTACAGCGGCCAACCACTCTACGAAAACGGATGTAAATACTTATTTTAGTGACGTAGAAGGTGGTTAGGACGTCACTATGAGTTAATTTTTTGCATTTATTTGATTTTAAAGTAAACAACTATTCTTACCGTCTGTAATTACGTTCCTACTGTAATTATGTTATCTGCTTTAGATAACTATCACCCAGGACTTACCATCTGACTCTAACAGCCAGGGCCAATTGCCCAACCAGGAAGTAAAGTTTTGGGTAGGTAAGGTGGAGGTCCCTGCCTACAAACTAAAACTATGTTCCCTAAGTTTAGAAAGTAACTAGGTTATTGAGTAGAAAGGCATATTTAGAGCCAAATTCAGCATTTATTTTCAAAGCACACCAAACAAACTTCGTTGCAAATACATTTGCCAATATTCAACGAGCAATACTGAAGCGAAAGTTTGCAAACTCCGCAACGCACCTGCGGAGTTTATTCCTGCGAAGTTTATTTATTTGAGTTGAAAATGCTTCAAATGTCGCGTCGGGTCTATTTGTGGGAGAAGCGAAGTGAAAATGTTTTCCTCCATGATGTGTCAAGTAACAAGATTGCGAATTGAATGCCTTAAAAAACTCACGTTCTTGTTAAAAGCCCTTTTAAAAACGCAATCCTTAAGGATAAAGTGGCGCTCTTATAAAATAGTATGAAGAACTTAAAACCGTTACAAATCTGCATACAGATAGATGGCTTTGAAAAAAGCAAGGACCTACAAGCACAATCTATACTAATATTATAAAGCTGAAGAGTTTGTTTGTTTGGTTGAACGCGCTAATCTCGGAAACTACGGGTTCGATTTGAAAATTTCTTTTTGTGTTAGATAGTCTATTTATTGATGAAGGTTTTAAGATATATTACATTACGTTACAACTAATAGGAGCGGAGTATCAATAAAAAATGATGCAAAAACGGGCAAAAATATTCCTTTTGAGAGCTTTCGTCGCGTGTGCTGGGTAAACGGTTACACCAAATATCACCAAAATCATGTATGATGGAATTGTTCCCATTTAAAAGTTCTAAAAAACAGTTCGTGACAACATATAGGGTTGACATACTATAACCTTTTAATGGTAATCAAATTGGTTCTAAATTAATGCATTGGCCATAGCGTCGCTTTTTCTTTTACTTTTAGAGTGAGGCACTGATGTGGTTTATTGAAAATCATTACTTTAAACTGCAAACGTTTTCCTGGGATAGCACGTATGGTCTACGGGGGCCAAAATTTTGCTATTTTTTAAACCATATTCCACGCGAACGAAGCCGCGGGCACAGCTTGTTGTAAATAAAATCATGACATTCAGTAAGCATCAAGATTTCACAGCCCAAAAAGAAAAATTGCATAAGGTTACTTAATCGCAAATATTTTTTAAATGTAAATTAACAAACTTTTTTGCGAATAATGCAAACCCTTTAGTCAAACAAACAAAAACAATACCATCCGTCGTGTGTGTACAAAAAGTGCAATTCAGCCTCGCGCTAGTGATCCCAAAAAATGAAAGAAGATACGGAAGTACGAAACCTTGATCCACAAATATGACTTATACTTGTATATGCTGTATTTCTTCAAAAGTACATTTGGTTCAGTTTGTTTTTAATGCTTTAGAGATCTAAGTGCCACAATTTTTCAGATGGCGTCGAGCAGGTAATAGTCGCAATGGCTCACCGAGGGAAGCTGAATGTGCTCAGCGGGTTACTCCAGTGTCCTCCGGTCAAAATCTTCCACAAGTTCAGTGGCCAGCCCGAATTCCCACTGGAAGCTAACGCAGCGTGCGACATCTCTACACATCTAAGTAAGGTTTGAATTATTGGGTTGACTGTTGGAGAAAAAGTTACATCTTAAAAGACCTTGTAATTGATGTTAGTATGTTAATTGTCACTGGTGCAGGCCTATGTTAAGCAGTGGATGTCCAATGATGATGGTGGTGTTAATTGTTTTTAATGAAGAATTGGAGCATTATATACTACATTAACTACTTTCTATATTTTTATGTATCCCTACGCGTGCTACAAAAAAAACCCTATTGTTTTCCATTGTTTTTCCCGTCTACCACGGAAAAGTGGAATGCGAAGGGCTAGATGTGAATGTGATATTGAGCCAAGTTAATAATACTAGCATATTACCATCTATCAGAAAGTGACTTTTTCCAGCTCTACTTAGATGCCCATATTTATATCTGTACAGATACATCAATAAAACCATTTAGTTAAGAGTTATTATCATAGTGCCAACTCACTATAGTGCCAGTTTTACAATAGCAAAACGGTTGTGTCTATCTGGCAGTCATTATTTTGCCACGGTTTATAAGGTTTAATTTAGCCATCAAATTAACTAGGCTCACCTTTTGAAAACTTTTACATGTTTGGAAATAAATATATCTAAATAAAGTATATAATAAATAAATGTAAGTAAATCAAACTGTGTATTGGCTGTTGTTATCCTTAATAAATAAATAAAAAATATTAAATTAAATAAATATCCCTCAAACATGTTACCATTCTTTGATAACTCATTTAGCAAATGCAATCTTTACCGCAAAAGCTTTTAGAAAGACCAGTTTCATTCCTTTTGATAAACATACCTATTGTAGAGCATAAACCGCTACGTTTTTACTTACAAATATAAACTGATTTACTAAACCCGTCCATTTCACCAAATAATGTATTTCCATTCCAGGTGCTTCAGTGGATATCGCCGTAAAAGGGAAATCGGTCCGGTTATCCCTGCTTAACAACCCATCCCATTTGGAGGTCAGTTTTCTATCTAGAATACTCGTATTTATTTTACATCTTCCTTCGTAAAAGAAATAAGACCACACAAAAAGTGTTATTTTTGCGAACATTCCGAATTTTCATACTTATATATATTTTGTGTAGCTTGTTGTTGCGCTTTTATGGGAGCTTTCCAAACGTGACGCTATGTGAGTTATACATACCTATATCTAACATTTTTTTGCGGTACATTGATACTAAATTACTACATATTAATCAATGTAACTTAAAACTTTTTATAGAAACATTTTTAGACATTTAACTAGCGTTTCTTGGCGTCGGCAAAGATGATTTTTCTTCGATTTTGGGATTCAGCGGGTCACCTTTAAATAGTAATGTATGCCTGATACGTATAGGACGCCCCACAGCCCCACAGCAAGGCACAGGCCTGACCTCGGCCATAAGGTGGTTTGGGCCATAATTCACCACGCGGGCCTAGCGCGGATTGGCGGAGGGGTATTGGCCAGTGACTAAACCTTACTGTCAGATGTGATTAAGCCGCTAGACCTAGGTTTTACGACTAGTATCAAGCGCCATATTAGCCGGTACCAAATTTTAACGTGCGTTCCGAAGCACGTCAGGAGATGCTTGTGATAAATGTAAATATGGTTAGAATGCTCACTCATCCACTCACAACCCCGGCTTAGGTTGCATAACTATGGCAATCACTGCCAAAGCGCTGCCTCCACTGAGCAATAAGTAAAAATCTCTATCCTTTAATATGGTCTTAGTTAAAATAATGGAAAGAAATTATATAATAATATATCCACTTCATCAGACCGAGATACTCCTAGTAAGTAGGCTACAAGGGCTCCTAGGGCTCAAGCTTTTAGCAACCAACTTTAATTAAAATCATATTATGTTTTGCCGTAAAAGCCTTATAAATAGACAAAGTTACTTTCGCCTTTAAAATAATTATCAGTAATAAATTTCTTCCTCACGAAGAGTCTCCATTAGAAACAGCGCATTATCGACGGAGACATAAATCCAATTATATTTTTATCTTAGGCTGCTAATCCTGTTTCCATGGGAAAAGCCCGGTCTAGACAGCTGCAAATGAAGGAGGGTGACTACTCGTCGGATGGGTCCTCCACAATGGGAGACAAGGTCCTGAATGTCCAGGTAATATAACCAATTTATTTCTGCATTAAGCTCTTTTACGCTCATTAGTAAGTTATTATTTTCAACCAAAGATCCCCGACTATAGCGTTTCTTCAGTTTGTCGAATATTAATATACTGCTAAGTTAGCGCAGCGTTTACTAAATTCATGTACAATTGCTAATTCAGGGAGAAACTACGCCTACCTACGCTAGACAAACGCTAGCTATCTAAGCATTTGTCATGTTTAATTGCGATAACCTCGCGTGCCATTCAACTGGTCAGGTCGTCTACGCTAAGATACCTAGGTTGGTGCTGAAAGACAAGCCGAGATCCTGATCCTCATAAACAGAAGTCTAAACCTTTAAGCTTCATTTAGATTTGTTTTTGAGAATTAGAGAGAAATGGTTGCCACTACATTATGACAGGTACCTACACTACCCGTTTATATAGCCTTTACACATCATTCGTCAGCTTATTTTTTTATATTATTTTGGGAATCACATTAACCTAACGCCTAATACCGGCTGCCTCACTGAAAAGTTATGTTAGCTTATCCTTCACTTCTTTTCTTTTTTCTATTTTCTATTCCGATTTCCCCTCGAATGTGTATGTCCATAGACATTTAACAGGGTGACTGACCGTGACTGGTTGAATAAAGAAAAAACTTTAATAACATTTTCTTCTTGCTTTAGATTCACGGTGACGCAGCATTCACCGGGCAAGGCGTCAACCAGGAGACGCTCATGTTGTCCCAGGCACCGCACTTCCACGTCGGCGGCTCCTTGCACGTGGTCGTCAACAACCAAGTTAGTGCTGGTTGAACTTGCATAGACACCCAATCACGACACCTGCACCCACAGTTCGTGAGCGAACACAGGGACATGAAAGTACAACGCCCACGTACAAAGAACAAAGTCCCACAATTTGCATGGGGCACAGATTCACAATTGATGAATGTAACAGGTGTACCTAACCCGGCATAAAAACCTCGACATGTTTTTACTTTATGTGGCATCAGAAGATATAATGTCGCCTCAGCAGCGCCTCGACGACTAACCTGTGAACACTCAGAAAGTTGCACGCTGGCTAACATGCAATGTATGTTGTTTTCCCCATAAATAGTTAGGACGGGATGTAGAGAGGTAATTAAAATTAATCAGAAGTGGCCTTATTAATTTTCACATCTTTCTCAACTCTATATTAAAACATTATCTCTCACATTACAAAATTAGAGCTCTGAAAGTTCAAACTTCTAAGTTAACACGATTAAAAGATACCTGCCGCCATTTTCCGTAATTTGTTGGATACCTGAGTCATGTACTTTAGTATTATTATCCATTATCGACCGGCACTGTATCTAATTAATCATCCTCAAACCGTAATTAAGTGCCTCTCACTCATACTTAAAATTTAAAGTGAAAAGAAAGTTTTTAGTTCACCCAGTTTAAAGTTGAGTTGACAATGAGGTTAGTTAGTAGACACTTTCTATAGGTATAAGTCTAAGACCAGCCTAAAAATGTATCTTATACGAAGTTGCCTATAGTGTGGTAATCCTACACCTACGAACAAATCGTCGAAGATCCAAGATGATATTATGTATCCGATTGTCTGACATTTGTAGGAACAATCGGGCATCCGATATCAAATTATAGGACAATATATTTCGGTAACTCGATAACATGAAAGAGTACTCTTTGTGTTCAGTAAAAGTTAAAAGGGATCTCGCAATTAGCTTTTCTGTATTATTTCGGGACCTTATCAAAACTCACGAAAGAATAAATTCAATGAGGTTACTTTAAAAGGTCGTAAAATGTTTTTTCTTCTTTCATATCGGACCGTTTGATCCAATTTAGTATGAATTCAAAGTTTTTCCAAAACAGTTATGGGAAATGGGACTACAGGACCGCGTATAACTGTTTACTGTAGCACAGCTACGAGACAGTTGCTACAGTCAGTACAAAATCTGCTAGCAGTATCCTTTTATCAGTAACACAGGAACAGGAACAGGAATCCTTTTATCAATATAGCTCGGTGATAATAACAATGCTGACCAGTATAGAAAAACAGCTGAATGTGAATTAATTTCCTATTAAAAATGTATTATCCAGGTAGGATTCACTCTGCCAGCGGCTAGGGGTCGCTCGTGCCAGTATGTGACCGACTTAGCGAAGACAATAGCCGCGCCCGTTATCCACGTCAATGGCGACCATCCAGAGGTAAATATTATATGGGTCTCGTTAAGCTTTTAAAGCAAATTAATGCGAGTTCTACATTTACAACAAAACTATTTATAATTATTATTCACCAACAATAGATATATTTACTGATGACTTACAGTACCTATCACCTAAATAACAGGTCAGTCATAATTACAAAAAAAAACAATAGGTGTATCTATATCAATATTTTGTTGAGATAAACGATCAAATCCCTGGATATTATTATTATTTTTTATTAGATCTGTCTTCAGGAATTATGATCCGTTGAATCTAGATAGCTACAAAACATTACGATTTAACTTCCTTGTTGAATTAGTCATTTATTTATACTTTATTGCACAGTCAAAAAAGTACAAATGGCAGAAATAATCTCTAAATCATTCTCTACTAGTCATCTTCTCTCTCAACAGCTAGTAGCAAAGGCAACAAACATAGCATTCGAGTACCAGCGGCGGTTCAGGAAGGACGTGTTCATCGACTACAACTGCTTCAGGCGCTGGGGGCATAACGAGCTCGATGACCCCACCTTCACAAACCCCTTGCTGTACAAGCTCATACGAAGCAGAAAGTGAGTGCTAAAGCCAGTATCATCATCATCATCATCATTTCAGCCATAGGAGGTCCACTGCTGAACAAAGGCCTCCCCCAATGACTGATCAACGGGGGGCATTGCCAATACTCGCCACGCTTGGCAGGCGGGTTGGCGAGCGCGGTTTTTTATAAGATTTCGCACGAAGACGCTGCTGCCAGGAATTAGTCGACTTTTACAACACGCCTCCTGTTGGCGGTGGGAAAGTGTATTCTTTACGGCCGTCCCCACACGGCACTAAGCCAGTATAGTTATACCCTTTTAATATTGCTTGCTGCTACCTATCGGCACTTTAAAAATAATAGCGATGTAAGAACCTTTCTTACATCGCTATTTGACACTATCACAGACTATCTAAAAATATCAAATTGTAAAAATTGCTTTATTCCGGGTCATATGCCTCAATGATAACTTCTGAATTAATATGTCATCAACATAGTTTGAATACAATTCTGATAACAACAGAATCCAAGAAAAGGGAATTTGATTTTGTCAGAAAGATGCTATTCAGTACATTCAGATAATGGATGATATGTAACTGGATGTGTGCCTAGTTTGGTAATAAATGGTCTGGTTTTCTTAACTAAGAGTCGAGGATGTCTAATGTCAATGCTCCAAATGTCATGAATAACTAGACTAGGACCATGTCAAACGTGTCTCGACTTGGAATGGGGCGAAGCCGTAGGAGGAAGAAAAAAACACTAATTAAACCGCAGGAAATTATTTAGGTCTCTTATACCCAATGTATTGCATGAGCAGAGGTCACGAACAAACTACTGGTTAGCAGCAACATCTGTTTAAAATGTCTTACCCATAAACGATTCCTTTATCCTAAATAATCTTGTCAGACACTACATATTATAGTAATCTATTTCTGTAGGTCAATTCCTGATCTGTACTCAGATAAATTAGTATCTGAAGATGTTCTTGCGGAAGAAGAAGTGAACAACATATCCACTGAATACACCAAATATTTGCAGTCGCAATACGAATCTGTGCCCTCCTATAAACCTGAGGTGAGTAATCAATCTATTTATCTAGGCACTCGGCAAAGAATACAAGGGATCAACATACTTGTATAACGAGGTTCCAAACGCCAGAGCAGATATAAAAAAAACGTTCTCAGAACTGACCAAAACCAGGGATTGAACTCGGATCCCCCTGTGTTCAATACCACTAAGCCTATCGGTTCGTCAAATTATTTCTACAACATTTTCAGGTTACTTACTTCCAAGAGCAATGGTCTAACCAGCTTCCGGCTCCAAGCGCTGTAGAGACTTGGGACACAGGCGTGGATACAGGTCTCCTCAAATTAGTAGGCTTCGCCTCTATTCAGACGCCAAGTGACTTTGTAAGTACTTAACTATCTCTTTATCAACGCAAGATAAATTCGATTTCGATTTCGTGTGAGAATGGATCCTCGCACTGTATACATCCTCGCACATTATAATTCCTAAATTTCGTTGCGTCTCGCTTCATTGGCTATCACAATTTTTCTGATAAAAATACTTGCAGAGCTACTTTACTTTCGATGAGACTAATAGTAAAATAAATTTAAAAAACTGCTGTTTCGTCCAAGTGCGTCCAAGTGCTACTTGACTAAATTATTTTATTTAACAATTTTTTTCATGGTAAAAGTTGTTGAGTACTTATATTCCTCGTTTAACATAACAACCTGAATAAAAGCACAGAATACCTAAATAAAAGTTCATGTTGTAGTGGTTTGATCAGTTCAGTTACTTGTTCAGAGTTTCAATACCTAAATATTCCTAATCAAAATGAATAATTATTTTTAGGCTCAAGAAGTCTAAATGTTTTTGTAGGTATTGCAAGCATTCTGATTTTAAATACATATTTGTTTATTTCAGAACACTCACCAACATCTAGCAAAGACACATGTTAAGAATCGTCTAAATAAAATTTCCGAAGAGAAAGATCTCGATTGGGCCACTGCAGAAGCCTTAGCATTTGGTATTGTTTTAGTTTTTAAGAATTATTAATACATTATTTTAGGCCATAAACCGCACTGTAGTCCGTGTCCTTTGCTTTCTACATCGTCTACCCCAGGCATTTCTGCATTATCTACTTTAAATTGTCCATTAGACCGCGCGTCTCTCACCATAGTTTTTTTCTTACAAGAGCTAGCTAGTCATTATAATTAGATGGAGCCGGTCGCGGTGGGGGAAAGCATGCGTTTGATAGGACGCATATAAAAAGTTATAAATAAATGAAATCGATACAGCCTTAGAATAGGCGTACGCTAAAGAAATGGAAGAACAGGATAGAAGGAGAAGTCACTTCTTTCTCGCTATTGCTAGGGCTTGGCTAGGTTAGAAGCCACTCATGCCAACGAGTCAACTACAAAGTGGGCAAAAAGTTATAAGAATTGAGGCCCAAAACTACCCACAGGGGCGTGCGTAACCTACGTGATTAAGGGGGTAGAAAAGAATTGGACTCAAAAGGCTCAAGACCGTGAGAAATGATGTGTGATGGAAAAGTGTTACACACAGCATTGGGTGGATACAATTAAAAGAAGATGAGAATGAAGATGAAAATATATTTACTTCTTTTATTTAATCTTGGATTTAAGTTACCAAAAACTTGGTGGAGTCCAAAACTGTAGAATTTTTCAAATTTAGAACCCTTTGACCAAAACAAATATTTTCAGGATCACTCCTGATGGAAGGCCACAATGTACGACTGAGCGGGGAAGACGTGGGCAGAGGAACCTTCTCCCATAGACATGCCATGCTGGTAGACCAGGAGACGGAGCAGATATACGTCCCACTAAACCATATACACAAAGATCAGAAGGGGTTCCTGGAGGTAATTTAGTAACATTCGGTTTTTTGAATAAAAATGCCAAGGATCTTCTCGCTTTCGTAGACCATTACAGACACGCAGCAGTGCGGCTGCGCCTTTAGACTCACATTGGTACCTTTTTATTCAAACTGCATCCATACCTGAAACCATTTCAAAACCTGAAACAATTCAATTTGCGAGAAAAAGTTTAGATTAGTTTCGAACGTGTTATATAACTGAATAAAAGTTTGCAACTATCGGTAAGCAATCCCAGGAGGTTGCGAGTTCGCGATTGGCCCTGAAGTGAGGTAGGGTACCGTGTTCTAAAACTTTTTTAATCAATAATACTTCTTAAATATAATATTGTTTATAAGTACAGTCCTACTGAACCCATTATCATGCATCGAGCTCGTAAGAACCATCTTTCTCCAAAACTAGTTAGTGTTTTTTCATTTACATTAGTATGAAATAACAAGTCCTGTCAACTCTCGCCCATCTAAAGAGTATAGATTAAAAGTTGGCGGAAAATTTTGTCGAACAAATTATATGACATTTCTACTTTAAAGAGTATGTGCTCCATGTTATCATGTCAGCCTACAATCCTGCTGCCGGATGTAAACTTCCACCAAAAAGCGTCAAAGAGCACGACCAGACCCAAGACAATATAGTAAAGTATTTTTTCTATATTGACTGACCGGGAATCGAACCCGGAACCTCAGAGATAGCGACACTAAGTCTGGTATACTCGCCTCTCGGCTAAGTATCTCGGCGGAGGTCGTCCTAATAAACACGTTTTTTAATAAATGTAAATACTTATGTTACCACAGGTAGCAAACTCGATCCTGTCAGAAGAAGCAGTCCTGGCCTTCGAGTACGGCATGGCATACGATAACCCAGACAACCTGTGCGTATGGGAGGCACAGTTCGGAGACTTCTACAACGGGGCCCAGATCATAGTGGACACTTATATCGCGTCTGGGGAAGGTAGGACGAAACCTGAACTTTTAATAAAAATTGACAATAGTCTTCATAGTCATAAATGGTCCTAATAAATGTCTAAGACACAGGGCATACAAGCTAGCTTTGCTCTTCTAATAATTCAGTAAATTTAAACATGGTAGCATGGTAAAGAGCGATCATTTTTTGCCAAATATTTATACAAGTTGAACTTTAATAACCAATCAATCTTATATATCTTATCTATAAAAAAAGTGTTTTACTCATTATTATGGAACAATTGTCACAACGAGACCAAAAGTAAAATCGAGAAAAAAAAAATTGTTCCATAAAGCTTTCACGACGACAACCTCTGACAATTTGGACTTGGAATTTTACTATTCCATAGTAAAAGTTGTTCATATTCATGAAGAGAAATCCAAAAACCTAGTAGGTAAGTGTATTAGAAAGCGAAGAGATTTGAAACCAAAATCAAAATACACCTTTGTCAAATCTGTGATGACTTTAACCGATTTAGAAAACTGACCTCATTTATCATCCAGCAAAGTGTTTAACGTCACGTTGTCTTAATTATGACGAAGCCAAAAAACCTGATCGATCACCCCAGTATCTTAAAAGGGTTTGATATAAAATACATTGGAATTTTCATAGCAATGACATATCATCCAAACAATTTATAAATATACAATGCTTTAAGAAAACAATAGGCATTTAAGATCTCTATCATAATAAGTGAACCCTCAAGGGGAAAAACAAACTTCGTCCATTTACAATAATAAAATAGCAATTGGAATGAAATAGGTCCCTTCTACGACTTAAGTTTTACTTAAGTAAATTCTATTTTAATATATGCCTACGTTATCGTTTTATTTATAACAGTCGAATCCAGTGTTAGATCGTCAAAAAAACGTAAACGTCAATGAACGCTATATTAATTATGTACACATTTTACCAGCACAATCATACACAGGTGCTTGTGGCTCAGTGGCGGCAGCGATTTGGTAGTAATTACCATAGTTAAGCCACCTACGCTGCGTTTTTAATTGGATGGGTGACCATTTCAACCATATTTAGTGACATTTATCACAAGCATTACCGTGCTTCGGAAGGCACGTTAAAAGTTAATCCCGGCTAAAATCGCTTGATACAGTCGTGAAGTCAGTGGCCTATTAGGGCGATTTTATAACATCTGACAGTAAGGTTTAGTGGGCCCCCGTGGTTGAGTATGGCCACAACCACCTCATAGTTGAGGTGAGGCCTGTGCCGTGCTGCATACCTGCATCATCATCATCATCATGTCAGCCATAGGACGTCCACTGCTGAACATAGCCCCGCCCCCCCCAATAACCGCATACTTTACTTTTTTACTTTACTTACCAGCAAAATGGGTCAGAAGCAATGGCTTAGTCATGCTCTTGCCCCACGGGTACGACGGGGCAGCGTCAGAACACAGTTCCTGCAGGATGGAGAGGTTCCTGCAGCTCACGGACAGCCTGGAGTCCGCTCCCGACTCTGAAGCGGTCTGTCTACACGTTGCCAATCCCACCACGCCAGCACAGTACTTCCATTTATTACGAAGACAGGTATGTTAACACCTGCTACAATTAAATATTGCTGAGATAATGTGAATACTAATAGAGCGGTAGTGGGTCATTTGAGTTTTACCTCACATTCGTGAGTCCTGAGTTAGCATTCAAGGTCACATGTACAGTCAGCATCAAAATTAGCTGATCAAAATCGAATCTTCAAAGTACTGACTTCTAAATGTCCCAATATGACTACTTTATTTAAATTTTGCGTAGTGATTTTGTCAGACAATTGATTCTTTTGGGAAACTCAGATATTAAGCTACTTCTGATGTTGGCTGTAACTACCTACTGCCATATTTCAGAATTTTCTAGCACGGATTTATACTACTTGCTTGGGTGTGAGGGAAAATATAGTGAGAAAACCGGCACTATCAGATAACAATGTGTATGGGTAAAAATGGTCTGGTTTCCCCTGTCTGAGGGGTACGGAGGTCTGATAGGAATCGCTCAAAATGTAACAATTATACTTAGGTACCACATCTCAGAATCTCAGATCATGGTCAAGCTACACCCGACAAATTTCTGAGAGAAAGATATTATGTAATTATAAATTCACTAATAATGCACTAAAAACTAAAAATAACTAAGTACAATTATTAACCAAACTGCACAATTGTAAAAGTTATTTAATATATACTTATGTACTGTAGTAAAATATACTTCAGATTATGTTCATTAACAATCTTATTGAATACTGAACATTTGAAAATACCTAAGGTTCTAGGTTCCACTGTATTTGATTTGGATATTTATCTGAGCGTGAAACGTTAGGTTACGTTCATTTACTCGGTGAACTAAGTCTGCTAATTAACTGCAGTAGAACTTTCTTATTCAATAACGGACGAACCGTGAGTAAATTGAACGACTTCTCGAGTCATAAAATTAATTTCAATGATTGAAATTTTCTATGATTAAAGTTTTAGTTTCGTCCTACTCTTAGGCCTTAGCATGTTAATTAGTTACTACATCAATACAAAAGTATTTGAGTACCTATGTTTATCCGTTATCTAGTCGCCATAGTACAAGCTTTGCTTAGTTTTGGACTAGCTAATTGGTGTGATTGTGAAAACAATTTATTATTATTATGATTATATTATTTATATTTTCTTATAAGATAGGATAAGATCTTAAATTGTGTATAGATACTCCTCAAAATATTTGTGATTGTTTTTATGTTGTTTTTCGTGCACAATTTTGAAATCGCTGTAAACGTTTTTTGCAGATAGTGCGAAACTACAGAAAGCCTCTGGTAGTAGTGGCTCCGAAGCTGCTCCTACGATTAGGTGATGCTGTATCACCGTTGTCAGACTTCGCCCCTGGCACACATTTTCAGACAGTCATTGGTAAAATCTATAATACTAATCGGCACTTCAAACTTCAATCTCCAAGTTGTCAGTCAAAATCTTATCAAAGAACTTCTTTGAAACTTCACGGGGCTCTATGGGCGGGACCTTTGATAATTACTTTTCTAAGTTAAACCAACATAAACTTTAGCCAGACCACATAAGATTTAATATGCTTTAACGCTTTAGAGTTAAGATTTAGTAGTCCAACCTCGACTCGATAGGTAAAGTGTATGCTACGAATTTCATGAATAAACTTCAGGACAGATTTGTGCTCGTAACAATAAACTTTCATTTTCTCGTTTGCACAAGCAAACATGTTAAAAGTGTGTTTTACTACTTATTTAACATTGAATGTGTTTAAGAAAGTCAAGTAGGTAATTGAAACTCGATTAAATTATACACACTTAGAATAAAACTAATGCAAAACCTAACCTTAGTACCTACGTTATACAGGGCGTCTCAAGATACTGGTTTGACTCCCATGTCCGAGTATGTTTAGCGAAATTGAATATTTCTCGAGATATTAATTTTAGAATGGATTTTGTCCTGATTGCGAATTGATGATTGATGACTGTGTAGCATCTAAACGGCTAATGCGAGAGTCAAATATTTTTTTAGTCCATTAATGTATTTGTTATGTATTTTCGATCATTTATTAATAACTTCACGCACGCCTCTACTTTTTTAATAATTCACTGACATTTATTTTGAGTAGTTACTTATCTAAAACCTTCCATACTAGTAAACCAGACTAATAGAGCTCTCATAACTCGAGAATTATTCTAGGTACTTCGCTGAACATACTAACACCAGGCGCACGATGGTACACCAATCTTGGGACATCCTATATAGTTATTGCGCGGAGCGTAGCGTGTCATTCCTGTTCTGTGGTTATTGCCTTTTACACTCATGTAGTCAACAAAGATTCTTCCTAACGCGTCCCGATTGGCTAGGAGTTGAATTCCAGTTAAATAGGTGCCCATTCGATAGAGGTAGATAGAGATCCAATTTATCGATCTAGTCGCACTGATTTAGCCTACTTATCATTTGTTAAGCTACCAACGTACATAATACTTTCAGTGATCATACATACACTTAGAATCATCATCATCATTTTAGCTGTCGGACGTCCACTGCTGAACATAGGCCTCCCCCAATGATTTCTATCATCGGGGGGATTACCAATACTCGCCACGCTTGGCAGGCGGGTTGGCGAGCGCAGTTTTTTTTAAGATTTCGCACGCAGACGCTTCTGCCCGTCTTGTACTACAGAAATTAGTCGCCTTTTACGACACGCCTTCTGTTGGCGCTGGGGAAGTGTATTTTTTACGGCCGTCCCCACACGGTGACACTTAGAATACGTTAAGCTAAATGCTAACTACGCTATTGACAGATACCCTTTGAAAATATACCTACCCACCTACATTCATAATTTGTAGTGCGATGGAAACAGAACAGATCATTGATAAACTCGTTAAAACATAAACACACAAACACAAAGTAAAAGTGCCTACCCAAGTACATAAGGGTAGACTTTTAAGCAAATATTTAATAATTGAAAAATAAGTTGATGGTTCTAAAACCCAAATCAATGCCAGATATTTTGAAATCGAAATCTAAGGTTTTAATGATTTTCATCTCATCAAATAAACCGCAGGAATATCAACCACATGTGCTCTATCGACTAAACTAATCTAGAATATTGCGAAATGCGATATAGGTATTTGATCACTGAGATAATTCCAACCCCAATAATAAATATCATAGCTTAAACAGGTGGATATTAAAAAAGTTTTCTTTATATAACGCAATTGGTAAGAAATAAAAATTTGTGATTGGAAAAGATTGGAATCATTCATGCCGTTTATATTTCTTACCTATTTTTTAGAGAAATATTCAAGGCATAAGTCAAACATTTTATTGCGCCTACATTTAAAGGGCAAGAAGAAAGAGTTAGTAGCTGCAGGGGACAAGTCAACATTAATGAGTATTTGGCGACCGGCTGGTGTAGTGGTTAGCGTTCTGGACTACAATGCCGGCGGTTGCGGGTTCGAATCCCGCAAGGGGCAAATGTTTGTGTGAAGAGCACGAGCGTTTGTAGTCATGGATATTTATAAAAGTATTTAAGTATGTTTGTCCGTTATCTAGTAGCCATAGGCAAGCTTTGCTTAGTTTGGGGCTAGATAATTAAGTGAGATTGTGAAAAACTATTTATATAATTTATTTAAAATTTCAGGAGACAAAATAGTAGATCCTCTAAAGGTCAGACGAGTGATTCTAGTAAGCGGGAAGCATTACTACGAACTCCATAAGGAGAGGGTGAAGGCGGGAATCGAGGACGTGGCTATCGTAAGGATAGAATCCCTCAGCCCCTTCCCTCTGCCAGGCCTACAGAAGGAGCTAGAAAAGTTCCCTAATGCTAGAAGTAAGTAACATACATAATTCTAGTAATACAAATCAATAAATTACACATATAATACCGGCCAGTGCAGCGTACGACGTCCACTCACAAGGTGAACAGACGACCGGTAAAGGTTGCAGGAAGCCGCTGGAATCAGGGCGCTTCCTACCGGCCAATCTGGAAGTCACTGGGGGAGGCCTATGTTCAGCAGTGGACGTCCTATGGCTGAAATGATGATGATGATGACACATGATAAAATCATTAGTAATATCAATGTTTAACTTCTTTGTTACAGAATTCATTTGGAGTCAAGAAGAACACAGAAATATGGGAGCTTGGACGTTTATTAAACCTAGATTTGAAAACTTATTAGGACGAAAGGCAAGTAAACAACCAGAAAATGCACAAAGATTTAGAAAAAGGATGAGCTACCATGACCATGAGCTACCATTAACTTATTAAACGATACCAGCAAATAAATATATTTTTAGGCAAATTTCTAACGCCCACCATCACCATTTCTCTGCTAACTGCCTACTTATTTAAATCAATGTAAAGATTTGTTCCAATATACTTACCTTAATATCGATTTTCTATTGAGTTTACTTATGAGAGCATTTCATATTACCCAACATAGGTAGTAAAGATAGAGTCTGTGCATATCACTAGCTAAGAAGGTAATATTACCTATTTGTATTTTTTTTTTTGCTAGTAGATATATCATTTCCTTTAAATATTCAATCGCTCTGGATATGAGCAATCTTGCTTAAACTGTGATATTCTAAATATTTTCCCCTGTATTTTGCTATGTATGTGTACAATAAAGGGTATCTGTCTATCTATTTCCAGTTACAATACGCGGGCCGGTCAGAGGCCGCCACGCCGGCCGTTGGGGCCGCAGTCCTACACCGGAAAGAAGTCGAGCACATCCTTAGGGAACCGCTGTACAACATCAAATGATCATCAAATCAAAATCAAATGAATTACGGTCAATTCGGCTTAAAGATTTATATTTCAGCGACTCAATTTGCTACCGCAATCCAATCTACAGACATTGCCTTAAATAAGTATAAATCGTGGTGATCTACTATTTGTTTATAATGATTGTAAAAAATATTATCATTTTTACAAAGTGGCGCCCAACATGTTAGTGAAAGATTAATACTGTATTACCTTTTGTTATTTAAATATTTAAAGAATTTGAATATCTGTATGTAATATAATAATACCAGAATTGATAGTTTTGTGAAAAACTTGACTGAATGTAAATAAATAAGATATCATTGCGTAGTGTTTTTTTATCTTAAGATATCCTCTAGATATCCTCAAGATTGTGTATATGTGTGTATCAGATTCTGAAAACTTTCACTTAAGAAATTCAAATATTCATAGTCTCAATAGAAACTTCCAAAAGTATTAATGAACAAAGCAGAACTGGCATGACTACTAAATTGCGAAATTTATTTTTCCTTAAAGTAATTCAGCTCAAATCGAATCAAAATCAATATCCTAGAAAGTCTTCGTAATTAGTTATGATAGTTAAGTACTACTTAAAATGCAATACCATAGTAACAGCTTGCAACTTTATGATCCACAACAGTATTTTGCAAAACTATAATGCAATTTTCGCTGATACTACGCTTATTTAGTCTTGGCTCAGCAATGGCCGACGACGATAGCGCAAAAAAAGCGGGTGGAAAAAAGAAATCTAAAGAGATGGACATACTAAGTCCCGCAGCGATGAACAACGTTTACTATGGGTGCCATAACGTGCAAGAACTCTTAGAAGCTCGAGGGTACCAAGCACCTGGATTTGATAAGAAGAAAAAGAAAGGAAAGTAAATCCGGTTCCGTATTTCCTATTCTATCATGAGACGTAGAAATATTATATTAAATGGGTCACCAAAAAACAATATACTTAACATTTCAATCATATGCTGCTGGATGACGCTTGTAAATTTTGAAGAAACTTAATATTATTTAATAATCAGAGAATTCAAAAAGGTATCTCTACCTACTGAAATTTCCGTTACTGTGTATGTAAAAACCTTCGACCAAGTATATAATATCTAGACGAACAGTCGAGGCAGCGAACGCTGCAACAAAAATTGTTCCAGACCCTACTCGTTAAATCTCTTCCCAGCGTGTGTTCCACCACTGGAGACGTACATGCAAATGCAAAATTGAGGTTTCTGAAATCGCGATTTGTTATAAAAAAGTGTGAAACTATCAAGGAAGACAAGACAAATAAAATAGTAAAACACCATCGCTGAGTTGGTACCTAATTTTCGACCAATGTTGGTCTGTATTTTTTTTAGGACGAATCAAGCAGGTACGCGTACGTACGTACAATATATTGGTAAACTCGTAAATCCGGAGAAAAAATTTATAGGAGCATGGATCTTATGAAAAGAGAAAATCGCATGTAAATAAGAGCGTCGTCGTTGGCCATCTTTTATCAAATCGTACTTAGCAAATTAAATACAAAGTAAGTAAAGTAATTTGTTTTAAAAAAATGCGTATTTATTTACTATCAGATTTTAAAAAACTATGCTAAATAATTATGAAAATGTAATTGTTTGTTAACGGAGTGTGAGTGCGGTTGGTGTGATTGGGGTGCCCATGCCGGCAATTGTAAGCAAAATAATTAAATTTTCATAATTATTTAGTTATGGATTTCCGCAAAGTAAAGCTCGATTATATTAATTTTATAAAATGTATGCTCGTTGATCCTTGTTTTTTCCAGAAAACTTATAGTTAAAGTTAAAAGTTATAGTTATAGATGTTTATAAATACTCCACCTTTTATCATACCCGTCTGAACAATATTATTGTTTAGTATTCTGTACTACCTATACTGTACTACCTGTACTACCTGTACCTATACTGTCAAATGTAAATACAAATAATATAGATATAGAGCTCTGTCCAAAATTCTACAAGAGACGTAACAATTTTTAGGCTCAGTTCAGTCCCAGTCTACACTGGCATTTTTTCACGTATACTGAAAGAAGTTTGAATGAACAAGGCACAGAGGCACATGCCGCGACGCTGATTTTCAGCGGACACTTTAAAAAGGGAGTGGGCGTCCAGCCCTACACAAACAGATATGATACATAAAAGATAAGGTTTTAGTAAACTTATGATAGCGAACTCAATAAGTAGGTAGTTATCATGTTTTTCAAAAATAAAACAAAAATGCATATTAAAACTATTACACTAGTACAGACACCTACTAAAACATACAAATAAGTGGTACATTATTTATTTATAAATAACTAGCGTGTTTTTTTTTTAAAATGAACTAATTGTGGTAATGTTCTTATGCAACTACATATAAAGTTTCGCGTACATTTACTATCGCAGAACAAACCACGTGTAAACTATCATCTAAACACCTTAATGTATGCGCAACCAACATTATTCGGTAAACGTGAAAATGTGGCAATATGAACCTAAGGTAAATTACAGAGACAAATAAGTACCGAGTGTGTGATCAATAACACCTAACAACCTGATGGTTGTTAGGTGTTCACTACGCCACCAAATTTTAGCACGAATTCGCAAACGCAATGGCTGGCAAAGGAAAAGGGAAGAAAAAGGAGAAAAAAGAAGAGGGTGGTGACGAAAAGAAAACTAAAAAGGGAGGTAGAGGGAAGAAGGGTAAGTCCAAAGGGCGATGCAACGTGGACATGCTGACTGAAGCAGCCATGGATAATGTGTATTACGCCTGCCATAATGTGCAGGAGCTGCTAGCAGCAAGGGGGTTCCATCCGCCTGACTTTACAAAGAAAAAGAAGAAAGGGAAGCGATAAATCATGGTTTGATAATAATTAATGTGTTTAAATAGCCTAATTTATTACTAATATTTGCTTATACTGCTATGTTTCTGAATTAATGTTCTTCTATTCTATTCTTCGAACACTTCTTATATTGCCTTCATCTTTCGAGATTTTTAAAATTATTAAAATGTAGCCATTTGTGTGTTAATATTGTTTTATTTTCCAAAAAGTAATATTGTCCATGTCCACCTCTAATAGTCGATATACAACAATGATCAGTAAAATGTACAAAGTTAAAGATAATACTACGAAATCTTTTAGAAGTTAGTATTACAGGTAGGTACTTTATATGCAGCTCTTCCAAGCATTCAAGTGTTTCCAAATACTAGTAAGTGTCGAGCTTTCTATGATAAGTATACATAGCTTTGTACCTACAAGTATATACAAGGTAAGTAAGTATAGTATAGTATTTCCCTATATTAATTTACTCTTTGGTATAGGCCATGTATGGCCTATACTTACGAATACCTACTCACTGACTATATTAATCTGTCACTAACTTGATCACAGCTTGATCAGTGTTCTTCTTCCTCACTGTACTAATTTTCTTTTATCTCAAAACACAATGAAGCTTGATTGAAATAAAAGTATTTATTCATTTCCAATTTCAAAGAAAAACGCACATGACATGAAATTTCTTTGATGTCAATGTAATAAAAATATGCCAAAAATGTAACCCAGAATGTGAAATAAAATTCAAAGTAAAAATATCAATATGTACGTGAAAATTAAGAGTGAAGTGAGTCCAGAATATCTCCGGTAGGTCACTAAATTCCAATCTGCAGTTTGAAGTGTTAGGTTCTTATTTAAAGTAAGACAAATACTTTTCGTGTAGTGTGGGAGTATGGTATTGAAGACCTGCCCACAGGGCCACCCCTTACGAATTGGGTTTCTATTCTGTTCTGCCCTTTAAAACTGAAATCAGATGAAACATATTTAGACCTGAAAATGATTGAGTGATTTATGCGATGTGATGTTAATTGTGCCTATCCAGAACTAGGAGGTAACACCTAAACCTATAGAGGTGAAATAATTTTAAAAAGCGTAAAATTAGCGCATTACCATAAATTATTATTTCACTAGTAATATAATTCTAAAACGGGATCAAAATGTAACCTTCGTCAGTAATGGTAGACATAGGCTTCTTCCGCAGCACGCCCGACCGAGCCCGATCCTCGGCTGGTCTTTTCCATTCGCTGCCGAAGAAACACTCTCTATCGTCTTGAACAAAAATAAATAAATTGTTGGAATAAGCAAATTACATTTAAGTATTTAGTTTATTCTGTCAAGGTTTAAATATTCATAATCAGAAACAAATCTGCTTTTGACTGCTAATATGATTTATTTCAGGCCATAGATTACCCCCAATAGATACCGCATATAGGGCAATCCACGCGCACCACACGTGAATGCATTTGCACCCACGTTACTCGGCCGCTGGCATTGCCATTTCAGTAGCGTCCAGATATTAGAGCTGCGCATATCTCGTATTTTTGAAGTTAAAAAAATATATTTTAACAATTAACGTGAATCAAAATGATCACTTGTGCCGCAAAATGGTGTGGGAAGTCGACAAAAACATCAAATTATAAAATTGATAGCATAACATTCCATCGTTAAGTAAATACATTTACATTGACCAGACAAGAACAGCTCAAGTTATAATGGATATAATGCATTATCCCTACAAGCACGCGTTGTTGCTGACTTTTTGAAAAGTCTCTTTCATTTATAATATGCAATTTTACATTACGCTGTCTCTTTCTTCGGTAATGCTAGTGTCTGATAACTAGTCCTTAAAAATATGTCGATAATTTTATTATTTCGCTCACAATTTTAATACTTTTATAATATATTTTAGATTTTTATTGAAAGGAGGGATGCACGGAGAGATGTTAAATACTACACCGACAAGAGCAAAGCGCTTAAATAGGATGGATGGATTTAAGATCTAATCGAAAACAAAAAAAGTTTACCTACCCCCGCAACCTGTTATGTCGCTCGTGCCGATCACACGAACAGTTGCCCCTTGCGGGATTCGAACCCGCAACCGCCATGCTTTGTAGTCCGGAACGCAAATCACTACACCAGAACGGTCGTCACTCGTCATAGATTCTGGGATAGTCAATAGATCTGGATAGGTCTTATTGACTGTAGTCATAAATCCTTGCCTGTGGTTCTAACTTTCTTCGCACCAAGTTTCATCAAAACTAGCCAAGTAATTTTGCCGTGAAAACATGACTTATATTAGATGTCAGATACATGAAAGAGACAACAGACAGTCATTTTTGCATTAATTTATAATTATTAGTATGGATTACCTGAGATAAATTATTTTACTTGATATCAGAAAAATTATGTCAATAGACTAGTTGGTAATAACTGTAACCTAGGTAGGTACTACTGACCCGATATCGAAATACTACAACGATAGTTTTCTATTTCGTCCGTACACCCCGTTGCTGGATACTGGACGAGATAGAGGCAGTGTAAAATTGAGGCGATATAATAATACGTGTTGTTAATGTTGTTGCATAATACTCGTACGTAACCTAATTCATATTTTAAAACCATATAAATTTTTCCTCATTCTTTTAACACAAATTTTTTACAACATGAATTATACTGTAAGTACGTACAAACATAATTGACACTATCCTAAATTTTTTTTTGTCACTAATTTATCGACAATCAGTGGTCGAAATCACATGCCCCAACACTATTTGCAATGGTGGGAAGGGCTAATGCAAGCTTGTCCTTGAAATAGCCAATCAAAGCACCATCCTCAAACTTTGGTGACTTTTAATTCTTACAAAAATTTCGACATGCGGTATCTATTGGGGGTAATCTATGTCTCAGGCTAACATGTTTGCTTACGTACGTTATACATGCTGCGTTATTTATAAACTAAGGAAATGCCACAGTAGTCACGATCAGGTCAAATAAGTCACCATTTCGCCACTCGTCAAACAAGGAACATGACACCTTTCCCAAAAATATCTGCTAAGACATGAACGTTAAAAGCTTACCCCTTATCACAGCGGCTGACGAGCGAGCATGGCGGTCCCAGCGGTGGGCATCGACCTGGGCACTACTTACTCGTGCGTGGGCGTGTTCCAGCATAGCAAGGTGGAGATCATCGCCAACGACCAGGGCAACCGCACCACGCCCTCGTACGTCGCTTTCAACGATACGGAGAGGCTGATTGGCGATGCCGCTAAGAACCAGGTATAAGATAATGTGGTCGCTTTTAGATAAATAAATATGCGCCAGACAACTCACCTCTGCCATGGTCTTTAGGGATTAAATCCTTGTGTTAAAAGGTACCAGACTAGGTACCAGGTAGGCTTGAAGCTGCGGCGAGCCGCGCCAGTTACCGTATCCCCTTAACGCAATAAGACTCAGACCGCACGAATAGATATTGATGATACGGCTGTGCAGTGCTGCGGGCTCTTTCGGATAAAATATTTTGATGTACATACGATTTATATATATTAGCGACATTATAAATGAAACAATTGTTGCAAAAAGAAAGAAAGATCAATAAAGAAGTCTTCAGAGAAATCTATTTATCTACGTCTGCAAAGCAAATTGCAAAAGTTTCGGGCACCTAATATATTAAAACGCCAAAGGGCGTCTCTTCAAAGGAAGAGTGTGTTCGAGCGATAGTTCCTCGCCTCGCTTAAAACCAAATTGTTTAGAATAATCACCTTGATCGTTGGCGAAACTATTCCCAAACTAAACTTTAAGTAGGTACTTTTTAAAAATACTAAACTAAAACGCTTTTCTGCCGTGCAACGTTACAGTAAATAAATAAAACATGTACCTAGGTTACATCCAAAAAGCGTTTTAATTAGGTATCCTTATTATCAAGTTTATGCTGCCTGTCCATCCTACTTATAATAAAGGGCTGTAGCATTTGAACCATAACAGATAACCAGTTCAAAGTTTTATAGAATATAATATATGGCAGACAACCCAACAAGCAACAAAAAGTTAAAAATTATCTCGAAGGGTACAGAACCCTTGGTGCAACGTGTGTATGTACTAATTTAGTCACTTTATTTTTACAGGCCGCTATGAACCCTAGAAACACCGTGTTTGATGCTAAAAGACTGATTGGGCGGAAGTTTGAAGACCCAAAAGTCCAACAAGACATCAGAAACTGGCCTTTTGAAGTGATTTCTGAAAGCGGCAAACCAAAAATATTAGTCGAGTACAAAAATCAGAAACGAAGATTCACCCCTGAAGAAATATCGTCTATGGTTCTTACCAAAATGAAAGAAACAGCTGAAGTGTATCTTGGAGGAACGGTGAAAGATGCTGTAATTACGGTACCAGCGTACTTCAATGACTCTCAAAGGCAAGCAACAAAAGATGCAGGCGTTATTGCGGCTCTCAACGTTATTAGAATCATTAATGAACCAACTGCTGCTGCCCTTGCTTATGGTCTGGACAAGGATTTGAAAGGAGACAAAAATGTTCTCATCTTTGATCTTGGAGGTGGCACTTTTGATGTCTCAATTCTTCAAATAGCAGAAGGTTCATTGTTTGAAGTGCGGTCAACGGCAGGAGATACCCATTTGGGGGGTGAAGATTTCGATTGCAGAATGGTAGATCATTTTTCTCAAGAATTTGAGAGAAAATTCAAGAAGAATATAAAAGGGAATCCGAAAGCTCTCAGAAGGCTTCGAACGGCCTGTGAAAGGGCTAAGAGAACCTTATCATCCAGCACTGAAGCCAGTTTAGAGATAGACGCATTACACGACGGTATAGATTTTTATTCGAAAATCACAAGAGCTCGCTTTGAAGAGATGTGTTCGGATTTATTCAGGCAAACAATTGGACCTGTTGAAAAAGCTTTAAAAGACGCAGGGCTAAATACTAGAGAGATACATGATGTTGTCATGGTTGGAGGCTCAACGCGCATTCCAAAAATACAGAGGCTGTTACAGGTATATAGTAAAAAAATATGTACATAAGAGAAAATTTTAAGTGTAAATAATACCTAAATTTTTCGAGTGGATAAATATTTTAAGTGACATAACCCGTGGGTATTTTTCCAGGAATTTTTCAGCGGCAAAGCGCTTAATTTGTCCATAAATCCCGACGAAGCAGTAGCCTATGGTGCTGCCGTCCAAGCGGCCATTCTAACTGGGTCCAAAGACACGCGTATACAAGACGTTCTATTAGTGGATGTCACCCCACTGTCCCTTGGAATAGAAACAGCTGGTGGTGTCATGACGCGTTTGGTTGAAAGAAACTCAAGGATTCCTACTGCACAGAAACAAATATTCAGCACTTATTCCGACAATCAGCCTGCTGTTACAATTCAGGTACTATCAGTACATAGTAGTAATTCGGTTGCCTACAGAATAATATTCGTACATTAGTACATTATTATCTTCATCGTTAGTTTGTATGGAGCATCCATTTTTTTCCGATTTCGATGTTGCTACGAGTATCATTGAAAAAGTTTTTGTTTATTGAGCAGGTGATCACGTGGTTATTAAGGAGTGTCCTATTCTTTTTTACACCCTGTATAGAACATCAAAAAGGAATTTGATTGCAGATTTATGAAGGTGAAAGAGCAATGACTAGAGACAACAACCTTCTTGGTACATTTAACTTGACTGGTATCCCGCCTGCCCCAAGAGGAGTCCCGCAAGTTGAGGTTTTAAATCCATTATCATTACTGCATATAAATTCAGTCTAAGATTTTAACTTCCTGGATATTTTATTTCAGGTAACTTTTGACATAGATGCAAATGGTATTCTTAACGTAAGTGCTCAAGACAGAAGTACGGGGCGATCAGAACAGATTACCATCTCCAATGACAAAGGTCGTCTCAGTAAAAAGGAGATCGAGAAAATGCTCAGCGATGCTGAAAAGTTCAAGGCGGAAGACGATTCCCTCAGGAAGAAAGTCGAAGTGAGGAATCAGCTGGAGGGTTATTTATTTGGATGTAAAACGGTTAGTTAAGTTTTTGTCTGTTCTTCAAACAAACACTACTTATTATCATATCACGCGGTTTTAAAATTTGTATTAAACGAAATATATGGAGCTCCTGTATCGCACAATCGCGCGAGTCGAAGAGCGCTAAGTATTGGAATCGCGCGTAAATCGGCTCTTGTGCGGTCTCAAGAGGCGATTTACCTTATTTTGATTTTGGCTTACTTCTAATTTGAACAAGTATGATTTTATTTTTCTATGATCCTAATCTTATAGCCGATTTTGATCAGATCTTGTATCAGTTTTTGTATCTTTATAACAGGCAGCAGAGAACGCAAGCAGCAGACTGACAGGTGAAGAACGAACGGCTGTACTGGACGAATGCAACGAGCAGCTTCACTGGCTGGAGACCAACCCTGAGGCTTCTAAGGGTGAACTGGAGCACCGTCTGCAAAGGGCCCAGAATATCTGCCAGACCCCAATGATGAAGCTACATGGGGCAATCGGCGGAGGAGGGCCTAGCTGTGCCAGGCCTGCTAGTGCAGAAGGGCCCAGGGTCGAAGAATTGGACTAAAATATGTTGACCACCCCCGAGTGACTAAATGCTTTCCAAACTAGTTTTGCAGAAAATACAGACTATACCAGCGCTGTAGAGAGATTGCGTCTACCATACTAAAACAGAAGACCTGTGCAGTTTAGGCCGCGAGGTTGAATAAATTTAAAATGAACGTTGCTCTCTCCAATATGCCTTAAATGCATTCACTGAGAACCGAAAGTCTATAATAATAACTGGAGGAAATTCAGAACCTCTGATAAATACACATTCCGTATACCGATGACCTAAAGATACATACATAAACGGCAAGTCCCTTTCCATATTTTAAAACCAGCAATTGGTTAACCTGTTCATGCATAAGACCTTTTTCGTCGTAACAGACAGTTTTGAACAGTTACAATAATAAAATTCTTTTATTTTGCTTTATTATTTTATATATCTTTTAAGCGTCCAGATTTATTAATTATGAAAATACACATTATTATACAAAATGATTTTTATTCTGGGTAAAGAAAACACTTTTTATCATATAAAATTATTTATTACAAAAATATAACAATATGTCCGAACATTAAATATTTGGTGAATTACACTAAAAAGCTAATTGTGCATAAATTACCTATTTTTAAGTATAATTAAATAAGTTTTATATCTGCAACATTGTAACATTGTCTAATCTCGAAAATTGTGATCTTATATATCCGTTATATTGTAACTATACAATTAATAGGATTAAGCCAATTTTCAAACAGAATATGCTGCAGAGCAGTCACAAAGAGTAAAGAGCCATAAATTAGTTTCCAAAGATAACATTTGATGAAAACGTAAACAATGTATGGCATTCAGAAAGTTCCGCGTGTCACGAAAGCGAATTTACATCTGAACCATGCGCACTACACACCAAAGTCGTCGACCCGCCGACAGAGCATGTCGGCGACTTTGTTGTCGGGGACCATGTTGGCAGCTTCATATCATTGAAAGTCGAAAAACTTTGTCAGCGACACAAGATATTATGCCACTTTTTTGGCAGATACTGATGGCCTTTTAGGAAGACGTTGTTTGGTGTATCTTTTGGTAAATTATTTTTACAATACAATTCATAAAAACGTATTGACAGTAGCTTATAAAAATTTTATTATCACAGAATCCCTTTTCAATTTAAAATTTAACAATTTTGTTTTCTCTTCAAAAGGGATTCCGTTTAGACCAAGTATATTGGGTCGCAATAGTTAAGTACAGTCAATGAAAGATTAAGAGATTTGACGGTAGCTATGACTTATTGTTAGTACGGGTATCCCGTACATTTTATTCAAACATTCCACAGTAATTTATTTATATGATAAATATATGTCAAGGTTCAAGAGTTTTTTTATTGCTCCGAGCGGCGGCGGGCAACTGAGCCCGTACGCGAGTCGCCGGGTCGGCAGTCGGCGGGTTGTATCGCTCGTGCATGTTGCCGACATGATTTCTGTGTCGGCGCGTCAGCGAGTTTGGTGTGAAGAGCGCATAATGAGCTAGGTCTATCCAGGCCCCCGATTCAGAACATTTCAGTAACAAATTGTCGACCGGAAAACCACGTGACACTATAGGATTTACTATTAGTGTCACGTAATTCACCGGTTGACAATTCGTTATCAAAACGTTCTGAATCGGGGGCCTGGTCTACGGGCGGGCGGGGGCATAGCTAGAGGACGAATGTTTTGATATCATCTAGTCTGAATAGTATTGATATTCTTACGTTACCGATGCTTCACATTTACCAGAATATATTAAACCCAGAGATGGTTCGTTTCCTGAACAGCTGATGCACAAATATCTGAATAATAATATCTAAGAATATCATTTCAATTTATTATTTAGGTATTTGAAGACAACGCGTTTACGCTCTCATTGAAATCTAACGAATAAAACTCGGAATTTAAAATCTTAAACGTTAAAAACTATTCGGTCTACTGGAGGTATATTCTAAGTATAAAATAAATAAATAATACATAAATATTTCTTTGCCATATTAATTCGTCTAATTTCGATTTGATTACAAGCCCATTTTTATAATAGACCACTCTACAATAGGAATAATTGTCTACAAATCTAAAAACCAGCTAATTATTGCATACTAAGTATTGCTACTCCGTAATGGAGTGTATAACATGTGATAAATTGTTTGTACAGGTATAGTCATGTAGACATGACATAAGATGTCATGATTTAATTTCTATGTGGCTAGTGGCTCTGCTGATTTACGTGAATCTATTGGTGGGAAACGAACACTCTTATGAGTATCACTACTCGGCGACTGCTAACTGTGCTTTTCATTCAGCTGACATTTATTAAGGCCACAGCGGATACGGATAGAGCCAGGTGTATATCAAGGTTGATAAAAAAAACATAAATAACCTAACAACGGATTTTCTATTAATTAATACTTTTTACTTGTTGTAATGCTTTTTTTACGAGTAACGTTTACACACTCCGTACGACGAGAAGTAAAATCAATGACAAAACGGGGTGAATGGTCTCGTAACCAAACGTATTTTTTTTAAATACGTTGTTAGGTTTATGTTTTTATTTAGATAAAGATGATCATTATTGTGTACTTAAAAATATTGCGGATTATTTCGGTTAGACCTTATTTTATTTGTTTTTTTTTTACAAAACCTAGCTCATCTCTTAAACATCTCAATCGCATCATACAGCTTAATACTGCAGCGTAGACTTCTAGCGTTGCAGATTCAGTGAAATCTCACAAAAATCTTTTTTTTACATTTCGTAGCTGACAGCATAGCAGTCGCCGGGATGACGAAAGGTTGTAGCTTCGTTTCCCACATGAGGTAGTCGAATTTATCGAAATGTGATATCATCTTCGATATTACTAGCGTTATGAATGCAATAATAACATTGCGGCCACATGCGGGTAGTTTAAATATGCGCCAAACAAAAACACGTGTCATGATCATAAAGATACAGACAAAGTCTTTTAGCGGGGCATTTCCCGAGCACACCCAGACCCAAGCCAATTTAAAAAAGTCGTATAGACCGTATTCAATTGGCCTGAACCGGGAATTGAACTTATCGAATTAATGGAAGTAACTATTCTATGTAAGCGGAATTCAACTACTTACAATCGATAATCATTCGTTTAATATACCTAGGTAATTAGTGTTTTATATTATTTATAATCTTTAAACAAGCTAATTTCGATGTAGTTGTCATATAAATGCTTCCTAATAATTTTGGACTAAATGAGGCTGTTTGCGGCTTTGGCAATGGTTCCATTGTCAGGCACGGAATTGGAATAAAATGGGATTAACATTTTTGGCAACAATGTATAATTTATAAATAACATCTCATTATCTGTATTAGTATATTTGGCGACTGACTCTAGATGTTATGGTAATATAACATGAACGTTACGGCATGCTCCGAGCTGTACTGTTAACCAGGCTGTAGTAGCCCTACTAATCGATCCAGGTTATTTATACGATTGTGTCATAGCATAGTGGTGGTCGTT
Source organism: Anania hortulata (assembly GCA_963576865.1). NCBI lineage: Eukaryota > Metazoa > Arthropoda > Insecta > Lepidoptera > Crambidae > Anania > Anania hortulata. The sequence goes on along the minus strand of OY756399.1, from coordinate 4,512,086 downwards.
ATGTTCTAATGACACCTATTTTTTATTAATAAAATAAATTATCATTAGGTTTTTATAAAATAAACAATTAAGAGCGCCGTCCTTCTTCATCATTTTAGCCATGACGTCCACTGCTGAACATAGGCCTCCCCCAGAACGTATCAGATTTTTTTTAAAGATGATTATTTACTAATAATTTGCAACGTATAGTTTGAAAGAAGGCAGCAAAGAAGCCGCTATTCAAATCAGCCTTGATTAGACAAATACAGCTCGACAAGAAATATATGACAAGGGCGCTACAGTAAGTTTTTATGGCAACAGATAAATTTAATCATTGACGTTGTCTTTTTCTTTATATATAATATTTAATGGTATTAAAAACACTCTGTTACAGTCTATTCAATTCCATAACAATTGAGAACCACACTGGCCATTTATCTTTATAGGTATCGCATTGTGCTTGGTCTTGCCCGTAGTAATTATTTGATCACTGATTCAGTGGTTCTGCCACTGATCAAATAATCACTGCCTATGGTTCTGCTAAGTTTTCAAACACATTACAATAAATAATTTAACACAATAATTATATCTCTGTTCAAAACGATGCCTTTGTGTACAACAAAGCTGATACATTTTGTTTATTTAACGACTTAAAAAATCTTACATTGACATAGGTTGACAATGGTTGACAAGACCCAACACGCTAGCGCCATCTAAGATTAGCTTTGCGTGTGCTTCCTCATTGTTTCGCTTTAAATAAGTAATAGGTTCATATTTCAGTTCGTAAAATATATGGATGTATTTTTATTTTTAAACATATTTTGAACTACTGTTTCCATGTTAAAATGCACTTATATTACCTTATATTAATAATAATTTACTAATAATAAGCAAATGTCATCAGTAAGGCTTTTGATCGCTAAGGCAAATCCTACCCATGTCACGGACTCGATGCCAAGAATCCACTTTCCAACTAAACTCTATTTTATTTTAAGTTTATCTCTCTTTATTTTTTTAAGGAAAAAATAGAAAGTAACTTTAAAAATTAAGAGACGTCGATCAAACTGAATACCTGTCAAACTCATGACCGACTGTTAAAAATTAAAACTAGTTTCGTATTTAATATAATGTAAGTATAAACTAATCCATAGGCAATAGCCGTTATTGTTTATGGCTTTGACGGCCGTATGCTTGTCATTCAGTGATGAGAGAAAGAGATGTACGGACTTTCAGTTAATCGGATAGTAAAAATCCTGGAATCGAACCCTTTGTCATACAGTTAATACTCGCTAAATATCAACACCGCTAATAAATAATACATAGACCGTTCGACAGAGATCGGGTAGTTTCGGTTTTGTAGAGCCTTGTCTCTGTCATTCTATACAAAATATTATAAAACGGTGAACTTTGTATGTTTGGATATAGACGGATATCTCCAGAACAACTCATCCGATTTATAGAATTCCTTGGCCAATATTTAGAATGGATCTTCAAGATGAACAAAGGTTATAATTTATACTTTTTTATATCATATATGCTTTTAACTCAACATGTTGTGATATAGTCATATCTAGACTGGGCTTGGACTGGGCGACATGTTAATTACATTTTTACTCCACGGGTGTCGCAAGTTCATACACATAGTTTTCATACCACGACATAAAATGACTAATGGCGTCAGGGGTCTGACACAAATTAAGAAGAGTTAACGCTCTTCAAAACCAAAGCTGACCGATCTTAACCGAATGGTTCTTCTATGCGATTTCCGAAATCGGATTTCAATATAAGCTCTTTGCGTCTCTCTTTCGCTCTCTCTTTCTCTCTTACTCACATTAGAAAGCCAGGATGAGTAAGGTAGAAAGCCAGGATGAGTAAGGACGAAGCTAATATCATTCATTTTTTACGGAGTAGACCCGGTCCTGATATATTTCTAAAGGTCGTTCCTAGTCTTCTAGGTCCTTTATCCGTAGACTTATTATACTATTTAACTTAAAAATGATATTTTTATATCTGACTTATAAAGAACCACCAAAATCATTAAAATACCCCACCTCATAATAATCCCTGTGCCAAATAAAAATCTAAGTAATCACAGAATTGCAACATAAAATAAACTGGCGTGCAATAAAATTTGGACAAGGAATTATTTTTCTTAAAAGTTCATACTTTTTTGTCTTTAACATCTGTTTCTAGCTCAATTGTGTTTTTTTTTTACAAAATGTATGATTGTTTTCTGCTAGTAAAAAGTAGGTTGTTTTATTTTTTAAAAACTTTTGTGCGTTAATAAAACTAGTTTTAATAAAGATTTCCTATAGAAAATTAATCAAATTTCAGAAAATCATTATATCACCATAATTATCATATAATATCTCCATGTCGAAGCGCGAAAACCTTACCAAAAGGGATAAAGGATTTGTTGACAGTTGACAGCTGTTTGTAAAGCTTGATAAAAAATCATATAAGCTTGTATAGCAGTGGCCAATAATCCAGTTACAAACAAGTTTAGAGTGACACCTGGTTGACGGGACGTGTTAAACAAAAGGTTAGGTTCATTATTTAAAAATATATATACTTTTTAACTGAAAACTGGAATGAGGTTAGATGGAAAATTATTCAATGGTCTATTTTTTGCACGCCAGTGTAATAAACGATACTACCTCGCTGTCATGTCCGTTAACATCATAGTATTATTCTAAGCAGCTTTTCAATGAAGACAGCTTGGATATGGTCCGCTCTGAAAATGGAGAGATAATACAAATTTACGAATATAAATTATTTCTGTCGGAATGGAACTGCTGAAATCTCTTTGTAGGTAGGTCTCTATCACCATACGTGTATGTAAGTGCATACGCTTAGAGAAAGCGTTGACTTGTCTAATGTCAAACGTCAATTAAAAATTCAACAGGGTCCATAATCTAGCTTTTAAGCCTTAAATTTCATCTCTTGTAACATTATGGTGTGTATGAATAAATGATTACTGATTACAAAAACTGATCCACGTAAAAAGAGGGAAATTTCATTGCCAGAAAGGTGCCTTTCCTACACTGAGATGGTGTCATGGTGCCATTTTACGAAGGTATGGTATCCTCGTCGTTTTCCAGAACAACCTCTGCTTTCTGGATTGGTGCCTATATTTTCCTGATATAATCCTCAACTGCCTGGAACAATGCCCCAGTTTCTTAGAACAATAATCTACAGAATGCTGCAATCATGCTCTAGTCATACACACTTTGCTGGTATTATGTTCCATTCTATATATTGTGGAACGATGCCCTAAGGATGGTGGAATGATACCCTACAACTTGCTGGAATGATGCCCCACAGGATGCTGGAATGATACCCCACAGGATGATTCCAGTGAATCATGCCCCACGGTTTGCTGGAATACTTGCTAGTATTATTTTTTTTAGGTAGTGGAATGATACCCTACTGTTTGCCACACAGTTTGCTGGTATCATGTTTCTCAGGTTGTGAAATGATACCCTAGTTTGTTTAAATTTTGCCATACAGGTGGCTAGGATGATTTGATTGATGAGTTTGCTGAAACGATATTCAGTCAACGGCCGGTCAACCTACCCAAAAAGGTCATTGAACCGATTTTCAACTTTGATTCCGACACTTAGAGATCAATTGAGAAATTTTGAAGTTTTTTTTGAAGAAGAAGAACAACCAACAAGATCATACACCTTAAAAGCTAAAAGTTAGAAGATTGGTGATGCAAGGGATGGTGCGGCCTTAATTACAGGTTGCCATGAAAAGCGCAAACAAATATAGTTGGGATTGGGAGCATAAGGCCTCCCTTAACTTAAAAATCTTTAAAATATGTAACTTATGCTACTTAATTAGCTGCTACTTAGAAAATTACTTGTTAGTAGATATTAGTAGGCGTAATTTTTTTTTAAATGTGGGTAAGCTAAGGCTAAATATATCAACATCCTTATTCTTGCAAACAGTGTTTATTAATGAGGGAAAAATTACCCAGCTTTGTTTTAGAACGCTTAGGATTAAACAGCGAATATCTGGAGAGACGTGGGAGATTGTGAGAGATTGTAAAATTAAGTTTTTAAAGCAGTTGTGGGCAATTTATGTTGCCATTGGCTAATTTATAAAGAAATTTTGGTAGGTTGACGAGCTGTTGTCTGTACCACAGATTGCTGCAACATTGTCCTCGTTTTACCCTAAAGATGATTATATTAGCTACAATAATACTCTCAAATAAAACTACTAACTTGGCGCTGGTGACTGTAGTCATCAGGTTGATGATGTACCGCGGGCACACGTCTTCGTGCATGACGCGGGCGTGGAACAGCAGGCCCTGGCACACGCAGTACAGCAGCTCCACTAGCGGCCAGTTGGCTGGAATTATGCCTTTCCGGTAGCCCCAGGAGCCGAGGATCTGTTCAGAGATTAGATGTATATAAATGTATTTCATTTCATGCAAAATCTCTTTATGTTATATCTTGAACCGACTTCAAAAAAGGAGGTTTCAATTCGACTGTGTTTTTTTATGTATGTTACGCGATGATTCCGCCAATTATAAATCAGTTTTGATGTTTTTTTTGTTTAGTAGATCATACTATAGAGGTAGTCCTATATAATTTAATCGAAATTGATATATATACTGCTTTTCAAGAAAATAAACAAAATAATACCTAGATAATGTTTTGGTTTGTGGTTCTTGTATCTATGTTACCCAACATCTTTGTTAAATGTGCACCGATTTAGATGTTTTTTTTTTTAATACTACAATAAACTTTGCGGAAAAAATTCACCAAAGGGTCGAAAATTAGGGGATGAAATCTGTGTTCAGCAGTTAACTTCAGTTTGCACTCTTATGATTTGTTTTTATTAGGATTAATCAGTAAATTTTATAAAATAAAAACGAGTACTTTCAAACTCTCATCGGCTAGCTAACTCCAAAAGTAAATGATCAGACTATGTGTTAATATTATATTAAGTTTTTTTATTTTATAAAATTCACTTGTTAGTAATCAGTCTTCTACAAGACGAATCATTTGACTGGAGAAGTATGACCACAACCACGTCATAGTTAAGGTGAGCCCTGTACACTGCAGTGGGCAGTGGGACGTATACACGATGGAAAAGATAACTAACTCCAGACAGTTATTTCACCAATTTTAAAGATATTGCAAAAAAATTAAGTGACAAAATCATTCATCAATCAAATCATTATCACCATATTTTTTAAATTTGTACTTTTGCGGCTCTCATACATTCTCTCTCTTTCATTACATTTACATTCTTTATCACTTACACATTAAATTAAGTACATGCAATATCTTGATAATGAGCTTGTTTCCAAAAAAAAAAACTAATTAGTCCGTCAGTTGGATTAAAGGAAAATATTGGACACGTATTTTTTCTTTTCTTAATCAAACAAAAAATAATTAAGATATAGCCCGTTAAAGTTCTGCGTAACGTCACGCCTTAAGACACTTTTTAGGAAGGCGTGACGTCACGTGCTCACTTCGATGCGCTTTATCTTTGTAATGTTTGTTTGATTGACAAAAGACAAAATATGGATCCAATATTTTTTAATAATCTAACTGACGGACTAAGTAGAATAATCTTTTTTTTACTCAGGAAACTAGCCTATTGATTAAATAATCGTCTGGTAAAGGTTTCCACCCTATACAGGCTTGCTTTTTACCTGTAGTGTGGAGGTGACCGGCGCCAACGAGATGGCCGTAGAAGGAGATGCCCTGAACGCGGCGCCGGCGAGGAAACCCGCGGGCAGCGCGTATAGCGCACTATCTCTGCCTTGCGACCGGCACAGCAGGCAAACTACTAACTGCAAATAAACGGTGGCTGTCAAGAATCAAGCTATTCATCTTTCTTTTCTACACAATCAACCAGTCAACAGTCACAGATTGTTAGAGGTATTTTTGTGTAACTAAATAAATGACATTTCTATTCAATGAGATTTATAGTAGAGGTATTTTTGTGTAACTAAATAAATGACATTTCTACTTTATGTAGGTACTCCATGTCTTAAACAAATGGAATTAAACAAAAAAGTTTAAGACATGGAGCACATAGAGTAGAAATGTCATTTATTTTGTTACACAAAAATACCTCTACTATAAATCTCTGATTCGGTTCGGTCCGTATTGCTGCTCAATAGGGTATGTGCTCGTTGTTTTTAGCCAAAGGTTACACGATCACCGTAAACTAGAGTTGTAAAGTGTCCGTCACGTTATAAATGTCTGACCAATTTGACCGAGCAAATTGGTAATTTTCTCAATGTGACCGGACATTTTGGACATTTATTGTCACCTACACGTCACAATCAATTCTATTGACAAACTATGAAAAAAAAAATAGGTCACAAATAAGTGTATATTATAAGAAAGACAGGCTTTAGTAGTGATGATCTATAACGAAATCAAATTTCTAAAACTAATTTATCTTTCTGCACGAACAAGCTGAAAAGCAATCCAGTTCCAATTACATGTTATAATGTATGTTTTTATTGTCAAATACTTAACATTTAAGACTTTAGAGGAATTCTTCTTTTTTTAAATTTATACTAAAAAAATATATGTGACCATCGTGACAATAAATGTCCAATGTGACCAAGAATTTATCATAAATGACGGACGCTTAAAGCATATGACCGTCAATTTATAACTCTACCGTAAACCCATAAATCCGTAATACAATCGAGTAACCGTAAACTTAAAGCCGTCAACGGGGATTCGGTGGGGGGTAGTCGAACGAAAAGCATGGTCGATCTATTCTAATGGTTTTAATTTATCATTTAAAGAGCTAGAGTGCAAGTTTGGTGTAGTTTGTGTTCTAATGCTTGGTGAAGTTATAAAGATCTGGAATTATTGAAATATCATTGTATTCAACGCCGCATCGAGTGTCAAGTTTCTTGTCTCAAGACAACTTTCTTTAGACCCGATAGCGTCTTGAAACCTGCTTCTACGGGAAGAGTAGCCTCCGGTTAATCCAAGAAAAGCAATAAAAACTAAACACCCGTTATTTATTGTGAACTATATCAAGAATACACTCGACATTAGCAGAATCACTGCTCTGCTTAAAGAGCGGGATTGAGTCCCTAGGTGAGTCGGAGTAATTATATGGAGCATTTTTTTTCTCTAAGTCGATCCTCTTTGGGTTACACTATTTTTAAGTTATACTAAAAATAACTATACATTATATTAGTCTACTCTTTAGGCAGCGCAACATTTTGACCTTAAACGGAAACTGAAAGACATGATGTTAATAAACTTCGATTGTTATCCCAAACGCTGTTGTAAGACTAGTTAACACAACACTCGTGTTACAACAACTTAATAAACACGCATACAAAGACGCAGAGGGACTTGATTTTTAGTTTAGCTAAAGTATTTTGCGCCATTATGATACTATAGTTTAAAATTTAACTATTGTTCTAGGAGTAATAACATCGTATTCTACAAAATAATTTAATTAAAAATATTCAAAAAGGTAAAGGTTTTTTATTGAGAAAATATATGGTTTATCTTTTTTTTACATTTGTTTAATGGGGGTCAGTTAAGTCATTGTAAAAAAAGTTTGACTTGGAAGCACTTTTTATTTAAAGACGATAAAAAATTTAGAAATAATTAAAGTCTTACCCTATAGATACCAATGTATCCACCGAAGAACAGGCCCAGCTTCAAATGTGACATCTTCAGCGACCTCAGAGCCTTGGTGGGTGTCAGGATCTTGGGCAGGATTGCCCGCAGCATCGTCATTGCGCACCCGACACCGAACAATCGCGCAGTCCCCTGAAACAAGCGATTTAACATTTAGACTAGCCGCACTTTGGATGCGCTTTCGTATGAATTTGAGTCGTTCGTAAACGTATAAACGATTCAAGTCCTCATACATAGTTTTAAGTCATGCGTTTGCAGGACTGCACGCGGAAATTTGAATGACAACAAAATCGGAAAAATATATGACAATTACCAACAGTTGAGGCCAGTTTCACCACTTGCTGATAAGTTCCAAATAACCTATCAAGCATTTTTTGACAGCTGTTAAAACAAGTGCCAGATAGATTATTCGGAACTTATCAGCAAGTGGTGAAACTGGCCCTTGGTGTCGCAGTTAGTTAGTAAAGAGCCCCTTAGATAATATTGGGTTCCGATTCCTAGAAGTAACTTATTTAAGGGGAAACCGACTTATTTGACATGAGTTTCTGTTACTGTTTAAGGATATGACATGTATGGTGTCTCTTTTGAAGAGAATAAGATGTACAGAAGTTACAGGTATAAATGATTACATACAACTTATAGAATACCTTCAAAATATAGCTGATGCAAGGTTCATTGTGAGGGCATGCAGGACTTTTTCCTTTGATTCCAGTCATTGGCTTTCCAACTTCTTTCGAAACGCGCGGTGGGGTAAAAAACCTAAAAAATAATTAGGTTTAAAGTACGAGCAATATTTTTCGGTTATGTTGACGTCATTTACCAGCAGTAGCGACATCTCTGTTTTGAACCGTGAACCTTAAGCTCTAACCGAACTATAGCGGCGCGGCGCGTTCAAATATTCGCTAGAGGCAACTATGCCGCGCCGCGCAGCGACGCGCCGCTATAGTGCGGTTTGAGCTTTAAGTCTGAACTGTTTTATCGACAAAGTTAAATTAGTCAATATAACAGTAGATGCTCTAGTTTTCGAGATGTATTTTTAAAATTAAACAAGTCAAATGGTTTAACATAATTTTGTATATATATTTTTTTTAAATAACTTCTAATACTTATCTAACGGTATACACCCCTGAATCCCCTAATCTCGTCTCACCTTACTTAAATTATTTACATTCTACATGACGTTTTAATAGTTGTCTATAAAATGTGTTCAAAGATTGAGTTGTATAGATTAAAATCGACAGGGCGATTTAGGTACAGTGTTATTTTCGGCTCAACTTCGTGATTTAGCAATGTATTGCTACATCTACTACCTAACTACTACCCTATATACTGGTTCCCAAGTTTCGTCCTAAAGAAAAAACATCGTAATAATAAGGAGAATTTTGAAGTGGTTCAAATGGTAGATAGTCAGCTTTGTTAACAGTTTTTACACCCATTAAAAATATTTGAAATTACCATACTTACCAAAATAATGGTGTACGTTTTTCATTTTCCTTATCAAGCCTTAACAAGTAGAAAAAAATGGCACTGCCCATCATAAATATGAGCGTCTCTTTGCCAGGGGTCCGCCGATGCCATCCTTTCATTTCTAGAGTGCGGAGCCAATATTCAAATACCTGTAATAATACTAATATTATTACTGAATCAAAATATCTGCAATAGGGAATATGCACGAAAATAATATATTGTTTTTACTATATTTACAAGAAATTATAGTGCTAACATTAAAAACAAAATTTCGACGAAATAAAAATATGGTTCGTATTGTTAGCCAAACGTATTGTCGGCCGCCAATTGTGAGCACGTTTCTTTTTTTTCTTTAAAGAAGTATGCTTAAGGGCCATCCACATATAACGTCACGCGAAATGTTCTCATTTTGGAACCCCTCGCTTTTTTTCTATCTGTTTAACACGGACTGTCACGTTTTTTGCCATGGCATGACATGACATGACCCCCTCCCTTCGTCATCCATGACTGTGATGTAATACGAGATGTGGAGGACTCCTTATCTGTATTATGAATGGGTGCGTTTGAAAGATTCTAGGTATACGTTTTATACGAATATTATGTTTTATTAAAAATGTTATGTTCTCTTACAATGTATGTAAGGGTATAATGTCAAGTAAGTTGAAAGGTTAATAGTGATTGACATTGGAGGTGATGAAGCGGTTGTCATTTTGTTTATTTGAGAGACGAGGACACTGACATAAGATGGTTGAAGTTATGAATGGACGGTAATTTGGTCACAGGTTTTCCGTTGCTATTTTGAAACAATTTTTCATCAAACTGTCAATACCTACTACCGAACCGACAATACACTATTACTGGTGCCGGATATATAGCCTTTAGATTTACCTTTTCATTGGTTTTCAACCTTATGACAAGTGAATAAAGTTCAGTGTGGTAGGTATTATATATATAAGGTCGCCTTTTATAAACGGGTGAAATTTAAAGAGCAATTACAAAAACAGAAATGAATATTTTTGTTGAAAAAAAAGCGAAAAATTTTATACGCTAGTTTTCGAGAATAACGCCAAAAACTATTTTGATTTCAACGTAAAATAAAACACTCCCCCCTTGCGTGCATCCCGAGGGAAGAGTGTGGCACGATTGAAATGAGACAGATGCGATGACGTAGGGACGCTTCAGACTAGACAGGATGGTCTTAAAGCTTTTTTTTTTGTTACGAATAATAAAAATGAACACTAGCCCTTTTTTAAGAACGAAAATAATAGGGCCCGGTTTCTCTAATATAATTAGAAGTTCTGTTAAAGTTTCACCCGTTTATAAAAGGCGACCTTGTATATTAATAACATCAAAATTTCATAAGAACTTACCAAATTGACAAAGAGATTGACTACTAAAACTCTTCTATAAGGAGGCTCGAAATACACAGCCAGCCCACTCAGAGTACATGGCAACAATACTGTAGTATAGTAGTTGAATCTACTAAAGAACAGCTTCCTGTGAGTAAACAAATTAATTAAATTAGTTTAAATAAATTAAACATTAATATTTTTTTAAATAATTAATTATTTATTTCTCAACACAGATAAATTATGAAAAAATACAATACATGTACAGAAAATAGTCTGTGTGAGACTGATGCCTGAGCTAGGTAATTTAATACCTGTGTTTCAGGTCATCAGGCCCCCACCTCCTAGGATATCGATTTTTAAACATAAATAAACAAAGATAAAATAGACAAATGATTACATATAACGGCCCTAAATGAGTATTCAATTATATCAAAAAAAATATATTTAAAATTAAATTAGGTAAGTTAAACATTATCAATTTAAATTCAGATAACACATTATTCAAATAAATAAATATGCACTAAGCAACACAATGGCCTTGAAGCAAGGAATTAACATCATTGTCTTATGAGTTAGTAGACAATAAAATTTGCTAGGGGCGTCTCCCACACCCAGACCCGAGAAGAAATAATTCGATCAGAACTGGGAATCGAGCCTGGGACCCTGTGCGTTCTAGGTGAATCACAGGGCCACTAAGCCGATATTGTTCATATTGTCTACTTTAGTTGTGCAATATTTTCACCAATTCATTTCTTTTTGCTCTCTGCTCTGCCCTCATAGACTCCCTTCTCAGTTATATCAACCCCCACACAATCCATCCATCCCTCCTTAGGGGTCACCCTACCTCTCCACCTACTCATACCTATCACCCTCCTTGTTACTTGCCCCTCTTCCCTTCTCATCACATGACCATACCAAACAAATGCTATTTTTGGTGCATTAATAAAAAATATTACCTAAAAATACAATTCAATGTGACAAATGAGCTTCCAACAGTCAAACCAAATATTCCTGATTTGATGTACATTTTAAGATGTTCAATCACATCTTTCTTTTTCAGCTTCTTGCCTCTCATCAATATTTGGACCTGAAATAAAAAAGAAATAAACTGTAAATGTAGTTAGGTGTTCAGAGTTGTAATAAGTCATGTCATAAAAGTCATGTAAATTAGCAACATTGAGGTTTGTTATGTATGAGACACATAATTAACATGACAATGTTTCACATTAACTATCCTGTTTGACATTGTACAGTATGTTTATGTCAGGTCTGGTATATTTTTAGCCATTCTCCTTTAGGGACAATACAAGTACAGAGTTTATTAAACAAATAAGACTTTAGAACCCTCTAGCTGAGCAAACGAGACGCAATAAAATGTTTGATGTTACACCTTTATTATGCAGTGACATAAAATATTTTTTATTGGTTTATGAACATGACAAGTGAATAAGGTTTAAAGTTTGGTGGATGTTGCCATCATATTTATTGTATACTAGCTGTCCTGGCGAACTTCGTACCGCCCTTTCATATTTTTTTTTTGTGATTTTTACTGTGTTTTTATAGTTATTCTGCTATTCGGGGCGGAGACAAATTTAACAATATTATAAAAATCGGTCCAGCCGTTCTTGACTTACAAATGGTGTAACTAACCCGACTTTCTTCTATATATATAGATATATACTTGTTTTGTCTCAACCTTGTAAAGAGCCGAGTTTTTCAACCAAAAGGGTGACAAAAGAAGATATAGGAGGAGCTTAATTTCAAAACAGGAAGAGTTGTTAAATTGTGTTACAACGCATAACTTTTTTTGATGAATTTTTTTAACTAACTTTGATTAACGCTTTTACAGCGACCGATCGTTATAAAGATAAAAAAAAAAATATTTTTTTTTTTCATGTTCATTATATCGATCAAGGTAACAATATCAAAAAATTACGGTGATACGCAACAAAAATAGTTTCAGTAACAACTGGGTTAATGCATACATTTTGAAGTTGATTCTAATTTAATTTAATCTAAATTAGCGACTTCAAAGACACTATATTGGTAAAGAAAAAACTTGTTACTAAAAATACCAACCTAAAAAGTTAGGCAGGGCCAAGTATGAAACTTGTATGCTGATATGATAATTGTATGCAAATTTATTATGATTATTTTACTTACCTCTTTTTAGTTAAAGTTGATGACATTTTTTGCTTAGAGTGTAGGAAAGGGTACGTAGGACAGAAAAAATTTCATCGAAAAATTTACCCTTTATAACACCCTATTTTTTTATACTATTGGGTCTATAGGAGACCAACTACTGTCACTACAGTTAAGTCATTTTTGGCGAAGTTGGGGGGTGAAAACTAAAGCTTATTTTAAAGGCATCTGGGACTTTCATCGAAAAATTGACCCTTTATAACACTATTCTTTATCCTTTAAGTACTTAATGTTTATTTCCCTTTTTAAAGTTTTATAGTTGTAAACCAAACCATTGTATTTTCATCATATCTGTCTATTCATATCTATTATTAGCCATTTTTCTAATATCCTATCAGTGCTAGAAACAAGTTTTTTTGTATAAATGCCTGCCTTATCTTGCATAGACTGATAACCAATCTTTAAAACAACATTAATCAGTTCAAAGTGCAAAAATAAGAATATTTTTTAGGAAAAAAAATTACCAATTTACAAATACCTAGTTCAATATGAGTATTGTATATATAAAACAGCTTTCGTTCTGTAATACACAATGTTCTCATTCATTAATTTTTATTATTTATAATATTCTAAATACAAATCTTTAAAATGTATAAATATCTTTACCGTCATATAAAATTGGTAGCTAACGACTGAATTAATATGATACTTACGAGATATACCATAGCATAAAATTTGTAACTGCCTTTGATACAACTCCATAGCATAGACCTTGTCGCATCAAGGCATGTGTCGGTCCAAGGATGGATAAGCGAACGGCATTCGCTGCTGCTGCAAGCTTTCTCAAACCATAACTTGCTCGCTTCCACCATTGTAAAGATATTAATTAATCTTACGGGGCAATTATAAACAAAGCTAGGAAGATATCACAAAACAGTATCCGGAAGACAATCTTCATATGACTTGATTCCTATACATAGTAATTATTTATCTATCGCAAAGTCCTAAGCTGAAATAAGATAACATTAGTGATTTTGGTACGTCTTTTTAAAATGTTCAAGAAATAGCACCACAACGAACGCCTACGAATATTATTTAGCATTGGCAAGCAAATGATGAATGGTGATGAATGGCAACGACAATGTCGGACAATTGTCAAAATTGATGGAAATGTCTGTCAGATTGACATTGTTTTTTTTTTTCAGTTTACCTATTTATTTCGTATTTGGGCTAAATTCTGATTACTTTTTTTTTTTTTTTTTTTTTTAATACAATACTATTATATATACTTTATACAAATAAATATACAGCTTAAAACTAAATATAAGGCAAATAATAATATTGACATTGTCATATTTTAAAACTAGACCGCTTTATGTCACTTTTACTTTGCCATTCTGACTCAGCATTATTGCGTTTCGAGAATGGACACTTGGACCTTGGGCAGTCGTCCACAGTCGTCTGGCCATAGAGTACATTTGTTTAATGGAAGACGTCTGGCGACCATGAAGGACGTAGGGTGGACGTAGTTAGTATTGGCGACATAACTAAAAAAAGTATTTGCATTGAAAAATAATGCACGCATGTGATCTAATGTAGTTTTAATTGATCAGTGCATGTGACTGCTAAGTGCTAAACCCACAGAAAACAAGTTAAAAACCTGCCAGAATAATCCTGTCATTCTAATACCGGTGACACACGGCAACAGGAACAGGAACAGGAAGGGGCGGAGTCTTGCTGAAGGGCTGGCGAAGTTGATGAAAGGATCAACCAATGGCAGCGTTTGACCTTACAATGTCGCCATTTGTCATCGGCTTAAGCGTCGTGGTCTTGCTGAACTAACCTGCTGCGAACTGCGACCACTTACACAAAATTGACACTAGGTCCGCAGACTTAGTGTGAGTTTTATAATGTTCTCGCTTCACATAAAGCGGTCAAAAACGTTAATTTAAATTACCTTTCAATTGTTCTAAGCTAAATAAGTACTTATTAAAACTGCGTCAATATACAGCATAATTTCTTTTTTTTAGGGTTCATTAAATAATTATATTGCAGCAAAAAGTTGTCAGAAGAGATTAAAATAGAAAAAAGCCGGATAAGTGCGAGTCGGACTCGCCCACCGAGGGTTCCGTACAACTTTTCCCCTGCACATGTATTAAATTTAATTATCCATTTAATAATAGCGTACTTACTAATAGAAACTTAACAACATGTAGTGTTGTTACAATTTATTTTCCTACTTATTGCCTACCTATTGATTTGCCTACAGCCAACTACGCCAGAGGTTTCGTGACCCATGGATGTTTTTTTGCAATAAAATTAGAAACGTCTATCCATTTGGCCTGAGTGTTGAGTTGAGTGAGGGCCCTTTTGACAAAACGGTTTCAGCCCGAATCGGTGCCGGGCTGTGTCGCCAGCTAAGCTTGTTATTAGGTAACCAGCTTTCATCAAATCGCTTAAAATTATTATATACTTAAAGTGTATAAAATATTAAGACATTGCTTCCTAAAAACATATGGAGGCAACATCGAAATCATGAAAAAAAATGTTCCTAAGCTTCCTTGATCTTCTAACTCTTTTTTTCGTGTCGATCTCTATTCTGTCTAACTTTTGAAGACCTATTCCGTACTAGGAATAGCACTATCAGTAGCGCGTAACAGGTCGCAAGTGCAGCTGTTACGTAATTTTATTAAGCATCCTATTCTTTTGTATACCCTGCATAATAGGAGATCGGGCGTTTAAAAACGGTCTGATTATAAAACCCCAACACGGCTAGATGAAAAGCTGTCCGTAATATCCGTGTATGAATCCTGAAGCAGGCTGTTATAGTTCTTGTGGTATCAGATAAGTAGGTACTTATTTGTTAAATAACTATTACTATACAGTAAACCAAAACAGAAATTCACAAAGGCAAGCTGTACTTACTAGAAAAAGAGGCAAAAAAAACTTTATAGCTCCGATAGTGCAGGAGCCAACCATGCTACAAGTGGCATGGAGGCAACTATTGGTCCAAGGGTGTAGAAGCTCCGAACATGGCCCATCTCCGACATTAGAATGGTCTAACAAAAACTTGCTAATTTCCACCATAATGAATCCTAGTTATTGCAGTGATAATTCACAAAAATACTACTTTACATTATATTAAGATAAAAAATACTTTTCAATCCAAGCGACTGTGAGTGAACAGTCTTAATTTCCCTTTCAAAATTTTCACATAATGCGTCTTGTATTTTGAATGTTAACTCCTCATTCATATTGCAAAAGTTAATTTACAGGTCACATCACCCACCTCACATTGTGACGTAGTAAGTGAAAAGTTCAAATCATCGAATACAATAGGTGTTTAGGGTTGCCCAAAGTTTAACTGAAAAACCCTTAAACGTTTTTGATTTGTTCTTAACACGACGATTCCGTACGTAGTGTTAGATGTCCTCTTTAGTTTAATAGAACGACAATCTTGTAAATCACAGGCAAATGATACAAAGTATTTTGAAAACATTAGAATTTTAATTCACATAGTTATCTCGAGAATCGTATTCAATTCATCGATGATTCCTGCGGTATGTTAATTGGAATTCTGATAGTTTAAAAATACCTCTCCAGGTTATTACCTTTAAGCGGTTGACTAAGACAGATAATTTCAATCGAACGATGGACCACATATCCAAATAATATGAACTACCTATCTCCGAAACTGATTAGGGAACTAAATTTAAACCCTTGCGTGCCTCAACCGCCACAAACGACGCCACAAACCTAATTCACTGAACAAATTGATGGAATTGTTGTCGAAAAAAATAAATTACATTTCTATTCTATTGCATATGTGCTCGATGTTAAAATTGAACGTGTTTATGACAGCACATTTTTTTATTAGTTGGTGTGGTAGCTGGGTAAAATACTTCAATGCTGGTGTTGATAGCCCTGTGACTATTTCTATATCATCTTTTAACTTTTTTACGCTACCTACTCTATTTTGTTCATTTAAAATAAAAATTCATAAATATAAAAAGAAGTAAGTAGGTACGTTTTGGGAAAAAAAGACAGGTAGCGTAAATCCCTTATAATACGGGATCCCTTTTATAAGGGATTTCCGCTATCTGCCTTTTTTTTTGTGGTCTGCATTTTATTATTTTGTCTGCATTTTATTATGTTGAGTCCGTTGTGTACATTCCATTTTTATTAACGGTATCGTTTGAGCGCATCTGCGGCTACTTAACGACCTTGTGGTTTAGTATTCTCACTCTGTTCACAAAATCTCTTGTTTCAGGGCTGATGCATTACAAAAACTTTCTAGAGGAGGATAAACAGACTTTTGAAATCTACGAAATCAATGTGTTCTAAAGTAGATGTTTTGGAGAAGCAATGGTTTTTATTTACTGTGCCCAAACTAAGAGCATACCTAATTTAAAATAAGTATTATTTATATGTATTATGAATACCTATGTTATCAATGATTTTTTAGCCAAAAAAATATTACAATAGATGTTATTTTGATAAATTTTGCTAACAATACAGTGAACCCTAAACTCAAAAATAATAATGGCGAAACGTTGCGTGCAGAACTAAAAAAAAAAGGTTAACAACAGACTGTTTAACGTCATTGCTACTAAAGTTATTTTTGTTTTTACTCTACAAAAGAAAAGGATGTATTATGTTACAGTATTAAACGAAGCTAGGTATAAAGTTTTCATAAACCACTTACTTCCATTAACAAACTGATTCTGGAAAGGATTGTTGGATTTTGACCTGGGAGCACTCATTCCATTTATTTCATTTCTAACGTGCCAGAGAAGTACCTACCTAGGTATCTTATCTTGTGATGTGTATTATGTCATTATATGGAGGGTAGAGGTCCTCTACCATATATGTCATGTAGCAAAAAGGACTGGGTTGATGTTTCTGCTCTAATACTAAAACATTCTCAATAGCATGTCTAACCATCAATAAGATGAAAGAAACAAGGTAAAAGGACCGGCCAATGATCTAAGTATTCATAGTAGGCAAGTTGGGCAAATTAAGCCCTTGCTTATCGAGTACATACATATAGAGAAGCAATACAAACCATGTTTCTCCGAAACTAGTAAGTGATTTTTCACTTACATTTAGTATGAAATCAATGACAACTCCTGTCAATCAACGCTCGCCCATAAAAAACAGCACAGATATAGATTAAAAAATGGCGGAAAGTTTTGTCGAACAAATCATTTATCATTTCTACTCAGTAGGGTATGACGTGCTCCATGCTCTTGCTAAACGGAGGACGGACTCTTTTTGACATCGTGGAGACAAGCGCTGCCATTGGACGATCTTCCCGACCACTTTCTTCATATTTCACATTCAAGGGCGAGGGCAGCAGTGACACCTAAATATGTAGTAATGCCTTATGTTTAATTCGCTCACCCTTCTGTTACCTTCTCACAGTGTTGATAAAGGACTTTTCTATTCGGGCTCACACCGTTCTTTCACAGTCAAAGTTGCCGTGGATGTAGCAGCTATTTACTGCTCAGTTGATAATTAATTAACTATATACGCCCATTTTGAAAAGTTGGCAGAGCCGACAGTGCACACATGCGCCGATTACGTATAGCAGGGTCATATTATGAGCACGAAAAAGCAACAGTTTTACATTGGGGGGCAGTTTGTTTATTTATTCGGACAAGACAAACACTAATACAATTAAGATACATATTTTGACTTATAAGCTGCCACGGCATGCAAAGTGGAATATTCGTTACTTTTTAACCATTCACTAACCATATCAAGATCCATCTGAGCAATGAAAGTTCTCGTTCCAAGTAGAACTACCATAAAAAATCAGTCGTCGATGAATGAAAAGACTTTGCCCCCACGGAGCTGAAGGTGGCGACATAGGTCATTTGTTAAATAAGCAATAAAAAAGTTGAGGCCAATTATACTACCTTGGGACACGCACGCCAATCGGGACTGTAACCTTATCACTAATTATTACAGTTTATAGAGTCAATCTTGAATTCTTGACTCGCTGGGTCTCATCTATATGTGAATGAATCTCTATTTCCCTTGGTCATTGCATCACGCGTGAACGGGTGGAACAATTTCACTAATTTTTTTTTGTTATGTTTACTACTGCCAGGAGAAGGTTCTTTAAAACAGTTGCGCAGAAAATCCATGACCACTTTACAAATATTTTTTTACAAAATACATTAAATTTAGGTGGAATTTTTCAAATCAAATAAAATTATTATTTACTACTCAAAGTTATGATTAGATTAGATTTTTAAATACCCATAACGCAAATATCTTTAAGTCATCAGCATACAGAAGGCACTGGCATTTAAGACGCTCGACGAGGTCATTTATAAATAGTACAAATAGTAAAGGCCCTAAATGTGAGCCCTGTGGGACGCCCGAAGTAACAGTGGCTGGCGCAGACACATCACCTCTGATCGCTACGAGTTGACTTCTGCGGTTGAGATACGATTCCACCCAACGGTACAAACTTCCATGTATACCTTTAACTTCTCACTAAGAACAAAATGGTTAACTCTATCAAAAGCTTTAGCAAAGTCAGTGTAAACTGAATCCACCTGTTCTCTATTTTTTTTAAAGAAAGTTTTTATATTCCAATAAGTTACTTGTGGTGGATCTGTTGGCGACAAAACCATGTTGTTTTGGAGAAATGTATTGTTTAAGATGACAATAAAGAAAGTCATATACCTACCACCGACTCAAAAAATTTTGCGCAATAAGATAGTATACTTAAGGGTCTGTAGTTCTCACATTTTGTTTTTTCACCGGTCTTATGAACAGGAACAATATGCGCAATTTTCCACTCCTCTGGAAACCTGTCATGCTTAATCGACACATTAAATACAATGGTCAGCGGCACACATAATTCCACTCCACAAGCTTTCACAAAAGAAGGAGGAATACCATCTGGCCCCGGGCCTTTGCTTGGATCCAGTTCGTCAATCTTTTTATGTACATCTTTTTCACACACAACCATGCAACCAAGACCGGCACTGAAACGCTGCTCAAGATGCATTACGGACGGTTTACTACTTTCATCGTAACCACTGGCGAAGTATTGCGAAAATAGCTCGCATATACCCTTAGCATCAGATGATTCTGCACCAGCATATTTCATTTTAAGCGGTATTGACGTACTTCCCTTCTTTGAATTTATATACCTCCAAAATGACTTTATATCAACACGCAGTGATTCCTGTATTGATGCAAGGAAGGTTTCATGACACCCTTTAATCAAACGTTTACACCTAAACCGTAACTAGTTAAAAGTATCATAATCCCGAGGGTTTCCATATTTTTTAAAACGTATGTGATATTTGTGTTTTACTTTCAAGCATTTGTTGAGGGAGGGACTAAACCAATAGGGAAATTTATTCCGATGACGCGTGCCCGTCAAAGGCGCATGCCTGGCAATAACATCATTGAGTTCATTATATATATTCTTTACAGCAAAGTTTATATCGGTTACATCTAAAATAGACGACCAATTTTTTGAGTTCAGCTCAGCTTTAATTTTTGCAAAGTCACATCTACGGAAGTTTATACGTTTGCATGAAACTAGCTTGACAAAATTTGCACAAGGTGACACGTCCTGAACGTCCACAACAAGCGGCGGATGATGGTTGTCTGTGCTACTTAGAGCATTAGCTCCTTATACGGTAATATTTTCGAAATTACAGAAGACAAGATCTAAAAATCGACTGTTGTTGTTTGGTATATTATTAAACTGCTGAAGATTACACAAGGATATGGCTTCCAAAAGAAATAAGGACTTAGGATTATGTAATAATATCTGATGAATCATATGAGAAGAGTCTGATCTCTGCCAATGCACGCCTGGAGTATTAAAATCACCTACTAGGATACAGTTTCCGTCTTTTATATAATTTATAAATACTCTGTGACAGTTGTTGTAAAAGGCTTGCAGCTTTTCAGATAGAAAATAATCTTATGTAACAGCAGAATAATCACCATTTTTTACATTGATAAAAATAACCTTAGTATCATTAAATAAAAATAAAAATACTGTAAATTTGTATTTGTTTAAAAACCTATTAGTTTTATTTTAGGAATTTGATTGACGTTTTCTTTCAAATTAGATACAACCATCCACAATAATTAATTTAACATCTAAGTACCTATACTGACAGTTTTCCCCACTCATTGTAACAAATTCAATATTGTATCAAAACATCTGTTATACACTTTTTTGTGAATAATTCCAGGTGAGGCCCTTATTAAACACACAAAATGACTACTTGAAGTGGAATTATGACCCGCAAAATGGCTTCACAAAACACCGAGCTAAAACTCAAAAAGGCACTCCAGGATTTGAAACAGAGTCGGGAACCAACTTCTTAGGGAAAGAGATGAGAGTGAAGAAGAGATCAAAATTACTATTGATAAGAACTCTCAACTCAAGAAAGAATTAGCTGAATTGCATGCCCAACTCCAGGAAGTCACCGACCACCGTGACGAGTTATTTAAGACCATCAACACCTTTGATCAATGCAGCAGTATTTTCGAACAGACACTAGTACGTAATAATGAATTGGAGATTGAACTCCGAGATGCCAACAGGACGTTATTGCACTTCGAAGAACAAAAGAAACAACAAGAGTTCTCGCAGACTTTGAACCTCTATGAGGAGTTGATTGGGAGCCCTGGTGGGCATGCAGTAGTTTCAGATTTGAATTAAGTAAAAAAGAACAATTTGTTGATTGTAAAAATACTATAAAATCACTTTTCAAATTCAAATTCTTTATTTGCCATAAACAGGGTTGTTATAATGTTGTTTCAATGCAGGTAATGTAGCTTTAGACCTATTTAGCCATAGAATATAGCATGCAAATTTTTAACATTCATTTTATAGTAACATTTGGCAATAGATTTTAATAACATGGCAAGCTCAATGCAATTTTTCAATAAATTCAATAAAATTAAAAATGTCAGTGAATATTTAGGATTTGGGTCATCTATACATTAACTTAGTAATAATAGGCTAAAAAAATATTTAAAATTAAATAAGTTTATTTCAAAAACTAAAAGATTAATTAAAAAACAGAAATGCTTTTATTATAATATTAAGTTGAAGAAAGAACGCGCAGAGTTAGTGGACAGTCTAGAGATCTATCTTTTTTTTTTTTTTTTTTATGGCCTCCAAAAGTGCGTGTCAGCGAACACATACATTAATCTAACAACTGTATGAAAGTAGATCTAAATACAATGTTGACATTGAACGGATGCAGGCTGACATCTCACAGTTGCATGAGTCATTAAAATCTATAACGCACAAATAATTATGTATCTGCCCAGGAACAAATAAATGAACATCCTGGCTGCAAATAAACTTTTAGAAATAAGGAATCACAAAACAGATTTCTTATCATTACTAAATATAAAAGTAACTCAGGTGCCAGATAACAGCATTTCAGGTGCCCAACAGAGTGCTAGCCAGCAGCCATCAGTGACGACACCACTTAAAAATTGTAATAATACCAAGCCCAATGTAATTATTTTTTCAGATAGGTTAGGAGTTGGTTACGGTTCCTTATTAAGCAAGGAATTAAAATGTAATGTCATTAATAATTGTATGCCAGGTGCAACACTTGATAAAATAATTAATTGTGTCCAGAATAGTCAATTTAACTCTAACTCGATCCTTGTTATAATGTTAGGAAATAGTCAAAAACTCACAAAGACAAAAATTATTTAAAATTACTCAATTTTGTCTGGCCTTAATGTTAGGAAAATATTTTTCTGTGCCCTACCTTTCTGTAAAAATCAAACAGTGCAAGAAAATTACAGTATTCACTCTTTGAATACTTTAATTATAAAATTATAATTGACACAAATAATTTTATTAACAATAGCTTTCAATTAACTGGCAGCTCTTTACACCTGCCTTAAAAACTAAAAAAACGAGTAGCTACTTTGTTAGCATATAATATTAACTGTATTAATTTAAAATACAATACTGACATTTGCAATGATCATATTAGTACTATTACTAATTTAAATATTATTCCATTGACAACCTCTGAGACTTTGAACTGAGAGGCAAGACAAAAGCCAGGCCTAATGAGTTTTTTAATATTGTTCATCGAAACGTGCAAGGCCTGACCGGCAAGAAGTAAGGATTGGGGCTATTTTTACTAGACTTTAATGTTCATGTGATTTGTTTAACGGAACATTGGTTTAAAAAATATGAATTATTAATAAATATTGATAATTACAAAGTCGGTGGTTCGTTCACAAGGGAGTCTGCTATGAGAGGAGGTCACTTATACTTTGAAATAGTCAATTAAAATGTAAAGAACGCAAAGATATAGTAGCACTCTCAGTTGAACAAACTATTGAGCTATCGTGTGCTGAGCTGGAGCAGTATATAATAATTAGCGTATATAGGC
Source organism: Anania hortulata (assembly GCA_963576865.1). Taxonomy (NCBI): domain Eukaryota; kingdom Metazoa; phylum Arthropoda; class Insecta; order Lepidoptera; family Crambidae; genus Anania; species Anania hortulata. Next base: position 4,489,079 of record OY756399.1, on the reverse strand, counting down.
ACCCTCTGCGAATTACCACACTTTTAAATCCACGATGGATGATGTCTTAAAAAAGAATGTAAATCAAATAAGAAAATAGTTGTATGTGGAGATTTTAACATTGATATATTGGTAAACACGCACATCAATCCGTTTTCTTAATCTTTTCAAGTCGTATAATTTAATATATATTTTTTATGAACCTACAAGGGTGACTCCCACATCGGCTACTTGCTTAGAGACAATATTTTTTGTAATAGCGATGTAATTGATAAATCTATTTTAAATTGTCAAAGCTCGGACCATAGTGGACAAAAGGCATCATTTGAGCACCATCATGTCTCGAACATTGTAGATGTTGTTTGTAGGCCAGTTACCATTAATAGAATTGACAGATTTAAGGAAAAAAATAATGATGGTGTTAATTTAATAAAACCTTCGACTGACCACAGTGCTGATGAGTTATACGAGAATCTTTTTGGCTTAATTAAAAATTAATTTGATCAGATTTTTACGGAAAGAAAGGTAAAAATAAATAACTTAAAGAGTAAGTACTATGATTGGGCTACTCCTGGTATTTATAAAAGTAGAAATACATTATATGACTTATATAGTTTAAAAAAAGATTCTCAGAACCCACAGATCATAAAGTATGTTAAAAAGTATTCTAAAATATTTAAACAAGTATGTGCCAAAGCAAAGTCAAACCATCTACGTAGCATAATTACGGGTTCTACTAATAAAGCGAAGGCTACGTGGAATATTATAAAAAAGGAAACTTATAGACAAAAACCAAGGGATCACACTTACTCTCTCAAAGTTGGAGATAAGCTAATTAAATCAAACACAGAAGTTGCAAATACTTTTGAGAAATTATTCTCAAACATAGCTACCTCTACAACTAAAGAACTTGCATCTTCTGCTGAACTAGCTGAGTCTCTTTTAAAGTCAGGTGTTAATGAGTGTCAATCTCAGTTAAATTTTAGACATATAAACGCTGAGGAAATACTAAAAACATTTAGGGAATTAAATATGAAAAAAACTAAGGATCTATGGGGAATCTCTGTCAATATCATTAATACAATAATAAATGCAATAGCCCCTCACCTTACAATTATATTTAACAAATGTATTGATGATAGAGAATTCTTGTAAGAAACTTTAATGAAATTTAGCAAAATTATTCCTTTATTTAAATCAGGTAAGAAAACTGATCCCTCCAATTTTCGACCAATATCTATCTTACCTGTACTTAGTAAAATTTTTGAAAAAATATTGTTTAATCAACTTTTATCTCACTTTGTCCTAAATAAGTTACTACATAATAAACAATACGGTTTCACAAAAGGTAGAAATACTACCGATGCTGGAGTTGCACTCCTAAAACATGTATTCGATGCTTGGGAGAGTAAGCAAGATGCTTTAGGTATCTTCTGTGATCTTTCTAAGGCCTTCGATTGTGTAGATCATCAAATTTTACTAAAAAAGTTGAGACATTATGGGGTTTCAAAAGAGTCCTTAGATTTATTAAACTCTTATCTCATAGGCAGAACTCAAAAAGTATGTATAAATGGAACTGAATCTTCAGGGTCACCTCTTACCATGGGTGTACCGCAGGGATCCATATTAGGACCCCTGCTATTTCTAATTTATATAAATGACCTTCCTTACTTTGCAACCGACTTATGTGAGGTGGTATTATTTGCAGATGATACTCACTGATATTTAAAATTAAAAGAGGTTAAGAATCTTTTGACAATGTAAATAATGCACTGTCGCGGGTTTTGCATTGGTTTAGTACCAACAATCTTTTGCTCAATGCAACAAAACGAAATGCATAAAATTTACAATGCCAAATGTAAGGCAGGTCTCAACACATATCATTGTAAAAGATGAACGACTGGATACTAGTAATTCTACTACCTTTTTGGGAATAACTTTAGATTCCCGTCTGCAATAGGGTGCTTATATTGAGACTTTGTCAGGAAGACTTAGTTCAGCTGATTATGCGGTGAGAAAGATAAGACAATTGACTGATGTTGGAACGGCAAGATTAGTGTATTTTAGCTACTTTCATAGTATAATGTCATACGGAACATTTTTATGGGGCTCAGCAGCAGATATTGAATCTATCTTTGTACTACAAAAGAGAGCTGTACGGGCAATTTACAACCTTCGACCCCGAGACTCGTTAAAAGAACTGTTCAAGGAAACTAATATACTTTCAGTGGCCTCTCAATTCATTTATGAAAATATTATGTACATTCGCAAAAACCTGCATCTTTTCCCTAAGAAAAGTGACAAACATAATTTTAATACCCTTAATAAAGAAAAACTTGCTGTTTCAAATTTCAGACTGCATAAAGTGAGTAATTCGTTCATGGGGAAATGTATTCGCTTTTTTAACAAATTACCACAGTCTATTGTTGAACTACCCATGTTCGAGTTTAAATCGCATGTTAAGATTATTTTAATGAAAAAGGGTTATCATACTGTTAATGACTATTTAAATGACAAAAATGTCGGAAATTAAATACTGCCCTGCTCGCACAGGTAAACATTATTTTCTTTTCCTTTTTTTTTGTGGCAGCTAGTGGTGACTGAGTTTTCTGTCCTAAACTGAATAAATTATTTTTGACTTTTGACTTTTGATTCGATTGATCAGGGGGCAAGCAATGTAAGCGAAGAAAAAGTTAAAAATAAATTGTAAATATGGAAGGAAGTTGCAGTCTGAGTTCCCCCTGTACCAGGACCCGAGTAGTAATTAAGTGGTTATAAAGCTCCACCGACCGCATACAATAGTACTATACATTACAGTATGGTGTATACATATTAGCAATCACTTTTTATATGCCTTCATTTTGATATATCCAAAAGTTCGAAATTTGTTTATTTCTTTAGACGGCACAGTATTGATTATAGATTTAGGTATATTGCATTTTTTGAGATGATTTATAGCCTAAGTAACCTGGAAAAACCTTATCTCATACATCAAAATCGGTTATTTAAGGCGTCAAATGGTTATGGTGGAATAAAGCAACTCATTCACATCAATCATCATCATTCACTCAACTCATACATGAACCCTAAACCATACCTACTACTCCTTTTGGGTAGTCATGTATGAATCAACGAGACAAAAGCATAGGTTAGAGTTAAGGTTAAGTGGAATGCTTAGCTGTCTGTTCACCTCATTTATTAAAGCGCTATGCTACTAGGTATCTTTTAACATGCAAAAAAAAAACTAAGTTTGTCTATAGTCGCCACAACACAAAAGAAAAGTTCTAGAATTTGCCGCTAATGTCGATTGTCGCTGCAGTCGGTAAATGGACGTTTGATGTGGTGTTTGTCAAGATTGTGCTATTGTGTGTTTACAGTGATTTTAATTCCCGTTACTATAATAATTATTGAAGTAAAACCATTTAAGGAGTAGATGAAGGTATTTAATACATGAATTAGTAACATTATTTTGAGTTCGATTGATGTAAGTGATGATTCTGATTTGGCGCTTTGGTTCTGCTGTATGTCGAGTCGACCCATCTTTTTGATGTCAGCTGTACACAAAGATGCTACGCATTTACCTTCTAATCGTAGAAATAATGAATTAAATCGTTATTTTTTCCTTGAAATAAGCCTTGTATAGTTGTTGCACACTTAATATGTCTGTTATTTGTAACTTTTCGGTAGGTTTACCTCTCTCACAGCGGAGGTTATGGAACTCTCCTGTTGTACTCACTTTTCAAAAGAAGATATTAAATTATCGAACGAAGTTGCTTTATCTCCCCTAATGACCCCTCGCGATGCTACTAAGGTATATCTATTGTTATTATTTGATGTAGAACTTGCAAAGTATTTCTACAATAACAAATATTACTATCAATGTTTATGTAGAAAAAGTAAGAAATACCTACTGATATTGTTAATTAATAATACTATTAGTCATCTACTTTGAGATTTAGATGTTTTGCTTTATTAACCATTTAGATTTTTTGGGATCTTGATTGTAATACCTATCAGTACTGTAACTAGTAGGAATGTTAGTATGTATAGCATTTGTTTGTCAACCAACTTCATTAAAATTCATATTTACTTATCTTCAAAACCCGTTTTTCCATATAAGTCATTATGAACTTACTTTTAAATTTAATTAAACAGTTTTTAGAATAAAATTATCAAGGATCATAGTTTTCACTATATCATAACACCATACTTTCAGTAATTGGATACCGATAAATATTAGTTTAACAAAAAACTTAATTTTTTGTCATAAATTCTGCAAAATAATAAGAAGAATGATGTTTGCTTAATTGTCATTTAAGATCTGTCTACAATTAATATGAAATTGACCTGCTTAAAAAAAATTGATTGTAACAATTATGTATTGTCACAAAAAATTATAACATGTTTTTTAGGATAAAATTAGTGTGAGCTTATAGAGTGATACCTATACAACTGAAGTACCATCAATGGTAAACCATTTCATAAAAATTGCCATGCTGTCATTGTGCTTGGTTCATTCTACTTATTGATCAAGATTCCTTGACAGTTGGTTATCCAACAAAGAAGAATGGTCGCAATATACTTCTCATAGTTATTAGTACTATGATCAAACATCTACTACAATCTTGGCCTCATCTCATTGTTATTATTTGTGTTAAATTAATTATACTCAGTTACTGTTAACTCGCAGTTTGTTAGTATGATGAACAAAAGCTGATGATGACTGTCACGACAAAAACTTTTGACACACCACAGATAGCCTTCATTATTTTATTGTTATGTATTTTTTCTTTATTGTGTGTCAAATAAATTTTCTATTCTATTCTATGCTATTCTATTCAGAAGCATAATTTCTACCTAAGTCATAGAAGAGGCCGATGATAGTGTGATGAGCAGAAGCATTTGTACCTAAGTCATACATGTTTTTAATTGTATCTTTGCTTAGTTTTACTGTGATTGAGGAAAGAATTTATAATATTATTTGTAAACAAGGATTTTTCAAAACAATACTCATAATGTTCTGGTTTAATAGGCTAGGCAGTTTAGTAATTATTTAGTGTTTTAGTCTCAACCCTTACTTTGTCCAGTCTGCAGCGTGTTCAGTCAATAGTTTTCTAACTACTATTTTTGAAAGAGGCAGGGTAGCAATAAATGAGAGTAAGTAGCACAGAGCAAGGAATGGAAGGAACTTGAAGTTGTCTATGTTGAAGTATAAAGAAAACTAAATAAGACTTAGTATGCTAAAATTAAATTATATAATTAAATTGTGTAATCGAAATGTATTAAAGCTAAGAAAGTGTCAACAACACTTAAATATTAATTATTAAGTTCCCACTGCAGATGAGATATAATAGCTACATCTCTTTTGTGGTCTGTCTCTCTGCCTCACCTTATCTCAGTCTCAGGGGTACCATTCTGTGACCGTTTTTGTCAGTTTTTCCCTTGGACATAGGGGTCAATAATCTGCACTGTGTTACAGTTGACAGCATGTCTCGCAACAAAGATAAGCATGAGGGCGCTAGCGGGCGCACATACCACATCATGTCGGAGGCGGAACGAGCGTCTGGCCGGCGCGGTGGCTGGACCACGCTTGAGGTAGGACTTCTAGCTTTGTATTTCAATAAAGATAGAAAGAGATTTCTAGCTTAGTATTTTAATTAAGACAGAAAGAGATTTCTAGCTTTGTATTTTAATTAAGACAGAGAGAGATTTCTAGCTTTGTATTTTAATTAAGACAGAGAGAGATTTCTAGCTTTGTATTTTAATTAAGACAGTGAGAGATTTATTTATTTACTAGCTGTTGCCCGCGACTTCGTCTGCGTGGTCTTTAGGGGAATGAAAAATAGATGTTGGCCGATTCTCAGACCTACTCAATATGCTCACAAAATTTCATGAGAATCGGTCAACCCGTTTCGGAGGAGTACGGGAACAAACATTGTGACACGAGAATTTTATATATAAGATTTTCTAGATTTCTAGCTTTGTATTTTTATGAAGACATAGAGGTCTTAGCAATCCTATTAGTTTCGATCTTGCTGTCACTGCTGTCAGTTCTAACTAGGTACATAAAATATACATGGAATAAGGTCAAGTGACACCTCCAACCCGATGCAAAATGACCCATTTGACACATTTGGAATGCCCATGTTTTACTTTTGGATTAACTGACAGTATTCTAGACACAATAGAAGTTTTTTTAAATCGTAAATGAGATGTAGATTGCACATCAATATGTGAAAAAAAAATCGGAACCAAAAAAAAACTTAATAATGATATGATTTTTCATTAATGTGTTTTAAAATATTAAGTACCTATTATCCAGTTAATACAGATTTATTTATTTCTGTTTCTTTTAAATATTTCACAATTTTAATCTTATGAAATTAAAATTGTGAAATCATTGACACAATTAAAAATCATTGACCTCAATGCATGACCTTAATACTATCAATTTGCACAACAGCAGTTTCTTACTGACAAAAATAGGTACACAAAAAGTATGTTGAAGTGTCAAATTTCAGCGTTCCAATCCATGCAGATATCAAATGACTGTGTGCTCGTATTTCAGGTAACAGGAGGTGTGCGCGCCCTGGCGCCCCAGCTGTTCCAACTGACTCACCTGACCGCTCTGTATCTGAACGACAACTCCCTGCAACGGATCCCCCCTGAAATCAGTCAGCTGGCCAACTTGCACACCTTGGATGTGTCCAACAACAAGCTGCGCTCATTGCCGGCTGAGTTAGGGGACTTGATACAGCTAAGGTAAATATTTTTAACTAGCTACCGACCGCGGCTTCGCTCGCGTGGGAAGTTCGAAAAACCTGGCCTACATTAAGAAACCTCTGTGCAAAATTTCAGCTTCCTAGGTCGTTTGAGATGGGCGTTGATGAGTCAGTCAGTGAGTCCGACTTTTCTATTATCGATTTATTGATTAATAATTATCTAGCTACACGTCATTTTATATACAGGGTTAAGGAAGGCGATTCGGAAACATTAACTTAATCGATCTACATAAAAAACATTTATGTATTTTTCATTTTTGTTCCTATGATATACATTACTTTTCCTTTAAATTTTTTCACCGCCTTCCCTCATAACTTTTTTCAAACTTTCCTCTACCTGACTGAAGGTTGTCTGCAAGAGATCGCTCTCAGCGATAAAAACCGCCTAAATTGTACGATTCTAAATGTATTGTTTCTCTGTACTGAGTGTTTTTGTGTGGTGTGCAATAAAGAGTATCTATGATATGATATTATTATGCCGTTAGTATTTAATAAATAAATGTACGATGATTAAAATTAATTACGATAAAGTCGTTTTTTACATTGTTCTCTAGACTTGTTTACATTTGGCATTATCTTGCCATGCCATTATCATTGGCATTATAATGTAACCCTGTATTTTTTTATACAAGCTGCCGCCCGCGGCTGCGCGGTGTTTTCATGAGTGACCCATGTCACTTCCCAGCTCAAAATAATATAATATACCACATCAATGCCTCGCTCTAAAAGTAAAAGAAAAAGCGACGCTAGCACTAATGCATTATTTTAGAACAAATTGGATTACCATAAAAAGGTTATAGTGAGTCAACTCGAAAAGATAAATACCTACGGACATCTTTTACAACTTTTAAATGGGAACAATTCCGTCGTACACAGGGGCGTGCATTGGTTTCAGAGGGGGGTAGGCTGTGAGTGAAAATTGAGTAAGTTTGCGTGAAACAGTAGGCGATCTCGCGGCAGCCTAACATTGGTTAAATTGCACAGGAACGATCTAAGTTGCGCGCTTTAGTAAGGAATAAGTGTAGGTAGACGAAAAATTGTTACAGAATATTTATTGTTTATTGTTGAATACGTAATTAATAATTATGGTTAGCTGTTCTGTCAGTTTTTTATGAAGGTAGGCTCTGCATAATAGCCTATATGGGATGCACGCCCCTGGTCGTACATGATTTTTGCGTAACTTTAACTTAACCGTTTACCCATCGCACGCAAGTAGCTCTCAAAAGGAATATTTTTTCCCTTTTTTGCAACATTTTTCATTAATGGTCGTAGCGTAATTTTATAAAGCCTAAAAACCTTTCTCGATAAATGGACTATCGAAAACAAAAATATTTTTTAAATTCGAACCCGTAGTTTCTGAGATTAGCGCATTCAACGAAACAAACAAACTCTTTAGCGTTGTAATATTAGTCTAAGTATATTACCTAGTATAGATTTCTCAGCGTCTCCGAACATAGGCCAATCGCAGCCACAAAACGTAGTGCCTGCTGGCGCCATCTACAAGCGCTAGACCCGCCCGCGCACATCGATATAATAACCTTTCTTGGCACACTTCGGAACTGATCATTTTCTTGTGTTTCCTGTTTCCTTTTTGTTTTTTTTGTTTTCTTTCTTTTCTCCTTTTTTTCTCTCTCTAGACCTTCACCCATCAATGTTGGACTTCCCCGTATGTTTGTATTCTTATTATTATTTATGTATGTGTATTTAATATATCTAGTTTTTATAAAATATTTACATATGTGTATTAGTATGTAATGTTTATTTTAAATAGATTTTTTTCTTATGTAATAAACTTGTCAGTTACTTCATACTCCGCCTCAAACTTCACTATCTGCATTACCTCAAGGTTGTCTGGTATAGAATGCTGTATAGCATTAAGTCCATTTACGTTACGTTACCCTAAACTGCTACACCACCATTTTTTATTTTTACTTTATTTTTATTTAAATATTTACTAGATACACATAAATAGTTAACAATGTCACATAGATCTGCCAGTGAGATTCATAAGAAAGAGAAGCAGGGACTAGTCATTAAAATGATTATGCAATGTCCCTTTTGATGAATGATTTTCCAAATTTTTTCTAGGTACTATGTGCTGGTGTATGCCATAAGTCAGTCATGCACATAATGTATTTTTTATGTTATGTTACGTTGTAATACGAATCGTGTAAGCCACAAGTCTTCTTAAATCTTTATTATTATTGAAATGGTTAATAATGACCTTACATGTTTCGTCATTCCTAGATATTCTTGCCATTCTTGTTTTTATATGAATAAATTATCACTACTTAACGTTAACAGCTAAATGAATCAAATCTTACTGCTAGTGTGCTGAATGTTTTGTAAAAATTTCAATAATTTGCTTAGATTTATTAAAAAATGAAATAAATCACCATTCTGCACGATGTGCATTTTTAAAGAATGTTTCTAAAGTCTGCATCTCACAATTTTAATATGTAATTAATATGTTTTAATGGCAATTTAATAAGTATTATCTGCTCTGTCAGCTATAATAGTTAATTCAGCCTAATTGTTACATACATAATATGAAAGATAATGAACCTATGCAATTCACTCTGCTCTTTACAAGCTGTCATCTTCTATTTTCATTTAAACTTTCTTAGATTGGCAAGCCCTAACCACCGACAGTGGTAAGTGGAGAGGTTTCGGAGCCTTTGCCCAGCAGTAGGACAAAAACGGCTTAAAAAAGAACCTTATTGTACAGACAACAGCACGTCATCATCATCATCATCATCAGCCTTTAGAAGTCAACTGCTGGACATAGGCCTCCCCTATAGAACGCCACAGCGAGCGGCTCTGGGCCGTTTGCATCCAGCGGCTACCCGCAACCTTGACAAGATCGTCAGTCCACCGCGTGGGAGGCCTGCCCACGCTGCGTCTTCCAGTTCGTGGTCGCCACTCGAGAACCTTTCTTCCTCAACGGCCACTTCAGCTTTGCTATTCTAAAAGCTATGTTGGTAACTTTGGTTCTTTTACGGATCTCCTCATTTCGGATCTTATCTCGCAGAGAAACGCCAAGCATAGCTCTCTCCATAGCATGTTTGGTGACTATGAGCTTGTTTAGGAGGCCAATCGTCAAGGACCACGTCTCAGTGCCGTAAGTCATCACTGGCAACACGCACTGCTCAAAGACTTTAGTCTTTAGGCTCTGGGGGATACAGCATGTCAATCTACCACAAAACTTTAAAATTTCTCAATTGATATTGATTTCTACGTGTCGGATTTAAAGTTAAAAAACGGGACAATGACCTTTACATTTTTGGGTATGTTGACCTGTCATTGACCGTACATAATCCGATGATAGATACCTCCAAACAATTAACTTACTTTAAATGTGCTGACAAAACGCGATATCCCCATAGATTTTTAATAGGAATAAATTGTTATGACGTCACTTCTATGTAGTCTGAAACCTGCATATACTTACCCACTGAGCACATACCCTATAGAGCAGCAATAACGATATTTTTTTTCCGAAACACGTAAGTGATTTTTCACTAACATTTAGTATGGAATTATAAGCCCTGTCAACTCTCGCCCAAATATAGTCCAGTCACAGACTAAATAATGGTCGAATTTTGTACAGCAAAATAAATAAAAGGAGACGGGGATTTCTGGGCCATTAATGTAAGTAGTTGAAGTATAGTTTAAAAAAATTTTCATATTTTTCATCCTAATATACAAAAAATCTGCCCATTTCTCTTCCTGGAAACTGAGCAATAAGAAAAACAAGATTTTTATGCAGTCACTACAAAATCGATTAAAATAATATCGATTTATGTGAATAATATTACACAGTTGAAAAAAAGAAATACTTCTGGTCTATACTAGGCAATTAACGCAAACAAAATAATTATTTTCATTAAAATAAATATATTAAGCTATTTTAGCTTATAAAAATTATTAATCAAATAAAAATAAAAAAGGTTTCGATTATTAATCGTGTGATTTCATATTATCTTTTGGTTTTTTCATCGACCACGGCTTTGTTTCACTAATTCTGACCCTGCCTAACCTGAACGACCCTGCAATGCTTTCAATCTGGACACGAAAGATCTTGCTTATACGTCTGACTTAGATTTTTTAATTTGGATTTTACTACCGGCATGAACTGGATACAGAAGATAATGGATCTCTGTGTAAACTGTGTAACAGCGATTAGTCACTGTACGCACTAGGCAGACGACCCCTAAACGATGAAACTACTTTGCATGTATTTCTACATAACCTTACTTTTACTAAACCCTTAATTAATCGGCTCTGTGATTGACAAAAACCGCAGAATTTTCAGTCAAGGTTTGCCAAGTATTAATCTATTCATTTAGACCATTTTCATCTTATTACATCCAGGGCCCAAATTTGTATGGAAACGTTTCCATCTCCTTTCTATTCTATAGGGATGTGCCCCATGCCTAAGACGAAGCCTCTTCTTCTAATCGTTTCCATTTGTAGTTGGGCTGCGCTTTGACCATGATCTTAGTTAGATGCGGCTAATCTGGTTATTACATTAGTAATTGCCATCAGACCTCCGTGTCATTAAAAAGAAGTTTCAAAGCAGTTAAAAAATTATTTTAACACACTTATATTTAATTAAATTTATTAGCCAAAACACTTGTAAGCTTACAGAAGAAATCCAAGGCGCATACAAGCTTAGATTAAAATTAATATTATTAACGATATGTCAAAGAATACTACATAATAAATTAAGAATACATTCATGTCCAGTTAAATTACTTATTATATAGATATTTGCTTAACTTGTTCTAACTAACTATGTAATAAAATCTTGGAAGTAGTTTTTTACCTACTTCTAGATGATGAATCGATTTAAAGTAAGTATATGACCTTCGGATGACAACAATACAATCATTTGACACCGTCCTGCTGATATGATGATGATGGTATCAGGATAGGATAGTGGAATTCTTCAACAACTACTAGTAAAACCTTCGTGTTGCGGGCTCATTTGACAAGTTATGATGAGTAAAAATATTTTATTATAAATTATTAATATAAAAATTATTATTATTACAAATATTTGTATATGAATGGATGTCATAACTATACCCCGTTATCGGAAGTGCGATTTGGTAGCTTGATGTTTTTAGAGATGGGTAAAAATAATTTTGAAATATTGCTATATCGATACTTGTTCTCTGGCGTAATTTAAGCCTTAGACAACAATTAAACATGTTTATTTCGTAATAAATGACATGATTAAAATAAATATAAATATATCGTTATTTTTTTTAAGCGTATAATCAATAAAAATATTTAAACTGTATACATTTACCAAGGTCAGTATTAAAAAACATGAATATTTTCATTCTTTTTTTATTGTAATGACAATTTGGCATAGCAGTTACAGAAAATAAAATACAATAGTTTTTTATTTTCCAAACTAGCTTTCGACTCATCTTTGTCTCGCTTAAGGTGTTAAATGTACACAGTTTAGTTATTGAAATATTTTTATTGGTAAACGTTAAAAGTAATGTTAAACTTATATTCATTTTAGTCATGTCATTTCTAACGAAATAAACCAGTTTAATTTCTGTCTAAGACACATTACGGTAGAGAAAAAGTATCGATATAGTTATATGTATTTCAAAATTATTTTTACTTATCTCTAAAAACGTCAAGCTACCAAATTGCACCTCCGATAACGGGGTTTAATCATCATTACATAGGGTTCTATTTAAGAAATTGTGTCTTAAATGATTATGAAATTACATGAAACCAACTGTTAGCTCCGGGATTTCACTATCTCAATTTCGTTTTTTTCCGTCGAATCTGTTAGCGTAAACTCTTCCGCGGATTTCAATTTCAAATACTAATCAGACTTGGTTGACACTGATCAATCTGAATATAAATCGATGCCGTATCAATTAGAGCGCCGATTGAGACCAATTACATCGATTACTGTATTAAGTTCAAATTACTGGGCTACTGTGTCGCGTTGCGTGTTTTTAATTGTAATTCTTCAGGCATTGTATTTAAAACGTTGGCGTACAGTTGACATACATTTAATTGGAGTTTAATTGGGCCGACTCCTTTCTGTAGTAGTGTAGACAATACATCGGTGGTGGCGAATCGTTAGTCATTATTCATTATGTCAGCCAATTGCAGTTTACTGCTGGACGTAAGCGTCCCCCAGTAAGCCCCAACGAGCTCGATCTCCCGCTTTTTTCATCAAGCCGTCTTCCTAAGGTTGTCGGTTCTTCGAGTCCGTCCGTCCGCCTACACTTCGTTTGCCATGGCGTGGTATCCATTGGCAGTACTTCTATTAATAAAAAACTCTGTATGACTTATTTTTAAGTAAATCTAATGAGAGCTCCTAACTGTCAAACCGTCTATAGACCATTTGAGAAGGCATGAACACATCACAATTAAAATAACGCGAAAATAAAAGGCAACTTATTTTGGCTGTTCTGAATTGATGGTCTGTTACTTTTCATTCACTTTAATTTCAGTGTTTCCAAACTACGGAGAGGGTTTAAATTAGGAGAGTGGTATAACCGACCGAAACTCTACCATTGTGTTAGGTCATGCATAGGCATGTTATAAAAAAAACGGTTGTGATCATTTTAATTTATTATTCCTTAAGATTTCTGTTTTATTATGAACTAGCTGTTCGATTTCGTTTGCGTGGTCTTTACTTTATTCATAAAAGATTTTCTGTGCAACTTTCTTTAAAAAAAAATCTGTAGGAACCTTCTACAAATTATCAGAAATTTTAAAAAAAGACCTACTAATAATATCATTATATTTGCCATGCGTTAGCCTTTTTACTTGAAAAAATCATTATCGTGGTAGCGGTATCCAAGATCTATGTATTTTAATAAATGCATCAAGCTTAACAGGATTCCTTCCATTCTTCGTGACCGCGTAAATGCATAAAATAAACATTTTGTCCAACTACAGTAGATGTTAGCTATAAATAGGCGATTTAATTCTGATCAGCAATCCACACTGACCTCGATTGTATCTTCAAACATTGAACTATTTGCCCATTAACTTGTTAACTGTCGACCTTCTATATAAATTCAATGCAACATTGTTTATTTAAATGAATGTGCCAAAGACGTGTCGCCAACCATTGTGATTAAACGGCTCTTTCGCGGTACGCTTTTTCAAACGAATGATTGGCGCCTACGCAACTGACTTGACCCCTATAATTTTGACAGAATATTAATGTATTTCGTGTGACACACTTATATAGGCCTTCTACTGAACTACATATAAACATAACCGGTTTCCTGTCCAAGATCAGAAAAAAATAATTATTATGTATCATATGTGATACGTCGGACAGGGGTGTGTTAAATACGAAGTGTATTTTGTTTATGTAGGCTAATTTAGGGTTTTATAATAGTTAAATAAATAAATAAATATTAGACAACATCACATACATTGCTCTGATCCTATGATAAGTAGAAGCACTTGTGTTACAGAAATCAGAAACAACGACGGTACCACAACACCCAGACCCGAGACAATATATAAAAGTTATTTTTCTACATTGAGTTAGCTGTAATTTGCATAATTAGGTTACATAATTAACAAAAATTGTGTACAGCAGACTTTACTTGAACTGGGTACATTTTCTTTTCAATATGTTGTTCTCTACATAACCAAAAAACTTTTTAATCATACGTATTTGAAATGAGGTGTTTATTTGCTCCACAATAAAATAGTGCATTTAATGTGCTTTTAGGGCAGTGACAGCGTCGATATTGCAATAGATTCACGTATCGACATAAAAATACATTTCAAAACAAAATCGTTTTAAAATGTAAAGTAAATATTTTGGAACGCACGTAGAATAAAAACAGCGTTGATATTAGAATAACAATAAACCAGTTGTTTAGCATGCGATGCCAGGTCTTTGAACCCGAGCCATGTTATGATAAGTATGTAAATTGACGGATATTTGTAAACACGCTGCGAATAATCTTGCTATGGAAACAACCAATCATCGTTAGGCGCTTCGCAGACGACGGTTAGCTTCTGGACGAACATCTCGAGTACAAGGCATGTGGAATTCTGTGCTACTACTTACACAAAGAATCAAAACCTGCAGTCGTCTGTGGACAGTTTTTTTTTTGTAAATTCCTCTCTGACGGTTGAGGATAGAGACCTCGTCTGTTTAGTCGCCTCGATGTCTAGCTGTCTTCAGTCATCGCGATCCTGTCCTAACTCTTATGTTTTTATTTTATTTATTTATTATTTCTCAAGTTTTATGCAAGCATGACAGTTACTCAATTCACTTACATAAAAGTAATAATGAAATTATTACTTTTCTGAACGTGTTCTTTATTAGAAAAGTTCGGTTAGGATTATCTATAGGCATCGCGTGTGCCTCTCACGATGATTCACGTGACTGTCGCGGGGAAAAGCGGACGGCCGTAGACGGACAGCAACAGGCAGCCGAAAATGCAGGACAAAAATGACTTTCATCTGCGCAGCGCCTTAATAGTTTACGTAACGAATGGGCAAACTTTATTAATATAACCTGTATTGCCATTACATCAACCATTAAGTAAGAATTTTTATCAAACATTAAACTGACAAGGTGATTATACTACGAGTAAGACCTATTTTTCACTTTTAGGTTTAGGTTTTATTTATGTAAATTAACTCGGTATTAACGAAATAATCAAAAGATTAAAATTATGTATATTATAAAAAGTTTTTACTACAAAATGCTTTTCTGGTGCTTATTTTGAGCTAGGTGTTGACATATTTTTAAGGGTTAAATCAAGCACTTTTAGCTAGCACCGAGAAAAAGCAGCGCAAGAAACTATGTTACTGTTGTCAGCCTCTTTTAAATAGTATGTTTTCAAGAAAATTATATGTAGGTACTTGTGCGAGCAGGGCAGTATTTAATTCCAGACAGATTTGACATTTAAATAGTAACAGGATAATTTCTTTTCTTTTGATTTCTGTGACACAAGTGCTTGCTACTTATGCATGTGATCTTGTAAAAATAATAATAACCTTTTTTCAATAAAATAATCTTAACAGTCGACAGACAACCTGTTAAAGGTTGCAAGAAGCCGCTGGATGCAGGCCGCTTCCATTCAGCTAATCTGGAAGTCACTGAAAGAGGCCTATGTTCAGCTGTAGACTTCCTATGGCTGAAATGATGATGGGTAGTTCAACAATAGATTGTGGTACAGATAACAGCACGTCAACCTACCGCAAAACGTCAAATTTTGTCAATTTATATTGATCTCTACGTCTCGGACTTAAAGTTGAAAATCGGTTCAATGACCTTTAACTTTTCGGGTAGATTGACTTGCCGTTGTCGGTACATTGTTGAAAAGCGAATACATTTCCTCATGTAGGTAATCCTGTTGTATTTGAGCATTCCATCACACTCTAAAAAGAAGTTAACTAATAAAAGTATGCCTTTATACGTCCCTACTACGGACTACTAAGCCAGCGGTTGCGGCTTCGAATCTTGCATGAGGCAAATGCTTGTTTGATGAGCACGAGCATTTGTACCAAGTCATGGATGTTTATAAATGTAATTAAGTATGTTTATCCGTTATCTAGTCGCTATAGTACAAGCTTTGCTTAGTTTGGGGCTAGCTAATTGGTGTGATTGTGGAAACAGTTTATTATTTATTATTATGAGGCGGTTTGGGCCATACTCACTACGCGGGCCCAGTGTGGATTTGTGGAGTAGTGTTGTATGGCAGTGATTTAACCTTAGTGTCAGATGTTATTAAGCCGCCCTAATGCATCTGATTAGGCCTCACGCCTAGTATCAAGCGATATTAGCGGGGACCAACTTTTAACGTGCCTTCCGAAGCACGGAGATGCTTTAGACAAATGTCACTAAATATGATTGGAATGGTAATAAACCAAAGCGCTGCCGCCACTGCCGGTACAAGCACCTCAACTACCACCTAACTAATAAAATAAGACCTTATTTATGGTATTTACATAATATATCTTGACTATTTGCTTTGACAGATGTAATTTTTTATCATTGTTACAGAGAACTCCACCTACATAACAATTACCTGAGAGTGCTACCCTACGAGCTGGGCAAACTGTTTCACTTGCAAATGCTCGGCCTGCAGGGAAACCCGCTCAGCAAGGAGATGCTGTCCATTTATAACGACAACAACGGCACCGCAAAGCTGTTGACCTATATGCTGGACAATTTACAAGGTAAGTGGATTTGAATTTGAATTCAAAAGAATTTTGGATGTGAATACTTAAAACGAATTCGACAAGAAAGACTACTGTCTCTGTAGCTGTGGGTTGGAGTCCTATAGGGCAGTAATATTTTTTATGTATGTCATTAATATTAATATCCTATGTTTCATGTATTATGCATTTTAAATTAAGAAATTGCCCCTTGTAAAGGTGGGATGGGTCGTCGTGAAAGGTCGCTAGTCTTGTAAACATCTATTGTAGGGTATAATACTTTATTTGTGGTATATTGCATAGTATAGACTTCTGAGGCCCAATTCCCGTAATTTGACAATAGTCGCAATCCGGTGTCGATCCGTTCCCAGTAACATTACGATCACAAACGGTATTCTCGTAAACTTTTAATTTGACGTAAAATTATCAAAACTATCCCACTACGACTGAAAATAGAGCAAAACAAAATCTAATTTTGGTTTCTTCCATTTTCATTCGCATTACGAACTATAATTGAATTTTTTGGGTTTACGAGAATACCGTTTGTGATCGTAATGTTACTGGGATCGGATCGACACCGGATTGCGACTATTGTCAAATTACGGGAATTGGGCCTCTGGTTATAGAATGTCTTAATTGACGCTAATACTATGCGAAGATACGAGATACCTCTTGAGGAGCCATTTATCCACGATTTTAATGTTTATTTCATGATGGTTAATTCTATTGTAACGTTAATTAGGCATTAAAGAAACTGGTCTGGTAAATAAAACACGGTTTTAATTCGAGTACAGCCAACGCCATCTATCCCGCCTCGTTAACAGCTCACCTTGATACTTCAAGCGATAGATGTCGTTACACGTTACGTATAAAACTACAAACTTGAAGAGTTTGAATTTATGTATTTTAGAATAAAAACCATAGTTAACTGCCCTACCAAATCATGCGCACGAATTCCTATAGTAACCGGGTTAGTAAAATTATACGGGCCGGTCATCGTGGCCCGTTGTTGCTCTTTGTCTCGGTGTCTCGAAAAATGGTATCGGCCTCCATCGCAATTGTCACACGAAATATTTGTGACCCAGTTTATAAATATTTTTGTAAAAACGTCACTCCTTATTTTATGCCGTCCAAAATTAGGTGAAAGTCGAAAATGAGGGAAAGTGATATTAAAACTCCAAAATATTCGATGGTCAGATGCTCGCCTCCAATCCGTGGGTCGTAAGTTTGAGTTACAATTCGTACCTTTTTTTAGCCGTCTTTGTCCCACTGCTGGATAAAGGCTTCCCTTAAACCTCTCCATTTATCCCTGTCGGTGGTTAGGACTTGCCAATTTTTACATATTCTTCGGAATCTATTAACTGATTTATACTACTACTACTATAATATAACTGCAGATAACGTAAGAGTTTTAAAAGTTAAGCTACAAGAATATTATTTGTCAATTTTTTAAAGAGATGTACACTTAAATACTGCTTTTTGGTAATAATGATTATCTTAGGGCGGTTTAGAGATTATCTTCCAGTTCACTATTGGGGTTAGAGAAAAAATAAAAATTTATCTGCAATTAGAGCTTTTGACTTGCAATATGTTATTGTTACGTCAAACATCTGAATTAAAAATCAGACTTAACGGACTGCAGTGTTAAAAAAAGTTGAACGCCAATATTGTTTAACATATCTTAAGGAGCTACAAGTACCTCTATAATTTGGTAGAGTAAAAATTGCGTTCTCATAAAATTCTTGTCAAGTTTATGCGAAAAATATAAGAGGTGAAAGTATACTGAGTTTGCGATCGGAACATTAACATTACGCAAGTAGACAGAGTCATTTGATGACGTCACTTCCTCCATTTATTCTAACGTTGATCCAGGTCAAAATTAAAACAAAGTTTGCTTACGTAAATTTACCGCACAAATTGACTTAGTTACATAATACCGAAGTTTTGATTACCATCAAGTAAGTGGCGGACTGGCGGCCGATGTTTTGAAAATAAATTGTTCTTTCATTTCTATTTCTGGTTGCCTTTAAACTTTTTGGAATAATGGTCATCGTTTATGTAAGAGACTGGTTCCAAATTCCAATTATGGTGAAATATCTTATGATTTGATACTAAACCATGATATGCAATACTTTCATTTTAGTTTTGATATCATCACTTTTATATTATCAACCATTTTAGGTGCCTCGTATTCAAAGATCTGAATCCCCCTATGTATGTTCTACGATTTTTCGTAGTTTTCGAGTTACAATTTTTTTATGTTTTTTTTGCAAACGGATCAGTTTGAAAATTTTAAGAAAAAAATTAGAAAGTTTCTTCGTTTTTTTTTTCTTGCAGCTAAATCTCTATGAACTGTGCATTTATGCTAAAAATAAACAGCCTCATAGCTTTAATGGAAGTTACTACCAAATTGACCTAAAGTTGAGAATATTGTTAAGTGAGTTTTCATTTAAATTTTCAACTTAAAATTAAAATCTAAACTGATAATTTCTTAGTTTTTAAGTAGCTTATGAGAATTCGCTAGACTCTAAGCTTTCATCATAATAATAAAAAGTAGTACTTATGAAGTAAAAGTAGTACTTATGAAGTACTACTACTTTTTATTCATATGCTATTTAAAAAAAATCGTAACTCGAAAACTACGAAAAATCGTAGAACATACATAGGGGTGATTCAGATACCTATCAACACGAGGCACCCAAAAAAAATTTTTGGTCGTCACTTTTCTGGCCAACCTGTATATAAGGTGCTTCATAAATATCTGCAACGGCTGAAATGGGTTAAAGTATTGCTTATATAGATTACGATAGTAAAGAAATTTTATGTCCAGAACATCATTAATTTTTTCATTATAAAAATTATATTAAATAAAGATTAGGCTTTATTCTGTCTCAAACCGTCCACATCTATCCAAAAATGCTAACGTTTCACATTATACCGCTCCCGTGCAGTGTCAAGTTCGAATGACGAAGTGTGTTATGCAAATTGAAGCAAGTAACTATTTATTTACTGTCTTTTCGCAAATAATTAATTACCGATCCGGGGCACGTAATTCCTTCACTATCGTAATCTATATAAGCAATACTTCTACCCATTTCAGCCGTTGCAGATATTTATAAAGCACCTTATATATGCAATAATTTCTTTTCAGATGTGATATCATTTCTTTTATATGTTATCCATTGTTAAAAGTAATTTGGGCTCTTAATCTTAATCAGGCGTTCATACCTACGCAATAAGATGAATCACAGTGGTTTTGCAATGGAAACACTCTTTGCTTGCATTGGGTGCAACTAGTTTGAAAACGCATAACAATGTTACTTATTACTTCGCTGGTTGTTGAGACTCCCTCATTCTGCCACCGAACCACGTAAACGCAACTTTGTCAACTAAATTAGTGATGTACCAACATATTATCGATAAATTTGGTCTTAAATGATCTAGTCAAACTGTCCATGTGCAACTAACAAGGCTAACATATGAGTTTAAAAAAAAATGCTTGTCTTTCCATTAAAAAAAATAGCAGCTTGGTCTCTACTGAGTCTAATAATAAAGTTGTTTAAAAACGATTAAGATGTAATATTTTAAATGGAAATCTCCCTCCGTATCATAGTTGTGAGCCAAACCTTAGTAAGTGGGTTAGATTATTAAATTTCACAGAATACTATTCCAAGATTTTTAATATACATATTTTTTAATTAAAATATTGACCAATCTACCTAAACTACCGTTTTATACAATCGAATAATGTTTCCTCATATAATTTATGTTACCAGAACAACTGTTTATACAATTTATATTTCAAATAACTATGTACAAGTATCATTATTGATGAAACTTAGTCGAGACATGACGGTTTTTATTATATTACATTATTAACTTTTTTATTTAAGCAAGCGTGCAAGCAAGCATGCAATTATGTATGCAAGCAAGCATTCATGTAAGAAAATATGCATCATGCAACTATAAGATACAATCTTTGCCGGCACTGCTTGCAAAGCAACCCTTTTGCTTTTGTGTAACGAATCTTTAGCTTTCGGCTTTTTAATTACACTCTAGTATTGGACAGACCAGTACTACGGCGAAGGAACACTGCGAGTCGGGTTTCAAGTATTTTGTATGAAAATGATAAATTAATGTAGTGATGGTTAGGTAAAAGAGAACAGAAAGATGCCACCATCAGGGAAGTAATATTTCATGTTAAAATATTTTGTGAACTGTTACTTATAAGGATTAAAATGATGAGAAACAAAACATCGATTTAACACTGCATCGATGAAATGTACAAAATATGGAATCAAACACTGAAATGAGTTTTGTGGTTGGTATATACTATAGGCAAAATAAAAATTAGTGTAATATTTGATTAATTGTTACCTATTAAATAGAAATAACTGCGAATAGTGTTATGGGAAATGGAAATCGATGTAGTTTATGCGATGAAGTGATATATTCTCTAGTAAGTTCAATTTTATATTGAATAGGGAAAGCAAGTCTATCTCTAGCGCAAAGGTTCGATTATCCTTCAGGGAATGTCAATCTTGTCGTTTTGAAATAAGCATAATAGTTTTGTTTAAAAAAACTGTCTTAACTTAGACGTTATTTCTGTATGTGAAATGCCTTTAAGGAATGCTCTAGCTAATGGAAATTCGATACAGTGGATTATTCTACCGAAACAGCATAAGCATTCGCTTGGTTTTTCTAATAAAACACTTACATCGATACATTAATCGAAGTTGTTTATTAAGAACATCACTAATCCAAAACTCAAGGAAGAAACTTGGCGAGATGACGCGAATACACAAAAAGGCAAATAAATATCGCCCGCATTGTGGCAACAGGCGTAATGTCGCAATTTTCTCAGTATTCAATACATATCTCACTATGCCGTTTAACGACGAGTTAACATAAACATTCATTTATGCATATTCGCACGTTGAAAGTTAAAAAGTTATTCCAACTTTCTGCGAACGCGGTGGATTATAAACTCGTTGTTGCAGTTAATCTACGCATATAAATTGTAAAACTATTAAATAATACTATATATTGAATTTAGATTAAGCAGGTTGAAATCGAAAAGCTCCTGAGGCTTTGATTAACTTCTTGAATTAGTATTTTTGATTAAGTAATTAATTTTTCATCGTGTCTTTCATCTTAGTGTTATGTTAAAAGAATAATGCATTAATTAAATATGTCTAATACATCAACAATTATTGATTATATAACTAGAGATTAAAGCTCTTTTTATGTAAAAGCCTAATCAGCTGTTAAGAAGTTACATACAAAGTGAAAGTTGATGTGTTGATCATCAGCATCCAAAGTTACCGACACCTTTGTCGTATATAGTATGTCCTTTTTATTATATTACGGCTGCTTTGCATGCGTGTATTTCTTATAAACTACGTACTTATATCTTCTCGTCTGATACCCTTAAGAAAGACTCAAGTATTTGAGCAGTGTGTGTTAATAGTAGAGATGTGTCGTTTCCGAGAACATTCCCTATGCGGGAAATATTTTCCATACAGGATATATTCCCCGCATACAGGGTTACATTGCAAAGGGGTGCCAAATCTTTAGGCCACTCCTATAGATTTGGCATCCCTCAGAATTGGTATTCGAACTATGCAAAGAACAAAAATCATATTTTTCACATTTAATTATTCCTATCTGCTGTTAAAAATCGTACGCGTAGATAATTTAACTCATTCATGAAAAATTGCACCGTATGTGCTCTGCGTAAGGTCATGTAGGCTTGCCCTACCTACGCCTCTGATGAATGACCGCGTGGCTTTCGTAATCTCTCTATTGACTTTATTTTCGGATATTTTGAAGTAATTTTTTTTGTAGCGTACGATTATTAAAAACAATAACGATTAAGACGCTTCATCATATTGTTCCCAAGATCTTATTTTTTAAATCTGGCACCCCTTTGCAATGTAACCCTGTATATTCCAGGGAACGGCACATCTCTAGTTCATGACTTACGTCACTGAGCCTAGGTCCTTGATTGTTGGCCTTTTAAACAAGCTCGAAGTCACTAACGTGCTATGAAGAAAGCTATGGTTAGCCTTTCTCTGCGAGATAAGGTAGATCCGTAGGAGAACCAAAGTCACTGATATAGCTTTACAAATTGCCAAGCTAATGGCAATGGGTGTGCCACATCGCTTACAGAACTAACTAACAACCTTTGGAGAAGAAAGGTACTCGAGCCTCCCACCCGGTTGTCTGACGACCTTAGGTTGCGGGCAGCCGCTGCAGCGCTTGCTGCAAACGGCCCAAACCAACATTAATATCTAAAGAAAAAAAACAATTGGCTGTTACGATTTGTATGGGTAGTGTTTTTTTATTTTTGAGATTCGGTGTTGGTTTAATTTTAAAAGCCTCCGACTAAAACAACGTAAGTAACCAAAAATAATTCGTCGAGGGTTGCAGGTCGGTTACTGGCGGCGAGTGAACATCATAGCACGTATCTAAGGCTGCGGTTCCACCATAGTTGTCTGAGTAAAAGAAGAAATGTGTTTTTATACAAACCGAGCGAGTCCACACATTACCACTTTTCTTCGCACTGCTCCCACAGCTTAAGGACCACCGCTGATAAATCATAATCAACACATTGCAGAAAACCGCATCCGAATCAGTAGAGCCGTTTCAGAGATAAAAGGCAATATTCGAGAGCGCACACTCACAAACAAACGAACAAACAACCTCTCACCTTAAACGCATTATTATATTATTATTCTCCGTTCCCTTGTGGGTAAAAAGCAACGTAAGTTCACGTGTCTAATAAATCGTGCAAAACCTAAAATAAACTCAAAAGAAAATGTTCCTATTTTTATTCAAAAACATCGTGATTACTGTCGGAGCCTGTATGACAATAAATAGGAGATAATAATATGATTGTCTCACTCCGATACAATAGCGTTAGAAAGTGTGGGAAGACGGTCGTGACGGTAATTAATTGTTTTAGACGTCTCTTGAATCGAGACCGTTGCCGTAGCTAATCGGTAGAAATGTTTATGAAAATGTTTGCTGTCTGGTACTAGATCGTTTATAGGAAATAGCTATTATTAAATGACCCTAATATATTAAATAGGCGTACACGATTCATTGTTAATTGTTTTTAGTCTTTAAATAGAGATTATTTTTATTTGTCGCAGTTGTTCCGGTATTTGTGCTATTAATGATCGCGAGTACAAACGCAAATATGAATATTAGTACCATTAGTAACTAATTTAATTACAATGCTCTTGTCAGTGGAGTAAATATATTTCTTTTACACGACTCCCAACTTTTCCTTTACTTGATACATGTCTGACCTTCTAGGTAGGCTTTTTTGAAAGTAATTTGCAAATGTAAGACTTGAAATAAAAAATCTTCCTTATTTCTTTTCACTATTCATACCTCAGGCCTTTTTTAAGGTACGTGTAATGGGGGCTTTTTCTAGACAAACTAGCTAGCATCATTATAGACCACAATAGGTTTTAATCAAGACCAAACCTATCAATAATCATTAATTAAAAGTGTGCCATTGCAGATAAGGGGATAACGTACGAAGGAACTTACGTAGAAAATTCAAACATGACTTAAGTTAGTGCCTAATTTCTTAATTCATAAGGAAAAAGTATCCACGCAATTTCTCATAACTGTGAGTTACTTTACATACTTAATTATTTTTTGCAGTATTAAAATTCCAAGAGAGTCACATCACAACCGGGCTTTTTGCTTTATCATTTATATTGTTAAAGGCCGTAGAATGCCCGAATGGCATCCGGGTAGGCACCCTGACAAAATTACGAATATGTTCCCGCCATGACAAGGATGATTAAGCACTCTTTAAGATCCATTTTCCTTATCTTGGTGTCTGTCACTCGAAGTACTCGTATACATCTTTACAGTATAATAGCTCAGTTGAAAATTAAAAACGAATTAAGGTCATTAGCACAGCAACAACCAAAAATAGAGACGACGAAGCCGGTGTAGGTCGCATCGCAAGGTTAACGTTTACAAGGACTTAACCCCTAAAGTTTCGCAAGTAGGAGTGTTTTTACATTTAACCAATTTAAAAGTCGAACGTCCAAAGTTTTCATAGTATTTTTTTCCATTTAATACAGAGTAGACATTAAACGTGTAACGTACCTTGACGCCATTATGTGACTTAAGATCTCGGGTTCACATAAATTTATTGTTTTTCTACTGTTGTGTCTGTTTCTAGGCCTTATATAGTTAGTCATTTGTCTAAAGAAAATTAATAAAAACTGAATGTCAATGAAAAAGATAAAACAATGAAAGTAAATAGACGATTACGATCATAACATATGTTATAAAACTTGCGTGATCGGAGCATTTACGCTGTCTGCGCTACGCACCAATTTGGCTGCCATTAAATTACGTAAGCAACCTTTTATAATTACGACCGATGGCACGCGAGCGTCCGGTGAAATTCGCTGAGCTTTCGCGCTCGCGATGAAACTCTTTCTGATATTTCCCGGCATCGCGGCCATTGTTCGGCATCCGTAATGAGAACTGAAACGTACAAACGTTTGTGGTTTTGCTCGGTTAGGACTAAAACCTTAATTTCTAGTTCGCAACTAGTGAAATTGTTTCTTATTGTTCGTGTATAAGCTAAAATAGTCAGTGACACAAGCAAGAAACAAATTGCTTGCGTTTTCATTATCCTCCTGGATTACCAACGATTCTTTTCCTCTTAGATATATTTTGATTCACTGAATTAACGGAAAAACTCGTGTAGAGTTTCTAGAAAAAAAATATCAAAACTCAAGTCCCAAGTACAAAAATATCGATTACAATGATGGCGATAGCATCTATTTCACAGAAGTCACACTCATAGTTCACACAAAAAGTATCTTTTGTCTTAATCTGTTCCATTTTGTTGTAACATCCGCAAGTTCGCAACACAATGATGTTGTCTGAATAAATTATCGACTTAGTTTTAACTGGCCAATGGATCTCGCGTTGAGTGACAATAGCAACGACAACGAATGCTTGACCACTGTTTGGTTATCGTTAGAAAACGTCTTTTATTATTAGAGGACTAGAGTGCATGTAGCTGCGTGTGGTGGAGCGTGGTATTGGTCGGCTTGCTCCGTCGCCGGCCGGCGCCAGCGCACCGGTCGAACGGGTGAAAGTGTTCGCGAAAGTGAAGCCGGAACCAAATGTGGTGACGTCACAACGATTTGCGCAAGACCTACTCCTATACAGAGACGTTGCGAAATGTTATCTCGCTCTTTTGAGGATATAACTTGTAATGTTATTTTTAGATTGCGCTCGCACTGGGCACTAATTCTGCCGCTCGTTTCAATAGTATTATTTTCACGTTATGACGCTCGTTTAGACTGGTAATGGATATTTCTGACAGAACACTATCACTATTTAATGGTCTTCAGAGATTACTCTGAAACGTTTGCTCGGAAAACAG
The DNA here is from genome assembly GCA_963576865.1 of Anania hortulata. Taxonomy (NCBI): domain Eukaryota; kingdom Metazoa; phylum Arthropoda; class Insecta; order Lepidoptera; family Crambidae; genus Anania; species Anania hortulata. The sequence continues at coordinate 4,462,697 of OY756399.1, read as the reverse complement.
TATTAAGCCGATGTTGAAATATAACACAAACATGATAATGGCTTCGTCCCAGTCAGAAACATAAAAGATTCGTTTTCAGGATTTCATTTGACTTCAGAGTTTTGTTGGGTACTTACGATAAATATATAGACCAAGAATAGGCATTCAGACAACTAAAATAATATCCGTCAGCTTATCACAACATGACAAACTTCCTCGACCGATTTTTAACTTACAGTTCAACATGTAGAGTTTTATATCAATTTTTTAAAAAAGTTTTGTTTTAGGTTGATGAGTTGTTGATTACATAATAATGCTTAGTCCTTTTTATATGTATTGAGATCAGAAAATCTAAAGCATTTGGGTACCTATAAACAAACAACTTCTTTCACAGTTTCTAAAACACAAAACCAGTTACAACAAAAGTTGCGGAAGTAGCATTAGCATCGAATCACTTAATCTAAAGATCACTTGCCCCCCCAAATACAAAGAGATGTTAAAAAGTCGGCCGTGCACCCGTTGTTCGGAGGGTCTGAAGGGCGGACATTAGGCGGAGGAGTGCAAGGGCAGAGACGCGCCCTTGTCCCGAGGGCGCAGTCTGGAGGTCGCGGATGTACCCTTACTGTGTCCCTAGTTTTATCATTGGAGTCGCCCGATAACTAGCCGACCAATTTCTATCGCTGTCGAGGTAGAACTCGTAATTAACCCGCGATGGGATCGCTCTGCCAACTTTTTCAAGGGCGTATTCGCGAGTGCAAGGACGGAACGACCTTGTCGAGGTTAATATTGAAGGTCACTTATTTGTTTCAGTCAAACTCTGTGGGGTTTTCTATTGAGTTTCCAATAGAAGTTTTTCAGCAACAGCTAAAATGTTTCCTTAAGCGCTAGCAGGGTGAAGTTATAGTTACTGGGAGTTCTAGTAAATCTAGAGGCAAGATATCTAATTTGTGCTATAACTTCGACTTTATATATCACTCTATGTTCAAACTTGACACCAAGCTAGCTGCGTAAGCTAATTTACTTTGTGTGCTACGAAATTTTTAAATAGTTAAAGGAAACATTTTCGCTTCCAAGGTTAGCTCGTAATTTGTCATGCGATGCGTAAAAAGCCTGTCTACCTACTTTGATACGGTTCGCAAACAAAGGCATCGTTTTCGTTCATAGTAGGGAAATTAAATAAACCATGTTAATATGTATGACTGTTACAATTACATACTAAGATAAGTTATCGTTCGTTTTGTCGGAATGTGGAGTAGAATTTACTTGTCTTTTTCCTTTAATTACACAAATGCCTCTACTTTTTCGCGCGAGCTGAATTTTTTCAGCCCTATTTGAAATGACTTAGAGTTGACATTTAAAGCGGCCTATTAATATTCATGAGGTGGCTCGGACTATGTTGATCGTATTCCACGATTTGCTTGCTTAATTCCAACTCCGCCACAGATCTGTTTTTAATGACATCTCTAAAGGTGCTTTCGTATACAACAGTCTAGCGATTTATGGCTGAATGGAATACAAATGAGCGTGAGCCAAGTGGATAGCTCTTAATATTGCCAAGTCATAGAGGCTCGACACACTATGGTTTATTACCTCGTAAAGTAAGCTCGTGCCGCGAAAACGCATAACTTTGTATTAAGTTACAATTTCTTTGTCGATTATATTTATTGCAGATGAAACTTCAATATTCGATTACAAGTTAACAGGATTCCTGAAGGACATAAAGATTTTGACATTCCCCATTTTCGGGTCGACGTTTACCGCTTTTGTTTGGCGCCGTTGGAGGCTTAACCATTTCCAGTGCGGCGCATTTACAATAGCTAAACGATTGCCGTAAATCATGCAATTCATTCTGATGAGACAGGAAACTTGTAAAGAGCCGTTTAAATCCACTATTGTGGTATTAAATGCAAATTAGGAAGCGAAGTCACAATAACACCAAAGGAGTCTTAAGGAGTACAATGTTATGTAAAGTGTGAAATTGTGACGGACAATACAACTAAACTATGTAGATAATGTAACATTTTAAATTAGTCGCAGAAAACTAAACGAAGAGACGGTTCAATTGATATTGTAAATACATATACATGTGCTATTTACTTCAATCAGTCAACTGGAAAACATAAAAAATTGGTTTCCCACGTTTCAAATCCCATATTGCGACCTTTGGAAAACGCGCGGAGAGAAATCGATGCCCATGCCATGGTTTCAAATAAATCTTCCCAGCAATAAATAAGAGATCTGCGTTAAACGACGAAGGCGTGACAAACATCGTTTAGTGAACGCTGCAGACCAACGTAACCATAACGCGGGCGGCCGCGCACTAGTGAAAGTGTAGGCTTGAGCGGCGCCAATCAAAACCGCATTACCTCGCGCGGGCGCAGGCGCGAGCGACGAGCGCATCTGAATAGTGACGTTTTTTGCACCGCGTTTTGTTATCGATACTTTGCATAATTATGTTTGGAGTGTATTTTCCGAGGCTTACATCATCGCCATCAGCCTATTCTGATTCCCATGCCGCAATTTTCTCCCGAACAATCATCTCTTTTTTTTTTTCAAGACTCGGAACATTTACGCCGTTTCTGTTTGTGTTTTATTCCCAATTCGTCTTTTGCCACACATTTATGTAATAATGACCATTGTTCGCCCGAAGCAAATTGCGAGTAAGTTTTGAGATGGTTTTTACTTTTTGTTCGTAATTCACACTACCATTAGGGAGAGGCTTTATGTTTTTGTTTTTGGGTTATTCTGTGCTTATTCTTGTGGAAGCGCTGGTTTATTGTTTTACTGGAATTTTAGTAGTTACGTTACTCATTGAGTTCCAAAAACCATAAATAATTACGTTGATAACATTTACTTATTGAAGATGAGCACAATGCAGTCATGCGTTTCAAATGCATTTACCGAATCGATAATAACTGTGCAAGAGGCAATTATCGAGGTAACTGGCTAACACTGCGCCGGCGCCGCTCGCAAACGGAAGCGCAGTTACGAGCGCGTTCACCGGAAGCTCACTGTAACAGTAAATGCTAATAAGGCAATTTTTATTTATAAATTTGCATATAGCTCTCGTGCTCGCTTAGTTTTGCAAAATGAACTGCTATTGTTTAAGTCTCACCCCATGTCGACCTACTGACCGAACATCCACGACCTTCCCAGAATGTGTGTCACACACTCAGCACTATGGCTGTTTACACAAAAAACACGTTAGACAGTTAAGTTTATCGAAAAACGATGGTGAAATCGGGCCTTCGTGCTTTTAAAGAAGGCCAAGAAAATGACATGCTTTGTGTCGCGGTGCATAAAAAACCAGTTAAGTACGAGTCGGACTCACCGAGGGTTCTATACCAGTTATTTTTTCTCAATCATCAGTTATCTAGCCTCAAACTAGCAAAGCAAAAAAAAAAGCAAAGCTTGTACTATGGCGACTAGATAACGGATAAACATCTACTACATGAACTGTGGCATTTAGAAATTAGATCAGCCCGATGATCGGATGAATTTTCGGGGAGCCATTGGATACAAACCGCTATCGAACTTTTTCGCTGGTAGTCCTTGGGAATGGGAAAATGGAAGGAAAAGGAAAGGAAATATGATAAATGATAATGATAAATGATAAATAATTTATTTCCATGAACATGGTAACACAAGATCTTAGAGCTATGCACAAGTACAACATATTCTGCCATTGGTTTAGGCGTAGAAATGTTAATGTTACAAAATCTGCTATTAAATTATACATTATTATTAATTGAAATTATTTTCTCATGAGTCGTCAGTTAACAGTCAAAGGTACAATCGTTTATTTTTGTGTCCATAAATTCTTTATTACAGTAAATTATTTAAAACATATTTTAGTTTGTTGAGCGGTAAGGCTCTAACTTTTCTAGGTAGCTTATTATAAATTTTTATAGCATGACAATATACATTGTTAGAAGATAGTTGTAACCTTCGAGGTGGTATAAATAATTTATATGGGTCTCTACTATTACTCTTTCCAAGCACCGTGTCATGTAAAGGAAAGAGATCTGGATGTTTCTTTATGAACATGCAGATATCCAAAATGTACTGACAGGGTAGAGGTAGTATTTTTAAATGTTGAAATAGTGGTCTACAGTGGTCTAGATAACCGACACTACATAAGGCTCGAATGCATTTTTTTGTACTTTAAAGGCTCTTTCTACATCTACAGAGTGCCCCCATATAATTAAGCCATATCGAAGAGCCGAAGAAACATAGCCATGGTAAGCTGAGAGTGCAGTCTGTATGGAAGATACTAGTCTACGAGGTAAATGATGACTATGATGTAATTTTTTCCAGCACTAGACCTGCACTGTTCAACTTGGGCCTTCCCCAATGACACCATAATATTACTTTTAAACTTGATTCGGCTGGGATTGGCATGGAAATAGTAACAAACGTCAATGGTTAGACCCATTAACTTAGAAATGAGGTTTATGACATTTTTAAATGGCATTTCCAATACCGATCCCAACAAATCGGGTTCAATGGTAGGAAGGGTGTGGTGTGGTGACCATTCGTGTTTTGGTGCCATGTTGCGGATATAAGAATTTGCAAAAGTTTTTTCTGATTTGTATATGCATATAAAGAGCCGTGAATTAAGGAAAGTGAAATCCAAAATCCGACAGATCGACGACGTTAAACCGTTATTTACGCGATCATATATTTTAAGTACGAAATCGAACGGAAAAGGAAAGTGAAATGTCGCGTGAAATGTGATAATATGTTTTGCAAATAAATTGTTTGACCACTTTCGAATGTAATGGTTGGTAATGTATTTTACATATCCATGTGACGAACAACTCGTTAAACCAGAATCATATTTAAATCACAAGTTAAATGAAGTCTGAAACACACGGCCTATAATAATAACGACTAAGCTAATTTTCAAAACTATTGGAATCAAGGAAACAAAAGATTTTTTATCGTTGCGTTGATTAATTATATCACGTAATTAAATTATTGCGTTACATTTAAAGTTAACTTCCGTATTCCATTTGTGGTTTTATTTGACGGAGGATCATGAAAGAGATAAGCTTAAGTAATAATGTTTACTTACGCCAGTAATATTGATTCTAATTTATAATTTTCAAAAGTATGACCTACATATTTTTTCCGATTGCGATCGAGATATATCTAAATCTTATAGTCAGCAGCATTATGTTCTTGTTGCAGAGAGAGTGCAGATGGCACTGAATCAAATTCTACCAAAATCAAATGTAGAGCCAATTCAGACAAGCACAAACTTTAAGTAAACAGTGTATCCTTTTACATTAAATAATATTAGTAACCTTCATTCATTTCTATATTATTTTCGTTTCTAATATTCAAAGACCGCGAACGTTACATGCAAATCATCAAGTCAGATCTCGGCATGGTTCAGCGCCACGTTACCAACCGTCTTGAACCACTAGTTAATAACTTTCCACATTTCGAAACTATAATGAGCCGGCTGTCGTAATAACTGGCATAACTCGTAACAGGCGCACAGGCGGGTAACGCATCCAATCGAGAGCGAGAGTGGATAGAAAATTGATTTTGTCTTAGCACGCGACTGTACGGGGTCAACGAATCGACTGATCACTTTCTCTGATTCTTTGATGTTCGCTAGCTAGTACACACAGCACTCGCTTGTGCTGTCTATCAAACATGTCCGGATTATCTCATCTGATGCTGTGAACCTTGTGCGGAACAAAGAACTGAGTTATAACCCGTGTAACACCTCTTATCGCTTCCATCTGCATCAGTTACAAGATCTCCGCTTTATTTGTTTCTGATAACCTTTTGCTTTTCGACTTTATAATATCCTATTGTGATTTCTACGTGAATACCCAAGGCTACTATTGACCTGTTTTTAGCCTGTTTGATTTCTTATTATCTTAGCTCTTATTATTTATAATGAAAATAGCCTTCTCTGCACAAATATTTTTCGAAAATATAAAACGTTCATAATGCTCATTTAATTTTTTGTTATGATGTTCGTAACATCTTACCCATCTGTAACTAAAATCTTTTTATGAAGTATGCTTTAGTCTGCCTCTTACTATAGAAAATGATTTAAAGGATAATAAATGTTTCCAGCTGAGTCTTGCGTTAAGTTTTGATAGCGTGTTTACAAACACTTTTGAAATTCATACGAGCGCAATAACAATAAACAATTACGATGTCTACGAGTCATCTTCTTGGCCACTTTCGATGCTCCCGAGATGAAAGTTTCGCCTTCTAACGTGCATATGCTAAATGGGAAACCACACATGTTCAATTGTTTCAGTGTATGTTGTTGTTGTAGAACGAGACAAACTGATTCAATTAAATTTGATAGTTAAAATGATATTTTCGTTTGTCAAACAGACAGCGAGAAATGATTGTAGTGTCCTTACAGAATTTACAAAGTTTTGACATCGGTTCGGGTATCGGTTCAACATTATTCGGTATCGAAATTGCAAAACTTTTCCATTTAATTACCCATAATAGTGAGCTTAACCTCTCAACTGTGACTAAAGTGTTATCTTTATGATAGCTGTCATCATAATATATCTCGAGGCTATTCGTAAAATAAATACAAAGCAGTATTTCGGTTTTCTTCGGATGGTCGTAAAATATATCATTCGCGCACACATTCGTTGAAGTCTGCAGATCATAAATCCTGTAAATGCAGATGTGTAAAAAGTTTTCCAGAATTTTACATGGCATTCTGAACAGTTGTCCAGATTATCTAAAGTGACAAATATATTTACGTTTATTTAGTTAAGTAGTTGGATACTAAAGGTGTAGTTTTTGCTATTTTTTAACAAAATACTTGGGATAGTAACTGAAAACCTGTAGATAGTTTTGTTTGACGTCTCTGTTTTTTTAAATGTACTTACTATGTTGAAAAACAAAATCGAATCCAACCTTTTTGACAACCAAGTCTCAGCCTTGCTTGGTGCTTAATTCGAGCTTTTCAAATGATCCCCATTACGACGGCACTTGGCTTATCGTAAGAATCAGATCGGTTGCGTCAAAAGTTGTTAATTTAAGAGCTGTTACGTCGTATATACGAGTAATCGCAGAGCTGGCGATTATCGAGAGAGCGGGCCGTGAATCACCAAGTTCACTTTCACCCGCCCCCGGAGGCGCGGGCCGCGGAGGTCGCCGAGACTTTACCACAGTAGAGTTTACCACAGTAGGCTAATTACAAACTCACGCACTCCATAAGTCACTTTCAATAAACGTTCGAAACATTTTTCATAAAGTCACTCATAAACTCCAGCGAGCGTATTCAAGCATGTCAATCGTCAAACATTATAATTCAATAAGGTCAAAAAATCCGAATCGTCATAAATAACGAATTTTCAATGTCACTTACATGCTATTAAATTTAGTTAATACATCTGACGAATTGTTATTGAACACGAATCGTCAATGTTGGATATGTAAAAGCGCCGTTATAATAAGGCGAAAATCTCATACTTTTAAAAGTGAAGATATGTATCAACAGGAGTAAAAAGACCGTCACAGGGTGTAGAAGTTTTAGTTTTTTTTTAAATGCCTAGCATTTTTAAGACATGGCATATCGAAATTTTTAAAAAAAAATTGATAACCAGTACGACTTTCCTTGTCACCCAGTTCCGGCTCGACGTTGATTTCCGGGGTCATCGCATCGCGCGTGAACAGATGGAACAATTCCGACAATTATTTTTTTGTCGTGTTAATTATTGTCAGGAGAAGGAAGTTGCGCAGAAAACCCTTATAAATAAGCAACAGCTAGTAATTTTAAAAAAAATCAGCATTTATGTTTTTTTTTCAAAATAAGGACGTGTGCGTCCATTAATTTTCTCATCTGATCGTAAACAAACATGTAAATTTCTAAAACAACTATCTTAAAAAAAAAAACGATTAAAAAATAAATGATATTTACTATCTGTTGTAGTGAGATTTGACAGGAGGCGGCCAAGGACGGCGCTTATAATATCGATTGTTAAGATTTGGTAGGTAGGTAGGTTTTATTGGTAGGTCGCTGAGCTTTTAACTGTATTTTTTTCTTTAAATATTAGTAGCTCGTATGATACGTAAACATCGTAAAAGCAGAGATACGTTATGACTTATCAGATTATACTATAGACCAACTCTATTACTCGGTCGATACTGCGGGTAGCAGTATCTGTATTGGTTAACTATTTCTAAACCATAACCTATACAGCATTATGAGACTCGTGCCAACTGTTCTTCTCGGCACTAGCCCACAATATTGTCCCGAAGCAGTGGTAGGGTAAAAAAATATATTGGGACGTGTAAAAGAGCTTAATTTAGGCCTATTTGCAGAAATAAATTGGTTTTATTGGTTTTTATTGTCAGTTAAAGTACTCCGATGAATTGAGATTGAGAACATCCTTCTTCTTTTGATGTCTGTTAAAAACGTATCTAGATACCAGTATCAGCTAGTCTTGCAAGGACATAATTTAAGATGACGCCCTGCATGAAGTAGGTCTACTGTACATTCTTTTACTGTAACCAAACCGAACAGGGTGGGGGTTGTGATTACAGATCTTCACTGGAGCTATAAAGAAACAACTTTTCTTTATGCCTATCCTCTACTCCGTAAACTTTGTTACGAACATTTTAACAAAATAAATCTAAATGCTGAACACATGCAGCGAAATCTTTAGATTTTATAAATGGTTACGTTGTCAAAGTCAATATATAAAATTTATTTTAGAACTAACAATGTAGAATTTTGTTTCGAGGCAGTAATGATTTAAATATCAAGTTACTGACGAAAATGAGTTGGATGAGTTAGAGCTATAATTAATTTTTAATTTCTCTGTATCTCTGTGTATTGTTCACAGCTACTTAAAAAAGGCTTTAATCGTTTTTCGTAAGAATACAGTTATGTTCCAATTATTATTATAAAAAAGAAAGCGTACCAATCAATGTTGATTTCGATTAATCTTTGACCTCCTACGCAAATTGAATAATTTCTGTCTACTTTAAGCTTCGAGAAATAATTGTATCTACCAAAAGCTAGTGGAATATTTATTAGTATAAGAAAAATTTAAACAAATCATTTTAGGAACAAATATTGAGTTCACGGTAGTTTTAAAAGATAAAAACAACTGATTAACTAGTTCATGTTCTCTTGTCGGGATCAGGTCACCAGACTGTTAAAGTTCTCACTAATAATATCTTATTCGCAGAGTAGTCATACATAACCCTGATAAATGCATACTAAAGACTTGGCAAGATTTTCACTGCTTGGAGTCTGTAGTAATTTTTAAGATGGTAAAATACATTTGGTCGCAAACGAATTTGGTGAAAATTCTCATTGTTGCGTCAGCAAGAACTTAAAATCACTCGATTTAACATACTTATGTATGTTACAACTATGCATGCTTCGAAAACGATTTACGACTCAATAAAAGTTTTATTAACACTGCTTGGAGAAATTGCGCTATAATTTTAGAAGGATAAGACGTTTAAATGCCTTTTACATTTCCGTATTTCTTTTGATTCACGATATTTGTATTTAATGAACACGATTTTATTGTTTCAGGTAAGTCTTCCCCACCATTTAACGCTCCTGGAATGAACCTGGTAAGTAAATTTCAGCTTTTATGGGTCACTTAATGACTATTAAATGGTAACGAGTGTTAATAATAAATTAAATGTTTACGGCGGTGATAACGATGCGATGCGATGAACTTGCGTAATAGTATTTAAAACTTTACGTTAGTAGGCAGAATGAAAGTTTACTGGGCTTGGGCACAAGAAATACGTCTGCCATTAAATGTGGAGCACACTAAATATTTGCACTTCTTAACACTACTAGGAAAGTAAACAACGACCGGTTTAATTGTAAAGCAATTAGGGCTGTAAAGCTTTCCGGTGCATCGACGCCGCGCCGGCGATAGTCGCGTGGCGGGCTGAGGCACTCCCACTCGGCACTCGCGGCCGCGGCCCGCGCTCATTCACTCAGTCCTCTGCCGACTGCTTCGGCGACTACACGCGCGCTCCACCCTACACGACTCAGATGTTAGTGTACGATTACGACATCGCGCCGCAACTCGCACTTTTACCGTGACAGTGAACTCAACATTTTCGAATATGGGTTAAACGCCCCTTTACGCGTGATGAGTCCGGGCGAGCGTGCCGCTCTCGGGCGCCGCGAACCCGCTCGCCCTCAGTATGCTACCAACGCACCGGGATTCCCGCCGCCCTACTACCACCCGCCCTATGGCGCGCCGCATCCGAATGCCTGGCTTGGTGCGCCCCTTATATCAATGGCAGGACGTGCACCGCAAACCGCAAGAAACACCCCTGTATCTAAGTTGGCCATGCACGCTCAAGGCGCGCCCCTTATCATCCAAAACCGACACGACCGGAGAAAGTACACCACGGCACCGGAGCAGCGTAACCAGCGGCCTCCTGGACATTCCGAGCATGTCGCCAGGGACAGGTGCGAAGCCCCTGAGGGAAATAGGCTTCGTAACCAACAACAACAATCGCGCTCCATACGAGGCGGGCGTAACAACAACACGGATGCGGTCAGTGTCGCAAGCGACGAGAGTTCCGGCTCGACTAACTCAGAAACAATGTTGCCCAGGATTATCAAACCGCGAAAGCGACGCAAAAAGGATAGAAAACCCAACAACATTGCCCATGACTTAACAGCTGCTACTCTGGATCTTGGTGATGTCGATCATTGTACAGTTTCTGGAATTTCCACAGCGGCGCATAACATGTATGAGGAATCCTACAGTCGTGAAATTTCTTTACCGTATCGTTTGGATGTGAAAGTGATTGAGTATCCAGAACCGGTACCAGAGACATATCGAGTATCGGCTCTCGGAGAAGCATTAGAAGCAACTCGATTCGGCATAGCGGAGGCAGTTTCACCATCGGAGTCTGCTGTTACGTCTTGTCAATGTCGTTATTGTGATCCTGTGGGTCAGATATGGGATGCAGATTCAATTGCCGAGCTATTAGATGAGAATTCAAGTGTTGACTTTGCTCCTACAAAGCTTGAAGATTCGATGAAAGTGGTAGGACCATTAGGGAGACGAGGAGCTGATACTACATTACGACGTAGTTGGAGTGATCCTTCCTCACGTGTGCCTGAGCGTCGTGAAGTGAGCAGTACAGACACGTATTCAGCCCCTAACTTATACTCATTGTTCCCACCCGCAAGACGAGCCAGTTCCCCTGAGCCAAGATCTCCACTTGCATTGGAAATATCATCTGAAATTGTCACATCAATGAATGGTCATCGTGACCTGGAAATAAAGTTATTTTCGACCTCGCCTTCGGCTACGAACTCCGACCGCCGCTCCTTCTTTGCTGATAAAAGTGAAAGTGCCGTGAACAGATGTATAACCGCGAGCTACGAAAATACAGTGAACAGTGCGGTGAACAGTGACAAAGTTGCTAAAACGAATGACAAAAAGAGTGACGAAGTGCCCGAATCGGGATGTTCTACATCGTTCGTAGTCGGCGAGTCTTCACGCAACATTTGTGATTTAGCCTTAGTTACTGCCTGAGATCTTTGTGATCGAGTTACGCGAATAGAGCTTTGAGTCATCAATCTGTCCAAGGGTCTCTGCGCTCGCCATTTGAGCTGGACTCAAATTGTCTCAGCGAGGCATTTATGGAGCGTCTCCCGACGGCCCATTAAAATTTAATAAAAAGATCTCCGAATCGGTTTCCTGTAGATTCTAAAATTAATTTATTGTTTAACAATAGCATAGGAAACTGACGGGGAGCTTTATCTGGCGCCCAAGAATTCGCCATTTATCAATTTGAGAAAATACGGTAGAATACTAGACGTGAATGTAGGTAGAAGTATGAAGCAAACTGAATTATAGGTCTATTGCGTAAGCTTTAAGTTCTGAAGTAAAGTTGGACACTGAAATATTTTGTATAGTAGCAGTGGAAATAAGTTTCGAAACTTGGAAGACTGTAGTGAATTGTTAGTTATCTGCAGATCAGGTATACAACTGACTATGCAATTAGCGTTTCACACTACTGACACGGTTCTCGCGGCTGCGGTGGCAGCGCGCTCGCTATTGCGGTTTCCCGCGGTTTTCACCACGCGTTCCGTTCCGGGTGGCGCCTCCTGCGCACGAGCTACTTTTTATAACATCATTAGTAATAATCGCTTTAACGACCAAGTCATTTTGCCAAAATGATAGCATACCAAAATGCCATAAAAATAGTAGCAATTCAATGTTTACCTAAAAACAGTTACGACTTTTCCTTCTAAAAGTAATTCCCAACCAATTTCCAAGATTCTATATAATAATAATTCGATTCGATTCCATTATTTATTCCCATTATATCTTTGTAAACACATCATTTATAACGCATTTCGTCTTTATCATTGTGTACTTTTATAATTAGGTGGTCATAAAATCAATCACATTTCACGGGTGCGCATAAATCATTGTTGTTATTTGCAGTTACATGAGTTGTAACCATGTCGCAAGCGCCTGCATAGTCTAGTGCTTGCTTATGCAACAGGCTTGGTATACAGAGTTACGATAAAAGTATTTTCGTAAACATTGCTATCTTGCTTATCGAATAAGCCAAGAGATATATCGGTCGTTCACTCTTACTATTTAAACGAAATATTCGGTTTTTTACCACATTCACGTACGACTTTTAAATCGGATTCTTAGTTAAAAGTAAATTAAAGCATTCAGTAAGTTATTCTTGCTTACAAACGGAACGTCACACAAATATTGGGGTTGAATTGGGTGGGCGATACCGTTTTAAAAGTATCGTAAAAATCACTGTTAAATGGCGAATTCGATTTAAGTTCTTTTCTGTTTCTTATTTTGTTTCTGTTTGAGCAAGGGTCCAACAGCTTAAGTGATACCAGATAAAGTTCCATAATGTAGATAATGTGAATATAACTAAGTTATTCATGGACCGTACAGTTGTACTGTCTCTATCGTTGGGTTTTACACTCTACGAGCTGTTTCGATATTTTCCTTTTTTATTTTTGTGTTGTTTGCTTATATTGCTCGGCGCGTGCGTGGGACGACATGATAAATTGTTTCTTGCTTCACTTTTTTTCTCTCCACCACAGGCTCAGTGTAGACGAGGAGTTATTACAGAGTCCTATCTAGTTTAAATTCAGATTTTAATGCATATTTGTGGGACCCTTTCAAATGGCTTATTTATCGGTGTCTAAATTATCATTATTTTATACCTTTTTACTCGAGGCTGAGCATCCTTCATTAGATGTTTTCTTTTATGATAAAAGGAAGGAGGCGATAGTTTTTTATTTAAAGTTAGATTTCTAGTAATTTAGCGATAAATATGTCATTTGATAGACTAACAGTTGAAGCAATTACTGTTGGGATATAATGACCGTGTAAATAATTATTCTCGACGGTGCTGAGCCTGAGTCGAGTTGGGATTTGGAAGGGCGTGGTGCCAGACGTTGTTGTAAAACTCAACGATACCCCTCACTGTAATGTAAACAAAATAGGCTATGTCTAACATACTGAGTGAATGCATTTTATACATAAAAATGTAGGTTTAATATTTGTTTGTGTATGTCGTGAGACATGAGTTACACGCTCGCACACTATTTTTGTACAATAAATACCGTGTCCTGACATTGGTGTTGTTTTATTTGATTGTGCTCGTATTTTTTGCTCCATTCTTATTTGGAGAGTGAGTCGTCATTTTTAATATTTATGATATTTGCGGTCGTGTAGAACACCACCGGTAAGAAGTATGACGTAGTAGCTGAAAATCCAGAACCATGTTTTGTAAACACGCCCAAGGCGTTTACGTAAGAGCAAAAGCGACTTTCTATTGTAGTCACCAGCTGTTAGTTAGTTACGCATATACCATTGTGCTCTTGTTTACTGCGGCTTGGCGGTGCAAGTCATCAAAGGAGAGCGGAGAAACGTAAATGTAAACAACAGGGTATTTAAACTTTTTCAAACTAATCATATGTTTCGTGTTATTTTTTCTTGTTTATTAGACCTTTAGCTAGTTTTTCGTGTTTTTCAACTTCTTAAGTTAGATTTGAATCATAATTTATATGTTACATTATTTACCCTAGTTAAAGATGGCAATGCTAGCAACATGCAAAAGACCTTTTTTTACATTATGACACTGAATATTGTAGTCAATGAGTGTATTTATTGAGCTGTCGGTGGTATTTACAATTTTGTAGTAGGTAGTCATTTATAAATTGGCAACTTCCTCAATTATGTATTTATATTTAGAGTCTTCATTATCGCCACGTTCTCAACAATTATGCCACATTGTTCGCAACATAAGCTCGTTTATATAGAACGCTCAAGTGTCTACGAGTTGGTTCCTTACACTAGCAAGGACGCCAGTCTTGGTCAATGTCATGACTAATGTTTGCCAGCCACTTTATGGCTCTTTCATGAAACTGCGCAGCCCTCCCTCTTTATGTTTTCTCTATGCCGGTTTACGAGCCTGTTTATGAATTTCAGTCACTATTTCCATCTCTAGCTTTACGACCGAATCTAATTTATCACAATCTATCTTACCTTGTTTCAAAATAACATCTCTAGAGTTTTAAGAAATTCATTGGAATTTTTTCCACTTTAACAATTTCCTTGCTTCTCGTTTAAATATTCATTGCTTCATAATAAGTTTAGGTTGATGGTCCTATTTTATTAATGTTATTAAAGACTTATCAAACTTTTCATTAAAATAAAAGTTTCATTTTATCTTGTTTGTGATATTTCGTTTGTTTCGTTTTATTTGTTTTTGTTTGTGATATTCGTTTGTGTTTATTCCTCTTTGATTGCAGATTTAGTCACGTTTCGTAATCCGAAGTTTCTAAAAATAAATTTATCCTATAGATAAGATATTCCAAATATTGCACCATGTGCATGAGCACACGTATTTTATATTCGAATGAAATCGTGACACGTTACAATTCCTTCAGGTCGTTGTTACAATTTTATCGTTAGCGCTCTTTGCTCGCACTGTAACACTAATGTATGTTGTTGCATAATCACATTTACATGAGCAGGTTAAATGCGGTGCAGCAACACGGTTTATTTTTAACTAGTCTTATGACAAGTTGTGATGAATTTCCACTTCCAAATTATAGTTGCGTAAATGTAACTCGATATTAAAATTTGCATTACTTGCTCGTTTGTATTCATAAAAAGTTCTAATGGTCTTATGATTATTAGTTATAATAACCATTCCGTCTATGTAGTATTGGATAAATTACAGCTCGGCTTTTCTTAACATTATTATTTATCCGGTATTCTTAATAATTTTAATTCTGTGCTTTTAATTTAATTTGTAACTGTTTAAATTGTTAAAAGAGAGTATATATAATATACTTATATGGATAAACTTTTTCTTAAATAAATAAAGTTTTTAACGAATAAGAATCACAAGGCATTCAGATAAAACACATACAGATGCGAGGTAAATGCATTAAAACAGATAAAGGCAGATGGACCAGCGCTGTATGTTTGTATTCGCGACGCGCGCGCACGTGGCGAGTGACCTTTCATACTGCCGCCTATAGAAATCGCGTTATGTTCGAGGCGCAGCGTAAACACATAACTCCGCAAACAATGTTGTATCTAACTAGCGTGAAATACGAACACGCTGTAAACTATTTTACGATATTTCCTTCCTGATGAAGAGTGACGATTATTCTCCTTCTAATTTAAAGCGATGTTACTGAATTTACTTGCCCATAAATCTTAGATTGTAGGACCGTCCTGCATCTTGCAATTTTAACGTGACGTTAAGTTAAAGACATGAAAAGTCTTTGATTGATGTAACATAAAAATTTAACTGCCATATCTGATTTTACTAGCTAAGTAACGTAAGTGCATTAATGCAATCCCGTGCTAAGCAAAAACTTTCCAGTGTTATCCATATGAATTTAAAGAACTTATTGAACGCTATCTCCGTGTAATATAGTGTGATAGTTCTGCTGTTCTACAAAGAGTTTACGATACCAACCGATCTCGTATCCTTTGTTCTTCTCTGGGGCCATAAAGTTGTCGGACAGTTCAGAATTCTATTACAAGCGGCGGCGGTCGGCGGCAGGTCGCTAGAAGCCAGTATTTCTAAAAGCAGCCAGGGTTAGTTTTCTTTGCGAGGCAGGGTAGAAAGCCGGCTGGTTTCCGTTCGGAAGTTTCTCCCGGCTTTCTCTCGCCCGCACCCGAGATAGAACTTCGCGGATACTGATTAATGTTATACAATTAACGCCCAGCCCTGATCAGATTATTCAATTATAACTATATCAGAGTAATTTTAAGATGACACTTTTAAACGTTTGCACACGCATGAAGTCAAAATATGAGGGATGGGAACAAATTTTGTACATTGCTGTTCAGGGTTTCGCTACAGTCAAGCTATAATTTATTGACTAGCTGATTTAAAGGAGACTGGGACAAGAAATTAAGAAGAAAACATCAGTCTGACTAGAATATAATTTATGATTGTAAAAGAAAATGAAAATGGATTGTATTTTAAATAACTTAATCAATTTGAAGTTAGAATATGAAAATGATGGTTTAATGGACAATAGTAGTAATTAGGCTCGATCTGATTGATAAATATCAAGTGTTTTTACCTTAAAAATGTGTTTTATAATATACATACAGAAATAAACTGTTGTCAATTGTTTTTATCACACATCAAAGTTCTACGTACGCAACGAAAATGGAATTAAGTCGAAAAGATTTTAGAGCGATGATTTTTTATGATTTTAAAAGTTCTCTATCTCCGCAAGACTGTGCCGCTCGTCTTCAATATGCTTTTGGGAGAGAAGCACCTTGTTTGAGCACCGTGAGGCGATGGTTTGCTGAATTTGAGAGAGGTCGAGTTTCTTTACTTGACGAATTTCGTGAAGGGCGGCCTTCAACTGCCGTCAACGAAAATAATGTGGCTACTGTTAAGCGGCTAATTGAAAAAAACCCGCGGATTACCTATGAGACAATTCTAGGACTATTGGGGATTGGTATAAGTCAAATTCAGAAAATTTTACACGAAGAATTGAAAGTTCGGAAACTTTGCTGTCTTTGGATCCCTCATGAACTGACAGCAATCTTGTGAATGGGTATTTGAAAATAAAAACAGGCCAACAAAAGTGAGGCAGGCGAGAAACGTTGGTAAAAAAATGATCGCGTTTTTTTCCTCAGCTATGGGTCCTATCTGTACAATTCCACTTGAAGATCAAAAGAGTGTTAATGCCAAGTGGTATTCTACCATTTCTTTACCCAGGGTGTTGGAGAAAGTTCGCGAAAGACGACCCAAAAGCCGCGTTCTCCTACATCATGACAACGCTTCTTCACACACGGCCAACAAAACAAAGTAATTTTTAGCTTCCGAAAAAGTACAACTCGTCACCCATCCTGCGCGTAGCCCCGACCTAGCACCCTGTGATTTCTGTATTTTTTCCCAAAATCAAAGATTTGATGAGAGGTTTTACTTTTACCAACTCCGAAGAGGCAGTGATAGTGTGGTCCTCCTGTTTTAAAAAATGGTTCGATCGCATGAAAAAATGTTTTAAATGTAAAGGAGAGTATTTTAAAAAGCAATAAACATAATATTTTGGTTACAACATGTTGTTTTTTTTTAAGTTACGCAAAACTTTTAGTGTGACCTACGTATTACTAGCTATTTTGTCTCACATCTAACTGTCATTTTTAGAAAAAAAAAAATATCATGGCACTTTATAATAATAGTGTGGAGACCACATGAGGTTTAGAATATCACACTTAACTTTAGTATAGATATTATCATCATCATTTCAGCCATAGGACGTCCACTGCTGAACATAGGCCTCCCCCCGTGATTTTCAGTTTAGATATGATATGAGTTTACATATCTTATTATGGTGATTATGTTATTCATAGGCATCAAACTACGCTGAGTTTGAAGTGTTGCTTCTTTGTTGTAAGTCAGCAAAAGCGATTACAACAAAATTTATAGCTCATTTTTTAAAACAACAATATGAGTCGGTAATTTGTCACACTGAAAGGCATTTTTTTGTTTCACTGAAGACAAACGGTCACTTGAATATTCTAATTTAAAACAGTTTATCCTCTGAATGCAACACTTAGGTCGTTGGCTCGTTGCACTGGAGATGAACATGCAAATCATCGTGTAGGTTTTAACGAAGAAAAAAATTTGTTTAGTTATTTACATCGGGCAGTGTTAAATCGCTCGTCGTAAAGCGATTAATGTTTGATGTCTGAATGATTTATTTGGCCGTCTCACTTTTTACAACAAACATCCAAAACTCAAAATAAAGCCGACCCGTTTTATAGAAGCGTTTTGTAAAATGGTTTCGTCTGATTCCGAACCGATTTGCACACGAACTCATAACTCTACAGAGCATTTTACACGCTGTCAAAGAGCTGCAGTGGAATATAAACTAAGCGATGGTTATTATGGTTATCCCAATGATGCGCAGATTGCATTGTATGCGATTATTGCACTTCTAAGTCGTTTATTAAAAGTTCTGTTAAGTCATCTAATGAAGTATTCAGAGCTGTTCGTCACGAGGACTCATCGCATACAATCTGGTCCAGTTTTATAACAAACCATTGCTTCTGCTGTGAGAAGATTACCTATTAAGAATTATTTTCGTTATCGTCTTTGTAATTTTAATACACACTCTCAAGGATATTTAGCAAAATTATCATGTCCTAATTGAAATTTATCTCTTTCAACTTATTTTAATTTATATTATCCTATCGACGCGTTTTACTACCCGATTAATGTTCTAGTATTGTGTTCGTATATCTACTTGATTTACGTACGAGTAAAGTTAGCAGACGCGGGCTGAGATAGACAGTGTACATTTTAATATAAAAAGAAACATATTTACATAGAGTTATTTACGTAAAATATACATAGACATTCAAATGTAAATAGCTCGACATAAAACTTATCGCAGCATGCTTCTGCTAACATCAGTAGCATCACATTAAGAGGATGTTCAACCTATTTAATATGTCTCACTCCAGTAGACTGATGAATCGCGTTTCCTTTTTTATTAGCTTTTTATTTAAATCTTTAAAAGTAATTATGAGAAAACATCAAAGTTAATCCTAAGCGATCTCGGTCACCTTATCTTGATTTCTATCGACGAACAAGATTTGTCGCTTCTCTCCTATTTCACGCTATCACTTCGGAATCATAATTTACGATGTCTCTATAAATATCAATAGCTTGACGTATCTGTGTTTGTGGTTATAAATTAAACGTCCTGCTTTGAGGTAGCATTCGCTTTATTTCTCCGGGATCCTGTTTAATTTCGCTGGGTTATCAAGTGCCGCTAACAAACTTTTGGTTCATGTGAGTTTGTTTGTTCAGTGTGTAACTCGAATTCGAATTTATGACCTGTTATCTTTGTCATGTATGTACTGTACTGTACATATTATAATGACTTGTGTTAGTGAGAATTTACTTATTACCAAAATGATAATAACATTGAAAATATATATATTGTGAGTGTTAAATGCTTGTTCTTTTTCATATGCTAGGTGATGGTAGGGCACAGTTGCGCAGTGATTTTATAATTTTTACCGAGCGATTTTCTATAGACGCAGGCCGATAAAGCGAGTCGCGGGAGAAAGCCGATATAGTATTGCGTTTCCCGATGTTCTCGCGCCTAGCTCTTACTGTCGCAAGTCATGAGTACATGCGGAAATAATGAACTTCTGTATTTAAATTCCATTCCATACTTGCTTTGTCAAAATTGTATACATGATTGTAGTAACTGCCTCGCAACTGGCGTCGACTACATTAATATTACTAACGTGCTTGAAAACAGGAAATTGTCGTATTGTTTTCGTCGTTAAATATAGGATATGTATGTATTGTTTGTGAGTAGATATATACTGTTAGCTTATGATTTTTTTTTGAAAACACATGGACTATCTTAGGACAAACCGATAAAGTTGCGGACTCAGTTACAACAATAGTGCTTGTAGCAATGTGTTCAATCAAACCACGCGGCGATCTTCGATCAATGCAAACGGTCGCCTGCGCGAAGATCTGTTTTAGATATGATATTTTCGATATGATTGGAACGCTGCTTGCAGATAATTTGATACTTTGAATAATAAATAGCTGTTTTGTAGTTTGTATTTTCTTTGTTCATGATTCCGGCTGTGTGTAGTAAGTAGGTACATCCTTTTCTCTTATAAGACTGTGATTGTTATTTCGCCGAGTGAAGTTCGTTGAGTCGTGAAAGATTTAATTAGTTGCCAAGTTGATAGTTTACTGTACACTTTACACCACTGGTCGCACTTGTACGCAGACACACCGGTTGTGCCGATACGAGAGCGGTGGGAAAGTTGCCCGGCTGCTCTCTAGCACGATTGATTCTGTCTCGAGTCTGCCGAGATGACGCTTAAGCGGCTTACCAGCATGAGTATACTACGTCACTTGCATCAAGTTTTTGTGATCATATCTGTCTGATGTTAATGTCATTATTTTGAATTCTATGACATTTTATGCGATTTTATCATTTTTTTTTTTTTGTTATTTAACTTAGTATATTTTATACTGTTTTTATTATGTGCTAAATATTCTGTAAATATACTGTTTTTATTATATGTGAAATTTGAAATGTAAAGCCCTGTGTACATGAATTCGTTTTAATCATTTTATTTTTGACATTCATTCAGGGATGATAAAATGCATTTGGCTCTAAAGTTCATGGATTTCTATTGTAATGACCTATTTTTAATGTGGATATTTGATGCTTTATCTTATTTATAGCACAAGATTAACTTTTCTGCCTTTTAGTTTTCACTTCGCCCTGATGTCGTAGGCGTCTTCCTTAACAAATCCGCAGATTTCGCTTCTTTATCGACGATACTCTATGCCTTCACCTATTTCTACTCATGATAAATTAATTAATTGATAACTATTTTTCATAAAACATTTAGTTTTTAAAGTCTTGCCGTCCAGTGCTGAAACGAAAACTGCAGCGCTGGCAGATAAAAAAATAAAGGCCAGCTTAATAAAGGAGGTAGTAATATTTACTGTGGAACCATTAGTTGATTATCCAGTACACTTGATAGTATGCCAAAATTTTTGCAGATCCACAAATATGTATGTGAAAAACAAGATTAATAAATTACGCAAAAATTTTAACCCAGCACATAAAGAAGCCAACCAATGTTTCCAAAGTGAAAAGTTTTAAAAAGTACAAAACTACTCGTAGGTACTTTTAATAAATCGTTCCAACGATGATAATTACGAAATTGTTCGAGTCACCAAACAAGTTATAAACTTTGTAGCAATAATATATTCCTATTACTCTTTACCTACTTAATCACAGAAATGGCAAAGGTTATCCGTTATCACACACAGACTTCCTAATTTATTGTTTAAAATTTTCGACTGGCTCGTTTCCGTGTAAATATTTTCTTAGTTTCAGCTGATAAGCCGCTATCAAATTTTAATGTTGTTTTCGTATTTGCCTCCTCAGTCCACACGACGGTTATGTGTCAAAGGTCAAATGTGTGACATGTACGCAACGTTCAACACAGTGTCAGGGAGTTAAAAAAACGTTTCTGACAATTTTATTTGTATGTATAACCTCAGAAACTATGGTTCCGGAACTCGTCTTTTCAAAATATATTGATTTAATTAAACTTTCTGGTTTCAGCTAGATTGGTTGAGTGGATCCTTTTGAAAAAGGTTAAAGTTATATTCTGTATTTTCTAAGCTGGCGAAAAATTGCAATTATTAGTATTGCGTTATACTAGATGAGTTATTTACTAACCTAATTTAAGATAAAGCAGCTAACAAAACTGGGGTTTAGATAGGAAGGTGTCATTTTTCACTATACAAAAAGTTTGTTCAGAATTTATGGATTTAGTTTCAGACTTTATTTTATTTTATGGAAAAATTGCCACTTTTTTGAGATTTCACTTTTAGTCTCATAGTGAAAGTTGGTATGTTTCAGCAGTGGAATCATTTCTTGAATCGAAATTAACTAATGAAATAGTATTTACTAATTAACTAATAAAAATACCTTGTGTATAAAATAAACGTAGTTTATGCAGCGTGCCTTACCTCCTTCCAAAATAAGTCGTAACATTTCAACACAGCGGGGGATATGTGGATGTTCCACGTATTCAACATTACGTATGAGCACATCATTCTGGAAGAGCGAGCTTGCAGTTGGTTGATGTAGAGCATATTTATAAGCGGAGACGGACTCTAAAAGATACGTGATGTGTGATGTTCAAACGTACAAGATATAACATATATTTTGAATAAAAATAAAAGTTGGTTAATTAATTAAAAAATGCGAAAATATACACACCTGACAAATTTATTTCTTAAGTTACGGTTATTATTTATTGATCACAATTAATGCTATGTTGTAACCCCTGACTAAAACAATAATATTTACGGTATTCTAGTTTGTGTGTCTGTCTGTTTTGCAACAGCTCCCAAATCCAAAATGTCAATAGTTTTTTTACATTTCGCACTTTACACGCTTATTCGTAGATAAACTCTTGTGTCTTATTCTATTTCTATTCATTGATTATTTTTTCTACATCTCTCTTCAACGCAGAAATTATCGGTCCTGAATCTTGAAGGTTAGCAGAGTACCTACCTTCTGCTAGAAAATCAGCAATACGAGTATAAACTGCCTAAAATCCTTAAATATTTATCAGTAGTCTCTGGCTACCTGACCTCCGCACAATAAGCCTATAGCTGCGTCAGATAACCAAACTGCCGGGAAGGAGGGTCAATTCAGAAATAAACGACGCGGGAGCTCGTGACCGCGTGCTTATTTGACGCGTGAGGGATTCGTATTCGACGCACGTGGATTCTTTTTTCGTCACAGTGTTACTGCTTTATAAAGTTTAATGGGCTTCATCACGTTGGTTACTTTTTATAGATTTTCCTTTAAGGATATTTTTAAAAGACTTCGAACTTTTTTGTATGGAGGCTGGCATACCTCAAGTTGCAAGTAACCTTATATAACTTTATTTTGGTGTACACCTATGAAACATAATATGTTCAGAATTTCAGGGTAAACATTTAATATTTATTTTTATTTACATAATCAAATTTAAATTCTGAACAAAGGCTATACGACATATATGTACTTATACGACATTTTGTCAACGAGTGTTTGTTGTTTGTAATTATTTTCTCAATCGATTAACGTATGTTACATAGGTGTACACAAAAATAACGTTATTTAAGGTTGCTTACAACTTGAGGTATGCCAATTAGGTTCGATGCCTTTTGTTGAGTTGACAACCTGAAACATTTAGAATTCACCATTTTTGTACCAAGAACGCTATTTCGGGTATCATTACCGACTGGCAAAATTATCATCTTTATTGAGAAAATGTTATAGTAAGATTATCCGTAGGCAAACATGTCTGCTATAAACAAACATAGTTTAGTTGCGGGAAAGACCGACGAAGCGTGTGGAAGGTCGGATCGTTTACCCCGTAACATGATATCGAATGTGTTATGTAACAGTTCAATGTCTACAGTTAGATAACGGAATTTCAGACCTTACCTCCAAAGATATTTGATTCAATTTCGGCTGTTGAAGTCTTCCCAGCTAATGCACATACAAAGGATTCACAACCACGCATTCGGATAACATGCGTAATCAAAGCTTTTCGTAGTGCCAATAAGTACACAATCTTATCGCTATCTGTCGATGACTCGAAAATTAAATAGATTATTTCTTGTAACGGCACAACTGTACTATACCTAATAACGGAAAAGGCAGTTGTGTGCAAATGATGAGGACTTTTCGACGAGGAGTGTCGGAGCTGGGCTGTAAATGCCATCATTGCGAAGTTATGTAGTGATAAACGTCGCGAAGGCCGCCGTTTAGGGTTGACACTCTTGGCTTCTGTTATACCATGTTTGGTGTTTATTACATACTCCGGTTGTAAATTTACATTTCCGGTATGCAGGATTTTTAAAGCGTCTTGTCAAAGAACAGTTAAAAATGTGGTATCTTAATTTGCAAGCTTTATTGCTCGTAAAATTTCCGTGATTTGAATACAGCTAAAACTATATTTTTTTCTCATTTCACTTGGTTTTACTAGTATAGTTAATGTGTTTTTGACAAAGATCATCAGAAATAGGCTAGAAGTATGATGCGAAGGATGCATTTGCAAACATTAAGGTATGTAGTCTTTCAGAAATGTCAACCCTAGAGCAGCCCGTCTGAGCCGAGGTTCACGAGCCGGTAGCGATTCGGGACCGATCGACCTCGCGCTAAAACTAGATTTATCGCCGCCAATGCACACGCTCTACTAATTGTTACATACAACACACGTTCACTTTGTCGTACATTTGTACATTTCAGCTTTTATACAGAGGAAATAACACACGACGTTGATCGACTGCCAAATCATAGAGAAGCTCTTATAAATTCACGCCTTTGATCACTATTCGAATTTCACGAACAGGTATCCCATTCATGCATTTTAATTGATTAGAAGCAGGTGCACGAGAGGGTTTATCTTTTTTTATAAAAAAGTTATCTCACCAGGTAGACGGTTAACCTAATGATAATGTTGCTGCCTGCGAACAAGCTTACACATCCACTCCCACTGTAAAAAACAAACTTGACTTTGATACTCTTTTTAGTTTTTTTATATTATTTAATGATTTAGTGGTATCGTTGTTGTTTAGAACATCCACCATAAATTAATACCTATATGTTATTGCCCGAGTTAATGATGTTACGATGACCAAACCAAATTTAGACGTCCAGCAGAGATGAACACTGTTAGTGGTGGTCAAATTGATTTTGAATTATAGTTTGTAGTTCTATAACTTGTATTTAAGTGGTTTAATTTATTAAATATGAAATATTAAATAAAGTGCTTCAGTTTACATGATAGCGGTACTAGCTCAGTGATTGGAGTCTTATCTTTCTTCCGAAGATTGTGAGTTCGAATCCAACTAGATCTATCATCATCATCATTTCAGCCATAGGACGTTCACTGAACATAGGCCTCCTCCAGTGATTTCTGATTGGATGGTTGGAACTAGATCTATAGATGGATTGAATTCTTTTGTTTTGTAGGCAAACTGCTTTGGTTCCCTTATCCAAGGGTTACGGAGATCATATAGAATCGCTCCAAATGATTGTAATGATTTAACTAGCTTATTCCTACCACATATATATATCCATAGGTACCTACCACAAATGATGAAAAAACGGATGATGCGCTGAAAGGAAAAAGTTAAAATGCGCATAGTTTCTTATTGTTAGATTATGATATCAACGTGTTTTATTTCACAAATTTTATCGTGAGCTAGCGGTGTCGAAACTTTACAATTACAATTTCTTATCAAGAAAATTTATAAACAATATTGGCCACCTCGTTGCGAATCGATTCGTTTTGTTTCGTATTTCAGGAGTGTCATAAAGTGTTATTAACTTAACTACAAATCTGTCAATGTCAAGTGATACACGTAATAGAATATTCACACTTAAAGTTTATCAGTGTAAAATAATATATTGTCCAGTTACAAAACTATGAGAATTTTTAGGTTGGTATAATAAACTAACTCATAAACTTGAGAAACACTGAGACTTGAGACTGCTAACTCTGCTAATATCTTCAGAAATTAACCTGCCGGCGGTAAAAAAATATTTTCTATTGAGTCTGTTTACACGCAAGACGTGTAAATTTAAATAATTGGTAAATGCAATATATCCATTCAAAAGTATTAATTGCCGTCTCTTCTTTTCGATAAACAATTTGAAAACTAATATGTCATTCAAAACGACAGTAGGTGATTCTGTGTCGTGACTGGTAGCAATTCCGCGGCGCAAGGGACTTCGGCGATATCGCCACGCGCACACGCGTCTCGTGTCATGTAAGTGCTCCCTGTTCATCCATTCTATGGTTTTATAGCCGCGTTGTGAACAGTTATATATAACCTTAAATAAACTTTCAACTTTTTGTTCAAAACTTTTGATTTCAATTTTGTTGTTGATTTTTGATTTGATAGTATTGATGAGTGTTCTTTGTCATCTTTTAAAAAGGAATTGGAGATACAATAAAATAAGACGTAAGTCAGGTAGAGTCACAAATTAACGATGGATCTGGGAGCTCCGGGTAGACAGATCTAGAGATTACTTTCATAATAAATTCCAGCCCTCGTTTTTTAAAATTATCATGTATTAAATGAACGTATAAAAAACTCTAGTCTGGTATAGACGTTCGATCGTTCGTCTAATAAAACTGTCGCTAATTTGATTTGAAAATAATCTTTGACTTGATTTAGCAACCCATCACGCTAGAAACTTATTTGTAACGACCTCTACTAAACGTAGCTTTGATTTTGATAAAATATTGAATACGAGTCTTAGTTCTCTTGTACCATGAATAGAACGTACAGAAATAACCTCGTCACTGTTTTGTCATCCAATAAAATGTAGAAACCATTTAGAAAGGCACGTTTTCGCAGCGTAAATCAATTGGGCATCTTATTACCCCGACAGTTACAACTTTCCGCCGCAAATCTCCTGTAAACGCATCAATGCTGTTTGTCGCTGCGACCGTACTTTGAACTAGATCAAATAATTGCTGGAAAATTTACAATTTGCATCAGCCGCGCTTGTCTGATGAAAAGTCATTTAATTTCAATAAGCAAATCTAACCTATAACCATTACCGAGTACCGCTGAAAATAGAAACTTGAATAAAGTATAGAACTTATTTCCTAAAGGAGGCAGGGGTTCGAACATGTTTTTCGAAAAACCATTCATAAGAGAGTGTACACTTTAGTTTGTTTGGAGATTTAAGATTACCGCAGACGAAGCGTCGAAGGAGCCTGAACTCATAGTCGTTCTATTATATCGATCAATTCGGGTTTCATGATAAAAACACAAAGCCGAGTTTAATTTTGTACAAAAAAAAATGAACCCTAGAGACGGGCTATTTTTTCAATCCACCCCTTACGAGATTAAAAACGGAGCTATACTTATATGCCGTATTTCATGCGAGCGAAGCCGGAGGATAATAGGTCTTTAAGGTCCAAACATTGTAGATACTTTCAATATCATAACCGTAATTTAAAAAGAAAATTAAAACGTTAACAGGTAATAAAAACTAAAACAGCTAGCTTTCCTCTTTATTACCTTTAATTAGTTTCAGTAAACCGATGATTATAGTTTTTCTTAATTGGACTTAGATTTCTTAATTACATATCTTGAAACAATATTAGTAGGTTTTTATGTGCCAGAAGAAATTGTAGGTTTCATTTAACATAAACGTTTGATTTGAAGTTTTTTTACGATAGTATACGCACCTATACATGTGTAAAGGTAAAATTGTACTATAGATCATAAAGAGATCATCTATCAATCCTCGTAAACCCGAATGGTTACTGTATGGTACAAAAACTTCATAATCAGTAAAACTGAAGCTTCTAAAAAAGCAAGTTAAAATTAACGCCGGATGTGTATTTAAGTGAACAAAAACTTCATCGCTAAATTTGAGCTTGAAAATTCACGCCAAGCAAGAAAGTAATGTGATAGTCCATGGCAGCGGTCGTTTAAGTTCATGTATCGGGGTGTTCTATCGGTTAAAAAAAAGGATGTCAGATGTAAAATTGTCATTTTAACCGGCACGAGAGGACGTGGTGAGTGAATTATTAGTTGTTTTTGTGTAAATATAGTACAAATGTGAAAATAACTACAATTGTGTAAGTTAAAAGACTGGTGAACATGCTGAAATCATAATTTAACCGATTTCTCTCAGATTTATCAGAAAATATCTGTATCGATATATATATTTGTTCATTGCGAGACACATTCGGTCATAATATTACAACACTTATTTTAGAAAAATATGTTTGTTATGTGCAGTAATTATGCTTCTAAATGATGAATTGGGAATGAAATAGCGACGTAAATATTTCGTATATCGTTTCTAAACACAAACTCCGAAATTAATTTGTTCTTTGCAAGGAACTATCGGCTTCTAATAGTTGACTTATTTTTATTTCTATATCAAAGTAACAACATTTTTTTCTTCTTTTTAAGGATCAACGAATAAGAGGCATACGCGACATCAAAAAATAATAGATATAGAATTACATAACTAAAGAATTGACTAATATAAATATTATGTAGTGAATGGATTGTACACCTTACTTTAGTGATTAAAGCCGATTGTACCTCAAAAAGAACTAAATTTAAATGTCAAATTAAAATATAACTGATATACTAATTTAAATAAATTAATTACTATAGTTAACATACACGGAAGTTCTACTGAATAATTGCAAAATATGCATTCATCCTTCGTTTTAACAAGTTTTATCAATATGCATATTTTTACCTTATGATAGTCAGTAACGCCGATTGCCTTTTAAATGAACAAAAAAATGAGTTTATTTTTCATAAATATCTTTAATAAAGATTTATTTAATACTCCTGTAGATATGAGTTCAATCTGGTGACTCTAACTTTGTTAAATGTTTGCTTGAAGTGTGTGAATGTCGGCTTTACCGAGTATAAAGAGTTTGTTCCTCAGGAGGCACATGCGGTCTTAAATAGAACTCGACTAAATTTGTTTCCCGGCGTTACAAGGCTATATGTATAAAACAGTCGGGTTAGTTACACCATTATTTTATAAGTCAAGAACAGCTGGTCCGATTTTTATGATCTTTGATTTGTTGAATTTGTCTCCGAATAGCAAAATAAATATAAAAAGATCGGAAAAATTCACGAAAAAAAAGATACGAAGAGGCGGTACGAAGTTTGCAGGGACAGCTAGTTAAAACGCCGGTGGTTTTTCTTTCTAACAACAAATATTGCTATGTGTCCACGAAAACTTAGCCTGCCCCACTAACTTTTCATTACTATTAATAAAAGCTACCACAAAATTGCTGCATTGCAAAATTTATAAATAAATAAGTTAAGTACTACTATCTACTACAAATTGTGTAGTTCAATCTTTTGTTCTGTTCATTGTCGTTTTACGCTGAAATTACCCATGAATGATATTTAGACTGAATAGGATGAGGCAAATCGTAGTAGTTTAAAATATTTTAAAATTAATATATTCTAATAATCTCTATATATGGTTGAAGGTTTTTTGTTATTGTCGCAACAACGATCGCACTTAAATCATGCGTGATCGGATGAAAGTGCGATGCTGAGATATCCCGCGCCTTCCCACGGGCCCTCTCTGCCCATTGTGCTGTTCAGATGTATCAGGGGAGCCAGATAAAAACATACACCAGGGAAATTGATCTATTACACCTTATGCGAACTCTATGGAGATAGCATCAAATAGACTACAAGACGAGACAAGACATACAAGACTTAATTAATTTTATGAGTGTAAAAAAAGCATGTCAACGAACCTTTTTTTAAAATAGAGGCAGATGATTATGGCATGCTTGCTTTACTCGGCCCAAAGTTGACTGGTAATGCCACTTGTCATTAAGAAAGCCTTTGTCTTCCTGTGCTGCATTTTTCCATAATTAATAAATATGTAAAGGTCAGTAAAATGCTCGCTAAAATAGTAGTAGTAGAAAAAGATAGCCTTGCGCAACACGCCGGCTTAAAATTAACATAATAAACCGGTACAAAGAATTCAATATGATCTATCACAAAAAACGTCCCACAAAGCCACAATCCCAGCCAAATAAAGAAGTCGTACGTTCTCGCTCCATCAGATAAAGCGTCTGTAATATGACCATCTCAAATCGACAGGTAATCCTTTGAATTCGGTGATGCGTTAGCGTCCGCCAAGGGACATTTTTTTCCGTCGATATTCAAGCCATGACATCGATTAAAATTCCACGTCCCGATCGTCCATTTTCGGCAAGTTAACAAACTACTTCTTATGCGTGTGTGGTGTGAAGTACCTTTATGTTTTACAGCAAATACATGCGAGTACCCAAATTAAAATACATACACGGTTTCGTGTCGCAATCGCAACTTCCCGTAAACCTCTATACGCAACGCGTGACCACCGGACGCGTGTAATGAACGCTTTGGGTTAATAACCGTCAGAGATATTTCTAACACAATAAAGTTAATATCAAGGTACTGTGTCCTCTTTACGCATCCGTTGACTCCGTGTCCTTGATAGCTAGCGACAAACTAGGGTTCATTTTTCTTCGCTAAAATGTACAGGGAAGTCTGTGGCCTGCCGAGGTTATCGATATATCGTATCAGAGCCTGGAGGCGGTGAGAGGCGTGACGCGCGAACGACACCGGCTACGGCGGCGTTGTTATCTCCCGGCACATTGTGTGGCCTGCCCGGCAGCACCGATTGCGCCCCGATCCACCACATTTTCCGCAATAACTCGCGCTCTTTTCAATTGCCCGTACGTGTACCGACGAGTACCAGCCGCGCGTGCCGCACACCGCTGGCATCGACGTAACCTCCGCCCACAATTTCGATAAAACACTATCCTCATCCCATTGTCCCATCTAACCGTGACACAATAATTTTATTCTCGGTAAAGGTGAAAAGTCAATGGCACTTATCCTGCTTATGGTTCGTTTTCGATATAAATCGCATCAAGTGGTTTATTAGAACCTATAACTTCAATAAAATAATAGTGCTACATTATCGCTCACAATATTTCCCAAGTTTGACCGCAAGGGCCAATTGTAAAAAGCAGCGTTTTCAAAGCCACCCACCGGAGTACACTTGATTGATTGCTAATGACTATTGTTACGCTGTTACGCAACCCTCGAGGCTGTCTGTCCGGACTGACACAAAACATGACGGCCTGCATTACTTCCATATTTCAGCGTTTCATAGATAAACTAACCCGTCTATTTGCGAACAATAAGCGGATGTATACGGCCGCCGGGATACAATGTATCAATGATACCAGTCACACACGTCGCTGTCGTTACAGGCGAACCTATAATATTCATCGATATCAGACGAGCGATATTGAAATGACATCGACCTATGATTGCCCCATATTTTCAGTCCAGCCGTGTAATCTGCCATAAAGGATGATTATAAAGCGAGGCGCGTCCTGTCATGGCATCTACGTTGATGATTGATTCTTAGCGAGTCTTACTGCCTCGTATTGGATATGAGGATAATAGGTAATAATATGATCAAATAAATTGATCCGTTTATTGCTTGCTTCGTTTATTTTTCTTTTCTTTCTCGTACATGATTCGATCACTTATATCATTCAATACGTGCGCATAAATACATTATGCAAAAATAAAAAGGCTCATTCAAAGCTGTTTATGTTCTCCACACGACGGCTTTAAAGTAACTAAAATAACGTTGCCTGCATATCAATCGTTTGTTTCTACATTGTTGAAAGTTCTACACTCAATAACCATAAAACAATCAGACACTAAAAACTTTAAACATACTATACGACCTATTTTCTACCTATAATGTTCAATATTCACTTGTTAAGTTACTGCTAATGAAAAGTCTCACTACTTATTGTTATTGTGAGGCCTCGAGCGTTTCCATTCGATCCTACTTATTGAGTTATTCATGTAATAATTTGCGCTGTGCGAAACATAACACTATTGCAGTAAGTTAATATTTGAGATATGTGCATTATGGCATGTTTCAATTACACTTCAATTAAATGCGGTGTGTGACATTGCGTGTGGCGTATCGTAGCCTGATTCGCCAGCAATTCGTGACGCGCGATAATCGATCCGCGAGCATCGCAAGCCGCTCCGCCTGGCGACCCGGCAGACCTCGATCTGAATCAGCACGCGGCCGATTCAGCGAACGCTCGAACGCTATGATCTGACCAAGTTAGAAACGCACAACAGCGCCAGCGGAGCCGCGTAGCCGGTGCAGCCGGGCGACCGCAAGCCGCCTGTGCCCGCCGCGGCGATTACGATCACAACGCTGCATCGCCGCGCTCCCATTATGGCCTTTTACGTGGCGATTGTATCGATTGTGACGTCGATTATCCAAACCGCGCCGAGGTCAGATCTAACAAAAAAGGCCTTTTGACTCCATTCATGTGTTAAAAGGGAATTTGGTTTTTTGTCGATCGTAAATGCCGATAGACGCGATAAATATTCAACGGGATATCATTTAAATGGTGTGCTCGTAGTCGATTATCTGAAGGTGATCGCTAAAATATCATAGTGGGTAAACAAAGGCGGCAGGGTCAGAGTCAGGACGAACGGCCAGGGGCGTTGTGCCGGTTGATTTATTGTCTCGATACCGAAGCTCTTCCGCGGTGTCCGTTGACGGTTGCCGCACGGATCTCATAGACCCTTTATACCACCGGTAAGAACTGCCTCGCTCCTGTTGTATCATAACTTGATATATGAGGTGACCATAACTTTGTAAGACTCAAAGTTGCTTTAGTAACTTAAAATATACTTATCGAGGAATTCATGCTAGAAGCATTACTTGACTTAACTATTTACAAATCGAGATACTTTTGTGTAATAATAAATATTCAGAAATCTAAACGGTAATGGTATAAGTAACGTAATGGTATGTTATTAAAAATCAGGATTCTAAGTTGCACCTTCAAATGAATGTAGTCAAGTTGACGATGCCTAGCCTGCATACGACTTATCGATATTCCCAGCAGCTATAAAACCCAAGCGATATTATTACACCCTTTACTTTCAAGCCATTAATACCTAATGTTTGCGATACAGTGCGGTCTTAGAAAATAACAGACGGTGAAATTAGAGCAAAGTTAAACGGCAGATACGAGTGCGACCGAACATGTTCTTTAACCACTACAGGGCGCTGCGGTTTCCTTTAGATCGGTAACATAAGTAGCCCAGGACTGAATTAATTACCGGCGAGCCGGAGTGGAAGTATACAACGGTATCTCGTGTAAAACGAGACGAGACGCACGATGGGAAAAAGGTTAACTGCGCATAAAATAACGCATCTGTGTGCGAGTGACACAGAGAAACTCTCGAAAGCGTTCAACGTGGAAAAATTGTGCTTTACAGATTCTGTAGAAATGCAGTTAAATTGCTGCACGCGGCACTAGGGTGCGTTCGAACTGAGGAAAAGAGAAAAGCTGTGTTTTCATACAAATTAATGTCAACCCAACCAGACTCAAACAATTTCCCTCCTCTTTTTTGCGCTTCAGTTGAAACTGGAATATTACCACCATTAAACTGGTTATTTAAAACTGTAGTAACAATGCTAGTAATGTTTAGATAAATAAAGGGAAAAGTTAAGACAGGCTTCAAATATTTTTTTTAAATTAAAAAAAAAATATTTTATTTTTCAGAAAATTAACCCACCAGCTGGTTAGTAATTATAGTCTTATTCTAGTGCTTTTGCCCTTGCTTGACTATAGTCGCTAAAAACTCTCGTAGCAGTACAAAACTCCATGCTTGTGAAGTACCCGACAAATGTTAGTCCTAATAGTTTTATTGGATGTAAAACAATCTCAATAAATAGTTCTACTTTAAATGTAAATAAAAACAATACAACCAATACATGGTTGATTCACATTCACACCTACACCTCCCAGAGCGCTTAAACGTAATAAGAAACGAAGAAACAATAAAGTTTCTGCAACGTCAAACATACATATCGTTGGCGTAATAGATTATTTTTATCGTAATATTTCATGGTGTGCTGTGATGTCTATGATGCATTACGGTGCACCAGTCCAGTGCAGGGCATCGTAGTAATTGGATACACTTATATCGTGGAGGCTGCGGGCGGGCTGTCCCCGTCTGCCGACTGGATTTATCGCCGCTGCAAATCATTGCACTCATCTCACTATTATTTGACTTCTCTACTCTCGGAGACTATGACGGTCCGTAAGGGAACGGACAATCATGCCTTCGATCCTTAATACATAATTTTGGACATCAAAACATACGAGACGTTTGATACAAATTGTTGTTTTTGTCCTGCTAACTAAGGATTAAATTATTAATGACAATAACAACCTCTACTTCTTTTTTTGACATAATCAGTAAATCCATTTATGATTGCGTCATGATTCTACGGAACATGCTGATTAACAAAAGTATGTTTGTATAGGTCCTGATTGCTATGCGCCTTGCAGGTTGCTTTGAATATTCGCTTTAACCGCAAAAACTAAATTGGAAACGCTCCAGTCAAATATGAACGACTTCAATGCTAAACTAAATAAAAAGCATTATACAATCAGTGATAATTCACATGGGTCTGATTCTAGCTTTGTTATTTTTAATTACCTACTTTTAATTGTGCTATTTCTTTTTTTTGTCTTCTGTTCAGTATTTTATTTTTAGTATTGTCGTTGTCGATCAACTCTATTAATGAATTCATCATTGTCATCTCGATAAACGATTGCCCCAAATCTACTATGCGTTATCCTTTGTGTGATTTAGCTGCTAAAACTCTTCGTGATAAATGAGACACTTCTTATGTGGGACAATAAATCAGCGTCGTTCCTGGGCTCGAGTTTTTACAATTTGTTTTCTAACCAAACATCTAATACGGATTGATGGATTCCATCGATGATTGTGCATTTATGACAACCGTATCTAAAGGTATTCGACAAGCATTGGATACGTAACAAGACGATGCAGCCTTCAGGGCCTAACTGAGCATTAGCTATGCTGCATTGATTTGATAGAGCGTCGCTAAGGTTGCGAAGGTCATCGTGTTTTTAGACCATTAGTAAATCGCTTGACCCCTGATAGACAATGGTCCTTTTCAATCGTATTGTGATGATGAATATCTGTATGAACAAACGTACTTGTTGTTTTTGAAACGGCTTGTGATAAATCACTCAAACTTTGGCATCTATTTAGCTCATTGAACAAGAGATTTTCAGGGTCGTTCAGATCGTGTGTTATATTGTATTGTTTTTGCATTGACTGACAAACACTTTTACTGGATGAAACGATAAGATTTAAGATTTGTACGTTCATATTCATTTTACTTATATTAAAATATGAACTATCAATTGACGTTGTTACGTTGGTTGTCAAGTCAAGTATACTACGATACGAAACCACTTGCAGAAAGCTCTGTACTTATTTAATATATTTTTATTATTGTTACGTTATATTTGGGATCCTTAGCATTAATCATATAAAATATTTTTGTAATCAGTGATGAATCATGCGACAGAACACTTGAGAACGAGTAGAGTACTCGTTTCCCTTTTTCTTCTTATCTTCTCCTAGTTTCTTAATGACTTTCAAATTAATGCTTCTGTAATGAAATGCAAAGAAGACGACAAACTATTTATTTTTCTTTAACCTGATTTTCTACTGCACGGGCAGCACCACCAGCTTCATCGGCAATGATATTCTTTCGTATAGTTCCACAGATTACCGAAGTACTGAACTGACCACAGATGTGTAAGGCTTCGGCGTACGTTTTCTACCTAATGTATACCGACTTGGCATGTTCGTAACGTAGCACCTTGTTTCTCACGGATCTGGTTACGATAATACGATTTAGTGCTAAGAAAGTACCGAGTGTGCAGTAATTACATGCAAGAGAAATATTTTATGGTGACGCATGACGATTTATTGAAATAAGCTTTGCATGTGCTACTGTTATTTTGACCTTAATTAATTTTCTACTTAATATTTGATTATATACATTTGGGAGCCTAACCTTTAGTCCAATACCAACATACTAACAATCTCGGAGTAGAGGCTGAATTTTATTAATATGTGTACAGTACTGGACCACAGATTGTGATTGGTAGTCAATAACATTGTGGTGGAATGTGGTTATGGCCATACATAATTGTATTCGTATGTATAATCTCATTACTTCAACCGTTTGTGTACGGTCTTCGCTCAGAATTCAATATGTATTCGCACCGGTCACGCGGGCCGTGACGAGAGCGCATCGTTTATGAGGTTGGAGCACTCACTTTTGTGTCAATGCACAAATGTATGCGGCTCTTTATTGACTTGTGATTTCAGTATACCTATCTGATCAACACAACTATGAAGCAGCCCTTCTTCAATAAATATCGAACCGAAGACGAAGATGTGAATGTTAAACAGTTGACTCTCTAATAAAGTAACACGTAAATTGAAGTAAGTCGGGGCCTGGTATCAAACACATTAAAGTAAAGTAAGTAAAAGGTTTTAATTCCATAACATAAATATATGACAATGATTTGATACGCACTCAGTTAGCTCTATGTTTATCAAGGGCATAAGAAAGTCAAACAGTACGGACCTTGGTAAGGGATATCGTAAGATATTATGAAAAAGAGATGCTGTCGTATAATAAAGGAACATAAAGGGTAAACCTGCACCAGTGCTGTGCGAGGCAGCTTGGCAGTTGTTTCGCCCGAGTTTGTTATTTGCTCCATTTCTCTAATTTTACGACGATAGCTGGCGGGGTACCGTTTGCGCATTGCACATGCCCGCTTTTATGAGCATAAATCATATGTGCATCTGTGGCGTGGTACTAACTCCTTTGCTCAGAACATAAGAGCATCAGATGCGCTTCATAAATTGTTGTCGGAAGCGTAACAGGAGATACCTATTATTTTAGTTAGTTGAAAATTAACTTAGTCTAGCTTAAAAGTTAAACTATATTGGTGCCTGTATAATTAGTAGTCATTATAAGTATCATTGTATAAGTCACAATATAACAAATTTTTGTTTGTCATTCCTAAATTTAACAGTGAGTTTAGGTAGATACTGATGAATTGTGGCCAATAAAATCATAGGTTGTGTAACGAGTGACAGTAAGTTGTCGCAACGATGACGTCCGATTTCTATTAATAACTTCTTTCTGTCACAAAAGTACGTAGTATCTAATACTTAAGGCTGATCCAAAAACGTGAGACCGTTACATAAATGAGAGTCCCGAGGGTTGTTTGTTACGGGACTAAAACAAGCCACCGTGTGAGTCCCCCGAAGCCTGCGCAAGCTTCCTCGTGCGTCACCGGTCACGTGTCCCGCCGCAGAACGTGATCCATCGGAGCGGGGTAGGTATGGCAACCACAGTGCCGACATCGTGAGTATTCGTGAGCCACTTTACACAACTCACCCCTGTGGGACTTGTGGCTTGTATTATATGGTGATTGAGAACATTAAAATTAACACAGTCGCCTTCTTAATGTCGCACTCTATGACCCCAAGGTTATAGGAATGCTGAAGCTGATGGAAATGCTTTTCGTATTCTCTTCTCGAAATTAAATAGTATAATTTGGATGACTAATAAGCTGATCTTTTGTTCTCGAATTACATCAACAGAAGATCAGACTGCACTCTAATGGTTTGACACGAACTCTTAAAAACCCCTTTTAATAACTGTTATTATAACTTAAATAAAATAAAAAATACACACTAAAGTGGTCACGTGCCAACTTCTTTTTAAATATTAAAACAACATTGAAGCGATATACCTACACAGATAATCGGCGCTACCATAGTGTTTTATTTTTCTATTAACATGAAATGTGATGTAGACACCTTGTTGCATTCAACGAACCGTGCACCGACCCACTTTATCGCAGAAAAAAGAAAAAAATCTTGTATCGTTTTTTCCACTACATCGAACAAAATAGCTATTTTCTGGATAACTTTTTATGTTCATCGTCAATCCAATATATCGGGGATATCGTTCGAGGAATCTATCAGTTTATTTTTTGCCTCGTTTTTACCAATCTCATGTTAATAATAAAAAATAATCAATGTTTGTCGTCTAACCTCGACTTAACAGGGAATCGACCTAACGAAAACATGCATAAAGTTTGTCTTTAGTTTTTTGCGACACTTGAACACATACAATTTATTCTTTGACGTATCACGTGACACTAACACTAATGTTAAATCCTATTGTGTCACGTGTTTTTCGGGTCGACAATTTGTTACCGAAAGGTTCTGAATCGGGGCCCGGTCCTTAAAGGCTTGCGTGAGGATTCAGATCCAACACGTAGAGGCCGTTTTAAGCACAAATAATCAAACCTGAAAGTGTCATATAAGTGTTAATGGTCCTTGCAGAGTTAAGTTAGAGATAGATAAATAGATAGATACTCTTTATTGTACACCACACAAAACAAACAAATCATAGGAAAGTAAATACTTAGTGAATAGCACAATTTAGGCGGTCTTAAGAGATGTACTTTACTAAGAGCCGATTTTTCAACAGCCAGATATTTTTTATGTAAAAAATAAGTTTGACACATTGACAGTTTTGGTATAGAAAATGTGTTAAACCTCTTATTTTATTCGTTGAATAAAAGTTATCTGGCGATTTAAAAATCAGTCCTTAATTGAACGAATCATCGCTGAGATTGTGTTAAATATTTATTTTTTGCACTGTTATTAATTCAATTGAACCATTTAAAGCATGCTACATTGGTTT
Source organism: Anania hortulata (assembly GCA_963576865.1). Taxonomy (NCBI): domain Eukaryota; kingdom Metazoa; phylum Arthropoda; class Insecta; order Lepidoptera; family Crambidae; genus Anania; species Anania hortulata. Next base: position 4,424,419 of record OY756399.1, on the reverse strand, counting down.
ACATAGTAGTTTTAAGAATAGTCTTATCAGATGTAATTAAGAACCACTGCAAATATTCTCAATTACAAAACAAAATTGGTTCGGAGCTTATATTACGTGTAGCCCGAGGCGTAGCAGGCGAGTTGTGAAATTGAAAATATAATTAACAGAGACCGCCAACTACTTAATTATAAAATTGAACTGTCTTTTGAACGCCTACTGCATGCATTTATTAACATAGCGGCTGTGTTAGTCGCTCTTCAAGTTTTCGCTACTCCATAACCTAATGATAATGTCGAACGCGATAATTCAGTTATTTTTTTATTCCATTTTCTGACCAGCCGTTGTAATGATGATCAATCGTAATTAGTCACACCGAAATGCAAATGTCACCGTTTAGACACGCGATGCGATCGTTTGCGATCTGCGAAAGAGAAATAGTGACGGTCGACTCGATTGCTGTATTTCAAGTTTTTCCACCAGATCCTGCACAAATAATACCGCTAATCTCTGTATCTCGGATATTTATACAGATAATAGGTATAACCGCGGCCGGATTAAAGAGGAATAACTGTTTAATGATAATGACCTTGTTCGCGCGCATATTTGTATGCATATAGGTACCAAATTGGAGTAACCTTCCATTGAAGTTGAAATTTTGTAACATATTTTGCAATTTAATTAAAGAGTTATTAAATAAATTGAAACAGGTAGATCCTTATATTGTACGTTTTTAAATAAGCAGTGAATTCTGACTCGCTTTGTCTTGTTTTTGTAACTGTGCGCCAAACAGCCGTAAGAAATTATAAGAAATAAATATTGATAGGCGTGAAAGGCATTTGCGATTTTAATAATATTTATGTAACGGCCACTGACGATTTAAGACTTGATTGCAGTGCTCTTTTATTAGGGTACAAGAAAAAATGAAAACTGTTAGCTGTAACATTATAGTTATAGTTCGTAACACTGCCATCGGCAACTCACGTCCTGCATTTCACGCGGTTGATTCCGCTCACATTGATTGTTTTCTTTTTGTATCAACCCGAGGTGCGTTAACAACGTACTAACAACCTGTAGTTTATAATAAAGAGGCAACGGCAATTTGCGGTCGCTACAATATCGTAAAAAATCTATCGGAATCGTTTTCTCATACTTTGATGACATCTTAATTAACAACTTCTTCTGCTTTTTTGCTTGATCCTACATAGTAATAGAGTTAATCTAATTAATTCCAAACATCGCGTATTCGTGACTGAACTGCATTTTAATTACACCGCTAAACATTGTCATCATTGTGCAAATGCCCGATGCAATGAGATCAATACGCCTGCCATGGTAATGTCTATGTAGGTCAGGTATAATGGGCGACGGAATAGCTCCATCAACGGGGTTGTTACCAGCCTTGTCCAAGATTGAACTAGTTTTTCTATCAATCGAGACGAGAGCGAGGTGATCGTTAAGTTTTGCCATGTCAAAACACAAGGCACGAGCGGCTGCGTTTTGAAATGAACAATGTTTTGGAGTTCATATACTTACCGTATTATGTTTTGCAAAAATAGATACACTTCAGTTGTGAGTTTGTTTACTTGATTATAATACATTTAAACAACAATAATAACTAAATAAATCAATTTTGTAGAAACTAATTAAAATTTGATAACTTAATCTTTCTTAGGGTCAGAAAAAAGGTTTTTCAAAATTTTACTCTCTTTGAAAGTCCATGAATTGAAGAATCTTCATTTCTTCAATTCATGGGATTCCATTTTCAAGCTGAAAATTTAATCGAATGTTTTGTAGCAACTTTAGCGTTTGTTTATTGTGTACGTTTCTTGTTAACTTGCACCAAAATGTGACTTAAAAGGTCACGTTGGGCCAATGCAAATCACTCCTTTTATTGAGGTAATGAACTTTATAGATGTGGCTTTGAACTAATAGAATTTGATTGACGTGCGACCGTTGTCGCTGGTATCGCTCGCCCAAGGTCACCGCAGCATTCCCACTTGTTCTAGCACTCCGGCCGCGGGTAGGGTGTCCTCAATTCACCAAACGAATCGATTCTCGTATCCAAATAACCCGACGCAAGTCGATTTTAAATGTATGCGTGAGATGCATAAACTCGTTACCTCATTATTTTCCCTTGATGACACGACGGCCAAGATTGTCTCCGTCGTAACTTCATTGAGGTTACGGGGTTTACGATTCTGCTGCGTACCTCCAAAATACTCGTTCGTGACTACCTCTTGTTGATTTTGGAAACCGCTTCATGCGACCGTAAAACTTACAGCGAATTTCCAGTTTAGAATTTAAAAGCCAATGCATTGCCAATAACGAATAATCTTTCCAAGTGTCGCCCGATTTACGATTTGTAAATATTTATCGGCAGTAAATATAGAATTTCATTTCTGAAGAGATCTTTCCAATATCCTTATAATATTAACGTCGTCGCCCGAATAATCGCAACTAAAATGTCTCGCCGAGTAAAACTTATCTTTTAAAATACATAAAATTATGCAAATAAGCTTTGTTGCAATGTTGATGACGTTTAAAATTACTTTATCAGCGAGAAACTTTGCAGAATATGTTACTTAGCTCTATGCCTCTATGCGTCTTCTCGCTATGGAAGCCTTGTGAACTATATAGCATTTGTCGTCCATTGATATTTAATAGCCCATCGACATTGGTGCCAGACCCAACAGAGAATGGAAGGTTGTCGATCGGCACTCCTTGCCGGTCGCTGATCCGACGTGCAATTTGCGCCGCCTCGGCATTCCAGCTCTTAACTATCGCGGCGTATGGCATAATTAGACCTGCACTAGCTAAATGACGTAAACCGAGCCCTAACCTGCGATAATGACTTGAATTCACTACCGTTGCGATCAATTTACATCTTGCACTTATTAGATTATACCACTTAGGTGAGGTATTTCGGCAGTTCCAACAATTTCAAAATGGCAAATGTTCTTTAGCAGTTCTTGAATAAATTGGATTTCCTTTGATGACTATTATAGCTCGCCCTTTCTAATTCGTAAATGTTATTAATTAGGGGTTATTTCATAATTTTGCTGAAGACATTGCTCGTCCTTCGAGTATCTGACTTATTTTATTTTGTGAAGTGTTTTTGTATGAACAATTTATTTTGTTTTATGAAGTTGAGTTTCTCGAGACGAGTTATCACAACAATATAGAAAATAGCCTCGCATTCTCGCCATCGTGCTACTCACGAAACTATTCAGATGTAATGTAAATCTTAAAGGGCAAAGGCGTGGTAGCATGTACTTTGAGATCGTAAATACATCTGTACGCGCAGCAGGTGACCTCTTAGGTGTTTTGTTCGTGAGCCAAGTTGCATATTTATTACATCTGAGTTCTATTGCATCTAGCCACTAATTTATCCCAATCTAAATCACGTCATACATTGGAAAACCGAGTGTTTATCTTTACCATATGTAACTGTTCAATGTGCATGTTGGCTCCAACGTTATGTGCTTTTGACTGCACTGCAGTCCGACACAAAGGAGTTATCTGTTGGCCAACATTCGCCTAGTATAATTGGCTTTGAACGGCACCTGTTTATACGAAATCCGCGTGGGAATCAGCGAGAGCCTAAGGCGGGTGTGTTGCGCAAGCAGCGCGGTGGCTGCGCCGGCGCAGCGGTGCTTCGCGCCACCTGGAATTTCGAAAACTGTTGCGCGCTATGCTTGGCTGCCAGGCGCGCCGTTACAATAACATAGCTATTCGCGAAAATTTATATTCTAATAACAAATTATTTAGACCAAATCTTTACTGTAAAGATTTAAGTGGTACGTGCTTGTCAGCAGCTTCCGCGTAGCAATCCGTTTGTGTCACCAGGTCAATCAAATTTATTGTGTTACTATTGCATTATAAAACACTCGTAACTGCTCATTTTAAAACAGTGTGGTATTGTATTCATTATAATATTATTTTAAACACCGTAAGCATAGATGAATTGTTTGTCCACCGTGTATCAAGGCCTCGTATTAAAATAATTTTCCTTGTTAAAGTTTATGTTTTGCAGTAGGTAGGTATGTATTATTAATACAATTTTTCCGCCTCAAAGAAAAATTAAAAATATATCCCTTTTATTAATTTATTTTATTTTTGCGAGTATTTATGCTAATTAACATTACTAAATACGAGTTTCCTCGTAGTGTTTGATCGAAAATATACATATATTAGGTTGGGGAAAATGTTTCTTCGCATTTTAAGAAAACTAAATACTGTAATTAAATGCAAATAAAATTTTATGTTTTGTTTATTACTCCTAAATGAAGCCAAATAAACGCGACGCTGAGCTTGAACGTCCTTTGTAAGTTATCAGTATCAGTACTGAACCTTGGTTGTTGCTATTTTACACTAACACATAATTATATTTTTAAACAATAATTGTTATTATAAATTTTTTGCTTCTGAAATACCTATGCTATGCAGGCCATGATATAATGTTTATGATTAAATTGTGAATATATATCAAACTATAAATGAATTTTAATATTAACCTATGTCAGTTTTAATATAGTTGCTTTAAAAACATACATACCTACAAAAAACGGGGACATTAACATTAATTTTGTAGTTTATCTAGATATAATAATTATAAGATTAAACGAACTTACCTTAAGTGAAGTTCAATCTTAATTATACGCAGCTGATTGTTTGAGATATATTTACGAGTAGTACCGATGTTCTACAACAGCGTCGGGTCACAATGTTTTAAAGCTGGAAAAGAAAAAACATTTATCCCTGCAAATGGCAACATTTGTTGGTAATGTCATTACGTTTAAAGACAGCCTTATGAGCAACCCTGTAATATACTGGGATAATACAAAGTATTAGTGGGTGGGTTTTTGGGACTGTCATATCTCAAACAATCAGCTGCGTATAATTAAGATTGAACTTCACTTAAGGTAAGTTCGTTTAATCTTATAATTATACTTGCTGATTGTTTGAGATATATTTACGAGTAGATGTTTGAAGTTCGGTTGCGAATAAGTTGCTTATTAGTTTAGAAAATGCAAAAAACATTTTGAAAACTAAGTACAATCCGGAGACGTTTGATGGCAAATCAAAACAAAAAAGGTACTTATATTTAATCATATCTTTTATGTTTAGTGCTAAGGCTGAGTAACTAATGAATTCACGTAGAATGTCTGAAATTCTGAATGCGACAAGAGTAAAATTACGTTCCATTTAGGTCTCACATAATATACTGCACAAGCCAGGCCACAAAATAATAACTAGTCTATTACGATAGTGTTACATCACACTTTTTTTTTTTTGTAAATATTTTTTTATTTTTTTTTATTATCTGATTATAACAACAATGTCCATTGTTAGCCAATTCCATGATTGAGTGATTAAACATCGAAAACAATTGTTCCTGAAGACCGGTTGTAAGACAAATATGTTGTTATAAGTACTGTAAATTGTACTTATTTCAATAGTGTTCTATCAAAAAAAAAAAAAAAAAAAAACAAATAAAAAGATTAAAATGAATATAACGAAAGGAGAGTATCTTATTTAAAAAAAAATGCAAGTGCGCAATCATAATATCTTAGCGTATGATTACAATTAATATTTTTACTAAAGGTGGCAATAATGATTAAAAATATTTATACTTTGAATGATAAAAGTCTTTGACTGCCACAAACTAGACACAATAGAAAATCTATTGTTTGCGGCTCCGCGTAGCGCTCAACGTGTTAACAATCAATTATTATATTCTTTTATTTTTTATCTCAGCTAAGGCCGGTAATCTATAGAATCAGTACGGGAAATTCCAAGTAACTGACCTATGTAATTAAGTTGGCATATTTGTTATTGTTGAGGGTTCATCCTGTAGTTTTTTTTTTTTTTTTTTTTTTTAATTGGTTAAAAACATCAATCGTTATACATTGTGCAACTTTTAATCTAGTCACTTAATGAATGGGTGACCGTGGTCAAACACCTTCAAGTTTAATCACTTTAGTCACTTAGTGGATCAACCTCAGGTTTGGTCACTAAATGGATGGGTGACCGGGGTTCTAGAAACCTCAATTTTGGTCACAAATGTACGGATGACCATAGTTACCTAAGATACATCCTTATTGCTACCGAATGTTAATATTATGGAAATAATATTGCATAATTTGGTTGAAAATATCGATTGAATTCAATACGGTAGCTTATGCTTTATATTTAGCAAGATAGAGCGTATAATCGGATCATAAAACCAAATATTTTATCAGTTGATAATATTGTAAACTAACAGAAAAAAATGTTCTTTAACAGACTCAGTTATATCTTTATTTGAATGCAGCAATGTAGGCATAATTTTAATAAATGTAACATAAGTTATAATGTGAAAGAACGTATTAATATTTTTTTTTTTTTTTTTAATTTGCTATGGTAGAAAATATTATTGAATACGATAAATGTATTTATCAGTTCGACTTATCTGTTATAACTCTATACTGCCCATCTCTTATTTTTATTGACTGTTATTGGGCAGTCAACGGGTTAAGTGTTTACCAACAGGGAATGGTTCTATCTGAGACATGTTTCTACATGTACAGGTTAATTATGGTATCTACTAAAATGTCTGGTTACTAGGCTTTGTTTTTGGAATTTACTTCCATATTTTTTATTTATACCTAATTGATTTAAATTAAGTTTTCTACATGAATTAATTATTTGAAGTACAATTATTCTTAATGTATTATTTTCCATCACACATTATTGTCAAGATTGTCATCTTTAGTAATCAGTAATTACAAGAATACTTTGTTCAGAAATTTAGTTTCAATATGTCATATTTAAGGAAATTCAAGCCCTGACATTATGTAATTTTTATCAGGACAACAGGTATTAGACTGTTCCTGTTTTAGTGACTTAAATGAAATAAAAGTAATCTCTAAGATTATATTTAAGGTGATATACCAATAAGTACATATGTAGGGGTACCTACTATGTTCTTATTGTGAATTTATCTATTCTTAATTTTGAGAAATGTCTGTCTTAATGGAAATTTAAAAGGGATATTTCAATTTTAAGAAATTGAATAGGTATAATGATTTTGTTAGATTATGATCAGAACTTTTAAGTGATTAGAAGCAGTTCCTTAGCATGTGATAGGGGTCACAGCGTTATTTTATTTTATTATCATAAATATATAAAAAACAAAAGATCTATTGAAATTACTAAATTAGTATTAGGTAAATGATCATCACATAGCCTTTATGTTAATTCAGCGGTTACAGAAGTCTACCTTAATAAGGTTTTATTACATTAATTTTTTATAGTCCTCAATTAATCATAACAAGATATTCAGAAGGTCAGCCAAAGAAAAGATGGTTCCACACATATAGCTTGGGCTCGACTGGAAAAAGACTCAGCACAAAAGGCTTAATAAATAATAAATAAATAGTTACATTCATATTACTAATCTTACAGACTTTTGTCCATCGTATACTTATTTCATATCATTATGATGGAGGACTGAACAAATCAAGCGTTCCCAATAGTTTTAAAATGTATCTTATTTTGAATAATGGTACTTATGTAAGTACATATTTATAAATAGGTATTCTTAGTACATTACATTGTTTACCACAATGAAGTAAAGGAAAGGAATCTGGAATATCTAGGTTATTATTTAATTAAATAATGTAAGCCTAATATTTTAAGGGTTTTTATGGTACTTCCATAACACCTTTACTTTTCAATTTGTTTGTGGCATTAACTTTGGATTAGGGTTAATAAATTTTTAACCTTAAGGATTTCTATGCAAAAATTCTTTGACATGAAGTATACGCTGATAAGATGGCTACTGATTTGTCACAAGCTGGATTTTATAAACGTTGTCTTGTCAAAATCCTTGTTTCACTGCAATTTTGCAGGACTATTTATTTCTTCCAAGAATTGCATAAGTGCAATAACCTTTAAATACTAATTAATTAGTAAAAGATTGGGTTAGTTATATAATTTCTTGATAAATTATTCAGTAGTGCAACTTCATTATCTGACTATGGTAAAAACCAAGAAAGGGTTATTTTGGAGTTTTGAACCAAACAATGGATTCATTAGCGCAATGGCTAAGACTTTATAATAGAGATTTGTGATTAATAAGATGGCCAGTAAAGTAATCCATAGCTTTGATAAGTAAGTATCTGTATCTCTATTGTAACCTTCTTTCTTGAGGTAAAGGGCTTTTCACAATAATTCCGGTTTGAATTTTCTATCTCCATCCAATTCCTTCCGCTTCCAACCGGCCAATCTGGAAGTCAATGGGGGAGGCCTATGTTCAGCAGTGGACGTCCTATGGCTGAAATGATGATGATGATGATGATGATCCAATTCCCTAGGAACTAGTTAAAACCATCTTTGTTTATTTGTAATAGTATTTATCAGATATTAGCACTATTGTCTGACAATAATAATATTATAGTGTTGTGTTGATTTTGTACAATTGGTTTTACAATTTTATATAGTATTGTTTCATACTGTCATCACATCAACTTACAGTGCAAAATTTCAAATAATTTGTTTGATTTTTCATTTGTTATTTATGTAATATAACACTAATTGCATAGCAATAGGTTAGTTAATATAACAAGTGAGCCTGCTTGTTTGTACATAATTTCTTTTTATTCTCTTAGTATATTAGCGCTTGTTTAATAATGAGTGAGCCTGCCCATTTCTATATACTGTCTATTTGCTTAGTAACAGTAGGACTTGGTGTTTAAAAATGAGTGATCCTGCTCATTTGTCCATACTTTGTTGTCTCATGACATGATAGTAGCGCTAGTTGATTGAAATTGAGTGAGTATGCTTGTCTGTCCATACTATTCTATCCACTTGGTGGTAGCGTTAGACATCTAATATTTTTGTGTACTTGTTCAAATTTAATTTTTATGGTATTGCAACATATACTGTCATACTGTCTTCCCGCTTTGTGAAAGCGCTTAATGTCAGGTCATTAGTGCACCGGCTCAATTTTTAGTTTTCCTGGTATTGCAACATACTGTCTATCCGCACTGTGATAGCGCTAGATGGCAATTAATTGGTGCACTGGATCAATTTCCATTTTCATGGTATAGCAACATACTGTCTATCCGATAAGTGATAGAGCTAGATGTCAAATAATGGGTGCATTGGCTCAATTTTCATGGTATTGTCTATTGCCCATTATGTATATACTACCCAGGTGTTTGAAGTTTATTTCAGTAGGTAATTTGTAAAGTTTTCTCAACACCCAGCCATTGCGTTTCCACTTCAATTTCATTGATATAGACTGAAGCCTGAGGAGGCTGCTTCAATATTTGAGTCTCCATACTTGTGTCATGGTTTCTTCATCTTGCTGTTTTCTAAATTTCTTAAGTTTTCCTTATTTTCATAAATTGTATATTTACTAGGTATCTTCAGTTTTGGGGCGAACTGGAGCTTAACTTGATAGCTCTGTATTTCATTCTCAACTTCTATTAAGTTTTTTAGAAGAAAAAGTAACAAGATTATAATTTAAAAATGACTTTTAGGTTAGATTCTATCAATCAATTATACGTTAGGTACCTAAGTAATTCCTCCATAGAAGAATATCTATAATTCACAAAAGAAAGTCAAGTATTTGATTGTACATACCTGTAACTGGAACTAATGAATGTATAAGTTGATTCCATTAATATAGCGTTAAAAAACAAACCATAACCGCGCCTGATTATGGCGTTCATCCCTTGTTGATTTTTGGCTGAAATTCACTATAAACCTTATTGTAAACACAATCCACATAGAGAACTGTATAATAGCATTCTAAACACTAAGTTTTAAGCTACAAATAGAGTAAATAATAGATATTTTACACATTTTATTGCAAGGACTACGTGCCCGCGCTGTCACAAACAATCGTAATGACATTACCAACAAATGTTGCCATTTGCAGGGATAAATGTTTTTTCTTTTCCAGCTTTAAAACATTGTGACCCGACGCTGTTGTAGAACATCGGTACTACTCGTAAATATATCTCAAACAATCAGCAAGTATAATAAATATTAATAACGAATTTACTAGAAACAAATGTATTCTCAAGACTTTCCAAATTATAGACTACAGAATTGGCAACCGATATACAAGAATATATTAATTAATGGTGCTGCATTACTTAGTGCTGTGGTAGTGCATTAGTAAGTCTTTGTTCTGAGCGTGGGATAATCTTATTCTAATTACTTTGTAGATATTTCTGCATAAACAGAAAATATAGCGTAATGTATTGTTTACTTTGAATTGTTGCGCGCACTCGTTTTAATCTTTGTGCATTGTTAACATATGCAAGTCTAGATCGTATGGCTCTTTTGCACCATGGGTACGAAATGTGAGTGCAAGAGAGATGCAGACTGTGTCAGTAGGTAGGCAGGTGAACGGCCGGCATACATTCTGTTATCAGCCAGCAGCCAAGTCGACCGGTAGTGACTTCCGACAGTGGCACCTGTCGATTTCTATATCAATTTACTGCGTGGAACTTGACGGTTTCTACGTGAAAGCTTAATTTATGCTAATGAACAAACACGTTAGAATACATAATAATCAAATATTCATACAAACTACTTTGGTTACGAGTTACTAGACACATTTTAGAAATAGCGCTACGTTAACTTTAAATCAACGAACACCACAAGAGTAATAGTTACTGACGCACAGAATAATAGAAGTTTTGTCATCTCGAGGCGATTAAACGTAATTGAATCCACGGAGCTAAACGTTCGAGCCGATCCAACCTCTCACGAAGCCGAACACGATTCTGTGCCGCAACACCGACGAGTATCATTCCAGCTATGATTTTGCAACGATTATTACGATTTAGCGTCTCGGTTCTCGATTGCCCAATCCGATGCTCGTCTTCGAGCATTCGAAACTTTGTCGCGTTAACTTTCAACTTTCTACATACCCGCAAACCACATCGATTAATATTCCGAAGCCATATTACACGGTACTTCTTTTTGCTTCCTGTAATTGCCAAGTAATCGAGGCGTTCTAATTGCGACCATGGTCACTACTAGGAATGAACAATTATTAAACTGGTTCTTTTTCGTTTCAGGTATGTATCTTCTGGTGACTAATTATGGCTAGTCGGTAAGCGACTGAACACTCAGGTATGGAGATTCGACCTTCAGTTCTCCTGTATCAACGCAGTTTGTGAGAAAACTCCTTGATGTCGCTCAAATGGCTACTATATTTACTCGTTCGGCAATGACGTGAATGGTTATTATGTTTTTGTCAACCTTGAGCGTCATTATTTATACAGGTGACCGTCTTTTTGTGCGATGTATTTTGGACAAAAGTGTCTTACAGTAACCCACCTTGAATGCGAGTTGTTCGCACCTTAATTTGACGGCTATTCAGACAATGACGTCTCCTGACGACTAGCCCCTTGCAACTCCCGCGTTATTTCCACAAGAGGAATTCTCTGCAAACTGGTTATGGACATCATTAAATCAACGATCGATTATATTCACGACTTACGAGCATTCTGAAAAACAATTGTACTCCTGTATAGCAATTGCGTTTTCCTGTCAATTATCGATAGCTAAAAAACGACACGCTGAATTTAACTAGCTTGTTCCACTATAACAAGCTGCGTCTTAAGAGTCTTTGTATACGATTCATAATTTTAGCAGAGCGTTAGCTAGTTCTGACGATGTGTTAGCAATGTAATCCGGTTTATTCTGACGCCTTATAAAATTAATATTAATTAAGACTTAAAGTTCAACACCCCCTCGATGCTCGAGTTTTCTCTGCTGCATGCTTGTCATAGCCCTGCAAAGTCATCAACAAGAATTTCCAAGGACTGTAAAAGTTCTAAAGCTAGATTTATAATTGGGTGTCGGTAGCTAGTTCAGCTACGAGGATGTCGTAATTCATATCGAAACTAGCCAAGGGCGCCTGTAGTGTTTGTTGACATTGTTTATTGTGCGGCTCGCTCGTTACCCAAGACATGTCGCGGGGTGTCGCAAAAAGCTTCTAGCTTGGGAACGCGTTGGGGTAATTGTCGATTGTCTCGCTTCAATGGAACGTTGGCGGTACTAGACTTCGATTATCCTTTCTACTGTGTGATACTGAATGGAATTATACAGGCTTTAAAAACGAAACACTAATAGGTTAATAACAGGATAAATACTTGTAATTCAAAATATAATGAGAAATACGTAGTGTAGGTAGTATTAGACTGTCTTTCTTAAAACAACGTTCAATCAACCCAAAGCACTTGATTAATTATAAATATCGTTATATTTTCAATTTAATTTTATAGTAGCATAATAAAACAATTTACTGTAATGGCCTCACATTCATAAGCTGTAAATCGTGTAAATAATCCTTAAACTAATTATTCTCTGACGAAGACGTGGTAAATATTGATATTAGTAATGTCTTTTATTCTCATACTAGCTTCCGCCAGCGGCTTCGCCTGCGATCAGACCAAACTGGTCTGTTACTTAAAATCTTTCTTTACAACCAAATAATTCATTATTTTAGAACAATAAAAAGGTTATAGTAAGTCAACCCTAAAAGATAATATGCTGTCACGGACTTTTTTAGATCTTCTAAAGGGGAACAATTCTTACTTTCAAATTATTTTTGCGTAACTTTAACCGTTTACGCAGCGCACGCAACGGAAGCTCTACAAAGGAATATGTTGTCCTCTTTTTGCAACATTTTTCATTGATGCTCCGCTCCTATTGGTCGTAGCGTGATGTATAGCATATAACTTTACTCGATAAATGGACTATCTAACACAAAAAGTTTATTTCATTTCGAATAAGAGCCTGTTTCACCACTTGCTGATAAGTTCCGGATAACCTATCTGGCACTTGTTTTGCAGACAACCCACACAATTAGCTGTCAAAATAAGCCAGATAGGTTATCTGGAACTTATCAGCAAGTGGTGAGTGAAACTGGCCACCAAACCAAATGAACAAGCTCTTCAGCTTTATAATATTAGTATAGATATAATAAAAACTTGTTACTAATCGTTTCGTTTACGTCAGCCATTATCTACAGCAGTTATTTAAATCGAAACTGAACTGAATTAATTTTATTTTCATTTATATACCTTTCATTTAAGAGTTATGCGATGATATATCAGTAGCGTAAAGCGTTACGACTAAATTGAATTTCAATTGCACAGGCGCATCTTAAATAAAAGGGTTTAGTAATTAAAATGTCAGTGTAAAAAATTATTTCGCTGCACGCAGCGTTGTGAGACAGGTGAAGATGACCCGCTATTGGTTGGCCTATTTATGTCCCACTGTGGGGCACGGACCTGCCCTGTTTGTGTCATTGACCACTGCCAATACTGCCATAATGCGGGCTGTTAGACAATTTAATTGTATGCCGGTTGCTCGTGACAAAAGACTTGGGTAACCCTACCTGTTTGAGTACCAGCAGAATACAGACGCTATGAGGAGAAGACAAAAAAATACTCATAAAAAGAATACTCTGTCTTGACGGAATTTTACTGGCGTCGCAAATAGTTTTTTTTATTTTGGTATTTTATTATTAGTCCCGTCAATAACAAATGAAGATTAATTCGGAATTTCTGTAAAAGAAATTGCAGATTATTTTTTAAATCATGTGCTATCATCTATAATCTATATCATCATCATCTATATAATCTATAACAAGATCTTTTCTATTTATGAAAGAATTGTGAGTGTGAAACTCAATGTGGCGAAGACCGAGTACCTGGCCTGTAGCTCTACAGATCCAACGCCCGTCCGCATAGGCGGAGACAAGGTCGAGCGTTAACGTTTGAATACCTTGGGTCTGTACTTCACGCGTCGGGAGATATCGATTGCGACGTCAAAGCACGCATTGTTGCTGCGTGAGCCAAATGGCGAGAGGTGACTGGTGTCATTTGTGACCCCAGAATGCCGGTTAAGCTGAAAGAACAGATCTATAAGTCCATCTTTAGGCCTGTCCTTTTATATGGCAGCGAAGCGGTACTTGAGCGACACAAGCAGGTGCTGCGTGTCACGGAGATGAATATGCTGCGGTGGATGTGCCGAGTCACGCGGATGGACCGCGTAAGGAACTCGCGCATCCGCGGTAGCCTTCGTGTCCATGATATTGCAGACAAACTGCAAGTGAGTCGCCTACGCTGGTACGGCCATGTTTTGCGGAAACCGGCAAGTTACGTAGGAAAACAAATGTCTGGCCATGCCGCCACCGCCAGGTCCAAAAGGGGTAGGCCCAAGAAATGCTGGCTTGACGTTGTGAGGGCTGACATGCGTGCCAATGATCTCACAACTAGAGACGCTCAAGACCGCGCGAAGTGGAGGAGTAAATCAAGGAAAGCGGACCCTGGGCTTCAAAGCAATGGCCTTGGACGCAACCGGGATTGACCGTATAGATGAAGAAGAAGAAGAAGAAAGAATTGTGAAGATTGTAATGATCACATGAATATCAAAATAATTGAAATTAATTGATTTGACATATTCATATTCATTTATTGCTAAATGAATTTATTATTAAATAATCTTAGATTACACACATCGATTAACGATAAATAAACGAGTGATAAATACTTGCGTAGCTATGTTCTAGTCACAAGTACCGAACACCTGCTCTGCATATGGCATCAAAACATTTTTACCTCATTAAACGTTACTTAGTGACCTGTTTCACGCAGGTGACGTAAGTATTTTCACTGTTCGCCGACTCTTCGCCTGCATAAGGTTCAGCTCACAAAAAGACGCCAATAAAATTCTACAACATTCTGTTGGAATCTATCTCAAAGAAGGCGCGGGAATCTAGTTTTGCGCAATGAATGAGTGAACAGCTCAGAATGCGTATTTGATTTTTAACGCAAATAAAGAGAGCAATGTAGCAATTTTGTACACTAGTTGGAAACAGTATTTGTCTTGTCGAAGAAAATCGAACTATCAATTTGGCTTAATAATATGTTACGGAACCAAGTATGCGACATATTATTAACAACTTTTTTAAGCAACCGACTGGGAAATCTTTTTTAATCGGTCTGTTAGAACGGCAATAATAAACCTGGTGTCATGTATTTTTGTGGTTTGAAATATTATACAAAGAAGTCGGTTATCCAACCATCTGCGGTTCATTTGACTGATCGATGACGCTGCTAAATATAGTCATGCCTGGTAATGTATGCCTCCTTAACATTTCTTAAAACCCAGGTTATTGTTCATAGTTTGAGGAAAACGCTGGTAAAACACCATAACATTATTTCCTTGTATGGTGCACGTAATGTGCAATCAAGATGTGTTACGTAACGTGCGTTATTCAAACGACCTCACGTTCGGTTCCGCGAAATTGATACGTATACGTGATAACGCGTGCACCGAAATTATACATAATCGTTCCGGTTTGTAGTCATTGTTGGCGGCCCACCATCGTACACTAATAACTCCATATAAAGCACAGCCGTTTGACCTGTCAAAGACAAATCTTTTTGCACCTCTCGCAGTAACAAAGGATTACGATTTAGTTCAAGTAAAAATAAATAAGGACAACGTTCTGCATAACATATCAGTTGATCTGTTAATAATACCAGGAAAATAACCATTAAAAGGTATTTTAAAAATTGTAATCAACAGCTTTATTATCCTGTGATATTTAATATTAAATAATACTAATGAATTATTTATAAATTACCTATTTAATTGCAACAAAAAGTTCATAGAAAGAGCGCAGGTATATATAACTTTGTGGTCGAAGTGTCGCCCCACATCTGTTAGTCGTGAGTCCCTCTGGATTTTTGGAATCCATGTACTTGTTATGGACCAAGTGATTGATGTAGGCATTATGGATAATGACAAGTCATTAATTCAATCCAAGTGATTAATTATTACCTAAACTTAATTATTTATTATAGTGTCTGTTCATTATTAATATTGCTACGTTATGCTTAGGCAATTTTATAATTTAGGAACATTGGGCTTCACAGAAAATAGTGACCAAAACGCGCAAGCCGAGCTAGCGAGGCGTGCGGTGCCGCAGTAGCGGCCGGCGAAGTCCTAAAACCTAAATATTTGTTTTATAATCGTAATAAAACAAAACTATAGAGCCTGGGAAATTGAATTATTTCATTAGTTTTTATCATATTGCTGTCTCACAAATTGATAATTTTTCAATATGCCTGGGCATTATGTACAATACCTATTTAATCATTAGGTCCATAACATACGAATTTATACAACATGCTCGACGGTGACGGACATTATGTTAAGCAATCAGCGCAATAACAATAGATACAAATCCATGGTTCAAAACGGTTTGGCTTCCCTGTCTAAGAGTTACAGAGCATGGCAATTACTTCATCATATCACATTAAAGCTGTCATTTTATAACAACTGCCCAAAATTTTACAATTAAAACAAAAATCGTAGTATGAAACCGGTTTTAAATCGTATATCCTTTGTGATGCATTTGGCACAGTTTGGTATTTTGTTGTTGCATACTGAGGAACAAGGATATCATTGTAAAGGTCAGCGGTTGAGGAGAGACCGGTCAACCTTGGCGTCGCAGGCGCAGCGCTTTCGAGCACCGCTTGGGCCCTTCGTGCCCCCATTTCCCAACACTCGACACTGTTTGCTTTGTTGTACAACCTGCGAGATTTCGTGTAAGGCCGCAATTTTGGTTGGTTTAGTTTTCTCAAGAGCAGATTCCGAGCTTTTACTTGCACTGATTCAATGGGGAAACATACTGCACTTTTAGCCCGATAAGTGTCGCATTGTTTTTGGTATGCTGATAATACTATTTGATTATTGGTTCTGCTATGTCACTGACCTGTATAAATACCTGGACTAGCTGTCCCATAAAATGACAGCTCACTTTGAGTGCCCATTCAAAACACCACAAGTTAGAGAACCGATCATTAATTTTGACGTATACTGCATATGACTCTGCCTAAACAGTGGCCTATAGCCCCAGAATGGCGATAATCCAATAGGTATGAATTTATTTTGACAGCAGTCAGTCCAGGTTAATACAGGTCAATGTACTGTGCTGTTTGACTGAGCATATAATTACACCCAATATAATTCTATTTATTGGCTAGTATCTCTGATCTAAACAGAGCATGTGTGTATTGCTAATAGGATTTTTTTTTGTGTTTTTGAGCCGGAGAATTGTAAGCATAATAAGCCTTCCTTTTTTTTTATAGACTCAATCCCGCTCTATAAGCAGAGCAGTGATTCTGCCAATATCGAGTATATTCTTGATATAGTTCATAATAAATAACGGGTGTTTAGTTTTTATTGTTTTTTTTGGATTCACCGGAGGCTACTCTTCCCGTAGAAGCAGGTTTCAAGACGCTATCGGGTCTAAAGCAAGTTGTCTTGAGACAACTTGCTTTAGATGACAGAGAGAGAGACACTCGATGCGGCGTTGAGTACAATGATATTTCAATAATTTCAGATCTTTATCACTTCACCGAACATTAGAACACAAACTACTCGTACACAAAACTTGCACTCGAAAGCTCTTTAAATGATAAATAAAAACCATTAAAATAGATCGACCATATGCTTTACGTTCGACTACCCCCCACCGAATCCTTTCCTCCTTTTGATTGATGGCGCGAAACTTTGACATTTACGTTGACATTGTCTTACAAGACCAAACACGCTGGCGCCATCTGTGATTAAATTTGCCTGTACTTCCTCATTGTAAAAACATAAAGCAACCTCCTTGCTAGTGCCCTTGCAGGATGCATGTGATGTATTGTATTATTATTTTCCACTTTTCAATTACACAATGCAAATAAACCATTTAATTTGATTAGGTTACATGTCCTTGGTAACTTTGTCTATTGAGAAGCATCCGATTCTTTCTAATTGCACCATTGTGTATTTGTAGAACAGAAATAAAAAAGATTTTAAACCAATGTTTACTTGTTTTTAAACAGAAAAGTACGCACATTTGTTATACTCTTAAGGCCGATTTTTCACTGACTATTGACTATTTTCTTTTTAACTTTTATTTGAAGAATAAGTTGACATTTGACATTTTTTGTATAGAAATTGTCTCAAAACGTCAATTTTATTCGTCGAATAAAGTTATCTGGCGACTGAAAAATCGGCCCTTAGCAAACTAGTTCAAAACAGGTAAAAAAACAGCCACAGCAAACGTTTTAGCAAATCCCATCAAAATCATCTGGTCTCTGTCAACTTGTGAAGACACTGTAAGCTGCTGTGATTGGTTCACATAACTATCTACTAATCAACAATCAATAATGGAGTCATCTTATTATCTTATCTTGCAAAATAATAAATAAATTTTAACGTTCACTTAGTTGACAAACAGCAGGGGATGGTGTTACTGTAATATTATATGATATTTTAATAGTATTTGCTGTAAACATCAAATGTATAGTACGGGATAGTTTTAATGATCTAATGCGCTATAACTTGTTCCTAAAGAGAACGGCGTAGGAATGCGAAAGGAATCTCAAGTTATTCGAAACACAATTTAATTCCCAGTCATGTTTATTTTATGCAGCGCTTAATATATTATTGTTTATTTACATTTCACATTCCAAAAGCATTATACAGTCGGCATCTCGACCTATCTGATCTCTTTATGCCAATCAAGTCACGATGACTAGACACATTTGGTACTGTACTGAACTTGTAACATTATTAAAGGTAAATTTTGTAAATGACAAGTATATTTATTCAAAATTACGACAGCTCGATTCATTGGCGCCGTGGCGCAGAATTGCCTTGCCAGCAGGGTTACGGTCAGACCCCTTGCATGACTACCAAAACACGATATGATAAAATTCATTCACTACGTTTTTACTTTAAAATACTTAATTTCGTTAGTATGGAATTCTATGGAAATATAGCTATTTAACACATGACAGTCCAGAGTTATTTTACATTTTTGCCAACTAATGTGCTGCGATCGATTTGACGTCCCCCAACACCCACTTTGCACATAGCGAATAGCCGCCATGTTGAATCGCCGTGCCGGTAACGTCATAATATTATGATAGCTGTTTCGATAAAAATCAAAATGGCGGCTATATCTCATATTTTTACAGTTGGTGTCCATATATCGCTTTAACATATCATATCATATCGTGTTTTAGTGCTCATGCTACATGGGAGACAGGTCAATTCAGAGAACGCACTTTTCTAAATTGGCTTGCGTTTGGATGTGCTGGCAGACGCCTCCGGCGTTAAAAGACGTTTTCTGTGTCTGGTACTGATTATTTAACCCAGTGATGTTACCTATTTCCATACTTTGAGACCAGCAGCTCGATTCAGAACCTTACGAAAACTCTGTTATCGACGGATTCGGTTAGATATCGGTCGATATTGATTTATATCGACGATCAACTTGACATATTTTCAAAGTATTCTCAAGAGGAATAGTCGCAACATGGCCGGTTTTGGAGACAAACGTGGCCACCATTTTTTTTTGCAACACTCCGTGAACGAACAATTTTTGTTGGCTTTAATTCATTTTTGAACACTCAAACTCTGTGACTGGTTTTTGTTTCGGGTTCGTACGGGTATATCCAGGATTCGTCACCTGATACGATGTTGTATACAGCATTTGAGGATCCTGCGTGGAATCTTTCGAGAGTTCTGACGCACCAAGTAACGCGAGCCGCTTTTTGCTCTTTACAGAGCGAATGCGGTATCCATCGGGAAAACAACTTTTTTACACCTAATTGTTCATGCAAGATTATTTGTATTTGATTCATGCCAATGTCTAAAGTTGCCTGAATTTCGCGGTATGTCACATGTCGATCTTCCTCAATCAACTTACGCACAGCATCAACGTTTTCTTGGGTGACTGCAGTTTTTGGACGACCTTGACGGGGATCATCACTGAGCTTGACACGTCCACGTTGAAATTCAGCAAACCAGCGATAAATTGTGGTTTTGGATGGGGTTTCATTACCAAATGCAGAAATCATCCGGTCAACAGACTGTTTTTGTGTTAAACCACTTCGAAAGTCATAATAAATCATTGCTCTTGAATTTCCTCAAGTCAATTCCATTTTCTCAACGACTAAACAAGTTTGACAAGACCTTGTGATAAGACCGAGAATCTTTTTTTAAATAAATAAATGGTATTCGATTTTTAAAACCAAGGAGTTTGCAATTAAAAAGATTTTAATATGACAGGAACAGTGGAAATATTCCATTCCCGATACTTTTAGTGCAGCCCTCGTAGTAATGAATAAATAAATGTAAATATAATTTTTACTACTTTAAATTAAATTAAAATAATATTTTATATCAATAGGCTTCGTAAATGCAACCTGTAATTAAATCGATACCGATATCATACTCGAATTCGAATCGGATGCTGTTCTGAATAGCTATTCTGAATATTATAGCTAAATCTAACATTCGTTTCGAGAACGATATCAAATCTTTCAATACGGTAAAATTAAGGATTTTGAATCGATGCATAGGTCAATTGGTGTGCTGTCTGACGTATATTTATTTATTATTATATTACGTACTTGGCATTCATGTATTCTTGTGGTCCAAGTCGTAATATTGATATTAGATACCTAAACTAGAAACCTTTGCGTGGAATTGTCCTATAAAAGCTATAAACAGAATATCTTCAATCGTCTGTGGACATCAAATCACAGACATTGCCTTGAGCGCTCGAGCACAGGCGTAATAAACCGTTGAATTTTATATGTCTCCGGTGTGATGAAGGCGGACGAAAATTGATTCCCGACCGTATCGATTCCTGTATAAAACTATTACGATTACAAGGAACTATCGGGACACATTCAGCAATCTGCGTATACGACCGTTAAACTTTAACTTTTCCTGGTTCCAGAGTAATATAAAACACGTCGATCGCTTAGTTTATAACTCCAGTTCCTGTTGGCTTGCAGCGGAGTCCTGTGCGGTACTCGATACGTATAAAATATAATTTGAATCGGATGAAGAATCGATTTTATATCAAGGCCAGTCATTCTGGTTTTTATGTGAGAAAATACAAACTCGATCAGATAGATAATAATTATGCTAAACTATAATACTATGTTATTATTGTGTCACAAATAAAATATAATTTCTTGCTTTCCGTAACCAAATAGATCTGATTTGTAAGATTAATACAAAACACGTATTACTTCGAAAAATATTATTATTATGTAAAGAATGTATGCAAAATCTTATTATATTGTACAGACAGATAAAACCTATGTGAGAATCTCAACAATTCCAATCTTCTAACAGCCTACTAGATGAAGACTGTTTTGGAACAAAAAGCACATATCATATCTATTACTAGAACGGTCACAGCGATAATTACTATAATTAAGTATCCGTAAGCTGCGCAAACGGATTACCAACATGATCCGTTATGTCACCTCACTATGCGTGGTATTCGTGGTCATTTAGCACGAGTCTGACATGGTATCGCATACCCAGCTAATAGGAGCTAGCCTTCTATACCAAAATGACGAAGGAAGTTGACAAAAATGGCTGTGATTAACAATTCTACTTGTTATTGTAATAGTTATCGCGTTATTGGCTAAGTATTTTGTTTACCCTTTGATATAGATAAGTTCTGCTAACAATCACACTTAAAATATCTACAAACTAAACAAAGCTGGTATCATGTCGACTAAGTAATCCGTTACACCTTAACCCGTTGAGGATTATAAGAACGCCGGCGGTCGCATAACAATGTAATTTCTATTGTGTCTCGTTCACACATGCTTGACAGGTACGTTGCAGGTGACCGTACAAATAATCTGTTCCATTTTGTCCAGTTTTTCTGCATATAAAGGACCTAATGACATTTATAAACATCCATAACTTAAGAACATTGCTCGTGCTTATCAGACTAACATTTGCCCCTTGAGGGATTCGAACCCAAAACCGCCTGGCTAGTCCGGGGCATGAACGACATGCGGTAACGACGGGTAAATAGAGCAGTTTCATTTTAAACTTGAAAAATATTTTTCGACAAACCCACCGATATGAATGTTATTTGAACGAATCCAATAACAAAAGCACAAACCAATATTTAAAGGCTGTTATATCCAAATCAGACTTTTCAACAAACATATTTAATGACGACATTTTTGTACACCATGATGTAACGTAAACAAACGAATAAAAAGTAACAAACGAAAACAAATGTGACAAAATAAGCATTGATTACTAATGAATTTGTCATATTCTAAACGCATGTGTCGTAATTAAAACACGAATGTCTGATACGCGTTCACAGTAGCGCATAGGTTATTAGAATCCGTTGATCCGCATAGATGCTATGCCATGAACCGGGTCGCGCGGCCAAGGATGCTAGGAGAAGGGACTATATTGAGTAATGCAATTATTATTTTCGTGGGCTTGGAGTTACGCCTTAGAAACGGATCTGCTAGTTTTGAAGCCAGATAATAACTTAATCTTGGATAATACAGCTCAAACAAGTTATTAAACAACATTATTCTACTGGGTCACCTCAATAGTTTATTTTTATGTTTTTATGTAATCAGAAAGAAATGACAGGTATGATGCAACAAAAATCTTCGACTTTTATTTCATCAATCTTTTAAAGGAATCTATTTATGGATTGTAATTATTGTTCTCTGATAGAAAGTTTTGTAATGTCTAAACGTTTGTAAAAGCTTTCGAGTTGCGCTAGTTTAAGCTACAAATGAATAAAAAGTTAAGTTGATTTGCGTGATCTAGTTTTCTATTTAGATAGGATTACAAAATAAAAATTCTCATAATATTTTAAACGCGTTTGCTGGCATTAGTAGGTCTCAAACGGTAATCAGGTTTTTAGGACTTCAAAACTTTTTCTAAATTAATAGTTCTGCTTTACAATTTAATATAAATTGTATCTTTGAAAGTCGTTGTTAAAAGATCTACTACTAATCAAACTTAACTGTTACTTTAAAAATATTTAAAGCTTATAGGTACTTAAAACTCTTACGTGTACGCATTTAGCCTTAATAACCATTTTTAAGCACTTAATAATGTCAAAGCACTAGTTAAATTATCTCCATTTAGTTTCAAATTAGGTTTACAACCATACAGTTTCAGCTAATGTATCACAGTACGGTCACGTTCTGAATAACCCACTTGTATTATATTTCATAGTGTTTGTGTCGCGATTCGTGACAGCGCTTCTGACTCTGTATACTATCCACGTTGTGCAACTAGATGTGCCGAGCAGGCCGTGTGCCTGTTCACAGAGGATTACCCAACCAGTTTTAGTTGCAGTCGATTTCCTAAGGCCCCGATGCGCCATAGGGTTTTTGCCTATCTGTTCAACTTGCTGGCTTTATAAAGCCGAGTAGTGAAAGTGTCGACGCTTGCGAAACCTCTTCCAGAACGCATGAGAAAACCACGCCGCGCTAACCAACACTGTGCAATCAAATGATTCACGATAGGAGGAAGCCATGAAAGCAATCATAGGATTCCAACGCACTCGTTTGTTAACTACGGTGAAATTATTGTCCGTTTGGATGCACTTTCAAAGGGGACATCTGATGTGCCGAACTCACCGGACCGCGATTCCTGTGACATGCCCTCGCTCGACTCGTCTACATGCATTCACTTTATTTGCACCCCCCCTGTTTTACATTTAAGCTTTAAAGCGGAGGTGGTCTTTGATGAGCCGATCCTTTTGGCTTTATGATAATTTATTTATCACTCATAGCTGCAATACATCCATAGATAGAACGATAGGACGCTATATCTGGACATGTGTACGTATTTCGGCCGAAACGCAGATTGATTAATTTCCGCTCATGTTCCGGCGACTGACAAATTTGCTCGCCGTTTCTACGTGTTTTCGTCGTCTAAATGATAATCGATTTCCATTACAGATTTCAGCGTTCAATTGACACAGATTCATTCAGAGTTATAAGTACTAAAACACATCTCTAAGAGTTGTTGTAACTGTTTTTATTTTGTTTCTTTTCATTTTCTCTTCGGTGGCATTTAAAATAATGCGTCCTTTTTTTTGGAAAAGTCCTCTTTAATTTTATATTTAAATATCTTCATCATTTCAGCCACAGGACGTCCACTGCTAAACAGGCCACCCCCAATGTCTTCCGGATTGACCGGTTTGAATATTTTTATACCACCCCTAAATTACGATAATTTTCCAGCATCAGAATAATGGTGGTAATGTTCCTAAATACATTATGATTGGGTGGATTCTGCAAGTCTTTTATAATATCGTTATAATTGCGTGCTTTAACTTCGATGGTGGTATGTCCTTTTTCAAGTTTCAAATGTTTAATGGTAAAAGATTTCCCCCGCATCATGCTGTATCATTATTAACATCTCGTTTTGTTCTCTACTTTATGATGATTATGCATCACCTGACGTGATTTATTATAAGCATTAAATGTAAATCGTTTCGGAGTGATTTCGCATCACACTGCACACAAACGGTGGTTTAATAAAAATGATTTTTGGCCAAACATGTGCAATTATAATAAAATGCCAGTGACTTATATACACTTGCGTAGGGAAAGCTTAACGAGCCTTTGTGTAAGATAAAAATGCCTGCTTAAACTGGGCGAAATGCCAAAAGTCAATGGTCACTGGAGCTAATTACCGTCTTATTTGATATTTTTTGGTTTAGAAATATTAACACAGATTGAGATTTATTTAAAACTTCGCACATCGTTAAACTTCGTTTTGTTTTTTCTAAAAAAGCGGACGCATCTACTTACGGCGTGGCTTCCATGTTCCAGCTTTATTTGGTAAAATCTTATGATTCATTACAATTCTAGCTATGCCAACTCCTGGTGGCTACTTTCTATACAAATGGATCAGCCATTTTAAATGCCCCATAACGTTTCCCCGACTTACTTCCCCTAACAAGGAATTAGGGTTGTTTAATCAATACACCCTTGGGTTCTTGTACAACTATTAACAAGTAAACTCTTTCTTTTCTGACTTTTTCAACAACGTAGACTCTATTTATCAATGGCTATAATATACATTAATTTATCATTGACGACTGTCGTAAGTCTTGTCCAGTGCTGCACTATATGGACTACAATGCAAGTGGTTGCGGGTTTGGGAATCCAAATTTCGATAATTAGAAGAATTTACTTAAATATTTTTAATTATTTCGTGCATATTCTCGGTTTATCGGCTTTTAGATAACATTCTTGCTATAATTATTTCGATCAATTATAACTTTACTGTTTTTTTTAAACTTGTATGTGCCAACCCTACCAGAAGGCTTTATCCCGTTAATTGCAGAGCACTGTCTCCGTCTGCTATTGCCTATTGTCAGAACACGACACTTTCTAACGCAATCTTTGCTCCCTATCTCCGTAATAATGACGTACGGAATGGTAGCTTTTAACGTCAGTGAATACTAGATAAGGTTTATAGGTTTAGGTTCGCATTCAACTGGAGCATACATCACAAGAAGATAACTACGAAGCAAGAATATTGGATTCATGTTGCTCTAGGTCTTGTAGGTTTCTTATTAGGTTGGTTCTTTTTCAAGAGTATGAAACACTTTGACGTGTTTGTTTGCTCTTTTTCATTAAGGCTAAGTTTCCAGGCGACCATCAGGGCAAAGGATCTTGAGATTTCATTTCTTTACTGCTATTTCAATCAGGATATTTATAGAGCGATGTTATTCTGCTGCTTTATATGTCATATAATTTTATTGCATTACAGATCTAATGATGCTTTTCAAACTGAACGATATTATCACTACGATTACCACTTTACTATATGGCGCTGTTTAGATTTTTGCGATAACGTCATAGGCATGTAATTTTCATAACTTGAACAGCTATTGCGTTTACGGCTGACGTAATTACCAGTGGAACTGAACATCGAGCTTTAAAGTTCATTCGTTATTGATACTTGCGGTACAAACTGCTGATAAAACTTTTCGCTTATGTTACAAAAATGTATAGCTGCTTACAAGTATGACTTTAAACTGAACTGTGATTAAATTTCCAAGTTTCATAGTTCAGTACGTATCGGTGCGGCGTCTCGCGACTGGGCGAGTGGGTGCATGCGCACGAAATATCTCTCGTATAATTACGATCTCGACGAGCTCTAATTCGTGAGTCACGGCCGAGTGAAATGGCACGCGGTCCATGAACGCGCCGGTTCATTCAATTACCCCGCGTGATGTGAATCGTAAATTATTGTATACAACAAAAATTGTCATCGTCGTTACAACGGAGCCGGCTTTCACCTTCGAAGTATCATATTCACATGGCGTTTCCAATATTGCAACTTTCGATCCGAAGTCACGACCGAGATAATAATTCCTATTACTGCCTTCATTACTCTGATGGATCTTCAGACAGCTTTTGACAGTCGACGGGCTGGCAGCGTTGTATGTGGCGTACCGATAAATACACAATCATTATATTGTCACAGCCCGCCGACGGGTGTGGGTTGGTGTAACGGTCCGCCTCGAAACTGGGACGCATCGACATCGACGTACGTAATCCTATTATGAGCTCGTTAACGTAATCCTACCGGGACCTCGATTCTGCATAGTAGTATTTACGAAATTTTAAGTTACTTGGTCGTGACTTTGTTAAATTCAATCTTGCATTTACATTTTTCAAGTAGAGTGACACACAGAGAGCTCTTTCTTATTGCTGATAATTATGTGTACCTACCCATTTAATATACCTATATTTACCTAACCATATTAGTAATATTAAAATTGTATTGCAGTATTTGTGAATTTTTAGGTAATACACCAGAACTTAACTTTCTGTTTATGTATGACATGATTCATATTAAAACAAAAATAATCTCAATCAATAAGGTTGAGAGGTTAAATGCAGCGTGTTAGCAGTGCACAATATGTCATGTCAAGTCCCGCTGACTCATCATCACTGATGAGTGATCGGCTCGGATTCGCTTCGATAAAATTCAATGTGTCATCAACGTCCAAGCAATTCCTGTTGCGGGCGAGGTAAACATACTGCGCTAGAATAAATGATCTATCCATTGTTTTGCTGACTCATAAATTATGATAAATCACCCACGAAGCTCCCGCCCTGATTGTTCCTCATAAAATAATGACGACAAATTATCCCATTACAAGTCAACGCCTTGTTACAAATGGCGACAGAAACCTGAGCCACGAACAGATTTTATACAAATTGGTCTAAGTGAGCTTGGATTAGCATTTTGTAATTGTACGTAGTCAATTACTGATCTGTGTTCTTTGTTATCTAGAGCTTAGTAGGCCTGGCTACATTCTCTACATTCATTATTCATGGATTAGTATGAATGCAGTGTGGCGGAGATAAAGTCCTCCACAAATTGCTTCCAAGTAAAATACGTGGCTGTTACGGCCCAATTTCTTGCGCCCATTGTTGACAGAGCGACGCGATGGCATCGTGCGTGGGCGTCGCCCCGATAAACTACATCGCCTAGCTGATAAGGCTGTTTTTCATAGAACGACTTACATTGCTTGTTTACATCGTGACTGGTACAAGCTATGGTGGTTTGTAGAAACGTGTGATGAAGATCGTGCTCGTTGACGAATCATAACCAAAACTTGTACTTGTTGACAAGTGGAAATAGGTATGTTACTCGTATACAGGATGTCCCTTAACTCAAGGATAATCTTGTAACCACATATTCTATACATCTTGGTAAGAACTTTTTTCCATAACTTTTGCATCAAAATGTATCGACTTACTAATTATAGAATATAATATAGAATAGAAAATAATTGTATCGTGCTCTGATAGTCACTAATCAAGGGTGTTAAAAATTAACAAAGGATTTCAGGTATCACTGAAAGCCCGTTAAATGATTGATAAACTGTCAACAATTGATCTTGGTAAATTGGATCATCTTCTGTCATCGTGATATCGTGAAATTTGTATTGATTTATATCTGTCCAAGCTCTTCAATAGATTCAATCCTCATGGTATAGCATAGGTAAATAATGATGATATTAGTTTATCACCCTTCAGGTTTATTTACAGTCACAAAAACTACTGAAAAGGCCAATATTATGTGTATAGATAAGGAGTCACGGCGCAAAAATAACCGCAACCTCGTCTCTGTATAAGCTCACGACAGGCGTCCATATGCCGCGTCGCATGCCAAAGGCGTAAACCTATCATCTCATTACAATGTCCCGAGTTCCTGACATAACGTAAGAAAGAATAGTAGCCTCAACAGAGTATCAGGGGCCTTATTCTCTTCTCTGGCTTCTAGGCAAGTCGCTAAAAGAAAAGAAACGTACAAACATGTATGAAACCGGCCGCATTGCGCGCATGACGCCCAAGCGCTAAGCGTTGCGTCGCAGTGTGGCCGGCCACAGCCTTCATATTTGACGACCGTCTGGAGTAATGATTCGCGCTTCGGACTGCAAAGCCAGGCGGTTGCGGGTTTAAATCCTGCAAAGGGCAAATGTTTGTGTGATGAGCATGACCATATGTACTTAAGTCATGGATCGCCATAGCTTTGCTATATACTGGGCTAAATAATTGGTGTGATTGTGAAAACAATTTTATTTATATCAAAACCCGGTCATTTGACTATTTTACACCGACCAAACCACTTTTAACAGAGGTACTCAATTGCTCAAGCACCTAAAGTATACAAGGGATTGTTGCTGTACACATTTCAAAGCAAAGTTAATTAGTAATAGATAGATATTTCAGTTACCTACGGTTGGCTTCACGTATACAGGAACGCACAGGTAAACACTGCTTTCAGGACATCTCAAGTCAGTTATACTGAAATATTTTAACCAACCTGGGACGCCGAGAGGATCCGTTTTCATTGCAAGCGGTGATTTTGTAAAATTTCTACTACTAAATACTACCCATAAATAATTTTCGATCGGTGATGCTAAAAGCTGCAGTACACTCGCGCTCTTACTTGTGACTATATTGCAACGTATTTAAAGTGAGCTCACTATTAACTATTTATACTGTGGGCCTGAGTACTGTCTGAGCCAGCCTGGAGCCGGATTAAAGCGTTCCGTACTAGGATCAGCGACATCTGATAGCACTGGAAATAAAGGCGGTTACGGCCTGTTCGATAACAAACAAATTACATTGTTAAGTCCTTCCCGTTACCTTTGTAAAAGTTATATCGCATCGCCCAACATCATGCTACGCTTTAACTTAGTAGATTAAAGAATTAAACTTACGAGAACGTCGGGGCATGTTTGTATGGAAACCCTGACAGTAATTCCTCTACTGCTAAAACTTGCAATTGTAAAGTTTTTAGACTACGGTATGCGTGGTAGGTGGACAGGCGACCTGGTAAAGGTCGCAGGAAGACGCTGGATGCAGGCCGCTTCCAACCGGGCAATCTGGAAGTCAATGGGGGAGGCCTATGTTCAGCAGTGGACATCCTTTGGCTGAAATGATGATGATGATGATGATGATGCAAATTACCTGTTGTAATTAATTACTGTACTGTCATAAGTGCAAAAAAGGCAGTGAAATTTGTGTACAGCAGATACCATTTTTTTAAAAACAACTATAAAACTACAAATAGAAGGAGGTTTTATAGAGTTCTTACATCACCCCTCCATCAATCCACACAAGGCCCGCGTGGTGGAGTATGGCTCAAACCACCTCATAGTTAAGGTTAGGCCTGTGCCTTGTAGTGGGTCATAGGCATTTACTTTACTTTTAGGAGTCGATTACTTTACTTTTTTCTTAAAAGGTCAAACACAGAAAGTAATAAAAACTTTTAGGTATACGGGTAATAACAGAAAATATATATTAATTGTGAATTCGTTGTTAATTTGACTCTCTTGTTTTACTCGCAGTAGTCACTACTCATTTTACATGCACACAAACACCCACATTTGGCGCATCGCGCTCATAAACGAGTTGCAGTGAGGCTATTAACCAGACAGAGCCGTTTTATCAACGTTTTAGTGTTCATACTCGTATAACGCCATAATTCCCTGTTCCTCATATGGGTACGATTACTACCGATTGTAGGAAGTTTTGACATGGGTTTGAAGTTTGTTTGCTGAATATGACCAAATTTAAAAAATGCTTTTACAAATTCTTACATCTGAACAACTTAACCATAGGCTTTTGCATAAAAACGTGATCTGAAATGCCGTTACTTTTACTACCTACACCGTTTCTAGTATTAAATGAAATAACATTACATCAAATAAAATTAACTGTACATTCACATTGATATCTTTTAGATGAGCTTCGTATGGTAAATGTATGGCAACAACTTAATTAGTTTAATTGAATATTTTGTTAAAAAATATTATTGAAACACATAATATTCCGTTCTTTCTATCGTAGTTGTATATTTAATAACAGCACAATACATTTAGGTAGGCAACAATAAAAAGCGTCGTTTAGTAGTAAACCGGCTCAAAGGTGTGCTCTAGACTCTAGGAGATGCCTACGTCCTATAGTGGACTAACGTGGGGCGTGGACTGGTGATTGTGCCTGAATCAACTGCATATTTTAGCAATGCGGTATCTCACGAGAGCAATCTGTATTCACGCGGCTGATAATCAGTAGTCCTTATTAAATACGGCGAGAACGTCGACGTCACCGGGGCCACCGTGAAAACAATCATTTTAGACTTGTCACCATAGGTAAAGCATGTTGATGTTAGTCAATATTTATATTTATATTTTAAGGTACTACGCAATGCAACGGCAGGACTTAGCCTTTAGTACAAGGTACTTAATGTCGGTGACATCTATATCATCAGCTAGCACATTAAATTAATTTTGTCAGTGTGCCTCCTTATTAAATTATAAAACAGTATCTCGCGCTGACAATCATAATTCACGCGGCTGAAAATCCAAAGCACCATTGACATCGGTGGGAATGCCGCCGTCACTGGAGCCCCTGCGATGCCTCCTGATTCACGCTATCGGCGAGACTCAGCTCGCTCTGTGAATGCTAAGAAGGCAGATTAGTCATGCGATGCACTCCTATGTCGTCGTTCACACGCGTCCAACGCAGATCTATGCCTGATAATAACCACAATAGACGTTCCGACGCTCGCTACACTTTTATCGATACACAAGCTTTTGCTAGCGACTTCGACCGCGTGTCATGGACAGCATCTACATTTACAATAAGTGCTAACTAGCAAAAAAGAGCAGATAATGTTTGTACTAATGCTAGTAGGTGCTGTATTATATAGTTATCTGACTACATACAGGATTTTCAGGAAAGAGTATCTTTCAAAGAGAGACTAAGCAATTTATTCTAGTATTAATACGTATTTACCAAACCCAAAAGCAATACGTGTAAGTTAGTACACTTAATTTCGTGGTGAAACAACACTAGAAAACATCTCTATGCAGCTATATCTAACATTACGATCGTAGGCAGCCCGACATCATTGTATAAGCTAATTAATTACACCCACATTCCTGCACGAAAAAAACTGAATCTGAAGAGTAATCTTCCCGTCCATTTTCTACACGTAAGTGCACTGTCGGCCTCCCTTATAATAGATTTAAACATAAAGTTTAAACAAAGCATCGCAAGCGCCTATTGATGGCTCACGGGAATTAATAGCTTCATAAATTATTCCATTTAGCGCCAAGAGTGTATTTAATATATTCTCCGTGGAAGATAATGTCGTCCAGTTCAATTAACCTATCACTGTAACTTTTTATTTCTTCCAATTACTCATGCAAATTTCCCGAGTTTCATGAATATATTCATTGGGACTAGTTTTTGATTGATTTTTTTTTGTTACCAATCCCCTTTGTTGGATTCATGTTCGTACAGGCCCAGGTATTGTAGGACATATTGCCACCATGTGTGTCAATCTGCATAGTTATTATATTGTATGTAGGCGGTTATGTACGAGTACGAGTAATTTCACATCTTATGCTTTTCGTACTACAGTGTTAATCATTATCACCGTGGCTCTTTTGTCTCGGATATTCGAAAACAGGTTTCTTTTAATATGTCGACCATTGTCTTCCTAAAACTACTTTGTAGAATTGAATATTTCATCTCTTTGTCTTGTCGCGAAAGTTAATGATCGTTAATTATTCTTTGCAATAAGTGGGCGGTGTTATTGTATTAGCTTCAAACTTTAGGTGTCGATAAATGCGTTTCCTTTGGCTTGTGTAAATCTGTAATTTTCGAATTATTCATGGTAATGTCGATCTATTAGACATCAAGCATCACAACAATGTGTCATACACGAAGTAATTATAACGTTTGTTCTCTGTTGTTGCGTGACGAACGCCGATAATTGTTTCTTAGACTTATGACTAAGATTAATAAATAAAAACAGACGTATTTATCATCAAAATGTTATAGTTTTTTTTTTTTTCAGGTAAAATACGCAGCGTCTCGCAGCTTCCATTAATCAGTAAGTTGTAAAAACTAAACTAACACTTTAATCCTAATTTAATTCTTACTAAAATTGCATGGAATACCGCTTCAGTAATAAAAGGTTAGACTATTGAAGCGGATTCTCATGTTTAACGACCTGAATTACCAAATAGTCCAGTCAAATTAGCGATCCACCTCGAAATGAGAGATAATAAGCTGAATTTTCGTATTACCTTCATTAGGGCGAAATAAAAGTTAAAAGTTTAATGTTTGTTTTTGCGATAGGGGGCGGTGAAAAATACTAAATATGTATAAATATTGCATAATGTTTACTTCAAATCTAATTTCAGTAAATTAAGATACACATTTACAGGGTTACATTGCAAAGGGGTGCCAAATCTTAAGGAGTGACTCAGAATCAGTGACATAATCGAACTATGCAAAGAAAAAAAAATCTTTTCACATTTAATTATTCTTATCCTCTGTTAAAATCGTACCCGTGGATAATTTAACTCATTCTTGAAAAAAAGGCACCATATATGCACTGCGTAAGGTCCTTGTTGGCTCGCCGTACCTACGCCTCTAATTAATTACCACGCGGCTTTCGTAATCTCTCTATTGACTTTATTTTTGAATATTTTAAAGTATTTTTTTTTCGTAACATGCGATTAAGTATTTAAAACAAATAAGATTAAGACGCTTCTTTATATTGTTCCCAAGATCTTATTTTTTAAATTTGGCACCCCTTTTGCAATGTAACCCTGAATACTATTTAATTAGTTTTTAGTTATTAAATGAATATTTATAATATATGTAAAATGTCATTGAATACAACGTAATAATAATACAAATTATTCAAAATTCAGAGAAGTATTTACAGATATTCACTTGCTTGCATGAAACCATGCGTATGAAACCGAAACAGTTTTTTTAAACCTTCGACCTTGAATAACTTACGACGCAGACACGAGATTTTTTGAGACTTTTGAGACAACTTTTAGAACACCAAAATTAAGGTATATACGAAAATTCAGCTTATTACTTATTTCTCATTTTGAAGTTGACTCCTTTTTATGTTAAATTGACTGGACTAACAACTGTTTATAAATTATAAATTTTAAACGCATAAAGATGTTGTATTGTATTGTGTATATTTTGTACTAATTAAGTGTTTTTTCAAACTATAAATATTCTGATAAAAGTTGGGAACAATTGAAATAAAGCTTGTAAAAACACGAATGTTAGAACATATCTAATTATAAAATCAAAACGCATTGATACGGAAAATTTGTATCGATCATCATAGAGTGCCATCTTCTACCGAATTTTGGAGGACAGTATATGAAATCCTGATCGGTTACTGGCTAGGTTATGATTTTGCAGTAGCAGAGGCCCGTCTATTGATATCGTCAAATCGTTTGCGTATTTGACAATCTGTTTTTTTTTATTGATGCAGAAAAAACTTCGAAAAATATCAAAATAAATATAAATAAAATAAATATTGGACAACATCACATACATTGCTCTGCTCCTATGGTAAGTAGCCAAAGCACTTGTGTTACAGAAATCAGAAACAATGACGGTACCACAACACCCAGACCGGAGAAAATATAGAAAATTTATTTTTCTACATTGACCGATAGGGAATCGACCCGGGTCCTCAGAGATAGCGACACCAAATCTAGTATGCTCGCCTCGGCTACAAAGGTCGTTATTTTTGTATAGACGAGATAGTTCCTGAGAAGAGAACTACCTCTACGCAATATACCCTAAGGTAGGTTTTTTGTCTGTCAAAATAGATCGCAGCATAACTGCATCATTATGAGACCTTCTTTCTTCTAACTTACATACATTACATCATTTGTTGTTCTATTCAAATATTGAAATCCGCCTATAGACTAGATATTTCAAGCCTGTTTATGGTACTGAAATACAAGAGTGTCTTTCGAGAGTGTTTTTCGAAGACGATACGAAACGATAACCTAATTCCGAATCTCATGGGAGTAAAGACGCTGGTAAAACTATATTTAAAACAAAATTCATAGAACAAATGTCAATAATATAATTTTCTAATCAACGTTGAAAATGACAATTGAACCCAGTTAGTTATATTGCATTTGTACGCTTTCTAACTCTGCTGTTGAACTTAAAGTTATTATTCTTGCTTTCCAACAATTGTCTCTGACTGAGCGGAGCTAACAATTTTACGTTTGTTTTATGTAAATTATGACTACATGCCAGTAAGTATTTTTTAGGTATTGTATTTTGTTTCAGATGATGTATTATAAACTAACTGTATACCTATGCTCTTCAATATTTAAAACAATTATTTAATGTTACAAGTAAACATAAATTCAAGTCTAGTAAACCATTTATGGGGTGTCATCGAGCAATATAACACTCGTTATATACCAACTTGCTTCCTTATAGATAATTTTATGGACCATTGAGTCTTCAATAAACAAACTTAACATATCGGCCGTAATATAATAAAGTGTCCATTGAACAAATACTTGACGACGTAATGACAATAGCCAACACATAATTAACAGGTCAAATGAAGCGTTCACTGGAGTTACAAAAAAGGAAGATGCTAACAGGGCTCTTATATATTATGAACAGTTTATAATTCGACTTGTCTTAGTGTAGGGGGCAGTTTTGTCTTATCTGAAACAGACGTACATCGAAAACTTGAATTGTTGTTGCATTAACTGTGGTCTATTTTGTGATCTTAATCCTACTGGTATTATTTATATTACGCCTGGAATCCTCTTCCGCGTGTGCATTGTATATTCCGTGACCTTGCTTTATGAAACCAATACACTAATCTGCGTTACCTCTACACCGTTAATGAAATCTGACTGTTTATTACCATAAATAATGGGCTCGTTAACATCAGCCTACATCCGATTGTCGTCAGATATATCGAGCACCTCTTATGGGATCGTGGGAGGTGAAAGTCTGACGGTCTGTCCTTGAGGCCCTGGCGCAAATAGAGACGGGAAGCGTGCTATTTACATTATTTTGAGTTTTATCTCTTCGCTATACGGTCGTGAATTAACTCACTAGTCTGATGCAATGCAATCTAATTTAATACAATATTTTAAAATAGTTCCGGAGGGTGGGCACGTGAACAGGAATTAACTAAAGTTATTAAATTAAGCCGGAAAACCGTCTCAAGCAACTATTATACCAAACAATCGTTTGGGGTAGATTATGCGATCTATGACCACTAAATTGAAAATATTTGGCTCTTGTAAAGGCATATTTCTGCGACTAATGACAAATAGCGATAATGTATTATACTTGTACCACAACCTTCACCGTAATGCACGTAGAGAATAGAAATCTATCAATCAATATGACATCATCTATTAACATTTCGTTGGAGCCGCCAAAGCTATTGTACTAAGGAGTGATGCACTCCGTTGAACTTAATTTCAATCCTAAATCAATTCCGATGCGATTAATAAATGAAACAACACTCTGAGGTTCGTTGACTGGACGTTATCAATTTAGAAACAGTTGGCCAGCCCGTTATCGGTGCATAATAACGCCTCTGAAGCAAATGCAAACAACACACACACACATTGCTTAAACAGAACGACGCCGTTTAATTCATGTAGAATTATAAAATCAAAATAATGGTAATATCAGCCCGTTATTTACGTCATAATATGCGGACCTAAAACCTTCCCCTGGCGTGTTGTTCATGAATGTAAAACATTTAATAACTGCGAAATGATACGTGACACTGCTACAACCATTACGCGTTAAGGCTTAGATATGGCCATTAACTTAATTAAATGCCCTCCCCTTACTGGCATACTTCTCTTTTATGTTTGATTACCGGAGACTAGTTCACGTGTGCTAACGACAGCATTTTTATAGCTTCAAAAATAATTTTCAACCGTTATTATTAACGATATCCTTCTGACATATCATCTATTACCGGCAAATGATTCCTAGAGTTGACACCGTTTCGAAGTTGATTTTGTATTTATAGAGACAACAGAGGCGCGACAGCGGCGGCTACCTGAGGGTAAATGACCACCTGACCCATATCCATGTCCCGACTTTCACCGGCGGACGTTCACCCGGGAACCGACGCGTAAACACCCGTTCCAATTTCAAAATTGGAACTGCTCGGACAGAGCGGAGTCCATTAATTGAGGGCGCATTCCAATTAAGACCTCGTTGTGCTCGCTCTTACGCAATTAGCATCGTCCGGTCAAAGCATGGGAACAACTGTTTCTGCCTGCAACACAGAACATCGCTTTGGATCGAATGAAAATGTTTTTTCTTTTTGAGATTATTCTGAGGATTGCCTGGAGTTTTGCTAGCCGTTGAAACATAAAAATTCTGATCATCGCCTTACATACAAATATTATTAAGTAATCCATGTACGTTAAAATGATAATGGTAT
Organism: Anania hortulata; assembly: GCA_963576865.1. Taxonomy (NCBI): domain Eukaryota; kingdom Metazoa; phylum Arthropoda; class Insecta; order Lepidoptera; family Crambidae; genus Anania; species Anania hortulata. The sequence goes on along the minus strand of OY756399.1, from coordinate 4,387,714 downwards.
TCTTTACAATATTAACGTAGAAAAAGTAATAGCATAATACTAATCATTTCGTAATCTGCGCATATTACAATGTTATTCTCGAGTTTCCCACAAGAATCGATTCATTCCAAAACAATTTAGTTTGTGTGCTAATGTTTTAACTGGATGTTGATACTCATTGAGTATCAACATCCAGTTAAAACTCTTGCATTTGAAATTCGAGCAATAGAATGATTATAAATTCCTTCTTTGGAACTATACTGTGACTGATAGACGTCAATTTATTATTCACGTGCTCTAAAACAGAGAAGTGTTATTGTGTTCCTTTTACAAAGAGATACTTTTGATGCGTTATCCGCTGGCGTGATCTGTGTATAACCAATTGAAAGTACACTATTGTTCCTGGATACATGGGGCTTCAAAGGAATTCTTATCGTTTATCATCTAATTACTCAAATTAGTGCTTGTTTTTTCTATCGGTACAGAAATCTGTTTTCATTCATGTAATCTATATACATAAGTTTATGAACTTGTGACATCTTGTAACGAAATAATTATCGAAGTGCAAAAATGCGAGATGAATGAACTCGTTTTTTTTTTCCACGACTGCCAAAACAATAAAGATGTGATATACATGTATGTATTTTTTCTGTATTTCACCGTTTTACGTAATTTTTGAACTAATTTGAAAGTGTAATCAGCTAGATAGAATCCTTATGTTATCCTTAGTGTAGTGGTGACCTACCAAAAAATTACGGCTGCATGTTTTTGGTATGTGTACCTAATTTAATTAAGAATTCGACTTGACGCAGTTTGCCCAGATTTTCTAGAGTTCTATTACATATTGATTTATTGACTTTCTCCGTTTTCCCTTGCCGATGCTACGTTTTATGGTGAATTTGATTGTATCCGTACGACCAGAAGCGAAAGCTTAGCAACAAAATCGGCTGCCGTCAATTTACGTAGTAATTGAAAGTCGATTTCGTTTCGGGTGCAACGAAAGCGTTTACACCGCGTAACACGAGTTTAGATAATATAATACCCATTACACTTTCTAATTCATTTCGCGTTTTCAATGAAAAGTCTTCTTTGTGTTTGGATTAACTTTACGATCAATACTTTAATGGTCGCAGTCGTGCGGTGAATGTTTCCTAACGTATCGCCGTGTGCATAAAAGTTAAGTGGATTTGATTTAAAATTTAAATTAGCTTTGCAAAAAACTACTTTGTAAGTACTTACATGTTTTGCTAACTTTTTCTTTAGACACTGCTCTAGTTCTAGGCATGTAGACATGTAGGTAATGAAAGTATTTTTTTAAAATTTCTATTGACTCAGAGCTATTTGTGTTCCGATTGATCATTAAACACTTCATCAAAGAGGTTACGGTCAAGCTAAATTTTTTTCACCAAATAAAATAGTTTTTTGTCATAAAGTTTATTACTTGCCTACTCGATTACTTATTTTGTCAAGTATTTTATTCCTTTAATCAATATCCAAGGTAGCTACTGCTGTGCACAGTAAAACTGGCATGCTTAAAGGTGAACCGGGTCTGTATTCAGAATCGAAGGGACAAGTGGGCCTTGAGGTGACGCTGCGTCGGCCGACCGCAGCGGGCGAGATGCGGTAAATACTTGTATCTAGGTACACAGTACAGCCTTCGAACAAACAAGGTTACGGATAGCGACCGCGATAGGTACCTACACCTGGCCGCGGCATGATTCGACGTTCACTCCGAACATCACTATTATCTTTAATATCCCCACCATATACAAGAGCGCGATTTGCTTGTGCCTTTGTGATAGCTTATATAAATGACATTTTAATTGGACCACGATAGGGTCCACTGTAAAACATAATTACAGTGCCACATAAAATATAATCCAAGGATTAATACTATTGTGATTCACGCCGGCTGCGGCTTTGTTATCAACATTCTCAAATTGCCCAATTGCATCCTATCGTTTTATTTTTACCGTTGATTGGATGATGTTACCGTTCTCTGAAAACCTTATTGTCTAGTCACCGCTTATAACTTTTATCGTCATCGTTGTTTTTGAGAAATTTTCAATGATACCTATCTCGGTCATCACGAGCGTGTACTGTTATGGACATCAACTTGTAACAATTCGGTCGCAATATTTAGTTACGAATGCACTAAAAGAATCTCCAAAGAATCACCTTGTGGTTTACAAATTGTAATATTGGTTTATGGAAGGTCGTGACTTTGCTTCTAAGTAATAGTAACTCGGTTCGTTATTGAAATTCTTGTGTGTTTTCTTAATTGGACTGGTTCGAATTTGACCATTTATGAATCGTTTTCGTTATGAATATTGTTTGTAGTATGCGTTGAATAATCAGTTTTGCAACGTCTCTTGTATAGTTGCAGCGGTGCGCGTAGCGTGCGTCTCGCGGGGGCGTCGCCCTAGTGAAAGTGTGAAAGTGAGGCGAATGCGCTTGCGCAGCGCACCAACTAGGAATACTACACTATCAATAAAACCTACCACCTCGTATACTGCGCTTTACGGATTTATAGCGCCGATATTCATTTACTGTTGAGCAAAGTTCATTGCAAGTAGTACTAGTAATCGACTTTGCTGATCATGCTATCACAATTTCACAAGTATGAAATGCAATTTGTATTTTACGACGTTAATCAAATTTATTGCGCAGCACTAACCTGCGTATATGATACGGCTTTAAACAAATGCAATTATTGTGTTCCAGCGAAAGCAAATGGGTTTATTTAATTCTAAGCATATTGTTTTAATAAATAAAATTATACTCTTACATTTACTCAAAAGTTAGGTATTCTGTATTCACTATTCAAACAATACTTTATTCTAAATAAAACAGTCACGTCCAACATCACTAACAAGAGAGGGTAAAAAATTAACGAGCTTCGCAAATAATGTATCTGGAGCGTGCTGGCTAACAGTCGGTTGTTTCCGCGTGTGCTCGCAACCAAGCCGAGGTGAACTAGATGAGACGACGTGAAATATATTTCCTACGCTCACTGCATTTTTTAACAAATGAGCTTCCCTGTCTAATCATTATAAAAAAGTCAGTGTCAGTTTTCTTGCGTTCTGCAAAATGCAAGAAATGCATGCTCTTGAATGTCCCAGAATGTTATATGTAGATAAGATTAGGCTTAAAAATCTAAAGTAAGTAAATCTAAAGTAAAATTAACCCTAATCACCTGTTGTTCACTTAAAAATGTTCAACAGGTGAACCCTAATGTCAAAAGCATACGTATAGGAAATGCTGATGATTTAGAAAAACTGATCTTATGCTACAATAATAAAGCACATATTTCTATGCTTTATACGTAATGTAAAAATCCTTAGTAACCTTCCTGGAAGCATTCATTAATCAGTACATTATTAATTATGCTTAAACACTTAAAAAATATTTAGCGTCTTATATTTCCTAGCGTCAGTATAACCTTAGCATTGATATTAGATTTTTACGGATAGCTTGAAAATAACGTCTTCAAATACAAGGCTTGCGAAATGCACATGCAAGGTATAAATTTCTATGCGCGAGAGTAATGATGGTAAATTATCACTACGACGAGTCACGTAATTGTACCGCAATCTGTGTCGATGCATTCAGATGCGGCCTCCATAATAGTAAAACATCCTTCGTCACAATGGAGTGTGGCGAAAGATGACATAAATTTTGTAGGTACCACAGTAATGACAGCGGCGCAAAACACCAATAGTTACGCAACTCAGTCTAAAACTTCCACGGGCCTTATGTGGTTTTACTCAAACGGTGTTCAATGAACCACAAACATCGTAACAATACATATGCGTTCAAGCGTAAATCGTATGACCCCGTATCCCCAAAATAAGTAACTTAATGTTATAGAACCCAAGTACGAGTTACGAACGTTCCTATAAAATCTCGAGTAACATTCTAATGCTAGCTCATTCCTTATTACTTAACTGATCAACAATTCAAAAAGCCTGAAATTACTACCTTTTTCAGTACAGTACAATTTTCCATCACGTGCAGTGGTTCAGTTTATTAAAGTTATTTACAGAAATGGAAACTTTGTTGTTGCCAAGAAATTGCCATTTTGTAAACAGTAACAACGTCGATGTTCTATTATGTTTGAAACTCGGTGTAAAATTTAATTTCGTATTTCTGTATTGGTCTTGTATTTGGTGACATTGTCGTTGGTCTCTCCTGAGACGGGCACTATCTTATTGTTTACACACATGTATGATACTTATTGTTAAGATCTTAAATTGCCAAAGAACTCTGCTACTACGATTAGTAATGCATGATGCTCACGCTTCGTGTCGCTCTCTCTATTGTGCACCGTATGACTTTTCACAACCTTTTGTGCTACCGCAGAACTCATCATTCTTTCATTGTGGACCACGGCTGAACTTTTTGTATAGCACGTCTTATCTGTCCGCTTTGTGGTGCTTCGCGAACATTAACTAATGTCCCCTGTCTGTCAGATGATATCGGGCCCTCGTTAGTGGCATTGTAGCGCCCACGCAGTCCTGGGCCGAGTCCTAATGGACCCTTGACAGGATTACCTATAAACTGCTAGATTTCGTCCTGTGAATACATTTCTCTTTTATACACTACCGCAATTTCAGTTTACCTTGACAGAATATTACTTCTTAAAGATGATTCACGACTGTGGACAGATTTTATCTCCATTGGTATGACAAAAAAATATATTCTCAAGAGCGTGTGAACAGAAGCGTTATAATAAATATACAAAAGTCAAGTCAGAAACTACACATCAGTCTCATGCACTATAGATCCTATCGGTTGCCACTCCTCAACCTCGTTAATCATTAAATCTCTACGTGTATAATATAAACATTACAAATAATGTAAACAAATTTATAAGACTGTATGGTAGTTTTAGACCACCAAACCGCTCTCAATTTAGTATCAAATACGAAATTGCTGTCATTGTGTTGTATGCGCTCTCGCGGGCTCGTTATCTAATACACTTCCCACAAAGGTTCTTCGGAGCTCTTCGACACAATGCTTCCGCCGCATCGGTTCCGCTCTCTTGAATTGGGTAAGTGGTGCATTTGTCGAAACTTCACTTTTTCGCCGGCCTACTTTACCCCTCGCTCGAATTTACCAATCGGCAATCGTTTGTTTGCCGTCAAATATCAACGCGTTTAGCTATAAAACTTAATTTTCACGCTATCGCGGAGGTACATTAGAGAGTCGATCGTTTGCTCAGCTCCGGAGACTCACGCGGTCTTTTCACACGACAATCGGGAGCGAAACGTAGTAACTGGAGCGAATCATATTTTTTTTTAAACTCAGGTACTGCAGCGCTATTATTCTGTTCTGATAATCTAAACCCTCTACGGAACGCGAAAGGAGAACTAGTCTTACCAGCAACCAGCAGCTATAGACTAAAATCCGGCTCGCCGCTGCCAACTGGTTGTTTATTTTGTTGTTAATAGTCCTACTCTTGCAACTTGCAAGACCACTAGAATCAGGATGGTCCTATTTGCGGTCAAGTTAAGATCTGTTAGGCGAGCATTGTTTTTGCAGACTTCTAATTTCCTAGTTACCGTCGAATGTATTCTTACCTTATTTGTTTCCATGCTAATTTTAAAAAAATATTCGCTATAATTTGCATATTCATCTTATCAAGTATTAGTACACATTTCATTTTCATAATAACAGTAACCTGTCCGAAAAGAAATTAAGTAGCCTTCAGTATTTTTATGGATGAGTCTTGCGATGTGGGTCGAAGAAGTCGCAGTTACACTTTCGTTGGCAGTATGCAAATCAGAGCGTGAGCTATCGGCGCCACGTCTCTGTAAAATTGTTTGGAAACTTAAACATCAATGGCCTAATTTTTCGAATGACTGCAGATTTATAGCTGCATCATTATTGATGTTATTACAAGTACCATTATCCAGTAATTGTCTCATCCACCGCAGGCGCTTTCACCTCGATTCGAACAATTTCCCTCGTCTTCTGAATCGAGTCCTGCTGTGTCTACAATATTAAGTGCTTATATTGCAATACAGTCGCTACGTTCACCCAGTAATGTGTGGGAAACGGGCGTTCCAACTCTTTTAATTGCCTTGTGTCGGTTGTATGGTGTGTTATTATTGCGGGGCGTAATGCAACGCGGGCCACAGAAGTAAGGCGTCTAGCTGTCTCCGGCCAATTTCGTTGTTAATTATCTTCCATCGGGTGGCTGCCTACTCGACGGCACGTCTGGCCCGGTAACTTCAGCTCGAAAGTAGGCAGTGCGCGTTGCCCGAGCTGATGCATACCGCCTATTCTTGGATTGATATTTTCGATGCACAGCTGTTGTGGGTTAACGAACTCTCAACGTAGGTAATCTATTTCTGTCTGTTCACATTAGAAATTAACTCATTCACTTTTTTTCTCGTCCATAAACAAATGTTTGATTTCAATAAATGAATTAAACTCAACAAAAGCTAACGATGGCGGTGATTGTTCCAAGTTTTAACCTCATTTGCTCAACTGGATTCTGTTTGCGCATCGAATCCGGTACCATCGCATTTGACACAGCCACTAATTAACTCCGCGAGGTCACGCAAACGGACTCGTTTTCTTACCATTCTTTTCCTTATTAATCGGAGAGAGGTCGCGGCCGGTGTAAAAATTTTGTAACCACTCAAAGTAGAATTCAATGTTAATTCGCTTAACATGTTTGGGTATATTAAAACTGTGAAATTTAAAATGAAAGACAGTAATTTCGTTGTTCACGGCTACGTTTGTGCGTTATAGCCGCATTAATTTCAGCGCATTAGCAAATTCTGCACCTCGACCGTTACACGGGGCCTAGATGGCAACGCAGTTGGAAAAGTGCTTACATTCACTGCTATATCACACAAATTATACACTTAAATAGAATGTATGAAACGTTATTTTGAACATGTTGAAGACGAACAATGTTTATACTAATCAAACAATACTTATTTCTTAAAAAACTCAAATCAAATTTCGATTTGAACATCAAAACTTCGAGAATTAGTAAATCATGCGTAGTAGTAACCATGTTAGCGTATCCACAAACAGTACATATTAATTGCAATTAAAACCGCGTATAAATTTCCACGAACCCATCGAAAGGTACTTACATAATTTTGTAATGGTTTATTTATGTATATTACTGTCTATCTTCTATTGCTCTAGCAGTGAGGTGAGTCATTGTTAATAACGAGGCAATCTTGACATGTAACCTGTAATTTCGCCATAAGATTTATGAGGTATATTTCGGCGATAACTGATTACAGTAATTTCGTGCGTGTTGCCAAATGAAGAGGTTATAGTGCGCAGTGATAAGTTTATTTCGAGTTGAAGTGTACGTTAGGTTCGGTGACCGATTGACGGTTAAGGGCACTTAGCAAAATACCGCAATTACCTAATATATACCGCAAATCCGCTACACGTGTTGGCAGCGATGAGTTTTTGAAAACAAATTCTAGTAAATCAGTACAGACAAATCTCAAGTCAACAATAGTTACTTGTACAAACATACTTTTGTTAAAATCGAATAATAACTTCCAGTGAGGTTCAACTAGTTTTTTGTCTTTTATGTAGATTATCAAAAAGTATTAGACACGTTTTTTTTACATATTCAAAATATAACAGTCATATATATTGATTTGAAATGTTTACATAGAAGTGGACGTCACGAGCCCCAACTCCTGAACTTTGACGCCTTAACCTTTGTCATTTTTTGGTTGATTGACAAAAGAAAAAAATTATGAGCATTATTTTTCATAATCCAACTGACGGTCTAAATAGAATTTCATTTTCTTTACCCAGTCGTCATCTCTATTGTAATATTTTAGTCAGCAATATTATTTGTTTTTGTCGTAATGTTGACGGAACCGCGTCGGACCCGGCAAGTGTGAATATCGTCCAATTTTTTATCGCCTTTGTCGACTGATGCTGTCGAGTTTTTTGCTCAACACCGTGTAATAATAAAAACACACACCGTTCACGACCACTCGCTTCGAAATTATTTAATGATAAGCTTTCAAATCGCCTTTCAATCTGAATCGCCAACGATTTGAATGTTTAATTTTTTTGCGTGGAACTATTATTGTCGGTTTTCTTTCAGTCACGAACATCAGCCGTAGAAACTTTAATGCTTTTTTGAAGCGATTGACGTTTCCATAAAAGGCGTTATGTCCCCTGCACCTTGCGTTGCGGTCATTCTTCGCCGGCATTTATGCAAGGTCTGCAAAAAGTTCACGGAGCTTCCGCTGTTCATTATTATTTGTTGTTGTCATTCCTATTGCTAATCTTTTCATAAGTATTTGATTTATCGAGAGGCGACTTCAAAAGAAAGCCTACACTTTTTGTACTTTAGAATTAGATATTTTTTAACTGTGACCTGAATATGGTTTGACATCAGACCAAAATGTTTTCTCATTTTGTAGAGAAAATTTTGACATTTACTCTTATTACCGGAATAAATAATACCTTTATGGTAAAATATGGTACATTATATTATATTGTAAGTGCTATGTCAAGCAAGCATTTTCACCCAAGCCTTAGAAAATAAAATATCTTATCTTATCTTTATCCGCCTCATTTTCAAACGGCTCATGGCATGTGTCACATATTTCGCAAGCTAACTGATACCCGCAATTGTTTTGTAAGAAATTTGAATTTGTTAATAACTTAATACTTACTGGCAAAAAAAAATCGTCGCTGCTAAAAGAAAATGGAGCCATTATTTGCTTTGAATAACTCTGGCGGTGTTTCAAAGCGGAGTCCCTATTTGAGGCGAGACAATGTAACAAGAATGGCAAGAAGCACAAGCAGCCAGTCAACGCACTGTGATATTTTGCCCCGATGTCAGCGTGGCTATCGACTGCCAACGAACCCTCGTCACATCTCGATAGCGGCAATACCGACGTCTTTACTACCAAGCGACATTCGCAGACATTTTCGTTCTCGTTATTACGAGGTATTTCCATTAGTTGACGAGCGGAGTCGGAGTCAGAACTGCGATACTTTTATTATCTTTGGGCGTTTTTCATGTTTACTGAGTCGATAGTCGATTAGTCGCTCGCGACGGCGATTTATTTTCAACCCACTTCATGTAGCACAAGGAGTAGGTTCTCTATTCGACGCGTATCTTTTGTATACATTTTTTTTAGGGTTATAGGATCACTTTGTTGTCCGTCCGTCCGTCTGTCTGTCTGTCAAGACCCTTTTTCTCAGGAACGCGTGGAGGTATCAAGCTAGTATTTATATTAAATACTCAGGTCTACTGTCCCTTGGAGCTGTGAAAAATCTAACTTCTAACCAACGCAATAAAAAAATACAGCCGTTTATGCCGCAAATTTTCGACACTTGCTAGGGAATCAAAACCTACAGGGCACTTCCCGTGAACTCAGAATCTTGAAATTTGGTACGAAGTAACGTCTTATAGCACAGATAAAGGAAAAATTACGAAAACTGTGAATAATTATATCATATAATAAAAATATTTTTAATAACTTTAAACTTACTACCCCTTTCCTCATGAACGCGTAATAGAGGTATTAAATTGATATTCATACCAAAAACTCAGGTCTATATACCTACAAGTTTGTACGGAACCCTCGGTGTGCGAGTCCGACTCGCACTTGGCCGGTTTTTTTTCTGTTATACATTACTTTTCTTTGGACATTCAATGTTGATGATTCTTTTTTTTTTTGTTTTATAGGGAATGTGTTGTAGGTGGTCCAGTACACAGTTACGGTAACCATTTTCGTAAAAGGCGGAAAAGCGAGTATCGAGTTCGTAAACTTGAGTGAAACAGGTTGACTTAAATTAATTTTGCTAAAAGGTGAGCATGATCAAAATGATCATTAACTGTTTTTTTTTTTATTAGTATAGTAGAAGACTATTTTAATGTGATTATTGTGTTTATCGAGTAGGTAAGGAATGTTCCTATCAAAACTGATAAAAAGCTATAAAACAGGATAGATGTTTATAACGCTGGCACAATAATGATGTCACACGTCTAATATACTGTGTCTACTCACGAAGATAACGTCAGGTTATTCACCTTCCACTAGTCCGCACTTTAGTCTGTAGGTATGGCATGACAGAACACAATGTGACTTGCTGTGCCTATATTAAAAGCCAAAAGTACACAGTAGTTTCATGAAGAGTGCGTTGTTGGTTCACGGCCGTCAGTGTTGTCGTCTTTCGATAGATTTACGAGGTACCGTGATAAGTCGACTGTTAACCAATCGACAAATGTATGCATAAAGGTTGGGTAAATATTTGGTACGAAGAAGTTTAATGCCGACATAAGTAACATTGCTATTATTAACAGGAGAACCAATATTAGTATTATGTTGGAGGTATGTTAATACTAGCCGTTGCCCGCGACTTTGTTCGCGTGGTCTTTAGTTTAGAAAAAAAAAATAGATAGCGGTATGAATACATTACGACCTATTCTTATACCTTATCCATGATCTCTTTTTTACAAACTTTTGATTACGACAAATATATCTTACATTTCCTACAACTCAACTAAGTGGTGTCTGTCAATTTGTTTAAATTGCAGACAGCCCACTCTTAGCAGCTTTCTCACACAAATTAGAAATAGGAGGATGTTTTCTAAATATTTCACGTCGGCGCCGCAGCGCGGTATAATTAATGATTTATAATTTATGAGTGATTGCGGCCGAGAGCTGGAAATAAGGAATATCATCGTACACACGAATGTGACCTTCTAGCAATGTGCGCAATTAATCACGAATTAACGTTTCGGAACTTTAAATAGCAGGATATTATTACTAGAAATCAGTTTTTATTATTGTACATTCTCTTGTCGTAGTTGCAGTAATAAAACTACGGCGGAAGATTACGTAGAACTTATCGTTATAGAGTTCACAATTCAGTAGGCGAGTACAATAATTCACTTAAAGTATATTTTTCTGCATTAAAATGCAGCTTACGTGCTGCACAAAGAAAGTGTAAAATATTTTTACAATAGAAAAACTAAGTTCTAAAAGATCGTGAGCTTTCTCAAGTTCGTCGTCTGTTTAACAAAGTTTCCCAAACTCGCGGATTCTCAGACGCCTTTACTAAAAAGTTTGTACTTGTAGCACAATGGAGATAAAATAAAGTAGATTCAATCCGCACAGCTAGCGCAGAAATGTATATCGTATCGAGTTATCGCGAAAGTGTTGCAGTAACGCAGCAATAGGCAGAACGAGTGTCAGTTTTAAATGTCACTGAAAGCAATGATGCGCGCACCTGCGGCAGATACAAAAGTCGCCTAGTCGCGCCGCGCTCGCGACACGTCTACTTTTTGCTACGCACTGTTGCTAACAACGCTTTTTGTTTGGGTCTTACTCGTACTAATTCTTCGAGGTATTGTTGGGCTTGTTGAGCCACTGGCCATTGTTTTAAGATTTGTTACTTTTTGCAATATCAGTGGCAAGTAAATCTACGGAATCAATTTGAATCAATTTTTACTGTGGTTGCACGCTTGCGGCGCAGCGTGGATTGTAGGAAAGCTCGTGGCAACCCGCGCGTACGCAGCTGGCTCTATCTTCACTTTCACTCGCAGCCGATCAATCTTACCTGTCACGCCTTAGAAAAACTGCATTATGTTACTATAGCACTCTTTGCTGCATTAACGTTTCATTTTGTTGCGTAACAAACTCACAAACTCTAATGTTCGCTTTCAGCTCCATCGACAAAAACATTTAAGTATATTTATGCTGCAATAGTCGTAATACGCTTTCACGGAACGTTTCCGCTTAAGATTCTCATCTATAACCTCGCGAGTATTTACGGCGAGAACTTCGGGCTACACAATCTTCGTTCTATTAAATTACGGTGTAATATCGTAGATTAATTGTTGGCATTAAAAGGCTCTTTGCATGTCATCTATTAAACCGACTATCAGCCGATCTTGCTGGCGTTAATTGAATTCAGCGTAGGCGACCTAGCGTAGGTATGTGCGATACAACACGTGTGTTGAACAGGGCCGTAGCTAGGGCTGTGAGTGCCTCGTTTCGGGGCTTCGAGAATAGAATCTCCAAGATCAATTATTATGGCCAAAGTGTACGCAGACAAGGAACGAGAAAAGGTTTTGGAAATTAACACATTTAAATTTGATTTTAGAGACATTGAATAGGTTTTTTCGTTAGTAGTGTACACTCAAATTGACATCTTGACAAATTGGAACTTTTGCATGAACTCGAATGAGTGTAAAGTCAAGTTAAATTTTAAGTGCACGTTAAGTCTGTAAGCTTTAGACCGTTCGTATGTAAGTATTGCCTAACAGAAAATATATAGCAATTTTACCCCTTTCCCACTTGACAGCTAGCATTAGTAAAATTTTATGCATTTTTAAGGTTTCGTCGTACCTCAAAAAGAACTTATTCATCACTCAATTCAACTCATTCAATCACTTAGTTGCCCGTATTTCTGTTGACAAGGTCGTTTTTATCAGGATCGCGTATAGGTATCAATACTCAATTCTGCAATCCCTTAGAGATGTTTTTTTTTAAACTCCGAAAAAGCTTTATAAAATGGACATGCACATGAGTTATGGACGAACTATGTAAAAACTATGCAGGTTTTTTCGAAACTCTCAGTGCAGGAGTCTGACTTGCACTAGGCCGGTTTTTTTCATTCAATTTTGTTTTGCTACCAAGGTCAAATAAATCGCTTTACTTAGGGGGCATTACATACATACTCAAAATCCTTTTTATGGTCCCCGAAGTCTTGAACATTTGTTACCACAAAGCCCCAGAGCTTCTAACTACGGCCCTGCTACCGAATCATAGATGGTTGTTTACCTTTGCCTTCTCAACTTGTTTTTCAGTTCAATGAACAACTAACAATGTTGTAGTTAGCTAAAGTGTTATTTATTTATGAGAGATAATGTACATTTTTAAATCTGAAATGCTTAGTAACGACATGGTTATCGTCGGCCAAATAATATCATAAAATCCCAGTTTTGATATTTGACTTAGGTTTGGTGTCTGCATACTAAATCTTCAGAATAGACCAAAGAAATAGAAACGTCTTTCTCGGACGTGTTAAAAATAATTCTTCTCCATTGGATCGTGTACATACTTATCTGAAGAAAAAAAACTATAATTTCAGTCTGAGAACGAAACTAAAATAATATTACTTTCCGTTGTGTTAATATTTATTAAACATGAATAGTAATTGTAGTAGAGTGAGTTGACACCTCGATATAGGGTGGGTCGTGTAGAGTTAATAGCGTCCTTCTCGGCGCGGTTCACTGAACCACGTGCCTGATTGGAAACTTGTAAGTTTTCGATTAACAGCCTCAATGAGATCGTAAACCAACCTATATTTATGTATATTATAGGCACATAAGCACTCCTTTTCGCTCAGACTGTTATCATTTTATTTTTACATGGGGATTACTGACACCAAAAGTTTCAAGGGCATTTTCATTATTGATGTCATGTTTTCTGCCTTTCCATTGTAACTTTTAAATAGACGGGAAAAGTCAACTCTCTACAGCAGAACAATCAGTACTTGAGTGGGTTACTATAGTGATTTGTATCAAGATTGATTACTTAATATATCAGAAAAAAGATGTCTGATAGAAATCTCATTCAGCGTCGCTTTCTTCAATACATTGCACATTACGCACTATAAAATCAGATTTCACTACGTATTCACGTTAAGTGACTGTAATTTCGATATTTCAAACGGTTTCACGATTCAAACAACAGTCGGTTACTCTGCTTTCTATTCATTCATCATCATAATTCATGTCGTCATTACCGGTGCACTCCATTTTTTCTCTAAATCCGCCGACAATAGCCTACAAGGTGAGATTTGGTAAAGTAAAAGTTGCAAACGCATGCTAATGTGCTATTGTTATTATAAGCGGAATGATTCTAATGTGTCGACATAAAATGCTCTTGGAGGCCGTATGCGGCAAGTGGAAAATGACTCTTTGATTGTTCTGATGTTTACTTTCAATATTCGTTTTATTATATTTGCTTAGAAAGGTAAATAACATGTTTTACGGTACCTAAATGCTTTTTGAATACGTGGTTGTAGCTTTAGCTGGTTTTAGCATATCCCTACTTAGTATTGACAAACCAAATGTACACATTTACGTATATTATATAAATTGGTCCTTCGAGCCGGATACTTATATATCCGGGTATCGTCACGCCTCTTGTTTACCGAAAAAGTTTAACTTCAATGACACACGTGATCAGATGAGTTTGACCTGGACATATTGGTGGGTCGATGTCACGTGAGGTACGCTCGGTGCCGCCCGTTGCCATAGCGTGCTCGATAGCGATCTGCGCCCGAGCAATTGCCTTGTTTGTCGTACCCGGCGACGTGGAGAGTCAGCTCCACACGATCCCTCCCGCTAATTGGAGGAGGCATTTTTGACAACTTACAAACTTACATCGGATAAAGTTAGATAGTAGGTGTAAACGTTAGTAAATATCTTGATTCGTTTGAAGTAAAACTTTTTCAATAATATATCATGGCAACTCACACAGATTAAAAGTACCTATTTTAGGAACTAATACTTAGATATGGCATGCAGAATTTACCTATTACAAAGACTCTGTCAGATAGTGCAAAGTAAAAGTTTACTATTATTTGCGACCAAGCAATTTCGATATCGATTCGATATATAATAGCCTTTTTCTGGGCAGAACCACTCAATAATAGGCCACATTTAGTTCCATGATCTAGACTCAAACCCATCGCAATAGTGGACGAAACAAGTTGATGTTATTACAACATCGCTATTAGTATTATCCATTAGATTTACCATAAAATGCAGCATCATCATTTTAGTAGGTCTCTACACGCCCGGTAGGTTAACAGAGCGTAATGCATGGGCGAGTGTATCATTGCGTTTGGAACGACATGACTGAGCCGTTTCGAGCTGCCCTGCGCCGGACATACCGACATCGCCATTTGTGACGTTTGATGGAAGATTGTGCCTTTGCATGCGTTCTCTTTGGCCCTTCTTGTAACTTGCCCGTATTTATGCCTCTTATCCCGTGCGTACATCTCGAGTACCCAGCTTAGCTCCATGATTCAATGTTGTTGTTTCTACAAAAAGATGATTACGTTTCAAGAGCTATAAAAAATCTGCTCTTTGCACAATCAGAATACAGATGAACACTTGACTATTAGCAACATCACCTCACTTCGTGAAGATCGTTAGCCGTTGAATCGGGTAATCAATCAGCGGCAAAGTGTTTACCTATCGCCGGTTCGTTCACCCCGTCATTCAAGGTTCTCCGGCATTTCGCCTCCGAGGCGACCCACACATGCACCATGATGCACATTTCCAAGTACGATGCACTAGCTTGGTGGAATCAGAGCGCGTGACACGAATACGAAAGCCTACACAAAGTGTAGATTTTATCTGAACGTAAAAACCTTCATAAATTCCAGCCACTCCCTAGAGAAACGGAGCAGACAAATTGAATTCTCTCATAACAAGGCGGTGTAATCATTTTTGTAACAAGTCTGTACTGCAGACCGAATTACTGTAATAAAGAGATGAGTTTAGGCTAGGGAAGTTGACTTAACATCATTGGCAATATTATCTTTTATCAGAAAATCTAATTATGTACCAACGTTTAGAGTTTATAATTATGCTACTGAACTGATAGACCACTAAAAAAATAAAAACTAAAGTTGTAAAGTTTTTTTGCCAGCCGATATCGAAAAATCCATTTTGGCAAGTTTGTATGGGAATGCACTTGAGGTGGTAGGAAAATCAACTAAACAGCATAGAATTTTTCAACAACTAGTTTTAGGCAAAAACTAGTTGAATAAACTGATAAGAAGTGATAAATGTATAAATTTTCTTTTCTTCAATATGTTTGTGTAATAAATTGGGTTGTTTCTGAACTTACTCCTAAATATTTTCAAAAACCATATAGAAAAATAAATATTGTAATTTTGTAAGATAAATAAATATCACAATTATTGTAATAAGTATGTACTACTTACATAAAATATTTTTATTTCTTTACTTAAGTCAATTAACTCTGGTTGTAAATCCTTTAGAATTAAGCTAGTTTTGGGGAGTAAGAGCTCTTTCATTTAAACAGTAAAATAAATGTGAAACAAATCAAATGAAATCCAATGACGTTTTATTTTTTCTTTGCACTTGACTTGAAACTAGTCATGTCTGGTCGACGTAGTCCATTAGCGACAAAGAGGTATAGCTCGGCGGTGATTTACGACGGGCATCGCTCTGTCTGATGGCTTCTTGTATCTTTTAATGAAACATACGGACAGTAGCTGCTCGCCTCTTACGACCAGCTTTTATCTGATGCCCATTTGAATATACAGACAGATGGATGTCATACTCAGTTTGAATAATTTCCTCTTTACTTTGTCGTTCTCGGACACAAACATTGGTGTCACGCAATACGTAATAATTACTATAGATTTGTTGTTAGCTCTGTAATTTTCCGAGTCATTAAATCTTGTCAGAGGTTCATAAAGCCTCCCCACGTGGGTATGCGCGCACGCTTGTTTTTTTGCTCGGCAGCACATCGTTCATCATTACGCGTTTATTATCACTGTGGCCTTGGCCGTGAACGGTCGCGCTGAGGACATACTGGCGCGTGGGCTAACGCTCCGGCTACGTGGACCGTGATATGAATTTTAGATCGAAACTACAAAAAACTGCATTGTAGTCAACGTACCCAAAATATTTTGATTGTACAAAAAGTGCTGCAAAAACTCGAATTTTAAATACCCACTAATAACGATGGCTCGAAACTCCAAAGATATTCATTTCAACGTTATGTTGATTTAGATTTGTTCATGGAATAGGAAGCGTGATCATGACGTTATATATTACATTAAACAGAACCTTGATCAACGTCTCTCTCGAAAGCGGTAGGCACGTGCGTAGAGAATCTAACACTGTAGAATATGCAAAAACGGCCCCCCGCTGCGCCCAGCGGAGCGAGGCGAATGGTCACCATCAAAACTCACGATACAGGCGGCGTAACAATGATGTCACCCTGCCAGTGTTTATAGTAAAAGTTCGTGACTGTCGCACACTTCCTTATCCAATGCACGGCTCGGAATACAGAAATTGCCGCCCACCCTGTCAGATCTAAAAAAAAAGGCGGTTCTGCGGCATTTCCAATGCCCTTGAATACCATTTTAACGTTTATAGGCCGTTATTATTTTATTGGTCCATCTAATCCTAGTGTCCATTTGGGTCAATTGTATCAATCGGTAGGTCGTTATTTGCGTCTACCGTCTGAGACCGGCCGGCCACGTGCTCTTGCGACGACCGTACATCCGCTCGAGACTCATAAAACACCAGCTTTCTTGCGTAATACCTCGCGTTTTGATAGCGGCGCCCGTTCACTACAAGAAATATTTTTTGCGAAACCACATTCAGAGAACTCACGACACCACAAAATTGTAGAAAGAAATTTATGCTAATAGCACTTGTCAAATCACGTTGAAGAAAACATAATTCTTTTATGTGTTATTAAAAGATTATAGTCCCGTCATGATATCTTCATCAAATGTAATTTCACGAGACATGACGTTAAAACGATTTTAATGTTACGTTACGCGCCTTGCGAAAATACGAATTTTATGATGTCGTCCACTTTAAGATAATAATCGCCGCTGGAGGTCGTTGCACTGATCTCCGAAAGATATAGCATTCCCGGGAGAATTTATTGCGTGCTGTGTATTTCAGGTAGTTGTTCATAATCGTCCTTAGCAGAGTTAGTAGTATCTTCTGTCCGTCAACGGGAATAAATTCCTAGAACGCGTTTGATACGATTCCAGATGAATTTCGCCTCGGCAGAGATGGAGCATTTTGCTAACGACTTTGTAGTTGGAGCAGTAATATATATTCTATTTTGTATTATGATCTTAGTGGCCGACATGTTGTTTTAGCCTCCTATTTTTAGATCGTACAAGCATATCCTCACAGTTTTTTTTTTGTTATATGTTGACATGATTCATCCTTTTCTCACGAATTCGAATATAAATACGAATTGATAAAAGCCAATAAATAACATTTATTGCCACATTATAGTTTCGTAAATATGCGTATTTATACTTGAATGAATGTGCATTTATATGTTTACATTCGAGTATCACTACAGTTTGAAAACCCAGCTCACGTAAATGAAATGACAACATCGTATATTCACTTATAAACACATAAGAATAAAGCCGATGAGTTGTAAACGCGGCCGATCACGTACGTGCACCGCAGATCATGTATTCGATGCACGGAAAAATATAGCCAACAACAAGAAACAACAAAAATACTCGTGAGACTTTTGGTTGAAACGTTACCAGTGGCGATTCGGTTGTACGATTCTCCAAACTAAACTAAAAGTCTATTTCTCGTATGTGAATAAAAAAGACAATCATTAAAATCTGTCAGACAGACTTGAATCAAGAGTAAAATATCGCTGAAAGATAAGGTAAAAAGACAAATTTTTAGATTTTAAAGTTACAATTCTACTTTTTAGTTTCTATGTTAGTTTATCAGAAGCTTTTTTGAAAAAGCTGTGTAGATTCAAATTCGAGTGGTGCATCAGAATTTTCACCAATTTGTATTTTACTGGGTTTCGATCACTATATTTTACCATTAATTGTAACAAAATATTCCTGACAAAGCATATAAACAATCATTTTTAAAAAGATTTCTGTGGCTGGAAATAGTCGATTTGTTATAAACACTTCCAGTTGAATCAAACCCATATACTTGTCTTGCGAAAGCTAAAGAAATAATTATGCGCGCATAGGCAAATAGTTTTTGCTCTAGAATGTGATGCAACAGGCCCCATACCGGTTCCCGAGCGGCTCCCCACTGTCTGTCTGGCGGCTGGCGGACTCTAGTCAATGGACTGAAAATATTTTGCATGTAATTGATTAACCCTGTGGCCTCACATTCGATGTCGTCTTCATTAGCGTCGACCGTTATTTCATAAACAGCGCGTTTGTGTCCCCGAGTATTTTACACGATTTAAACCTTTTAAATCCTAAGTGCGCCTTTACAATTTAATACCTACTGTTAATGCTAACTCTCTTGTATTTATGCGCATAAATCACAATTTGTATCTTTTATTGTAGGTAGGTATCTATTATTAGACTTCGTGTACGATTATTGGCATACGACTATTACAAATAACGCTACTTGCTGCCTTTCAAATTTACTTCTGGATTAGCTTGCATTATAAGGTTCTCGACTGACCACACTCGTGATCCTTGAATGTTGAGACGCATTTTTATGCAGATGGTATCTCAGATAAAAGAAACTCCTCTTTTGCAAAATGTCAACTCGTATTACATACGGTGGCGTTCTCACGGTAGCTCTCCGAGATGAACGGAGAAAGCCTTATCTCATGTATCGGAACGCTAACAATGAAGAGCGTGTCGATGCTTATCATCTGCTCCAGTGTGCACGGCTTCCAGTGCTTCGACTTTCACTCGCTGCCTGTTGTTTCTAACACCACCTTGTTCGAGCTCGTCGCGTCTTGTTAGCGATGTCGGAAGTTAAACCAAACAAATGATTTGTGAAAGTTTTACTGCTATTTTCCAAACTTCCAAAAGCACCATCTTCCTGTGTGTATTGCGGCTTTGTGGTAACGTTTAAGTCAGTCAACTGAAATAGAAATGAAAGGTCAACAAATCCTTTGCACACATTAGCTTGAAACAACGGAGAGCGTAGTCAATAATATTGTGAACATTTTAAGTGAACGACCTCGAAAGTTTTTTCGTTGTTTACTTCAAAATATGTAAAAAGGAAGTCGCTCCCAAAGACACGGAGTGGCATTTTTCGTTTAATATTCAATAACAGATGTATAAACGCGTTGTGTTGTGTGTTATGGCTGTTCAGAGAGGTTGTGCGACTAGGGATGTGCAAGACTTCAATCAAATTTCTGAGATCACATCAAAGTTCAAAGTTCATTTATTGCATTGATGAGTACAACATTTAAGAAGAGTTAACATCATGAAGCCCATTTAGTCAAAGCAAAATAGAAATGAAATTAAGCTCATATGCTCCAGACTTCATTCACAAAACCTAGATCTTCGGATTAAATTGGTGCAAGCAACTCATCTCGGAGCCGACTCTACTCAAACATAAAACTATTTAAACTATTTTTCTATGATTTTTTGCCATTCTCATGAAGTTTATTTAAATAAAGTAATGTCCCTACCATATTAATATGCTCTTTACTCTTTTAGCTGTTCTGTTTTTAATTACTCAACTTGCTTTGAAATGCCGATGTGATTTTTTAGCCTTTGATAAGACAAGATTGATTCTGCATTTGTATCTCGATACGAAATTGATATATTCGAATTAGTACAGCCCTACGGCGCGCATGCTAAGCCTGGCGTCGTGATTTAGTGCAGGGCCGCTGCGCCGGCGCAGCCCACGGCCCTAATTACAAATTGTAATGAGGTGACGACGACGCGACGCCCGCGCCTCTACTCGCCTCACGCCTCTGCGCCGTTGCCCTGCGACGGGTCACTAAAATATCACTTACCAAAGATCATAAAGTGGTTGCATCAGTCACTGAAGCAGATCTTTATTCGATCGGTCTATTCTTTTTATTCTTTCTTACGTTAGGTAGACCTCATTAATATTGAGTAATCTGTCTAAATAACACATAATTTGTTTTTGATGTCAAGTTATCACGAGAAATCTACTATCTCTTTAGAAACTACTTGTTCAAACTAGAAAATATAACGTCAATTATTAAAAAATAAATTTACGTGTCAAATAGTAACTCTTCAGCTCGTAGGTTTTTCGATGTCGGCTGAAAATCAATACCCAATCATTTTAGGAACTACGAGACTCACTGAAGCGTATATCTCAGACTTGTAATGTATATTGACGTCTAACTATCTAGTTATTTCTGCTATTAATGTATAACTATCTCATCTGATATCTAATCTTCGCGGGGCCTATTAAATCACGATCTATTTTTTGTTGGGTAAAAAAAACCTTTATGTGTCCGTGGTAAATCTATTACATAATGAGACTAAAGAGATAAATTATGCGTACAGAGTTGGTATTCACTTTGAACCTACTACTTAATGTTAAGTAATTAATTGACTATTATGAACATTTTCAGGTAAATGTTGATTTAAACTGATTTCTATCTCTAGTTCACAATGTTACTAAACTATGTTATTGTAACGTAGTAACATAATATAAACACAAGTTGCTGTGAGTAAATGTATACACGAACCGTCATAACATTATTTTTATATTCATGATCAATTATGTTGACATGTTGAAAGATTTGATTGATTAATATTGATACAGATATTTTTTCTTTATCAGTATTATTATTAAGTACCTAACGACGCTCAAAAGTCACCATCGTGATAACAATCCTACCCGCAACCGATGTGGAAGGATTAATGTTGCTGCTTGTATGATTTATTGATTGATTAGTGTTAAAACGAACGGTCAGCGTCTTTCAAGTCAACGTGTCTCCTGTCCCATAAAGACTGTAATCGCGACTTCTATATTACAATTTTCGGAATTGCTTATCTTTATTTAGGTTTGCCCTCGAACACCTGAATACAGTACAGATAACTGGCTGGACATCATTTGCGCCATGGTCTGCTGTGACACACCGAAAACGGCTATAACTTATGTTACCATTCTTTAGCCCCCAATCCTTTTGTGTCACTTCTTTTGACTAAGTTTCTGGTTGCTAAGCCGCGACACACATAGAAGCGTGAGCGGGACGTTGACGGGTCGGGTGGTCGGGCGCGGCGGGCCATCCCCCGCTCACGCCGGCGCTGTCTGTGGGCGCCTCGCCGTTCTCCCGACCCTTCCCGACCCTTCCCGACCCGACCCGTCGCCGTCCCACTCACGCTGTATGTGTGTGTTACGTTCTAATGTCTGTCGTATTAATACAAATTAGCTAACACCTGATGTACTTCTGGATTTGATACGTGCGTGCTGTAAAAACTAGCCTTATCAAAATAACATATAAGAATATACATATATACAAAAGAATATCCATTTCTTCGAACAATTATTTACTTCTTTGAAGCCTTGACGTCATCAGGTTTATAGTAGCGTTTTTTGCTAGAGCGTCATTAACTTTTTACCAGTTTAGCGAATGCGGTTTCAATACCGTTGCTGTTGCTACGGGAGACCCTCGGGCGCCTGCTGAGATCTCTTGTATTCATGACTGGCATACATACATCCCAACAGAACAATAGACTAGTTTTTAACACGGCTTTGTTCGAACACCAATGTAAATCGAAGCCGAGATGTGGTAACGGATATTTACGCTTAAAGGAGTAGCGACTTTTTCAATCTTTTTTTTTTTACTACGATCAATTAAGTTTTTTATTACAGTAAGGTCACATATTTCCTAAGTAATTTTACAAGATTCTCTAATATGTCCTAAGATCGCTGACTGCCTGATCTCATGACTCGATTCTCAGTCCCTTTTCCAGTAAGGACTGAACCTACTGTAGTATTCTAAAGCCACTGCGCTACCAATATGATTAAACTTGGAAATAATTAACACGCACGAACCGCGATTAGGTATATTTAACGGTAGCGTTTTGCAACTGTGCGGAAACAAACATGATTTTTTGTCGCTCTACATCACTTGTTTAGCTGTTTGCAATAGATAACAGTTACTACCTCTTGTTTTGTAAAAAAAATAATGCAAATCCGTTTGAATAACGTTGTTTTTTATTTGTTACAGTTACTGCCACTCTACCACCACAGAGGCCTTGGATACCCTTGACACGACCAAACAGGACTCGTCCGACATGTAAGTAAAGTTTTTAGCCCCTCGCATTCATTGCTTAATACATAAACTACTGTTCTTAATAATGACTTGTTTACACGATGACAGTATTTAGATCCAGACTGAATCGAAAACCGGTTAATCTACTATGTAACCTTAACCGAAATATTAAAGGTTTTTATTTCAAAATTAATTGTTATATACACCAACTACTGACTTGCTATGACAAATCTATTTTTATGGTAAGCTCTTTGCAGCTAACTATCGATAGTAGCTATTAGAAATGGGTCTTGTATTCTAAATTAAATATTAACCGGTTTTATTCCTTGGATCTAGCAAATCGTAATTTTAGTGCCCCAGTGTCATTACAGTAATATAGACTGGATCGATCCAGTAAGTAAAGTTTGCTGTCAATTTAACATAGCATTGGACACTCGAATATAAACTGGTAGCGACTGCTCGGACGGATCTAGAACCTAGTCAAAGGCAGTACAGGACTGACTTATTGGATTGCAAAGACAGCATTGGACTGGGTTTTAAAGAATCTCCACACGACCATAGTAATAACTCGGCATGCGTAGTGGTTTACTGTCACTACTCCATCGTCATAAGCCAAGTCGTTCACCTTGCGTCGACCAAATGCATCTAAATAACTCATGGTTATGATCAAATTAAAAGGCTGTTAAGTTAAACGTTACTGTTCAGGCATGTAACTCGATCATCCACAACGTGTAACCAATATTGATAACAAAAAGCTTGGCAACGAGTCGATCATTAATTAAGTGTCGTAAAGGCGCGTATGGGCGCGGCGCACGCGGCCCGTCTCATAAATAACGAAGCAAAGACCGCCCTACCATTGCAACGGTAATGCCGTGATCACCATTGGTTTTAAATAGTGTATGCTTGTCTCCAATATTAAATGGCCAATGATGAATCTAACTACTGCGCTGATATTGTGCCCAAGATAGTCTAGCCTTTCGATCTTTAAACAAACCCTTCAATTTCGGTTCCATCGACTTTTAGCACTGGACGATATTATTAACCTGTTATCTCACATGCATACGAAACACAATGGATGTTTTGTTGATAAGCACACGAATTGGTCCTGTTCCCAAGTATAATGGATGACTTAATTTTCGCTTTATGTTATATCTAACTCTGCTCCACGACCGGATTACATATGTATTTGGTCTAACACATTACATTGTTGCAAATATGGCTAATGTGTGGCCGCGGCGTAATGTTTCTACTCGTGGGAGACCTAGGATGCGATGCGAGTTCGGTCCCAGCCCGGCCAACCTGCAATGTTTCACTCGGTCCCGTTATACACTTAACAGGCTATGACATTTGAATAATTTGATAAGGTGGAGCTTCCTCATAGCTGGCTAAGCATGTTTATTATTACAACCGCTTTAAATTACTCTATCCAACTTAAGACCTCCTGCAATTTGCGTGCATTATATTCTCTTCGAGCATTCACTCGTATTGCATTTAAGAAAACAAATAACTAAAAGTGGTTCATATCATCATACGACCTCCGTAGCCGAGAGGCAAGCATACCGGACTTGGTGTCGCTATCTCCGAGGTCCCGGGTTCGATTCCCGGTCGGTTAATGTAGAAAAATAATTTTCTATATTGTCTCGGGTCTGGGTGTTGTGGTACCGTCGTTGTTTCTGATTTCTGTAACACAAGTGCTTTGGCTACTTACCATAGCATCAGAGCAATGTATGTGATGTTGTCCAATATTTATTATTAATTTATTTATTTAACTTTTTACAAAATCCACAGCTCTTAAGTACAGAATACATTTTCTTAATGACAAAGCAGACAGCCAGTATTGGATTTACATTTTGTTACATTTTATACAATACGTTAATATATTATTATTATATACATTAAGAATTAGTCATTTCATATTTTATTACATACATACTGTAAACCACTGTATGTACATCTTTTTAGTAATAAACGTTTTATTATTATTATTTATTATTATTATTTGTTTCGACGTCCAATTTCTGGTTGCCGTCACGCGTTCCCCAGGTAGAATTATACTGCGGCTATACGTACGACGCGACCAATTTACATAAATCACACCAGACGCTCGGGACCTTGCACCTATTGCAAAATAATTAATTTCAACTGCAGTACATACTGCAACAACAGGTTAAAATCTCTCGGAAGCTCTACCCGACCAGAACGTTCGAGTTCAGAGCACTTCTAGAACTTCGTTACGCACATTCGACCTTCTGATTAAGTGATTGGCCAAATTCGGCTGTTTTTGTTGTGACAAAGAATCAGTAAAGGTTCAGCGAAACGCAGCGGGAGTCCGGCTAGATCTACTTACAACGTTTAGAAAGCACAAAAATCCGCAGACTATTAGTATATCACAATTATAAATTACGTAGATCACACTATAAGTTTTGCGTAACTTAAAAAAACAACATGTTATAACCAAAATATTATGTTTATTACTTTTCAAAATACTCTCCTTTACATTTTAAATTTTTTTTCATGCGATCGAACCATTTTTTAAAACAGGAGGACCACAGATCTGAAGGCATGTTTTCTACGTGCTGATTGAACGCTATCACTGCGGAGTTGGTAAAAGTAAAACCTCTCATCAAATCTTTGATTTTAGGGAAAATACTAAATCGCAGGGTGCTAGGTCGGGGCTAAAAGGGAAGCTAAGAATGACTGTGTTGTTGACCGTGTGTGAAGAAGTGTTGTCATGATGTAGGTAAACGCGGCTTTTGGGTCGTCTTTCGCGAACTTTTTCTAACACCCTGGGTAAACAATTGACTTGCTATGAACTGGTAGAATTAACATCGGCATTAACGCTCTTTTGATCTTCAAGTGGAATTGTACAGATGGGACCCGTAGCTGAGAAAAAAAACGCGATCATTTTCAACCGACTTCAAAAAAGGAGGAGGTTCTCAATTCGACTGTATGTTTTTTTTGTATGTATGTTACGCGATTACTCCGCCAATTATGAATCGATTTTAATGATTCTTTTTTTGTTTGGTAGATCGTCATATAAATTTTATCGAAATTGATTTAGAACTTTTTGAGAAAATCAACAAATATATACCCAGATAATATTTTGGTTGTGGTTCTTGTTACCTATCTTCGACAAATATGAGCCGATTTTGATGATTTTTGTTTTATTGAATAGCTTATACTTCAAAGATAATATGATAAAAGTTTGCAAAATAAAAATCACCCCTAAAGGTAGGAAAATAGGGGATGAAATCGGTGTTCAGCAGTTAGATTAGGATTTATCACTAAAAATTGATGAAATAAGTAAATTTTATTTAAAAAAATAAAACCGACTTCAAAACACTAAAATGCTAAAAATAATCCTAACACTTAAGTACCTAATCAGTTACTTTTGGAGTCGGTGCAAACAAAAACATTGAATCTCTCATCGGCTGGCACCGACTCCAAAAGTAACTGATTAGGTACTTAAGTGTTAGGATTATTTTTAGCATTTTAGTGTTTTGAAGTCGGTTTTATTTTTTTAAATAAAATTTACTTATTTATTACTAAGAAGTCTGCAACGTTAAAAAAAATATAACATTCGAAATTCAAATAGTTCCGATTAGCTAGAAGTGCAAAACTTTTAGTCTGCCCCATGTACTTGCACAATTTTTTTAAATATTTAAGTTTAGTGTATATCTTACTACTATGTTCCTTTAGATTAGGCTACACTTGACGTTGATTTCGTCTTGGCAAGTCCTGCTGTCTATCTCTTGATAGACAATCAGATTAGCGTACTGACGTACAATTACTGGACATTTCTTATAAAGGAAAAATAAGACGGTGCAGTGGTTGGTTGAACCCTAAACATTTGTTAGCTACTCCAATACTCTCTGAATAGCTGACAAGGAAGCATTTGTAAGGTTGTCGGTGCCCGATTCAGCCGATCGCACTTATCCGTGCTCAGGGTCGCGACACTCGCGACACAGGAAGAGAGGAACTGCCCTTCGTCTCGCCGCGTCGCACAATGCACAATGGGAGACATTGGCGGCGACCTCTTGTATCTTGTGAACTAAAAGTCGGGACACGATATTTACCTATACCAATTTTGATTTTCGAAGAAATCCAACCGGTGCGAGAGAGTCAAAGGACGACGTACTGTTCAATTACAATATTGCAAGGTGAGCAAACATCACCTAAATTGTTTTTTTATGATATAGGTATCATTTCAAGTTGCGGATTACAAAGTCGGCAAGGCACCGTCAATGCTTCTGCCCCCCTAGCATGACCACGAAAACAGGATATGATATGATATGATATAGTGATATATCGACACCAACTGTAAAAAATATGATAAATAAAGCCGCCAGATTGAATTTTGATCGAAACAGCAATAATAATATTTTAAGGCGATTCATCATGGCGGCTATGTCTATCATATTTTAACAGTTGGTGTCCATATATCGCTATATCATATCGTGCTTTGGTACTCATGCTAGGGGAGGCTGATATTAGTGTCCGTAGGCAAAGGTGTGATCCTTTACCAATCAACTTTACCCTTACGCCAAGACTGTATTTTAACGATTTAACGGTAGTCTCAAATCGAACAGTTTAAATTATTGTAGTAGGAAATCAAGTAGTTACAAACTGTGTGTCGTGGGTTAACATAGGACATTAATTCTCCTGTGGCACAGTGTCGCGCTAGCCCGCTATTGTCAACCCAGTGAGTTATGAAAGCATAGCGTTTCAGACTCCAAGACTTATGTGTTAAGATTTCACTTTAATCTAAATCATCATAACACTAGTTAATACTTGATAGAATTGGTCGTTGCTGTATGTTCAGTTACGAATCGGATTATTTTGAAGTACCAAGTGATGTCTATACGTCGCATTTTCTTGTATTATACAAAAGTATACGTTGCATTACTTCAGGTAGGTATTTCAAAGCTGATCCTATCCTTACCTGTATATAATGTGTACATGCAGTTTGAGGTCCGGGTGGTAGATAAGATAGTAGAAGATACATACGATTATTTGTCTGGTAAGCTTGAATACTTGATTCCAAATCAAAGTGTTCGGGGAAAGACATCCGAATAAAGCTGCATTAAAAGCGCAACCACATAATCAGATGTTTATCACTTAACTAGTTGTCACACAATATTTTACAGAGTTATCCCTGTATGAGTAATCTGACCATTGCACGCATACAAAAATGTCAAGGTGCCACACCGTTCGACGGGTCGCGGTCACAAATTACGCTATGTGTAACACAACACACAAATTGCTGGTAAATAGCCCTGAGTGCCTAAAATTATTTCATGATATACGCGAATTATGTTATTATGATAATTAAATAAGGCTGGCTGGCTACATTATTACTCCATCTGTGCTGAACAGCTGAGATACAAGATAATCGCACATATTAAAGTCGCATTGTTTCATTAGGTTAACTGTTTGTTATAACTTTTTTATAAATTCCAAATAAATTCCATATTATTTCTTTGAACTTATTAAAATTAAAGTCACGCTTAATATTTATATTTTCAACTAGCTGTTGCCTGCGACTTCGTTCGCGTGATCTTTAGTTTATTTATAAGGGATTTTCTGTGCAACTTTCCTAATTTTTTCTTTCAAAAGAACCTTCTCCTGACAATAAATAACACAACAAAAAAAGAATAAGCGAAATTGTTCCATCCATTCACGCGTGATGTGATGACCAAGGGAAATAGAGATTCATTTTTATATATGACGACGTAGCCTTCTTTGTGAGATAAATCCACGACGCACTGTCATTATTACGTATAGTGGCCCTACAGTACAGTAAACACTACTGTTAAGATAAGCTAATTAAACAAATCAGTTTATCACTGTTCACTGGGGGGACTTAAACTCCCCTTTACTTTTTCAGACCCGGCCATTTTGTGACAATTAGCTTGCGTCAAGTTTTATGACACACTATCATGTTGCGTTGTAACTTGTGAGCCCAACGGCCTACTGTCAATACAAAGGACGCCCATTGTTGGATATGTCTCTACCAGACTGCTCCATTATTCCCGGTTCCTGCCTAGCCTTACGCATTCAGTCCCAGCCATTGCTTGGCATAGAGCATAGATTTAGCGTACCGTTTTCTAAGTCTATGGCATAGATAGAGTGTTCATTTTTTACTACAGTGTAAATACCTACTTCATTTGTGACGTGACATTGGCGGAATCGTGTACAGCAAATGTCAAAACACAAGTTTTCGTACTAATCAAAAGAAGAAGGAATTCGGTAGGGGTAGTCGAACGAAAACCATGGTCGATCTATTTTAATGGTTTTTATTTATCATTTAAAGAGCTTTAGAGTGCAAGTTTGGTGTAGTTTGTGTTCTAATGTTTGTGTGAATATATGTCAATAGTTTTAGATCTTTATTACGCCAAGTGACTTATCCTTGTGCCTTTATTTAACGCCAAGTGACTTGTCTCAAGACAACTTGCTTATAGCGTCTTGAAACCTGCTTTTACGGGAAGAGTAGCCTTCACTGAATCCATGAAAAGCAATAAAAACTAAACACCCGTTATTTATTATATACACTATTCAAGAAAATACTCGACATTAACAGAATCACTTCTCTTCATATAGAGCGGGATTGAGTCCATTAAAAAAAAGAATAAGAGTTCTCCATGTTTGTGATATAACACCGCAAACTCTTGCAACGAAAAACTTGATCTATCAAACTCCACTGTTTTTCTGGGCATTACATTGGATTCGAAGTTGCAATGGGGACCACATGTTGACACTCTGGCTGGGAGACTTGCTTCAGCTGCCTTTGCGGTTAGAAAAATTAGACATCTAACTGACGTTGTAACGGCAAGGCTAGTGTATTTCAGTTACTTTCATAGTATTATGTCTTACTTCTCTTGTGGGGTTCTGCTGCGAACATTGATACTATCTTTATTTTACAGAAAAGAGCCATTCGTGCTATATACAAACTTAGTCCGCGCGAATCCCTGAAAAATTTCTTTAAAGAAATTAACATACTGTGGCCTCTCAATACATATTTGATAATATCATGTACGTACGCAAAAATTTAGATCTTTTTATAAAAAAAAAGTGATATTCATTCATATAACACAAGAAACAGAAACAAACTTGTAGTCCCAAACTTTAGATTGGCCAAAACAAGTAATTCATTCTTGGGTAATTGTATTAAATTTTTCAATCAAGGTATATTACCTTACAATGTTATCGAACTTCCTATTAATAAATTTAAGTCACATGTCAAAACTACACTAATGTCTAAGGGGTATTATAAAATTCAGGACTATCTTGATGACAAGAATGTATGGTCAGTCCAGCCTGCACTAAACTGATGTATACCTACCTGTTTATTTTGATTTATATTTTTTGTGTGGCAGCTAGTGGTGGTGACTGAGTTTGTTCCGGCGTTTCTTCTCAGCACTTGCCAGATTGTCTGTGTCTTGTCTCGAAGCGCTAGTAGGGCCCAAAAAATAAGGATACATGTTCTGCCCCATATGGGCCTATAATGTTATTATTGACGATTATAAGTGGAAATGTTGTCCTAAATTGAATAAATGATTTTTGACTTTGACTTTGACTCGATAAAGGATCTACCCAATACATGTTAAACAGGGTTCATCCCCTCATTTCCGTATTAAATCATACAAACTATTGTATTGGCATGCGAAAGTCAGTTAATTGTCTGCACGTGTCGCCCTTGTAACTAGGGGTCAAAAAATAGCACAGGTCGAAGAACTAGGTATTTTAAGGTATTAATATGTTCCCCTGCACCCAGTCTAAACCTTGTAGGTACAAGGTGCACGTCTTTTCCTTTCTCTTAAAATTTAAAAGGGTCAGAGTACAAAAATTATGAGAAGACAAACTAAATATCCGCCACATATACCATTTAACAAATTTTTTAAAATGTTATTAAACATGATTCAATGGGGAACCACACTGCACATAAATATCGATAGGGGTCGCATTGTGTTTTGGTCTCACCCATAGTTTTTATTTAATTACTGATTCAGTGGCTCTGCCAATGATCAAATGATCACTCGTTATAGGTTCTGCTACGTTGTCAAACGCGTCTCAAACTCGCTTCAAACATATACAATATTAAGTAAATAAACAATAAATAAAATTGTATGTAAGAGTATTTTGGAGGAAACCTTTGCCCAGCAGTGGGATGATATGGTTAAAAAAAATATATATTAACCCTGTTAATACGTTCAAAAAATCCTTATTATTGCGAAAACGTATTGAGGCAAATCATTAATTTTATCTTATGTTTGACAATTATAAAATTTTATTTAGAGAGAGGTAGCAAAAAATTTGGAATCGTATCGAAGCATTAGAATGCCAATTCCCATACAAATTGTTTTTGTTACAATTTGATATGCAAATTTGAATTCTTATGTTACAATCGTCTCGTTTTTTTTAATAATTAGAGAAACATTCAATTCCTACTCACATAGTAGAAATGTAGGTTTAAAATTTTTTTGGTAAGTAGAGTTATTTTTAATGATTGATAATTTAACTTATCCAAGTTAATATAGTATAGATTTTGCATAGTTATCCGATATTATTATTATTTACTTTTTTTGTCAAAGAATACTGAATACTAATTAATAGTGAAGTGCCAAGTATTTGTCCGGTATACTCTAGAAGATTACCTGGAATTAAAACTTGGTCGATCCCTAGTCGTAACATGCGCGGGCCCACGTAATGGCACCGCCAATAAACACCGCCTCCCCCCATTATATTCAGATGAGACACGTTACCCACTGTTGTGCTCCTTTTGTCTACATAAAACTTGACACAAGAGTGAGATGATCTAATATACCTACACTCGCGTTTTGCAACTTTACTAACATGACTACTGAATATTTATAACAAGTATAAGTTAATCTTTCAAAAAGATATAGGAATTTATTAGAAAGAGGTTATATTTAATAAAATTACCTTCTCCCTTATATATAAAAACACTTGTTCAAATTAAATTTTATTTTAGGTATATCATAAGTGATTTATTTTGATTAAAAGATTAGGTCCCTAACCATTACAAAACTATTACACTGCGGTTTTCTAGCAAAGTCATCCATCCCAATCCTATCCCACTCGGTGTAATGGACTAAGAGGAAATAAACGTTATTGTTTATTATGTGAAAATATCTACGATGGACACCGCACACAGTAGGCATTCAGTTAATCATTTTGCATCTGTTACAATAAACGCGATATAATGACAATATCGTCGTCGTTCATAACAGTATAATAGATTACTTACAATACCTAAACAATGCATCATTTTGTTTACAGTGCTCTATTGTTATGTGTATTAGGTTTAATATATTGCGTTTGGTGATTTATGTCACCACAAGGTAAATGTAAGTACTTCGATAGGGTCCCGTTAAAGCCTGTGTAGTCGCCAAATATAAACGAGCATGTGGTTTCAAAAGGCCACTACTTAAGCCCAAATTGACAGATTTTTTAAAAAAAAATACCTATGTTAACAATTGTTAAAACGTTCATTACATATTGAGCATAGCATTTGTTTTTAGTAATTACACTTCAGGAGAAAAAAAAAAATTTAAATCATTGAAAAACAAGCAAAAAAGATGCTAATTCAATTTTTTTGACCGGCTTGACTGATTTAATTCGTGTATACGTTGATTGATAGACAAACTTGATACTTAGCTATAAACTGAGCATAGGTTTCTTATTTGAACAATTGCGTCCATGCGAAAAGTATTATTTTCCCTAAACTTCGTTACCTAAAGATGCAGCGAGTGCCGTAACAGCCACATTTTATTGCGCGTTGTTATCAACCGTATTATAATAAGCTTTCGTGCGACATTCGTACTTTGGGGCACTACTCGCCTTAAGTTCAGGTGGCCCGAATGTGCATTGTACATTATATTATGTTTCCATAAAAGTCCAGCCGTGAACAGATGCTCGCTCTCACACGACTGACGCCTTGTGCGCGAAGGCTTCAAGTACCACGTAATGACTCCATTCACTGCAATTATAGACTTTCCTATGCAAATTATCGCGAACCCAACTGTCTGCTTTCTAGGCCCTTACATTATTGCCGCAGACGTTGATGGCGGCCGGTCTAACCGTCTATAATCTTCTCGTTTCTGGAAATCTATTGAAACAGCCGTAGCGCCAGGCTTCATGTTTATCGGGAAGAGTTTATATTCCCGATATAATACAATATGATGGTGTTTAAGTTCCGCGTTACTTTCCTTTATCTTAAAAGACGGTTTAACGAATGTTGCAGTAGTTAAAGCAAGTGATCCATACTCCTTAAATTTTGGATAGGATCACTTATTAGTAGACTTATTAGTATCATGATGGTAAATAAAATAACTGAATCATCATATAGAAATACAGAAATTATAATGATCATCGTAACATTACCTATACTGCAGTTCTTCTCATTAGTTGCCATGCTCCTATTTACATATTCGTAACCGACAGTGGACACGCAATACGTTCGGTAAGCAAAAATAGTAGTTTGATCTTCAATGACCTTAACTTTCAGTCTGCTCACAAAAATGCAAGCAAACGCTTTCATTTAACTGAAGGTGAAATCTATTCTATCAGTGAGTTGTCGCCGTCCAGTCCGATGCTGTTACGTTTATACTCCCACTCCCACTAACAACATCTTGTTAGCACCTATTGAGACTTCTTACGTCATATTGTCGATAATACCACCGGCGTCCGACCGAACGTGATCTAATGAGCTCTTTACAACGCCAATCCAAATGAAATCTTCGCGTACCTATTTAAATCGACTTGAATAACTTAGGTTACGTCTGCAAAAACACCTGTCTCAAACGATCACGAATTGTATTGATATCATCATCATCATTGTATTGTTGTATTGATATTAGAAATCATTACCCGAACTTGAGCGCACACCTCAACTGTATTGCTATTGATTTCCTGGCTCAAAAGTACCACGACTATTATCTGTAGTTATTTGTTTTTTGATGCAGGGCTCACGTGTCGTCTGCGGGAAGTCATAATGCTAGGACATTACGTAGTAGGACGACTAACGCAGATAAAAACCAGTGCGTTGTGGTGCAGCACGATCGGAGCAGATAGAAGCATGCATGCAGCCGTCCTGACATGCCTCACTGGCCCGACATCCGTCGACACGCCTCTTCCGATTGCTCCTTTTTGCTGCCACGCAACACCAGCCTTAAAACCTTACATTGTGCGACGTATCTGATGCACCCACGTACGTTTGTTCTCTAAGTGCACAACATTTAAAAACAATACTCGTCTATCAAAATAAAATGTTAGTGTCACCTTCCCCATTGTTCGGGTGGGACACGTACAATTTAATCATCGCCATCGAATTATTTGAAACGTAGACACACGTCCACATGTTGAACAACATTACCTATCGTTTATTATATGTAGCTGTGCAGCTTTCGTTCAGCTTCGGGCGTAGTTCCTTAAACAACAGCCGATTATCGATGCGGGTATTGTTTCGCTTCGTTTGGCATGTACGCCGCGTCGCGGTGCGTCGCATCGGGCATACAATAGACGTATTTGAAGCACGTGCTGCGGCCGCATTGATCGCCGCACGCCCGCCTGTCGCCAGGTGAGCGCTCGCGAACAGAGATTAGCGTGAGCGCCCGCGCACTCGCGATCGTTATCAATTTGTCCGGAGGACAGCGCTGCGTCCGAGATCACAGCATTGTCTTGTCCTTTCAGACGTCATTCGCCCGTCAACGCTACTTTGTCTCGCAACCTCCACTATGCCACTTTGTCCGTTGATAGGCTGAGATTCAGACCGATTAAATCTAGATAATTGCATCGCCAAGGTCTTCCACGAAGTCGACATTTAGACAACCGACTCTCATCCTCAGGCGTACCTTTTGATCAGTATAACGAGACTGGTACGCGTCCGCATAAATTCAAGATAATGGTATAGAGCGTGAGAGAGCACGATCGTGCCACGTTAGTTTACGTAATAAGTGGATACGTGGAAGTGACTCCGTCGCGATTCTAACTCGGGACCCTGGAAACGCCCAATTTCCCCACTTAAACCGTCTGAACGAGAACAAGTACGCCTATCACCATTATTTCAATTGCATCTTTGACCCGGCTGTTATATGACTTTATTTAGGTGCACGCTCCGTAAACCTGGGTTCTCCATACGTTATCGTTCGTAAACTCTCGCACATTTGCGTCGTCGACAATGATCCTAATGCACACATCACGACTAGCTCGAGGGATGAGTGGCACAGCGGTTGCTAAACGGATAATTTTCCGACTCGATACAAAAGAATAGATGTGGAAAGCTGTTGTCAATGCATTGTAGAGTCGAGGCTGGCCGCATCTGCGCTGAAAAGATATGATTAGAAAAACAAAAGCTATTGTGTCGCGTGCCTGACGCATGTGGAGCGTAATACGAGTCTCATTTTAATTGGATCATTTTTATCTGACACGCGACGGGTCCCGAGCGACTGTAACAAAACGTTAGCGTCAACTAATTGGCATCTACCGCACGCTTGACATGGCGCTGTGAGATAAATGAAACAATCGCATAGAAACTGGGGTTAATGCAAGCGCTGTATTCATGTGAGGTTTCTCTTTCAGGTATCTTCACGGTTATGTGCTACAACGTCCTCTGCGACAAATACGCCACGAGACAGATGTACGGCTACTGCCCCAGCTGGGCGTTGGAATGGGACTACCGAAAGAAGGGTATATTGGACGAAATTAGACATTACTCTGCCGACATCATTAGTTTACAGGCTAGTATTCCTATAGTATTATATCTGTTTTGTAACTAAGTATATTATAATGCTTTCACAATACTTGAATTAAATAGAAGTTCTTGTATTCCCATTTTCACACGCATATTTCTTTCACTGTATTTTTCATTACTTATATATATCTACTTTTATGTAGCCTTTCGTTTGTAGTAGTATAAAGTTTGTGTCGATCATAAGTTTGTTAAAGCTCTACACACAAATGTATTCAATTATTTTTTTCATTTCAGGAAGTAGAGACGGATCAATTTTACAATTTTTTCCTGCCAGAGCTCAAAGGAGACGGCTACGACGGTATATTCTCGCCAAAATCTCGCGCCAAGACCATGTCCGAATCGGAGAGGAAATACGTCGATGGATGCGCAATTTTCTTTAGATCTGCCAAGTAAGTCGAATAAACTTAAACGCGACAGCATAGTGCACTCCGAGCGTCGAGTATATACCCTATACTTTCTTTCTCCGAAACTAGTAAATGATTTTTCACTTACATTTAGAATGAAATGATAAGTCCTGTCAACTCTCGCCCATACAAAAAAAGTACAGATTCAGTAAAAAAAATGTCGGAAAATTTCGTCCAACAAATCATATTATGACATTTCTACTCTATATGGAATGTGCTCTATGACTCCGAGCGAGGTAACTTAGCGTTGGCTACGCTGTAGCACTCCACTAGAAGGAAAGTTCGCAAAGCGTTTTTGATGTGTGTGATAAATTGATACTAACCATTAATACAATGTTTTCGTATTTACTTATTTACGCATATTTTTTTTAGACTATGTAATATTTCATTGGAAAGTATCAAGATAAAGATAAGTAAAAAAGACATCAACGCGCACCTTAGTAGTTTAAAAAAAAAAGTAGTTTATTTTTTGTTCACCCCGTACAAAGGCCGCAGAAAAAGTTTTTTTCGCTCAGTAATTGCAGTACTTAGTTTAATTCTTTCGTGACAAGTCCTTTAAAACTATTTATCCACTGTTTTAAGCTTTTTTCTTTAGACTCCGACTAGATCATCAGTCTAACGGACTAGAACCAACACTACGATTGCCATTGCGCGGTTTTAACGCTTCAAGAATAACCTGGAAACAATATAAAATGTTTGATGACCTTCGGTACGACGTTATTAGTAAAGATGCATCGAAACTTGGTTCAAACACAGTAAGACCGAAGTTCGGCAGTTTAGTTCAAAATGACCGAACTTCGTCACAGTAATTTCGGCTGAACTCAAGAAACTTGTACATACTATCTACCTACTTAAAAGATGGTGTATCGTTAATGTTAAAGTTAAAGTTATTAATGGATTTCTCACTAACCAAATTGGACAACCCAATGGGAAAAGTAACTTTTTAAATGATGTAAAATGAGGTTCATATTTCTTTTCTTTTTTTCTAAAAACGAAAAGAAACTTTTTTTACATTTTATTTTATATATTTAGTTATTCACTATAGTAATTATTATTTTCGAAGAAAATACTATTTGACTGGTTTAAGTCGGTTAAAAGAGCACGAAACCAAACGGGCGAAGCTTAATTTCTATAATTGAAGTATTGATTTACCATTCGGCTTGAGTCGGTACCCACATTCGGTGCATCACTAGATATTAGGCATTGTGGACTAGCGGTATCTAAAATGTGTTCTTTTTTTTCTTTTTCCAGGTTCTCGCTGGTAAAAGAGCACCTTATAGAGTTCAACCAACTGGCCATGGCCAACAGTGAAGGATCCGACAATATGTTAAATCGTGTCATGCCGAAAGACAATATAGGTCTAGCTGCTTTGCTAAAGACGAAAGAAGCTGCATGGGAGAACGGTTAGTAGATTTCCATCAACTTATTAACTCATTAACGTAAATAATAACTATGTTCAGTACAACCACTCAAAAACCATTTAGTTTTTGGGTTTGATTACAGAAGGATACTCACTTCATTTATGTTAGGTTCAAGTGTCTCTCTCGCTCTACCTAGAGATTCTGTGAAATTTAGAAGTCAAAATTATTTTATATTTATAATCAAATTATTTTTTTGTAAATTTTCATGTGTTTATGTTAATAAACAGTCTTGGACGTAAATGCTGACGAAAACGGTTTATAGAAGCTACTTTAACGACTGTTTAGTTTGACGTTTTCTTCCTGTTTTTGTAGCATAGAAAGAGATGTAACAGTGAAAATATTATCGAATTCGAACCCAGTGGGCAACTAAGAATAAGAATAAAATCGTTCTTTTTTGTTAGAATAATATACAAATAATGAAAAAAATTAAATACAGTACAAATTAAAATTACAATGAACTAATTGAGAAGTAGTTACTTAGAACTAAATTTTAAAATCTTTATTAATCCAATTTTTTCGCAATTACTTATCAAGTAATGGGTAAAAAAATACTAATCTTAACATAGACTAACTATAAGTATTGGCTCAAGATGTGCTTAAATTAATCAAAAAACAAAACTAATAATTATTCGTTAGGTTTTTTTACAAACAATCAAGACACTTAACCGATAGACTAATAAATTTGGCACACCTTGATCCAAACTCCACCACATCAACCATTATTACAAATGCTATTATGACAAATAAAATATAAATATTTATGTAATGAAAGATATTCCAGGTCTTCCGACCGATACGGCGATGCTCGGCCAGCCAATACTTGTGTGCACCGCGCACATACACTGGGACCCGGAGTTCTGCGACGTGAAGCTCATCCAGACCATGATGCTCAGCAACGAGCTCCGGGCCATTCTCGACGACTCGGCGAGAACGCTGCGTCAGACGGGACAGAGGGACAACGTACAACTGCTGCTTTGTGGAGACTTCAACTCGCTGCCCGACAGTGGTGAGTGTACTGTGTTGATAAATAAGACTCGGCGAGAACACTGCGTCAGATGGGACAGAGCGATAACAATTGTTGCTTTGCGGAGACTTCAATCCATTACCCACCTAACAGTGGTAAATGTACTTTGTTGATACATAAGACTCGACGAGAACGGTGCGTCAAATGGGACAGAGGTGCAATGTACAACTGCTGCTTTGCGGAGATTTCAACCCATTACCCAAGAGTGGTGAATGTACTTTTTTTTTAATTATAATTATTATTTTTTATTTGGAAAACATACAGTGATATTTTTACATGTGATTGATAAATAAGACTCGACGAGAACGCTGCTATTTGACGCAGCGTCAAACGGGACAGAGGGACAATGTACAACTGCTGCTTTGCGAAGATTTTAACCCATTACCCAACAGTCGTGAATGTACTTTGTTGATAAATTCTTATTTAAGCAGCAGTTGTACGTTGTCCCTTTGTCAAAGGGACAACGTAAAACTTCTGCTTTGCGGAGATTTCAATTTTCTGCCCGTCAGTGGTAAGTGTATAGTAGGAGAGCCGACCGCAAAATTTCGGACCTACTTGATACCGCGATGAGATACACAATGGTTTGCCATAAAAGTGATGCTGAGTCCGAATTTGATAGTCTGCTACGGCGGAACTTGCCGAAAGTATCAAAAAGAAAGCCATTTCCGGTGCGAAAAAGGGGGCATTACTAACCCATCTGATACCGAAATAATAGTTATTTATGGCATCAGTTAGAAATTTACTGGTAGATATAGAAAAGCGAAATCTGTAAGTTTTTTTTTTGCCGGAAGAGCTTGGCAGACGCTCGCAAAGGTGACCATCGGGACCCACAATACCTATCTTATTGTTGTGCCCTACAGGGTCTATAATGATCTATTTTATGTATCTAATTATAACACCTGTGTAACATTATAGAATGCAATAAATATATTGAATTGAATTGAATTGACCCCTAAATATACCTATGATACCAGCATGAAACCAATTTCAGTCGGTAGGTATGAACCCTCATTTCAGGGATATATAAGTCTGCCAAGGCTTTTTCTGCCGAAACACCTTGACAGACGAGATTATGTAAGCAACATCTGTGAAACCGGTATTTTGGAATAGTGCAGATTACGGACATTTTACGTACTGGCCTTTTGTTTTGCATGTATAATAGTTATGAAGGTCTGTGTTGGGCAGTAAGTGATAGAAATATCTACATGTAAATTTTGGTCACTAGTAGTAGTAGTGTTTCGTCCTGGCAACGGGGTTATGGACCCTGTTTTCGCCCTTAGGACCGTCATGGAGAGATACAGGACCAAGAAAACGCCTCTGCACGTGCTCTTTCTTGATCTGCAGAAGGCCTTCGTCTGTGTTCCTCGAGTGGTGATCTGGTGGGCACTGATATCCAAAGGGGTCCCCAAGGCATACATTGACATTATCCGGGACATGGACAGAGCAGCGGTTGCTCTGATTCTATGGTTTGACCGCTGTTGGCGACCCCAAACCTTTCCGTATCACCGTCGGAGTACACCAGTGTTACGTCCTCAGACCGTTTCTGTTTAGTCTGATATTAGACGTTATGTCACACAGCATCAGAGACTCACATGAGCAGCCACCACGGCTGCTGATGTATGCTGACGATATCGCACTGGTAGACGCAGACAGGGGCAGGCTGGTGAGACGGGTGAACGACTGGAGGTAGTCGCTTGAGAGCAGTGGTCTGAAACTCAATTTGACGAGGACCGAGTACCTGGCCTGTAACTCTTCAGATCCAATGTCCATCCGCATAGGCGGAGACAAGGTCGAGCGCACGGACCAGTTTAAATACCTTGGATCTGTACTTTACGCGTCGGGAGACATCGATTTTGACGTCACGGCAAGCATTGCTGCTTCGTGGGCCAAATGGCGAGAGGTTACTAGTGTCATTTGTGACCCCAGAATGCCGGTTAAACAGAAAGAACAGATCTATAAGTCTATCATTAGGCCAGTCCTTTTACATGTCAGCAAAGCGTGGCCGCTACTTGCGACACAAGCAAGAGCTGCGTGTCACGGAGATGAATATGCTGCGATGGGTGTGCGGAGTCTTGCGGAAGGATCACGTGAGGAACTCGCACATCCGCGGTGACCTTCGTGTCCGTGATATTGCAGACAAACTGCAGGAGAGTCGCCTGCGCTAGTAAGGCCATGGTTTGCGGAAACCGGCAAGCTACGTAGGAAACAAATGTCTAGCCATGCCACCACCGCAAACTCCTGGCAAAAGGGGTAGACCCAAGAAATGCTGGCTTGGCATCGTGAGGGCTGACATGCATGCCAATTATCTCACAACTAGAGACGCTCAAGACCGTGCGAATTCAAGGAGTTTTTTAGGAAAGTGGACCCTGGGCTCCAAAGCAATGGCTTTGGACGCAACCGGCATTGACCGTATAGATGATGATGATGATGACATGCAATACAATAAGCCTACAGTAATTAAAATGTCCGTAATCTGTTCAATTCCAAAATAAGAGTTCCACGGATGTTGCTTACATAATCTCGTCTGTCAAGGTGTTTCGGCACAAAAAGCCTTGGCAGACTTATATATTCCTGAAATGAGGGTTCATACCTACCGAATGAAATTGGTTTTATGCTGGTATCTGATGGGTATATTTAGGGGTCCCGGTGGTCACCTTTGCAAGCGTCTGCCAAGCACTTCCGGCAAAAAAAAATCTGTCAAATTTCGCTTTTCTGTATCTACCAGTAAATTTCTAACTGATGCCATAACTATTATTTTGGTATCAGATGGGTTAGTAATGCCCTCTTTTTCGCACCGGAAATGGCTTTCTTTTTGATACTGTCGGCAAGTTCCGCCGTGGCAGACTATAAAATTCTTTGCCTCTAAAAATCTAAGCAAAAATTGCAAACCAATAATATATCTTAATGTTTTAACAAATAAATTAATAGGATTTCCTTCAAATACTTGATGCGTAAAACGGAACGTTTACTTATAGGGCATGACAATACATAATCGGAACTA
This sequence comes from Anania hortulata, assembly GCA_963576865.1. Classification (NCBI taxonomy): domain Eukaryota; kingdom Metazoa; phylum Arthropoda; class Insecta; order Lepidoptera; family Crambidae; genus Anania; species Anania hortulata. Next base: position 4,346,344 of record OY756399.1, on the reverse strand, counting down.
AATGGATGAATCGGTTCGGTCGTCTTGTTAAAACCTATGCGTAGACGTCTGTAGTACGACAGCGTCTGTCTTGTATTTGATTTGTGTTATCGTAATTTTTTGCATAGTTCCTATTTAGACTTTTGTTGCTGTTTTTGTAAAGTTTTCGTTATTGTTTTGCTTTTATTTGGTAAAATGCCAAAAAAAAGGAAAAAAGACTTGTCAAAAAGCTGTATACGGCACTCTGGCAATAGAACATTGCAGTATTATCTCTTATTTTAAATAAGTTCATTTGAATAAACATCGATTAAACTTTCTTTATTAAAATCTCAATTTTCAAAAATAATCTGTTGGATTTCGTTAGGACAGATCACTATTTGTGTCAACAGGGAAGTCACGTGATGTGTCACAAGTTTCTTCTTATCTTGAAAAGGGTATATAGTTCCTTTTATTTGTGAGAGACTGGTGTTTGAAGTAGGATTCATAAGAACCTGGAACACAGACACAATCACAGGTAGGCAAATTTTTGAAACTGAACATAAGTTATCCATAACCATTATCATAACCATTATTATAACCATTATCTGCAATCACATTCTACATCTGAGACAGTCGATTTTTTAAAAGTGCAATATTATCTTAGGGCCTTAAAACTGGTGGCTAGATAAAACGACACAGTCGCGCACCTGACGCTCGCGGCGCTGAAGACGGGCAACTACAAATTTTCATCATCATCATCATCATCATCATCATTTTAGCCACAGGACGTCCTCTGCTGAACATAGGCCTTCCCTACTGATTTCCAAATTGGTCGGTTGGAAGCAGCCTGCATCCATCGGCAAATTCTCATACATTATCTAAAAGCGCTGCACTGGCGCTACTGTAGCGGTTAACTTAACTAAAGTTAGTCTTCTTTATACGGTCAATCCCGGTTGCGTCCAGCGCCATTGCTTTGGACCCTAGGGTCCGCTGAGATAACTAAAGTTAGTAGTGCCACTAATTTAAAGGCTCCCTTAGGGCCAACGCAAACTTAGCGAGCCGCAAAAAAGCGACTGAGAATATAACAATGAATACTAAACCCTAACATTTATGGCATACGGTTCTAAATGGCAGCCCGTGTCACCTTTCTCTATAGTTTTATTAGCATGCCATTTTCAACCTTAAATCATAAACTTAAGGTTTGAGTTTAAATTGTTATCTTATTCTTATCTCAGTCGCTTAGCCGCGCCTCGCCATGTTAGGTTAGGGTAGGTTATCCGTTTAGTTAAGATGCGTGTACTAAACGTAATAACGTTTCCCCCTAGGCGTGGTAGAGTTCCTATCGTCGGGGCGCGTGTCGTCCGAGCACCGCGACTTCAAGGCGCTGGGCTACGCGACGTCGCTGCGCCGCATGCCCGGCTCCGAGCACGAGTTCACGCACAACTTCAAACTGGCCTCCGCGTACAGCGAGGACATCATGCCCTACACCAACTACACGTAAGTCACACACCACAGCAACATCATCATTATCGTCATCAGCCTTTGGAAGTCCACTGGTCGACATATGCCTTCATAAAGAACGCCACAGCGAGCGGCTCTGCCTTCCGATTCAAAAACGTTCGGTAGCAAGTTGTCAATCGATTAACCACGTGACACTATATGATTTAATTTAACTATCAATGTCACGTGGTTTATCGGTTGTCAAATAACTGTCGAAGGGTTCTTGGATTTCATCCTGCAGCTTCCTGCAACCTTGACTAGGTCGACAGTCCACTGGCTGGGAGGCCTGCCTACGCTGCGTCTTACAGTATATGATCGCCTCTCGACAGCCATTCTTTACCAATGGTTATCAGTTTTGCGTGCTGTGCAGTTATGTAGCGTGCTCATTGCCAGAAATAGCACGTTAGTTCAGTAGCGGCGACTTTGCAGTTATCTGCGAAGCAAGCATGACGTACACCCGTGACGTTTACGTCACGGTGGATCGCGAAAGAAGATTTTCTTCTTTCTCGAAGAAGAAGGAACAGCGCTCACGAGGTGGCAGGACTGAGCTGTCTGGCTAAAATACCTATCTAATAAATAAAATATTCGTGGCGGTGGCCCTGTAAGTTTCTATAAATACAATATACAGAAGCTTATAAGGTTCGTTTGCGATGAATAGATATCATCCATTATCTTGTTAGCGACGTTCTATTTATACATAAAAACAAGAGTTGTTGCCGCTGTCACTTCTTCATCCTTCATGGTTGCTGGGTTAAAAAAAAACTAAGTGCATCGCGAAAGTGTGAACAGAAACTCATTTACCTTACAATCTCACGCGAGTTATGAGGCGAGGTAAAGTTGAAAGTCTAAATGAGTGATTAAATTTAGTAACATGAAATTAGTGAGCCCTTGAGCCCTTTAAGGTCAAAACAGAAGACACTCAATCATTAGTCAGCCAACTACTAATCAAAATCAATCTAAAAAAAATACAAAAAAACACTGGTAGATCCATACCAGGCTGGGTAGTATGGATTCGAATAATGCAATCATCATCCTAGTCTTCTGACGTTCTTGAAGATATATCGAGAGGTACCATGCATCTTCAAGATCATCAGGTGACTTGGATTAACATCTTCCATCTGTCAAATATTGCAAAGTTTTAAAATTAATTATCTGTTTGTATTTTGTTTCAGATTTGACTTCAAAGGCATTATAGACTACATATTCTACAGTAAACAGACGATGACGCCCCTCGGGCTGCTGGGCCCTCTCTCGCAGGAGTGGTTCCGGGAACACAAGGTCGTCGGGTGTCCTCATCCTCACGTACCTTCAGGTAATTTACCACAATTAGGTATGTGTATAAGTAAGTAATTATTATAGGCCTATTTGCAGAAAAAGGTTCTAGTGCCTACGCATACTACAGACTTGATTGGCTGAATCGGTATTTGAATTAATATAGTAAATAAATAAATACTACTACTGTAAAAATCGTGCCTATTTAGTTATCGCCATTTTGGCGCTGTAGGCCACTATATCGGCAGATGTGAGCGTTCCGTGGAACTAAATTTAAAATGACAGTCAAATTATGGAGGGTAGAGGTAAGAGTACTATCTCCTATGGGCGAAAAGTTGAAATAGTGTCCTGCAAAAGCAGTAAATAACAGTTCCACAACCCTCCAAAATGGCGCTGGTGTAGGCAAAGGGTATGAATAGTTGTCGGATTGAAGTATGCCGAGTTAGAAATATTAAAATATTTCAAAAATTCCCTTGTTTTGTTTATGTACTTATTATCAAAACAAAAATTAATCAGGCGTTAAGAAATAATAATAATTGATTACGTTTCTTATTTTTAAAAGGGCCTTGTTTATTTTTCTAACTTTTGTCGCATCCTTTGAAATTTGCCCTGTTCCTACTGTGACCACCTTAAATTATTGCAGTTTGACGGACATTTTTCACAACAAAGTTACCTCTACTCTCATTAGGTCATATGCAGTATACGTCAAATTTAGTTCTCAGTACTCTCACTTAGGGCGGTTCAAATGGGCACACAAAATAAGCTTTGTACGGAACAGCCGTACAAAGTAGTGGCCGAGCATACCGGATTTGCTATTTCTGAGGTCCTGAGTTCGATTCCCGGTCGGTCAATGTAGAAAAATAACTTTCCTATATTGTCTCGGGTCTCGATGTTGTGGTACCGTCGTTCATCATCATCATCTCTACGGTCAATCCCAGTTGCGTCCAAAGCCATTGCTTTGGAGCCCAGGGTCCGCTTTCCTTGATTTGCTCCTCCACTTCGCGCGGTCTTGAGCGTCTCTAGTTGTGAGATCATTGGCACGCATGTCCGTTGTGGTACCGTCGTTGTTTCTGATTTCTGTAACACAAGTGCTCAAGCTACTCACCATAGGATCAGAGCAATGTATGTGAAGTTGTCCAATATTTATATCGATCTGTGTATATCCCGCAGACCACTTCCCGCTACTGGTAGAGCTGGAGATGTGCCCGGGCGCGAGCGGCAGCTCCAACGGACTCATCGGGCGCAGGTAGCACGCGTCGCCGCGCGCCCGCCGCCGCCCGCACGCGCGCACGCCCCTCGAGCCGCCCCCGCCCCCGCCCCCGCAGGTACCCGCCCCCACAGCCGCCCCCGCCCCCGCCCCCGGCCCCGCCGCCGCCCCCGCCCCGCGCACGTGACGACTGCGCCGGCGCCGCGCGCCGCCCGCGCCGTGCGCGCTGTGCCAGCGGGACCACACCACGCCCAGATGAACCACTACCGAGGAACCGAGAGACATCTGTTTACTTATGTTTCTACACCGTCTCACGTTTAATAGGAACGACTGGGTAAAGAAAATGAAATTATTTGGTCCGTTAGTTAGATTGACAAAAAATAATTGACACTTATTTTTCTTTTATAAATCTATCAAAAATTGCAAGATAAAGCGCGTCCAAGTCCGGGAGTAGAGGCATGTAAAAAGTTTACAAATACGTGACGTCATGCGACATTTCAAATCAATACAATCTATGTAATGTTTTGATTATTTAAAAAAAGAAAAATTATGTGTCTAATACTTTTAGATAATCTACCTGATAGAACAAGAAAAAAAGTTTGTCGTCATCCCTATTCGAGACGAACTGACCACGGAAGTAATGCATCAATTCATTTTTTATACTATCGCATAAATTGAAATAAGGATATGATTGTAAATCACTTAGCCCCGAATATTGAAACTATTCCCGGAGATGTCATCGCAGACGTCAAAGAAAACTGCAATTGGTCGCGATTATTATTTGATCATATTGCATGTTTCATAGTAATACGAAATAACGGAGCCTTCGCTTTGATAGTCGTTTCAGTATTCGGCTGTAAAGTCTGATTACCTGAGAAATTTTGAGGGGTGTTAAGTGTCCATAAACTTTATTACGCTAAAGCCCTTTCATAAAAACCTAAATCTAACCATTTGACAGTTTTTTTTTTCAAAGATAATACTCAACTTGTTTACGTCCGTCGCACTGACACTGTATTCAGAAAATGTTAACTTGTATATTAAGTTAAGTTACCCCTTACAGTTTCTCAAGTAATAAATATACATTTTACGATTTTTTAATAAACTGCGTGTCGGTTTTCTGACTGGACATTAGAGAATAATATATCAGAATCGTCGAAACCTTCGAGCAGGGGCGTTGTAATACAACGTACGGGCGACTGGGACAGTGCCACCTGCGTCCGCCGCTACCACCGACTCTGCGGCGATCACGTGTGTAATGCCTATCATGTTGTGACGAGTGAATGCTTACTGTGTGACAAAACGGACTGATTCTGAAGTTAAAACAAAAGCCTGTTATCTTTTTTTTCATATCGACAAAGTTTTTATTTTATTTTAAATACTGCACGGAATCAGACTCTATGCTTGTTTTATTTGACCACAGTGCAACATTAGAAAATTAAAAATATAAATAGTGTTGGAATTATTATAGTAACTATGACGGGAGTGTAATCAACAATAGTACACAAGAGCGGTAGCGGTAAAGCGTAGCAATAGAGAAAATAATGCCTAATGATACAAAGAGATATACACCAACTGAAATCATTAAAAGTGCCCGGTTATGCCTACTTGTAATAGAAAAATGTATAATAATACTTTAATTGTGCATGCATCTTGTCTCTGCAAGATAAAAACACATTTTATGTATCATCAATATTGTTTTTTACAGTTTTTCTTTGACCTTTCATGCTATCTTTTCTAATGCCGATTACACACGTATCCAATTAAAGTGTTTATTATGTTTATAAAAGTTTTATAAACATGCTTTTCCTTTCGTATAAGTCATCGGTACTTGATAACTTTCGATCTGCTCCTGTACTTGATAATTTATCTAAAGCAAATTTAGACAATTTTATATGAATCGAATAGTCAATTTTATAAATATCTTCAAGTACTATAAATGTGATAGGTTGAAGGAAACAAATCGTGGTTTTGGTAGTATCACACAATACAGATAGATGTGGTAGGGTTTACGTAACTAAAGGGTCTTACTGGCGGCAACTATTTTTAGCGATTCAGTCGCAATACTATACCGTTAAAAGTTGTAAGCCTATCACATCTACCTGCGTTGTAGTACTGTTTCGGCACAGCACTTTCCCCAGACGCGGGTGTCTCAGTCTACGATGTCTCTTTCAAAGCGGGTGTGAGCGAGACGGCGAGCGAATGTTCCGAACGTCGTTATCTATTTACTGGATGTTAGTGAGGTAGCGTATACTGTTTTATTGTTGACTCGTAGTTACACCCGGAATTATTGTTATGCTCAATAGTCGTTAATGACGCGAATTGCTCGCTTCGAACATTACTAGGTTCGCTTTACAGGACGCTGTAATGTTTTGACTCATTTTAATTGCATGGAATGTTATATCTAATTAACAGAAAACAGTTTATTGGCGATTGAATGAATAATAGAATAAGTTCTAAGGTTCAATTCTGATTACGAAAATATTATTGTGTACTTGTTAGTATAGAATGTGATGTATGTATGTGCAATCATAGTTTTTCCATTCACACTCTTTGTAGTGTTTTTTAAAGTGTATCTGTTCTTACTAAGTATTTGACGATTCTACAAATTTATGTGAATAAGAAAGTACATTCGGACTTACGCTTATTGTGTCAATAAATTGATGAATTATAAATCTGAGATATCAATATTTTTTCAGTCTAGTTGGTCGGCAGATTTACGCTTAGTTTCAATGTATATTATACAGTTGAGGAATATTAAAAAATAATTAAAGTTCAGTGGCGAAATTAAAAATTACTCGGCGAATGCCGTAGTATTTATAATTGATTTATTATAGCAATAAGATGTAGTATATTATGTGTCCTACGGTAACTCTGCTAGTAATTTTTACATTTACCGGTTGGCAAGCGTGTGTCTGGTGCAATAGCGGTTGAGATAATGTTAAGGTCCGAGCGAAAGAGTATGTCAAACGTCCATTTATCAATTTAGACTTAAAAATTCCTCCACTGTATATTATCTAGGTGATATTATTATCTGGGATTATGATGCAATGTGTGTGTGCGGCGACCGGCCAGACAGGCTAATGCTTTACCTTGCCTAACAGATTATATGTATAGCCGCCTGGCTCGGTCGCTACTATTTGTTGTACAGGGATCAGTGAGACGACGTACTGTTTTTAACTTACGACAAATTACCCTCCCTTTGTAACGGTTACACTTTTTTTTTTTAACTTTATTGTCTTTAGTAATTGAATAGTTGTCAATATCGTGCCAACTCTTTTATACTTATATTATTGTGTTGTCTATTGTCAATTTAAACATTTCCTGTTTCTACTTTGATTAAGACCTACCTCTTATTATGATCTAAACAAATTATGTCATTCGTTTGTGTCTGTAATTTAATCTCAAAATCCACATTATTTTCTCTTCACAGCATTACTTTAAAACTTTAGGTATTACTTGCGGCCGGGTATGTAAGATATAGTTGTCAAAATCATTATATTTAGATATGGGAGTTATTTTTGATACTTAATTAACTATTTAAAGTTTATAGAAAGACCAACACTGCCTATGAAGTGACATCACATGTGTGCAATAAGTGTAATATCTTAGGTGATAGTAACGTGATAATATCTATAGAGCGTTGTTACGTTTTAGTAAATACTCGTGCGAGCGGCTGTCGATTATTGTACACAGGAGCACTTTGTGGTACACAGTTAAATAGTTCACTTCGTTTTCGTTTCAGTCGTTGTTGCCGCGTTGTGACCATTGTTTTCATGTGATGGCGCATGAGAGGTCCGCGTGGTGGGTGTGGGTGCATGTAGGATAGGGCAGGTCGAGTCTCACTGATCGGCAGTAGGCGTTAGTGGGCGTGTTCCGTGGTGTAGTAGACTCGATGACGTTCGGTTCGGTTCGGTTGCGCGTTCTATCGCGTCGTCTAGAACAAATGTAGCGGGCGGACGGTATTAGGTTAATGTCACATCGTGTGTCCCAACAAACTTCTCAGCGAGACATGATTTCATCGATTAACATTCTACCCCCTTCCAAATCTCTTCTAATGTTTGTAAACGTCTGCGTACGTAAGTGGAGAGTTAGTTTAGTGTAAGTCTTGTTTTTTTTTTTACAAACGGTATCCCTCGGCGGCCTGTCGCGGCCGGACATCACCTCTAGTTGTAAGTAGGATTATAATAATGTGACGGTCGAGACCTTCCCATTCGCTAAACCATTTCGAATTCACAAATTTATCATTAGCCCTAGTTAGAGTTTGTAAAAGTCAGTATTCGCCTCCTGTCGTGTGGTCCGATCAAAAATTACGATACGACGTTAGTTGCATTTTATTTTTAGTTATAGTAAGTTTTTTTATCGATGATTCGGTGGTGTCCGACGGCGAGGCGCGTTCCTCTAGAAATAGCGGGTAGCATACTGGCGTAGTACAAATGAATGTGTGAGTGTCGGTATTTTACTTGTAGGCGTGACCCTCGCGCGCGCGCCCGGCGGGGCCACGTGACCAACTGTCAGATGCGACGTTGCCACGCTCGTGGACTAGCTAGACCACAGTTGGACCGGCACGTTTCCCCTTCTAAGATATCATTTACCGTAATTAACTTATTTTCTTAAGATTATAGGTTGTTGTAAAAAATAAGTAGATACGAAGAATCTAAAAATAGTTCCTGTTTATTGCTAATTTGAAGTTAAAATAAATTATTGTAATTATTTGAAAATTGTATGCGCGAAACGTTACGGTTCGACTGTAGTTGTTTAAAGATGGCGCCTCGATTCATTCGCGGCCGGTCGACGTTGCGTAGGCACGCGGGCGCCAGCAAGCTATGTATAGTATCCTAGTCATAGGCCGAGGCCGGCGGGCCACCTCTCGGCCTCGGGCGGAAGTCCTCGTTGTGAAGCGTTAGTTGTCTCATCGGAATAAGTAGTGATAATTACGAAAATCATTTATCTATACTCTATAAAAAAACAATTTGGACCATTGCATATAGTTGTATCAACGCTTATTTTTTGTCCTCTCCATCGGAATTATTTATAATTATCGAATTAATTTTGAATATTTTTTATTAACGTATATTATGTATATCAAACGATAGGTGCTGTTGTATTTAATTTTTAATGTTACTAACGCAATTGTGATAGGGATACGTCTCTCTTGTAATCTATCGGATGAATTGTGAAAAAATTATGCCAAATCATGAAAAGGGTATATTGAATTATTACTTTTAGGATAAATGGAGTTAAAATGAAGTTTTATACTAATCAAATTTTACTACTGACGCTGTATAATTTTTCTAAGTACAGATAGATTTTAAAGTCATATCATGATGATCTTGTTCTAGTACTTGTGTAAATTAATATAGGATAATAAGACTGTTGCGAGGACTGCGGCTGGGATGTCTCTGCGCTATCATATGGATTGAAGCACAAACTTAGGACGCTTAGAATTGAAGTTGTATACTCGCTTAGATACATCCCAACTCCAGCATTCCAATTTGCCTTCACTGTGCTTCTCGATCGAATGTTAAACTATCATTTTTGGTACCTACGACTTTTAATTAAAATCATTCTGTATTCGAACTCAAAAAGCACATAGTGATTAATTGCATTTACGATTAAAAGCATAATAATGTTAGGCATGTAGGTGCCAGAACCGCAAACAATATTAATATACAATAGCAACAAATAAGTGGTAAGATTTGGCTTTACCGGACCGGATTGCATTCTGAGTTATACTTACGCTTAATTCAGTAATTCAACGGACAATATACTCCGGTGTCATTATAGTTGATTAGAATCCGCAGTATTGAAGTAACCAATAGAACACAGTACGATGCGTAAGTATCGCTTATGATGAATAATGAGAGCTTTATTGTAACAAGTTTATCTTATTTGTAGTAGAACATATATGATCTCTTTATTTTTAATAGAATTTTGATGGACATTTTTACTTAATAGTTATAGCAGTGTGTAGTTTTGAAATAGGTTTTTTTAATATCGCACATTACGTTTGTTATATTCGCGTGTAGAGAAACTGCGCCGAAACATCCGTGTCTCAAAATATACCTAAAAAATCAACACAGAAATATTAAGCTAAGTGCAATTTATAATTAACTCGTGTTGTTTCTCTAGACGCTTTCAACTTTAAAAACAACATTCATTTATCGGTTAATTCACGTGTAAAACTGATGCCATCCAAAATTGTAATTATATTTTCAGTTTGCACAGATGAAACTTCTCTCGAACAACATTTTTGTAGATCAGTACCTACTTTAGCACATTCATTTATTATTCCTCTTGGAATATTTGTTTTTATTGTACATAATTGTATTATATTTCATTTCCACGTGTAAATATGGCCATCGTTAGCTTGGGTCCTCTTGTTAAAACATTTCGGTAAAGTGGCGCGAGAAGTTTCACTTGTGCGCGTGTGCGTTCACATTTCGGATAGTGATTTAATGAATTTACCACGAGAAGCCTTCATGTTGTCTGTACATTTAATTTGTAAATATGTAATTTCGATAACAATTAATGCTAAACAACGAGCGAGCCGTCGCATTTTGTCAGCCGTTTGGACTTCTGCGCACACTGTAACATCAACTGCAATGGAACCGAAACCGCTTAGTGTTAACGTAAGGTGTATCACAACAGACATTCCACAGGCCCAATCGAATTAGCTCAATACAAAAGACTGTTTGAGACTTTAAAAAATAATATGATATCACGATATTTTCTGAAGCACCTTAACGACTTTACAAAATGTGTTTTATGGTGATTTATTGATAAGATCCAATGTATAACTCACTAGTATGTAAGGACAAATGCTTTACGTCACTGTGATAGACAATACAAATTTACCTGAGAGACACCATAGGCATTTATGAGAAATTTAGGAAACGTCTTAGAAAATGGGAATGTTACAAATTCTCAGCCGGGAGTGCGGCGCTTGATTTTGTTGCGGACCCAAAGTTGCAAATATATCTCGTAGTTATCTCAGAACTTCGCACCGGAACGAAATCGAGGTTCGTACAGTTGAATAAATCTTTAAAAAAGTACAAAGCGTATGTGCAGAAGTTCGGTGTCGGCTCGTAGTGTCGAGCGCGCGTGTGTGCGTGCGTGTGTGTGAGGGGCGGCAGTGTTGTGTGCGGCCGCGGCCCGCGTCTCGCTGTTCTGTTTGTTGACACATTATGTATATTTGAATGAATCAAATTATAAAAGAATATGAATTTTAACTTGAGTTTTATTTATTTACTCTTTGTTACCTATGTACGTACTTTTAAGCTAGCGATAACCGTAAGGCTTACAAAGTAGTCATCGTCGCAGCTCAATTTAAGTAATCTATGAGCGCAACGACCTAAAGCCGAATTACCGTAATTTAAAAGGAGTCACAATCCAATTTAGATCCTGTCCCAGTTACATTAATTTAAGACCAAAACGTAGTATTGTAAACTAAAAAATTCAAATGAAATTACATATTAATGTGACTAAAAATGAACCAAATTTTTTTTTTCCATTTTTGGTTTATTTTTAGTCGCATTATAAAACTGTCTATTTTACGTCATTTTATTAGTTTACGAAAATACAATTTTTGATAGTATAGCAATGTTACTGGGACCGGATCGTAACTGGATTGCGAACATCTAAAGTAATGTTAACTGTAATGACACGAGCCCAGTAGCGAGTTGGCTCTAAAGCAGGTTACTGTAGTTGCACATAACTGCTATTGTATAACCAGGCATAGGTTCCCTACGACCACTGGACGGACATCATAAAATGCATAGGACATGCCCATGTCCAACGTATAGCACGTTGTTTGGTGGTTTTTTTTGCAGAGATCCGAAACGAGGATATTCATGTTCATAATAGAACCAAAGCACCGACCGCGACATAGACCTCCGAATTTCAAAAGCTAAAATGACGTAGGCATGCTAGAACTTACAACTGTTAGGGAAGAAAGGTTTTCAAGTGGCGACCACGAACTAGACGACGCAGCGTGGGCAGGCTTTTCACTCGGTGGACTGACGACCTAGTAGTCAAGGTTGCGGGAAGCTGTTGGATGCAAACGGCCCCGAACCGCTCGCTGATCGTTCTACAGAAAAGGGCTATGTCCAGCAGTATTCATCCAAAGGCTGATAATAAATAAATATTGGACAACATCCACATACATTGCTCTGATCCTATTGTAAGTAGCCAGTATGTTACAGAATTCAGAAACAACGACGGTACCACAACACCAAGACCCGAGACAATATAGAAAAGAAATTCTTCTACATTGACCGGGAATCGAACCCGGGACCTCAGAGATAGCGACACCGAGTCCGACATGCTCGCCTCTCGGCTACGGAGGTCGTCCTCTTATTATGATTTTGAGACATGCCTTCTGTAGTCAGTAAAACAGGTGGTAGCTACTGTCTTGGTCTACCTTGGGCGACGGGATATAAAATAGTTGGATTGTCCATTGATAAAAAAAACGGTAATGAGGTACTTACATATTTTACAATTTATTCTACAAACCTAAAGCCTATAATACACATTATTACAAATTTAAATATATTTGAATACAACATCTTGAAAACTGTCTACAGTCTGCAACTCGAGGGTGACTGGGCACTGCAGCCAGTTGGCAAGGAGCTCCTCAGTGTAGCCCAGGAGGAAGTACATTTTGGTGGGGGACACTGCCCGTCTGACAATCGCTGCAACTCTGATGTGGTTGAACTGGCGTTTTATTATTACCTGCACAAAAGAAAATAAATTAAATGCAACTACAGACTTTATTGTTTAGGTTAAACAAATAATTTGTAAATTCATTGGCGGCCTTCGTAGCCGAGGCGAGCACGCCGGACTTATCTACTAGGTACGATTCCCGGTCAGATCAATGTAGATGTCGTGGTCAGATCGTAAAATTGATCATTTCATGATGTGACCGATCATTTCATAAAATGGTGGTATTTCATGATATAGAACAGAACACGCTGCCTACATCATGATGTGGTCTGACCAGATCAATGAATACTCAGCGTTTGACGATTTAAACAGCTAAACGCACGAATACTTCATGAAATGGTCAAACATTAGTGATCATATCATAAAATCGATACATTACCCACCCGGTAGAGGCGCTAATTTTGCTTTATTTTTGTGATGAGTAATGGCGGCAGACAAATATTTTATTCTAAAAGTGAATAATAATGTGTAAATTGAAGGTGAAAGTGCAGTGAAATATACATCAAGCTAGGCGATTTTTATGAAAGTCACTCAAAAAACAAACGCAACGTCAAAAAATCAAGGAGATCGGAACGTAATTTAAGAGGTTAGTTAGGTTATTTAGTTATTCAAGTGTTTTTATTCATTAGTTATGTTTAAAAATAATAACTTTTTAATATGTTTAATTTATTTATCGACCAAGATTACAATTATTAAACAAATTCACGTAACTTGTAAACATATTTTAATTTTAATGATATGGCCAAACGTGGATTGACATTTCATCGAATGTTGACGTTTAAACGATATGGTATGGAAATACCACCATTTTATGAAATGATCGGTCACATCATGAATTGGTCAATTTTACGATCTGGCTACGACATAGATACCGAACTTTTCTATATTGTCTTAAGCCTTGCTACTTTGATCAGAGCAATGTAAGTGATGTTGTTTAATTATTTATTGTTGTAAAAAAGATGTTTTAACCCCGTAGCCCAGCAATATGAGACAACAAAATGCTCAGTAACCAGTAAGTAAAAGATTACACTAAATTTTTATCAAATATTCCCAGTTGGTGCCGTGTGGGGATGGCCGTAAAGAATACACTTCCCCGCCGCCAACAGGAGGCGTGTCGTAAGAGTCGACTAATTCCTGTAGCACGAGACAGGCAGCAGCTTCTTCGTACAAAATCTTATTAAAAAAACTGCTCTCGCCAACCCGCCTGCCAAGCGTGGCGAGTATTGGCAATCCAATTCCCCCGATGATCAGTCATTGGGGGAGGCCTTTGTTCAGCAGTGGACCTCCTATGGCTGGAATGATGATTCCCAGTTGTAGAGCAAAAATGAGATAATAAACATACTTCACTGCACATAAGTCCGTGCCAGGTGCCTGTCATGAATCTTCGAATAAACTCATCCTCCACTGCAGTTTCAGAACGACGAAGGCCATCCTTAAGATTTGCTGAAAAATAAGGTTTTTCTTTTTTATGAATTTGTTTACTAAAGAGTTGTTATTCTCACAATGCTGGCTAAAATCAGTTCCCAACAAGCTATTTCATGTACATTCCACAATTGAAATGTACCTAGGCACTAAGTCTGTTTTTTTTCAATATTGTTGTTTCTTCTCTTCAAATTAAATTCAAAATCCAGTTAAATACCCTAAAGCTTGTATTGAAAGTTGTATCAGTTTGAGCGGGAGGAACAGTGCTACATAAAGACTTAAATATTCTAACAAAGAAAAGCCATAGTGATAGTGAAAATTCCAGTTTAATACATTCAGTGACATCAGATTAGTGCAAAATCATCGTCATCGGACTCCAGTTTGAACTTAAAAATACTTTGCTACCCGCTCACTTTAAATCTCAAAAAGAGCATCTAACATTGGTAGCTAAAATTCAGTAATTACGTAATTGCATACTTGGCTTCTTGGTTTTTGCTACGGACTTTAATACTTCAAATCTCGGAGTTCCAGGTTCAAGACTTCGTCGTAACGTGCTGTCGTAGAAATATTTTATACTGCTTAGTTTTCTTTTTTTTTTATTTTTATTTATGCTTTGAAAACTATAAATATGAAATTGTAAGAAGAATACCAAAAATTGTGTTCGCATATTTTTGAACGCAAGGTTGCGCTTTAAGCCAGAGAGGTGCGCCTACCAGTTTTGTCACAGCAATCTCTCTTTTCTGCAATTTTGCCTTTACTGTAACTACAGGCATTTCAAAATGTCGTCAGAAGCTGGACCACAATGGGGCTGCTGCACCACTAACGTCGAAGACACAGGTATCATCTGTGTTGAATGCAGTAAGACCTACCACCAGGATTGCTTGGGAATATCGAATTCCATCACCGAAACGAGATGGAAATGCCCTAGGTGCACGGGGAGAAAAACTTGCCAGGAAGATACTTTGATTTGCACCCCTGTCGAGACTTCGGCGGGCACAAGTGAGGAGAACATCACGAAACGGTCAACTAAACGTCAAGCAATCTCATCCCCTATCGAAGAAAGGTCAACAGTTACCCGAGACGACGTTCGCGAAATCATTAGTGACGTCTTCAAATCTGAGATGGGAGCATTAATTTCACAAATGAATAGCAATTTAGCAGCCCTTATGGACAGGAAGATAAAGGGATTAAGGGAGGAAATTACAGAATTAAAGGAGTCCATGAACTTTATTGGCCTTCAATACGAAGATATAAAGGATCAACACCAATCTACGCTAAAATCAATGGCGGAATTGCGCGAGGAGAATACCACTCTACGATCCACCTTATCAAACCTGAACGGTAGAGTCGAACAACTGGAACAACAGGCTAGAGCCTGCAACATAGAACTACAATGCATTCCCGAGAAGAAGTCGGAAAACCTCATAAACATAATGACATCAATATGTAAGGTGGTCAAATGCGTTGTAAAAGCTGAGAACATAACTAAGTGCACTCGCATTGCCAAGATGGATTCCACAAGCTCTCGTCCTCGCTCTATTGTGGTGCAATTGAACTCATCACTCGTTCGCGACCAAATTCTTGCTGCAGTAAAAAACTACAACAGATCCAAAAAAGCTCTAGAAGATAAACTGAATACTACCGACATTGGGTTGAGCTGCGCCAAGACGTCTATTTTTGTTAGCGAGCACCTAACACCAAGTAACAAAACTTTACATGCCGCCGCCAGACTGAGAGCGAAGGAAAGGAGATACAAATACGTATGGATAAGAAACGGCAAGATATTTGTACGAAAGGATGATGATAAAGACTACATTATGATAAGAGACACGGATTCTCTAAACAAAATTGTGTAAATAAGTAATATTTGTTTTTCTTCTCTTTATATTGCATGTTACCTAAGTTTTAAGTTTTAAAATTCAATTTTTTAAATGTATACTATCAGAACGTGAGAGGGTTACGGACTAAAACACAAGAATTCTATAAAAATCTTTGCAACAGCCATTTTGATGTTATAATTTTGACCGAGACTTGGTTGAACGACGGCATACTCGACACAGAGTTGTTCGACCGTAGGTATTCTGTTTACAGGAGGGATAGAGAAGTCGGTGGCTCTTCTAAAAAGAAAGATGGAGGAGGGGTTTTAGTGGCTGTTTACAAGTCACTTCACTCGAAAAGAATATTCACTTTTGAAAGCTCTAGCGAGGATATATGGATTACACTCGATATAAAGCATAACAAATCAACCCAAAAATACTTATTATGCGCCGTCTATCTACCACCTCCTGTGACCAGAGCATCTGTGGATATATTTTTGGATAATTGTAATAGAGTCTTCGAACTGTGCGATCATCACAAACTCATAGTGGGGGACTTTAATCTAGGGTGCATTGACTGGAATTTGGCGGGTAAGTCCACTGGCAGCCTCCCTGGGATGGCACAAGTTTTAGTTGACTTTCATTGTGTCAATAATCTCCAACAATTAAATTCCATAGTCAATAGTTGTAACAGAGTTCTTGATTTGGTGTCTACGGACATAATCAATTGTAAAGTAATTACCAATCCTACCACACTGAGTAAAATAGACCCACTTCACCCCCCATTAGTTATAACCTTACCATTTGAACCAACGTCACATTTACAAAACAATCCAAATAATACATTCTTAAATTTTCGTAAAGCCGATTATGTAGAAATCAACGAAGCCCTAGACGCGGTGGATTGGGCGTCCGTGTTTGACGATTGCGTCGATGTTAATCAGATGGTCGGTAGCTTCCAAGACACCCTTGGTCAAATCATCGAGAAAAGCGTGCCACAGTTCTTAAAGAAACAGACAAAGCACCCCCCTTGGTATACTCGCAACCTTATTCGCAGGCTGAATGAGAAAGATAAAATCAGGACAAGAGTTAAGAAATATAATAACCCTTTGGACGTTATTGAACTAAGAATATTGAAGAAACGCTGCGATTCATTAATGATGGACTGTTACAACAATTATATCAGAAACGTAGAAGATAAGGTGAAAAACGATCCAAAATACTTCTGGACTTACATAAAATCCAAAAAAAATGCTCACACCTGTTTGCCAGCCACTATGACAGATGACAACGGAAGTTCAAGCGACGGCACCTCCATCTGCAATATGTTCGGTAACTTTTTCGCGACGGTGAGCCGGGGTGCAAACGCGGGTCTGGGTGGCGGGAGTATTTGCGGTTCTGTATGTGCAGATACATTCTCGAACATAGAAATAAGACATAATGAGCTTCTACTGAAACTAGAGAGTCTAGATGTCAGCAAAGGTGCAGGGCCTGACGGAGTTCCACCACTTTTCATAAAGCGCTGTTCGAAATCCTTGATGCCACCCTTGTTGACGATATTCAATGCCTCATTGAGCACGGGTGTCTTTCCTGAACAATGGAAAGTAGCAAAAGTAGTCCCAATTTTTAAAAACGGTGACAACACAGATATTAAAAATTACAGACCAATCTCTATTCTCAGTACTTTCGGTAAAATATTAGAATCGATGGTCTGCTCAGCTATACAAGGCTACTTTAAACAATGTGTCTCAGTACATCAACACGGTTTTGTCCAGGCTAGGTCCACCTCTACCAATCTCGTGGCTTTTGTCGAAGATCTCACCGATGCCTTAGACAGAGGCAAACAAGTTCACGTCGTATACACTGATTTCCGGAAAGCCTTTGACACAGTTCCCCATGACGTTCTAATTTCGAAGCTCGCATCATATGGCTTTTCCGGATCTCTGATTAAATGGCTAGAGTCCTATCTTCGGAACAGGACATTTTTTGTTGTGGTAAATGGGTTTCAATCAATAAGATACGATGTAACTTTGGGCGTTCCTCAAGGCTCCCATTTGGGCCCTGTACTTTTTAACATTTTCGTAAACGATATCCCAGAACGAATTGTACACTCAAAGCCTTACATGTACGCCGACGATTTAAAGATTTTCAAGGTTGTGCAGACACCCATGGACTCCGTTTTACTTCAGGCTGATCTTGATAACCTTGCCATTTGGTGCCGACTCAATGGCATGTACCTAAACACTGGCAAATGTTTCTTTATCAACTTCACTAGGAAAGTCAGCGGTATAATCGATCATACATACGCAATTGACGGCTCTTTTTTGACTGAGTTAGATTCAATACGGGACTTGGGTATTCTGCTCGATAAAAAACTTACTTTCGTTCCTCACATCGACGGAATTGTCACCAAGGCCTCTAAGACCCTGGGATTCGTGCTTCGAAATGCAAAAACTTTTAAGAATTACAAAACGAAAGTCCTACTGTATAACTGTTTGGTACGAAGCACATTGGAGTATGGTTCAGTTGTATGGCGACCACACTACGCAAGTCACACGCTTAGGTTAGAGCGAATCCAAAAGAGATTTTTGTGGCATTTGGCTTTTGCAGAAGGCAAAGCGAAGACTATTAGATCCTACAACGACAGATTGAACGAATTCAGAATGACCAGCTTGGATGGGCGTAGAGATGAACTAGACTTGACATTTTTGTTCAAAATTCTTAGAAATATGATCGACTGTCCACAGCTTCTAAGTAAACTTAACTTCAAAGTGCCTCTCCATTATCCTCGCAAAAAAATTAACACAACATTAAGCCCACCACAACGTAGGACACTTTTTGGTGCCTGCTCGCCTATTCCACGTCTCTGCAAACTATACAACAAATACAATGAACATTTGGATATCCACTGGGATTC
The DNA here is from genome assembly GCA_963576865.1 of Anania hortulata. NCBI lineage: Eukaryota > Metazoa > Arthropoda > Insecta > Lepidoptera > Crambidae > Anania > Anania hortulata. The sequence goes on along the minus strand of OY756399.1, from coordinate 4,327,530 downwards.
AATCTTCCGATTTAAGAAAAATATAAGATCCTTGAGATCTACTCGTATGTAGCATTGCCAGGCGGCCCTCTCCTTTCTACTCCTTTCAGTAGAAAGTACACAGCTTTCATAAACTTTTGTGTACCATAGTGTTTGTCTTTCTTTTTTTTTTCTCTTATTATAATTTATTGTCTACACAATCTATACATGTGCGAAATACGGTGCAATTTGTGTTTATCTATAAATCTGTCGTGCAATATTTCTAATTTTCCCTAACCATGTTTCCTCTAGACTTAAAAAACATTGTAACAGCAGTTGATAATCCTAATAAATAAAATAAATAAAATAAAAATAAAAAAATATTGTTAATCTAGCTAGGCATGTATTTTTCCAAAAATATCAGTGTATAAAATCAACAAACCATTAGAATGAAACAGATTTTGTTGAAAAATACAAAAGACCGCCTAACTATGTACATCTTTCTGTAAAAAGTATGTGTTGTAATTTACTTAAATGGTGTGCAATAAAGTGTATTTATCATCAACTTTGTATTTAATTAATTAAAGAAATACGGACTACAAAACTATGTGCTAGCTCAGTAGCAACTCTTCAAGTTGAAAGCTGCTATTAATTTAGTGGCCTTGTGTGTGACAATGGGTAGTGAATTTATTTCCAAATTGGAGGAAATTAACAATAACACAAACTATCTAATAAATAGCAAATTAATGTGTTCGATAGGAGGAATTACATACCTGTATTCCAAGAGTTCCAGGTTTTTCGGTGAGCGATGTAATGTGGTGAGTTAGCCATTTCGTACGTTAGAGGCCTATCGCGCTTTTTTGTGATGCGGTACTTTCCGGACACTACTCTGCACAGAGCCGCCGATGTGTGGATTTGAGAAGACACAGCAGACCATGATGCTAGCTGCCCCTTAGCACTTAGAAGAGGCTGAAAGAAAGGTAATAAACAAAACTAACATTCGAAGAGGTTAGAATTATATTATATAGTATTATTGGAGATACTAGGTTTCATACCTGTGCAATTTTTGTTAAAGAATTATTCATTGTATTGTAGACTACTACAACTATGTACTAAAAATAAACAGCAGCTAATAAATAAACTGTATTTGAAAATCAAATTGATTTTTTTTTTTTTTTTTTTTTCGTTCCAATTGGAACAGGCTAAGGTCTGAGACCATGCTGCCTAGTCATCAGTTTTTTTTTTTTTTTTTTTTTTCCCCCGTTATGAAGTAAATCTAGTTAATGTCATCAGTTATAGTCATTTAATTTATTTATTTTATCAAGTCCGAGTTTAGTTTAGTTCAATTCAATAAACCTAAATGTCCAAATCAAACGTCTTTGCATGGACGTGATGATAGATAAGCCGATTGCATGGATTTAGCATTGTGCTAATCCATGGCCAAGTGTCAGTCAATGCCAGTGACTCCAGTGAGTGACATTATGTCATGTCATTTGTTTGTTCATTGTTGCTTGAATGAAAACAACAACCAAAACAAAACGTCTAAAACAAAGAGGAAATTAATTGGTCTAAAACCATCATATTTTACAACACATCATCAAACAATCACAAACAATTTTAGTTTGAAAACATACACAACCAAACAGTAAATTAAATATAAACAGTAAACAAGCAGAAATAAAATATATATACAAAGCTTTAAATAACTAAATTTGCCCAACTGTATTATTAATAAAATTATACAGAGGTATATAAGTTAAACTATTTACAAGAAGAGCCTGGATGGAGCGCGGTACCGAATTAGGACTATCATATATTTCCATAAGCTCATCCATCAGCACAAGGCGCTGAATGCCAAAGGATGAGCAGCTGAAAAATATGTGGGATAATGACTGCTCTGTTTGGATATTACAATAGTCGCAATGAGAACTGCTTACCATTTTCAGGCGGAAGAGATGGAAATTTAAATTACAGTGACCAAAACGAAGCCTTAAAATAGTTGAGTAAAATTTCCTGTTGATGTAAGTATTATTTTTGCAGAACCAGGGAGCAGTACCAATTGGTACATTAAAAGTGGCATACCATAAACCTTTATTTTGAGTTTGAATGGTGTAGTTCCAATGCCTTTTCCATATGTCAGTGGCCCTTTTTTTTAACAGAGGAATTATATCTGTACATGGAACAGAAATATTAAGGAGACTACTCGAGTCAGGGATAGAGGATGAAGAATTTGTAATTGTTCTGGCTAAAAAGTCTGCCCTTTCATTTCCTAATACACCTACATGCGAAGGAACCCACATAAATGAAACCTTGATATTGTGTACTATTAACAAGTCTAGCCAAAACTCTTTGATTAAAGGAATCAAATAATTTGTGTTAGCATGGAATTTGTTGTTTTCAAGGTTTTTAAGAACACTCATGCTATCACTAATTATTATCCAATCACAAAATCCATCATTTTTAAGTTTAATATGTTTCAAAGCAGCAAGAATAGCTACAGCCTCAGCTGTGAATATACTTATGTTAGAATTAATTTTATACCCAGTACCAGTGTTTAGAAACCTATCAAAAATAGCAAAAGAGACAGCAAAATCAGTTTTTGAGCCATCAGTGTACAGGAATCTATAGTCCCTGAACTCAGAAAATTTACTATAAACATCTTCTTTAGAGGATAACTTATCATCTATCATGATATTAATTGCAGGAAATTTACTGTTAAAGTCTCCCTGATAACATGGAAGAAGTGATGATCTATAGATTTGAAGAGTTTCAAGGAAATTTAAATATTGAGGAAAATCTTGAAGGATATAAGGAGGGTTACGAATGGATTGTAGGGAGTGTTTCATGTTTAAAAACAAATGATTGTTACTTTTATTATATAGTTTTAATATGAATCTTTCTTTCAAATATGAAAACCTTATACTTAATGGAGGAAGATTGCACTCAACTTGCATTGTATTGATGGGAGTACTTTTAAATGCTCCAGTAATGAGTCTTAAGCTTTTATTTTGAATTTTATCTAAGATATCAACCAGTCTGTTATCCCCAGCAAAACATAGAAAACCATATTCAAAGTGACTACGAATCAGAGATTTATACAAAAGCAACAATATTTTGGGATCAGCTCCCCAGGATGTACTACATAATGATTTTAAGATATTAAAAGCTTTATTAGCTCTTGAACTTATTAATTCGATATATTTTTTCCAAGAAACATTATGGGTAAAGGTAACACCTAAAAACTTAGCTTCATGAGAAGCAGGAATAGAAACTTTATCATAATACACAGGGGGAATGAAATTACTAGATTTACCAAATACTACCAATTTTGATTTTAGTGCATTTATGTCAAGATTCAAATAAGAAAAGTATGTACATAACCCTTCCAAAGACTTATTAAGAATGTTTGAAATATGTTTAATTTTTTTTCCAGTTGCATAAACTACCAAGTCATCGGCAAATTGAAGATTTTTTACTTTTGAACCTAAAATAAAATTCAAACGTCTGATATATAGAATAAAAATTAATGGAGAGAGTATGCCTCCTTGACAAACACCTGTAGACGCAAATCTTGGACCATATAACTTACCGTTATACTTAACATAAACTTCCCTTTCAGATAAAAATTTTTGGACCCAGTGAACTATTTTGTTTGGAATTCCAACAGACAGTAATTCAGAACAAAGTACATCAATATTAACACTATTAAAAGCTCCAGCAACATCAAAGAATACTGACATTAAATAATTCTTATTTGTTAAGCTATTTTGTATATCAAGCTGTAGTTGACAAATGCTTTCACGAGCCGACGTTCCTCTTCGAAAACCAAATTGATTTGCAGGTAATATGTTATTTTTTTCTATATAAAAATCTAATCTTTGTTTTAGTAATTGTTCAAAAACCTTACCAACACAAGATGTTAGAGCAATAGGACGGTAGGAATCTGGATTTGATCGTATCTTATCAGGTTTCAAAATAGGGACTAAACAATCAGACTTCCATGAATGAGGGATATCATTATTCAACCACAAATTATTTAATACTTTAAGAAAAATGTACATACCTCTTTCATTAAGCTTTTTCAACATAATATAAGGGATACCATCCAGACCAAAGGCACTATCTTTTCTGGAGTAGATAGCAGACATTAACTCTTTTAAAGTAAAAGGTTTGGTTAAAAAACTATTTACAGAATTTGTCTCACTGGGAAGGGGAAAATTTGATTTATTATTGTTTACAAAGTCTGGAGTATACTTTTTCAGAAAATCTTGGACCCAGCTATCATCATTATTGCTACAAGAATATGTTTTATTAAATTTTCGCATGTATTTCCAGATTCTCGAAAGAGGCGTACAACGATTAAAAGAGCTACACAGATCGACCCAACTATTTGTTCTTTCTGTTTTCAAAGTAAGTTTTTTGAGCGCTTGTAATCTTTTAAATTCTATGTATGCTTCATCAGATGGATTGTTTTTGAAATAAAGATAAGCTGACTTAGAATTTTGAACTGCTTCTGAACACTTTTTATTCCACCACGGGATCGGAGGGTTTTTAACTAACTTAGTACGAGTGGAGTTAAAGACTGACGGATTTGTAGGAAAGGAGACCGGCGTATTATGACAAGGAAGACATCTAACGATTGCAGAATGCAAAATTTCACAAAACTCAGTATAAGCATTCAATGGAGCAAAGTTTTGAACCTCAAAGTTAGATAATTCTAAATCTACATTTTGTTCATACAATTTCCAATCTACCATTTTATAGTTAGGGTAGATGGGCAATTGTATGTTACTTTGATTATTTGCAAGACTATTATTTACAAAAACTTTAATATGTACAGGAAGGTGGTAGCTGCCAAGGGGATCATCATGCACAGACCAATCACAAGATAAAGCTAATGATGAAGAAACAAACGACAAATCTAAGGCATTTGGACGCCATGTCAAAGAACCAACTGTTGTCACTTCACCGCTATTCAATAAAACCAAATTATTATCATCGACAATCTCCATAATATCCCTACCTCGTAGGTTTACTGAATTACACCCCCAAGATGTGTGATGGGCATTAAAATCGCCAGCGAATATCATCGGTTCAGGCACTGATTTTATTAATGATTCGAATTTATGTTTATTAAAAGTTGGAGTGCAATTAGTTGGACAATAAAAACTGACAATACTTATTTCTTTATTATTTACAGTAATTCTTACACAAATATTTTGTAAAGAATTATCAGAATATGTATGAATTTTTTTATAATGTAAACTATTATGTATTAAAATAGCTACGCCATTATGTTTGTTACCAATATCATTTCTTTCTATTTTAAAACCTTTTATGTTAAAATCTTTAATAGGAGTCAACCAAGTTTCTGATATAATTGCTACATGAATGTTGTGATCATAAAGATGTTGAGTTAATAGAAGCTTGTTACTGGAAATACTCTGAGCATTCCACTGCAAGATGTTAAGATCCATTATTAGGAGAGGAAGAACTATTTCTGAATGTTTGTTGAAGAATTTCTTTTATGGAAGATGAATTAATTGGAATATCTTTTTGATTTAAAACAATTTTTGTGATAGCGTTTGTTAACATGTTCATAAAAAAGTCTGATTTTGTTAAATTTTGTATTTGAGTTTCAATATTACGCATAGTTAATTGTGGAAATGAGTTTTCATTAAATAAATCTGAATACTTAGTAGCTCTGGACTTAACTTTATTTTCTTCAATTTTTAGTTTTTTTTGGGGACAAGTGTTTGAAATGGCTACATGATTACCACCACAATTGGAGCATTTTGCGTCTTTAGGGTCTTGCTTACATGTTTTGTAGTTGTGATCCAGTGAGCATATCGAGCATACCTCGGCATTTCTACAGTATTTTGCTATATGCCCAAACTTCAGACAGTGTAGACACTGTTTAACGGGGGGAACGTATACGCTTACCTCGTGCCTCCAGGAGTCGAGGTATACGTACTGCGGTAACTCAGTGGAGGCGAAGGTCACGGCGACTGTTTGAGTGGGCTGGTACGAGACAGCACCACAATCACTCCGCACACGACGCATGAAGCGCCTCACTTGAATAATATTTCGTGAGCTTCCTATTAATGTCGAAATCATTTTATTTGATAGATCTGTAGGGACTGCGGTAAGGACCCCAGTCACCTCAGTGTCGATTGCCGGTATTGTGGCTTTTAAACCCAGTTCATCCAGTAGTTTTTTATTTTGAAGAAAAACATTTGCGTTATTGGATAAGTCGAATGTGATTCCAATTTTATGTTTGTTAATGGATTTTAAATGCAGTATGCCAGTGACGCAATATTTGCGTATGGCGTGTGAAATGGCCAATCGGTCTTTATCATTAAACATTTTTTCATCTTGGTGGGACAGGAACACTATATATTCAGTCTTTGCACTATTTTCTGGGTACTTCCGTGTGTATCCTGGGACCTTAAACACCTGATATTTTTTAACGCTGTCTTCATCAGAGTCTGAGGATGTCTCCATCAGTGGTGCTTGATTATCGGGCGGATCGTTTTTTTTCCGTTTTCGACCCCCCATTGTCGTTCACTCTATTAGTTCGTTTCACTAGCAACTATATTTACAACTTCAACTATATTTACAAAGAAATAGGCAATTTTTTATAACAATTAGAAATTAAATTAAATTTAGGCGCCTTTCGTGATCAAAGGTTCCCGCGCTTTTTTCAAATCAAATTGAATGAATACGATTTTCGAGTTTTCCAGTGACATTTTCTTTTTTAATGGGAAGGGCACTGACCTGTAATAAACTGGTCAGGCTGCTGTCAAGTGAAACTCGTGCCGTCTCGATTTTTATCAATCACCACACCATTATAAAACCATTTCGGCGCAGGGCGCTCTAGCATATTAAATAAAGTTAAGCGCTAGCTATCTTGCTAAATGGAAGACGGACTCCTCTTGACATTGTTCGACTTTGCCCCCACTCTGCCTTCCTTGACGTCAAACGCCCGCTGCAAGTAAAGTAATAGCACACACAAACGGCGACGGACGCGGCTCAGGACTCCTCTTGACATTGTAAGGTCAAACGCTGCCATTGGTCGATCCTTGGGCTGGCGGAAGTGGCAGCATGGCAGCGCTTGACCTTACAATGTCAAGGCAAGTCCAGAGCCCTCAGAGCCGCGTCCGTCGCCATCTGTCACCGGCTTAAGAGCCTGCGCGCACGGGTGACTTTTGTCGCTGCGACTTTTTTGACTCTTTGAAATCCTAAGATAATTACGACTTGGATATCTCGAGATATCCAAAGATTTCATATGAGTGACAAAATAGGCGCAGCGACAAAGTCTCCCGTGCGCGCACGCTCTGAAGTAAAGAAAGATCATTCCGTCTACTTCTGCCCACATCTTGCTTATACCGGTGACAGATGGCGGTGGACGCGGCTCCGGACTCGTCTTGACATTGTAAGGTCAAACGCTGCCATTGGTCGATCCTTGGGCTGGCGGAAGATGTCTGAAGGATAGACCAATGGCAGCGCTTGACCTCACAATGTCAAGACGAGTCCGGAGCCGCGTCCGTTGCAGTTTGTCACCAGCCTGAATATTAAGGAAACCATTTCGAACTTGGCTCTAATCGATATTAGTATTTTCAAACTTGGTCCGAGTATACAGGGTTATTTGTAAAACATCAATAACCTCCTAGGGGCATTAGCTCGATTTTAACATATTAGAACTCGAGTGATGTATCATAGATCATCATCATGGATTTCTAGACTAAACAAGTACTAAATCCATGGCGAATATACAGGGTTATTTGTAAAACATCAACAATCTTTTAGAGGCTGATTCTGGTGCCCAAATACAACAACTTTTTCTATGGGACCAACATTGAAATCGCAAAAAAAAATCACATCCCCATACTAAGCCGCCACCAGCACCAGCCCCATACTAAACTGACATCAGTTTGTATGTATGGAGAAGTGCTTTTTTTTTTAGATTTCAATGTAGGCCCCACCAACCACACCGTTATTCTTATACTGGAGTCACTCAAGCGCGCGGTTTTCAAAATAGCTGGAGTGTTATTCGCTATTTTATGTGGCGCATCATGGCTGATAAAACACTGACGCGCATCAAATACACATACCTATTGAACCAATTTCTTACTTACTCTTACCTACTAATATACGCATTGATTTTTACGTTATATGCAATAAGATAAGATAAGATAAATTTATAAGATAAGATAAATTTATTTCTCTGTAAAAACTTAGCATAAATACATGAAACTTAAGTAATTTAGTTTAATCTAATAATTATAAAGTTGGTACCTAAACTAAGCAATAGTTTTGCTTGTATCTTAGGTATCTATTAATACTCGTAAAAGTGGGTTAGTGCTTATTCAACATTAAAATATTTACACAGAAACGATTATTAACTATACAACAATAAATAAGTAGATCAAGATCTACTTATATAGCACTTTCCACCTTAGTCTTAATAATTATGTAATATCTTACAATAAGTAGTTTTTGACATAGTTTCTAAAATGAATCGGTATTTAAGTACATAGGATGATACAAATAGAGCAAATACATGTTTGGAATTATCGTGATTTCTTTTTAATATAAGTGAATATGATAATATATATGTATAAATAATGCACATTTGTGAGTTGGATCCACGACACATATGAAACATCATATTAAATTAGACTTATGTTTTTAAGAAAATCCTGGTGTCAGAGTTATTCATTGTGTGCTGGGTTATACGTTCTATGCCGCGCTTTGGCCTCCCTCATAGTCAATTGTGCTTACGTATCTAGCCTCAGCGATTTTTCTTGCAGGGCATTGCTCGTCTCCGGTTTTATGGTGGCCAGGTTTGTTAAAGCGCCGGCACGTAGCACAGTTTGCTGGTTCTAGTTGCTTTGGGCAATCTTTAATTAAATGGCCAACACAGCCGCAGTGCCTACACGTAGATTCGGGTCACGACAATATTTCGCTGAATGTCCATATTGTTGACACTTGTAGCATCTAGTAATAAGAGTGTAGTCTCTAGTTAGAGATGCCCAGTTGGGCATGAAGTCCAATTAATAAATACCCTTTCCTGCTCAATAAGAATTTTTCTGAGGTTTGGAGGCAATTCCACTACAAAATTACGAGTCAACGCGTCAGCGCGAGTCAACGCGTTATCTGGACAAGCTCTAAGAGCTTGTCCAGATAAGGCGTTTTCACTCGCGCGTTTCGAAACGCGCGATCGTGAGGTACTAGTGGTTCATACATCCTGTCTACATGCAGTCGCGCGTTTTGCGGCTCGCGCGTGAAACGCTGGCAAGTCGCAAGAATCTCGACTCGCGCGTGTGCTGAGCGTTCTGCGCGCGAGTCGAGGTACTAGGAACACTATTGCTGCGTCCAGTACACGCGCGATAGTTCAGGCGAGTGGACGTATTTAAAATCTTTTTGATGTACTCTAAGCTTCGGGTACAACGTTAAAAACATGCTTTCAGTCACTCTGTCCTGCAAAATGGGATGCACTCTATACTGTCTATTTTCTCTTTGCTTGCGTCGTTTCCATCGATGGTACGCAAGCCATAACACAACCGCTTTGTCGAGATTCATGTCGCTGACTAGGACGTAGGACGTCCACCTACAAGGTGGACAGACGACCTGGTAAAGGTTGCAGGAAGCCGCTAGATGCGCTTTCAACTGGCCAATCTGGATGTCACTGGGGGAGGCCTATGTTCAGCAGTGGACGTCCTATGGCTGAAATGATGATGTCGCTGACTGCCTGAATCCGTGCAAAATTGAACGCACGCTACTCGCGTTATCTGGGCGTAATGTAAATTTCAAACGCGCGTGTCAAATCGCGCGTAAAACGCCATATCTGGACAAGCTCCTAATATCTTTGAAGGATAAGCTATTCAATAAAGAAAGAATCATCAAAATCGGTTTACATTTGCCGAAGTAGGCGTGGTATGGAGTTCATCATTTTCTTAAAGATCCCATTATTAGAACTTGACCAAATTCGAAAGTATTACCTTTGAAACAAAAAAGAAAATATCGAAATCGGTTTAAACGTAGTATTCTAGACGTAGATGGATAAATGAAGAACGAAGAAATACAGGGTGTCGCCCTGGACAACAATTAACTACTTATTACCTCACAACAAGTGAGAACAAATTTAAATTTTCATTATTATTGTTAGATTGATAATATTGAAAAGCAGCCTATTGCAGTCCACTGCTGGACTTAGGCTTCCCCCAAAGAGCGCCAAAGAGCACGATCTCCCACTTTTTTCATCCATCCCTGCCAGCCATCCTCCGTCGTCGCCGTCGGGGGCGTCCTACACTACGTTTGCCAGGACGTGGTCTCTTCTCGAGATCCCGTTTACTCCACCTTTCATCGGTTCTGTGACAGATGTGGCCGGCCCACTGCCACTTTAGCTTGCTACATTTTAGAACTATGTCCATTACTTTGGTCTTCTGTCGGATAACCTCGTTTTAGATTTTATCTTCTAACGATATTCCAAGCATCGACCGTTCCATGGCTTGGTGAGTGACGTAAAGCTTGTGTTTTACTGTCATGTTCCACGTTTCGGCTACTTACGCCTAATTGAATCGCACTTAGATATACAGGAGATTGGCGGGACCAGATTTTCTCAGTAATTATCTTTTTCTAAACTAAACCAATTGGGTAAGTTATTGCAATTTAATTTCTTATCTTGTCATTAGTTGTTTAATATTATTTTAAGATTTCATTCATCATCATGGTATATGTAACCCGCGGAGTGGGTAACCTGTAAATTTAGCGATGCCAGATTTTTTTTTGGCGTCGGAATTTTGAAACTTTTTGAGGGAAAAAAGCGGGATTCTTTTGTCAAAAGCGGAACATAGTAAAAAAATAAGTATTTATCTTTTTATTTGAGTTGTAAATTACGTTTTCGTAACAGTAGATACCAACAATAGCTAAAATAAAAACTGTATTTTAATAAAAATACGATTTTTAAAATAAGATTTACCCTATCGTAAGGTACTCGTAGGTCTTCTTCGTCTTCCGAGTAAAAAATAATAAAAAACTAAAATTTTAGTCAAAATAGTGCAGCACGCTGCACGCACGGCCGAGTTATCCCCTGAAAAGCGGGACTGAACCTGTCCCGCGCGGGACATTTAATTTTGATTTAAAAATCGGAACCGTCCCGCCAACATCGGGACGTCTGGCAACGCTGCCTGTAATCCAGGTTTGTATGAACCTACAACAGGCACCAGCTCCCACGGTGTAGCTCTAAGACTTTGCGTTACTGTAAAAAAAAAACAATTGAATTTAATAAATTGTATACAAACTACATTTTATTGATTATGAATTAATTTCCTACTACTTTTAACGCATAAGTAGGTATTTCGATTTCTGTGAACTTATGGATTTTTGTAATTAAGTTACCATTTATGTTTAAATATTCCTGAAAGGATGAGGCTAGTTTCCTGGGTCAAAAAGATATTATTCTTTTTAATCCGTCAGTTAGATTATCAAAAAAATACTGGACCCATATTTTGTCTTTCGTCAATCCAAACCTAATTGCTGCATGACCTATAGGTTGATTGGCAGAGAATGCTTCTAGCATTAAATCCACCTTTTGTACACTTTTTATAAGTTTGTGTAATAAAGTTTTAAATAAATAAATCAAACAAAAAATGACAAGGATAAAGCGCATCAAAGTTTGGGAGTGACGTCACGCCTTGCTATAAAGTGTCGCAAGGCGTGACGTTATGCGGAACTTTAACTGGCTATATCTTCATCATTTTTTGTTTAATTGAGAAAAGAAAAAATACGTGTCTAATATTTTCTGTTAATCCAACTGACGGACTAGTTAGATTTTTTTAGGAAACTAGCATATTGGACGACATGGCAAGACAGAAAAGAATCTACACACATATTTATTATTAGGAAACATTACTAAATATTAAAAATCAACCCTGCATTTTTCTATCTATACCTAGATATGAAAGGGTGGACACTAGGCGAAGTGCGGGGGGGGGGGGGGGGGTTGGCCTTGTCCCGAGGGCGCAGTCTGGAGGTCACGAAACGCAAAATAAATTCGCGAACGTGCAAGGACGGAACGACCTTCAATTTGGACTTGTCGAAATTGGATATTGAAGCTCACGTAAGTCTCTCTTTCAGTCAACCTGTATACCTACTGTAAGTTTTTGTTGATTTTGGAGCCGCTAAATTGTCATTTTCTTTTACATTATACCTACCTACCTACTCTTTTACATTATTCATATTTTTCTATAGACACAAATTATTGTAACAGCCGATAGGGTATTTGTACAAAGAATTGTTTTTTATTTATTTATTTCGATGTATATAAGCAGAATAATATGAATCTAGCGACTCCAAAATCATCTAAATCTTACCTTGTTTAAGTGCCATCTAGATATTCATAATAAAAATAATATTAAAAACTATGTAAGTCATAACATTTTAATTGGTAGGTACCTACATACAATGTGCTTTCAACAGTAAAAGTTTATATAGAATGTGAGAGGCTGGTATCTGTTTCTGTAGGTACTAGTTAGGTAGCCTGTTTTACAGAGCTGCACCAGCACTCATCCTCTCTCGGGTTAACTTTCAGCTATCGTTGGAAAAGCTCCACAAGAAACTTAGTTTAAACTTTTGGAGCTTTTTCAGCAAAAGCCCCAATATTGAAAGGTGTTCGTGGAGGTACAGATCTTTGAGATACGACTGGGTTTGGAATTGGGATAAACATCTAGCGGATACTATCTCTGCCTTCTTATTGAAAAGGTACAGCCAAAAACTGTGTTCTAAACGCACCAGTCAGCAGGCCCCGGAGATATGAAATTTTTCACTTAAGTACTAAGTAAGTAACTCCCCTCTTGTCCTTCCAGGTAAAAGCACAAAAGAGAGTCAAAGGCACAATTGATACGGCCAAATTAGTATTATTAATTCAATATGGGCAAGCGAAGCAGCTTAGCAACTGATTCATTTTCCGTGAAGCATTTTGCATTTTTCACGCACAATTAATGATTAACAATTACGTAGAGGGGCTTGTTGTTTACGCTTCGTTCGTGCCACGAATTCATGCCGTGAGTTTGCGTGATAGTCTGGAACAGCCGCTAGGAGCGTTGACTCACTGCACAGTTGCATACATAACATATTACCCAAGGACCTCCCAAGTTCAGTTGTGTCGTCTTAAATCCTGCCTGCCCTCTGGGCTGTGTCGCAGTTCGCATCGCGCCCCGTCCCTCAGTCCTTACTTTCATTCAGTCGCTTGCCGCATTTACCAGCAAAGACACGTCGATACTTGTACACAGATATTGTCATTATGTGATTTTTGTTATCTTTGCTTTCAATCCATTGTGATTATTGTTACCTACAGTAGGTACTCGTAACTGATGAACATGTAGAAATAGCCCCGAAGTAAGTATCCTGAATAATTTGCTTCTATTTTGTTAATGGTAGCTGCAGTTTACTTTAAAAGAAACCCACGTTACTTACGTCACGATAACTTTTTTGAAATCAGAAACTTGTTCGGCCACAAAGGAGGTCCAATCAAAATTTAAAAAATCTACTGGAATACAAATTGATCAGTCAGTCGATTGTTCGTTACTAAACAGGCCCGATTATTAGGCTGTTTCACTCAGTATTGTATTATATTTATTTTATACTTTTAATTGCATGCTTGTTCAATAACATCAGGAAAACATGTCGTTAATCTTTATTTTGATAACACCGGTAAAAATGGCAATACCTAATTACTTTTGGTGCAATTTAATCAAATGATTGAATAATGACTTCAGACAATAATTCCAAAGAAGAAGATTCGCGATTACCTACCTTTATTTTTTAGGATTTAACATTTTAAGTTATTTTATGAATTCATGAAGGGAAAATATGTAGGGACGATACCTAGGTAAAGGGCTTGAGTTAGGGAGACGTAGATATCCATTTCCCTAAGTGAATGGTCGAAAAACAATAGGCATTATAGATACCTATACATAAACAGCGAGCGGCAACCCTACCAATCTAAAGGTGCGGCGATATGAATGCCATGTGTCATGTAGCGTGAATATTCACGACCTATAGTTTTAGGTTTATTTAATTGTAATATTGTCTCATTCTTAAACATTTCGTTTACCTACCTACTCCTAATTATAAGAGTATCCCTAATTTTAGGGGAAGTTATATCCAAGACATCATAAACAGCTGTCGGTTCAAACATATCTCAAAGCGCGTTCTTACTTTATTAGTATTTACTTGAGATATGCCTTTTTAGGGTCAGAAAGAATGTACCAACAAAATTAAAGGACTTACCATCAAATAATTTCCTGAGTTAATATTTTTTTTACAGTAGGTAATCAATGAAAAAATTTAGGTAAATTTTTAGGTATAGGATTACACAATATTATCTGCAATTGTTAAACACAACCAATATGAATTTTATTTTATCGTAATTTTTATCGTCTTCATGATACCTAGGTACCTACTTATGCTTTATGTCATCCATCAATTAGTATTTATTTTCGAATGCACATCGCGAAAAGATTACACTAGGCACACGCATATCCACAATAACGCACTTTGTCCGTGTGTTATTGTCGAATCGTGACTCACATTTATTTTTAAAAGGAAACCCCACGCATCGAATCAGACAGAAACATCTAGTGCAATTCCAAGTTGTTATTGCGTTTCACGAAAGTATAATGTAATTGCAGCAGTGTGCGTTTCTGGCGGACAGATGCTCACACACGTAACGTACAGTTACATACAGTGTTTATCTGCATTTTAAGCGATCGAATTCCGAATCGACAACATCGCAAGAATCATGTAAATACAAATTCCTAGGAAATTGTCTAGGTCAGAATGTTGGGAATTGTATACAAATTAGAATTCGAATTTATATGTCTAGGTACCATTCACTTCTAGTTAGACGAAAAGAACCTATATGCCTATCATGAGTTTTCTCACGTTCACGAAATCAATACTCGCTGTTAGAGGTGTATAAAGGAACCAGTCAGTCGTCAACTCGGTTAAAAGTCGAACTTGGATAGAACTCCTTTAGTCGGCGAAACTTATGGCTAAATGAAATTAAATTGATATTTATTTAATAAACCTTACGTTTTTTTAAAAGGTATATGAACCTCTCTACTGAGGAAAAGTTTTTTTTTATTGTTGGAGGTATGTAACCTTCGGAAATGATCAATATTAAACCTTCCGAACGGCATGGCTCTATATATCACGATGGATGTTATTATTATTATTTAAGTAATGTCAAGTAAACCAACTAGATCGATATCACACGACGCAAGAGCGCTCCAAATACGGCCCGAATGCGAAGAATTTGGAAGGATCCACTGATTGTTTTTTTTTCTTTTTTCTCTTTTGGTTACATATGCCCTTAGCGATTCCGAGAGTGGGGAGCACTGGCGTTCTAGAATACAGGCTTCCACCTAGTTCAGACGTCAGTCTCTTCCAATCTTTACCTATTATTTGTAATTGTCCTCTATACTCTACTGTACCTAAGATTGTAAAGAGAAATATACGTTTTTATTATTATTTATTATTATTTTTCTTTGTTTTTTACCTTTGGTAATTCTCGGAACCCGCTGTTCCGGTATTTAAAGATGACCTCACGGGTTGTTAACCAAGTGATGATCCTCTTGTAGGAATCGCCGTACAATACGGCAAGTATTTAAAAGAGCTGTTATCTGCATATTGTAAAAGGTACTATTCGGTAGATATAGTGCGTTAAGACTGTTTTTTAATTCCTGTGGTATAGCACCTGTGCTAGAGAGCACCAATGGTACAATGACTACTTTGTTTTGTTTCCATAATCTTAATATTTCTTGCTTTAAGTCTGTATATTTAGTATTATTATTATAAACTTTTATTTTTTATCTCAGCTAAGGCTGGTAATCTATAGAATCAGTACGGGAAATTCCAAGTAACTGACCTATGTAATTAAGTTGGCATATTTGTTAATGTTGAGGGTTCATCCTGTAAAGAGCGCCTGACTATCCGGCAAGTGTTAAGAATGACTGCTTTTTGCATCGTTATGTAAAAGTGTTCTCCGGTAAGTCTATAAGTTGTAAGCTGTGGTGTAGGTGTTTCGGTATAACACCTGTTGATATTTTTAGCCATCTGACGTTTATACTTTTTAATCCGCAGTAGCATGGCACAGACCGATGTCGACAAAGTTCCGCGAGGAAGAGGAGCTGATGCAGCAGAGCTCCCGCGCGCTCGCGTCTGTCGTCGACCCGCTGGAGAAGTTGCGGCTGCTGTGCTTGTCGCGAGGCGCTTGCGGCATTATGCGGCTGGGCAGGTATGTTCTTTTTTATTGCTTTCACAATCACATCAATTATCTGGCCAGCGCCGTAACCAGGGCGGTGCCAGCGCTGCCAGTGGTACCCAGACACTGGGTGTGTGGAGTGGCGCAGAAATGACTAGACTAGACCATGTTTTAGGGTTATGAAGCTCGCACAGAGCGCAAAAAATGATAGTTACTGTACTGATTATTGGTATAAACTTATGCCTTTCAGGATTTTCCGGAAAATTCACGGCGATGGCGTCAAGCAGTTAAACGAGGAGGAGTTTGTGAGCATGCTCAAGGATACTTCTCTGGAGCTTAGTAACGAGGTAGTTACTCGTACTTATATAATTCTAAGCTAAGACTTACAACTTTTCACTTATACACTCGTTCACTTTAGGCCATAAATTATGAAGTGAGAGAAATAGAGCTTAAATTAGTTAGTTATTTAGAAGAGATTTACAAATAGGCATAATAGTATTTTTTCAGCATATGCACCCTCTTCCGGGCACTCATACTAGTCGCAAATATTTAGTTGTTCCTTTATTTTAATCTGGCTACTTTTATTCTACACACTCATAGATTTTGTGGTTCATCTTAGGCCATAAATTAGGAACAGCCATAATTGTCTTGACCGTGAGAGAAATTGAGCTTACATTAGTTATTTTGAAAAGATTTACAAATAATAGATATGTTGTTTCAATGTCTTTTATACTTAATATATATTTCTAATTATCCAGGACGCAAAAGAACTATTCAAGAGGTTCGAAAAAAATGGCACCATCAGTCTTGATGAGTTCATGATTGACATTCGTGTAAGTATATTGTTAAGTACCTACCTGTTTGGTAGTGCTAGAGTTTACACATAATGTACGTAACATTATGTATATCTAAATGAATAATAATTAACTAAACCAAACTAGAAAACTATTTTTGAGGTTTTAGTTACAGTCTATGTGGTCATTTTAGCCTCCGATGTCAGAATCGCGCCGAGCTAAAGTAGAGCAGGCGTTCAATAAGCTGGACAAAAACGGGGACGGAGTCATCAGCGTGAACGACATTCGCAAGGTGTACTCCCTAACTGCACATCCGAGGTAAGTGTAAAGAATAAAATAACACCGTGTTCTTTAAGAAAAACAAAAGTTATAGGGAGGTTGTCGTAGATATTCTAAACACAAAAAAAAAAAAGATACCGACGAATTGAGAACCTCCTCCTTTTTTGAAGTCGGTTGAAAAGAGGTTTATCTTCTTCTTTTTTTCTGTGTTCTGTGATTTACTCGCACTAAGTCGCAGGGAGTTGCTAAGAGTTAAGGCGCAGGGTAAAGAATGCACGTAAAAGAGGTGTTTTCGCACAAGTTTTTTGGTGAAAATACTGGATACTTACAGGATGTAGAAATTAATATATCATGTAACTTATATGTTTAAATTTTTTCTTTTCTAAGTACCGCGAATTCCGCGATCTTGTACACATTTATATTTTAAACGACGTTTTTGTTTGGTTTGAAAGTTGGTTTAGTTATTTATAACATTCGTGTCTTTAGGTTATAGTTTTTTTTTCAAATAGTCAAT
This sequence comes from Anania hortulata, assembly GCA_963576865.1. NCBI lineage: Eukaryota > Metazoa > Arthropoda > Insecta > Lepidoptera > Crambidae > Anania > Anania hortulata. Next base: position 4,309,715 of record OY756399.1, on the reverse strand, counting down.
AAATTAAGAATTATAAGAATTTTTAATGGATTTTACTCTAAGTGCCTACTTTTCCATGAGCGGATATTTTGCTCGCAATGATAATTTATTTGCACAGGAGCTCAACGGATGAATGTTTAGTCTGCGAGAAGCATTTGTGCTATCTTAGGCACGTAATAGATGTCGCGCAAGTCGAAGCTAAATGCTCAAGGTCACTTGCCTTACCCGTCGCCTTAACGGATGACTGATGGTGATGGCAATCGCACCAAATGTAATATTTTTTGTATTTTACAGATACATGAGCGGCGAAGAATCAACAGACGTTATCATGAACAAATTCCTTTCCAACTTCGAACAAGAGGATGTTATAGATGGAAAAGTAATTTTTATTAATTCGTAAATTGTATACTGGCTGTCCCATAACTAAAGAATAACCATGTAACCACACAATTATCCTAACATTATAGTGAACAACTGTTGGTATATTGTTTTTAAAAAAAAAACTTGCATTTTTCATGGGAAGTAGATACATTTTTATGCAAATTTGCAAAAGTCATGGAACAAATGTTACTCACCATGGTGTATAGACTATGTGTTTACAATAAATTAAATAAATTGTTTTCACAATCATACAAATTCTCCAGTCCCAAACTAAGCAAAGCTTGGACTATGGCGACTAGAAAACGGATAAACATACTCAAATACTTTTATAAACATCCATGCTTTATTAGGTACAAATGCTCGTGCTCATCACACAAACATTCGCCCTTTGCGGGATTCGAACCCGCAACCGCTGGCTTTGTAGCCCGGAGCGCGAACCACTACACAAGACGGTCGTCGACAATGTTATCCTTAACTTTCTATCTATGTCTACAGGATCTAATGAACACAAAAGATCACATAGGTGTTATCACTTTTTAAGGGCCGATTTTTCAATCGCCAGATAACTTTTATTTGAAAATAAAGTGTGACATGTTGACAGTTTTCCTATAGAAAATGTGTCAAAGCGTCACTTTTATTCGTTAGACAAAAGATATCTGGCGATTGAAAAATCGGCCCTTAGTCAAGTTTAATTTCAATATTATGTCATAAATTTTATGAAGACACACATCGAATATCATACTATCAAATTAAGTAGTACCATTTGGATCTTGATTCGTAAATAATATCAATGCTGAGCGTATAGTAATGAAATATGCAGTGTTCACGATGACTATAAGATATGAAACTTATAATATATATTAAATATATATACTTTATTTATTAGTTTAATATATTTAATAAACTAATAATTAAAGTATTAAACCTAACTTATTTTTGGCAAATATTCCCTAGCTGCTTTTAGAATTGTTTATACACAGAACAAAATGCATCTTTCGGAATGTATTCTAATCTGTGTATTACTTCTAGGTGACTCGCGAAGAGTTCATGAACTACTACAACGGCATCAGCGTGTCCATCGACAATGACTGCTACTTCGACCTGATGATGCGTCAGGCCTTCAAGATGTAAACATCTACACGCTATTATTGAGATGCTAACACCAACATCATCATCGTTATAGCTACTTTGATCCTACTGCAGAGGCTCAATCAATTTCCGTAATTTGACAATAGCCGCAATCCGGTGTCGATCCGCTCCCAGTAACATTACGATCACAAACGGTATATTCGTAAACTTTTAATTTGACGTAAAATTATCAAAACTATCAAAATACGACTGAAAATTGAGCAAAAAAAAACTAATTTTGGATTCTTCCATTTTCAGTCGTATCGCGAGCTATATGTATATTGCATTTTTTTGTGTTTACGAGAATACCGTTAGAATGTTACTGGGACCGGATCGACACGGGATTGCGACTATTGTCAAATTACGGGAATTGGGCCTCAGGTTAAGGCCTCCTCCTTAAAGCACCTCTACCTTGACACCATTCACCAATAATTCCTAAGACAGTACTTCCTTCTTCAAAATAAAACCTTATTCCTTTACCTGAAAAGCCGGTTCATTTTCAATTATTTGTAAAATTCTATTTCAAATTGTTTTGAAAGTACAATTCCTTTGAGTTCGGTCACGTCATGGCTTGTGTTTAAGATACAAATTGTGTTTTTGACAGCTAATTATAAGTATGTCAATTGATTGATGGTGTCAACTACCCTAATTTTAGTATTAAGAACTTTGCATGGAATTTACTAGGACTTATAATTTGCATGCCTATATAATTTATTGGATACTAACGTACATAATACAATTTCTCGACGATCTGCCGTTATAATATCTGTTGTAACATCACAAAAATTGTTTGTTCAACAAGATATTTTAAGGGTAACTTTGAAAAGCACGCCTAACATTTAAGATAATATGATTATTAGGAAAAGCCTTTGTTTTTAATCTGCCAGTAATCGAAAAGGCAAAAACGTTATAAAATGGTTCAAGTATAGGTACTTGAACCATTTTATAACGTTTTTGCCTTACCTAGGGGTAGTACCCATTTTAGAACCCCTAAAATTTGAATATACATCACATTCTCCTACTTACTTCATACCTAGGAGGAGAGGTTATATTTAAGTACGCTAAAACAATAAGTATGATGTTTTTTAACATACTTTAGTCTTATTACTTTGTTTGCTATGGTAATGCATTTCAGATATGATATTATTGTTTATTTAGATACTCTTAATGTATCTGCTGACAAAGTAAATGCTTCATAATACTGTTTAGGTATTAACATTTTATTTGTTGTAAACTGCATTTAGGAGAAGTTATTTAGTTATGTACTCAAAATTGTAATGTAAATTAAAAATTCCATGACTGTTTTCTAACATAACCTTATTTATATTTAAATTAATGTCATGCTTTGATCCTGCATTACGTGAAGAGATTACTATTTAGATGTTACTATATTCGTAGTACCTTGTACACTGAAAAACTATATGAAAGTACGTTTCCTAACAATACGCACGTTATATTATTAATTATTTTATTTGCTTACTAAGATACCTACTCAAAATAGTATCAAGCGAACTGACAAAATATATTGTAAGTTTCCAAAAATAAATTATTTAAAATAATTATTACTAATTTAATATTGTATACTAAATTAATAGCTAAATTTAGAAGAAGATATCATTATTTATTTAGATACTTAAATAGTATCAAGTGTACAAAAAAAGTATATATACAATTTATAATTGTATGCAATACATTGCATTTAAGAGACGAAATCACTTATTTAGTTAGATACTCAAAATAGCATCAAAAACCCTGAAAATGTATGCATGTTTCCTAAAATATTTATTTGTATTAATCACGTTTTAATATACTAAGCTTAATCTAGGGACGATATCACTTAATAATATTTAGATGTTAAAACTAGCATCAAGCATACTGAAAAAATGTTTCTAAAATAGTTTTCCGTATATTTTTTATACATTTTGATTAAATATTCATCGGCGATAATCTATGAGTTTTATTTAGTACTAAGCTAGTGCAAATTAAATTGTATCTGTAGGAAATCATTTATTATTTCCTAATTTATAATTTTCGGTTTTTTGCTACTGTGTTGTTCTCAAGAGTACTTACTTACGTTGTGATTTTAATGTTCAATAGTGTCAGTGAGCTACCTCGTGTGTTCATAAGTTTTGCGACGAATTTAAAATTACAGTAAGTCTGCTTTTAACTTTCAAAATGTTATGTTTCAAATATCACGAGTCTGAAAAAGACAATTTTTGAATCAGTTTTTTATTCTTCTTGAAAATGGCGCCAACTAAAAACTTGCGTGCCACTGTTATCTTGCATTGATTTGATTTTTTGAAGCTGGGAAAAAACCTATATAAATTTTTAAGGAAATCAAAGTTTAGGATGTAGCTGAAACTTTATTTATTACACCATAAAAAGTTATAAGGAGTAAATAAGGAGACTAGATCTTCAGAAGAACATGCAAGATGTGGTCGTCCGCGGTCCGTAAGAACGCCGACTAACATCAAAATTATCAGAGAGCAAATTCTTTAAAATCCGTGTCACACTCAAAAGAAATTGCCTCTGCTAAGATACTTAAATATGATCTAAAATTAAAGGCCTACAGCCGAAGAAAAGTGCACTATTTGAACGATCGCCTTCGTAAATGGCGGTTCGACCGATGTCGAAACCTTTTGAAGAGACATGATCCAAAAAATATCCTGTTTACCGATTAGAAGATCTTCACGGTTGAAGAAAAGTACCGGCAGGACAATAAAGTTTACGCCAGAAGTTCGAAGGACGTCCACCCTTTTGCGCACAATGTTCAGCGTACTCCTCATCCGGCAAGTGTTATAGTTTGGTGAGGTGTTTCATATTATGGGTGCCACTTCGCTTCATTTTGCCAACTGGGGGTCAAGGTCAAGGCACAAAATTACCAGAATGACATCTTGGAAGCGGTATTCAAGACGTTAAGTGACACTCCATTCCCCGGTAAAAACTGAGTTTTCCAATAGGACTCTGCAACGTCTCACAAGGCTAAGTTTACCCAATGCTGGCTGGAGACCAATTTGCCAGGCTTCATTCGAAGTGAAGATTGCCGATCGTCAAGTCCCGATTTGAATCCTTTGGATTATTTCCTTATGAACTGAATTGGAGCTAAGGGCGTGCAGAAAGTCTTACCCAAACGAATCAAAACTAATTCCTATTTGAAAAGATTTATGCCACCATAGAAGATTGGCCCGCGCGATTAGAGGCCTGTGTTGAAAACAAAGGAGGCCATTTTGAATGAACTGCCTTTATTTATAACTCTTAGTGTCATACGTTGTAATTTTTATAAACAATAAATCGATATTTTCAATTTTTTCAAAAATATTTAAGTTTTATTTTGTCTAAAAACTTATGAATACACGATATAATCTCATCCCGTGTCAGTTCACTAATATACCTAGTCAGGTCATAAGTTCTGTCACATGTGTAATATGAAATAATTTAGACATGTTTATTATTTATGTATAAAATAGCAAAATGAACTTCGTAAAACATAGATTATCTTTATAGGTAATAAAGTATATTCAAAATTTCAATATGCGCGGCCAGTATCGCAGCACGAACGAGGTCCATGTCAATATCGGCGGCTGGCTTAATCAAGCATGCCTTGAGTGACTCCAAATCAGGATGAGGCTTTGAGCAGGCCTTTTCCTCCAAGTGTTGCCATATCTTGTAATCTAACGGACTCAAATCTGGACTGGAGGAGGGCCAGTCTTCGTGCCGGATGAAGTTGATTTCACGAGGCACCAGCTAGTCTTGTGTGCTTTTCGCTCTATGAGCTGGCGCAGAATCTTGTTGGAATACCCAGTGCCTGTTATTAAACATGGTATGAGAGACAGGTTCCACAAGGTTCTTGAGGACTGTATTTTGAAACACAACTGCATTCGTTTTTACGCCTTTCTCACAAAAATATACCTCAGTTAAGCCCCAATAAGAGACTCCCAACCTCGTTGGACACGCGGAATACGGTTGCTAGCGTCTTCACTGATGTGTGCGTACACCTTATCATTTTGTTTGTTGTAGCTCTCTTCCACGGTGAAAATTTTTTCGTCCGAAAAAAGAATTTCCCGATGCTTTTTTCCCGCGTACCGCTTCAAGAAAGCGCGGCATCTCTTCAGTCTCAGGTCCATTAAACGAGCGTCCAAACGATGTCCTGTTTTTCTTCGATATGCCCTAAGCCCTAAGTCTTCATTTAACACCCTTTTCACCGTGGTCCTGCTTAACCCCATCTGGAGGGCCAACAGTTTCTGCTTACGTATGGGATTTCTTTGAATTCGCGCCTTTACAGCTTTTATCACTGCTGGAGTCCTAACAGAGCAAGGGCGACCACTTCTTGACCTGTCATCTACACTAGAGTCTTCATTGTATCGTTTTATGGTACGATAAACGAATCTTTTGGTTATATTCAAATTTTTCAGTAAGTCGAAAATCTGAATTGGCGCGTAACCGCAACGATGCAACGCAGTAACCGCGACACGGTCTTCTTTAAGTGTCCACTCCATATTTAAAAATGAGGAAAATTCTAAAAAGTACACATTTTAATTTTCATGAAAAATTTGAAATTCGAATTCAATAAACTTTTTTGTGGCCAGCATTCTAAGTTCAAAAGTTTTTGTTGTGTGACAGAACTTATGACCTGACTATGTACATTAGGTCTCATTCAATGCTCGCTGAATACACTGAGCCCGATTCTCAATCGATGAGTAAGCTAAGTCACTACTATTAGTAATTTTGAAAACACGGTTTACTTTTTTTTAAATAAGGGAGTTAAACTATATTAGTCGATAACTACCTATATCGGCCCAAGTCCTACACAAAAAAGTCGTCACATAGAATTAAAATTATTTGTTATTGTGTAGACCAAGTCAAATGAGTAATATTTTACAAATAATCAACATTTTAAGTTCAATAAAAACTACTGCAAGAATAAACTAAAAAGATTGAAACAGATGACGTAAGGGACTTATTGTAGTCGGAGGCATCAGTTTCCACTTACTACGAGTACGACTCCCTGCTTTGACTTTATCTTTAATCAGTGCCAGGCCTTACGTCATTTTGTGGTGTGAATCAGAAATGGATCTTAGAGCTATAGAATTGAATATGAACCAAAATCTTGATTTTGAAAGACCTATTAGAGGTATGCCACTTAATATCACAGAAATACCTCAAAGAAAACAATATTTTAGTTAGGCGAGCTAAACTTAAAACAAGATTGCGTGGTGTTCACCGATGTAGTTTCATGCTGTTACCCAGAGCAATCGAATAAAAAGTAATAATATACTGGTGATAAGGTTTTATTCGTAATAATTTTAAAATGTATAGCACATATTTTGGACTTATGATTGCGCCGCAGAGGATGGGAAAGAATGGCCGAGGTTCGGGCTCTGTGGCCCGCATAGGCAGTGGAAAGACGTGGGACCAGTCTCTACAAGTAGCGCCAGTTCACAGATGTGTAAGTTAGTAAACTAGCCATCATTGCACTCATCCTTTATATTGGCAGACTTTGCCTCACATTGCCACCATTAATTAATTATTAGTGAGCATGACGAGTCCAAGGTTAAACAATTTCAAATCCTGTTAAAACTGCGTAGAAATTTTAGTTAGAATAATAAGAGTGGCATACATGCAATAGTTACAACATCCAGTTACTTCAAAAGCAGACAATTTTGCGAAGTACCTAATTAATTACGCTTGCTTGCAAAGTGAAGTGTGTTAGATTTTAAAATTCAAAATCTGTTACTGTAACTTCGAATATAATTATCTTAGCTTTTTAAATCATTCACACGCATATCTCAAAGTGTAAAAATCAAAGCCAATTAATACTTTGTTCAGTATCAAATTCTCCTTTAAAATTCCAGCCAGATCCAAGATCTAATCTCACGGTCTCTAAGATTAGGTATAGGCTCTGGAAAATAATTAGTAAGATAATTAATGTTTTAATGTACCTACTCGAGTTTATAACTGTTTTCGTTTTTATTGGCCATTTGATTCAATCGATATTACATAACAGTACATACATGCTAGGTGGTACATGTATCGAACGCTCACTGTACAACGATAGGATTATAAAAAAATAAACATTATGTTCGAAAGGAACGTAACATGTTTACTATTTATTATATGTTTTCTATCATTCTGTAATGGTAAGTTTTGTAAAAAATTAAAAACTTTGTGAGAAAATAAAATGTATAAGTAAAATTTAATTTCGTATTCGTAGTAAATAACGACATAACAAAATAACTTTTAGCACAACTAACTAATGAAATGGATAAAAGAATGGCTGTTAAGGGTATCATACAAAAGATTTACAATTTAACATCAGGATTATTACTCAATGGTACTGCCACCGAAAAAGATAAAATTTTTAAAAGCATTAAGTCTAAACTTCTTAGATCTTCCGAACCATGGGGCGCCAAGGCTGAAAAATATGTAAACCTTATTATGAAAGGTATAAAAATAATGGTTTATAACAATAATACACCTTCGACACATAAATATAACGAAGTCAACAAAGATCTAAGGAATAGAAAGAAAAGTGGACCTATAGAAAGGGCTACAAACGATGACCACGTAAAGGAAATGGCTTCTAAAATGTTTAGACTAGCACAAAAACAATTCCGAAAAGCCAAAACGGATGAGGAAAAAAAGAAAATTATTGAGAATATTAAACAAAGAGTAATGGAATCAGCCAAGCAAAAACATGACTTGCTTCATACTAAACATAATGAAATCAAAACATACACTGACCTAATTACCCGTGGCATGGAACTAATGATGGATAAAATCACTAATAAGAAAAGACGGATGATAATGGAGTTTGTTAACGCTAGAATACCTAGTAGTCAAGATGCAGAACTTATAGAACAAGACTATGAAAAGTTAGAACAACGTTCTAATTTTCTTGGCAATACAGACGAGGAAACGAATAAATTAGAACCAAGAAATGAAAGACCAACTGAAGCACCTATGTTCAATCCTTCTTTGACGACTCCATTTTCATGCGAAGAAGTGTTTACTTCAACTTGTACAGAGATTAAATCACTAAATCATTACGTGTGCCCAGACAATGGCATAACGTTACCTTTGGATAAATTATGTGATGGGATTTCTGACTGTTCAGATGGATCAGATGAACGAAACTGTATTAAAGAAGGTGATTACTTAATTTTGTTGTTTTTTTTTAGAGATTGGTTTTATGATAAAAGTATTTTATGATAATTCTGAAATTTCAGCTACAAAACTATTACATCGTGCTACTGATATCATGACACGCATTGATCTATATTTGTTACGGAAATGCTTCCTAGCTGAAGATAATTCACTAATAATTAAACAAAATGGGATTTTGAACGATGTTCTCCAAAGGCAAATCGGTTTCATAAACAAATACAAAAAGATGGATCTTAATAATAACGAACTTGGAGATGTTAACATTTTTAAGCAAACTTTAAATGAAGTAGCTATTGTAATTAAAACCTTGTCTATTGCACTAGATAGTTCTTTGTGTACCCAATACAAAAACAAAAAAAAAGCTGAACGTATGGCTCGTAAGTTTATACCTGAACCAGTGGAAATTGTGGATGAATATTCACCTAAACTTAAAATCTCCCTAAAAAGTTGCAAATGTCTTGGCTCTTTTTGTGCCAACATGACTTGTCCTGAGGTGTGCAAGCGCGTCTGCTGGCATAAGGACAATTTGGGTAAATGGAGTTGCGAAGCGGTTGATGAATCTACTACAGTATCTTTGGATATGGTTTGCGACGGAAAACTTGATTGTTACGACGAGTCCGATGAGAATAATTGCAATTTAGGTTTGTAAATTATGAAAAAGTAATAGAAAATATCTTCCAAATTAACGCTTCATACGAATTGTCTCCTGTATATTGTATTTCAGGTATCGGCCCGACCAGATTCGAAGCAAATGATATATTCCAAAAAATTATAAAAATGGTGCAGTTCAAAATTATATCAAAAGAATATGTTGCTGTTAAAAGTAAATTGCTATCATTGCAAAGTTCCATCAAACAATTGCAGATGGAGGCGACGAAATCTAAGGTTGATTTGATTAATATTAAAAATGCAAGAGATATATGTTACGCTTCTTTATCTTCGATTTATGAGGACATCTTAGAGGAAGCTTCACGAGACTCACGAAGTTTTGACTTAGATAACGTGCACTTTTTCTTACTATCTGTAAATGAACAGTTGATGATAGCTTTGAAACATTCACATACTGGCAATGATAAGATTTTAACGCCTGATGGGTGTTTCTGTAGAAATGGCAAATGCGCCCTGGCTCAATGCACGAATGGCTGTACTCGAGCGTGCTCTATAGAGCCAAAACTAACCAAATATTCTTGCAAAGGTACCATCAACAATGACGTCTCTGTGGCTATTGACAAAATATGTAATGGAAAGGCTAACTGCCCAAACGGAGATGACGAAGCTGATTGCAGTAACGGTAAGTAACGTATACCTAGAGTGGTAAATTGACGGTCATATGCTATAAGCGTCCGTCATTTATGATAAACACTTGGTCACATTGGACATTTATTGTCACGATGGTCACATTTTTTTTAGTATAAATTATATAAAGAAGAATTCCACTAAAGTAAGTCTTAAATGTTAAGTATTTGACAAAAAAAAACATCCAATAAAACATGTAATTGGATCTGGATCGAACACAAAAATAACTCGCGCGTAACGATACGACACTTTTTAGCTTGCTCGTGCAGAAAGATTTTAGAAATTTCATTTCTAGATTATCACTATTAAAGCCTGTCTCTCTTATAATAATGCACTTATTTGTGACCAAATGTTTTTTTTTTTTTCATAGTTTGTCAATAGAATTGAATGTGACCATCGTGACAATAAATGTCCAAAATGTCCGGTCACTTAGAGAAAATATCCAATTTGCTCGGTCATATTGGTCAGACATTTATAACGTGACCGACACTTTATAACTCTACAGATACCTCAAATTGTAAGTTATTGTGTAAGGTTTTTACTAAATATCTCTCTAAAATCTTGTTGGATTAATTACAGAGGTTTGTCGGAAACATCACCTAATGCTGCTACGCCATATCATTCGTGATGTTGGGGAAAATAATAAAGGAACGTCAGTAGGAGAAGCGCTTCGATCATGGAAAATTAAAGTTAGTTTTAAGAAAGTCTATCATACATACATTTTAGTATTCATGTCTGACGATTTATAAAACACAAACCGTTTTACTAGACTTTAGATGGCGCGTCACAATGCAACAATATCCATTTTATTAACTTTACATGTTATTGTAAAATACAGTTAGAAAGGTAAAACTTTTCCTTTTATATGTTTTTCATCAGGTAATTTCAAAGTTGAAGATAGCAGAGAACAATTACAGGCCTACACGCGCCACCTTGCGAGAGACCATCAATGATGTTCTTCACGATCTCGTCATGACCTACGCCTCCCTGGACGATACTCGGAGGACCCATGGATACGCGTTTGATGACTTCTTTAGACTCTCTCAACTTGTGATTGTAGCCGTGAAATCTTGCGGGCAGTAATTTCCTTGGAGATCAATCATTAAATTTTGCGATGCTATAAATGTAGGTTCTGATAAATGGACAAATGTCGAATTCGTTCTTATGTTCGTTTTAAAGCCGAAATTAGGCCGAAGTGAAGTTCCGGCGGATTTCATTTAATTATGAATTAAATTTAGGTGCACCTCTATTTAAAACAAGTCCGAAAATACTTAACTATATTGTTCTAATTCTTGGATATGGAGTTTGATTCTGGCAAGCCACCACTTTTATTTAATTGAGGTTTACTTATTTCTTTGTACGCAAAGAGTTGCTATTTTAAAATGTTTGACGACAAGTTTGATAGTTGTTTAGTTTATCAGATCTTATCATTTATTCGAGAGAGAGAGAAAGAGGTTTAAGTTATGAGAAGCGCTGCTCGGAATCACGCACCAGCTCTTAGCGTATATCCTCATTCCACACACAACCTGGTTTGAAAGTGTCCAACACAACTTTAGCTGTATTATTATTGTAACAGAATAAATAAAGTAATTACTAAAATATGTTTCAAAATAAAATATGGTATTACTCATATCTACCAAAAACTTTCGACCAGTGTTATCAATTTCAATTAGTCATTATAGGAACCACTAGTCTGATAGTCAATGTTGATAAAAATTCTTGACTTCCTTCATTATCAAATTTAAGTACACACTCGATGAGGGCGCCACTTCCTTGAATATACTCATTTTCAGCCGATGTTTGTACTGTTATCGTAGTTCTAAATTTCGCCGAGTGCCTCGCTATGTTTGCGACTGGTTAACATAAAAGTGTAGTGAGGTGTGTCTGTGTGTCAGTTTGTTTGAGGTACACAGCGAGGCACACAACATGGCAGGTGAGTGATAACGCTGATAACAGTGCATGATAACCTGAAAGTGCTAGAAAATAATACGTGTCCAAAGCGAACACGTCGCTTGTGTCGTTTCGCAATAACATCTTGGTTTTATTATAATTATTTGCATGATGCAAGCAACTGTTCGATTTACTTTATGTATTCAATAACGACTCTCACCCTTCAGTGTGCTATATAATTAATTCACTGATAACTTCTTTGTTTTACTCAGCAAAACCTCTTTTTTTAACTCCAGATAATGGCTTTAGTATTTTTACCATATGATTCATTATTACACGGTGGTATGAAGCCTTAACAAATTTCAGGTTCATGGATTAAGCACCTAGGGATAATAACTTGTCGTAATTACCTTAGATAATAAGATAATCATAATCGAGTGTATCTAAACATTATTACGTTGTAAGGCAATGTACCGCTGTAAAATAATGTATAAATAAATCAATCAACAGACTTCCAAAAAGAGGGCTTCTATCTCAATGCTGCCTACTCAAATACAGATGAAGAGCATTTTCATGTTAATGTTTATGTAAATAGGCGCGTATTTCTGCATTCGTAATTTCCTGCACACTGCTTTTCAATTTGTAGCCTTACACAATCTACTTATAGTTATTTTGGTGTCGCATAGCTAGACAACTACTTAGTACATTAATAGGCCAAAAATCCACTAAAAGGACAAATTTTCAAAGCTTTTAATGGAAATATATGTAGCATGACTTGTGTAAAATTCACACTTTTCTAGCTTCCAGCATGTCGAATCGCTATCTTTAACTTCCTACGTGTCAAATATCTTTTTCATATTATTAATGATGATCCTACCGAAATTATACAGGTATATTTATATTTAGTGTAAAATACTTAGGGGTTTGTTTATACTCATGGTAAGTAACAATTAACAAACAACTTTTCCCAAGAAACTACTTACCTATCTCAACCTAATTAAGTTAGTGTATGTTTGTTAAGAAATAGTTTTAACATTAACAAAATTAAGTTGAGATAGGTAAGTAGTTTGTTGGACAAAGTGGTTTTTTGCCATTAACCCTTTTTTAAGTATTTTACATTCATAAAAGTTCATCCTATTAGTATTCAGAATATATGATTTTCATCAATAACTTTAAACTAAGACTAATAGTGTATTTGGTATTACCTATGTATTGCCTCATGTTTTCTTACTACATGCTCTCTAAGTAGGTTTAATTTTTCTACTTTAGGTACTACTCGATTTCACCCAATCAAAATAACAAATTCGTGGAAAACTAAATTATTTGACACCTTAATCGCATTTTCGCTGATACGTATCTTTATCAGCTAACAAATACCTAAAGTATGACAAATGTCCGGCACTTATCGTTTTTGATTAATTGTACACATAAGTAATGATTAATCCTTGAAGAGGATTGTAACACGAAAATAACTTTTAGTAAAAATCTGGATACTTAAACATATACGTAATATAACACAACTACGAAAGTCGTTTTACAATATCATTAACTGTTTTGCCCCTTCATTTTTATTACTAGCTTTTCCCGTGACTTTGTAGCATGGTCTTCAATCTAATGGGCTAGTTTCTTAAAAAAATCTAATTAGTCCGTCAGTTGGATTAACAGAAAATATTGGACACGTATTTTTTCTTTTCTGAATCAAACTAAAAATGATGAAGATATAGCCCGTGAAAGTTCCGCGTAACGTCACGCCTTGCGACACTTTTTAGCAAGACGTGACGTCACGTGCTCACTTTGATGCGCTTTATCTTTGTCATTTTTTGTTTGATTGACAACTTAACTAACCTCTACCCAACTTTCAGTTTTTTAGGTTATTTCCCATTTTTGTTGCTGCCTAACTTTAAAATTTTTATATATTTATATTTTAATAATTATTAATTCGTGTATAGTCATTACGTAAAGTCATTGAAAATCCGTAATTACCTATTAAAGTAATTTCGTAGTCATATGCTACGAAATTACTACGAAAAAACTACAATCAATCATTTATTTGCGTCAAATATGGTAAACAAGGTGTCAAATTATAATAAAATAATTACATATTTGGGCTACAAATCAGCATGCAAATGTCAGGGTACAGTAAAAGATAAAAAAAATTAGTTATGTAATTAAAATGTCAAATAAATCTGATAATAATAGTTACAAATGTCAAATCTGCTCATGTCCAAGAGGTCCACTCATTACTCTTTTAGTATTTTAAATATTATTTAGTAGAAAGGTAGTGTAGATAATCTGTGTCATGTCACATGTTTGCTAGGTAGGTCTTAAGAGGACAATTGCCGCGACAAACAATGAGCTGTTAAACAAACATTCAACCTTAGTATTGCCATGAGGTACTGTCACAGTGCAACGTACTTACGTTATGAGTTGTACGTTCTTGTATAGGTATTTTACTTGACTGTCATACTGATAATCACTTCGATGGCTCAGTTTATTTGCCTTTATTTATTTACATGTAAAGTATACCTAACAGAATGGCATCTTATCGAGAGTATCACACATTTTTGTTTTTTTTTAAACCTGTATTTTTACATACTCCTTTAAGTATAAATTGTATTTACAATTAATTGTTCATGATAGATTGGTCATTATTATATAATAAAATAGTTCTTGCACTTGCAAATAATTTGAAAACCGTTTATCGAATTTTAAAATTCAGATTTAATTTTAATTTTGAATTTCAAAAGTTCTAACGTACATTAAAATTAGCTACGCACGTGTACCTACTTAGGTATATGTACTTACACCCACCTAGAGCGTTTATATTAGACTCCATTGTATAAAATCAGCTTATCACAAATAACAACAACATTTAAGACAAGAAGAAAAAAATTTTAGCTTGTCTTAAACCAAAGCACTTTTGAGGTTAACCAAAGACAAACAAAACGCTTAATAATATTTTTACTTCCTTGTAATGGGTCTCACTCAGCACTATGGCAAACTGTATATCATAAGTACCTACCATCATAGAGTAACTCCAGTTTAGTACAAAAACTTTTTGAATTACACAGGACGTCCGTATTACGGTTTTGGCCAACCCCCACCCCCGGGCCACCCCGGCGCGCCAGGGTACCCACAAATGGTTCCCGGTCCCGGGGTTGTATACTACCCTATGCACCCAGCCTACTTCTACCCCTACCCCCAACCCCACCCACCCGGTGACAGCATCCAAATCGTGGACGGGCCCAATATGGTCCCGGAATTGCCAGGAGAAACTGTCGAGCTACCCTATAGTAAGTCTGGATGGTGATGTGCAGAGATAACACCTTCTAGAGACGCATTGTTCATTCATTTGTAACTGACATCACGTAATTAAGAGACTTCGCTGTTTAGGACTGAACATTAGTTAATTATTTCAAAAAGACAACCCATATTGCCTCAATGAAAATAACGAAACTTATCATTGTATTTTCCCGATAGCATAAAAAATAATGTTTACATTTATTATTTTATCAATGTCGACTATATTTTTCTGAGTGAGGGCAACCTTTCTCTGTTTATCATCAATCCTAAATTTCGTGGGCTAATAATATTTTGTTAGTTCAAATAACTTTTACATTGCAAAATTTTTAGTAAGATATGACACAAATAATCACGCCGAATCGACGGTTTATCGATAAAAATATTTTTATCAATTCCTATTTAAGTAGATAATGTTTTTGCTCTTTGTTGAAGTAAGTAACATGTTGCATAACAAAAATACATTAGGCGTTTCAGAAATGTGACCCATTTTATGTTTTTCATTGCTGTTAGTATAAAATTAAGGTGTTATCTCTAGAACAGCTTCGTTGTAATGTTCGCGAAGCAGGCCAAATCTCTTTTCGGTTAGCTATCCAGACTTACTCTACACTAGCCGTTACGATCATTTGGAAAACTTAAAAAATATCTAACAACTTTTATATATGAATTTGAAAATTTAAGCTCTACAATTTCTACCGGTACTTATTAAAATACTGATGCTACTTTAAGTACACTAACTATATTATTATTTTATAAATGATGGATGTGATACAAACCTGAAACCTTAAAGAGTTTTGGCCAAAGCTTTTTGTGTTGTTTAAATATATGTTATTACCTATAACACCTTTAGTAAAGCAAGGGCACCATTGAAGAGTTGTATATTATTATTTTGGGCATTATTAGCAGAGCAAGGGGGTACCTTGATCTGCTAATAATGCTCTAAATTAGTTTCCATGAAATAAACTATAACTAGACAATAATGATTTGCATGTTGTTGACAAAATAAAAAAACGTTTAGTTTTTCACTACAAAAAGTGCCCTTATTTCACCGAAAGGTGCGCAAGTTATGCCTAGGTCCCTCTGTCTGATTTTTGAAGTAAATGAAGAAAAATACAAATAAAAGGCACAGTATTTAAAAGTATTTAAATAAGTATTTGCAGCAGTATCTCTTTTGTTTCTTTCGTTTTTAATTACCTTATCTTTAAACAAAAAAACAATACTTAATAAAAACATAAAACCATAACGATGGAAGATTAAAACAATAATTCACAGCCAATTTCGACTACGATCAATCAATCTATAAAAATTAAATATTTCCTTTTTTTTTTCTTTTGAATGAAATCTCGATTCAACAAGAGCCCAAAATCTATCTTTAAGCCGTAAGGACCAATAAGCAATATACCGTATCTCAATGATCCATAATAGTATTGTAGTGGCGCGTCACCTTGAACTCAAAGGCAACCGGGTTCGACTCCTAGTTCGGGTCAATTCACAAAATTATCTTTTCTAAATTGATTCAAGTCTCTCCTCGAGACGCCCTGGCAAAATACATTATCTCATTCTCATACGCAAGGATGTTATTCATTCCTTACCTCGAGATCACGACAATGGTTTATATCTGGCGCATAATTAATTAGTAAATCAAACACTGGTTAATCACAGGTACATACAAATGGGTTCCGGCTTGCACGAGTCAAAACAGCATCCCCCCGGGTGCGCTGCGCGTGGGCACCGACATCGACGGCGACGCCATCTACGCCGGCCGCGCGCCCCACGACGGGTGGGTGCTGCCTGCCAAGGTCATCCCCAACAAGAACGCGTGCTACATCGGCCACGAGGGCGCTGAGATCTTGGTCGACCAGTTTGAAGTGAGTAATAGTCAAATTAACCTTAGGCCTTTTGTCCATCGCTACCGTCATGATTTGCGAGATCGAATCAGAAATGAGGAGATCCGTAAACGAACAAAAGTCGCTGTCATAGGCCGAAGGATAAGCAAGCTGGAGTGGCAGTGGGCGGGGCACATAGCACGTAGAATTGATGGCCGATAGAGGTTAAGTTTTCTGTGGTAAAGTTAGTTAATTGACATAAAAGACTGAAATTGTCACTATCAACATTACCAGTCACCGTATACTTAAATGTAAACTTAGTGATTCTCATCACTATATTTCAATCGTCGCATCTACAGCTCAATGAATGCTTTTATCCGTAGGTGCTAGTGCCGTCCATGTTCTCCTGGCAGTTCAGCACGAACGGCGAGGTTCCCCCAGGCGCAGTGGCCGCCGGAACCACCAACTCCGGCGAGAAACTCTACTACGGCAGGGTCACCCACGATGGATGCACTACCCCTGGAAAGGTAAATTATACCTTTTGCTCACATGCAAGTAGAACGTTATTTCTGCTGGTAACACTACAGTTTAGCTAGTAGTTTACTTTAGGTCCGAAGTTTAAGGGTCCTTATTTATTATTAAACTTATTTTAGGATGTGATTCTACTATTATACAGCTTTTTTTTCTATGGGACCAACATTCAAACCAAAAAAAACACTTCCCCATATGATACTAAACGGCAGATCATCTGACATGAATTTGTATGAAAAAAAAGTTTGGTCTCATAAAAAAGTTGCTTTATTTGACCCTAAATAGGTTTTATAGGACCCTAAATAGGTTTTGAGAATTTCGGCGTATCTTGGCAACCCTGTCATTTTGCAATACGCGACGATTGATTGCTCGTTTGAAAATAAAATGGAATAGAAAAATACTTATTGGTCGATAAACACATGTAAAACCATTTACATAAAAACTAATCCATAGTATATAATATTATTTAATAGATAATATTTAATGTATCTATTTATAACACCCATGTAACAATTAAATTAACTTATGAAAACAAAATACATGATATTATACATTCATTGGCACAGATTGTGGCATGGAACCTCTTAGTGTCCACTCAGCTGTGTTTCAGAGGAAACCGTATTCTGAAAGGGAGTGCGTATAAAAAATATTAAACCGTATTTAATTGCTGCTTGATTTGAGCCATTTTGAGCAAACTGGCACTTAATAGAAAGAAGCGTTGCATTAATTTCCGCTTCGTGATTATGCTTGACCTTGCGAATTTTGTTCGACGAGCGATAACTTCATGTAAAGCCAATAAAACTGAACTTAACTTAAATGAAGCGCTCGTTTACATATTTATCTAAATTTGGTTTACTTGCTACTACTTAACTACTCAACTTAAATACAACAAGGTCCGATTTTGATTATGAGATGTCCTATAACTGAAGGTCGTCTGGTAAAGAGACGAACGGAGACGACCTCCGTCCCGGGTTCGATTCCCATACGGGTCAATGTAGAAAACAATTTTTTTTTGTAGAAACAACGTCGTTGTAGAAATCAAAAGATTTCTTTAACACAAGTGCTTTGGTTACATCAGAGCAATTTATGTGATGTAAAATATTTTAGCGAGGACATTTATTTTTTTATTTATTTTATTTTATTTTATTCGGAACACCAACAGCATTGATACAATCTATGAATACAGAGTTATCATATAAACGTAGCTATTAACAGGCATTCGCATATAGAAATACAGTATGTAAATAGACCACATAAGCCATTTATAAAGTAGTCAAAAATATAAGTAGAGAAAAAAACAAAACAAAAACAAAAACAGGTCAGGGGTTTGCTGCACCCTCGGAGTGGGGCCCGAAAAACTCAGAATTAAACAATTTGTTTATAGTTAACGGTTTAGTCCGAAATAATTCCAGCTCGCCGTTGCCTTTTGACAGGTCGTTAAAAAAGTTGCTCGCTCGGATAAAGAAAGAATTACGACGATAATTCGTGTTTATCCTGGGTATTGCCAGAGGTTGAGTACGTCTGGTCGGTAATTTGCGTGGTACCCAGATGTCAACTTGTTCTAATAAAGCAGGACAATCAATGGTACCATTTACAATTTTTAAAAGACACTTAATATCCGTCGCTTGTCGCCTTTTCTGTAAAGGTAAGAAGTGGTATCTTCTACATCTAGCCTCATACCCATGATCCCGTCGTTTACTTTTGAACTGCAAACACCTCAAGAATCTCTTTTGTATGGACTCAATACGGGAGACATATACGTTATATTGTGGATTCCAGACCTCAGAGGCGTACTCAAGGATACTGCGCACATAAGCACAGAAGAGTACTTTAACCGGTTTAATAGATTTGAATTCATGTGTTGACCTTATAATAAAGCCAAGAGCCTTAGAGGCCTTTTTTACAGCGTGATCAATGTGCATGTCAAATAAAAGCTTTGAGTCTTGTATTAGCCCCAGATCTTTAATGGACGTAACTCTATTAAGTAATGTATTATTCATAATGTACTGATAATTTATAGGGGTGTGTTTCCGAGTAAAAGTCATTGCAAAACATTTAGAGATATTTAAATCAAGTTTGTTCACAATACAGTACTGCACAAAATTGTTCAGATCACGTTGTAACCGGTCACAATCAACAAGACTCTTGATGGCCATAAAAATTTTGGTGTCGTCTGCATATAATAGGACTTTCGCATGATTGAGGCACGAAACAATATCGTTAACAAATACAACGAATAACAAGGGCCCTAACAAAGATCCTTGAGGCACGCCAGAGGGTATCGACATCCACGCCGACGTAAACCCATTTATTGCAACAGCCTGGGACCTGTTACTGACGTATGACGAGAACCATCTAAACAAATCACCGTGGATGCCAGCTTTGTACAGCTTCTCGAGGAGCAGCAGGTGATCTATACGATCAAAAGCTTTACTGAAATCGGTAAATATACAGTCTACTTGTTGCCCTGAATCCATTTGTGACGTGGTGTAATCATTAAAGACTAGGAGGTTGGATACAGTCGATCTTCGTTGCAAGAATCCATGCTGCTCCGGCGTAAAAGATGGCTGTAGTGCGGCATATACCTGACGGTAAACTATTTTCTCAAATATCTTTGCAAATATACATAATTTAGAGATAGGCCTGTAATTTTTTATGTCGGACCTATCACCGGTTTTATGCACGGGTGTTACAAATGCAGATTTCCAGGTGGCTGGTACTGTGCCTTCACTTAAAGATCGCTTGAAAATAATGCATAGGGGTGGGATCAAATTATCTACGCACTGCCTTATGAAGAAAGGGGTTATACTATCAGGTCCCGCGCCTTTGTTTAAGTTTGTGGTTTTCAGCAATGTTTTAATTTCTGTGGGGTCTATATTTATGTTGCTTATACTAAAAATATTTTGACAATCTATAAGTTTAGGAGAACAGATGTTGTCGTTGGGAGTAAGAAAAGTGGATTGGAAATATTTTGCAAATAAATTACACACAGACTCTCCAGTATCAGCAGTCTGATCATCGTATTTCATCACAGAAGGCAGCGCATATGAGGGACGATTTAGTGATTTTGTGTACGACCAGAAAAAACGGGGGTTATCAATAACTGAATCTTCCACCTTAGCTATATATAATTGGTAACATTCAACCTCCAATCTTATGGCTCGTTCTCTAAGAAAAGAGTACGTTTCGTAATCATACCGATTGCCATACCTTTTATATTTTTTAAAATATTTAAATTTTTCTTTTAAAACCTTTTTTAATGCCGAGTTATACCAAATAGGAAAAGTGCTATTACAAATATTTTTATGTGGTATAAACGCATCACGAAGATCAGTTAAGATATGGTAAAAAGTACAAACACAATCATCAATAGAACCCCGCGATAAAATATTATTCCAGTCCATTTTAGACAAAGTAGCATTAATTTCATCGTAATTTCCCTTTTTGTAGTTAAACAATGTTCGGTTATTTACACCTAGAAAACTCGGTATATCTAAAATTAATTCAATGCAGATTGACTTATGGTGAGAATCTTCTGGGACAAGAGGGTTGTCACTGGGGCCTATATTTACAAAATGGTTACAAAAAACAAGATCCAATAGTCTATTGTTGATATTACGTACATGATTGTATTGGTCGAGATTACATTCAACTATTGTATCTAAAAAACGAATCTGGCTTTCATTGTACGTACCCGTAGGCTCTAATTGGCCGCAAGTCGATAAATTCCAGTCAATATTCGGCATATTAAAATCTCCCACAACCAAGAACAAGTTATTAGGAGCGGAGTGAAAGCTATCAACAAGCTTGTCTGTGAAATTGTCAAGCTGAGCATTCATTGAGTTGCCCCCTCCTTGATTACATAAATAAATAGTGCATAAGTGTAACGTAAGAAGGCCGCTTTTAGTACGAAGTGTCAGGATAACCCAAATATCTTCGGCGGATGAGCGCCAGGCTGGCTGCTCGGCGGCGGCGAGCTCGCGGCGCACAGCCACCAGCACGCCGCCGCCGTACCGCTGGCCGGTGGAGTCATAATCTCGGTCACGTCGCCATACTATGTACCGCTCATCGAACAGTTCACTATCACCAATACCGGCCAACAACCAGGTCTCCGTTATTGATATTATATCAAAGCAATTCAAGGCTACATTTCTTCTAAATAAGCTGGCTTTCGTGCGCAGCCCTCGGGCGTTTTGATAAAAAATATTAATAGCGAATTTTACGGTAAACTATAAATACGCTGGGTTTACTATTTCTTAACGTCTTGGTCTGGAATTCACAACAATCACATACAAAAAAGACACTGGATCTGCTTAAATGGCATATAAGCACGTCTATAAAAAAAACGACGGTATACGTTTCATTAAACGGCTGAGAGTCGCGGTAATTCGGAGACAACGACATTGCGCGAACAAAAAGCAACACTTTCAATAACATTATAAGCATGTCCTCTAAGAAAACGCAGGTATACGTTTTATTAAGCGGCTGAGAATAGTGGCGGCTCGTAGGTAACGACAATGCGCAAACAAAACGCATCATTTTTAATAACAAGTATGCAGCTAAGATATTATTTTCGAGCCCGTTCAAGATGCAATGGAAAGTGACTTCTATGCAAACGTAGTTAGGGCAACTATACACAAAAGGACATTTACTAATGACCGTCAAGTGTAGGTAGTGAGATGCGATAAGCAATACAAAAGAGTCAGGGCCTCCCACACCGCGGGCGCAACAAGTACAGCATTTGAAGGAGTTATAATATTTGCTCGGACAGTATGCAATGAAAATAACTAGAAACAGACAAAACATGAGACTAATTGACACTAGGCGAACTTTAGCAGATCCCTTTCCGATTTTATCCGAAACGTCGGTGAAGTGTCGGATTTTCGGGCTAGAATCTTGCAATGTTTTATCCACACGTATTTGAAGTTTTTTGCCTTCGCTAAATCCTTAGTCTTCTTAAGAAGAGTTTTATTATGGAGTGTAAGGTGATCGTTGACATAAAAATTGCCCTGTTCAGAATAACCCAGCTGAGAAACTAGCAGTTCCTTGTGTCTACGTGCGGCTGCTACAAACTCTTCCTTGCAGTAGCGGTTGTTGAGTGCAATTATTATAGACTTTAGGGAATCCGATTTGAGGCTGGGAACTCGAGCAATATAATTGATGTCCTCTTTGCGTATAGGATATTGGATTACTTTGCAGATTTTTTCTACAATATCGTATAGGTTCTCAGTTTTTTTAAGTGGAACTCCCTTTATTTCCACATTATTAGCCCGTGCCCATTGCTCCCTGTCCTGTAGATCATCCTTAAACTTGTTCATGTCCGCTCCCAAAGTATGAATCAAATTGGTATGTTCCTCGACTTGTGCAATTCTTGTCTCCAACAATTCCACGGTCTTCGACAATTGGCTTGAGGTTTCATGAGCGAATTCAACTGAACTCTTAAGATTTGATATGTCCAGCTTTATGGCCTTTACATCCTCTACAAGTGACGCCAAAGGTGCGAGTTGTTTCGTGATATTCGCTAAGGAGGCCCGCATTTCACTCAGTTGTACGGCTATCTCAGGGCTATCCTTAGACGTAGATGCAGGGGACTGGGTATTCCGGCAGTCGGTACAGCGCCAGGCAGATCTTCGCTCTCCCAGTTTGCGAAAATTTGTCTCCGTAATGCCAGCGCAGGGGAAATCAAATTGGCGTTTGCATAAACCACATGATGGACCGTCCGACACTTTATTTCCACACCGTGCGCACGAAAACATTTTGGTTGTAGCTATATTACGCGAAGCGGCCCCGAAATTGACAATCACTGGATAACAAGTAAAAGAACGAGTACGCGCACCTTTGACCGTGGTTAAATGACGACTGACATCGGACAAATTGTGAATCTGTCTGTTAACATCTACTGTAAATTCGATCTGAATTTACAGTAGATGTTAGTTTCAAACGCAAAGGGTCCCAAGTTCGATTCCCGGTTCAATTCTAAAAAATATTTTCAAAATTATTTATTTAAAACTTTATTGCACTAATGGTGAACAAAAGGAAGACTTAATGCTAAAAGCATTCTCTGCCAGTCAACCGTTGGGTCATGCATTGTCTCGGGTCTGGGTGTGCACGTAACCACAAGGATGATAATTCCTTACTTCAAGACCATACAAATTACCAGTGTATTATTTGAGGCTTTTTTATAGAAGGTGATAATGAAATAACCCAAAACTTCTTAGGGGCTAATTCTGGTGCTCGAGTACAACAACTTTCTAAGGACCTATATCAAATTTAAAAAAAAGACCTCCATACAAACTGATATACAAAGTTGATCGAGGTTTAGTATCGGAAATAGATTTTTTCCCTCATACAAAAAGTTACTGCATTTAAACAGTAGGATCGCTTTTTATCGGATTTTGCGTTATTTCATTAACACCTTGTCATCAACGTCATAGTAGCTTTTATGGTATCAAACATTTCCAAAAGAATCTCCTCTTCCAAAAAAGAGAGAGAATCTGACAAAACCACTACGCAAAATTCAAATAAAGAAGTCAGATTATTGTGATATTTAGATAAATCTACATTTTGAAAATAGTCTTTAATAATAAAGAATAATAAATATTCGACATAACATCACATATAGGTACATTGCTCTGATCCAATGGTAAGTAGCTAAAGCACTTGTGTTACAGAAATCAGAAACAACGACGGTACCAAAACACCCAGACCCGAGACAATTTAGAAAAGTTATTTTTCTACATTGACCGACCGGTAATCGAACCCGGGACTTCACAGATAGCGACACCAAGTCCGGTATGCTCGCCTCTCGGCTGTGGAGGTCGTCAGTTTTTGATCAGCTTTTTTTGATGCTGACTGTACAATGGCTATCATTTCATGTTTCAGATCCACCCCAGCCACGGCTGCTGTTATTACCCCTACGACGGAGAGGACAGGAGTTCCGCGGAGTACGAGTGCCTCGTACTCTTGTAAACCTAAGTTACTTTACCCGTAAACACATATCTTGATCAAATTAATATTATTGTTATTTCTTGTCGTAACAAAACTATCACTTAAGTTATTGTTATGTAAGTTCATTACAATTATCGACAATACGAGTATTAAGTCTTTAAAAGGTTAGGGTTTTGCATGTTTAAAGCTAATAACCAAAAATGTTGGAATAAGTAGCGTACATTTGACATACGTATCACATGCTGGATTGCAGTTTCTAATAAATAAAGGACTTGTAATGTTTTATTAGACTAATAATTGTTTTATTTACCTTATTTCATTTTAAATGGGCTGGACTAAACATAGGTCAACAGGTTCTCTGTCCGACGTATCACATATGATCCATATTATACTGTTGCATAATGCTTCTGCTCTTTATCAGGGAACCTGTGAAACTAATTTCTAAATTAGTAAAGATTTTAGATTCGGTGAAGACTGATTTATACTAAATCTAAAGTATGAAACTGTAGAAAGTCACAAGCAAATTCACCAATGTCGCAACATAAACAAAAACAAATAACAGAAATATTAGCATGGTATCGGTTCATTAGTACGCAGGCAAGGTGCGCGTACGCCTTTAAGTTCTAAACCATGGTCATTCAAGTGCGAATCGTGGGAGGTAGAGCACGTCTCTACGTATTAAGCTTTTTTAAAATTGACGCTAAAACTTCGGCAAAACAGTGCGGAAAAAGTGCCAGTCTCGAGTTCAGATGGACAGTGTTCAAACCAAATCTACCATGAAGGCGGTTTTCTATTCTGTGTTACTAAGTAAGTTTTTTTAAAGGAAATTTTATTTTTTACCCACTATTTTCATTTAAGCTTAATGGGTAGTGGTAGTAAATTCTCGTAATGGTAAATTAGATAAATTTTGTTTTCATTAAAGCTTAATTTAGGTAACTTACGTATCTTGCTTGACACTGATGAGTGGTTGACCCAAAATGGTTTAATTCCCTTGTCCAAGAATTACGGAGGTCTGATAGCAATCGCTCCATTGTTATAACTAGACTTTCTGCATCATGGGTCATGGTCCAACGCATCCTGATGTCTCTGGACTAGGAAACGGGACATACCCCAAGGTTAGGGCTCAAATTAACTCAGGTTTGAAGAAAATAGTTTTTTTCATCTACTTATTCATTAAGAGGTGGTGGATGGTCGTTGTTTCTGGTTTGTATGGCACAAGTGCGTTGCATCTTAGGATTAGAGTAATGTATATGATATTGTCCAATATTTATCATTATTATTTATTATTTATTATTACTTTGGTAATTCAGTGTCGAAGTAGATGTAAGTAGATAGTCGTATTCTCATATTTAATCTACAGACTGTAACTTAAGATTGTGACCACAATGGTGACAATGGTGTTGATATGCATTGTTTCATAACACAGTTGCTTTTAGTTATAAGTAGTACAACAATATCTAGTAGGACTATGTATGTAGTAAAACCCCTTATTTTTCACGTTACTAAAATAAGACTATGACATTAAAACCATTTTATTCACGAAATTGAAAGTATGGCCATTTTTAGGGTTCCGTTCCTCGAAAGGAAAAAACGGAACCCTTATAGGATCACTTTGTTGTCCGTCCGTCTGTCTGTATGTGTAGACCCTTTTTCTCAGGAACGCGTAGAGGTATCAAGCTGGAATTTATATTAAATACTCAGGTCTACTGTCTCTTGGAGCTGTGAAAAAATCAAACTTCTAAGCCAACGCAATCAAAAGATACAGCCGTTTATGCCGTATTTTTTTTAAAAATTATTAAAAACACGTAGATGTATAAAATTGAAATTCATATCAAATACTCAGGTCTATAATATCTTTAAGCAGTAACAAAATCAAACTTCCTACAGGTTTGTACGGAACCCTCGCGCCTCGGTGCGCGAGTCCGACTCGCACTTGGCCGGTTTTTTGTTAAACTTTCAATCGTTATTTTAATTGACATTACATGTATTCGACGTTATACAAAGTAACCGTATCTACAGCACTATCAAAATTAGATACCTGTTACTGGAAATGTAATATCTATAATATGGACTATAGATATTAAATTTCCAGTAAATTTCCAGTGGGTATGGACCCATATCGCATTGATAAGGATTTCATTGAAGCACTGTCAGTATCTAGTTGCACATGGTAGATAATACAAATCTATTTCTAATTTATGACAGCCTATAACGTGGGTTACTTTGCTTTTTGGATTCTTCTTCTTCTTCATCTATACGGTCAATCCCGGTTGCGTAAAAAGCTATTGCTTTGGAGCCCAGGGTCCGCTTTCCTTGATTTACTCCTCCACTTCGTACGGTCTTGAGCGTCTCTAGTTGTGATATCATTGGCACGCATGTCAGCCCTCACAACGTCAAGCCAGCATTTCTTGGGTCACTTTACTTGGCTTACTTTTCGGATTCTTATTATTAACCAATGTAGTCTAGGTCTCGATTTGACCTTGCATGACTGTCATGCAAGGTCAAATCGAGACCTAGGTCAATGAGAATACGTAGGGATATTGTTATTATTCAGAAATAATAGGCATATGCGAGATTATCGTATCAAATGCAAATTGAGACCTTAATGTAGTAAACCACACCCGTTGCGTTCAGGAAGTACCAACAGGAACTGATAGATGTAGCTTTGATAGAATTACTTACTAACAATCTGAATATAACGGATATAAACCATTTTTTCATTGGCGGAAAGATCTTTTTTTTTTAAATTTAAATATTGGACAACATCACATACATTCCTATAATCCTAAGTTAAGTAGCCAAATCACTTGTGTTACAAAAATCAGAAACAATGAGGGTACCATAACACCCAGATCCGAGACAATATAGAAAAGTTATTTTTCTACATTGACCGGGAATCGAATTCGGGACCACAGAGATAGCGACACCAAGTCCGGTTTGCTCGCCTCTAGGCTACAGTCGTCTAATTTGAATAGAGACGATTTAGGAGAAAGAGAGCACTAGGATTTTTGTATTTTTTGTTTCTTGAAGACCCTATTGAGTGACGCGGTAATTCGCCTTAAGCGTTATGAAGTTCGATTTCCGGTTTGGGTCAATTCAGGAAACTAACTTTTATATATAGGGTGTCTTGTAAATCAAGGATAACTTTGTAACCACATACTTGGTACATCATAGTGAACAACTTTTGTTTTATGACTTTTGCAAATTTGCATGAAAAATCGACTTCCCTTACAAAATTACCAAACAGCCGATTTAATTTGTAAAGCAAGACAACAAAAAAAACATATTTTAAAAAAAGTCATAAAACAAAAGTAGTTTTCTATGATTTATAGAATATGTGGTTACAAGGTTATCGTTGATTTACGCAATGCGTATATGCTGGGAAACGCCCCTGCCATAATTAATCGTTACCAGGATATTAATTCCTTACTTTGACACCATTAGAATTAGAGTGTTGCCTGGCGCACTTGATTTTTTTTGTAAAACAGTACTTTTTTCTGTAACAAGCTATGAAATCTATATGTTGAACAGTTTCTAAATAGGCTGATCTTCAAGTCACCTTGCGTGTCCTATTAAATGCTGAGCGGGAAACCTTTTTGACACACCCAGATATCCTTTATTGTTTTATTAAATAAATAAATAAATATTGGACAACATCACATACATTGCTCTGATCCTGTTGTAAGTAGCCAAAGCACTTGTGTTACAGAAATCAGAAACAACGACGGTACCACAACACCCAGACCCGAGGCAATATAGAAAAGTTATTTTTCTACATTGACCCGACCGGGAATCGAACCCGGAACCTCAGAGATAGCGACACCAAGTCCGGTATGCTCGCCTCTCGGCTACGGAGGTCGTCATTGTTATGTATTTTTTGTTTTTTATTCGTGTGTGTCAAATAAATGTTTTCTATTCTATTCTGTGCTTGTAGCCTTTGTTAGTGTGCGGACGGACATGGCCGGCGAGTGCGACATGGCTGGCTTCTACCTGGAGCTGGGCTGCACCCCGGTGCCCCGGTCTGACAACTCCACCGCGTGTCCAGATGCCTTCGACTGCCCCGACTTACATCCTGACCCAACTATGTGCTATTACAGGTAAAATGATTGCCTATCTGTGTGTTGGTTTTTAATGATCTTGTAGCTTAGTAGCGGCATGGCAACACTATTTTATAAAAGTTATACTAGATTATAAAAGTTATGCAACTTACGCCGCGGTTGTGAATTGATGGGATACTATTCTGACCATATTTTGTGACGGTTGTCACAGGCATCTCCGTGCCGAAGCACGTAGAAGAAGAAGGTACGTAAAAAATTGGTAACGGATAATATCGCCTGATACTTACTAGTCATCAAAGCCTAGTCAGAGGCCTTAAGCCGGTTTGATTACATTTGACAAGTGGCAGTAGATATAGCTGCTTGCCTTAGAACACCCACGGAAGAAGTCGCGGGCAAAAGCTTGTTTTAATTAGGTATGATAGGAAAGTTGCGTGCGGGACGAACCTCACACAAATGTTGTGTTACTTATTGAAGCTGCCTTAATTTTATGTATTTATGTAAAACATACAATATAAAATATTTGTTTTTAATTATTGACTTACATAGTCTGCATAGGCTTCAGAAATTAAGCCAAAGAGGGATGAATAATTATCCCAGTGGAAAACAAGAATGGAATAAAGTTAAAAAGCTAGTTATTTCTGTTCAGCTGTTAAAGCGTGAGTTAACAAACATTCAAACATGTAAACTTTTACATTTAATATTAGAAAGATTACTTGTATGTAGTAGTGCAGTCAAACTTTTTGAGAAAGAGTGGCTTTATTTACTATGCAGTTAAATACTCATTAGACAACAAAGAATAAATTAACTACAAACTTACTCTCTCACTAAGCGAACATAGAAAGTTAGATTCAATATTTGTTTAATGTTTTTGAGTCTACCAACTCTAATTCTCATTTAAACTTTGCTTTGCGTCTCAAAGTTTCTGCGCTTATTGCGTACTAATTAAAACGTTTTGGAATGCAATGTTACCCTCTAAATAGCTCAAAGATCAGTTTTATGTGTGTGTTAGGCCCTTTTAATATTTTTTTACGACCAAATCATATCTACGGTACACATGTATTACTTAATTAAAGATTCTGATTCTGATATGTACGCTGCAAATATGTAACTAAGTAGTAACTACTTTTTTTTTTACTGACTAGTTTTGCTTTGGATAATTCGACCTTTACCTAACATTACTGAATTAACCCGTGAAACAGCGGTTCTCTCCTCATAAAAATGTTAAACTTAAAAGAAGATTCCCAATGTAAGTTGTTAACTAAAAATTGTTTAATCAATAAGGAATTTTGATACTTTTAATATTTGATATTTAACTGAATCAGTAAACTTAGGTCATACTATACACGGTGAATTCTTGTTGATTTGGGACAGAAAAATCAAATACAATGTCAAAATCTCGACAAAAAAAAACAATTGCTGCATACGAAACAATCGTAACCGCTGAGATAGTTTTGTATGGGGAAGTAAATACCTTTTTTGCGATTTTAAGTAGGTCACATAATAAAAGAACTTACGGGCGATGGGTCAGAAAGGTTCTAGAATGGAGGCCACGTACCGGCAAGCGCAGCGTAGGTCGTGTACAAGGTGGGCAGACGACCTGATAAAGGTTGCAGGAAGCCGCTGGATGCAGGCCGCTTCCAACCGGCCAATCTGGAAGTCATTAGGAGGCCTATGTTTAGCAATGGACGTTTTATGGCTTAATTATGATGATGATATAAAAGTAGTATTTGAACAGGCGAATGTGACTTCTCGACTCCAAAACCAATGGAAAATAACAGTGTAGATTATTGCTGTAGTCGAAGCGATGAAAATTACGTTATAAGTCGCAGATTAAGGATATTGCCAATATTGGCGAATAATTTAATAAAAATGTATCAAGGGAAGCACCGCGAAGGTCACGTGATGTCACTAGTGGTCATGGCTGGAGGTCGCAGCGCCTCCGCCTTTTTGCCGGTCTCGGACGTAACGCAGCAAAAACTCGGACATTTCTCGGAACACGAGGTCAAGGTTGGCACACAAACGGACAAGACAAGACAACTTTGGGAAGTTTTGTCAATATGCGAATTTTCGGTTTTAACTTTGACCTAAATGAAGTACCTCACTTGAAGCAACATTAAGTAGGTACAATTTTGGTTGTTAGACTAATCGATCAAAAGAGAACTAGAGAGATCGATGAAAGACCCGCATTATTCCATGGTGTTGTCACTAAAATACTGGTCTATCCATAATATACCCAAATTATGGCAAGACCTATTCTATAATAAATTTAGTACTACTTAATTTATGTTTAGTTGTCCTGTATTTGCAGAAGTGAAAGCTACACATACTACACGACATTTGACGATATATTTCAATGATATAAGGTGAATGGCCTAACCGTTCCGAGAAAGTATTATCTTTTATAATTTTTTGAAGCAACTCCAAAGGGTGTCTTGTTTAAAATGTCGAATTAGTACAATAGTAATGTCATTACATCAAACATCATCATCATTGATGCCAGACATCATGGCGTCAACAAATGATAGTATATCTGTTATAGGCAATGTGTATAATGCAGGCATTCTATACAATGCCTAGGAAATGTATAGAATGCCGGGGTCGTCCAGGCAATGTATGAAATGATATTAAATGTTCAAACTATTTTACACTTTACCTAGGAAATGTATAGAATACCTAGGCATTGTATAGAATGCCGGTTGACGCATAGGTAATGTATGTAATCGATTTTTCTTCTCTATGATCAATCAATATTGTCAATTAAATCTACTGGACTCCGGGAATTGAACTCAGATGACAGTATGGGCTTGACGACAATTCCCTTTTTTATACCTTTTTGTTAATGCTGGCACGGTTCACAAAGCTGCAAGTATAGCTCAATATCATGACGGGTTATATTCTTGTACCGCTGGCTAAGTTCTTTTAACATCCGGTCTCGTCCTCCATGACCAATATCCTTGCGTGCATCGTGAATCACTTGAAATAAATCATCATCAGAGACGTAGTATAACAGCGTTTAGAGCATTTACAGGGAAGATCAACTTACGGGTTTGTCCAACAGTGATCACGTCGTAATGCTTCAGCAACCAATAATCACGCGGAGTTTTCTTGTCTAACGTTTTCGCTGTTCTTATTTCCTCCAACAATTGTGTGTAACGTAAATCATCAATGAACACTCGATTCTTTGTAGAAGCCGATTCTCTTTTAGTACGCAGTTCTAAGTAAAACCTTTCTTTCATTAGTAAGTACCGCTGATCTGTAGCCATTTTCCACTGAATAATCACACACACAATAAATGATCACACTCAATAATTCAGTTTAGAACCAATGCGTAAACTAAAAAAATACGTCTCCTTCCCGTGGTCGTTCGTTTTACACATTTCCTGATACGCTTCGGGCATTTTATACAATACCTAGGCAATGTATGAAATTAATCTTATTTTACACATTGCCTGAACGTTTTAGGCAATGTATACAATGCCTAGGCATTCTATACAATGCCGGATTATACACATTGCCTATAACATATCTAATTCATTAAATTTATAAGACTCGATTGTCAAATGAGATGATTAATAAAACATCTTTTTGAAAACTAATAAGGTTTGTAAGCTTAATGATCGCTACATCTTTCTTATTTTGTAAAACCTGAAAGTCTTTCAGTGCATGTCCCCAACAGAGGTTGAATTTTGGATCATTGTGTCTTTGACAAGTACCAGGTTGAAAAGCTGTATAAAATTGCTACTTAAAATGTTATAGTAGTAATAAAGCGTAGTGTTTTTCTTCGGCATAATATTAGAAATCACGTCATTCATTTCCAGACACTTATTATGGTGGCAAAACCCCATCAGACTTTTAAACTGATAAAATGTTATTCTACTTGGTGGTATAAGGTCTAGTGATCATGGCTGTTGCTCTAAAACTGCTGTCGACTGTACCTTCGTCAATATTTGATTTTGTGTGAAGTGTATGCGGTGAGATATAGTCAAACTTTAACTAACTAGCAAAAACTTCGTTAAGTCGGTGAGATCAAATAATGAACGGTCAATTTATAGTACTGACTAAGGACCTATTCTGAATTTAACTCGATAGAGCTTTTGATAACAACGTAAACGCGGATTTAATTGAAAAAAATGTGCTTTCCCTAACATGACACCAGCCTCTCTAGCATGACCACCAAAACGCGATATGATATGATATGATATAACGATATATTGACACCGACTATAAAAATATGATAGATATAGCCGCCATTTGGAATTTTTATCGAAACAGCGATCATAATATGGACGTCACTGGAACGGCGATTCTAAAAGGACGGTTATATCTATCATATTTTTACAGTTGGTGCCGATATATCTCTGTATCATATCATATCATATCGTGTTTTGGTACTCATGCTAGACAGGCTGTTGTCGCAATCCAGTTATTATACAGTCCCAGTAACACTACTATCAAAAACGGTATTTGCGTAAACTTATAATAATGACGTCAAATTCGTAATGCATTAGAAGATTGAACAAAAAGAACATCTCATTTTAATCTTAAAGTTAGGATAAAGCCGAGATTTAAATTATTTTGAACAAAAGTGAGTAATATTTTTGAGACTGAGTTTTTTAAACAATTTCAGGGGCATCCCCTATGGCGACCGGTCAACGATCCCTCAGGCGCTGATCAGCAACCCTTGCTCGCAGGCGTGCCGCTGCCGCGTGGCCGGCGAGCCGCGGTTCGAGTGCGCTGCAGTAGACTGCGTCGAGATCTTCAACGGGGACCTGCAGCAGTGCGTCAGCACCTACGAACTGGAGTCTTGCTGCAGCACTGCGAATGTCTGCGGTGAGAATCTTGATAGATGATGGATGGACTTTGGAGAATGTCCTGAATTTCGAGTATACTGTAGTTTAGCTACGAGGAACTCTTTAAGGCGACGGGTAAGGCCTTGAGCATTTAGCGTCGACTAATGCGACTTCTATTACGTGCCTAAGATAATACAAATGCTTTTCGCAGACTAAACATCCATCCGTTGCGCTCCTGTGCAAATAGACTATCATTGCGAGCAAAATATCCGCTCATGGAAAAGTAGGCGTTAAAATAAGAGTTAAATCCATTAAAAATCCTTATACTTACCTAATTCTTAATTTGTTGACTATTTAAAAAAAAAACTTCATACCTAAAGGCACGAATGATATAAATAACTAAACCAACTTTGAAGCTAAACAAAAATGTCGTTTAAAATACAAACGTGTTCAAGCTCGCGATACTTGCTGTACTTTGAAATATTTTTTAGTGTTTAGTTACTCGTAGATACAACAGGAAAAACCTTCAACATATAAGTTACATGATATATTGATTTCCACATCCTATATCCAGTATTTTCGCCAGAAACTTGTCCAAAACACCTCTTTTACGTGTATTTTCCTTACCCTGCGCCTTAATAAAGAACTACAGAAGTGTGCATGGTATATCGGTTTTCAACCTTCGCGTCTTCGAGAAACCCACAAGAAGGATGTCGTTTATTGCACATTTGCACATTGCAATAGTTTTATGTTATAACCGCATGGTTAAATTGCATATATTTTTAAATATTTTTAACAATGTCCTAAATAACTTATTGAATTTAGTCTTATTTAAATTTAATTTAATTTGAACCAACAGCTTCATTATAAATATAGATCTTACTTCTCATCATACCTTTTGTCATGTAACAAATGTTTTAGTCACAGAATGAGTTTCACGTACTCTTTAACTCTTGGTTGAATCTAAGTTTAAGGTTTATGAAGGTTCTGCAGGTCTTCTTGAAGAACCTTATAAACCTTGATAAAACCTGTCAAGTCAAACAAAGTCATTATAACCAGGTTTAAGTCAAATCTCGGTCTATGAAGGCTCTGTGAATTTGATCTGGTATAGAGTGAGTTTGATCTGCTGCCCACTGAAAGTATAATTACTACTTGTTTCCTTATATGCAAGGAGCGACCGTATCTATTTAAAAGCAGGATACAAGAATGATCTATTGTCTCATTGTGATTGTTAATGTCACCATTAAAAATACTTAACATACTATCAATCATTGTTTTCCGGCCGAACCGAGATATGACTGTATGTGTGTTAAATCTGATTAATTTATTGCGAATTATCCTGGTTAGGTTTGTCCTGGATTATATTTAGTTGTTAAATCCATTCAGAGGCCTTGTTGTATCTATCAGTACATCACTCAGTCACTTGTCCTTATGCACTCTTTCACTAATTCACACTGGGATGACTTGGTGGAGCATGGCCTAAACCACACCATATTTGAGGCGAGACCAGCGCCCTATAGTGGGACATGGAGTATGAAAAGTTTACTTCACTTTACATACTGCGTGTATAGTGTAAACATAAATTCATGTGTTTCAGGTAAGGATGCAATAGACAATCTGAAGACCTGTGAAGTGGATGGCAAGACATACATGGAAGGTCAATCCTTCGAACCCAAAAACACCCACAAGACCTGCATCTGCACAGCAGAGTGGAATGGTTCCACGGACAACCCCGCCTACTGCCGCGATATCAACTGCGGGATTGAAATTCACTATCAGGAAAAAATCTTGGACAATTGCGCACCTGTGTTTGTAGGAGACAGGAGGAGTTGCCCTATCGGGTTCAATTGCCGTGAGTCTGAACTAATAAACCTTAATATCTTTAGGAAGTGGGTTCGGAATTGGAAGAAACAGTACAGTAGACACTACTTCCAGAAAGACACTTTATTTCCTATTACCACAAGCCACACAGACCCAGTCCCGATAAGTAACAGAGTTCCGACATAGCACTGACGTGTTCTCCTTGTCTGACTACTTTCACTTTTTCTTACTTTTCCTACCTTCATTAATTTTTTCTTTTCTATACTTTTACTAATTGCCCGTTGTGCGGCTCGCAGCCCCTTATATACCCCTAAACGGACCTTCCAGACTAATTTCGATAGTCATTTCGTTTATCTTCTTTTTAGTCTGATTTTACTTACAATACCTATTCCCAGTTTTAATTAAAATATTGAATATTTGATTTTTGATTGATTTGATTTTGATTCACTATGGGCCTCATAAGAAAGCTCAAGGTCGCACAGCGTGCTATGGAAAGGGCTATGCTCGGTGCTTCCTTGCGAGATCGAATCAGAAATGAGGAGATCCGTAAACGAACAAAAGTCGCTGACATAGCCCAACGGATTAGCAAGCTGAAGTGGCAGTGGGCGGGGCACATAGCACGTAGATGGGGCAGAAAGGTTCTAGAATGGAGGCCGCGTACCGGCAAGCGCAGCGTAGGACGTCCACTCACAAGGTGGTCAGACGACCTGGTAAGGGTCGCAGGAAGACGCTGGATGCAGGCCGCTTCCAACCAGCCAATCTGGAAGTCAATGGGGGAGGCCTATGTTCAGCAGTGGACGTCCTATGGCTGAGATAATGATAATGATGATGATTGAAAATTTCGAAGCTTTTAAGTTTCAACATAACAACAGCCAGAAACTCACTTATTTTCCAAATTTTGGTACACACAAACTATGGTTAGTAAACATAAATATTAAATGGGACGCTAAATGGACTTACGAGTAGAATTATAAAATTTGGCAGTTAGCAACAATACAAGTAAAGGACAAACTTAAATTATTAAGGTTTGTTAAATTATTATTGTTTTTATTATTTGCGTTTACTTACTTTGAAGGTAGAGCAAAAAGCCAAGAACTATCTTCACACAGTTTTACATGTTTTGATTTTTCTACTTCCAGCATCCCCCACGTCCCGCGTGGTCCGCGGCCTAAACGTCCGCGGCGTGAACTCGGAGTGCGTCTTCGGGAACACCACCCTGGGCGTCGGCGACGAGGTCACCGCGACCGAAAGGTGCACCACCTGCGCCTGCGTCGTGCCGCCCTTCGTCTCCTGCATGATGAAGAGCTCGTGTTCGGAGACAACGTAAACGCGGCGCTTGTTAGGGGGTTAAGTGGGTTCCTCGGCGGTTGAAGATTGTGACCCCGTCTATTTAGTCGCCTCGATGATAAGCTGTCCAGCCATCGCCCGTCTGTAAGTTTCGTGCGAACGGCATTTCCAGGGTCTTTCTGAGCACCGTGATGGTCTTCGGCAATGTAGTATTTTGTCCTGTGTTTGTATACTACGCGCTAAAGGGTCACATATACATGCTTACTTTTAATAATTGAACGATGTACCTCGTTCATTCGAAGTCGAAAGTCTGGCGTAGTGAATGCGATCTACGAGAGAATGGTAAACTTGCGCGATCTTTGTAGATGGCATGAAGTCGCCTAGGCATCGTTTCGTTCTACGAGCATCTTTACCTCGTCATCGCGCGTTTAAAACCGCGCGCGCGAGGTTCTGCCACGTATGCAAATTAACCCACAGCGCGTGCTATATAACCTAATAACTACTGTGTCCTGTGATCCGTGATTTATTGTAGGGGCTACAATTAGTACTTGTTATAGTGAAAACGATTCATTAAGAAGATCAACGTCACAGAAATGTGGATCACTGCCGTCACAATCTCTCGCATGATCAAGAGCTTTTGGTGCAAACGTGTAGCTCCATACACGCTCACTCACGCTCACATTTTAGGTATAAGTCAACGGACGAAAGTGCTTTATTACGACAACGTTAAGCAACATAGCGTCTTGCTTTTTTATTATGATTAGAATATTAATACTCTTAAAAAATATATTTTGACAAAATTCTGATACCTACTTATGCTTAGTTGTATTGTATTAGGTAGTACCTACATAGGTATTAGTTTACTACCCTTAATTCATACGCATTCATTACACATGGCTCCTGTGTAGAAAACCTAGATTTAAAATTCATGAATACTTAGTTCTCTAAGATAAAATTATTAAATTACTGTAATAGTTATAAAAGGCCTACACATGTCAAAAAAGTGTTAATGACCTTTTATTTATGTAAATATTCGTGTTTGGCACCTTTCAAAGAAAACAAAAAATATGACCAAAACATTATTTATTAGGTATACAATAATATGACACAGTTTCATTTACATAGAACCCACTTAATAATATGTTATAATAATATATTAAAAGGTACTTAATAGCTTTACAATAACTACATAGATGCAAGTATTCTACAACATAAATAAGGAAAGCTATTTACATTATGTCTACACATAGTACACAGCCTTATTAAATGGACCCTTGAATAACTTATCGTAAGATTTTATTTATTTATAATATTGTGACGACTTCTTAAATATAAGTTTGACGTAAGTACATTATTAAGTTTTAAATTCTTACAGCTATTTATAAAATTGTTGTTAAAGCTAAAATACACAATATAACTACATTAAAAATTGATCACATTACTGTAGGATATTTAAATCTCTTAAAACAACTAATTTACGTAATATTAAAGGTAACTATATTATACATATAATATTTGTAACAAAAAGAGTTTTATTTAATAAACACAAGCATGTAATACTTTACTAAAACTATTTTATTTTCTTCAGTTAAAAATAAAATATAAATGCACGGTTATGAAAAATGAAGCTAGCTTAGCAAGTATTATATCATTTTGTACATTCTCTAACAGAATGTAGATTAACACTTACATGATTTCCGAGTTTTCTATTTGAACTTAATACACGTCTAAGTAAATTAGTTGTACAGTCGAGGAAGTTGCGGTGTACCAGCCGACTGACTAAGTGAATCGTTTGTGAACATCGGTGCCTCGACTACTGCAGTGCTAGCGTCCGCTAATAACGACTAATATTATGTTTTGCATGGGCCTAGTGGATAAGAAGAGAGCACACACTCACAAGTCATCAGTGAATAATGAGCGGTGACTGCCGGTCGCTGGCGGGGCGGGCGCACGCACGGCTGCCTCTTAAAAGATTCACTTCGTAAACTGGTGTACCACAACTTTTCTAGACGGCCTATCATTTTATATAACGTAACTAGGTATAATATAAAGGTTATGTTGGATATGATATGAAAATAATTAATACACACAATTTAATTTTGACACAGCAAAAGTTCAAAAGCAGTTGTGAGATCTTGAGTTGTTACCTACTATTTTAAGTTATTTTAGCTGTGAAAGATCTTTTGTGTGAAAATGTAAACTTATGCATGTAGAATTAGTCACCTTCAGTGTGTTTGATTACCTCAAGAAGTAAAGACAAACCCAAAGAATATATTTTTTATGATAGTCCTTTAAACAATAGAAGATTGTGAAAAATTTATGCAGATAGTCAAAAATCCTAGACATAATAAGAAACGTTTATTCTTTCTTCTTCTACATAGACTTCTGCTTAATAAAGAGCTTTCTATCTGTCAAAGACTGCTAAATAGCCTAAGGACGCTTGTCCACCGCAGCCGTCAACTGAGAACGAGATAAGACGGGCGATAAACAGGGTATGATATTTTTTTATCGTAATAATGGATAGAATATGTGGTATCTGACTTTGTTAAGCTTTTTTTA
Source organism: Anania hortulata (assembly GCA_963576865.1). Lineage (NCBI taxonomy): Eukaryota > Metazoa > Arthropoda > Insecta > Lepidoptera > Crambidae > Anania > Anania hortulata. Next base: position 4,270,757 of record OY756399.1, on the reverse strand, counting down.
CAACTGATATATTGCTTCTAGCCGTATAAATATTTTTAGCTATGCGGCCGTCATATCGTCATCTCGATCGTCGACTGCAGTAGATAAGTTTTCTTAGTCTTTTTGAGAATTCTTGATGCGTTGTCTTGGATTATCCCTGGCTGACCTTAGCTGAAGCAGGCCAGGCCGAGCTCCACACGGAACTCCTGGCGGGCCCTGCCCAGGTCTCTCACAGCCACATCCAGCAGCGGCAGTCGCCCCGACTTGTTTGTCTCGAACTGTACCACTGTCTTTGCCCATTCGTCTCTCTTGTACTGTTGAAGAAGTATCACCATGTTAGTATTGATTAGTGAGATCGAGTTCGGGTCGTGTTATATTATCTATATTTCAACTAGGTACATAGTTTTCAACAGCCTTTCTTACGCGAAAGACCGGATACTTTAGACCGTTAGAAATCAGAATTTATGTTTATCTTCTAATAAAACAAGTTAGTAATTGTATAGAGACGATATACGCAAGGCTGTAGTGGATAGAAAAGAATAGCCGAGGATTGGACGCAGTGGCGTGCGACGGGAGAGGCCTGTGTCCAGCACACACCACACTGTTTATGATGATGATGTATGGTAGGTAGACACGTAGCGTTTTCTAAGTCTGTGGTTTAATTTTTTTTCTATATAACAGTTATTTTTATAAATATTTTTTTAAACTGATTTGACAGAAGACGGTCAAGGATAATTAATGTCACTTAGCCTACGCTTTAAGCCTGACTACTCATTACCTGTAAGAAATACCCCAGAGCCCAAAACCTATTGTTAATTATTATTTTTTAAATTCGCTAAACTAAAAAAATACTAGCCAATAGTCAAAATACATTAACAAAAGATTGAATAAACTATTTTCTTAATAAAGCTTGTAAAAATGGCAATGTTCGCCTCACTTGGCATTCATCCAGCAGGGCCTTGTATCTCAGCCGGTTGTTGGCCTTCGGCAAGATCTCAGCGTCATTGTAGGCAAGGAGTTTGATCCCATGCCGGTGGTTCCTGGTCGAGGGATCGTAAAACCCTACGGTGTTGCGGCAATGGAAGGTTACATTTTGCGTGGCGTGGGCGGACGTCAGCTGTAAGTACGTAAGTTGGGAGTGGTCCGCTTTGTACGTGATCTGCAAGGAAATTGAACACTTTCAAAGGAATCGTTCGAAGTTTTCTTTATGATTTTAGTTTGTCCTTCGTTTTTGGTGTCTTGGTTGTTTTAATATTGAATTAAATAAATGCTCTAGATGCGTCCCGAAACCTGGTCGGAAAGTAGTATTAAAACTCATTACTATTTTATTAAAAGAGCGGGGTGGTCCAGGTGTTAAGAGACTATTCCAAGGTGGGATTTGTTGCTGCTGATGCTTTTGTACCTAGCTTCATAAGATAAAATCTTACCGTGAAACCTTCTTCCATCTCGCTAAGCCAGACCTCCTTCTCCTTGCCCTTGTACACGATGTCCTTTGACTGCATAGGCTTCGGGAAAATGCAGCTGCTGCCAGTGGCCATGTCACAGTGCACCAGGATAGCATCATTCATATCGCCGCCGTTGGGATCAATCCAGTATTGTCCTAAAACGAAAACGAAGTTTTGTTGCTAGCTTACTGCAATAATTTTCATTTTCAAAATGTTAATAATGTCTTGGTCCTCAGCGATAAACGATCGATAGCGGCATCCAATAGCTTAGTAGCTTTTATACCCAATTACCCTTCTCTATTGAATTCAACATTTCCACTTACCACTTTCAAATCCTGGATGGTGATACTTGATATCCGCACATGTCTTAGCCGGTGCCTCCTTAGACCCATCAGGCTTTAGGAACTTATTAAGAGACACCTTAAGCCGTTCATACGCCTTCATCACGATCTCTTTCCTCTCGGAAGCTGACATGTCGTCGTTAAAGAACCGCGGTGGCATCGAGTTGGGGTCGTCTCCCAATGGGTCCGGGCCTTTAACCGAGCCTTGTTGAAGCATGGCGGCGATAGCAGCAGCATCGTAGGCCAAGCCTTCACCAGGTGGACCGGGAGGACCAGGTGGTCCTGACGGTCCAGGTGGTCCATGTCGCCCTGCTTCACCTGGTGGTCCCCTAGCTCCGGTTGAGCCCAGTAGTCCCTGAAGACCGGGATTGCCATCACGGCCGGCAGGTCCTATGACATTCAACATATATTTTAATTACATATTGACACAATCAATAAAGATACAATTAATTTTTCATAAGGCTTTATACCTCTAAGTCCCGGTTCGCCATCTTTTCCGGGTGGTCCACTCAGACCAGGTAACCCTCGTTCGCCTTGTCTGCCTGGAGCTCCAACCATTCCAGGTAGCCCAGGCAATCCCGCGTGTCCTTTAGCTCCGTCTGCTCCTGCTTCACCACGTTCACCCTTTGCGCCATCTAGACCAGATGGACCTTGCTTGCCAGCAGGCCCACGTGGACCATCAACACCAGGCGGTCCGGACTCACCACGAGGACCACGTTCGCCAGCTGGCCCTGATGGGCCTGTTGGACCCGATGGACCCTGAAAGATAAAAAACAGGCATGGGTCAATTTCAACAATATCGATTTTTGCCTAATTACGGTGGCAAATTTTCATTTCTTCTTTTCGTTACTTTTTTGTAGCCTAAATGATAGTTTGAGAGCTCTAATAATCAGTCATATGTATAGTAGAAATAAAAAAATCATTAATACTTCTTGCAATATATCTATTTGAAACTATTGAAAGCCACCGAAATTATTTGTGACCCACCGGAATTTAAAACCATTGCACCGGAATTGATGTATGCCAGCAAAGTTAGGAATATCAAAGACAAAATATTTTTATATTATACTATTTTTATTTTTTATGAAACTATGATTTATAACCAGAATATGGAAATGACAAAATAATAAATATAAATAAATATTGGACAACATCACATACAATTATTGCTCTGATCCTGTGATAAGTAGTTTAAGCACTTGTGTTACAGAAATCAGAAACAACGACAGGCACCATAACACCCAGACCCGAGACAACATAGAAAAGTTATTTTTCTACATTGACCCGACCGGGAATTGAACCCGGAACCTCAGAGATAGCGACACCAAGTCCGGTATGCTCGCCTCTCGGCTACAGAGGTCGTCAATAAAAAAAATCAAAATAAAAGTGTCCCAAAACTTAACGAAATTAACAAAAAAGTAATGTGCTGAATTAACGTTGCAGCATCACGCCTTAGTCAAAAATGTTATAATTATCATCAGAATCACTTTCCTGTCCAAAATCTTAGATTGTATATTTGTATGTCGATTTATTTTTAATGGAATTATATTTTTTTTACATTAGGAAAGTGCATCACTATCTAAATTATCGAAAAATGATACCGATAGTGAATTGTTTTGCCAATTTACATCAATTATATTTTCATCATCTTCTTCTTCTTCATCTATACTATCAATCCCGGTTGAGTCCAAAGCCATTGCTTTGGAGCCCAGGGTACGCTTTCTTTGATTTACTCCTTGACTTTGCACGGTCTTGAGCGTCTCTTGTTGTGAGATTATTGGCCCGCATGTCAGCCCTAACGACGTTAAGCCAGCATTTCTTAGGTTAGGTTAGGTTAGGCCCCTTTTGCCAGGTTCTGGCGGTGGTGGCATGGCCAGACATTTGTTTCCTACGTAGCTTGCCGGTTTCCGCAAAATATGGCCGTACCAGCATAGGCGACTCTTCTGCAGTTTGTCTGCAATATCACGGACACGAAGGCTACCGCGGATGCGCGAAATCCTCACGCGGTCTTTTCGCGTGACTCTGCACATCCACAGCAGCATATTCATTTCCGTGACACGCAGCTCCTGTTTGTGTCGCTCAAGTAGCAGCCACGCTTTGCTGCCATGTAAAAGGGGGGGGGCAGGCCTAATGATGGACTTATAGATCTGTCCTTTCAGCTTAACCGGCATTCTGAGGTCACAAATGACACTAGTCACCTCTCGCCATTTGGCCCACGCAGCAGCAATGCGTGCTTTGACGTCGCAATCGATGTCTTCCGACGCGTGAAGTACAGATCCAAGGTATTTAAACTGGTCCGTGCGCTCGACCTTGTCTCCGCCTATGCGGATGGGCGTTGGATCTATAGAGTTACAGGCCAGGTACTCGGTCTTCGCCACATTGAGTTTCAGACCACCTCTCAGGCAACTGCTTCCACTCGTTCACCCGTCTCACCAGCCTGCCCCTGTCCGTGTCCACCAGTGCGATATCGTCAGCATACATCAGCAGCCATGATGGCTGCTCATGTGAGTCTCTGATGCTGTCTGACACAACGTCTAATATCACACTGAACAGAAACGGACTGAGGATGGAACCCTGGTGTACTTCGGCGGTGATGGGGAACGGTTTGGTGTCGCCAACAGCTGTCCGAATCATGGAATCGGAGCTGCGGTACATGTCTCGAATAATGTCAATATAATTAATTATATTTTCATCATTCACAACAATCTTGTGCGACAACGGGATATCACTAAGCACTCCACCGAGTAGACCCCAGAACGCCATCCTCTCAGCTTCGCCACAACCGGCCTGTGGCGCGTAAGCACTTATCAAGTGGGTGACGACAACCCCTTCAACAAGCACCCCCACGACCATCAGCCGGTCGCTGTAGCGTTTCATTTCTAGAATGTCGTCCTGCAATCCTTCGGAGCAAATCACGGCCACCCCATTCGCTCCACCAAGTGCAGTGTAGATCAGTTTGTAGCCATTCCTAATTAGCCGGGACCTTTGCTGTCTTTTCACCGAGTCTCATGCAGGAACGCCACGTCCACCCTCCGCCTGAAAAGTACGTCGGCCAACTCCCTCGCGCATCCGGTTAGCGTGCCATATGTAGCATATGTATGTAGCGTGCATATTTAAAGTGGTGAGTGTCCGTTGTGGGACTCGCGACCGTTGTAGCACAGTAGCCCTAGCCCACTTGTCACAGGAGGCGGGCGATGCTCCTGTGCGCCGTTTTGCGGCAGCGCCCTATCGGTGACATTTTCTTTTCGAGTACGCACCATGGTAGTGTGGCAGGGTCGGCTTTTATAGAAGCGACTGCCGTTTGACCTCCCAACTCCGAAAGCCTGCGCCAGAGCCTCGTCTGTTGTTCAGCAGGTGCACCGACTGGCAGGTGAGGTTGGTTTGGGCCCAAAAGGTCTTGGTTGGGCCCCTTGCACCCAGAAATATTAATCAGAATAAGTAATCATATCAATCCCGGTGGCACTGTCTAACTACGGTGTCACTACATTCTGCCACCGGAGCTACTGGAATTGCGCCATCGGACTTAGAATCAGCAACAAATTTAAAATTTTAGAGAACCCTATTATTCCTACACGAGTTTTTAATTTGCAATAACGACAATATACCTAATCTTTAACTGTCTATAACATTTCTTGTTATAAATAAGTTATAAATTACAATTCTTGTTAACCTGCCGGTACGTTTTACTTTATTCACATGCCATCGGAATTAGATACATTTGTATTCCTGCGCCACCGCAGCAAGTACTTTCGTGATTGGCGAGAAAACTGCTCAGCGTGTCACACGTCTTTAAGTGCCGTTTGCGAGGACACAACTGGGCGATGCAGGGAAGGATAGCTTGGCATCTCTCAAAGCGTGTCGTGACAAGTAGAGGAGGATTCAAATTGCGCCATCGTTATTGTCCTTTCGTGTTGGACATATTATAAAGCCTGTTTAAAGTACTATAAAATTTAAATAAATTATTCCTTATGCTTCTTTTGACAGTTTTGTTTCATGTATTTTAAGATTAAATCATTCTTTAATTAAATAAATGTACCAGAAGCTTGAAATAAAACAATGAATGTAATCAAATGGAGTTCGGACATTCCACCGTAATTAGATTTTGGGTCTTTAAATATTTTTTTTACACGATAATAAATAGCTAGTGTCTTTAAAGGCTTTATTAATTTGTAAATCACTGTTTAAACTAAATAAAAAAAAATGTAAATGAATGCTAGTTATACTTTTTACATAGATTTTCACCCTCGCCGCCTCAAAAACATACTTGGGATATTTACCCGCATACATTTTAATTTTATTGTAAGTCACTCCACTTACCCACAAAACGAAGTAGGTATTTTGTGGATTTGTGACTTCAAATTGCGTGTATTACTAGATTGTTGCATCAACAATATGTAGAGTAGACGTGAATTGTTAAATTTTACCTGAAGTCCAGGTGGTCCTTGAGGTCCAGAAGATCCTGGTTGTCCAATCGGCCCCTTATCTCCAGGTCGACCTGAGATTCCAGGCTGACCTTGTTTGCCCGGTCGTCCTTCTGGCCCCTGTTCACCCATTTGCCCCGGTGGGCCTTGTAAGCCTGGCGGTCCAACAGGACCTGGAGCTCCATCTGCACCTGGTTTACCGGGGGTTCCACTTTCACCCTAAAATAGTGTTGGTAGACATTAATTGCAAATGCGCAGCACATATAACATTCAACATATGCCTTACTGTTAAATAAAGGAAAAACTATGGATATAATTTTAAAAAATCTAAAGCTTACCTGTGCCCCTCGTAGACCAGGTGATCCTGGGGGGCCCAACATCCCTGGGAGACCAACTGGACCCCTCTCTCCTGCAGGTCCCTGAGGGCCAGTTAATCCTTGAGGTCCAGATTCTCCTTCACTGCCTCTTTCACCTTTGGATCCCTCGGGTCCGGAGGGTCCAGTAAGCCCTTGAGAGCCTGGTGGGCCTGGCCTACCAGTATCTCCTGATGCACCTTTAGCGCCGGGTACACCAGGTATTCCTGCAGGCCCTGTACTGCCTTGAGGACCCTGAAAATTAAAATATATTGTTATTAGTATTTCAGGTAGATCTCTGTCAGCAGTATGTTTATATAAATAACGTTGTGTAACCGTATGTGTAACCTTAAGCTTTCATATGAGGCCAATATTCATCCGATCAGTGATGTAGTGTTTTAGTTCGGGTAAGAAGAGTAGAGACTTGTCAACTCATGTTCATTTAAAGTGGATAAATGGTCTATATTGCTGACATCTACAACAACGGCAGTATACGGCACTAGTTTGAGATCACAATCTTACCGGAGGTCCTAAATCTCCTGGCCTGCCCGGCAGACCCGCGTGTCCCGCCTCGCCTTTGTGTCCCTGTTCGCCTCTAGCTCCCTTTGATCCTGCTTGTCCAGGCAGACCTCGAAGACCTGGTTCTCCAGGCGCACCTGATTGCAATATATGATAAATCATAATTATAACTTTGATGTGTGTGTGGTACGCAGTTTCTTACTTTATTATCTCATCTAGTCCACTCAATATTTATTGGTTTGCTATTAATTAACACGTTCGCGGACACTGACGTGGAGTTGCAATACGACACCAAAATAATTAGTCTTGAAATTTCGAAACGCATTATGCCTTTGTTTACATTGTAACATTATTCCGTGTACCCTTTTGTTAACATACTTACCAGTTATGACCTTAAATCACGATAGTTATAAGGTGTTACCTGGGCTGCCAGAAGATCCTTGCTGTCCCTTCGCGCCAGAATATCCTCGATCGCCCTTGAGTCCTGGCATGCCAGTCAAGCCTGGCGGTCCAGGGAGACCCGATGTTCCTTGCATTCCCGGCTGGCCTCTCTCTCCGGGAGATCCTGGGGCGCCTGCTTCTCCAGGAACACCAGGCACTCCAGGTTCACCCCTTTCTGCAGGTTCGCCCGGGGGACCGGCTGGGCCGATAGGACCTTGCGGACCTTGTTCTCCTTGGCGACCTATGAGCATGGAAATATAAAATAATAAGTGAAATACTATATTAAATAGCGGATGTTTTTTCATAAAAAAACCTTAACTATTGTGTTAGTATATTCCAAACTTATCTGTCTAGTAATACATAATAAATTGCTTTGATCCTAAGGTAAGTAACTAAATCACTTCTGTTATAGAAATCAGAAACAACGACGGTTCCACAACACCCAGACCCGACCCAACATAGAAAATTTCGTTTTTCCACATTGAACTGACCGAGAATCAAACTTAGGACCTCAGAGATGATGAACGCATGTCTGGCGTCCTTCTTACCTCTCGGCTACGTGGTGAATAACCTCTCAGCGAACATAATTGTTATTATTGTAGTAAAGAATGAAATAAAAAAAGCAAATAGTGATAGTAGCAAAAAAAGTTAAATCGCCTTGCATATATTTACTACTTATGCACTTGGATTTCTTTTTAACAAAATAGTTAAAAAATGGCGGTTAAAAAGTACAAAAAGTAACGACAGCTCTTATAGACATAATTTGACAACAAACACCATTTTATTGCTTTATTTATATTTACCTGGTGGCCCATCATTGCCTAGGGGTCCGGCAGATCCTCGTTCACCCTTCTCCCCTGGTGAGCCAGTAATACCCCGTAATCCAGGCATTCCCATCGCTCCTACTTGCCCTGGGTGTCCTTTGGTGCCTCTTGGACCTTCTGGGCCCTAAAAGAAAGAAATAAGTATCATAGAGAGATAAAACAAGCTTCCTCTGTATTTTAATTTTTTTCTCAAGAAAAAGGCTTAGACATTTCTATTGGAGTCACTCGCTTTGCTCTGGAGAAAAGACGGTTGGCTCAGACGGGACCTTGTGTATCTTTTCGTTGCGGTTCACTTCTTAGGCATATTGTCTTTTGTACTGGAACATTCTGAAATTATCTATATCTATCTAGTATACAACACAGGATATCCTTGGGTACAATTTAAGGAGCAATATTTGTACAAAGCTTACCAAATTGCTAATCTTCTATATTAGTTTTTAGATTACGTTTTCTACGGTGTTTATTTCCTGACTTACCGGGGGTCCATCAGGGCCTTGAGCTCCTGCCTCACCCTTTTCTCCTGTGGTTCCTGCTTGTCCGGGTAATCCACGTTCACCAGGGAAACCTCTTTCTCCCCGAGGACCTGAGGGGCCTGACGGCCCGGCTTGTCCAGCTACACCCATTTCACCTTCTTTACCAGGTGATCCTGGCAATCCTGCCACTCCTGGCATACCCTACAAAAATATTTTAATTACATATGTTTTCCGTCCTCATCACTAGTCATATTATTAGGCTAAAAACAGGTTGCAAAATATGTATACCGGAAAACCAGTCTGCCCAGTTGGTCCAGGTGGGCCTCTTTCGCCAGAAGGACCTGACGGCCCTTGAGGACCTTGTATTCCAGGACTGCCATCACGTCCAGCATCCCCTTTAGGACCATGTGGCCCTGGTTGACCCGCATCGCCATCTTTGCCTGGTTCACCCTAAAAATAGCAATACGAGTATTAATAACTTATCTAAATTATTTAAAAATGATTTATTGATTCATAGGACTAACTTACTTGTAAGCCCCTTTCTCCTGGACTACCCATAAGTCCAAGAGGTCCTTGTAATCCCTGGGGCCCTTGTTCTCCAGGACGACCGTCAGCGCCAGGAATTCCTCTCTCTCCTTGCGGACCAGTCTTTCCGGTAATACCCGGCCTGCCGACGGGGCCTCTAGCCCCTTGAATTCCCTGTGGCCCGGGCCTCCCAGGATCTCCAGAGCTGCCTTTAGTTCCTGGTAAGCCAACTCCTCCTCGCTCACCTAGCTGTCCTTTAGGACCCATCGGACCATCGGCACCAGGTAAACCCCTTAACCCATTCAAACCTCTCTCACCCGCAGGACCGATGTTGCCAGCAGGGCCTCTTAAACCACGTTTGCCCCTTTTCCCTTCAGGACCGACTATACCTGGTAAGCCTCTAGGGCCCGGGGAGCCAGATTCACCTCTTGGACCTGAGTCACCTTTAATGCCCCTTTCACCTGGCTGCCCCTAAAAATTAAAAATGATACATTAAGATAGGCGCAGTGATGTGGGGTTAAACCCACAAATTTGATTTTAGATTCAGATAAATTAGGAAAATAACTTTTTCTAAATGAGTTCGTGTCTGGGTGTGCTAGGAAACGGCTCGGCAATAAGATCGTTGTGGTACATCGTTAAACAAGGATGTAAATTCCTTACTTTAAGACCACGAAAGTTGGTGTTTTGTCTGGCGCGAAGTTTTTTTTAACTTAAGACCAAGTATAATTATGTAAAAATTGTGATGGTTGGTTTACAAGACTGCAGTAACTGTAATTTTTTGATATTTCGGTTAATCAGTCAGTCAAGTTGACTGTCGTCTTTGTCGTGAAGCCAGAACCTGGCTATACTAGAACTTAACTGCCGTCGTATAAAGACATCAAGTTTTATGAATGTGAGAACATTCTAAACGTACCGGCATGCCTTTTGAGCCAGGTATCCCCGGGTCTCCAGCTACTCCAGGCGTCCCTCTAGGTCCGGGGTAACCTTGCGGACCTGTAGCACCAGGTTGACCCTGTACACCCTTTTCACCGGGTATTCCATCACGGCCGGCCAGACCAGGAGGTCCTGCTTCACCAGATTGTCCTGGGCGACCAGATTCACCGCGCGGCCCTTGTACCCCCTGACTGCCTTTAGGCCCGACTGCTCCTTGTTCGCCTTTCATTCCTGGTGTTCCAGGAAAACCAGGGGCACCAGGTTTTCCGATGTTACCCTGGATAATACAAATAAGTCATTAATATTTATAACTATGTTTTAATTTATTTTATTTGTAGTCGACATACCATAGGCCCAGGAGCTCCAACTGCTCCATCAGCTCCTCGTATCCCAGGAGGCCCAGATGAACCTTCGCGACCTCGTTCACCTCTGGGTCCTACTGGACCCTGTTTTTAAAAAGTAATATGTATTTGTTATTTAAATGTAGTTAAGTTGACTCGGTATCAAATAAATAAACATTATTCAATACTATATTGCAAGTTTGAATAGAATAATTTATGTCCCATTGAATTTGGTTTAATGAAGATTTTGTTGTCCATCTCACTTATCCAGCTATGATATACCTACATATAACCTAAGAAAGTGGAACTACACTGTTAGCACCAATGGCATGTGAGATTGCGATGGGCCACCTCCTTTCATGTCCCTCGTGTATGGACAGTGCACACGCGAAGACTGTTACGCGCCTTTAATAGTGCGCTTCTTATGGCGGAACACAGCCATCAAAATGTTGTCAGCATTTCTATTGACGCGAACAGAATAAGAATAAAACTTACTAGTGGTCCAGATGGGCCCATTTGACCTGGTAAGCCGGTAGGGCCCTTCTCGCCAGGCAGGCCCTGTTCACCCTTAGCGCCGTCCTTGCCATCAAACCCGCGGTGTCCCTTCAGGCCTTGAATGCCAGGCACTCCAGGGGCGCCTCGAGGTCCAGTTTGTCCTGTTGCTCCAATTGGTCCAGGTTCGCCGTCTTCGCCAGGTGAACCCTAAATAAACAAAAACAGTTTAATGTTGACTGGCAGTATAATCCATTGTAAGAGTAACTGGATCTGTCTGTCGTGATTTCAGTAATGTTCTACTGCTAGTCTTCTTATACTAGTGGTTCGTACATAATTAACAAATCTGTCAGGTATCAGACCCTGGGAAGAACATTATTTTTCCCCGGAAAAATGAACAGCCATTCGGGAATTATGTTTATAAAAATAGCATTAATTAGGCGGTTTTATGTATTTATGCTGTAGCCTAGTGTAGGTAGCGTTATAGTTATGCTAGTATGACCACACGATCTCACGCTTTTAACATTAGCATTTCATTGCAATGAATGTCCGATAAAGATTTTCATGACTATTGTCCTTAGAAAAAAGTAATTTCTTACGTCTTTCCCGGGTGGTCCTTGGGGTCCTCTTTCTCCGGGGGGTCCTTGTAATCCAGGTAAGCCTGGTTCCCCGGGCTCACCTCTTGCACCTTGGAAGCCTTGTGGGCCGGGCGGGCCTTGCGGACCTGGTAATACATTGTAATTTAAAAAATAACTCTTGAATAACTCAGAAATAATTAGTTATATATTTAAAATATTGGTAAGATGGCTGCATTGGCTGCCAACTTATGAATTTGTCACTGGATGCATTGTGACTTCAGTCTTCCTTTCATATGAATAATGAGCCTTCACTACGGTAACTAAAGTTAGTTAGTTAAGTAAATTCAAATTCAAATCCATTGCTCTAAGCTGGCTGTCGGAGTTGAAGGTTGACCTAAGATACATATAAAGCATTTGTCAAACTAATGATACTAATGTGAGGATGGTAGAAATTACAATGCTCTTACCTGGAATCCCCCTGATGCCTGGTTGTCCAACAGAAGCTTGCATGTACGCGTACGGGTCGAAGGCGGGCCCTTTGTCACCACCAGATGCCGCTGCCAGTTGAGATAAGTATGCATTGACCTGGCAAGAAACACTAAAATCTAATCTGGGCTAAGAAGTAATCATTGAAGCAAAACATTGACTGCAATAGTAAGATGATATCGCCGTCCCCGAAGAATAAAAGGATAACTGCCAATATCTTAGTTTTAGTGTTATGCCATTTTTGGAATCTGTGGGTGGTAATACATATACACATTTTTTTTGGGATTTTTATATAGTTATTTCACGGAGTTATGAAATGTTACAATAGTATTCGTAGATTTAGCACAGGCCTTAAATTACGAGAATAAAATTACAATATAACATTATCCAAATGGATTCTTACTTGTTAGTAGAACAAACAGTGATACAATTATGTTCTCGTAAAAATATTCCGACTAGATAATGATAAATGCAGTAATCATTTTATTCTCGTTTAAAACGAATCAGTCGCTTCGTATAAAGATGTGTAAGTAAAACGGCCTTTATGGTTTGAACGATAAGACATAATAGCGCAATTTCAATAATAGATACAAACTCGCTGGGCTATCAGTGTTATTTACAATTTTTTCTGATTCTTTACTGTCGGACAAAACGATTATCAATGAAAGCATAACAGCTATTCATCAAAATCTGACGCAAATCGGACAAAACAGTAACGCAGCTGACTATGACTATGATGGAGAAGAACAAGTTGGAGAAGAACAAGTTAGAGAGGAAGAAGTTGGATAAGAACAAGTTAGAGAGGAACGAGTTGGAGAGGAACAAGTTGGAGTGGAACCAGTTGAAGATGATCAAGTTGGAGAGAAACAAGTTGGAGAGGAACAAGTTGGAGTGGAACCAGTTGAAGATGATCAAGTTGGAGAGGAACAAGTTGAAGAGGAACAAGTTGGAAAAGAACAAGTTAGAGAAGAACAAGCTGAAGATGAACAATTTGGAGAGGAACAAGTCGGAGAAGAACAAGATGGAGAGGAACAAGCCAAAGTTACTATAGTTCAAGAATCGACACAGCAAAAAAGTACACGAAAACGTAAACAAAATTTCAATGAAAGTATATGTTAAGCATAAAAAATTTAAAATTTCTGGAGAAGCCTATAAAAGCTGCAGAAAATATATGACAAAAAAGTTTAAAAATCCGGTTGTAAGTGCACGAAGAAATGTAGCGAAAAGATAACTTATGAACAAAGAGAGTACTTAATGCAGCAATATTATAAAATAGGAAATCACCAGAAACAGTGGCAATACATCGTAAATCATACATTAGTTAAAGATGTTAACCTGAAACTCTGAACACCTGAACTCAATCAATTACTTACTTCTTTACAATAGTATCAAAAAGAGAACAAGTGTGCAAAACATTTTTAATCATAAACACTCTAAGCATTTCACATCAAACTGTTTATACAGCACTAGAAAAATCTAAACCGGACGAAAATTTCTTAGACAAACGAAGGCGACATGAAAATAGGCCACGTAAAATTCCCATTGCAACAGAAGAAAGCATCATACAGCACATTCAATTGTTCCCTACTGTTGAATCTCATTATGTAAGAATTCCTCTCAGAACTACTCAACATGTCCAAAATGTATTGCCTTTACCGAGACTGGTTTGGACAGCAAAGATTTGACTTCCCTTTGGCCACTAAACGTCAGTACGAAACAATAATTCAACACTTAGTTTAATTATTCATTTTGCAGTGCAATCGTTATCGACAGGCTGACTCAAAAACTCAAGAAATATTGCAATTCAAAATATGATATTTATCAAAAAAAAAAGACAGAGTACGCCAAATTAAATAAAAAAAGAAAAAGAATCTGTTAAACCTTCAGAAACAACTGTAACAATCCTCGATTTAGAAAAGGTTTTAAGCATTCCACAATCTGATGTTGAATCGTTTCACTACAAAAGAAAGTATCCCGTTTTGAATTTCACTGTCTATAATGCTACCCAGAGTACAGGTTATTGTTATGTTTGGCATGGTCAGATTGCTAAAAGGGGATGCAGATTTCAAATGAAATTAGTAGTTGCATATGGCAATTTCTCCTTAGTGAAAAACAAAGAGGCATGCAAAACATATCATTTTACTCCGACGGTTGTTGCGGACAAAATAAAAATAGATTTATTTTCACTCTATATATTTTTGCTGCACAGACGCTTCAGTTAAATATCACACACAGATTCTTTGAAACCGGCTACGGTCAGAGTGAGGGGGATTCCATGCACTCCAACATTGAACGTGAATTAAAAAATAGAGTTGTATATATGCCTGATCAGATGTACACAATCATTACGAACGCAAAGGTACACGGAAAAAAATATCAAGTTAAGGAGATGACGCAAACAGAGTTTTACAATATATAGGAGTTAATAGACAATAAGAACTCGTTAAAAAATGAGGAGAGCCAAAAAGTATAATGGACTAAAATTATGGAAGTAAATTTCACATTCACATCTATCAATTTAAAATACAAATACAACTTTGATTGCGCAGTTTCCCAATTAAATACAGAGCCTGTCAAAAGAATAAGAAACAAACGGGGTTCCAGTCAGTTACCAAGCCCAAGTTCTGGCTATGTACCTGAACTCCAAACGTTATACACTGAGCCTATTTGAATATGCAAGACTTTATATGATGATCTTATGAGCCTCCGTAAGGCAGGAGATATTCCAAGTTACTATAACGGTTTTTACGAGTCCTTGATTTATGACCGGAGCATAGTGTGTTCTGGAAGCAAAAGCGATGACGAGGAAGATCATCACGATTAATCATCGACCGTCTTTATTTTATTTATGCACATCAATAAATATAGAACTGATTTTATGTGATAAATGAGGCTGTTATATTGATAAAAAATCGTGTTAAAGATAATATTATTAATTTCTTTCGTATATTAACAATAATAATAATTATGTCTTTGTGTTCATAATAAATTGGATCTTAAGACACATTATTAAATACCAAATAGGTACAAAAAGAGTCAATTTATAATACATAATATACATAAATAATACTGTTGATTTTTTCCACTGACGTTTTGATTGTTTTTTTTATTTTAAGGACTAAGAACCTAGTTCTTTTTGTTGTTTACAGCGATTTATCAGACGTTTGTTACAAAGTTGATTTTCAAACTCTTGAATTGAATAAAACTAATGTTGATTACCATATCATAGTTTCATTGGGAAACCAAATTAAAGTCCTGAATAGAAAAAAGTTTTACAATATTTACGAGAATAAGACGATATTAAAGTATTATCATCATCACTTGCACCCTAAAAATCCGTAGAATAAAATGACAAGTAACGAGTGCAATATTTGACGCGGGTCAGGCTGTATAAAGAATAAAATGATAATAGATATTATAGACCTAAAACGATGACTCAATTTGATTATTACTTTATTTCTTGAATACTATCTGTATTTTAATAATTAGGCATGTTTCACTAAATCATTTCTAACATACAAAAAATAACCTTTTTTTAAAGCTATCAATCATAAGCTAGCGACTAGTATTTTAGGAATAAAAGACAAAAACACGTTTTTTATTTTTCCTGTAAAGTAGCATTTTCGTAATTATCATTTTATTCTCCGGGGACGGCGATATGGTCAAGCAAGACAGGGGTTAAAGTTCATCATCATAATCAGCCTTTGGAAGTCTACTGCTAGACATCCTCCCCTATAGAAGCAGCAAACGGTTCTAGGCAGTTTTCATACAGAGCGACTTTACAGTTAAAATTGAAATCTTTGAACTCACGTCAGGCATGGGCCCTATTGACCCTGGTATGCCCGGTGCTCCTGGGATACCGTTTACACCAGGAGCCCCCGGGGGTCCTGAAGGTCCATCATCTCCGGGGCTTCCAGGGACGCCTCTTACAGGTATCGAGGGTCGATTATGCTTGCCTGATCCTGCAACACCTGAGCCTGTTAAAATAAAGTTTCTTATTAAAAAAATCTGGTAAGTACGACTATCAATCGTATTTAGGTGACTAATAGTTTTGAGAAATCTCAAATACTTGGAAGCTGCTGAAAATTTCGTAACTTCGTTTCGCTAAGTTGGACCATGCAGAGGTTTTAGTAGGTATGCCTACTTGGCGAGTGGTGTTAGGCACCGTCATAACCAGCTGACGTCACCACGGAAGCAGTTCTATGTAACGCATTTCCCCCCGCAAATAAATAAATATGCACCCACACCAATATGTATTATGCACGAAAATAATATATTGTTTTTACTGTATTTAAAAGAAATTATATAAAATTATTGTGCAAATAGTGAAAATAAAATTGATTTTAGGTAAAAAATAACCGTAACAGTCATTTGAAATTATTTTGAAAATTTGGTATAGGTACCTCTTCCTTAAACAACTTTTACTATAAAACATGTAGGGCGGACGTGTACTGTGACGTCACGGTACATATCGGATCTCTTTGTATAGCACGCGACTTTAATAGGTTGTAAAACAGGTATTTATCAATATTTTTCGAAAATTCTTTAAGTATTATTAATTATACTTAAGTACTATTTATTTTAAGACCAGTTAAAAATATATGCCTGTTCCCCATTGTCACAGTCTCGAAGTAAGGAATTAACATCCATATATTACGAGGTACCAGACAATGTATTTGGCCAGGGATGATAAAGATAATAAAATAGATGTTGTTCGTACCTGTAAGGCAGCCCGGCAGCAGCGTGCAGTTGATGCGGCCGGCGAAGCACTGGCAGAGCGTGCAGTTGTCCCGCTTCCAGTGCTCGCCCTCCGCCCACGCGCGCCCAATGTCGATGCAACGCTGCAACGGCGCGGCAGGTGGCGCTGGCGATCACAGATTATAGTGAGTAAACATTGCAGCTTAACTTTCGTACCTTCGGTAGAACATAGGCACAACTGAGTATTTTAAATTTTACAGACGAGCTTTTAAGATAATTTTTTTGCGTTCAGTATGCTCTGCTCTGCTTATATTGATCTAAGTAGTTTTCCTTAGCAAAATTTTTAATCTTTAATGCATCAAACATAGTATAAATAATCTAATAAAAATAAAATACCTAATAATATGTACATATTCTAAAACTAAACTCTTTATACAAAGTCAGATATTTTATTCATAGGAAAGATCCTATAAATAAAATATCTGACTGAGATCACCGTTCAAGGGAAAGGTGCCCAAAAGGCTGGCAACATTACCACGCTGGATAGCTAGGCAAACCCGTTGGCCAAGGTATAAGCCAGGATATTTGGATCGTGAGATGTCTCAACTAAACGCATAGACAACTTGTTTTCCTTAGCATGAAATAAACTAAAGCCGTCAATTATTTTAGGCATTTTGTTTACAAGATTTAAAAACGTTTAGTTTTATGCCCTTGTTCTACCATAGGTGCGATATGTATATGAGATGAAGTTGGAACTAACAGAAGTTATCTATTGCGCTGCTATTAATTAAGTACACACACACATTATCTGTCGTGCAATTAAACAATATCTTTGTCATTTCAGGTACTTTGATCCCACTGTAGGAACGGGCAATTGAACCTGGGACTTTTGCGTTCCAGGTATATCACGCGCCAAATGGGGTTGCCAATGAAAAAAAAAGCTGTTATCGAAAGCAATGGATAGGCAATTTAATCAAAATCGTACTCATTGTCAAACTTTTCGTTGGACAGACTACTTAGTTGGCTAGGGGACTACCGCAACTGCTGAATGGTCGACGTCGGCGTATTATACACATTTTCATATTTTAGAAATCAACTTACACCTTGTAGTAGGACGAAGAGGTGGTTGGTCTGAAAAATAAATGAAACAAGTTAATTTTAAATTTGCATAGCATTGACAATTTAAATACATAGGTCACACTAAAAGTTTCCGGAAATGGCCTCAAATGATCAACATTTAAAAATATATTACTACATTTGAAAATGGAACTCTTGACCCGTAGAATTTGTATCATCTGACTGTCAATTGTTTTCACGTTGTGGCGTCTAGTATTTTTTATTTTTGATTCCGTAAACTTTTAGTGCGTTTACATATTCACAGTTCTACTTACTTGTCGACAGTCTGAAGTCTCTTTCAGCGAGGATAGCTATAAAATATAAAATTTAGTTCAACACAATTAACTTCCCAATATTACACCTGTGTGAATTATACCTAATTATTGTCCATAAACTTAAAAAAATAAACTTTTCGATTTTTATTTTTTTAAGGGTTAGGGGTTAGGGGTAATTCAATTGGGCCTCTGTACATAAAACGCCCGCCAGCTGCGAATTCCAGTTTTTATAATATGTTGCGCGCTTTTGCTGTAAAACAGCTTCCAGATACAGGTGGTGACGGTCGTGGCTGTCGCAAGTGGCCAGTGGAAGTTTTCTTTAAATCTAAATGGGCTTACTTTTTTCAGAGTTTCAATAAGGTCTAACTAAAATAGTGCTTATTATTTCAATGGTCAAACATAGATAGCCCAACAAAATATTGTTTATTAATTAATACTGATTAATTGTTGTAATGTTTTTCTACTTATAACGCCATTCGTCTATGAATGAAAATCGTATTAAAATTTGTGACAGAACGGGGTGAATAGTTATCTCGTAACCAACAGAATTTAGAGAGGGCGTTATGCGTAAAAAAACAAAAACAATATGCATAAGTAACGTAATACGTTCTCATGTTTATGTTTTTATTTTCATAAACATGATCCTTATCGTGTTTCTACATGCATATTAATCAGGGCGTTGTTTTGTAGTAGCCAACAACTTTTTCTGTGGGATCGACATCGAAATGGCCAATATATTTTTTTTGTTTTTTGAGCGAGCGCTATGTTGTATTGTAAATTAAACCAAAATTGCAAATGTAAATAATCTAAAATGATGGAGAGACCTTGCTTAAGAGCTGAATTCATTTATCGACGAGTTCATCCGCCAGTTTTCTCTCTACTTACTACATAATTGTCTACAATAGAGAAAAGAGGATCGCCTACGTTGCTACATCATCATTACCATTGTCGTCTTCATCTATCGGCGAGTACTCGTCGTAGCTCTCCAGGTCGGGCTCCTGCGCCTGCGGCTCCACGGCGTCGTGCGCCAGCTCCTTGCTCGCTGCTGGCGGCACCAGCGCTGCTAGTGCCAGGCAACATCCCAACAACAGCCGCCACATTTCGTCTAAAATACAGGTATTTGGTCTCAGTAAGTGGTCTGTAATACGACTATTGTTTACTTATCATAAGTCTTGCCAGCACAAAAAGTCACAGAAGTTAAGCTTCATACAACGCGCGCTAGAGCAACGCGTGCAACTAAAAAATTTCGTCAACGCAGACGAAGTCGCAGGCAAAAGATAGTTATTGATATAGACATCGGTCACGGATACGAAATCGCAGAACACGCTGGAACGGTTCGAGCCTGATCGTTTATATGAGTGCGTTACTCGAGCGTGCATTGTATCTGTATGAAGATTAACTTCTGTATACCCAACTTTAAGTTATTCTGTGTTAACAGTCTCCGCGAACAAGTACCTATGTTTCTGCATAGTGCTTCGCCATCATTCTTATTTTAGTAAAACTTTTGTAACTACTTGTTTGTTTGTAGTAAACATCTGTTTTAATTATTAATGTATTTTCAGTGAAGCTGAAGATCCTGGTAAATCGATATTGAAGTTGTGAAAATTATTCACAAATTTTACGTTTAGTTTAAATATTACAGTCAACTGCCGATCAACTTACCCAAAAAGTTAAAGGTCATTAAACTGATTTTTAGCTTTATGTCTGACGTATAGAGATCAAAATCAATTGAGAAAATTTAATGTTTTGTGGTAGGTTGACGTACTGTTGTACCTATTCGCTATGTGCAAAGTGGGTGGTGGGGGACGTCAAATTGATCGCAGCACGTTAGTTGGCAGAAATGTGAAATAACTCTGGACTGTCTATGTCAAATTGCTATATTTCCATAAAATTCCATACTAACGAAATTAAGTATTTTAAAGTAAAAACGTTAAACTTCGCGATATGGGTCACAGTACGTGCTGTGTAATAAAGTGTAAAAACAATGGGAAAACCAGTTCGTGCATGTTTTATTCGTTTCCAACATCAAGATGGATAGAAATAAATGGATAGCTGCTGTGAAAAGTAAAAAGTTTGTAGGGGGTTTGTGTCACAGACGTTTATCTTATGATCATAGCTCTTATTAAGTAGCTTTGTCTGTTGGTTCTAAGCTCTTTAACGTCTCTTACATGCTGTGCTAATACTAATTCTTTCCTTTTTTGCACCTTTGCACTTTTTTTTTAAAAGTTATATCATGTTGTATGATTCAAATCCCGTACGTATTATAACATTCATATTTAGTTCAAGTAAGAAAGTCACTTATTATAATATGCACAAACTTTTTAGATATTTTCATCTAATTTCTTTTTTTTTTTTTATTCAGGAAATCAACGGCGATACATTGCATTAAAAAAATTAAACAGTTTCTTAAAATATACAGCTAATTATAGATTTCCACAGATTAAATAAGAAAGTAGTAAACCGAAGGTAGTAGTAGCAGTTGCTCCATAAAACTTAAAAAGACATAAGTATTAAACTAAACTTTTAAAAGCAAAACAAAAATAAGAAATAACATAAACAATATGCTCATCACGTTTCGTGTAGATGTGTGAGTATGTGTGTATGTGTGTATGTCTGTGTGTGTCTGTGTAAGTATATGTGCAGATACATAAAGATACATAAAGATAATACAACCCACCAATAACCTAATGATTTAAGCAATTTAGGTACCACTCAATACCTTAATGGCATGTGACCTAAATGCTGCCTTACTGTAAGCAAATATATCTATCTCGCTGAAAATCTCGTTATATAAACGGGGCAAGCGCGACAAGGTCGCGTTACAAGCGTAGTCAGTAGTTGAGCGCGGCACGTTCAGCAGCGGCGGCAGATGGCGGCGGGAGCGGCGAGCCGGTACACAATATGAAACGCTGGCCACAAGTTCAGGGCAATCTACACGACTATGCACTATCTCGTATAGCAAGCAAACATCCAGTAGTTTACGCCGGTCCTCAAGTGTAAGTAAACCGTATTGCTTGCAATTTTCTTTATATGTCGCTAAGATAGGCTTTGAAAGACGATAAGTTATTTGTTTTATAAATCGTTTCTGAATACGTTCTAAACGATCCCTATATATGGCGTATTGTGGAGACCAGATCGGGCTGGCATATTCCAGGGTGCTACGAACATACGCATAATATCTTAAAGGTGTGTTCATTATTAAAGTTTTTACATGTCCTGATGACAAATCCTAAATTTTGAAAAGCTTTGTTAATAATTTTGTCAATATGTTCGGATAGCAGCATTTTCTCATCAAAAAACACGCCTAGATCTCTAACTATTGATGACCTACGTATTGGGGTACCTACCATTAAAATTATAAGAAAAGATAATAGGGTTAGGTTTACGCGTAAAGCTGATACATTCACATTTATCTTCAATGTTATTTTATTTTTAGAATAATAGTGCAACAGGGCATCTAAATCATTTTGAATTAACGTGCAGTCATGATCACTTTGAATTTTGAGGAATATTTTCTTGTCGTCAGCATACATTATATGAATTCGAGTATTCGAACAAAAACAATCCGAAAATCATTCTCAAACCATCCAGTTGCCATAATTTGAGAGATCTTAGTCCACAATAATTGTGGTCACTAGGGGCGCTGTCATCGCGCACACAGGGAATAGTTAGAAGAAGTAGTAAAATTATTAAATCAGTCATTCATCATCATTGATTCGTTGCTTTACATATTTGTGCCATCCGCATGCGGTATCCATGCTTTCCGTGGTCCAAAGGTCTATCTATACTTTTATGATACTTACTAAGTAAGCTTTGAGTTACTGTCATCTGATCTTCATCATCATCATCATCATCATTTTCGCCATTGGACGTCCACTGCTGATCATAGGCCCCCATTGACCCAGATTGGCCGCTTAATCCTTACATGTTGATAAATTATTTGCTGATCGAAATTACAGCATCATCGATATCACACAACGCAAACAGTTTACGGACTTAGGTCGGTCGCTGTTTCTATGTAGGTCTATGGGGGACATTGGGTTTGGGTGGTAGTCCCCTACACCGATGGCAGTAACAATAGGTACAGCCAATCTAACCAAAAAGTTAAAGGTCATTGAACCGATTTTCAACTTTAAGTCCAACATCTAGAGATCAATATCAATTGAGAAAATTTGACGTTTTGTGGTAGGTTGACGAGCTGTTCTGTCCTGAGCAGGTCTGTACTTGTAAGTGCGAGTACTTGTGCAGACTCGAAAGTACGGAAATGCCGTATGCAGGTGTTCACCTGTTCTTGAGTGCCTGAGCTCCTTTTGGGCGCAATCCAAAACTCTTACCGCGTAGTGAAAATTTTCAACTAATTTCTTTGAAACGTAAAAAAAGACAAACCTAAACATAACACAAGGCAGTATAGCATTCAATTCCTGACTTACGTTTGTATTGTAAGTACAGATAACTACTCGTACTTGCTTACGTGAAAAATGCAAATTAACTAAACTGTGTTATTTTACAAAATTTTATGGCCTAATTCTAGAACATTTTAAAAGCCTAAAGAGATAGGTCAGCAAATAAGGACATGAATGCAGCGCGTGCGCCGATGCGCAATCGTAATTAACTAACCATTTCATGAACGACACGCACCGGACTGCCCTTGCAAGGATGTACACCATAATATAAGAAGGTTTATTGCAGAACACTTACATCCGTATTTATAGACAGTTCTAAGTAATTACTTGAGTAAAGGTAATTGCTAAGCAAACATTTTGTTTTTATAGTGAAGTAATTGAGTGATGTTAGAACTGTCAAAAGTTAGAATTCTTAGCCAAGTAATAGTCACCAATTCCTTTACTTGAGAATTAAGAACATGCTTAAAACACGATTTTTTAATGGTTTGAGCGGTAGTAATATTTTTGTAGAATTGTTTCAAAATGTACAGTTTCGAAGCTGTTGTTTTTATTATAGATGACATCGATATTCGATATCGATATTTTTTATTTTGGATAATATATTTTTATATATCAGGATTAAAGCTAAAAGCAAAGTTTAGGCCCACAACAACCTTTTACGTCGACTGACTTTTACCAAGTGGGGAGCATCACCTGGTGTTTTGCCCACCTCCATCCTCTACTACTCCGCGAATATTTGGAGACGTTCTGCACACGCGGGTCTGGTAGGTACTGGTATACGGTCTTATAAACGAAACCTGCCGTAAGGCGTCTTAAATCGGCTACAACAAATGATGTATCCACTAGCTGGCATCGCTCTACCATAAATGCGAGACAGTCACAAGTGGCACTGAGCGTCGTAAGCAAAAGACGAGCAAACTTCATCCTATAAGGTGTAATTAAAATAACTCAAAATATTAGTATCCTTGTCTCTTTGTTTGTGTCGATCTTTGAGCAACTCTCGCCTGGACAAGATTTGCCATGGCTGACTTGGAAGTTCTTAAATATAGAGCCAAGTAGGCCATTGCAAGCAAAATCAAGGTTTTACTGGTTTCGCATTGCAAAGACTGCAAATGCCCTGCATTATTAAACATTATTTTGCCATCAAAATGCAAAGAATAAGACGAATTTTAATACAATGTAATGTGTATTATCATTTCCAACGGAATATCTATCTCATCGGCATATCTTCTCATGCAACATAACAAAGCAATCGAGTCTTGCTAGAGTAAACAACCTTCAAGCACTGGCTGTTACTTAAGCAGTTACTTAACTAAGTAACGTACTTATCTTGACTATAGAACAAATTTTCAAAATAAGAATTCTATACTGAAGTAATGACTTCGCTAAGTTGTTACTTAGCAACGAGCAATTACTTCTTTAAAAAATACAGCGGATCAATTTCTTTTTCTTTAGGTTTTTTTTATATGCCAGTACTAGTATTGACATGGAGTTCAATTAAGTATGTAGCGACATCTATCTCGCTACATATAAAACTGACGTATCCTACATCGCGATATTAAAGTTATCGGAGCGATTGAACCATATATACAAGAACCCGACAAACAACCGTCGGGCAGTTGCCCACCAGACACAACTCCCGTCTGGTCGGAGGATCCTCCCTTTTCAATGGGGGATGAGGAACTTTACTCCCTGTTCCTTTTCACCCCCCATACTGGTGACCCCGAGCATGAACGTCAGCGCAGCCTTCCCAAAGCTACGTCATCGTGACGTCATCATCACTTCCTCAAGCTTTCGAGCAGCGAGTCCTACAGCCAGCCAGCATCCACGGCTACTACGGGTATCCTGACCACCAGCATGCAGCGGACGCGCATTCCTGGTCACCACCCACAGCCTTCTCAGCGACCTTGGCATAGCACACTGCACTTCGGCCGGTCAGCAAGCAGAGACGCACTTCTCTCCTGGTCGACGCAGCAGCCAGCCACTACGCAGCACTGCACCACTCCGACTCACTGGAGCATTTGCAGCATCACCCCGACTCACTGGGGCATCACCGCAGACAGTTCCGACTCACCGTGAACTATGCGGCATCTGGTTCCGACTCACTGGAACATTCCACTGGCCCGGCAAGCATCACAATGGACGACTTAACCTGCTATCGACCTCCGGTCTCGGAGGGGAGTGATGTAGCGACATCTATCTCGCTACATATAAAACTGACGTATCCTACATCGCGATATTAAAGTTATCGGAGCGATTGAACCATATATACAAGAACCCGACAAACAACCGTCGGGCAGTAGCCCACCAGACACAACACCCGTCTGGTCGGAGGATCCTCCCTTTTCAATGGGGGATGAGGAACACAACACCCTGTTCCTTACACCACCCCCCAAAAGTATCACACCAATTTACGAAAAAAAAGAAAAGAAAAAAAGATGCAAAAGACTGAAATAAACTGAGGCAGATATCATTTGCTTGATATTTTTACTAAAATCCCTATCGAAATACAGTATAAGCTCTACATTTTACGCTTTTGATAGCCCTATGAACCACGCCCTACTAACCTCCCAGCTTCGATCTAGCACCGACATCTGTCTGTATAGAGATGACAGAATCAATTGGCGACTGTAATA
Organism: Anania hortulata; assembly: GCA_963576865.1. Lineage (NCBI taxonomy): Eukaryota > Metazoa > Arthropoda > Insecta > Lepidoptera > Crambidae > Anania > Anania hortulata. The sequence continues at coordinate 4,245,478 of OY756399.1, read as the reverse complement.
ATTAATTTTAGCAACCGTTGCAACCGCTGTGAATGAACCAATTTGCTTATTGGACAATTGTGTCTATGAGGACGATGCCCGCTTATATTGGGACACAGGTTAAACAAAACAGTAAGCACACTACACACAACTCCGGTAGCTCAGGTAATTTACATCACTTAAGTCTTTACAATTTTGTCCTGCCGAAAAATAGGTACCTATATATAATTAATACCTCAAAAACTCCAATATTAATGCTAAATGCTTACGCTAAATTAATGCTTGACAAAAAAAAAAAAGTGTCTAGTAGTAGGTACTTACTTATTTCTTTTGTAAAAGCTCTGTGGTTTTACATATTAATAGTAACTTCGCTTCTAGGGTTTACATACTTACCTATTTTAAATTATTTTACTTAAAGTTCTACGAGGCAAGTTGGAAACAGCAACCCAGCCAGACCCAAAAATGTTCTGTATACAATTATTTGGGTCCTTTCCTGAATATTTATTAAAGGTCATTATTGTTGTTGTTATCCAAATATATTTTAAATTAGGAACTTGATATTTTTGACGAATGCAATTTTTTTTAAGTGATTTTTACACACTTAGTTTTAAAAAATCAAACTACACAATACTTATATTGTGCCGTGTGGGGACGGCCGTAATGAATACACTTCTCCACCGCCAACAGGAGGCGTGTCGTACGAGGCGTCTAATTCCTGTAGCACGAGACAGGCTGCAGCTGCGTGCGAAATATTGTAAAAAACTGCGCTCGCCCAACCCGCCTGCCAAGCGTGGTGAGTATTGTTAATCCCCCCCTTTTCGGGGAGGCTTATGTTCAGCAGTGGATGTCCTACAATGATGATAATGTCAATATAACTTCCTTGTAGTACCGTCTTGTAGTACTTATAATGAATGAATAAATCATGTAACTTCAACTAAGAAACAGTGTTTCCTTTAATATCCGTTGCCGAACCTTACAGTAAGTAAAAAATCTTTTGACGCCGCTATTTGCAAGAAATGATGTGGCTGTTTTATACGATAGTGTGGTTAAGATTTGGGCAACGGTCCTACGGAATCGGGTTGTTATGAGCCGCTGGAATGTAACTATTATTGACAATTATTAGGCACTTGGCGACAACGGTTGTCGGACAATAATTGTTTGACGAATTTCCTTTTGATTGTGTCTGACTTTAAACTAGATCAACAAAAGGCGTCACAGGCATCAAATCAGCAAGATCAGCTGTTTGCTGCAAGAAGTTTCCTAATCTAGCCAAATTCAAGTCTTTTGAAATGATTAATTATTAGTTAGTTTTAATAAATAAAAGTTTATTTGAATAAAATAAAGGTTTGATCTGATCGCTTCCATCCATTTTTCAGTTTTAAAATAACTTTTCATTGAATTGATTAAATAAATATTCAGGGTTATTTGTAAAACATCAACTATCTCTTAAGAGCTGATTCTGGTGTTCAAATACACTTTTTCTATGGTTCAACATCGTAATCTAAAAAAAGTATTCACTACTTCATACAAACTGATCCCTGCGGGTCGCTGGCTTAGTATGGGGAAGTGTTTTTTTTTGCGAATTACCTTTATACTTTTGGACTTTTGGCCCTTTTATATTTTTGTCTTTTTGCAATAACTTAACTCCGTATTTACTCAAATCACAATATTTATTATCACTACGCGCAGATCAGATGTGTTAGTGGGCTTAGTGAGGTGCGATGAAAGCACATTGTGAGGGTCGTAGATAAGCTTTCGCAGTGAGCTTTTCACACCCCATTGACCAGGTCGTTCCACAACCGTTACCCATCGGAAACGGATGCTATTCAATTGAAAAAGATTCCGTTAGCATCGTATTTGAAACAGGAAAATTGATAGATATAGATAAACTAGCATTACTTATTAAAATGTGATTCGCCGCTGCAATAATAATAGTTTAACAATAAACTTTAACACTACATTTACCTCATTGACTTATATTTCATAAAATGATTAATTGATAAAAATAAGATATTTCCGAATTTGATTGTTTATATAATTATTAGACAGTTAAGATATTTATCATTAATGTAGCCGCACATTACTTTTTGATCGGTACACAATATAAACTAGAGTAGGTAGGTATATTTGTAAAAAACGAAAAAAAAATTTTGCTAGTTGCCTTCAACGATCCCTTAAAGGAACGACATGTTAAAAGACGTTATCGAAAATAGCTTTTTTGTTTTTATAAAACTTCTTTAACACTTGACGCCTTAATCCTGCGAAATAGCATAATATCTAAGTTGATATACCGACGCTACAAAGTGCGTGAGGTTTAAAGCGCCTTCTGTACAAAAAAAATATTTTGTAAACATTTCCGGAAAACTAAAAGAACACGTTGATTTATTTTCCGAATTATATTGTTTTTAACTTAAGGTAAGTATTTTTCAACTGAATTGATTTTCTAAACTATTTTATTGATTTCCACTAGTTACGAGTACTTAGGTTATTTATCAATCGCATAAAAAACAAAAAAAACATATTTTTATGTCAAATAAAAACCTGATGAACCTGAAAAATTATACTTACATTATGTAGAGACCAAAGAATTTATAAGAACTACGTAGTAGTAGTAATTCCTTGGTAGAGACATAAGTACTATCTGTCGTTTTTCACACCATTTGTTGCATGACATTTGTCGTACATTTAAGGCGGACTTATGGATAAGAGCGATCTTTTTGTGGCAATCTTCAGGGAGAAAATAGGTACAATATTGCAAGTAACCAAAAATAAAGTCTTGCTTGCTACATTTAAAAAATACCAGTGTTGTTATCATTTTAATAATTATATATTTTTTTAGTAAGCTTTATAATATTAGGCCACTATTATAATTATGTCGATACCAAGGATAATATTTTCACTTGAAATTATTTTTAACTGCCTCTGGTGGGATTCGATACCAGTACGGTTGACATCAAATAAAAAAATCATACGTAACGCTAAATATTACTTCCAAACGGTTTCGTGATATTCAGCTGGAATTTTCACTCAAAAAAATATACATATTGCCAACATACCTGAGATCTATAGTCGTGTGTCCGGTAGGGGTTGCGCGGCCCGCCCGCGCCGCGACAATGCGCAGCCTCCCGCTCCGGAACCAATAAATATGCGCACACGACGACCCGGTGCCCGGGCCCGTAGGGGCGCCCAACTCGGCTCTAGGAACTATTGGCGGGCCGCAAAATAGTCCGGCCTCCGAAAACGTTGTTCGTTTGTCCTAAAGTACGTGTTGAATTAGGTAAGGGAGAGCACAAGAGCTTAAATCACGTGATAACCAGGGCGAAAAAGAGGTAACTGATGTTCAATGCTTGCGTGCGATAAATAAAAGCATCTGCCCCCTAGCATGACCAACAAAACACGATATGATATGATATGATATAGCGATATATCGACACCAACTGTAAAATATGATAGAAATAACCGCCATTTTGAATTTTTATCAAAACAGCGAACATAATATATGATTTCACCGGCACGGCGATTCAACATGGCGGCTATATCTATCATATTTTTTGAGTTGGTGTCGATATATCGATATATCATATCGTGTTTTGGTGCTGATATATCGATATATCATATCGTGAGGCTGGCCTGAAATCTGAAACCTATCTTTTTTTTTCTTTGGCGGCCGGCGGTATTCGGCCATATTTTTTTATTTTCATCATTAAAAAAATGGTAAATATTTTTCCCAAATCTATGTCATTTTAAAGAAATAGTTGAAAGTAAATTAATATAATAATGTCATTTAAAAAAACATTTTTAATTAATATTTATCTTTATGTTAATTCAATTTTTCCCGCTGTTATGCTGTAGGTATAGAAAGTTGGATGGTTCGAACATGGTTCAATAAAAATGAAAAAATAGAACAATTTTTTATTGTTATTTGACAGCTAACATTGCGCGCGTGACTCTCGACTGATTCCCTTCGAAGGGTCGCGAAGCGTAGGTATTTATCCCGACCGAAACGTCGTGTCGTAGGCCTGCTAGGGCTGAAAAGTATTACTTTTAACCCGTTCCTCAGGCAACTTCAAACCTACTTTTCGAGTATGAAAAACAGTATTAACTACCAACTGTTGTGTCTTACCATATATATTAAGCTGCATCCACTCCCTACCATGTCAGTAGCTTAAAGTAATAATAATTATCAAGATAAAGACCAATTTTTTTTAGATTGTAGCTTTCGGCCGTCTGCATTTTCTCGGGATAAAAAGTAGGTAAAAAGTATGTACGAAGTCTACATGAGAACATCGAACGTCCGTTAAAATCAGGTTCTGAACATCAGCCCGGATGAAGAGATATGCTGACAGACAAGAACGCAAACAACCACATAAAGAGAGTGTAGTTATGTGATTCTTTAAAAATATGTAACGAACCTACAACTACAACTTTTACAATGGGGCCAATACATTATCTCGCAAAAAAATCCATACAGTACCTATCGTCGAGATAGATAAATATTTTGTTTGGTAAAGCAAACATTTTGTGGCGATTAAGGTATTGCTCTCCATCATGGTAGAAGTGGTTGTAGATCAGGGAATGGTTGTAGAAAAATAGTTAAAAAACAATAAAATACGCTTTTCAATTAAATAATGAGCCCAAACTCGAAAGGGTAGTTATTAAATTATTGTATTATGATCCGGAATACAAAGTTATATCGACAAAGTTTTGAATCAATACGACAACTAAAACTAGGCTAAGTTCTTTTAGGTAGTTACGTGAACCTTAAAAGCGTGAACCTTAAAGTCCCGCAGCCCGCCTGCGTAAAAAGTTGATCGTCCCTATTTCTAGCCAATATGTAGGCCGAACTAATGTGTGTTTAGTGTGGTATGGCGATCGCGATCACAGCGCACCAATTCTAAAAGTAAACGGGCAATTTTTAATGGCGGGCGCAGGTCAAGCGGCGCTTGCGCTGATTCTGACGCACATTGGTTACAATTTAAAGTTTGAAAATTAGTCTTGACAAGACTAAGTTTGTGAAGACAAGATACGGTGTAACAGTTAAATATATCCTACCTATTGAGACTTAGAACTTTTTTGTAAAGCTATAGACTCCTCCCTTCTGCACCTCTGGTTCTTGTAACTTTAAACCTTTTCAAGAGACAAGTACCTATTGCATTGCACAGCCTGTTTTGAACCCCCGACAAAAAAGATGGGTGTTATAAGTTTAACGTGTGTATCTGTCTGTGGCATCGTAGCTCCCAAACGAATGGATTGATTTTGATGTAGTTTTCATTTATTTTAAAGCTTATATTACAGAGATGGATTTTAGCATTTCTTTTTTCAGCCGTTTGAAGGTTATCCGCTCATTTCCTACTTGATAAAAGGATTTTTAAACATATTGCAAACTTTCACAGGTCTTATTGATTTGAAATGATGCACTGTTACCTCAGTAGTATTCCCAAGACATGACAACCTTGAACTGATGCTGCAGCATCAAGGAATCTGTGGGACTCCCAACTCCTAAGCCAATTACTGCAGATACAGCGTGTTTGGGTCTCAATGAGCAGGTGTTAGATAAATAATGATCCGAGACCTTAAGCTGATGCAGCACATTTGTGTCGGGGGTTTTTAAAAATTTTAAATTGTTATTAATTCACTTTACCTACAACTTAGAACAAAAATAGGGAAGGTATGTTTCAGAAAAACCTACGTGTATATCCGTGCAGGCGAATATATTTCAGGTCAAGTATATACAAGTATAAATAAAACGCCCAGACCCGAGACAATATAGAAAAGTTATTTTTCTACATTGACTAAAAGAGAATCGAACTCGCGACCTCAGATATAGCGACATCAAGTCTGCCTCCCTAGCATGAGCACCAAAACATGATATGATTATGATAATTATAGCGATATATCGACACCAACTGTAAAAATATGATAGATATCGCCGCTATGTTGAGTCGCTGTGCCGGTGACATCACATATTATGATCGTTGTTCCAATAAAAATTCAAAATGGCAGCTATATCTATCATATTTTTACAGTTAGTGTCGATATATCGCTATATCATATCATACCATATCGTGTTTTGGTGGTCATGCTAGGGTGCTCGCCTCTCGGCTACCGAGGTCGTCAGTAAAGAGAAAGCTGTTTTCTCTGAAGATTCAGTATTTTTAGATTCCAACTGTAGTTACTCGTATCTACACCAAGAGCACGCCTACGTCTACTTAGGTAGGTGCATACATACATGAAAGTAGGTAGAGGTCAGCATTGTATGGCGGAGTAACCCGATGTCCCAATTGTGAAGCGCATAGTATCTAACTAATAGGCGTAACTTGAATACCTACTAATAAATGACATGTTTTAATTAGTTACAGTCTTTAACGACCTTATGCTATGTGATAAAAAGTTGTAGCCATAGATGAAAAAATTCCAAGAGCAAACAAGAATGTGACGAACTGGCGACAGTCTTGATGAAGTGTTCTCGCTTCGGACTTTGAAAACTACAATAGTTAGTACTAGTGATGGGCCGAGTACTCGGTTAATACTCGGTACTCGGCGTACTCGGCGGGTTTTGTAATACTCGTACTTGGCCGAATAACTTGGTTTTAATGCCGAGTATACTCGGTTTATGTAAAACAATATATTCTGGTAGATATAATTAAAACAACCATGTTATTCTTTTGTGTGTTTTATTTTAACATGATTAAACATTGCCATTGTTAGAAGCCTTTCGTCCAACACCACTATGTGAAATCAGAGAATTGCATAAAGTACATTTCACTTTGGTTTTATCTTTTTCAATCTCGTCGTAAAATATCCAAATTCGTGATCTTTTATGTGAACTCATCATTTTATGTTGGCGAGATCGAATCAGGAATGAGGAGATTCGTAAACGAACAAAAGTTGCTGACATAGCCCAACGGATAAGCAAGCTGACTGAAGTGGCAGTGGGCGGGACACATAGCACGTAGAACTGACGGCTGATGGGGCAGAAAGGTTCTGGAATGGAGGCCACGTACCGGCAAGCGCAGCGTAGGACGTCCACCTACAAGGTGGACTGACGACCTGGTAAAGGTTGCAGGAAGCCGCTGGATGCGAGCCGCTTTCAACCGGCCAATCTGGAAGTCACTGGGGGAGGCCTATGTTCAGCAGTGGACGTCCTATGGCTGAAATGATGATGATGATTATGTCAACCATCACCAGGTACTACACACCTCCTACACATAATCTTGCACATGTTTACGCGCCCGAAACAGAAATTTGATTGAACCGAGTTATTCGCCGAGTACTCGGTTGGAAAAAAAATTACCGAGTAAAACTCGGCACTCGTTACTCGGCAATCGTTACTCGGCAAAAGTGCTACTCGGCGCATCTCTAGTTAGTACTTACCAGTTGCGGGTTCGAACATGTGCTACTACAGGATACTAAAAAAATAAATTAATATTGGACAACATGACGTAGTATGTCAGACGAACATTGCTCTGATCCTATGATAAGTAGCCAAAGCACTTGTGTTACAGTTATCAGAAACAACGACAGTACCACAACACCCAACCCGAGACAATATAGAAAAGTTATTTTCTGACATTGAACCACCGGGAATCGAACCCGGGACCTCAGAGATAGCGACACCAATCGATATGCTCGCTTCTCGGCTACGGAGGTCGTCAAATGTCCCAGGCCATGACATCTTTCCGGACGTATTGCCCTGCTGGTCGCGGAGCTGGTAGAGTGCAGCCGTGCCATGTGGGGAAAAAAAGAATACACTTCTCCACCGCCAATAAGAGGCGCGTATTAAGAGGCGACTAATTCCTGTAGCACAAGATGGGCAGCAGCATCTGCGTGCGAAATCTTTAAAAAAAACTGCGCTCGCCAACCCACCTGCCAAGCGTGGCGAGTATTAGCAATCCCCCCCGATGATAGATCATTGGGGGAGGCCTTTGTTGGGGCCTTTGCCCGCCATTGCTGTTTTGAGCCCTAGTTCCTTAGAATGACTGCCTTATCAATAGGGGGTAGATGAAAATTAACCTGTTAGCGCTTACATACGAGACACAATGTAAGTTTTAGCATATAATTATAAGTCATGGATGTTTATAAACGTATTTAAGTATGTTTATCCATTATCTAGTCGCCATAGTATAAGTTTTGCTTAGTTTGGGGCAAGATAATTAGTGTGATTGTGGAAACATTAATACATATTTATTCTCGTACGGCGATTGTTTTGCAAGTAAAACGAAGGAAAAGGTTGTATCTACCAATCTAGTGCAAATTAACATTAAAATAACAACATTAAGTTATCGCAAAAAAGCAGGATATTGTTATATTCAAGGTCGCACTTGTTGGACGTAGGAATTACAAAGGAGTGGAATTACGCTTCTCCTGTAATTCTAGTCAAAAAGTTTAAAAATGCAATAAATACTATGTCGACTATAACCATGCAGCACATACACGTTATCAAATATTGACGATTATGTACAATAGTAGCCGGGAAAAAGTTAACATCAGGTGAAAATAAATCTGGGAGACACACATGAAACACCATTTATTTATACATTTCTCAGGAGCATATTTAACATACGCAGGTCTTGCAAATGCACCTTCAGTTTTCATGTAGTTGACAAAATCGTTTAATGCCGAGCCAATGCCGAGCTAATGCCAAGCCGCCAAACCGCGCATTGTAGTAGGCAGAGGCGCCTTTCGCACTGATCAAGTAAAACTACGTTAGTGTTGCCGAAAAATCGATAGTTTTGCAATTGATAGTTGAACGCCAAATTCATCTATACGATCGATAGGACAATCGATAGTATCGATACTATCGATAGTCTTCTCGATATTGAAGAGCAATACTATCGATAGTATCGATAGTTTTGATCGCTGCCAACTAATGAACTATCGATACTATCGATAGAATTACTCTTCAATATCGAAAAGACTATCGATACTATCGATAGTTTTGTACTATCGATAGTGAGCTTTAATTCAATAGTATTGCCACCTAAGAATTCAAAGAATTGCCATCTTTATTTAAAAAAACTAAACGTACGTTTAAATAAAGTCAAATAGACTAGTTAATTAATTTGATTTCGTTGAATATACCACTTATTATGCCTGCATACTAAATGCAATACTATTGAAATAAATATCACTATAGATAGTATAAAACTATCGATAGTATCGATACTATCGAGTCTATTAGATATTGAAGAGCAATACTATCATTCATTGGTTGGCAGCGATTGAAACTATCGATAGTATTGCTGTTTACCGATAGTATTGCATTAAAAGAGATATCGATACTATCGATAGTATCGATAGTATCGATATCTCTTTATATAATAATAGGCTATCGATAGACAATCGATATTGACCTATCGAGCGGCAACACTAGTGTGCGTTGCACACGGGCGCAGCGGTCCTAGGGGGCGCCGAGCGCCGCTCGCTACTTAGTACCCATTCCATTTAGACCACGCGCTTACTAGGGGGCGCGTTGTTTGCACACGGGCGCTACATGGGCTAGAGACGCAGCTGGTAGTAGGCGCCAGCGGTACCCTTTATAATGAGCCTGTCATTTTAGTGAATTATTTGGTACTGATTTTTTTTTTTTTTTTTTTTTTTTTAATGGACTTTCCCGCTCTTTAAAGAGCGGTGATTCTGCCAATGTCGAGTAATTCTTGATATAGTGTTCACAATAAACAACGGGTGTTTAGTTTTTATTGCTTTTCTTGGATTCAGTGAAGGCTACTCTTCCCGTAGAAGCAGGTTTCAAGACGCTATCGGGTCTAAAGCAAGTTGTCTTGAGACAAATCACTTGACACTCGATGCGGCGTTGAATACAATGATATTTCAATAGTTTCAGGTCTTTATCACTTCACCAAACATTAGAACACAAACTACACCAAACTTGCACTCTAAAGCTCTTTAAATGATAAATAAAAACCATTAAAATAGATCGACCATGCTTTTCGTTCGACTACCCCCCACCGAATCGTACTGATTATAAGTTCTATGAAAGCAGGCTCCCACCAGCAGTGCAACCAAGGTCAATACGAAGTTAGATGACGTCTATTTTAGTCCATACGTAATAACTGAGTGCCTGGGCAATGACAGATACAGGATTCGGAGTAAAAAAGGGTAAAGAGGTATCAGCAGCAGAGTTTACGGTTGGAAGCAGCCTGCATCCAGCGGCTTCCTGCAACCTTTACCAGGTCGTCTGTACACCTTGTAGGCGGACGTCCAACGCTGCGCTTGCAGGTACGTGGCCTACATTCCATAAAAAAATATATCTATCTATCTATAAAATTATTAAATTACTGTAATACTAAATAGGGCCTAGGTACATATATACTTAACTGTGATTTTTATCAAATAACACACGATGAAAAAGTGTCATTGACTTATAATTTATGTAAATATTCGTGTATGGCACCTTTCAAAGAAAACAAAAAGGCGTTATGGCTAAAACATCATTTAGTAGGTACAATATGGCACAATTTAATTTAATATAAAGTCCACTATATTATTATGATAAAATAATATATTATCATAATAATATAGTGGATTTTATATATATAAATTTATGATAATATATTATATTATCATAATAATATTTATAGGTACTTATTAGCTTTACATTAACTATATAAATGAAGTATTCTACAACATAAATAAGTAAAGATATTAAAGGTGAGTACCATATAACGGGATATTAAGTTTTTGAAGAAATAGCAAGGTTCTAGCAATGAAAACTGTTTTTAACCGACTTCAAAAAAGGAGGAGGTTCTCAATTCGTCGGTATCTTTTTTTTTATGTATGTTCAGCGATCATTCGTTACCAGGTTAGCCGATTTCGATAGTTCTTTTTTTGTTCAAAAGGGAATACTTTCGGACTTTTCGGTCCCATATAAATTTGATCAAGTTCTGATGATGGGATCTATAAGAAAATCATCAAACATTGCATGAACTCCATACCGTGCCAACTGATTTTGTACCTATGTTGCCCGATATCTTCGGCATTTGTGAACCGATTTTGATGATTCTTTCTTTATCGAATAGCTTATACTTTAAAGATGGTATACTGAATTTTTTTTGGAAAAACTTCACCTCTGACGTGGAAAAATTAGGGATGAAATCTGTGTTCAGCCGTTAACTTATGTTTGCACTCAAATGATTCGTTTTGTTGAGGATGTACCACTAAAATAGATGAAATATTTATAAATTAAATATTTTTAGCTTTTCAGTTTTTTGAAGTCGGTTTATAAATTGTAGACTGTTATTAAAAGATGGGTGTAGGACATTATTTTGCATCGTAGCCCTTAATTTATCTCTACCTATATAAACAAAAGTAATTATGCTGAACCTCTTGTTAGTCCCTAATTCCGTTTTAAAATTAAGCGCCTGATTTATTTTCAAATCAAAATCAAATCAAAATATATTTATTTGTTAACAAACCATTTGTTGACAACAATTTGTGGTGACATGCCTAGTAAGCATTAATATACCTGTATCAGGTAGTCACCGCCCATTCAGACCGTGGTAACACAAGTTAAACAAATAAAATAATTATTAAGAAGTACCAAAAGTTAAACTAAGTATTGTTTGTATTATTAGACAAATCGAGTAAATTCATTTGTGTTGTGTGTTTTGTGACGTGTGTGTGTCGGTTATACACAAAATAATTTGACGCAATTTTAAACTTTTAATTTAATTATTAAACTATTAATATAATTTCGAAATAGATTAGAAGACAATATAACAATTCTATGCATATCATCGATAGTAAATATGTATTTTTCATTTTATTTCATTAAAAAATAACATTAGTTTTATTTCGATGGCATACCTACTCCTTCGATTTTATAATATGACATAAGAACTTAAAATGTTTGACTCGATTATAAGAGTTAAATCAAAAAACATTTACCGTCATTACGTCACAATAATCTGCGCTTATTACTTATTTAAATTAAATTTATCAAATGATTTAGCCCACTTTTGAAAAAAAATACGAAAACATTTCAAACCTCTTATTCCGTTGTACACGCGCAATTAGGTTCACTGCCCTCATACATATACGTGAACTAAAGGGATTCATAAACTCGACAATTTCTATAAAAATATTATTTATAACAACTACAAAATCTTCTGTTTATAAACTATCATTCATTTCACAAATTTAGATTCAGTAAACTTATACGGTTAAAGTTACGCAAAAATCATGTACGACGGAATTGTTCCCCTTTTAATAAAAGTTCGAAAAAAGTACGCAATAGACATAATAATTTGAATTTGACTTTGGTTGACTTACTATAATCTTCTTTTATGGTAATCAAATTTGTTCTAAAATATAATGCATTGACGCTAGCACTAGCGGCCCTTTACTTTTACTTTAAGAGCGAGCCATTAATGTAGTTTATTGTATTATTTGATTATTTTAAGCTGCGAAGCACATGAGTTACTCACTTATATGCAGACGATCTCCAAATTTATTCCCAAGGGAGCCTTGAAGACCTTCCTAGTGTGGTGAATATGATAAACACTGACTTAAACCGTATCCTGTTTTTTTTGTGTGGTGTGCAATAAAGAGTATCTATCTATGAGTTGTTGCAAAAGACTAAGTGACAAATAGAACTCTAGGAAGCTATTTATCTACATGGCCGTCGTTCGAGCGTGTAACGTAAATCGTCATCTCGTTCTCGGTTGTCGGCTGCAGTAGATAAGTTTTTTTAGTCTTCTTGAGAATTCTTGATTCGTTGTCTTGGATTATCTCCGGCTGACCCTAACTGAAGCAGGCCAGGCCGAGCTCCACACGGAACTCCTGGTGGGCCCTGCCCAGGTCTCTCACAGCCACATCCAGCAGCGGCAGTCGCCCCGACTTGTTTGTCTCGAACTGTACCACTGTCTTCGCCCATTCGTCTCCCTTGTACTGTTGAAGAAGTATCACCATGTAGTATTGATTACGAGTTAGATAGAGTTTGAGTTGAGGGTGGTTGGTTAGATTATCCATATATCAATTAGTACCTACATAGTTTGAAACAGCCGTCCTTACGCAAAAGACCGAAAACTTTAGACCGTTACAAATCAGAATTTATGTTTGCTTTCTAATAAAACAAGTTTGTAATGGAATAGTAGACGATATACGCAAGGCTGGTAGTAGATGGAAAAAAATTGCCGAGGTTTATGCGCAGTGGTGTGCATTGAGCTCCCCCAAGCCTCTGCCTATGGCCAGCAGTAGATTGACGTGCAATGGGCAACAGCCTACGTCTCTCATCATAAACATATAATGATGATGATAGGTATACGCGTAGCGTTTTCTAAATTTATTGTATAGGCTTCTTATGGAGGGTAGAGGTAAGAAATACAATGTCTTACGGACGGAAAGTTTAAAAAGTGTCCAGCTAAAACAGTATGCAAAGGATCTATTGTAGGCAAAGGGTATGGTATGAATGTAGCAGTTGCTGACGGATTAAAGTATGCCGAGTATAGAGTGCCAAGTTAGAACATTTTAAACATTTTAGAGACTTTCAAATATGGATCAAGCCATCCTTGAAAAATATTTTAACAATTTACCCTGTCGCTACTGTGGCGCCACCGCATCGCATACCGAGCCGCCTCGGGGGAGCACCCCGGTTATGTAGGACTCCCTCGTCGAGAGACAGTGAGAAGTCTGAGAAGTCGGAGACTGTCCCCCAGCGAGGCGGAGGCGGCCCCGCCCCACGCTTACTAGCCTAGAGGGGAGCCGAGCCGAGCCGAAAGCCGAGTTCGGCTAAGCGCCTCCCCCTACCCCCCGCCTCCTCTTTCGACTTTGGATCGGGTCAGCAAGGGGTTATCCTTCCCAGCCCGATCCGCGGCCACCCTTTGTGAAGAAATGGTGCCGCCACAAAAGGCCGCCTACGTCTTAAGCCCTCTCGTCGCCCAGTATAGCTTCAACAATACTGGGAAGTAAGAGACTTCCACCAACCGCAGGGTCAGGACCCCGCGGCCACCATCTAGGCTGCACGAGCAGGGACACCCCCTCACACGTGCCGCCCCCGCGAAAACGCGGGCTGTCCAAGCCTGGGAGCGCATCGCACATCCCCTTCCCCTGCAGAGTTTAGCCGTGAGCTAGAAATCAGCGAAGGAAATTGCTAACCCCCTGTTGCCCAGGGTTAACCAGGACAGGATGCTACTCCTTAAACCCGATCGTAATCGAGTGTAATTAGTAACACCCCGCCGCATGTGGAGGTGACTCTGACCACCCCACTGTGGCGCCACCTAATTTAACGCACTTTGACAGACTTTTTTTCAAAATGAAGATAGTAATCCTTTCCTTTAACTTCCATACTCCGTAGATAAACAGTTTTTTTTAAATATATTTTTTAAACTGATTTGACAAAAGGCGGTCATGGATGATAAATTGTATATAGCCTATTTAGCCTGATATTTCATTACCTGTAAAAAATACCCCAGAGCCCAGTACCCTTTGTAATTATGTGAAAAATATACTTATTTGAAAATGTTCGCTTAACTGAAAAAAAAATTTGCCAAAAACCATTAACAAAAGATTTATGAAACTCTTATCTTAAAATGGGCAATGTTCGACTCTGAAGGGTGTATGTATGTTAGCAAGTAAGATGAATATATAAACCAATGTAACTATGATTTATGGTAGTAATAAACCAGCATCTATCGAAGTCACTTGTTTCACTTAAATCCTCTCCCTTCATAGCGACCCTGCCATTTTTGGGTGAGCGCGGATAGTATTACGGCGGCGCGTGGTTACAAATAAGGTTACGACAATGAAATATTCTGCTCTCATCGGCCCTAACGAGCGAGCGTATCATTTAATCCTGAAAGTTATTATCAGTGAAAATATTTTAAAATGGGAAAAGAGCAATCAAAATTAGAGGAAGTTGTGATAGCACAAAACGCTTCAGTGAAAAGCAATGCAGCATCCGCTACAGAAGACCTTAAATATCACGTGAGCACCACCAACATACTACTGGTAGTAGTCGTCACATTATTGGCACTGGCAGGTCTGTTCTGATAAGCATTACAAGAAAACTCATAAAAAATGGATGCGCCGAGAAATCACGTTCCATGACCTGAGGAGGTCCTTACGCTGGCGTCTAGGTGTTACCGTTCCAGAACAATACCTACGAGAGACGGCCCCATCTGCGACCAAGGAACCAGTTTAGTGTTATGTAAAAAAAGGGTGAATTTCTGTGCGTAAAATCGGCAATCATAAATAGTGTTCGGTGTTATTTTTCGACATCTCATATCCTGAACTGATATTAAAACTAATTAGGAACATTAAGTGCGTTATAACTATGTACGTAATGTAGTTAATATTTTATTTTATGTTTATAAAATCCATTTAATTATTTTAATCTTGTATTAGAATTACGCAGCTTTGACATATAAGGAAAGTAGCCGCGTTCCGATGTAATGTAATACGACGCGATAGTGGCATCGTGTCCCCTACTTTGGTAACTCACGCAGTAAATAATAATGGTAAGTTAAATTTTATTATTTAATTGTGTACATATCTAATGGAAAAAGAGTTATTAGAATGTTTAACAGAAATTACAATCATCAGGAAATATTTAATTAAAAAAGGACAATCAAGATTTAGAGGAAAACTAATTGAAAATAAGTTATACGAAACAGAAATTATTTATGAAAAAAGTAAACAAATTATTGAATTATTGACGCAACGTAAAGATATCGAATCTAGTGTGTTAACATCTTTAACTTCTGTTTGGGATGATATTTATTACGATTCTTTATAGGGAAATATTAGACTTATGTAATACTAAACAAAAAAGTAAAAGTAGTAAAAGCGATTATAGCGAGTCATCTGAATATTTACCATCCACAGTGGAGTTTGATTTAAAGACAGCGTGTAGTTTAATACCTGTGATGGACAGTAGTGAAAAAACTACTAAGACCATGATCGATGCAATTGAGATGTACTCTGATATGCTATCAACTAATGGGAATCAATTATTAATTAAATTCGTTTTGAAAAGTAGGCTCTCAGAAATTGCGAGATTGCGTTTATCTACAGAATATACGTCAACAAGCGACCTTATCAAAGATATACGGCAAAATTTGATCACTAAAAAGTCGTTTACAGCTATTCAAGCTCGTTTATAAAAAGTTACTCAAGGTTGGCGAACTGTTGATCAATTTGGAACCGAAATTAAACATCTGTTTTCTGATTTGACAATAGCACAAGCAGATGGTGACAAAGAAAAATATGCCATTTTAAAGCCGTTAAATGAAAAAATTGCTGTACAACGGTTTTCAGACGGTCTTTGCGACCCACGCCCGAGCACCATTGTCTCCGCCAGAAACTACAAGCACCTGAAAGATGCGATCCAGGCAGCGAAAGACGAGGAACTGCATGGTGCATCGACGTCTAAAGGTGAAGGTGTCATGCAATTCACTCGTCGTGGAAGAGGTAAACCAAATCGTAATTACTTTCGTGGTCAGCACAATGGTATGGTCAGAGGCCATAACATCAGTCAAGGTCAGTACGTAAATAATCCAACAAGAGGAATTTTTTCCCGAGGTTATTATGGATCTCGATCATTTTATTCCCATCGCGGTCGTGGTTCACGAATGCAGATAATAGATCGACTTATAGAAACACTCGTGGTAGAGGTAACGTTAATCAACGTGTATTTTATTAGGAACCTAGTAGTCAAAGTCAAAGTAACAATCAGGACCTCAACTAGGGAGGAAAATCAGTTTTTTCGATCTTAAAAATAATGTTTTAGCCTTAATTAACCAAATCTGTTTCATTTTGCAACAAAAGATATTATTGCTTAGTAGATACCGGAGCATCTTTGTCAGTTATAAAGAAAGACGCATTACCAAGAAACTTTTCCATATATAGAGATAATACTATTGTAAATGGTATAGGAGGTCAAATTCAATCTTCAGGCTATGTTTTCATGAACATGTTGATTCATAGTGACGAACTATCTAGAACGGAGTTCAATCACAAATTCTACGTGTTTGATTACGTTCCTTTAAAGGCAGATGGAATTCTAGGTTTAGACTTTCTGTACAAGTATGCAGCACATATTGATTTAGAGACGGATAATTTAACACTGTCCAAAGATGGAATAGAATATTCTGTGCCTCTTTGTGATTCAATTGACTATTCAAAGGAAATATTAATTATTCCGGCAAGAAGTGAATGTATACGTTATTTATTTACTAATTCAGAAATAAAAGACTATAGCGTTATTTTTCCAAAGCAGTTAGCGTGAGGAAATTTTTATGGCAGGATGTATAGTAAAAGCACAAAATAATAGAATACCAGTCAAATTTCTTAATACAAGTGATCATAAGGTTTTATTACCAACATTTCAACCTGAATTGTATTCCCTTCAGGAATATGACATTTGCAAATTTAAGGATTGTACACAAAATGTGGAGAAAGCTAATAAATTATTAAAAATATTAAAATTAAGTCATCTTAATACCGAGGAAGAAAGTTCAATACAGGCAATATGTTCTAAATATGCTGATATATTTTTTCTACCAGGAGACAATTTAACAACTACAAATATTTATGAACAGTCTATAACTTTGAAACCTAATGCGAGTCCTGTTTATACAAAACAATACAGGTTACCGCAATCTTTAAAAAGTGAAGAAAATAAACAATTAATTGATAATGATATAATAGAAGAAGCAAAGAGTGAGTGGTCAAGTCCAGTTTTACTTATACCAAAGGAATCCACAAATAAGAGAAGAAATGGCGATTGGTAGTTGATTATAGAAAATTAAACGAATGCATGGTAAACGATAAGTTTCCATTGCCAAACATCACCGATATTTTAGATTCTTTGTCAGGTTCAGTTTATTTTTCGCATTTAGATTTGAACCAAGGTTATTATCAAGTTTCTTTGGATAAGCAAAGCCGAGAGTATACAGCATTTACAACCAACACAGGCCAATACTAAATGAAAAGACTTCCAATGGGACTTAAGACGAGTCCAAGTGCCTTTAGCCGAGTAATGTCAGTGGCTATGTCCGGATTAAATTTTGAACAGTGTTTTGTTTATTTAGACGATTTAGTCGTATTCGGAAGAACACTAAATATCCATAATAAGCATTTAATGAACGTTTTAGAAAGACTCAAAAAAGTTAATTTAAAACTCAACCCAGAAAATTGAAATTTCTTATAAAAAGAGATATTATACTTAGGTCATATTGTTACCGAATAAGGTGTTTTATCTGATCCAAAAATTCAAGTTTTACAAAATTATCCTATTCCAAAAAGTGCAGATAATGTTAAAAGGTTCATAGCTTTTTGTAATTATTAAAGAAAATTCATTAGAAATTTTGCCGAAATCACATCGCCTTTAAATAAATTAACTAGGAGATTAAAACCATTTGTATGGACAGATCAATGTCAAACGTCATTTGAAAAGCTTAAAAAACTATTGAGAACTCCTCCAGTACTTCAGTTTCCAGATTTTTCAGACGATAACGAATTTATCATACAAACAGATGCATCTGGTGTAGCTATTGGAGCAGTGTTATGTAAAAAAAATATGAGACCTATAGCATACGCTAGTAGACCCTTAAACAAAGCAGAATTAAATTATCTAACGATTCATAAAGAGTTAGTTGCAATAGTTTGGGCAGTAAAGTATTTTAGGCCCTACGTATATGGCAGATCATTTTCAATCATGACTGACCATAAACCTCTGATTTATTTATGTTCAATGAAAAATGCATCAAGCAGACTTTTTAAATTTAGATTATTTTTAGAGGAATATAATTTAAAAATGTTATATGTAAAAGGTAAAGAAAATAGTGTAGCAGACGCGTTATCTAGAATTATTATAACATCAGATACGTTAAAGGAAATGAATGAATAAATAGTTAATGTTATGACAAGAGCGCAGAGAAAAGGTGTAGATACACAAATACAATCACCAATTCTTAGTAAACCTAATAACGAATGGTCTGATCAACCAACAGTAGTAAAGTTACTAAAAATACCGAGTGATTTTGTGGAATTACTTTTTATAGGAAATGACGAACTAATACGATTTAGACATTTAAATAAGGTATACCTTGAAAGTGACTGTTTCATTTTTGATAAATATATAATTTATATAAACCTCAACTTTAAAGCGCATTTTACGCGAGCCGAATTTGTGATAAAGTTAAAGGAATTTTGTAAAAAAGTTAATGTAAAAGAACTATGCATAGTCAAATATAAGGGAAATGAAATATTTAGTATAGATTTATTACAAAAAATAAATGTTATAAAGAAATGGACCGGTCCTTGAATTTGTATTATAAAGGGTGTTAAAAGAATAAATAATGAAGAAGAAAAGAAGTATACACTAAACGATTTTCACCTATTGCCAACCAGTGGTCATGTTGGTATCCGTAGGATGACCAATAATATAAAAAGAAAGTTTTATTGGCAAGGTTTAGATAGAGACGTAAGAGATTATGTAACTAAATGTACGAAGTGTCCAACGATAAAGCAAGGTAAGTATGTTAGGAAACCCATGGTAACCTCTGCTTTCGATAAGATATACATATCTTGATATTGTTGGTCCTCTAGATAGAGACATGGAAGATAACCGTTACATATTAACAATACAGTGCGAGCTTACAAAATTTGTTGAAGCGTACTTACTGAAAAATAAAGAAACGGTAAGTGTCGCCAAGGAATTCGTCAATAATTTTATATTTAAACTGGTTTACCAACTACTATAGCAACAGATCGCGGTACTGAGTTCGTGTCATCATTAATGGAACAGGTTTGTAAAATATTAGGTATCGAAAAAATTTAATCAACTGCATATCATCATGAGTCGATAGGAGCGCTTGAAAATACCCATAAAAATTTAGGCACATTTTTAAGAATTCAATGTGAAGGTCAAAAGGACACTTGGTGTCAATGGCTTCCATTCTGGTGTTATAGTTTTAACAATACTGTCCACAAAGCAACAAAGTATACGCCTTACGAACTAGTATTTGGTAAACCCAGTAAAATACCATGCAGAATAAGTGAAGATATTGAACCATTGTATAATCCAAATAGTTATTCTCTGGATTTAAAATATAGATTACAAGTTGCACCACAGGATGCACGTAATAATTTAATTTTAAGTAAACAAAAACGCAAATGTACTTACGTCACATATATACATAGGTCTCATATTTTTGTTACATAACACTGCTCCAATAGCTACACCAGATGCATCTGTTTGTATGATAAATTTGTTATCGTCTGAAAAATCTGGAAACTGAAGTACTGGAGGAGTTCTCAATAGTTTTTTAAGCTTTTCAAATGACGTTTGACATTGATCTGTCCTTACAAATGGTTCTAATTTCCTAGTTAATTTATTTAAAGGCGATGTGATTTCAGCAAAATTTCTAATGAATTTTCTATAATAATTACAAAAAGCTATGAACCTTTTAACATCATCTGCACTTTTTGGAATAGGATAATTTTGTAAAACTTGAATTTTTGGATCAGATAAAACACCTTATTCGGTAACAATATGACCTAAGTATAATATCTCTTTTTGTAAGAAATTGCACTTTTCTGGGTTGAGTTTTAAATTAACTTTAACCTTTAACTTTAGAACCAAACCATTTATTGAATGAAAAAAAAGACATTATAAATGATTTTATTTCTCTTTTACCCCGAAGGTGAAGGGTGTAGGTATGTTAGCGAGTAAGATGAATATATAAACCAATGTAACTATGATTTATGGTAGTAATAAACCAGAATCTATCGAAGTCACTTGTTTCACTTAAATCCTCTCCCTTCAACTCACCTGGCATTCATCCAGCAGGGCCTTGTATCTCAGCCGGTTGTTAGCCTTCGGCAAGATCTCAACGTCGTTGTAGGCAAGGAGTTTGATACTATGCTGGTGGTTCCTGGTCGACGGGTCGTAAAACCCGACGGTGTTGCGGCAGTGGAAAGTTACATTTTGCGTGGCGTGGGCGGACAACAACTGTAAGAACGTCAGTTGGAAGTGGTCCGCTTTGTACGTAATCTGCAAAAAACACTTTCAATTAATGTGCGAACTTTTTTATATGATTTTAGTTTGACCTTTGTTTTAATTTTCTACTTAATTGTTTTAATATTAAATTAAGTAAATACTCAAGATGCGTCCCAAAACCTGATCGTTTGCCATTTAAGACTGCTAGCGATCACCAGTCTGTGTAGTGATGAAGGTACTTTTATGTTTTTATTTATTGTGAAAGGTGAGGTAGTTGTAAACGAATAAATCAGTTTGTACTCAACCGGTCGTATCATTTGTCATAGCGCAGTCGATAAAAAAAAAAGTGGTTTAAAATGGTATAAAAATAGATTAAAAGGATTAAACATAACCAAAAAGGAATAGTATAGAATAGATGTGTCGTGTGGGGACGGCCGTAAAGAATACATTTCCTCACCGCCAACAGGAGGCGTGTCGTAAAAGGCGACTAATTCCTGCAGTACGAGACGGGCAGCAGCGCCTTCGTGCGAAATATTATAAAAAACTGCGCTCGCCAACCCGCCTGCCAACCGTGGCGAGTATTGGCAATACCCCCCAAATGACGATAACAGACAGGACCAGGCCCCCAGTCTCCGGTGGTCCCGCTGTCCCTGGCTACGGTAGCGGTCAGGGCGACGGCGGGGCAGGGGGTGCTAAGAATCCCCGGAGTCGATCCGGCTACCACCCCAAACAACGACTGGCCCTGGTAACATACAACATACGCACCTTGAGGACTGACGAGAAGATCGTTGAGCTGGAAGATGAAATGGGTAGGATGCACTGGAGTATTGTGGGGCTATCAGAAGTCCGACGAGAGGGCGAGGACACGATAGCCCTAAAATCCGGCAACCTACTCTACTACCGGGAGGGCGACCAACTGTCCCAAGGTGGTGTCGGGTTTCTCGTCCACAAGTCCCTTCTTAACAACATCGTCACCATCGGAAGTGTGTCGAGCAGGGTTGCATACCTGATACTCAGAGTATCTAATAGACACTCGCTGAAGGTCATACAGGTATATGCACCGACCTCTACACACCCAGATGAGGAAGTAGAGGCTATGTATGAGGACATCAGTAGAGCCATACATACTAATAAGACCTACTTTAATGTTGTTATGGGGGACTTTAACGCGAAACTGGGTATTCGAGGCGATAATGAGCTGAGAGTGGGGCAATTTGGGTATGGGCAACGGAACCCCAGGGGACAGAGGCTGGCCGAATTTCTAGAGAAGGAGGACCTCTTTGCGATGAATTCCTTCTTTCAGAAGCCGCCTCAGAGGAAGTGGACCTGGATGAGTCCCAGCGGTTCCACGAAAAATGAGATTGACTTCATCATGACCACAAAGCGACGAATATTCAATGATGTCTCCGTGATCAACAAGGTGAAAACCGGCAGTGATCACCGAATGGTCAAAGGCACATTGAATATCAACGTCAAGCTAGAAAGGTCTCGTTTGATGAAGTCTACGCTCCGACCCTCCAATGCCCATATTTACAACCCCGAGAGCTTTCAGCTCAAGTTGTCTAACCGCTTTGAATGCCTGGAGAACTGCGAGTCAGTGGACGAGATTAACAACAGGTTCGTAGAAACTGTCCAAGCGGTCGGGTCAAAATTTTTGAGACCCCGTCGTAAAGACAAGCCGCAAAAGCTTACCGACCCTACCCTCAACCTCATGGCAGAACGACGTTCAATGGCACTGCAGACCTCCGTCGACGCTAAGGCATATCGGCAGCTCAATAGACGGATATGGAAGTCCTTACGACATGATATCCGCAACTTTAATACCAACAGTATTAAAGAGGCGATAGAGCGGAACCAAGGCTCCAAAGTTTTCGCAAGAGACATGTCTATTGGGCAAAGCCAGCTGACGACGCTGAAGACGGAGGATGGCAGTATAACGTCGACAAAAGCCGAAGTTTTGGGGGAGATCGAGAAGTTCTATGGACAGTTATATACATCGGTCACTAAACCTGTAAGTAGCTCAGCCGAAGATCCAAGAGCTAAGCTGACCCGACACTATACCGAAGATATCCCGGACATCAGCCTATACGAGATTAGGATGGCCCTCAAACAGCTTAGGAACAACAAGGCGCTGGGTGATGACGGAATCACATCAGAGCTTCTGAATGCGGGTGAAACACCGATACTGAAAGTCCTTCAGAGACTCTTCAACTCCGTCTTGCTCGAGGGAATAACGCCGGAGGCATGGAACAGGGGTGTGGTGGTGCTCTTCTTCAAGAAAGGAGATAAAACCTTATTGAAGAATTACAGACCCATCTCACTTCTAAGTCATGTCTACAAGCTGTTTTCGAGAGTCATCACGAATCGTCTCGCGCGTAGGTTCGATGACTTCCAGCCTCCCGAACAAGCCGGTTTCCGAAAAGGCTTTAGTACCATAGACCACATCCATACGCTGCGGCAAATTATACAGAAGACCGAGGAGTATAACTTGCCACTATGCTTAGCGTTCGTGGACTATGAGAAGGCCTTTGATTCGATCGTGACCTGGGCAGTGCTATAGTCTCTCCAGCGGTGCCATATTGACTATCGGTACATCGAGGTGTTGAAGTGTTTATACAAAAACGCCACCATGTCGGTCCGAGTACAGGAGCAGAGCACGAAGGCGATTCCTCTGCAGCGAGGCGTAAGACAGGGAGATGTTATATCTCCGAAACTGTTCACCGCTGCATTGGAAGACGCTTTCAAGCTCCTGGAATGGATAGGATTAGGCATCAACATCAACGGCGAGTACATCACTCACCTTCGGTTTGCCGACGATATTGTGGTCATGGCAGAATCGCTTGAAGACCTCAGCACAATGCTCGATGACCTTACTCGAGTCTCCCAACAAGTAGGCCTGCGAATGAACATGGACAAAACCAAGCTCATGTCGAATGCCCATGTTGCGCCCTACCCAGTATCCGTTGGGAGCTCTACTCTCGAAATTGTTGACAAATATGTCTACTTAGGACAAGTTATCCAGTTGGGTAAATCCAATTTTGAGAAGGAGGTCAATCGTCGAATCCAACTTGGCTGGGCAGCGTTCGGGAAACTACACCACGTCTTCTCGTCCAAAATACCTCAGTGCCTCAAGACGAAAGTCTACAACCAGTGTGTGTTACCAGTGATGACATATGGAACTGAAACGTGGCCTCTCACTATGGGCCTCATAAGAAAGCTCAAGGTCGCACAGCGTGCTATGGAAAGGGCTATGCGTGGTGTTTCCTTGCGAGATCGAATCAGAAATGAAGAGATCCGTAAACGAACAAAAGTCGCTGACATAGTCCAACGGATTAGCAAGCTGAAGTGGCAGTGGGCGGGGCACATAGCACGTAGAACTGATGGCCGATGGGGCAGAAAGGTTCTAGAATGGAGGCCGCGTACCGGCAAGCGCAACGTAGGACGTCCACTCACAAGGTGGTCAGACGACCTGGTAAAGGTCGCAGGAAGACGCTGGATGCAGGCCGCTTCCAACCGGCCAATCTGGAAGTCAATGGGGGAGGCCTATGTTCAGCAGTGGACGTCCTATGGCTGAAATGATGATGATGATGATGAAAAAGGAATAACCACGAGTCACAATTGTCAAAAAGCATAGTAGGAGATAGTGTTAAAATTAAAAGTGCCTCCTTTCATTACCAGGGGATCTAAAAGCAGTCTCGGGCATTACTTTGTCATGAACAGGCTTCAACGACAATATAATGAGTTACAGAAGAAATCAAGTAAGTATAGGTATATTTTCCAACACACTCCCCAAATTAAAAAAATTGGCTACAGAAGAACTAAGCATATAACTCTTATCTGTAAATCTTGGCTATTGTCTAACTAAAATTAAGTCCTAAAAAATATTATTCCATTTTGATTTTATAAGTAAGCTCTTGTTTTAAAAGTAAACTATAACTCATATTTGCAAGTCGTGGCAGCCTGTAACTGAATCTACTCTTAGATAGATAGATAGATACTCTTTATTGTACACCATACAAAGAATTTACAATTTGTGTTTACAGAAAGATGCACAATTTAGGCGGTCTTAGCTCATATTTTAAACTTGTTACTTGTTAATTGTATCATTGGTGTAAGATTTGTTGGTTGCTCCTATTAAATAAATATGTAAATAAAAATGGAATCAATATTACAGCCGCCGGCGCCATTTCGTTTTGAAAATGATTTATTAATGTTACTTTAGGGAATTTGAGCCGAGAGTGGGAAAAGTGGAAAAAGTCGTTTATGATATATTACGACGCATGCGAATTAGAGAAAAAACCGAAGAAAGTACAAATTAACATTTTGCTTCACAATCGGAGAAAAATGCAGAGATGTTTACGACCAATTTTTCAACGAGTTTTCATCAATACAAGAACTAATAAAGAAATATGACAAATTCTTTCTCAATAAAAATAACATTGTAAAAAATAAATAAAATATGTTGCATGTTTGAATCTATTTGTAAAGGCGAGGTAGTTGTAAACGAATAAATCAGTTTGTACTCAACCGGTCGTATTATCATTTGACACAGTTGACACTGCAGCAAGTAGTACTCATGCTGTTTTATTAAAAAGGCGTGGTGATCCAGGTGTTTTAAGTTGGGATTTATTGCTGCTAATGGTTTAATACCTATTTTCATGAGATAAAATCTTACCGTGAAACCGTCCTCTATCTCACTTAGCCAGACCTCTTTTTCCTTGCCCTTGTACACGATGTCCTTTGACTGCATAGGCTTGGGGAAAATGCAGCTGCTGCCGGTTGTCATTTCGCAGTGCACCAGAATCGCATCGTTTATGTCGCCGCCGTTGGGGTTAATCCAGTATTGTCCTAAAACGAAATCGAAGTTTTATTACTAGCTTACTGCAATATTCTATTGAGATTTTTTTATTTATTAATCGCTGAAGACCAAACCTCATCAACGGTTAACGATGTATACCCAATTACCCTCCTCTATTAAATTCGCATTTCCACTTACCGCTTTTAAATCCTGGGTGGTGATACTTGATATCTGCACATGTCTTAGCCGGTGCCTCCTTAGAGCCATCAGGCTTCAGGGACTTATTAAGAAAAAAATTCCTCCCGGAAACTGACATGTCGTCGTTAAAGAACCGCGGTGGCACCGCGTTGGGGTTGTCTCCCAATAGGTCTGGGACTTGTTTAAGCATGGCATCGATATCAGCAGGATCGTAAAATATCACCACTTCACCAGGTGGGCCGGGAGGACCAGGTGGGCCGGGAAGACCAGGTGATCCCACCGGCCCATATAGTCCTTCTTGACCTCTTTGACCCGGTGGTCCCATGGGTCCGGTAAAGCCCATTGGTCCCTGAAGACCGGGCAGGCCGTCAAGTCCTATGACATCCAAAATATATTTTATTCACATTACATTGACATAATCAATAGATTATATATCATCATCATAGATATCACCAAAATTACCCTTCGGGCCACATTGGCCAACAGGACCACTTGAACCATCAACACCAGGCGGTCCGGGTTCACCACGAGGCCCAAGTGCGCCAGGTGGCCCAGGTGGGCCTATTGGGCCCAACAGATCCTGAATTGAATGATATAAATTACGCGTTAGGCCATTTTAATTTTATTGTAAGTTTTACGAAGGCGAGGCTTTCCGATAACTACGGGCAAAATATGTCCCCGTAACCCCCCCGCAAAATAAAAGTGAAACTCGCGTGGAAGTAGCTCGAGCCATAACATTCAATGATTCCGCCTGGCCCATCCGACATTGACTGGTGCTACAGTAAAAATAAATGTAATAGATAATAAGTATAGTAACCTATCAGTATGATTTTTCTTGTTTTACAATGTTCTTATACAGGATGTACAAAAGAATAGGACACCCCTAAAACCACGTTATAAGCTGCTGTACATCAACTTTTTCTACGGGAGCAACATCGAAATCGTAAAAAAAATATTTGATGCTCCATACAATCTAACGATGATAATGTATGGAGCATCTGAAAAAAAAACACGATTTTGATGTTGCTCCCATAGTAAAAGTTGTTGTATAATATGAGCACTTGAGCAGCTGATCGGGTGGTTTAAGGAGTGTCCTATCGATTCTCATGAAATTTTGTGAGCATACTGAGTAGGTCTGAGAATCGGCCAACATCTATTTTTTACACCCCTAAAGACCACGCAGACGAAGTCGCGGGCAACAGCTAGTAAAAATATATAAAATTCTCGTGTCACAATGTTCGTTCCCGTACTCCTCCGAAACGGCTTGACCGATTCTCATGAAATTTTGTGGGCATATTGAGTAGGTCTGAGAATCGGCCAACATCTATTTTTCATACCCCTTAGTGATAAGGGTTATCAACCCTGAAAATTTTTCTTTAATTTTTAGACATTTTTTTAATTATTTTTTTTATTATGTCTCATTAAAAAATACATACAACCCTAAATGTTTACCCTTTTATCACCAACCCCTATTTTTTAATAGCCATTTTAGTAATTTAATCATTTTTCACAAATTATTTATATGGCAAAACAACGTTTGCCGGGTCAGCTAGTATTCATATAAATATATGTACTGTGCATAACTATACAGGGTTTTTGAGATTTGACGTAGTTTGCAAATTAAAATAATAGTTTTTTATGTATTTTTCGGGCATAAAAGGTTCTAGAATGGAGGTCACGTACCGGCAAGCGCAGCGTAGGACATCCACCACTCACAAGGTGGACAGACGACCTGTTAAAAGTTGCAGGAATCCGCTGGATGCAGACCGCGTCTAACAGAACCATCTAGAAGGCATTGCGGGAGGCCTATATTCAGCAGTGGACGTTATTGGCTGAAATCAAGAAGATGACGACGATGTTTGTTTCGGAAATATTCCTCCCATGCCAGGCTGTTATAAAAATGACACCTTTCCCGGCCACCTCGCTATTTCAGGCCACCGCGACGGCCATAGTCCAATGGGGCACGGGGTGCTAAGAATCCCTGTGCTACGGAAGGCCGCCACAACTTTCTGACACTGGCTACTTACAGTCACGAGCAATGAAATGAATATATGTATACTTTGTAACTTATAATAAAGTTAATATTTCAATAAAAATCTGTATTTCTGCTCGTGCGTGACTGTATGTCAGATGATAGGTGATATAGAAATTAGTGCAATAAATAAAACTACGAAATAAAACTTAAAATAAACTACGAAAAAGAACTCTTGGACAGTGCTAAAACAATTAATAAAATTCTTTGGAATAGTACTATAAATTCACAAATTTAAACAACAAAAATCATCAAACATAGTTTTTTTTTTTATGAAACTATAAATACAATATTGATTTATAATTAGCAAATTCCATAGGGTTCTATGGAATTTGCTAATTATAAATCAATATTTTAATGATATAGGTAAGCAATTGGCAGAACAAATTAATATCGAATTACACGTAAAAGATAATTTACTCCTTTCATCTCTCTGCTCTCAAATCAATTCAATAGGTATCATTAAGCCCCAGTTTTCAGAAATATCTATAATTATAAATAATCTTAAGTCAGAGTTCGCCGCCGGGTGGGATAATATCCCCACAAAATATGTGAAAACTGCTTCCCAAGTACTTGTACCTCTCATAACACATCTTGCTGTGTTATGCTTTCAACAGGGGGTCTTTATGAGCATACTTAAATAAACGGTAAATTTTTCACCTTGTATATAACAAACTTAATAATAAACAACTACAGTCCTATCTCTGTACTGCCTGTTATCTGGAAAATCCTGGAAAAGCTTATCAACAATCGTTTGCTAAATTATCCCTTCCTACCTTCGATATACTATCCAAGGCTATCGTGACTGTGGGTGTATCAGTACTGATGATGCAATCACTGATTTAATTAGAGACATACTACGTACATTAACCAAAAAAAGAAGACTATGTAACTTTTTAGACCTCAAAAAGGCCTTTGATACCATCTCCGTCACTATCTTATTAAGTGAACTAGAAAAAGTTGGTGTCAGAAGTACATTCTTGAACCTCCTTACTAGTTATCTTCAGAATCGTACACAGCGGGTTAAGCTTGTTAACGTCACATTTAGTATGGATATGCACACAAATAATTATGGTGTACCACAGGGTTGTGTCCTTGAACCTGTCCTTTTTTTACCCGACTGACCCAGAAGGAGGGTAATGTTTTTCGAGTGAATGTATGTATGTGGGTATGTACGAGTATGTTTGTATGTCTGTTCCATTGTGACCTCCTGTAGCCTAAACGGCTTGACCGATTTTGACGAGTGAGGTGTCATTGGATTTGTATTCTTCCCCGGAATATCATAGGGCATATGACGTCAGCACAAAACCCATAGAGTAGACGTAAACTGTAAAAAGCGGTTGATGAAGGACAAAAATATAGTTTTTACAATTTATGTAAATAAGTATATAATATATTTATGTTACCTATAGATTCGGAACTATTGAGCCAACTTTAAATTAGTTTTTATAGCTTGAAAGTAAAAAATCTGACTCAAAATCTGGGGTGCATCAAATGGTTATTGATTAAGTGTTATGCCTATGTTCAGCAGTGGACATCGTATGGCTGAAATGATGATGATGATTGTGTTTCTGTAAATGTTCATCGAGAAGACAATCTAGAAGAAAAATACGACGATTTAAACTTTTGTTTTCGACAACTTCGCTCAAGTTATCCCATGCTACTTTTAATGTTTCAGCATTTCCCACATGTGGAAAAATATCAAGTTTTAGGTGCAAAATAATCTTAGTTAACGCCTCTTGGTCTCGTTCTATATCTTTTGGGTGTGTTGGTGTAGTTTGTACGAAACTATTAATTCTGTCTGAATAATTCTTACTATTACTACCTCTTTTGTAACTGGGCTATAAGTTATAACCTATTAAAAAAAAAAAAATTTGGTGGTAGACTTCACTGACCAAGTAATACACTAGTACGTAGACTTGTATTTCGTATGAACAACATGACAGAATCTAGTTGTTACAATAAACACCTAGCAACCAAAACACAATTTGAATTGACAAATTTGACGAAATCAGGAGTCCGGATCCTGAACGCAATATCAGCTCGAAAACTTTCCGGTCAATCAGCGTTATCTCGGCGTACACTACTATGCCGTGCCCACAAGCATCAGGTCGCGCGCATGGTAAAGATTGCTACTTTTAATTCATTTTCATTTCATGAAATTTTTATATGAAATCACATGTGAAATTTCATTGGCAATGATTTTTCGCAGTGTCATAATGTATCACTTTTTGCTCATCATCAAAAAGCATCAAAGAGATCATCAAAAAGCGTTGCTAACCACCACTTCCTCACTTCAATAATATTGTCTCATTTTGTGTCACAGTACATAATTTGACTGATAGTCTGAGACTGAGTAAATACTACCTTAAAAAATAATAAATTATGTGAATAAAGTGCTTAAAATAGTGAAAACAACGTATTGCAAACACAAAAATAAACAGTCATTCTCAAATGCAGTGAACAGTGCGTGCGTGACTCATAGTGCGTGCTCGATTTTTGGATTCATTACCTTATATGGTCACAAATATCCACTAAAACTAGAAACTGAGCCATTTATTTATTTATTTAGACTTTATTGCACAGATTAAAAATCATACAAAAGGTGGACTTAATGCCATGAGGCATTCTCTATCAAATCTATCTATCTATCTAGGCCATGTGTATCAAATTTTCAATGCTTAAAGTAGCAATAGTGATAGCTTAGTGGCAACTGGGTCAGACTAGACGCATATCATCCAGTACGACCAGGGATCGATCCTCACACATGACGATTTATGATTTCGACATTTTTTTTAATTTTGACATTTTAAAAATTTAATTGTATTTAAATGGCTTCAATAACGACGAGATCGAAAGCCAAGCAAGGACATTCAAGTACAACAATTGATGATGAAACCAATAAAACAATAAACAACTATATAAAAGTAATTGACAGTTTAAAAAGTAAATTAAAAGAACAAGAAAAACTAAACAAAGTCCTTTTAGAAGAACATGAAGTAAACTCACGAGAATATGAACGTGAACTTGAGCGAGCTTCTAAGGAAAATCAAGCACTGAAAAAAAAAATATGCCAAGAAGAAGAAAAAGGTCTAAAGCTAGTTATTAAGTTATCTATAAAATAGCAAATGAAAATTATATTTTGTTAGAGGAACATGAGGAATAAGAAAATACATATAAATTAACACAGTTAAAAGAACAACTTTATGCAAAGGCAATGGAATATAAAAACTTGCAATTGAAACACAGTGAATTACTATTAGAAACGCACACACATTACAGATGATGTAAAGAAAACCACGAAGAGAAAGTTGGTACATTTAAAAATGAAAAGGAAATCAAATAGAATTTTAAGAAATAAGATAAGAAAGATAAATGGAATGCTTAAAAAACAAGTGATTACCAATAACATTTTAAGAAAGGAAATAGAAAAACGAAATGACTTAGTCACCGGAATAAAGGAAGAAAGTCAAAAAATATTACAAATAATACATGAATATGAAGGCAGATTACAAGAGCAGGACAGACTTAATTCGGAACTAAATTTTTTAGAGGATCAACTAATGAAACTGCAATTTATAATTGATAAAAAGACTGACCTTACAAATGGAGAAGAAATATTAGTAGATGTAAAGCCAAGAAATCAAGTAGATGCCTGTGCAAAAGAAAAGAATAAGGAAATATTTATGTACTCAGACTCGTCTGGTAGAAATATGGGACAGCTAGTTAAGAAAAATTTACCACAAATTTATACAATAATAAACAGTTGTAAACCAGATGCTAGAATGGAAGAAATTCTCGATATTGACTCAATACAAAAACAGAAGAAAGACGTCACCTTAGTATTGATGATTAATAATTTTAGTACAATACGCAAAGAAATTCAAAATTATATAAGTATTTTAAGGAAATTAGCAACGCAAGCAAAAATACTGAACAACAAGTTAATTATTACATCAATAGCTTACGAGAGAGAAAGAAACATAGAAAACAAAACCATTTATAATGTCAATACGAAGATTTATAATTTATGCTTACTCTATGATAATGTAAATTTTATAGATGTTAATAGCATACAAAATTTAAAATTTAACACGGTACCTAAAAATGTGTTAGCAGAGCATGTTGCATTTTCATGTCAATACAATTCAAGTGTCAGAAACAGCAATTTAATAACTTTAATTGACAATGAAAATGAGGTGTTTGAAAACTTTAAAAATAAGGATTTTCCCGAAATTCTACACCACAACAAAAACAAATAGTTATTTGTCATCAAAATGTACAAAGTCTTGCTAAAAAAGATCTTATGTTGAGTTTATTTCTGGAATCTGAAAATATTGACATAATGTGTATTACTGAATCATGGTTGAATGAAAAAAATGTAAATTTAGTTAATATCGATGGTTATAAACAAGTATCAGCTTTCTGTAGGAAAAACCTCATTGGTGGTGGAATAATAATTTTGACTAAAAAATAAATTTAAGGTCAAAGCTAGACCAGACATACAAACGCTATCAATAGAACAAGTATGTGAATTTGTAGCTATTGAATTGTTAAATGTTATTATAATAGTAGTGTATAGATCTCCTTCTGCTGACATAAGTATTTTTAACCAAAGCTAGAAGAGTGCATAGAAAAACTGACAAACAATAATAATAAATCCATAATCATATGTGGGGACTTTAATATTAATTTTTCTATACTACATGATAGGAATGTGCTATCTGATATTTTAGATTGCTTTTTGCTTAAACAAAAAATATTTGAATACACTAGAATTACACCCAATTCTAAGTCATGCCTAGATAATTTTTTTACAGATCTAGATGTTTCTAATGTTAAGGTTGTAAATGGAATTAAATCAGATCACCAAGCCCAATTAATTGTTATCGAAACTGACATAGAACAAGTAACTACACTTACACGGCGAATCAGAAAATATACATCTTTAAACTTAGACAATTTTAATGAAGCTTTTGACATTGAATTCAATAATTTACCTACATTGACTAAGAATTATTCAACATTTTTTGACATTTTTATGAAAAATATTGACATTCACATTCCAATTAAATCAGTTTCTCCACGACCACAAAAAAGTTTTAACAAATGGGCCACCAAAGGCATTCGTATATCTAGGAGAAGACTATTCGAACTGTACTCTATGCTTAAATATAGTAAAGATATCAATTTAAGAGCTTATGTTTCCCAATACAGTAAAATTTTTAAATCGGTATGTATTGACGCTAAAAGAAATTATATCAGAAATAGAATCGAAAAAAACAGTGACAAAATTAAATGTGTATGGCAAATTATAAATGAAGAAACCGGTAAAAAGAAAAATCCGGATAATATTGTATGTAGTAAGCTCAGGGACAATCATGGTGATTTTATATCTGATCCGTTTACATTAAGTCAATGTTTTAACAGTTATTTTACAAATGCGACTAAAAACTTGACTAAAGATTTAAACCCATCGGTAGAACAAGCTTTGTCATACGTAAAAGAATATACATCACATGCAACATACTCCTTTAATTTAGAATTAATATCTGTAAATGATGTACTTAAAATAATAAGGACTCTTAAACCTAAAAAATCTAACGATCTGTGGTACTTATCACCCTATTTAATAAAAAAATTAAAAACCAAATTGTAACACTGCAACAACAACCCAACATCCAACAGTAAGGTTTACTCAAGGCGAAGCTGTTTCCTACTTACACCGCTAGATGGCGCTGGGTGTAGGTTGACCCGCGCAAGGACTTCGATTTTCCCTAGCCATAAGACATCCCGTATGATTATTGTTTGTTATCCAAATTAGGGTACGTCTTATGTACAAACTACTGCTTTCACACCAGCTGAGACAGTTTGTTGAGACAAGGACGTATAGCGTGCACTATACATTGCTGCATGTATATCGCATCACCGCGGAGGTCGTATACTGAAGGCTTTGAGTAGTGTTCCGTGGAGTAGTATCGATCTCATTGTTAAACAGAATAGTTGCGTTTGTAATAAAACTTTCAAAGTTTATCGGTCTATCGTTCGGTGAAACACCGCCGCACCAACCCCCCCCCCCCACAATTGGCGCTCCAACTTCGGGCCTCGAGTCAACGCATAAACAGCTGCAAAACGTCGAGGAATAACACGGACGGTGTTTCTAAAAGAACGCTGGACTTAGATGAGTGAAGAAAACGAACTCAACTTTGAAGAGTACTTCGATCCCTTAACTTACGTCACTAAATCAGGACGCGTAACTACTATCGAAATGGCTCAACAAACTAAACTCTACGCATTAACTGAAGATATTCTCGAAAGATTAGTGACGCAACTAACTCCGAGCAGACCACCACAACCAAGTTCAGGGTCTTTTACTACATGTAACTACAGCTACAATGGACGCAATAGTAGCGATGTGGTGGAAGCATTCCTGTCTGCGGTGAACATCTTCAAGCGCAGAGAGAATATCACCGATCAAGCCGCTTTAGAGGAACTGCCGCTTCTTCTCAAAGATGAAGCTGGTATATGGTGGCAGGGTGTCAAGAACGAAGTAGACTCCTGGGATAAGTTCGAATCACGCCTTAGAGACAACTTTGCGCCTAAGAGAGAAGCTTACCTCATACTTCACGAGATCACTCAAATCAAACAAGGACAGGGTGTATCAACTGAGGACTTCATCCGCCGCAAGAGATTCTTGTTCTCTCAGCTGTCGAATCCTGCTTTAACGGAAACTCTGCAGTTGGATATTATTTATGGAATCCTTAGTCTGGAAATTCGGGATAAAATCTCCCGTAGCAGTATCCACACGTTCGAAGACCTGATAAGATCAGCTCGAGCTGCTGAACATGTCTTTTTGGAAAAGGTGGCTGCACCGGAAGTAAATCCACCTGTATCAAAGCCAGGGAACCAGAAGAAACGATGCAAGTTTTGCAAAAACCTTGGTCACACTATCGAAACCTGTCGGAAAAAGCAGTTCGCAGAAGACAAAAAGAATGTAAACGAATCTCATCCCTCCGACAAGGTAGAAGCGGTTACGCAAGCTCCGTCACCCTCTACTCCAAAATTTAGTTGTTATGGCTGTGGCGCGCCTGGAGTGGTTCGCAGTAACTGTTTGACCTGTCATAAGAGCAAGGAACGACGAGCCAGTGACATTGGAATTTGCGCTGTCGATACACCGACTGATAGTAGAGACAGGCCTATGGTTTACTTTGAAGTAGGCGGTATTATTACGTCGGCCTTCATAGATAGTGGTGCCAAAACAAGCATCGCTTCATACACCCTGTATAACCAACTTAGAAGCAAAGGTTACCGTTTTAAAGAAGTGGATGTCGGCGTAACATTGGCAGACGGAATTAAGAAAAAACAGAAGGTATTAGTAACAAGGGTACCGGTCAAATTCCACAACAAGTCTATCTTGACTACATTTCTAGTTTTTCCAGAATCGCGGAATAATCATAGCCTCCTTGGTGTCGGCTTTCTGCAAGACTCGCACATGGTATTGAATCTTCCGCAAAATACCTATTACTTCCTCGAAAACCCGGATATAGAGATGGAACTGTATGATGAAGGTTTTGTTACGTTCCAAGAAAATGTCAATCTAGCTTCAATAACCACTACCGAAACACTATCCTCAGTAACTGCACAAGTTCCAAAAACCTTTAACGCACAAGCTGGTGATGAAAAAACACGACCACTCAAGTTCAAGTTGGATGAAGAAGGTGCTGCTTATCCAGACGACAAAAGACATTGCACTAGACTTTTTGACGGGTATTCACCCGTTATGGACGCACTCTACCAAGATGCACAGGAAAGTCTTTGTGATTATGACCAGGACGCCTTGGATTCGGACCTCTTTCCTACTGTGAGCATAGCTGCTATAAATATTAAGCATCCTAGTCTGAAGTCTCTCCTTGAACAAAACGAAAGCGTATTTCAACCTAATGGATTCCCAGCAAATGAAGTGGAACATGCCATCGATACCGGGGACCACAAGCCCATATCAGTCCCACCCTATCGTTTGTCGCCTATCAAATGTGATATCCTTATGAAAGAAATAGCGAAAATGATACAGGAAGATGTTATTGAGCCTTGTACGTCCCCATGGGCCTCACCTGTAGTGATGGTACCTAAAAAAGACGGAAGTATAAGGGTGTGTATCGATTACCGGCGGTTGAATTCCGTGACTGTCCCTGATGCCTATCCAATGCCTCGCATCGATGATTTGCTCCACAGTACTAAACCAACGCCGTACATGAGCACTATTGATCTCCGCGCAGGCTACTGGCAGATAAAAATGAAAGAGGAAGATATGGACAAAACAGCATTTGTCACACCATTTGGAATGTTCCGATACAAAAGGATGCCCTTTGGATTACGAAACGGTCCAGCGACATTCCAAAGAATGATGGATCGCTTTCGTATAACTCTAAGTCACATCAGGCTCCTGATCTACCTCGACGACCTGATTGTGCTCTCGCCGTCCAGTGAGCAGCATATCCGAGACCTTCAACAGGTATTTGATAGACTCAAAGAGTTTAACCTAACTGTAAACAAAGAAAAATGCAGTTTCTGTTGCTCACGGATAAAGTACCTGGGTCACTATATTACTTCAGATGGTTTGGAAGTAGACCCAGAAAAGACCAGCGCTATACTCAAGATGCCACCTCCGCGAAATTTGAAACATCTGATGTCCTTTATCCAGATGTGCTCATGGTATAGGCGTTTCATACCCAACTTTGCCAAAGTATCTGAACCCCTCACGCGTCTGACTAAGAAGAACGCTGTATGGACGTGGGGAGATGACCAAAAGCTAGCATTTGAAGAGCTGCGCAAGCTACTGACTAGTCCTCCAGTGCTGACCCAGGCCGATGTGACTATGCCCTACACCCTAAAGACCGACGCTAGCAACTACGCTATCGGTGCAGTTCTAGTACAGGGGGAGGGGGAGAAGGAGCATCCGGTCGAGTATGCGAGCCGACTCTTGACCGCGGCAGAACGCAATTATAATACCACGGAAAGAGAAGCGCTGGCAGTAGTATGGGCACTCAGCAAATTTCGAGGCTATATAGAAGGCATAAAAATAACAGTCTTGACCGATCATCAGGCGCTAAAGTGGTTATGTCTCTCAAATCCCCAACAGGCCGACTAGCTAGATGGGCTCTACAGCTCCAAGCCTACGACATCACTATCAAATATATAACTGGTAGAACCAATGTTGTTGCTGACTTACTCTCGCGCCCTACTTGCGATTCGGATACAAAAGACAATTGTGGTGTATGCACAATTGCTGTGGATATGCCTCGAAAGGATGAAAAGGAAATAAGAGAAGAGCAGTTCAAAGATGAACTCATAGTCAAAATAGCTAAGTGTCTAGAGGGAGACATCGAGGAAGATGCGGAATACTGGAGTAGAAAGGGCTATTTTATGAGCAATGGGCTGCTGTATCGATATGATCAGGATAATAAGAGAGAAAACGGATTGCTGATAGTCCCCAAACATGAGTAAGAAAAAGTTATTCGAACTTATCACGACGAGGCGACGGCAGGACACTACGGCGCTGAGAAAACAATCGAACGAATAACACGCCGATATTTCTGGAAAGGAATGAGAGGTCAGATAGAAGCCTATGCACGAAAGTGTCTGCAGTGTCAGCGCTATAAAGCGTCAAATCAGAGACCATCAGGATTACTTCAGACAACCGCCAGTAACCAGAGGTTTGAAGTGGTAGCTTTTGATCTCTTTGGCCCTCTACCTCGCACTCCAAATAACCATAGTTGGATCTTTATCATAGAAGACGTTGCCACACGTTGGGTCGAGCTGTTTGCTATGCAATATGCGACCGCGGAAGAATGCGCAAAAATACTACTAAACGAGATAATCCTCCGATATGGTACTCCGCGTCGTTTCCTTAGCGATAATGGCACACAGTTTGTGAGCAGCGTTATGCAACAATTGACATTTTGCCTCGGCATTCACCACGGGCTCACCCCTGTCTATCATCCGGAGACCAATCCTGTCGAACGTAGAAATCGCGACCTGAAGACGCAACTGGCAATTCTGGTGGAAGATGACCACACGACTTGGAGTGATAAGCTGCCCAGTATTCGGTTCGCCATGAATACCGCTGTCTGTAGCTCAACGGGTTTCTCCCCGGCTTATTTGACTTTTGGCCGCAACCTTCGTACTCCAGATGATGTCGAGCATGACTTCCGACAAATCATTCAAGACGAGCATTTTTTGGCAGAAATAACTCCCCGACTCCTGTTACTGGCAGACACCCTCAAACGAGCGAAGGAAGTACAAGATATGAAGGAGGAAACAAGAAAGGAATATGTAGACAAGATGAGGAAACCACGCCCGCCTTATGCAATTGGAGATCCTGTGTTAGTTGACACGCACACACTCAGCAAATCTAGCCAAGGGTTCAGCTCCAAATTTGCACCGCGACGTGATGGACCATACATTATCAAACGTCGTCATGGTCCTAGTTCTTTTGAGATTGCTAACCCCGATAAAAACGAGATTGTTGGAATTTATCACGCATCGGCCTTTCGTCCATTTCAAACCGATGGAAGTGGGCCTCTGCCTAAACCTTCTGTACCAATAAGGAAACGGGGACGACCACGGAAACAATAAGACTACCATAGATGTTTTAAAACAACCATAGCTGTCTTACTCGTCGGGTCGACCGCGTAGACAGAGGGGGAGACTGTAACACTGCAACAACAACCCAACATCCAACAGTAAGGTTTACTCAAGGCGAAGCTGTTTCCTACTTACACCGCTAGATGGCGCTGGGTGTAGGTTGACCCGCGCAAGGACTTCGATTTTCCCTAGCCATAAGACATCCCGTATGATTATTGTTTGTTATCCAAATTAGGGTACGTCTTATGTACAAACTACTGCTTTCACACCAGCTGAGACAGTTTGTTGAGACAAGGACGTATAGCGTGCACTATACATTGCTGCATGTATATCGCATCTCCGCGGAGGTCGTATACTGAAGGCTTTGAATAGTGTTCCGTGGAGTAGTATCGATCTCATTGTTAAACAGAATAGTTGCGTTTGTAATAAAACTTTCAAAGTTTATCGGTCTATCGTTCGGTGAAACACCGCCGCACCAACCCCCCCCCACAAAATTAGTTATTCCTCTAAGGGATGGCATTAATGACTGTATTCAAAGATCAACATTTCCTGAGGAAATGAAAGCAGCAAAGGTTATTCCACTTCACAAAAAAGGTGAAACCTCGGATCCAAATAATTATCGCCCTGTATCTATACTTCCGTGTTTCAGTAAAATCTTTGAAAAATATATTGCAGAAAAATTAACAAAACATATGACAATTAATAACTTATTTAATATTAGACAATTTGGTTTCCAAAAAACAAAATCTACTAAACATGCCATAGCAACCTTAGTAAATGATATATTGAATGGACTGGATACGTCGGAGAAAACATATGGCATTTTCTGCGATTTGTCCAAAGCATTTGATTGCGTGAGACACGATATTTTATTGGCCAAGCTAGAACATTACGGTATTAGAGGAAATGAGCTTGAAATTCTAAAATCATATTTGTATAAACGAACTCAAATCACGGAATTAAATGGAGTAAGATCCTATGAAAGTCCTATCGAATTTGGTGTACCTCAAGGCTCTATCTTGGGTCCATTGTTGTTTCTAGTGTATATAAATGACGTATCTGTGGTATGTAATGACGTTGATATTGTTCTGTTTGCTGACAATACTACGTTGATTGTCAAAGATAAAAACTATGAAAAATTAGCTCAAAAAATTCAGAATAACGTATCAGCAATTATAGAATGGTTTTCAAAAAACAATTTATTAATGAATGTCGATAAAACACAATTAATTAATTTTAGACTAGGTAGTACACTTACACCTCTATGTGTGCGTAACATTCTTGACGATCTTAATTTAAGTGAACAAAGTTGTGTAAAGTTTCTTGGTATTAAATTAGACAATAAGCTAACTTGGGCAACACAAATAGAAGAACTTTCCAAAAAACTAGGATCAGCAACCTATGCCATAAGGAAAATAAAAGAATTGGGAGGTATCGCAGCAGCTAAAAATGTTTACTTTGCATATTTCCATTCCATAATGTCATATGGAGTTTTGTTTTGGGGCACAGCAGCTAATGCAAACAAGATTTTCGTCTTGCAAAAAAGAGCTGTCCGATATATTTTAGGCTTAAAATATAATGACTCTTGTAGAGATAAATTCAGGCAATTAAGAATTATGACAGTGACTGGGGAATTCATATACCAAAGCATCTTACACGTAAAAGATAACTTAAATACTATCACTAAAAAATGTGACATTCATACGTATTCAACGAGGAAAAAAGATGATATAGCACTTCCAAATCGTCGATTAGTGAAATGTAGTAAAAGTTTTTTATTTATGGGTGTTAAATTTTTCAATAAAATACCGTCAGAACTAAGAGATCTACAAAGAAATGAATTCTGCAGTCTTATTAAGAAGAGACTAATATTTAAAAGTTATTATGACATAAATGAGGCTTTATCCGATAGTGAAATATTTAATGTTTAAATTGTAACATCGAACGAAAGTGAAATTATTTTTATTATTAAGTACTTTTGACGATGCTCAAGGTTGCTGAAGAATTTTTAATTTTATTTTTATCTGACATTTACATTTTGACATTACTTTATTTAACATTATCTCCAATAACCGACATTAACATTTAATAAATTTATGTACAAATAATTAATAGTATTAATAATTTTGAGTTAACATAAAATTTATTTTAAATTTTATTTGTAAAATGACGTATCTAAGTGTACTGTATTACCTAAAGATGAAATAAATGAATATGAATATGAATATGAATATGCTATTTGCTACCTAAAATAAAATATGAATTATTGTGAACGGTTGCTAATTTGCTACATAAATGAAATGTCATATTTAGTTCGTGCGCTCGTTCGTCATCTATGATCGCATAATTAGCATGTTTGTCTTTTTCTAACACGCACCTAGATCAAATTATTCCTACTCGCTTGCTCTCAAGGACTTCGCTCGCTAGACTCGCTCTGCTACATACATTTATCAATTAATGAAATGAAATGCGCATGATCTATGATTTCGCCGAGTGCGATTTGTAGCAGTCTATATGAAAAAAAAAGCAGGTGTGAACAATGAAATTCATTTCAGATGATTTTTCACCTGCTATTCATGAAATCTACCATGCCCATGGTAGCATGATATGCAACAGCGTTGTACACCCCATATGCACATGCAGTACAGTTCAGTGCATGAATTTGATGCATGAAATCAGTGTTAAGTGCGTTTCAAATCATTCTTACTTAATGCCTACTCATATTTGAATAGTGCCATACATTTTTCTTCTTTTATGTATATTATTATCAACTACGGACATTCTGCAGCTTACAACCACGCAAGTACCTACCATAAACTATTTTTATTTTGCTTATCAAGTCTCGCTGTAATTATTTACATTTTAAATAAATCTCTGCTCGGAGCAGCTCGGAGCAGCTCTCCAACAAAAAGTCAACGGCGATTGGCAACCTCTCGCTTTCTTTAGCAAAAAGCTGAGCTTAGGACAAACCCAGTTTTACCGGTTTATTATAGAGATGTTTGGCCGTGTACGAAAGTGTACAACATTTTCGCCATGTACTAGAAGTCCAACACGCCACAATATTTACGGAATACAAACCGCTATTGTACGCATTCGTACTACGCTGCGACAAGCTCCCACCTTCTCAGCTTAATCAACTATCTTTCATTGGCCAATTTACAACAGATATTTAATACATCAAAGGCGAAGAAAACATTGTCGCTGATGCCATGTCGCAGATTGAAGCTTTAACTTTTAAATAAAATCATCAAGCTCTTGCAACATCACACGAGAATGACCAAGAGCTGGCAGACCTACGCCACAGCCCCTTTAGTCTGCGGCTCACTAAAATTATTCTCCCAGGCCAGACCATGCAGAGCAGTGTCAGGACACTGCTATCATCTGTGATGTATCATATCAACAGGAAAATCCCCAAAGTCCTACGTTGCGCTTGTCGGTACTTGGCCTCAATTCTAGAACTTTCAGCCCCTTCGGCCTCCGGTTCTACGTGCTATGTGGCCCACCCACTAAGCTTGCTTATCTGTTGGGCGGTCCGGGTGTCGCAAAGGGGGTGCACTTATAAACCTAACCTAACCTAACATAAACCTAACCTAACCTGAACCTAAACCTAACCTAACCTAACGTGATTATAGGGTGTGTAATGTTTCAAATAAATATTACCTAGTATACGATTTAATGACATGATTTCATTTAATAAAATATTTTTTCTTATAACAACTCGCTTAATATATTGAACGTTTCATATTATCTTACGTTCTATAATATCATTTAAGATAACAATCATTAACTTACTTATAATAACAATTAAAAGTAATAAAGCTTATTAAGTATACATTTATATTACCTAAAAACGCAAGCATGCATTATTGTGTACACTGTAAGTAATTTCTTTTCAGTTTACAATGACAAATTTTATAATTAGAATCTAGCGCTCGCCGGCTGCTGCCGCGGCACGCTCGCTTCGCTCGCTGCGCTCGCTCCGCTCGCTCGGCTTCGCGCTTTATATGGTCACTGTTCTAACCTAACCTAACCTAGATGTTCTAACCTAACCTAACCCTGCGCCCCCTTTCCTACACTCTAACCTTTTATTGATATTCATAGTGCATAAAAGTCATTTCTTAGTTATCATTTTTTCACGCACCTATAACTAGTCTGTAATCTTTTATCATGTTTGATAAGCTTATTAAACTGCACTTTATTTAAGAAACTTTATAAACAAACAACGAATTGGCGGCTTCGGCGTTTTTGTTGAGTTAACATACATAGTTATCTAGTTTTATGACTTTGATAATTGTTCACCGCATTTTAATACGCTTCAACTATTACAACAACTAACTTTTAATCACTTAAGACAAGTTTAATCAAGAATATTGTTAAAAATCTGCTATATTTGAGGTTACATTTGAAAATTACAAGTAACTAAACATGTTCCGAATCGAGCCAAAATAAACTTTGGCGTATCTAAACCCTGCTAATATAAATGTGTTCGAGGACGCCAAGATCGATTTCGGCATAATTCGGAACTCAAATTACCCGGCCAATGAAAAAATGTACTATTGTTAATGTATTATTGTATGCGCTCACTGAGTCTTACATTTAGACGGATTACATTAGGCTTGCCTA
This sequence comes from Anania hortulata, assembly GCA_963576865.1. Classification (NCBI taxonomy): domain Eukaryota; kingdom Metazoa; phylum Arthropoda; class Insecta; order Lepidoptera; family Crambidae; genus Anania; species Anania hortulata. The sequence continues at coordinate 4,202,245 of OY756399.1, read as the reverse complement.
CTCGACCTTTGTCCCACTTTTGTCAAGCGGATAAATTGCGAATTTCAACTGTCAAGATTTATTCTATGGAAGTAACGGACTTTTTTATTTTTCCGTATTACGGGCAGTATTTTGGTCGTTGTACGGAAGAGCGAAAATCGCGTGAATTTCGCGCTACGCAAGTAGGCGATCTCTGCAGAGCCTACTGGTCAATTCTATAGCGAGCATATTTTGAGTTTTAGTAGAAGTAGGTTTTTGCGAATATGATATTTTTACACGAATCTGTTTATTGGCATAATTGTTAATTATGTTTCTTTTTTTAAATTACAAATCTTTTTAACACTACGATTAGTTTTAGAATTAAATTTAGTTTTAATTTATTTATTTATTTTAGTTTTAAATTATATGTATTTTATTTAGTTTTAAATAATTAGAATTTAGTAGCTTAATAGCCTATATGCAATTCACGCCCCTGCCTTTCCATAGTACGCCGTGTAACCTTTAGCTTTCTTATGAGGCCCATATTCATCAGAGATGTACTATTTTAGTATAGCTAGTTTAATTTAAAAATGGTTAGTTCATTTCCAGATATGAATAGTCCGTATTGCTACTCTACAGAGTATGAGCTCGATGGTCGACATCTACTACAACGGCAGCATACGGCACTATTTTGAAATCACACAATCTTACCGGAGGTTCTAAATTTCCTAGCCAGCCCGGCAGTCCGTCGCGTCCTGACTCGCCCTTGTGTCCCTGTTCGCCTCTGTCTCCCTTTGCTCCTTTTGCTCCTCCTGGTCCAGGGAAACCTTCAAGTCCAGACATGAAAAAAAAACAAAATTATAGCCTTAATCTGTGTGTGGCAGGCAGTTTTTTACTTTATTTTCTCATCTAGTCCTCTCAATGTTTATTGGTTTGCTATTCATTAACATGTTCGTGGAGTTACATTACGTGTATAGTGTTTCACTAGATAAGTACTATTTTGATGAAAAGCGAAATTTCGTAACGCACTCACTATAACATTGCTTATATTGTAACATTGTCCATGTACTCTTTTGTTAACGCACTTATCAGTTAAGAACATAAAGAACAATAGTTGTTTGGTGTTACCTGGATAGCCTCGATCGCCCTTCATTCCTTGCATGCCGTGATATCCATCATAACCAGAATTTCCTTTCATTCCCGGTTGGCCTGTCTCTCCAGGAATTCCTTGGACGCCTGGTTTTCCAGGGAAACCTGGCACCCCAGATTCACCTTTCTCTCCAGGTTGGCCCGGGCGACCGGCTGGGCCGATAGGTCCTTGCGGACCTATGAGCATGGCAATATAAAATAATAAGTGAAACAGATTTAATAGCTGAGGTTTTTTAACAGAAAGTATAAACAATTATTGTGTTTTTTATACATGTAAAGGTAAATGGTTAAACAAGCCGAAACTAGCCTTTGTTAACATATGCATATAAATACTATGGTGAAGCTAGAAATTTGATAATATCATAATTTAAAATATATATATATGTACAAATAAGATTCATAGAATTAAGTTTTGTATGAAAATAAAAAAATATATAATGATGATATCAAATATCTGATTTCACCATATCGTTCATATGCATATGAACTCATACTAAACCTTACCAAATAAATTACAAATAAAAAATAGGGCCCAGAACACCGACCGAACAGAGCGACTTAGTCCCCAGAAGGCTGGCCGCATTTCCACGCTGTATAGCCAAAATGATACGTTGGCCTAGAAATGCACCAAACCTCTGACTGACTGACTATATAGTGCGCCAAACCTCCAATCGCCTGTACAGTCAATCAGCCGCCTGGCTAACTGACTATAATTATAGCCGATGTGCGCTACGGCTCGAGCGTCTCAACTCAACCCCAAAAGGCTAAAATATGTAGGTACTGCTAAGATCTGCATATTTGCGACGTTTAAGTTTTTTGCGAAATTTAACTTAAATATCATAATAACGATTTAACATATAATTATACGAAATACCTACTTTATACCAATTGCATAACTCTAGCTAAAATAAAAAAACTTTAAAATTATAAAAGGTTATGTGTCAAAATAATCGTATCCTTGGGTCGATCATCCTCCCTCCTTGGGTTGCAGAGAGGAGGGGCGGGATGAGAGGTGGAGTGGAGGGTGTCATGAGTTGCAATCGGCGCGGCGAGCGGCATCTACAGTTGCCTTAATCTGTCATTTTATTTGAGTGTTGTAACTAAGAAAATCATTTACATCACATTTTCTTGTTTTAGTTTATTTTATTACTGTCAGATTTTTTTAATATGCATAATATTGATCATTGAAATAATTTTTTTTGGAAATGTATATTTTTTTTATTTTACATCTTCAATCTTAAATATTTCAGAAAGTATATCATTTACGACATTTTGTCAAAGAGTATTTGTTGTTTGTGAATATGTTTTCTGTCGATTGGCATATGTCTTATAGGTGTACATCAAAACACGACATTGAGGTACTTGCAACTTTAGGTATGCTAATAAGGTTCGATGCCTTTTAATTCTAGGCCAGCATTATTGAATTAAAATTTTAAATCAGTGAATTTAGGTCAGCCAAAACAGTATTGAAGTTTGAAGTGCTGTAACACTGCCAAAGAAATGGATAAATAGTCGGAGTCCTGGAATTACTATATAAACTGTTTTCCTATTACTAAAGTTAGATTAAAAACAAAATCTAATTTACATTGGATAACAAAAGGAATTAGGACAAGCTGCGCTAGGAATAGAGTCCTAAGGCTAAATTATTACAAAAAAGAACGTATCTAAATAAATATAAATATCAAATCTATTCTAAACTACTTAAAAAATTTACGTGCTAAAAAATATACAAATAATATTTATGTGTTAAAAAGCAAAAACACCTGCAGAGCAACGTGGAAGGTAATAAAGGACGAAATAGACTGTAAACCACAATATAATAGTTACATAGACTCTATCGAATGTGACAACATCGTAATAAATAGTCCTTCAAAAATCGCTACTACTTTCAACAATTATTTTATTGAACTGACAAATAAAGAAAATAATAACATCTCAATTGAAAAACCTAAAGACATTTTAATTAAACTCTATTTATCTGACTCCTATTGACGAATACCATGTAAGAAAAGTAATAATGACATTAAATAATAGTAACTCTGAAGGCTATGACGGCATTTGTACCAAAGTCGTAAAAGCATGTAACGACGAAATAAGCAGGGTCTTAGCATATTTAATAAATCTGTCAATGACCTCCGGATCGTTTCCTGAAAATCTGAAATTTTCTGTAGTTAAGCCCTTGTTTAAGAAAGACAACAGGTCATTTCTAGACAACTACCGGCCAATTACGCTAGTTCCAGTGTTGTCTAAAGTATACGAAAAAATTATGCATGCTAAATTAGTAGCTTCCTTTAACAAGTATTGTGTTCTGAAACATAATCAGTATGAATTTCAAAAGGGGAAATCAACCGCACATGCTATTTTTAACATGATAAATGAGACACTCACATGCCTGAATGACAAAAAAGTATACAACTGCACTCTTCTTTGATACGTCGAAAGCATTCGACTTTGTATCACATAAACAGCTTTTAGGGAAACTGGAAAATAGTGGCATCAGAGGCACTGCTTTAAATTGGATAAAAACCTATTTGCAAAATAGGAAACAATCTGTCGAAATAGCTAAACTTGACTAATGCAACAATCCAAAAATATAAATCGGACTTTCGCGAAAATGAATTTGGAGTATCACAGGGAAGTGTTTTAAGACCGCTGCTGTTCCTAATTTATATTAATAATCTCCCAGAAATGACTAAACACAGATGTGTCTTATTTGCTGACGACATATCTGTAATAGTTAAAACTGATAGTAAATTGACATTAAATGACCATATAATCGAAATAAATAATACAGTAAAAGCAATAGTTACATGGCTGAAAAATAACAATCTTCGTACAAATATTGACAAAACATGTTTTATTAATTTTAATGACATACTTTACCAGACAATTGACATACATTTTGAAGGACAACAACTTAAACAGAGTGTAACGAAAAGGTGAAATAAAACTTTAAGGGGTTATTCTACGGCTAAATTACATCAACTTTTTCTATGGGACCAACATCAAAATCTCAAAAAAAAAATTTACGTTTCCATACAAACTGATGCCAGCTGGTCGCGTTTTAGTATGGAAAAGTGTTTTTTTTTTGCGATTTCGATGTTGGTCCTATAGTAAAAGTTGATGTAATTTAGCCGTAGAATAACCCCTTAAAGTTTTATTTCACCTTTTCGTTATACCCTGTATAATAAAATACCCAAAATTATGCAAGACTTGCCCTTCAATAAATTTAAAGTAATATTTTACAAGTGGCTAAATGAACATTGTTTTTATTCTGTCAATGAATATTTAAATTTCAATAGTTAATTCTGTATACTATTTTATTAGCGTGTAATTTATTTTTAATATATTTGACTATTGTGATATTATTGGAATCAATTTCACATGTGTTAGAAATGGTATTAGGTTAATTGTTTCCAATTTTTGTTTTAAATTTGTATTTCAATTTATTTTATTCGTTTTGACATTGACATTTTACATTTTCCACAATAGGCTATTTGCCTTGTACCAAAATTTACTTAACTAATTATTTAGTTTAATAGATTGCACCATATGGAACCGAAACATATTAATAGTTATTAAAAATAATACATGATTACTGTAAAAAATACATTTTCGGATGTTATATTTTTATCGGTATTTTACATTGTCAAAAACGCCAGCAACAATGACAGGCACGTCACCATTGACTAACTTTGTACTAGAACTGACATCCCAAAGCTAGATCATGCGCTACGCTCGCACATTGTATGAGTAGTGTAATCGTCGACGAAGGTTTTTAACATACCTGTTCTGTACTTTATAACTCAATGGGTATGTAAAGGCTATTGACGTCACGAACAAGTACATCGACGACCGACGGCGTTTTCGCTGGCTTTTAAAAATATAAAGAATGAAATACTATTGTTTATTATTTTCAAAGGTTTAAAAATTAAAATAAAATTGTTGACGCTTAATTTAAATATTACCAACAATAATAACTCTATTCCAGAAAATAGCCTATTAGACTTCAATTTATTTTATTTAATATTTGCATGCTATTTGTAAATGGCTGAAAAAGCTGAACGTTATACCGCAATTCCATCCACAATGTACCCTTTTTCATATGCAAATAAATTTCATTTCATTTCATTTCATTAATTTGTGTCAACACGGTGCCTCTATCTATAGAGTTGAAGGCGTTTTAGACATCCACTTTCAGCATAATGTCATTAGGGTTATTGAGTACGAATGTACGGACAGAGTAGATGGCGGCTTCAAGGGGGGTCCTTTAATGCCAAAACCGAGTTGAACAGACTCAAAATATGCTGCAAGATTATCTTAAATAGCCCTACTCCATAGTTTGGCAGCAAGGCGTCGCAAAACGGAGCCAACGGCTATGCCGAGCCGAGTGCCACCATCCTTTTTTGAGCGCACAGAGGTTGGCACCATATAAAAATAAGTAAATTGTGAGTTGACACTACCAGAAATCATAACATTAATGAGTCCCACCAATTTTCTCAGTAGGACCGGACTCGACACAATTGACACTTATTGGATCTTTTAAATGCTGAGGGAGTAAGGCCATCCATGCTGCCAACAGAGCCACTATGAAAGGAATTGTGATGGCGCTCATTACTGCTTCTGGAGTTTTCTAAAGGTATACAGGATGCGGTTGATTGGGAAGTCGATTGTTAGTTGCTGAAAGTGGATGCTTGCTTTGTAAAAAAAATATCCTCGAGAGTGGAAAAATGGGGTAATCGTCGTTCAGCAATTGTCTTTTATTTGCACTCTTATGATTTGTCTTGATTGGATTTATCACTAAAATTAGATAAAATAAGCAAATTTTATTTTAAAAAAAACCTTTCAAACCTGTATAATAAACGTCACCCTTTTCACCACGCATTCCCTTAGAGCCAGGAAAACCACGGGGACCGACGTCACCCTGGAGGTTACAAAAAAGTCATTAATAATATCCTTTATAATATATAACTATAGTCCTTTCAAGATAAGAAGATACTTATGACACTTGGCATTTTCCGTTTCACCCATACTATTTACGATAATATTTCATAAAACATATATTTAATTTTTAATTTTTATCATTGCAAAAACAGAATAATCTTTGCCTCTAATTTAAGCAAATATTGCAAACCAATAATATAACCTTAATGATTTAACAAATAAATTAATAGGATTTCCTTCAAATACTTGATGCGTAAAACAGAACGTTTACTTATAGGGATTGACAATACATTATAATCGGCACTAAATCGATGAATCGGTTCGGTCATCTTGTGAAAACCTATGCGTTGACATCAGTAGTACGAAAACGTCTACCTTGTATGCAATTTGTGTTATCGTTATTTTTTGCAAAGTTCCTATTTTGGCTTTTGTTACTGTTTTTGTAAAGTTTCGTTATTGTTTTGCTTTTATTTGGTAAAATGCCAAAAAAAAGGGAAAAAACTTGTCAAAAAGCTGTATACGACACTCTAGCAGTAGAACATTGCAGTATATCTCTTATTTTAAATAAGTTCATTTGAATAAAAATTGATTAAACTTTCTTTATAAACTTTCTCGATTTTAAAAAAGAATCGGTTGGATTTCGTTAGGGCACATCACTATTTGTGGCAACAGGGAAGTCACGTGATGTGTCATAAGTTTCTTAACTTGAAAAGGGTATAGTATTTTATATTATATGTAGTCGTCATACCTTAACTCCAGGATATCCAACTGCTCCAGCAGCGCCGCGTATCCCAGGAGGTCCAGATGAACCTTCGGGACCTCGATCACCTTTGTTTCCCTGTTTCCAAGAAGTAATATGTATTTGTTATTTAATTATATGGCTATGGTTAAGTTGGCTTGGTATCAAATAAACATTATTCAATACTTTATTGCAAGGATAAAATATAATAGTTTATTCCCCATTGAAAAATTAGGTACACTGAAGATTTTGTTGTCCGTTGCACTTATCCACCTATGATATACATATACCTAAGAAAGTGAGGCTTCACTGTTAGCACATTTTTTTTTAGCTTATTGCAAACTTTTACAGGTTCCATTGATTTGAAATAATGCATTGTTGTTACCTTAGTAATATTTCCAAGACATGACAACTGTGAGCTGATGCTGCAGTATCAAGGAATTTGTGGAATCCCCAACTCCTAAGCAAATTACAGCAGATACAACGTATTTTGGCTAATAATAATGAGCTCAATGAGCAGGTGTTAGATAAATAATGATCGAGGCCTTGAGCTGATGCTGCACATCTAGGAGACTGCTTGATTCCCAAGCAACTTATAGCTGATTTAGCGTTTTTGGGCTTATAAAAATGGTATCAATGAGTAGATGATAGATAGAAGACGATAGAGACCTTAAGCTGATGCTGCAGATAAAGGAGTCTGCGGAATTTCCAACATCCCAACCCCTCAGCAACTCACAAAAGATATATCGTGTTTGGACTCATGAGAATGGATTCAATGAGTAGGTGTGATCCGTAAGTGGAATTAGTGGCAAAAAAATCTTCTATTTCTATTTTGTTCCAAAAAGCAATCTAGGTAAATATACGCGTTGTTTATAGTGTGTCTGCTAGTAATTTAAAGTTTTTATTTATTTTAAACACCAGACACTACATCGGGGCATAAAAAAGTTAAAAATAAAATATTACTATTTGTTTACTTTTTGGCCCTAAAACTTTATTTAATATTAATATTTGCCACACAGCGAACGACACAATGGACATTCTGCATGAAAGGTTTGAGGGTAGGATTATCTCTCGCAGAGGTGACGTGAATTGGCCACCAAGATCGTGTGATTTGACTCCGCTAGACTTTTTCTTGTGGGGTTTTCTGAAGTTGCAGATCTATGCCAATAAGCCACAATCGATCGTTGCCCTGATAGCCAACATAACGCAGGCCATCGCTCAGATTCAGCCGGATCTATGCAGCAGAGTCATTAAAAATTAAACCTCTCGGATTCGTGCCACCATACGAAGCCGCGGCGGACATTTGAACGATGTCATATTCCATCCATAATGGCATAAATGGGCCTTTCAAATAAAAAATAAAATTCGTTAATATCTCACACACATCTTGTTTTATTCAATTTTAACATCGACCCGTCCTTGTTGAAAGACCCTTTAAATAAGTAAGACTTTCTTGTGAACGAACTACCAATTTTAAATTTTTCTATGTTTAACATTAAAATTCATATTGATCAATCCAATGCTCCGTTAAACATATAACATTTACACTTAAATCTTGTAAGAATAAGGCTAATTCTAACTCTTTGCCAGCCAAGCCTTGCATATTTTTATGAAAAATAAATATTTAAGGTAGACTTGGCTTTTGTCTTCTCTCTTAGTTTAAAATGTTAGAGGTTGTCAAAGGAACAATATTTAAGTTAGTACTAGTACTAACATGGTCACAGTTTGTCTTAGTTGCGATAAAACTATTGTTAATATATATACATATACATTATACACCATACATTGGTGCAAATAGGTGACCACACTGCCCTTTTTATAGATTTTGAACTATGATGATAACATCATAGTTCAAAATCTAGGCCAAACGTCCACGTATGATGATAGTTGATTGCCTTGTCCTTTAATTACATGTATAACAAGTAAATGTTAACGTAATTTAAGGATACAATGACCTGTCTTATAACTATTGGAATAAGAAATATATACTTACAGTGTATTAGTAAAATATACTTACATATAATTTTATACTTACTTACCTACTAAGCGTTACTCAGTGCAAATTTCTGAAATAATCTAAAATAAATGAAATATTGACTTCCAAAAGTATCAGCTAAAACTTAAAAGTCAAAAATACTTACGAACTTCCATTATTAGCTTTCTAATCAACGATATTAAATACCATAGATGTAACCGTACATACAAAGCGGCGGCCAAAAACTGTCCCGAAAGTTGCTAGCAAGCACGCGCAGCCGCCTGCATCCCGAAAATATTATTAACTCTTACTTTATTATTCAAAATTCGACCTTAAAATACAGTACATAGTACCATACTAATACCAAGTATAATAAAAAAAGGATATGAATAATACCTTTAATATCGTTGTTTCTAATACCTGAGCTTGTGGCCGGGGTTCCCTCTATCTGGCAGAATCTTGTTGCTCCGAAATTCATTTGGCATAAACTTCTTTAAACGAATATTTGTGAGGCATATATATATTTTAAATATAATCATTATTTGGTCGAATGTTTATATGTCCGAATTTACAATGGCATACTTTTAAGAGCGCAGAATTTTATTAGGCATAATTACCTTTGGCAAAATTTTATTCTGCATAATTTCGTTAAGCATACCCTTTACTTAGTGCGACGATTATTTGGTATAATTTCATTTGGCATACTAAAAAGAGGGCAGAATTTCATTTGGTACAATTTCACTTGGCATACTATGAAGATGGCAGAAGTTTATTTGAAAATAATATCATCAGGCATATTGTTATTTTTATAAAGTATTATTTTAATCTCAAATCGAATTAAGATATTATTTTCTTAAAAAGTCAATATGTTGTGTTACAAAAGTCAGTGACGGAAACGAATCGGTGCAAAACCGACCCCATGCAGTCTTGTCTGCCCTACCCCTAGAGTGTAATTCAAACCCGCGTAGGCGCGGAGAGGCGAGGCGGCCCGCGAGCTGAGGAGCAGGTGGTTTTCAAGGGCGCGGTGGTGAGCGAAAACCTTCTGCGACGATAAGCTCGCGTGGGACCGCCAGAGCCCCGCAGCGCCGGAGCCGTGACCGAAACTATGCATGCTGCCTGTTGCATGCTTGCTCGCATGCTTGCTTGCACACTGCATGCTTGCTTGCACGCTGCATGCTTGCTTGCACGCTGCATGTTTACTTGCACGCTGCATGTTTTCTTTCATGCTGCATGTTTACTGCACGCATGCTTGCTTACATGCTGCATGCTTGCTTGCATGCTGCATGCTTGCTTGGATGGTACGTGCTTGCTTGCATGCTGAATGCTTACTTGCATGTTGCATGTTTGACTTGATATGCATGGTGTATGCTATTATTTCTTACATGGCATTGCTTAGGATACCCATGGAATTAAAACCATACCCATATGTTTACAATTAACTGTTTTACTAAGTAATAATTACTTGTAATGGGCTAGTTTCTTAAAATATCTAATTAGTCCGTCAGTTGGATTAACAGAAAATATTGGACACCTATTATTTCTTTTCTCAATCAAACAAAAAAATATGGAGACATATAGGCCGTTAAAGTTCCGCGTAACGTGCTAAAAAGTGTCGCAAGGCGTGACGTCACTCCCAAACTTTGATGCGCTTTATCTTCGTATTTTTTTGTTTGATTGACAAAAGACAAAATATGGGTCCAATATTTTTTGATAATCTAACTGACGGACTAAATAGAATACATTTTTTTTGACCCAGGAAACTAGCCTATTATTATGGATATGAAATGTATGTCAAAAGATGATTTTGAATGTAAACTTTCTGAGATATAATAGTTCTGCCTTTTATTGACTATAGATATTAAACGTATAGAATGCCAAACGACGATTCTGACTGTGAACTTTCTGCGATATGATGGTTCTGCTTTTTAATATCTATAGATATGAAATGTATGCCAAAAGACGATTCTGACTGTGAACTTTCTGCGATATGATGGTTCTGCTTTTTTATTATTGTGGATATTAAATTTATGCCTAAAGATGGTTCTGGCTTACAAAATTATGAGTTTTGAATGTCTGATAAATGAGTGAATGCCAAATGAATTTCTGCGAAATGAAGTTGATGCCATTCGCTGATATGCATAATAAAATTATGACATTAAAAGTTCTGCGATAAAAGGTAGACCCCTTGTGGCCGTGGTCATGAGAGGATGGGTGATCATTCGAACCATATTTAGTGACATTAGGTGGCTTTAGGGCGGCTTAAAACATGTGACAGTAAGGTCAAGTATCTGGCCTTACAACCCCCCCATCAATCCGCACTGGGCCCGCCACATAGTTCAGGTGAGGCCTGTGCCCTGCAGTGGGACGGCATACTTTACTTTTTACACCTAAATAACTCAGTGTCGCGGGTCATTCAAAATAAGATTACCTACAATTAACCCTAGCGCGACAACACTGCTTTGCGTCAACTGACAACAATAAAGCCAGTTTACGCACACCATTATCTCACATAGATTAGGTTTAATTTCACTTGAAACAACTCATTCCGACTTTTACATATTTCCGAGAAAAAAAATTGGCTCGCGCGCAATCAAATTTATTATGAACCTATGTCGGGCACGAAGGTTTGTTCTCAGAAGTGAATTATCTATTAGAATTTTGACACTGCCTGAGAATTTTTTCTTTTTCAACCGACTTCAAAAAAGAAGGAGGTTCTCAATTCGACTGTTTTTTTTTTTTTTTTGTATGTTTGTTACGCGATTACTCCGCCAATTATGAATCGATTTTGATGATTCTTTTTTTGTTTGGTAGATCATACTTCAGAGGTGGTCCCATATAAATTTTATCGAAATTGATTTAGAACTTTTTGAGAAAATCAACAAATATATACCCAGATAATATTTTGGTTGTGGTTCTTGTTACCTATCTTCGACAAATATGAGCCGATTTTGATGATTTTTGTTTTATTGAATAGCTTATACTTCAAAGATGCTATGATAAAAGTTTGAAAAATAAAAATCACCCCTAAGGGTAGGAAAATAGGGGATGAAATCGGTGTTCAGCAGTTAGATTAGGATTTATCACTAAAAATAGATGAAATAAGTAAATTTTATTTAAAAAAATAAAACCGACTTCAAAACACTGAAATGCAAAAAATAATCCTAACACTTAAGTACCTAATCAGTTAATTTTGGAGTCGGTGCAAACAAAAACATTGAATCTCTCATCGGCTGGCACCGACTCCAAAATTAACTGATTAGGTACTTAAGTGTTAGGATTATTTTTTGCATTTCAGTGTTTTGAAGTCGGTTTTATTTTTTTAAATAAAATTTATTATATTTTAAAATACGTCACGTTACGTGTCTATCTCTTAAAACAAACTAGTTTAGGCCATAATCCACCAACGCGGGCCCAGTGCGGATTGCGGTTGTAAGGCCAGAGACTTGACCTTAATGTCAGATATTTTAAGCCGCCCTAAGGCCTCTGACTAGGCTTCACGACTAATATCAAGCGATATTAGTCGGGACTCGGGACCAACTTTTAACGTGCCTTCCAAAGCACTAAGATGCTTGTAATGAATGTCACTAAATATGGTTCGAATGATCACCCATCCTCTCATGACCACGGCCACAAGGGGTCTACCTTTTATCGCAGAACTTTTAATGTCATAATTTTATTATGCATATCAGCGAATGGCATCAACTTCATTTCGCAGAAATTCATTTGGCATTCACTCATTTATCAGACATTCAAAACTCATAATTTTGTAAGCCAGAACCATCTTTAGGCATAAATTTAATATCCACAATAATAAAAAAGCAGAACCATCATATCGCAGAAAGTTCACAGTCAGAATCGTCGTTTGGCATTCTATACGTTTAATATCTATAGTCATTAAAAGGCAGAACTATTATATCTCAGAAAGTTTACATTCAAAATCATCTTTTGACATACATTTCATATCCATAATAATAGGCTAGTTTCCTGGGTCAAAAAAAATGTATTCTATTTAGTCCGTCAGTTAAATTATCAAAAAATATTGGACCCATATTTTGTCTTTTGTCAATCAAACAAAAAAATACGAAGATAAAGCGCATCAAAGTTTGGGAGTGACGTCACGCCTTGCTAAAAAGTGTCGCAAGGCGTGACGTTACGCGGAACTTTAACGGCCTATATGTCTCCATATTTTTTTGTTTGATTGAGAAAAGAAATAATAGGTGTCCAATATTTTCTGTTAATCCAACTGACGGACTAATTAGATATTTTAAGAAACTAGCCCATTACAAGTAATTATTACTTAGTAAAACAGTTAATTGTAAACATATGGGTATGGTTTTAATTCCATGGGTATCCCAAGCAATGCCATGTAAGAAATAATGGCATACACCATGCATATCAAGTCAAACATGCAACATGCAAGTAAGCATTCAGCATGCAAGCAAGCACGTACCATCTAAGCAAGCATGCAGCGTGCAAGCAAGCATGCAGTGTGCAAGCAAGCATGCGAGCAAGCATGCAACAGGCAGCATGCATAGTTTCGGTCACGGCTCCGGCGCTGCGGGGCTCTGGCGGTCCCACGCGAGCTTATCGTCGCAGAAGGTTTTCGCTCACCACCGCGCCCTTGAAAACCACCTGCTCCTCAGCTCGCGGGCCGCCTCGCCTCTCCGCGCCTACGCGGGTTTGAATTACACTCTAGGGGTAGGGCAGACAAGACTGCATGGGGTCGGTTTTGCACCGATTTGTTTCCGTCACTGACTTTTGTAACACAACATATTGACTTTTTAAGAAAATAATATCTTAATTCGATTTGAGATTAAAATAATACTTTATAAAAATAACAATATGCCTGATGATATTATTTTCAAATAAACTTCTGCCATCTTCATAGTATGCCAAGTGAAATTGTACCAAATGAAATTCTGCCCTCTTTTTAGTATGCCAAATGAAATTATACCAAATAATCGTTGCACTAAGTAAAGGGTATGCTTAACGAAATTATGCAGAATAAAATTTTGCCAAAGGTAATTATGCCTAATAAAATTCTGCGCTCTTAAAAGTATGCCATTGTAAATTCGGACATATAAACATTCGACCAAATAATGATTATATTTAAAAAATATATATGCCTCACAAATATTCGTTTAAAGAAGTTTATGCCAAATGAATTTCGGAGCAACAAGATTCTGCCAGATAGAGGGAACCCCGGCCACAAGCTCAGGTATTAGAAACAACGATATTAAAGGTATTATTCATATCCTTTTTTTATTATACTTGGTATTAGTATGGTACTATGTACTGTATTTTAAGGTCGAATTTTGAATAATAAAGTAAGAGTTAATAATATTTTCGGGATGCAGGCGGCTGCGCGTGCTTGCTAGCAACTTTCGGGACAGTTTTTGGCCGCCGCATTGTATGTACGGTTACATCTATGGTATTTAATATCGTTGATTAGAAAGCTAATAATGGAAGTTCGTAAGTATTTTTGACTTTTAAGTTTTAGCTGATACTTTTGGAAGTCAATATTTCATTTATTTTAGATTATTTCAGAAATTTGCACTGAGTAACGCTTAGTAGGTAAGTAAGTATTAAATTTTATGTAAGTATATTTTACTAATACACTGTAAGTATATATTTCTTATTCCAATAGTTATAAGACAGGTCATTGTATCCTTAAATTACGTTAACATTTACTTTTTATACATGTAATTAAAGGACAAGGCAATCAACTATCATCATATGTGGACGTTTGGCCTAGATTTGGAACTATGATGTTATCATCATAGTTCAAAATCTATAAAAAGGGCAGTGTCGTCGCCCATTTGCACCAATGTATGGTGTATAATGTATATGTATATATATTAACAATAGTTTTATCGCAACTAAGACAAACTGTGACCATGTTAGTACTAGTACTAACTTAAATATTGTTCCCTTGACAAGCTCTAACATTTTAAACTAAGAGAGAAGACAAAAGCCAAGTCTACCTTTAATGTTAATGATTGTTTAAAGGTTATTTTTAGCTTTTTAGTGTTTTTGAAGTCGGTTATTTTTTTATAATTTGTTTTATTTGTCTGTTTTTTTAGTGTTTTTTTACATTCTAAATGGCGATCTGTAATGTAATTATAGCTGAATTGCTTCTCATGACGATTCAAATAAGTCCAAACACGGCTATAATACATTGTTTTATCACAGAGTTCCGGTGCTTACCTTCCACCTTCTTCATCAGATCAGTTTGATGGTATCATTCTCACCAGAATCATTTACTAAAATTTGATTTGTCGGCTATAGCAAGGCTTAACTGTCTTAATGAAAATATCTTATCGCTACTCGTGGAACACTATTGTGGCCAACTATGGTATCCATCATCAGTTCCACCTCAGCAAAAGATACTTTCTGAATGCAAATGCTTGACTTGTTGTTAAATATCCTAAAATCGCTATATGTATACATATAATAAATAAATCGGCTTAAAGCACACTTTCTTTCTTCTTGACACAAACTGCCTTTATATCTTAGAATTTCTGGTCACTGTTAGTCTCGACATCTCCTCGCATATATCAAGTAGTATTAAGTATGTTTATTGTATGTATTTATAATTATTGTTATGTATTTATTTTATTTTATTTTCATTTATTTATTACTGTATGTATACGTCTATGCCATAAATTTATGCAATCCTATTTGTATCAGGTAACAATTTTAAGAACTTTGCAACACCTTCCCCTTTCTTTAATGGTTGTCCTCTACCTAAAGGTTGTCTGGAAGAGATCGCTATTAGCGATAAGACCGCCTAAATTGTACATCTTTCTGTAAAAATCATGTGTATTTTACTTGTATGGTGTGCAATAAAGAGTATCTATCCATCTATCTATAATATTTTAGGAGTTCCCTCAATTCCGCATGGATCCCATCATCAAAATTTAATTTTGAAAAAAATGGGACCAATCTGGACGTATACCCTTTCAATTGAAAAAAGTATTTTTCTAATCGATTCATTAATGGCGGAGTTCTGAGGTAACAAACATTTTAAAAAAAACATACAACCGAATTGAGAACCTCCTCCTTTTTTGAAGTCGGTTAAAAAGAGAACGGGACAGGCAGGAGATTGAACTAATGAGATTTACTAAGAATTTAGTAAATTAAGGCAAAAGACTTCAGAATGCTCGAAGGTCTTAGTCGAGTTTCCCAACAGGCGTCTTAAGGGAAATTGCAAAAAAAGGTTAGATTAATTACCTACATCAAATATATTTTTAAAAAATGAGTGATAAAATTTACAAAATTACATTACATTTGAATTTGGAGTCTGACATTTTTATATGATTGTTCAATGAGTTTTCGACCGTCAAGCGCCTTGCTCAGTTGTGTAATTTTTCTATAAATGTGGACACTGATATTGATTTTGTTACCCGAGTCGCAGTGAAGAACGACGTTGACGCTAAAAAAACTAAACCTGTCATTTTAAAATTGCAATCACGATATAAAAAAGATGACTTTTTGGCGGCTCTTCGAAGGCTTAAGGGTATCAAGGCGAGTGATGTGGGATTTGCCGGATCTGAAAATAGAATTTATGCAAACGATCACCTTTCTACTAAGAATAAAAATTTACTTCAACAAGCAAAAATTAAAGCAAAGGAAAAGAGCTATGCTTATTGTTGGGTGCGCAACTGCACGATCATGGTTCGTCGAAACGAAAAATCTCCTGTTATACACATCACGTCGGATGTAGCTTTAAAAAAGATAACATAAGAGAGATTTGTATGTATTTTGATTGTCTTATTATAACAAATATTGAACTTTTAAATTTTAAATGTACAATTTGTGCTGACTATCGTTGTGACAATATTTTTGTGAATGGTTATCCCAAAAGGTTGACAACTCCTTACATGCTCGGCACGCTATTGTGTAGCTTCCATTACTATGCTCAAGTACAATCGGACATCGTATCGCAGATAAAAATATACATTGCGCGTTTAATAGGTGAATGCCGCTTACGTTGTTTCACACATGAGGTGATGAACTCCGTGCAATCTTATACGTGTCGTGAGAGATTTGATGTGGAACCAATAGTCTTTTGTGTTTATCTCTCAGACAAAAGAATTGCTTATTACCGACATAAATTCGGTTGTTTTTTAATTTGCGGAATTACTCGTTTATGTAATGTTAAGCCTTTAACACCCGTTGGAGCTTTTTTGCATACATTTATGGCTAATCAATGCTTAATTAGTGTTTATACTCGTATTTGGACTCGTATAGGTTTTTATTTTAACTCAAATAGTTACTTTCTAATTAAAATCGCTGAACAATCCTCATACAAAGGTGACATACTATATTTCAACGTACAATTCAAGAATACTATTTTTACTATATTGGCGCGGTGCAATTAAGGTTTTATTACCAAAACGTACGTGGATTGAGAGGTAAAACCGGATTGTTTCTAAATAATTTATTGTTGTCTGATTACGATATTATTTGTTTAACTGAAACCTGGCTTCTGCCTGGTATATTTGACTCAGAGTTATTTGATTCTCGATACGAGGTTTACAGAACGGATAGGAACTATAATAGCCACGGCACGACGAGAGGCGGTGGAGCGCTCGTTGCGGTGCGCCACGGGCTACCGGTGGACATGCGAACTGCGCGTTCGCTACCCTCGCTCGCCGATACTGAGATTACGGGCGTCAAGATTACTTTGGATCGGTCTCGCGGCCCCGGGAACCTGTGTATATTTTGTTGTTATTTTCTTCAAAGTAAGAATCAGGAGGCATCCGAACAACAGTTTTTCGATTACATATCAGACCTTAGTTTGGATGAACCAAACGATGAATATATCATTCTTGGGGATTTTAATATACGCGACGCCTCCTGGGGTCCCGGCTCGGGGCCGGGATTACTCCTTGTTAACCCTTATAAAGACAAGCTTATTACTCAACTTCATTCGTTTTTATCATACGTAGGGTGGTCTCAATACAACAGTATTAGTAATAATAATAATAGACACTTGGACCTCGTAATTTCTAGCCTTGAATGCACCGTTAGACGGGTTGAGCCGCTGTCGCTCCCGGAGGATATGCACCACCCAGCGCTGGGCTTCGAGTGCGCGCTGGCCGGCGCCGCGCAGTACTTGCGTCCCGCGCCGCACATAGTTCGCCGCTTCTATGCGGCCGATTACGAGGCCGTTAGACGTGCCATCATGGAGGTTGACTGGAACCGGCATCTTAATGTTCAATCGGTTACTTTTACAAAGCTGTTGACGCAGTCGTTGAATCCCATGTCCCTAAAAGAACGTCGAAGCAGGGAGACAGTTATCCTGCTTGGTACTGTCGACCATTAATACAGTTAATTAAAAAGAAAAAGAAAATTCATAAAAAATGGAAATCTTATAATAGATATAGTGATTACCTTAAATTTTCGGAACTACGCAAAGAAATAAAATCGTTACAAAGCTCATGCTATCAGTCTTTTATTACTAAAACAGAAAATAATATTAATCAAAATATAAAACATTTTTGGTCATTTATTAAGTCAAAAAAATGTACAAACACGATTCCGGACACTCTTTATTATGACGATTCTACTGGATCTGATGGTTTAGCGATTGCGAATATGTTTAACTCTTTTTTTCAATCTGTCTTCGAGAAAGACGTTGACATAGCCTCTGTGAACCGCACGTGTCGTGAATCGAATAGTTGTATTATTAAATCTATAGAAATATCGGCGTTGATTGTGGAAAAATATTTATCACGTATCGATGTAAACAAAGGCGCGGGTCCTGATGGGATCCATCCTTAGTTTTTGAAAAAATGTTGCAAAGAACTATCGGACCCGATCTCATTCCTATTTCACCTTTCACTGTCTCGCGGAGTGATGCCGACCATCTGGAAACAGTCGCTTGTAGTTCCCATTTTTAAAACCGGTGACAGACACAACATTCGTAATTACAGAGGCATATCCAAATTATCAGTGATTCCGAAACTCTTTGAAAAAATTATATTTGATTCTCTGTTTCCAGCTATAAGGCCGTTTCTAATAACACAACAGCACGGCTTTATTAACAAACGGTCCACAGAAACCAATCTGTGTGAATTTTTAGACTATGTACTCCACAGTATGGATAGAGGTTTTCAGGTGGACGCCGTGTACACCGATTACTCAAAATGTTTTGATAAAATCCCTCACCAAATTTTACTACATAAATTAGAGTACATTGGTGTGCATGGCGACCTTCTGAGATGGCTGAAATCCTATCTCATGAACAGAACCCAGGCTGTTACACTGAAGGGTTATAAGTCTAGTTTTATACCAGTACCATCTGGTGTGCCCCAGGGCTCACACCTTGGACCCTTACTCTTCAACATTTATGTTAATGACGTAGTAGATTGTTTCCGTAGTTCCAGGTTTCTTCTATTTGCGGATGATACAAAGATTTTTACAGTCGTAAAATCTGTGGATGATTGTATAGCCTTACAAGAAGACTTAAATCGTCTGTGTAATTATTGTGTTAGTAATAGGTTATTTCTCAACATTGATAAATGCTGTGTAATTTCTTATAGTAGAAAAAAAAATCCGCTTCTATTTAACTATAAAACTTTTGGTCAAAGTCTTAATCGGTCTACAGAGGTGAAAGACTTGGGAGTAACACTGGATAGCGAATTATTGCTTTCATCACACATAAATAGAATTACCACTAAGGCATATCAGATGTTGGGGTTTATTTTTAGGCAATGTGTGGAGTTTACCAACGTTACCACATTAAAGTTACTGTATAATAGCCTGGTTAGGTCACAGCTTGAATATGCGTCAACTGTCTGGAATCCACAGTATCTAACTTATATCAATTCAATTGAAAAGATTCAGAGAAAATTTATCAAGAGAATGAGTTACAAATTTCGGAATAACTTTAACGCAGACAACATTGTCTCCCTTGCACTGCGTAGAGAACACTGTGATCAATATTTATTATACAAAATTATTAATGGCAATATTGATTCGCCCTATCTTTTAAGTAAAATCTTGTTGCGATGTCCGAGAGCTAACATGAGGTCATGTGATACATTCTCTGTTTCCACTTGCCGTACTAATTATGCGCATAACCGTTTTATCCTTAGAACTATGAAATTATATAATTCCAAGTATTGTCACATAGATATTTTTAGCCATAAACCGAACAGATTCAGGTCTTTGTTAAAGCAACTATGAAAATAATAAAATAATAATAAGTTCTGATGAATACCGCTTTAAGAGCCTGTTCAAGTGTTCCCTTGTGTTTATTTAACTTTTTACGATACCTATGTAAGATCTATTTGTGAAAACTTTTTTGGCAAATGTATAGTTTAATTGGTTTGTTTATATGTGTTATAACTGCTGTTTGTTTTCCTAATAAATAAATAAAAAAAAATAAAAATAAAAATTTTGGCGCCAATACATTGTACAATATTTTTGCGATACGCTTGGTATTAGTAAATTTGTGTACCGGACTATTAATAGGTACAATGAGACCTCCTTTGTTTGTGACAGAAAAAGATCTGGCCGTCCACGTAGTGTTCGTATGAAAAAGGTGGTCAAAGCAGTAAGGGTAAGAATTCGAAGAAATGCTGTCCAAAAGCAAAAGATTTTATCTCGGGCGTTGAAGATAGCACTTAGAACCATGTTGCGTATTTTAAAAGATGACTTAGGATTTGCAGCCTATAACAGACGTACTGGTAATTTCTTCTGATAATTTAAAAAAGAATAAGATGGTAAAATCGAAACAACTACTGAAGCGGTTCGCAAAAGGAGGTCACAATTTTTTTTACAATTGAGCAACATTTTAACATATAAAATGACCGTATTTATGCTCAAAGCTGTAAGAAAGCTTCCCAATAAGTCGACAGAGTGCAACGTGGACACTATCAGACTTCAGTGATGGTTTGGTGGGGTATTAGCTATGAAGGAGTTACTGAGACATACTTTTGTGAAAAAGGTATCAAAACATCGGCACAAGTGATCAAGATACCATTCTTGAGAAGGTAGTAAAGCCCCTTAACAATACCATGTTCAATAACCAAGAATGGTCCTTCCAGCAAGACTCGGCGCCGGGTCATAGCTCGGTCTACGCAGTCTTCGTTGGAAACGAACTTTTCGGACTTTATCAGAGCTGAAGACTGGCCGTCGTCTAGTCCCGATCTTAATCCGCTGGATTATGATATAAGGTCAGTTTTAGAGAGTACGGCTTGCTCTAAACGACATGATAATTTGGAGTCCCTAAAACAACAAGTGCCACAAGGTAGTGTACTTGGCCCGACATTATTCCTCATTCATATAAATGAACTATGCAATATGATCATAGCTGACGGACATATTTTATCTTACGCGGATGACACCATTTTACTTTTTACAGGAAAAACATGGGATTGTGTCCGTAAGACCGCTGAAAAAGGTCTGATAAAGGTGGCGGCATGGCTCGACAGGAATCTCTTAACACTTAATATCACAAAAACAAATTATGTTTGTTTTTCCATTGATGATCGAACTCAACACAGTGATGACTTTCAACGAAAAATACATAAATGTGTGTGTGTCTTAAATACAGATTGTTCCTACATTAAACATTAAATTAAATAAAGTAAAATATACCAAATACTTAGAAATAGATCATAGACTTTTATGGCACATGCACACAGAGCTCATCATGAACAGAACTAGGAAATTGATTTGGACGTTTAAAATTTGCGCCACATTGCTGATAAGGACCTATTAAATCAAATTTACTTATCTAGTGATAGAGAGCGCAATCAGTTCTTGGCTACTGTCTCCCAATCTGGGGTGGTGCAAGTAAAATTAAATTTCTTGAATTAGAGAGGGCTCAAAGAGCTTAATTGAAGGTCATGTTCTTTAAACCCTATAGGTTTCCTACAGATATGCTTTTTCTAACTTCAGGTTTTCTTACTGTGAGAAAGCTATATGTGCAACAGATTGTCTTGAAAAAACACAAGTCTCTTCCCCACGAACAGGTAAATACAAATAATAGAAGAAGGAAAAATGCAGCTCCCACAGTAACGATTAAAACCACATTTGCTAGAAGACAGTACGCTAGACAGAGTAGACAGTCATCCTACCTTTATAACAGAATAAATAACGAACTAATGATTTATCCGCTGACAATATTTAATTGTAAAAAGACCATTACTGATTGGCTTACAACTAGAATTGTAAAGTGTCCGTCACGTTATAAATGTCTGACCAATATGACCGAGCAAATCGGACATTTTCTGAATGTGACTACTAGACATTTATCGTCACTAACGTCACAATCAATTGTATTGACAAACTATGCTAAAATAAAATAACGCAATATATTAGTACGCTTAGTCATATTTTATTTGCTAAATTGCATCTTACGTTCATTAGTTTGTTTATTTATTTAACTTTACGTTACGAGTGTTTTTTTTTGCTGTGAGTTTGATTCAGATGCGCTTACATGTTTTATAATTGTTATTATTGCCAAATTCTTAACATTTAAAAAACGTACCTTATTAGAAGTCTTCCTTTTGAATCCTCCTTTATCCTCCCTTATTAATCCTCCCTTATAAATTATTATAATAGTTTTTGTATGTGACCATCGTGACAATAAATGTCCAATGTGACCGAGCATTTATCATAAATGACGGACGCTTATAGCATATGACCGTCAATTTACAACTCTACTTACAACAAAAAGCTACGAAGATATTGAAGACATGGTACAAGCTAAAAGGTTATGATACTAATACTACACGCACGTACTACACACACACACACTCACTCACTCACTTACACATACACACACACACACACACACACACACACACACACACACACACATACACAAACTGATACTATGTTCTGCTTCAAAATTTCAAAACGTTATAATGTAATAAGTTGTTTTGTTTTTTCATTAGGTACCCACAAAATTTACATGTGTTATAGAAGAGCGGTATCTCCTAATACAAGCAAATTTTTGCTTAAAAGGAGATTCCTAACCCTAAATTTGTATGTAACTTTTAGTAACGAAATAAAATATTTTGTATTTGTATTTGTATTTAAAACAATCCGTACGATTGGCAGTGAATAATTTTCCCATGGAAAGAGTACGTGCTTCTATTGATAACTGGCCTCAACGCTTAAAGGACTGTATTGCAGCCAAAGGAGACCACTTCGAATAAGATTTTTATATTTTTTATTGTTTTATATTTATGTATTAAACTAACACTCTGTAAAAGTAACACTTAAATGTTATTTGCAATAGAAAAGGCAAGACTACGTATATAAATACTGATATAAAGAAAATATATTTTTTAAACCTGCTTTGCCTTTTGCGACACTTTGAATTGCATTCGTAACCAAATCTCTAAATAAAACAACACGTGGCTATAATGCTATCATATTATCACAGCTAAATAAACACTTACAAATTACAAATACAGTTAAATGACAATTAAAAAAGAGAAAAGAGATGTAACATACCTTGTAATATTTTTCAAAATTATGTAAAAATATTTTTTGTCCGAACGCAAAACTGTGTGCTTGCAGGTAACAGTCACTTAGTGAGCCCGAGCTATTTTATGAAACAGCGAAATTACCATATGATCGTCTAAGGCCCACCTCCACCGCCCTCAAGGCCTTCGGATGAATATGGACAAAACGAAAGTTATGTCTGTAGCTATAAAGTTATGTTGAAGATGACTTTACCACGTCTCGCGTTTGACATTAGCATTTCATTGCAATGAATTCCCGATAATGATTTCTGCGACTATTTTCCATAGAAAAAAGTAATTCCTTACAGTATATCCTTGTAGTCCTTGGAATCCTTTTTCTCCGTGGAGTCCATTTAATCCAGGTAGGCCTCGTTCCCCGGGCTCACCTTTCGCACATTGGAAGCATGGCGGGCTGAGCCGTCCTTGCGGATCTGGTAATAAATTGTAATTTAAAAAATAATTCTTGAGTACCTAAGAAACGTAAGAGTTACTTATTAAAATATTGATATGATGGCTGCCAAGTAATGCCTCGGTCACGAGATGCATTGTGACTCTAGTCTTCTTTTCATATGAAAAACGCGCGTGATACATAACAGGAAGATACAGAGAATTTAAAAGGAAAATATTATGCAAGTTGTTTCAGCCTTTTTCATTGGCGGATAAATGCTGATTTACTACCTGTAGTGCAGTAATAAAATGAGCCTTTGAAAATAGACCAAGTATTTATTGAATTTAAATTGACATGTATTTAAACATTTCGATAAAAATTGGGAATATTCCAGTAAATACAGGAACCGCCTAAAATAAAAGAAATGACAAACAAAATGACCATCAAAATTAAGGTCTAAAACAACGATATATCGTTGGTCTAAAAGGTTCGATAAGGGTTTATGAGCCGCACTACGGGCAGTTAGTAAAAGTCTAGCGAAGAGGAAACAAGACGAAGAAGGAAGAAAAAAGAAGAAAAGTGAAAGTAGTGCAGTGAATAGTGAGTGTCTAGTAGTAAAAAGTAAACAGTGCAGTGCAGTATAACTAGTGCGGTTTACGTCCATTGAAGAGGACCGAGTCAATGTTGTGTCAAAAGGTCCACGTCGAGGCTACGTCAGACGTCAAGACGACCGCGTCAGACAAGGAGACCACGTTAGTGCTACGCTACGACGGAACTCTGTCACTGATCAGGACTGCGTCCGCGTGGCTTGTAGCAAGAGGAAATAAAGCGTCTCTCTGAAAGTACCGTCGTTTCCCTCCAATCCCGTGCTCGTAACAATATTAATGGTACTGACACATATGCTTATTAGTGGCACAAAAGCATACCACCCATGAGCAATTGCTACTTAGTTACCATATTATGTGTCAACAAGCATTGCTAGTAATAAGCATGATTAATTTGAGCATGCTCATAAATTAACCACCGTTTAATTTTTGAGCATGCTATCGTTTGCGCGGGTAGAAGGGGGGAGTGCTTTGAGCACGTCGGAACAGGGCTTGCTTATGAGCATGCTTAAAATAAGAAAATTTAGTTTTTGGGTTAGACGCAAAAACTCGAAAACCATTTCAAGTCTTTCGGATACCGTATTAAGTATTTTATTCGTTTTTTTATCCTAAATTTAAAGATAACTCCAAAAATTAGATAAATACTAAGTACGTTAATGATTTTTATAGCTGTTGACATCTTCGTCTTGCATCTCTGCTAGCAAAGGATTTGTCACTCCAAGGGTTTCTCTTGTATTTATCCCGTTACTCACCCAAAAAGTACGTTTTTATTTCGCCAAAATGTTCTTTATCAATTGTGTTACAAGCAATAACATTGTTTTATTTAGGTTTGTACGGATAGAACTGATACTTTTATATCTTTCTTACTTTATAGAACCACTGTAACGATTAGTATTTTCATGGAAAACTTCCATTTTGTCCGATAGTTTACAATTAATGGAAGGTGAACTATGGCATGAGCATGCCAGTAAAAAGCATACTTTATAGAAAAGCTCGGCTCTCTATCTTATTTAGGTAGGTTTTAAGGTACCGACAGACATGATCTCTAATCCCATTGCAGGCTATAAAAGCTTCTTCGTGTTACGAGGCACCAGACAGTTAATTTTATCAAGGGCATCTCGCAGCACACTCAGACCCGAGCTAATTTCGAACTGGCAATCGAACCCGAAACATTTGCGTTCCAGTTATATCACGCGCTAAATGGGATCGTCAAACTGTTATTGAAAGCAATGGATAGGCAAAAAATCAAAATCCTACTCTATTGTCAAACTTTTTGTTGGAGAGACAAGTTGGCTAGTTCCTCCGTCAGTTCTCTTTTTACCTACTACATAATTATCTACTTTAAAGGAAAGAGAATCATCTGCCTACGATGCTACATCATCATTACCATTGTCCTCTTTATTCTGCGGCGAGTACACGTCGTAGCTCTCCGGGTCGGGCTCCTGCGCCTGCCGCTCCACGGCGTCGCGCGACAGCTCCTTGCTCGCTGCTGGCGGCACCAGCGCTGCTAGTGCCAGGCAGCATCCCAACAACAGCCGCCACATTTGGTCTACACACACAGTTATTTGGTCTCAGTTAGTTGTCTGTAATACGAGTATACGGTGTTTCTTTGCAAGATCGAATCAGGAATGATGAGATCCGTAAACGAACAAAAGTCGCTGACATAGCCCAACGGATAAGCAAGCTGAGTGGCAGTGGGCGGGGCACATATCATGTAGAACTTAAGGCCGATGGGGCAGAAAGATTCTGGAATGGAGGCCACGTACCGGCAAGCGCAGCGAAGGACGTCCACCTACAAGGTGGATAGACGACCTGGTAAAGGTTACAGGAAGCCGCTTGATGCGGGCCGTTTCCAACCGGCCAGTCTGGAAGTCACTGTGGGAGGCCTATGTTCAGCAGTGGACGTCCTATGGCTGAAGTGATGATAGTAGCGGATGTACTATATTCTGTGTACTGTCACTGTGTTAGTTTTTTAAGCTAATATTAATAGTATGTGTGTTTGTAAAAAATGTTATAAAACTGTAACTGGCTCACTCCACGCTTTGGCTCTAAACTGTTAGTGGAGTGTGCAATTGAATTAAAATAAAATAAAAATAGAAATATACGTAGATGAAATTTTCTTTAGAGTAAAATACAGAAAACACAAAGTCGACTATCTCGTAAATAAACGAGCTACGACTTGGACTTCTTCATAATTATTGATCGTTATTTCATTGTCTAACTGTTGATATACCATTTGGAAGTGGCCACGGCCTATACCATCGCTTTTTCTTTTACTTTTAGAGCGATGTTTATTGTATTATTTTGAACTGGGAAGTGACATGGGTCGTTGATAAAGACTTCAAGTTAAGTCAGACCAATAACACACAAACAGTAGGTACATTGATTGTGTGATTATTATTTAGTAAAGATCATTACTATTACTGCAGGCGAATTACTTTTTGATCAGTACACAATGTAAACCAGAGTAGGTATATATTTATAAAAAACATTAAAAAATATTCTCGGGCTGCCTTTAACGATCCCCTTAAAGGAGCAACAACATGTTAAAAGTCTTTTTCGAAAATCACACTTGTTCTTTGTTTTTAAAAAACTTCTATAAAACACTTGATGTAGGCACATATCCCGCAAAATAGCAATATCTAACGCTACAAAGACGTGTGGTTTCGAGCGCCTTCTGTACTGGTATTCAATTAAATTAGTAAAAAATTTCGTATACGTAGGTCACACTATAAGTTTTGCGTAACTTAAAAAAAACAACATGTTATAACCAAAATATTATGTTTATTGCTTTTCAAAATACTCTCCTTTACATTTTAAACATTTTTTCATGCATTCGAACCATTTTTTAAAACAGGAGGACCAAGATCTGAAGGCATGTTTTCTACGAGCTGATTAAACGCTATCACTGCCTCTTCGGAGTTAAACGTAAAAGTAAAACCTGTCATCAAATCTTTGAATTTGGGGAAAATACAGAAATCACAGGGTGCTAAGTCGGGGCTATGCGCAGGATGGGTGACGAGTTGTACTTTTTCGGAAGCTAAAAATGACTTTGTTTTGTTGGCCGTGTGTGAAGAAGCGTTGTCATGATGTAGGAGAACGCGGCTTTTGGTTCGTCTTTTGCGATCTTTTTCTAACAGCCTGGGTAATCAAATGGTAGAATACCACTCGGCATTAAGACTCTTTTGTTCTTCAAGTGGAATTGTACAGATGGGACCCGTAGCTGAGAAAAAAACCGCGATCATTTTTTTACCAACGTTTCTCGCCTGCCTCACTTTTGTTGGCCTGTTCTCATTTTCAAACACCCATTCATAAGATTGCTGTTTTTTTTTCGGGTTCAAAGCAATAAATCCACGTTTCGTCTACTGTGACAATGTCATACAGCATTAGAATGTCCGTGGTCGTACTTCAGTAGCATCTGTGAGCACCATTCCACGCGAGCCCGCTTCTGCTCCGCTGTCAGTTCATAAGGGATCCAACGACAGCAAAGTTTCCGAACTTTCAATTCTTCGTGTAAAATTTTCTCAATTTGGCTCATACCAATTAACCCTAATTGTCTCATAGGTAATCCGCGGGTTTTCTTCAATTAGCCGCTTAACAGTAGCCACATTATTTTCGTTGACGGCAGTTGAAGGCCGCCCTTCACGAAATTTGTCATGTAAAGAAACTCGACCTCTCTCAAATTCAGCAAACCATCGCCTCACGGTGCGCAAACAAGGTGCTTCTCTCCAAAAAACATTTTGAAGACGAGCGGCACAGTCTTGCGGAGAGAGAGAACTTTAAAAATCATAAAAAATCATCGCTCTAAAATCTTTTCGACTTAATTCGATTTTCGTTGGTACGTAGAACTTTGATGTGTGATAAAAAAAACAATTGACGACAAATAATTTCCCGCCAATTGTTTTTTTTATTACTAAGAAGGTTGCAACGTTTAAAAAAATATAACATTCGAAATTCAAATAGTTCCGATTAGCTAGAAGTGCAAAACCTTTAGTGTGCCCCATGTATCAAAAATAACACTTTGATTAATTTCCCGAAACATTTTTTTTTTATTTTCTAAACTATTTCTTGGTTTTTAGGTACATACTTATCTGGTTTATTTTTTAATCGCGTAAAAAACGAAAAAACACTTATTTTCATGTCAAATAAAAGCCAATAGAAAGATATATAATACCAAATCAGTGCCTATATTATAAGATAAATTTATTTCTACGTAAAAACTTAGCATAAATATAAATAAACATAATATAAATATTATGTAGGGACAGAAACGTACTTTATGTCCTTTTTTACACCATTTGTTGCATAAAATGTATAAGTACACTTATGGCGGTCTTACGGATAAAAACGATCTCCTTGTAACAACATTCAAAGCGGTTAGGTACAAAATTGCAAGTATGTAAATAAATAATTAAGTCTTGCTCGCTACATTTAAAAAGTTAACTGCATTGATATTTACAACAAAAAAAACAAGCTAAAATACGTAATGCTATCACTTACAAAACGGTTTCTGAATATTCACTTGAAATTTTTTACCAAAAAAATATACATCTTATCAACTTACCTGAGATCTATAGTCCGGTAGGGGTTGCGCGGCTCGCCCGTGCCGTGACAGTGCGCAGCCTCAGAACCTTAGAGATAATACCAATATATACCAAGTCCGGTATGCTCGCCTTCTGTGAGCGCTTCCGGTCAGTACTACAAATAGATAATAAAGTTATTTTTTAAAAGTAAATTTATGGCCCAGTACTAGCAACTATTTGAGCTAATACGACGGTTAATAATACTCATTACGCGAGGAATCAGAGATAACGTTATTTGTGTCGAACCGAATTACACGAAACCGCGAGATAAGTAAGTTTAAAAAACTTAACCCTTCAAGCAAGATAACCTAGCAAGCAATAGAGCTGTTTTTATCATTCTCTTCTTGATATAATGATAAAAAACAGCATACAAATCGGTCTCACCGCACCGAGGGTTCCGTTCTTTCAACCGACTACAAAAAGAAGGTATTCTCAATACGAAACCACACTGCACAATTATCCCGATAGGAGTAGCATTGTGTTTGGTCTTGCCCTTAGCACTGATCAAGTAAGCATGGTTCTGTCACTGTTACCACTAATAAATTAAACACTACTTAATAAAAGTTATACGACACGCTACAGAACCATAATTTGAAAGATCTTAAGTCCACAATAATTTTGGTCACTAGGGGCGCTATCATCGCGCACACAGCGAATAGGTAATTTTCTAATTCCTAGTACCATATTCTCTCAGCTTATGTTCGATTTCTATGAATAACAAACTAGGGATAATAATCTAAAGAAGTTAATTAAAATGTTTTTTTAACAGCATATCGGCACGTGAGTTAGCTAGGCAACCATTTGTGATTTATCAATGTAGGTACTTATTTAATATCATCTAATACTATAACCTTTGCTATCGTCAAAAAACAGATGTAATAATAACATAGGTTAAAGTATGACATTGCGGTTTTATGGTAATAGATACTTAGAATTGACCTAAAACCTTTATGCCTAGAACTCTCTTAGCGCGGGCCTTTGCCCTTGGGACCTTTGGTCTTCCCGCCTCTGATAGACAGCAGCAAGGACCATGGCGTCGAGGTCCCAAGGCATACTCCCGGCCAAGATAAGGGCCGCGGCCGCAGAGATCGTCCGGTAGCCGCGGATCACCCAGGCACCCGTATGGCCAAATGGCGTTGCCCCCTTCGGAACAGTACGGCGTCGTGGTTCGACATGGCGTCGTATTACACTGGCGCCCCGTAGAGCGCCATGGACCGCACGACGCCCATGTACAGACGCCGACAAGTTGCTGAGGGCCCGCCGAGGTTTGGCATTAAAGAGCACTGGGCGCTCGCCGTCCTCAGGAGCTTCTGTGCCAGGCGCTCGAAGTGAGCGTGGTCAATTTACCTATCATATACAGGGTGTAACAAAAAGGTGAAATAAAACTTTAAGAGGTTATTCTACGGCTAAATTACATCAACTTTTTCTATGGGACCAACATCGAAATCGCAAAAAAAAAAACACTTTCCCATACTAAAACGCAACCAGCTGGCATCAGTTTGTATGGAAACGTCAATTTTTTTTGAGATTTTGATGTTGGTTCCATAAAAAAAGTTGATGTAATTTAGCCGTAGAATAACCCCTTAAAGTTTTATTTCATCTTTTCATTACACCCTGTATATAAGATAAATAATAAATATAAATATTGGACAACATCACATATATTGCACTGATCCTTTGGTAAGTAGCTTAAGCATTTGTGTTACAGAAATCAGAAACAACGACGGTACGGTACGGTAAGATAAGTTTATAATTAAAAAAACAACCACAAAACCCAGTCCACACAATTAGTAAACCAAATCAAGAGTTCATAACTCTGTTAGGCCACACTCAGTTATGATGAAACCTTCTACGGCACCTGCGGTAGTTTCGTGGCATCACGTAATCCGGGAACTTTGGGCCTGAGGCGGTCAATGAGGATCGTAACTGGGATCTACCGTCAATCCCCCTCATTAGTTTGATTGCACGAATTTGCAGCATTTTGATTGTGTCAAAGTTACAGATTTACCGTTTACACTTACTTACTCTTAAATTTTTTTATACTGTTGAAAGATATTTACTATCTGCCATCCAGGACGAGGCCTAGATATTTAACTGCCCAATCTCTATGCGGGTGCCACCAACAAAAACTAGTTTTTTCTAGGCCAAATCGATTCATCCTAAGCGTGTCACGATATACTAGTTTAGCCCTTAATAATCTATTTTGTGATAAATATTTCAGGCTTAACTATTTTGGCCTAGGCCGAACTGATTGAATCATTACAAGTAACAAAATAAACCCAGTGTTGGTACTCAAAATGCATAGTTATAAACTTAAATAAAATAATTTATTTTTAACCTAAATATTCCGCTTGAGCCAAAAACAACTAAAACCTAATTAAGTAGGTAACTTATATGCTGTTGCATGTCTTGCTACAAATAAACAACAATTTTGTCGTGAATGCATTACTCGTAGAGTCGTAGTCCTCGTAGCACGAGAGATGCTTTTGTAGTCTGCTACACGCTACGAAAGAAGAGCGAAATTCTGCAAAAAGTTAGTATTTAAGCATATTAAGTTAGTTCTTACATTTATTTTAATAAACAAATTATAAATCATTTATATGCCAGAATATGGTTACAAATTGCTATAGGTAGGTAAAATCAAGATACACTTTCCAACATAATTAATTTTATCGGAATGCGACGTGCAAATATTATTTACCTAGTACAGTGTTTAAAAATATATTTAAAAAAACAGAAACAGGTTTTTTCAACTATCATCCAAAATTAAATGTCAAACACTATTATAACATTCTTTAGAATTTCAACACATTACAAACAAACAATTAGATTAAAATTATGTCAATTTAAATTGTTATCATCTCTACTTTCAATATTACACTGTATTACAACTTAATTTCCTCTGCCCAAAGGTTGTCTGGAAGAGATCGCTTTTGGCGATAAGGCCGCCTGATTGTACATAACTGTGTCTTGTGTGTAATAACCTTTAATGTTTTTGTGCAATAAAGTGTATATCTATCTATCTTCTAAGTATTTTTTAAAAACAATTACACATCACAATTAATATTGCAAAGCCTAAGCCGCTTTACAAACAAAAGTGAAATGATTGACTAGCGTAGCGCAATAATGACTGCCTCCATAGCCAAGAGGCGAGCATACCGGACTTGGTGTCGCTATCTCTGAGGTCCCGGGTTCGATTCCCGGTCCGTCAATGTAGAAACTTAACTTTTCTATATTGTCTCGGGTCTTGGTGTTGTGGTACCGTCGTTGTTTCAGATTTCTGTAACGCAAGTGCCTAAACTACTTATCAAGTATCAGTGCAATGTATGTGAAGTGTAAAAGAGCTTAGTTTAGGCCTATTTACAGAAATAAATTTGTTTTATTGTCAAATATTTATTATTTATTTCTTAAATCCCGGATTCGATTTACAGTTCGGATTAATTTATAAACGATATTTTAAATTCTGGAAGACGCCATTTGCAAAATTCACTACAAGGTACCTCGTAATGGGGAATATGCTTTTTTTTTATTTGGTCTTAAAACAAATACTTCGTTTTAATTAATAAAACTTAAGACTTTTAGAAAAATATTGATAATAAGTACCTGACTTACAACTGATTCGCGTGCTAGACAAGGAGATCCGATATGCACCGTGACGTCACAGTACACGTCCGCCATACATTTTTCATAGTAAAAGTTGTTTTAGAATGAGACAAGTATACTCAATTTCTAATTACTCTATCACGGTTATTTTTTACCTAAAGTCAATTTTGTTTCTACTATTAAGTAGCAGTATAATTTCAAAAATTTTTCTTATAAATATAGTAAAAACAATATATTGTTTTCGTGCAAATTCCTAAATGGTGTGTTGCTGACAAATATCGGTTAGTGGCGCTATGCACCAGTCCCGCTATGTACCACCCTTAAAATACCTACTAAAAAGTTGCGCTATGCCCGTAACTAGATTTTCAGGCAGAGATGAAGAAAAGTGTTACAGGGTTATATTTTTATTTAATAATTTAAATAGTAAACAATTTCACATCATTCAATATTTAAAACAGGTAAATTAATTATTTTTAAATAATTTTATCATTTTTTGTATTTTTAAGATACCTAGTTGATTATTTGTATTTTATTTTTGTAATCAATAAGACTCAAACATTATGAATATTTATTTATATTTTTTTTCAAATTGTTGATCATGTGTCTTTTATTTATGATATCAATAAGCCTGAAACATTATGAATAAATGTAAATTTACTTTGAAAACGGACTTGTTCTTTACCAGTTTTCTACTCTCTATTATAATTATTCAGGATTTGAACTACACAAGGAACAAACACTTTTCTTTCGAACTGTACCTTACATTATTTAACGTAGAATCAAGAATGTGGTATATAGCGCCACTTTTTCATAGGTATTTTAAGACTGGTACATAGCGGGACTGGTACATAGCGGGACTGGTGCATAGCGCCACTAACCGACAAATATTTATTGACTTATATGGTGCACGCCGTATGGCAACGCCACCTTTGCAACAAGAATCCAAGGAATCTTATTTGTGTTACTTTTAATAAGACAAAAAGCTCTTTTCTCTACATAAAAGATACATAATATCGTGCTGTTCGTATGCCACAACTACTTATACTTATATTTTGATAATTGTTAACAACAATATCGACGTTACTCACTGGAATTAAATTAATTAAGGGCGGCACTTAACGTGTGAGCCCTCCACTTAATTGGTCGTGCGTCAACAATTTACTCTTCGCACAGTCTGACCTTTGACGCGGAACATACTATACGTGGAACTTAAGTATTCTTTATTAAAGAAGGTACGATGTACGGAATACTGCTTCAGTGCATTCAGCATTTTGTGACGGTAAGATGTTTTTGTTAACCAAATATACTTAGTGTCCGAAGGAAATAAATACCTACAACTTATGACTTCCTAAAAAACGTTTGAAAAACCGACCAAGTCCAAGCTAGCACCGAGGGTTCTGAACAAACTTGTAGGTTAATACACAAAAGTTCGTCCATATCGGGAATCAGGTTTCGGAGATTTTCAAACATAATTCGGAGTAGGTTTTGAACGTTTTCCTTTACTTGTGCTATATTTATACTCATGTATTTACCATTAATTTGTAACACAAAGTAACAGTTTTTTTTTACATCTGCAAGGGATTGCAGACTTGGGTATTTGATATTAAGTTCATCTTAATACCTTCAAAAGGGTCTTGACGGGCGGGCAGACGGACAACGAAGTGATCCTATAAGGGTTTATTTTTTCTTTTCGAATGAAAACCTAAAAATAACTTTTCAAAAAGTTGTCATTGAAGAATATTTTAAGATATCTTCTTTCGGTTACAGTAAACGGCTCAATATGTAGTGTAGGTGTAGTACATCAATGAGCCTGACTTAATCTGGAATAATGACTTTCATGGCAATGACATTTAAATATTATTAACTTGTCTCTAAAAAATCATTGATAATGTGTATTATTGGTATTAAGACAACACTTTTTAAAAGCATACTTGGTATATTGTATAAAGAACCTTTTGATAACCTACTAAAACTACAAGTAACTCGAACGTCTATTTAGTCTCTATCAATATTAGTCAAACATCCATTCATAATCATTCGAATAGTTACGGACGTACGTCCAATTAACGTGATTGTCATTGAAACATATGGTCCAATGTTTGATGCAAATGAATGGGCCACCGGGCGTCCTTGAAAGGGCGCGGCGAGTTGGCCCCAATGTGGTTCGGTGAAGACAATTCAGTTCACTACCAAGATGCAATGTTGATTGACTAATCAGGCTCAATGACATCATTCGCTTTCATACAATTAATGATACTGTGTTCTGATTTTGTTGAATCTAGCTGGAGTTTGGAGGTTTTATGGGAATTTCGAATTTACTGATCACTTTTAATAGTCACTCACACGCCTTGACATTTAATCAGTTTTAATTAATCATATTTTTAGTAATTTCTTTTTTGTTAGCCTAAGCTGCTATCTATTAATTAGTTGTTTTAAGAATTTGCATTAAGAGTTTTGTTCTCTGATTCACATTGGTGTGTAGGTAAGTATATATTTTATGTTTAAATATAGGTATTTGTTATGTTGAAATTAGCTCGGTTCCCGGGATAAGAGACATTGATTATAATGTTCTTTACAAATTCTTGGTAACATTATAAAATTCTTAATACAATTTTTTGATAAAATCTCATTAAAGGAAATGTTCACGGATAAAAAGCTAGACTAAACCAGTAAGAATCTCGGGCTATCTTTGTTCGAGACGATTTTGAAAAAATCTATTTGTAAATATTTTTATGGCGTTTTAATTCTAATTCCATCCAATGTGATCTATATATTGAAAAAGAAACATTAGGTTACCTACCAATAACTTAGTTTCAATTTATCGAATAGTTGTATGTTGTTCTTTTATGTCGGGTTTAGATAGCGATTAATAGATATCACAGTGTAATGATCTGACAACCCTAACTTATTAGTTCATTGCCTATTTAAATATCACCACTTGTCTTCATTGCAAAAACTACTCCTATTATTGAGATCCATAAAAACTCTGGGTTCGTTGACCGACCCGTAATTAAATCAACCGACAAATGAGTCCAAAAATATCAATCACTTAGTAAATGGTTTTCAAAAAGAAAACCGCCTGGAGAGCGAATTAAAAATCTTATCAGAACATAAAGAACATATTGTATTGTTATTGATCGATATACGTAACTTTCTAACTAACTTTAGGTATAGGTACCTTTACCAGGTAACCGTGGAACATGACAGTAAAGCTGGCCCACGTCACTCACGACAAAGCTGAAAAGGCCGATGCTTAAAATTTCGTTACGGGTTTAAATCGGAAACGAGATTATCCGGCAGAAGACCGAAGTAATGGACATACTTCTAAAATATAGCAAGCTAAAGTGGCAGTGAACTGATGAAAGGTGGAGTAAACGGGTTCTCGAGTGGAGACCACGCATTGGCAGTAGCAGTATAGAACGCCCCCCAGCTAGATGGACCGACAACCTTAGGAAGATAGCTGGCAGTTTCTGGATGAAAAAAGTGAGCGCTCTTAGGGGGAGGCCTACGTCCAGCATTGAACTGCAATAGACTGACATGATAATGATGACCTTTACATATTTTTCGTAGATGTACTTGCGAGTAAATCATCATGTTTGTCAAATTTATCAATCATAGACATTATCAAAAGACAAAAATGTTTCATTTTATTTCAACTAGCTTCTTTTTTGACTGGCGAATATTAAAAACGAATAGATGGCAAAAACCTTGGCATGTCTTTATAAAAAAGTATCATTTTTAACATTGACGATCTGTT
The DNA here is from genome assembly GCA_963576865.1 of Anania hortulata. Lineage (NCBI taxonomy): Eukaryota > Metazoa > Arthropoda > Insecta > Lepidoptera > Crambidae > Anania > Anania hortulata. The sequence goes on along the minus strand of OY756399.1, from coordinate 4,166,052 downwards.
AAAATAAAACGGTTTTTGTGCAAGAATAAATTACTATATTAAATAGTTTCGTAAAAAAAGAATAAAAAACGATAAATATAGAAAGGCACTGCAATAATTAAAGGACTATTATATAAAAATTTAACATAACATTACAATTTCGCACGAGACAATTCTAAAGTATTAGTACATTAGAAACAAAGTTAAATAGGCATTTATTTATTAATGTTAATAGAAAATAAATATATTATGTCATAACATTAATAAAATTATCATTATGTTTATAAATAATCATCCAAGAATTTTCAACAGCAATCTTTCTTAATATCCTTGATCCAACTTTTCTGTCTCCGGCAAAACAGAACCATTATCCTAGTTGCCAGACCTTATTTTCATCGTATTACCTTTAGGTCGGTACAATGGTTGTTTGTAGACTATTAATTTTCTCCTAATTGTTTATACCAATTTAGATTCCAATTTGGAAATGCGATTGATGTGGAATTTTAAGTAGGAGCCATAGACAGCCCTTATCCGTCAGTAGTGGCGCGAAAGCCTTGCTGGCTCTACGTTCGCGGAGTTCGAATATTCACTAGATACTGGCCGAAACTGTAACTTCGGATAAAATTAACGAACCTAGTTTAATTCCGTTATCGGGAACATATCCGAAAATTCTCTAAGAGATAATTCGACGCCGAGGGTTTAAGCGCTTGTTTCATAAATTAAAATTGTATTAACGCTAAAGTCGGGAGAATCTTAATTATGTACGGGTGGCTGCTTGAGAGTGTACGGCATTTTATTGTGGTAAGTTCTTAAGGCGATAAACTATGGTCAAATTGGATTAATGCTTTAAAAATAAATAAATCATTTCTAACTAATAAAGTCATGAGTATTGACCGCCCAGTCATATTCTAGTCTTGCGGCGTCTTGTTATGGCACAATGGTTCGTTTAAGGTATACAATTTAAAGCTGTGTAGAAAGTGTGTATGTTATGTTTGTAATGAAACGAGGAAATTCTTTAAACAGAAGCATTTCTGCCCATTATAATGAACAGATTATTTACTATGAGATCAACGTTGCAACAAGAAAAAAGAAAACTGATTCGTAACGAATGATCGTTCGCAACTTCGTTCGCGCGGTCTTTAGTTTATTAGTTTATTCATAAAGGAATTTCTACGCAACTTTCTTATTTTTTTTGTTTTAAAAGAACTTTCTCCTGTCAATAATTAATACAACAAAAAAAGAATTACTGAAATTGTTCTATCCGATCACGCGTGATGCGATGACCAAGGGAAATAGAGATTCATTTACATATTTATAGATGATTACGACAAATTGTAAACCGGCTCCTTTTTTGAAGTCAGTTTATAAGTCGTTTTTGTTTGTAGATGTACCTTAACCTAAATAAACCTTATAATTGTATCTTTTAACAAATGTCGTCGTGTCCCTTCGATGAAGACTAATGTGAGGTCGGAGCCTCGCCAGGACTTTAATTTCAGTTCAAACATAATAAACGGTATAAACATACGCAACTATTATGAGGAGAACTAGTTAGTATTTATCCAACGATATTTCGTTGTATTTATCTTATAACTTACTCGCATACTTACCACATTTTCTAACAAATAAACAAATATTTGCATTTTTCCGAAAAATGGTCTAACATATCTATCTAAAACCAAGTAAATGATTTTCTATGCTGAATTAAAAAACGAAAATAATAGCCAAATATTTTTAAAATTATGACACTTACATAATTTTTAAAATGTTTACATACATTTTAATATGGTAGGCTAATGTACTTACTAAAAATTTAATTAAAAAAAAAACTTAGATAGATAGATACTCTTTATTGCACAGCACACAAAAAAAAACAGTACAGAGAAACAATAAATTTAGAATGGTACAATTTAGGCGGTCTTATCGCTAAGAGCGATCTCTTCCAGACAACCTTCAGGTAGAGGAAAGTTGGAAAAAAAAACGTTATGATGGGAGGCGGTAAAGAGTTTAAAGTAATTTTATATTTAATATATTACATAATATATTATATATTTATTACATAGATACTAAAAAAATAAAATAATATACATACTTACACATTGTTATAAATAATGATCATACATAATATAAATACATATAAGTACTTACACTAATTAATAACCCTATTAATATGAATATGGATTTTGATACTAAAATTGTTAGGAAAAGTAAAGAAAGAAGTAATTCAAAGAAAATCATAGGAGAAAACTAAAGTCCAAGGAGATATGTTTTAAGTCTAGTTTTAAAAATTTGTAGTGTTTCAGACTGCCGAATAGACATTGGTAAGGAGTTCCACAGACTTAGTGTATATTTTTGGAATAACCCCATACTCTTGTGTTAGTATTGTTAGTTGTTTTGTTATTGGTACCTATTTCTCTTTTCACTTGTACAGTAATCAATTTAATGATAATTATCGTGCGATATTTATCTTAGGACTAATATTTTTATCTCTAATTATAACTTACTAGTCGACTTAAGGTTAACCTAGAGACTTCTGGAAAGTAATCCTAATCCTAGAGTAATCCTATGCATATAAATTCTTCGACTTTGGTTAAAATTCTTTCTGATTTATGCTTAATTACTCTCTAAATTAAGTATTACATAAGCTGTATTGCATTGCTATTCTTACTCTTATCCATTAGTCTTCCCCATTGCTAGTATTTGATAATTATAGGATAGGGTTTATAGGATAGGGCATAGGGAGGGATAGGGCCTACAAACTTGTCTATTGAACACACTTTTAACAACTAAGAGAAAGTCAGTATAGATACCTAAAAGTTTCCCTAAGATGACGTGGTTCTTTTAGTAAGGCAGCGATAAGCGTTTAAAAGACTTCTTTAGATTTTTGCACTAGCTTGTAGAAAGCGGAATCGATCGCACGGACTAACTTACGGGTGTAAAGTATTTCGCACTAGACAAAATTTTCTTTGACTAGACTAAAAAACAGCCCTGTTGGTTTGGTTGAGGTCCCGGATTCGATTCTCGGTCGGATCAATGTAGAAAACGAACTTTTCTATGTTAGGTCGGGTCTAGGTGTTGTGGTACCGTCTTTGTTTCTGATTTTATAACACAAGTGCTTTGGTTCCTTACTTAAGGATCAGAGCAATGTGTATGATGTCCTGTCCAATATTTTAATATTTATTTTTTTGGTTAATAAATATTTCATTTAGCTGTATGTAGCCATTATAATACCTTACGTAGGTATAGGTTAGGTTAGGTTTAATAAGCCTTTGTGGGGATTATTATTCAATTAAACAAAAAAAAACTACACACAACTAACAATTCACAAGGTATTCAAAGTCAACACCAGACGCCCAATTCCCGTGATTTAACAGCAGTCGCAATCCTGTCGATCCGTTTTCAGAAACATTACTATCAAAAATAGTATTCTCGTAAACATAAATAACAAAACGTTCCTCATGCCACTGAAAATAGAACAAAAAAAACTCATTTTGGTTTCCTCCATTTTCAGTCGGATTAAGAGGTTTACGAGAATACCGTTTGTGATCGTAATGTTAGTGGGAGCAGATCGACACCGGCTTGCGGCTAATGCTATATAACGAGACTTGGGCCTATTTTAGGTAAAGCGTGTTTTGTTTATTTTGTGCATTCTAATCAATTCTATTTTATTTGCTACATGATCAAAAGGATTATATTAACCCGCACGCATTGATCTACACTAAAGTTTTAAGATGTCATTAACAATTTGTATAGATGTTTAACCCTTCTCACGCCCATTTTTTATTTTTTCCGTATGCGCAAATGACATATGTTTTTGAAGAATGTAGATTTTAAGAATACCTACATTTAAAAAAAAGTATTTGTGTGGTTTTTGCATAAGCTCCTTATGTATGATACATTTTTAGAAAGAGGATGAAATACGCTAAGCAGTAAATATATCAAAATCGTTTCAATTTCCTAAAAAAACTCAAAAATTTCGATTTCGAGATTTTTTACTTGATCTGTTATTATGATTATTACTAAAACTAACCTCATAGCATTAAGTATAGAATTAAGTCCGCCAATTGTACTTACTTGTGCAATAAAGTTTAAATAAAAAAATAAAAATAATAATAAAACCTCCATAAATATGATGAAATCCAAGAAGTTTCGCATGATTTCTAGTCACAATACGATTTACGAACACTTTGGCTTTCTATTTCACTCATTTGTTTGTTTCGAATCACTCACAATTGATCACAAAACATAATTAAGCGGCAATTAATTTATCGATTTCATTTGATCGATTACAAAAAATATTTAGTTACTAGTAAATAGTAAGTAGTACCTGGTCATAAAGGTTGCAGGAAGATGTTGGATGCAGGCTGCTTACCACCGGCTAATCTGGAAGTCAGTGGACGTCCTATGGCTGAATTGATGATGATGATGAAGTAGGTAGGTATAATGGTGGTAGCAAGAGCTTAAAGGTGGAATTTCGAGTATCTGCATCTCTCTCAAATATAAAGAATAAATAAATAACGTGTCCTAGCTTGATACTAACTCCTACGCGACGGTAGTACTATTAGGTATTCTGTGGCGACGGGTAAGGTAAAAGATCATAAAAACTTTATGGCGCTATTTTCCTTCTCCAAGATTTAAGAAAAAATATACTTTTAGTAAAAAGCTACTTTTGCATATTCAAGTATGCCTATAGGCATATATACGTCCCACTGCAGGGCACAGGCCTAACTTCAACTATGAGGTGGTTTGGGCCATAATCCACCACGCGTGCCCAGCCCGGATTGGTGGAGAGGTGTTGTAAGGCCAGTGACCTAATCTTACTGTCAGATGTTATTATTAAGCCGCGCTAAGGCCTCTGTCTAGGCTTCACGACTTTGACGTGCATTCCGAAGCACGGACATGCTTGTGATTTATGTTACTAAATATGGTTGGAATGGTCACCCATCCACTCACAACCGCGGCGTAGGTGAATTAACTTTGGTAATCAGTACCAAAGTGCTGCCGCCACTGAGCCACAGCACCTCACTTTTTTTGCTTGGCAAAATTTTAAGGCTTCCAACCGGCCAATCTGAAAGTCAATGGGGGAGCAGTGGACGTCCTATAGCTGAAAGGATGATAATGATGATGAAAATTTAAAAAAAACTGGCCGGCCACCTAAGATTTTGATTAGTGCATGCATACTTCTAATCCGTGAGTGACAGTGAAAGTGAATGTGGCAATGGCAAGTGCAAGTCACTTTGCACATACTTGCTACTGGTTCACGCCTTAAGCATTAACCACTTGCCACTTGCACTGAGTTGTACTTGTCACAAATCAAAATATATCTCAGGCATCACAGAAAACATTAACGTATTACGGTTAGACCTTAACTGAAGTCCGTTGGGTTCATCTTGGGTTGGCGAATAATGAAAACAAGAATTATTTTCATGCAGGCAGGTCTTTTTACAAAAATATCAATGTAGGTAGGTAATACAATTATAGAGCTGTTAGAATAAAGGTGTTTGTGTTAAATAATAATAATAATTGTTTCCACAATCACACCAATCTAGGGCCAAACTAAGCAAAGCTTGTAATGGCTACTAAATAACCGATAAACATACATAAATACTTTTATAAACATCCTTAACATAGGTACAAATGCTCGTGCTAGTCACCCTCACATTTACTCCTCGTGGGATTCGAACCCGCCACCTTCTAGCTTTGTAGTCCGGAGCGCGAACCACAACACCACAGTCAAATGATTGAGGACCTGCTCTATTTATGTGTCTATCTTATTTTAAAATTAATATTTCTGCTTAAAAGAAATTAATGTCAAATTTGTGTACAAAATTAGCCAAGCAAAGAAAAATACTTTAAACTAATCCATCTCACTACAGATAAATAAACATTGGACAACATCACATACATTGCTCTGATCCTATGATAAGTAAGATAAATGCACTTGTGTTACAGAAATCAGAAACAACGACGGTATTACAACAGCCAGACTCGAGACAATATAGAATAGTTATTTTTCTACATTGACCGACCGGGAATCGAACCCGGGACCTCAGAGATAGCGACACCAAGTCCGGTATGCTCGCCTCTCGGCTACGGAGTTACTGTGACTATATATCATTAAAGTTAGTCGAATTTTTAAGAGAAGTTAGTTGTTGTTTGTAATCGATTCTCGCTCCACAACTTTATTATTACACTAATCGATTTCTATTGCGGCGAGCGGACGCGTGACCATTGTGCTGATATTGGTAGCGGAATGTAGGTAGACAATAGGGTTAACTTTTGGAGCGTCACGTGTGCGGACTTGCGAAACTGAAGCGTTGGGCCTTGATTTAATGTTTGATAGATAGATCAATCATTACATTTTGGCACAACACAAATGATAAAAATACATTTCTTTTTCTATTTTGACGGGTGCTTGCGACAACCGGCGCTATCTCAAATACATCAACAATACATCTACTTACATTAATAAAAATAAAAATAAAAAATTCAGTACTCTTACTTGGTAAGAACTAGCATCTTTTACCACATCTGGATGAATGTTTAACTTTGTTGCTTTGTTGTTACTTATAATAAGAAACTTTGTAAGTACAAATACAAATTAAGCATGTTATGAAACTCTGTTATTGGCTTGGCTGTAGGGCCCAAAAAATAAAGAGACATGTTCTGCCCCACATGGGCCAATAATGTTATTGACGTTCATAAGTGGCAGTTTTCTGCCCTAAATTGAATAAATGATTTTTGACTTTGACTTTGACTTTCTCAATAAATAAACTAAAAAATAAATAAAAAATATCGATATAATTTAAATTCAAATTGTTTATTTGTGTGCCAGCCGATGAGAGTTTGAATGTTTTTGTTGGCACCAACTCCAAAAGTAACTGATTAGGTACTTAAGTGTTTTTATTATTTTAAGCTTTTTAGTTTTTTGTTTAAAAAATTTACTGTAACGATTGCTTATTGTACAAATTATAGATAGTAAGGTACTTTACTTATCAATTTGCATTAGCTATATATATTTTATATATACAAAAATACAAGTCCTGACTCACTCATTCATTCACTGACTGACTCATCAACGCCCAGCCCAAACCCTTAGATCTAGAATGATGAAATGATGATGAGGTTCCTTTAATAACATAGACAAGGAATAAGAACGGATTTTTGAAAATTTTACCTCTAATGGAGTTAAAATTTCGATTACAGTTTGTATGAAAGTTCGTCTTTTCTGAAGCTAGAAAAATTTAAATTCTAATTTTAGCTACTCTTTGTATATTAAAAATACTGTTCTCGGCGTTTTTGGGGAAATGCATCCATAAGGGGGTGAAATTGAGTAGGAAAATTTGTACGGGGAAACATTTTTTTGTAATCTATGGACTTGAAATTTGGCACAATATACTCAATAACAAAAATAAACGTATACCTATTTCAGTATTTGTTAACTTGTCAACAAGTATGTAGGTATGTAAAATCTTCACCCAGCCCAAATAGCTATATATATAGGATAAAGAGTTGAAATTTAGCCACTATCTATAATTTGTGACATAAAGGCTTACCAAAAAGGGATGGTATTGAAATTCAACCCCCAAGAGAGGAAAATAGAGGGAAGGTTTTTGTATAAGTCCGCCTATAGAATAGTGAATGATACTGTTTATTGCACACCATACAAATAAGTTACAGATTATGTTTACAGAAAGATGTACAATTAAGTCGGTCATATAGCTTAAAGCGATCTCTTCCAGACAACCTTAGGGTAGAGGATAACTATAGAGATAGGGGAAAATGGTTGAGGTTAGAAAATATACATCTGTATAAAAACTACCTGTTGTTTATTCCGAAAAACCCATTGACATTACTAAAAGACGGTAGGTTAACGAATTTTTGTGACAAACTAAACTAAACACGTGTGCGAAGCCGCGGGGAACAGCTAGTTTTGGTTAAAACGACAGAAAAAACCAAGTGAAAGCTATAAGGCGGTCTGACTTGAAATAAAGCCATTAAAATAAAATAGACATTGATGGATGTATCTCATAAACAAACATAACTTACATTTCCGTTACAGAAAGAATGTGGCGAAGAAATATGGGAAACTATACTACAAGATGCCGGCGCCCGACACACAGAGTTCAGTGCTACTCAGGTATTTTTTTTTACATTCGATAATACATAAGTACAAGTACATAAGTATTACTTCATTTGTTTTGTTAACAAACCAGATTGTTTGTTACCAGTTTATTTCTTGTCTCGAGGTATTTTTAAACCTTTTGTATTCTCGCAGCAATATCCAGATGCACTCATGCTGCGCCTCGCAAGCGCCTTGGCACAGTTCATCACCAAAGACCCTAACAGCCCCACTACATCCACTCCCGCGAGTCCAGCCCCACGGAAGCAATCTCTCAAGGCCAAACTGTCCTGGCGAAGTGCCTCAGTGCATACCGACGGTAGAGCAACTGCCTACAGATGTCCTTTTACAGCTACAAATGCCCTCACGGCAGTCACGAAGAAAGAAATTGACGCATACAACTCATCAGAAGAAATCGGGGCTCAGAGAACCACAGACAGAATGAACGAGGGCCAAGAATACCACGTCGCTAGAAACTTCCACAGACGAAGTCTAGCTATCACACTAGAAGACCGTAGTCTACCTGAAATTGAGCAGAACATTGAGGTGGAAAAAGTATTGGAAGAAAAATCTGAGGATAACAAAGTCGAAGAAGAAACAGTTGATTTAAAAGAAGCAAAAACAGCGAGTCTTGATGATTCTGCGGGCACATCGTCAGCTACGTCGCCCGATTCTGAAACGAGCAAGATACATTCTATCGTCAAATCACCGACTCGAAAAACTAGCTGTACAGTGGCTCTAGACGTGTATAGACGGAGAGGATCGGGAGTACCAGTGAGGCAGAGGCTGAATAGCCTCAGCCTCATCAGTGGGGAGAAGCTAATGAGTATGAGGGAAAGATTCGGTACTCCGGAGAAGGTCATGCATTTCTTCGGAAGATGCTTCGTCAAGTTCTTCAGTAACTATGGGTAAGTTATAGATTAAAACCTATTTCAACCACATACATTTCTAGAAGTAAATTAAATGTTCCTACAAACATTAAATATTCACTTCTAGTTCGGAGAAGACAAGGCAAGACGACCAATATTTAACAGCGTTAAAATGTGTTCTATTTTAATAAATCTGCTGTCACTAAAAATGTTTTCCCAATCATGTAAATTAGCACGAACCTTTCGTACCTACTAAAATTGTCTAATTTTCCTCCACTTTAAATACTGTAACAGAACAATGGAGTAAATTACTTTTACCTCGAGAAAAGTGCTTAAATTTTAAGCACTTTTCTCGATTTTACATTGTGACGTCATTTTAAAAATTGCGTGATCACAATAAAATTTATTTACCTCGGGAAAACATGTTACATGCATCGAAATAGAACGCCCAGAAGCCAAGTCCGCATCCGTAAAGTGAGGCAATACAAATTACTCGGCCCGTTAGTGCTCAAGATCGTGTCGCGTGACAAACAACTCCCGAAATATTAAAAAAACATGAGGGTTTGCGAAGTGAACGGATGTCACAGTACATCAGGACAAGAATGATTGTAACATTACATTTCACGTGTAAGAATTGCGTTAAAACTTATATTTTTACGTAAAACATTAATCAAAAATAAAAATTTATCACAATAAATTAGTCTTGACATTTTATGAAAATGTTGCCTGTATGGGGAAAAAATATCTCCCACATTTTGTTGTTTTTAAAAGAGAAACGTCTCAATTTATATTTTGTTTTGTAATCGAAATAATTGAGACGACTGAATTATTTAGGTCCCGGGTTCGATTCTCGGTCCGATCGGTCAGAGTATAGGTAACGGGGCGCTATGGCGATACTTAAACAAAAATTACAGGTTTTATATGGAATATAATTGACAGCCGAATTTTCGATCGTTTTTTGTATGGAGCCGGGACTTGTAATTTTTCTACACTTTTACTAAGAAACAACTCGCACTTGACCGTTTTTAGAGGTCAAAATATTATGAGCCAGGGTGCAATCTGAGATTTATAAGGGGGCCAAAATTTCATTATTTTTTGGATCCGACGCACCGTTACTGAGATATTTGCAGATTTTATACGGGGATATTGTCAAAATTTTAGAACCAGAATTATAATCTAGCGCTCACCGGCCGCTGCCGCGGCACGCTTGCTCCGCTCGCTAGCATTCGCGCTTTATGTGGTAACTGATTTTAACATAACCTAACCCAGATGATCCTTGACAAGTTTTGACTAGTCTATTTTACAAGTCCCAGCTGCATACTTATATACTTCAGAAATTCGGCAATGCCAATGTTCCATTTAAAATCAGTGATTTTTTTTCTAAGTGTCGTGCCCCATAGCGCCCCGTTTCAACCCCCTACTTTTGGGTAAAATTTAATATAAAGGCAATATTATTTTTTACTTGTGTGCGTTTCGTCGAGCGTAAACACGACTTACTTACGCATACAAAGATGTCATTCTTGCCTCACTTTTGACAGTCCGCTTTGTAGGAAACTATCGTTCTGGTCGTTCTATTTCGATGGTTACATGTTATTTACGATTTTAAGTGTAATATTAGCGTATATAAGTGAATGTAGCTCAATAGAGCCTCGTTCGGCTTTAATCTGCTTTTGGCAAACAAGCACCATGCAAGGCGACGATTTATATTATCTGGGTTCCAGAATTCAAACGCGGTCGTGTCAATCTTCTTGATTAAATTCGTTAAGGTTGCCCGTGCACTGCTGAGCTGTGAACAAAAAAACATTGATACTGTGTGCCGTAAAATTAAAGCAGACAGGCTTGTGACCTGCCACGAGATCCTTCTCAATGGATCTCACAAAAGACTGATACTCAAAAAACGGATCGCATCACTTGGTGTCATGCTATGTTTGTTAGATACAACTTCAAAGATGTGGGACATAGTAACAGGTAACGAAACATGGATTTATAGCTACGATTCCAAAACAAAGCAGAAATCGAGCGTATGGGTCTTTCGAGATGAGCCGATACCAACCAAAGTGGCGCGGAGGAAAAGGGCTTTGATGCGGATAATTGCTTCTTTTTTTGATAAAACTGGATACGTGGCTACTGTTGCTTTAGTAAATAGTACACGGTACATGACAATTTGTTCACCGGAAATTATTGACAAACTCCGAGGAGGCAGCATGTCCTGCCCCCATATCCCCTTCGCTTTGTATAATACAAAGCATACAAAACGAGGATAACCCCTTGAAAAAATAGTCTTGTCCGATTGGCCACATTTTTTTTTATTTATATGAAATCTACGTTAACATATTGTTTACGTCTAACTCAACGAGCACATACCAGTAATAATACGAACAATTTTTCTCTACAAGAAACTAGTAAGTGATTTTTCACTTACATTTAGTATGAAAATAATGACAACTCCGGTAACGCTCGCCCATACAAAAACAGTACAGAAAAAGATTTTAAAATGGCGGAAAACTTGTCAAACAAATCATATGACATTTCTATTCTATAGGGTATGTGCTCCATGGTCTAACTCTACATAAAAACAAAACCAGGTTGAAGAATTAAAATTGCTATAAGCGATCATAGAAAGCCCCTGTGGGCTAAGTTATTAAAATCGTTTCCCAGCTACGACACAATGATCCGCGCAACCGGGCGGTACTTCTGCACGTTTCTGCAGTCAGTCGACAGCATCCACCAGCGCATGCGGTTCACGTTCCCGCGCATGCGCTCGCCCAGCATGCAGCTGACCCGCGCGCACCGCCACGGCGCCGAGCTGGTCTACAGCAGCGGCCGCACCGGCTACACGCACTACCTCATGGGTATGTAGCCACTTAGACTATACACTAATGGCCCGTGATTTTTAAGAGTCTTGTCATCCTTCTTATGTGGTAGTATGGCGTATTTGTAAGCGCTTCAAGCGAGATATTCTCTGGATATATTTTAATTTATCTTATGTACAGTGAACGGCAGGTTGAACCTTCCCAAAAAGTTAAAGGTCAATGAACCAATTTTTAACTTTAAGTCGGACACGTAGAGATCAATATCAATTGAGAAAATTATACGTTTTGTGGTAGGTTAACGAGCTGTTTTCTGTGCATGTCACGATCCGAATGGTGTGGTAATTCGCGTTGCACGCAAAGGGTCACGGACTCTCGGCTTCGATTTCCGGTTCGGGTCAATTAAGGAAATGTTTTTTTCAAATTTTTCCTTTCCCCAGCACACCCATACTCGAGTATGGGTGTGCTGGGGGACGCCGCTGGCAAAATCCATTGTCTGGTACCTCGAAACACAGGGATGTTAAGAACTATGACAGTTGGTGTGATTCTGGCACACTTTTTTAAAAAGACGAAAGCGAACTTTAACGGCAAAGAGACAGGATAATGCAAGCTACTCCACCCCAGCGTCTTACCGCGCAACTAAAGAAGCTCATTCTGACGCCTTATTCAAGATCTAACACTCCATAATTTGGTTCCCAGGTCAACTCTATGAGATAGCAGAAGACATTTTCTCACTGAAATTAAAAGTGTCGGTGGTGAAGGAGAGCATGGAGGGCAACTACTACGTCGCCGTACTTCGACTGGAGTTTGACAATAGCGACTATGTGAGTAGTAGTATTTCTTACTCCTAGTCCTAACTCGTTAACTCGTTCCTAGTCGGGATACGTTTGACCATGATCCTAGATAAACGAAGTCTAGTAATTACATTTTATTTATTTATTTATTGTAAAAGGTACACCAACAGTACATGTATACAATATTTATATATAACACCAATCATACATCATAAATTTCTTATACATGTACCTATTATAGGCGTACACAACATTGACAGGTAAATAAGATTTATCAACACAAATATTTACATAGCAACAATTAAACATAATAAAATATCCATAACAAAAATTAATGAATAAACGAAGCTTTATAAAAGTAATAATAACAAACTAAAACTACCATTTACTTTCTATTAAAACAGATCGGCCAATTTCCGTTTGAATTTAGTTAATGAATCGTGGAAAATATCTAGGCCTCCAGTCTCATTATGTGCGATTGTCATCAGATCTCTGTAACCTTTCGATGGGAATCCTGAAAATATTGAACCATGACTACACACCCAATGTTATTGGAATGTTTCCTCATTATGTTTTGTCTCTCCGCCGAGCAAATAATGGTATAAATTCGTACATAGATTTCCAAAAATCTATAGGTACTCGAGATCAAACTCACGACTTACGTAGGTAAGGCGATACTCCAACCATTAAGCTACCATCGCTCGCACCGTAGACAAACACCGTAGGACAACAGTGTTTTTTTAAGTGATTTTTTTACATTTTAGAATTCCCTTCTATTAGAAGCTACGAAACAACGTTGAAACAATAGACTTCTCTACTCTACCTAGCACCAAATCCTATTAGATTTCGATGTACATAATGCCTAACTCAGTCCGTAAAGCGTAGAGCCTTCGCAATTCAGAGATGTAGTTAGCTAGCTCCCGTGAAACAATGAATAAATTAACAACTTTATTCAGCCACCGATCCGAACAACCTAACAACGATTCATATCGTTTGTTAGGTTATATATTATTCTCAAAGAACAAAACGGTGATGGCATCGCCATGTTTATATCAAGACCTAAGCTAGCTGATAATGGCCACTCAAACTTATCTGCCGAAGGCGGCACCTTGTCTGGTTTTTCTTTAAAATATTCGCATTTACTGATATGCGTAGGTACGTAAGTGACGTGCAAACCTAACTAGTATTATAAGTGTACTCATAATAATTAAGTATTATTTGGTTGAAGTGCCAGTATCGTGTTTCAAACTCAAAGATTAATTTTGCAGCTCAAAAACTACTAAAACTACTTAGTGCTTGCTAAAGAGGGCCAACTGCGCTGGTGCGGTCACCTTGTGTATAGGTTCCATCAAGCTTCTAAGTCTGTTTTCTATTTAGAGCTGTATGCATGTCACCTGAGCAGCTTGTTTTTAATTTCTGATATCCTATATGTGTTCAGTAGAAACAAGGTAGACTGTTATTTTATTCTTAACTGAAATAGGTCTCACGTCATGATAGCGTCTCGTTTAGGAAGAAAAACGATTTGCAACCATTGAATGGCACCTATAAAACTACAATCACTTATTTACTATTGTATTGCATTTATAAATGGTATTGATTGATTTTTGGTACTTCAATGGGCTGAGTAGCAATCAAAATATTTTTATTGTAAGTGGCTCTACTATAGGGACACGGGCCAACATCGTAAAGGAATTTAAGAATTCACGCGTGATGCGATGACCAAGGGAAATAGAGATTCATTTTTATAAGTATATATAGAAGACTAGCTGACCCAGCGAACTTCGATCTGCCAATTCGTTTATATGGGAAAATAAAATAGTTGTTTTACTACTTTCCTTGCATTTTTTAAATATTTTCTCACCTTTTAAACCTTCCCTGAACTTCCACATATATTTCAAGATAAAAATTTGCCAAATCGGTCCAGCCATTCTCGAGTTTTAGCGAGACAAACGAACAGCATTTCATTTTTATATATATAGATTATTGTTTTAGTACCGAGTGAAACAGACGTACATATTATATACAATGTGTAGTTTTTTGGACCCGACAAACTTTAAGGGTGGATTCTACGAGTAATTTCATCGAGAAAACACCCCTATATGTGGGGTCAAATCTCAATATTTTAGGAATGTAGTAGGTACCTTGCTTCTCTCATACCTACCTTTCATGCCACAGTTTTAAGAACTGTATACCTGTGCTACGAGTATTAATTTACGTAAGTGCATAGGTACACTTTCAAGTTAGTAGTATTTATTACTCGACGAATCCATAACAGATAATAGCTTCAAAATTTATTATATTCCTTTGAAATCCATGATCAATAAGGTTCATTATCCAAAACAATAAACGCAGAATTATTATAATAATAACATAGCGACTGTGAGAGTTATTTAACACAAAGTTTCAACTATCAAAGCAATGTGAACCCGTAGTTAGGAGAAATTTGGCTAATGTTATTAGGAATAATAGTGACTCTCTCCCAATCGTATTATTTTAACCAAGGTAACATTGTTTATATGTTTATTTAAAGTAAAGTTATAAATTGTTAAGCTATTATTCATTGCTTGAGAAAATGAAGACAAAATAAACTTTTTGCAAAGCTTTGTCTGTCTAATATAATTTTATTGCAATTAGAGAAACTGGGCTGATGCTTATTACAAGAAAGAAGTTATTACGACTCGGTCCAACAAATTAGCCTAGAATGACGACCATTTTCCATGAGCACAAAAAAGGTAGCATAATGTTATTATGTTTATTTAGGGCGGTCCTTTTTATGTAAAACGTTATATTACCCGACTCACGATTCTTGGATTTCTGAGGAAAATTCTATTTAAAATACCTATGCAAGAGGCTTTAAGAAGTATTATAAGTAATTGACATGTTCTCTTATTTATAAAAGTAGTAATACTTTTATTATAAAAATCAAAACCGTCACAAAAAAATCATAATAAATGAATCCTTTACATAATACGTGTACGAATCAGATTGGTTTAAGAGTAACTGTATGGATTTGTATGGAGCATCTAAATTTCTTTTCACGATTTCGATTTCGCCATGTTTGACGGCCCCATATGGCGTGATAATCTATCTTAAACGCAAAGGTTCTGGTTCAGGTCACTTCAGAAAGCTATTTTTATAAATTGGCTCGCTTTTATTTGCTACTGAGAGATGCTCCTTGCAAATTCATTTTCTGGTAGCTTGTAACACGATGATGCTAATTCCTACTTGTTAAAATGGTAATGTACAATAAAAGATACTCTTTAAGACGTGGTATGTAAAATTTTTCATTACTCGCTATGCAAAGTGAGAAATAAAGCGTAAACGATCTACCAGCGGCCTGCATTCAAGTTAACATAGTGTGAATCATCACGTTGGTAGGTCCAGTCACTGATGCTGCGCAAGTCGGTGCCGTGTCTGCTGCCGCAGGTGCCGGCGTTGCTGCTGCTCCAGCTCTTCCCCTTCGGTGTGATGCTGGACCGGCGCATGAAGGTGCTTAGGGCTGGCGATAAGGTTGGTAATGTGCTTCTTGCAAGTCCAGTCACTGATACTGCACAAGTTGGTGCCGTGTCTGCTGCCGTAGGTGCCGGCGGTGCTGCTGCTCCAGCTCTTCCCCTTTAGTGTGATGCTGGACTGGCGCATGAAGGTGCTTAGGGCTGGTGATAAGGTTGGTAATGTGCTTCTTGCAAGTCCAGTCGCTGATGCTGCGCAAGTCAATGCCAAAACAACTGCCGCGGATACCGGCGTTACTGCTACTCCAGCTGTTCCTCTTCTGCGTGATTCTGGACAGGCGCATGAAGGTGCTTGGGCTGGCGATAAGTTGGTGATGTGCTTTTTGCAGGTAAGTCGCTAATGCTGCGCAAGTTGTTGCCGTGCCTGTTGCCGCAGGTGCCGGCGTCGCTGCTGCTCCAGCTATTCCTCTTTGGGAACTATTTTTCATTATTTGGAAAGTATTTTTGGCATTTACCACTTTTTAGAATTCTATGGTTAGTATGCTAGGTGATAAACATACTTTGATACTTAAATACATTGTATAGACATCCTTGACTCGGGTAAAAATGCATGTTGCTTCTTACAAAGATTTGCGACTTGCGGGATTCGAACCTGTACAGTTTCTGCGAGTATAGTCAAAGTCGCGTGTCAGTAGGTGATAAACTCTATTGTAGACTGTGGCATATGAAGAAGGTTACTAAAACTACTTTTTACTAAATTCAAATATTCTGTGCCAATACAATCTTAAAAGAAAAACAACGGACTGACTGACTAGCTAGGGGAACTGTTTATGATAATGACACCAAATTATTCCATAATGGACAGGCGTAACCATGGACAGGCGTACCTACAAGCTCAGCTGATTGATTAAGAATAATATTGTTTTTCTGTTCCAGCTTGTGGAAGCGTGGGGAGGACCGTATAATCGTATAGCGAAGTCGCCCATCTCCGAAATACTCCGGTTGAGGAAACCGAAGATTTCATTCACTTGGGATAAGGTTAGTTTATTATTTTATAAAAATTAGAATAGAATAGAATAAAAAAGAATATTTATTTATTTGGCACACAAAAAGTTTACAGAAAGAGGAAGGAGAAAAGAAAAAAGAATTTAACCAAAAAAAAGTAAGACGATCAATGTCGATCCGTAGAAGAACCAGTCACCGACATAGCTCTTTGAGTTGTTATGCTAACGTGGCAATGAGCAGGCCACATCGCTCGTAGAACAACCGTTGAGGAAGAAGGATCTCGAGTGGCGACCATAAACTGGAAGACGCAGCATAGGCAGGCCTCCTTTCCAGTGGATTGACGACTAAAGGTGGCGGAAAGCCGCTGGAAGCAAACGGCCCAGAGCTTCTCGCTCTGGCGTCCTATAGGGGAGGCCTATGTCCAGGAGACGTATTTTTGAATCATGCGAATTCCAATCCGAATACGAAATCGCAAGATTCGCATGCGAATTCCCAAAATCACTATTTTTGAAAACTCATTCCTCGAATTCTGCTACGAGTGGTCCTACCCACTCGTTTTTCGATTTCTACTAGTAGAAAGTACGGAAGAATGACGTTAACAAGTAAACGTAGGTATGATTGACAGATATTTGACATAATAACTTTTTAAATACGTTCGTTAATGAGTTTTTGCTTTATTGTTTATAATATTTTCTGCGTGAAACAAAAATAGTTACAAGATTTCAACTTAATAGCAAGACTTATTTCGAGTGATTCAAAAATGCGTAAAATCGGAAGCAATAGAAACCATTTTCATACACGAATTGTTTTCGTGTTCGAATTTAAGATTCATTTCTAATGCTTCAAAAATACGTCTCCTGCACTGGACTTCCAATGACTAATGACGATAATGATGATAACACTTATTTATTTATCCTTAATTTAATGGTGTGCACGACTATATAGAATTATGAATAAAATATAGCCCAACTATATATTTTTATCATCTTAGCATATAATTTCTAGACACGTTAACTTTCTGATAATTTAAGGAAAACCTGTTATTGGTAAATTGGTCTGTATTTGACAAATTTGTTGTTTGTAAACGCTGTCAGTTTTCTTTGTCAATAAAATAAAAAATAATGAAGTTGATTCGACAAAGGCCATAAACACCTTCTGTGCAGATCTATTAAAAATCTTAACTTAAAGAACCTGTGCAGAACTTAACAGTTTCAAACGCTGCGTTATTGTGATTACCGTTTAGTTAGAAAAACATGACTCGGAGACTGCTTAAGACACTGAAAACCCCAACCTGACAAAGCAAATGGAATAGAATAGAATAGAATAATTTATTTCGCTTAAAAGTGTGTTGTTGTTGTTATACCTACATTAGTAAGGATGTACCTAAGAAGTTATAAAGGGTTACATTGCAAGGTGAATAATATAAAAGTGCGTCTTCGTTTATTTTATTTAACTATGCTATACTTTTATAACTAACTAGCTGTCCCGGCAAACTTCGTACCACCTTGTTTTTTATTTCGTGTTTTTTTTTTAAATAGTTATTCTCCTATTCGGGACGGAGACAAGTCCAAAATATCATACATCATAAAAATCGGCCCATCCGTTCTTGACTTATAAATGGAGTAACTAACCTGACTTTGTTTTAAAATGAAAAAAAAACAGAGTTTTCTTTTTACGTAGATTGATTTAGTTACTGATTCTAAGTAGTCCCTAAAAAATGGGCACTACCTTGAAATGTAACCCTGTATAATTGCAGGACCTTAGCGTTTAGGCTACACACAGTCAGATTCTGTCCTACAAATGTCATTTAATAAGCATGTGTCATGGGTCCTGCAGGTGGTATGCATGCAAACGATGCTATTTGAACTGGAACTTATGCGGTGGCGGGCACGCTGCGCAGGCGACGCGCGGCGCGGCTCCCAGGGCGCACGCTCCGTGCTGCTGAAAGGGCCCATCTACTTATTGGAGGAGATAGACGCACTCATCTTTCTGTGCAGCCCTATGTAGGTACCGATTGTTGTCGAATTAGGTTAGGTCTTTTTCAATTGGTGCCCACCCCAATATTCGACGAAAAGGTACTGAACACTTTCACTAAATAAACTTTTCGTGAGCTCGCAAGCAATAGCTGTAAGAATTTGATATATAGAATAGGCGGAATAGGTTAGAAAAACTTTATTTCATTTCACATAAAAAAATATCTACAGGATTTGTGTTGGTATAACTTGTGTCAGCACTAAGTAGTAGGTCCCAAGCAAGAAAAGTAAATAATTTTGTTTAAGTAAATTACCTACCTCTTAATATTTTAAACAAGTTGATAGATTTATAAGCCTACAAATCTTTATGCGCTTTTAGTCTTATGTGACAATTATTATGTGACTTTGTCTTTTACCAAAACTTGCTTAAAACCGCAATTCCGTATACCAAGAACTGTTTTTAAGACTAGCACGAGCAGTCCTAGCTGAAAAGTCGTGAAACAATCCATAATTTTGATCCGATTCTGAAATTATCATGCGATAAGTACTAACCTATTCCAGTTTCAACGACCTAGAAGAACTACACCAGGCCGGCCTCTACTTAGCCGATATGAACGGCCATGGTCTGTCAAAGGAGATGGTGCTCAATGGCTGGCAACACCTGTCTAGGCTAGAGCTACTCTTCGAGAAGGCAGAGAGTCGCAGCATATCTCTGGAGAAGTCCTGTCGGCTTCGTGACCAGTGGAAGAAGAGGGGCGATCAACTTCTGTACTCCATGATACCGAAGCCGATTGCTGATCATTTGAGAGCTGGAAAAGATCCGATGTCTGCCTGTCAGGTATTCTATCAGACCCCATAATTTTTCTTAGGAAGGATGCAAATAATTTTTAAAGTGAGTTCAAATTTTTATAGCTTGACTTGTAGATAAAGCAAGTACGGAGTATATACCTAAGTATATTATATGGTCCTATGTTATTAGTCAACTTTTTAGGGGTTTATTCTAATGCTTATTTAAAACATATTTTACAGTAGACTCAACATTAAAATCTCAAACACAAACGTAATGTTCCCATACAACTTATCATTGGAGATTCTTAAAAGATTAGTACTTATCTTACTTATATGTATACTTACTTACATGGACAAAACCAAACTCATGTCAAATGCCCGCCCATGTTGCGAGTATACGTTGGTAACTTTACTGTCGAAATTGTTGACAAATATGTATACCTGGGACAAATGACCCAGTTGGGTAGATCCAATTTTGAGAAGGAGATCAATCGTCGAATCCAACTCGGGTAACGTTCGGGAAACTACACAACGTCTTTTCGTCCAATATTGGCTCAGTGCCTAAAGACGAAAGTCTTTAACCAGTGTGTGTTACCAGTGATGACATATGGAACTGAAACGTGGCTTCTCACTATTGGCCTCATAAGAAAGCTCAAGGTAGCACAGCTTCAACAGCTAGCTGGAAAGGGCTATGCCTGGTGTTTCCTTGCATGGTCGAAATTGTTAACGGAATGATTAACGGTTAATGATCAATAACTCGAAAAAAAATTGGTGCTTAATAAAATAAAAGGTTTGGTTAGAATTTAACGGACTGGTTGGCTAGGTAAGGACCATCTAATAATAACTAGATACGTAGTGTGAATGATGCCTACCTAATATAACCGTTATTTGTAGCGTGACTGCTAATATTTTAAAAGTATTAATTATAAATTTAACAAACCCTTGACACAAAAATACAACATAAATAAAAAGTCAAAAATAAAATGTTACTATTTGTTTACTTTTTGGCCCTAAATCTTTATTACAAGTACATAATATTAATTTAAATTAAATTAAAGGTCCAAACACGCTAAATCGGCTATACCTAAGTTGCTAAAGGGTTGGGAATCCAGCAGTCTTAGATGTGCAGCATCAGCTCCAGGCCTCGATCATGATCTATCTAATACCTATTCATTGAAACCAGTCTTATGAGTCCAAACATCTGCTGTGGGCTTGGAAATCCAGCAGCCTCTTTGATATGCAGCATCAGCTCAAGGCCTTGATCATCATCTATCTAACACCTACTCGTTTAAACCATGCTTATGAGCATGGTTTAAATGAGTACACGCTAAATTGGCTGTAAATTGACCAGTAATTCAGAATCCCGCAGACTTCTTGATGTGCAGCATTAGCTCAAGGTTATCATGTCTCGGGAATACTACTAAGGTAACAGTGCATCAAATTTGAAATCAATCTGACTTGTGAAAGTTTGCAATAAGCTGATAATCCTTTTGTCATGTAGGAATGAGCTGATAACCTTCAAACGGCTGAACAGATCTTCATAAAATATAGCTAAGAGTCATATCTGTAATATCAGCTCTAAAACAAAAAAAAAACAAAATCGGTGCATTCGTTTGGGAGCTACGATGCACAGACAGATACACAGATAGCACCCCTTTTTTTTGTCAGGGTTAAAAAATATAGACCACGTGAACGAAGACGCGGGCAACAGCAAGTTAATAAAAAATATAATACCTACACATCATGTAGGAAGTACCTATTTGATATTTTTCCGATTTCGATGTTAGTACTAGGTGCCTTATTTAATACGTTATTATTATGATATGTGAGTATAAATACATAGCCCGTAGAACTGACGGCCGCTGGGGCAGAAAGGTTCTAGAATGGAGGCCACGTGCCGGCAAGCGCAGCGTGGGACGACAACCCACAAGGTGGACAGGACCTGGTGAAGGTTGCAAGAAGCCGCTGGATGCAGGGTGCTTCCAACCGGCCAATCAATCATTGGGGGAGACCTATGTTCAGCAGTGGACGTCTGGCTGAAATGATGATGATGACGATGATGAGTATGCGTACCTACTCCTATTTGCGAACACTTGTAGGCGTTCGAGAGCGTCACTATAATGTTCTGCGGCGTGCAACTGTCGGAGGCGGGCTCGCGAGCGGACGTCATGCAAACCGTCGCCTACATGAACGACCTGTACTCCAGGATCGACAGGCTGCTGGACACTCACCGGGTCTACAAGGTCAGCTATTTTTGTTAGAATTAAAGACTAAAGCGCTTGCTAAACGGAGAACGGACTCCTCTTAAGATTGCTCGACTTTGCCCTTACTCTACATTTCTTGCCGTCAAACGCCTGCTGCTATTTTAAGATGCTCCGTCCACTTTCATCAGCCCGCCAGCCAGATCTAGCCCCCTTGTATGGATAAACCATTCCGAAAATGGCCATAATCGATATTAGTATTTTCAAACTTAGTCCGAGTTTATATTCGCCTACACCACTCGAGTTTCAGTAACTAAAATTGATGTATGTTCAATCCGGAACAAGAACCGAAGAGTCGACCGGAAGAGGAGGCTGCCTGCCATGTGTCATATCATACCCACAACGCATCTGTCAATCTTAGAACTTTTCTAAAATTAACGTTAAAGTCAAAAGTGGAAAAGACCGCACCTAACAAATTAAACTTAACGAACAAACTGAACATCGAAACAACAATATTAAACTTACGTAGATGAAGTAAAATCATCTACGTTATAATTTTGTCCGTTGTCACTCCATTGTGAAATAATTAAAGTGGAAGCCAATTAACTCACCTAGGAATATTATGATTTCTCATCGCATTGCGCTTTAATCTGAACCAAGATTTTTTCATTTTTAAAAGAAAGACACGACGAAACCATGGTAGATTGCCGTCATATACGATTTGTAATCCACCTAGATGTGCAAATGTGGTTCTAAAATGGCGCCCAACGTGGAACCTTTTATGTCACCAGTCACCACGCTACATTTTAGTTTCCATTTACGGCATGTAGATAGTAGTAAAGGCAATTTTCAAAATGCATGTAAATAGTAGTTAGCCTAATAAGACAATTAAATGGAGCTTGCATTAAAGTCCAAAATCGGGTTTCGGGTTCAGTGTGCTAATAATAAAAAAGCGGGAGATCTTGTTCTTTGGCGCTCTTTGGGGGACGCTTAAGTCTGCGACGCAGACGCAGCAGTGGACTGCGATAGGCTGCCTTAATGATGTACTAATAATAAATATGAGTGCAGGTGGAGACGGTGGGCACGGTGTACATGCTAGTGTCGGGCGCGCCCGAGCGCCGGCGCGCGCACGCGGCCGCCGCCGCCAGCGCCGCGCTCGCCATCGCGCGCACCCTGCCCATGCTCACTATAGGTAACTACCCACCCTAACCCACTAAACGATTGAATAAACACGAGTTCTTATTTTTAGGGTTCCGTACCATCATCATCATTCGTCTGCACTGTTCCCGGTCATCTGGGGTCGGCGCAGTAGGATGTCTTATTCTCAATCCAGACCGGATTGCATGAAAGAGAAAGAGTCGTCATTGATTCACCTTTTATCTCGAAAACGCGTAGAGGTATCGAGTTGAAATTAAAACCATATAGGTAGGTACTCAGGTCTACAGTCCCTTAAAGATGTGAAAAAATTTATCATTCAAGTTAACGTTAAAGAAGATACGCCTATTTATGCCGCTAAACTTATATTTTGACACTCACAAGGAAATCTAAATTTACAGGGTAGGTACTTTCGGTTAACCATGAAATTTAGCAAGTAATATCGTCTTATACTACAAGTAGGTGTAGGTACATTTATTCAATGTTGTAATGAATTTGTAATTAACACGGGACTTGATTCCTAACTATTTATAATAAGTACCTACCAATTTGTACGGACCCTCGCTGGGCGAGCCCGACTCGCACTTGTCCGGTTTTATTCATTCATACCACTGCTGCAAATTTTGCTCCCATATCTATTCATTAAAATTTTACTTTGATCCTTGCTTACTTAAAATACTAAAATGGCAATAAATAAATATGTTCTAAACAACTCGCCAATTGTCATGGTCTAGGGACCTGACGTTCTTGTTACGAGGAACCAGACAATTTTGATCAGGGGCATCTTCTAACAAATCATTTTTCTAACTTGTGCAAAGTCGAAAATCGAACCCGGGACCACTCACCACGATACTACGCTAATCGAGTCGTCGCGGCATCGGTGTTCCAGTGACTAGCAATGAACATTCCTTCCAGGTATCCACTCCGGCCCGTGCGTGGCGGGCGTGCTAGGCTTGCGACTGCCGCGCTACTGCCTCGTGGGCGACTCCGTTAACACTGCCAGTCGCATGCAGACTACTTCAGAGGTTCCTTAAACACCCCATTTGTGTGGCATATTAGGCTTCTCAAAATGAAGACTTCACAAAATTGAGATTTCTCAAAAAGGCTATTTTCAAAAATCCACAATAGGCCGATTAAAGTATTTGATTAGTGACAGTTAGTAAGAAAAGCATTTTCCGATGTTCACTGTTTATTGCGAAGTTCTAATTTTGAGAAATTCTGAACAAACTTTTAAAGGCTTTTTGACAGTATAAATGTACCTTATAAACATTTGGGCGCCAGTTACCTGAATTGCATTCTTTTTTTACCGCTTAAGTGCAATTCATTTACTTTTGGGCGCCAGTTTATAAAAATGGAGCACAAAAATGTGTCAAACTTTTTATCTCAGTACTTTCTGTTTTTTTTTTTGACGTATTAACGTCTCGTCATTTTTTTTTCAGCCGGGACGCATACAAGTGTCAGCTAAAACCGCAGCTCAGTTACCAGCTGGCAGATTCAGACTCAGGCGCCGAGGACTCATCAAAGTCAAAGTAATATTCCCAACTATGGTTATTTTAAGGCTTTAAACAAAGTTATAATACAATTGTACAATATCCTCTAACTCCTAATCTTAATAACTTTGATGTTTTTAGGGCAAGGGCACGATGGAAACCTTCTGGCTAGAAGGTGAGGTAGAAGAAGAGGAACAAGACGAAGCACTGCAGCTGTTTTCTGCACTGTGTGGGGACAATTAAATTTACTGATAGTTTAAAATCGATATGCACTTAGAAAAGAAAAACTTTTCTTGTGTTATAGCAACTTACGTGAAACGAGTAATACTTCTTTACTGCAAACAGACATGCATCATTATTACTCACCTACAACTTTAGATCACCTATAAATAAGAAAACCGATAAAAGACATGGCCGAGTGCATTCCGCACTCGCTAGTCGCCAATCTGCCCAGTGGAGCTGTAGAGGCAATCTGCTATTAGTATGGGTCTATTAAAAAAACGATCAAGGAGCATGTTACCCAATTGCTAATAGTAAATTCAACATATTATTTCAGAGACAGTGTGACTGACGCGAATCATGAAGGTATTATTTGATAAAGGCAACTAATTTCCTACTTATTAAATTTTCTGATACCCCAGAACACTATAAAACTACCCAGCATAACAATATTGTAGACAATTTACAGCGTGTCCCTGAATAAAGTGCAATGCCGAAAGGAGTTTAAACTAAACCAAATAATATCAACAACAAAAACAAGCATTTTTTTTTCAGTCTGTTCATCAATAAAATCTTTTTTGTCTTTTTCTTGCTCTTGGATTGCACCTTATTCAGGGGCACGTGTGTATAACCAACCAGTATAACCAGTAATTTAATGAGAATTTTGGGGAAAGTAGATAAATAATACAAGAAAACGATAGACTTACTAAATTGTAATTTAATATCAACAGACGAATTAAATTCGTAGTTTTTTTCTCTATTTTATAAGTAGATTGTTGTCAATATAGTTACAATTTTAATATTTTATTGTGTCTTTATGGTATAATAGAAATTACAATCTTAGATGCCATAATGTAGATAACATATGATTACAAATGCTAGAACAACGCTAATTTAAAGTATATTCCAAAAATTTGTGAAATTATTGAAACGAGGCTCAAGATCTGCGCCATTTCTTAGATCTAAGTATAAACTAACTTGATGCGTGGATTAAAATATTTGAATTGGCGATGTTAGAACCAACTGATCGATTACGAAGTAAAGATTTTCCATGCAAGCCCAGAAACGATGTTCTTTTAGAACATACTGATTCTAATGTTCCAACCCAAAATTCAAATTGAATCACCATGGTTCTAACGCCATCAACCAACAGTCAACGCTACTTGCAAAATTAATTCACTTACATGTTTTTCTAACGTTGCACGAAAGTGTAGCATGTAGTGACAGATTTCCTAGAAATTAGTGAACTTGACCGAATATTCAGTTCTACAATAAAGTGCTAAATGAATTATAAAATTGCTTCCTAAATTATTTTCACAAAACAAAGACATATTTTTAAAATTGTAGTTTGTGTGAACTTAAACGGTTTGGGCTGCTTCTATAAGGTAGCTTGAAATGCAAACATTTATATTAAGAATATTTAATTTTAACATATTATTGTAATAAATCTTTGTGTTATTATACAAAGTACAAATAAAAATAATATCTAAACACAAATTATTCTTATTACTATTTGTACTTCATATTGGTGGCGCCCTATTTCCTTAAAATAGCTGTCAACAATGAACAATTGCTACATAGCAAGTAGTAGCTATGAGAAATACAAACTAAAGATAGCTGCAAAATACATTTAACAATTCTTTGTACAGTAGTCGAGACGAAATTGTAAAATAAATATTTACCACAGCTGCATCTCATTTTACGCATTTTAGATTTCAATAACCAATTGTATGTAAGTAACAACTTGTAAATCTTTTAGACAACTTCAGTGCTTTAATTTTAAATTATTATCTAGAACTTGGCACTAAAGTACACTAGGACGGTGAAGTTACGTACAGTTAACCAATCAATAAATAAACTACTTTAGTAATACGGATTCATCATACACTAAGAACAGTAAGCTATATAAGGTGCTTCATTAATTTCTGCAACGGCTGAAATGGGTAAAAGTATTGCTAATATAGATTACGATGGTAAAGAAATTTTATATCCATAACATCATTAATTTTTTCATTAAAAAAATTATATTAAATAAAGATTAGGCTTTATTCTGTCTCAAACCGTCCACATTTGTCCAAAAATGCTAACGTTTCACATTATACCGCTCCTGCGCAGTGTCAAGGGCGGATGACGAAGTGTGTTATGCAAATTGAAGCAAGCAACCATTTATTTAGTCTTTTCGCAAATAATTAATTACCGATCCGGGGCACGTAATTCCTTCACTATCGTGATCTATATAAGCAATACTTTTACCCATTTCAGCCGTTGCAGATATTTATGAAGCACCTTATATATTAGACAATATGCGAATAAATAAACATTAAATAACTGTACATTCGTTTGATCAGTAAATTAAACAATTAAGGCACTAGAATAAAAATAAACGAGTACGTACAAAATCCAGCACCTAATAGGCTATTTGACTCAAATCAAAATTAATTAAAAAAATAATTATTTCATTTATTATTCGACTTTAGGAACCTAAATATATCGATTTCAATACATAAAAGTAGAAGATGGTTGTAAAATCAAATTTAAAAAAAACTAATTTGAAACTGAAAACGCTGTCCATGATTGCGACGTGAGTGACGTCAGTCTTATGGTAAACGATCAAATGTCATTCGAGTCTTTTATGTATTTTTGCATTCTCAAACGATACAGTAATGATAAATCCTATATTTTTTGTGTAAACTATTGGAAATCATGTTTGATTTATTCAGAGAGGTTGTATTCTTAAAGACATTTAATTCGTTTGTTTGTTTACTAGAGAGAGAGACTACGTCATGGCACAGATAATCTATAGACCAAAAGGCTGACAGCGTTTTCGTCTGTTATGAAAACATTATTTTAAAATTAAAGTTTTGTAGTTTTCTAAGTCTTAAAAAAATATTAACAATTTAAGACCTGTTTAAAAAAAGTGTCAACTAGCCTATTATGTTGGCGTTTACACAAATAGAAAAAAAAGATGTAAAAACAATCATAAAATATAAAAAGAACAACATACAAAATATAGTACCCTCAGAATGCTCTGTAGGGTCGACAACAAGAAATTGATAGTTGTAAAACAAAAATTGGTCCACAAACCTTTGGACACGTTTGAATAGGATACAAACAATAAGAAATTCTTAAACATTATTATACGGCGATGACCATTTACTTTTTTTAACCATTAAATATAGCAATATGTGTTATAGTGTATAATTACATAAGTTACAAGTAATTTTGATGAGTTCTAAACATATTTTACTACAATTTAATTTTGACTCGTATTTAAAATACTCATATTCATTATTTATAAAATTAGATAGTAAGTACTTGGTTTAGATAGAATTATGAAGTAGAATAACATTTCGTTAAAATGTAAGATGGCTCAGTCTTTATAATTTATGCGAAACCGATGGTCAGGTGTTCAGGTTATTAACGAAACCAGCGTTTCTCTAACCTTTTCTAAAATAATTTCATAAAGGTTTTTTCTCACAATCACAAGCCCAAAGATTCAGTTTTAGTAAACAGATTTTTCATAACAGCTACTCATCGAATCGTTTCCTATTTAACCGACCAAGTTAAAAGAAAATAGTAACTATCACAATTCATAGTAATATACTTATTGCAATATCAATAAAACTTAACCCTAGGGAATGTAGCTTAAGTCTAGCGTTTGAGAGGTTTTTATTTGAAGAGAGCTGTCACTTCTTCGATAGTCTTGTTTTTAGTTTCGGGGAGCTTGAAGTATGTGACAATGAAGAATATTATGAGGAACCCTGTATAGGGCAAGAACACGTAGTCACCCAGAGCATCGGACATCGGTATGAAGGTTAGGCCCACGACGAAGTTTGCGGACCAGTTGACCAGCGCGCCCACGCTCACCGCAGCGCTGCGAGCGCCCTGCCCGAACAGCTCAGACAATATCATCCAAGGAATGGAACTTGGGCCCACGCCGAAGAATGCCACATACAAAAATGTAAAGATCACAGCGAAAACACTCATCGTAGAATTAGCCTTGGTAAAGAAAGCCACTGTCATCAGAATAGAGAACACAGTCATACCGGCAAGACCCCAAAGTTGGAGAGTGCGTCTTCCCAATCGGTCGATCAGAGGAATAGAAACTAAAGCCATAACAAACAGCATACTCCCCACGCCGATGGTTGCAGACCGAGCCACTTCATCCGCGAGTCCAGCGTTAACGAAAATCGTTTGAGAATAGTACAGAACGGCATTGATTCCACTCCACTGTTGAGAAAGATGCATCACGATTCCGATGATTAGGGGTTTCCTCAAATGGCTAATCTTAAAGAGATCAAGAATAGTAAATTTCTCTTCTTGCTTGGCAGCGTGGTCTTCTACGTGCATATCGTTGATCTCATCATTGATTTCACTGGTTCCTCTGATTTTAGTTAACGCTATCCTCGCTTTCTGTTCATCGTGGGCCGCTAACAACAAAAACCGTGGTGATTCAGGAGCAAATGGTAACATAAGACACTGAAGAGCTGAAGGGAAAACTGCTAACCCAAGTAACCACGGCCAGCCCTCGTTGCTGCCTAGAATAACGTCGATGCCGAGTATCTGAGCACCGACCATACCAAAGGCGACAGCTAGTTGGTTAACCGTGCCGAAAGCTCCTCTCAGCCTGAGCGGGGCTACTTCGGACACATAAGTCGGCGAGGCGGTCGTTGCGAAGCCGCAGTTAATTCCTATGACAAACCTTCCAATGATGAGCATTTCAACAGAGCCCGCCAACTGGCTGAAGCCCATTAGGATAGCTCCAATGACTCCGATTATAGCGTTAATGAACAGGGCTTGTTTTCGGCCAAGTTTTTCTGCGAGCCAGCTGGCTAGGGGACAGCCGATCATGCCGCCGACGGCGAAGATGCTGACGATGATACTGAAGATGAGGCCGACGTTGGCGGTAGCGGAGTACTGGTCGCGGATGAAGTTCTCGATGAAGTTCCGAGGCGCGTTGATGACGCCGGTGTTGAAGCCGAACTGCAGCATGCCCAGCACGGCCGCGCTCACCGCGTACAGCAGCGCGCCTGTTGTCCCTCCGCCGGACATTTTCGGGCGTGTTTTTGACTCTGAAACGCGAAGAAAAGGAAACATTAGTTTTTTTATCTACTTACCTATTGCTGAGGACTATAAACCTCCTAAATGGCCATCTGAACTTTGATAAAAAACCATACATAAGATTTGAAAATCTTCTATTTAAAAGTTTTATTTTAAAATTCTGTCGAAAACGAATCATATCTTATCAAAAAATCACCAAAGTGGGTTTTTGGGATGAGATCAGTGGCAGCTTGCTAAGATAAATTCAGCTGCGGTTTCAGTTAAGTCAGATAAAAATATAAGTACTTGATAGACACGGTAAAAGGGACAACAGACAAAAAACAAGCAAAAAACACAATACGTAGGTACGTACCTATTCTACGTGATTAACTTTTGCTTGATACTATCCTAATTCGGTATATATCACTAAATCACTATCCTAAATCAGTATTTTTTATATTATTTTATCTCTGTAATTGCTCATAATGACTAAATAGTTTTACTTAATTATACCTACCTATATTAGATTAAAATATTACCGTAATAATATGTATTCGATGATAATAAAACTGATTGTGTCAA
Organism: Anania hortulata; assembly: GCA_963576865.1. NCBI lineage: Eukaryota > Metazoa > Arthropoda > Insecta > Lepidoptera > Crambidae > Anania > Anania hortulata. Next base: position 4,135,578 of record OY756399.1, on the reverse strand, counting down.
TATACGGAAACATCAAATTATAATGATAAGTCAATAATTATTATATTTGTAAGACAATTACAATTATATTTTCCCAAGACACTATTCTTCATACTAGTAATTTCTTATGGATAGATATTTTATAAATTGTTGAAGACACTCGCATACTAGGTCTAAACGCAAAATTGAATTACAATTTATACTCTTTACAGCCTTCAAAATGATATGGTTTGTTTGTAAATTTAAAAAAGTGAAATCTTGGAGACAACTGGTCCGTCGGTTGCACAGAACTGTTTCTTTTCATAATTCAACACGCGGTAACATCTGTTAGTGAGAGTGGCAGGCTAATGAGTGGAAATGGGCATATTAGTCAAATAAACAAATACAAGGAAAACCACTCTGAAATCCGTAACATATTTTTTTAACTTACAAAATGACGCATTCGATAGGTATAGGTAATGCTTGACTAAAACTTGCAATGAATGCTTGTAAGTAGGTACCTAAATCCGGATTAAAGCAAATTGAATACGGCCGGAGTATTACGCACTTATGTATTACTAACATTTTAAAATCATTAACCTCCATTACAAATAGATTTTTATAAATATTAACGAAACACCAAAATCGAGCAATTCAATAAATAAGTGCGATTTCTAAAGAACGATTTATGATATTTTTTAGGACATATTTTTAGGTACACCCAAAGAAAGAAGAGATTGTTAGCGATTCAAGAGATTATTTATAATAAAATTAATATTTTATAAATTATGGATGTCATTTGCGACTTACAGGCAGCACCACTAATTTACAAGTAATACGAAATAATACTATTTTACAAGTAATACATGTAAAATGCTAGAGCCAAGTGGTCGGTCGACTCGCTTCAACACAATTGTTTCTTTTCATAATTCACCACGCGATAACATCTGTCAGCGAGACTAAATACTTCTCATAATTAGTGTAAAATGCTCAGTTAGTCAAATAACAGAATGCAATGAGAAAAACAACTCTTGGAATTTCCATAAAATGAATTTAAATTTAAAAAACGACGCATTGGTTAGGTTATTAAAAATGGTAACAACTGCAAATGAATATTTTATTGTAAGTTCTATAACCTGTATTAATAAATGGTATGGTATCATATTGTATCTATCTACCTATTTATTATATGTTACACTTACAAGCCATTAACCTACATTACGATAACTTTTCACAAACAAAAAATGACCAACTACCACAAACGAGCAATACAAATAAGTGCGATTTCTGTTGGTAAGTATAATATTTTTAAATAAATATTTACTCACACCCGAAAAGCAGAATAGTTGAACTCGAAGTCAACGATCCAAGATACTGACATTCAGACAATGATAGTGTTACGTAATTACGTTTTATCAGAATAAGATATGAAATCTGATCTACATTGTGTAGATAATCATGACACGTAGTCAAGATATACCTAATTAAGATTCTTTTACTAAATATGCAAATATGAAAATACACTTCGAATAGGAAAAAAACGTTTTCCTATATTATAATCGAAGTTTGAATTCTTTACTTTTACACGCTAAAGATATTTAAAAAATTGGATTACTTATTTAAGTTAGAAGTAGACTGGTGTACCTAGACCTACATAGTAAAGAGCCAAATTTAATGACACCAATTCTATCCAAGACACCATAAAATAGTGCCATAACACTATGTAAGAACAATGCGTCATTTTTTAGCCAAATGAGGCAACAATAAACCGCAAGCCTTTCAAAATTGACGTGTCGTAGTCACAAATCCGCAATAAGCAGTGATATTGTATTGTTATTCCAAAGGTTTTTATGCGACAACAATCAGTCACAATATGAGGTATAGAGGTTCGTAAAATGCAAATACCAATTCGTCTTTATAAGATTTGTTTTGACTTAAGGGAAATTTCCAGTCCCGTATTTCCCTGTAATATTAATAATACTTGTTGAAATCATTTGATTTTTGTTGATGTTTTACGTTATGAAATGTCCTCTCTCTTTTTTCACTAAAATAAATCACTAATCATAGAGTTGATTAGTGAAATAAATTCCAAAAATCCGAATACAAATCTTGCGATCTCGTATTCGAGACTCCGATTCCAAATCGTAATCGGAAACATCCAAAACAAGTATTTTTGAACCTCAAATCGACCGACTTGAATAACCAACATTGGTGAATCCTTTTGAATAAGTTCATAAAACTGCCAGCATTAAATGCCTCTGTAAACAATACTACACATGTCATGTTTTTATCATAGCAAAAGTATTTTTGGACCTATCGAAGATGGTAATATTTTAAACTTTGCTGATAAATAATCTTAGTTACGTAAATCGAAAGTAAGAAGCTGTCACGTTGTAAAAGCGATGGAGAAAGTCTACAGTTTAACTCTTCAATAGAAGTAAAACGTTTAATTTCGAACTGCCACGAGAAGAACAAACTTTATGTGCAATGAATAAAACATGGTAGTTAATTATATGAAAATAGATTCGCAAACATAGTTTACTTGAATGGATCTGTCACGAAGCATACAAACAGAACAAAACTATTTATAAAAGACGTCAAGTTATAGGTTTCAAGACCGCAAAATAAACTTTGTAAGAGTTATAGAGGTTAAAACAGGCCTAAATAAAATAATATCCTTAATGTATTTCGACAGAATGGTCAAAAAATAGAGCCCTGGGTTAGAAGGTATTATTTATTCAGTGTTACGTATTAAGTTGTATCGAAAACCTAATATTTGTCTTTTGACATTACATTAACATTCACTAGTTTTATACGAATTTTCAGGATCTAAAGATGGTAATGTTTCCAAGCCGTAACATAACATCATACAACAATAATGAATAGTTGTGATTTCTAGGTAAACCGACATTATAAATTCAATCTTTGTAATTGAATTATAAGTCGCGTGATGAGTTTTTATATCATTGTTATGTTAATAGCAGCTAGTTGGCGTACAAAATAAACTACAAAAAATGCATCGTAATCTCTTTTTTTTTTGTGGCAAATGTGTTGTTCAAGCAATGGTTATGTAAAAAATAAAAATGTAGTAAAATAACATTGTTTTCCCTTTTATTATCAGTAAACGTGTTATCGTACAGATCTTAGAGACGGAGATAGATACTGTTGCATGCATTATTACTTTTTTTTTTTAATAAGATTTATATATTCGCGATATCTTGTAATTTTAGATTTATTATTTGTTTTTGATCTGATGACAAGATCACAAAATTACGTAGCCAGCGACCTAGTGATAGTTTTTAACGATTTTGGTAGGGTTAACAATTTAGACGTTTAAAAGTGTCTTATACGGGTCTATTTGCATAAACACAATTTGATATTGATGGTTTTTAGGTCGTAACATCGAACGTTACAAACTTTGTCCTTTGATGAAATAATGAACGAATGATGTGGCATTAATTGGTGCGTTTCAAACTGCGCTTGAATATTGTCTCTCGTCGCGACGGTTCCACGAACGCATGGCGTTTGTTTACGCTTTGCAGCAATCAACATCGCGCGCGCAACACCAATCGCGACAAACATATTACTCACCTAAAAGTTTTACACTACACAACTGTCAGGGATAATGAGGACATTTTCATACGCGATTGACTAAGCGTGCACCGTGCAGCGTACTTGTAGACCACTGCGGCCGACGAAGCGAAACGCACTGGCTTGGGGCTTGCGCAAGCACAAGGTTGTCTTGCTTCTTTAGCGCGACAGCTATTAAGCCAAGAACATAACTTGCAAACGATAATGTTATCGTTAAACACGAAAGAAACGTATATTTCATTAATGTTATTGTTACTTTTTAGACATTAAGACCTAATTCTAGCAGAAGCGAGCAGTAAAGTATAGAATGGATGACTTATACAATATCAGAACACTTTCAATAAATGTAAGATTTCATTAGTAGGTAGCATCGGCTTATTTATTTCTATCGTCAAACGGCTTTCTGTGTTCCGGATAGAAGGGTAAGATTGGCAACATATCCAATCAATCAAGTAAACGTTGAAGCACGCTTAGACTTCAAAGCCACTTACTGTCAGTTGATATTGCAATAGAATTGCTTTAAAAAATACTTTCAGTTTTAATAGCTATTATATTAAATAATTTAACTCTAGATAAATTATTTAAGACTTTAATTAGCGTAATAAATAGGTATTGGAAACTTCATCGGACTACACTAACCCTAACGCGTAGAAACCGGCTAGTCAACATATAACAAACTTGTGCGGTACGACGATACATAATATTAACATAATAGGTACATCACAAACGGCGCAATCATAATCGCGCAAATACCATTCATGTTCTGTATGATCCCTCAAATTATCCTCAGCAACTCAGATTGAATAATGACATGAAAAAAATTACATGATAATAACAGAATGTCAGTCTGCAGCCTCAAGCTTCATTCAATAAAGCTATAGACGAACATACATAATATGTATGCAGTATGATGCATCATGGGATTGAGGGTTTGTGGTTTTGTACGAGATTAGCAAAGCAAGTTAGAATTCTCCTTACTCTTTTTTTACAAAAGAATAACCAAGGACCTAGAACAAACTTAAATAAGTTTGAAAAACATTTTCAAAGTCAAGAACACCAACATAACATCATAATATGTTAGCTAGATCCTAATAAAACTCAGTACTCAGGGACACATTTTCTTTTATCAATAATGCTAACTAACTAATAACACAGTTTACACTGTATAACTGTCTCTAACGTGAAACAAATGCGATAATAATATGGAACTTACTACGGTGGCGCGAAACACCAATCAATATGTAATTTGAATATCTACCTGCAATCTCCCCTAACAAGAAATGAACCGCTTGAGTTTCCCCCTTTTTACACACGAAATAAGATATGTGGTTGGACTCATTACCGCCAGGTCATTGACATTTTGGGATTTGTAAGGCAATAAACACTAGAAAAATAGTTGACTTAACGTATGCTTGATATGTTCATTGAATATTGGTCGGGAAATTCTAGGTCTCAAGCGTCCAAGGACACTTCAATCTACTGAAAATGAAGAACATGCAACCGAATCAAAATTTTTGTTTAATCTCATGCATTAAGTTTAACAGGCGTGGTTATTTTAAAAAGTCAAATATCTATATATATATATATATATCATTGCGTAGTTGTTTACGTTTATAGTATCAAGAAAGCTCACTAATGTGCTTGAAGGTCAATTTAGAAATGATAACCAGAGAATATAGCAACTAAAAACTACAATCTGAATGAGATTTCGAGTAAATACTAATTATATAATATCAATTTAAGCCTTATGGACTTTTAAGTAGGTATATTTTAAATACGCCACTTAAAGGTCGCCCACTTATTTATTATTAATGCAGTATGATAAAATTTAGCACCTGTTAGGAAAATAATTATTCCATAAACGGAACAAGAATTGATAGTACCTACTGTCCATTTTATGGTACGAGTATTGTATGTACAATCCACTCTTGGTACACTTTACTTCACTTTTATTGGATTGAAAACGTATTGCGTGGACGCGTACCTACAAGCGTAGTAGATCGTTATGTGATGAACACCTTTTTTGAATAATGTTAGATGATGAACGTCTGTTAAGAATATAATTTTAATGTTATTAAATTATATACGAGTATATAAAAAATTAATTGAAATTGTAAAGTATAAGAGTCCCTATATAAAAATTCATCGCGTATCAGTTCCTAAACCTATCATTCGATTGCGATGAAATCTTGGTAATTTGTTTTATACGCATGCCGGGGATGGTTGTCCAAAACATTGTAGCAACTTTATTTGAAAGGTGTCGAACGCCTGTACAAATTCTCATAGTCAATATTCTATGTTACAGAACTGATAAAGTGTTTTTAATTGTTTTCAGGCTTTTTAATAGAAACACTATTAATATTATGCTTTGCAAGCTGCACTAGTAAAAATAAATGTTAAAGAGATTGAGTCAAACTGATTTCATTTATTTAGGTGTCTAGTCATTCTACAATGGTATTTATTTAAATAGTTTGTTATAGTGTTTATTGAGATTGGACGAATTACTATTTGAAACGAAAATAGGGTAAGGGTAACACTGAAAAACCATTAAAGTTTGGTAGGATTATGGGTTACTTAACTTAAACAAAGAAAGGCCCGCTTGAATGATTGATTTTTAATTAAGCCTACATAAAAAGATTCTCTAGATTCCCTAATATTTGGCCGGCAATATTACGTCATTCGCGTCGCGTCGGCCTAAAAGTACGCACACTCACCCGGCGCCAAAGAAATGCGATCGGCTCAAGATAATAACGCTAAAATAATAGTTAATACAGTAGGCCCCCTGTCTCCTTAAACGTACAACAGCTGACGTTAGTTAGAATACCTGAAAGATAGCCTGTCTGTCGCGAGCGCGACACGTTTCTATTTATTTAAGGTCCTTTTTACGTTTTAACAGTGCAAAAATTTTACACTGTATTGACTGAGACTGACATTAACTACTAACTAGTTTAAATAGTAATAACCAATCTTTGAGTACATACCCTAGTAGAGTAGCAATACGAACCATCTTTCTCCAAAACTAGTAAGTGGTTTTTCACTTACATTTAGTATGAAATGATAAGTTCTGTTCACTCTGGCCCATACAAAAAAGTACAGAAACAGATTTAAAAATGGCGGAAAATTTCGTCGAACAAACCATATGACATTTCTACTCTATAGGGTATCTGTTTCATGTAACCAATAAAACCAATATAATTCTGCAAATAGGCCTTATTAAGCTCTTTTACACGTCCCAATTATTTTTTTACCACGTACTTCGCGACAATTTTGTTGGCTAGCGCCGAGAAGAAGCAGCTTAAGAAACTTAGTCACTATTATTAGCCTCTTTTTAAATAATGTGTTTACATTAAATATAAAATGTACCTCTACGAGCAAGGCAGCATTTAACTCAATACGGTTTTATCATGAAAATAATCAGTGTAATAACCTTTTTTCATTAAAAGTCCATCCACCCGCGTAGTCAATATTTCTGGTGACCTGAGGGCTGGTAGCTACTTTGGTCCATTGGCCAGCTTAGCTTAGCTTAGCTATTCAGCGAGGTAATGCTGCCAGCCTGCTGGGCACCTTTAACCTGCCTGTGGGATTGAGTGACGTTGAGCTTTTATATTATTTTATATACCTTTTGTCAATTATCTAACTGAACATAATCAAGTTAAAGTAGTAGCAAAGAATCCAGCCCAATGACAGTTTATCTTAGAGACATGGCAGTATGAGTGAGTCTACTATAGGCTTCTTCAATTGTGATAATTCTTAGCATTCCGTAACTACGCGACGAGACTTTACTAGGCCTTTGACTTTGACCTACTAATACCTTTTTCCAGACTCTTCAGAGATAAAATGAACGAAAATAAATATAGAACAATAAATGCACATGAATTATCTTATTACATTACACTTGTTAGGTGCGATTCTACCTCAATTCTTAATTGGTTTTTTTTGGTGTTAATTGGTTTAAATAGTTAACATTTACAATAAATACGTACACCATAGGGTTTTTAAAAACGTTTTACTAGTATTTTGTTATCTAATTCGACTTTTAATGAGATTAAGTTATGCTACTACGAGTATAACTACACGTCTTAAAAAATAAAGACCTAAGACGAGTTGATTAATAATTGATTACTAAAAAAAAGTTTTTTTAAGACAAGTTTTTATTTAAATGCGTTGAAAAGAATAAAAGCGTTTAACAAGGTCTCAGCAGGTCCTTTTATTCAATACCCATATTAAATGAATGCATAAAAACCAAGTCAGCCATCTTCACATGTCCGTCATATTGGATAAAGAATGACACACTTTATTTTTCGAGTTATTCTTAAGTCCTTTCATTTGATACCCATATTGCAGGAGTGCATCAAAAATAACTAGTCTGCCATGTTGGGTGTTCCGCCATGTTGGATTTAGTATGACGTCACACAGCTAAGCATGCATTGTCATCCAAACTAAATGTGTATTCAAAATTTCAGCTCAATCAGTTTAAGATATCTGCTTTAAATTGAGTTGCAAGATTCCACCCGAACAAACATAGATAAATACATACCTACATTGCAAAGCTAAATTGTACATCTTTCTGTAAAAATCATGTGTATTTTACTTGTATGATGTGCAATAAAGAGTTTCTATCTATATATCTATCTTTTTGAAGTGAAGAGAGAGCTGCTTGGTTGACTAATAGGGCCGAAGACAAGAAATTCCGGATGGCATCTATTGGCCATCCGGTGAGGATGACCTACTTCATTAGGACTACGGGATATTCGGGGCTTGAGATTACAAAGCATTTTATTAAATATGATTTTTTTTAGATCGTTTATTTATAAAAATACGATGTCCTTATTGAACACTTCTTTCTAACTTTCGATCTGAATTACGATTCTAGAGTAACAATGTTAAGACATGATGGATACCACCTACTGCAGGTGCTTATTATAGGCAAGATTGCCGGGAAGAGACATATCGGTCGCAGAAGGAAGTCATGGCTCTGAAATATCCGGGAATGGACAGGAATAACGAGAGCAGCCCAGTTGTTCCTTCTCGCCTAAAACAAGGACAAGTTCCGGGAGCAGCTACCCTTAGTAATTGAAGAGGCACTATAAGAAGTAGTAACAATGTTAGTAAAAAAAGGTAGGAATTTAAAAAAAAGATGTAGTCTAGATTTTTGCTTGATTGTACATTTTAATTTAACATGATTTTAATGAAAACTTGATTTTATGTCAATTACAAAAACAAATGAATTAAGTAACAAACTAAATTATTACTAAATTATTTGTACTAAGTCTATGATAACAGCCGGTGCAACCCGAAAGAAACGTCAGGACCGCGGTAAAACCGCGCGTCATGTTCAAAAAAATTGATGCGGTCAACAGAACACGGACCTACCTGTAATTGTTATTCCATTCTTACGTAAGTGATATATATGTGTGCATTCATTTCCAACCTGCCACGACCACGTCATAGTTTTCCAAGACATTGTTCTTCAAATTATGAAAAAGTACCACTTGTTTTTAACACTCGAGAAACTATTACGCTTTAACTCAAACACAGTTCTTGTTAACACAGCTGCAGCAGACTTATTTAATTACGAGCGACTGCTTTGCAAAACTAATCAATTGTTGCAATACCAACCAACCACTTAATCCACATTCTCAATTGTACATCATGTGTCTACAATTACGATGCTTACGAAGATACTTAAAACTAAATGATAGCTCTCTAAATAGGTAAGTAAGCGTATGTAAGCGTAATTATAATATCAAACAAGCAATAATGTAATTGTTTGGGTTCCAGAGCAAAATAAAAATAAAAATAAATTATTCAGTCTGTCTGTTCGTTTATCACAAGTTAAAACTTTTTTATTTTTCTTAAATAGACATATACTGTTGCCTTTACAGCTTCATCCATGCTGCGTTACAGACTTCTTAGTCTGTACGTAATAAAGACCAGTTCACGCGGGCTCCATTCTAATGGGCCTGATTGTAAAGTATGCCTACATACGACCGACTGAAGGGCACAGCCCTTACCTCAACTATGAGGTGGTTTGGGCCATACTCTATCACGCGGGCCCAGTGCGGATTGGTGGAGTACTGCAAGGTCAGTGACTGAACCCTACGATCAGATGTAAATAAGCCGCCTTAAGGCCTCTGACTTGGCCGTGTGGAGACGTAAGGAATACACTTCCCCACCGCCAACAGGAGCTGTGTCCTAAGAGGCGACTAATTCCTGTAGCACGAGACGGGCAGGAGCGTCTGCGTGCGTAATGTTATAAAAAACTGCGCTTGCCAACCCGCCTGCCAATGGTGGCGAGTATCGGCGATCCCCCCCGATGAAAATCATTGGGGGAGGCGTGTATTCAGCAGTGGACGTCCTATGGCTGAAGTAATGATGATGATGAAGGTCTCTGACTAAGCTTTACGACTAGTAGCAAGCGATATTAGCCAGGACCAACTTTAAGCGTGCCTTCCAAAGCACAAAGATGCTTGTTGTGATAAATGTCACTAAATATGAGTCGGAAATTCGGAATGGTTACCCATCCACTCACAACCACGGCAAGGGCTGCTTAAGTTTGGTAATCACTACCAAAGCGCTTGAAGGCTTGAGAGCGCTGGCGGGTCCGATTGAGGGATGGTATATAGGTACTTTCAACTTAAAAAGCTGAACTTAAATTCGATATGATTTAATATAGGTTATACATATAAAGCATTTACGCATACGTGCTTGCGCATCGCTTAGCCACTTCACGGATTGTTCGACGAACGAAACCAACATATATGCGACTGTAACCCGCATTCACATTCGCGTTTATTCTTTTCTACTTCAATTTGCAACAATGGGTGACATCTACACGAAGATGCGTCCGTGTTGCATTCGCTAAGTCCATATAAATAAACGCGATTATGTAAATACAAAGGTCGCCTTCACTCAGCCCTTCACCTCACGTGAAAAATACGACGTCATGTTTACATTTTTACTTGGCATAATTGATGATACATTACAAATACTCCTCAGTACAGTATAAACGGAATATGCATTTCAGCGTTTTTCAAAATTCAATCAACAATAGTTTTCTATTGTGTTTGGACAAATGGTTTGAAAACCTAGATTAATACTCCTCTGAAGCACTTTTTTTTTATCAAAACCTCTGCTTAATGTTTGTTACCTTTGACACTATAATTTTCCTTAAAAAGTTACAAGCATTGTGCATATTGTTAGAATTGTTTGCATTCTAGATGTTTCAGTAACATTGAATTGGAAAAGGGGTTTTTTTACTATTTAATGTAGTAGGAGGAGTAAATAAAAAATCAATTCACGAACACTAGTAGATCCCTAAATATTTTGAGTATATATTACTAGCTGTGCCCGCGGCCTTGTTCGCGATGAATATAATTACTTTGTCAAATCCTATTTCACTCGATTAGGAGATGGAATAAAAATAGTAGCCTATGTCGTTCCCTACGGTTCAAGATTTTTCTGTACAAAATTTCATCAAAATCGGTTCAGCTTTCACTACAAAAAGTAGCCTATGTTCTTTCCCAAGCTCTAGTCTATCTCTGTACTAAATTTCATCAAAATTGGTTCAGTAGTTTAAGCGTAAAAACGTAATTGACAGTGTCACTTTGGCATTCATAATATTAGTTAGGATTAGACAAACCATAAATGTTTTTTGTATGTAGTATGGCAAGGTTGCCACAAAACAGTGACTCCATATTAATTTGTTAAGGATAGGTAATATAAATGGACTTAACAAATTAATATGGATGTCACTGTTTTGTGGTCATTCATAGTTATATAACTAAATGTAAATTTAAAAATATATGTTTTTCACAATCACATTTAATTATCTAGCCCATATATTGGATTCTCAGTTGTTGCCCATACATTATTAAAAGAACACTAAGGGTATTTATACTGACCTTGTGGCACATGGTTTAATAATAATTGCCAAGTCAGTGACAATCACCCAGGCCGTGTCAATGATTATATCAAAATTTACATTGTCATTCACATCGTTGTTCAACACATCTACAATCGCTTTTCTATTCAACCTCTTCAATTTAAAACAAAACCTCAAGAACTCAAATTGTAACATTTATATGGGCTCTCTTGGGAAAATATAACTTAATTTTCTATAACACATTTTATACATAAAGTGCAGAAGTTCAAGTATTATTTGGGAGCTATGTATATATAGTAAAATGTTTAAGTTTAGGAGATTTGACTTAGAATTTAATTAATTACATTTATATTTATAAAAGATTATATTTTAAAATTGTTAATTTAACTTGAAATAAGATTTTACCATATTATGTCAAGCACAACTTGCTGGACAAAAAAAACATTTGTTTTATTTAAATTTTGATACAAAAATATAGCTAAGCTTTGGTGCAAAATTAAATGGGTAGGTACAAACCATTTGTATGAAGTAAAGCTGCTGTGTTCTCACTTTGCATTTTGACAAGCTACTAAGCATGCTGGGATTTAATTTTACTTGACGTCTCACATGCGTATCGCGACCAACCGGTTCCGCGCGAAACACGCGCCGACTCACGGCGCGGGGCGCGGGTTAACGAGAACACACTTTAATCAAAATAAACACTCCAATAATAGCATGCAAATCCATTTTCTAGATATCACAAATGCAGCAAAACGAATTAAATTATACGGCACCACATAAAAGGCCCAGATAATGGGTTCTTGCAGTTTTAGCACTCTCGTATGGAGTTAATATTAATAAAATACACTTTTAACAATACTGATCTACTGAGGTAAGTGCTCTTAAATAAAGTTATCATTATTAAAAACAAACGAAAAGCATGCAGGGCAATCAATCTTTGGATTTATAAACATACCTCTCTCAAGGACCAAAAAATGTATATAAGGCACGATAAACAACTGTCATACTCCACATGATATTTTTTTATATACTTTTGCTATCAAATAAATCATTTTATTTTCATTAAAATGAGAGCATTATTTTCAATTATGCAGAACCATTGGTGTTGAAAAACCCACACCACGAAACGGCAAAACCACTGAAGGGGTGGCCTCACGGCTGATAATTTTCCCCTATATTCCTCTTTGCTGTTAATACAAATGTACTCTATGGCCTATTCGGTTGATTTCATTCGCTCTTATGTCAAGGTCGTATTGAAAAATTTCATAGACAATGACTTTTTGCTTTTATTTTGCAGCGGAGCGTAACATTCAAAGACATCTCTATCTATACAGCCAAATTAGACATCTTTTTACACCAATCATAGACAATAAGGGGTTACCTATTTTAAATCCGAATTTTTTTAGTATGACCTCACAATGTCAAGACGAGTCCGGAGCCGCGTCCGTTGCAGTTTGTCACCAGCTTTATTGCAAAGTGTTAGGGTTTCAAATCATTTACCCATTCATCCTGCTGAATAGTGATCGTGTTTCAGGTGACTATAGGCACGCACAGCCATTTAGTTGAGCGGGAGAAATACCAAAAACCTGCCTACTCTTACACGCAGCACAGCGCAGCGCAGCACGTATGACGCACGCCATTGACGCCATGCACGCATGCAACGCACGCCTACACGTTGATAAAGCGTAACACACACAGAGAGCGTGCGCGGGACGGCGACGGGACGGGTCGGTAGTACGGCGGGTCTACTAACATACGTTTAAATGGACGCCTACAGATAGCGGGCGTGAGCGGGACGGCTCGCCGCGCACGCTGGCTGTGTGTGGGCGCCCATTTAAACCTATGTTAATAGACCCGCCGGACTACCGTCGTGACCCGTCGCCGTCCCGCGCACGCTCTGTGTGTGTTACGCTTAAATATTTTTGGTGATGTATGTACAGATAACAGCACGTCAACCTACCACAAAACTTCAAGTTTTCTCAATTGATATTGATATCTTTACGCCGGTGACAGATGGCGACTGACGCGGGTGCGGACTCGTCTTGACATTGTAAGGTCAAACGCTGCCATTGGTCTTTCCTTCAGTCAACTTCCGCCAGCCCAAGGATCGACCAATGGCAGCGTTTGACCTTACAATGTCAAGACGAGTCCGCAGCCGCGTCCGTCGCCATCTGTCACCGGTATAAAGTTGGACCTAAAGATGAAAATCAATTCAATGACCTTTAACTTTTTGGGTAGGTTGACCTGCCGTTGTCTGTACATCCCTATTTTGAAATTTGATGACAGTGAGTGAAGTTTTGTGAAATCTGCTGCGACATCTGTGATCTTGTTTGTTGCGCAATAAAAATATTCCTTCCATCCAAGCAGAACACAAACAATAGTAACCAAAAATATAAAATCCTCAAGTTCATTTCAAAATGGCTAGCAACGCATTCATGGACAAGCTAAGGTCATTTTTCGGGTTCCGGCAGGAGCCGCCACGAAACGATTTCCGAAATCCGATTTGGGGCTCCGACGATGACGACGACGAAGACGAACTCTACTCGCGACATCAGATGGAGCCCTACGTCGACCCGGCCGAGATGCAAAGACAATTTACTAAGCAAATGCAAGACATGTTTAAATCGTTTGGCTCTATGTTCAATGACATGAAAGTTTTCTTTCACGACGACCATTTCGACGGGTTATCTGGCTTTGCTGATGCTCCCGAGCCCGAGAACTTCAACAGCAATAACATCAGAGACTACTATCTAAAACCTGGTTACCAGAATAGCAAACATGAACAACGTCATGAAGATATAGATTTGGATGGGAAAGTCTCATCCAATGAAATATCTGGTTTGTTAAAACAGAAAGAAGATGGCCATAAAACCATTACACCTTTTAATGGAGACTTAGTGCCCGGCAGAAGCTTTTGCCAAACAATCATCACAACAAGTGTCAAAAAGCCAGACGGGACCATTGAAACCAGACGAATCATTAAGAATGGCAATGAAGTTGTAGAAGAGACAACTACGTCTTCAGGTCCGGACTTGAGAGGTCCGTTCAACTCAAACATGGACTCAATTTCATCAACTAATTTCATTTACACCAACATTATGACAGATCTTTCAACATTATTCAGAAATTTCTATTAGTATCCCTAACTTACCTTATTTCAATAGGTCCTCCATCATGAGTAGAACTTATTGTAGTTTTTATTTTTACATTATGTACCTACTTTAAAATTTAATTATGTACTTAATTAAGTTTTACCATAATAACTGGATTATAACTATAACTTATTCTGTTGTATTGTGGCACTTATTTAAAGTCATGATTTGGTCATTTTTAGTCCTTAGAATTTTGCTCATTGCAATGTACTAGAAAATAAGTGATAGATTATAATTGGGATATTATCAGTTTGAATATCCATATTATATCCAGATGTTTTTAAATAAAAGGTAAATATATCACATCATTAATAACTTTTATTATTATTCATTTATTGAGAAACAACAGTCGATAAAAAGTCTAATAGTTAATAATAATTATCTTACTTCATTAAAACAATTTCACATAAACACAGAGCACACAAATAAATTAAAACAAAAATGAGTTATTGGCAGTAGCAGGCATCCCGAGTGTTGCTCTTAATCCATGTCATGTAACGGTTGACCCTAGTGTACACTCCCGGCCTGTCGGGCCGCGCGCAGCCCTCGCCCCACGATACAATACCTAGAATAAATAGTAATAATGAATATACTTTTTTTCAACATTTACATCAATTAACTAGCCCCAAACTTAACAATTGTTATATGGTGACAAGAATACTGATAAACGAACGGTTACATATTAAAATAACTAAACCTATTCTATTTTGGAATCTGAACAAAACAGGGTCCAGGGATCTGTATAAAGTTGATAGTGCACAAAATTTGCAGACCGCATTCTGTAAATTGTTTCAAGTTAAGCCCCTAGCATAACCACCAAAACACGATATCGCGATTTATCGACACCAACTGTCATAATATGATAGATATAGCCGCCAAGTTGAATAGCGTCGGTGACGTCACATTTTATGATCGCTGTTTCGATAAAAATTCAAATAGCGGCTATATCATCCATTGTTTAAAAAAATACAGTTGGTGTCGATAAATCGCTTTATCATATTGTGTTTTTGTGGTCATGCTAGGGGGGCTGAAAAGCCTGCAGAATTTGAATCTGAATGTTGCCGAAAAGTTTGTTGTTCCATTTTTTTTAAGGCGCTGCGCAAACGTGGACACTTAATTTCTAGTTGCCGACACCGAACACTTTTTGATCGTCATGAGTATGTGTTAAGTGGAAGCAACTGGACACAAGAAATGTTTACGAATGGGCAGAGAATTGATGATTCATACTGGTTCTATACAAAAAAATTAAAAAAATGGTTTCACATTTTAATTATTATTTTAGTGACAAACTCCAATTTATGATTGTCTGTCACTATTATCAAGTTTTTATTTTTAACTCAATAACAATAAAACTTAAATTTTATTTATAATGGAAAGGGACTAAATAGAGCTGAGTTTCATGGTAAGTATAAATCTGCTTTCACGTTGTTATCAAAAGCAGTCGAGTAAAACTATGAATAGGTCCTCCGGTCTGCGTACACGTCGGAATGAATACGAGTTTATTAAGCAATAGGATGTGGGGCAATAAGATGCCTGCAGCCTTCTGCGTCTAAATAAAAAAACTTTTATTTTTTAAACAAATAAATATTGGTCAACATCATATCACATTGCTCTGATTCTATGGTAAGTAAGATAAATGCACTTGTGTTACAGAAATCAGAAACAACGACGGTATCACAACAGCCAGACCACACCAGACCGACCAGAAAAGTTATTTTTCTACATTGACCGACCGGGAATCGAACCCGAGACCTTAGAGATAGCGACACCAAGTCCGGTATGCTTGCCTCTCGGCTAAGGAGGTCGTCATTTAAGTATCTTCTTACTGATTCTTTTACGGTACAATATTTACGTTGTCGTTACCGCCTCTGCAAATCCGTGCAGCCAGAATGACCACGATCTACAGCATGACCGCCAAATCCGCCAATAAACCCCAACCAGTAAAATGACTGACCATAACAATTATACGCACGACAGCAAGACGTCATTGGAACAAGAAAAAAGAATACCAATTGTTTAAGCACAGTCAACCTACCCAAAAAGTTAAAGGTCTTTAACCCAGATGTTACTGAATCTTTTTTTTTTCACGTACCACCTTTTTTTTTTTATATTGCTACCTTGATGGATATATTGAACATGAAAAAATGAAATAAATCTTTTTTTTTTTCTTTATAACGATCGGTCGCTGTAAAAGGGTTAAATCGATTTTCAATTTTAAGTCGGAGATATAAAGATCAATATAAATTGAGAAAATTTAACATTTTGTGTTAGGTTGACGAGCTAGCTGTTGTCTGTACCTTAGGAAAACTGCCGAAAGCGAGTACGCCCAAGTACTTGCACCTTCTATTATTTATACAGAGTGTATCAAAAAAGCGCAGTGGAACTCTACAGCTCAAATCCTACTTTTTCTAGTCTTCTACTTTTTGTAAGTATTTGAAAAATATAATTAAGTTCCAATGCACCTTTCTGTAACACACAGCATATTTTGCGCGCGAGTAGGTGTGTGAGCGCGGGAATAGAGACGTGGTGTAGGTATCGTAACTCATAACTGTCATGTGCCTGATTAATTTGACCTCCAGATCGGGTCCGATAGAATAGAGCTCAACGGCTTGGCCGTTTGACACACCCGGTCCCTTCGGCGCCACATCTAGCGGGTTCGCCGCTTGGTAGAGTATCGTATGAAGTCGACACTGGCCCGATCACGCCCGCTAGTATGGGACCCGACTCGTACAAGGCTGGCTGAGCACCTTCAGCACTCGCCATAACTGCCCGATGTGGCTGAATAAGGTTTTTCTTCAAAGGCCACTAGCATTTACGTCTATCCGTAAAAAAACTGATCGTTTTGGTCATTTACTATGTACTTACATACATACATACACCGATTTCTGATGGCAATCGCTCCAAATATAATGACCAGACTTGTTGCATCTAGAATCAAAATATACCTACCCCGACGAGGAATGGAACAAATTGCTAGGATGAAGAGTACATACCGACTTCCTGAAACTGCGCATTGGTGGTGTTGACGATGTGCAGCGGGCCGCCCGAGTCCCCTTGGCAGGCGTCGCGGCCGCCGTCGGGCTCGCCCGCGCATATCATGTTCTCCGTGATCCGTTGCTTGTACGCGGTCTGACGGCACTCCGCGTTCGATATGATCGGCACGTATACCTATAAACATTCGAAACATTTTATAAAACTTCAACGTAAAGGAAGTTTCTTAATCATCATCATAATCAGCCTATTCATCAGTCTATTGCTGGACTACTGGTTCAAGCCCAATAAACGCTACTGATCCTGATCCCTGATCGATCGATAGGAGACGTGTTTTTGACCGCTATTTGTCTTATGCAGTGTAGGGCTCTCTGATAAGTTTTAAAGCGATAATTGATTTACGCAGTGATTTACGCACTGGCAATAGATGAAAAATAAAAGTCGTAAGCATACAAAGTTAGTACCTAATTCTGAGTAGGAATAAAAGTTTAGTTTTTCGAGTCACACTTGTTCATTTAATTTTTTCTACGCAAGTTACTTAAGTCTCAGAGTACGCAAGTTATTATGTCTCAAACAGTGTGACTCGACATGATGGTGAATTTGGTATTTTCTGAGAGAGAGTCGCCAGCGGGCCACAATCACAAAAATTGAGCGTAGATCTCATCGGCAATCTAGAAACTACGATAGCTATTAATTTACATAAGAAAATGAGTTCGGTTCAACAGATTAAAAATGATTTTTAAGGGACTATCGTTTAGGTCGCAGATGACTTTCGCAAATGTATATATCGATGTGATATAGCACGTGCAGAGGAGCCTCTCTTACAGCAGTCACTAACGCCAAGCCTAAAATGGCTGTCAGTCCTTGGCGTCTACTCTGCGGCCTCAACCACATGGAACCACCTTAGTAGACCAGACTTTAACTGCTATAGACAGTAGACGCTCATAATCATCATCATCATTTCAGCCATGGGACGTCCACTGCTGAAGATAGGCCTCACATTGACTTCCAGATTGGCTGGTTGGAAGCGGCCTGCATCCAGCGTGTTGCTGCGACCTTTACCACGACCACGACCTCGGTAGCCTAAAGGCGAGCATACTGAACTTGGTGTCGCTATCTCTGAGGTCTCGGGTTCGATTCCAGGTCGGTCAATGTAGAAAATTAACTTTTCTATATTGTCTCGGGTCTGGGTTTTGTGGTACTGTCGTTGTTTGATTTCTGTAACACAAGTGCATAAGCTACTTATCATAGGATCAGAGCAATGTATGTGATGTTGTCCAATATTTATAAATTTATTTATTGTACCAGGTCGTCTGTCCACTTTGTGAATGGACGTCCTACGCTGCGCTTTCCGATGCTCCCTTGGACCCTTTATTTTGTACCTCTTGTAAAGTATTGGAGACGGATCCCCCTTCTTCTGTCGTGCCCCAGCCGGCGACCACGCCGCTGTAGTTGCTGTACGCCAGGCCCGGGCTGGGCAGGCACACAGGGCGCAGGCCCACGTCGTCGTTGTCGCTCTCACTGCCGGATCCGGAGCCATCTTCGCGCACCCGTTTTTTTAGCGCACTACTGAGGTCTACCTGTAACGTTTGTTAAAAAGGAGTGACTTCAATTTTAGCGCGATACCATACATTTAAAACGGCAAGTATATCTCTTTATTCCGGGGGTATTAAAATTATGAATGTCCCTTTATAAATAATATATTTTATATTTTTATCTTCTTTTATTCATATAAAACTCAGGGTAAGTAACACTTATAAATGATAAGTCGAGAACGGCTGGACTGATTTTTATGATCTTTGATTTGTTGGATTCGTCTCCGCCTCGAATAGCAGAATAACTATTAAACTATCCCAAAATTTAGAATTTTTTTAACGGTATCTTTAGTCAATAACTTATGAGGCGGTACGAAGTTCGCCGTGACAGCTAGCACCTAGTAGTATAAGATCAAAGCACACACACACTCATACGCACTATACCTATTACTCTAAATCTCAATTATGCATAAAAAATTCTCAATCTTTTTGAGTAATGTTCCTAACTAGTTCCGCGCCGTGTCGATCCGTTATTACTTTTCAAATTTTTACTGATTATCCCATGAAGTCATCGTATCGTATAATCTTACCCTGTTACTTAGTTTCAGCAGTGCGATGTCGTTGTCATACGTGCTGGGATTGTAGCGCAGGTGCCGAATGATCTGGGACACGTTCCTGTCGACGATCTTCGTCTCGTTAGCTTGCGACCTGTCGTGCTCCAAGAACCGGACCGTTATTTTTTCTTTACGGAACCTAAAATAAAATAAACAAACACCAGACCATACACTAACAGATAGAAGGAATGAAGTTTTATTTTTAATTTTGACCAACTAAATTATAGGCACATTCAATACGACCATCTGGTGTAGTGGTTCGCGCTCTGGACTACAAAGCCAGCGGTTGCAGGTTCGAATCCCGCAAGGGGCAAATGTTTGTGTAATGAGCACGTGCATTTGTATCTTAGTCATGGATTTATACATATGTTTTTAAGTTATGTATGTTTATCCGTTATCTAGTCGCCATAATACAAGCTTTGCTTAGTTTGGGACTAGATAATTGGTGTGATTGTAAAAACAATTTATTTATTTATTTAATAACCCGATCTATCGCATCAGATCCTACAATAGTTTTAATAAGGACCTGGACCTTTTCGGTCAAACTCTCATTTTATACGTGCCATTTTGACTGAAAAGGAGAACGATTAATTATTTGCTTTGATTATTGTTTCTTTTTTATGTAAATTGTTCAGTTTCGGTCTCGCCTATTTTTAGTTTTATTCTGTGACAGAACTTAATGTTTCGATCTTTAACGGGTATTTTATCATCGGCGCAGCCCTCGCAAACTCTCCACTCCACTCCGCAAAGCAAATTTTGAGTATCGCTGCTTAAATAAAATTAAATATTGGACAACATCACATGATATATTGTCTGATCCTAAGGTACTTAAGTAGCCAAAGCACGTATAGAAATCAGAAACAACGACGGTACCATACCACCCAGACCCGAGACAATAAAAAAATTGACCCGTCCGGGAATCGAACGGACCTCAGGGTTGGCGACGCAGTCCGGCGTGCTCGCCTCTTAGCTACGGCGGTCATCGAAATGATGATGGTGTAAAGAAGTCCGACTTACCCTGCAGTACAGTGCGCAGCAGTCAGCACGTAAAGGTCGTTGAGCAGCGAGCCCCCACAGTAGAATCTGCCATTGTACATGAGCACCGCCATCCAGGGGAACTCCAGTTTCTTCGTCTCGTAGCCGCCCACGATGCGCCGCCTTGTGCGGGCGATTCCGCATTCTGTAATAGTATAAAATTTGGCATTGTCTTTGAATAACATCGGCGACCTCAGTAGCCGAGAGGCGAGCATATCGGACTTGGTGTCGCTATCTCTGAGGTTCCGGGTTCGATTCCCGGTCGGGTCAATGTAGAAAAATAACTTTTCTATATTGTCTCGGGTCTGGGTGTTGTGGTACCGTCGTTGTTTCTGATTTTTGTAACACAAGTGCTTTGGCTACTTACCACAGGATCAGAGCAATGTATGTGATGTTGTCCAATATTTATTTATTATTATTTTATTATTAACATTGCTTGGAAGCTAATGTGTTTACCAAGTACTGAAAATACTGAAATCTTACTTTTACTAAGTAATTAGAAAAGTAGGTAGTACGACTACGAGTATGTAGATTAAATAAAATCAAACCGACCTGTCCCTAATTTCCTTCTAAAAGAAAAATGTGTCAAAATATCGTTCGGATTAGGATGTCCATTCCATTCGACGAAACTTTTAATTTCCTTAAAAAACTGCTACCGTACATAGTGTAACACCACATACACGCGGCATAACAAGCAATCTTCCTACATAATTATGAAAACGCAAAGGTAATCACAATTCGTTTCATTATAATTTAAACACATTTAGTAAACTCGTACAAAGTAGGAAGCTCTACATTATTTGTTATGTAAAGGCCAACGTTTTTAAAAATCCACTCATTCAATCCCTCATGGCCTCATGGTAACTAATAAGAATAGAGCCCTAAATTAGGAAGTAACAGCTTGATTGTTTTGTTAATTTTGTCCTAGATTTGACATAAGCAGGAAATCGTTACCGTCTCAAATGTAAAGGTCTTTTATGTAAATAGACGATGGACGACTACCTGACACTATGTAGAGCAAGTTCATTTTTATTTTTTGTTTAAAAGGCTTAGCTGCAGACTGCAGCATTCAAAGACTAGTTACTTATTTTAAAAGTAGTGACGTAAGTCGTAATAAACAAATCGTGTCGTAGATCTAACCTACACACGTTTTTTAAAAATATGTATGTATGCTAATTGTTAACTACGAGTAAGTTTTACTAATTTTACTAGGTCGATACTACGATAGAAAGTGAAAAAATAACTCTATGACAAATGCAGAAAACAGGCTAGTTAGTACGTACAAAAAATCAATTTGAATAAAATACTTATGCTTTTAGATGACACAACAATTTCTTGGAAAATTCTGAAACACATTTGAAAACTGTTTTGCCAACTCAATATATCATAACGTCTTATGCATTTTTTAATAAAACTGTATATTTGCTGTGTATTTGCTAATTAAAATATAACTTTTAGAAATTAGAATTGACTCTAATGCTTAATACCTACAACAACTTCTGCCATGAGATCAACATTGAAATCTCAAAAATAAACACTACTTACCAGAAAATACAAAATGTAAATCAGCTAAGTATTATTATGGGATTATTAAACTTTTCTCAGATTTTAGATAATGTTGTAGAAAAAGGTTGTATTTATTTCCTAGAATACCTAAAAGGAGATTTACTAATAAAATAGAACCTTACATTTATACAGGCTGGTTATTATAACCCTAAAGAGACCGTTTTGTATGAAAATATTTAAAATCAAATTTCTGACTTTATCATAGAATTTAATGTTTGTTGTTATTATTAGCTAACACATAATTTAACTTTATAGGTTCATAACCTACTACCATACATTTTGTAAAAACATCAGAAATAAAGCATAAACCTTCAATAATGTAAAAGACAAGAATAATAAAAAAAACAATACTCACGGCAGACTGGACAGTCATCTGGTGGGTCTTGCACCGGCCTCAGCGTGGTGCTGGCGCCGCCTAGCAGGTTGGCTATCCAGTCTATGAAGCCTTTATCTTGGGGCCCCTGGCTCTTCAGCGGGGACTGAAGAGAGTGGCAGCTCACGTACGCCGCCGCGCAGAGCAGCAGCAGGAACTTCATCTTTACTGTAAAAAGGAGTAAGTGATCTTACGTTAGCCTTTAATTCATTTTTTAATGATTTTTAGAGTCCCTCGGTAATCTGTTGCCAAAACAATTAGATGAGAATAGGTTGAGAATGGCGGAGAAGAAGAAGAAATCACGTGACAATATAGTGTGAGGCGGTTTTTCAGTGGACAGTTTGCTATCGAACTATTCTGAATCGGATGCGTGTGGCCTCTCCACTATGTAAGCGCAGCTTTACCCCATTCATATTTTAGTTGTCTTCTTGCTTGTTCCTACGTTTTGGTCACGTAGTAATGTTATGATGTGGTGTGTAGGGTTCTTCTTCAAGCAATGTTAATAAGACCTAAACTAAAAGACTTGCTAAGGAAATTAGACAGCAAATGTGATGTTTTGGCAAGCTGCCCGATATTCGCCTCAACGAATGCATCTAGTCCAATGTCCTGTAGGGTTGGATAGTCTAGTGAACCGTAAACGCTTCGGTCGTAAAATTGAGCTTCACTAAAATTGGGTGAGTACGCGTTTTGTGAGCTGGAAAATTACCAATCCTCTGACCATGAAAGTAAACTTTATCATTTTAGTATTTAACGTTAGTACATATTTTCTTTCTAAATAAAAAACAAATATAATACCAATAAAAGTCGCCAGCTCCCAACTGACCCACATCGGAACAGGATATTACCGTAAACCGTATAATATTGCACATTTCGCATATTTTTATGGCGCCGAAGTTATCAAATCGACTAAACGATTGGATTCGAATTTTAAATTGAGCATCGACTTACGTTTCGCAAATCAAGGGCAAGGTGAAATCGGGTCGAAAAACGCGCAGATACGACTTAGCGATGTACCGCTATCGCTCATCTCATCAACATGGCATTAGCATACTAACTCATCTGTTTTTATTAGCACCTGTATCGTTTAGGCTCATGGCGGCTAAACGTTTAGATAACCTAATAGAACAGATACATAACCAATCTATGTAACTAAATATTGTTTGTCTACGTTTTTTTAAGAGGACTAACATCATCATGGTTTTAAGTGATTGAATTTAAGAAAAAAAATAAAAATACATGTTTTTCGTAGCTTATGAAAGTATGTAGTTGAAAACAGTATTTTAGAAAATGAGACTTCGATTCAGCCATGAACACTTGAATGCCATATTTGGAAGTATTTGGATAGGTACTCTAAATCTGAACTCGTCAAATGTCTGTCTGGTCTGGGTAAAGATATTTATCAATTTACAGACAACATCCTTAAAGTTCAGTTAATTTTATTTGTTGTGTTTCCTTGGACACCCTGTATTGATGAGGGCATAGACCACAGTCGTATTATTGATCCAATTGTTATTCCAAACAAACTCCTTACAGTGTGTTTGACACAATAATCGGAACGCTGCTTGGTATGCGCCGGCGCTCGTCCCGACTCGTTCTAGGCCTTTAGAGAGCCGTCCGTTTTCCTGTTACCCTACAACGGCTCCAACGCGGACTCGACGGAAATGAAAGTAGATGTTTCTATAGATCTATTCCTTGCTATAACCTAATTAAACTTATTTAATGCTCTCAGGTTATTCGTCGAGGGACGATTATCTGATCTAGTGGTTCGCGCTCCGGACTACAAAGCCAACGGGTTCGAGTCCGGCAAGAAGCAAATGTGTATAATCATGAGTATTCAGTACTCATGGATGTTTGAGTAAGTTAATCTGTTTTCTAGTCGCCGTATTACAAATTTTTTTTAGTTTAAGGCAAAATAATAATGAAACTTTTTTTTAAAATTTATTACTTATTAGAGACGCTACGATGCGATAATTGTGAGGTTTATTTTTGTTAAACTTGCTTAATTTTTTTTAAAACGCTTTAATTTTTTTATCTAAGTCGTTCATTTAAGACTCGTTATTTTGTTTTGAAACCGTTGTAACAATTTTGAGGTCAAATTTTAAAAATCCTAGTTAGTAGGTATATTTGGTTATAATTAACTTATATATTTTTATTCCATAGTTAAGTATAAAAGTCGCGAGCAATCTACATGGCGATGGCACAACAAAAAATAAATGTGTGTCTTTGGAGTTCATGCCACTCATTAATTTGATCCCATACCACATATTATGTACTAATATGTGGTATGGGATCAAATTAAACAGTGGTACTTCTCAAGTACTTAGTAGTCTCAAGTAGTCTTTGGAGTTAAATGTAGATTCCACGCACATTCCGATAATCGCAATAACTCATAATCTAGGTATGCGAAATGTTGCTTAAAAAGCGCGGGAACTGAAAAACTTTTTCTTATAGCACAATTATCCAATTTCGAAGATCAAATAACCGTTTCAAATTACTATTTATGTTTTAGGAATTTATTTAAATCATTTAATTATTTATTTATTTATTTAAATAACCTAGGACTAAATTGGTTGTTTAAATAAATAATAAATATAAAATAAAAATTTAAAATTTAAATCATTTTGATTTAATCCTTAAATATATATACGATAATATAGTTAAAAATATTCACATAGAAATAATTAAATCCTACTAGACGCTTTACTGCAAGCAACGTATTCACCGAGAGTTCTCCTAAAACGCAAATTTTCCAAAACAAATAACCGGAACTTGATCACACCACTCAATCACAAAATATCGATTCCGAAATCGTAAAGGATCGATTAAAACAAAATCAGACTCACACACAAGAAGACGACCGCGGTTTGTTCAAGGAAGACGAATGGCGGACGCGCTCGCAAAACTGTTAAGCTGTGTGGAAACAGAAAGAGAAAGAGCTATCTTCACTTTCACTCTGGTGTTCCACTTTACCCTCGCAGGACTGCCTCCGGAGTGCTTCGTTCCCGCCCGCACGTCCAGTTATATGCCTTAAATACTGCCTACAGCATCGTCACAAATTCCATCACAGATATAGGCAATTTCAGCAGAATCACTATCGGTAAACGCCGTAATTATAACATTACCATTAGGTTTTATGTGGGACTTAATAGATTTCGCCGGCATGCAATAGGCCTGAAATGATTAACATGTCGAATTCTAGAAAAATATATCGTGTAACAAAGTTTCAGCCTTATTTCAGGATATTATGAAAGTTTCATTTTATGATATCCTGAAATATGGCTGAAACTTTCCTAAAAACATGGAAAAAGAAACATTTTAGCACCTTCTATATTAAATCGATAAGTTGACCGGACAGTTTGTATCATTTATCATTTAGTTAGTTTAGCTTTACTGTAGTAACTATGTATGTAATCCAATCTTGGAAGTCGATTTAGCCTACGGCTACCTCTAATAATGTCGGACCGATTTGAAACTCTGTAAGTATGAGACATCCGAATGACAATAAAATAATTTGATACCATTGAACTAATCTGATGATGGAGCCAGGAGATCCACAGTAGAACTCTTTGATGGCTACAATTAATCTTCAAGTTTCAGTTTTATTTTATTTGGTTTCACGAGTCTCAAACACATAAAGCGTGTTTTATAGTTTCATACACATACATAGCGCAGGTCATTTCTAGACTTTTGTTGTCTTTCAATTTTGGCGGTTCTGTAAAAGTTTTGATACATTTCAAAAAAAAAACTAACTAACTACTGGTAGCACAGATTAGATAACAGTTACATAATAGAGCTAAATACATTTTTGATACGAATGGTTACTAAATCATAAATTACAAACCGCCAATAATAGGAACAACATTCAATCATAGGGTGCTTGTCCTCTGCAGCGACTAGTAAGTGAGTACTTAGAGCTCTACTTAGAACTGAAGAGCTCAAAAGCATACGGGTGAAACTATTTACCATTATGTAGTCTATTGACGACCTCCGTATCCAAGAGGCGATTACGATACCGAACTTGGTGTCTCTATCTCTGAGGTCCCGGGTTCGATTCCCGGTCGTTCAATGTAGAAAAACAAGTTTTCTATGTTGTCCCGGGTCTGGGTGTTGATGTACCGTCGTTGTTTCTGATTTCTGTAACACAAGTGCCTTAAGCTACTTATCATAGGATCAGAGCAATGTATGTGATGTTGTTCAATATTTTTTATATTTGATCCAACTGTTCAGAGAATTAATGAACAAAACATATTTTAACATTGTTGTATAAAATGATACTATAAGCAATTAATACGAAGAAGGTACCTATGTAAATTATTAAGCAGGTACTAGTAAGTACCTACATAGTAGTTTTAAACTTTATATTGTATGTACCTAAATCACGCCTAGAAGGTACATTTATAACAAAATATTTTTATAGGGTTCTCAGCTCATGATGGTCAGTGAAGATCACAATGTCATACCTAATGACTTATGTTTACAGATCTCCTTAACTATTAAATATCCAAAATCTTTCCGTTTAAGTCTAGCTGAAAATTCTGAAACCATAGACTCAGAATACGCTTCGCTTATCTATGGCTGAAACACGAAAAAATTTAAGCTTCTAGACTATGTATCGAATGCTTCAACAGCGCCTCGAGAACAAATGTTTGCAACCATTTACGTAGAAAAATATGTGGCTGAACGTCGCAGGCGCCCATGCTCTTTATTTAAGTCTGCCTTTGTCAGTCAAATATTTAAAAATCTAAAGGAATGTCGTTATATCAAGTTTTGCAGAACCTGGCATGATTGATTATTGATTTACATTGGTGGGAGTGGTGGCAATTAACCTGTTTACACTTATACAGGTTGTAACAGAAAGACAAAATTTAAGTGGTAATATTTCCGATGTTGATCCCATTGTCATCATTCGATGTTGTTGATGTTATAAAAAACTGCGCTCGCCAAGTGTGGCGAGTATTGGTAATCCCCCCCCCCCCCCTTCGTCGACGTTCTGTGGCTGAAATGATGATGATCCCATACAAAAAGTTGTTGTATTTGCTAGCATAAACGTACATAACAATAACACATAAGTAAATAACGAGCGGATTTATAGTGTAATGAAACCTTGTCAACTATCGTTAAATACCAAGTATAAGACCATTTGTTTATAATATAACATTACCTAATTATTATAGTTCGCAAAACACGAATACAAATGTTTACGAATAGTTAGCATTCATAATTGACCTAACTTGAGGCTTTTCTGCTAAACTTGCGTTCAGAGTAGGTAATCTACATGGCGCCTCAATTGTAGAAATTTTCCTTTACACTTTAGTTTGGCAAGAGTAAGGTGCTCTAAATCCATGGTAAACAAACGCATTATTTATCGAATACAGAGCACAATTTGTTAAAATGATGAGTAGTGCGGTAATGACACACTTACCATTAGGAAAATTTACAACTAAAACCTATTTAAACAATCCTTGAACAGATAACTACAATTAATCATGTTTGTTTTGTTATTGTATTTTTTCAATGATCTTATTTCACAGTCATAAATTAACTCGGCGAAACGAATGATTACGCAAAGTAGGGCGGCTACATGGCCGCATGGTGGCCACGCGTCCTGAATGGGTGTGTCACCGTTGCATTTGCAATTTATTCAGACAGACTCATAAATAAGATTAAATTACACTACCACTGTGATTAAACTCACGCGCAAAAAATACGAACGTTATAGGCACTTATAAGTGGAGCGAAAAAAGACAATAAGTAGGTTAAGAATCATATGAGGCACTTCTACGGAGAGGTTTGTTTTTAGCAAAAAGTAGTTCATAATTAGTTAGAGATCTCAATCTATGTGATTAAGAAAAAAATCGTGTCCATGCTAGATTTAATGACAGCGGTAATTTTCGCGATCATTATATCAAATATTTAGCTATATTCTAGAATTTAAAAAAAAACATGTGTGCCCCATGTTGGATTTGAAAATGTAGGCAATCAGCACCCACAAAAACCTTAATCAAACATAATTATCGTTATTATTCAATTTGCGCAAATATTTAAAGTGTTTTTACCTCAAATCTCTTTTTGTGCAGATTTTAATAATAATACCACTAATACCCCGCAGGGCAGCTTTGTGGCGAGCTGTGGTGAGTAGCAACACCATGGGGTCAATATTAATCCGATTGCTTGCATGGAACCCAAGGGGTTCTGCAGGACTATCACTTCTGGCTTGCCTTAACCGGCCGGCCAGAGTGGAGTTGCTAGAGTATGATGCTCGAAGGGTAAATATGGTTCATAAGTGGCGAGTGGGCACGTGATGCCGAACCCTCAAAAAGCAAGTAAGTAATCGTCGTTTTAGGTCCAGAGCCACCTTTCCACCCTTACCCGGCCAACAACAGTGTTGCCTCATAATCCGGTCTTGCATAACTCATGACGCATCATGGCGTTCAGTCGCCGGCGATTCACTCTGCCAATTTTTTCAGTCTTAGACTATGAAACAGGCAGGTAATCGGTAGTCTTCATCAATAGCCAAATTAAGCCAATTTATTTGAGCTGCAATAGTTCCTGTATATACAGGGTTACATTTCAAGGTAGAGCCAAATTTTAAAAATAAGGTCTATAGAACAATATAAAAATACTAATTTATCGTAATTAATTTCAGTCGTCGTATTTCTGAAGTAAATTATACTAAACAATTTCGGAAAAAAAAAGAAAACGCGAGATGCGCCGTCATTTATCAGAGATCACAGGCATACGCCGACACGCCGCTCCAACAAAAACCTCATGCAGTGCACATACGTTGCAGTTTAATCTAGTAATCGTAAATGTTCTACGTATTCTACTTTTCAAATGCAGAATAGAAGAATTAAAAATGAAAAAAAAGTTTGTTTTTTACGTAGATCGATTTAGATACTGATTCTGAGTGGTCCCTGAAAAATTGGCACTACCGTGAAATGTAACCCTGTATGCTGGGTGTAATATCTAATTACACCCTATAATGTAGTTAGAGATAGGATTCAGTAGGTATGTGTACCACTTTCAGGTCTGACTATATGCGCTTAACATGGCCTCTGCGTGTTGGATCAATATTCCCCCGCAAGCCTTATAAAGGACTGGATCGCTCTTGGCCCGTCAACTATAGGATCTACAGAGCGTACAATATTAAACTTATTTTTTAAAATTAAATAAACGTCTGAAGCGTACAAGGTTTTTGTGTAATAACTCCTTTGAAAACTATTAGGAAACGATTAAGAAATTTGTCGTATGACTTGTTGCCAGTCTTTAAATTAACTTTCGGTAATAAACTAACATAATGTATTCTGTAAATCTTGTTCAAATCTTATTAAATTAAATATTATTAAATGTATTGTGATTTATAAAATGAAATTGAATTTGTTTTCGACTTCATTCACCAGTTACTATTAAGCTTTCTACCAATCAATAAAAAATACAACTTACAACGCCCTAGTAATAAAATTTCACTTTCCACGCAGTTAATGATATTTCTTACTGGTTTTCCGAAACATTGCAGTACACTTTCGGTCTATTCATTGCTACCTACCCATTTTTAGGGTTCCGTACCCAACGAGAATTATTATTATTTGCAACTAGTATTTCTACAACTCGATGCTCGGTACATCGGTATTTTTAATGATATTCACGGGTCGAAACAAAGTGAATACCAGTAATGTCTTAAATGACTCCATCTAATCAAGAGTCCGGAGCAGCCTGTAAAAATTTCCGGACTATCCTGCAGGTGTTGAGAATGCTGGCTTTCTGTAAAATTGAGAAGATGTAGTCTGGTAGGTCTAGACTTCTGAGAGACGGAATAAGCTGTATAGGGATGACTCCTGTTGTAGAAAGCATTATGGGCACCATAATAACTTAATGTAACTTCCACATTATTATTAGAATTATTGTATGCCTATCAGGCGGAACATAGTGATACTATTACTAATTTTATAAGTACCTGCAATAACCTATGATCCACAATAAATATTTCTGATTCTGATTCTGAGACATTATTATTTTGGCCCCGCCTTTCTGCCTGTCTCTCCGTTTGTCGGCTTGTCGGGCTGTCTGTCTGTCTGTCTTTTAAATACTTATAAGTAAAGTAGACACTTGAAATTTTGCTAGTGTGCGTTCTTACTATGGCCGTAATAAAAATAATGTAATTAAAGAGATCCCCGTACAAATAACGTATTTTTCAGTCGTTTTTGGCTGGATCTTAATAATGGCAATACACTAACTAGTATTAACTGTAATGCCTACTTCCAAAGTAAAGTAAAGCAACAAATAATAAAAACCGGCTTAGTGTGAGTCGAAATCGCAAATTTGTTCTTACCCCGTACATTCCTGTATGACCCAGCCTACCCAATTCAAAAAATATGTAGTGTTATTTTTTATGCGAATTCCAATCCAAATACGAAATCGCATGATTCGCATGCAAATTCCTAAAATCACTATTTTTGAAAATTCATTCAGTGAATTCTGCAACGAGTGGTTCCTAGCCCACTTGTTTTTCTTTTTCTACTAGTAGAAAGTACGGAACAATGACATTGACAAGTAAACATATGTTTGACTTATTAGCTTTTTATTTACGTTCCGTTTTAAGCGATTCACTACCGGCTTTTAAAATCAATGAGTTTTTGCATTCGGTTTCATAATATTTTCTGCGTAAAACCAAGATTTCAATTTAATAGCAACACTTATTTCGAGTGATTCAAAAATGCGTAAAATCGTAAGCAATAGAAATGAATTTCATACACGAATTGTTTTCTTGTTCTAGCTAGCTAGCTCTAGTCGAGATTCATTTCTAATGCTTCAAAAATACGTCTCCTGATGGCGTTGGCTCCAAATATTACTAGAAATATAACTAGAGTTAGTAACCGCATCTTGGATCATGGTCATGCATACTCCGTCTCAAAGTGCTAAGATGAAGAGAAGACCTAACCTTTTTAATACAAATATCAAAATTGCCGAGGACATGATAAGAAGACAGAACCTTCTTAACGCACGCTGCGTTAGGATTGCCTATTTGCAAAGTAGGTCTGATAATCTTTTTAGTCAGGTAATTCGTTAATCCTGTTAAAAACCGACGTTTGGTGTAACGTCTTCTTCAAATCTTATAATTACTGCTTCAAAAATTACAAAAGTGTAATGTCTATTCTAGTTTTAAAAAAATACGTCAAATTTTAAACTCGGAACTTATTCGCTTAAAGCGCTATTGGTTTTCAGTGGTAATGCATAACTATAACTATACATAATATGTGTCTGCATTGTTATCGTAATACGGGCGACACCGTTGCCTTGGCCCGATTGCCACGATCTTCAGACCGCAGCGCGGGCGCAACCGCGGCTCTTTCCACCGAAAACAAACGCAAGGTCACCCCGTGATTATTTGACATACAGGAAATTCCCATCACCACTATCAGCCAAAAAATCCTAACTATCAAATGAAAGATAAAATATAGGAAGTTCTCATCTCTCTGCCCTTAACTGGTTTGTCGATGCTCTTCCGCCACTTTATCAAAAAGGACAACAAAGCGTCATTTACAAACATCACACGCATATTTACATTGTAAAGGACCATTTTTCTTAAAACGGTATGTTTCAGTACAGCACTTTGTTGTCGATAAATCAGAAAACGCATTCGTGCCATTGCAGACGTTATAAAATAAGAAAGTAGAATGGCGCCGCGAAGTTATGGTGGCAGCGGATCTCGGCAGGTCAGTGCGAGACGCGAGTGCACAATATTTGTCCCAAAATATCGAAAATTGCAAAATGTTAAAAGCATTTTAATCCTGGTTGCATAAAGCGTTGGGCAACGTTATCCAAATAAAACGGACTTAACGAAGCTATCCGACGACCAGCGCAAGCGCGGGTAAAATTACGTACGTTGCGTAATAAAGCTTGGCTTTCTGCAAGGTCCTTTCTTTGTCTTGTCTCGGCCTGACACCTATTTGAGTTTATAACCGCAACGTGCAAACACTTAGCAGTGGCTAAAAAACTTTTTAATTGAGAGTCAGACTTTAGTTAAGGTTCGTAAGCAGAGGAACTCCGGACATACATTAGTTAATTATGCAAAACTCCGTGTAGACGTGTGAACGACTTTAAATGAAGGAACCCTAAAGATCAAATAATGAATCTAAACAAGACAGGAGCAAAACCTGTTTCTTAATTATTCTTTCTCCGTTATTTTCATTAACGTGTGAGTACATCTCAATATTAAATTAAATGTAACAGTATTAATTTGCATCAAATAAAGTAGCAGTTAAACGGTACTGAACTAATAAGCATGACTTAATTAATTGAGCGCAAAATACATTTCCAAATATTTACATTTCATCGTCCTTTACGAAGCACGCGGAGGAATGCATTCTATAGGGATGCCAGAAATCATAATGTGCCTAAAGTCATTTTCATTTACTTGTTTATAATTTAATCAAAGAACTGTGTGAATTTTGTGTTGAATGATTAATTTCAGTGGTAGTTTTTTATTTTTTTGGCAATGGGCTAATTTCCTGGGTCAAAAAAAAATATGATTCTATTTAGCCCGTCAATTAGATTATCAAAAAATATTGAACCCATATTTTTTCTTATGTCAATCAAACAAAAATTGACGAAGATAAAGCGCATCAAAGTTTGGGAATGGAAGCACGTGACGTCACGCCTTGCTATAAAGTGTCGCAAGGCGTAACGTTACGCGGATCTTTAACGGGCTATGTCTTCATCATTTTTTGTTTGATTAAGAAAAGAAAAATTAATGGATAATATTTTCTGTTAATCCAACTGACGGACTAGTTTTTAGGAAACTAGCCTATTTTATTTTAAATTGAATAATTACGTTAAAAAGTAATGACTATCAAGATTGTTTACAATATTGGAATAGCCAAGAAAAACAAACTATAAATATTTTTTTACTTAATTACTAAACCAAAACACGCTGAAAAACGCAATAATTCTGAGTAAGTTAGGCTCGCAATAAGGATCGCAAACAGTATGGAATCCCGCGGTGCGCAAGTCTAACTTGCACTTGGTATTTTATTTTATTTACATACATTTTTATGAAAACACAAACAGACAAAAACAAGTAGTTTAAACATTAACGACAAATATTTTTAAATTTAATTGAAATAAAATAATTTCAATTAAATTTTAAAATATTTTAATATAAAATAATATTAAAATTAAATTGAAAAATTATAAGAAAACATTATCCCTCCTTAGACTATTTCTATCAGATTGAAAACCCTACTTATATTTCCACCTACTGCGAAAGGAAAGCCTTTTTAATTAATCCAAAACAAGTCAAGGAAGTGATGTGTCATACGCAACCTGCCATTTTTGCCAATCTGTTTTATATTCTGACAGCAGCTTTTTTATCTTCACAAATTCCAAACAAATTAACGGAATAAAATAATGTACACCGTGACAAGTTTAACAAAAGCAGAAAGGATGTGTTCTTGACAAGAATGATGCAACGCCTTAAAGACTACATTAACATGGATGCAGTAGCCGTGAACAGTTGGACGTGCAAAAGATTAAAGAGAATTAAAAAAAAATTAGCCCGTAAGCTCAATATGTAGTGTGCAAAGTTTCTAACCGCTTTATTTAACTTAAGGCGCTATCTGCGGCACGCTACATTCTTCCTTTCCTCTTTTTAAAATCCAGTGCCCAACAATTTAAAAATTATGCAACAATACTGCTGCAGGCTATCTAATCTTCAGAATAAGTACCAACCTCATGCTCCGCGAGTATGCGAACCGAGCCTTTGATGAATGGCAACCACACAAGCAAACAATTTGCAGTAAACTTTTGAATACCCTAAAACCAGTCGTAAATTAACGATGCGTCGATTTTATTTGCATTTCCTAACGGTCTGCTCTCTCGATGCAGTTAAATAACATAATATTTATTTTGATAGGTGTTTTATTGCGCTTAATAAATAACTAAAAAAAATACTATCATGATTTGCGAACCACTCTACGTGTCACGCAAAGATGATTTATTTTACTTTGTAAGTCCGATATTAACCTCGTGTTTATTTAAAAATAGACAAATTAAAAAAATATATACAAAGGAAATAGATTAAGTTATTTGTTTAATTTTGTCTCGTTGGACTGCAGTATTCATAGTCTAATTAAACGACATCCTTGCTCGGAAGAACCAAGAAAAACAAACGATTACGACAATAGCGCTTCGCGACGACAATAACAAACTTTGTTATTTACTACGACAAGGTCATTAACTACTCCCATTGCCGCCTCCTGTCTCCAGCAGCCAAGCAGTGGGGTCTTCGGATTGAGTCGCGTGGCGTCATTCACTCAGTGCTCGCGTTGCCGTGAACTTGGCCCGCGCAGTCACCCTGGCCCCGAGAGGCGTTATCGGAGGCGCCGCCCGCGCCCTATAATAGCTGGGCCGGCGTCTCCCCCTACCTCCAGAGTGGATTACGACTCCGGCAGACATGTTTCGCGCCTTGTGCATCCTCGCTGTGGTGGCTGTCGCCCGCGCCTGCAAGCCCTGCAGTGAGTTCTTATGTTCTATTTTCAAAAACGGTGACGTGATTATTAGCCAGTGCAATTATAAACAAAAGTAAACTTTTTAAATGTGGTCTGTCGATGATTCGGTGACCTTTGAGTCGACTTCAAAAAGTTCGAAAGCGGATGTTTTTGTTTCGTATTTCGTAACGAAACTATTATCGTATTTGGAACTCGAGTGCACTTGTGGATCCAATAAGATTCAGGTTTTAATTTTTAACGCGCACATTCCTCAAATTGGTTATGTCATAAAGAGTGCTAATATCATTATGTGCTTTTAGAGAGTCCGCCACTTGGCTGCTGGATGCAATAGCCTGGTGTTCCACAAGTGTGTTAAGTGCCGGCGGGTGTGTGCGCAGCCTCTTCAACCGCTCGCTTTATTGTTTATCGTTGATTAATGCAATGACCACATCCGTGTATTTTGGTAGAAATGAAAAAATGCGTTTACCAAGCTGTAGCAAATTAAAATCACGTAACATCAGTTTTATTTAATTTCAGTTTCAAGTGCATTACAGAGCTCACCTACATCGTTATCAGCGGTGATCGCGACTTAACCCAGTTTTGTGACAGTAAATAATTAAATAAGTGCGCTAAATTAAAGTCACGGCAAAGTCCTTTATGAAGTAGTTTGAGGCTTATTTAGTACATGATAAATTACGATATTACGAGTTTTTTTTTCTTCCAAAACTAACATAAATTTATCTAGCCCTAACTAAGTAGTAGTGGTAGTAGTAAGAAAGCTGTACTATGGCGATAAGATAAACATACTTAAACACATTAAATTAAGACATGTATAAATGCTAGTGCTAATGCAAACTATTGCCCCTTGCGGGATTCGAACTGACCGCTTTGTAGTCCGGAGCGCGAACTACTAAATCAAAGCGGTATAAAAATAATATACTATAAATATTTACAACAAAAAAAAATCCAAAAAAGTTTAAAGCTTTTAACATTCATTTCCTTACCTATCAGCTCAGCGGAACGAGACAAAATAACATATTATTGTTACATGGTCTCATGTGACCGCCTGGCGCATCATCGTTTTCAAACTCGCCGGTGACAACACAGCTACCACATTTTGCCTAGAAATAAATGACACAGTGAAGGTTTCATTAGTTTCTTTGAGAACCTTTCTGCCCCCTCAGCCTTCAGATTTATCTGCGCTATGTCAGACGCAAGGGCGTAACCAGGGGGGGGCAGGGCAGGGCAGCTCCCCTCCCCCCCTGGAGATTGTATGCTTTACAAATTTATTATGCGTAGACTTAATTTTTTTAGTTATTCTAGACGTCACTTTTCTTCCATCAAATTATGGTTAGTTTAGCTGGACGGCAGTTAAAGGACAGATATGTATGTAGCATTTATAAATTTTTCGCGCTCGCTTTGCTCGCGGATTATTTTTTTATTACGTACCATTTAGTTCGCCTTTAACGGAGAGTTGCTATAAAAAATAATGTGGTCGTAATCGTTCCGTACGCAATATCTTGTTCACCCTTATGTTTAGAGCTATTTCACATTTTCAGCGCAAAATCTAATATTTCGAGCGCCTAATTTGCGACCTTAGAAAACATTTTAAGAATGTCAAATACATTCACAAGCAAGCCCAATCTTTTGTTTAGACGATTGATATAGCACATTTGCAAATAAAACCATTTTCCTTTATAAAGTTATCAATCCCGCCACCTCGATCCACGAAAAGTGTTTGCCTTGTCAACTTCAAGCATCTAAATTATTCATTTAAATTATCAAAACTGCTAAAAAAGAATACCAAAATATAAGACATATAATTTTATTGACGTGTAATGTACAAGAATGTGTGTTTTTACCACAATAACTCAAAAAAAAAACTATTTGTGTATTTTTCCAAAAAATGGCGCTAGTTCAGAACGGATTTTTGTTTAAAAATAAGCATATTTACAAATTAAAGTTAGTGTCACAATACCTTTGATCTTTATTTATTCGAAATATGCAATTTTATTAACAATCCAATCAGGTAATTAGACCCAAAAACGTTTTAACAACTCACCCTAATCCTTAAAATTTCAAGGCACAAGCGCGCGCTCCATAGTAGCAGTGCGATTTTGTGAAATGGCACTTAAAATTAATTCATCTTCTTATAAAAACTTCGAAAATTAATATAAATGACGCGTGATCCCTGACAGTTTTTTTTTTATTTAATTCAAATGGCAAAAGTGGAGTGGAGGCATAAATGTATAGAAATAAAATTTTACTGCATAGCTTTTATACATTCTGCATGCCGCTGCTGATATCGCAGTCGCCAAAGCAGTCGCCGCACCGTTGGCCTCTAGTGTAAAAATACCTAATATCTTGAAAAACTTTCGCGCTCGCTTCGCTCGCAGTTTTTTCCGGTTACATTAAAATAATAAGTTTCACCAGTAAGTATACTTACTTATTTAGTTTATAATTAATACTTCTTAAAAATTTTAAAAGCCTAAAAAATGATCTGGTTACCCTATCTAAAGGTTTAATTCGGATCTTGGCTGTCGCTGCCCAGCAGTCGCAACCCAGCAGCGGCTGCCAAGTCCCGACGCACCACTCTGTAGGGATTTATGCAGCGCTTTTCGATGTCAGCGTTTGTGTCGAGCTGCCTCGGTGTCCCTGGGTCGCAACTTCTGGGCAGCGACTGCCAAGATCCGAATCATAGCTTAAAGGTCCAAAAAATATATTTATGTTAGTTTGTATAGCAAGATGCACCGGCAGAGGCAACTACATACAAAATTACTTGCAGGACCTTAAGGGTTAAGGAGATCTGATAGCAATTGCTCCAATATAACTAGCTATTACTTGCAGCATCTCGAATCATGGTCAAGCCTAGGAGAACGAGACAAAGCGCTAAAAGGAAGGAACATAAAAGAGGCATCCCCAAAGCCATCTACTTTATCTTGCTTATTTGACGACCTCCGTAGCCGAGAGGCGAGCATACCACGACTCTGCGACTGCGACTTGGTGTCGCAATATCTGAGGACCCGAGTTCAATTCTCGGTCGGGTCAATGTAGAAAACGAACTTTTATGTTGTCTCGGGTCTGGGTACCGTCGTTGTTTCTGATTTCTATAACAAAAGTACTGGGGCTAAATACAATAGAGCAATGTATGTTGTCCAATATTTAAAAGAAAACACTAATCGTCATCATGTTGGCAGCATGCGGCGTGGCTCGAGGCGCGCGCGTGGTGGGCGGCATGGCCGTGGCCCCGGGCGAGTTCCCCTGGCTGGCCGCGCTGCTGCGTGACGGGAAGGTCATCTGCGGCGCCACCGTCGTTGCGAGGGACCACCTCATCACCGCCACGCACTGTGTTCATGAGTGAGTACTCGCTATTTAAGCCATTGCCTGCAATATCGCGGAATTCGGTTTTTATGAAGCGTAACACACATAGAAGGCGTGAGCGGGACGGCAACGGGTCGGATCGGGAGTACGGCGGGTCTATTAACAAGTTTAAATGGACGTTCACACAGCCGGCGAGCGCGGCTCGCTCACGCCTTCTGTGTGTGTTGCGTTTAAGAACAGCGTCTTAGCTAAGGGCGGCTTCCAGGGGTGCAAACCTCAGTCACTTTGCAGTCTACAGTTCGCTGGGGTCCTGAAAATAAGCCTATAAAATTTCTAGGGGCGCTCAAGCCTCTAGTTACGAAGCTGAAAGATGTCACGTTAACTGTTAACATTCTTGGAAATAAATTTTTAAATAGTTACATTTTAGCCTCAACAAGACTCAGGCATCATACTCTTGCTCGTTCGTTACATTCCACGAATATTGGATTTGAACTTGCAATCGCAGGCTTATACGAGTAATATAACCGCCAATAAATTGAAAATTATCTTGATTAATTCTATTTATTATTAAATAAATGATTATAATCTGTCGATTCGTCAATAGCCATATAAAAGAGTTCAACGCGTTACATTATTTTAAATTTAAAAATAACTTTATCGCAAATTTTGTCTCATAGTAAAAAAGACGGTTTTCTACAATAGAAGTAGAGAACCCGTTGAAAAAGTTTAAAAACACGTGTTGAAGTGATTTTGGAATGAACTTTATATTATTTTTAGGGCTATGCTACATGACAGGCCACTTTGACAAAAAATCTACTACAAAAACATATTTCTTTAAATTGAACTATTGCGATAACGATGTCTGTTGTGTCTTAATTAATGTAAAAAAACCTACACTTATAAATAATCCTTAACTAACTTAGTAAATATTTATATTGTCGTGAATAACGTGCTATATACGATACACACATTTATAGTTCCTGCATTACTTACTTGTTTATATGTTTATATATGCTTACTTGTTTATTGGCATTCTAAGTGAATTAGAATGCCAATAAACAAGTAAGCATATATTAACTATACTAAGCATATATTCATACTCATTTATTTATTGCCACACATATGTAGGTGACCTTATTTGACTTATTATAAATAACATATTTATAATTATTTTTAAAGAAATTCGAAAATACTGTTTTTTTTATTAAATACATAAATATTTAATTTGAACAATTAAATATACAACTTAAAACTAATAATAAAAGATTTAACTTAATTGTTCTTATTGCAGTGCTCTTTCTGGGCTTGTATGTACTTTAATATATAAATATAAAGAACTAATGTCTTTAAATTTATACAATCCTTAAAGTACGGGTAGCCAAGTAAGGTCAAATTTTAACAATATGAGTAAATTAAACAAAAAATGCAAATTGCATATTTTCAGGTCTTACAATAACGAGTACAAATTCGATTTCGATGTGAAAGTAAATGAAAGCCATCTGCTTTCGTACTGACTAAATGGGGACTGCAAAAGAAACAAAATACTGTCGAATCTCAGAAGTAGAGTAGGTACTGAACTTACTCAGCGTAGCCTAAGGTGTCATCATTAGTTATGCACATATATTTTTCTTTGAGGAAACACGGTTAAACCAACTCTACTTCTGTTAGTTCAAATTTTTTAATGTCCTATAAATCCACTGTGTAAATAAGAATAAGGAAGAGGCTTATTCCTTCTAGGTTATACGATAACTTTAATCCGACGAATAAAGTTTTCATTTTGACACATTTTCTCTACGATTTTTAACAGCCGATAAGAATAATTTAATGAAAAAAAAAATTGTTTTGTTATTTGCATAGTTCGATTTTGATTCTGAGCCACTCCCAAAAATTTGGCACCCCTTTGCAATGTAACCCTGTATGTGACCACGAACAGTGGTCTAAACAAGAGACTAAGTGCGAAAACAGCTCA
Source organism: Anania hortulata (assembly GCA_963576865.1). Lineage (NCBI taxonomy): Eukaryota > Metazoa > Arthropoda > Insecta > Lepidoptera > Crambidae > Anania > Anania hortulata. The sequence goes on along the minus strand of OY756399.1, from coordinate 4,095,103 downwards.
GTAAAACTAACTAACTAGGTCCCAATATGTCGATAAGTTTTATTATCAAAGCAGCCGTAAGGGTGTTAGTTATCAAAGTATCTTTTAGTGCGTAAACAGTAAGTAAATTATAATAGATAATTGCATAACAGTTTTTGACTTATGGTGTGTAAGATAACGGTAGAACATTATCTTATTCGCTTGCAAATATGAAACAATAAAAAACCTTACATAGCCGGTAATTAAGGTCACCCTTTCTTCTCAGTGCATAGCCAATAAATTATTGCAATACTTACTTACTCAACTACTAAAATTAAGTACAACCGTGGAACTTTTGCAACTAATATGCCAAAAAATGTATGCATGACAGTGTACTAAATATACAGGGTTACATTTCACGGTAGTAGAATCAGTAACTAAATCGATCTACGTAAATAACAAACTCTTTTTTTCATATCTATCTATTTATATAAAACAAAGTCGGGTTAGTTACACCATTTATAAGTCAAGAACGAATGAGCCGATTTCTATGATTTATGATTTTTTGGATTTGTCTCCGTCCCAAATTGCAAAATAACTAATAAAATATCGAAAATTTCACGAAAAAAAAAACCATGTTGGTAGTTCGCCGGGACAACTAGTTAGTTATAAACGTATAGTAAAAAAAAACGAAGACGCACTTTTATATTATTCTCTAGATCTTATTTTTACAATTTGGCACTACCTTGCAATGTAACCCTATATACGTATCTAATTATACCGCCTCCCCCTTTTTAATATTATTTCAACTGTCCTCTACCTGAAGGTAGTCTGGAAGAGATCGCTTTCAGCGATATGACCGCCTAAATTGTACTATTCTTAATGTATTTATTTTCCTGTGATTTTCCTTTTGTGTGGTGTACAATAAAGAGTATCTATCTATAATAGTGGCCTTAAAGGTTGGCCTGCCTAGCCGGCCTTAATGGGTATCCAATTTGACACCCATTAAGGCCTAGGCAGGCCAACCTTTCGGATTAAATAGCGCTACTTAAAACGTGCCGTGTGAGGACGGCCGTAAAGAATACACTTCCCCACCGCCAACAGGAAGTGTGTCGTAAAAGCCGACTAATTCCTGTAGCACGAGACGGGCAGCAGCGTCTTCGTGCGAAATCTTTTAAAAAAAACTACGCTCGCCAACCCGCCTGCCAAGCGTAGCGAGTATTGGCAGTCCCCCCCGATGATCAGTCATTGGGGGAGGCCTTTGTTCAGCAGTGGACCTCTTATGGCTGAAATGATGATGACTTAAAACATAATTTACCATAGTTATGTTCCTGAAGTATGTACCATAAACAAATATGCATAGTCACCTACCAGTATGAATTATACTTTACGTCCTATTTCTCATACCTACCAAATATACTTACATAAAAAACATAATAATCGGTCGAGCCGTTTCGGAGGAGAGTGACCACAAACACTGTGCCACGAGATTTTTATACTTTTATACATATAAGATTTAAATCAATGGCTATGATAAATCGATAGTTAATCGTGATCGACTCTCTACATCCTGTGATACAGATATTTCAATATTTAGACAAGGAAGCTATGAATATGAATAGGTTTACCAAACCGATTATTACAAGCCGCTCGATGCGCTTGCGATCTGCAAACAATGCGTTATTTGGATAATAATGTAGGCGAACAAAATCGGTGAAAGCTGGCAGTAATTGTTTGCTAAGATATGCAAGACAGGATAAAGAAGAGGTAATTAAAATGCATACAGATAGTGTTCAAGTTAATGTAGATAGTCATTGTTGGACGTATGGTAGAACTCCTCAGAGATTTAAGTCGTCGTCTATTTTTTAGTTTTTTTTTTTCGGAAAAAATATGTTTAACATATCCCGAGCACATGAAATTAAATAACCAACACTTCCAACAACTTAATAGAACTAAGATACCGCTACTTACTATACTTTATTGCACAAATCAAAATCGTACAAAAGATGGACTTTATGCCATGTGGCATACTCTATGTGGCGTACTATGGTGCAGGTTGACCTTCAATAGATTACGACCACTTACAGACCATTCAGTTTTATTAAAAGAAAATGATTTAAATAGTTTACCCATCTTACATACATTGATTTAAGTAACTTATTCTGTTCTTTTTTCATTGGTCAAAATAGCCTCCTCTATTCTCCATCTGTAAGTTGTCTGGAATAAATAGCTATTTAGCGAAAAGACTGTCTCAATTGTGCAGTTCTAACTTTGTTTGTTTTTGTATTGTTTGCAATAAATAACACCATCTTTTTATTCAAATTAAAACAATATTTTGTTGCATAACCGAGACAACATGTGCCCTTTAGGGCTAATGACCAACATCAAATATTTGTTTGCCCTCAACATTCGACACGCTTTCTCATTTCACAAGTGTAAGTGATCCCACCTGTTCTCAGATGCAACATTTGCATGTGCATTGTCGTCACAGAGCAAACTAAAGACGCAGGGCTGGTGACCAGACATACATCGATACTACTTATATGAGCTATAACTGTAACAAAGGCAGAACACCTTCTCTTAACCAGCCAATGTGTAATCCCTGAAGCAATATCTAGTAGGGCTAAACTATACTTTGGGATGTGAATAAGTTAAAAAAAATAGTAGTTCATGATCACTAACTTTACAAACGATTTATGTCACACTAATATCTAGCACTTTTCTGAATTTTCTTGATCTAAAGATACGACTTTTTTAATAATTTAATTATTTTATTCTATTTATTAAACTTAAGTGCATAGGAAAATAAAAAAACAACTGATAGAGATGGCGTTGTCTGCCAGTCTATCATTAAGCTAAGCAGATCCATTGAGTAGGTGATAATACCTAGTGTGCTTTTAATAAGAGGACGTCTAATTAAGTACCTAAGTATAACTGAACAAGAATTTGTTATACATTATAGCATTGAGATAACAATTATCTCATCATATAAGAAATGTTTATTCTCTGTATCTGTACCAACATCCCATTCTATAATTTGTTTTTATCAACACAGAGATTTTGAGGTAGGTCGTAAAAGAAGGCCTGATTTCAATGCTGAAATTAAATAACCTTTATGAGTACACGCGATAAACTCGTCCCTTGTTATCTGGTTCTGGTTTTATTGTTATCACGAGTAAATACGTTTTGTTTAGGCTTGTACCGGCCGTAGAGACCCTGACGTCACATTGAAATTCAAACGGCGTCATTTTACTGTGTAGCTTACGTGAGCCACGCGAATCCGTTCACAATGCCTTTACAGTAGGGTGATGGTAAGCGAAATATCGATATCGATGTTGTCCAACAGAGCCAGAGTTAATTAAGAAATTGAATGAAAGCAAAATTACACCAATGCTTTCGATAAAGTACTCTATCTAAGCAGCCAATCCAGCAATGAGGCTTCCTTTTCTTGGTTTATATCTCAATATCCAGAGTTTTAATAACCTTAGCAGTAATTGGGAAACTAATGCACAATATTAGTTACTTGAGCGTTTTTTTTTTCGAATCCAATTAGTTTATTTTATTTTGTTTAATCTAAAATAGTGTTGAAATATCACTTTTCACAATAAGGCCGCCTAATTGTAATACATTATATGCAATAAAGTGTTCGGACTCTTCAACTCCATCTTGCTCGAGGGAATAACGCCGGAGGCGTGGAACAGGGGTGTGGTGGTGCTCTTCTTCAAGAAAGGAAATACCACCTTATTGAAGAATTACAGGCCCATCTCACTTCTAAGTCATGTCTACAAGCTGTTTTCGAGAGTCATCACGAATCGTCTCGCGCGTAGGTTCGATGACTTCCAGCCTCCCGAACAAGCCGGTTTCCGAAATGGCTTTAGTACCATAGACCATATCCATACGCTGCGGCAAATTATACAGAAGACCGAGGAGTATAACTTGCCACTATGCTTAGCGTTCGTGGACTATGAGAAGGCCTTTGATTCGATCGAGACCTGGGCAGTGCTACAGTCTCTCCAGCGGTGCCATATTGACTATCGGTTCATCGAGGTGTTGAAGTGTTTATACAAAAACGCCACCATGTCGGTCCAAGTACAGGAGCAGAGCACGAAGGCGATTCCTCTGCAGCGAGGCGTAAGACAGGGAGATGTTATAAGACGCTTTCAAGCTCCTGGAATGGAAAGGATTTGGCATCAACGGCGAGTTCATCACTCACCTTCGGTTTGCCGACGATATTGTGGTCATGGCAGGATCGCTTGAAGACCTCAGCACAATGCTCAATGACCTTACTCGAGTCTCCCAACAAGTAGGCCTGCGAATGAACATGGACAAAACCAAGCTCATGTCAAATGTCCATGTTGCACCCAGTATCCGTTGGGAGCTCTACTCTCGAAATTGTTGACAAATTTGTCTACTTAGGACAAGTTATCCAGTTGGGTAGATCCAATTTTGAGAAGGAGGTCAACCGTCGAATCCAACTCGGCTGGGCAGCGTTCGGGAAACTACACCACGTCTTCTCGTCCAAAATACCTGAGTGCCTTAAGACGACAGTCTACAACCAGTGTGTGTTACCAGTGATGACATATGGAACTGAAACATGGCCTCTCACTATGGGCCTCATAAGAAAGCTCAAGGTCGCACAGCGTGCTATGGAAAGGGCTATGCTTGGTGTTTCCTTGCGAGATCGAATCAGAAATGAGGAGATCCGTAAACGAACAAAAGTCGCTGACATAGCCCAACGGATTAGCAAGCTGAAGTGGCAGTGGGCGGGGCACATAGCACGTAGAACTGACGGCCGATGGGGCAGAAAGGTTCTAGAATGGAGGCCGCATACCGGCAAGCGCAGCGTAGGATGTTCACTCACAAGGTGGTCAGACGACCTGGTAAGGGTCGCAGGAAGAAGCTGGATGCAGGCCGCTTCCAACCGGCCAATCTGGAAGTCAATGGGGGAGGCCTATGTTCAGCAGTGGACGTCAAATGAAATGAAATGATGATGATGATGATGATGAATAAAGTTTTTATTTTTTTTTTATGCACCAGACAAAACACCAATCAATAATTGTCATAATCTCAAAGTACATAAGGAATCAACATCCTTGTGTTACTAGGTACTAGACAATATATTTTGCCAGGGACGTCTCCCAGCTCACGCAGACTCGAGCCAACCAATTTATCCGAATTCATCCAATCCATCGAATCCATTTTGGGTGGAATGCGAGTAACCGCGATCATTATCATCATCAAATTAGCCAAAGGATGTCCACTGCTGAACAAAAGCCAATCAATCATAATCGAGGGGGGATTTGCAATACTCGCCACGCTTGGCAGGCGGGTTGGCGAGCGCAGTTTTTTCTAAGATTTCGCACAAAGACGCTGCTGCCCGTCTCGTGCTACAGAAATAAGTTGCCCTCTACGACAATCCACCTCTTTACGGTCGTCCCCACACGGCACCCGTAACCGGGATACTACACCATAATTGAGTCGTATCTATCGATGTTTTTTAAATCGCTCGTCTCTATATAGTTGGAAGGCGCATCCAATGAGGTGGACTTGACCTCCTTAGTTGACCTTGGCTAAAGCGCTAACATTGTTTTAGTGTTAGTTGTGTGTTATCTACTAGACTAAATTACACCACTATTTTGTAACGTCTGCTTCCTAAAAACTTACGGCTAGGTGGCTTTCGGAATCCGGACAATCATGGCATCTTATTACTAGTAGGACGTGTTTCAGTAATTCACTTTCATACCCTAATCCAAAAAAACCTCTCTCGATAAAAATAGTGGCTTCACCAATAAAAAGAGAGAATTTAGGTTTAATAAATGTATAAACATTTAAGACTTGTTATTTGCTTAAGTATGACTTATACACTCGTTAATTTCAAAAAATATGTTCACTGCATTTCCCTCGACATAACAATTTAAGTCAAATCTTTTATTCAAAATTCAAACTAAAAGTAATACACGTGATGATTCAGTTTTTAACACGACAAAACTAAAAGACAGGTATTTGTTTTTAATCATAGAAGTACATAGTTACTTGACTAATATAAGTGAAGCTAATAATATGTTAAAATTAATCTTCAACAAAAAACATTTCAGAGTCGAAGCATCTCGGTTAACGGTTCTAGTAGGCGTGTACGACGTGAACAAGACCCACCCGGTCGGGTTCGACGTGTCCCACGTGACGCAGCACCCCGACTTCAACCGGTACAACTACGACAATGACATAGCCGTGCTGCGGCTGGCAACGCCCTTGCCGGATAGGCTGTACCGGCCTGCGTGTCTTCCTGGTACGTATCTTGTACTACACGATACCTCTTTGACGACTTGATTGACAAGTGGCGCGATAATTCGCCTTGATTGCAACGGGTTCTGAGTTCGATTCCCAATTCGGGTTATTATAAGTTTTTTCTAAATTGGCTCGGATCTAGGTCAGCTAGGATACGCCTCTTAGAAATTCCCACAATGTAAATCATGAGAGCGGGAAAGGAGTTGGTTGTGTCCTCTTTTTTGAGGACATCTGATAAGACGAATTATTGTAGGTATTCGCCCGCGTGGACTATGACTTGTTACCCCTTATTTTAATCCCATGTCCTATAGTATCATTCGAAATAGTAGAGGTCAGCGGTTTAGCCATAAAAACGTAATAGACAGGCAGAGTTACTTTCGTATTTAAAATAGTTAGGATTGTACGATACTCTGGTTGATGCTTGTCGTAGACAAGATAGCGTTTATGACAAAGTCACTGACACAGGATTGTGATATTTGCTTTATATTTTTACAGATGACGATGATGTCCTTGGAGGTGTGGATGCTGTCGTGTCTGGTTGGGGAAGTACAGTTGAAAAGGGTCCTGCATCTAATATACCAATGAAAGTAAGGAAACATTACAAGAACTAACTTAAATAATTACTTACATACCTAAGTAATATATAAGTCAATGATACATATATTCATTAATAAAACTGTCCAATCGTTTGACTTACTGAACACGCACACTAGGGTAGTTGACACTACCAATCAATTGACATACTTTTTATGAGCTGTCAAAACGTACCTCTTCCTTAGAATTTGTATGGCAATAGCGGACAGTGACATCACTGTTTACCAAACTCAACTGACTATCTATTTAATAGTTACCTGTCAAGCATGTGTGAATGAGACACAATAGAAATTACATTGTTATGCGACCGCCGGCGTTCTTATAATCCTCAACGGGTTAAGGCAATTAAATCTATTTCAAAAACAATTTAAAATTATGACTGAACATATTAAATAAATAAGGTGTTATTTAAAAAAGAAGTGTCTCGGAATTATTTATGAATGGTGTCAACATCCCAATTCGTAGTCTCGAGTTAACCAGGCCGAAAAGTATGGATGCCCAAGTAATTTTATGATACAACATTATGTTTGCAGTTGCGAGCCTTAATTTACCAAGCACAGACATGTATCTAAAATTAGGTACAAGTAAGGTGTTATTGTTAATGTTATTATTTAAGTTAACGCCTTTACCTCTGTGTTAGTTTCGCTAAAAGTTCGTAAAAGTACCAATGTTGTTACACACTTTTATTAGGTTAATAAATATTACTACTAAGAACGGTTAAGGTCATTCATAGATTTTAGATCTATTCAACTATTCTCAACACTGGGGTAGGTACTTATGTTAATAAAAAAATACTCCTTACATTCTTCGGGCCATAGATAAACAAGTGTTAAAAAAGTACAAAACCCCTAGATTCTGAGTAGGTTTTCAGGAGGTACCTACTCTACAGTAAAAATAAATTAAAACATCCATTGCAATCATTATTTTTTGTTTAAATCAGAATGGACTAGTAATTATACAGATAAAAATCCACAGTACATCCAATGTTATTATTTTAGTAAGAAAAGATAGTTTTTTTTAAATCAAAATCATCAACTGTTCAGTACGTTCGTCACGGCGCTTACACGATTGCACATCCTGTATATTATTCATTCAAGCCGAATTTAAGCTTACAGTTTTATGGGACAGTACAAAAACCAAGGAATATATAAGTACTACACTTATAAATACCTTGACGAAAACTGAATTTGGTGTTAAATTCGCTATGATTACGTTAATTTCAAAAACATCGTTGAAACATGGATAAAACACTGACCTAAATAACAACAAAATAAGTACTAGTACCTAATCTGTGCAAAATTTGAAATCACATTTTATGTCAGTGTAAGACAAAGTGTGATGACACTATATTAACAGTGATAAAAATATCGGATGATAATTTCAGGCGGACGTGCAAATCTGGGCCCAGGAAGAATGTGCCGGCGCGGGATACGGACGCGGCAAAGTGACTCCACGGATGCTATGTGCAAATGCTCCAAAACGTGACGCGTGTACTGGTGATTCAGGCGGTCCACTTCTACTTTCGCAGCCACATTTCACTATCGTTGGTAAGAGCATTGTTTATAAATGGCGACTCATTTTTTTATTATCTGTTTTAGCCTTAAATTTTAAGGTCCTAAGCACCAATGCTTCTGCAGAAAAGGAAAACTCCAACCACTACTTACCTACATAAGATTAGTTAAGGTTTTTGGTGAAATCATTATTTGTTTCAGGAATCGTTTCATGGGGTCGAGGGTGTGCAAGACAAGGTTACCCGGGAGTATACGCCCGGGTTGACCGCTTTCTACCCTGGCTGCGGGTAGCTCTACGCCATGCCTGTACTTGTGCTCCCCCGTCCATAGGATAATGCAATGAAATTAATATTATAACATTCTCATAAGTAGTGATAGTTTTACATACGAATATCTAGTTGCAAAAAGAGTTGTTAAACCAAAGTTATTTCCTTATTAAAATAAAAGGCTAGCCGTGGATTATCTGTAAATATATCGTAATAGATTGAATAAGCTAATACTTAAGTTAAAATAAACATCCGTATCAGTATTAAAAAAATAATGTAATCTTGTAGATAATAGTTTAATAGATAGTAAATAGCCTATAAGTTTTATAGCAGTTAGTAGTGCACTTATGTAATATAATGTATTCCTATAAAAGTTACTATTAGCAACTATGGCTGTGAATTAAAATATGTCTTAGGTACAAAAAATATTTAATTCAAAACAGATTCTTACTTAGAAACTATTTCTTAATCGAATAACTCTTGAGCTAACTTGAGTTAGTTCTGTAGTAAGTACAATGAAAGTTAGATGGGAAGTTATCAATTCATTAATTATACTTCGAAAGGAACTAGAATATTACTTACGTAATGACTCTGGTTTGTACTTATTATGTGGTAGCCGTTTATTTATAGAAATGAACACGTGTGAAGAATTGTATTATTTAAATAACATTCTAATGATGTCTTAGCTTCGCACATGTGTCTTCTGAGTGTAACTAACGTTAATATAGCTTTCTTTGAGAAGTAATCTGTATGTTATACATCTACTACATTAAATCCATTGAGTGTATTGTTTAAAAGTTGTTAGTGGTTAGGTACACAGAAACACGAGTTTGACGACTTTGTAATTTAAAAAACGAAATATTTAATAAATATTATGAACATTATGGTGTTAGATATCATATACCTACACCACAGTTAATTTTTGTTGAGCATCGTTTCCAAGTGTGAGCATCACCCAAAACAAACAAAGTCCAAGTTGCTCAGTATTACCTACATAATGTTTCCATGTTGCCAAATGCTGCTCTATAAAACGTAACTGCAGTGTAAGTGCACCGCTAAGACGTTGATTTTGTTGTTTTGTTTGTAGTTAATTAAATAAGTAATTAATTTGTTGTGATGTTTATCCTGTGAAAACTTTCGAAAAATTACACTCTTTTTATGTACCTACATATTTTTGCAGAGACAACGAACACTTCGGTGTATTATCGACTCAACACAACCTGCGTTAGCGCGCATTTTTCAATATTATGTTCTATATTTTTTGCGTACTTTTTGTAAAACAAGAAATTGCACGTAGCTATCTACCAGTTAATTTTGCAAGTTATGATTTTCACATAGCATTATTTAATTTTGATATAATTTTGTGTTATACATTTTCATATTTAAAATGTTTTTTATAAAATTGTGCTTTGTTTGTTTAAGTCTTTTATTTGTTTTATAGATTAAAATGTAGATATCAAATCAATGTTTTTCTATTTTTAAATACTCTCCGTATTTGCACAAAAATGATCGGTTTACTAGGTATGTCAATATCGGCACTAGTTAATCAGAACAATATGCTTAATTATTCTTGTGCTGATTCCGTCGAAGCCCTCAGAAATCGTGTTATTATACTCATATTATCATTTTTTAACTTTTTCTTCTAATGCGAAAGTACGAAGAAACATTGTGTTCGTTTTTTTTATTTTTTGCAATTGCTTTTGGTATTTTATTAGGCGTCAGGTTTTTAGTATTAGACAATTCAATAAAATGATCATTAAAAGCCGAGCCTATGTCAAAGTACTTAGTTGTATTAGGGACTCAAAGCTGCCGCAGATAAACTGTAGTTTTTTGAGGCTATGTATAGCAACTATAAAAAAAAATCATCTAAGTGTGCGATATTGTACTACATCTAAGTGTACGATCACACCATACAAATAAGTTACAATTGATTACAATTTTCTAATATTTGAGAAGTTAAACATTCTATTCCCAGCTAAAGCTCTACGTACCCGCGCTGTGACCCACACTTTGTCAATCACTATTTTTAAACCCACAGAAGTACAGAACAGATGTGACACGCTACGCCGTTCTATACCAACAAGTACATTATAGACTATAGAGCCGCAATACAACGTAGTTTTACTTGATCCAGGGCTTGTTAACGTTACCAAATTCACACTATAAGTATCGTTAGGTAACAATATTTATATCATGTTAAAATTGTAACGATAATACAGGTTGTAGCGCGATGTGTTGCCTCCCTTAAAAACAAAGACAATTTCCGGTTCCCCCCTCGTCAAACGCGCTGGCCAATCAGGAGGCCCGCGCGTTTCTTAAACTAGTAGCAGCAGCCACACGATTGGCTGTTGCTACCAACTGTCAATGTCAATAAAATAAAATAAAATAAAAATAAAATAAAAATTCTTTATTTCGGACAATTAGAAATCCATAGACGGGTTAGTGTTATTTGAGAACAAGTAATATTGCTTTACAAAAACTATGGTTAGTATATACATGTGAGAACAAAAACACAAAAATAAATAGGTACCCTGTGCCAAGCCATTAGGAGGGTGGATACGGCCCCGTGATTAGCCTCTGCACAAGGCACTTCCACAGCGGTGACGTATATCTGTCCGCTAGGGTCCTCAGAATGCTATTGTGACTGTCCCGCACTCTGTTAATTAGCGAAGCTGTTTTTTTGCGGATGATTGCGTGAAATCCATCAGTATGGTACTCCGCAAACATACCAGACGCACTGCAAAAACGAGGCAGTCTCAACAGCATCCTGAAGATATTATTATATTGGATGCGCAGGGTGTCCAGCGATTTTATGGTGTGCTTGACCCACACATTTCCCGTGTAGAAACTCTGGCAATATGCTTTAAAAAGCGTGACCTTTACTTGTTCTGTACAACGAGAAAATCTGCGAGCCAACATATTACCTCTAACCGCTAGAGCCCTACGCTCCCTTTCTACATCACTATCGTCATTCAGGTCGCTGGTAATGATATGCCCTAGATATTTAAATTGTGTGACGCGTTTGATGTTCATTCCGTTAAGGGTAATATTAGGTATTTTATCAGGACATTTACCAGCGGCCTCAAAGACCATATACTCAGTTTTCTTCACATTGTATGTAAGTCCATGCTCGGCAGCGTATGTTTCACAGACCTTTAGCATCTCTCGAAGTCCCCCTACCGTCGGGCTGAGCAGCACCATATCGTCCGCGTAGCTAATATTGTTGATACTAACGCCATCTATCCGACACCCGACGCGCATGCTGCTCAGCTCCACGAAGAGATCGTTCTCACTCCGCTCTCCAACATATACGGTTCCGAGAGAGAGTCAGCCCACCTTACAAGGTTTGTTTGGTTGGCATACCAAAACTTCAATACACTCAGGACTTCAACCGGTACACCCCTGCCCCTCAACTTTCCCCAAAGGACATCATATGACACAAAGTCAAAAGCCTTGGAGAGGTCGAGGAAGCAGGCGTACACCGGCGTCTTACGATCCGTGTAGTATTGCACAGTGTGCTTTAGGCTCAAGATTGCGCTTTCAGTAGAAAGTCCGGATCGGAATCCAAACTGCGCGTCATGTATGTTTGCATATTTTTATTTTATTTTGCTCTATTGAAATTACAACATCAATGAAGACGCCTGCTTTTAATTTTTCTCCTTTTATAATATCTATAAAAAAACCCTCAATCTAACTTACTTCTGGCCCCTGAACCCGCTAAAAGGTAACGGTAGTTTAGTATCGATACCAATATGATAATGTTAAAAAATAACGTTATAATTCAGTATCGATACTTTTTCCGTTACCTAAAACCGTCGTTGCCAACCCTTGCGGTTAGTTTTACAACAAATTAAAGTAGTAGGCTTCTTTCGTAGTCTTGATTACCTTGGCTGTGTTTACTTTACATAATGTATCAATATTAAAAGAAAAAGACAAAAATTTATTAAGTTAATTAACGGTACATAAAGTATTAATTTGGTAACGTTACCATTTACCGGTAAAATTATCAATAACGTTAAGTCAGTTTACCGGTAAAAGGACGGCCAAGTATCGTTACCAAGCATAACGTTACCTTTGCTATTAACGTTATCTTGGTATGATGAGGGTAACGATACCTGATTTTTAACGGTATTCAAAGCCCTGACTTGATCAATGGCAATACGAACCATCTTTCTCCGAAACTAGTGAGTTACTATTTTTCACTTACATTTAGTATGAAATGACTACTCCTGTCAGCGATCGCCCTTAAAAAAACAGTAGAGATACAGATTAAAAAATGGCGGAAGATTTTGTTGAACAAATCATATGACATTTCTACTCTATAGGGTATGTATGTGCTCCATGATGGCTCCATGTTCTAAACCCACCTTCGCCTATAACGTAGTTTTACTCAATCAGTGCCTTCGCCACAGAGTACTTTTGGCCTTCGCCTTCCGCGCGAAAATTTGACATTTGACGTTTAGTAGGACGCCGTTCGTCAGCTGATAGTTGATAAATAATATTTTTTAAATTTATTCAAATAAAACAAATGCACGTACGGCCTACGTTCAGAACAAAGATTGTTTATTTTAAGTCTAAAATCTTGAACTACTCAAACAAACCATGAACTTCTCTGATAATGAGGCTGTAAGTAAAGATGGATACAACAGTTTGTCAATTTTTTGATTTTGTTCTTGTAAAATAAGACTATCGCACTACTAATAGCATTGCTTTTATAAAATAATTTCTTTATACAACTTCGAAAATCTTGTCATTATTAAACAATTATTTTGAACATAACCTAACCAAAAACAGGATGATACCTCGAGCGTAGAGAGCACTTCAAATACGGACAATACATCCCGCAGTGAGACGCCGACGAACTCTAGGGTAAAAAAACGAAGACGTGGGAAAAAGAAGACTACCAAGCAAGTGAAACCACCGTATAAATATAAGTAAGTGCTTTGTTGATGCATGCTAAAAGATGGAACAACTAATTTTATATTCCAAATTCATCATCGTCATCATCTCAGCCTATTGAAATCCTCTGCTGGACGTAAGCCTTCCCCAAGCAACGCCAAAGAGCATGACTCCTGCTTATTTCATCCAGGCACGGCCAGTAATCTCCCTAAGGTCGTCAGTCCATCAAGTTGGGGGGCATCCAAAACTATGTTTGCTGAGAAGTAAGCCTTCTTCAAAAAATTACAAAAAAAGATGACTCCTGTTTTTTTCATCGGACTACTGTCTGCAATCTTAATAAGGTTGTCAGTCCATCAAGACGTTTCTGTGACAGATGGGTTCCAAATTCTATACTAAACTTTATAAAATAATTGCTAATCCAATAATCAATGTGAGTGGGAACAAAAATAGTTGAGTTAACCCATAGGTAAAACATTTTCGTGCCATGTGGGGACTGCAGTAAAGAATACACTTCCACACCACCAAAAAACATTTTCACATTGAAATTTCATCCCATTGTTTTATTAATAGACTAGCTGTTGCCCGCGACTTCGTTCGTGTGGTCTTCAGTTAATTCATAAAGAATTTTCTGCGCAACTTTTTACCATTTTTTCTTTCAAAAGAACCTTCTGCTGACAATGATTAACACAACAAAAAAAGAATTAGTGAAATTGCTCCAACCGTTCACGCGTGATGCGATGACCAAGGGAAATAAAGATTCATTTTTAACCGACTTCAAAAAAAGAGGAGGTTTTCAATTCGGTTGTTTTTTTTTATATATTTGTTACCTCAGATCTCCGGCATTAATGAACCGATTTGAAAAATTTTTTTTTCAATTGAAAGGGTATACCTCCAGATTGGTTCAATTTTTTTCAAAATTCAATTCTGATGATGGGATCCATGAGGAATTCAGGGAACTCCTAAAATATTATAGGTATACATGTAGGGATTTTAGTATATTTTACAACAATTCAAGCATTTGCATTCAGAAAGTATTTTTTGCTGAGGTGGAACTGATGAAGGAGACCATAGTTGACCACAATAGTATTCCACGAGTAAGGTACGCACGCCCCACCCACGTGATAAGATATTTTCATTAAGACAGTTAAGCCTTGCCATAGTCGACAAATCAAATTTTAATAAATGATTCTGGTGAGAATAATACCATCAAACTGATCTGATGAAGAAAGCGGAAGGTAAACACTGGAACTCTGTGATAAAACAATGTATAATAGCCGTGTTTGGACTTATTTGAATCGTCATAAAAAGCAATTTAGCTATAATTGCATCACAGATCGCCATTTAGAATGTAAAAAAAACACTAAAAAATCAGACAAATAATTTTTTTTTTATAAAATGTCTGTTTGGTATGATTGTTTAAAAGTTATTTTTAGCTTTTTAGTGTTTTTAAAGTCGGTTATTTTTATATAATTTTTTTTTTATATATAAAGATGATCTGATTTACCTATCCTGCCAACAATAACAGGTTAATTGTATTATGTTCTTACAGCTGTAGTGCTAAGGAGGACCATGGGCAGCCTTTGTTCGGGTGTCAGTTTAACCACCACCTCGGGGAGGGGGAGCCACAGATATTTGCTGTGGTTGGCAGCAACAGGGTTTCTATTTATGAGTGCCCAGAGTCCGGTGGATTCAAATTCTTGCAGTGCTATGCTGATCCTGATGTAAGTAGGGGATACTATGTTTAACCACTAACAAAATGTACTAGCTTTACACCAGGACCAAAGACTAGCCAAACAATTTGACATCTATGACACTTAGGATGTGTCAACAATTCTTTTTCTTTTTTTAAGGCCCAATCGGGGATCATCGGTCCCCAGCCACCTCAATTCAATTTAATTCCATTCTTTATTGCATAACCATATCTTTTACTTACAGTAGGTATTATTTGTTAGGTCAGTCACAGAATATTGGTACAGTTGACTTGGACCCTGTTGGGCATAACAATTTAATGTAGCAATTTAAAATTAACCTTACCACAAAACAAGCATATCCACAGAGTAATTACCGTTTAATATGGTTGACACAATACTACAACTAAAACAAAACACAGTAGGAAAATTATTGTTACGTGGCCACATATGTATTTGGGTGCCATTGCATCTGTTCTACATCTGTGTGACATGGTTTGTTACCTGTACCCTTGTGTGTATTGTGATTGTTATATACATTTCATAAATTGGTTATTCATCAGTGCTACACCGACACTAGTCCTTTCGCATTGTTCATGTTCCTTCAACACGAGGGGACTAAATAACAGACGAATGACACAAAGTGTGATAGGTGAAGGACCTAAACCTAGTCAATAAGTTGTACTGAAATCACTACACACTGGTAATAATTGTGTTTGTAGCTCTGAAGGTGGGCTACAGTTCAAATAGTTAACTTTGTATAAGCTGTACTATTAGGTATTCTGTGGTATAAGTATGATGAACAAATGTTTCAGGTGGACGAAACATTCTACACATGTGCATGGTCATACGAAGAGGAAACACACCTGCCTCTGCTAGCCGTGGCGGGGTCGCGAGGCATCGTGCGCATCTTCCACCCCGCCACGCAGACCTGCATCAAGCACTACGTGGGCCACGGACATGCCATCAACGAGGTCAAGTTCCACCCCAGAGACCCCAACCTCCTCCTCTCTGCCAGCAAAGATCATGCACTCCGACTCTGGAACATCATGACCGATGTTTGTATAGCAATATTCGGCGGAGTCGAAGGCCACAGAGACGAAGTCCTTAGCGCTGACTTCGACCTCAAGGGCGAGAGAATCATGTCTTGCGGCATGGACCACTCGTTGAAGCTCTGGCGGCTAGACAAGCCCTCTATGAATGAAGCCATCAAACAGAGCTACAATTTTAACCCACACAGGGCACTCAGACCTTTTAATTCCCTGAAGGAACACTTCCCAGATTTTTCGACCAGAGATATTCACAGGAACTATGTGGACTGTGTCAGGTGGATGGGTGATCTCATTTTATCTAAGGTAAAGAATGCAACTTTTTTCTTTTAGAGTAACAATGTGGTTCTATTTCATACAATTAGTGATAATAGGTAAGCAAGAGAAAAGTTATCTTTATATTGTTGCAGTCTTGTGAGAACGCGATAATCTGCTGGAAACCGGGTCGGTTGGAGGACACTGAACTTCGGCCCGGAGACAACTCCGTCACCATAGTGCACCGATTCGACTACAAAGAGTGTGAAATCTGGTTCATACGATTCGCAGTCGATTATAGTCAGAGGGTAAGGATAGTTTTTTAGTATACTCGATGTAAAGATGTCTGAATTGGTAATTATCGGCGGAAAAGAAAAGAGACAAAAGAGTAGCCGCGGATCGGGTTTGTACTGGGAGAGGCTTATGTTCAGCGGTGGACACATAATCTTGAATACGATGTTGCATTCATATCGGCTCGTAATCAAAAAAAGTCGCAATGTACCTTTACCATTGAGTCTCTTCACTCTCGTTTTAGCAAAAACAAAATATAATCCCATTTCCACTGCGGCGTGCGGCTTTTGAGGCACCCCAGACTCGATGCTTTATACTGTTGGGTCCAGGATCCTTCTCCCTTAGTCTCCTCACTGGAGGTCGGTGTGTCAAAGGTCTCTTGCTAGAGAGTTTGGACGTGATTTAAGTCTGCTCCTATACTTTTGGGTATGTTTCTCTATCTCTTCCTCCACTGTGGTCATGTTGAGGTCATGGTGCAGTATTTCATTTGTAACATACCACGGAGCACCAGTTATCACACGGAGTATCTTCGACTGAAACCTCTGTTGTATACTTAGGATCGATTTAGAGGCTGTTCACTACAGCTGGAGCCCAACATTTAACATGAAAATGTTTGGTAGAATACAACTCACTACATCGGCACAGACAATTCGAATACCTAACAAGAGGCTCCGTTAACTAGAGACTCGTTTAAGTAATATTGTTAATATAAGTTGTATGATCTCAGGTGATAGCACTGGGCAACCAGTGCGGCAAGACGATGGTGTGGGAGCTGGGCGGCGTGGCGGGCGGCTCGCGCGCCTCGCAGCTCGCGCACCCGCGCTGCGCCGCCGCCGTGCGACAGGTGGGTGGCTGCAGGTACTAGTGTTGCCGACAAATCGATAGTTTTGCATTCGATAGTTGAACGTTAAAATCATCTATGCGATCGATAGTATCGACGTCTCTGTTAGTGCAATACTATCGGTAAACAGCAATACTAGTAGTATCGATACTATCGTTAGTCTATTAGATATTGAAGAGCAATACTATCGGTACTATCGATAGTTCATTGGTTGGCAGCGCTCGATACTATCGATAGTATTGCTGTTTACCGATAGTATTGCAGTAAAAGAGAAATCGATATAATCGATAGACTATCGATTTTATCGTTTTTTCTTCAACTATCGATAGGCTATCGGTAGACAATCGATATTGACCTATCGAGTGGCAACACTAATAGGTAGCGCCTAGCCTATCCGCCGTAGGGCGCCGCAGGTCAGGGTTGCAACCCACTAACCCAGGGGCTCACAATCTTTTTCAGTTCGCGACGCACTTACAAGTTTTAGTATTTTTAACCGACTTCCAAAAACGAGGAGGTTCTCAATTCGTCGGAATCTTTTTTTATGTAGGTATGTTTAGCGATCATTCGTTACTACGTTGACCGATTTTGATAATTCTTTTTTTGTTCGAATGGTAATACTTTCAGAATGGTCCCATATAAATTTGGTCAAATTCTGATGATGAGATCTACATGGGGCACACTAAAAGTTTTGCACTTCTAGCTAATCGGAACTTTGAATTTCGAATGTTATATTTTTTTAAACGTTGCAACCTTCTTAGTAATAAAAAAAACAATTGGCGGGAAATTATTTTTCAATTGTTTTTTATCAAAGTTCTACGTACCGCAACGAAAATGGAATTAAGTCGAAAAGATTTTAGAGCGATGATTTTTTTATAATTTTAAAAGTTCTCTCTCTCCGCAAGACTGTGCCGCTCGTCTTCAAAATGCTTTTGGGAGAGAAGCACCTTGTTTGAGCACCGTGAGGCGATGGTTTGCTGAATTTGAGAGAGGTCGAGTTTCTTTACAGACGAATTTCGTGAAGGGCGGCCTTCAACTGCCGTCAACGAAAATAATGTGGCTACTGTTAAGCGGCTAATTGAAGAAAACCCGCGGATTACCTATGAGATAATTCGAGAACTATTGGGGATTGGTATGAGCCAAATTCAGAAAATTTTACACGAAGAATTGAAAGTTCGGAAACTTTGCTGTCGTTGGATCCCTCATGAACTGACAGCGGAGCAGAAGCGGGCTCGCGTGGAATGGTGCTCACAGATGCTACTGAAGTACGACCACGGACATCCTAATGCTGTTTATGACATTTTCACAGGAGACGAAACGTGGATATATTGTTTTGAACCCGAAAAAAAACAGCAATCTTGTGAATGGGTGTTTGAAAATGAGAACAGGCCAACAAAAGTGAGGCAGGCGAGAGACGTTGGTAAAAAAATTATCGCGTTTTTTTTCTCAGCTACGGGTCCCATCTGTACAATTCCACTTGAAGATCAAAAGAGTGTTAATGCCGTAGTGGTATTCTACCATTTGTTTACCCAGGGTGTTAGAAAAAGTTAGCAAGTTGTTGTGTTCAGCAGTGGACGTCCCATGGCTGAAATGATGATGATGATACAAATTCAATTGACTGTTTGGTATTTTGTATGGAAAGTCGATAAGATTTCATTCAAATTCGCAAAGGTCTAAAAACAACACCATTTCAGATCATAGAATTTAATTTAATTTTTATTTTTATGATCTGAGTTCATCATATTTTATATTTACGGGACAGCCTGTATACTTATTCGCGTCGCTAAAGTATTTTAGTATATCTATCCGGTTTTTAGTCGCCATAGAACGAGCTTCAGGCTTAATTTGCGGCTAGGTAATTAGTGTGATTGTTGAAACAATTTATTATTCAATTCAAGTCCAATTTTTCAAACCATCCTTTGGAACCCTTTGAAATATACACACAAAATAACATCCAAATCGGTCCAGCCGTTTATGAGGAGTTAGGTGACAGACACGTACAGAAGAATTGACGTAAAATATACGCTTTTTGTTTCAGGTGACCCTATCGCGGAACGGTAAGGTTCTGGTCACGTGCTGCGACGACGGCACCATCTGGCGCTGGGACCGCGTCGGCGCGGCCAACTAGCGCGCGCTCTGCTTTCCTCGCTTGTGGCCATAAGCCAACCTTAGAGGTGAAGCTCATTTTACTGCTACTTCAATTTTTATTTTCGATGATACGCACTGTGTCGAATATTTTACCTTAAAAGTGTTTTAAGTGATCTACATACTAACACTAATTGTAAGAGATCAAAAGGATTTGATTGAACTTGTTTTAATTTTTGACCGTAAATCACAATAATTATAACTGCCCTAGGCTAAGACATTCATTCCTTGTTCGAAGATCGCGGATTCGCCAGGCTGTATTTTGTGCCTTGGATCATGGATCCTTCAGGCCATTGTGAAAAAGGCTGTTAGTGTTATCATCTAGCCTATGATGTGTATTTTTAAGTAACTCCACGTAGCGTAAGTGTAATAAATGACATCATAAGGGTTTTTTCATACGTACCTAAACCACACCACATTACAACGACAAAAAGTGGTTAAGCTGTGGTTACGTGTCAAGTGTCGTAGCAGCTTCTTGCAGTTGCGTTGTGGAAACTACAAAACGAAGATGTGGTTTCGTTGTTGCTAGTAGTTGCAGACAGACAAATCAGTTGTTTGCGTTGTGGCCATCCGCAGCGCTCACTGTCCCTAGTGGTTGCGATGTGGTCGGTATCGCCCTCACGGTTGAATTTGATGGCAAAATGTGGTCCATGTGAATTAACTAGCCATTAATTGTCATATAATTTAGCGCCCACACACGTGTTGTTGTGTGGTTGTGGTACAGGCAGCATCAAAAGTAGCTGATCAAAAACTAATTTTCATAATTACTGACTCTTCTAAATGTCAAAATAACCTGAGTTCTTTGTTTGAATTTTGCGTAATGATTTTGTCAGACTATATGATATGTTTTGCAATGAGATTATTTTGGAAAATTCAGATACAAAGCTACTTTTGATGTTGATTGTACGTGTTCAGTAACCCTAAGTCTTACAGTCTTTATGTACAATTTCTTTTTGAGATGAAAAAGGCTGAATATGGTTATAAAGCTCATTTTATTGGATTTAATTAGAACAATTTTATTTGTATAAAATTTTGCCAATTTTTTTTACAATCACAATAAAAAAGACTGGATTAGTCAAATTACTTTGTAGTTTGCATTAACGATGTTGTGTCATAAATATAAATGTCAAGTCCGATCGTGGTGAAGTCGCGCGGTCAACTGCGCTGACCAATAACAAGTAGGTAAGTAATCTATGTAAGTAAAGCCGTTATTCAAGAAAGGAGATGAGACAGATATGGGCAACTATAGACCAATAACATTGATACCGGTAATCTCAAAGATTTTTGGAAAAGCTATGGCAAAAAGGATAACCTCATTCATTAATCACCACAAAATTATTAAGCAGGAACAATATGGTTTTCTAGAAGGTAAATCGACATCCCTTGCCTGCTTTACTTTAGTAAAAACTGTAACTGAAGCTCTTAATAATAAACTTTTAACATTGGCGGTATTTCTTGACATGTCAAAGGCTTTTGACTCAGTGAGTCATAAAGTGCTACTTCAAAAGCTTTTTGACTATGGCATAAGAGCCCTTAATTGGTTTGAAAGCTACCTTTGCGATCGTCAACAATGTACGAAAATTGCTCTATGGCATAATAATATGGGGCAACAGTGTTGATTTTGACAGAGCTTTTAAAGCTCAAAAAAAATGTGTCAGAGCCCTTGCCGGAATCAGCAGTAGGAAATCGTGCAAGCCATTTTTCCAAAAGTTTCAAATACTTACACTACCATGCATTTATATTTCGGAACTGTGTCTTCTTGTAAAACAACACCGTGAATACTTTGTAATTAGTGAAACTAACTATAAAAGCATTCGAGAATCAAGGAAAAACAAACTATGTGTTCCTCCATCTAATCTTACATTATTCAGTAAAAATGCATATTCAATGGCAGTTAGAATATACAATAAACTACCCTCAAATATCAGGAACGTTCCAAAAGTTAAGTGTAAAAATATATTGTTGCATTGGCTCTTAGATCAAAATTTCTACAGTATAAAGGAATATCTAGAACTCAGACATCAATCTACTCATAGGTATTAAAATATTAAAAAATAAATAGAATAGGTAATTTCAAAATATATAATATGATAATGACAAGTATAATAATCTGATTCGTTATTTTGAAACCCGAAATCTCATTAATTTTGACTCTGTAACTAGTATACTAGTGAATTTGAATTAATTATATAATCGAATTCATTAAACAATTTAATGACCACTGAAATATTAACAGAATTGACATTGTAATAATTATTATTTCTCATTCCTAAGGTTGTTATGTTTTTTGCATGCCTACTACTAAAGGTATAATACTGTTGATACTATATTGTAAGGTCTTTATGACATACCAGCACCCGTACTGTACACAGTTTTAAGCAAATAAATTATTTCTATTTCTATGAACTGCACTGCAAGTTCGTTTCCCATAGCCTAGAATATATCGGTATGCTATAAGGAAGTTAATACGTCCTCTTTACGTGTTTACTTCTTTTGATGACCTCCGTAACCGAGAGGCGAGCATACCGGACTCGGTGTCGCTATCTCTGAGGTTCCGGGTTCGATTACCGGTCGGGTCAATGTAGAAAAATAACTTTTCTATATTGTCTCGGGTCTGGGTGTTGTGGTACCGTCGTTGTTTCTGATTTCTGTAACACAAGTGCTTCGGCTACTTACCTCAGGATCAGAGCAATGTATGTGATGTCCAATATTTATATTGAAACCGCGCGTCATTAAATAATTTTCTCAAAAAATTATATATACGCGCGGTAGATTTTTGCCATCTGAAGATAAACTTTTGAAGTAAGTACAGTTCCAATTGGCTGAGACTATACCGGACGATCCACCGCGCTACCATCGCGGCAGAAACGCGGTCCAAAGGCGCCGTCGGTGTGGACGTGGCGCGCTCGAACCAAGCGCTACCTTCCACAATTTCGTTTCGAATATATTTAAATAACACATTAAAGAATTTAACAAATGAAACTAACTCATTGATGTTACTTTTACACACCCTTTGCACACTGGTAGTAGTCACAGAGTAAATCGAAGTCTCTTCTTTTCAGAATCGTAGCAAAAAAAAAGCGCAAATGTAGAATGCTAGAAGCCCGTTCCACGCTCCACTATCCTGGATCAGGATCGTCCGGTGTAGACTCAGCTTATCGCATACGAAATCCTAAGAATCGTTGGCAATATCTTCTCTTCTCTTCTTAACAATCTTCGAATGCGAATTGGAATTCTAACACAAAAAATACGTCTCCCGAATCTAGGTAGTCTAATGTGCCAATAGTGTCAAGGGCTGTAAATAGAAACAAAGTTTTTCTATCACAAACTTTATTATGATCAACAATACGTCTACGTTTAACAAAATGAATCACAGGGGCCAAGGTGTTATCTCGTGTCCACTACGCACAATGCTGCTTCTAATCTGATTGACATCGAGTACTCGAGTCGAGCTCGTCTAACATCTAACACCGATACATACGACCCTATATATTCACTACGCACGAAGTAATATCGTCAATAATAAACTAATACTAACATCCAAGATAGCATAATTGAATTTTTATCAATTTCCATTTATCAATTCAGTCTTTAAAATTTTATAATTTAATACGAGCAATAAAGACCGGCATACGAAATAACCAATATACAAACTTTAACATGAGATTGCTTTGCAGGTACAAAAGTCAGTTTGATTCATTTATTAACGTAGTTTAACTTTCTTTTTTACAATAATTTTGACAAAACATGAATATAAAGTAGTATTTACTTAATAAATTAAATTACTACTTATTTCTTAAGTTAGTGAGCTATTTGAACAGTAACTTGAAAATATCAGTATCTGAAAAAAATACATATATATCTTGCATATTATTTGGATGGAAAATATACTTGAAACATTACTACTTAATTAATTCTTTTTTTTAAATTACTAAACGTTTTTAATATATATGTTACCGGCGAAACCCGATTTCAGGATAAACTAGTTTTGCCTAGGCTAAACTAATTCTTTCTACTCGCAATAGGACAAACTGGTATAGCCTAGGCTAAACTAGTTTATCCTGATAGAAATACACACTCTCAGGATAAACTGGTATGGCCTAGTCTAAACTAATTTAGCCTAATCGAAAGTAATTGAGCTAACATGTGAATTCCCAAATCAGGCTAGGGTTTTGTGAGATGTAGCTGCAACAAAAACTGTTCCACAAACAGATGCAAGTGCAAAAAGAAATGTAAAAATAAATAATTATTTTATTAATAATTTATTGAGGTATAATTATTGTTTCTTTATTTTTTATTATTATTTGTTACAATATGATTGTTTGTGTTACCAATCATCCAATAGTTATAGCGACGATTCATTATCGTTTTAATAAAAATAATAGTAAATTGTATTTTATTCAATTAACCTATTTATTTCGTCTGTTTAGGTATTCTATAATGTTTATACTAGGCCATTTCTGTTTATCCTAAGAGTATGTATTTCTTTCAGGATAAACTAGTTTGGCCTAGGCTAAACTGGTTTATCCTATCGGGCTTAGGACGAACTAGTTTAGTCCTATTGCGTGTAAGAAGAATTAGTTTAGCCTAGGCAAATCTATTTTATCCTGAAATCGGGTTTGGCCAGTAACATAAATATATAAAATTATTGATAAAACGATACATTCCTCTCAGGAGGTGATAGATTTAGATTCTACTTATGTAGAATTGCATGATTTGTTTGGGGTGGGGTTTTTTCCATTTCGACATTAGTTTATTAAGAACAGTTAGTGCAGTTTGCTCCTTATCACCTCCCAAGTTCAATGTATCGTTTTACCAATCATTCTGTATAATACTAATATTTTACTGTAAATAAAAAGTACAATAGATTAGAAAAGCCAAAATTATATGTAATCAATTGGTTACTTATAAAAATAATTCATAAAGTTCATCAATCATACAAAATTCACAACGTTGAGCGAATTTCGGTACATGTAAGTAAACCAATCGTTCGTATTCGGAATGTTACGTTTGTATACTGTGTCGGCCATTCGCACAATGGAAGAGGATACCATAATACCCAAACATAGTTTTATAGTGGTCATTGCACAGCATTCTAGGCTAGGAATGGACTTTTTTAGGTAATTTTGAGAGCTTGAAGCAATTAGCGGCCAGACATTAATGCCTGTTAGCGTCCAAACGCACTACGCAACTAGCGGCGCGGTTGACAAACTGTATGTAAAACTTACGCGGGCAGCATCGCTGTGATCTGTTTTTTATACAGTGTGAGTCTTCATAAAGTGCACATATTGAAATATGGCATTCTATGCTTAATTTTATCGACGGAAAACATATTAAAAAAATCGATTTTTTTTATGCATTTTTTAAAGTTTTTGTTCCCTACTGTGACCTTCGTGTAAATAAAACCTTGTTTCATTCAAATTAATTGGTTTGTAACAATGAATTAAACTTAACGATGATCGTAGATGGTCGGGCGTCCTCATAAAATTTAAATCCGTGAAAAAACTGCCCACTATACAGAAATAAAATGTGTTTTTGAGCAAAAATTTGCTTTTTTTAAATCATTTTTTTTCAGTAATTGCTAAATTTCTTATTAAAACCTATGCTTTACCTGCATGTTTCATAATTTCAAATTATTCTACATTGTATTAGCTGTCCAGTGGTAAAAATGTCGTGCTTATAACTTAATTACAACGTTTCATATCAACTGTTAAACTGTCTCTACCTGCTAAACAATAGGGCATGGCAACGCACTAAACCCTTTTTTAACAATTCATTTGACGCGTGTTTATTAACTTAAAAATAAGTTATTTTTACTTCTCGATAGCTAATACGTAGTAGAATAATTTAAAATTATAAAACATGCAGGTAAAGCATAGGTTTTAATAAGAAATTTAACAATTACTGAAAAGAATGATTTAAAAAAAGCAAATTTTTGCTCAAAAACCCATTTTATTTCTGTATTGTGGGCAGTTTTTTCACGGATTTAAATTTTATGAGGACGCCTGATCATCTCCGATCATTTTTAAGTTTAATTAATTGTTACAAATTAATTAATTTGAAAGAAACAAGGTTTTATTTACACGAAGGTCACAGTAGGGAACAAAAACTTTAAAAAATCCATTAAAAAAATTGCGATTTTTTTTAGATTTTTTAAATATGTTTTCCGTCGATAAAATTAAGCATAGAATGCCATATTTCAATATGTGCACTTTATGAAGACTCACACTGTATACATTTTTAAACTTTGAACAAGTATTTATGTATTTGCATAGCTGTGCAAATTGCCAAGTTTAAAATATTTTTTTGAATTGTTAGCCGCGCAATGGGTAAAGGAATTTAGATACTAAATGCGCGGACCAAGCCGCATTACGCCATGTTTCTTGTTAGAAATTCGCCGCATAATGCGCGCATGCTTGGACATTGAACTATCAAACTATGTATTTAATGTAATTTATTGGGTTTTGTCATTGATAATTATGCGTCAGCGGGAAGGCAGTTATTATTAGACAATAAGTTCCGTGACCATGAAAAAAATTATGCGAATGCCCTCACAAGAATTGAAAAGTATGACAATCACACACTAACACATATCACAACAATCAACAATTAATAAGGGTACGTTCAATAACTTCGTAAAGGCACGTAACTACAAACAAGCCATTAAAACAATGGTTAACATGGGTATTCGTTTAAACTTTGTTATTAATAGTTACACCTCAGCATTATGAGATCAATTCAGTGTCAACTTATTCATTCAATTACTAGACGATTTAACATTAATCAATTTATTGATAATTAATAACATTATTGATACATATACTCTGCAAGCTACTCTGCTTTAATTTATAACAAATTGACTTTTATTTGAAAAGAAAGATTATTAGAAAATCGTCTTCTCATATTTTTATAGCGTATTGAAAATATAGCTTCTAGTTGAGATAGCTGAAGTGTTAGACATTAAAAATTATTTATAATTATGAATAGGTAGCCAAAGTCAAAGTGACATGTTTTAATCAGTTTCCAAAAGTGACATAATATTTATTCTATTAATATGCAATTAGGTATCTTTATGATTAAATATCCGAATACGGACAGTGAATATGGCTATACTATACTAATGTATATGGTGACACACAGTTAAACTTGAAAACAATACAAGTGCCTGTTTAAATGTTTACTACATAGTTTTGGGGCGGTATTTATACTTACACACTAAGAAAAACACTACGGAAAAATCTGAGCATAGATCCATATAGGTTACGTACGAGACAATCAAAAATTATAAATTCCAGATTTCATTTCATTTTATAAAATTAAAACAACATCATGTAATGTGAAATTAAATACATAAATTGTATACACTATTGTGTACTTACTAAACCTACTTATTACCCTGACTATAGCGTTTGACTAGATTAAAGTAGCTATAATACTAAAATACGAATCGGAAGCCGTCCCTTGTAACTGTTAAAAGTAAGAAATTTATTTCAATTTCAAATCGCAGCAACTGGAATGTTGTCGTATTTGTTGCGTATAACTCAACGTAAAGTTGTTGAGAGGTATTATGTCGCAGTATGAGTTGTGTGTTTCATTACTGTGTATGTTTTGTTTTTTACATCTGTAAAACACACGAGCCGTGAAGAAACCTTTTCGCCTGAAATCCATCACAATCTTATCGACGCGATTGGATTAACGGCGTGGTGATTCCCCTTGAACGCAACGAGTCACACTCACAAGTTCGATTCCCAGTTCGGGTCAACGCAGAAATCGAACTTTTGGTTTGAGTCTAGGTGTGCAGAGAGACGTCGCTGATTAATTCCTTAACTCGAGACCATGACAATCGGTGTGTTGTCTGGTGCATATTAGTCTTAAGTCTTGTTATAAGAATAAATCGAGGGAAAGATCTTACTTTTAACAGCTTCCAAACCTATACTAAACTTCTACAGGTAGGAATCACAACATCAAGATTAAGATTAAGTAAATATTATGAAATAGTCGTAAGTGCGAGGTGATAAGATCATAGATCATTAATGTTTATATTTCAATAAGTCCGATGAGTTATTGGCCACATACATGAGTCTGTAGCCACTGTATGTATTTCTCTAAAATTCTAAATATGATTGCCTATTTTATTTCACTGTGATGATTTCTATTTTATGAAGCAAATATCCAACTACCCCGCTTACTAACAGCACGTCCACCTGTTTGAAGAATTCGACCAAAAATGAAACTAAGGAAGCCCGCAGACGAGCAACAGTAAATTGGCGACTATTTGTGACAATGGTGGGCGACGGTCGCCCGGTCGGCGACACTCAGCGATGCATCGATGATAGTCACCGATATTTTACTAATTCCCGCCTGACGACAGGCTTCGAATTTCTAACAACAGTTGCCGATGCATCGAGACTATCACTGGCATGTTAAGACGCGCAGTCATTAACGTATAGTAAGAATGTGCACACATCATCATGTCGCTAGCACGTTGATGTCTATCCTTAGGCGCGAGTCGGCGTCAGTCGCTGACCATTGTCGCTAGCAGTTGCTGATATACTGTCGCACGTCTGTGAGATCTCTTATGAGCCTGCGCTCACTTACGACAATCAGAATCCGCTAACGGCGATTTTACGACTACGTCGATGCTGCATCGCGTTTTGGCGACACTGCGTTCGATCGTTCGCATCCGCGACCAACGACTTGGCGATTTTTTGATTGACATTGAGTTCAGTGACAGTTTTGATTTTTGATAGCTGACGCTAGGCTCTAACACAAATATTACCTCCTGTTAGTCCTTTATTAGACGCATCTAGAGGTCAGTAGCACTGTTAATAAGTAGATAGGTTTTTATTTAAATATGAGAGGAAATGTATTCATCTTGCATCAATCATCAGGTTATCTATGTCAAAATATAAAAGTTGGCAAATTTTCATAATGTAAACAGTTATTTGAGGTACGTAGTTTTTACTGTTCAGTCATAAGACTCATAAGAAGTGAATAAGAGAGATAATTGGTATATATTGTGAGGAATTTCCTTAAAGCTCTACAGTCAACCTACCACAAAACCGCACATTTTCTCGATTGAAAGCAAACTACATAGTTCACTTACAGTTCAAAATCGTTCAAGGAAATTTGACATTTTCTGATAGGTTGAAACTACGTTGATATACAATAACGGTTGACCGACGTAATTTTTTAATTATCTAGACTACTAACCCCAAAAAGCAATAAATAAATACCTCGCAATATATCTATTCTTATGTAAAATATACAAATCGTGAAAGTGAAGAAAGTTAGTTTAAGAAGAATGGAAATAGAGCCCTAGGTTACGATAGACTGATGTCAATTTATAGGTTGAAAGTTTTTTAAGAAAAAAACCAGTTCCGCAAAACTAGAAAAAAAAAGTGGGCTAAAAATAACGGTGTTTTATTCCGAAATATGCAGTTTCATTATGTTGAAAACAATTTGGCGAATTATCTGAGCAGAGCCTAAAAATAACGTACATCTAACTAATACGATTAAATTCATCATCTAATTTGTGAGATCAGAATGTTCCTATCCATTAACAACTTATCGATAAATAGCCCACACTACAAAACGTACGCTTTCCAACGAGTCATGCCAGGGTTCGCATCACACGATGTGCATGTCGATCTGTCTCTTTTTAGTTACGTAGGTTAGAACAGGATGCCTTTCCGTGATAGCTATATATAGATAGATCTATTACTTATAAGAGACTTTTAGCTGTACGTAAGTATAAGAAACAGATAGACGCTGTCACCAAGAATCACACAATCACATTTATTGGAGAATTCCATCTCCGTAACAACGCAACGACTACCTTAACCCTAGCTAGGCGATACTGGACTTACTCGCCTTGGTAATAGGAGTAATGAGTTATGACTGGATTATCGCAAGAATCATAAGACTTGCCTCATAAATTCACGCATTATTAAATTCTGTCAGAAAGGTCAGCGTCACTAAAAGAAGTTCAATAGCCAGATGCGTTTTATGTTTGGGAAACCGACGCTTTTGACAGATAGGACTGCTATTGTAAATAAGTCTTTCAGCGTTATTCTGGCTAGAACAGGCAGGCCAAATGTATGGTTTCATAAAGTTTTGGCTAAACGAAAAAGTATTCTTGAAATAAAGCCGATAAGTATTAGCATGCCATTGTTAGAACTTATGAACCAATATTGGTCGCAAAGGGATTGATCATGATTAATATTGCAATATCAATGCTGAGGCTGTAGGCCCTTAGCTACCCAATAGGTCCGTAAGATAACTCCCCGTTGTCTCATAAATACCTAAATTAGTGGAATCAGCGTTCCCGCGCATACAACACCTACAGGGTTACATTGCAAAGGGGTGCCAAATCTTCAGGAGTGGCTCAGAATCAGTAACTTAATCGAACTATGCGAAGAAACAAAAAATATTTTGTTCACATTTAATTATTACTATCCGCTGTTAAAAATCATAGGCGTGGATAATTAAACTCATTCATGAAAAAATTGCACCGTATGTGCACTAGGTAAGGTCCTTGTTGGCTCGCCGTACCTACGCCTATGATAAATGGCCGCGCTGCTTTCGTAGTCTCGTTATTGACTTTATTTTTGGAAACTTTTTTTTTTC
The DNA here is from genome assembly GCA_963576865.1 of Anania hortulata. NCBI lineage: Eukaryota > Metazoa > Arthropoda > Insecta > Lepidoptera > Crambidae > Anania > Anania hortulata. The sequence continues at coordinate 4,064,695 of OY756399.1, read as the reverse complement.
TTCGTAAAATACGATTATTAAAAATAATAACGATTAAGATGCTTCTTTGTAATGTTCCCGAAATCATTTTTTTTAATTTGGCACCCCTTTGCAATGTAACCCTGTATAACTAAAAAGGTACCTAGTAATTATACCGACTTGATTACTTCCAATGCCTTTGACCAAGAAAGATTAAATCAGTATTCCTATAACTCGTAATACATTAGTTACTTCCAATGTTTGTGATCAAGAAAGTTTAAATCAGTAATTCGTAATACACAACTATCCCTTGCTAGATGCCTAGGTGAAAGAGGCTTTTCTATCAAGCTGCGACCTCAGGTCGGCCGCTGTGAGGTTAACCTAATAAAGTGGGGGCTACACTCAGGGGACCAATGGCAAGTCGATTGCGTGTCGCGCTGATAGTGTACTGATCATCAAAAATTTTATGTTTTGCCGTCAGCACCGTCAAAGAAAATCAGGCGGCAACAAAATATCTGCAATATTGTAAGCGGGTTTACCTCTTGGCGATGGCGACTGGCAGGGCGTTTCAGGCGGTGGTACCGTGTCTAGTAGAGAAGCGGCGTTTGGTGTTGCGGGCCCGCGGTGTCGGCGGGCGGGGGCGGCGGGGGCGACAGGGGCGGCGGGGGCAGGTCGGGCTGACGCTCGGGCGGTCACCTGACGCGGCCCGAGGGCGAGCGCAGGTGCGAGCGTATGTACCCGGTGCGGTAGTCCATGGCGTCCCCGCGCCGCCCCGACCCGTTGTTGCCGCGCTGCCGCCGCCGGCTCCATCTAAACCGACACGCAAATACCTCTCAACGTCACAAAACATTTGATTTCATAGTATCGTTTGTCATCCGAACTCGGGTACTATACGACCTACAGACAGGCCAATGACGTACGCAGAAACTGATTTTCTGATTTTACAACATTAATTATCTAAGCAAAGCTTGTATATTATGACAACTAAACAACGGAGAATTGAATTAGATACGAAATCTCGTGTTCATCAGACAAACATTTATGAGCGCGCACCACTAAAACAGACTATACAGATAAAATAAAATAACTTGTATTTACCTCTCGTTCACACATTATTGCGAACGAGTGAGAGGTGAACTCAAAAACGCTACCATTTTAAGTGCTATATCGGCATGGTTTCTATTACTTTCGTTCTTTGTAAACATGACAACGATAAAACTTTAAAATCGCCGTCGATATTATCTGATCATTAGCTATTCCTAAAAGAGAATTGGGTCTATTAAATGAACTTACTTTAGTAGTCTCATGATATAGTCGGGCCAGTTGTCGGGAAACATCACCAAAAAGAAGCCAACAGTTATTAATATTATCCCGGACAGCTTCATACCCTCAAACTGGACTCCGTAAAGCACCACATCCAAAGCTACAAATTGGAAAAATATTTTGTTTACTTTACTTTTTTGACATAGTATATTGGTTACCTACAATTTATTGCAAACAAATAAAGCGGACACAAATCGGTAGTTTGAAGTGAATGATTTAGTATCTAGTCTTGAAAAGAAATAAATCACATAACCCACGTATGAATTTTAAAGAATTCTGTTTGTCCTAAAATCCATTTGTAAAAATACATATTTTAACTTACCTGCCGAAACCGGGACTGCGGTAATAAGTCCGAGCGACACGAAGATGTTATACGTCATGATGTTCCCAAATTGGAATACCAAATGAAACACTGAAACAAATATCCAAGATCAAGATAAAATAAGACTAGATAAAAAATTGGATTTGATGTCACGATAACTACGAGCATCAATCAGTCACTCAATATATTGTGAGAGCGAGAGGAACTGACAGCTCGTGCGATTTCTTTAAGTATGACACGGGCCACAACAGCGACGCGTTCTCATAGCCCACCTGGACACATTATATCCTTACCGAGCAGAGCGACGCTGGCGACCAGCAGGTGTATCCAGGGCATCCGCTGCGAGGGCAGCATCTCGGAGCCGGTGAGGTAGAGCGCCAGGCACACGGGCCACAGCAACGACGCGTTTACTACCCCCAGGATAGAGAAGAACAGTGCTCGCTGGCCGGCGTTCACTTCACCCATCACTTTTCTGAACAGCACCTAAACAAAGACATTAATACAAATGGTTAGTTTCAAACCTACGTCATAATTATCATTATCCTACGCCTTCTTGAATCAACTTAGTATAGGCTTCCTTCTATAGCTCTTCCAACCCTTCTTCCCCCTTCAACTTAGTTCTATCTTGGGCTGTTAGCATCTTGCTCACTCATCTTTCAGGTGTCGTCCTTTAAATGTATCAAACCTATATTATGTTTAATTTAGAATCAAAGAAGACTCAGATTATCTGGAAGGTATTGGATTGCTACCAGATGGTGTATCATGATCGTGCCGCTATTTCCATTCTAGAGAGACAAAAATATCCGACCACAGAGGGTCCTCAGAGTCAAGAGTCATAGTTTATAAAGATGTCATCTACTTTTTCGATAATCAGGTAATCCCAATCTTTCTTTACTAATTCATGCCCCACTTGTAAACTATACCTTGAATATCGCGAAGCCAGCGGCAGCGCAGGCGGCTAGCACAACGCCGCCAAGCGTGGAGCTGCCGGTGATTCCGTCCATGTAAGCCAGTAGCGCTATGCCCGTGTCGCACAGGATCGCTGCTACTATCTACACAGTTTATTAAAATTATCAGGTTCAGACCACATCGTGCAGGTGAATGTAAACACCTTCATCCTAATATATAAACTACTACTTCACCCTGGGGTTTAATAATGCTATTTTTAATATTTAAAAAAAAACAGTAAAATGTACTTACTCTTACTCCAACAAACTGCTCATGAAGAATGACCCAGGACAGAAGATAGATGCAAGATACATTAGTTGCGAATAGTGCAACCACGTCGGTGGAGAGCAGTATCTTCAGTGAGTATGTGTGCATGTACACCGTGACTACCCACAGCAAGCAGAAGAGTCCACAGCGGCTTATAAAGCGAGCTGTAAAAAATCGTTCAATAAAAGCCATCATAAAATATTTTATGGGATGGATTATTTGCCGATCTGTACGTGCAGTCTTTCGCAACCCCCATGTCAATCATTTAGTTAAAGTTCTTGGACAGCTTTCGGTACCATACCGTATAAACTACTTCACCTAAATTAGGCTATGAAACTTACCAAATGTGAATCCCTTGTCTCTAAAGTCAGTAAACGCATCATAAACAATAGCATTTGCTGATTTACACTTGTTGTGTATCAACATCACTATTAAGTAGAGAGGGTAAAAGAAGATGAGCCAGTTCGTGCAGAACCACGCAGTGAAGAATGGAGCATTATACAGATTCTGAAATAAATAATTGTTATAAGCAAACCTACTTCAAGATTTCTAACTTCAAATCTTATTAATGGTAATTTTTTATATGTAACTATTTATTGACCTATTTTGTAAATATTTTTCAATTAGGTACTTGTTTTGCCTTCATTAGCCAAGAACTCATTTTATTATAACAGTGTAGCAAATGCTTACATGACTGCGAAGTCTCGTAGTATAATTGTTGTATAAAACGGTTGAAGCTTCAGTACTGTGGATTAACCCATATGAGTTAGGTGGGTACTCCTCCAAATAAATATGCTTGATGCAATGAGTTGCAGTTACCCATGATATAGTGAGAATAAGTGTAACACAGATACCATAGTAAATCTGAAAAAAAAAATTGTTTATTAAAATATTTGGACAACATCACTTACATTGCTCTGATTCAAGGTAAGTAGCAACTAGGTAGTACTTGTGTTATTGAAATCAGAAACAACAACAGTACCAGACCACAGAGTCCCAAAACAGTATAGAAATTTATGTTTTCTACACTAACCCAATCAGGAATCGAACCCAGGATCTGAGATGGTGACACCAAGTCCAGCGTGCTCACCTATCAGCTACAGAGGTCAAAAGTTGGTGCAGACAAATCTCATATCTTACTGCTACCATTCTTTAGATTTTTACACTCGAGTAAGTCATTTTTGAGGAACTTTAGCAAAACTAAACACAATGGAAAACTATTGTGGTTTTAAAGGTAGGTGTTTTTTTTATTTGAAACATTCATTATTAAATTCTGAACTATAGAAATTCAAAACTAGAAAATTACTGAAAGAATTATGTTAAAATATACATATTATATTAAAATCATGGAAGGATTTACCATATACCCAGCAGTGCCATTAAATTAAATTATTATAACTTGATATAAAATAATGATTAATAAAACATATTTTTGGTTGTAGATTAACATACTTAGCAACTTCAGAATTCGTTTTAGTTTTCGTTTTCATGGTCGTGGGCAGACCTTCGAGTGTCTTGTGCTATTGGGGTTTCATCCTGTATATTAAGCGTAAACCGTTTTTTCCTTGCATGATATGCATGGTGTGTTAACTGGTCTTATATAGTTTACATCTGTTATTTACTCCTATCAAGCGCAGCGCTGGCACGCAAATTAAATGTTTTCTGATTTTTCTGGTGTCCACGGAAGATCAGCGTTAAGGTACCTTTTTGGTTCCTTGACATATTGCTGAGTGGAGATTTCTGAACCACTAATTTTAAGATAAAATTGTATTTTTTACTTTTTTTTCATGTTCACAACTATGTGTGGTTTAGGAATAAATAATTTTATTTTTATTCTTAAAATCAAAGCTTCTAAGCATTTTTCTGGTATATCATTCTCAAGAAACTACAAACTTGAACACATCAGTGTATATTCAATTATGTTACTTAACAACGGAACCTAATAACATCTACAGTAGATAATTCTTGCTGTTTCTACACATAATAATTTTAATTGCTTCTAAGGATATGACAATTTTAATTACTTCTAAGAATGAATCTAGTCTTATATTATATATACCTTTTTAGCAAATTTTGAGCAACAAGATCTTTGACATTTCTTATCTCGCAACTGTCTCTCTTCATCCTGACTGCTGGTTGCCGACTCGCTGTAGGCCTGCTGCAGGGAGGGCTGCGTGGTGAGCGGCGGCGCCGAACAAACAGACACCTGCGGCGTGAGGGGCGCACGCGGGCTTAGCGGCGTCGGAGGCCCGTTCGGCCGCTCTCTGTCGCTATCTCCTCCACCTCTTTCGCTTTCAACCACCTCCTCACTTGTTATTATCACAGAAGGCGCTCGGACGCGCTTTGGGTTAAAAATTGTCGGCAGGTCTCCGTCTCTTGCCATTTTGGTGGCTACCAACATAACATACACATTGCAAAAATAGTAAACACCCTATGAAACTCGTCAAACGTAGAAACTAATTATTTCTTCATGAAGAAATATTTTCATTTAACTTTGGCGTCAGCTGACTATGATATAAAAACATTATTTTGTTACGAAAAGAGTAGCCGCACATTATTTCTGTTCAATAACAGTAAAACTAAATAAACTACATCATTATATGTTACTAAACTATCTTGAAATGAAAAAGTTTTTCAACCATTTTCTGAGATTTTCTTGATTTTTTCTTCGATTCGTTTACTTCGTTTTTCCCAATTTTATTTTTATTGATGGCAGCATTCATGTAGTCTGTGACAGTATGTGTTTCCTTTCAAAGATATTGTGTTTCCTTTCTAGTTCAACTCCATCCCATTGGCCAGTTTTATCAAGACGTCATAAAAAGTCCATTAATTGGTCAAAATTTTGAAAGTATGGTTTTTAATTGGTCGATAATGTAACTACAGGCTGTAAAAGACACACAGATTATAATCAGAAAGAACTTCAACTTTTCTCCCCTACTTTGAACGGTTCGCAAGCCGCAAAACGATATTTTTATTTGATTAAAGAAATGCCTGAGTATCAAACTGGTGACAAACTGCGACGGACGCGGCTGCGGACTCGTCTTGACATTGTGAGGTCAAGCGCTGCCATTGGTCTATCCTTCACTTCACCTTCCACCAGCCCAAGGATCGACCAATGGCAGCGTTTGACCTTACAATGTAAAGACGAGTCCGCACACGCGTCCGTCCCCGGTTGCATTCTGTTTATGCTGGTGACAAGCGGTGACAGATCCTTACCCAGCCCGTCGGCAAGACTCCGTCCCTTCCTATTCCGAAATTGGCATCCGGCCCCCGTGTGTCACCGGTTTTAGTAAAAAATTAATTTGTATGAGCACAAAGAAGGCCACCCTGTTGAATCATGTGTTAGACCTTGACCGTGTGGCGTAAGAGCAAATGGGCACGGGTGGTGACTTTTGTCACTGGATATCTCGAGATATCGAAAGATTTCTTAGGAGAGACGAAAAAGTCATGGTGACAAAAGTCACCACTGCGCGCTAGCTCTAAGATCGACGACGAAAAACGAATGATTTGGATTTGGTTGAGAGTTCGGGATTTAACAAATCAACTGGCTACAATGGAGTTCGGAAATGTAGACGTCCTTGCGCCCTTGTTATAATACATCATCATCATCATCATCATCTGAGGGCCTTAAGCCGGTTATAGATGGCGACGGACGCGGCTGCGGACTCGTCTTGACTCTTGACATTGTAAGGTCAAACGCTGCCATTGGTCGATCCTTGGGCTGACGGAAAGTGACTGAAAGATAGACCAATGGCAGCGCTTGACCTCACAATGTCAAGACGCGTTCAGAGACGCGTTCGTCGCAGTTTGTCACTAGTTTTAGGGAGGGCTTAAGTTGGTGACAAAACTGCGGCGGACGCAGCTCCGGACTCGTCTTGACATTGTGAGGTCAAGCGCTGCCATTGGTCTATCCTTCAGACAACTTCCGCCAGCCCAAGGATCAACCAATGGCAGCGTTTGACCTTACAATGTCAAGACGAGTCCGGAGCCGCGTCCGCCGCCATCTGTCACCTGTCCTGACTGTCCGGACTTCCGGAGTTCCGGACCGTGCAACCGGAAAATGCATGTGTGAAAAAATGCAACGACAGCAACTAACTTATAACATAAAAATAAAATATTCCTAAGATCTTTTTCAAAAACATGAGCAATAGATACATCAGTAATATTTTCACAATTTGAGATAATACATACTTATATTTTTATGTTTTTGGAAGAACCTACGTAGATGGCTCTGCCTGACTGGCAAATATACTCTATAACTGGCACCACAAAAAATTCACTATTCGAACGCCAGAGGGAGATAATTGGTTAGCCTACTTGAAGCATCCGGGAACCTCGCCATAGTAGTAGACATGGCGGGTATCAACCTGGCTAAATGACGAAATAAATTTTGTTTGCTAATATAAGAACGTGTTAATTTCGTAGTAAAAGTGTTGATACTGAAAGACTAATTAAGTTATATTGGTTTAGGACAAAAATGCAGAATGTTGGACAGTCTGAAAACCGAAATATCGATAAGGTGAAGTTGCAACTTGATGTGGTAAAATCGTCCACTCCTCAGAGTTCGGCTTCGAGTCCGGCCAAATCTGAAACCGAAACGTATTCAGGAGCCCCTGCCAAATACATGACGGACTCTTCGGAAAGCGAGGATGACTCTGTATCCGAGGTAAAACGTGTTTTGTTTTCGGCTGAGGCGGTGGCAATGAGGGAATGTGATTATCTGTACCGCTCTAAATACTGCAAGGGACATCTTGTACATGTCTAGTTTGCCCGTACAACTTCTTTTCTAACTAAAATCATATGGCTATCAGTAATATTTGTCCGATATCATGCGTAACGTGTTACTACGAATAAAATCTATCTTACATTCCCAATAAAGTACGTTGCTTGCCAAATATTCCGTAAAACGTCAGAAAGTCATAGGTACATACGTACTACTGAGTAATGCATGAAATTATTTATGCCAGCCGCTCCTAGACAGAATTCAATTGATTATTTCTAATTCCACGATATTATCGGGTTAATCCTCCGTAAGGTTCTTTTTATTGTCTATTTGTGTTTTGGTTATGATTGTACTATGGTGGCCATGTTTCTGGAATCACATGCATTTCGTCACCTTAAAATGATGATTATTGTGTTTTCACAGCATTATTTTCATTGTTAAGTGTGAATTATATAATTTCGACTCCAATCCACTAGCAATGTTGTCAATCACTGTGTGTCAAGTGTTGTCACTCGCGAGAAAATTCTGCGAAATGCCTTCCGATATTCGCGCAAAAATGATGGTTATTGGTGAATTGCAAGGACCATTGTTAGTAAGTTAGGTGTAAACTCGTCCTTATGCACCACATTGTCAGTACTCACGACTTTCTCATTGGTGTTATAGATCTTGCTGGCTTGTTTGTGCCTAAGCAGGCCAGACCTGTTGGTAAGTCGAAGACAACCTTACTGAGTGCAGAAGGCTTTACCAACACCAATCGCTGTGGCAGTTTGAGTGACTTACTTACTGTTAACCTGCATAATGTGTGTGCGATGGACAATTACATATCTCTGTTTTGGTTTTATTGATGTTGAATGGTCCTTGTGATTCTAACAATTTCTCTACTCCAACATTCTTCATTGTCTGCTAATTTAACTCTACTAACTTCAGTGTAACTTGCTGAATATAAATGTTTGTTGTAATGCAGATTGTTGATGCAGGCTAATAACCTAAAAAAATATTTAAAGTAACTAAACAATGAATGCTCAGCCTCTAGTCCTGTGTGATTTGATTTTTACTTAACATGACAACTTATTATATCAAAAATCAAACAATTAATTAAAATTAAAATTATTTTTTAACATGTTTTGTGTGATTTATCTGTTATTTCCAGTAAATATTTTTGGACTAGTTGACACTCGCAGTCCTACCTAAATTCTATATATCAAAACAATCTGTCAGTGTTAACACCTTTAAAATCATAACATAATGTGTTTGTAATTCCAATCTAGCAAATCTATCGAAACCAAAAAAAAATTTTTTTATTACATTTTGTTTTCTGCAAAGTAACCTGACTTCACAGTGTTAAACTATCACCTTTAAATTTGCTACAAACCTGTTAAAATCAAATATCCTAAATTTTGTTGTTAGACTTTTCTTGAATTGTTACTTTGTTTATGTGTTTTATCTCTGCTTAATCTGCGATCTTTGTAAATGTTATCAGGCGGAAATGGATGAAGAAGGTGGTGGTGCAGAGTCATCTAAGTTCCTACTCTCTCATGATGACCCTGAGCGAGCAGTTGACCCTGAGATGCAGGCAAGACTTGAAGCCCTTCTGGAAGCAGCCGGTTAGTACTTATATTATCATATAAACAACTCATGTATTTTACCTACAATAACAATAAACAATAATGACAAGGCATTTTTATAATATGCAAAAACACTTATTTTAGCATAAAACAAGACTCAGAGTAGTATTTTTGTCCAGTGTGCAAGAGTTTTATTACAATTAATATAAATTTAACACATTTTTGTTTATCACAATGATCCCTCCCACTTTGTATTGGTCACCAATACAACAAGTTGACCAATACAATATAGGTAGTATAACTTAAGTAGCAATATGAAAAATAAACTTGTGATTTTTCTGTGTGATTTGAACTTACTCTTTACCATTGCACATGCAACAATTGGGCTTACACATCACTACAATAAAATTACAGATCCCATTTCAAAGTTTCCAATTGAATAACATCACTAGATTATAATAATTAGTCATTATAAAAGTGTGTGTAGTGGCTTTTGAATTGCAGCTCTATGCTGTTTATTTCAATACTTATGTAAACATGAAGATAATTACACGGTTTTGGTTTATGTTGTTCCTTGGGGTAATGTGTTATCATAAAACTTTCAAATTACTTATTATACACATCATTCTTCATATTGGCTGTCAATGGTATCAAAGAGAAACAGCAAACAGCTGTTCTATGTATTTTTTATTTATGGATATTGATAACATTAACTGTAGAAGTAATAAACAGAACATAAAAGGAGATTGGATATTTCAGTAAACATTTAAGTATCAGTCAATTAATGTCTGAAAGCACTAATTGATAAAATATTTGTCAGAATTGTAAAAATATATCATTCAAATTTTGAAAATGACAGTTAAAGATGAAAGTTTTTTCTATTTCTATTTTATAAGCTTCTTTGAACGCCGCCAAGACAAGGGCGACATAACTTTAGACTTTATAACTTTTTTTGCTAAACTGTAAAACTACATTTGTAATTAAATCATAAAATATATAGTATTGAAAGTTTCGGAAAAAGCTCGGAAATAACTGAGAGATTCGATTCTTGAACTATTTATAATATGTACCTACAAATTTGTACGGAACCCTCGGTGGACGAGTGCGAATCGCACTTGCCCGGTTTTTTCTAACATCATCACTAATTGAAAGCTATGTTGGTAGATTTTTTCCATCTCCATTCCATCTCTTCATACGACACGAGCCCACACCTAATTTTTTCTTCACTTGGTTCTTGTATTACCTAAATCTCCCGCTTTTCCCTTTCTGATAAGTTATTAAGGGGAAGGTAGCAGTACCTTCCCCTTAATGATTTGTCATAAAAAGTTATTGTGTCGCATCAAGTGCCACAGCATTCTCATCTCATTTACTATCTCCAAAAGCTTCACCTTGGTTTTTGGTTTTATAATTATTGTTTATTTATAAATAATAATAAATAAATAATCCCATCTGACAAAGCCTTTCTGAAAGTTTTTCAATTTGTTTCTATCTCTAGCTTTTCTAGTCCATATTTCTGCTGTACTTTTACTAATTAATTAAACTGCCAAAAACAATGTCATGCTTTTAAGAATTTTAATTTTGCCTATCTTTTTTATAACATACTAGCTGACCCGGTGAACTTCGTACCGCCAATAGATGTTTAGTCGCAAAATTAATTTCTGAATGCACAGGCTTCATGACAGATATGAACAGTTTGTATGGGGAAATAAAATAGTGGTTTTTACTTCTTTCCTTGCAATTTATTTATATTTTCCCACCTTTTAAACCTTCCTTGGACTTCTACAAATATTTTTAAACCAAAATAAGCCAAATCGGTCCAGCAGTTCTAGATTTTTTGTGAGACTAACAAACATTAATTTATTTTTATGTATATATAGATTAACATATTTTAGCTCAGCTGTCATACAATAAATTGATCTATTAACTAATTAATAACGTTCAAACGACGTAATGTCTTGTATGTATGCTTCAAAAAGTTTTACAACACTAGGTACACTTTTGACATTCTCCTTTTAGGTTACCTATCAGCTTCATTATAATGGTGATATCTGATTATAACCATTTTTTTTTTACAAACTGGTGTGCGTAACGACAATTACACCTTAGTTCACCTTAGATATTATTTTATACATGTCACACTGACACCGGAAGAAGATAAGGCCAAGACGCATTGAACAAGCCTAACATGTCCATAGAAAAGTTTCATGACTTTTCAGTTCAGTCGAAGCTGTTGTTTTTGTGTGAGAATAAAGTTAAGATTGACTATGTATTTATCCTAATTTCACATTATCTATTACCTGAAAATGTTTGTTTCATAAAAGTAACTATTCTCAGAGACGTAGGCGTAAAAAAAGGTAAACAAAGAACTCCCTAAAAAAACTCTACAAAAATGTGACGAATCCCTCCGGTGTCAGTGTGACGTGACAATTTTGGGACACCCTGCGTAAGTCCTTATCAAGCAGGCTCATCATTACAAATCAAGCTTCACACAAGTGCAATACAGTAATTACAACAAAGGTTTTAGCGCCAACAATGAAATTGTGTCGCTTTTGTTACGGGGTCATTATTTTGATAAATAAAACAGTAATAAATAAATTACGACGTCTTTTTATGTCTGTGTCTATAACGACTAGAATAAAGTAGCAATATACGCGACCATTTCTACGTCACGCCATCCATACGCGGTAACTTTGTTGAGCTTATACCCTTATATATTAGCATTATACCCTTTATAATTTTCCATGGTAAATGTTTATTTACACCCTAACGTACTTAACTGAAATTCGAGTTATTAGTCTTAGATAACGTCTTTTAATAATACAGTTAACATAAAACAGAGTTGTTTTGTTTTTACCCGACTGCGCGAAAGCAATGATGTCTATTGATCTTAAGTATTCTTAAGACACATCAATACCAACCGAGTGCGACTCGTACTCTTACAGCGAAGGTTCCGTACTATGACTCAAATGTATTTGTGTTTATTTATTATTTCCAGTTATTTAAAATTATTTTGGTCGAATGTTTTTGTGCATGATATTTTTAATGCTACCCCGCACCCTTTCACAAAGAAACGTCTAATAATTCGTTAATGTGAGGTTTCATTGCATGCACCTAGAAATATTTTAAGGTTGATTTGAGTTGTGAATGCGTCATCGGATTTTATGTGTATTGTAATTAATATATTGTAGGAATATTTTTATGTAGTGTATCGTCGAAATACTTTTTTGCGGATTATGTTGAGTCGAAAACTACATGAGGGGATCAAATATTTCGATATTAAATTAACCCAACAATCGAAAAAAAATGCAGGGATTACTGAAAAACCCAGAAATACCACAATTAACATTTAATTGAAGTCTTGTATTGTGGTTGGGTTGAAGACTATCTGTCAAATACGTCGGTTTCCACTTAAACATGTGTTCGCAAATCAAATGACAACGTTCGAACTTTAATAAAATCAATTTCATTAAAGGACTAGTTTAGTGTCCTTTAATTTAATTTTAAAAAATGCTACGTAAGTAAACATCCCGCTCCCATGGCAGGTCACACACTCCATACATAAATTGTTTGTGCATGTGTACGGTTAGTTTTCCTGCAATACTGGACCTTATTTCGTGGGTGTGACGGGTTAGGCAGTGCTTGGACATGTCGGAAGTGTGCGACGTCACAACTAAGCAGACGCGCCAGGCCGCAGACACAGACTTCGGGTTTGGCCCAAGTCATGCCATCATGGCATATAGAATCATAAAAAGTTATGATTCAAAATTCGTAGATGAGATAGATAAAAACAATGATAAGTATGCGCCAAACTATATAAACACTAATTGTCATGGTCTCGAAGTAAGGAATAGCCATTCCCCGCCAACCCATTGTTAGTATCGATTCCCAAGTGGGTGTGCTGGCAAAGCCAGACCCAAGCCAAGAAATCGCTTTTTTTTTACTTTTCCAACTAGAGGATCAATACTAAAATGCGTTGGCAATTGATTATCTAGACATTCTTATTTTATCATTAAATAGCGCTCCAGCGATTATATCTTATTAAAAATAAGACCACGTTTAAAATCATACGGTGATGAATCTGCACTATGTAATTTAAATATAAAAATTTGTAATTAACTAAAAAGGCAGTTACTTCGCGAGAGTATTTAAATTACAGCACACAATGCTTTCCCATAGAGATTGATAAGCGGCGGGCAAACTATGCTATGATCTTATATTACATAAACTTTTCACGATGAGCCGACTCTCTCAACCTTAGACCGCTAACTAACCACATTCTGTGGCCATGACGTAACGATTTTATACAATTGCATTTGGTTGGTAGAATGCTTTTTGTGCAGCTTACAGGCTTTATAATTGACATATAGGTACTAAAAATTTTAATGTCAAGGGTTATGTAAATCTATCAGACTTTGTAGCCAGAAAAGTCCTAGATATTAGCACCTAAAAGTTGCCCTTTTTGCGGATCAAAGAGCCGTGGGCCTGTATCGAATTTTATTCCAGTGCATTTTTGTTACGGCCGTAAAAGTTCTTTGAAGATTGTCCGTCGTCTGCTGCGGGATTTAACCTGAATCATCGAATCGATCACAGATATTGACCGCAATTGCTACATAGAAGTTTGACTTTAGTCATTAGTCTTGATGGACAAATTAAAACTAAATAAATGTCGTAGATTCTTTGCAATTTAAAATTGTTAATTGAAAAAACCATCGCCTTGACCTTTTACTACGCATAACTGCAGTTACTTTAACTGGTCTACCTAGAGTCTATTTTATAAAATCAATATAGCTTTCGTTACCACTGGACGTGACGTGAAGCGAACCCATTTGTCGTATGAAATCGTTATGTGTATGCGGGCTATGCAGGCGGTGCACTGTAAAATTTTAACCAGTGCAATATGTTTTGTTTGGTACTCAATACTTACATTGCATCTGATATATCTAATCGCACAGCAGTTGAAATACACGACGCGACATTAACTTCCGGATAAAACATGATTAAATAAAGCTATTAAACAAACATTGCGTCCATTATGGCTATCCCACAACTTTTGACTGTCAAAAGATACATTGCATCCTATTGTTTACTATTTGTTTTTTTTTTTTTGTTGCGATTTATATTTTATGATAATATTTGCCTTGTATAAAATACTGTGTAATATTTTGTGGTTTTCCCTACCATACATGAGCGGTACTAGTATAATCGAAATATTAGCCTCTCTACATGACAAGTTGGGATATACTGTAATTATCAATAACACGACCCAGCATGCGGGTGGTGGACTTTACTATATTATCGCTCAAAACTGAACGTGATCGTCGCATTATGGTCGTGTTTCCTGATCATACATAGTCCAAAATGAAATGAAAAAGTAAAACGTACACACAACACAATGCATAGATCTTTTAAGGTTAAATTTTATTTTGGTCGATAAACAGTCGAGATATTTGGTTTGAATTTTAACAATTTTATTGCTGAATATGTAGTATGATTTATTTAGTCTGGACAGATATTAAATTAAGGTAAAACATGTGGAGCCACAACACAAGTGTCAACCATGCGCTGTTAAGTGCAGACACTTAGACCGACACATTGTTTTCATTCGCAAATAACTAAATGCAGTCTGACACCGTAACCTATTTCGGGAATGCCCGTAAGTAGGCTAGCCAGTGTCTCCGAGCTTAGAACGAGTCTTTTTGTTTTGAAACGTCAAACTGATGCCTCCTCTTTCATAGACGAAGGAATTTTTTTTCATCAAGTTTCGCTTCCGTGGCTATCTTTTACCATCCGTAATAGTCCAAACCATATTATTGTTGAAAAGCAGCATACGCCTTTTTTTTTCACGAAATAACTTAACATTAGGGTAGTTGACACTACCAATCAATTGACTTACTTTTTATAAGCTGTCAAAACGTACCTCTTCCTTAGAGTTTGTATGGCAATATCGGACAGTGACGTCACTGTTTACCAAACTCAACTGACTATCTATTTATTAGTTTTAAAGCAATTAAAAATTATGACTAAACACATTAATTAAATAAGGTGTTATTTAAAAAAAGAAGTGTCTCGGAATTATTTATGAATGGTGTCAACATCCCAATTGCCAGACCTGTGTGGGTAAAAAGAAACTAGAACTCGGACGTAAGAACGAAACTCCCCCGGCGTTGGACAATTTAACAGTGCCTATTAAACTCTATGTATGTATTTAATTTGCTAAATATATAACCTTTAAGTATTATTAATTTAAACAAAATCTTGTAATAATTAGGTATTTATGTGCTTTATTATTTGTTTATTAGATTTAAGTTTGTTGTTGTTTTTGGCTGTCTGTTTGCCGAGGCTACACGCCTTTTCTCCCTATTATACGGCATCCGCAGAATACCAGTGGCAGTGACGCGCCCACCGCCGTCACTACCTCATACTGAGCGGAGACCATTTTGGTACCTACCACGATTTATTTTTAAGTTTTTAAAATTTTAAAATATGTTAATAGTCTAAGGTCTTATATGTTTTTTTTTTCTTTTTTATAAATTTGTATTTTATTTTATGAGGTACCAAATAAACATTTTTTCTTTCTTTCTGACAAAAAACACATGGGTAGTTTATTTACCTTTCATTCAGTTTGTAAATACCGCTGCAAATTCATTCATTGGCTATATCGGATAACAAGTGATTCTCTTATCGGTTGTTAATTATCTGCTGACGTGCTTATTTTGAATTTTGAATATGAAAGATCCACATTATTAATGTATGAGTAAAAATAGACGTATCTGTGTCGGATACTAAGAATTTATAGGTTTATTAGTCGAAATAGTGCCCATTTAATCGTTTGATAAGTTTCTTAATAATTAAGTTTATTTGCTTCTGATGCATATCTCTACAATACAATTAAACAGTTCTTCAGCTTATAATACACTACATTGATTTACAGTTCCTACCTCTGCACGAACTTAAACGTTTAGTCCTTGAGTATACAATAAGTAAAATGAAACCATTCATCTGAATCATATGTGGTTCATCAGGCAGGTAATGTGTATTCCGGGTTATTTTATTCTGTAAAATGTAGATAATAATATCTTGAACTCATACAGAAAGGTCATTCATCTGAAATCTTTAAATCTTTCCTTGTGGGCACAAATACATGAATTAGTCCTGATTGGCTCACAATGGAGCAGCCAGGACTAATTAAAACTACATAATGAATAACATTGATTGAAAACGACCTACGGCCGAACCGCTGGGCTCGGTCATTAAAACAATACAACATTTGCATAAAATGCACTTATTTGTAACATTCTTTAAACGTTTTACGAAAATTAAACGCAAACTGTCGTGATAATCTATATGTATAAAAATGAATCTCTATTTCCATTGGTTATCGCATCACGCGTGAACGGAGGGAACAATTTTGTTAATTCTTTTTTTGTTGTGTTAATTATTGTCAGGAGAAGATTATAATGAAAGAAAAAATTAAGAAAGTTGCGCAGAAAATCATTTATGAGCAAACTAAAAACCACGCGAACGAAGTCGCGGGCAACAGCTAGTAAATAATAAATTATTTCTACTATTACATATCATCTACCCCAAACTAAGCAGAGGGAGAGAGAGTGAAGAGTGGACATACATAAACACAATATATGACATGCATGACTCAGAAGTGCTTATACTTATTACACATACACTTGCGCCTAACTGGATTCAAACCCTAGACCAAGGCAGTCGTCTAACGATGTATAATAGGCTCGTAAACTAGTTTATCTATCTAGAATTCTAAACTAAAGATAGTGTATAATTCTGAAAATCTTACTTGATTTACCTTCTTAAACCGTGATTTGACCTAAATCTGGTTTCAGATGTCATCGTGTATGCAGTCACTATGATGCACTGCACCACCTTCCCCTTTCTTTAATGGTTATCCTCTACCTAAAGGTTGTCTGGAAGAGATCGCTATTAGCGATAAGACCGCCTAAATTGTACATCTTTCTGTAAAAAACGTGTATTTTACTTGTATGGTGTGCAATAAAGAGTATCTATCTATCTATCTATGATGTTAATATAGATCTATAATAAATATTTAGTCTAAGTTTATGATGTGTAAGGCGCTCTTATCAATGTTATTCTGTGTGTATCAGGTCGTTTGAAGTTGATAGAAGACAGTGATTTGATCAAGATTTAGGCTAAATCTAAAACTAAAGCAAACATTGTGGATGTTTGTATTGTTCAAAGAAACATTACAGAAGTGTTATGTTCTATGGCAATTATTGGCAATGCCACACTTGTCGATAAGACTGTGTGTGATTGTGGATCGAGTGAAATGTAAAAGTTATTATTCTACTTATTACAGCAATTTAGTCCTCATCATTAAGCACCAAGCTCTAGTACTGCTCAGATACATATTTTGCCGACAAACATAATAGTGCTTATGCGTGCAACTGGCACGTGTTGCCTTTCCCCTGCTGATGGATGTACACTCAGCCGCAATAAGACATTTTACGAATAGATCACACATTAAACCTTACTACATTGCCATACGAACTGCCGTGTGTACGCTATCACTACACTACGCGCCGCATTATAATTCGTGCAGTGATTTACGCCGCTAATTTGGATCGCGACAACTCTCAGTTATGATTTCATTATGCTCAGAACTTTTCTATCAGACGAAATGAATCGTGAATTATTCATATTACCAGGGTATTCGGTTGTAACTGTCTCTGTCCAACCGATTGTCAAATCGTGCCGCGCGACGAGTAACAGCGCTTTGCAAATTGACAATATTTAAAGTTTTTCAGAAATTTAAGAATCTTAAAAAATAAACTTAATGATTATCAATTTACAATACATCATACTAAACGTAATAGAACTCACAATAAATATTATTTAATAAGTAATAGCGTCACGCAGAGGCGTGCATCCCATATAGGCTATTATGCAGAGCCTACCTTCATAAAAACCGACAGAACAGCTAACCATAATTATTAATTACGTAATGAAATATTCTGTTACCATTTTGTCGACTACCTGTACTTATTCCTTACTAAAGCGCGCAACTTAGATCGTTACTGTGCAATTTAACCAATGTTAGGCTGCCGCGAGATCGCCTACTGTTTCACGCAAACTTACTTAATTTTCACTCACAGCCTACCCCCATCTGAAACCAATGCACGCCCCTGGCGTCACGTTATCATTTGCCACATCGTAGCTTACCGCAGCAAATAATGTATGATGCTTTCTAGGCGGGTCAAACGCGCATTCTGCGTGCGAATGAATACTAATTTACGAGTTATTTGATCGAAAAGAAGAAAAGCTTCTCTTATTTAAATGGTTGTTTGTTCGCAAATCATTTGTACTTATAATATTGGGTATAGCTATAGCTAAAGTTCTAAAGCGAAAAGTTGCGCCAGCAGGTATCGGCAAGCTGTCAGGCGAGGGCAAGCACCTAGCGGACCCCGAGGTGCTGCGGCGGCTGACGTCGTCGGTGTCGTGCGCGCTGGACGAGGCCGCCGCCGCGCTCACGCGCATGCGCAGCGACCAGCCGCCCGCGCACCACCGGCACCACCATCAGGACAAGCCGTTAGTATACTATATGACATACATCAGCTATCTGACGATATAAACAGACTATGTCACCCACTGGTACCACCATCAGGACAAGCCATTAGTATACTACATGACACACACATTGATAGATCACATCAGTTTTCTATCGATATAAACAACACGTTGTCACTTACTCGAACCACGATCAGCACAAGCCGTTAGTATACTACATGACACAAACATTCATACATCACATCAGCTATATATCGATATAAACAGCACGTTGTAAGCCACGGGAACCACCATCAGGATAAGCCGTAAGTTAGTATACTACATACTGCATGTCACACCACACACATTTATACATTACTCCAGCTATCTATCGATGTAAAGACCACAATGTCACTTACTGCTGATGTAAAGAGCTTAGGTAAAACAGATTTTATCCGAATCCTCTTTTTGACTACATAGCCCTGTGCCAATCTTCCTCAATAAATTAGACAGTCAAACGAGGCTTACATATCGGAGCCGGAATTCACAATTTAAATTCAAAAGGGCCATAATATGGGCATAATACTTTTGTAGTACCTAACCCACATCCCACATTCCAGATCTATCTGACAGATCATTCAATCTGGATGTTTTAGGTCATTGCTCAATCCAACAGTCAATAATAATCGACCACTGCAGGATACAGACCAGTCCTGTCCTAGGAGGCTCAAGATGCCATAATTCCGCATTTATAACAAGTGGCCAATTGGCACTCACGCTGTCAGCTTGTTTGTTTCAATGACCAATATTTTTTTGACAAACCAATATTGATTCCATTAAATTTCGTCCGCTAGTTCGTGTCTTTGTCTTTGCCCTTTGTCCCGTTCCTAGTAGGAGTAACGCTTGTCCATGAACTTAGATGCGGCAAGACTAGTTATCACATTTGTAGCGATTTCTATCAGACCTCCGTATAACGGACACCCGGGTAAACAGACCTTTTTTGTTCCATGACTACAAATCCAGTGTTATTTGAATGGTTTGTGCCAGGTCGACAAGGTATTTCATTCATAGAGTGAAACAATATTAGCTCACCATATCACTCTGTTACAGCTTTTGTATGAATTAATTGCCTTAACGCCGACACCATCTTTGTTTCAACCACGTTTTACCTCTAAAACTCAAGTTAATAAATTTTATATAACAACAACTAGATGTAATTTTGGTTATCATACGAAAGCAGTTAGTAGTGTCTGGTTTGTGGCAGAATTGAAATTAATTTCAATATTATATATTATTATGTACTTACCAACAAAGGAAAATGTAAAGACATTATTTGAGTTCTATTTTCAAAAACAAGTTTTATATTATGTGCATAATTTGAAACTGATGTATCATGAACGTCATAATATTATTATTGTGATATCAGTATCACGTTCTATGGAGTATTTGGTTTGTTTGTGTCCTTGAGTGGTCCTACCCGCGTCCTTTAGACCTATGTATGTGTATAACACGCAGTAACACTTACTAAGCTGAGCCTCACTTATAGGCTCACTAAAATAAAATGCAATTCATTTTTAAAGCTTAGTCATACTACATCTTAACTTAAACAGTCTGAAACAGGTGAATATAACCCAATATCTTGATTTAGCTCTTGATGTGTCTGGGATTTGACCCAATTCTGACGTTGCCTTCGTTTGTATTTCCGTTTTGGTCTGCATAATGTGTAAAAATATTACAAATGTAATTTTGTAAATCAAAATTTGTATAAAACACATACAGCTATTATTATATAACCATTTTAACCCATCACAAGATTGTTTTGTTATGCATGATCATTTAACCATTTAAAACTTTTCTTGTGTAATATATAATGTAATAATTTAGCCATCAATGGAACCTCAATTAGTTAACTTTTTACATGATGAAAACCCGAGATTGAGTTAACGTTCCGCAGATTTCTCGTTTCGGTCGCGGTGGAGTAATCTCCCGCTTCCGTAGCGATCGAGACGCGGCGACAATGATTCGTGAAGCTTTGATCTTAGCTGATGTTTATCTTTTTTCAGTTGCTTAGGGATTGTTATTTTATTTGTGATCTGAGTGAGTGGTTTGTCGTAGTACTCAATGCGGGTCGACGGCGACTGGTACGACGCCGACGGTGGCCTCGTCCGCGGGCGGGGAGGGCGCGCCGTCGCTGGCCGAGGCGTGCTCGGACGGCGACGTGGGCACCGTGCGCAAGCTGCTAACGGAGGGCCGCTCGGTGCACGAGACCACGGAGGAGGGCGAGTCGCTCCTCTCGCTAGCCTGCTCCGCGGGGTACTATGAACTCGCGCAGGTGCTGCTAGCGATGCACGCGAGCGTCGAGGACCGTGGTATCAAGGTCATTATCATGTCTATAATCATTTCATCTGCATATCTAACTATCCGTAGATTCCTACACACATTTTCCTCTAAATTGCTAAGATTGTATGCTAGTGTAAAAAAATCATTACATTACTCTAATGAGTTTAATTAGTTTGCATAAAATTCCCACAGTCGAATATCCGTTTATATACTTTATTTCTAAAAATGCAGAGAATCGGATTAAGATAAATGTGTCTTGGTAGTTGAACGCAAGTTCATAAAAGCGATAAGAATGTATGTAAGTAAGGAAAATACCTAGATAACATTGTAGTTTGCAAAGGTCAACATGAGAAATTAAGACATACTTACCATATCAAAATAAAATTGATTTAATAGAAGGTAGAGGAAGCGCCTTTGTGTTTAAAAATACATGAAACTAATTATTTTATAAGATATATATTTAAGTAGGTAATATAAAATTGGTGTTTTATTTATTTAAAAATACAGTTTTTTTTTTAGAAAATTAAAATCGATTTAAGAGCTAACATGTTTGTGGATTTTGTATGCATTGCGGCCTATGTCCAGTTGCGGACTAATACTGGCTAATGATTATGATGTACGTTTCTTGGTATCATCATGACTGCGACTACACCCTAAAGACCGGGGCCACAAAATAAATAATAGTTACACTCGGGCTCGAACTACTGCCATGTCACAGTGTTTCGAGATTTCGTATCCGTGAGCGATGTCTATGTGAGCGTTGGTCCAGTGCACATTAAAAAAAATCGTTTATTAAATAATAGGTAGCAGTTACATTGTATGAAGCTTATCTTCTAATACCTAAAACTATTAATTATTCTGTGCCCTAGTATGCTAGGGCGGGCTGCTTTGCAAAAACCTCTTTGGCCATATAACATTTCTTTCGTTTTCCTGAAAATTTTATGCATAGTATGCATCGGCATTAAATGGTATCTCTGCCGACTTGTGTACATATAAATAAATATTTGACAACACATACATTTCTCTGATCCTAAGGTTAGTAGCTAAAGCTTGTGTTATAGTTAATAACAACGACGGTTCCACAACACCCAGACTCAAACCAACATAGAAAAATTAAACTTATCTTAACTGATTAAATATAAATATTTTATGAAATACAAGAAAAGCAGATACATTCATATTAAAACTATACAATGCAGGGTTTATCTTTGGCTGAACTTGGTAGAACCTTTGCTTCAGGCGATATAGAATTTAAGTAAACTTTTTGGTGACATAAATGAACAATTATTAATTATTAATAATAGGGAAATTATACAATTGTTGTTTGTAATAATTCGGATGGGTAAAAAATTCAAGACATCGATGAAACATCGTTGGCTTACAAACACCTATAAACACTTGCAGAAATTCGCCAACATTACTATGTCCTCCTCAGCTCATTTAGAAGAGCAGTCACAATAGCGAAAGGTCGTGAGTTCGAAACTCACCAGAGGCAGTTGAAAAATTGATTGAATAGATAGTTTCCTACACTGATGATCGAGAATCGATGATACTCGGCTATAGAGGTGTTGAACAGTTGTTTCGTCCAGGGCGACTGCACCCCCCTGATGGAGGCGGCGTCGGCGGGCCACGTGGACATCGTGCGGCTGCTGCTGGCGCACGGCGCGGACGTGAACGCCGTGTCGGGGTCCGGCAACACGCCGCTCATGTACGCGTGCGCCGGCGGACACGAGGACTGCGTGCGCGCGCTGCTCGAGAACGGCGCCAACGTCGAGGACCACAACGAGAACGGGCACACGCCGCTCATGGAGGTACGTCTAACGTCATCATCGTTCATTAGCTAGCTTCCGCCCTCGGCTACGTCCGCGTGGAGTTCGATCATAAACGGTCCATGTCACTTCCCAGCTTAAAATAATGAAAAATACAATATACCGCATCAATACCTCGCTGTAAAAGTAAAAAAGCGACGCTATCGCCGATGCATTATTTTAGAACAAATTTGATTACCATAAAAAAGGTTGCAGTAAGTTAACCTTAAACAAATATTAGACATCTTTTCACTGTCACGGACTTTTTTTAGAACTTTTAAATGGGCACAATTCCGTCATTCGTGATTTTTGCGTAACTTAACCGTTTACGCAGCGCACGCAACGTATGCTTTGAAAAGGAATCTTTTTGCAACATTTTTCATTGAGACTCGGCTCCTATTAGTCGTATCGTGATGTAATATAGCTTAAAACCTTCCTTGAAAAATATACTATCCAACACAAGAATTCTTAATTTCGAACAAGTAGTTCCTGAGATTAGAGCGTTCAACCAAACAAACAAACTCTAGGTTTATAATGTTAGTATAGATAATTATGTACTATTTATTTTAGAACCAAATTAAAATATATTATCTAGTCTCAAATTGAGTAAAGCTTGTACTATGGCGACTAGATAACGGTTAGGATAAACAACATACTTAATACTTTTATAAACATCCATGACTTAGGTACAAATACTCGTGCTCATCACACAACCGTTTGCCCTTTTGCGGGATTGAAAATTAGTTATTATTATTACTTACGGTGCATCTACACCGCAGTTACTTTATATTGCCCAACGTTTCCAAGTGTTACTGGCCTGCGTCTGAAACAAAAAGTCTATAGAAAGTTGCTGTTGCTGAAATGTTTTAATGTTGCCAAAAGAAACTGCTGTGTGGATGTACCGTTATTCGGTAATTATTTTACAAATGATGTATTACTGTAAACACGGTGTCCTACATGTTTTTAGTGTTTTTTTTTTTATTGAAGTTTGAATTGCTAATTGCTAGAAGAGCTTAGGTCATCCGCCGACTTAATTCGTATAACGTCAATACTCGCCTGAGAGCGGGAAACAGGCGGCTCGCGCAACTTTTGTAACGCGTTTGATATCTTGCGATCTCACCCGATTCAAATTTATGTTATGTTCTTCGTTAAGGTAAACGCACACTGGTCCGCATCGAATTTCTCATCATTTTTATGAAATCATATGGAACCCCGTTCACCTTTCCGCGCCGAATCAGTCGCATTGCCAGCAGAAACTAGTAAGGAATATTTATTCTTCACTTACAGGTGTGCGTTTATACAGGGTGGTCTAGGCCAGATGGATATAAATTTTTTTTTAGGTAGTCTGCTTGGGGACCTATTTGTACCCCGCCAGGAAAAATATCGCTTGTCAGCCAGTTACAAGATATGTTTTTATTTTTATTTTAGAAATATCACCACTTTTAATGTTTTAATATTTTTTTATTTACTTTTTAAATGAAAAGTTCTATTATTTTTTTATTTTAGGTGCTTACTTAGACATTGCACTCTCTCAGAAAAAAAATCTGACTGATCTGCAAATTTGAAGTGCATTTAAATTCATATCAATGCAAGAATAATTACTTTCCTTGAAATGTACAGATTTTTCGTAAACTCCAATAAAAAATTTAAAAAGCGGTTCAAAGCACTCATGATTTTTTTAAAACTGAAGCGACTTATGCTCTTTCAATTGCCAAAAAAAAGTCTCATGTTAACGAACCAAAAAAAAGTTACGATTTTTTCAAAAATTAAGTAGTAGTAAACTAAGTAGGAAGAAAAATAAATAACATTAATTTTCAAAATTTTTTTTTATTAATGTTCTAAATGGTTCAGGAATATTTTCCATTTGTACTTGGACTTGGCGTAGCCGATCTTTCAGTTCTTGTTAGTTGCATTCTTGAGCATAAACGCCATTACCACGGGCCTGTTCGAACTCATCTCACGCAACAGTTCAATCGCAGATGGATTGGCCGCAGAGGACCAATCGAATGGCCCGCCCGCACGCTCCCCGGATTTGAACCCTATTGATTTTTTTGTGTGGGGTTACTTTAAAGAAATCGTTTATGCTCAATATTAAAATCCATTTAAGATAGACTACAACCATAAGTTAGTGATTTTTACAGAATTTTGTGTAGGATATTATTTTATTACTAACTAGCTTTTACCCGCGACTTCGTCTGCGTTGACCGACCGACCGCGATCCAGGCCCAGTATGCCAAATTTTATTTGCCATTTAGTAGTTTTTGCGTTTTTCACTCTCGCATTTATAATACTTATTATTAGGTAGTACTTTAAATCCTTAGCTTTCCGCACAGGTGAATTTAGTAATCCTATCCTTACTAAATTCACTCGCGCCTAGTGCAGAGCGCTCAATGACCGCAAAACGTTAAAACCGACACCGTTTCCGCGCAGGCCGCATCGGCGGGTCACGTGGGCGTCGCGAAGATCCTCCTCGAGCACGGCGCCGGCATCAACACGCACTCGAACGAGTTCAAGGAGTCTGCGCTCACGCTCGCCTGCTACAAGGGCCACCTGGACATGGTGCGGTTCCTGCTGGCGGCGGGCGCGGACCGCGAGCACAAGACCGACGAGATGCACACCGCGCTGATGGAGGCCAGCATGGACGGCCACGTCGAGGTCGCCCGGCTGCTGCTCGACTCGGGCGCGCAGGTGCTTGTCTATACTCACTAATACTTTAGGGCGTTTGTCCACTGCAGCCGTGACGCGAGCACGCACGTGTCCACTGCGACTCCGAACTCGGAGAACGACACGGTGCGACGGCAGTGTATAAACACGATTAAACGTGATATGTATTGGCGGTACACCGGCCCGATCTAGCGGTACTTGGCTAGATGGAATGACGGCGTTCGCGTGACAGACATGCGGTGGACACGCGATTGATGTAAATATATCGGCTCTTCAGAGCGGTCTCGTTCTTGGTGACGGCCGCGGTAGACAAACGCCTTTACTGTGTAGCCAACAGACTTGTGTTCCTACCCACGCCTGCTATGCTACAAATGCCACCAGGGAGGTTTCTACTGCATGCAAACGGACCAGTGCCGCTCACTGTAACGTTTTATGGGGGAGGCCTATGTTCAACGGTGGACTGCTAAAGACGTCAGTCTTCACGTCATCATCGTCAGATGATGAGATTCCTATTCCGCCTAGCATTTTCTGACCCTCTACACCTAAAACCCCGATAAACTGTGTTAATAAATTTCATTTATAACAAATAATTTATTTTATTTATTTATACTTTATTGCACATTTAAATATAATTGTACAAATTGCGGTCTTAATGCCAAGAAGCATTCTCTACCAGTTAATCAGTCAATAATGTGGTTCACTTGCTCTTTTTTTGACGTTATCTACTGAAGAAGATAGTCACGTCAGATGTATGCGTATAGGCGACTTTGTGCTCGCCATTTACGATTCGTACGTCGGTTAAAAGTCGAGCAGACGAGTCCTTGTAAATCTTTGCTATTTCACTTTATATTAATGGTATCAGATTTTGTGCTCATGATTTAACTAATCGACAGTTGGTCCCTCAGGTCAACATGCCCACGGACAGCTTCGAGTCGCCGCTGACGCTGGCGGCGTGCGGCGGCCACGTGGAGCTGGCGATGCTGCTGCTGGAGCGCGGGGCCAACATAGAGGAGGTCAACGACGAGGGGTACACGCCTCTAATGGAGGCCGCCAGAGAGGGTACGTCTACTTTATTCACTCAATAAAGACGTGCTAAATAAATTGACCATAGATCCTTACTAAAGATTCTCACCAGTCCTTTTTAACTAAACAATTTGAATGTTTTGGATGGTGGATGTAACATTTAAAAATACTACAAAATGAAGTAAGAATGATATAGTTTTGTTATTATGTTACGGTAAACACGATCCCCATGTGTGAACTGGTGCTTGAAAAACATCACAGACATTTCAGCACACCGCTGGCAAGTCACTAGCTTAAATAATTCAGACGTCAGTTTTTTTATTATGTTTTGTTTTTAATTTAGGTCACGAAGAGATGGTCGCCCTTCTCCTCGGTCAGGGCGCGTCGATAAACGCTCAGACCGACGAGACGCAAGAAACGGCGCTGACGCTCGCGTGTTGCGGTGGCTTCCTTGAGGTTAATTTTCATTTTTTTTAACTTTGATTTGTTTGTTGTTTCTGTAAACTTAATCTGCTTTTGTCACAAACTCAGTCATAGATGTCAGCCTGTTTTCAAAGATTAACAACACATTACCTATTAGTGATTTAGACACGTCTCCACCGCCAACAGGAGGCGTGTCGTAAGAGACGACTAATTCCTGTAGCACGAGACGGGCAGCAGCGTTTTTTTAACTGGTCGCCAATCCACCTGCCAAGCGTGGCGAGTATTGGCAAACCCCCGATGAAAGCCATTGGGGGAGGCCTGTGTTCAGCTGTGGACGTCCTATAGCTGCAATGATGATGATGAAGCGCATATAATCCGGGCCAGGTGCTTTTCTGCCTGGCCAGGGGTGCGTACTTTGTTGGTTATTTGAAATCGGTGTCATGTCATTAGCTTTTAGCGTACATTTGTTTGATATGTTTCGCACATAATCAATCGGATCAGGTTCTTTGGCGCTCTTTGGGGTAGGCTTACGTCCAGCAGTGGACTGTAATCGGCTGACACGATTATGATGACAATCAATCAGTCTTTAAAGCCCGAAACGCGGTCTACATTCACAATTAACCCTTTGTCGTGTATCAGGGATATTTAAAAATGTACATTCTCCGTTCAGGTGGCGGACTTCCTCATAAAGGCCGGCGCGGACGCCGAGCTGGGCGCGTCGACCCCTCTCATGGAGGCCTCGCAGGAGGGACACCTCGAGCTCGTGCGGTCAGTGCTTGCCTCACTTACTACGCGACTGTACTCATCGATCGCTCTTACAGTATAAAAAAGCGAAAGATTACTACAGCTGTCGCGATTTTCATTCTCATATTACACAGGGCGTGCTCAAGTGCCTGACGAATTTTTGGAGGTGATTCTGAATTGAGTCTATTATACTGGAAAATGGCTGGTGGATATGCATCCTGTATGATACTGTTCAGTTTTTTTTTAGTTACGCTATTGTTTATTTTTTATATATTTTTTTCTATACGTATACATTAGCCTTGATTCTGAATTCTGAATCACCTCCATTTCAATTACCTGTAAGTTTTCGGGTTGTATGTACTATTGCCGTTAAGTCCGTTTTGCTTTATTTGTCGAATATTGTAAAAAAAATTACATTTTAAATGAAATTTTTCATTTAAAAATAAAATGAATAAAATAAAATAAAATGAACAGAAAAATAAAAACCTACTTATCATTTAACACAAAATCACTTTTATTCTAACAGTTCGTTAATTAAAAAACACTATTTTTTGTAAATAGACTGCCAAAATTGTTTACATTATTCGCCAAGCGAAGAACAACGGACTTCGTATTAGCTCGAACTCTCGTCTGAATGCGACATTCATGCACAGATACCTGCTGAACGCGGGCGCGGACGTGCACGCGCAGACGCAGACTGGCGACACGGCGCTCACGTACGCGTGCGAGAACGGGCACACCGATGTCGCCGAGCTGCTCTTGCGCGCCGGCGCCGAGCTCGAGCACGAGAGCGAGGGCGGCCGCACGCCGCTCATGAAGGCCTGCCGCGCCGGCCACGTATGCACCGTGCAGTTCCTCGTCGGGAAGGTATGGTTGTTTTTATTTCCTCTATGTGGCTTGCGTGAGCATTGCCAACCGGTTTGATATAAAATGCACCAGACAACTCACCGACTGTCTTTTCTTTTTTCTCTGTCAAATAACCTTATTTCTGATTTTATCCTTCAGAGAATTACCGATAATAGATCGACATCATTTAACGCAAAATATTGTCATTTTGAACCCCTTCCCCCTTATGTCACGCTTTTTTCTTTTGAAATAAGTATACATCATTGCGTTACGAGGTTCCAGACACTGTGTTTTGCCAGATACGACACTACATAAGCCTCTTGCAATGCATGCCACTGAGCCCGATCTTCGACTATTATTTTCTATCCACTGCCACAAGAATTACGTATATCGTCGCTCTACCTTGCTGGAGGGTACCTGACGCTTTGCTTGCCTAGTTGCGGTTTCCACTCAAGAACACGTCTGGGGTAGACCGGTTATTCGATCTACTTCACTTCAGTTTATTTATTCTTTGAGTTGGTTTCCTGTCAGATAACCTCCTTCAGAGAAATCCCGAGCATAGCTCTTTCCGTAGCTCCACATCGTTTACGTCACGCAAAATATTGTCATTTTGAACCCCCTCCCACCTCTCACGCTTTTTTCCTATGTCTGTCACGTTTGACATGACCCCCTCTCCCTCGTGACTGTGACGTAATATGTGACCGACCCTTTACCATAGGTGTGTGTGTGAAGCAGATATGTAGCATTAACAACAAAGTGTAGGAGTCATGCATGCATGGCCGCGATCTGAAACAATATCTAATTAAAGTCAATAATGAAAACCTACCAGTCCACCCTGTGACGGATGATTCGACTAGCTAACTACACTGTTACGGCCACGCTACTTCTTTATCGTCCGACTATGATTTGTTGGAGGTTTAGCGGATGATCGTTATCCTCAAATCCAATTCGCTGTTTCTTGCCAACTTTTAAATTACGCAAACAACACATAAAGTTCTTATATTTTATTTTTCATCCTCCTTTTATTCCTAGGGCGCGGACGTGAACCGTATGACGGCGAACGGCGACCACACCCCCTTGTCGCTGGCGTGCGCGGGCGGCCACGTGGACGTGGTGAAGTTCCTTTTGGCCTGCGACGCCGACCCCTTCCGCAAGCTCAAGGACAACTCCACCACGCTCATCGAGGCGGCCAAGGGCGGCCACACGGCCGTCGTGCAGCTGCTGCTCGACTACCCGCACTCCGTCATGCTGCCGAGAGGTCAGTCACCCCGCGTGTCACGTGACACTGCCGCTATGGTACACAACACCACGCTCATCGAGGCGGCCACACGGCCGCTATGGTACACAACCCGACATTCGTAGACTTTAGAACTATCATCAAAAGTGGCAGCCTGAGTTTCCTAAATAGTTGTTCTTTATCAATCAGTTTTACATCTCAATGACTAGTAGGAAAAATTATAGGCTGTCCTGGCTGCCGGTTTCATTCTAGAGGAAGGGTATAATACTAGCCTGCCTAGCATGACTACTAAAAACACGATATGATATAGCAATATATCGACACCAACTGTAAAAATATGATGAATATAGCCGTCATTTTGATTTTTTATCGAAACATTGATCATAATATGTACCGTAACCGGCGCGGCGATTCTACACGGCGGCTTTAACTATCATATTTTTATAGTTAGTGTCAATATATCGGATCATAATATGTACCGTAACCGGCGCGGCGATTCTACACGGCGGCTTTAACTATCATATTTTTATAGTTAGTGTCAATATATCGCCATATTATATCGTGTTTTAGTGCTCATGCTAGGCAGGCAGGTTTGCGTGAATGAGCTTAGCCTTCATTCTATGAGCTGTGCATTATCATGTATTAGACTTAGATATTGTTACAGCAGGCAACGGTGCTGCGGAAGAGAGCAGCGGGCTCAGCGCGGCGCAGGCGGCGGCGCTCGGGCTGGCGCACGCGCCCGCGCCCGGCGCGCCCGCCGCCCGCGCGCTACTGCCCGCGCACCCGCACCCGCACCCGCACCCGCACGCGCACCCGCACCCGCACCACGCGCACGCGCACCCGCACGCCGCGCCCGCACTGCCCGCGCCGCCCGCGCCGCAGCCCGCGCCCCTCGCCGCCCCGACGCCGCAGGACCCGCCCGAACTGCCAGCAGACTTCACCAAGCCCTACTATGATGGTGAGTCTTTAGATTAACTGCCTCTTTTGCCCTTCAACACAGGGGGTTAATATTACAAATGTATTATTTTCTATTGTGGAGTATTAGTGTGCTTTCGGTTTTTTTAATATTCCAGGTACGAATTTGACGTTACGATAAGAAATACTCATGCATCCTTTACCTGCATACCTTAAACTGGGACATAAGAAAGGGCTCATAAAATATTTCACCTTGTTTTGTTATTTTTGTACAGAGCTTTACGTAAATACAACACTGCTTATGTATTGTAAATCTAAAGTTCATGTTTAGGGTCTGGCTAATCAAATACGAACCAACTAAAATTGAACAGTATATGTTTCATCCCTTAGTGCCGGCCTAAAGTTTCTTGCTGTCCACAATTTCACCAAACCGAACTGTCACTAACATTCTCAAAGAGAACAACAGACATGGATGTTCTAGAGAATTTTGGCACCCACCTAAAGAGTAAAGAGTTCTGAAACGGGGCACAACCATTATTTTCACACTTAAAACTGCGTACGTGTTATGACTAGGATCACACTTGCGGGCACAGTTCTGTCATATCTACTCTCTATCCGTTTAGAGCTGCAACTGGACACAACCAGGCTTTGCATTGCATTGCAAAACATTCCAAAATGTTTATTTCATATTTAATTACTACTGACCCACAACAATTAGGCGCATGACAGTTATAAAGAGTCGGGCATCCACACCTTGTCTATAAAATAGCGCTTGTTCGCGCTTGTGTAAAGCGCTACTTAAGTAATTTCAATAATTAGTATTTTGTTTCCGTGTTAAATACGTCGTCCTGTCATGCGTCTAACTATTGGCCACAACGCGTAATATCCCGCAGTTGAGTAAAACATGGTCACATTGCAGGGCGTAAGAAGGCTGGAGCGGTGGGCGCCCCCCCTGCGGGTGGGGGCGCGGGCGCGGGTGGTGCGGGCGCGGTGGCGGGCGCGGGCGCGGTCGCGGCGCAGCCCCCCAAGCACAAGTGCGCGCGCAAGCAGCGCGCCGCGCCCCCCCACTCCGACCACCACCTGCCGCCGCCGCCGGACATACTCGACGACCAGCTCCAGGTGAGGCAACAACACACGCGACCGAGTTGGAACCACCGCCTTACCGGCCTGCTGATTGAGATCGACTGTGGCACACGAATTTTTATAAAAATAAACTCTTCAAACAATCACACCGATAGGGACGACTAACTTTTTTGTTCTTCGTCTATCAGGTAGATTATAAAAAGTATCGTACACGTATTTTGTCTTTTTTCACATGATTTAAATATTACAGATGTTGATTTTTACTTAGAAGTGACGTCACGAGCCATCACTTCCGTACTTTGACGCGCTTTATCTTTGTCATTTGTTGGTTGATTGACAAATAAAAAATAAGCGTCCATTAGTTTTTGATAATCCTATTATCTAGCCTCATACTAAGCAAAACTTTTACTATGGTGACTAGATAACAAATAAATATACTTCAATACATTTATGAACATCTATTACTCAGTACAAATTATGTTCGTGCTCATCACACATCACACTAACATTTGTCCGTTGCGGGACTTGAAACCGCATGGCTCGTCACTCGCATAGCTGAGGGCCCGGCTGATTTGCTTCATCAAGGGATGCGCGGACACACCCCATGCTCTTGCGCTATACCTAACCGTCAAATCGATTAAGTTTATTAAGCCTTGATTATCAGTCAGAATAATTCCTTTATCAAATTTTAATGTCATATATTTTCCATGTCGATTAAGTTAACAGAGGACTTAAATAAATACATAGTAACACAACTATTACGTGTGCCGCAGTGTTATGGCGATTAGAAGTGTAACCTTTAGTTCAGTGGCATAGTGTACGATCTATTTTTTAAGTTAAATATAATTTTAAATTCTCACAGAATTGCTAAGATATTTAGTTTTAGGTACCTACTTACATTATTTTATTCCATTGGCACTATCATGATCAACCTTTATCTAATATTTTGCTTACTCATTTTTAGGGAAAAAACTCGCGTCGTTTAGCCACAAAAACAAATGATATGGGTATATGAGTCTTCCATTGCATCCTACAATAAATAAACTTTAGGTTGATTGATAAAATTATCGATTGGTTTCATAGCAAACAATGTTTTGGGAAAACTGTTTTTAAAATAAATAAAAATTGCACGATTTGTTTATAAACACGTCGCATTGCCTTGTTTATTACTGTTTTAGACCATACACTTAAAACCTAAAAGTCAACATTCAAACCTTATTTTAGGGTTTTCAGCTCTTTTCTACTAAAACAAAAAATCATTTAAAACCATTTCTTCAATAGTCAGCTAGATTTATGCGATTTATTCGATTTCTGCTTTATTTCCCTAAATCTATTCCTTATTTTTCAAGAAATAATATTGTATTTCTATCAGATACTTAGTTGTGATCTTCCGATTCTAAGTTTCCATAGGGTGATACACACATTATATGTCATGTTATATAAAGCATAGTAAGCTGCTGCAATACGTTATAACTCAAGCTTTGCGAGATAGATTTACCATAAATGCCGCTAGCCGTATATTTCGCTTAGTCCCAAGATACTATCATATTCATTCTCCTTTATGCTTGCTTTCCACGGTGTAGATACGCCACGGACCCATGGCTAAAGTATCGCTCCCACCTGGCTTTACGTGGAAGGATGTAAACAAGAAAAACAGAAACAAATATAAAGACATTAAAAATAACTTAAATGTGAGTCTCACTTCAATAAGTTATCATAAGTCGCTATTATGAAATATATGTTTGTATCTGTCAGTAGTGTTACAGTATTTTATTATTTAGTGATATACTATACTAATAGAGTTGGTGATGGCAGTAGTTACATTGTTCTCATTTACTAATCATTTGATACCACCCATTGTAATTATTGCAACTTAAAAACTGATCGACACAAATTATACGTTTTTAATACTTGTTATATTTCAAAACAATATTTTGTAGTTTAGTGAGCTGGACAGTTAATGATACTGATATTTTAATTAGATTGCAACTAATGTTTGTGATTCTTTCTCCAGAGAGCGGAGGTGCTTGCCAGTCAGCCACGAAGCGAACCACTGCCAGAGACTGAGAGGAACCTTCTCGAATTAGCTGATCCCTCAGGTATGGAAATAAATCTACCAAGAGTTATTAAATATTCTTATGTTATTATACATTAAATATTCGTTTCGATCATAGTTATTATTATTATAAAGGGCACGTTCTAGTAGTTAGTAAGAATATACTAAGTAGAAAGTAATTGATAACATTTTACATAGCTGGGATAGAATTTGGTTCTTATTGTATACTAATAACAGCGTGCACCACGTTAAAAAAACCGACTGCTAAAGTGATATTGTCTATAATAGTTTGTTTTGTTTTATCTATAACTTCAGGCAGCTTTTACTAGTAAACACGACTAAAACATTTCTTCATGCCCAAATCGTAGATTGTACAGCGACGACCTTAAGGTGCCCGTAAACGATCAACATTTTCACGATAATGTGTTGCTGCTAGGTTGGCCATGTCGTTCGTACGGCTCGTGAACACCTGGCTACAATAATTTCATGATTGAGTGTTGCTAAGCTATATCTACGGAAAAGCCGCCCACTATCAAATACGCGACTAATCTTGTTTCTTCCTCGCTCGCGCAAGAGTGTTTTTTGAACATTGGCTCTGTCTCGAATTTCGAAGACTGGGAGAGACGCACTGTGGGTTCAAGAATGTATACTATAGAAAATCGTAGCAGCAAGTTAATTCTCAGGAAAGCGTAGCAATACGAACATTAATCATCGTATTTATAGTCACATCATGATTTTGAGATATTGTTTAGGGCGACGGGTAAGGAGAATACAAGTGAAAGAGGTGTTCTGGCGAAAATACTGAATATGAAATGTGGAAATTAATATATTATGTAACTTATATGTTGAAGTTTTGCTCGTAGTATCTAAATACTATTTAATAGAATAATTATATTATAAACACTAAAAATATTTCTTAGTACCGCGAATACCGCTTTCTTAAATAAATTTATATTTTAAACGAGGTTTTTGTTTAGTTTCAAACTTTACATAGTTATTTATAGCATTCGTGCCTAATGATTGTGTTTTTTTAATAATCAAAAAATTAAGGATCTACAGGGTGGCCAGAAAAGTGACGTCCATCTGAATCACCCCTATGTATGTTCTACGATTATTCGTAGTTTTCGAGTTACGATTTTTTAAATAGCCTATGAACTACTACTTTTTTATTATTATTATGGAAGCTTAGAGTCTAGCGCATTCTCTGAAGCTACTTAGAAACTAAGAAATTATCAGTTTAGATTTTTAATTTTTAGTTGAAAATTTAAATGATAACTCATAAACTCTCACATTAACATAAATTTTCAACTTTAGGTCAATTTTGTTGTAACTTCCATTAAAGTTATGAGGCTGTTTATTGTATGCATAAATGAACAGTTCATAGAGATTAAGCTGCAAGAAATTCGAAGAAACCTAAATTTTTTTTTAAAATTTTAAACTGATCCGGTCGCAATTTTGCAAAAATTTATAAAAAAAAATCGTAACATATGAGTGATTCAGATACCTGTCAACACGAGGCACCAAAAAAAAATTGGACGTCACTTTTCTGGCTACCCTGTATAATAAATTTCACTTTTTGCGTTTACTTTTTTATGAGCGGATACTTTGATAATCAGGCGTTATTGTGCGCCACGAAAAGGCGATGTTGCATTTCCGCTTGACCGCCGCTGGATGTTTAGCCTGCTAGAAGCATAGCACGGAATAGATGTCGCGCGAGTTGACGCTAAATGCTCAAGGTCACTTGCCTTCCCCCTCGCCTTAAGCAGCGACATTGTGCCATTAAACGAACTCATTGATAAAACATTGCCGGCAACACCTAACCGCAACACATAGCCGTAGAAGTGTTGATACCCGTAGCTTACAGGATAGTTAACAGCAAGGATTGTGTTATCAAGGTCCGCCCACGCTGGTCACGTCGGCGCTGCACGCGCTAGACCTCCAGTACTGCGCTCAAGGCAAGTCGCACACCCCTTACTGAGCTTGCCGTCCGCTCCGCCGGTGGCTTCCACTCTCGATGATAAGTTCAATCATGTTGGGAATCATTCAATAAACCGTTTATTTATTCTGTACAATATATAAAAAAATATAATATATATTCGTATATTAAATTCTGTACAATATATTTCCTTTTCTCAATAACGGATGACAAACTAAACCTAAATCTCTAATTACATTGTTTTACCGGTTTTGTTTTATATTTACTACCCAGCTGCAGAAAGGCGGGTAGGTAAACCGTTTAGGCTTGATACAATTTGAAGTGACAGGTAGATCGATCCTCATGTCTAGAATGAGGTAGGTTCAATACTTTTTATTATTTAGGGCAAGATAGAGCTTATTTGCCACTCAAGAGACCAATTGGTTACAATGATTGATTACTTTAATCATGTCGCAATTATTGTTTACGTTTAATCGTGCTCAAATCATCATGATTACTTATTTAAACTACATTTATTTACATACCGTTGAAATGTCCATACATTGTACGTTGGACAGATTTTGAGTAGATCTTTTCATTCCTAAAGAAAAAGAGATTATACTTAGAAAGTAGCAATGGTTTCTGTTTAAAATATATGATGTTTTTTGTTTGTATGATTCCCTAAAATTTTTTCACGTGATTTGTTTGCACCACCTACCTTTAGCTGCATCTGTGTTGTTATTTCATGTGATGAATTAATTAATCTGATTCCTTTTGCTTGTATCGGCTTAAAACAACATTCTGCTAAAAACAAAATAACATTCCAAAAAGGTTAGCTTTAACTCATCAGACTCATTTTTATAGACGAAATGAGATTTGTCATTTGTCGTTACACTATTGATTTAAAAACACATATAACAATCATCATCATTATAAATATTTGTAATGATTCAATTTATTTGTTACACACATTCATTACATAACATAATAAATCATTTTCCCTTGCCTTGAGAGTGTGCTTTTTTCAGCCAGACAGCCATTTTATTAGTAAACTTCCTTCTATGATTCTACTGTTCAAATACAACAATTACTAATAGTCAACAGGAGACCAACATCGAAATCTCAAAAAAAAAAAACATTTTTTTCGTACTTATATGCTATTTAGTAATGGATAGTGTTTTTTACTTGCTATGTTAATTTTGAAACCATGTAGAACATTGTTGTAGTTCAGCAGTAGATTCGCCCCTAAAAAGGATTTCTACTTCATTGTAATTAATTGAGTGAATTATACTCAGAGATACGCGAGCGAGACAGGAGTCCGAACACAGGACAGAGAACCGTGACACATCTTTTTGTAATTGTATAAATATAATAATAATTGGACAACATCACGTACATTGCTCTTATCCTAAGGTAAAAAGCTAAAGAACTTATGTTATAGAAATCAGAAACAACAACGGTCCTACGCCAGCCAGACCCGAGATAACAAAGAAAATAACCTTTTTCTACATTGACCTGATCGAGAATCAAACGCGGGACCTAAAAGATGTCGACGTAAATCCGGTGAACTCGCCCCTCGACTACGGAGGTCGTCAATGTATGGAGATAGCTCGACAAGAGAATAACATAGGACTAATTTTATTGTATTCGTGCCTTGCTGTAGTAAGCTGCTTTTAGCACCCACTTCTCGATTATATATTTTGAGACAGAGACGCGGTCCATCTGGACCATGTAGTCGTGTCACGGTATTCTGACTCGGTTGCGTAGCTTAATAATATATTGAAATAAATGTAAGGCCAATATGATACAAATATTTTGTTTAAAGACATTGTAAAACAATTTTTGGTGAGTTTTATTAAGTCGTTTGTTCGCGACTATTGATGTTTTAATCTTATGTTTGTTTCTGACGCAGGTCTGACGACCATCCACCCCCCCACCACACCACCGTACCCTCCTCCACAGCAGTTATTCCCTGTGCAACAACTTGCAACCAATCTCAACCAGGTAACCAATCAGGTAATTAACTTCTTGCTATCAGTAGACAAGAGTATGTATTTTTTAAAAGAAAAAGTTTATTCATCGTTGATTGTAAGAAATAGAAGGATCGTAAAACGATAGTGTTCCGTGAAGAAAACCAAAAAAATACTGTAGATCGTCACTTTTTTAGGAGAAAGCAAAGTTTTTGAGCTTCCTTACCATTTCTTTGGCGATCGTGATAAATGCATGATACCCACACCAACGATGATTGTTTCCACAATTCAGGTTAGCTTAATCCCTGATAGCTGGCATAAGAAGGCTGTGCGTAAAGTGGTCGAGTTCGGACGAATGTTCGAGCTGATGCTGAAGCTCGGCGAGCACGTCGGCGAATCAGACCTCGCGGTAAACACGAACCGACCTAATAGTTACAAACTTTGTAGATTGCTGTTACTTTTGAAATTACGATATTAAACTTGGGTATTCAGTTGACAAAACATTTTAGGTATGTTTTGAAGCTGGTAATGAAGTATTTGGGATCGGTAGGTTTGTACAAAAGTAGATAATGGTAATTTGGAGTAGTGATTGAATTATGGTATTTTCGTAGTATAAGGCGTTACTATCTTATAGATAGCCACGCTAGGAAAATAATAATATGTTGATATATTGTAAGTATAACATTAGAGTGGTTACCACAAATTATCTGCTACTGGGATTCGGATGTGGAGGGATCAGAATATTCTTCGAATGCATTATAATCACTTGAACATTTTAAGAGTATAACTAAGTTCTGCAGTACACAGAGATATAGTAGACAGTAAACATGGAGCAAGATGGCTAGAGTATTTCTCGCTTATCCGCAGAACCAGTTCGTAGAACTCCAACATCAGCAATTCCAGCAACAGTTCCAACAACTCGCCGCGCAGCTTCAACAGCAGCAACAACAACAACCCAAGAAACAAACGCAACAGCAACAACAACCACAACAACAACACCCCCAACAACCTTACATACAAAATGTGCAGCAGAGGCCTGAAGGATATGTGCCATTGGTAAACTATTATTCTTTACATCGTTCACTTAAGTTCGTTAGTGGTAGGTGTAATTTATTCAATTTTCGCATCCTTTAGCACAAAACACAATACTTTGTACAAATTGAAAGGAATTACTTTTAGCGAGGCAAGTATATTTCTATAGTGGACGTTGGATAGTCAGGGACGGCATACTTAGCTAAATCAATTACGTTTGATAGTAATATATGCTAGATTTGAGGGCGGGAGAGGCCGTTGAATTTGCTACAAGTGATCGGAGTATTCGGTTTGACCATAAAAATAAAACAATAGGCACGGTCCCCATTTTCAAGGAGACAACGGTTCGACGGTCCCGTATCTGCGTCGGCTGCGACGGCTAGTACCGTTAGAAGCTAGGGCTAACGGAACATTCATATCTCTCGTTCCCGCCCCTAGAGTTTAGGCAGGATCTACAGCTCGGTCGCCATCGGAACCCGGCCAGTTCGGTCGGGTATGAATGAACTAGGGGCTAACTCGTGATGTTTGTAGGACGACGAGGGGTCGGCCACGACGGACAGTATCGCTAGGAGCTAGGGCTAGTAAAACATAGTAGGACATTTCCGCCCCCTTTACCTCCACTACAGTCGCGCAGGCAGGATCTCCAGCTCGACCTCCGGTCGGGCGGGAGCTAGGGCTAACTCGCGATGTTCGTAGGGCGACGAGGGGTCGGGCGTGGAGGCGCGCGAGCTGGGCGCGGTGCTGGCGTACCTGCAGCGCGAGGTGCCGTCGCTGGTCGCGCTGCCGCCCCACGAGCTGCGCTCCCTCGTGCTGCAGGTGAGACCGTGAGACCGCCCGCGCGCGGACCGGAGCTGCGGTCACCGACCGACCGGGCCCGGTCTCCTCGCACTCTCCTCCCGACGCAGTGTTGCTTCGACGAGCCGGCTTTCTGTCTCTCGCTCTCCTTTACACTCGCACGCATTCCGATCACGATAAACGTCATTCGGTATTCTGTTCGCTAAACACGATTCATTTACGGTATCATCTCGACGTCCAGCTCCGGGTTCCATTATTCAAAATTATAGCTGTTGACGGAAACTATTCGGATTATTTTTTTGTTACTAAAAGTACTACAGGAATAGGGTCCGGTTAACATGCGATAATCTTTCACTGCACGCTGTAGTGCGGGATCCCGTGTTAGGTCCATGAAAAATTACATTATGTCCGTTTCGACGATTCAATGATTTACCGCACTACGGCGCGCAGGCTTACAAGATCTGCAGGCCTCGGAAATATCAGCGCACTTCGCGCTCGTTGCTCGTTTCACTCATTCTCTCTCTCTTTCTCTGTCTCTCTCGCCCATTTAGATGCAATTGTGTCCTTGCACCGTGTCGTCACAGGTGCAAAGATATTTCCGACAAGCAGGACGCTAGTGACTGTTTCGGTGACTCTGTAGAGCGTACAACGGGTACCTCGCGTGGTATTCTCTGAATGATGCGTGGACGTGCGCAGGTGATGCAGCAGAAGTCGCACGAGATCCTTTCGGCGAAGTGCGAGGGCGCGGCGGGGGTGGGAGCGGGGGCGGGCGAGGCGGGCGCGGGCGACGAGGGCGACGAGCGCACCACGCGCCGCCTGCTGGCCGCCGCCGAGGAGGCGCTCAGCGCCGACTGGGCCAGCCGCCCCGACCACCACCACCACCATCACCATCACCACCACCACCTCGACCTCACGGTGAGTACAAATTCGAGTTACACCAGAATGCCAAAATGTGAATTTGGACACTTAGTTTGAATTTCTTTTAAAAGTGTTGATCTTTATTAAAATCAAAGTAATTGCATAGAGTTTTTCCTAAAATACGTTAATTGACTCGTGGCGTGGTGTATATAATCAACTTTTTAAACCCTTTCATCTTGAGAAAAGTCTGATAATCTGACCTGTATAGTATAATTATAAATCTCACAAAAGAAAAACAATCGATAAAACGTTAAATGACGAATCAACTTTGACCCATGTAGCAAGTGAGCGGCGGCTGCCAGTACCGGGTGCGGCCGTCGTCGCCCGCGGGGGTGCTCAGTCCTGGGGCGCTAGCTCTCTCGCGGCCCGAGGATGAGGCGCCGCAGTCGCAGCCACAACCCCAACCTCAACCTCAACTCCAACCCCAACTCCAGCCTCAACCTCAACCCCAACCTCAACCGCAAACGCAGCTGCAACCGCAACCCGACCTCCAGCAGCCGCACTTCGCGCTGCCCGCCCCGACGTTATCCTATGAGGATTACAGGCAAGTATACTTAACGCCATAACGTATGGCGCTTTATAGGGAAGGCCTATGTGGACTTCCAAAGGCTGATGATGATACTTTAAACAGATATACTCATGACAAATGATTCGTATGTCAATTTTAAAGTAAATAAATAAAGTGAGCGTTGAAAGAATTTCAGTGCGCTAAAATTAGCTATGATATTCTCAAAAAGACAAGCCTTTCCCAACCAGTGAACTTCTAAAAACTAACTGCCGCACTAATACGCTCATCTAATGTCTGTTTTTGGAACCCCTGGGATAAGTCGGCGGACCTCTGTGGTCCCAGGTTAGGAAACTACCATCAGTATCAACCTTAATTCAAAAAACATTTTGTTTGCAACTACCATCACTTCGAATGAATGAATTTATTTTTATTTCAAGCAAACCTCATTTCAATGACCATTTTGTTTGCAGCAGAATGAAAGTAGGCAAAGCAAAATGCCTACGATTATTGAGGAAGTTTAGTATTAAATCACGTTATTTCGGTCCCATCAGATCGGGCGGCACGTTCATGGCGGGCGCGACGGGCGCGGGCGCGGGGCCGGCGCCGCTGCCGCAGCCGCCCGCGCCGCACCACGCCAAGCGCGACCAGCCGCACCACCACGCCCCCAACCAGGTGCTCAAGAAGAAGGTTAAGGTAGGTGGACTTCTATCAACATAGCAGTAGGAATCAAGGACGCACTGACACACATCTGTCGAAATGCATTGCGATATAGTATCGCAGGTGCGATTAGCTTGATAGTGTGAACTACTAGCGCCTGTTAAATCTTGTTTATTATTATTTTATGGTACTGTTTTCATTTATATAGATTTAAACCTACAAACTTTTAAGGTTTTCCTTATTGGTCACTATAGAGCGTTCGTTTGTATACTATAAAAAGAAGGAATATTTGTTCCTCTTTATCACAATGGGCTTAATTCAAGATCTGGAATCTTGTTATGGAACAGTAAATCAAAATATTGGAATGCGTAGACCGAGTAACGTTTTAAATTTCCCGCCGGAAATGCTACTGTGTTGTTTCCGAGCTGAAGCT
Source organism: Anania hortulata (assembly GCA_963576865.1). Taxonomy (NCBI): domain Eukaryota; kingdom Metazoa; phylum Arthropoda; class Insecta; order Lepidoptera; family Crambidae; genus Anania; species Anania hortulata. The sequence continues at coordinate 4,022,691 of OY756399.1, read as the reverse complement.
AGCGAACGTTCCAGGGCCGCTGCGCGCAGACGCGGTTCGGCGGCGCGGGTGCGGGCGCGGGCGCGGGCGGGGCGGGCGCGGGCCGCGCGCGCGGCGCCGACCCCGCCGCCGCGCCCGCCGCCTACTCCGCCATGGACGTGGACACCGAGACCGACTCCAACCACGACACGGCGCTCACGCTCGCCGCCGCCGGGGGGCACGAGGAGCTCGTCGAGCTGCTGCTGTCGCGCGGCGCGGACATCGAGCACCGCGACAAGAAGGTACGTGTGCCCGCCTGTGTCCGCCCGTGTCTCCCGCCCGCCACTCCGCCATGGACGTGGACACCGAGACCGACTCCAACCACGACACGGCGCTCACGCTCGCCGCCGCCGGGGGGCACGAGGAGCTCGTCGAGCTGCTGCTGTCGCGCGGCGCGGACATCGAGCACCGCGACAAGAAGGTACGTGTGCCCGCCTGTGTCCGCCCGTGTCTCCCGCCCGCCACTCCGCCATGGACGTGGACACCGAGACCGACTCCAACCACGACACGGCGCTCACGCTCGCCGCCGCCGGGGGGCACGAGGAGCTCGTCGAGCTGCTGCTGTCGCGCGGCGCGGACATCGAGCACCGCGACAAGAAGGTACGTGTGCCCGCCTGTGTCCGCCCGTGTCTCCCGCCCGCCACTCCGCCATGGACGTGGACACCGAGACCGACTCCAACCACGACACGGCGCTCACGCTCGCCGCCGCCGGGGGGCACGAGGAGCTCGTCGAGCTGCTGCTGTCGCGCGGCGCGGACATCGAGCACCGCGACAAGAAGGTACGTGTGCCCGCCTGTGTCCGCCCGTGTCTCCCGCCCGCCACTCCGCCATGGACGTGGACACCGAGACCGACTCCAACCACGACACGGCGCTCACGCTCGCCGCCGCCGGGGGGCACGAGGAGCTCGTCGAGCTGCTGCTGTCGCGCGGCGCGGACATCGAGCACCGCGACAAGAAGGTACGTGTGCCCGCCTGTGTCCGCCCGTGTCTCCCGCCCGCCACTCCGCCATGGACGTGGACACCGAGACCGACTCCAACCACGACACGGCGCTCACGCTCGCCGCCGCCGGGGGGCACGAGGAGCTCGTCGAGCTGCTGCTGTCGCGCGGCGCGGACATCGAGCACCGCGACAAGAAGGTACGTGTGCCCGCCTGTGTCCGCCCGTGTCTCCCGCCCGCCACTCCGCCATGGACGTGGACACCGAGACCGACTCCAACCACGACACGGCGCTCACGCTCGCCGCCGCCGGGGGGCACGAGGAGCTCGTCGAGCTGCTGCTGTCGCGCGGCGCGGACATCGAGCACCGCGACAAGAAGGTACGTGTGCCCGCCTGTGTCCGCCCGTGTCTCCCGCCCGCCACTCCGCCATGGACGTGGACACCGAGACCGACTCCAACCACGACACGGCGCTCACGCTCGCCGCCGCCGGGGGGCACGAGGAGCTCGTCGAGCTGCTGCTGTCGCGCGGCGCGGACATCGAGCACCGCGACAAGAAGGTACGTGTGCCCGCCTGTGTCCGCCCGTGTCTCCCGCCCGCCACTCCGCCATGGACGTGGACACCGAGACCGACTCCAACCACGACACGGCGCTCACGCTCGCCGCCGCCGGGGGGCACGAGGAGCTCGTCGAGCTGCTGCTGTCGCGCGGCGCGGACATCGAGCACCGCGACAAGAAGGTACGTGTGCCCGCCTGTGTCCGCCCGTGTCTCCCGCCCGCCACTCCGCCATGGACGTGGACACCGAGACCGACTCCAACCACGACACGGCGCTCACGCTCGCCGCCGCCGGGGGGCACGAGGAGCTCGTCGAGCTGCTGCTGTCGCGCGGCGCGGACATCGAGCACCGCGACAAGAAGGTACGTGTGCCCGCCTGTGTCCGCCCGTGTCTCCCGCCCGCCACTCCGCCGTGGACGTGGACACCGAGACCGACTCCAACCACGACACGGCGCTCACGCTCGCCGCCGCCGGGGGGCACGAGGAGCTCGTCGAGCTGCTGCTGTCGCGCGGCGCGGACATCGAGCACCGCGACAAGAAGGTACGTGTGCCCGCCTGTGTCCGCCCGTGTCTCCCGCCCGCCACTCCGCCATGGACGTGGACACCGAGACCGACTCCAACCACGACACGGCGCTCACGCTCGCCGCCGCCGGGGGGCACGAGGAGCTCGTCGAGCTGCTGCTGTCGCGCGGCGCGGACATCGAGCACCGCGACAAGAAGGTACGTGTGCCCGCCTGTGTCCGCCCGTGTCTCCCGCCCGCCACTCCGCCATGGACGTGGACACCGAGACCGACTCCAACCACGACACGGCGCTCACGCTCGCCGCCGCCGGGGGGCACGAGGAGCTCGTCGAGCTGCTGCTGTCGCGCGGCGCGGACATCGAGCACCGCGACAAGAAGGTACGTGTGCCCGCCTGTGTCCGCCCGTGTCTCCCGCCCGCCACTCCGCCGTGGACGTGGACACCGAGACCGACTCCGACCACGACACGGCGCTCACTAAACTATTGTGATTGCACTAAACGCTAATCTTTTTTGTAAACCCACAGGGCTTCACCCCACTCATCCTCGCGGCGACGGCAGGCCACGAGAAAATCGTCGAAATCCTCCTCAACCACGGCGCCGACATCGAGGCGCAGTCCGAACGCACGAAGGACACGCCGCTCTCGCTGGCCTGCAGCGGCGGCCGCTACGAAGTCGTCGAACTCATCCTTAGTCGCGGTGCGAATAAGGAACACCGAAATGTGTCGGATTACACGCCTCTCTCCCTCGCCGCGTCAGGCGGCTACGTCAACATCATCCGTTTGTTGCTACACCACCAGGTACGCCCGCTACAAATGTTGTACTTTTTGCTTGTAGCAGTGGCTGAGCTCGTAGCCGCAAGTGTTACGAGGCGTAGTTTGATCTTAGCCAAGACACGCCCCTGTGCTAGGCACAATTGCTACATTCAAGTATTCATTTACTAAGTCTGCGTGAGTCTTCTGCAAAACGATTTAATTATGTTCAGCTTATTCCATCTCTCTTATATCTCCTTTGAAAAGGGACAGACGAGTAGTACCGTATAAATCGAACTATCTTTCGGCGTGTCGATGGGACATGCAAAAATAATATGCTAAGAGATGATTATGATTTATTGTTTTCTGTGTCAATATTATAATTCGAATGTATTATTCTAGGCCGAGATAAACTCTCGTACGGGTTCGAAGCTTGGTATCTCCCCTCTGATGCTAGCGGCGATGAATGGGCACACCGCGGCCGTGCGGCTGCTGCTCGACTGCGGGTCCGACATCAACGCGCAGATCGAGACCAACCGCAACACCGCCCTCACGCTCGCTTGCTTTCAAGGTCCGTACGATAAACTCGCTCCTTTTCTAACAGTCGAACTTATACGCATTTATTACAGATACTCCAAACAATTTTATTATTTTACGCATCTCTTTACTATTGAAGAAAAAAATCACTGGAATCAGATCATCTAACTGACACACTTCCTGTGATGTGGTTGGGTAAAAATGTACGAACACGATTTGGTTACACGACACGCCACTACACCCCTCCTGCACTGCGCATTACGTCAGGAAGGGAGTCAATTAAATGGTTGAACTACAGTATTTCACCCCTTACCATAATAATTTGTGATCAGATATTCGGGCGCTTGTTTCCCTAAACATGCAATTATTTTTTTATGGACATGCCTTACGGAATGAATGTTTTTATTTGTATAACTTTAATCCTATTATTGCAAAAAAATGTGAATATAAAATCAATAAATATTAAGATTAATTAGTTAGTCCCGAGAACGTGGGATTAACTAAATAAGGGACCATTCACATATTAAGTTATGCAAAATATTGTCATTTTGGACCCCTTCTCCCCCTATGTCACGCTTTTTTCCTATCTCTGTAACACGCACTGTCACGTTTGCCATGACTCTCGAACGTTACGTAAGATGTGGACCACCCCTTGATCTTTAATTTTATTCAGAAAGGCTTATCCATACTATTTTCTCGTAAAGGAAAAAGTAAAGTTTAGGTTGGTAAATAGCGGCCGATCACCCGATCAGTGCTAACAATAGAGTGATCGTTGTCAGGACGGCACGAGGTGGTGAGCCTCCTGCTGGACCGCAAGGCGAACGTGGAGCACCGCGCGAAGACGGGGCTCACGCCGCTCATGGAGGCCGCGAGCGGCGGCTACGTGGAGGTGGGCCGCGTGCTGCTGGACAAGGGCGCCGACGTCAACGCGCCGCCCGTGCCCTCGTCGCGCGACACCGCGCTCACCATCGCCGCCGACAAGGGACACACCAAGTTCGTCGAGCTGCTGCTGCAGAGGTACCTCCCGCCTCCCGCCTCCCGCACTGTACACACGTAGGCGGTAGGCGCCGCCCGGGCCCTCGCTCACCTTATACCATAGCGTCTACCACCTTAACACTACACCAATATAACTACCATACACTAGCTACAGCTAACACGCCAATGCAACGGTCATCGTCGGATTTCTTCACCCCCTGGCTAGTTCGGGACACGAGCGGATGGATGCCTTTTGCCCAGGCGTCTTCTTAGAGTGTCGACTGAGCCCATGCATGCGGCTGTTTCATTGCATGGTTGTCGAAAGGGACTGTCCTGACCGAACAAAACTAAAGCACCGATGCAGCAGGAAAAGGTGAACGCTATATTGTCTGTGCCACAGACCAAACCAATGATTTATTAAGGTGTTCTACACACGATGCGAGCAACTCGGCTACTGGTTTAGGCCGTCGGGCATGCCGACAGTATACGGCATGTGCCGGATAATGCGGTCGGTGTGTGTAAGAGCTTTTTTTCTACTAATAAACATGACAGCTGTGACACATGCTGATATGTTATGGTCGTTGATAATGATTCGTAGATTTGATTGAAGACAATACTCAGGTTTTAGCACCAGCGAGTGCGGTAAGTAATGGTATATTCCATCTGAAATAATTTGACATACGGACCACGTCATTTGTAATGTCATGTGATGGAGAGATACGGGCATTCCAAAATATATACATAGTATGCAAATTGTTGTCCGAAAAACTACAAAATTATGAAAAAAGAACATTCATCAGAAAGCCGTACACTTCAATTTACATTTTAGTTGACCTGCGCGATAATTCGCTCTATTTTCCATAGTCTTGATATTATTTAACTAATACTGTTAACGTTTCATTGATTTTGTAGAAACAAAAAAGAGGTTAGTGTAATATTAACATGAACTCTGTCATTCGGCACAGACGAGCGGCGGTGGAGGTAAAGAACAAGAAAGGCAACTCCCCTCTCTGGCTGGCGGCCAACGGCGGCCACCTCACGGTCGTAGAGATGCTCTACGCGGCCGGCGCGGACATTGATTCGCAGGACAATAGAAAGGTTGGTCAACCAAATACGAAAGCATAAAAAAACTGTACTGTCCCCCGCGGCGACGTCCATCTTCGTGTGTCTGCCTTAGAATTAAGCGTAAAATATATCCTGACAAAAGTATTTGTAACAATAAGAGCGTTACTCAACAAAATATTATAAAGTAAAAAAATAATACGGGCCAAAAGAGGATGATTTGACCTGGCTTTATTAATGTAAACAAATATAAATCCTGGCGCGATGAATTTATTTGTTTATTGTTTTATTTCTTTTTCAGGTTTCATGCCTAATGGCCGCTTTTAGAAAGGGCCACACTAAAGTAGTTAAATGGATGGTAGGCGTAGTTACGCAATTCCCCTCAGACCAGGAAATGACAAGGTTTGTATTATTTACTAGCTGTTGCCCGCGACTTCGTTCGCGTGGTCATTAGTTTATTCTTAACGGATAATGGATTTTCTGCGCAATTTTCTTATTTTATCTACTAAAAGAACCTTCTCTTGACAATAATTAACACAACAAAAAAAGAATTAGCGCTATTGTTCCATCCATTCACGCGTAATGCGATGACCAAGGGAAATAGAGTTTAATTTTTATACATATAGATAAAGTAACTGTACGAATAATTTTAACATCGTTGATTTTTTTGAATATTACTTATTAGAATCAAATGTACCTAACCCTTTCTTAGTCTCATTACATACGGTTCATAACAGCGTGTAAAGAACCGCGGCTGTCACGAACAGTCGCTGAGTCTTTGCGAAAATTGAGGAAAATAATACTTTTCGCATGGACGCAATAGGCTATTTTACTTGTAACAAATTTTACTATATCTATAATTAATTAACGTAGTTTGTAGCATATGCAACCGAAAGAAATTGGTATTAACTTGAGATAACAAATGATTACCTACTGTAAAAGTTTCATTCCTAAATGAGTAATATTATTCTATAACAAAAACGCTAGCCGCCATGACGGCACGACGCCAATGAGTTTTACTGGATCTGACATCCTGAAGCAGGATTTCGCACTACTCTCGCACAAGTGTATGAGCAGTGGATCGATCGGTGAACTAGTACTTTGTAACTCAATGGATATTTAGCTATATAGTGACGTCACTAAACGGTGCATCTCGGCCGACTGCGTTTGAGCGAGCTTTTTAAAATGTAAAGTTTAAAATTGATTTTGATACTTAGTAGCTTTAAAATAAAATAAATATTCTGGGGACTCATTAGGACATTACCAATAATTTAAAGCCAATTGCAAAAATCTGTAAAATAGCCTATTGTTCGAATAAAAATCCTATGGTCAGTTTGTAGCTATTGTGTTGGCCTATTATGTGACGTATAAACGAATCGGTCAAGCTATTAAAAAGAAGAAAGAGAATTGGCATCTTTTTAATTTGTTTTTTCAATGATTTCAATTAATTTTTTCTCCTGAAATATGAGTAGTAGAAAAAAATTATATGCGCAAAATGTTGTGTAGCTTTTGACAATTCTTAGCATATTTTTTAAATATTTTTCTGACAAACTGAGCTAAGTAGGAGGTTTTTGAAACCACATACTAGTTTCCATTCGACGACTATACTCGGCTTAGTGATAATTAACACGTGTGCGTGGGGGGGGCGCGCAGGTACATCTGCACGATATCGGACAAGGAGCTGCTGGAGAAGTGCCAGGAGTGCGTGCGCGTGATCCGCGCCGCCAAGGAGACGCAGGCCGCGCGCGCCAACCAGAACGCCACCATCCTGCTCGAGGAGCTGGACGCCGAGCGCTGCCGCGAGGAGACGCGCCGCCAGGCCGCCGCGCGCCGCCGCGAACGGAAGAAGAAGAAGAAGATGGAGAAGAAGGTCGGTGCACGTTCCTCGGTATACTTGCTTCGTCTGCGTTCACCTTACCCGGATACAAAAGTTGCCTTTGTGTTATTACAGGCAATCCTGTGTCAGTATGACAAATTTCATCAAAATCTATTCGGTAGTTTTTGCGTGAAAGAGTTACAAACATCCATACTTACGAACTTTCACGTTCATAATCGTCATTAATTTTAGCCATAGGACGTCCATTGCTGAACACAGGCCTTATTAGGATTGCCAATAGGCGGGCGGGTTGGCGAGTGCAGTTTTTTATAACATTTCACACGCAGACGCCACTGCGCGTCTCGTGCTACAGGAATTGGTCGCCTCTTACGAAACGCCTCCTGTTGGCGGTGGGGAAGTGTATTCTTTTCGGTCCCCACATGGCACACTACCATTCAGTTTTTATTTTTTAGGCTTCGTTACCCCTATTACTAAAACTCGCTCTATCCGCCTTTCTGTGACCAGCCTGTATCTCATGAACCGTGATAGCTAGACAGTTGTCATTTTCACAAATGATGTATTTCTGTAGCGGCTGTTACAACAGAATGAAATACATATTTAACTGGGGCTCCCATACAACAAACGTTACTTTTTGCCGTTTTTTGCTCGATAGTAATAACGGCAACAACTTGAAATGTTCTAAACCTCTTCACTTGACCCTGTCGGTGGTTAGGACTTGCCAATCTTTAAGAAGACTGTCTAAGTCATCACGCCAACCTTTTCGAGTTCGGAAGCGGCCTGCATTCAGTAGCTTCCTCCAACATTTACCAGGTCATCGGTCCAATTGTGATGAGATTGCGATGCGGCGCTTTATGTTATATCGCCGAATACTTGAAATAGACATTATTTTTTATAACAAAAGGCAAATTCTTTTTGCACCTTGGCCGCTCACTTTTGCAAACGATCATAATTCAAGAATAAATCGGAGAAAATACTCACTTAAAACTAAGTCCTTTTTAATGTGTTATTCATCACAGTAATGGATATAATAATACAAATTAAAATGTAATTAGAGATACGATGGCGTCAATTAACTTAAACTTAGACTACTCATCGACATTTGAAAATCGTTAGCTAAATGGACTCTTGTAATAATTTAATTAGATATTATAATTATAATACAAAAATACTCATTTGGCATTTCTCGCATGAGGTTAGATTCTATCGCATAGCTTCATTATTGGACGTGTCGCACATCTACCGCGATCGGTGTATTCGGTGTAGTCGACGCATCTAACGCTGCGTGTGTGTCTGGGCGTGTTATCAGGAGGAACGACGGAAGTTGCAGGCGGAGAACGATAAGAACTCGATGTACAGCGAGAAGGCGCTGGGGGAGTGCTCCGAGGGCGGCGAGCCCGACGACGAGCCGCAGGCCAAGGAGGAGGGCGACTCCGGCATCGACGCCAACTCGCAGGTACGAGTGCAACACAGCGGCAAAAGTGCCTGTATACGTCCCACTGCAGAGCACAGGCCTCACCTCAAATATTTTATTTAAATTTTTTTATTTGAACATGTACAAAACCGAGGCCCAATTCCCGTAATTTTACAATAGCCGCAATCCGGTGTCGATCCGCTCCCAGTAACATTACGATCACAATCGGTATTAAAACTTAAAGACTAGGTTGCTATCCATGTACATACTAAGTGAGATAACTTGTAAGCAGAAAATATAATAAAGTGTCTGAAATACCATGCACTTTTCTGACATCATGTTATTTTACATATATTATATAATGACGATATTATAGTAGGGAATATAAATTAATTGACTATGAGGTGGTTTGGGCAATACTCCACCACGCGGAACCAGTGCGGTGAGGTGGAGGGGTGTTGTAAGGCCAGTAACTAAACCTTATTGTCAGATGTTACCACCCAGGCCTCTGACTAGACTTCACGATTAGTCAACCGATATTAGCCGAGACCAACTTTTAACGTGCCTTCCAAAGCACGGAGATGCTTGTTATAAATGTCACTAAATAAGGTTGGAATGGTCACCCATCTAATCACAACCGCGACGCGCGAGCAACCGCGCGAGTAATCACTACCAAAGCGCTGTCGCCACTGATCTACAAGCACCTCAGCGCACCTCTAGCGATAAGACCGCCTAAATTGTGCTATTATAAATGTTTTATTTTGTGTGGTGTACAATAAAGAGTTTCTATCTATCGACTGCTCGATGTGCGCCTTCAATTAGGAACTACACTGCACATTTATCCCGATAGGTGTCGCATTGTGTTTGGTCTTGCCCGTAGTGAGTTTTTGATCACTGATTCAGTGGTTCTGCCACTGATCAAATAATCAATCAAGTTAAGAGGTTCTATTAAGTTGTCAAATTTGCTTCAAACACATAAAATACTAAGTAAATAAACACAATTATTGTTATTAACTATTTTCACAACTATGCTTCTGTGTACTAGTTTGTCATTAGCAATTTTTTTATTGGTTATTTAACGAGCACAGAAAATCAGACTCAGAATATAAGTGGACATTAGTTGACAATGTGTTGACAATAAATGTCAAGACTAAACCTGCTGGCGCCATCTGAGATTAGCTTCGCCTGTGCTTTCCCATTCGACCGCAATTATGCCAAATTTTAAATTGCTAGTATCTGCCACACAAATCTGCGTTATCGGTGATGCGGAAAAGTGTGATTTCGATACTGTCAATAGCGGCAAACGACACACCGTAATATATCTTGCAAAATGTATAGTAATTATTATTGTCGCCTGTTGCTACTGACGGCATCGGAATCTTTATAGGTCTTCGGTGCTACAGCTGCACAAGCTGTCAATTTGCAATAATTAAGAAAAATATTTCACTTGTTCAGGGCTCATGCTCTTCCTCGGATGTGAAAGCACCCCCTGCGCAGAACACTAAGTGCAAAAAGAAGAAGAAAGAGGAGAAAACGCCCCCGCCCCCTGCCGCCAGCAATAAGAAACAACCTGACAAAGTAAGTACACTTATAACTGCAGTAAAAATTGACTCTCTGTCAGTAGTAGTAAGACAGATCGTTCTTGAATGGAGATCGTACTGATTTGTAGATATGAGAAATAGATGACCACCTGCTCTATGGTCGGACGATCTGTTATAATTTGTAACTTGTATTTTAAGTTTAGTTAGTTAAATTCTATTAATTTATTGTACAGAACAGCTCTTCAACCTACCACAAAACGTAAAATTTTCTCAATTGATATTGATCTCTATGTATCAGGTTTATAGTTGATAATTAGTTCAATGACCTTTTACTCTTTGGGTAGGTTGACCTGCCGTACTGTACAAGACTAATTTACTCCATATCAGAAAAATACAAATGCATCATTTGTCCTACAGACCAAACCCAAATTGGAAACGAAGCCAGAGAAAGAGAGCACCCCGAAGGCGGACAAGAAAGAGAAGGAGAACGTTGCGCCCCCTTCCCCCCCGCCAGCACGCGCGCCCCCCGCGCCGCGCCCCGACAAGGGCGCGCGCGACAAGTACGTACCCGGCCACCTTGCCACCATTGCCATGCACTCTTAATAAAAGTGCTCTTGTATTTATACAACCAATAAATTCCTCAATACTTCCTTATTCATTTGTATAATTAGTTCTTGCAGTTTGCGAACGCTCGTGTCCTTGTGGTTAAACGTATACATGCTGAACAGGAAGACGTTTTTAAAGGCGTTACAGGCGTGTTTGCTGTTTCTTCGCTACGAACTCGCGCAATAATGATACCTCGCATCAAACACATCAGTAGAAATCGAATCGAAAGTAACAACTATTAAATAAAAGTCCCTTTTGGAAATCAGCCTTTTTTCATCAGCGAAGTCTAACTAAAATATGATGATGATTTTGCTAGGTGATTGTTTTTTAGTTCGTCGTCTTTCGCATAACGTTAAAAGGTTACGCCAGCGACGTAATATGAATGACAGATAAGACTACACAAGATTCACAGGACTATCTATCTCTTTTTAATAGTATTATTTTAGCGGGCTTAATATATCTATTTAAAGTTTCAAAAGTATTGAGGAATTTACATAATGGTAACAATGTAGCTCTTGTAATGATTTTGTAGTTAATTTATATTTACAATAGTAGTACGAGTCGGACTCCAGTCTAACCGTTACGATACGATTTATTTGCATGCTTGTTTTATAGTGTGGATAATGCTTAATTTAATATTAACTTCCTATCTGTAGTGCTATGTAGAGGTACAGGTCCTGAGATTAGTACAGGGGTATAGGAATGAAATATTTGTTCTTGCAGAAAACCTGAAGAGGATATCCCTAAGAGCATTACAGTACAAAATGTAAATAAATACGGGAATAACTCTAGAAAGAGTCAAGTATTCGAATCCACTAGGCACAATGTGGACAAGGACGAGTTTGACACGACCGACAAAAGTAAAAAATCGCACAAGTATCAGTAAGTTGAGATTATATTTGTCGACATCACGAACATCACTAGTTACGGGACACATCGGACATGATCAGTGTCAAGTTTGTTCGTCCTCACAATGTGTACTGTACATTACTCGCGTCGTTTTGTCGTTTGTCGGGACTGCATGCCGCATTCTGTTTTGTTACGATACTACCATTAACCTTCACTTACTTTTATATTTAGTTGCATGACTAATATTATGGGTTGGTTTTTAAATAACTCCTAGCGCTTTAAAGGTCGGTGCATTCTAAGGAAGGCTGCACAACGCACTACAAAAGTCCTCTTCCATCTCATACTCATTTAATTTTTTAAAACGAAAGTGTAACGATTAATACGATAAACGATAATGTAATGATATGTAAGTAGTGTGATGCTCTCCGGCCCAAAACGCGCCGGCCCTTACAGGTGCATTAGGTGTTTCTAACAAAACATGACACGACAACTGTAATATTAATTTAACAATATTTTCAACATTTTTAAACAAGGCTCACGGACGAACTAACTTACTAATGGATCTCATAGAGATGTGCCGTTCGCGGGAACAGCACATCGCTATTTGGTTCTTTAAACTCAAACTTATGCAGCCACTAAATAATAAACCTAACAATGCCCTACGCAATATAAATAAAGATATTTCTCCATAAACCAACTCCTTGCTAAGTCAGCTACTTACAACTAATTACAACTGTAACTTAGAATAGGTTTTAACTAAAGTAAATATGTAGCAAAACGCCTAACGACGCTTTTGTTTTACCTTTGCTTCTCGTTATGATTCACAAGGACTACACGCACAATGCAGGGTTTCCATATTCATCAAATCTTTCCGGTAACAGTTGTCTGTCTCTGTCTGCTACGGTATGTTAGAACAGGACCCTACTATAGACTGGGTCATAAGGTTATACCGTAAACATATTCCGTTTCATTTTAATAATATTTAAGCTTTAAATTTTGCTTACGTTTCTGATCCGCGTAGATAAAGAATGGGATTGAAATTGCGTCTGTTGTAAGCATTTCTCGCTCTCACTCCAATCAAATTCTTTCACACCATATTATCTCTCGCATGGTATCTTACGATTTTATTTCGACTTGCTGTAAACAAACCGGTTTTTTTGATACCTTTTTATTTTCAAAGATCTCTACAACATAAATTGCAATAAAGATATGGACTATCGAGCAAATGAGACGTGATCCCATTCGTCGCGGTGTTCAATTCCATTGTTTACCAGCCAAGGATATTTTGTGACCCAATAAATTAAAAATTAAAGGCTTTGATAGAAGCTTCGCTTCGTCCATCTTCTACAATCTCGCTTTAGCGTACGGCAAGTGAGAAAGCTGGGTTCAGCCGGGTAGAACAAAACTTCGGTCATTGCTTTCAGTTTAGCTGTGCCGTGTGATTTTAATAACGTTGTGTGGGGGTGTGCAGATTGGAAGCGGAGGGCAAGAGCACGTCACCGAAGGGAGGGTGCGTGGGCGGGCGGCGCGAGGACGGCTGGAAGGAGGTCGTGCGCAAGTCCAGCGTGCAGACGCTCTCCACCGTCGAACCTGGGTGAGTAGACACTTGATGATAAAGGTTGCTGGAACTTCCCCGATGTTATTTTCTGCCAAAAGGTCCGAGCTATTTCCATAGCAAATTAATTGAACGGTGAAGACTAAGACGTGAAAACGTAACTGATAAACATTATATTTTAACATTACATACCGGAATGTGTGTGCCTTCAAATTATAGCGAGAAAAAGAACTGCAGCGGTCACACTACTAATTTTTATACAATATCTAGAAGTTGGAGACGCGAATCTAAAGGCTAACGAGTCAGTAAATTGACACGTTCGTGATAGACAACCATCAATATAGGAACGGTAATTGTATCTGACTTCGTTTGCTATGTCACCAGATGCAAGAAAGTGTCAGTAGCGTCGCACGCCATCTCGCGAGTGATCGGGCGCGCGGGCAGCAACATCAACGCCATCCGCGCCGCCACGGGCGCGCACATCGAGGTCGACAAGCAGAGCAAGGGCCAGGGCGAGCGCATCATCACCATCAAGTGAGTATAAATCATGAAACACACAGTGAATAATTTAAGCTTCATCATCATCATAATCAACCCACTATAGGTCAGTGCTGAACATAGACTTCTCCTAGCACGCTACTGAACCCGATATAAGGCTAATTTATCACCTGTTGCCAGCATCAGTAGCGTATATAATCGCTTCACCTTATCGGAGGGTGACGCTCCGTTTGCCAAGTTGTAGTCTCAACTCATAAACACGTGTACCCCATCAGTTTTTAGTTCAACGTCGGCGGTAAATGTAATCAGCCTGCTGCCTCTTTAGCTTGCTTATACTTCGAGCTATATGGATCACAAGTTCACGTTTTGTTGCGGTTTATTAAAATAGTAATGTTGTCTGTCAGGGGTTCCGCGGAGGCGACGAAGCAGGCGGGCACGCTGATCGCGGCCATGATCCGCGACCCCGAGGCCGACATCGCGCAGCTGCTGCCGCCCAAGCCCGCCAAGCCGCCGCCGCCGCCGCAGCCGCCGCAGCCCAAGCCGCCCAAGCAGGCGCCGCCCAAGGTACACTAGCCTAACCTAGCCATAGTGTACACACACTACGCGATTTATTAATACGTTAAGCTGTCGAACGTTAATAGGTTTTCAAAATAGCTTTAAACTTAGTTCCGGTAAATGTGTAAAAATACACTAGATTTTGTGTTATTTAAAAAGACCAAGTAGTTATGATTTTACAGACATTTAAAGTTATTCTAACGTATAAATAACGAGTGCGCGCGTCCACAGTTTATTGACATATTCCAACACTTCGCACGTTTGTATTAGTCGCCCCACGCCCGCCAGCGTGGTGTCAGGTCAGTTCTGTTGATGGCAAAAATTTGCCAGTCCCGAAAGAAGCTTTCCAAATCGTTACGTTTCGATTCTCTGATGGCCTCCGGGTCTGGGGGTCTAGCGCGAAGTGACAAAAATGATATATCGGCCGATTGTTCCGGCATTTCCTAATACAATATGCTATCGGTCGTTCGGTCGGATCGGGTATTCCAGTCGATCATCCATTCCAGACCATCATTTGACATTACTTGCATCGTAAACCCTATTCCGAAGGTATATCGTCCGACCGAAACTTAGAGTTTGACAAGTGTTTTATCGCTGATCTAATGTCAAATTTTACGACACCTAAATAGCTATCGTGTGAATATCGTAAATATTAATTTACGTAAGAAATGAATTAATATAATATGTAAATATGCGCCAGACAACACACATTTGTTATGATCTCGATGTAAGGAATTTACATCTTTATTTTACGAGGTACCCTGGAGGTACCATACAATGTATTTTTGTCCGTGCGTCTACCAGCACACGCAGACTAGCCAATATACAAAATATCGTACCCATCTGGGAATCGAACCCCGGGAACTCAGAGATCGGGACGCCAAGTCTGGCGTGCTCGCCTTTTGGCTATGGAGGTCGTCTTTTGATCTATAAATCATGCATTATATATTCGTTTTCACGTAGAAAAGTAATAAGTAGGTACGCTTTTCTAATGTCGAAAAAAAAGACGGCATAGAATAAAAATCAATTTAATCTTTATTTTTTTAAAAATAATGAATTTCTTCTATCACCCCAAGACATTATTATTATCATTGTATTTCACTTCGGACTGTAACACACTATTTTTGTATAATACAACAATACTACATAAGTTTTGGTGCACCCTCCCGCGTTCAGCGTGTGTAAATGTTTTTTAAGAAAACGACAAGGTTCTTGCACGAGCCTCTACAGTCTTTAATATACCTCTGGCAAGGCAAGGGTAGATTCTCAAGGAAGTGATGATTACATAGAATTTGTTTGTTTTGTTCATACAAGTTTCACGTTCCACTTGAAACTTCACATCAATTGTAAAAATTGGTCATAGATTATATTAAATATTATATTAATTGTAATATTCATACAAGTTTTTAACGCTTTGAAATATGAAATAACAACAAATAATTATATTTTTGGATTATTGTTTCCTTGACAGCAAAACTTTTTGCTTCTTTCCTTTTTTAGCTTTAAAAAAGCAATGACATTCATTGTGTTCTGCATTTATTTTGCTAAATATGAAATAAACCTTGGAATGTTACACTTTTAAAAAAACAATGTTCTGTTAGTGAAAGACATGTTTACGCAATAATTTGCCTATGTTTTAAATCGGAAAGAGACTTTTACAGAAGCGGTAAAATTGTAATACGTAGGATAACACTAGCTCACAGTATCATTCGTTCCGATACTCTTCTACATTTTGTCTGTGGCCCCGATGAAACTCGTCGAATCCGAAATTGTTTCGTATTAGGGTAATAATCAGTGATCGGAATAGGTAGAGTGATTTGTTGTACTTGCGTAATGCTGTCATAATATGGACATGCCTTTTTAATGAACTGTTATCGACAAATTTCGGGATTTCATTAAATATTATTTAGGTCGTGATTTAGTATCCATTGTATTTGAAATTAGAGGTTACGATAGCAAAGCACTTTTAAGTAGAACTTATTTTGCTATTTGTATGAGAAATAAAAAAAAACTGGTTAACGGAAACCTATATTTAGACTTAGCTTTAGAATGCACGTAAAGCTATCTAGCTAAAGCTAAATAGCTTTCCGTGCTTACCATCACGGATATCTAACACAGCCAGCTCCGAGATTCGGTGCTGTTGCTGAAAATTTCTTTACAGAAAGCTCCAAGTAAATACTTTCGACCCCGGCGGATTGAACCCGGGATCGTTTCGATAACAAATGAATGAGTCAAGTCAACAAGATTTATGACATCATAGGTATCCATTCTTTGACGTCAGTATAGGCCAATGTTCAGTACATTTTACTCAAACTTACTGAACTTTAAAATTATAATATCTATGTAAAACAAATGTTTAAAATAAAGCTGGTACTTCTTTTAATATTTAACACCCCGAAAAGATATCCTACTGCATTTTTCATGTAAGTAAAATAAAACGATTTTTAAATTAAAAAAATTTCGTCTCAGGCAGGACGCTCAAACAAAATGTAAAACGATTTTTGTTGTTGATCGTACAGAAACATGCATGCAAAGGTAAACAATGGACACCACATAAAATTAAAGCCTGAATAATGTCGAAATCCCCTAAATCCCGGAGAATTAAAGCCCAATAGTTTCGAAATCCCGAAGGTTTGTCCATATTAATATCAGCGTTTGAGGTTATTGACCCTAAATCACTCTACCTATTCCGATCACTGGTAATAATCGAAACTTCGGTCGGGGATCGGTCGGATCCGAACATTCGGATGGTACATTTCATGCTAGGCCCCCAGGTCTGGGTCTTCATCGAACGATCCATTCTGGATCGTCGATCCCAGATTCCGTGTCATGGAACGTGGAACGTGGCTTTAAAACGTGCGCTTGTGCGCGCGGTACGACCACGCCAAGCGCACCTTTTGACCGCACCCCTTTTGATCTGAGCGTAGTAGATCGTCCAGTGTAGAGCCAGTAATAAACTTCCCATTGTCCCCCAGCAGGGCGCGCACGGGGCCAGCACGAGCACGAGCAGCCGCAGCACGCCGCCCGCGCGCGCGCCCGCCACCAAGCAGCACGCCACCACCGCGCGCCCGCCGCAGCTGCGGCTGCACGGTGGGTACACACGCCTCTGTACAGGGTGCAGCTAAACTAATCAGTGAACCCTGGTCTAGAACGTAGCCCAACCAATCCAGCGCAGCGTAGGACGACCACCCCCAAGATGGATAGACGACCTGGTAAACGTTGCAGGAAGACGCCGGATGCTGGCCGCTTCTAAACGGCCAATCTGGAAGTTACTGTGTGAGGCCTGTTCAGCAGTGGACGTCCTATGGCTGAAATGATGACGATGACTGATTTTAAGACCAAATAAAAATATATGCGTATTCCCTATTTATGATAATATAATATCGAACAGTGGCAGTGGGCGAGAAGCGCGCGTCGTCGTCGGCGGGCGCGGCCAGCAGCGGGCCGGGCGCCAAGCCGGCCGCGCTCTCGTACACGGGCGCCATCGTGGGCGCGCGCTCGCACACGTTCGCGGCCAAGCTCACCGCCGCGCCTGGCCCGCCGCCCGCGCCCGCACCCGCGTCCGCACCCGCGTCCGCGCCCGCGCCCGCGCCCAGCCAGCCGACCAAGAGGCCGGCGCACCAGGTACGTGCCATGTTTCGAACGCATACCCTACGCCACAGTATATAATATAAGCTAAAGCAGTAAACTAACTACGTTTACGGCGTAAGAAAGAACAGGTAGCACGCACAATGGACCAATCATTAGGCTATGTACGGAAACAGCCCTGACAAACTAACTAACTAAATACAGAGGCACGTGACGACAAGTATGGACAAATTAATCACTTTTAGATTAAGATGTTAGATTATTGATGTTAGTTGTTGAAAAAATATGTTTAAAATCAGTGTAAAAATCTTTTAAAGGTATTTTGCCTCAAAGTGTTTTTCGTGTGTAAGTGTTACTATATTATTGATTTTATTATAGTGTACTTACTTTTACTTAATTTATTGTTGAAATAAATAATTTTGAAAAGTAAAGTAAAAGTAAAGACAACAAGATCCCTAAGCGGTCGTCGCAGTGTTATCAATTCCGGATAAGTATCAATTCTAAAAAACCACCCGGCCGGTCTAGAATTCACTGGGCCTATGTTAAGCAGTGGACGTCCTATGTACGACTGCATGCGGTTAATCGTCATTAACGTGTCAAATGCACAAATATAGTCCTTTTGAAGGACGTAGATTAACGACATAGATACGTAATGCACGCAAAATTTGATGCAATTAAATTGGAGACTCAGAGGTGACAGAAGGCTCCTACGCCTGACAGCTCCGTAGTGTTGAATGTCAATCGGCTCCGAACGCGTGACAATCTAGATGTAGGCATTGCTTTTATCGCATTTTCCCTGTTTAAAACTACTATTAAGAGCAACCCTATTTTATAGTGGCGTACGTGTGTCTGTGTGTAAACGTTTGCACACAAATCTGTTTTATTGCTTCAATTTTGTAATCGCCGTAGGTACCGAACATTATGTGTCATTCATATTCAAAGCCATTAGATAAATTAAGTCAAAGTTATCTCAAAGAAAACTTTTCGATTTGCTTACATAAAAATGTACATGCTGTCGTAAGCTTAAAGCCGTTCACCCAGCAAATGATCTTCAGCATTAATTTCCTTTCACCTTTTACGGCGCGTTAGGAAAACACAAGTTTGTAGGTCATGAATAATTGTTTTTATATACATTAAGTAAGGAGTAGAAAGTTTCTAAAAAGTAGTAAAAAACGAGTTTCGGTGGGGGTACGGCATTAAAATAACAATTGAACGGTGCAGCTGAGCAGCCCGGCGAGCGGCGGCACGGGCGGCAGCGGCGTCCCCTCGCTGAAGGGCGCGCGGCCCGCGTCGCCCGCGCCCGCGCACGCGCACGCGCCCGCCGAGCGCGACGAGCCGCCGCCCGCGCACGCGCACCCCGCCGCGCCCGCGCACGCTCACGCGCACGCCCCCGCGCCCGCGCACGACGCGCACCAGGTACACGCACGCACACACACACACTCACACACACTCACACACACACACACACACACACCTACTATCCCCGGCAGGAATCTAGAGCGCCGCACAGTGTGAATTTCGCAATCTAGCGGGATTTAATTATCAGTGGCTATAAATTAACAATATTATTGATGTTTATTAATTTACGATAATTAGACAAATCTTTATTGTAATAAAAAAGTATTTTTTATAGTGTGTGTTATATGTGGGTTTTTTTTCTCATGATTTTGATGTTGACCCCATAGAAATATTTGTTAGTTTTGATGAACATATTTACCTCCTTAAATTTAGCATCTTTTTAAAACCAGTCTGTTTAAAAGTGAATCAAAACAATACTTTCAAATAAACAAATTACACGACTCTTGTGTAATATGGAAATCATAATTTCCAGGTAAAGTCACTAAAGATGACTATTAAAAATGTCAAGTGCAATCCCTGCTAGTATTACAAAACTATATTGGACATTAATTGGAATAAGTAAAATTTAGATTTAAAGTCAGCTAAATTGCGAAATTCTCATACTGTGCGCTGGAGGAAAGAGGGGGATCGCTTTGCGCCGATTAGAGACGCGTGTGCGCGGAGCGAGCGACCAATCCGGCGGTGCGGCCGCATCACGCGACTGACCAACCACGAAATCGTAACGGTCTTCTGCGCATCTTTCGCCTAGCGCTCAAGAACGGTGCCGCTAGTTGTACCTACCTGATTAAACTGTGTACACTATAAGAAAAATATGATATTCGTTCTGTTACTCAGTATCAAACTTAAATGAATGCAACCAAAGCTGAAACCATTTCCATACATTGACAGATTTGTTTGGGACTTTGAGGTGCTTCTCAGATAATTTCGTCCGATTCTAAATATTTAAGTCGCTGCAACTGAAAGCCCACCTTAAAATAGCATTGTAATTAACTTTTATTTTTATTTTAGCTAAGTCCTGATAATTCAAGCTCATGGAGTGCAAACGAAGAAAATACATCGAATCCTTCTGCACTGCACATTAACACTACGCCACAGGTTAGTACTCAATCAATTAGATATTACGTTTAGATAATGTAAGTTCCTTTATGTTAGATAGGTTCGCTGTTTAACATTACTGTTTGTTTGTTTAGACATCTGGCGGGAATGTAGGCGGCGGGCAGGAATACTCCCTGTTCAAGGACCTGTCGGCGGCCGGCAGCGGCGGCATGTGGGCCGCCGACCACCACAACGTCGAGCCCCCTCCGCCGCAGGTCAGTCGCACGACCCTGCATGTATGTACACATTATTTATTTTATTATTATAATTTTACTTAGCGCTGCTAAAAAGCAATACCAAGCTGACATATAAGGTTGGGGAAAAAGTATCTTCGCATTTTATGTAATTTTTTCTAAAAGTTTATTTACATATGTGCCCATTTTGTTCGAGGATTTTTTGCCGTCTTGTAGGTAGTGACATGATCCCATTGCTGTAGAAATTTAAGGACTTCTGATCAATAAAACGCGACAAGTAGTTTTGGCAGTCCTCTCTTGATGTTAATCTGACACTGCCTAAATAATTCTAAACCGAAACGGGTGGAAAACTGAAGGTACAAGGTCAGGGCTATAAGACGGATGAATTAACTCTTCCAGCCAAATTCTCTTTGTGCGGTCTTCTAGCATTCTAGGTGGTGTCATACCACACTTTCTATTGATCAATTCTGACCGCTTTCTCTCAGCTTGTTTCTTTAATATCATCAGTTGTTGGCAGTAGAGATCCAAATCTAAGGTTCTGCCCGTCGGTAAAAGCTCATATTAAACAATGCCCTTTCAATTCAACCATTCTCGCAACATCACCTTATTGCGAGTTAACGTGGGTTTTACCGCCACGTCCTTTTTCAGACGTTCTTGTCGTACGTGATCCACTTTTCATCACTGGTTATCAATATCTAAAAAACTGTTTGGTTTCAATACGTCTCGATAGAGAATCGCAAATGAGTACACGGTTCATTAAATTTCTTTCAGTGAGCTCGTGTGGCACCAAAATAACAGCTTTTTTCAAATGGGTCAAAACTGTTTTGTGGTCAATTCCCAGTTCTTCATCTATGTGGTAACCTCTGATGTCCATTTTATTTGTAACAGGGCGACCAGAGCGAGGTCTTCTTTGACAAAGTTCTTACTGACATTGAATTAGGTTCATAAACTTCACAATTTTTTTTCGCGACCTGCTTTGCATTTTTTTTAAAATAAAATTTTAAAATGTCGAATTTCTTCATAACTTTCACTTACTTTGTCAGAAAAAAAAAAACAAAATAAAAAATAGCTGGAAACAACTCATTAGATTTTTTTTTGTAATGTTAACTTTTTGATGTCTTCAAAATCAGCCATAATATACAAAAAGTTTAGCTAAAGAGATTTTATTACAAGTTAAACATACTACCTATATGCAAAAAAACTTGTTCCTCGACCTATTATGTCCCACTGGAGGCACGCTGGCCCAGTGCGGCTGTTCTAAGGCCGGTGACTAAACCTTACCTAGATGTAATCAATACGTCATAAGGCCCCGAGCGTCAGAACTCTTCACGATTAGAATCAAGCTCTATTAGCGGAACTAACTTGTAACCTGCCTTCCGAACCACGGAAATGCTTGTTATAAATGTCACTAAATATGGTCGGAATGGTTATCCATCCACTTAAAACAGTTAAAACTGCAACTGACTAACTAACTTATGAAATCACTCCCAAAGCACTCTGTCATCATCGCAAGCAACAGTACAATAGTATTGTTACGAAAACGATAAGCACGTTGATAATTTTCAAGGACGCAGCCGAAGTGGAGTGTGAAACGTCTTGCGCATGCTAGAAACTGTGTAATAAAGCACTAAATAAACACAGGACGTGATAGTTACGTTCCGAATGTATCCTGCACCATTACCGCCAGCGACATGTGCACTATCGAGGCTTCTATCCTCTGAATAATGATATTAAAGTAGGTGCTATACTTCCAAAATAATAATAGATCTTTTCATAACATATATTTTTAAATATGTTTTTTTGGAAGTGACCCTATACTGATCGAAATAAAAAACGTTAATTAAACAGCTTTCCCCGCACTATTCTTATCTTAAGGGTCTTGTACACTATATTTTATACATCGTTTCACCGACTGATAGGTTTGCACTTCGCGCCCACCTTTTATTAGTGGCTATAACTGGTCGCTAGTGGTTATAAATAAGGCTCGTCTCCTTGTTGCAGGTGGACGCGAACAAGGCGCCGGGCTACCGCGGCGGCGGCGGCGGCGGCGGCGGCTGCTCGCCGTGCTCGCGCACCTCGTCGCACGGCAGCACGCCCCCGCCCGCCTACCAGCCGCCGCACACGCACGCCATCCACCCGCAGCCCGCCTACCACCAGCCCATGCCCCTCGGTGAGTCGCTACGCGCTACGTGTTCCAGGCGCACGCACCAAGGCGCCGGCCTAGTCACAAATAGTTAGCATTGCTCCTAGTTGACGATCCATGACATATTGTGCGTCTAGAGCCAGTTTCTCGAAGGCTGTCGATGTTGCGTTGCAGGCTTTGAGCTTAAGACTAAGCATGCGTTACATAAATCGCCAACGACCCATTAAAATGCGCTTTTATTGGTCTCGAGTGTTCTACGATGCCCACAATAAACCAGCCAGATCCACATTATCAATTTTGTTCAATGACGCTTATGTGTAGGAATATTAAGGTTTATGCTCGCCTGCGTGCGAAATCTTATAAAAAACTGCGCTCGCCAACTCGCCTGCCGAGCGTGGCGAAAATTGCCAATCGCCCCCGATGAAAATCATTTAGGGGGGGCCTGTGTTCAGCAGTTGACATCTTATGGCTGAGATGATGATGATGAAGTTTTATGATATTGCCGAAAACTTATCTTACTCTTTATTTACAGGCAACAGCGTAAATGCGATGGACATGAGCGGATTATCCAGAAATGGAACCATTTATCAAGACAACTCTCGCAATGGACATAACATGATGGTATGTTTTATTTTGTTATTAAGTGCAGTAGTGTAAGATGTGTATAATTACTAATTTCTGCACAAAGAGTTTGAACTTCTTATGAAACTATACCAGCACATTCTGAAGAAAAAGTTCCTTGACTTACTACGCCAAAAAACCTGTTCACAACGAATTGTATTTTTCTTGAATTGTAAGATGAACTAAAATAATTGCCTGTTATCTTAAACCTTTGCCGTGGCTCAACATTGGATGAGCACGTTTGAATAAAAGCGTAAGCGTACTTCTGAACATAAAAGCTTTAAAAGACATGGCGTGGTTTGGACAGCATTAACTCTGATAAAAGATCGGGCAGTAGACCGCCGTGATTACGCCAATATAACTTGAGCAAGGTCCACACGGCGAATGTAAAACGTTTGTCCAGGTATCAATGCCAAGCGGGGTCAGCATCAGCAGCACGGCTATGGGGCTGGGCTACGTGGGCGTGGGCTCGGTGGGCTCGGTGGGCTCGGGCGTGGAGACCGCGTCGCGCCTCAACCCGCGCGCGCCCGACTTCGCGCAAAGGCACACGCTGATGCAGCAGCATAAACACAACGCACAGGTAAATACGCATTGGTTACGGCTTTCACCGTTAATTAGTACCGTTAAGGTTAATAATAATAATAAATTCTTTTCACAATCACACCAATTATCTAACCCGAAACTAAACAAAGATTGTACTAGGGCGACTAGATGACGGATAAACATACTTAAATATGTTTAAAAACATTCATGACGTAGGCACACGTTCGTGCTCATCACACTAACATTTGCGCCTTGTGCAGGGGATCTAACCCGCAACCTGACTGACTTCTAGTCCGAAGCGCTAACCACTACACCAGACAGTCGTCGGTTTTTAGTAGTCTTTTTCTGGATTCATGAGTATTTTTACTTTATAGATAGATAGATACTTATTAAACGTAATACCATATAAAATTTTCAATTGGTGTTTACAGAAATATGCACAATTTAGGTAATTTATGAGTTTAATGATTCGTTCGCTCATTTCAAGTTTTATGAAAAAACTTAATTTAAAATAAAAATGATATTTTTTACAGCAAATTCGCCATTATTGTTTGATCAGTAACATACTGTTTTATTAGTACGGGCGAGAGTATACAAAACTTGTAAACTCGTGCTAAATTTCAGGAAAATACGTATCGCTGCTCTGTAGGGTGCGTGCTCGATGGTTCGTGCAAACAAAATTGAATCCTAAAGTATCTTTTAACGGCGTATCACTTTGTGCAGTTGTTCACGAACGCAAACAACGCAGCCAACCTCAGCACGCTGCTGATGTCGTACCAGCAGGCGCCCAAGCTGCAGCACGCGCCGCAGCCGCACCACCCCTACCAGGTACGCCTCGTCAGCCTCGATGCCTCATCAGGGCTCCCCCGCTGATGTACTTCCAGCGACCCGCAGGTGACATCGATCGCCGACCTAGTGCTCTGACACTCGCTTTGTGTCTCGACATCCACTCGGTCAATGCTCTACTGCTCCTGCTGAGTGCGTCATTATGACTAGCGACGTGTCCAGCTCTTACTGCTTAATTTATCGACCTGTTAGGCCAATCTTTTGGCGGTTTATTTATGAATACTGTAACGGCGAGCTGCAAACTTTGAAATAGGGCACGTTATTAAAATAATGTAGCGTACGCTATTAGACTTAATAACTACGCAACGGGTTATGCGCATTTCGTCCCATTCGCAACTCGTCCCCCGTTCGCAACTTGTCCTATTCGCACTTAGTCCCATTCGCTATTCGTCCCATTCGCGGTTAGTCCCATTCGTAGTTGGCCCCATTCGCAGTTCGTCCCGTGTATAGATTGACTCGAATCATGAATTTCAAGGCAATCAAGTGTTGTAATTAAATAAAAAAACGGTTCTAAATATTTTTTGTAAAAGCACATTTACAATGTTTTTATTTAGAAAACAACTTCTTTTCATTACTATCAATTATAATTTAATCATTTGAATTCACAATTAGTTAACACTGTCACATTTTTTAGCCCTTGCTTCGCTCGCTATATGATTTTTTTGTTACTTGCAAATTAATCTACCTTTAAATGCCTTAAACAACGCAATGCTACTTAAATTTTTTGGTCATTTCGTCCCCAACTTATGTTTTTTTCTTTTCGTTAAAATTACATTTTACTTTTACGGCGTTTCTTTAAAAAAAAACTGTGTAAAATTATGTGAGCACGTTTTCCCCTTCGCTAGTGACGAACAATTTGCGAACTCTTTTTAATCCAGACTAGCGGTTCAAAGTACGAAGTAGAGAATCGTTTGTAAAAATCTGGCTCAAAATAGGAAAATACATATTTTTGCTTCAAAATCTATAGTACTCATGATCAGGGCATATTAGCCCAGCGATCAGGGTAAGTCAGGGTTTTTTCTTTACGATTAAGATCGGTCACCCTGTTAACGAATGCATTTGTATTCTAGTCGCTCCTGGAGCGCGGCGTGGGCGTGGGGGCGACGGGGACGGCGACGGCGGGGGCGGGCGCGGCGGCGACGGTGGGGGCGGGGGCGGGCGCGGGCGGCGCGGGCTGGGGCGAGGAGGAGGAGCGCAAGCCGCGCCCCATCGGCACGGAGCGCGCCTGGAAGCTCACGGGCGGCGACGACTGGCCGCACGCGCACCACGCGCACCACCCGCACCACCCGCACCTGCCGCACACCGACCACGACCGGTACCAGGTTGGTACCACCGTGCTCGTGGCCGAATGACGCGTTTACGTGCGGATAGTGCCGAACAGAATGTGTTGAGCCCGGATAGAACAAGGGAAACGCGCGTTGCGTGAAAAAAACACGCGAAATAGGTACGCGCGTAAAACGCGTCATCTGGAAAGGGGCTTTACTAAAATTCGGTTTGCACTGTAGATATTAAAAGATATGGTACAATATACCCTATGACTATAAATAAGTAAACAATTTGTGATGTAGTATGTAGTTGATAAAACATTTTTTAAAGTAAAAATATCATAAAACTGCAATTAACTTAGGTAAAATGTTGTAGTGCCTTGTAATGCAAAGAAAAACTAAAATATTGTACTGGTGATTATTTTTTTCAAAATTTCTGTTGTATTTTTTTAAATTACTAATTAGTTATTATTGATAAATCTGTATCTACTCGTTACAAAATAATCGTCGAAGTTTACAATCTCATATTAAGTATTGTTATGATTAATTAACGGACCGTAATATGAATTGTTAATTTTGTGTTCCGCCAGGGTGTGAGCGGGATGAGCTCGGTCGGCGTGAACGTGAGCGGACACGTGGGACTGGAGGCGGGGTACGGAGTGGGCGCGGGCGGCGTGGGCTCGGGCGCCACGGCCGCGGCGCTGTCGCTGATGCAGGCGCTGCCGCTGCACTACATGCCGGCGCCCGCGCCGCCGCCCGCCAACCCCGACCACCACCACTGGGACCAGCACCACCACCCTGACAAACAGGTACCTTACACATACACATGCCTACATACATACCCCATCCTATCCTAGCCTAGGTCATCAACATTATTTTAGGTAAAGGACGTCCACCACTGAACATAGGCCTCCCCCAGTGACTTCCAGACTGGCCGGTTGGAATCAGCCTGCATCCAGCGTCTTCCTGCAACCTTTACCAGGTCGTCTGTCCACCTTGTGGGTGGACGTCCTACGCTGCGCTTGCCGGTACGTGGCCTCCATTCTAGAACCTTTCTGCCCCATGGGCCGTCAGTTCTACGTGCTATGTGCCCCGCCCACGCCAACTGCCACTTCAGCTTGCTAATCCGTTTGGCTAAGTCAGCGACAAGCCTAGGTATTCACTATCAATGGAATATTGCTATTCCTTATAGACTTATTGTCATTGGGCAGGGCAAACCAGCGTGTATAGTGTGCATTACCGCAGCAAAATGTTGTGCTTTAGGAAGACAAGAGTATAAAAGATAATTATAGTCTTTTCAAGATAAGAAGATACTTATGACACTTGGCAGTTTCCGTTTCACCCATACTATTTACGATAATATTTTATAAAATATATTTTTAATTTGTAATTTATATCATTGCAAAAACACAATAATCTTTGCCTCTAAAAATTTAAGCAAATATTGCAAACCAAATAATATATCTTAATGATTTAACAAATAAATTAATAGAATTTCCTTCAAATACTTGATGCGTAGAACGGAACGTTTACAGGGATTGATAATACATAATCAGAACTAAATCGATGAATCGGTTCGGTCATCTTGTGAAAACCTATGCGTTGACGTCAGTAGTACGAGAGCGTCTGCCTTGTATGCGACTTGTGTTATCGTTATTTTTCGCAAAGTTCCTATTTTGACTTTTGTTACTGTTTTTGTAGTTTTCGTTATTGTTTTGCTTTTATTTGGTAAAATGCCAAAAAAAGGAAAAATACTTGTCAAAAAGCTCTATACGGCACTCTGGCAGTAGAACATTGCAGTATATCTCTTATTTTAAATTAGTTAATTTAAATAAAAATCGATTAGCGTAATCGATTTTTTTATAAACTTTCTCGATTTTCAAAAAGAATCGGTTGGATTTCGTTAGGGCACATCACTATTTGTGTCAACAGGGAAGTCACGTGATGTGTCATACGTTTCGGTAACGTCAACGCATAGGTTTTCACATGATGACCGAACCGATTCATCGATTTAGTTCCGATTATGTATTGTCAATCCTTATAAAGAAACGTTCCGTTTTACGCATCAAGTATTTGCGGTAAATTCTAGAAAAACTGATTTTGCTGCGGTAACGTTAGAAAAATTACCCAGGCAAATTGTTGTTAATAATATCGGAACCAAATACATGAATAGGTAGCTTAGAGTAAATCAAGGAAAGCGGACCCTGAGCTCCAAAGCAATGGTTTTGGACGCAATCGGGATTGACCGTAATGACCGTATAGATGAAGAAGAAGATTGACGGTCGATCGATTGGCGTGGTAACAGCTGACTCATCTATCTATGGAACTATGGATCGGATCGGTCGTATTTGCTAAATCCACCGCGAGCACTGGTGTACTCATCACTGCATTCACTTTGTATAGTTGACATGTTTCTTTTCAAGTACCTAGAGGTGCAATTTGACGTTTCGTTTTAAAAGTATCACTCTGTCATGTGTTTGGTTTGTCCTCAGAGTTGGAGCAAGTGGAGCCACTAGGCACCAGCCCGGCACAGACGATACTGCCTTACGGAGGCGCGCAGACTCGGCATCGGTCGCGACGTTAGCTTCTCTCGTCGCCGCGCCTAACTATCCGACGAGGATTATATATTAATTGTAACCCTTGGAAACGGTGTAGATATTAGTGAGAAAGAATTATATTATACAGATTATCTATATACATAATAGAGAAAATGTCCTATCGAGAAAAGAACTACTTATACTGTACGATCGACTGAAGTGAGCATTAAACGATTCATTATAATGAAACTCGTGAGGGGAGCCGGATGTAGTTTTATTTGTTACTGCCGCTCGCCGCTCGCCGCGCGACGTACTCTTAGACAAATTATAGTTTGTTAGTCGGCGTCGCCGTTCGTCTGATGTAGATATCGCGTACTAACTTGTAACTTAGGTAGCTTGGAATGTAATTCCGAAGTGCCGGTCAGTGTTTTGCGTTGCCTCGAGCCGCCGCCCTTATATACATATTTTACACTATATTATGGCATAATACGATATTAATTTCGACGATTGATATGCTCGCAGACCGAGGCGGATTATTAAACGTGTATTAATAAATTTGCTTGTACATGAAGATTAAATATCATATATTGATGCACTGTATCCACTGGTGTTTTTAATAATACCACCTGTTTTTCAATAATTCTTTTTTAATAGGTTTATTTGGGTAATTTGTATATTTATAAGTAAATTATTATTGAGGACTGTCTCGAATATTATAGCAGGATATGCGGTAAGTTCTAGGCAAATAAACCGTTGTCAAATATCTTGCGTGTGTTCTTGATTAGGGAACTCTGGCTTTAATCAATATAAAAACCCATGTCAAGTAATAAAAACTTTAATTTAAATTTGCTTATATTGCATTTTTTATAATTCCGTTTCTTATAATAATATTAGATTCTTTTGTTAAAATGTAGTTAAATTAATTGTAACCCATATCATCAAAATGAAGTCCTCGAAAACATAACACTACTAAATGCAGTTTAATATTAAAATTAATCTAACATAATTATTAATATTTCGATACAATTAAGTTTTTAACATTTTAAAATATAAAATTGCTGACGATACCATTCCAATTCGACATTGCTACATAATTTGTTCTACAATGGTACACAAGTCATTCCAAAATATGAATAAAATCAGAAATTTATTGACGGGCCAAAGCAGACGTCGGGTTATAATCAACTGACCCAACCACTGTATCAAAATTAATTTCATAATACCATTTGAAATATTGGACGATTCTGCTTTGGGCCAAAAGATAAATATGGTACATAAGAGCGAGAAGCTCGCTCGAGCTCGAGCTCGAGTATTTTCACAACTCTGTGTGCCGCTGGCGTATCCTGGACTCGAGGTCGTCGTGCATCTTCTCAACTTTACGCGCGTGTTTCTTGATCATCTGCTGATGGTGATCGAAGTGGTCCATCTTGTCGCCTGTGGCCGCCACCTGCGAGAGTTATTTGAGTAAGTAATGCGTACGATCCTCTGGCATGGAGTTAGTGTGTGAAATTTTATTGGTTTTAGAGCCGCAAATACAACTTTTAATATAGGTCCTACATGGAAATGCTTTATTCGCACTTTGTCGGATTCGTAAAAAGACAGATTCTCATTTTGCCGGAAAACTGTCAACAACAAAATACAAAAAAAAACAATACCTTACAATGTGCTAAAAAATTTACTCTAAAAATTAACAATGTAAAAACGTATGGAAAACAAATGAGCTTTAAGGAAACACGTGAGCATCGAGAAAAAAGTAATCATTAAGAAAACAAGTTACCATCGGAAAAACAAGTAATCATTGGGAAAAACAAGTGACATCGGAAAAACAAATGAGCATTAAGAAAACAAGTGAGCATCAGAAAAAAGTTATCATTGGAAAAACAAGTGAGCATCGGAAAAACAGGTGAACATTGGGAAAACAAGTGAACGTCCAGGAAAACGAAGTGTTCATCGGAAAAAGAAGTGATCATCGGAAAAATGTGATTATTGGGAAAACAAGTGAGAATTGGAAAAACAGGTGAACACAGGAAAACAAGTGATCATAGGAAAACAAATGAACATCGGGAAAACAAGTGATCATCGGAAAAACAAATGAGCATCGGAAAAAAGTGGTTATTGGGCAAACAAGTGAGGATTGGAAAAACTAATTAATATTGGGAAAACAAGTGAACACAGGAAAAACAAGTGATCATAGGGAAAATAAATGATTATCGGGTACACACATACATACACACACATGACAACACACCCAAAAACCCACACACAAACATGCACACACCACATGAAAAAAAAATTATAAAATAGGATTAGAGGATATTTATATTTTAGACTACGAGTATGTGTGAAACCAACTTTATTTACGTAATTTTGTCTTAGGGGATCCCTATGAACTTTGTGAGTTCACTGGGATCCTCCAGAGGATCGGGCTAGGGGATCCAGGTGGACTCACCCTTAAAAGGATACTACCAAAGGTATTATTTATGTGTTTACAATACTCTAAATATAATTTCGTCCTTTTATGAATACGATGACCAAGTGCTGCAAATGATTTACATAATTTCATTTGTGTGTAGATATACATAGTGTACTGAATCCGGCGATATGAGAATCCGTCCTTTTGCGAATCCGACCAAATGCGAATATATTATCTATGTCCTATAGTAAAAGTTGTTGTATTCATAGAAACATCTCTTATAAGGAAGTTATATAGAAGAAGTAATTCTGAGCAAACACAACTGAAAGATGTTGAATGAAATAATAAATAAATAAAGGTTATTTGGCACAATTAAATAAATAATAATAAATAAATCAATAAAAAATCATTTATTGTCTTTTCTAGAAACATTTTACATTTTAAAAGGTATTTTGGTTATGATCGCACAAAAAAAAAAACAAGAAAAGACAAAGGGAACAGAGATTCACACGCTGCCACGAAACTACGTCTCGAGCCGCACTGATTTTCAACTCCCCCTGCTCTCGACAGATGATATTTAGAGCTATTTGTGATGGTGCTGACAATTAACGAAGAATACTATACGTAGTTTGCCCTCATATGAAGCTATTTTATTTAACACAGAAAGTAGAAACAAATATCCTCTTTTGTATATTTTATGGTCTAGATATCTTTTTTGACAATATCTTGCAAAGTACATGAAATGTATTGTGTGTCAATGTTATAGAAATCAGAAACACCGACGGCACAACACCCAGACCCGAGATAATATAGAAAAGTTCGGGTTTCTATATCGATCCGACCGGGAATCGAACCCTGGACCTCAAGAGATGGCGACGCCAAGTCCGGCGTGCTCGCCTCTCGGCCATGGAGGTCGTCAAACACTTAGGTGGTTGATGCAATATACATAATAAGTTATCAGTAACGCGTATTTTCGGTCCTTTAATTAAGAATTGTAGTTATCATTGACCCAAAAAAATATTTTTTGTACATATCTTACTTTTCAAAATCATCAATAAAATAGCAAAAAAACAAAATAAATTGGAAACAAAAATAACCTTGCTGTGGTGTTTTTCTAGGTTGCTTACATGATCAGCTTGCAAATTTCGTAGCTTCAGCAGACGTGATTCGTAGTGTTGCAACTCCACCTAATAACAATACAAACATACTGTACATTTTCGGTTTTTGTTTTCAAACGTTAACTAAAAGTTATCTTGTGAATAAAGTATAGGACTGGAAATGGCGTGGCTTTTACTATTTAATATTTTTGTGTAGGTACTGTAAATTACACGTATGATTTTCGCGCACTAGGCCGTAGCTTGGCCGGTGTTTTATATAAGTCGGGCTCAGGATGATATTCGTCATTTTACTTAATAGTAAAAAAGTATATAAAAATTTTCCTATTTTTAAGGAAACTTCATCTTTTAAGGATAAAAAAATCCCATCAAAGTAATTACCAAAAAAGGGGGTAGGCTAATATGTTAGCACATACGCCCTTTGGGTATATTTATTAGTTAAAGAAAATTTTAAAATGCATTATTTACCTTCAATGAAGCAAGTTCATCTATAGTGAAGTTCGAAGCAGCTGCTATTCTCCACAAGCCTTGAACTTTAGGTTCAATAAATTCCTTATTCTTTGGACCTTAAACATAATTCAATGTCTTAATAATTATTTTAACTCTAACTATAAAAAAGAAAAATTTCACTCAACCCGTTTGTATGCTAATTTAGAAACACCTTTAGCAGTTATTCTCTGCAATCTGTCATAGCCATCCCTCAGTCCTCTGTGTTTTTCTCTCACCAAGTTGGCTTTATCTATGAAGTCTTTGTTTATCTCATTAGTCTCCAAATGGTCATTATTGATCTCATTGTACTTATCTATTTCCTCTTCATCTACAGCATCTGTAATATTAACCTATATGTATATAAAAAGTCAGGTTAGTTACACTATTTGTAATTCGAGAATGGCTGGACAGATTTTTATGATTTTTGATTTGTTGGATTTGTCTTTGCCCCGAATAGCAGAATAACTATTAAATCATTGGAAAATTTCACCAAAAAAAGGCGGTATGAAGTTCACCGGGACAGCTAGTAGGATATAAATGTTGGAATTCTATCCACTCCTACATCTCAGAAATGCTGTTTTATAACACATTTTTTGCATAAAATGTTAGGAATATGTACATACATAATTAGGTTTTTTGTCACTGAAGTTTTTAACTTTTCTAGAAAGTTTTGTGTCAAAAAAACAACTACCTGACAGAAAATTTTCTTAGGGAGTAAGGTAGAGCTAATTTAGCTTAATTTGCCTATTAAATAATGGTAGCAGCTCCTTCTCTGCCTAGTATCTGGCATTAAAAATCTGCTGTAAAGCTTTTTTTTACCTAAATCGTTAACATTCAAGGGGTCAAGCAGACCGCATCACAATAGAATTTCTATTGTCTTGATGACAGATGCTTTTACAAAGATAATAACAAACATACTGATAGGCAAGGTAAAATAATTACACATCACCTGTCAGAAAAACAATTTTTAGTGCTGATAAATAGCTTAGTCAAAGAGAATATGGTAATAAATATTGTTACATAATTAGTGCTATCACTACAGATTAACAAATTTGATTTTATATAATAATATTAAAAATAGTAACGGTTCTTGTGGTGTTGTTGACACCTGTGTCATCTCAGCCATAGGACGTCCACTGCTGAACATAGGCCTCCCCCAGTGACTTCCAAATTGGCCGGTTGGAAGCGGCCCGCATCCAGCGGCTTCCTGCCAACCTTTACCAGGTCGTCTGTCCAACTTGTAGGTGGACGTTTATGCTGCGCTTGCCAGTACATGGCCTCCATTCCAGAACCTTTCTGCCTCATCAGCCGTCAGTTCTATGTGCTATGTGCCCCGCCCACTGCCACTTGAGCTTGTTAATCTGTTGGGATATGTCAGCAACTTTTGTTCGTTTACGAATCTCCTCATTCCCGATTCGATCTCGCAAAGAAACACCGAGCATAGCCCTTAAGTCACCAGTAATGTCAAAAAAGTTAATTCTCACTTTTGAATCCATCTTTGTCACCCGTTTCTACATCTTTTAGTATATCATAGTACTGGTCAATTTTGTCTTGGTGATGAGTAAACTCTTCTTTCAAGGCAGCAAGCTCTTCACTTGTAAAACCAGAGGTCTCTGCTTTAGCCCAAAGCATATTCAGCTTTTTGTCTTTGAACAAACTTTTGTTTATGTGGTCATCAGTTGCAGAATTGTATGACTAAAACAAAATAGTAGATTAGTATTTATACATGTCACAATTTTTACTCTAATTTTTTTAAAAAACTAGTTACATACTTGATGCTCTTTTTGCCTACCAGAACTATCTCCAAAGTGTTCTCGGAGCCCATAGACTGACATTAAATTAGTCAGTTTGCGTCTCAATTCAGCTTCTTTCAAACCCTCTTTGTCACCACCTTCACTTTTAACCCTTTTATATGTGATTTCTTCTTTGTCCTGGATCATCAAGTCACTGTATAATGATTTCAATTTTGGCTCTGTTAATCGCTGGAAAAGAAACATGAAATTATTATCAATTTATTTTCTTTTTCTATAGAGATCTCAGTAACGAAACAACCAAAAAATGTATATTTGGACAGAAATTATTACGATACCTGTTGGGCTTTAGTCCATAGTAGATTAAGCTTATTCATTCTAAATGGTTTCTCTAGTGTCCTAAAATTAACGCCTTCAATGACCTTTTCGTTTGCACTTCGGGAATATTTATTTTCACTTTGAACAACATTTCCCAACAATGTAAAAAACACAAGGATATAAAGACCGCGAATACACATCATAACTTTGCAACTATTTGCTCTAACGTCGGATGAAAGCGACTAGCAAAACAAGTAAATGTAGTATGTTATTTTACACACTAAACTTTTTAATACTTCATCTATAGTGTCATTTTCTCCACTATTTTCTCAAAAGATGCACAATTTAAAAACATAATTATTCTGTGAAGCACAACAAGTTTTTTTTTTTTCTTGGCTTAGCACGACGTGTGCATTAGCCACGGCGAAGGAAGGTAAGAAGAATACGGTACGAAGGTAATAGGAAACGAGGGATGAAAAGAAAGAGGACCCGTCGTAGGAAAGACAAGTAAAGAAAATATGGTTCAAATCACCAACGTCAGTGCCACACACACAAATCATTGTCTACAATCCCCAGCCTAGCAAGATGAGCAGGAGAGACAACATGGCATGTTGCTAGCTTCCCAAGTTTTATTCTGAAAAACCATGGTTTATTAGGAATCGTTGGTTGGATAGTTCTATAATTCTTTCCCTTGCTGCTATATGAATTCCAGACCTCCTCCCAAGAGGACCGAAGGAATTGTTTAGGAAGAGCAGCCAGATCACAGCAAAAGTTTTTATATGGATGGAAATCTCCAGATGTCACAGCATCGTTGGCCAGCCGTTCCGCCTTATCGTTACCAATTATGCCGCAATGACTAGGAATCCACGCAAAGTGGACTACGAGGCCTTCAATATGAATTTTGTAAAGTAAATTTCTACACATTAAAGTAACATTATTGTTGGAGTTACATTTGAAGGGAAACTTATTAAGTGCATCTAGAGCACTTTTAGAGTCTGAAAGATAACTGTTTTGTTTAATTTCATTAATAAAATATACTCTAGAGATTTGAGAAGACCATAGCATTCTTCAGTGAATATTGAAGATTCCGGGGGTAATTTAACTTTTTGTACTATCTTGTATTGATGATGATAAACTCCTATCCCTAGTGGCACATTAGAGGAATGTTTGGAGGAGTCACAATAAATAAGGTGCCAATCATGCCAGTCCCTATCCAAAATAAAATAAAAGTTAGTATTAGCGTTTTTGTCGTTTTTTGAAATATTTAAGTCCATGTGAATATTGGGGGGAAAAATTAAAGATTCAAACCTATTGCAAAAAATAGGGAGATACTGAGACCTATGCGTAGGAGCTTGAAGGGACATAAATTTTCTAAAGCTGTTAACTAAACATGGAATTCTTTTGTGTTTCCAATACGGGGATGTGTCGGTTAAATGCGATAGTGATTGTAATTTAGAATTTAAAGGATGAGTAGAAAATTGTAAAGAGCGAAACAAAAATTTGACACTTAAAAATTGTCTTCGTAATGATAAAGGGGGGTCACAGCACTCAACCTGAAGGGCATTAATGGGGCTAGATTTCATAGCTCCAGTTACAATTCTTAGAGCTTTGGACTGAATGTTATCAAATTTAACTAAGGCCACTGCGCTACAAGGTTCCATTAAAAAGCTAGCATAATCCAAATGACTTCTGATAATAGCATTGTACAATAATTTCTGCGAGAATGGGTGACCTGATAAACATCGTAAAATATTTATTAGCTTTTCACATTTGCCAATGACAAAATAACAATGAGAGAGAAAAGTTAATTTTGTATCTAAGATAATACCTAAGAACTTGGCCTCATTGCTAACAGGGATGGTATGGTTATTGTAATAAACAGAAGTGGGAGGCAGGCGTGATCTAGTAAATAAATCAAAAACACTTTAGAAACGGATAAACCCAGATTATTCTTAGATAGTGAAGAGGTAAGTAAAGCACTAAGGTTTTCAACTGACTTTCCTTGAACGTAAATAACTAGATCATCAGCATATTGAAGAATTTTAATTCCATTTATATTCGTTAAAGAAGATTCAAGATCGAAGGTATAAATATTATAGAGCAGAGGGCTCAGCACTGACCCTTGAGGTAAGCCCTTAAATACTTGCCTTGATTTGGTGAAATTATTATGTTGAATATGAACAAATCTTCCAGAAAACATATTTATAATAAAATTTACTATTTTCGGAGGAACCTTTAGTCTGAGAAGTTTATCTTTGAGGATTAGTAAAGATACATTATCCAGCTTTTATATCTAGGAATGCAGCTAAAATTGATTCATTTTTTGAAAAAGCTAACCGAATATGTGTTGTAAATAAGCCAATGCTATCCATTGTACTTTTACCTTTTCTAAAATCAAAATTTCGAAATAAAAACCAATGTTTTTTACTTAAATGAAAAACATTGGATGAAATTGTGTCTCCGCCAGTTTTGCCAGATGCATAGGTTAAGAATTATCATAGTTTTACTGCAAAATTATCGTGTTATCGCATCCCCAGTTAACAAAATTACTGTATTTGTAACTACCGAATCTAGATTTTACTAGTAAAAGAACAGAATATACGGCTCAATAGTTTAAATCTTGTTACTTGTTTACTTTTTAAAATTACAATATTTATTAACTAAATTACTGCAGTACTTACTGCACAAGCATCGAGCACATACCCTAAAGAGCAGCAATACGAACCATCTTTCTCCGAAACTAGTAAGTGATTTTTCACTTACATTTAGTATGAAATGACAACTATTAACTCTCGCTTAAATAAAAAAGTACAGATACAGATAAAAAAATGGAAGAAATTTTTACGCTAAAAGTCTACCTCTTTCGTATTGCAAAGAAATTATATTTACTATCCTGCTGTCAAAGTTGTCCAAATAAAGGTAAAATGTATTCATATACACAGATTAAATTTCATAAAATTTTCTTTTACTTAACTGAGCAAAATGTCATTGATTTTCGTAGATTTATCGTGCGATACATTATTATTTTTTCTATTGCATTACATTAAAAAATATCGTTAATCTAGCTTATTTATTCCACGTCTGGCAGCACTTCTCTCCATATTTCAGACGAATGACGCTTCGAATTTTTAAAAAAAGTTTCGTCTCTGTCTCTAACATAATTTTACCTGATCAGTGTCTGTCTCCTTCGTGCGCGCACTCCTGTTTGGAGACGCGACGCGACAGAGACAAAAACTTTTTTGTCGCAGCGACAAGTATCCCGTGCGCGCACTCTCTGACTGACTGAAGAAGTCCTGCTGGATTTTAGTTAGACAGACTGAACATAACTGCTGCTGAAGCCTGAACAAGTTTAACTTGTTGCTAACTTGCAGTGTTGCCAACTCCAGACCAGTCCAATTCACCAGAAATTTGGCGCCAAGTAGCCTAAATTCGCCGTTTTCTATTTTCCTATGAAGTAGCCTAAAATCGCTAATTTAAATTCAAATAGCCTTCTTGCAATTTCCTTCTTTTGACAACTCCAACTAACACAAAACGAACGAAATCAACTAAAGCATTTTTTTAATGGTGCTTCCACCTGTTATTAATACTAAATACTATAAAAATCTTTGTTAGCGTTCCTGCACACGATGCCGTTACCGCGCCGTCGCCGCGCCGACGCCGCGCAACTACACTGTAGATACGAGTCGCGCGAAGCCCGCCACCGCGCCGCCGCCGCGCCGCCTCCGCGCGCTTTCCCTCCCTCTGTTTGATTGATTCATTCCATTACCGGCCGTGTACGACTGTGCACGCCGCGAGATCGCACGTGACGGAAACATGTCTAATATAATGAAAAAAATGAAGTTTGTGCTTGCTTACTATATGTATAGCAAGTGGCAAAAAGAACGTCGAGTTAGAAAGTTGTGGGTTCATCCTATGCTGTCGGCACGGGAGCAATACGGTTAAATTATCATAATATTGATATTTATGTACGGGTTTTGCACCTGATCCAGATTTCGATTCACGTATCTTTTTGTCGCATTTCATCCACGCATCTCTTATATTCTTCCATTTCTGAGATATTATTTTACCTGAAATAATTAATATTAATAATCCATTTTATTTTTATAATGTTTTTTCAATTGCAGGTATTTAGCAACCGGAACTTCATTAGCTGATCTTGAATATCGTTTTAGAATGGGAAAATCAACTTTAAGCGTAATCATACGAGAAGCGTGTTCTCTAATATGGTCTGAACTTTACCCAAAATATATGAAAATGCCATGTATGAACGATTGGCTAGAAATAGCAAATAAATTTGAAGTTTCTGCCAATTTCCCTCATTGTATCGGTGCTGTAGATGGGAAGCACATCAGAGTAATTAAACCAAATAAAAGTGGATCGATGTTTTTGAACTACAAACATTACTTCTCGATTGTATTGATGGCAGTCGCCGACAGTGACTACAACTTTATTTATATCAACGTCGGTGCTTATGGAAAGGATTGTGATTCAGGTGTTTTCAAAGATACAGCTCTCTGGCACAACATGATTAACAATACTTTGAACTTTCCAGGACCTGCTCCCTTACCTAATACTAACATTGCCGTGCCATATGTATTCGTAGGCGATGAAGCATTTGCACTACATCAGAATTTACTGCGCCCATACAATAGTCAACAGCTTGATGCAGAAAAATCCGTTTTTAATTATCGGTTAACAAGAGCGAGACGATATGTAGAATGTACTTTTGGGATACTGGCCAATAAGTGGCGAATTTTTCATCGACCTTTAAATGTGTCATTGGATTTGGCTGTTGATGTTGTGAAAGCTTGTTGTTTACTGCAAAATTTTATTCACAAAGAGGAGGGTGTAAAAGGGGTGCAAGAATCTCTAAACGGGTGTGAATTAGAGGAGTTTTTGCCATTTGATTCAACAGAAATAGTTCCTACAACAGCTAATGATATACGTGACAAATATAAGGAGTATTTTAATTCTGAATATGGCAGTGTACCATGGCAAAATAATTATTGTTAATATATAGCACGAAACGTATTTCTATCTAGTGGAAATAAGCTACTATTAGTAGCAAGTGATTGCTTGTTAAATGTAGATACCTACCACACGAAATTAATCACGAAATATACTATCCACACACTAAATAATATATAGAGGTACTTACCCTCTGTTGCATTACGATTTAAATAATAAACATACTGATCGTTTCTTGTCTCAAAGTTCCTTTTAGTCAGCTACTTATATATTTTTTCGATTGGTCCTACTAGATAGAAACACATTAACAGTAATTAATAAAATTTTGTAAAAAGATACCCACCGTATTTATTTTTCTCCGTATCAGGTAGTTCTGCAAAGTTCTTATTCATTATATGGCAGATCTCAAACCAAGCTTTTAAACTTTAACGCTTGTCTTTATATATTTCCAAAGTTTTGTCCCATAGCACTTCTCTGTCCTCCACCGAACTTATAAACGTTTCGTAATCAAAACTTTCCATGGTAATTTCTTAAAAAGTTACGCACGTGCACGTGCGTACGCGGCCGGCAATGGAATGAATCCAACGTAGGGAACGCGCGCGGAGGCGGCGCGGCGGCGGCGCGGTGGCGGGCTTTGCGCGACTCGTATCTACAGTGTAGTTGCGCGGCGTCGGCGCGACGACGGCGCGGTGACGGCACCGTGTGCAGGAACGCTCATTGTGTGCACTTGGAAGCAGAGGTACCAACGCAATCATTTGTCATAAAAACATACGCTTTATTGAGTACCTACATGCATTATAAAACATTTAAGACTCAGAGACGAAATTAAGACATTTTATCCACTTCGAAACGGGGTCGCCCCTTTATTTTCTCAAAATAGCCTAAACGGCGACCAGTCGCCAATCTCAATTTTTGGTCGCCCCGACACCCTTGGAGATAGCATAGAAGGCGTAAATTCGCCTAAGTTCAGCAGCACTGCTCACTTGTCGCAAAAACAAATCTAACTACAGATTATAAGCAGATTTAGCGCGCTTTTCTTTCCAAAAAATTTTGATTGTCAATCTGCCAGTACAATACCTAGTAATTTTTCCATGATTAATAACAAGTACTAATTCTGTGCTAATGTGGACTGGCTGTCCCTTTGACTTTAGGGGCTGTCCCATACCAATGACAGCTAATTTTATGTGCCCATTTGAAGCGCTTTAAGCGAGAGTACCGAGAACTAATTTTAACGTATACTGTATAAACCTGCTACAGCCTTCTCATTCATTACACATAGAGAAATTCTAAGTATGCCATATTTAGTTGAATAGAAGCCATCGAACGTTTTAGTCGTAATTTTAGAAGCAACCACAACTTCATTACCATGAATTGTTTTTTGTGTCACTTTTGTGTGTAAGCTGGGAAAATGTGTGACACTGGCCGTTAAGGCAAACCAAAATATCAAATAATACGTTATAATTGAAGTACACACGACACATAATTTCAAATCTCTGGGCCTGCTAGTTTAAAAATTAAAAGCCACATACGCTTTTCCCGCCAAAAAATTCAAAAACATGTTTCAGAAGCGGCTAAGCACGCCGTTGCCGTTCCGTGCGCTACTGCAATCGAGTTTGAACTTAAGAGCTGGTGTAATTTTGAGTCATTTTAGTTTGCGCTCTCGATCTTTTTAATTTCTGTTCTATGAATTATAGACTAGGAGCCGGTCTACCTGGTGCACTCGGTTTGGATTGTTTTTTTTTCCATTTTTTTTCCTATTTCATTATGATGCTTAGATAAAATTTTTACAGTAAGTAAATCAATACAGCCAGTCGTAAGCATGGTATAATCGAAAGTTTTTTAAAAGAATATTGTAAAACTTTAATTGTACCTATTTAAGATTTCACGTCAACATGTTTAGTTACTAGAAAAAAATATTCGTAAACCGCTAAAAAGTCATACACAATCTGTCGTATTGAATCGTCAAAATATCACAGCAATGTGTAGTTACGAAAAATATTCAGTTTTCTAGTAAATATAGTTTTAATAAAGCTATATATACGTCAATATTAATTCCAGATACTAATGGATGGCGCTTCAAACGGGAGCTGGTATTTGTATAGGATAGCCAGTCCATATTTATTTTTATGTTAGTGTTTGGTGCATTGATTGTATTTTCTTGGTCGCATTCAGCAGCAGCGGAAAAAAAACATTCACTCGTAGGGATGCAAAGTTTAAAAAATATCGATATATCATTATTGACATATATCGAATTAAGTCGATATTGATATATCGATATATCGGTGTCGTAGGCCGATATATATATATATATTGATATTTTTTCTTTTTTAAAAGCTCATATAAAGCCAATGTAGTTTTAGTTACTTATATCGATTATGTATGTATATAATTTTAAGTGAATGATCACAAATTTTGTATATTTTTTTTATAATCAAACTTTTAAAAAATCCAGTATTTTATTCTATCTACCGAACTTAAAAATAGTAATTTTGACAGTCTGCTTCCTTGTAGCTGGTTTCTGCTTTGAACTAAAGTGTATAAAAACGTTCAGAAGGATGTTCCTTGTTGCCGAAATAGTAGATGACTCATTGCCACGTTAAAAAGATTGGGATTACACCTTGCATCTTTTGCCATGTTTTAAGAATAGAGTATTTACAAGAGCAGAAAGATATAAAGTAAGCTCATCGTAACCGTCAGTTTTTATTAACCCAGTCATATCACAACACGGATCAAAAGTCACAGTACTCACCTACCACAGATTAGAGTAAATTTTTTTAGGCAGTCAGTGTTGCAAGTAATAGCATTTTACCCGATTTTGTAGATATTTTAATTTGGGCGGGTTTCACAAAATTTCGATACGATATATTGAGTTTTTCGATATTGATATATCGATATTAGTGCATCGTCGATATCGATGAATATAGATATTTTTAGAGGTCGATATATCGATATTTTTCGGTTTTGCGATATATCGTTGCATCCCTATTCACTCGTTTTCTTTGACAGGAGTGGTTACGTTCGTTTTCCTTTCGTGGCCGATTTATTGGTGTTGTAACTATTTTGCTCTCCCATTGTTCCTATTTTCAGTGTGCATCTGATTTTCATGCGATCAATAAAACCATCACAGTATTTGTATCTGTATTGTAGTGATACGACTTGACATTTTGTACAACGTTCAAGTTAGTTCGCTCTGCACAATGGAAGCTCGATAAACAGCTTCCCCACCTGAAAGTGCATCTGCGGGATTGCGGTCGTGGTCACGTACATTTGTCTGGCCATCAGTACTTTCTCTCGCTGATGCGTTGCGAGTCTATTACTCAATACACCGTTGTGCAAAGACTTGTGCGCGACTCGCCAATGTTTCCTAACGGTAGTGTGTAAACTGCGGGGGCTGACGTCGGCTGCGTTCGTTCAACGCGGATTGCTAGGAAAGTGTCGAGTGTGATGTGCATCGGGAGTGTGTGATGGTGGAGCGCGACGGCATGAGGCGTGGTAGCGGCGGGGGCTGCGGCTGGGGCGGCGGCGTGCTGGGCCGCTGGTCGTTGCGAAGACTACTTCTCGACAGCCCCTTGGTTGGCAGAAGACTAGCACATACAGGTAAACTGAACTACAACACATAAGATATTTACCCCTTAGCTACACTCCAACCTAAATATCACTAATAAAATTAAACTGCAATAAAATTTCTGCCTTTGTGAACTTTATTTAAATATTTACTTAGGTGTCCTGTTTTTTTATCCTCATACTCAAGTAGAAATTTTTTAATTTATTGAAATTTCTTACATCATAATAATTTAAAAATATAATATTTGCATTTAATTTTCTAGCTAGTACCTGTCTTTGGTTCTATTAAATTAATTAAAGAAATAACCTATTGATTCTAGATTCTAGATAACTTATGCGTGAATATTACTATTCTTGGTTTGTTTGCCCAAAAATATTTTCAATCAACAGCATTTGAGTATTTTCTAATTAAAAATTAATCATTTCATTTCGAATGAATTCTCTATTGAATACCATAATCTGGCAAGCTCAAACAATCCACAGGTGCCTGCGTAGCAAAAAAATACACTGACACAATGATTGTTGTCTCGTTGGCCTAAAGGGAGATGTTTTAGTGTTGAAGACATTGAACACTTATACAATTTAACGACCCAACCAATTGTAAGAAATTAAGGCATTGGTTCCCCAATCATTATAGGTCAATGTCACTATTAATCAAAGAAGTGTGACCTCATTGCATAGTTGCATAACACTTAACTACCTTCATTTAATTTATATTCAACATTCTTTTTTATAGTGTAATTGACCTACATGCTACACTTTTTACATAGTATTCTGCACTTCCTTGATATGATTAGATAAGAGCTATTGTTTCAACTATATAAATTGTTGTATTTTAACTATTG
Organism: Anania hortulata; assembly: GCA_963576865.1. Classification (NCBI taxonomy): domain Eukaryota; kingdom Metazoa; phylum Arthropoda; class Insecta; order Lepidoptera; family Crambidae; genus Anania; species Anania hortulata. The sequence continues at coordinate 3,978,832 of OY756399.1, read as the reverse complement.
AAATGTAGCTTGTTAACAACCAGACTTAAAACAAAATATAATGGCAGTACTAGGTGGGTACAGGTACCTCCATTTTTTTGTCTTGATGATAGAAATTGTGATGTTGCATGTTTCTAATCTACCTAATACTATATATATATATATACTATATCTAGTTTATACATACTTTATATACTATATCCAGTGTTCTTAGGCAAGATTATAAAGTGACAAAGATCTTAACCTACCCTGTCTTTATATCCAGTCACCAGCCACTACTATTGTTATTCTTAAACCAAAATGGGTTGGTAAGGCTATAATACTAATGTTTATTTGTTTAAATATTAAATAATTACCTATGTACTTATTTATCATTACAGTTTTTTGAAATAGAAAATATTGCAGTAATACTCTTGGGAATAGTAGTTCCGAGATAAAGATGTTAACAATAATGGAATAGTTTATAAATATGACATCATATCAAAGTCATATATAAGTCCAAGTGTCACAACAAGGGACCAGAGAAAAGAATACTGTGTCATCTCAGGGCATTCTAATGTTATTGTTTCAAACACAATGTGATAACAATGATCTGTCATTGTTTGATAATTGTTTCTAGGAAGCCGCCCTACTCAAGGAGTACCTATTCAATTTTATGGGAAATTGTGCATTAACATTGTTTATTTCTGTAGAAACAATAAAATAAACTTACCTGAAACATTTGACTTTACTAATTTAATAAATATAGGTAGTTAGGCTCAACCTCAACCTCAACGGTTGAAGTTTTTCTGGTACAGTAAAAACTATCTAACCTAGATATATTAGGATATTGCCTGTTTTGTCATGGGTTTGATTGTTGGAAGTTATGGACAACTCATTTGATAATAAGCCTAAAGTTTTCTTATCAACAACTTTTTTTTCCAAAATTATTTTTTCCCACTGCTGGGCAATGACCCCTACGTATTTAAAGCAATCTCTGTAGAGGGCAAAGTCTGTCAGTAATGGGAGATTCTGTCCAAATTGTCACGCCATCTTTCTTGAGGCTGCCGGTCTGTCGGCCAACGGCGTCTATCCGTGGGTTAGACGCCGTAACCACTATGTGGTTGTGATGTGATTTTACAAAGGGTTGTAGAGAAAATCATGCTGGGCATTTAAAGGACCGACTGGGTCAAAAATCTGAACAGCAGATCTCAAACCGGACTTGCCGATGTTGGTAGGAAAACTGCAAAACTAAAATGGGACTGGGCAGAGCATGTCAGCATATATGGGATCTTGTCACTGATTGACTGATTGACGGTCTTGTCACCCACTGGCTGCTATTTATACTTCATCATCATCATTTCAGCCATAGGACATCCACTGCTGATCATAGGCCTCCCCCATTGACTTCCAAATTGGACGGTTGGAAGCGGCCTGCATCCAGCGTCTTCCTGCTACCTTTACCAGGTCGTCTGTCCACCTTATGGGTGGACGTCCTACGCTGCGCTTACCGGTACGTGGCCTCCATGCTAGAACCTTTCTGCCCCATCGGCCGAAACTGATTTATACTTACAAGTAAATATTTGGTAATAAGAGTAAATTATTGAAATTCACTGAAGACCATGTAATGAACCAAGTTATATTGATGGATGCAGAAGACACACCAGCTATCTTACAGGAAGAGACAATGAAAGCAATCACAACACAATAGTTAGGCAAAACACCTGGACCCGACCAAATAACAAATGAATTGTTGAAAACTGCTATGCCCGTAATTGCATCTAAACTGACAGATATATTTAACGAAATAATGACAACCGAAAATATCCCTGTGGACTGGACTAAATCAATAATAATTTTGCTTCATAAGAAAGGAGATAAAGGAGACATTCGAAATTACAGACCGATAAGTCTAATGTCTAACGTTTATAAAGTTTTTTTTCCAAAATACTACTATTTCGAATGACTAAAATACTTGAGGAAAACCAACCGAAAGAACAGGCAGGCTTTCGCAGTAACTTCTCAACAATAGACCACATTCACGTTCTAAGGCAGGTTCTACAAAAATACAAAGAATATAATAAAATCTACTACTTGGGTTTCGTCGATTTTAACAAGGCATTCGATTCACTAGAGCACGATTACATATGGGTCGCCCTACAAAAACAAGGAGTACAGGCAAAGTACATTAGGATACTCAGAAACATATACTTAAAAAGTACTGCACAGGTTAAGCTGGAGAAAACGGGGGACGAGTTCCCGATAAAAAGAGGTGTTCGCCAGGGAGACCCTGTCTCTCCGAAACTATTTTCAGCAGTTCTTGAACTGATCTTCAGGAATATGGATTGGAGTAAATGCGGACTCAATGTGAACGGCTAATATCTAAACCAATTACGCTTTGCAGACGACCTGGTCTTGTTTTCGGAATGCCCAAGCCATTTGGAAAACTAAAGTAATGACCAACTCTTGCCGTCCAGTCACTATCAAAGTAAACAGCGAACAAATTGAATGTGTTAAAGAGTACATTTACCTTGGCCAATTGATAGCTACAGACAACTTAATGCAAAAAGAGAGAGACAGAAGGGTCGCCAATACCTGGAAAAGATACTGGCCCCTGAGCGAAATTATGAAAAACAAAGAAATGCCTATCAAAGATAAACGTAAAATATACAACATGTGCACTGACAGAACAATTACTGAAGAAAGTAAATGTTTGCCAGAATGGAATAGAGAGAAGTGTAGCTGTGCTGTGCTGGGGTTAAAAGAAAGGATAGAGTAAGACTACAGAAGGTAAAACACTTTACAAAATTTAAAAACGTGGAGAAAGTGTTTAAGTCATTAAAGTGGAAATGGGCGGGCCACATGATTAGAGATACAGGAGAAAAATGGACTAGACTAATAACAGAGTGGTACCCCAGAGATAGTAAGAGAAGTAAAGGTCGACAGAGCAAACGTTGGGAGGATGACATAAAGAAAGTGGCTGGGCCTATATGGACCAGAATGGCGAAACATCGAGAGAAATGGAAATCTTTGGAGAAGGCCTTTGTCGGAAGACAAGCTGACAAAACAGCGTAAAAAAAACAATGTAAAACGATATAAGCAGCAATAAAGGTTATTTTATTTATATTGAAATTCACGTCAATCGATATCACGCATCGACGATAATTCATTTTGGGCTGTGTGCTTGATTAATTTAATCTAGAATTCATGATAAAAATACATCTCGTCATTAATTTACTATTTTCTACATTATGTATCAAGTTTCGAGTAAATATTTAGGTACCTAGTTATAAAAATAAAGTGAAATATCTTCTTCTAAAGTTGAAACAATTAAAGCAGTAGTTTACTTTAGGAGTAAATGACTATCAAAGTCTGGTCTAGTTTGTTTGCGCTCAAGGCCAGCGGTCGCGGGCGCAGGCTTGAATCCCGCAAGGGGCATAGACGGCATAAGACCTAGGCTGTTTGAAATGTTCGTGCATTTTTATCCGCTAAACAAAATTTTGATCGTGTTGAAACTTGTGAGAATCTGATATTTTTGATAATCTGTCTAATCGTATCGTCGATTATACCTGTACTCACTCACTACTATATTTTGAAATATAATTTGACATTGAGACTATTCTTATGAGCTCTAACATGCTATGCATGTCTGTGAGTTGCCGAGGGGTTAGAATCCAGCAGTCTTCTTGATGTGCAGCATCAGCTCAAGGCCTCGCCCATTATTTATCTAACACCTGCTCATTGTGACCATTAGTATGAGCCCAAACACGCTGTATCTGCAGTAATTTGCTTAGGTGTTGGGAATCCCACAGATTCCTTGTTGCTGCAGCTTCAGTTCAAGGTTGTCATGTCTTGGGAATGCTACTAAGGTAACAGTGCATCATTTCAAATCCATCGGACCTGTGAAAGTTTGCAATAAGCTTTTTTCAAGTAGGAAATGAGCTGATAACCTTTAAACGGCTGAACAGATCTTCATAAAATATATCTAAGATCCATCTCTGTAATATAAGCTTTAAAACAAAAAAACTACATCAAAATTGGTCCATTCGTTTGGGAGCTACGATGCCACAGACAGATACACAGATACACACGTTAAACTTATAACATCCCTCTTTTTCGTCGGGGGTTAAAAACGGCCGGGACAGCCAAAATAAAGATTCTTTTTCATCAGAATAAGCTCATGAACTTCGTTTTGAAGTACTGTATCATCCACCTTATTCGCCTTAGACTAACTATACTATCTGTTAAAAATCGGAAAACCTTCACGAATTGGTGTTATCTGCGAATCACTGTGCCAATCAGGCTGTCTCGTAATATAGATGAGCGATTAAATCTTTGGACGCCTTATTTTTGTAGGCGCGCTATTGTCGCGAATAGAATAAACAAACTGTAAAACAATAAAAATCCGTAAACCTTTGCTATATTATTGCAAGTGGCACTACAGGTAGGAGTTAGATGCACTGAAGAGGAAGAGGGCAAGGCTCTTGGTAAATGGTAATTCAACCCGGCATTTGTTGTATCCTCTGCCGCAGGAAGTGAATCGATAATAATCGTACTTGGACAAAATCTATTATTTAAGTAGTTAAACCGACTTCAAAAAAGGAGGAGGTTCTCAATTCGACTACGTATTTTTTTTGTATGTGTGTTACGCGATTATTCCGTCAATTTATGAATCGACTAGCTTCCGCAACGCCCGCGTGGATTTCGATCTGTCATTGAATTCTCGTGATACTGACGATCCATGTCACTACCAGCTCAAAATAATACAATAAACCACATTAACAATGAACCTCGCTCTGAGAGTAAAAGCGACGCTATCGCCGATGCATTTTTTTAGAAGAAATTTGATTACCATAAAAAAGGTTTTAGTAAGTCAACCTTAAAAGATAGACTTAAATATACTGTCACGGACTTTTTTAGAACTTTTAAATAGAAACAACATGATTTTTGCGTAACTTTAACCATTAATGCAGCGCACGCAACTGAAGCTTTCAAATAGAATATTTTTTTCAATTTGAATCAGTAGTTCCTGAGATTAGCGCGTTCAACCAAAAAAACAATCAGCTTTATAATATTAGTATAGATTTGGTGATTCTTTTTTGTTTGGTAGATCATACGTCAGAGGTGGTCCTATATAAATTTGATCGAAATTGATTTAGCGCTTTTTGAGAAAATCAACAAATAACAAAATATAATCCCAGATAATGTTATGATTCGTGGTTCTTGTATCTATCTTACCAATATCTTCGGCAAATGTAATCCGATTTTGATGTTTTTTTTTTATACTAGCTGTTGCCCGCGACTTCGTTCGCGTTGTTTTTACTTTATTCATAAAGGATTTTCTGCGCAACTTTCTTAATTTTTTCTTTCGTAAAAACCTTCTCTTGAAAATAATTAACACAACAAAAAAAATAACAAGCGAAATTGTTCCGTCCGTTCACGCGTGATGCGATGACCAAGGGAAATAAAGATTCATTTATATATATATATATATATAGATATATATATAGATATAGATAAGATTAAATACTATAAACATTTGCGGGAAAAATTTCACTCCTAAGGGTGGAAAAAAGGGGATGAAGTATAAAAATAGATAAAATAAATAAATTTTATAAAAAAAACGACTTCAAAAACAAAAAAGCTAAAAATAATATTAACACATAAAAGAACCTATTCATTTACTTTTGGGGTCAGTGCCAGCTGATAAGAGTTTGAATGTTTTCGTTTGCACCAACTCCAAAAGTAACTAAGTAACTAACTAAGTTTTGGTCTGTAGATTAATTTCTATTTTGAGTTAACCTGCGCCGACATCCCATATCTTAGCTTATCTATCTCTGAGCCTAAGGTAAATGGAATAAAGCTTCTGATCAATCGCACTTTTTTGGCAGTAATATTATCGGAGTGCTCCAAACTCCAATGGGCAAGTCGGATCTTTGTGGTTATTTCTGAAAGGTAGTAGAAAGACGAATGTAATTCCTGTAAATTAGCTACACTGGATTTAGGCACAACTAAACAGCACAGACGCTGTGATGACAGACTCACTATTGATGTCAATACACGGAGTATTTTCATTTGTTTTGTAGCTGAAAATATGAGACTCTTGCTGCTATACCTGGAGGCACGGCAGTGTCCCCGTCAAGTCGAGCAAAAAAGCGGCACGGCCGTACTATCCTTTTCTCGAAGCAGTTTAGGCTATTTTCGACCCCCTATAACAACTTTACAACATAGAAATCTTTAAAAAAATACAAACAAACTGAGTAGGGAAAAGTGTTTTTTTTTGCGATTTCGTTGTTGTTGGTCCCCTAGTAAAAGTCCCCTAGTACTTCTAAAATAATAGAATTTTTATTTTATCTAAAAAACAAAAAAATAAGTAGTAAACCTAGATCAAAATTAACTATAAAATCAAGCGCGCAAAACCGATCGTTTTTCAAACCTAGGTAGGACGTCCACTACCTAATAAATTATCAATATTATCTTGTAAAGGATCAACATTGTTGACGCTTTATCCCGCATCATAGACGCACACAAGCATAGAACTGTAATTCATTTTTGCACTGAAAAAAGGTGCACGGCTTCTTAAATCAAATTACAAACACAAACATCAACAAATTCCAAATAAAAATAGTTTGCCTTTTGGAGAGCTTTCCGCTTTTCGTTGAACATTATGGATAATACTTTTTATTGAAGTACTTATTTAATCTTGATTGCACAAGCGAGTTCGTATAATTCTCCAAAATTAGAAAACCCACTTGAGTGTACCACTTTGAGATGTTGCCTTCGTTCATTTCGTCATCTCTCAGACCGACAATGACTGTCGCCGTACTGAATGGAGAAAGTGACAATAACTTTTTCAAAAGCGTTGTTTTGTCTCGCTCCTCATCTAGGTAACCTTAATTTGGCTGAGTAATGACTGCGTTCCAGTAACGTCCTCGCTGAAACGAGGACATCACCAAACCGAGGCTAGATTTTATATCTAGCCAACTTTATTTTTGTTGACGAACTAAAAAAATTGCTAAATGCAAATCGTATTCGCGCACCTACGTATTTTCTTTCATTTAGGGTCCTTAGCGCCTTTATTTCTGTTTTTACATAACATGAAATAAAAATATTTTTTTATTGCGTTCTTGAATTAGAAGCTTGAATTGTTATCCTCTCAGTCCTGAAAAACGAGATAGTATACATTTTATTGTTAGGCGGTCTAATACGACCGCTCGGCATCAAATAAGTTAATTCTACTTGATACATCTACCCATGCCTGAGAAAAAGGTCTTGAGAGGCTGACAACAGTGATTTTACAGTCTCGAGGGCTGAGGGCGCTCCCCGTCTTGTGCCGTTACTCCCGCAACCTCTTTGTTTCAGCGGACATTGTTGTCGAGTCGCCTGTGACGTGGTAAAAGCTTTTAGGAACACTCACTCTAGCTATATCGAGTATCGTATTTCCTTAGTTGAAATTGACAATCTTTAATTACCATCAAAAACAACCGAACAATTTACATGGAAAGTTTTAGTAGGTACTCCCTTTTCCTATGTATGAGGTATCGTTTGATTTTCATCGAAGTCTAGCAAAGTTTACTAATGCGCTCGGTAAGCCAGTACAAAGGCAAATCGCACGCTAGCTGCCACGCTTATACGCGAAATAACACATTTGCATACGTCTGATAATGCAACAGTTTCACTACCACTTGCTCAGTATGCAGAACATAACACATTCCTCGCGTCCAGACCCTATAATTTATCGTTCCTAAGCATCGATATTGTTGGCGCCACTGTTTATAAATCTGCATATACACAGACGTTTTGAACGTTCCGTGATTTCGAAAATATTTTCCATTTATACTCGGGAAACTTGGCATCGTAAGCCGGAGATGATCATTTGTAGTAAGAGCCTTAACTGCTCTTATGGTCTTTCGTTGTCAATTATAACTTACTTTTTAATTCTAGGCTCTTTCTGTTTAATTTCAGCGATACGGTAATAAACATCTGAAAATGATAATTCTTAATTAAGCTGTTTCTTTGGTTTATAACGTTAAAATGGCGATACCTTCCTGTAGTCACATGTGATAGACCTGCTGCCGTGAAAACGTGTCTGACCTATTCAAATTTCTTATTAAAATCTCAAAACATTTGAAATTTCGAATACACTTCGAGTCACATTACCTTATTCTAAATGATTCTAGTAATTTTTCTTTTCAAGGGGTAACTTTGTCGATAGGATTTACCCCACTGGTTTTATTTCCAACTTTTTTCTCCTTTAATCCATTCGGCTCTGAAACTTTCTCCCCGAAAATATAAAACATGTCCCTTGTAAATACTTTTTCAAGAAACTTGCCCGCGCTCTTTTTGTTCATAAATTGCACTCATCATCTTGAACCCTTAGGTATAGTATCTCTGATCGTCGTCATATTTATTTATGTATGTATTTTTCCTATATGTAATCTATGTATGATAGCATTTAGTTTGTGTAGTTCTGTAGTTTATGCTTTCGAAAAAAAAAATAGTAATTTGTTAAAGATTTGTATTTCCTTTATTGCACCGCCCACAAATCATCTCTGTTTAGCCTAATGGTCGACTGGTAGAGAATGCCTCATGACATTTAGTCCATCTTTTTGTATGTAATTTTTTATCGTCAATCAAGTTTAAATAAATACATTTATTGTTTTGGGATTTTAACCGTGTAACACTGAATGCATAATACAAAGCTACAGCGAACGGGTCTGGGCTCTGTAATACATGGTTAAAATCCCGAAGCAATCCAAAGTTTGTCATTTTAAATTTTGTAGCAAATTTCGAGGAAAATATGTATCAAACAAAGCATTGGCTCAGAGGTTTGTGTTTAAGGTTCGGCATTGGTATCCAGTTCTGATTTGCAAGCTAGCTGCATTCTTTACTGCTTTAGGTCACGAACTGATTTGACTGAAACCGGTCCTTGCGCCCTACTTTCTTCATTTCGAAGTTGTCATTTTATTGCTTCGAACATGCTTCAAATTACTTACCTAGATGCTGCAGATATTATTATTTAGTTATCAATCTCCATCAATATGATTAATTAATACCGACAATCGATAGTATTTTATGATTTTTCGTTGGTATAAAACTTGTACACTGCTTAAAAATAAATGTCAGCTATTTTGATCGTTACAATAACAACGTCGTCGGCACATAGCTGCTTGCTTGCGAAATTTGTTTTTTAAAATACTTTAATTTTGGAAACTTGCTTTATTTGATTAGCTTCAAGCGTGTTGTAAATGTGTGATTTGTTGCTTTGGTTTCTTTGAAGGACACCGATCACTCGTGGGTGTGTTATGTTGTTGTTTTCAATTTGTTGCACTATGAGGCATGAGGTATACTGTGGTTTTACTCATTCATTATCCTTGTGTTGTCTATGCATTTACAAAATACACATGTTGTAATATTAGCGGACGATCGTCGAAACAAAGCCGGCCTCGCCAACCTTGCAGTTTTTGTGCAAATACACAAAGAGACCAATCCGACCGTTCCCGTTCGTGTCGCAGCCGAATAAATAATGCGCGCATAATATCAGCGGATTATTGGCCCAGGTACAACCAGGAACTTCTCGCTCCAACAGCTAAGCGAATTTTTCGTATTGTAAAATTATCTAAGTACTTTGTTTATGTATATTGGCCTGAAATGTATTGTGATCTGTAAGCTACAGTCCGCTTATTCGGGAGAGGCAGATTCTTGTGTCAACAAACTACAGCGCTGTCATATCTAGAACGCTTGGCGAATCGAGTTCCATTTCAATACAGCTATGAATTTCCTTGTAGGGTAATATTGTGTATGTCGGCCCCTAAAAATTTTAAACATTGACAATTACAGAGGTAAATGTTTTGCGTGTGTTATTCTGATTTCGACAGTGAATTAAGTCTACTTCCGGAAAAAAAAATATCGGTTACTTGCTCACTTGAGGGTGCCGTAGTCTTTAGTTCATTCGAATGAATGGACATTCCAATTATTCGATTGGAGAAAAGGGGTATTCGAATTATACGAATGAAAAATATTAATTCGAATAAAAACAATTCGAACGAATAGGTATATTTTTTAACGAAAATAAAAACATGTGCTGTCAATCAACTGTAATAACATCATCATCATCATCATCATTTCAGCCATAGGACGTCCACTGCTGAACATAGGCCTCCCCCATTGACTTCCAGATTGGCCGGTTGGAAGCGGCCTGCATCCAGCGTCTTCCTGCGACCTTTACCTGGTCGTCTGACCACCTTGTGAGTGGACGTCCTACGCTGCGCTTGCCGGTACGCGGCCTCCATTCTAGAACCTTTCTGCCCCATCGGCCATCAGTTCTACGTGCTATGTGCCCCGCCCACTGCCACTTCAGCTTGCTAATCCGTTGGGCTATGTCAGCGACTTTTGTTCGTTTACGGATCTCTTCATTTCTGATTCGATCTCGCAAGGAAACACCAAGCATAGCCCTTTCCATAGCACGCTGTGCGACCTTGAGCTTTCTTATGAGGCCCATAGTGAGAGGCCACGTTTCAGTTCCATATGTCATCACTGGTAACACACACTGGTTGTAGACTTTCGTCTTGAGGCACTGAGGTATTTTGGGCGAGAAGACGTGGTGTAGTTTCCCGAACGCTGCCCAGCCGAGTTGGATTCGACGATTGACCTCCTTCTCAAAATTGGATTTACCCAGCTGTAATAACATATAGTATCATAAATTTATTTTGCAACACCAACAGGGGAAGCACCGCGGTGCCGCACTTCCTAAGTAAAAATAAAAACATTAGAATAATCCATCATCTTCATTCATCATTCTTTTCATTCGAATAAATTCATTTGGTCTAAAATCATTCGCGAACATTATAATAATCATTCGAATGATAAGTAATCATTCGAATGACGAATGATTATTCGAATAGTACTTACTGATTCATTCGAATAATTCAATTGTAGATTTTATGAACAATCGCCCATCACTAGTTCCTTAGATTTATAATACTTCAGCCCTGCCGTGGGTGGTTTCTGTCACTGGTACGCCCCGGGCTACGTTAAACGCTTTTTTGCATTGCCCTAACTCTAAACGTTTAAATTGTTCGCTCAACGCGCCGCATGACGCATAGCCTCGCATCTCCGTAAACGAGGCATTAGTACCGCTAGTACGTCTAGTACTTCAGATTAGGCTGATCAGTCAATTTATATCTGAAGTTTTACAACAACAAAAATACACAAAATCCAACTCACATTTTTTGATAGCCGCATTTTTTTTCGTGTTATTAAATCAACTTTCTATCACACGCTCGAGGCAATTCATCGCTCGCGATTGCGTCTGGTGCTGGTGGGTGACCCGGCTGCGGCCCAGTTGCGTCGATGTATTTAGCGTGCACTCTATGACGCCAGATTAATTGCTTTCTATAACCATTCACGGTGCGACGATATTGCCTTTGTAGATATGATGGATGACTCGCCAATTTTTATCTCTACATACTTTCTTAAATTGAGATTTTCATAGAGAAAATAAACATTTCAGACATCGCCATATCATTATTCATGAAGAGAGCTGTTTTTGTGAAAATTATACTTACAAAAAAATGTATGATGTAACATTACAATGTCAGAATTAAGATAAAATTACATTTTGTGAAAATGGTCGTAAAGGTTAAGTTTGCAAAGTCAAATACCGTATTTGCATAGCAATATTTTATGCTTTGTGTAAAAACACAGTAAGAAGTTTAATGTTTAAAACATAGGAAGAGCGTGAATTTAAAATATTCTTAAGTCCACCTACAGTCTCATCGATTCGATAAAAGTTATCAACAAACTGTTTTGTAATAGTTAATACAATAACCATTAACTTAATGTAATAATAACATTTTATGTGGAGTCATCGGAAATCATCTACATACTTCCCGAATTAATGCCTCAAAAGAATTTCCTTAATGTGTGTATGGTCGATGGTTTGGCTGCAGTAGCGTAGCGAAGGTACCCTGTTATTATTGTTTGACCATACAATATTGTTTTGGCCTGACTAAAACTCTTGGCGCAAATTCAAATTAGATCACAAATTGTCTTGCATGTATGTACTGAAACGTTGAACCGAGTACGAGCGATGCACCGCCTAGGAAATTATATGTTCAGAATATTAATGGGATATTTATAAGTGCAGCTTACCTGTGATCAATAAGCCGCAAGGTTGAGGCCTCGCTCTACGGCATCAACGGTATGCCACGCTAACTCTTCTCTGTCATAATGTACTAAATATTAATTGAACAATGGCCTTTATCCGAACAGTCATCTGAATTAGAGAATAATGGACTTACATTATAAATAAGTGTGCTAAATTCATACTAATGTATCAGTGACCTTTACAGATGACAAAATTATATTATGATGTTCAAAAGATGTACATAAAAGACATCTTTGTAATACCTGGATCTATAATGTGAAGATGAAAGCGCAATTGTCTTGTTGCCAAAATACCAATCGAAGTCAAGCGAACAGCTATATCTAGAAATATTTTTTCATTTATTACAATTATTTTGTTATTATTACTAACTAACCACAAGTTAGTAACCTTAGGTTACTTAATCTGTGCAAAGAAAGTAAACTAATTTATTGTCGTTGCGATGTGATAAAAATGGTTTTCTAGTCACCACTCACGATAATGTTGCCGACTTATTGATTAAATGTCATAAACGTCGTCTATACTTAAAATAAAACTGTAACTGGTCAAATTCTGAACATTGTATTACAGATATTTTAAATAACTATTTTAAATAAAAAAGAAATACAAAACTGTATTTTTTATTTTTGTCTGTCTGTCTGTACAGACAACAGCACGTCAACCTACCACGAAACGTCAAATTTTCTCAATTGATATTGATCTCTGACGTATCCGACTTAAAGTTGAAAATCTTGAATGACCTTTAACTTTTTGGGTAGGTTGACCTGTCGTTGTCTGTACCTTGGCCGCGCATCACTCCTGAACTAGTGAATGGATTCAAATGAAACTTAAGATGATTTGAGTTCATACTACGAGGTAGGACATAGGATACTTTTTCATCCCGAAATTCAGAACGGTTTCCGTGGTCAAAATGTGTACATAGTTGCAAATCATTAAAGCGTAGTCCAATTTCATTTATTTTTATTTTTTTAAGAATGGAGGTACAAATAAAGTTACGACTAAAACATTAAAAAACAAATGTTCACAAGATTCGCATAATTTTATGTTGTTTATTGGCATTATCAGTATGGTATCCTAAGAGAATAATTTATAAAATAATATTCATGTAACTTAACCAAACTTGCATTTATGCTTAGTAAATTATGATTATTTGCCTCATAAGTTTTTGTTTTATCTTAGACCGGTTCTTAGAATGAATTCGATATTTACTCGCTGAGAAAAAATTAAGGCAGCCAGTAACCTAAGCCCTCAAATATGTAACGTCACTGCTGTTTGTGTGGCACAGCTAAAGTTGTTGACAGTTTCAGCCAATAATACAATAAACAACACTCATTGGTATTGTAAATTTCGTATGTGGGACATGCTATGTAAGCAAATGAGATCATCGACTGCCAGCGCTTTTCTCTAAATGAACTGTTGTTTCATTGTTTTATAAAATTATAACCGATAATACCTGCACGTAATATAATGATGAATATAATGATGATGATGATACAATGATCTGTGAATGAAAGCTCTCTTTATAAAGAGACCTGACTTATTTCTATATGTCTATGAGGATAAATTGGGAAGCACAGGCAAAGCTTATGTTTGATTATTATAAATTGTAATTATAAACCGTTGTCTTATTGTAAACCGTTGTCAACACATTGTCAAAAAATGACCACCTATTTAAATAATATGTCAATGTTAGTTTTTTTTGTGTTTGCTAGTTTTATTATAACGCAACGCAAAATAAAATGATTATTTGATCAATGGCAGCAGTGACATAACCATTGATCAAATAATCACTACGGACAGGACACCTATCGGGATTAATGTGCAGTATGCTTCTTCATTGACGCAGAAAAGGTACTTGTTTGTGAAGTTCTTGTTTCTAGCTTGGGTGTCGGCAGACATACGCCGAAATGAAGTCGCTTGTATGTATTGAGTTGTTGTAGAAGTGCAATATTTTTTTTAGACAGAGCGCTTTGCCAAATGGTTTTGCTTAAGGCAGTGGATGCAGTCCTGTGATGGATTGATGATGAGATTAACACTGTACCGATACTGTAGTAAAAAATATGTAGAAGTGTAGATCATAGAATTTACTGGAATGTAATATGATAATGAGCCATCGCAAATGGGCGATACGAGAAGGCGAATATGGTCATCTTTGCACTTTTCGAGACTCTAGCGGTGCCTCCGGCGTGTTAACCAAGTTGCGTAAACAATCGCGATTGTCTACTCGGTGTGACTCAGGTTAGGTGATGAAACAGTAGCTCAAATATTTTCGCTGCAATACTCAAATGTAAGTATTTCAGGGTGCTACGAAATAAAGGAAACTGCCCTCGAGCACCTCGACTTCCCTTTAACACAGAAGGTTTTTGGGTAGCTAGGATGAGTGTGGGTGAATTTATTTCTCTTGGTTTTCGACTTGAGAGAAATTTCAATGTCAGGAATATTCTATTTTACTCACACATAGACCTGTTTTTTGACATCAATGAAAATGATAGCCTCTCCAACGCGTCGTACACTGTTTTTATTACGCGCCGCTAGCCATCAATTTCAGCCCCTAGCATGAGCACGAAAACAGGATAATGATATAGCGTTATATCGACACCAACTGTAAAAATATGATAGATATAGCCGCCATGTTTAATATTTATCGAAACCTCGATTATAATATGTGACGACACCGGCACGGCGATTCAACATGGCGGCTTTATATTAAAATTGGTGTCGATATAACGCTGTATCATATCGTGTTTCGGTGCTCATGCTATGCTGACACGTTATTAATATATCGGTAATTTATTTCTATTAGTACGACACGGGACAGTGCAGAACGTGAAACATCCATCTATTCTAATATAAACGCTTAAAAACCTCAACCTCAAACGGCTCAGCAACCTCCATCGCGGACATCGTCGCATTATTAATGATCATTCGATTGAATGTATTTATTGATTTTTCAAACACTATTCATTAGTTCGATCTTGGAAGTTGCCTACGTCTTTCATATTATGCAGAATGTAATATAATTTATACAGCTTTGTCCTCGTTTGTTTGTGATCGATGAAAAATAAAAATTTAAATTCTTAAAACGTTAGTATTTTTAAAAGATTCGAATTTTAAAGTCAAACACAAAGAATGACTTAGTTTTACTTTTAATATTGTTTTTGCATGGATTTGAAATTGCTGTAAAGTATTGATTTTTGTAGATTGAGAAAAATTGACATAGAATTTTTGCACTTAGTTAAGTTATGATTTCTTCTTATGGCTATTTTTATATAATTGCATGCCATAACCTATGACATAATAGGTCTTAAGCAACCTATAACTATATTTCGCCTAATTTAGTAACCAAATATTTATAGCAAATAAATGATTTTGATTTTTGATTTTGTAATTTTTTCCACAAGAAAAAAAAGCCCTTTAAATGACGGCTCCTAACTACGGGTAATGCAATTTGGCTTTTGCGCCGGGTCAAATATACTTTTCAACTTGTGTTTACTAAATTACTTATCATATTTCTGTTTCCGTCATTTTTTATGTTCCATTGTTTGTAAATGATTTAATGTTAAAACGATATTCAATTGTGCGTAATAAATGACGCTCATCTCGAACACCTAGTGAAATAATATTCCCTAAGTTTTTACCGAAATATGGCGGCACTAATCATGTTGACTTTATACAGAACATACTTATGGGCTACAACAAATTACATAAAAATATAGCTAATAGCAAGAGTTCTCTCAACAATTCATCAAATAAACCAAATGACATTGATATATTCTCAAGCGATTTTACAAGATTCCGCAAGAATTTGATGTATTTGGATTAACTGTTCTTCTGCTGTTTTTCTCTTTAATAATGCACAATAATATGCTACTCTCATAAATAAATGTTGTTACACTAATATTAATAATTTAGATATTTAACAATCACAAAATATTTAAATCTACTTAAATGCTACGTTAATTCAATTACTTTTGTGTAATACCTGTAATTAAGATAGCACTTAGCTTGATATATTAGCATGTATAGTTGATGTTGTCTAAAATAGTGTATGTCTTGTTGGTGTTAATATATAAATAAAATAAAATAAAAATAAATACTTTCTTTTTTGTATATTTTCGGTGTATGTTGTGGTTGAAGCGTAGACCGCCCTGAAAACATCACATCAGACTGGCCCGGACCTTAGAGTGGCTGCTATCCTGACTATTATAGTAATACAGAAAACAGCACGTCGACCTACCACAATACGTCAAATTTTCTCAATTAATATTGATCTCTATGTGTTGGACATAAAGTGGAAAATCAATTCAGTGACCTTTAACTTTTTGGGTAGGTTGACCTATAGTTAGTTAGTTAGTATATAGTTGAAAAATAAATATAGAAACTATGTACCCTTCCACGAGGACCATTTTTATAATTCTCTATTTTCGTAGTTTTTATTTGTATATAGTATTTCATATTTGTATTTAGTATTTCATAGATGTATATATTATTTAAAATTAGTATAATTATTTTATAGAATTAATAATGTGTAATAATTGGTTGATAATGGTTTGTGAAATAATAAATTTTAATGGACATTGTTTGTTAAATAGAATACATTCGATTAACACATGCCACAAAAAACCGGCCAAGTGCGAGTCGGACTCGCGCACCGAGGGTCCCGTACAAACCTGTAGGCACCTATATAAGTAAAAGTTCTCCCATCACGACAATCGAGTCATAGTTATGGTATTTTTATTGCAAAATGAAATCCATAACATTACGAAAGGTAAATTGCGGTTTACGATTAATGACGTATTAAAAAAAACTACTTACTAGATCTCGTTCAAACCAATTTTCGGTGGAAGTTTGCATGGTAATGTACATCATATATTTTTTTAGTTTTATCATTTACTTATTTTAGAAGTTACAGCCCCCCCCCCCCCTTTACCATTTTGAGACACACACTTTACCATTTTGGAAGTGTCTCTCGCGCAAACTATTCAGTTTAGAAAAAAATGATATTATAAACCTCAATATCATTTTTGAAGAGCTATCCAAAGAATGGTTTGATGAAAAAAATATATTTGAGTTTCAGTTTTAAGTACAATAAATTGAGCCCTCAATGATTTACAGAATTACCCTTGAACGATATAATTGTACATAGAAATCACTGTTCATCGTTCATCGATACAAATATATATTTTTTACCGACAGCTCGGTTCGCCGAAAGAAATATTTATCATTCTTTCGGCGAACCGAGCTGTCGGTAAAAAAAATATATTTGTATCGATGAACGATGAACAGTGATTTCTATGTACAATTATATCGTTCAAGGGTAATTCTGTAAATCATTCGGAGCCCCAATAAATTTTGGGGGTTCCCCATACCCCCAAAATTTAATGTTTTTTTTTCTATTTTTGCGTGAAAATCTTAATGCGGTTCACGGAATACATCTACTTACTAAGTTTCAACAGTATATTTTATTTATTTATTTATTTGTTATCATACATACAGCTACCATTATAGGAAAATAACCTAATTCGATAGTTCTTATAGTTTCGGAAAAAAGTGGCTGTGACATACGGACGGACAGACAGACAGACAGACAGACATGACGAATTTATAAGGGTTCCGTTTTTTGCCATTTGGCTACAGAACCATAAAAACTGCCTTCGTAGCGGGGCCAACTACAAATAAAATAAAATATTCTTGTATTACCATTGTTGGAACCAATTTTTATCTAAAGTGTTAATATACATTAATCTAATCAATTAATTTACGTCGGCATATCGATTTATCAATAACGTGATGCCTTATTTTATTTAATAATATTTTTTTAGGGTCAAGATAATTTTTAAGATCATATAGTACTTTAGGTTCGTTCGTTGTGGTGATATAATTATAAGGTATTTTGGCTATGATTAAGTCATAGTTTTATAAAGTAGATAGTCTTATAGTATAGGTTTTCCTAGAACAGAGAAGCAAGAGGAAATAATTAGGTTTTTTTTTCGTCAAACGATATATGCAGACGCGCGCGACGAGCTTGGAATTTTAAATGTACTTCATAGTATCATGCTACTGGTATTTTAAATGGTATATATAAAACAATGTTACAACACTCTGAGACATGTTTTATGTATACAAGACATGCTATTTATTGAAATCTGTTCGTTTAGAAATCATCGCTATGTTCATCAAGAATTTAGATTTGATTTATTATCTTTTGTAATTGGGTTTAATAAATATATATATATATATTTAAATAAAAATCTGTATTTTTAAACATGCATGCTACAAATTATATTATTACTCCACCATTTTTTTATTTTTTTATAGACAACATTTTATAACACAAGTTGCTGTAGATTTTATCCAAGGAATGCTGCTCATTTCTATAATAGGCCATTCATAACGGAGTAAGAAATATCTCAGCTGACCGCAGACCATTCGGTGGGTAGCGGGTATTCCGTTTAACAGCTTTGTGAACGTATTGTTTTGTCCGCCACAATTTCCTCTAAATTTACCTCGTATATCGTTTTTATTTTCCAAAATAATACGAAATTTACACATAGTTTACTAAGTATGTTCTCCTTTTTAGTGTAGGTATGATCCAATGAGCTGGTAGCGGTCATTTTGTTAAAATGAAATTAGTTTTTGGCGTGTTTCTGGACTACTTATTCAATAGTCTGTTAGCAGCGTTTGAGGGGAAGAGGGTTGAAATGTACTATCCAGTAGGATAAGTAGTTGCAACATGCAATGATTTTTTATTTTACAAATTATTTCTTGTGAATACAAAAAAGGAAAACGTTTATTTTAAGGATTTTTTTAAAAAAATTTAACGAAAAAAAAATTAAAGGCTTGTTTGTTTTTCTATTTGTCGTAAATAATGGATCGACGTAAGTTTTTGCACAAACAGTTTTGGCTTGGCCTAGATCGTAATGCCACTGTTGAGATGCCATCTTATATCACGTGAAAATCGCCGTTAGCACGTTAAAGTTAACAAATGGAAACTAGAGCTAGTTTCCAAGTTAATCCTGCTACAAAAAATGCTATTGTTCTTTTTTTATTCTTTTGTTTTAAGGACTTTTAGAGTCGTGTTTCAACTATAACAGGTTTTAACAAATGTTAAAAACTATAGGTAGGTATTTCGGAACCTTGTAAAGTAAAGAACCCTCTGCGTCTGAAGTAGTCAAGCCGGCCAGGATACTTTGGGATACTCCCACATAACTTCAAATCGAAATAAAATTGTGTGCAATATCTGCTTGAATGGTTTTATTGTGGAGTCATATATGTTATGTATATCTTTCATAGCACTTGAGTTATTTAAATACGAAGTACACCGTTGGTTATGCTGTAAACGTCAACGGATCACATTTCTAAGAATTTCCCAAATATTTCAAGTCGCGAGTTATGAAGCAAACCAAAATCGTTTTGTTTACAACTCCAAAGAATGGCTCATTTTATTATTGCTAACGTTCTCTTTGCTTTATTTCAAAACACAAACGTTTCTTACATCCATATTCACGTAAAACAGAACTCGTTTGTGTAACGAAAACAAATACATATTATACCTGTTTATTTGACATTTAGAGAACAGCTGCTCTTACAGTTGGCTTTTGGCAAGAATTTTAGGCCAATGTCTTGTTAATAATTCTTAAACCTCGGCCTCACTAGGATTTTCTCGTTCAGTCCCTCTTTCCTCTATTCTCTACCAGTCAACCATAGGGGTGTTCGAGGCAAAAATGTATATCACTAGAATGAACAAGTTAGTTTCCTTCCGCTTCTGATACGAAATTACAGATTCCCGCGATACTGCACGTACGGTTATTTTATGTTATCTTTATTTGTTTAAATATTTTTATCAAGTTTCGTCGCAATAACTGCATAGTCAAAAATATTAACGTGTAATTCGTGTAAATCGTATCGTGTTTTCATTGCAATGTTGTCAAATCGACAAAGAACACGCCAGTCAGTATACGGGTCTACTTACAGTTTACTAAATAATATGCGATATAATGATGACTAATATGTAGTACATTTCCCTAAACGAGTTCCCTGTAATAACTAGGCTTCGTCTCGACTACACAATCGTCACGTACAGCCTGACTCACGCGTGAGAAATCTTATTTTTATCTTTCCCTTCTTTATAAAGTAAGCAAGTTCATTCATTCAGAAATAGTTAATCATAACACAAGTAACACAAACATAAGGGTCTGGTCACATCATTGAAATCTAACACAAAGATAACATGTTTTTGTGACTAGAGTTCGGTAGTTATGTTTTGACATTATTACTTCGAATCACCATTCGTCCCCGAGTCACTTTACTTACCGTACGTAACACTTGTCCAACTTACACTAACCCTTATAAAGTGATCACGTTTTATTTCACAAGCTCGTTGAACCGAGCTCTTGACCTGTAAATTGACTTTCGCACTTATTAACCGATAATTAATTTAAAGAATCATTGCCATGATAATCATATTAAAGTATTAGCGACTTACCACATCATGCATATTAAGCGATAACTGTCACGGTTTTAAATTAAATTGTATTCAACCCAATAGTAGAATGATTTAATGTTTTGATAACAGTTTCTTACGCCTATTTACTTTTTCAGTTTCCGATTACTGTATAGCGCAAAATTTACGCTATCAATAGTGTTCAAGTTACTAGATAGTATTACTAATTCGCTCAATTAAAAAAAAAAATGTACAAAAAATGTATCAATTGTTTTACGCATAAATTGTTTTTCACAATCACACCATAGCCCCAAACTAAGCAAAGCTTTTACTGTGGCGACTAGATAACGGATTAACATACTTAAATATTTTTATAAACATCCATGACTTCGGTACAAATGCTCGTGCTCATCACACAAACATTTGCTCCTTGCGGGATTCGAACCCGTAACCGCTGGCTTTGTACCGGAGCGCTATATAAAAGTTAACAAAGGTTTGAGATGATTGGTCTACATTTGATGAGAGGAAGTATTGACATTTAGCAATGGTCAACAGAATGACCATTAGTTGGACTTATCTTATTTTAATTACATAAAGAAGAACCACGCAGTAAAAACCACTGTAAATTGTACCTTATAATTTTACGAGTTTTCTAAATTAGGGCAGAGCTACACAGCGATTAAGCGATGTTGACTAGGTCAAGAGCAAGGCACGCATATTGTGTGTGTCAAATCAATCAGCTACGAGACAATCTTCTCATTATCGTGTTCTCAAAAAGCTTTCAAATACTTGCAAGTCTTGGAAAGCAATCGTCGTATATATTCATTCAATAATGAATATATTGTATACACATTCTCTGAAGGTTGGCTAAGTATGTTAAAATTAATTCAGTGCTCATTTACAATGCCATAACCCTGGTTTTCTATCGAAACCGCGTAATATTTGTTCAAAGTTCGACAAGCATCGCGGTTAAACGTAACAAATCTTACAAAACTTTTACTTTAGATTTTTAGATTATATTATTAGATCAATATTTCGCAATACATCGTACTACAGGCAACAGTTCATTCATGTAATTATTTGTTTCCCATCTACGTGCACCATCACATGTGTTATTGTTTCGTTGTTGCAGTGCTAGACCAGGGCGATCCGCGCCCGTCCAAGTCGAGTGCGGCGGAGCAGCAGCAGAGCAAACACCAGACCACCGTCGAGTTCATAGCTGAAGACGAGGAGGTGCGTACCACACTCCATATTGGTACATGTGATACGCGATCGTGAGAATTAGGCTCAAACGTTTCGTAGACACGTAATTCTGCGTCTAACTTATAAATAAGTTCCTTACGCGCGCGTGCCTACTTTGAAAAAACTTGCGAAGAGTTGCCTGCGCTCTCTACCTAACGATAAGGCCCAAACTTTGCAATGACTACCGATCTCACAAATTGGTCTCGTCTAACTGAAGGAAATCGAATCGATTCTGCCTAGGGTTTCGATAATCCTGCACTTGTGACCTTGGTACAACGTCGCAAACTCTTGACAAACAAATACCATTGTGTAAGCGGCTTCACAAGGCTAACTTGGAGAACGCTGGCTGGTCACGTCGCGGATGCCTTAATCCGCATGCCTCGGGCGCGCTACTACAGATTAAAAAACACTTTCTATCGATAGAAGTCAGTAGATGCTAGCTGCATGCTAATGACATTCTATGTAAGTATTTCTATAAATAATAGTTACGAAAACAATAATGTTATAGCATGTTAAGAGTTAACTCGAAACTTGGTGAAGTATGCCACGTCTTCGTTAAGTAATAGAGACTGATAACTTTCACGTTTTTAAATAACTCAATATCAAACTTTATAATTAGAGAAACTTCTGGGTCACACCGTAAGCCGTAAGATGATCCCGCTACTATATTAAATTTTTACGTATATTACTTAAATTAACTGGGATTTATTCATATTCATAACTTTTTGATCATGCAAATACATATATTATTATGATGATGCCTCTGAGATAGTTTTTCATGTTTGTATGTCAACTTCAACATTCGATTTTTTACCTTTACCACCCAATTTTGTCAACTTTTCCATGTTTCCAGAAACGCTTGTAGAAAACTTTATAGCTGTTATATTTGCCATTGTTGATACATATGTACGTTAAAAGTTACACAATCCGGAGAAGCGATTGCCTAAATATTTCGCTCACTCGTATTAGTCACTTATGAAGTCATTGAAAAAGTTATACGTTAATATTACAACACTTTGTACACAAGCTAACATATTTATACTGTGCTTTGTATCAATTACAAGGTTTTATAACTAACATAGCATTAAGCTTAAACTCTAATGTCTTATCTCCCACATCATGACGAATAGAAATAACTTAACACAGTCAACGTAATGTTTTATGTTAAAAATCATAACCGTAATTTATTCCAAACATATCTTATACACAGCTAAAACACAGATAACGATGTTTACTCACGAGGTTCGTGAGATATGCAGGTGTACGTACGTGGCGCACGTGGACCGTTCGTAGGTAACACTCGAACATGGTTTTCCTCATTGCGATTGCTCGATAGTACTTATAAATGCTTGAGTATTTGATTTCAGCTAATGTTTTAGTGGGCGAATAAGTGGACCATTCACCTGACACTATATTATGGTGACCAACCCTCTGTGCTCATTTTACGGTACATAATATAACCTTAAAATACAAGATTTGAAGAAGAAATACGGGACAACTCGTTAATGTTCTTATTTATATATTTTTATTAGTAATGGGCCGAGTACTCGGTTAATACTCGGTACTCGGAGTACTCGGCGGGTTATTTAATACTCATACTCGGCCGAATAACTCGATTTTGATGCCGAGTATACTCGGTTTGAGTAAAACAATATATTTTAGTAGATATAATTAAAACAACAGTGTTATTCTTTTGTGTGTTTAAATTATAACATGGTTTAACATTGCCGTCGTAGAAGCCTTTCGTCCAACACCACTACGTGAAACCAGAGAATTGCATAAGGTACGTTTGACTTTGGTTTTATCTTCTTCAATCTCGTCGTAAAATGCCAAATTCATCGTTGACATAGTGAACGCACTATGTCAACGATCACCAGGTACTACTACACACCTCCTACACACAATCTTGTACTTGTTTACGCGCTCGAAACAGGAATTTGATTGAACCGAGTTACTCGCCGAGTACTCGGTTGGAAAAAAAAAACCTGAGTAAAACTCGGTACTCGTTACTCGGCAAAAGTGCTACTCGGCGCATCTTAAATTTTTATATAAATCACAAAAAAATGCGGTTATCAATGTTACATTACATAACAAATCAACCATAAAATTACTTTACTTAAAATAACAAACTAAAAGGAACAAAATTCTTGATAAAATCTATATCTCTATAAATCAGTCAACTAAAAATCTCTCTAGTCGAAAAAATGCCGTGTGGTCCTATTTTTGTCTTATCTAACTAAATACAAGGCACGGCCAAAATGATAGCTGAAATACGGGATGTCCCGTAAAACACAGGACAGTTGACCAGCCTAAAGGTGATAGCACGGGTTGCGTAATTGCGTCTAGTCTGTTCTCTTCTCTCTTTCTCTCTGACAAAGTCAAAGTATAATAGAGTGACATACTGCAAAGCGTCGCGAGTTGAAATTGTCCCTGGATTTCCTGAAATCACCAGTTCTCAGGAATTTCAAGAAATCTCAGAGGAAATTACATTTCTTTTTTGTCGAAAGGACTTGCTGTTATTTGCTGATGGCCTTTAAAGCTTCACTGGGCAGAGTGGCCAGTGTGGAATAGGAATAATGTATTTGCATATAACACGGTATAGACAATGGCGATATTAATATGTTTTCTCCAGCATTAACTGGAAAAAAGACTTGTATGTTATTACAAATACAATAAATTCAATTAATTATTTAAAAAAAAGGATTTATAATATATTATAAAAAATCAATTAAGTATTCTGGAGGTACTAAAATGCGGGAGTGTTTGTCGAGCTATAAATACATAACCTTAGTATCTATAGTGGTTGCATCGTAGTCCGTTACGGTTTCGCTCTTTAAAAACCTAAGTGGAAAAACCTTTAGCGATTGCACCTTCGTCAGTCCCATCGACTTCACAAAGCAGTCCGCGGCGGGTTAAGTTTATACCTAATGTTATCTATTCTGTGCTACGAGCGCACGACACTAATTGTTAAAAAAAGTATTTTGTACCTACATTTATGAAAAATGACAGTTAAGGTCATATAAAATATTAGACACTTAATTTCTTGTTTCTTTGGTCGTATTATTTTTACTGAACTACTTTATTTTAATTTGATGCCATTAAATTTTTACAGTCAAAGTACAGTCAACAGCGCATTATTATACTCCCATCTTAAGTGGACCACGCGTTAAAGATACATTTGATACAAATAACGGATCAGCCTATACTGACCATAAATAGCTTGATGACTGTATATTACTTTCCCTATCTTATCTCAATAAGCCGCTGCATAAACAGTTCATGAGATTATAAGCTCTATCACAGAATACCTTATTGTTACTGTTTTAACTGTACTTGGATTACTTTCCCATCACTACCGCAACGTCTTGATATCCTATAAACCTAACCCAACCAGTTAAGCTTGGGTAGGTCCTGACCAAAAGGAAATATAATGTCTATCACTTCTTGAGGGCAACAAAATTATTCAGAAGTCAGTTGCAGGGATTCGAAGTTTAGTATCTTCTCTCCATCGCAAAGCAGGTGGTAGTTGATAAAAAATGGAATAATAATTATGCAGGAAGGATTTAAGCTACCGACGAATAAATCACAAGAATTCAGAACCCATTACGTCAGCTATTGCAGGATTATTGATTAAATAAATAGGTTAATGTGAAGCAAATAAACTCACCTACATTACCTACATCTCTCTTACAATCTGGCCAAGCCTCGATTGCAAGATAAATGTGCCTATGGTTAAAATTATAGTCATAAGTATTTCCTGTTTGAGTTGACAATAAAGATGTGGATTTCAACAGTTTTAAATAGCGTTTTTATTATGTTTGCTTGAAAGCAAAAAATCCCCTTACGAATACTTCACTGAGGCCGAACAAAACATCGCACACAAAATTGGTTGAACCAATCGATTTGCGAACACCTATTACACTGAGCGAACATCTGTGTCAAATGGGAATTATGAAAAATATACGAGTCAATTCAATACCGAAAACTGAACGCAAAAAAACATCCTGGAAAATATTTTGACAATTTATATTTTACGTGACATAAAAAATATATACGATACAAACATAAGTAGGTACTACACACACGTTCGCTGCTTCGAATGAGTTACAAATCACTTTGGTCTAGACTTAGACTCTCCTGCACTAGATATCTCTAGCCTGTCTAATTGCCTGTTTAGTCGCCCGACCATACTCGTATGTCGGACCGGACATCCTATGCAAGTACTTACCGCGACGCGTGCCACACTGTACCTCAGTTGTTTAATTAAATGTATGGTCACAGTGTATATATCTATTTAAGATATTATGTACACTACATGCTTACATGCACCATCACGTGTTACTACACAATGTGGTATTAGACAAAAAACGTCAATAAAAATTAAAATATATAATGCAGCCAGTCTCTAGCCAATTTTAAGTTTACGAAATAACTCGTCTCTTTCTTAATGAAAAAAAAACGGGCAAGTGCGAATCGGACTCGCGCACCGACCTAACCTGTAGGTATATAAGTAAAAGTTCACCCATCACGACAATCTACGCGTTCATGAGGAAAGGGGTAGTAAGTTTAAAATTATTAAAAATATGATGTAACTAAAAATTAGTAGTTTATAGTTTA
This sequence comes from Anania hortulata, assembly GCA_963576865.1. NCBI lineage: Eukaryota > Metazoa > Arthropoda > Insecta > Lepidoptera > Crambidae > Anania > Anania hortulata. Next base: position 3,952,406 of record OY756399.1, on the reverse strand, counting down.
GGTTAAGTTAGTTTATTTAAAGTATTTATTTTATTTTATTAATTCTATGATTTAATATGTGTATTTTATATGAATGTATCAATAAAGAATGATGTTTATTTTCTACTAAAAATTTACGGTTTTCGCAATTTTTCCTTTATCTGTGCTATAAGTCGTTGCTTTGTACCAAATTTCAAGATTCTGAGTTCACGGGAAGTACCCTGTAGGTTTTGATTCCCTTGCGAGTGTCAAAAATTTGCAAATTTGCGGCATAAACGGCTGTATCTTTTGATTGCGTTGGCTTTGAAGTTTGATTTTTTTACAGTTCTAAGGGACAGTAGACCTGAGCATTTGATATTAATTCCAGCTTGATACCTCCACGCGTTCCTGAGAAAAAGGGTCATGACAGACCGGACAACAATGTAATCCTATAAGGGTTCCGTTTTTCCTTTCTAGGTACGGAACCCTAAAAACAAACTAAAAATTAATAGAGGTCAAACTATTATAGCACCCTTAAAGAATAATTTTAGATAGGATAAAGTATGACAGAAACATGGCATAAAAGGAAAAGATACTTAGTTTTTTGGTTAAAAAATGTCTATTAATAAATAATTAGCCTGTCTCTTTTTATTCATTACATATTGATTTGATATTGTGTCACGTTGACATACAAAATGACGAAAAGATTTTAGTACACAATTTAAACGTTATTCTAAGAAAAGAACCAAGCATTGCTAAACAAGAATCTGTTTGTGACAAAATATTCGGACAAGTTGTCAACTAACTAACCAATTAATATTCATTAAACGAACTTGAACTATGAATAAATCGCGAATTAATAATGGGTTTATAAATCTATTTTTGGCCTAATTTAAAAGGTTAAACGCAATGGAATAATTTGAAAACTGTTGAGTTGCATTACTTATCTCGAGAATTTAACAAAATTGTTAAAATTAAAAAGTGGACATGTTTCGGCGATGTGGTCCAGAAAGTTGATATGTGTCGTACGTATCACATATTCTACGCCAGAACTTGTTTTATAAGTTAGCTGTTTGAGACGGCGACAACTTGTTATTTGTTCTTATGAGATTCTTGGTTTATTTATGACTTCTGTAACTTTGTAAGACTTGGGAAGAGTAAAATAGAAATTCATTCCACAATACGATTTTATTATTAACAATATGACGGATTGAAAATATACGGTGTTGGCCCACCGTAGTAAATCGATTCAGTTTCGGGAACTTTGAAAAATGACACTTATTCATGTTGATCAGGATGGCTAATATGGCTATTACATAATAATAGCCGATTTGCGAATAACTAACTTATTTGAATTATGTTGAAATGCAAATAACTACCTAAATCTTCGTAAAGTCTGGTATCTGTTTATGCAAGCTACCTTAACATTATATATTAGTTTTAGTGGATATCTGAAAAACTAGCCGTGTACAAGTGATTTTACCCAAAGTTTTTGATTTTAATTTAGCATTTCACGGTGTGTCGGATCGATTGAAAAACGCTGAATGATAGTTTCGTCTAAATATAGCTACTGAATGTACGTATATCATTAATGATGATGACTTCGGTTGTAGTAAATCCAACTTATCTTGTCAATGACAGAGAATCAGATATTGTCGCGACTTCGCGAGTCCTGACAATACCACTGCTCATTCCGCGTTTCGGTACATCCGCTACGTTCGTTTGCTTTCTTGGTATTCCATCTCCAATGACAATGACAATACGACTTCCGTAGCCGAGAGGCAATCACGCCGGACTTGGCTTCGCTATTTCGCTATTAAATTCCAGGTCAGGTGAACGTAGAAAACGCACTTTTCTATATTGTCCCTGGTCCGGGTGGTGTGGTACCGTCATTGTTTCTGATTTCTATAACGCAAGTGCTTTTGCTACTTACCCTAGGATCAGAGCAATGTATGTGATGTTGACCAATATTTATTTGTATGCGCTTAATAAATAAATATGATCTAAAAGAACGGATCGATTATATAGCCACAAGCCCTGAATATGTATGACGAGGATGGAAACCATGCGGCGTCCATTGCCTTTCATTCCGTTGATATTCAGCGTTAATTATCTATAGGGCCTACATCCAATGGCTCCCTTATCAGGTCCGTTTATGCAAGAACCTTGCTACCTTAGCAGCCTTGAACCTTTCAATTGCATTGAAAAATATTGATCCAAGCACTCGAGGACGTGACGTCTGTATGTTTAAAAATTTATAGAAATATCGAACTTGTAATAATGAAATACAAGAACGTAGTCAGTCAACTTAATTTTTTCCTTAAATGGCATAGCGGAAGCTCAAGCTTGTTTTGAATATATTTAAACATATTGATTTAACAAATAACCTTTAAATTATTAATAGATTTCGCAAGATTTAATTTTTTTATTATACCGGTATTAGAACACAAAAAAATCGCATGAATAATTATTTGATTATCGAAGCATGTTAATTAGTAAAATTCTTTTGGGAATGAGACTACAGTACAGAAAATTTAGATTTCGTTGAAATTGAACGTATTTACACAATTTATGTAAAAACCTTTGATTTTATTGACGCTTAAACAATCCGTTTGACGTGATGTATTGACGGTTGATTTAAAACGATTAGTAATTTGTGAATTCCTAAAGCTATACTTACATAAATATATATTTTTTCGTTTAAATCGTGGAAGCTTTGAAGAAACTAGCTTGAATAGCTTGCTTACCTTTAACGTATGTCGTAATCGTAACCGGCAGACAAAACTGCCTTTCTCTCGCTAGACTGTATCAACACTGCCGAGATAATATTAAACTGATTTTTTAAGGCTGGTACAAATTACAATCCCGAGAAAAATTGGTTTTGAAGACATCATAATTCATTAACATTAAAAACATATTTCTGCTTATTTTAACTTTTCATGTTTATTTAAGTCTTAATTCCTTGCGATACTCTAAAAATAAACGCAAGTTTACCTGTCAACGCATTTCCCAGTGGAGGTCGATTAGTTACTAACTTATGTTTTATTTTGAAGGAAGTGAAGTACAAAAAACGTTCTGCGTCAATGTATGCCGGAAAATAATTCACAAAAATAAAATGTTGTAGACGTGACTTGTAGCCGTAAATACAATCTTGGTCTAACAATCGAATATTCGATACGCATCCGAGCTTATCTTCCCACCGAGGGCATCGGTCTGGTTTCTTGCTGCCTATACCTCAATGCACATCGCTCGCTTCCCAACCCCGCTGCATTTAGCATTCCGAGAAACAGTACTAATGTGATATGGTCACAATACATGACGAATTGACACTACTCCGCTTGAAAACTCACTTTTTCCTTATAACTCTTCAATGTAAAATTCACGAGGACGGTAGGTACTTAGTTTTGATTTACCTAGACGAATGTGTCATCAATTTAAATAATGTACGTACTGTATTTTATAGTGCACTAGCTGTTGCCCGCGACTTCGATCGCGGAGTCTGCAAAAACACAGTTACTCAAACCCAAGAAGCACATACCTTATAGAGTAGAAAATTAAATATCATATGATTTGTTTGACAAATTTACCGCCATTTTTTTAAATCTGTATATGTACTGTTTTTGTATGGGCGAGCGTTGACAGAAGTTTTATTTCATACTAATTGTAAGTGAAATATCACTTACCAGTTTCGGGGAACGATGGTTCGTATTGCTGCTCTTTAGGGTATGTTCTCAATGCTATAAACTAAAGACTACGCGGACGAAGCCGCGAGCAACAGCTAACGTTTTACATTTTCTTTTCACATTAAAAATGTTTTCCAATGAAACAGCGATTATCAACGTGTGAACGATCAATTGTGTATTTTATACCTTTTAACGTATGTGGTGTTGTGAATGAGCGTTCAAAAAATGTTTAGTTGTTAATGTACGCAAGGGTTCATATTCACAGATAGGATGCTCTAACTTGAATACAGACATAATAACCTAATTGTGGTTGTAAGAAAACCGCATTGCCATGCGGCCGTAACTTAATAGAGGAAATGGTACATGCTTTACAGACGGACAACTAATTTGATCAGCTGGACAACAGTTATAGACACCGTATATGACTCATTTCATAACTGTGCCTTACTCATTACTATTACGTTACGTTCATTCTAAAAACAAAAAGAGACAATTAAGTTAAGTTAGGTAAAGTAATTTGTTTATAAACAATCGGTAACATTTTCCTCAATCAGTAACGAAGCGAATAGTGGCTCCTTGGTTACAGGCTACAGCTTATTTTTAAGATTTTCACAACATTGTTGCTGTCTTCTTGAAAAGATTCTCCATTGTCTTGTGATTAAAATTATTTTCAGTACGAAAAGAGTGAACTAGTTTCTTAATACAGCAAAAAAAACCTTGATTGGGATCTCATAACAGGACAACAATTCTACAAACTGTATATTGCTTGTACTATCAATTTTTAATGAAGATGGCAAATATTTAAAATTCTTCACATGAGTTTGACAAATTATATTAATCAGTTACAGACTTATTAATATTATGGAATATGAAGGATGTCTTCTCCGAAAACTTTAAGTTCACTGTCACCTAAAGACGTAGGTCTTTTAGCTAAAAAAAAATTAAAAGAACAATCTAAGAAACATCTATTAACAGATTTCCTCATACCTGCGCGCGATTAACCTTGTGTATCCTGCCTGCACGACTTCTATCAGTATCAAGGTTCTGTCGGGTGCTTGCCTCCAAATTTGATTAAAATTAAAAGGGTATGGATCTAAGTCTAATGTGCCATCAAACGGTGTTGTGTTTCTTTGACATCACTATCAATGGCAACAAAACTACTAAATTCTGCATTGCTTGAGATTCTGGCTTAATCTTATTGATAGCTTGTCGTCCATGAAAAAAAAAAGTGTTTAGGCCCCCGATTCCGAACCTTATGGTAACAAATTGTCGACGGGAAAACCACGTGACAGTATAGGATTCAACATTAGTATCACTTGATTCACCGGTTGACAACTCGTTATCGAAACGTTCTGAACCGGGAGTCAGGTTCACTTATTTTTATAGTTTAAGTCGTACGTTTGTTAAGGTTTCCGAAGGCGTGGTCGTGTTAAATATCCAAACAATGCTCTTTGTTCAAAAACTTGTTTATTGCGAAATATGTTTCCATTGATCTTGTGGAAAATGTTTTTCTTTTACCGACGTACTCGTTGAAAGTTCTATTATTACGTCTATTTTTGATTCCTCGAAAAACGAATCAAAAGAATTCGTTTTCTATTTCTTAGTATTCCTTTAAGACTCGCGGATGAAAAAAGAAGTAGTTACTTGATATTTGGTACGAGCTTTAGCTATTGAGTTCGGAGTGAATCTTATCCAACGCCATCTTACGCAATATGTTTATTTATTTATTTAATTAACAAAAATTCTGGTGGTTAGGTAGGTTTGTAAAAAAATTTTGAGGTGATGCAAATATTGTTAGACACACTCGTCACATGTCATAACATCCATTTAAATCGTCGATTCGACCTTTTATATGACTGATCAATAATATTACTCATACATAACTATTGCTTATTTTTTTATTTATTACTCTAACTAGAAAAAACAACTAAATAGCCACTAATAACTAACGTGATTTTAGTATGTCGTTCTATTTAACCTCCACTTGACATACCTTTAATGTTATTTGATTTATACATCTTGTTATAAATTAATTAGTAATTTGTTGAACACTCCCAAAGAACACAACGTTGCATTAAACGGTAATGTGTCGTCAATTTAAACAAGCTGGTATGCCGTTATGGTACATTCGCCTTTTATTTGGTGAAGGGTAAACCAGCAACTTATAGTTCGGTCGAGTCGCAAAGGTCGTTTTAGCGCTGAGATGCTGATCAATCGATCAAGATACGAGTAACAACGCAGATTACCTATAATATGTGTATTTGATTAAAGTAACAGTTTATCGAGTGATGTTTATACACTTCATATATATCGCACACTGATTGTCATGATCTCGAAGTAAGGGATTATCATCCTTGTATTATATCAGGTATCAGACAATGAATTTGGCCAGAGGTGTCTTCAAGCACACCCAGACCCAAGTAATTTATGAAAAAAGCGTTTTCTGAATTGACCTATTGCGTTCAAAGCGAGTCACTACGCCAATCGGGTAATCGGGTTGTCTGTCATATGTCATGTTCATCGGTTAGGCCATGTGTTAATATCACCACAATCACTTGCAACCAGGACGATATCAAATTCTTTAATACCTAGGCGTTTTTTTTTTCTGAAATCGTGTTTTACATATAAGCCACATACTGATTAAATATAGATATTTTTCGGTCTTACCGGTCGGCAAGTTCGGTACTATAGGTACCAGACGTATTCGGATAATATATACCTATAGCGCCCTCTCACAAAATTTTGAGGCAATATTTGATTATCATCCGTCGGAAACAATACAAGTACCACATAATTTTACTAGATGGCGCTATATAAATAAAGGATGTGACTTGGCTGGGAAAAAACAATTTTATAATAAAATTGTCAGCATAAGAACGGATAAAAGGTTCCAAAAATAGCTATAAAAACCTTGTTTTTGTGTGTTAAATTGCGTTTTTACATGAAATACAACAAACTTAATAAGCAAGACCTTATCTAAATACAACATTTTTTCCAAATCGTTAGAGCCGTTTCTGAGATACGCGAAAAAAAAATATATAGAATAATTGCTCGTTGACAATACCGACAACATTTCTTAACTGGGTGACTCCCAGTCTATCTAGGTAGGTCCCAAGCTCCCAGCAGACCCGAGCGAATTCAGAATCAAACTCGGCGGGATCCTCGGCGGTCTCGGCAAACAACCGCACCAAGCTGTCAAATAAATCACATACGTAATCAGGCCTTAAATACATCCGTAGTTCCGAATGAGTACCTACAGGCAAGTGCAAAAGTCATTACGCGTTACTGCCCTGCACTGAGGAGGAAAAAAAAAATTGTGTTTACAGCTACAGTCAAGCAAAACTAATTTTATTAATGATACTGGCTAACTGCATAAAATAGTCAGCCCCAAGTGTCAAAGATTGAGCTGAGCATGAGCTTTTAACAGCCGCCAATTTTCAGAAGAGCTTTTTTCATTTAGCAACGTCCAAGTGCTTTGACCGTTAGCGTCGCCGCGTCGTTGTAATCAAGTTCCTGTTCTAGAAAATATTTGTTAACGAACCCGAGTTCATTACACTCATTTGAAGAATCGTCAGTGTGTATTTTTTATTTTAATGCCTCGGTCATTTACTTCTTGGCCAAGTTAGATGTGCAATTTGATCCTGATATTAAGATCTCAAGTTGTTACTAGCGCATGACGTCTCAGCGACTTCGCGACAAACATTTCGAAAAAATCTAAAGTTCTGACGTCAGAACGGGGAAATATTATAACCACGATGATTTATAGTTAGATAAGTAATAGACATTATATGGAATTAATATTTAACCTCTTTCCCTTAGCAGCAAGTTTCGAAAATCGCAATAACAATTAATTGCAATTACAACAATCCTTTGATAGGTGAAGCGTATCGGTAACAATTGATTCGATCCAATTGGTCGAGAGGCCGAGCGTTACGCTCAGCAGCTGTCTCTATACTTTACATGTGCATGGACTTATAAAACAGTCTCAGTTTTGGGACTAGATCTACGAATCCTGGTGGAAACATACTAATCTGGCATAAATAATCAGTGGTCCAGTCTTTAAAGCTAATCACATCAGCTCAGTCTTACAATTTAAAAAGAATCTAGAAATGAGAGGAAGCGTATTTTGTTAACAAACAAAATCATAATAAAGAGGAACTACTATACCTTTATGACCTTTTTATTCTAATATTTTCACTTGATACGAGTTTTAGGATTCGCTTAAGAGACTACTCATAGCACCGTAGATTTGGTGGTTATGGCTTAAAATTCCATCTTGTATGTTACGAAACATCATTTAACATCTTTCCCATTGATTGAACTCGAAGACTGAGGAACTGAGATTGGTTTATTAATATGCGCTGTGACCTACTGTTGCGCGCCGCTATTAGCACGCTAACAAAACGCAATTAGTTTTGAAACATATTAATTTGTGAGCTCTTTGATTGCATGCGTAATCGAAACGATGATAATTAAATCTCAAATTATTCTGCTTCTAATCATTTTATTCCGGTGGCTTTTACGTATAATTGCTATGTAATATCAAAGGTAATATTAATAAACATAACTAGTTTAGAGAGATATAACACAGTTCATTTTTAACAGAAAATTGTTTTATTGTGTAAAGAAAAGAAACACATATGTTATTAATAAAATGGATTAAATATTATGGTTTTTATACTCTAAATAGACCGAGTATTATGGCTCCTTAGGCTGCAATTAAACAACATGAATTCGGTGATTTTATTTTGTGAATCTGCACGCGCTGCCGCCATCCTCCACTATATATTTTGTATAAAATATATAGTGGTCACAGTGCCAAAAGAATTTTGGCTTGCATGCAGCGTATTTTCCGAAAATGCATTTGCTTTAAATCTCTCAATGTACTAAATAAAAGTGTGGCCTGTTTTCCAAAATATTATCTTGTAATTTAACATTAATTATTCTTCTATATAACTTGTATGACAATAGCAAGCTGTTAATTAAACTCAACTAATCTATTTATAGGTTTTAAAGCAATTTATAACCAAATTTCACAAATAATTGTAAATGAACCGGGTTTTCAGGGTTCAAATGAGGTGTAATGTGAAATCTTGGTACTATTTGTAAATAGTGTCAACATCCTAAATTATATAGGCTTAAATTGGCCTAAATGCATCTATATAGTCACGTTCTGTCTCTTCTTTACAGAGTGAAGCGCTCGAGTGTCCACTATGCCTGTCGACGGTGCCCACGACGAGCGTGGTGCGGCTGGCGGGCTGCTTCCACCGCTGCTGCGAGCCGTGCCTGCGGCAGTACCTGGCCATAGAGATCTTCGAGGCGCGGGTGCCCGTCAACTGTCCCGTCTGCCACGAGAGCATGCATCCTTCAGGTAAGTGACAACAGTCACATCTCCTGTCAACTATCCGAGCGTATGTTAGGTTAGTCAGTAACATAAACGACATGAGATTTGGTTACCTACGTATCCAATGTCTGGATCAACGACCGGGGTGGTAGCTCAGTGGTCTTGACTCACAACTGTGGGTCATGAGTTCGCGTCCAAGCACATCTCTGGATATTTCAGAATCTATGCATTGTGAGGAACCGTACACACTCGGATAACAATGGATGTGTAGCCGTGGTCCAAAATGGTCTGGTTACGCTATGTTAGGGTTACGGAGGTCTGTACTCTCGTGGCGATGGCTCCAAATGTAAGAACTAAGTAGACATGCCGCATCTTGGATCATAGTTAAGGGTACCCCGAACCCGACTCAAACTGAACAAAGCGCTAGAAGAAAATATTTAGAATCGTGCTAATAAAATAAATTAGTGTTTAATAAACTCTGGAGAAATGAACATATTCAATGATGCATGTAAGTAAGGGAGGATAGATTGTATATAAATGATAACGTTTTACTTGTCTAGTATTAAATAATTACACCTGCCTAACAAGATATCTATTAATGCATTAGTCATAAAGCAATACTCCTAATACAATTGCAGACAAGTACCGACATATTTATTACTACAACTGCATAATATCAATAGTCATCTCATTTAAGTAAGCCATTAATGTGAAACTCACCAGCTTCGCATCGCACACTTCTGCGTCATGCACGTAAATAAATGATATTTCACATCAATATTGTAATTTACAACGACTTTCCTTCCTGGAACAATAATCGATATAATTGCCGTTGAATTAGTTGTATGCGTCGTGACTCAGGCATTTCATTCACCATGAATCGACATTTCACAATAAATCTAAAATAGTGTAAAATAGTGCATATTGGTGATAAAAACGTTCATGTAGTCAACATAGTTCATGGAAAATCGATTGCTTTGTTAACGGTGAGGCGTTAACCGCTTTGACGTGATATAAGTGCTCTTCACATCAGTTAAAGTCATCGGCATTATATTATAACTAAGAATGCACTCATTTAACTTCTTTTGGGGTTGTTTTCATAACTCAAATACAACTACAACAACAGTAATTATTCTCTAAAAATAAGTTATCAAGTAAAATAGGACCTCCTAATATTTTAAAAATATAAGAAATTGGCGTACCTACTTTCCTTATTCTCATTTTGGCTTTCCCAATTTGGTGTAGCGTTTCCTAATTGGTATTTTCGTGTCATTATTTCGTCGTTCCTAGCAGGTTTTATTGTTGTTATTTACCACAAAAATATATACTTACTTAAATGAAAAGGATATTTATGTTCTTGAAGTTCCTAGAGTATGTTGTTGTAAAGTACAAATCACGAAATCATTTACTTTTTTTTTATCCATTGCCCTATAATTATGAAAACCAGACCAGACACTATCTTTGTCTAGCTGTGTAATGTTTTGACTACCTATTTCTATGTATTTTTAATGTAAGTTTCACACCTAATCATCACCTAGGCTTTAGACCGAAAGTTTTACTGCCAATTAACGAGAGTTAGGTTGTTCCTTTCTACTCTTAATTCATTCCGTGGCCAATTAAATACAAATTGGATTTTGTTTTGACTGGATAAGTAGTGTTTTTTTATTTTATCTTTTTAGTAAGTAGGTATTTAAAAAATTGAACGGATACGGTTGATATAATTTGGAATATCCACCAGCACTGAATACTGACTAAATCCGATATCATGATTCGTCATTTCAAAAATACATTACCTAAATGTGGGCCATTTTATACTATGACTTAGTTACATTATTGTAATGATTAAAACTATAAATAGGTAGGGTACCTTCTAATCAAATAACCTCGTTAACCTGTTACTCTTACATTGATTAGTCAGGGAGACTATTAAAAATTCAATAAAAGAAGGTTTTCACAAAGCTTATTATATTTTTTAGGAAACACCGACCTATTTGACAATTTGATATTATTAAAAGTATGTGGAGTGTGTGATTCAGAACGCAAGATGTATAAAAGGAAAGGAAGGGTTGGAGTGAGGGAAGAGATTAACTAATGCAGATTTTAAAATGTGTAACTTGTTTTAGTTTTTGATGCTGCAATATGCCAAGCCAAGTAACCGAAAAACTACGTTGTCTATGTGTCTATGTCTCATTTCAGTTTTTCAGTCCCTCCTGCCGTGGGACTATTTTGCTGTCGTATTATTTAGTCATAAGATGCTAGTACTATTAGTATTATTTAGGCATAAGACAGACTAGTCTTGCTTGGGACATATTTTAGATGAAACCATAGTTTACAAAATAATGTAATATTAAGTAGTATGGTATAATAAGGAAAAATCCGCAAGAAAGTTTTGTCGTTAATACTGCATAGAATTGTCCCTTATTTAGTAGTATTACCGGCAAAACATTGATTACGATACACATGCACACAAAGCGTGTGCAATAGTTATAATATTGTCATAGCGCTTGCTACATATTTTAATTCCAAAATAACTGCGTAAAATGAGATTATTTACATAATAATGCCACTTATACCCGCAACATTTGCGTTTTTAAGTGCGCTATAAATAAACGCATACGTCTAGGTTTAGCCAAATGTATGTACTTCATATATTTAATGTGTTTAGCGTATATTTGTGCGATTTTGCCAATTATAGACACACATAGAATTGTCTTATTTAAAAGATTATATCCATTATCAAACATAAACAACATGTAACTCCATGTACGCAAAACCTCGTGGAATATGATACAGCTGCCAAAATATAACAGCGTTTCCTAAGGGACAAACATCAAAATCTCATAAAATATATCGCAAAGTAACTTCTTGGTGTCGTGATGTCATTTGTATAGGGATTCAATTATATTTTGATCTTGTATAAAAACTAGTTGCTAAAGAGCAACTAAAACATCCCATGAGAGGTTTTGCATAATTGGAGTTACATGCTGTATAGAAAATCACCTAAATCTTTCGTCAGTGAGATAGAATTAGTAGGCCATAGTTAGGATGTCCCGTATTGTGTAGGTAAGATTAGCACAGTTGTGTAGTAGGTAATAAACACAACCACGTTTCTTGTCCTACGACTTACTTTGTTCTGTTTATTGGTTGGTTTATTGGTTGTTTATTGTTTATCAATTATTCATACAAAGGAAAGTTTTACTAGGGTGTTTGGTTTTATTCTCGCATGCGATGTCGCGACAAGCTACTGAGTTGTTTTGAACTCTTTGTCAGCCGTAGGTGTTGTATGATATATGTTGAAAGTTTTAAAATGCGTATAATTGGACCGTTCGAGCCTGGCTATTTTTACACACATATTATGTATTATAATAAGTGTCGCAAGCTTTGTCGATAATTACTGGCAAAACTGAAGACTGTACGGGTGAATGATGAATGATAATGAATTCCCTCTTTCTATGCTTCTGCCGATACCTTTTGAGTTATCCAACTCATTCTTACATCCTCCATCCACATATCGTCACGTACTTTTCGGTACTACAAATATTCTTATTTATTTACAAAACCCACAGCTCTTACAAATAAAATTAACACAAAAACATTTAAAAAACTAAACATACAGCTAGTAAAGTTTTTTTAAACTAAGTCAAATGAGAGTGACTCATCGAGACAGATCGTCAAGCAACCCTTATGTAACTTTGATGAATAATGATCAAAATCGAATTCTAATTGAGTGTGTGTGTGTGTGCTTCCTGAACGAGCCTTTATTTAAATGAAAAGGTTCAACAAATTGAAATGAAACACATTACACAAACACGCGCGCACTTAAATATTTTTTGCTTATATCCTACCTACTAATATTATAAATAAGAGTTTGTGAGGATGTATGGATCTTTGTTACTCTTTCACGGGAAAACTACTAAACAGATATTGATAAAATTTGGCATACTGGCCATGAGACCATGGCCTGGATTAACACGTAGGATACTTTTTATCCGCGTAAGGTCAACGCAGACGAAATCGCTAGCAAAAGCTAATTTCATAATAGTTAAGATTGGTGATGTTAACTTTTGACAGTTTTTGCATGTATCTAGCTATAAAATAGAAACCTGTTACTGGCCGTTTTTCTGTAATGTAAGTTTTATTACTTTGTTATCTAAGGGCTTAAGATTTTGTGTAAAATAAAAATACTTATTCTATGTTCACAATGTGCAACCTGCAACAGATTTATGCGCGTAATTTTTTCGAGTACTAGGTACATGAAATAAAGTAGATGCTGTATGTCTAGTGCGAGTTGATGAAGCATTTAAATTCAGAAACAGCGTTGACAGTGTGCTACTTATAATATTATCATCTAGTTTAGTAAGTTTAAATTGTAGGTAATATAATCTCACGTGGACATTGTTTCTTTTTAGATGTACATCGAATCGTGGACAACCCTGTGCTGTACGAGAAATATGAGGAGTTCTCGGTGCGGCGCGCCCTCGCCGCCGACCCTGACACGCGGTGGTGCCCCGCGCCCGACTGCAGGTCGGTGTCATATTCATTTCTTCAATATAAATACATGATTTAATGAAAAGTGATAAACGAAAACAGTCAATTTGACCGCGAGTATGCTTATTGATGGACTTGTTAAGAACCATAGTCATAACATTCAACCTACGTTAGTTGGGCATATACCTCTCTCAATGCACGCTGTCGAGCCGAATCCTCAGCATCGTTTTAAACTGCTAGCGTGAATTTCATTACTGTTCCTTGTTAGTGGCGTCTTACGTTACCAAGCAAGAGCAACCAAGTGACCAACTCTTCAAGAACACGATCTACCTACACCATTGTGCCTCGGTTCGTCAAAGACCAGCCAATTGCCACTTTAGGTTGCTTACTCTTTGGACTATACTCGTATCAATGTCTTTAGTTCTGTCAAAAAGCCAGCGTCATTTCTGATCAAAACTAAGCGGGACTAACCACGGAATGATATCGATAGTCACGCGGAAATTTAAGCTAAGCGTGAAATTCTGAGCGTATCCCTTCCATGCTCTTTATCGTCTGTCGTACCGTCTCGGTCTTTTCCGTTCCGTATGAATGAACTCATCTGCAGGATGTTAAGGAGATCTGCAGAAAAATAAATAAAATGTTGATTCAGTTTTGCGGTGGTGGCGACGGGGTGCGCTTCGTGTCCGAAACTGACGTGCTTGGCGCCCGGGTGCGGCGCGTCGTTCTGCTACCACTGCAAGGCGGCCTGGCACCCCACGCAGACCTGCGACGCCGCGCGCCGCAGCCGCCAGCCGCCGCCGCGGGCCCCGCAGCCCTCGCACACTGATCTCGACAATGGTGAGTAACACTTATAAGTAGACAACTTGCCGTATCATTATCATCTTCATTTCTGCTATAGGACGTCCACTGCTAAACATAGGCTTCGCCCAATGACTTCCAGATTGGCCGGTTGCAATGGGTTCGCACTAGAACCTATTGTTAAGATTGTCAATTTAACACCATCTTATACGGCACGTCACGTCAGTGAGATGCTAATTGCAATGTTTTATTTTTGGCAAAAAAAAAAAAACTAAATTTTATGTGTTAATTTTATTGAAGTGTAAATAACTACCTACTATGGGACTTGTTTCTGAAATAAATGTTTTTTTTATACAAGTTGTCCTTGCATGAACCGACTTGACTCCTCAGTCCTCTTACAAGTTTTCCAGGTCGGCTACGGCAAATCCCAGGCAGGATGGCAGAAATAACAAGCCGGGATGCTTCTCTTTCCGTTGTAAGACCCTTGACTGAGATGAATCCACAGACTACTCTAACACGCGGGTTTCAGCAAGAAAACTCCTGCTGTTGAGTCTTCTAGCTACAGTGGAATATCCAAACATTGGGTGTCGGGAATCATTCTCATTCTTGGCTTTCTCTATGGAGCCTGCAACTTCCCTACGGACAATACTGGCGGCGCAATTCCGCACAGTGAATAAAACATGTCAACCGGGGTTTGCCTGACATAGCCCGTGATTGTCCGACAAGTTGCATCAAACTCTGTGCCCACCTGTTTCACGTGCGCCGAGCGACTCCATATAGGGCAAGCATACTCGCCTGCAGAAAAGCCTTGCTAAGACGACTAAGGTACTAACCTCGGCCAAAGTGCCTGGACCTGAACTACCCGGATACATGGGAGGCAATGATGAAATAACTCTTTTTTTTTTTTGCTTCATTGCACATGTGTTTGTTACAGGCGAAGTGAAGCCGTGCCCGCGGTGCTCGGTGCTGATCGTGAAGGTGGAGGACGGCTCGTGCAACCACATGGTGTGCTGCGTGTGCGGCGCCGAGTTCTGCTGGCTCTGCATGAAGGAGGTCTCCGATCTGCACTACCTGAGGTCAGTTTAACCGTAGTTGCCATATTAGGAAACGTTAAACCTTTATTTTTGAATTTGCTTTGGTGTGGAACACGAATTGTAGTCCGTTGTGTGGCTTAGCTGATGTCCGATGTGGCTTCTTGCCTGAATGATTCGTTCAGCACTTGCATCTGCATTTTGCTTCCTGGCTATAAAAGTACTTCTTGTGCAAATGTGTAAATGATCGATTGAACGTTGAATTCGTATAAATAACTCCTTTCGTTTTATTTCAGCCCGAGCGGTTGCACATTTTGGGGCAAAAAGCCGTGGTCGCGCAAGAAAAAGCTGCTCTGGCAGCTGGGCACGCTGGCCGGCGCGCCGCTCGGCATCGCCGTGGTGGCCGGCGTGGCGCTGCCGGCGCTGCTCGTGGGGCTCCCGCTGTGGGCCGGCCGCCGCGCGCACCGCCGCCTGCGCCGCGCCGCGCCCGCCCGCCGCCGCGCCGCCGTCGCCGCCGCCGTCGCCGCCGCCGTGAGTACCCCCGCCCCTGTGTATACACACCTGCCGCTGTGGGCCGGCCGCCGCGCGCACCGCCGCCTGCGCCGCGCCGCGCCCGCCCGCCGCCGCGCCGCCGTCGCCGCCGCCGTCGCCGCCGCCGTGAGTACCCCCGCCCCTGTGTATACACACCTGCCGCTGTGGGCCGGCCGCCGCGCGCACCGCCGCCTGCGCCGCGCCGCGCCCGCCCGCCGCCGCGCCGCCGTCGCCGCCGCCGTCGCCGCCGCCGTGAGTACCCCCGCCCCTGTGTATACACACCTGCCGCTGTGGGCCGGCCGCCGCGCGCACCGCCGCCTGCGCCGCGCCGCGCCCGCCCGCCGCCGCGCCGCCGTCGCCGCCGCCGTCGCCGCCGCCGTGAGTACCCCCGCCCCTGTGTATACACACCTGCCGCTGTGGGCCGGCCGCCGCGCGCACCGCCGCCTGCGCCGCGCCGCGCCCGCCCGCCGCCGCGCCGCCGTCGCCGCCGCCGTCGCCGCCGCCGTGAGTACCCCCGCCCCTGTGTATACACACCTGCCGCTGTGGGCCGGCCGCCGCGCGCACCGCCGCCTGCGCCGCGCCGCGCCCGCCCGCCGCCGCGCCGCCGTCGCCGCCGCCGTCGCCGCCGCCGTGAGTACCCCCGCCCCTGTGTATACACACCTGCCGCTGTGGGCCGGCCGCCGCGCGCACCGCCGCCTGCGCCGCGCCGCGCCCGCCCGCCGCCGCGCCGCCGTCGCCGCCGCCGTCGCCGCCGCCGTGAGTACCCCCGCCCCTGTGTATACACACCTGCCGCTGTGGGCCGGCCGCCGCGCGCACCGCCGCCTGCGCCGCGCCGCGCCCGCCCGCCGCCGCGCCGCCGTCGCCGCCGCCGTCGCCGCCGCCGTGAGTACCCCCGCCCCTGTGTATACACACCTGCCGCTGTGGGCCGGCCGCCGCGCGCACCGCCGCCTGCGCCGCGCCGCGCCCGCCCGCCGCCGCGCCGCCGTCGCCGCCGCCGTCGCCGCCGCCGTGAGTACCCCCGCCCCTGTGTATACACACCTGCCGCTGTGGGCCGGCCGCCGCGCGCACCGCCGCCTGCGCCGCGCCGCGCCCGCCCGCCGCCGCGCCGCCGTCGCCGCCGCCGTCGCCGCCGCCGTGAGTACCCCCGCCCCTGTGTATACACACCTGCCGCTGTGGGCCGGCCGCCGCGCGCACCGCCGCCTGCGCCGCGCCGCGCCCGCCCGCCGCCGCGCCGCCGTCGCCGCCGCCGTCGCCGCCGCCGTGAGTACCCCCGCCCCTGTGTATACACACCTGCCGCTGTGGGCCGGCCGCCGCGCGCACCGCCGCCTGCGCCGCGCCGCGCCCGCCCGCCGCCGCGCCGCCGTCGCCGCCGCCGTCGCCGCCGCCGTGAGTACCCCCGCCCCTGTGTATACACACCTGCCGCTGTGGGCCGGCCGCCGCGCGCACCGCCGCCTGCGCCGCGCCGCGCCCGCCCGCCGCCGCGCCGCCGTCGCCGCCGCCGTCGCCGCCGCCGTGAGTACCCCCGCCCCTGTGTATACACACCTGCCGCTGTGGGCCGGCCGCCGCGCGCACCGCCGCCGTCGCCGCCGCCGTGAGTACCCCCGCCCCTGTGTATACACACCTGCCGCTGTGGGCCGGCCGCCGCGCGCACCGCCGCCGTCGCCGCCGCCGTGAGTACCCCCGCCCCTGTGTATACACACCTGCCGCTGTGGGCCGGCCGCCGCGCGCACCGCCGCCGTCGCCGCCGCCGTGAGTACCCCCGCCCCTGTGTATACACACCTGCCGCTGTGGGCCGGCCGCCGCGCGCACCGCCGCCGTCGCCGCCGCCGTGAGTACCCCCGCCCCTGTGTATACACACCTGCCGCTGTGGGCCGGCCGCCGCGCGCACCGCCGCCTGCGCCGCGCCGCGCCCGCCCGCCGCCGCGCCGCCGTCGCCGCCGCCGTCGCCGCCGCCGTGAGTACCCCCGCCCCTGTGTATACACACCTGCCGCTGTGGGCCGGCCGCCGCGCGCACCGCCGCCTGCGCCGCGCCGCGCCCGCCCGCCGCCGCGCCGCCGTCGCCGCCGCCGTCGCCGCCGCCGTGAGTACCCCCGCCCCTGTGTATACACACCTGCCGCTGTGGGCCGGCCGCCGCGCGCACCGCCGCCTGCGCCGCGCCGCGCCCGCCCGCCGCCGCGCCGCCGTCGCCGCCGCCGTCGCCGCCGCCGTGAGTACCCCCGCCCCTGTGTATACACACCTGCCGCTGTGGGCCGGCCGCCGCGCGCACCGCCGCCTGCGCCGCGCCGCGCCCGCCCGCCGCCGCGCCGCCGTCGCCGCCGCCGTCGCCGCCGCCGTGAGTACCCCCGCCCCTGTGTATACACACCTGCCGCTGTGGGCCGGCCGCCGCGCGCACCGCCGCCGTGAGTACCCCCGCCCCTGTGTATACACACCTGCCGCTGTGGGCCGGCCGCCGCGCGCACCGCCGCCGTCGCCGCCGCCGTGAGTACCCCCGCCCCTGTGTATACACACCTGCCGCTGTGGGCCGGCCGCCGCGCGCACCGCCGCCTGCGCCGCGCCGCGCCCGCCCGCCGCCGCGCCGCCGTCGCCGCCGCCGTCGCCGCCGCCGTGAGTACCCCCGCCCCTGTGTATACACACCTGCCGCTGTGGGCCGGCCGCCGCGCGCACCGCCGCCGTCGCCGCCGCCGTGAGTACCCCCGCCCCTGTGTATACACACCTGCCGCTGTGGGCCGGCCGCCGCGCGCACCGCCGCCTGCGCCGCGCCGCGCCCGCCCGCCGCCGCGCCGCCGTCGCCGCCGCCGTGAGTACCCCCGCCCCTGTGTATACACACCTGCCGCTGTGGGCCGGCCGCCGCGCGCACCGCCGCCGTCGCCGCCGCCGTGAGTACCCCCGCCCCTGTGTATACACACCTGCCGCTGTGGGCCGGCCGCCGCGCGCACCGCCGCCTGCGCCGCGCCGCGCCCGCCCGCCGCCGCGCCGCCGTCGCCGCCGCCGTCGCCGCCGCCGTGAGTACCCCCGCCCCTGTGTATACACACCTGCCGCTGTGGGCCGGCCGCCGCGCGCACCGCCGCCTGCGCCGCGCCGCGCCCGCCCGCCGCCGCGCCGCCGTCGCCGCCGCCGTCGCCGCCGCCGTGAGTACCCCCGCCCCTGTGTATACACACCTGCCGCTGTGGGCCGGCCGCCGCGCGCACCGCCGCCTGCGCCGCGCCGCGCCCGCCCGCCGCCGCGCCGCCGTCGCCGCCGCCGTCGCCGCCGCCGTGAGTACCCCCGCCCCTGTGTATACACACCTGCCGCTGTGGGCCGGCCGCCGCGCGCACCGCCGCCGTCGCCGCCGCCGTGAGTACCCCCGCCCCTGTGTATACACACCTGCCGCTGTGGGCCGGCCGCCGCGCGCACCGCCGCCGTCGCCGCCGCCGTGAGTACCCCCGCCCCTGTGTATACACACCTGCCGCTGTGGGCCGGCCGCCGCGCGCACCGCCGCCTGCGCCGCGCCGCGCCCGCCCGCCGCCGCGCCGCCGTCGCCGCCGCCGTCGCCGCCGCCGTGAGTACCCCCGCCCCTGTGTATACACACCTGCCGCTGTGGGCCGGCCGCCGCGCGCACCGCCGCCGTCGCCGCCGCCGTGAGTACCCCCGCCCCTGTGTATACACACCTGCCGCTGTGGGCCGGCCGCCGCGCGCACCGCCGCCTGCGCCGCGCCGCGCCCGCCCGCCGCCGCGCCGCCGTCGCCGCCGCCATGAGTACCCCCGCCCCTGTGTATACACACCTGCCGCTGTGGGCCGGCCGCCGCGCGCACCGCCGCCGTCGCCGCCGCCGTGAGTACCCCCGCCCCTGTGTATACACACCTGCCGCTGTGGGCCGGCCGCCGCGCGCACCGCCGCCGTCGCCGCCGCCGTGAGTACCCCCGCCCCTGTGTATACACACCTGCCGCTGTGGGCCGGCCGCCGCGCGCACCGCCGCCGTCGCCGCCGCCGTGAGTACCCCCGCCCCTGTGTATACACACCTGCCGCTGTGGGCCGGCCGCCGCGCGCACCGCCGCCTGCGCCGCGCCGCGCCCGCCCGCCGCCGCGCCGCCGTCGCCGCCGCCATGAGTACCCCCGCCCCTGTGTATACACACCTGCCGCTGTGGGCCGGCCGCCGCGCGCACCGCCGCCGTCGCCGCCGCCGTGAGTACCCCCGCCCCTGTGTATACACACCTGCCGCTGTGGGCCGGCCGCCGCGCGCACCGCCGCCGTCGCCGCCGCCGTGAGTACCCCCGCCCCTGTGTATACACACCTGCCGCTGTGGGCCGGCCGCCGCGCGCACCGCCGCCGTCGCCGCCGCCGTGAGTACCCCCGCCCCTGTGTATACACACCTGCCGCTGTGGGCCGGCCGCCGCGCGCACCGCCGCCGTCGCCGCCGCCGTGAGTACCCCCGCCCCTGTGTATACACACCTGCCGCTGTGGGCCGGCCGCCGCGCGCACCGCCGCCGTCGCCGCCGCCGTGAGTACCCCCGCCCCTGTGTATACACACCTGCCGCTGTGGGCCGGCCGCCGCGCGCACCGCCGCCGTCGCCGCCGCCGTGAGTACCCCCGCCCCTGTGTATACACACCTGCCGCTGTGGGCCGGCCGCCGCGCGCACCGCCGCCGTCGCCGCCGCCATGAGTACCCCCGCCCCTGTGTATACACACCTGCCGCTGTGGGCCGGCCGCCGCGCGCACCGCCGCCGTCGCCGCCGCCGTGAGTACCCCCGCCCCTGTGTATACACACCTGCCGCTGTGGGCCGGCCGCCGCGCGCACCGCCGCCGTCGCCGCCGCCGTGAGTACCCCCGCCCCTGTGTATACACACCTGCCGCTGTGGGCCGGCCGCCGCGCGCACCGCCGCCGTCGCCGCCGCCGTGAGTACCCCCGCCCCTGTGTATACACACCTGCCGCTGTGGGCCGGCCGCCGCGCGCACCGCCGCCGTCGCCGCCGCCGTGAGTACCCCCGCCCCTGTGTATACACACCTGCCGCTGTGGGCCGGCCGCCGCGCGCACCGCCGCCTGCGCCGCGCCATTGTCGCCGCCAGTTATTTCCAGTCAGGTTTGTAAAGGTCATGTAGGTGGGTCCGTATCTGATTGCCCTTTGCTAAAGGCCTCCCCCAACACTTTCCAAGTTCCCCTCTCTCTAGCTCTTCTTGTCCATAGTTTTCCAGCAGTTCTCATTATTTCGTCAGTACATCTTCTGTGTTGACCGCCTCTATTCTTGTACCATTTCTGGGATACCAGTAGGTGATAGTCTTGCTCCACTTGTCTGGGCCTCTTTTCGAGTGGCCTGACCAGTTCCACTTTAGTTTTTTGATTTTTATATCACATCCTGTACTTTGGTTATGCTTCGAATGTCCTGGCTTTTCCTTTTTTTTCATCTTTTTTAAGCTTTAAGCTTTGATTTTTTGTTAGGGCCCACGTTTGACATCCATATGTGAGGTCTGGGAGGATAATGTGTCAAATACCTTGCTCGTCTTGTTACTAATCTTTCATAATTTCTTTGAGGGCCCAGAAGCGTTTCCACGCACCTGCCGTTCTCTGTTCTATGTCCGTTATATTATGATGTTACGTATCGCCATAACGATGTGTCCGTCCACAGCTGGTGGTGTCCCCGCTGGTGGCGGGGCTGGCGGTGGGCATCGGCGTGCCCATCCTGCTGTTCTACGTGTACGGCGTGGTGCCGGTGTCGCTGTGCCGCGCGGGCGGCTGCGGGCCCGCGCCGCCGCCGCCGCGCTTCGACGACCACCACGACCTCGACGCCGCCTCGCGCCGCCTCGAGCCCAGCATCGGTGAGCCTCCCACGCCTGCTCCTTTAGCGCCAGCCCTATAGTGCGAACGCCGCGGATAAACAATGGATTTTAGGTAATCGTGAACGTCGATCGCGAGTTTTTAAACTATTCAAGCGAAAGATCCTGAAGACTGCATCCATATTCATGTAAATAGGATGGCAGCAATAATTCATTCGGCAATAAATAGGATAGAACAGAATCACTTGCGTGTTATACTTATGACGATGAAATGTAGATATTTACGGCATTCAAGATAAAACTGTAAGATACGGTACGGTAGACGATACGGTAACGAAACCCTGTTTGTATAAATGAATACCTGCATTTGTGCGCTTATCAAACGTTCTTATGGTGAAGAATTCTTACTACGCACTTTGAGGATAGACAAATGTGGTAGGAAATATTATTTCGCAGGTCTAGTCGATGATAATGACGGGTGTCATTCAACTTAGGAACCGGTTTTACACGCCCCATCTGCCACGAAAGCGAAGAGTGGTGGGCGCGGTGACGAGAGTAGTGCGTCGAGACGAGTACTCATCGAGTCGCTCGCACCGCTCTCGTCACCTCGGCTCGCGCTCTCGTCGCTTCGACTCTAACCGTGCGGTCCTGTGCAGGCGACGCGTCGCTGTCGGCGGGGTCGCACGTGGCGGAGGCGCGCGCGCCGTCGCTGGCGGCGCTGGCGGGCTCGCTGGGCGGCCACGAGGCGCCCTCGCCCGCCGCGCTGCGCCTCGAGGTCACGGCCGACGTGGCCGACACGGCCAGCGCCGCCAGCGCAGCCAGCGCCGCCAGCTGGCCCGACGACCTGCCCTCCACCTCGTCGCGCGCCGCGCGCCTGCGCAGCCTGTTCCTGTACGGGGCCGCCGCGCCGCCGGACCCCGAGGCGCCGCCCGTGCCGCCGCACGGCGCGCCCCCGCCCCCGCCCCCGCCCCCGCCCGTGCCCCCGCACGGCCTGCCCCCGCCCGTGCCCCCGCACGCCGTGCCGCTCCAGCCCCTCCAGCCCCTCCAGCCGCTCCAGCCGCGCGCGTAGCGCCGTGACGACCTGCACTCGGTGCCCGCAGACTAAAAACTCTCTCCGATGGTCGGTAGCGAACGTCGGCCGACCGAATCCCGACGTGAGCTGACCGTCGAGGCAGGGATACATCGGCGTCGATCTCGGCCGCGTGCCTCTGACGAACGGAACAGCGTATGGATAAATATAGTTGTATGATTTAGAAACGCCACATTGAGAGAATAAATAATAAAAATATACACCGATTAGTTTACCGGTTCGTGTGACTGTTGTATATTCGTGATTTACGTCCACGACCGCGCTCCGGCACACGGTAGAATGGATAAATAAAAAGAAGTGATATGAATAGTATTGATACTCATATAATGGAACTCCATTATATTATTATAAACAACTGATGGCTTCATATGAAGACGACGGCGGTAGCGAGATTCCACCTACTGAATTCCTCGTTGTCGCTGTGCTTTTTGTTCCTGCATTGTCCGATACCAGGTAATATTAATTTGGATCTTGTGTACTTGATGTCAGATACCAAATTAATGCAACAAGGTAGTGGTTTTGTAATAAGTGTTTTTGAAAATGGAGAAATGTCCCCGTCGATTATGTAGTGAAGTGAATCAAAATAGTATTAATTAATCGTGCAACGACAGATGTGCCCTAGTGCGGACGCCACTTCCCGGAGAAGAGTGTAATAGTATAGTCTACAATGTAATGTCGGTCGCGTACTCCCCGTCCCCGGGTAGGGTATTCGTCCACGATGCACCAATCTTTGTGCCAATGTAAGAGTGTATCGATTATTAAGTAAGCACTAAGTTACTGTGAAGGCCCCAAACTGAAGTTGGCAGCCCCGCTACGATAGATGCTTCGCGCTTACAGTGCAGTGTTACTCTATCCGATATTTGTGATACTTTGAATAATAATTACTATTAATGATCTAAATTATTTAATTTTTCACGTTTGTAGGCAAAAAATAATGTTAAGCGATAATTATTACGTTATGTGAATTATATAAACTGTAAACTATGATTAAAATGTGATTAAATCTACGAATTGTTTTATTAGATAGGTTTCCTAAATGATTTGTAACTTATATTGAAATCACAAAATGTGATAGAAAATTGATTAAAAAAAACCAAGTAGTCTTCTTTAAAATTTTATTATTTTTTATGTTTAAGGACAGTTATACAATCCACCCACATTTAATAGATAGTATTTTGTAGGCACTTTCGTCCCCTACAAAAATAAATATTTCACATAGACTAATATTTGACGTACAAGTACATACATCGAAACAAGTTATTATTATAATTTAACAATGTTTTATCTATGTAATATACCATAGCTTAGGCAATATTTCATCTAATATGTACAAACTTTAATGAAGCTCATAATATTACTTTTCTCATACACGTCTCTATAATACAGGTTGATAAAAAGGTGCCAGGCATATTTTAGGTGCCGATTCAGAATCGAGTGTAGTATACATGAAAAATATAATAAAAAATCCATTGTAAGTTCTCACCACTTCTATGGTTCAATAGTTAAAATACCGACTCATTACGCCCTCGGTTTGAATCCCACTGCGGACAAAAGTTAGTACCCATTTTACAAATGGTTGTGCGCAATCATAGACGTTTGTGTTTGTGTCCAATGGTAACATTTTTTTTTCCTGTATACTATACTTGAATCTATATCACCCTCTTAAATTTAACTGGTATTTTTTAACAGTCTGGATTAGAAATACATACATTACCTTGAGTCTTGACTTGTGGCAACATTTTTTATTTTGACAGAAGAGTGAGCTTTGTTTATAACTAGCTAAGTCTGCGGGGTCGCTCGCATGGAATACGGCTTGCCACTTCCTATTTTTCTTTGGGGGAGGATTTTCAAAAGTAGTCTCCTAGTGTTCAAGTTTTCTCCGTACCAAATTTCATTAAAATCGGTTAGTGGTTATGCTGTGAAAGCGTAACATTTAGACTTAGTTTCGTATTTTACCTGCAGCACACGATCTAACAAAGTGCTTTAACTACAAAAAAAGTGTTCTGTTTAAATTGTAGCAGTAAGAACTAATAACATTCTAGAATATCCTATCTCATGACATGATGGACTTCTCGATTTGTAATTGTAAGAGTTTATAGATAAGTAATAACATTTATTATGTAGGTTGTGAAATATCAAAATAAAATAATTAAGGAATATTGTCACTTCATACACAAATTAATGACAAACTAATATTAAAACCTATATTACACAGAAAATGTGTATATGTCTTTGGGTAAGCTAATAATAAATATTGTAACAAGCATTATTTCTCACGAGTTTCTAAATTAAAACCTTGATTAATATTTTTTACATAGGCACTAACAGATAAAACCATAGACAAATCCTTTATGATAAAACAAATGCAATGTAAGTATAAATAGTAAATAGGTAACTGTCCACAGAGAGCATAAGAATTCCCGGCAGTGATAAATTGATTGGCACTTTGAACAAGCTATACAAAGCTATTCAAAGTGTAAAAAAAACTAACCCATAATTGCATACCACTCAAAATTATAATAAAATAAATATGTGTATAGGGATAGCTACACATGTATCACATTACGCTTAGACAAATATACATTATACATATTAATATCAGGTATTAAAAAATATAAAAATTATAACTGTTGTCTTAAATAATTTATGATTGTTGGTTAATTCGACTTGCTGTAAGACTGAATATGAACGCAAGGGTAAGGGCAAAATCTAACTAAAAATAGAAAAAAATATAGAAGCCGGTAAGCAGTCATTGGTGTAATTTTTATAAAATAGTTAAAATAACTTTTTAAAGTATACAGGTGTGGCATGTAATACGAGTAAATAATATATGTAATGATTCATAAGAAGTATCTTCAGTTTCTGTTAAGTTACTACCGATAGAGAACTAAAATAATTGATATAGCAGGCTGGTCACATTTGATTTGAAATAATTCTTTAAAAAAACTCGAATCGAATGGTAAACGCAGCGTAGAGCACTCACCAACAAGGGGGAGAGCTCTATACATAAGACTGCTGTCAGCGGATGAAAAATAATAGCTAAGAAAGAAATTTTATAATAAAAATGCATTTAATGTTGCACCAAAGGTTTTACAACGCAGCTTATCGATATTGACTAGTAACTGCCTATGATGTTGCATACAACAATATAAAATATAGTAAATAGTGTTTTAAATTATGGATGTTAAAAACGCTCACTTTACATCATCGAGATTTTATTAATTTCTTTGTCTTATAGGAAAAACGATAGCATATTCTTTTTCAAAAACAGGTACTTATTGCCTCTTAAAAGCGCAGCGAGACGTTGCTATGTTCGCTGGTATCTGCACCCCTAGCATGACCACTAAAACACGATAAATGATATCTTAGCGATTTATCGACACCAAATGTATTTTTTTTTTAATATGATAGATGAAACTGCCATTTTGAATTTTTAACAGCTATCAAAACATGACGTCACCGGCACGGCGATTTAACATGGCGGCTATATCTATCATATTTTTACAGTTGTGTCGATAAATCGCTATATAATATCTTGTTTTGGTGATCATGCTGGAGGGGCTGATGAATTTGTAATAAAATAGTACGATGCGCTGCACTAGGGCCAGTAGTAGCAAAATTTTGTTAAAATCAGTTTTAATAATTTAATACATAAATAAATACAAAAAAATAATCTTATTTACAATATTCAACATTTAATTTTGTTCATATTAGGCCTTTTTAACATGTCACTTTTAAATATACACATCTACTTATTAATTAATTGTAATTTATTAATTTATATCAATTAAAATGAATAAGCTTTAACCGAGAAATAGGCAAAATATGGTAATAAGCATGAATAAAGGTACTACTTATTATATCTCATATTTTAAATAGCTAGTTATCTTTAACTCCAGTTCTCCACAATGAATTAAGTTAGTAAACTAATCAGAATCTAAGAACTTGCGTTAGTACTAGACATTTACTATGAACTCAAAGTTTAACAGACCACAGCCATTCATATTTTTCTACACATTACATTTTAATATGTACATGACGATGACTAAATTAATGTTTGTACATTTTCGTTACAAGTCAAGCAGGGTGAAGGAATTATTGCAAGCTTTTAGTTTAAAACTAATAATTTAAAATTTGGAATTGGCGATTTTATTTCACCTTCATAATGTGAATATAAGATCGTGTACCTTGGAAGTTTCTAATCAGCTGCTAAAAAACCACTAAGTACTTTTTTAAGGGGAGCAACATCAAAATCGCAAAAAAAAGATTTTCTGCGATTTAGGTGTTTGCCGTAAACGTTGTTGTTTAGCAGCAGCAATATATTATTTTCAAGCAATTAGGTACCCGACTTAATTTTCACCAAATAGGCTAGTTTCCTAAAAAAATCGAATTAGTCCGTCAGTTGGATTAACAAATAATATTGGACACGTATTTTTTCTTTTCTCAATCAAAAAAAAGATGAAGATATAGCCGGTTAAAGTTCCATGTAACGACACGCCTTGCGACACTTTTTAGCAAGGCGTGACGTCACGTGCTCCCATTCCCAAACTTTGATGCGCTTTATCTTTGTCATTTTTTGCTTGATTGACAAAAGACAAAATATGGGTCTAATATTTTTTGATAATTTAACTGACGGACTAAATAAATAGAATAAATTTTTTTTGAGCCAGGAAACTAGCCCATTACCCTGATTGACTAGCCGTCGTATTTATAATTTTGGCAAAATGAGCAACTTTTAAACATGGGCTCACCACACCTAATTTAATACTTCATTAATATCTAAATAGATTGGAAGGATTGAGCTGCAACAGCTAGCTTAATAGAATTTACAAGGACAAATGCTGTGTCCACAATGACACTTATTTAAAGATACAGTTGACTTCTGTCGCCACTCTTAATTAAGGTTCACGAATTTCTTTCTTTCCTTAATGAAAAAGAAAACTATATTTCAATTCTATTTCTTCATATTACGAGTATTATCGTGATAGTCATTATGGTATCCTGTACAAAATTGTATGTAGCTATTTTGTGCTTTCTAGATTTTTTGTATGATTAAATTTTATAGTATATCCCTTTTTCTTTTCTTAAGAAGAGAAAGGAACAGGTAAAATATAAATAAGGTTTAGAGTGGCTGCAGGGAATCAATCCAACACAAAATACATTTTAATTGAATAAGTATACACATGATGCAGTTTTTGCAAACTTTAAAGACGGTAACATTACATTAGATAAACTTAGTTTCAGTAATAATTGCTACTTACGATACGATAATAGCTAGGAAAGATAAAGTGTATGTATCGTTTACTATAATTATAATAATTCATATAAATATTCAATATTTATCATCAAACAAATATAAATACAGTTCTGTTATAGATTGTTATTTACAGATAAGTATAGTTTAATGTCTTTTGTTAATATCTATTGCCTAAAAATAAATAAGCACGATAACAACCTAATTTTGAGTAAACCTATTTCATTATTTCTCTAATATGTTTAATTGAGAATATACTAAAGCTGTATGTGACTAACATGTCAGAAAGCAAAAAGGTATTCTATAAAATAGAAATAAACGTTTTAAGAAATATAATTCAAAATTAAACATAGAAAAAGTAATCAAAAACAATAAAATCGTATGTTTCATTATACAGGGTGAATTTTTAAGTGGCCGTGGAATGTCAAATCTATAATTATGAACAACAGCGAAAAATAACTCAGACTCGGGCCCGATTTTGATGGAAACTAAAACTACATCATTTTAAAAACTTAATATTCCTAGTTGGAAATCAAACCAGTTGATTTTAGAAAAAAAAACTGGTATAATTACTGGCCTCGCAACACCCCTCCACTAATCCGCACTGGGCCCGCGTGGTGGTGTATGGCATAAACCACCTCATACTTGTGGTGAGCCCTGTGCCCTGCAGTGGGACCTATATAGGCATACTTTACTTTACTTTTTATAATTACAGCATTTGACAGTGTTGCTATAAGGCCCGAGGCTTCTATTAGTAATGGGGAATATGCATGTTTTTTTATTTAGGTCTTAAAATAAATAGTACTTAATTATAATTAAGAAGACGAGTGACCTGATTGCATGGAAGAGAAAGACATACTGCGCTGACCCCAGATGACCTGGGAACAGGGCAGGCAAATGAATGAATTATAATTAAGAAAACTTAAGAATTTTAGAAAAATATTGATAAATACCTGACTTACAGCCCATTAAAGTTGCGTGTTAGACAAGGAGATCCGATATGTACCGTCACGTCACATTACACGCCCGCCATACATTTTTCATAGTAAAAGTTGTTTTAGAAAGAGATAGGTATACCTTAATTTCTAATTACTGTATTACGGTTATTTTAAAAATCAATTTTATTTTCACTATTACTATAATTTCATATATTTTTATATAAATATAAGGTGCTTCATAAATATCTGCAACGGCTGAAATGGGTAAAAGTATTACTTGTATAGATTACGATAGTGAAGGAATTACGTGCCCCGGATCGGTAATTAATTATTTGCGAAAAGACAGTAAATAAATGGTTACTTGCTTCAATTTGCATAACACACTTCGCCATCCGCCCTTGACACTGCGCGGGAGCGGTATAATGTAAAACGTTAGCATTTTTGGACAGATGTGGACGGTTTGAGACAGAATAAAGCCTAATCTTCATTTAATATACATATATTTTTTTAATGAAAAAATTTATGTAGTTCTGGACATAAAATTTCTTTACTATTGTAATCTATATAAGCAATACATTTACCCATTTCAGCTGTTGCAGATATTTATGAAGCACCTTATTTATTCAAAACAATATATTTTTTCATGCATATTCCCTATTTTAACTATTTTTTGTATTCTTTGGCCATTCACACCTACTTCAAAAATTCACCTGTTTATAAATAAGTATTATAAATGGATGTTGGAGGTTTAAAAGTGATGATTGTGTCACTTAATAACGTTGTTAACAATGACCTTGCTAGATAATGTTTAAACATTTTTGGTACTACTACTGGTAAGCCATCGTGGAATCCGAAACGGACAATCCGCTCAGTGTGATATCGATAACGTTGTAGAAATAGGCCATTAAAACGGGACATGGCTTATCTGCCGTTCCAAGTCCAATGACAGAAGTTATCGGCAATCTTGGCTTAGCAAAACAGGATACCCATTACGTTCTTTGTTCTACCGCATGATAGGATAGCTGCCTACGTGTTTATTGGCGATCAAACGCTGAGTAATACATACGTGCTGCTGAGATGGTACATGTAAAATAAATCCCGTTTTTTTTGCTCGACTTAGCGGGGGCACTGCAGTGCCCACAGATGTTCTCTTTCGATCCGACCTAAGATATTGATGTAAAGTTAAGCATTAAAGAAGACAGCACATCTTCTAGAGCAGCGGTATAGTAATGAATCCATTTCATCAATTCGGCAACCTTGGCTCAGTAGACGGGATACTTAATGTATTCTTTTGCAGCCATAGCTATAATCAGAATATAGAGACAGCATTTCAGTCACAGTACAGTAATTGGAAGTCGCACGTGGTGCATCCGTGGAGTCAAGTTAGTTTATCTTTACCGTGGCCTAGGAAACAGGACACGTAATAATTATCTACAAAATAATATAAGATAAAAATATTGACGTAGCATATCTACCAGAGCTGAGAGCATCAGTACAGCTGAAAGTCGTAGGTTGTGGATCCGTCGCGCCAGGTGGGTTCGTCAGCGACCTTGGCCCGGCACAGAGGGCAGGTGTGCTCGCGGTCCAACCAGGCCGAGATGCAGAGCTCGCAGAAGATGTGGCTGCAGCCGAGCCGCACGGGCGTCGTGTAGTCGTCGTGGCAGATCGGACATGAGTCGCCAGCTGACATCAGCTGCTCGCCAGTCGGTTTCGTACCGAGATTCTGATAATATTAATTATTTGATTTTTATATAATAAATACACCATAGCAGTAGTTTTTTAAGTTCCGTGTATTGTGTGTTGAGACACGTGCTAAAAACAGAGTAAAATATAACTTCAGCTCTGATTTACTCCGGTCGCCAGCGCGATCTAGTATCTGGGCAGCGCCATCTCTTGGTGGCTATTTAAGTGTACCTTTTTATTTTCTCATGCTCTAGGGGGTCCATAAATTTATTCTTCTAGCAGAGCTACACCAAAATAAGGTGTAAAACAGATGGGAGGCAACTTACAGGATAGTTACATTTGTGAGATGTGTTAAGAAGTTTATAAATCTATCACAACTTACCACACTCTGTAATAAAGTCCAGGTGGCGTTTTTGAACAACCTCAACCTCACTAATACCTCTACAACCTTGGCAATGACATAGATAGATGTGAGAAACATTCCCACCATCTTCTCGGAGCCTTCATAGGACTGCATCAAATAGAATATCCAAGGCTGGATTGTGAGGAGGGAGCGGTACAGCTGGGATACTGCTTCAGTGAATAAGTACACTTTACCCTGTACAAAATACAATTAAATAAACATAGAATCCTTCACATTTTAACAGATTTTTAGAAAATGTATGAAGTTCTAGCTTGTGCTGGTAAATTAAAAAACAATTACCCTTTTCTGGAATGGCAATATGAATGCTGGCATCATTGTGACCAGAATTTTAATGTCCACTGTGATGATTTTTACAATCAAATCTGTCAGCACCACAAGCCACAGCAGCTCCCACACATCTATAGGGTCGGTGTACCCGGGGAACATCACCACATTAGGTAATAACTTTCCGTGCCCAAACAGAAAGTGGACAATCACAATACAGCTTGCAGTAAAAGTAAATTCACTAAATAAAGCAACTATGCTCCTGTTCATTTGCTTCCCGTGTTCTCTGCAAAAATCAAGTTAAATAGATGACTTTAGATTTAAAAAGTAATGTAATAATTTAATGAGCGATACAAAGTTGATAATGTTACCCTAAATTT
The DNA here is from genome assembly GCA_963576865.1 of Anania hortulata. Classification (NCBI taxonomy): domain Eukaryota; kingdom Metazoa; phylum Arthropoda; class Insecta; order Lepidoptera; family Crambidae; genus Anania; species Anania hortulata. Next base: position 3,920,792 of record OY756399.1, on the reverse strand, counting down.
ATTAAAAAAAACTTTACCTCCTGACTAGGCTGTTGCTATGTGAAAATGTACAGAATAGTATGATAAAGGTGAAGAGTCCTTCCCTACTATCGTACATGCACTTTATGAAGAGCAGGAAGTAGAACGGGGCATAGCGTATCAGCAGGTTTAAGGTTGCTCTTACATCCACCACCTACAAAGAAAGAAAGAGTAGACAAACAACTTTCTACAAATATCAGTTTATATTGTAGGTTTTCTATAGCTGATAATTTGATACGAGATCACATAAAATCAAAAGATGTTTAAGTTATTATTTACAAAGATAAACTGCGTTGCTACATCATTAAGATGCTGTTGTAACCAAAAACAATAGATTGTTGATTAGTTGATTACTTGTATGGTATTTTTTGTTTTTTAGAACTACTATTGACATAAAAAGAATCTTTGAAATTGCATCACATAAAAATGAATAATTGACTTTGTAAGTAATGGTACTAATATTAAAGCTGTATTCAAAATGTGATAGCTCTGCTGGTTGGTGTCCGCGGGAGATGCCTCCCAGGTACATGACTTATTAAAGTAAAATTAAATTAAAATATATATATATACTAACACCTATTTTTAAGTTATGAATTTGTACTAACCCATGGACCTATGTTGCCCGAAATAAATAAATATTGAATTGAAAAAAAAAAACAAAGTAGTAGCAATGTTTTTATCATTGATCAAGTGTTGTGCAAACTAAAACAGATTGTACCTGCTGTGTTCCATCATCACTTTGACTATCATTATCAGCATTGTCATGAATGTTGTTATTGTTTGCAGGATTCACAGAGACATTAATCTCAGGGTGATCTTGACCATGGTCTGACAGGTTAGAGTCATTTGATGGACTATTGCTCACAGCATGGCTAGCAGACGGAGTCCTGTTTGTAGGGGGAGTGCCCCGGTCTGTCACGACATAGGTCTGTGCCCCAGGACCCAAGTTTACATGAGCTATAGAACTCTGTGGCCGTTGTATACTTCCCTCTCCAATTTGATGAGTTCCCGGAGTGTTTCTAGGCAGCCAAGTTGGTAACGATAATCTGGCATTATTTCCCTAAAACGGAACAAATCAGGTGAATAAAAAACACAAGGAACAAAAGAAATCTCTAGAAGTATTGACTCACGAAACTGTGTTGCAATAGTAGCGATTTAATGGCATTAAAGCTATACTTACCATGCGAGCATGTTCTACGAGCGGCCTAATCTCTCTGAAGACACTGTTTAAACGATCACCAAGTCCTAAGTTATTTCTATTTGGAGGCACTGGTCTGGAAACCGAGTCAAGTCTGTGTAACGCGTTGTTTCGCGGTGGACTCTCAGTGGGAGCCTCATCTTCGATATCCAGGTTCACTTGATTTGTTTGAGCCATAATCAAAAATTGAATATTCAAAGTTTCTACAAAAACAGTACAAAACGGTCAATTGATCAAGAAAACGATCATTTCCAAAATATTTATGAATACACGAACGGAGGTCAACTTTTGACAATTGTGACATTTACAATTTTTGTTCAGAAACAAACAAACCACAGAATATAATGTAAATTAAACAAACTCAAGGGTGATAAAACGTTCGGAAACAAAGGATGAAATCCTTTGATTATCTATCCAATAGACAAATGTACATACTCTGTAATATAGCTGGTGACTAACGGCGACCGACGCGTCCCTGGGGACGACATTGGGGTCCTGGGGGCGAAAGTCTTAACATTGTGAGGTCAAACGCTGTCATTGGTCGATCCTGTCGTCAGTTTCGCCAGCTCGTCGGCAAGATTCCGCCCCTTCCTGTTCCGAAACTGGCGTCTGGGAACCGTGTGTCACCGGTTTAAGGGTACTCAATCAGGGGGTACATACATCAATCTGTGCCCTGTGGTATTAAATCCATGATCCTACTCAAAGATCAAATCACTCTGCGAGTAAACAGATAACTAGACATACCATTCAACTTGCCTCTTTGCATTGTCGCAGGCATAGCATAAAGACATGCTTCATGGGGCTTTTAGTCTTGTTAACGACAACTGTGTAACAAAGACGAAAGCGTTCAAAATATTTTTCAGGACTTAGCCCCCGATTGAGAACCCTTAAATGAAAAATTGTCTACCGAAAAAACACTATAGGATTAACAGGATTTAACATTAATGTCATGTGATTTACCGGTTGACAATTCGTAATCGAAGGGTTAATCGGGGCCTAGTGTGATTGTAACAAAACAGGGGTAATCTATGTAACAAAACAACCGCCTTGCTCTATATCGATCGTCTTTACATTAAATTTTTCATCGAAGTAGCGATGTACCGTATGTATGTAAAAGTAAGCAAAACGAGTATTTTTAAAAATCGGAATAGGCATATTAGCTACTTAGCCTACGGGAGATGATCCACGGTATGGATGAGTGGAATTAAAAACGTTTAATATTGCGGGATCTCGGTGTAACGGGATCCCGTAGCAGAGAGGTGAGCATACCGGACTTGGTATCGCTATCTTTGAGGTCCCGGATTCGATTCCCGGTCGGTCAAAGTAGAAATTATACATTGTCTCGGGTTGTCTGATTTCTGTAACACAAGTACTTAGGCTACTTACGATAGGATCAGAGCAATGTATGTGATGTTAACCAATATAAAAATGACAAGTATTTTTTTATGACATTTTTTTTCTAGTCCCGCAAATACCGCGCTTCTAAAACACAGTGCGCGGGACTGAAAAGTCATGGGGATCTTGGTATCCATGCAGAGATGCGCTTGGTATACCGAGAAGCCTTACCCTCAAAGTATATAGGTACCAAATCAGCGAAGCGAGTGAAGGAATATATCTTGTTGAATGAATTAATCTGAAATGAATGAATTAAACTGCGCTCGCCAAGCGTGGCGAGCATCGGCAATTCCCCTACCGGTGATATTAAGTCATTGGGGGAGGCCTTTGTTCAGCAGTGGACGCATCTGATGGCTGAAATGATGATGATGATGATGAATTAATCAAATTTTTAGGGGAGGGGTGCAGGTGAAGCGCTAAAACCTATTTTTTTATTTTGTTATCGTAATCTAGTTCTTCTTTCTTGCCTTCTCTTATTTATCCCACCACCACCACCACTTTCCCCTTTCTTCTTATCTGTCCTCTACCTGAAGGTTGTCTGGAAGAGATCGCTTTTAGGGATAAGACTGCCTAAAATTATGCATCTCTCTGTAAACACTCTTATCTGTCCTCTTCCTGAAGGTTGTCTGGAAGAGATCGCTTTTAGGGATAAGACCGCCTAAAATTGTGCATCTTTCTGTAAACACAAGTTGTAACTTCTTTGTATGGTGTACACTAAAGAGTATCTATGTATCTGTCTATCATTTGCTTTCTCATCTATTTATAAAACAAAGTCGGGTTAGTTACACCATTTATAAGTCAAGAACGGCTGGCCCGATTTTAATGATCTTTAGATCGTTAAATTTTTCTTCGCCCCGAATAGCAGAATAACTAATAAAAAAACAGAAATATTCACGAAAAAAAATGTATGAAGGCGCGGTACGAAGTTCGCCGGGACAGCTGTAACATATGTGTATATAAAAATGCCCAGGCATTATGTACAAAGCCGTGGTACCGTCGCTGTTTCTGATTTCTGTAACACAAGTGCCCAACCTACTTAACATAGGATCAGAGCAATGTATGTAATGTTGTCCAATATTTATTTAATATTATTTAAAGCCCATTTAATTCACTTGGTCCACATACTACACACACAGAGAGAGAAATTATAAAATCTTAAGCAAAGTTGCGTGACAATGTTATATTTAACGTTAATTAATATCGTTGATTAAACTCAATGCACTGCCCAATTGATTTGCGAGAAGGCTTTTGATCTCTCGCCATGCTCCCATCTATATATATAAAATCAATAAAAAAAATCAAATCACATCGTTCTACATTCGTTTCTAAATCTTTCTCTCTGAGGGCGACACGACTTTGGAACTCACTTCCCCTCGATAATAAGGAGTCGGACTCGAAGATCATTTTCAAGAATAAAGTAAGACAATTCATAAAATACATAAATTGCACCTGTATGTATTAATTGTATATACATAATGTATGTATTTTAGGTATATCTGTATTTATTATTATTTATTAATAATTTATTCAAGTATATTAAATGTAGTTGATTGTTGAATTATTTAAACTTTTAGGTTATTTTATCTGTTACCAGCACCGCACCAATTGAAAACTTCTGCATGACCCAACGGTTGACTGGCAGAGAATGCTATTAGCATTAAGTCCACCTTTTGTACACTATTAGTGCAATAAAGTTTTAAATAAATAAATAATAAGTACATATATTATATAAAAATGAATCTTTATTTCCCTTGGTCATCGCATCACGCGTGAACGGATGGAACAATTTCGCTAATCCTTTTTTTATTCTGTAAATTGTGGTCAGGAGAAGGTGGTTTTGAAAGAAAAAAAAATTGTAAAGTTGCGCAGAGATTCATTTAAGAATAAACTAAACAGCAACAGCTAGTTTGTTATAAAAAAATATCTCCTATACTTACTTACCCTTTTTTGAGCCGTCACTTCAATACGGAAAGCAAGTTGTTTATAAAACATACGTATAAGTACCTACCTAATATAATACAGGGTGTACAAAAGAATCAATAATGTTTACACAAACCAACCTATCAATAATGTTTACACAGTTTCGTGAACGCGAGAGAGATATCAGTGACACCGTGCGTCAATATATGTAAAATGACAAAATGTATTTTTGTGATAGAGGCATCATAAAAAACCACGTAATTAAGTAGGTACTCAAGTTAGAGAGAAAGGCCAAAAAAAAAGCTTTGCCTATTATCAGTTTGTGATTCCATACAGACTAACATTTCTAGTAATTTGTGGTATTATGGCGATTGGAGCTTCATTACTTTTACAACTTCTTCCTTAATAAAAGTAGTTGTATATTAGCAGCTAACTTGACTAGGTACGTGGTTTTAAGTAGTAGTGACTAGTTGTTAAGTGTCCGTCACGTTATAAATGTCTGACCAATATGACCGAGCAAATTTGACATTTTCTCAATGTGACCGGACATTTTGGACATTTATTGTCACTAACGTCACAATCAATTCTATTGACAAACTATGAAAAAATAAATTTGGTCACAAATAAGTGCATTAGTATAAGAAAAGACAGGCTTTAGTAGTGATGATCTATAACGAAATGAAATTTATAAAATTAATTTATCTTTCTGCACGAACAAGCTAAAAAGCGTCGTATCGTTACGCACGAGTTTTTTTTTGAGTTCAATCCAGATCCAATTACATGTTTTATTGTATGTTTTTATTGTCAAATAATTAACATTTAAGACTTACTTTAGAGAAATTCTTCTTTTTATAAATTTATACTAAAAAAAAAAATGTGACCATCGTGACAATAAATGTCCAATGTGACCAAGCATTTATCCTAAATGACGGACGCTTATAGCATATGACCGTCAATTTACAACTCTAGTAGTGACCTATTGTTTAGTCATGGAGCACATACCTATAGAGCAGAAATGTCATAATATGAAGTTCGACAAAATTTTCCGCCATTTTCAACCGACTTCAACAAAGGAGGAGGTTCTCAATTCGACTGTTTTTTTTTTTTTTGTATGTTTGTTACGCGATTACTCCGCCAATTATAAATCGATTTTAATGATTCTTTTTTTGTTTGGTAGATCATACTTCAGAGGTGGTCCCATATAAATTTTATCGAAATTGATTTAGAACTTTTTGGAAAATCATCAAATATATACCCAGATAATATTTTGGTTGTGGTTCTTGTTACCTATCTTCGACAAATATGAGCCGATTTTGATGATTTTTGTTTTATTGAATAGCTTATACTTCAAAGATAATATGATAAAAGTTTGCATAATAAAAATCACCCCCAAGGGTAGGAAAATAGGGGATGAAATCGGTGTTCAGCAGTTAGATTAGGATTTATCACTAAAAATAGATGAAATAAGTAAATTTTATTTAAAAAAAAAACCGACTTCAAAACACTAAAATGCTAAAAATAATCCTAACACTTAAGTACCTAATCAGTTACTTTTGGAGTCGGTGCAAACAAAAACATTGAATCTCTCTTCGGCTGGCACCGACTCCAAAAGTAACTGATTAGGTACTTAATTGTTAGGATTATTTTTAGCATTTTAGTGTTTTGAAGTCGTTTTTTTTTTATAAAATTTACTTATTTCTTTTTGTGCTGTCTTTGTATGGGCGAGGGTTGACTGGAGCTGTAATTTCATACTAAATGTAAGTGAAAAATCACTTACTAGTTTCGGAGAAGGTACTCGGGTATGTAGGTATACTCGATCGTTTTAGTAGACCCTGATACAATCATACCCGAATACAAAGACAACAAGACAAGACAAGACATTAAGTTTCTTGCACTAAGCTGTTTTTTCTCGGCGTTAGCCCACACTATTTTCCCGAAGCAGGTGGTGTAAAAAACATTGGAACATGTATTGACATTGACGACCGTCTGGTGTAGTGGTTCGCGCTCCGGCCTACAAAGCCAGCGGGTTCGAATCCCGCAAGGGGCAAGTGTTTGTGTGATGACCGGAGCATTTGTACCAAGTCATGGATGGTTGTATGTATGTACTTATTTAAGTATGTTTGTCCGTTATCTAGTCGCCATAGTACAAGCTTTGCTTAGTTTGGGCACAGAATATATATATAATAGTACAAGTTTGGGCGCTGATTTTGGGTTTGGGGCTAGCTATAATTGGTGTGAGTGTGAAAACAATTTATTATTAGGTATTTATTATAAAAACTTTATCAGACCTATTAGCAGAATAAATAGTTTAGGAAGTGGAAAGCACGGTCGTTGGTCACACTATTCGAGTAACGTTTAAGTTGTTCTATAACTCACCCACAATGTTATTTCTCCTTGCACGGTCACGCAACATAAGTTTATTGTTAAGATATTACATAAGTTACTTACCAGATAACATCGAATTAGGTAGAATAATAAAATACATTCAGATGACATTAATCATTTAATTTTCATTTAAATTATAGTCAATAGACCGCAATGAATCTCTAGCCTTTGATACGATGAGCAATTATACCTACGTTAGGTACACACACGCACATAAAATGCACAATGTAGTTATACCGTAAATTCAGTCTTTGATTAGGCTTCACACCGCTACCCAACACGGAGGAGCGGGTCTCCATCGACGAATCCAATCGTTGTTAATAAAGACGAATAAACAACACACGGCTAAAAGTATTTTGTGCATAAAATATTCTGAAACTAATAACACTACATACGTATATAACAAATACGTAACTGGACTGCTTTTCATAATAATGATAAACAGTGAGTAAACTAAGTAATTATTGAATGTTCAGCTCGGGAGCATGCTGAACAACTGCAACAGTTAGCACACATTTTTACACAGAACTAACGTCCGTGTCTGGTTTCAGAGCAAGGACACCCTGCCCGTGCAGGTCCCTGACAGCTTCTAGCAAGCGCCTCTCAGCCCTGGGCTCCCCGAGGGCGACGTCCACGCTGCCGGCGCACAGCAGCAGCGCCCGCAGCGCCGCGCGCGGCCAGTCGGGCCGCAAGCCGCGCCGCACCACAGCGCCAGCAGCTGCCGCTCCCAACCTGCCACATTCGATCTCCAATCGTTCCCCGTATTCTTCTATCAAAGAATCTCCTACAGCTCTTCTAAGTTCCGGCGTCAAGGATGATAGCAGCAGCAATGCCACATCGTCCATAGGCCTTCCTAATGAAACCATTTGCCAGTCTAGAGCTATACATTCACTGATTCCATCTCTTTGACGAAACAGGAGGTTCCCACTCCAGAAATCTGCATGAGCCAACGGCGCCGGTTCTGCTGGTCTCAAAAGCGTGCCAAGTAAAGACGGAGCTCGTGCTACTAAGGCGGAAACGGCTGCCGCTTCTTCTATGCAGTCCGTTCGTCCTCTCAGAAAAACCTCCAGCTGGGGCAGACCTCTTCGCACCAGACGTAAGTACCCAGCCGCTGCTCTCTCGCATGGGAACAGAAAATCAAATCTCTGGTCCAAAGGTCCCTCCCGCTCGCGCAGTGCGAGAGATAGGGCGTGTAGACGCGCTGCAGCGTGTAGCGCTGCTCTCGCTCGCTCTTCTGTCAGACCTTCAGCAAAGTCTGCAGATTCAAACCCGACTGCTGTCACATCTTCTAAAACGAGTTCACTATCTCCGCCAATTTCATCTGAAAATGTTAAAGTAGGTGGGAACAAATTTTCGATACTGATATGTACTAATGTAACATCGATGATTTTATATTTTTAAATAATATGGATCTGCTTTGATTCTAAACCAAATAATATCTTCATAAAAGTACAAATTCAGGTCAAGCGCCGAGGAATTATAGTACGTCTAGATAGCGTCAGCCGAAGTAGGGAGAGAGTGGGAGCCGAGAGCCCTATTAAAAAAGGTGTTAAGTGGCTGGAGTCAGGTAGTAGGAATATTAAATTTGCAGCAAGCTGCATGAAACATAAAATATGGTAATATGATGGCCCTATTATTAAGTCGAAAAAGGTATGTGCTAATTATATTGATATTATTAAATGCATATAAATACTGACTATAATGATCAGTCATCATTTAAAATATATAAAAAATATATATATAATATTTATATTTTATATAGGTACATCGTTAACATAAGCTAGTTTCAGCTTGATATATCAATTACCAAACACCTTGTATAGTAGTAGTAGTAGTAGTACTTACTGTTTAAAATAGTTAGTACGTAATTATTTATTTACGTTACGTTACGTTTACGCATTTATGTGAAGTAGGTAAGTAGGACATAAAGGTACTAGACGTAGATATTGACAAAAAAAAAACGAGCTGCATCCTTGCCTGCGTCTAGTCATTTTATTAATACGACCTTGTAGGTTAAGTAAAAATATATCTGAATGTTAATGACTGAACTGTATGGTCTACTCGATGCAGTACGGTAGCTGCTATGTATACCTACCTACTATTATAAAGTAAGACTGGGACACGCCCTTGTAACATAATCATTGCGCTCTGGTACACCAGCTCTCAGTAACAAAAGGTTTCATAATCATGACAATTATTAATTGTAAATGTTGGGAGCACATACATAAAGAGTGAAATGTCAAATAAGTGAAAAATCCACACTAACAGTTTCAGATACCGATGGTTCGTCCTATTGCTGGTACATAGGGTATGCGCTCGATGGTCGATAAATACAGACGTGAAGACGAACCTGGTAACCTAGCTTTAATGCACTTCGGAATGGGCAGCCCAGCACCAGGCCCCAACGCTTCTTCAGCCAATTTGTCTAATGCGGGCGCTAGCTCCGTGTAGAAGAGAATTTCTCTGGTGTCGAACTGGGCCTCAGCCACGAAGAGCCTGCCGAAGGGGTCTCGTGGCGGCAGTTTGACGACGAGGGGCAGCGCCTGGCGCTCGCCGTTGCTCTCGTAGCGGACCGTGACGGCAAGCACCCTGCTCAGCGCTCCGGCAACACCGGCGCGAGATTCCACTCGGACCTGCAAATATGTACTTAACTCTAAAGAAGCTAGAAAACATTGCCTACGTTAAGGCGGGCGTTTTATGGTACCCATGGAGCACCCATGAGAGTACTCAAAGAGGAAAAACGACACACTAATAGAATGTAAAAAAAGCTAATTAATGTCTAATGTAGATACCTATATTACTTAGCTACTTACTTTATAATATCACATTTGCGATTATAAATCGTACTAAGAGTTTGGACAATTCTCCCCCGGGTTTGGACAATTTAGTTTTTAGTGATAACCTACTTTCTACGAGGCAGTCGATTTTTGATTATTTCAGTAGATTGTAACGTATGCTACAGAAATGAATATGTACTTATAATAGGTACACATATTCTTCTCCTAGACACTTTTATTATTATCGTAAGTACGTCGAATAATGAAAAACTACTGCCTGTACTTAATTGAACGACAATTAAGTAATAAATAATAAAACATTATTATTATCGTACTTAAGTTACTCTGAATTGTAATGTTTGCTGATATGTTGCTGGTGAACCTATCCAATAAATAAATAAATAAGTAAGTAAGTAGAATCGGGCTCACACTAAAGAAAGAACTAAAATTAAAAGAAAAAAAATGCGGTATAGTAATACCTACGGAACTCTCAATGCGCGAGTCCGAGCTAACTTTACCGGTTTTTTGAAAATTTGAACTCAATATGGTGCGACTACCTAAAAAAGCAAATCAAAAGAAAAAACTGTAGTAAATACATAAACCTGTATTTTTTTTATTTATTTTCCAAACAAATAATATATGTATGTATCTAAGTAATTTCTGTCGATTAACTAATTGCAACCTCATTAGCTCCGACCACGCCCGCGCCAGCCAGCAGCTCGCGCGCCCACTCCTCGGTGAGCGCAGCGTCAGCGTCGGGCTCCTGCACCGGCTCGCAGTCTGAGTCCTCGCTCCCGCTGCTCGGCGCCTCCGATACGGCCGCGCTGTCCGGCCCCCCCGCTTGCATCGTGCGTACTGATCTCACGCCCGAACGACCGCAAACAATTACAACGCACACATAATAAAAACGATCCAAAATTATTACGATTTCACTCTCATCTCACTGAAGTTTACTCAACTAACACGGATTAATGACATCAGTTTAGAGTAATGTAGCGTTTCTGGCAGGGCTCAGACTCGGAGTGCGATTCCCGCGCATGCGCGCTCCTCCCTCAATTATTCATCGGGCTCCCGTGACGTGTCACCCGACGGTCAATCATGAATCCCGAATTCCCGACTTAGCAGCATAAGTACCTATCTAAGTAAAATAGGTATTCTGCACTAGTCTGGAAATTGTGATGTGTATTCTTGCAGTAATGCAACTATCACGTAATGTATCGCTGTTTTTACTGTAATCTAATCTAAGTAAGTAATTATCTTACTTAATTATTTTTAGGTACGTTGGCTAATTGGTTAGTACATATTATTACCTACTCAGACATGGGTACCAATTATAAAAAAAAGTTTATTCTCTTAAATTAACTCCGTCGACGGAACTTGAGGACGATTTTAGATCCAGTCTTAACTATTATTAATGTGAAAACAATATTTTACGTTTTAAAAATATCTTGTTGCGTCATTGGATCTCGAGTCGTGCGTGCATTATGCATCATTGCTATAATAATGCACAGGTTTAGGTTCGATTTTCGAGTCAATTTAGAAAAACGTTTTTTCGGTAAAATGTAAGTAACAATTTCCGTAATCCTAAACAAAATATATCGGCGCACATTACTTTACGTAAATCACTAATTTAAGTTTATTTATAGAGACCGACCAAAGGGACAGATTGAGCCACAGCCCTAACGTCATGCTAATTAAAATATATAACCATTTGCCAGAAAAAATAAAGGATGAAACAAATGATAGGCACTTCGAAAGTATATTAAAAAATACACTAATAAATAAATGTTACTACACGTTGACAGAATTTTTTGAGGATAAATATTTTTTATTTTTTGATTAATTGCAAATAATGACATTTACACATTGACAATTTGACACATAATCATATATGCACATAATGACATTTGACACAATTTAATTTATTTAATTTGTATTTTTGACTTATTATTATTTTTTGACAATTTGACAATGAATGAGTAATCATTTATTTTATGTCTTGATCGGAACACGCTACTGTAATCCAATTTATTGATTTATTAATAATTTATAATGCTTTTTTATAATTTATTTAAATTCTTAATTGTTACAATTTTTTGACAAACGATTGGATTCTCTGTAGTTAAATTTAGTAATTATGTAATTTTGTCAGTAAAGTATTACCTTATTATTGTAAATTTGAAACGAAAAAAATATTAATACCTACCTACTTTAATTTGCTATGCCCGACAGGGTCCATATGTCACCTGTACCTAAAAACTAAGACCTCTGTAACTAAACATATGGTTATGCAATAAAGAGTTGAGTTGAGTTGAGTTGAGCTCAGACCTAGACTTGGGCCATGCTTGGGTCTAACCGCACTATAGCGGCGAGGCGCGGCGCGTCCTAATATTCTCTAGAAGCAACTATGCCCCACAAGGCACACCACAGATTAGTAGAAGTTGTGCAAGGGGCAAACAAAAATATTGTATTTACGTTACCTCACTCTCCTAACCAGACTGGTTAGAAGGACCATTTTACTAAAGAGGTTTCGATTTGAGAATGCCATCTGTTGGTATAAAGCGAGGACCCCTCTCGAACCCCAAAGTTTTATAAACTACCATTATGGTGAGAGCAAAAATGAAAGATAGTTTAAAAATGGGTCATCTTAAAATGTTAAGTCACCATAAGTAGAACAAAAAAACATGTTGGTAGAATAATATTTCAATTGATATAATATAACAGCTGAATCATTATTATGTAAGTACAATTACGAAAGGTAATATGGAAGATGCTATGTAATTAATTGGATTTTCAGATTATTAAGTTACTAGCTGTGACCGTGTGTTTTTTGTGAATTTGGATCACTATTTATGTTAATTAGTGTCATTTAATAATAGCATCTATCTCACATCCCTCAGAGTGTGCATTTTTTCAGCATAGACAAGCCTATGTCCATACAGAAGGATTATTAAAAATATTTATATTAATTTAGACTTTACTGCACAGATTAAAAATCACACAAAAGGTGGACTTTATCAGATTTATTAAATCCTAACATGTAGTTCCAAAGATTTAGATTACCTTTTCTTTTTTAGTAATTTATCTTTTAGTAATTTCAGTATAGTATACAGGGTGTCCTGTAAAGACCACATCACTTTGTCACAATGCATTCTACACATTTTGTTGTACGACTTTTCAAAAATATGCTTAAAATTGATTACTTTTTCCACACAAATTCAATCAGCTCTCTTTTGTAATTTTGTATGAAAATTCAGATAAAGATTATATAGGCATTTCAAAATGGTCATAGAACCAAACCCCTAAGCCCAGGTAAACGAGACACAATGGATTTTTTATTGTTATGAGGTCTAATGTGGGCATGGAAAAATTAAGCATTGCAGGAAGAAAATCCCTAAAACTGAAAGTGAAACTATCAATTATAAAATATTGGATTTCATAAGCAAAACATTTTAATTAGTTAAATACTATAATTACACTTGTTAGAAAACACAATATTCATGTATTCATAGAGTAGCATCAGTTAGAAGTAGGTAGCATTTTTCTGATTTTCTTAATTAGGCTTTAATCTTCAACTTTCCAAGATCATTTCTTAACTTATTGAGGTTTTCTTGTAATGCCTCTTGTTTGTTTTCTAACGCCGAAATGTGATCATCTGTCCTTTTGATTTCCTTGCTAATATACTCCATACGTTTTGATACGTTTTGTCTGGCTTCCTCTAAATCTTGTTTTACCAAAACTGGTCCGATTAGCTTGTACACTTCTGCATCCTTTTTCAATAACGAAAGTTCTTCTTTTACAGCTTTATTTTCATTCAATTGACTGTCTAGCTGTTGTTTCTGAGCTACAGCCTTATGATATTCTTTTTGAACACCGTTGAAAATCTCTAATTCTTTTTGCAGTTTCTTTTGTATTTCTTCAGTCATTGTAGATTAAAATATTATTCTGACTGTATAAATTCAAGTTTATCACTGAAATTCGTAGTTATTTATCGAATAAGACAACTTTCAATGCAGCTGCGAAATTTTAGGTTAGGTTTTAAATATGTCTGTGTCACTGACTTGTCTGAAGGAAGTTGTCTTGTCTGTCAGTGTCAGATATGATGTGTCAGTCGTGGAGAGTGACTCATGGTGACAATAGGCTAGTTGACACTTTTTTAAAATAGGTCCTAAATTGTTATTAAGTGTTCCATTAGACCGAAAAAAAATTGATTGTATTTTTTTGAGACTTAGAAAACTACAAAACTTTCATTTTAAAATAATATTTTTTTAAACAGACGAAAACGCTGTCAGCCATTTTGGTCTATAGATTATCTGTGCCATGACGTAATAATAACAAAAAAACAAACAACAAACACAACTTACGAATACAACCTCTCTTGCAGTGCCTGTATCGTTCGAGAATGCAAAAAATACCAGACTCTAATGACATTTGATCGTTTACAATAAGAGTGACGTCACTCATGTCGCGATCATGGCAGATAGCGTTTTCAGAGTTTTAAATTATAGATTAAAAAATATTTTTTAAAATTTGATTTTTACAGCCATCTTCTACTATTATGTATTGAAATCGATATATTTAGGTCCCTAAAGTCAAATACTATTTGAAATAATTATTTGTTTTATTAATTTTGATATGAGTCAACTAGCCTATTTCTTCTGGCCCGATTCGAGCAGAAAATAATTTTAGCGTCTCGTCGTTGGATTTCTTCAGCCCCTGGCTGGTGCGGGACACGGGCGATTGCCCTTTACCCGGGCGTCTTCTCAGGGTGTCAACTGACACTACCGCCATTGCGGCTGCTTTGTATCATTTTAGCGTTTTAAATTATTTAGGGGGGTGATAACTTGTTTAATGGGGTGGTGGGGCGCCAATGCGACGCATGCAATGCTACCTTACAAAAAAAGTGAGTACGATAAAGTGATGTCTGAATTATATAATTTGGCGGTTGCCTTGTAACAACAAGATAATTTCCCTCAAACTCAAAACTTAATCTAATTAGAAGCATGATTTTGTAACGTATGTTTTTTTTTCTAGTAACAATAAATATATCGCAGACGGAAAATATTTTCTAGATACATACAACTAAAGTTTTATCAATGGTTTTTAAACAAACTTTCATTCATGCACACTTAAACCAGGCTTAGGACTGGCTGAAATAATTTACTGTAAAATTTTTGATTGCGGTTCAGAATCGAGTCTAGAATATTAAAAAAACGTTTAAAAAATCCGAACCGAGTCCACTAGGCAGAAAATAAATCCATTGTCTATCTACAAAATCATTAATCCAATGTTCGATGGTGCATGCACGATCGCGTTTGGATATTATATTCTAGGCAACCACCCCACAGTCACAAGATCGAAAAACGTTACGAATATCGACTTGGGGATATCACTAATTTAGTTTAAGTTCCGATACTACGGCCTACAGCCACAGTAAATATAATAAAGAATATAAACTGTGCTACGCCTGGCCTACGGCGCCAATAGCAGCCAGTCTATAGTTATTTCTATGTCTATGGCTTCATGGGGGACAACCAGTCCAGGTATTTAAACAGGTCAGTGTATGTAAGTTAATAGCTCTGTGGTCCTAAAAGTACTCTGTCTGTGGTGTATGTAATGACTCCTGCTACTGTCAATGTGACGTTTCGTAATCATTCGTTCGCTTGAAAATTGAAAACGAAATTGTTTTGATTAATAGTAAAAATGGATAGAAAGACATCTAAAAAGAGAAGATCATCTTCGGAAGCTAGCTCAAGCAGTTCAGACTCCTCGCGTGAGAAAAAAAAACTAAGAAAACTTAAGAAAAAATTAAAAAAGGAACAAAAAAAGACCGAGAAAGTTTTAAAAAAGAAATTAAAAGAAGAAAAAAGGAAGTTAAAGAAGAAGAGAAGAAGCACTAGTGAAAGTTTAAGTCGGGATGAAGGCGACAAGGAAAAACACAAAAACTCAGCCGACATACCACTGGGTAAAAACTAAAAACATTCAAAATGTAATCATAAGTAGTTTATTGTGTATTTACATTATTTTATGCGCTTTATAACTAATGTAACGATTGTAATGTTACCCTATCAAAATTTGCAAAAAGTGTACCTAAAATCGTATCACATACATTTTCATAACTATTGTAAAACCTATATTACAGAATTAATGGAGAAATCAAAGGCTATGGCACCAATGACTAAAGAAGAGTGGGAGAAGAGGCAGAGTGTTGTTAGAAAAGTTTTAGATGAAGAGAGTGGAAGATACAGGTTATCCTATTTTTCTTATTTCGAAAAGCAATACATATATCATATTATGTCACTACGAGCGCACCAGTTATTACCAGTTATATAGTTATTAAAAATGTTTTGGTACCTACTTTATGTACTCGGAAATAAAGGCAATTTTTATTTATTTATGAGCGCACCAGTTACCTTTCGAGTGAAAAATACTTAATTGTTGTTACCATATAAATACTTTTTTGTACCTATTTACCTCTATGATTGTTACTGATGTCTTATTTTACTGTGCTATTTTGAAGAAACAATTGTTTCATCTTTTCCTCTCAGTTGTGTCTTGATTCCAGGTTAATAAAAGGTGACGGAGAGGTGTTAGAAGAGATAGTGTCCAGAGATCGCCACAAGCAAATAAACCGGCTGGCAACCCAAGCTGATGGAGCTTACTTCCAGTCGCAGACTATAGAGAATAAACATTTATAAGTTAATAGTTCTCTACATTTTGACTTGAGAAATTAAATTATCCTATTTAGTTATTAAATAATTTTGACACTAATATTACCTCAGTATGTGCACTTATCCAACATTGTGATTGGTTACTTAAAAGCATGTTGTGCTTATCTAAAATGGCTTGCTGTTATATTTTTGTAAGCTTTAATTAAATTATAAGTCTGCTTCCTTGAACTAGCCTACTCATAAAACACTATAGAAAGTTTGTATGTTTTTTTTTTACATTCCCAATTGTTATTTTATAAGTATACTCTCTCCCTATCTTTAGGCCTGAATTCCTGCAGAGCACGATTACACGATTTGCTAGGCGTGTGCTGCGTACAGTGTTCCAACGCATGTCTCGTTTTTACGCGTGCGTTAAAAAGTACAACTCTAACCGGCATATGCACGTGTCATGACCACGAAAGTGTCGCGTGTAAAGTAGATACGAGCTGCTTGCACTGAGGCGCTTTGTTACGCACATCATATTGGATATCACATACATTGCTCTGATCCTGTAGTAGGTAGCTAAAACACTTATGTTACAGAAATCAGAAACTATGACGGTTGTGCTACCGTACACCCGGACCCGAGACAATATAGAAAAGATTGTTTCTACATTAGCCAACCGAGAATCGAACCTCAGACCTTGAGATAGCGATAGTCACACAAAGTCCGGTATGCTCGCCTCTCGGCTACGGAGGTCGACATTGCGAGGAACGTGCTTATTTTCCACGCGACAAGGTGCCGTATGCCACGTCGCATTTAGGCCTTAATTTTGGTTTTTCTTTGTATATTTTCACTTCACTCACTAATGCACTGTATTTGAATACCATGCTTACAGGCATAAGGCATAAATAATAAGTTATTTCTTTTCAATTGGTTTATTGATCTACTTAATCTATAGTTCATCTTTGGTTTGCTTTGTTTCTTCACTTTGATTCTTACTACTGTTTTCATCACTAGGTACAATTTCCTCTGTTGCACTTGATTCCTGCAGTTGTTCATTGACCAGGGAAATTAAACTTTCTAGTGGCCGGCTTCCATGTTCTACATTTACAATCTTTTTGCGTTTGTACAGTATTAATGTTGGAAGACCATTTATCTAAAAGGAAAATTATTATTATTATATTATTGGCAGGCAAGCAGTTGAAACAACTGATAACAGCCTGCATCTCGTTGTCATAGTTTATATTTATTTTATTAGTAAAATATTTCATTAATCTCATTTGTATAATGTTTACTTATACTACCTTTTCAGTCTCGCAAATAGGTTTGGATCGTACACAGTCGACATCAGCTATAAGAACACGACTTTCGTTCTGAAACTTCTCACCAAGTTTTAACCACAATGGACCCAGTTGCATGCAGTGAGCACACCTGAAAACAATGTTCAATATGACAGTACTACACATGTAATTATCTTAAAAGATTAATGCCAACAATATGTTTTTTTTTTTACCATGGTGCAAAATAGTTGATGAAAACTAAGTCCTTTTCTAAGAATGTTTCGAAAGTTTCCTCTGATATCCTTGCAACAGGCAGAGCCTTCTTTTTCTTCATAAACTTTTCAGGATCATGGTTTTCTGCAAGCACCATCTTTTCCACATATGTCTTAAGGTCTTCCAAGGTATTTGCATCAGCTACACCCATCTGGAAATGAAACATACATACAGCCATGCTGATTATACTACAAACAACCACCACTACATTATATGCAGCTGTCACTCATTACATTTTATTTTTAAATATTAACATACCTTGAAAATAAGTCTAACTTCTAATAGATTTCCATTTTCTAGCTATTAAAAAAATAAGAATTTTCTACTTGTACTAGCAATACGTGTTTAAATGTTAGTCTGACTGATATTAGTTGAAATAAGTGCTATAATGCATTCGAATAATAAAATTGGGTAAGAGTAATAATTTAAACTTACAATTCTGCCATTAACTATCCATAAAAGATATGGGTATAATTTGATATCAAAATTTTTGCAGGTCATCTCGTTTTCCATGCAGTTTACTTTTCCTATCTGTATGTACTCATTGTGTGCATATTGCACAGCCAGTTCAGCCCACACTGGAGCAAGTTTCTGTAATATTAAAGATTTTATTTCATTTGAAAAAAAAACAAAAAACTGGGAACAAACAACATTCTATGATCCAGGCTACTGATCTTTTAACTAAGCTACAAAAGTCTTTAACTTTTTATGCTTTTTATTTAAGTGATTGTTGCAGCATTGCTCTTAACATTTAAGACCCTCAACATTAAAAAGAAATATTTTTGCAAATGATTAGTAATTTTTACCAGTTTAGAAAGAATAAAGGTAATAATCTTATTTTGCATTTACAATGCTAACAATATTATACAGAAGACGATAATTCCCTTGAAAAACATGTCTATGAAACCAATTCTGAGCTGTATTTTGTCAATGTAGCAAGTGTATAAAATAATTAAAATATGAATAAAGTATAAAAAAATTAACACAAAAAACAAACAAAATTCTTACCTGTGAAGCTTTGCACCAAGGTGTGTAAAACATTATAAAATGTTGGCCATTGGATATAAACTTCTCAATATTTTGGTCATCAAGGTAGGCCATGCCACTGTAAATTTTTACCTCATTTGTGTCCTTTGTGGTTTTTACTTTCTGGAATACACATAAATAAAATAATGTATAATGTAAGTAATTAAAAGAATTAATCTTTAATTAACAAAACTGATTTTTAAGTTATGATTAAGACAGAGTTATTACATGCATAAGTAGAAAATCAAGTAATAAATAAAAACAAAGTAACCAAACATACCTCAGACTTACTAGTAAAAACTTCACTTAAGAATATTGTTAAAGAAGGCAAATCTCGTGTTCCCTTATACACTACAGGTGTAAATGTATTTTTATGGAAATATAATAAAGTTGGATATCCTAGAACAATTAGTAAAATATAATATTGTGTTTATAGATAGCTATAAAGATTTCAAGAAATGATGTGAAAATTTACCTGTGATGTCATTTTCTTGGCACAGTTTAAAATGTTGTGTGCAATCAACCTGTGCTATAGCAAATTTGGAGTCTTTAGTGTTTATCAATTTGCCAAGCTCCTGCCAAATTGGATGGAAATTAGTGCAATGCCGACACCTATAATCACAAACATTATTAAAACTAAAATTAACGACACAGACAGGAGACGTCTTTTTTTTTAAGGAGGGTTTTTCGGTAAAATTTACTTACCAAGGTGCGAAAAACATAATAAAGTTTCCATCCATTTCTTCTATACGTTCTATGAAATTACTTGGATTATAATCGTATACGAAACCGTTTTCAGGAGCAACAAAATAAGGTAAAAAAATAAAAAATACCAAAACTTTACAAACCGACATTTTCAGACTTGTTTTGGGACTAGATCAACTCACTACCATTGAATAACAGACTTCTTAATTGTGAAAAATGATTAAACTTGTAATAAATGAACTGAAATTGTTGAAAATCTACAAATAATAATCTGTGTAAAAATCGATTTTCTTCATTAGTCAGTTATGACAGCAGCAGTCATTTTTCAATTCTGGTTTGTCAATTTTGAAGTTATAACTGTCAATATGACAGCTAGTTACAGATTAAATACTTAACACTGATCAAGTAACCACTACCTTTGTAATTATGTCGTGATTTCGCGTGGATCGAGCGAGCACATATCCCCAGAGTATGGGATTCCTATCCAACATGTAAAACATTAATGATTCACACCATCACTTCATACGTGTAGTTGTTGTTTTTGGTAGTAAGCAGAATATTAAGCAGAATGCAAAATGATGTAGATCGATCATAAAAACTCTGACTTCTATTAACAAATAGGAATTCACCAAAGTCATATTCAGCCAATAACATTGCTGTAAAAGTGACATTTTGTAATAGTTTTTTAGGGTCGTGTCTTGTCTTGCTGCGTGACGGTCAGTGAACACTTTTAATACTTTAGATTATTTATCGACTCAATTAAACTAAGGAAAATTACCACGAATCTAGCAGATTTTAATTATTATTAATAATTAATTAAAAGTTATAAAATAATTGTTTTATATAAATTATGAACAAAACCTAAACGTCTCTGGTGTAGCATTTCTGAACATACAAAAGAATGTGGTAATTCTTCAAAATGGTTGCTTTGTATGGTTTGCCAACTTGCATGTCTGTGTTTCAGAGTCCTTTGTTTTCGTAATTCGGTTCCTTTTTGTAACATTCAAGAAAAAGTACTGCCAGTTCCTTCTACAATAAAATATAGTTCAAATATTTACTTTTTCAATCGTAACTCGTAGTGTGCAAGAAAGATGTCATCGGTAATGTGAGAGCTTTCGAATATCAGTTTTATTTTACGGGAATATGACGTCTGTGATTCCTATTTGGAATATAATCGAGTAAAAAATCATCAGGTAAATTATTTTTAGTAGCAATTTGTTTGTAATCGTAGCATACAGTGAGATAAATATCTGAAACTAAACTGCTTCTTAATTTTGGCATTCCATAGCTCATGTCATGATGATAGATTCATGTAGAATATCTTTTCGTTTGTGTATAAAATCTACATCAAATATAATTAGAAAATAATGTGTTTGTTATGGTAAAGCGATATGTTGTTTTGGTCTAGTATAAACAGTAAGCAATTGGAACAGGAATCCATAGCATCTAACTAGAAAGTATTCAATGTATAAATTTGTGACCCAGCTTAGCTTGATGTAACATCTTTTTCTTGTTTACAGAGTTATCCATCACCAATTTATAAAGTTGAAGTGTAAACAATGTTGTTTTGAATCAAAAGTGGAACTAGAAGACAAGTGTTGACAACTGAAATACCTATCAGAGTAAACCCATCTTTGACAAGAGGCATTTAAGTGTTAACAAGTTGCAAATGCGAACGGTGACTGATCCCTGTGGATGGTGGGGTGGGCTCGTGTGATGGGAGGGGTGGGGTAAGCCGTGAGGCGCTCGGGCGCGGGCGCCATGAACTCGCCGGCGCCCGGCAAGACGGCCACGCGCTCCTCCGGGTACAACCAGAAAGCGCTTGCCGAAATCCGCAACTCCTTGCTTCCGTTTGCTAATATCGGAAGCTCCGAGCCTCCTGGGTCCTCAGCGGCAAGCACAGTTAGTTCTGGGGTTAGCTCTGGATTCAGTTCATCATCGGGGAATGGATTAGACAAAGATTTGAATGTGCTTCCACAGTCCCTGAACCAGCTGCTAGCTTTGGGATATGATGAGGTATGATATGACTTGATTTATATTTAATAATTTGTCTGTTTACAAAATAATCATTAGACACAGTTTTTAGAGTAACTTTAAAAAACTACAAGGTACACCTTCCTCTTTATGATATATGTTGAATGATTTAATCAGATTCAAATTTAATTAATTTCTGAGTAAACATTGAATGCTGTCGCTAAGCTAGCTGGAATATACATTTAACCTGTGATGTCCCAGTAGAACCAGTCACAGTACAAAATGATTGTTATGGTTACCACAATTATTTGTTCATGGGTAGTAAGTAAAATGACTAGAGAATGCATGAAACTTTTTGTAAGCATTGGTAAAAACCTGAGTTTATTTTAAGTGATGCATCGTTGCATTATTCCAATATTCAAATAGTATTTGATATTGAATAAATGAATTTTTTTATCACTAAAGTATTATCGACTAATAAATATGTAAGTAATTATAGCTAGTTTAGTTTAGCTACTAAATAATTAAAAGGATCTAGTCGAATACTGTACTAATATAATATTGACCAAAGTAATTGATATTACCTGGTTATTTTGTACAGAATAAATCAATAGGTTTTTTATTTTAAATATCCAATCATTAGTTAGAACTAATTTTGTAATTTTTTAAATTTAATTAAATAATCATCTATTTTCGATTTTTATCCATAATTTGTTAGTAGTGTTAGTAACAATTTTTCTTATAAACTATGTTTTTAAGATTTATTTTATACTTGTTATTATTCAAAGCTAATTTCCTAAGTTTTGTTAAGGGATTATAAATAAACAAATAAAGCCTTTATTGTTCCTAAAATCCCTAGTTTACATTTGATTAGTAGTGTTTGTGTTAGTATAACTTATAACTAGTGGTTAATAAAGTTGGACTTTCTTAGTTTGAGGTTTGGATCCCTTCTTGGGTGAAGGCCCCCTCCATCATTTTCCATGCTTTTCGTTCTTTTTCCATTATCATCCAATCTTTCTTTGCTATTATTGAGATGTCATCAGTCCACCGCTAGTCCACCTTTTATCAGTGAGGTGTGTAACATGACCTGCCCACTGCCATTTCATTTTCAAAGCATGTTGTAATGCTTTAGTCACTTTTGTTTTACTTCTGATGATTTCGCTTTTAACTTGAATTTATCTTCGAATTTTTGAAGATTTAGGATTTTCGTCATTCCCCTTCGACATGTATTTAATCTAGTAATTTAGTTCTCCTTGTAAATATCCATGTTTATCCGTATGTGAGACAAGGTAGGTCTATTACTATTTTCTTCATATTAAGATGGTAGTCTCCATTGAGGAATTCTTTATGGGACCAAAATTTCTTTTAAGTTATTTTAATATGTCTTTCTATTTCTTCATCATTACATGTTTTGTTGAACAACACTTGTTTTAGTTTTGTTTGCATTTAGTTCCAAGCTTACTTTTGAGCTTTTCCGAGCGAGTGTGTCTATCAGGTATCTAGATCCCTTGCGCTTTCTAAGAAGATAGAGATGACGTCTTCAAATTGTAGATGGTTTAAGTAGCTGTTATTTATTCTACTACCTTTGTCTTGAACAATTTTCATAGATTTTTCTGATCTGATGACATTAATGTATCCTTTATTGATATTGATACTACATGCTTTTAGTTTTGCCCAGATGAAGTTGTGGCTTACACAATCGAATGCTTTGCTGTAATCAAAAAAAGCTATGTAAAGAGGTCTGTTAAATTCTTAAAATTTTTCCATCACTTGCTCTAGAGTGTGAATTTGGACTATAGTTGAAAATCCTGATTTGAAATCAGCTTGCTCCACTGGCTGGTGAGAATCAATTTTCTTGTTTATGTGTTGAAGTACGAGCAAACTGAAGAGCTTATAGATGCTAGGAAGTAAGCTGATTGACCTATAATTTGCAATATCGAAAGGGTTCTCCTTTTTATACAGAAGTATGGTCACAGAATAATATATAATAGGATAAATTATCATACACGGAATTACACCACTGTTTTGGCACACTTTCTGTCTCAAATACCAAGTTGAATAGTTTCGTCAATATGCTGGTTAGAATAGTAGAGCCTAGTTTGAGTGCTGCATTACTTATTGCGCCTGCGAGGCCTGGTGTTTCTTCAGTATTCAGTAATTTTATAAGCAAGTACACTTCGCTCTTATATATTGGTTCCATGCTATTTACTTTATCATATTCATAGTTTTCTTTTGTTTCTTCATTTTGTTCTGTATTGTCTTCATCACTGTTTTTACTATTGAGTTGTATAAAAATTTGTAGTTCTGTCTAGTATATCTTTCCTTAATGTTATTGATTTTGAGTGGTCTTCTAAATTCTGGATCAAATTTTTGTGCATTGTTAGTTGTTTGTAGGCCCTTTTCGTACTTCGGTAATTCTTAAGGTTTCTTTCTATTACACTGTAGAGGTAATCCTTTGACTTCTGTTCCTTAGATTTATTCTTCATTTTTACCAGCTCTAAGCTTTTTTTGAGGAGTGTTTTCAGTTAATATTTTGTTGCTTCTATTGGTTTTTTTACCGCTGTCAAACTGTCCAGTAATAGCTTCCTGTAGCTTATCATAGGTGTAATCATAGTAGTGTTAAGGGATTATCCACCACAAAGATTTTACTTCTACCATGTAATCATCAAAATTGACACTACTTATTATTCGAATATAGTGTGAATAGTTCTGCTACCATGGCCGATGAGTTTTTAAATTTCGTTTTCCATGCAATAAATACCATGTTGTTCTGTGCCAGTTTATTGTCAAATTTGCCTCTCGTTGATATTACAATATTCACGGCATCAACATTTTAATTGACTATTTAAGGTTGCTCAGCGTACCGCTCATGTCCAGCGGTGGATTGACGCGAGGCGATTACGATTATAACCATTCGTAATATGTTTTTGTCCTGCAGGATTCAGCAGTGAGAGCTCTAAAATTTAACAGCGGGCGTTTCGAGGCAGCACTTGATTACCTGTCGAAGCAACAGGAACCTCTCAATGGAATCCTAAAGACTAGCGCTCTGAGCACGAAGTTGATCAGGAAACCGAGCCTAGAGCGAGACCTGCACCGGGGCAGCCCGGCGCTCGACTCCGGCGCGGGCAGCTCGCGCTCCGACAGCCCGCGGCAGGGCGACGCGCCGCCGCTGCCGCACGAGAAGCTGTGCCGCCAGTACTCGCCGTCCGGGTTCTGCGAGCCGCCGCCGCCGCCGCCGCCGCGATGCCCCTCCACGCCGCCCGCGCCCGCGCCCGCGCCCGTGCCGCCCAGCGTGCAGCAGCTCATGAAGCGCATGTCGCCCGCGCCGCCGCTGCCGCCCGCGCGCGGCACCAGCCCCGTGGCCGCCGCGCCCGCGCCGCCCGCGCGCGCGCCCATGGTCGTGCAGAACGGCCCGCAGGCGCAGCAGCAGCTCACGCAGCAGATCCAGGCGCTCAACATGTACCAGGGCGCGGCCGGCGCGGAGCTGCCCCCGCCGTACCCGCTGGCCGGCGTCCCGCCGCCCCCCTCCTACTCCGTCTCCATGCAGAACCGCCAGAGTCCCACCCAGTCCCAGGATTACAGGAAGAGCCCCTCGTCGGGGATCTACTCGGGGGGCACCTCCGCCGGCTCGCCGAGCCCGATCACCGTGACGCAGTCGACCGGCTCGGCGTCGGGGATGACTCGCCCCACGCCGATCCAGGCGTGGACGGCGAGACAGGCGGTCCAGCCTCCCATTATAATGCAATCCGTGAAGAGTACGCAGGTCCAAAAACCTGTACTGCAAACGGCGATCGCCCCGGTGGCCCCGCCGCCTATCGCGAGCTCCGTGGCCCAGCCGCCGCCGCCGTCTTACGCTAGTTCCATCCAGCAGAAGCAGCAGCAGACGCCGCCGAGCTACCCGCTGGCCCCGAAGCCCTCTTCCCCTGGATCCACGCCGCCGGTCATAGCGACCGCGACGACGCCCACCGTCCCGACTACGGAACCACCGAGCTACGCGATCACTATGCAAGCTTTAGCCGTTCAAAGAGGAATGCAACCCATTCCCCCTCCGCCGTACGGCAGCCAAAACGATAACACGACCACGGTCAATTCCCACCACTCTCCCTTACATAAAAAGTTCTCAAACAACGGCGAAACGTCGCAAGGATTCGAAATTAAATGTCCGAATCAAAATTGTACTAACAACTTATTGAAAGACACGTGTGCCGCGTCGGGGTCGGACAAGAGTTCGAACGGCTCGTCGGAACGTCGACCGAAAGGGTTAGAAAAGATCAGACATCAGTCGCCGATTCCAGAGAGAAAGAACATTAGTAAAGAAAAAGAGGACGAGAGAAGAGATTGCAAAGTTAGGAATTATTCCCCGCAAGCGTTTAAATTTTTCATGGAACAGCATGTAGAAAATATTTTAAAGTCATACAAACAGCGAACGTTCCGACGCATGCAACTCGAGAAAGAGATGAACAAGATAGGGTTGAGTGCGGAAGCGCAATGTCAGATGCGAAAGATGTTATCGCAGAAGGAGTCGAACTATATTAGGTTGAAAAGAGCGAAGATGGATAAGTCAATGTTTACTAAAATTAAGCCGATAGGTGTGGGTGCGTTCGGTGAAGTGACACTTGTGAGGAAGATCGATACTAGTCATCTATATGCCATGAAGACTCTTCGGAAAGCGGACGTCTTGAAGCGGAACCAAGTGGCGCACGTCAAAGCGGAGAGGGATATTCTCGCGGAGGCGGACAACGAGTGGGTTGTCAAACTGTACTACAGTTTCCAGGACAAGGACAACTTGTACTTTGTGATGGACTACATACCAGGTGGTGATTTGATGTCGCTGCTGATTAAGTTGGGAATATTCGAGGAGGAACTGGCGCGTTTTTACATCGCGGAGTTGACGTGCGCGGTGGAGAGCGTCCATAAGATGGGCTTCATCCACAGAGACATAAAGCCGGACAATATTCTCATTGATCGCGACGGGCACATCAAGTTGACAGATTTCGGCCTATGCACGGGGTTCAGGTGGACGCACAACTCGAAGTACTATCAAAGAAACGGTGAGCATATTCTTATTGTTCTTCTTTTCCTATATTCACATTATAGACAATCTTATTTAAAAGTAAACGATAATACTATAACATAAATTAAAAATCTAAAATATCGTTTTCTACCCTCTCGCATCTTGCATTTACTTCAGACAGTCCTTTTTGAATATCACACAGTAGTGAGTGAGTTTTTAAAGTAGATTATGTGCTACTGACAGTTCTCCTCATAATGACTTTTTGCCGTGGATCTTGATTCCCACTGCGAACGCCGCCGCGTTCAAAGCTAAACGCTTCTATATTAATGATTGCCTACATGAGCATACGTTTGTTGGCCCGATCACGCCTGCTAGTAAGCCTCACACTCGGCCGGGTCGCGGCGACCGCTAGCGGGGCGGACCTAGGCTGTGCGCCTTCAGCGCACGCCACAACTGCCCGGGTTAAGCTGAACAATGTCTTCCTCAAAGGCACTCAGCGATAGGTCCGTCCACAAAAAAAAAAAAAAGAGAATACGTTTGAATTGATCGCATGAACTATGCAACTCTCCATTCAGTCTCTCGCAGGATCACTTTTTCTTTTGAGTGCAGGTCCTCCAAATCTTATTCTTAACTTTTTAATGATGATAGACCATTTTTCAAAATTTGTCGTGCCAAGGACCACTAAACTGTTTAGAGGTACATAAAGTAAATGTAAATGAATAAATGGTTGTACTATCTATAACTTTTGGATTGCTTCGCAGTCCACTTCTGCTACCAGGGACCACTAGTGGTCCGTTAAGATCCACTGCCTTATACGATAGCTTATTATAATAACACGTGTATATGTTGCAGACCACGGGCGGCAGGACTCGATGGACCCGGTGGAGGGCGAGTGGGGCGCGGAGTGCCGCTGTGCGCAGCAGCAGCAGCAGCAGCTGAAGCCGCTGGAGAGGTGAGTTACGAGCGAAGCGCGATCCCGATCATCCCCAAAAAAATAAATCTCACATCCTACAACGCCGATATCGAACATCATCATCATTCGCCTGCCCTGTTTCTAGGTCATCTGGGGTCACTTGTCATCGAGTCATTCACTCCCTTCTCAGTCATATCGCTCCTCACAATCCATTCATCTCTGTCTAGGTCGTCCTCTACCTCTCCACCCATCATTACTCATACCCATTTCTCCACGTTAGGTGCCTCTCATCCCTTCTCATTACATGTCTATACCAAGACAACCGGTTCCCTTTTATCTTTTTTGCTACAAGTGCCACTTTCGTACATCCTCTACTGGTTAGGTTAGGTTAGGTTTGTGCTTACACCGCTTCTGCTAGGAATTTGTTCCATGCCTCGATCACTTTGTTATTGAAGAAGTGCATTCGCGTTTAAAATAAAATCAATTTATTTCTGTATATATAGGCTTATTTATAGAAATAAATTGATTTTATTTATTTATTAAGCACTTTTACATGTCCCAGTTTAATTTTTTTGCCCTCCTACTGTTTCGGGACAGCGCAAGAAACTCGGTCGCTGTTTATTTATTTAGACTTTATTGCACAGATTAAAAATCATACAAAAGGTGGACTTAATGCCATGAGGCATTCTCTACCAGTCGACCATTAGGCTAAACAGAGACGGTTTGTGGGCGGTGCGATATAGGCGATACAAATTCAAATGAAAGGTCCGTGTGAATTATTTTTAAAAGCATAAACTACATACAGTTAATTACGATATACATAAACTAAATACTATCATACGTAGGTCACACTATAAGTTTTGCGTAACTTAAAAAAACAACATGTTATAACCAAAATATTATGTTTATTGCTTTTCAAAATACTCTCCTTTACATTTTAATTTTTTTTTTCATGCGATCGAACCATTTTTTAAAACAGGAGGACCACAGATCTGAAGGCATGTTTTCTACGTGCTGATTGAACGCTATCACAGAGTTGGTAAAAGTAAAACCTCTCATCAAACCTTTGATTTTGGGGAAAATACAGAAATCACAGGGTGCTAGGTCGGGGCTATGCGCAGGATGGGTGACGAATTGTACTTTTTCGGAAGCTAAAAATGACCTTCACGAAATTCGTCATGTAAAGAAACTCGAAACAAGGTGCTTCTCTCCCAAAAGCATTTTGAAGACGAGCGGCACAGTCTTGCGGAGAGAGTGAACTTTTAAAATCTTTTTGACTTAATTCCATTTTCGTTTAGAACTTTGATGTGTGATAAAAAATAATTGAAAAATCATTTCCCGCCAATAAATAGTTATTAACAGTATAACAACCCTTTTTCATTAAAATAATCTTAACATGCAATTTAAACCAATAGACTGTGGTAATTTGTTAAAAAGCGAATACATTTCCCCATGAACGAATCACTCACTTTGGAAATTTGGAACAGCAAGTTTATCTTTATTCCGTGTATTACAAATTATGTTTGTCACTTTTCTTAGGGACTAGATGCAGGTTTAGTGATTGTCCCGAGTGGCCCGCGTACTATTCGTATTTACCCTAATGCTTGTGCCCAGGCGCCGCAAGCGCGAGCACCAGCGCTGCCTGGCGCACTCGCTGGTGGGCACGCCCAACTACATCGCGCCCGAGGTGCTCACGCGCACCGGCTACACGCAGCTGTGCGACTGGTGGTCCGTGGGCGTCATCCTCTACGAGATGCTGGTGGGCTCGCCGCCCTTCCTGGCCACCACGCCGCAGGAGACGCAGCTCAAGGTGAGGGGGACTGACCAGATATTACCATTGTACCGTTTACTTTTACAGGGTTGCTGGACTGTTGAATGTAGGTTTCTCTCCACGATGCTTCAGCTACGCAAGAACCATAACCGAGAGGCACAGGCCTCACCTCGACTATGAAGTGGTTTGAGCCATACTCCACCACGCGTGCCTAGTGCGGATTGGTGTTAACGTGTTGTAAACCTTATCAGTGCTCGGTCTCTACTCGAGGTCTGAGTCAGCGTGTCGCAGTCTCCACTAGAGAACCTCATTGTTTGGTCTCTACTCGAGGTTCGAGTCAGCGTGTCGCAGTCTCCACTAGAGAACCTCAGTGTTTGGTCTCTACTCGAGGTCCGAGTCAGCGTGTCGCAGTCTCCATTAGAGAACCTCAGTGTTTGGTCTCTACTCGAGGTCCGAGTCAGCGTGTCGCAGTCTCCACTAGATAACCTCAGTGTTTGGTCTCTACTCGAGGTCCGAGTCAGCGTGTCGCAGTCTCCACTAGATAACCTCAGTGTTTGGTCTCTACTCGAGGTCCGAGTCAGCGTGTCGCAGTCTCCACTAGAGAACCTCAGTGTTTGGTCTCTACTCGAGGTCCGAGTCAGCGTGTCGCAGTCTCCACTAGAGAACCTCAGTGTTTGGTCTCTACTCGAGGTCCGAGTCAGCGTGTCGCAGTCTCCACTAGATAACCTCAGTGTTTGGTCTCTACTCGAGGTCCGAGTCAGCGTGTCGCAGTCTCCACTAGATAACCTCAGTGTTTGGTCTCTACTCGAGGTCCGAGTCAGCGTGTCGCAGTTTCCACTTGAGAACCTTAAGAGTGTTTGGTCTCTACTAGAGTACCATGTCAGCATGTCGCGGTCTCCACTCGCTAACCTTACCAGTGCTTGGTCTCTACTCGAGGTCCGTGTCAGCTCGTCGCAGTCTCTACTTGAGATCCTTACCAGTGTTTGGTCTCTACTCGAGCTCCGAGTCAGCATGCCGTAGTCTTCACTCGATAACAATTCTGACGTCGATGGCCTTAGCTCTGCCCACCAATCGCCTGCAACAGGAGCTGCTGCAGTGGTGGGAATTGTCCCCACCAGAAACCAGGTTTCCCCACGCATAATGGGGATGCGTGCATTCAATACATATAACTTAAATGATCAGTATCGCAGGTAATTGAACACTGATCTTTTCTTTTTCCAGGTTATAAACTGGGAGAAAACGCTCCACATTCCTGACGCGGCGAACCTCTCCCGCGAGAGCAAGGACCTCATCCTGAAGCTGTGCTCGGGGCAGGACACGCGGCTGGGCAACCACGCCAGCGAGGTCAAGAAACACCCCTTCCTCAAGAGCATCGACTTCGACAAGGGGCTGCGCAAGCAAGTCGCGCCCTACATCCCCCGCATCGAGTACCCCACGGACACCTCCAACTTCGACCCCATCGACCCCGACAAGCTGCGGAACTCTGGCTCGTCGGACTCCAATAAATCTGATAGTGAGTTGCTGGACAACGGCAAGACCTTTCACGGCTTCTTCGAATTCACCTTCAGACGATTTTTTGATGAGGGCTTCACAAATAAAATTAACCTCGACGACAACGATAATCAGGGGCCTGTGTACGTGTAAAGTAATGCAGTACAGTTGCTTGAAGAGTGCGTTTTGGAGCTATTCGAGCATTGTGGTAAAAGCTAATATATATTTCAAACTACATAGCTCATATTTGAATTATTAAATGTTAGCTGTTGATTGATTAAGTACAAGTCGCACAGAAAAAGAATTGGATAACAAATTGCGATAGGTGTCGGCACCTCTCGCTCTCACAATACCTAGTGAGGTTTGACCCAGCCAGTTTGAAATATTAGATGTTTGGCGAAGGAGAGGATGGAATAATGTGACATTCACGTGCATTTTTTCGCGCGATGAAAAAATGGAATGAAATGTGACGACGCGTAAAGTCTATTTTTATTTTGTTTTTCAGAATCTAATTTTATGATATATTTTTTATTAAATAAGATTCTAAAAATATCGAATCTTTTCAATGATTAAAATACACGTGATGCTGGGAGGAGGGAAGAGGGCGCGGTGCCCCGGAAGGTATAAAAGTGGCTTAAAAACACACGTGATTAAAGAATGGCCTTTATATCCAGCCCTGCTAGTAAGAGATGCTAATATGTCGCATTTTCAAATCCATTTTTTATCAGCATGGGTTGGAAACGATCGAGTCTCTAGCATTAAGTTTCATTTCAAGAAAATGAAATTACCCAAATTACGTCCTAAAATTCAATTTCAAAATGAGAACCTTCTTTTAATGTCGATTAAAAAAGATTTTACTGCGTAAAAAAAGTCGAATAGCTCCAAGGCGTATAGTGTAGAAGCAGCAGTGTACCTCGCGACGATAGGGCGCCTGTGTGATACCGCCGAAGCCCGAGTGGAGGCGTAGGTTCGTGTGAACGAGGCAGTGATAAAAGAGACACTGAGACTAATTTGTAGGATTTTTTTACAAAGTGTGTGCCTTTGACTCTCTCTATTAAAACATTAGTCTTGTAAACGTAACGAATGTAACGTATTTAAAATTAATTAAAAACCGTATTGTTAATAATCCCGGTGATAATGTTGTAATATTGTATCGTTATGTATTTGTAAGAGTAATCTTATTGTAATATATGTAGCGGATGGACGCAGGAGTACGTCTCTGGTGCTGCCGCTGCGGCGGGTCTAGTTGCTCCATTCATGTATACTATTTTTGTAGAGAAATTATTTATGAGATAAGAACAAGCTTACTTGAATTAGCGAATGATTTGATATTGTCACTATATTTTCTTATGTATTTATCGAGGTAGGTCGCTTATGTGTGTTTATATTGTAAACCGTAATTTATGAAGTCTGCAACGTGTTGGAATATTAGCAAACTTGCAGTGATAGTCCTTCCGAGGTTGCGGGCCCGCTCGTTGCGTGCCTTAGTTTTGTACTTGAGATTACTCGCCGCCACAAACTAAAGCAGGTTATCGTAACTCGACATTGTGTACAGAGTGCAATACATATTTATTAACATGAACCGATCACTTTGTTGATGCGTTTTGACATTGATTGAAGGTTTTAGATGAGCTCTGCATTCAGATTCTAAACTTGCAATTTCATTATCAATTACTATTTCCACTGCATAGTAATCAGGATATAATTTATATTTTTGTAAGGTCTGATATAATGAGAATTTTATATAAATTGACCAGGGAACAAAATTGTACATACGATTGGTACATATCTTATTTATATTTTATATCACTTGAACAATATTTAACAATGTTGCCGCGGGATATTTTCGTCAGAGAGTACTCAACATGCCTGATAAGTGTCATAACTAGCACAGGGCGATATCAAAGACCGTTTCGTTATATGAACAATATTTATTTTAATAGTAAATGTAGGAAAAAACATTTAAATATTTTGTTTTCACTAACAACGTCCATTATAACATGTAGTTGCAAAGTAATCTTTATTATTTGGAAGTCCACTAGACTCATTCGTATCCCAAAGCCTGGTAGGGTTTATACATCTACGATTCAACAGCTTGTTTGTGGGTCCTTTCAGACCCGACTTATATCATTTGTACAGTAATAAATAAATGAGTCACTTCAACCTTGAATTATGTGTTATTGAATGTAAATTGTTTTATTCTGAAATGAAACATGCTTATAAGAAGTAAATGAAAATAAAATATGGGAATTTTGTTACATTTTTTCGTTTCACACCCTTAAGTACATATCTTTGTCTTTTTTTCAAGGCTGCAGTAGGAATTCTTGTACGCTCTTATTGAAATCTTCGGCGAAGTTAATGTGGATATTGTGCTTTCCCTTTGGATATAGTTTAAGTCTGAAACAATTTAAAGTAAGAAGATCATCATCTAGCTAGTAGCTTTGCAAAAGAAAGCGCTCACTGTGGCCTTGTAATGTATTCAAGTGCTATTAGCCTGTCAGATGCTTAAGCACTGATCAGTGCACTGCCCTTGAATGCTAAAGCTCTGATCAGTGCTCTGGTTCCTATGGACACTTTTTTTTCGATTTTTGGTAATATAAATGTAAGGAATTCAAAGGCGGACCACACGCAACGCATTCGCGTTGCACTGCACTCCGCGACGCGGTGCTGCATAGCGCGGCATAATACCTACTTGAGCGATGTTCAGGCAACTGCTATGCCGTCGACAAAAGATAAAAAAAGCTACAAAAGTTTCTAGTCTATGAAAGTTAAGACTTGGCGTCGTGGTCCGCCGTGCAGCGACACCAGTATCCTCTACCGCGCAGAGGCAAACATATTTTTCATTAGTTTTCAAGACTACGACAAGTGGCTGGATGAAGATATAATGGGAA
Source organism: Anania hortulata (assembly GCA_963576865.1). Taxonomy (NCBI): domain Eukaryota; kingdom Metazoa; phylum Arthropoda; class Insecta; order Lepidoptera; family Crambidae; genus Anania; species Anania hortulata. Next base: position 3,887,108 of record OY756399.1, on the reverse strand, counting down.
CAATTTACTACCTACCTACTGCCCGATAAAGGGCGAGGCCTTGGTCCCAACTAAATTAATAAGGTATTTTACCTAGAGCCCGTAATATTGGTGAGTAAATGCGATGCGTGCACTTTGTCAACCATCGGGTCCTTCTCTCCATACAGAATGAAAGTGGGGCATTTTATGTCCTTCAGCATTTCGTTGCAGATGTTGCCGTCGTTGGCTCGGAACAGCGCGACCATGCCGTCCACCCACCGCGACCAGTACTTTGCGAACAACTCCTCGCCGTACACTTCTATCATGGGCTCTCGCATTCTTTTCGACCAAGAGTTTATATCACGTACTTCTGAAACAGAAGAAAATACACATTCAGGATGCCTTCCAGTTGCGTCGTGCAGTAAGTATCCGCGCAGAAAGCACAAAAATTGTATATCTAAACCACATGTGGTCGACTTTTTTCCAAATGTAGGCGCCGAATCTTCTAAAGTAACTTTAATCAGTTAACTCCCACATCTCGCTTATAGCCCCCGCTTTATTAATATTCTAAGATAAGATGATTCGTGCGTATGATGTAAAAAGTTAACTAACTTTCATACAACTCCATTTCATGAGGTAGTATGAAGGAGTTGGTGCCCCACACGACTAGCTTGCCGACGGCGTCCGGGTGCTTAGCTGCGAGGATCATGCTGGATATGCCGCCGTCGCTCCAGCCCAGCAAAGAGTACTTGGGGATATCTAACGCCTAAAACACAAATACGAAATGTAGGTAGCAGTAGTTTTATTCGCCGCCCTTAAGGCTACGAACTCACGACGCGGTTGCAATTAATAATCGTACCTACACACTATAATGACGCGGCTTTGTTTGTAATATCAATAAAAAACAAACCACATGAGTAGGTATAGAGAAGAAACCGCACCGCACGCGAATTTTTGCACACGAATTGAGAGTTCTTAGTTCGAACATGACTAAACTTTATTTTATATTGATTCTTTCATTCTTCAAAAAAGCATATCTATCTATATAATAACTTTAATAACACTTCTACAGAAAAATAAAAGATAAATAAGTATTCTATGCTGCTACAGTCTACGAAAATAGCAGACCGATAATTTGATTTCACAATAAAACAAGGCACCTAACTATTCCTCCATCATAATAACAAACAAACAACGTTGTTTAATTAAAGTACAATGCTTATCATAATATCCCTGGCCAAACAATATTTACCCATTCGCTCGACCTAGAATCGAAGGAGGGAAATTCCGCATATAAACTACTATGCACCCATTGGGGCGCTCGTCCGACGGCCATGCCAGCCATTATTACCTAAGGAGCCTAGAATCCTCTTGAATATGCTCACGCGGCCAAGTGCGTGTTTCCGTCTGGGCTTGCTAAATACAAGTAAACTGAAGGCTCAACACTGCCTGAATGCTTTTCTGAATTCCGAATGTGTAGGGCCGGGCCGGCCATAGAAATTTACCTTCATAAATTCGTATGCGTACTCGGCGTCCTTCGTATAGAAGTCAGTCGGGAAATCTCTTTCAGGCGGCCGACTTTTTCCATATCCTGGCGGGTCCCAGGCCACCAGCGTGAACTGCTGCCGGTCGAAACTCTCGACCTGAGGCCTGAAGTCCGTCCATATGGAGCCGAGCGCGCCCGGCATGCACAGCACATTGTGAGGCCCGCTGCCGACTTTCACATAATTTATGTTGCAGTCACCTACTTTTATCCTCTCTTCCTAAAAAAAGTCAAATCATGAACCTAACTACTTTTTTGTATTCGGTTAAAAATTGCAGTTTACGGTACAGTGAGACAAATTTAACATCCATAAATTCGAGATTATTAATCAATAATTTGTTGGTTCATCAAACATTTTTAAATAACAACATTTTAACTTGTAATTTAAGGGAGAGACTCACCTTAGGTAAAACATTGGTAGACAACGGAGCGCAAATTAATCTCACTTTAGAACTAAATGGAACCAACCTATTTAAAGTCTTTATTAGCATTTTGACAAAAACACTTTACAGTGGCAACAAGTTTCCTACTTCTAACCTTTATCAAAAATGATAATTTACATTAATGGTGCATATTTTGGTACCTTTCATGTGGGTACCTAATGCAATTAAAAGAAAACCTTTAGTAAGACGTTTTAAGGTTCCGTTTTATTATAAGAAACGATAGTGTTTACGTGAGAATGCTATCTATTTTGACATAGCTTTATCTCTTCTGATCTAGCCAAGTATTATTTTACTCTTTGGATCTGACGTTACAGCAGCGTGTTCTTGTACAACGCTACTTTTGTAACATTTCATACGCCACTTTGTACCTTGACTTTTTTTGCCCTTTGATTATCTATCTAGGGTACCTACCTAATACTTTTTGTTGAGGATAATATTTTTTTTTTTTGAGATATTTACCAAGCATAATTGTAATTAGGTATCTTAGAGCGAAGTCTTGTCCACCGCTCGGATTCGTTTTGTAGATTAAAAAAAAATTTCGTGTATCAAACTGTATCGCTCTTGAGTTGAAGATACTCATGATGAAGTCAAGATCAAGAAAATTCACCTCTTTCTTAATCTTTGGCTGCGGTCGAAATGTTAATCTCATTGAGGAGTCGTACTAGTAATAATACATAATAGACATAATAAAAGTCGATAATAGTTATTAAAATTAAATTTATTTTATCAGTAATTGTTGACATAACAACCTAGCGATTTATAACTAGCATTTAAATGTTAAAAGCAAGTCCATATTAAATTAATATGAAGTTTCTTATGAAACAAATTATTGTGACGTACAGAGATAGGTTTTAGAGTGAACGACGGAATAGCAAAATGCCTGTATGATACTGAAAAATTACATCTAATAATAATAATAACACATCGCAGTATAACACTAGATAATAACTGAAAGTGTGATGCGTTGTGTATAAAAACATTCTATTCTGTGATGGAACAGTTGACACCAAATGCTATTTATTTAACAAAATATATTTACACTTTGCGTGCCGACTGTACCAACTAACAAGTTGCAATAATTATATCCTGTTTATTTTGAGCGTGGTGATCAAAATGTGATAAAACTCGGACACTCCACAAAAGGATATGCAACAAACATTCAGGCACATCAAGCACTCGATACTGTCATATATTTATTAATAAATTCGATCTCAGCACATCATTTTTTGTATAATTTGGTTTGAGTAAAGCACGAACTCTGGCAAAAGTGAACATTGCATTTATTGTATTAGGATGCATGTACGCTTAAGTAGATTCGAGTTTCCAGAGGATCTTTCGATGACAAAAATGCACAGTTACCTTACATTACAATAGGTTTATGAATCAGGCTGTGATTAACCACATTGGGAAACTCAGGGTTGTTTGCCGTACAACTATCAATGGGGAAAAAAACTCAAAACTTTTACGCAGAGGGCGCTGTGTGTTTGTTACATGTCAAAGATTCCGTACGTAAGTCGTTCTTGTTTTTCTTGCGTTTTTTTGGCCCTGTTTCTTATAAATAGTGCAAACGAAGTTTTACAACATGTATTCTACCTGGTGAATCGCAGAACTAAAGGAAAAATTTAAAAAAGGGGTGCCTCTCGTCAAGGAAAGAAAGCGGAGCTGGTAGAAAGGTAAGTTTTGCTATTCATTTTGCAAGCCATTTAACGATTCCTAAGGACTTAATGTATTTATTGTGGTAAATAAAATACTTTAGCACTGAAAACTAGTGTAATATTTAGTGTTTTTTGACCATAGAGACGAACTAACAAGTTATCATAAAACAAACATAACCTCACAGTAATTTGATTTTAAAGTTTTATTTCTATTTTAGATTGGAGGCATATGACAGAAACTTCAATTTTTACGCTGATTTACGCTGAAGTGGAAAACCTGGAAGAACAAGTATAACATGTGTTAAGTGCTTAAAAACTTTGACAATGTTACAATTAAGTATTGGATATTATGCTTCTTAACACATAAGTATATTATTAAACTTAAGTACTTGTTTCCTTAGAAAAAGTTTCGAAATCAGTTTCTTTAAAATGTTCTACTTTAAAATTTACTCTTCGCAAAGCTCTTTCCCATTTCTTTCTTAGCTTGGGATTAGGAGGAAATTTATGTGAACCTACTTCTTCACATCCAAAAGCCACACATCGACCCATTTTACAATAAAATTAAATAATCGTAATAATTTGCACAATTTGTATGGAAATTGACAGCTACTCTGTAACAAACATTTGGCGCCCTCTACAATTAACTATTTGACAGTTTGCTTCCCCATTAGAACAGATCCGCCTCGCACCTCTCTTTCACGCCTTGACAGTCTTTAAGCAGTCGGACATGTGTGTGGAAATGATATGGAGCAAGGGCCTTCCGACAATCAAAGCCTCAGACCCATCCTATGATAAAATCGTACGCATATGTCTAGTGTATGTATGAATTTTGTGTTAAGGCTATATCGCTACTACTATTACACACACATATGAGTACGATTTTATAATAAGATATACATAGAATACTAGCACTATACACATGAGTACGATAGAGAGTAGAGGGAGAGGCAAGACGCTGTCGATAGGTGTACGATAACCTGTGAACGGATAATCGGGCAGTTATATACCCCTTCACTTTTTCCTTCACGAAAATAACATATGGATATGCCTAAATAAAACTAAAGAGTAACTTATATTAATCCCACGTTCACATTATTATATATATTGAATTTAAAATAATGGAATTAAAGTCATATAAATAATACATTTATTAAGTAAAGGCATGTCCATATATTTTATTCGTAGGCGGCAATAATTAGGAAGTTTATCCGATCACCAGCGATAACCCTCAATCGGCGTAACTAACTCCATTCTAGCAGTACCGAGATCGTTTTAAATACTGTGCGACGGCCGTTAGAGTTCTCCAGCGTGGCACGCGTCCTCGTAGCTCTTGCCCCTGGGCTCGGGGTCCAGCTTGATCATGTCGTCGATGCGGAGGATGGTGATGGCGGCCTCGGTCGCGAACTTGAGCGACTTGATCTTGGATATCGCCGGCTCGAGCACGCCGGCCGCGAGGTTGTCGCGCAGCGTGCCTTCGGTCAGGTCCAGGCCCACCCATTTGAGGTTCGCGTGTTCCACCTGCGGGGTTAGTATTTTATTTTTAATGATTACATTATTCTATCATAGGGTATAGTTTTATTTCTTTAATAAACTAAACAGATTGTCAGTCGGACACGAGTAATAATATAAAGGTATTGTTTTTTCATTTTATAAATATGTGGTGTCTACTTCGGTACTGTCATCTTTTTTCTTCCGTGGCGTTTCCCATGAAGTGATATTGCATAAAAAAAGGATTCAGGTGAAAATCGTGGCCTCCATTCTAGAACTATTCTACACCATCGGCTTTAAGTTCTACGAGTAAAGATTGAAAACCTTGAAAATGTGTAGTTTAAATTAATTTTATAAAAAAAAAAAACCGACTTCAAAAAACTAAAACGCTAAAAATAATCTTAACACTTAAGTACCTCAGTTACTTTTGGAGTCGGTGCAAACGAAAACATTGGTCTCTCATTGACTGGCACCGACTCCAAAAGTAACTGATTAGGTACTTAAGTGTTAAGATTATTTTTAGCGTTTTAGTTTTTTGAAGTCGGTTTTTATTTTTTTTATAAAATTAACTTATTTCATCTATTTTAGTGATAAATCCTAATCAAAACAAATCTTACGAGTGCAAACATAATTTAACTGCTGAACACCGATTTAATTTCGTATTTTTCCCCCTTAGGGGTGAAATCAAAATCGGTCCACATTTGGCAGAGATATAGGTAAAATAGATACTAAAATCAGTTGGCGTGGTACGGAGTTTATGCAATGTTTGATGATTTTCTTATAGATTAATTTCTTAGATTTTCATCAGAATTTAACCAAATTTATATGGGACCATTCTGAAAGTATTACCTTTCAAACAAAAAAAATATTATCGAAATCGGTCAACGCAGTAACGAATGATCGCTGCACATACATAAAAAAAAAAGATACCGACGAATTGAGAACCTCCTCCTTTTTTGAAGTCGGTTGATGACGGATTGTATCATCGTATCGTCGAGGGATCATTCGGCGAAGCGTACCGACCTTAGTCTGCGACGAGTTGTGGTAGGCGCGCAGCTTGGCGACGAGGTCGGTGGCGTCGCGCGCGGCGTTGACGGCGAGCGTCTTGGGGATCACGAGCAGCGACTGCGCGAACGCCGCGATGGCCAGCTGCTCGCGGGAACTCTGCCGGGATAACGGTGCATATACATTTCATACGATGGCGCAATAGAACGTGGTATACTCTTGTTCCTTTTTCGATTGGCGAATTATGTGTACAAAGATGGCGTCTTTCGTTATTAGTATTACCGATTACTAGAAGAGATAGTTAATAATCTAATTCAGTATCGAACTACTTTTTGAAATAATTATTTAAAAAGTAATTTTGTCAAATTACAACTTGAGGTTATGTCAAGATTGTGACAGTTTAATAAGAACTTTAGGAATTTTGTTTAGAACACAGAAGACGCACAACAATTTCCAGTCCCTCATCATCATCATCATTTCAGCCGTAGGGCATCCACTCCTGAACATAGGCCGCCCCGAAAAGGGGGGACTGGCGACTGCCAATACTCGCCACAATTGGCAGGCTGCGTGCGAAATACTATAACACGCAGACGCTGTTGCGCATCTCGTGCTACAGTAATTCGTCGCCTCCTACGACACGTCTTCTGTTGGCGTCGAAGTGTATTATTTACGGCCGTCCCTACACAGCACCATGTAATACCTGGCCTGGCCTGGAACCGGGGATAATATTGAAATCAAAGACTCTATAGGTCATTAGTAATCGAATCATTATGGTCCTAACTAATTCAAATCAAAACTTTACTATTTGATTTTTTCTAACAAACTCGTAAATTCAATGCAATGCAAACAATGCAATAGTGCCGCTCGACTCGATCGATCGAGTTCATCTGCATCGTACTCATTCGAAGCTACTCGGAACGTCTCTACGACACGACATCGACAACGTTATCGATAATATCGTTTCGCATTAATACACCGATTATGAATCGTAGCTCTAAATTCTCTCTGCGTGTAATGCATCTGCTTCGGTCGACTGGAATCTTCTCAGATAAAACACTAACACTGTCTCGGTTTTGAACATCATCCCCGGTTCGAGGCCGCACACTGTACAACAAAAATTGTAAACATCGACTCACCAGCGTGGTGGCGAAGTTCTCCAAGTAGATGGAGAGCGCGGCCTCGACGGCGCCGCCGCCGGGCGCCAGGCGGCCCGACTCCAGCACGCGGCGCACGGCGCACAGCGCGTCGTGCGCCGAGCGCTCCATCTCGTCGCAGTACGCGTCCGTCGGCCCGCGCAGGATCAGCGACGCGGCCGAGCGGGCCGCCGGCCTGCGGCGGGGGAGAGGTTACGATGTGCCACTGACTACTGGGATATGGGGTAGCGCTGGCTGACTGACTACGATACGAGGTAGCTCGGTCTGACTAACAATGATACGTGGTAACTCGGTCTAACTAACAATGATAGGAGGTAACATTGTCTAACTAAAAATGATAGGAGGTAACTTGATCTAACTAACGATGATACGAGGTAGCGTTGTCTAACTAACAATGATACGAGGTAACATTGGTCTAACTAACAATGATACGAGGTAATATTTTCTAACTAACAATGATACGAGGTAACATTGCCTAACCGACAACTATGACACGAGGTAACATTGTCTAACTAACAATGATACGAGGTAACATTGGTCTAACTAACAATGATACGAGGTAACATTGTCCAACTAGCAATAATGATACAAATTAATATTTTCCAACTAACAACAACGATACAAAATAACATTGTTTAACTAACAACAATACAAGTAAACATAAAACGTCAGTAACGTCTTCAAACGTCTTCATTTGATGCAGAAACCAAATTAATATGTTATGGATTATAGAAAAGACGTACCAATGAGTTGAATCAATGTAACCGAGTATCAGATAAACTAACACATATATTGCTAAATTTTAAAACATTTTTCTCTTAATGAACGTATTTCCGAGAAAACTTACCCCTTGATCAAAATAAGCTGGTCATCACAGATCTGTTCTTGAATTACCTCGGCGGCTTCTCCGATCATGTTGGCATCGAATACTTCTTCACCTAAAATCAAACATTATACATTAATTATACTCTAGTATACACGTACTACTGTAGTTTTTTCAAGATAAGAAGGGTTTTGTGACACTTCGGATTTTCCGTTTCGAAAAAATATTTTATGCTTAATCTATCTAATTGTAAAAACATAATAACCTTTGTCTCTCAAAATATAAACAACATCTGCAAACTAATAATATAGCTTATTAGAATATCGCAGTATACCTCTTATTTAGAAAAAAAGGTATCTCGATCTTCAAAAATAATCGATTGGATTTCTTTAGGACACATCACTTCACGTGTCAACAGTACAGTGTCATAAAACCATTCTTATCTTGAAAGAACTATAATAAAAAAGTTGGTTGCAATAAAAAAAGTATATTGAAAATCATAACTGATATAAACACAAAAAAAAAAATGCTTGTTGTTCATGTATGGAAATGTTGTATCTCTATGAAGTAATATTAAATTTTCTAAGTGCTAAGACTTAAGATCGTATACTTTACTCTACCTGAGCTTGTTTCTGCAACATGTAGGAATTGGCAACAGACAGGTTTATTAATAACAGATATTACAAATGTGCTTCGGTGGCTTTGGAAATCTTCTTCAAATTGTCCTTTTTAGGTGGACACGCAACTAACTTTAATTTAATATCAAAAAGCGCCGCATTGGCTATTCACGCTACTTTTACGCTATTGCTACTTCACGCCACCACCGCCACGCCCATCGTGCCGTCCTAAAGCACCTAAGGTACAAAGCATCAATCCCGCTCAAGAAATCTCACCCTCCATATTAGTTAGCGACGTCAAGAAAGTGGCTCCGGTGGCCTTCGCAATCCTCTTCAGGTCGGCCTTCTTGCAGCGCCTCACGCCCATGGCGCCGGCCTCCACGAAGTACTTGAGGCAGAGGTCGTCGATGCCGCCCGAGCACAGCACCACGTTGACGCCGGTGGCGAGGATCTTCTGCAGACGCTCCTTGGTGATGTCTAGCTCGCGAGCGCGGATGGCTTCAAGCTTCTCGGGGTCGGTGACCAGCACCTGACAGATTGCGTTTATTGTTATTAGAATTGCGCGCTTGCATAGGGGTTGGTGGGTGGTTGGTAAGGCTTCGGCACAGTAAGATTGCTTCCCCCCGAACAATGGCCTATCTTGTCTTATCAAGCGTGCACACCTGCTCACGTAGACTTACTTTACGCTACTGAAAACGCTGTCCGGGTGGCGGAGTATTGGTCACATAAAAATATTTAGTTGCCTTCGACACGAGAAGAAGAAGAAGAGTAAGATTGCGGTAAATATGATTGTTTACTGGACAGTTCAGAAAATATTGAGTAACAACAAATCGGCACGATGTTTGACGCGGTTTAGGGACTTGTGTGCAAGCTAACAGCAATTACTGAAAAAAAAAATCGCGAAAACATGTCATGATACAATAAAAATATAAAGATTGCTTTTTAACAAATATACAAGGTCTAACAAAATCAACTGCGTTCCTTTAAAGGGGGGTATCTATACATCATACTGAATGGGATGAATAAGATATTGTTTTATAGTCATTTTTAAAAGTTATGTTTTCTAACAAAATAAATAAATTAAAACGCAGTCAAAAATGAAACACTCTGTATCTTTTTTTACTCATGCAAACTGTAGTTCACAGATGGTGTGTACGTACACAGCGCACATCAGCATTTTATTACCAAAGATCGTTGTGTGCATCACCCTTGTCAAACCAGCTGATCTGCGATTGGTCGAGTGGCACAGCTAGGCTTTTTCGACCAATCACAGATCAATTGCAACGAAGAATAGCTTCATACACACATGTTAGTACACTAGTGTGTGTAGAATGCACTTTCATGTTAATAATGTTTTCGATAACAAACAAAACAAACAATGTCAACTAAATTAATAACCAACATCGTTTTTTTGTTACTTCAAGGCTCTAAGGAAAGAAAATTTCTGTTTTATGAGTTAGATTAAATCTTAGTTGTAGGAACTAGGTAGGTATTTACTTACTTTCTTGTAATTGTTGTTGTACGTAATTCGTTATTTACCTCTCGAAGCTCTTTAGAATCACTCCTAGCAGAATTGCAAGGTGGATAGAAATAAAGGAAAATAAAGCGGTTTTAAAACATTTATTAATTTAATTCTGACTCTGACTGACTCTATCACACTTTCACAGGCTTTGGACTAACAAGTAGGTTAGCGTAGTAAATAATTTATCTGCCGGGTAAATAATTTATCTGACTAAAAAAAAAATTAAACAAACAAATCAATCAAGTAGGTACCACTTACTCTCAATCTACGCTTACTTGGCGTGTTTAAGTTCATTAAGAGGTTTACAATCTTTACAACAAATTACATTGATCATAATCACATTACAAAAAAACATTGCACAGCAATGCGACGTGCACGTTTACGCGAAATAACAGTCTCTGTCACTTTTTATGTTTTAAAGCGTTCACACGGTTTGCAATAAAATTCGCTGTCGTAGTTGTGTCGCACTTTCAATGTTATAATCACCTTCACAATACACTAAGTCCTACACTCAGCCCCACACATGGAAGCCCAAATGTTCAGGCTACTGCTACATCTAGTCTGAAAATGATCGGGCCGAACTAGGTGGGGGTTCTGTTCAGCCCAATAGTAGGCGCCGCGGCGTAGAGGTTAAACATCCAACCACTGGTGAAGCTTCTCTCGTCCGTCCAGAGAATGTTGCAGCTTCTGCGACTTCTGCCAAACTGGACTCGTAGTGTGAAGTCATGCGGCTTCAGCTCTTGAACTAGTGTAAAATGATACAGGCGCCTGCCCCTCGTCTTGCGTCTCGCCGCAGAATTCGCAATAATGACGCCTGCGCCCATGAGCGTTTGGCGAAGACGGACGCTGCATCAGTCGCGCTTGCGATTGGGTTGCCGATCAAAAATCTGCATCACACTGTCTTCTTATTGAACAGGCTGGCGTGGCCTTCCCTGGTCCCGGACGGACATAAACAATCTCACTCCAGTCCCTGAACCGCTCACGAAAACGCCCTTAATATCAGCGTAAAGGCGCGCTGCTTTAGCACAAATTAAAGTTGCGATCCTGGTAGCACATAACCCTGGACTGACACCGTTGCGGCGTCGCACGGAAGCGAATTAGAGACTGCGCGGCGCGGGCGCCCGGGCGGTCGTCCTGCAAAAGCCGAAAAGGCTCAAGCTAGGGATGCGCCTAAGATGGGATCATAATTTAAAGGATACTAAAAACTAAAACATACCGGATAACTGATCGTGAGTTGGGAACTGACACCTCGCATTTAATTAAGTATTATAGCGAGGTAACCTACTATTTAAACGAAATCGTGAGTGCGACACAAGTTTTTTTTGTACCTTAGCTTTCAACTCGCCAATCTAGTTAAGTGTAACTTTTGTTTTTAGAGTAAAATTATTTTGTCCAAACCGGTAATAAATGTTCTAAAGTGTCAGTTTAAGACAGACAAAGACTGATAAAACATACAACGACTGAATTTAAAAAGTCACTAAGAATTATTTTTAACGAACTAACTAGGCCATAGCATTTAAACTCGGACATATCGTACTTTATCTAGCAGTTATTTCTTAACTGACAGTCGCAAAATTACCAAAATGTATTTTTAAAATGCTTATTCACATAACTACTTACTTGAGTTTCTGTAAGTGGCAAAAAGGAAACAACTTCGAGAGAAATCAAAACACTAATAACATGTTTTACTTACTTAATATGAAATATGCGCTGATAAGACTATTTTTCGAAACTCATAAAACATTGTTATCGTCTCAATAACTTAGTTAAAATCAAATAAAATCAAATTTTAGTTTAAACAAAAATAAAATCTTAATTAGTAATGTAATGAATGAATGATCTGATCTCGTAAAAAACTATGAGCCTAGAAATCAGAACAAATGTGGCACATCCCTATCTATCCGCATGCACACTTTGATTTACCCCGACACGTGCCCGACACCGGCCTTACGGCTCGAGCGGCATAGTCTGCAGTTTGCTAGTACGGTAGGGCTTCCACGTTAAATAAATATCTAGGACTAGGATTACGATTTTACACGAATGTTTGAGTAGGTTTATTAAAACAATCCATATCATTTTTTATTTAATTATTTTTAGCAAAACAATTATAATCGTGTTTAATTGAATCAAATATCACATTTTAATACTTTTCTCATTGTAATATTGCGACCGGTTAAGAGTTAGATTCTAGGTAACTTTTAAAGCATTTTTTGAAACGAGTTTGTCCCGTGGTTTGTCAAGTTAATATCAACTTTTACGGTGTCGATTTCATTATCTAGACGACTAGTCAAGAATTAATTACAAAATAGCAAAACCTTTTTATTCCAACAATTTTCCTTATAAACAATAGTAATATCTCAAATGTTGAAACTTAAATAATAAGTAAAATGTATTTTAGTTCCTAAAATAGCAAAATGTTTTATTTCCTTACGAATACCTACGATCTTATCTTAGCTTAACAAAATGCTTGTCACCCTATCCAAGATACCGACAAACACGGCGGGGTACTTTTGTCGGGGCCACCTTTGAAACTTGGTCTTGCTAACTCCAAAATAATTTTACCCCCAAAATTAATTAAAAAATAAAGTAGAATTAAAGAAGGCGAGAAATTAGACTTTAATGACCTTGTTATTTTCAGTTTAAACAACTCGATTGTAGTTTTGTTTGTAAAATTTAATTTAATAGCACATTACACGACAGTTTACAGCCGTGGTGGGAAGTTGGGAACGGTTAGACGTAACGTCGTACAGCCATTTTTATTGAAGCTGAATAGACGAGAGCATTGATCGAAATTGTCGTTGTCTCCGCGGTATCTTCGTTCTTTCAAAATGATATGTGAATACGGCCTTGGTTACTACGAAAACTAGTGAGTCGTTGAAGTTTTGTTACGTAAATTAGGTCACAACAACACAGTCACACTCTCCGGTCAGTTCGCGAACAACGCACTCTGCGGTCAGCTGTTCGTAGTATCTTGATCGATTATGAAGTACCGCCAACTTTTGATTCTCTCGATGTCGGTTCGGTTACGTGACCGCAAAAATCAACACATAATTCTACTCCAATCCGTAGTGAAAAAAGTCCTTATAAAAGAAAACCCACAAACTTTATTTTACCCTAAAATCAGGGTAATTCTTTCATGTTGGTATTTCTGAGTCACCGTCGCCGCACCGCCGGTAGTACTATTAGGTATTCTGTGGTTTTCTTGAGTGTGTGCATGTGTGGGTCACGTTTGCTTGTGTGCGTGCGTAGTGTGTCAATGTAGTAGTAAACAGCTGTAAAGGGTGTAGATTTTCGTAGTTACGGAATGAGATTGTTAAGATCAATATCTCTGTAACTAGCCTGAATTTTTGGCTCAAATTTGGTGAGCCTGCTTAGCTCGATGTACAGATACCCCCATTAAAAGGAATGTAGTTGATTTTGTTAGACCTTATATGTCTGGTGTGCTTTAAACAAATGTTACATTACAGGCACCATAAAGTCTGTTTCTCAGACTATAATTTTACCACAATATTGAGTAACAACTGGCACAAACAGCTAAATGGTATAAGTTATTGATAGCTGTTTAAAATTGTATGTGCTTTAAAAATATTTTTTATAGTTATCAACAATATATCATATCTGGACTTGTAATTTGTTAATAAATCAAATTATTGGTAAAATATTTGGGTACAAATTGTTTTGTAAATGTTTAAAAAATAATTAATTTAGTGATGCTTCACCATTTAATTTTAATAATTTTATCTGTGGACATTGATGCTGGTTACATTGCAAGTAATTTGTTTTGTATAATTAGAGATTAAGCCATTAATGTAACTGTAGACCCAAATAAAGTAAAAAAAAGAATTAAAAATACTGAATATTCACCTGAACACCCATTTTCATCTTAGTCTTCTGTAGCGAGAAGTCCAAGCAGGCGATTTTAGCATTGACAATCTTTTTGGGCATGGCCTGGGAGGCCACCGTGCAGTTGAGCGCGTACCCCTTCACCAGCACGCTCTCGCGCGCGCTGCGGCCGTGCGCCTTCAGGATGTTCACGGCCTTGATCGGGTAGATGGTGTTGCCGCGCGGGTCCATGGCCTTGATCGCCTGGGCTGCGTCCACTACCATCTCCGAGAAGAAATCTGCATCACTGTTTTGGTGTTAAGGAAAATATAAGTGGCTTATTAGTTGCCAGTTTTGTGTTGAGTGAAAACAAAACCAAATGAGCAATGAATTCGGATTACTAACAAAATTAGTGATCCGATACATTGCTCTCGAGTGTAATTTTTGCAGATGGAAAAATGTATGTATTCTTAATTATAATTTTCTTCAAAAATGATTTCTTAAAACACACTTACGCAAACTTCAGTTTTTTTCTTCCAAGCAAATTAAACTACCCCAAAATATCAGACTAGCTAGAGTGAGAGACCTAGGCTCTGCATGGGTAGCACTAAACAGATCAGTTCAGTCAGATACAGTTAACTACAGGCAATAAAATATATAGCCTATACAAATATGGATATAGACATTGGCCTGAAGGTCCAATGGTCAAATAATTATTGAAACCGAATAATTAGCTCTGGCCTTTTACATCCAAACTAACAAACTTTACCCCTTTTATATTATTAGTATTAGATTAGATTTAATATGAGATTACCAATTGGTTCCAAAATGTTTGCAAATCTTGAAGAAACAAATATAGCAGCTATACTAACTAACTAGATAAGTGGATTCAATAATTGTCAATATTTATTATTAAAATTTTTGCAAAGGATACGCTCCAATGAGTTTGGATGACATGGTGGTCTTAGCAGCATTGATAAGGGACGGCCTTCCGAGCGACTCTACTGTGACAGTGAGGTTATCTTGCACATATTTGACTGCCTCCTTGCATGCCAGTCTGTAGCCGGAGATGATGCTGGTTGGGTGGATCTTATTTTTTACTAGTTCATCTGCATTCTGAAAGAAAATTGATATTATTGAATTTATGTACACCAAAATATATTATCTATTTCAAAAATATTTTAATCTGTAATGTTACCTTTAGCAACTCTGCAGCAATAATGACAACTGATGTGGTTCCATCGCCAACTTCCTCATCTTGCAACTGAGCGAGTTCCACTAAAACCTTTGCAGCAGGGTGCTCCACCTCCAACATTCTAAACAAGTATTTACTTATCAATAAACTGACAGTGGTTTTTAAGCTTTATTGATGTATCTCGAAACAGTATATTTATTGCATTCCATGATGTTACACAGGTGAAATATAAAGTACATAAAATAAATTATCAAAGCCCCTTTCTTCCTTAGAAAGATATTATCATCATGATAATGTATGATAATTTGTTAATAAAGAACGAATGTTTGGCATTATTTCAAAAATTATGATGCAATAAATTGGTAATTAAAATGTTTCAATCGTCTGTTAGTACAACACAATTTGTTACAGTTATCGTGTATTTAGTAGTTCCCTCAAACCTGTTACTGAACTGTGAACAAAAACATTATTTCATCTTTGAATTTATATTAAAATTAAAATACTACAGTATATTATTATTGAGATTCAAACTTGAATATAGATTTGTTTTTACAAAGTAAAAAGAATAAAGGAAATACATTAAAAGCTGCACAATTTAGGTGGTTTTATTGCCATGACATTCTTTTAGCACTTACTTCAAGATGGTAGCTCCATCATTTGTGATTGTAACGTCTCCAATATCATCCACCAACATTTTGTCCAATCCGACTGGGCCCAGAGAGCTCTTCACAATGTTGGCTATAGCAGCTGCTGCCATGACTACAACAAACAACTTATTGTCAAAGCTAGCCCTTAGTCTCACCTACAATGTAATTATGGAAATTTTATAGCTATATTGTAAGTAAAACATTTTAGGTAGTTATTTTAGTAATTGTATTTGGTATAGGTTATTTTTATTGTACTTATTACAGACATTTTCAAAATGTGAATAGAACATCTGCTGGAGGAACATTTCTAATACATTAATCCTTTTACCCACTCTAAAAATGGCAAATTGATGCCGGTTATGCTAAATATTGACGAAAATGTAACCATAAGTGGCGATGCATGTGATCACCGGGGCTTTTTGCCTCGTGTGGATTTTCACAGAAAATGTTTACCATTTTGAGTCCTGACTGGAGCTCCAGAAGACCTAGTCCCAGCAACGTGAAGAGGGGCGGCGACTGTAGACATTTTTTGATTATTATTTTATCACAAAAATCACAAATTCCTCGCTCGTCACACTTTTTTTGATTCTGGAAGATGACTCAATGTAGCCAACTTTCATAAAAAACAATGACATTAGCTTTGTTTATTGCCAGCACAAAAAAATGTTTCACATATTTTTTTTCGAGTAAAATGCCATCTAGTGATGAGTAAGTAAATTAAAAGCATGCTCTTATTCAAATAATAGTTAATAATAAAAAATAGTTCTACTACTTACCAACAGATGGCATTAAACAGCAATAAAAGAATTAAATGTAGAGACTATAGTGTATCCTGTATGATAAAAAGCAACAAACAAATAAAACATTTTTTTTTCTGAAAATAGACAGCTTCGGGATAATTGTGTAAAAATTCGGGACAGTAAAATAGTTATTTACTTTCCATAATGATAGATATTACTACAATGCAATACATAACATACGGATGCACGCACGTGCAGTACTTTTACATGGTAAGTATCGAATAAATATGAAGAGTATAAGTTCAAAACTGGAACTACAGTTTACCCTAGTTTAACATTGTTCTCTTGTTCCTAGGCAGAGAGAGCTTTTCTATGAAAAGTCGTACCTTGTAGAGCACGATAAATTCTGTGAACAAACTACAAACGCTTATAATGGATACCTACCTAATAAATAAATGGTTTTCATATCAGTTACGAAATTTAAACATTCTTGCATTGAAATACTTAAACTCTACTAGAGTTATTAAACTTTACCCAAAGGTAAGTACGTACTACTCGTATGTGCATAGAAAGAGGTCTTTTTAAAAGTGAGTGACGTAAAATCGGTAAATGTTGTAATGGGTCCATCCACCGTCCGGCAGTCTATTAGATAATAGATTTATGTAGTTAGTGTAGGGTTCGCATACCTACATATCAAGATATCAGAAGCGTGTAACGGCTACGTGACTGGATCGCACCGGCCCGGTAGTGTCCAAATATTTATAAAACCAGTCAAATTTTCAGGACAATGACAGAGGAATTTTCACTCCGAACTCAAAATCAAATAAAAAATCGACCGTCGTTTAGTAGTTGATTTTTTCCACATGACTTTGTTTCCCCCCCTAATTGCAGGGTTATCTTGCAGTTTAAAAAAATGTACATACTTACTTACAATAAGTGGATTTACTACTTGTTTAGTAAATGTTAACAGGAGCAATTATTTGAAATATGTATTAATCTTTAAACTTAACTTAACTTAACCATATCCATGTTGTTTCATTTAAATTAAATAGTATAATATTTTGTTTAAAAATCGCACTAGTAATGTAGAGTAAGCACCCATCTTTTAGTCCGCTCCAGGTGGGGGAGCATTTTAGCAAACTCATCATCATTATTTCAGCCGTAGGACGTCCACTGCTGAACATAGGCCTCCCCAAAAAGGGGGCCAATACTCGCCACGCTTGGCAGGCGGGTTGGCAAGCGCAGTTTTTTATAATATTTCGCACGTAGACGCTGGCGTCCGTCTCCCGCTACAGGAATTAGTTGCCTCTTACGACACGCCTCCGTTTGGCGGTGGGTAAGTGTATTCTTTTAGCAAACTAGCACCTAGGGATATTGGGAAACGGCACAAAAAGGTCTATATCCTTAAAAAGAAGATACATTTGGGTAAATGCAATTAGTGATGATAAAGCTTATCCGGAATAACCACTAGTATGGTCACCGCAGTCGGAGAGCGAACGTGCTCGGACGAGAGGATTGGCATCCTGCGCTGAGGACGCGCTGCGAAGGTCAACCAGGAAAAGGTCCTGAGTTTATTTTCCTGCATTATTACGTACTGAATCAGGGGTCGCTCGATTTTTATGAGGCGGTAGTTTTTTCCGCTTCAATGTTTGTACGAGTTTACATATAACTTCGAGGAAAAATGTAGCATAGATATGATAAAAACGAGAATTTCTTGTACCTACATCAAATTCCTAAGGGAGTTGATCTCTCATGAAGCAACGGTCTTTTATTCGACTCCCAAATAGACCCAAAAAATATTTATTACCTACTGAAAGAAAAATAGACGTCCCAGTTTTTTGTGTCTGCGTTTTTTACGTTTTGCTATTTTTATTAAGTAAGGTGAATTTTGATATAGGTACCTTTATTGCACACCACAGGAAGATGGTAGACATAAGAAAAAAATATATTTAGAGTTGTACAGACAACAGCCGGTCAAACTACCCAAAAATTAATAGGTCATTGAATTGAGTTTCAACTTTAATTCCGACACGTAGAGATCATTATCAATGGAGAAAAATTTTCATTTTGTGGTAGGATGACGTACTGTGGTCTGTACCTACAATTTAGATAGTCATAATTATTGCCTAAAGAAATCTCTTCCGTACGATAGAGGACAGTTATTTGGAAATGGGAAAACTGTAAAAAAGTGAACCTTATTGCATGTAATATCGATAATTGACAAAACATTATCATCATCATCATTTCAGCCATAGGATGTCCACTGCTCTAGCAAATATTTTAATTAAATGATATGCAAAACTGCCTTTTCTAACTTAGCTTGTGTCGGGTGTGGTGAGAGACACCTTCCAACAAAAACCTTCCCTGGTACCTCGTTATACTAAGATATGGATTTCTGATATCGAGACCATGTTGTTTGGTGTGTTGTCAAATTATATAGATATATTTATTTATACAGATAAACATTATTTTACATCAAGCTAATTGTCTACCAATACTTGCTTGGAATTAAGTAATTATATGTCGAAATGTATCCATTGAGGTTTGTCGCGACGAGTCGAAACATTCTCAAGGTTACGTCAGGTACAGGAAGTTATGTTTATGTCTCGCTAGGGAGTTAAAAATCACATCCATAACCTTTGTGATCCACGTACGAAGCGATTAATCGGCGACAATCTTTCTGAGAACTCCGGCCGCCGGAATTCCCCGCAATGTAGCCGAGTGATGGTTCTCTTAGACAAGGATAGAGCGTTCGGGAGTCCTCGATTCTATATAGCGTCGTCCCTGTCACTTATCTGTCATTAAACGTCCGCGTGCTGTATCTATACGAGAGCATTAATCTCGTTTCTGCGGCTGTTAACCAAGGCCCATGGAATAGCGGAGCAAAACAAATCGCAGAGACACGGCTCATGCGCGCGCAGCACGCACGCGCCCCCGCCACTGCTGCCAGTCGAGAGCCCGCCGCCGCCGCCGCGCACCGTGCCACTGCCGCGCTACAGCCCGCTCAATGGCGCCTATATCGGGACCTCGCTCACGCGGGTAAGTACACACATCTACACAATATCAACACCACCCATCGCAAGTTGACTTACAAATACTAGCCGAGGAGCTGACCCAGCATCCAGACCTTGGAGGGCGTGGTATAGGACATCGACTCGACGCACGGAGTCGGCGCTGCGATAGCGCTGATAACGCTGCAGCCTTGTCAACAAATATCGTTACATAAAACGGTGCTAACTCCTGGAACAAGTTGAGAGGAATCTCGAAGACGTGTCTATTGATTTTCGCGAGAAGCGACCGATCCACGAGTTGTCGCAGCCTGCAGCCTCTTTACTGTTCTACTGCGGATGTCGCCACTCAAAAATCAGTAGTCATTGTAAAACAGCGGAGATACGAGTATAACTGAATTGTCCGCAGTTATCGCACCCTCAAGACTCCTTGTTTTCTCGCCGTTGTTGTTTCATTATTCAATAATTCTGCATGATTGTTATTCAGCTACTTCCAGGATGCTGTGCGATAGGTTATTTACGAGAATGGAAACTGCACGTTACGTAGTTTGATATTGCTTTTCTAAAAACTTTATTTTGTATTTCATTAGATACCCATGTTTTATGTAAGTTTTTAGTTTTAAAGTCGATTAAGAGCTAAGCCTAATTTTAACTTATAAATGATGAAAGCCACCCCCGAATTTAAAGCTGCATAACTATGAGTTCTAAACTTACTTCATATTATTCACTTAAATATTCATTGCACATACTCGTAGCAGAGACCGGACAAGTATATTACTCGAAACTCACAAGATCTTTACACTACAAATTATGCTTCAATTTCTGAGTCTTATTCTACCAGCTACACATGGTCAGTTGACTAGATTTATTTATGAAATATTTTAGGATGTTGATTTCCCAATATTATGAGAGTAAAGTCATAATATGAGTATTGTTTGACAACAACGTTACGTAGCCAACAAACATCGGACCTGACACGACCGATTTACACAAGAATCTGAAATCAAACCTGAAACTTGACACTGTTCATCTAAGGCTAGTCATAACAGCAATATATTTTTCATCTGACGTTGTCTGAAAGAGGTAGCTTTTAGCGATAGGATCACTAACATGTTAGTATATATGTTTCACCCTTCTATTAATTATTATAGTATAACATATTTCAACATGCAATGCTCTTAAAATGGCGCATTCAAGGTTCCGCCTTCCACAACATTGTGCTTCCGTCAAAGCGCTGAAGGAATTCGGAGCGCGAAAATAATTGACCTCACTGTAGTTCGCCGAGCTAATCTGAAGCACCAAACTATGTTCCCGGAATTCGTGTCGCCCGCTATTGCTCAGAATTTACTTGATATTACTTTAATCGTTTTCAACGCGCTAATGGCAGAAAGCAGCTTAAGTTCGTCTAAAGAAATTTGGGATGAAGTCTAAGACCAGGGTTCCGTGTTCGTGCTAAGTATATTTTTAGCACAAAAGTTTTTATTAGTTGATTTAAACTGCATAGGTACAACTTACACCGTTACATTTACCATGTAAATATACCTATTTAAAAAGAAGCTGACAATATTGAACGAGTTTTTTGCGCTGATTCTTCGCTGCCCATAATTGTTAAAAAGTGGTACAGTAAAAATATTTGCAGAAATAAGTTTATTTTAAATTGAACAAATCAAAGCGTACTAATGAATGTAGTAGGTAGGCGTAGTGAAAATAGTGATGCATTAAAATTTAAGTTGTGAAAGTTAAGTAGATATTGACAAAAAAGAATTATTCCAATAACAAGAAAAATATGAATAGTACTTACTGAGTTTTTTTTAAATGTGAAAGAGAAAGAAATTGGACTGTCAAGGCCGCCGTTGACGAGCTTTGTTCTTATGACTTAAATAACTTTTATAAGTTTACTACTTGAAAAGCTTTTTTTAGCGTCAGACGACTGCAATAAATGTCTGAGCCCGAGCCTGTTGGACAGACATAATAATTATCTGTGAAGCCAGAAAAATTAAAAGCCTTGCTCATTTTTAGAAGTTTTCAGGAGTAGAATCTGGGATCGAAATTGTAAATGTCCGTTGGTACTTTATGACTTACATACAGCTAAATTGGTCGTTTGTAAATGTATATCCCTTCGACAAATATGTAACGTAAAGGTCCAGCTATATTTCAGGAAATATGCGTGTTCCTATAAAACTAAGTAAAGGCTCAGGTCATTTCAGATGTAAAATCATTTTGGTTATTTTGGTCCTTCCTTAGAATCAAGTTTGTTTAACTGCTGATAGAATTGGTACTTAGGAAGGCCTAAATCAGTTTTTCACATTTCGGCCAATGTTTTTATGGCAAAGTTGTTTAGTTTTACGAGCACAACTATGGATAATAAGCACAACTGAACCATGATTTTACACGTTATCTGTCTGAAAATTCGGGTCAAATCCCAGTTCCAATTACGTCCCCAAAGTGTAAAAAAAATGGCTTAACATATACAGTACTATAATTAAATTAGGGTGACCACGACAACAATGATTACACAACACGCGCGGGGCAGGACGATCGAGATCCCATTTATATGCTAATAGCGGCCGAAGTCAAGGGTATATCCTAGTCCGGATATTAAACCGAGTGTGGACTCTTTTCAGTCGCCATCTGTTAGTTTTCTAAAGGATGCATTAACATAACTTTGGGCTATGAAGGTGGTATCTGAAAGTCATATTGGTTGCCGCCTCCATTCGACAGTTATTTTAGGAATAAATGAAACTCATTTGTCTGCAAAACAATAAAATAAAAAATAAAAAAATGAGACGCGTACATTACTGGCGTAAATTTAACTAAAATATTACATAGGTAAGGCAAGATTATCACTTGCAAATATTTCGAGGAGAACGGTATTTGTTATTTCTATGTCGATACAAAATCATTATCACCATCTTTCAGCCATAGGTCGTCCACTGCCGAAGACATGCCTCCATCGTCATTATCAACATTGGTACGTGGCCTCCATTCTAGAACCTTTCTGCCCCACAGCCACTTCAGCTTGCTAATCCGTTACATATCCGTTGGGCTATGTTAGCTACTTTTGTTCGTTCACTCCTTATCTCCTTTTTTATTTTTTCCTTTTTTTGTAAATAAACACCAAGGGTAGGCATTTTCATAGTACGCTGTGCCCACTGATCAGGTAAAACTACGTTAGCTGTGCCCTTGACCTATCCTATGAGGCCTAACATGATGGGCCACGTTTTCATTTCATATGTAACTGGTAACACACATCACTGGTAACACACATCAGTTGTAGACTTTCGTTTTTAGGCATTTTTAGAGTCAGAGCGAATAAAAACATTTTAAGTATCTATGGCTGGCAGCTCCAAATATTAACTGATAAAGTATGGTTAAAAAATATCTAGTCAAATGAAAAACCTATACCTTTAGAAGTCGGTTGAAAAGAAAGAAGTATAAAGTAGAAAGTCGTCTGCCTCTTAGAATATTCATTAGCGAACTGCACTGTGAGTTTAATTGATTTCGCTCCGCTCTTATTACAGACAAGTTTCCTCTAGGAATGTCAGTCGACTGTCTAATTTTGTGGTTTGAGCACGACGCAAAAAAGGTATTTAATGGAATCAGTAATGCCAGTAAGTACTTCGTTTTGTAAAAGAATACGTTTACGTTATCGAGCAAGTACTGTACACATAACACGCATCTTCTCCTTGTATATTTATAACGCTATATTAGGTAGTTGATAGGGAGATATTTATTCCTTGCGTTTTTATTCGAACAAATAGAAATTGGGAGGTTTTTAAATATCCTTTTATATTGCACCCTAGCACAGTAGCACTCTTTAAGAAATCATATAGGTACCTTTCTAGCTCTGCGTTTTCTGTCGTGATACAGACAGAAGGCATGTTAAAAGATTGTACCGGCTTATTTGAGCAACATCACCTTAGTAGCCGTTCATCATCATCATCATTTATCATCATTATAACTAGCCCACGTCAGTCCACTGTTGGACATAGGCCTCTCCCAATGCCCGCCAGTCGATTGCCCGATCTTCGGCAATTCTTATCCATCCGCTGCAAGCAGGTTTGCGTATACCATCACTCACCTTGTATAGACGTATAATAAGCCTAACTTTACTTTTCTTTTAAGTAATTTGATACACCTTGGCCTCAATAGCGCTTATTTAATATTATCAAGTGAGTTTGCTTAAAATTACTCTAGAAGATAAAGCACGCCAAGCCGTCGAAGGAATAAAGCTTTGTCAAATTCATTCGTTGGCTAAGACAAATTGTTAGCACTGTGCTCAGAGCTGCTCGCTGCGGACTTTTTGAGTTATTGCCTTGTTGTCGACAGCCCGTAAATCAGAAGTCGTTAAAAATATGACCCTTGTTGCTACCCGTGCAGCCGGGGCAACAACACAGCTTGGTATGTACAGAAAAAAACAGATGCGGATAAATAAATTAGACAACAAATAAAATAAATATTGGACAACATCACATAGGTACATGTTTCTGATCCTATGGTAAGTAGCCAAAGCACTTGTGTTACAGAAATCAGAAACAACGACGGTACCCAGACCCGAGACAAAAGAAGGTTAGTTTTCTACATTGACCGACCGGGAATCGAACCCGGGACCTCAGAGATAGCAACACCAAGTCCGGTATACTTGCCTGTCGGCTACGTGAGGTCGTCGGTATAAGTTTACATGATAAAACTATTTAGGAGAAGAACGTCTGGTCTGCTGGTTCGAATCCCGCAAGAGACAAGTGTTTGTGTGATGAGAACGAACATTTGTACCTAAGTCATGGATGTTTATAAATTTAAGTATGTTTATCTGTTCTCAGTCGCCATAGTACAATCGTTAAGATTGTTGGAAGAAGTAGTTGTATATTTAAAGACTTTTAAAGCATTCGGATTCCGATTCGCATACGAAATTATTCGCAACAATCGTATCAATTCCAAGGAAAAAACAAACGATTCTTGGGATTTCGTATGCAAATTGAAATTGAAATCCTTTTCTAAAAAAGGATTTAATTTAAATTAGTTTAATGCGAATGTGTTGGCTATTAATGATAAGTACGTGGACTATGCTTACATAATGTGCTCTTAGAGACACGGAAGAGCTCAGACAATAAACCATAAAACACACTCCCCCCTATCCAATTGGAACCACGGTCAACACGATAGGTACGTGTTGGCTGCGCCAAAGATCTCTAGATTACTCGAAAATTCAAAATGGCTGCACAAGCAAAGATTGCTATGCGTTAGCGATTTCCGTGTGAACTTAACCAAAAGATTAAACCTCAATTATTCGACCGTGTTCACATAATTTCGCTTACTGGGTGAATATTTATATGATGAAATCCCAATTTTTTTATCGTAATGTTACTGGGAGCGGATCGACACCGGATGGCGGCTATTGTCAAATTACGGGAATTGGGCCTCAGTTTGTATGGAAACGTCAATTTTATTTTAAGAATTTCAAATTGGTCTCATAGAAAAAGTTGTTGTATTTAAGCATCAGAATCAGCCCCTGAGAGGTCTTGCGTTATTTCATTTACACCTGTATACACCATATAATTTTAATTATGCCAAATAATTTAATGGGGCTATCAGTACCTATTACTGATAATATGTACATAGTCAAAACATAAAAATCCAAAATGTATCC
The DNA here is from genome assembly GCA_963576865.1 of Anania hortulata. Classification (NCBI taxonomy): domain Eukaryota; kingdom Metazoa; phylum Arthropoda; class Insecta; order Lepidoptera; family Crambidae; genus Anania; species Anania hortulata. The sequence continues at coordinate 3,861,841 of OY756399.1, read as the reverse complement.
CCAAAAATCCATAAAAATTAGTAACCGAATAATTTTACTACACTAGGCTAAGTAGACATCTATAAACAGTCGATTTTCATTGATAAATCATAGAAAACTCGAGGGAATAATCATTTATTAGGAAGACATACTTATAAAATTTTTGTTTATTCAAATGTATCCTAAAATGGTAAACAATGTTGAACTTTTTGTAATAAAATAACTGTAAAAGTACGTTTTATCTTCTCAGTTTTTTTTTTGCTTTTGCCCGAGGGTCCTATTACCTCTTCACACGAGAACGAGAGAGCACGATAAACTGATGATAGCAATGAGTAGAGATTCATAATACGTCCATAAATTTATTGATTATTTGGGATAAACACAAACCTCAATAACTTTGCTGATAAACGATGGTTTTAAATTTCAATTATACACGTATTAATAGGGTCTTTAATATTAAGCCTCTGAATTTTTTAGCATAGTTAAGTAAAACAAATTTTTATTAAAAAAATAACCGACTTCAAAAACACTAAAAAGCTAAAAATAACTTTTAAACAATCATACCAAACAGTTATTTTTGGAGTCGGTGCCAGCTGTGGAATGTTTAAATGTGGTTGTTTGCGGTTATTTTTTTTATAAAAATTTGTTTTATTTGTCTGTTTTTTAGTGTTTTTTACATTCTAAATGGCGATCTGTGATGTAATTATAGCTAAATTGCTTCTCATGACGATTCAAATAAACTTGTGGAAGACTATTGTGGCCAACTATGGTCTCCTTCATCAGTTCCACCTTAGCAAATGATACTTTCTGAAATGCTTGACTAGTTGTTAAATATACTAAAATCGCTATATGTATATCTATAATATTTCGTCAGAATTGAATTTTGAAAAAAATGGGACCAATTTAGAGGTATACCCTACCCTTTGTGCTTGCTTTGTGCGTGCTTAGAAGATTAACTGGAGTTACATCTTTAGAGGTATCGTTATGTGTATACTATGGATACGTCGCTTCTGTTATTAACTATGGTATTATTCTTTGGGGCAATAGTACTGATATGCACAGAGTTTTTGTAGCCCAGAAGAAGTGTGTGCGAGCCTTATGTTGTAAGGGTCCGTTTGAGACATGTAAACCCTTATTTATTAAATTAGGCATACCTACTGTTTACGGCATGTATATCCTGGAAGTATTTAAGTTTGTAAAACAACACCCAAAGTTGTTTAAGACTGCTGCTCAGTTGTATCCAAGGAAGGTCATCTGATAGACTCGTATTAGACTTTTGCCCAAAATTATCACTTTGTCAAAAGAGCTGTTACTGTATGTGCGTAAAGGTGTATAACAAAATTCCCCATAAATTTAAAATTGGTCCTACAGAATTGATGATCCATAAATTAAGGGAATGGCTGACAACCTCCTGCTTCTACAGGAGTCCAGGAGTTTCTTAGCACACATTTTGCATGTTAATGTATGTTAGCAGAATAGAGAACTGAAATGTAATATTATACTTATAACATCTATTTTGTAAACCTATTCTTTGCAAATAAATACTTTGAATACTTTCAATTAAAAAAAAATTTTTTCAAATCGGTTTAATGGCGGAGTTCTGAGGTAACAAACATTTAAAAAAAAACAACCGAATTGAGCACCTCCTCCTTTTTTTTAAGTCGGTTAAAAAAAGGTGTAGATGATAATTATTTTCTCGTGGGATGAATGTAGTGAAAGGCGATCCCTTTAACCCCTAATACTACTGGTACGCGTACTTCTTCTTCTTCTTCATAAATTCTATTAATTATATTTCGATGTAATATAAAAATATTTTCAATTTGTGGATGGAGACCACCGATGAAGTGAGTCAGAAAAGCGACGTTGACAGTTTGCGCAACGCAAATATGCTTATTTTTTATTTCCCATTACAATTTGGTTTCTGAAAGGACGTTTGGCATTTTGGCAATTTTTCTTTTATTCCGATTTTTTGCCTTATTTCGTTTTTTAATACTTTTATTTTAATCTATTATTGGTGTAGATAAACGGGCTTAAGGGAAATCACTTTATTATTTTACATACTGTACATTAATTCCTCGTTGGCTAAATTCAGAAGTCAATGCAGACAAGTTCAGAAGTCTATGCAGACAAATTCAGAAGTCTATGCAGACAAATTCAGAAGTCTAAGCAGACAAATTCAGAAGATAGTTGATACTTTTCAAAACTAAATGTCCTTTATTTAAGTGTATTTAAAATGTTTACTCTGTTATCTGGAACCGTTTGCTAACATAAATAACTTTGGATTTCAGACAGAAAACGGTATGTAGGTTGGCATGAATAAAGAATCAGCCTATCTGCGCCGCTCAAATATTTAGCTTATCGCTCGCCCTTACTCGATTCCCACATTATGCAGATTAAAACATTCTGGGCAAATGCAGTTTTAATTCTTAAAAATAAGCAATTAAGAGTGCTTCTAAAACTTCATTCATGAAGATTTTTGTTAGGATGCGTACAAATCTGGCGAACGCTCTCGACCTCATCAAATTAACTAGAAGACGGGAGGGCACTGTTGCCCAATCCCTTCCAAAACACACTGCGTTTGCCAGACGTCAATATTCATCCCAGAGCACTTACATCTGTAATGCTATTAATCAAAAACGTTTTAAAGAGTTCAATACATACATACGAGTAAGACTGTTTTATAGTTTTTAAAACATATGATTAAGGTTCCGTAACTAAAGAGGAAAAAATGAACCCTTAGAGGATCACTTTGTTGTCCGTCTGTCTGTCAGTCTGTCACTCAAAACCCTTTATCTCGGGATCTCGGGTCTATAGTACCTTGAAGTTGTTAAAATCAAACTTCAGTTAACGTAACAAAAAGATACGGCCGTTTATGCCGCAAGAAACGAATATGTCGGTACTCCTAAGGGAATCAAAATTCATAAATGGTGCTCTCCATTGACCTAGAACTATGAAATTTGGCATGTCATATAGTCTTATACTACAAATACAGGGAAAAATATGAAACTATACATCATCATCATCATCATTTCAGCCATAGGACGTCCACTGCTGAACATAGGCCTCCCCCAGTGACTTCCAGATTGGCCGGTTGGAAGCGGCCTGCATCCAGCGTCTTCCTGCGACCTTTACCAGGTCGTCTGACCACCTTGTGAGTGGACGTCCTACGCTGCGCTTGCCGGTTAAACTATACATTTGTAATAAAATTATGTAATGGGCTAGTTTCCTGGTTAAAAAAAATATTCTATTTAATCCGTCAGTTAGATTATCAATAAATACTGGACCTATATTTTGTCTTTTGTCAATCAAACAAAAAATTACGAAATTAAAGCGCATCAAAGTGAGCACGTGTCGTCACGCTTTGCTAAAAAGTGTCGCAAGGCGTAACGTAACGCGGAACTTTAACGGGCTATATCTTCATAATTTTTTGTTTGATTGAGAAAAGAAAAAATACGTGTCCAATATTTTCTGTTAATTCAACTGACGGACTAATTCGATTTTTTTAGGGAACTAGCCCATTAATTTGTAATTAAACTGCGCTCGATTCCTGAACTATTTATAATGTGTGTGAACCTATAAATTTTTACGGAATCCTCGGTGGTTGAATCAGACTCGCACTTGTCAGTTTTTTAAAAAGTTTTGGCTTCTAGCTCTTTAAGAATTTATTTGTTTTCTATTTTCATAGAAATTTGAGAATTTTACTCATACTCGTTTAGAAATAGTCAGTGGACTTCTAGAAAGATTAGAATTCAATTAAATCTTAAACAAAACCTAGCATCTTTTTGTTGAGACCAAACAGAAAGATACTGCTATAGTGTTGTCTAAGAGTTCAGCGAGCACTGTATCTTTCTTCGTAATACTTCAGTAGAATTCCTTTGTAAGAGATCGTTTTTCGTTTAGAATGTGCATCCACCTATAAAACAGAAAACCCATTTGAAGTTGGAAGATGCTGCAAATCAAAGTCAAGCGAGTACTGAAGTGGTCGTTTTAATTGCTTTTGTGCTGCGGAAAAACGTCTCTCATTGTCTTGTTTAATTAAAAAGACAGAAATCTTTAATTATGATATATACAGCGTGTCCTAAAATAGTGTCAAGCAAAATTACCGAGACAAACCTAGGTTAATTATAGAGATTAAATATGAATCTATGAATGATAAGTAAGATTAAGAATTCATCAAACGTAAAGCTTCCAACCGGGGCCTATCTTTCCAGATTGTCATTGAGGGAGCCCTATGTTCAGCAGTGGACGTCCTATGGCTGAAATGATGATGATGATGTAGAAAACAGTTCCACCCCGGGGTACCTAAATAACCCCCCTGTTCTATGATATTTAGACATTAGTGGTTACAGATTATCAAGAGTTATTAAGATACATGCTTGGTTGTTTCCGGTATATGCAGACAGTATGCCTAACAGTCACAAAAACAATTGACGGTCGGTCTGATACCGTTGCGCCATAAAAATAATTTTAATCCCAAAGTTAGTTAAAATTGAAAAATAAATACGACCATTCTGGTGTAGTGGTTCGCGCTCCGGACTACAAAGTCAGACAATTGCGGGATTCAAATCCCGCAAAGAGCAGAATGTTTGTGTTATGAGCACGAGCATAATTTTTTACTTAAACCATGGATGTTTGTAGACGTAATTATGTATGTTTATTCGTTATCTAGTCGCCATAGTACAAGCTTTGTTTTTTTTGTACCCTACGTAAAAAGCGGCTTCACTACTGCGCCGAATGCGGGGCAGCAGTAACATTGTCCTTGGGGCGATAGCCGACAGCAGGGACTGTCTGTTTATTGGCCATTTAATAAGGATTTTTTATTTTATTTATATGGTTACTTTAAATTGTATTTATTTTTTGCTTAGTTTAAGGGACCGGGACATACACAGGGTGCCCTATCTCTGAACTTCCATTTGACACGTCTCTTGCTTTCATCATTCTAGCCATGGGACGTCCACTGCTGAACATAGGCCTCCCCCAATGAAAGTCACTGGGGGGGATTGCCAATACTCGCCACGCTTGGCAGGCGGGTTGGCAAGCGCAGTTTTTCATAACATTTCGCACGCAGACGCTGCTGCCCGTCTCATGCTACAGGTATTAGTCGCCTCTTACGACACGCCTCCTGTTGGCTCTGTTGTCTCTTGCTTTATATATACAGGGTGTAACGAAAAGGTGAAATAAAACTTTAAGGGGGTATTCTACATCAACTTTTTCTATGGGACCAACATCAAAATCGCAAAAAAAAAAAACACTTTCCCATACTAAAACGCGACCAGCTGGCATCAGTTTGTACGGAAACGTCATTTTTTTTTTTGAGATTTTGATGTTGGTACCATAGAAAAAGTTGATGTAATTTAGCCGTAGAATAACCCCTTAAAGTTTTATTTCACCTTTTCGTTACAGCCTGTATATATAAAGCAAGAGACAACAGAGCCAACAGGAGGCGTGTCGTAAGAGGCGACTAATACCTGTATCACGAGACGGGCAGCAGCGTCTGCGTGCGAAATGTTATAAAAAACTGCGCTCGCCAACCCGCCTGCCAAGCGTGGCGAGTACCCCTTAAAGTTTTATTTCACCTTTTCGTTACACCCTGTATATAAAATAAAGTTTAATAGTATAGCCACGTACAGCCCTCCGCTTGTGGTGGTCACATCAGCTATGCTGGTCATCATTATAAATGCGCAATTTAATCAAGACACTAATGAAGGAACGCAGAAATTTCGACAAGCCGACTCCGTAACATTTCCAATTCGCACGTTGCGTTGGTGGGGCAGAAAGGTTCTAGAATGTAGGCCACGTACCGGCAAGCGCAGCGTAGGTGGTCCACTCACAAGGTGGACAGACGAAATGGTAAGGGTCGCAGGAAGACGCTGTATGCAGGCCGCTTCCAACCGGCCAATCTGGAAATCAATGGGGGAGGCCTATGTTCAGCAGTGGACGTCCTATGGCTGAAATGATGATGATGATTAATTAATAAAAACCACTGAGAAATTAAATCAAAAACTTTACTTTATTATGGCACAAAATAGATCTTATAATCGTAGCAAACCGACTACGCTGTAGCGCTGTAGCACTATTCTGTAGCGGTGTAGGTACGTAGCGCGCTACGACGGCGTACGTTATCCATTCTCGTAATATTTTTATTTATTTTATGATATTTATTTATTGGAGGCTTATATTATCGATTATCCTATTTCATATTTACTTGTTAGTAGCTGATTCTGGTGTTTAAATTCTACAATGTTTACCGTTGCAGTCAACATTAAAATCGCCAGTTTTTTCTTATCGAAATTGACATTTCTTTTAAAGATAATATAAATGAATGGATGATAGAAATATTTTTTTTGTTATTTTGAGTAAATTACTACTACTACTATTTCAGCCATAGGTAGTCCACTGCTGAACATAGGCCTCCTCCAATGACCTATCATCGGGGGGGATTGCCAATACTCGCCACGCTTGGCAGGCGGGTTGGCGAGCGCAGTTTTTTATAAGATTTCGCACGCAGACGTTGCTGCCCGTCTTGTGCTGCAGGAATTAGTCGCCTCTTACGACACGCCTCCTGTTGGCGGTAGGAAAGTGTATTCTTTATGGCCACACGGCACAGATTTTGATTAAGTAAATTAGTCCAATATATTTTTGTTCTTAAAATATAAGTCAGCAATTACTTTTTTGCATAAATATTGTCATCTTTTAGTGTCATCTCTTTTCTTTTTATGGCATCTTTTAACCGTATTTCATAACTAGAACCTACGCCACCCTTTAGTTATATATATACTCTTAATTGCATACTACACGAGCTAATAAGGTTCAAGAAATATACTTAGAGCTGCATAATTCAGGCGGTCTTATCGCCAAAAGCAATCTATACAAACGTAATACAGACGAACCTTTCATCTTTATTATTGTTATTATTTTTATATATTGGACAACATCACTTACATTGCTCTGATCCTATGATAAGTAGCTTACATAATCATAATCATAAATCTTTATTGTGGAGCACAGGTGTACATTGGTCATACAAGGGTTTGTCTTAGAACTAACCGTGTCCTGCCTTCTTGGCGTACAATTTAAAAAAAAAAAAACATGATGAAAAACAAATTTAAAATAAAAATGATCGTCCATCGTCGGATTTACAGAATTACTATTGATAAACATTATACATTCAATATTAAATACATGCAAGTCAATATAGATACTGAGTATTTAGTTTTATCCGTCATAAATTCACTTATGGAATAATAGCATTTGTCAATTAAATATTTTCTAAGTTTAGATTTAAATATTGCTATGTCATTTGTGTCTCGTATAGATTCTGGTATCCGGTTAAAAATACGAGGAGCGTTACAAAATATACTTTTGCTGTATAAACTTGATTTAGCTCGAATTGAGCATAGTTTATCTTTACAGCGCATTCCAAGATGTATAAACTAGGAAAGGTTATAAGTTTTTTATTTTTAAAATATGGCTTACATGACTCATCCGATTTCAAGCGATACATAGATCTGATGCAGCGTTTTTGTGCTCTAAATACAGTTTCTCTCTCAGTAGAATTTCCCCCAAAAATTAGACCATATCTGAGGGTAGATGCAACATAGCTATGGTATGCTGTCAACACAGCACATTCATTTACTATTAGTTGTAGTCTGTAAAGAGCAAATGAAAACTGACTTAGCTTTTTGCAAACATGTTCAGAGTGTAATTTCCATTTCAGTTTATTGTCTATGTTAAGCCCTAGAAAATTAGTTACGTTTGTTTTTTCAATTGTCATACCTTGGTAGTTTATGTCAAGAGTCAAGTCAAGATTTTTTTGGGTAAAGTACATAATTTTAGTTTTGTTCAAATTAACCCTTAGATTATTGGATTCAAGCCATGATATTATTAATTTTATAGAATCGTTTATGTCAAGTTCAAGAGATGTCAAGTTTTTATTAGCAAATAAAATTGTACTGTCGTCAGCAACTTAAGCGTTACAGAAATCAGAAACAACGACGGTACCACAACACCCAAACCCGAGACAATATAGAAAAGTCTTTTTTCTACATTGACCGACCGGGAATTGAAACCGGGACCTCAGAGATAGCAACACCAAGTCTGGTAGGCTCGTATATACGGAGGTCCTCGTTAAACGCCTTGTAGCTAATAATCATCAAAGTATTACGCAACGCCATATAATAAGCATTGAGTTGCATAAAGTTTCAAGTTGCGTTTATTTCTTGCCATAGCTTACTCTTACTTCATTAAAGTAATTTCCAAAATACCTCAGGTGACAGTTAATTAAATTCGTCGCTGTTAGAGTGGCGGTTTGATTAGTGCGTATTTGATCGCCCGGCGCTCCCCTCCGGCACAGCCTCCGGGCGCAAATGAATATTCGTCGGGCGGCTGTCATCAATGTGCTTCCTGATTCCGCTAATTTATTTAATTGTGCGTGAGCTTAACATTGGTTTTCGGATGATTTAATACACTGCGTATAGAGATTTCGACTTTGCTGATGACTTCGTCGTTCCTTTTTTCCTATTAATTGAATTTATATACTTTTCTTTAAAATTGGTTTATGATTAGCCGTTAAAACGTAATGGACCGACATTATAACAAAACGATATGCTTTAGAATCTATATATTATTACCACAGGGTATCTTTTTATTTGTTTTGGTTGATTATACGAACCAAGTTATTAACCATATCTTGCTAATACTAATATTTTTCCTGTTACTTATTTTTTTTGTGTGTTGTGTGCAATAAATAGTGTCTATTTATATATTTATGAAGTCAATCATTGAGACGTCAAAGCGTTCTGGGTTCGATTCCCGGTCCGTGTGTGCTGGGAGACGTCTCTGGCAAATTTAATTTTAATACCTTGCAACAAGCATGTTAATTCCAATGGTTAGCTCATAAATGTACCAAAGCAGAGGTAGGGTAGAAAAAAAAAAGAGTCCTGTAAAAGAGACATTACTGGCATATTTGTTATACGAGAATGACTTTGATTTATACATAGAACAATTTTCTAATCTATATATTATACATATAAAACAAAGGGTTAGTTACACCATTTATAAGTCAAGAACGGCTCTACCGAATTTTATGTTTTTTATTTTGTTCTATTTGTCTCCGCCTCGAATAGCAGAATAACTATAAAAAGTACGAAAATTTCAGTTTTTTTTTAAATGGCGGCACGAAGTACGCCGGTACAGCTAGTTAAAATTACAAATCAATTGGAGTCATACTTGTTTGTATGTTTTAGAAGCTCTCTTTTTATCTTCCAGGTGATCTGAGGTGGGCAGCGGACGGCCGCGGCACAAACACACATGCTGACGATATGGTTAGTATTATTCACTCGTCATTGTTGTCCAGATTGGCCGGTTAGAAGCAGCCTGCATACAGCGGCTTTCTGCAACTTTTATCAGGTCGTCTGTCCACCTTCTGGGTGGACACCTTACGCTGCGCTTGCCGGTTTATGGCCTCTATTCTAGAACCCTTCTGCCCTATCAGCCGTCAGTTCTACGTGCTATGTACGGTGTACCCCGCCCACTGCCTATTTAGCTTGCTAATCCGTCAAGCTTTGTCAGCGAGTTTTATTCGTTTAGGTATCTATCTTATGAGGCCAATTCTATTAAAATCTTATTTTCTTAATTCAGCCTGCAAGCGTTTGGTTTTTTCTCTATATATTTTATAAATGTGAAAGTTTATTATGTTTGGCGGTGCCAGCCGATGAGAGATTCAATGTTTTTGTTTGCACCGACTCCAAAAGTAGCTGATTAGGTACTTAAGTGTTAGGATTATTTTTAGCATTTCAGTGATTTGAAGTCGGTTTTATTTTTTTTTATAAAATTTACTTATTTCATCAATTTTTTGTGATAAATCCTAATCTAACTGCTGAACACCGATTTCATCCCCTATTTTCCTACCCTTAGGGGTGATTTTTATTTTGCAAACTTTTATCATATTATCTTTGAAGTATAAGCTATTCAATAAAACAAAAATCATCAAAATCGGCTCATATTTGTCGAAGATAGGTAACAAGAACCACAACCAAAATATTATCTGGGTATATATTTGTTGATTTTCTCAAAAAGTTCTAAATCAATTTCGATAAAATTTATATGGGACCTCTGAAGTATGATCTACCAAACAAAAAAAGAATCATTAAAATCGATTCATAATTGGCGGAGTAATCGCGTAACAAACATACAAAAAAAAAAACAACATACAGTCGAATTGAGAACCTCCTCCTTTTTTGAAGTCGGTTGAAAAGCAATAAAAACTAAACACCCGTTATGCATTGTGAACACTTTATCAAGAATCACTCGACATTAGCTGAATCACTGCTCTGCTTAAAGAGTGAGATTGATTCCATGAAAAAAAAAACATTTTAAAGTATGTACGGTTATTCTCCGAAACGGCTGGACCGATTAGTGCCTAATAAATTACCTAGTGTGCATGAAGTTTGCCTTGCTTTTAAAAAGTAGTATGGAAACGAAGGGATTTTGGACAGAATTCAGAATTGTGAAGCACATTTCTTCACAAAGATGATAGCAAAACTCTTAAAGAAAACCCCTAACTTGTCAATCGTCCCCATTAACTTATTATATAGACTTAGAAAATGCTACCATATAAACCTATTATCATCTGTTAGTGCAGTGTGATTTTTAGTACTGTATGTATCTTTATGACTGTCACTGTAACGAAGAACGTATGTATGTCGATATAAAAAAAAATTTAAATACCACTTTTTATTTTATAATTTGTAATAACACTGTTTACAAAACATTGGTTGTAGCTAGCCTACCTACTGTAAACATTCGCTAATCTACTCCGCCTCTAAGCCTGCTCTCAATGCCCTTGACCGCTTTTCCGATTTTCCAGTACTACCGCCATCTAGCGGTTTGCAACTGTACTGAGTGCCAAACTGCTCTTATGCTTCTAAAGCATCATTTTTAACGCAGTTCGCGCAACACCCGCTTGGTGGCGTTAAACTGGCTACCATCGTTTGTGATAATAAGTTCTTTTGGGAATTCTTTTCTGAAAATAAACGAGTTTTAGCATTTTTATTCAATGTTTTCGTGTTATTGTTTGTTTAAGGATACAGTATGGCCCCGGCACATCGGCTCAACTCACTCGGATGCCTGTCACTCTCGCTGCTATGTCTCTTCGCCACTACTCTTCAAGTCACAAGCGGTGAGTTAATTAAAAGTTTACATATAAAATAATAGACGTACGAAAATATATTTTTTTGTACCAAATATTGAAACGACGTTGAGGATTCGTTAGCGCTCATCATCACAACATAACGTTAACTTGTTATAGTATGAGATTATGAAAGACAGGGAGACGTTATAATATTCTATGATCATATTGTATCGCAAAGTCGCGTCATCTTAGCAGTATAATATCACGATGACAGCAGTTAAAGAAAGCTTTAACTTAAATTATTGTTTTTATATTCGGGCATGTTTCGTTCATGTTTTTCTCATGATCTGTACATTGCTATTTTAGAAATATGTTTACAAACTATCTGTGTTTACCTACATATGTAATTTTTCAATGACGAAATGGTATTTTAGATTAATCGATGCATTTAAAATCGTGACCGACTTACTTTAACAGACGAAAAAAGGAGAGTTAAGAGAAAAGTTCAAGTTATAAAAAAGAACACATCAAACTAGGATATCGATAATAATGGTTAAGGAAGACTTACGAGAAGACGATGATACGGAAATCGATAGAGATCCCCAGGGCAGATGTATTATCTGCGATGATTACGTCGCGACAGTGAAGTGTGGTGTAGATGTGTTTTTGTTAAAGATGAAGAATGTTGATGGTTCGATTCTCCTAGGGCCTTTAAGGTGTGATATATGCATATTATTAACAGTGCTTGACACCGTTAGAAACAAAATAACCGGAATCAACAACACATACGTTTAATATCCATAGTCAGCACCATTTAAAACGTTGATTATGCTAAGTATTTAATGAATTAATTTTGATTTCTATTATTGTTATATTGTTTAAAACTAATTTAAAAAAGATTATAACTCAATTGATATTTTGCAAGATATTATTGTTTTGCCTTAGGTGACTGCCATTACCCATTCTTACCCTATAGTTAGCTTCATGATAACACATTTGAAATTATAAGGCTATTTTGACAATGTTTCATTTAACCTATGTATCATTTATTCATTAGAATGTTATTTAAGTAACATGAAAAAGTTAAACACAAACACTAGTGAAACAATGATAGGCATACCGTAGTATGCTACAGTGTTACTACGAAAATCGTAACAGTTCTTGTAGTCACTATGACTCAACTACGAAATACCGTAGCATCGTTACTACGACATTGAAGGACGTCGTAGCACTTTGTGCGTGTAGTTGAGCACTTTTCACGAAGGGTCCAACAAATTTAGCTACCACCAAACTATCGCGCATTTGACCTAAAAAGAGCAACACAAAAGGACGAGACGCGGGTAGAATAAGGTTCTATCTACCCATTACGCGTTTATCTAGGGGGCGGGGTAACAACGCGATAACCCGAGATGCAGGGATATACGTTTATCCAATCGTTCAGAGGCCGCTTAGTGTAAAATCCCGATCGAGTAAGGGAAGAGATTTCACTATTTGAGTGATCGGATTCGAGGATTTAGGAAATTGTTCGTCTGTTTTGTTTTTGCTTAGTCAATAATATCAGCACGATGGCACATTGATAAGAAGTTTCTTAATTTTAAATGTAAGTTTTGCATTTATTCAAGTGAAATATTATAGAACTTTTTAATTTGCTCTCTCGACGGGGTCGTAATAGAGTGATGTAGTAGTGGTCCGGGGTTCGATAACTAGTTCAGGGCAATTTGGAGTGAATAAACTTTTCAAAATTTGCTCGTGTCTGGGTCTGGTACATCGTAACATAAGGATGGTTTTTCCTTACTCCAAGACCGTTACAGCATAGAAAAATAGATAGTATATTTGGCATTTAGGACTTACACGGAAATTAAATTGTTATAGGTACTTACATTAAAGTTCAAATAACCATGGCCTCAGACCCAGGTCAAGGAATACTAGTTCCAGATTTTAGTTTTTTTTTATCATATTCGTAAATTTTTCGTATCACAGGACACATTCCTAAGAACATGCGTGGTTCTAAGATTTCCTTTGGGACGGCCATGACATGACCATCAGGAAATATATTCGTCTTGCTCTGTTCCTGCTAAAAATGTGTCTGTCCCGCTCTTTAGCCTAGAGGCGATCAATAAGGATTCCGATTATAAATTCGAGTATGCCTTGGGGCATAAGATGGAATTCCTCTAATGACGTTTTATGGTCCGTTAGGTTTAAAGGCGATTGCTTTTTTAGAATTCAGTTAAGTTTTAATCTTCCCACCGCATTGGGAGATGTGTGCCTTAAATAATAGTCACGTTCGTTAAGTAACTACAGGATTATACGTTCTCATGAATAATAACGTTGTTTGGCTATAATATTTTCGATAGGGTTGAAATTAAAAGATACATATTTAATATTTAACGGTTTTCTACCTCAGAAGGTAAAAAAGAACACTTCGTCTGTCCGTATGCCTTTTTATCAGGAACGCGTTCAAGTATCAAGCTGAAATTAATATCAAATACACTAATACGGTTTGTTATCCCATAAAGCTTTCTTCTTCTTCTTCTTCATCAGCATACGTGTTTCGTCCACTGTTGGACATATACCTCCTGAAGCTTTCTCCAGCTAGCTCTTAGTGCGGCGATTCTTGTCCAGGTCCTGCTGTCTTTGCAATATCGTCCGACCATAAAACTTTAGAAAGCATGAATTCGGCTTTTTATGCCACACGTTTGATACCAAAACCTATATTGCACTTTCCTTTAAGCACAAGTAAAAGAAAAAGTTCCAAAAGCGTAAATTTGTATTTGCATCACAAAAAAAAAACTCGAAAGAAAATGGTAAAAATCTTCGAGACTTTCATACGGAACGGTACGCGAGTCCGATTCGCTCTTGGCCGGATTTTTTTAAAGATTTATCTAGGAACATTTAAATGCATTTTTTGTTTTACAAAATTGTACACAGTGCTTAATTTTTATTTCAAAGTAGCTGGACTGTAAATAATTGTTTGTTGTTCATTTGTTCACGTTGACTTGAATGTTTTTTTTGGAATGGAAAGTAACTATGTTCAACCAAAAGGTATAATTTAAATATTGGCCAAATAATACTTTAAATTAATTGGTTACAGAGATTACCTCTTTTACAACAAACTACTTTTTATTATAGTTTGCTTTTGTAAAATACGTGAAAATTACGTTGTAAATTTTTTATTTCGTGTGCTGCCTTCAACGATTTCCCGCCATCTCTGAGTCTCTGAGGGTTAGATTCCCGGTCGGGTTAGGGTAGAAAACTAAATGTTCTATGTTGTCTCGGATCGGGGTGTTGTGTTTCTGATTTTTATAAAAGAAGTGTTTAGCTCGTTAAAATATTTAACTTAAAATAAAAGTTTAAATAAAACTGCTGCATTATTTTAACTTTTTATTTAGCTTTGAAACCAATTTAGGATAAAATTACGTTGCTTTTCCGATTTCATATCCAAATAAAGTTAATAAAAAAACTTCCGGTTACGGAATATTATTTCGAGCTCGTCAGGACTCCCTATGATGATTTCGTTATTTTCACCCTTCGAGCTCGCTTCTAATATTAATTCAAGCCGACATCTTCGCCACTTTTATAACATTTAACGGCTGTTACACACTGGATTTAAAATATTTTATGCTTCAACGCCTGCACTACGGAAAAAATTTGCTCGTATTTTCATAATAAAAAACCGGCTAAGTGCGAGTCGGACTCATGTACCGAGAATCCCGTACAAATTTGTAGGTATGTAAATAGTTCGTCCGTAGCTGGAATCGATTCACGCAGATTTTTACCGCTTTTTCGGAGTTTGTTAAAAATATGTGTTCATACTTTCTATAAATACTTTATGTGGCTTTGGGCGGGGCACATAGCACGTAGAACTGACGGCCGATAGGGCAGAAAGGTTCTGAAATGAAGGCCACGTACCGGCAAGCGCAGCGTAGGACGTCCACCTGGTAACCGATTACTTGTCCGTATTTTACTTGACAGAATTTCAGTTGACCGAAAATGATAGACCGACATTCCCTATGCTATATATATCATTTGACATATTTTAGTCTATCAAAATATCTCTTGACATAAGTATCATTTTATCGAACTACGTTTTATCGATTTTCAAAATAACTTTTTACTGTTGGCCGAAGTCTCTTTTGAACTTTTTTTATTTACCAGAATACTGCGTATACAGGGTGTAACAAAAGGTGAAATAAAACTTTAAGGGGTTATTCTACGGCTAAATTACATCAACTTTTTCTATGGGTCCAACATCGAAATCGCAAAAAAAAAAAACACCCATACTAAAACGCGACCAGCTGGCATCAGTTTGTATGGAAACGTCAATTTTTTTTTTAGGATTTAATGTTGGTCCCATAGAAAAAGTTGATGTAATTTAGCCGTAGAATAACCCCTTAAAGTTTTATTTCACCTTTTCGTTACACACTGTATACTAAGACTAAATTGGTTAGGTTAGGTTAGAACAGTGACCACACACAGCTCGAAGGCGAGCGAACGGAGCGAGCGCAGCGAGCGTAGTGAGCGTGCCGCGGCACCGGCCGCTGAGCGCTTAAAATTTAGGATAAATTCTAAGGATAATGATGAAGGATTAATTATTATAATATTGGAATCATTTTACTGAAAACTAAATCATCTAACATCATATCATATCATCTATCAAAATTTTTAGCTTTGGCAAATGTTGTATGTAACATAATAAAATACTTAATACATACTTAAACATAATACTTCGAACAAATGTTACTTCGGCCAAGCCAAGTTCAGTAATAAGTTTTTTGGACAAATGAAACTTCAGGGTAACAATAAAAAACGAATTGATAATAGGTCAAATGATACAGTGGCAAAGATCATTTCGATGAAATGAAAAAAGGCGAAACGAAATTAGTCGAAAAGTTTTCGGTGAAATAAAATTCGGTAAACTACTTTTCGAACATAAGATAGGTAACCCGTCCACCTACAAGGTGGACAGACGACCTGGTAAAGGTTGCAGGGAGCCGCTGGATGTGGGCCGCTTACAACCGGCCAATCTGGAAGTCAATAGGGGAGGCCTATGTTCAGCAGTGGACGTCCTGTGGCTGAAATGATGATGATAAATATTTTGAGGCAATCTTCACCGCCTGCTTCTTTCAATTTTATTTTAACTGTCCCCTACCTGAGGGTTCTCTGAAAGATATAGCTTCTAGCGATATAAATATACATATTGGACAACGTTACATACGTTGCTCTGTATGGTAGCCAAAACACTTGTGTTACAGAAATCAGAACCATCGACGGTACCACAACACTCAGACCCGCGACAAATAGAAAAGTTATTTTCCTACATTGACTGACCGAGAATCGAACCCGGGACCTCAGAGAAAGCGAAACTAAGTTCGGTATGCTCGCCTCTCGGCTACGAAGGTCGGCACAATATGATATAATTATGACTGCCTAAATTGTGCTATTGTTACTTAGTTTCTTTTGTGTGGTATACTATAAAGAGTATAATTCTTGACAACCTCCGTAGCCGAGAGGCGAGTATACCGGACTTGGTGTCGCTATCTCTGAGGTCCCGGGTTCGATTCCCGGTCGGTCAATGTAGAAAAATAACTTTTCTATATTGCTCGGGTTTGGGTGTTGTAGTACCGTCGTTGTTTCTGATTTCTGTAACACAAGTGCTTAAACTACTTATCACAGGATCAGAGCAATGTATGTGATGTTGTTGTTGTGATGTTGTCCAATTCCTATCTATCTATCTGTAATTTGTGATCTAACTTCGGTTATCGGACTTTTACCTCTAGTTTAGTTGTAATTCTTGCCTTTAAAGTGCCTTTGAGAGGCGATGCTTTTGATAAATATTACTAAATAAGGTCGGAATGGACCACTCTCAAGCGCGGCGTGGATTGCACTCGTACGAACAACAAACTCCCAAAATTCCTGATATTTTTAATTTTAATTATAATTCTATTTAAATTTAAAGTACAATAAAGATTATTTGTCGTCTAATATTCGATGAATACGAAGGCCTTGTATTCGACAACCCACTGCATAACTTTTATTTAACTCATTTAGCTCAATAATTTTACATCACGTCGTAAAAAGTTGAGCGTAAGATTTATTATCTGACTTCATTCTTGCCTCCCTTTTTAATTTTGACGGCATTTTTAATACCTCATTGTTGTCCTGTGCTGCCTTGTCTTATCTATGTTGTGCCTCTTGCCATTAGCTTAATTACGTCCTCTGTAAACGCATTTGAAAAACATTTTTCGCTGACGGCTTTGCGAATGAATTTTCAAAGAGAACAACATGGCGGCACGATTCACGTATCACGCTTTATTAAAACATGAGTCTGTAATATTTAAGAGGTTCTGTTTAGAAGCGAATTAAATATAATACAGTAGTTATTATTTGTGCATATGTACCGTTTGAACTGGCAATTATTTAAAAAAAAAACAATTAAAATTCTATTTTAAGGACCGATTTTTCAATAGCCAGATAACTTTTATTTAAGTCTACTTTGACATATTGTCAGTTTTTGTATAGAGAATGTGTCAAAACGTTTATTTTATTCGTTAAATAAAGGTTATGTGGCAATTGAAAAATCGGCCCTAAGTTAGATTAAAATGTTACAGGAAGGTTTAAAATGATATAACATGTAAAAAATTAACAATAAGTCATTCTGTTGCTAAAATATAACTTCTATATTTTGAATTCTCCAATTTTGAATTCTCAAAAATGTTGTTGCTTTTCCGACTATTTCAATAAATTTTGGTTAATCTTGCAGTCGAGAGTCTTTCATGCTTGACTCCACAATCCTCTAGAAAATTGGTTTGAACGAGATCTAGTAAGAAGTTTTTTTTAATACGTCATAAATCGTAAACCGCAATTTACCTTTCGTAATGTTATGGATTTCATTTTTGCAATAAAAAT
Source organism: Anania hortulata (assembly GCA_963576865.1). NCBI lineage: Eukaryota > Metazoa > Arthropoda > Insecta > Lepidoptera > Crambidae > Anania > Anania hortulata. The sequence continues at coordinate 3,843,825 of OY756399.1, read as the reverse complement.
ACCATAACTTTGACTCGATTGTCGTGATGGGTGAACTTGTACGTATATAGGTACCTATAGGCTTGTACGGAACCCTCGGTGCGCGAGTCCGACTCGCACTTGGCCGGATTTTTTTTCAATTGATATTTAATTCTACTTTAAGTTTAACTTCAAAATCGGTTAAGAAAATAAGACTTTTTATGGTAATACTTTTGATAAACTGTTAGTACCCCTAACAATCCATTAAATAACCGTCCCCACTGTAAGTAACTTACAGATTTTGGTGAAATTAGGTCTAAGTTTTTTCAAAGAATCATAATATTTCATAATCATCCTATGTTGTTCATAAGTGCCCACGACGAGACACTTCGCTCTGACGGCTGCTGAGCTCTTATCTCTGAGAATAATCTTTACTTGTCGCGAACTAGGTCATTCTTCGTCCAAACTGGACTACTTACGTATACTAACATTCAGTATTCTGTGCCTTAAGGCGAGTGTAGTCGCCAAATGTAAACTAGGATGTGGTTTCAGAAGCCTACTACTAAAATATTTTTAAAAATATGATCATAACTGTCAAAACCTACACAATATTGCGCATAGCATTTTTTTTGTACATAAGCTTCAAGAGAAAAAAAAAATTGAATCATGTGAAAAAAGAAATAAAAAAATACAATTCTCTTTCTTTTTTTAACCGCTTGACCGATTTAATTCGTTTATACGTCGACTGATAGGCCAACTTGATAGCTATAAACTGAGCATAGGGTTTTTTAATCGAATTTTCCCTAATTTTCGCTACCTGTACGGACGCAACAGCCACATTTAATTGCGCGCTGTTATGAACTGTATTTTAACGATTTTTTGTTTGATATTTCAACTAACACGCGTCGAGTCGCTAATTTAGGGGTACTACTCGCCTTAATCTTCTAAACTTTCACGCCTGTTTTAATTATAGACAATTTTAGCTTTTATTTTAATTTTGTTAAAAAAACTACGTTTATTGGTTCTAAAATGCAAACTTTCAAGCTAACAAATATAGACAGCTAGTTCTTAATAAAGGAAGAGGGAGTTTATTAATTATATATATTTTTAAAATGTTTTCAGTGTTTAAAAACACTTGGAGCAGTATAATTATTTTATTAAATGCTCTAGTGATTTACTTTGCTTCTGAATACAATTATGAAAATAGGCATGTCCGGAACAATCCCTATTGAAGCTGGTTTTTCACAATAGTCTAGCCAGATATTTTATAGTCCGGAGAGGTTTGTGGTATATTAAATACAGGGTGATTATTATTTATTAAATACATTTTTATAAGTGTAAAATACTTTAGGGTTTGTTTTGCCCAAGAAACTACTTACCTATCTCAACTTGATTTTGTTAATGTACCTTGATTTTGTTAACAAAAACGCGGACGGCAAACGTAAGCTAACAAAATTATGTTGAGTCGTGCGATACGTTTCTTGGGTTGTTTGTTATCTTGAGTATAAACGAACCTTTAAGTATTTGACACTAATAAAATTTCATCCTAACTCCTATAAACAGGCTGTCTCAAGCCGAGTGTAGCGGCGGGCGCCTGGTGTTAAAGGACACTAATTAATACATGTTCATAATGAGTATATACAGGTCTCATTTTGAAAAACAATTAGCTTACATAATCCTGTACTATACAGTTCCAAGAACGTTTTTTATGTCATACCTACCTCAGAAAGAGTATATTCTTATAATGTCATAACATAATCGTAACTCTAAGTCATGATGATAGATGTGATCCATCTCCGACAAAATATAAGCAAGTTTCTCTTAGATGGATCAGATCTACATATTAAACGACTGACAATGTATGATATTTCGGAACTAATAAATGTCAAATATCAAATATTCTACCGGTGTTCGAGCAAGATAAATCGTTCACAGACTTCCGACCTTCTCTGCGCAAACGAACTGTACAATTTAGACCTTATTGTTAAAGGAAATAAGACGTAAGTTTGTTGGCAGGGGTTGTATGTCGTCTTCCGTTTGCAAGCGGTGTTGGGTAACTCGGAAATAGATACAGTTCCGCAGGTTCAAGGGGACTTGCAGGCAGGCATGTCTAGAGATTGTAAAATTAACGAGATCTAAGTTATGGAATTTCCAATAAATTCGTTGATTCAGTCTATTTACTTGTATGTGTCTAGAATTGCATCTTGTTGAAGTCATAGAAAATCATTAGGAATATTTTATATTTAAAAGTTGTAATAATCGATTTATTAGGACAAAAATATGATACTGTATTTGTGCTAAGTATTTACAGTTATACAATATAAGTACCTATGTAGTGCCAGTAAATTACGCCGAGAGGGTTCCGTACATTTTTATAGATTTTCCTGTAATTTATAATATAGAACTATTTCGGAGAAAGCTTTGACCTTTCTGTCTGTAGGATAGGTAAGTTTTCATAATTTTTCTTAAATATTTTGTAATCTAATTAAATTATAAAATAATATATTTAAGACCCCTACAATAAGCTCTTATGTTTAATATGACGCACGGAGTGAACTGTTTGCAAAACTGTTTCTTAATTTTTCGTTTTTGCTATTTTTAAATTCATTTATTTACGCCACCAAAAACCCGTTTAACTACGTCGCAGAAATTCATTTGTGCTTCAAATTTCAACTGAATCGGGTCTGTAGGTTCGGAGCAAATGCTGTGACAGACGGACAAACAACACACAAGTGATCCAATAAAGGTCCCGTTTTTAAAAGAACGTTCGAAACCCTAAAAACACTGTATTTAAAACAAAAATCTGATCAAAGACTAGAGAGTCTTCGGAAAGTTTATAGAGACCGATCTGACAGGTGATCCATCTCAACCCTGTGAAAGGCAATGCATTTTGCATCGTGAATTTGTTATGGAGTCAAATATTTATTGGATATACGGCGCTTGCAGTAATACTTCCGATGGCAGTCTGTATCGAGTACGTCGTTATTTATTCTATTCCCTGGGTTGCAAGAATAGAATAAAACCCTGACACGATATTGAAACAAGCCGGTATTTGATTGAGGAATGATTATACTGAAATTTGGCTGCTAAAAAATTGTAGCAACGAAACTGACGCTTGATGTTAGTTCCTCAAATCGCTTCTTGTTCCAAAATATAGTAAGTATAACTGTATAGTAGAATCACTAGAATACAATAAAATAGACAGACTTGTTGCAGTAACACTTTATAAGGGCTTACCCAATGCTAGCCACCAAACCCAATCTTGGGCTATATACTCTTTTTATCTACTGCCAGCAGCGTAGCGTAGGTATATCTCATCGCTACACCATGTCGCAGAAATGTAAGTATTTCTGCGACATGGTGTAGCGATGAGATAGTAGTAAAGTTAAAAATACAATACAAATAAAAAAAATAAACAATCACAACTGTGCACACACGCTGTGCCGCGTGAGGATGGCCGTAAAGAATACACTTCCCCACCGCCAACAGGAGGCGTGTCGTAAGAGGAGACTAATTCTTGTAGCACGAGACGGGCTGTGCGTGCGAAATCTTATAAAAAACTGCGTTCGCTAACCCGCCTGGCAAGCGTGGCGAGTATTGACAATCTCTCCCGATGAAAATCATTGGGGAAGGCCTGTGTTCAGCAGTGGACGTCCTATGGCTAAGAGATGAAACAAACACAAACTTAGGTAACACAAAAAACGAGATACAAAACTAAGAACATCTTAATTACTTTTCATTTTATTTACATTGTATGTAAATGTAGGTACATTAGCGATTCTTCGCTAAAAGCGAGGCTTTAACGAGACTTCAAAGAAGTTGGTCAACTTCAAAATGTTAAGTACATTTATATTGATACCGTACGGCATGCGACTGTAATTTTAAGTTTGTTTTTATAAACACTTACACTTACTCAGACAGACCCTAGGCCCTTATTTTTCGGCCCCATTAACTAAGGACTCCGGCACACGCACGCAAGACACGCACTTGCTCGGTTTTCATTATGCAATGTTTCTAAATTATTTGCGTTCTTCCATACTGATAACCTACCTACCTACCAATAACGACTATAAATAAAGTTTTGTTCAAACGATATTTTATTAATGTGGAACAATATTACCAGGACAGTTCATGAAATATTAGAAAGCAAATGGCTTTCTCTATTTACCATAATAAGTATTTCTGCCCTGATATACGGCACAGGTATGCACAATAAGTTACAAGAGAAGACTCTCATTTATAACTATTTCAAAAATGCCAGCGAAGAGACTTTTATGTGACAAGTAAAAATCGCGTAATGGCCACAGTAGAGTGCCCAACACCACCTCAGTCTAATTTATGATCGCACAGGTCCCCTCTTAGTGATGTCGAAAGTCCGGGAAAGACGGAAAACCGCTCACAACTTTCTAGGGAATCGGTAAAACCGATCAAAACTTTGTCAACGCAATAAAGTTTATAAAGTTAGTTTATTGAGCAATGTCAAAGATGCTAACTTTAGAGATAGTAAATATTGCCTCCTGTCACTTTGATGTTATAAATAACCCAGGATAAATAACCCAAAGATTGTATTTTGTTTCATGATTTACTTTATGTGTTCACGTGACATTCTGCCAATCAGCACTGATGGTTTTGATTTTATAGATACATGAATAAACACATGAACACTATTTGCAAATGTGTAATAGACAAAATCACAAGAAATAAATCTATCACTGGAATGCTTGGTTTGAGAAGAGATAATCGGTAGATAGAGTTATCAGAATTATTGCCATCCCACCACTGCAGCCCTGCGGTCTTTGCAAAAAGGTCCTAAAAGTCATAGCACACCTGGCGTTAAGAAATTGGTCTATAACTCATGTTTTGGGATTAATACCTGCGGAACGGGACCGCGGGAAACATAAATACCAATATAAATTTTGATCAATGGATGTGACCTATGAAACATGGTCAAGTGAAGATAAAAAGTTTTTTTTTTGTCTAAACGAAGATGGATCAAATTGTGAAGTGTGATTGTAACAGTCAATTTTAAATGTGACTTCAAATTATACTTCTAAAAATAAAAACCGACTTCAAAAAACTAAAACGCTAAAATAGTCTTAACACTTAAGTACCTAATCAGTTACTTTTGGAGTCGGTGCAAACGAAAACATAGAATCTCTCATCGACTGGCACCGACTCCAAAAGTAACTGATTAGGTACTTATGTGTTAAGATTATTTTTAGCGTTTTAGTTTTTTTGTCCTTTTTTATATTTTTATAAAATAACTTATTTCATCTATTTTTGTGATAAATCCTAATCAAAACAAATCTTACGAGTGCAATCATATTTTAACTGCTTAACACCGATTTCATTTCATATTTTTCCACCCTTAGGGGTGAAATTTTTTCCGAAATTTTTATGTTATAGTATCTTTGAAGTATAAGCTATTCTTTAAAAAAAAACATCAAAATCGGTTCACATTTGGCAAAGATATTAGGTAAGATAGATACAAAAATCAGTTGGCGTGGTACGGACTTCTGCAATGTTTGATGATTTTCTTATAAATCCCATCATCAGAATTTAACCAAATTTATATGGGACTATTCTGAAAGTATTTATTACCTTTCAAACAAAAAAATAATAATCGAAATCGGTCAACGTAGTAACGAATGATCGCTGAACATACATTTTAAAAAAAAGATTCCGACGAATTGAGAACCTCCCCCTTTTTTGAAGTCGGTTAAAAATACATTAATATTGAATTTAGATCAAAAGTTTTAAGTTATTTAGTTCAGTTTTTTGCAAAACGGTTACAATAGTTTACTTCTCTAAAATCCTTGATATTTCATCCCACAAAATACTTCGGTGTGCCTAAATTAAATAACGGGGGTGTTATGTCCCAGTTGGCAGCGCGGCCATTCATTATTTTTGCTACATTTGCCCGGTCCTCAAGTAGTCTTCTATTACAGTGATTTGGCCTAGCTCACTGAGTTGAGCTGTGAAAGTAATTTCCGTTCTGCGAGACGTACTCGTACGGGTATATAAGGCGAGTGTGATTTTTACTGCGACTGTGTCAAACGTCCGCTGGACGTGTGCAGATAGGCGAGCAAAGTAAATGGGTCACGTTTGTTTGATGCAACTCTTGTTCTGAATGGGAATTAAAAGTTGCCATCGACTGTACAGATGTTTATCTCTAGTTTAACTAGTGACTAGACAATCTGGTCCCATTAGTTCGCGCTCTAAACTATAAAGCCAGGTTATTGCTGATTGATTCGAATCGCAAGTGAAAAATTGTTATATTCGCCATAGTACAAGCTTTGCTCAGTGTGGGACTTTATGTATCTTTAATTAGTGTGATTGCTACAAGACTTTTTATTTATATATTACTAGCTGTCCCAGCGAACTTCGTACCGTCTCAATTTTACATGTGAATCTTAAGGTTCAGAAGCTTTGCAGTCGATTGACTTGACATGATTTAATGGAAGACTCGAAACGAGTGCGTGTCAAGTGGTGCCGTAAAATGATGGAAAAGTTTAATGGAGGACAGTCTTTCATCATTTTTTTTTCATTATTTCAGCCATAGGACGTCCACTGCTGAACATAGGCTATTGACTTCCAGATTGGCCGGTTGGAAGCGGCCTGCATCCATAAATCCTGTAACTTACTTTTGTTTCCTAAAATCGGCGGTGAATCCAGACTGGTTTAACTGGTTTTTTCAGTGGTTCAAGCAAATGAAAAAATAAATTGACTGTGAGGGTATATACTGTGAAGAGGAGGAAAGGAGGAGACTTGCGGGTCGTTTAAGTGAGAGGGTGTTGTATTTGTGCTCTTCAAAAATAAATTTAGAAAAGTGGTTAAACATGCATTAGTTGGTGCGAAATATTATCTACAACGCGCATAAGTAACGGACGCATACTTTAGTGATAAGACTGTGGCTGAAAACAATCTATTAGTAAGAAATAAGGACCAAAACTGAACCGAAGTGGGCTTATTTTTTGTGCAAGTGACGGTAAATGTAAATCTCGTCTCGTAATATACACAAGAGCAACGACAGTCTAAATATCGTAACGGTTTACCTCAAAGTATAAGACTTAAATTCACCACTTTCCATAAGTGCTTGTTGGCGTAGTGGTAACAGAACCGATTCAATCTACGTGCTACGCAAGAGGAAGCGAGTTCAAATCTCTCAAGCTTATCTCGGCATAATGAAAAAAAAATATTTTGTACATCATAAAAGTTTATTTTGAATCAGAAAAAAAAATTTTTTTTTTTTTTCTTTTTTAAAAAATAATAATAATAAGAATATTTATACACAAAGAAAAGTTTAATGATGGATATAAGTAACAACAACATAACATTTAGGCGCATTAGGCGTTTTAATTCCGAAAATGATGTTTCACGTCATGATTATTTAAATTCAATGGCCAATGATTCAGTTATTCTATGTGATGAAACTATAAGAAGCCTACCCGATGTTTCAATATATAATAATTCACGTATTATTGATTTGGAAATGCAAATTGAAAACCTGAACCAAGCGCTTCAAGCTGCAAACATAGAAGTCGATAATCTGATATTGCAGAACAGTAATCTACAAAAAGAACTGGAAAATTGTCATATTTTAATAAAAACACTGAGAACCATACAAACTCCAGCGCCAGAAAAAATGCGTGGTATATTGTCACCTAGGTCAGTAAATTGTATAAATAAATCACTATTTCTTAAAAAACAGGTTGCAGCGACTCAGACTGAAATGTATCTGAACCACAAAATTAGTAAAAGAAAGAAAAATAGAAAAATTAAACTGTTTTTGAAACCAAAAACACAACATACATCCAGAAGTCTCTTAAAAAAAATTAAAACACAGAATAGAAATATATTAAATTTACAGAAGAAATTGAAGAATTTTGAAATAGAGAGAAATAAAATACAACATAAAATAATGGAATTAGAAACACGTAACACTGTAAAAAAAATATGTTCGCCAAATATACAAGACAATAAAAAAGTACACAAATCACAAAAGGTCTTATCGAAACTCCAAGAAAAAGAAAACGAAATAAAAACATTAGAAAATGATAACGCATCGAGGACTTACAAAAAAGGAAATGGAAAAAGGACTAAAAAAGTACAAATATTTTCGGACATTATAGGAAGTGGACTAGCAAGCAGAATAATAAAACAATTAGATGACATAGAAATCATAAATCACTGTCAGCCAGGAGCCCAAATTGAAAATATTCTCAGAAACTTTAACCTACATACCAAACAACTAACACATAATGATCTAGCAGTGATACTGGTAGGATACTATAGCGAAAATAAAATGGAGACATCTTATGTAAAAGAAATAAGAAGAATAGTAAGTACAGAGAACAGAAAATTTAACATTGTGGTAGTGAGTGTTTTATATGACAGCATAAATGATGATAAAATCACCAGCATCAATAAAGAGTTGCATCGCTTAGCAACAGTATCCGAGAATGTTAAATATCTCGATCTAAATGGAACAGTATATACAAAAGTTAAAAAAATCGTGACAGAAGAAATAATAAGAAGTATTACAAATAGTTACTTTGATGCTTCTTCTTGCCTACGCTTTATAAACCCTAACGCAGATCATACCCATTTTTTTCTAGAAACACACAAGACCCCAGTGAATGGTTAACGATTGTGCATGCAAATATACAAAGTATTAATAATAAATATCTAGAACTAGAATTACTAACGGAAAATACAATTTGCGACGTGCTCTGTCTATCAGAGACATGGGCGAATGAATTAAAACTGGATATAATGACACTTGAAGGTTTTGTACTTGCTTCATATTATAACAGGACTTTATTTGGACATGGAGGCACCGCTATTTTTGTTAAGGACTCACTTGAATATAAAACAAGACACGACATAGTTAAGTTAAGTTTTGAGATGAATTGTGAGTTGGCAGCAATAGAATTAAAATTGTATAAATTGGTTATAATTTGTGTGTATAATCCGGACCACGATTATTTAATATTTGAAAATGTAATGACTAAAGCTATTGAAAAAATTTGTAAGGAAGACAAAAGAATCGTAATTGCAGGTGACTTTAATTTAAATTTGCTAAAACCAAACAATAAAGTGCGTAAGTTTTTAAAATTATTAGATGAATTTAAATGTAAATTTGTTATAAAAGATCCAACTCGTACCAAAGGTAAATCTGTTTCTTGTATTGATAATTTTATTTTAAATGATGATGAAAATTTTCGATATCACATAGGAAAAGTATTATGTACAAAGTTGTCAGATCATAATGTTATTGAAATCAAATATAAATTAAATCGTAAAAAACCTAGACTAGGACAGGGGAATATTATTACATCTCGAATAATGTCGCAGGCCAATAAAAACTATTTTCATTATTTGTTTTGTAAGGATTACGAATGTGTAAGAAACGATATAAAGTCTAAACCTGACGTAAATGAGAAAATGAACATTCTGATGAACCATATAAAATATTGTTATAACACTGCTTTTCCTTTAAAATCATTTAAATCTAGGAACGAAAAGAAGAATCTGACAACGAAAGGCATATTAGTATCAAGAAATAACCTTCAGAAACTTGAAATAATACAAAACTTGTATCCGGACATTAAAAGAAAAACCAAAATAAAAAAATTAAAAGAACATTTAGAAAGGTATTGCAGGCAGCTAAAAAACTTAGGAACGCAATTAGAATTGAAAAATCATCAAACAAAATAAAAACAACATGGACCATTATTAAGGAACAAAAACAACAAAGAAAATCACTAAATAACAATAAAATAATTGAAATCAAAAATCAACTTGGAGAAATCGTAACGGGTAGTAAAAATATAGCAAACAGTTTCAATGATTTCTTTTGTAATATAGCCAGCAAACTCACAAAAAATCTAGAGATTGAGACCAAAAATTGTGACAGGTATTTAAAAAATCCAACAGACGAAAGAATTTATTTTTCAAAAATGAATGAGACCGAATTTAAGAATATAATTAGAAATCTAAAATGTAAAACGTCGAAAGATATATACGACATGAATACAAAGACAATTAAAGAACTTATTATGGGCAACAAAAACATGCTTGATTTAGTTTTAGACGTTATAAACAATGCTATTACTGAGGGTGTTTTTCCAGATAACTTAAAAATAGGAAAAATCGTACCATTGTATAAAAAAGGAGAAGCTATCGCTATTGACAATTACAGACCCGTGTGTATATTACCAGTTCTATCTAAGATTTTAGAAACTGCTTTGAAATCAAGAATTATAGACCATTTTGAAAATAGAAACCTTTTTACGGATTGCCAATTCGGCTTTCGCAAAAATAGATCGACCGAGATGGCCATTAGAAAAACGGTATACTTTATCTTAGATGCTTTGGATAGATCGCAGAAAGTTTCTAGTATTTTCTGCGATTTGTCGAAGGCTTTTGATTGTTTGCGACATGACATTTTGTTACATAAGCTAAAATTTTACGGATTCGAAGGAAAAGAATTAAGTATGATGCAGTCTTACCTTAGTAATAGAACACAAATAGTTAAATTAAATGACACTAAATCGGACATACTACACAGTCATATTGGCGTTCCGCAAGGCTCCATCTTGGGACCGTTGTTGTTTTTGGTGTATGTGAATGACCTTGCAATTAATTTACCAGACTGGGCGTTGGTTACACTATTTGCTGACGATACACAAGTAGGCGTTAAAGATAATAATATAGCTAATTTAACAGAAAAGACTGACGAAATTGTAATAAAATTAAAAAAATGGTTTGAAGCCAATGGGATAATATTAAATGAAGACAAAAGTACCGTACTAAATTATGCAAGCAAAAGAACAAATAAAATTATGAATAGCGAGGTGACATTTTTAGGTTGTACAATTGACTCTAATTTAAGGTATGAAAGTCATATAGATAAAGTTTGTAAAAAACTAGCTAGCGCTAATTATGCCTTATTCAAACTTAGGCCTATTGTTGACAGAAAAACTCTAGTATCGGTCTACTTTGCTTACTGTCACTCAATTATTAGTTACGCGATAACAGTTTGGGGAAATGCTCCGCAAATAGGACGAGTATTGATTTGTCAAAAAAGATCGTTAAGGATTATTTATGGATTGGAAAGGTTAACGTCAGCTAGAGCCTATTTTAAAAAGGCTAAGATAATGACAGTGGTATCACTTTTTATTTATAAGTCGCTTTTAGAAGTCCACCAGCATAAGAAGGAGCTGCCAATGAAAATGGACGTACATAATTATAACACGCGAAATAGGGAGAAGTTGTGTATCCCAAAAACTAGACTGGTTAAAGCCCATAAACAAGGCCTTTCGTTAAAAATTCATATGTTTAACAAATTACCATCAGAAATTACAAGACTTCCTCTTAATGCGTTCGAACAAGTGATTAAGGTATTTTTCTTAAATCATGCTTTCTATGATGTAAACGAATTTATGAAATGTTCATTTTCTGACTTACACACAAAATTTAATTTCTATTGACATTTAATTTATTTAAGTTTAAATTATTTTATTTTTATATTTAATTATTTTTCAGTTATAAATTAAGTGATCGTAAATTATTTGACAATGTAATTATGGAAATTGTAAATTTTGACGTACCAATGTTATGCAATGTAACGAAATGGTTAATAAAAAATTTGAATTTGAATTTGAATTTGAAGAACAATTAATGTAATAATTTCAATATCAGGTCTTATTTATCAGAATCCACAAACTTTTAATATGACCTAAGTAATATTATTGATCACATTAGTATGTATTCTTTATCAGAAATTTAAGAGACTTTCTTTAACCGTTTTTTGATGTCAACAAACCAAGCGTCCACGTCTTAGAAATGCTTTTTTTTACATTTTTTCTCAGCGCGTGAGTGACGTATGGAGGTCGCAGCAGGATTGCCGCGCGAAAAGCACTCCTCTCCCAAGATTAATGACATCGTACCATGGAATGCCTGAGCAGAAAAACATCTGAACCTTATTGGTCTGTACGGGAACTGTATACACATACTCCTCGGGCATGGCTGACTGTCCGATAGGTCGACGTCAAAAATGCATATAACTTTATTCATATGTGTCTAAATCAGATTCAAATATTTTTAAAAAAATTAAGCTGTGTTTGCATTGCATTGCAGCATGCCGGGAACGAGAAGTATATAATGCACATACATTACAACTTTACAAGGTATTCCAGAGTATAGTACGAGTATAAACTTCTAAGTGGCTAATTCTGCTGTTCAAATACAAAAAAATCAGTATTCAACTTAAAAAAGACACTAACTTACATTCTCTAGACATCGTTAGCAAGAGCATATTATGATTTGTATGGAAGCGCATTAATTAAAGTTAAAATTTTATCAACATTAGAACTATCTTGAAAACAAGTCTGTTAAATAGGGTTAATAAAGTTTATTTCACGGATGGCTTTATAGCATTCATCGGGAAAATTAAATACTTTCTCATAAAAATACACAAAGTTATTGTGTATTTCTTTGGAAAGATAATATAGCGTATGTATGTGATGCAGATTTGTTTCCCGGGATCAGAAACAATAGCATTTTTAAAATGAAATTTGTATTGCGTTTGCGTTGCGTTTAAATATTTCAACCTTTACTGGCGCGCATTTGAACCCTCGATCGTTTTGTTGCATATTTGCAATTTGAAAGCAATTCTAAATATTAGTTTCCCTATTTTAGATGACTATATGTATGGTGATATGGGCGAGTTATTTTGTAATTAATATGAACACGAGAGAACGATTTCAGGGCCAATGGTCATCTGTCTGAAGTGTCAGCATGTTCGTCATCCGTAGTCGTTACGAGCAGACGCCACTTAGGAGTGCCATGACGAAATGTCAAACTATTGATTCCCGGGATTTCATCGGGTAATGGAGTTACTGTTATTTTGGTCTGACCACTGAGGGTCTGACATGATTTGAGAACCGGAAAAAAGGTTTTCCAGTAGCACTGCACTGGTTTCTTCGTTTGTTTGTGTAAGTACCGTCTTCTTTCTTAAGAGTTGGAACTTTCTAAAAAAGGTGGAGTTTGGAATTGTACGTTTGATTCTACGTTATCAATACTAAGTGTTACGTCCGTTAGATTGTATGCTTTGCTTATTGCTGTGTGTGTGTTATATCTGCTTTGTGGTGGTTACAATATGAAACAGGGTCTTTTTGCTTGTATTCTATTTGAAAACATACGCGGCGATAGTCTGCAAAGGACAGCTCTTTTGACACATGCCATCCTGATTGGGCGCGGCATGTGTTGCCAGAGTAATGTGTATGTTAGCTTGGTACCTTACAAAGATAGGTTCCGTACCTCTTTTTATAATGTTCAGGTTTTCTTGGTATATGTATTCGGCTAATAACTCACCCCTTTTGTTTGTATCTTTACATCCCCACATAGATTATGTGCGTTGCAGTTTGCAGAGATGATCAGGTCCCAGTCTGGGATTCACAGTTTTGCTACAGCACGGCTAGTACAGGCAGGACAGTTTATTGTTCTGTAAATATTTTCACTGCAGTGCGGTCTCTAAAACAGAATTGGTTTAGCAATCCCTTTTTTATGGTTTATGGTTAGGCATAAAAAACAGGTCCTCGGTTTATCAGCTGGTGTCTAAGATCAGGGCGATGGTATTATTGTCTACCTCCAGCACTTTGTTTAGAGTGGCCGCCGCTGGAGGCTGGAGGTTAGTTTGGATGATATTGAGATATTGAGGGAGCTATGGGCTACGCAGAATGTCATCTTCGTCGCTGGTGCTACCCTCAATGTGCAGCGACGAGTTCATCTCCATCTCGATTGGACCCGGTACCTGGAAGCTGAGGTGGATGTCCCTTGAGTTAAAGTTTCCTTCACTGTAGCCTCACACGTTGCTGTTGGTTTGTTTCCAGCCATTTTCGTCTCTTCCGGGGAAAAGAAACAGATGTACACACGTCCTGACATGTGGGGTATCCAGCGGCCTCTACCTTCTATACTTATATTCGTAAATGTAAAATACTTGGAAATTAATTAAGATTTCAAGAATACTATTTATCACAGATTTGTAAGGATGTTTGGGAAGCGATGGCACGATCTCTGTAATCCGGGACAAGCTCCAATAGGACGCCGCAATTAATAAAACTCGGATACTCCCCTCCCTAGCCGGGATTATGTCGGCAACTCCCGCGAAATTTCCGAAACTTGCTGGGAAAAACTCGGGAACTGTGAGCTCTTATAAAGTTATATACAACGTTTAGATGAGAATCGTCGTTTGGATATTTGGGCCGGATTTTTTTAAGCTACTTTATCGTGTTTGAGTATTACGTTAATCAGGGTTTTTTGTGCATGCTTTTATTTTGTTTTTGTACCTAAACTTTATTAAGTAGGCCTTTGTGCTTGTTTTTATTTAAATTCCAAAGATTATTCCGCATCTCTGAGGAGGGTTCGATTCTCGGTGGGGTCAATGTAGAAAACTAACTTTTCTATGTTGTCTTGGGTCTGGTGTGATAACGTCGTTGTTTTTATCTATAACACAAGTTCTTTAGATGGACTTTAATACGTACTGAAGTTATTTATGAAAATTGTTTTTTTATTGTGCTAGTTGTAAGAATTTATATTGATAACTTCGACCAAGTGTATAATATCTAGACGGACAGTCGAGGCTTTGAACGCTGCAACAAAAATTGTTCCAGACCCTGGTCGTTAAATCTCTAGGCTAGGCAAATATGAGGTGTCGGAAATGGCGATTTGTCATAATAAAGTGTGAAGAAGTTATAAAGGAAGACAAGACAAATAAATAATTAAAATACGATTGCTGATTTCCTAATTTCCGACCTAAGTTGGCCTGTTTTTTTTAGTATGATTCAAGCAGTTGCTCTATCTAGACAATATAACATCATTGAGTAATAAATATGCCATTAATTATACAATGTGTAAATTATATTGATATCGATATAGTGTTTTCATAGGATATTTTGAAATTGGTAAATAGTTTACCGCATGTTATAGTTTACAAACTAGCTTTAATATGAATAGTTACTAGCTGCTGCCCGCGATTTCGTTCGTGTGGAACCTTCCCCGGTGTGCGCACAACTATACCAATTGTTTAATTCCAATCTGATGAATAGTTTAGGAACGCTTAATGGACAAACATACTTACATTGATTTTCATCTAAATTGTATACAAGGTCGCCTTTTATAAACGGGTGAAACTTTAACAAAACTTCTAATTATTTTAGAGAAACCCTATTATTTTCGTTCTTAAAAATGGGCTAGTTTTCATTTTTATTATTCCTAACGAAAAAAAATTTTTTTAAGAGCATCCTGTCTAGTCTGAAACGTTCCTACGTCATCGCCTCTGTCTCTCTCATTTCAATCGTGCCCTACTCTTCCCTCAGGGTGCACGCACGAGGCACGGGGTGTTTTATTTTACGTTGAAATCAAAATAGTTTTTGGCGTTTTTCTCGAAAACTAGCGTATACATTTTTTTTTAACAAAAATGATTCATTTATGTTTTTGTAATTGCTCTTTAAATTTCACCAGTTTATAAAAGGCGACCTTATAGATTTATATGACAGATTAGGTTATTTAAAAAAAAAAAACGGGTTTGTTCGTTTTGCACGACATAGGGGAATGCTTTTTAGGTATTTCAATAACTTACAAAGAGGTGATGAACTTATTTATTTGGTAATGTAAGTTTATTCCCAAATTATGGAGCGCATTCTAAAATCAATTTAATGTTAGGCAGGTTTACTAATCCTGAGTGATTTTTTTTCTATCCTGGGACTAATACGCAGTCTCATCAGAGAGACAAAACATTGCTCGATAAAACTTTTTTATGATTTTTATCATATGTATATGGTAAAATTTATATATTTTTTATTTATGTACGGCTTGTTTCTTGATATTATTATTTTTTGTAATAACAGAGGTTGTGGGTTATTAAAACAATCTCATTCATTATTACGCTCCGGTTACGCTGTGAAGAAAGATAGGCGTGTTTTGTTTTACTATTTTACATTTTAAACAAGCTTTTATCCAGTTATATTTTCAATGTATAGTTTTAAAGGAGAGCATGCTTACATTCTGCTACCACCTTTTCTGGAAAGAGTAAATGGCAGCAGAATGTTAATAATGCTGTGTTTTATATGAACTAACACCGGAATAGTTTCAGCCTAATGTCTAGGCGAGCAGCACAATTTCTAGTTAATATGAAAATGTTGGAATAGTTCTCTTGTATCTCATATTATTTTGCTCTATTTAATGATCCTGCGACTATTAAGGTTGTGTGGCTAGGTAAGTAGATAGTTTTGTATTATCTGCTGTTATGGAGGCTATCTTTATTTCTGTCTGAATAAGAAGAATATGACGACCTCCGTAGCCGAGAGGCGAGCATACCGGACTTGGTGTCGCTATCTCTGAGGTCCCGGGTACGATTCCCGGTCGGGTCAATGTAGAAAAATAACTTTTTTGTCTACTAGACTATATTGTCTCGGGTCTGGGTGTTGTGGTACCGTCGTTGTTTCTGATTTCTGTAACACAAGTGCTTCAGCTACTTATCGTAGGATCAGAGCATGTGATGTTGTCCCATATTTATTTATTTATTTATTTATAAGAATAAATCATTTATTCGCTTAAAACATGATAGTAAAAGTTGATACAATGTCGTTATGTGCTAATGTTTTGCTACTTAATGATAGCATGCCTACTTAATTTAGTTTGTGATAATATAATCGATGACAAAATTAAAATTAAATAACTGACAATAAATTATTATATATTTTAGCATATCATTTGTAATAAAAATTTGTTGTTGTGTAAAAAAAGGAAGTTCATAATTCGACGGATTCTGTTTTTGTCCAACACAACCTATGCATTATTAACTAGCTGCAGTCTCAACGACTAGCTGACGGACGTGTCGTTTTGTCAAAAATTATCAATCAACTTTAAAAAAAAAATTGCGCAAGTTTAAGTTTAGATCAAATCAATCGAATTTGAAAATTTTCTGGAAAACTTAACAGCTAGTTTTTCACTATGGGATATGATAAATATTATAGTTCGAGATTTATTCAATATGTAAGCTGGTTTTTCACTATGTAATATTTTTACATCTTGTAGTTTTTAATCGCTTACCGTTGTTTTAAATGGATCTGTTTAGACTGAGATTTGAGATATATTACTTACATCACAAACCTCTCGGAATATAATATATTTTGGACTGTTATAATAATCTATATGGCAAAACAGCTTTATACTTTTTCGGAAAAACCTTGTCCTGACAATTAAGCGTTTAACAAAAAAGTCTGCTAAATATTTGGAGGCGTTGTCAAGCAGTGATCTTGTGTGGCAATTGATTTTTATAAGATAAATTAAGTAAAAGTAACTAAGCAACTAAATTCTGTTTCTTAGGGAGAGTAAAATAAATTGAATACCTCTACACCACTCGGAAAAGTTACACAAAGAATTGTAATAAAGGTATCATTGGCTCTATTGACAGCACCGCCTTAAAAGCCAGATCGTGTATTCGATATTAGAAAGTTTGGAATACGTCTCAGTGCGGTTGGCCAATCCATTAAAGATCTGTAGATCGCAATAGGTGTTTTTCCTAATCCATCTCGGCAGCAGATGTCCGTGCATGATTGAAGTCCGCCCCCGCCCTCGCTCGACGGCGCGGCGCGTCAGTAGCTGTTTGCAACTCGGCCGCCGCGCACCTAGAGTCGGCAACGCGAGCTTAAAGTTAACGCGCGATTTAAAAAACAAAAAGTCAAGCTTCATTTAAAGTTTCATTTTTTTTTAAACTAAAATGTTTTCATAGCTAATGTAGAGATAGTTATAAAATATATTATAAATCAAGTTAGAGTTAGATAATATCAGTTTTGTAAAGAATTTTAAATATATTGAATAACTGTTGAATAATTGAATACAATTTTGAACTGTTTATTGGTAATTCAAATAAATCAGTGTAATTCAATGCCCATATATATTAAAAATACCTTGCTGACTTAAAAAAAAAAGTGATATGTGCTATTTATAATACAAAGTGTATATATTTATTCGTGTTGTTTATTAGGCGTCAGCATCAAAAATTAGGAAATTGGTAAATATTTCGCCACGTGTAAAGCTTATAAATATACTGATTTACGTAGGTATTATGAGTACAGCAACGAAATACTTGTATAATATACATACTAGTAGTAGTAGTCTGTCATATTAAAATTATTTATTTAAAGCATCAAATTCATTTGGTGGCAGTTCTTGACAAGCATAGAAAAAAAAACTGCCTTCATATAAATATTCAAAGAAGTTATTTTGCAAAATGAGCAAAGTTTTGCACAAAACGAATTAAGAGCATCCACACGGAAAGAGATCAAACCAAGATCCGTGTACAAATGAGTCTGCTCCGAACATGAGCAGATACGAACAGACGCTTTTATTATTTGTATTCATCGTACAGAGTAATTAAAAATTCGTGCAAAACCTGAAAAGGCGTATGGGGTATGCTCTGACAGAGTAACATCGAAATTACTAAAAATATTACCAACTACTTAACTCGACGATCATTTTAGTTATTATTATACATTTAATGGACTTCGGAAACTAGGTATCAATAATATTTTTCCATGCTAGATGCTAGTTCTATAGAAATAGCTATGTATTTAACGTAAAGGGTCATTACCTTCATGGCGTAATTTAAGGGTGCCGTAAAAAGGAACCCTCATCAGTTTACATCGTTGTACGTCTGTCTGTCTGTCTGTCTGTCAAGACCCTTTTCATCAGGAACGCGCGGAGGTATCAAATTGAAATTGAAATCAAATAGTTGTCTGCAATTGCTTGCAGCTGTGAAAAAACCTAACTTCTAATTCAACGCAATTTACGCTGATTATACCGCAATTTTAATACTCCCAAGGGAATGAAAACCTATAGAGTACTTCCCGTTGACCTAGCTAGAATCATGACATTTGGCAATAAACAGTCTTATTACAGAACAAGTAAAGTAATAAGCATCCATACTTTAAATATAATATACTTTAAAATATTATGATTATGATTATGATTATGAAAAAAGTTAATATGAGAACATTTTTGAATAAGAAATTTTCACATAAATTAGAGTGATTTTGAGTTTACTGTACCTGCCTGAACTAACTCACTATATATTTTTTCATTAAACATTTCGGAACTTCAGACGTATTCTTTTTTAGAATAGGAATTATGTTACATTTCGAATATTTTTGAGGCATAAAAGTTTAAAACGTTTGTGAGGTGTTAACGCTTAGAGCGTTAAGTGTTAGCGTTATTACTTATAGCTGGAATTAATATCGCGAAGCAGGGTTGCTTAATGAAATTGTTTTTTTGTTGATTTTAGATGCATATGTTTTATGCGTAATCGGGATGACGACAAACTTTCTTTCTTTGTCTATCAGGTAGATTGTCAAAAATATTGGCCTCGTATTTTTTCTTTTTTCACATAATCAAAATATTACAGAGTATATTGATTTGAAATGTCGTATAACGTCACGTCTTGGTACAATTTTTACTGAGAAGTGACGTCACGAGCTTTGACGCGCTTTATTTTTATTATTTTTGGGTAATTTGACAAAAAAAAAGTATCTTATGTTTTGATAATCTAACTGACGGACTGAATAGAATTTCATTTTTTTTAACCAGTCAACATCCCTGTTGTGTGTGTGTGTTCAACATAAGTAGGTAGTAAGTTATGTCACAAAATATCGACAGACGGCAGAATAATTTTGCTCATAGTGTCATCTCTTATACAGGTTAAGGCTTTTATGAATTTTGAGTAAAAACGTTGACCAATACCCTTTAGGTACTGTAAGGTTGTAACAACCCATTCCACTAAATGTATTCAACGATTGTCTCTTAATGATCCACAACCAAAGTCTAAGTTTATGTTGACGGGCCTAGATTGCTCTTACATACCCTTCACCCCTCATCATGTAACCGTTGACTGATTATGTCATATTGTTTGGCCGTGGCAATTTCAATATCAATATGCCTCCCCAACCGAGTGCGCTTGTCATCTCAATTTGACCGTGGTGCCATCTACTCAAGTGCATGGTGTAGCATGGTATGGCTATACGATATGGTAGTACCTGTGTTTAGGTAATTTTCTGCGTGGACGGACTCAGTCCGAATCTTTAATCGTGGTGTCGACCCTTGTCAACATCTCGTGTACTTGGGGATGTATATCCGCTGCTGTGATTTCGTTTGTCTGAATTGTATGAGCCTCGAATAAAGTCCTTTATTTTTTTAATTAAATCATACTTTTTTGTAATGCTTTCAAAAATCTTTTTTCTTTTAAGGTATTATTTTTTTTTCCTTTTTTGTTCTCTCGTATATTTTTGTGCTGTTCCATATTTGAATACAAATTTTAAAGTTACCTACGATAGTAACGGAGATTGACTAAACTTTGTTGATTTTTTAAATCTTATTAATTTACTCGATTAAGAAACACATTAATTTTAACAGCTTTTAAATTAAAATAGTACATTAGTACAATAATAGTTTGGTACTAATCATGCACACAACTTGCTTGATACTACTACTTACTAACAAACTTATATGTTTTCGATTATTTTATATGTTCAGTGAATAATCACAGAAACAACATTGCAAGATTTGCGACATTTTTTTTTTGGAACATGCTTTTTACCTACTAAAATTGAGGTGATGAATAGTTTCTAATTACTATAGCTCGGCATGAAGTTTTAATAAACGACTAACATGTTAACTTGTGGGGCTTTTTACCCGCTCGCGATTAAATCCGCTAAGTCCCACAAACGGCTGCTCCACTTTGAGGTTTGCATCTGAATGACTGAGTTTTGAGCGAAATAACTCGGGAACTTCTGTAGGTATTAGAAATTCGTAATCAGATTTCTGAAACACGGGTGCAGGTACTTAAGGGCTGAATGTGTTAGCATATTTAGGATGCCCTAGTTTGACTTACTTGAGATAAAAAATACAAATGGAAAAGTATTTTACTTACCTACCTACTCCGATTTGTGACATGGAGATTATTGACGTTCTTCGTAGCCGAGAGGCGAGCACGCCGGACTTTGCGTCGCCATCTCTGAGGTCCGGGATTCGACTCCCGGACGGGTAGATGTAGAAAACGAACTTTTTAATATTATCTCGGGTCTGAGTAGTGAGTTGTTTCTGATTACTATAATATTAATGCATCGGCTTCTTACCTTAGTATCAGAGCAATAAATGCAATGTTGTTCAATAATATAAACTAGCTATCCCGGCGAACTCCTTACCGCCTTCATATATTTTTTTTGGGATTTTTTTTTCGATCTTTTTATTAGTTATTTAGCTATTTGAGGCAAAGACAAATCAATGATAATAAAAATCGGTCCAGCCGTTATTGACTTATAAATGGTGTAACTAACCCGACTTTGTTTGATCTATATATATAGACTAGCTGTTTTTTTTTCGTGAATTTTTCGATGGATTTATAGTTATGATGCTATTCGGGACGGAGAAATATTAAAAAATTTAAAAAAACTATAAATCATAAAAATCGGCCCAGCCGTTCTTGACTCATAAATGGTGTAACTAACTCGACTTTGTTTATACTTATATATAGAAGATAGATATTAGGTAGTCCATAAATAATAATCTAAAAAAGATTAGATAGTGCAACGAGCTGACAATTTGGTTAACTTGACGAGGGATTGAAAGTCATTAGCGATGGACAATTTAAGGATCGGTGGAAAAGTTTGAGGCAGTGGCTTGTATATTCCATACAAGGTTAATTATAGAAAAAGCTAAAATAAAAATATAAACCGCACGGTAAGTATGCTCAAAAATATATACCCATGTTACAGACAGACGTCTACGCAGAAAAATATGGAAACAATATGGTAATTAGGAGTACTAAAGGGAAAAGTTAAATACTTTTCGGTCCACTTACAGAACCTATTAAATCATGATTGACGACCTCCGTAGCCGAGAATAACTTTTCTATATTGTCTTGGGTCTGGGTGTTGTGGTGCCGTCGTTGTTTCTGATTTCTGTAACACAAGTGCTTTAGGGACTTTAGGGAACGTCAAACATAGGCCGTTCAGCAGTGGACGACCTATGGCTGAAATGATGATGATGAAAGTTAAAGAGATTTTCATGATCTATCGATAAAGAAAGGATTAAAAATAGAGCTCAATTTTTATTTATGCGGTCCATACTTTCATTCAATAAAAAAAGTTAACTGATTGTATTGGCTTTTTTATTCTGATTATAATTTTCTGATGGTTCATACTTTATAAATGATACTTCCCAAGCTGTAAAATAAAAGGTAATATTGTGATCATTTTTCATGATTTTGCTAGCTTTCTTTTGGTTACGTTTCTGCACCTTAATGTAAAAATTATATTGTAAAAGACAAAGTTAAATTGCGTGGCGGTTGATGAAGTTAGTTCCCTTAATATGTCCGAGCTTGTTTGCCCTGAAAGCAGTCCGGAGTGGGAGTGATAAAGGACGATGTGGGATTTTGCACCTGCCCACCCTTTAACAGATTTGAAACCTATTTCATTTGAAGCGACTTTGTGGAATGATATTTCATATTAGCATTATTCTTTGAGTATGTGGTGAGGGCTACTTAGTACTTAACCTTTTTTTTACGCAGACGAACCTTACGCTCACATACCGGCGACAGCATTAGATTATGTGGGAATCACTCTGTTTCCTGACAAGCCTACCCACTAAAAACCTTCTGTGTACTTCGCAATATATGTTGACGATGTATGAACGATTTCCATACTTTGCCTACGTTCGGCATATACCTTGTCTCCTTGATTCCTATTGAACGCAGTAAGAGTTCCTGGTTTGATTCCCGATTCAGGTTGATTCTAAAAACTTACTTTTCGGGCTCGGGTCTGGTTATTATTGGGACTTGGGAGACGCTCTTGGGAAAATTCTTAGTCTGGTACTTCGTATCACAGAGACTATGTTATTTCCTTGCTTAGGTAAGTTTTGTTGACAACTTACCATGCTGGCGCATATTTATATTTATTCTCGTTCTTCCTATTTATTGAATATAGGTTTCTAATTTCTGTTTAAAAAAGTTGGTTATTGACCATTTTTCAAATTATAATATAGGTAATAATAAAATAAGTTATTTCACTTTAAAAACTTGAAAAGGATTGCTTCAGATGGTAAAAATAAAAACTTGAAAAGGATTGCTTCAGATGGTAAAAACTTTTAATTGAAATATCATCTTTGATATTACTAGTAGAACGTAAATGCAAAAACATAACGTTTTAAAATATTCAAATAATTTTGCCAAAGTAAGAAAATAACAAGTGAGATGCTTCGAATTATATGTTATGGTTTTAAGTCTGTTTGAAAGCAGGGCCAAGGACATTCCATAACATTGTTTTTTTCTTAAATAAATGAGACCTCAATGAAGAATATTGCTTAAAAAGTATCTTATTTTGTGTATGCACTGTGCTTCAGTTTCTCAACATTGGCAAGTAATAAGTATTTCAATTTTTTAAATGAGTCTCACTAATTTGGCCAATTTAACTTTTTTCACCTCATCACATCATTATTTCCAATTAATATCATCAGGCGTACTTCCTTGACTACAATTGTAATAAATTCATTATAACGCTTGTAACATTGCAAGCATAGCAAAATTTATTGTTGAAACAGCTTAAAAATACACGTCTGTCTGTTAGTGTATATTTATTATTTAAATCAGCTGCATGTCATCAAGATATTATCAAACAAGTACGAGTTATGAATTACTATTGTCTGCAAGGAACGCGTTTATAAGCTTTGTTTCAGCGCTATTGATAATAAAAATATAATCATTTTGACAGAAGAAAATTAACAGTAACAATTATGTTTATAATCTAACGATCATTAAACTATATATTTTTAAAAGTTTTTGTAAATACGACAGCGTTTTAAATCATCATTTATCATCATCATTTCAGCCGTAGGACATTCACTGCTGAACATAGGCCTCCTCGAAAAGGGGGGATTGCCAATACTCGCCACGCTTGGCAGGCGGGTTGGTGAGCGCAGTTTTTTATAATATTTCGCACGCAGACGCTGCTGCCCGTCTCGTGCTACAGGAATTAGTCGCCTCTTACGACACGGCTCCTGTTGGTGGTGGGGAAATGTATTCTTTACGGCCGTCCCCACACGGCGTTTTAAATATGAATAGTAAAATAATTTTTATAATTTAATAATTTATTAGTAAGTTTCCATTAACAGTACACATATTATATCAAATGATGGTGTTATTGATAATATATTTAATGTTGCCCGCAATCTACTAGCTGTTGCCTGCGACTTCGTTTGCGTGGTCTTCAGTTTATTCATAAATAATTTTCTGCGCAACTTTCTTAATTTTTTCTTTCAAAAGATCCTTCTCCTGACAATGAATGACACAACAAAATAAGAATTAGCGAAATTGTTCCATCTGTTCACGCGTGATGCGATGGCCAAGGGAAATAAGAGATTCATTTTTATATACTTTTACATTGTGTTAGTTTAATACATAAATATAAAACAATTTAAAATATAAAAAGCTTATTCGAAGTGGTCTCCATTGGCTGCAATACAGCTCTTTAAACATTTAGGCCAGTTATCAATAGAAGCACGCACTCTTTCCATGGGAAAATACCTCACTGCCAATCGTACGGATTGTTTTAGGGACTCCAAATTATCATGGTGTTTAGAGCAAGCCGTACTCTTTAAAACTGACCATAAATCATAATCCAGCGGATTAAGATCGGGACTAGACGACGGCCAGTCTTCAGCTCTGATGAAGTCCGAAACGTTCGTTTCCAACCAAGAACTACTTAGACCGAGCTTTATGACCCGGCGCCGAGTCTTGGTTATTGAACATGGTGTTGTTAAGAGGCTTCACTACCTTCTCAAGAATGGTATCTTGATACACTTGTGCCGATGTTTTGATACCTTTTTCACAAAAGTATGGCTCAGTCACTCCTTCATAGCTAATACCCCAGCAAACCATCACTGAAGTCGGATAGTGCCCACGTTGCACTCTGACGACTAATTGGGAAGCTTCCTTAGAGCTTTGAGCATAAATACGGTCATTTTGCTCAATTGTAAAAAAAAAACATTCGTAAATAGTTACCGCTTCAGTAGTTGTTTCGATTTTACCACCGTATTCTTTTTTAAATTATCAGTTAAGAAATGACCATTTGTCTCTTATAGGCTGCAAGTCCTAAGTCATCTTTTAAAATACGCGACATGGTTCTAGGTGCTATCTTCATCTCCCAAGATAAAATCTTTTGCTTTCGGATAGTATTTCTTCGAATTCTTTCCCTTACTGCTTTGACCACCTTTTTCGTACGAACACTACGTGGACGACCAGATCTTTTTCTGTCACAAACAGAGGAGGTCTCATTGAACCTATTAATAGCTCGGTACACAATCATTTTACTAATACCAAGCATATGGTGAGTTTTAAAAATTGCATTTTGCTCCATACCAACTTTGTGTAATGCAATCACAGCGATTCGGTTCTCTTTATCACCCCACTCCATTTTAATATCGCAAAATACCTATTGTACAATGTATTGGCGCCAAAAAAGAAAAAAAAGAAAACTCAATGATAAATCATATAAAAATGACAAATTCCAAATTAAAATGTAATATTTTGTTTATTTTTAATTGTAACAGTATTTACAGCCAGACTAAGTATATCGATAAGAAATCCCAGAGCTTACCAAAAAATAAAGACAGTTACAGAAAACACTTGAACTATAATAAAAGACAAGAAAGTTTGACAAGAAATCTTTTTATCTTTTACTAAAATTATTTAACCAAACAACCGCAGCTTCACTTCAATAAAAGCGACCTTTGACTGTAAATCCTACATACGTCATAAAGGAGAGTGGGCAAATTAGTCCTAAGCCTGCCTCTGGAGCTTGTAAGAGGATCCCCCTAAGACGATTATCATATCACGCTGAAAGGCTCGGAGACATCTTTTAGGACATATGTATAAAGTTGTGTCGTCATTAAAGTTTTTTCTGGACTAAAGGTTGCCATAAAATAAACTTTGTGCTCATGTATAAGATATATGTACAATCAATGTGTAAATGAAGGTTGAAATGAGGTAGGATGAAAACAAAAGGTTACAGCCTTTTTTGTTAGAGCTGGCACGAATGAATTGAATTATAAATAAGTTGACTTTTTCACAGTTTGCTCATTTATCATTACTGCTAGTAGCTCATATTAAAGTACTTTTACCTACTAATTTAATGTGACGGGCTTTACAAATAATAATATAACTGATTATTAACTTGATAGAACACAATTTTTGCTACAATATTAATCTCTTAATAGATCTAGAGTTTGATGAAACAGGGAAAAAGTGTTTTTGTTTATTAATAACTTACCTAAACTTCCAAATTTAGTTAATTCAATATAACTTAAAATATGAAACATCCTATCACTAATGACCTCTATTAAATATCAAATACGGAAAACCCTTATATTCCTAAGACAGGTATTCGAAATAGCAGAGCTATCGATTTACTAGCAGCATTTAGGTCGGGAGTTATATGTTGGGCCCGAACATTAGCCGAAGGAGATTAAGCGGTATAATTGGTCTGCTATGGCCTCTTACTGTACCTTATTAGTGCCACTAAACAGGACTGTGGAAAAATGTACTGATAGGTCAAACAGTTGTAGATTATACTTTTGAGTTAGAATTTTTGTTTCTTAAGACTTCCTTAGTTCTTTCTCCTAGCTTAGCGTACCAGTACTCTAGGCGGGGTACGTTTGGCCATGATCCTAGATATTGCAAGTCTAGCTTCTACGTCTGGAGCGATTGCACGTATTTGATTGACGTAATCATTAAATAGGGGAAGGGAAGGAAGTCCAAAATAATCTAGCATTTTTTGGACCTTGACCACACCCTCAGTGTCATGTGAATGTGCAGGTTTGCTCACAATATGATTCTTCACAGCCGAGCGAGTTTTGTAAATCCGTGTATACTAAGCGACCCCACCTGTCTTAGATTAATATTTAAGTCGAACTCGTTCAGATTTAATTAATCATAATTACTGTTATTTTTCACTATTGCCAGGTGAAAATACAAATCGATAACTGTGTTTACAATACTAGTAACCCATTAGAAAAGTTTATTGGTTTACGAGCTGAAAACTATTTTTATCGATGGTGTAGGTGTTGTCAGTTTTCATGTAGGTTGGACAAGGATTGCGTTTGCGTCTAGGGGCACAGAAAAGAAATCATTTTATGATGTTAACAACCTTATTCTTAATTTTTTTAGTGTATTAGGGTCTTAGCTTAAAGTAATAAACCCCATAAAGGAAGTTAAAAACGAATTTAAAGTCGGTTCATTCGTGTGGGAGCTACGCTGCCACAGACAGACACATACACATGTTAAACTTATCACACCCCTTTTTTTCGTCTAGGGGTTAAAACAGGACAAGTATGAAAAATATATTACAAATGTAAAGTTCCCATTATTGCCACTTACTTACTTGAAAGCTTCATGACTTCATTGCCTAAATTAATCGAGCTAATTTAAATTGTGTATGAGTCATGCGATGCGCAGAAAGGTGACGATGATTGGCAAACATAACCAAAATGTTTTGACAATCTAGTCTGGGGTCCACGATCGGACTAAGAAACCGGGTAAGCGGGTTCGAATCCCGCAAGGAGCAAATGTTTGTGTGATGAGCACGAGCATATGGATGTTTGATATGCAGTATAAGCAATTAAGTAAAAGTCAGTTATCTAGCCGTCATAGTACAAGATATGCTTAATTTGGATTTGGCTAGATAAATGGTGTATTGTTGGAAAAAATTAATTTACTTTATTATAATTTTAATAACATGGTTTGGAAATGCTGACATTAAAATTAAATACCTATTGGCGACAACATGTAAAAACAATGTGTCTACATTATTATTTACACCCACTTCGCCATGAATGAAAAAAAAAACAATTTAAAACTAGGTTACATCAGGCGTTCAGGTTCAAGCCAATCCTTAATTAAAACTGTAAAAAGTGTTGCCTCTTAAAAAAATGCAGTGTTGTTATTCGAACGTTCAATTAAGAGAAACTTGAATGATTTACTTTTGCATAGAGTCGGGACAATCAAAACATCGCTGCTACAATGACATCGAGAGCTTGTATCATTAGTAAAGCGATAACACTCCAATTCGATTTCTTATTTCAGTTGACTCTATTGGTACTAACCTGTCAACATTAAAAAAAATTAGAGATATTGATATTAATCTCGTTTTAAAAAAAATTATAAAGGAAGGAGCGAACCATATTTTTAATAAGCCTAACCCCTAACCCAAATGAATTTGTAGTGGTGTACAAAAAACTTGTTTTTATACAAATACCCAATTAACACCTATTTCTTTTCCAATCAAATATTATTTATATTAGCAGATTAATAATTCCTCTTTGCTTTCCCGCTTTTGATTATTGTCATTTCCATTTTCAACAAGATAAATTAGAAAAATTGAAAAATCTGTTATTAACCCATTTAGCGCCGCCGTACTGGTTTGAGTACGGTCAGATTTCGTGACCTAGCATTTACGTTATAAATATTTATTAACTTTTTGAGAGTAATTTTATTTCTCTAAAAATCACCTAATTAAAATCATAATATGTTTTGAGGGTAGATCTAAAATTGTGTAAAAGTTAGCATTGCATATTGAGGAGACATCACGCCACTATAGGTAAGTGCACTTTATTACGATTTACAATAGCTAAAAGTTATTTTTAGATCATTCAACTACAATGTTCTATTCAGTAATTACCATTCTTTGAAATTATACACAAATAATAAGGAAACTGCAAGCATTAGTGAATATATGTTGAAGTAAACATTGCTGTACTCGATCGGGTACTGCGGCAACATGCATATAAGAAATTTCCTTATTCCTGTTTCAGTTTACTAACGATGACTTCGAAACGTTATACAACAATAAATAGCTACGAGGGGTTAGAAGAAGCTGTTCAAGCTATTCATCAACTTCAACACTTGACCCAAGAGGCTCATTAGTCGCATTGACAGTTTTTCCACAATAAAACTCAAAGGCATTACAATAACCAGAAGAGCTAGCTGCCACCCAGTTCTTGAACCAAACCGCACAGGTTCACAGACACACTTGATACACACAAGAAAATATGGCGATAGACAAGTCGATGGTAAAATACTTTGGCCATCACCCCGCAAAACAATTTATACGAGTACGAGTACGGTTTGGTTTCAAGAACTGGGTGGCAGCTAGCTCTTCTGGTTATTGTTATGCTTTTGAGTTTTACTGTGGAAAAACTGACAATGCGACTAATCAGCCTCTTGGGTCAAGAGTTGTCAAAACACTTCTTAAAAAACTAGGAACCGATCCCACAGACCACAAAGTATTCTTTGATAACTTTTTTTCCAGTTACAGTTTGTTCCAAAATTATAATAGAGGAATGGGAGGTGTAGATGAACTTGACCAATCTATATCTCTCTACAGAATTGCAATCCACGGTAAGAAATGGTGGTGGGTCCTCTTCACGTACATGATAGACATGGCTATAGCTAATGCCTGGCGTTTACATGTTCTTAGCCATGATGATCATATGAACCAGTTGTTATTTAGACATAATCTTGCAAGGTATAGGACCTTGCAAGATTACGTCTAAATAACAACCAAGCAACTCAAAATAAAAGCCGTCCTTCATCATCAACAGTGCCAGGTTTGGCGAACAGTGGCTTAAGACACTATCCTCAAAAACTTAAAAACAGTTGCGTTGTGCGATTTGTCATGCGAGAGTACGATGGTAATGTAAAACATGTTTGAAAACTCTCTGCATAGAAAGAGAGTGCTTTGATATTTTTCACCGCTAAGTGGCCGCTGTACTTAATCGAGTACACCCCTCTAAAACTTTTTAAATAAAAAAAAACACTTTTTTTTTTTCTCATTTGTATTTAATTATGTCACTACTAATTAGAAAATAAACGATTTGCATTTAAAATGCTGGTAGTTTTATTTTGGCGCTATATGGGTTAATAAAGTAATATTAGGATGGACGATAAGGCTTTTAGGGACCGTAGCGATTTTAACAAATCTATACAATAAAGGGCAAAGCTAATTGACTGGCTGACAGATCAACACGCAGCCGACGCACCTGCACTTAGAATATTGAATTTTATTTTGGAGGTTTCCATGATTATCGTAGTAAGTACAAAAAAAGATTTTTATAACTTTAACCCTCATGAGGTGACATGAAGAGTACAAGTCTGTATGCAAATACTTAATAGCAAATAAAGATTTTGTATTTTTGTATTTTGCAGAATTCGACATTCGACCGAACATGCAGCATTCCTAGGGAACTGCTGTGTTTGATAAAATCAAATAAAAACAACACGGTTTTCATGATGTACGTTTCTGCTTTCATGGTCGTAATTTTTTTAAACAAAAATACACACAGTGTTATGTGGTGCTATCTAAATATGCAGGTCCGTAAATACGTGAAGCTTTCAGCGTTATGATAATCGGCTTACGTGCATTCCTCTTACTCAGGCTCCACTGGCGGCGAGGACTAAATTACCCTCTCTCCTCTTTGACAAAGTATCTATGACGTATTTTAGGAAGATTTTCGGTAACACGTAGCTTTTCATTACATAGAAAATTACTTGTGATGGTGATTTGTGGTCAAGTAACTGCAAAAACGGTTGAATGAAGATAAAACCCGAACTTTATTATATCTTATTTAGGGTTCTGTTTATAGTGATTTTACTGCTTAGATACTATCACTTCCACTATAGAATCTACATCAAAATCTCGAAACTTGAGTTTTACATATTCATCGTCATCATCATCATCATTTCAGCCATAGAACGTCGACTGCTGAACATCCTCACCCAACATCTTATCAGCTGATTGATATTTAGTATTCAGAGAAACATTGTATTCGAGCATAACATAACATAATAGAAGTAAATTAACTGATAAAATAGGGCCTTATTAATATAGAGTATGATATACTTAGACTGTTGTCAGTGACTAGGTACAATGTAGTCCCTTAAGCGGTGGCTATATTTTGGGACATGTACAAGATTCCTCAAGAGGGTTTATATACTAAATCAATTAGTATTATCGAGATTTAAAAGGTTTTTACAAAGCCCAGACACGTTGGAACTTTTAAGGTGTTATATAGCGGCATCAACAATCTGAAATTGACCGTTAATGTAATCTCATTAACGCCATGTAAACACATTTACCTGGTTATCGTAAACATAATCTAAACAGCTCGCCGCTAACCCATAGCCACAACAGACTTAGGTGCGGGAGGTTCACTTAAAATAAGTCGCGGTTGTATCATTCGCAGTTAACTCCCGTTTCACGCGAGCAAGTGTGGCAAAATTGAGGACAGACAAGTCCTGAAACTTTTTTAACGTTTACTGACAACCTAAAGCACTGTGAGGATTGTTAGTAACCAAGGCAGAACAGTTATAGCCAGTCAAGTTCGTGCGCAATACTCATGGGGAGCGACGGACAGGGGACAGAGTAAGCAAGCCTACTAATCCTACTTGTATTTTGTTTTGCCATAACGTTCTCTATAATTTTACATAACGGAGCAATATTGCAGGGCCGGAAGGGCCCAAAAGTCAACTAGCCCTTTAACACGTGACCGAATTTATGAAATCCATTTTGCGAAATGGGAAGGTTATAATCTATCAATGGGGCTTGCTTCTTTTCATCGGGAGTTATGATAAAGGTAACTCATCCAACATCAAAGTTGGGGCAAGATTGCGAAGTAAGGTTACATATAAGCAAGGTCAAGTTAGCTACGAAATATTTATCAGATAAAACTTTATCATCATTATCATTCATTACAGCCATAGAACGTCCACTGCTGAACATAGGCCTCCCCAAATAACTTCCAGATTTTAAAACTTCATAATTATACTTGAACAGTCTTTCTGTTACTAATATTTATTCTCTAGTGAGTACTTAGCCGTAGAAATCACCTAATAATGGGCTTGCATTCCAACTTCCCGAATATATGAGCTCATGAACCTCTAAAACAGCCTATTTATTTTCAAAGCGGTCTCACACTTACGCAAATGTAGTGTTAATCTATGCAATGTAATAAGAGTGAACGGAAATATTCTCATCTCACTTCATGGCTGAAACGCCGTCGTTAATGCCTTGCCCTCATTCCACACTGTAATAACTGGTAATAAGCTGTATGGTAATGCGTCGTGACTCGTGACTCCAGCCTTATAGAATATATATAATATACACGCATCTTCATGGAAATTATTAAGAGAATTTAACGCAACGTTTTTAATTGTGTTTCTACTGTTTTGGAAACAATTCATTTCGGGTCCAAGTAAACAAAAAACAATATTGTATTCATTAATTTCGTTTCTGTAACTTTATTCTGCCAGAATATTAAAGGTAGTTTTGTTTCGTGGGTGGGGTATATTTTATAATAACCGTTTATTTTTGCTTCAAATAAGGTTTATCTGATTCTGATTCTGTATAAAAAAAGTAAACCGACTTCAAAAAACTGAAAAGCTAAAATAATATCAACACATAAGTACCTAATCAGTTACTTTTGTTGAAGTCGGTGCCATCCGATGAGAGTTTGAATGTTTTCGTTTGCACCGATTCCAAAAGTAACTGATTAGGAAGTCATGTGTTAATATTATTTTTAGCTTTTCAGTTTTTTGTAGTCGGTTTACTTTTTTTAAAATAAAACTTACTTATTTCATCTATTTTTAGTGATATATCCTCAACAAAACGAATCATTTGAGTGCAAACGTAAGTTAACGGCTGAACACCGATTTCACCCCTTTATTTTTCCCACCGCAGAGGTGAAATTTTTCCAAAAGGTTTTCAATATACCATTTTTAAAGTTTAAGCTATTCGATAAAGAAAGAATCATCAAACACCACAAATGCCGAAGATATTGGGCAACATAGGTACAAAATCAGTTGGCACGGTATGGAGTTCATGCACTGTTTGATGATTTTCTTATAGATCCCATTATCAAAACTTGATCAAATTTATATGAGACTATTCCGAAAGTATTCCCTTTCGAACAAAAAAAGAACTATCGAAATCGGTTAACCTGGTAACGAAAAATCGCTGAACATACATTAAAAAAAAAAAAACGATACCGACGAATTGAGAACCTCCTCTTTTTTTGAAGTCGGTCAAAAAGTAAGTACAAACTTTACTAGAAACAGGATAAAACTCACGAACACCAAAATAAACGTTGGTCTCCTCTTTCAGTTCAAAATTAAACGCAATGAATATACCTACTATTGACTAAAAGATTCAACTATTATAGTTAATCGATATTATGACAGAATAGTTTTAGAACTAAAGATAATTATGTAACACAAAATTTCAATTTTTTGAACATTATGGTTGCTGAAGTTTATAGCAAAAAATAAAGTAAATAACTTTAAAGTACTGATAGGATAAAAAAACACCAAATTATTTAAGCAAGTTTCTACACATGCTTTCGTGTGCTACGAGTGTACACTTATACGTATACAGGGTGTAACGAAAAGGTGAAATAAAACTTTGAGGGGTTGTTCAACGGCTAAATTACATCAACTTTTTCTATGAGACCAACATCGAAATCGCAAAAAAATACCACTTTCCCATACTAAAACACGACCAGCTGGCATCAGTTTGTATGGAAACGTCAATTTTTTTTTTGAGATTTTGATGTTGGTCCCATAGAAAAAGTTTATATAATTTAGCCGAAGAATAACCCCTCAAAGTTTTATTTCACCTTTTCGTTACTCGTTATGAATACCGTTTTTAAAGACCGATATTCGGCACGCCTCTCTTTAAATTCTTCGCGATTTTGCTTTCACAGAGCTAAGGATTTAAAGGAATTTCCGTAGCTGTATAAGTGTTTACGCTTACATGTTTTAAAAGCTACCTATATTTTAGTCCGTGCATATTTTAATACGTAAATTTTGAAACACGTGTAAAATGGTTGTTTGTATGATGAACATTAATTATCGGTATAAATATGAGTTGTATTTATAGGTACCAATTTAATAATTCAAATGCAGCAATTAAAAAGTTTGGTTTATTTATTTATATCACCGATCTGATCTGATGGTGGATCCTGGAGTTGATAGTGGAACTCATCTATAGCTATGTTAAACCTTTGTGTATGGACTCATTCGATTCGTATTGACGAGTCCCATACACACGAAGTTGTGTTTTATAAAATATACACTCTGAAAACAAATCTGGAAATAACTAGAGGAGGCCTATGTTCAGATATGGACGTCCTATGGCTGAAATGGTGCTGATGATGAAAAACGAATTTGGTGCTCCTAACAAAATTGTGACTTTGGTGGGTGACAAAGTATCTTGAGTTCATCCGAGCCTGTCAAGACGTTAGATTCATCGAATGTGATAGATTTGTTGCTTTTACTGTTAAATATAACTAAGATCTTATCCAAACCAACAGGAATCCGGCCACTGGCTTCATGCACTCCCATCAAAAAACCTTGGTCCATACTCGACAGCGAATAATTTCGGGTGTGTGTGGGCTTGCGTATCGGGGCTCCAGTTTGCGAGCCACATCCGTGTCCCTGTGGCAAGGAGGTAGACAGATTCAGTCTTCATGGTCTCTGTTGTCAGCAAAGTGCTGGACGTCTCGCTCGACTCGCTGCGCTCAATGACGCCATCAGAAGAGCTCTTGCCAGCATCAACGTTCCTTCCACGCTGGAACCTCGTGGGTTGGTCCGTGATGACGGCAAGAGACCTGATGGTCTTACGCTGATTCCCTGGGAGAGGGGTCGGGCTTTAGTATGGGATGCAACTTGTGTTGATACCTTTGCCCCTTCTCACCTCAGAGAATCAGCTGTTAAAGCAGGGGCTGCAGCAGAGTCAGCGGAAAATGCCAAGCGGCGCAAATACGAGTCTCTTGCAAGTGACTACGTGTTTGCGCCATTTGGCGTAGAGCTGTTTGGACCGTGGGGATCGAATGCTAAATTACTTTTTAGGAAAAATTTATTTTTATTTCGGAAAATAAAAAAGCTGGTTCGTTCAAAGGCTTAGTTTAGCAATTCAGTGAGGAAACGCTGCCAGTATCCTCGCCTCCATGCCTCACGGACACGCTTTTAGTTAGTTTATTTAAAGTTTTGTTTTATTAATATAACAATTATTATGTATTTTAAAAAAATGCTAATATAACCAACATGATCAATGATATAATCGTTAACTATAACTATAACTTATCCATCTTATGAAATCCAACAAATACCTTAGCCAATATTAACTTGATTAAATCAACATACTTATTTGTTAATAAACGCACCTACTTGGTTATAATCACAGATTCAGTTATTCTTGATATTTATGTCAATTGTTAGAACTATTAGGCTTTGATTGATTCAATTTAACGTCAACTAAGAAAAAATCGCTGTCTTTAATTTTTTTGAGTGTGTAATATTAAATTATTATCACCAAGTTAAATCTTACCTAATTCAGACCAGAAAATAAGGTCAAGCAGATGCAGACTCATTCCAACGCCTAGGTTTCCGATCGACCGACTTCGCTTTGTTTTAGATTCGATTGTGTCCCACCGCCATTTGTCACAGGACTTTATCGATTTAGCGGCGATAGCGGAAAAAACAGGCGAATTACGGAATCCATTAACATATATTTTCGCCATAATGCTTCTTTTCCGAAGTCTGAAGAAGGGAGGCTTGTTTCTATCGGGGTCTATGGCGGCCTTAATCTTTGTACACTTGAGATCCTTCCTAGGTCTGGTTCTTGTTAGTTGCTTACATAATGCCTTGTAAGTCCTAGCTTGAAAATAGACTCATTCGAAAACAATATTGGTATAAATAAAATCGTAGAGCTGCTTTAACTGACTTTTGATAATGACTGAAATATAAATTAATCTTTTTTTAACTCTCTAGCAAACCATACAAAGTTATTACACTAACAGCAGATGTTACCAGAAAGATATGAGACAGCTATGGAGATGGAAAGGGGTGGAGAGTGATAAAAAAGAATAATATTTAACATACCTCATAAAGTTAAACACAGCATACATACAACATTAGCTTATCACAAAACGTCAATAAACTCCCATAGTTTGTCGGACTTGAAGTTAAATAAAACCTTTTAAAAAACGCTTGAACGGTAGATTGACAAGCTGTTGTCTGTAACTATGCATGGATTTCCCAAAATTATTTTAAAATTGGGTTTCCTTGTTCCTCCATATTCCCCAGAAATCTCTGACCTGACTGTCAGAGATTTCTGGGGGTATGGACATACCGAATGTTACAATTTGATATTGGCAATATTGGCATAAAAATTAAATGCAACATTTTAACCGCACTATGCGCCGCCTTAATTTGCACGATTACATTTTCTATCGCATCGCTTGGTGTGCACCAACCCTAATCCAACCGTTTCGAGATTGGACCCTTCTGAGCGTGAATGGGAACAATCTTTGATGACTTCGCCATGTTTTCATCGCGAATTATTGCGCTGCCCTGTTTCAAGTTCCAACAAGCGATATGCTTCACGAGAACACGTCGACAATAAAACAATTTTCCGGAATTAAAAAATTTGTTTTACACATCTTTATGAATTAAACTTCGTTTTGTAACGCATGCCCATTAGATAATTAATTACAAAACAATAGCCACGACATTTGTGTAAACACAGCAAATATTATTCTGCTACAACGTAATAAGCATTATTTGATTACTTACTGTGGTTACTTGTGTATACTATAATAACTATTTAGTACTGTTTATTAATTTTAATTAACATAATGTTTACGTTTTTTAGTCAAAAAACGTCCCCGATGTGCTTGTCGAAATTATAAGTCCGTCCGTCCGTCTGTTTGTCTGTCTGTCTGTGCTTCTGTCCGTAAGCTGAAATTTTCCAAGGGTATACATATTAATCACGCCGACAAAGTGGTTGAATAAAATATTTCAAAATTTTATTTATAGGGCCCTACCCATTTAGTAGAGGTGTTTTTTTTAGTCTATCGCATGGTGACCCCCACAAAATCGTCGTCGTTAAATAGGCCGTTTAAAAATAACATTTTTGATTCAGGGATCTGTTTGCATAGTATCAAGCTTTAAAGCGCATTTGTTTGTTTAGAGTTTACTTAACTTTGATTAAAATTTGGCAGTTGTACAAACTAGACTAGCTGTGCTTGCATTTAACAACACTATCGTTGCTTTATTTAACTGTAAAAAAAACGATGACTTAATTTCAATGTAAACGATATTCCGATTAGGGTGACGTTTGGTACGGTACTTCAGTGCAGTAGAACTCTATTTAAAGCTGTTTCATTGTCGGTTTCCGCCAGATAATCTTTGTAGCGATGAATGTTGAAGAACTGTTACCAGGCGAGCTACTTTATCGGCTCTCGATCTAATTGGAGCCTCGAATACAAAACAGCCGGCGGCTGTGCTGGCCCGTAGGAAACGGAGCCGAAATTGGAATATGCCTCTTGCATTTTAATTTCGAGATGCTAGTCATTAAGGGACCTGTAACAATTACTCGCGTCGCGCTAACCGTTAAATTAAAATGTTTTTAGAAGAATTCGCTGCTGTACTCAACAACTAGGGCAGCACTGAAATATTCATAACAAAAGGTTCTTTTTTATTCTCGATGAAAGCTTAAAAAGTTGGAGGTTTAAGTTAGCGGAATATCGTGAGACTGATTTTGAAGCCCGAACGTGCCTGAACGTTCGGATAGTGAGTGAGCTGGTGCAAAATGGCAACGTTTTCAAACTCTGTACATAAACAATAAAACCTTTTTCTCGTGATAATAAAAAACAAAAGTTACAAAGTTTAACATCGTTTGTGTTAGAATTTGAATTTGGAACGCGCAATGAGCGGCATCTAAGTGTTTCTGGTCGGTCAGTGCGCTTTGTGCTGTCAACATTAGCGCGCGAGTGGTCGCGGCGACGCTAACCGCGGCGCACGCGTGCGCCGCGCGGGGCGCCACCAAGCTGGGCGAGCACGCGGCGATGCTTGCGGTCGCCATATGCTGCATATTGGTGTTGCTGCTCGTCTTCATCATACTAATCATCGTGGTCGGACAGAACATGGAGCCTAAGACTGGCTCCTAGCGTAGGAGAGGTAAGAGAAAAAAGAACATCGGTAGGTATTCACCGTTTTTTTCAGATCGGACATCAGTCTTTATGAACTTTAAATAAAAGTGTGTTGCGGTGATACAAATATTGTGTAAATGTTTTTGACCTTCATTTTTCATTCAAAATAATCTAGCCCAGGTTATTACTTTCGGGAAATCCTCTTTTTTAACTGTCTCCATGACCTTCGGCCCCAAGCTTCCAGGGGCCGATCCTTTTACTTCCACTTTTTCAAGCACAATGGTATTTTAAAGTTTTATGAAGTTCAATAAACGCCTTATCTACTTATGAGAATATTAGTAGAAAAAGGTAAACAATCTTACCCTGATATCAGTGCCCTGATTAAGAATGCAAAGCCGTCGTCGAGATTCGCGTAAGATAGTGTTTAATCTACGCTATCACAAGCGAGGCAGGGAAGGTCAAATACCTTTGTAGGGGCCCAATTAATAAGGGTCTTCGATGGAACAGCGCCAGCAATATCGAAGGCCGGCTGGAGACTTTGCTTTAATTAACACACGACCCGCATTTTATATTCAACGTAGATTTAAATTCAATTACAAGGTTAGATTCTAACGCCCGGTCCGGATTGTTAAAAGCTTTACTCTGCTTTATTCTCTTTTTAATACGACACAATTTTACTTTTTTAATAAGATTTTTTATGTAGTTTATACTCAAGTACTACTTAAGTTAAAAATATTTAATTTTCGTCAACAAAACTGCAAAATGTTTAATACCCTTTTCGCCGTACTCACGTAATGAATCTTAAAGTTTTATACGATACCAAAAGATATAAAATATTGTTACTATTTAAGATATCACTTAAGTCAGAAATCTGAACATGGAAAACAAAGTCCTTAAATCATAAAATTATCAAACACACTACAGTTTGTCTTCGGAACTCATGTAAAATAGCACAATATAAATAGTATTGTTCAAACTGATCGATTAAATATACTTTTACCAAAACAGGTGTATATGTCGTGGCCAGATCGTAAAATTGATCATTTCATGATGTGACCGATCATTTCATAAAATGGTGGTATTTTATGATATAGAACAGAACACGCTGCCTACATCATGATGTGGTCTGACCAGATCAATGAATACTCAGCGTTTGACGATATAAACAGCTAGACGCACGAATACTTCATGAAATGGTCAAACATTAGTGATCATATCGTAAAATCATTACCCTATCCACCGGTAGAGGCGCTAGTGTTGCTTTGTTTTTGTGATGAGTAATGGCGGTGGACAAATATTTTATTCTAAAAGTGAATAGGTAATAATGTGTAAATTGAAGGTGAAAGTGCAGTGAAATATCGTTACGACACCAAGCTAGGCGATTTTTATGAGTCACTAAAAAAACGAGCGCAACGTCCAAAAATCAAAGAGATCGGAACGTAATTTGAGAGGTTAGTTAGGTTATTTAGCTATTCAAGTGTTTTTATTTATTAGTTTTGCTTAAAAATAATACCTTTTTAAAATGTTTAATTTATCTATCTACCAAGATTACAAATATTAAACAAGTTCACGTAACTTATTAACATATTTGTATTTTAATGATATGGCCAAACGTGGATTGACATTTCATCGAATGTTGACGTTTAAACGATATGGTCAGTTTTAGTTGGCCATATCATGAAATACCACCATTTTATGAAATGATCGGTCACATCATGAATTGGTCAATTTTACGATCTGGCTACGACATATATATCCCGCTGTAACTAGTGTAAGGCAATTAGACGAAAATAGAATTGCTTTACGTTGAACGATTATTATGACTATTTTATAGTTAGATATACCTATACTGGTGCTATCACCAATAAATTATCCATAGTGTAGGCAATGTGTGTATCTTATATACGCACATACTTACTTGTTGTATTGTCCACGTGCCCGATATCGAAGGGTTGAATAAACACGGATATTTTGTATTTATCGACGCGCGTTTAAAGGGTTGGCTTGTTTTAATGTTCTGGATACTGAAATTAAAGATACAATTTGTATCATACTAGCACTTTTCAGCAACGTTTATTTTATGATCGATTCAAAATGTTTTTTTCCGTTTCCGAAAACGGATTTTAACTTTGGTTTTGTAGTCCAAACCAAACGGTCGATTTGGGATTTCAATATATAAGGTCGCCTTTTATAAACGGGTTAAATTTAAAGAGCAATTACAAAATCATAAATAAATCATTTTTGTTAAAAAAAGTAAATTTTCATACACTAGTTTTCGAGAAAAACGCTAAAATTGATTTGACTTCAACGTAAAATAAAACACCCCGTGCCCCGTGCGTGCACCCCGAGGGAAGAGTGGGGCACGATTGAAATGAGAGAGACAGAGGTGATGACGTAAGGACGTTTCAGACGACAGGATGCTCTTAATTTTTTTTTTGTTAGGAATAATAAAAATGAAAACTAGCCCGTTTTTAAGAACAAAAATAACAGGGCCCGGTTTCTCTAATATAATTAGAAGTTCTGTTAAAGTTTCACCCGTTCATAAAAAGCGAACTTGTATATATTTTTTACGAGTAATGCATACAAGCACATACAAGCCTTAAATCTAATGCAAAGCCTATAGTAAAACAACAAAATAAAACCCTGTTAAATTCAGTCGAGATCGCTCTCAGGATCCCGTAGTAAATGAAAGAAATACGGTACAGAAGTATGTACAGAATCCGTGATGTACGTGAGCGACCCTTGATTTATTTCAAAAATGCTTCGAAATTGGCAGCCCTTGGCCGTTTCCAAGTAATGCCCAGCCTCCCCTAGGTACCTACATGAGGCGCTGAATACGTGGTATCTGGGACACGCACGTGGCTACTACGCGCGTATGAATACTTTATCCGTCGTATTTAGCTACTACATACTATTGATTTGTAATGAAATCTGTCAAGGAAAATGTGTAACAAAGAAATAAAAATCTACAAGGTGGTTCTTAATTCGACGAGTTCAATTACCTCTTTAAAGGTAGTCAGTTTTTTTACAAAGCTCGTGTATGAAAATAAACTTTTATTTTAAAAAATGTCCATATTGGTAAAATATGAGATTTTTGAGTTTCAGATGAAGAAGAAGATTAGTTTTTTTTTATTATATCATCTAAGCCTATTTCAGTCCACTGCTAATCGTAGGCCTTCCCCAAAGAGCACGCACCCACTGCCAGCTATATTCCTAAGGTCGTCAGTCTATTGCGCTAGAGGGGTAGGAAGCGACATTCTGAATATATTTAGTGACATTCAATAATCATACTGCGACACTCAACCTGTCGCATATTCAGAAAGATCCTGCAGGAGGACACCAACCTCTACCAATCCTGAAAATGCGACTCGCTTGGCTTAGGCTCGTTTTCAGTGGTGTTACTTTTTTACGTGATACTTTTCTTCTTATGTGTTTAGTGACCATGATCAGTTTCTTTGAGTGTAAAACCAGCATGAGTACGTCGTCTGTCGATGCATCGGGCAACCGCAAAAGAGTCGGCGAAGCGTGAACCATAACGAGCTTCGGATGCAAATCCAAAGGCTTTAAGAGACTCTTAAGGAATGTGAGACCTTTCAGAGGGCGAATATACGCCTATACTTATAACTGTGTCGCTCTCGCGGATGTGGCGTGTGATTTAGACAGGAAGGAAGTTTACAAATTGTGGCTTTCAGCGATCACATCAGTGATCAGTAAGTCGGTGTTAGAGTAGGTAAGCGGAGCAGTGTTTACTGGGTCAATATGGATGAAGGATTGATGTAAACAAAACGACTATTATTTCGTATAGGTTTGTTTCTTTCACTCATTTATTATTTAAAGAGAAATGCCATACAAAAACTAAAAAATCTTAATAATATCCTTATTAAATAAACTTTAATGACAGCGCTTTGTTTACTTACATAAATTATTTATCCATCTTGACCCAACTGTACTGTACTGTTTACTGTATATGTATAGGGTTACATAAGGTAGTGTTTACAGCGGCCACAGAAGTGTTTTAGAATCAGTAACTAAATTTATCTACGTAAAAAACAATTTTTTTTTTTCATAACTATATATATAAAACAAAGTCGGGTTAGTTACACCATTTAAAAATCAAAATCAAAAATCAAAACCATTAAAAGCACTTTTACACGTCCCAAGATTTTTTTTTATCCTACCACTGCTTTGGGACAATTTTTGGGCTAATGCCGAGAAGAAGCAGCGCAAGAAATGGTCACTGTTGTCAGCCTCTTTTAAAATGAATATTTTTACAAGTTTTGGTGCGAGCTAAGCAGTTTTAAATCCATCCGTTTATAAGTCCGATCCGATTGGGCCGATTATGATATATGATTTTTTGGATTTGTCTCCGTACCGAATAGCAGAATAACTATTAAAACATCGAAAAATTCACGAAAAAAAA
Organism: Anania hortulata; assembly: GCA_963576865.1. Lineage (NCBI taxonomy): Eukaryota > Metazoa > Arthropoda > Insecta > Lepidoptera > Crambidae > Anania > Anania hortulata. Next base: position 3,801,350 of record OY756399.1, on the reverse strand, counting down.
CGAGGCGGTACGAAGTTTGCCGGGACAACTAGTTAGTTATAAAAGTATAGCATAGTTAAAAAAAAAAACAAGACGCACTTTAATATTATTCTCTAGATCATATTTTTAAAATTTGGCACTACTTTGCAATATATCCTTGTATATACTATATACTGTACTATAGTATTAGGCACAAAATATTTAATTTTGTTAGTTCTGGATTTTTTATTAGTGTAGTAGCCGGTTTAAAGGTAGGGCAAAGCTTTATTTTTTGGACGTGTACATGTGCCCCGAAGAGGACCTATATACTGAATAAATGAGTAAATGACTATTATTGAGTATTAATGATCACGGAAAAACCCTAATCAATTATTTATCGTAAAGTTTGAATCCTGTATTTACAGTTTAATATTAATTAGATTTATTACAAAAGATAATATGGATTTAAGATAACATTGGATTTAATAACATTAAGTTGATCTGAATTTAACAGAAGTATTAAATAATAAATGCGAAACATAACTTCTTACGAACGTAATTTATTAAGTGTTACAATGAGCAGCCCATCGAGAGTCCAGATTAGCGGATAAAGTTAGATTATTCGAAAAGTTCCTCCGAGTTTGTAGGCAGGTTGCGGGCGCAGCGTATTTTGTTAAAAATAGATTTTTAATTTCATTTCGTCGTCAGCTTTGTTCAATCAGTGTACCTAAATGTAATCGACAAACCTTGGATCCAAATACGTCGTACTACAGTCATATTAAGTACCTATATTTTGAACAAATTAAAAATATGTTAGTTGCTCACGTCAAAACATACGTACCTTTATAAAGTAAATACATAACAGTAACACATAGATTCAGTAACGTAAGTAATGTTGTTAGTAATGGAAAGTAGTTAATCAGAGGTGACTCAACTTGGGCTATTAATCATGATCTCAGACAACGCCGATTATCAGTCTCTCCCACCGCTTTAGACCGTGAGGGATAAGAATCTAAAATTGCATCATTACATTCTTCTACATAAAAAGGTGTAATCTAGACATGCGGCAGCGTGTCAAGCCAAGTTCAAGCAAAGGAACTGGCTAGCCAGCGCCAAGTGTAATATTACACGAACCACTTGGTGCCACTTTTGACCCTTCTATAACTCAAAACCTCTTTAACGTAAACACATAAAACTACGTGTGTTTAATTATACTCATAAGGACATATAGAAGCCCAAATTTCATAAAGCCTGCTCAAACGGTTATAAAGATATGAAGGTCCAAAAGTCGTAAATTTTAGCACTGACTGACTGACATATAGTACCTAAACCTAACCTACTTCCAGATGACCTAGAAGGATGAAATTTGGAATCCAGCTCGGTAATTGTGTGTAAGCGTAGGAAAAAATCTAAAAATAAAAAAAAGTTAATAAATCCCATACATTTTTTTTATTTTTTTTACTTTAGTGTTGGAACCATTACAAGCAGATATTTGAAACTATCGCAATATATGTATTATTATATTTTCTATATAACAGAAATATCAAAATAAAGGTAAGTCAAAAAATAAGTGGTGTCCCCATACAAAAAACTTGTAATACGCGCTAAACAACCGGCCAACGCGGCGCGCAGCACCTCATAAATACACAGAACAAAAATAAATCTACATAAAAACGCTCCCGAGCAACACATAAACATAGGCACCGCTTGGCAGACTTGGCCAGTTTTTATCAGAATTAAAAATATATATGTTGAATAACTTTATAAAATTACTGATGTAATGAAAACTAGCCAAGTCAAATCTTACCTACTTTAAGATCTCACATTTTTAAATAACAGCAATTGTTATAGGTATCCAATAAAGCAAAGAAATAGAGTGTAATACTTGTTCATAAAGTTATTTTGTTCATATAAATACATATTTGGATTTTGCATAGAACTTGGCACTCATTTAGATCTCCATTCTTTTTGCGGCGAAGCCCACAGCCAAGCATAATTTTTGTATTGAACTTGGCTCTCCTTTTTTACATTTGTTTTTGGTGGGATCGAATTAATTAATTAATCGAATTAATCGCAAAACCTTTTAGGAGGTGATTCTACTGCTTAGATATCAACAACTTTTTCTAAGGGACCATAATCGAAATCGCAAAAACGAATCAACTTCCTCATGCTAAATCGCGACCACCTGACATCAGTTTGTATGTAGAAGTAATAATAATTTGAGATTTCAATGCTGGTCCTATAGAAAAAGTTAGTGTATTTGAGCACCAGAATCAGGCCTCATGAAGTTTTGCGTTATTTTAATTACGAATTGTATAGCATGTACAAGATCTATACAGGGTGGCCAGAAAAGTGACGTCCAAAAATTTTTTTAAGTGCCACGTGTTGAGTGGTTTCCGAATTACCCCTATCTATGTTCTATGATTTCTCGTAGTTTTCGAGTGTTTTTTTTTTAATAGCCTTGAAGCCTATGAAGTACTACTTTTTATTATTATTATGAAAGCTCAGAGTCTATCGCCTTCTCTGAAGGTACTTAGAAACTAAGAAATTATTAGTTAAGATTTTTAATTAAAAGTTGAAAATTTAAATGATAACTCACATAACATACATTCTCAAATTCAGGTCAATTTTGTAGTAACTTCCATTAAAGTTATGAAGCTGTTTATTTTATGCATAAATGCACAGTTTATAGAGATTTAGCTGCAAGAAAAAAAAACGAAGAAACCTTCAACTTTTTTTAAAAAAAAATTCAAACTGATCCGGTTGCAAAAATTCATTAAAAAAATCGTAACTCGAAAACTACGAAAAATCGTGGAACATACATAGGGGTGATTCAGATACCTGTCAACACGAGGCACCTAAAATAAAAATTTTGAACGTCACCCTGTATACAATTATTCAACAACAATAAATATTTCCAAACGTTAAGAATTGCTATACTAAGAATAAGTTGCTAAACAGTTAAAGTAAGCTTTACTTCTTCCACTCCAGTATCCACTCTCAGTACAGCAAAATAATAAGTTTTATCTTCTTTATACTTAGGAGATGACTTTTTATATTTATTACTTTACTTAAAACTTGTTTCACTACTGTGACGCGGTACTAAAAGTGAAATATTTGGGTGCGTTTGAAAGGGTCTGAGAGAGAAGCGATTATTCCTCTCCGTTCGACCTCTCCCAGTCATTACGCAGTTTGGAGGCGACCATTCGGCACACAGGCTCATAAGGCAAGTTTGCGTAAGCCCTGGTTACCCTTGTCACGGTCCGGTGACGCTTCGTAGGTATGTGAAGTGTTTAATACGTAAGATAGGCGAAGAACAAGGAATGTCACAAGGACAAGGAACAGAGATAATAAAATAAAGATGATCATCTTCTTAAAAATGTGCTATATACGTATACTCCGTGACTAAGCATGTTTTTGAAACAATTGTTTTGACTTTTTGATCCCATCTTTACAATGTAAAATGTCGTTGCCAGTTGAATAAAAGTAGAATGTGCCATTTCTTGTTCATTGCCTGTGCCCCGTCTTATACGTTACAGCAGGGGTCGGCAATATTTTAACAAGCCACTTAGTGATAGAATGAAAATAAGGCAAGCTGCACTTGTTAATAATTTTGTTCTAGTTTATAATTTGTTTATTGTAAGATTTTGAAGTTTATGTACTAAACGTATACCTACTAAATACAGCCACGTAGACAAGTGATCACAATCCTGCTCCATCATTAAACCTGGTCACCTTATATAGGGTGAAAAATCTATAAAAATAACAAGCTTAAATAATATGTAGATTGTGTGTGGTTTTTTCGTACGTGCCGCTATATCTCCCCTCTAGTATCTTAGATCCAGTGTGTTATGATATGGTAGTCCTTCATTCCCCTTAGAACAATAAGGTTTTGGTGCAAGGGTTGATTCCAGAGATAATACGTGTGTCAAAAGGGGGAAAGCTAGAAAACGACCGCCGGAAAGTTTCTGAATATTCAAGAAGTTCCGTTTAGAATTTTTAACAAATTAATTGTTTATTTTTATAAATTTAATTGGCAGCTCACATAAACTTAATTTTATTTAATATAAGCGCGTGTGTGTAGCGTATTAGAAAAAAAAGGTCCCTCCAGCACTTTAGCTCGTACAATTTCACACTCAGTTTGTCTCATAGGTTATATTAGTTGTTCCCCGGGGCACCCTGACGTCTAATCCGAGCTAGCAGCCTCATTTGCTTACCGGAAATGGAGCGGAGTTGCGTCGGATTGCTGCTACATTGCCTCTCTTCAGCCCGACTTTGAGGGTGGCCTTTTTGTCTCGAGACGCGTTTTGACTGACAATATCTTATATGTTATAGTTGTGTGGTTTCTAAGCTCAAGATAGACAGAGAACGACATGATTTCAATTGCACTTTTTCATTTTAATAATATTGAAGGATAATTCTTAAAGTTTCCATGAATATGAAAGATGTAAACATTAAATTAGTTTATTGAAAATAGCCAAGTTTTTGTTGTTGTTTTGTTGTAGCTTGCTTGAAATTTAAACTGAATGTTGTTAGGATTATGGTTGTACGACGTAAAGGGTTAATTTTTCAATAGTAATCATGTATTTTTTATAGTATTCGAATTTCAGGTATCTTGAGCGATTTATCATCTTCTCTTTGTATGATGCGAAAAAAAATGATTACGTAAACGCTCATAAATGTTAAATCCCTTCTATGGCTGTAATACCGAATGATGTTCAAAAGATATCGCAGTGAAATATTCATCAGATGAATAAGAGGCTTAGCTGCGCTACGGTTATGTGAATTTGCGAGATTTGAAAATGTATTATTAGCGCGTCAACAAACAATATTAATAATTTTATAATCATAATCATAATCATAATACTTTATTTGCATCAAACATGGTATAAGCAGTTCTTCATTACATTTTTGAGTCACATGTTAGGCTACGGGAATTAGCATGCAAATGTCATTAGTTAATCTAGAAAAATAATTTATATGTCACAATCAATATTAAAATTACTTAGTGCAAATGTCCGAAATTGCGAATGGATTAATAGAAATACAATATGTCAATTTTATACCAAATAAATTAGATAAAGCTACTTTTTCCAGTCAAAAAAATCCTTAATACTATAGAAATTGTGGTCATTCAGCCACCGGAACAAATGCTTTCTAAATATTGCCGGATTTTGCACTTTCATCTCATTGGGTAGATGGTTATAAATTTTTATGCACATAACGAGGCAACTCTTGCTGTACTTAGCTGACTTTGGGGCGTCAGCAAGTACAAGCCTGTGCGGGTCTCTATGTGTTCTAGAGTTCATGTCACTCGCCATCTTAAACAGATTCTTGTGTTTATATACAAAATTACAGATTTCATATATGTATAAAGATGGTAGAGGTAGTAGCGCAAGGTTTTTAAAATGGGGCTCACATGAATGGTCAGGCTTAATCCCGCAGATAGCCCTAACGCATTTTTTTTGTGCAATAAATGCTTTTTCCAAATCTGTGCTATTGCCCCATGCCACAATTGCATAACGCAGTAAAGATTCAATGTAGGCATGGTACGATAGAATAGCAGTCTTCCTATCAGTTATGTTTTTAATATGATATATTGCGTAAACAAATTTATTGATTTTTTTACAGAGGTTAGCTATATGGTTTTTCCAGTTTAGGTCATGATCTAAAATTGTCCCTAAAAATGTTGTTTCTGATACTTCTTCGATTTTTGTGATATTTAATTTGAAATTGTATTTTGGATGCTTGGAATGATTGAATTGAATGTATTTGGATTTATTCAAATTAATTTTCAAATTATTGTCTTCTAACCATTTAATTATTTTGTCAATTGTAGAGTTTACGTCCATTTCATGTCTAATTATTGAATTATTTAATTTTTTATCAGTTGTCACTATTATCGATATGTCATCAGCATATAAGATGCCCTTGTATTCTACTGACTCTAATATGTCATTTATGTATAAAATGAACAGGATTGGGCCCAATATGCTTCCTTGTGGGACACCATAGTTATTGTCCCTATAATGAGATGAGTATGATTTCATTTCATTATTATAAATTTTTGCGATGACAACATATTGTTTTCGATTATGTAGGTACGATGATAACCATTTGAGAGGTAGACCCCTGATTCCTATAAGCTCTAGTTTTTGTAATAATATTAAGTTTAAGTGTGCGATTTTTAAAATAAGTACCTTATTATTTATTATCATCTCCGTTTAATACTCAGGCCACCCCCATCAATCTTCACGAACGATCTATAGCTGCCTGCATTACTTTCCTCGGAACTATCGCGTTCATCCAACGATAATATCAGGTCAAGTTTCTGTGATTGAGTTTCTTGCGCCGTTTACTCTCCACCGGCTAATAGTAAGTGCCCAGGAGAGGGCCTACTTACTGAATAAATGAGTATGATTAAGGATTGGGCAGGAAACGCTTGGCTTCGTGCATCTGGTGCATGGTGTAGTCACTCTTGAACCTTGTGCTACAGCTCCAGTGGCTGTTAGTTCTCTATATTTGTCTGGTAATGTTGTTTTGGTTTCTGATTGCATCTTAAAGAGAAACCGCGAGCAGTTTTCATCATCATTTCAGCGATAGAACATTCACTGCTAAGTAGGCCTTCCCCAGTGACTTCCAGATTGGCCGGTTGCAAGCGGCCTATTGCAACCTTTACCAGGTCGTCTGTCCACCTTGTGAGTGGACGTCCTACGCTGCGCTTAAGCGCTTGTTGGTACATGGCCTCCATTCCAAAACCTCTCGGCCATCAGTTCTACGTGCTGTGCCCCGCCCACTGCCACTTCAGCTTGCTAATCCGTTGAGCTATGTCAGCAACGTTTGTTCGTTTACGGATTTCCTCATTTCTGATTTGATCTCGCAAAGAAACACCACAATTAGCCCTTTTTATAGCATACCAGCAAGTCTCCTGTTAGTTATTTTCCTTTCACCATCATCATTTTAGCTATAGAACGTCCACTGCTGAACAAAGGCCTCCCCTAATACCCCTTATGAAAACGCTGCTGCCCATCTCGTGCTACAGGAATAAGTCGCCTTTTACGACACGCCTCCTGTTGGCGGTGGGGAAGTGTATTCTTTACGGCCATCCCCACACGGCACTCCAATTTCACGGCAATTTTACTTTATTTCATTAAAATGAGTCATCATGTATACTTTAATTAGAGTATAAGCTTCACTAAGACCATAATTGAATCAAGACAGTCATATAACTATGTTTATTGTATGCTGGATATTGTAAGCCTGTTCACTAAAATATAGTAGATGCAAAGAAATAGGTACTATATTTTTCTTACCAGCGCGGCGGCGCCCATGTTACAATAGAACAAATAGGAGCGAAGAGCGAATAACTAAGATATCTTGTTTGGAAAGTTACCGGCAACTCCTGCTGCCGTCAGTTGCAGTCTAGTTTAACTGTTTGTTTCAACTATACTTACAAAATTTAGCCCATGTCTAAAATAAATGTAATGTGACTTTAAATAGTGTTAATGCATATAAGTAAAAAAAGGAACAGAGACATACATATGCTGTCGACGTCGAATCACTAAACCAAAACGGTCGTAATTGAATGTGTTCTGACTTACTTTTAAAGTTTAGCTTTTGATGTTTCTATCCTACTAACATTACAAAAGTTTGACTATTTCTACTCAATCAATTACACCTTAAAACGATAAAACACATTAGGTTTTTTAACCGCATAAAACTAAGCATAATATCTTTCTGTAGCTAACTCAATTTCAATTTAAGCGCTAATAAATTGAAACCATCTTGCTTAAATCGTAGCAACAATTTAAATTTCATTTTTGCAATAGCAAAAGTTGATTTAAAATCAACAATGATCTAAATTAGAACAGCTGTTTCAACTGAAACACACACTTGCTTATCATTCTGATACAACGACCCTGTGTGATTGCAATCAGTGCAGTGTGTGCTACAAACAGTTTTGTTGATTTTACCAAACCCACAGGCTAGCAAAACGTGCTTTCATTGTAATAGGAATACATGTGTTACCGTTTTGGGATAGTTTATTATGTACCTTTTGTGCTACACAATGCAAATCACGATCGAAGCATTACCCTCCTTATTTTTCGTAACACTCGTAGCTATTTCGTAGCAACGGTCGTAGTTTGTTGCGACCCCGCAGGCACGATTCTTCTGATCGTTACGATTGCATGAATATTATTTAGGTAAATACGTTAAAAAAAAACGATCTTGTGTTCTGGTTCGTGCTCCGGACTACAAGGACAGGCAGGTGAGCACGAGCATTTATACCTATATTAATAAACGTATTTAAGTATGTTTATCCGTTATCTAGTCGCTATATTATAAGCTATGCTTAGTTTGAAGCTAAATAATTTGTGTAATTATAAAAAAAATATTTAATGTTACTTTTACGATTACAATCATATTTACCAAACGCATTTTTATTTTCGAAATGTACGAGTATGTTAAATACTGTTTTGTGGTTACCGCGTAACTGAATTTGACAATTGTCATAGGCAGTAGCCGTATCTCTATTTGCGCGCCATTTAATTTCGACACAGCAAATATGGAGCACCCAACCCTTCGGCTATAACGGTATTGCGAATACGATACAAGTGATCAACACACGAAGCCTAATTACAGTTGCGTAGAACGGAATACTGTTACGAACGCTAATTAAAACCGTTATATGATTTTTGTTCGTGTTTCTATGTGGAACAAATATGGGATGTGACTGACTCGTGCAGTTATATCGAGCAAAACTTTATAACATCTATTTCTAAATCATTCAAATTTTTCAACATCTATTTTTATATCATCATCATTCAGCCTTTGGAAGTCTACTGCTGAACATTGGCCTCCCCATAGGATGACACTAGACGCTCTGGGCCGTTTGCATTAGGCGGCTTTTCACAATTTTGACCAGGTCGTCATCTACAAAGTTCTTTTTTACTTAGGTATACATTGCTTACCACATGTCTTGTAGTTGTATTTCCTGTACAAAAGGCAGGAGTTTGTTACACCGTTTCTTCTTATCATCCGCTGATATGTGGTCCTGATGGTAGAGGAACGCTATATTTTGGGACGTGTATAAGTGAAGGAAGTGGGCCTATATACTGAATAAATGAGTATTATTATTAATTAAATCATTTTCGAAAAGATTATGCAAGTATCCGACCGTCCGATTGGCGTAGTAGCATGAGGGTTCGCCTTAAACGCAACGCTCCCGGGTTCATTTCCCAGTTTGTGCTAATTCTAAGAACGAAATTCGCTTAATTAGCTCGACTCTGGGTGTGCTGAGAGACGCCCCTGGCAATTCATTGTCTGACACTTCGTAACACATTGATATTAATTCCTTATTTCAAGACCAAGATAATTCGTGTGTTGCACTATACAGTATGTAAAATAACAGGGGGCATTCCTTTCAGCCAGTTTATCATCATATCATCATAGATTGATATAAAATAAAAAATAAATTACAAAAATATAAAATAAAATCGAAACGCCTGTTTAAAACCCCAATCGTAACGCGGGAAAGTAACTAGCTTAATTACAATGCGCAAACGAGCAAGGTAGCTTTTCTATCTTGCTCGCAGGGACGCAGGGTGAGAAAAAGGTCAGACATTTAATATTTATGAAATTTGAAAAATTAAAAACATTTTTATTTTTTATGGGAATATTTTTTTACTAATAGTATTAGGGGTAACGAGAACGCCTTACGTTAGTTAACATACCGTATATATATTTTTACATATTAAGCAACGTGTGAGCATTGTTGCTTACACCCAGTTCAAGGGAAACAATATTGCATTCCAGTTTGATTGGAATTGGAAGCAATCAGGAACTAGCTCCACTTTGGTTTGAACACGAAGTTGGGAGGAACTCACTCAACTGTACCTACTTGCAAGTTTGAGAGCAAATAATGTTGATTTAAATGCAGTGGTAGGTACGTACAGATAAGAAGTGTGGTACAGATTAGTAGAATAGATATAACTGAGTTGTGTTGTGTGCTGTATTTCCAACACAACCAAAAGAACAAACGCAAATTGGTAAAACAGATATTGGCTATATACTAAGTGCTGTCTCAGTTACAGATTGCCACGGAATGCAATTATGAACCAAAAATATATTTTAAACCTTAATTGTGTTACTTTTAGTATAAAGTAGATTTTTTCATTTACATGTTTATTTCATGTAGGTTATTCAGTTTCAATATCAATATAATATCTTTGTGTAATCGTTGTTTTAACAGGATATTCATGATACAATAATCTTTTAAATCTCAGAATGGTCAGCCAAAATGAAAGAACTGCTGCCAATACAACTTATTTTATTTTTATCACAATCAGCATCGCGGTTAACTTCACATTTTCAGTGAAATCTCTCTAAAATAACAACACTTACAATGAAAGTTTACCATTGGAAATGTGCAGTTGACAATAAAAATACGCTAGTAGTTAGCTAAAGCTAGCTCGTTCTAGTTCCGTTAATTAGCACTCTGTTTCATTAATACATCATACAAAACTAGTCATTATGGATATTTAGTATATAAATGTCCAAACCAAAGCATTGTTGACCTTATAAGATATACCACTAAACAAAAAATGCCGAGTGCTTGTCAGACTCAAGCTTGACTGGCTTTGATGTGCTTGCGGCTTCGCTCGCGACGTACAGGCGATAGGTAAATATTTTTGTAGCGTGGTTTTAAGAGAATATTGGTAAAACAATGATTTATCTTTTTAGCACTGACCTTTGTTTGTACCTATGACATTTAAAATGTGTAGTGCCAAAAAAATACATTAAATATTTACTATACTATTTAAACCGAATGAGTAGTTCCTCCTACATCCAAGCAAATTTAACCTCTTAATTATATTATAGTAAACCTATATAGTATAGTTGCCCCCCTTGCGGGATTTGAACTCGCGACCGGCTGGTTTTGTAATCCGGGGTGCAAATCACTACACCAAGACGGTCGTCTTGGGTCACTGTCAGTTTTTGACTTGGCAAGTCAAGAAATGAAATTATCGGAGTAAATTTGAACAACAACGGGAGCAAACACCGCGAATGCTTCAGACATGTACCACTCCTCACTTCGCCACTCACTTTCAATTTGATAAAATCAACACGAATTCTTCCCGCCATGTTCTTAAGTACTTACTCGTAGTACTTGTAGAGTAACAAGAAAGAGAAGATCTTCAATTTGTGATGTTTTTTTAGTGTGCTTAAAATTCTCTTTGTAATTTTTTTGTTTGTATTATATCGCTTTTTTCGATCTCCTATTGGATCCTTCCAATATTGCTCCTATTTTAGGTTAGTAACTTCTTAACTGCTTAATATAGAGTGTGATTTCTATGGCATCTTTAAATGCCTTTATCGTAATAAAGCCGTTAAAGCTGGATTAATTGAATTAAATTGGTCCCACTCTGGCTTCTGCGCGTTATTTAGGCGAGTGAAATATACGATTCAGGTTTTTTTGTTGCTTTGATTTCCCGACGTTTAAAATAAAATAATTGCATAAACTAAATTGTAATAGCTGTTAAAATAGTAAAATGTAGTAAGTATTATTATTAGACACTAGCTGTGCCCGCAGCTTGTCACCCCCTATTTTACTCTCTTAGGAGGGGGACAAAAATCATGCTTTTATCGGATATAAAACACATACATAACTATGTATACATATGTACTAAAAATAAAGTTAAAGGCAAAAGTGGCTTTCTCAGTTTTCGTTATCCACATGCTAAACATTATCTAACAAACACCAACCTTCCTCCGGTCAGGGTAACTCCACCAACGCGACGCTTGTTTGAAATTCGAATTCAACTGTAAACGAGTTTGAATAGGTTCACTCATTCCGAATGAGTGGTGAATGGAAGCGGATGTCGAGTACTTCCCCTACTACTTGAATTTAATTATATTTAGGTAAACACTTTGCGGAATTAGTGTGTGCGAGGTCATGTTACGTGTTAAAATAGTGCAAATAATGCAATCTGTCACTAACGAAAAGTTAATCTTACTTTTCACGTACAAAGTTAATATTGGTTTTGCCGCTCTGTTAAAAATAGTGTCTTAATTTACCTGTTATTTTTGTAAAAAAAAAAAAATATTGTTTTAAAATGATATTATGATATTATGTTGATGATGATGATGAACTGCCAAATTTCGCATGATTTCCGTAATACTAAAACAAAGTATGCAAAAGAAACCTAAACATAATCTGAAAGTTTGTGATGAACTTATTTATGCTGGCACTTCACATGGCGGTAAGCATTTGCATTGGCGTATTCGTCTAGTTTGACACATAGGCAAATATCACAAACTGGACGTCTACACATGGTAACCAATGCCAAATTAGACGAATGTCATAGCAACTGTTTGTTATGTTGGCTTACTCATAAATGAGTTAGTGCCGACGAAGGCGGACGTGCTTAAGACTTTAAGTCAGTTTGTGTTTAGTTTTCTAATAATGTAAATAATCGGTACAGAACATCAGTGTATGAAATTAATGAACTGTTAGAATAAATGAAAATGTGTAACGATTAATTACAATAGTAGGTTATTATTTCGGTGTCATAAGTTGTATTTTAATGAATAATTTATTTAAATAGAAATGTCAAAATTGTTTACAATATTGGATAATAAACAAAGAAAAACGCACTGTACCTACATATTATTTGTCTACTAGCTAGCTTGCTACATTAAACGCAACGTGGGCAGGTCAGACGCCTCACACCCAGCGGACTGACAACCTAGCCAGGGTTGCGGGCAACCGCTGGATAAAAAAGGCTGCTCGCTGTGGCGATCTTTAGAACGCCTAGAAGGTCTATGTCCAGCAGTGGACTTTCAATGGCTGATAATAATGATGATGAAAGCTTCCAACCACTATTTGATTTGTGTCACACATTAGAATTATTTTTGCAGATTCTCAATACATCCAATACAACTATGCATTTGATTCAGCTCAATCTAGAATTCAACACTTCATTCCATTTTTTCTCGATCTCATTCTTAATAAAAGGACACGTCCGCACAGACCGACTGCGCGTGCACTACTGCCGCAATAATGACCAAGTGTGGATACACGACACAAACATTTGGTTATTGGCCACCTTTGATGTGCGACGGAAAACCGACTCGCGATGGAAACGACATTTGGCATTTGTCAAGTTTGCCAAATTATGCCAATATGTCAAATGTGTGTGTCTATACGTGGATGACATTTGACAAATTAGATAAACGTTTGAATACCTATCGCCATGTGAAGTGCTAGCATTAGTTTTTTTTTTAAATTTGGAGTTCCATTGGCGTGATAAACGAGTGAGAAATTATCGAGTTGCACAATATGTCGAGATGGAGTCGCCGGTGAGTGGCACGAGTCGAGTGAACAGTAATCACTCGCGAAACTGAGTGCGCTCGCTGCCGAGTGCCGGCGCTGAGGCAGGCCACCGTAGCTGTGTAGGCTCGATTCAGGCATACATATTTTTGCAAAGCTAGCGTGAGAGAAATACAAACACTTGACCCTGGCCATTTTTATGATGTTGTGCGAGTTAGGAACAAAGAACCAACAATGCTCTCTCGAGCAGTGATAATTCACAAGAATAGGTATTTCCATTCCACAAATCGAGAGACCAAACACTAACGTTCCATCGCCGGGGACTGTGCCCACTCAAGCATTAGCGAAATGATTTAACAAAAGTGAATCAAGGAACTAGATAGATACGCTAGAGGGAATCGAGATGGTTGGTCGCAGGGAATTGTATTTATTGAAGCAATTAATATGTGCAACTAATGACGTTCTAGGCAAGATAGTTTTTTTGACCGTACAGGCCACAACAAATTATGTAACGTATTTTATAAACAAGCATTCAAGCGTCGCTGCGCAAGTATTGGAGTAACTCCATGATTGTACTTGTTATAGATACCAAATTATGTTGAACCCTGGAATAGCTTTGCGCTGATAGAATGTATACTCCACGGCGCCGGTGACGTCGCTTAAGAACTACGGAACATACTACCACCGGTTCCTACAAGTCCTGTGCATCAGGATCTCTGCTTAAGCGCTAATATAGTGCAGTCAACGGCATGTTACCATAAAAAACCGGCCAAGTGCGTGTCGGGCCACGCGCAACAAATAGAATTCTATATTAATTGAGAAATTTTGGCATTTTGTGATAGGTCGGTGAGGTGTTGCTGTACGTTGTAATTCTGGAGAATGCGAGATTTCATTAGAACCAAAACGAAAATGTAGAACGAGTTTGTGGATCTCGATAGCAATGATTCACTTTCATTTCAACAACAAGCGACCGTTTTTTGAGTACTTAGACAATCACAAAAGCGCAATCGCGAGCATTTTTGCACAACGATGCTACCGTGCTGGCTTGGGAAATATTTTTTCAGATGAATTGACGTCCCAAGAGTGTCTCGACAGCGCGCGGTTGTAAAGAATACCTAGTGCCCGCGCTCCCCGCCTCAACTATCATTATTTTCTCATTTTTCACTTCATCGCATAAGCCGCACTGGTGGATCAGCTATGATATTTACGAGCTATAGCTGTACGAGATAAATCACACCGTTTTTGTAATAAATCCTCCGTAGAAACTGCCTAAGACAATTCAGAAAACATATCAAGTGCTTGCTTATAAAAGCTAGGTTAGGTTAGCTAGCTTATAAATATTTCTTTTGTTTTTATTATACCCACTAACATAGTCTATAAGTTATATTGTTACTAACAATCTATGGATCTTTGGTCTGAAAATATTTTATTTTATTTTTATAAACTCGTAGAAGAATAAGCAAACTGAATGGCAGTGGTCACATTTTCCGTAGAATCGATAACCGATGGAGTAGACGTGTTCTTGAGTGGAGACCGGGACTGGGCAAAAGCAGCGTAGGGCGCCGACAAGCTGGAGCGATGATATACGCGGCCTGATGGCAGTGCATGGAAAAGAATAGCCGAGGATTGGGCGTGCATAGGAAGAAGCCTATGTGCAGCAGTGGACTGGCTTAGGCTGATTATGATGATAATGATTATGAGCTTAAGTTAATTTATAATTTAGAAATTTTAAATAGTATGGTACATTCAAATTCAAAACATGTATTGCATGTCAAAAATTCAATAATTAGGTTAGATGGTACGGATACATACAATATTTAGCTGTTACGTAAAAATTAATGATGAATGTAACACTTAAAATCGGACTGTGAAATCGGTAAAACACTCATACCATCAAAATAGGTACCCAACAAAGGTTTCCTAACGCTTAGTTAAACAAAATTTTTCGATTGTATATTTCACATAACGACCGAGTGAAACAGGCTCCGTAAACTAACTTAGTAATTAAGGGCCAGCACACACCACAGATCCGTAAGAGCAAACGGTTAGCGGACAGCGCGTCCGGTTGACCCACAAACCGGCGGAACAAAAGCCGATCAACAATAGCGCCGACCTTGGTTCAAGCGGCCGGATGCCTGTGCGCGTCTCAGGTACACGTATGCACACAAGTGCCTGTTAGAGAGCTTTCTGATCGCGTGGGCTAAAGCTCTTTGTTGGTAGCTTAAGCGGGATCATTTTAGCTGTAAGTTTAACTTGTGTGATTGCACTAAATTTTGATAATCCTAATCTTTTTCTTTAGTAATTTGCTGCCTTCGTGTGCCTATAAATGTAGATAATAGCAGGATTAGCCTGTTTAAACTAGCTAACTAAGTAATGCGTGATGGTCGCGTCTCTTTTTCTTAACTGCCAAAAAAAACGCAGTGATGTGTATTCAGGGTTCATATTTTATATTTGTGAGTTTCTTTATTTAACTGTGTAGTCTAGAACAGATTTGGATATGTGTGGTCGTGTTGGAATCCTTAAGTCATCCAAAGTGAATTCGTGATTTTAAATGCATGAGACGATTTTTCAAACGACAGATAATTTTCATACGACGAATAAAATTTACGTTTTGACATATTTCGAAACAAAAACTGTCAACATGCAACATGACAAACTTTTTCTTAATAAAACATGTATCTGGCTATTGACAAATCAACAGAACAGGAATGACACGCTACGCTCCACTACGCGGAAAATCGGCCCTTATACTTCATTATATCCTAGCCAAAGTTTTGAGTGGGTATCACACACACTTAGGCACAAACACATTTTTTTTGCAATAATAATTCTTGCTATTTATATGGGATGCGATGAACGTATTGTTTGATGGGATTTTCTTTGAATTCGGGTTTCCAATGTACCACAATTATTAACCATTTATCCATAACCATAATATAAGTACTACATTTGCTTTTCCTTCACCGTGTTTAAATACATTGCACACACAATAAAACAACAATAATAAAAAAACACAAATAAAATTTCCATGACGTTACCTACACCACATAATTATTAACGAATGAGCGGAATTCATTAGATTGGCAACACCGATAATAAGTTTAATTTAATTTGGTGGTCACATCATTCACAATGAAATATTTCATATAACTCGCGATGGCGCTACCAACGTAATGAAATTAAATTCAGCCAGTAATAATTATTTTTAAAATTGAATTACCTAGTAGGTAGGTGTAATTTTGTAGTAGTCCTGTCATAATGCCGTTGTAAAGTTATTTCATTAAGTGGTGGCAATACCACTAGAACTTATGTTTGTATATGATTTTGTTTAGTAGTTTGTGCCTAAAGTTTTGATGGTTGTACTCACCTTAAGACAATGACAAGCCACGATTAAGAAAGTTAAAATTATTAACAGAGCCTGGCATGTATATCTTCCAAATGTGTCATTTTGTCAAAGCTCACATTACCTTTTAAAAAGAAAGGTAAGGATTTACATGGATGCCGTGGAAGTTACTCTAACAATCTACTACTGGCTGTGGCTGAAACATCTTAAACAGCTCTACGTGTTGTTTTTATACCTTGGCGTTCCACTTACCCGAAAAAGACCGGAAAATCTGTAAAAAAAAAAACGCGGCACGGAAGCGGATTATAATAAACTACCGATCTAACGAAAATACCCTTTAAAGATAAAACTGTTCAACTGTTCAAAATTGCGGGCAAGAGTTCTTTGTCATTCTTTGTTAGAACATTTTACAGACTGAAATATATTCTGACCAGCATTATAAAAGATGACAATATGAAGATGAGAGATTTTTTATTAGACACACACACACACACAACTAAGTCAATTCACACAACAATACAAAAGTAAAATAAAGAACACAATAATAGACGAAACAGAAAAGAAACATTAAAAAATTAACAAAGCAAAATGATAAATACTTCAACAACAAAAAAGATGACATAAATCAATTGTATGCCGAGTTCGGTAGAGCATGAGAACGTAATGGTAAATCGACCATCCATTATAACCATGTTCTGAACAAATAAAGTCTTCATTTAAAAAAATGGGCATGTACCTATTCGTAGTCAAAGTGTACGCGTAAAGTATTTCCGCGTCTTAGCATTTACAAGTAGAGTAAGTAGCGCGCAACGCGGCGCGCTACGAATTTTCTTCTATACACACTTCACTACATACGCTTAAAGAATAGATAGGTACAACTTACCAGAATGCATTTAAAGGAGTTCAGAATAATCACAGAATGTACAAACTTTGAAAGTAAAATTACACCCCAATCACATTTGATCGAGTTACACTGGGTCGTTGAGCCGGGTGAGTAATAATGTTTCAAATAATTATAATTATTATAAACGATTTAATGATATAATTTAATTCAATATCCTTTTTTTTCTTAAATCATCTTACTATATATAATATAATGAACGTTTCATATAATTTTACATTCTATAATATCATTTAAGATAACAATAATTAACTGTAACACTAACTTGTAATAATAATTAAAAGTCGTAAAGCTCATTAAATATAACATTAGTTTCATTTATTTACATTCCATAAAAATGCAAGCATGCATTATTGGTAATTTCTTTACAGTTTACAATGACAAAATTTTAGAACGAAAATTAGAATCTAGTGCTGGCTCGGCTTTGCGCTTTATGTGGTCACTGTTCTAACCTAACCCAGATCGATCATCTTTTTGTCAAGTTTTGACTCAAATCGGGTTTAATCTTAATTATTATATGCAATCATAATTATGCCTCAGTACAGTACACTACCTATATAAAATGATTGTTATATTTTGTGAGCTTTATATAAAATGTTATTATTAAATTTAAATGTTATAACGATTGAAAATTTTATGAAATTAAGTTATTCCTTTTAAAGTTAGTTTTTTGTTTTAAATACAAATTAAGCGCACCCTGTTGAGCGATTGTTCAGATAGTTAACGTTCCAGCCACTCAATCCGACCGGTCAGTTGCCATATTTACGCCGTAATCCGACTATGGTCTATTTGTCTAAGCAAAATCAGCAAATGTAACTACAGTAGTAGTTGTAGTAGTCTAATAGATGTAGATGAATGTCATAGTCCTTATTCGGTGATCGACGTAGTGGTAATTAAGTTTAAATTGTGTTACAGTTTAAACTACTTTACTACCACTATTCCTATGATTGACGTCTAACTGTTCCAGAAATTACAGTTCAAATTTAGTTCGCATAAGAAAAAAACGCAAGAAAGTAGGTCACAGAGAAAAACGCGGTCGAAGCAAGTTGAAGGGTCGCGTATCGGGCGTCCCGAGTTTTGTTTAACACTCCTCCAGGAGCACCCTCCTAAGGCTTTCAAAGGACCTGTAATATTTAAGTAGGTAGATATTCGCAAAACTGAATGAATTTTAAGCCTTCAATGGTTGTAAAAAGTTACATCTATAAATGCTGATTTTAAGTTCAAAGATAAGACATAACTCAAAATCTTATTTACGGAGTCTCTTATAAGTACTAATATTCTCTAAATTGAGGGCAATTTTTTATGACCTATAATTGTCACTTTTCATTCTCGTGTAAACTAGGTCGCGCATTGAATTTCTCTAAGCACCAGGTAGGTACTACGCCAAGATCTAAACCACTTTAGTCGATCTGAAATAACTACGGGGTGTATTCAGAAATGGCCTGTGTTTATTCAGAGTTAGCGAGCTCTGGAGATAGCAGCTCTATTGAAGATTTACGAGTCGGCTATTATGGCCAAAGGCTGTTCCCAACTTCGGGGCCCTAAGTCCTTCACAGAGAACAGAGCGAAATATACAACCCTTAATGGCAAATCCCCTGTTCTACATTAGCATATTATCCCATCTTACTGAAAAAATTGCAGCGTCTGCGGGAATTTTATTGCAAATCGATGATTGATGTTGTTTATTTGTTTCAGGTAAGCTGATACTGATAATTTGGTACCTATTAAGGTAATATGCATGGAAACAAGGTGAGGTTTGAGTCGTATTTGTTTAAGTACGGTGGTTAAGCAATTGTCGTCTAGTTTGCGTTGAAAATGTACGAAATGATAGATAAATTATGTCTTGAAGATAAGTTCATTATTCTAAGATATCTGTAAATTCAAAAATGAAGTATTGTTCAAATATTTTTTGAGGTAGCGTGCGGTCGAGTGGTGTTGCAATTAGTGCGCGGAGTCACTAATGAGTCCGCCGCCATCTTAATTCGCACCTCACACAAGATGGCCGGTCGGTGCCAGCGCCTTATATTATGCATTCATTGCGACTATTTCAGTAGTTTATTTTTAGTAATGGTTTTAAGGTTTACGATAGCAGTAACTAGACCCAGTTATTTACATTTTAGCGCTAGTTACTGGAAATGTATAGACGTGATCAACGCAGTAAGTCTGTCGGTTAAGTATGTTTGGGTATCGTACGTTTAGCTTAATCTGCAAAATTTTTTGTAATTCTCATCAGTGTAACTCCATCCACATTCTCTTTTTAGCCGAGGCTATTGACGCTTGGAGAACTCTAGCCTTCGAAAAGCTGCCTCGTAACTGTTCAGCTCAACGGCTGTGGGACGAGCAGAGGCTCGTCCGTCGCTCCGTGGACAATCTACATTTAGAGTGACTGTAAGCCTCCCCTAAGGAGCATTTAATTCCGTTCCTCATCGCTGTTATTATGGATAGTTTGTCGATCAGCTTGCTCGCCACGGTGTCTCTTGCTCCATCCATTCATATCCGCATCCAGCGCAAATATAAAAGTCTTAGGGAGGTGTATATATTTGAACCGTTTGGGGTCGAAACTTTAGGCCCGTGAGGACCAAGTGCCCACAAACTCTATCGTGAGATGTGTAAGCGATTAGCTAAGACATCTCACGCATTAGCTTAGCCATTCAGCGTGGCAACGTGGTCAGCCTTTTGGGCACCTTTTCCCAACAGCAAGTTCAATTAGATATTTTATTAATAGGTTATTTTTCCCAATATATAAAATATCGGATTATGTGTCGGTTATCGGTCTTAAGAGTAAGACCGCGTTGACTAGTCTGGCTTAATGCACCACAGACTGGCACGGTAACAATGGGCCATAAATAGTGACTATTTATCATCATAATAATTATTACCTCCGTAGCCGAGAGGCGAGTATACCGGACTTGGTGACGCTATCTCTGAGGTCCCGGGTTCGATTCCCGGTCGGTCAATGTAGAAAAATAACTTTTCTATATTGTCTCGGGTCTGGGTGTTGTGGTACCGTCGTTGTTTCTGATTTCTGTAACACAAGTGCTTAAGCTACTTATCAAAGGATCAGAGCAATGTATGTGATGTTGTCCATATTTATTTATTTATATTTATTTATTATCAATTTGTTGATTTACTCTTACTTACGTCTAAATATTAATTTTCAATAAAGATTGTAAAAAAAGCAAACGCAGTGACAGCGACAAATGACAACTGTGACGCAAAGGTTTTGTTCTGATAAAGCATACTTTTTTTTTGTTATTTCAAAACATATTGTACCCAAATCAAACATTTCTCATAGACCTCTTTACCATTAAATAAGTGCCTGAAATTCCAGTCTTACTTGTTTCATGTTCGGACGATTTATGGAAAGTTCCACGAGACGCAACCGGCAACTTTGCTTCGCTGAAAGGCGTAAGCGCGCGAATTTAATAATGTAGGTACCCGCGCTCGTGGAAATAAGTAATGAGCTCAGGTGCGGAGACAAAGTGCGTGTATCACTTAAGGCCGGCCACTATATGATTAATCGTGGCGTTAAGTGGCGAAAAATTACGTATTTTATCTAGTGCTTGAACAAACGGATCAAAGGCTTCGAATAGTTTCGAAAATACTATAAATAGACTCTGATTAAAATATAAGATATGTAAGTAAATTTTTTTTAAACCAATAGACAGCGCACACATTTCATTTCTTAATACATCATCATCATCATCATCATCATCATTTCATAGCCATAGGACGTCCACTGCTGAACATAGGCCTCCCCCATTGACTTCCAGATTGGCCGGTTGGAAGCGGCCTGCATCCAGCGTCTTCCTGCGACCCTTACCAGGTCGTCTGAATACCTTGTAAGTGGACGTCCTACGCTGCGCTTGCCGGTACGCGGCCACCATTTTAGAATCTTTCTGCCCCATCGGCCGTCAGTTCTACGTGCTATGTGCCCCGCCCACTGCCACTTTAGCTTGCTAATCCGTTGGGCTTTGTCAGTGACTTTCGTTCGTTTACGGATCTGCTCATTTCTGATTCGATCTATATTCTTGATATATAAACAAAACAAATACGACAGACTTTCCTAACTTTAGCCCAATATTAAATTTATTCAGGATCGAGACCTACAAATAGTCCATCGTGACACCTAATGAATAATTTAAATAAGGCAATCTCGATTTTATTGCAAATTAATCGTTACTTGACTCCGGCTGAGTGAGTTTTACCGGTTTACTGGTTAGTTGTATTCATTTCAATACTGCAAATTGAAAGCACATTTAAACGTACTTGTTGTTAGAGTTAGTAAAGAAAATGTACAGCCGTTG
This sequence comes from Anania hortulata, assembly GCA_963576865.1. Lineage (NCBI taxonomy): Eukaryota > Metazoa > Arthropoda > Insecta > Lepidoptera > Crambidae > Anania > Anania hortulata. Next base: position 3,779,508 of record OY756399.1, on the reverse strand, counting down.
TTTTTTTTTAAAGATTATAATATTTATTTTCAAATAAGGCGGCCAGTAATTTGTGTAGAAAAAACAGGAAAGAGGTACCGATGTGTGTGTGATATGCGAGCTCGCGCTAGCTACCATCGCGGCAATTGTACCTACGCCGAGCCTCGTTCGTTGGATCTGAAACCCCTTACATCCCATGAATTATTTTTGACGGTGCTATGGTAGGTACGAGTTTGATCAATTTCAGATCAGTGTTTCAGGTACGTCTAACTCCAAACAAAACAAGATTGAAGCATTGTTAAAGTTTGTTAAAGTAGCCAAGATAGACAATGATCAAAGCCAACCGAGAATCTACTCAAAGATACCATCAGTTGTAAAAATGTAACCAAATCATAATCTGATCTCTGCTAACTCCAAGCCAAGTCTGGGCTGGCCCGCCCTCCGCGAAACAAAAGAACTTCAAAATTAAACTTTCCTTAAATATTTTAGCGCAGTCCATTGTCCAAACAATGAAGGGTAATGGCGATCTTTGCTGCCAACCCGAAATTATCTCGGCCCAATGGTTTTAGATAAAGATTAAGCCATTAGAGGTCCCTTTCAAAACTCCCTCCGCCATTCAAACCTTTGCGTTACCTGGATTATTTTTAAGCACCTGAAATGGATCTTGAATAAAAAATTTGATTGATGTCTTTTTAGTTAGTTTATGTTTACGGTAGAGTTTCAATAAGATGATTTCTTATTATATTGAATAGGATAGGTACTACTATTTTAAACAAATAATAGGTGCGTTATTGAACTATGTTGATATAAAAAATATTCAATACTTAACAGGTACTGCGTCTACTTAACAATATAACTTCATAAAGATAGGTTTTAGAACTTTGTTTATCGCGAATACGTAGAGAGTATAATACACTACCAAAGTTAATAGATTACTAATCACTTTTGTCATTCATCTTTCTGGGCCATAAATTCTGTTATCTGAAGAGTTCACGGGAGTTCAAGTGCCACCCACGGCTTTATCAAGTACTTTTTGATCGCGCTTTTTACGGAAATATGCCGAAAACTGCTTGGCTTGGATATTTTTTGCCTAATCTTGTAAATTTATTGATTGAGGAATCGTTTTATGGGTCTTCGTGTCTTTTATCTATGAAATTCCTATGTAATTTTATTAACTCTCACCGATTTTACTTTGCATAATATAAAGTCTTATCAATGTTTAAAAAGAACAGCTCTTCCAAATATCTTACTGATGATCGTGTGCTATCATTCAGTTATCTGTTAGGAGAGGTTTAGTAGAGTCAAAGCTGTGTAAATGCTGTAGCATAATCATCATAATCAGAGTGGTCTGATCAGGTCAGCAAGGGACTGACGTGGGTCAGCCCATTGCTGGGGATATGCGATTAAGCTCGATCCTTGAGTATTTTCTTCAATATGCTTTTAGCTTTTAACTCTCTTAATGTTTTAATATTACTTAAAAAGTATCTTCCAATTAGACATACCGACCCACGGCGTGATTGCATTTAGCGGTGAGGGAATGTAATTACTAAGTGAATTTCGCCATCGGCGCCTGACGGTTTACACTTGATCCATCATAATTTATTGAGTTAGGTGTCTAGGCCCACCGCTGTGGATTTGGAAACTCCTTTGCTAATTGATACCAAATGGGATTAATCATTCATGCAAGTAGATTAATTTTAAGTCTAGTTTTGAAACTGTCAAGCGATTCAGATTCCTAAATAGACAACGATAAGGAGTTCCATAGGCAGATAGATTGCACAGTAAAGGAATGTGAATAGGTTCGAGAAAAATGGAGAGGAAAAACGAGAAGAAAACCGAGGCGGAGTTTATTGACCTAGGGCAGGTAGCAAAAAATTTAAGCGCTCCGTAGCTTACATGTTCTCATAAATACTAGGCTGCCTAAAATGTATTTAACGTAATATAGGGTACCAATTAGCGTAGTAACGCAGTGATTCCAATTCTCGGTTTCCTAAAAAATCTAATTAGTCTGTCAGTTGGATTAATACAAAATATTGGACACGTATTTTTTCTTTTTTCAATCAAACAAAAAATGATGAAGATATAGCCTGTTAAAGTTCCGCGTAACGTCACGCCTTGCGACACTTTTTAGCAAGGCGTGACGTCACGTGCTCACTTTGATGCGCTTCATCTTCGTCATTTTTTGTTTGATTGACACAAGACAAAAATTGTGTCAAATATTTTTTGATAATCTAACTGACGGACTACTTAGAATAATCTTTTTTTGACCCCGGAAACTAGCCTATTAGTTGGATGTGCGGAGATAAGCCCCTGGCAAAATTCATTCATAAACACGTAACGTAAAACCCCGTAACACAAGAATGTTTGTTTCTTAATTTAAGACCATGACAATTGGCGTGATGTCTGCCACATATTTGAAATAGTGTATAGTTTGCTCCACAATATACTCAGCATTATTTATAAAATGATTGCATGATCATAGATCAGATTAGATCATAATATCTTAGTAAGTATACGTAAAAACTTACGCAGTACGCAGACTCCGCCTTTACTACTAAATCTAAACGTATCAGCAATTGGACTGCTTGATGCAAAATTTAAATAATTCATAAAATTGGTATTTTAGGTGATAAGTAATTAAACAAAAGCCCATTACCGCCGTCCGAACGTATCGGGTGGAACTGATGTGTCACGTGACACGCAGGTCGCCGCTTCTCGCATTTGATCCGCCATTTATCACGTTAATGGCCCCGAAAAGCCATGTGCCTACACGTCAGCTTCCGTGAAATGTAATATTTTTATCGTAAATTGTGTCGAAATTCAGCAACGCTTAGTTTTTTAAAATATAGTTTAAGCAACTGTTAAACAAGCTTTAAATGTACGGTAGTCGTCGGAACTTTGGAGAGTTTTACTATACAGGGTCTCCGTCAACTTCATTATTGAATTGATAATCGAATGTCACATACAAAGTATTCAATGGATACAGTCAGAAGAAGTTTAGGTTAAGAATATGTTCGGGGAGTTCCCGCATGCGACTTAACGCATAACGAAAGCCATAAGTCGATAACGCGGTTGTTATACCGCATTCGGGGATCTCGGTGATCTCGGGGATCACCGCTCCCTGCATGCGGTATGACTTCCAAGTAAACTCTGTTCTCATAAATAAGTGACTATTTGTCTTTCTTGAGAAACCTAAACCTAAGTAATTCATCAGTCAATTTAAGCTTGCGAGGGTAGACTGTTTATAATTTCTTTGCAGATAATAATGTTTTCAGTAAGTCAGAAATAGTTTAGATTGCTTCACGTAACAGTAATTGTCGATCCATAGCATATTGTGCATCTAGAGCTAGTTTCTTAAAGGAACTGCAAACATAGGTGTAAGTTCTGGGAGTACCGCATCAACTATAGCATGCCTTGCGAAAATCTCACGCACGCCACATGCAAATGCAAACGATTAGTGAAAACGGTTCCTTGCATACGGTCCCTATGCCTAGGTATATACGCATGCCGCGTTACAGGAATCTTCCGCTGCTTCCGCACCCCGCGTACGTGTGCTAATGACCAATGCGCCTTAATTACTTAAAGTTTATTTATTTATTTAAAGGTTATGAAGGTCTGAGTGACAGTAATCGTTCTAAATTTAAGTCTTGCCTCATTTAATAACGATACGATATAGAAAAAATTAAATTAAAATATTACCCTTCATAATAAATCACGAAATGATGAGGCTCCGTTTGCATCATTATATCTCTTTCTATTTACGTGTTCGGATGAACACGTAAATTAAGCGTTCCGGGGTGAATGATTAGACATTTTATAATTGGTGTTGTTTTCCAGCATGGGCCTGATGGATCGCTGTGTGTGTCATATGACGCCACTCGGTGATCATCATCTGTCATATAGATAGCGCGGGGCTAGTAAAATTAAGGGTTAAAATTGAGTACTTAGTTTATTAAATTAACTAACTAACACATTTTTATCTTAATTTTGTGTTCTCGTGGAGTGATTATTAATTCCTCATTGGCTTAATTCTGAAGTTTACGCAGATTACATTTTCTTCGATAATTGAAAAAATGGTCGTAATATTATAAAACATTCTTCGACATTTAAAATGACATCGTAATTGAAATACTATTTCAGCTATTTAAAAGTAACGTGAATAAATATCCATTTTATATTGTTATTTAAATTCGTGAAACGAATTCACTTTTAGATCGATGTTCGTCAAAATGTACATGTAGTTTCTAAAAGTATTTATTTTTACAGTGCTACAGCAAGTTCACGACGCCGTGCATTCGGGACTTTTCAAATTCAACTGAATTAAACCTACTTCACCTTGTTTTTTTCCCTGAAAGTCAAAGCTACCTACTAAATTAGGAAGTGCATTATGTGAAAAAATTTACCGCGCTGAGCACCTGTGCACTACGCGGATGAGATTTTCAAATTAGTTTTCTACATACATCCGATTATCGTAATTTATTTCCTTTTTATTAGTATCGTCATCATGTAACTGTAAAACTGTGAAAATTTAAATAATATACTAATGTTTATAATCATTTATTGTCCGTGTGAGCTAAGTAAAAAAATATAAAAGTAATCAAAATCTAGCTTCTATGATCCGACATCCATCTTTGTCTTCAAAGAGAGTAACTAACTAATTACTTTTAACAGTAGTAAGAAGTTTTTGTTCGAAGCTTGAAATGAAAAAAATAAAATATTAAAAATCCACAGCTATTACAAAAATAACAAATTACTTATAATTTATAGATTATTATATAAAATAGAAATATTATAGAAAAAAGCGGAAGATCGTGCTCTTTGGCGCTCTTTAGGGAAGGATTACGTCCAGCAGTGGACTGCAATACGCTGACATGATGATGATAATATAAAACATAAATAGCCCATAACGAATTGTAAAAGTGATATAATTTTTTTTACAGTATCGTGCATTTTCATTGAGCAATGGTATTGATGTCAGGAAAATTTTACCTGTGCTGGACTGTATATCCAACAGCCACGCAAGAAAAAAGGAAACTTAACTAATCAAAGCTAAACGCCAGTTAGACATTAACGACAGTTAGTCCAATAATACAATGTTTGATATATAAACTATAGACGCTGATAGTGTAGGTACCAAAGCGTAAGAACAAGAGGGTTTGTCCTGCACAATCCTCAACCTGATAATTCTATATTAGCTCTCATTTAAACAATGTTGAAAGATATAGTGTATTAAACGAAACTCCGTTTTGATGCTTAAATCGATTGAATATTTTAGAATGTTGAAATTAACAATGAACTCCTGGAATTTTACAAATATTGAGCAGTGAGTATCTAAGAAAATCTTCTTAATATTTGTGTATATATATATATATATTTATATATATATATATATAGTAATCCTATAACTTCACTAAATGTAGGGCATAGTGTAAGTAAACAAGCGGGAGCCATATCCCGGCAATTATACAACCGCATCTCCAATATCCCCCCACAAGATGGCAGAGCTTCCGCTGACGCCATGTTTATGTTAGCTAATTTGCTACAGGTTTCAGTAGTCAAACTAACATGTAAACTAAGTTTTAGCATAAGACAAAAACTGGCCAAGTGTGAGTTGGAATAGCACGTACGGACCACCAAATAGTAATTAGTGATAGGGTTTCGTCGGCACCATTTGACCAGACAGTAATTAGTAATATTGTCTCTTCGACGCCGGTTTGGTACGGAACCATACAAAAAGACAGTTGCCACACAAATAGTGTGGTAAAAGTAAAACACCCACTTACCTGAACTCCAAAAAAAAGTAAGCTTTAAATTTTCCCCAAGAAATGGTTGAATATGCCTATCCCGGTCACCTAATGGCTCACTTTTTAACTGCAAACCTGACGCCTAACAGCGTTATATTTTGACAGATATAAACACAATATGAACAACATACAAATATAAACTTTATATAAACTACGGAATATTGTAGGTTATTGGGTACCTATTTATTGCAAATCATTAAGAAGTAAATAAAGATATGAATTATATATACGCGTCCGTCGTCCAGGTTCTATTCCCGTTTTGTTTAGTTAAGAATATATATTTTTATAGAGAGCTGATTAGCAGATTAGCAAGCTGAAGTGGCAGTGGGCGGGGCACATAGCACGTAGAACTGACGGCCGATGGGGCGGAAAGGTTCTAGAATGGAGGCCGCGTACCGGCAAGCGCAGCGTAGGAAAAAAAAGACGCTGGATGCAGGCCGCTTCCAACCGGCCAATCTGGAAGTCAATAGGGGAGGCCTATGTTCAGCAGTGGACGTCCTATGGTTGAAATGATGATGATGATGATGATGATTTTTATAGATCAGGTACCTCGTGATATCAGAATGTTAATTCCTTACTTTAAAAGCTGTCTAGAGCATAATTACATTTAAATTTTAAAAGGTAAGAGCGCCGTCTTTGGCTTCCTTCTGTCAAAATGTACTTTAGCAATTATTTAAAAACAAGGTTGGTTCATAAAAAACATGCTTAATTAGGTACTATCACAACACAAAAATCTATGGCCTTCGTTTTTCCACATAACGTATAACGGGTTAATACGGTCTAAAGTTTTTGATTTCTACGCGTAAGGACGGCGGGCGCCCATTATACCGTTCTCAATAGAACCAATGGGCAGGCAGACCACGAACACAACAGGGAAATCGAGCTAAAGATTAGTTCCGAACAACAATAGAACCTGAAATTTAATATTTATTCTGTGCCTGAACTTTTCAGATTGAAATATTTTTCTCTAGAGTTAACAGAAAGTATGCGTAGTTCCGTGTAGCAAATAAGAATGTAACAAAAACATTATATTGTTCAGTAATTCTGAGAGATAAAAGCTGGGAAGCCGCTTGATGTGACGTTATATAGGGGAGGCGTATAGGGCACACCCCAGCAGTGGACTTCCAAAGGCTGATGACGATAATAAATCCTGAGAAGCGTGCAATTAAACTAAGCCATTGAATATTTTTTCTTAAGCTCAATATACATTCTCATTTAAATAGCAAATTGTCCATATTATTTCGCTTGTAGTTTCGGGTTATTGTTGTTTTTTCTTTATACTAAATTCTACGTGAGTAGCTACATACTTTCACAGTTTCTTAAGATAAGCTTCACAGAATGTAAACACCATCACTGTTAAATAAAATTGAATCAAGTTGTTAATATTGATAATCAAACCTATGATTTATATAATCAGCACATTAGTTTCAATCAAATGCACGCGTTAAGTGTAGATAAGATATTGATGTTAATCAAGATCGATTTATGAACAGTTTGCATAGTGTACATTAGTAGGTAACTACCGAACCCATTATTCAGTTCACTAACTCTGATCGGAACACAATAGCAAATACGTCATAGTTTCACGTTAATGCAGAATGTATATGCAGAGTCATGGGTACGGACTACGGCTTAGTTTGTGACATTTACGATAATTGATTACACCTACTAATTGGGATACCTCAACATACATACAAGCTTTTACCAATTACACAAATATTACCTTCATTGGCGTGGCCTTGAGGTAACTTCTTGTTAAACGACTACGAACAAGTTAGTTGGGTTAGTACGTAAGAGAGCGAACTTAAAACAAGGTTTATTACAGAAAGAAAAGAGAGACAGATACATATAATGATTGATTTCATAGTTTAAAAATCTATAAAACATAATTTTATTAGACTTGTCAAAATGAATCCAACCAATCCAATGCGCCCAAAAACGAACTCCTGGCTCCATCATCATATCAACACGATGGTATCAAATTATTGTATTGTCATCCAAATGTCATTAACTTACAAAATTTTAAATCGATACGTTATAAAAACGACTTCCAAGATTTAAGGGTGATTTTCCCAGCACCAAATCGTAAACGGCATGGCTGAAACTGCTAGTGCAGGATGGTACTTTTAACTTGTAATATTTTTTTTTAGATGAAAAGTGTTGTCTCCTACAGCAGCCTTCAAATATTTTTCCATTATGATTGTCGCTAATAAGGAAAAAAAAAATATAAACACCTAAGTTTTTCATACCGGTGAAGCGGCACAATTTGTTTTTCAGTATACTTTTAATCTTATAATAAAAACAGTTGATTTTTTAGGGACTTCCTTTTTTTTATTTTAATCCTAAATAGTGGCAGTACTTTATTGCGGAAACTTCATTACAAAATCTGTTGTATTTAATGAATGGTAAGTACAAATTCACGTGTCCAAATTAGATTTTTCACCGCGGTGAATTTTCGTTGTACGCGAATATCTAGGCATCCAACAACACTAGCTTCTCGCTACTGCGCAGTAAACTTGCGCACCAGGGACGCCTAAGCGCTTGATGTGAGAGGACGCGTGTTGCTTGTCTGGTGTTCCCACCAAAAACGTAAGTAGTGGGTTCCGGTGACTAGGGACCGCTTTTTTTTTTCATTCACGTGAGTGGATAAAAGTTGTGATCCAATGATCCGATATGTTTATTAAATATATGTACTTTTACTTAATGTCGCCTGATCAAGTAGGTAGTATCAATTTATTTCTATCATAAATACTGTGCTTGTAGTGTTAACTTCTATTGGCTGTTTTTCATGACGGTGATCTCATTCCGGTGAATTCGGTGACCTAAATTGACACCGAAATGAGAAAAAATATCATTTCGGTGATTTTTTTTCATTTCGGTGAGAAGTTGTTCATTTCAATGATTTTTATCTTCATCTCGGTGTTTTTTTTTTTCATTCCGGTGACAAATTATTTCACTTCGGTGAAAAACAGACCATAATTTATTTTGTTACATTTTAGTTGCACAAGGAATATATTTGTTTTGGGGACTAAAATGTAGCTATTAGTTAAAAGAATAACCTCAGTTGTTGCTCGCGTGGGCAATAGGCTATTTGAATAAATTATGATAATTAGTCCACTTTAAACGTAATTCAAAAATATTGAACACGTTCTGTTTTAGGTTCCGTACCAAAATGGTACGAAAGGAACCCTTATACTTTCGCCATGTCCGTCTGTCAGTCCACGGCCTAGCACAGATACTGTTTGTACTAGGAAGCTGTAATTTTGCACGAGTATAAACATTAAACACGCCGACAGAATGGTATAATAATATCTTGAAAACAAAAATTCTAGGGTATCTCCCCTACACGTAAAGAAGGGATGAATTATTTATTTTTAGTCTACCCCATCGTTTGGGGTATCGTTGGATGGGTCTTTCAAATATATTGCGAGGTTGTGAAGACCATTTTTCGATTCAGTGATTGGTTTCCGAAATATTAACCTTTGTCGTTTAAATTCCGAAATATTTATGCTAGAGTCGTGTCCCCATCCAAAAGATAGATTTTTGTGCTACCTGATTTATTAATGACTAAGTGTAATAATAAGATTTTGTGAAGACAAATAACAAGAGATTACGTTTGTTTTATTTTACATTATACAGTGTGTAACGAAAAGGTGAAATAAAACTTTAAGGGGTTATTCTACGGCTAAATTACATTAACTTTTTCTATGGGACCAACATCAAAATCTCAAAAAAAAAAATTGACGTTTTCATACAAACTGATGCCAGCTGGTCGCGTTTTAGTATAGGAAAGTGTTTTTTTAAATTACAATAAATGTTCGAATTGGCGTCCTTGCGCTCTGATAATTCTCTCTGATAAATCTCTAATTTTAGGATAACGCGGGTATACATAAAATGCAAAAATAGAACCTTTGTGTTGGGATCACGTATGGCTGTCTGTCAGTCCGTCTGTTACAACCGATTAGCTCCGAAATTACTGGCCCAATTGGATTGCAATTTGGCACAAATAATTTCAAGAATTTTCATGTTCACAATATTCATTTTAAAATCAAAGTTCCAAAAAACCATAAAATCTACACCCATATTGATAGACATTTCAACCCCATCGCATCCCAACAAGGGAGATGGAATTTCACGTCCGCAACGTTACATTTTAAAATCGTTGTTGTTTTCGTAATCAGCGACCCGATAAACCATAGAAACAATACCCATGTTGATTTTCAGACTTTGTCAGCCCCCTTCCCCTTTTTAGGAGTTGACTTTTCAAAAAATCTGAAACACATGTTTACTCATTTATCGTAAGGAGAACTTACTCCTGTGAAGTTTTGAATAAAAGAGTCTGACTAATCTTGTTTACCCATACAAACTTTGGATCCCCATTTCACCCTTTTAGGGGATGAATTTTGAAAAATCCTTTCTTAGTGACCCCTAGATTTTATAAGAAACCTACGTGTCAAATTTGGAATCTCTAGAACCCGCGGTTTAGGCTGTGCGTTGATACATCAGTCAATCACTTTTGCCTTTTATATATGTATATAGATTAATTAATATAGAATGGAGTAAGGTGCTGCGCATACACCCCAGTGGTGCGGCCTTTTTGACCGTGAAGCAATAAAGACCGCGACTGCTCATCGATGCTCGCGGCTGCCCGCGCCTTGTACTCAACGTGCACGACGGTCAGTTTAGGACAACCATTCTAGTAGAGCGCGCGACGCAGACTAAGCTAGTCGCCCGCGCCGCCGTCTGCGTTAGTGTATACAAACTGGTTTGTGCGATCCACGGCGGGCAGCCACGGACATGCCGCGGTGCGGGGCGGGCACTGGCGGCGCAGTCTTATTGACCGCCGTGTGCGTTGCAGTATACGATTCCCTTTCGTCTATTGTTCGCGGCAAAATTGTCCGGCCCGCCCTGCTACGTTGTGTACGCAGCGCCTTGATATCTCGAAAACGGTGCGTCCTAGCTCGAAATAAACAAAATTTTGGCCCCCGTAGACCCCAGGCGACGTCTCTGGAACACTTCAACAGCATTTAAACTAATCTAAAAGCAGACCTTCATCGAGGGTTGAAATCACGTAAGTAGCATTAGAGATCAGAGTTCCCCGCGTAATTCCTATGTCCCATGGGAATTCCGGAAAACGATATGCTTAATGTCACTTCCACAACTGAGAAGAATCTCATATGATGAAATACATCTCTAACGGCTTAGGCTATAGAGCGTGCCAAAAACTTATAAACACACATACATACGCTCGAAAAACATAGCCCTCCTACGGCAGCCGAGTGAAAATAACAATGTATTGAGTAAGTTTACTATAAACATAAGTTTAGTGATTATAACTTTAAAAATGAAGGACTTTCAAGACACAACTTAATATCCTTTTTCAACCCTTTCAAGGGTTGAATAATTAAGAACGCTGTAATACATAAATTTATTTTCAATCGTCACCATAATACAAAATTTTAAAATTATTATTTGAAACTGATATGCTTTCATTAAATTTTCATCCCCTATTTTACCCCCTTAGGGCTATAATTTCCAAAAAAACCCTTTCTTAATGGATGTCTACACTGTATAAGGTAAGGCTGTGCGTTGATATATCAACAATTAGTCAGTTTACCATTTTATATAAATAGATAACTGAAATACAAAGTTTCTTTCCCCTTTTCACCTACTTAAGGGTTGAATTCAAGAATTTTTTATGTCCACAATATTAAATTTCCAAATCGATGTCATTTTCGTAATTAACATCCCAAAAAACCATAAAATCGACACCCATATTGATATTTAGACATTTCAACCCCATCGCACCCCAATAGGGGGATGATATTTTAGGTCCACAAAGTTGTATTTTAAAATTGTTGTTGTTTTCGTAATCAGCGACCCGATAAACCATAGAAACAATACTCATGTTGATTTTCAGATTTTGTCACCCCTTTTACCCCCTTTAGGGGTAGATTTCGCAAAAAACCTGAAACACGTGTTTAATCATTTATTGTTAGAAATACTCCTGTGAAGTTTCGAATAAAATAGTCTAACTAATCTTGTTTCCCCATACAAACTTTGGGCCCCCATTTCACCCCTTTAGAGGGTGAATTTTGAAAAACCCTTTCTTAATGTACCCCTAGACCTTATAAGAAACCTACATGCCAAATTTGGAATCTCTAGCACCAGCGGTTTGGGCTGTGCGTTCATATGTCAGTCAGTCAGTCAGTCAGTCAGACAGTCAGTCAGTTTCTTCTTTTATATATATAGATGTTTGATGCGGCTCGCGTAACCAGACGTTTTTTATGTATGCAGCTGCATTTTGTATGCGAGTCCGCAACTCTGTTATTGAGGATACTGGTCAGACAAGACAGAGACAGACAAGGTCTTTCAGACATCCGCAATAAAAAAAAAAACAAGGGATTTAGATCCGGCGATCTGGGTGGCCATAAAATAGGGCCGAGCCGGCCTATCCACCTCTGTGGGTAGCGTTGATTCAAATAATTTCTTACTACTATTGCGTAGTGAGCTGGGCACCCATCCTTTTTAAGCCACATTCTCCGCCTCACTTCTAAACTGATATCTCCTAGCATGCCGGGTAAATAATTTTGTAAAAAATTAAGGTAAATTTCACTATTCAGTGTAGCTGGATGTTCATATAGCCCGATCACCTGTCCGCCAATAATCCCAGTCCACAAGTTAACTTTAAATTGAACTTGGGACCGATCTTCCCTCATCAAATGTGGGTTTTCTACTTGCTAGCTATGTAGATTGTGGATGTTGAGATATCCATCTTTCCGGCATGAGGATTCATCCGTTCACAACATTTTATTGAAAAATTGCAGGTCCTCCCTTATTTTATTTAACATGATTCTGCAGAATGCAATCCTGCGCGGATAGTCAGCAGGCTGTAGAGTTTGAACCCTTTGAACATGGAAAGGGTGCAACCTGTATATTTTTAACCGACTTCAAAAAAGGAGGAGGTTCTCAATTCGTCAGTATCTTTGTTTTTTTTTTTTATGTATGTTCAGCGATCATTCGTTACCAGGTTAACCGATTTCGATACTTCTTTACTTGTTCGAAAGGGAATACTTTCGGAATGGTCCTATATAAATTTGATCAAGTTCTGATGATGGAATCTATAAGAAAATCATCAAACTTTGCATGAACTCCATCCGTGCCAACTGATTTTTGTACCTATGTTGCCCAATATCTTCGGCATTTGTGAACCGATTTTGATGATTCTTTCTTTATCGAATAGCTTATACTTTAAAGATAGTATATTGAAAATTTTTTGGAAAAGTTTCACCTCTAAGGTGGGTAAATAAGGGATGAAATCGGTGTTCAGCCGTTAACTTATGTTTGCACTGAAAATATTCGTATTGTTGAGGATTGTCACTGTATGTATCACTAAAAATAGATGAAATAAGTAAATTTTATTAAAAAAAGTAAACCGACTTCAAAAAACTGAAAAGATAAAAATAATATCAACACATAAGTACCTAATCAGTTACTTTTGGAGTCGGTGCAAACGAAAACATTCAAACTCTCATCGGATAGCACCGACTCCAAAAGTAACTGATTAGGTACTTATGTGTTGATATTATTTTTATCTTTTCAGTTTTTATGGTTGATTATTACAATATATTTGTTATTTTTGTTGTTTTATTCTCACACGTTCCTAAATGAATTTAAGTTTAAATAAGTTAATATCCATGTATGGTACAATTTAATTAATACTTTCAATACCATTATAGTATAGTCAGAAAAGGATAACCTGTACTGTGTAATAGCACTCTTCAAAACGTAGGTAAGTAATTATGGAACTAGGATAGCAGCATTTTAGGTGCGTTGCGTGGTAACAGTTTAGTTTTTTTCGGTGACTGCATAAGTAATTTCATTGCGGTGACTCGCGTTTTTCATTTCGGTGATGAGAAGTTTCATTTCGGTGACACCAAAATTTTAAAGTACTATATCTCCTAAGTATATGAACTGAATTTGATGTCGAGTAAAGATTAATCATAACAATATCATAAATAACAATACTACATGGTTTTATTTCAAAAAAAGTTATAAATAAAAAAGTTCACCGTAATGACAAAAAAAATGGACTTGTTGAAATTGACCCTTAATTACATTGTTAGTTAGCTGTTAGTTAGTTACTACAAGTGAAGCTAAATAATTTTAGGAACATTAATAAACCATCACTATTAAAATATTTTATTTCTTCTAACTTAGACGGACAACATGTTTATTGATTGTATTAAATTATATGAATTAAACTTCGATGTATATTTAACAGGAGACGTATTTTAGAAGTATTCGAATTCTGATGACTGAGTTTGTTGCGCCGTTTCTTCTCATCACCAGCCGATATGTAGTCCCGAAGCGGTGGTAGGGTAAAGCTTTATTTTAGGACGTGTATAAGTGCCCGGAAGAGGGGCCTATATACTGAATAATACGAAATAGCATGAAACGAATGCGACTTCCTAGGAAATTGCATACGATATTTGGAATTTATGCTTTGAACAAACTTTATTTCCAAGTTCCTTTACCGATCACAGCGCGTGCATGCAGCGTTATATCTACTGTCATTAATAAGTCTGACGGGAATGCATATCACGTCTGTCGCTGTCACAACGTAGGTATATCTTAGTACAGCCAACAACCGAGCAAAAATGTCCTATTATGAATAAATAATCTGTAAAAGATTATTTATTCATAATAGGACTGTAAGGTTTAAATTGGATGCGCTCGTTTAAATTTAATTTCTCGTGAGTCCTGTGACTGCATATTGGATGGCAGAGGCCCTGAGCAAACAGCCGTGAGTGTGGCGATTTGTGGCGAGGCAACGCTTTTGTTGCCGCCGTGTCAGCTTGCGGTCGGCCGAGGCCGCTGTGCAAACAAAACCGGTGGATGTGCCCACCCTTGTATTCACATGCTGAGTTGCCGCAGTAAACACGAGTCAAGCAAAATAAAGCATTGGCCACAACATCCGGATCACAGTGAAAAAGTGTACGTACAGTCCGTATTTACGCCTAGAATATATAATACCGTTGTGGTTAACTGAAGTTGAATTTCAGGAAACATTTTACAGTCCACCTCGATACTCTTCAAAGACCCGAATTTCTTCATTTCAGGATTATAGATTAGAAAATCGTTTTTTTTATTATACACTTAAACTTCTACGCTGTATTTTACTTCTAAAACAGACGACATTCAATAAAATAAGACCAATTTTCACACAATTTTTTATTGCTCCCATTGACCACAATTTGAAAAAAAAATGCACCTCTCCTCCTCCTCAAATGTTATAAATAACTAAACCAACTTTCAAACTGAACAAAAACGTCGTTTAAAATATAAATGTGTACAAGATCGCGGTATTCGCGGTACTTTGAAATATTTTTTTGTGTTTATAAGAAATAACTAAAATAAAATTTTATTAAAAATAAAAATAATAACTAGAATTTAGATACAAGGGGAAAAACTTCAACATATAAGTTACATAATGTATAAATTTCCACATCCTATAACTAGTATTTTCGCCAGAAAACTTGTGCAAAACACCTCTTTTACGTGTATTCTCCTTACCCTGAGCCTTTAATGGGCATAGTATACTATTAAAGCGATTCCTTGGTTTTACCTGTCACCATTTATGTAGATATTGTAACAGATAGTCCACAGTGCATATCTAAACGCTAGCACGAGTCAAGGTATTCCCTGAGTCGTCTCAAACCGCCTGGTTCACACGTCCAACTGTCCGTAACTGTAACATCTAGCTCCACTCGTAATTGACCTTGTGCCAATTACCAAACACCCCAATTCCGACCTTCCTCTCTAGTGTTAAGGTCTTCTCTGCCACCACGAGTGGCAGGTGCCGGCAAAAATATCAAGTTTATGATGAATGACTTCTTACATTATTAAAGCCCAGAAGTTTAGCAGCGCTATTAATTATCACTAAAGCTTCTCGACTTCGAAACTTCTTTCGCCGAGTTAATTTAGATCAGTAGCGAATGAATATCCGAGCCATTGCAATAGATTTATTAGTTCATTACGATCGCAGTTCAAAGGTACTCGTAAGTAGTAAATTAATTTGCGCTGTAAATTGAAACGAAGGTAATTGGATAATGGACATGTTCTGGGTTTATTTTCTCTAGCTTCGAAGTTAGAGCAATCTAAGTATGTTCTTACGAAGAAGACTTGAGAATAACACAACTTTATAGGGGGGAAGTTGAAATATGAAGCCCCAAGTAACGTTGTATTAAATAAACGCAAACATAATAAAGTACACTTCATAATAACATTTAGTAATTGAAATTACATAAATGAAAACTGTGTACAAAAACGAATTATGTATTTTATTTTATTTTTAAGACCCGAGACTATATAGAAAAGTATTTTTCTACATTGACCGACCGAGTAATTAGTTTATGAACTGTTATCCGAATTCCACCTACTTGCAAAGTTTTAAATCGATACGACAATTAGAAGTAAGTTAAAATCGAACTCTAAAATTTATTAAATTTTTAGTTACAAGTGAATTATATTACTAAACAGTTACAAAGTATATTTAAAGTAAATAGATAGATCAAATACACCATTCATTGCGTACTACACAAAACAAACAGTACAGATAAAAATATATTAAGAATGGTACAATTTAGGCGGTCTTTTCGCTAGTAACAAACTCTTCAGACAACCTTCAGGTAGATAACAGTTTAAAAAAGTAGTTATCGCTGATATATCTAAAAACATATATTTCTGAGTAGCCATACAAATTGAATAACATACATATCCAATACTCGACCGCTTGACTTCCGGGAACTTGTAACTTAGTTACAGGGCGGGACGTAGCAGGAAGCCCCGACTACGGCGTAGCTCGTAGCTTGCTACGATGTTCACATAACGACACGTATGTTCGCGTAGGCCGATATGTTCGACATAGTTACTTCCTTCGTATCAGATTAAATGAGGATTAGGAGATGACCTTGTTATTCTGAACAGGCTTCGCGTATTAAATTTGAGGCCGATTTTTCAATTGGCAGATAACTTTTACAACGAATAAAATAGACGTTTTGACACATTTACTATACAAAAACTGTCAATATGTCAAACTTATTCTTTAAACAAAAGTTATCTGGCTATTAAAAATTCAGCATGTCTAATAACGAGTTAAGTTATATTTTCTTTAAATTCTTAGTTTACTTAAATATATTTAAATGTTTACCATATTTATTTTGAGTTGTGATATTTATTTAACTAAGTATTAAATAGAAGAGAACGTTTAAAATGGAAAACTAAACAAAGTGGTCCTCTTTTTGTATTCCCGACCGGCCCTCGGATATGATGAGTCAGTGAAGTTATCCGGTAGGGCCTGTGGGCGGAGGTTCACGGTGAAGGACTTGCGGGTGCGGAATGAAAACGCCAGTATTTGTGGTTGATATCGGAGCTAGGAGTTGCGATGGCTTTGAGAGTTTTGTGGCTCTCCGGAGTGATCACGAATGACGATCGAGTGACTGCTTCTGTTCGAGTGATTCCTCTGGTTGACTTGATTCGAGTGACGATTAACGGGACCACCCACGCGGTTTTTATACTATTTTGGGAGGCAATTTCCCCTTCCGCTCCCCGGAGTGGGAGCGGGAGGGAAGATATTGCTATCTCCCTCACTCCGGATGGCTTATGATCTCGGGCAATACCTTATAGAGAGCCGATAATTTAGGCCCACTATTATGGCTGTTATGTACTAAGGTATTGCCCGGGATCTCCTATGTATTTCCCTAACGGGCCCTAGATACTTCTTTATTTACACATAAAACATAAACTATAACGAACAAAGCAACTTACTGACTAACACAGAGTTACAAGCAACGGAATAAACGATAACTATAAACGAAACTAAAAAAACTATCACAACGAATACTATAAACAACTTATTTACAAACAAGATTTAGGCCGTCGTGTACATTTCTCCCGCCGTGAAGCGACGTGTCGCTTCAGCTTCTGGGTGTCACGACGGTCTCGATGGCCTTGACTGGTAGTACGATGAGCTTCTTCGTGGGGCGCCGCAGTACTCCGGTTCGGGTGGTGACATCTGCAGCTCTGACGATGCCATCCTGGCCTGGGTAGATCTGGACCACCTTTCCTCGTGGCCAGACGTTGCGGGGCAGGTTCGAGTCTGCGACCAGCACCAGGTCACCGATCTTCAGTGGGGCTCCGCGGCCGTGGGGCTCCCGCCGGTTTTGAAGCTCCGGCAGGTATTCCCGGACCCAGCGGCCCCAGAACTCATCGGCTAGTCGCTGTGCTCGCCTCCAGTGGTGACGGCTGGCGACATCCGCTTCGGTGAAGGATCCCGGCTGGTGGATACGGCCCGACCCCCCGAGTAGGAAGTGGTTGGGGGTCAAGGCTTCGGCGTCTTCGGGGTCCACGGAGACGTGCGTCAGTGGGCGGCTGTTCACGGTGTACTCCGCCTCACAGAGCAACGTGGTGAGCGTTTCTTCGTGCGGATGTCGCTCCTGTAGTGTTGTGGTCAGCGCGGTCTTGACTGAGCGGACGAGCCTTTCCCAGGCCCCTCCCATGAACGGCGAGCTTGGCGGAATGTAGCGCCACCGGATAGTGTGGCTGGCGGCCTCCTCGCGGCTGGCTTCGAGGGCGGCCTTCTGCAGTTCCGCGTCGGCTCCGCGGAGGTTGGTCCCGTTATCGGACCATATTTCGGTGGGTTGCCCGCGGCGCGCCATCATGCGGCGCAGGGCAAAGATGGCGGAGTCGGTAGAGAGTGACGCGGCGACCTCGAGGTGTACGGCCCTTGTGGTTAGACACGTAAATAACGCCACGTATCTTTTTTGATGATGGCGGCCGACGGTCACGCTGAGTGGCCCGAAGTAATCGAGCCCGGTGTATGTGAAGGGTCTCTGATGATGTGCCAGGCGGCTCGCCGGGTGATTCCCGGTCGGGGGGACGGCGGCCACTGCACGTCGATGTCGGCACGGTAGGCAGCTTTTCACTACGCTGCGCACAGTGGGTCGCGCACGTATCACCCAGAAGCGCTGGCGTATCTCGTTCATCACTATTTCCACACCTCCATGATGCAGTCTCCGGTGTACCCAGGTTATGTAGAGGCGCGTGTAAGGGTGGTCGCCGTCTAGCACAACCGGGTGTTTCTGCTGCTCGTTGATGTGGACTGCTGCTGCGATCCTCGACTTTATCTTGATAGTCGAGTCGGTGTCGTCGAAGGTGACTGCTAGTTGTCGCAGTCGGCTATCTCGATGTACTGCTTCTTGTTTCTTTAGCGCGGCCGTCTCTTCGGGAAACGAATCTTGTTGGACGGCACGCACCCACAGTTGTTCCGCTCTGATGATGTAATCAGCTGTGAGCGGTCGGAAGCGATCTTCGGTCTTCTCGGTGCGGCGTTTAGCGGGCGGCGCTGTCTTCTTGTTGACGTTGCGCCAAGTCGGATCCGCTTCGCTGTTGCGAGTTGTTCTTTTGTAATGCACGCTATCTGTAGGTGGGCGTGGTTTATCGGTCGGTGGGCGTGGCTGCTCGATAGGTAGGCGGAGTTTACGGGCCGGAGCGCGGAATAGGTCGAGTGCCTGTAAAACTCGCGCCGTTGTTCTGGTTAGGCGCAGCCACGACGAAAAACGATGTACTTCGGGGAGCGATTCTGTCAGCCGGGTGCCGTTTGTTTGTGAAACGGCGTGCGACCGCTCCTCTCCTGTCTTCGGGGCTTCTTCTCTCATCTCGGTAGGCCAGTGGTCGTGGGACTCGTATAGAAACTCGGGTCCGACGAACCATCTGTGATGTTGAGTGAAGTCAGCGGGTACTCCGCGCGTAGCGTCGTCCGCTACGTTGTGCTGTGTAGGCACCCACTTCCACTCACTTGCTTGTGTTTCCTCCTCGATCTCGGCCACCCGATGTGCGACGAACGGTTTAAAGGAGCGTGGGCCGGCTCTTAACCACGCGAGCACAGTCTTCGAGTCACTCCAGTAGTATCGTCGGTCGGGTTTGTGTTGGTGTTCTTCGACTGCTGTTCTTGCTAGTCGACATCCCAGCACGGCGGCTTGTAGTTCGAGTCTCGGGATCGATGCGAGCTTAAGGGGCGCTACTCGGGCTCTGGCGGCGGCTAGGGTCACCTGTACCTGCCCGCCTTCGTCTTGTGTGCGCCAATAGACGGCGGCTGCGTAGGCCTTCTCGCTGGCATCCACGAATGTGTGCAGTTCTCTTCGTACCGCGCTGCTGAAGGTAGGATGGCAGCGCGGCAGGTTGATGTTACGTAGCTCGGCGAGGTGTTTCAGCCAGTCGTTCCACTGGGCGTCTAGAGGCGGTGGCAGGCGCTCGTCCCAGTCTACGCCCAGCCGCCAGGTTTCCTGTAGCAGTTGTTTGGCCTGCACGGTGATCGGTGATGCTAGGCCTAACGGGTCAAACAGCGACATGACGGTGCGGAGGGCTTCTCTTTTTGTCGGTGTGAGGCTGCCGTCTATTTTGTCGGTCGGCACCCGGGCGAAGTTGAGGTTGAACCCAAGGGTGTCGCTGTTGGGCCGCCAGGTGAGGCCTAGGATTTTTTCTTCGTTCTCTTGTTCTAGTGTGACGTCTCGTACTGTAGCGGGTTCGGCTTGGTGTGCTCTCAAGACTTCGGTGTTATTTGACGTCCACTTGCACAAGTAGAAGTTTGCTTTTTCGTGCACTTCTCGCACTTCGGTAGTAATGCGGACGGCTTCTTCTGTAGACGTGAAGCTTTGTAGGTAATCGTCCATGTAGTGATGATGAACGATAGCCTCGGCCGCATCCGGATATTTGTGACGATGTAGCTCGGCGTTGTGGTTTTTGACGTACAACGCCGTGCACGGTGAGCTTGCTGCTCCGAAAATCACCGACTTCATTCGGTATTCTGTAGGCGGTCCCTCCCGCCGGTGTGATCGCCAGAGGAACCTGAGCGCGTCCCTGTCGTCTTCGTTGATTTGAATGCGCAGGAACATTTCTTGTATGTCGGCTGCCACAGCGATGGGGTGTTGTCTGAAGCGCATCAACACGCCCGGTAGCGATTGTAGGAGGTCCGGTCCAGATAGCAGGTGGTCGTTGAGCGAGGTACCCCGTGTTCGGGCTGCAGCGTCGAATACTGGGCGCACTTTTCCCGGTTTAGCGGGGTGTAGTACTGGGAAGTGAGGCAAGTACCAAGTGCGCTTCTCGGTGGGCGGAGTGGTGACTACCTCAGCGTAGCCTTTTTCCACCAGCTGCTCCATCTGGGTCTCGTAGGCCTGCTTCAGATCCGGCCTCTTGTCTATTTTCTTCTCTGTACTATGTAGGCGAGTAAGGGCGTGGTCGTAGTTATTCGGTAGTTCGATCACGTCCGTCTTCCATAGCAGTGCAGTGCTGTAGCCGACGTCTGGTAATGCGGTGGTTTTCTCTCGGAGTATCCGGAGGGCGCGCTCGTCTGGATCGGCGCGCGTCGGTCGAGGTTGTACGCCGAGAGATTCTAAGGCGAAGTGTTTCTTCACAGCTTCTTCAAGTCGATCTTCGACTTCGGTAATGCGGTAGACGTGGTGGACTAGGTGGCCCAGGCTCCTGTTGGCTGAGCCATGGAGCACCCAGCCTAGCGGAGTCCTTGAAGCCACAGGTTCGTCTGAAGTACCACGGCGCAGCTCTTGGGCGAGAAGTAGCTCCCAATTGTCTTGACCGATGAGTATAGTCGGCCGGGCCTCTTCGTACTTGACGACCTGTGCGATGTCTTCAAGGTGACGATATTTTTCGATTTCTATGTTCTTTATTTCTTGTGCAGCCAGCTTGAGGTTTTTGACAGTCCTCCCGCATAAGGTATGTTCTTCGTCTTGGCCTCGTAGACGTAGCGTGACGCGCCGCGAGTCTGTTCGGGTTACTCGGGCCCCGGCGATCGCTTCGATGTTTAGCGGATCGATCGGGCCATCGGCGCCGACGCGTCTCGCCAAATCTTCATCGACGAGGGTGACGGTGGAGCCGTCGTCGAGAAGGGCGTAAGTCTTCTCGGTTGACTTCGGTCCGACGACTGTTACTGGCAATATCTTGAGGTAGCTTGTAGTATTTGCCAGTCGATGCGTGCGAGCGGTGGAGACTGTTTCTGTCTCGCTTGTGTGAGTAGTGGCGACTGTCTCGACCTCTTTCTTCGGTGTGTAGTGCAAGAGGGGGTGATGAGTCCACTTGCAGTCGTTTTCTCCGCACTGTCGTGTGTCGCACTGGTGTGAAGCTTTCCTTAGGTTGAGGCAGCGGAAACATAGCCGGTGTTGTTTGGCTAAGTCCCACCGTCCGTCGCTTGTAGCCTTCTTGAAGCGTTCACACTTGTTTGCGGTCACGTGACTTGCCTGTTTGCAAACTGGACAGCTTCTCTCTTGATTTTCTTCGGCTTGACTGTTACTGTATGCGCGTTGAGGGCGCGCACGCGGTGCTGCACGTTGCGGTTGTTCTTCTAAATTTCCGACGCTCTCCGGATCGGCGTACCGGCCGCATGTTTCGGCTTCTCTTGACACGAACCGGTATAGGCGGAGTAGGTCGGGTTCTTCGGTAGGTTGTTCGCGTGTGAAGTCGAACCACCTGTAGCGCAGCGACGGAGTTAATTTATCGGTGATGTGCTTCACTACCTCGGGATTGTATAGGTAGTGAGCCTGGTTCAGCGCGCGGAGTGTGGCCACGCTGTTCTTGACTTTGCTGGCAAACTGTACGATGTCACGAGGTGAGTCGGTTGGGCGGGGCACGTGCCGCAACCGGTCGATCTCGGCGAGGGCGATCGTCTCGGGTCTACCGAAACGTGTTTCTAGTTCTTGCACAATGTCAGCCGGCTTCGTGTTCACTATAAGCAGGCTGCTCACTGCTTCTTTCGCTTTGCCCTTCAGGGCTCTTCGAAGTCTTGCTGTGTTTTCGATGTCGGAGAAATATACGGAGGTTTCTTGGTAGCCCGCGCGGAATGCGAGCCATTCGAAGTGAGAGCCGTTGAACGGAAGTAGCTCTCCGATGTACCTCGGAACTGCGGACGGTGTGTGGTTCGATCGCGCGGCGTGCGCGATCGCAGCCGCAAGCTCGCCGAGATGAATACGATTGTCTTCTGACCGGTGGGGTCTCGGCGCGGTTGCAGGCGGCTGTCTTTCGGTGATAATCTTCGACGCAGGTGCGGTCTTGATAGGTTGTTCCGAGGTTTTGGTCACTGGCGGCACCTGGTCTAGCCACTCGGCGACCCGTGCTTGCCCCAGCGATTCTCCCGATGCGACAGAATCTTCATCATCAGATTCTTCGTCTTCTTCTTCTAGTACTGCGAGCTTGGCTTGTTCCAACTCCAGCTTCAGTTTTGCGATTTCTGCTTTGGCGCGCGCTAGGCGCCGCGCCCGATTCGACTTGTTTGAAATCGACTTCGGTTTGGTGTTCTGTGGCTGAGCTTCCGACGGAGATCCGGGCGGATTTTCATAACGGACGGGGTAGCCCGGCGGCACCGCCGGCGGTTGCTCAGTTGCGGGAGTGTCGTCTTGATGTGTAGAATCTTCTTGACACCCCGCTACGGTGACTCGTTGCTCCGACATGCTTCGAGTTACTGGCATTTTCCACTGTTGTTTCTTCTTTATCCGGCTCGAAGGACCAATATTCCCGCCCGGCCCTCGGATATGATGAGTCAGTGAAGTTATCCGGTAGGGCCTGTGGGCGGAGGTTCACGGTGAAGGACTTGCGGGTGCGGAATGAAAACGCCAGTATTTGTGGTTGATATCGGAGCTAGGAGTTGCGATGGCTTTGAGAGTTTTGTGGCTCTCCGGAGTGATCACGAATGACGATCGAGTGACTGCTTCTGTTCGAGTGATTCCTCTGGTTGACTTGATTCGAGTGACGATTAACGGGACCACCCACGCGGTTTTTATACTATTTTGGGAGGCAATTTCCCCTTCCGCTCCCCGGAGTGGGAGCGGGAGGGAAGATATTGCTATCTCCCTCACTCCGGATGGCTTATGATCTCGGGCAATACCTTATAGAGAGCCGATAATTTAGGCCCACTATTATGGCTGTTATGTACTAAGGTATTGCCCGGGATCTCCTATGTATTTCCCTAACGGGCCCTAGATACTTCTTTATTTACACATAAAACATAAACTATAACGAACAAAGCAACTTACTGACTAACACAGAGTTACAAGCAACGGAATAAACGATAACTATAAACGAAACTAAAAAAACTATCACAACGAATACTATAAACAACTTATTTACAAACAAGATTTAGGCCGTCGTGTACATTTTGTCTTGTTTATGTTTAAAATTTGTTTATATCCAAATCCAGTAAGTTTTTTAGTTGTTTTAACTCTGTCATGTGGTTGGTGCAATGGGATTTTGATTTTGGAGTTGTGGTTCGCGCTCCGAACTACGAAGCCAGCGGTGGCGGGTTCGAACACCCGCAAAGGACAAATATACTTTATTCATGGATGTTTATTTCATCCGTTATCTAGTCGTCGTAGTACAAGCTTTGCTCAGTTTGGGGCTAGATAATTTGTGTGATTGTGTTTTTTGTTAAATAATAAAAACAACAATGTTTTTTTTACAGGCAGGATGCGTATAAATATGTCATATTTTACTTTCAGAGTTGCTAAGCCGATCATTACATAATTTTGCAACACCTATAAATAAGGTTACTAAATCTTAAGCATAATTGTACCTAACATATTAAGATCTGTACACACTTGGTAAGCAAAAAAATTACTTGAATAGGCAGGTATATTATCGTATAAATTAGTGGCCCGATGAAACACTTAGTTTCTAAGTATTTCCTTTTCTATATAGCACAAACGAAACAAAGTAACATTCTCTGTCTTGAACTTCCGACAATATCAGCTAATTGGGCTTACGGAGACACTATACCTCCCATTTTCTCGAAGTTTAGACGACGCGGGAGTTCCGGCAAGTCAAGTTTATTCCACTGTTTGCAAAATACCCCACATTCATTAAAGTTTCTACTGTAGATTCTTCTGGAAGTTTAGTTTGTATAGACTTGGTATAATGAAGACTATGGCGCTCCGTTGAATTAATTATAAACGTTGATACGATGAAGATAGTTTCGAAGTGGAAGTTTTATAGCTTCTTAGATTCTCACTCAGACTAACACGTGGGCGAATTATTGTAGTTTGAAATTAACAGTTTAAAATGTTTGTCTTGTAGGTAAAAAAAATTCATTAGTTTGTATTAGATCAAGCTTGGCCAATCTGGAAGGCGTTAAACCGTCTCCGTACAGAGATTGGCCACTGTAGACAAAATTTGGTAAGGTGGGGTATGAGGTCGACTGTGGTGCGGACCCACAAACTATGGCTCACCTAATCTCCTGCCCTTTGTGCCCCTACACCTGCACGAGGGATGACCTAAGCAGAGGGACACAAAACGCCGTAGAAGTTGCCAAGTTTTGGTCGAAGTCCGTATAGAGTCGCCATTGACACGACAGAAAAAGATTAGATCAAGCATTTTAAACGTTATTTTCTCTAATATGAATCACAAAAGCATATTATTTGCATATGGGGTTGTATTTTATTATCCCAGATACAAAAATAACCGAAGACGTAATCCAAGTCTTATTAGCAGTATTGTTTAGTTAGTCCGTGCATAGATTTTTAAAACATGGTGTATATTTTACAACCTGATTTTATGGAGATTATCCTCAGTCACTGAAGATTTTCCAGCACTGTTATTGTAAAGTTAAGCATTAGGACTTGTGTTCGTATATGCAGTTATTACTGTACAATTCAACTTAGACGTTGAAATACACGACGGTCTATTTGTTTTTGGAACAGACTGGCATGTCAGATATAGTTAGTACATTTTGTTGCTTGTACTCAAAATAAAAAGTTTCTATAAAGTAGTGAGGTGCGGCGTTGGTAACTGGTTGTTATTTCTGTGCAGTGCACGCGGGAGAGGCCACGGAGCCCTCGAGCCGGGGCACGCCCGCGGAAACCTCGCCAACTAAACTTCCAAGTACGTCTACACTCCTACACCTAAATAAACAGCTACAATAAGATCTCGCAATCTACCTCTGATAACAAAAATGTCAGACACTCCACGCTGCGGACGGACCCACGTCTCGGAACAGAAACGATGAAATTAAAAAGGGACGATTTATAGAATGGAATGCTCATTAAAAAGAAAACGTTTGTGTTTTTTGGTATTGGACTTCCTTTTTTTGGGTTGTTTTGATGAAGATAAGGAAAATATGGATGCTTTTGTTACAGTATAACGGCATAAATTGAAATAATTCTAAACCGAAAACATTTTTTTAAACTTTGCTAAGACTCTTCTAGAGTACATAAATTCGACTTCCTGTCGAAATCGGTGGGACGTCTGCACGACTCTAAGTCCCGTCGGTTCGGATTACGCAAACTTGCCAAATGGACGTTTTGACAGTGGACAGAGTTCAAGTTCCTTTAGCGAAATTGCTTATCGCCAGCATGGGCGACTCTTAAATGAGTTCGCGACAAATCGACGGTGTAGCTCACCTTAATCTTCTAATCCAAAATTTTGAAAGAGAAGATTGAAAGAGATCTTATTTTAGCCTTATGTGTACAATACTTTATACTGCACCCCGACCCGACACCCCAAGCTATCTAACCATCAAACACCTACGGTCGAGCGAGCACATTTTACCCAAGCAAATTGTAAATATAATAACAAAAAAAAATGCATAAAGGTCCGCATATTAAAATTAATGTCCACACACGTAGCCCTAACAACGTGTGACCGCTCGGAAAATGTAAACCATTATATTTGGCGTTTTTCCAATACGTACAGCACCCTGGCACAAAATAGATCCCTATCACTGCCATTCCATTTGATGAGAGTGTTTTCCACGGTTATATCTTGATTTGTGTACACTGTTTCAGTAATGTGGTTCGATTGTTTTGATGTTAAATAATTTTTTGAGCAGCATGCTATATGTTAGTTTGATGTATAGTGATTAAAGTAAAACCGGTAAGTATCATTTAAATGTAACTTAATTACAACGTAATGAAGTTCTTAATCGAGCCGGAAACACGGAAAAGCCTTAGAGAGCGAGGAAAAGTTTTAATGGGGCAAACTACGAATGGCCAACTAAAAAAAGTCACACCGTAATATAACCTCACTCTCCCCCAAGTTCTAATACATTCTTACGACATGTATTTCAATTTGCATTTACAGGTATAAATGGACCTAAAAATTCGGCACCTACAACAAACTTACATTGTGCCCGGAAGAGGGCCTAAGCTATTACCAAATAAATGACTGTTATTGCGATTGAAAGAAATATCTTTCAGTAAATGATTGAGCCATGTCAAATTTTTGAACTTCTATTGCAATATAGATACCCTCATAAGTGAAGAATTGTAGATAAGCTTACCTAACAAATAAGTTTAAAGTAAAATAAAGAAGCAATTCGATATTTGTCCGAGCGATTTACTATAAATTTTAGAAGGTATGCAAAATTGATAGTTTAGTTACAAATGAGGGGTCTGTCTCCGCCGATCCCGGGA
Organism: Anania hortulata; assembly: GCA_963576865.1. Classification (NCBI taxonomy): domain Eukaryota; kingdom Metazoa; phylum Arthropoda; class Insecta; order Lepidoptera; family Crambidae; genus Anania; species Anania hortulata. Next base: position 3,752,258 of record OY756399.1, on the reverse strand, counting down.
TCAGATTGAGTTAGCCACGGATCACGGCGAGTTGTATCAACTGATAACGTGATCCGTTTCTTTAAAAAAATAAAACAATGTTTTTACCTACTGATCACGGTATCCGTGACTACAAGAAATAAAGAATATTATTTTTAGAAACTGATCACGGCTTACAGAGAAGAAATAAAGTATGTATATATTTATCGAAACTGTTATTTTTAATCAAATTTATCAAATGAAAAGAAGTTATGATTAAAAAAGAACACTATGAATGTTTATCAAAAAGTAATATATTAATCAACTATAATTTTTTTCAACTTACTTATATTAATCTGATCCCGGGATCGGTGGAGACAGACCTCAAATGAGTTCACAGGGATAAGATTTTTTTATTTATTTTTGTGACAATAAAAATTTGCCAAATACTTATGATTGTCTTTAATCTATTTTAATTTAAGAGCTATTTAAAGAACAGACTACCCAAAACATTTTTAACAACAAATATAAGTTTTTTAAACAGATTTAATTTCAGACAAGCAGGTAAAATTATACCAACTACGTTTCAATGTCTAATAATTAGTAAAAAATCATCCTCTTTTAGATCGAACAGTTTTTTTTTTAAACTTTGCATGCACGGCGATTTTTTTGTAGTATTCAAGTTTTGTTTTGTTTATTTTTTGTTTAAATGTTTTTATGGCGCAATTATTAATATGATCGACCCACAAAATCGTTTTTGTGAGGCATACAAAAACAAAACCGGCTTAGTGGGGTCTGACTTGCGCCGGTGCGGAAACTTCGGTCGGATTCCGAATAAACAACGGCGTAGGTCAACCTACCCAAAAAGTTCAAAGTCATTTCTATTTATATTTCAAAACATGAAAAAATCAAACTATTTCTTAACAAAAACGCGGTCGTCAATCATACACCTGTATATGAAATAAATAAAAATTGGACAACATCACACATTGCTCTAATCCAAAGGTTAGTAGCTAAAGCACAGCACAGAAATAACGATGATACCACAACATCCAGACCCAAGAAATAATACTATATATAAGTTTACATTGACTTGACCAGGAATTGAACCCAAGTGAGACCTCAGAAACGGCGACGCCAAGTCCGGCGTTCCCTCTCGGCTACGGAGTATATTTGAAGCAAACTTTCTTGAAAAATTTGTAATATTTCTAAGGTTTTAAAAGAGCTTTCTTCATTGCTAGATGGCGCTCCTCGGCCTTTACCAAGCCAACCATGAATATCCGTTGCTTTTGAATCTACTGTTTCTCGGCTGAAAGACTTTCCCACGGTGCATTTACTGCTCAAAGAAGCTATTTTTGAGATAAAATAAGTATAATGATGGGCTTAGACACGTAGAGTATTCAGCACAATTTGGCTTTATCGTTTCGAATAGCCTTGCTTGTAATGACTTGCATAATATTGGGTGTGAATAAATGTATTTATATTAAAAATAATAAATTTTAACGATGTCGGCACAGACTGGCAATTTTGTTAGTTTTTCTAATAAATATTAGTTTATGTCAAAGTTAAGTACCTTTGCGCTTTTTATGCCTTCTAAGTTTTATGCTATGAATCTATTTTTCAAAGCAAACATTAGGTGTTATAATGCGTTTAATAAACACAAATTATTTATTCAGTATCAGAGTTTTTACATGTGTTTATAGTGACTGACGATTTCTTTTAAGTAAATACATACCTTATGCCGCCTCACCAAGAAGAAGAGAAGTCATGGGGGAGGCGTATGTTTAGCAGTGGACGTCCAATGGCCAAAATGATGATGATGATGAAAATGTCTCTTTACTTAAATAAATACCTGTTTCAGAAAATCCCTTCTCTCCACATCAGCGATTTATTAGTATTATTCATAAAAAAATCTCAAATTCGTTGGATAAGTCTTAGTACAGATAAACTACAGAAAAAACCCATGAAATTCGTTTTGAAAATGCTTAGCAACAAACAGTTTTAAGCGCTGACGGCTCATGTGTTTATCGCAATTTTTCAGCGAAATGTAAGCTTCGGTAAATAAAGGTATTTCATAGAGCGGGGTTGCCTCGCCACCGCGGTGTTATCCGGAGACAAAGCTAAGCGGACATTTTAGGATCTCAATGTAGAAAAAATAAAAAATATTGGACAACATCACATATATTACTCTGATCCTTTAAAGTAGCTAAAGCACTTGTGTTAAAGAAATCAGAAACAACGACAGTACCACAACACCCAGACCCGAGACAATATATAAATATATTTTTTCTACATTGACCAACCGGGAACCGAACCCGGGACCTAGGTTACAGTTAAAGTAGAACTTCCCACACCATTCGAATTTATTAATCCAAAGTCTGATTTTTTTCTTTTCAGGAGAGGCTTTCTTTTCAGGAGACTGCATAAGTTTAATGTCAGAAGTAATTTGAGCAGATTTCAAAATAACAAACTGGAAGCAACATAGTGATTGGCTCTACCATGCTCATCATGACACAACTTACGCTCATAAGAGTAGATTATTTGAAATGGATGTTATAGCCCGACGGATTAGCAAGTAAAAGTGGTAGTAGGCTGGCACATAGCACGTAGAACTGACGGCCGATAGGGCAGAATGGTTCTGGAATGGAGGCCACGTACCGGCAAGCGCAGCGTAGGAAAAAAAAGGTGAACAGACGGCCAAACTAGTAAGGGTTGCGGAAATCCGCTGGATGCAGACCGCTTCCAACCGGCAAATCTGGAAGTCATTGGTGAAGGCCTATTATCAGCAGTGGACGTCTTACGGCTGATGCAGATGATGATGACAGCCCAGACTGGTAGTGGAATGGCAAAATGGTAAAATCCAAATCCGAAACGCGCTTATTATATTCCTGAAAAAAAAAACTGAATTTACGGGATTGTACGCCGTCATCAACGGCCTTAGCTCAATTTAACATTTTTTTACTACGGTGTGATGACGAGCAGGCAGTTTGAAATAAAATGCGTAATATTTCTAATGACATAATATTGTACAAATTAAGCTTTGTTAAAAGTACATTCATTATGTTCACATTCATAAAATTCAGCAGTGACTGAATAAACACTATTAATAATTATGGTTGGTAAAACAATGTTAGAGATAACCTTCGAAGATTAAAAATCAGTTTTTAGTCTTAATTTTGCACTTGTTCAATAATGAATGAGTGAATGATTTAGAGTTGATAACCATAGACTTAAAGGCAATTTGTTTTCATACTTTTACATTCTATTATTTGTAAGCTTTTTTTCAATTTTCAATAAAATAAAATAAACGACACACAATTTCATTTTTAAAAGTTCAAAATAATGAAATCGTTTTAAGTAGAGAAATCGATTAAATTAATCTACTTTAAATTAAGCTGAATTCTTTGGACACTAAAACAAAAATTAAGTAAAAATATCTACCTATAGAGCATTCGTTCGACAGACAGAGTTCTATTAAAATTGCCAAGAAAAACCTTATTAACATTAAATTCAAACACAAAGTCCCATATTTCCAGGCGGAGTCGTTCAGGTGAGAGTTGGATACTAGCGCAGTATTTTGCGACGTAAAAGCTGCGAAGTGGGAATAAGTGCGAATAGTTTTATTTAAGAGTGGGCTGGAATGGAAGCTTTAATAGCCAGGCTAGGGTTACGCTTTGTAGATCATTAAATAAGGACAAAAAAGATAAAACACGATAGGAAAATCTCGGAAAAATTTATTACATCTGCATCGTAGATCAAGGCTTGGGTTAGTGGTGGTTGGGCCTTTGGTAGGTATCCCTAACATAATCAACGTATCCGTTTACAACGGACTCATTAAAATGGTGGTAAATCTTAATTCTTACTAATATTATAAGTGTGAAAGTTTGTATGTTCGTCAATCAATAATGCTTTAACCGTAAAAGATATTGATCTAGTTTAAGGCGAGTAGTGCCCCTAAATAAGCGACTCGACACATGTTACGAATATCGCACGAAAATTAATTAAAACACTCCTAAGAGCACGCAATGAAACTTGGCTATTACAACATTTGCTGCGTCTTTAGGTAGCAAAAATTAGGGAAAATAATACTTTTCGCATGGATGTAAATGTACGAATCAAAAACCCTATTCTCAGTTTTTAGCTATCAATCGACATATAAACGAATTAAATTGGTCAGCGGTTAAAAAGAAGAAAGAGAATTAGCATCTGATTTGTTTGGTTTTTCCATGATTTAATATTTTTTTCTCCTGAAATCTAAGTACTAAAAACAATGCTATGCTCAAAATGTTGTGTAGGCTTTGACGATTTTTAGCATATTTTTTAATTATTTTTCTGACAATTTTGGCATGGCAATTGACATTTGGCGACTACACTTGCCTTAACACACATAATTATTTTTTTCCCGTGGGATGTCGAAGACAATGAAATAGAAAAGAATAGACGAAGTTGTTGTGTGAAGTGCTGTACGGGGGGGGGGGGGGGGAGGTGCCTTAAATAATACACTTCCCCATCGCCAATAGGAGGCGCAGCGTCTGCGTGCGAAATATTATAAAAAAAACTGCGCTCTCCAACCCGTATGCCAAGCGTGGCGAGTATTGGCAATCCCCCCGATGAAAGTCATTAGGAGGCCTGTGTTCAGCAGTGGACGTCCATGGCTGAAATTATGATGAACGATGAGACGAAGTTGCGAGCCGATGCTAGTAGAATAACAAAAATGAGCATTGTTTTTGTAGTATTGTCCATGTTCACAAAAACAAATCTTTATTGTCATGTGTTTAGTGAATGAACTACCATAAAATGCATAGGACAGCTAGTCTTGATATTTATAGTGTTTTGTTGCCTAAAAATAGAAAGGGCTCTTGTAAGTAATTAGTAGTTTTATTTTTTATTAGCAGTTACTTATTGTGCTAACGTGATAAAGTCAAGAGAGGTGATTTATAAATACTTAATACGATAAAAAATACAGCTTGTTATTTTTTTAACCTTATTATTACAGCGCCTGTTCGTAATTCCTATCTCACCAAGGATGTTGATGCAATCTATTATGTAGCGAATTAGACTTAAATTTAGAACTAAAACCAAATCAGTTGAATGACAACCCTAGCTATCATAACCCAGAACACCCGAGGCTTGCGTCAGCACCACGGAATTTGCGCTAAATTACCAGTTTCCTTAGCTACATTGTTTACTTTTATTCTATATTTTCTGACGGTTTTTTAGACTCATTTGCTTGTTATTGATGATCACAGATTTATGATTTCGTTTCGTAGTTCGTTGAAATAAAATGTAGAGCTACGTAGTCAAGTACTTATCTACTCAAATGCTAACAGTTATTGGGAACAGGTCGTTGAATCGAATTTAGAATACAACAAGCATTTGCAACCTATTGAGCCACGAATTAACGTTAAAAATTAATGATCTGTCGATCTGACGAATATTTTTTGTGTCCACAGAGTGCGACCGCACGTTCGTGAGTCGTGGCGGCGCGAGCAACGGCACGTTCCATGCGCCGGAGTTGCTAAACCCGAACAACCACAGCCGCCAGTGTCTGTACACGTTCCTGGCCGCGCCGGGGCAGCGCGTGCTCGTCGAGTTCCACACCTTCGACCTGCGCGGGAAGCCGCCCGAGTACGTCTACACACTTACATACGCTAGTAATAAACTAACCACAATTATAGCCGCCAGAGCTTGCACACGTTCTTGGCCGCGCCGCACAGTCGTGCAATTTGTATGGCGCCGCGGAATTAATTATTTTTAAAGGTTTTAGTAAAATATTCTTATGCTTATTGCATTTATGAAGATAAGATAATTATAGCTGGTATTATTTCACAAAAACATTTATAAAAATGAAAATATGTATAAAAAACGAAGTATAACACGTAACAAAATTTAAAAAAAAAACTTTTACTAAACTAGATATGATTTTAAAATATTAATACAATTCGATAAAGAAAACACAATTAAAATGAAAAATGTTTATTCATTATTACGGTTCATTATTAATTTCAATTAAGTAGTAATTCCGTTACTTCGTCGTTTAAGGGTAACATCTTTTTTGGTTGTTTCAGCTCTCTAAATATTAATGTAGAGGTCTGAAGAAGTCAACAACTTATGCATAACGTCTTCATTTGTCGATTCACGTTGTCAAACACTTTCTGGAATGGGTACTGCGTGCAATCATTTTGTGAAATTTGGCAAAAAATGATTTCCAGACTTACATAAATCTATTCTAAAACTTAATATAGGTTAAATCAATTTTCATTCTAGAAAATCTAGGTAATTTCAAGCACAGGAAAAAAATCATTTTTCCTGCTAAAGGATTCATAACACCTCTTTATCTTAATTCTATGCTTACCACCTGATTTCCAACATCAACGTCTCATTATCACAAAAGCATTTAACTTACTCGAGTTTATTGTTTTCAGTGGAGCCGCAGTGGGGGAGCTACCAGCGTGAGTACCTATTCCTTAACCCAGCTATCTCCCACACCTATCTGTACGTGTTACTATAAATTATTCGACGCAAACATGTTTTCTTTCCGAAAGAATTATTATTGTTTTGTATAGACACGAGAATTTAGGTCAAACTTCTCGAGGCTCGGAACCTTGACTGGAATAAACTTGTTTTGATTTATTTAGCCTTAGGGAGACAAGTTCGGAATATTGGGGGATGATTTAGGTCGGATGAATTGTATAGTAAATATAATTTTAAGACTGACTTTGACAGTAAAAAACAAACTCTCGTCACATTGCAGTTTGGTACTTTATGCACTAAAACTCTTGTTAACTAAAGGCCGATTTCTCAACAGCCAGAACACTTTGATATGAAGAATAAATTTAACATGTTGACAGTTTTCGTATAGAAAATGTGTCAAAGCGTCACTTTTATTCGTCGGATAAAAGTTATCTGGCGATTACAAAATCAGCCCTAAATAAAACCTTTTTCGAGTCTTTGAAGACTATAATTTTAATACACAGCATCAGACAATGATAATAATATTGAGTCCAAATAATTGTTGCATTACTTTGATAATATCATGGTTACATAACTGTACAGTTTATTTAGATAAATTCCTTTCTTTATTCTTTAGGTAAGTTAATTATTAAAACAAAAGATAATGCCTCTTTCCTCTTTGTGGATGCCGGCCGCTTTCTTTTAACCGGCCAATCTGGAAATCACTAAGAGAGGTCAATGTTCAGCAGTGGACTCCTATGGCTAAAATGATGATGATGACGAATGCCTTCCGCAGATGCATGCACGAGTCCATGGACATCTACTCGGAGATGGCCTCCCTGGAGGCGGGCGAGCTGGTCAACTCGGCGTTCGGCGGGCGCTACTGCGGGCCCATCCCGCCGCGCCGCCGCGTCTCCCTGCACCGCGCCGTCGCGCTCTCCTTCTACTCGGACAAAACGTTCGTCCCGCCCACGCTCTTCACCGGCACATACCGCTTTATCAACGCATGTGAGTATTTTGACTGAAGCTAGCCTTCAGTGGGTAAGCTGTAGGCGACAAACTGTTGTGTGCTACTGAGACAGGCTGCATCGTAATCGTGACTTTTCACTCTCGGTCGTCATGTAGAAAATGTGACAAGGACTGGCACTCACTCTTTAATACAAAACGTTTAACTACTCCCCACACTGTATAGTAAGGTTTTTTTAAAATTCCTTTCAATCAGTCATTCCTTTTTTAGACAAGATTTAGGTAAATCTCAAAAAAGTTACCGACGCTCTAAATAGCCTATCAGCTTTTAAAGTTTGTCGGGGAAAATATATTTATCACGTATGTTCATAAGATCACGTTCACAAAAAAAAAGGTATTAATTAGATAGTAAAAGCTGTTGTATTTGAGTAATCTATCACTACATCAATGCAGTGAGTAGTTTGTACACTGGTATTGACATCATTACAAAGTAGTAAACTGATTCGATGTTTGCCATCACGTCTTGATAATGGGTCGTACATTCCATCTTCACGAATTAGACGTTTCCAGTCTCCACCAGCCGCGGATTTCTACCCTCACATATCGCTTCACTAACTCACTCTCTCTACAGACTTATTTCTATGTTGCGACATAAAACGATGCCGCTCACGTTTTGCAACCGTAACAACTTGTAGCCTACATTTTTAAGAACTATTATTGCAACAAGATACGTTACCTACCTACGATTTGTTTATTTTTAAGTTTTTTTGTACATTTAAATGTAAGAACCTATATCACTTTGTAAGTACGTTACTTAAGGCCAATTTTACAATCATCAATTAAAAATTACCCGACGATTAAAGTATAATACACCTAAATCAAGAATGTCATCGTATTTTTTTTTCTACTGAATGGTATTTAATAATCAATCGCTTAAATCGATCACAAATCGATTATATTTTAATCCTCAAATAAAAGCTACTTGACAAATGTGTAATAGGCCCTTACTTACTGTTACAAATTTACGGATTATTGGATTAGCCGTATCGTAGTACTAGTATGTACAAACTATTTTCAATCAAACTTTAGATCGTTAAACGTTCTCAAAGATATAAATAACTTTAGCAGTTAAGTGAGCTATTAACCTAAAACCCCTAGGAATTCATGCCTCATTTGGGTTCACATATTTGGAATAGTTTGATGGTCTTACACATTATACCTAAAAATAATACTCACTTAACTACATTACTATAATTTTGGATTGGATCAGTTTGATTGACATACCTAAATAGCCATTAGGAATTGACGACATCACATTGACTTACCTAATCATAAAAGATATCATTTATTTCCCTGTCAATAAATAAAAGTATTCTTTATCCAACGATCAAATTGGTGTTACCTACAATGTCGTTAACCTGATATTTAGAATTGAGTTAGTTTTGTGGGTAAAAAAAATATTATTCTATTTAGTTCGTCAGTTAGGTTACCAAAAAAATATTAAACACATACAACACACACACACACACACAAACACGAAGATTAAGCGCGTCAGTTTGGGAATGGGAGTACGTGACGTCAAGCCGTGCTTGAAAGTGTTGTGCACGGCGTGACGTCACGCGATCTTAAACGGGCTATACATCATACATCTTCATCATGTAAAAAAATACGTATCCAAGTTCTATTTAACCCAACTAACGTACTGATTCGACTTTTTTTTTTTAGAAAACTAGCCCATTATGTGACACAGCCTTCACTGTAGACATTACAAATGCAACTTTTAATCTTAGTTAGGTATTGAAGGTATTTTAAAAGGTTTTTTTTTTTAAAAGTACCTATATACTTACTTGCTCGTTTGCATTAAAAAAACGTATAATATTAAAGCTCCCTTAGAAGAGAGCTTGCTCTCTCGGAGTCTCGCCACACATCCGTGGGTCATGAGTTCGCGTCCCACAGCAAGTACCTCTGGATTTTTCGGAAACTTGTGTAGTGTACGGATTCATTGCATTCATGCACAACAAACTCGCAATAAGAAATATCTTAAAAACTCTAAAAATAAATGCAAAGCATCGTGGGAGATCATTCAAATGAAACACGATAAAATTGTATTAAACAACAGTATTGACGAAATTAGAAACATGGGTAAATTCACTGATAATCCTTATGAAATGGCAAACATATTTAATGACGCCTTTATTGACATGCATAATAAATCAAAATTAAACTCTAATATTTTTTGTGATCATTGTAAAATTACTGACTCTGTTAATAATTGTATATTCCTGACTCCTTGCTCTAATAATGAGGTATTAAATTTGATAAAATCTCTAAATAATACGGCATCCGTAGGTGCAGACGAATTAAGCACAAATATAATAAAGCATTGTATAAATGAACTGGCCCCAATACTGAACTTCTTGATAAATCTCTCTTTTGAGGAAGGCGAGTTTCCTAACGCCCTAAAATTATCAGTCGTTAAACCACTTTATAAAAAAGGAGACAAAGTGGAAGTAGGAAACTATCGCCCTATATCATTAATTCCCACTATCGGAAAAATATTTGAAAAAGCAATGCTTAAGCGGCTTACGTCGTTTCTTCAGAAACACCTTGTTATAAAAAAAAACCAAAACGGATTCCAGAAAAACAAATCTACTACTCTAGCTGCATTTACACTGGTCAAAACCCTTTCAGAAACTGTAGATAAAGGAAATCACGTAGCGGTTGTATTTTTCGATATGAGTAAAGCATTTGATTACGTATCTCATAACCGGCTTATACGTAAATGTGAATCATACGGTATAAGGGGCTGTGCACAGCATTGGCTAAGCAGCTATCTGAAAAACCGTCAACAGTATGTTGAAATTGCCAAAATTGACGACTCATCCAATCATTTAACAAACTTTAGGTCACAGATTAAAGAAAATTCATTCGGTGTACCTCAAGGGAGTATTTTGGGACCACTTTTATTTTTAATATATACATATTAATGATTTACCTGAAATTACGGAATTCCAATCTATATTGTTTGCCGATGACATCTCAATCATTATACCTTGTAAAGACAAAAAATCCTACGAGAATGACATTAATATGACAATAGACAAAATTGCAAAATGGCTTAAGTGTAATAATTTATATATCAATGTGTCTAAGACAAAATTCATGCAATTTCATAACATTAGAATGCCGCCTCCAAAACTAAATATTTTTTGCAATAATGTAAAAATAGAACACTCTTCTAGTGCTTTGTTCTTAGGACTGACCATAGACCCCAATTGCTCATGGAAACCACAGATTGAAAAGTTATGTAATAAGTTAAACCGTTTTGTATATGTTTTATATAGCATACAAAAGACAAATAATTTGAAAATTTCTCTCCTTGCCTATCACGGTTATGTTGCATCTGTACTACGATACGGTATAGTGATCTGGGGTAATTCAACGGATGCTGAAACATTATTTAAAATACAAAAAAAATGTATTCGAGCAATGTGCAACGCACACCCCTTAGACTCATGCAAATCATTATTTATTAATTTAAACATTTTAACACTGCCAGGCTTATACATTTACGAAACTGGTTTGTTCGTTAAAAAACATCCAGTTTTTTTTACCAAATACAAAGAAAATCATTTTTACAGCAGGAGATACCCCGAAAGATTGAAATTCCCACCAAAGAGAACAAAATTGTTTAGTAGAAACTGTTACATAATGGCCATCAAGATATTTAACAAAATACCCACATCTCTGACTGACTTGCCGATGAATCTGTTTAAGAAAAAGTTGCACCACTGGCTTGTAGAAAAATGTTTTTATACTGTCAATGATTTTTTGAATTTTTAATTATTATTTAAATCTATTAGGATATTTTTTTTGACATATTTTTTATTTTTATTATTAATGTAATTATACCTAAATACTTATTGTGCTTATTTTAATGTAGAAATATCAGACCTAGAAATATGTACCTAACTTTTTATTTTTACAAAAATATTTGCATGTCTGACCAAGACAGAGCATGCTGAGCTTAATAACTTGCACCATCCTATCTGTACCATGCTTTATACAAATAAACTATTTCATTTCATTTCATTACCACTTGCTCTGCGGTGAGGGAAAACATCGTAAGAAAATATTTAATGGGCTAGTCTCCTAAAAAAACCTAATTGGTCCGTCAGTTTTATCTTCGTCATTTTTTGTTTGATTGACGAAAGACAAAATATGGATCCAATACTTTTTGATAATCTAACTGACGGACTAAATAGCATAATATTTTTTTGACCCGGGAAACTAGCCTATTAACACTGGATGTGTAGACATGGTCTAAAACCGTTCTAATTTCCCTGTCTAAAAATGAAAATGAAAATGAAAATGAAAATGAAAATGAAAATGAAAATGAAAATTATTTATTTGCTTAAAACATGGTGATACAAAGATGTTATTTTAGTGCATGTTCTCATGTTTAACAATATTGTCATGCAAATATTTATATAAATTAAAATGTCATTATTTGAATTCAATTGAAAGATAATTAATCGCAGTCACAATTATATTAGTCTTATAATTTTAATAAAGTAAAAATGAATAACATGTCAAAAATAATTACATAATGTCACAAAATTCAATTCAAAATTATTTTGCATCTAGGTATTCCTGAATAGAGTAAAAACATTTTGTCAGTAGCCAATTATGTATATGCCTTTTAAACATTAGTAAAGGCAGGTTTTTAAAACTTTCAGGCAACTTATTATAAATTTGTATAGCCATGCAATAGGCACTGTTTTTAAAAAGTTTCAGCCTTGTATTGGGTATCATGAGTCTACCTTGATGTCTTGTTGACTTATTTTTATGTTCCCCTCTTGTGACAAAATATTTAGGGTATTGTCGGACAAATATGCATATCTGTTTTATGTATAGGCACGGCAATGGTAGAATTTCAAGCTTTTTAAATAAAGGTTTACAAGATTCAAAGAAATGAACTCGGCAAATGGCCCTAATACACTTTTTTAATACTAAGGGAACGCAGGTCTGATGGCAATCTCCAAATGTTATAACCAGACCTGCCGCCTCTAGGAAAATGGTCAACCCCAAATAGGAGCGTTGTAAAAATACAAGTTTGTTTTTATTTTTTAATAGCGGAGTTCGAGGTGGGGACGCCAGTGCCGAACACACTATGCTCGTTCGTGATCGACGCGAGCAAGCGCAAGACGGGCCTGCTGCTGTCACCGACGTACCCCGGCATCTACCCGAAGGACATGACCTGCAACTACCTGTTCCACGGGCAGCCTGGGCAGCGGATCCGTCTCGAGTTCCGCGATTTCGATCTGTTTTTCGGCGGACCACAGTGAGTCATGTGTCTTGACATAGCTGTAAGTAGGTATATGATACAGGACAAACACGCTGATATCTATCTGAAGAACATTACAATCATGTTGAGTTCCACGTTCCACGAGTTCCACGACATCGACTATATATCGCTTTGCTTTCTGTTTTTAGTTTTAGGCAGAAAAATGGCCGCATTCGGTTAAATTTTACTTAGCAAATTATTTTAAACCAAGAGTTTTTTTATAAGAATACACATCCTTTTTTTCCAAAAAACTCATAACGCTGAAGTAGGTAGGTACTATAAAAGTTTTAGTTTCTTTTCGCGTTAGGTTTTTGGCGCCATTGAAGCTGTACCTACGACCGTCTGTGTAGGTAGAGCCCAACTCCATGTGCTGTGATAATTATAAGCATGACGCAATTTACGCGATATATATATATATAACACTATATATATATATATATATATAACTATTGCCGCTTCATAACCACATGGTGTTTGCAGCTGCCCCTTCGACTGGGTGCGCGTGTACGACGGGCCCGACAACTCGTCGGCGGTGATCGGCACGTACTGCGGGCAGCAGCGCAACCTGGTGCTGTACTCCAGCGACGAGCGGCTGCTCGTCACGTTCTACACGCTGCCTCGCTCGGCCAGCACGCAGAACCGCGGCTTCAAGGGTATCTTCGAGTTTTCAGAGAGTTTTGTTAAGTTAGGTGAGTAAATAACATAACTACTTATTGTCTACATTTTGAACTTACGATTATACTTACTAGTTGCGCTGTATATATGTGAACAAAAGGTATCAGGCCGTATGGATCATTTGATTATTGCAAGCCTTTACGATGCAGGGTTATTTATTTCGGCCTTTAGCCGTCGGCCCACCGTTTAGTTCTCAAGGCAGCGTTTTGGGCTGACGAAAGTGAAACTGTTTGGGTACCTTATATTAAAACGAGCATCAAAGATATCAAGTGAGTGTTAGGAATAACTGATAAGCCTCGTTAGAACTTCTACTAGAACAAAAAAACAAGTAAATATAAATAGACTTTTTTCGGGCCTATTGAATTGGTTTTCTTACATTTACCTACTTATTTGTATATGCTTACTTGTTTTACTTAATGTAATTCATTTGTCATAATTAATCATTAATAAAAACTTTCAGATTTTATAAGTAAACACGACGCCGAGCACATCAGGGGCTCTGAGTGCGACCAGAAGATCCTGAGCAAAAAGGAATCTACGGGATTCGTGTACCATCCAAATTATCCATTCCCCTATATACAAAAAGTTGTTTGTAGGTGAGTCCGAAGTTTTCAATTAACTTACCCATTCATTATATGTGATGTGCAGTGTAAACAAAATACATTAAAATGTCTTTGTTTTCAGATATTTTATATACGGTATGCAAGACTCGCAAAATTTAGAAAGGGTGCGTTTAGAGTTTCAAAACTTTTCTATACCAAAGGGATATAAACCAAAACCCGAGTAAGTACCAAGACACAACTTTTTTATTAGTAGTTGGTTAAGTACCACAAAGTAGAGCTCTCTTACGCAGTTTTACGAGACCGTATACAATTAAAAATACCTATCTTTTTTAGCTACCTTTTTAGTTTAACTTTAACACTTGATTTTTCTTAATTGCCTGCCAATAGAAAATCGATTACCTGACGACAGATGTAAAATATTGTCAAGCAACTTACAAAAAGAAGTAAAGTTTGTGGGATACAAAAAACATTTTCATGTTAAATGTTGCCAAGACGAGACCCTATGGCTTACACTGTCATAAAGTTCTACGCGAAGCGTACCAGAACAAACACGCCCTAACTCTACAAGCCTAAACTCTACAATCTACGCCTTAGTCAAAATATGTGGCTTGGCCGTATAACCCATTGACAATACAGACATTACAATGTAACGTGTGTTCCAGCGCATGCCCCGACGGCTACTTGAAGGTGTACCTGCGCGGGCAGGAGGCGACGGACTCGTACGACAAGCACGACGCGGAGCTGTGCGGCGAGGGCGCGGCCGGCCCGCCCGCCTTCCCGCCGCCGCTGCTCTCCGACGGGCCGCGGCTCGTCATGGTCTTCAGCTCTGGTGAGCTGCAGGGGCGTGGCTTTAAGGCCAAATATACTTTTGAGACTGGTAAGTCACTTGTTTTTTTTTTGATGGACAAAGACCAAGTTTTAAAAGCAATCTCTGTCGAGTTGAGGGTCACACTTAACATAAAATTTGAAATTTAGATCTAGGTTATAAGGTTAAAAAAGTATATGCATATATATATATGTGATGCTGAGATAAGATTCCGAATATTTTATTTTCATGAAACAGAGGAGAACTAGCTCTGAAAATTTGAAGTGCATGGTAAAAAAGGTGGTAATATAAATTTTTAATATGCGACTCACTAATTGTCATTGTTTAGTAAGGAATTCACATGGTGTTGCGAGGTACAGACAACAGCACGTCAACCTACCACAAAACGTCAAATGTTCTCAATTGATATTAATATCTAAATCTTGAACATAAAGTTGAAAATCAATTTAACGACCTTAACTTTTCGGTAGGTTGACCTGCCTTTGACCAGAAAATTAATTTGCCCATGTTCTGCTTCAATTTGTAAATGGTTGTTTTCTGAATTGACACCAAAGCGTTCCCTTCCCGTTCAAGGCGAATCACTGCTCGGGTCATCGAAATCTGTTTGAGGACGTAACTAACTTGCTAACTAGCTTGTTAACACGTGATCCAAGTCTAAGAACGCGAAAATGAGATACAAATTTTGCTGATTGACTTTGACACAAATAAGTATTGTACCTACACACAGCAGTTACATTTTGTGGTGCCACGTTTTCCAACTTATTATTATTGAATAAAATTATTTGTTTCGTTCGGTTGTTGCAAAAAACACTAGCATTTAGAAGTAACTGTATTGGTCTGTGGTTGCGTTGTACCCAGTGAGGTTGCACGGTGCACTACTAGGCTCATCAATACCCAATTATTGTAAACTTGGCAGAGGTTGTTAATTGGCGACAAGTCATAACCGATAGACATACTTAAATACTTGTGTCATCCAAGACTCATGTGCAAATGCTCGTGCTTGTCACACAAACACTTAGTTTCTTTGTTTTTTTCCATCAGAATATCGAGTGCCAGGAACGGCTGCGCCTGGCGGCGAATGCGCTTTCACGTACCGGTCGGAGGCGAAGAAGCGCGGCGAGTTCAACTCCCCGCGGTACCCCTCCAACTACCCCTCGCACACCAACTGCACGTACACTCTGGACGCCACGCCGAACGAACAAGTCACCGTTGTGTTCGATCACTTCAAAGTGAGGGCGGACGCTTGGAACGCCACTGCTGGCTTATACGGGTGAGCATAGTATTTTATAATCCCATATTTTAAAAAATAACTTAGTATATTATCGTAGTAGCCAGTGCCATAATTTAATATCTGGGTCTAGTCAGGTTGTAGACTTCGATTTTGGATCGGCGAATCGCGATACCCGATTCAGGGTCTTGAAGCGTTGAACGGCTCTAACACGTTCGGCACGTTTACGCGGCGGCCACAGATTCACCGCACCCTTGTACGTCCGGTGTAGACCCAACCCAGCTTATGCCATTGCTAAACCAGCAGAAAAAAAGCTACAAACATAAAATCCAAATAAAGAAGTGAGTGACGTATAATCAAGATATAGGTAAAAAAAACTTATAAATTATTTATTGCAATTAAAATTTTTAACGATTATGTACTATATTTTTATTTTTAAGAGGTTCTAGGTTTAGTTTAGTTATGTTACTACTAGGTTGTAAATATATCCATGCTGTGAATTCGTGCCGTGTTGACGGCCGTAAAGAATACACTTCTCCACCTCCAACAGAGGCGTCTTAAGCGGCGACTTATTCCTGTAGCACAAGACAGGGAGCAGCGTCTGCGTGCGAAATGTTATAAAAAAAACTGCTCTCCCCAACCCGCCTGCCAAGTTTGGCGAGTATTTGCAATCCCCCCTGATGATAGGTCATTGGGGGAGGCCTATGTTCTGTAGTGGACTAACTATGGCTGAAAAAGTTATGATGATGATGATGATGATGTGAAATTAAATTTTGTCCACTCTCCGACTTTTCAAAAATTCTTTAAAAGTTTGTGCAGCCACTAGGCAGCACCGACTTTTTAACTCGGTTATTCGTATTCGCAGTTATTCGTTATCTAGTCGCTATAGTAAAAGCTGTATGCTTAGTTTGGGGCTAGATAATTGGTGCGATTGTTGTATTTATTTATGATTTGTTGTGCAGTGGCGCCACGTGCAGCGAGGACTGGGTGGAGGCGTGGTGGACGGGGCGCGAGGGGTCGCGCGTGCCGCTGGGCCGGTGGTGCGGGCTGGCCACGCCGGGCCCGCTGCAGTCGCCGCGCGGCGCGCTGGGGCTGCTCATCGCGCTGCACACTGACCTCGACAGTGTCGCCTCGGGGTTCAAAGCACGATATGTTTTCGAGGTCAGTTCATCTTTGATAGTTTAACTTGATATTTTTAGGAAGTCATTTATTTACGTGTCGAGGCTTTATGTAAAATTAAGGCATAACAGAAAGTTGTAACCTTATTCCGCGAAATAATACAATATTTTAAATGCTAAGTTTTTATACAGAAACGAATTTTATCCTATCTTATCAATGCAATAGCTCAGTGTAGGTAGCTCAGTTTGTTGCACTACTTCTTCTCATCACCAGCCCATATGTAGTCCTGAACTGATGCTAGGGTAAATCAATATTTTGGGGCGTTCACATAATATGTGCTGAATAATTGATCATTATGACTAAGTTTTAATAAGAAGCATGTACCAATCGTAAATATCACTGTATAGCTGTATATAACAATTATAACTGGACGTGAACTAGTGAAAAAAAATCTTAATAAGGATAAACATTTATTTGACTTGTAACCCCACGTTGGGCGCCATTTTGAATCCATGATTACGCTTCCCGTTCTCCAGCCCGCGAAGTCGATATTCGGCGACTGCGGCGGCAACATGTCGGGCGCGGAGTGGGGCGTGATCACGTCGCCGCGCTTCCCGTCGCCGTATGAGCCGCCCGCGCGCGGCGCCGCGTCCCGCGTCTGCAACTGGTTCGTCACCGCGCGCCCTGGCAAGCGGCTGTTGCTCAACTTTGAACACTTCGCTGTGGAAGGACACCTCACTGGTATGATATAGATATAAGCTAAGTTTAATGTTTCAAGCAAGGATGCGGACTAAAGCAAACGCAAGCAAAAAAAATCGGCACATACACAATCTAAATATCTGCTAAGGATTCATCATCACATGCAGTCATTACTCTAGTAGGTAACCTCTATCGCTCCGCTGTGAAAAAAACTAAATTCCTGTCTACATCCATAATTAGTTAGTATCTAGAATCATAGGAAAACAGCAAAAAAAGTCAAAGGCACTGACGACACGAGTCTTTATCATTTACTTAGATAGCTAAATGCTCAGGTTTTTAAGACTATAATTACCTACTACTCGTACAGGGAACTATCAATTTTGTAATTTGGGATGGGTTTTCAAGATACTATCACCACCACCATATTTTTGGAAACGCCATCAAATTGAAAGTGAATATATCATCTTTTGTTTGAAGGCGTTCCCAAAAATGTCATTGCTTTGAACGTGTTCTGTAAGTTGTAAAGTTGTTCTTATGTTCAGAGCGTGGGTGCCCAGCAGCGGTATTACGGCTGTGGTACGAGAGCCCGGGCCCGCCGCTGGAGCTGTGCGGCGAGAAGGCGCCGACCGACCGGTGGCAGTACCTCTCGTCATCCAACTCCATTAGGCTCTCGTGAGTATACTTGGATCAAATCAGTGGGCGATTTGGATATGTTATAAAGCTTGTTGGCAGTTGACTAATGCAAGCTTCCATCGAAAATTCGTTAGTAGCAACCAAAATTTTTGGTACATCAAATCAATGAATTCGTTTGCACTATGAACTTGTATTCTCAAACTCTGTCGGTTACGGTAGAAGAAGGATAGATCTACGTCTTAACGTCGCACTAAAGAGTGCATCAAACACGTTTTGTTCTCTTTTCAGCATAATTATATTGCTTATAATATGTTTCTATAACATGTTGTTGTGCTTAGATTTTTGCGACACTTGTGTCAATAAATTCGTTTCCGTAAGCACATATACTCTATTAACTTTAACAGTTACGGTGGGAGGAGAATAATTCTCGTATAACCGTTGCTGCGTTCTGTGCAGATACTATCCTCCAAAAGAGTGCATCAAACTCTGTTTCCGACTCACTATTACGATTCAGTGCTCCAAATAAAGATTCCTCCTCTCTTCCTTCCAATAAACAGCATTCAGCTCTTGACGACTTCAGGGATGACGGCTGGATAAAAAAAGCAATTTAGTCCGTCACTTGGATTATCAAAAAATTATGGACACTTATTTTTTCTTTTGTCAATCAACCAAAAAATAACAAAAATAAAGCGCGTCAAAGCTTCTAAGTAAAAATTGTACTAAGTCGTGACGTCATTCGACATTCAAATCAATATATACTCCGTAAAATTTTGATTATGAGACAAATAAAAAATACGTGTCCAATACTTTTTTAAAAACTATCTGATAAACGAATAAAAAAAGTGAGTCGTCATCCCTATGGTGAGTGTCCGTGTTGCAGGTTTATAATAGCGGACAAGTCTGTGGGCGCGGCGGGCTGGCGCGCCGTGTGGACGGAGGTGTCGGTGCCGGCGGGCGAGGGCGAGGCGGGCGCGTGCGCGGGCGCGGGCGCGGCCGAGTGCGCGGGCGCGTGCCTGCCGCCCGCCGCCGCCTGCTCCGGCCTGCAGCACTGCGCGGTCATGCCCCCGCGCCCGCATCTCTGTTAGTATGCACGCTTCAGCCGATGGCACGTCGCACTGCGATCTAGTGCTGCTATTGTGATAAGAAAGTGGCCGGTATTTAACAGAAAAAGGTCCAAAGATCATTTATTAATACACAGTTTTAGCAAGTCCAAATCACGATAGCATCGCTATTATGTTTTTGGTCGATGATATATGGTTTAAAAAAAAAAAACTATTGTCTGATGACGATGTGTAAATTTTATTTTCATAATAAGTACCTACTATGTCATCGACCAACGAAAATTCGTTAGGGTTGTCAGGATATTTTTTTTTTACATTAGATCTTTCTTAGAAACCTTTATAACATAGGGAGCAGTGATGAATATTCAAAAAGCATCGATCCGCCTATTAAAACTCCGTAAGTTAAATGTTTAGTTTTTCTTTTGATAAAATATTCCCGGGCTCAAACCTGACAACCCGTCTTCAAAAGCACTAAAGCCCACAACGCACGACAAGCGTAAAATATCTCGGAGACGTCAACGTATGATGATCATTTTAATCAACGTTTTCCAGCAAAATAAGTGATTGATTAACTCTCACTAATTCTATTCTACTTAACTTCTTGCAGTTTAACAAGTAGTTCAAATATATATTCTCGTTATAAATATATTCGTAGATTTTATCCATATCTACTAGACCCATAGAAAAGTAACAAATTATGAAATTTCTAGTAGATAGATTTTTAAAAAGTACTTAAATTTAGCAATTAAGATAAAATGTTGACAGTTCTTGATTCCAGACGATATCACACCTAAGACGAGTGTGTTTATTGGATTTTATTTAAGTTGTGCAACATCTGTCCTTGTATATTTATAAGTTATTCGAATGCGTCTAAGTTTAAGCGGTCGTTTAGGATTTTTTCCAAATTTAATAGTCCTGAAAACTTCACTGTATTATATACGATTGGCACTGCACTTGCATTTCACTTAATGATTGTATTTACACATTGCATTTCGTCGCATCATAAGGTTATGATTAATGATATCTATGATAAAATGCAGTTTAACGATGTAGCTTGTTGATGAATAATATTCGATGGAGTAAGCAGTATTCAGTTGTCGCGTCGAGTTGCGCTTCCGTGCCGAGGCTTCGCGGTCATACGAGCTGCTGCTTACTCTTGCTTTTATCTTCTGTATTGTTGTAAAATATTGTACTTTAAACACTGTAGCTCTGTTAACTAATAATCTTTAAAAATAACAATAATTATGTTCACTATACTTTCAATTTACTATTGATGGTTCAATGCAATCTTTGTCTCAAGAATATTAGGTAGTTATGTATAATGTTAGGCGATAGTTAATTTAAGGGTTCAAGACATAATATTGTTGGTGAATTAGCAGAATATATCTACTATGTTGCAAAGATTACCGATCTTTTTATTTACAAACGTCCTTTTTTATACGATTTTTGATATCTCAATGTTCTTACATAAAATCATTCTTACATTCATTTATATTCCGCTAAATTATTTTCTCCAATTTTTAATTTTATATCTTAGTGTTTTTTGCAATACTGTGATGACTCAGGAGAGTTTGAAAAAACTTTCGTTTGAGACTAAATTTCAGTTGACGTGGTTTCTCGTTGGGTGGCGTTGGAAAATTTAAATTCGTAGTACTTCCGGCAGTCGCCGACTTTTCGATCGAACGGACGAAGCTTGCATTGAGTCATCGCACTATGGGGCCCGGGGTACCGAGTCGGCTATCTTTTCGCATCCTACGTTTACGCGATTGTACTTTCTGATTCGTCGCTTTAATTAGTATTCTAATAAAACCATTTTTAGAAAAGGCATGTATAAAGCAATAAAACTAAAAGAAGCCGCCACCTGGATATGTACGACCGTTACACTGACAAATGCACACTACTCGCCAAACTTATCCAACGACGTGAACATCGCACGACACTCACAGAACAGCACTCGTGTCCGGTCTTGCATGTCCGGTGGAGGGGTCGGGTAGTCGGTAGACGGGTCAGAAAGTATGTGTCGGTTCGGTGCCGTGGGGCTGCTGACGCGGCGGTGTGCGCAGGCGGCGCGGCGACGGGCCGCGTGTCGGCGCGCGGCGCGCTCGTCGTGCTCTCGCTTGTGCTCGCCGCCCCGCACTGACCGGGCGCTGCACACGTGAGTCTCTGATTACACCCCGCCCTCGCTCCGTCCCTGCCACCCCGCCACCCCGCCACCCCGCCACAGCACGCTCTTCCCGCTCCGCTTCTCATTCTCGTTCTTCTTCTATGTTCTGCTTTCGTGACTGTCCCGAAAATGCTTATAATATGTTATCATCAGAAACTAACACTCTTTAAAGAGGTACCTTGACCTCACGAAAGCAAAGCACGATCTCAACATGTCTTCGTAGGAATCGCGCTTATTTTCTATTATATTTTGCGCAGTTATTTTAAGTATGCAACGACTTTTCAAACCATTTGGCGAATACTCGATTTTTTATCCGGCTCGAAGGACCACAACCTATATTTACTTCGGAAGAACGCAGAAACGGTATTCTCCAAAATAAATATTACGCTGGATGAGATAATGCTGCTATTATTAATTTAAGTTATTCATTATTGCGCCTAATGTTATCTGCCCTATGTTCTATTAATTAACTTTACCTACTTATAACCCGAATAAATTAATACACTAATTTACAAATTAATATAAGGCAGATAACGTTGTAAGCTCGAAGTAAATCATGCGCCGTCATCGTCATTCATCGCATTCGGCTTCCTAAAACAAACTTGTTAAAATCTGTGTTGCATGTTGTAAAAACAACCTTAAAAATCATAAAATTAATGTTAAAACACAATTATATACGTGCTTTACAACATTCAAAGCCAAACCTACCGGTGGATTATTATAATTACTCAAATATTAAAAATACTTAAGTAACTAAAATTGCGATAAGCAAGAATATTTAAACTTAGTTAATAATCCTTCACCTATCGACGAGTACCTAGACGTAATAGCAAAACTATTGTTTGTATTTGCCAGAGGAAGGGTGGGTTGGTTAAATAAATAAAGCATTGCATCAAGCTTAACAGAGAAATAAAAAATTGAATATTGTAAAGCAAGACATACAACCTTCAAGAGTTTTATTAACCGCAGGTCGATTCCGTGTCCAAAAAATATTATCCCGTTTGGTCCTATAAAACTTTAAATTGTTCTACGGCCCATTTGTCTATCGGGCTCGAAGGACTAAGCAAAGTTAAAGTCAAAATAAAGATGGTTTCATTTACTTTTTTTTTAGTAATTACTAAAATACATCTCTTCTAGGCGAGCTTGCTTTGTCACAGAAAACTTTTAGTCCATTTAAGTATATCAATTGATTGTTTAAAAAGAGCAAGCCTATCAAACAAAAAAATAAGAATATCTGAAGATCGTCTCCCTGTGTCCCTACCAAACGTCCAATAGAACAAAAGATACACATGTTCACAAAGCACTATATACATATTTATCATCAAACCTACCTATCGTTTAAGGGCACGACTAACATAAAAAAAAAGTTTTTACATAACGTAAAATATAACAATAACAATCTTATCGCATGGTGACAAGATTTAAAGTTAAAAGAACTCAGTCGACAATACATTGAGACACAAAAAACGTTCGGGATCTACCTGCGGTTTGTCGCCCGGGGCGCACAAGCGCGCTGAGGTTTCCCATCGCACAGGCGGCGCGGAGGCCCGCGGCAGCTCGGGCGGCAGCGGCGCGGCGAGCGCGTGGTGGTGGGGCGGGGGCTGCGCGTGCGGCGCGTGCGGCGCGCTGGGCGCGTGGTGCCGCCGCCGCCGCCGCCGGCCGCGCCGCCCGCCGCCGCCGCCTCGCCCGCCGCCGCGCGCCTGCGCCGCGCGCCTTGCCGCACACCCCGCGCCCGCGCTCCAGGACACCGTATGACGACGCGCGCGCCGCGCCACCGCATGCGCCGCGCGGATTCACAGACTAATCGAATACACCACTTTAACGTACTATAGAGTTTTTATTCACCTGTTCCGAATCCAGACTTAAAAACTGAAAAATATAAACATAAACAAACGAAAAAGCATAATCCAAGCAACTTGTCGGAAATATCTGCACCGAGTAGGTATATATAAGAACGCGAGGTGCACAGATATTTTTATGATCTGGCAGCTGTTTTTTTTTTCAATCTAAATAAGTACCTACCTAAGCGTTGTTTTTCTGCGCGGGTTGTTGTTGTAGTATTAACTAGGAATTATTAAACGAAATACTCGAAACCGTTAACTGTTATTTCACCTGTTTACAATGTCAGACGCCGTACATAAATTCAACCTATTTAGGGTCGGCTTGTCTTACCCACCCTTATCTCGAGGTTTAGTATTCGACCCGCTTAACTTTAACTGATCACATAAGAAAGCTCAAGGTTTCTCAGGGTGCTATGGAAAGGGCTATGATCGGTGTTCCTTTGCGAAGTCGAATCAGAAACGAGGAGATCAGCAGACAAAAGTTGCTGACATAATTAGTCCGACGGATTAGCAAGCTAAAGTGGCAGTGGCACATAGCACGTAAAACGAACGGCTGATTGGGCAGAATGATTGAGCAGTGGACGTCTTATGGTAAAAATTATGATGATGATGATAAAATACTGGGATTATTGCAAGTTAAGAAATAAAAATTTAAAAATGAGGTCTAGAGAACAATAAAAAAAAACGTTGCTATCGTAATTAATTTTAATCTTCATATTTTTCGAATACAATTTACTTTATCAAAAGAAAAAGAAAACGCAAGGTTCGCGGTTATTTATCAGAGATCGCAAGCGCACGGATTTTTTAAAAATATGAACGTTAATTGATGTAAAATTCGGCACTAAGTACCTTGCAATGTAACCCTGTCCTGTTTAATCGTTTGGCCTAAATGTAAAGCTGCAATGGTCAATAGATGTCACTTTAGTTCCTAAAATATCCGTTTCCTTATATTGAAGGTCTGAGAGGTCGTGATCTTCTCTCGGCAGAGTCTTCTGCCTGACCATGTTTCGCCATTTTTCTGATCTAGGAGCGTATCGTGTAGCCTGCCATTTAAAACAGAATGGATTTGGTCAGACAATCTCTATAGACTGCGATCTCTTGGACGTTTCTGTCGACATTGCCATAGCCATCGCCATGAGCTATTAGATATATTGCAAGTGAGTTACTTCTAGTAGCGAGTAACCAGAAAACTTGGCTAGCACCACTGTGCGCATTTTAACACCACCGTAAATGCATAAAACCTACGACACGTAAAAAAACCCCTATTTAACGCCTACTTCTTATTACAGTAGTTGATCAGTAAGGTTCTTGTAGCTCAGTGGTGGCAGCACTTTGGTACCTATTGATAACCAAAGATAAGCAACCTACGCCGTGTTTTTGAGTAGATAAGTGACCATTCCAGCCATATTTTGTGACATTTATCACAAGTGACATAGTCTCCGTGCTTCTGAAGGCACGTTAAAGGATGGTCAGGGCCAGGGACTTCTTAAAATAATATTATATTTTCGTTTAAGCATAGTTTTACATTTCTCCTTCTTTTTTCTAGGCTTTGATCCTCTTTTCTTTCTTTTTAGTTAACAGTGTTTCTTAATTTACAAACATGTTTTAGTGCTTTGGGGCCCCCATAAGGCCGGGGGCCCTGGGCACAGGCCCCGTGTGTCCTTATGGTAAAGACGGAACTGCGGATGGTCCTACCTAATGTCGCTTGATACTAGCCGTGAACCCTAGTCAGAGGCCTAAGGGCGGCTTAATAACATCTGACAGTAAGGTTAAGTCACTGACCTTGCAACACCCCTCCACCGCACCGCACTGGGCCCGCGTGGTGGAGTATGGCCCAAACCACCTCATAGTTGAGGTGAGGCCTGTGCCCTGCAGAAGTGGGACGAATATAGGCATACTTTACTGGGTAGGTATAGGTACTATTACAGTGCGCGGGCATGCACTGTATAGGTAGTCAGTATATGCACTCAATAAAGGAGTTGTTGAGTGCGTGGGCACGGACCAAAGCTGTTTTTTCAGAAACTTGTTCGGGGTGCGTAGGAAGTGAGCATACTAAAAGTCCTGATGACAGAGTTGAGCCGGAGCCGACACAAAGTTCCCAATTAGAAAAACACAAAAGTAGAAACTTTGTGTTTTTCTCCCCTCACTGCGGCTTTTAGACAGCAGGACTTTAGTATGTTCACTCCCTAAGCATTCACAAGTTTCTGAACGAATTACGCTACACGCACTGTACCTACACCCCCTTTTGGGACATTCGATAACTGGACTAGTAAGTAACACTACTGGCTTATATGATTTATTATGAAATGATTCAAAGCGCGGCATCACTGTCACTTGCCGATATTAAGAATACATAGAGATTCACAGAAACCAGTCCAGCCTCCCTAGAATGAGCACCAAAACACGATATGGTATGATATGATATAGCGATATATCGACACAAACTGTAAAAATATGATAGATATAGCCGCCATGTTGAACCGCCGTGCCGGTGACGTCACATATTATGATCGCTGTTTCGATAAAAAATTCAAAATTTGTGGTAAGTATATCTATCATATTTTACAGTCGGTGTCGACATATCGCTATATCATATATCATATCGTAGCAGTGTGTGGTATGCGGTTTGCGGTTGCGCTTTACCCATCGTGTAGGAGTACGTAAAGCTTAAGTAGGTACCCTTTAAGTATAGGTAATTTATTATCTATCGTCAGAATTGTAATTCTTCATCATCATCATAATTTAAGCCATAGAACGTCCACTGCTGAACATAGGCTCTCTATTGAGTTCCAGATTGGTCGTTTAGAAGCGGGCTGCATCCAATAACTGTTATTATATTATTACTTTATATTACTAGCTGTTGCCCGCGACTTCGTTCGCGTGGTCTACAGTTTATTCACAACGGATTTTCTGCGCAATTTTTTTCTTTTTTTTCTTTTAAGTAAGTTTAAGAAACTTCGAAACTCGGTGCCGTGTGGGGACGGCCGTAAAGAATACACTTCCCCACCGCCAACAGGAGGCGTGTCGTAGGAGGCGACTAATTCTTGTAGCACGAGACGGGCAGCAGCGTCTGCGTGCCAAGCGTGGCGAGTATTGATAATCCCCCCTTTTCGGGAAGGCCTATGTTCAGCAGTGGATTTCCTACGGCAGAAATGATGAAATGATGAAACTTCTCCTGACAATAATTAACACAACAAAAAAAGAATTAAATGTTTCATCCGTTTACTCGTGATGTGATGACCAAGGAAAATAGAGATCCATTTTAAATACATATGTACAAAAGAATAGATCACTCCATAAAACCACGTGATCAGCGGTTCATATACAACAACTTTTACTATGGGAGCAACCTCGAAATCGTGTTTTTTTTTTCAGGTGCTCCGTCCATTTAAAATTATCGAGATAGTGCGTTGTTTGTATGAAGCATCAAAAATTTTTTTACGATTTTGATGTTGCTCTTGCTCCCATAGAAAAAGTTGATGCATGTATGTGAGCAGCTGATCACGTGGTTTTGAGGAGAGTCCTATTCTTTTGTACATCCTGTATATAATTAATTCTGTTTGTGATTGAGACTAATTCCCTCCTGAGGCAGTCGTAATGTATTCAAGTTAATTTTTATACGATGAGACTGTGCGTAACCATTAAGGTTAGCTAACACAGAGACGCGACGAGACGCGGCGCGCACTTTTTAAGTTAGCCATACACACAACATTAATGTAACTTGTTTACTATATACATGAAAAGATACTTATTTCAGTTAGAACCCGAACCGAATGACGAATGTGACGAAGAATGTATCGCTGCGCCGCGCTGTGCACTTGTGCAGTTCTGCGCAGCGCGGTGCAGTGGTAATGCTTGGCCGTTAGCCGCCGGTGTTAACATACTCATGTTAACACCTCGGCTACCGACCAAGCAATACTAGTGTAGAGACTGAGAAGAGATGTTACTTTACCTGCTCTATATCGTACCTGTACAAAAACAGGACACTCTTAAAACCCTTCGTTTGCATTAGTCTACAGCGAATTTTTTTTTGCACTAGTTTCATTAGGTAAAATAATGAAAAGCAATAAGTATGTAATCAACTCATGTACGAAATAGGTAGGTACCTACTGATTTTATTACTTACTATCAACCATATAAATCTTCTCGTCGCCACTGCCACAATGCCTGAAGATCAAGGTATTCGAACAATGGGTCCTACCATGATGACTGATGATGACCTACGGAGCCGAAACGTGGAACATGACAGTAAAGCTGGCCCACCGACTTTTACATCACGCCACTCAGTGAGCTATGGAAAGGTTGATACTTGGAAATGTAGCAAGCTAAAGTGTCAGTGGGCCGGACACATCTGTCTCAGAACCAATAAAAGGTGGAGAATACGCGGGTTCTCGAGTGGAGACCGCGCCTTTGCAAACGTACTGTAGGACGCCCAGCAGCTCGATGGACCGACGACCTTAGGAAGATGGATGGCAGTGGCTGGATGAAAAAAGCGGGAGTGCTGCTCTTTGGGGGAAGGCTTACGTCCAGCAGAGGACTGCAATATGCTGACTCGATGATGAATAAATGAACCATTTATAATGAACAGGCAGGCCTACGACACTCCGCGTTTCGGTCGAGATAAATACCTACGCGACACGCACCTTCGGAGAGGCTAAAATCAGTCGTGTGTCACGCGCGCGCGCTGTTACACGTTCTTACTATTAAAAGTTGTTTTTTGTACGCGTTACACTTCTGACTTTATTAAGAGTTTATTCACTATGAATAAGAAAATTAAAAGACATCGAAAATATTGCGCAGCATTTGGATGTACAAATTCCACCAGAAAAGATCCGAATTTGACCATTTTCACACTCCCTAAGGATCCTAAAAGGTAAGATTTTTAATTCATTTTATTTAGGAAGTTATGACCATTATGCGTAAAACCTCTAAAGGTGTGCATATCTATCTAAAACGAATCTAAATAGTGTGTTTAAAAAGAGTTTAGTTATATCGATTTTAACTCATGATGTTTCATTGACTTCTAAATTACTTAATAAGTACGATTTATATCAATGTATATGGTTAAAAATTAAAAAATAAGTATTTAAGTAAAAACCTCGTTCCAATCAACCCGGTCAATCTGTTGGCGTTTTGTCAGGTTAGCAGTTTAATAACGTAAAAATTATTGTTATTTTATTTATTTGTATCGTAGGTACTTACCTACTTACTTACGAAATAAAATTGTCCTCTATTTCAACTCATTCACGGAATACGTTGTTAACTGTTATTTATTTATTTATTCTGTGGTATTATGTCATTCCGATTTGATACGCAGTTACCTAATTAGCTACCTACAAGGTACACACTAATTTATGCTGTATGGCAATCTTCTTCAAAGTTAAAGTAAGTTAAAGTAGGTACTTACCTATGCAGATTATGGTAAAAAAAAAAAAAACTGATCTACCTCCATACTAGTCGTAAGCCTTAGCCTAGGTTTATTTAAAACGTCATTTGCTTACAAAAGTAAAGTAATATTATCTAATTGGTAAATAAATATTCAGATTAAATTATTCTTTAAAAGAAGACAACCTTGACGTCGTCAGAAAAGGTAAGAGTTACGCGATAGAAAGAGAGGCAACTTCTAGGTGAATATAACTGTAGGTGATTAGCGCTGTGCGATCTGAATTGCACTTAATTATATCGTAGCGTTGGTCCCTATTTCTTTAATTGGTTTTCCAAAGTGAATCTTCTGTACTTGTACTATTATATATTCTGTGGTACAGGTTACAATAAAAACGATATTTAACTCTCCTATACTTACAGGGTTATTTGTAAAATATCAACAACCTCCTAGGGGCTGATTCTGGTTGCCAAATACAACATTTTTCTATTGGATCAACTCAATGTTGCATCAAATCGCAACAAAAAAAAAACACTTCCCCATACTAAGCCGCCGATTAGCTGACATCAGTTAGTATAGAGTAGATTTTTTTTTTTTTTAGATTTAAATGTTGGTCTCTTTCAAATTCAAATTCAAAACGTTTATTGCACATACATATGGTAAACATTGAAGTAAATACAATATAAAAAAGACCCTTAACATGTTACTCTGGCAGGGCATAGCAACATAATATGAGTAACTGTAGTAGTTACATTACATTTTATACTTACAACAATTACAATCAAAAAATCAATTTATGTAGGCAGGATATAGGAAATTAAGGCTTCACCTCAAAAACTCCTGCAGGTTATAGTAACTTATTTATTAGATATTCTTTTAAAGTTGAGTTGAGTTTAGCCGATTGTAACTTTTGGGTGACTTCTATAAACTAAGCAAACAAGGCCTGTTTCTATCTAGCGCGGGCTCCCCTGAGATAGAGCGATGAACGTGATGATATTGGTTTGCTTGTTCAATGTACCTACCTTCTGAATATGATGAGATCCAAAGTACATTCTCCGTGTATCGCATATAGAGATATATAGCGATAGAAATGGCGTCTTATCTCGATTTCTATCCAACGGGGTCCTCTGCCGTTATGAGGCCAAATGCCAAAACATCTAACAATTATATCAAACGATAGTCGCTTTCGCTTTAATGTACAGTCAACAGCACGTCAACCTACCTAAAAAGTTAAAGGTCATTAAACTGATTTTAGTCCGACACGTAAAGATCAATACCAATTAAGAAAATTTCACGTTTTGTGGTCATCTTCGATTCGGTCCTCTAGTTTTTCCTTTTTTTTCGTGACATTTTACGAGTCTAAAAAAATCGTCAGTTATTATTATTTCATAACTACTACATAAGTATCTTAATTTTCAACTTCAAAGTCGTAAATATTTTTTTTTGTTGTCGAGTATTATTGTGGTAGGTTGACGTGCTGTTGTCAGTACCTCTCATTTGCATTAATTCTCAATCCTAGATATTATAGCCGTGTCTGAAAGTTTTGTCCATCCGGTCGTTTTTATCCCAACAGTTTATTTGACATAGGTGACATAGGGTAGCGCTTAGGAGCATAATTATTATTTTATTATTTATTATTATTATTATATTATAATTACAAAAGCGCAAAATGACAAAGTATCGCAAATTGAAAAATGAACAGAATGTCAAAAGCGCACAGTTAAAAGCGCAGAATGTCAAATATACTACCAAAAAGTATTTTGAAAGTGTTTATATTTGACATTATGTACTTTTGACATTATGCGCTTTTGACTATGTGCGCATTTGACATTCTGCTCTTGACGATTTGCGATCCTTTCATTTTTTGCGCTTTTAACCTTATGCTACTAAACGTAGTGGGGATACCTACACCTGTATAAGATTTTTTGCTTAAACAAGGTTCTAGCTGGACTATATTGATAAATTTAGTACAGGATGAAAAGGAAACAAGTAGATAATAAGGCAAACACAGTTTTGCAAATTTATTCCACATATTATTAAACTGATACAAGATTGATACAGAGTTCTAACAGTATGGACATGCTATGTGGTTGAGATACAAAAAAGTTTAGTAGAGCAATAATAAACATTACAGAAATCCTGAACTTTACAATACTACTTCCTCACACTAATGTATTTTAAAGGGAAATATGTAATAAAAATAAAGCAAAAAACTAAAGCAGGAACACAGTCGGGAAATGTTATCGATACAGTAGAGATATGGGTGGTTTCATTTTAGCCGTAATTGAGTTATCTAGTTCAATTCATTCCATTATTTCATCGTCTTCGTGTAACCTAAGTTGTAAGTATGTCAAAAAACAACAGTCAAACTCCTTATAATATAATAATTACTGCTAAAATACACATCACATCGCAAAATGCGTTCGCAGGAATAAAATATATTGAATAACATGTATTAAAAAAACAGTCAACGGGTCAGAGACCCGAGCGCGCGGCCGCAAACAGGCAACCGCGGCCTCGCGCCCCACAAATATAAAGTATATATTAAATAATATATACGGCTAATACGACAGTGAAAAACATAAGCATAACGGGAAACTTACATTCGAAACATTTCATAACTTCCTACTTTAAGATTTTTACGGAATCAATGCGATACAAAATCGAAAACTTGAAAATCAAATAAAAAAACACATATATAGAAAAAAGTGTGATCCCCTCGTTACAGAGCGGGGATCGTGTAAACGTAACCGTGAGCCGCTTGTCGCGCCGCTGCGAGAGCCCCTGCGCAGCTTGTAGTGTCTCCGGGACAGGGGCGGCGGCGCGGGCGGAGGCCGGGGGCGGGGCGGGGCCCGGGGCGGGGCCCGGCGCCTAGCTGGCGGGCGGCGGCGGCGCCGGGCTGCCCCAGCCGACCGCCGCCGCCGCCGCCGCGCTCAGGCGGCGCTTCGTCTCGCCCCCTTGGTTCTGGTGACCCCCGTCATATTTACGTTTACCTGGAACGTCACGTCGAAATATATCAGAACACGAAACTAATTTTAACAAATAAAACCACAACCTTCTAAATAAAATATACTTAATACCTACTTATTGGTACGACGATGATATTATAAAACCATCTCCGGTTACTAATTTAAAACCAATTGAAAGTTAAATGACACCCAAATACCAAAACAAAACTCAATAAATTATGCTCTTTCGTTTTACACTGTAATCATCGTAAGGTAATTAACACTACCCCTGGATATTGTAGAAACCTATGTAAGGATTTAGGTTACATTTAGTAATGCTTTCCCTCACATTCTAAATAAACAAAATCGGACCATATAACAATGGATGTGTAGCCATATCCCAAACGGTCTCTGTCCCCTGTCTGTAATCCTTACGGCCAATCCTATATAACTCAACTAACCAGACTTGCTGAATAGAACATCTTCAAGCGTACCCAGTCTAATGTATCATAATAATTTATGAATTGTTTCCACTATCACATCAATTATCTAGCCCCAAATTAAAGCTTGAATTATAGGGATTAGATAACGGATAAACATACTTCAATACTTTTATAAACATCCATGACTTAGGTACAAATGGCCGTGATCGTGACACGAACATTTACCCCTTGCGGGATTCGAACCCGCAACCACCTGGTAACAAAGCCGAGCCGAGTCAGAGGCAGTCCAGAGCGCCAACCACCACCACCAGATGGTCATCAATCGTCGAATAGAAACTGGACTAAGCGCTAAAAGGAAGAATAGAGCCTTTAGTTTCAAGTATCTGTGCAGCGTTCAGCCACGAGTATGAATAAAAAAAGAAAAGGAAAATAATACTTCAATCAACTAAGTTTTAAAAAGTTTCTATTATTTGTTTTACTTGAGAATATAATTAAACCTACTAGCACCTATAAATTCTAATTCAGAGTTCGACTAACTACTACCTTCTAGTTATTTCTAGACTACTTACCACTAATTAGAGAAAGATACATTTTAATCTAGAAAACGAAATAAAGCTTAAATTAAAGACAATAACTACTATATTCTATGGCAAAATAAGGCCTTCCACAAACTTCACCGCACTGCATGGTGCAACAACAGTGGACTCTGCTCGATCGAGCTCTACCATCAGAGGCAAAGTTTGTGGCAGACCTAGCAAGGATAGGATAGGGTGAGGGTAGTTACCGATATACATTCATTAATCCAGATTACACGCAAACCATCAAACATGCTGAAATAAATAAAACCAATTCAGAATTTATTCGCTCAAATTGAGTTCGATAGAGAAAGAGTCCAATGTCATTGAAATAATTTTGAATTTTGATTAAGTATCGGTAACACTGGTATCTTTACCTCATTTCTTTTTATTATAAAAGGCTGCAATATGGAGGGTATAGGTAAGGAGTACAATTTTCGTTTCGAAAAAGTGTCCGTCCAACTGCGTTTAATTAGGTAGCGCCATAGTAGCAACAGAGTAAACAAGGACAGAAGAACTTCCAGCTCCGTTATGGCGCACTTTTCATAATAACAAACAATCAATTGCTTATTATTTCTTACCGCCAGATATTAAAAGAATAAATACATTTTAAAAATAAGGGAATTTAAAAATCACTAAAATGTTCTAACTCTACAATACTCGGATCCGTCAACGTCTGCTACATTCATACC
The DNA here is from genome assembly GCA_963576865.1 of Anania hortulata. NCBI lineage: Eukaryota > Metazoa > Arthropoda > Insecta > Lepidoptera > Crambidae > Anania > Anania hortulata. Next base: position 3,718,684 of record OY756399.1, on the reverse strand, counting down.
ATACTCTTTGCCTACGCTAGCGCCGTTTTGGAGGGTTTTGGAACTGTTATTTACTGCTTTAGCTGGTCATTGTTTTAACTTTCCGCCGGTAAGAGATTGTACTTCTTACCTCTACCCTGCATAGGATACAAGAAACAATCTTTTAGAGGGGTGAGCCACACAAGATAACTTGTGTGGCTCAGAAGGCGTCTGTTACCGCCGCGCCGTTGATTGAGACTGAAACGTGATCACAGGGGCAGTGCACACTTATAATTTTAGTATTGCATCTGCTCTGTGAACAGTTAAGGTGTTACTTATGAAATTGAAAGTACTTTAATTTACTTAGTTACTTATAGGGGTTTAAAAGTAGAGCAACATAATGCACCACGTGCTGCAAAGTTTATTTAAATTGTACCGAATCTTGCAAAATTTGACAACCACTATTTAGCTATTGGTGGCAATGTTTTTACAGCGTTAAAGTTTTTATACTACTAAGCTCCGTAAGGTATACTGCGTTGAAAGTGGATATACTTAATTGTGTTTAGCAACAACGCGCAAAAGGTTAAAAGGTTGAGAGGGAGTGTGAAATAAGAATGCGAATAGCACAAGAGCAAAAAGGGGAAACAAGTACAGTAAGCCAAAAAGTGGTCTAATACTTTCATGTTATTTTTATTATAGAAATTTCCTAAGTACGCTTTGTTTCATTCGAATATTAATATTGTTGAGCGCAAATAATATTTTTTTTGATGGTTTGACAGGCGATGACAAGAGAATTCGAATTTTCCGAGACGGGTATTCTGTTATTATTTGCGTATAATTGACATTATATTTTGATTTTTATGAGCAATAATGCAACATTTCCAAAAATACGCGCATTTTGAATCTAGTTGAAAGAGTATTTGGACTGAAACAAAAAAGTTACTTTACCTAACTGACACTTGTTTAAAGATTTTAAAATAACCTTCATAAAAGAAATAATTTTGTGATTTTCAGCTTATTGCAACTGTTCCTTTACGATTTAGGTTTTATACGATTGTTGTACGCCACCATACGACGGATTTTCTAAGAATGAAACAGTAGTTTCAAACAAAAATCCACCGGAACCAACGCAACGATCCAATACGATTATTCTTAAATTTCTTAGGGCGTCTCCAAATGGACCGTGTTACAGCCGCACCTTTTTTCCCTTCCCTCTTTTTTTTTGACGAGCCTCTGTAAGCTAGGCGAATGTTGGCTTGGGCCGTCGTCATAGAGTCGCACAGGGAAAAAATAATATGTTTCTGTCACGCGGCCGATACACAAATGCCCTAAGCCCTAAGGATTAGTTAACTGTACGCAAGACACGTATTAAACATAAGCACAACATTTTTAACGCTGCTGCCACAAAAACAACTGACCTACAGCTAGGCTGCCGACGATTTTTTTACCTAACGTCTGCAGGCAGACCAATAGGAATCATCAAAGTTAGCCAATTGGAATCACCAAGTGACATTGGATGTTAAATCTAAAAAACATAAACGTAGACTAAAACCTGACTCATTCTGGTCCAAAATTTCTGTCACTATTAAATTTCAAAACTACACAACCGATTTAATGTCAAAACCACACTACCGACTCAATTATTTGCGTATCAACGCCGAGGTCTAAAACTACTAAGGACAGAAGGTTGAAATTTAGAAGGACCTTTTCTTAATGACACAGGCAACAATTAGGACAATTTTGAAAGTCATTTATATTTATAAATTTGGGCTTAGAATTAGAAACAGTCAATGATATTTTTTATAAAAGTCGAGATGACAGAGTTGAAAAATAGGAGATGAAAGACTTACTAGGGGTAATAGGGGTGGTATTCGGTAGAATCAACATTGGGTGTCAAGGTTTCCTGTGGTGGTAATTATGAAGACATTATTCTTTATTAATTGTGAATACTTAATTGTAGAAATTACCATTGTTAAAAAGATTACACGCTAAAGGATGTGGAGTGGACCTTTTAGAAATTTGATATTTAAGGATCGGATCGATTTTGAGAATGGACATTTTAAAACTGCTGGACATTTTTGGAATAGAACATTCTGAAGCTAAACGGTAAAAAATAAAATATACGGATTGTATGATAAGCGTTTATACCATAGCTATGAAGCTGAGTAGACGTTTTTTAGCACGCGACTGCAGAATTGCACTGATAGGCATACTGCCCTCAAGTGCCCACCCAATTTCTATGAAATGCATGACGAGTTTTTGATTTTCTTTAAAACTTAAGTTTTTACCTGTTTCTCTCTAGTTTGCGTATAATCGAAGTAGCATACAGCGGTCAAACCTAGCATCCATATTGTACAGTTTACCGCACAATAGGTATAATGTCAATGACATGCTAATTTAGGTCACTTACAATAATATACGATTTCATGTTTCTCAAATCAAAGTACAAGACTTGGCGAGTACAGGACGTGGGACACCATTAAAAAGGAAAATTGCGTGGAGGCTGAGCGACTTTTCAGCATCTACTCAGTTCGGCAGACAACTACAAGACAGCATAGAAACTGGTATAACACACAAATACAACAACGCTCAACGGTTGTTCATAAAACAGATTGAGATTTCCATAAATCAACCTGCTGCTCACAAACAAGAAGCATAAGAGATTAGATGTCTCTACTAGACTTCTATGGAGTGCATTCATGCTATACAGAACCTGGGTATCGATACAAGAACCTCGACCCGCTACCAATTCATCTCATTACATTTTTCAGTGGAAAAGTCGTTACCGAAGGGTTTTAAATCGGGTTATGGTCAGGGCCGTCTTTTACTTATTACGGAGGGGGGCCCAGGGGGAGAACATTAGGATAATGGGACTGTTTTGTAAATGGGAAAGGGGGTCGTTCAAAGCAGCCCTCAAAATTAAGTTTTCTAGGTTTTTCCAAGTAGCGACTCTGGTTTAATGTGCATACTTACGTTGTTTTTTCAAAAAACCCCACATATATTTATTGTTATTGAATATCGGTTATCATCGGTTGGTGATCTGGCAGGAACTAGGGGCCCCATCGATCGCGGGGTCCTAGGCACGTGCCCAGAGCGCCCGGTGGGAAAGCGGGTCCCGGTTACGGTTCACCTGTAACGTTATCGCACTGACCTGGTAAACTTGGTTTGGCGCGCGGGTGGCCACGCATGGCGCTGGGCGTGCGGCGGCCACGCGCGGCGCGCCGCGCACCACCACGGGCCCCAGCCGCGCCCGGCGCCGCCGCCGCCCCCGCCCCGCGCCGCGCCCAGCGCGCGCCCGTCCCACATGACCCAGCCCCCTGCGCACACGCAACACGTCACTACGCGCGCCGACGCGTCGCCGCACCCTCTGGGCTCACGCTACCGAAGCGACGCGCCGGGGTGGCGCAACGGCGGATTCAACAAGCGTTGCTTATGAAATAGCTGCTGATGTTTTGTTACGCAGCAAAAAAAAAATTAGCAAGCAATTTCATTACTTTTAGAATGCTGCTTTTGTACGAGATACCTACTAAAATTAACTATGAAGAATATAAATCTTCTAAGAAAAATATACTCCCGAATCCACCATTGCACTTATGCATTCGCGATTTTTTCCTTAAGTACCTACTATAGTGTTCTAAATAAATTTAGGTTTAATAATTTCGTGCACATAATTGATATATTTTCATGCAATTATATCCATGCTGGTGCCAATTAAAAATTAAGTCGATAAAATATTAAATCGACGTCTACGTTTCGTCAACATACGACTTTTATATCATCGTAGATTCATACAATCGCGAATGCAATATGACCGTGATTAAGCGGTTATGTCATAGTGTTTGATTTACCAAGTTAATCATGGTTGAGATCCACCCCACCGGCTTCGACACTGACGAACTATACCGGCCTCTACGCTCTTCGGCTTATCTGACTCCAACACGCCCACTAGCAGTAAATCAATCACACTGCAACACATCGCTTGTCAAAAATGTACAGTCAATGTTGCTTCTAGTACAAGACACGCGATGTAACGTAAAGTCAACAACGAGTTTCGTGAAACCCTCGCAATGTTTACACGCGATAAGGCCCCACCTATCACAGCTAACCTTTGGACTATTTTGATCTGTTAAGTTAACCAATAGCGCACTGTTTTCGTTGTATCTAACTAATCTTATGTAAAACATGACAACATGTAAATAGCAACGTGAAGGTTGAGGTCTGATAAACCAAAGGGCAGAATAACGGCGGCATATATTACATTACAATAGACTAAATTACATAGTACTTATATCAGCCTTAAATATATCTAAATAGGTGCTTACTTATTTAATATAATGTAAGTGAAAAATCACACTAAAAGTATATTGATTAAAAGCACCGATTTAGAACTTTGCTGCAAGACAATAATACGACTTCTAAAATAATAGTAATATAGAAATAACAATATTAATGTACAAAATTGACCAATCCATGATGGCTCACATAATATTTACGTAAACAGCATCAAAGATTGCTCTTAGTATCTTAAAAGCTTGGAGAAATCTTTGAAACTTCTTAAGTTAGACGCAGATGTGTAATGCTTCAAAACCATTCCTCCAAGTTGACTAATCATGCTGCAAAATAAACGATCGCATCGCAATACTTGTATGTAATGTTACTGAATATGTTACTTAGTATTACTGGTGCATTCCACGGCAAAAGTTGCATAACACTAGCTACAAGGCACAATTTCACTAACCAAATCAATTTTAAACTTTTGCTGAGGAAGCGTCGTCACATAGATACTACGCTAATTAGATGTTTTAATTCAAAAAGTACATTGAAACAATCAGGTACCTACTGAAGCTTTACTCAGTTCAAATCTATTGCATTCTAAGAGAGGGCTACAAGTAATTACGGACATTCTTGTTCATTCGAGAGCTACATCTAATAGTGGGAACAGGTAATCTAAACACCGAATCGACAACTATGTAGGTAATCAATTATTACGTATCGGTAAACGTATGGAGTGGGGTACCTGAATGCCTCCGGTTAGATCGTAGTAAAGCGAGTTGGGCCCGAGGCCGAGCTCATCGTCCTGAGTGAGGCATTTACCAAGCGGGTCAGTAAGTCTTCTTAACATATTCTCTATCTCGTTGCGGCAACGAGAAATATAACAACGTTACACGAGCGTCCCGGGCTTAGGACAACATTCCTCATCTAAGTGTGCGAGGGTGGCGAAGCTCCAAGCGTGTTATCGGGTTAGTAACAGAGCAAAGCGAAGCGGCTAATGATGGGTGACAAGCGCCGGGATGGCCTCAAGCAGTACTAATGTCAAATGGCAACTGAAAACAACAGGTACAAGGGCCACACTGTCTAAGCTGACTTTCAATAATGTCTAACTACTGTGTGAAACTACTGGAGGATGCGTTCGAACGAGAGTCAGCTTGGACGGTGTGGGCTCAGGTCAGAACGGGCATGTTAGTCGGAGTGGCCTCAGCCATATAGACCTGATGGTGAGATCGGCCGACCAGCCACCCCGCGCCCCGCGCCCGTACACTTTTCCCGGCAATCAGTGATCTGTCCAAGGCTGTGGCGCGGCGGGCCGCCCGGAGCGGCGTCGCGAGCGGCCCGCCGCGCCCGCCCGCCGCTTCACAATCACCACCGTCAGGCCTACACACTACCGTCTTTACCGAGTCACTAACTCCGTTCGAGGATGGGATTAACAAAAATATAAAACAGATGAAAAATTTGGCAACTCAAAAAAAAAATCGAAACGATGATGAGTACAGCGACTAGTGACTAGTAAATAAGAGTGATAACATTAGTGAGTGTGTGTGGGACCCACCGGTTGCGCTCTGTTGGGAGGCTGGCGGACGGCGGACGGTTGCGGTGGCCCCGCGTAATCAAAATAGAACTCATCGTACCGGTAAAATGGCTCATTGTAGCCACCTCGGTAATCACCGTACCCGTAATAGTCGTAATCATAATCTATAAACACACAACACAGGCCTTTTAGAGGCTAAGCTAAACTAACGCTAACTTACAATCTACCGTATCGGCTGGCGGTTAGCGAGCCTCCACGACACTCGTACCGGGAAAAGATTAACGATTAACGCATGCGGATGTAACTTAACTCTGGGCATGACAGCACTCTGTTAGCGCCGACACCTCGCCCTCAACCACACGCCGTGACTGAAGCATCGACAGTTCACACACGGACACAACATGCGTCGGCAACTCGACTAAATCTCTCTGCTGTTCATCAAACATGCTATCCGTCATTAAACTGATCTAGGTTGTTCTTCATCCCACCACCAGTCCCTACTCTAAAGGGGTCAGAAGTGACTGACGCCGATCATAATGTGAGATGACTTTTTGTATGTTTGAAGGCATGCACTGGAAATTGTTAATATTGTTATTACATTACGACAATGTGTAGCCCTGTATACTCCTATCACTGAGGTTTCCTGATGGTTTTTCCTAGACCATGCATCGATCCTGATCCTTGCTTTTATTATTATCTAGCTTAGGGAGTAGCGTTAATGAAACATGTTACGTGGCCTATACGATACACTGTTCTTGTAGTACGGTGATATTATTGGAGGGGGGGTATGCATTAGTGTATAGTAGCGGCCATCTGGTTAGTAGGGGAAGTAGCAATGTGCGAGTGTGCGCGTGGAGACCACACCGTGTTCAATTGTTCAACGTGTGGGAGGTATATGTAGGTAAATGGAGGGAACGTTGACACACAGGACCTTATTTACATACAAGATCCAATGAAATGTAAAGCTACGCACAGACACAGCGAGTTTTACAGATTCTTTCTTTCCTTTTTTTACAAATTGTAAGTTTTAGCATCCGCGTAGCATACATTGGGAAGTCTGTTAAAAGATCACGGACGAATCCATATTCAGAAGTAGTTATGTATCTGTCTTAACTAAGTGAACCGCTACTGCGTAGAATGTATTGAATCTTGTTTGTAGCCAGTAATTCACTTCCCTCGATCAACCTTGAGTGCCGGTAAGTGCTTATTTGTGTTGGTGTAATCTTTCTGTTTTATGTTGGAGACGAGTGTTATATCTACTACACCAGTGACAAGTGTTTTTTCCGTTGAGTAAGTAATCATCTAAATAGGGGTTCGAATCCAAGATATTTACTATCTCTGAAAGTCAGTACCTACATCTTTCTTACCTTTATGAAACAAAAGTGACAGCATAAATTAATCAGTTGTTAAATTCAGCATTCATAGACAATTTTAGACAAAAACAAGGTTAATTCATAAAATGTCAGGACAGGGTTATACATATTTTACACTGTCTTTTCAATTTCATCTGTAGAGAGACCTAAAGTAACACTATTACAAAAAATATCTTAAAATTAAGATTTATATTAAAATACATACACAATATAACAAGATTTACAAAGTTTATAGTGTCAATCTCAAGTTTTCAACAGGTATAAAGTACGTATACGACATCAGCCTCCATCCATGATAGATGTAACCCTCGCCTCCGCTACGAGTTCGTGTCACAAACGTCACAGTCCGTCGGTCGGTCGTGGTAGTACGATGTATGTGTATGTGTGTGTGCGTGTGTGTGCGTGTGTGTGTGTACGCGCGTGCGGCGGCGTGCGGCGTGCATACTGACCATAGTCACCGCGAGCGGCGGGCGGGCGCGGCTGCGGCTGCGGCGTGCGGCCGCGCAGAGCGCCGTGCACGGGCGAGCAGCTGCACCAATCAAATCTGACAGTTAATAGCCACAGGTTAACCTGTGCGGCGCCTGGGCATGCCCTCCGTAAGGGGATACCCACCGCCGCAATTCCATGGGTTAGGCGTTGGTGAGGATGCCATAATTAACGCCTAGTGTCTAGCGAGATACTCAGAGAAAAGTATGTTAAATATTAAACGGGCCACAAGCACGAGCCTGTGTGTGTTTTAGATAGCTCTCGCTAGTCTCGAGGAAACCTCGAGCAAAGCTAATGTGTGCGTTACTGGGGCGGCATGTCGACTCGGATCGAGATGAAAGTATATAGAAAATTTAGAGCCCTATATCTCATCTCATCTCATCTATCTCATATCAGGTGTAGAAAGCTGAAATTCTGTGTGCCTTTATTTGAATATGGGCTCTATTGATCGGCAAATCATGTTTTGTTCAATCTTGTTCACAATGCTCTTATTTGAGGTTTGAAATAAGCAAAACCACTTTCACAGAAAAATTGATTTATTTTGACGAAAAATAGACTTATTAGAGCGTTTTAAAATTTTGACAGACGATACATATGCCTAAAAGGCATAGGGCAATCACAGCACACCATTTTATGTAGTTCAAGAACTAGAGGCTATTTTCGATTTTCAGAGAAACTCGTCCTATTGATACACCGTGCATTTTTTTGGAAAAAAATCTGGGGCACTTAGGGAACGAATTACAACACACCAGCTGTCAAAAAATCATATCTGTTCGTCCAGCCGTTTCGCAGATATGGAAATCCGCCAAACGTTACTGCAGCGGCATTTGCAATTACACCAAATCCACAAGGGGCACAAATGCCGCTACTCGGCCAAGAGAGGGCACATATATTTAGCTACCCTTTAGGCTACTTTAAATTTGGCTAGGGCAAACAGGTAAAAATTATGCCGCTGTAGTAACGTTTTCAAACGGAACTCCAGCGGCATCTTATTTCCTAAAATTACTCGGAGACCTTAATGGGCACTAATTTGATTTTTGGGGCACATGAATGGGGTATAGAGCTCTAAATTTTCTATATACTTTCATCTCGATCCGAGTCGACATGCCGCCCCAGTAACGCACACAAGCTAATCGTAGATAAAACCACGGTGCTTTAGCAGAAATCTGGTGTGGTACATGGAAATAACTTTTTAAAATTGAAAAAGTTGAAAATTTTATGCGTCTCTCGTGTTTCAGTGCCTGTGTCGCTCGTAATCTTTTTCGTCACAATGGGGAACTACATGGCACATTTTATCCCGATAGGTGTCGCATTGTGTTCGGTCTTTTCCGTAGTATTTATTTGATCATTGTTAAGTGGCATGGACTGGCAATAAAAAATCTGAATCTGATTATTGGTTCAGTGGTTCTACCACCGATCAAATAACTACCTTACAGGTTCTGCTAAGATGTCAAACTTGCGTCAAACACATATTAAATACACTAAAAAAACTTTTATTTCTGTTTAAAATGATTTTTAGTTAGTCATTATATTTTGTGTTTATTTAACGAGCACAAAAAATCAGAGAAATTTACGTGGACATTGGTTGAAAATGTGTTGACAATGGTTGATAAGTCCAAACACGCTAACGCCATCTGTGTTTAGATTTGCCTGTGCTTCCCCATTACAATAGTTTTATAGTCTGTCAGTGTCTGTCTCATTGAGCTGGGCCTGGCGCGATATTAATGGCACAGCTTTAGGGACAGTGCGCTTAAAGCGGGATAAATTGTCATGAGGTTCCCTAAATAGCATTTGGAAGTTGCTAGACACTAGGTTCTAAGCTAGACGCCTGCAGTTTACGTGTTTTCAGGTTACAGCGGTCGAGTCGAAAACCCGACAATGAGGCCAGGGTCGTCGGAGCTGGCATGGGTTTTAAGTAAAACGGAGAGCGAAAATGAAGAAGGCCAAAAAATTTAAGCTTAGTAAAAGATAAGGCAATTCAGAGGGAAAAAAGTTTTTTTTTCTAAATACGTTTTTGTAATTAGTTCAATAATAATACTTATCATGGCAAAAATAAAAAATAATGAAAATAAGCTGTTAAAGAAAAAGAAACAAAAAATTGCACTGGCATAAGAATGTGTTGTTTTAAAGGTTCTGCTAATGTTCAGCCGATCATGTCTGTTAACAACATAGAAAAAAAGGTCAATTACACATGTTTTGAAAAATTTCTTGAATTTAGAATCTTACTGTCTAACCTTAAACTAAATATTTAATAGATAAGTAGATCTGTAAAAGTACTTTATACATTAGATATCATTAATAGTATCTACAGTCAATAGCGTACCCTAGGGCACATTAAATCTAAAGGTAAAAAACGATCGTAATCTTACCCGCCGCGGCCGTGAATCATCTGCATCATGCGCCGCTCTCTTGCACGTAGAATCTCTTCTTTCTTCTTCTTGTCCGAGGGTGGTTTCGCGAGCGACACTTCTAGCCGCGCTGTTCCGATCTCTTTGCCGTCCAATTCTTGCATTGCCTGCAAAACCATCTCTAGATTACAGAGCTATCAACAGTAATTCACTAAGAACTGAAATTAGTTTAAATTTTTAGATTTTGTTTTATTATTCAAAACTGCTTTTAAAAAAAAAACCTATTACAGCAACTAAATAATAAAAAATGGTAAAACAACAGTAGCCCTAGAATCCTCTTTGCCCACCCTTGACTGCATTTTTAGTTATTACTAGGCGTCTTTTCTCTCTTAAAATTATGGTTGGTTTAGTTGGATGGCAGTTTAAGGAGAGATAATATAAGTATGTAGCATTTACAAATTTTTCGCGCTCGCTTTGCTCGCGGGTTATTTGTTTATTACATACTATTTAGTCCGCCTTTAACGGCGAGTTGCTACTAAAAATTATTTTGGTCTACTAATCGTTCCGTACGCAATATCTTCTTGGCCCTCATGTTCAAATTAATTCACCTTTATATCAAAACTTTGAAAATTAATATAAATGACGCAAGTACCTGTCAGTTTCTTTTTATTTAATTCAGGTTATGGCAAAAGTGGAGTGTAGGCATAAATGTATGAAAATAAAATTGTACTGCATAGCTTTTATACATTCTGCGTGCGGCTGCTGATGTCGCAGTCGCCAAAGCAGTCGCCGCGCCGTTGGTCTTTAGTGTAAAAATGCCTCATATCTTGAAAAAATTTCGTGCTTGCTTCGCACGCAGTTTCTTCCGGTTACATTAAAATAGTACGTTTAACCATTAAACTTACTTATTTATAATAAAATACTGCTTTAAAATTCCAAAAATTTCGGTTTCTACTACAATATTCGTAAAAGTGTAATCGAATGGAAAAGTCTGTCCTGACTGGACCTGGACAATGTGAACTTGATTGTTGTATGTTTCGCGTAGGTGTCAAAATGAGCGCGGGGGATCCGACCTAAAAAAAATACATTGCCCCCCCCCCCCCCCCCGGGCTACAAGCTGGGTACGCCCTTGAGTACAATCTTACCTTTACTGCACAGTCCCGGTCGTCGAAGTGCACAAACGCGTAGTCCTTGATCTTCTTGACGCGTTCCACGGTGCCGAAGCGTTCGAACTCCTCTTTCAGCGCTTCTTCGGTTATCTCTTGCGTTAGGTTCCGCACGTACAGTACTTTCACCTATCAGACAGATTACTTTTTATGAGAACTATTGCCTAGTATTATTAACGGTAACTACGAGAGTGTATTAAATAATCAGCGAGGGATGTATTTGAGCAAAATTTCGTCCGACAAAATAGACGTTTAAAAAAAGAAAATTAACGTTTGTATAGTCAATAATTTATCAAAAATAATAATAATGGCGTATTAGCTTAGGACTGTGTGATGTGTGCAATTTCAGTGTTAAATGATTCATCACCTGCGTAAATATTTTTTCCGTTGTTAATGAGCTAACTGTCTTTAGTATTACAGTAGGTTTTTGTCTTTACTACTACGAGTACATTACATAAAATAGGGTTCTGCAAGCAATGACGCGCGCTATGAAAAAGTCCGCGTGCAAATATTAAATCTGCGCAGGCGCTAAGCGATTTTGTCTAAAGCTAAAGGTGGAAGCTAATAATGTAACCAATTTGAAATACTTACTTTACTCATAGTTTGCTCGTCCGGCTCTTCTTGGGGGTCGGCCCAATCCACTATAATATCACAGCCCCATACCTGGACATCCAATTAAAATGTTTTACTGTGTCAATGCGAGCAGTATTAACAATTTTGGGTAAATGAATTTTCAGAACGTACCTTTATTCTACCAGTTCCCAGCCTACGTTTAGCTAATGACGCCGCTTTGTGAGACTCGTATTCCAAAAAACAAAATCCTCTATTTTTCTTCTTGTCATCGGGCGAACTATATATTATAACTTCTACGAGTCCCGCTGCAAGTATACCAAACGAATATAGCACTAGAATTCGGACACAAGCATACTATAATTAATTAAAGCTTCCCACGGCCCCAACGCGCAAGTACATTCCTTTTAGGCTACAAAATATGAAGCAAATCAAACGATATTCCAGGAGAACATATACGATACTGAAAAAGTTCTAGTCTATAGAACAACAGCAAGATTCTCCAGTCATTACCAGTGTGCATTCTCGATGCGGCCAATTTACGTACGAGTACGGTACGGAAAGTACGACTCCGCTCGGTCAACCCGGCACCTCTAGTGGCCACGTGGCTACGTGGCTCGTGGCCCATGGCCCGTGGCCCGTGGCCTGTGGCCTGCCCCAGAGGGCGCCGGACGGCCGGGCGGAGCGTGACACACTACGCGCGGCCGCCGCGCGAGGCACGAGGCGTCGCGCGGCGGCCGCGCCCACTACCAACCGAATAGCACTTATTATGAATTCGACAAGGACTTACGTGCGTGCCTAGTAAACTCCTCAAACAAATCGTCCCGATCTCGATTCTTAGGGATATTCCCCACGAATAACCGGTGATTGTTAAAGGAAACGGTAACGCCAATCTTTTTCCCCTTTCGAATTTCATAATCATTCAGCTGCAAGAACAATTCGAGGGAGAATAGCCAACGGGCGGGGCCGGGTCGCGCTCGGCGGCCGCGTCCGGCCCAATGACTGGAGACTGGGACGGCGGGACGGCGGGACGGCGGGACGGCGGGACGCGGGAGGGACGCGCGGGACGGGGGGACGGGACACAAGCGGGACGCAAGCGGGGCACCCTCAGCGGTCCACACCAAGCCCCACGCACAACCCACCAACTCTAAACTCCTTAATTCATTCGAGTGACACTTTACCTGTTAATTTACCAAACTCTTCCAGTATCTCCTCTTTGCCTTTAGACTTGGGAATGTTGCCGACGAAAAGTCGTAGATTCGGTACGCTAATCTTAATTCTCAGAGTCTTCCCTGGCTTTATTTCGTGATTATCGAGCTGTGGGAAAAATAACAAGGGAAAAATTTTGAAAAAGATTTCGATTCGGATCCGGTCGGCAGAGTGTCGCTGATCGGTGCCGGGCGGAGATGAATTTTGAGGTCGGGCGATGAATTTGGTTACGAGCGGGCGGCCCGGGCCGCGGGTTAGAGCCAATCGGATGAGTTACTGAACTTTGATGATAAGCCAAAGTGTTCACTGAGCAAAGAGGAGAGCCTGAGATATATTACATTCTCAGTTGGAGAACTTTCGAAGCCAATTATGTTAACCCTGTAAGTGGACCGTTTGATGAAGTGAAAATAAAAAGAAGCGAGTACAAGTGTGATGGTAACAAAAAATAATTAAAGCAACTTAAAATTGAACGAGGTGCAACAGTAAGAACGGGATGATATCTCGGGACAAGCGAGGCTAGATCAGTTTATAGGTGTTATGTTTGCACATTTACACAAATTCAGTGAGATTACATACGGTGAAGAAGGCAACACGCACCCTAAAATATTTTTCAGACTTATCAAAACCGGTAGATCCCACCTGTATTTGTAAATTTTGTTCTAACATACAGAAAATCTCAGTACTTATATTTAAAATAATTGAATGGTAAGACAAGATGGCAAAAATTGTTTGAAATATATAGTTTTAATTACAATTTTGAAACAGATGGGGTTTACCTTTTTATTTGTTCAGACAGTTTATGTACGAAAAATATCTAGAGATACATGCAACCGCCTTCGAGTGGGATATTAATGACATGCTGTTTAAATGATAGAAGAAGCTTAAATCTAAATCTCCCAAGTGTGACTGTGAACTTATTCGACAGGCAAATGATTGGGACTTGCAAAAATACTGGCTGATGAGGACGAGTAGTCTTGCAAGTGACACGATAATTTGGAGACTTCGATTCGGGGAAAACCATCAAACGCGAGCCGAATATGTACAGAGGACATTTGGTGGCTTTGCCCGGGAGGTGCGGGGAGCGACGTCGCCAAACTATCGGCAGCTAAGTGCTGTGATCTGTTAATCTTTCAAGGGATTATACTTAAACATTCGGCGAGTCACCTGGAAAGTAGATGTCAAATTAGAATAAATTTTGTCTCAAATCAATACACCAATTATACAATTCATGAGAAAACATTTTGATTCAATACAAGCTTTAGTTTGACACAATTTAGTGTTACCAATTACATTCGACTGATAATGAACAATTGCATCTTTATTTAGTTTTGCGATAACACAGTGTGCTGGATATGTTGACTATTGGTATTGATGTGCCTGATAACATCCAATGCGAAACTGGTGCCCCCTATCGCGCGGATTGAGGTCGCCCAAGCCGCCCCGACGCGGCACCAATTTCAGATCCAAATGTTCTTTCAACAACTACTGTATTGTACAATTTCAACGGAGCAGTAAAACGCAATAGACATTTCACAAATATGGAACACGAGGCGAAAAGTGTTAGTAAATTGAAACTTAATTGGCCGATCAATTGAAAGTTATTTGATCTAGATAAATCCGGATCAATTTCGAGTGCGAGAGAGCTGAGTAAAGTTTACCGCTCCATTGATAGAGTTCGGGAAAGTACGAACTTTGTCGTCTGCTGTATTCCAAAGCGAACATATAAACACTGCGGCATCGAAAAGCAGAGATTTAGATTTAAGACGCTACGAGTCTCCATACGGCGAGAGGACCAGAGATTTAGATTTAAGTCAGTGATGAAATGTGTCTTGAAGGGTACACGTCCGTCTAGTTAAGCAGCGGGCAACAAAATTGGTACTAGTGATGCGACTCTTCGCTTTTTACTCGAATGAAATAGTAAAACTCGTAATCGAGTGAGAATACATTGACTCTAATCGTTCTAGATCTCTCGAGCTGTCGAGTCAAAGGTGCACCGAGTACACTCGTCTGCTGTGTCGTTAGTCAATCAGATATTCAACTCGCAAAATAAAATTGGCGTGAAAGTTAGTTAGTTTAATACCGTGTAATGAACAATGAACCGTCGGCAATTAAATTTGGAACTGCGATATGAGTTCGAAAAGAAGAATATGGCTCAAAATGATTCGAGAACTCGAGTGGATAGCGACTGAATTAGAGTCGTGTGAACAGTTCGAGTGGCATCACTAATCGGGCCACGTATCGGCGACATCGAGAGGGCGGGAGCGGGAGGGCGGGCGGCACTCACCTCGTGCACGGCGCGCTGCGTGGCGTCGCGCGAGGTGAAGGTGACGAAGGCGTAGCCGCGGTTGGTGCCCGTCATGGGGTCCATCATGAGGCGCAGGTCCCAGATGTTCCCGCAGCGCTCGAACAGCGGGATGAGCTCGTCCTCGTACATGTCCTTGGGGATCTTGCCGCAGAACACCTCGCAGCCGGCGCCGGGCGTGCCGCCTTCCCACCCCGGCGGCGGACCCCCGTATTTGCGTTGACCTGGAACGGACGGCCGACCACTCAAACTACATATTCTATCTCCCCTTTCAGGGACATAGCTTAATATGTAGGCGCGTGCATAGCTAGTTTTGCCGCCGTCGAGTCGCGTCGGACACACGGAGATGGCACACGGCAGCCACGTTACGACCGCGTCTCCTATAACGTCTTCAGCGCGTTAAAATGAGCTGAGATCGTTTCGATTGATTGTCGATTGAGAATACCTGTCCACTGGCGTACACCAAGTCACGGCTCTGACGTTGACGCAACTAATAGGTGACTTGTCGGAGATGGGACTGCGTAAATGATGTGTGTGCACGTATACATATAGTACTACGAACGTATTCATGTAAACAAAAACAGTATAAGTATTAAACAGTGTTATTAACTAATACAACATTAACTAATTGACTCTTTCTGAACGCTACAACTAAAAGTGTCAGATCAGTATTTTAACTAAGGCATAGCTGTTTATATTGTTACAATACCTTTTCACGATTAAGGTTCGAAACACTTGAGATCTAAAACTGAAATTGATGATGACCAATCCAACAGATGAAGTTTTAAAAACCTAGACAGGATTTAGAAAGATCGATTCATCGTTGAGAAATAATTTGTGGCTTCGTAATTTTTGAAGAAGAAATTTTAAAATTGATATTTTAGCTATGGCCAAAGTAATTACTTAAGCCTTTAACCAGATTTACATATGGATTGATGCCCTCCAACGTAGAGTTTGTGATAAGCGAAATTTTACAAGATTTTAAAAATTACACGAATTAAGTGCCGACAAGTGCACGATCGCCTTTACACACACTAGCTACAACAACCGGTATGGCGACCCTCTTGAACCAACGCTGGGACAAAATTATCCCAGTACATTTTGCGATTTCAAATGAGAGACGGCGCCCTATAAAACCTACTAGTCCTTGAAAATGTTAAATAAATATTTATTTCTTGCAAAAATTGCCAAGTGCAAACTAAAAAATAAAAATACTATTAAGGATCTGAGAGCCTACTAATCCTAAAAATTCAACAAAAGGGAAAAAATATCCACGTTCAGTTTTTTGTTCGTGTGGCCGGTTTTTAAATACCTTTTTCTCGGGCACGGGTAGAGGTATCAAGATGAAGTTAACATTAAACAAGGTTTACAGTCCAATTGAAGTGCAAAATATTCAAGCTTCTAAGTCAATGCAACTAAAAGATACTGCCATTTACATGTATTTTGAGTTCGCAAACCTACAAATCAAAACATTTTATTGAATTGAACTATAGTTAAAAAATAAGGCAGTCCGATTTTTTAATTTGTATGGCAGTACAAACAGTATGGCAGTTTTTGCTATTAGATCTGCAGGAAACCCGTTTTTTATCCAATCCAAAATACTTGGTGTGATATTATATCGTAACCAAACAAAAAAAACCTGCCAAGTGTGAGTCGGGCTCACGCTACGAATGCCGAACTTAATGAAAAAAGAATACGGTGCTACGGAACCTTTGGCAAACAAGTCCAACTCGCACTTGACTAGTTTTCATTCTAGAATGGTGAGGTCTACCGTCGCTTCCGTAGAAAAATACCGGTTGACACTATTAGCAGCGTTGCCCTTAGCGTACATTTGACGTACCTTTTTAGCCTCTCATGTGTAATGTGTAAGGTTCAGCAAGGGCTTTTTTTCAATTACTATTTAAAATTTTAGAATGATTGATGTAATCGAATTGGAGTCTATCCTGACTGGGCCTGGATTATGCGACCTCCCCCCCCCCCAGCCCTAACAAATGCTTATGTACCTTTTTACCCCAAAATGTACCTTTTTGGCACTGGTTATGTACCTTTTGGGAACTCAGTTGCGGCAACACTGACTATTAGATAGAACGAAGCTCCAAAAATAACAAAGTACTTATCCAATTTTAATAATATTGTTTTTGGAAGTCGGTAAGGTATTTATCATATGGGCTTTTTATTGTAATGTATTATCACTGTAATGAATATGAAACCTGAATTTCATTTAAGTATACCTATTATATTATTAATAATTATTTGGTATTATACACACACATGCAAATATTATTTCAAATGCGACTAAGGACCTAACGCAACTGGTTTTTTATTCCATTGTTCTTTGTCGTTTTTGTTTTTATCGATAGGTTAAGAAAACGATGATTCAACAAACTTGGCTGGGACGACATTGTTATTATATCGAACAAATAAATTAGATAAACAGAAAAAAGTAGGTATTGTTATGGGTGCAGTTCTACAACAATAGGCACCATTCACGAATATTTACATAAGTAAGTACCATTACTTTAAAAGAACACTAGGTCCAAGGTCCAAGGACCTATTATAGTTATTATTATTTATTTTTAAACAATTAATATTTTTTATTATATCCGTTAAATATTTCGTCATTTGACTGGTTTGAGACAGGACATGTGACAAAAAGTATTTTCATACAAAATCTATATAAAAGATATCGCTTTTTGACGTCTCTTAAAAAATAGACAATCCCTTTTGAAGCGCTAGTGCAATATATTCAAATGCCGTTCTTTTGTTCTCACGCTTCCATTTTACTATTGTGATAGCAACCGTAGCAGTATTAAACAATTTAACTTGAATTTCCCCATGCGGATGCGTATTCTAATTAGAATCTGATTACCTATATTTGAATAATTATTAGCCCAACGAGATAGAACCATAAAGTAAACGGCTTAATACGCCCTTATAATATAAACTTGTCATCATCATGTCAGCCTATTGCAGTCCACTGCTGAACGTATTTTTTTTTTCATCAAACCCATACGTGTGGGGTATCTATGGATAGGTCTTCAAAAATGATATTGAGGTTTCTAATATTTTTTTTTTCTAAACTGAATAGTTTGCGCGAGAGACAAGTGGTAAAATATGTGTGTAACCCCCTGTAACTTCTAAAATAAGAGATTGATAAAACTAAAAAAAAACATACTTACGATGTACATTACCATGCAAACTTCCACCGAAAATTGGTTTGAACGAGATCTAGTAAGTAGTTTTTTTAATAAGTCATAAATCGTAAACCGCAATTTACACTATTAAACATCGATCAAAGTTACAACGAACTACAAGAAATTTTATATTATGTTACTTGCTGCTACGGAACCCTTTACGGGCGAGTCCGACTCGCACTTGGCCGCTTTTTATTAAGATTAGCCAACCAATTTATACAAATAAAAAACATTTCAAATTGTATAATCCATAATTTGGTGTGGATTAGTGTTAAGTTGTTCAAAGAATCAAAAAGTGTATAATGTATTAATGTCTTATTATTAGTAAAAGAATAAAATGCTGTTATGACAAATAAAAAAATGTTCCAACAATCACACCGATTTCTAGACCTAAACTAAGCGAAAGCTTGTACTATGGCGAGTAGTTAACGGATAAACATACAAAAAAACATTTATAAACATCTATGACTCTACAAAAGCTCGTGCTTATCATAGTCATCACGCATCTGCCCCTTGCAGGATTCGAATCCGGCACGTGCTTTGTAGTCCAGAACGCTAACCACTAGACCAGACGGTAGTGAAGTCTCTCAAGCTATTTGAAGATAAATTTGTCTTAACGGCCCAAATTTTATGAAGGAGCACCAAAGTTATTCAAAAGTTGTCAAAGTTATCGACGACATTTCGACAATGAAACTGTAGTGTCGAATATCGCATCAAAGAAAAATCTGACTGGTCGACAATTCGCTTAAACCTTCCAATTTAACATTTTTGTTTTTGTAATGTTGTTAAATTTGATAATAAGATATTAAGAAACCAGAAAGTGTGGACAAATAAGTTGTAACCAACCAGAAAGTGTGGACAAATAAGTTGTAACCAACCAAGTTGCAACTCGTACGGCTCCTAATTAGGACTGAGTACTTTTTAGTCCGAAAGTCGTACAAACCTGTGGTTACGTCTAACGTGTACCCGGTCCTGGCCAGGATCTGTTTGATTTTCTCTTCGTCTGGCCCCTTGACCTGGACAGCAGAAGCCAGCGCGGGCGCACCCTGCACACCCGCTCTGCTTTTCTGTCTGAAAAACATACGAAAAACATTGAAGGTGTGTACTACTTATCTGTATTTGGCCTGAGGTCACCACACTGAAGCGTCTGGTGTCACTCGACTAAAATTCAGACCCAGTCAACAGTTGATTTGTCATTTTCACGGTCGATTTTAGAGTGCAGCATCTAAAATCGACACATGTATTCATCAGCTTTTCCAAGAAAAACAGACGGCAACGTCGGCAAAAGATTTAGGGAACCCTTTTAAAATCAAAATTACAGTATTTAGTTAATGTATATTGCTGTCTTAGTCTGTTCGGCAAGTCTGGTTACGACAAGAAAACTGTTTTATTTTATTGAACATAAGTTTGACATCAGGATTGTGATTACACAAGAAATGAACGACACTGAAAATGAAAAGTATTTTATTTGTAATACATTCGACATTCTTGCTCGTCATTTTTATACGTCCCAATTCACATCGATTCGCATCCCAACTACATCCATACAAAATGTGATTATCGCCCAATGGGACTGACCTGACTGAGTGTTTGTTGTCAAGTAAACTTTACTTTTGTTTAGGCATCTTTTAGTAGGATAGTCGGGCCGCCGGACGTGCGACATCTAGACATTCGGCCAGTCAATCATGCCCAGGAATGTCACTAGCGCGATCATACAATTGACGCCGCCGACCACGACCCCCTCATGCGTTCCACCGTCACCACTCATGCCCGTATCCTATTAGAAAATCTCCCTGCTATCGAGTTTGCATACATAAGTGCCTGCATGAGGTGTAATGGCACTTATTAGGTTAAATTAGCATATCCAGTCGTAAAAGCCACTCCTAGAGTTATAGTTCTAGCGTTATCGTAAGGGCACTCGGCGCTGTGGCCTCAAAGCGGACAAGGTCTGTGGTCTCATGTAAACGCCCATTTGCATCTTATAAATCATGCAAACAGGTTCTGCATCAAGTCATGACTTTGCCGAGGCTAATGACCATTCGTAATCTAATCTCGCTGCAGCGACACAAACATACAGTGTCGGCAAGCGACTCATCTGCTTTCCAACTCCACACAAGTATTCGCTGCGACAGCTGTACTTTATTGGCGAATAATATTTTGCTGTGCACAATACACGATATTGCGTTCACCGGATGAAGCAACTCAACTTTTCTACCAAAAAGGATATTTTATGTACGTTGCGTGCTGATAATAAAAGTTATAGGTACATATATTTGCTAAGAGCTCGCAAACTAGTTAATGATTCTTGTTGCCATCTGCCTACTAATCATTATTATGCTATCGAATCTGCTATTATAAGGATTTTCTCACACCTCGTGTGAGAAATTAAGCGGGAACCATTGAAATATTTTAGTTTTTAGTCATTTTAACACGGGTATCAATTGTGTATGCCATTCTCGTCTTTATAGCTTGTAAGACATGGAACCAGATGGCGCCAATGGGCATGTTACCATGTGTAGGCAACTTTTGCGAGCTCGCGGATGTTGCAACGCATAATAATTAAAATACATTAAGTTTACTTTTGTTTTATAAAACACATTGCAAACTCAGTCACGACGACTGCATGCATTTTCTTTGTGCAACGCCTACGATGGGTTTTACTGCACTATAAGTTCCGATCTTCAGATTATTCATCTGCAATACGCAAACTCGAGTTAACGAACGCCATCCGCCGAGACAATAGCTCAAATTTTAAATTCCGCAACGACTCGATAATATGTCAAATCAATTTTTCGAGATTGTGACCCAGATACTTGCCGGCCGTTTGGCAATCATCCAATATTTTGATTGGGTTACAAGTGAATAAGATATCTGCAAAACTCACCTATAGGTCTTCATGACTCCACATAAATAAGCACTTTTATTCGATACATGCTCGAGATTTGAATCTAAAAATTGTCCAAGAACACTTAAAGCACCGTCGGATGGAAATTCTTTTAAGGCATCTAACGCACGCTCGTCCAATTCGGCATGCGCTAGCTTTCCAGTCTTATAAATATCGTCCAGCTTGGCTGCTACCTGGAAACGAGAAAGAGCTCTTATATTATAGTATCCTAATAAAAAGGGTTCTTTAGACGACACAAACTAAGCAACCAAGTGGCGCCACATGAGTTACATTAGTGACCATAGTCGCCGGCAGAGAAAAAAACGCAGGGGTTGCAGCCTTTAGTTTTTCATGTGAATTTTCTTACAAAGGGTTTTTCATTGAAATACTCGTAGCTCTAGGTGATGTGGATTTCGAGATTACCAGGGGGTGCAAGTGCACCACCCGGCACCCACCCCCGCCGGCGCCCATGTTAGTGACATTCAAGCAAAACAAGACGCTCAACATGCTATCGCATGACAACGTGAGACACTGTGAAATGACGGCTGTGATACAGTTATTTGTAATTTGACGTATTCCTTGCCAAATTTTGAGCAAATCTTTATTGGTTTACTAACTTTTTGTAGATCAAGTTTTGGAAAATTTAGTAACATTAATTAACTTTCTATTATCTTTATTGTTTTGATGTTGCCTGTTACACTTTTTACGTATGATTGGATGCTGAGTTACAGGTTTGTAAAGGTTTTTTGTCATTCTATTTCTGTAAGTAATACGTCGAAATACAAAAACCAAAGATAGTCGAGATGTAACTCTTGTAGCGCGTTATCTGGCAATATTGCGCGTTCTTCTTCAACATTGCCAAACATGTTTAACGTTTTGATGCCTTTTATTAGTTGCCATTACCTGGCTTTAGAACATCATAAGCATGATTTTTGGGCAAACCATATAATACGTTAGACATAATTATTTTGACATATTTTTTTAAAAATAATAATTATGATGTCTTTTAGTCAATTAAATAAAGCACACCGATGTAGCATACGAAGCGGGTAGAGGGAAACACTACTATGAATAAAAGTCAAAGTTGAAAACTATAAATGTTTAGGTAGTGATTTATTATATTGTTGCTTGGGTTTATGTCTGTAACCTGTGTGTAACCTTGTTTTGGTAATCAAAATAAAGTGCGTCAAGCTAAAAGTATATATATTTAGTATTATAAACTGGCAAAGAGGATGGACATCGAAAAAGTACTTATATCATTTTGATTTCCGAAATGCTTAAGACTCAGACAAAACGCTTCTCTTTAACGCTTGGTTCCGCTGCCGACATTAGAGTAGACAAATCACGTGACTTGGCGATTTAAGCAGAAATCGTCTCGTCTGCCCGTTCGACCCGACAATTGTGGTTAAGCTTGCCAGACAAAGGACATTGGGAACTGACACTCCCACTGGAAGGTCACCACGCGGGAGTAATAAACTCGGACACTGTCAGCAGCTTCAATTGATGCGATGACAACATATCAGAATTGAAAGTGTGGACACCGCCTTTTGAATTGTTTAGGGGTCATTTACAAGCCACGCCACACAGTAAAGATAGAAGGGGTTTATTTTCTATAAAAATTCAAAACAAAACGCTCGATACACATCGAGGGGAGATCTCAGCTGGTTCCCAAGGCCATGTGAATTATTAGCAACTAACAATATCATTGGAAGAATGATGACCAAAGAGGAATTTCTCCTGAATTCAAATTTATTGACCATACCTATTGGTCTCAGAGTATGTAGGTGGGTAGGTACCTACCTACTGCACTTTTAATTTAATCAAGGACATCGATTTTGAATTATGATTACCTACTATTAGTACACAAATTCGCTAGTTTGTTAGGTAATATTGCGCTGTAACAAAAACATTTCTTGACAGGTGTTTTCAGTAGCGTATAGTGAATGATCTACCAAACGACGCCCCGCTGCACGCCACGGCGTAACGAATTTGCGGCTTTGTATTCTGTGCCTCTACTAGGTATTCGCATGGATCATATCTTATCATAATGACACTTACATAAAAAAACAAAGGACTATTGCTGGCCAAATTTCAATAAGCCTCATTATTGTGTGCCCAACTTAACATGTTAAAGTAATTGAGTATTTAAAGATAGTTAATTGGACAAGCACAACTGGTCTCAAGTCTGCTGGCAATACCTACATCATTATGTCTAAGAAGGCCAACTACAAGGAAAAATACTTGGCCTCTCCACTACTCCCCCCTCGACATATAAAGTAAAATATTTTTTCCCCAAGTCATGTGTCTACTTAAATTTAAAAAGTAGGTACTAAATGGTGCTGAACAGTTGTTCATTATTTAAAAATGCCAAGGATAAAATTTATAAGTGGACACATGGCTTTACCAAACCAAGTTTGAAAATATTATCATCTAGATAAACATCACATGGTAACAGGGACATATAAACTGATAATGTAATTGTGTTATGGGCGCAAATGCTAACAAAGTGGGCATTGTTTTGGAAATAGGTGTAAGTACCTAATGAGAAATAAAATATCAAGGTCAAATGATGGTTGTTAAAAAGTGGGTAATCATAGCAACAGAGCTATTTTGAAAATATGCAGGTACACAGATAAGTATGGCAAAGGTCAGAGCAACAAATGGCAGCACTATCAGAGAGAAAGTGCACATAAGATGCATGCAGTTGTGTGGGTGCAGTGCAGCAGAGTCATGCACATTACTGGTTTGTCCAGTTATCAACATGTTCTAGGAATATTTCAGGTGTGGCTGATATTACTAGGAATGTGTGCAAAATCTTTTATAGTATTACACTTGGCACCTACCTAGTCATTGCCTCAATGCTGCCCGATATCATGTTGGTAATTGCAACTTGCAATTTTAAACTCTAATACAATAAAATAAGGTTTACTAAACTAAAAAATTCCTGAAGAGCCCCTTTATTATTGCATTATTATTTATAAATGAAAAATGTTTTTTCCTCTCATAATCATCATAATAGAACAAACTTTGTTTTAAACTAATTTCTAATAAGACTCTTATAAGAATTTTTTTTTAAATATCATGTGGGGACCAAATAAAAACATTTTTGGAACTATAGATATTAATTGAATAATATCACAGAATAATGATGCACTAAATGATTTATAAATCTGCAGTTTTAATAATTTTTATTAAAAATTAATTATTAATTAATAATTCCAAAATTAAACATTTTATAATTTAGGTGATAGGATTTATACACATAAAACGGACCAATATCTACATTTTGTCAATGGTTATAGCCACATTTAAGAAAATTAAGTTTTGCCGGACAAGAAATTTAGTTCTTTTTTTCTGAATACTCTGAATGGTTGTTGATACTGAAAATAGCTTCATTAATACCTAGACTAAGTATATCTTATAATAAATAAAAGGATAAAATAGCTCACCTTAGGATCCAAGCCATAATCAATGAGTTTGCGGTAATCCGGTGTACGGCCAACTTCGGAGTCCTTCCCAGGTACCTCTTCAATGGAAATTTCTCCATTGCCCTCCGCCATTCTGCACAAATGTTCATATATTTACACACACTGCACTGTTCATTGGTTACTTTGCAGACTTCACAATAGAAACTACTTTTAAACTTTTGGGACCGCTGGCAATATGAGCACAGGTTTGTTATGGCTCATCTACAGATGATGTCATACACTACATTTTCCAGATAGCCATGATATATGCCATTTAACTACAAATATACCTAATCAAATTTATTTTTTTTAAATTACTTAAATTGTTTACGTAAATACAGTAATATTTACCTTTAATTTGTAATTTTTGTAATTTTGGAAGAAAATGATAACTCTGTAATCGTCCGAAAAACAAAAAAACAAATGATGTTCAAACATATGAAACTGTGAAACAATGGGACAGTGCACTCCTCATTCCATCCGGGCGAAGGCGAAATTTTAAAAAGCGAATGCGCGGGTCATTAATGCATCCTTTTAGTGAGGTGACACTTTCGAGCCTAAAAACGAAAATCGAGATTTAATGTCAAATAAACTAAAACGGCACTAACATAAAGGAGATGCGAATTCCGGCGGTCAATGACCGAAATAACACAGCAGAGTAACTGTGACAGCTCTTTACAAACTATTACACTTAGCACTTTTATAGCAGATAATCACTTTAAAACACTTTTACAGTCCTTTTGTAACTATGTACAAACACTAGAAACTTTCCGCGCATGAAACTTTAGTGAATGCAAAACTGCAATAAGTTGAGAGTGCAACTGCATTGCACCCGATAAGAACCGGCCGGCGCGAGGCTCAATATCCAAAAAGAATCCAATTGGAATTTGCACAGAGAATATAAGAAGATATAAAAACACTTTAGCACTTGAACACTGATAAAAAAATATTACATAGGCACTGAACACTAAAATAATTACCTATTAATTTTGCTAGTTGGTGGCCGAGACAGATATGGCGGCACCGCGCGACGTCAACGTGACCGCCAGTACGGGGTTCTCATAACGACGCGCGCGGGACATGCAACGAGGAGTGCATTCAAAGTTTTAAAGGCACTCAAATTGATTGTAAAGTTTTTAGTCTCTCTCTGTTTCAAAGGCTAATAGCGACGGCACGCAATTAAAAACGAAATAATATTTTTATTGCACAGAGAGTTTTTGCAATGGTTGCGAATAATTTTGAATGTAAAAGAGCGCGGCGCGTCGCGCAAGGCTGCCGGCCGCGAGGTGAGACAGGCTAGCGGCAAGACGGCGGCGAGCGAGAAGCCGAGAGCGAAGGGGGGAGGGTGTTGCAACTGGCGGTGCAGGCGTGCAGCAGCGACGACGCCGCACCGAGCTCGCTGCATACTTGCATATACACGCACACTCGCAAACCCTATGACCTTCGTTATTCGTAATCGATTTAGTGTCAGTGTTTCGCCTTTGTTATTGCAATTAGTACTTTAAACCATTTTTAACACCTAGGAAGGTAATTCTCACTATAACTGTTAACAGAGACATGAAATTCAATAGTATTGGTTGACATGCACATTACATTTTATTTAACTGGATTATAATTCCAATTCACTTAGTCAATCACCTAGCGTAAGGCATTGTTTTGATTTATGAGATGAAAAATAATCCAATAGGAAATTATTAGTAATAGTTAACCAATAAGAATAGTTTTAGGAACAGATCAACAGAGTACATATAGACTTTAGAACTCTGAAATTTTAAAATGTAGGTAACTTTATTCACCCATTCATTACTTGCGTATTTTTTTTTGCGAAATTATCACACGCTTACTAATCGACAACGTCCAATAGTAGAACAAGGTTCATTACTCTTTGATATGGAAACGAAGGGATAAAAGAGTTAATCGCAGTAGGTAACCCCTTGCTTAAAGTTCGCTTACACCTGCTGATCATCGAAGCCATATGTATTGGCGACACATACACATACCTATTTAAAACTGGCCTTCGTACTTCATGTGTATGTGTAAGAAACTCGGATCTGTATCCGCCGCATTATGTGGGTAGGTAGGGCGGCTACTGCGGGTGCCTCGTTTTGTGCGGACAAGGTTCCAACACGGCCCTTTCACCGCTAATATGAATCTTACACGAGACTAGTGTCACGTCGAAAATCGCTTAGCTGATCAGAGCAGACTTCCTTTCTGCACAAAGAACTCTGGTGTAGTGTGTTTTGTAGCGGTGACAGACACGCTTCCTTTCTCACATTTTCTTTATAATCAAAAGCGTTAATATACAGCAGTAAAATGAACTCTTACTCAGCTTCCGGCGTTGTCTACCTAGGTCTTGAGAAACATCTCGTGTTTCAATACTTTACAAAAAATAACAGTAATAATGGCTCTTGTCCTAAAGGTAAAAAAACCCGACTAAGAGGTTAATCGATATTTTGAGACTTATGTCAAAATGATCAACACTATTTTATTTTTAACTTTTTGACAGACAATTTAAAAAAGACAGAAAAGATTTTCCATTATGTAAACGTCACAAACAAAATCAAAAAAATCTAGCCAGTTCCAAGTTTCATGTCAAAAAAGTTAAATAAAAAGTTCCTATTACTTTAGAGCAAAGTTCTGTGACCTTTCATAACAACCTAAGTCCTTGCACTTTCAAAGTTTCAAGTTTACTGGTCCAAATTATGTAGTTTGTAAAATAGTTCCAATTGTTTCTTGCTATCCTTACAGCTTGCCTGTAACGTTTTAGTTATGTAAGTACACCATTACCACGTACCTAATTTTAATCAACAATCATGCACGAATATTTTCTTTAAACGATAAGTACCCAAAACACTTTAATTTTATTAAGTAGGTTATTCTGCTGTACTCACCCATTCTGAGACCTTAGGAAATGGCACGAATCATCCGTCACGGACACTCACGTCTATAAATAACCATTTTGCAAACATACATAGCAAGCAAGCCGATTCGCTCGTCTCACCGCGCACTACATTCGCGCGATAAGGTACTTTGTGCGTATTTTAAATACGTCAACAGTTCATTGACCCGCGCCGTTTCGCACCGTACGTTGTCGAATTTATTGTGTCTGTAGATTTGTGGGTCACCGTACTAGCTGACGTCAATTTGGGGGCCCAGACGAAGATGACGTCACCTTATCAAATTAAACTAGCCGGTAATTCTAGTTCTAGTTTAATATCACATTCACAAAACGCGTACTATGCATTAGAATACTCGCCCTAATCTGACCTGTCGCTTTGGAAATAGAATAGAGTCGTCTCTAACATCAAACTCATGCATGTATGTCGAGGTCATTGCTGTGTTTTTTGCTTATTCAAGGGCAATGATAGTACGGTTTAGTTTGGCCGTTCATGCATGATGGCTTACAAACATCGGGTTCAGGATTTGCGAATATTTTAGCAAATAATTATAAGTTTAAATTATTCAGCGTTGTGTTGTGTTGTGTGGCGCGCGGCAGAATCTCGTCTATTGTGGTGGAGGTTCTCGACCTTAGCTTGAGTGCGCGGCGTCGCATATTCAATAGATAGACCAGAAATTGTTTTTTTATAGGCGGGTCCGGCTGAGCCGCCATTATAGCTGTCTCGTGTCATAGGCCAATGTTAAACGGAGATACATATAGTATCAGGAAATGATATTCTAATTAAATGTAATTTAATAGTTCCATAACTTTCAATTCTACAAGAAGATAATATTAATTAATTATAAATTTATCTGTCCTATCTTGATGATTTCCTTTTTTGCGAATCACCTAACTTCGGTAACTCGTACTTAATTATATACGATTGTACGAACACATACAAACACGAAAATAGTATGACTACGTTGTAGTGACTTTTAATACTACATATTATTTAAGTAAACAAACACGCAACGAACTTGAACCGAATAACTAATCGTAGAGGTTCTACTAACTACACCTTTTACGGGCTAGGCAATTTTGAAGCGATTTCATAAGCAATAATAGATAGATCCCTCTGAGCCCACGCACACTGCAGTTAGCGAGACTCTCTGGCTGACGCCGTGCCATAGGCATTGGATTTAGTTTGGTGGGTGGTGATCGGGCTCAGGGTCAACCCAAGAGATGTAATTTCGTCGCCGAAGAGCGACTAGAACCTCTGTCACAGAAGTCCACGTACTGATAAGCAGCCGCCAAGTAGATTTAAAACTCCAGAACTTGATAATATATTTATCTGAAAAGAGGCTGTACTCGTGACCGAATTTCTTGCGCTGATTCTCCTCGGTACTAGCTCACAATTTGTCTCGAGGCAGTGGTAGGGTAAAATATAAAATTGAGAATTGAGAGGTGTAAAAGTGCAATTAATGGCATTTGCAAAAATTTATGATTTTAATTTTGAAACTATGGTGAGCCATAACGTGGCAAGTAAGTTTCGCAACAAAAGCGCTAGATTGAATTCCAATCAGTCCGTCATCGTCAATTTTTTTAAACTTTTGGATTAAACACTCCTTAGTTCAGCTGCACCACAGCTACCAAACCGACATACATTCAGTCAACTTTAGCTCGTTAGTCCCTATACATAAATACACAAAATGACGGAACGCTCCCTCATACTGCAATTTCAAACTCACGGTCTCAGCATATTTCCAGTAAAATTGCAGCATCAAGCACATACCCGAACTGTAATATGGACCATCTTTCTCCGTAACACGTTAGTGATTTTTCACATACATTTAATATGAACCGACAAGTCCTGTCATCTCTTGATCATACAAAAACAGTCACAGAGTCTCTATCTATGAGTTTATTCTGTGCTATGATTAAGTTTATGGTATGTGCTTCCTGATTTGCAAACACCAATCTCTTACAATTAGTTACTTTTATTGGCGACTGCATTAGTTGTCGTTTGACTTCAATCTCACCTGTTGAAGTGGAAAGTTGAGAACACTTACTGCTGAGTAATATTAATATTTATTACAATGAGAATAAATAAATATGAATATATTCTAGCTATTATAGATAAGAGTTAAAACGCTCTAGAGTTTTCAAAAATACTTGTTCAAAGATAAAAAAGAATGTTCCGATTCTTAAATTGTTTCGAAATGTTGAATAATAATCTAAAACTGATACATGAGGAAGGTTTGTATAATTTTTTTTCTGGCCAGCCGTGGATACGTGCTACCTACTACCTGCGCATTGTCCGGGTCAGTCGCTAGGTCATAATGTTAGAGAGAACATGCATAGGTACCTACTTACCTATTGAGGGGAAAGGTTGAAGTCATTATTGTATCTCAGCGTCTCACACTTTGTTCACTATCACATCGCTCTAATAATAAATTAACGCACTATCTAGGTAGTTATAACTTAAAATGCAAACTTCTGCTTAACATATTTCATTTGCAAAATGTTCATAAATCATAAATCTTTATTTGCTTCAATATGGTATACAAGGTATGTTACGTATTATTATTGCAGCAATCGTTACCCTAAATAAAAAAGAACTGCACAAAATCACCAAACTGCACAACATTGAAATGCTTACTGTAAACAATACTAACATTCCTAACGCAAGTGACGGTTTATCTCAGGTGTCCAGCAATTAATAGCCAACCTGACTATCAAACTGTCCCAGACCCTTCTATTTAATTTGGTGATCCCATTAAAAATTCAATTTAAAAGTGAGCAAGTGATTTCGTAAACCAAAATTTACAATTCAAAATTGGGATCGGATCGCCGAATAGAGTGACCCTATTTAACCTCAACAATCGGTCTCTCTGCGGAAAATAAAAGGCCGAGGATTGTCACCGTCTGTAAAAGATTACTCTCACCTATCACAATTTCTTTACCATTGTTCGGACATCCATTAAATATATTTTTTATACTCCGCGCAGTGGCAACGGGTTTGGATGCCCTCGGCAGACAAAAGCAGAATGGAAGAAAAGGCGGCACTGTTAAATTATACATACATTCACAGACAGGTCAGGTTATCTGTGAATAAGTGTGGAATATGTATGGAAAATTGGAAAGTAGGGTGAGGCAGAGAAAGATCCCAGAATATCACGGTTCAGTACCTATCGTTTGCCTAGATTATGTACAGACTATTCATAGTCAACAAAGGTATTGCTACTGATTCATATCTGATTTTCAAAGAATACAATAGGTTTGTGTTCGAATAACTGGTTATTCTCACTTACTCATTTAAAATAGTATCTACAGTTCGAACAAAACTTCAGTCCATTTCTGATTAATTTGTCAAACTTAAGAATCTTGTACAAACGAATTCTGTGTTTGCAAAATATGGTCTCTATTAAATTAGAGCACTAAAACGTTCTACTCATAAAACAATGAAGACAACGATCAGCACCAGCAAGCGATGGCTATCGCGACCGCAACACTGCTCCCATGAAAGCTAGTCTTAGAAATAAAAGCTAATAAGTCCAAACACACATTTGAAAGGCCTATTCAGTTCTATAAGCGTAGTACCACCCTACCATTAAGAAAAATCCAGTTGGCCCGCAGCCCGCAAACAGCATGGGAATGTTCGGGGGGTCAACGCCATTCGTTTCGCGTACTTGTCCCGAGTAAGCAGTGCGTATTATTATTTCGATAGATGTTTTTATTTTAGGGTCTGAGATCCGGTCTGCGCGCCCCCTCGCAGGCTTGTGGCCGGCTGGCGGACGACGCGGGCTGCGCTCGCTTCGGTCATCATCGCAGACACGACGCAGCATCCGAGACACGATTATCAAGACAAGTGTTATTTCGTTATTTATTCGAAATGGATTAAAAAAACGACTCATTATTTTGTTTATTAAATACCTTGAAGTTTTATTTGTCAAAGTGGCGCACTCATTCGCCTTGAACGCAAACGGTCTCTGGTTCGATTCCCGGTTCGTGTCAGTTTAGAAAATTGCTTTTTGTATATTGGATCTGGTCTGGGTCTGCTAGGAGACAACCAGGGCAATAAAATAGTCGTCGTGTCGTACCTCGTAATAGTCTAATACAAAGATGTTAATTCTACTTGGACACCATGACAATAATTCTATAGAGTTAGAGTACCAAGCATACGTAAATAGTTTTGCATTAAAAAATGTAATGTCTTAAATTCTTCATGTCCTTAAATTCTTCTCCACCACGATTTACTCAGTCACTGTTAAATAATTTGTGATTAAAATAAAGTGTCTTCACTTCTTCAAACCCCTCAAAGTTTCCGTTTTTGGAGAAGAGCCAACCCCTGCTTGGGGTTTCCTAAATTAAGAATTTTTGAGCTTTACTGTACTGTAACATCTATCTGCTAAATTGCTTAAGCTTACTTACATATTTATTGAATTAAATATTATTATCGGCATGACAAATAAATGCCATCGTTCCCAAGTGCCCTGTCACGCAGCGGGAGCAGTTCCCGCGGCAACCGGTTCTCTCGATCAATCCGTAGCTTAATCGCGAAAGCGATGCCCGGTGCGAATTTCACACCAGTCTCGCTCGTCTAGACTTCAAGATGTCGCAATGGCCTAGGCAAGACCTAGCTGTGAGAACAAATAACGGCAAAACGCGCGCTTGATTGAATTCGCACGTTTCGTAATCTAGTTTATAGCTAGCGCAGAGGGGTCCGGTTTGCATGCCTTTAGATTGCACAAGGCATGCACTGTAATGTGTTTCAGCCTTTCGTACATAGGTTATAATGAGTATTCATCAACTTGGTCGTTAAAGTTACTTGTTTAACTCGATAGTCTTGATAATGCGCGCAAAGTTCTTAAATAGCACACAATTGCATTAAATGCGTTACTCTACGATGAAAAAAAAAATGTTTAAAAATAAATAAATACCAACTACGTATTCAAAACTGTTTTTTTTTCTAATTATATGTATTGACATTGGCATATCACAACATATAAAAAAAACCTCTGTTTCAATTTCAGACAAAGATACATAGTTAAATACAAGTCTATTAAAAATATTTAGAAAATAATTATTTTTAGTCCACCGTAAAAAGTGTGTCCTGTCAAACCGTGCATCCAACGAATTCAATCTTTGATTACAAAAATGTGGGTGTAGCAATTTTAAAATTAACTGCTTCTAACTAGTGGAATGTAACAAAGCGGACTTCATTAAGTTCACCATCACATCTATATTCTAATGCAGCTCGGGCGAGTACCTACTAGGTACCTAGGTATTACTACTCACGCACGAAAGTATAAGATTGCATGTCATGTAACTCGTTGCTGCAGCTTAGATATAAACAAGTGGCGGCTTTTTGCCCCACTGGCTGGGTAGCGACAGTCGACTGCGACACTGCAAGGCAGACTAGAGCCCGTATTCATAAGCCAGTTACGTAGTCACACTAAAAACAAGAAATATTTCTTAAAGTTGTCTAGAATCCTGATGTAATGATGCTGTTCAAAATTGTAGAATAACTAACTTTTCTTTTGATGATAAAGTGACAGTATTACTTGAGTGAATGGTTGATTTTCTTGCAAATACAATTTCTAGTCAGTAATTAAAGACAAAGTCTACAGGGCGATGTGCAGCTAAATCTGCACATGGGGCCTTTTCCTTGATTTCCTTATCGTCTGAATACAGTATGACTTGAAAATTCTGCCGTAGTTGTTTACGGTTCAATTGCGCAATTTACTGACACTCATTATCATGTAGTTCTGGCTGTCTAAGACACCTGTCCTACAGAGATCTCGCATATCTAGGTGGATAACAAATCGTAAGTGCGGCAATCTACCAAGGTTTAGTCGTTTGTGACGCAATACTTTCTTTGAAAAGTGATAAAATGTTGGTTCAGCCAGCCAGAATTTGACCTTTTCGGCTTTTCCGACACTTTCGATTTCAGCTTCTAAAAGGTTTTAGGGCCCCGTTTCTTAACAAAAAGATGGTGACGCGATACGTGACGGCATCTAAAGTGATTTTTTTAACCATTATGATGCAACATCCTTCGAGAAATCTTGAAAAACGTGTGTCCAGCCAGCCATAAATCAGGCTGGCTGAACCATTTTATTTTTCTCAATATTAAACGAAATATCACATTTTGGACCGATCTTTATATATAAAAGTCTTGTGACGCGATGTGTGACGGGGGTGTCCTTCGACCCGCCTAAAATTTTTAGTTCTAATTTAACATGGTCCAACCGTATTGGCCTAAACTTATAAAGTAAAATTATTGTTTAGCCTAATAGTTGTTTTGCCACTATTATAGTTTGGTCTGAGAATTGAAAGCCCTAATTTTAAATGCACTAAACTATATTGGCATAACTTTCTTTCGGCATTACGACGATTTTACTTCAATAATGAAAGCTCTAATTTTAGAATTTCTAATATGAAATAACTAATGTGAAAAATGTATTGGCCTAAGAAACGAATTGCCACAAAACCGACACCAAGCAAAACCGACTACCCATAGAGTGTAATTTAGAAGCGCGTAAGCACGGAAGGGTGAGGCGGCCCGCGGGCTGAGGAGCAGGGGGTTTTAACGCACGCCGCCGCGGCTGAGGCTGGCCGGCAGAGCCGAAGCTGCGGTAGTGGGCGAAAGCCATCTGCGACGATAAGCCTGCGTGGGACCGCCGGAGCCCCGCAGTGCCGGAGCTGCCGTGACATAAACTATGCATGCTGCATGTTGCATGCTTGCTTGAATGCTGCATGCTTGCTTGCATGCTGCTTGCTTGTTTTCATGCATGCATTGCTTGCTTGTTATCTTGGCATACATATATTATATTATATTGTTTTGTACTTTTGTGCGTTTTAATTTAATGCGAATTACTATTTAGTAATTGTAAGTAGTAGAGATTACAAATTGTTCCGCCTAATGTCACATTTGGCAAGTTACAATATGGCGATAAAAATAGACTAAACACAATTATAAAAAGTAAAATTGTGCGAAAAAAAATTAGGCTGACCGTTGGTGTGCCATTGCCAATTAGAAGAACAAAAAATTTGGCGACCCAATATATACCCGTGTGACGGCTCTCGACCAGATTTGAACCTCCGTGACGCACGTGTGTAGGAATTATTCTAAAAAAACTTGAAGGTTCAGCTGGAATTTTCTGGCTGTCTGAACCACCATTTACTATCACTTCCAGCTGTTCTACGTAGAAAATCGTCTAATATTAAGTGACGGGGACGGAGAATACGATTTGTCGTTTGTGACGGCTCTAAGTGCCAGCAAACCAAAGTTATAAGCATTTCTTTTTTTTTCCATACATTGGTGCAATTACATCAACCGGGGTGACCACACTGCCCTTTTTATAGGAATGCAAGGACATCATAGTTCAAATCTAGGCAAAATGTTTGAGATTTTTTAACTTAAGATTTGTTATCCACCTAGATATGCGAGATCTCTGTAGGACAGGTGTCTCAGACATCCAGAACTACATTAATTATCAACCAAGCCTTTAAAAATTAACAATTACTAAACTGTAAAACATTTTTAAAAATGCACTTTGTGAAACTACAAAACAATGACTAGCTTATTGCTACGGCCCTGCACACTACAGACATGTGTTACACACTTGCATATGGCGGCGTTCTAAGGCTTCTATTTTGTAGACCGTTGTCTACGGGAAGTCGCTTATTGATCAAGAACTCGGTTATGGTGACTAAGTGCTTACGCAATGGGGTAGACAGAGTAATGTTGACAGAATTATGGCTACTGCAGTACTGAGTGCAGTACCTACAATTAACAATATGCAATTCTAATTTAAAATCAATAGGTAGAATATCTGGGCCACGTGGCACTTTTTCAAAAGTTTCAGAACTTACGTATGTAAGTACTTTACATACATAAGTTCTAAAACTTGAAAAAGTGCCACGTGGTTTTGACCATTTCGCCATAATGACATTTATCATAAGCATCTCCGTGCTCTGGAGACGTATTTTTGAATCATGCGAATTCCAATCCGAATACGAAATCGCAAGATTCGTGTGCGAATATCTAAAATCACTATTTTTGAAAATTCATTCCGTGAATTCTGCAACGAGTGGTTCTACCCACTCGTTTTTCGTTTTCTATTCTACTAGTAGAAAGTACGGAAAAATGACATTGACAAGTAAACATATGTTTGACAGAAATTTGACATAATAACTTTTTATTTACGTTCGTTAATGAGTTTTTGCTTCATGGTTTATAGTATTTTCTGCGTGAAACAAAAATTGTTACAAGATTTCAATTTAATTGCAACACCTATTTCGAGTGATTCAAAAATGCCTAAAATCAGAAGCAATAGAAACTACTTTCATACACGAATTGTTTTCGTGTTCGAATTTAAGATTCATTTCTAATGCTCCAAAAATACGTCTCCTGTTAATAGAGGCCTTTAGGACGGCTTGATTACATCTGAGGGATAAGCTTAAAGTAAAGGGAAATACATAATTGTGATGATTAGTGATAGATAACATACAAAGAAAAGAAAGAAAATCTGGTACATAAAGGCGGCATCGGTACTCCCATACAAATTGACCGATTGAAGGAGGGTTTCAATGTATTTTCAACCGACTTCAAAAAACGAGGAGGTTCTCAATTCGACTGTATGTTTTTTTTTTTTTTTTGTATATTTGTTACGCGATTACTCCGCCAATTATGAATCGATTTTAATGATTCTTTTTTTGTTTGGTAGATCATACTTCAGAGGTGGTCCCATATAAATTTTATCGAAATTGATTTAGAACTTTTTGAGAAAATCAACAAATATATACCCAGATAGTATTTTGGTTGTGGTTCTTGTTACCTATCTTCGTCAAATATGAGCCGATTTTGATGATTTTTATTTTATTGAATAGCTTATACTTCAAAGATAATATGCTAAAAGTTAACAAAATAAAAATCACCCCTAAGGGTAGGAAAATAGGGGATGAAATCGGTGTTCAGCAGTTAGATTAGGATTTATCACTAAAAATTGATGAAATAAGTAAATTTTATTAAAAAAAATAAAACCGACTTCAAAACACTAAAATGCTAAAAATAATCCTAACACTTAAGTACCTAATCAGTTACTTTTGGAGTCGGTGCAAACAAAAACATTGAATCTCTCATCGGCTGGCACCGACTCCAAAAGTAACTGATTAGGTACTTAAGTGTTAGGATTATTTTTAGCATTTTAGTGTTTTGAAGTCGGTTTTATTTTTTTTAATAAAATTTTTTCTCCCATGTTCTTTCGCAAAATTGTTTAGTTTTATGAGTGGAATGCACTATTACTACTTTCCTGAGATATGGCCACGTTAAGCATAGATTCATCATGATCATAATTATAAAAATGTATTTGCATGCTATTCTTAGATGGCTGAAAAAGCTGAACTTCATGAGTTAATGACACAATTAACACCTATAAAGTACCTTTTTTCAAAGGCAAAGAAATATTCATTTTAGGCTTTTAGCCATAGGACGTCTACTGCTCCAACATGGGCCTCCTCCAAGGACTTCCAGATTAGCCGGTTGGAAGCAGCCTGTATCCAGCGGCTTCCTGAAACATTGCATGCCTGTCTGCATTCTAGAACCTTACTGCCCCATCGACCGTCAGTTCTACGTGCTATGTGCCCTGCCCACTGCCACTTTTAACTTGCTAATCCGTCGGGCTATATCAACGATTTCGATGTGTTTACGGATCTCCTCATTTCTAATTCAATGTCGCAAAGAAACACCAAGCATATTAGCTGGGCCCTTTCCATAGCACGCTGCGTAACCTAGAGCTTTCTTATGAGGTCTATTGTGAAGAGCTACGTTTCTGTTTCAATGGTATATGTCATCAATGGTAACACACACGACTTGGATGAGAAAACGTAGGTTCCCGAACGCTACCTAGCTGAGTTGGATTCGGCGATTGATTGACCTCCTCAAAATTTGACCTACCCAACTGGATCACTTGTCTTAGACATATTTGGCAACAATTTAAATTTAACCATTGTATTTTACAACTAATGTAAATTTTATGAAAAAAAAACACTTCAAAAAACTAAAAAGCTAAAAATAATCCTAACACTTAAGCAAACGAAAACATTGAATCTCTCATCGACCGGCACCGACTCTAAAAGTAACTGATTAGGTAGGTAGGTACTTAAAAAGTTTTCAGATTATTTTTGGTTTTTTGAAGTCGGTTTAATTATTTTTTCAAATATTGACTTATTTCATCTATTTTTAGTGATAAATCCTAATCCAAACAAATCTTAAGAGTGCAAACAAAATTTTCTATTTTTCCACCCTTACAATATTAAAAAATTGCGGAAATAACTTCACCCAGCTATTTCCGCATTTTTTAAATATTGTATCTTTAAAGTATATGGTATTCAATAAAAATCATCAAAATCAGTTTATATTTGTCGAAGAGATTGAAACATAGATACAAAAATCAGTTGGCGTGGTATGGAGTTCATCCAATTTTTGATGATTTTCCTATAGATCCCATCATCCGAATTTGACTAAATTTAAATATGGGACATTCCGAAAGTACTTCCTTTTGAACGAAAAAAGAATGATCGAAATTGGTCAACGTAGAAACGAATAATCGCATAACATACATAAAAAAGATTCCGTCGAATTGAAACCTCCTCCGAAATCTGTTAAAAAGTAATACTTACTGAAACTTGAAAAATAAATATTGACATAATAATCCCAGATCGCCGTCCAAATACCGCTACATAGTGCCCAGAAGGCATTTCCACGCTGTATAGCAAAACTGATACGTAAAATGATTAATAACATGTATTTACAATTTCATGAAAAGATCTCCCAAATGATACTGAGCCTACAGCAAATAAGTAACAACAATCTTAAGGGCTAATAAATATTTTTTTGTAAAAGTGACGGACTTTTTTACTGTCATCATAGTAAGGCACAAAAAAATCACGTTTATTTTTAATATGGTCCATATTTACCAGGCTTGACCTTGAAGATGCGTTCTAAATGATAATTGTATGCGAGGACCAAAATTATTTTTCGTGTTTTGACCCGTGTTCTTTGGCAAGCTTATTAAATATGCACGACAATTTAATCATAATCATAAATCATAAATCTTTATTGTGGAGCACAGGTGTACATTGGTCCTACAAGGGTTTGTCTTAGAACTAACCGTGTCCTGCCTTCTTGGCGTACAATTAAAAAAACAAAGGATGAAAAACAAAATTAAAATCTGCGTTAATAGGCGTACAAAAACAAATTGAAACGATCGTAATAATAAAAAAGAAATACAATTAAAGTCACTTGCAGCATAGATTTCTTTATTAATTTTCTTTGCTTGCAGTAAATAAAAGTATACAGTACACAATAAAATAATCAGTCCAAGAGTTTATATATTTTTATCTGTCAGGAATTCATTCAATGAGTAATAAGATTTGTCAATTGGAAATGCTTTTAATTTAATTTTGAAACTTTGTCCTGCAACATGGATACAAACAAGATCACATTAGAGTTACACACTTACACGTTGCGAGTTGTTCAGGTTAAAAACTTATAAAATAAATCCATCACGGGTAGAACAGTATAACTGAAACGTTGTTTATCGATTAGTAGACACCGAACCTGTTTTAGGTCCATTGAAATGATTTTCAAGTAGGTAAATTATAACTGCCAGCCAGTGGGAAACTATACAGTTGTTCAATGCGAACTAGGTACCTTGGCGGATATTGGTAAAGTTTTTCTGCCTTTGGAATAAGTTTTTCATAGCTTAGTTACCTAGTTATGTAGTTAAAAAGATAATTGGAACTAATTCAATGGAATAATATTAATGGTTTCCGTCTTTTAAGACCTTTCTAAAGTTTAAAAGACCTAGCTACCATGATATCACCTATTATTTTTATGAAAAACAATTGCGTTATTTGCAAGACTACCTCTTTAGCTCCAGTTAAAAACATACACTAAATACTTGCGTAACTTTTAGGTAAATAAATAAAAACTGGTCTTCTCTTCTCTAGGTACAAAACGCCTCAGGCGTAAGAATCATCATAATCAGCCCACACTGCTAGCCATAGGCCTCTTTCCAAGACCCGTCTGTTTATACTCTCATTACCTTTCAGAATTAGATCTCTATTAGTGACACTATCGTATGACAAGTTATAGAGTAAAATAGTGTCCTTTTTAAATCAATGGGTTTTTTTGTAACCGATAATGCGGTTTTATTTATTTTTTTCAAAATCAGGCTAGAGACTCCTTGGAGTATTTTTCTTACCTCATAGTTACGGATTTGGCCATTCTTGCTCACTTGAAAATTTCGTCCTGTATGGATAATACTTAGATTAAAATGTAGATAATCTATCAGTCATCGCATCACGCGTGAACGGGTGGAACAATTCGCTAATTCTTTTTTGTTGCGTTAATTATTGTCAGGAAAGAAGGTTCTTTTGAAAGAAAAATTTAAGAAAATTGCGCAGAAAATCCTTTATGAATAAACTAAAACCCGAACGAAGTCGCGGGCAACAGCTAGTAATTTATATAATAATGTAGGGTAGGTACCTATAAGTATTAATATCTGGCATTTTAAATGACGACGACCGTCTGGTGTAGTGGTTCACGCTCCGGACTACAAAGCCAGCGGTTGCGGGTTCGAATCCCGCAAGGGGCGGATGTTTGTGTGATGAGCACGAGTATTTGTACCTAAGTCATGGATGTTTATAAAAGTATTTAAGTATGTTTCTCCGTTATTTAGTCGCTATAATACAAGCTTTGCTTAGTTTGGGGCTAGATAATTGGTGTGATTGTAAAAAACAATTTAAAAAAAACAATAAATAAATAAAAATGCTGGTTAACTGCATAAGTCCAGTTCAGTTATTGAGAACTTACGATCTAGCCCTAGCCCTTTCATATTCATATTACATTATTCCTAATAAAGCTATTCAGCTATTTTTTGAAAGCGTAGACGTGAGCTGCGACTGAAACGAATGGAGGGCTCTTGAAAAGCGTTTGTTCAGCAACCCGTTTGAGGGGTGCGTTTCTCCGGTTACTGCTTATTCGCAGAATAGTGGTACCTACAAGTTATTCTACGATATGATGGACAGCTTTGATGATACACGACATCAACTACTTAGGTCCACTTGCGCTTCTCAGGATTCGTGCACTAACACGGTATTAAATATCATTCTAAACATACCCTGTCTATTTAATAAAAGTTTAATGAGTGACTTTGCGAGTATGGAAATATGAGCCCCAAATGGCTGTAAGTATCTTTTGACTGCATTGATACAAAGCTTTGGCTAAGATCCTTCTAAACTTCCAAGGGTCCATAACAGAACCAGAGGGGTAGAAAGTGAGAGAAGACAGTAGATGAGAAAAGAAATTAAGGCACATCTCTTTTCTTTCCTTTTTTGTCTGAATTATGTATAATATTGTGTGCCAATTAAAATTATTCTTATTCTTTGGTTTCGTTTTTCCTTTGGAGTTCTTCTAATAAAATAATTAGGCTCAAAAAACAAGGTTGTAATTTTTTATCGTAATCAGTGCTTTGATCAAGTGATCGAAGTAATCAGTGTCATTATTTTTAATAAGGCCTGTAACACCTAAGCTAAACACCACTAAAGAGAGTATTACAAATTGATCCTATGATGACAGCAAATAGCTAAATGATTTGTATTACAGAAATCAGAAACAATGACGGTACCACAACACCCAGACCTGAGAATATAGACAAGTTATGATTCTACATTGACCGACCAGAAATCGAATCCGGGACCTCAGATAAGGCGATACCAAGTCCGGCATCCTTGTCTCTCGGCTACGGAGGTCGTCAAATGGTCTAGTTTCAGTAATCTCCCACCGAGATGCATCCACAAACATGCCGGCACAATTTTTACGTAATACAAGGGTAATTACGTGATTCAAATCGTTGAATTTAGTATACGCATAGAAAATGTATCACTTCATGAACATGAGCGTTTGTACATAAGTCATGGATGTTTAAAAAAGTATTTAAGTAAGTATGTGTATCCGTTATCTAATCGCCATAGGTAGTACAAGCTTTTCTTAATTTGGGGCTAGATAATGGTGTGATTCTGAAAACAAATTATTTATCATTATTATACCTGCTTTAAAAGGGACGACAGCGGGTATGTTCCCACATTAAGTCCTCTCCCCTGTCACATAGGTGACATGATGATGACGATAGCGTCATCATCATGTCAGCCTATTGCAGTCCACTGCTGGAAGGAAGCCTCCCCCAAAGAGCGCCACACCACGTTCTCCCGCTTTTTTATCCAGCCACAGTCGGCCATCTTCCTAAGGTCGATACCCCCTGTACCTATACTCACTTAAAACTTAGTTTCCTCCAACCGATGTTAGAAAGACGTTGGACTCGCTTTCATGCTTCCCGTGTTGCCGCACTCTTACGCTATGAGAAAACTGACCGAGGAGTACTAAGTGACAGAGGACAGGGGG
The DNA here is from genome assembly GCA_963576865.1 of Anania hortulata. Classification (NCBI taxonomy): domain Eukaryota; kingdom Metazoa; phylum Arthropoda; class Insecta; order Lepidoptera; family Crambidae; genus Anania; species Anania hortulata. The sequence goes on along the minus strand of OY756399.1, from coordinate 3,676,576 downwards.
GCACTCCTCTTCCCTTCGCCCTGTGATCTCATCGATACGGGTAACGCTTCGGCTGCGAGCTTATGCTTGTAGAGGATATATAAAATTATGAATCTAATAATTTTATTTTTGCAAATAGGCCTTTAGTGGTACTACGTTCCAATTTTACCACAAATTAATTCATCATTTCAGCCATAGGACGTCCACTGCTGAACATAGGCCTCCTCCAGTGACTTCCAGATTGGCCGGTTGGAAAGCGGCCCGCATCCAGCGGCTTCCTGCAACCTTTACCAGGTCGTCTGTCCACCTTGTAGGTGGACGTCCTACGCTGCGCTTGCCGGTACGTGGCCTCCATTTCAGAACCTTTCTGCCCCATCGGCCGTCAGTTCTACGTGCTATGCCCACTGCCACTTCAGTTTGCTAATCCGTTGGGCTATATCAGTTACTTTTGTTCGTTGACGAATCTCTTCATTCCTGATTCGATCTCGCAAAGAAACACCGAGCATAGCTCTTTCCAGAGCACGCTGTGCAACCTTGAGCTTTCTTATGAGGCCCGTAGTGTGAGGCCGCGTTTCTATATGTCATCTACACACACTGGTTGTAGACTTTCGTCTTTAGGCACTGTGGTACACGGAGAGCCGCCCGCTCTAGGACCCAGGATGGTCTGCGGCTACTGAGTCAAACCAAACTCAACCTTAAAGCGACAATCTTTGGTAGGCTCAGACCTCCTCTACCATCGACGTGCTAATACTACTAACCTAAAGGTAAAATTGGCTGTGGAAAATTAATATTCCAGTTTTCCTTCACCGAGAATCGAGAGATGCATACATATATAAAGTTGTAGTTTTATTTAAAATAAGCATGGTCACAGACTGAGACTCGAATTCGTGACCTTTGGGGAAGGTCGCCGTGCCTGTCACCTTCAATTAGCTATTGAACCTGAAACTGTTCGACCAGATGAACAAATAAAGACACAGATGCAAGCTGTTTAATTTTGTAAGTAGTCAAAAAATAGACGAGTATACTACAGGGCATGAAGAAAGAATAGGACACTTTAAAACTACTTAATCCGCTGCTGAAAAATTCAAATACTTACTTTTATTACTAGTCACTTAGTTGTGGTCAAAATCAAAATCATTAAAAAATATGTCTGGCGCATACTTATTGTATCTTCATAAAACCCCCGTAGCCGAAAAGCGAGCATACCAGACTCGGTGTCGCTATCACTAAGGTTACGGGTTCGATTCCCTGACGGTCAATGTAGAAAAATAACTTCATAGTTTCAGGTCTGGCTGTTGTGGTACCGTCGTTCATTCTGTTTTTTTTTTCTTAATTATCTTGACACGGTTTTAATGGTCGCACTCCACCGAAACGGCTCGACCGATTTTTATGATGTTTATGTATATTTGGTAGGTATGAAAATAGTCCGTAAAGTATAATATACTTTTACATATTATTTCATAGTGCTATGTGTTCCCTATCCAGTTGTTTTTCTAAACTAAAGACCACGGGAACAAAGTCGCGGGCAACAGCTTTATTATTATTTACACACTATAAACGGTGACTGGTTAAAGGAAGGAGGATAGTTAACAGAAAGTTCTACCTATTAAAATAATCAACTTTCATTTATTTAGGCCATGACAAGCGCCAGAATTGGCCTTATTCATCCATTGGGCAGAACATCTTATTAGTCCCTTGTTTAATCGCCCTGTATCAACAATGTCTTAATAAGTGGGTGGTAACGGCACGCAAAATATTTGGAAGCCTTGCCGTGTCGTCGTCGCTGGCGAGTCAAAAAAGGCGTTCTTAAAATTATATAAATTTCTGCCTCAAGGATGATGCCCAGCCGTTCGCCGGGCCGGTGGTGTCTGACGGAAGAGCGTTTATTGTCACTTTCGCAGGACAACACTTAGGTATTAATAAGTATTAAACGGATCGAGATTAAGACTCGTTAAGATATTGGCGTGGTGCTTCGATCGCCTTGAACCTAAAATGTCCCTGGTTTGATTTCTGGTTTGAGGCAATTAAGAAATACAAACTTTTCTAAGTTGGCTCGTGTGCTGGGAGACGCTTCTGGCAAAATTTTTTAGGAACCTACCCCGTCACACAAAGATTGTACTTAACTTACGTTGAGACCATGGCAACAATAGTGTGTTGTCTAGCTATTTATGTTCTGTAACCGCAGCTTCGCCCGCGTGGATTTTTTGCCTGAAAGTTTTAGTTATTCTGCTATTTGTCTCCAAATTACAAATCAAAGAACTAAAAGTCGATCTCGCTGTTTATAAATGGTGTAGCTAACCCTACTTTGTTTTACACATATTATTTTAAAACCACTGTGTGCATCTTTATTGTTAGAATGTCCAAAGTTCAGTCACAAACTAAGTATTAGAAACGCCCCGGGTTCGATTCATGGTTCCGATATAGGTATATATTTTTTCTATTTAAGATCAGGAGTATCGCAGTGATTTACCTTGATTACAAAGGGCTCCGGGTTGGATTCCAGGGTCGGGTAATATGTAATATAGATTTAAGATGTAGATAGCTTAGGTAAATAAAGAAATATGCGCCAGACACTGATAGATAATATCGCTTAAAAAATGTATGTAGCCATAATGTATACAGCCAAACCTTTGAAATATAAAAATACGGGGGGGGGGGGGGGGTGTTATTTGTGTACTGTTATTTCTGGACTTCAGCTTGTAATTTTTTTTTAAACACCAAATTTGCTATGGCATGACAAGTATTGAATAAAATGATTATTATGAGTAATTTTACCTACCCAGTGTCTTAAATTAATATCAGCAACGAATACGAATGCTAAAACAACAGTAAATCAACAGTAAAGTTTCATAAATCAAACCAAGACAATTTAACTAACTAACGTATTGCTCTCGACCACTTTTATCAAACAAAAAAGGCACGTATTTACGAATGTAAATGTCGCTACACTAGCGTTGTGGACATCGGCAATGCACCACGGTGCGGCAACGCTGCGGAAGCACGCTGCAGCGCCGCACTCGCCCCGCTTAAACTGAACAGTGTAGTTTTATTACACTGTCATTTTTATCTTTATCTAGATGTCCCGGTGAACTTCGTATCGCCTCTTTCAAACGACATTTCTACTCCAAGGGGTCTGTGCTCTATGTTATTCTGCTATTAATATGTCACTTGTCACCAATACGAGGTTTTTTAGTTTTTGGGTATCAATTATAAAGTTTTTAATCAATACATGCGTAGGTACGTAATACGCGATAAGGATCTGTCATACTCATTTCGAGGTAAATAAAGAGCTGTTTAATTTTCTTTTATGGTGAAAAATGTTTCTTTTTAAGGAGTTACTTAAAGATTGCAGCACTGTAAAGAGGTCAAAATAAACATCTCATCTGCCCCTTTCTCCCCTACCTAGTATCAATGTATTTATCCACCTACTTACTTTGTCCGTAAATTTGTTATGCACGTGATTCTCCATTTCATAATAAGTACTTCATCATCATCATGCCAGCCTATCGCGTTCCACTGCTGGACGTAATAGAGCACAATCTCGCGCTTTTTTATCCAGCCACTGCCAGCCATCTTTCTAAGATCGTCGGTCCATCGAGTTTGGGCGTCGTCCTATTCTACGTTTGTCGAGGTGTGGACTCCACTCAAGAACCCTTTTACTCCACCTTCCATCGGTTCTGCAACAGATGCGGCCGGCCCACTTCCACTGTAGCTTGCTTTATTTTTGGACTACCATGTTTCTGTCCTTTTTTTTGTTACTTTGATCTTCTGGCGGATGACATCACTTATCCCTTAACGAGGTCCCGAGTATCACGCCTTTCCATGGCTCGCTCGCTAAGTGAAGTCGGTGTGCCAGCCGAGCCAACTGCACTCTCCTAGCGATCTGAATCATTCCTATCTGGTGGCTATGGTTGAATAGTGGAAAATGCTTAGTTATGACATTAGTTTATAGTTCTCGTAGTTTTTAGAGTAACACCTAAAATAGAAATTATCCTTGTAAGGGTTCCGTACTCAAAAGAGAGCAAAGGGACCCTATTACTAATCTTATGCTACCCTCCGTGATCTTCCTCCTTTATAAAGCTTATAAACGGTAATAGATAGCCGGAAGAAATACTAAGTAAATGGTGATATTATAATCTATATAAATATAAATCTTTATTCCTCTGGGTCATCGCGTCACGCGTGAACGGATGGAACAATTTATTGTCAGAAAAAAATTCTTAGGAAAAAAAAAAGTTGCGCAAAAAATCCTTTATGAGTAAAGACCATCGCGGGCAACAGCTAGTAAATAATAAAATTATAAAGCACTTAGCTAATTAAATATAAAAACTAAAACGTTTTAATTTTATTTTTTTTTGCTACCGGACAAACGTTTCATTAAAAAACAATTTTTTATAAAAAAAATAACCGGCTTCAAAAACACTAAACTAGTACTAGCTTTTTAGTGTTTTTGAAGCCGGACAAACGTTTCATTAAAAACAAGCGACAAACTTTGTGTTGTAATAAAAACAATAATAAAACCCGGTCAAGTGCGCGTGCGCGGTCAAGACCGCGTGCGGGTCGGTACTAGGTAGACCCGTCTATCCCATGTTGGAGGCGAGAAAAAACCTATGTATCTAAAAACCAGTCAAGTGCGAGTCGGACTCGAGCGCTGGGTAAAAAAAATGTTTTTTCAATGCGGGAATCAAGTCTCGAAGATTTTAATCGCTTTTTCCAAGTTCGTTAAAAAAAGGTGTTTTGTTATGTAAATATAAATATTGGACAACATCACATACAATTGCTCAGGGCCCCAAGTCTGCTAATTTACGAATGGCATAATTGAATATCAATTGGATCGTAATGGAATTGTTTGACATATTTGGTATTCTGCTACTAACAAAAGACCAATGGTTTTTCAGTGACATTCCATTGAACTGCTATTGGACTAATTTGCTAGTCGCTCATTAATCGTTTTACAATGGAACTTGATTGTGGCTTAAAATGGTATTCTGCTCTTATTTAACGTTTGTTTGACAATTCAGGATCCTATGGTAAGTAGCCAAAGTACTAATGCTACAGAAATCAGAAACAACGACAGTACACAACACACAAACCCGTGACAATATAGAAAAGTTTTTTTTTTTCTACATTGACCGACCGGAAATCGAACCCGGGACCTCAGTGAGAGATAGCGTCACCAAATCCAATATGCTCGTCTCTCGGCTACGAAGGTCGTCAAATGTAAGTAACTTACTACAAGTTTACAGTTTTCATACTTTTCCTTGTACTTTGCTTCTTGCGTGATTTTCATGATTTGTTCATAACGGGAATCGAGTCTCAAAGATTTTTATTGCTTTTTCCAAGTTCGTTATGAAAATGTATTTTTGTTATGCGCGTAAAGACTGACTTATACAGGTTTTTAAACTTTTTTCTTTATTTGTGCTTTGCTTCTTGCCAGATTTCATGATTTTAGGTCAACAAGAAGGTCAATAAGCGACATAAGACTATAATTTTACATAAGCTACAAATAAGGGTTTATTTTTTTCTTTTACCAAAACTTATTTTTCTCTTTGTCTTGTATTTTAGAAGATTAACAGTACCGACTGCCTTAGTCTAGGCAAAGAAAAAACATCACTGGCTTAGAAAAAAATATAGCCACATGACCGGTTGTTAGCAAATCTTGTAAAGTTTTGTGTGAAACCCAACACCAAACGGTATACTTGCATAATCCAAACTTTTGTACTAAGTATTTTAATTAATCTAAGTCCGAAACATAGACGTTGATTAAAAACCCTTGAAATATTTCAGTTCGCATGAAGGAGACTAATAAAATTGCACTGTGCATTTAAACAGCGAACTACACTCGTTCAGCGAGATGCGGAAAGTTTACAGTGACCAAACATTTGTTTTTTGCGACTAGTCTGCACTTCTGAAGGATTTATTATGTAATTAAGTCAGTCAGTTAAGAAAGTAAATTGATTGGATTACACGATGAAATGAGAAATTACATTTTATTACATTAAATATACAGGGTGGTTCAAAAGGTGACGTCCAAATATATTTTTTGGATCGCATACATCCAGGGCATCCAATTCCAATTTAGGCCTGGTTCTCTATTTTGTTCCCTAACTTTTTATCCATAATAAAAAGCAATGCAATTTTTTATTGTTTTAATCATCATTTGTCCGTATGATAACTTGCCCGAACTTTATGCCACATAATAATATATGCAATTAAATTGAAACCCCTAAATACAATATGGCCTAAAATTATTAGTAATTAATATTACAATCAATATTATACAAAATACATAAAACCGTTTTCAATAATCTTAAATCTCAATATCATCAAAGTTGTAAGTCCTACATTTAAATTGTATAATGTTTATTCTAATAATAATAAATGCGTAGTGCAAGCTCAGCAAGCATCATGCATGCAGGCAATCAGCATGCATTGTGCAAGCAGCATGCATGCAGGTGCATGCAGGCAAGCAATCGGTATGCTTGCATGCAAAGATCATGCATGCAAACATCATACATCCCAGCAAGCAGTATGCACCATGCATACAAGCAAGCAACATGCACCATGCATACAAGCAAGCAGCATGCACCATGCATGCAGGCAAGCAATCAGCATGCAAGGCTTTTGTCACGGCTCCGGCGCTGCGAGTCTCCGGCGGCGTGCTAATCGTCGCAGACGGCTTTTGCTCACCGCCGCAGCTTCGGTTTGATCACAGCCGCGGCGGCTCCCTCATAGCCTTCTGCTCCTCAGCCCGCGGGCCGCCTCGCCCCTCTGCGCCTACAAAATTCTGAATTACCCTCAGGGGCTAGGGTATTTTTTTTAGAAACCACTGTTAGGCTTAGCTAGCTGATAATTTTATCTAAGAAAATTTAATTTACTTTTATGGATCATACAAAAAAAAAATCCATCATAACGTAATAAAAAGTGGAGAAACTATTTTTTAAAGCTGATTAGAACGAAATTACAATTGATATCTCGAAAACTACGAAAAATTGGGCAACATATATATATTTATATATTTGGATAGCCCTGATATAAGGAATCCAAAAAAAATTTGGACGTCTGCTTTTGGACCACCCTGTATAAGAAGATACACTAAATGCCATACCTTAAGCTAAAATCACAACGTAAAAATTTATTTAAATGAGATCCTATTTTATTGGTAACTAATTTCCTTTCAGGGAGTTATTTTCAGTCAGTGTAATAACTACCTATATACGAGACGAACAATCAAGGGTTCGATTCCCAATTGAGGCGGTCTTACGTTAAGAAGGTACTTAATATTTTATATGTATTAGTTTGCTTAAAGGAATGATCAAAGACAGGTCGGAAAGAAGGAATGAAACTAGTATAAATAAGTTAGGTAAGTAGGTCTTAAAAAAAATATCAGAATACTGGAAATTACATGAAGGTAGGTTGGTCACCATAGCGCAGCGATTAATCGGCGCAAGAGCCTGCACCTGGAATGCTCCCGGTGAAAGCCGCCTAGCACACAGCCTAACTACGTATTCCGACAAGCTTATTAATTTTCTTGTCGAGCCATTGCGTCGTGCGAACGCGTGGCGTGTGGAGATCACGGTGTCACACCAGACAACGGATGATTATAAAATATTGTTAAGATCATTTGCTGCTGATCAGTAAAGTAGGTAACTACTTAAAATAGTTTGTGTTAGAGGATTTAGCGACTGGTATTATAATGGCGCTGGCTGCTTTGCAGGATCTAGCTATGCTATAATATAGGGTTACTAATAGTCACTATGAAGTCATATAGGTATTTATGTAATTCCTTGAAAGTCATGTTCTAAAGTAAAAGTTGTGCTACATCAGCTGCTGATATACCATAACTTTTACTTTGGAATATGCTCCTGCATTTTTAAATATTCGAGGTAAGATGATATTTTGTACGCAATAAAAATAATACCACGATTCCCAACAAGGAAGAGTCGATTCTACTCTTTCGTAAATCCCATAAGCAGCACAAACATGCTGATTAGGAGCTTAACAAAAGCTGTTAACGATATTTAAATTTGGCGTCCTTTTAAACAATTAAGGCTGGAATACGGCTGTTTAAGCGTTTACACAGCCAATAATTATTTAGCCTTTAGTGTAAGAATGATGTTAAATACTCCGATCAAGATTTTATTCTTGATCGAGGGTTAAATGGCTGATTTTGGGGCTTTATTAAGGCTGTGTTAATAGTTTTATTCTTCCTAAGACTCGTATTTATATCCTAAACAGCTTTAAACCTAGTGGGACGTTTATGAACTTGCGCATGTAGTTTCTATAAGTCTTTATTAAAGCGGTTTATACAAAGTTTTAGGATAACATTTGTTAGAAGGTGATTTCATTTTTCACGGTGGAAGATGAAGCAACCATCTTTGAAGTAATTAAAGACAGTCGGGTAATAGTACTTAATATGCCCAAAGTAACACATATAACATTTTATTTTCCTCTTCTCTTTTTACAAATTAACCGTAAACAATGTAAGTATTTCAAACTTACAATTTTAAATTCTTTAAAATATTTTAACAACCTAAACAGCGCCTCAAATTAGCACAGACCAACGTTACAAAGACGTCCTCTGTCTAATCTGTGATTACAATTATATATATATATATATTAATCTGTGGTTACAAATGCTTAAAATTACCTACTAAGAATGCATGTCAAAAGTAGGTATTACAAAAGATGTTTAGCCGTAAACTTTTTAACACCATTCTTTTATACAACTGGTATTACAATCGACTTGTATAAGACCATCCAACAGCTAAAAATAAGGATATTACTGTACTTACAAGCATTCGTCAGCTTCTAACGTAGAAAAACAATTCATGTGTGTTCTTAAATACCCCACAGCTAAATAAAGATTTCGGAAATATTTGATGAGTAGAGATTATTATTTACTGAAGGCTATTTAACACAGCCTTAATACGATTGCAAAACCTTTATTCATCTTCTTTTACACTTTTAACTGTAAACCAGTGTTAGGTAGTATTTGAATCCTCTTTGATTGGTTGGCCATTAAGACAGGCCGCATATTATCCGAAGCTTCTAGTATAAACATTCTAGCGTAAACCTGAAGGCACTTCGGTGCATACATTTTGTACTAGACCCCGCATATTGTAAGAAATGTTTCTTGCCGGTCATCCGGTTCTAATGCGCGCCGGATTGAATCGTCATCAGAATTCTTGGGAGGCCCGTCTACCATACATTTTGTACTAGACCGCATCCGCATATTATCAGAAATTTCTGTCAGTTTGGCAGACGTCGCCGTATGCTGTACAAGTGTACACGCGCTCGTGATTGCAAAAAGTCAAATATGAAAGTAGGGCTGCCAGAAGTTTACGTCTGTTAACCGACTGCAAAAAAGGGAGGAGGTTCTCAATTGTTTACCCTTACAACCGACTTCAAAAAAGGAAGAGGTCCAAACGGCCATACCAAGAGGGAGGGTTATGGACTCCAATAGGGGTTGGTTTTGTCGATAGAAGGAAAAATAGGAGAATTTATGCTCCTATTATTGCCAGCTCGTGACCAAACACACTCTAAAGGTCGACCGCAAATAATTTCCTACAGTTTTCACAATGTATTTTTAACATTCAATTCTGTTTTATACTTTTTCGTGTTTTAAAAAAATGTTTTTTTTTTTTTTCTTTATTTCAAATAAACGTATTCTTTTATTATTATGATTTTATAGCTGAAGTGAAAAAATATTCGTGCATATAGAATGTGGATAGTTAACACTATCAAAATAAAATACAGTCTGACTTAACGTAGAAGAAAATATAATAACAGTGATTTTCTTTTTTAATAAACTAATCAATAGTGCCAATTGGTAGCAATAACGTCTCGCCATCCATAACATCCGTCAAAAGACGGAGAGGTGTGTCGTGGCGGCGCATTCAGCAACAACTGGCGCCGGATCGCCGAACCGGATTATGTGCGGGGCTTGTGACAGTTCGGTCCGGCGCGCGCTAGAAATGTTTCTTATTAGAAGCATCTGATAATATGCGACCGGTCTAAATCAGCTTGTATGACGCTTGTTGGGTTGTGGGTTGAAAAATAAGTCTCCTTTCAGTAACATTTCCTAACTTCAACATTGGGGGCGCGTCAGCCGAATGTCTATTGTCTCGTAGGTACTACGAGTATGCCGATAGAAATAGGACAAAAGGCCTGCCGATTTAAAAGGCTAGAAAAGTTTGAATACCACCAAGGCTCCAACTAAGGCACAGACCAAGGCAAGCGTAGAGTTGCCAGGAAGGCTAACAAGGATTGTTTGGTAGGTGCTACACGCAAAGTTTAAGTTAATGAATATAAACAAGTAGAATTTTTTTATTATAAATAATTTAACAAAATATATTTTTAATAACAAAATGTTTAACTGTTTTAATAAAATTTAGTTTTACGGACGAGGTATGCGTAGAACAGAACATTATTAAATAGTATTGCCAGTCATGTTAACTGACAGGGAACTTAGTAGTTTTGTTTATTATTCAGTTCTTACTTATTATGAAATTAAGTTAACCCAGTATTTTCCATTGTGACAGCATTTTTTATCATTTAGGTTTCCTCGCCCCATAGACAAGACCATGGTATCGTGTTAAAAGGAATTAATTCTCTGATATATTAAATAGAATATGGTTTCACTTATCAATTAGTAAAATCAGTACATAATGTAGTAACTTCTTTGTATGGTGTACAATAAAGAGTATCTATCTATCTATCGTATGTCGAGTATGTATAGGTACTAGAGTTGTAAATTGACGGTCATATGCTATAAGCGTCCGTCATTTATGATAAATGCTTGGTCACATTGGACATTTATTGTCATGATGGTCACATATTTTTTTAGTATAAATTAAAAAAAAATAATTCCACTAAAGTAAGTCTTAAATGTTAAGTATTTGATAATAAAAACATACAATAAAACATGTAATTGGATCTGGGTCGAACTCAAAAAAAAACTCGCGCGTAACGATACGACACTTTTTAGCTTGTTAGTGCAGAAAGATTTTAGAAATTTCATTTCTTTATAGATCACCACTACTAAAGCCTGTCTTTCTTATAATAATGCACTTATTTGTGACCAAATGTTTTTTTTTCATAGTTTGTCAATAGGATTGAATGTGACGGTAGTGACAATAAATGTCCAAAATGTCCGGTCACATTGAGAAAATGTCCAATTTGCTCGGTCATATTAGTCAGACATTTATACGTGACGGACACTTTACAACTCTAATAGGTACTATAAAAGTTCTTAAAATGCTAGGAAGGTGTTAAAAATAGCTTTAGGAAACAATGAACGAATAAGTAGATATATTTTCTAAAATAATTATGAAGAAAAATAAGAAAGTACTGAATCTAATTTTATTTAATGATGTTTATTACAGAAAGACATTATTGAATGAATAATTTGCACACTGTCATTACGTCTACTGAGTTTACCTACCAGTTATAACTCATAGACATGAATGATATCTGTGTTGTGTATGTTGTAAAGTGCTAATTGTTCGTTGACGCCAGCAAGGCTAATCAATTGGCCAATCAGTCACACACAGTAAACATCTGTGCAGGCCTACGGTACTCCTTCCCCTCGAGGGAACTTCAGTCGAGAGACATGTGCACGTAAATAACTAATTTAAACTTAAACGCGTTCCGACTTTATTTAGGATGATAAATAATAAAAATAAAAGAAACGGAACTTAATGCGCAAATGTGATTTAGAGACCGAGAATGGCTATACAAACTTCTTGTTGATCTCCAGGAGACTTACTGAAATGATATTTTTTAATTCTTTAACTACTTTTACGTCGTCTTAAACTCCTCAGTAGGTTTTTACGATATTTTTAAACAGGGCTATTTATCACTTTACGATCAAGGTATAATTGTATTGATAAGTAGTATTTATCTAGTAGTAAAAAAAAAAGATGATGATTTATCTAGTATGAGGTTATACTATACTGGATGACTTTTTACCGTGAGGAAAATAAACGTGTGATATAGGTAAATGATCTAGGTAACGACAGCATGTTCACTTTTTAAAAAGAGTTATATAATTTAAAAAAAAAACCTATCCTCATACCCATCTAATTTTATGTTAATTTTGATTAACATAACATTTAAAAAGAATATTGGAAAAATGATAATAAAAATATGAAACCGACTAAAACTCAAACACACATTCACCCTACTCCGAACGCGCTAAACATCAATGAATTCGCCCGAGATGCGCAGCGCACACTTGTTATTATTACCTATTTAACAGCTGCGCGCCCGCGCACGCGCCCGCGCCCGTCAGGCGGCTACTTTCTTCAGTCAGTCAGCCTTTGCGCGTTACACGGTGTGACCGTATCGGAAGCATCGTTCGGTCGCCGTAATTACGTAGACGTACGTTATAATGGCTTACGAATATTAAAATGTGGAAAAACTAGCGTTCACCGGACATAATGCCGCTATATTTTTATTTGTGGGCCGAGTTAAAGCGGCTAGTGTACTACACTTAATGACTTTAAACAGTGCGTAATAAACGCTTTAGATATAAAAAAAAGTGATAGAGACACTTTTCGCAGTTTAACAAACAATATGCAACGACGTGCTAGTTTGTGTTTGGAAAGAAAAGCCGAACATTTTAAACAATTGTAAAATATCGTTAAGAGGTACGTTATAATTGGTAATGTAAATACAATCAGTGTGATTTGTAATTAAGTTGATTTCAATCTTTTAAGTACGCCTCAGATGTCTTAGTGATACTTAACTACTACACCGATATAGCCAGTTGTAAAAATAAGTTAATAAGTACTTATTTCTTTTAACTTAACAAAATGTAGATAACCACTGCATCTTCGACGGTCCTAAGTCCGTAAAAGTATGAAGGGAAGATTGAAGTTTACTTTAAATTTATTCAATGAATAAAACGAAAAAAATTCGCTAAGTTTTGTCTCGCTGGCTCTGCAAGGAATTAAAATAAACGACATTCAATTCATTGAGTCACAGGCGGGGCGAGGCATCTCCTGCGCCGCACCTACGAATAATACGCATGCACTAATGTATTCTAAATTTATGCATTATTTTGGAAATTCCAAAATTTATAAAATCTGTTGTATTTTATAAACACACATACGTCTACAAATGGTTTTAGGCACAAAATACACAGTTCCTTTTTCCTGACGGTAAAAAATTCATCTAGTGTATAATTATTTTTAATTATGTTCAGGTCACACCTATTTCATGCGTGTTGGCTAAACTCACAGACACAAAATAGTTGCAAGCTAAGCTGGGTCAAAAAGGTCTAAGTATAAAGCAAAATATTTTCACTTGAAAAAAAAAAAACTGCCTGGTGGGATATTATCTAGCATTTTCATATTGTGAGTGCAAAAAATAAAAAAGTTTTAATTAAATAGAGACTAGATAGAATAAAATATATGACAGTGGCGAGTATGAGCCGCCACTTAAATCAAAGCTCGGACCCGGGGAGACTAACCTCGTAAGCCATCCTCCACCTCGTAAGCCTCGTAAGCCAAGGGTATCTGTGAGCGCCGAGCCGGCGCTCACAGATACCCGGGCCTGTGAGTGAGAAATTGGTCACCGATGACTGTAGGGGGGTGGGCACCCAGGCCTCCTCAACAGTGAATGCTACTGGTCTTAAAGAGAGTAATAAGAAGCTAGTTCAGCAAATCTTTCATCGAAGCCTCCTTATATCCAGGCCTAGAAGTGCGTCACTAAGTTCGACGACCGATTTTAACCTCCAAACCGAGACGCGCACGTTTAACTGGGATACCCAACAAGTCATAGATATGACGGACAGCTCTGATCATGAAGATGCCAACCCTCCTACCTGGCAGAGAGTTCCAACCCTGAGAAGTACCAAAAGAAAAAAAGTATCTTCACCATCCCCAGACAGTTTACGAGTAAGTAACATATTTAGTGGTCTTCCTATCGACCAGAATGAAGATAACCCTAACCACCTCAGTGAAACCGTTAAGAAAATTACTAAACCACCGCATATAATTCTCTACGGCATCGAAGATGTCAACAAGCTTACAGAACTTCTAGAAAATGTTGCTAATAAGGCGGACTTCACTTACAAAATCATCAATAAATACCAACTACGCATCAACTGCGCTAATGTGGAAGTGCATAAAGTTATTATAGGTGAGGTAAGAGAAAAACGCTTAATTGCACACACATTTAATAGGAAAGATAAACGACCCTATAGGATTGTGATAAAAATCCTTGAAGATCCTTGTGATCCTTCACTACACAACACCGATTAGCGTAATAAAAGAAACACTGGAAGACACGGGAAACAAGGTTATTGGCGAAATAATAAATGCAAAGTATGGGCCTGACAAGAAACCTACATTCACATTCTTTGCGACTTTAGAACAGGAACCGAACAACAAAGCACTAAAAAATATCAAACACATACACCACCAATCGGTCATCATAGAAGACCCACGTAAAAGAAACTCAGTGGTCCAATGTCTGAGATGTCAGCAATATGGCCACTCCAAAAACTATTGCATGAGACCATACCGCTGTGTGAAGTGTGCACAATCCCACAAAACTGCAGAGTGTCCTAAAACTGACCGTAACACTCCAGCGAAATGTGCCCTATGTTTTGGTGCTTATCCAGCAAACTTCAAGGGCTGCCAAGTGTATAAAGAAATACAAGCCAGGAAATTCAACAAGCAGACTCATATCTAAGGTAGAGATACCACCAAACTGATAAACCCGAATATAGATCCTACCCAAAACCAACCTGATAAAGGAGCTATGCCGTAACCCACAACCAGCAAACGAGCGAAATACGCCGAAGTATTAAAAGCCAACAAAAACAATAAAGATGCAGAGATGTCACCATCAGTCAGCCCAGTTGAACAAATGCTCCTAAAACAAGCCGAAAAGTTTAACCTCATCCTACAACAAATAAGCACATTAATCAGTCTCATAACAACACTAGTCACTAAAATATCAAAAAGACTTCCTTGAAGATAGCCGCTTGGAACTTAGACGGGCTAAAAAGGATGAAGTCGAAGTTCTTTTAAATACTCACAACATAGTCATACTATTAGTGCCTGAAACTCATTTTACTAAGAACAGTAGTATTAAAATAAAAAATTATGACATAAACGCCACTAATCATCCAGATGGCACTGCCCTCGCAGGAGTGGCCGTTATCATAAGATCTAATATAAGACACTACGAACTTCCACAGTTCAGGAAAGCACATATACAGGCAGCCTCGGTTGCTATAGAAGACCGAAATGGGGCATTTAATGTTTCAGCCATATATTGCCCCCCGAAACATAAAATAACCGAGGAGCATTACGACGAGCTATTCGGTACCCTAGGCCCACGTTTCATTGTTGGAGGAGATTGGAAAGCCAAACACACCCACTGGGCCTCAAGACTGACTAATACTAGAGGTAGAGAACTCAAGAAAAGCTTGGATAAGAACAAATTCACTACAATTTCTACATCAAAGCCTACTAACTGGCCTAGCGATCCAAACAGACTGCCGGATGTCATAGACTTTTTCATCGTGAAAGGATTTTTCATCGAGATTATTTTATCATGTGCAAACATGCTTAGATGCTGAGTCCAACCATGATCCAGTAATATTGACAATCGGCACTACTGTTCTTAACACCGAGAAAAACCCCAAAATTTACAAAAAACGCACGGACTGGGACTTGTTTCGTGAACAAGTAGGTGAAAAGCTTGAACTCAAAGTTGCCTTAAAGACTGAGTCGGATATTGACACTGCTACCAATATTTTGACCACAACGATTGAGGAATTTTGTTGGAGATCCACGCCAGAAACTACCGGACGGCCACCATATCGCAAGGTTTATTCAGAGGCAATACGCCTAAGAATATCAGAAAAGCGAAAAACTTCGACGGGTGTGGCATACCAACCGGCATCCAAGCGATAAAACAGTGCTAAACAGAGTGACCAAAGAACTAAAATCTCTAATATCTGAAGCCAATGAGGCTACCTTAGAGACTTATCTTGAAGGCCTCTCGGACACAAAAACAACTATTTACTCGCTTTGGAAAGCATGCAAAAACCTTGACCGACCACTCCATCACAAGCCACCTCTGAGGAAGCAGGATGGGAACTGGGCTAAAACTGGAAAGGAAAAGGCCAAGGCGTTTGCAGCGCATCTTAGTCAAGTTTTTAAACCTAACAGTGCAAGACCAAATGCAGATGAATCGGACATCGATCTTGCTCTAAATCAGGACTTCCAACTTGAACTACCTATGAAAATAGTGACACCTGGGGAGATATATCAAAACATTAAATCAATGAATAACAAAAAGGCACCAGGATTCGACCTAATCGACAAAAAGGTCCTGGAAGAGTTGCCGCGCAAAGCCATTGTGTATCTGACCGCTTTGTTCAATGCTATCCTGAGGGTGGGATATTTTCCAGATCTGTGGAAAGTATCCCAAGTCGTAATGATACATAAGCCTAGTAAATTCGCCCACCAAATCACCTCATATAGGCCGATTAGTCTGCTGCCAGTAGTGTCAAAACTCTTTGAAAAGTTCTTACTGCACAGAATTACATCTGTTCTAAAAGAAAGGTCTATAATTCCTGACCACCAGTTTGGATTTCGGCAAGAACACGCCACCATTGAACAGGTTAATAGAGTTTGGAGGACGATCAGAAGATCATTTGAACAAAAGGAGTACTGTTCATCAGCCTTTCTTGACATTCAGCAAGCTTTCGATAGGATGTGGCACAAGGGACTGCTCTATAAAATAAAAACCCTTCTACCACATATATTTTATCCCATTTTTGAGTCTTACATATCTCATAGACTATTTCAAGTAAGAGAAGGCGACTGCACATCGGGATTCCACGAAATATCCGCAGGAGTGCCACAGGGCTCTGTGCTTGGTCCAGTGTTGTACACACTATTCACATCTGACTTACCACAGTGTCCAAATGTTACAGTTGCGACCTTCGCTGATGACACAGCCCTTCTTGCCTCGAACAAGTGTCCAATAAAAGCTTCCAAAATATTGCAGGATGGTCTAAACATAATGGAAGAATGGTTGACCAAATGGAGAATAGCTGCCAGTGTTTCCAAATCGGTGCACATAACCTTTACCCTTCGCAAAGATAACTGCACACCAGTCTCCATAAATGGCGCTCAACTCCCACACCAAGACTGTGTGAAATACCTGGGAATGCATTTGGACCGCAGACTTACCTGGCGAAAACATGTACAAATGAAAAGGGATGAAATTAATGCAAAGTACAAGGGTCTCTATTGGCTTCTTGGTAGAAACTCAAAACTGTGCATTGATAGCAAGCTTCTCATCTATAAAACAATACTCAAGCCAATTTGGACATATGGAATACAACTGTGGGGTTCTGCGAGTAATTCCAATATAATGATTATGCAAAGGGTGCAAAACAACATCCTGAAACAAATATCAAATGCACCATGGTTTAACAGAACATCCGAGGTCCATGAAATCTTTGACATGCCAATGGTCAAAGATTATGAGATAAATACACATGGCTCTAAATACAAATTGCAACTACAAAAGCACCCAAACCAGCTCGCAGCACAGCTTACGATCCCTGAAGTCATGCGTCGTTTGAAAAAGCGACGCGATATCTTCGACTATTAATGGTCAGCACAGACTGACTACTCAAAAGAAAGGGCTAGCTCCGCTGGGAGTGGCACCCTAACCTGACACGACCCTACATCACATCTGCTTATAATCTACCTGATGAGTGATGACTGATCGCATGATATACCCAAAAAAAAAAATCGCTAGCAGTAACGCTTTTTATGCTATTAAAGTCATAGTCCGGTGCAGGCTTATTTGCCTTTTGTTGTCGCTCGATAAGAGAAGCTATTTATTTTTCCTATTAGAGTCGTTTCGGAACTAATTGCCCTATATTCTGGAGTTATAACATCATGACAATCACATAATGACACACCACATAGAGATAGATAGATAAATAGATAGAAATTTTATTTCGTAAAACAGACAAATACACACAAAAACCAGACACGGAGCACGAACACGAGAACACGGGCAGAAAAACAGCATCATCAAAGAGGAAATATTATGCCGGACTTACACGCTTGGCAAACCTCAACAAACTGTAACAAATTCAAACTTACAAGTGCCAAGCGTGCGGACGCGGCGTTAGACAAACAAATAGAAGAAATTCGTATTTAAATTGTGACAACACTATTCATTTCAGTCATTCAGATATGGGGGTGCTGTCAATTTCTATCAAACCCAATTTTTTGGGTTTATTAAAATTTTTAAACAATTTCAACTGGTTTATTGTGTTCTTTAGCTTAATTAATCTCTCAGTATGTATATACGAGGATCAAATAGGCAAATTCGACTGGTAAATTAACATTTTAGGTTATAAAATTCATGTCACTGAAGGTTCAGTTTGGTGAATTTTTAATGAAATTATTACTTTCAGGCGTCAAACATACGTGGGAAGGATAAAATTCTCACAGTTTGACACAGTATCCACGGCCAAGAAAATTATTGTTGCTACTGAAGAGAATGTATTGGCGGCTTTGAATCTAAAGACAGGTAATTGATTTTTATTGACTGTATCCGTTTTTAATAAGTATACTAATTATTAGTAATTATAATGCCTTAAACAAATGCAAAATACATTTTATGATAAAGTGTTAGACCTAAAAACTACCAATGAGTGCATCTTATTCTATTCTCTTTTCTGTATTGATTATATATATAAATATTTCAAAATAAGGTGCTTATTCACTTAAATTCTGTAAACTCCGGTTAGTTTTACTCTCAAACTATTGTATGTCCATAAAATTATTGGTGCATTGACCTTTACTCTCTAAGTCTGTTTATAATGTTAACTAGCATTATTCTATCTTAAATATTACTCAAGAACCAGTATATTTAAAAACCTGTTGTAATCATAAAATAAATTATAGATATAAACCTTTATAATATAACTGATTACTGTGTCTCAAAGTATTCTGAGTTTGTTCTATGCATTATGATCAGATAACAGGAAAACATGGTTATTTGAATATCTACATACTACATTAAATCAACCTTCAATGCCATTTCATGATATTTACTAGGTATTTGGCCATGTGCTGTCTTATAAAAGCTCTTTTTAGGCTCACTTGACTGCCCAGTATGGAGTGTCTGCACAGCACATCAGGGTCATAAATTAAAATTATTTAGGTCTACAACTGTGCTCCAGTCAGGATACTACCTTGCTGACTGCCGTGATATAGTGTAACGTGAGACCTTGATTAATCAGCTTATACTGTTTTAGGACAAGTAGTATGGCGTCACGTGTTGGAGAGTGCCTCCACAGGCAACATCCAGTTATTGCATGTGACAGACAAAGTTGTGACTGTGTCTGGATCCAACCCATATCTAGTGAGAGGGTGGGACTCCACAACAGGTAATTATTTTTACTCTGATTTTGTAACTTGAACTTGATTTCTTGTAGTGCCATTTCAGTGAGAATACGCTTAAAAATTTTGCATACTTTATATATTTTTTTTTCTTACTTCTAATACAATGTAGGATAAATAGATGATGAAAATGCCCCACTGCTGTTACATAAACAAACTCTCACTAAAAAGCTGACCACTAAAACAAATATTACAGGTGTTCTCCTATGGGAATGGTCACTGATGCTGCAAAAGGACGAGCATGCAGAGTTCTCAGAGTGGTGGGTGCAGCACGGGACACTAGTGCACATGCTGCCAGTATTTGGCTCCCACCTTGAAGTATCTATGTACAACTTGATGACTGGGCAGAATCGGGGTTCCACATCCAAGTTGCCAGCTATTTGGACTAATGATGGGTAAGATAACAAAGCTATTCGTCTTTTGTTTAACTTAGGATTTAATTGATGTTTTAATTTTTATGTTATAACCTAAAGCAATTAGAAAAAACAGCAATGTTTTCCAGAATGTGTAGACTGTTATTGTTATCAATGACAGGAAATTATGCCTTATTTCCCATAGATAATCTCTCTTCATGATTAAGATAATTGAGTAAAAACAGAATCAAACTGGGTTTAATTAAGAATTATGAACAGGAAGACTATAATATGTAAAATTGAAAAACCTCAGGTAGGTACACCAAAACATTCTAGTTACTAGACTGCTTTTTGGCAAGACTATGATGAGTAAACCAAGGTGTCCACATTGTCGTTAATAATAAACATTGTCTCCTTGTATTTCTCTTCTGGGAGCACCAGCTTAAACAATACTTGCAGATAATCATGAGCCAATTCTCTCTTATAAAAAATAAAACACCTATAGTATTGGTATCTATTTTTTGTCTTTAGGGCTCTCTGTGCGATCTGTGTTGGTCATTGGATTATCATTGCCCTGTTTTTTTTTCAATAACTCAATAAGAGCAAACATATCTTTTATTGCAGGTGTGTGCTATCACCTCCATACTACAGCTGTGTGTCTGGAAGCATGGGAAGTCAACTGCTGCTCTCCTTGGACGTTACCTCAAATGCAGTCCAGATTATAAGCAAACCTCTTTCCCAGTACATTTCTACCGACGACGGTAGCCTCAGGCCTCTAGACGCTAATAGTATACGGCCAGGATTTATCATCGGGGACAAAAAGATTGTTCTGATTAAAAACAATGAGTTTGAAGTGTTAAGCGTCGGCGTAGCTGATCAGTCGGCCAGTGTCGCATTGGTAGACAGTACTAATGGTCCTATGGTGTTGCAGACATGGACAGATGAAGTTAAGGTTGGTACAATGTATTTCGGTAATATAGCCAAGTCAAGTCCACTTGCCAGATTGTGTTTTATCTCGAAATGCTAGTAAGGCCCAAAAAATAAGGAGACATGTTCTGCCCCCATATGGGCCCATAATGTTATTATTGACGTTGATAAGTGGCATTTTTCTGTCCTAAAGTGAATAAATGATTTTTGACTTTGACTTTGACAAGATTCTGCAAAATCAAGGTTTAAACTATCATCACATTCACACATGTGTGATGAAATATATCAATGTTTGGCTTACTTAGCTTAGATATAAATTTCTAATTACAAGTCAATATGCTTTTTCTAAGTAAGTTTTCTCTAACGCAGACGTCTTCCTTTCAGATTCTGAAAAAGTTTTTTTTTTATCATAATATGAACCAAAACTTGTCCAGTGAATGATTTTTTTCTTTAAGCTAAAAACATTGCATACAAATACAGAATCAATATCTGCCATCCACAGAAGACAGTCGGGTCGTTTCCATGGCGTAATGTGAAGACGGTAAGCCGCGCCTCTTACGCCATAGAAACGACCCAACCCACTCTATCTTCTGTGGATGGCAGATATTGATTCTGTATTTGTACTACAAAAGAAAGAAAGGAAATTTACAATCTCAGGCTCCGAGACTCGTTGAAAGGCCTGTTAAAGGAAATTAATATAGTAACAATGCCTTCTCAATTAATTTATGAAAATATTATGAATATTCGCAAAAACGCGAAAGTGACATGCATAATCTTAATACCTAGAATAAAGCTAAACTTGTCATTCCAAATTTCATAAAAAGGGGAAATCGTTCATAAGAAAATGTATTCGCTTTTTTAACACATCCTTTTCTATTGTTAGATGATTATAATGAAAAAAGGTTAACTGGTAATATAATAAAAATTTATGGATTTAAATACTTTCCTGCTCACACAGGTACATTTTATCTGATAATGTTAAAAAGAAGCTGATAATAGTGACCGAGTCGCTTGCGTTGGTTCTTCTCGGCACTAGCCCACAATATTGTCCCAAAGGAGGTGGTAGGGTAGAAAATAAATTGGGACGTGTAAGTAAGAACTTAATTTAGGCCTATTTTCAGGAATAATCATTTACAAATTTGTTTTATTGGTGTTTTGGCAATGGAAAAGCCCAATGCACATTTATCCCGACAGCTGGACACCTGTGACAATGGGACCATTGTGTTTGGTCCTACCTGTAGTAATTTTTTGATCTGTAGTTCTGCCACTGCTGCCACTGATCAAATAATAATAACGGTTCGTTTTTCTTGGATTGTCAAATATTGTAAACAATCTTGACATTCCTTTTTACTGGCGAAGTTATTAATTTAAAAATAAGAAAGACAATAATAATAATATTATTTATCACAACATCCTATTTATTCTAACAGTTATAAAATGTATCATTATTTTTGTAAAAAAAATAATAATTACTAAGTACGTTAAAGATTATGCCGAGTTGTTAAACGCGTCAAACTTGCTTTTAACTAGCGAGCGACCTTTTCGTAGATATTTATTAGGTAAATAAATAATATAAATTAATGTATGTGATGTTGTCCAATATTTATTATTATGTAATATGATTCCCCGCAGGGCTTCTCCCTCATAGCCCACAGCGCGTCAACCGGCAAGGAAGTGAGCGAGGTGCGGTGCTCGGACCCCGCCCTGCGTGTGCCGGAGCCCGAGCTGGCCGCCGCGCTGTGCAGCGCCACGCCGCGCGACCTGCACGCCTGCCGCCTGCTAGTCGTCGCCGCGGACGACTCGCTGCACTTGATGCAGCAAGGAGGTCAGTCCCCCCCCCCCCATATGGAAATAAATATGGACTGCCTGTCCCATACAAAAACCAGCAAATTTTGTGTACCCGTCCGAAACGCCACAAGCGAGAGTAGGAGGAACAAATTTTGACGTATTGTGCATATGACTATCTTACCTATCTCATGCATCTGCCTAAACAGTGACCTACAGCGCCAAAATAGCGATAATGTAATATGCATGAATTTAATACGACAGCAGCCGCTCCATATTTATTTTACGCCAGTTGTTTCTACACACCTTACACTGCGTCATTGAACTTGATCACGGCCCACACACGTTACAGTGCGTCCATAAACAAGCGGATTAGCCCCTACATACCTCACAGTGCGTCCATGGACAATAAATGGATTAGTCCCTCAACACATAACAGTGCGTTCATGGACATATGGATCACTTCCCACGCACCTCTCAGTGCGTCCATAGACTAGTGGATCAGTTCCACACACCTCACAGTGCATCTATGGACGAGTATATCACTTCCCGCACACCTCACAGTGCGTCCATAGACAAGTTGATCAGTCCCTCCCCACACCATTTTTACCGTTCTGTCGCCGTGACGTGCCGTTAACGTCACCGCGCCGTCTAATGGAAAACTTCCATTGAGATCCTTACAATCCTTACCATTAACAAACAATACAAGATTATTTTTCATTTTTCTAGTTTTATTTGTTTGACCAATACA
The DNA here is from genome assembly GCA_963576865.1 of Anania hortulata. NCBI lineage: Eukaryota > Metazoa > Arthropoda > Insecta > Lepidoptera > Crambidae > Anania > Anania hortulata. The sequence goes on along the minus strand of OY756399.1, from coordinate 3,653,321 downwards.
CGATTGTCACAAAAAAGCAACAGTTCAAAATACAAAATACAAACTATTTAATTCATTGCAGGACGTGTATTATGGACTCGCGAAGAAGCCCTAGCCAATGTAGTGGCGGTTGAGTTCGTCGACCTGCCAGTCTCGGACCTCGACGCCGCCATCGAGTCGGAGTTTGATCAAAAAGAAGGTTTGTTCCCCTTTTGTTATTCATATTGAGTGTACAAGGGATATTAAAATTGGGTTCTTTATTCGACTACCGTTAGGTCTAGTGGCGCACGACCCAGACAACAAAACCAGCGGTTGCGAGTACGATCCCCGCAAGCAGCAATGTTTGTGTGATAAGCATTTGTACCTGAGTCAAGGATGTCAATAAAACAGTTAGGATGATTTTTTTCTTGTCTATCCTATGGTGTGATGTTGTTGGATATGTCGTTTAAAAATATTGTGGATGCGTGAACACCATTTCTTTGCGTTATATTGAGCTTTAATGTGCAATTTTTGTTAAGAGTCAAGTCCTCTGCCAGCTAACGAACCATTCCTAAATAAAAATAAAATAAAAATGTAAAAACATTAACGAAAAAAGTATAATATATTATAACGAAGTTAAAAGAAAAACTATCACACCTTAGTGGGCTTTACTTTACCGAGTCAACTTATAAAATGGACATGAAAAAGAAAATTACTTAGAATAGAATAGAATAATTTATTTCGCTTAAAAGTGGTACAAGGATGTTAAATTGGTTTAAGATCACACATTTCACCATAGTATAGCGCGAAATACAATTTTAACTTGAATTTAAATTAATTAATTAGTACTTAAAATGTCACTTAACATACAATCAGTCATACATGCAAAATAAATAGGTTACAACATCTTGGATTTTAAAAAGTTAAAATATTCATCTACTGAGTAAAAACATTTTTGTATCAACCACCTTTTTAGCGTAGTTACGCTTAAATCTGTTTAGTGGGATTATTTTCATGTCTTCATTTAACTGGTTGTAGATTTTTATAGACATACAATACGTGCTCCTACTGTAAAGGGTCGTAGTTTTAATGGGTAGAACCAGTTTGTTGGGATGTCTTGTATTAAAATTGCAAAACTCCTTTTTTGTAGGAAACAAATGTGAATTCGCTTTTACGAATACACATCTTTCATAAATGTGGATACAAGGGACGGTTAGCAGTTTGAGTTCTTTATATAACGGTCTACAAGATGTCAAAACGTCTACATTGCAGATAGCTCGTATGCATTGTTTTTGAGCGATCAATACTCTGTTTGTGTGATAAGAGTTGCCCCAAAGGAGAATACCATACCTTAACAAGGAACATACATATCCGTGGTATGCCTGGATTGCAACACTCTTCTCGCTAACTCGTGTTAGTCGCCAGAGTGCATACGCGAAAGAATTTATCTTACTACAGAGTTTATTGATATGTTCTACCCATGATAGCTCGTCGTCATGTAGAATACCCAAGAATGAAGTGTTCCTAGATTCTTTAATAGGATTAAGTCCAAAGGAGACGTTTAAAGAGTGTTTGTTACCATTTTTGTTGATAAATTGCATAAATGTCGTTTTATTCAAATTAACCCTAAGATTATTATTATCTAGCCATTGTATTATTAGACGAAGTTAATTATGTAAAACAGCTAGAAAGTGTCGCAATTTGTGACGCGTAACTATGGACGCCACGCGCGTTGTAGGGTACGTACGCTCGTATGTTTACGTATGTTTACATTTGCCACAATTAGACTTCAATTTATTTTATTTAATATTTGCATGCTATTTGTAAATGGCTGAAAAAGCTGAACGTTATACCACAATTCCATCCACAATGTAAAGGGTACATTCATATGCAAATAAATTTCAAAAAAAATATATAGTAAACGTGAGATTTTGTCTCGAAAGTCTTATTTTGGAGACAGAAAGTCATTCACTTTTAATATTAAATTAGTACCAATAATGGTAAAGTAATGGGTAGAGGGAAATGATGGATGATAAATTGACAATTACTTAATCTAGTTTTTTCTTATTTCTAGCTGCCAAGATGTATAGTAAGTATTAGTAGATTGTGGGTGTGTATGTGAACTTACACGTGTTTAGAACTTAGACATCACGATAAAATCTCTTGCCAGAGATGCTCAGTGTTGACGTATTCTTTTTCTTTGTGTTTATTTATTTATTTATTGCAATAATGTACATTATCAATACAATTGAATACAGTACAAAAAGTTTATTTACCTATTATTGTTAGTTGTCTTATACCCATATGGGTATCGCTTATATAGGCGAGATCCTCTTGTTTACTAATTAAGCTTTTGAGATTATTAAAACAATGCTGATATATGGCTACAGCTAAAACGCACAGCTTTCCTCTACATACGATACGTTCTACCTCCCTCTGTGTTAACAACTTCTGCGTAGCTAAAGATGAAACAAATGAATATAATGATTAATTTAACCTTTTTTGTTTTTTGCATTCACAATAATGCTTAATTATATCAAGGAAAATAATAGTTTATTATATCAAGGAAAATAATTTTACTTGAAATCGAAAGTCGTGGGTTCGAATCCCACTAGAGTTCAAGTAAAATTATTTTCCTTGATACAATATATGATTATACATTTGCATGCTATTGTCCAATAGTTAAGTGAGACAAGTAATAACAAAATTGTTATCTTCAGTTTACCTCATTTAATGGCAAATAAATTGTTCTTGACCCTTGAGAATCTGCGTTGCTTAAGTTTATCGTTGAGCATATAACGTTACAGATCTCAGTTGCCTCGGCGATATTATCGTATAAGTTTGGAAAAAAAAGGGTTTACCAAAGTAGGTACGTGTGCAACAACTTTGACACTCCCAAGATTTGATACGCACGGCTTAAACTATCTATACTAATATTATACATGCATACACGCTTTTCCAAAAACTATAGAACCAATCTAATTTAGTACGGAGATAGCTTAAATCATAGGAGCAGACATTTTTAGCCCACCCTCTTGGGGAGTAAAATTGGAGATGACAAGCCGTATTTCACGCTAGCGAAGCCGCAGGCACAACTAATTTACTAAAATAATACACATATAACTTTTAGAGTGAGCTGTATGATAATAAATATAATGAACGGCATAAATATAAATATAACAAATATAAATATTGGACAACATCACATACATTGATCTAATCCTGTGATAAGTAGCTGAAGCACTTGTGTTACATCAGAAACAACGACGGAACCATAACACCGACAGACGCTAGACAATATAGAAAAGTTATTTTTCTACATTGACCGACCGGGAATCGAACCCGGGACCTCAGAGATAGCGACACAAAGTCCGGTATGCTCGCCTCTCGGCTACGGAGGTCGTCAAAAATTCTTCAAAAATACAGGTGAAATAATATTGCGATAGCGAAATAATGAGTACGATGATATTGATAGTGGTAATAAGTATTATAAAAACTGGTAATCATAATAAATAATAAATCATAAAAAGGCCGAAACCGATCTTAACTTATTTCTTTGCAACAACACAGAAATAAATACAGAAACTTTTAATAGAATATGAAATATCTCCCAGGTTCAGTATGGGCTGCGTTCTCTCGCCGCCTGCAAACCCAGTTCCAACAGCTGCAGACCCTGATACACAGCCTGCAAGGAACAGACACTAACACTCGGGACACCTCCACGGGTTTGGTCCGGGACTACTTCAACTTACATAAGATCATAGTGCTGGTCACTGAAGTCGGGAAGGTAAGAATAAGAATGACTTTATTTATCTCGGACAGATCTATAGAAACAGTTACATACAGGGTTACTTTGCAAAAGGGGTGCCAAATTTAAAAAATATGATCTAGGAATCAATATAAAGAAGCGTCTTATTCGTTATCATTTTAATAATAGATTGTTTCGAATAAAAAGAAACTTTAAAATATCCGAAAATGTGGTGGTCATTCATCAGAGGCGTAGGTACGGCGAGCCTACAAGGACCTTACGCAGTGCACATACGGTGCATTTTTTTCATTAATGAGTTAAATTATCCACGCGTACGATTTTTAACAGCGGATAGGAATAATTAAATGTGAAAAAAAGAGATTTCGTTTTGGCATAGATCGATTAGGTTACTGATTCTGAGCCACACCTAAAGATTTCAAGATTTGCCACTCCTTTGCAATGTAACCCTATATAGGTATGGGTACAACATATTTAGATATAAAACGGTCTAGGATTCAGTAATTGCAGGAAACTCACCAACGTACTGTCATACTGCTATACTTTGAATCTTATTTAATTGTCAAAAGCTGCTACTCTTTGGTCGATTTAGTCGCGATGCACCTACGTAAGAGCCAGAGCATACTAAAACTTGTAGCATCCGCGGTCAGCGATTTTACGACTGCTTGCTCGCACGCGAACGCTCGTATCCGTGCAAGAAACTTGGCGACTGTTTTGTATTTTCGCGACTTTTTAATTGAAATTGAATTCCTGTAGCAGTTTTAGTTTTCGATCTCTGATGCCCAAAGCCGCAGTATGGGCAGGCTCCTGACTCTCGTCATAATTGTTATAAGCAGGGATGCAAACGCGACACGGTGGCTGTAGACATGGAAGCTGCAGTGATACGGTCGCGATGCATGATAAGGTTTAGATTTAGAATGGTCATTAACGAATGATTTACAGGCGTGAGAAGTCTATTATTATTTCTACGGTCCGCAAGAAAAATGTAGTAAACGGCATCGAGCACATAACTAGTTCGTAATTTTTTACTTACATTCAGTATGAAATGACAACTGTCAACACTCGCAAATACAAAAACAGTACAGATGCAGATTTAAAAATGGCGGTTTTTTTTTTCGAACAAATCATATTATGACATTTCTACTCTACTTATATAGTCCGTTTTGCTTCGCTTGGCGAAAAATTTAATTAATCTTGACATTCCTTTTTAACGAAATTATTCATTTAAAAATAAGATAGACATAAAAATAATAACGTGATATATAACACATGATCCTTTTTATTCTAATAGTTCGTTGATAATATACACTGATATTTTGGTAAAAAGACATGTCAAGATTGTTTACAATATTCGACATGCAAAGAAAAACAGACTATATTATAGCGTATGTGCTCCATGGTAAACGGTTCAAGAAACACGTTGTGTGCCGTATAAAGAGTAGTCGAGTTCCCCAGATATTCGGCATGGACAACTTGTCGGGCGCCATCCTGTGGCGGCGCTACGAGGCGGGGCTGGACGCGGCCCGCGCACTCATACTCACGCGCCGCTCCGCGCGCCACCCGCCGCACGACGCCTACCTCACCATCGTCGGCAAGCACGAGGTCGGTACTCGGTACACACATACACATAGAAAAAAGAAATAACTATAGACTAGTTATCAAACGAAATTCATGCCTATTTGATTTTTCCACTTTGGCGCTATAAGCAGTAGTATCGGAACTTGGAACTAAATTAGTGATGTCTAGTGATGCCCATCTACCCATACACATAGAAAATAGACTGGCTAATATAATAACTATAGACTGGCTGCTATCAAACGAAATTCATGCCTATTTGATTTTTCCACTTTGGCTATAAGCAGTAGTATCGGACGAACTAAATTAGTGATGTCTAGTGATGACAATTGTAACGTTTTTCGATCTTCATTATTTATTATGGTTACAGTGTGACTGTTGGTGGTTACCTAGAATAGACTATCTGAAATTTCCTGTTACGATAAAACTTAAGATTAAATATACAAGGTGCTGAAGAAAGTTGAGCCAAGTTTTAGGGAGTGGTTCTGAGTCGAGTCTAGAATACAAGAAACTCATATTTTATATAATACAAGAAAATCCATTGAATTATTATTTGTAATCGGTCAGTCGTAAGCCTAGTTAGTAAGTGGATATCCAATGTCGTATCGAAACGTCAAAGTATCACAGCAGTGTATAATTACGAAAAATATACAGTTTTAAAAAATATATATTTATTATAGTTTTAAAATCTGATATTTAATATCGATATATAGTTAAACCGATATAACCCACCGCTATATACGTCAAAATTAGTTCTGGGTTCAAACACTAGTAGTTCTTCAAATGGGCATTAAAATTTAGCTTTCGTACGGGATAGCCAGTCTATATTAATTTCTAAGTCAATGGTACTACCAGGGGTTCCCAATCTTTTTCAGTTTTGCGGCGCACTTAAATCAATGTGACGGGTAAGCTAGGTGGTTCTCCACATAGTTTTTCTAAGCAGAGAATTAGGCTTGACACTGCTACTCTCATTTCTTGTTGCTTTTTAGGTACCCACGAATATTTATGGTTTCGGATAATGAATAGAGGATCAACTCACGGTGCCCCTCTTTACTTTTTACGGCGCACTCTCTGGGAACCCCTGACTACACACTCTTTCACATTTACACTGTTAATCTACACTTCTGTTCGTATTATATTATAGTTTATTTTAGTTTATTAGTATTATAGTAGTAGTACGTAGTAAGTACCGGACACTTCACCTTAACTTTGAGGTAGTTTAGATACATACTATTTATTAAGTCTTGGCAAACTTAGTGTAGGACGCCCCACAACTTGATGGACCGACGACCTTTGGAAGATGGCTGGCAGTGGATGGATGAAAAAAGCGGGAGATCCTGCTCTATGGCGCTCTTTAGAGGAGGCTTACGTCCAGAAGAGGACTACAATAGGCTGACGTGATGATGATGATTCATTATAACCCCACAGTCCATTTGAATGGACAAAATTGTTTTAGTGCTTCAAGCCCAATATATGAATTTGAATAATTACGTCATAAAATAAATGATCAGTTAAAATTAAGTGAGTCTTAATGCATAGTTATGATAATGACTAGAGAACGTTTTATAAAAAAACAAAATTACTGTTATTTTTGTTTGTAAATTGATAGAAATGATGATGTTGACGGATGACGGATCAAGTGGATCTATTTGGTTGTTCTCTGAGTGAGTTCACAAGGGCTGCGCTGTTTGTAATTTGTTATTTATAGGTTTAGGATAATATTGTGTTTGTACTATCGCATTAGGCACTTATAGCCTGTAATGGTAGCTATAAGTTTGGATTGAAAAAAAAAAAAAAAGTTTGTAAAATGATAGCTTATATTTGCCTAAGTTCTGATTTTTAAAAAGCTTGTTAAATATTAGCACCTAATGTATCCTCATACCAGGGGCGTGCATTCCATATAGGCTATTATGCAGAGCCTACCTTCATAAAAAACCGACAGAACAGCTAACCATAATTATTAATTACGTATTCAACAATAAATATTCTGTAACCATTTTGTCGTCTACCTATACTTATTCCTTAATAAAGCGCGCAACTTAGATCGTTACTGTGCAATTAAACCAATGTTAGGCTGCCGCGAGATCGCCTACTGTTTCACGCAAACTTACTCAATTTTCACTCACAGCCTACCCCCATCTGAAACCAATGCGCGCCCCTGCCTCATACGATATTGATATCTGTTTTTTTTTAAACACATTTGCGCCGATATATTAAAAAAAATAGGCTTCTGCGTGAAGTCGAATTTGACCAACTTATAACTATTGTATCAATTTGAAACTTTACCCCAGAAGATGACAATACAAATTTTATACTTTCGAGCTGATCTGGTGCTGAAGTCAGAACTCTTTAATGGGTACTATAAAACCTTGTTCATTGGGCTTTTTTATTCGTTTTGATGAGACTTATTAATGTAAAAGCGTATTTATAGTTTTTTTTAAAGATAATATTAACATTTTCTATTAATTTTATGTTATTTTATGTTACGTTGTATGGAATCCACAGTATTTAAAGTATATTAACCTGTTGGAGGGCATTCAGGCAAAGTTTATAAGACGTTTAAAATATAAGTTAAAAAATTGTAATGATGGTAAATTTCAGTCTCTGGTGAACCGCCGAGAACATAGGGATCAAATATTTTTGTATAAAATAATCAACAATGTAGTTGACAGTTCTTACCTACTGAGCAAAATAGTTTTTAAGTGTTCAAGTCTTCGATCACGACACAAAAGCACTTTTGTTGCACCCGTTTGTAGGTCCAAGTACCGGAAAAATAGTTTTATTGTAAGAGCTACAAACAAATACAATGCAGCTTTCAGTCACATAGACATTTTTAGTGAGCGTATGGCGAGGTTTCGTCGTCTTTTGAAATCCACGTAAGCCCTAACCGCACACCTACCTTCTTCTGCCTTCTATTTAAGTTAGGCATGTCTTATTGTTTAATCGATGTAGTTTGGTTGTTGTTGCTCGATTGTTTTTTTTTTCCCGCATGTGTCTCTTATCAACATAAAATGTACCAATTAGCATTGGAAACTTTAAATGCTCATGTATAATTAATTTAATGTTAGCTATATGTATTATTAAAATGCTGTATGTTTCCTTAATAAAGATAATATAATATAATTTTTATAATATCGGCGATCGGTTGCTTCGCCACATCCGGTCCGGGCATCCGCTGAACAGAGCCCGATGCCGTATCGTCAAGATTACCTTTCCTCTTGCTCTAAAATGTTTATGTCCGTTAACAGGAGACGGGCAACGGGCTAATAATAAGTTTAAACCCAATTCGAGGCACGCTGGTCGGCGAGAGAAGGCTAGACCTCGACGTGCAGCTGTTACAGAGTACGCTGTTGCATCGCCCCGACCAGGAGAAACTGCATGCGCTACTATTGCTAGACAAAGACGAGAACGTTCAAGTAAGTGTATAGTAGTCTTGCGAGGACATTATATAGGGTGTCCAAGTAACATCTAATGATATTTCAGAAGCTGTTACAGGAAAGATCTTCTGTCTTTTAAAAATGATGTTTAGAATACACAATATTCACATTTAAATTTGGGGCATTGTCAGGTTTGCGCAGGTAAACTTGTCCCTATATAAATTAGTAGTTATCGCTTTTGAAACATATTTTTTTGCCAGTTGAGTAGAATCAAGTTACGTATTAAAGTTTAGCAATAGACAGATTATTTTTTGACTATCATATTTGAAAAGAAATTCCTCTAAGATAATTGTCAAATTCACGGTAACGGAGTGGTCGGCTTCATAAAAAAAACAACAAAGTATCAAAGTGCCTGCGGAAATTTTTAGCAATGACCGGTGACGCGGCCCAACTACGCGACGACGCAATATCGCTAGTCTTTACGCGGACGTCCAAACTCTTTGTTATTTATGTTACGTGATTTTGTTTTCTTGCAGATATTCCCAGTATCAGCAGCCCCGTTGGTGGAGAATATTTTCATTTATGTGGCAGAGAAGAACACGGCGAGAGTACAGGGGTACGCGCTTAGATATGATGGAAAGGTATGTAATATTGTTACTGAGAATGTAAGCATCTGTAAGTAATGACATTCAATGTATTTTGCGTACCAAGCGCCACATCATGCGTCGCGTTACACGACGAAAAGATCGGTGGGTGTGTAGCTACACTAAATAGTGGTAGGCTATGTCTAGCTGTTCTTTTTTGTCATCCTCCAGGCAGTGGTAGCACAAAAGACGTGGTCGCTAAACCTGGGTGGTTCGGAGGCGGGCCACCGCATCGTGGCCGTGGCCGCCAAGCCCAGCGCTGAGCGCGTGCACTCGGCCGGCCGCGTGCTGGGCGACAGGAGCGTGCTCTACAAGTACAACAACCCCAACCTGGTGCTGTTCGTCACTGAAGGCCCTGACGCGATACACAAAGGTAACCTATCTTACAACTACTATTTTTTGGAAGATAATATTACACTTGAATAAAATTCGACTGCCGTAGATGGGAATTGGATTCTGTTCTGTTGACGTTATGTTGGCAGATTACAGAAATAAATAGTGCCCTAAGTGCTATTTATTTTTGTAATTTCATAAGTTGGAAAAGATGGGTGTTTTTTTAAGTTTTTAATATTAGTTCGGAGCCAGAAGTCATAAATATATAGTCATAAGATATATTTTTTACTTAATAGGTCCTTACATATGATACTGCCGATACTCAATACTGGCAACTTTAACATTAAATATCTTGCGTTTGATTAGGAATTCTAAATTCAAATTTATTTCGAAATAAAGCCAGAAAAATATTGTTTTAAAATTCGTATTTCATTTGTTTTCACATCTTTTGTTTGAGCTTCAACATTGCTATAACAACAACTATGGACAAATTGAAAATTCGCGGTATTTACGAATACGAGTTCCACCGTGTGGCACCAGTGCTGCAGAAACGGCTCGAAGAATTAATGACGTGTACGGACCAGACACCCCTAACGAACGAACGGTGCATTTTTGGTTCCAATGTTTCCGTTCTGGAAATTACGATTTACACAATGAGCCTCGTGGACGACACTCATGTGAATAACGAAGAATTGAAGGCCATAGTGGAAGCGATCCATCTCAAACCGGTAGCGATCATCACAACCCAACTAGCACACTAGCGTTAAAACAACCTTTATATCATTCTTATATCAATTCCATTTGAGTATTAGAGTATTAAGAATGCCTGTAGCAGCGGAGTTATAGAGTGCTCTAACTCACATATAACCACGAAAGAGGCCCACGATTTTACAGGCAAAGGTTACAGAAAGCCTGTAGAGCAATGGTATTAAGGTGTTGATGTACCTGCACAAGAGTGTTTATTCATACACAGCTACTACTTAAATCGTTATTAGTGTGTTTATATATGGGTTGGTTAATACTATGGATCATAGAAAAACGTCATCTAAGAATGTTTTAATACTTGAAACTTTATTAGACCTATTTAAAAAAGTTATTTGATACTTTGACATGTATTAGTTATCTATAATAGTCTCAAGTGAGCATCTTACCGCTTTCTGAGTACATAATTACCCATTTGTATAAGTTTTAGAGTTCGACTCGTTTCAAAGTCCCATATATACGGTTTAATATAATTATGTGACAACAGTTTAATGGCGACATATAATAAAATTGACGATAATATTCAAAAGTTTTGAAGTTGATCATTTTGCTTGTGGAATGAAACCAATCTGCGGTTGTGATTTTACGGAAAGTGTATACCATGTTTTTCATCTCAATTTTGATGCGCGATTTATTAAAGATATCAAATAAAACTTATTAGGAATAAAACCGAGACTTCAAATTTGTATAATTTTTTATTCTTGCAGCCTAGCTAGTGGCATGATTAATTTAGTGACATCAATGGAATGACAAAAGTTACATAAATAATAAAGTATTTTGTTATCAAATATTAAATAACCCAATCAATTTATAGGTTAGATCACTAAAATAATGGCGAACTAACATTAAAGCTTTAAGTTTTCACTATAGCCATTATTACACTTTTTGAGACACAACCTTTTTAGTCAAGAGTATTGTGCAGTCTTTAGTACACATAACAGTGCAATAATAGACTAATAATTACACTTACTATAACCAAGACAATACAACCAGCTTAGCATTTTACAAACTGACTCGATTAGAGTTCTTCAACTAAATAATCAAAACCTGCAAATATTCAATAATCACAAAATACAATTATTTTGTATACAAAAAAAAATGGTTTATATTCTGTAGGGTGTCGTTTTATCACTTTTATCAGTGTTCGATTGTTGTTAATACACGTACAATCCCGGGCACGAATCTTGAGAAAAAAATATATTAAAATACTCAATAAACGATCCATACATGTTTTGACCAACACCATTACTTTTATAAAGCCTTATAAGTGTATCTTCCTAACACAAGAAGCATTAGTAAAATTTACATTACAACTTAAATCTACATAAATGAGTTATTCAACACTTGTAGTATCTTGTGTTATTACATTCTTCATTCTTGATAAACTGTGTCTTACAACCTATGTCTGCAGCTTATAGTCAATATAATACCTAAAGTTATTTATGACACTTCAGGGCAACAACTTAACAACAATAAGTGTTAACAAGCGTTAATGAGCACTGTTGTAGAGATTTAGGTGCTACAAACAGGTTAAAACTGTAATGTCTTAACTATACTTGCTTTGATTAGCACTATTCTAACTCTTAAAACTGTATAACATCGTTAATTAAAGTTCTAGAGTCACTGTTGATGGTAAATTTATTTTCTAACTCCTCTTTAACGGTTTTTGTTACAACTGAGATAATTATTACTCAGTTAAACAGATTAAAGTTATATTAAAACCTGTAACTGACACCAAAATGTTAGTTGGGAATGGCTTAACCCTGGAGAACCTTGTCCTAAGCGAAAACTGACCAAATAGAAGATTCTGGTTAGTGTTTGGTGGACCAGATCAGGCCAGACAATTACTGCAGACTTGTATTGCCAACGATTGCAAACAATGATGGAAAAGATCGCTATTAAACAACCGAGACTGGCCTGTGAATTGCTCTAGCCCACTGCTCCTTCAGGATAACGCTAGACCACACACTGCACGTCAAACGGTTGCCAAGTTAGAGAAGCTGTGACTGGAACCTTTGCGTCACCCACCATACTCTCCAGATCTTGCCCCAACCGATTACCACTTTTTTTAAAATATTGATAACGTTTTACAAGGAAAAAAATTTAAATCTGATGAGGCAGTGAAAACCGCATTCAAACAGTTCATAGACATTTTTTTTCCAAAGGGATCAATGGTCTGCCATTTTATAAATGGCTGAAGTGTATCGATAACAACGGCGCATGTTTCGATTGAATAAATAATAATTTCATAAAAAAGTTGATTTACTTTTTTGATACTGAACGGCAATTTCATATGTAAGGATATGTGGAAATTCCGACTTCTACTTCTGGGACAAAAATATTCACCTTATGACCAAAATTTACCCACTCGTGTCAAAGTCTGAATACAAAAAATTGTTTGAATATCACTATTTGGGCCACCACCCTGTATATGTATCCCGTTCGCAGACGTGGTAGTGGCGACCTGCGTGGACGCGGCGTCGGGCGGCGTCGTGGCCTCCGCGGCGACGAGACGCGCGCGCGCCCTGCCGCTCGCCGTGCACAGCGACAACTTCCTCGCCTACATCTACTACAGCGACAAGCACCGCCGCACGGAGATCGGTCAGTGCTACACCCGCACTACTCGGTACACACACACCGCACTCGCGCCCTGCCGCTCGCCGTGTTGTAGATTCAGTGTAATCTGTATGTACAGCAGTGAATCGCAGGGGCCAGAGGAATCGGGGCGAGCCTCGGCGAACAGACTGAGATAGTAACAATTTAAACTAAACCCAAATTTTATGATATTCGGCTTGATTCGGCTGAAAATGGCATGACAAAGCTAAGCTATAACGAACGGCGACACTAGCTGACACAGTGTCTTCGCCGCGCCTCGCCAGGTTTGCGCTGGCCCCAATAGGCCGACACGATGTTGACGATGAGTATTCCCGCGCAGGCACGATGGAGCTGTACGAGGGCCAGCAGCGCTGGCTGGAGGCGGGCGCGGCGTTCCGCTCCCTGCGCGGCGCACGCGCACCCGCCGTCACGCGCGCCGCCTACGTGCTGCCCGCCGCGCCGCGCGCCGCCGCCGTCACCGCCACCGAGCGCTCGCTCACCGACAAGCACGTGCTGCGTGAGTACCGACACCGCCCCGCCCCCGCCCCCCGCCCCGCACACGCACACACACACACGCGCGCCGCCTACGTGCTGCCCGCCGCGCCGCGCGCCGCCGCCGTCACCGCCACCGAGCGCTCGCTCACCGACAAGCACGTGCTGCGTGAGTACCGACACCGCCCCGCCCCCGCCCCCCGCCCCGCACACGCACACACACACACGCGCGCCGCCTACGTGCTGCCCGCCGCGCCGCGCGCCGCCGCCGTCACCGCCACCGAGCGCTCGCTCACCGACAAGCACGTGCTGCGTGAGTACCGACACCGCCCCGCCCCCGCCCCCCGCCCCGCACACGCACACACACACACGCGCGCCGCCTACGTGCTGCCCGCCGCGCCGCGCGCCGCCGCCGTCACCGCCACCGAGCGCTCGCTCACCGACAAGCACGTGCTGCGTGAGTACCGACACCGCCCCGCCCCCGCCCCCCGCCCCGCACACGCACACACACACACGCGCGCCGCCTACGTGCTGCCCGCCGCGCCGCGCGCCGCCGCCGTCACCGCCACCGAGCGCTCGCTCACCGACAAGCACGTGCTGCGTGAGTACCGACACCGCCCCGCCCCCGCCCCCCGCCCCGCACACGCACACACACACACGCGCGCCGCCTACGTGCTGCCCGCCGCGCCGCGCGCCGCCGCCGTCACCGCCACCGAGCGCTCGCTCACCGACAAGCACGTGCTGCGTGAGTACCGACACCGCCCCGCCCCCGCCCCCCGCCCCGCACACGCACACACACACACGCGCGCCGCCTACGTGCTGCCCGCCGCGCCGCGCGCCGCCGCCGTCACCGCCACCGAGCGCTCGCTCACCGACAAGCACGTGCTGCGTGAGTACCGACACCGCCCCGCCCCCGCCCCCCGCCCCGCACACGCACACACACACACGCGCGCCGCCTACGTGCTGCCCGCCGCGCCGCGCGCCGCCGCCGTCACCGCCACCGAGCGCTCGCTCACCGACAAGCACGTGCTGCGTGAGTACCGACACCGCCCCGCCCCCGCCCCCCGCCCCGCACACGCACACACACACACGCGCGCCGCCTACGTGCTGCCCGCCGCGCCGCGCGCCGCCGCCGTCACCGCCACCGAGCGCTCGCTCACCGACAAGCACGTGCTGCGTGAGTACCGACACCGCCCCGCCCCCGCCCCCCGCCCCGCACACGCACACACACACACGCGCGCCGCCTACGTGCTGCCCGCCGCGCCGCGCGCCGCCGCCGTCACCGCCACCGAGCGCTCGCTCACCGACAAGCACGTGCTGCGTGAGTACCGACACCGCCCCGCCCCCGCCCCCCGCCCCGCACACGCACACACACACACGCGCGCCGCCTACGTGCTGCCCGCCGCGCCGCGCGCCGCCGCCGTCACCGCCACCGAGCGCTCGCTCACCGACAAGCACGTGCTGCGTGAGTACCGACACCGCCCCGCCCCCGCCCCCCGCCCCGCACACGCACACACACACACGCGCGCCGCCTACGTGCTGCCCGCCGCGCCGCGCGCCGCCGCCGTCACCGCCACCGAGCGCTCGCTCACCGACAAGCACGTGCTGCGTGAGTACCGACACCGCCCCGCCCCCGCCCCCCGCCCCGCACACGCACACACACACACGCGCGCCGCCTACGTGCTGCCCGCCGCGCCGCGCGCCGCCGCCGTCACCGCCACCGAGCGCTCGCTCACCGACAAGCACGTGCTGCGTGAGTACCGACACCGCCCCGCCCCCGCCACCCGCCCCGCACACCTATACGACCCAACATTACTATATTCCAACCCAACAGTGGCCCTGTCGACCGGCGCGATAGTGGAGCTGCCGTGGGCGTACCTGGAGCCGCGGCGGCCGGCGGCGCCCACGCCGGAGCACCGCGAGGAGGGGCTCATCCCGTACGCGCCGGAGCTGCCGCTGCCGGCCGAGGCGGTCATCAACTACAACAGGACTCTGCACAGGATCGCAGCCATATACACCGCGCCCTCGGGGTTGGAATCCACGAGTTTAGTGCTGGCCACTGGATTGGGTGAGGCGTTTTATCTTTAAAAACAAAATGATTTTTTGCAAATAGGCCATTTTATAGCATGTATTTTTTTACGCTACTACTGCTTTGGGACAATTTGTGGGATAGTGACTAGCTTCAAGCTAATGCAGACCGAGAACCGTTCCTTGTTGACCTGTAGTGATCAGCAATGTTAAAGTTCTATGGTTTTGTAATTACACTACCAAAAACTTACAAAATAGGCAACACTACTGACGTCAATAATGAGAAAGCTATCAGTGATGCCGTCGTAACGAAAAAGGGCACAAGATTCTTTATTTCTGAAATTAGGATATGTATACTATACATATTCGAAATCGTCCGGAAGCCTTTTTCAGAAACACCAAGACAGAAAATCTTTTTTACCTAATATCTATATAATTTAAATTATCATCTGAGGGGTATCGTTTCAAAACCCGCTAAAACAGGTATTGAACGAAAATCAACTGTTAGTGCCAAATGAAACTTTATTTTTTTTACCATACCTTACAAATGTTTCTCATCAAAACCCACTGTAACCATAACAAATCTGCTGTCAAAATTAGGCATTTGATGCAAACTCCGCTAACGTCTTTGATTATTGCAAAAACCGCTATAACCGAATCAGCCAATCACGGCGCGGTATTCGAGTCACGTGATGGTGTAAACAATATGGAGATTTCTTTCATAAAGTGCTAAGGTGTCGTCAGTTTTTTATTGTTTTTGACAAGAAATAATGGATAATCTTTCGAAATTTATTAAAAAATGTGATCGGAAACATGCCCGGAAGAAGTACAGTGATAAAGCTTCATGGAAACGTGCAAAACAACAACTGAACCGCTAAGTCGAAACTAAATGGCGGGACAACCATATTAATAGTGTTATGCGGAATGGAAGCATGAAACATTTTTAATTTTGTCCGTAATATTTAGAATAGAAATAGAAAGAAATAGAATTAGAAAATCATTTATTTGGTACAAGACAGACATTACAATGAGTCTTACAAAATATTAAGTACATTAATACGGTCAGGTACCAAAATGGTATCCGCTCAGTATAAAGTCGTGACGGCAGAGAGCACGTCACGACCACTGGATTTAAAAAAATATATAGGCAATTTAACTATTATTATTTTGAATGGAATTATTTTTAAACCGATTTTATTTAGATCTATCATCTAAGCGTTTGCGGGTCTGAATCTCGCAAGGGGCAAATTATATGTGATGGATGCACTGCACAAGCATTATTATATCAAAGTAATGAATGTCATAAAGAAAAGTAGCTAAGGATTATGGTAGACTTTACTTAATACTCAATAATTTATTGCTTTACCTTATTAGCAGCTAGGTCTTATAATCTTGGAAATTTTATAAAATAAATGTAATACAAATAGATATACTATATACCAAAAAGCGGAAAAGTTAATGATGTTACCTATTTTGGATTACTACAAAAATATTGAAAAAAGATTGAATATAAACATAGAAAATGACAGTGTCATTCCAGAGAATGAACCAGATTTGTATGAATTTGGTTTTGAAGATGTTAACTCCCATGTATAAAACATTTTGTGTAACAATAAATAATTTAGTTTCTATAAATATATTGTTAATTTTATTTCATGAATTTCATGCAATGCAATAATTTCATGATTGCTAAATATTATGGATAACGCCATCCAAGCCTCAAAAGCTGTTCACATCAAAATCCGCTTAAACAGATGTTGCCCTTTGCACATTACGCTATATTGAGATGTTCACATAAACACCCGCTAAAACTAAATGTTTTTGGTTGCTAATTCAGTAGTTTTTGGACAATGAAATAAAATTATTGCGTAGTGGTGTAAAGAGATATATTTTAAAAGTAAAATGACAACATTTGAACATTAAGAGATTTTTCTGTACACAGAACGTTTTTTTTTGTTTGCCAAGTATTTTCAGAAATCGTTTTAGCGGAGTTTGTTATTAGACCCCTCATCTACTCTCTATTACTATTACCACATGTCGATATTTGATTATTAAAAGGTTACCCCCTACACGCTGCCGCTTGTCTAAATCATATAGACTCACCAGTGTCCCTCGCCCCCAGACCTATTCTACACACGAGTGGCCCCATCTAAGACCTTCGACCTGCTCAAAGACGACTTCGACTACTATCTCATCACGCTCGTCCTCGGCGCGCTACTGGTCGCCACGTACAGCACGAAGTACTTCGCCTCGCGCAAGATGCTCAAGATGGCCTGGAAGTGATCCGACCACCCGCCCCTCGTGGGCAAGCCGCGCCGCAAGCATACGCTGGTGAGGATGCTACTCAGAATATAGGGTTGGATGATCGTTCAGTGCTTAAACTATTCTAAATTCTACATGTTAACTAGTTAGAGGTTCTATGTATTTAGAGCCCGACAAAAATGTACCCTTCGTCATAATGCTTATCAATATGTGCAAAATACAACAGAAAAATGCAGAGGTTTGGCAAATTTTTGATAACACCAAATCATGTTACCTTTTTAATTTTTGCTTTGTTTCCCAAAAACATTGACTAAAGTGTAAGGGTTGAAGTCGCTGATAAATAACTAAATGAAGTTACTTATCCTAAAGATCCGCTGTGTCCGGCATTTATGTGCCTGGTATTTTCGTAGGAATTGCAGGTCTATTTTATGTCTTTGCCATAAGATAAGCTGCATCAAATGACAATGTTTGTAAATACTTCTTGTCGGGCTTTAAAAAGATAGTTCAATATCTCAGTTCAGTCGTAGACTCGTAGTCTCAGTTGATAACGAATGTAGTTTTTTCATGTAGTCAGATACATATTTAAGCATACTTGTACTGGACATGTAATATAATAAGAGAAAATTCGTAAATATTAGGTTTGACGTGTATCTGCCAAAGGGTGCTAGTTACCCTTAAACTTATTGTAATCTTTTAAAATAGTTTAAGCACTAAACGAATTCGCAAATCCACCTCTGTTATTTACACAGTCCGGAAAATGTTCTTGAATAACTAAGTATAGACTAATTAATTAATAAATATAGCCTCGTGATTCGTGCATAGTGAGTGTTTACGTAAGTAAATATAGAGTTATCAGTAAATACAATATCAGGAAAAAATTACAACTGACATGTTATTATTACGTAGATTAATGATGTGATCAAATTAAAGTGAAAATACTACGCGTAACAGTTCATTGCAGCGTGATCTATTTTAAGTGTTGGAATTGTTGTTTATAATAATATGTTGCACAGAATATAAAGTCTAAAGTCAAGCTGAAAAATTATATTAGTCAAAATATTTCCAAGTTATTTTATATCAATAGACATATCTAAAAACGGATTTGGGAAAGTTACAAAGAAATTTTACATTGTTACATCGCAAAAGTCCTTAATAGATTACGTTGCAAAACACAGCGGTTCATGTAAAAATTAGCTAGTGCAATGTAGTTGTATTATTTATTTACGAGTGGCGTGTATGATTTCTTAATACAATAAAATCATTCCAGGAAACTACCATTATAATTGATTAAAAATCCAACCAAATACCTGGATTAGATTGAAGTGAAGAAGCAAGCGTATATTCCTTATAATTATTTATACCTATAAGGTCCCATTTTAATAGTTAATTTCATTTTGGGAATGATTTCAAATAACAGTATATCTGTTAGGCCTAATGGTCGACAGGAAGAGAATGCCACATGGCATTTAGTCAAACATTTGTACGATTTTTATTTGTGCAATAAAGTTTAAATAATAAATAAAACTAAAAACAGTAGACTGATAAATACAACATCTTTAAGGCATGGAATTATTATTATTTAGTATACCCTTAACAGCTGATCAGAAATATAGTGTTTTTTTTTTTCGATTTCAATGTTGACTCCATAAAGTATAGTAATGAGCAGTAACACCCCTTATAATAAGTTAACATAAAAATATAACCTTATAATGTATTCAAACAGTTTCTAAATATTAAGATAATTATGTTGTGCAAGACAGTAATAGGTAACCGAATTGCATCGTAGATACGAAGTTTTCTCAAACGTTTGTATTTTAACAAATATTAGTAGATAAGTAACGGAATGTTTTCAAGTTGTTGAACAGTATGTTTGCATTTCTCATTTCTTACTGAACCTTAAAATATTATTACACCTGCTGGTGTTATACTATAACCTTTGAGAATTTTCCCCGACTTTGGGGAGTTTATAGTTGGGCTGATATTCGAATAAACACTGTAAGAAGTGTTTATGATTTTATGAGGTAGATTTTGTACTTTGGCCACCGCAGTGCGGTCAAAATAGATTATCAATGTATGTATTTATAAAAGTAAGTTAGCAATGTGTACAATATTATTGCATTTGTTAACTACACTTAAATAAACATTTACTCTGTTAACTTAGAATAATATATCAATTGCACTTTATTTACGTTTATTTATAACATAATCCAGATAAATGAATTATTAAATTGTAAGATATTGGGGATCATATAAGTATATGGTTTTTGTTCGTAATGTATGCTCATGAAGGTATGTTGTTTAGCGGGTAAGGTTTAAAGTATTTCTATCTTTTTGTTTAACATGTTGATTAATTTATCATTTATTGTTTGTTTGAAACTTCATCTCTATTATTATTTATTACTCGTTTTGTTTTTTCGCTTGAGCGTGCATTTGTTTTATTATCTTTATCACTCGACTTTTACACACTCACTATTCAGGGGCAGATGTAATTTAAATCCTGAAATATGGAAAAAAATCAGTCACCAGATAAAACTATGTCTACTGTTATTATTTATTTTCATAATTTGTATATGGTATGATCATTTGAGGCCGTTTTAATACGCTCTTGTTAAAAAATACAACGAGTAAATAAAAACTTTACCTTGTCTATCTTCCGTCATCAGGTTTTTCTCTCCACTATGCGTTATCCACTTTTAATGGCGCTTGTTCAAATGCCATCAGGCGTTTTTGTTTGTAACGTAGATGAAACAAAAATAAAGCTTACCAACTTCATGTCACCTCGGGTCGGATTTCAACTAGAAATACGCTATTTACTGAAGTAATTTATAAAATTTTTAGTATCCAAAATTGTAGACAAATATTGTGCCTATTTGTGGTAGCCTGTAGTAGTCTAGTAGAAACCCGACTCTGATTTAAGGTTACCAATGCACTCGTATGTTAGAACAATAGAATTTATATAAAAATAGGCTATAAATGCGTTTATTTGTTCGGGTTTAGGGAGCGAGCGGTTTACACCCTCGCATCTTTTCTAGAAAAGAGTTACAATATACCATAGTTTGGTGGTAGTGTTAAGCAATTTTACGAAACAAATGTTTATTCTATATCAATATCTCGCAATCTTTCGTCTTTAGTACAGATACTATTTATATTCTAAATGTTTCTAGCCTTGGCGAATTCTGTCTAAATCTTATTGCATTTTAGACTGACTTCACAAAGATAGTGAGAATGGTGGCAATAGAGTATTTAATGTTATCACTGTAAAATAAAATGGGTATTTGTTTCTGTGACGATTGTGTTTTATAAAATAAAAAAATGAATTACTGCCAATAAAATATTTTACATGATATCCATTCACAATCGATTAAAATTCATATAAAAAACCCGTCTATAGTTTCTTAAGAAATCCCGCAGCTGAGCGGTAATTGTAGCGTTTTTACAACCATGCGCTTCTATTATAATATAATATGTCTAATCATGCCTAACTTAGGAGTAATACAGATTTTTAAATACAGCAAACATACAGTGAAATGTCAATCTGTGGCTAGGTCAAATATGAGTTTGACGTTAGCGTCGAGATCCTTGTCCGAAGCTTCGTAGGGCGAGCCCACCACGGGCTGCAAGTCTATGCCGCTCGCGGGCGGCCTCAGCGGCGACGCGTTGCGGCACAGCGCGCGCAGGTGCGCCCACGCAGCGCCGTACGAGTACTCTAGCATGGCTTTGAAGAACTCTACCGCTAATTCCTGAAACAAGAGCTTCAGCTTCATTCAGGCCAATTTTCAAAAATAATTTGGTTTCATAGGTTTTTATGGTCTGAGACTTGATAAAAGCACGGTGTTGTCTGGTTAGGTAAATTAAATTTAACTTTCAGTTTTAGGGTGACACACTTTATAGCGGTGATTTGTATTTGCAAACATTGTATGTATGAATGTGTAATTTATGAGTTGTATGTTTTCACTCTTGCTGCTTATAGATATAATAGTGATGACGACTGGGTAAAGAGTAAACAGTGTACACTTTTTTTTTCTTTTGTCAATCAACTAAAAATATGACAAAGGTAAAGCGTGTCAAAGTTTAGGAGTAGGGCTTGTGACGTCACTACTAAGGAAAAATTGTGCCAAGACGACATGTGACGTCATGTGACATTTCAAATCAATCTAAGTAATATTTTGATTATGTGTAAAAAGAAAAAAAAAACATGTCCAATACTTTTTGATAATCTACCTAATAGACGAAGAAAAAAAAAGGAAGTCGTCAACTGTATTAGTGCTATTTTGTTGTTCAATTTATTCTGTTCTGCTTACCAGCGGTGGTGACACATGTCTACCACTTTCTGTTATTTGTAGTGTAAAATTTTTTGGCTAAGTTTTTAAGACGGACAGACAGACATGACGAATCCATAAGGGTTCCGTTTTTGCCGTTTGGCTACGGAACCCTAAAAATTACTTTATCCAAAAATAAAGTCAATAGAGAGACTACGAAAGCCGCGCGGTCATTCATCAGAGGCGTAGGTACGGCGAGCCTACAAGGTTCTTACGCAGTGCACATAACGTGTATTATGGTGCAATTTTTTCATGAATGAGTTAAATTGTCCACGCGTACGATTTTTAACAGCAGATAGCAGATTGCGCAGACACCCATTATTAATATAATTAAATGTGATTTTTTTTTGTTCTTTTCATAATTCGATTAAGTTACTGATTCTGAGCCACTCCTAAAGATTTGGCACCCCTTTGCAATGTCACCCTGTATAAATACTGACCTGCAAAGGCTTCGGCTGCTTGCTGGACAGGTACAGGTCGGCGCAAAGCATGGCGTCGTCCAGCCGCGCGCCGGAGAGGCGCAGGTGGCGCGCGAGCGGGGCGAGGGCGGCCAGCGCGGCGGCCTGCAGCGCGCCCCCCGCCCCCGCCCCCGCGCCCCCCGCGCCCCGCAGCCGGCCCGCCGCCGAGGACTTGCGCAGCCACCCGTATATTTGCGGGAGCACCTCCCTGTGATGAATGATAGACATCATAAACAGCCCAGGCGCGGTCGCAGCCTACAATTTTGGAGGGGGTCACTAACAATAAAATATTTTTTTTGTTACACCCAGATGTCGCATCTGGGTTGTTATGGACGGTGCTTTTATGAACTACGATATCCATAACAACCTAGATTTGTTATGGATATCGTAGTTCATAAAAGTACCGTTAGATGTCTGCAAAACATAAAATGCATCACGGTTAGAGACAGCAAATTGGTTTTTAAAATTTTGTAAATTATTAGATTTTTTAATTTGACGTGTTTAATTTTGTGTGTGGGGGGGAATCATGACCTGTGACCCCGGCCTTCAGACCGCGCCGAACAGCCTAACCTTATACATAAGTACTCTACTGGGTTTAGCCGTCTTCTAATGCACGCTACTGAGCCTGATTTTTAGGCTAAAAAGAAATTAATAATTCTAATCTGAGGATCATCACAGACTCAACTGAGCTACATTTGTATTTAAAGATTTATCTAACATAATATTTAATTATATTTGTAAAAGTAATAAGAAACACGATCACTGCGGAAAGTATTTTGTGATAATAAATTTTAGTGCAGTGCACTATAAAGAGTTTTTTTAAAGTAAACGTTTTAAAAACAAAATGGCGGCGTCCTAATTGCGCGTGCGCCCTCCTAAACAAAAGCAATAATAATAATATTTCCAGCTGGTTTTAGTTTAGATCTGTCATTTACTCGTAACAAGCGTGGCGCTGACGCGCATATTCAATGTTTTCTGCCTTCTCTGGTGTCCACAGAAGATCAGCGTTAATGTACTTCTCTGGTTCCTTGACATATTGCTGAGTAAAGTCCATTTGGAAACCACAAATTTTAAGATATAATTGTATTTTTACTTTTCTTCTAAGTAACTATGGTTTCTGATAAAAATATTTAATTCTTTATTCAACATACTTGACGCATCGAGCGAGGATGAAGTCCTTGGAGAGTTCTGCCAGCGTCACCAGCAGCGCCAGCGCGCCGCGCAGCGTCGCCGCGTCCTGCGACGAGAACCTG
Organism: Anania hortulata; assembly: GCA_963576865.1. Classification (NCBI taxonomy): domain Eukaryota; kingdom Metazoa; phylum Arthropoda; class Insecta; order Lepidoptera; family Crambidae; genus Anania; species Anania hortulata. The sequence continues at coordinate 3,629,499 of OY756399.1, read as the reverse complement.
GCGGGAGACCGGTGACAGCGTATACAGGGTGGTCGGTTTTAACATAACTAATGATTGGATCATCGTCAGTGGCGAGTCCTCCAAGTTGGCGACGGACAAACCAAACATATTTCCTTGCGAGATCGAATCAGAAATGAGGAGACCCTTAAACGGACAAAAGTCGCTGACGTAGCCCAACGGATCAGTAAGCTAAGTTGGCAGTGGGCGGGGCATATAGCACGTAGAACTGACGGCCTGGGGGAAAGGTTCTAGAATGGAGACCACGTACCAGCAAGCGTAGCGTAGGACGTCCACAAGGTGTACAGACGATCAGGTAAAGGTTGCAGGAAGCCGCTGGATGCGGGATTTAGGCAAGCGGCAGCGTGTAGGGGGCGACCTCTTAATAATCAAATCGACATGGCAATCAAATGACGACCGGGTAAAGAAAATGAAATTCTATTAAGTCCGTCAGTTAGATTATCAATAAAAAATGAACACTTATTTTTTCTTTTGTCAATCAACCAAAAAATGACCAAGATAAAGCGCGTCAAAGTTCAGGAGTAGGGCTCGTGACGTCATTTCTAAGTAATAAGTGTACCAAGACGTGACGTCATACGACACTTTAAATCAATATATCTCTGTAGGATGGATGCAGGCCGCTTCCAACCGGCCAATCTGGAGGGCTCCGAACATTAAAGAAGAAAGAAATATTTATTATTCTTTCGGCGAACCGAGCTGTCGGTAAAAAAAATATATTTGTATCGATGAACGATGAACAGTGATTTCTATGTACAATTATATCGTTCAAGTGTAATTCTGTAAATCATTGAGGGCTCCAATCTGGAAGTAAAAGTAGAATAAATAAATAAATGACGTATGTACCTCACGACGAGCGGTCCCCATACGAGGTGCACCAGCGGCAGCAGCTCGTCCTCGTGGTCCCTGAGCGCGGGCAGGCCGGTGCCCAGCACCCGCATCGCCAGGAGGGCCTCGTCCCTGCGCCGCGCCGCGACGAAGTGCGTGCAGCGCTTGAGCACCGTTACTGTCACGGCTATGTGCTGCGGCAGCGGCTGCTTCTCTTCTGAGGAAATAGTACCACGAAGTGAAGCCTGATCGGCGTAGTGGCGCAGTGATTCGCCGGTTCAATTTCCGGTTTGGAACAAGAAAACGGTTTTTCAACATACTTATATTAATTCGCTTCACTTGTAACAAAGTAATTAACTAACTGAGTGTTTAATGATCAACTTTGTCGCGTGTTTGATCGGACTTCCTAGACTAATACCAAAGTTTAATGAAAAAATTTAACAGGTTAATTGCCTAAACCGCGCGGAATCAAACGGTATTGTTTTATTATTGTCTGCTTACTGGCAATCAATATGTTAAGGACTTCCTAGTTAACTTATACAAAACAATAACGCGAATGTAACAGTCTCAATAGTACCTACCTGTAACCTTATCGTCGTAATCTAAGACATCGTCTTCTTTCTTCTGCTGATATTCTTTATACATCTCCTCCACACTCTTTCCAGTCTCTTTCTCAAATTCCTCATTACTCACTAACTTTTCAGCCTCTTCGTTGTTTTTTATAAACTCTAGAACGTCCTTAAATAAGTCTGTTTGTGCATTTGGGTCGGTTTTAGCGGATATATCTTCTAAAGGGAACCACTGGCGAATGCGCTCGACGAATGTGAGAAACACTTGTAAATAGGAGTAGAGGTTTTTCTCGTAATATTTATCACAACTTTGGACTAGAACCTGCAAAGAAAACTCAGTGGCAATCGATATGTTTTAAACTTTACCAAATGTTTAAAATTTGAAGAAACTATTATCAGCATAATCTAGGTAGAAACCTCTCGACAACTTGTCGATAGATAAAGGAATAAACAATTTTTACAACTAAAATTAAATTCCATAAAATAATAAAAAGAAAGAGGACGCCAGATTCCTCGAAATAAGTAAAAACATAATACATTTTAAAAGCGAAATAAACCTCACTAAATCTTGAATCATAAGTATTATAGTTTCGAAATCGGAGATAAACCGACAACTTCAACCTTAATTGTGCCTTAAATATTACAAATAATTTGACACTAGAGATCTGGAAACGTATTTTTGAATCATGCGAATTTTAATCTGAATACGAAATCGCAAGATGCGAATACCTGAAATCACTATTTTTCATTTCGTGAATTCTGCTACGCTACGAGTTGTCCTACCCACACGTTTTTCGTTTTCTACTAAAAGAAAGAATGACATTGACAAGTTAACATATGGTTGATAATGTTAATAACTTTTTAAATACGTTTCGTTTTAACCGGTTCATTACTGGTTTTTAAAATCAAGTTTTTGCATTCCGGTTTATAATATTTTTTGCGTAAAACGAAAATAGTTTTAAAATTTTAATATAATAGCAAAACTTGTGATAAAAAAATGCGTAAAATTGTAAGGAATATAAATTAATTTTTAACACGACTCGTTATCGTATTCGAATACAAGATTAATTTCTAATGTGTCAAAAATACGTCTCCTGAATCGAAACCGTGAATGCGTGTGTTTTAATTGGGTCACTTACATCGTTAACAATGCCGTAGAGGCAGTCCAGTATGCTCGCGTCACTGTACTCCATCACCACAGAGAGTATCTGCAAGGCTGACTCACTGTTCCAAGACTGAAACAGTATTATATTGAGATATTTTAGAATAAAAAAATTGTAACTTCGATTTTGTGGAGAATTTATTTATTTACTTATATATATAAAGGAAAGAAACACCTATCTATGTTACATTTAGTTTACAAATAGTATCCAAGTTTCCACCAATTTGAACTATTTACAGTAATAATGTTGAAGAGATAAAAAGTGTAATTAAAAATGCAATATAAAGGTTCAAAAAAATTATACAGGCTCTGAACTTTCAGTGGCCCATTCATGGCACAGTATGCTAAGACAAACACATAAAACAAATTAATATATCTCTGTAATATTTTTGTAAAAATAAAAAATACATGTCCAATACTTTTGGATAATCTACCAGATTGATAGACGAGGAAAAAAAGTTAGACGTCACCCCTAATCCCGTTTAGGTGTGTATTAGCTAGTCTATATTTATTTAATGTCAGTCATCACCATCATCATCATCATCATTTCAGCCATAGGACGTCGACTGCTGAACATAGGTCTCCTCCAGTGACTTCCAGATTGGCCGGTTGGAAGCGGCCCGCATCCAGCGGCGTCGTCTGTCCACCTTGTAGCCGGACGTCCTACGCTGCGCTTGCCGGTACGTGGCCCCCATTCCAGACCTTTCTGCCCCATCGGCTGTCAGTTCTACGTGCTATGTGCCCCGCCCACTGCCACTTCAGCGTGCTTATCCGTTGGGCTATGTCATGTTCGTTTACGAATCTCCTCGTTCCCGATTCGATCTCGCAAAGAAACACCGAGCATAGCCCTTTCCATAGCACGCTGGGCAACCTCAATCTTCTTTATGAGGTTCACAGTGAGAGAAAACGTTTCAGTTCCATAAGTCACCACTGGGAACACACTGGTTGGAGACTTTCGTCTCTAGGCACTGAGGTATTTTGGACGAGAAGACGTCGCGTAGTTAACGTCAGCGTGTAGTGTGTAACGTGCAGTACCTTCTTGAGGCGCGCGGTGACCTGGTGCGTGAAGTAGTCCGCGTTGGCGGCGACGAGCGCGGGCGCGGCCGCGTGCCGCCCCGCCGCCGCCAGCGCCTCCAGCGCGCCGCGCCCCGCCAGCCGGAGCGACGCGGGCTTGCTGCCTGCAGCACGCGAATAACGCTCTAGACACCTGCCTATGTATACACCACCGTCTGGTGTGTGGTTCGCGCTCTAGGCTGCAGAGCCAGCGGGTGCGGGTTCGGACCCCGTAAGGGGCAACCGTTTGTGTGATGAGCATGAGCATTTATACCTAAGTCATGGATGTTTATAAATGTATTTAAGGTTGTTTATCCGTTATCTAGTGGCCATAGTACGAGCTTTGCTTAGTTTGGGGCTAGCCCCATAGGTGATTGTATTGTAATAAATTGTTTTTACAATCACACCGATATCTAGGTTGTGATTATGAAAACAATTTATTATTAAATTATTATATCGGATGGAAAAAAAGCTTCATCGTCATCATTTCAGCCATAGGACGTCCACTGCTGAACTCTAGAACACTGATAGGCCTCCCCCGGTGACTATGATCAGATTGGCCGGTTGAAAGCGGCCTGCGTCTAGCGGCTTCCTGCAACCTTTACCGGGTCGTCTATCAACCTTGTGGATGGACGTCCTACGCTACGCTTACCAGTACGTGGCCTCCATTCCAAAACCTTTTCATTTCATCTCATATTCAACTATGAATAAGAATAGATATAGTATGCAAACCTAATGTCTTAAGACACAATGGTCTATGACTCAGTGAGGAAACTCGCAAACTCTGTTTAACCAAACAAATAAATCAGCAGGGCACCATGTTCCTCCGCGCGTCGCGTCAGCCAGAATGATGTACGTGCTAAACCTTTAGACACTGACACTTACCGACTCTCTCCAGCACCAAGCACAAGGTCTTCAACAGATACGGCTGGTATTTCTCTCCCAGCCTCTTCGCTATTATCCCCACCCCCTCGGTCATGAGGCAGCAGAGGGTGATATTTCTCTGCGCTTCGGCCAGCGTCGCGCACTTGTCGGGGTCGCGGCGGGCGGCGGGGCGCGGGGCCTCGTACCCGATGCCGGTGTAACGAGTCTCTACCGCCCCCTCGTATAGGCCTAGAAGATATTTATTGTGTAAAAGATAGGTTAATTGACACTAATAATCAATGGCCTAGTTTCCTGGGTCAAAAAAGACTATTTATTTAGTCCGTCAGTTATGTAACACGTCGTTACAAATATTTTTGATTTTTAATAATTATGTTTGAAATGTTTCTCTTTTCAACAATTTTTTATTTTGGATTTTTATTTTTTGGCCAAACGCAGAATTCCCATTTACTAGACAACGCCATCTATCGGTATATCTTTGCCATCCGTTATGTTCCGTTTCTCACAACTACCTTTTTTTCAGCATTAACTTATAACTTGCACACCTAAAGTAAGTAATGTATTTTTATTAAAAGAACATATGAAGGCTGTAATTGATGTTTTTCAGTTTCAATTACTTTTTGGGGATTTTCAGCGGTGTTTTGTTCTGCGTTGACGAATGAAAAAAATGAATCATTTTGCTTTATGCGTTCAAGTGTTGCGCGAAACGAAACGCGACCAGAGAGGGGGATATTATGTCAGACATGACATTGAGATTTGACCGGATCTTTCTTTTTGGATGCGAGCACATTGCTTGCGTCCCGAATAGTTTCTTTCATTTAAATAAAATGAAGAAATTAAAATATCTGGAGGCGCCTGGTGCGTCATGGCGACCTAATGCCGTGATGGGCATTTTGTAAAAAAAAAAAAATCCAGTAAAAATGTGATTTATTTTTGTCTTCTCTTGGTAAGAAACCTTTGAGGCTTGGTTCGCCTGTTTTCTTGCGTTTATTTCATTTGTTAAGATGATATCTTATATAGATGCTTGTTTCTTTTAGGTTTGTTTGTAACGTCGCACCCTGATGATGCGGTTTGTCACTTCAAGTTGCTTTTGGGTAAGCATGCTTTTTCTTTGTTGCGTCATGTGCACGTGTGTCTGGCTCCTGCTGCTGTGCTCATGGATGCCTTTGCAAATCAATCCAGCACGAAGCCGCGTGCGCAACTTTCTTTGACCATGTCGCATACTACTCCCACGTGCTGTCCCGCAGTGCACGTGTGGCTCATAACCTGCTGTACTCATGCTTGTGTATGCTTTACAGGCTTATATTAATGCCCAGCTTGGCACACCCTCGTGTTCCCCGAGGACTGGAACTTTATACCGTCGAGATCCGAGGAAGGGACATGTGTGGTTCTCCGCAGTGATGTTACACATATAATTTATCATAAGTTCTTAATCAATGCTAAGGTATTTATAAACCTTCTTATTTAACCTCATTGGTGATATTCATAGGCCAAGTTTGGATAAGTGTTGTTTTACTTTAGAACTAAGTATAGGACACAACGCAGCTGCGATACTAGATATTTGTAATTTGTTGTTGATGACACCTACTCTTTAGTAATTGTTATATCTCATCATTAGTGTGGAATCACATACACTACGTTGAATTCAGTTATTTCAAAATAGTGTATATGAGCTATAAACTTGATTTTTCAACTTGCAATTCTTATACTGTTAAAATATACTCTGTTTATATATAGTTTTTACTTATATTGTGGCAGCATGCCCATAAATGGGTTGTAAGCAGCCTTTCTTTTCAAAAATAAACCAGGAGAAGACAATTTAGTATTTTCTTTCTCTCCATTAATTCAACTTCACTCTTTCTTGCTTGTAGTTAAAGCAAGTGGCGCCCTGCACAGTTTTCTTGTAGGAATCTCTGAGCGCCTGAGGACCCACGAGCTAGCTTAACTGGCAAAAATAGCAAATACCATCCCGCTGTGTAACAATTGGCGCCTCAACGGGTAGGCCTCTTTCTAACGAGACTCATACATGGGAACTGTTTCTCTTAATTTTGTCTTCTACTTGTTTATCAGTCTTATTTGTTAAGCTTACTAACATGACTCTCTTACTAGATGTTGACTATTTTGATAATACTGTTGATGAGTTAGCAAAAGCACTGCGCTGTATAAAGAATATCACCAATAGGTAACTAAAAAATACATTTTTATTTAATTTTTACTTTAATTGACCTTCTTATAAGCTAAGGACTTGTTATGATATACATGATAGTGTTAAATACAAACTATTTAAATTGTATTAAAATAGTACCATACTATAATGATTACCTACATATTAAGTTATATTATGACTCGAGTGTGTGAGTGTCACCAGTGAGTGTTTCTTTCTATAACTTACTATTTATATTAAGTACAGTACAACTATGGATTGATATTTATCTATACTTACTTTACTGTTTGAAGCTATAATTACTCGGCAGTTAATTTTTAATTTCCTGGCCATTATCTCCAGGTTTTGATTATTCATTTTAAAGTTTTGAATAACTTTTATATGTTCATGACATGACGATGCTAAACATTTATTATTTTAATGTTACTTTTTTTAAGGGCTCGTCGTGGCTGGACCTTTTTTGATAAAACTTTTTTTTTCTTTTGACCTTATTTTATATAAGGAATATTTTGCTATTATCGAGTGTTTTTTAACTTCGGTTTATTTATAACTTCCCGGCTATGACTTGCAGGTTTTAATTTTTCATTTTTGAAGTTTTGAATACCTTCTTTTATATGTTCATGACATAACGATGCTTAACATTTATTATTTTAATGTGACTTTTCAAGGGCTCGTTATGGCTGGACCTTTTTTGATAAAACCTTTTTTTCTTTGGACCTCATTTTATATGAGGAATCTTTTGCTTATATCGAGTGTTTTTTTAATGCTTCGGTTTATTTCAACCCTGATGTGGTACCCTGTTTTTTTTTTATTGCCCTGGAGTATGTTGTTCCTAATGTATGGAACACACTCTACCTTATAACAGATTGGTACATTTGCCTATTGTGCGGGTCCATCTTGTTTTTTTTTTGTTTTGGGCTTTCTTTTTTTTTAGAGCGGTTGCAGGAACTCTTTAAATAAGCCACATCCTTGTCCAGCGGTAAGAGCAACTGGTTAAACAAGCCTATGTTCTCGGGCGGATTGCAACCCGTAAAACAAGCCTCAAAGCTACCACAAACTTCTACCATTGTTGGCCTTTATGACCATCATCACCTGACTTTTACAACTTTGTCTCTCAGACACCATATTGCCTTTTTTTCTCTTTTTTTTGTTAAGCAGAGATGTATATATATATATAACACGTCGTTACAAATATTTTTGATTTTTAATAATTATGTTTGAAATGTTTCTCTTTTCAACAATTTTTTATTTTGGATTTTTATTTTTTGGCCAAACGCAGAATTCCCATTTACTAGACAACGCCATCTATCGGTATATCTTTGCCATCCGTTATGTTCCGTTTCTCACAACTACCTTTTTTTCAGCATTAACTTATAACTTGCACACCTAAAGTAAGTAATGTATTTTTATTAAAAGAACATATGAAGGCTGTAATTGATGTTTTTCAGTTTCAATTACTTTTTGGGGATTTTCAGCGGTGTTTTGTTCTGCGTTGACGAATGAAAAAAATGAATCATTTTGCTTTATGCGTTCAAGTGTTGCGCGAAACGAAACGCGACCAGAGAGGGGGATATTATGTCAGACATGACATTGAGATTTGACCGGATCTTTCTTTTTGGATGCGAGCACATTGCTTGCGTCCCGAATAGTTTCTTTCATTTAAATAAAATGAAGAAATTAAAATATCTGGAGGCGCCTGGTGCGTCATGGCGACCTAATGCCGTGATGGGCATTTTGTAAAAAAAAAAAAACCAGTAAAAATGTGATTTATTTTTGTCTTCTCTTGGTAAGAAACCTTTGAGGCTTGGTTCGCCTGTTTTCTTGCGTTTATTTCATTTGTTAAGATGATATCTTATATAGATGCTTGTTTCTTTTAGGTTTGTTTGTAACGTCGCACCCTGATGATGCGGTTTGTCACTTCAAGTTGCTTTTGGGTAAGCATGCTTTTTCTTTGTTGCGTCATGTGCACGTGTGTCTGGCTCCTGCTGCTGTGCTCATGGATGCCTTTGCAAATCAATCCAGCACGAAGCCGCGTGCGCAACTTTCTTTGACCATGTCGCATACTACTCCCACGTGCTGTCCCGCAGTGCACGTGTGGCTCATAACCTGCTGTACTCATGCTTGTGTATGCTTTACAGGCTTATATTAATGCCCAGCTTGGCACACCCTCGTGTTCCCCGAGGACTGGAACTTTATACCGTCGAGATCCGAGGAAGGGACATGTGTGGTTCTCCGCAGTGATGTTACACATATAATTTATCATAAGTTCTTAATCAATGCTAAGGTATTTATAAACCTTCTTATTTAACCTCATTGGTGATATTCATAGGCCAAGTTTGGATAAGTGTTGTTTTACTTTAGAACTAAGTATAGGACACAACGCAGCTGCGATACTAGATATTTGTAATTTGTTGTTGATGACACCTACTCTTTAGTAATTGTTATATCTCATCATTAGTGTGGAATCACATACACTACGTTGAATTCAGTTATTTCAAAATAGTGTATATAAGCTATAAACTTGATTTTTCAACTTGCAATTCTTATACTATTAAAATATACTCTGTTTATATATAGTTTTTACTTATATTGTGGCAGCATGCCCATAAATGGGTTGTAAGCAGCCTTTCTTTTCAAAAATAAACCAGGAGAAGACAATTTAGTATTTTCTTTCTCTCCATTAATTCAACTTCACTCTTTCTTGCTTGTAGTTAAAGCAAGTGGCGCCCTGCACAGTTTTCTTGTAGGAGTCTCTGAGCGCCTGAGGACCCACGAGCTAGCTTAACTGGCAAAAATAGCAAATACCATCCCGCTGTGTTACAGTTAGATTATCAAAAAATAATGGGCCTATATTTTGTCTTTTGTCAATCAAACAAAAAATTACGAAGATACAGTGCATCAAAGTGAGCACGTGACGTCACACCTTGCTAAAAAGAGTCGCAAGGCGTGACGTTACGTTTGATTGAGAAAAGAAAAAATACGTGTCCAATATTTTCTGTTAATCTAACTGACGGACTAATTAGATTTTTTTTGGAAACTCGGAGTTTTATGTCAATGGTGACATAAAACTCGACTACAATAATTAGGAGCATGACAGTCATGAAGATTCAGGTACACCTTGCCTATAAGCCCGCGCTTTCTTAGCTCGCGCTTACTCGCTTTCGGCAGTACAGTACATTACGTCTTTAGCGTTTCTTAAGTTAATTCAATAATGGGATTGTACAGTTATTCTCAGATGGCGCCAGCGTGTTTGGTCTTGATAACCCAATGGTTAAATAGTTTGACAATTCAAAACATTGTCAAGCAATGCCCACAAGCCAATGTTTGTTATTTTTTGTACTCTCTATTTCGTCGCGAGTATGACGTTTGACAACTTGGCATTAATTTTATCGTAGTGATTATTTGATCAGTGGGTGCAGTGGCAAAACCACTGATCATACTACAGTAGGACCAAACACATTGCGACTCTTATACATATAGAGATAAAAGTGCAGTGTCTTCTACATTGGTATTCTCTGCTCTTGTCCCAAAAACGTAATGCTGTTATGCGCCTAATGATTGTGAGTCGCTTAGTACTTTTTATAAGCTGTCAATCAAAACGCACGCCTTCCATTTATGGATCTTGGTCAAAATGGGGGCAAGACTGAACAACATAAAATAAAAAATGGTCTATATAAAAGTGAATAATTACAGTGTTTTTTTTAATATTATGGCAACAAGTATGTTACAGGAAAACAGAGAAATAAAACAGGTAGTACGTACGTACAAAAATGGATAGAAGAGACCGTATTTAAATGATATTTTAATATAGTAAAATAAACACATACCAGGAACACTATCCTTGGTCCAAGCCCTGGGGTTGTATACTGAGACGTCCAAAGTTTCGTCCTGGGTAATGGGTGCTTCCCCGCTCCCCACTTCTAGTGGTAGGTACCACACGTCTTCCTCTAAGTATGTGTCTAGTATTCGTTGTAAGAAACTGTCAGTTGAATTTGGACCTGCAATGACGGACCTGTACTTAAGATGTTAAAAAAACGATCGTCAAGACCGAAACCTAATTGGAATCGGAGCAGTGGTCGGAGTAGCGTATGGCCACAGTGGTTTGAATTTTGACAAGTTATTGAGTGATGTTCATATTTATTAAAATCGAATATTCTTTATTACAACAGATTCAGAATACTTGATATTTAAAGAAAAATAATACACGTGCTGCTGAGGGAAAGAAATGTACCAAAACCCCACGATGTTTCGCCAAGGGGGTCAGGGGGTTGGGGGTGTATAACTCTGACCTAAAAATTTCTTGTGATTGAAGGATAGTCTGAATTTAGAATTAGACTGAATTTAAATCTGACGACCTCCTAAGCCGAGAGGCGAGCATACCGGACTTGGTATCGCTATCTCTGAGGTCTCGGGTTCGATTTCCGGTCGGTCAATGTAGAAAAAGTACTTTCCTATATTGTCTCGGGTCTGGGTGTTGTGGTACCGTCGTTGTTTCTGATTTCTGTAACACAAGTAATAAGCAAAATATTGTAGGATTAGAGCAATATATGTGATGTTGTCCAATATTTATTAATTATTAGCTTTTTCCCGCGATTTCGTCTGCGTTGACCTTATCCAAATAAAAAGTATCCCATGTGTTAATCCAGGTCATGGTCTATCTGTATGCCAAATTTCATCAAAATCTGTTCACTAGTTTTTACGTGAAAGAGTAACAAAGATCCATAAATCGCTTTTATAATATTAGTAGGGTAATTTGTTTTCACAATAAACTAGCCCCAAACTAACAAAGCTTATATTATGGCGACGTCTACTGCCGAATAAAAGTCTTCCCTAATGTCTTTCATCGGGGGGGATTGCTAATACTCGCCACGCTCGGCATGCGAGCGCAGTTTTTTATAAGGAATAAGTCGCCTCTTACGACACGTCTACTGTTGACGGGGGGAAGTGTATCCTTTACGGCCGTCCCCACACGGCAGTTCAAAGTTTGGTGTCATTCAGCCACTGCCTTATAGTCTTAACTGTGTGATAACCTATACAGGAAGTATAACAAACACGGTCATCTCGCGTACTCACCCGCCGCCATCTGGTTCATGAGGTACGCGAGCTCGGGTGCGCGCTCGCGGCGGAACTGGTCGGCGAGGCGGTCCAGCACCAGCTCGCCGCACTCCGCGCCGCCCAGCAGCGCGCACGCCGCGCCCAGCCGCGCCGCGCCCCCGGGGGCCTCCAGGTGCCGCAGCGAGCGCCACGCCGGGGACCCGCCGCACGGGGCCGACACGCCTGGGACATGGGGTGGAGAGGATACCCCGTTATTAACGTCAGTTAGTCCAAATGCCGCAGCGAGCACCAGGGCGGGGACTCGGAGGATGGAGCTGTCACGCCTGGGACATAGGGTGGAGAGGATACCCCGTTATTAACGTCAGTTAGTCCAGGTGCCGCAGAGAGCACCAGGGGAGGTGGGTACCCAGTGGATGGGGCTGACACCCCTGTAAGATGGCTTGGAGAGAATACCCCGTTATCAACGGCACGGTATATCTAGAAAAGTCCAGAAAACACGCTTTCATATGCCTAAACATACATTCCGTTTTGAGCATAGACAAGTTGAATTGCTATATTTGTTTACACCAGAATCGACCTAATTTCCAAAATAAAATATTGTAAATGAATTAACATACACTATTCAGTCTCCCTAAAACATAAAAAATAAGCATAGTCTGATGCTAACGTATTACAACATGTGTATACGCAGGCAGACTCACCCCCGAGCGTGGTGAGGTGCGTGTGTAGCGCGGCGGCCTCGAGTAGCGCGCTGCACAGGCGCGACATGTTGCTGTGCACGCTGAGGGCCTGCGTGAGGCGCTGGGGGCGGCCCGTGTCGATCAGCACTTGCAGGTAGCCGTGCAGGAGGTTCAGCGCGTACAGCTTGCGGCTTGAGTCTGCAGAAACAAGGGTTTGTTAAAGCCAGGCCACACTGGGAGTTAAGCGGAACACAGATAAATCGCTCCCGCTGTTTTTTTAGACCGGGAGATGGTGACACAAAATATCTGGTCATTTGTACCAAGTGTGGCGACCCTTGAGGGGTTTAGTTACGTAATAAGACGAAAAGAAAAATGATGGTCATAGCACTGGTACCGGCGGTCCGATCGTGCGGGCAACGGCAAAGGAGTATTTTTTCATTTTCAAATCGAAAACCTGTATGGCATTTCTTTTATTAGAAAGTATATGATAAGCGACCGGCAGCTGGCTTAAATGGACATGTTAAGGTAAAAGGAGCTCTCGCTTGGTTTTGTTGCATTATCGCTTGCAGTGGGCTATTAAAAAACTCCAAGTAAATAGCGCGGTGCAAGCTTATTTGGTCTTTATTGTCGTTTGGTGAAACTGACATTTTATTTTTTAACTATTACTATTTTAACTATCAGTGTAATTTCTGTACTTGTCCTATTGTATTCTGTGGTATCGGTTGATTTTTTCTCATTTTTCTCAACATGATCTTCAAGTCTGATTTCTGAGTCCTCTCTAACTAGATCATGGCAGTCTTTATGGTGCTTCCTCAAGCCGATTTACAATACTATATTGTGACAAGGATCCAACAGCGAGACATCCCTAGCACGCGAACCTACATATTGACAACCCGGATCCGCAAGCGCCCGCGCGCACGCATTATAAAACGAGGTGGGATACCTCCCACCTCGCTCCACGGCCTTAACCGATCACGCCCGCTAGTATGGAGCCCGACACGTACGAGCCTGACATTAGCACGGGTCGCGGCGACCCCTAGTGGGGCGGACCTAGGCTGTGCGCCTTCAGCGCACGTCAAAACTTCCCGGTGAAGCTGAACGATGCCTTTGAAAGCATCCGGCAAAAAGTGCGCCCAAAAAAAAATTGCTCCGCGGCAGTCGTCCGAGTAGCCTTGGCAAGACGTCTCCGCACGTGCGCACGTCGTTGCATTTTGCCTTCGTGCGTTGGACCTCTGACGATTCGCTGACCCGTTTTCCTTCAGTACTAACTTTAGTTAAGTTAACCGACCCATCTCCAGATCCGAAGGTGTTTGGCTAGAACGTATGACGCGAACCTTCACTTCAGGTTAAGGTTAATAAGAAATACATTGTGGAGCTATTTAATAAATAGTGTGAAAACGTCTTAGTGGTTTCCCTGGTCGATTCCCTATAGGTTATCCTAAAATTAGGTACCTGCCATCCCCTCACCGCGCACACTGTGGACTGGGGTCTGTACATAAGAGACAAGGAACTTAGGCTGAGCTGGCTGAAAGGATTCAAGTAGTCAAAACAATGTACCTTTCACAGCACTGAAGCAGCTTCATAGATGCAGAAGACCAAGGTGTTACGTTCCACTCACCAATATTGTTGAGTATCCTCGGCAACCCGTTGAGCATGACGAACAGGTTCTCGGCGAGGTTGTCCATGGTGCGGTGGTGGCGGTCGGGCCCGGCGGCCGCGAAGTGTCCGCGCAGGGCGGCCGCGCAGTACGTCGCCACGGCTGGGTACTCGTCCTTCGATAGAGCGATTAATATGTCCAGGACTATGGGCATCGATGGCTGCATTGTTCTGAAACAACGAGCATAGGGATGTCGACACCATACACTAATAAGTCCAGATACTATCCGCCTTATTATAAAACTAGGTTTAAACCGTAATTAGAGGTATATGCAACCAATTGTGTGAAATGAATGTGTGAATTGCTTTAGCAAACTTAGCAAGATTAGCAAGCTGAAGTGGCAGTGGGCGGGGCACATAGCACGTAGAACCGACGGCCGATAAGGCAGAAAGGTTTTGGAATGAAGGCCACGTACTGGCAAGCGCAGCTCACGTCGTCGCAGCGGACGTCCACCCACAAGGTGGACAGACGACCTGGTAAAGATTGCTTCCAACCGGCCAATCTAGAAATCGCTGGGGTAGGCTTATGTTCAGCTGTGGACGTCCTATGATAATGACGATGAAAAAAATTAAATAAAACGGTTAAAATGTTGTATGTTAAGCAGGGTCCTCACCTAGCCGTGTAGCATGTGATGTATCTGACTGAGCGAACACAAAGGCGGCTCGCAGTATGCGCGTAGCATACGTACGCGCGAGTTACAACCATTTGAGACATGATGTCGGCGCGATATCGTTCGTGCTCATAGCACTGCGGATCCGGAAGCTCGTAGCTGGTTACGCAGTGACCGTGGACGAGCCGTACCCACTTGTAGGTTGACACAGTATCAGATACATTCATAGACATAGAAATAAATAAATATAGACTGGCTGCTAGCAAATGAAATTCATGACTATTTGATTTTTGGCGCTGTAGGCTGTAGTATGGGAACTTGGAACTAAATTAGTGATGTCCCCAATTCGATTTTCGTAACGTTTTTCGATCTTCATTATTTATTGTGGGTGGTTGCCTATAATAGAATACCCGAAATTTCCTTTCTCTAAGAATCTAGGTAATGTATCACGTCCCCAATATATTTATTGTTACAAGAAAATCTTTAACCGTTATAAAATCATACAAAATAAATTATATAATATTTATATTCAATTTCGTATCGAAACGTCAAAGCAGTGTGTAGTTACTAAAAATATACAGTTTAAGAAAATAACTAGTTTCAAAATCCGATATTACATATCGATATATAGTTAAAATGATTTTACCCACCGCTATATACGTCTAAATTAGTTTTAAGATCAAATACTAGTGGCGCTTCAAATGAGCATAAAAATTTAGCTGTCATTTGTACGGGATAGCCAGTCTAAATTAATTTCTAAGTCAATGGATACATGACATCCCGTACGGCTAGACGGGCACCCATGGGCGGGGACCATCGAGTACATACCCTATAGAGCAGCAATACAAACCATCTTTCTCCGAAACTAGTAAGTGATTTTTCACTTACATTTAGTATGAAATGACAAGTCGTGTCAACCCTCGACCATACAAAAAAGTACATATACCGATTAAAAGATGGCGGAAAATTTCGACGAACAAATCATATGACATTTCTACTCTATAGGGAATGTGCTCCATGGCGGGGGTGGGGGGGGGCATCGTCGGGGCGGCACTCACACGGTGCACTCGTTGAGCACGCGCGCGCAGTAGACGGCGAGCTCGCGCCGCACGCGGTAGTGCTCGTGCGCGCGTAGCGCCAGCAGGCTGCGCGTGATCACAGTCAGCTTCTCGCCCGCCATGCCGTACCACGAGGGGGACCGCGTGGGCTTCGATTCCTCTTTCCACTTTTCTATATTCATAATAACTTCGATTTAATTTTTTAAATTCACGAATACCTTATGGAGGTTTTAACAAATGAAAATGTTTATATTATTACTGCTGTTACAATTTAAGTGATTAAATGAATATGAATATACCGAATGAAGGAAAAACATTGTAGTTTGTGTCAGACAACTTACATACAAAAATTACAATGCGAGAAGACACTGTATAAAAACACAGCTCTCTCTCCTGTCAAATTTGTAGAAACCAACCCTACATACTATTATCTAAGCTAGTTTTTTAAATAAATGCTAGTTTAAATAATTATTATATAGCACAAAAAGTTTTAAAAAATGCTATAAGTTACACTTGCCATCTATACTAATATTGTAAAGAGGTAAAGTTTGTTTAAATGTAGGAGGTAATCTCCGGAACTGCTGATTCAATTCAAATATGCATTTGATCAATATTTATGATAAACATTCCGGAGCCAATGTCTAAGCTACTTTTGTATCCTGATGCCTGGATGCCTGAGGCCTGTGAACTGCATTATAGGCTTACTTTACTTTTTACACGGGTTCAGCTAGTTCTCAATACATTGGTTCCCATAGAGCGCATTAAGCTGAAAGTCTTTCAAGCCGCGCAAGCGCGAGTGGGTCTTCCCCCAGTCGCGCACTTTGCAAGTTCTACAATGTATATGTTCTATAAACTACCTACCAATTTTTTCAGTATTCCGAATGTGATAATTTAGATTTTTCCATTTTTAAGTCGTACCTAGATGGCGTTTGGTGGCTTTTATTTAAGTTTTTTACACTTAGAACACATGTTCTTATGTCCACTTGCTCACCACTGGATTGCATTGGTTTAGTATGGAATTAGGACCACATTCTGTCTCTTTCAACGCCATACTAACTGACAGCTTTATAATGATGTTTAATACCTTGTTAGTGGATAAAAACAAATAGAACCAATTATTTCTGCAAATAGGCCAAAATTAAGCTCTTTTACACGTCCCATTTTATTACTGATTCGGGACAATTGTTGGCTAGCGACGAAAAAAAGCTGCTCAAGAAACTCGGTCACTATTGTCTGTTAGATAGATAGTTCGGAATTAAACTCGCTAATCCTTAGATGCGCAAGTGGACCTTAAACACATAAACAATACAACATCAAAAGGTAAATATTCTAAAATTATCATTTACCCTTACAGCTTACTTCTTTCTGTTCTTTCGCCTGGTAGTCAGCTAGCATGCTAGCGAAGTCGTCGCGCGAGCCGTCCGGCCTCTTCGGAAGCAGCCGGTCCTGCATAGTGAGGCACAGGATGCGGTGAATGGCCTCTACAGACGCCTAAAAGTTCAAAAAATTCAAAAACTTTATTGTTAACTACCTACAAGTTGTTTTTACCATGTGGGTTTCTTCTTTTAAGTTTGAAATAACCTTTATTAGAAGAGACCCCAAATACCTGAAAGTTAGAATAACTGTTAGGTCAGCTGTGTTGGTGCTTAACAATTATAATAAAATTCTTCCCAGCGCAGTGTCACGTTTATTTATTTATTTATTTATTGTGAAAGGTACACCAACAGTACATGTATACAATATTTATATATAATCATACATCATAAATTTCTTATACATGTACCTATTATAGGCGTACACAACATTTACAGGTAAATAAGATTTATCAACACAAATATTTACACAGCAACAATTAAATATAATAAAATATCCATAACAAAAATTAATGAATAAACGAAGCTTTATAAAAGTAATAATAACAAACTAGAACTACCATTTACTTTCTATTAAAACAGATCGGCCAGTTTCCGTTTGAATTTAGCTAATGAAAAGTTCCTGTTCACGTTCCTGTGGTTGGGCCAAAATGGATAAAGAATTTATGTAAACAAGTGTATTTTTTTAAAAATATACATACATATAAAGTTCTTAATAGTCAATAATAATACTCAATGATACCCATTTATTCTGTATATGAGTTCTCATCCTGTCACTTGTACACGTCCCAAAATATACATTTGCCCTACCGCCACTTCGGTTAAATAGGCTATTATTAAGATTTTGATAGGTTTGATGCTATAAAAGGATCTTCATCATCATTTTAGCTCTAGGATGTCTACTGCTGATCATAGGCCTTCCCCAGTGACATCCCGATTGCCCTACCTTTACCAGGTCGTCTGTCCACTTTGTAGGTGGACATCCTAAGCTGCGCTTGCCGGTACATGGCCTCCATTCTAGAACCTTTTTGCCCTATCAGCCGTCAGCTACGTCCTATGTGCTACGCTACGCTCGTAACTCACCACCACTACGGCATGGCCGGGATTGTTGGGACAAGTAGCGACGTCCTGTAACGCCGCCAGGACGCCGGGCAGGATGCTGGACAGCATGTCCACCACCTGCGCCTCGAGCGCCGGCTCAGGGATGCGGCACTTGTCGGTGGTCAGCTGCGGATGGGTCGCCGTGTGCGCCATAACGCAGTTTAATGCTGATAGTCTAGATAGTCAGTGAAAACGTTCGCTTTTATCACTAGGCTTAAATACTAACTGCTTAAATCATTCTTTCACTACTTTCACACTAACATCCATTTATTATATGAATAATTACAGCCCGCACACATGTGTGACTGTTTCGAGCGAGCAGGAAGTAATCAATTACATGAATGTATTTTGGATTAGCAAAGTGAGTGCTTTGGATTACTTTGCAAGCCCTAAGTTTATTTTACCTGTTACTTTGTACTTAAATTATCACAGTATTCTATGGTCAAAGTACCATTTATTTACAGTTATATTGAAATCATGTTGCAGGGGTAGCATTATAATGCAAAATAGCTAAATGTAGTAAAATATCTCGTAAATTCAATGCTTAAATCGACAAAATATAAATATTTTAGCAATTATTAAATAAATCACGAAAACATACCTCAAGGCTCGATGCTTCTCCAGCTTAGCAATATGGACTGACACAAAAATTGCCTGAGCCAGTAAGGGCACTTGAGTCTTAAGTAGTTTCTCCCTGAACCGCTTGTCGAGGTTCAGTTGTAGCGCTGTGAGGCACTTCATCACACCGTGCTTCAGCTCTTCAGGTACATCGGCAACTGAAACATAACTTAGTATAGTCCCACTTCAATGTTGTAGGAAGTACAAAGAAAACAAAAAAAAAAAGGTTTTAGCATTAAATCTGAAGGTATGATAAAGAGAACTCAACGCAGTGACTTACGCATTCCAGGCTTGGAGTTGTCAAACACTATTTGTAGCAGAGTAGTCTCGATCTTCAAGCACATCTCGTAGCTGTTTACAACCACTTTCTCCAATACTACTCGCATACCATCAACTAGCCTCCATTGAAGCTCATACTTCTTTCTACAATAATAATTCACACTGATAAATACTTGTAAAGCGAAGCTACAAGCAGATGCAAGCTTGCGCCCCCCACTATTTCAGACAACATTATTTGCATAATTTACTAGCAATGGTATGTTATTGGGCGAATACTGAATTAAGCCAATATTGATTATAGCATGCTTAGCAGAATTGATATCTTAAAACATGCCCGCTTTGAACAATATTCTTTACTTATTGACATAGACAAAAAACAGATAGCGGTCACAAGGAGATTTCAATCAAATTGTTTCTTAAATAAATTTTGTAGAATCTCATTGCTTACTCAATTTCAGTGGATTTGAGATGCGTGATGAAGGGGAACAGAAGGTACTGCTGCAGCTCCTGCACTACCTCCTTCTTCAACTCGGACACGCGAGTGACGAAGTTCGAGACGCTCTCGGCAGACGGGCAAACCATAACAACATCGCACACAGGCTTGATCCGGGAAAAAGACTCCTTCAAATCTGCGTTCATCTTGGTTCTTCTTTTGAATCTATCAGAGAAATCACCATTTAGAATCAAAAAGTTGTAACGTTTTTTTTATTAATGCGGTCAGGTATTCAAATTGTTGTCTCGGTAGAGGAATCGCAGCAGGCAACAATGCAACAAAGCAAAGCACTTCGATAATATTTTACTCTTTGACTTCGATTGACTGACATTGACTTTCTAGACGTCAATGCACACACTTAACTTAGACATATTATATTAATCTGTGACACACTGACTAACATGGTGACAGTCTGGCAGAGGCACAATTCAGGTCCTCGGCTTTTTGTTCCGAATTGAGTATTAATTAATATAATTAGGTTACTTGTCTGGAAATTGACGAGGTGAAAATTGGACAATTTGACCTTCAATATCTTTGAGATTTGTTTCTGGTTGGAGCCAGCTTCTATATAGGATGCAAAATGGAAATAAAGCCAGTCTATTTCAAAATTTATAATAAGTCATGTATTCTCTTTTCCTTGTTGTCTCCTTTAGTTTAGTTTATTGGTAATAAAAATATTATTTAAGTGTTTATGGACCAATAAAACAATTTCTATTCTATTCTATTCTAATAAATAAATAAAACACTGCGCCGATTTTTCAATGATAACTTTATTCGACGAATAAAATTGACGTTTTTTTTGACATAATTTCGATATGAAAACTGTCAATTGTCAAATACATATATTCTTCAAATAATAGATAAAACCATTGAAAATTCAAATTAAAATGGAGGGGACAGTAGTCGTTGGCTTTTATGCTTTTCATTGCTTGATGAAAATTATATTTCATTTAGTCCGACAAATCAATTAGAAGTTGCTACATGCTTCTACATTAATGGTTGTTTCGGACCATAGGCATTTCGTATGTCTTTTTAAAAAAGGAATTGTCACTTTTGTCAAAGTCAGATGTTCGTCGTATTGGTTACTGTCAAATTTTATAACATGAATGAAATAATTTAATTAAACTTAAAATTATGTGCCTATAATTTACTAAGTCATTTTCAATACAACATAATGTTCTCGTTAATGAGGCAGCGGGTCTTAAATAAGTGCCTCAAGATTTTGAGGTTAAGTATCGTTGACTTCAGCAACTTGCCTGATTTAAAGAATTTAAACGTAGTCAGGACCGTAGAGAAGACGATAGATAACAACACGGCGATATTTATTGAGAGCCCTATACACGTAAAGGTGCAACCCATCGATGTAAATGATATGAAGGCCCATAATAAGTTGACTATGACATTGTACAGCCAAGGCAAAGATACTAGTGATTTTCAAGTGAAACAGTCTTCTAAGCGCCTCGAGCTGTTGAATAAAAACGCGTGTTGCGACCGAAATGATGTCTGCCTCATACAAGTGCCGTACCAGCTGAAAGTTCAGGTTACAACCACAGATAATGCATCAGTTCAGCTATCAAAGTTAGAAGGGGAGGAATTTGTGGTAAAAACACAAAAAGGAGCTGTCAAAGTTACAGATGTGAAAGCTCAGAACCTAAAAGTGGAAAGTGCAGAAGGAGAGGTTCACACTGAAGGAAGAATACAAGCTTCACATATCGAACTCAGGACAGGGCTAAGTTCAGGCATTAGCTGCCACAATGTAATGGCGAATACTTTCACTGTGACAACACATGCTGGACCAATTGCTGTGAAGTCTTGCTACAGTGATAAGTCACATTTTACAACACTCATGGGGAATATTCGTCTGGATCATCTACACAGAAGTGTGATGATAGATGTGATTCAGCAAGGAAATCTTTACATCACTGGTTTCTCTGGTAACCTGCAAGCCTCCCTAAAAAGTGGAGAGGTGTTCATGCATGCTTCCCAGCTCATCGACAAGAGCAGCATCTTCATCCATGAAAAGGGTAAAGTTGAGTTACTCATACATGACATACTCAAGAATTTGCCTGCAACCAATCTGATAGCTGACAAAATAAAGGTTGATGACAAGATCCTAAAACTTGGCAGATTTATGGATGATGCTCATCCGAAGGTGTTCCGGTTTGAAGGGGAACCACAAAATGAGTTGCATATAGTCTGTAAGAATGGTTCGATTGAATTAAAGGAGACAAACCTACCTTTTATTGTGTAATTTTACATATAGCTGTCTATTTATTATCAACAGTATATTAGAATGTATTATCTCTTACACTGTTGTGTATATGGAGGAACTACTGTGAGTGATTGTTATGTTTTTAACATGAAGTGGATATTAATTTATTTTAATAAACTACTTTAAGAATTTCATCCTCTTTTGCTCATATAATATTAGTTTTATCAAAGAGTAACAGTTAGTATTGCAAGCTTACAATAATAAGATGTGTGAATATTGAAAAGCATTTTAGTAGCAGCACACAGTTAGTATAATCTGCATTTATGTCAAACATTGTATATATCTAGTAATATTATTTATGGATTTAGATAATTTGTTTTGAAGCAGTTAAATCTAATCATCTTGTTGTGTCTTCCATGTAGGTACCATACTGTTAATTAGTGTGTCAAGAAATTGCTATTTAAATGAATCTTTAGTGTTATTATTACATTTAATTACATTACTATCGAATGCAATAGATTTGTATTTGCAGTTTTGTGAATCTACATCTATCTAGGTAATAATAATGCTTATATGGTATTAACTTGTAGACCAGTCAATTAGTATCATGATTTATTTAAACTTGTATTATGATTGTATTTTACAGATTTATTTTTGTAGTTCCTAGACTGTAGAAGAGTAGGCAATTTGCTTTTGTGATATGTTTCTATTTATAATGCTAGTCTTCTCTTATAAATTCTTGATAGAGAAAACTACCAATGAATATGTTTAGATATTCTAAATGTCATTCAGTTATTTATTGTTACCTTTGAATGTGTGTAAAGATGAAAAGTAAAGTTGTTAAAAATGTTTACTATTAAAATTATGTCACAATTTACTTGTTTAATTTGACTTTAAGACCTTTTTCTACTTTTAAATAAATTAAACATGTTATTTTCAAGAATATTTTTGAAAGCAAAAACTAGAGATTAAATGTTAATAACTATCATTAGCAATGGATTAGGCGTTAGTAATTTGTATTTTCCCTCTAATAACTTCTCATCCTTATTTGTTTGTTTTTTAAATAGGCATAGCTAATTGGGTGCAAAGATGAATGGATCTAATAGTTGGGCTCGCGGCGCCGGCGACGCGCCGATAACGAGGCACTTTATATGCCGCGCCGGGCAGCGCGCGCGTCAGTCGTCCACCGTCGCCATGCCGGCTTGTGCGCCCGAGTACAGCCGCCTAGCGCGATCAAACACAGAACTTATCTTTTCGCCGCGAGTTAAGAGATGCTCACATCAGCCGCCGCCCTTTACGGCTCTCCGCCGATCGTTCTCCTCAACCTTCTCGCTGATCCCCGAGGAACGCGCCGTCTCACCTGAGAGACCTCCACCGTTACCCCGAATTGTACGAATACTCACATGGGCACCCCGACTATGCCTGCGGCCGCTCTTCGCACTACTCAGCTTCATCGCTCATCCAGCCTGGAAACAGATCTTAGTGGTGCTCCCGACGCTGTGGATCGCCGCTTCGCTATTCATATTCTGGAAGTGCATCCAATGGCCACTCGGATTGCTGAAAATGTTTGGTCGCGCGCTCAGCTCAAAGAATCCTAACAAGCCCCGCACTGTACTCATCAGTGGAGGAAGCTCTGTTCAAGCACTGCACCTAGCGAGAAACTTCCACTCTGCTGGAGCCAGAGTGGTTGCTTTTGAAGTCGAGGGACAATTTGCATTGCTGAAATATTCTGCGGCTGTAAATAGATTCTACACCGTTCCTAGACCAAACCCAGCGGATCCATTGGCTTATGCTCGAGCGTTGAGAGAAATCGTCGATCGAGAATCAGTCGTGTTCTACGTACCAGTAAGTTCTACGACCCCGGCTTACTATGACGCACTCGCGAAACCACACTTGGAGATAGTGGGATGCCAGTGCTTTGTGCCATGCGCCCGCGACGTCGTATCTTTAGATGATCCTTTGGAATTGATACGTGTGTGTCGTGCGGCTGGCTTACCGACACCACAATTTTCGGTCGTCACTAGCGAAGAAGATGTTCGACTATGGTATGAAAGTGGAGCTTCGAAAGAAGGCCGACATTTCATTGCAAGCGCTGGAGCAAGAGGCGCTAGAGATCGACTTCGATTCGTTATGCCTGAAGACAAAGGCCACTTTAGATTTCCGCGTGAAATCAGTGTCGAGAAGCCATGGGTGATCGTCAAGGAACCGAAAGGGGAAAGAATAGTAACTTGTACTACATTGAAAGAGTCACGTGCCGTCAACAACGTGTCATGCCGCGTGGACTCCGTGCGTAGAGGCTTGGTCCCCCAGAAAGACGAAGAGGCAGATGCTTGGGTTCAACGATTTGTCTCGCGTTTGGCGCCTACGAGGCCTATGACTGGTCACGTGTCCTTCAGACTCGTCCGCGAGGAATCTACAACGAATGGACATAGCAACAAGCTGGTGGCAATCGGTGCACGTGTTGGAGTATCGCTGCCGTATCTATGCCAAGGGCCTACCCGATGCGGTCACTCGGCATCTATGGGAAAGTTTTTGGACACTGTCCTGGATACAAGAGAGGCTCTTTTTACATTCTGGGATCCTCTTCCGTACTGCGCTTACTACCAGTCCCGCGCGCCAGAAGACAGGCGGCCGCCGCCCCCGGAGCCGTGCAAGACGCCTCCAAACGTGCCTCTTTGAAGAGTCAATCTGTTAAAATTTAGAGATTATTTATTAAGACGCTCAAGTACCTGAAGAGTGCGTGAGTGCAAGTACGCTCCATGAGTGCCATATCTATTCGCTCTCGTCTTGTTCTTTGACCTGCGTGAATGACAAGTGGGACAAGTAAGGGTCGGGGGACGATACGACTGTTTGTAACTACTAAGTAGATAATTATTATAAGTGTACTACATAAATATTATTGTAGACTTTGTTTTCTTTATCACATTAAAGAAATATAAATATGCTCAATATACGACAATCTTTAATTTTTTTACTTTTTATGTCAACTCTTAATCTCCCAGCAGTACAGTCGCTTGAGGTAAAACTCCGTGCTCATTAGGCGTGACCTTCCACTCAGGCCCATGAGGCCACCTGCGCTCGGCCAAGCTTGGGCATTTAAAAGTGGGCCACGTGAGGTACATTACTGGTAACGTAATATACATCTTATTTACGCACGTAACTAAAAACAGGTACTTACTTATCCGATTTCTGATTGCGGCCGTGACGATCAAATGATTCCCTATCTTAAATGCACTTTAGACATTATTGATAGTAACATGTTAATTAAAGGGTAACGTTGTAGCATATGAATAAATGATTTCACTATCGATTGAGATGGTCACTAATTAGAAAAACTATTAAAATCAGTTTAAAATGTATTACGAATGTAAATATGGATTGATGAAAGCAGCTGTTACCGCCTTAAATCATTCGTATTTATTAATAATAATAAAAATGATAACTTTATTGGCAAATAATAGTTTGATATTAATTATTGAAAATAAAGCGACTCCTGCACTACCAAAATATAATTATTGTTTTATAAACTAGGTCGAATGGCGAAACGCAGTGTGGCTGGACTATGTAGGATGTCTGCTTACTTCAGTGCCTGCTCATATTTCGACTTGATACACATATTATCGCCGCACCATTTTCTCCTTTCTTCTTATCTGTCCTCTGCCTGAAGGTTGTCTGGAAGAGATCGCTTTTAAAGATAAAACCGCCTTAATTGTGCATCTTTCTGTAAATACAAATTGTAACTTCTTTGTATGATGTGCAATAAAGAGTATGTATCTATTTATCGCCATTCTTACCCTTTCCTTACAGAAATAACACCGGATTGTAAAAATACCAAACACGCCGTAGATTCATTGGCGGATAAACGGTTGTTAGGTTGACATTCTGGCTAGAGATGCAGTGGAAGGAATCTCTCAGGTTAGTCATTAGTCATACCAAGTCTTTGGTCTCTTATTCATGCTCTGCTCTAACAGTTATAGAAATAAAAAATGATTCATAAGAAAATAAAAGATTCCACGACCGCTATCGTGCTTTTACTCCGTCCATAAAGTTTGATTGCGTTGGTTTGTCCGAAGGCTTCTGTGAAAGATTAATAAGTAGGTAGGTAGGTATTTCTAGTAAATGTCTAGCTAGATGTTTGTAAGCACCTAACTAAAATATATTTATCATAGTACATTAGCTGCAGGGATATTATTGAAGTCGCGGTGCACTTGGGAAGATAGCAGTTATCGTCCGTCCGGGTCACCAGACTGACCGGCCAAAGATCGCACCTTTCTCACTGCTACTCGTGGAAAAATATTTACCATTTCACTTATGACATAAAAAAATCAAAGTCAGCTAACTACAGACATGAGTTGGCCACCTACAACCATGTTGCGTATTTTAAAAGATGACTTAGGACTTGCAGCCTATAAGAGACGTACTGGTCATTTCTTAACTGATAATTTAAAAAAGAATAGGGTGGTAAAACCGAAACAACTACTGAAGCGGTACGCAAAGGGAGGTCACAGAAACATTTTGTTTACGGATGAGAATTTTTTACAATTAAGCAACATTTTAACAAACAAAATGACCGTATTTATGCTCAAAGCTCCAAGGAAGCTTCCTAATTAGTAGATAGAGTGCAACGTGGGCACTATCCGACTTCATTGGTGGATTGGTGGGGTAAGTATTAGCTATGAAGGAGTGACTGAGCCATACTTTTGTGAAAAAGGTATCAAAACATCGGCTCAAGTGTATCAAGATACCATTCTTGAGAAGGTAGTGAAGCCCTTTAACAACACCATGTTCAATAACCAAGAATGGTCTTTCCAGCAAGACTCGGCGCCGGGTTATAAAGCTCGGTCTACGCAGTCTTGGTTGGAACATTTCGGACTTCATCAGAGCTAAAGACTGGCCGTCGTCTAGTCCCGATATTAATCCGCTGGATTATAAATTATGGTCAGTTTTAGAGAGTACGGCTTGCTCTAAACGCCATGATAATTTGGAGTCCCTAAAACAATCAAACAAACAAATCCGGCAGTGAAGAATTTTCCCATGGAAAGAATGCGTGCTTCTAATTATAACTGGCCTCAATGTTTAAGGACTGTATTGCAGCCGCCAATGGAGACCACTTCGAATAAGCTTTTTATATTTTTAATTGTTTTATATTTATGAATTAAACTAACACACTGTAAAAGTAATAAATGTTATTTGCAATAGAATTTTTTTTCCTTAGTTTCAGTATTTATGGCAAGACTAGATATAGTATAATACATATTCTAGTTACGCGCTGTACCTAAACGCCTCATTCTAATTCACCAAGTGATTGAGTCAGTAAACCAATTTATATGTAAGCTGAAAGAGGATCGTGATTCACGGATGGTGAAGTGGAGGTAGGATGACCGCCAGGCATCTCTAAATGGTGTGTTGGAAGAGTGCGGGGGTAAAATTGTGACAGTGGCGGGCGTAACTAACTAAACGTAAAATAAAAGCGAGCTAAAAATAATTATACGCCTCGTGTTACTAACTTTGTACGTAAACACACAAAAAGGGGTTATTACATGTCATTATTATCATCATTTCAGCCATAGGACGTCTACTGCTGGACATAGGCCTTCCTCAATGACTGTTATTGGCGAGCGAAGTTTTTTTTAAAGATTTTTCAAACGCTGCTGCCCGTCTCGTGCTGCAGGAATTAGTCGCCTCTTACGAACCGCCTCCTGTGTGATTCTTTACGGCCGTCACCACACGGTACCTATTATATGTAATTTGATAAAACAATCTGTTTGCAGAATAATGTAGTTTTCTAAAGGTAAAACGTCAAACGTGTTCCTACATTCGTAAAATAATTTATCTAAGTATTACTTGCTGGGCTTGCAACGATAGCCACGTTGCGGTGAGCGTGAATATGGTTGTGATATAAAACTAATCTGCATGATAGATAGTACAATCGACAAGTTACATTTAGAAGGTAAATAGGTACTTCCAGTATTAACTAATCAAAGTGTAAATACTTAAGTAATATCTAAATACAACGTAGCACTGACGCCCGATGGGGCAGAAAGGTTCTGGAATGGAGGCCACGTACCGGCAAGCGCAGCGTAGGACGTCTACCCCGAAGGTGGACAGATGACCTGGTAAAGGTTGCAGGAAGCCGCTGGATGCAGCAATTAATCCAACCGGCCAATCTGGAAGTTATTGCGGAAGGCCTACTTATGTTCAGAGTGGGTCTACCTTTTATCGCAGAACTTTTAATGTCATAATTTTATTATGATCATTTCACAGAAATTCATTTGGCATTCACTAATTTATTAGACATTCAAAACTTATCATTTTATAAGCCAGAATCATCTTTCTAGGCATAAATTAATAAAAAAATCCACAATAATAAAAAAGCAAAACCATCATATCGTTGAAAGTTCACAGTCAGAATCGTCTTTTGGCATACGTTTAATATCCATAGTCATTAAAAGGCAGAACTATTATATTTCAGAAAGTTTACATTCAAAATCATCTTTTTCATATCCACAATAATTACATGTAATAATTACTTGGTAAAACAGTTAATTGTAAACATATAAACATACAAGCAAGCATGCAGCATGCAAGCAAACATGCAGCATGCAAGCAAACATGCAGCATGCATAGTTTCTGTCACGGCTCCGGCGCTGCGGGGCTCTGGCGGTCCCACGCGAGCTTATCGTCGCAGACAGTTTTCGCTCACCACCGCAATTTCAGCGGTGGCACCCTTGAACCGGGAATCAAACCCACTACTCTTCGCGTTCGAGGTGAATTACCTCGCCACTACCTATTTCTTGAATCGATTGGGTCCTCGCTATTATTACCAATCCTATAGGAGGTTAACGTTACAGGTGGACAATATACGTAGATAACGTAAGTAAACAGCCGTGCAACTAGCGAAGCGAGTCATAAGTAGTTAATAGTGTGTACAAATCGTTTGCAATGTGTTTGCTTGCTTTGTTTGAATGATTAGTCGAGGGTCGATTTCCAACATACAGGGCTACATTGCAAAGGGGTGGCAAATTTTAAAAATAAGATATAGGGAACAATATAGAAGCGTCTTAATCGTTATTATTTTTAATAATCGTATGTTACGAAAAAAAAAACTTTAGAATATACGAAAATAAAGTCAATAGAAAGACTACGAAAGCCGCGCGGTCATTCATCAGAGGCGTAGGTACGGCGAGCCTACAAGCACCTTACGCAGTGCACATACGGTGCTATTTTTTCATGCATGAGTTAAATCATCCTCGCGTACTATTTTTAACAGCGGATGGAATAATTAAAGATGAAAAAAAAATTGTTCTTTGCATAGTTCGATTAAGTTACTGATTCTGAGTCACTCCTAAAGATTTGGCACCCCTTTTCAATGTAACCCTGTATAAGGTACACAGGTACACGCGCAAAAGGAATGTTTAAAACGAACCATTTCAGAGACAGTATACTCTGTGCAGAAACAAACAGTGCAGATAATAATATTGATGAATCAAAGTTCAAGCATCCTCTACGTGTTAAAATCGTACCCTGGTCCTGCCTGACTGATCATAGACTATTTGGATAATCGACCTGCATCAATTTATAGCAATCTTTGATTTAAAAGTCGTCTAAGGGCGAGTGAGCCTACTGAGGCCTATGTACCACCATATTTTTAGGGTTCCGTACCCAAAGGGTAAAAATGCTGTTCGCTGTCTGTCCGGCCGTCAGTCCGTCCGTCTGTCTGTCACCAGACTGTACCTCGAGAACCGGGATAGCTAGACAGTTGAAATTTTCACAAATTATGTATTTCTGTTGCCGCTATAACAACAAATACTAAAAACAAAATAAAATAAATATACAACAAACGCGATTTTTTTGCCCTTTTTTGCTTGATACCAATAATGGCAACAGGTAGGCACTTGAAATATTGTTGTTTACCTAGTCAATAGTACGGAACCCTACGTGCGCGAGTCGGACTCGCACTTGGCCGGTTTTTCTAATTCAATTTGAGATCTTTAGCACAGTTCTGACTCACTATTGACTGGTTTTTACTATAAACTGAGTTTTCTATGAAATCATCCCGAGTTTGACGCTTTTAAGTAAGTATTTGTTTGTGAAAGAGAAAAAACAAACAAAGAAGAAACCGGCCACGTCCGAGACGGACTTGCGGACCGAGGGTTCCGTACAAACTTGTAGGTACCTATATAAAGCTCATCAATCATTTGAATCATTTTTTTGTGATGTAAGAGGTTACTATAAATTAACGGTTTTTTCCCTTTACGTGTGCAACGGGAAGTATAGTATAGGTTTTTATTTCCTTGCAACCATTTGAAGTCGAAATATGCTGCATAAACGGCGGTATCTTTTGATTGCATTGACATAGAAGTTTGATTTTTCACAGCTCCAAGAAACTGATAGCTCCACGCGTTTCTACCGAAAAGTGTCAGGCAGAAAGCAGACCATGAAATGATAATTTGTTTGAGGTAAGCAAGTACGAGTTATGCACGGTTCATCATTACAGCCATAGGACGTCCACTGCTGAACGAACACAGGCCTCCCCCAATGACTTTCATTGGGGCGATTGCCAATACTCGCCACACTTGGCAGGCGGGTTGGCGAGCGCAGTTTTTTTATAAGATTTCGCACGAAGACGCTGCTGCCCGTCTCGTGCTACAGGAATTAGTCCCCTCTTACGACATGCCTCCTGTAGGCGATGGGGAAGTATATTCTTTACAGCCGTGCCCACACGGCACGGCAATTGTATCATGGTTCAATTCAATTCAATTCAATATATTTATTGCATTCTATAATGTTACACAGGTGTTATAATTAGATACATAAAATAGATCATTATAGACCCTGTAGGGCACTACAATAAGATAGGTATTGTGGGCAGAGAGGATGACGCCATGCATAATTAGATCAATTTGTTTATTTTATTTTAAAAGAACTCAATCGTCAACAACCACTACCCCTTCAAACTAATAAAACATTTTGCATTGTTCTAGTTTCATCGAATGAACGGATACAGAATTAGCTTAGTAGGTATTTCAAATTAATTAAAAAAGAAAATGCTACTCGAAATAAATTCTACAGCAGTAAACTAAAGACTTAACTTAGGCGGTTATTAAGTTAAAATGTTACCTACAGTTTTTAATTATAGTAATCCGGCAGTGACTCAAATAAAAAGCTATAACAAAGGTAAATAATGCAATCTTCAGCTAATCTAGTGCCTGTTTAGCTGTGTTCTAGATTTGTGCAATCGATAGATTACAGTGTTTATTGGTAAAAAGAAACGAGCGAGAGATCCTTGACCTGAGGGGTATAGAAAGTTTATTAATTGTACCTAATTATGTCGATTAACCAAGGGAGGAAAATTTGGGACAGATATATATTTTTTAATATATATTTTTTTCGTCGGGGTCTGTTTTGTTAAGGGTTGAGTTGAAAATAGTGTTGTACAGCAATTGTTAAACTATCGTTAATATCGCGATCTTGAAAATTAGAAACACATTAAATTTACAAAAACTATGAATTATATACTACCAGCTGTCATTTCATACATTTTGTTTTCGTGAATTTTTCCGTGTCTTTTATAGTTATTCCGCTATTCGGGGCGAAGACAAATTCAACAAATCAAAGATCATAAAAATCGGTCCAGCATACAGATCACTAATAGTTTGATAAGAGAATTTTATATATTGTTTGAAGCTGTGATGTAAAAATTGTACTAACATAGTTTAAAAAACGACAAAATTTACAAAACTAAACAAATAAGCGCAAAGTTAGAAATAGGTTAAAATGAACTTCTAATATTCGATAAGTCAAATCTTGAAGTCGTTTTTAACCTATTTTTAAACGGTTTTGCGCACTTTTGGTAACTTATTATCGCTTATGTAGGTACATAAGCTAGTAAAGTTACCAAAACATTTATGTACGTTAGTTAGTTAGTTATGTACCTAAGTTCATAGTTAGTTACAAGTAAAGCTAGCATGATGATTGCCTTGATGATGGCCATGATGACTGTCTTGATGATTCCCAAGGTAATAGACTTATAAAAGTTATAAAATAAGAAGTTAGAAAGAAGAAGTTTAGAAGTTATAAAATCCTAAATGGCCTCGAGATAATACCAATTTTATCTATTATGTGCCTTAAGCCACAATCAAGAGCCTTTTAAAAAAATAAATATATGAATAAATTTTGGACAACATCACATAGGTACATTGCTCTGATCCTAAGGAGGTAAGTAGCTAAAGCACTTCTGAGAAATCAGAAACTACGACGGTACCACTACACCCAGACCCGAGATAATATTCGTTCGAGAATATTCGTGCTCGAATCGAATCATTCGGGAATCGAACACGGAACAATTTAATTTAAACCCATCAAAGCTCATTTAATGACTTAGGAAGAACATTTATTATAAATTACATTTATTATATTTGTGTTACGATTATGATTCAAATTGGCCATACAAAATTGTTAATCTGTTTACAAGTTTGCGAAGGAACTATTTTATCAAAACTAGACAGCTAACAACTTATTTTCAATATCTAATAAGTTTGGGAAGTTTTGGAACAAATATTCCTTTCTTCCGAGTAAAACCGGTTTGTCATTGTGTACACTTGACCCCGCACAGAAATATACTACTACACGGATCCCAATTGTTTACAAATTTATCTTTGTCCTAATTCTCACTCAACGAGTACATCATACATCATAGCGTGATACTCATCAGGGAGTCAGACGCTGAAGACGTGCACTAAAGGTATCACAAGCGGCAGATGGTGTGGTCCTCCCTACTAATACCCGATACCAGACTCCGGACATCATAGTAAGGGCCGAGTACCCACTAAAACCTGACATTGTCCCTTCGAAGTCATGTGGGTCAGGACTACGGGTTAGGCTTAGGCTTAGGGCCATAGGCATACTCTGCAGTCCCAGCTCGGTTGTGCCCCGCCTGTAACCGAGCGTCACCGGTAGTAGGGGGGAGGGGAGTCTCCCCAGAGTCTCCTGCGAGGGGCGCGTGGAAATACGCACAGCGCCGTCGTGGGCCCCCTTAAGCAGACGACAGACACGCCTGTCTTTCGTTTGGAGCCGAATTTAGAAGAGGCAAGTGGAAGATGTAAAAAGATGCATGTGGAAAATGTAAACCTAGCGTATGTATCCCATCGAATGCCTGTCGTCTTGCTTGTCATCGCGCACGAGTTAGTGGAAACATCAGCTCAAATTACCGTTTACGGTGTTGCGTCACAGATTTTTTTCATGTTGAA
Source organism: Anania hortulata (assembly GCA_963576865.1). Taxonomy (NCBI): domain Eukaryota; kingdom Metazoa; phylum Arthropoda; class Insecta; order Lepidoptera; family Crambidae; genus Anania; species Anania hortulata. The sequence goes on along the minus strand of OY756399.1, from coordinate 3,596,441 downwards.
TGGGCAAGTCAATTCTCAAACATGCATGCCAATGGTGTACTCAAGTCCTGCATGACCAAACCCATGAACGTATACAAAATGTGGACGTCATATGTCTAATATATGACATCATATACACTACTCTGATCCTAAGGTAGTAGCCAAGCACTTATGTTCTTAAAATCAGAAACAACGACAGTACGTAGGTACGGTACCACAACACTCAGACTCGAGAAAATATAGAAAAGTTATTTTTCTTCATTGACTGACCGGGAATCGAACCCGGGACCTCAGAGATAGCGACACCAAGTCCGGCATGCTCGCCTCTCGGTTTCGGATGTCGCGTCGTCATAGTTGCCTAGAAGTCAAGTGACTTTGACTAATGTGCGTAACTGTGTAAGCTTACACAAAAGGAGGGTATGCTTCAGTGTCTTATTACCATTAAATCTAACTCGATTTTATTATGTACGTCCGTGATCAAAGTACCTACATTGTTTTTGAAATGGTTTTACTGGAAGGTAAGTATTATCAATTTATTATTCAAGTCAGTAGTATCTTCAGGATAAATAATATAAAAATATGTCTTATTAATATACTGTAAAACAACAGCTAGACATTCGTTACTGAAGTAATTAGATAACGATATCTTTAACCCATTTTAGATATTGTAGATTCGTTTCCTTGTTATTGAACATTGATAAAAATGCGGCGTAGTATGGGTATAACAGAAAACCAAGGTTGCAGCGTAGACGCATCGTAGACGCCTGATTGGACGTTATCAGTATAAAAACCGTCATTACTATCTGGACAAATATCTACTCATGAAACCTCTTCTGTGTAAAATGAAACTATCCATGGAACAATAACGCGCCAAGACAATACAAAAACATATAAGTAAATTTATAAACAAATTAATCTCACCAAATATTATTTATATACACAATGTTCATTCCTTTTTAGAGTTAGTTAATTAATTATATTACGTAATTCATGTTCGATCAGATGGAAAGGTCGGTAAAAATGAAGTTTTTTGTCTTGTACTAATTAAATGAAAAAAAGGTTATTACACTGTTAACTACTCTTTACATAATAAGGTGTATGGAATTAAATACTGCCCTCGCACTGGTACATATTATCTTGTAATGTAAAAATACTATTTAAAAAGAGATTGACAATAGTTACCGAGTTTCTGGCACTGATTCTTCTCGGTGCTAGCCCATAATGTTGTTCCGAAGCAGTGGCCCTACCACATTAATTAAGACGTGTAGACGAGCTTAATTTTGGCCTACTTGCAAAAAATGGTTTATTTGGTAAAAATCGTCTTCATCTCACACACACAGCGGTATATCGGCTTCGCACCAAGCACGGGTAGCACTTCGCTAATTTGTGGTGACTGCGGTATCAATAAGTAGTAGTAATTAATATACACAAACGTTACTCGCAAACCAGTCTATCTATTAGTAAAAAATTGAAATCCCTACAGATCGGTTTCGGAGAAAAGTCTGTAAAGACAGACAGACAAGGCGGAACGAAACAAACTCGGCAAGGGCCTTCAAAGGACATATACATTTACAAATTACAATTTTTTGACCTAAAAACTGTAATATCAGAAAACGTAATATTAAATAGATTATCAGCCATAAAATATGATAAGGATGTAAGAATATCAATTTTATTAAATATGTAGATACTTTCAGTAAAAAAAGGAATTCGATTAAGGCCACATTTATCTTTTAAAGGCCAGCTAAAAATTGTACAATTACTACGTAGGTACTATAAAATTTATAGCACTATTTTAATATATTATGTGCTCAATTCAATTCAATATATTTATTGCATTTTATAATGTTACACAGGTATTATAAATAAGTACATCAAACAGATCATTATAGACCCTGTTGAGTACAACAATAAGGTAGGTATATGCGGTCGGTGTGCCTTTAATTATTAATTAGGTTTAATCAAGTAGGTATTGTTGTCAAATCTTAAATAAATATAAAAAAAAACTATTTTATAAACCTCTACAAAATTTTGGCCTTTGATTGCCAATGTCAGATTTTATACGACTTAATGAAATGTTAATAGGACAACTCTAAGTTTCTATGTACTTGTCTCCAGTGCGTGCTGCTATTGCTCCCAATTGCACAATAAGGTACAGAAAATACATTCAAAACTGCAAAATTTTGACGGTCTTCTCTTCCAAGCAAACTGGTGTTGTCGCCTATAGTTAAGATTGCTTTATAATATTATAAGCGTTTAACATAAGCATATTGTTGGTGAAACCTTATTCATCATCATTATCATCATTTCAGCCATAGACATCCACTGCTGAACATAGGCCTCCCCGAGTGATTTTCAGATTGGCCGGTTGGCAGCGGCCTGCATCCAGCGGCTTCCTGCAACCTTTACCAGTTCGAAACCCTGTTGGTGATCTAAATTTACATACTTATAAGGTGTTAATAAAATATCTATACAACAGAAAATAAAAATAAAACAATTGCCCATACTAAACCGCCGACCAGCTAACATTAGTTTGTATGGACAAGTGTTTTTTTTGCAATTTATCTATGTTGGTCCCGTAGAAATTGATTTATGTATTGTATTACTTTTCCCGTTGCAGCCGTGTTAGTTATTTTATGTACCTGAGTCATGAGGATGTTTATCAAAGTATAAGTACATATGTTTATCCGTTATCTAGTCGCCATAGTACAAATTGGTGTGATTGTGAAAACAATTTATTTATTTACAAAACAATTTACTTCTTCATTTTCAAGAACTACTCAGAATATCTCGGTTCTAAGCATGAGCATTCCGTGTGTATGCAAGCCATTAACCCTTGAAGGAGCACGGCCGTTGGCACTAGACACCAGACGTCCAAAGTTCGATTCTCGCCTTGCCCAGACGACACGACCTACATATTGTCACAGTAATTACTAATTACTGTACAGCAAACAAATAAAGTTACATAGTTAAAGGAAAGTTACAATACTAATTATTATTTATTTATAACTAGTAGGTGCCCGGTGACTTCGTTCGTTTTAGGTTTATTTATCCTGTTTTCTTGTTATAATCCTTTCCCTGTATTTCTCACTCAAGGCGGATAAACTATCCATAGGAATGCATACAGGCAAACTAACGTCAATTTTTGTATATTATTATATTATAATTCGAGCGGCTAGATGCAGGCCGCTTCAAACCGGCCAATCTGGAAGTCATTGGGGAAGGCCTATGTTCAGCAGTGGGCATTCTATAGCTGAAATTATGACAATAAATATTTGAGTATGTTTCATTGAGCTTGAGAATTTGTATCACCACAATCTGTATTATTTGGTACATTATGAACATTTTACTGATTTACAAAAGTCTTTCTAATATAATCGTGTGTGTTTTCTCAAATTACTATTGTCGTTCTTCTTTTGTCATTGGCCTAATAATTTAAATAAAATGTCAAGGTAGCACTAAAACTTTACAGTAAGTAAACAATACAACTTCCTGACTCGTAGTGAACGTAGACGTTACGTTCGCTACGGCGTAGCGTCGTAGCGTCGAGCCTACGACAAAACAAAAATAGTATTTTTATAACATCTCACCCCAGCTTCTTACAGGTACTATGTAACTACAGTTAAAATTATGTATGTCGCAGCTGACTGGTTAAAATAGCCGTTTAATTGCACGACTAGCTAATTCATTGAACAACGCCATTCAACCACACGCCTAGTTGTATAGTTGAATCATTATGACATTTAAAACATTCACATCACGGCTGACTTAAAAGCCACCTTATCATTGAATTTCGTTTTGTTTTCAAGATGGTGGCAACAGCAGGTGTTTTTTATAGTTGTGGTATGTTTACTACTGTGGTATGTGAAATAAATACTTAACCAAAATTAAGTTTCCAATGTTAATTAGGAGTGAAAATAATGCAGTTACCTACCAGCGTTTTAAGTGTATTAAAATTTGTTGTTATTTAACCAGATAGCTGAGTATCGTCTAGCTGTAGCTGTCAGCCATTTGGCTATTCGACATCTAGACATGTGGTTGAATAACATTTTTAATGAAAGGGCTAGCCGTGCAATCAACGGCTATTTTAACCAGTTAGCTGCGACATATACACAATGCTTCCGCGTAAACCGTCGATCTATTAGTAAAAACCGTAACGAAATCCAGTGTAGTTACACAAGGACAGACGATAGATAAACGCAGCGATGACCTTTAATTTATAATATGTAGTAAAACCACTGGCTATTGTCAGAACCGTGGTATTAAAACGAAAAATAATTTGCTAAAATTTAAATAAATCTGATAACACAACTTAACCTATTAGTTATCATTAACAGGACACGTTTTTCGTGGACATAGACCTCTCCCAATACTCGCCACTGAGCCCTTAAGGAATACGAACGTACCTTCTTGTGAAATAATTAACGCAATGCACTGCCATGGTAATTAATTTTACAAATATAATTAATTACTATTATTTTACCCTTTTGATTTTGAAATCATTTTCTTTTTGTCTTTTGTGTTGGTGATAAGAAGAAACAAACCTAAAAAATATATATACACTTTGTATATACATTTTTTTAAATCTTATGTAATTTGCTTTAGGGCATGTCACCTTGTTATTATTTGCTTACTCATGGTATTCTATCGACATTATCTTAATTTAATAAACAAATAAATAATCTTTATAGGATTCAAAAATTTTTGTTCTATAGTTTCGGGTTCTCCAGTTTGAAAATATGAATCAAATTTAAAAAAAGATCTTCTAAATTGGCCCGAGTCTGGCTGTGATAGAAAGGCCACTGACAAAGTCATTGGTATATCATAGCACAGATGTTTTCGAGATCATTGGAATTGTTGTGTTGTCTGATGCATCTATTTCATCATCATAATCTTTTCAGCCATAGGACGTCTACTGCTGAACATAAGCCTCCCCCAGTGGCTTCCAGTCACTGGGGCCTATAGTGATAGGCCACAATTCAGTTCCATATGTCATCACTGGTTGTAGACTTTCGTCTTTAGACACTGAGGTATATTGGACGAGAAGACGTTGTGTAATTTCCCGAACGCTGCTCAGCCGATTTGGTTTCGACGATTGACTGAACTGGATAACTTGTCCTAAGTAGACATATTTGTCAACAATTTCGAGAGTAGAGCTCCTAACGGATACTGGGTAGGTCGCAACATGGGCATTCGACATGAGCTTGGTTTTGTCCATGTTCATCTGCAGGCTTACTTGTTGGGAGACTCGAGTAAAGTCATCGAGCATCGTGCTGAGGTCTTCAAGCGATTCTGCCATGACCACAATATCGTCGGCAAACCGAAGGTGAGTGATGTACTCGCCGTTGATGTTGATGCCAAATCCTTTCCATTCCAGGAGCTTGAAAGCGTCTTCCAATGCAGCAGTGAACAGTTTCGGATATATAATATCTCCCTGCCTTACGCCTCGCTGCAGAGGAATCGCCTTCGTGCTTCGCTTCTGTACTCCGACCGACATGGTGCCGTTTTTGAATAAACACTTCAATACCTCGATGTACCGATAGTCAATATGGCACCGCTAGAGTGACTGTAGCACTGCCTAGGTCTCGATCGAATCAAAGGCCTTCTTGTAGTTTACGAACGCCAAGCATAGTGGCAAGTTATTCTCCTCGGTCTTCTGTATAATTTGCCGCAGCGTATGGATGCGGTCTATGGTACTAAAGCCTTTTCGGAAACCGGCTTGTTCGGGAGGCTGGAAGTTGTCGAACCTACGCGCGAGACGATTCGTGATGACTCTCGAAAACAGTTTGTAGACATGACTCAGAAGTGAGATGGGTCTGTAATTCTTCAATAAGGTGTTATTTCCTTTCTTGAAGAAGAGCACCACTACACCCCTGTTGACTGTTCCATGCCTCCGGCGTTATTCTCTTGAGCAAGACGGAGTTGAAGAGTCTCTGAAGGACTTTCAGTACAGCCACCGTATTCACCTAATATTTAATGTAATTAAAATAAAAAAATACCTGGCTAGTAATTAAATTGTTAGAAAACATGAACAATGTAAAATAATCAGAAAGTAAAAGTGTTGCCCCTTAACAGTTCACTATCGTTTAGTGTGACATATTAATTCATTATTTACACAAAAGATAACATTGCACCTTTGTTTAATTGGGACCAAAATACAGCATTTGTCTCGAGGTGACGACCCGATCACGCTACATGTAAATGTATGAAATAGCTAACTTCTGCCCGTGACTTCATCTGCGTAGGCTAAAGAAATAAGGCAAAAAGGAACGAATAATCATCAAAAACGAGATAAAAGTTATCCTGTGTTAAGTTGGATCAATGGTTACAGATATGTGTGCCAATTTTGAGCTTTTCTGTTCAGCCGTTAAAGCGTGATTGAGTAAGAAACCTCCTAACTTTCACATTTATCCTCCTAAGTCCCTGTGTACTTTATATAGTACAAAATAATAGTAGTTTTTCGCAAACCTGACTAACGTTTTAATATTATAGCAAGAGTAACTGCTTAATTTACAATATCAAGTACAAGTACTTTATTGTTTTTGGAGAAACTTTTCGTTTCGTTCTGAATTAGTTACCATTAGTCTTAAGGTTAAAACATTAGTAAAATGCTATTGTAGATAATATAAGACAGCTCGTCGAATGCGTGTGCTTTAAAAAATTTACTTCACCATACAAATCAGTTCTTTTTTGTCTTGCGATTTTGGCTCGATTCTAAGAGCTGTTTACCTTAATCGGCAGAATATCCTGTTATGCGATGCCGTTGTCTTACACACAGGTACATACAGGTTGGCATGTACTTAGTTGGATTGACAATAGTTTATTATTTATTTATTATATTTTATTTTTTATTTATTATATTATTATTAATTATGATGTTTACCAAGAGGGCGTATGGTTACAGCCGTCCTGATTTATTCTAGAAAATGTAATTCATTATTTGCCTGACCTGTTCCCAGGTCATCTGGGGTCGGCGCAGTATGTCTTTCTCTTTCATGCAATCCGGTCACTCGTCATTGAGTCATTCACTCCCTTCTCAGTCATATCTCTCCTCACACAATCCATCCATCTCTTCTTGGGTCATCCTCTACTTCTCCACCCATCAATACTCAAATCCATCACTCTTCTCGTTACGTGCTCCTCTTCCCTTCTCATTACATGTCCATACTAAGACAAACGGTGTCCTTTCATCTTTTCTGCTACAGGTGCCACTTTTATACTTCCTCTAATATATTCATTCCTTATCTTGTCCATTCTCGTCACCCCACACATCTACCTTAACATTCTCATTTCTGCTGCATGCAATCGCCTTTCATCTACCTTCTTAATGGCCCAGCATTCAGAGCCATGTAGTAAAGCAGGTCTTAAAATAGTTTTGTAGATTTTTCCCTTTAGCTTTAAGGGCATCCGTGGGTCGCATGTTGTTGCTGTGGTCTGTCGGCATTTCATCCAACCTGAGTTAATCCGTTGCTTAACGTCCCTGTCAATGTCACCGTCGCTCTGTACGAGAGACCCGAGGTACCGAAAGTCGGAGCAGACCAGCAACGGCATTCCGGCAAGTGTTATGGGCAAAGGGCTGGAGAGACCGCCGAAGTCACAGAACAGATATTCTGTTTTAGTTCTGCTGATATTTAGGCCCACGTTCTCCAGTCGTTGCCGCCACTCCTCCTATAAATAAATAAATACATAAATATTGGACAACATAACATACGAGTACATTGCTCTGATCCTATGGTAAGTAGCCAAGGCACTTGAGTTACAGAAATCAGAAGGGTGATTTTCTCAGCACCAAATCGTAAACGGCATGGCTGAAACTGCTAGTGCAGGATGGCACTTTTAACTTGTAATATTTTTTTTTAGATGAAAAATGTTGTCTCCTACAGCAGCCTACAAATATTTTTCCATTATGATTGTCGCTAATAAGGAAAAAAAATATATAAACACCTAAGTTTTTCATACCGGTGAAGCGGCACAATTTGTTTTTCAGTATACTTTTAATCATATAATAAAAACAGTTGATTTTTTAGGGATTTCCTTTTTTTTATTTAAATCCTAAATAGTGGCAGTACTTTATTGCGGAACTTCATTACAAAATCTGTTGTATTTAATGAATGGTAAGTACAAATTCACGTGTCCAAATTAGATTTTTCACCGCGGTGAATTTTCGTTGTACGCGAATATCTAGGCATCCATCAACACTAGCTTCTTGCTACTGCGCAGTAAACTTGCGCACCAGGGACGCCTAAGCGCTTGATGTGAGAGGACGCGTGTTGCTTGTCTGGTGTTCCCACCAAAAACGTAAGTAGTGGGTTCCGGTGACTTGGGACCGCTTTTTTTATCATTCACGTGAGTGGATAAAAGTTGTGATCCAATGATCCGATATGTTTATTAAATATATGTACTTTTACTTAATATCGCCCGATCAAGTAGGTAGTATCAATTTATTTCTATCATAAATACTGTGCTTGTAGTGTTAACTTCTATTGGCTGTTTTTCATGACGGTGATCTCATTCCGGTGAATTCGGTGACCTAAATTGACACCAAAATGAGAAAAAATATCATTTCGGTGATTTTTTTTCATTTCGGTGAGAAGTTGTTCATTTCGATGATTTTTATCTTCATCTCGGTGTTTTTTTTTTTCATTCCGGTGACGAATTATTTCACTTCGGTGAAAAACAGACCATAATTTCTTTTGTTACATTTTAGTTGCACAAGGAATATATTTGTTTTGGGGACTAAAATGTAGCTACTAGTTAAAAGAATAATCTCAGTTGTTGCTCGCGTGGGAAATGGGCTATTTGACTAAATTATGATAATTAGTCCACTTTAAACGTAATTCAAAAATATTGAACACGTGCTTTTTTAGGTTCCGTACCAAAATGGTACGAAAGGAACCCTTATACTTTCGCCATGTCCGTCTGTCAGTCCACGGCCTAGCACAGATACTGTTTGTACTAGGAAGCTGTAATTTTGCACGAGTATAAACATTAAACACGCTGACAGAATGGTACAATAATATCTTGAAAACAAAAATTCTAGGGTATCTCCCCTACACGTAAAGAAGGGATGAATTATTTATTTTTAGTCTACCCCATCGTTTGGGGTATCGTTGGATGGGTCTTTCAAATATATTGCGAGGTTGTGAAGACCATTTTTCGATTCAGTGATCGGTTTCCGAAATATTAACCTTTGTTGTTTAAATTCCGAAATATTTTTGCTAGAGTCGTGTCCCCATCCAAAATATAGATTTTTGTGCTACCTGATTTATTAATGACTAATACACAATAAGATTTTGTGAAGACAAATAACAAGAGATTACGTTTGTTTTATTTTACATTATACAGTGTGTAACGAAAAGGTGAAATAAAACTTTAAGGGGTTATTCTACGGCTAAATTACATCAACTTTTTCTATGGGACCAACATCAAAATCTCAAAAAAAAAAATTTACGTTTTCATACAAACTGATGCCAGCTGGTCGCGTTTTAGTATGGGAAAGTGTTTTTTTTTTTGCGATTTCGATGTTGGTCCCATAGAAAAAGTTGATGTAATTTAGCGGTAGAATAACCCCTTAAAGTTTTATTTCACCTTTTCGTTACACCCTGTATATTACAGTATCTTTGTGTTATCAAAACTAATAATTAAAATCTTTTAAAATAAGAATCTGAAAAAGTTGTAAAGATATACAGGGTGTCCCAGAAACAATGGTTAAACCTTTAACTGTCGATAGGTTTCGTCAAGACCTCTCTAATCTCAAATTTTGACTTTAGTAAAAATATCTCGGTTTTCAAGATAATTAAGTTAGTTTTTTTTTAAATGCCACTTTCGGTTAGTTTTTAATGTGCCATTTTTACAAATACGGACTTTTTCTAATTCAGTTTTTTTTTATTTGTAAAAGAATAGTTTAGCTATCAATAACAATGGTTAAAATTGAGCTAGCTAATCACGAAGTGCTTCAAAAAAACAATGTTCCAAAAAAAAAACATAAAATTATTTTTCCTCATGTTTGGTCAACTACCATGTTAAAAAAATGTATGGCGCTCATCGTGCTCATTAACTTAAAAAAAATCTTAGTTATTCTATTTTCCGAAAAGGTATAATAAGCTTATGTTTTCTGTATCTCTTAAACTTTATGTCTGGTTTTTATTAATTTTTTATTAAAATTACAATAAATGTTCGAATTGGCGTCCTTGCGCTCTGATACACGCCCGGCATCTTTTTATAAAAGAACTAGCTTTTGCCCGCGGCTTCGCTCGCGTTTGATTTGATTTTAAGTGAAGTATGAATGTCAAACTCAGTAATTTAAAAAACTACAAAAATTCTAGACAATATTTTTAGCATGACTATCAAAACACGATATGATATGATATAATATAGCGATTTATCAATTTTAGGATAACGCGGGTATACATCAAATGCAAAAATAGAACCTTTGTGTTGGGATCACGTATGGCTGTTTGTCAGTCCGTCTGTTACAACCGATTAGCTCCGAAATTACTGGCCCAATTGGATTGCAATTTGGCACAAATAATTTCAAGAATTTTCATGTTCACAATATTCATTTTAAAATCAAAGTTCCAAAAAACCATAAAATCTACACCCATATTGATAGACATTTCAACCCCATCGCATCCCAACAAGGGAGATGGAATTTCACGTCCGCAACGTTATATTTTAAAATCGTTGTTGTTTTCGTAATCAGCGACCCGATAAACCATAGAAACAATACCCATGTTGATTTTCAGACTTTGTCAGCCCCCTTCCCCGTTTTAGGAGTTGACTTTTCAAAAAATCTGAAACATGTTTACTCATTTATCGTAAGGAGAACTCACTCCTGTGAAGTTTTGAATAAAAGAGTCTGACTAATCTTGTTTCCCCATACAAACTTTGGGCCCCCATTTCACCCCTTTAGACGGTGAATTTTGAAAAACCCTTTCTTAGTGCACCCCTAGACCTTATAAGAAACCTACATGCCAAATTTGGAATCTCTAGCACCGGCGGTTTGGGCTGTGCGTTGATATGTCAGTCAGTCAGTCAGTCAGTTTCTTCTTTTATATATATAGATGTTTGATGCGACTCGCGTAACCAGACGTTTTTATGTATGCAGCTGCATTTTGTATGCGAGTCCGCAACTCTGTTATTGAGGATACTGGTCTCGCGTAGACAAGGTCTTTCAGACATCCGCAATAAAAAAAAAATCAAGGGATTTAGATCCGGCGATCTGGGTGGCCATAAAATAGGGCCGAGCCAGCCTATCCACCTCTGTGGGTAGTGTTGATTCAAATAATTTCTTACTACTATTGCGTAGTGAGCTGGGCACCCATCATTTTTAAGCCACATTCTCCGCCTCACTTCTAAACTGATATCTCCTAGCATGCCGGGTAAATCATTTTGTAAAAAATTAAGGTAAATTTCACTATTCAGTGTAGCTGGATGTTCATATAGCCCGATCACCTGTCCGCCAATAATCCTAGTCCACAAGTTAACTTTAAATTGAACTTGGGACCGATCTTCCCTCATCAAATGTGGGTTTTCTACTTGCTAGCTATGTAGATTGTGGATGTTGAGATATCCATCTTTCCGGCATGAGGATTAATCCGTTCACAACATTTTAGAAAAATTGCAGGTCATCCCTTATTTTATTTAACATGATTCTGCAGAATGCAATCCTGCGCGGATAGTCAGCAGGCTGTAGAGTTTGGACCCTTTGAACATGGAAAGGGTGCAACCTGTATATTTTTAACCGACTTCAAAAAAGGAGGAGGTTCTTAATTCGTCAGTATCTTTGTTTTTTTTTTTTTTATGTATGTTCAGCGATCATTCGTTACCAGGTTAACCGATTTCGATACTTCTTTTTTTGTTCGAAAGGGAATACTTTCGGAATGGTCCCATATAAATTTGATCAAGTTCTGATGATGGGATCTATAAGAAAATCATCAAACTTTGCATGAACTCCATCCGTGCCAACTGATTTTTGTACCTATGTTGCCCAATATCTTCGGCATTTGTGAACCGATTTTGATGATTCTTTCTTTATCGAATGGCTTATACTTTAAAGATGGTATATTTAAAATTTTTTGGAAAATTTTCACCTCTAAGGTGGGTAAATAAGGGATGAAATCGGTGTTCAGCCGTTAACTTATGTTTGCACTGAAAAGATTCGTATTGTTGAGGATTATCACTGTATGTATCACTAAAAATAGATGAAATAAGTAAATTTTATAAAAAAAAGTAAACCGACTTCAAAAAACGAAAACATTCAAACTCTCATCGGATAGCACCGACTCCAAAAGTAACTGATTAGGTACTTATGTGTTGATATTATTTTTATCTTTTCAGTTTTTATGGTTGATTATTACAATATATTTGTTATTTTTGTTGTTTTATTCTCACACGTTCCTAAATGAATTTAAGTTTAAATAAGTTAATATCCATGTATGGTACATTTTAATTAATACTTTCAATACCATTATAGTATAGTCAGAAAAGGATAACCTGTACTGTGTGATAGCACTCTTCAAAACGTAGGTAAGTAATTATGGAACTAGGATAGCAGCATTTTAGGTGCGTTGCGTGGTAACAGTTTAGTTTTTTTCGGTGACTGCATAAGTAATTTCATTGCGGTGACTCGCGTTTTTCATTTCGGTGATGAGAAGTTTAATTTCGGTGAACTATTCTTTAATTTCGGTGACACCAAAATTTTAAAGTACTATATCTCCTAAGTATATGAACTCAATTTGATGTCGAGTAAAGATTAATCATAACAATATTTTAAATAACAATACTACATGGTTTTATTTCAAAAAAAGTTATAAATAAAAAAGTTCACCGTAATGACAAAAAAAATGGACTTGTTGAAATTGACCCAGAAATAACGATGGTACCACAATACCCAGACCCAAGATAATATAGAAAAGTTACTTTTCTACGTTGACCGACTGGGAATCGAAGTCGGGACCTCAGAGATAGCGACGCCAAGTCCGGAATGCTTGACTCTCGGCTATGGAGGTTATCAAACGTGGTGCTAAGAAATTTACAGAAAATATAGTTTCTGGAAATTTATTAGTTACGAAAAATGTTTTTTTCAGTATTTAGACCTTTTTCCGGGGACTTAAAACACTTCCTAAAATACGATAGCTCTGCCATACTAGCGGTTCGGGGCTACATGTCGGCTGGTGATAAAAAGAAACACTAACCAGTCACCTATGTCAGTCTTTTTTTACAGGAAATACAGTTACAAGACATGTAGGTAAGTAGGCAAGCGAGCTAGGTAGGTTAAAAAGTCCATGCGCTTTTGTCGTTTAAATAATCTTCTTCTTCATTTTCATCTATACGATCAATCCCGGTTGCGTCCAGAGCCATTGCTTTGGAGCCCAGGTTCCGCTTTCCTTGATTTACTCCTCCACTTCGCACGGTCTTGAGCGTCTCTAGTTGTGAGATCATTGGCACGCATGTCAGCCATACGCGTCTTTGGCCGTGCCCGCCCGTGGCACGGTAGCCCTAGCCCACTTGTCACAGGAGTCGGGCGATGCTCCTGTGCGCCGTTTTGCGGCGGCGCCCTATCGGTGACATTTTCTTTTCTAGTACGCACCATGGTTGTTTGTCTTTGGCAGGCTTGGCATGGCTTTTACAGGAGCGACTGCCGTCTGACCACCCAACCCCGAAAGGAAAACCTGCGCCAGAGCCACGTCTGTTTTTCAGCAGGTGCACCGACTGGCAGGTGATATTGGCTTGGGCCCAAAAGGTCTTGGTTGGGCCCTAACACCTGTCGTATAAATAATCGTCTACTTTAAATAGTTTTTTCATAAGGATTTTTTTATGTGGATTTTTAACTCACTAAGGGCCGATTTGACCAAATACAAAGCTATGAATGAATGAATGAATGAATATTTTTTATTGCATAAAATACGGTACAATAAAGATGTTTTCATAATGAAACAATTTCCAGCGTATTTTACCGATTTATCGGTAGGAAAAATTATAATCGAAAATTACTAAACTAGTGAAGTGAAGTAAGATGTATAAATAATTGATGTCGTCCGTAATATTATTTATCAATTAAGATTTGAGTTAATTATAATTTAAAAAAATATTAAGTTAATAATGTCAAAATTTCAATTCAATATATTAATTAATTTCAATTATATATATTCCTATACCTGCTATACCAGAATAACTATTACGGGTATAATTTTACACCTTGAATTTACCCTTGGATAACTTCGATTACGTTTTTCGAGCAATACACTATACTCGGTATTGTTATTCTGTAGTTCAAGAGTGAACGATCAACGAATTGATAAACCTATCAAAATCCACAACCACAACATTTTAATTTTGTAGGATAATAGAGTGTCAATGCTAGATGTTGACAACATGTCAGTTTCGAGGTGACAGGAGTGGATTTGACAACTGACAACTTTGATATTTACTTATTCTCAGTTTAATTTATACACTGTCAATATCGCCCGTTTTAATATTTTTCATAGATTAGTGGCTGGTAGAATGAAAAATCAGCTTACTCTAGATTAAGCAGTGGTATACTCTCAAGTTAAAACTTACACCAGCTTGGTCGAATCCAGTCTTAGTTGCAATTATCTGACAATAAGCTTTGGCCAATGATGATGTTGACTGATAACGATGATGACGAGACAGGCTTAGCCTAGTGTAGGAATCACTGGTAATCTGTATTAGTTACATGTTAATTTCAAATGCTAGATAAGAATAAGAATATTGATTTATTTGGCACATAAAAATTATAGGTTAAAGAAAGAGCACGGAAGAAAAGAATTGTACCAAAAAAGGTCATAATTCAGAGCAATTACGTAAGTAAAAAAACAAATGCAAATACTACTGCAATAAAGTAAATAATCTGTAAGTGTTTACAGTAGGACCTACTATAAATATGATGAAACCAGTTCATGCCAGTTAAGCAGCCGACCTGTGTAATTAAGAATAGCCTATCCTATGCGAACAAGAATAACACAAACCAGCACATTTAAGTAACGACCGCTGATATGAAAGGAATATTCCGTTTGTTTGCTGCCAGGATATGACAGATAAGCGATGTGTCTGGCAACCTGTCTGGATATCGACGTTTTGATTTATGAGTAGCTATTGCACGTCCCACTTTGTTAAAGAAAACATGTTTACGTATGTACTTTTAGCCTGATTTTGTTTTGTAAATAATTGAAATGTGTAATGGTTACATTACATATTTCTTTGGGAGGAGACGTATTTTACGGACGAATACTGCAATAAATAATTGAAATCACAAAAGAAATGGGTACAAACTAACATTGTCGGGTCCTGTACTCTATTTATTAAGGTTTTCATAACCGCAAATTTTTAATTTTATTTATTTGTTATGCTACATACACGGAGTACATTTTTTACTAAGTGTACAAGGGACCTTAGATCTTAGTGGGTAAGTGTTTAATATTAATTTTAACATGTTACCCTTACCCGCACCTCTACCTAAAAGTACAGATTTCATACAGTGTAATAAGGCCATTATTAGGTATTCTAGGTTCTCCCTTGTGTAGTCGAACATCTTTTGATATAAGTAATTTCACTTCATCTAACAACGTTTGGTATCATTCATGATTACTTTGGCAAATTTTGCGTTCACCTAATTTTTGTTTCTTAAAACGTGTGTTGTGTAAGATTATAAATAACAACGGCTTTATAATATTTAAAATTTGATCTATTATTAGCTGTTTTATTTTTTGTTTGATCTACTAGTAGTTTTGCTTGAATCGAATGTCAGTCAGTGCCAAAAAACTACTATGGCCGTCAACTTCGTGCGCGATACGGGGTAAGGCGGGACGCGGTAGCATGTCACGATTACGCATGGTCAAAATGTCGCCGAGATATAAGTATATATATAAGGATTTCAATCTGCCTAGGTGTTGTAGGGGTAGACTACAGAAATGCTCTATTGGTAGTAAAATGGAATTAGAAGTTTATATGTAAGTATATGAAATAAAATGTCTTATAGTATGTTGTATATTTTTATAGTTTTTTGAATATGTTTTTTTTTATGTACTATTAGAGGGGATCCTCTAAATAAAACGGTGCATTAACTTATTAAAATATATTGATACGGAAAACGCGCGAAAGATCAATTACGACGCATAAAGAAGTATGCTCCGATGACAGCTGACAGCTAGTGTCGGAAACCGCTCATAGGGGATGTTCCCCGCAATCGATTCCCCGCTAACAGTACTTAGCCTTAGCACACTTGACAAATTTCTGTCACTTAAGCGTAGCGTATTTTAAGTTTATGGTCACAAAATTCAAAAACGATTTTATCCACAAAACAGAGTTGACACGTTACGCTCCGACTTTACATTATTTACTAGGAATAGTCGTTTTCGGCAATAAAATGGAACAAACATTCAGGATTTGCAGGTTTGAAAATAAAAACCTTCTACATGTTTAAAAATAAAAAATTGATACAAATATTGTTACTTGTGTCGAATTCACAAAGGTCAAGTAATAGGAGAATGACAAATTGAGCAAAAGTGATGTCATATAAATTGTTTGTTGTAAAAAAAATTGCAAACAATTTTTGACGAACTTAAATATAATTAGTGAAATTATATCAAAAGTTACGCGACGAAACAAGCGAGCACCATTTAACTATCCTGCTATGCCTTACTTTTCAGTATACCAGTATTTAGAACATACATTAGGTACAAAGAATTTAATTACCGACTTAATTGTTAAATTGGGTCATTTTAGTTCTCATCACGTGTTGAAATCGCGTTCACGGTATGGAATAGTATGTGCTTATATATTTATGATAGCAAAACGTGTGATATAAGTAAAGTAGCCAATTATACGCAGTATATTTTGATGCCGGATCTAACATAGAACGATAATTACGTAATGAAAGTATTCATAGAACGATAGACGAATTGATACGAATAGCTGTAATCGTTTGGACGTTGGCCGAATGTTTCCACGGTAGGCCAAAGTGAGCAGCCAGTTAGATAACATTATTAAGGCCCTTCTAAAGGTGGGTTTAACTTTAGACCAAACGAGCAAATGCTATCAAAACATTTGCGTTTTATTATTTCTTTTGTGTAGACAGGTGAGAAATTGACGGGAAATTGTGAGAAAATCTTCGAAGGACGGGACCTTCAAAAATTAAGAAAATGACTACTATGAAGAAGTGTAGAAAGAACTCTTTATATTCTCTTTTGGTAAAAACCTTGTTAAAAATTGAACACACATTACTTGTTTCTTAATTGAGATGGCGAATGTAAGTGTTCAACTAGACTTTCATTCGGAAACATGATGGTCATCCAAAAGGCGCGTGTATATGTTCGGGCCGATAAGTATTCGTGTCTGTTGGTTGGGTGTGACATCATTCTCTGATATCTCTATAAAAAAAAGATTGTTTTTTCATGTCGTTATTTCGTCTCACCTCATTGTTTAACTGTTTAGGGGCCCTAAACGCCAAAGGTGGGCAGAATCTGACAAAATCGGCAAAACCACCTAATCGATAATTAACGCCGAGAAGTGATGATAACACGGAAAAGGTGTCACCAGCAAGAGAGCTAGTTCTAAAAAAAAAACTAATTTCATAAAATATTAATGTCATTTTCCTAGCAATGCCCAATTGCGATTAAGTGTTGATCTCTAGTAATCTAACAACATAATCTAACTTCCTCAAAGTAACGAAAATGTCTAAATCTAAATACCGTATCGGATTCACAGAACAGTATAAAATTAAATTAAATAATATTTATTTCAAGAAATTTATTCTCATAGAGTTCTCATCGAATTACACTACATTAAATTACTTATGTAAGTAACATAAGATTAAGATTAATATTAAAACTAAGCATAAAATAAATTAAATTGAATTGAGATGAGTTGAGATTTTGATTTACATGATTACAATGAGTATACACGCTACGCGAATTCAGTAGTCGGACTTATAGTAAATTTTGCAACACCCGTAATTACTTTAAAAGAATCAGGTTCATAGGTTAATGTGTTTAAAGTACGCAGATAACCATAATTATACCCGGGACATATCAGTCTTTACCTACACGTTGTGAGGTGGAAATTAGAGAAGTATGCAATAATTAATTTTCTATCTGTGATGTCCATTTAGAGAAGAGCCTTCAGGACCAGATATAATGGAATAAATTGTTATACAAGTCAACTTCTTAATGTTTGGCAGGTACATTTTTATATAAATAGGTAGGTATCACCTCTCAAATCCCAAGTAAAATATACCGCGAAGCGTGAGTTTCGCACCGTGAACGGCAAGCTATATAAAACAAATCCGCGAAAGCTTCATTCACAGCGGTATGTATGTGTATTTAAACTGAGAAACAAAACTCCGTTTATTTTTTTTTCGGACGGACTTTGATTGTAGCCTTTGAGGAAGGCTTCGCCAGCTTCACCGGGCAGTTGTGGCCTGCGCTGAGGGCGCACAGCCTAGGTCAGCCCCACTAGCGGTCGCCGCAATCCGGCCAGTATCGAGTGCGTAAGGCACCTTACCAAGCGGCGAACCCACAAGTGTTGGCGCCGACGGAGCCAGGATTCCGTTTGTATCATTTTCTTAATAATCTGACTCATTTATGACGACCTCCGTAGCCGAGAGGCGAGCACACCTGACTTGCTGTCGCTATCTCTGAGGTCCCGGGTTCGATTCCCGGTCGGTCAATGTAGAACTTTAGTAGACTTTCCTATATTTCTGGGTGTTGTGGTACCGTCGTTGTTTCTGATTACTGTAACACAGTTGGTTTGGCTACTGACAATAGGATTAGAGTAATGTTTGTGATGTTTCCAATATGATTTATTTAGAATATTCCGGGCACTTACACATGCTGAAATATTATATTTGCTTCTCCCTGTTACCCGAGAGTTAAGTAATTATGTACCTACTACGTACGAATACCACCTCGTCAAAGCGGCACAAAAAACTCAGTGAATTTATAAGCCTTTAATACAGTTCTAAAAAAAACAGTGCGAATGGTAGTTTAATATTATAAAAAAAATAAAAACCGACTTCAAAAAACTTAAACGCTAAAAATAATCTTAACACTTAAGTACCTAATCAGTTACTTTTGGAGTCGGTGCAAACGAAAACATTGGTCTCTCATTGACTGGCACCGACTCCAAAAGTAACTGATTAGGCACTTAAGTGTTAAGATTATTTTTAGCGTTTAAGTTTTTTGAAGTCGGTTTTTATTTTTTTAATAAAATTAACTTATTTCATCCATTTTAGTGATAAATCCTAATCAAAACAAATCTTACGAGTGCAAACATAATTTAACTGCTGAACACCGATTTCATTTCCTATTTTTCCACCCTTAGGGGTGAATTTTTTTCGAAAAATGATTCATTATAGTATCTTTGAAGTTTAAGCTATTCATTAAAAAAAGAATCATCAAAATCGGTCCACATTTGGCAGAGATATAGGTAAGATAGATACTAAAAAAAAAAAGATACCGACGAATTGAGAACCTCCTCCTTTTTTGAAGTCGGTTAAAAATCATTTGGCGCGGTACGGAGTTTATGCAATGTTTGATGATTTTCTGATAGATCCCATCATCAGAATTTAACCAAATTTATATGGGACCATTCTGAAAGTATTACCTTTCAAACAAAAAAATAATTATCGAAATCGGTCAACGCAGTAACGAATGATCGTTGAACATACATAAAAAAAAAAAAAAAGATACCGACGAATTGAAAACCTCCTCCTTTTTTGAAGTCGGTTGAAAAGCAAAAGATACGTTATTGATCAATAAACCCCAAACTAATTTTGCCAACTTTTTAGTTTTTTTTTTCAAATATTTTGATACACAGAGATGATTCTTGAACAAAGATATTGATTGCAGTCCCGAAAACGTTTGATCGTTAATTTGAACACGTTTCTATAAATATTAGGCCACGTACTGACCTACTAAACAGAATTGGTTGTCATTAAAGGATATGCAAAAGGTACACCTAGCAACAGACTGTCTCTATCTTTCAGATAGTAATAAAAAGAGACAAAGTTTGAGCACTTCTGAAATAGGATAATGCCTGCTACTACAAAACGTTCTGACTTGCAATTTTTATTGGTTTCACTGCGACTTTGCCAATGGTCTAGTTTGATCGGAAACATGGAATGAAGCAAACGCTTTAACTTGGATAGTTAGCAAAATAACCATGTCTGATACAGTGAAATCGCCACATTCCGCGAGGTCTAGGGCCCCTATAGACTCAGCTGGGATACAGTGGTGGGAACAGTACGGGAACAAAAAAGATGAAAGCAAAAGTTTCGAGTTATTACAAAACAATATTAACTATGATAAAGAAGAAGTAAAGTTATCCGATTTAACTGCGTCTACGAATCCATCGGATGGAAGGTTTGTATCATTTCCAGAATCTAATAACACAAACGGCACACAGACCCCTAAAGACAAAGTATTGAAAAAATGGAGGGAAGACCAAGCGAAAGCGAAATACGAGCAAGCTAGAAAGGCAGTGATAAATTCACTGAAAGAAAAATTCGGGGTCGACCCAAAACATGCTAATACACCTTCTATTCCTGACGCAAATAAAACTGATATTCGTAAAATAATTCCTTCGATTATTATAACTGGAGACAACGTCGAAGAAGCATCAAATTTAAATAATGGTGAGCAGGGGAATTCGGGTCGTGCGTTTGGTGGTTTTAAGGGTGGATTTGGCATTGGGGGTGCTGTGGGTGCCTGTCACGCGAGGAGGCTTCAGATGGGGCCAGGTGGTGGACTGGCACAGTGGAAGCCGGCTCCTCGAGGCAGTTGGGCGGGCGCGGCGGGCGCACTACGCGGGTTAGCGAGGGAAGACATGCCGGTATGTACAATTTTCGATAAATTGCACATGCACCTATAATAACTTGAATGGCTAAAAACAATACTGGATTTGTATTATGACTTATCAATATGAAAGAAAAGTAATTAATAAATATCAATCTATCTGCAAGCATTTCTGCAAGAGTCTCCGTGATGCTAATTTGAAGCTGATCTAAAACCTTTTTAAGACCACTGTGTAAAATATTTGCATTTGAATTTACATATAATTTTTTATTTCCCAATTTTCGTAAGCATACATGTACAGTCGACTAAAGAAGTGCTTTACCACTTTGATGCCATATCCCAGTAAAATAATAATTGGTTGTGGCTTATTATAAGATACTTCCAAGTTCACATAATCACAAATGACACTACTGATGTAATTAAAGGCAAACGGAAATAGACCTTATTGTTTTTTATTAGCTAGTGATATTTATTATTACCTTAAGGTGGTGACTACACTGCTGACTCTGCTGCTATTGTTATTACGGCCCTGAGAACCACCAATAAATTTTTGAGTACCGAAAATCTCAAGGAGGAAAGTTCATTGACACATCTTTACCACCTCTACAGTCAAACAACAAGGTTACACAGATTACCTATCGCGAACCTACAAGTGAAACAGATAATTATTGCGTAAAGCAACATAAGTTTGTCAGATAACAGCGGGAAAAAATCGTGATGGATGTACAAAGTCCGGCTTGCGATTGGCCTTTCAAATTAATAAACTTAACTATTATAAATTCCTTCGAGATCAGCGACAAGATACTGTTTGTTACAACAATACATTTTATTATGTACTACCTGATTTACCTAATTATAAGGCCATTTTAGGCCAATTAGGTAAGAGTAAGCAGTCGTAAATGTAGCTAAATATGTAAAAATAATATAATATTCAAAATATTCTTGATCAAACATCCCAAAAATATGAAATTAATGTGTTACTTTAATCATACCATTTCATTTCATTTCATTTTCAATCAATCCACAAATTTCCATGTAAAACAATTCGATTAGGCTTCCTAAAGCAATGGGGAAAGTTTTAGATCACACAAACTATTAAAAAAATGCTAGTACTAGTAAAATATTAATAGCATCAATTTTATCGAGTAGTTTATGTTTTAGTGGAACAGGTCGATAGTCAATTTGTGAACGTGTCCCATATTTCAGGGAATTTATAACTAAGACGGGAATATTCCCAAGTCATGCCAACCGCGTGCAATCGGGAACCGGGATCTACCCCATTTGAATGTGGCATTCCTTGTAGGTTTATTCTTGCACTGATTGGTTAAGTTGCATCGTTGACGTCCTAATAAAGCGAGAATGAAACACAACACAACTACTGCTGTGTGTGCTGCTGTGTTCTACTAGTCTCTCAACTAAACTAACTACTTATTTACTATTAAATTTGTAATTGTTAAACCAAAATATGTTATTATCCATGGCGTTTAGTATAAGTAGTACAAACTAGTTTTAACCATCCACAAAGGAAAATGCGTAATGGTGGACCCATCTCTCAATATTGATGGGATCATTATTAATTGGCAGAATAATCAACAATTGGTGGTTCTACTGATTTTTGAAAATGATGTAATTGTAGTCGATGTTTTGTTTTTTTTAATCTTTTTTATTTGAAATAATTTTGTAATTACATGTAATTACAAAAACAAAAATACAAAATCTGTCCCAAATAAAATGCGAGAAGCAAATATTGCCTCGTAGTCTCGTAGCACTACGAAATAGCAGCTAATCCACAAAACTTACTGCGTAGCTACGGGGTCTGTTAAGCGATTAATGCAATCAAATCAGTTTTACGATGCAGGTTTCCAACGAACTATGGCATTTTGGAATTTGAAAAAGGTTTGATCAGATTGAGGGAGTGAGGACAAAACTAAACGCTCGTAGTCTAAAAATATGCATTATTAGACAATTTATCAAAATCGTTAAAAAATATTTACGAGTCGTGTAATTTAAAAAGCTCTTCGCAACTCATTCTATGATGTCGTTACGAGCCTTGATGAAGGCATGACGGACAGACGCAAACTGCGCTGGGCGGTTCGCAACATAATGTTTCGTCGACACGACACTGGCAACAATAACACAGTAAACATGCGCTTTACAGTAGTATCTCAACTTTATAAAAACGCACGAATTGACGTACCTACGTCGTGTGTGTCTACACCCGGCAACAAGGGCTCCTAAGCGTAATTTTTATACCTGTACCACACGCAACTCATGTATACACAAGTTCGCCAACACTGCTAACACTTCCATTTTCAACAATAACACAACTCTGTAAATCTTTTGGTTTTCTTTTAAAATATTCTTTTTGTAATATGTTAAATATTACTTTAAATATTATTTTGTTCATTGTACTTACTATGTTTATTACTTAGTGCGATCTGAGGGTGAGGCCTGGTGACTTGTGGCACAGGTTTTAATTGTAAATCTATTTCAGGCACCAGCCCCTCACTATTTGGGTTACTTGTATTCCTTAACAATATAAATTATTAAGTACCTAAACTGTGAAGGGAAATAAATATTCTTTGATTTGATTTATATTGTCACTCAAAATTTAATCATGGGTGTTTACCTGTCACGGTGGCCCTCCAATAACAGATTTTTTATTAAGTCTAGTTACAGCAGTTAAAGAATTAAATCCAGTTCATTCTTTACAAAGCTCCTTCTTCGACATGGTTTATCAATGTAGTCTACAAACCAATTCGGTATCTTGTCTCACACTAAGCTTGTGTGTACTTAAACTCATTAACTGACATCAATGACTCAGGTGCACGTGCTAATCACAGGATCTTTTGCTTCTTGCTGGGTTCGAACCTGCGATGGCTTAGTTTCATAGACCGCGCGAACTATTTGACCGAGGCCGTCGCCAATGACAGGCAATTGTTTTACAAATGGCTAATTTGAACTACTGTTTACTAATATGTCAACTGTGACAATAGACTGCGAAATGCACAACTCAAGCTGAGCTAGACGAATATAGTCGTGGGAAACCACACATCTTTACTGTTATTGTTATTTTTGCTACTTTTTCAACTTCCTGAAACAATACTGCGACTTTAATTCACGGAATAGACAAGTCTGCGAGTTATCTTATCTTACAACAAAATGTACTGATACGAAATTCGTACTTATTATATTATAATGTGTTGCTACAACTTATGAAGCGCTAAATACAAAAAAAGTAGCAAAATAACAACATATTGTCGATATAAAGTCAAATAAATGCTTAATAAATGCACGAGCATTTTAATATCCCATTATTTTAAAATATTAATAAATGGCCTTGAATTAAGGAATTAATATACTTGTGTTAGGATGCACCAGACATACTTACATTTTTTGCGTGATTGCCAAATGCGTCTCGAAGCTGAACAAAACCCATTACCAGATATTGCGTAACCAAAAACAAAAAACGTTGTTCAAATACATTTATATGTATTTTTATTAACGTCGCCTACGAAATTTTAAAAAATTATAAGGGAAAAAAAACAAAAAAGAAATTCTAAAGTATGTTTTTTTCGTCACTATAGCTATATTATTTATTTCGTCCGATTTATTGATATTGCGTAAACCACTTTCGGCATTATCACTTTGCTTCATGTGCTCATGTCCAAAGGTCCGTTTGTCTACGTGACTACAACAGCGTATTTTTCCGATTCCGTACTATTGACTGCTTAAGCGGCTAATTAAAGTGCATATTACTTATTAGTAATTAGTGTGGTTTATGTTTTTATTCTTCCGTACTAAAAAAAAGATTTAATATGTCTATTTACTTCTACAAGTGGATATGAAACAGTAGGAATAATTCCCATTTTTTTTAGGTTTTATTTTTACCTGTTTAGTTTGATACTAAAATTTTATAGAGGTAAAGTTTGTTCGGATGTAAGAAGTAATGAGAATTTTTCACTATTTTTCACTACAGAAATTCATTCACTAGAATGACATAAACGATTTATAAATCTTTGATCAACATTACAAGAAACCTTCAGGATAGGGACAGGGTAGGTATTTTCTATCCCGACAAATGAATATTTCTCGGGAAAGGCGGAAAGACGGATAGAATGTCATCCTACTTCTGCCGCGTCAATAATTGTGCAAACTCTACATCATTTTGTGTCGATCTGTTTACTTCATCTCTCGTACCGCACCATAGTTTTACTTGGTCAGTGGACCACTACCTATCTATCTAACTATCCACTCTGCCCAAAAATTTAATATGTAAAAATATAATAAATAACTACATTGATAAATATTGTAAATATATTGATAGCTTCGTTTTGGTAATTCAATCGCTATGCTAACAGCAAAATTAAATAGGTATGTTTTTTACACCTTGAGCTCTTAAGACATTTGTTATTTTCTAAATCATTAATCATCATATAAAATTCGCGATATTGATAAGTCTAGTGATAATGTTACTTTTAGACTTAGCATAGGTTTTTAGGTCATTGCACCGTTTCGATCGGAATAATCTAAACACCTATGTCATGCATTTGTTTCACCACGGTACTTATCACTAATGAATATACGAAAACAGCTTTTATATACTAGTAATAAGGTATACAGTAGTTGTAAAATAATGGTGGTTATGGATGCACGCATTGCCCAGCTTCCGTGCCGTATCAGCGGATGCAGAGTTTTGCATTGCATTGCTAGGTCCATTGGTCGAAGGGTTCATGACCTGAACAACAACATTACAAAGTTCAGTGGAATAGTAGGATACAGATCATCATTCACTATTTATTATGTATAAAAAAAGCCCTGACCCATCAACGGCTAGCCTGAACCTAAGCCCAGAAAACTGAATTATTATACAGAAGTTCTTATTGAAAACAATTATGCCAATGAAAAGTCGGTTCTAAATGCTCTCATGCTTAATATTGAAAATATCACATGTTCCAAAAACGAAACAGTTTTTAAATTAACTATTATTGAAGTAATAACGTGGAAAGAAACTCAGTAGATTCAGTGGAATTTAATATATCATGTAGGTAACTTATATGTTGAAGTTTTTCCTGATGTATCTAAATACTAGTTATTATTTCTTATAAACACTAAAAATATTTCAAAGTACCGCAAATTTCGCGAGCTTGTACATATTTATATTTTAAACGACGTTTTTGTTTAGCTTCAAAGTTGTTTTAGTTATTTATTATAACATTCGTGCCTTTAGGGTGAAGTTTTTTTTTTCAAATAGTCAACCAATTAAAAATTATAAGGTTTTTTAATGGATGGAGCGCAACAGAGGGATGTTTAGTCTGCTAGAAGCATTTGTATTATCTTAGGCACGTAATAGAAGTCGCATTAGGCGACGCTTAATGTTCAAGGTCACTTGCCTTACACGTTTAAGATGAAACAAAGATGGTCAAGCCACGAGTAGATTCACGGTAGGTACGTATGCTTTTTCTGGTCACAAGCGCTTCATCATACTATAACAATACTCAGGTTTTATCTATTCGTAGAGGTACTACGTGACCAAGTGTGAGTCGGACTGAACTGATGAATTGTATTTTTTTTGTGATGTAAAATGCTCTGCTGCATTGTTCTGCTAAATTTCATTATTCTAGGTACAGTAAAGCAGGCAGATTGAAAGACAACAAAGCGATCCTTAAAGGCCCCAGGGGTTCCTTTTATTCCTTTTGAGGTATGGAACCCTAAAAAGGAAAAGAATACTATATAAAATACTTTTTGAACTGTTAAAGTCTAAGACATATAATTAGTAATGCTGAGATTAAGTAAGTAGGTATGAACGAGTAAGGAAAGTTGCGCGCACTAAAACTTCATAATTTTCATGCGATTCATAATTTTGATCGTGTAGTAATATTTTATTAAAGTGCATGCCCGACTCAAACTGCATTCATGGCTAAGTACTTAGTTTTTCTTTCTCTTTTGTTTCTTTCTCGCAAATAAAGTAGCTATTTTCATTAAGATAAGTTTTCAAGTATATACGAGTAAATCTTTATGTTATTATTTAAAATAATTAACAAAAACGATTCAATCTTCAAAAAAAGTTATTATGGTGGTTGTTCGACTTAATTACTTCCTAATTAGTTACTTGTTAATTTATTTAGACGCCATTTAATAAAATTAACAAACATAAGCTAGGGTACGGTAAACAGACTAATAGTGTCGAACTGTAGGTACTTACATAATTAAAACGACAATTAACTGGCGGGTAAAGATCATCATAAGACCTCGTCATGTGGCCACGCCGTGATATTAAGGGTAAGCTACGAATTCAAGTGATAAAACATACTAAAATATGTAGTTTATATTCCAATATTTAAAAAATATATATATATTTGTATACTGCATGATTTGTTCTGAAATGTTATTTGTCGGCGAAAGTTCAATTGAGATGAGAGAAGCGAGAGGTTATTCCGACAGAAAACATCATACATACCTACATCGATTTCGTTAGTTTTCTGACGGAATAACCTCTCGCTTCTCTAAAGAGGTAGACTAAAGAGGCAGTGGGCTGGTCACACCATCCCACAGATAACCCTATGTTTTTTTTCATAGTAATCATGGTCCACAATGTTATTATCAACTTACTTACTTACTTCGTTGGCTCAGCGACCTGAAGTGGATCTTGGCCACCGACATCGAAGCTTGCCACTTGTCCCTATCCCGTGCCAGATCCGTCCAGTTGGGCACTCCAAGTTCACTTAGGTCTTTCGTGACTTCATCGATCCAGCGATACTTACCTAGGATGACCAACCGGGCGCCGTCCGGATGGTCGTCTCAGGAATGCTCTTTTCATTGCACTACCCTCTCCCATTCTTTCCACGTGCCCGAGCCAGCGAAGTCGTGATGCTTTTGTCTCGCCTATTATGTTCGGTTCGGCCACTAGGTCGTCGATCTCTCTGTTCTTCCTCACCCTCCAGCTTCCATCTTCTCTTTGTGTTGGGCCCAAGATCCTTCGAAGAACCTTCCTTTCGCCACCAAGAGTTTGTTTTCCTCCTTTAAGGTTAGTGACTAAACCTCGCACCCATACATTAAGATTGGTCTAATTATGATAAAACGGAATATCTATTGATGAAACGTTATAAGGATCCTAGAGCAAAAAGAAAAAACCTGAATGTGAAAGGGACAATCTACAAAGGAGTAGATAGTTTAAAGTATCTGGAATGTACAATAAGCGACACCAACAAGCGAGAAGACTAAAAAGACAATCGGATACACAATACCCTAAGGTCTAAGCTTCTACGCAGGAAAATTAAGATTAGCGTCTACAAAACCGTAATCAACACTTTGATTTTAATTACCTTATCAATTTAGTATAGCTAAAATAATCAATGTTAGATTTTAAAAACCATGTGATATAAACGTGATTAATATAATTTAGAACCACTTATAAAAAGCAGTTTTACTAGATAATCAAAAAACATTTTGCTTTTACCGTTTCAATTGAAAATCATTTAAGAAATTTTAATAACGAATACGAGTAAGCAAGCTAGTAAACACTACAATTATATTTGGCAATGATTATGAAACAGCACGTGTAATATATTGAGGTACTGCTGGGTGAGGAAGCCCACGGTTTTGTAAGGCCTAAGATCTATCCTATCCCTCCTATCTCCTATCCTATCTAAAGCATATGGCATTATTATCTAAAGCGTCGGACGGATCCAGTATCATAATGGAGTCATTA
This sequence comes from Anania hortulata, assembly GCA_963576865.1. Lineage (NCBI taxonomy): Eukaryota > Metazoa > Arthropoda > Insecta > Lepidoptera > Crambidae > Anania > Anania hortulata. The sequence continues at coordinate 3,567,938 of OY756399.1, read as the reverse complement.
TGATACTGGTTAAAAAAGTAGGAGATGTTTACCATTTGTGTAAATTGCTGTAGCGTGCTTCCGCTACTAAGTAGCAGCTTCCAGCTTCCTCCAGGTGGTTTTGTGGCTGTAGCGGATGGTGGTCAATGTACCGGCTGACGTGTTGGTTCTATTAAGGCGGTTCCCCGAGCAAATGACCTTGCCTCTTCCTCTCCATCCCGTACGGCACGCCAGAGAAACAGAAGTTCGTAGTTTATTAATATTAGATATATATATATATATAAAAGCCGGGTTAGTTACACCATTTATAAGTCAAGAACGGCTGGACCGATTTTTATGATCTTTGGTTTGTTGAATTTGTATTCGCCCCGAATAGAAGAATAAGTATTAAAACATCAAAACATGAAAAACAGTGGTTGTACAAAGTTCGCCGGGACAGCTAAATATCACTATAGGACCAATTAAAAAACATATTGCCAATTTTGAGGGTTTTAAATTTACTCAATCAAAGTCAAAGCCAAAAATTAAGATATATTTAATTGTGCTATTCACTAAGTATTTACTTTCCTGTGATTTGTTTGTTTTGTGTGGTGTACAATAAAGAGTATCTATCTATCTATCTATCTATCTATATAGATTACTTACTAACGGAGGAGATGCATTTAATATATTTTTATCGACGTAGTTTAAAAACCTGTTTTCGTATATATATAAAACTAACTAAATACAAATTTTAAACAAAGATTTAAAAGATACAATTTTTGCTGACTCAATATTTTTTATGCATTAAATAAGGAGTAGAAAGCTGCTAAAAAAAAGAAAAAAAAGTAGGACAAAACAAATTTTGCTAGAGCCTTAAGTAAGCATGTATGCTGTGATGCCTATGTGCATACTTTCGATGTTATTTTAGCTTTGCGCGGCACTACCAGTGAAGGCTCGTTTTCAAAAGCGCTTTTTGCTGCAATTTCCGAGATCGTGGTATGTTTCTCAGGATACTTGAATGCTTAAGGTCCGTTGCAGTTTCAATTTGCCTTGTATTTTGCACATTTCTATTATGTTTATGATATAGTATGGGTATAGAAACAAGAGTCTTTTTTAGGATGGATACACAAAACGTTTTCACAGAGCCTTTAATTGCGATTAGTCGTAAGAGTATTGTGAAGTGTTTAATTCGCTTTTCTATTTAAGTATATTGATCGTGTTCGTATAGGTATTTTGGAGAATTGTTTGAAAGAAGCTATACTTTGGCTAGCAGACGATAACTAAACCTACAAGTCACTCAAGAGCTATGGAGAGGGCTATGTTGGGGATTTCTCTTCGTGATCATATAAAAAACATAGAGATAAGGAGAAAAACCAAGCTTACCGACATAGGCCTAGAAATAGCGCGTAAGAAGTGGAAGTGGGCAGGTCATATTTGTCGAAGAATGGCTAGTAGATGGGGCAGGAGGGTATTGGAGTGGAGGCCTAAAACTGGACGTAGGAGCGTGGGCAGGTCGCGAGCTAGGTGGACAGATGACCTGGTGAGAGTAGCGGGGAAGAGATAGATGCAGAGGGCCCAAGATCGTTTGGAATAGCGTGCTATGGGGGATACCTACACTGAGCATTGGGTGGAGACAGGTTGAAGAAGAGAGAGAAGAGATACTTTGGCTTTCCTTAGGGACCAATTCCAATCCAAATTGATCGGGTTCACTGCAAAGAGTTTCGCTTGGGTCCTATCTAAGTAATAGGGGATTTATTTACCGGCTTACGTGTGATAATGCTTGTGAAGACGTTAAAGTTTATTTCACTTCGGCAATAGATCGTCCCGTTAACACCCAGTGGACCCACCTCCGCTGGCCCCAACAGCTCACGGAACTGACCTCCGATAAGCGTCGCTAATCTTGAGGCCGTAACTCTGCCACTATTAGGACACTAGGCTACCTACTGCTTATCGCTGAGATTCCGGATTTAGCGGCTAAGTAATCATACCTTGATTGCGGATATTTACATTCGTTGAAATAACTAAAACACAATAAAAGGTCATATTAAGTATTATGTAAATTCCTTTTTGAGGGTTTTTATTGTTTAAATAAAAACAACTTTCTCTAAGGGACCAACAACGTAATTTCCAAAAAACCTTCTCATACTAAATCAGGGCCTCTTCTATAAGCTTTTTGACTTCTCTTCTTTTTCATATTATTAAGAGCTCATAGTAAAGGGCATTATGAGATATGACTGTTTCAGCAAAGTTTATGCAAAATCCTAATAGTCATTTATTCAGTAGAGTGAATTTGAAAACATTACCATCTATTGAACCTAGTATAAATAAACCTACACATAAATATAGATATTTTAAACTGATTAAAACATGATAGGTATTTTCAAACAAATATGGCTCAATGAGGTAAATTGATTATAATTGATTAGTAAAAATATAATCATGATCAGTACCTATCAATATTTATATGAGTAGCTATAGGTACGTAAAACACAAGGAGTTTTGATGTTTGAGGGCTGCCTTTAACGATACCTCTTAAGTTGATCAAGCAAATTAATGTTCTCCTACTAATATTATCAAGTGTAATCGGAGATACCATCAATTTCACGATTACCTAGGGATGCGTAATATATCGAACTCCGTCCAGGTGAAGCCGCCGTTAAATTGCACACAATTAAATTAAACACACTTTTAAATGTATGACTCATAAAAGCAAATCAAATGATTAATACTCTCCTAACTAGTTTTACAAGTAACCATTGAAAAAATCCACTATCCACATTCATTGGCCGCGTCATTATCATATAACGTCTTCACATGAATGTGTTAGGTGCATGATTTATTTTTTTTTATTTTTTTTTTTACTATGGACTTATCCCGCTCTATATGCAGAGCGGTGATTCTGCCAATGTCGAGTATTTTTGGTATAGTGATCACAATAAATAACGGGTGTTTAGTTTTTATTGCTTTTCTTGGATTCGATTTGATTTGATTTCGATGCGGCGTTGAATACAATGATATTTCAATAGTTTCAGGACAATAATTAACAAAACAAAAAAAGAATTAGCGAAATGGTTCCATCCGTTCACGCGTAATGCTGGTACTATTAGGTATTCTGTGGTGATGCGATGACCAAGGGAAATAGAGAATCATTTTTATATACAATTATAGATTTCATGGGAGATGATGAGAGATGGTGAAATGTAATAGAATGAAGGCGCATGATCTTGACACATAATATTGTGTACATATTTAGTGGCTTTATTATGATACTGGTGATAGAATGGAATGACCTTGTGATTTGTAAGGTTACGGAAAAATAAGGTAAGTACCATCCGTCCTGATTTGTCTGAACATGTCAAATCGATCGGCTGTAGCATCGGAAAATTGTCCGGCTTTTTGATTTGATAAAATTTAGGATTTTTCATTGTTTCTGTTTCTTTTTTATTAAGCATTTGCGCTCGCAAACCTTGCAATTTGTGCGTTGTGTCATGTGTGTGCAGTATTGAGTAATTTTGCAAACTGTTGTTGCCGCTTTTTGTCATGACTTTTCAGAAAATTTAAACAGTACTGATTTCACAGTTTCAATTAGAATTTTGATACTTAACTATGTAGTAATTCTGTGTTCTAGCACTTCACTGCAGTCAACATCGCTCAAGATTTGTTTTCTTACGACAAAACTTATCCACTTATATCACGGCGTCAAAATCTAAATTGTTCTTCAACTGAACTTTCCGTAGGCAAGTAACTACGTAAAATCCTGCTACGGCAAAGCTACGGCATTAGCTATGCACCTTCGACTACGATCTTTCTTGTAGTCCCTGTGCTTGAAAACATGGCAGTTTCATTTAATTTAAGTGGAAATATTTAAATGGCACAAGAAATATTTTAGTTCAAATAGACTTTAGGTCATTGTTTTTTATTTCATTTATTTATTAACCGACTTCAAAAAAGTAGGATTGGTTCTCAATTCGTCGGGATCATTTAAAAAAAAAAGTTATGTTCAGCGATCAATTGTTACCACGTTAACCGATTTCGATAATTAGTTTTTTGTTCGAGAGGGAATACTTTTGGAAATGTCTCATATGGTCAAGTTCTGATGATGGGATCTATAAGAAAATCATCAAATATTGCATGAACTCCATACCGTGTCAACGGATTTTTGTATCTATGTTACCCAATATCTGCGGCAAATGTAAACCGATTTTGAGTATTCTTTTATTGAATAGCTTTAATTCACAAATAGTATATTTAAACATTTCGGAAAATGTTTAACCTCTAAGGTTGAAAACATAAGGGATGAAATCGGTGTTCAGCAGTTAACTTTTGTTTGCACTCTTATAATTCGTTTTGTTGAGGATGTATCACTAAAAATGGATGAAGTAAGTAAACTTTATAAAAACCTATTTTTGCTTTTTAATTTTATGAAGTCGGTTTATTTTTTAATAAAATTTACTTATTTACATATGCACCATTTCTTTCTACCCTACCACTGCTTCGAGACAATATTGTAGGATTAATATAAATTGTAAATGTGTGGTTTTGTTTTGCATATTACTTATATTTATTTATGTGTTTCTATTCTATGAAATCATGTTGCAAAGTTGCCGTTATGAAAAAATACGATGTTAGAGACGTTATACGATGTGCGTGTCGACCTAAATAAAATGTTTTGGTGGGAGCGAAGTGCGCTTCAAGACAAAACATTGTGGAAACAGTCAAATCACAAATAACCAAAATTGGCTATTATTTTTAATTTTCAGAGATTGTTCTTAATTAAGGTCTCGGAAAAAAGGTGGACTCTTTATCTGTATTTATGCTTGTGGCGCTCATAGCTTCCAAACGGATCATCCTAATTGTATTTATTCGAATTGATCACTATACAGTGTATCTCCAAATATCCCTTATTAATTTTTTAGCCACATTATAATAAATATTTCCAATAGAAATAAAAAAGAATATTCGATAAATATTTTAAAGAATATAAATAAACATTGGACAACATCACATAGATTGCTCTGATCCTATGGTAAGTAGCCAAAGCACTTGTGTTACAGAAATCAGAAATAACGGCGGTAACACAACACCCTCACCCGAGAAAAGTTATTTTTCTACATTGACCGACCGAGAACCGAACCCGGAACTCTAGAGATAGCGACACCAAGTCCGGTAAGCTCGCCTCTCGGCTACGAAGGTTGTCTTATAGTCTTAAAGCCCTTTGGCAGCGTTTAAAAGAGCGGTACAAACATCGTACTATAAATCGTATCTAATTAAAAATAATTATGAAATATATTTATTCAAAATCGAAAGAAAAAATAACTTAAAAAATAATAATAGGGATCTAAAGTTAAGGAAAAGAAATCTGCCTAAAATATGATTTATTTTATAAACCTTAAAATATAATAAAAGTAAGTACTAATACATAGATAGATAATATAAGTTTATCGCCAAAAACATAAGAGCGCGCAGTGTAAACAAGTTGATAAACTTACTAACTGCTATATTTGAAGAGAGACAGCTCTATAACTAGTGTTTATGCTAGTATTGGGGGTCGTGACTTGTGGGCTGGCCAAAACAAAACAAAAAGCGATCAGCGGCGGCGCGGCCTGAAGTTACACTTCGTGTAGTCCATCACTCGATGCTACAATCGAGTAATCTACTCGATTACCCACCGATTGCCCACGATTTGAGATCGGCGGTAAGCACCAGTTGGCACAATCGATAGGCCATTCCCGGTTTTTTACCCAATCCGGTGAATTTTTTGCCAATGTGATGACAACTGACATGTAATTTTAGCCGCTATGTCAAGGGTATAATGCGTTGATGTTATTTTGAATTTGGTAGAAGAGTGAGTGAGCTTCTATGTCGTTGGCAAGCAAGATCGGTGCTTTGACACATGACATAAAACGATATTTATGAGAGGGAAGTTCGCGAGTCGGGATGCGACATGCGAGAACGTCACGAACCGCGGAAATACGGTTCTAACGAACGATTCCTATTCATGACAATTTTATGTTGGGACTTCAGACAATGATGTATTCGATACGCTAATTCGATAACTTAGTGCCTACTTGATGGCAGCTTTAATCGTGAATTTACGATTTTAAAGATATTGTACGGCATATGTTGCAGGCATAAAAGTAGCATATTTTTTGTTTTTATTTTTTGTACATTATCTCATTTGGCTGACCAATGCCTTCTTTCCACTAATACATGGGGCACACTAAAAGTTTTGCACTTCTAGCTAATCGGAACTATTTGAATTTCGAATGTTATATTTTTTTAAAAGTTGCAACCTTCTTAGTTTCGCAATCCGCGCGAGCCAAAAACCATTAAAAAAAAACTTCTTAGTAATAAAAAAAAACAATTGGCGGGAAATGATTTGTCAATTGCTTTTAATCACACATCAATACGTACGCAACGAAAATGGAATTAAGTCGAAAAGATTTTAGAGCCATGATTTTTTATGATTTTAAAAGTTCTCTCTCTCCGCAAGACTCGTCTCGACTTCAAAATGCTTTTGGAAGAGAAGCACCTTGTTTGAGCACCATGAGGCGATGGTATGCTGAATTTGAGAGAGGTCGAGTTTCTTTACATGACGAATTTCGTGAAGGGCGGCCTTCAACTGCCGTCAACGAAAATAATGTGGCTACTGTTAAGCGGCTAATTAAAGAAAACCCGCGGATTACGTATGAGACAATTCGAGGACTATTGGGGATTGATATGAGCCAAATTCAGAAAATTTTACACGAAGAATTGAAAGTTCGGAAACTTTGCTGTCGTTGGATCCCTCATGAACTGACAGCGGAGCAGAAGCGGGCTCGCGTTGAATGGTGCTCACAGATGCTACTGAAGTAGGACCACGGACATTCTAATGCTGTTTATGACATTGTCACAGGAGACGAAACGTGGATTTATTGTTTTGAACCCGAAAAAAACAGCAATCTTGTGAATGGGTGTTTGAAAATGAGAACAGGCCAACAAAAGTGAGGCAGGCGAGAAACGTTGGTAAAAAAATGTTCGCGTTTTTTTTCTCAACTACGAGTCCCATCTGTATAATTCCGCTTGAAGATCAAAAGAGTGTTAATGCCGAGTGGTATTCTACTATTGGTTTACCCAGGGTGTTAGAAAAAGTTCGCGAAAGACGACCCAAAAGCCGTGTTCTCCTACATCATGACAACAGTTCTTCACACACGGACAACAAAACAAAGTCATTATTAGCTTCCGAAAAAGTACAACTCCCATCCTGCGCATAGCCCCGACCTAGCACCCTGTGATTTCTGTATTTTCCCTAAAATCAAAGATTTGATGAGAGGTTTTACAAAGAGGCAGAGATAGCGTTCAATCAGCACGTAGAAAACATGCCTTCAGATCTGTGGTCCTCCTGTTTTAAAAATAATGGTTCGATCCCATGAAAAAATGTTTAAAATGTAAAGGAGAGTATTTTGAAAAGCAATAAACATAATATTTTGGTTATAACATGTTGTTTTTTTAAGTTACGCAAAACTTATAGCGTGACCTACGTATAAAGCTATGTCCAGGCTATTGGACCTACCTCATAAAAATGATTGGGAAGCTAGTTTTATTTTGTTTTAATTGATAAAGCAGTCTAGAGTAGTTTCAATTAGTACTTATTACTGGTTGCTGACGGTGCTTTTTGTAAATTCTAAGATTTACGTCTCTCTGCAGTAGGTTAATGCCCTACAGTTTGCAATAAATGCATGAATTGCAATTGCAAATTGCATGAAGATATTGAGAGGGAGCGTAGAGCGTTGGCGGTCAGATGTAATATGCTGGTGCGCAGGTTTGCAAGGTGCAGTCGATTAGTGAAAATCACTCTTTTCAAAGCTTACTGTCAAGTATTTTATACCTGCAGCTTGTGGGCTAGCTACACGCAGAAAACCGTCAATGCTCTACGTGTCCAATATAACAATGGCTTCAGAATGTTGTTGGGGCTGCCTCGATTTTGCAGTGCCTCAGGGATGTTCGCTGAGGCACGCACTGACGATTTCTATGCTATCATGCGTAAAAAAGCAGCGTCGTTGCTCTGCAGGGTACGGGCCGGCTCCAACTCCATCCTGAAGACCATAGCGGGGAGATATGACTCTCCTATAACTCGCCATCTTGCGAAGGTGCTGGTCAAGAGGAACACTGGCTGACCCGCCGCTTTCATCTGTAGCTCTCTCTGTTTTTATTATTTTGTTTTTGTTGTTACTAATATAGCTTATAAGATCTTACTAATGAAATGGACCTGCGTTGTCTGAATCAATGAAATAATAATAATAATAATAATGCCCGCAATGCCCGTAAATGTTTTTTTTTATACCAGCCTTTGAGCTGAGAAAAACAAAAGGAATAACAAAAATAATAATAAACCACTTATGTGATTTGGGCAAAACATAGATAAGCTCGCGGTCCCGATGCGGATTGTCTCTACCAATCCGCATGTGCTTCGCAAGTATCCAAAATAACTTCCAAATTATTAAGTATTTGATGTAGGTTCAGGTAGAGTCCCTATCTGAACGTACATCAAAGTAGAGGTATAGTATGAAATATTTAATAAGCTACTGATTACAAAAACTTTGGCACTAGGCGTATCTTTCACCAGTTTTTTTTTGTACTCACAATTTTTTTTGCTAATTTCATCTTGTTCCCGTTATAAACCGTTGTATTATCTGCAGTTGATTCATAGAATAACGAAAGCTTCATTCCACCCTATATCTGTGTGAACGACAAGAGTGTATGGACTTAACCTGCTTATCTCGCACTTACTACATGTCTTGTAACTGTATTTCCTGTAAAAAAGGCTGACAAAGGTGACTTAGTTTGTTTCGCCGTTTCTTCTGATGAGAACTACATATTGGCTGGTGATGACCAGCCAATATGTAGTACCGAAGCGTTGGTAGGGTAAAGCTATATTTTGGGACGTGTATAAGTGCTCGGAAGAGGGCCTATATTCTAAATAAATAAGTTTTAATTAGCATTAGTATTAATCTGATAGAAGTACCTACTTCTCTACATTGTAACGTGTTGATGACCTATCAATTTCAGTTTAAAAGACAGTGTAAAGCGATGGCTTTCAAAACTTTGATGGTGATTTCGGTGGGTAATTTAATTACGGGCATTCGTTATGGGAGTTTGACACTAATGAGGCGAAGTTTGCCGCCACGCTAGGTCGCTGCTATGGGGCGCAGAATTGGCAACTCTAAATATTGCGCATTCTACTAGTCATTTTCCGATTTAATTTTAATTTTCAGACTGTCCGTCCTAATAATAAACTCGTTTTTGTAATAACCAATGGACTTTATCTCGATAATAGTGATGAAGTTACTCTTTAGTCATGGGTTAAATCTAGTGCATTTTTATTTACTAGTTTTATAAAATTGTATTTTATCTTTAGACCTTAATTTGATAACTAAAGTGAAAGTCATAAGGCAGATAAGGTGTTGTGCCATGGAAATAAACAAGAAACATAGGTAGGTCGAAATCGAAACACAAAATATGTTTGCCCCCACAAATTGCCCGGTGCAACGATCCAAAATATTTTTTAATTTTATGAACAAAACCGTATCGTCGTGGGTTCGAAATTTCGAATTCCATTAGAGGCAGTTAAAAAAACTTTTTACACACATTTAGCGGAACAGAAAAAAAGGTATGAATCAGTATGAATATAAACATTTTTATAGGTAAAAAATGGCTAGTTAGATCTTTCTTAATTAAAATTTTTAATTAAAATTAAATTAAAACAGGCAACAGTATTATTTCAATTTCCCCGCTAGTAGGTTTGTTGACTGTTTCTTTTAAGTAATTTTTTTTTTCACGATTCGCCGTGCGATCATTTTGTTGGATACAAGCGCTTAGCATGCCCCACTTAAGACCGTCAGAAATCAAGTAAGGGCTGATGAAATTAGAAGAAACGGCCATACATACAGATCGATTGCCGCATGACTTCGTCGACCAGTAGAGGTATCGACGGTTTATCGCAGCATCCAACAAGTCAAGGCAGGAAAATGCGGGCAAGCCAGAAATGAACTTGAAGACACTCAAGGAGTAAAAATGAGTAAGTGTAGGTTTGGATAAAGTATAGGGTCGTATATACTCGGAAAGCTCCATTACTTGAGAGACACCATCAAACTAATCGATTGAACTTTGCATGTGAACATCGTATTGGGTCTTGAACGGCTGGACAATGTTGTCTTCACTAATGAGCTCTCCTAAGCCAGATCTTTATTTCTATTTTTACGATAGAACAAAAACAATTACATTTCTTTTTGGGCTCTTTCAACCTTTTTTCCTTCACGGTTCTACAGCTAGGTTCCACACCCTTGGATATTAAAGAACCCTAAAAAAGTAATTTTACTTCTAATTGCAGTAAAAATGAAGTTTTCAAGCTCTATTTGCTTATTTTGTTTCCATGTTTACTTCGCAAGGGAACTTTCAAAATCGTGCGATTTGCGTTCCATCGCAGTTTTCATTATTCGCCGAGATTATCATTTCGTCGTAAACGTTTATTGTGCCCCAGTTTGTTGTTTCCCTGCGGAACGGCACGCACAGTTTGGGATACAAATTGGTTTCCTAGCGGGGCCATTGGGTCGGGAAACGTAGATCGAAAGGATCAGTCATTAGCGCAGTATGGAGGTATCCTTTCTTTGTTTGTCAATTTAGAACTCATTTCAAAAATAATTACTGATAGTAGTTGCAGAAAAACAAAACAAGAGAAAAATCTGAGTATTTTTAAATTTCTGTTTTTGTAGTAAGTACTTATCTGTTTTTCTACAATTCCTACATGTAGAGTTTTAAAATAATTATTGAAATCTGCATAGTTTAAAAAACTAACAAACACACTTTTAAATGTATTCTCTTACTATGGGCCTCGTAAGGAAGCTTAGGGTTGCACAGCGTGCTATAAAAATAAAAATTATTATACTGATTACAAAGGCTATGCTCAGTGTTATTTTGCGAGATCGAATTAGAAATGTGGAGATCCGTAAACGAACAAAAGTAATTCACATAGATCTAGTTCTGGAGGTCACATAGAAGAAGCGTAGGATAAGGTAGATAGATAGTCGACTTGGTAAAGGATATAGAAATCCGCTGGATGGCAGGCCGCTTCCAACCGTCCAATCTGAAAGTCATTTTGGGAGGCCTATGTTTAGCAGTGTTTATGGCTGAAAATGATGTTGATGACATTGTTTTTTTTTATGTTAAGCAAATACTGAAGCGGCAGTCCAATGTATTCAAATAAGCTGGTTTAAGTAGGTTACTCATCTCATATTGTTCTTAAATTTTGTACACAAACAGTACTAATATTTGCGTTAGAAATCAATAACAATGGGTGATAAGATACGAAGCATCAAGTCAACGGCCGGATGATGGCTCCGCTGGACCGCGAGCCAATTGCGTCATTGCCTTTTTAATCGAATTGTCTATTTAATTACATATTATTGTTTTAAAGAATGCAACTTCTTGGAACATATGTTCTACGATGTTTTGTGTTATAGGACTACTTAGAGATTATTTTATTCAAAGTCATACATAAAGGACATAAACTAAATACTGTGACTAAAACTTATCTTATCTAATTATATCTTATAGACCAAAGTTCAAAGACTTTGTACAGACAACGCAATAAGGAATATTGAAAACAACTAATTAATAGAAGCAAGCAAGCCCACCGCACCCAAGGTTTTTAAAAAAAATTATGTTCTAATCTAACAATAAAATCGCACTAGGGCCTAGGCCATTAAGTTTGATGTCTTAATTTCGATAACGGTTGACATACCTTGGCACCCAGCCTCTGGAACCCCTTGAGCTGTCAATACAGGGTTACTTTGCCTTTGCACTTACTTACTTTGTTGGAACCCCTTTGGGTTATAAGGGTGGCTCAGAATCAGTAAACTTAATCGAACTATGTAAAAAATAAACAAAAAAATTCACATATAATTATTCGTATCCGCTGTAAAAAATCGTACTAATTTAATGCGTGGATAATTTAACTAATTCATAAAAAAATTGCACCGTATGTGCATTGCGTAACATTTTTGCACATTCGGTCCTTGTTGCCTCGCCGTATCTACGCCTCTGATAAATGACCGCGCTGCTTTCGTAGTCTTTGTATTGACTTTATTTTCGGATATTTTAAAGTAATTATTTTTCGTAACATACGATTATTAAAAATAATAACGATTAAGTCGCTTCTTTATATTGTTCCCTAGACCTCTTTGTAATGTAACCCTGTATACTTGCAAATTCATATGTTTTCATACAAACTTAGATAAACTATAACTTAGTTTGCTCCCATTTGGAGTATATTCCCGTAAGACGGAGGGGTACTGCACTCCAGACATGGTTGAGTCTGTCTGCCAGACAGGACAGATTTTTCTTGCCTGCCAGCAAGTACAAAGGAGAGTTCATTCCCGGATAGTCATATAGGCTAGATAATTAGTTTGAGTATGAAAACTATTTATTATTATCTATTATTCTTATGAAATCTTGTTTTTTTTAAAGAAGTAGGTAATACACTTTTATGTTTTAATTTTAATTTTGAACTTAGTACTCTTACCAAAGGTATCTCGTAACAGTGTGTGCATTGATCAAGTAAAACTCGTTGTGTGTGAGACAACTCTAGTGACAAAACACAAAAACATAGACAGTGTAATTTTATTAAAACCTCATAGGTATTTTTGCTGTTTAAAATGTTTAAAAGTGCCATTACAATAATAAATAGACAGTCTTAGACGTTTTTCTAAGTAGTTTAAGTAACAATTGATAAGACTTCTGTATAGACAGGTACCTATATTGAACAAAATACAATTGTTAACGTAGATATCTAATCCAATGTTCAGACAGTCTTACTTGTGTGATAATTTTACTAAGCATTATAGAGAATGTAAAAAAAACTGATTGAGATCGTTCAGAATTAAGTCTGAAATAAAATAATATAAAACTTTATTTTCCTTTAACATGGTATACAGAGGTGTTACAAAGAAAATTAAGTTCTAATCATGTTTAGCCAATTACAGAGGCATGCAAATTTAATGAATAAAAAAAATTAAGTATTAAAATTCTTAAAATATCAGTCATAAATAATCCTTAATCGTGTCATAAAATGAAATAAAATTTTATTATTTCGGAAATCCTTTAAGTTATAAAAAGTACGTGCTAACAGATACTTAAAAACATTATTAAAAAAGCTAATACAATATTTTTTTCGCTTGTAGTAGTGGATTATAAGATTTAAAAAATTTGTTAACTTGACAAATTGATAAACTTTTTTATAAGTTGATAGTTTTATGCGCTTTCAGTCACCTGCTTCGATAGCCTAGGTACAGGCAAAGAAAATTAATATAGGGATCTTTTGTACAGGTATATCAATCTGTAGATACCAGCTAACTACTAATACTTTTTTAATGTTATTTATTTATAGTTTGTAGTTGTTAAACTTGCATATAAATTCGACCCGTGTACACCTTCCCTTACACAAATGCACTATTAAAACGTACACAACTTTCTCTTTTTAGACCCTTATCACCATTACGAGGTCAGCAGATACTGTCGAAATAAAAACAGAACAGTAATAACAGCAACTGCAATGCAAATAAAAATATTGATAAGATAATTATGCACTGTGCTCATTTCATGCATTATAAGTAGATGACTATTTATAATAACAAATATGTAGGTATGACAAATAAATTATGTAGTACATTAAAAAGCATGTAGATTATCTACTAACGTAATCTAAAGTAGAATGTCTTTTTTTTTGTTCCACAAAAATTCAACTAATATTTAATCTGTGGCTGTACCGTTTTTGTATAAACGAAAGTTGACAGGACTTATCAGTTCATATAAATGCAAGCGAAAAATCACTAAGGTGTTTCGGAGAAAGATGATCTCTATTGCTGGCTCTATAGTATGTGCTCCTCGACAGAAAGCGATCAACACTTTTTACAATTGTAAAAACACATTCGATAACTTCAATTTATTCTTAACTAGCTGTTGCCCGCGATTTCGTTCGCGCGGTCATTAGTTTATTCATTTAAAAAAATCTACGCAACTTTTCTTAATTATTTCTTTCATCTTTTGAAAGAAAAAATTAAGAAAAGTTGCGCAGATTTTTTTTTCAGACCTACTGACGATAAATAACACAACATAAAAAGAATTAGCGAAATTGTTCCATCCGTTCACGCGTGATGCGATGACCAAGGGAAATAGAGATTCATTTATATATATATATATAGATATCAATATATCAATATCACATTACACACACAATAACAACAACAACCGAGCACTAGGCCGTAGTTTTACATGATCAGTGCATTTTTTGCCTCTTTACTCAGCGCGTGCTGCGTTTGATCAGATCAAGGCATTACTTTCGGTTCTCCGCAACATGCCGAAATGTCTTATTAAAATAATTTGTATACTACAACAATAATAAATACCTACAATAACTTTTAGGGAAATGTGCCTTTTGCTCTAAAACCAAAAAAAAGTTCACCGAGTCATTACAGATACCAATTGAATGTGTTATCATTTTGGGCCTTTAAAAAAATTCTGAGATTTCAGCATTGCGTCTATTAAGTCATGGCACTCATGCGCACACCCAAATACGAGTTTTTTAATTTATTTATACTTAAACATTATTGAACAGATTTCATCATCAAAAGGAGGACTTACTGCCATTCTCTGCCAGTCGACTATTAGGCTAAACAAAATTGTTAGTGTAGTTAGGTATAAAGTTAACGTCAATATTTTAAAACGATATAATCTTAATTTATATTAAATCATTTTGCGTAACTTGGTAGAAAAATACAATGATAGTGATAATTTGGTGTAATCTGGCACTATCTTGTGGGGTAGATATCGGTCATCGAACTGGCCGGCGTCGCTGTGCTCTGACGTCAACGCTGAAGAATTCGAAAAGGCTTACACAAAATTAAACATCATCATTCATTATTGATGTGCACAAAAAAACTTTACGGACGTACTGTAAGCGACGTGTAAATAATCTTAATAAATAAAGATTCAGCTATATTTCAGGATATTGTCGTGCTCAAAACTAAACAACTTAAGTAAAAACATAGGCATTAAGACATTTTGATCTTCCTTACCAAATCGATTAGTTGACTGGGTGTATTATGCAGGAGGACCAAAATAATTTAGTGTTAAATACACATGTTTCTTCGGCAAACTCATTGAATTTTATAGGTAAGTTTAACCATATCCTAAAATATGATTGCGACGCTAAATGATGATGAAAATTTTGATTGAACAATTAAGTGGTCTGGTTAAGTATTTATCATGGTAAGTACCATAAGATTGAATTCTTTCTTGATTTTCTGGACGATCAGTTTTACTGTCGCATTTATCTTCTATGACATTAGAGCCACTGTATTATAGCAACAAGGTGCATGTCAGAGATTACCTTATCTACTTATGTCGTCAAAGATAAAAAGTTTCACACTTGTTTAATTATTACCACTTGAATACGTATTCTAATAACTTTATGTAAGTTTGTTTCTGACCAGTCTTAGCTAAGATACCTAAAATAAATGGAACAAAAACATTTTCAATTTTTTTTTGCATATCAATAATAAAAATAGAGTGTATTTTAGCAAAAGTGTCATTATTAATTTTTGGGGTTTCGTTTAGGACTCTTTTGACAAATTTTGTCTGCTTATATTTTTTAATTAAAAATAGGGTTTTAGGCCCTATTTCCACCAAAGCGGAGACGAGACGAGAGGAGCTGTGTTTTTATACAAATGAAAACCAAAGCGGTGTCAGCTCAGGTTGTTAGCCTCCACTCCTATTAGATCTTAAAATCTTTCCCTGTACGGCACAGAAGGTACCTACCTAAACCATCCTTGGCTACCTTCTGCCAAGTAGGTAGTAAGTAACTTTCTAATTATTGAAACTAAACAAATGTTTTGTAAAAAGGCATGCTTAATTATGAAGATAAGATAATCTATGCTCTTAACTTCTTTTTTTTTAATACATTTAAAATGCTGATTTATAATGGTTTGAAGTTTTGATTCTTTCGCGCAAGGACGGCCTTCTGAAGTTTACATAGCTGAAGCGAGGCTCAAGTCCTCACCTAATCTAAAATAAAAAAAAGTTGTAAAACCGCCCCGCAACTTATTGGTTATCAAGCTTTATCGTTGCTAAGGCATACGAAAACAAACATATTTTTATCGTGGACGCATGTAAGCCGGTCTTAAGTGCATTAATTTTATATTTTATTGCCCTTGTTATATCGATATTCATTGACGAACTCTCGAACTTTCTACGGATACACTGCTGTTTCAAAGTTCGTTAGGACGTTCGTTTGTTTGTTGATGACTTAAAACCTATGTACCTAGCGTCTATTTTTTTAATAAAATGGGCGGGGGGCGCAAGTGACTAATTAAAAGCTGAGGCAAAGCCAATTTAAGGCAACTGTAACAGCCACTTTTTGTAATGACTAAATGAAAGACTTACATAACAGATTACACTTTAAAGTTTTTTTACAAAAATGATATATACTTACTTAACAACTTATTGGCAAACGTAGTGTAGGACGACCCCTAGCTCGATGGACCGACGACCTTAAAAAGATGGCTGGCAGTGGTTGGATGAAAAAAGCGGGAGATCGTGTTCTTTGGCGCTCTTTAGGGGAGGCTTACGTCCAGCAGTGGACTGAAATAGGCTGACATGATGATGATGATAATACCTACCTATTTTACTTATAGAATACTTTATTTCCAAATTCAGCCAATTATTTAGACACCAAAAGACTAAGCAATGTTTGCACTACTTCAAGATAGCGGAAAATTCTTTTTTAAACGTCTATGTTTCAAGCACAAATTTCTCTTGCTCGTCACACATATCAGTCCCTTTGGGGGTGCGAACCTGACCCCTTGCATGACAACTAAAAACACGATATGATACGATACGATATAGCGATATATCGACACCAACTGTAAAAATATGATAGATATAGCCGCTATTTTGAATTTTTATCGAAACTGCGATCATAATATGTGACGTCACCGGCACGGCGATTCAACATTTAATAATATTTTGTCCAATATTTATATCATATTATCGTGTCTTAGTGCGCATACTAGGCAGGCTGGAACCGCTAATTTTGAGATACGATCCGAAATGAGGATATTCGTAAAAGAACTAGAGTCACCGACATACTCGTAGCTCTTTAAATTACAACACCTAAAGGTGCAGAGGTGCAACCGCGGGAAAGAGTGGTTCCCAGATTAGACAGAGTATGAAAGGTTCGCGAGTGTCGGCTCAGGCCCCGATTCAGAACGTTTCGATAACGAGTTGTCAACCTGTAAATCACGTGACACTAATGTTAAATCCTTTAGTGTCATGTGGTTTTCCGGTAGACAATTTATTACCGAACGATTCTGAATCAGGGTCCTGTGCTTCGTTCTAAATTCAAATTCAATCACTTATTTGCGAGAATACATCATGCATGCAATTTTATAATGTAGAACGTAAGTCGTGCAATTTCTATGGGGGATGACTATCGGGCCGATCGGGTCGATCGAGCTGTGGACTTTCAAAGGATGATGACGATCAACCGCTGGTTTCGTAAAATTAATACTAATAACCGTCTATTTACAGTCTAAAAAAGTGTTTGAATGTAACTTTGATTTTATTTCGCTTCTAGTCTCATTTTATAATTTATACAAAAAACAAAAATCCCCTGTTTTGTGAATAAATTTAATTTAATGGTAGGTACATCATAAGAAAGCATGACGCGTCGTGTATAACGTCAGATGGATGAAATTTAATAAACAACTTTTTATCAGTGCATAGCTACTAAGCTGCTTGGTAATTCTATATCGCAAAACTACCTACCTATATATTTACGTAATGTTTTGTTACTTTGATAATTAGGAAAGTAAAATTTCGAGATAAGTACATAAGACTTACATAAACTTGCTACTACCACAAAGTCGAAAAATATTCATCACGGTCAAAGTTAACGCCTATCTAAGTAGGTATTATAAGTAGGTACATAATAAAATGTAATTCAGTAGACACATTTTAGCTATTACGAACAACAACGTAGAAAAACTAGTCTTCAAAATTACTAAAAATGTATCAAAATACTATTCATCATCATCATCATTTCAGCCATAGGACGTCCACTGCTGAACATTGGCCATCCACAATGTCTTTCATCGGGGGGGATTGCCAATACTCGCAGTTTTTTATAAGATTTTGCACGCAGACGCTGCTGCCCGTCTAGTGCTACAGGAATTAGTGAAGCGGTGGGGAAGTGTATTCTTTACGGCCGTCCCCACACGGCACTATTAGCCCTCGCAAAATACTAATAGCCCCATCAAAACCCCTAACATACGCTTGTTTCGCAAGTGCTCAAGTGGTCCCATACAGACACTATCGTTATCTAAACCTCACGTGCCATCCAGAATGAGGGTGACCAGTCAGCCATGACGTTAACAACCCCTCAGAAATATTCGTAAATTTTTAAACAGTCTAGTCACCTCCCTCGGGTGCTGCACACGGGTACGTATTTTTTCATTCTTAATAATCCCAAGAGCAATTTATTATTGGTACAAAATAGCCATTGCGATTTTAAAAGGATAGGCGTTTATTTTTTGGAATATTAATATACTTAATGTATTTCTATGTGCCAATATTTTAAACAAAAAAAAAACATCTAATTCTGTTACAATATTATTGATATAACCATGCGTTATCCTGATTGCGTTGCTAGGATACTTAGTAGGTACACGCCGTATTATCAATCGTACCAAGGATTTTTTGTGGAATACAACGGTGAATCATGGCTTTGACAATTTATTCTGAATAAATAGGTAAGACTTCATTCATGATCTACATTCTAGTCTATTACATTACGTATTCTTTGAAAAGCATTTTGTTTACGTTAGGCTACGAAGTACAAGGTTAAGTCGGAGCTATTTCCATACATTAGTGCTTTAGGTAATTGACCTGCAATGTACCTGACCTACATAGGTCGTGAAATTGTTTCACTGATAAGCCTACATGAATACCCACGGTAGCAAAACTGGTTACTTAGCTTTTTTGTTTTGGCTTCAAATCGATTTTTTACACCATTTTTGCTTTTCGGTTGGTTTACTCGTTTGATAGCTCACAAGTAGCAGGAAAAATAAGAAAGATGATAGAGTCGATGGTGTGGTGACGTCTTATGCTGGCCAGAGGCTGACTAAACTTTGAATTTTGAAACCTCGAACTTTAAAAAATAATGAAGGAAATGGAAGTAGAAAAGGAAACCACTATTTAAATTTAATACCTACGGAATACCAAATCAGTGCCTACGGCAAATCACTTTTTTTTTGTTTCTGCTTACACCTGGATATTTAACTAAGATTCACAGGCCTACACTGCTACAAATGTAAAACACAATAGCACAAGTCCGTCGTGCCCTCGTCTGATTTATTTAACGTTGAAAAGAGACGGACTTATGCACTTGCCACGGGTCATACTGAGCAACAGCATTGTGGGGTGATAATTAGATGCCTAGCCCGATAGCCAGCCTTCCTTCAGCCTACCCCTTGTTCCTACAATCGACCGCATTTCCATCGCTGTCTCACCACAAACTAGTCTTAGCACTAATTTAAATTCTTTTTGTCCTATTTCTTTTGCGGTGTTTCGTGTTTACAAAGCATTTATCAGACCAGTTCTAGCGCAAAATGTCTTTTGAATTTAAGAAGGCTCATCACCTGTATTTTGAAGTGAAACACAAAAGGAAGTCAAAAAAGAAAGTGACTTTTCAGGTCTCTAGATTTAAATTCAAAACTGAAATTAGGTAGTTGTTTAGTGCTGTTTTTAATGGTTGTTGTTTTGTGGCAGTTACCTACGAGGGAAGGTTTGACTACACCGCGGAGCGCTCGCGCTCCGGTCGGTAGGAGGACTACGGGCACTCTTCCACATCAACGTTTGAAGAAGGAGGCAAGTATATAAATAAAATATTATTATTATATGCTAGTGTTCTCGAAATCTCGAATCCCATCACTATTCTCTAAAGTATTTACAGATACTTATTTCGTGGACTTCAGTCAGCCATAATTTTGCACGGTCTTGATGGCTTTTTACTCTTTCTTTAACATGGCACTTTAAGTCTGCTTTTTTATCACTTAATATGATTGATATAATAAAGACTTCAATCAATTTCACGTACGTAGGTGAGTACTGTTCTTAAAAAAGGCCATGTGTACGTACGCACGCTTTAGTGTTATATGATAGAATTGATAGAAGAGCGGAATGAAAGTCCTTGATAGAAATTGTTTCATATTATATTGATAGAAACAGGTCTTACGACTAAATGATAGAATGAAATGAGAACGCGAACGGAGTCGATGATAGCCGACACGAACTGACTAAATTATGAATGTGGAGTAAAAATGCTGATGCGCCGCGAGCTTACGTAATAATGCATTTAGGCTAAAGCTGATATTGCAATCTGTACGTGCTAGCTCGTACACCATGGCTGATAATATTTTCCTTAAAACTGTTGCCTATAAGGCAGTGACTACGAGGTAAGGCTTCTTAAATGAGATAAGAAGCTTGTTGAAATATTAGGAATTTAATTATGTGCACAGAAATCACTTGAAAGCCCACCGGAGATGGACTCGCCAGTAGGCAGCTTGAGTAGTGATCTACGACGACAAAATGAAGAGCTGCGCGCTCGTCTCGCTGGCGAAGCTGCAGACCATAAGCGCAGACTTGATGCCTACCGCCGTGCGCAGCAGGGGCAAGCAGCGTTGGTGTCCAGGCTTCAGTCGAAGGTATTGTTTACTTTAAAAAACAGAGACGAAGAGTGTAAGAATTACTGATTTGTCATAATTTTTTAAAAACAATATGGGCATTAGCGAAATTACAGTTATGGATGCTGTATAGTCGTTTACAACTTTGACTAACGTTTAAGATTTAAAAAAAGAAACGTCGAAGTCTTTGTTTTGTTTGGTTGTCAAAATCAAATGTCAAAACAAACAGTCGAACAAAAACTTTTTTCGTGTTTTAAAAATCAGCTAGAATTGTAATCAAACTCTTTATAAAATTATTTATAACATGAAGCAGAGATGGAGCAAGCGTACCATGTCACGGCTACGTATCTCTATTCTTCCATCAGTCATACGCCCTTATTTTCCCACGACAGGTGCTTCAATACAAGCAGCGATGTTCGGAGTTGGAGCACCAAATGTTGGAGACAACTCCTCGCGATCCAACGACATACCGGCCGAGCACGAGCACTAAGACCGCCATCGCATTGCCGCCACCCGCTTTGCCATCGTCGGCAGGCTCCTCCGGGTCGGATACGCGTCGAGACGAGCGGATCAACGACTTGGAGACGGCCCTTCGCCGGTTGGATGATGAGAAGCGCAAGTAAGTGTAACTTTATAATTTTCGACTGGTCAGTTTAGTCAGTAAACAACTCCATGTCTGAGAGACCACTCTAGCCAGTGAACGAGAAAGACATGATGTATTTGCGCCAAACAGTATAAAAAGTAGCTACTTACAGGAACAGGTGGTATGTAAAAACTTGTTCTCCTCTTTCATCTTGTGTCATTCTTCATTTTAGTCATATTCAACCTGAAATATAAAATGCTAAGTAAAGATGTTGAAAGATTTAAGAGTTAAGATGTTTAAACAACTATGAATGAAAAATGAAATTATGAAGTTTGATAAACATCATAGTCAGTCAACCCACTGTAACCCTAGTTAACTAAGTTTTAGCCTTTATGTCATTAATAAATAGAATTAGTTTAGGTGTTCTTACCTTACAGTAAAACATAATTATAATCAGGAATTATTATAAATAACCTCTATAAAGTTATTTAAAACTAATATTTAAACCACCAACTTGTGTCCAGGTGTGAAAAACTGGTAACCCAAAACAACCTGCTCCGTGACCAACTTGAGGAATCCCACCAGCTGAATGAGGCACTCACCGGAGACCTGCAGAAGCTGACCAATGACTGGGAAACTCTACGGGATGAGATGTCCGTTAAGGAAGACGAGTGGAAGGATGAGGAACAGGTAAACAATGATGTAATTAGAAAACAAATGTTCAATGAGTAAACATACTTGAATGTTCCACCTAACATTCTGCTTACAAATGAACAAAATATCACCTTTTTCAACTCTGATTACTCACAAACTAAGTGAGATTTTAGTGATCCTCTGAAGGATAATTTTAAACAATAAAAGTGTAATATTGTTTCACCAAAAAAGTTGACAAACAGGATATTACAACTTATTCCCAAGCATATTCAACATAATTAACAATAAGACTGATTGACTGAATAAAAAACTTTAAGACTAAAATAGTGTATCTTATGTGATCTATTGCACCATGTCAAATCATCATACTATTTGTAATTTGTTGATTAGGTAGGACAACCACACACACGCACACATACATTCATTTATCATCAACAACACTCCCACACATATATGTATACACACCACTAATACACCCTCGCAAGTCTTCTATTCTCCTTTAGTTCCATTTAATATAATAATCCCTCTACCATTGACTGTCGTTTTTCTAAAGTTTTTTTAGCTGTAAGTTTTGTATAAAATATAGTTTGTTTAAAAGAGCTGCGGATTAAAAAAAATATTAAAAGGTTGTTGTAATCTCAATTTACAACCTTTCTCCCAGGCTTTCAACGACTACTACTCAAGCGAACACAACCGGCTCCTCAACCTGTGGCGCGAGGTGGTCGCCGTGAAGCGCACCTTCAACGAGTTCCAGTCGAGCACCGAGCGGGACCTGTTCCGCGTCAAGAACGATCTGGACTCGTCGGTGCGGGAGCTCGTGGGCACGCTGTCTGGGTACTCCATCAATGCGCACGCGGCGCAGGCTTCGAGGGTAATTCTTTTTTACTTTTAAATCCCCTTCTAGCCCCTTATCAATAAAAATTAAAGATATAATAATAAAGATTAAATAAAAATTAATAAGATTTGAACCTTTATAATTTACCATTATCAAGACATTTCAAACTTGACAACACTTCCAAGTTGCATAATCCATCGATTTACTTCGGTGTAAAGTTATTCTGCAGGTAAAACAATGTTTAAAAATGGGATGGTCAGGATATAAGAAGGGATGGGATGGCAGATAACACTAATTAGGACAAAATTTATGTCAAAGTTCTTAAATTTGTGTTACCATGCTAACTAAACTAACTGATGTGTCTTTTAATGAGATCTCGCAACTTTTTACGCTGCAAGGTAGGTTTCTCGGAACCCTACCCCCTAGAAAGTTTTTATGTTTTTTATGGATTCATTAATAGAAAACACATTCTGTTAGTTGTGGGTGGGACTACGCTTATTATGTGTTTAAAAAAACACGTTTTATGCAGTCTGCGGCATCCTCAGATAGAGGTATTCTATAAGCTGGGAGCAAAATGCATCAAATAATATGTTAGTGTGGTCTAATGTTTTTATGAAACATTTATTCCACTAAAAACATGGGCCTAGAAGAATCAGCATTTATTGTATTAGCTTACAAGTTTTTTAGTACATTAATTCTTATTTTTTACTATTATACGCATGTCCTTAGATAGGTAAAACGTCAAATGAATAAACGTACATTTCCCGTAGCCGGAGCCGCATGGGCACAATCCTGGCTCTACCAACGTCGGTCTGGAAGCGTTGCGCGTCGACCTGCGCGACATGACGACCCAGCGGGACACGGCCTTAGCGGAGTTGAGGGAAAGAGACGCGCGAATTCAACGGTTACTTGGTGAACTACAGGGGCTGGTGAGCCTTAAGATTATGTTAGTTTTTAAAATGCGTTTTGTTGGAGAAGTTTATTTATCATAAAAGCAATCAAAATTTTTGAACTAACGGTCGTAAATACGGGGCTCCTGCGACTCGTTTTAAAAAGAGACAATATATGGTTTTTGCTAATTCCCAACCGGCGATCAGCCTGCAGCTGTTTGGGTTTTAGCTATTGACTTCATAATTACCTTTGTATTAATGTTTTTTTTCGTTGCTGTTTCCGAAGTGGTTGCTAAGAACATGATTTAATAGTATACCTTGACAGTGTACTATTGATTGTGTTCACAGCAGTCCTATTAATTGTTACTTTAAGGAGACCTATTATTAGACTTATTAACAAAATATTAAAGTAAAATTTGAGTATAATTATAACGCTTTGGTTTTCTAAATAAATAAATAAAATTATTTTAAAAAAATTCGAAGAAACTGAACCTAAAGCGGCCCGCTAGCCCTCGAGCGCAAGGTAGGCCTAAAAGGCCTAGGCCGCGTTCGGGCCCATGGAGCACATAGGTACCTATAGAGTAGAATTGTCATTTATTTTGTACTAAAAAAAAATCCGCTATTTTTAAATCTGTACTGTTTTCGTATGAGCAAGAGTTGACGGGACTTGTCATTTCATACTAAATGTAAGTGAAAAGGCACTAACTAGTTTCGAAAAAAGTGATACGTATTGCAGCTCTATTAGGTGTGTGCTCGATGTCTGGGCCCGATACTAGCTGGCGTGATCTGACCGTGTTTGCAAACATAATTAACTATGTGTGTAAAAGGAGCGTTGCGATTGCTTCTAGGCGATGTACAGACAACAGCACGATAACCTAGCACAAAATGTAAAATTTTCTCACTTGATTGAATTGCAATCGACAAGTCAACCTACCCAAAAAGTTAAAGGTCATTATACCGATTTTCGCTCGCCAACCCGCCTGCCAAGCGTGGCGAGTATTAGCAATCCCCCCCCCAATGATAGGTCATTGAGGGAGGCCTATGTTCAGCAGTGGACGTCCTATGGCTGAAATGATGATGATGATAAAACCGATTTTCAACTTTAAGTCCGACATGTAGAGTCAATATCAATTGAGGAAATTTGACGTTTTGTCGTATGTTGATGAGCTGTTGTTTGTACTCTTGCCTAGGTAGGTAGGTATTAAACGCTACAAGGTACCTTAGGTACCGGTAGCAGGGGGGCGTCACTCCGCAGTTTAGGTATATTTGGGCAGCGCGCCGCCCGAAGCGGCGTATGCCAGTGGGCTGTGGCTTGGCTCGCACGCGGCTCGCTCGAAAAGATTTTTTTTGCTTTTGCAAATTGACCGGCAATGTCTTCTAGTAAGCCTAAACGTCAATATAATAATCCGTATAAAAGATATTGCTGGTTTTACGGTTGTCTGAATAAAACGAATAGTGAATCAGAGCTAACATTTTGTTAAATTTCACACGATATTGAAATATTTATTCTTCTTTAATTCCATTTCTATAATAATTAATAATAGTTATAATAAAAATCCTTAATTAGTTATATTAGCACCAGAAACAATATTAAGAATAGGATAGGATAATATTTACAAAGGAATACCTACACCCGTAGGAATCGAACACACGACATTCAGATGGAATTTATATGTTTACAGAATCAACATTTGTAATGCTTAATCTACTTATTTTAATCGTAAAACTAATAAATCAACTCAGTACAAAAACTTCTCAAGTGACAACCCTGTGCCGTCGTTCGTAGCTCGGTCATAAAACTGGGGCGCGCAAAGAAAATACACGGTATATTTTTATACCTAAACCTGACTTTTGTTAGGAAGTGAATCTTCTGTACGGTAGTACTATTAGGTATTCTGTGCCGGTAGCGTTTAATAGAATTTGTTAAAAGTATGTTCCCTTTTAGCTGACTAAACAATTAACTGTGTTATTAGGAGGAGCGTTGCGATTGCGCCGAGACAATGTGCTCGGAGGCGAACGTGATGCGCTCGGCGCTCGAGGAAGTCGCCCGCGCGCTCATACACGACTCCGAAACCGACATCGCGCCGTCGCACGTCCATCTGTCCGATAGGTAGGTGACACCTTATAGTACTTCTACTTTTTAGCGCTTTGACCCATTTCTGATTGTAGTGTGCTTTGACCATGATCTAGATGCGGCAAATCTGGTTATTAATAAATTCAGAGCGATTGACCTCAGACCTCCGTTGCCCTTAAACAGAGAAACCAGCCCATTTAGTTATCTAAAAAACTTTACCTTCAATTAATTCTGTAAATTTATATTGTTATTTATTATTTCTCAAGTTTTATGCTAGCATGACAGTTACCTAATTCACTTACATAAAATTAATAATGAAATTTAACACAAACAGTATGTATAATATTTATATACACGACGAATACAATTGACACCCCAACACATATATATAGCTAAACCCAAAATTACATTGCGTTGAGTCAAAATATAAATAAATATATTATATATTTATTTTAGAGAATCGTTCAGTAGCGTTAGTATAAAAACTGCGTTTCTTGGTTTCTCGGCAGTCCTCGGGCGTTTATATTAATATCAATAGGGAAGGGACACCACTTCGCAAAGATCAAACTTGATACGTTTTAATCAAAGTGCAAATTTAAATTGTATTGTTCATCAACATCTAATTATAATTATTAAATATCTATGTATTTAATAGTAGGTCGCCAAAGCGCAGCGTGCCGCAGTCGGCCAACGCGACCGCGTTCGCGGAGAGCACGATATCGGCCGTGCAGGCCGCGCTGCACAAGTACCAGATACAGATACACGAGCTACAGGTAATACTTATTCATATCGCTGCCATTTTGAGCAGTCTTAAGGTTACTATACACAGTGCCGGCGGCTCTGCCGACGGGTTTTTCTGTGCATCTGTGTCGTTGGCACGTGCTGCAGAAACTTGCACAAAGCCATAATCATTTCAGTTGTAACAGAACTGACCCTGCATTGCAAGGCGGGCGACCATGGCAGCAGCACCGTGGCTTGCCCGGTGGTGTGTGTAGTACCTTTACAAATCTTCAATAAATGTCACACTTGACATTCTTAGAACTACTGTACCTCAGCGCAGAATCGCTGCCATTAAAACAGGCGACGACCGATTGGTGTAATGGCGGCTCAACGCAAAGGGTTTGGGTCAGTTCGGAAAACGATCTATTCTAAATTGACGTGAGCTTTGAAAATTCAGTTTGGTACGTCGTGACACCAGGATGTTAATTCCATACTTATGCATGTTTATATATTTATATATTAAGTTGTTAATAGATGTCAATTCCAATGCCGGGTACAGTTCCAATGATACACGCGCGTGCGCGTACTAAACACCTTATCGGAGGCCTGGAATTCCGAATCATCATCTGTTGTAAAATGTTATAATAAAAAGTGTGCCCAATTTGATGAAGCTGTATCGTTTCTATTCAGGTCAAACTCTCAAACTCAAGAGACCAGCTTTCGACAACTCGAAAACACTGCGAATCAGCGGATTCCAATATCGACTCGTTGGAAGGCAAGGTCCATGATCTACAAAGTGAGTAAATAACTTTATAATCAGGGGCGTGCATCCCATATAGGCAATTATGCAGAGCCTACCTTCATAAAAAACCGACAGAACAGCTAACCATAATTATTAATTACGTATTCAACAATAAACAATAAATATTCTGTATTCTGTTTGTCGTCTACCTGTACTTATTCCTTACTAAAGCGTGCAACTTAGACCGTTCCTGTGCAATTTAACCAATGTTAGGCTGCCGCGAGATCGCCTACTGTTTCACGCAAACGTACTCAATTTTCACTCACAGCCTACCCCCATCTGAAACCAATGCACGCCCCTGTTTATAATGAATACGTACAATGGCTGGAAGCACTTCTTCTTTACAGTTTAAGGTAGCGTTTTTACTACAGATGTGCGTTATAATAAACTATATTTTTTCTCTCATTTGTACGCGAGAGCGCCATTTTTACCCGATTTGCCAGTCTAAGGGCCTCTTACACCACTTGCTGATAAGTTCCAGATAACCTATCTGGCACTTTTTTGACAGCTAATTGTATGGGTTATCTGTCAAAACAAGTAAGAGGCCCTAAAAGAAATGGGCAATAAGGATGGCCAAAAAATTATATCGTAGGCAGATCAACTCATCATTTTACTTGTATGGGCTTCTTTAAGATTCCCAAGGCAATGAAAACATTAGGTAATGGCACTGGATCACAATTTACAATTTCATAGCGTAGAAATAGACTAATTGCTTTTTTACGAGTCCAGCCCCACACCAATATGTATGACAAAATTCACATGACAAAAAAAAAACATTCCTATTTAGTCCACGTTAATCCACTAGTCTTTTTTTAGAAAAACGAGAATATAATTTTAAATTATTTACTTTTAGGATAGGATAGGATACATATAGGATAATTTTAAACAAATATCAATTCGACTGATAGATGTCGCTACAAGTCTTGGGATCACTTATTAGTCTTAGAAATTTAGTCTTGATTTTATCTTATCTCCTACGTATTTGTCTCGTGCTACGATCTGATCGCATAGATCGTCTAGTTGTTAGTGTAAATACAAATACAAAATACTTTATTTGCCATTTAAATGTCATCCGCAAGCAAGAAAATCGCCAGCGGCCGTCGCGATTGCGAATAATCGCGTTTGTCTATTTAAATTCAAATTCAATCGTTTATTTGCGAGAATAAATCATACATGCAATTTTATAATGCAGAACTTAAAACCATTAATTGTCCATGTATTCAACCTGCATGCATGCGTGCAAATATTATTATTAACATTACAATAAACTAAATATTATAATAAAATGTTTGACTATATAAATTAAAGATGTCATTTAATACAATTATTCATTAAAATTAAAATATTCATCCAGACTTTAAAACAACCAATTATTTAACATTTTCTTAAATACTTAAGCTTAATTTGCTAGTGTATTCTATGAAGAGTGAGCGTCCCATTTACCTATATTTTCTAATTAGTAATACTGACCAACTTTTTTTTAGCTAAGTTGGATCAAGCGAACGCAGATCTTAACCAACTGCTACAAGAAAAGGAGTTAATGCAGAAGACAATAGAAACGCTTAGAATCGACAAGAACAACCTAGAACGGAACAGAGTCGAGATCAATGCTATGGTAAGTGCGTATGCAGAGGTAGAAAGGGTCACATTAGATTCAGAGGCGTATGTAATGAAAACTTTTGTGTCTAAACAAGGATATGCTAACCGTGAGGCCACACGGTCGGCATCAAACTGTTTCGTAGCGCCGATTTGTTTTTTAAATGATGGATGCCTTGCTTTGGGCCTAGGGTCTAGGCGAGACGCCTAGAGGAATAAAACGGACGAGCTTATACAGAATCGGCCGCACTGTGCCAGGCGATTTAGCGAGGCATCCATCAGTGCAGCCGCGGCCTTGAGGTTAAGGTTTACTAAAAGGCGATATATTTGACAAATAGACTTCAAGTGTACGTCGTTTATCATTACATTCTACGTTATTTTCTACAGTGTTGTTTGCAGACTGGACATATTGATGTAAAACTAATTGATACATTTCAAAAATCATACCAACGGTTGATACTACAATGCAATTAAAATTTAACATAACCTATAGCCATTGATTTATAAATGGTACAGTTAAATAATTTAATAATACACTTTAGAAAACTATGACTAAGTCCGAATTCGACGGGTCTACCAGCAGTGAAGAGTTTCGCTTACATCGTCCTGACTCCATCATTAGATTACCTCACCTCTGTTTAGCCTAATGGTCGACTGGTATAGAATGTCTCATGGTATTAAGTCCACCTTTTGTATGTTTTTAAAAAAATCTGTGCAATAAGTCTATCAATAAGTTATGATGTTGTCATCCAACTGACAGATACTTACGCCAGTTTCAAATTAGAAGTAGCCTAAAAACATCTTCCAAGATTTCATTTAATAGTTAGTTACATGAACCTAATTTAAGCTTGTAATTAGGAGCACCTCACGGTGTAAAAGGCTACAATGTAACTGGTTAACAAATTCTCATGTAAACACATCCTTAAGGCGACGACCTAATAAAAACAATCGAATAAAGTGCTGCGGTTTGAAATATCACGCTTGTTTCAAATTTCAGTGTATCAGTTCATTTATAGAACCTCACGTAACGTGAAATTCTAGGTGGAGTCCCTGACATCGGATTACGAGAAGCTCCAAAAGATAAACTGTCGCCTTGACAAAACCATAGAGTCACTGGAGAGCGAGAAGAGGGCGCTGAACGCAGAAGTGGACCATTTGCATCGAGAAGCGTCTAACAGGGAGTCTATTCTAAGGTAAAAGTGTATAAATGTTTTAGAAATCTGTTTTTGTGGCTGTTACGTAACTTACTTATACAATTTCGGCTACTTAGATTTGGGCTAAGTACCCGAAATTGTGTAAGTAACTAGTGTTACGATCCGTAATGTAACAAAGCGAGTATTCGTGCAGTCAGTACGGAGTTAAATAATATTTATAGTTATCATCATTCGCCTTACCTGTCTCCCTAGCATGAGCACCAAAACACGATATGATATGATATGATACAGCGATATATTGACACCAACTGTAAAAATATGATAGATATAGCCGCCATTTTGAATCGCTGTACCGGTACGTCACATATTATGATTGCTGTTTCGATAAAAATTCAAAATGGCGGCTATATCTATAATATTTTTACAGTTGGTGTCAATATATCGCTATATCATATCGTGTTTTAGTGGTCATGCTAGGGCGGCAGGTCTGGTCCCCTGCAAAAATGGACAGAATAAATGCTTTTAAAATGTGTTGCTATTGCCGGATGCTTAGTATACCTTGGACTGATTACCGTATAAATGAATCCATCCTGAAACAATTACGGATATTACAACCTAGGCCGTACAACTATCGTTCTAAGCGATACTTTGGCCACCTTGCGGGAAAGCCGCCTATTAATCTCGAAAAGAATTTCCATATTTTGCAGAAAATATTAAATTAAAACAGCAGTTTGGTTTGGTTTGAGTGAAAGGAATTTGTCATCACATAGCACTCATCTAGGCCTTCGAAGGAGCATGACCTTTCATGGTCCACCTACCTTAGATGATATGTGTGAATATTGTTGGAAGAATGATGAATAATGATCCCAGGGCCGAAGAAGAGCGCTCGTCCCGGCTCCGATCGGAGCTGGTGTCGGTGCGCGAGGAGCTGAACAAGACGACGCTGTGCCGCGACCTGCTGGACCAGCAGAAGCTGGAGGCCGACGCCATCATATCGCAGATGGAGAAGCACCGGAGTGAGTTATCGACATTTTTACACGACTGGTTTTCTTTTTAGCGCTTTGACCCGTTGCAAGTCATGCCGCAAGTCTGGAGACGTATTTTTGAATCATACGAACTCTAATCCGAATACGAAATCGACTGATTCGAATGTGAATACCTAAAATCACTATCATTTCGTGAATTCTGCTACGAGTGGTCCTTTCCACTCGTTTTTCATTTTCTACTAGTAGAAAGTACTGTAGTATTTTCTACTAGTAGTATTTCTGCGTGAAAAGAAAATAGTTACAAAATTTCAATTTAAAGACGACACTCATTTCGTGATTAAAATTGTAAGCAATAGTAAATAATTTCATACACGACTGGTTTTCGTGTTCGAAATCAAGATTCATTTCTAATGTTTCAAAAATACGTCTCTTGGTTATTACGGGTACATTTGAAGCGATTGCCTACAGATATCCGTAACCATTTATCATCTCTATTTGTGTGTTTACCACGTTAAAGATGTTAAATTTTGATAACTAGGTGATTTGGAGATAGAGCTTGAGAGAACAATAATGGAACGCGGCGATCTGCAAGATCTCGTAGAAAAGCTCGAAGCGGCCATCAGGAACCTCGAGGGAGACAAGAAGAAACTGCAAGATGACGTCAAACATGTGAGTAGTGACGAAGACATCAGACATGGGTGGGGCAAATGCGCAAATTCGTAACAGATTTGTAGCCAAAAATTACGTTTCAATCTCCGTGCCAGTGTTATTTCATGAAGTTTTCAGAAAGTACGAGATTTTCATAGTTATATATTTTTACAGTTTCTTAACATGTATATCATGTTTTCTTATTCCAATAGCTTGAAGACGAGAAGTCCTCCCTCTCGAACCAGTCATCCGAACAACAAGGCGACCTCAACTCCCTTCGCAAGGAGTTGTTAGCCGCAGAGCAAAATAGAATGGAGCTAGAAGCTGACAAAGCCTCGTTGTTTGAGAAGATCAAGTTCTTAGAACAAGAGCGGGAGAAGGTGGAACTTGAGCTGAGACAGGTTATGAGGTCAGTGGGGTTAAGTTAATAGTTCTCTAGTAGTAACCAAACAGAGGAAGACGCATCGTGGGCATAGGCCTTCAACCTGGTGGACTGATGACTTGGGTTGCGGGAAGCCGCTGCAAACGGCCCAGAATCGCTAACTGTAGCGTTCTAAAGGGGCCTATGTCCAGCTGTGGATTTCCAAAGGCTGATGATGTCGGTTTAAACCTTTATAAGGCAGTGGTAATATAGTAGCCACTATACTTTGATCTCTGATCCCTTGTCTTAAAGTCGAAAGCCAATGATTTTGTTATCATGCTGTGCTTCACAAATGGATGCACGCTCTTCACACACGTCCGAATGCGTCAGTGTTCCAATAAAAAACACGACAGACACCAAAAATACGCCACAAACAAGGTAACCACGACGCATTTAGTTCGCGTTAACAGTGATTTACAAAGCGATTCTCAAGTTAACCTCCTTATTATATTAGGTATGCCAGGCTCCATACAAAAAAGTTTGAAGTATTTTATATTATTTATTTAAATTTTTATAGGCCTATTAGTTTGTATAGATCAAGCCGCAATTGAGCGACGCGGCAGAGGCAACTGCTACATACGAAGTTACTTGTATTAGCGCTGCGCCGCGTCGCGCAGTGCAGTGCTAATAATAGTAATAGTAATTTATTCAGATTACAGTCCCCTTCTGGGCACTTATACAAGTCCCAAAATATAGGTTTGCGTTACCACCGCTTCGGAACTACATATCGGCTGGTGATGAGAAGAAACGGCGCAACAAACTCAGTCACCTTTGTCAGCCTATTTTACAGGAAATACAGTTAAAAGATATGTAGTAAATGCGAGCTAAGCAGGTTAAGTCCATGCACTCTTGTCGTTTAAGTAATCGTCTACTTTATAATACTCTATTTTTCATAAGGTTTTTTTAATGTGGATTTTGAACTCATGTAAAGGTAGTTCAACAAGAGCCTGTGGTACTTTATTGAAAAATGTTATACATTTCCCCCAGAATGAATTACCAACTTTGTATAGTCTGAAGCTCGGGAACGGAAAGTTTATTTTTATTACGAGTATTATAATGATGAAAATCACTTTTTAAGCTAAACAAACTTAGATTTTTTCGAACGTACATAATGTTTTCAAAAATGTATTGAGGGGCTACTGTTAATAGATTAATATCTTTAAAAATCTACCTCAGAGAGTCACGAGGTCCAAGACAGTATTTGCGCGTACGGCTCTTTTCTGTAACACAAAGATTGATTCAATGTCAGCAGCAGAGCCCCATAGCAGTAAACCATACGACAACAAACTATGAAAATAACTAAAGTATACTATAACTAAAGGTCTTATAGCTAATACGTTTGGACCTTTATCATTAGGGAGCGCGGCGAGCTAAGCTCTCAGCTGACAGCCATGGTGCGCAAGAAGGACACGCTGAACGAGGAAATAATCCGTCTGCAACAGCGACTGGAACAAGCCAACGAAACCATCGGCCGGCTCAATCGCGCCCTGGAAGACCACGTCAAAGATGGAGAGGAGAAGCAGGTAAATTTATTTATATGTCGCCAATATTATAATGTAATCTATGTTCAGCAGTGGACGTACTATGGCTGAAATGAAAATGAATTTATCTTATAAATCCTTGGCCGAATGATAGCTGTAAATGGGAAAGAGAAGTTGAAGCCGTCCTGCTAGTAATATAGGAGAACGATGGCACTTGTCCAGCAATCGACTTCCAAAGGTTGATCTTCTTCTTCTTCTTCTTCAACGACGGGAATCTGCTGGACTCTATTTAGTACACAACCATAGTAAGTGGTGCTTTTAGATACTCTGAAGTGGGGTCAAGGTGACTGAAATGATGATAAATTTATCTTGATAAAGGAAGTAAACTTAAAGAGAAACTGATGACTAACGTATTATCTAAAAAGTGCTCTTTTTTAGTTATTCTAAACTAATAGCATTAAAGTGATTGTCAATAGACGGGAGGGGTTATTATGTAAATGCGATCGCAACCTGTCACGCGATTATGCCACCCTTACAAAATTTCCCTTGTTAAAACCAACGAATTAAGTCGCACCGCTTTGGTTATTTAAAATACGAAAAATGCCTTATTCATAATATGCTGCGTAAATTAGCCTTAAAATGTATCTTTTCTAATGTTGCTAATGTACTTACATAAAACAGTAGGAGTTTCAGCTGTACTTTTTTTTCCCAGTTTAATGATATTTCAAAAGGTTTGCAATCTTAATACGAGCAAATCAAACCGCTTGAAGTCCGTATCCCAATAAACATATTTGCCGCTTTTAAATATACAGTACCAATAGCTCAGTGTGTAAACGATAAAGACCGATTAAAAGTTTAAAAAACCTTACATGCCTCACTGCAAGGCCTGTGCCTTATCTCAATTTTGAAGTGGTTTGGGCCATTCAACCATTACGTGGGGCCAGTGTGAATTAGTAAAGTTTGTAAGGCAAATAACTAAACTGTCAGTTAATCAAACCACTAATGCCTCTAGGCTTAACGATCAGTAATAACTACAAGCGATAGGAGCTGGGAGCTTGTGATAAATGTCACTAAATATGGTCAGAATGTTCACCTATCCACTTACAACCGTGCTGTGGGTTGCTTAACTTTGGTAATAACTCGAAGCCCTATCGCGACTAAGCTATATAAGCACCTCTAATAAACTGTTGACTACGGTAATACTAGATTTCATAAATGGTAAATGTGTAGATGGGGTTACCCTCTAGCGCATCTCAGGATTAGCAACTTGAATGCCGAACTATCTACTAATATATTATCAAACATCATTCTAAAGCTGTCAGTTTGCATGACGTTGACAGCGACAATGATGCTTTAGTCCCGTACTAAACTAAAGTACACTTAAACAAATCAGAAACGTCTCTATTAATCCCGCAGATACTAATCGATAGTTTGGAAAAAGACAAGCAACACTTGCAAGAGCAACTAGCCGGCGTACGGTCAGAGAAGGACGCCCTCGAAGCGGTCCTCTTCGACACGGCCAACATGCTCGAAGACGCCGACAACAAGCGCAGCAAGTTGGAACAGGAGTTGCAGCAAACGCTCGTGCAGCAAGAGAACCTGAAAGGTACATACAGGGCTACATTGCAAAGGGGTGCCAAATCTTTAGGAGTGGCTCAGAATCAGTAACTTAATCGAACTATGCAAAAAATAAAATGATATTTTTTTACCTTTAACTATTCCTATCCGCTGTTAAAAATCGTACGCTTAGATAATTTCTAATGGGTCCTTGTTGGCTCGCCGTACCTACGCCTCTGATAAATCACCGAGCGGCTTTCGTAGTCTCTCTATTGACTTTATTTTCGGATATTTTAAAATAGCATTTTTCGTTACATACGACGATTAAAAATAATAACGATTAAGATGCTTCTTTTATTGTTCCCTAGACCTTATCTTAAAATTTGGCACCCCTTTGCAATGTAACCCTGTATAGATAGATACTTTTTACTGCACACCACACATGCAAGAAAGGCATAGGAAGTACATTTAGATATTAAATTTAGGCGGTCTTCCAAATAACCTTTTGATAGAAGACAGTTAGATTGAATGAATAGGGGTTTTTTTCTGAATGCTAGACACCTGTGTAAATATACATAGTGTCCCTAGAAGGGTTTACATTCATTTATCCATTCTAAACGCTTTAAGAATTATTCAATTTCCCTTCATGCATGGGGATCGAATCGATAGGTATTAGTGTCCTCAACACCTAGCCTCCGCTAAGAGGCCAGGTAGGTACATCCTGCTTTAGGCATCGTGTGTAATAAAAAACGTAATGCAATTACCCTTTTTACCCTGCAGGTCAAATCGCCCGCCTCACCAAAGACCTCGACAACAGCGAGAAGAAGCTCCGCGACACTCGCAACAGCATGTCGCAGCAGTCCGGCAAGAAAGAAGCTGAATACCAGCAAATCATTACCAACATCAACCGCACCACGAATGAGAACATCACGAAACTAAAAGAGGAAAAGGTACTGTGAATAAATAAGGCTTACAAGTCAAAGAATCTTTAGAGCTCTTTCACACGAGGCGACTTGGCCGATTTGGAGTCCATATAAAATTTACAGGCACGGCTTTATTATGTTATGTGAATGTCGTGGCCAGATCGTAAAATTGATCATTTCATGATGTGACGGATCATTTCATAAAACGGTGGTATTTCATGATATAGAACAGAACACGCTACCTACATCATGATGTGGTCTGACCAGATCAATGAATACTCAGCGTTTGACGATATAAACAGCTAAACGCACGAATACTTCATGAAATGGTCAAACAGTAGTAATCATATCGTAAAATCGTTACATTACCCACCGGTAGAGGCGCTAATGTTGCTTTGTTTTTGTGATGAGTAATGGCGGCGGACAAATATTTTATTTTAAAAGTGAATAAATAATGTGTAAATTAAAAGTGAAAGTGCAGTAAAATATCGTTATGACACCAAGCTAGGCGATTTTGATGAAAGTCACTTAAAAACCGAGCGGAACGTCAAAAAATCATGGAGTTAAAAAATCATGGAGGAGTAATTTGAGAGGTTAGTTAGGTTATTTAGCTATTCAAGTGTTTTTATTTATTAGTTTTGTTTAAAAATAATAACTATTTAAAATGTTTCATTTATCTATCGACCAAGATTACAAATATTAAACAAATTCACATAACTTGTAAACATATTTTTATTTTAATGATATGGCCAAACGTAGATTGACATTTCATCGAATGTTGAACTTTAAACGATATGGTCAGTTTTATTTGGCCATATCATGAAATACAACCATTTTATGAAATGATCGGTCACCATTTTTCCTAGGAACAACTCCGCCAATCCCTCGAGCACAAACTGAACCAAACTATAGCAACACTGACGAGCGAGAAAGAATCATGCGAAGCTAGCGCGAGGGAAAGAGAGAAGAAACTTCTGGCTGCGCGGGACCAGCTTATGTTGCAGCATGACGAAGCAATGCTTAGGGCGGAGAATGATAAACAACAGGCTTTGCTTATGGGTAAGATTAAATATTAAATTAAAGTCCTTCCAAGATAAGAAGATACTAATGACACTTGGCATTTTCAGATTAAAAATTTTTTTTTTAAATTTTAATTTATATTATTGCAAAAACACAATAATCTTTGCCCCTAAAAACTTGTTACTCAACAAACGAAATTTTGTTTTATAAATTTAAAAAAAAATGTTTGTTGAGTTTGATTTTATTAAAAACAATTTAAATGAAATTAAAACTAATTTCGAAACTCATGTTATTTTAAATGCAAATTATGTGACGTCACACTAGGGAGAGAGGAGGCAGTCTCACGATATGTCTAGCTGTGTAAAGAACAGGGTCAATCATGAAATTCGTGTGACGTAATTGATGGCCCAAAAATTTCCAGCTCACCAAGAGCAGCAAGCGTTAATCGAGCGTTTGGAAGAAGCGAAACGCTCGCTCGACTGCGAGTCGAACAAGCTGGAGCGGCTGCGCAGGGAGGCGCAGGCGCGCGCCGACCAGGACCGCACCTACGTCAACCAGCTCAAGGACGAGATATCCGCCTTGAAGACCAGGCTCGAAGAGGCCAAGTTAGTACACGATTTATTGACGCTTTTGTCCCGTAGCGACCGCTATTCTGGCACGCCAGTCGCTTCTTTCGCATGCTGGCCTCTTGCAGAGCGTTGCGCGATGTTTCAGCACACTAATTAGTCAGTACGTTTATAAGTTAAATTATAAACTACGTAAGTTCAATGATATTATAATAAAGTAAAACCCAAAATATGATATGTCATTTATTATTTAAATTCAATCTTTTTAATTATTAACACGGAGTACTTAGAACTGAAGGCAGAAAAGTTCTAGAATGAAAGCCACGTACTGGCAAGCGCAGCGTAGGACGTCCACCCACAAAGTGGACAGACGACCTGGTAATGGTTGCAGGAAGTTGCTGGAAGCTGGCCGCTTCCAATCTGACGGCCAATCTGCAAGTCACTGGGGAGGCCTGTGTTCATGAGTAGACGTCCTATAGCTGAAATGATGATGACGATGATGAATCATTGACACAAATTAAATTTAAAGTAGATTAAATCAAATTACACCACAAAACAAAAGTAAAACAGAAGTAAAAAAGCCGCCCAGCAATCATTCATCGGACGGTTGGAACCGGCCCGCATGATACGCACAGACCAGTCGCTATCGCCGTACACTGGCTATTGTTGCGGCTTACTGGTCACATTCGCACTATTGCGGCATACTAGTGGTTATTGAACAAATTAAAAAGAAATTGTCAAAATTGGACTTGCATTAAGTATTCTCTGACAGTGTGTTGCGATAGTTTTTGCGGCATACCAGTCGCATTTGTAACACAACGCTGCTGCCTAGTTAGCTTGTGCTTTGTCGCAGTTAAAAAAGAATACAATGTGTTACGAGTATGTAAGCAGATACTTATTTAATTATTATTTAGGGCATCCTGTGAAGACGAATGCGCCCGCTACGAAAACCGCATCAAAGAGCTGCACTTGGAAAAGGAAGCGGTCTGTCGCGAGTGTACTGAAATTCGCGCACAGCTGTCGTTAGTTGAGGACAAGTATGACAACGCGTACGCACAGCTACAGGAAACTTTGCGGAAGCTCAAAGAGTGTAAGTACTAAATGGTGGTTTTCTTTCTGGTCGTTCCCTCAATGCTGAGGATCGTGACTGTATGTTAATCTTCTCCACTCGGTCCGGTTCTGCGCCATATGTACCGCTCCCCGTATCTGGCCTCCAGTCACCTCTTTGAGTTGGTCCACCCATCTAGCTGGCGCTCTTCCTTTAGCGCGCTTCCCCTCCATTTGTCCGAGAATGATGAGTTTCTCCAGGCTGAATGGTGGTAGATAGTATAAAACCTGACAGGACTTATAAACACCAACTGCCATAAATACTGGGTTACATTGCAAAGAGGTGCCAAATTTTTAGGAGTGGCTCAGAATCAGTAACTTAATCGAACTATGTAAAGAAAAAGTTTTATTTTTTACATTTAATTATTACTGTTAAAAATCGTACGTAACCTGCTTAGCTCACACTTACTACATGTCTTGTGTCTACATGTATTTCCTGTAAAACAAGGCTGACAAAGGTGACTGAGTTTGTTGCGCCGTTTCTTCTCATCACCAGCCGATATGTAGTCCCGAAGCGGTGGTAGGCCTAAGCTATATTTTGGGACGTGTATAAGTCTCGAAGCGGTGGTAGGACTAAGCTATATTTTGGGACGTGTATACGTGCCCGGAAGAGGGCCTATGTACAAAATAAATAAGTATTATTGAGCGTACGCGTGGATAATTTAACTCATTCAAAATTGCACTGTATGTGCACTGCGTAAGGTCCTTGTAGGCTCGCCGTACCTACGCCTCTGATGAATGACCGCGCAGCTTTCGTAGTCTCTTTATTGACTTTATTTTCGGATATTTTAAAGTATTTTTTTCGTAACATACGATTATTAAAAATAATACCGATTAATACGCTTCTTTATATTGTTTCCTAGATCCTATTTTTTTAAATTTGGCACCCCTTTGCAATGTAACCCTGTTTATCAATCTTCAAATTGAAAAATTCTTTAATACAGCATTTCATAAGTTATAAGACATGAATAATAATTTGTCAACAGTGGAGAACGAAGCTGATGGCCTACGTAAGGAACTAACAGACGTCCGCCGTCAACTTACCAACTGCACAGCGGAACGCGACAAGTATAACAGCAGCTGTCGCGAACTTCGAGATCATGTCAAACGATCCGAACACGAGCGAAGGGAGGCCGCGAGAGCGAGGGACGAGGCATACCACAAGATCGCCGGTAAGTTGCGTACTAATATCCGAAAGGGCGGCGCTACTTGTTCAGATATAAGCTATCAAACCTATCATCATATCCCAAGCTATCAAATGAGCCAATCACAAGTGACTAGAGGCTACGAAAACAAAAGATGAAGCATGGGTACTTGATTGCTGGTAATTTGCGTAAATTATCCTTTTGTTACCGCCGTCTCCACAAGGCAATTTTAATTGGACTATCATGTACTTGTTGTCCAGGGCTAGAAGAGAGTCGCACATCCCTCGAGATGGAACTGTCCCGGGTGCAGACGCTGCTGAAGGAGAGCGAGACAGGTGGAGAGCACGTGTCGCGCGAGCTGAAGGCCAGCGAGGGGCAGCTGAAGCGGGAGCGCGCCGCGCTGGAGCAGGCGCACCACGACATCAAGGAGCTGCAGTCCAGGTCAGTGCGGGCAGTACTGCGCCGGTACAGTACAGGACCTTGTAGGGTACAAACAGTGTGCTACGCGGGGTACATATCAGGGTGTGGAACATGCTTCGGCCGCGGCTGCACTGCAGTTACCCTCTGATAGCGCCAGACGGCTTAAGTGAGAAGTCAAAAGAAAAGAAACGTACGAATATACAGGGAGATCCATACAGTGACGTTTAAAATTTTTTTAGGTCCCTCGTACCGAGTTCTATCAGTATCACCCCTAGTAATACTTTGTGGTTTTCGATTGATTTTTTTTTCATGTTCTTGGGAGTTTCTGTAGTTTGCAGGTTTTCATTTGTAACGATTTGTGTAGAAAAGTATTTTTTGTAGTTTCGATGTTCGTTTCAAAAGTTATTTTTGATTATTAAAATTTGGTCTTCAGTAGTCTTTCAAAATAAAAAATAAACAAAAATAATGTATTGATTATAGACTACAGAATGAATGCGAAGAACGCGAACGCTGTGCCAACGAAGCGGCTACAGCTCGCCGCCATGGTGCGGAGTTGGAAGCCATGCTCGCCAACGCTAGAGCGGACTTGGCCTCGTGCCGGCAGCGGGGCGCAGAGCTTGAGGAGGCTTGCAGGGCTAGAGACCAGGTAATTTACTAGAACTTGTCACAAGTGTTAGTCTAATGGGGAACCACACTGCACTTTTATCACGAAAGGTGTCGCATTGTGTTTGGTGTTGCCCGTAGTCATTGTTTTGATTCCAGGTCTTTTAAAAATAACTTTTCTATATTGTGTTGGGTCTGGATGTTATGGTACCGTCGTTGTTTCTGCTTTCTGTATCACAAGTGTTTTGACTACTGACCATATGATCAGAGCAATGTATGTAATAGTGTCCAATATGTAATTTAAAAAAATGGTTCTGTCACTGCTGTGACTGATCAAATAATCACTACGATTATGATTATAATAAGTTGTCAAACGTGTGTCTAACTGGCATCAAGCACAAAAAAAATGTAACTTTGACATTTGACATGAATTGACAACGGTCGACATGACCAAACACACTGGCGCCATCTGAGATTAGCTTTGCCTTTGCTTCCCTATTACTACCGCCTGGTCTAGTTGTTCGCGCTACAGTATAAGCTTTGCATACTTTGGTGCTAGATATTTGGAGTGATTGTTGGAAGAATTTAATATTATTTATCATGTAATACAACTCTTTTTATAGGAATTGGTGCTACGTCTAGAAGACTGTCGCTCTAAGGAACGGAGACTTGAAGAACTCAAACACAATCTAGAAGTTTGCCTAGCAGATGCTACTCAACAAATTCAGGAACTAAAGGTATAATAGCTAATAGTAGTAGAACCAGTTATGAGAGAAACAATACTGAAAATATATTGAATTTATACTTTCACCATTATAATGTTTCGAGTAATATCTCATCAGAATTTTAATACAATCAGACGAGTTTAAAAACGCATATGGGATAAACAAACATTATTTTTTAGTGGGT
Organism: Anania hortulata; assembly: GCA_963576865.1. NCBI lineage: Eukaryota > Metazoa > Arthropoda > Insecta > Lepidoptera > Crambidae > Anania > Anania hortulata. The sequence continues at coordinate 3,526,109 of OY756399.1, read as the reverse complement.
GTCGTAATGGTTGGGGGAAAATGCCTTACCGTATAAGCTTGTAGTAAAATCTCTTTGGTACAGTCAATATTTGTATCTGGCTGGTTACGATGACAATTAAAAGGTAATATTTCAAAAAATAAACATATTAGTAAAAATCTTTTTACAGCCATTTTTCACTTGTTTTTCTTTCTGACAAAATGAGGGAACTTTCTGAAGAAATTCGATACATTTTAAAATTTTATTAAAAAAAGGATAAATGCAACTCGAGCTGTGAATAACATTTGTGATATTTATGGACCTAATGCAGTGTCAGTAAGAGTAGCACAAAGTTGGTTTAAACGTTTTCAATCCGGGAATTTTGATGTCAAAGATGTACCTCTGCTCTGCGGTCGCCCTGATACAGATAAAATGGATGCCATTTTTTAAAAAGTGGAGCAAGATCGGCATATCAGTAGTTACCACATAGCTAAATAACTGGGAATTGACCACTAAACAGTTTTGACCCATTTGAAAAAAACACACAAGAAAGGTCGATAATTGGGTGCCACACGAGCTCACTGAAAAAAACCTAAAGAACCGTGTACTCTTTTGCGATTCTTTTTTGAGACGCATTTAAACCGAACCGTTTTTGAAAATATTGACCACTGGTGATGAAAAGTGAATTACGTACGACAAAAACGTCCGAAAAGTCGTGGTCGAAGGTCGTCACACACGGCTTCACAGGCCGTGGCAAGACCCGGGTTAACTCACAATAAGGTGATGTTGTGTGATTGGTGGGATTGGAAGGCCATTTTTCATCATGAGCTTTTACCGCCGAGCAGAACCATCGATTTGGAGCTCTACTGAAAACAACTGATGAGATTAAAACAAGAAGTTGAGAGAAAGTGGTTAGAATTAATAAAACAGAAAGGGTGTGGTCTTTCATCACGATAATGCTAAACCACATACATCTTTAGCCAGTCAGCAAAAGTTGAGAGAGTTTGTATGGGAAGTGTTAATGCATCCGCCAAATAGCCCTGACCTTGCACCAACTGGTTTCCACCTGTTTCGGTTTCAGGTTGACATCAAGAGAGGACTGCAAAAACTACTTGTCGCGACTCGACTCGCATCGACAGAAGTTTCATGCAAAATTTAAAAAGTCATCAAACAAAAATGGCACATGTGTAAACCTGTAATTGAATGTAATTAGTAATTATTCTTCTGATATTGGTTAAATACGCATACATTTCCCCATAATTAAATTTTTTACCATGTGCAATTCTTGCATAATTGCTAGGCTCGCCTAGGCGGCAGTGAAGGCCGTTGCCGTGCGCTCGACGCGTCCCTGACGCAGTGCGAGAGCGGCAAGCGGGAAGCAGAAGCGAAGCTGTCCTCTATCGCGCATGCGCTGCGGCGCGTGTGCGGCGTGCAGCCCGACGGGAGCGTGCACGCCGCGGCCAGGCGCAGGCTGGCCAGCCCTGCCAGGAGATACAGCCCGCACAGAGGTTAGTTGGTGCACCGGCCCCGCCAGGAGATACAGCCCGCACAGAGGTTAGTTGGTGCACCAGCCCCGCCAGGAGATATAGCCCGCACAGAGGTTAGTTGGTGCACCAGCCCCGCCAGGAGATACAGCCCGCACAGAGGTTAGTTGGTGCACCAGCCCCGCCAGGAGATACAGCCCGCACAGAGGTTAGTTGGTGCACCAGCCCCGCCAGGAGATACAGCCCGCACAGAGGTTAGTTGGTGCACCGGCCCCGCCAGGAGATACAGCCCGCACAGAGGTTAGTTGGTGCACCAGCCCCGCCAGGAGATATAGCCCGCACAGAGGTTAGTTGGTGCACCAGCCCCGCCAGGAGATACAGCCCGCACAGAGGTTAGTTGGTGCACCAGCCCCGCCAGGAGATACAGCCCGCACAGAGGTTAGTTGGTGCACCAGCCCCGCCAGGAGATACAGCCCGCACAGAGGTTAGTTGGTGCACCGGCCCCGCCAGGAGATACAGCCCGCACAGAGGTTAGTTGGTGCACCGGCCCCGCCAGGAGATATAGCCCGCACAGAGGTTAGTTGGTGCACCAGCCCCGCCAGGAGATACAGCCCGCACAGAGGTTAGTTGGTGCACCAGCCCCGCCAGGAGATACAGCCCGCATAGAGGTTAGTTGGTGCACCAGCCCCGCCAGGAGATACAGCCCGCACAGAGGTTAGTTGGTGCACCAGCCCCGCCAGGAGATACAGCCCGCACAGAGGTTAGTTGGTGCACCAGCCCCGCCAGGAGATACAGCCCGCATAGAGGTTAGTTGGTGCACCAGCCCCGCCAGGAGATACAGCCCGCACAGAGGTTAGTTGGTGCACCAGCCCCGCCAGGAGATACAGCCCGCACAGAGGTTAGTTGGTGCACCAGCCCCGCCAGGAGATACAGCCCGCACAGAGGTTAGTTGGTGCACCAGCCCCGCCAGGAGATACAGCCCGCACAGAGGTTAGTTGGTGCACCAGCCCCGCCAGGAGATACAGCCCGCACAGAGGTTAGTTGGTGCACCAGCCCCGCCAGGAGATACAGCCCGCACAGAGGTTAGTTGGTTAGTGCACCAGCCCCGCCAGGAGATACAGCCCGCACAGAGGTTAGTTGGTTAGTGCACCAGCCCCTCCAGGAGATACGGCCCGCACAGAGGTTAGTTGGTTAGCGCCCCAGCCCCGCCAGGAGATACAGCCCGCACAGATGTTTGTTGGTTAGTGTACCAGGCCTGCCAGGAGATACAGCCCGCACAGAGGTTAGTTAGTGCACCAGCCCCGCCAGGAGATTCAGCCCGCACAGGGGTTAGTTAGATAGTCGATTCTGAATTTAATGGAAAAAATACTAATCAATAATGACACTTAAAATTGGCTTCATTCCATGGCATTTTTTTTAGACATAACACGTATAGCATCACTCATCTTTAACAAAATAAAGATTTAAATATATTTGGTTTCGCCTCTGAGACGTTTACCTTGCCAAACCATATTAATGATGTCTCTGTGATTGTACCAGGTCGTGATCATTCTGAAGACCGCAATGAGATCATCGACGTAGATCCTGAACTTATAAAGAAGGGTGTCAGAAATCTAATGCACGACGTCTGCCAGATTGAGAGAGAAAAGGTAAATTATATTAGACCGAAATGCACTTTTAACAGGTGGGAACCTGTGAACCAAAAAAACCTGTGTCTGATGTCCGAAGAAAAGGGAAAACTTAATGTCTTTGGTTGGTCACTTAAGCCTAACACTCAATAACACATCATAAAATTTTAACAAACCAAATAATACAGAGCTTGAAACTTCACGTAAAATATAAATACTGGTAATTGTATTTCACGCATTTTAATAATGCGATATTATTATTTTTACCGTTTTAGTTTTGTCTAGGAGACACTAATAAACAAGGTAATAAAAAATACGTTTGTGATTGTAATTTAACAGTATTTTGTAATACAGACAAAAACAATGCGTTAGAAAATGTATTTTTTCAATGTTTAACCGACTTCAAAATAGGATAAGGTTCTCAATTCGTCGGAATCAATTTTTTATGTATGTTCAGCGATTACTACGTTGACCGATTTCCATAATTCATTTTTTGTTTGAAAGGTAATACTTTCAGAATGGTCCCATATAAATTTGGTCAAATTCTGATGATGGGATCTATAAGAAAATCATCAATCATCAACAGAGATCGGAGAAGGTAGATTGATTTGATGTACTTTGGTAGTGGTAGCATAAAATGGATATGCCTTTTTTCAAAAACTGATACCAAGAAATTCCGGAATCCCGGAGGCATGTCCATACTAACATCAATGTTTGAGATCATTGACCCCAAATCAATCTGCCTAATTCGATCACTGATCATCAAACATTGCGGGAACTCCAGATTATGCCAACTAAATTTTGTATCTATGTTACCCAATATCTTTGAGAAATGTGAACCGATTTTGATGTTTCTTTTTTTATTAAATAGCTTGTTTATATCAAAGATACTAAAAAATTTACGGAAAAAAATTCTCCCCTAAGAGTGGAATAATAGGAAATGTAATCGGTGTTCAGCAGTTAAATTTTGTTTGCACTCTTAAGGTCAGTTTTGATTAGGATTTATCACTAAAAATAGATGAAATAAGTAAATTTTATAAACAAACAATTAAACCGACTTCAAAAGTAACTGAAAAAAACGACTTCAAAAAACTTTTTTTAACTTTTTAGTTTTTTTAAGTCGTTTTTTTAAAATAAAATTTATAATTAATCACGTACCATTTTGAATTTAAAAAAAATCGACATGTTTTAGTTAATGGGTAAATGTTGGTACGAGAAACAGCCTATTATTGCCATTGAGCTACAAGCGCGCAAACTATACGTAAAAACTTTTTATTTTTGTAAGGATGACTACAAATCTCAAGTGGCAGTAATGAAGAAGCAGCTGAAGGAAGCCAGCGAGCAGCAAGGCAAGGGCGAGGGCAAACTCCAGTCCATCACGAGCAACCTGCGCAACCTTCAGGAGGAGAAGGCTCGTCTGCAATCTGCGTACGGGCAGAAAGAGGCGCAGTTGACTGCTTTGGTAAGTTACGCTTAGGATAAATATAACAGCAGAAATTGGTGCCGTAATATCCTGGGGTCTTTGGTTTTTTATTTCTTTAAATCGACAAAACTTACTTAAGTAACATTTAATTGTTGTTGTACAGACAACAGCTCGTCAACCTACTACAAAACGATATATTTTTCTCAATTAATATTGATCTCTATGCATCGGACTTAAAGTTGAAAATTAGTTCAATGACCTTTAACTTTTTAGGTAGTTTCACCTGCCTGTAGGTTGACGATGACTGTACATTCGTAAAAATTCGAATTTTGGTCAAAATGTGGTGAATGTTAGATATTTAGTAAATGTTTTTAGATCATTATCTTCGTTCTTCGCAATGTCAATCCTTGGGTTGATCATTTTGCTTTTTTATGGTATTTAACTTTACGTATTACTTTTAGCAAATTACTTTCCAAGTATTGTGGAATACATATTTAAAAAATCGACTCGCCCATGTCGAGACTTTAACCCTGTATTGCTTCTGAGCGCGCAGGCGCTTTTACTAATAAAATGTTTTATCATGCTGTGCATTATAAAGGGTTAACTGATTTTACCACACTACTGTTATCTAGGAAAACATGCTATTTCTTGTTAATGGTAGAGACTAATCGTTATTGCGTTGATAGCAATCAAACAAAACTCTGAAATTGCCTTTAAAATGATATTATTTCTTTCAGAATGAATCAGTGCAAACAAAGACAGTTGAAATTAGCAATCTAAGAGACAAAATCACTAGTCTTGAAGCGACGCTTAGCTCTGTTACTGAAGAAAAAGTCCAAAGTGACGTAAGTGATCCTTTTGTTAATTATATTTTAAATTCATCATCATCATCATCATTTCAGCCATAGGACGTCCACTGCTGAACATAGGCCTCCCTCAGTGACTTCCAGATTGGCCGGTTGAAAGCGGCCTGCATCCAGCGGCTTCCTGCAACCTTTACCAGGTCGTCTGTCCACCTTGTAGGTGGACGTCCTACGCTGCGCTTGCCGGTACGTGGCCTCCATTCCAGAACCTTTCTGCCCCATCGGCCGTCAGTTCTACGTGCTATGTGCCCCGCCCACTGCCACTTCAGCTTGCTTATCCGTTGGGCTATGTCAGCAACTTTTGTTCCTTTACGAATCTCCTCATTCCTGATTCGATCTCGCAAAGAAACGCCCAGCATAGCCCTTTCCATAGCACGATGTGCAACCTTGAGGTTTCTTATGAGGCCCATAGTGAGACGCCACGTTTCAGTTCCATATGTCATCACTGGTAACACACACTGGTTGTAGACTTTCGTCTTTAGGCACTGAGGTATTTTGGACGAGAAGACGTTACGTAGTTTTCTGAACGCTGCCCAGCCGAGTTGGATTCGACGATTGACCTCCTTCTCAAAATTTGACCTACCCAACTAGATCACTTGTCCCAGGTAGACATATTTGCTAACAATTTCGAGAGTAGATTTTAGTATTTTAAATTAATTTGTTAAAAACGAAAATGATATTGAGCCAGACAACATTTTTGTATGTAGACAGCTCTAAATGTATTTCTTGAGCTGTATTTACCTTGTGTAACCACACAATAATGTGTGGCTATTAAATTCTGTATCAGACACATATGAGGCATTTTTACTTGTTTGCTTTATATGTATTTAGTAAATATTATGTTCGTTTAATGTTAATCAGAACAAAGGCGAGAACCTGCGCATGCAGTTAGCCGAACGCGTACAAGAAGTGGGTCAACTTCGGGAAGCTCTAGCTGCCGCAGAAGGTATAATGTATTATAATGTAAAAACTTTTATGTGAAAGTAGTGTAAAGTATTTATACTTGCACCGATTTAATACGTTTATATTCGTGCACGGACAATATTTCCACAAAACATTAATCTCAAAATACCACATGATGCATTCGCAAAACAAACAAATAGTTTTAATTAACATAGGATGTAATGAAAATCTTACAAAAACATTTTTTATCTGACAAAATGGTGCTTAATAGTCGGTCTTCCATGTCATATTATGTAATGTTTTTAATGAGATATTTTCCAGCTGTCATAATAACCAGTCTCTACCAGAGGTTTATTGGTATGCCATAAAGTATGTTAAATTTGAAAAAACAAAGTTATAGGAGGGTAGATAACTTTTAAAGTTTAAAACAATACTCATGGCACTGCTGTTTTCTGATCTTTTTGAACACAATAATATTATAGCTCAATAATATGGATTATAAAATTAAAAAAAGGCTTTTGATACAAGTATATAATTGTAAAAATAAAGAAAACTAAAGGACTGTTCTTAAAATATAATATGACCGTTTGTTTTTTTCAATAAATAAAGACACTAATGCCATCTTTTCTAATATACGTTCAATTAAAAAAACTTAATTACAAAAGCCATTAAATAACTTTACAAATAAGAAAGTGAGAATACCGTCTTGCACTTCCAATTATTTACATTGAAAGCTTGCCTTCATCTAATATTGTGATTAGGTCGTGCGGCCCGGCTTGACGTGCGAAGAGCCCAGTTGGAAGGAGACATACAGCGTGCTGCCGTGGCTGCTAGGGACAGGGACCAAGCTCTCAAGGTAAACTGAAGCAAGCCGGCTTACATCCCAGGACATAGGCCTATCTCTGACTGTGAGGTGGTGTCTTTGGGCTATACTCAACAGTAGACCCAGACTACAAAGTTGGGCCAGTTGCGGGCTATAATCCCGCAAAGGGCAAATGTTTGTACCTGTGTCATGGATGTATGTAATGTATGATGTATATAATGTATTAATGTATGTTAGCCGTTATCTAGTCGCCATAGTACAAGCTCTGCTAAGATTGGGGCTAGATAATTGGTGTGATTTTAAAATTGTTAGAAAACTTACAGTACACAACTTACTTACAGTTAGAAAAAGAACTTTTTTACGTTTTTTTTGGTTAGAAAATTGATTCTGACAAACTTAAGTCACCGACAAATATATTTTCACCACAAGTGCATGTTCAGCTTACAAAAAATCTGTTATTCATGCGTTATTAATATATTTAAAGATTGTAATTTTCTAAATTCCGAATTTGTGCATTTCTCTTGGTTTCATAGCACGAAATCAAATAGTAACTTTTTGCATAGTTTCGGATCAGTGGAATTATACAGAAAGGATACATTTAGTTCTATTTTAAATAGGCCGAATAAAAGACTGTATTTTTTCTAGAAACTCCAAGAACGCTGCGAAGGGTACACCCGCACGATCACCTCTCTCGAAGAACGTTGCACCTCCCTCAAAGGCACAGTGGAGCAGCTGTCCACCTCGCTACAAAAAGCGGCCTCCGCCGAGAGCGAGCTCAGGGCCGAGCTCAGCAAAGTGCAGAGGCAGCTCAACGAAGCTAAGAACAACGAACATAACGCCGTCGACAAACTTAGACAGCTGCAGAAGAGTGTCTGTGAGTCTTTACCTAGTTTCACATTTAATGGAACAACCTAGAATGAGGTTTAGCCTTTGGTAATAAAGTGCAAAATCAGCTCATTAATAAATACGCACGCCGTAAACAAAGTTAGCAACTACAGAAGAGGGCTTAGAACGTCAATGTTTTCTAGATTAAAAAAAAACAAGATTTCATGAAGTAGGAAATGTTTCTCCTAATCTATACTAATGTTAACGTAATCTATATTCATAAAAAAAACCCTGTGTTTAGCGAACTGTGAGAACGAGAGGCGCGTGCTAACAGAAAAGCTAGAGAGTGCCAAAGCGGCCCTCGGAGAATTCAAGCGTCTCAATTCCAGTCTCGAAGACCAGGTCCACAGGCTCACCAACCAGTTGGCCAATGTTGAAGTACAGAGGTAAGACAATTCACTCTCTTCTCTCTTCCAGTATTGTACGGTTGTCTGAGACTATAATGATTAGCTTATTTATTACCAAATTAATTGTTTGATACATTAAAACATTATAGGTGATGGCATAAACGCAGCTGATTACTAGTTTTAATTTAAGGAGTAAAATATGTTTAATATTTATTCCTTACTTTGTATGGGGGGAAATAAAATGTAATCGACTCAAAAGGTGGTGAATAAAAGGGTATAAAATTGTTTGGATCATTTGGCGTGTAACCAAGTTTTTATATTTTCTTAAACATCTTCTAGTGACGATGTCAATTCTAGAAATTTTTTGATGACCAATATTCAGCGACACGAACCGCACTATAGGTGGCGCGTAACATGTCATCGCGTGTGCAGCTGTCCGTACACGCGGGAAAGGGGCGCACGGCAGAAGAGAAGCTGTGGCCCATGGTTGAAGGGGGGGGGACTGCAATAGCACTCATTCACTAATCCATATTAGACAACCCGATTGGTGTTGTGCGCTGAAATTCGTCTTAAACACGAAGAGTCTGGGCTAGATTCCCGTTTCAGGTCAATTCAGACAATGATATTTTCTAAATTTATTTGAGTCTGGGTGTGATGGGAGACGCTCCTGGTAAAATTCACTGTCTGGTACCTCGTAATACGAAGATCAAGATGAAGAAGAGTTAAGAATTAGCGAAGTTGTTCCATCCGTTCACGCGTGATGCGATGACCAAGGGAAATAGAGATTTATTTTTAGCACTTAGAACTGACGGCCAATGGAGCAAAAAGGCTCTAAAATGGAGGTCACGTACCGGCCAGCGCAGCGTAGGACATCTTCCTTGAAGGTAGACAGACGTCTTGGTAAAGGTTGCAGTAAGCCACTGGATGCAGCCCGCTTCCAATCGGCCAATATGGAAGTCATTGGGGGGCCTATGTTCAGGAGTTAACGTCCTTTGTCTGAAAGAATGATGATGATGACTAGATACGATGCCAAACACTGGTAGAATGAACTCATTTTGCGGTGTGAACGGGTATGACTGAAATGATGATGATGGTCCGTCCCAGGTCTGGGCTAGAGTCCCAGCTGCGCATGACGACGTGGGACGGCAAGGAGAGCAGCGACAGCGAGCTGGAGCGCGAGCTGCACTCGCTACAGCGCGAGCGCTCAGAGCTTAAGGCGAAGGTGGACGCGCTACAGGACACCGTCAAGCGCCTCGAGGCGGAGAGGCGCGCTACGGCGACCAGGTAACTAACTCTACTTTGATTTACACTAGTTATTACCAGTGACTTCTTGTTAAGGCGGGATAGTCGTCAAATGTAAAGTATGTGGTTTCAAAAGCTTACTACTTAAGCCCAGTTTGTCAGAAAAATATTTAAAAAATATGTTAAAATTGTCAATACCTATACAACATTCTGAGCATAGCATTTGTGTCTAGTACTTATACTTTTGGAGAAAAAATATATTGAAAAAACAAACAAAAAAGATACTATTTCTCTTTCTTCTTTCTAATTCGTTCATACGTCGTATAGGTTAACATAATAGCTACAATCTGAGCATAGGTTTTTTTTTCGAACAATTGAGACTAAGCGAAAAGTGTTATTTTTCTCAATTTTCGCTACCTATAGACGCATAGACTGTCGTAACAGCCACGTTTCATTGCACGCCGTTATGAACCGTTTTCGATATTCGTACTAACATTCATGGAGTTGCTAATTTAGGGGCACTACTCGCCTTAAGGTAATGTTTTTGTCGAAAGATTTTGCTTTCAGTCGAACAATGGAGATATAATAATTTTAAAAAAAAAAACGATTATTTTGCTGGCAGATATAAGACGCCCTAAAACCTCACGCATAAATAGATAGATACATAGTTTTTACACACATTTATTTTTGCTACCGTACAAAGAAGTTACAGTTGATCTTTGCAGAAAGACCTACCTACCACGAATGTACATCACTGAGTAAGCAAACAAGGATTTAAATTTTGAAAAAAAAAAGATGCACAATTTAGTCGGTCCTATACCTAAAAACGATCTTTTTCAGACAACCTCGCGTCGCGTTAGTTATAAGAATACTAAATTAATTAGATGATGCTACTTTTCTGAATACATCAAGTGCATAAATAAAGTAAGTTTTATAAAAATAAAACAAAAAATGTGAATTTAAAACAAAACTTTTAAAATGTCCTTACCACTCGTATCCCAAATTTTCAGGAAATCAAAAAGAACACTCAAATCATAATCATCTTTTGACGTCATATGACAGTACATTATGGCTGACAGTGTTTTCACGGGCTTGTGAAAAAGTATATTAAAAAGTTCTTGTTAGAATCTAAAGAGCTTTTAAAACTAAAAATTATTACCGATCTAGGATCAATTAGAAACCTATGTCAAAAACTAGTCCCCAACGGCCTATTACTTGTGGCAATCTGTGCCAATAATTAGACTTTGCGTCGTCTTTTGCAGGCCCTCCGCATTGCGAAGTAAGAGCCACGACAGGGCTGACAAGACCGTCTTCTACTCCGACCTGGACTCAGGTGAGTACTTTTACTGTTAATACATTGTTATTTGCAGGTCGTGTTTATCTAATGATTCCACTGCATAACATCATCCCTAGTATCTTCTCTACATTTGCCTTCGAGTCATATTTAGCTTTACAATAATTTTGTAGAAAAGTATGCCTGTATACGTCCCACTGCAGGGCACAGGCACCTCAACTATAAGGTTGTACGCAGTATGACTCCTTAATTTTATACCCGCGTGCAGGGGCGTGCATTGGTTTCAGATGGGGGTAGGCTGTGAGTGAAAATTGAGTAAGTTTGCGTAAAACAGTAGGCGATCTCGCGGCAGCCTAACATTGGTTAAATTGCACAGAAACGATCTAAGTAGCGCGCCTTAGTAAGGAATAAGTACATGTAGACGACAAAATGGTTACAGAATATTTATTGTTTATTGTTGAATACGTAATTAATAATTATGGTTAGCTGTCGGTTTTTTATGAAGGTAGGCTCTGCATAATAGCCTTTATGGAATGCACGCCCCTGCCCGCGTGTAAATGTGCCTATATAAATAAATATATGAAATGTTGTGAATACCTATACTTATTATCTGACTCAAAACTAAAAAAATTTTGTAAAGTGTGATGCTTCTAACTACCCTGGGAGTTACTGCCACTGACCTTCAAATAAAATTAAAGTATACCGAAACAATAAAACGTAATTTTATTTACTTATTAAATTTCCCAAGACTAACACGTTCACGCGAGCCGGTCAGTGCGCAGTAAATGGCCGACTCTTTTGTTCATACGTCACACAAACATTCAAAATCGCTGACATACATATTTCATACTACATTGTGTCACTAAACTATTCCACCCAAATTTTTCAAAAAAAAAATTCTTAAGACTAGTTCTTAAAATTATAACTTAATTGTAGTCATTCTATCACACTGCTCTTTCATTCGTCTCTCATATACTAACATGGTTCTTCTTACATTCCGATTATCTTATTACAATGTTTTATAGTGAGCACACAATTGAAATAACAATAACACTTCTCACTAAATCCTTATCGTATCTAGTTACACATGGCTGGCTGCGTGTGGCTGCGAGCGCTGCGGTGGTACCGCGTGGGCGACCGTTGGCACTACCAACGCATTGTTCACTTGCCTATTAAACCATCTTCTAAATCGGTGACGATAATATTTCAACACTGCTCCAATTATGATTATTCCCAACAATACTGATATTACGATCATGATCCACGTCGTGGGCCATATTCCACCTCGCGGGCCCAGTGCGGTGGAGGGGTGTTGTAAGGCCAGTGACTAAACCTTACTGTCAGATGTAATCAAGCCGCCCCAAGGCCTCTGACTAGGCTCTACGACTAATATCAAGCGATATCAGCCGGGGCCAACTTTTAACGTACCTCCCAAAGCACGGAGATGCTTGTGATAAATGTCACTAAATATGGTAGGAATGGTCACCCATCCACTCACAACCGCGGCGTTGGTTGCTTTAGTAATTACTGCCAAGCACTGCCGTCACAGAGCTACAGGCACCTCATTCATCAGATCTTGAAAAGAAAGGGTATGGACTATCATGGAACCCCAATCTAAAAATGGCTCTTAGCTAGGATTTGGAGGCTTCGGTTCTGTCTCAAGAAAAATAAATATTAAATTTTAAAAATATAATAAAACGTCTAAAAACGTTTATTGAAAAACCTTGGTCTAGCTAGTCGTTCGCTCTCTGGACTATAAAGCCAAGCGTTCGCTGGTCCAAATCCCGCAAGAGGCAAGTGTGAATAACACTAGCTTTGGTTCCCTAGTCTCATTTAATGTAACTAAGTTTGTCTATGCGTAAACTAGTGGCCATAGTATACTAAACTCTGCTTAGTTTGCAGCTAGAAGGGAGTGTTCATAGATTTTATCATATTTTTGCATGTAGGCCTGTGTTAAGGCCATGTGGGCCTTAATGTGTGGCTCGTAATATTTTTGGCTAATTATAATAATACTAGCTGTCCCGATAGGCGTTGTCTTGTCCAAATCAGTTGGCAAAAGATAAAAAATCCTAGAACCCGATTGCAACGCCACCTACCGGGTCTGATTGTGTTTCAAACCATCCACGGTACCGTTAAAATATACACACAAAATTGTATCCAAATCGGTCCAGCCGTTTAGGAGAAGAAAGGAGACAAACACACGTACAGAAGAATTAATATATTATGATTTTTGGCTGCTTATGTTGAGTTTTCTAAAACAAATTGGTAGATATCGCACGGATATTCTAACCACAACCCTTGACGTATGTAACGTACGTCATGATTTTTATTTGTTATTATTATTATCTCTTTACCTTTTCAGGACATAACTTCCTTATTAATTGTAAATAAATTTTTGTGACTACACCTACGTGATGTATCATATTGTTTCATGGTTACACTTCATACCAAAATATGGTGATTTACGTAATATTTTACCTATTTATTAACGGCTTTTTAGTAAAGGTGAGCACACTTACCCTAACACTTACGCTTATACTGCGACGACCTCCGTAGCCGAGAGGCGAGCATACCGGACTTGGTGTCGCTATCTCTGAGGTTCCGGGTTCGATTCCCGGTCGGGTCAATGTAAAAAAATAACTTTTCTATATTGTCTCGGGTCTGGGTGTTGTGGTGCCGTCGTTGTTTTCGATTTCTGTAACACAAGTGCTTTGGCTACTTACCACAGAATCAGAGCAATGTGTGTGATGTTGTCCAATATTTATTTATTATTATTATATTATACTAGTGAATAGAATATTTTTTACTAGAGGACCAATAGTGAAATTATACAAATTTTTATACAAACAAAAAATAGTAATTCCTATAAAAAATTTTTTACTAAATGTTTTATTGACCAAAATCTATAAAATACTTAGATGCTTAAAATAATAGATATTATAATATTAGTAAAGTTTTTCATAATCATTACTCAACCAAAATGTATAGAATAGGTGCTTTCTCTAATTCATTATAAAGTTAATGAGACAGAGTTGTTCATATTCATGATCAAAACAACCTATAGAAATTGTATTTGCCATACAATACGACTCGCGTTAATGCGCCGTCGATAAATGTGTGGCAACCTTTATATTTATTTTAACATTATTATAATTAAATATTAATAATATTTATTTTAACATTAATAACAATAAAAAAGTATTAAAATAAATCAATATTCTTATGGTTACCAGGTCCGGACTCGACTAAGGATTCGGTGCGGTGCTGCAAGGAGATCCCGTGTAAGGACCGAGGCTTCTCCGCGGACCTGACGCTGCTCGAGCTCGAGAACAGAGAGCTGAAGATGAAGATACGGCGCCTGGAGAAGGAGCTTGCTGATAAGGTATCGCTTTAGCACCTCGACTCGGAACATTACGATAACTTTGCTATCGACGGATTCGGTTAGATATATGTCGATTTTAATTTCAATTCACAATAACCGTCGATCAACTTGTCATATTAACAAAACTAAAACTAAACTAAACAAAAAAAGTGATCTTCTTGAAGTTGCGACCCGCCTCGGGTTACAGGAATAAGTCGCCTCTTACGGCACGCACGTTGGCGGTGGGGAAGTGTATTCTTTATAGCCGTCTCCACAAGTCAATTTCAGTTAATCAAAAAGAACAGCCTCCCGAGAGAGATCTACCTCTCTCTATAACATCGTAGCTTCAACGCCATCTTCCAATTCCCAGGAATCGGAACTGAACCTAGCTAGGAGCCGGTACATGAGCGACATGTCGAGCTGTTCCCCCAGCCGGCGCCAGGACTCCGAGCACTACCGCCAGGCGGCGCTGCAGGCGCAGCGGATGCTGGAGGCGCGAGAGGCAGGCCACAGGCAGCAGGTGGTTCGCCTCGAGAACCAGGTCAGACTTCACATTAATCATCATCATCGCTTCAGCCACAGGACGTCCACTGCTGAACATAGGCCTCCCCCAGTGATTCCAGATTGGCCGGTTGGAAGCGACCCGCATCCAGCGGCTTCTTGCTACATTTACCAGGTCGTCTGTCCACCTTGTGGGTGGACGTCCTACGAAATTGTTAAAAATATGTCTATAAATATGTTGTGACCTAGCTCCAATTTTGAGGAGGTCAATCGTCGAATCCAACTCGGTTGGGCAGCGTTCGGAAAAGTACACAACGTATTCTCGTCTAAAATACCTCTGTGCCTAGACGAAAGTCTATATCCAGTGTGTGTTACCAGTGATGACATATGGAACTAAACCGGGCCTCTCACTGTAGGCCTCATAAGAAAGCTCAAGGTCGCACAGCGTGCTATGGGCTGTCGTGCCTTCCGAAGCAAATTAAAATTCAAATCGTTTATTGCATGTCACATTAAGTAATAATTAGTTTAGGTGGTAGGTGCAGACTAAGGGCTTGCCAATTTAATATCACAGATAATAATTATTTAACAATTTTAAAAAAATTGTTTAAGCTCAAAAAGTATCACAAAAGCATAGAGATGCTTGTGATAAATGTCACTAAATATGGTTGGAATGGTCACCCATCCAATCACAACCGTGGCGTTGGTGGCTTAACTTTGGTAAAGCGCTGCTGCCACTGAGCTACAAGCACCTCTAATATCGCTTGATACTAGTCGAAGCCTAGTCAGAGGCCTTAGGGCGGCTTAATAACATCTGACAGTAAGGTTAAGTCACAGGCCTCACAACACCCCTCCACCGCACCGCACTAGGCCCGCGTGGTGGAGTATGGCCCAAACCACCTCCTAGTTGAGGTGAGGCCTGTGCCCTGCAGTGGGACGTATATAGGCATAGTTCAAACTACTAGTTCATTTGAGCAGGAAAATGTGATTTGTGCGGCGCCAAAATCAACGAAAATTCACCGTTTACCGTGAACGTCAAATCGCATCAATATAATAAATGCAAAAGTTTGTGAGTATGGATTTTTGTTTCCTTATCACGCAAAATCTACTGAACAGATTTTGATGACATTTGGCATACTGATACTTAGACCATGGCTCTCAATATGGCGGCTATATCTATCATATTTTTAGTTTGTGTAGATATATCATATCGTGTTTTGGTGCTCATACTCGGGCGGCTGGATTAACACATAGGATACTTTTTATCCGGGAAAGGTCAACGCAGACGAAGTTGAGGGCAAAAGCTATATTATAAATGCGAAAGTTTGTGAGTTTGTTACTCTTTCACGCAAAAGCTACTAAACAGATTTTGATGAAATTTTGCATGCAGACAATGCCCTTGATTAACATAGGATACTCTGTATCCAGGTAAAGTCAACGCAGACGATGTGGCGGGTAAAAGCTAGTTAATCATATTTTCGCGTTTTCTCCCAGGCCGCTCAACTCCGAGCCCAGCTGTCGGCGGAGATCCGGCGGCGGCAAGCATACATCGCGCGCAGCGGCCGCGCGGCGCGCGACGTGCAGCGGCTGCGCTCCGCGTTGGGAGACTCGCTGCGGACAGTGTCGCAGGTGCGCGCTATTACAATATTCATTCACCATCAACACCATCTCTTTCTACCTCGGACAAGTGCTGCAGTTAGACAGAGACAACTCTGAGCCGGTAGAAGAGTGCAGCATGGCTGCGCAGCTGCGTCATATTCTCTCGTCGCTACTACCACAATGCCTGAACAGCGAGATATTCGACCAGTGCGTCCTACCAGTGATGGCCTACGGTGCCGAAACGTGGAACACGACTTGATGATCGTGTTGATTCCCGTTTTAGTGTGTTTTAATCATGCATCGCGAAAGTTTCAGTAATTTAAAAACCGTTTGTTATTACATACAGGACCCGGCCCTCGACTGCTACACGCTGGAGCACGAAGCGAGAAAGCTGGACAGCACGCTCACGCACAGCCTGCCGCCGCTCAACGACAGCTACGACTCCTCCAATAAATAAATACCTCCAGGATACCCCACGACCTAGTAAAGCTACTCAGAAGATTGCGGAAAGATGCCCCTGTAATAATAATACAGCAACCGAATACTTATTTCCGAATCGACGTAGGGTAAACGTACTAGTAACTGACCATATCATTTTGAACAACCTTATCCCGTTGTTATAACTAAGTTTACCCATTTTTTTTAAATAGAAAATTGATTGTATTCATTTATGACCGATTTTTCAATTAGAAGTTACCAGAATAGATTTTTATTAATATTGACTATTCGAACTAATTTCAATAAATTTTTTAACCATCTCTACACAGATATAGATTCAATACGCAGTATTACCCGAAACATAACATACTATTGTATCTTTAGACAAGTATTAGGTGTCTAACATAGAATCTAAATTGAGGGCTGCCTCTAAAATGGGTTGGCACATATCAGACTAGCTAGACGGTTCCAAAGTAAAGGTATTAACGGACTTACCTAAGCAGGCTAATCTTCTAGTAAATAACTGTCGTTTTCTGAACAGATTCTAGACAATTTTTGATACAGCACTCGCTCGAAGAGTAATAAATTGCAATTTCCAAATTATTGCTGTCTTTTTAATACTTTATGGATTGAAAAAGGATAGTCTTATACCACTCTTGACGGTTTCAAAGTTGTTCTTTTAAAAAATGTATGCACAAAAACACAATGGTCTTGTAAACTGTTAAATTTTAAGATTACTATGTAAAAACAACACCATCTAAAGTTAGTTTGTTTTTGCAAGTTAAAGACCCATAACTTAAAATTTTCCGATTATAAGTCTTGGAACTCAAAAATAACGCACAATAGTTTTTAAAATCTGTTGAGAGGTACTTAAATCATCCATTCAGAGTAAAGCAACTATGTAATGCACAAATTAGTCATCTTCGTGTTGTGAGATCAGCAACTCTAAAAAATAATGACCTGTGTCACTTTACTCCAATAAAAAAGGTATTCTCTCCAGTCCTATTAATAGAATTACAGCTGTTTGAGTCACTAAAAATATTAATGAATGAATTGTTGTGAACTGAGATGTCAGTGGAAAAGGATAATTTAAGTATTTTTTGTGTGATATGTGTGATTCTAGTCTGGTAAAGGTCGCAGTCGCAGTAAGACGCTGGATACAGGCCGCTTCCAACCGGCCGATCTGGAAGTCACTGGGGGAGGCCTATGTTCAGCAGTGGACGTCCTATGGCTGAAATGATGATGATGATGTATTCTAGTCAAATGATTTTACTATTATGGTATTGTATTTGATAAAAATACTATATTATTATATAAATAAACTTATCCAATCAAACCACTAATAAAGTATTACAATAGGTGCTTACTTGTTATTGTGACACAAGAAAATTGTGTTAAAAACTTTTTGAATGGTTGTCCTACTAGGGTTTTTCTATTACATTAGCTTGTAAGATTTAAAAATGTCTTATTAGGTCTACTATTTGAATTCTTTACACTTCAACACGATTTCGAAAACTTTTTTCCAATTAAATATTGAATGACAACCTAAAATAGTCAATTATCGTCATCCATTGTCAGAATCTATCGACTAATATCGATGCCAAAAGTCATTCTCGTCATCAAAAACATATCTGTCTATGAATACCACAAGGGTTTAGAAAATTCATCTTCTGTGGTTGTGCAACAGTGTAATTTACACATCTTATAATTTATGATTCGCGCTCGCAAGTTATTCAAACGTGTCCCGAGTCCAATCGCACCGAGTCGCTCTTCAAGCTACCTTATATAGTAACCTCTTTAAAACTAGATAACTCCTATGAGTTATCAACTTATACTTATACTATTATCAACTTAAGTGTCCTACGTGCGGGGTTCTCCACAATCGTAGTTATTCCAGAACCACGAGTCTCAAATAGAACTGCAAAATTTGCAAAAATGTATACCTAACTAAAAAACGTATAACTAAAAATGGCATTTGTTTTCGTAAAATAGAAAATAGTAATTGAAGTCTAGTTGAAAATTTAAATTAAGTGTGACTCTTAAGGATACGGATGAAGTCAAGTAATGATTCATGTCATTGAAAGGTCATAGATCCACCGGAAGCGCCGGAAGTAGGCCTATTAAACGACCTGAGTCATTTTATAAGAACAGGTGAGGTCAATGTTTAGATCGCGCATTTATTCACGATGACTAATACATCACTTAGACACTGCTAAGTAGGACACATAACATTGATTTGTTTAATAAATGCGTAGTACGGTTCACTCAATGTACTATGTAAATTATATATTTGATTAAAACAGTGAAATTGAAATTATCATAATATTGTCATTTTTTGTAATTAATAGTATATGCGGTTTTACTGTTTGTGTATTATCTGTTTTCATGCAGAAAAGGATTAATATTGTATAATTGCAAGGACTTATGTATATGATATGTAGAGATTTCAATAATTATATTTAATAATTCCATTGTTTTCAATTTCCTTATGATTCTGCAGAGGAACCTAAAAATATGATTTAACATACATAAAATACCTATTATGATATCATCTCGAATGTACGTAATTAAAATTATAATGAATAAATTGAATAACTTTAATGTAATCACTTCTAGTTATTAAGTTTATATTCTAGTCACACATTAATAAGTCTGTTCAGTATAATTGTAAAATTAATAGCACTTAGTTGTATGCAGGTTGATTATAAAGTATGGTGATTTCTTGAAAGTATGTAGTTAACTGATACATAAAAGAGATTGACAATAGTGACAGTTTCTTGCAGTCTTCTCAGCACAGCACTAACCTACAAATCGACACGAAGCAGTGGCACAGTAAAAAATATAATTGGGACTTGTAAGAGCCTATTTAAAAAAATAAATTGTTTTTATCTCCTTTGTTGATTTTATTTCGATGCCACTCCCATTGTAAAAGTTGTGAGATATCGGACCAGCTGATTACTTAATCAGTACTTTCAAGGAATTAAACGACCTCATATTCAACCTGTATAAATGAGTTTTCTTATGAAAACTGTAGTCACATTTCCGCCTTAATGTCTTATGAAAATAATTCAAATAAACCATAATATTATGGTTCTTCATAATTTGTTCAAGAGTGTTCAATATATGTATAAATCATGAAACGTTAATGACGCAACTAGCAGAAGCGTCATCAACGCGTAATAGTCAAGTATTAATAAAACTGACATATTGTAATGTGTAATTCTATTTACTAAAGTGTTTTTAAACCTATATGGGTGTTTTCTGAATTACTATGTCACCTCTTTACGAACTACACTTTTACACAATTTTATATCTAACTGTCCAACTGTATCATAATATTAAACCATAAAATGTTGGGACGATTCTTATCAACAGTTATTATCACTATGCAAATTTATGTGATAAAAATAAACATATAGATAAAGTGAATATGAGCATTTATTAATCCTTTATGAGTCAATAGATAAGGGAATGTTTTCCAGGATTCGTGACCCGTTTGAAAGCGTACGCGATAAGCTGTGATAGGAGCTTCGGTCAAAATAGTTAAAAGCCGTTCATTATTATTATCGAATTCTACCATTTCCGCGATGCCGTTTCCCCAGCGGTCGCAATTGTATGTAGATTGAATCACTCGCAACTTTCTATTTTAATTATGTACACTGTTGATTTTGTTTAGGCGTTTCTTTCTATATCCGCCCCCATAGTGAGCTCGATCTATGTATGAGACCTTGTTTCACTTCACGGGCGCGCCCACAGACCCGGTGTAACGCGACACTTGTTTTGCATCATAGCGCGCGCTTAAATAAACACATAGGCTAAGTTAGATATTGTGTTCATTTCCATTGGACTGTGTCAATTCTTATGTTACTAGAATGTCGACATACGCCCGCCACGTCACACTGCCATTATTATTTTTTATCGAGTTTGTGATTAGACCTAGTCGTTTAGTCATAAGTGATACACATTTTATGAAACTTTTTACACTTGTCAAGGCAATAAAATAGTTGTAGATGGTAATTGTTGTTTCAATTAATTGAATTCAATTAAAATACCCGAGTCAATTGAGGTTCATTTGATTGGTCGAGGGGAGCCGTGAGGGCGACTGGCCGCTGGATGTGACTCACGCGATATGAGGGCGACGCTGCGATGCAACTGTGATGGAAGCGCCGCCGATGGCGACAAATATACCTCAAGACAAATATTTAAAATTGGTTTTATTGATAAATTTGCAAAAAAAAAAGAAATTAATAGTTAATGTACATGTCGATTATTGATTGCAAAGATAAAAATATACAGTTCTTAATTTGCACAATATATATAAAAATATAATTCAACTCAGATCAAAGTCATTACCAATATCCTTGTGCAGTAAATCTTACATGTTAACAGAAATGCAAATGGAAAAAACATCTAATCCCGTAACAATATTTGAACACCTATATAATTATTACGTTTAACAAAGTTTATAGCAGCAAAACTTAGGTTGGATTTATATAAATGAGCCAGTAATCATAAAACTTTATCCATTTACAATAACGATAATTTTTTATTTAAAGTTTTCAATTTCATAGGTGAGGGGTTATAGTCCAATTTAGTGTGCCTGTGGTATGCCTCTTACCACTGCACCGGACTTCACTAGACGCTGAAGACACTACGGTCAGCAGGGTGCGATCACCTAAGGCTCACTAATATTTGTTCAAAGGTTACCAAGTCCTAAACGGTGTTGCATTATCAACTTTCCTTCGATACATTTGAATTATATAACAAGACAATAATATATCTGAAAAAATTTAATGTATCCTTAATATTAAACATTACTTACATGCTGGTACAGGCCTGCTGGCACATTTTCCAGGTCTCTTCTGAGCCTGCATATTCAACTTTCATTCGAAATGTTCAGAAGTTTGGGGCTCTTGTAAACGTTAGTGCATTAAGAACAATATTACTAGAAAACTAGAAAATAAATCATCTTTCCATACATTGCTATGTTCAGACAGCGAAGAATTATTAATAAATGCACATCAAAAGTTTGAATCAAATATAAGACTACAGTAGACAATTTTTTACAAAATGAAGTGTAACTCTGTCACATTTAAGTGTATTTAAATGCCCTTGAGATAATGTCACGGTAAATATACGCTCATTGTTACTTTTCCTGTTCAAAGCGACAGTCTGGCTGAACTTAGCATTGTTACTTCATTTAATATTAATAGAATAACATTAGTTATTTTGAAAAGACTTGAGTTTGGCTGTGACCTAAATTATTGGTCCATGACAACTACACTTTTAATTAACATTAGATAAATGAATTATAGTAATTATTGCATGTCATTTACCTATTTTCTCATATTGATTAATTTACAATACACCTACATTGAATCCCACTGCAATTGCCATGGATTGGAATACAATTCATTTTAACATTAAACTTCTGAACCTAACAGCATCCACACATTACATTTGGAATTTCTAGAGTGAAACACACACAGAATCGTTGAATCTATCCTCAAATATATCTCATTTAACTATAAAAAACGGACCAAAATGTGTATTAGCTACATTTATTCGGGTAGGAATTTGGATACAATCCACGATGCTCTGTGCATTTTCCACTCATGCTAAAGCACTGGATCACGATACGGCTCAACAAATGCACATTCTCGAAATGCTACAGGTGTTCGCCAAGCGACGATGCTCAACACCCGATCTAGTTAACTTTGGGAACTGTCAAGAGCCAAATCCGGGTACGAGAAGTCTTTCAAATTATTAAATATTGTATATCTAGACGTTTTGGAGGCTCGCAACACTTACAGAAGACGACACACTCGATTCTTCCTCACTTTCCTTTCCTCTTTGGGCGACTTCTTGTTGATCTGTCTTACTAAATCGTAGAACACGTCGTTCACATTAATTTTCGCCTTCGCAGAGGTTTCCATAAAGGCGCAGTTGAAATGGCGTGCCAGGTTCCCGCCCTGCTCCTTGCCCACCACGCGCTCAGCCTCCAGGTCGCACTTGTTGCCCACCAACACCATCGGCACGTCGTCTTTATCCTTTACCCGCAGGATTTGCTCCCTCAGATCCTGTAGGTCGTTAAACGTCGATTGTGCGGTGATCGAATACACTAACACGAACCCTTGACCGTTCTTCATGTACAAATCCCTCATCGCGGTGAACTGTTCCGTGCCGGCGGTATCCAAAATTTCGAGCATGCATTGTTGACCGTCCACTTCCACCTGTTTCCGATAGCTGTCTTCTATGGTGGGGTCGTATTTCTCCACAAAGATGCCTTGTACGAACTGTACCGTGAGGGCAGACTTTCCCACGCCTCCACTACCTAACACGACTATTTTGTATTCGCGCATTATTAACTATTTTGTGTCACGTGTTGTTAATTATTGAAATCAAAGATCAAATCGCTAAAAAGCACATTAACTAGTGAGTTATTGCAAAAAAACTTTTAACAAGTCAAACCGCCATGACACAGTAACAGGGCGATGGCTCACTTCTTCAATGTTGCCATTTAAAAAAAGTTAAAGTATGTTGGTGATAAACAAGCCATCATGTTTTTTTTTATTTAACACGTTTTATTACTTACGCGTTTTACTTTTATGAATTTGATTGAAAAAATACTTTGTGTTGAAATGTAACAAAATGTTGTTTTTTGTACCGTACACGAGCTTTGATTATTAAATACTAGTTCATTCCCGATCGCCCGACCCGATATATCATCACAATAGCACGCAATGGACATACACTTTGTCTGCCTGCCTAATCTATGCAGTGCAGTGTTCAGTCATCGTTCTAGTTATTTAATGTGACGTCAGAACGGCACGGGTCGGTCGGGAAGGATGTTGTTAGAGAATGGAGAGTGGGAGGACGTAACAAATAATTCAATCGAAATACCTAGGCTGTAGGTTACATTAATGGTTGTATTACACAGCTGACAAACAACTGCACTGAAAGTGACTGAGATAATCGGCCACAAACTTGTTATGATGAAATTAATAGTTATTTACTCTATCTAAGTAGATTATTTTATTTCTTGATGCAAAAAGAGGGTGTTAAAAGTTTGACGCCCTTGCCTGTGTTTGCCTTTCTGTCTGTTATAGTAGTTTATAGAAACGAATAAACCGATTTGAATTCTGTTTTAATTGAAAGCTTGTATAAAGTAGTTCATAAGCTCAGTATGTTTATCTGATTCAGGCTGTAGCTGCAGATAAGGATCCGGAGATTATAAGCTCATCTAATCTCCTCTTTTTTTGGTGAAAGGATCTCAGTTATTTCTGAACTGAAATAAACTTTTTTACTCGTCTAATCGAATTTAAATTCATCACTTAAAATCTTGAATATAAGTTGAATTAAAAAAAACCCAACTAATAAAAATAAAAACGCTCCTCACCATACCAATAATTAGGCTTGAACCTCACAAATAAGGTAGTAAATAAAAAAAAAAGTTTTACTTTTTACGGGTTTTTTAAGACGGGGCCGCGGTTGTACTGCGTCGCCCGTTGCCAAGCCACACCATCAGTAAATTTGAATACTGATCGTATAGCAAAAATTATCCATCTGGGATTCAGGGTGGTCGGGCAAATGTTTTTAAACCATAATTCTTAAAAATAAGATTGATCTTACAATTATTAAAATTTCTCTAGAATGAATTAGAAACGAAAATCAACCAAACAAGGCGATTCAAGTAAGAGGCTAAGAAATTTACATAATCGAGTAAGGTATACTATAATAATTGTCTATAGTTAGAGGTTTCACCATTGACTTAAGATGTCAATGGTTTTTACAGTGGTCATTAATTTATTTGTGTTATGCCTAGCGTAAAGCCATAATTGAGGACGGACCGACGCACACAACGGACAAACGCGCCATTGGTCAGTTCTTCGGTCAACTTCCGCCAGCCCACCAGCCCGACTCCATCCCCTTCCTGTTCCGAAACAGTCCTTAATCGATATTAACTATAATATATTAATCGATAAACCTTATAGCGGTGGAGCTGGACCTATTTTTTTGTACTATGAGCGAATTCACAAGGATAGCACATTATATTATTTGTTATTATAAGATAAATTAAGAAATTAGAAATATTATATAAATTAAGAATGGAAAACGGTAATGTAAATAAGGATAATACTATCGCATTGGGGTTCTCCTGTAATGATAGTGTAAAGTGGTGGTGGTTAAATAAATAAATAATAAATAAATAAATAAATAAATATTCGTGTTTTCAAACTTGGTCCGATTTTATATTGGCCTACACCCACTCGAGTTGCAGTAAGCTAAAATCGATGTATGCTCAATCCGGAACAAGAAGTGAAGAGTCGACGGTCAAAGCAATGTCAAGACGCGTCAGTTCCCCGTTAGCCGGTGACAGATGGAGGCGGACGCGGCTGCGGTCTCGTCCTAACATTGTAAGGTCAAACGCTGCCATTGGTCGATCTTTGGGCTGGCGGAAGTTGACTAAAGGATAGACCAATGGCAGCGCTTGACCTCACAATGTCAAGACGAGTCCGGAGCCGCGTCCGCCGCAGTGTGTCACCAGTTTAAGTTTTTAAGTTTTTTTGATTGGTTAAGCCGACGACAGAAAAAAGATCTTGTAATTAAATAAAATAAAATCAATTTCATTTTGAAAATTTGATTGAGAAATTTTTCCTCCTATTACCTTGTTTTCAGGTTGTTTTCGTTTTATTGTAGTAATAAACGCACCGGAAGTGGTCAGACCAACAGGTCAAACGCATTTTTTAAATTTTATTTAAAAGCTGTATCATAAAATACATACAAACGGCGACAGACGCGGCTCCGGACTTGTCTTGACATGGTAAATTTTACACAATTTAAAATTATTAATAGTTGATATTAATATGGATTTCATAAAAGGCAACACTGAAAATCTGTCAACAGACAGGCTGATCTTTTGATTCAACTACTACCCACTAGATGGCAGATGCAGACAATATTTTTTAAGTACTACAATGTACCTAGTACTTATAAATTACTTGATATTTAATAAGGGGTACGTAGTATTATTACTTGTTCAGTGTATGGGGTGGCCCACAGAACAAGAATGACGCGCTATTGGTGGACTTTGGGATGTAACCTCATCTTGGCATAGGCACAGATTCGAATTTTTAAATTTAATTTAAGTAACTGCTAAACACCGATTTTATCCCCTTTTTTCAACCGACTTCAAAAAGGAGGAGGTTCTCAATTCGTCGGTATCTTTTTTTTTTTTTTTTTTATGTATGTTCAGCGATCATTCGTTACTGCGTTGACCGATTTCGATAATTATTTTTTTGTTTGAAAGGTAATACTTTCAGAATGGTCCCATATAAATTTGGTTAAATTCTGATGATGGGATCTATATAAGAAAATCATCAAACATTGCATAAACTCCGTACCACGCCAACTGATTTTAGTATCTATCTTACCTATATCTCTGCCAAATGTGGACCGATTTTGATGATTCTTTTTTTAATGAATAGCTTATACTTCAAAGATACTATAATAAAACATTTTTGGAAAAAATTTCACCCCTAAGGGTGGAAAAATAGGAAATGAAATCGGTATTCAGCAGTTAAATTATGTTTGCACTCGTAAGATTTGTTTTGATTAGGATTTATCACTAAAATGGATGAAATAAGTTAATTTTATAAAAAAAAGAAAAACCGACTTCAAAAAACTAAAACGCTAAAAATAATCTTAACACTTAAGTACCTAATCAGTTACTTTTGGAGTCGGTGCCAGTCAATGAGAGACGGATTTTATCCCCTTTTTTTCCACCCTTAGAGATATTTTTTTTCCGAAAATGTTTATTATAGTATCTTTGAAGTATTAGCTATTCAATAAAAAATGAATCATCATCGGTTTACATTTGTCGAAGATATTGGGTAACATCACAAAACAGGAATGACATGCTACGGTCCGCTGGTAACATACTCGTAGTACAAGAATCACGAACCAAAACATTATCTGGGTATCTATATATTTTGTTATTTTCTCAAAAACTGCTGAATCAGTTTCGTTAAAAATTTTATGGGACCACCTCTGAAGTATGTTCTACCAAACAAAAAAAGCGTCATCAAAATCGATTAATAATTATTGACGAAATAATCGCGTAATACATTAAAAAAAAACAGTCGAATTGAGAACCTCCTATTTTAATGTCAGCTGAAAATGCTTACGCATGGGGTGCCAGCTAACCCTTTTTTTCGACTGAACCATTTTGCTATTAAGATTCTTTAACTTTGCACTAATATCGCGGGCTTCAGGCCAAAAGTACGTAAGCACAAAACCCTTACTTTTTAGAAGACCCATAAAACTATCATCTTTTGCAATGTTTCGACCGTCTGGTGTAGTGGTTCGTGCTACTCGATGTGCTCCGTACTACAAAGCCTAGCGGTTGCCGGTTCGTATCCCAAAAGGGCCAAATATTTGTGTAATAAGCACAAAAATTATACGTACCTAAGTTATGGATGTTTATAAACGTATTTATGTATGTTTATCCATTGTCTAGTCGCCATAGTATAAGCTATGCTTGGTTTGGGACTAGCTTATTATATGGATACAATTGTGATTGTGGATACAGTTTATTTACCCATTTCACTTCTATATATTTTCCTGTACAGCATGTGGGAATAAAAGCACTTTCTAAATACATCATTGTTATGCTTTACATTTTCCAAAAATATGTTTAAGCCAGCCATTACGTAACTTACGTCTCATTGGCACGTCGATATTTTGATAAAGCATAGTAATTTTTGTTTCAAATACTAAACAGTGAGTTTGGTGGTCACAAGCTAGCGATAATTTATGGTTTTAAATTATCTTTTTATTAAAAAAAACCGGCCACGTGCAAGTCGTACTCGTGCACCGAGAGCTCCGTATAAACTGTAGGTAAGTGACATAGAGTTCGTCTTATCGGGTACCAACTCTGAAAGATTTTTTACCTATTTTGCCAAGTTTTTTTTAAAAATACCACACAAACGGTTTTGATTTTTACCAATTATTCCGAGTTTGTTAAAAAATAACTACAAATGAACGGTTTTCTGAATATATGTTTTTTTATTCCCCTGTGAGTATCAAAAATGTGGCAGAAATAATTAGTCGTATTTTTTTTTTTATTGTGTTGATTTGGAAGTTATTTTTTTACAGTTGCAAGGGATTGCAGACTAGCCGAGAATTTTAACATGTCAGAATCCCGATTCCCGTTATTTAATATTAGTGGCAATCCTGTGTCGATCTGGTCCCAGTAACATTACATCAAAAACGGTGTTCTCGTAAACTTTTTATTTGACGTAAAATTATCAAAACATTTGAGTAAAATATTTAAAAAATGCGATGGAAAATGAGACATAAAAATATATATCTAATATTGGTTTCTTTCATTTTCAGTAGCATTACGAACTTTAATGGGCTAGTTTCTTGGGTCAAAAAATGATTATTCTATTAGTTCGTCAGTTAGATTATCAAAAAATATTAGACCCATATTTTGTCATCATTTTTTGTTTGATTGAGAAAAGAAAAAATATGTGTCCCATATTTTCTGTTAATCCAACTGACGGATTAATTAGATTTTTTTAGGAAACTAGCCTATTGCATTTTTTAGGTTTAGGAGAAATGGTACCGTTCAATCAATCTTAATGTTACTGGGACCGAATTGACACTGGATTGCGACTATTGTTTAATTCCGTAATAATGAAGTAATAAATAATAATAATAAATATTGGACAACATCACATACATTGCTCTGATCCTATGAAAAGTAGTAGCAGGTATTTGGGCATCCGTATTTGATATTATTATCAACTTGATACCCCTACGCGTTCCTAATTAAAAAAGGGTCTTGACTGACATACAGACGGACAGACAGACCGACGGACAACAAAGTGATCCTTATGGGTTCATTTTTAACCTTTTGAGGGACGGAACTCTAACAAACCGTATCGGAATCTGTCCATCCGTTTGGGAAATACGATGCCATGGACAGAAAAACAGAGAGATGCAATGCAAGATTATAACACCCCACTCTCTTTGGCATCAGGGGTTAAAATGTAATGATTTATTGTTCCACGTCAACCCTACTGAAGGTTATTCAGTGGCTAATAAGGTAACTTTGTAAGTGCGTCGCGAATATTAAATAACTCTGATAAGACGTCGTTACAAAGTTTAGTACTTACCTACTACAGAAATAAACTTGGCATTTCGTTAGAGAGAAAGCCCTTTTTACGATTTTGCAGGACAATCATAAAAGGCATAATCTTTATACTGCGATAAAAGGTTGTAGGCTGGTTGGAGATGCGGAATAAGTGTTAAACAAATAAGTAGGTAAGTAAAATTTACTTAGTAGGTACAGACAACGGGAGGTCAACCTACCCAGAAAGATAAAGGTCATTGAATTGATTTTCAACTTTATGTCTAACATGTAGAGATCAATATCGATTGAGGAAATTTGACGTTTTTTGGTAGGTTGACTTGCTGTTGTCTGTACCTACATAAGTTAAAAAAAGTTTGTAGAAATTTTACAAATTTTTTAAATCATTTTTTGGTACGTCTGTATCTTGATTTTGCTGAGTAAGTTTTAGTAGAGCGATTTTGCATATTAAGCGTCGCATTAATAACACAAATAAAATTAAATCTTAAAAAAAACTTTAAAAAAATGCTGCAGCTAAAAAGAGATGGTTTCGCCTGATCGCAATGATCAAGTTATACCATATACCATATAGTTATTCTACTCTTTGAAGTTAACCAACTACGATTTTAGTGTAATATTGGTTGTTGTGCGCGATCTACAATATAATAACATAATGCCTAGTACAACAAAATTTTGTAATAACAAAATACCTCAGTGCCTAAAGACGAAAGTCTACAACCAGTGTGTGTTACCAGTGAAACGTGGCGTCTCACTATGGGCCTCATAAGAAAGCTCAAGGTTGAACAGCGTGCTATGGAAAGGGCTTGGCGTTTCTTTGCGGGATCGAATCAGGAATGAGGAGATTCGTAAACGAACAAAAGTTGCTGACATAGCCCAACGGATAAGCAAGCTGAAGTGGCAGTGGGCGGGGCACATAGCACGTAGAACTGACGGCCGATGGGGCAGAAAGGTTCTGGAATGGAGGCCATGTACCGGCAAGCGCAGCGTAGGATGTCCACCTACAAGGTGGACAGACGACCTGGTAAAGGTTGCAGGAAGCCGCTGGATGCGAGCCGCTTTCAACCGGCCAATCTGGAAGTCACTGGGGGAGGCCTATGTTCAGCAGTGGACGTCCTATGGCTGAAATGATGATGATGATGATGATGAATGCCTAGTACAGACAACAGCTCGTCAACCTACCACAAACCGTCATTTTTTCTCAATTGATATTGATATCTACGTGTCTGACTTAAAGTTGAAAATCTGTTCAATGACCTTTAACTTTTGGGGTAGGTTGACCTACTCATATTAATGAAGATGCAAAAATCCAAAAAGTTAAAAGATTTTTTTCGATATAGAAGCCAGGGCGGGCAAATATTTAAGTACTTAGTTACTTGTCTCTCTTTAACCTATCTCCACCAAATGCTGAGTGTAGGTATCCTCCATAGCACGCCATTTCAAACTATCTTGAGCCTTCTGCGTCCATCCCCTTCCCGCCACCTTTACTAGGTCTTCGGTTCACCTAGCTCGCGGCCTGCTCACGCTCCTACCGGCCACTTCTAGGCCTTTACTCCAACATCTTCCTGCCCCATCTACTGTCCGTTCTTCCACAAATATGGCCTGCTGCGGCTTAATTACTGACTTTTAACAATTTAATTTATTCTTTATAAAATATAAATCATTCAGATTCATCGTGTAAATTAGTCGCTAGTTCATGGCATGGCGCGGTCATAATAACATTTCAGTTGAACGCGTTTCAGTTTCGGACGCTTGTTGTTTATAGCTCTGTAACTGGACAAGTCACGTTCAAATAGTGAATCTAGAAAGGTCTTTATATTGTCCGATTATGAGGTATTTTCTGGCGGGTTTTAGCCCTTATATGCAAATCATCGATTTACTCAACAATATGGAAATAGAAATTAAATGTAATTTATTTTGTTTTACAAAAATTGCACTATTATTTCATATGTCCCTGTACGGTTTTAGTATTGGCGATAGTTTACAGGAATTGTCAGTTCATACTAAATGTAAGTGAAAAATCAATAACATGATTTGGAGAAAGATGGTCCACATTCCGTATTGCTGGTCTATAGGGTATGAGCTCGTTGCCCAGCAGTTCAGCACGCACGTAAAACGAAAAATTATTCCCAAAGCACATCACAAAGACACATACAAAACCGAACAGTACATAAACAAGAATTATTTACTTACATTTATTATTAGAACATAAATAGGAAATAATAAAAACATACATCGAAAGCGCCGAGACACAGAAGTTTCAGTAATGTGAAAAAGATTATGACTATACAGAATTTTACGTTTAGATCACGTCACCTTGGCACAACTTTTTAATAAAACTGGCCCTTAAAAACTGAGGCCTGTAACCTGCAGTGGGACTGGGACGTTTATAGACTACCTTCACTTTTCTTTTAGGTAATAGAATATATAATTAATAAATAAATATTTTTCTGTTCTATTCTACTTTTATGAAAAGTATAATTTTTAGCTTCATCTTTTTTAAAACATTTGTATTTTATTTGTAGTCGTGTCGATCGTGTCGCCCCATATAAACACTTGTCCCACTAATTAGCATATTAATTGCAGCGAGCGTCGTGATTCGCCCCACCCGCGGCCCTGCCCAGGTAATGTCATTTCCCATGTTTTTGCCTCACTCACCATTTTACGATTTCACCATTTTATTTACGGCATGACGAAAATTTGCCGGCACCGTGCCAAAGGGTTGCTGCGATTATTAGAGCGCTTTTATGATTCTATGTGGGTAAAACAAGATAATTCGCCGGTTAAATAAACTGTTCAAACAATTTTGCTATGGCTATGTAAGTATAGCAACTGTAAAGTTGTATGTTTTGTAATAATTAAAATAAACATAAAACTTGAATAATCCAGTATGTCGCCTAAAAGTATGGGGTGTTTGTTTCAAATCCAGTAGTTTTGATTTTTTTATGAATTGTTTATGAAGTTGGCCTAATGAATAATCCAAGTGTGTGACCTAGAGCGCCGAATGCAACTTTATCAAAAATTGAAAAAATCGTGAAAATTTGCTAACAGCACAAATAAGAACTACCGGATTTGACGCAAGTTCTGATGTATAAAGTTACTGGACTATTAATGGTTTGAGAGTGTGTAGTGAACGTCTACCCACAATATGGAAAGACGACCTGGTGAAGGTTGCAGGAAGCCGCTAGATGCAGACCGCTTCCAACCAATCTGTAAGTCGTTGGGGGAAGCCTATGTGCAGTGGACGTTCTATGGCTGAAATGATTTAAGAGTGTGCCTGAGTGCCTTTCGCTTTGTCCCGTTTCTTTGTGTGTCAGGTGATAGGTTAAATAAGGAAATCTCTTTAGCTTGATGTTGTGCTTATTAATGTACCTAAACAGCTCTTAGGGCCTCCACTGCGTAAAGCGGACGACCGCGTTAGTATAGGTACACATGAAGTCTGTCCGACGCACGCAGCGGAGTATTTTAAGGTTCCTACACACAGTGCCGGCGGCACTGCCGCCTGCTTTTGCCGAGCAGTAAATGCCGCCGGCTTTTGCTGGGCGTTTGTGCCGCCGACAAGTGCCGCAGAAACGAAACAAGCACTAAGCCTTTTTAATATTACCCTTGATATAATAAATTAGCATTATTGTGAATGCAAAAAATAATTAGTTTGAATTGCACAAAGCCGCTGAGCATAATTATTATTTATTATTATTATAATTCCAGTTGCAACAGAACTGACCCTGCAACCCGTGCTGTACCTACTCTCTCAAATATAAATAATATAAAAATATGTTTTCTTCCATAATTAGTTCGTATTCTGGCAAGCTCAAGTTTGTTTTAGTTTCTTAGATTGGGTTTCTTACTTTCGTATGTAGTTTCGTATAGGTTAGTCTGAATTGAGTAATTGGTAATAATATTTTTAATTAGTGTGCAGGTATAAGTACCTATGTTTTAAGTTAGCTAAGATTCATGATTTTATTTAAAACTCCCGTAAGGTATTCATTTTATTTTGCGTTCTCTGTTGGCATTGTATTAAGAAATTAACTAATTAATTTATTTAAACTTTATTGCACAAAAATAAAATTCAACAAATGGTGGATTGAATGCCATGTGGCATTTTCTGCTAGTCGACCATTAGGCTCAACAGAGATGTTTTGTGTGCGCTGCAATATGAGGTTAAAAATTAAATTAATATACGAAGTATACATTTATACACTATTACTGTATACTATCGAGATTAAGTTATAAAACACATACCTAATTTTAGAGGCAAAGTTGTTTGTTATTATTATAGATAAGAGAGATAAGATAAATTTATTTCTCTATTAAAACTTAGCATAAATACATGAAACTTAAGTAATTTAGTTTAATCTAATTATTATAAAGTTGGTACCTAAACTAAGCAATAGTTTTGCGTGTATCTTAGGTATCTAATTAATACTCGTAAAAATAGTGCTTATGCATTATGAGCAGTTATCGGAATAGGTAGATTGATTTGATGTACTTTGGTAGTGCTAGCATAATATGGATATGTCTTTTTTTTAAGAACTAATCAGTGATGGGTAGTGGAAAAATTTCGTTCGGAAAAGAAAAGAAAAAAAAAAATTTTTTAATTAGTTTTCAAATTTTTCAAATATTTTTCTGATATTTTTCCTAATGTTAAAAATTCACTATGCTTAGAAAAAAAAAGATAATTACACTAAAATATCAAAATGTATTCTTTAACGATTACAAATACTTGTTCAATTAGAAATTATGAAATTTGAAGGAAATACACAGTGCCAGTGCCATGCCAGTGTAGGTATTTATTTTCGTTCAGGCTAAGGTTGAGGATACGCACTGTCATTTCGTCCTCATGAACATGTTTTCCTTTGAAAGCATCTACAAGTTTTAAAATATGACGATAAAGCAAATTTCTCATGCACGGTGGCACATATTGTAAATCCTCCATAAGTAAACTAGCAAAATGATAATTTCTTTTGTCGAGATTTCCTTGTTTGTCGACACACTTCTTACAGACACAATCAAAATCGTTTGTATCGCACTCTTCTGTAGCTGACTTATTTTGATTAGTGTCTTCTTTTTCTGAGCTTAACTGATCTTCGGGTTCAAAGATTGGTGAATTGTGCATATATGAAGATGATGCAGACGCTTCTTCAGTCTTATTTTTTGCTTTATTGCTTCGAAAACCTGTTGGTAATATGCTCTGCGACATTTCATATGCTTCTGTCTGAAAACAATCTGGACATGATTTACTTCTTTTTGCTAAGAAGTTACAATATTCCTATTTAATATTATATTACTTAATGCGTACTTAAAGTAAATAATAATGAAGAAAATAATGAAATTTAATGACCCACGGTACTTACCTGTACTCATGTTGACTAACTGCTGATACCAAAATCGTTGAACTTTTATGTTTTCAATATAATATTCACAATTTATGTTATACGTAGGTCACACTATAAGTTTTGCGTAACTTAAGAAAACAACATGTTATAACCAAAATATTATGTTTATTGCTGTTCAAAATACTCTCCTTTACATTTTAAACATTTTTTCATGCGATCGAACCATTTTTTAAAACAGGAGGACCACAGATCTGAAGGCATGTTTTCTACGTGCTGATTGAACGCTATCAATGCCTCTTCGGAGTTGGTAAAAGTAAAACCTCTCATCAAATCTTTGATTTTGGGGAAAATACAGAAATCACAGGGTGCTAGGTCGGGGCTATGCAGGATGGGTGACGAGTTGTACTTTTTCGGAAGCTAAAAATGACTGTTTTGTTGGCCGTGTGTGAAGAAGCGTTGTCATGATGTAGGAGAACGCGGCTTTTGGGTCGTCTTTCGCTTGCTTTTTTAACACCCTGGGTAAACAAATGGTAGAATACCACTCGGCATTAACACTCTTTTGATCTTCAAGTAGAATTGTACAGATGGGACCCGTAGCTGAGAAAAAAACGCGATCATTTTTTTACCAACGTTTCTCGCCTGCCTCACTTTTGTTGGCCTGTTCTCATTTTCAAACACCTATTCACAAGATTTCTGTTTTTTTTTCGGGTTCAAAACAATAAATCCACGTTTCTTCTCCTGTGACAATGTCATAAACAGCATTAGAATGTCCGTGCTCGTACTTCAGTAGCATTTGTGAGCACCATTTCACGCGAGCCCGCTTCTGCTCCGCTGTCAGTTCATGAGGGATCCAACGACAGCAAAGTTTCCAAACTCTTTATTCTTCGTGTCAAATTTTTTGAATTTGGCTCATACACATCCCCATTAGTCCTCGAATTGTCTCATAGGTAATCCGCGGGTTTTCTTCAATTAGCCGCTTAACAGTAGCCACATTATTTTCGTTGACGGCAGTTTAAGGCCGCCCTTCACGAAATTCGTCATGTAAAGAAACTCGACCTCTCTCAAATTCAGCAAACCATCGTCTCACGGTGCTCAAACAAGGTGCTTCTCTCCCAAAAGCATTTTGAAGACGAGCGGCAGTCGGTCGGCGGTCGGCGGTCTTGCGGAGAGAGGAAACTTTTAAAATCATAAAAAATCATCGCTCTAAAATCTTTTCCACTTAATTCCATTTTCATTGCGTACGTAGAACTTTAAAAGCAATTGACAAATCATTTCCCACCATTTGTTTTGTTTATTACTAAGAAGGTTGCAACGTTTAAAAAAATATAACATTCGAAATTCAAATAGTTCCCATTAGCTAGAAGTGCAAAACTTTTAGTGTGCCCCATGTAAGTTATTAATTAACGCATGCACCAATTATAAACGTAGGCAAGCAGAAATTGTAGTTTGATGTTGTTAAATGTACGGGGAACAAGCGCGGGTGTCATCAGCAACTAAATCGAATTTGTTAGACGAAAGGTTTTGGACAATGATAAATGAAGTTGCGGCACTTGTAGAAGGGAACAATTGCTTAATACAAAAAACCATTTCTGTGTGGAATGCATTAAAAACAAAACTATCAAGCGTTTTGTTAAATACTAACATTGAAGCCGAAGAAAAAGAAGGTCTGCTTAACAAAATAGAAACAAGAAAAACGTCAGCATTGAAACCTATCCATTTTGCAGCATGTTTATTTGATCCCAAGAACTGTGGTGATCATTTAAATAGTGAGGAAGATGCTGCAGCCATGGAATTCGTCAATGAAATGGCGGCATACTTAAATATTGAATTTTTGCTCATATAACAACAACGTGGGGTGACATGGTTGTCACCCCACTTTCCTGGTGGCAAGGCATTTGTAAATGCACAAAATGATCAATCAAAAGAAAAGTCGCTGAAGTAATTTTCACAGCTCCTATTACATCTGCAGCATGTGAACGCTCTTTTAGCACAATCAGCGGAATCCATACAAAGAAGCGTAACAGGCTGCTTACGGATAGAGCTGGAAAAATTTACTTCATAGTATATAATTGGAACATGGAAAATAACTCATAACATTGGAGAGGAAGAAGAGGTCCCACCAACAAAAGACTTGTTATTTGTAAAAACAGATGAAGTACAAAATAGGGATAGTGATGATGAGTTATATGCAAGTGATGATTCGGATTCTTCTGAATCTGAATGAGGTACCTAATTATTTGCTTCGATTCAGATATATTATCTACATCAGTATCTCGTGTATTTGCAAACAATAAGTCTCATGGTAGATTTTCATCAGGATGAGTGATTGTTTAAATATTGGACGATAATAGGTCGATGATTCAGTACATGCCTTCTTTGTATAATTTTATACTCGTAAAGATGTAAAGCCTTTAAGAATAGTGTGATTTTAATGATTCTTGTCAAAATTTTACAGTAAACAATATTTTTCCATGAAATGTCCGTTTATTTATTTTTCCGAAAAATAAATTAAAAAATTTCTATGATTTGAAAAGTTTCGGAAAATTACCCATCACTAGAACTAATGCAAAGAAATTCCGAAATCCCGGAGGCATGTCCATATTAACATCAATGTTCGAGATCATTAACCCCAAATCAATCTACCTATTCGGATCACTAATTAAGAGTTTGAACCAAGGATCGAAACCGGTTAATATTTACAGAATATAAAATACCTATTTCTAATATTTGATAGTAGTTGTAATAATTTGACCATAAAACTAAATTTGACATAACTTTTGAGTCGTTAGTTGGAGTATGTGATAATTAATTTAGCGAAAACCTTTACGATTCCGGTAAAGGTTTCATAGTAAAATAACCGGTTTACGATCCCTGGTTTAAACAAACCATTAAGTATTTTACACTAATAAAAATTTTCCATACAGAGATAAAGCATCAAATCGTCTAGCTCCATTTTAGGCAGGCATCTAGCTCGATTACTCTAGTAGTCTGCCTAAACCCACACAATATCAATGGCTGGTAACGGCTACGGCGGGATAATGAGATGGTCGGCTTTGATTGCCTCGGTAGGTATTTCATTAACTGAACTCTACACAGTAGAAGCTTGTCTGTGTTTGTGTTGTGCCCATTATTTTGAACGATTTAGGATATAATTAAATGACGAGACCTTGAAATCTTTTTTTAATTCAGCAAAACGCCGTGTTGCCGAAATCGAAAATAAGCTACTCCATTGATAGTAAATAAATATTGGTCAACAACACTTCACATACATTTCTCTGATCCTATGGTAAATAGTCAAATCCCTTGTGTTACAAAAATCAGAAACAACGACAGTACCACAATAACCAGACCCGAGACATTATACAAAAGTATTTTTTCTACATTGACCGACCAGGAATCGAACCCAGGACCTCAGAGATAGCGACTCCAAGTCCGATATGCTCGCCTCTCGGCTACGGAGGTCGTCAAGTCGTAGTACTATCGATATTTTGGTTCACTTCAATACTGTTAACATGCACCAATAGTATCGATAATTATATACACCAATCGATAGTATCGATGCTATCAATATTATTATTATTCAAAACTTTAATATTACAATTAACATTTTGCGAACTATATTTTTTACAAAACAATCGATAGTAAGATAATTGCTTCTCTGGACCTATGTACTAGTATCTACAGTGTGTAACGAAAAGGTGAAATAAAACTTTAAGGGGTTATTCTACGGCTAAATTACATCAACTTTTTCTATGGGACCAACATCAAAATCTCAAAAAAAAATTGACGTTTCCATACAAACTGATGCCAGCTGGTCGCGTTTTAGTATGGGAAAGTGTTTTTTTTTTTGCGATTTCGATGTTGGTCCCATAGAAAAAGTTGATGTAATTTAGCCGTAGAATAACCCCTTAAAGTTTTATTTCACCTTTTCGTTACACACTGTATATACTATCGGCAGTATCGACACAATCGATAGTCATACTATCTGTCAGCCATAGATAAACTATCGCCTTGCTATCGATATTCACTGTCGATCCATAACATTAGTGTTTATGGGCTTAGCCATAAACACTAATGTTATAATATATATATAATATATATATAATAAACACTTTGTATTAGTAATGTAGTCAACTGATTTGTTTAAAAATGGAATGAGTAAAGTGCTCACTAAACTAAAAGGAGATGAATTTGTTCAAAACAGATCACTTTTTCTATGGGGTCCATATCGGATTCATAAAAAATAAATTATTCGATGTTCCATAGTGTCTTCCTCATTTACTGCTCTCAGCTTTGTGTGTATCATTGCTCCGCCTTGTTGGAGGACGCCCTGTGCTGAATAAAAGAAAAAGAAAAGAAAACTTTAGCACCTTTAACAAGAAACCATAAAAAAGCAAGAGATCAGACAAATATTTTAAATAAAACTTAAATATAGGCTGTGGTATGATACAATAACGGTCTCCAAATTTGGCTGTGGTTTGGTACCAAAATAGTCTTCTCTCAATTTATGGCAGTGTCGGCCGCGAAAGTGTCCTTGCCACTATAATACCAAATCAGTGCCACTGGTATTCTGTCAATGCCGTATTACAAGAAAGGGAGAAGGCATGTTGACTGGGCAATCAGACAGTCGACAAAATTATCATCATCATTTCAGCTATAGGACGAAGACAGATAGGCGGACAGTTGGCTGGAACATAGGCCTCCCCTAATGACTTCTAGATTGGTCGATTGAAAGCGGTCTGCATTTAGCGGCTTCTTGCAACTTTTCACCGAACCTTGTCCTACGTGGTACGTTGTTGGTACGTGGCCTCCATTCTTGAACCTTCTTGCCCCATCGACCGTTAGTTCTAAGTGTTATGTGCCCCGCCCACTGCTACTTTAGCTTGCTAATATGAGGCTATGTAAGCGATATCTCCGGATCTCATCATTACCGATTTGATCTCGCAAAGAAACACCGTACACCCTTTAAAAACAACAGATTTAAATCTTATAAGATTTCATAGTATACAATTGCTTGATTTGCAAAAGACCAATGTCATATATACAGCGAAAACCAGTGTCATGGCCTACGCAGGCAATGGCTCAAGCTGAGCGAAGTCCTTTTAATCTAAACATATCACAAACATGAACTGGCACTGCTTTCTATTTTCAACCGACTTCAAAAAAGGAGGAGGTTCTCAATTCGACTGTATGTTTTTTTTTTTGTATGTTTGTTACGCGATTACTCCGCCAATTATGAATCAATTTTAATGATTCTTTTTTTGTTTGGTAGATCATACTTCAGAGGTGGTCCCATATAAATTTTATCGAAATTGATTTAGAAATTTTTGAGAAAATCAACAAATATATACCCAGATAATATTTTGGTTGTGGTTCTTGTTACCTATCTTCGACAAATATGAGCCGATTTTGATGATTTTTGTTTTATTGAATAGCTTATACTTCAAAGATAATATGATAAAAGTTTGCAAAATAAAAATCACCCCTAAGGGTAGGAAAATAGGGGATGAAATCGGTGTTCAGCAGTTAGATTAGGATTTATCACTAAAATTGATGAAATAAGTAAATTTTATTTAAAAAAATAAAACCGACTTCAAAACACTAAAATGCTAAAAATAATCCTAACACTTAAGTACCTAGTCAGTTACTTTTGGAGTCGGTGCCAGCCGATGAGAGATTCAATGTTTTTGATTGCACCGACTCCAAAAGAAACTGATTAGGTACTTAAGTGTTAGGATTATTTTTAGCATTTTAGTGTTTTGAAGTCGGTTTTATTTTTTTTATTACCTATATCTTGCATTTTCTTTGCATTGTTTTCTTTTCTTGGTTGTTACTGTGTTGCGTATTGTAATTTAATCGTGCTTTTTAGTACTTATAGTATGTTTTCTATGCTATTTGTGTGATGCCAAATTCAAATTGAATGTTTTTCTTCGTCTTCTTCCAATGGCACTGCTTGAACGCCCCGCTGCACGCTCAGCGAGTTTGCGGTATAAATAAATACTTACTGGTAACATTAGACTTTGCCGGGTACGGGAGGAGTTCTGACTAAAATTATGGTTGAATTTTAGCTATGTTTGGGAAATAAAAAAACTGCCTAAAACTTAATTACATTTCACTTGACTGGTGGTAGAAGTAGAAACATTTTGAACTATAGCGAATCTCGAAAGCGAATTGTCTTTATCTTTAGCGCCTTTGAAAAAAAAAAACATTATTTGTACTTTGCAAACATGTAAGTTTTGTTGGTGGTCTCTACAAAAAAAAAACAGAACGGGTGATCTCTTTTCACTGGTTTACATAAACTGGTTTACTGGTTTATTTAACTGGTTTACTGGTACGTACAGCGAATCCGGGAGCATAAAGCTCTAACTACGAGAATCGTAGTACCTGCTACGGTAAGCTGTACCCATTTCTGCGAAACAGATTTAACTCTAACTTATCTCCTTATTAAACTTTGTGACTATGTTTAGTGCTAATGTGATCTAAAATCCTATAGAATGGTTCACCATTCTATAGGATTTTAGATCAGCATTGCATCGTTCTTGTGATTACGTTGATTAAACTAGTAATGTTGATTTTTCGAATGACGTTCTTATATCGATCAATCGCTTTTGGCTATTAGGCCGCCTGAGGGCCAATTCCCGTAATTTGACAATAGTCGCAATCCGATGTCGATCCGCTCCCAGTAACATTACGATCCCAAACGGTATTCTAGTAAACTCAAAAAATGCTATTATAGTTCGTAATGCGACTGAAAGTGAAAGAAACCAAAATTAGATATTTTTTTGCTCTGTTTTTAGTGTTATCTAAACTATCCCAAGTTTTAATAATTTTACGTCAAATTGAAAGTTTACGAGAATACCGTTTGTGATAGTAATGTTACTGGGACCGGATCGACATCGGATTGCGACAATTGTCAAATTACGGGAATCGGGCCTCTGATTGTACATAACTGTGTCTAGTTTGTTATAACCTTTAATGTTTTTTTGTGTAATTAAGTGTCTGTCTATCTGCCGACAACTACCCTCCACCAATCCGCAATAAGCCCACGTGGTGGAGAATGGCCCAAACCATCGTGACTCGTGAGGCCAGTGCCCTGCCGTGGGACGTGGCACACGTTACTTTTACTTACTATTTAGTAAGTCTCCGACATAGCAACACAAATAAATATATTACCAGCTACTTTTTAGGGTTCCGTAGCCAAATGGTAAAATCGGAACCCTTATGGATTCGTCACGTTTGTATGTCTGTCCGTCCGTATGTCACAGCCACTTTTTTCCGAAACTATAAGAAATATACTGTTAAAACTTGGTAAGTAGATGTATTCTGTAAACCGCATTAAGATTTGCACACAAAAATAGAAAAAAAAACAATAAATTTTGGGGGTTCCCCATATTTAGAACTGAAACTCAAATTTTTTTCGTCAAACCTATACGTGTGTATCTATGGATAGGTCTTCAATGATATTGAGGTTACTAATATCATTTTTTTCTAAACCGAATAGTTTGCGCGAGTGACACTTCCAAAGTGGTAAATGTGTAACTTCTAAAATAAGAGAATGATAAAACTAAAAAAAAATACGATGTACATTACCATGCAAACTGAAAACCGAAAATTGGTTTGAACGAGATCTAGTAAGTAGTTTTTTTAATACGTCAGAAATTGTAAACCGCAATTTACCTTTCGTAATATTATGGATTTCTAAAAATACCATAACTATGACTCGATTGTCTGTCGTGATGGGTTTGTACGGAACCCAAGGTACGCGAGTCCGACTCGCACTTGGCCGGTTTTGTAATACTGCAGAACTTAAAAGTGAGTAAGATATACGGAGTAGGTTAAATCAGAGTTCCTTATTCATTCGGGAGTCTAAAAAGGAAGCAAACAAAACTAGTATTACGATAATGTCGGTAACTGTTACTAAACTTAGCTTACCTTGGGACTTACCTCAAAATTATTCGATAGCCAAATAGAATTTCGGTGAACGTATATTGGTCTGCACATAATTAAGTTCCCGAGTCCCATAATTAAACTCGGATAGAGTCCGGTGAAACCAGTGAATCAGTGAGTGTAGAGTGGACAGGTTCTATCCTTTAAACACGTATCGTCGAAACTGTAATCCACGAGAGCACTACACGTTGATTCATCAAATGCACCGGGCTGATAACAGGCCATTCCTTCCGCCAGGAACTGAGCTAGCTCTCCGTGACAGGTGATTACGGCCTGCCCGCTCGCCGCTCGGCTCTCGGCCTGTAAGATATTACTAACATTTTGTTTTACAGGGTTGGCAGTAGTGTGAGATTGTCAACTTTTTAATTGACCAAAAAGTTAACGCGGCTTTGCCCAGACGAAAAATGTTTAAATAATGTGCCACCCCGATTGCCATCAAGGTCCTTTTATTCCTTTTATGGGTTTTTTTCATCCCTTATTCTTCTGATCAACAACTTTCACTAGCAACCCAACATCGAAATCACACAACAAAGGTAAATTTTCTTCTACAACTTGTTAATGATTTTCATGTTGAGGTGCGGTAGAGATGAGGCGAAGGACCGTGCGAATTACAAACCAGAAGATTAAATAGAAGCCAGAATAACGTGAACCTTATAGCGTTCATGGTCTAGCAGTGGACTTCCGAAGGTTAATGATGATGATTGAATACTAACTACCCGATCAAACTGCATGGGCCGTATTTAAAAGTTGAAGCTTCTTTCTGTGATTTCGATATTGATCTTGTATGCATTTGAGACGTAGAATTAATTAATTAAAAATTTACGGAAATATTTATTAATTTAATAAAAGCTTGTTAATAGGAGTTTACATTATTTGTCAGGCTCAAATCCTACGAACCTTGTAAACCCTCAGCTTAACGAAACGGAATACAATGAACATTTTCTTTTTCGCAGTAGCATGCGTCTGCTTGGGGATTCACTGGAATTTGAGTTGCCAACCCTAGCCACGCCTGATGTGCTGACATCGCCCAGCATCAAACTTAATGCTTCACAAATTTTAGTTTTTATTTCTATTACAAAAGGTATTTTCTTCTTTTCTCTAAGTCAGTTTGATTATTCTTCTCTATTATATTTAAAAAATAAGTCACTGTAGTAAAAATAAATCCGGCTTATTTGTGAGAGTCACCTTATTGTTGTTGGCTGGTTGGAAGCGGCCTGCATCCAGCAGCTTCCTGCAACCTTTACCAGGTCGTCTGTTCACCTTATGGGTGGACGTCCTTCCCTGCTTTTACTGGTACGTGGCCTCCTTTCTTTTACAATATGCGATACGGTAATAATGCCGGGACGGCCGTTCCCCACCGCCAACAGGAGGCGTATCGTAAGAAACTAATTCCTGTAGCATGAGACGGGCAGCAGCGTCTGCGTGCGAAATCTTATAAAAAAACTGCGCTCGCAACCCGCCTGCCAAGCGTGGCGGGTATTGACAATCCACCTCAATATAAGTCATTGGGGGAGGGTATGTTCAGCAGTGGACATCCTATGGCTGACATGATGATTATGACTCAAATTTGAAATATAATACTTAAAAATTGTTATAGCGT
This sequence comes from Anania hortulata, assembly GCA_963576865.1. Classification (NCBI taxonomy): domain Eukaryota; kingdom Metazoa; phylum Arthropoda; class Insecta; order Lepidoptera; family Crambidae; genus Anania; species Anania hortulata. Next base: position 3,482,326 of record OY756399.1, on the reverse strand, counting down.
TCATGGTTTATCTATCCGTAGGAATTTATGTTGGCCAGTTGGAAGCCTGGCCTGGCCGGCATCCAGCAGCTTCCTGCAACCTTTACCAGGTCATCTGTCCACCTTGTAGGTGGACGTCCTTTGCTGCACTTGCCGGTATGTGGCCTCCTTTCTTTTACAATATGCGAAAAGACTTTACCCTCGACCTATTAGTTTAGTTTTAATTTATATTATGAATCGTGTAGGCCGAGATTATTCTGACGCGAATGTTTAATGCACTCTGTTGTAAGTGTCCCGCCTGTTAGTGTCGTTTGTCTGACGTAATCCTTCGTCTGTCCAGGTTAATCTTGTTTAATTGTGGCTGCTATTCCGATTTTTGAGATAGAAACAATAAAATAAGGCCCTGTTTTACATGTTAACTTTATTTAATTTTTTTACAGAACAAGAATATAGTAAATACAGAAAATCGTACTTGCTCTAAATCACTTATAAGTAAGCCATTACAAACTACCTACCTTATTTTTTTTATTAAATTTCACGAGCAATTCCGGCATGCTGCGATGCCGAGGCAAAAGTTTTTTAAAATATTTTTACACTGCCATCTATTAGAATAGAACTTTAGTAACGAGAATGCTTTACAAACAAAACAGTGCTATCGCGCATGGAATCAATAATTGAGGCAAAATGTTATTATTTAGAAGAAAGTCAGCGCTGTCCATTAACTAGTACTGTCCATTGACTAGTACTACCCTATCTAATATTTGCAGTTGGAGTATGAACCATTTGTAACATTAACAAAGAGCGCAACCTCACTCGTCTGTCTTGTTTAATTTTTTTTTATTTAGTTTTATCATTTTCTTCTCTAGTCTATAGAAACGTAAATCTTTATATTACTTGATTAAAAATATATTTAAAATCGAATGCCGTTTGATCGAATAGAAATTAAATAATGAGTGTTCTCCTGAAAAAGGTAATTTTATTTTAATCGAACAGTTTATCGAATCTTTTTAAATTTTACAATGTATTTTTTATTTTACGAAAATAAGAAATATTGATCTCATAAAAGTTAAAAACTTATGAGTTTTTTATGAGTAAGGAGTATGTAAAAATTGTATTTTCTCTTGATTTTGTTTTGTGTTTATTTTTTTGATTTCTTCGTTATTATGTTCGTGTCGCGATTGTGTCTCGTACCTAGATATTATTAATAAACAGGAACCTACCAATTTACGTGTAATCTATTTTTGTACACGTGGCGGTTTTACACATGGTTAGAGTGAGCACGGAGGATTTTACACCCGTATCCTCGTTTGATATTATGTCTTCTGAAAACGTTCCGAAATCGTGGGCACAATACTCGTATATACAGTAAGCACGCTTTCCACTAAGCGTAACGTGCTACTTACCTAGGCCATTAAACACAAGCTGTGCTGCGTTTGGCGTTTAGTAAAAAAGCTAGCACTCTCAAATTTCGGCTTGAATCGAAACTAATCTACTGGAATGGATTAATATTTTTTAGTGTATTTTGATATTCAATAATAATAAAGTGGCCCAATCAAAATATTTTTAATATTGACGTAGTGGCGACCTGACGATGTAGAAAGAAAATATACCTCCTTGTGATACGAGGAACCAGCCATTTTTTTTTGGCAGAGGCGTCTTCCAGCATTCCAGCACACGTAAGCCCATTTAGAAAAGGTTAGGAATCGAAGCTAAAGTGTCGGTGTGAGAATGACATCGGTTACAGCAGAGGACACGGCTTCTGGATATCTAATCTAGCCAAAACCACAGAATAACGTACATTAACTGACGACCGCCGTAGCCGAGAGGCAAGCATACCGGACTTCATGTCACTATCTCTGAGGTCCCGGGTTTGATTCCCGGTCGGTGAAACACAAGTGCTTTGGCTACATACCAAGCAATGTATGTGATGTTGTCCAATATTTATTTATTTAATATTTATTATTAAAGTACAGAAGTACATAGTCACTGCAGAAAATCCCAGTGGCGTACATTGGAAGAGACTTATGTCCAGCGACTTACTGGCGTAGTCTGATTTTATTATGATGATAAGTACAGAAGGCTCTCCTACTGGACCCACTTCTACTATGTCAAATATACACGTACGTTGTTTACTCGAGCGGTACCTACGTAATTGATTAATCGCAATGACGCCAAAACGTGCCGTATAGGGATAAATTTATTCTGATTTAGATATTATCGTTCCTCGAAATACTCCCGCGGCTCAATTACGTCTAGGGCCAGAGACTTGTTTAAATTCAGCATATTTTCCTGTTACTCTAAATAACAGCTAAATAAAAACAGCCAGTTATTTATGCAAATAGCCGTGTGGGGACGGCCGTAAAGAATACACTTCCCCACCGCCAACAGGAGGCGTGTCGTAAGAGGCGACTAATTCCTGTAGCACGAGACGGGCAGCAGCGTCTGCGTGCGAAATCTTATAAAAACTGCGCTCGCCAACCCGCCTGCCAAGCGTGGCGAGTATTGGCGATCCCCCCCGATGTTGGGTCATTGGCGTAGGCCTGTGTTCAGCAGTGGACTTTCTATGGCTGAAATGATGATGATAATGATTTACGCAAATTAGGAATATGCCGATGGAAAACTATAACCGATGAAAAGATTCTAAAAAAAAATCTATGAAGGATTCCAAAGGTATACAATACAACTCCCTAACGTTCCGGCTAAGCCACCATATGTTAGTTTGACCCAAAACGCGTCAAAATCTGCGTCATGAGCTGCTAATCTGTGCCAAGGGATACCTTTCAAGGGATGCATTTCCGCGCCAAATTTTTAATATTCGAACATAAGTCACAAACTAACTATGGTTTTGCAAAGGCTACGCGAACTAAGTCGCGGGCCATAGATAGTGTAAAAAAAATCATTTTTTTATTGCCAACTGTACCGTGACATCTAAGAATCTATAATGATAGTTATGTTGTAAAAGTATTCAGGAATCTTTATGAATTTTTATGAAGACCGTCTGGTGTAATGGTTCGCGCTCCGGACTACAAATCTAGGCGGTTGCGGGCTCGAAACCCGAAAGGGGAAAATGTTTGTGTGATGAGCATGTATTTGTACATAATTCGTGGACGTTTATAAACGTATCTAAGTATGTTTTCTCGTTACCTCGTCTCCATAGTACAAGCTTTGCTTAGCTTGGGGCTAGATAGTTTGTGTGATTGTAAAAACAATTTATTTATTTATCTAGTTTTACCGCTACTACTAGGCCCTGTCGACGTCTTAGTATACATACAATTGTATACAATTGTAATAGTTTAAACTATGGATCACCTACTCTCGTGCTCTTTTTTTAGAATGGCTTAAGCAGAGCGACACAAAATGCCGTAAAAGTTGCCAAGTTTTGGTCAAAATCCGTCTAGAGTCGACATTGTCATGACAGAAGTACATGTATAGTCGACAAAGAAATTGGTTGACTCCCCTAAGATTAAATATTTGCTAATAAAAAACTTAGGTTTATTTTCGCTTGAATTTAATTACGTCAGTAGTGTCATTTAAGAATGAAAGAAAGAAAGAAAGAAAGAAAATTGAAATATGTGATAATTTAAACTTGAAAGTGTAAGTCATACAATAAGCGTTAGCGAATTATTGTTTTACTGGGAGGAAACAGCATAAGGAAATACTGTCTCTTATATTTCCTCCCTTCTAAGTCCATAACACTTGTGTGGGCCGGGGTCACTCATGGTTAGCCATGAGCTTAAAACAGTACCTAAGTAGAGTGTTTTAACGTCAAACTCCATACAGAAAACTTCTAAGAGAACATTGTTACGAGGTGAGATGGCTGTACTCTTTATGCTAGCTCAGGCCAGCTGCTGAGAGATAGTTAATTGCACGAAATTTGTGTCCGTGTAATCTGCTACGTCAGCCCGAGCAAGTTTGTGTTTAGTTGGCTACTCCAGTGCTACTGCCGTTTTTATTTACTTAAACCTTGTCTAGTTAAACTAGATTTAATCTAGTCTCTGATGTTGTTTTGTTTTAATAATGTCCCTGGGAATAGTAAATATTTATTTTCTGGTACCAAGGTAATTAGTAGATACAGGTTGGTACCGACGAAACGTAATGGGAACTACATTAAATATTGAAAATGGTAAATTTAACTAGTTGGTAGCTCAGTAAGTAGTAATATATTCTGTCTCGTTTCATTGCGCGCTGTTATGAACGGTATTAAATGATAATTAATATTGGACAACGTCGCACGCTAAAATTAAGATTTGACTTTTAAAATCAAATTTAGGCAGATAGATAGACACTTTATGGCACTTTTTTATTAAATGTAATTAGTTATTATACGTACCGATTTTGATTGTATATTGTATATATTTATTATATTAATCATAATATAATTGTTTCTTTATTTTCAACATGTTGAATATTGACAAATCTCGATCTTTTTCTTACAACATGCTATGTACACATGTCTGTGGAACTACAGCCTATCATTGTTTCATGTTATATATATACATATTTTTTAATTGTCTTGTAATTGTTGTATTTCTGTTTTGTGTACTGAATAAATAAAATAAAATAAAATAAAAATTATTAAAGGTTACAAACAAGACACAGTTATGTCCAATCAGGCAGCTTTATCGTCAAAGACGTTCTCTCTCATACAACCTTTGGGTAGAGGAAATTAAGTTTAATTTAGTTTAGGAAGTATAAATTGGCTTTACGGATCGATTTTGTTTCTTATCTTTATTCTTTTGTTTGTGTTTCTAAAAAACTTTAATATCTTTCTCTGATTAAATTTTAATGAGCTTGAAGAAAAACAGCTGTTACTTATATTGTTTCTATAAAAGGTTCCCATCTATTTTGGGATGTATTTTCCGGGATGTTTTCCTGCCGAAAAAGCAGAACAAAGTAGGAATCAAATGCAAAGAGTGATTAGTCAATTAACAGCGCTGTTTACCGGCTAATTGATAAAGCATTTATTTATGTACAAAGGTATGCGAGGAAAAATATGTACCAATAATTGGTAAATATATTTCCTCGCATTCTTGAATAACGGAAAAATATCGAGAGGTAATACCCAGGATAAACTAACGCTGTGATAAATCTAGCTTAAGCTATCATTCTAGCTAGGCATATAGCTAGTGCGGCACTAGCTAAATTCCTAGTACCTATTAATGCCCAGATTGTTCTGACCCACCATTTGTTTTACAGATTAGCAAGCTAAAGTGGCAGTGAGAGGGACACATAGCACGTAGAACTGACAGCCGATGGGGAAAAAAGGTTCTAGAATGGAGGCTACGTACCGGCAAATGCAGCGTTGGTCGTTTACCCACAAGGTGCACCGGCAAGCACGTACCAACGTGGCCTCCATTCCAAAACCTTTCTGCCCCATCGGACGTCAGTTCTGCGTTCTATGTGTCCCGCCCACTGCCACTTCAACTTGGTAATCCGTTGGGCTATGTCAGCGACTTTTTTCCGTTTACGGATCTTTTCATTTCTGACTCGATCTCGCAAAGAAAAACCGAGCATATGTAGCCATTTCCATAGCACGCTGGACAAACTTGAGCTTTCTTATGAGGCCTATAGTTTTTTCACGTTTCAGTTTCATATTTATAACTGGTAACACACACGTCGTCGTCACGTTCGTCTTTAGGCACTGAGGTATTTTGGACAAAAAGACTTTGTGTAGTTTCCCCGAATGCTTCTCAAAATTGGATCTACACAGGATCACTTGTCCCGAGTAGACATATTTGTCAACAATTTCGAGAGAGAGCTCTCTAGTGATAGGCTGGGTAGGGCGCAACAAAAAAACCTGACAAAACGAATGGTGAATTTTCCACTATTACCTTCGTTTTGTCCATGTTCATCCGATGGCGTAGACCTGTTAAGAAACTCGACAGAGGCTATCGAGCATAGTGCCGAGGTCTTTAAGCGATTCTGCCATGACCACAATATCGTCGGAAAACCGAAGGTGAGTGAGTTTTTTATTATTATTTCTTTATAGGCCAAAAACCTCTCGCCTCTTGGGCGGTAATGACCGGCAATAGCACAGTTGGCCGGGATCAGGGCAAAAGAGAAAGAAATCGGCGGACGATGAGGGCGGTATCAAGCACCACCGCCTTCTGCATCTTTGCTGGAAGCGAGCCGCCGACCAATCCCAGTCTTTTCAGGTGTACACCTAAGGTGACTGGGATTAACCCGTTTGCCGATATAACAATTCAAATAGAAATCGCCTTCGTGTTCTGCTCCTATACTCGGTCCGACACCATTGTTACCTTTACTGTTTCAAATGCATAAACCATCCAGGATTACTTATCGTTCAAACTTTTATTGGCTTACATAGCTCGAATATATTATTTAACAGATCCATCAATACTTTACGATGAGAGTATTGTGTTAGCTGTTAGACTACGTACACTTGGCAACAAAAGCGGACACTTTTGACCTTATGTCCTATGACATAGGGTAATTTAATCGGCTGCTTTTAATGTTGACTGTCCAAACCTTCATAAACATTGGAAAATGTTTCGCTCCTAACATAAAATTTTACAGTTTTGTGTTTATCTGCGTAATATAAATAGGCATTGCTGTTGTTTTAGTAGGTGCGTACTTTATTTTCATTAGTATACAATATCGCGTTTTTAAAGGTAATTCTAGTTTTGAACAGTAGGAGAATTAATTATTAATTTTGTAGTTGTAGTTGTGTTTGAATAATAAAATACCTGCCAAGTGGGAGTCGGACTTGCGCTTAGTCTTAAAGATTATTCCGACTTTTCTGCGAATAATAGCATTTACAACGGATTTTTTTTTGGTTTCCCATAACTAACAAAACAGTAAAATAATGTGTTTGTCAACGGAAAAAAAGTATTATTCCCACACGAGTAAGAGTTTATAAACTTCTACAGTGAAATAAATCTTAAGAATTTTTGCTAGCATTACAAACAGCGCCCTAAATCTCTTGTACATTGTCGCGTTTGTCAATATGAATAGAGAACTCTTTATAAGTTGCCACTTTTCATGACACATCAAGTACCTACTAAGAAAATATAGTTTTATGAAATAAAAAACAAAGCCATGTATATATTTTTGAAAAAAATTTACATGTTCCTTGATGCGGTCTTGAATTAACTTGTGGGAAATCCAAAAGAACACGTCGTATACATATTTATTTATAACTTCTCTGTAAATTAACTGCATGTATTGCAGTTAGGCACCGCTGTAGCTCGATGCGGCTCCATGATAATGCCCGAACAATAAGTTCCATAAGAACATGGGAGTAGTAATTCTCAACTCCTGGGAAAGCTAGCGCCCCAGTACAAGCGATTAGAGTTCCAAAAGTTTTTCTTTTCTTAAAGTAGCAACGAAAATCATGAATTGCGAAGTTTGTACGTAGAAAGGATTGTTCTGGCATGAATAAGTAATCATCATCCAAGAAACTTTCGTATTTATAATATTAATAAGATTACACAATTTTTGCAATATGGATATTTTTAAGGGACTAGCTTCCGCCCGCGACTGCGCCCGCATGAGTTCGATCTGTACCTTAAAGTCTTTATCGACGACCCATGACAGTTCCCAGCTCAAAATAATCAAATAATACAATCTTCATCTCTTCATCTTTATTTATTTATTTATTTAGACTTTATTGCACAGATTAAAAATCATACAAAAGGTGGACTTAAAGCCATGAGGCATTAGGCTAAACAGAGACGTTTTGTGGGCGGTGCCATATAGGCGATACAAATTCAAATGAAAGGTAATTGTGAAATTATTTTTTAAAAGCATAAACTACATACAGTAAATAACGATATACATAAACTAAATACTATCATACATAGATTACATAGGCAAAATACATACGTAAATAAATATGACGACGATCATGAGACTACAATACCTAAGGGTTCAAGATGATGATTTCAATTTATAAAGAAAATGAGCACGGGCAAGTTTCTGAAAAGAGTATTTACAAGGGGCTTGTTTGATGTTTTCGGGGAGAGAGTTCCAAAGCCGAATTGATTGAAGGAGAAAAGAGTTGGAAATAAAACCAGTGCGGTGAGAAGGAGTGGAGAGAGTCAGTTTATTAGAAGAACGCAAGTGACGGGAGTGCGTCGAACTAAGAAGAGTAAATTGGGATTTAAGATAAGAAGGTGAATTAGGATCATTTAATATCGAGAAAAGAGAGGATAAAATTCTGACGTTGCGCCGAAGAGAGACGGGAAGCCATTGAAGCTGCGAACGGTACATGGATATATGGTCAAATTTGCGTAAGCAGTAAATAAATCTAATACCATTACTGACTAGACGATCCAACTTGTTGAGCAGGACTTGGTTTAAGTCAGAGTAACACACATCGGCATAGTCAATAAGAGGGAGAACCAGAGATTGCACCAGGGTGATTTTAGTTTTAACCGGAAGAAAATGCTTAAGTTTGCAGAGAGAGCGTAGTGTAGTGTTGACCTTTTTGCAAACTTCAGCAACGTGTGTTGTCCAACTAAGCGTGGAGTCTATGTGAAGGCCAAGGTTTTTGACACTCGAAACATGTCTTTTGCGTAACTTTAACCGTTTACACAGCGCATGCGACGGAAGCCCTCAAAAGGTTTTTTTTTTTTTCATTTTTGCAACATTTTTTTATTGATACTCCGCTCCTATTGGTCGTAGCGTGATGTAATATAGCCTAAAAACTTTCTTGATAAATACACTATCCAACACAAAAAAATCAATTAGAAGCAGTAGTTCCTGAGATTAGCGCGTTTAACCAAACAAACAATCACACTCTTCAGTTTTATACTATAAGTATAGATTAATATAATTATTATTAGTTAACTTCCTTTAAGGGGGTAATTCTGCTAGTCATATACAACAACTTTAAGGGCCGATTCGACCAAACACAAAGCTATACCAGAATAACTATTACGGGTATAATAATTACGGGTATAGTAATTATTAACTTCGATTACGTTTCCGATTAATACACTATACTCGGTATTGTTATTCTGTAGTTCAAGAGTGAACGATCAACGAATTGATTAACTTACCAAAATCCATGTAATCCATTTCTTCTAGGTTGACTTGAAATGCCACAACATTTTAATTTTGTAGGATAATAGACTGTCAATGCTAGATGTTGACAGCATGTCAGTTTCGTGGTGACAATAGTGGATTTGACAAGTGACAACTTTGACATTTATTTATTCTCAGTTTAATTTAAACACTGTCAAAATCGCCCCTTTTAATATTTTTCATAGATTAGTGGTTGGTAGAATGAAAAAATTAGCTTATTCTAGATTAAGCAGTGGTATACTCTCACACCAGCTTGGTCGAATCCGGCCTAAGCTTTTTAATATAAATATTAGACAACGTCACATACATTGCTCTGATCCTACGGTAAGCAGCTAAAGCCCTTGTACTATAGAAATTAGAAACAACGACGATATCACAACACCCAGACTCGAGACAACGCAGAAAAGTTAGTTTTCTACATTGACTCGACCGAGAATCGAACCCGAGACCTATGATATGGCGTCATATTATATTCCTCATATAAAACGAGTTCTTTTTTATTTAGTATAACTTTAACCAACGATGCTAATTTGTTTGTCGAAAGAATGAAATGTCTCAGTCGCACTCTGTTGGAGATACAAGTTATATACAATTGTTTGAGTATTTGCTAGCTTGACAGATAGCGCCTTAAATGTTACGCACATAGTCGCCTTGGTCAATATAAGTGGTAAAAATTGGTATCAGAAGTTGTTACTTGTCATAAGACATCAAGTGCATGTAAATATATATGTGACTTATGTATATTTGTGACTTTCTTAATATGAAACAATTAATAATAGTGAGCGCGATTACCTAGTTTCCGTTTAATCTAATTGGTACTAAAAATTATAGTAAACTTTTGTAAAGACAGTGATAATTGTTATACCTACGTTTTGCTTTCGTATTATAACATGACTGCTTGTTATCTGGCTGACAGGGCTGCATTGTAGACAAACCTCAGTGGTTTATGAAATTAAAAAAAGTGATAATTTCAAAAAAATCTTCCAACATGTCGTTCCTAGAAGAGGTCTAACTTGTCTCCTCAATTTATGGTAAATCAAAAGGAACTCGTTGTATAAATGTATTAAGAGTTCGTTACTTGCACCATTTCCCAAGTCGGAACTGATCAGTAGCAGGTGGCTCAAGTTGGTGTTTTGCGACACATCGATTCCTGCACGCAGTCGCACTGGAATATCGGGAACATACTGTAAATTATCTATTTACAGCCGTTACCGCGTTCATAAGACTACAATTATTCGAATATCATGTCAGCCTGTTGCAGTCCACTGACGTCAGCCTCCTCTAAAGAGCGCCAAAGAGCAGGATCTCCCGCTTTTTTCATCCATCCACTGCCAGCCATCTTCCTAAGGTCGTCGGTCCATCGAGCCGGGGGGCGTCCTACACTATGTTTGCCAAGGCGCGGTCTCCACTCGAGAACCCGTTTACTCCATCTTTCATCGGTTCTGCTACAGAGGCCGGCCCACTGCCACTTTAGGTTGCTACATTTTATGGCCATTACTTTGGTAAAAGACACCACCAGCAGACTACAAGTGTTCGTAAATAAGTGCTTGCGCCGAATACTTAAGATTCATTGGCCACGAAGAATTTCTAACAGAAAGCTGTGGGAGCTAACGAGCCAAAAACCGTTAGGAGAAGAAATACTGCTCCTTAAATGGCGTTGGATCGGGCACACTTTCCGAAAACCAGACTGCCACATTGTAAAACAGAGCCTAAAGTGGCAACCATCAGGCAAAAGAAAACGAGGACGCCCCTGCTTGACTTGGTGGCGATCAGTTGGACAAGAGGCTGCTTCAACTGGTCTAAGCTGGGAGGAGCTGGAGGTTGCTGCGCAGGATCGACAAAATTGGAAAGCCCTTCTGCGAGCCCTATGTCCCTGATGAGGGGCCAAGGAAGCATCATCATCATCATCACTTTGGTGCTGCTGCCGGCTAACCTCGTTTCGGATTTTATCCCTTAACGAAATCCCAAGCAATTGACCTTTCCATAGCTCGCTGATTGACGTAAAGTCGGTGGGCCAGCTTTACTGTCATGTTCCACGTTTCGGCTCCGTAGGTCATCACCGGTAGGACGCACTGGTCGAAAGGAGAAAAACCAGCCAAGTGCGACTCGCGCACCGAGGGTGCCGTACAAATTTTTTACGGTTTTCGTATTTTTTCCTTTATCCGTGCTATGACGTTTCTTTGCACCAAATTTTTATTGACATATTAACTCTTTTATTGACATATTGATGTGATTTAATGTTGACATTGGGTACTAATAAATTTACATGTAATTTGATGACTTTTTAATAATAATTAGGTTAATTGAAAGTTTGTATGGTGCATGTTATTATTGATAGTAATCAATTTTTTTTTTGGGCCTAAATGTGATTAATTCTTGTTATTCTTTATTAACATCTGTATCGACATTGAAACTAAAATCACACACTAGCTGCGCTGGTGAGATAAGTTCTTCTTTATTATTTAGAACATCACTTGTGTACTACCTTGTCTCTGTGAATAAATATCTTTGAATCTTCAAATCTTTAAAAACAAGCTGTGGGCTGCTCACAAGAACAAGGTCGGACAATGACATATGCAAAGCTGCTGGCAGCGGATGGAAAAGAATAGCTGAATCGGGCTCAGTGGCGTGCATTAGGAGAGGCCTATGTCTGGCAGTGGGCTGACGTGGGCTGATTATGCATGAAGACAACCTTTTGCTGATTTTGATAAGTATAGGTATATATAGATAAGCTGTGCATTAAGCGTAATATCGCACACTGTCGTCCATATATCTGTAAAATATTTCGAATACAAAACAGACGGTTTTACGTCTGCACAGTAGTTCTCTATCCCAAAAAGTAGCCAATCGAGCGGTACATTAAGTTAGCTGCCGCAAAGCAAATTGAGGCAAAGGCGCGCTCGCTGAGCTAACCCATTTTCTTTGTTGGCTTAGTACACGCTGTGTGCGCTAGTAATAGTTTTCGTGGCTTGGTACGGATTACTATGTTTTATAATGATGATAAAATGTCCTATTTAGTATTTCACCCTGTATAGTTTTACTAATCAATTCAAAATTACGCTTGTATGGTAAATATTGACGAGGACTTATTGGAAAAAATCGGATTTAAAATCACAAAATTTTGTTATGTTTTATATTTTCGACACGATTTGTGAACGTTGTAAAGTAAACTTCGAAAATGAGCTGAGATTTTTTACAAATATACGAGTAAGTAGCTGTGCCAACAGGCGGTGTCCTGTCCAAAGACAGTAAGCTATTTTAAGACATTTGCGTCTAAAATTTACATAGTAAGTTTACGAATACATAGTTTTTCCTGAATTTGAAAAAAATCCGGGATAGGTTTAAAAATTTACTTTTGATACAAACCTTGCAATCAATTACCGAAAAAAGAAATAGTATAATATACTAAATCTGTCAAGCCATTCTCAAGTTTTTGTGACACTAACGCGCGGCTATTAATTTATTAAATACTTACTAGCTGTCCCGGCGTCCAGGCGAACTTAGTACCGCTCCTACAAACAGTTTTCTTTCGTGAATACTTCCGTGTTTTTTTATAGTTATTCTGCTATTAGGTCCAGCCGTTCTCGAGTTATAAATAGTGTACCTATCCCGACTTTGTTTTATATATTTACTAGCTGTTGCCCGCGACTTCGTCTACGTGGTCTTTAGGGGTATGAAAAATAGATGTTGGCCGATTCTCAGACCTACTCAATATGCTCACAAAATTTCATGAGAATCGGTCAAGCCGTTTCGGAGGAGTACGGGAACGAACATTGTGACACGAGAATTTTATATATAAGATTAAATATTATTATATACAGTATGTTATGTTAACTAACGAAAGGCGTTTCCATTAACCTGTAATACTATAGCGTACATACATAATAAAAAAAATATTCCCATTAAAAATAAAAATGTTTAAAATTATACAATTTCATGAAAAATCATAAATGTCCGACCCTTTTCTCACCGTGCGGGTAAGATATAAAAGTAACGTTGCCAGTTTGCGCGATGCAACTAGCATTGCGCAAATCATATATATTAATGACTATATATATCATAATATAAATATATAAATCATAATATATTAATGACGATGAAACTAGCTGAAGGAAACGCCCTCTGTTAATTGACATACTTTATACAGAGTTACATTGCAAAGGGGTGACAAATTTAAAAAATAAGATCTAGGGAACAATATAAAGAACCGTCTTTTTTATTATTTTTAATAATCGTATGTTACGTGGTGGTACGTATGGTCATTTATTATAGGCGTAGGTACGGGAAGCCTACAAGGACCCTCCCTCCTTGTAGGCTTGAATGAGTTAAAATATTCACGCGTAAGAATTTTAACAGCGGATAGGAATAATTAAATGTGAAAAAAAAATTCTTTTGCTCTTTGCATAGTTCGTTTAATTTACTGATTCTGAGCCACTCCTACAGATTTGGCACCCGTTTGCAATGTAACCCTGTATAAACTGTATCTGTCTTTGAACACATAGGTACACGTTACATAAGTAAAGTGGGGACATTTGTTTAGTGGGACAGATGTAATTTACGGGTGATTTTCCCAGCACCAAATCGTAAACGGCATGGCTGAAACTGCTAGTGCAGGATGGCACTTTTAACTTGTAATATTTTTTTTAGATGAAAAGTGTTGTCTCCTACAGCAGCCTACAAATATTTTTCCATTATGATTGTCGCTAATAAGGAAAAAAAATATATAAACACCTAAGTTTTTCATACCGGTGAAGCGGCACAATTTGTTTTTCAGTATACTTTTAATCATATAATAAAAACAGTTGATTTTTTAGGGATTTCCTTTTTTTTATTTAAATCCTAAATAGTGGCAGTACTTTATTGCGGAAACTTCATTACAAAATCTGTTGTCTTTAATGAATGGTAAGTACAAATTCACGTGTCCAAATTAGATTTTTCACCGCGGTGAATTTTCGTTGTACGCGAATATCTAGGCATCCAACAACACTAGCTTCTCGCTACTGCGCAGTAAACTTGCGCACCAGGGACGCCTAAGCGCTTGATGTGAGAGGACGCGTGTTGCTTGTCTGGTGTTCCCACCAAAAACGTAAGTAGTGGGTTCCGGTGACTTGGGACCGCTTTTTTTTTCATTCACGTGAGTGGATAAAAGTTGTGATCCAATGATCCGATATGTTTATTAAATATATGTACTTTTACTTAATGTCGCCCGATCAAGTAGGTAGTATCAATTTATTTCTATCATAAATACTGTGCTTGTAGTGTTAACTTCTATTGGCTGTTTTTCATGACGGTGATCTCATTCCGGTGAATTCGGTGACCTAAATTGACACCGAAATGAGAAAAAATATCATTTCGGTGATTTTTTTTCATTTCGGTGAGAAGTTGTTCATTTCGATGATTTTTATCTTCATCTCGGTGTTTTTTTTTTTCATTCCGGTGACAAATTATTTCACTTCGGTGAAAAACAGACCATAATTTCTTTTGTTACATTTTAGTTGCACAAGGAATATATTTGTTTTGGGGACTAAAATGTAGCTACTAGTTAAAAGAATAACCTCAGTTGTTGCTCGCGTGGGCAATAGGCTATTTGACTAAACTATGATAATTAGTCCACTTTAAACGTAATTCAAAAATATTGAACACGTGCTTTTTTAGGTTCCGTACCAAAATGGTACGAAAGGAACCCTTATACTTTCGCCATGTCCGTCTGTCAGTCCACGGCCTAGCACAGATACTGTTTGTACTAGGAAGCTGTAATTTTGCACGAGTATAAATATTAAACACGCCGACAGAATGGTACAATAATATCTTGAAAACAAAAATTCTAGGGTATCTCCCCTACATGTAAAGAAGGGATGAATTATTTATTTTTAGTCTACCCCATCGTTTGGGGTATCGTTGGATGGGTTTTTTAAATATATTGCGAGGTTGTGAAGACCATTTTTCGATTCAGTGATCGGTTTCCGAAATATTAGCCTTTGTTGTTTAAATTCCGAAATATTTTTGCTAGAGTCGTGTCCAAAATCCAAAAGATATATTTTTGTGCTACCTGATTTATTAATGACTAAGTGTAATAATAAGATTTTGTGAAGACAAATAACAAGAGATTACGTTTGTTTTATTTTACATTATACAGTGTGTAACGAAAAGGTGAAATAAAACTTTAAGGGGTTATTCTACGGCTAAATTACATCAACTTTTTCTATGGGACCAACATCAAAATCTCAAAAAAAAAATTGACGTTTTCATACAAACTGATGCCAGCTGGTTGCGTTTTAGTATGGGAAAGTGTTTTTTTTTTGCGATTTCGATGTTAGTCCCATAGAAAAAGTTGATGTAATTTAGCCGTAGAATAACCCCTTAAAGTTTTATTTCACCTTTACGTTACACCCTGTATATTACAGTATCTTTGTGTTATCAAAACTAATAATTAAAATCTTTTAAAATAAGAATCTGAAAAAGTTGTAAAGATATACAGGGTGTCCCAGAAACAATGGATAAACCTTTCACTGTCGATAGGTTTCGTCAAGACCTCTCTAATCTCAAATTTTGACTTTAGTAAAAATATCTCGGTTTTCAAGATAATTGAGTTAGTTTTTTTTTTAAATGCCACTTTCGGTTAGTTTTTAATGTGCCATTTTTACAAATACGGACTTTTTCTAATTCAGTTTTTTTTTATTTCTAAAAGAATAGTTTAGCTATCAATAACAATGGTTAAAATTGAGCTAGCTAATCACGAAGTGCTTCAAAAAAACAATATTCTAAAAAAAAAACAAAATTATTTTTCCTCATGTTTGGTCAACTACCATGTTAAAAAAATGTATGGCGCTCATCGTGCCCATTAATTTAAAAAAATTCTTAGTTATTATATTTTCCGAAAAGGTATAATAAGCTTATGTTTTCTGTATCTCTTAAACTTTATGTCTGGTTTTTATTAATTTTTTATTAAAATTACAATAAATGTTCGAATTGGCGTCCTTGCGCTCTGATACACGCCCGGCATCTTTTTATAAAAGAACTAGCTTTTGCCCGCGGCTTCGCTCGCGTTAGATTTGATTTTAAGTGAAGTATGAATGTCAAACTCAGTAATTTAAAAAACTACAAAACTTCTAGACAATATTTTTAGCATGACTATCAAAACACGATATGATATGATATAATATAGCGATTTATCAATTTTAGGATAACGCGGGTATACATCAAATGCAAAAATAGAACCTTTGTGTTGGGATCACGTATGGCTGTCTGTCAGTCCGTCTGTTACAACCGATTAGCTCCGAAATTACTGGCCCAATTGGATTGCAATTTGGCACAAATAATTTCAAGAATTTTCATGTTCACAATATTCATTTTAAAATCAAAGTTCCAAAAAACCATAAAATCTACACCCATATTGATAGACATTTCAACCCCATCGCATCCCAACAAGGGAGATGGAATTTCACGTCCGCAACGTTACATTTTAAAATCGTTGTTGTTTTCGTAATCAGCGACCCGATAAACCATAGAAACAATACCCATGTTGATTTTCAGACTTTGTCAGCCCCCTTCCCCTTTTTAGGAGTTGACTTTTCAAAAAATCTGAAACACATGTTTACTCATTTATCGTAAGGAGAACTTACTCCTGTGAAGTTTTGAATAAAAGAGTCTTGACTAATCTTGTTTACCCATACAAACTTTGGATCCCCATTTCACCCTTTTAGGGGATGAATTTTGAAAAATTATTTCTTAGTGACCCCTAGATTTTATAAGAAACCTACATGCCAAATTTGGAATCTCTAGCACCAGCGGTTTGGGCTGTGTTATGTCAGTCAGTCAGTCAGTCAGTCAGTTTCTTCTTTTATATATATAGATGTTTGATGCGGCTCGCGTAACCAGACGTTTTTATGTATGCAGCTGCATTTTGTATGCGAGTCCGCAACTCTGTTATTGAGGATATTGGTCTCGCGTAGACAAGGTCTTTCAGACATCCGCAATAAAAAAAAAATCAAGGGATTTAGATCCGGCGATCTGGGTGGCCATAAAATAGGGCCGAGCCGGCCTATCCACCTCTGTGGGTAGTGTTGATTCAAATAATTTCTTACTACTATTGCGTAGTGAGCTGGGCACCCATCATTTTTAAGCCACATTCTCCGCCTCACTTCTAAACTGATATCTCTAGGAGATGCCGGGTAAATTATTTTGTAAAAAATTAAGGTAAATTTCACTATTCAGTGTAGCTGGATGTTCATATAGCCTGATCAAGCCAGCCTGAGCCAATAATCCCAGTCCAATAGTTAACTTTAAATTGAACTTGGGACCGATCTTCCCTCATCAAATGTGGGTTTTCTACTTGCTAGCTATGTAGATGGTGGATGTTGAGATATCCATCTTTCCGGCATGAGGATTCATCCGTTCACAACATTTTATTGAAAAATTGCAGGTCCTCCCTTATTTTATTTAACATGATTTTGCAGAATGCAATCCTGCGCGGATAGTCAGCAGGCTGTAGAGTTTGGACCCTTTGAACATGGAAAAGGTGCAACCTGTATATTTTTAACCGACTTCAAAAAAGGAGGAGGTTCTCAATTCGTCAGTATCTTTGTTTTTTTTTATTTTATTTTTTATGTATGTTCAGCGATCATTCGTTACCAGGTTAACCGATTTCGATACTTCTTTTTTTGTTCGAAAGGGAATACTTTCGGAATGGTCCCATATAAATTTGATCAAGTTCTGATGATGGGATCTATAAGAAAATCATCAAACTTTGCATGAACTCCATCCGTGCCAACTGATTTTTGTACCTATGTTGCCCAATATCTTCGGCATTTGTGAACCGATTTTGATGATTCTTTCTTTATCGAATAGCTTATACTTTAAAGATGGCATATTAAAAATTTTTTGGAAAAATTTCACCTCTAAGGTGGGTAAATAAGGGATGAAATCGGTGTTCAACCGTTAACTTATGTTTGCACTGAAAAGATTCGTATTGTTGAGGATTATCACTGTATGTATCACTAAAAATAGATGAAATAAGTAAATTTTATAAAAAAAAGTAAACCGACTTCAAAAAACTGAAAAGATAAAAATAATATCAACACATAAGTACCTAATCAGTTACTTTTGGAGTCAGTGCAAACGAAAACATTCAAACTCTCATCGGATAGCACCGACTCCAAAAGTAACTGATTAGGTACTTATGTGTTGATATTATTTTTATCTTTTCAGTTTTTATGGTTGATTATTACAATATATATTTGTTATTTTTGTTGTTTTATTCTCACACGTTCCTAAATGAATTTAAGTTTAAATAAGTTAATATCCATGTATGGTACATTTTAATTAATACTTTCAATACCATTATAGTATAGTCAGAAAAGGATAACCTGTACTGTGTGATAGCACTCTCAAAACGTAGGTAAGTAATTATGGAACTAGGATAGCAGCATTTTAGGTGCGTTGCGTGGTAAGAGTTTAGTCTTTGACTGCATAAGTAATTTCATTGCGGTGACTCGCGTTTTTCATTTCGGTGATGAGAAGTTTAATTTCGGTGTACTATTCTTTAATTTCGGTGACACCAAAATTTTAAAGTACTATATCTCCTAAGTATATGAACTCAATTTGATGTCGAGTAAAGATTAATCATAACAATATCATAAATAACAATACTACATGGTTTTATTTCAAAAAAAGTTATAAATAAAAAAGTTCACCGTAATGACAAAAAAAATGGACTTGTTGAAATTGACCCTTACATGGTACGTCTTAAGGGCCGTCTACATCTCAGGGCCGAACATCTGGGCCCCATCGATCTGGTTGTTGACTCGGTGCGCGTTACTGACTCCAACTTTCTTCAAGAAAAAAAGATTTTATTTTTGACTAGCTTTTGCTCGCGACTTCGCTTGCGTACCTAAATATTAGCATGATGCCGAAGAAAAAAAACATCCCATGGGATAAAAATAGTCCTATGTGTTTTACTAATTATAATAAACTGAGAATTAGTAAATATCTTGACTGGATTCTAACTATGGTACCAGAACGATTAGATAACCAATTTATAATTTATGGCCCCTTTATCAAGACATGCATAATGTATCAACATTTACATTTGTGTACCTAATGCATAGATTAACCTTGAAATAACTTTACCTGCCAGCTAATTCCTTTCAGCCGTTTTAATTTAATTTTAAAATATAACAAGCAGTGCCCGCGGCTTCGCCAGCGTAGTATGCGGCTTGTCAACTTGTATTTTACTTAGGAGGTGAATTAGTAGAAATAGTAGCCTATGTCCTTTATTATTCCTTATCCCGTAGGAATAATACATTTTTCCGGTATGATAATATTCCTAAGTTATTTTCTGACCCATAAACTAATTATGCAAAAATCATGTCAATGCCTTTCTCTGTGAAAAATAAAAACAAAGCTATCCTACGGGAACCGTACATTTTCGGGATATAAAGTACCTTTTGTGCTATTCTTCCAAACTTCACTTAGATCCGTTCAGTTGTTCTGGCGTGGTTGAGGAATAAACATCCATCCATACATTTTTTTGCGTTTAAGTATAATATTATTAAGATAAGTTAAGACGCGAGTATTCTATAGAGTGAATTTACATTGGTTTCGGAGCTGCAAATATCATAATAATAAATAAAACTTACAATGAGAACAATACAATAATCTAAAATAAAATCAGTTTACCAGACAAACTCAAAGAACTGGATGGCGATTTGTTAAGGGTTAGTGTTTTTTTTTGCGAACATCGAACATTTATTGTGTATGTGTAGTCATAAGTATCTAAAATATAATTTACTGCTTTGCATTGCCTAACTCTTTTTTTAATTTATTCAGAAATAATCGGGTTGACAAAACAGGCTGGAGACAATCACTGGCGCCCAACGTGGGGTGACATTGACCAAACGAACGGGTCATTTTAATAATAATAATAATAATACTTTATCTATATGTTTGTGTATGTAAGGTATACTAACAATGTTTAAAAAAACATGTTTTGGCAAGAACACGATGTAGTCTAACCTGAAAGAGCTTGTATAATAAATCCAACAGTGCTTTTGTTATCAAATTGACGACCTCCGTAGCCGAGAGGCGAGCATACTGGATTCGGTGTCGCTATCTCTGAGGTTCCGGTTTCGATTCCCTGTCGGTCAATGTAGAAAATAACTTTTTCATCCCACCATCTCGGAAAGAGTATTTTTAATCTTCAATATCTGAGTGGAAAAGCCGTTTTTATTCTCTAGAGGATAAAGTAAATTGAATTTAGAACATCGAGTGCACTAAGTTTGTGAATTAAAAAAAACATTAAACCTATTTACTGCTACCTCTATCGTGCCGAATATATCATACAACTTTTTTTTAATTTGTTAAAAACTCAGACTTGGAACCTTCTTGGTGTTCTTTTTTCAATTTGCTTTGTACGCGGTTCTTTATGCGGCATTTTTTCACGTCATTGTTAAACCTTATATTAAAAACAAGAAACTTGAAAACAAGTGAAAAAACTAAAATGAGTGATTCTAGCTACGAGGACATTGTTTGACGCCAACAGAATTGACTGAAACTGTTAATAATGCGCAAATGAGCTTTCTCCCTCAACAATCACGCGAGAAGTATTTAAAACAGTACGATATGTTCAACACGTGGCGACTAGCAAAAGGAGCCAAAACTTTCTCAGAAAACGTTTTGCTGGCATATTTTATAGAATTATCCGAGAACAAGAAAGCAAGCACTCTATGGAGTACGTATTCGATGCTAAAAGCAACAATAAAGATGAAAAAAGACATACATATCGATACCTATCCTAAATTAGTGGCATTTTTAAAAAGAGCCTCATCTGGTCATCAACCAAAAAAATCGAAGGTTTTCACAGTATCTGATATTGAAAAGTTTCTTAACGAAGCACCCGATTCCGTATATTTGGCGGCAAAAGTAAGTCAGTTGCACATTCAGTATCTACTTAAGTATATTAATCTCAATTAAATAGTATACTTAGTAGATGTTGATAGGCATAATTATGCGTTCATATCAATTTTATTCATTTATCTACTACAATACTCTTTACGTTACAGGTTGTTCTTATTATTGGAATAAACGGAGCATGTCGAACTAATGAACTAACACAACTTAATGTCAAAAACATTGAGAAACATTCAGATGACTTACTATTAATTAATTTACCTAATACAAAGACAAAAAGAGACCGCAACTTCGTCATTCGCAAGGAATACGTAACGATTGTTGAGAAATATCAAGCCTTACGCCCGCCTAACACTCCAATCAATCGATTTTTTCTACAGTATCGCAATGGAAAGTGTGTTAGACAGCCTATGGGTACTAATAAAATTGGCAGTATCCCACGAGAAATAGCAACATTTCTTGAACTTCCAGAACCCCTGTTGTACACGGGTCATTGTTTCCGACGAACTTCAGCCACACTTTTGGCTGATTCCGCAGCTGATCTCCTGTCCCTTAAGCGCCACGGAGGCTGGAAGTCCAATGCAGTTGTAGAGGGATACATAGAGGATTCCATCCAAAATAAGTCTAAAATATGTGAAGGCATCGTAGGAGCCATTACACTGAAAGAGCCTCAATCGGATCCTTGGACTGGCCCTTCTACATCAAAAATAAGCCGTTATGAAACACTTAACCATCTCCCTCTCTCTCCAACATTCACGCCAAGGGAATCCGATGAATCGGTACAACTATTAAGTATGACAGATAGTTTACCGAAAAACAGTACACAAGTGACTAACACCAATATTACAGTACCAAACAAAAATATTACACTCAATTTAAATAACTGTAGCAACGTTACTTTAAAATTTTCTTAATTATACCTTAGTATTGTTATAATTTAAAGATTATTCTGTAATACTTACCTGTCATAATGTAGTAATTAATACCTAAACTGAAATAAAAGTGTACCTATCTTGTGATTGTAAACGTTTTTTTTTTGCATTTAGTCATTTCCTCGCTGAGGTGGAATGAAAAGTTACGTGTTGCACTCGAGTGCAAAGATTTTTCACCTCGTGCTCTTTTGATTCCTTCGCTTGCTCGGTCATCAAAATTGAACACGCGGTTAAAAAGCAACTTTGCACTCTTGTATAACAAATAACTATTCTATATTGCCTCGGGACTGGGTGTTGTGGTACTGTCCTTATTTCAAATTTATGTAACATATGTGCTGAGGCTACTTATCATAGGATCAGAGGAATGTAGGTATGTGATGTTGTCCAATATTTATTTATTATTATTAATTTAATATGGCCCAGATTATATATAAAGCCTCCTTTCAGTAGGGAAAATGATGGTGCCTCTAGTGTTGAGTTACGTGCGGATGTCCCAAAAGGCTTTTTAGACAATTTTCTTGTAGTTGACGTGGAGTGCCTGGCATTATGTGCATAAATACGGGACCTCTCCGTGCGAGGGTTAAAATGCCTCTCGCCGTCGAATTTCTTTGAGTTTCGTTCTAGGAGCTTACCAAGTGTGTCTTCTCTTGTGAGAGTATGTCTCACAAGTTTCAGAGAAGTCTTAAAGTAAACAGTGCGTTGTTTATTTATTGAAATTTTTTACACAGAAATAAATTGCAAAAGACATACTAAATGCCGTAAGAAATACTCTACCAGTTAACCTCTGAACCAAACAAATATTACATATTGAGTAGGCGATATGGATAAAATCATAATGATGATAAAGCAAAATATTATATTAATGTTCCAACATTACCAAATAAGGACATGAATTTGCCCAAAGCAATGCACCGTGACGTCGGCGGCTAGGATTGGTCTACGTATCGCAAGATCGGAGGGGGCTCATAGAAGAAGCGACGTTTTGAAAATTTGAACCCGCCATTAATTAACTAGCTAACAGAGTGTCGAAACTGATTTGTACCTTTTACTTAAACTAATAAATATTATCTAAAGTTAAAATCATCGCAGAGTTATTTCTACTACGCCTCATCGAAACATATGGACCTTCGACGCCAAATTTGATGAAAAAACCATACCAGACTGACTATTGAAGCGAAGCGCAAGATCGTTTAAGAAACCGCTAAAAACTACCCTGGTGAGGTTGAGGTAGCGGCTTATGCAGTTTGGAAGTCAATGAGAAGTGGAAAAAGGCTCATAGATCCGCAAAGTTGTGAGAAACGTCGGTCCCGTACCTGAAAACGCGCATAGGTACGTCCAGCCATCCTGCCTATTCCTGCTTCATCTCCATTCCCACTGTGTAATATTTGCTGTTCTGCTAATTTCAGTGTTAACTACAAGTGCAAATTACTTCTTGTCGTGCCCTACTACGTGCCTTTCGCTATAGCAAGTATTCATCATTTAACTGTAAGTACTTAACTCCATTTTCACTACACTCCGCCGAAATGAGTTTAGATATCCAATCCCGTGATAAATCTCCTTATAGATCTAGTGATGATAGCTTATTTAAAGAGTTGGTTAAAAAGCGCGGTATAGTTAAGGGTAGGTTAACTAGGTTTGCAAATCATTTATCGTCACTCAAAGGTGAAACTATGTCTAGTAAAAATTGTATAGATCTTAAATTGCGCATTCAAGGAGCTAATAACTTGTTTTCAGAGTTTAACGAAATTCAAAATAAATTAGAGGAAATAGCCACCGACACTGAAGAACAGTTATCACAAAGAGATTTATTCGAGGATAGTTTCTATAGTACAATGTCGCAAGCCGAATATCTTTTAAATTCGAATCAGATCGCTGACAATTCCGAGGGTGGTAGCAGTCACAAGCATAAATCGATAAAATTGCCTACTATTTCTATGCCCACCTTCAATGGCTCATGTGAGCAATGGCTCGAGTTTAGGGATACTTTCCTATCATTAGTGCACAATTCTAACGACCTAAGCAATATAGAAAAGTTTCATTACCTTAAGTCATCGCTAAAGGAAAGTGCGGAATTAGTGATCAATTCAGTAGAATTCTCCAGTGATAATTATTCTGTTGCTTGGGAATTGCTTCTCAACCGCTACAATAATAGCAGATTATTAGTACATAATCACGTCAAATCCTTATTTACTATGCAGGCTATAAATAAAGAGTCACCTGTTTTAATTAGAAAACTAATAGATACCGTGCTAAAGAATTTGCGTTCCTTGAAAATTCTTGGTGAACCTACTGAGTCGTGGGATACGTTAGTCATCTATATAGTAGTTTCAAAATTAGACCCGATTACAGAACGCGAATGGGAACAATGTAAGGGAATGTTAATATCTAATTCTAATGAATCTAAAAAACAACTCAAGATTGACGACTTAATAGGGTTTCTTAAGGATCGCGCCGATTTGTTGGAAACATTGCAAGTATCACACAGCAAAACTAATCCCGATACTAAGAAAAAATATTCGCAAAATCAGTCTAAGATTCACTGCAATGCCGCCACAAATAATCCAACAGAACGTCACTCACGCGATTTTGTGAAGAGAACCTGTTTACTGTGTAACGCAAGTCACCCACTTTATTCTTGTCAAAAATTCATTGATAGTAATTTGGAATCTAAACTTAAATTAATTAACGACAAAAGGCTATGCATGAACTGTTTACGTTCTGGTCACACTATAGATAGTTGTAGGTTTGGGCCATGTCGAATGTGTAACAAAAAACATAACTCGTTAGTTCATCCCGGTAGCCCTAATGTTGTTTCGAGTAATAGCTCCGCCGCCTTCCCTGTGTCGCACGGTACTAGTGGGCAGCTGCCTGCACCGCTCGTTGCGCCCGAGATGCAGTCCGCTCCCACCACATCACACTTGTCGTGCGCGTCATTACTCATGCAAATTCCTAAGATTCAAGCAAATAAGGCACATTTAAGCTCGCAATGCACACAATCTACAGTTTTGTTATCGACCGCCTTGGTTATGATAGCCGATCATCGCAATAATTATCACCCGGCCCGCGCGCTTCTAGACAGCGGCAGCCAGCGATGTTTCATTACTAAATCTTTATGTAATTTACTTCAAACGCCAGTTTTACAGTCCACTCACGAGATACGCGGTGTAGGTAATTCGGTTACAAGCTCGACGCAGACGTGTAGTGTCGAGATTAAATCGCGCACAGAATCCTTCGTTGCGCATTTGGAATGTTTCGTTTTGCCTACAATTACGTCATCGATACCCGCAATAGCAATTGTTCCCGCGCAACTGAATATTCCTGAAAATATTCAATTAGCAGATCCGCAATTTTATCAAACTCAAAGTATTGACATTCTTATAGGCGCGGATATATTTTGGGATTTGATAAAGAATAATAAATTTAAGTTAGCCAATGGGCCATTCTTGTTAGATACAAAATTGGGATGGATTGTTTCCGGACCTATTTGTTCTATTCCGCGTAATGATAGGTACATTCAATGTAACTTTTCGCATTCAATTGAGTCTCAACTAAGACAGTTTTGGGAACTCGAAGAAATTCCTCGGGAATGTAGGGACACGCGCACCAAGGAAGAACGTGCATGCGAGGAACATTTCATCAAAACTACTACGCGCAATATCGATGGAAGGTTCTGTGTACGTATACCCTTTAAAAAAAGCCCTGATTCCCTAGGTGAAAGTTATACGCAGGCTGAACGTAGGTTTTTGGCCCTTGAAAAGCGATTGCAGCGGAATGATAGTTATAGGCAACTTTATAGTGACTTCATTCATGAGTACATACGTTTGGGTCATATGAGTCGCGTTGAGCGTTATGGGTCATCCCATTATTTTCTGCCTCATCATGGCATTTTGCGCGAACAGAGCAGCACAACCAAATTGCGAGTCGTCTTCGATGCCAGTGCTGCGTCAAGTAATAATGTGTCGCTAAATGAATTACAAATGATAGGCCCAGCAATACAGGGTGATCTCTTTCCTATATTATTGCGATTTAGATGTCACAAATATACCGCTTGCGCAGACGTTGAAAAAATGTACCGGCAATGTTTAGTTCATGAGGATCAGCGTGACTTTCAATTAATTTTATGGCGTGACGATCCTTCTGAACCCTTGGGTGTCTATCGTCTTAATACAGTCACTTACGGGACAGCTTCAGCGCCATTTCTGAGTTGTAGATGCCTTAAACAACTTGCAATCGAAAGTACTGATCCTGACGTCATAAGGGTAATAAGCCAGGATTTTTACGTTGATGACATGATTACAGGTAGTGACAGTAAGGAAGAGTTATTGAAAATTTGTTCCACAGTAGAAAGAGTCCTAAATTCAGGCTGTTTTCCTCTTCGCAAGTGGATGTTGAATTTTGATGTCAATGATCCAGTAATTGATCAGTCTGATTTATTCAAGCCCTTATCTTTAGTCAACAATACAAGTTCCAAAACTTTAGGTTTGGGTTGGAATCACTTTAGTGACGAATTTTATTTTAGCACGCAATTTAGTAAAGATGATGAAATTATTACAAAACGTTATATGATGTCAAACATTTCACAAATCTTTGATCCTCTGGGATTATTAAGTCCATTTATAATGATTGCAAAAATATTATTTCAGAAACTATGGCTGCTAAAAATAGGTTGGGATGACAAGGTTCCAATAGAGGTCGAAAAAACATGGGAACGGTTTTCATCTTCTGTGCTTAGTTTAAATGAAATCCGCGTACCACGTCATGTCATAGGTGCTGGTCCGGTGCGTCGGGAATTACACATTTTTTGCGATGCCTCGGAGTGCGCGTACGGTACATGCATATACATACGTACTATCAATTATGATTCTGTAACAGTCAGGTTGTATTGTTCGAAGGGAAAGGTTGCGCCGTTAAAACCAGTCAGTATCCCAAGATTGGAGTTGTGTGGGGCTTTATTGGGTGCCAGG
This sequence comes from Anania hortulata, assembly GCA_963576865.1. Classification (NCBI taxonomy): domain Eukaryota; kingdom Metazoa; phylum Arthropoda; class Insecta; order Lepidoptera; family Crambidae; genus Anania; species Anania hortulata. Next base: position 3,455,496 of record OY756399.1, on the reverse strand, counting down.
CTATATAATGCAATTCGCGAATCGCTCAATTTTCAATTTGATAATATTATTTTTTGGTCTGATTCAACGATTGTACTGGGTTGGCTGCGTATGGCTCCTAATTTGTTGAAAACTTTCGTGCAAAACCGAGTAGCTGAAATTCATGAAATCACAAAGGACTTACCTTGGTGCCATGTAAGCGGAAAGAGCAATCCAGCTGACTTAGTGTCACGAGGGGTCAAGTTAGAGGACCTTAAGACTTCCACTTATGGTGGGAAGGGCCTACATTCCTCCGCGACCTTAAATTCGATTGCAATAACTCGATTTTTGAACAGCCACATATAGCACAGTTAGAGTTACCAGAAATAAAGCCTGTTCAGCCTATCCACTTATTAGTGACCACATCAGAAGTATCATTGTTTCCTTTTGAAAGATTCTCTCAATATAATCGTTTGAAACGAACTTGCGCATATGTATTACGTTTTATTAATAATATACGACACAAAGATAATGATCGACGTGGAGTTCTTACTATTGACGAACTTAGAGAGGCGGAAATGATGCTGGTGAGATTGTCTCAACAAGAGTCTTTCTCGAAGGAATATAATATATTATTAAATAATAGTCACTTAAAAAATACACACAATTTAAGTAAATTTAATTTATTTATGGATAGCGAGAATATATTACGAGTAGGCGGTAGAATAAAAAATTCACCGAATTTTTCTTTTGATAAAATGCACCCAATGTTGTTATCTTCAAAGCACTGGTTTTCTTTGTTGTTATTTCGTTCCGAGCACATGCGCCTACAACATGCTGGTCCGCAAACGCTTTTGTACAACACACGAGAAGTATACTGGATAGTTGGAGGTAGGAATCTTGCTAAACATACTGTACATAAATGCGTTATTTGTACGCGTTTGAGAGGCAAGACTTTATCTCCCATAATGAGCGATTTACCTGAACAGAGAATTACTCCAAGCTTTCCATTTTACGTTGCGGTGTAGATTACGCTGGGCCGGTGCTCATCCTGAACCGCAAAGGAAGGGGCTCAAAACTTATAAAAGCGTATATTTGTTTGTTTGTTTGCTTTGTGACTCGCGCAATTCACTTGGAACTTGTCAGTGACCTATCCGCGGATGCCTATCTTCTAGCGTTAAAAAGGTTTATCGCACGGCGAGGCAAACCTGCTGAAATTGTCTCTGATAATGGTAGAAATTTTGTAGGACTTGCTAATGAATTTTCAAAATTTTTAACTAACTGTTCTAAAGATATTATTGAATACGCTACAAATGAAAACATCAAATTCCGGTTTATAGTTCCTTACACGCCTCATTTCGGAGGACTTTGGGAGGCTGGAGTTAACTCCTGCAAACACCACATGTTACGAGTAGTTGGAAATGCACACTTGACTTTTGAAGAGTTCAGCACTGTATTAACACAGATTGAGTCTATCCTGAACTCCCGTCCTCTTAATCCCATGTCCACTGATCCGAACGATTTCCAACCCCTGAGTCCTGCTCATTTTCTGGTTGGTCGTCTCCTAACAGCGCCTGCGACTGAACAGCTGACTGATGTCCCTGTCCACCGACTAACGCGCTACCAGCGAATCGAACAAATAAGACAACATTTTTGGACCAGGTGGAGCAAGGAGTACGTCTCGGAACTACAAACTAGAACTAAATGGAAGGAGCACAAGGCTGATCTTCAGACTGGCACGATGGTCGTTATCAAAGAAGACAACACGCCGCCTTTAAAATGGAGTCTAGGGCGCATTATTTCCACGCGACCAGGAAAGGATGGGATTTCCAGAGTAGCTGACATACAAACCGCCTCTGGAGTTATCAGACGCGCGTTTCCTCGAATCTGCCCTTTATTCTGATAACCATGAAGACAACAGTTGGACGCTGGTGCTTCCAAGGCCGGGGGCATGTTCCAACATTACCAAATAAGGACATGAATTTGCCCAAAGCAATGCACCGTGACGTCGGCGGCTAGGATTGGTCCACGTATCGCAAGATCGGAGGGGGCTCATAGAAGAAGCGACGTTTTGAAAATTTGAACCCGCCATTAATTAACTAGCTAACAGAGTGTCGAAACTGATTTGTACCTTTTACTTAAACTAATAAATATTATCTAAAGTTAAAATCATCGCAGAGTTATTTCTACTACGCCTCATCGAAACAATTAAAATGATGAAATTTTATTATTTCATTTAATATAATTAATATGCAATATAATGCGTTCATACGTACTAAATTTGATAAGTTTTTTCTCATTTAATAGTTTTATTTTTAAATAATTTAAATATTTCACCATCATAAAATTACCTATGTAGTGTTAGCGGGGAATCGATTGCTGGGAATATCCCAATGAGCGGTTCCCGGCACTAGCTATCAGCTGTCATCGGAGTGGACTTTTTCATACGTCGTAATTGTGCTTTCGCGCGTTTTCTTTATCAATATATTTTAATAAGATAATACACCGTTTTATTTAGAGGATCCACTCTAATAGTAGAATACAAAAAATAGTATTAAAATACAACAATAAAGACTAATCTATTTTGATTTCTTTTTCGTACTTATCGATGATTGAAGATATTGCATTACCCTTTGTCAATATGATGAGCAAGATTAAATTTTACACAAAATCGAGTTTATAATTTAATCCAACTTTGACCACTTACCAGGGGCATTGTTAAAAACGTTAAAAATGACGAGCCCGGGGCGCTGCGGTGTCTGTGCCCGATACTCACTTAATTGGCTTTTGTACCTAACGGAATCACCCAACTTCCATTCGAAGGTTTTGGTTAAGTGGAAAGAACAATAGAGATTTTGGGTTCCGTAAGGCTGCGGCACTGCTGGTTACTTGTCGTCTAGGCGAGACGCCTTGGGAGAAGGTATGTAGGAACACTATAGGGTAAGATTAATAGTTGGTACCGAATTTTTAGAAGCCATTTCGAGTGACTATAATCGACATATGTAAAACAAAAACAAATGTTTATCATATTTCATTTCTAATTCGTTATTTAGGAGTATCTATTTAATTCATAAAAAACAAATTCTTTCCACAATCCACTTCAATTGTCTAGCCCCAGACTAAGTCACGCTTGTATTTTGGCGACTAGATAACAGATAAACATTCTTAAATACGTTTATAAACAGGCATAACTGAGGTGCAAGTACTGGTGCATAACACACAAACACTTGCCCCATGCGGGATTCGAAACCGCAACCTCCTGGCTTTGTAGCCCGGAGCGCATACTACGCCAGGTCTCGTTCTATCCGCTGATAAAGGTTTCTTCTAATTCGCCTTATAAATCAGAAGTGAGAATACAGTGCGGATTAAAAAAGGTTGCCTACACCCACTGTGCGTCATTTTTATAACAAATAAAAATAAAAGAAATAAACAGGCACCCAGATTACTTCGGCACACTGGGCGGTCGCCTACTCTTTAACCTTTCCTTAAATCCTTTTCCTTATCAAAAATTAAAAATACTCGCTACAAAAAACCCCGTAAAAAAAAATATAAGTAAAATAATGTTTTTTTTTTGCTTGCATTGGTATGTGTGTATGTGCAAGATACAGCTATACTAGTCATAAATATAAAACTTTTATAGCAGTCTGAAATACTGTCGACTAATGTACAATCTAAAAAACACAGGTATTATTTTTAAAATGTTACCATAATTTCAAGGTTTTCAAAAGAACCTATACCCAATTAGAAGTCGAACAAATGAGTGAAAGGGTATGAATTTTATATTTTACAACTGACATCTACGAATTGTTAAAAATAAAAAGTGCTAATAGTCTTTAAAACGGCTGATATTGACCGTTTTTTTTTGGTTTTTCTGTCTAACGGCGGTTCGATGGCAATCACTCCAAATGTAATCACTAGACTTTGTCTAGGATTACGGTCAAAGCGTACCCCAATTAGAAATGGGCTTAGTCCCGTTAGGAGCTAGGAAGAAGAATCTCGAAACGGCTGACATGATTTTCATTACTCATAACTAAGCACCACCTTAAGTTAAGTACCTTTTTTATTATAAACCATACGCTTCCAAATCACAGACAGAGAAACAAACAGGCCTATGTCTGTATGTCTATCTGTTTGTATGTTTGGAAAACTTATAACACTTTTGTTTTTGCGTTGGGAGTTAAAAAAAGGTTTTCATTGCTTTCGTTTAGAGCCCCAAAGGTGCTCCTTCTATTCAAACATTTGGCCCAAACAAAAAAGTAAAGGCATTTTTTTCATAAAACTTGAGCGATCGGCTGGATTAACTGTGGATTGAATTGGCTCAGAGTGGAATAATTTTGACCCTCGCGTCTGAAGTGCTACCAGTACGACTGACTTGTTCAGGGAAATGTTGCGAATCCACCTTGCCTAGATTTGGCAATAATAAAATCGCTTCTCTGAATTCCCAGATCCAGACAATTTGCATTTCTTAAAACTAAATGATTTCTCTTTGAAGTTGTTACGATTGTTCTTATAAAAGAAGGCTAAAGCATAAACGCAGACATAACAACACAGAGTATTAACTGCTCTTAAAAAGAGGACAATCGCACCTTTTAAGGCCTTTAAATTGAAATGAGTATTACTTATACTAAGTATTATTTAATAAATATACAAATATAAATATAATATAAATACAAAATTCAGCCTATATGCAGCAAGTTTAGAAAGAGAACCAAAATAAATGTAAATTTATAAAGGTTTAATAATAAAGGTTAAAAACTTTGTTCGTTTGACAAACATCCATTTCTGATTCGATCTCGCAAAGATTCACCGAGCATAGCCTTTTCCATACCACGCTGTGCAAGCTTGACCTTTCTTATGAGACTCATAATGAGAGATCACATTTCTGTTCCATTTATCATCACTGGTAACACACGCTGGTTGTAAACTTTCGTCTTTATGCTGAGGTATTTTGGACGAGAAGACGTTGTGTAGTTTCTCGAACGCTGCCCACCCGACACGGCTTTTCCTTCTCAAAATTTGCTTAAAATTTAAAAATGTTGCGTAAACTGCGTGATGACAAGGTGACTTGGTTTTGACGGGACATTATTTATCCATCGTTGTGTTTTATTTCACTTAACTTTTATTAGTCCATTATTGCATGCCGTGGCAACCTGTTATTAAGACGGCACTTAGTCTATAGCCAATATTTGCATGTCTTACCAATTTGCTAGTAACTGTGCTTGTCTTGTTGTTTGTCCTAATAAGATAAATAAATAAATAATAAAACAAAAGTTGTTCACTAGCCTGTATATAATATGTGGTTACAAGGTTTTGTTTCAGTCTCACTGCAGGGCACAGGTGGTTTGGGCTATACTCCACCAGGCGGGCCCAGTGAGGATTGTAGGAGTGGTGTTATAAGGCCAGTGACAAACCTTACTATCAGATGTAATCAAGTCGCCTCAAGGCCTCTGACGAGGCTTTGCGACTGGTTTCAAGCGATATTAGCTGAAACCAACTTTTAACGGACTTTTAACGGGGACGGCCGTAAAGAATACACTTCCCCATCGCCAACAGGAGGCGTGTCGTAAGAGGCTACTAATTCCTGTAGCACTAGACGGACAGCAGAGTCTTCGTGCGAAATCTTATAAAAAATTGCGCTTGCCAACCCGCCTACCAAGCGTGGCGAGAATTAGAAATCCCCCCCGATAATAGGGCATTGGGGGAGGCCTTTGTTCAGCAGTGGGCATCCTATGGCTGAAATAATGATGAACTTTTAACGTGACTTCCGAAGCACAGATATTCTTGTGATAAATGTCATTAAATATAGTCGGAATGGTCACCCATCCACTTACAACCGCGGCATGGGTTGCTCAACATTCGTAATTACAACAAAAACGCTGCCGTTACTAAGGTACAAGCACCTCCTAACCTAAACTTAAGCTAAATTATGTGAATTAAACTTCAATGAATTACATTGTTTAAAATATGTTCCGTTTTCTATGTAAAATTATGCTATCGGAAAACCGTAACCTTAAAAATGATTCAATAAGGCATCTACACACGGCTGTCCCCATCTTCTCGGTCGGCCTTAAACGGTTTCAGCGTTCGCCTCTGTTACATTTGTGTAAAGGCGGCTTAAGGGATTCACAGCTCTTTGCGACAATCGGCATTGCGCATAAGATTGTTAGGACTCAGGATTCCATTGCCATCACATTCTTTGTGCTTCCATCTTGTTCTTTTAATTCGAGATTTCTTTTTGAAAAAATGTTAGAGAATTGAGTAATGAGTTGATAGGCAGTTTGACCAGTTATTTATTCGGTAACTTAAAAGGGAAATTCTATTTAACATCATCATTGAGTGCTATCTTCTAACAAAGTTTGGAGAACAGAGTGTGAAATCGTGGGCGGTCGTTGGCTAGGTCCCCTAACTTAAGAATAATAACATATTTTCTATACATCATACTTAGTGAACTATAGTAAAGTATAAAAATATGTTTTCTTTTTGTTTTTTTGCAAAAATCTTATAATATTTTTATTTTATTTTTATTCATTAGGGATAACAACAGCTTACAGATTTCATTTTACATAAAATATCTTAACTCTACGGAAAGCCAATAACTTAAATCATTCGGCTGTTTGATAATTGGGAAGTAATTTTTTTTTATAGAAATTTGAAAAAGTCATAGAACAAAATTTGTTCACCATGAAGTACCTATTGAATATGTGGTTACAAGGTTATGCTTGAGTTACGCACAACCTGTATTTATGAACTATGTACTTTCATATGCATTTAGTAAAAAGCTGTTATTACTTTGCATGCGATAGTTAGTATGTAATCTTTTACTCTGTGGCACGGCTACGGCAACTAGATGGCGTAACTACTAGTAGATTTAGTGTTGTGTACTTGTATATAAGTGACCCTATACTTAAGTGTCACCTTCAGTAAGGCCTCCCTAACTAGCCCAGACTGTCTTACGTAACCTAATTATTTGAACAAATTAAGAACTGCGTCTCTGGAAATAGTTACTATGTCCTGATGATAGCTTAACTAACTACTATTTGGTTGATAGTCACACTGATTATCAATTTCAACATGAGATTTATATTGAAAAATCTTTCATCAGTTTTTAACGACCTTATTGGCATAGTTGTGCGATGATTCGCCTTGAACACAGGGTACTCGGGGTTCAATTCTCGGTTTGGATAAATTTAAAAAACCGTAATTTTAAAACTGATTTGAGTCTAAGGGTGCTGGGATATACCCCTGGGAAAGTATCTTTGTCTGGTACAATGTAGCACATGAAGCTTTTTCAATAATGTACCACAGACTAGAAAAATGCATGTTGCATACTTTCGGAGGGTTTAGATTACGCATTAAAATAATTGGAGCGCCAACTTTGAGGTACAAGATGTGAGGTGGTATTCCTGGGGGTCGAGAGAGTGCGGAAACTCGACGTTCCTGTTTTTATATTTCTTTTATTTTTCCTTTCATAGGTATTTAGCTTTTTTGAATATTATTAAAAATTTGTGCAAATAACTAACTCCACGCGTACGAAGTCACGGGCAGCTGCTAATAAATGAAGCGGCGGTAGGGCAAATCTATGTGTAAGTATTTAGACGAAGGCTTATGTAAGTACTGAATAAATTCTGGAAGTCATTGGGGAGGCCTATGTTCAGCAGTGGACGTCCTATGGCTGAAATGCTGATGATGATTGATGAGACCACGACAATTTGTATGTTATCGGTACATTTTTATTTATTAAAATTTTCATTGGAATCTTTTATTCAATTTGTGTATGTATTCATCACAAAAACCCCGAAAACTGTAACCTACATGTAAATTTTGACAACGGAAAAACAATTCAAGAACTCGGATATAGTTGAATTTCAATCGGAAAATTCTATTCTGCAAATCCGGCGGTGGCCAGTCACAGATTAACAACCTAACATGCAATCTAGTGTCTGGGACCTTGCGTTGCGGTCGTCTCATTAGACGCTTATCATTTTAGATTTATCGACAAATGTCATGATAATTGGAGCGGCTATTTATTTTGATTTGTGGCGGCGGAATCGCTCGAGGATTTGCAAAAAATGCTGCAACGCTGCCTTGCAACGTGTGGGCCTAGGAGTGAACTTGTACAAGATTAAAGTCATATTGAATGACCACGTTATTCCCGGACCAGTTTCTGTCGAAAGCGTGGCGCTCGAAGTTGTCAAGGAGTATGTCTACCTCGGAAAAGGGCTGCAGTTAGGTAAAGACAGCTTTGTGCGGGAAATCGCTAGGAGAGTGCAGCTTGGCTGGGCAGCATTTGGAAAGCTGCGTCATATCTTCTCGTCGCCACTGCCTCAATGCCTTAAGAACAAGCTATTCGACTAGTGCGTCCTACCAGTGATGACCTACGGAGCTGAAACGTGGAACGTGACAGTAAAGCTGGCCCACCGACTTCAGGTCCCTTAGCAAGCTATGGAAAGGTTAATAAATACTCGTATATAGAAGTATGTCTCTCTTTCAACCTAACACCCTGTGTATTCGGCTGCTCACTTACATTGACTTTTAATAAATAAGACCAACGCTGTTAACGCTATAAAATATTTTTTTATTTAATTTCCATTATAGTCCTAGTCATACAGGGATAAAGATTATCAAACTATTTAGAAAACAATATGAACAAAAATGTGCCCACATAAATTTCACGTATGATTTACCAAAAAGCGGAAAGTAAAACATTAACAAACCCAGTTAAATATACAAAATTAATTTATGTATGCTAACAGTTAGGTTGTTAGGCACGCAGTTGATCAAAAGGAAATAATGGCGCGGTGGGACCATATGCTATTTAATCAGCTTTAATAATAAGGCAATGACGCCATGCTCGTTTAAAAAAAAATCTGAAATTCGACACTTAAACAAAAATGTGTTTATAATCTTAAACTAACTTTGCTATATTTGTTTGTCCAACCTAGTGCCTAACACCATGTTATAATAGTGAATACTTACTATGAAATATTAATAACAAAGTTTGTTCAAGGTGAGAAAAATCTACTATTTTCGTTAGATTCAACTAATAGACATTACCGAGAGTGCATCACTCTAGCGGTTTTTTAGATCCAATCAGCCCAACTATTTTCATCGCTCGCCCACTATCCGCGGTCTTAGGGATCATGCGCCGGCGAAAAACCCCGATCCTAAACAAACGCAAAAACGTTGTCGGGCAAAACGACGACTCATTAAAATGCGTCTGCGACATTTACATCGCAACAGACGTGGATGCAGTAGCCACAATCACCGTTTCTACGGTGACACAAATGTCAGATTCTTGATAATCACAATTATCTAAACACGCCTGAAACGACTTTCTCGTTATAAGCGCTATATTTTTTCTCAGTCAGACTAGGCAAGGCTTTATCGCCATAAAAAGCTGTTAGCCGTTTCCATCCAGCGGCTTCCCGCAACCATGACTAGGTTGTCAGTCCACCGGATAGGAGGTTGAAGGTCCCACGCTCTGTTTAGAGCACAAGTACTATTAAACTAAACTCACTACCACTAAAAGCTAGACGGCGCCCTCTGGTGCTTTTATTAAAGCTGGAACTTCAGATAGAACCCTAAGTCGTAGCACAGGACTATTGTCTGCAGTCTGGCTTGCTATACATTGGCTTCGGGAGGGTAGATGGACTCAGTCTAAACCCGATAGCTAGTATGCGCACAAGAATAAATGATTCCTCAGGATTCCACAATACGTGTACCACACCAGGCGCGGCTAGAGGTTAATAGGACTCCGGACCTCAGAGTAAGAGGTCCGTATACTTATTAAAAACCTGAAAGTGTCACTCCGGAGCCATGGGATTACGGTTTCCTCCTAGGCCAGTGCCCATAGACACACTGCCCTGCCTCCTTTAAGCAAATGGCAGACACCACCATGTCTATCGTCAGGGAAGAGGGTCAATGGCCCTACTGTACCCCGTGTGATCATACACGAGCTCTTATTTGAACAGGACTGGGCGCCGGTTGGAATAAATTCGACTTGTGTGGATGTCGTGTATCGTTTCAGTCTGGCTGGGCTGACGAAATGTAATGGTAATGTCTGCTTCAGACATACTGCGGGACACGAATAATCCTTTATGCATAATTCCGCAACTTTATCTTACTTTTAGGAGCGTGTGGTGCTTGTACCTTGTCTTAGTAGTTTTTGATTACTCATGTAGGCAAATAAGTACTTACTCGTATTCTGAGTAATTTATAAAATGTGTCGTTTTTGATTTTCGTAAAGTAAATGAGTTTTGATTTTCGTAGAGTAAATTTGAAATACAATTTAAACCGTCTAAAAGAACGATAATGTCTTAATTTAATGTCATTCAATTAGTTATTTAATTTTGATTTATTCTTTTAAGTCGAAAACGTTCTAAAATAAATAAATTTCAATTTAATTAATAATATGTTTATTCACACTTTTTATTCTATTTTTGTGTAACTATTTAAAAGCACTTGTAGTATCCCGAAGAGATAAAACATCTAAGTTTTTTACCATTCACATTGACCGACGCGATGATAACCTAATACTTACTAAACCCTCACAAAGAAAATCACATAACAAAATTTCTGAGCTAAAATTAATCTACAAAAACAAGGCTGACTAAGCCAGGAAGCGTAAATATTTTTTATTCAAATTATCTAACGTCTATTTTTATGTTGGAAAAACTTTCCACTTTGGAAGGTTCAAGACGCTTTGCTGTTATACTGAGCCGTTGGGGATTTATTTTTAAACAAACTTTACTTCTCTTAGGCCTGAGTCATGACTTACAAAGCGTAAAGCGGTCAGAGAGCCGTTATTGCTTCTCACTCGGCCCTGAAACGTTTCTTAGTGGCCATTATGCGAGTTTGGAATGATCAATTTAACTTCGCCCGCTGAAAACCCGCTGAAGGTGGTAAAAAATGTGGATGTGGTAATTTTTGGATGCGCTAATTTATTATGACGGGATTTTTGTTGGTTGATTAAAACGGACCACCAATTTTTGATCCTGCTAATAACAAATATGAAGAAAATTAGATTACAAACTAGAAAAAAAAGTTACAAAGTTGCGAATAAAAATATTCTTTTTAAAAAAAAACTAAATAGGGAATTAGGTATGTTAAAACAAATATTATTTTTGCTTTTTAGTTTTTGGAAGTTAGTTTTTATTTATTTTTTGTAACAAATACTTTATTTCTCCACAAGACGAATTATTTGAGTCAAAACAAAAGATATCTGCTGTAATTTTGTCCATTGTTTTTGCACGCTTTAAATAAATAAAAATTGTACTAACTCGTAAGTAAATTCTATTTCATAAAAAAAATCCATCTTAAATCGGGTGATCTTTGGCGAAGATATCACGTAAGATATAAACACAAAAACTTAATTATTATAAAAACAATTATACAAGGCATTATGGTAAACTAATGTTAATATATAAGATATAGTAAATACTTTTTTATTTTAAAAATATTTATCTATAAATAAATAGATTAAAATCATATTTTTTTACCTCGCACACACAATAGATGTTGTATGGATAAAATATTAAATGTTTTTCAGTATTCCGTTTACTAGCACGTAGAACTGACGGCTGATGGGGTAGAAAACTTCTGGAATGGATGCCACGTACCGGCAAGCGTACCGCAAGGTGGACAGACGACCTGCTAAAGGTTGCAGGAAGCCGCTGGATGCAGGCCGCTTCCAACCGGATCTGGAAGTTGGGAGCACATGTTTAGTAAACGTTCTATGGCTGAAACGATGATGATGACTAGTATTCTCTACATAATTCTGCGTGTACTATAGCAGAATGCTCTTTTTATTCTAGTATCTACGGAAGAACAGTTTCGTAGCATTACTAAGATGCTCCGACATATGCTGGGTAAAAACCTTTTCAGGATCATGTATCAAAACGAGACTAATTATTCCGTTTATTTTTCGAAAATTATTATGTAGTACATGGTTCATGTTACATGTAATAAATGTTCTTTATTCTACAAAAAAAAAACTTACAGTCCAACGGCGAACCTTCTCTTTTTGAAGTCGGTCGAAAAAAAGATACGTCTGTTTTTTCCGAACTCTGTGGCAGCGGCCGGCAGACGGAGTTTCCCTAACAAAGTCATTCATGCGCCCGCGGCGGTGCCCGCCAAAGATATGCTCTCTTAAATTGAATCGAACTTCGCAATTAAAAGTTATGTAGAGGTGTTCGCTGCAGCTCCCTTGTTCCGTTGTGGTTTTCAACGATTGTACGGTTACGTTGTAGTTACTATTGAGAATTTCCAGTTTCCATTTTTGGTTGGAGACTTTTAATAGTCGCGGTTAAGGTACTGTTTCATTTTGCATTGTTTGAAACTGTGTTGCGATAACATTTTGATAACTGTAAGGTAGGATTCGCATTGGCACTGATTTTACGTTTACTGAATGAAGTTGCTGTCATTTATTAAACACGTTAATGTATGCACATTCGTATGTTCTGCGACAGTTAGGCTGCCTTTTCACCGGAGCGGAGCGAGAGCTTGGCAGCCTACAGGTAGCCTTAAACCGAGAACCTCATTTTAGTAACGGCTTCCAGGTTCAGCGTTTATGGTCGCCGCACACGGTTGTCGCCGGTGGTCGATACTAGTGGCGGCGATTTTGGCCAGGTCTTGGAACCGGTATCGAAACTACAGGTGTAATAAGGGTAATATAATAAAAGTAGCTTACAAGCTTTGTATTGCATTTTTTTTTATTGAGATGTTAATGTTAGTCTAATATTAACATTTCTTGTGTTTACTTAGTAAAATCACCTCTAAAAAGGAGCTAGTTAACTAATAAAATATAACTTTAGTAAATAGGCTTCATTGGGAACGAGTAGTGTTACGCCGGTTGATTAAAAACTAGATTATTTTATTAATAACGTCTAATAATCTTTCATTTAATAACATCCTGTCTATCAAATACATATTAGCAGCCAGCACTAGGCTGCTGTGTTGTAGGTGCCATTCGTGGACAAAAATGTAAAAATAAATTTGAATCCACGAAGAGCACCAGCCCAAAATATCGATAGGTGCTCTTCGTGGACTAGGCCAGGTGCTATTCGCGCAGGTGCTATACCGGCGGGTGTTCTAAGTGGACTACGTCAAAAAATGTGACGTGTAAAAGAGCATAATTATGCCTATTTGTGAAAATAAATTGGTTTTATTGTTTGGACCGTCTCCCAGCTCACCTTGACCTGAGTTTGGGTTATAAACTAGCAACCTGCATAGGTAGCTTCAAATCCAAAATTGTAAGTACTCGTATAGACAAGGCTCCAAAAATTTGAATTAAGCCGATGTCCAGAAGTAGAGCACCTCTGGAGGCACAATTGAAAAATACAATTGTCAATTTAAAGAACTATCAAAAGAAATATTTTGTCTATATTATTTTGACACACTTATATTAGCTTCTCTTGTAACTAACTACCTATGTAATCAAATCTTAGAAGTCGTTTTTAATCTACTTCTAACTGACGAATCAGTTAAAATCTTTGTCGGTATTTAAAGTTCGGTTGCCAATACAACAATTTGATTGACACCATCATACTGATCTGATGATAGAGTCAGTAGGTAGATAGTGAAACTCTTTAAAAATACTAGTAAAATCTTCGTGTTAGGGCTCATTTGATTCGTTTTGTTTAATACATATAAAAGTATTTTATAGTTTTTAAACTATGACATCAATGATTAATCGTAATAAATAGGCTTTGTCTTCAAAAATAGTTTGTTGATTCTATGCTTGAGAATTTTTTGGTTTGATAAAACTGTATTTTGTCTCTGTCTTTCACTTTCTTATAAGAAAAATAGCCTTATTTAAGTTTAGTTTATTAAAACAAGCCTTTATAAATGTTGTTTGTTACTACAACAATCGTACCACTGAGACATTTTAGAATCTAAACATCAGCGTTTTCATCCAATTTTCCAGTCATAAAGTCCTGGATGAATGCTATTTATAGGCAATAACGAAAAAGGCAAAGTACATTAATTTAATACAATCCATCTATTGCCCGAAGGAAGGTCGTAACGTTTGTTTTATTTTCACTTTATCTCTGTATACTCCAAATCGCGCTTCGATGTATTCAATCATCTTCTAGTTTATATTAACGTATCAAAATCTTAGGCTGACCGTGTATAGAGAAAAAGGATAAAACAATTTAGTTTTATAGTAACACTAGCTTTTGCCCGCGGCTTCGCTCGCGTTAGATTTGATTTTAAGTGAAGTATGAATGTCAAACTCAGTAATTTAAAAAACTACAAAACTTCTTTATAGACAATATTTTTTAGCATGACTATCAAAACACGATATGATATGATATAATATAGCGATTTATCAATTTTAGGATAACGCGAGTATACATCAAATGCAAAAATTGAACCTTTATGTTGGGATCACGTATGGCTGTCTGTCAGTCCGTCTGTTACAACCGATTAGATCCGAAATTACTGGCCCGATTGAATTGCAATTTGGCACAAATAATTTCAAGAATTTTCATGTTTACAATATTCAATTTTAAAATCAAAGTTCCAAAAACCCATAAAATCTACACCCATATTGATAGACATTTCAACCCCATCGCATCCCAACAGGGGAGATGGAATTTCACGTCCGCAACGTTAAATTTTAAAATCGTTGTTGTTTTCGTAATCAGCGACCCGATAAACCATAGAAACAATACCCATGTTGATTTTCAGACTTTGTCACCCCTTTTACTTTAGGGGTAGATTTCGCAAAAAACCTGAAACACGTGTTTAATCATTTATTGTTAGGAATACTCCTGTGAAGTTTCGAATAAAATAGTCTAACTAATCTTGTTTCCCTATACGAACTTTGGGCCCCCATTTCACCCCTTTAGAGGGTGAATTTTGAAAAACCCTTTCTTAGTGCACCCCTAGACCTTATAAGAAACCTACATGCCAAATTAAGAATCTCTAGCACCGGCGGTTTGGGCTGTGCGTTGATATGTCAGTCAGTCAGTCAGTTTCTTCTTTTATATATATAGATAGATATAGATTAATTAATATAAAATGGAGTAAGGTGCTGCGCATACAAAGCAGTAGTGCGGTCTTTTTGACCGTGAAGCAATAAAGCCCGCTTCTGCTCATCGATGCCCGCGGCTGCCCGCGCCGCTTACTCAATGTACACGACGGTCAGTTCAGGACAACCATTCTAGTATAGCGCGCGGCGCAGACTAAGCTAGCCGCCCACGCCGCCGTCTGCGTTAGTATATACAAACTGGTTTATGCGATCCACGGCGGGCAGCCACGGACATGCCGCGGTGCGGGGCAGGCACTGGCGGCACGGTCTTATTGACCGCCGTGTGCGTTGCAGTATACGATTCCCTTTGGTCTATTATTCGCGGCAAAATTGTCCGGCCCGCCCTGCTACGTCGTGTACGCAGTGCCTTGATATCTCGAAAACGGTGCGTCCTAGCTCAAAATAAACAAAATGTTGACCCCAGGCGACGTCTCTGGAACACTTCAACAGGAGTTAAAATAACCTAAAGCAGACCTTCATCGAGGGTTGAAATCAGGTAAGTAGCATTAGAGATCAGAGTTCCCCGCGTAATTCCTATGTCCTATGAGAATTCTGGAAAACGATATACTTTATGTCACTTCCACAACTGAGAAGAATTTCATATGATGAAATACATTTGTAACGGCTTAGGCTGTAGAGCGTGCCAAAAAATTATAAACACACATACATGCTCTCGAAAAACATAACCCTCCTACGGCAGCCGAGTGAAAATAACAATGTGTGTTGGGTTAGTTTGCAACCATAAGCCGAGATAATATATTTGGTAATTATTAATTCGACAATTACAAAATTTTATCCCTTTTGAAATTCTAACACCCTATTTAAGTTGAGTAAGTTTACTATTAACATAAGTTTAGTGATTATAACTTTAAAAATGAAGGACTTTCAAGACACAACTTAATATCCATTTTCACCCCTTCAGGGGTTGAATAATCAAGAACGCTGTAATACATAAATTTATTTTCAATCGTCACCATAAATACAAAATTTTAAAATTATTATTTGAAACTGATATGCTTTCATTAAATTTTCATCCCCTATTTAACCCCGTTAGGGCTATAATTTCCAAAAAACCCTTTCTTAATGGATGTCTACACTGTATAAGGTAAGGCTGTGCGTTGATATATCAACAATTAGTCAGTTTACCATTTTATATAAATAGATAACTGAAATACAAAGTTTCTTTCCCCTTTTCACCTACTTAAGGGTTGAATTCAAGAATTTTTTATGTCCACAATATTAAATTTCTAAATCGATGTCATTTTCGTAATTAACATCCCAAAAAACCATAAAATCGACACCCATATTGATATTTAGACATTTCAACCCCATCGCACCCCAACAGGGGGATGATATTTCACGTTCGCAACGTTGTATTTTAAAATTGTTGTTGTTTTCGTAATCAGCGACCCGATAAACCATAGAAACAATATCCATGTTGATTTTCAGACTTTGTCACCCCTTTTACCCCCTTTAGGGGTGGATTTCGCAAAAAACCTGAAACACGTGTTTAATCATTTATTGTTAGGAATACTCCTGGAAAGTTTCGAATAAAATAGTCTAACTAATCTTGTTTTCCCATACAAACTTTGGGTCCCCATTTCACCCCTTTAGAGGGTGAATTTTGAAAAACCCTTTCTTAGTGCACCCCTAGACCTTATAAGAAACCTACATGCCAAATTTGGAATCTCTAGCACCAGCGGTTTGGGCTGTGCGTTGATATGTCAGTCAGTCAGTCAGTCAGTCAGTCAGTCAGTCAATCGGTCAATCAGTCAGTCAGTCAGTTTCTTCTTTTATATATATAGATTGATATTCGTAAGTAGGTCTATGGCGCATACGAAATGAACGCTCAATTTTTAAAAAATACAAAATAAATAATTGAAATGATGTATTATATGTGCACATAAATAATTAAAATTATCAGCTAGCTAAGACTAACATGGAATGGAGGCCGCGTACCGGCAAGCGCAGCGTAGGACGTCCTCTCACAAGGTGGTCAGACGACCTGGTAAGCTTCCAACCGGCCAATCTGGAAGTCAATGGGGGAGGCCTGTATTCAGCAGTGAACTTCCTATGGCTGAAATGATGATGATAATGAATACTAACAAAAGTATCCAAAAATTTACCGAAAGACAACAGTTTACGTTTAAGCTAGACAGATCTTAATTTTGAATTAAAAAAAAATGTGCTTTTACAGTTCCTAGATTATTTCAAAAACTCAGAAAGCCTTAGCTTTTAAAATAACACAAAAAACTGGTACTTAATTGTTTGAAAACTTTTGTTAGTCTTAGCTAGCTGATAACTTTATCTAAGTAAGTTTAATTTATGAGGATCATAGGTAACTACTCTAAAAAAAAAATATAATAAAAAGTGGAGAAACTATTTTTTAAAGCTGATTAGAACGAAAATTCTTAAAATTTGATTAAAAAAAAATTATATCTCGAAAATTACGAAAAATCGGGTAAAATATATTTGGATAACCCTGGATGTAAGAAATCCAAAAAAAACATTTTTGGACGTCACCTTTTAACCCCTCTTGTTTATTAGGTAGGTATTTATGTCAACAAATGAGCCTAGTTTCGTTACTGCTTTAGCTTATCTACAGGGGTACATTACTTTGCAAAGGGGTGCCAAATCTTTAGGAGTGGCTCAGAATCAGTTACTTAATCAAACTATGCAAAAAACAAAACAAAGTTTTTTTCACATCTGATCAGTATGTAGTGTTAAAATTCGTACGCGTGGATAATTTAACTCATTCATGAAAAAATTGCACCGTATGTGCACTGCGAAAGGTCCTTTAGATCGCCGTACCTACGCCTCTGATGAATGACCGCGCGGCTTTCGTAGTCTCTCTATTGACTTTATTTTCGGATATTTTAGAGTTTTTTTTTCGTAACATACGATTATTAAAAATAATAATAATTGAGACTAACTTCTTTATATTGTTCCCTAAATCTTATTTTTTAAATTTGGCACCCCTTTGCAATGTATATACTGTTACGTAAGTTTGCCTGTGTGCGCTGAGTTTTATTTAAGACTCGCACATTCGGGCGGATCACACGCGCCGACGAATGTAATTCGAGTGTTATTCGAACATAATTGGGGCTTCGAATTTCGATGGATAATAAGTAATATTATTAACGGACTCCGGAGATATTTTATTTATTTTCTTAGATATCATCAGGCAGGCCCTTCCTTTGATGTTTGCAAGTATAGAAAAATATACTGAGTTATCTGCTCAATACTAAGAAGTTAAATAATTTGATGAGTAGGTATATAGGTTATGTTAGGTAAAAAAGCAATGGTTCAAAATGGTCTGGTTTCAGAAACAGAGATCTATGGCAATCGCTTCAAATGTAATCAATAAATATTGTACAAAGCACTTTGCGTGTTACAGAAATCCGAAACAATGACGGTACCACAACATCCAGACCCGAGACAATGTAGAAAAGTTATTTTTAAACATTGTTCGACCGGGAATCGAACCCGGGACCTCAGAGATAGCGACACTAAGTCCGGTATGCTCGCCTCTCGGCTACAGAGATCGTCCTAACTTTTAGAGTCAGTTCGGTCAAACATAGAACCTCCTCCTTTTTTGAGGTCGGATTAAAACAAAGTTTTTATCGAGTCAGTAACAAGTGACATCACAGTTTTAAGCAATGTGGCTCGAGCAATGCACATGTATGAGTAAATAGGACACGAAACCTCGGAACTCTCTCGAATCTACTTCTTCTTGGCGCCCACAATATTGTCCCAAAGCAGTGGTAGGGTTAAAAATAATAATTCGGATGTGTAAGAATTTCGCAGAAATTGGTTTTATTGGAATACGCCGGAAGAGTTTGAGCCCGAACCAAAGAATAAATAAAAGTGATGGGTATCAAAAATTAAGCTTTAACAATGCGCGCTAAAGCTATGCTCACATCTTAATATTCGTGTCCGTGAGCGATGTATATGTGTGCGTTGTTTTGTGTCGCATTCTATGAAGCTTAACTTCTGTTTACTGTGTGTAACTTCTGTGTAACTATAATTATTATTCTGTGATCATAATGTGTCCGTTTTTAGTATTATGTGTCTCAAAAGGAAAACAACGAAACCTTTAGAGAATCACTTTATTGTCGTCTGTGTTTGAAATGTTTTGAACGCCCAGGAATTAGAAATGTTTTGTTTCTGAAGGTACAGACATCAGCTCGTCAACCTACCACAAAACGTCATTGATCTCTAGATGTAGGCCTGAAGTTAAAAATCGGTTTAATGACCTTTAACTTTTTTGGTAGGTTGACCTGCCGTTGACTGGACATTATTTTGTGTGGTGTACAGTAACGAGTAGCTTTTCATTTGTTTCTTTTCTCATCCGTAGGTAGAGGTATCAAGTAAAGATTAATTACAATATCCCAGCCAAATTGGCTCGGTTATCCAGGTATTTGCCTTTTAAGGCAAATACTTTTAGGACTAACCTAGGTCATTTTTCCGCGATTGATAGGATTCAGTCCCAATTCAGTAAGCTTTCTCGTTCACCCGATACCAATGTTGATATGTCTTATTCGCTACGTAAATTTAAGTCCTCACTCATGGATTCATTTGATATTAAGAGGTTGTAATAATTGTCAAGTCATTTTGTTCTCTTTAATTAACTTTAAATTAATTCAGACATAATATCTGTTTTCGGCAGTATTGTTGTGAATGTCGTGGCAGCCTATAAGTAAGGCAACACTGTAAATATGTATTTTAATTTTAAGTATGTTAATGTGTGGTGTATGCTTTGTTGGTTGTCCTAAATAAATAAATAAAAAACAAATAAAATTGATTTAAATGCCAAGGTCTAAAGGCCCTTGAAAATGTCGAAATTCAAGCTGTCAAGTCAACGTAATAAGTGTCAGATATTTTTATTCTATTGGTTTTACACTTCAATATTTCGTCTAAAATAAAATTATATAATTAATAATATTACTAACCATGAAAAAAACCCTAAAAAGTTATACTCGTATTACTTTTCTAAACGTTTTCAATAATTGCTAAGCCATCTTTAAGACTAATAAATGGCAAAGCAGTCTGAAACGTTCAGAGAAAACTTGCGCAAAGCCTATGATTTGCGAGCAACTTTTATTTTAAAGCTTCGTTTCGACTCTTTCGACTTTATTACTGAATTTCAATGGACCTTGCCGTTATGGCATTAAAACATTTAATGCTAAGTACGAAATCGACAGTTATATTTTAAAAGCTTCGTTAAATTCTGCTTTTCCATTTAGGGTTTAAAAGATATGACGAAATCTTAAATATATTTGAGTTTTAAGAGTTTTGTTCCGCGTGCAGCGTTACGAAATATAGTTTTATTTGGAGTACTAAAAATACACTTCCCCACCGTCAACAGGAGGCGTGTCGTAAGAGGCGACTAATTCCTGTAGTACGAGACGGGCAGCAGCGTCTTCGTGCGAAATCTTATAAAAAACTGCGCTCGCCAACCCGCCTGCCAAGCGTGGCGAGTATTGGCAATCCCCTCTGATGATAAGTCATTAGGGCAGGCCTTTGTTCAGCAGTGGACGTCCTATGGCTGAAGTGATGATGATGATTCTGAGTACTTTTATTTTATTTGTTCTTCCACATCAGAAGTAGGATTTGAACAAACTAAAAGCACTTTAATAAAAGTAATAAACCGACTTCTAAAAAGGAGGAGGTTCTCAATTCGTCGGAATCTTTTATTTATTTTTTATGTATGTTCAGCGATCATTCGTTACTACGTTGACCGATTTAAATAATTCTTTTTTTGTTCGAAAGGTAATACTTTCAGAATGGTTCTATTCATATTTGGTCAAATTCTGATGATGGGATCTATAAGAAAATCATCAAACATTGCATGAACTCCATACCACGCCAACTGATTTTTGTATCTATGTTACCCAATATCTTTGACAAATTGAACCGATTTTGATGATTTTTTTTTATTGAATAGCTTATACTTCAAAGATACTATATACTAATAAAAATTTGCGGATTTTTTTTTACCCCTAAGAGTGGAATAATAGGAAAAGAAATCGGAGTTCAGCAGTTAAATTTTGTTTGCACTCTTAAGATTTGTTTTGATTGGGATTTATCACAAAAAATTGATGAAATAAGTAAATTTTATTTAAAAAAAAACTCAAAAACCTAAACAGCTAAAAATAATCTTAACACGTAAGGTCTACCTAATCAGTTACTTTTGGAGTCGGTGCCAGCCGATGAAAGATTCAATGTTTTTGTTTGCAGCCAGCCGATGAGAGATTCAATGTTTACTTAATCTCGTTTTTACGAGTTTCAGAGACACAGCAAGATGTCGCGTCAGAAACACCTACCTGAAAGCCCTGCCGAGGTTCCTGAGCCACCTGACCTTGGTCTTTCCTGCGATTTGCCTGCTACACCAGTATTGGTCAACAGCCTATGCACCAGTATCCACGTACCATCGTGAACGCCAACTCTGGTACTAGAAGCAGTCAGGGAGGACCTTCTACAAACCCTTATGGACCAGGCACGAGTGGTAATTTTGTTCCACTTGATTTTATTAAGACCTCGACTCGACTCTTTCGACTTTATTACTGAATTTCAATGGACCTTGCCGATTTGGCATCAAAAACATTAATTTCTAAATGCGAAATCGACAGTTATATTTTAAAAGCTTAAATAAATTTGGCATTTCCATTTAGGGTTTAAGATATGAAGAAATCTTATAAAATATTTTCGTTTTACGAGTTTTCATCCGCGTGCAGCGCCTCTTAAAAAATACTTTGAATACGAAAGTAGTTAAGATAAGACCTGACAAAGGTTAGTAGACCCTTGCCAATTTGAAACAGTCAGTTTTCTAAATTACGAGAACCGGGAATCGAACCCAGAACCCTTTTATGTTCAGTAAGACTCGCCGCGCCACTGCACTAATGGATTCGTTAAAATAAAACAGTAATGTTGCCATTTTGCAAAAAACAGCCGCGAGATAGTAGACAAACATTCGTTTGGAACAAAGTTCACAGTCGCAATACGTTTATTATCCGAGTCCGCTGAAAAACTTGAGATACGAGCGAAATTAAATTAAAACTATGTTAACTAGCATCGGCCCCGCGGCGCCACAAACGACAGTACCCACCTACATGTAGGGTTGCCTCAGAAAACTAACTAACATGATTTTTATTTTTATATATAGCATTAAATTTATTTGAATAAAACAATTGAATAAATTTTAAAGCATTAAACCGAAAATACCTGAAACTCAATACCTTATTGTATTTATAACGAGCATTTTTTAAAACAAATTAAAACTTTGTCCAACAATCACAGCAAATATCTAGCTCCAAACTGAGCTTGACTTGAAATAAATATACTTTGATAATCTATCATACAAACGTTTACCCTTAGATATTTGACTTGAATACCTGCGTACTAGCTTTCTTTTGAACAGACATGAGATAAAGTGCCTAGAAGTATAGCCCGCAGTGCTTTCAACACGATGAGGGTCGTACTTTGTGATTTGTGAAACTTGAATACCAGTTTGTATACTCATCTCATACAAGATATTGCCTATACTTCTATTTGGATATGAGTCGTAGACAAATTAAGAAGACCTCAAATGTAGAGGACTACATTTGAGGTCCTCTGGACATCCAGAGGAGCATCATACTAGAGGATTCCTCTATAACAGAAGATTTTTCTGAACTTTTTCTTTTCTTACGCAATCCTCTATGATTGCGTAAAGTGAGTAGTCGTTCATGAGAAAAGGTATTAGATTTATTAATAAATTAGGTACCACAGTCTACTGCTGAACTACCCGCGTATAAATTTCAATAAAATAATTATGTCTTAACTTCATCTTAATTATTTCAATACTAAAAGGCTGTTAATGATTTTTTAAAGTATAAAAATGTGGTGGTATGGGTATTACACATGTTTTTTGGGAATCGTACCTCAAAGAAAAAGGAACCCATAGGTTTTCTTCGTTATCCGCCTGTCTGTCTGTCTGTCAGTAACGTGTGGAGGCGTCAAGTTAAAATTACTAACTTACTCTGTAACTTCTAAAATAGGAGAATGATAAAGCTAAAAAAAATATATGATGTACATTACCATGCAAACTTCCACTGAAAATTGGTTTTAACGGGATCTAGTAAGTAGTTTTTTTATATGTATAAATCGTAAACCGCAATTTACCTTTCGTAATGTTATGGATTTCATTTTGCAATAAAAATACCATAACTGTGACTCGATTGTGATGGGTGAATTTTGTGATTTGGTGAACCTACAAGTTTGTACGGAACCCTCGGTGCGCGAGTCCGACTCGCACTTGGCCGGTTTTTTTCATTCTTTGGGCTGCTGGTTTTATAAACCAATTCTTTATGAAACTACATTTGGATTTCAAACTAAATGTGACGAGTAAACAGACGTCCTCCTTATAACAATATAGAGGCAGAACCACTCCTTTTAAGCGTTGGAAACACTTGTGCCAGGAGAGGCCACTCTCCCTTAACATATTAGGGGTGATAACTTATACAATAAGTGTGTGTGTGTGTGTGTGTGTGTGTGTGTGTGTGTGTGTGTGTGTGTGTGTGTGTGTGTGTGTGTGTGCGTGTGTGCGTGTGTGTGCGTGTGTGCGTATGTGTGTGTGTGTTCGTTCGTTCGATCGTTCGACCCGTTCTTAAGTGATGATTTTTCGTACTTGCGGTAAAGTAATGCCTAATAAGTATGCATAAACCCAGTGCAGGAAACAGGCTTCAGCTGTGGTTCAGTGTGGTCAGCAAATATGATGTGGCTTGGGCCATACTCCACCACGCGGGCCCAGCTTGGTGGAGGGGTGTTGTGATGCCAGTAACTAAACCGTAATCAAGCCGCCCTAAGGTCTCTGGCCAGTCTTTACGACTTGTATATTGGTGTCACTAATAAAGATTTGAATTGAATTGAATTGAATTGTATCGTGCGATATTAACCTGCCTCTAGCATGACCTCCAAAACACGATATGATATAGCGATGGGGCTGGACCGTCTTTTAATGTGCCTTCCGAAGCACGGAGATGATTGTAATAAATTTCACTAAATACCTTATGGTAGAAATGGTCACCCATCCACTCAAAGCTGCGGCGTAGTTTGCCTAACTTTGATAATACGGTATTTTACACCACTAATCACTACTGTTTAAAAACTGTGTTATCGCTAAGTAGCGATTAGAAGAGTTTCCATATAATTTGTATAAGGATAGCAAACTATGACGTCACTGTTTACCTAACTCAACGGACTAACTTTTTTGATTTTGGAACAATTAAAAGTCGATTTTTTCAAATTAATTATAATGTGCCGGGTTATAAGCTTAAAATAAGGTGTCAGTTTTATTAAATGTTGTCTTAGAATTATTTAAGAATGGTGTAAACAACCCTATTGCTGCTAAGACACGCCCGCCATGGCCACTGAGCTATCACGTTATCATGTCACACAATAGGGAATTATAATTTAATATTATAGTGCTAATAGTAATAACAAAATAGATTTTAGGTAAAAATAACCGTAATATAGTAATTAGAAATTAGGGTATACCTATCTCTTTCTAAAACAACTTTTACTATGAAACATGTATGGCGGACGTGTAATGTGACGGATTTCCTTGTCTAACACGCGACTTAAATGGGCTGTAAGTCAGGTATTTATCAATATTTTTCGAAACTTTTTAAAGTTTTATTAATTATAATTAAGTACTAATTATTTTAGGACCAAGTAAAAAAACATGCATATTCCCCATTATGTTTTTCTTGTTTTGTACTATCTTTGTCTGATGTCCGAAGCATAATAAATGTTTTTTCTTTCTTTCCTTCGGTAATTGATTTTAATTAATATAAATTAAACAGTGCCAGCCCTACGGTGGCACTAAATGCCACTGGCCTGGACATTGTTTGTGTAAATTATGTTCAGTAGCGCGGACGCGCTGCTTTTTAATTGCTTTCTCATTTTCTAAGGCCAGTGCGGTGTTTTTCTGCCTTTGGTATGTTTTCTGTCCCTACAACTATTAAACTACTCTATTTGTGAAAATTGTATGGTCTATTATCCCTAAGAGACTGTAAAAAAAATATCTTTCGTTTCAACCATAGGAAAAGTATTGTACCTATAAAGTAGTAGAAACTTATAAAATAAGATCTTACATACTAAAATCCAAGTCGCAGATAAGTTTAAATTATATTTTCTTATCTTCTGATCATACTTATTCAAAAGGATGAACTTATTATTTGAAATCTTACAAACGCGGGCTTCGTTCCTTCTCAAGCGAGGCCCGTTTAATAACTTTCAGATTTGCGCACAGATGTTCTTGACGCTACCACCACAGGTGTAAGTGGTGATATTTTTCTAAATGTCAGTTAAGAATATCAACGAATTTTGTAAATATCATTCAAATCCAATAGAAGTTAGGAAACCTACAGTATGCGTTAAAACTAATTTAAATCTAAAAAACAAAAGTCTTAGGTATACGAAAACAGTACACAGTACAGTCCAAGAGTACTGTATCAAATATTTTGTATTCCTTCTACTTAGATTTAAGACGTCAACTCTTCTTTGTAAACTGATATTAGCTCTTGGGATTAATTAATTCGCTTCGAAGATTTAAGTATTGATCTGTTACTTGTTTATGGATCCTTTACCTAGAAACCACTGAAGGAGACCCTATTTCTTCTTTTAGTGCCTAAATACGTAATATGAACCTTCGGTGTAAGTATTCGAAATACTAAGTTTTAATTAAAACAAATAAAAATAAATAAGGAAACAAACGTTTTTTGGATCAATTAAAACACACTTTCTGTGGCAAATAAAAGCCTCTATTCATCTTTCAGCCATAAGAAGTCCACTGCTGAATATAGGCCTTTCTCAATGACCTATCATCGAGAGGGATTGCTAATGCTAGCGAGTAGTTTTTTATAAAATTTCGCACGTAGACGCTGCTGCCCGTCTCGTGCTACAGGAATTAGTCGCCTCTTACGACTCGCCTCCAGTTGGCGGTGGAGAAGTGTATTCTTTACGGTCGTCTCCACACGGTACTCTATTATTGCCCTGAAATTAAAAATGAATGCTTTATCTGGACCAAACTATAATGTCAAGATAAAACTGCATAATTTAAACTTATTTGGATAAGAAAGAAATGCTTGAGTCTCCCACATACAATCGGGCGTGAGATTAAATAGGAAGCCATCCGTATTTTAGCAAGATAATGACCCAAAGCACGTTCTCAATTAAGCAAAATTCTCTGGAGAAAATAAATGAACTTATCCTTAGCCTGACTTGAATCCTGTAGAATTTCTGTGGGATGAGCTGGACAGAAAAGTTATAAGAAATACCTAACTTCAAAACAGGAGATTAGAGGATATTGTTATAAAATAATCAAATTAATACTGAGAATTCCAGTAGGTACATGCAATGCCTTTATGGTAAGATGTAGCTGATCCAAAACCATTAACATTCTACATCTACCACCACAATTACCACCAATACAGGGAAAAATCTGAAAACTAAATGTTTGTAATTAGAGAGCGAGACTCAATTTCTGAACTATTTAATAATATATTCCTGACCTACGAGTATCTACATATATATAACAAAGTTGGGTTAGTTACACCATTCATAAGTCGAGAACAACTGTACTGATTTTTATGATTTATGATTTTCGGGATTTTTCTCTGTCCCGAATAGTAGAATAATTATTATAACATTAAAAATGACACTATACCCTCTGTTTTTTCACTGTACTATACATATAGGCATACTGCTTACAAAAACAAAATTGGTATTTTTTTTATTAGTATTATTTTAGTAGAGGGTCGATGCCGCTCTCTTTACCTCAATGGTTGCCACAGAAAACCAGCGTCATGGCTTCTTTGCCATGGCAAAATAGCTGAGTGGCAACGCTTTTGGTTTCATATCACATTACCTTTTTGCCATTATAAATTTATTGTAAGTATTTAAGTACTTAATTGTGATGATATGAACCAAATAAATAATTTTCTTTCTTTCTTTCTTTCTTTCAAAAAATTCACAAAAAAAAAACGAGGCAGTCCGAAGTTCGCCGGGACAGCTAGTTTACAATATTTACCTACAAATTTGTGCGGAACCCTCGGTGGGCGATTCCAACTTGCTCTTGTCCGGTTTTAAACTATGATATCAATTGTTACAGGAGAGTACCGATCATAGTGCAGATACTAAAACAAACCAGCATACAAAAAAAGTCTGTCAAGAAGTATGACGAGCTTGCGCTAAGAATCTCATCAAAAAAGAGTTTGTGAAAACCTTGGTGCATGACTCCGACTCACACTTAGCCGGTTTTAATAAATAGAATTGGATTTACAGCGTTACCCGAATCAACTGGATCGAGTTACTAAATAAAGAATTACTTTGTATTTGTACTTTATTTACGGGTTGGATAATCTTTTTGAAAACATTCATTAATTAACGTCTGCGTATTTTGTATTCTTTTTTAATTTGATACAAGTAAGAATTATAAAAATAGACTTAATTAAAAAAATAATAAACCTTTCTAAAATATGTTGGTTAATTTTTTAGAGCCCTAGATTATAAAAAAGCGGCCAAGTGCGAGCCGGACTCGCCCATGGATGGTTCCGTAGCAGCAAGTAACATAATATAAAAGTTCTTGTAGTTGGTTGTAACTTTGATCGATGTTTTAATAGTGTAAATTGCGGTTTACGATTTATAACGTATTTAAAAAAAAACTAATTTTCGGTGGAAGTTTTCATGGTAAATGTACATCATATATTTTTTAAAGTTTTATCATTATCTTATTTTAGAAGTTACAGGGGACACACACACACACACACACACATACATTTTACCACTTTGGAAGTGTCTCTCGCGCAAACTATTCAGTTTAGAATTTTTTTTTAATAGAAACCTCAAACCGTCATTTTTGACGACCTATCTATAGATACCCCACACGTATAAGTTTGATGAAAAAAAAAAAGGACAGACAAACATACAAACATTCATTTTTATTTATACAGGGACCTCTTTTGAACAGTTGCTAAATTTGAGGAGGCGAATGTATTCATCAATACAAATAGTTTATTATGGGCTCAATTTTTTTTCATGATTGCTTAAATAAAATTTCGCTGTTCCATACATTATCATTAGGATTACTAACTTTTTTCATCAAATATAGTATTTTCGAAGCTGTTACCTATTAAAATATAGTAGATGACAAAAAAAACGAAAGTTTTTATCTTTTTCTAAATGCATATTTAATATTTTGCGCGGTAGGTAGTGCGGAGCGGGCTTTACGCAAAATATAGTAGTTTCGCCTACTATGTATATTTTTTATAAATATAGTATTTGATGCTCTAATATAGTAGGATACTATATTATTTAATATGGTTTAGGTTTTGGTCGTAGCGTTAGTTTGCATGGAAAACAAAAAAAAAACGCGATTTCAAAGTGTGACCTATAGAAACCGTTGTTTGTATTTATAAACACATCCGTGTCCTTAAATTACTTTAATTAGCTACTGTTCGAAACTAAATCCTGTATATAGATTGAGTACTGAAATGAGCTAAGAAACGATATCGTCTAGAACGTCTAGTGCCACTAGCTGTTCATTTCTCACAAAAATTGCCGAAGTTGGCCGCTGGTTATAAATCGGGTCGGATTTGGAGCGACCTCTTCGCCCAGAAGGTTGTACCGCAACATTACTCAGACAGTTCGTAGTTTGCCCGAGTCTGATAAATAGCGGAAACAGTACCACAAAGTAGGAACGGCTAGAAACCTGATTGTCAGTGACTACTAGTCTACTACACTTCTATTTTACAATATCATAAATGCTAAACTTTGGATGAATGGATGTTTGTAACTCAATCATGCCAGATGGCTTAACGGATCTAGTCTAAATTTGGCACAAAAATAGATTAAAGCCTGGAAAAGAAGATAGGATACTTTTTATTCCGGAATAATGTACGGTCTCCAAAGGATGCAAGATAATTGTCATTATAGATGACACTTCTTACCGTTAGATGTCGTTATTCAGATGGAAAAAAAAATGTGAAAAAAAAAGATTTCGTTCACGTGGTCTTTGGTTAAGTTAGACTAACTATGGTTTTGCAAATACTGCGCGAACGAGGTTGCGAGCAACAGCTAGTATTATAATACTGTAAAGGGGTAAAATTTGTCTGTTTGTTTGGGAAGGTGATTACTATAAAATACTAAACGAGTGTGAAGGGTCTGTAAGGACTCTTTTCTGGTGTAAAGATAAGGGTAAATAAAAATACTAATAGGGTACCATATATAGGTTAATGATATTTTCATCATCTTATTCTAAATTATTTAAACCATAGAACGACCACTGTTAAACATAGGTCTCCCGCAATGACTTCCAAATTGGGCGGTCGGAAGCGGCCTGCATCCAGCAGCTTCCTGTGACCTTTACCAGGTCGTCTGTTCATCTTATAAGTGGACGTCACACGCTGCGTTTGCTGCCACTTTTCTTCTGTGATCGGTAACACCTCTGTTTACACTTTTGAACTCAAATTAAAACCATCATTATCATGACATGTCATCAGCCTATTGCGGTCCACTGCTGGACGTAAATCTCCCCCAAAAAGCGCCAAAGAGGATGATGCCCGCTTTTTTCATCTACCAACTGTCAGCCATCTTCCTAAGGTCGACACTACGTTTGCCAAGGCGTAGTTTTCACTCGAGAACCCTTTTACTTTACTTTCATCGGTTCTGCGACAGATGTGACCGACCCATCAGTAGGTGCTACTGATACATGTCATAATACATGTCAGTGGATCTTGCTTTCTGTGTTTAGCAGAGAGAGGACGTACTGTTCCTATTTGTTCTGTGGCAGTACATAGACTAATTGTGAGGTTCCTAAGGAATTGTTAATAGTTTGTACAGTCTTGGTGCTTCATAAACGCTTCTGGGATGTACCACCTTTGTTTCTTGTCAAGTTTCCTTAAACTATAGTGCTGGAGCATTAACGCTTTCCAGACAATTTTAACTAGGTAAAGTTTAGCTGGAGCCCCTGGTAGCAAAGGGTCAGAATTCAGTCAGGATGCAGTTTTAGTCAGTCTCCATATTAAAAGTGGTAAATTTGGTCAACTTCAAAATCGCGAAAAAAGGTATTCCATTTTAATAAATTTTATCATCATGGTACAGTGTGTCTATCTGTTTTTTTTTTATTATTCCACTCATTATTCATATGAAAAGTAACTGAAAATATTCTGAAAGCATAGAAGAAATCAAACTAAGTATCATGCACATCAAGTTTGAATTTCCTTTAAAAACATGGGGTATTACCTACGTCAGCAAAATCCAAGAACACTTCTCTCGAGCCATCGTAGCTTGGGCCTTCCAGAAGCTTTTCATAATGGCCGAGTAAAATTCAAAGGCCGCTTCTATTATGTAAGCGAAAACCATCACAAAAATTGGTTGCTTCCCAACCCCTCTTCATGTAATACCTAACCGAGATACAACTACACAAAAATTAGATACAGTAGGTTTGGCTAAAAAAGAATATATGTTTAATTTATTTTCTGTTTTATAAAATAGCTTGTGTATGGGATCGATATGCGCTCGTACCTGGTGGGAAAGTACCCCAAATATTTTATTAAAGGACAGAAAAAGTATAAGTATAAGTAATAGACTTATAAGTATTAAAGGATACTTTTCTTTTAAAACTACATTCACTCACTTTTATAACACACTCTTTGTTATTTCTAATTAAACAAACTTTTTTTACATTGGATTTTTAACATATTTGTCCTGTGGACTCTGAACCATGTCCTAAAATTTTGCTCGTACTTAGTGTAACATCCTGTATATTTATATTTAAGCGGATTCAATTACAAAATCAGTGAATGCAGTTTAACCTGTTAATCATCTGCTTTATATGCGTTATCAATCGCACACTTCCCCCGACGTACCGCAGTTGACTAGCTTGATTGCACAAAAATTATAATGGCAGACACCTCGATCCCTGATGCAACGAGTCTCAAGCTTCAGAGGAAGCTTGAACTAGGCCTTTAAGCACCCTTGTGCCTGTGTAGGTTTGGACCTTTGGTTTTGTAAGTCACTGTCAAGGAAGGTAATTGGAGAGACAGACAGTTGGATTGGACAGGATTGTTGAGAAATTGCTATCGGGTTCGTGGTTATTGATTGATAAACACTTTAATCTTCTAGCATTTATTTGTATGAAGAATTTAACAGCGTACAGCAGACATGACAGAGCCATTGACAAGACAAAGTTGACATTTATTAGTGATGGGGACGCATCCCGCCATAGATAAATATTAGTGATGTAGTGTGAATTACATTATCTCAACACTCTTCCTCAAATTTAACAATAAAACTTATTTAAAATTTGCAAAACAAACAGTAGTACATACTACATCACGCATCAGTTCTTAGAACATAAGTTGGTTTACAAAGTTAACAAATTTTTCTTTACACAGACTTTTAGTCATTAAATCGGCTAAATTATTATTTGAATTTACATACTGAATAGAAATTATATCTTTACTTATAATATCCTTTATAAAATGATACCTAATATCAATGTGTTTAGCACGTTTAGAGTTTTCAAAACTTTTGGTAATTAAAATGGCACTTTGATTATCAACAAAAAGTTTTACATTTGATGAACAATTTAGGTTATTTGCAACTCCAATAAGGTTCAATACTTCTTGTGTAGTCGTAGCAGCCGCCACGTATTCTGCTTCCGCAGTTGAGAGTGCCACGCATCCCTGTTTTTTAGAGAACCATGTGATAGGATTACTCCCATGCAATATTATTCCTCCGCTCACACTTTTCCTATCTTTGTTATCTCCTGCCCAATCTGCATCCGAGTAGGCATAAAAGTCATAGTTCTTACTCTTCCTGAACAATAATCCTTTTTCTTTAGTTGCTTTTAGATATCTGAGTATTCTTTTAGCTGCTTTCCATGTACATTCATTTGCTTTGTCTAGATATCTGCTTAGATAGCTTACTGAGTATGTAATATCTGGTCTTGTTGCAGTAGTTAGGTATAGTAGGCTTCCAATTAGTTCTCTGTATCTTTCTTGAATATCTTCTTTATTTCCTTCTGTGTCTTCTATTATCTTGAAATTCGTTTCCATTGGTGTTCTCATCTCTTTACATTCGGACATATTAAATTTAACTAACAACTTCTCAATTAATTTTGTTTGTTTTATTTCTATTGTATCTTCCTTTCTAGTAAATTCTACTCCTAAAAAGGTTTTAATCTCTCCAAGTTCTTTTGCTTTAAATTCGTCTTTTAACTTCTTTATTATTTCCTCACAATTTCCTATCAGAATTATATCGTCAACATATAATATTATCCAACAATCTTCTTTGTAGTAGAGACAGGTGTCATATCCAGATCTTTTGTAGTCATTCTCTTCCATAAATTTATTTATTCGTTCATTCCAGCACTTGGGTGATTCTTTTAATCCATATAGTGCTCGTTCTAATTTTAATACTGTATTTTTCTCCTTAGTTTTGTAACCTTCTGGTGGTTTTATGTATATCTCAGATTTAACTTTACCGTTAAGGAATGCAGTAGGTATGTCCAATTGTTGTATAGGTAGGTCTTCATTTACAGCTTTTGATATTAGCATTCTAACTGTCGGGGCTCTAGCAACAGGTGAGTACATTGTTTCAAATTGATTTTCTTTCTTTAGTTGAAATCCACGTGCTACTAGTCGTGCCTTCTTTGTTCCATCACTTTTTTCTTTAAATATCCATTTAGTATCAATTGTTTTCTTGTTTACTGGTAATTGTACTTCTTTCCATGTTTCTAAATTTTCTAATGCTTGTAATTCTTTGTTTACTGCATCTTTCCATTCTTCATTTTTTATTGCTTCTTCATACGAGTTTGGTATTACACTTAGACAAATAACTACATTAGTCTCATAATTTGCTAAATATGTAGGAGGTTTTATTATTCTTCCCGATTTAGTTGTTTTTTCTTTCTCTATATTTTCAGTAGGTTCTTCATTAATAGTATTCTCATGTTCTTCATTTGTTTCTGTATTATTTTCTTCTTCATAATTGTATTTCTCTTCCTCACTTTGTTTGTTTTCTTTATATTGAACATCACTTTCATCAAATTTTACATCTTTCGATACAATAATTGAATTGTCTTCTGGATTCCATAATCTATATCCAACAGTATTGTAGCCAACCATTCTAGTTTCTTGCGCTCTTTTACTCAATTTGTCTTGTCTTGGTATAATAGTAGCCCACGCTCTAGAACCAAAAACTTTCAGCCTTGATAAATCAGTTTTTCCATATTTCATGACGCATGGTGTCTTGAAGTTTATTGCCCACGAAGGTGACCTGTTCAATTGATAGGCAGCACATTGTATAGCTTCACACCATAAAAACTTGGGTAAATTTGTCTCTGCAAATAGAGTTCTAGTTTTATCACATAAGGTCCTATTTAAACGCTCGGCAACACCATTTTGTTGCGGGGTATAAGGTAAAGTATATTCTAATCTAAACTGATACCTTTCTTCTGACAGAAGTTTTTTACTTTATTTGCTGTATACTCTGCACCATTATCGCATCTTATACGCTGTACTCTATTTCCAGTTTCGTTTTCTAATTTGATAATATAGTTAATAAGCTTCTCAGTTGCCTCCGATTTGTTAATTAATGGGTATACTACACAGAAATGAGAATAGTCATCAATTATGGTCATAAAATATTTCTCACCATTGAGTCCACAATCTCTGACTGGTCCTGCAATATCTGTATGCAACATCTCCCCTACTTGCTTTGACTTCGGTCTTGGAGTCTGCTTAAGAGGTGCTCTCGTAGCTTTTCCTTCCATACAGGGGCTACAGACTTTATTACTCATTGGTAATTGCATAATACCCAAACATTTTCTATTTAAGTGACCTAACCGTTTGTGCCATAGACTTAAAAGATCGTTATCACATTGATTATTAGCTTTACTAATATTACAGTTTTCATTATACAAATAAGCATTTAATTTATATAATCTACGTTCTGAAAAACCAACCAGATATGACTTTTTACCCTTAATCACAACTTTGTATTTATAAAATTGAACATGAAAACCTGCTTCAGTTATCTTTTTGACAGACAACAAGTTGTAAGTTATATTTTTAACAATTAATGCTTCTATATTTATATTCAAATTTTTATATTTTATTTTTATATTACCCTTTTTATTTGTTGTAATGTATTGACCATTAGCGACAAATATTTTTACACTTTGATCTAATATTTTTACATCTGTCATGTATTTTTCAAACTGTTCACCAACTATGTGTTGTGTACACCCAGAATCCACTATGAAAGTAATATCAAAGTTATTGTCAGCTGCACTAAGAACACTTTCAGAAGCGATAAATCCTATGTCCGATTCACTCACTAATGATGAAGCTCCTCGTCTTTGTCCACGAAATCCTCGACCTTGAAACCTTCTTCCTCTGCGACCTCGACCACCTCTTTCTCCTTTTCCATTTGAATTTTTCTTATTCATTTCACACTCATAGGATTTATGCCCTGCCAGTCCACAGGTGTAACATGAAAACGCCTTCTCTTGGCAATCTCCTTCAGCATTTATTTTTGTTTCCGCATCCAACAATCTGGCCTTTACAAAATCGAAGCTTAAGCCTTTTTCAGTAGCCATAGTTTCTATAGAAGTTATGACATGGTCATATTCTTTAGGTAACGACGATAACAGATAACATATTTTGTCATCTTCTGCAACTTGGACATCTATGGCGTTAAGATCACTGATTATTGATGAGAATTTAATAAGGTATGACTGAATTGGCTCATTGCATTTTAGTGAAATTAATTTTCTTTTTAGATGAAATTTATTGTATACACTTTTCCTCTCAAATACGCTTTCAAGTAAGGTCATCATTTCTTTCGCTGTGGCGCCATTTTTGATGATTTCTATGTACCTGTCTGAGACACACTGCGCTATTAATGATCTTGCCTTTGCATCGTCCTTTGCAAATTTTTCGCCTTCTTCTTTGTTCACAAGTACGTAGGAAACTTGTTTTTCTTCAAGAATGAGCTTTATTCTAAACTTCCACGAACTGAAGTTGGAGTTTTCATGTAAACACGGCAAAACAGACAACGCGGTACTCGTAGCCATTTTCTTGTTTTTCAATTCCCTTTTTTTTTTTATTACACTGGATCGCAACCCAGTTCACCTCAATAACCCGAACTACGCTCTGCTACCATGTTGAGAAATTGCTATCGGGTTCGTGGTTATTGATTGATAAACACTTTAATCTTCTAGCATTTATTTGTATGAAGAATTTAACAGCGTACAGCAGACATGACAGAGCCATTGACAAGACAAAGTTGACATTTATTAGTGATGGGGACGCATCCCGCCATAGATAAATATTAGTGATGTAGTGTGAATTACATTATCTCAACAGACAGGTCGTCAGAGAGGCAGTTAGGTCCTCTGAGAGGCAGAAAGGTCATCAGAGGGTTAATAGACTCGGTAGTTAAGAAGAGAGCCTACTGTTTAATCACCTATATTATGCACCAACTCATTGCCGCAATAAAATCTAATGCGATGAAACACAGCGCGAACAACAGGAAAAACTTAGTATCTTAGGAGAAATATCGGCAGTTACTTATCAGATTTATTATATTTCGGAAACATCGGAGGTATAAAATGAGAACGGGTCCAGACGAGAGGCATAAAATTTATGGCAATCATAACAACGTAACGGGGCCCCAAGGATCAGTTATTTCATGCACAGTTATTTTATAGTCTATTCGGTTATTTTATTGGCTAGATTTCGTACGGACCCCGCAGTTGCCAATGCCACAATTGATGACGGTCCCTATTTATGTCGGACGAAAAATAACACGGTCGTGGTCATTACGACACATTTCATATTTTGACTTGATACCACCACATACAGCCGTAAAGTGACCGATGCTTTATGTAGGTACATTTGCTTTTTTGTATTTTAACTTTTTGCAACATGGCTAAAAGAACGGCTATGTATTAGTTGAAAAAACTTTACTGAACTATTTATCCACGCGATCGATAGTTGAGTTTCTACAAACGTTTAGAACCTTAAGTCTTTTTTTTGTTATAGCACGTAGAACTGACAGATGATGGGGCAAAAAGGTTCACCAATAGAGGTCAAATAGTTCTCATAGGACGTCCACCCTAAAGGTAAACAGACGATCTGGTAAAGGTTGCAGGAAGACGCTGGATGCAAGTCACTTCCAACTAGCCAATCTGGAAGTCATTGGGGGAGGATTTTCGGTAGATACACATACATATCGATCAAATCCTTTGTTTCTTTTGTCCCTTTTTATCACATTTTTCATCTCGTAATTGATTTTTTCAGCTTCTAGTATGCTAGTCCTCTGGCTAGGTAAAGGTAGGTAGGTTTGCAGTAGGTAGATAAAAAAGTTAGTTATTAAGAAAGCCAGCCTAAAATAAGACCAAGCACTCGGGCTCAGCTCAACGCTGAGGACTTTTAGAAGCGTTAAGGCTCTAAGGTTGCCTGTAACCACTGTACTAATATATCTGCATAGATACAGATAAGTACTAATATTATAAATGTCTATAAATAACTGTCTGTCTGTCCAATTTTGATGATTTTAGTTTAAAGATAGATGAGACCTTGGAAAAGGACTTCAGCTACTTCTTGTCGTGAAAGCTAAACACATTTTGATGACATTTTGTACGAAAAATGATTAAACCCTACGCAAGGACATAGGCTACTATTTTACCTCTTAAACAAGTAAAATAGGATGTGACAGCCGTATTCCACGGGAGCGAAGCCGCGGGCAGAGCTTGTACTAATATAATTCTTCAAACCTACAAAAATGGTCCAAAATGGCTTGGTTTTCATCTCTAAGAGAAATTGTTATATCTTGGTGTTTTATGGCAATTATTCTGTAATTAAAAACTCATAGTTATTTTTTAAATTTTTATTGGACGACATCACATACATTGCTCTGATCCTATGGTAAGTATCCAAAGCACTTGTGTTATAGAAATCAGAAACAACGACGGTACCACAACACCCAGACCCGAGACAATATAGAAAAGTTGTTTTTTTACATTGACCGACCGGGAATCCAACCCGGGACCTCAGAGATAGCGACACCAAGTCCGGTATGCTTGCCTCTCGGCTACAGAGGTCATCAAAACTTTATTTTGACCAAGGATACCTAAACTAGGATAACACTAAAGAGAACTAATCTTTGCAGTAGACATAAAGATGGCCGCTATTTTATTCCAGATTGAAATAAATTAATAAATAAAATAAATATTGGACAACATCACATACGAGTAGGTACATTAATCTGATCCTATGGTAATTAGCTTAAGCACTTGTGTTACAGAAATCAGAAACAACGACGGTACCAAAACACCCACCCCCGAGACAATATAGAAAAGTATTTTTAATATTTATTAAGTTGAGAAGATTAGTTAGGTTCACTGTTATAACTGACATATTGCAAAAACCATGTAAAGATCAAAAAGCAAGTATGTTGAAAAGGCACGTTTAAATACATTTTTATAAAAAAGAAGCCTAAAGGAGGGCATGACAGACATTGAGGCCCGACTGTCCGTAGATGCAAATAGGAGGTAACACAATAATGTCGAAATATGCTGGAAGATGCGATGTGTTTGAGTGTGAACCTTGAAGAAATGTACAAGGACATCAGAATAAACAGGATGTTTTAAAAATTTAGTCCAACTGATGTCCAGAGTTAGGAGCTCTACTCTCGAAATTGTTGACAAATATGTCTACTTAGGACAAGTGATTCAGGTGGGTAGACCCAATTTTGAGAAGGAGGTCAATCGTCGAATCCAACTCGGCTGGGCAGCGTTCGGGAAATTACACAACGTCTTCTCGTCCAATATACCTGTGTCTAAAGACAAAAGTCTACAATCAGTGTGTGTTACCAGTGATGACATATGGAACTGAAACGTGGCCTCTCACTATGGGCCTCATAAGAAAGCTCAAGGTAGCACAGCGTGCTATGGAAAGAGCTATGCTTGGTGTTTCCTTGCGAGATCGAATCAGAAATGATGAGATCCGTAAACGAACAAAAGTCGCTGACATAGCCCAACGGATTAGCAAGCTGAAGTGGCAGTTGGCGGGGCACATAGCACGTAGAACTGACGGCCGATGGGTCAGAAAGGTTCTAGAATGAAGGCCGCGTACTGGCAAGCGCATCGTAGGACGTCCAGTCACAAGGTGGTCAGACGACCTGGTAAGGGTATGGTCGGTAAGCTTTTGCGGCATGTCTTTACGGCGGGGTCTAAAAAATTACGACCCAACCGCTTGAACAGTTT
Source organism: Anania hortulata (assembly GCA_963576865.1). NCBI lineage: Eukaryota > Metazoa > Arthropoda > Insecta > Lepidoptera > Crambidae > Anania > Anania hortulata. Next base: position 3,417,184 of record OY756399.1, on the reverse strand, counting down.
CTACGAACCTGTAGTTAATCTCGTCTACTGACTCGCAGTTCCTTAGGCATTCAAAGCGATTAGACAACTCGAGATGAAAGCTCTCGGGGCAGTAAATATGGGCATTTGAGGGTCGGAGCGTAGACTTCATCAAACGGGACCTTTCCAGCTTGACGTTAATATTAAATGTGCCTTTAACCATCCGGTGATCACTGCCGTTTTTCAACCTGTTAATCCCGGAGACATCATTGAATATTCGTCGCTTTGTGGTCATGATTAAGTCAATCTCGTTTTTTGTGAAACGTCCACTTTCTGTAAGGCGGCTTCTGAAAGAAGGAATTCATCGCAAAGGGACCTCCTTCTCCAGAAATTCAGACAGCCTCTGTCCCCAAGGGTTCCGTTGCCCATATCCAAGTTTCCCCACTCTCAACTCATTATCGCTTCGCATGCCCAGTTTCGCGTTGAAGTCCCCCATAACAACATTGAAGTAGGTTTTACGTATATAAGTATGTATGGCCCTACTTACGTTCTCATACATGGCCTCTATTTCGCCATCATACTCTAAATTAGGGTTTCGACAAATGCCTCCGGATCTATTTCTTAAAGTTGTCAAGTGTATCGAAAAATATTCCCAGTTGTTGGTCAGAGATTTTCGTATTATTTATATGCTGTTTTTTTTTCCGAAATAGGTAATTATGCCGTACAGTCAGAAAAACATTTGTGGCTCGATATAAATCTATCCATCTTTAATTTAATCTTTAAGTGTAAATCTATATTACTTTCCGTTAACCTTTAGCAAGAACCAATGTCAAAGGATAATTGATAAAATACGAAAATTGGCCATATTATATGTCGTAGCCAGATTGTAAAATTGATCATTTCATGATGTGACCGATCATTCATCTCGACACTAAAAAAAATAGTTTTTAACTCTGAAGATGCGGTAAAATCTTTGAGCCTCCATTCTTGTTATGGACGTACTATTACTTACAAGATTGTATGAAACCCTAGGTGAGCAAGTCCAACTCGAACTTAGCCAGTTTTTTGGGACAACCTGTATTTTTTGGTAACACGTATGCGTATTGCGTACGCGTTTCAGCCATTGTCTGTCAGTTACTGATTTATATTTCGCTCAGTGTTATTTAAACATCAGAACAAAGGTGTTATAAAAAGCTAATATATCTCCGAGGATATAGTCGCAATTTATTTTGTGTTTGGCCAGTCAAAACTTGTCAAAGCCCATGATATACTGATGCAAAGCTGGTTTGATTAACGAGCCCTGATGTAGTAAATAACGTTTTTGCGCCATTTCCGACAGCTACTTTTAGCTGACATCCATATTGATAAAAACAGTATTCTAAATTGTGTTTTTGTAGATGAAAATTTTAAATTTCTTACAAATATTTTATATTGGAAAATTTGGATGTTTGTTACTTAATAAATCATGCATGAAAAACCCGGATCCCATACATACTCGGGCCTGACGTTACAGAGATAAAAACTGGCCATCAATTAGAGCATCTACAGGGATCTCATTTTCGCGGATGTCTACAATGGCCAAACCAGTGAAATAATACAACGAAAATATTAAAGGGTTATGCCCACATTAAAAAAAACATGTGCTAGTTTTGGAATATTTATGTCTTCCAGCTCACATTGCAGAAACGAGACCATTTATAAAGTTCGTTTCCCAAATTAATTGAATTAAAATGGAAAAGTATCACGAATACGTTGCATTAATAAAACGTTTGTTTGTTTGCCCGCCTTAACTATTTTTTTAATTAATTAACTAGCTTTTGCCTACGACTCCGTTCGCGTGGTTTCTTCAATGACATAAAAATCTGAAACGTTCACTGAAGTGCGCACAAAACCAATATGAAAGTTTAAGTTTAAGCAATCGGATGAATAGTTAACGCATACGGGGCATAAAAATAAATATGTTCCCAAACTTAACCAACAACCAGCTGTCATCAGTTTGTATGAAGTAATGTTTTTTTTTTAGATTTAATGTTGGCGTCTTAGAAATTCCACCCTGTATAGACACGGTTACCACTTTACTTATAAATAATCAGCTTTTGCATACATTTTGGTCGAGAAACACTTGGACCTTAGAATGAAACAGCTTATTTTTTCCGGATTCACCTTTATTTGGTCCCGTTCCCGGTCCACTAAACTGGTTCGTTTTATTGAGTACAACATTGTATTAAAATTTGTTTGGTCAAAAAAGTCATGCAATAAATAGTATAGAAATTATATGAATAAACGGAAAAATTAGATTTTGTCTCATAATGAAGTAAGTAAATACGAGTATTTATAGAAGGCGACCGTCTCCTTGAATACATATCAATTGAATCCAAAGCGGTTGATTTTTCCCAGAAAAAGAAAAACTATTTTCCCTACGTAATGTGAAGAGTTACTTGACGTATAAGTCAATGATTGCGTAATCTACACACAACAAAGGATGGCTGAAGAAAGCTAAGGCCGCATTCACACCAAATGTATTGTCAGTCCATGATCACAGAATAAATAATAGTTATGGGAATCAGAAATTAGGCTTCATACAATGCGCATTCATGCTCGATTCCGTAAGCGATGTTTATGTGTAAATATAAAATCACTTTTTATACGTATTCAACTTTTCTTTCACAGCGAACCAGCGACACAACTAGAGTTGTAAAGTGTCCGTCACGTTATAAATGTCTGACCAATATGACCGAGCAAATTGGACATTTTCTTAATGTGACCGGACATTTATTGTCACTAACGTCACAATCAATTCTATTGACAAACTATGAAAAAAAAAATTGGTCACAAATAAGTGCATTATTATAATTTTTATATTATTATTATAAGAGAGGCTTTAGTAGTGATGATCTATAACGAAATGAAACTTCTAAAATTAATTTATCTTTCTGCACGAACAAGCTAAAAAGCGTCACGCGCAAGTTTTTGTTTTTGTTCAATCCAGATCAAATTACATGTTTTTATTGTCAAATACATAACATTCAAGACTTACTTTAGAGGATTTTTTTTTTTGTTTATACTAAAAAAATATGTGACCATTGTGACAATAAATGCCCAATGTGACCGAGCATTTATCATAAATGACGGACGCTTAGAGCATATGACCGTCAATTTACAATTCTAGACACAAAGCTATACGTTGTCGTTGCTGACTCTCAGCGGCCAATTATTGTACTATGCCACTGTGCACCGTGGTCGCAGATTACTCATTGTACGCTACAGCGAACTGTCTATCAGCATATCGGACTATGGTACTACTTTACCAAAAGTAAAATCAAGGCACTATGGCATTAGTATGGAACAGCTGTACTTGTCCTTCTAATTTTTTACGGGCCCGCGGCAAATGCTCCCCCTCATGAGCAGAATACTACACTAGAGTCTGAGGTCACGTTTACACTGGGGCCAACAGTGAGTGAGCCGGCTGATATACGTTAGGTATGATCGTAGCCTTAAGCTGTGAGTATTTTGTCTAGACAAGCTATTCTGAGCCACATAAGGGTCTAGACAAACGTATTAATGTACATGACTAGTAGTGAGTTTCGGCAATGACATTGTCTCCAATTAGTCATGAAATATACAAAGGCTCTCTTTTCCTTTAACTACTTTCTTAAGGCAAATAAAAATAAGACGGACAAGTGCAAGTCCGACTTGTGCACTTAGGGTTCGTACTTCTGTATCACTGGCCGTATTCTGAATAACTTTGAAGACCCAATTGGCGTAGTGGCGCCAGGTTCGATTTCCATCATCATCATCCTTTCAGCCATAGAACGTCCACTGCGGAACATTGACCTTCAGATTAGCCGGTTAGAAGCGGCTTACCTATCGCTGGAGGATTTCTCGCTACGCTTTCGCACGCGGGTGCTGCTGCCCGTCTCGTGCTAAAGAATTAGTCGCCTCTTACGGCACGCCTCTTGTTGTCGTGGGAAAGTGTATTTTTTACGGCTGTCACACGGTACCTTCGACTCCTGGCTCGGGTCGATTTAGAAAAGTTAATTTTCTTAGGCTCAAGTATGGGTTTGCCTGGAGACGTCTCTGCCAGAGTTCATCGTAACACAAAAATGATAATTTCTTACGAGTTCGAGGCTATGGTAGTTAGTTGTTGTTATTGTGGGCCCAATGCTGATTTGGGGAGGGGTACTGTAAGGCCGGTGACTAAACCTTCACCATCGTTGTCTTCCACACCGTTTTGAGTGACAGCGACTCCTATATGTTCAGCTGGTCAATATGATAGGTGTGATGATGTGTCTTGCCCCTCTCCCTGATGTGACTTGTAAAGCCGAATTTCAACCTGGAGACAAGATCGCAAGGCGCACCATAGATCTGGCCAAATTAATTATATGTGTATGTGCAAGATAGTTTGGCTCGAGTCTTCCGTACTTGGTCTCTCGCGTCAAGGTCCTCAAGGCGCTTTTGTTCGTAACTGTCCACACGTCCAGTGCGGACGATATGACGACATTCTCAAAGTCCTACTACTACTAAAGACACTAAGGCTTACGACTAGGTTAACTTTTAAGGCAAAGAGCTAATAATTAAAAAAGAAAATTAGATATTTTACTAATCTTATCAACCAGTTGTTAAATGGTTACCTTAAATACAGTTTTTAGTCCAAATAAAACTCCGATTGCTCAGTTTCCTGAGCAATCGGCGGACAGAGAAGTGAGAAGTGGAAATCGTTTTTCATTTTAACAAATGGGACGTTTTTTATTAGGAAACTTCGCGTCGACTTTCAATATTTTAATGCCTGAGTCGCTTATTGAATCCTAGGGTAATGTTTCTAGAAAAGTTTCGCTTAACCGATATCTCAATTCGGTGATAAAGTTCTGGATTCTTTTGTTTTAAAAATGGCAGTTCGGTTTTCTTTGAATGCATGAGTTAATGGACCTTTTAATTGTGGTTTTTCTTTTTAAATTCTCCTTATTCACACTCAGTTTAAGTGATAAACTTTTTAAAGCTCTTTTTTGATAATATCTGTTTAATATTGGAGTAAAACGATTCAATTAATTCAATTCATCACTTAGCATAACCATAATGTTACATGAGGTAGTATTCTTTTTCTTTTTTTAAAGTAATTGATACTCTTTTTTTTCAGTATTCACTCGTAGGCCCCGCGTCTTACAGCTATAGTTACTGTAACGACCATCATTAAATAAAATAGATTTATATGATGTTGTCACAACAGTATTTATTTAAAACAGCATAAAATACTGTTAACGTTTATAGTTTATATGTATACATTGTACCAAGCTTCATCACCTTTTAACAACATTATTATTTAATTTAGTGACCAGCGTTGCTGAGTTCACAATAATTAAAAGTGTTAAATAACTAGTCAGGATAAGTTATTAATTGTGAACTTGTTTGTGGTCCAAAGTTTAATAAATTAAAAAAAAAAAAAGTATTGACGACCTCCGTAGCCAAGAGGCGAGCATACCGGACTTGATGTCGGTCGTGATCGGTCAATGTGGAAAAATAACTTTTCTATATTATCTCGGGTCTGGGTGTTGTGGTACCGTCGTTGTTTCTGATTTCGTTAACATAAGTGCTTAAGCTAGTTATCATAATATTAGAGCAATATATGTTGTCCAATATTTATTTATATTTATTTAGTATTAAAAACCTTATGAAAAAAGGGTATTATAAGGTAGACGATTATTTGAACGACAAGAGTGCATGGACTTAACCTGCTTAGCTCGCACTCACTTCATGTCTTGTAACTGTATTTCCTGTAAAAAAGGCTGACAAAGGTGACTGAGTTTGTTGCGCCGTTTCTTCTCATCACCAGCCGATATGTAGTCCCGAAGCGGTGGTAGGGTAAAGCTATATTTTGGGACGTGTATAAGTGCCCGGAAGAGGGCCTATATACTGAATAAATGAGTATTAAAGAGTAATAAGTAACTAATTTATACAAATTTAAATGTGAATAATAAACAATTAATTTATACAAAACTATTGTAGTTTCTAATTTAATTGGCGCATGATTTACTTTAATTAAGTCTTAGCTGTATTAGTTTATTAATTAGTTTCTTGTTGACCAATAGTTTTATTTAAAGCTGGAAAAGCAACTATCCAAATACTGTTAACATAACAGAATTCAGAAATTTAATTTCCGCTCTACGCAATCTAGATGAATCCGGACCTTTGGAACTTCTAATTAGCTGGGGATAGCAACGGTACAGACAGCAGCACGTCAACCTGCCACAAAACGTCAAATTTTCTCAATTGATATTGATTTCTATGTGTTGGACATAAAGTTGAAAATCAATTCAATGACCTTTAACTTTTTGGGTAGATTAACCTGCCGTTTTCTGTACAATGTCACCCTGTATTATTATAGGAATAAGTTTCTTCCAAAGGTCACGAAGTCATGTCTTTGATAGTGTTACGGACATATTAATTGCACCCTAACTAATTATCGGAGATAATTTTCCGACGTAATTAATTAGCGACTCATTAGTGAAAATTCTCTCGTAAATATGATCGGAAATTGCTAAGAAGTAGGTATGTACACTCGAGATGTATTATTTAGTCACATTATAATAAAAATAACTATCAACAGTCAAATATTGTTGGAGACGGCAGCATTTCAAAAGTTCAATGTTATAAACCATTTTCAATACACCCTGTGTGGAGGGTTTTTCAAAGAATAGAATACTCTGTCAAACCACGTAATTAAAATTGTATATGAGCTTTAAAGAACAATTTTTTGGGACTAATATCGAAATCAGAATAAGATAAGAATTAAATAAGTTAATGCTTGGAGTACATAACTAAAAAAACATGGATTCGATGTTACTCCCTTAATATAAATTGTTATACATGATGTTACGCTATATAAGGTTATTAAGAAATAAATTTGATTTCAACCTTTTGTTTTTTTTTATACAAAAACAATTTTGTATGAAATTTGATTATAAAACTGTTTCATGTTTTTTTTTCAAAATGAAAATACATTTTTTTTACTTCACCATAGTATCTATTTATTTATATGTTAGCACTTTATGGGGGGGAGGGGGGGGTCGGCTTAATGGGAGTCCTGACCTGACCTAACTTCCTGTATTTGTCTTATAAGAAGATTAAAATTTTTTCTGTAGAAGAATGCAAAATATTTGGCATGATTAAGTTTTTCAACAAACTGATTGAAATGCAGTCAAAAGATTTTGTAAAGTGTTTGGTAGTACGCCTCATAAATCAAACGTGGGAATAATCACGCAGATCGACAGCTCCTGCAAAAACTCGCCTAATGAGTTTAGTTCTCATTGCCATTTACCAAGTTACAGCAAGGAAATCCCATTTCAATTTCTGTGGAAGTTGCTCTTGCCTTGTTTAAGTTACATTTAAGGCGACGGGTAAGGCAAGTGACCTTGAGCATTAAGCGTCGACTAATGCGACTTCTATTATGTGCCTAAGATAAAACAAATGCTTCTCGCAGACTTAACATCCATCCATTCCGCTCCTGTGCAAATAGATTATTACTGCGAGCAAAATATCCGCTTATGGAAAGAAGGTAGAGTAAAATCCATTAAAAAACCTTATAATTCTTAATTGGTTGACAATAGTAACCAATTAAGAATTATAAGAAAGAAGGAGATAGAAACAAAAACTTTACCCTAAAGGCACGAATGTTATAAATAACTAAACCAACCTTGAAGCTAAACTAAAACGTCGTTTAAAATATAAATGCGTACTAGCTCGCGGTATTTGCGTTACTTTGAAATATTTTTAGTGTTTATAAAAAATAATAACTAGTATTTAGATACCACAGGAAAAACTTCAACATATTAGTTACATGATATATTAATTTCCACATCCTATATCCAGTATTTTCGTCAGAAAACTTGTCGAAAAACATCTCTTTTACGTGTATTTTCCTTACCCAGGGCCTTAAGGCAAGTTTAAAGTACGCATACTACTGAATTCGATTATTACTTAGCCAACCTTATTGAGGTGCTTGTAGCTAGTGGCGGCAGCGTTTCGATTGTGATTATCAAAGTCAAGTTGTGAGTAGATGATTGACAAATCTGACCATATTTAGTGATATCTATCACAAGCATCTCCGTGATTCGGAAGGCATGTTTTAAAGGTGGTCCCGGCTAATATCGCTTGATATTAATCATAAAGCCTAGTCTTATTTATGGCGACTTGATTACATTTATTTATTTATTTATTTATTTCAGGACAACCAACAAAGCATACACCTTACATTCAACAATAGACAATATTAAACAACAGGTTATAGTGATGCCTTAATTAAAGGCTGCCACGACATGCACAGAAAAATGTATGTTGAAAACAAACTATGACTAACGTAACAATTTTAAAAAAAAATGTAAATAACAATTTACTACGTTTCTAAAAACGAATAATGTTCTGATAATAACTTTACTTTCCAGAATTACTTATGCAATTCAAAAACAGTTAATTTAAATTTGCGCAATGAATATGACATGTCAATATCGGTGCTAGTTGAGCGTGACAATTTACTAAATTGAGATTGGATCCTGTTTATAGCGGAAAAATGGCCTAACTTAGTCCTAAAACCATTTGCCTTAAACGGCAAATACCTGGACAGCCGAGCCAGTTTAAAGGGAACATTGTAATTTATTAGTGCAAGAAGATCGGAACAGTCAATATGACCGTTAATTATTTTGTACAAGAACATGCTATCCAGCATTCTCCTACGATTTTCCAGGGTAGTCAATTTAAAGTGTTCTAAACGTGAGTTGTAAGTAGGAAGTCGTTTAGCTAACCTGCTTTGATATGACAGGTGCCATAGGAACCGCTTTTGAATAGATTCCAGCCGGTGCCTATGTACCTCATATAAAGGAGTCCAGACAACACAACAATATTCCAAGCCTGAGCGTACTAATGAATTGAAAACAGCTACTTTACTAGAAGAAAGTTTAAAGTCCCGACAATTACGAACAATAAAACCCAGTAGTTTAAAGCCTTTTGTAGCTATTTTGTCTACGTGAATATGAAAGCGAAGCTTGTTATCAATGTAAACGCCAAGGTCGCGAATCACATCAACTTCCCTTATCATATGGTTGTTTATTTTATAAGAATTGAAATAATGAGTCTTTTTTCGAGAAAAGTGTACAAAGTTGCACTTATCAACATTCAGTATAATTTTGTTTATCTCGCACCAACTCGAAAAACGATCCAGATCGTCTTGTAGTAGTCGCGAGTCGCGCTCTTCTTCCAGCCGCATTGTAATTTTAAGATCATCGGCGTATAAGTATATTTGCGAGTTCAGGAAGCATGTATTAACGTCATTTATGAAAATGTTAAAAAATAGTGGGCCTAAATGAGAGCCTTGTGGAACCCCTGATGACGCCATAAATGTATCAGAAGTGTGTCCATCAATAACAACTTTTGAGGATCTTTCAACAAGGTAAGACGCACACCAGTTCAGCAGGTTGCCTGTGATACCACAACGGAAAAGCTTATTAACTAGGATCTGGTGGTCCACCCTGTCAAAAGCCTTGCTAAAATCTGTGTAAATGACGTCAACAGGAGTACCACGATCCACGGCGCCAACCACCTCAGACATGAAACATACCAGGTTTGTTGTGGTTGATCTGGCTTTAATAAAGCCATGCTGTTGAGGTAGGAGTAAATGTTTTACATGGCAAGTCACAACGGGGCGAACAAGAGACTCAAAAACCTTGCCGAATACAGGGAGAATTGATACAGGTCTATAATTATTTATAGACGACCTATCACCTGACTTATGTATCGGTACTATTAAAGCCTTTTTCCATGCTGATGGAAAAAGTCCTGTCAACAAAGAATAGTTAAAAATTAAGCTAAGAGCTTCAGCTATATATCCACTACATTTAATGGCAAAGATTGGAGGTATACCATCAGACCCCGCTCCCTTACAAGGGTCAAGTCTTTTTAAGGCCCTTTCGACTACTTCCTTCGTAAAGGACAAGCGACTTAAATTGTGCCAATCAGGTTGGTCGGGAATAGTTGGTTTGACCGTATTAGTTTGCACTGCACTTGTAACCGAGGGGTTGCTATCGTTGTCATAAACAGAGGAAAAATATGTGCCGAATTGACAATCTGACAGTAACGCTGGCCTTACCACACCCCTCCACCGCACCGCACGGGGCTCGCGTGGTGGAGTTTAGCACAAACCACCTCATAGTTGGGTGCCTGTGCCCTGGAGTGGGACGTATAAAGGCATACTTAACTTTACAGCCTTATAATACTAGAATAATAAAGTTCTAACTTGACGTTTAACGTCGATCCCGCCAAACAGGGCTGCTACAATCCTATAAAAATTGATTAGGTTAGAGTCCGCTTTTGTTTTTCCTTAGCGCTTTCTTTAAAATGACCGAAATAAAAGTAGGTACTTTTGTTCATACTAGTATAATTTTCAACCGACTTCAAAAAAGGAGGAGGTTCTCAATTCGACTGTATGTTTTTTTTTTTTTTTGTATGTATGTTACGCGATTACTCCGCCAATTATGAATCGATTTTAATGATTCTTTTTTTGTTTGGTAGATCATACTTCAGAGGTGGTCCCATATAAATTATCTATCTAAATTGATTTAGAACTTTTTGAGAAAATCAACAAATATATACCCAGATAATATTTTGGTTGTGGTTCTTGTTACCTATCTTCGACAAATATGAGCCGATTTTGATGATTTTTGTTTTATTGAATAGCTTATACTTCAAAGATAATATGATAAAAGTTTGCAAAATTAAAATCACCCCTAAGGGTAGGAAAATAGGGGATGAAATCGGTGTTAAGCAGTTAGATTAGGATTTATCACTAAAAATTGATGAAATAAGTAAATTTTATTTAAAAATATAAAACCGACTTCAAAACACTAAAATGCTAAAAATAATCCCAACACTTAAGTACCTAATCAGTTACTTTTGGAGTCGGTGCAAACAAAAACATTGAATCTCTCATCGGCTGGCACCGACTCCAAAAGTAACTGATTAGGTACTTAAGTGTTAGGATTATTTTTAGCATTTTAGTGTTTTGAAGTCGGTTTTTTAAACATCAAAGACAGACTGTAAATTCTCCTCTCCCCTGTGCGAACTTGTGAGTTACAATAAGCTGCGAAAATGGTTTTAAAATGAATTACCAACAATGTTGTTTTTATAGCTTTGGCTTCACGATTGGTTTTTACTCGCACGTTTTAAATTCGTATGAAAACTTACCTTAAAGTTAAAAGGCCTTAAGGTCTCATGGTAATGTGCTTATATTTCGCCAGTTTTTTTTAGAGAAATCACCTTACTACCACAAACAGCTCACGTCAGTTCACCTTTGATGTAGGCCTCACAAATTCACGCCACTAAACCCGATCCTCGGTTATTCTTATTTTGTAATAACTACTTAGCTATTAAAAGAAAGAGGAAAAATTGCTAACCAGCTCACAATAAGGCCACAAGTTCAAACCATTTGCAAATGAAAACTTTAGAGCGAGCAAAACCTAGATCGAAACGCTATGCAGCCTAATTGAAGCAATCAATTCATTTCATGAACTAAATTTTAACTCACAGTTTACACTAATGGCGTAGAAATGAAAATTAACTAGAAATTTAAAAATTTAAGTTCAAATTAATTTACTCATTAAACCGTTAATTTGCTAAAATGAGACTAAATGGAGTCTACGCGTCTAATTTATGCTTTGCTTCAAATTATAAATGCAAACAGCTTCTAATTGATTGTTATCATTAGTAAAATAGAAATTCTAATCTCCATCTAAAACAGCTTTTCAGGGTTCCGTTCCACATTTCTAGTATTTTGTCAGTTCAACCGTAAAAAATTGCAACTGATCCTTAAATTATTAAAATCTAATTTATAATATGGGTGTGCCCCACACAACACGCATGCGCAGCCACAATCTATTATTAGTTTGGTTTATTTAATTTAATTTAAAAACGCAGTAAGGAATTTGTTTTATAAATATTTTTGTTAAGTTAGGGCTGATTTTTCAACAGTCAAATAACTTTTATTTGAAGAATAAGTTTTACATGTTGACAGCTTTCGTATAGAAAATGTGTCAAACTTTCACTTTTATTCGTTGGATTAAAGTTATCTGGCGATTGAAAAATCGGCCCTAAATATTGTAATATTGTAACTTCTCTGTAAATTCAACGTGATACTGACGAGACAGGCCTAGCCTAGTTTGGGAATCACTGGTAATCTGTATTATTCACATGATAATTTGGCAGATAAATATTTCTAAAAGCTGGACTACTATATTATAAGGACTGAAATGTTTATACCGGATTTTGATAGATTACTGTACTGAAAACGCGGCGATTTAGCCATACATTTTATATTTTGTAATTAATAACACCGGTGTAATACCATGTTTTATTGCAAATAAATAATTATATATTTATTTATTATTCTATTTCTACTTCTTAAAATGAAAAACGGAACCCTTACAATAGATAGATAGATAGATAAATACTCTTTATTGCACACCATACAAGTAAAATACACATGATTTTTACAGAAAGATGTACAATTTAGGCGGTCTTATCGCTAATAGCGATTTCACAATATTACTTCGTTGCTCGTCTATTGGTATCGGTAAAAAGGTGTAATAAAAGTTAATAGGTTATTTAACAGCTTAAATACAACAGCTTTTTATAAAGAACCAACATCAACAAAATCTTTAAAAAAAACACTTCTCCATACAAACTAATATCACCTAGTCAGCGAATTATGTAAACCAGCCGGGCACGATCACGACCAAAGCACGATATGATATAACTAGCGATATAACGACACAAACTGTAAAAATGTGATAGATAGCCTCCATGTTGAATCGCCGTGCCGGTGACCTCACATGTTATGATCGCTGTTTTGATAAAAATTCAAATTTTCAATTCAAATTCAAACAGTTGATTTCGATAAATCGCTATATCATATCCTGTTTTAGTGGTCATGCTAGAAGGGCTGTATTTAAAAGTGTTTCACACGTACAATTTAAAGTTTAAATTAATTTAAAGGTAGGTTAGGTTAGGTTAGGTTAGGTTAGGTAGGTAGGTTACCCTTACTACCTACGACACACACTTATATTAGATTTTTTGCTCTTTAGCCTAATCACAAAAGTATGTATGGGTTTTATAAAAAACACAGTATTTAGGGTAAGCATTTTATTATTATTATTTATTTGGACACAAAAGGCAAGGACACGTCGTTGGCGATGCCACACGCATTGCGCCCGCGCACCAAATAATAATAGCCGCTGTCTCCAAAATGATCTCCCCAGGAGTTCTTTATGATCCAATATTTTACTCTGGCCTTGTTTGGACCAGTTGACTCTGAAAAAAGGTGTGATGCGTATGAAGTTGTGAATAACATAATAATAATAATAATAACCCCGCAGGGGCAGCTTGTGGCAAGCTGTAGGTGAGTGGCGATACCTCGGACCCCGATCCTCCGGAGGGCCCGTATTTATTTGGCCCTTGCCTCTTGTGCTTGCCTTAACTGGCCGGCCAAGAGTGGAGTTGCAAGAGCAGAACCTGTGCTCCAGGTTGGAAGTGTAAAATGTCATAACGCCGGGGGCCCGTTGACTGGTGCGTTTAGCACTGGGATCTTGCACCCCGCAGACTCACCTCTCTACAACCTTAGCCGTTCACACCAATGTTGCTACCCTTGCTACCTTCTGGTGGCTTTAATAGGGCGGCCCATTTAGTGAGCGGCGAGTCACCGTCTGCCCTGATTATCGAGATGAGACATTTGATATGGCAGGCGTCCCGTTGTCTCATCAATATCCCGGCAACCAGTCCATCAAGTTCCTTTCCATAGACCCGGTATAGTTTCCATCTTTTCTGCAATAGTCCTTGCACCTAGCGGGTGCTGTCTTTGGCTGTATCTTCTCAATAGTACAGGCAGAGATAGTATCCGCTAAGTGTACATATCCCAACTCATTATCGTATCTCAAAGGGGCCTCTTCGTGTTGGATCTGTATCCCCACGAACGCCTTCCAAAAGGACCGGCCTTTGTGCCGTGATTTCCCGTAGGAGAGATACAATAATAATAATAAACAATTCTTTTTTTTGTTTCAAAATATCTTAATAAAGGTGGAACATTTTAGGATTATGGCTTGTCTTGCTATATCAGAGACTATCAGTCTGATAGTCTTTGTGCTATATTTAAATAGCATAGCTAAATATTCAAACACTACGGATGGAACCGACTCAAAAAATAACTGTTAGGTAATATTTGTATCAGTATTATTTTTAGCTTTTTAGTGTTTCTGAACTCGGTAATTTGTGTTTCATGATTTTTTTGCTATTGAATGACAGTAGCAAAAAATAGCAAAAAAAATTGAGACATTTAAAATTTTTTATTTCAACGTAATTGACTCACTAATTGAGATGTTTTTTTTTAATAATAAAAAAAAAGTAATAGCTATTACTTCTTTTATGTTGTCGATAATTTAATAAATTTTTGCTTAAATCTCAACGAGGAGTATGACAGATGCGATTTTAGCGCACTAAAGGTTTTTTTAAATTTGTTTAATTTTTTTAAATAAAATTAGGTAAGAAAATATTACCTACAATTATAAAAGACAACACCTGAAAAGGGTCATTAAGTATTAAAGTCACATTTTGTATTTTTAAAATCTCAGTTGTACACTTAATTGGCAATTAACGCATTTGAATTTGAATTACCATATACGTTGTACCCCACGATCAAGACATAATGCTTCGGAGTCATTGGGTTACACTGCTCATCTGTCGGCTCGTCGATGTAGTTACTACCAGGTTTGTACATAGCCATTGATGCAGCGTTTATGGCTGTAAATAAATTAATTTTAATGATTGAACCTATGTAAATGTACTTAAGTATTATGTTAAAAGTAACAACACTATTTCGGCATAAACTTTGGTGGTTATTAATATTGGAAGTATTTAAAACAAGCTTCAAACTGTCTGGTTTTTACGAGAGAAGAGAGAAGAAGCAGCGAATAGAGATGCGCTACTTCTGCTATTAGCTATGATCGTATACTTTAGGCATAAAGCACATACCCTATACAGTAGAAATGTCATACGATTTGCTCGAATAAATTTTCCGCCATTTTTTAATTTGTATCTGTGCTGTTTTTATATGGGCGAGGGTTGACAGGGGTTGTCATTTCATACTAAATGTAAGTGAAAAATCACTTACTAGTTTCGGAGAAAGATGGTTCGTATTGCTGCTCTATAGGGTATGTGCTCGATAACTTTAGGGCACCAGTATATTATAGACTCACACACAGCAAGAAGTATGTAAAAGCCTTGTCTTGTAAAGGTTAATTTAAAACATGTATTCCCTTATTTTTTAAATTAGGCATGTAGGTATGTAAATATGTACTCGAATGTATATTAAAATTTGTAAAACTGCTCAGTTGTTACCAAGAAATAAAACATTAGATTAGAATAGAATAGAATATAATTTATTTGCCATAAAAGTGGTAACATAAGATGGATTTACACATTATCGTATCGTTTGATAGATGTGTATTATATTTTAGCCCAAAATTATCTTTTTCTTACAGAGAGCTGTCTCCTATTGTAATGTGCGTTAAGGTGTATTAAAAATTACCCATAAATTTAAAATAGGTCATACGAAATTGACATTTCAGACCCATAAATAAAACAATGGCTGACAACTTACTGCTTCTATAGTGATCGGAGCTTCTTAGCACAAATCTTGCATTATAGTGTATGATAGCAGAAGAGAGAACTGAATTGTTATCCGAGTATTATCAATACAACACCTATTTTCAACCGACTTCAAAAAACGAGGAGGTTCTCAATTCGACTGTATGTTTTTTTTTTTTTTTTTTTTTTGTATATTTGTTACGCGATTACTCCGCCAATTATGAATCGATTTTAATGATTCTTTTTTTGTTTGGTAGATCATACTTCAGAGGTGGTCCCATATAAATTTTATCGAAATTGATTTAGAACTTTTTGAGAAAATCAACAAATATATACCCAGATAGTATTTTGGTTGTGGTTCTTGTTACCTATCTTCGACAAATATGAGCCGATTTTGATGATTTTTGTTTTATTGAATAGCTTATACTTAAAAGATAATATGCTAAAAGTTTACAAAATAAAAATCACCCCTAAGGGTAGGAAAATAGGGGATGAAATCGGTGTTCAGCAGTTAGATTAGGATTTATCACTAAAAATTGATGAAATAAGTAAATTTTATTAAAAAAAATAAAACCGACTTCAAAACACTAAAATGCTAAAAATAATCCTAACACTTAAGTACCTAATCAGTTACTTTTGGAGTCGGTGCAAACAAAAACATTGAATCTCTCATCGGCTGGCACCGACTCCAAAAGTAACTGATTAGGTACTTAAGTGTTAGGATTATTTTTAGCATTTTAGTGTTTTGAAGTCGGTTTTATTTTTTTTAATAAAATTTTGTAAACCTACGTTATACAAAATTTGTATAATGTAGGTTTACAATATTTATTTAATAAAGACTTTGAACTCGCATGTTTAAATTTAGTTGGCCATCAGAGTTTTAATAAAACAAGCATGTTAAGAAACTTGTTTTAAATACTCCAAGCATAATCTATGTAGTCTGACAGTCGGTGTATTACTGCTGTTATCTATATATATAAAAGAAGAAACTGACTGACTGACTGACTGACTGACTGACTGACTGACTGACTGACTGACTGACTGACTGACATATCAACGCACAGCCCAAACCGCTGGTGCTAGAGATTCCAAATTTGGCATGTAGGTTTCTTATAAGGTCTAGGGGTGCACTAAGAAAGGGTTTTTCAAAAACCCTCTAAAGGGGTGAAATGGGGGCCCAAAGTTTGTATGGAGAAACAAGATTAGTTAGACTATTTTATTCGAAACTTCACAGGAGTATTCCTAACAATAAATGATTAAACACGTGTTTCAGGTTTTTTGCGAAATCCACCCCTAAAGGGGGTAAAAAGGGTGACAAAGTCTGAAAATCAACATGGGTATTGTTTCTATGGTTTATCGGGTCGCTGATTACGAAAACAACAACAATTTTAAAATACAACGTTGCGGACGTGAAATATCATCCCCCTGTTGTGGTGCGATGGGGTTGAAATGTCTAAATATCAATATGGGTGTCGATTTTATGGTTTTTTGGGATGTTATTTACGAAAATGAGATCGATTTGGAAATTTAATATTGTGGACATAAGGTTTGTGAAAAACCTTAAGTAGGTGAAAAGGGGGAAGAATTTGGATTTCAGTTATCTATTTATATAAAATGGTAAACTGACTAATTGTTGATACATCAACGCACAGCCTTTCCTTATACAGTGCAGACATCCATTAAGAAAGGGTTTTTTGGAAATTATAGCCCTAAGGGGGTAAAATAGGGGATGAAAATTTAATGAAAGCATATCAGTTTCAAATAATAATTTTCAAATTTTGTATTATGGTGACGATTGAAAATAAATTTATGTATTACAGCGTTCTTGATTATTCAACCCATAAAGGGGTGAAAAAGGATATTAAATTGTGTTTTGAAAGTCCTTCATTTTCAAAGTTATAATCACTAAACTTATGTTTATAGTAAACTTACTCAATACATTGTTATTTTCACTCGGCTGCCGTAGGAGGGTTATGTTTTTCGAACGTATGTATGTGTGTTTATTATTTTTTGGCACGTTCTACAGCCTAAGCCGTTAGAGATGTATTTCATCATATGAGATTCTTCACAATTGTGGAAGTGACATAAAGTATACCGTTTTCCGGAATTCCCATGGAACATAGGAATTACGCGGGGAACTCTGATCTCTAATGCTACTTACCTGATTTCAACCCTCGACAAAGGTGCTGCTAAAGACGGCTCCTGGGCTCTACGGGAGCCAAAATTTTGTTTATTTTGAGCTAGGACGCACCGTTTTTGAGATATCAACGGTGCTACGTACACGACGTAGCAGGGCACGGCGTAGCATATTAATTGATCTATATACATATATAAAAGGCAAAAGTGATTGACTGATGTATCAACGCTCAGCCCAAACCGCGGGTTCTAGAGTTTCCAAATTTGACGCGTAGGTTTCTTATAAAATCTAGGGGTCACTAAGAAAGGATTTTTCAAAATTCATCCCCTAAAGGGGTGAAATAGGGGTCCAAAGTTTGTATGGGTAAACAAGATTAGTCAGACTCTATTATTCAAAACTTCACAGGAGTAAGTTCTACTTACGATAAATTAGTAAACATGTGTTTCAGATTTTTTTTAAAAGTCAACCCTTAAAAAGGGGAATGGGGCTGACAAAGTCTGAAAATCAACATGGGTATTGTTTTTATGGTTTATCGGGTCGCTGATTACGAAAACAACAACGATTTTAAAATTTCACGTTGCGGACGTGAAATTCCATCTCCCCTGTTGGGATGCGATGGGGTTGAAATGTCTATCAATATGAGTGTAGATTTTATGTTTTTTTTGGAACTTTGATTTTAAAATTGAATATTGTGAACATGAAAATTCTTGAAATTATTTGTGCCAAATTGCAATTCAATCGGTCCAGTAATTTCGGAGCTAATCGGTTGTAACTGACGGACTGACAGACAGCCATACGTGATCCCAACACAAAGGTTCTATTTTTGCATTTGATGTATAGAACGAGACCCGCGTTATCCTAAAATTGATAAATCGCTATTTTATATCATATCATATCGTGTATTGATGGTCATGCAAGGGGGGCTGTATTATTAAAAAATACTGTCTATAAAGAAGGTTTGTAGTTTTTTTTAAATTACTGAGTTTGACATTCATACTTCACTTAAAATCAAATCTAACGCGAGCAAAGCCGCGGGCAAAAGCTAGTTTTTAATACTGCTGCTGTTCTGTCTATTATCATGCACAGCGGCATGCGACAGAAAGTTCAGTAGGTGTGTCGCTATAGTTACAATTTCGAAAGGTCCTATTTGGGAAGTCTTTTAAATACAAAGCATATCAGACCTGCGGTCAGCGGTCCATATCTGAATAAGGCGTCTGCCATCTCATCCTCATTATTCTTAATCCTTGTGTAGCCTATCACTGGAACGGGATGCGCATGTGATATCTGCCAATTCCCTTCTGGTATCCAATATCTATGAAACCCAGGAGAGTTCTTGCTAAGCAGTTTCCATCTACAGGCGTTTTGTCGTGATTCGTAGGGATAGTAGTCATTTTCACGGAGTACTCCACCGATTCGGTTGACTATTTGGCTAAAAATATGTTGGTGTTATAAGAAAAAAGTAAGATTTATTTCACTTGTGTCGTGGTATTATTACACAGTGAAAAGATTATATTTCGTGTAAATTATAACGTGATCCCTACCGCAATCTAAAGTGTCTAAAGCGCCATCTCTTTGTGGCACGAGAAACGTTAGTGTCAAGTATTTGTAAATACTTACGAGTAAGTGTCCAGCACGGGTGCTCTCGCGCACCCCGTGTCTTTGGGGTTGCAGTCAATAAGGAACTGCTCAGACAAGATCTCGCGTACTCCAGTTAAGATGGCCGCATGACTCTCGACCGCCGCTGTTGGATGGATATAATAAAATTAAATATAAATATACATTTTCTTAGTTTGGGGCTAGACAAATAATTTGTGTAGTTGGTGGAAGAATTTATTTTATTGTTAAATGAAGTTAATGTTCAGCAATAACAATGTTGACTAGAGTGGATAAATGAATAGCTATTCTTTATCCCCATATAGAATGAAATAGTAGATGGGGAATTGTTCTAATCTTACATTTATAACGACATGCGTAGTATAAATGCAGTTCGAGTCAATTCAATCCCACCAAAAACATTTTCATGTAAAATGTTGCCAAGAACAGACCGTATGACAGATCATATAGAGCTTCTAACTCTACATGCCCTAACTCTACAAGACCTAACTTCGCTAACTCTATACCTTTGTCAAAATATGTAGGTTTTTTTTATCAATAAAAATTTCAACAAGGAGTCCCTATATATCCCTATATATATATTATCTCTATCTATCTATATATACATTATTTTATAAAAAAGAGTGATATTCATTCATATAACACAAGAAACAAAAACAAACTTGTAGTCCTAAACTTCAGATTGGCCAAAACAAATAATTCATTCTTGGGTAATTGTATTAATTTTTTTAATAATATACCTTACAATGTTATCGAACTTCCTATTAATACATTTAAATCACATGTCAAAACTACCCTAATGTCAAAGGGCTATTACAAAATTCAAGACTATCTTGATGACAAGAATGTATGGTCAGTCCAGCCTGCACTAAACTGATGTACCTACCTGTTTATTTTGATTTACATTTTTTGTGTGGCAGCTAGTGGTGATTGAGTTTGTTCCGGCGTTTCTTCTCAGCACTTGCCAGATTGTCTGTGTCTTGTCTCGAAGCGCTAGTAGGGCCCAAAAAATAAGGAGACATGTTCTGCCCCATATGGGCCAATGATGTTGTTATTGACGTTCATAAGTCGCAGTTTTTTGCCCTAAATTGAATAAATGATTTTTGACTTTTGACTTTGACTTTATCAATTTTCATATCAGATCTCTAGCTCAAAATTGCGGGTTTTATACAAACTTCCATCCCCTAGTTTAAGGGGTTGGTGGATAAAAGTTACAAGTTTTATATTTTTTTTGTTATTTGTGTACTACTAGTACTGTAGTACTGTAGTACTAGCTTACATACCAAATTTCAGCTTTCTAGGACTTTAGGAAATACCCTAAGAATTTTGATGATCATCAGTGAGTCAGTGACGAAATCAGGTTTTTTTAGATATCAATTAAATCTAATAGGAGCTATGCATGCAATAAAAACTTCATATGTTTAATAAGTCCGCTATTGACAACATATGCCGTGCCGTGCCGTGTGGGGACGGCCGTAAAGACTACACTTCCCCACCGCCAACAGGAGGCGTGTCGTAAAAGGCGACTAAATTCTGTAGCACGAGACGGGCAGCAGCGTCTACGTGCGAAATGTTATAAAAAACTGCGCTCGCCAACCCGCCTGCGAGCTTTACTCGTGGCGAGTATTGGCAATCCCCCCCGATGAAAGTCATTGGGGGAGGACTGTGTTCAGCAGTGGACGTCCTATGGCTGAAAAGATGATGATGATGACAACATATCCCGAAAAATTTGTTGATATGGCTTTTTTTTATTTTATGGACGGACCTATCGCTGAGTGCCTTTGAGGAAGACATTGTTCAGCTTAACCCGGGCAGTTGTGGCGTGCGCTGAAGGCGCACAGCCTAGGTCCGCCCCGCTAGCGGTCGCCGCGACCCGGCCGAGTGTCGTACGTGTCGAGCCCCATACTAGCAGGCGTGATCGGGCCAATGTGGAGTGCAAAAGGCACCCTACCAAGCGGCGAACCCGCTAGTGGTGGCGCCGACGGGACCGGAACTGCCGAAACAGGCCGGACCGCTGTCGGGCTCCTTTCTAGCGGGGCCGATCTGGGGATGAGTCGGACTCTGGCCTCAAGGGCGCCTCTATAGGCTCGGACCTCGGCTTGGGCCGTCGTCCGTAGGGTGGGCTGTTGATATGGCATAATCCAAACCCAAGTTATAAGGGTTCAAAAAAACAACAAAGCGTTTCGAGAAAAGGTAGGTAGTGGTTTTAAAATTGGTTAGGGTCTGGTTCTTATGCTCGGAGCTGCTCCTGGCGGATCATCATCTATAATAGGTATATCACATTTTATCACATATTACGAAATCATGACAATTAATGTGTTGTATTTTAATTTTAGAATATAATCTTTGACTATCTTATTTCTAAATTATCTACACGTGATCTAATTAAAATAAATTTCGGTGATGAAACCAAAATTTATATGATCTTATGAAAGACATATTTACCAACGATACCAAACGCCCAGCTTGCGTCACAACTCATTTGGTCTTTAACTGGTGTCACAACATTGTTATCCCTCCAGTCAAGATAGTCAGGTAAAGGACCTTCATTTACTAGTTTTCGATCGGATAAAAGGTAATGACCGTGATTTTCAACGTCCGATACATTTAATTTATTGCGTAATTTCAATGACTCAGGCTCAAACACAACGTACCCTTGGCTTAGCCCAAGGATAGTAAACAAAAGTATGTACCGCAACATTGTGTCAATTACTGCAATTGCGCATATTCAAGTTTTTATATCTTTTCTAAAGGAATCTTTGGAATGTAAGTTTATGGTGAATTTTATCAGCATTGTTTAAGTGTCTAAATGGCTCGCGCGTCGGGCATACTTGCGTACTAATAAATGAATTTAGATGCTCTGAATAGGTGCGTATTATAGGGACCTTTTATTGTTTTATCTATTCATTTGTCTTGAAGATAGTTATTTTAATGGCGTCTACATTCAACGTTGGTTAAATGTTTAAAACTACAAATTTGATTTGAAGGCTTTGAATTTAAATATCTGCGATTAGGTGAGAATTTGCTTGTTTGTCTGTGTGTGCACTCGAATATTACCATTTATCTTCGAGACTGATTTTGATCAGGTTTCCTGTAAAGGGTTTGTGAATCATCAGCGATGGTACAGAGATACGTGTTATGATGTGACTCGAGTTTTTGGTTTTTGGCTCGTTATCGGCTTAATGAGTTGCTTACAGAAGAAAACGCTGCCGTACCAATCCATCGGCCACAAGAAAAATATTTTGTAAAATTAAAATTGTAGTTAATTCTTTTTTTATTAAAATGTTTACATTCAGCGTGGGTAATTTCAATGCTCAAATAAAAAAAACTATTTATATGGAACTAATTCCGAAATCTAAAAAAAAAACACAAGTTCATACTAAGGTAAGGTAATATTTATTTCTGTAAAAAATAACTTAGCATTACACTTTTTAACCCAAGTTAGTCCTTTTGAATGTATAATGATTGTGTGTGTGTGTTACCAGTGATGACATATGGAACTGAAACGTGGCCTCTCACTATGGGCCTCATAAGA
Source organism: Anania hortulata (assembly GCA_963576865.1). Lineage (NCBI taxonomy): Eukaryota > Metazoa > Arthropoda > Insecta > Lepidoptera > Crambidae > Anania > Anania hortulata. Next base: position 3,394,265 of record OY756399.1, on the reverse strand, counting down.
AAGCTCAAGGTTGCACAGCGTGCTATGAAAAGGGCTACGCTCGGTGTCTCTTTGCGAGATCGAATCAGGAATAAGGAGATTCGTAAACGAACAAAAGTCGCTGACATAGGCTGACAACGGATAAGCAAGCTGAAGTGGCCGTGGGCGGGGCACATAGCACGTAAAACTGACGGCCGATGGGGCAGAAAGGTTCTGGAATGGGCCCACGTACCGGCAAGTGTAGCGTAGGACGTCCACCTACAAGGTGGACAGACGACCTGGTAAAGGTTGCAGGAAGCCGCTGGATGCGGGCCGCTTCCAACCGGCCAATCTGGTCACCGGGGGAGGCCAATGTTGAGCAGTGGACGTCCTATGGCTGAAATGATGATGATAATGATGAATGTGTAATGATTAAATACTATGTTATGTTTTAACACTATAATACAGGCAGGAATCATTATGACCGTTTTTGGAATTTTGCTTCCCTAGCATGAGCTCCAAAACACGATATGATAACCCCTCAGCTCAGAAAAACGAGACACGATAGAGATTTTATTGTGGAGCGGTCTCTTGCAATCGCTCGGCAATTCGGCATCCAATTATTTAACCGATATTGGTCAATTGGAAGTGCTACAAGTATAATTGTCTAAATCAATTTTGAAAGAAAGCTTTACCATCAAAGCTGAATTGGCCTGTTTTCTGAATGATAGTAATTAAGTAATAATATGATATAGCGATATATCGACATCAACTGTAAAAATATAATATATATAGCCACCATGTTGAATTGTAGTGCCGCTGAAGTCACATAATATTATGATCTATGTTTCGATAAATTTCAAAATGGCGGCTATATCTAATACATTTTTTACAGTTGGTGTCGATATATTGCCAAGGGCTCAAGAGTCTTGAGTCAAGACTGTACCCACAACTTATAATTTCCTCACCCCTCATCTATGACAACTTGCCACCCTCTGGGTCATCGGTCATCTTTGATTTGTTAAATTTGTCTCCGGCCTGAATAGCAGAATAACTATAAAAACACGGAAATATTCACGAAAAAAAAAGATTGTAGGGGGGTACGAAGTTCGCCGGGACAGCTAGTTATAAATAAATCATACATCTACCTACAACAAATATCTGTCAGCGATTTAGTATTTTAGTTAGTTAGTTAGTTTAGCTGGGCTTTCTCCGCACTTAGCCTCATGATTGGGCCATTGTGCGTGCTACTTAGTCTTTCTTACTCCAACCATTCTAGGTCGTCCCAGAAGGTCAGCAGCCTTTTCAGACTGCTGCAGGCTTCCGGGAGAGATCCTGGCGATTGAAGAATCCGTGCCCGTTGATCTGCCACGCTTCTGAACTCCAATAGCACATGCTGTGGCATTTCTTCTGCCTCCATGCTCCAGTGATTTAGTATAGGTAAGTGTTTTTTTTTAGATAACCCCTTAAAGTTTAGTTGCACCTTTCTGTTACAGAAATCAGAAACAACGACGGTACCACAATACCCAGACACGAGACAATATAGAAAAGTTCTTTTTAATTTTAATAGATAGATTTAGGCTGTTCTTATCACTAAAAGTGAGCTGTTCCAGACAACCTTCAGGTAGAGTAAGGATAAGAAGAATAAATAATTATTGTGCGGTGTTGGTGCGTTTTGGATTTACGACTTATTTGCTTAGTGACGGCTTTAAATATCAGATTAAAATTTACCATAAAATAGTAGTCTCATTAAGCTGTAAAAATCATATTTCTAGCTAAAGTCCCCCGGAACAAATCATCATAAGGTCCAACAGAAAAAGCTAATTTACCTCAATGTAATTATATAAGAAAGTTATTAAAATAGCAAAATGTTTGTGTCATAATCAGTGATCGGAGTAGGTAGATTGATTTGAGGTCAATGATCTCAAACATTGATGTTAATATGGACATGCCTCTAGGATTTCGGAATTTCTTGGTATCAGTTTTTGAAAAAAAAAAGGCATATCCATATTATGGTAACCAAAGTACATCAAATCAATCTACCTACTCCGATCACTGGTCATAATAATATAGCTGACTTAGAAACCTATCATTATCATCATCGACTATTTTAATCCCACTGCAGGATCCCTTAAAGAGAGCCGTGGAATTATTGCCGTGTGTTCGGTCCTGTTATGTTAAATGTCCGCAGAAAATGCCAAGCAGCGCAAATACGAGTCACTTGCATGTGACTATGTGTTGGCGCCATTTAGCGTTGAGACGTTTGGACCGTGGGGACCGAGTGCAAAATTACTGTTTAGAAAAATAGCACCAAAATTAATTTCAATTTCGGGAAATAAAAATGCTGGCTCTTTCCTCGCTTAAAGGCTTAGTATAGCCATTCAGCGAGGAAATGCTGCAAGCATCCTCGCCTCCTTGCCTCATGGACACGGTTTTATTTTTGATTTAAGTAGATTTTAGTTTTAAGCTAGTTATTTTTATAGTTATTGTATTGTTGATTTGGTGTTTTATGATAAAATAAAATGTCTATTGTTCTACCCTACATATTTCGACCTCCTTACCTGAGAGGCGAGCATTCCGGACCTGGTGTCGCTATCTCTGAGGTCCCAGGTTCGATTCCCGGTCGGTCAATGAAGAAAAATAACTTTTCTGTATTGTCTCAGGTCTGGGTAGTGTGTTAACCTTGTTGTCTCTGATTTCTGTATGCACTTATGTTACATTTTATGATCAGTGCAATGTATGTGATGTGTTCAATATTTATATTTGTGGTAAATGATACAAAGCATCACTCATTAAATCAAGGATATATACAGGGTGGCCATAAAAGTGACGTCCAAAAATTTAAATGATAAGTCACTTATCATAAATTCTCAACTTTAGGTCAATTTTGTAGTAACTTCCATTAAACTTATGAGGCTGTTTATTTTATGCATAAATGCACAGTTCATGGAGATTTAGCTGCAAAACTAGTCTGGTAGCAAATTTTTTTTAAAAAAACGTTACTCGAAACTACGAAAAATCGTAAAACATAAATAGGGGTGATTCAGATACCTCTCAACACGAGGCACATAAAATCAATTTTTGGACGTCACTTTTCTTGTCACTCTGTATTTGTTATATTTTTTAAATAATTACGCTAATTATCAATCTTTAAACTAATTTTCACTTGAAAATTTTTTAACTGCCTCTGGTGGGATTCGAACCCGATCGCTTGCTACGAGTATCATCGTAAGAGCAGTATCTCGGCTCTACCAACTACGCTACGGGGGACATGGTTATGCTGCTGAATTTCTTTTAGTGTTTATAGCTGTTGTCAAATTATGCCTGTAATTAACTAACACGTGCAGTTGGGTTCGTAATTAACAGTTAATTTAAGAGTATCCTTGCAACGCGCGTTTTGACATACTCATGACCGATTTTTCGCTCTTTAGCCCTATCATGTTATAGTTTTAAAGCTGCCAAGTCACTAACTGATTGCAATAATGTTAAGTAAGTAAGTAATGTGGGGACGGCCGTAAAGAATACACTTCCCCACCGCTAACAGAAGGCGTGTCGTAAGAGTCGACTAATTCCTGTATCACGAGACGGGAAGCAGTGACTTCGTGCGAAATCTTATAAAAAACTGCGCTCGCAGACCCGCCTGCCAAGCGTGGCGAATATCAGTCATTGGGCCTTTGTTCAGCAGTGGACCTCCTATGGCTGAAATGATGATGATGATGAGCCTTATGAGCCTTACTCTTTACTAATGAGTATGTTAGAGTATAATTAAGAACACAATATAGTTAGTAAATCATTTAATTTTTTTTTTACTTGGACACATAAGGCAAAGACACGTCGTTGGCGATGCCACACGCATTGCGCCCGCGCACCAGATAATAATAGCCGCTGTCTCCAAATTGCTCGCCCCACGAGTTCTTTATGATCCAATACTTCACTTTGGTCTTGTTTGGACCAGTTGACTCTAAAAAAAAAAGCGTGATGCATATGAAGTCGTGAATAACATAATACATAACTGCTAATATACAGGGTTACATTGCAAAGGGGTGCCAATTAAAAAAATAAGATTTAGGGAACAATGTAAAGAAAGTTTTTAATAATCGTATGTTACGAAAAAAAAATTACTTTAAAATATCCGAAAATAAAGTCAATAGAGAGACTACGAAAGCCGCGCGGTCATTCATTAGAGGCGTAGGTATGGCGAGCCAACAAGGGCCTTACGCAGTGCACATACGGTGCAATTTCTTCATGAATGAGTTAAATTATCGACGCGTACGATTTACAGCGGATAGGAATAAAAAAACAAATTAAATGTGCCATAATTCGTTTTTTGTTTTTTGCTTAGTTTGATTAAGTTACTGATTCTGAGCCACTCCTAAAGATTTGACACCCCTTAGCAATGTAACCCTGAACAGTGTGTTCCTCAATAAAGTGCAATCCCGAAAGGGGGTGAAACTAGATCAAAAATTAACGAGTACAGTAAAAAAACTAAGTTTAAGTCATGACAGCCACTTTTATTGCTATTTGTTACTTTATTCGTACTGGCATGTATTTGAGATATAATAATTTTTTAATTCAAATTAATAGTTTGGATGGAATAATGTTTTTAGTAAGAAAAAAATACCTCAAAAAATATAGCGAGGATTGAAATCAATACACTGTATATGTGCTTAAATTGCAACGGGGTCGTATAGATGTGTTTTAATGTTAAAATTAACCTTTAGTATGTACTAAGTAAATGTATGGTCGGCAGTAAAGAATATACTTCCCCACCGCCAACAGGAGGCGTGTCTTAAGAGGCTACTAATTCCTGTACGTAAACGGGTAGCAGCGTCTGCGTGCGAAATATTATAAAAAACTGCGCTCGCCAACCCGTATTGGCTTTCCCCTCTTTTTCAGGGAGGCCTATGTTCAGCAGTGGTCCTCCTGCGGCTGAAGTAATGATAATGATGATGATTTACTAAAGGTTAAATTACCATTGTACCCCACGATCAGGACAGAATGGTTCGGAGTCTTTGGGTCACACTGCTCATCTGTCGGCTCGTCGATGTAGTTACTACCAGGTTTGTACAAGAACATTGATTCAGCGTTTATGGCTGTAAATAAATGGATTTTAAATATTAAACTTCTTTGAACCACACTATGTTGGCTATCAATTTCATGGTCACACTAATATTGTAAGTACTCGTATTAAAAACGAGTTTCAAATTGTGTTTGGTTTCTGTGAAACTCTATTGCGTTGCTTTTGTTTTTGTTTTAGCTAGCTAAGTTTATTATATAGGTACTTTGCTGCAATAGCACTCACACACACAGCTAGATATTCAAAATTTTAATCATTTAAGCCTTATTTATTAAGTTAGAAATACACCTAACTGTTTATGGCATGGTTTAAATTTGTAAAAGAAAACCCATAGTGATTTTAAGACTGCTGCTGAGTTGTTTTCAAAAAAACAAAAGGTAATTTTGATAGACTTGTATTAGACTTTGCCAAAATTTTCACCTTTAATAAGATCTGTTACCCTTTGTATGTGCGTTAAGGTGATAACCAGAATTTCTTAAATTTAAAATATGTCATACGCAATTGACATTTCTGACCCATAAATTAAAGAATGGCTGACTACTTATACGGCTTCTACAGTAATCAGATGTATTTTGCGCGGCAAGCACCCGTCTCCTCATGCGACGCGAAACGCGAGAATTCGAAAATTATTTAATGTTCTTTTTATTTGGATTTTAAAAAAAGCATATCAAACCTGCAGTCAACGGTCCATATCTGAATAAGGCGTCTGCCATCTCGTCCTCATTATTCTTAATCCTTGTGTAGCCTATCACTGGAACGGGATGCGCATATGATATCTGCCAATTTCCTTCTGGTATCATATCTTCATGAAACCCAGAGGAGATAGAATCTTTGCTGGGTGGTTTCCATCTGCAGGCGTTTTGTCGTGATTCGAAGGGATAGTAATCTTTTTCAAGGAGTACCCCACCGATTCGGTTGACTATCTGACTAAAAAGATGTTGGTGTTATAAGTAGAAGTCAGATTATTTATTTCATTTGCCATGCTATTCATTAAGACAGTCAAAAGATTTAATTTCATTTTTTTAAATAAGTTATGACGTGATCCCCACCGCAATATAAAGGATCTAAAGAACAATCTGGTTGTGGCACGAAAAACTGTTAAGCCTTGGGCACACAGCCAGCGGGGCGTGACGGCAACGGGGCAGCAGCGTACATGTCACACTGATTTTTCCACTATCCATTATTAAATCACTAAAAAGTTGTAAAAATTAATAAATGCAGAACGCTGCCGGACTACTAAGTATGTTTCATAATGCAACACAACATCTAACCGTCCCGCTCTCGTCCGACAGCAGCACGCCGCGTCGCGCCCTCTTGCAGGCACGCCCGGCGGGATGGCGACGGTTACCGTGCTGTGTGTTGTCTTCTATAGACTTCAGTAAGCACATTAGAAATACTGGCGACGCCCTAGCGTCCCGTCGTCGTCGCGCCCCATCGGCTGTGTGTCCAAGGCTCTCATAGTAAGTATTGTAAAAACTTACGCGTAAGAGTCCAGCAGGGGTGCCCTCGCGCACCCCGTGCGTCTGGGATCGCAGTCAATAAGGAACTGCTCAGACAAGATCTTGTTTTCGCCAGTTATGATGGCCGCATGACTCTCAACAGCCGCTGGTGAATTGATATGATAAATGAATTATAATAACAAGAAATTATATGAGCCATACAACACACCAATTAACATCAATCTTTTGGATAAAATATCTGACTGCATTATAGTTTAGGTTTAGATTAAGTATCTGCATATATAGGGCTATTTGTAAAGTTCTTCTCATCACCAGCCGATATGTAGTTCCGAAGCGGTGGTAGGGTCAAGCTATATTTTGGGACGTGTATAAATGCCCGGAAGGAGGGAGGGCCTATATACTGAATAAACGAGTATTAATGAGTATTAAACATTAACAACCTCCTAGCGGCTGATTCTAGAGCTCAAATCCAACAACTTTTTCTATGGGACCAACATCGAAATGGGAAAACAAAAATCACTTCCCCATACTAAGCCGCCGACCAGCGGACATCAGTTTCTATGAAGCAGTTTTTTAGATTACTGTGTTAGTCCCATAGAATTTTTTTTTGTATTCTAGCACCAGAATCAGCCCCTAGCTAGGAGGTTGTTAATGGTTTTACAAATAACCCTGTATAATTAAGTAGTTTAGTTTTCTTTTATTATTGATGCACGTTATATAATTAAATCGTGTGTATAATATGTCCTAGTTACTAGATATTTAGTAGGTTCCATTAAATGTAGTTTAGGATTTACGCCATCAATCTAAGCCGTCCATTTGATACTGTTGTAGGCATGCAAATGAATATTATTTACTCCGTTTAGCCGACCTCAAAGGAAACCGCACAAAGGGCCAATCGAGGAGTTTGCCGGCATCGAAGCTCAATCAAGGCATCTTGCCAGATATGCGTTTGCCATAGTTGGCTAGACATCATTAAAGGAGCTGGTAGAATGACTGATCGGATAGGAACTTCCGGGAACACAAGGGTCCGATATTTTAGTTGTAGTTATAGTTTAGTTGTAGTCCTATCATCATCATCATCATTTCAGCCATAGGACGTCCACTGCTGAACATAGGCCTCCCCCAGTGACTTCCAGATTGGCCGGTTGGAAGCGGCCCGCATCGGCTTCCTGCAACCATTACCAGGTCGTCTGCCCACCTTGTAGGTAGACGTCCTATAAGTTGATCTAATTTTAATATTATATTTTTAAAAGAGATATTTTATTTTATTAATAAGAAAAATAAACTAATTTGATTACAAATTGTTTTACATTACTGTTACTCAAAGTTTAACCAGTATCATTATCTCCTTCTTAGTTAGATATGTAAAGGTTTTAGCCTCCAATTTTATACAAATTTATTGAATTAAATAAACAAATATGTAGATTTAAGGCTAACTTCGGATGACTTTAAACTATAAATTATGTAAATATAAGAACAAAAAAGAAGAAGAAAGAAGGAAAAAAAGAGGAGACTCCTCTTTTCATGTCCTACGTTAAAAGCGCCACGTTTCGTCTGGTGAAATATTGTTCATCAAAATATTTTCAAAAAGAAGATGTAGTTCTTTTGTATAGTCTAGTTTTTTAAACTCTTAATATAGGTATAATTATTAGTATCTAACAACACATTGTAATCAATCAAATATTCGGCACTTGGACATACCTAATTAGAGAAACTGATTTTATTACAAGAGACTCATAATAATGGAGCTAGTAATTGATATTGCTGTTCTATTCTGACGGTTCATAGGAAGCAATTAATTACAGTGATAATCACGACACTTGAGAACGTTAGTAATTAACGCCGAACATGTCGCTTCACATCGAAGGCGCTTAGTAAATGACCTGCACCCATACCACGATATGTTCTTACACAAGGGCCTTGTTAAATTATTATTAAATCAGAACGACAAATGTTTAATTTCGTCAAATATGTTACACAAGGTCTTGATAACATTAAAATACAGATTCGCATACTAAAAAGGAAGTAAAAGTTTTGACACCAACGTCTTCGCGTGCCACAAAAAATTCATCACATTCAATCCGTTGTTTTCCATTGTTTTTCCGATCTGCCACGGGTAAGCGGAACGAGAAGGGTTAAAATAAGCTAATGTTTTTAATTTAATTCAATCATCATCATCAGTTCAACCATTGGACGTCCACTGCTTAACATAGGCCTCAACATTTAATTCAATATGATAGGTACTCATATATTTAGCAGTTCACTTTCTTTTAAATACAAATTTTTTTACACACACACACACGCGTTTAAAAGAGTTCCCTTTATTCTTTTCTTTTTCTATTGTCTATTAAGTTCCAAAAATAATACAACATTGTTTTTTTTAAAGTTAACGTTTATATTGATGTTTAGAAGAAAAAAAAATTTTTTAGCCCTTTTGACACAACCTAACACCTCACCTAACATCAATATGAAGGTGGAGGTGGATGGAAATCAGCGCTGGGTGGGATATGACGCTCCAAAATCAGCACAAGTTGAGTCACATTAAATTTTGAGAGACTTCGATGTTGGTCCTTCAATAAAAGTAGTTTTACATGAGCAGCAGAATCAAACTCTGATTGAAAGTTAATTAACCAATAAAATAGTACGTTACATTAATGGCGTTGAGTCGAGTTCATTCAGAGTTAATTTGTTAAATAATATTTACTCTAAAAGCAAAACGTTTTCAATTTGACTGTATGCTTTATTTTGTGTGTATGTAACGCGTTATCTTTGTCACCGATATTGATAAAACTTCTATGTACTCGTATATAAAACAAAGACGGGTTAGTTACACCACTTAAAAGTCCAGAAAGGTTAGACCGATTTTTATGATCTTTAATTTTTTGAATTCGTCTCCGCCCCGAATTGCAGAACAACTGTTAAAACATCGGAAAAAAACACAAAAAAATGAGGCGGTACGAAGTTCGCCGGGATTGCTAGTATTGAATATAATTTACTTCATATTGTAAAAAAAAAACTCTTACTGGTGCAAAAATAGGATATACAATTGGTGTACAACACATATACTTTGTTAGAACTTTAATGGTTAATGGTAATCAGAAATACACATAAGAATTTGAATTATGCATTGCAACATTGCTTTGAAAAAGCTAGTTAAAAATATATTTACCAACGATACTAAACGCCCAGCATGCATCACAATTCTTTTGGTCTTTGACTGGTGTCACAACATTCTTAGTCCTCCAGTCAAGTCTGTCAGGTATGGGGCCATAATTTACTGGTTCTCGATCGGACAGAAGGAAATGACCATGATCTTTAAAGCCTGTTACATTAAATTGTTTGCGTAATTCCAGTGACTCAGGCCCAAACACAAGGTACCCTTGGCTTAGCCTAAGGATAGTAAACAAAAGTATGCACCCCAACATTGTGTCGATTGCCGCATATTCAAGTATTTTCAAGTTTTTATATCTTTTCCAAAGGAATCTTTGCGATGTGAGTTTATGGTGAATTTTATCGTTTTTGTTTAAGCGTTAATGTCTTGCGCGTCGGGCATATTTGCGTGTAAATAACTGTATTTAGGTGCTGTGCATACGCAGATATACATTTGATGAGATAGATGAAACTATCAAAATTTGATTGTTTCATCTATGTGTCTTGCAGATAGAATATACATTGGCGTCTAAGTTCAATGTTGGTAAAATTAATAATCTGGTTTTGAATTTTTTTAAACTGATTCATAGCGTAACTGCAGAATATAAGTAATTAATTAAATTAACACGTGTAGTAACGCAAAGTTTGGTACAAACTTTTAAAAACTTAACAAAAAAAAAGGAAAGTATGCCTATACGTCCTACTGCAGGCCTCACCTCAACTATAAGGTGGTTTGGGTCTTACTCCACCACGCGCGCCCAGTGCGGATTGGTAGAGGGTTGTTTTAAGGCCTGTGACTTAACCTTACTGTCAGTAATCAGGCCTCTGACTAGGCTTTGCGACTAATAAATAGCGATATACAGGGTGTAACGAAAAGGTGAAATAAAACTTTAAAGGGTTATTCTACGGCTAAATTACATCAACTTTGTCTATGGGACAAACATCGAAATCGCAAAATAAAAAACACTTTCCCATACTAAAACGCGACCAGCTGGCATCAGTTTGTATGGAAACGTCAATTTTTTTTTTTGAGATTTTGATGTTGGTCCCATAGAAAAAGTTGATGTAATTTAGCCGTAGAATAACCCCTTAAAGGTTTATTTCACCTTTTCTTTACACGTTGTATAGCTAGGACCAACTTTTAACGTGCCTTCCGAAGCACGGAGATGTTTGTGATAGATGTTACTAAATACTTAGGTACAATCGCGGCGTAGGTTGCTTACTTCCTACATTTAAATCCTGCTATCTAATGATTAATAATATTATTTCTTGGATTTACTATTGTAATATTTAATTTTGTATAAAAACTTAGTAGAAACGTTTCTGCTATTGCTATGCCCTGACAGAGCGTTACATTGTATTTTCAGAATATCATATCTGTAAAACTACTATGTGTAAACTAATTTCATCATCATCATCATCATCATTTCAGCCATAGGACGTCCACTGCTGAACAAAGGCTTACCGATGACTTATCATCGGGGGTGATTGCCAATACTCGCCACGCTTGACAGGCGGGTTGGCGAGCGCAGTTTTTTATATGATTTCGCACGAAGACGCTGCTGCACGTCTCGTGCTACAGGAATTAGTCGTCTCTCACGACACGCCTCCTGTTGTCGGTGGGAAGGTGTATTCTTTACGGCCGTCACCACACGGCGGTATAAACCAATGTAGAATGCAACGTCTCTGTTTAGCCTAATGGTCGACTGGTAGAGAATGCCTCATGGCATTAAGTCCACCTTTTGTATGATTTTTCAATCTGTGCAATAAAGTCTAAATAAATAAATAAATGATTGAATTCAACTTTGGTAATCTCTACCTACCAGGGCGGTGATTTTACGCTAGAGCAAAATTAGGCGCCAGTAATACGTCATCCATCACGTCACAGAGTTTGGAAACGAGTTCAAGCACGGAAGTATCGATTACGGCTCAAATCGGACCAAGGGGTATATTCATTGTTGCTCATCAGTGGTTTGTGTTCAAAACAAAAGGGTACGTACCAAACTGTCTGTACCTATTTGCGGCGCGCCTAAATATCTGTATTTACGAGGCATGGCGTCGAATCGTGATTTATTACATTGTTTCAAATTATTTCCGCATTCGATTCTTTTTGTTTGCTTTTATTGTTCATTTGCTTTCATTCAATTGTTTGTTTACGAAACGTTTGCAAAGTTTTCTTACGAAAGAGAGTTTTGAAAATGATTTGTAGGTACACTTTAGATTGTTATTTTTTGTAAGTATATACCAATGTAACATGGATTATTAAAGTAGGAATAAAATGCGTATATCTGGACTGGATAGTAAGTATTTAAAAATTTGTGTCACTTGCAGCAAGCAAGAATTTTAAAGTGATATATTCAACGATTTTTTTACCCACATGTCGTTTACGTAAGCAAATATCTCTTTTTTTGGGTCATATGGACCCAATCCCGCTCTATATGCAGAGCGGTGATTCTGCCAATGTAGAATTATTCTTGATATAGTGTTTACAATAAATAACGAGTGTTTAGTTTTTGTTGCTTCTCATGGATTCAGTGGAGGCTACTTTTTCTGTAGAAGCAGGTTTCAAGACGCTATCGGGTCTAAAGCAAGCTGTCTTGAGACAAGTCACTAGACTCTCGATGCAGCGTTGAATACAATGATATTTCAATAGTTTCAGGTCTTATCACTTCACCAAACATTAGTACACAAACTACACCAAATTTGCACTCTAAAGCTCTTTATATGATAAATAAAAACCATTAAAATAGATCGACCATGCTTTTCGTTCGAATACACCCCACCGAATCTAAGCAAATGTCAGCCCCCAACGAATTCGTCCTTAATTACTAAATTAGTCGGGGGGGCTTTAAAATTTTATGTTATCCTTTTTCTGTTACAAGACTTACATTCGGTGTAGGATTTTTAGCATATGATTGAATATCATGATGTACAATGGATTTACAATTGATAGTTCAAGATATTTTACGTCTTTAATTAAAAAAAAGCATTATTTTTTTCGATTGAGATATTGGAGACGCTGTAAAGATGTTTGTATTTGATCAGTAGAATCACTTTATAAAGGGTTTTCAGTAACTCAAGAATAACCTTGTAACCACTTTTTTATAGGTACAGACAACAGCACGTCTACCTACCACAAAACGTCAAATTTTGTCAATTGAATTTGATCTCTAAATGTTTGACATAAAGTTGAAAATCAACTCAATGACCTTTAACTTTTTGGGTTGGTTAACCTGCCGTTGTCTGTACATCACGCTAAACAACTTTTGTTCTATGACTTTTGCAAATTTGCATGAAAATTTATCGACTTCCTAACCTATAAAAAATTACTAAACAGCCGATTGAATTTGTATAGAAAAACTAACAAATTCTTATTTCTTAATATGAAACATTTATAGTGCTCCATTCTGTTAAGATTCCTTAGCATGCAAGTTTTGTATCTAGGAATTCCTGAATACTGTAAAAACATGAAGTGGTCAGCCATTCTCGCAAACTTTAAGTCATTAACTTTACAGGACCTCTTTTGTATTTCTCAGGAATTTTGTTATATACTCGTATTTTAGTTATGGTTACCCCTGAGTTATGGGACACCCTGTATATGGAAGTTAACTTATAAATTTGGACCTTATATTGCTACTTGATTTGAGGTCAATTATTAGTAATAAAAGGTCCAATTTTATAATAAAAGTATCGATTTCCAAACAATCCCGAAAGTATTACTTTTCCGGTTCAATAAAATCGAAATCTTTAATCGAATTGCTTGCGATTAGGCAGCTAATCCAAGTTAGTTACTAGACTATTTTGTAATTCTTTACTGGATCTATGAATCAGTCTCTAGACGTAGTAAACATCTAAGGGAAATTTGCTAGCAGCCCCTCAGATTCCTTCGAGACCCTAATTTTGATAGCCATTTCGTTCATCTTCTTTTTCTGATTTTGCTAGGTTATTCCCAATATTCAAGTTTGAATTTTTAGAGGAAACTAACATCGCTAACAAAACTTTTTTATTGCTGGCTAGATTAGAAGTCGCGGCCCGTAGATTAGTCCATATTTTTAGGTATTCGACTATCGATGCATGACAGCTTGCGACGTTAATGGCTGGTTATTTTTAGTGACGTAGACAGTTAATACGCCACAATATTATGTCCATCCTTCGAGACAAACGTTTATAAATCAGTCTAGAATTTAGTCGACAAAACGTGTCCCTTACCATTTTGAATACGATTTTAATAGTATAGAAATATTTTTAACTTATAGCAATAATTATGGACAACTTGTCAAGTCATAGCCTAGTAAACGTTACCTTTCAGACTCTACTGTATTCATATCTATTGTATGATAGTGCTGGCACTTATCGGCAGATGGGCTGAATGGGTGTCGAAAGTATCGCAAGGTCTCTTGACAACTACCTTCTCGGAGTTTTAATTGGGTAATTTAGCTTCATCTGCTACTATTTGATGGGTACCGATAAATGTATAATGATAAGTCACTATTGGTGCCAGGAAAGCTATCTTCTTACTTTAACAAGTTACTTTCAGAATAAACCGAGTAGATTGGTAACTACTTTCTATTTTAGACATTTTGAACGGTAAACTGAAACTTTGAGATTAATTTAACTATTCTATTTACATAGCTGATATTGTTTCAAATATATATATTTATCTGAACTAGGTCTAAGGCTGGCCTTTCACCAGAGATATGCTACGTTGCTAAGCTACAGTTGCATCTCCAACCCGCAATTAGTCGCTTGATTTTCATAGCTTATCTTAGCCCTAGTCAAATTGAATGAATCTCGTTTTTTTACAAGCTTGTTAAAAATATTACCCACCCCTGTGAAGTTTAGCTTGATAAAAAAAGATCGCGCATTTAGCAATGACCTAGCTTTATTCAGGTCAATTTGTGATCCAAATTTTAATCATTAGGCTGCTGATCTGAGTTAGTTGTTCGACTATTAGTAGATCTGGCATCTAATAACATTGATCAGAGGCTCTACTTTGCAATACAATTTGGATGTATTTGGCTCTATTCGTCTCTGTCACCAACCCCTGGATGCTGGCACGAGCGAGAAAGACATATAGAGCTGATAAATCAAAATTGTTTAACAGAGTAGATCCCTGAACGGCCGCCGAAAGTATCGCAAGTTCTCTTGACAACTATCAGCGCTGAGTTTTAATTGGTCAATTTAACTTCAACTGCTACTATTCGACCTGAGTTAGGGGTGTTAGTAAGATAGTAAGATTTTTTCATTTATTTTTGTAGTTTTTTATGTTTTGTTAACAGTTTATGTAGACGGCAGAACGTGTTTTGTGATAAACTGGAGTGATTAAAAGTGAAAAATAATAATTTTCATATGTACCTAATCACCTAATGATAAGTAGTTGCAATAAGACATTGTTGACCTTGTAAAGTTTTCTTTTGGTCGGTTGTACTACCTGCGATAGTCACTAGTTGCGGGCTTGTAAATTACATATACCTAAGTAAGGTCATTTTAAATAATGTGGATTCGATTTCGTAAACATTACAACCCTTGCGCCCTTAATTCTACAGTTTATATCTTGAACTTTGCAAGTGTTAACCAAAAAATTTGACACATTGACATGTTTTATTATTTTAAAACTATAAAATAACGACTATATTAAAAGGCCAAATAAGTGCGAGTAAAACATCCGCTAAAGATTCCTAAAAATGTTATTTGTAATCGTGAAATATATATTTTATTTAACTTAGTTCTATTGCATGATTGTAGCTAGGTCATGGGTTTGATGCGTAAGTTTGAAAGTATTAACATTTGTGACAAAGCAGAAGAAATGAAAATGTTTATTAACAATTATGATAGTGAAGTTTGGAGAGTCCGCATCATTAAAATTCACGGATGTAAATTTTTAATGGGTAATAAAAATATGATCTCAAATTTACTGCCAGCCCTGAATCTAAAGTTAGTAGTTCAATAGTTTTAGCCCTGGGGATCCAGCCTGTATTATTGACGTGAAGGTAAATCGTGCGGAAACCTTCAATAGAGCAGGTACAAATACTAGCCTTGACTACAGTTCAAATGTATTTCCACGTGAACGTATTTATTCCATCATTTTTAGGGTTCCGTAGCCAAATGGCAAAAAACGGAACCCTTATAGATTCTCATGTCTGTCTGTCTGTCTGTCCGTCTGTCCGTCCGTCCGTATGTCACAGCCACTTTTTTCCGAAACTATAAGAACTATACTGTTGAAACTTGGTAAGTAGATGCATTCTGTGAACCGCATCAAGATTTTCACAAAAAAATAGAAAAATAATAATACATTTTGGGGGCTCCCCATACTTAGAACTAAAACTCGAAATTTTCTTTTTTCGTCAAACCCATACGTGTGGGGTATCAATGGATAGGTCTTCAAAAATGATATTGAGATTTCTAATATCATTTTTTTCTAAACTGAATAGTTTGCGTGTGAGACGCTTCCAAAGTGGTAAAATGTGTGTCCCCCCCCTGTAACTTCTAAAATAAGAGAATGATAAATCTAAAAAAAAAATATAATGTACATTACCATAAAAACTACCAGCGAAAATTGGTTTGAACGAGATCAAGTAATTAGTTTTTTTTTAATACGTCATAAATCGTAAACCGCAATTAAACTTTCGTAATGTTATGGATTTCATTTTGCAATAAAAATACCATAACTATGACTCGATTGTCGTGATGGGTGAACTTTTACTCATAACGGTACCTACAGGTTTGTACGGAACCCTCGGTGAGCGAGTCCGACTCGCACTTGGCCGGTTTTTTTATTCTATAGACAAACGCACCAATTATCTGACCCCAGATTAAATATAGCATGTACAATGGCAACTAAATAACGATTAGACATACTTTATGTGACATCCATGAGTCGGGTACAAATACCCCTACTTATCCGTCATACACATATTTCGGAACTGGTTTTTATATTGAATAAAGTCATTAAATGAAAGATTTATATAACCCTATTTTATGATGGTGTGTGTGTGTCTGTGTGTAAAAGTTTGCACACAAAACTGTTTTGTTGCTTCAATTTTGTAATATACATGGTGTTCTATAAAGAGCAAGCCAAACGAAAACTGTAGATAAAGCAGAAAGCTCTATCTTCTGTCCAAAAATTGTGTTAATAAAAGTCGCACCTTTATTAAGCAAATTTAGGTTTTTTTTAATTGCTGAGGAAAACAACTCGAAATCGCAATTTGTGGAAAAATGTTGTGACTTTTACGAAGTCTAATTTCGGTCAGAATGGAGAAGCGTGTCAATAGCTTCACCATGAAGCGGTGCGGTTTTCAGAACCAAAGTAAGTAAGTAGATATTTACAAAACAATTTACACAATTAACCTTCAACGAGTTCTTCTAATTTGCACAACAGATTATATTACTTCGATAAGTACGTATATTCGTAAGTATTTTTAAACGTAATTTAATTATATATTTAAGTGTTCATTAACTTTGATATAAAGTGAAATTTATGAGTTTTTAAAACAGTTTTAAGATTTAGGTTTTTTTAACTAAGAGGCAATTTATGAATTAATATTCGGATAATATTTTAAGTATTTACGTCTGCACCACGCCTTAGTAACTACTTTGAAAATTCTTTATAAAATAAATAGTCATAAAATAAGTTATGCTAGCTCCCTTTTGGTAGGTAAAGTAAGTCCGTTTTTCTTTGCTTATCCATTGAAACAATTTTAATATTCCTTTCCTTTAACAAAATTATTAATTTAAAAGTTCGTATCTTAACACTTTTGTTTTTTTCAGAATCTATAGATAGATAGATAGATACGTACATGTCCATACGAATTAATAACAAATTACCAGAATTTATGCAAAACGAATCAAATGACATAAAATTTATTGAACAATTAATACGAATGCTATTAAAAAAATGCTATAATACAATTAATGAATACCTAAATGACAAAAATTTTAAAAAATATAAATGAATTTTCTTTCAATTATAAATCAATATACATAATGCCCCACAAAATACAATTTAATTAATTACGATGATTATACAATATTCACTATTATTTTAATATTTAAATATATACATATATTTATATTGTAACATTTTATATAATTATTACCAATTTAATTACTCATTAAAATCTACAAATGGCGTCATCCTCTCCGTCCTAACCTTATTGTTGTGCCTAGCAGGGTCTATAATGATCTGATTAATGTACCTATTTATAACACCTATGTAACATTATAGAACGCAATAAATATATTGAATTGAATTGACTATAGATACTCTTTGGAAACCATACACAAAGAAGTTACAATTTGTGTTTACAGAAAGATGCACAATTTAGGTGGTCTTATCGCTAAAAGCGATCTCTTCCAGACAACCTTCAGGTAGAGGACAGATAAGACAACCTTTAGTAGGAAGAAAGGTGAAAGTGTACGTGTGTATGTGTATGTACGGATTTAATTTCCTGCTCGGAAATGACGGTAGATATTGTGAACGAGCACAATTAGTTAACAATGTGTATGTAGCCATGGTCCAAAAACAGTTCGGTTCTCCTATCTATGAGTAACTAAAAAGGACAAGCTGGGAAAAGAATGGTTAAACTCGTGTATTCTTGATCGAAGGTAAACTCACATATTTAAAGAATGCGCCAGAGTGTGCCGCTGCTGTGAGTTTCGATAAAATGTGCTTAAATCTGTGTCTAGAATTCTTACTCGTTTATTTTTAAGATCTAGAATTCAAAAGATTCTTACATTCTTAGCATTGAAAGACCATGTCAAACCAGCGTTTTGTCACATCTTCTTCGCTTCAAATCGTGCGAAATTTTTTTAAAAAACACAATGAAAATATACTTAGGCACTATCGGTACCTTCTTACTCATAAAATGGGGTTGAAACTTAAAAAATAATGATTAGAAATTGTTAACAAGGAACCTAACTACACATGTACTCGTTTACAACTGTTTTAATTCGACCCAACTCACGGGATGGAAGAAGACACAAAAAATGTGTCTAGTCATCAGAGTCATCCATCTAGCGATAGTAAATTAGGTAATTCTTCAGCTGATTTAGCAATCACGACGTTCCACTCTGAAGTTTTTTTAGGGTTCCGTATTTTAACAAGGTAAAAAGGAACCCATAACTTAGGATCACTTCGTTGTCCGTCTTTCTCTGTCAATACCCTTTTTAACCAACTTCAAAAAAGGAGGAGGTTCTCAATTCGTCGGTTTTTTATATTTTTTTATGTATGTTCAGCGATCATTCGTTCCTACGTTGACTGATTTAGATAATTCTTTTTTGTTTGAAAGGTAATACTTTCAAAATAGTCCCATATAAATTTGGTCAAATTCTGATAATGGGATCTTTAAGAAAATCATCAAACATTGCATGAACTCCATACCACGCCAACTGATTTTTGTATCTATGTTACTTAATATCTTTGACAAATGTGAACCGATTTTGAAGATTTTTTAAAAAATTAATAGCTTATACTTCAAAGATACTATAGTAAAAATTTGCGGCAAAAATTACACCCCTAAGAATGGAATAATAGGAAATGAAATCGGTATTCAGCAGTTAAATTTTGTTTGCACTCTTAAGATCTGTTATGATCTGGATTCATCACTAAAAATAGATGAAATAAGTAAATTTTATTAAAAAAAACCGTCTTCAAAAAACTAAAAATAATCTTGATACGTAAGGTACCTAATCATTTACTTTTGGAGTCGGTGCCAGCCGATGAGAGCTAATGTTTTCGTTTGCACCGACTCCAAAAGTAACTGATTAGGTAACTTACGTGTCAAGATTATTTTTTGCTTTTTGAAGTCGGTTCGTTTTATTTTTTTATAAAATTTATTACCAGAAACGCGTAGAGATAGAAAGTGGAAATTAATATTAAATACTCAGGTCAGCAATTCCTTAAAGATGTCATCATCATCATCATTTCAACCATAGGACGTCCACTGCTGAACATAGGCCTCCCCCAGTGACTTCCAGATTGACCGGTTGGAAGCGGCCCGCATCCTGCGGCTATTTGCAACCTTTACCAGGAAGCTGTGATAAAATAATACTTCTCAGTCAAAGCAATCAAACGATACGGCTGTTTATGCCGCATTTTGATACTCGTAAGAGAACCAGAGTCTATTGAGTACTTCTCGTTGACCTAGAAAAATTAAATTAAAAAAAATTAATTAAATAAATTAAATTTTATAATGTTTTTTTTAACAAACTACGAAAAATTGGCGAATGTTACAGACAGGCTCAATTTATGTTATGGCAAAGTATTTCATACCTACAAGTTTGTACGGAATCCTCGGTGCGCGCGTCCGACTCACACTTGGCCGGTTTCTTCATGACGTAGTTATATAAGCACCAATTTTTTTTTAATTACCACGAATACGCCCGAATTTTTCTCCGACATTCGTTAAATAATTCCACGCGGTCGAAGCCAAGTGCTTCAATGAGTTTCATGATTAGTACGGGGGCCGCATGTTCCGAAGCGTCTCTTAAAACTAATTCATTATTTCAAAAGGAAAATTAAGTTGAAATAAAACGAACGATGACGGCAAAAGTGCAGTTTCCCGGCGCGTTTAAACATTATTTTAAAATATTTCACACTGCCACTAGGTTTACCAGGTTCGTGACTCATTATCAGGACATATATTTTTTTGCACGGCTTTAGGGTGATATTTAATTATCATATTGAAGTGTATAGACACTGTAGATATTTGTATATTTCTATATAATTCAAAATGTAGGTAGATGCAACGGTTACGAAAGTATTCGGTAGTATTCCTTCCTTACAAAATATACTTTGATAGACCTTCGAAAATGATTCGTATGTTTTCCGAATAAATAAAATAAAAAAATAAAAAATACTGTTTCTTTGTCTAGTCTGATCTGATGGAAATTGCTATAAATAGAATAACTAGACTTGACTTATTACTTGTACACCGTAATGTACAGATGTCACAATTAATTCATGAAGCCTCGGACTAAGTTTGGTGTGTTGTCTGTCTCTTTGTTAATAAAAATATACTAGATTCAAATCATGACTACAGATAATTTATATTGTATGTCACCATTATCGAGACATGAAGTTATTCTAAGGATAAAACGAGTTTACTAATAAGATGAATGTTTATCTATTTCTGTCACTAATCAGTATTGTTGTGTTTTGTGTACCGTGTATAACAACAAGTAAGGCAAAATAGCAACTGGCGCCGGAATTAACATCTTGTTTCTGAAGGTAGGCAACGCATTAGAAAGGCTTAGGCTGTCAGCTGAAGGTTAGCCCGCATCCTTTGACATTGCAAACAGATGTAGATACGATAACTTTAATCGGTTTGTTTTACGAATGTATCGCTTAATTTTCAACGGTATTTAAAATGGTTGAGGTTTTCAATTTTACTCTAGGGTTTTTGGTTTGTGTGCTACGTGATAAGTATATTCTCAAATGTAAACTAATTTTCATGTTTTTTAAATACTTTGTGCTACGATAATAATTTGAAGATAAAATTGTGCCCGCGTGTTCAGCACATAATATGTATTTTTATCTTACGAGTAGGTTAGTTATTTTTTATACAACAAACCAAAAAATTATTTACATAAACATACCTTATCAGTAATTTTTTTAATCAGTGCCATCTAAAAAAAGTCCAATAATAAATGAAATATTAATGTCAGCAAAAATATGTTTAGTTTTTTAAGTCGTTTTTTTATCAAAGATTTTGAAATACTGTTTAGCATGTTAAATAAAGTGGACAGGTTATTTAACCAATGTTTAATGTTTAATAACATGTTACATACTCTTCACTTTAATACATATTCTTCTCTCCGTTATATTGTAAGAAGCATTAACGTCGAAAGACTTTTTTCCGTTATGAGTCAATTCTAACGAAAACCTTTTTTGTCCGATTTATTTTTGATACATGGAAACCCTACTACTGCCACAGAAGTTGTGTTGTGTTCCTTTTCTTTATTTTTAATTAAATATTATGAAATTATGGCACGTTTCGTTCGCGTTGGATCTCTCCATATACAAATGAAAATTCGTTTGCCGCATTATGGAGTAATTATAACAAGCCCGTATGAGCACTGTAGCTGCGTTTTCAGTCTGCTAGATATGCACACTCGGTGTTTAAATTATTAATTAAATCGTTAAGAGTTGAGATTAACTAATTTCGATATGTATGGAAGGGATCTATATAAAACCGTCATTTGTTTTGTTAGTCTAGTGTTGCAATGTGCGTAGAGAAATCATCATAATAAGCACACTCCAGTCCTATACTGGACATAGTCTTCTCCCTGTGGTCACATAGCCCAATCTTTTTCTATTCTTTTCATTGCGCTGCCAACAGCTTTGCTTTGAAGGTAAAAAATAAGAATAAATATGTTCTTTAAAACAAACGAAGGTTAACAGAGCCCAAATGGCTTATTGGATTTGTTTTTTACGAGTTTCATAAATATTTCAAACATTCATTAGACCAACTTTATCAGACATATTATAACAGTTTTTATTGTTATCGCAAATAGATTATGACTTTTAAAGAAACAAATCGGTTAGGTACTGTTTCATATATTTATTTATTTTATTTATTAGGATTATCAACTGCTGGTACATGACATGCGTGCCAATGATCTCACAACTAGAGACGCTCAAGACCGCGCGAAGTGGAGGCGCAAATCAAGGAAAGCGGACCCTGGGCTCCAAAGCAATGGCTTTGGACGCAATCGGGATTGACCGTATAGATGAAGAAGAAGATCAACTGCTGGTACAATGTTTTTTAAATCTAGAGGAAACATGCAAGGAAATTAGAAATATTGCACGACAGATTAATAGATAAACAAAAATTGCACCATATTTCGCACATGTATAGATTGTGTAGACAATAAATTATAACAAGAGAAAAAAAAAGAAAGAAAAACATTATGGTACACATCTTTTATGAAAACTGAGTAGAAAGGAGACCTGTCAATATTACATAGATCTCAAGGATCTTATACTTTTCTTAAATCGGATATATAATAGTAATTAAGCTTTGTATTTTTTTATTCGCGTTGAATTGGGCACCACTACTGCCAGGAGTTACTAGCAAGGGTAATTCCTGCGTTTAGCACGGACAGATACGTGCGTGCACCTTTACAATGGGCTAGTTTCTAATGAGTCCGTCGGTTGGATTAACAGAAAATATTGGACACGTATTTTTTCTTTTCTCAATGAAACAAAAAATTATGAAGATATAGCCCGTTAAGGTTCCGCGTAACGTCACGCCTTGCGACACTTTTTAGCAAGGCGTGACGTCACATGCTCACTTTGATGCGCTTTATGTTCGTAATTTTTTTTTGATTGACAAAAAACAAAATATGGGTCCAATATTTTTTGATAATCTAACTGACGGACTAAATGGAATAATCTTTTTTCGACCCAGGAAACTAGCCTATACCGACTACTTTATCTTTTTTATCACGTCACGGGATATGCTTTACCATGATTCTTAGATGCAGACGGTCTGGTTATTAAATTTGAAGCGATTGCCAACAGAACCCTTAGACAGGGAAAATAAACCATTTTGACACCATGACTACACATTCAGTTCTATTTGAATGTAACACTTAAATGTGTGTCTTAATGATCTTAATGATACGCATTCAAGTGTTCTCATAATCTATAGCTGTTCTTAATGTAGAAACATATTTCAACGTTTCTGTGCATGCAAGTTTTGGAATATAATTTAGTTTGCTACTTAAATACATGTTTAGTAATACCTGTGCTCTTGTAATTATATTCTGTTTGTGTGTCTAAATAAATGCAATAAAAAATAAAATAAACTCCTTACGATATCTCACGCCGAGCATAGCCCTTTCCATAGCACGCTGTGCGACCTTGAGCTTTCTTATGAGGCCCAAAGTGAGAGGCCACGTTTCAGTTCCATATGTCATCACTGGTAACACACACTGGTTGTAGACTTTCGTCTTTAGGCACTGAGGTATTTTGGACGAGAAGACGTTTGCGAGATCGAATCAGGAATGAGGAGATTCGTAAACGATCAAAAGTTGCTGACATAGCCCAACGGATAACGGATATTCTAAAACCATTCTGCCCTATTGCCGGTCAGTTCTATGTGCAATGGACCCTGCCCACTGCCACTTTGGCTTGCTAATCCGTAAGGCTATGTCAGTGTCTTTTGTTTGTTTACGGATCTCCTCCTTTCTAAATCTGATGAATCTCGAAAGGAAAAAAATCTCGTCCAAAATACCTCAGTGTCTAAAGACGAACCAACCAACCAATGTGTGTTACCAGTGATGACATACGGAACTGAAACGTGGCTTCTCACTATGGGTCTTATAAGAACGCTCAAGGTCGCATAGCGTGATAAGGAAAGGGCTATGCTCTGTGTTTCCTGGCGAGATCGAATCCAAGATAAATTATTGCAGTAAAACAGTAATCGCACACTTAGAAGGTTATAAAGAGAGTGTTCGACCGAGCATAAATATTCGCTTTCGAACCAAAAATTACGCCTTCGATCGAACCTTGTTCACAAGGCCCTCCGTCTATACTTTGCTCGTGCGAAGACAATACCTCCCACTGCAGAGCACAGGCCTCACCTTAATTATGAGGTGGTTCGTGTCATTAGGTACCACTACACGGACCACCGCACTGGGTCCACCACACGGACCCAGTGCGGATTGGTGAAGCGGTAGTTGTATGGACTAAACCTTACTGTCAGATGTTATAAAGCCCCCTTGAGGCCTCCGACTAGTTCTACATTAACTATTAACGTTCCTTCCGAAGCACGGATATGCTTGTGATAATTGTCACTTAATATTTTTATTTGTTTGTTTATTTCCAAGCTTACATCTATTTTTACAGGAAACCTAATACAAGAGATAAGCAACATAAAAACATAGAACTACAATTAATACATAATAAACACAGTGTCAATCAATAACACAGAATATACAGTGTTACCCTAGTGAATTCACTCAGATAACAGTTAAATATATCAATCTTTTCCGCAATCTTATTAAGCGTTATCTTAAAATGATTGGAATGGGAACCTATCGCTCGCAACCGCGGCGTAGGTGGCTCAACTTTGTTAATCACTACCAAATCGCTGCCGCCACTAAGCTACCATGAGGTGCCAGGTAGAAAATATAAAAGTTTAATTCCTCGATCTAGACTCGTGACAAATATGAACTGCTCAGCAAAAACTTCAGAAAGCAGATATTGAAAATGTTTCAAACATAATATTGCCTTTAAAACTTGAGCTATTTTAAAACCTACCAGAACTTGTATTTTTTTCCCTCGGAAATATTGTTTTATCTTGTAAAGTTCACCTTCGGCGTTGTCCGGGTAAAGTTTCCTTTTCATTATAGCCCTCCTCTGCTGGTAATTATTCTATCTACTTTATAATAAATTCTTGACTCTGTAGAATTTATTTTGACTTGCATCTTTGAAAAAATAGAGTTTGCCGGGCGAGTGTTGATGAGGAACACATCGGAAAGCATGCAGTAGGGTTACCCTGTAGATTGGGTATCGCTATCGCATCGGGGCATGACTATATGCCCAAAGTAGTATTTCATTGAATTTGATTAAAAAACAACACTGTTTAGAAACTGTATCGTATTTCTAGTTATTCCCCCTATACATCGAAAATATCCTGTGACGTCACGCCACATGATGCAATATGAGTATGTGTAAGTAAGCGACTGAATTGGAGAGGGTAAAATATAATAATAAATAATTTAATGAAATAGTAAATAAGCCTTTAACGTCCCACTATCACAATTTAATAGTGTCTATGGCTTCGTGATCTTTTACACACGCTGTCAAGAGTAAGCCAACTGAATCCAACCCTATTTACTTTGTAAGTAAGCAATGGCTTGTAATTAGCGTTTTACTTTCAGCTGTTCCGGTTTCTTTGTTGCATTTTTGTCGAGTAGGAAATTCTGTACGAGTATTTTATTCATGGAGGTACAAACACGTCCCAACAATATTTTGCAGCTGCGTGTCGACGCGTTACGGGACCAACGTATCGGCTATTGCTGCGAAGTTTTGCAAGAAAATAACTTCTATTTTTCCTCTTTTATCGGTTTTGGTGCTAGCTTTTTGCGGGTTCTACCTATGTGATACCGGGAATGGTTGACTGTAAGGTTGATGGTTTGACGCCATACAACCTGACAGCTATACAATGATGTTTAATACCGTGTTAGTAGATAGTTCTGGATTAAATTCGATAATCCTGAGATGCGCAAGTGGGCCAAAGTGTCACAACCGAACTATTCAAAAGTAATGCATCATTCAAATACTTATATGGCGTGAGAAACGTAATTCCGAACTGAAAACATTAAAAATTTTGTATTTACATTTTATAAAAGTGTATTATTTAAGATGCAAATTTCAAATAGATTCTAAGTTTTTCATTTGAAAAAATCTACTACCTCTTTAGACATACTCGTAGATAGTAAGATTCATAAAAGGGTTGATTCATTTTGAAGATTTAAGACTTCAAAGTTTCTATGAAATGTCGTGCGGCTTTAACACTTCTACAAAGAAAAAGAAAAGATATAAAAACGGGGATAGGGAAAAAAATAAAAATACTACCATTCTATTCTTGATGAGACTGAGAAACAGCTTTTTAGCTCAGTAGAAGCGGTCTCTTTGAGCAATTCCATGAAAAGGAAATTCTTTTTAGGTGCAGGTGTTTGGGATTATACCGCAGCAATATTAGACGCAGGAATGCTGGAATTGCAGCGTAAATCTTGTTTCTTCGTATTTTAGTTTCAAGAGCCGGTGCGAAATTGTAATTGTACTTGACGACAAGTGTGATTTCAAGTTAGTCTTATTGCTACATGGCCTAACCAGTTTTCGACTAGTAACGGTTGTACTTCATTTTTTTTAAAGACTTGACGTTTAAATAGCACCGTAAGTATTGTTTAGATTTTATAGTTTGGCCCAGTGTGACATTGTTTTTTTTTATTATGTTGTTGCAACGATAATAATTTCTACAGTTTTTTAATTAGCCTCATTATTTTCGATCGTTTAGTCCGTTGCGGGTTTGTATATTACGAACGATGCTTAGTAAGTATACATGTACTCAAAATTACTGACAGGAAATTCGTTCAATACTTGGCCCAAATACTTGTAAAACCCTGGACGAACAAACAGAATAGAGGTGGCTTAATATAAATATTTTTTTCAGTTTTATTTAGGCACAAGAGTTATTTTTTTTTTAAATCCTAGGACTTGATTAAAAAAATATTATTACGGGCGGTTTTATTATATCTGATAGTGAGGTTTAGTCACTGGCCTTACAATACCCCTCCACTAGTACTCACTTTGTCATGCAGTAGGACGTATAGAGGCATATTAACTGTTACTTTACGTAAGAGGTGGACAAGAAAGAGGTATAAAAACTATTAGATTTTATGAAATCAATACTACAAGCGGTTGAAAATTGCAATAACGACACCTAATTCAAAACAGTAAGCCATTTAAAAAGATGACTGATTATTTGTTAAGGATATTTTGATACCTAACAGTCCCTAGTGGGTATTTAGCCATGATTAGAAAGTTGTTTTTCTTAGGAATTTTACTAATTTTTGGTGCGCTCTAAAGAGGTTAAAAGGTTAATGGAATAAAATAAAACTTAACTAATTATTCGCTTTAGAGATGAACTTGTTTATGTTCGAAACGATTCATGATTTTACAGAGTAGAAAATTTGACCTAGCGCGACTCTGACTCGTTTGCCTAGGTAAGCGAAGAAAAGCGACAAGTTGCGACGCGATGCGATACAGACATTTTAAATGTCAGTTTGCGTCTTGATCTACGTGCCAACGGCGGCATAACGGCGTAACGGCGTACGGCTCACGAAGGAAAATGCCTGAGCACTTCGATAGGCATCATTATCATCATCATTTTAGCCATAAGGCGTCTACTGCTGAACATAGGCCACCCCCCGTGACTTCCAGATTGGCCGTTTGGAGGCGGCCCGCATCCAGCGGCTTCCTGCAACCTTTACCAGGTCGTCTGTCTACCTTAGGATACAATAGGATGACGTCCTACGCTGCGCTTGCCGGTACGTAGCCTCCATTTTAAAACCTTTCTGCCCCATTGACCATCAATTCTACGTGATGGGCACATATCACGTAGAATTGATGGTCAATGCCACTTCAGCTTGCTAATCTGTTGGGCTACGTCAGCGACTTTTGTTCGTTTACGAATCTCCTTATTTCTGATTCGATCTCGCAAAGAAACACCGAGCATGTCCCTTTCCATAGCAAGCTTAGATAGAACGTATCCATTCCCATTCATGCATTCGCGTGCACGGACAACATAGCATTAAGCTGAAATCCCTTTATCTCAGCGTCCAGCCCCGGCGTCGTCCATGCGTGGCATTGCCTGCAATGTGTTGTACAAAATGTTTTTCCTCGGGAGGTGGCACAGAAAATATCGTTGTTCAGTATGTGACGATGTAGGTGAAGTGCTAGTTCAGACAAATTGTCTGTGAAATGAGTTGAAGCTCAGGGAAGGTGGATGCAAATAATACGGAAGTCAGTTACGAAATTTTTGTGCCTTATTCTATTTAGGCATGGGTTATGAGGAAAACCATGTATAAAATTAAAACAAGCAGTCTTTTTAGCACACTTAGTTTCACTTGTAACTATGTAATTAATTTATAACCTATTGATAAGATGTATCGATTTAAGACTTTGTAAGTATTTGAGATTTGGATGACAATACAATAATTTGACACTATCGTGCTGATTTGATGATGAAGTCAGGAGGTGGATAGTGCAACTCTTCAACATCTACTAGAAAAGCTTTCGTATTTAGGATCATTCGATTCGTTTTAACGAGTTCAATATTATATAAACATGTGTTTTGTAGTGTTTTAAACAATTATTTTAATTTTATTAGCACATTTGCCACCTATGGGTCCTGGCAAAAGGGGTAGACCTAAGAAACGGCTTGACGTCGTGAGGGCTGTCATGCATGTCAATGTTCCCACAACTAGAGACGCTCAAAACCGTGCGAAGTGCAGGAGTAAATCAAGGAAAGCGGACCCTGGGCTCCAAAGCGATGGCTTTCGACGCAACTGGGATTGACTGTATAGATGAAGAAAAAGAAGAAGTTTTTATTAACTTTACTTAGTAATTTAGTAAGCTCCATAACTGTCGTATCGATTGGGGACTTTGCAAGTATTTGATATTTATATGGCAATACAATAATTTTATACCATTATGCTGATCTGACGATGGAGCCATGAGATGGTTATTGAAACTCTTCTAGAAAAATAATACCGTTTTCGTTAACTTTAAGGTTTAATTGCTAACAGTTCTTAAAACTTGTAAAGGTACTTGTAATTTAGGTTTGCTAGATTTCCATTAAATAGCTACTCGTATTTTGGGTCGAAATTAATAAAGAAGCCATCAAATACTTAGATTTGCTAAATTTCTGTTAAACAAGATTCTATTTATCCCTAAATTTCTATTTCGTAAATTTCTAGCCGTCTTATATTAAAATTTATAAATAACTTAGAATCAGTTCGTTTTCGTCTTTAAATGATTTAAGATTAAGTATTTCAGTACAATTTTAGGATTAGTCCAATATAAGATTTTGTCAGTCCGGAACCAATTACTTTTTCTGCCCCGGGCTTAAAACGAGATCTTCAGCGAGATTCTATAAGTCTATTTGCTTACAATAGTAAGGCAACATTTAGGTCATATCCCACTAACGTATTGTCGGTGTCTCTAAATTTCTTAAAAAGCCTTAGGTTATTGTTTGGTTATATTATATATATGGTATCTGTACATATACCTACACAGACACACAGACACACACACACTAACACACCCACACACACGGTGCATATTTTGATGAGGACAGTTTCGGTCAATGTAGGAAAATAACTTTTCTATCTGTCTCGGGTCTGGATGTTATGGTACCGTCGTTGTTTTTGATTTCTGTAACACAAGTGCTTAAGCTACTTATCATAGGATCAGAGCAATGTATGTGATGTTGTCCAATATTTTTTATATTTATATTTTTTAATCAATTTTGGCGCTGTAGGTGATTGAATAGGCAGATGAGCATGCCATGGAACTAAATTAGTGATGGCAGCATTGTTTAGGCTATATGTACACTCTACAACGCCAGCCCAGTGCGGATTGATGGGAGGTGTAAAGCCAAAGACGAAAACTTACCTAAAGCCGCCAGGCCTCTGACTGGGCGTCACGACTAGAATCAAGAGATAATAGCCGCGACCAATTGTAAATTGCATTTCGAAGCTCGGAGATCCATGTGACAAATCTTACTAAATATCAGTCGGAATAGGCACCCACCATGGTCCATTGACTTTGATAATCACTACCAAAGCGCTACCGTCCCTAAGTTACAAGCTTCTAAGACGTAAAACTGCAAATTTATAAAACGTGTAAATATTTTTAATTTTAATCTAAGTTGGTTTTTGACCCAATCGACGTAACGCAACGGGCCCTCAAACTCGGCAAACTTCATCTAAGTGGCCCTGACTAGTGAGAAGCTCCCTTATGTGGGTAGTTAGAAACTATCGGTTTAATGAAACAGAATCAGAAATTGGCGACATCGAAAGCGTGTGGTACAAAAGGTCCATGGCATTCCCAGTTCAAAATAGATTAAAATCAGATTCAGAAAGAACCAGGCAAACTGGCTTTTTCTTTTTATATTATAAAAAACTTACCCAATAAGTAAAAAAAATCAGTTTATAAACGGGATTTCCGAACCAATCGAGAATAAAAATTATAGTGCAATCCGTTGTTCTTTAAGCTGGTGACAAACTGCGGCGGAAGCAACTCCGGACTAGTCTTGACATTGTGAGGTCAAGCGCTGCCATTGGTCTATCCTTCAGACAACTTCCGCCAGCCCAAGGATCGACCAATGGCAGCGTTTGACCTTACAATGTCAAGACGAGTCCGGAGCCGCGTCCGCCGCCATCTGTCACCGGTATTATGGATAAACACCTTTTAAACTCTTTTATTTATTTGCACTAGCTGTTGGCCGCGACTTCATTCACGTGGTCTTTAGTTTATTCATAAGGGATTTTCTGCGCAACATCCTTAATTTTTTCTGTCGTATGAATCTTCTCCTGATAATAATTAACACAACAAAAAAAAGCGAAATTATTCCATCAGTTCACGCGTGATGCGATGACCAAGGGAATAGAGATTCATTTAAACATAAATAGCAGAGATATTATACTGTAAAGCTTTTTAAAACGCTTACATTTTTTTAAAACTGTAACACCTTTGTTTAATTTATCTTGAACTACTTAAAGATCCAAGCTTAGTACTCCTTGAGGCAAGTTTAAAACAACTCTATCTAGAAGGTAAGATTCTTCTCAAGTGTATTCAAAGTTATAGATCTCGCCTTGAACCACATCGAGAATATACAGGGTTGCATTTCAAGGGGGCGTTCAAGTATTACGTAACGCAATTTGGAATGGTATAATGGTCTTTTAAAACGTTACGATGCGTAACATGAAGGCGGAAGGGGGGTTCAAACAACACGTTGCGTAACATTTTTTTATATAAAAAAAACGGGAATTAAAGTGCTTAAGTTGCCAACTTTCGTTTTTGGATTGTATTGTACGTCATTTTTATTGGGATTTAGGTATTTTGCGCAGTCGGGTTAGTTACACCATTTATAAGTCGAGAACGGCTGGATCGATTTTTTAGATTTTTGTGTTGTTGGATTTGTCTTCGCCCCGAATAGCAGAATAACTATTAAAAAATCTGAGAAATTCACAAAAAAAATATTAAGAGGTGGTACTAAGCTGGGACAGCTAGTTAAAAAATAATAGCATAGTTTAAAAAAAACGAAGATTTTTAAAATTTGGCACTACCTTGCAATGTCACTGTATAAAAATGATGCAGTATTATAAATATCCATTTATAAAAACCGGACAAGTGCGAGTTGGACTTACCCACTGAGGGTTCCGTACGTAGTAGGTAGTAGAATGATAAATAGTTCAGGAATCGAGTCTTGCAGTTTAATTACAAAAATTAATTACAAACGTACAGTTTTCAGATTTTCCCTTGTACTTGTGGTTTATCACAATGTTTTTTTTCAAATTTTTCAAATTCAAATCTTTATTTGCTTACTAAGTGATGTTACTTGCCAAATTTCATAGTCCTAGGTCAATGGAACGTAATAAATTTTGATTCCCTTTTGAATTTTGATGTCGAAATTTACTATTGGCCCCCACTGTTAATTCAGATTCGAAGCAGAAGCTTGTGATAAATGTTACTAATAAAAAAAAAATCGTTGCTAAAAATATCATTATCAGCTTTTTCAAGTGTTGAGAAGATGTGGATGTAACGTCGAGACGTCAGTATGTTATACTCGTATCTACAGAAACCATAATTCTTCAGTAAAGCCCAAAACCGTCGGCGGTCTGATTTATTTACTTTCAACTGTCGGCCCCCAAAAATCGTATCCATTGAACTTTAATTCAATTCCGGAAGGTACAAAATAGGTTGCATTACGAAGTTTATTGGAAAAAGGAGAATGGCCGACGACCATACTACTCTATGAAAAAAATTTACGTACTCGAATGTGAAGCTGGTATAAAGTAAGTTTATGTATAGTGTCGTAGAGTAAATAAAAATATGTAGAAATATTTATTAAATATTATAACACAACTTTGAAAATTTTACTAAAAATCTTTGAAGGATCTTCATCATCATCATCGTCATTTCAGCCATCGGACGTCTACTGCTGAACATCGGTCTCCCTCAATGACTTCCATTATCGGAGGGGACTACCAATACTCGCTACGCTTGGCAGGCGGGTTGGCGAGTGCAGTTTTTATAATATTTAGCACGTAGACGCTGTTGCCCATCTCGTGCTATAGGAATTAGTCGCCTTTTACGACACGACTCCTGTTGGCGGTGGGGAAGTGTATTCGATACGGCTTTTTGAGGGATCTTGGTATAGCGTAATGTATTTTTATATTGTTAATTTTTAATTCTTACGTGATTCTTTTCATTATCAAACTTGAGAAAGCTTGTTCAGTCCTATTCTACTGCTTAAATACAGCAACTTCTTTTATGTGACCAATATTATCTAAATCGAAAAAAATTCGCCTTCTCATACTAAACCTCCGCAACCAGCTGACATCAGTTTGTAATAATATAGATAGGTGAATTAGTTTTTGAATATCGATGTTGATCCGATACAAAAAAATTAAAGTTTTTATGTAGAATCTAGTAAACGAATAAATTAGGACTTTAAGGCGAAAGGTAAGGCAAGTGACCTTGAGCATTTAGCGTCGACTAACGCGACTTTTATCACGTGCCTAAGATAATACAAATGCTTCTCGCAGACTAAACATCCATTCGTTGCGCTCCTGTGCAAATAGATTATCCTGTGCAAATAGAAAATATACGCTCATAGAAAATTAGACGCTAAGAGTAAAATCCATTAAAAATCTTAATTTGTTGACTATTTGAAAAAAAAACTTTATCCTAAAGGCACGAATGTTATAAATAACTAAACCAACTTTGAAGCTAAACAAAAACGTCATTTAAAATATAAATGTGTACAAGCTCGCAATATTTGCGGTACTTTGAAATATTTTTTAGTGTTTATAAGAAATAATAACTAGTATTTAGATACAACAGGAAAAATTTCAACATAAGTTATATGATATATTGTTTCCCACATCCTATATTAAGTATTTTCGCCAGAAAAATTGTCTAAAAACACCTCTTTTACGTGTATTCTCCTTACCCTGCGCCTTAAATGCAACTCTCGCTACTGTACCCACCTGTCAAGAGGTGTTATTATGGTGGTAAGCACAACGTTTGAATAAATGCTCGATCCTTGACATAAAACACTAGTGAACATGCTTCTTTTAAATAAGTTTGCTCTATCACTCTATTGTTATTACCGCATTTAATATCCGTTTTGGGGTCAGATTGTGATTAGAAACTTGGGACCTTTTTATGTTTTAAATGAGTCCAGATCAGATGGCAACTCAAATGATGCAGTGGCACGGTAATTTAATTTGAGCGGTAATTCGATTCTCAGTTAAAGTCTAATAAACTTTAGGGTCTATATAGAAAAATGTGTTTTCTAAATAGACTTGCGTCTGGTACCTACAGTAAAAAAAAACACTGTAGAGTACTTCGTGGCAAAGATGTTAATTATTTCTTTCGAAACCATCACAATAATTAGTTTGATGATGTTATGTTTTGTTTATTTAATTAATTACAATATTTGGTGAGCTGGATTGGCCAATCTCCTTTTACGTTTAATTTCGCGTAGGACATGTTCTTCCAAGTCGAAACCTTCTGACCCTTGTCACAGCAACAGTTCATTGGCCTGTTGATTTTGGATTGTGAACAAAGAAAATGGAAGCTAATCAATCTTTGAGGTCGTAAATAAAATCGGTCGAAGCAACGAAAGTCGTTTTTTAAGTTGTGAACGGAAAAATAAGATGAAGAATGAAGCTACAAATGTTTAGTTTCTGTTTTTTTTATACATATTTTTTTAAATATTGAGAATGTACAACAATACCTTATAGACTACATAAACTCAAATGCGACGGTAAAAAAAGAATACGTATCTTTTTACACTTCAACAATACGCATTATCTTGTAAAATAACTTGGGCTATGAGAAACAGAAGAAATAAAGCGAATTGTGTTACCATGGGAGCCATCCAAAATATTAATAAAATTTCAAGTGGTGTACAGCTGATATTGTGGATCCATCAATGACATTAGAGTCCAGGAGACCGTATTAATTTATAGTAAAAGTTATATGATTTTGTTAATTACACCTTACATTACAAATCTCTGAGGTTCTGGGTTGGTTTGGTTAGTTCCATGTAGAAAACAAAAGTTTCTATATTGTTTCGGGACTAGGTGTTGTGGTACCGTCGTTGTTTCTGATAATTTATATAACACAAGTGCTTTAACTACCTTAGAATCAGAGCAATGTATGTGATGTTGGCAGGATGAAAGCGGGTTGATTACCGTGTACCTTTTGAAATGATTCCCAAATTTAATGTCATTTAGATCAAATTTTAAGAAGGAGCTCAATCGTCTACTTCTACTCGGCTGGGTTGCGTTTTGAAACTACACGTCTTCTTGTCCAAAATACTTCAGTGCCAGCGATGACATGACACGGAAACGTGGCTTTTCACTATAAACCTCATAAGAAAGCTTAAGGTTACACAGCGTTCTGTGGAAAGGACTATGCTCGGTGTTTCTTTGTGAGATCGAATCACAAATAAGGAGATCCGTAAATAAACAAAAGTCACTCACACACTATAGCTTTAGATAAGCAAGCTAAAGTGGCAGTGGCGTGCAACATAGCACGTAGATTATTGACGGCCGATGGTTGCCCCATCGGTTCTAGAATGGAGGACACGTACCGGCAAGCGCAGTGTAAGACGTCCACAAGGGAGATAGACTTCCTGGTAAAGGTTGCAGGAAGCCGCTATATGCAGGCCGCTTCTAACCAGTACATCTGGATGTCAGTGGGCTTACGTTTAGCAGTAGTCCTATGTCTGAAATGATTATGATGATGATGATGCCATTTTACCAATATTAGGTCGATTTCAAATAGTTACAAGTACAAAAACCCCTGTAAAAAAAACCCAATCACTTAACAATTTTATTCAATTTGTCAGTTCTGTCCAAAGAGGCTGGCGTAAAATAATAAAATATTTCGCTAATGATCTGCAAACTAGGATGTCTGTCCCCTACCACAGTTTCAAATTAGGGTGCGAGCCCCAAAGTAGCTGGATCGAGAGCACTCAAAGGTATCATTAATCGGAACTCCATCGTTGTGGAAATAATTTCTATTTTCTGGGTAAGAAATTGTTTCCGAAATGATGCAGATCCGACGGCGGAATGAACTAATTTCGTTCCCTTCTGATGTTGAGATTTATTAATCGGTTGCTTAGGAAATGTTAACGCTTTGGATACCTTGTGGGGTCGTACAGAGCTTAATGAAAAGATATCGGTTGGAATTCATAGTTAAAGTTGTTTTTTTTTTAATTCTAAATATTTAATTATTTTAATTTGACGACCGTCTGGTCTAGTGGTTCACGTTCCAGACTACAAAGCCAGGTCGCAGGTTCGAAACCCACACGGGGCAAATGTTTGTGAGATGAGCACGAGTATTGGTACCTAAGTCATGGATGTTTATAAAATGTATTAAAGCATGTTTATCGGTACAGTACAAGTTTAATACATGCTTTTTTTTAGTTTGGGGGTTAGATTATTAGTGTAGTGTGTAAATTAATTATAAGCAACATTCAGTCAAGGCTTATTTATTTATTATTTATTTATTTATTTAAGGACAACCAACAAAGCATACACCATACATTGATACTTATACAGCTTAAAAATAAATTACAAGGTGTTGCCTTAATTAAAGGCTGCCACGACATGCACAAAAATATTGTTGTTGGAAAATAATTTAAATGATTAAAAACACATTTTATACCATGCTTACAACGTAAGCACTACTACACAAAAGTACCCACGCTGAAAACACAGATAAATAGTACAATGTTGCCTAAATAAAAATATTACTGTCAGAAACAAAAAAATCGGATAGGATTAATTTAAATTTACGTAGTGAATAATACATATCAATATTGGCACCTAGGGAACGTGGCAATTTACCAAATTGAGACTGAATTCTGTTGATGGTAGAAAAATGACCTAACTTTGTCCTAAAAACCTTATATTATTGTCACATGAGGAAAATTTTCCACTTCCTCTGTTGGGTCACATTCAGTTTGTTTCTGTGTGCTCTACACGTACAGACAACTGCAGGTCGACCTACCCTAAAAGTTAAAGGTCATCGAACCGATTTTCGACTATAATTCCGACACGTAGAGGTCAATATCAATTGTGAAAATATGACAATTTGTGTACATATTCTTTTAGATTTCTTTAAGCTAAGTATTACATGTGAAACATGAACATTTAATTACAATAAATAGATTGCTGTACTTGAAATATAATACAAACTCAATCAAATAACCTTTTAGGCGTAATTACAAGAGATGTAACTTTGGGGGAGTAAGTATTATCAAGATTAACTTGTCCTAACAAATTGATTACTGAGCAGAATCGCGTTGTGGGCATGAAAAAAGATGATATTAGGAAAAGGGAAAGATCTGAACGTAATGAATTACCATATAATGATTAATGGCTTTCTTCGACACTATGACCGAAAACATCAATTGGATACTTCTGAAGTGTTTTGATCATTATTCACTGTGGTTTTTGAGTCTTTCCTTGAGTTTAATTACCTTGACTAAGTTTCTTGGAAAGCTTTTACTAGGATTAGTCTATAGCCTCCAAAAACGTTTACGCAACGTTATTTATACAAAGTGAATGTTGTGCTGTAATCAAGATGTTTTTGTACACAGTTAAAAGTGACTCGAGACATAATAAATAATAATAAGTAAACATTAAATAGGTATTGGCTTTAACATGTTTTTGTATCTTAAGATCTTCCTTAACTTAAGGTATAATAATTATCAAATGTAATGTATTTATTCCTAAAGATTGAATATATTAAAATACATTATAATTTTATTCCAATAGTCGGATACAAATATTGTTTCCCCATGCGGGACTTGAACCTGAAACCGCTAGTTTCCTGGTCCACGTCGCGTTCGTAAACTGCTCGATATTTACATGATAAAATTATGAACTATGACAACGCACCACTAAACGGTACTTTTATATAAACACAATAACCGTTTACAACGCTGAAAGAATGAATTATAAAAACTATAAATTATTTACTTAGGAAGTAATAAGTATTATCGAGCTATCTGTAGTTAATATACTGTTGATATAAGTACATAGGTTGTTTTATATTTGTTAATATCCGGACGGCTCAATAAAGGGGTGAGGAAGATACCAATAAATGATTATAAGAGCCTAGCCACACTTGGTACTTTTTTCATCCATGATACGAGTTCTTGAGTATATCGATGCTGTGTCTGTATGTACCCTGTTTTGGCCGCACTCGACATTCGATATAGCAAATTAGCGACTTACCAAACCGGTGACTTATGGTTTGAACTCTATTACCAGCCTTCAGGGGTTTAGCATTTTCTTTACGCTTTTTAAATGACAGATTTGATTATATGGCCTTAAACGGCATCTACGTGTTGGATCTGTATCTCGTGCAAGGCACTTTTGGCTTGTGAACTTTTAAAGAGCGTTTGCATTATATTATCATCATTAAGTCAGCATATTTCAGTCGACTGCTGAATGCAAGCCTCCTTAAAAGAGCGCCGAAGAACACAATCTCCCTGATTTAAAAAAAACTAGCCACTGCTTGCCATTTTCATGGTATCTACTCGAGAACCCGTTTATTGCACCTTTTATTGGTTCTGCGACAGATGTGACCGGCCCAATGCCAATTTTGCTTGCTACATTTTTGTATGGTTTATGTCCATTGGTCTTCTGCCAGATGACCTCGTTCCGGATTTTTTTCCTTATCGAGATCCCAAGCATCGATTTTTCCTTAATTCGCTCAGTATCGTGAACACATATTTAAATACATAATAAGTAATAACACTTAAAATTCTTTCAACAACACTAATTATCTAGCCCCAAACGAAGAACACTGCTTAACTGCTAACATACATTTACATTTATAAACATCAATTACTTAAGAACTCGCGAAGAAATATGCTCGCGATCACTACACAAAACATTTTTAAACCAGTAACCTGGCTTTATAGTCCGGAGCGGTAACCAATAGACGTGAAGGTCGCCAATGCAAGTGTCCAGTCGCATGTCGCTGCAAACGGCTTCTAGAAGTTGCAATATCCCTGAACGAATGACTGATTCAGACGACAGAATCTTTTATGTGCCACTGAATAAGGTATGTATTAAGATAGCAATTTTGTTTTATTCGTTTCAATTTTCCAGCCTTATCATCATCATCATTTCAGCCACAGGACGTCCACTGCTATACATAGGCCTCACTTAGTGACTTCCAGTATGGCCGGTTGGAAGCGGCCTGCATCCAGCGGCTTGTCGCAACCTTTACCAGGTCGTCTGTCCACCTTGTACCCACGTCCTACGCTGCGCTTGCCGCTACGGGGCTTCCATTTCAAAACCTTTCTCGGCCGTCAGTTTTACCTTATATTAAAAATATATATATTTTTTTTCATTTAATATATATTATATTAAATGAAAAAAAAAAAATATTTTCAGCGTTATACAAGGAGTCAATGAAATAACGTAAAACCTTCTATAGGTTAATTCTACTGCTTAAAATGCAGCAACATTTTTTACGGGGCCAACATCGAAATCGCAAAATAAAAATTCACTTCCTAATACTAAACTGCGATCAGCTGACATTAGTTTGTATGGAAACCTATGTTGGTCCCATCGAAAAGTTGTTGTATTTGAACACCAGAATCAGCCCTTAAGAGGTGTTGCGTTGTTTCATTAACACCTTGACTTGACCTATATGACTAATAAGTAACTATATACCGCATGGTCCATGGTGCTGGTAGAAAATGCTTTTGACGTCAAGTACGCCATTTGTACAACTTTTTTTTACGTCTGTGCAATAAAGTTTGAATTAAAATAAATAAATATATGATTTATAATTAAATGTATTGGATTGTAACAGAAAAATATTTAACACTAAAAGTGACAGTGTGGTTAGGCTCTTATTGAAGTCTCCTTCAGTTTTATTATCCGCAATATCTATGAAATTCGGCGATTGTGAGTTATAAAAAAATCAAAGTATCAGTAAATCTTGCAAAAAGTTCGTAATGCGAAAAATTTATATTTCTCTCTAGAAAAATAAATTGTTGAGAAAATGTCTACAAGAATTACGTTAAGGGGAGATCCGCTGTTTAGACAAAGGAAAATTAGTTCGTGTTGAAAACACCTTATAAATTATTCTAAGGATCGGGTAGGAATAATTACGTAGGTGTTTTTTCGAATTTTTTACCGATAAAACAGAAAGCTAAACAGTTTATTCGTTAAGATTAAAGCTATTATAGTTTTTTGTTTATAAACTCAAAGATATAGCAGCGATCGCCCACGATTTCATCATCATCATCATCATCATCATCATCATTTCAGCCATAGGACGTCCACTGCTGTACATAGGCCTCCCCCAGTGACTTCCAGATTGGCCGGTCGGAAGCGGCCTGTATCTAGCGGCTTCCTACCTTTACCAGGTCATCTGTCGACCTTGTGGGTGGACTTCCTACGCTGCGCTTCACCTAATTACTGTTCTCCAAATTTCGTTAAAAGATGGCATTCAAAGATGATGATTTTCATAAGATTGACATTTAGTACATGTGATTTGTGATAAACATATTGATTATGTGCTGAGCTTATGATATTAACTAAGTCATAGATGTTTTTGACGACCTTTTTGTGTTCATGCTCTGGACTACAAAGCCAGCCGGTCATCGATGTTTATAAATATGTCTATCCGTCTCGTGCTACAGGAATTAGTCGCCTCTTACGAGACGCCTCCTGTTGGCGGTAGGGAAGTGTATTCTTTACGGCCGTCCCCACACGGCACAGCAGACAGCAGACGGGCAGCAGTGTCTGCGTGCGAAATGTTATAATAAATGCGCTCGCCAACCCGCCTGCTAAGCGTGGCGAGTATTAGCAATCTCCCCTAGTGATCAAAATTTGCAGGAAGCCGCTGGATGCAGGCCGCTTCCAACCAATCTGGAAGTCACTGGGAGGCCCATGTCCAGCAGTGGACGTCTTGTGGCTGAAAAGATGAAGATGAAGATGATGTCTATCCGTTATCTAGTCGAAAAAGCACAAGCTTTAGTCTTAATTTGGGACTAGATACTTAATTGGTATTGTTAAAAGAATTTATTTATTTTATATTTTATCAAAAAGTATTCTAAATGATTTTTTTCCTGTGATTTGTTTCTTTTTTGTGGTGTACAAAAGAGTAGGTATCTGTCTATAATTTCAAATTTAATGTTAATAGTTTCATCGAGAGCTATTCCACTATCCGCTGCCAAAACCGCGTATGATTTGTGAACAGAAGAGACGAGTGTTGTGCGTTTAAACGCTTTAATATGTTCTCTAGTTAATATATCAAGCATAATAGATGCGCCCGTTTGGACCGAGAGTTCGGTCAGTGTTGGCTCGCAACTTACCACCCTTGCAACAATGACCGTTAATTTACGAGGTGCCACGGCTATTTTATGAACCTATACGAAATATTCGCACAACGTGTAAAACATGAGCAATAAAATTCGAGGGGCTGATTTTGCAGCTTATTTTCAATATTTTTCTCTATGGAATCAATATCAAAATCCCTATAAAATCACATACAAATCTCAGTACTTTATTGCATGATGTAGAACGTAATACTATAATATTTAAGATTGGGTGCAAGTTCGTTTCTGGTCAGGTAATCATCATCATCATCATCATTTCAGCGATAGGACATCCACTGCTGGACATGGGCCTCCCGCATTAAATTCCAGATTGACCGGTTGGAAACAGCCTGCATCCAGCGGCTTTCTGTGACCTTTACCAGGTCGTCTGTCCACCTTGAGGGTGGGTACCTACGTGGCCTCCATTCTAGAACCTTTTTGCCCCATCGGCCGTCAGTTCTACGTGCTATGTGCCCCGCCCACTGCCACTTCAGCTTGCTAATCTGTTAGGCTATGTCAGCGACTTTTGTTCATTTACGGATCTCCTTATTTCTGATTCGACCTCGCAGGGAAACACCTAGCATAGCCCTTTCCATAGCACGCTGTGTGACCTTAAGCTTTCTCATGAGGCCCACTATGCACACTAAGAGGCCACGTTTCAGTTCCATATGTCATCACTAGTAACACACATTAGTTGTAGACTTTTTTAGGCACTGAGGTATTTTGGACCAGAAGACATTGTGTAGTTTCCCGAACGCTCCACATCCGAGTTGGATTTGACGATTGATGATTAATTGATTTCAGGTCAACATAGCTGAGTTTTCTAGAAGACAAAATAAAATAATTGTTCATCGTATTTCGTAAAACTTGGAACTGATGACCAGTGTGTTTTCTGGCTCATATTTATTTAATTGTTAAATCTAGGTTATACGCAATGACTGAAATAAATTAAACTGACTTTAAAAAGTTGGCTTAGGTTGCATAATGAATTTGAAAAAAGTCTAGATGAAATTTAGTACGCTTAGAACCGTCAATAGAAAATTACTATACCGCGATATCTAGACAAAGTGATTTGTTCAATAAATAGCACACGTCTTAACACATTGTCGTAGCACTTAGTAGTAATTAATACATTTGCTACGTACTACACTTTCGCAGTAATTATAATCACAGGATTGAGCAGTATTCCAATACAAGTAATCGAATTGTAACTTCATTTCAGTGACATAGGTAGGCCTTTGCTGGGTTTATAAGTTTATACTTAGTGCAATAACTGTGCTCAGTTGAAATTGAAAAGGACTTATCAACATAACTTTGGGCAGTGTGATAATGTAAATTTGTAATTAGTTTCTGAATAACAAAACGATTCAGCTTGCTACGAGCTAAGCTAGTGCTACGAACTTAGCCAATGCTACGAAAGTAATTAGAGTTTCGGCAATTCATGTCCACAATTTAATCGCAACGTTTATTTGTACACATGTACAGGTAAATATAGGGTCATGCATGTTACGTTAAGTGTAAAATTCTAATCACAAGTAGAGCCTATGCTTCTACCTAATTTGCAAAACGTATAGGGACCTTTACACTATGTTCATTTTTATTTCACGTGTCTTGATCGATATAATTATAATTTTTTACTAGTACAATTTGTACAGTGGCGAATAAATCGCGCGTGATAGATTGCGTGCGTTTAGCCAATATGGAGCTGGAGCTGTGCTTTTCAGCAGTAAATAAGCGCTACACATTGCCAGATTCTACGCACACATACATAATACAGTTCTAAACTGCTCATAATGCGGCTTTTAGAATCCGCGATCCGCACATTTAATTAAAATTGAGTCCAGTGGCTAATTCATTTTTAGATCGCTGATGTTAATAGTCGCAGTCTGCGCAAGCACTTAACGCGTACTTATAAGGAATCGTCGTAATTTATGCAGGGTTGTCAAAAGAGAACAGCTTAGGAGAACTGTTACTTTTTTTATAAAATGAAATGTCAATGGACAAAAAAATTACAAAAACTTAAATTTTGTCCTAATAGGAATACCGCAAGTGCCGATTCCCAATTTTTTTTTAAAGATGGAAGAGATCGTTTAAGAACATATTACAGAGGACACCCGTTAGTTATTATTTAAAAACGCATCTAGCCAACTTATCGGTTTCCTGGTAAATGTAACCAGCCCACTGCCACTTCAGTTTGATTATTCGTTGAACATTTATTTATTTAAACTTTATTGCACAAAATAAAATCGTACAAAAGGTGGACTTAATGCCATGTGGCATTCTCTTCCAGTCGACCATTAGGCTAAACAGAAATGTTTTGTGGGCGGTGCATATGACGTTACAAAAATGAACATCCGACTTTGTGTTGTCTAAATTTGTAAATCAGACTAATTAAAGGTATCGAAAAAAAACCTTTACCTGTCAATTGATTCATAGAGACAGCTGCCAGCTACCCTGGCCTTATTGAGTGTAACACTAAACTACGGCATAGTACGAAGGTAGCGTAATGAGAAGCTGTTGCTTCAGCGCGTCTTAACTCCGGCGGTTAATAGCCA
Organism: Anania hortulata; assembly: GCA_963576865.1. NCBI lineage: Eukaryota > Metazoa > Arthropoda > Insecta > Lepidoptera > Crambidae > Anania > Anania hortulata. The sequence continues at coordinate 3,350,899 of OY756399.1, read as the reverse complement.
ATTTATATTGTAAAGCGATCGACGCTAACACAGAATATTTAATAAGTAGAAGAGTTACATCGTATAAAATTTGTTAGGGAACTTTATAAACCTACCTTCATAGTAACAGTTGTTAAAATTATATCACGTTTGGTTGTCAAAATAAACTAGAACTGAGTTCAAGTTACGTTCGGCATAGGTACGAATACATTGCAAAGTAAAGAGTAGCACAATTTGAAATAATACAAAATCGAGTTTGTACGATTATTGGAATCTCCGTCGAATCTACATTAACTCCTAAGATACTCGTGTTCGTGAGATGTGTTACGCTTTAAATGATCTCATACTACATTAACACAACAGACACACATTTATTTCAAGTTGTGTTACTCTTTATTTGGGTATGCGATTTGTTTGTATTAGGTATTTGGTAGGCTTACTTTGAACAATACGGTATTTCACACCACTAATCAATTGACATACTTTTTAAAAACTGTCTTAACGCTACTTTTCCATATAATTTGTATGGCAATAGCAAACTATGACGTCACTGTTTACCTTACTCAACGGACTAACTTTTTATTGATTTTGGAACAATCAAAAATCGAATTTTTCAAATTAGTTATAATGTGTCGCGTTATTAGGCCTAAAATAAGGTGACAGTTTTAATAAATGTTTTCTTAGAATTATTTAAGAATGTTGTAAAAGACACTATTTAAATACAAAGTCAAGCCATATAAAATTACATCAACGGTTGTCCATACAAATCTTTAAAATTCTGGCCCAAAAGAATTAAGCATGAAGAGAGTAACGCTTCTGAAATTTGAATAACTACCGAGTCTATACTAATATGTTCCTACCACCAAAGTATCGATACTTCAATGAGTACTCAAATCGCCTGACGATACGTCATATCGATGCTTTTTTCAAGTCAGTTACTTACCAAGCCACGTAGGAAACAAATGTATGGCCATGCCGCCACCGCCTGGTCCTGGAAAAAGGGGTAGACCCAAAAAATGCTGGCTTTACGTCGTGAGGGCTGACATGCGTGCCAATGATCTCAGAACTAGAGACGCTCAAGACCGCGCGAAGTGGAGGAGTAAATCAAGGAAAGCGGACCCTGGGCTCTAAAGCAATAGCTTTGGACGTAACCGGGATTGGGTATAGATGAAGAAGAAGAAGACTTACCATGTTGAAATTTATGAGTATGGACATAAAAGTGACATTTTACAAATATTTATTTAAAAGACGAGCGACCTTTATAAGCAAACTTTAAAGGTTTTGTGTAGGTAAGGCAACTTTGAAGGCTAGACTCAATAAGATGGGCGCCAAAGTGCGTTTCAGAGAATAAGTTCATTCAAACTTGTGGGGCTTAATTTAAGTTCTTTTGTATTTTTCTTTAGTAAGTTTCAAAAGAAATGATTCAATACTAAGAGCACTCGGTAGGTATCTAAAACTAGTTATCGAGTTCTTACACTAGTAAATACTAATTTAATTCCATCGAATCATTACAATAAGTATGCGTTAAGATGCGGTGCGGTATGGACTTAAAAGACTTCTTCACATAACAGATCGGAGCACAATACTTGCTGCCTAGCATGCATATATCGCCTCAATATTACGGTATGGATTAGTTCTCTGGGGTAACAGTGTTAATATTTTATTAAAGTACACAAAGTATGTATGATTTAAAAGAAATGTGTAAGAGCAATATATGGTATATCTCGTTCCAGACGTGTAAACCACTTTTCAAAGAACTTAAGCTCTTAACTTTATCAAACCTTTACATTTTTGAAATATGTCAATTTAAATAATCCTGCACTTTTCCATAAGGCTTGTGATGTCTATCCTCGGAACACAGGGTATACTGACAGACTTATTTTAGACTTTGTACCCAGAACTGCAATGTGTAAGATTTTTTTATAAATTTGTGTGTAAAGGTGTATTATTAGGACACCAGAATGTATAAAAACATTAAGATCCCGTTTATTTAAAACTAAATAGCATGCATGGCTTTTAGATACGAATTTTTATTGAATGTTAATAATGAAGTCGTAAAAGAATTACATCCAAATTTAAATATACATATTTTATATGCCATACATATGGCGAGACATGTTGACATGATGACTACTTTTTTATTTGTTAATATCTCGATGAACCGTGTTTCTAAGTAAATAAATGAATTTGAATTTTAATCTATTCTTGACAAATCTCACTTAACTTTTTGTCTGACCTAAATATTACAGTTTACATGAATGAATATCTCTTTCTGTCGACAAGTCATCTTACCGACATTATTATTCCAAGCCCGTCTAAGGTTTGTAAGCAGACCTTCTATTGTTTCGCACCTCAGTCGCATTAGCATACTTGCATATGCATGCGCGTTTGTGCGCGCCCGTGAAATAGCTGGATAATTGCTGTATAGTGAACCATACGCGTCCTCCAAACGAGTTATATCTAAGTGTGCTGTTACACAATCAGTATTTCATCAGTCGAATCAGAATGACGGGAGAATAATCGTGTCGTGTCCGGTAAGGCACGGCGGTACCGTCCCTTTTTCGAAACCTTTTGGGCCATTTTCGAACCCCAGTAACTTCGTTCTAAAAAAACTAGAAGTCTAACCTGGTAAAGATTGCAGGAAGCCGCTGGATGGAGGCCGCTTTCAACCGGCCACTCTAGAAATCATTGGGGAAGTCCCTATTTTCAGCATTGGATGACTGGACGTCTTATCGCTGAAATGATGATGATGATGATGAAACATTGTTACGTGTTGTATTTCTAGGTATAACGATAAGTTTTTATCGTTAGAGGTCTAAGGCGTATTTCAGGTTACAAGTAGATCCATTGTTTTGCACCTCAACACCATTAGCATATGCATGCGCGGCGCTTGTGCTTAAATAGCCGGGTAATTGCCATATAGTGGCTATACGTAGCTTTCAAATACGTTATAGAGCAGCGTTACCTGTTGTTCAAAGTTTACGTTTTGTATTTGTCATATTTTTTTTAGGTGAAGACATTTTAGCGTAGATAAGCCTACCGGTGGTAAGATTTGATTAACATCAATTGGTAGATTGTTGATAAGTGTTTAATTACAAAAATATTACATTTATCTAATGAATCAAACTGGTGCTTGTATTTTAGCTCAGTGGCGGCAGCGTTTTGGTAGTAATTACGAAAATTAAGCAACCCACCCAAGTAGTTAAAGTTAAATTCAAAGCTTATCAGAAGAATCTCCGTGCTTCAAAGGTAAGTTAAAAGTTGGTCCCGGGTTAAATCGCTTGATTCTCGTTGTAAAGCCTAGTCAGAGGCCTTAGGCTGGCTTGGTCTCTTTTGCATGATAGTAAGGTTTAGTCACTGGCCATATAATGCCCCTCTACCAATCTACATTGGCCAAAGTATGGCCAAGAACCACCTCATAGTTGAGGTGATTCCTGTGCTCTGCAGTAGGACGTATATGATCTATTTTTACATTTTACATTTTATTGTCTTTTTACAGACTAAACTATTAATAGTTTATGCCATTTTAATACTTGTGTATGTGAATATATTGAATACCTATACCTAACAGGATGGCTTTTTACACACACAGTTGTACACAAATTTTAACAAAGTGTTAGTGTTAGTAATTTTAACAAACTCATGAATGTAAACAACTTATAGTATAGGACCAATATTAAAATCTAGAAAAATATTAGCTGTTCTATACACTTTGGTCGAGTAGTATTGCGACTTTAGTATGGAAGAGCTGATATTTTTTTTATCGATTTTACAATTCGTTCCATAGTAAAACTAGTTTATATTTAGTAGCACATTATATTAAAATTTGTGTACTCATTTCAATATCATTCTGTACATAAAATATATATTTTTGGTTTGTTTGTTCATCTCGTATGCATCCTCAAACCGTTCACCTTATTGCGATGAAACTTAGGTGAGTTGTTGTGCTTACGTCGGTAAAAATTTCAGAATTTTATTGAAGATCATCCAAACAAAGTCGCAAGCAACAAGCTAGTGTTCTTATAAACTTCGCAGACAATATCAACGGAAGTTTGACGTTGCGTGGGTTTGTTAAAGATAAACTTGGGCTCGTAAATAGTTCAAAATTGGATTAATCTTATCAGAGATTGAAATCATTTATTAATTTAATAATATGGCACAGGTCACCGGTTTACCCTTGTTTGGTATAACAACTGTTGATGTAATGTTACTAATACGAACAACGTTTAAGAAAATAATCACTTTGTATAATATTGATTAACATAATTTTCAGTTCATCGAATATTTATTTGCGATAATAACATTTGCGCTATTGATCAAAAAGTATAATGTTCAATTGATGTATTGTTCAGGTGGTATAACATGTATTTTTTCGAATATTCAATTGGTAATCCTTAGAGTGTATCCTTAGTTTTTAAGCGCCCGGCGGCCGCTGCCGCGGCACGCTCGCTTCGTTCGCTCGCCTTCACGCTGTGTGTGGACACTGTTCTAACCTAACCTAACCAATTCTTATTAAACAGTGTGAGTCTTACTCAACTGAATATTCGATACGACTACTACTTTCGACTAAATCATTATTAGTCTAGTTAAACATTAGGTTAAATAAAATTAGTGCATTTGAAAAATCGGTGAGAGAAGACTTTATTTCAAAGAAATAAAAATGCTAAATAAAATTCTACCAATTAAATATTCGGTCAAATGAATAATTATGCGGAATGACTTTACTATAACTAAAATTAGCAGGAGCGATTTTCGACTAAACGTTGTTGTACCAAACAAAGGTGAACCCAGGTTATTAAATTATCACATGATTTTATTTATGTATAATAAGTCATGCATTACTTTTCCTTTTTAGGATTCTGTAGTCAACACGAAACCCTTATAGTTTCGCCATTTCCATGCGCCTGTCTGCTCGTGGCTTAGCTCAGAGATTCATTATGCTAGGAAGCTATAATGTGGCATTAATAACGCTGAGGAAGTAATATAATAATATCTATAAAATAAAAATTAAAAATCCTATACACGTTAAATAGGGATGATTTCTTTCTCGTCTATCCTACAGTGTGTGGTGTCATTGAATATAATGTGTAGACCATTTTTTGAATCAGGGATCCGTTCAAATGTCCCCCCTCCCCTCTGCCAGCGGATGTGAACTTGGCCTGTTTTTTATAGATTTGTGATAAGTATTGTAAAATGACCACATTCGTTATTGGTAAAAATCACCACATTTATTTAGATATAAACGTACTCATTATTAAGATCACCCTTTGTTGTAACCTATTAAATATAGTTGGTTAATCACCAAAGTGGTGAAGTGGTGCCAAAATTTGTCTTGAGCAGCAATAGTTCAGGGTTTGATTTCCGTCAGGTTAGTTTAGAATATTCGTTTTTCTCCATTTGCTCGCGTCAAGGTATTCTGGTATCTTTGGCGAAAAAAAAACATATTTATAATTTTTTACATGTTTTAGTTTATTATTCATAAGCTGTCGGTGTTAGCGGGCGTTGTGTTTTGTATTTACTATAAAAGCTGCAGGTGAAGGCAGCGTAGGATGAATCCATCATCTGCAGTAATCGACCGGGCGCGCTGGGACGATTATCAGCAAAATGTATCGATATAAAATAGAAAGCTTTAGAATACATATTCGTATTTTGAATAGGCTAGTTTCCTGGGTCAAAAAAAGGTTATTCTATTTAGTCCGTCAGTTAGATTATCAAAAAATATTGGACCCATATTTTTTTAATCAAAAATTATTGAAAGGTGCTGGCAGCAAATGGAAAATAATTGCGGCTGCAGTGTCGTGCATTGCAAAAGAACTATGCTCATACTAGGTTTCCCAACTTTTTGTACGAGAAATAAATATTTTAAGGTCGGAGAATTAAAATAAACAGTATTTTAGAAAAGTATGCGTATGTTTATTTTGTTATTTTGACGTTTTACTTTTTTTAGGTTTTATGGCTCCAAATACCAGAGGTCAAAAAACAGTATTTTTTATATCTACTTGTTTTTTAAAGAACAGAAAAAAGTATTAACGAGCGAAGAAACGTTTATTAATGTTTTAACAGAAGTATGGTTGAAAACCCTAGCTCAAAAGTTTGCGCTAAACAACACGCCTTTGTCAATGATAAATCTCGATAACACTTGTGTAAAAACATACTAGGCCACTGAATGGATAGTGTTTACTTTACTGCAGGTGAACTGATAAAATTATTCTGTGGAATGGATATATTTTAAAGCGCGATCCACAAACAATGATAATTTGTTATCAGGTGGCACACAGGCTTTGTTTAGAGAGACTAGATTTGTTAGCATTCGCAGCTGACATGTTGATTAAACAATTCTGTTTGTGCAGAAAAAGGCTTTTTTTGTAACTATGTAGATAACTTTGAGGCAGATAGTTCGATTATAACTAAGCACGATTTTGACCATGAGGCCTATCATAATAGCATCAATTAAAAATCATAGTATAATTCTTACACCTACAGGGTGTTCCGGAACTCAAGTATTACCTTGTATTCACATACTTATTATTTATTTAAACTTTATTGCACAGGTAAGTACAATTGGCGGACTTAATGCTATACAACATTCTCTACCAGTCAACCTTGAGGTAATTCAGATAATGTAGTCAGTGGCGGAGTTTAAAGTAACCGACATATTTTATAAGACAAGTAGTAATAATAACAAGTAGTAACAAGTATTTATTATTGTCGAAATTGGTATGTATGTGTATGTAACACATACATACCAATTTAGACAAAAATAAATACATACTATAATACATACTACACAGGGTGTTTGGTAGGGAGCTGTACATACGCCTAGGGTAGAAACTAGGGATAGTCTGCTACCTACCCCCGCCCATTATATTGACCTTGACCGCCAGGTTTTATTTTAATGACTTTATTTTAATTTTTAAGGAAAACTCGATTTTTTTGACTAAGATTTTATATGACATTATCCGTCATTTTTACGACCTTCCGTAGCCGAGAGGCGAGCATACCGGACTTGGTGTCGCTATCTCTGAGGTCCCGGGTTCGATTCCCGGTCGGTCAATATAGAAAAGTTATTTTCTACATTATACTTGTCTGTTCTATTCCAGACCTGTCTGGGTGTTATTTTTAAATTATTTATCAACTTCCCATACAAAATTGCCAAACAGTCGATTGAATTTGAGAAAACCAAAAAACTAAGCATATATTTAAGTCATAGAACAAAATTTACTGATTTTGATGTATTATTATCACACATCGGAGTAGGTAGATTGACTTGATGTACTTAGGTAGTGCTAGCAAAATATGGATATGCCTTTTTTCAAAAACTGATACTAAGAGATTCTGGAATCCCGGAGGCATGTCCATATTAACATCAATGTTTGCGATCATTGACCCCAAATCAATCCACCTACTCCGATTACTCCGATGACATACGAGTTTATTGTCGCTTCACAAGGGTTTTCGTGTTTGACTTTATGTATCCAGACTATTTGCCTAATAACTTGGGAAAATCTACATACCAATTCGCCGATTCGTTTCTGTCGACCAACGCTTTTACGTCCCTTTTAGACGCCATATTGTAATTTTAAAGCTTCACAGGTCATTTAAGGAACAATTTTCCAATTCCCATTTACTTTGTGAGATAATACTAGCCACGTTGTGAATATAATTAGTTCCATAAACTCCAAGTACCAACTTATACAAAAATAAGGTCATGACAAAATATCTACATATATCTTTCCTCTGAGATCACATAACCTTGTAACGTCACCCAGACGGATTCTAAGTAACTGTTACAATACATATAAAAATATCTGGAGTAGCTTAAAGATAAAATATCAAGTTCCTCATATAAGCTGGGCCACGAAAAAGGCGTAGCTTAGTAATATTAAAGTATTAATAAACGTAAAATAAAGTAGCTTAAGTATTTAGGGTCTAACTGAAATAGTGCTCAATTTTTTTGGAGGTCAAGTACTAATTTTCTTTAAACCTTATATACGTTACACTGCAGGACAGAAATGTCACCTAAATTAATTCCAATTCAAAGAAATTTATTTGCATAGAATAGATTGATTAACTACAAACATCATCATCATCATTCGCCTGCCCTGTTCGCAGGTCATCTGGGGTCGGCGCAGTATGTCTTTCTCTTCCATTCAATCCGGTTACTCGTCATTGAGTCATTCACTCCCTTCTCAGTCATATCGCTCCTCACACAATCCATCCATCTCTTCTTAGGTCTACCTCTATTAAGTTCAATTCAAAGAAATTTGTTTGCATAGAATAAGTTGATTAACTACAATAAGAACATAAATTGAGGTGTCAGTGCTATCTTTTTTGCTTAAACATTGTCAGGATGCAAAATATCCATTGTAGAGTTTTTCGATATTATAAAAACACCAATCTTTAAGCTAAATGGTGTTTTTGGACCATGCTTAACCACGTGAGCCCTGTGTGGATTGATAGAGGAGGGTTGTAATCAAAAGCTTACCGTCAGATATAATCAAGCTGCCTTAAGGCCTCTGACTAGGCTGTACGACTTATTTTGACGATATAAGCCGAAACCAACATATAACATTACCTTCGAAGCAGAATGTAGGTAGTTGGTAATAATATTTCAATTTAAACTGCTATCTAAATCGCTAATTTCCTGGCCGCATAACCAGTTTAACTAGAGCAAGTGGAAACGTTATACGTTGATAAAATAGGTTGCTACGTCTGCATTAATTTTCACTACACACCCTCTTACTAACCCGCGAACTTTACCCCTCTCCACCCGGCATCGACAAGAGATATGTTCGATAGGGGGGGTAATCCACAGGTCAAGATATATTGGACAATCGACAGAGCGTAATGAAATCCAGCTAAGGTTACTTGAAAATGTGGACTGTTTGCAACCGAATTTTAGGACTGCTTTACACAAGCTGATCTTGTTTTTACCCGATTGTAGAATTATAGTTTTTAAGCAGATAAACAATAAAAATATAAACTGACTATGTAATTACGAGATTTTTATCCTATTCTAGACAAAGTAGGCTAAAGTGATCGCTCACTATGAGGTAATTAAGAGTGTTCGATCGCGCTTTGATGTTTGCTCGCGAGCCGAACGTTGCTCGTTTTCGTTCGCTTCCGTTCGCCGATTCTCGTCCTGTGGACTCTATAGCATATGACTGAGCATGGACATCTACCAAATGAATTGCTTATGTTTGTTTGTATGATCTATCGCGACTTGCGCTAGTTGATGGATTTTCACGTTGATATCGTAAGATTCATCATCTTTAGTGCCATATCAATTTAAATAAGATATGAAAGCGCAATTTTTCATATAACAAATTAGACTTGTTTACTTTCTGAGACGAAAATAATAAAACGACGTTTCGACTCAACTGTCTAGCTGTTCGTGAATTTTGTTATTTTGTAAAACTTGTTTCCCTGATCGTAAATCACTATATTTATTTATTTACACAAATTGTCGTGGCATTACTTTTGAGTGTCGTTCCGATATTAGCTCTAGTGACTTTGAAGTTTGGTAAGAATGAAATAATAATAAAGGACTTTATAAGTTGTGCCCAGATTTTGGAATTAATGACGTCATGTATTTGACCATTTCAAGAAATTGTGGTATATCTATGACTTACAAAGCCACAACACTCTAGGACTCCTAAGTGTCCAACCATAAGCTCTTCAAACAATGTAACTTTAACCTTGTTTTGTTTTACGTGAAACAACACTGTTTAGGTAATGTTAGAGTTAATAATTCTAAATCTGGTTTATAATGTGATTTTACCCTTTATACAGAATATACAACTCTTAGGGCCTGATTCTGGTGCTCAAATACAACAACTTTTTGTATGGGACCAACAGTGAAATATGAAAAAAAACTTCATCTTCATACTAAATGTCCAATCAGTTTGGAAGTCGTAGCAGTCTGTAACTGAATCTACACTTAGCTCATATTTTAAACTTGTTACTTGTTAATTGTATCATTGGTGTAAGATTTGTTGGTTGCTCCTATTAAATAAATAAATAAATAAATAAATCAGCGGTTACGCTTTGCATGGGGAAATATTTTTTTTTTTGCGATTTAGATGTTCGTCCTATACAAAGAGTTGTTGTATTTTAGCACCAGAATCAGCCTCTACGAGGTTTTGCGTACTTAGCGTTACACGGTGTAGATATCATCAGTCTCAATATCAAAGGAGTCAAATGTATTTATCAATACGAACAACAACACAAAATTATTTATTTATTATTTATTTTACTATGGAATCAACATCGGAAAAAAAACAGGTGCTCAATACAAATTATCGCTCTACCTCGATGATAATGTAACTTTCAATCAGGTATGTTAAGGATAGATAATTTCGGATATGGATACGGATGCGGATGTATAAATAATATTATACTGGTTTCGGATTATGGATATGAAATTATTTCGAATTATCCATTATTTTCGGATCATTTCGGTAACGCATATTAGATTTTTATTAAATTGTAAAATTAAAAGTTAGGACGCACTTTGTCCAGATTAATCTATTTAGTACCTATGTTCGTAAATGTAAAATTATCTGTCAATGACTGATCAGCTATAACTAAGAAATAGAAATAATAAACAAATATGCAAGTGACGCGCGGGGAATAAAAACCTGTCATACCATGTCTCATTTAGACAGCTAATGGTCGAAATTTTGCGAAACTCTTCTATTGATTTCGGTTACGGATATATTTTTATGGATATCCGATAGTTTCTGTTACGGTTACGAAGCTCCCTAACATCCCTGTTTCAAACCGGCCAATCTGAAAGTCACTAGGGGAGGCCTATGTTCAGCAGTGGACATCCTATGGCTGAAATTATGATGATGAATATTGAGATTGACTAAATCAACAACCTGTATAAGATGTAAATTCTAATCCTCTAATGTAATTTCTTAATAATACTCTCGTGAATGTGTTCAAGTAGAAAATCCTCAATATCCTTATTGTTGCATACCTCTGAAGGGTAAAGGACTGAGCATAATAGGCCCTAAAATATCTTTATGGCTACATTGACGCTGTAAATAAAAATCTGAATAGATTTAAAGGCGAAGGTGAATGGTGAAAATCGTATATTCAAAACACGTAAGCAAAAAAGTGTGTGTGATGGAATCCTATTATAATATTTATTATTTTATAATAAGCTTTAAAATAAATAGATTTAGTAGACAATATTTTTGCAAGCAATGTTTTTTTATAAGCAATTTTATTTACATAATGTGCTTTTGAGAGATAAGCTAACTACTTTTTTATAGGGCAGCAATGTACCTACTCATAGGTGGTACGGGAATTTACCATGCTCCTTCAAGGAAATGAAAAAGAGACACTTAAGATTCTAAGCATACGGATATTGTAGAAAGGTCTTTGGCTATCCCTGTTTCCCTGGGACAAGTCGGGTTTAGTTAGTAAGTAGTATAAATCTATAATGAGCCGTATTAGAATGAGGCTTCGCTCACGGAAAAACCGGGCATTTAGAGATTTTTTTTGTTTTATTATTTTAGCACCGAATCTTTATTTTTCTTCAAAAATTGTATCAATTTTGTATACGTATAGGAATTTGAATGCGTCAATAAAATGTCTTAATTGACTGCTTTTGCATGAAATGTTTGTAGGTATGATATTGATATTATATTACGTTGACGGTTGTTTGCTGCCATTAAAACAGAAATTGAATTGACTGTTATCTTATCTTGTCAAATGTTAATGACAATCGTACAACCTACGATAAACGATGCCTACAATAAAATAGGTATATGTATACAGTGTGTGGCCTACAACCGGGGATAATATTGAAAACAGAGACTCTTAGGTCACTAGTAATTGAACCATTATGGTCCCAGCTATTAAATAAAAAACTTAACTTTCTGATTTTTTCTAACAAACTTAATCGTAAATTCAATGTAATGCAAACAATGCAAAAGTTCAGCTCAACGCGATCGATTGAGTTCATTCTGTATCGTACTTATTCGGAGCTTCTCGGAACGTCTCTTTGACATGCCATTGACAACGTTAGCGATTTTATTGTTTCGCAATAATACACTGATTGAGAATCGTAACTTTAAATTATTATTGAGTGTAATGCATGGGTTTTGGTTAACTGGAATCTTTTCAGGAAAGATACTCCAGAGTGTCCCGGTTTTTAATATTATCCCCAGTTGTAGGCCACACACTGTATAACATAATGACTTTTACTCGTTTATAAAACAATAAAGCACATAACAGCATGACGTTAGTATAAAAGAGAAGAATACTAATTAGTATTTAAAAAACCCAAGTAAGAAGCGCTTAGACGTAATACCACTGTTAAAAGCGAGTGCGCGAGTAAGCGAAGCGCCATTATAATTAACTAAGTTAAAAAGGGTTAAAACATTTTATACTTATACACTAATGTAACAGCAACTATAGTAATATATTTTTATTAACCTACATACATGAGACACAAAACTTAAAATAATATTCTAGGCACTCATTATCCGTACACAATTAAACGCAAGCTCAACTAGAATTGTACAAGACATCAGCTAACAGTCCCTTTGTGCGTGAACAATGGCAACGAGTCACAAAGGGTTGTTTCAAGGGCGAAACTTGGAGCCACATTATTGCTTGGGATTTGTTCAGACAACAAATCTGCGTACACTAAGAACTGTCTACATTACTAAGTGAAGTATAGTTGCAAACATCTTTGCAAATACGTTCATACAATTCACTAAAAAGGTTTTACCTTGTGGTTAAACGTATTGCAAATACACTGCGGTAGTAGAACTCATAAAACACATTTATTAAGTTTATTTTTCTTCTTTCAGACACTAACAGACGTCCCAAAATATAGTTTTGTATATTATCATCATTTCAGGACGTCAACTGCTGAACATAGGCCTCCCCCAATGACTTCCGGATTGTCCGGTTGGATGTGGCCTACTCCAGCGGCTTCCTACAACCTTTACCAGGTCGTCTGTCTACCTTGTTGGTATCCAGAATGGCCAGAAAAGTGACGTCCAAAAATTTTTTTATGTGCCTCGTGTAGAGAGGTATCTGAATCACCCCAATGTATGTTCTACGATTTTTCGTAGTTTTCGAGTTACGTTTTTTTTTTAATAGCCTATAAAGTACTACTTTTTTATTATTATTATGAAATCTTAGAGTCTAGCGCATTCTCTGAAGCTACTTAGAAACTAAGAAATTATCAGTTTAGATTTTTAATTTTAAGTTGAAAATTTAAATGATATCTCACTTAACATATATTCTTAACGTTAGATCAATTTTGTAGTAATTTTCATTAAAATTATGAGGCTGTTTATTTTACGCTTAAATGCACAGTTCATAGAGATTTAGCTGCAAGAAAAAAAATAGAACAAACCTTATACTTTTATTTTAGAATTATTTTAACTGATCCGTTTGCAAAAAATCATAAAAAATCGTAGAATATACATCGGGGTGATTCAGATCCCTCTCAAAACGAGGCACCTAAAAAAATTTTTTAACGTCACTTTTCTGGCCATCCTGTATAGATACAATTTGTATAATATTTGTCAGCCATAAACTGGAAATGGAGACTTAGTTACAAGACATGTAATAAGTGTGAGCTAGGCTTTTCATAGGTTCATGCAAGCTTGTCGTAATAATCGTCTATTTTACATATAATGTAATTTTTTTATATAATGTAAATTTTGAATTTATGAACAGGTGCTTTAGCAAGAGTCTGTGTGTGACTATCTCTTACAACCAACGTGTATTTCGACGAACGTGTTTTCAAATTATTACAATATGTACGTCATTTGAGACTTTTTTGTCATTTTTAACGGTTTCTAATAGTGTGGACATATAAATTTATAAACCCTTATGTCACAGTTAAAAAAAGTTTCTATACGGTTGCACATGTGTAGAATTTAGTGTTGCCGAAAAATCGATAGTTGAACGCTAAATTCATCTATACGATCGATAGGACAATCGATAGTATCGATACTATCGATAGTATTGATATCTCTTTTACTGCAATACTATCAGTTAACAGCAATACTATCGATAGTATCGATAGTTTCGATCGCTGCCAACTAGTGAACTATCGATACTATCGATAGTATTGATTTTCAATATCGAGAAGAACAAAACTATCGATAGTATCGATAGTAACGATACTATCGATAGTTTTGTACTATCGATAGTGAGCTTTAATTTAATAGTATTGCCATCTAAGAATTCAAAGAATAGCCATCTTTATTTAAATAAAACTAAACGTACGTTTAAATAAAGTCAATACACTAGTTAATTTGATTTCGTAGAATATACCACATTAGGTATTTTATCACTCAATATGCCTGCATACTGAATGCAATACTATTGAAATAAATATCACTATCGATAGTCTATTAGATATTGAAGAGCAATACTATCGATAGCGATACTATCGATAGTTCATTGGTTGGCAGCGATCAAAACTATCGATACTATCGATAGTATTGCTGTTTACCGATAGTATTGCAGTAAAAGAGATCGATAGACTATCGATAGTATCGTTTTTCCTTCAACTATCACTACTACAATTACAACTATCAATAGACAATCGATATTGACCTATCGAGCGGCAACACTAGTAGAATTATAAAACAGCCTTCAGTGCAGAGAAATCACTCTTGCTATTTTGTTGATTCTTTGCCAATTTCTCCAAAATGTTTTCATGGCTATTTCCATTAAACAAGTAGTAAGTATGTTATCTTTATCTTTTGTATCCAACATCGCATTGTCCGAGAGTTAGCTCTAATTCTTCCCACAACATGGCGCTTTTATTCATGAACCTCCTTATTGGTATGCACATACTTAATTGCAGCATCCGACGAATTTAAGGTACCTATATCACTAGTAAATATTCAGAGGGCTTAGATTATGCGATAATGGTTTTGTACGTTTTTTCTGTTCTGAAAGGTAAACTCATGTATACCTCCGTAGCCGAGAGACGAGCATACCGGACTTGGTGTCGCTATCTCTTAGGGTTCGAATCCAGGTCAGTCTATGTAGAAAATAACTTTTCTATATTGTCTCGGGTCTGGGTGTTGTAGTACATTGTTACTGATTTCTGAGACACAAGTGCTTAAGCCTTAAGCTACTTATCATACGATCAGAGCAATGTATGTGATGTTGTTTAATTTTTATTTATTTATATTTATACTCGAGAGTACTCTGGATTTGTATTCGGCTATCAGCGAATACTTCTTTAATAACTTCTGAATGCCTCGTTGCTACCCACGAAAGCTCGAGATACTTTTCTGTGCCTCACTTCACCATAATTAGGTATATTGTATTTGGAGCCAACTCTGCAATTTTTTTAATTTTATTTATTAGGTTCACCAACAGTGTTACATTTTCACATTATAGGTATAGTACTTAATTGGAGTACATGCGGCACACTAAAAGTTTTGCACTTCTAGCTAATCGGAACTATTTGAATTTCGAATGTTATAGTTTTTTAAACGTTGCACCTTCTTAGTAATAAAAAAACACAATTGGCGGGAAATGATTTGTCAATTGTTTTTTATCACAACGTAACGTACGCAACGAAAATGGAATTATGAGCGATGATTTTTATGATTTTAAAAGTTCACTCTCTCCCCGCAAGCCTGTGCTGCTCGTCTTCAAAATGCTTTTGGGAGAGAAGCACCTTGTTTGAGCACCGTGAGGCGATGGTTTGCTGAATTTGAGAGAGGTCGAGTTTCTTTACATGACGAATTTCGTGAAGGGCGGCCTTCAACTGCCGTCAACGAAAATAATGTGGCTACTGTTAAGCGGTTAATTGAAGAAAACCCGCGGATTACCTATGAGACAATTGGGACTATTGGGGATTTGTATGAGCCAAATTCAGGAAATTTTACACGAAAAATGTAAAGTTCGGAAACTTTGCTGTCGTTGGATCCCTCATGAACTGACAGCGGAGCAGAAGCGGGCTCGCGTGGAGTGGTGCTCACAGATGCTACTGAAGTACGACCACGGACATTCTAATGCTGTTTATGTTGTCACAGGAGACGAAACGTGGATTTATTGTTTTGATCCCGAAAAAAAACAGCAATCTTGTGAATGGGTGTTTTTTCCTCAGCTACGGGTCCCATCTGTACAATTCCACTTGAAGATCAAAAGAGTGTTAATGTCGAGTGGTATTCTACCATTTATTTACCCAGGGTGTTAGAAAAAGTTCGCGAAAGACGACCCAAAAGCCGCGTTCTCCTACATCATGACAACGCTTCTTCACACACGGCCAACAAAACAAAGTCATTTTTAGCTTCCGAAAAAGTACAACTCGTTACCCATCCTGCGCATAGCCCTACCCTAGCACCCTGTGATTTCTGTATTTTCCCCAAAATCAAAGATTTGATGAGAGGTTTTACTTTTACCAACTCCGAAGAGGCAGCGATAGCGTTCAATCAGCAAGTAGATCTGTGGTCCTCCTGTTTAAAAAAATGGTTCGATCGCATGAAAAAATGTTTAAAATGTAAAGAAGAGTATTTTGAAAAGGAATAAACATAATATTTTGGTTATAACATGTTGTTTTTTTAAGTTACGCAAAACTTACAGTGTGACCTACGTATTAATCTAAATTGAAAACTAATTACAGATAAACACCACATACGATAAATACACTTTAGAAGTGTGAGTAGAGTTTAACACTGAGAACCTACCTACAGTACTCAATATAATTTAACTACTTATGTACAATTGATTTAAAATATTACCCCAAATTTCCAAGCTATTTCTAGACTCCAGATTAGGTAATCAATATATTGTAAAGACAAACGAAATTCTTAATGGGTTGATGCCTATGGTGACGTAGGCAGCCAGACGTCACAATCTTACTAATAGTATCTTATCATTTGGATGTTTGTTCCTTATTCACGCCAGAACGGCCGAACAGATATATATGAAATTTGGCACAAATATAGATTATTATTTGGAATAGCACATAGATTGCTTTTATCTCGCAGAAATGTGTTCCCTTGGGAAAGATTGGTTTTTGTTTTTAATTGAGAAAGGGATCGACATGATTGCATGCATAGATGGTAGTTTAGAGGTCAGAGAAAGTCATAGGCTACTTTTAATCCCAAAAAAATGTACGGTCCCCATGGGATACCTAACAATTTATTGTATTCATGGAAAACACATGACTACTATTTTTGATTCAGCTCCTAGGGGAGTAGAATAGAGGGCGATAAGCCGTTTTTTATACGTGAAAAGCCGCAGAAACAGCTAAAACGTACGTACACAGAATCCAAAAATCTACTGGTACATGCTAGGATTCTAACTCACGTCCCACGGATTTGAAACGAGCGAGGAAGCTACCACCGCTCTTTCAAAGTTGAATGTCAAAATAATAAAAAAGGTCTCTTTAGGAAGTCAAGACGGGAAAATATTATAGGTGGTGACTGCATAAACCTGTTTGACACCACGAATAAGAAATAACATGTCAGAATTAATTTCAGGAAACACGTCATAGTGCCGGTGTTGCCTTTTTAGATGTGAAGTTGGCCCAAATATGTCTCCTCTTGTCAAGTTTCTTGATACGAGTGAAACATGAGTAGGTTAATGTGGCAATCCCACTTCTTACTTCACAAACTGCGTGACTTTCCAGACTTTTAGTGTTGACAACTTAGATTTAAGATTAAAATTTCCTGTAGGCTCTTACCAGATGAGTTGAACTCGAGCCTAATTCATATTTTATGTTTATTAAACAAGTTTGTTGTTTCTGTGTTTGTTTTGCTAAAGGGTGGTAGATTTTACTAAAACTGTTCTTGAAATCGGATAAAACGTCTTGAAACCAAACGATAGAATCTTGCAAAGTTAAAACTTAGTATTTTAAAACTACCTGAAAAACTGGTTAAAAAGGAGGTTTTCAATTCGTCGTTTTTTTTATTGCTTTGTTTATGTGTATTTCATGGAAATTAGATTAAGTATATTGTAATATTTGTTATTCGGTGACAGTCACATAAATATTTATAGTCGATTTGACAGCATAACGCCTACAAAAAATCCACGAAGATAGTTTTTTAGTTTGTTGTTTGTCGGCCGTATTAATGTAGTGGCGCGTTAATTTGCCTTGAATGCCAAGGGTGTTGGGTTCGATTCCGGATTCGGGTGATTCAGAAGACAACATTTTCTAAATTGTCTCGAGTCTGGGTGTGCTGGCAGATGGCCCTGGGAAAATCATTGTCTGGTACCTCGTAACACTGTGTTGTTGTTGACAATTGGAGTATTGTCTGGCGCACATTTATTTATTTAATAGTTAAAATAAAATAAAATCGTGATATTTTGGATACCGAACGCTTTATCACTAGACAGTATTGCTTAAAATTAGTTTAAGCAAATTGCAAAACCCGGGTCATTTACTTTAAATAAATTTAGATTTTATTATCAAAGTCTCCCCAAACTGTGCCTAGTACTTTATTAACACGCTCTGTATACGTTTACAAATTTCTAGTGGCCCTTGGGTCTTACAGCAATTAAAAGCACAAAATTAAATAGTGAACTAACTGCAAAATGTTGCCAAGCTGGCAATTTCAAAGTCGTCCTTTGTTATTAAATTGCAAGTCATGTAACAATAGTTGTAAACGAGACGTGTGCAGTTACGGCCATGTTTGCGCGTTTTATTTGCCTCGGCTATCGGCCCTCGGAGGCTGAAAATTGTAGTTTCGAGTTCTTCTGTTTGAGCGCTTATTCACGCTGTAAAACTAGTGAAGTTGCACTATGTATGTATACTTTATACGAGTATGTGCACTTATGTCTAGCTATTGTTACTGTCGCATGAAACCATTAACACTATGAAAATGTTTTACCTTTTTGTTAATGTTAATAATTTTATGTATTTATTTATTGTACCTACAGACAACAGCACGTCAACCTACCACAATATGTGAAATTGTCTGTATAGATATAGATCTCTAAGTGTTGGACATAAAGTTAAATAAGTGAAAATATATTCAATGACCTATAACTTTTGGAAGGGTTGACCTGCCGTTGTCTGTACATTGCACAAACCCTGCTATATATATGTAATTGACAAAAAAAATAAGGCAAAAGTATGCATATCCCAGTCTGTCAGTCTGTCTGTCTATGACGGCAGAAGACCTGAAACCCAATTCCCGTAATTTAATGGTAGTCGCAATCCAGTGTTGATCTAGTCCTAGTAACATTAATATCATAAACGGTATTCTCGTAAACTTTTAGTTTACGTAAAATTATCAATTAAATAAATTCTTATTTTGTTTGCTCCCATTATTGCATTTTTCCCTGATGTTACAAGGAGCTTATCAACACTGGATTGCAGCTACGCTATAGCCACTGAAATGATGATGATGCATATATGCTTTAAGATATAACTAATTAACAGTGATCGGAGTAGGTAGATTGATTTGGGGTCAATGATCTCAAACATTGATGTTAATAGAGACAAATGGACCTGTCTCCGGGATTCCGGCATTTTTTGGTATCAGTTTTTGAAAAAAAGGCATATCCATATTATGCTAGCGTAGTGCTAGCATAGCAAAGTACATCAAATCAGTCTACTTACTCCGATCACTGCTAATTAACCTTGTGTTATATATATATGCCATTGCAACATTATTTTTCAATCATAGCCTCAGGAAAAATAGTTACCGTTTTTATTTTATTTCCCGAAATAGACACAAAAAGAGTTTGCAATATTTTCTGCATAGCAGCATGTTGTTGGCCAACAGATTTTTATTAGGGGAAACTTTTGATGAATAGGGAAAAGTTCGGAAGCTGCCACATTCGGTCTTCAAACTAGCGCGAATAATAAACATTTGGCCCACTCAGTAATATGCTGGGATTGCTTTTTGATGTTTGTTACATGGTAAAAACATGATTGTTGCATATTCAGCAGCGGGAATGATTTACGTCGACTATTCTTCATTGTGTTATTGAAAAGAGTTCATCCACACTTTATGTCACTGAGATTAAAAAGAGATTGTTATTGATGACTCTTGGCGCTTTGATTGTTGTGCTTGGGTTATGGGTTTAATTCCAAGTAAATTTTGGAAACAACTTTTTTAAATAGCTTGCATCTAAGTATGCGAGATGACTCTCAGCAAAGAAACGTTGTCTTGTACGTTGTAATAAAGGATTATGCAATTTGTGGTTCTGAGGAAAAAAAACCTAGCAATGAACTCCATTACCGGCAACGTAAGTACGGCACCTACAAGGTGGACAGACGACCTGGTAAAGGTTGCAGGAAGCCGCTGGATGCGGGCCGCTTCCAACCGGCCAATCTGGAAGTCACTGAGGAAGGCCTATGTTCAGCAGTGGACGTCCTATGGCTGAAATGATGATGATGATGAATGAACTCATACCAAAGCCTTTTTTCAAAACAACTAAACGAATTGTGATACAATTTCGTACAAAGAAATCTTGAATCCTGGAACTTTCTTATCCTTTTTAACCTACTTCAAAAAAAGGAGGAGGTTCTCAATTCGGTTCTGTTTTAAAAAAAAAATGTATCTCGGAACTCCGCCATTAATGAACCGATTTGAAAAATTATTTTATTAATTTATACTTCCAAATTGGTCCCATTGTATTCAAAATTCAATTCTGATGGTGTGATCCATGAGGAATTGAGGGAACTCCTAAAATATTATAGGTATACATATAGCGATTTTAGTATATTTAACAACAAGCCAAGCATTTGCATTTAGAGAGTATCATTTGCTGAGGTGGAACTGATGAAGGAGACCATAGTTGGCCACAATAGTCTTCCACGAGTAGCGATAAGATATTTGCATTAAGATAGTTCAGCCTTGCCATAGCCGACAAAACAAATTTTAATAAATGATTCTGGTGAGAATGATACTATCAAACTGATCTGATGAAGAAGGTGGAAGGTAAGCACCGGAACTCGGTGATAAAGCAATGTATCATAGCCGTGTTTGGACTTATTTGAATCGTCATGAGAAGCAATTTAGCTATAATTATATCACAGATCGCCATTTAGAATGTAAAAAAAAACACTCAAAATCAGACAAATAAAACAAATATTTCCAAAAAAAAACCGACTTCAAAAACACTAAAAAGCTAAAAATAACTTTTAAACAATCATATAACAGTTATTATTGGAGTCGGTGCCAGCCGTGGAGTGTTTGAATGTGGTTGTTTGCACCGACTACAAAAATAACTGTTATAATATGATTGTTCAAAAGGTATTTTTAGCTTTTTAGTGTTTTTGAAGTCGGTTATTTTTTTAAATATTTTTTTTGTCCTTACAAAGGCTGTTGTTTTTAATCCGTCTAAAGGAGTAAAATAGGGGATCACAAGGCGTTTTACACGTGGGGAAAGCCACAGGAACAGCTAGTGTTCCCATATTCAGTGATATACGCTATTTGTTACCTATTAGTAACTAACCCAGTCAAGGAGCCGTTTTCTGTATTTTGAACTGTAAACACGTAATAATTCATGACTCAACATGAATATTCATATAGCCTAAAAGCATCCAGGAAGTATTAGCACATACGGTACTCGAGTTCTAAATTTACTTTGGGTCTCCGTCTCAGATATTAAACAATTCGACAGTTTTGTTATACAGAGTGTAACGAAAAGGTGAAATAAAACTTTAAGGGGTTATTCTACGGCTAAATTACATCAACTTTTTCTATGGGACCAACATCGAATTCGCAAAAAAAAAAAACACTTTCCCATACTAAAACGCGACCAGCTGGCATCAGTTTGTATGGAAACGTGATTTTTTTTTTGAGATTTCGATGTTGGTCCCATAGAAAAAGTTGATGTAATTTAGCAGTAGAATAACCCCTTAAAGTTTTATTTCACCTTTTCGTTACACCCTGTATAAGACGACAGAGAATTTCTAGACTCGCTCGGTGCCCATGAGAAGAGATATGAATTAATGCGAGATCGTACATACAATGTGTTAACCCGTAGTATTATAACGTCTATGCATACTTAATAAAAACAATATTTTCATTAAAAATAAAAACGTTTTTAATTTTAAAATTACATTAAAAGTAATGAACGTCGGAGCATTTTCTTACCGTGCGAGCAAGATAGAAAAGCGACGTTGCCTGATTGCGCATTGTAATTATGCTAGTTACTTTTCAGAGTTTGGTTTTTAAGTTTTTTTACGCTTATTTATAAATAAAGTAAATTCATATTTTTATTTTAATCTAGTAACTTTATTTGTATTTCTTTTTTATTATTACGATCGTTTCAATTTGTTTTTGTACGCCTATTAAGGCAGATTTTAATTTTGTTGTTCATCCTTTGTTTTTTTAATTGTACGCCAAGAAGGCAGGACACGGTTAGTTCTAAGACAAACCCTTGTAAGACCAATGTACACCTGTGCTCCACAATAAAGATTTATGATGATTATGATGATCTATTAATGACGTAGATAAACTGGCTGAAAGAAACGCCCTCTGTTTTTTTACGTCATCATTCATCATTTCAGCCATAGAACGTCCACTGCTGAATAAAGGGCTTATCATCATTGGGGGGGGGGGGATTGCCAATACTCGCCACGCTTGTTTACCACGGGTTAAAGACTTATTTAGTCCCTCGAACTATTGGCAAACCCCGTCTCAGTACTAAATAAGTTACTTTCACCCCTAGGTTAACAATGCACTATTAAAATTTAGAACTGTCAAATTCAAATTCAACCCTATCAGTAGCAGCTCTACGGCCATTGGTTTGATTTCTATTTTCATAAGCTTTACGGTGTTTAATGACTAATTATCATCGCGGCTGAACATAGGCCTCCTCCAAAAGGGGGGGATTGCCAATACTCGCCACTCTTGGCACGCTGGTTGGCGAGCGCAGTTTTTTATAAGATTTCGAACGCAGACGCTGCTGCCCGTCTCGTGCTACAAGAATTAGTCGCCTCTTACGATACGCCTCCTGTTGGCGGTGGATAATCGTATTCTTTACGGCCGTCCCCACACGGCACTTTTTACGTACTGTATGGTTTTTTTACGTACTGTACTATAATACCTAATCTTAGATTATTTTATTACTAAGATTATTTTTTATTGGTATTACTTCTTTTGGTATATTCGATACTAGCGATAGTATTGATAGTTTATCAACAATAAAGAGCAATACTATCGATAGTTATTAGTTCTAAGCAGGGCTTGGAATACCGGTCAAATACCAGTATCAGTAGCTTCGACAACATACCGGTAATATACTTAGTTTAAACCGGTAATAATAATTCAGATATTATTTCTTATATACCGTATAGTAGAGGTTTTATACCTTGAAAATATCGGTATTTTGGAAATATAATAATAATATTGATACCGGTATCAGCCAAGCTAACCAATGTCAAATATGCGAGTGAGAGAAATAGAAGCATATCTTCACTCAGCGCAGTGTCGTGTGCTTGACAAGACGGCAACATCACATTTCGTTCGAGTGAAGCGCGTCCGGCTGGGGTGCGCGTTTCTGGCAACTGTACTGGCAACGTCGTAAGAAAATACCGGTATTATTTATATATAAATACCTATATTATTGTAATACCTGTAATACACGAACCAAAATAGAAAATACCAGTATAACCCTCATTTTGCCTATATTTTCAATACCGGTTCCCAGCCCTGGTTCTAAGGAATCAATATTATCGATAGTACTGGGTTTAATCAATACTATTGCTGTAATTTAACAATCGATTGTTAAATTACAGCAATATCTATATCTATCAAAACTCCTCTTTGTATCTATGCAATAAAGTGTAAATAAAAAAAGCAAGAGAATTATAGCAAATGAATTAAATAAACTTTCGAAGTTAATTATTACAAGTGGTTACAAAGCTCCTCGTATTTTATTTTGTCTTTAGGATTGTTTTCTCTTCATCTATTGTAATAATATAATATTAGTTTTATCTCAGTCGTGAAGTTTCGAATACACACTATAGGTAGTGTTACGATCGGTGCAAACTTGAACCGCTAACAAATTCCTTTGTGACCGAAGATACGAGAAGTTGGATGAGCTCAACCTTAAAAAAAAAGATGAGGTTTAATCTTTCTTCTCAGCCATTTTCAACAACTTTGGTGTAGGCCTCCTTCAGATTAGTCCGGACCTGTGCTACTTCCATCCAGTTTGTCCCCACAACTTTATAAGGTTTAATAATAATTCCTTTATTTCAAATAATATTACATTGGGCGTAGTGCGGTAAACGCGAAGGAATAGAAAAACCAACTTTTCTAAATTTACTCGGGTTTGGGTGTGCTGCGTGACGCCTCTAGCAAATAATCACTTGCTAGTACTTAATTACACAAGGATATTGACTCTTACTTCGAGACTAGCAGTTATTTATAATTCAATTTTTTGTCCATTTGGGCTAGTAACTATATAAGTTTAAATTGAATATTCAGATGAAGTCAATAAAAAAAAGCTTTATTCTCTTATATTTACTGACCAATAAACATGCACAGGTGGGGTTACAGCTTGGAGAGCGCATGTCTATGCGGTATTTCCCCTCAGCCAGACAATGGCACATCTTTTGTCATACCCTGCGTGTCCCTACACCTGCACACGCGAGGGATCTCTACAAGGCCACCAATAGTGTTATATCGGTGGCTGAGTTTTGATCCTCACATATATGAAAGCCTGAGTCGACACGCAAAGAAGAACAAATACTTATTTAACCTGTTTTGTCAGGAACTAAACGTAATGTTTAAATAAAGGAAAGCCATTCTCTTTGAAACTGTTTTCCAGATGCTGTTAAACGCCGTAGTAATATTATATGCTAAAGGAGAAATATGAAAATGAATCTTTCATTTTTATGGTTGGTTATTAAAAGAGCGAGTTTAAACCCACTTTATGAGATTTTATTTACGAGAAATAGAGCTAGATATAAAACATTTATGTTTTTGTCAACATCGGACGGTTATTATAATGTTGTTTTTTTATGTACATGCAATTATATTTAAAAATAGCGGTAAGCTATCTGTGTATCTATGTCGGCAGTCACTGCACTGGGAGATATGCTAACTCTGTGCCTGTGCTTTCAATGCAGAAAATCATTGTTGTATGCTAACTTTGTGCCTATGCCGGCAGCCACTAGTGTTTATTGTGCTAACTATGTGACTATTAGCAGCCACCCGCAGCTTCTTTCAAGCCTTGGCCTTCGTTTCACATTTTTTTACATTACTTATTATTTAAGTATTTACTTTGCCCTCATTAACTCGTTAAGTGCCCAGCAGTCGCATGAGACCGCGTAACAATAAGTGGAATACATTTAAATTTATAAAGCCAAATCAAAGCAACTACAAAGCCAGCGGTTGCGGGTTCGAATTCCGCAAGGGGCAAATGTTTGTGAGATGATCACGAGCATTTGTACCTTAGTCATAGACGTTTATAAAATTATTTAAGTATGTTTATTCTCTAGTCACCATAGTACAAGCTTTGCTTAGTTTGAGGCTAGATAATTGGTGTGATTGTGAAAACAATTTATTTAATATTTATAAATCTGTCTGTACTTGCCTGTTGAAAAAGATATGTGTTATAAAATAATCTAAAAAGATCACGCCATATCCAAAGACAGAGTAGCTGAATGTAGCGTGCATGAAGTCTGCCGTTTCTGCAGAGAAAACAAGTTTTATCTTCTCAGGAATCGCTAACTTAGTTCCTCTATAATACAGTTCACCACTCAGCGTCTCCATTTGAGAATATAGCGCACAACTCAGACTCGGGAAAGCTAGTGTGTGTGATACAAAACTTTTTTGTGAGAGATCGAGTGTGTAATATTTTCAAACTTCAATAAAAGTAGTACAAAAACATTTAAAAAAAAAGCAATACAATTTAAGTACAATACCTACAAATGTACATAAAACTACGTATGTATAATATTAATTGTTTAATAAAAGCCTAATATTCTATTCCTACGGAAATGTAAAGAAGGCAGGCAGCATTCATGTCAGCCTGTTAATTGCAGTCCTCTGCTGGACGTAACTAAAGCCTCCAAAGAGCAGCACTCCCGCTTTTTTCATTCTGCCACTGCCAGCCATCTTCCTAAGATCGTCGGTCCATCGAGCTGGGGGGCGTCCTACACATTACTTCTGTTCAAACACTGTATTTAATAGGAACATAGTTGGAGTGGTTATTGCAGAAAAATTACAGGCGGTTTATAGCACGTTTTGATTAAGTTTTAAGCTCTGTGAAAAACCAGCAGATAGAGCCACGGCCAAAGGCATGTCTGCGCGTGACTGTAGCATAAAACATTCCGACTCAATTTAAGGGGTTCCGTAACCAAAACGGAACCCTAATATTTTCTCCATGTCCGTCTGTCTGTCTGTCTGCCCGCGGCTTAGCTCACAGACTATATTTTCTAGAAAGCCGTTATTTCGCAAGGGTTATACATAATAATCACGCAAAACCTTTAACTTGCATAGAATAACATACTGAAAAAACAATGATTTTTTTAACGCAGGGATATTTTTTTCTCGTCTAACGCATGGTGTAGGGTGTTGTAGGATAGGTCGTTTAAAAAAAATGTGGGAATGCAAATGTTAAAAAATTCACAACTCTCACAGCTCTACCCAGCTTGACAAAGTATTGAGTTAACTTGTACTTGTATGTACTCGGAAAAGAGAATTACTTAGATGAGTAGTTAATTATGTAAAACAGGCAGCAAGTACCGCATATTGTGACGGGACACTAACGAAACACGCATTCGGCCGGTTTTTTCGATATTCCCATTGACAATATATTGTTACATTGTTAAGCCCGTATCTAGTAATATATCCTCTTTTGTTTACATGGTAAATGTAGACAAAATGCAGTAAGTGGGTCACTATACAGCTTAACCGCACTCAGAGTACCTCATAACTCAACAAACTTCTTACGTTTTTAAAGCCGACAACATTTTCTTAAAGAAAAGCTCTCGATCACCACAAATAAAGCAAAAAAATACTGTGAATTCTTAAAGCAAACCGAGCCAACTAAAGAGGGAGACTCGTACTACTGCACAATAAACTTTGATTGGATACTCGGATCGTAGCTCGTATCCTGTGTGTATTGGGCGCAAAACTGTAAGCGTCTGTTAGAAATTCACTCAATATTATGAATAAATGAATGAATGACGTTTATTTCGCTTTCACAAAATATAGTACAGATGCACAGTAATAAACAGAAGAGTATTACACATTCTTCATACGGTAAGCAGTGTTGCAGCAGCAAAAAGTATTATTCAAACAGCTTCTGTCTGCGATTTTGTCTGCGAAGGTTTTAGTAAATAAGCCAAATAGAAATGAATAATTATCCTACGGGAACATTACGGGATCAACATCATCATATAATATGATAATCTGGATCAGCGTTTGCATTTGTGCTCAGCTGATTTTTTTGTCATTATAGCGTGACTGATTGTGAGAAACAAACATACAAAATTTAAGATTATAACGTAATAATGAAATCATCATCATCATCATTTCAGCCATAGGACGTCCACTGCTGAACAAAGGCCTCCCCTAATGACATTATCATCTAGGGGGATTGCTAATACTCGCTACGCTTGGCAGGGTTGACGAGCGTAGTTTTTTTTATAAGATTTGGCATGAAGACGCTGCTGCCCGTCTAGTGCTACAGGAATTAATCGCCTCTTACGACACGCCTCATGTTGGCGGTGTGGAAGTGTATTCTTTACGGCCGTCCCGACACGACACATAGGTACGTAAATACTTTAGTTAATTGGAGTTTTACTCTCTACGCAGACGGTGCACATTAGGGCGGTTCAAACGTTCATTACTTGCCTTCACTTCATTTAAACTGTTTGGGATACAATAATCAAAAGATTATTAAGACACAGGGTAAGGAGGATGCACGTAAAAGAGGTGTATTTGCACAAGTTTTCTAGCGAAAGTACTGGATATATGATGTGGAAATTAATATATTATCATGTAACTTAAATGTTGAAATTTTTCCTGTTGTATCTAAATACTGGTTATTATTTCATAAATACACTAAAAATATTTCAAAGTACCACGAATATCGAGAGCTCTACACATTTATATTTTAACAACGTTTTTGTTTAGTTTCAAAGTTGGTTTAGATATTTATAACATTCGTGCCTTTAGTTGGAAGTTTTTTTTTTCAAATAATCAACAAATTCAGAATTATTAGAATTTTTAAAGGATTTTACTCTTAGCGCCTACTTTTCCATGAGCAGATTTATTGCTCGCAATGATAATCTATTTGCACAGGAGCGCAACGGATGGATGTTTAGTCTGCAGAAGAATTTGTAGTATCTTAGGCACGTAATAGAAGTCGCGCGAGTCGACGCAAAATGCTCAAGGTCACTAGCCTTACCCGTTGCCTTAATATATAGAGTTAAGGTAGGTAAGCACTTTTGTATAAGTAGTCAATGAACGAACTACTTTGGTTTATAACTACCATTAGGTAGCTTTAGATCCGCCAACTTAAGAGACCTAACAAAATAAAATATTTCTTCCAACAATCGCACCAAATGATTTAGCATCCTTGACTTTGGCTGGGTTGGGATAAGCCTAACAAACATTTTACTCCTTAAGAAGTTCAAATCCCTAATTGCTGAGCGTGAGCCGCTAGACCAGATGGTCATCTACATACAGTCAAAAATATTGTGGATCTTCTGATAAATTCGAAAAAATACATAAGATCCCAAAAAATCTAAGTTAAAAGAACAAACAAAAATTAATGGTGATTCGGATACAAATTGAGGGATGTGAGCAATAGGGACGTAAACAAAAACATTCACCTGTACCTTCGATCAAGAATTAAAAATCGTTGACCTGTACTTACCTCAGCGCACACAAGGTGGCGCCCATCCAAATGCAGCGATAAACAAGCCCGGTTATCAATCGTGCTAACTTGTTTATAGGCTGCTCTGTCAGCCATGTTTCCATTTGCATTTTGCGCTTTGACACACTAATGCTAACGTCATCCACATCACGTACTCTAATCAAATTATTGGAAGCATAGATACTGACTGCGAATTTTCGGGCTGATTTCATATCTTTTGTAAGTAAACTTTTTTGATATTTGAATACGAAAGAAACATAGCTCATTGAGATGAGATTCTGATAGCTTTCATTAGCTTTGATTAGCTTTAAAATATGAATGTATGCTACATGCTTATGTAGCATACATACATTCATATTTAAAATTATCCAGTAACAATCATTAGGTACTCGGAGTAACGGGAGATGCTCTTTGAGGCCTCTTTGGGGGGGAGGCTGACGTCCAGCAGTACGTCGTCATAATGTCAGCCTGTTGCTGCCCAGCAACAGGCTGACATTATGATGATGATAAATAATAAATTGTCTTTATTCGTATTGACTTTAGAATCACAGGTTTTTCCTAAGTAACCATTAAAGTTAAGTGACGTCTCTGAGTGCGATGATCACTATGTAAATGAGATCTTTTCTGTACATAAGAGTTAGTACTTATTGTCGAAAGTGCTTAGTTGCGAAAGTTTTAATACTATTATAGCATTGCGACTTATTGCTCACTGTAGTCAGGTTGATGCTATGTCGCGACTAGAGTTGTAAAGTGTCCGTCACGTTATAAAAGTATGACCAATATGACCGAGCAAATTGGACATTTTCTCAATATGACCGGTTATTTTGGACCTTTATTGTTTTTTTTGAGTTCGATCCAGATTCAATTACATGTTTTATTGTATGTTTTTATTGTCAAATACTTAACATTTAAGACTTACTTTAGTAGAATTCTTTTTTTAAAAATTTATACAAAAGAAAAATATGTGAATATCGTGACAATAAATGTCCAATGTGACCAAGCATTTCTCAAAAATGACGGACGCTTATAGCTTATAGCATATGACCGTCAATTTACAACTCTAGTCGCGACGATAAGTAAAATTCAAGAGATTTTCTATCCTCTCACAGTCAATATGAAGTTTTTGAAGAAAAAAAAAAAATTGTCACTATAACTTAATTATTTTAATGCCAAAAACAAACACGAAAAGAAAAGAAAGTGAATCCCTTTCTAAAACTTTAATAGGTACACAAAGTTCGTTGGAATACCTTAGTTTAATTTATTATTTGGTTACCCAAACACCTATTTTCATCCGTTGGATGTTAGATGTTGAAGTTGGTGCCACAATAAGGATGAAGTATGACTTAGCTTTGCAACTTTTGAGTAGTGGCAGAGCATCAGTTCACTGTCTATGCGGTTATGCAATTGTAGGGTTACCATGACATTATGACAGATTTGAAATTTTAATCAAATGGTATTTAATTTTCACATTCTTTCGGTAAAGTGAGTTTCACCCCCTTAGTCTTGTGCATGCGGAGCGCGGGGCACAGGTGGCGCGGTCGCAGATCCCGGAGAACACCCACGTTTCTGTGGTCCGGGACCCAAGCGGCTACATACCTTGACACCTAGCGTATGCCGTCCCAGCCAACGACTGCAATCCCGCATGAGCATTGCGCATGAATTTGACGGACTATTTCTTCTGTGTTTTGTTTTCTTAATGACCAAGCTATATCTTTACAGTATTGTAACCAGAAGATATTATTCTTTTGTCTCATTTACTTCGATCGTATGGTCACCCCACAAGCTTGAGGTCGCCACCGTCGGCGGAGACGTCAAATTTGCCAACATAGTTCCGCGACATCTATTATGGACAGTTTAAAGTGTGCTTGCTGTTTGTTAGTTTCGAACTTGTGTTGGCTATAATACAGTGGGAATAGATACAGGGGTCTTACTATGAACGCTAAGGCTTTGTCCAGAAAGGGGCAAATTTGCCGCAAAATTCTGCGCGTTGACAAGATACTAGGTAGTGTCACCGCTCGATAGTCCACTATCGATAGGTCTATCGAAAACAGCCAAACTTGCAATAGTAATAGTATTGATTAAACTCAATACGATATATAGAATCGATAGTATTGATCCCTGTGAACTAATAAACGTACGAAACGAAACGAAAAAAGAAACGATAGTATCGATACTATCGATTGATTAAAATATATCGATACTATTGAAATTGATACGCAGCAATTTTGATAGTATATATATATTGATAGTATGATTGCTATTATAGTGGGACACTATCGATAGTATTGCTGCGTATTATCAATACTATCGGTAGTATCGATACTGTCGATAGTGTAACTACATTTCAAGGTCAACTTTCGATATTCAAACTGTCGATAGTTCTGCAACACTACTACACAACTAACTAGGCGTCAATACGTCATGCCGTAAAGCATGAAGCGAGTAAATAATGAAGGTTATTGTTTCACCGTGACTTTGCCTCTTTTTGGATTTGCCCTTACTAGTACTTAAGCAGTGTTATTCTCTCGTCTGAAAAAACAACAATAAATGACTTTAAGAGATCATGGTTAGCTCGTATGAGGTTAAACTGTGGTAACATGGAGAGAAAGTCTATCCAGATGACGTTGAGTAGGTTGCATAGCCTGGAAAATTATTGTAGGTAAGGCTTCTGTTACCATATGATCTCCAAAACCATAAACAAAATGTTTATAAAATCTTTTTAATAACTGTATCTACAAAGCATTCTGTCAAAAACAATGGAAGAAGGCATAAATCTTGAAGTTCTGTGTTGGTGGTTGTGTTAGGCTATCTTTACTTACATTAGACTTACCCTTGTTACATTAGTAACTTTACTTACATTTTTAATGGTTAATTTGTAGAAGCAGCCTGAAGCAGCCTTTCATAATTCTACGAAATCTTATTAGAACAGTCCAATCATTGTATTGTTTAAGTTTAATGTTATAATAAAAGATAAAAATAAAATATAATTTGAAGCCACATGAGTAAGACTACTGTTTATATGTCTATTGTGAATATGCCTTTATATACAAGTGGCAGGTATAAATACTTGCAACGAAAATTGATGCGATATCATAGTTGTTGGTTTCGGAGGATGTTGACAACTCGGAAGTTAGCTGTTAAATGTGAAAAGTTGGAAAGATGTTATGGCGATTTTTGTGATTACGTTTTAAGGTGTTTTGATTGCTGTTTGGGCCAAAACAAGGATAGTGATATTTTTCTAAAGAACTGAACTATCTATTAAAACGCCTGACTAATGAAGCAAAATTTATAATTAAATAATTTCCTATATTTTTTTATAAGTGTTAAATACATGGGTAATACTTACAACTCATGATAAAAAATAGCTTTGCCCATGAAATTACCTATTATCAACTTAATTACTATTCTAACTTATTTTCCTCTGCCTAAAGGTTGTCTGGAAGAGATCGCTTTTAGCGATAAGACCGCCTAAATTGTGCATCTTTCTGTAAACACAAATTGTAACTTCTTTGTATGGTGTACAATAAAGATTATCTATCTATCTATCTATCTATCTAAGTGATATAAATCCAGAAAATCCTGTTTGTACCTGCTAGTAATTTAAATCACGACCCATAAATGTCAGGCGAAATGTTATCCATCAGGCTACTAAAGCCAATTTAATGAGAACTAATTTATCTGTTATTTTTTTTAAAAATATGGATGTTTTATCATAAAACACTAAATACATTAACAATAAAAATAACTAACTTAAAACTAAAATCTACTTAGTCAAAAATAAAAGCGTGTCCATAAGGCAAGGAGGCGAGAACGCTTGCACTATTTCCTTGCTGAATGGCTGTACTAAGTCTTTGAGCAAGGAAAGAGCATTTTTATATTTAAAATTTAAATTAATTTTGGTACTATTTCTCCATTTTTAACTTTTGTTGAAAAAATGTAGTGTATGAATTCATGAATAAATGACTTAAAGACGCTGCCACAAAAAAATTGCATTATATCAAATAGTCCTACTCAGTACTCATACTCGTCGTAATAAGATTCCGTGCTCTAGTATTAGTTTCTGACTAAAAGTAAAATAAATTCCAGGGACGGCTTGGTTAATGACTCAGTAAAAATCCAAACGACATGATATTAAACTAAATGTATTCACAAATCACTGGACTCGCAATCAGTCCTCGCCTTAATGTCGCGTGCTTTATAATTACTCGCCTAGTTAGGTAGGGCGGTGTAAATAACT
Organism: Anania hortulata; assembly: GCA_963576865.1. Lineage (NCBI taxonomy): Eukaryota > Metazoa > Arthropoda > Insecta > Lepidoptera > Crambidae > Anania > Anania hortulata. The sequence continues at coordinate 3,317,880 of OY756399.1, read as the reverse complement.
CTTTGCCATGCTATTATTATAAGCTAGCTGTATGAATTACAAAACAAAAAAGTTTAAGTAAAGACAACCGTCTGGTCTAGTGGTGGCTAGGGACTAGAAAGCCAGCGGTTGCGGGTCGAATCCCGCAAGGGGCAAATGTTTGTGTGATAAGCACGAGCATTTGTACCCAAGTCATGGATGTTTATAAAATTATGTATGTGTGTTTATCCGTTATCTAGCTGCCATAGTACAAGCTTTGCTTAGTTTGGGGCTAGACATCGAGTACATGTCCTAGAGCAGCAATGCAAACCATCTTTCTCCGAAACTAGTAAGTGATTTTTCATTTATATTTAGTATGTAATGACAGCTTCTGTCAACGCTCGCCCATACAAAAACAGCACAGATACAGATTAAAAAACGGCGGAAAATTTTGTCGAATAAATCATATGACATTTCTACTCTATAGGGTATGTGCTTCATGAGGCTAGATAATAGGCTAGTTTCCTGGGTCAAAAAAATATTATTCTATTTAGTCCGTCAGTTAGATTATCAAAAAATATTTGACACATATTTTGTCTTTTGTCAATCAAACAAAAAATAACGAAGAGCGTATCAAAGTAAGCACGTGACGTCACGCCTTGCTAAAAAGTGTCGCAAGGCGTGACGTTAACTTTAACGGGCTATATCTTCATCATTTTTTGTTTGATTGAGAAAAGAAAAAATACGTGTCCAATATTTTCTGTCAATCCAACTGACGGACTAATTCGATTTTTTTAGGAAAATAGCCCATTGGTGTAATTGTACAATGATGATACCAAAACACGTAACCCTAAAACTTACGTCAACTTTTGAGTCGACTAAAAATACACATACCGTTCGTCAATATTCCAGTACCAAAAATTCCATCTAAAAAAAGGACTTTATTTACAACCACTGTTCCGTATGTGAAAAATCCTCATGATGAACGTGCTAATTAACTCAATAAGACGTAACAGCCTGCGTGACACATTTCTCGCGCATCAAGAAGGACGGGTTGTAATGTGACGGAATTAAAACTGGACAAGGGAAGGGCCGACCATAGACTGGCCATCTATAGACCCCTTATACTCAGTTTATTAGCATTTCACAACGACCACCTTTTGACCAAAAGCCTTTTGGCTGTATGAAAACATCCGTGGCTGGCCGGCTGCTCTCTAGGCTGAGTATCTTATGTACTCGCCAAATCTCCTCGGTGACGCTGTACAAGGCCATTTGGTGACAGCATAGGTCCAGGAAAATATTGTGTCGCCGTTTAATATTTATACTTTTTTTGGGACTTAGTTTTTAACTGAAGTATACGTATAACTTAATTATCATGTCAGTCTAATGCAGTATAATGCCACAAAGTGTGCCAAAGAGCACGATTTCGCGTTTTATTCATCCAGCCCTGTCAGCCATCTTTCTAAGGTCGTAGGTCCATTGAGATGGGAGGCGTCCTACACTACATTTGACAAGGCGTGGTCTCTATTGCGTTTAACATGTTGTTACCATATTATTACATGTTTCGTAAACTTTTAAAGTTATTCTGTTTAGGTGCTTTGTATGAAACAAGTTATTTTGGTAGCTAAAGGCGCTAATAAGAAATGTAAAATAACAAAACGAGATTTAAATTTAACAAGATGACCTCTATCTGCGTAAAGGTCTATGGCTGGGCCTTCAGTAATACAGTTTAAAATTTAGACCAACTCCCAAACGTGATTTTTGTGAGTGACAGAAGTTTAAAACGCGCCATGAAAGTTGTAACTTAGCTGCGGATTCGGTGGGGGGTAGTCGAACGAAAAGCATGGTCGATCTATTTTAATAGTTTTTATTACCATTTAAAAAGCTTTTAATAACTTGCACTCAAGTTTAGTGTAATTTGTGTTCTAATGTTTGGTAAAGTAATAAAAATGTGAAACTATTGAAATATCATTGCATTTAACACCGCATCGAGTGTCAAGTGACTGTCTCAAGACAACTTGCTTTAGACCCGCTTATTGAAACCTGCTTCTACGGGAACAGTAGCCTTCCCTAAATCCATGAAAAACAATAAGCCTTTGACTGCCACGACACTAGACACAATAGAAAATCTATTGTTTGGGGGTCACCGGTGACAACCATGGCGCTCAATGTGATTAAAACTAAATACTAGTAAACGTATGTTTGACAGAAATTTGACATAATAACTTTTTAATTACGTTCGTCAATGAGTTTTTGTTTTATGGTTTATAATGTTTTCTGCGTAAAACAAAAATAGTTACAAGATTTCAATTTAATAGTAACACCTATTTCGAGTGAATCAAAAATTCGTAAAATCGTGAGCAATAGAAATGAATTTCATGCACGAATTGTTTTCGTGTTCGAATTTGAAATTCATTTCTAATGCTTCAAAAATACGTCTCTGTTATTTATTGTGAACACTTTATTAAGTATTATACTCGACATTGGCAGAATCGCTGCTCTGCTTGTAGACCGGGATTGAGTCCATAAAATAAACTTAGCTGCAATTGGGTTATTAGTAATACTTTTCATGTACCAAGTATCGTTTTATTACATTTTCATCTCGATGCAAGTTGGTAACTTAAGTTTATTCAAAAACTACAAACAAATCATCTACTTAATAGGTATCACTATGGTTAATGTAAATCGCTGATATGGAGAGGGGTTTTCTAACACAAGTATTTATTTACTTAAAAGGAAATCCTCAAACACTAATAAACAATAATAAACACACTAAATTTGGGTACAGAATAAAGAATTTGTATTTGTATTAAATGAGTAAATTAACTGTAGAAATGTTTTAAAAGAACTAATGATAGGCAACGTGTAGCTTAAAAAAAGCGGCCAAGTGCGAGCCGGACTCGCCCATGAATGGTTCGGTAGCAGCAAGTAACATATTAAAGTTCTTGTAGTTCATTGTAACTTTGATCGATGTTTTAATAGTGTAAATTGCTGTTTACGATATAAGACTTAATAAAAAAAAACTACTTACTGGATCTCGTTCAAACCAATTTTCGGTGGAAGTTTGCATGGTAATGTACATATTTTGTTTAGTTTTATCGTTCTCTTATTTTAGAAGTACAGGGGGGGGGACACACATTTTACCACTTTGGAAGTGTCTCTCGCGCAAACTATTCAGTTTAGGAAAAAAAAATATTAGAAACATCAATATAATTTTTGAAGACCTATCCATAAATACCACACATTGTATGGGTTTGATGAAATTTTTTTTTAAGTTTTTAGATGAGAGGTTTTACTTTTACCAACTCCGAAGAGGCAGTGATAGCGTTCAATCAGCACGTAGAAAACATGCCTCCAGATCTGTGGTCCTCCTGTTTTAAAAAATGGTTCATTCGCATGAAAAAATGTTTAAAATGTAAAGGAGAGTATTTTGAAAAGCAATAAACATAATATTTTAGTTATAACATGTTATTTTTTTAAGTTAGGCAAAACTTATAGTGTGACCTACGTATTGTCAATGCATTTGTGACGAAAAGGTAACTAATTTGTTACTCTTTTAAAGTTTTTGTTCAATTAGCTAATTGTTATTAGTTGCAAAGTTTACAGACACGCAACCCATTTATTATGCAAATGGGCTTTTCATGTCACTTTAGCTTTCAGTGTAAAAGTAACCAACACCATTTTTAAATCCAATATATTGAAATGCCAATGTCATCAAGTAAAAATGAGTTTACATTTACTCTTAAGAGCTCAATATTTGAATGGCGCTCAGATTTAAGGTCCCGTTAGTACGCTGTTGTATACAAGGTGTTAGATTATCACCGAAGTAAAGCCGAAAAATTTATGTGGTCCTCTTTTATTAGTTAACCACCTTCTAGGTTTATTTATTTTATTTATTAAACTTCATTGCACAGGTGAGTACAATTGGCGGACTTAATGCTGTACAGCATGTAACTAGATTATATTATTATCTAAAAATCCCCGATTGCGTCACTGACTCACTGATGATCATCAAAATTATTTTAGGTCCCTGAAGTCCTTGAAAGCTAAAATTTCGTATGTAAGCCAGAATTAGTATACAAACAACAAAAAAATTCTGAAACTTAGAACTTTTACCCCCCCCCCCCCCCTTTAACTAGGGAAGGGAACTTTACCAACCCCTTTAACTAGGGAATAGAAGTTGAATGAGACTTCCACAAAATTGATGCTAGAGGTCGAAAAAAATAATGAGTTCTTGTTATAAACAATAATTTACATATTTCAGTTTTTTTTTGTAAATTACCACAAAAGAATAAATAAACAAAAATATTGTCATATAGCAACTTACTAAAAGAAGTAAAATCCCACAGAAAACATTTTTATGTAAAATGTTGCCGTGACGAGACCAAAATGGCAAGCACTGTCAAAATGTTATCAAATGGGCTAGTTTCCTAAAAAAATCGAATTAGTCCGTCAGTTGGATTAACAGAAAATATTGGACACTTATTTTTTCTTTTCTGAATCAAACAAAAAATGATGAAGATATAGCCCGTTATGTTCCGCGTAACGTCGCGCCTTGCGACACTTTTTAGCAAGACGTGACGTCACGTGCTCACTTTGATGCGCTTCATCTTCGTCATTTTTTATTTGATTGACAAAAGACAAAATAGGGGTCCAATATTTTTTGATAATCTAACTGAGGGACTAAATAGAATAATCATTTTTTGACCCAGGAAACTAGCCCATTTCGTATAGAGCCAAGCTTCTAACTCTACACGCCCTAACTCTACAAGCCCTAACTCCACAAACTCTACACCCCAGTCAAAATATTAGCCTTATCGTTACTACAAGAACTATTGTAATAGAAAAGTAATCTTTTGCCACTGTCACCTTACGCCTATAAATCAAAAAATTAAATAAGTTTATTGATACACTTTAAGTGTTGATCCCAAATTTTAAAGTAGTTCCTAGGTAGTTAAAATTTAAACTTAATTACATGCAAGTATTACAAAATTACACAAGCATGTAGGTTGTCTGGAACAGATCGCTTTTGGCGATAAGGCCGCCTAATTGTACATAACTGTGTTTGTTTAAAACCTTTAATGTTTTTTTGCAATAAAGTGTCTATCTATCTATCTACTTAATTATATTTCACTATCAATCAGCAATCCACTATCGAACTAGAATTGAACCTCTCTCTCAAATTGGGAAGCATTACTATTATCACATTTTTAAAAGTGTTAACAATAAGAAGCGATGTGTTAAGATATAATTTTTGTTCAAATAAATGATTTCCAAACTCGAAAACTGTGTTGGGAAATAAATAATAAAAAACAGATAAACATACCATTATTTCTTATCTGTTTATATTTTTGTTAAGGTAAATAGATTAATCTGCGGCTATTTCTAGAAAAAAATATCAAATACTGCTCCTAATTTTTCAATTTCTGTTTACACTCGGAATCCGCTCTTAATCCTATTTTTCTTCAAACTGTCGATACTAGATTGGCATGTTATTTTCAGCTTTCAGCGCTTGTTATTTCACGATTTCTTATATTTTGTCCCTTCCGAGGAATAGAATACCATTCCTTTCCTTTGATGCTGTTTTGTAAATTCAAATATTAATTTGTAATAGTTAGTCAAATGATTTGACTTGGCATTGGATTGCGATTAGGAGTAGGTACCTTCTCATTATCCTCATCATTCTCAACAGCCAACGTCAGTCCACTGCTAGTTATAGGGATCTCCTTAATGCACGCCACTGAGCCTGATCATAGGCTATTCTTTTCCTTCCGCTGCCACCAGCTTGGCGTATAATATTATTATCATTTCAGCCATAGGACGTCCACTGCTGAACATAGGCCTCCCCCAGTGACTTCCAGATTGGCCGGTTGAAAGCGGCTCGCATCCAGCGGCTCGCATCCAGCGGCTTCCTGCAACCTTTACCAGGTCGTCTGTCCACCTTGTAGGTGGACGTCCTACGCAGCGCTTGCCGGTACGTGGCCTCCATTCCAGAACCTTTCTGCCCCATCGGTCGTCAGTTCTACGTGCTATGTGCCCCGCCCACTGCCACTTCAGCTTGCTTATCCGTTGGGCTATGTCAGCAACTTTTGATCGTTTACGAATCTCCTCATTCCTGATTCGATCTCGCAAAGAAACGCCGAGCATAGCCCTTTCCATAGCACGCTGTGCGACCTTGAGCTTTCTTATGAGGCCTATAGTGAGAGGCCACGTTTCAGTTCCATATGTCATCACTGGTAACACACACTGGTTGTAGTAATAATAATAAATAATATTATCATTACTACGAATTGTCCAAGAGCGTTCCGCCCAATGCTGCATTTGCCAAATGGCGGTCTACTGAATCGGTATTCGGAAAATGTGACCAGCACACTTCCACATATGCTTGTTTATCCTTCAAATTGGTAAGGTTACTTTTTATCCTGAATATTATTCACAATAGGCTAGTTTCCTGGGTCAAAAAAAGATTATTCTATTTATTCCGTCAGTTAGATTATCAAAAAACATTGAACCCATATTTTGTCTCTTGTCAATCAAACAAAAAATGACGAAGATAAAGCGCATCAAAGTGAGAACGGGACGTCACGCCTTGCTAAAAAGTGTCACAAGGCGTGACGTTACGCGGAATGTTAACGGGCTATATCTTCATCATTTTTTCTTTAATTGATAAAAGAAAAATACGTGTCCAATATTTTCTGTTAATCCACTGACACTGAACTGACAGACTAATTTGATTTCTTTTAGAAAACTAGCCCATTTCTGAGTAGTCGTGATAATGTTCTCATGTAACCTAAAAAGTTCCATTAATTAAGCTGCTCTCGTTACGAGTATGCCCAACGATCTCGGATGTTACGGAATTAACAAGACTAAGATCTGCGACTAATATTGTCTCTATTTGGAGATCTTACCCATTACCTGCAGAAGATCATCATATCATAATTTCAGCCATAGGACGTCCACTGTTGAACTTAGGCCTCCCTCAGTGACTTCCAGATTGTCTTCTTTTGAAAACACACCTTGTATAACATCGAAATCAAACGTGGAGCGACACAAAGCGAGCGACGCATTAGGATGCCAGTCACGCACCGACGCTCTCTCCCCCAGATGGACCGATCGGTCTGTGGTCTGCCTGGAACGTACTACACTCGTATGTGCTGTACCTACATTATGTAAAACAAACACTGGCTTAATATTCTAAAGGATATTTATTGCTTTATCAAATTACAAATCGTATATAAAAATGAATCTCTATTTCCCTTGGTCATTGCATCACGTGTAAACGGTTTTAACAATATCGCTAATTATTGTGTGTTGTGTTAATTGTTGTCAGGAGAAGGTTCTTTTATAAGAAAAAAATAAGAAAATTGCGCAGAAAATCTTCAATAATAAACTAAAGACCACGCGAACGAAATCGCGGACAACAGCTAGTATCAGATAAAATTACATTTCGTTTTTTATTTATTTAATTGTGTTAAGGACCTCAGAATCGTATTTCGACAATAATGTCATTCCTATGTTATAAACTGTAGCCGCTTTTGAGTAGGCTTAGCCAGGAAAGGAACACTCCGAAATCATTCGAATTTAAATCAAAATCGTGTACAATAGCTACTTTACTAGTTTCATTCTGCCTTTTAAATTTCACTCTATATTTTTTATTCAATTATTTTATTATGAATTCGTAGTTTCCTACGAAACTACGTATGGAAAATAATACTGTATCGCATCATTTAATAAGTTCAAAATATAGAGGTCTTAGATCTTGACATCTTGTCAACATTGTACAAAAATTACACGCCACGATTTTTGACCCACTGTACAAGCTCGATACGATGCTACTATACCTATACTATACGATGTAGAAGGCTTGTGAAATGCTTTAGGATATCTTTCAAGAAGCACAAACCACCAAATGAATAATATTGACCCAAAACAAAAATACCTAGATAACACGCAAATATTGTTATTACCTTTTTACTAGGAATCAGTCAACCATTCAGTCTTTTAGTCAACAAACATATGTATATACTATAGAGTGTTCAAATCACAATAACACTTTCTGAGAATTTCTTATAAATTCAGCAAAATAGTAAGCTCATATCGAAAATCTGTGGGTCTACGGCAGAACTACTTCGGTTTGAATCGAATTATTTGCGGGGAGCCGAACGAAACGTCAAATATAGCGGCAACAGTTGTGGCTGAGTGGGCTTGCTCTGTGATAAGAGGTAGCGGATACGGTTTCTAAAAATAAAGAAATCATCATCTGCTATTAGGAGTCCACATAAGCGTCCCCCATAGAACACAGCAAGTGGCTCGTCAATCTACCGGGTGGAAGGCCTGCTCACGCTGCGTTTTCCAGTTGGTAGTCAACCAGATCAGATCAGACTTCAGAAGCTTTGTTCTTCAAAGGTTAACAGCTCTGCGAGTGATGTAGCCTGCCCATTGACACTTTGATTTTGCAATTCGAAGAGCTACTTAGGTCGAAATAAATAAAGGTCCTAATAAAAATAAATACCTCTATCTATAGTAATACTAATGGCGACTAAATAACGAATAAACATATGGTAACGCCATAATATAATTTATCGTTATTAATATTTTAAAATTTCGCGCCTCATTTGATAAGCTTATATTGTGTGCCTTATGTTAGCAATTTTTTTCGCTGGCTGACACTTTGTGACCTCATTCATAGTCTTTCCTTTCCCCTGCCCAATGCGTTCGATCTGGCAGTTCGATCCGAAAGCAAACATGTGCCGTATTATGTGTCAACTGATAAGCATCTTCAGTGTCTCAACTTACTGCGAGGTTTTACTGTGAATTAGGAATGGTGCAAAATTTGTTTCAATTGCGTCGGGAAACTAAGTTGTGTGCGTGCAACCTTCAAACTCGACTTAGGTGGCGTAACTCCACCTAGGTCCTCGCCGCCGTTCAAATAGTCCAGCCATACTACCCCTGTACATGCCTCCATTTCTTGCCTATCCTATTGTCACTTGCCATTTTTTCCTTTGAAAACCTCGTGCTGGCCCGTTCGACATTATCATACTTAAATTTATACATTTAATTACTTCCATGACTCAGGTAGCCATCACACAAACATTTAGCTTTTGCAGGATTAAAACCTGCGGCCGTTTGATTTTTGTAGCCTCGTGCGACCCAGACACATTCTGAACTTACTATTCATTATGACCTTGTTCATGGTCTTTCATTGTGAGATCGAATCAGACGTGACTGAACTGATGACTGAAATGGTGATAAAGATGATAATAATGACCATTTAAACCATTTTAACTATATTAGTCCATATAAACTAACAAAATTGTTTTAGTGCTTCAAACAAATCAAATGGAAAATTTCTACACATAGGTAATGCATAAAAATCCCTTTTAAGTCTTTGAATAATGTATCAGTTAGAATTGAAACTTTTAGGGCAAAGTTATTATATTAAGTAGATAAAGTTTAATAAAATAATAAATATTTTTTGTTCAGCAATATTGATAGAAATATTATAAAAATATTTTTCTATTTAATCTGAAATCTGTCTTCTAAGACCACAGCCTTATTCGTCGTATATTAGAAGGAAGATTGTACGATTCACGAATTTCTTTTATTGTTGCGTGAAATATCGACAAGCGTGTAAAATACTTATCAGGTGTGCTATTGAATTTCTTGCATTTATGCTGCTAGATACAGTTATTGAAAAAAGTTTGTATCCCTTTACAAAGTGTCCTATTTGTACTGAAATGACGACGATACTAATAAAAAGAATACACTTCCCCACCGCCAACTGGAGGCGTGTCGTAAGAGGCGACTAATTCCTGTAGTACGAGGCTGTGCGAAATCTTATAAAAAAACTGCGCTCGCCAACCCGGCTGCCAAGCGTGGCGAGTATTCTCAATACCCCCTGATGATAAGTCATTAGGGGTCGCCTCTGTTCAGCAGTTACATCCACTGCTGAACAGAGGCCTCCCCTAATGGCTGAAATGATGATGATGACGACGATACTAGTACTAGCAGTGGTACGTATAATTAAACGTGGGTTGTTTTTTAGCATGCAGAAAAACAATGCTGGAAACGTTCAAAGGCTATCATGCAACTTTGACAGAATATAGGCGTCAAAATATGTCTTCTATACCTATAGTATATATTAAGACTATGATAGTAATCATAATTATTATAAAAATTGAGACAATCATCATTTCAGCCATAGGACGTCCACTGTTGAACATAGGCCTCCCCCAGTGACTTCCAGATTGGCCGATTGGAAGCAGCCCGCATCCAGCGGTTTCCTGCCACCTTTACCAGGTCGTCTGTCGCACTGTCTGTCATACTGAGACAATGAACTTAGACAATTGACAACTCATCACATATTTCGAATTGCAAAGATAAATTGCCTAAATAATCCAATTTGCTCGCAGAACTAACTGGAAAGAGGTTCTCGAGTGGTGACCACGAACTGGAAGACACAGCGAGGCAGGTCTCCCACGCGGTGGATTACGACCTAGTCAAGGTTGCAAGCCGCTGGACGCAAACGGTTCTTTATGGGAATATATCCAGCTGTGGACTTCCAGAGGCTGATGATGATAATGATAACAAATCAGTATTAAGAGGCCGTTCACCTTTTTTCAGTGCAAAATTGAAATACAAATCTATGCTTGTGTGCGTCTATGATGCGGGATAAAGCGTAAACAATGTTGATCCTATAAGAGATAATATAGATAATTTATTAGGAAGTGGACGTCCTACTTAGGTTTGAAAAACAATCGGTTTTGCGCGCTTTATTTTATAGTTAATTTTGACTTATGTTTACTATTTATTTTTTTGTTTTTTACATAAAATAAAAATTATATTATTTTAAAACTATACCTGAAGATTATTGTGTTGTGTTTGAATCTTATAATATTGTGTTGCGTTGTTCATAACAACAGAAAAATAAATGATATTTAAATGGAAATTTCTAAAATTTTATGTTATTTCAGCATTTTTTTTTCTGCTATATTTTGTAACAAAGTAAAAAAAGTATTCAACCTATGTGCAAATAGACCATTTCTTCAATTAAAAGTTAAAATTGAATTGTCAGGATAACTTGTAGTCTCTTGTAAACTGATGTTCAAACGTAACTCGAACGTCATTTTTCTGAAATAACGGTAGTTCTTTTGGTGATTCGCGCTAAATGCAAGAATAAGAACTAATCTTTTAAAATCACGTGTTATTTTGTTTCAATTATCATTCACGGCTTTACAATCAGAGAACAAAATGTACGGAAATACGACGATTTCTAGGTCGGCCTCTTAAGTGTAGTGACTACTTACTATTAATATCGTATTGTTATATATTAATGGTGCATGCAGTTTTATATATTAATATAACACTGCATGCACCATTACAAGATAAGTAAGGTAGTTTATCTATAAAATAGTAACTTATAGTTATTTATTAGCGACTTTTTGGTTTATTTTACAATACTTTTATTTGTTTAGCTTTGTTATAAATAATTATTTTAAAAATATTGTCTCCTTAGAGTTTTTTTGGATTGATAAATAACTGAACTTTTTACTTAAAATTTTACGACTTTAGTACGATAATTTATTTATATTTCTTGCCGTGGCCGTCTCTAATTAAGACATCACTTTGTAATATAACCTTTAACCTTATATACCTTAATGTATAAATCAGGTACTAAGTGATAAGTAAGTGTTTTTTTTTAAGTAGGATAGCAAAGCTTAATATGTTTGTGGGTTTTTCAAGCAGGAATACCTCTTACTTAATCTACATTAAGGAAGAAAATCACCCTAAATTCTAAAGAGAAAACTTGAGGAAAATATGTTACTTGAGAATGCTTCGCCTTCCTTAGATTCCCGATTTCTTGGAAATTATGGTAAACTGTTTTGAAGTGGTGCTTAACTTTGTAACGTGTATTAGTAAGATCTAAAGAAGATAAAGTTAATATTAAATGATAACACAATTTATAAAATTAGGTCAACTGCTGACAAAAAGTTACAGACACTTAATAATTTCAGCCATAGGAAGTTCACTCCTGAGCATAGGCATCCCCCAATGACTTTCTTTGTGGGGGAGGTGGATTGCCAATACTCGAATCCCACGCTTGGCGGACGGTTGGCAAGCGCAGTTTTTTTATAAGATTTCGCAAAAAGACGCTGCTGCCCGTCTCGTGCTACAGGAATTAGTCGCCTCTTACAACACGCCTCCTGTTGGTGGTGGGGAAGTGTATTCTTTAAGACCGTCCCCACATGGACACAGACGCACGCCTCGCCAAGACCAATGAACAGTCGTCGCAGCGCTTTCAGTCGAGCCGAGGCGAAGAGTCAGTTTTCACGCTTTGCAATTATCTCTACAGAGCACTTATCTACTAAAAAAACATTTTTTTAATTGAAAATAAAATTAAGAGTCCAACCCTAACGGTAAATTTAAGTAATTAAAGGTATTTATCTCAACCAATACTCCTAGTTTCGGTACTTTATGTATACTTGCCAAGATAGTCGTCATTTAGTGTGTAGTTCCGGTAATATTCCGCTACAATACCGAGATTTAGGATCAACTTATGGCTGCTCCTCGGTCGTAGAGATACTCGTATAACTTGTAAATCAAAGGATTTATTACTACGTTACTGCCGACTTTACTTATCTGAGGTAGCTAGGGAATAAGCTAGGGTTACCTTAAAGCGGTCTTAGAATGACGTCATTGAACCTTTTCATACGGATACCAAACTGTGATGTCTTTTTTTGTTATTTTATTTTAACAATTCTAAATTAAAGAAGTTCTGGTATACTATTGGTAAAAACATACTTTAGTCTAGTACATTATTACAATTTTTTTTAAAGAAATGTAATTCTTAAATTTACCAGACCTCGAAAAAGAAATTGGCATGTTGTTATAATGCATTGACATAAATAAAAATAAAGCAGAGACGATTACTCTGTACTGCTTTTAGATGTCATTTTGGTAAACCTAATATTTGGGTCAACGTGAAAATGCTGGCGCAATCAGCTCCGAGGTAAATATTATTTTTCCGAGACACTTTTATAAATATAATAAATAAATACAATCAGCTAGATACTACGCTAATTATATGTTATTTAGCCTTAACTAGAGAATTTAAAGAATCTCAACAAAACTTGTTCTAGATTTTAAACTAGATGTATTTCTTTAACCGCCACAACAAAGTATGCTCGTATTAATTGCACTCCTCTTTAACAGACCACTAAGTTACTTTTTCAGTTACTTTTTACCCTTAATTACACTTCAATTCACTTGGCTTGTACTTTTTAAAGTATCACAGTAGAAGTACATTCAGTAGGATTAAAGTGTTTTTCACCACCCTTACACTTATGTTACGTTTTGCGGAAAGTCCGTCGCCGGTCTTAAGCGACGAACGCATCAAAATTCCTTCATGGTTCTGAAATTCACATAGTCATGTGTTACGACATAAATAATTTTGCCTACGATACTACACAAGTTTCTAAGTCAGCTAGACGTGTCAATGCAGAAAAGTTTGTTTTTAATATTGTCTCAGTGTGTCCGCTTGTCATGACCGGCAAAAAAGACGGACCAGGCCCCTGATTCAGAACGACAGCTAATTGTCAACCGATAAAACAAGTGACACTAAATGATTTAGCATTAGTGTCACGTGATTTATCGGTTGACAACTAGCTGTTGAAGGTTACTGGAGCCTGTTGGTGAAAATTTATGATTACATAACGCACATTCACTGCTGTTTTCGATGTCATTCTGGTATTGACACACACGTACGATTTGTTGTTAAATATAAAATACTTACAAACAAAACGTCTTGCGTTGCCGTTGCCTGCCGGTCGCTGTCAATAATCTGCCCTTATGGCAACCGGCCAGCTGCCGAAGGTCGCGCGACTGGCGCCGCCTAGGTGCAAAATAAAAATCATAGTGGCCTGCCTACACGATTAATATATTCCATTAAACAAGTTTCAACTTGCAAGGCCTAATTGACTGAACCTACTGTATTCATATTTATTGTAACAGTACAGCCAGCAAATAATTGTACTGTGTAATTTATTAACTTTTTTACTGTCAGTGTTATAATTACATTACGTGACATGTGAGACTCGTTTTGGAGTCCTTGGGCAAAATGGGATATGTGGCACACCCCGTTGCGTGTGGGGACTGGTGTGTAGATATGGGCGCTAGTACTGGTTATAGGCGATGAGCGGATTTTTTGTAATATAATTGAGGCAACAAACCAGGCAGGTTAACTGTGCAACTGTGCTTCAATACTCAATACTACATTTAATTATCATCATCATCATCATTACAACCATAAGACGTCCACTGCTGAACATAGGCCTCCCCCAGTGACTTCCAGATTGGCTTGTTGGAAGCGGCCTGCATCCAGCAGCTTCCTGCAACCTTTAATAGGTCGTCTGTCCACCTTTTAGGTGGACGTCCTACACTGCGTTTGCCGGTACGTAGCCTCCATTCCAAAACCTTTCCGCCCCGTCGGCCGTCAGTTCTACGTGCTATGTGCCCCACTGCCACGTCACTATTGTCATTTAATGCTATATTTTAGCAGTTAGGTCTTACAATTTTGGCATCCAGTAGGGCACAGCAACTTTGGACAGAGGCAGGACGATCTTCCTATTTTAAACTTTATTCTATAATATAATATGTTAAACTGTCTGCGACAATTTAGAATAATAATTATAGAACAAAATGTGTATCTTCTTGTAGAATATGATGTCCACGATAAGTTAAAGATTTGAGTACATAGATGTCAATATACAATTAATAATTGTATTAATAATATTTAAATGGGTAATAAGTTGTGAAATGTCTTATTAATTAAGTTAGTAGTAATTTAAAAAAATATTAAATAGGTAATTAGTAATAAATCAAAAAATATATATATGTCACTGAAGTATAAACATAAATCAAAGAATATTTCTATAATATTACCAAATTATTATCAAAATATTATTTGTCTTCATTTTAGCGTTTTGTCCCTTTTCATGGGGTATTGTCATGTACCTAGTTCTGCTGTAGGCACATAAAGAGTACCTAATTTAGATCTGCAATACCAATACTTCATATTATTTTACGATGAACCTAGGTCTGCCTCTGTTTTGTCATTCTCTTAGCTTCAACTTCCCATATAGCCACCCCAAATCACATACAGTCAGCATCTTAGTTTTCAAAAGTACTGACTCATCTAAAGGACATAATTTTTATTTTTTTTATCCAACATACAATATTACATATCAATTCACATTATGCATAATTAAAATAAAATTATATCAGCAATAAGCGTCGTCAAATGGTTACAATCAATGGTTAGGACATAATTATCTAACTTCTATATTTGACTTTTGCCTAGTGATTTTGTCAGACTATTGAGATATGTTTTGCAATGAGAATCTTTTGGGAAATTAAACTACTTTTGATTTTGACTGTTCATCTCACTGAACAAGGTTTAGTTTCTAGTTGCTTAGACCGAGTATTTTTGATTGACGATCCGTGGGTGTCAAGTGTAAGCAACTGGACACAGATGCAGACATTTAAGACGGCTAAGAGAATAGTTCATTATCATAATCATCATTTCAGTCCACTGCTTAACATACACCTCCCCTAGTTATTTCTAGATTGGCTGGTTGGAAGCAGCCTGAATCCAGCGGCCCCCGCCGGCCGTAAGCTCTACGTTCTATGTGCCCCGCCCCTCCCACTGCCACTTCATTAGCTGAAACGTAACGTCTCGCTTTGGGCTTTAAAGAAAGCTCAAGGTCTCACAGCATGCTATGCAAAAGGCGGTTGTACGGTGATCTTTGCAAGATCGAACGAACGACGACAAACGAACGAACAAAACTTGCTGATATAGCCCAACAGCTTAGAAAATAGTTGCTTTCATTAAACATAAAATATTCACTAGTAGTTTGTATCCAACAAAAGACAAAAATGTGTCTACGTTTGCGCAGCGCCTAAGATTTTAATTTTCTAATTATGACATCGAACCAAAATGGTCCCCAATGACGGACTTTGAAAACATCTATTTGTAGCCACACCTCGATATTTAATTAATTGGAACGCAAATGACCACACTTCATTATCGCCGAAACATTCGACATCAGCGGTCAGCTAGTGGGTAAGTCCTTTGTAATTTCAAAATAAATACACTGTAATATGGCAATTTTACTCCTGCATCACTTTACTGGGGCCTAATCATGAAGCAGTGTTACTTCAACATTGATACATACAGGGTGGTCCGAAAGGTGACGTCCAAAAATTTTTTTTGGATACCCTATGTGTTACCCGATTTTTCGTAGTTTTTACATAATATACCTTGTATATTTGCATTTTTCTTCTCATGAATAAACCTTAATAAATCACTTTTATGGAAATGGCTACGTGATGATAAAATGGTGTTTTTTTAAAACTTTTTGACGTAAAAATACAACACTTTTTATTTATTGATTTACTTTAAAATATTTGCAAGTGAGCTTACTGAGTACTCCAAAGCACTCACATTACCAATTTATAAACATACATTCATGTTGATAGTAACTTATATTAATGGTTAATAGACAAAAACAATCAATCTATGTACAAAGTAGCCTAAGGAATTGGCAAACATATCGACGTCTTGTACGGTTTGAGTAATCTTATTTAATAAAACTTAAATTTTAATTAATTACTTCTTAACTCTGCTTAGTGTTTATGATTCGGAACCTATAAAACAGAATAGATCGGCCCACTTATAAGAGCAGAGCTCTCAATATTGATTAACCACAAAACACTGCTTCAATCCAATAAAATAAATATTAATGATTTGCTTCAAGTTGATAGCGCGAACTTGGAGCCACTCGTACAAAGAAACAAAACGACAATACACGTTAATCTTGTTGTGCCATATGGAGAGCCCGCGCAAACTGCGGCTTTTAGCACATCGGCAATTTTGTGACATCGCATCCGCGACTAAGCGACTGCATAGCGTTTTTGAGACTTTTAGATTTAGACTAAGTACCAGTAGCAGATTAAATTTGATTGCTGATGCTAAAAGTCGCAGTGAGCAGTGAGAGGCTCTACTCGCTGCTCGTATTCAAAACCTAAATAGGTTTGTTTTTTACATTAATTAACAGATACCAAGAAATTATTAAAGTAAAAAAATATATTGTTTTGTTTTTTAAGTTATTTGCTCTCGGACCTATACCTAGGTAGTTTTTTTAAATCTACTCACTCACTAGGGAGTATTGGATCCGACTAGTGATCACACTAGTGAGTATTAGATCCGATTATTTAAGTACTTATTAAATTCTGACAGTGTATTCGATTTTGAGTTTAAAATAGCTTTTTTTTATTAAACTAAAAATACTATGAACTGCTGTAAGCTTTTGTTGTTAAGCGGTCCTATGCGATAGCTTGACACCCATTAAGTTAACAATAACACGTAAAACACAAGATAGTTGCAAAAACAATTACAAACCATCATTTTACAGTAATGAAAATACGAATGCATAAATAATCCATTAAGGTGGTGTAAATTCTTGGTAGCAACCATTTAAAAGTGTGCCATGACATCTATTTAAATTCCGTCAAGACACTTGATTTATCATTTTAATTTTGTTTGTGAAGAAAAGACTGTTTTTGCTTTTGAAGATTAATCTAGGGATAGTACTTGTAGAACTAAAATATTTTTCACAAGATTAAATGTAATATCATTATGTTTAGTGTTAAAGTCTTAAAGAAAAATTTTGAAGATTTGCAATACTGTTTTTAGTTAACTACTGAAAATATTAGCGTCAGTTCAAGAAATAAATAAATATCTCACAACATCACATACATTGCTTTGATTCTATTGTAAGTAGCCAAAGCACTTGTGTTACAGAAATCAGAAAAACTTTGGTATCACAACACCTTGACCCGAGACAATTTTAGAAAAGTTATTTTCTACATTGACCGAACGGGAATCGAACCCGGAACCTCAGAGATAGCGACACCAAGTCCGGTATACTCGCCTCTCAGCTACGGAGGTATTCAAAGAAGGCGTTAACATAGTTTAATTATGGAAACACTCTAAAAAAGTCATTTTCTGACTACTTACTACAAATGTATCTGTTTTCTTACAAATAAAATAACTACTTATACTTACTTTACTCATTTAATGCAGGTACCTACGTCAATGTTCTTTATCATCCATCAGTGCATCTAAAATACTGTTCCCATTTTCCAGACTATAAAAATTACAGTTGTTTCCGCACAGCAACAATAATGGCGGCAATATTTTTGAGTGCATCACTGCAACCAACTTAAGCGCTGAATAAATGACATCAACTTTTAGCACAAAACCTACTCGCCCGGTCTACTAGATTTTAGTTATAAAAGAAAAAATACGCCGCCATTGCCATTCGAAAAAAGACTTTGTAACAGCGGGATGGAGTTTAAAATAACGTGTATTGTATCTCAAAAGATGGGTACTATGAAGCAGCATTTGTTTACCCCATATGACAATGACATGTCGTGTAGATTTTATCACAAATGGTTTACAGTCATTAGCGGAGGAGTATTTTCGGAGATCCGTTCCGAAATTGGTAACAATGACGACATCTTTAAAACTTGTGAGCTCAATAGCTTCGACTTTCTTTTGTTTTTTTTTGGTTTTAGTTCGAAATAAAAACAACACTGCTTAGATTCTGTTTAGTGTTTAGAGTTAGGCCGGCTGATTGTTAAATGTGTAATAATGAGGTCTGCTGGCTTCTGTTTAACGTTTTTATGTCTTGTTTAGATATTGTCTGTTAAGATAATATCCTTCTTTGAGCTGGGATCCCTTCGGATTCCTTGCTCTAGGGAGCAGTGGTAGCTCAGTGGTTAGAGTCTTGCCTTACATCCGTGTGTCGTGACTTTGTATCCAAGCATTCAGATAACAATGGAATTATAGCTATGGTCCAATAATGGTCTGTGCGTGTCTAAGGGTTTCGAAGATCTATTGGCCATAGATCTAAATTTACTAGTCTTGCCGCATCTCGGATCATGGTCAAGCATATTACGACTACGAAAAACAAAGCGCTAAAAGAAAGAAGGGCTTAGGTACTTACAATGTACAGACAACAGAAACAATCTACCACAAAACGTCAAATTTTCTCAATTGATTGAACTCGGTGTTAGATTTAAGGTTGAAAATCGGTTCAATGACCTTTAAATTTTAAATTCATCAAAGCAAAAGATCGATCAAATAGACAGCTCAGAAACCCGGACAGGCTTATCAGATAAGTACGTTTCCAAAAACACAGCGGTTTCAAATAAACTGTTACGCGATGTGTATCAAAATTTATATCCAAATAGCCGATTACATAAAAAACATCACAAATAATTAATTTCTACGTGCCTTGCGGGAGTGGCTAATAACAAACACTTTTTATTCAGTGGATGAATTTTTGAAACACAAAATATGAAATAAATAAATAAATCATTTATTTCCCAGAATATGGTTACAAAAGGTAGTTAACATCATAGATTATCCAGCATATTCTATCGCTATGCGACGTGCAAATATTATGTCAGTGTTAATTACATATTGTCAACTAAAATGCAAAATCAAATGTCAAAAATTATTAAATAACATTCTTAGGACCGCGACATTTCAAACGTACAATTAGATTAAAATTAAAATTATGTCAAAATATTATATAAATGTCAAATTTTATCATTCAAGAATTCGTTAACAGAATAATAGATCTTTTCTTTTAAAAAAATGAACAATTTATTTTTGAATTTCGTAAATGTCAGCATTTTCAAATCATCTGGAAATTTATTAAATATTTTTATAGCCATGCAATAAACATTTCTTGAATATAGTTTCAACTTTTGTGGAGGAATCGTTAAATTTTCACCCTTTCTGCCTCTGTATCCATTAAAGTCTTTGTTCTTTTTAAATAAATGTATATACTTTTTTACAAAAATCCCTATTTCAAAAATATACAAGCAGGGAAGTGGTAAAATGTTTAAAGCTTTGAACAAGGGCTTGCCGCTATCTAAATAATGAGCCCCACAAATTGATCTAATACATTTTTTTTTAACTTTAAAAGCTCTAGGCATATCAACCGAGTTTCCCCACAGTATGAGACCATATCGTAACGCGGATGAAACATATCCATGATATGCCATGACCGCTGCTTCTTTAGAAGCTACTTGCCTAACTCTGTTTAGTGCATAAACAAATCGATCAATTTTATTTATTAAAGAGTCGATATGATCTTTCCAATTACACAGTTCGTCTATAGTTACTCCTAAGAATTTCGTCGCATTAATATGTTCTACTTTCAAATTATCATAATTTACGTCAAATTTTATGTCATTAATGATTTTTGCTTTAAATTTAATATATTTTGTTTTGTCAAGATTAAGATTTAAATTGTTAAGTTCTAGCCATGTAACTATTTTCTTCAAATTCATATTGGAAATGTTGGCTAGCTCTTCTTCATTTTTACATTCAACAATGAGTGTGGTATCGTCCGGAAAAAGCAAACATTTTTGATTTGTGACATTTGGTAGGTCATTTATGTATAGTAAAAATAATAAAGGACCCAGAACACTACCCTGGGGAACACCACAACGATTATAGCGGTAGGAAGAGGAATATGTTTTCTTAACATTACCAGATAGCCGGGCAATTTCTATACACTGTTGACGGTCCGATAAATAGCTTTCTATCCAGGACAAGGCAGTTCCTCTTATACCATACCTTTCTAATTTGTTAAGAAGCAATTTATGAGAAACGAAGTCAAAAACTTTGCTCATGTCTAAAAATATTGCCAGTGTATGCATTGCGTTATTAAGATTTTGTGTTACTTCTTTAATAAGATGAAAACAAGCTAACGTCGTTGAGCTGTTTTTTCGAAATCCAAACTGTTCATTTTTCAGTAAGTTTTCCATTGAAATGAATGATGATATTTTATTATACATAACCTTTTCAAATATTTTCGATAATATAGGTATTAGGGTAATGGGCCGGTAGTTGCTTAATTCGTTATAAGAGCCATTTTTGTGCAAGGGTTTCACAACAGATCGTTTTAGTTCCGTCGGAAATAAACCCTGTTCAATTGAAAGATTTACTAGGTAAGCTAGGGGGGAAGAAACATAAATAGCACATTTTTTAATAATATTTAAAGCAAATAAATGATTATGATTTTTAACCGACTTAAAAAAAGGAGGAGGTTCTCAATTCGTCGGAATCTTTTTTTTATGTATGTTCAGCGATCATTCGTTACTACGTTAAAAAAATAAAAACCAACTTCAAAAAACTAAAACGCTAAAAAAATAATCTTAACACTTACGTACCTAATCAGTTACTTTTGAAGTCGGTGCCAGCCGATGAGAGATTCTATGTTTTCGTTTGCACCGACTCCAAAAGTAACTGTTTAGGTACCTACGTAAGTGTTAAGATTATTTTTAGCGTTTTAGTTTTTTGAAGTTGTTTTTTATTTTTTTCAACGTAGTAACGAATGATCGCTGAACATACATAAAAAAAAAGATTCCGACGAATTGAGAACCTCCTCCTTTTTTGTAGTCGGTTAAAAATCATAATCATTTATTTGCTTTAAATAGGTGGTTACAATGTTGCGAGACGAAATATAGTTACAAGTTGCTTAGGGCCTTTCTAAGGATTTTACCTTTTTGGGTAGGTTTACCCGTTCCTGACTGTACTTTATATCCTTGGACATCTGCATCGCATCAAGCGTATAGCACTCATGCTCGTATTATCGTAAAAAGATACCACAAAGCCTTTGTTACCCTTTAATAAACAGACCTCATAAAATATTGATAGCTGCGTAATTAAATTTCATGTCCAGTCAAGTGAAAATTCTGCTCATTAAATAATCAACCGAGTGAAAACTGCGAGGTTGTTTTGCAATAAACGAACAGTGCAAGTATTTCAAATAGAATTAATAGTAATAGTTAAAATACACTTTAGGATTCAACATAATAAAGTACTTTTATAGCAAATAGTTTTTAATCGACCGATAATTGCCTGTGCCTGCAAAATTTATTAAAAATAAACTGATTCTAGGAATATTATTGAATTTATATTCAAGAATCTCGAGTCTACAAAAAAAAAACTCGATAATTAACCTATACAAAAAATCGCAGAACATACATGGAGGTCATTTGGAGTTAAACGCTCTATTTGAGGCTATGCTTGACCTTTCTTACCACCAACAGGAGGCGTGTCGTAAGAGGCGAAAAATTTATGTAGCAAGAGACGGGCAGCAGCGTTTGCATGCAAAATGTTATAAAAGCTGCGCACGCCAACCCGCGTGCCAAGAGTGGTGAGTATTGGCAATCTCCCCCTTTTGGAGGAGGCATATGTTTAGCAGCGATGATAATTAGTCTTCAAACACCGTAAAGCTTATGAAAATAGAAATCAAACCAATGGCCGTAGAGCTGCTACTGATAGGGTTGAATTTGAATTTGACAGTTCTAAATTTTAATAGCACATTGTTAACCTAGGGGTGAAAGTAACTTATTTAGTACCGAGACGGGGTTTGCCATTAGTTCGAGGGACTAAATAAGTCTTTAACCCGTGGTAAACACTGTGCTTTTCATTACGAATACAAGGAAAGTAAAAATAAAAACATGAATTAGCTGTCATTTTTTTTATTTAAATTTTAACAAAACCGTACCAAAGATTATGCAATCACTACGTTCTACAACTCGAAAAAACAAAAGAAGATCGGATTGCTGCTTTCCCGCCTAACTTTTTTCTGTGGCCGGCCAGCTATTCAGCCATTATTTTCCATTTTCGTCATTGAAAAAATGGTAACTATTTTGCCCTAATCTTTTAAAGAAATAGTTGAAAGTAAACTTATAATAAGGTCATTAAAAAAACATTAATTAATGCATATCTTAATGTTACTTAATTCAATTTTACATCGCGCTGTTATTGAGTGGCTGTATAGAAAGTTGCAACATGGTTCAATAGAAATGTAAAAAAAGCTTTTAATAGAACTAGTTTTTACTTTTTATAATTTGACAGCTGTCAGTTGAAAACGATTCTCCCTAGGGCTGAGAAGCAATACTTTCAACCCGCTCCTCTGGCATCTTCAGACCTACTTTCCGAGTATGAGTAATGAAAAGTTATTTACTGTTGATGTATTGTGTTTGACGACCTCCGTAGTCGAGAGGCGAGCATACCGGACTTGGTGTCACTATCTCTGAGGTTCCGGGTTCGATTCCCGGTTGGTCAATGTAGGAAAACTACTTTTCTATATTGTCTCGGGTCTGGGTGTTGTGGTACCGTCGTTGTTTCTGATTTCTGTAACAGTGCTTAAGCTTATGATAGGATCAGAGCAATGTATGTGATGTTGTCCAATATTTATTTATGTTTATATTTATGTGTGTGTGTGAAAATAAACGGTTTAAAAACTGTACAAAGTTGAAAAGGTTAATATTTTAAAGTCAATTTACGGAACCATCCCAACAATCACTCTAGGGCTTGACCGTTTATTATTTTTAAGCTCCTCTTTGTTCGGGGAGCTTTTATATGCGTCAAATAACGGAGCGAACTTCGAATGAATTTTTATTTTTAAAAACAAAATTGTTGAAAAAATTAAAAGCCAGGTGCAATAGGAATAACTTAAATTATTTTAATTCTTAAGAAAGAAAACTTTATTTGCTTACACCATGGTTTGTAATGGTGAAACAAAAAGGACTTTTTTCAGGTTGGTCATCGATATAATTCCAATAAGCGCTCGTTTAAAAAAAAAAACTGCTACTATGTGTGTATCAAAATATATATCAAGATTCCACAAAATATAAAAGACATCCCATAAACTGGTTTCAAGGTAGCACTGCATAAATGGCTAATCGAACGTGTGTTCTACTTAGTCAAGGAGTTCTTAGATTATAAGCACTAATTTGTTGTTTGCAATTATTATTATTGTTATTCTGTTTAGCATTTTCAAACTTTTACATTTGTATTTTAATTTTAAATTGATTTATACAGGATGGCCAGAAAAGTGACGTACATATTTTTTTTTAGGTGCCTCGTGTTGAGAGGTATCTGAATCTCCCCTATGTATGAGTATGTATGTTCTACGATTTTTCGTAGTTTTCGAGTTACGATTTTTTTGTTCAGTGGCAAATAAATTATTCTGATTCTGATTCTGAAAATGTTAAAAAATGTATCTCATGTCTAGTATGTTTGCGTACTCAGGGGTTGACAGTTTCCCAACTATACTACGTAAAAAAGCAGGCTCACTTTTACGGCGGGTTCGTGGCAGCCGCAACAAAGTTCTGCAAGCCATCGCCGACAGTGGGGACTGTCCGCTTGTCGAGCACATGTGCCAGTTAACTCGCACTAAATTAGGTACCTATTAAATACTAACATAGGTATAAGTCTTTTTGTGCTACTATCTTTTATGGATCCCAGTTGTCTGATAAATAAACGTTTTTTTTTTTTTTTTTTTAGCCAAGTTAAAGTGGCATGCAAAATCAAAAATATCTTTAAACTAAACTAAAATCTAAATTATAAAATACATGTCAATTTGTCATAAATTCTACCTAACATGTCATATAAATTTATTCAATGTCAAGACAATTTAATTATATTTCGATAGTCTAAAAAATATTACGATTAAGCCATATAAATATATTTTTTTGAACAATCGAATGTTTAATACCTACCTTAAATTCATTTGGAATCTAAATAAAGATTCTTACATTTGTGTTGTACATCACGGATTGACACCAGGATGGAATTAAGTCCACCTTTTGTACGACACTAATCTGTGCAACGAAGTTTAAATAAACAAAGAACTAAAACGTCACAATAAACTCTGTCTATGTGTGCATACTATTGCCTTTTGCGGTACCTATTAGGGAACGCGCCTACTGTTTATCATAGTTCAGTTCAATAGCAATAAATAACTAACAACCCTATGGGCCTTACTACAAATAAGATAGACTAGGTTTAAACACTGCCTAAAGATTAGCCAACCAATTAAAAAGTATGGTGACATAACCGAGACATGTGTGATGTGTCAATATTCCAAATTGTATGGCTACTCTTTAGACATGGTTTAAACCATTTTTGTAGTAAGGCCATATATGTCTATACAGGGTGTAACGAAAAGGTGAAATAAAACTTTAAGGGGTTATTTTACGCCTAAATTACATCAACTTTTTCTATGGGACCAACATCGAAATCGCAAAAAAAAACACTTTCCCATACTAAAACGCGACCAGCTGGCATCAGTTTGTATGGAAACGTCAATTTTTTTTTTGAGATTTTGATGTTGGTCCCATAGAAAAAGTTGATGTAATTTAGCCGTAGAATAACCCCTTAAAGTTTTATTAATTACCCCACACCAAATGTCAGATCAGCATCCTCACTCAAGAACCGTCCAACTCCAACCCTCTGCCTTCTCCCACTTAGGTAACTACTGAGTAAGTTCAAGGGGGTACCCCTAATTCCGACACTTTCCAGCTTTTGCAAAAGTATGGGAACAGAAACGATGTCAAATGCCTTTTTTAGGTCAAGGAAAACCGTAAGGCACTTGCCCCCACTGTCCAGCTGATCAGTCATCAGGGAGGTCAGAGCTATCACCGCATCCTGGGTAGATTTGCCAGCCTGAAACCCATATTGGGAGTTAGATATGATCTTATACTTTTTGAGAAATTCTGCAAGTCTTTTATTAATAATCTTTTCTATTATTTTGGACAATGAGGGCAAGACAGATATTGGTCTGTAATTATTGACATCCTCTCTGCTCCCACCCTTATGCACCGGGGTAATGACGGCTAATTTCAGGCAAGATGGGAAAATCCCCGTTCTGAAACAGGTGTTAACTAAATGTGTGATTAATGGAACCAGTATATTGCTGGCTTTTAATATTACGCCAAAGGCTTTTAGAATTATTTATTGAGTTTTCCAAGAGTTGTCTTTCATAGTTACACTTAAGTTTTTTGATTAGTTTGTTACAAAAGTTACGGTATCGTCTGAATGTAACACGGAGGACTTCGTCGTGAGGATTTGAGCGCAGCATTTTTTGCATGTTGTTCCTATTTCTAATGCACCGTAGCACTCCTTGGGTTATCCAAGGTTTGATAACTCGTCGACTTTTAGGAATATATTTCGCATAGGTGTTCTTTTTTATTGAATCTGTGATGTTCGAAATTAATTCTTTAGATATGGTCTCTGGGTCGTCACAGAGTAGCAAATCAGATAAGTTTTTACACATTAGGTTCACTGCAGCTTTATCATAATCAGTTACAGTAGAAGTTTTCCTAGCTTTCGATTTTACATTAGCATTAGTAAGGTGCAAAAAAGTCATGGAATGGTCCGTAATCGATGTGGAGAGTACAGACACTCGTGCATTCATCCTTCGTTTATCTAATTTAAGCATTATGTGGTCTAGACAACTTCCATCACGAGTTGGAAGACTATGACCCTTCAAGACACTATGGGTGCTGAGCATATCAAGATAGTTTATGCGATTTTTTTTCGTATAGCTTTGTTCACTAGGATCATAGATGAGATTAATATTAATGTCGCCAGCTAGTATGACACATTTGTGCGACTCAATTGATTTAAGGTGGGAATTTAGAGAATTAATAAATTTATCCGCAACCAAGGTGGAGGGTGATCTATATATAGCTAAGATGGTACAATCAGCAGTCTCAATTTGTAAACAAGAGGCATCATCCAACACAATTTCTGTTACCTTGGCCAATGTATCATATCTAATAAATACGATGACACCATCATTTTGATTGTGGAAACGGGTACTATGGTGGGAAGCATAGTTAGACAGCCCAGGAATAGGTTTGTTTTCATGGGTCCAAGTTTCAGTCAATATTACAAAATCGGGGTTAAATTTAAGATGTGTAAGTGATACTAGCAGATCATCAAAATTACGATATATGCTTCTGATATTCTGACATACCAAAGTAAGGTCATTATCTTTTATGTAAACCCCTCTGTGTAAATCCACAATGTCACCCATAGACGCACTAGCAATTTCAGACCCGTCTAAGTCGTTTAATATGTTAAGAGCGTCATCCATTAGAAATTGTTATTAAGTCCAGGTAAGTGCTATCAATGAACGGGTGGTATCTTAAGAATGACTGAAGTAATAAAAAGGTCGGTTGAGAAGATATTACGTTTTTGTCAAAATAAAATAGAAGGTTGTGTAAATAATAGCTTGTTAACGAAGGTAATTTATAAAGACATTGTGTAATGGTTGTACATAATGATTTTATGTGTGTAAAATTGTGTAAGAAATGTGTAAGTGCAGGACTATAAGAGTATGTACCAGTGTGAGAGTGAATATTTAACTTGTTGGTGTGTTTAGGTAGTGGTGTATGAGTGTGTAATATATGTAAAAGTTTGTAGATATTTCCCAAGTGTCGTCTGAGTAGTGAACACATTAGCATATTTATATTAGTGTAATTAGAAATCACTAAATAGACACAGCGGAGCACAAGACCCCAGTGGGCGGCACCTTTTAAACCAAAACAATTAACCAAAAATAGTCAGTCAGCATTAAATAACTGTTGCACCTGTGCCTCGGACTTAACATTAATTATTTGCGAGTTTTCTGATTTTCTGACGTAGACACGCCCGTATGCGGTCCAGCAAAATTTATATTTACCAGCCTTCACCAAGTAATAATATTTTGGTTATAACATGTTTTTTTAAGTTACGCAAAACTTATAGTGTGACCTACGTATTATCTATCATATTTTTACAGTTGGTGTCGATAAATCGCTATATCATATCGTGTTTTGGTGGTCATGCTAGGGCTGTTTCTGTCGTGAACCTAATAATAATAACAAATAGTTCAAGTACAAAAGGCTAGTTTCTATACAAACAGGCCGACCGACCAATCGACTCGATAAACAGACCATCTCTTTCTAAAACTTTACCTACTTGTGTACATTCGCGCATGGACAGTGTGTAACTAACCGACCAGGCAGCATAACCTTAGGTATATTTGCGTGTTTGCCTTGGCCAACAAGCCTAGCTAGCTACTTTATCTTAACCAGTAATTTTACATCTGATTCTATATATATGAAAGACAGTCGGGTTAGTTACACCATTTATAAGTCGAGAACGGCTGGACCAATTTTTATGATCTTTGATTTGTTGAATTTGTCTCCGCCGCGAATAGCAGAATAATTATAAAATACAAGGAAAAAAATCACGAAAAAAATTATGTGTGAAGGGGCGGTACGAAGTTCGCCGGGACAGCTAGTTTGATATAAATCTTGATACAGTTTCTAGAAATCCCAAAAATGAAGGGTACTGATTTCAATGAAGTTTTATCAAATTTGATTTTACTCTCCGATGTTTGAAATTATTGAAAAGAATAGTATCAATTTGATTTTTTCAAGAACTACCAAGTTAGGACTTGAATGCTAAACTTCTAATTTGAAGTAGTCATGGGCAGCAATATTAAACTTAACCGGAGTATTAACAGTAATTTTGTTACAGTAAAAAGTTGGTTTTAAAATCATTAGTGCCTTATTAGTCTTAATACACATAATCAGGAGTCTAGTGTGGGTTTCTATCAAAAACTCAACCAATTACCACATGGAATTACGCACCGAGGTAAATTTAATTTAGTTTATTTTTATCTAGTTCAGGATGTAGTAAATCGATTAATCATCGTTGAAATAAAATAAAGTCAAAGTAAAACAATTACTTAACTTTTAAAGTACTTATACAATCCCTCTTTTTAAGTTTTTTTTTAAGTCCTTTCCGGCCAATCATGATGTCAATGGGGGGGGGGGGGGGGGCTATGTGCAGTATGGCCTTTTTGTTCCTATGGCTGAAATGATGATGATGATGAATGTCCTTTTTAAAAATTAAACAAATGTATGTTTAATGTAATTTTATGATTAGGTATTATTTTTGTTGAAAGATAACAAATTATCGATTTCAAGAATCCATCGATTGAGCACATCACTAACTACAAATGATGTGAATGACCTGTTGAAAATAAATTGAATAGAAAGCCAATGAAAGTGCTCTTGTTGAAATGGTATAATGGCATAATAAGTACAGCAGGCTCTCTCCTTCTCACCTAACTTACCAAGCAGAAAGAGGCAAACAGTTAAACAATACAGTTCGATGATAATGTAAAAAGTGTATTCAACAGGGCCACTATATCTGCCATGTACATATTAAAAGAACCACACTCAGTTGAGCAATGGCACTCACGTGTCACGACGCTGTTTTCAGTGGACCCTGCTAACTGAGCAACACAGACTGTTGTTGTCTGTTTGCATGTTGTAATTTAGATCTACCGTTTCCATTTATATTGTTGATGCGTGCTCAACACAAGAGGCGAAAATTATTAGCCGTAGTAATATTGGACCCACGTTGAAATGCTACGTCCTTAGAACGTTTATCTGTTCATATTTTGCTGATGAAATAGCTTGGGGACGGTGTATTGTTTTGATATTGGTCAGTAAGAAGGATAGTGAATGGGACATTTACCCTAATGTGCTCCATATTTTGTATATGAAATTTACTTCGGATTCCCGCATTTGGACTTAAATATGGTTCTTATAGCGTAGGTTGCCTACATAGGGTGACTGTTTATATGCCCAACATATTTTTTATATTTTAAGCACTCGTTTCCTGCACTCTTTCTGATGGGGATGTCAAATATTATATCGCAGTGACGAGTCACGTATTAGATCGCCTATATCGATCGGTCTATATATAGAGTCGTATTGTTTATTAAAACTATGCAATCAGTTAATGATATTAAACAACTTTTACTACAGAAGTTACAATAAAGTCGATTATATTTTGCCGAGGTTGACAATAATTGTGTAAGTATGAAAAATCTTATAGGAACCTCGTAATTGCAATATTAATTACAAGCATATAGCCAGCGTCTTCATCTTCGCAGACTTGTGTTATGCTATTAGCTCCCTTAGTATCATCTTAACTTATCAATATCTCTGTGTGCTGAGTTTTTAGCTAATTCAGTTCAGCCGCTAAACCTTGATTAAGTAACAAACGTACAAACTTTCTAATTTATGATATTATAGTTATGGTTTTTAAAGGTTTTACCCTTCATGTACTGTTCGTATGTTCAACAATATAAATAACATTTTCTAAGTTCTCAATTAACATGCTAACTAAAATTATCATGATGAAAATAGATATTTTATTGTGCAAGTGGCATTGTCATGATACCCCAGTTTTTATACTGAATTCGTGCCAGAAAAAATACCAATAACTATCATAGTCTACAAATAAGAAATTAATATCCTTGTGTGTTTCTATCTCGCTCTGCATTCCGCCCCTCTCTTCCCATCCTAATATCACACGACGCGACGTTCAGTTTTTCCTTTATCTGTTGCATCTAGCGAGGTACCAGATAACATTTTTTTGTACTAACGTACATTTCATCCTCATCTTATTTAGAAAAAGTTGTTTCTAAATTGACTTGAACCAGTAATCTAACCTTTTTATGTTCAAGACGAATCAAGAATAGAGTCGTTGAATACATAAATATTTATTTGACTTAGATACTTCTTTGGCCTCTGATTTACGATAAATACAAACAATTGTGATAGGAATGTGTAGCTAAAAAAATTGGTTTCTATTTTCCATTCTTTCTTCATTCAAAGAAGTTGCTGTGTAGAAAATATATTTACTCTTTCAGTCTCTTTCCAGGAATTGGCAGGAAAAATAACAAAACTATGGAAAAATTCAAAGCAATAGGCAATAAAGATAATTGGAAATCTATCTAGTTAGTTAGTTTCAGAGCCAATTAACTAGTCTGAATTGACAATAATCTCATTTACTATCAATATATTCCACTCACAGAACAGGCAATATACTCTAATATTCATGTTCTGTAATTCTAATTTACTCATAAAACAGTAATAAAAATATCTTAGTGTTATATTAAAGATATTGATAAAAAGGTATTAATATGCTATAAGATGTTCCTGACGCCAAATCACAGTTTTTGATTTTCAGCCTGTTTGTTTGTCCGAGTGTCACGCAAAAACTACTCTATCAATGCGATGGAAATTTTCATTTGATAGCATAACATGTTACTTACTAACTAAGTCTAACTACCTAAGTAACTTACGCAAATTAGTGATTGAAGCTTTGATTTTAGGAGCTATAATGGCAAATATTTGTACCATCCTGTGTTCTACATTGATAGTTAGTCTGGTATTGGCGACATAAAAAAATATTTACCGTATTTTTTCATCTCAAACTCGTCTTATTTCAAAGAAGTCCCAGCACAGAAATGAATGTGAAAATATACCGAGCACTAATATCAAAGATAAGAATGTTGTAGTTGCGTTTTATTAATATTACAGTTTTTTTCATCATACTAAAGATGTATCTCCACCCAAGGCAGGCAATATTCATAGGTTATTAAACAACGATGATTACCATGAGATGTTCTTATTAAAATACGAAACTTATGCTTTTGCGATTCGGGGTCTGAAAATCTTAGAGTAACTTGCAAGGTTCATATTAAGTGGTTTAGTAGTTTTTATCCCTTCCATTATAAATATGTAGCGACGTCAATTAAATTTAGTTTGTATGCTTACTTACTGATTTGGTGAATGCGCGTTTTCAGCGCAACTCAGACACGCCTCGCCAAAAGGCGCGCAGTTCGCACACATAAAGTCCATATTTTTATTTCTTGACGTATATTATATATATTGGATAACATCACATACATTGCTCTGATCTGATAAGTAGCTTAAGCACTTGTGTTACAGAAATCAGAAACAACGACGGTACCATAACACCCAGACCCGAGAAAATATAGAAAAGTTATTTTTCTATATTGACCGACCGGGAATGGAAACCGGATGCAATAAATTTTCTTGGCCAAAGTTGTTTGTCATTATGAGCATATCCAAACCCTGAAGTATTTTACACTAATAAATATTCACCTGTATAAAGACGAAGCGGTCAGATGGCGCGCGCGGGGCAACATATTCACGAAAAGCACCCTTATACGTTGTCGGGCTAAAAAAACAAGTCAGATCAAGAAGTTGAAAATGTTTTAAATTTCATAAGATTTCTTATCCAATTTCAAAAAACCATTGAGTTGTTGTTGTTACCTTTAATGCCGTTTACAGCATTTTTCACCGAATCAATGTCGTCTCGCGTCAAAAGACGGAAAGTCCTTTGAAACTGAGGCAGGTATGGGGAATAGATACATGACTACATGATGGATGGTTCCGGAATAAATCTCGTTTTCTTTTATGCAATGAATATGAAAAGAGATGTAATAAATGAAGTTGCAACATCTAGCATCGTTAGCTTTCTTAAACGCGATCTTAGCGCTGGTTTTCCAGGAGAGCGGCTCTGTCGTTTAGCGGAGTTATTATGAGTAAAAAGTAGGTATATTTGAGGTTACGGTGTCAAAAAAAAAGGTTTGTAGAAAACTTTGTTTTTATGTGTAACGTGTCAGTGGCATCATTACGAGTGTAGGTTTTGAGGTGGTTCCATATTTGATATCTGACCATGCGATAACGTTGGAACCTACTTGATAAATTATTATTCAGGGTGTAACGAAAAGGTGAAATAAAACTTTAAGGGGTTATTCTACGACTAAATTACATCAAGTTTTTCTATGGGACCAACATCGAAATCTCAAAAAAAAAAATGACGTTTCCATACAAACTGATGCCAGCTGGTCGCGTTTTAGTATGGGAAAGTGTTTTTTTTTTTGCGATTTCGATGTTGGTCCCATAGAAAAAGTTGATGTAATTTAGCCGTAGAATAACCCCTTAAAGTTTTATTTCACCTTTTCGTTACACCCTGTATATTCCTGAATTTAGAATAGAATAGAATAGAATAGTTTATTTGCGTATTTAAAGTTAGGTTATTTATATTTTAGCTTTTCAGCCTAGTTTACTTAGACCGGATTCGACCAAGCTGGTGTAAGTTTTAACTTGAGAGTATACCACTGCTTAATCTAGAGTAAGCTGATTTTTCATTCTACCAACCACTAATCTATGAAAAATATTTAAACGGGCGATTTTGACAGTGTATTAAATTATACTGTGAATAAGTAAATGTCAAAATTGTCACCTAGAAACTGTCAAGTTGTATAATCTACCATTGGCATTCTGTTATCCTACAAAATGTGATTGTTGTGGCAATTGATGAGAACCTAGAAGAAAAAGATTAAATGGATTTTAGTAGGTTTATCCATTCGTTCATCATTCACAATAAAATAAAACTGAGTATAGTGTATTCCTGAAGTTGCAAAAACGCAAACGAAGTTATCAAAAAGTAAATTTAAGAAGTAAAGTTATTCCTGTAACAGTTAAACTGGTTTAATTTTGTGTTTGGTCGAATCGGGCCTTAATCAGTGTTTTCAGTTTTCGATGTTTGACAGTTTGTGATGAAATTATTAACGTGTCTTAAATGACGTAAACGGTTCAGAGATCATACTATTACTACGATAGTATTGCTGTTTTTGATACTTTATTTCAATAGTTATGGATTGATTCAGCAGCTGCGGCTGCAACGCAGTCGCTGCAGCCGCGATCCGTCAATCGCAATGAAAATATCGATTTTCACAGAAGTTTTTATTCATTCTGTAACAATTACCAATTTTTTGTTACATTGCATTTACTTTTTGTCGAATGGTTTATACCACAAAACTAATTTCATCGAATTTTAATGAGATTTAATATTTTGTACATTTATCGATAAAGTATTACATTGATGATGATATATATATATATTTTTTTAATTACTTGTCAAAAATCTTAACTGGGTTAGGTTTGGTTAAAACAGTGACCACAAACGTACAAAGCGCTGAATTAAAATTTTCAGTCAAAAATTGTGTCCTTGTAAACCGTTAAAATACATTCACTTTAATAAATTTATTAGGATAAATATAATTAAATGAAATACAACAATAATCATTTTACATACATTATTCATTATAAAATTTTATCGATGAAATAAAATAAAAATTCGATAAACAGTTTTTTTTGTTAATAAAAGCAAATACGAGTACGAAAGGTTTTTTTTAGGAAAAAATATTCAATGGTATGAATGATCGATTGGTTAATATGTGAATAAAAAAATATGTGTAATGAAAACCGTGAAATAAATAGTTTTCTATGAATTGAAATTCCATGTAAAAAAATCTGTGTATTAATAGACACCCAGCTGCAGTTTAGCTCGGAATGCTACCCTAACGACATTCATTACAGTGTAAATAAAATGTTATTAAATAAATAGTTTTTTATGAATTGAAATTCGATGTAAAAAAATCTGTGTATTAATAGACACCCAGCTGCAGTTTAGCTCGGAATGCTACCCTAACGACATTCATTACAGTGTAAATAAAATAATATTTCTTAATTTAGATAGTAACGTGAGTCGAGCGTGGGTTCAATAAATATCAATAGGTTAAGACGTTGGCGCTATAATCTAGTAAATTATTTGATAGTAATTGTGTTCGCCTCTACCCAGTAACGCATGACAATAATGTTGTCTACCTAGGTATTAATTATGAGATTAATTTAATATATAGGATGCCAACGTGGGTATATAAGGTACTAACTACTAACTTGCTTGCATCAGTGCTGCTTGTCGGTACGGATAACATGGTTGCTGTTTACATAGTTTCCAAGTTTTGCCTTGTGTGTGTATAGAGTCAGGAGCTTCAGTCTTTAGAATTTGAATTAATCATTTATTTGCATAAAACATGGTAGTAAAAGTTGATACAATGTCATTGTGTGCTCATGTTTGATAGCATGCAAACTTAAATAACAATTAGTTTGTGATAATACAATCGATCATAAATTACAAAATAATTAAAATAACAGCAAAAAATTAAAATAAACAAAAACAATTGATATATTTTTTGCAGTGTCAGTAAACAATGTGTGAAATGAGTCATTATAATGTAACAAAAGTCCTTTAAGTCGTAAAAACTATGCTCACTGAGCCATTTAAAGAGCCTACTTATAAATACTTAAGAAGAGATGGATGGATTGTCTGAGGAGAGATATGACTGAGGAGACTCAATGACGAGTGACCGGATTGCATGGAAGAGAAAGACATACTTTTTTTTTTTCGTCGCAGGAAAAATGCATTTCGCATACCTACCGCCGCGGGGGCAGCGATAGGTTGTGTAGGACTCCCTCGACAGAGAACAGTGGCTTTCGCAACTGTTCCCCGACGAGGTATCACCCACTAAAAAACCTGCGGTGTACCACACTAACGTATGCAGGCAATACATGGGCACCCGTGTTCTGGAAAGCTATCCATGCATCGCCTACGTACGGCTACTATGCCGGGCCTCAACCATAAGGTTTGGGTGATCCTGTACATGACGGATCACCCCCCACTCGTAGGCTGTGCAATGTGAGCAGGGGGCCCCCGCCCCACGCTCACTAGCCTACTAGAGGGTACAAGTTGAGTTCGGCGAGACGCCTCCCCCATCTCCCCCCCTCTTTCGACTTCGGATCGGTTCAGAAAGGAGTTATCCTTCCTAGCCCTATCCGCGGCCACCCTTTGCGACGAAACGGTGCCGCCACAAAAGGCCACCTACGTCTCACGCCCTCTTGCCGCCCAGCATAGCTTGAACCATACTGGGAAGCGAGAGACTTCCACCAACCGCAGGGTCAGGACCCCGCGGCCACCGTCTAGGCCGCACGAGCAGGGAGTCTTCACCCCCCCACACGTGCCGGCTTCGCGAAGACGCATCCACAAACGGGCTGCCCTAGCCCACCGGGAGCGCCTCGCTCATCCCCCCCCCCCACCCCCGCAGAGTTTAGCCGTGAGCTAGCAATCCTCGAAGGAAATTACTAACCCCCGTTGCCCAGGATGAACCAGGGCAGGATGCTACTCCTTACACCCTATCGTAACCGAGTGTAATAAGTAACACCCCGTCGCACGTGGAGGTGACTCTGATCAACCCAAGAGAAAGACATACTGCGCCGACCCCAGATGACCTGGGAACAGGGCAGGCAAATGATGATTATCAATTTATTTGGTAGCTTACTAAAGATACGCACACACATACAGATGCTACTCTTTCCGTATTTACTAGATCCAGGTACGTCTTTAAGTATATTATGACGACCTCCGTAGCCGAGAGGCGAGCATACCGGACTTGGTGTGGCTATCTCTGAGGTTCCGGGTTCGATTCCCGGTCGGTCAATATAGGAAAATAACTTTTCTATATTGTCTCGGGTCTGGGTGTTGTGGTGCCGTCGTTGTTTCTAGTTCTGTAACACAAGTGCTTAAGCTACTTATCATAGGATCAGAGCAATGATGTTGAACAATGTTTATATTTATATTTTTATGTTCTTTAGAGGCATTTTAATCTTAGGTTTCCAGACTTTTTAAAAAGCTCAGGATTTTTAAATATAAACGTAGAAACCTCGTATATTTAGAGCGATGGAAGTGGCAGTAGTCCTAGGTTTTTGAATAGCGGCCTACAGGACTCAACAGGAGGGATTTCATATATGGCTCTAATATAACTCTTTTGTGCAATAAATACTTGATTTTTAGGTGTACAGCTGCCCCATAGTATAATTTCGCAGCGCGGTTGATCATTATTTTAAAGATCCAACTTATTGTTGAGTTGAGATCGATTATGAATCTATGAAAACAAAGCGCTGTCGTTAGACCTTATGTAGATAGGATACAATTTTGTCTTGTTGATCATATGGTAAGCAGCCAAAGCAAATCGTTGTTTCAACAGAAAAACGACGGTACCCCAGACCCAATACAAAGTTATTTTTCTACATTGCCCGACCGGGAATCGAACCCGGGACTCAGAGATAGCGACACTAAGTCCGCCATGCTTATGATGATGTGGCATGATGTTTATTTTATATTTACGAGTATTATAAAATTACAATGTATTTTAAACTAAACTTAGTAATTAAAAGAATAATAAAAAATTGAGACACTTGCAAAAAGCTCTTTTATTTTGCATGCACATAGCAAAGTTAGCAAAACTTTTCTACAATGGATTTAAAAAAAAACTGTATTCTTGCTATCTGCATAACCCGAAGGTTGGCTGGCAGAGAATGCTCTTGGCATTAAGTCCACCTGTTACACATTTTTAAGTATGTGCAATGAAATTTTAAATAAATGAAACTAAAATATTCTAGACTCCTCTAAACCATCCCCTAAAATGTTGGATCTTACTTTTTGTAACACCCTGTATAATAATATATTATGATAAATAAATAAATATCATTTTTTTACACTTTCATTTCAAACCGTTTGAAGTCGTTGCGTGGTGTACTTATTTCAGATCTATGAACGAAACAGTGAGACGTTTCGTTAATTCACTGTAAATACCAAGTCGTATTATTGTATTCCCCTTTGAAGGGTTACTCACAAGCCTAAAGTCTGAGTCTGACAAGAGACTTGTTTTGATATTTGAAATCGATAACGTCTAATCCTGCTACTTCTATAATCATTTATCCATTATGTTGTAGATAAGGTACCTAAGTATTTATGAATACAAAAACCTCTTTGCCTTTTTAAAACAATAAAAAATAATTGAAACGTTCACAGAAAACAATAGCCGGAACATTTTTTTCAATATTTATTGGCAAATTTGAATAATAACAAATGGAGACCCTTATGATAAATTGAGGTTCGATGTGGAAACCGGACAAAACGGACACGTCCGAGAAAACTGTGGAAAGCCAGAAAGAGCGATAAATATAATGGGAATCCGTGATACGCTTTAAATGGCTATAAATGCCGTTTGAACACACAATAGTCGCTTAAATCCTTTCAAATGAATCTTTGCCGGACCTCCATTGTGGCTCCACATTAAGTACATAGATTAAAAAAACAACGTGCGAAAATGTGCGCCATGTTGCAGTTCGCAAAAATTTCCTTTGCCCTCATTTTCAGACGGAGATTCAACGCTCCAATCTGAAAACCCGAGTCAGGTGCTTCCCTCAGTACGTTTCGGGTTCGCGGGGAGGGAAGACGCGCTCCCTCTCTAATTTTGGCGGCGAATTCCAATTTCGAACTAAAATTTGAATTTCAGAACACGTAATTGTTTTCGTTAAGGGCGTAAAAATAATAAAATAAAGCCGGCACTGAATACCGTTATTTAATTTCGAGAATAAGTAGGGCGTTGATTTAAATGGAGTTGATACGTGCTTTGTGAATTATCAAGTGGTTTTTTTGTGTAAAATTGAATGAAAATGTTAGGATTTACCTTTTCATCTTTGTTCCTGATGTTGTTTGGAGGTAAGTCTTTTTTAAAATTTGAATTTTTATGTTGTTTAAGTTTAAGTTAAAAGCGTCATAAAGCATTTTCGAATTTTTTAAGTATCGAAGGGATATTAAAATTCGCGCGTGTTACTTTTTTAAATAAATTAATGTCGCGTGCTTTTAAACACATAAATGCCTGTTGTCTTCGTAAATAACACGTAATTTTATTCATTTTCTTTTTCATCCATTATCCTGGATTTTATTGGATAAAATATTTATTGGGTTACTTTAATTTTCCTGCTCCGTTTTATTCAGCGCATTTAATAAAAGTACCTTGTATTATGAAGGATGCCCTTAAACGAAAAATATATAAAAGAATAAAAATAAAAATAAAAATTGTTTAAAAGAAATCCTTTTAAACTGATCGTTTGGTAAAAATATATTACAAAAACTTATTAATTACAAAAAAAAGTACTTATGATTTGAATTTTAACGTGTAAAGATGACTTTTGAAACATCATAACCTTTTTATTTTTTATATTTTTTATTTGATCATGCACGGACAAGTCCGTATATCAAGATATAATTATGCAATAACAATTTTAATTGCTAATTAAGACTATAAAGTAAATTTGTTTGTAAACAACTGAGTTTCATCAGCGATAGATATGTGTGTTTACAGTTCACAACTATCTTTGTATCAAAAAAAATTTGGTAGGTAATTTTAACGTGTGCAACGAACTTTAAACCCTAAAACAGTATCAAATTTTTGTTTTTGTTATGTCTTGTGCAAAAGGTTGCACAACATTTTGTTGAAAAATTAAGAAGAAATAATTGAAAATTGAGAGAAACTGATAAAAACCATTACAAACTGTTTTAATACTACATGATGCTTGCGAATAGGGCAAGCGCGAAGAGTTTCATAGGGAAGCGGGCAAAGATAAGTACGAGTAGATACATCTTTTTGTGGTCAAAATGTTTCTACTTAAAGAGCCGTAAACCTCTTTTTTGAAAATTAATCTTTTTCTTTTGGCCGATTTTTTGTAACGTTATCTCATTTATGAAGTCATTATTAACGAGTTACAATGGGCTAGTTTCCTAAAAAAAATCTAATTAGTCCGTCAGTTGGATTAACAGAAAATATTGGACACGTATATTTTCTTTTCTCAAAAAAATGATGAAGAAATAGCCCGTTAAAGTTCCGCGTAACGTCACGCCTTGCGACACTTTTTAGCAAGGCGTGACGTCACGTGCTCACTCCCATTTCCAAACTTTGATGTGCTTTATCTTTGTCATTTTTTGTTTGATTGACAAAGGACAAAATACAGGTCCAATACTTTTTGATAATTCAACTGACGGACTAGATAGTAATATTTTTTTGACTAAGGATACTAGCCTAAACCACTGGCCATAAAGATTCGGCAGTGTTTGTTTGTTTGCTTTTTTTTGCGTTGTAGAGATGAAAAGTTTAGATGAAAAGTTCAGTATAGATTAGACAAAGCTGTCCATCGAAACATGCACGCCGTCGGGGAAAATAAAAATGGGCATGTGGTTCACTGCACATTTATCTCGATAGGTGACGAATCGTGTTTTGTCTTGCCCGAAGTGATTAGTTGATCACTGACTTGTTGGTTCTGCCACTAATCTAATAATCACTTTTATCGTTTATCTATTACATTATGTACGGTTGAGAATTTATAGTTGTAAGCAGTTGTAAGTACTTGAGACGTAGACAATTTTTAGTCCATATATTGAAAAACATATTTTGAATCTTATTCACTTATTATATCGTCATCATCATATCGTATAGCATTTAGCTGCTTGAATCCTATTTTTAACCGACTTCAAAAAAGGAGTAGGTTCTCAATTCGTCGGTATCTTTTTTTTTATGTATGTTCAGCGATCATTCATTACTGCGTTGACCGATTTCGATAATCATTTTTTTGTTTGAAAGGTAATACTTTCAGAATGGTCCCATAGAAATTTGGTTGAATTCTGATGATGGTATCTATAAGAAAATCATCATACATGGCTTGAACTCCGTACCACGCCAACTGATTTTAGTATCTATCTTACATATATCTTTGCCAAATGTGGACCGATTTTGATGATTCTTTTTTTAATGAATAGCTTATATTTCAAAGATACTATAATCAAACATTTTTGGAAAAAAAATCACCTCTAAAGGTGGAAAAATACGAAATGAAATCGGTGTTCAGCAGTTAAATTATGTTTGCACTCGTAAGATTTGTTTTGATTAGGATTTATCACTAAAATAGATGAAATAAGTTAATTTTATAAAAAAATAAAAACCGACTTCAAAAAACTGAAACGTTAAAAATAATCTTAACACTTACGTACCTAATCAGTTACTTTTGGAGTCGGTGCAAACGAAAACATAGACTGATCGACTGACGACATCGACTGGCACCGACTCGTACCAGTAGTACTCGTACTCGTACTGAGGTACGTAAGTGTTAAGATTATTTTTAACGTTTCAGTTTTTTGTATTTAAATATCCAGTGCCAGTTGCCGTAACCAGTCCTTAGCTGGGGTGGAAAGATTAGGTTCCTTTGCTTATTACATCACGGTTGATTGTTTTGGTTTCTTGTAACACAAGAAATCTTTCAATGTTAGGTAACATAAATAAAATCTGAAGTAATATAGGGTTAAAAAGGGTCCAAAAAAAGGAAAAAAGAGGCCACCATTTTAGAAATAAGTTAAGTAAAAAAAAAACTAGTTCAATAAAAAACGTATCTTTCAGTGACCATTTGGGATTTCCGAAAAAACAAGTATTTATTGGAAGATAGGATTGGAGAGCAAAGAAGGAAAATCTCGGGAACTTTTG
The DNA here is from genome assembly GCA_963576865.1 of Anania hortulata. Lineage (NCBI taxonomy): Eukaryota > Metazoa > Arthropoda > Insecta > Lepidoptera > Crambidae > Anania > Anania hortulata. The sequence continues at coordinate 3,276,883 of OY756399.1, read as the reverse complement.
TTTTACCGCTCGCTGAATGGTTATTATAGGAAATGAAACTTTTAGATGGCTTAGTAATTAAAAATTGAGATTTCGTTTTCCCGTTTTTCATTTTTAATTGCTCTTGAAAGACATAAGTATATTTTATTCTTGTTTTTTTCTTCTTTCAATCTTCGATTCTGAAAGCTCGATAAAAACAAATTATCGTGATCCTCCACCATATTGAGTATTCTCTAACATGGTTTTAGTATAAGCTTTTTTATTTTTGCATTCACAATAATACCACATTTTTTTTTTTTTTTTTTAATTAACTGCTTCTGGTGGGATTCGAACCCACGACCTTTCGTTAACAGGGCGACTGCTCTTTCAGCTACGGAGAACATAGTAATATTGGCGAATTTTTTCAAGTGTTTTCAGCTGTTAGTAAGCCAGCGCTGTTTCATCAATGTCTTGAATTTTATACCCACAAAAATCTAAAAGAAATATTATTGCAAAAAAAAACATTCAGCTAAGTTGATACAGCTTTGCATTCTCAATAATACATCAAAGATTATTATCTTCTTGATTTTGAAAATTATTATTTCCACTTAAAATAATTTTTCAACTGCCTCTGGTGGGATTCGAACCCGCGACCTTTCGCTATCCGGGCGATTGCACTTCTAATAAACGCTTTTATTAGCTTCAATTGTAACTAGGAAACTGTGTAATAAGTTCTTGTATATTAATTGGTAACTTTGTTGTATCGTTTTGAAACTTTGAAAGTAATCCTGATGATAATTTATCATAATTATGTAAGTACTGCTAGACGTAAGCCTCGAAGCCGTAACTCCGCGCATTTTTCATTTAGTCTTTGCCAGCTAACTTTCTAAGCGGTCATTAAGCGGCCCATCAAGCTGGGAAGCATCCTACACTATGTTAGCCGAGACGTGGTCTCCACTCAAGAACTATACAATTTGGTAACATCGAACTAATCAAATGAAAAAGCCAAGAGGTGGATTGTGGAACTTCTCAATGCTTACCTTCGAGTTTGGGTTCATTTGATTGGTTATTACAATTTAACGTTTTTTATAGTTTTCTAAACTGTATTATTAAAACTACTACACCCGGAATGTCATATCCATGCAAACCGTGTTTAATTTGCTTTGTCATTGACAATATTTAAAGTAATTGTCTAAGTTTTATTGGCAACTGCAATTTTGTGTAGTCTGTTTTGTTGTACCTCGTGAAACATAAAGCTTAAACCATATTTCAGAATATGGTTAAACTTAAAAACTTAAAAAGGTAAACTTTAAACTTAAAAAGGTTGCAAAGGAATCTCTAGTCTATAAGTGGATCTGAATGAGTGACCCTCATTAGGTAGCTATTGGACAAAATGTCCTGCAACACGTATCGCTCGAGATATCGTGCGATGTACCGGACTCTCACTCGACGTCGCCAGACGTCTTGTATTTATATTATGTATTTTCAGTTATCATTTTCCTGTTAATAAACACGTTTAGCGTCAAGTTATCATCATCATCATCATTTCAGCCATAGGACGTCCACTGCTGAACATAGGCCTCCCCCAGTGACTTCCAGATTGGCCGGTTGGAAGCGGCCCGCATCCAGCGGCTTCCTGCAACCTTTACCAGGTCGTCTGTCCACCTTGTAGGTGGACGTCCTACGCTGCGCTTGCCGGTACGTGGCCTCCATTCCAGAACCTTTCCGCCCCATCGGAACAAGTCAGCGTCAAGTAATGCACAACAATTGTTGCACAATAAAAATGCCTTTAGAATTTAGAACACCACAAAGTCAATGTGATGTTTAAATCAATTTGGCATGTAAAAGAAGGAAACGACATAAGGTTTCATCGCCCCCCATGACAGAGTTCGTCTTGTTGGGCTTTGTATAGCTAAAACACTGGTAATATATTCGAATAAGGCTCTGTTATTTATCTGTTATTGACATAACATAAATGTACTCAATAGTATTGTGATCTTTATTATAATTGGTAAAACCAATATCACTATGACCAAATTGACGTTGATAAACAGTGCCTTAAAACTCAAAACTAATACAAATTTTTAAAGGCCCTCTTCCAGGCACTTCACTTTCCAAAATACGACTTTTCCCTATTTATACATCGGTATTCAACAGTAACGGCACAAACGTATTTTTATGTAATTTCAAACCCATAGGATAGTCTCGCATCCCAACCCCATTTCAGCCATCTTACCAAAGAATTTCAAAAAGTTTTTATGTAGATACTTACACAAAAAAGTACTGGCATCCATTTACAGTGATCTTAGTCCGGCAGTTTGTAAAAAATAAAAGAAAAATTTTTTAAGCTTCAAAACCAGACATGAAAGTCTGGAACATTGTTTCAATGTTTCAAATAAATTAGTTGGGAGGTCCTCAAATAAATTACCACAAAATATATCTAAATGCCTTTTAGGTTAGTTAGATGAAAAACTTCCGTAGATTGAATTTAGAACTAATTGGCGTGGGAAGACAAGACCTAATTTTTTCTTTTTATGTTTTAATTTAACACGCCTACAACTAAATTTCTTTGTAAGTAAACTTAATACTCCTAGGTAGTGATGATATGTGCACTAATCGGCTTTAACAAAACAGTTACACAAATGCTATATTTGTATGTTTCTATGTAAACATCGCAAAAAAGATTATATAACGTCTTGTATTTAGTTTTTACACGATTGCCCGTGTAATGTTTTTAGGTTTATGTATAAATGATATGTATGTGAGTTTATTGTTCCACCATTTTGATGTTAGAGGTATCTTTAGAATCCTTACGTTCTTCCGTGTAACATTTAGGCTGTGTGATGTCATAATAAAAAATAATAAATTGTAAATAGTTTATAGGAATTCAATAAAAAAACTTTAAAATTAATAAATAAATAAAATTTATTTCAGAAACAAGTCCCATAGTAGGTAGTTATTTACACTTCAATAAAATAAAATAAAATAAAAATTCTCATTCAAATAGATACAAAATACAAATATCAGCATCAATAAAATTAAAATAAATTAAATTACCATACAATTAACACATACAATTTAGAATAATAATATTATATTATACATTACATTACATTAATACAGTTTAATTTGCCTAGACAAAAATATAACAATTGCAATTAGCATCTCACTGACGTGACGTGCCTGTCACAGCAGTGTCGTATAAAGGGGCAATCTATTCGATCTGCGATCATAGCGTTGGGGCTGGCCCGCACTCTGCGCACCAGGGACGCGCACCGCTTGCGAACACTTGCGTGGAAACAGTCGATGCGCGCCGCCGCGAATATGACCGAGGCGCCGCAGAAGCGGGGCAGCCCCAACACTGCCCTGAACGCATTATTAAATTGGACACGAAGGGAGTTGTAGACTCTCTGCGAGAAATTATAGACTGCAGGTTTATAGTGAAGTGCAGTACGCCCGAAACAGTGTGATCTTCACTCCGTCCGAGCAACGCGCAAACCTGCGAGCCAAGGTGTTCGCTCTTCTCGACAACGCCCTCCGTTCACGTTCAAATTCAAGTGTTTAAGTACCAATACCTAATTTCCCAAACTGAGCGGAGTAATCCGATAGCTCTGTTTTATTAAAAAATAAAAATGTGGTATAGTTCCTAGCTATCGATCATATCGATTTATACACGAATAGGCCTAACAATTATTTAAATGTTTTTATGAATAGTAAAACCTTAGACTTAGAAAATGCTACGCTCATAAAACTACCAACAGATTGGCAGCATTATGTCATCACGCGATTACCTAAGAGGAAACGAATATAATAAAACCATAACTACTGGAGCCTATCTAAAGCTCTTATCCAGCAAATTTAAACCCTTAAAATCCACCTACTCCATTTCTAAAACCGAATAAAGAAACCTGGAATTAGGCTAGCTAGACAATCGAAGCAAGGTTTTCGTATTTTATTACTACCGGCGGTTCAGAGTGTCCGTCTGAGTGAGTTTCAACGTCGGATAACTTTACTGCTGATTCTATCGAAGTTATGGATTTATGTTATACCTCTTGGAAAATATTGTATTGAAACAATTTTATTTATTGACAAAGTCAACGATAAAAATATGTTTTTTATTAGTCAAACGAAATATGACTGGAAGAAAGCAATATTCTGTGTTTATATTGGCACAACTGCTTATATTGGTTTACTCTATATAAAAATCTGTTTATTATGTGACACGGCGGGTTACAGGGTGCTTAAAAGTAAAGAATAGCCGAGGATTGGGCTCAATGGCGTGAATTGGGAGCAGCCTATGTCCAGTAATGGATTGATGTGGGCTGATTATGATAAAGGCCAAACGAGATGCCCACTGATTACTACATCTGGGAACGCATGTGGGCCAGTGTGGTCACTGTTAACATTTCAGCATCATCATCCTTTGGAAGTCGACTGCTAGACATAGGCTTTTCCAATGAAACGCAGCAGCGAGTGCTAACTAACTAAATCCGTCAATACGATAATCGTTTTTCGGATTGCTTACTACGAAACGGTTCGAATTTTTTGAAATATTACGATAAATAACATTTTATTCATTCATTCACGAAGTCGTTCCGAAAATATGTCGCGTCCGATTAAAACATCGACATCCAAAAGTGTTACGTAGTTAGTAAGCCTATCGTTTGCGTATCGTTTGTCTTTTGTTTCGTCCGAAACATCGTATTTCGTTTTTCGTAATAGGCTTCCTGGTCCGTTTGCATCGACCGGTTTTCTGCAACCTTGACGAGATCCGTCCACTGCGTCTTCGTGGTCGCCATTCGAGATCCTTTTATCCCCAACTGATTTCAGCTCTGCGAAGGATGTGGCTTGGCCATGGCCCAGCTTTGCAATTCGAAAAGGTATGTCGGGGCCATAGGTCTTCGAATTTGAATAGCTGGTCATTTTTAGATTTCAGATTGTTCTCATAGAGAAAGCCAAGCATAGCTCTCCCCGTAGCACACTGGGTAACTTTGAGCTTGTTTAGGAGGCCAATAGTCAAGGATCACGACCCATTGCCTAACTTACTTAGTTCTAACACAAAATATTTATTAAAATACCGTCTGTTGTGTGCGCGAGCCGCAAAACTTAATAAGGTATTGACTGAGACCATTTTATAGGGCATCGTCTCTGCGCTTCTGAATACATCTGTGAAGAGGTGTCCTTGGGGCGGCGGAATGGTATAAGCGGGCTGTAGAGACTTTGCGACCTTATTATTGAAAATGGTCAACAGACATTGATTTTACGACCCAAGTAATTTGCGTTGGGCACAAAAAGTTCCAGGTTCGATTTCCGGTTGAGGTCATTTTGGAAAACGATATTTTCTAAATGGCTCGAGTTTGGGTGCTTGGGAAAGGACCCTGGCAAAAAAATATTGTAAATATCTCGTTAAACAAGGATGATAAATCTTGATGAATATTCATGTGAATAAACTAAATGTTGCTCAGTATCCTTTAGAATATGTAAATAGTATTAAACTTTAACCACATTTCCTTTGAAATCTTGTTGTGAACCGCTTTTATAGTGCTTACCTACTTAAAACGAGTCTGGGACAAATCTAGACCAAACCTAGATTTAGCTGACCAGGTTTTACGACTTAGGTATTTTATTACATGGGAATTCTAAAACTGGGATAGCAATAGGACAAAATAGGAATGGAGTTTTGTTTATTTCGTATTGTATTTACACTGCACACGAAAAACAGCACACAGTAATGTTCTATTCAATTCTGATTAGAAACCTACTGACTAAAAAAACCAAAGTATCAAACTTACTTTTACTACTAAAAATAATTATTTTTAATGGCCCAATAGTTATAAAATTACGTGCATCATGTAAAAAACTGTCATCGCAACAGTAATTTAATGAAAGCAAAGTCAGAATGAGCAGCTGAAATTAAAATTTAATTACCATAAGAGGATTTTAGTCGCTTGAATGATATAATGGCGGTTCCAGAGGGAGCCATAGAATTTAAAAATGTCCTGTCACGTTTCTGTAAAACGCCATCAGAATTATTAAGGGCGAAGTGATTACGTTAACTTTTTATGGTTGGTAAAGCTTGTAGGAACAATTCTTGTGTTGTATGTTTGTAGCGGTTTTCTTTGTTTTGGTATATACATATAGAAAAACTACTTTATTATCATTAGCCACAAGACGTATACTGCATGCTGAATATAGGCCTCCCATAATGATTCCAGATTTGCCGGTTGGAAGCGGTCTATATCCAGCGGCTTCCTGCAAGCATTACCAGGTCGTCTATCCACCTTCACCAAAAAACGACTTAATCGTAATTAATTTAAATATTGATATTTTAACGTGGCTTTTCAATATGGGCCTCATAAGAAAGCTCAAGATCGCACAGCGTGCTATGGAAAGTGCTATGGTCGGGGTTTCCTTGCGAGACCCGTAAACGAACAAACGTCGCTGACATATCCTAACGGATTATCAAGCTGAAGTAGCAGTAGACAGGGCACATATAACGTAGAACTGATGGCTGATGAGGCAGAAAGGTTCTAGAATGGAGATCACGTACCGGCAAGCGCAGCGTAGGACGTCCACAGACAAGGTGGACAGACGACCTGAAGGTCGCAGGGGGCCACTGGATGCAGACCGCTTCCGACTAATCTGGAAGTCATTGGGGGTGGCCTATGTTCAGCAGTGGACGTCCTGTGGCTGAAATGGTGATCACGATGAATGGTCTTCACACTGCGCTAGGATTCGAAATATGTTTCACCAAAGTCATCATCAGCTGCTTATAAACAACCTTCATTATAGGGTTACCAAAAAAAATTGCAAATACTATACATGGTGACTGGGTCTGACAAATAGAGGAGGAAAAAAACAAGTCGCAAATAGAGGAGGTCATTTTCTAATTATTGGACCCTACTTTTCCTTACTAATGTTTTATAGTTTGGGAGTTAGGTTGTATGGTATATAAAAAAAATATCTAATTTCCATTTTACAGCTAGTTACATTTAAAAACCGGCTAAGTGCAAGTCGGACTTGCGCACAGAGGGTTCTGTACCATTATCTATAATATTCTGTGAATATTTCAAGCGTCTACCTGATGCCGTTATTTATATTTAGCAAAAAACGGAAAGAAAGTCACGTTTGATGTATGGGAGTCCTAATTAAATATTTATTTTATTCTGTTTTTTGTTTATATTCTGTATTTCTTGTTATAGCGGCAACAGAAATACATCATCGGTGAACATTTCGACAGTCTAGCTATCACAGTTCATGAGATGCAGCCTGCTGAAATACACACAGACAGACAGACGGACAGTGGAGTCTAGGGTCCCGTTTTTACCCTTTGGGTACGGAACCCTAAAATTATCCAAAGTTATTTTTTATGAGATAAAAGGGTCACCGACCCTCAGATAGTGATGCCGAAATATAAATCAACAAAGATATCGCAAAAAGTAAATAAAATTGACTCTACAATGTCATTAACTAAATTCACTACTCATCCGAAAAAAATATAACAGATTGGATACTACTCGCGAAGAGTAAAATGACGAGAGCAACACACCCATTTGTCCCACCCCCATTAGGATAAAAGGGTGCCCGGGGTCCTTAATAAGGGATAGAAAAACACGCGTCAGAAATTAAGACTCATTGACTATGAGGATGATGTTACTTGACACTTTTAGCCAACCTTTTCCCATTATTTTCAGGGTTGGACATGTGAGGTGGATTGTATTTTTAAACATAATAAGGTCGTTGAAATAACTAGGTTAAGTGCCTATACGAGATGAGCGGTAGATTAGGTTGTCATTGTATATGACGGGTAGAGGATATAACATTTAATATCACTTCACAAAATTAACAATTAATGTAGCCGATCAAAAGATTTCAAAAAAGAAGATTAATGAAAAAATGATGATAAACTGTTAATGATTATTTAAATAACAATGTTTGGAATTAAATACTGCTCTGCTCGCACAGGTACATTTATCTTGTAATGTAAACATACTATATAAAGAAGCTGACAATTTACAGTAACCGAGTTCTGTTACTGCTTCCTCTCGGCGCTAGCCCACAATATTGTCCCGAAGCGGTGGTAGGGTAAACTATAAATTGGGACCTATAAAAGAGTTGAGTAAGTTGGCAGTGGGCGGGGCACATAGCACGTAGAACCGATGGCCGATGGGGCAGAAAGGTTCTAGAATGGAGGCCGCGTACCGGCAAGCGCAGCGTAGGACGTCCACTCACAAGGTGGTCAGACGACCTGGTAAAGGTCGCAGGAAGACGCTGGATACAGGCTGCTTCCAACCGGCCAATCTGGAAGTCAATGGGGGAGGCCTATGTTCAGCAGTGGACGTCCTATGGCTGAAATGATGATGATGATGAAGTTTTATTAGTTATTATATTAACTGATTGGCGTAATGGCGCATGTTTCAGCTAAAACGGCGGATGTCTCTCCCCCGATGCACGCCACTGAGCCTGATTCTCGGCAATTCTTTTCCAGACACTTTTCTACCTGTATTTCCTGGTTGTTTAAAACAAAATTCATCTGGATGTCGCTGCCAACTAGCTTAGTTAGCTGTTCGATTAACAAACTAGCTTCTTTACGAAAGCGCCACTAAACTAGTAGCTTAACTGATATTCAAGCATTCAATCAAACAGCTAGGCAAATGACTTGGATCGATAACAATGAATATTTGCTTAGCTTAAATTTAGTTACACATAGCGATGGGTGACGGAGGGTATATACTCAGGTTATTTACCAAATATGGTAAACACCCGATTTTTAACCCTTTTTTAGATAGTAAAAAATGGGTAGATATTATTATGTTTTTACATTTTTTATGTTGAGTAATACCCTTAAAATAAATGTCATTTCTACTCTTAGTACCCATGTGCTCCATGTAGCAAGGGGCAATTTTATTTAAACAAAAAAATATTTAGCTTCATTTGCATAAATGGGTAGAAATCAGGCTTTACCCATATTGGGTAAATGCGCGTCGTGGCCTATCGCTAGTTACACATCTATATATTATATATATAAAAATGAATCATTATTTTCCTTGGTCATCGCATCAAGCGAGAACGAATGGAACTTTCGCTTATTTTTTTTCTTTGTTGTGTTAATTGTTGTCAGGAGAAGGTTCATGAATGAAAAAATTTAGAAAGTTGCGCAAATTATTCATTATGAAAGGTGACAGCTAGTACTTTATATATATACTGTGCTATCCACCTGGCGCTAAAACCCACACACTATCAATATGGCGTCGGCATGAAACAATATTGCGTATGCTTCTAGCTTCGATTGCGTTAGCGCAAAAAATTGTACAATGGAAGAGTATGACAAAAATAATGTAAAATTAGCTTTGGCTGACTCGAGCAGGCTTCTGACGTTGATATTTCATCTTTTTTTTTTAAATATTATTATTTATTTTAGGAAAACCATATAAATTTTTTGTCACATGGTCACGCTTTTGTATGAATGGGCTAAACATCAGCCAGACAGTTCATAGATGTTATATTAGACGCTATGGCTGAATATAGTTAGGGCTCTTTCATAATTGAAAGGCTAATTAAGCCTGTTGACTGCGACATAGACATTATGTAGGTACGTTGTTCGCTTTGGAATACAAAATTAGATTTTGTATGGTTATTAAAACTAAAGTTCTATCTATCAGTGACAAAAAAAACACGATACTATCTTTCAACTAGATAAAAAAATATGTTGTTCCAATATTGTGCAGAATTGGACAAAAATACACGAGAAAATTGAACTTTCATAGCTGTCTGGATGGTCCACATAGTTTGAGCTATAACAAACTCTCGGCAGTTTGAAAAGGCACTCTTGTTAGGTACCGAGTTTGTTATTCTGACGGCAGTGACAAGTGACATCGAACTGTGAATAGTGATAAATTCACATTTTATACCTAAATCAAACATCTAAAACTTGATAATCAAGTTAGCAGTAGGAATTTCTACTGTGTTTGTAGCTAAATGGTGGCAGCCTTTTGATATTCGTAGTGATAACAAAAGTTACGCAACCATGATGCGGAATACCTAAACTAAATGTATTACATTCTTTCAATAACACTAATTATCTAGCCCCAAACTAAGTAAAGCATACTTCAATACGTTTCTAAACATGCATGACTTAGGTACAAATGCTCGTGCTTATTACACAAACATTTGCCCCTTGCTTGATTGGAACCGGCAACCGCCAGGTTTTGCAGGTTCTAGACTGAACCGAACTATTAGACCAGATGTTCGTCATATATTATAATATCTCATTCATCCTCCGTGCTTCTAAAGGCATGTTCAATTATTAGTCCCGGAAAATATCGCTGGATAATAATCAAAGGCTATAAGGTGGCTTGATTACAATTGACAGTAAGGCTAGTCACCTGCCTTACAGCACCCATCCTCCAATCTGCGATGAGCCTACGTGGTACAGCATAAACCAACTCGTAGTTGGGTAAAGCCTACTTTACTGCGTGTTGATTTTTCCTGTAATCTATTCTGTATACCTAATTTTAAAGGAAGAAGAACGACCAAAACTCTTATAGAAAATGATTGTTTATTCTTCTCAGTAGCAACACCAATAAAGATTTCTTTGCCTAAATTATAAATAAGCCGAATAACGTGTAACAGGAGGCAATTTGATAGCTAAAACATACAGCATCTGGGATCAATTTCCATCGCAGTAACAGCACTCCGGGCTAATTTACTCCAGCAACATTATACATCTCGGAGGGCATTGGAGAGGCACTCTTAATCAATCAGAGTTCTAAGTGCTTGTTATTTGAAACTGGCATGAGTACATTATTAGTCCATTTAGTATGCGTATGGATGGAACTTAATTAACTGAATCCATATTCGAATTTCCTTGGGAGCTATATCGTTGGATTGAAAACATTAAATCATTTATATTATTATTGTATTATAATGTATAACAGAGTTCTCATAGCTTCTGATAATTAATTTACATTTTAAAATTTGATTTAAAAATCTACACTTTCTTTCCTACTTTAAACGAAGTAAAAAAAATATTTTAAATAATTTCTGGGAAACATTCAATGTCAGCTACTCGTAATTATGAAAATAATCAAATTAGTGGTTTTTCTATAGTAGGTAATGATTATTTTGCCAGTAAAACGTAATTGTAAAATATATTTAGCTTTAATAAATAAATCGAATACTTTAAACACATATTTATACATATTTATATTTAAATGTTCTGAATTACTTTAAAATAAAATAGGTAATTTGTATACTGCTGTTACTAGGCGCGTAGTCAATAACTACAATTCAAAACATAGCGTTTTTAAAACAACGTTGCATTTTAAACAATTAAATCGCAATGTTTTAAATTAAAAAAATCTAATGAAATAATTTTAATAATTGCAACGGTCGACAATGTTGGTGAAGGGCAATTCAATAGTATCGCTTTCTAAAGTTAACTAAAATCAGCTCTTTTTCAACTGTCTCTAAAAGTATTTGATATAACATACGACCACGCAATAACTTGCGTAATGTCTAAATATTCTCAATTCTACACTTTTTTAAATGTATACCCATATCTTTTTATCGGGGCGACTAATTAGCTGGAGGTCATCTAGCTCAACGAAAATCATCGCATTAGCTAGCTGTGCATAGTTTAAATATAATATAATAGTTCAGTCAGTTTGCTTAGCTTAGCCATAGTTCCCCTGTAAACATTCTTTAAGAGGGTGTGTGCCTACCACAGATATGATGGAATACGCACAATTTTAGGAGACCTATTTTTAAAGTATTTGATTTCCAATTCACACCCGCAATCCCAAAAATAATATAAAGTATCCTAGTAGTTTGTATACGACTCTTGGGAGTTCGTCAAAACACACGTCTTTTGGTATTAACTCTTTGGTAATACAGATTGTGCTCGTAAAATAATACATAATTACTCAAAACAAGTACATACTCGTATTCAAAAGGCCTGACCGGCTTATTAGCTAGTTCCCAGCAACGTCTATTGACACACATTGACTGGTGAATACTAATCCTACACCAGCTAACTGAGCCAGCTTAGACACAACTACTATTTTATTTCACGGCAGCTTACTTTTTTTGAGAAAAAGAGGGAATACTATCATAAGCACGATGATAATGTTACTAGTTCAAATTACAAGTCCACCAAAGTGTGTCAAGTCGCTGTAAAACTAGAGGCTCAGCCGCACAAATAGTTGGAGCCGGAACGCATTGTTTGAACTGTGTTATTTCATTTCGGAACGAAAACAATGAATTTGCACCGGTTTTCCGCGGCGTCATTGTTTCGGTAATTAATAACGTTGACGCTGTCGTTGACAGTGTGATTGTGAGTTGTCGCGTCACTGCCATGTCAGTGTCACTGTGCTGGTTAACAAGAATGCCTTTCCAAAATAACTAGCCCTATATTCTAGTGGCAAACGAAAGATCGGCATTTGACATATTTCTAACATTGCATGACAGCTTTGCTATTCGAAAGAGTATAGATAGCGTATTTAGACCCGATTTGACCAAGCTGGAGTAAGTTTTTACTCGAGAGTAAACCACTGCTGAATCTAGAATAAGTTAATTTTACATTTACTAACCACTTATCTAAAAATAAGTTAATTAAATACGATTTAATATTAAAACGGGTTAATATGACAGCAAAGATTATACTGAGAATAGGTTGATGTAAAAGTTGTCACTTGTCAAATCCATTTTGTCACCTCGACAAGTTGCCAATATCTAGTATTGACACTCTTACTTATTATATTACTATAAAATTAAAATTTTGTGGCATTTCAAGTCAACCTTGAAGAAATGGATTACATGGATTTTAGTAGGTTTATCAATTCGTTGATCATTCACTCTTGAACTATAGATTAACAATGCCGAATATCGTGAATTGCTCGAAAAACGTAATTAAAGTTATCCAAGGGTAAATTCAAGGTGTTAAGTTATACTCGTAATAGTTATTCTGGTATACATTTGTGTTTGATCGAATCGGCCCTTATTACTCAGTAAACGTGTTCTACATTTGACTTACTTACATTTCTTTTACCAAGTCAGATTGAAGTCGAAAACTAACTCGGTCGCAAATAATATAAACCTAAATGAAAATGTACGGTATTTGTAATTTGATCAGCATCTCGCGTATATTCAATGGATTTTGATATAACCCGACACACACATAGAACATGACCTGTATTAGAACCTAAATTAGGTGGATTTATTCTGGAAAATATGTATTACCAAGAGATGTAATTTAACGAATTTCAGTGACGGGCGTAGTTAGTATCTGATAAAACTTTTGAAAACTCGTCTCATGCTTTAAAATATGTCTACTTGTTGCGTCTTTTTATATTTTGACCAATTTTTATTCTCTTGTTCATAACTTAATAATTTTTTATTGATAGAACTACCATAATATAATTCATCCCATAATCTAGGCACTCAGAAGTAAATTTAAAAAAAACGTGAAAAACCTTTCACGTGAAGAAATCCAAACCATTATTATACTACCTAAATACAAATTATCTCAAATTTTTTAATCAGGATCGTTGGACAATGTGTTCTTTATGATTTTCCTTCAATTAAAGACTTTTTTTTTTAAATTTCATAAAAGTATTTCTATATAATTGATGTCCTATGAAGAGTCCAACTTCTGAAGGCTTTTACCATTTATATTGACTGAGGCGACTATTTGCGTAACATTAAGGTATTATCTGTCATGCTAGCAAAAACTCTCTACAATTGTATAATTCCAATGCAGTGCAACTGAGACATTTATTTCTTTATTAGTAATTTAGCATAATTAGTATAATGTAGTATTAAGTACATTGAACGTCATTGTTGGTTATACTCGTAGTTTTGGAAAATCAAGAAAATCATGTTGTATAACTTAACTTTAAATTTATTCTTTATTTCCCCTTTTTTATAATCCTCTTCCCATTTTGCTTGCCCCTATGTTGACGGAACACAACGAAATTTAATATAAATGTAAATCCCAATTTTGCCCTCTTAAGGGTACAGTCTAAAATCCTTGCTTTTCCTACTAAAGTAATGTTTCGTTTCTGATTGAGGTACGTTTGAAGATGATCAAGGGCTGTGTTCAGTGGACATCCTATGGCTGAAATGATGATGATGATGACGATGATCTTAGATGCTAGTCTAATACCCATTACATTTGGAGTGATTGCCATCACACCCCCGTAACCGTCAGACAGAAGGAGGATGGGAGTCCAGCCATGTGGATCATGGCTACACATCCAGTATTCTCTAAATGCACCTGACCGCTATCCTCATAGAGAACAAAGATCGTGTCGCCTTGTGGGGACGGCTACACAGAATACACTTCCCCACCGCTCACAGAAGGCGTGTCGTAAGAGGCGACTAATTCCTGTAGCACGAGACGGGCAGCAGCGTCAGTGTGCGAAATGTTATAAAAAACTGCGCTCGCCAACCTGCCTGCCAAGCGTGACGAGTATGGCAATCCCCCCAATGAAAGTCATTGGGAGAGGCCTGTGGTCAGCAGTGGGGGTTCATGGCTGAAATGATGAAATGATGACCTGTATCATGACGTTTACTTTTACCGGAGAACAAATATCATTGACTAGTTTTAAATTCCACCACTTTAGTCCAACTCAAACTGAAGCGTTAGTTTTACCATTTTCGCCTCAACGATTAAGTATTGAGTCCTACATTTTTAAAGGTCTACCTTATTAGTAAAATAAATATTGTCGTTTCATTTTCGATGCCAAAGTTTGCCTTTGCCCAGCCATTCGCGACAGTCTGCCCACGGCCCTTACAATGTTACGAACTTTAAATTTTATAACCTTCTTAGAGGATTGGGCGTAACGCTTCGAGAAAAGTTTTATTTTTAATCAAATTTGGGCTCGGAAAACGAAGTGAGAGTGTGTGTAGTAACGGATGGTTATGGAGATTACGATTCTTTATTAAGTAGTGATAACAAAAGTTGAACAAACCATGCCCGCAGTAATGTGTGGGTAGCCAATCCAATCAAGTAACAATAAATAAGTAATAATAAATAAGTCATCTCCGTGCTTCGGAAGGCAAGATACCTAATTGGTCTCGGCTAATAGCATCTTGCTTTTTCTTTTAATGGACCATGCTGCGGGTATGTGGGTATGCTGTGTGTAGAAGATCTTTTACAGCTTCACCTGACAGATTGCGCGAGTACAGAAGGCAGGAAGCCTAGAGACCGGCCGGCCAGCGGGTACCTCGTGCGCGGGCCAGGCCTCAGACTGCGCGAAGCAAAGCCTTAGGCTCGTCCGCGTCCGGGCTCCGTTCTAGCAGGCGCGATCAGACCGTGCCGAGTGCTGAGGGCACCCGGCCAAGAGGTGAACCCAACTAGTAGTTGCACTGTCATGGTTCTTGCTGCGCTACAGACTAGCTGTGAACGCAGACCAGACCATGCAGGCTCCAATCTAGTGGGCCCGATCGAAGGGGATTGCATCTTGCTCATTAGGCTTGATTTTATTTAACAGTAAGAAAGACAACTTTACAGCACCTATTCACCAAATCCACATCGGGCCACGTAGCATGCCTAAATTGACTACTTGCCTACTTCATCATTTTAGCCATTGGACGCCCACTGCTGAACAAAGGCCTCCTCTAATGACTTATCATCGGGGGGGATTGCCAATACTCGACACGCTTGGCAGACGGGTTGGCGAGCGCAGTTTTTATAAGATTTCGCACGAAGACGCTGCTGCCCTTCTCGTGCAACAGGAGTTAGTCGCCTCTTACGACACGCTATCTGTTAGTGGAGGGAATGTGTATTCTTCACGGCCGTTCTCATACGGCACTATACTACTTAGTGTCACATTTCTGTTTAAATATTAAATTACTTCAATATAGAGGTACTAGTCACAAATTATAGAATTGGTAAGGGCGATATAGACAATTTTAGGGTCGAAATTCTGCTCGTTACTTTGTATAGCTTTGACAATTTTAGCAAAGTGTATAAATCGTTTAGTAAATTAGCCTTTCCTAGACCTAGACCATAATAGTGATAGGGAGGTAGTTTGGATTCTAAATTCATGAGCACTAGGCCGTGTTGGTAACATACGGCGCTGAGTTTCATCACAACGTAATTAAATATTTCTTGTTCCCTTATAATTTGATAGAAACAAGGTTCTAAAAATCGATGTGTAATGTTTCCTAAGAATAAACTCACGTTAGATAAGTTGTAACTTCCCAATTTATTATACTTAGTTCCAGAACAGACCAAAAGGTAAAATAATATCTTTGTCAACTCGAGCTCGTATGTTTCAAAAAGTTTTCGGAATGAAATTAGAAAGTTATCGTGTCGTTGTTTCTGTAAAATACAAGTTGACTAATTAATTGTATAAGTCCAATATGTGACAACACTGTCTCTAAATACTTTGTACTAAAGGCAAAATAAAGTTTCGTAATTAATTATGAATTTTGATGATATTTGAGTTATTTTATTAAAGTCTTCATTCCTTTCAACTGTGTTCTAAAATCATACACTTGCATTTTTATAGATAACCATCTATATGGTTAAGAATTAATATGACAAAGTTCCGTTTCTCGTATCATTTTGAAATGATTTCAAAGTGGAGACATATTTTGTATGTCTAGAAAAGCTAGAATATAAGATAGGAAAGGCAGTAGGCAAAAATTACAACATTTTGTTAATGTTGGACCGTTTGTTTAAAAAAATAATTATAAATATTAAGGTTGCAATATTACAAATTAAATTTTTGACAAAATATTGTTCATCTGATATTACAAGGATGTTAATTGCCTAATGAAAAAAAATCAGTAATATCGCCAGATGTGCGAAACCAAATAAAAATATGAAAAAATAGTGACGATGATACCGACAGGTATGCAAATCAAGAATCGTTCTGGTCGTAAGTAATTATTCATAGACCAACGTTACTGGTTTGTTAGTTGGCATGCACGCATTCCTAAAAACAATAAAGTTGCACAAGTGACTCGACTATTGTAGTCAGTGGCATTACCTTCTAGCGGTACTAAAACGAAATTTCACTGTCAAAAGTAGAAAGCTCTTACCTCGGAGCGAGAATAGAATTAAGAAGTTTTCCGCCGGGCCTAGCTCTGGAATCAATGGAGTATAATTAGCTCAGCCTAAACAGAACAGCCAGGATCTTGATTATGTTTTTTAGAACAGCAGTAATATTATTTTTTTTGTTAATTTTATCTAAGATATTAGAAGACAAAAAAATCGATTGCCTTAGATGAAAATTAAAGGTATATAATCTAGCGTCAAAGTCCTATAGAAATATTTTTGTAAATATTTAACTACGAGTATCAAGGTGAGAGCAGCTTAATATGTTATTTTTAAGTGCTTCGATCAACATTGGGAAAAATGCCAATAAATTCATAATATGATATAAAGGGACTCTAGTTTATTTTTCGGCACAGGTTAATTCAGAAATGTTTTAAAAAAATATATTTATGTAGGTAAATAGTTACTATTCATTATTTACGTCTAATATTGATATAATCAATACTCGAATATAACATAAGGCGGAGCACGTAACACGTAGAACTGACGCCCGTTGGGGCAAAAAGGTTCTAAAATGGAGGCCACGTACCAACAAGCGCGACGTGAGACGTCCATCCGCAACATGGACAGACGACCTGGTAAAGGTTGCAGGAAACCGCTAGGTGTAGGCCGCTTCCAACTGGCCAATCTGAAAGTCATTGGGGGAGGCCTATGTTCAGCAGTTGACGTCCTATGGCTGAAATGATGATATTAAATAAAATATATATGAGTTTTACTATTATAACCTACAATTACGAATCTTTTATATATAAAACAAAGTCGAGTCAGTTACACCATTTGTATGTAGAGAGCGGCTGAACCGATTTTTATGATCTTAGATTTGTTGAATTTGTTTGTGTCCTGAATAGCAGAATAACTATAAAACACGGAAAAAATCACCAAAAAAAATTATGAAGGGGGGTTTTACGTAAAATTACAAAAGTAATTTTACATAAAATTACAAGACATATAGATATTTTGAGGTGTCTTTTCTTTTTAGGCTACAAATCTAACCAGTCCCTGGGATTCATGTTTGAAGTTCGAAGTCGTAGGTGAACTTTGTAACTTATAACTTTAAATGCGACTTCAATAATACTTGCAGAAATTGGTAAAGTATGTAGCGTAATACTAACAGTTAGTAGTTAGTATTCATTGGTAGCGGCAGTGCTTAACAGTGTAAAATACTTAAGTTTTGTAGAATTCTTGTTGGAAGCATTGCTGTGAGTCTTGTTAATTACTTTATATTTTTAAACAACACACAGATGCAGGTGGGCGATCATTATTATATTGGATAGTCCTGATCTATATTAATAAGTTAATTTCTGAAGACATTTTGGCCACCGGGTGTACGGTGAAACTTCAAACCCAAGCCGATTCAGAAAAGGTCTATTTCTAAATTGACCCGATTATGGAATCGAACCTCTAAAAAAAACAATCACATAATTGTACTAGATGTCAAACTAAATACAATTATAGTGTAGAGTAGAGTATAAGGTTGAACTGCAAATTAAAATATAAACGGGTTAATTGTGAGTCGGGCTTTCGCTTAGCACACTGAAAACAATCATTGGTATTAATGGAACCCTTGGTTTGCGAGTTTTCGATTCGATTTGAGAGCGAGCGATTTGTCGTTTCGAAAAATAAAGATTCGTATTTTCGTGTGCGAGAGATTTTTCCTTTTGAGAGCGAGAGATTTGCCTTTTTGAGAACGAGAGATTCGCCCTTTTGAGAGTGAGAAATTCGTCCTATTAAGAGCGAGAGATTCGTCCAGTTCGTCCTTTTGAGAGTGAGAGATTCGTCCAGTTCGTCGTTCTGAGCGCGAGAGATTCGTCCTTAACAGTGACTTTTTTTTCCACCACTCTACAATAGAACTGTAAGTTTTCATAGAAAATAAGTATTAATTTATGTGAATTTTTATAACTTACACTATACCTACACGAATTGTTTATTGTTACTCAACCGACTTCAAAAAGCAAGAAGTTCTGAATTTTACTACATTATTGTATGTTTTTTGTGTGAGTATGTTTTAACTTTACGCTTATGATGATTTTTATCGAATAGAGTTTACTACAGGGATGGTCCAGCTTTTTAGTTTTTATCTGAAGTCGGTTTTAATTCATTAAAAAAAACTTTACATGAACTGTTTCTCCACGTTTCAATACTTTCGACCCATTTAAATAATTAAATAATACTCTTTTATGTATAGCATTGGTTATCATTTAATAGGTTTTAAATCATTGTTCTTAAGAAAACTAATAACTGAAACTTTATACGTAGTAGATAGTGGTATTAGTTAAAGCGTACTCAAGCAGAAAATGAGATCGCGACCAAAGAGACGAAGTCGATTATACCGGGCAAGTCATTTCTTTGTGCTTCAAGGTACAAGTATAAAAGAACTTATACTTCATTACTACTAAGTTGGTCTTAGTTTTCAAGTTATTCTTAGATGATGAGCTCAGGTGATAAGTTTGTTAAGTTAGTAAGTTATTACCATCTTTATAAGAGAGTTTATTAAAAGTTGTATTGTAAAATATTATTGATACCTAAGCTTTGCTTTTTATGGCTATGTACCTTAAAAGGAAAAAGAAACGGAACCCTAAGGATCATTTTGTTGTCGGTCTGTCTGTCTGTTCGTATGTCTGTCACGACCTGTGTCTCGGAAACGCGAAAAGGCATCCAGTTTACGGCCAGTTATGCCGCAAAAAACGTATATTTTGACACTCAAAGGAATTAAAATTTTGAGGGTACTTTTGCTGAGTACTCTGCTAACTATGAAATTTGGCAAGTAATATCGTCTTACTATAAGGACGGGAAAAAAATTGAAAACTATGAATTTGTAATTAAAGTTTGTTATAATTTGTAATTAAACTGTGAAACTCGAATCCTGACATACAAAATTGTACGGAAACCTCGGTGGGCGAGTCCAACTCGCACTTGTTCGGTTTTTTTTATACTGAATTAACCATGGAGAAAGTAATATAACCATACGGTTTCGTTCAGTTTTCGTCGTAATTTCAATTATTAAATATCATCGTCGCAAAAATTACTGAGTAAACATTTTAACATAACAAAAAAAAACTTAGGTATTTCATTTTAAGATGTAATTTACACTTGAATGCTTTGGCTACTTAAAAGCGGTCACTGTAGCCTCAAACTGGTTTATCAAAAGCTACATTAGTTCCCAAATGCGATGAGTTAAAATTTTATTTTCACGCAAATAATTCGATCTAAAAAGAATTGAGTTTCACTGATCTCTGCCTGCCTAGCATGAGCACCAAAACACGATATGGTATGATATGATCGAAATATCGACACCAATTGTAAAAATATGATAGATATAGCCGCCATTTTAATTTTTTATCGAAACAGCGATCATAATATGTGATGTCACCGGCACGGCGATTCAATATGGCGGCTATATCTATCATATTTTTGCAGTTGGTGTTGATATATCGCAATATCATATCATATCATATCGTGTTTTGGTGCTCCATGCTAGGCAGGCTGTGGTGCAACTTGAGTTGAATTACGAAATTTTAGCACTCATATTTAGTTTAGTCAAAAAAAAAAACATTTAGATCAAGTTGTTTTATTTGCTTATTTATTTTACTTTTTTATATCTACACAGGAAAATCTCGCGACAAGCTTTTATATCATAAATTAATTGTGCAACGACGTTATAAGTTGATAGTAAACGTTTTAAAGGAAAAGCATTTTAATAAAAGCTTGTTTTAAAAAAAATACTTTTATTTTATTTTTTCTCTTTAGTTATCGCTGGACAGGTTTTTTAGTCTGTTCATCTCATTTTACACAATACATCATTGTTGCAATGTCGTTTGCCGGTTACAATAGGCTAGTTTCCTGGGTCAAAAAAAGATTATTCTATTTACTCCGTCAGTAAGATTATCAAAAAATATTGGACCCATACTTTGTCTTTTGTCAATCAAACAAAAAATGATAAAGATAAAGCGCATCAAAGTTTGGGAGTGACGTCACGTCTTGCTAAAAAGTGTCGCAAGGCGTGACGTTACGCGGAACTTTAACGGGCTATATCTTCATCATTTTTCGTTTGATTGAGAAAATAAAAATTACGTGTCCAATAATTTCTGTTGATCCAACTGACGGACTTATTATATTTTTTTAGGAAACTAGCCCATTCAACCTCAATATCATAATCGAGGACTCCAAAAACGCTAGTCAACCAAAATTTCATACGGATTGGAGCAACAAAGTTTAACTTGCAATAGTATCCTTAGCAAGTCTCATTTGATACCCATATTGTAGGAAAGCATAAAAAACTTTGCCCAAAATCTTTAGAAGTCCGCCATATTGGATTTAGAGTGACGTCACTTTATTTTTCGAGTTATTCTTAGCAAGCCCTTTCATTTGATACCTATATTGTAGAAGTGCATTAAAAATAACTGGTCCGAAATCTGGGTATTCCGCCATGATGAATTTAGAAGGACGTCACACCGCTAACAATGCATTGTCATCCAAACTAAACGTGTATACAAAATTTCAGCTAAATCGGTTAAAGATAATATCTGCTTCAAAATTGAGTTGCAAGATTGCACCCCAACAAACAGTAACATATATAAAATATGAAATTACTAATTAATCAAAAAAAACTTAAGTATTTCATTTTACAATGTAATTTACACTTGAATGCTTTGGCTACTTAAAATCTTTTACATACATTGCAAGTTAAATATAAGCTTGTAATTGTAATAATAAATTCTTCCAACAATCGGTGTAATTGTTTCTAGTATAATTAGATAACTAGATAACGGATAAATATTCATAAATACCTTTAGAAACATGACTTAGGTGCAGAATTAAATGCATACCACACAAAAAATGCCTTTTGCAGGATTCGAACCCGTAACTGTTTGGTTTATAGTCCGGAACGCGATTCAAGTCGCGTCGTCAAGTCACTCGAGTGAAAGTAGACTCAAGTCGCATCACTCACTCCAACTTTCAAATAATCCAACAAATGTAGTCATCAGACAATTTACAAACTTCCATTTAATTTAGATTTTCAAAATCCACACGACATCCACAGGCTATTTAATATTAAATTACCTCTTCGTTGTAAGCTCCTTTTACGTAACAAATTTTATACAAACACAATACACGTGATGACAGTAGGTTTCACAAAATACTTTTTGACATTTTGTCAAAGAATTTTTTGTAAATATTTGTTGTTAGTTGTCGTAAAATTTTGCATGCTAATTAAGTTTGGCTAAACATGTTTGGTTCTCACTGTCTGTAACATCTTTGTATATAATGTTTACTTGCAAATAAATTATTATGATTATCATTATCATTATCTTCTTAGTCGATTGCCACGTATTTTATAACTTGATTGATGTTTTATTGTGTGTCAAGATTGTCATAAGAATTTTTATTTGTGTTCTAATAATAATTCAATATATTAATACGTGAAAGAAAGATTTTATTTACAAGAATAACCCTACTTATCATCGTCCAGGACAAGTGTTCTAGGTGTACATCAAAACACGAAATTTTAAGTACTTGCAACTTTAAGTCTGCCAATTAGGTTCGATGTCTTTTAGAAGTCGGTTCTGTTACATCCATGAAAACTTTTTCTCTGAGGTCAACATCGAAATATTTTATATTATATTTTTTTGTTTCTCCATAAAAACTAAAGCTCTACCTCGATGATAAAAAGCACATAGTAAAAGTTCTTCGTATTGATGAATATATAGGTACGTTGGTTGTGGCTGGAAAGGTGGAAGGGAAAAGACCACGCGGCCGATCACCAAGCCGCTAGTGTGAACAGGTGACTGCTCTCACTGGCCTCATGGTAGCAACTGCCCTAAGAGAAGCTCAAAACCGGACAAGATGGCAGAAAATTGTAAGAAAATCTGCGAAGAGGGACGCGACCTTCAGAAATGAAAAAAAAACGGCTAAGAAACAGAAGAATAGGTACGCTTTCTTAAATCAGGCAACTGTTTCAAAAGTAGCCCTTTATAATTTTACCTTTATTCACGCTAATTGTGGCTCCTGTACACTACATTTGTTTAAAACTTTACAGCCTTCTATAAGGAATCCTAACGCTGAAGTAAAACAGCGCGAGAAAGTTTCATCACAGGTTCGCAGTATGCAGGTTTCTTCGTAAAGTTTTCTTAAAGGCAAAAGAAAAAGTATTTGTTAGCATTGACAACAATACATTACCTTTTACTAAATAAAACAATACGAAAAAATACTTTCCTTTTGTTGCTTTGTTACAAAAAAATACAATAAACAAAAAACTATTCGTTTTATGCAATAACTAACCGTAAGTAATAAAAGCAATCATCATCATCTATACGGTCAATCCCGGTTGCGTCCAAAGCCATTGCTTTGGAGCCCAGGGTCCGCTTTCCTTGATTTGCTCCTCCAGTTAAGTTACAGTTAAGTAATAAAAGCAATATTTTGTAAAATTAAGAAGAAAAATTTAATTTTGTTTAAAATTTGGAACAACCATGAGAAAACTTATATAAACCATGAGAAAACTTATATAAGAGGACATTTGGCGAATATATCGCGTAACAAATTCACACAAAAAATATAGGTACGGTCAGAAAAAGAAATGCTTATAGCCGTTTGGCTATTGCATTTTTACTGTTTTACTAATGGGTGTAATACAATGACGCAGTTTAAGGGGTGGTTCTACTGATCAATTACAACAACTTTTTACCTAGCACCAAAATAGAAATCGAAAAAAAAAACTTCTCCATGCAAACTGATGTCAGCTGATGATATTGATTATTATGAAAATAATAGAAAAAAAATCATTGAATTTCATTCAATAAATTCATTAGACCACTGAGCACAAGACCGATAATACTTTTGCCATTGTTTAGTTGATCGATTTTACATTTGACCGAGTGAACGTTTGGTCGAAAAAATTACTAATTACTAATTTTCGACCAAACGTTTACTCGGTCAAATGTAAAATCGATCAACTGGGGTTCATGGATAACATTAGCGAGAGAGAGAGAGGTAGAGAGAAATGGCGACAGTTGGAGGAGGCCTTTGTCAAATAGTGGCATACAGTGGCATCGATGCATAATAATGTTAATTAATGTTTTTAAATAAGTGCAGTATTGTAAAGTATTACTGAAATCATATTAAAAATAATCATATAATGTAACTGATATACTGTCTGAATAAAGGCTAAGATTATCATTAAAACAAAATATATATTTAACGGTTAAGGCTATTTTCGTCGTTACTATGAAAATATTATCTGTGATCTGTGACCTTGTGTAGATATTAAGTTACTGTTATGTGGTAAAAGTGCCTACAAGGTCATATCATGGTATCTTTTAGTTTCTGTATCTTAAATACAGGTTATTAAAAATACTATCCAAATATAAGGGGTGCAAAATAGACTAGAATACAGTAAAAATAAAACAAAAAATCTTTTGAAATTATTTTTGATTTAATCAGAATTTAAAACATGGTACGAATGCTTATTGTATTTAAATACACACAGTAATATTTTAAAATTTAAATTTAATGCCTTGGCTTAAAACGTTGGAATTTGTTCCAAAAATAGACAACCTAAAATTGCAAAGTGATGTACGCCTCTGGGAAAACATTTAGTAGGCCATGTTTTCCAAAGAAGTGCAAAAGTTTTAGACAGAGCGTCCATCTGTGTAATGGTGTATCAAAAATTAGGTAATGTAGGTGGTTTAGACTACTATAGTTTACAAATTGCTTTACTCTCGTATACCTGTTACACAAGTATCGAAAATTATTTGCGTAACAGGTATAATTTTTAGGCATTGAAATTTCATATTTTTTAACATTTTTCAAATTTAATTCTACAAATATTTTAATTTCAAACATCTGATAAGATAAGCAATCAAAAAGACAACTCCTTTTAATTTAAATTCCGTAGACTTGATAGACAACAACAGACAAAAATATAGTTTATTTTATTTAAATTCCATTTAACTATAAGCAACCAAAATAATTTAATATTTTTTTGCACAATTAAGTTTCCTTAGTAGGAAAGGAAAAATCGGAACTCTTATTCGGATAATTTGTAATTTCAACTTTTTTTAACCCGTTGAGGATTAATAGACCGCCGGCGGTCGCATAACAATGTAATTTCTATTGTGTCTCATTCACACATGCTTGACAGAAAAGCTGTGGTACAGAGTTGACTCGGCAATGTATGATCAAAACCCCAATGAACCCAAATTTATTATTGCTAATAGGCCTAAATTAAGCTATATTTACCCTACAACTGCTTCGGAACAATATTATAACGCCATATTGTCAGCTTTTTTAAAATAACCTAAACATTGATTATGAATATTTGACTGATTATAGCGCGACCTTTTAGGCAGAAAGAAAAAGAAAATACGGGACAGGAAACTCCTGGTGAACCGATTTAACTAATTCTTGGCTGTAATTTTATATTCTAAGGAAGTGGAAGTGGGTGTGTGTAGTAAGAAAAGATTATTAAGTTTTTTGCAAGCGGATATGTCCTCTTTGGAAATGTATTTTTGGCTCTTGAGTTTATTGTTGCGAATAGCATATGAAAAAAACACCTACACGTGAAAAATGTGACTCAATATTATTATTGAGTCGCATTTTTCATGTGTAGGTGTTTTTTTATTATTTATTACAAAAAATAAGAAATAATACTATGTAAGCACGCCATAGTGTACAGTGAAATGTTGTCTCGTTAATCTTATTGCTTTATGCGATCAATTCTTGTCATACATAAAGTATGTTTATGATGCCCAGAAACAGGCCTTAAAATACCGATATTTTTTGATACCACGTGATTTCGTTACTACTGATCAAATATCAGATATCGTTACTAAATACACCTTATTTTTGACAGTATAACTTTATAGTAAGTTCTTAGTTTTTAATGCTATGATATCTGTACATTCGTATAACTTAACCTAAGATTTTTTTTGTGCGATGAGATATTGTTACAAGTATACCTTTCCGTTATTTAGCGGCTACAGTACGAGTTTTGTGTAGTTCCGCTCTAAGTAAAATATGTGGTCGTTAGAACTTGTTTCTTTATATTAAAACAGAGTAACTTTACAAGGTAGTGCCAAATTTAAAAAATTAGTTTCATAGATTTCATACAAATACGACTTTGTTGTGATTAATTTTAATATTTGTATTTTTGAAACTTGTACTTCAAAACTTCAAAACAAAGAAACGCGTGTTTCTCCGTTATTTATCACAGATCACAGGTGTACGTCACTCCAACAAGGACTTTATGCAGTGCACATACGGTGTAATTTAAACGACCAATCGTAAATTTTCCCGATGTTATATTTTTTGATGTACATTTTTTTTTTCATTTTAATTGATTTTATCGATAGCAATGTAACATATTTGTTTGGCATCACTACAAAAGCGGTACAAACCAAGGCTTGGCAACGTTACCAAATTCACACCATAAAGTATCGTTAAGTAACGATATTTTTATAATGTTAAAATTTTTACGTTAATACGGTTAATGGTAATTTAGTATTGATTACAATATGTTAAATGATAAAAAATAATGTTATAATTAAATATCAATACTTTTTTCGTTACCTTATGCATCGTTGCGAACCATTGCGGTTAGTTTTACAACAAATTAGAGTAGTAGGCTTCTTTCGTAGTCATGATTACCTTGGCTGTGTTTTCTTTACATAATGTATAAACATTGAAAGCAAAAGATGAAAACTAATGACTTTAATTAACGGTACTCATAGTATTCATATAGTAACGTTACCATTTACCGGTAAAATCATAAATAACGTTAAGTTAGTTTACCGGTAAAAGGCCGGCCAAGTATCGTTACCAAGCATAACGTTACCTTTGCTATTAACGTTATCTTGGTATGATGAAGGTAGCGATACCTGATTTTTAACGTTATTCAAAGCCCTGGACTACAAACATTGTGTTTCCTTTGTAATTTCATTGGTTAAATCCATTTTAGAGCGATCCTCTGACCATTTGTAACTTGTATTGCAGTGGTTTCGATCTTAATGAGACTCTTATTGTGCAGTTTCCTCGGCCCGCATTGTAGCCGGTGTCAGTAACCTCATGTATCGAGTTACCCTTTGTTGAAAACTACTTTAGTGCATTGTATTATGTGGTATTTTTGTCCTTGGGTACAAAGAGTAGATAGAGCAGTTTTTATTTTCTGTTTGCGGTGACAGACTTGCAGGCGTGACGACCATAGGATATCAAATTTCTTGATGAAGTTTGTCACCTCAGTAAATACGCTCTATACTTAAACGCATTGTTTTAATAAACGCATGGACCGCACTATTTTTTACGTAGTAAAATCGTGCTTCAAATAGATATATTTACAAATGTTTAATAAATTGTTCCTACTGTTACCTATATTAATTATCTAGATAATAATACATACACATATTAAATACGTTTATAAACATCCTTATGTTAGGTTCAAATGCTCGTGCTCATCTCACAAACATTTTGTTTATAGCGGATTACAAGTTCGCAGCGCGAACTACTATTAACACCAGACGTTATTTTTATCACTCTAAGCTGGTCTACGTTTTTATTACTAAGTATCTTTAAAAAATATATAATATGGACTCCCGCTCTATAAGCACAGCAGTGATTCTGCCAATGTCAAGTGTATTCTTGATTTCATCATCATTTCAGCCATATGACGTCCACTGCTGAAGAAAGGCCTCCCCTAATGACTTATCATCAGGGGGGATTGCCAATACTCGCCACGCTTGGCAGGTGGGTTGGCGAGCGCAGTTTTTTATAAGGTTTCGCACGCTGACGCTGCTGCCCGTCTCGTACTACAGGAATTAGTCGCCTCTTACGACACGCCTCCTGTTGGCGGTGGAGAAGTGTATTCTTTACGGCCGTCCCCACACGGCACGGCACGGCATTCTTGCTTTAGTTCACAATAAATAACGGGTGTTTAGTTTTAATTGCTTTTCTTGGATTCAGTAAGCCACTCTTCCCGTAGAAGCAGGTTTCAAGACGCTATCGGGTCTCAAGCAGTCATCTTGGGATAAGTCACTTGACACTCGATGCGGCGTTGAATACAATGATATTTCAATAGTTTTAGATCTTTATTACTAGAACACAAACTACACCAAACTTGCACTCTAAAGCTCTTTAAATGATAAATAAAAACCATTGAAATAGACCGAACATGCTTTTCGTTCGACTACCGAATCCTTTATTACTATCTTCTGCCCGCAACTTCGTTTGCATAGGCCCAAGAGTCCGGGAACACAAACATGGCATAAAAGTTATCCTATGTGTTAAGCTATATTTGAACAAATTTCAGATCATCAAAAAATAATGGACTCTTATTATCCCTTTTATCAATCAACCAAAAAATTACAAAGATAAAGCGCGTCAAAGTTCGGGAGTGGAGGTTTGTGACGTCGCTTCTAAGTAAAAATTGTTTGTGTACAATTTTTCACATACATTGCATTACATTAGTAATGTAACAGTACATTTCAAATCAATATATACTCAGCAATATTTTGATTATGTAAAAAAAGAAAAAATACGTTTTAAATACTTTTTAATAATCTACCTGATAGAAAGAAAAAAATAAAAATTTGTCGTCATCCCTATTAGCCCAATTAACAGGGCTTTTATTAATCAGAAAAATATATCTGCCTATGAAATTTGGTATGTGATGAATTTATTTAAATACAGTTAATAGATGTACAAAAATACGTTTCCGGATTAGATTTTCGGGCGATTCAATTTAGAAAACGAACTTTTCTATGTTGTCTCAGATCTGGGTGTTGTGGTACCGTCGTTGTTACGGATTTCTATAATAAAAGTGGCTTAGCTTACGATCAGAGCAATGTATGTGACGTTGTTAAATATTTATGTAATATTTGCGCAGACATATATAAAGTGCTTCATAAATATCTGCAACGGCTGAAATGGGTAAAAGTACTGCTTATATAGATTACGATAGTGAAGGAATTACGTGCCCCGGATCAGTAATTAATTATTTGCGAAAAGACAGTAAATAAATGGTTACTTGCTTCAATTTGCATAACACACTTCGTCATCCGCCCTTGACACTGCCCGGGAGCGGTTTAATATGAAACGTTAGCATTTTTGGACAGATGTGGACAGTTTGAGACAAAATAAAGCCTAATCTTTATTTAATTTAATTTTTTCAATGAAAAAATTAATGATGTTCTGGACATAAAATTTCTTTACTATCGTAATCTATATAAGCAATACTTTTACCCATTTCAGCCGTTGCAGATATTTATGAAGCACATTATATACTTTCTGTATACGTTCACATACGTGCGTACTTGATAGAATAAGTGTGTAAAGGACCAATTTTTATGTAGAAGTTATAGTGCATAATATTGATCAAAGTTAAATTTGGGCTATCTCTGAAATTGAAGAAATGTAGGATACCTTTACATAATTTTACAATATTGATACGCAGATCTGATACTATTATGATACGGCCCGTTTTAGCTCGAGCCGTATTTTGGCCGGTATGGTTTACGATACGCATTTTTGATACGAAAACTTGGTAAGGAATTGATTCAAATGACTAATGATTCAGCAATATACAAGGTGTAACGAAAAGGTGAAATAAAACTTTAAGGGGTTATTCTACGGATAAATTACATCAACTTTTTCTATAGGACCAACATCAAAATCTCAAAAAAAAAATTACGTTTCCATACAAACTGATGCCAGCTGGTCGCGTTTTAGTCTGGGAAAGTGTTTTTTTTTTGCGATTTCGATGTTGGTCCCATAGAAAAAGTTGATGTAATTTAGCCGTAGAATAATCCCTTAAAGTTTTATTTCACCTTTTCGTTACACCCTGTAGATACGGTAATCGGAAAGTGATACATTCATTAAATGGACTCGGGCGACGAGTGCCTATCATTTATCTGGACTGTCAGCCAAGCAATTATGTACTATGACAGATTGACATCTTTGGACCATTAAATATCATCAGAGAGGAATGGGAGTAATGATGCGCTAGCAACTCCAATGTGATATTTTTTAAAGTCGATATTTGTCAAAAAGTACTCTGCATATAAAACAAAACCATTCTTGTGAATAATCGCGTCATTTAAAAAGTATTTTAGATCTTTAAAATATATTCTAAAACTTTTCCACTGTTCCCGACACCCAAAATGGGGTGTAATGAATGTAAAAATGCTATAAAACTACACCATCTGGTACGCTAAAGGTTAATACTTGCAAAGTGCTCAACTTAGCCAGTTAGCTTTTATACTATACTTCTGAGGACCTCGTAAACACTGACAACTTTAGGTTTTTATTATTGGCAGTGTGTTAAAGCCGTCTTTTTAACCGACTTCAAAAAAGGAGGAGGTTCTCAATTCGTCGGTATGAAATGAAATGAAATGAAATGAAATAGTTTACTTGTATAAAGCATGGTACAGATAGGATGGTGCAAGTTATTAAGCTCAGCATGCTCTGTCCTGGTCAGACATGCAAATATTTTTGTAAAAATAAAAAGTTAGGTACATAAGTCTGATATTTCTACATTAAAATAAGCACAATAAGTATTTAGGTATAATTACATTAATAATAAAAATAAAAAATATGTCAAAAAAATATCCTAATAGATTTAAATAATAATTAAGTATCTTTTTTTTATGTATGTTCAGCGATCATTCGTTACTGCGTTGACCGATTTCGATAATTATTTTTTTGTTTGAAAGGTAATACTTTCAGAATGGTCCCATATAAATGTGGACCGATTTTGATGATTCTTTTTTTAATGAATAGCTTACACTTCAAAAATACTATAACCAAACATTTTTCGAAAAAAATTCACCCCTAAGGGTGGAAAATAGGAAATGAAATCGGTGTTCAGCAGTTAAATTATGTTTGCTCTCGTAAGATTTGTTTTGATTAGGATTTTTCACTAAAATAGATGAAATCAGTTAATTTTATAAAAAAAATAAAAACCGACTTCAATAAACTAAAACGCTAAAAATAATTAAATGCCAGTCGATGAGAGATTCTATGTTTTCGTTTGCACCGACTCCAAAAGTAACTGATTAGGTACTTAAGTGTAAGATTATTTTTAGCGTTTTAGTTTTTTTTAAATTGTACTTAAATTTTTTAAAAAAGTGGTTATTTTAAATAATGAATGCTTACATATGATCAGTGATCGGAATAGGTAGATTGATTTTGGGTTAATGATCTCAAACATTGATGTTAATATGGACATGCCTCCGGATTTCCAGAATTTCTTAGTATCAGTCACTACCAAAGTACATCAAATCAATCTACCTATTCCGATCACTGGTAATAATGCAACACATGTACCCCTTTTTTCGAATTGATTTTCCCGACGTCACTAAGGCCTAGTGTAGTAACGTAACGATTTTCACAAATATTTTTGTTAAATATGTCTTAATACTTATTTCAATAATTAAAAATATTATTAATTGAACATAGTTACACCTATTTATGAGCGGATAAGACTAGAATTTCAATAATTAAAAATATTATTCATTGAACATAGTTTTATGAGCGGATAAAACTGGAATTTCAAATTCCTAAAAGACCATAACTGGAATCGGTAATAGGACCTTCTATAAATCGGCCAAACTAACTTTATGTTTTTTAGAGTAGAATTTTTAGCTGTACGCACAAAAAATACTAAACAAAATTCTTGAAAAAAGAACAATTCAAATGCAGCGCAACATTTATGTAATTGTTTTTAGAAAAACTGGCTTTTTATATTTTTTAAATTGAAAACGTTTCAGGTGTACACAAATTTTCCTGGCTTTATTTTGCAACGGTCATGTTTTGAGTTGAGTTTTATGTCTTAAAAACTTTTTTATAACATTTCGTGTTAGTTTATTGACTCAAAGCGAACATTATTAAATAGTATTTTTTTATATAAAAAGAAAAAAAAGAAGCCAAGATTTCTAATAAGATGTCATTGTCTAAAGCATTTTGCATATAAAAAAATCTTTATTTTAAAAGAAATAGTAGGCCGTCAAAGTTGCCGGTTTAAAACCATTTTTAAAAGCCTTTCTATGTACTGGTACCTTCAAAAAACAATACATTATAAGCGGGATACTTAGTGAGATTATAGTGAAACCTTAAAGTTCAAGAACAATTTGTAGTAAACCTGGTAAAGTGTGAGTCGGCCACTCGATAAGGTCGAGTATGATAAATGTACAGACAAAGGCAGGTCAACCGACTCAAAAAGTTAAAGGTCATTAACCGATTAATCTTATATGTAGAGCTTAATCAATTAAGAAAGTTTGACGTTTTGTGGCAGGTTGACGAGCTGTTATCTGTACTATGGATTAGATTCAATTTGATTATGGTTTGAGTCATCATCATCATCATCATTTCAGCCATAGGACGTCCACTGCTGAACATAGGCCTCCCCCATTGACTTCCAGATTGGCCGGTTGGGAGCGGCGTGCATCCAGCGTCTTCCTGCGACCTTTACCAGGTCGTCTGACCACCTTGTGAGTGGACGTCCTACGCTGCGCTTGCCGGTACGCGGCCTCCATTCTAGAACCTCTCTGCCCCATCGGCCATCAGTTCTACGTGCTATGTGCCCCGCCCACTGCCACTTCAGCTTGCTAATGGATGGTTTGAGTACTTCTTTTTAATTGAAGTATGTTCTATTTGTAACCTTTAAAAACTAGGAGGTTCTCAATTCGTCGGATTTTATAGGAATACAAAGTTATTTACAACTTTTAGTGTTATTATTGTCATAAAGGTATCACAAGAAATTGTTAATTTTATTACAAAACAAAGTACTGATTCTTATCACTTCAATATGCATATTGCACTACCTATTTATTAAACTATCAAAATTGAACGTCTCAGCAAAAAGTTTAGTTATACATTATAAACCGGACATGTGTCGGAATCGCCCACCAAAGGTTCCGTACAAATTTATATGTTCATATTGTAAATTTAGTTTAGGAATCTAGTCTCGCTGTTCTTATCCGAGATTTTCTCAAAACTTCAAATAAAGACTATGTTTTTTAAAAATTTAATTACAAATGTATACTTTTTAGATGTTTCCTTGTACTTGTATTATAAGAAGATATTACTTGCCAAATTTTATAGTTCTACTAGGTCAAGGAAAATACTCATAAATTTCGATTTTCTTGAGTGTCGAAATATTCGTTTTTTTTGGCATAAAAGACCGTCTTTTGTTTACGTTAAATTAAAAGTTGTTTTTTTTTACAGCTTCAAGGAAGTTTAGATTTGAGTACTTATATGGTTTTGATTTCAATTCGATAACTTCACCCGTTCCCGTGTGATCCTAATCCACAAAGTGATCCTATAAGGGTTCCGTCTTTTTGCTTCTGAGGTACGGAACCCTAAAAAGGAACATACGTAGATTAAGAACCTTCCATTTTTTGAAGTTAGTTAAAAAATAGCAACGATTATTATGATGATGATGACAATTAAGTGAAACATAAATTGTTCACATTTCGTAAGAAAATACAACGTATTAAGGTCAAAAAAAGAACTTTTTCAGTAATGATGAAATATACACTAACTTTCACGCAAACGGTTCCCATGGGTAACCAAGTTTCTTTAATATCGAGTCCTATGTAACAAAGTTGGCGAAAACCTCTGGAAGCAGTTGTTGAACGACCAGCTTGGCTATGTTTTGTTTTTGTTACACAATTGGAAAAAGACGACATAGAAAATTTGAAGACCTGTTAGAGTAGTAGCGCCTTGATTTATCTTAAACACATAGAGTCCAAGTTTTGATTCCCGTTTCGGTATAATTCAAGAAACGAACTTGTTTGAATTGGCTCTAGTTCCTCGTAATAGGTAAATAAATAAATATTAAATATTGGAAAACGTCACATACATTGCTCTGATCCTAAGGTAAGTAACTGAAGCACTTATGTTATAAAAATCAGTCACAAATACAGTACCACAACACCCAGACCCGAGTTAATACAGAAAGGTTCGTTTTCTACATCGACCCGATCATTTCGAATTACTGTGTTACGGTAATTGTTTACACACAATCAATTTTGTATCATGAATATAGTAAAAACAATATATTATTTTCGTGCTGTTGCATAGATTAGTGTTTTTCTTTATATTTCGGTATTTAGCTTCATAAAAAACCTTCTAACTAAATGACATTGATAGCTGTAAAGAGCAACGGTGATTACGTCAGTGAGGCTTACGCAGCTGATTTTCAGCAGCAAGTAAGAATAAGCTCTTACTGTCACAAAAACGAACTCCGACCTCGGAAGCAATAAAGTGTGTTCTTTACATGTCACTAGCAGTGCTTGAGTGGCCGAATGGTCGGAACGGTTTATTATCTATCCCTCTCATTATCTTGGGCTTTTGTGCTCTCACTCACACGCGCTTTAGGAAATTGGGTAGCGCGCAGGGTGACCATAAAACGTGAAAATCTAAAAAAATAAGGATAAACGTAACTCGGCTACGTAAAAAATGTCACTCGATACTAATATCGCTTAACACTATAATCATCATCATCATTTCAGCCGTAGGACGTCCACTGCTGAACAAAGGCCTCGCCACTGCTGAACAAAGGCCTCGCCACGTTTTGCAGGCGAGCGCAGTTTTTTATAAGATTTTGCACGAAGACGCTGCCCGTGTCGTGCTACAGGAATTAGTCGCCTCTTACGATATACCTTCTGTTGGCGGTGGGGAAGTGTATCCTTTACGGCCGTCCCCGCACGGCTCACTAATATCGGTTAATTTTAATATCGGTTGATATTAATATCACTTGATACTTATGTCGGTTGTTTGTTAGCGGTCTTTTGCCTATACAATGGTCTTACTTGAGGTAGCATGATTCACCTGACAGTTAGTTATAGTCACTGGTCTTTCAAAACATCTCTATCAATCCGCACTGAGACCTACATGTGGACGTGTAACATAAAAATTACCATTTTGTCTCGTTTCGTGGCCTGACTGCAGGTTTTGTATTCTGGGTCGCACACCACTAGACACGGTAATTGACAGTTACTGTTGTCCGAAATAATCACAAAGGTTTGGTTTCCCTACTGGTGTGTTTGGTTGATAGCTCAGTGGCCCGTTTGCGCTGTACTCATCGTATATTAGCTCTATGGGGTTGTATATTGTTCACAAATCAGCCGCAGCTTGCAATAACACTTGTGTCTGATTGTGGCCCATTTAGTATTAATAATTATGTTTCATAGTGATTTTAAAAATGTATTTGTAGTTCTATGTCTGCTAACTGCAGCTTACAGCTTGCTTATGTATACATTATATTTTACTATAGAAATATTAGGGAAACAAATAACTTTAATAAGCACAAACAAACACAAAACGAAGCACAAACAACTAACGAAAATGTGTAAGTTTTCACAAATAAATAAAATAAACAACCTAATTAAATTACAAATTTCAAACAATTTAAAACAGTTAATAAAAGTTCATATTTAATGTCTATAAGTTAAAGTAGAATAGGAGTTTCTTGGGTCAAAAAAAGATTATTCTATTTAGTCCGTCAGTTAGAATATTAAAAAATATTGGACCCATATTTTGTCTTTTGTCAATCAAACAAAAAATGACGAAGATAAAGCGCATCAAAGTAAGCACGTGACGTCACGACGTTACGCGGAACTTTATCGGGCTATATCTTCATAATTTTTTGTTTGATTAAGAAAAGAAAAAATACGTGTCCAATATTTTCTGTTAATCCAACTGACGGACTAATTAGATTTATAAAGGAAACTAGCCCATTGACATGAAATAAAATTTACAAAGAAATTTAAAAAGTATCTATATAAATAAGTTACAGAATTACTAATATTATAAGTATTAAGTACAGCCAGCAGCTGGTCAATCTACCCTCAGTAAACAAACGTTTGACTGATTTTAAGATTTAAGTCCGAAATTTAGAGCTTAATACCTAAGTAATTAAGTACCTCAATTTGACGTTTTGTTGTAGGTTCATAAGCTATTTACTGTACTCTCTCAAAATTGTTCAAGCGTGAATATGCTATGTCAATTAGTGTCTATTAGTAGTACACTAGAATATTGTTGTCAATGTAGGTCATTTGTCCACTTATTGGACAATCAATGTTCCAAATAACGAAACAAAAATCCAATTAGTGGAAAACGACGTACGTTGACAATAATATTATTAGGGACCCAATAAGATGGCAACATACACACAAAAACTTCGACCTCATCCTACAACTATTATTATTTTATTACTTACATATGAAGCGACAGACGGTTGCGGGAATGTGGTGCACTAGGTGTCAGGCGGCAGATAGTCAGTGCTTGGCCAGAGTAACAGACATCATCCATCATCATCATCTCAGCCTATTGCTGTCCACTGCTTACTATCGCCTCAAAACCTCTGACTAATTCAATTCAATTCAATTCAATATTTATGTATTTCAGGCAACATAGGTCCATGAGCTAGTACAAATTCAAAACTTAAAAATAGGTGTTAGTATATATATTTTAATTTAATTTTACTTTAATAAGTCACGAACCTGGGAGGCATCTCCCGCGGACACCAACCAGCAGAGCTATCACTAGCTAACTCGGTCATTGTCCGCAAGAGATGCCTCAAAATAGGTGCATGCAGATCCTCTGCCACCGTTTTCAGGATGCTGTTGTTACTCCCCCGCACCCTGCCCACCATCAGTGATGCCACTTTCTTCCGAACCACGGCATGGAAGCCGTACTAAGCTGTACCCTAACCGGGACCAACTTTTAAGGCGCCTTCCGAAGCACGGATATGCTTGTGATAAATGTCACTAAATATGGTCGGGAGGTGAAATCCACTTACAACCAAATAATTTAATTTAATTCACATTATAACTTATTCTGACCTACGAACGAACAGATAATAATAGAACCCCATGTCCTTTTTGCATTTTTATGAAACCCTAAAAGCTAATTTATACCCCAGTGCTTTATTTCGCATGTAAACGAATTTGATTTGAATAGAAATCAAAGCCAGAATAATCTGCACTGCAGACAATGTAAGTGCCCTTTTAGTGGATAACTTCAGACTAATGGCTTCATAGGGTGAATGAACGAAGTTTTAGGGAATTTCGTAGGTCATGAGCTCATACT
Organism: Anania hortulata; assembly: GCA_963576865.1. NCBI lineage: Eukaryota > Metazoa > Arthropoda > Insecta > Lepidoptera > Crambidae > Anania > Anania hortulata. Next base: position 3,239,778 of record OY756399.1, on the reverse strand, counting down.
TGTTATAATAAATAATAAACAAATAATTCTAAAACGATTGGTAGACCTATAAAAGTGTTGAGTGCAACACATTCATAAGCAATTTATTGGAATTGTAACATCATTATGTTTTTTACAACCCTATATTAGGCACAAGTATCTCGCAAATCTAGTTAGGATACAGCGAATTATTTTACTTCAAGCACTGAATATCTATTCAAGTCTAGATTCAAGACCTAAACCTTTCAGTGATAAGATTTTAGTAAAATATATATTTTTATTATTTTTAATAGTAACAATTTGATGAAATTGTTTTTAAATGAAAAGAATAAAGTAATAAAATATTCCTGATGTGACTTGAGAGACATGTAAAGCTAGTAAGCACTGTATTAGTAATTTGGTCAAGTGACGAGTGATTTTGTTAACTTATTTTGACTAGATTAGTTCGACTAAAGCGGTAGGTACGCTCCACACACAACAACTCGACAAAAAGTTAGTTTTTATACGGCTAAATAGGTACTGAATGACTCGCCTAGTCTTAACTAGGATGGCTTTGAGTAGAAATATTTGCTAATAAGTGTCGCCCAAAAGGTTTAGTAAAATAAAAAAAAAGAAAAAGAAAATTAAAGTAACCAGTAGTAATCTATTCTGTTTTAAAAATGATTTAAATTAGTTTTATGTATTGTTTTATGTATGTCAGCTATCTTTTCTTAATGTTGATCTATTTATTTACCGGACATTTTATTTATACCACACAGTTGGCGACGGACACGAACCTTTTTTTATTGTCAATTTTTTACTTTTTATTCTTTTTTGATTGCCTTTTTTGTGCTGACTGAAGTAAACGCAATAAGAATAAAGTGTTTTTCTTTACACAGTGTGTAATAGTAAGTATCGATAATACACACTGTCATGATTTTCAACTCAATATTTGAGAGTTTGTTGATCTTTCAACTTTGATACAAGAAACCAAATAGTAAATCAAATTTATATAAATCGAGTATTGTTTTGGGATAAATTACTTAAATGGAAATTAAGTTCTAGTTGCGGTGAGTGGCACTAAGCTAAGCCTTATAATTTTGGAGTTAGTTTTAACTAAGTTTGGAAAGTAAACTGTAGCAACTTGGCAAAACGTTGACATGTCAATGCCCGTTGATAAAATAAAGTTCCATTTGCGTATCTCTTGTCGAAAGTTTATTGTTACTAGTTCTTCGTTTATTTTACGACACCAAACTTGCTTGTAGGAGTATGGACGAAAGCTATGAATAGTTTGAAGCGACGTCCAGTTAAAAATTTACTCTGTAATTAATACACCTATCAAGAGGCATATTTTTAACGCAGAAAAAATAACAAGCACAATAGTGTTGCCGCTCGATAGCCCACTATTATAAGGCCTATCGATATTATTCGTTGTTAAATTACAGGTGTAGTATTGATTAAACCCAAAACTATCGACAGTATCGATACTATCAATAGTATTGCTCTTCAATGTCGATAAACTATCAATACTATCGATAGTTTTGAACTATCGATAGTCACCTGTATTGCAATAGTATTCGTTGTAGTAATGAGAAGAGTAATAGTCAATCAAAATAAAACAATTTTACTTACTGTTACATTCAGTTACTAATTAATGTTGTTACTAAATAAAAACGAAAAGTCTTAGTAATTTTCAGCATGTATAGTTGATAGTTTTTATGTTAAACTTAACAATACTATCGATAGTAGATACTTAAGACAGTTTGATTGTTTTCATGCCTTCTACCCCATTTTGTAGTCTATAATTGTCTATGGTACAATTTTTTTTGGTACAATTTTTTTTTCTCCTTGCTCTTTTTGTAAACTTTTTGTGTACCAAATAAATAAATATTCTATACTCTAAAATCGCATTCCTCCAAATAATAACTCCTTCTGCTTCGTTCATTCTAAGAGCTAGGCTTGTGAAAAAAAAAATGATTGTGCTATTGTAAACCTCCTTACCTTCTTTGAAAGATTTTCGTACATTAGGATTTCTTTACGCCATTTGGTTTCCAATTCAAATATTCCCTTTCCTACCGGTTTTTCTTTTCAAAGAGGCCAAGTACATTTATTTTTCGGGCTGATTTAAAATATTCTTTCAGTGTCGACACGTTCCGGCCCCATTAAACCTACAATATGACCGCCTAAAATTAATTATAGAAGAGATATTATTTAATATTTTAGTTATAAAACGTAAGGCAAGCTGAATTTGAAACATACCTAATTACTTTTCAAAGGTATTAAAACAAATAAAATATATCGGCTTTGATTCGTAATTGTCTCAGTTTTCTAACTATGACAGTTGATTGAAAACATATCAAACTAACAAAAACTTGACAAAAATCATGCACATTTGTTTTTTATGAATTCAATTTTTTTAATTTCCAAGTGGAACTCTCTTTAAACTTATCTAAACGAACAATGTATGCGTAAAACCTCTCGCCTTTCTCATGCAGGAACATCGTAGCAATGAGATTCCCGTTTTTTTATTTTAAGTTAACAATGCAGTAATCTTTAAATAACTTTAATGTATTTACCCCAATTTAAGGTGTTTTTGCGGGCTCACACGATCCAAAATTTACACTTTGTGTGCACAATATCATAGGTAGATCGTCAATATATTCTGTTCTTTATTTGAATAAACCATAGCCTAAAGAAGAGTTAATGCATCGTGATTTATAAAATTAATATTTAAAAAAACACCTCCATGTTTTTTTTGTTAAGATATCATCACTGAAATTGACGTTAGCTACGCTATGTTTTTGTGCTGTAGGATCAAATCAAATAATTTTGATGAACAAAATATACTTTTTACACCCACTTTTTATTGTACTGATATGCAAATGTGCAAATTGGTAATTACGTACTGTTACTTTTTAAAATTAAAATTGCATAGGTACCGTCAAAATTACATAAAACAATTACCATATCAATTTTAATTAAAACAATAATTAATATTATAATAACATTTCTCAAGAAGCCATTCATTAACTCTACTCATTTCCTCTTTCTATTGACTTAATGTTTCATAGGTGTATACCAAAATAACGTAATTTTAGGTACTTGCAACTTTAGGTATGCCAATAAGGTTTGATGCCTTTTAGATAGTCTGATTCCCTTTTTTAGTCCAATGACATGTGAAGTTTGGACACAAATTCACCAAAAGACCGGAGCGAATATTTTATCAAGTGTAGTGGCTGTTCTCTAAGTTGGATTGTTAACCCTTTTAAAAGTATCGTAACAATTTCGTCTTGTCATGTTTGTTTAGGCCCAATTTTATATTAGGGAAAGTTCGATAAAATCCTTCAATGCATCATTCATTTTTAGCGGTTTTCTTAAGGTTGTGGTAAAATTATGTCACTATTTTCTTTTATAGGCAAGGATCCTGGTAATAAAAAACCTTTGATATGATATTGTCATACATATTAAAAATACTTAATAGCTAGTATATTGTGTAAACTTGACTAACGTGATATTAGCGGAATTCTACGGTGAGGTAGTAGTGGACCGATGACCCAAGATTTAGCCATTAAATAAAAGAAGAAGAAGAATAAGCAAGCTGAAGTGACAGAGGGCTTGTCACATTAAGTGTAGAACCAATAACCGATGGAGTAGACGTGTTCTAAAGTGAAGACCGCGACTTGGCAAGTACAGCGTAGGGCACTCTAAGACAAGGGAGAGCAATGATAAACGCAAAGCTGTTGGCAGCGGATGGAAAAGAATAGTCGAGGATCATGTCGAATAGGACTTCCACCCACAAGGTGGACAGACGACCTGGTAAAGGTTGCAGGAAGCCGATGGATGCAGGCCGTTTTCAAACGGTCAATCTGGAAATCCTTAGGGAAGGCCTATGTTCAGCAGTGAATGTCCGTGGCTGAAATAATGATGATAATAAAATAAAATTTATTACTGACTTTATCTATCTAGAAAGAAGATTAAGACCGACATTAGAGTTACATGCTCTTATATTTCTTGTGCTTAGTTTTACATGCTATGTGCCCCATCCACTGCCACTTTAGCTTGCTAATCTGTCGGGCTATGTCAACGACTTTTGTTCGTTTACGAATCTCCTCATTATTGATTCGATCTCGCGAAAAATTCCGAGCATAACCCTTTCCATAGTACGTTTGCAAGGTAGCAACCTTCAGCTTTCTTAAAAAGCTTATATTGAGAGGCCACGAACTTTGATAGATTATATATATATGCCCCCCACCACGAGTTTCTGTATAGATATACTGATTTACGAGAAAGGTTTGTGGATATCTTTAGTATAATAATAAATGTATGTTTGACCCGTATGAGTTTATAAATGAATACAAAAAAGTTAGGACTAAAATAACGGTATATTTAGGGTAGCTCCTACTAGAAATTTATAACCATAAATACTTAGTGCTACTCGAGCGAAACCGGGCAGATTGCTAGTCTATATTATAAAATACAAACCAGCCAGATTGGTAAAGGATAGGCTTTCAACCAATTTTCCAATCTTTAACTCATATACCAGTTCTAAGAAAACCCCTATCGTTTCTAAGGATTCCACCTAAATTGAGATGCTTAAGGCCAGGATATTCGGCTGGAAATGCCTCTTTCCAACAAATTGTCAAAGCACGCAATGCAATGATGCAAGTGAGACGAGTCACAGTTACATTAAAATGGTCAAAATAAGAAGATAAGTACTTTTATTGAGTAAGAAATATGGCCGTACTCACTATGGTCTATCTATATATAGAGTATTTTAGGGTTTTCTGAGATCAGTTGCTTTAAAAAAAAATTGGTTTACGTCTGACTTTACTTATTACAATTAGAATTATTTTTAATCTTTTTGTCGTCCTAAATTTTATTTAATTCAAATAAAACCTGGAGTATGAAATTTCATTAATCTTTGTAATTCAAATCTTTGCTGTAAAGTTAAAGCAATTGTGTGCTCAACAGACGGTATAATATAGAGACAAATAAATACCAAATATTATTTTCAGAATTAATTTATGTTTTGTTTTAAAATAAAACACATTATTACACTTATTTTAGGGAATGCCCTCCTTAACATAAAACTGCTCAACACAGGTTTTCCGTATCAAACAAAATGCTCAGAAACTGCCTACAAAAAGAACATCGGAGGTTATATTTATTCTCACCTTCGTAGACGAGAACAATAAAAATAAATAACCTGTTAGATGTCTTATAGTAACGTAGGTAGACAATAGTGCCGTTTTAACTTACCGACTTTATGTTATCGATAACGTTAAACTAAAGAGTCATGCTTTTTAGGTATTTTTCTGAGGCCCGATTTGACCAAATTGGAGTAAGTTTTTACTCAAATGTCGCACAAACCCAACCGGCCCGGAATACACAATAAACTTAAAAAACATGTTTTAAACATTATTACGATTTTTGCGGAGGATTTATTTATTTTATTTTATTAGGGGATCATATAATGTGATTTAAAATATAGCTAAAACACAAAATAGCACATACATTTGTAAAGTTGCGTTAAATAGGGAAGTAGATTAATTAAGGGTTATCGATAATTAAGTTTAAAATATCGACCATTACCTTGCCCTATGAGACACGATATCCCGCGGGAAGAGATGAGAACGGACAGGACGGTCAAATGGATAGTGAAGTAATCCGCCACCGCTCACAAGACTATTCCTTGTGATTTTATTATCATCTCCACTCCCATGAATAAGATTATGAGTCTCAGGACACAATCATGTCGAATTGAGGTAGGTAACAAAGGCTTACTACACACTAGTGCCCTTTCTTTCACGTATATTGTAGTCTAATTTTGTTTAACAAAATTTTTAATTAAATACATATATCCATTTACATAAAAAAAAAATTTACATGATAGTTAGATAGAATATATACATATCTAAGATAGGATAACAATTGAAAAAAAAAAACGATCGCCTTAAGTGAAAATCAGCATATGAATTGCTAAAATCAAAAATATTCATTCGAGTTTTAATCTGGCAAATATTTGTTTTATTTAACATTCGGCAAGAGTAATGCGCAAATATCCAGATTTACCATTCATACTAAAAAGAGGTGTATAACTAAGTAACATTTAAGAGGCGATTATGAATAAAAACAATACTTAGGTAATCTAACCGTGCCGTTTGCGTTTGGGGACGGCCGTAAAGAATACACTTCTCCAACTCCAACAGGAGGCGTGTCGTAAGAGGCGACTAATTCCTGTAGCACGACACGGGCAGCACCGTCTACGTGCGAAATCTTATAAAAAACTGCGCTCGCCAACCCGCCTGCTAAGCGTGGCGAGTATTGGCAATCTCCACCAATGATAGGTCATTGGTTCAGCAGTAGACGTACTGTGGCTGAAATGATGATGATGATGATGATGAAGTAATGCTTAACAGGTTGATTAGCAGCTTTTCATGAATAATGCTGTAAGATGAGAAATATATTAGTAACTTCATTCCCTTATCGGGTAATATCAATCCTGACTTATCTGAAAAGAGTTCGTGTAATCATTGTTATTATTTATCATATCGACTAATTGTCTATAAGGGGTTTTAATTTTCTTCTTACATAATATTAAGTTTGCGCTGAACTGGCAATTTGTTTGCACAACTAGAAGTTGGAACAGATTCTTAACAAACTTTCTTACTTTGAGTAAGTACTCGAGAAGTAATAAAGTATTAACAAAAGCTTTTTACTTAAAGCCTAAGGTATTATTTTTCTTTCAATAGTTTAGTTTAATAGCATAAGTTGTAGTGCAAATACAGACACATAAGAGGCTTTTAATATTGTTTTTTCAATCTAATGTTAGTTTTATCAATAGGTACTTTTAGCCCTTCACGTGCCACAAAAAAAACCCTATTGTTTTCCATTGTTTTTCCAGTCTACCACGGGTAAGTGGAACGCAAAGGGTATAAAGCTGAAGAGTTTGTATGTTTGTTTGTTTCGCTAGTCTACAATATTGTCCCGAAGCAGTCGTAGGGTAAAAAAATTGGGTAAAAACAGCTTAATTTAGGCCGATTTGTAGAAATAAATAAATTGGTTATTGTTATGGTTTATTTGTTTGGTTGAACGCGCTCATCTCAAGACTACGGGTTGCAATTTAAAAAAACGATTTTGTATATATATATATATCGAGAAAGGTTTATCTTATATACCCTTATATACCAATAGGAGTAAAGAAATAATGAAACATATTGCAAAAATGGAAATAATATTGCTTCTGTGAGCAACGCGCACGGTTAAAGTTACGCAAAAATCATGTATGACGGAAATTGTTCCACTTTAAAAGTTCTAAAAAAAAAGCCCGTGACAGTAGCATACATTCCGGGTTGACTTACTAAGTACAACCTTTTTTATGGTAATCAAATTTGTTCTAAAATAATGCATTATTGCTAGCGTCGCTTTTTCTTTTACTTTAGAGCAAGGCATTGATGTGGTTTATTGTATTATTTTGAGGTGGGAAGTGACATGGGTCGTTGCTAAAGACTTCAAGCGACAGATCGAATTTCACGAGGGTAAAGCACGAGCGGAAGCTAGTTTAAAATAAAATGGCATTTTTGAAAACATTTCGATAGTCACAGGTTGCAGGTGGGAATCAACCCACACCTCTTTGCTGCATGCAAAACCACAATAGGTAACCTGTTCAAACACAACAGAAATCGAATTAAACTTAGTTAAGATCCTTAGTGCACAAACAAGCGATATTTTTAGTGTATTTGACCAAGCATTATGACTTTGGTACCTAATTTAGCTCAATAATAAACCGGACAACAGGTCTGCGATTTGGGGATAGTGATAATACTACCACTGCCGTTTGGGTTCCCATAATGGCGCCATGAATTTAGTCTGAATTTGAATGTTTGCTCTAAAATGTACAAAGCGAGTCGAGCCAAACACGTTCAGTTAAGCTGGAAATTCCCTATGCCGCTGCTATTCAGATAGGCATGCAATTAGAGCCTATTTTATTTTTAACTACCTGTGGTGTATTTTTTAGCAAGAGCCTACCAAGTTTCATGATATTATCATCGACAATGACCAACTTCCAAATACATTTTCATTCCCTATTTAAAAACCTTCTCCTGGCAATAATTAACACAACGAAAAAAAGATTAATTTTTTTTTAGGTGCCTCGTGTTGAAGGGTATCTGAATCACCCCTATGTATGTTCTACGAGTTTTCGTAGTTTTCGAGTTGCGAATTTTTTTATAATATTTTGCAAAATTGCGACCGGGTTTGAAGTTTTTTTTTTAAAGTAGAAAGTTCTTCCAATTTTTTTTCTTGCAACTAAATCTGTATGAACTGTGCATTTATGCATAAAATAAACAGCCTCATAACTTTAATAAAAGTTACTACAAAATTGACCTAAAGTTGAGAATTTATGTTAAGTGAGTTGTCATTTAAATTTTCAACTACAAAAATAGTCTAAAAACGTTGGGCTCGCGTCAGTTCACTTTACATCAAGCAGTGGACGGACTCAGTAGAAGCTTTTGTCCAGCGTCCACTCACGTGGATTAGCTTCTGTCAATCCACAGCTAGACAAAGGCTTATGCAAGTTTCAAAACTCAAAATCGATCTCATCCACACTGTTAAGGTGCATTTTCATTGATATATAACTCGGTCGATATACCGCATACTGAAAGTCATAAGTCGATAACGCAATCGTCATACTGCATTTAATGACAAGGATGTAAGGTAAACGCTGCTAACGTCGACTACTAAATTAAAAATTGAAATAGAGTCCGGAAAAAATACGAAATAAGCATTTCAAAATTTTTAATTTTTCATGAGTTTAGCTACTGAAATACTATTTATCAAGTGCTATTGTTTCGTAAAAATACTAATTTGACGAGTAATTGTGATAATGGGCCATTTACTTTGAAGAAAATTTAACAACCTTCGTAAAAGCGGTAAAAAATCTTCAACACTCGATTTCTGTTTTGGACGAACTACTCGTATTTATATACCCATATCGTAAAGGGTTCTGTACAAACTATAGGTATGTAAATAGTTTGTCCATAACAGGAATTGATTAGTAGTCACTATACGAGTCCAACTCGCACTTGACCGGCTTTTCATTAACGCCAAGTGTGAAGTAGCCAATTTAAAAAAAAATGTTTTATAAATACAAATAAAACAAATACTATGCAGGATGCATCAAGATAGGTGAACCAAAATAGTCACACAATGGGTACAGACAACATCACGTTAACCTACCATAAAACGTCAGATTTTCTCAACTGATATTGATCACTACGTGTCGGACTTAAGGTTGAAAATCAATTCAATGACCTTTAACTTTTTTGGTAGGTTGACCTACCGTTATCTGTACCTAAAGATCTCTTAGTTAGAGGTAGACCCAAAAAACGATGGTCTAACTATTTAACCAGGCATGCAGGGTTAACTGGGAACTAATACAGGTTTAAAATACTATAGGTTCCCTACCTCGCCTACTTCTAGATACCTCCCATGTGTATGTGGCTCCACACTAGACGCAATGCTGGGCGCTTGCAGTGGGCCCGCGGCCTTATATTTTTCTATTTCCTGAAGGCACTCTTGTCAGTGCTGTAAATAAATCGATGTCGAGTGAACAGTGTCAATATTCCGCAGGCAAGCTGTCTGTGCCACTGTGGACAAATAAATATCAGCGCCGAGTGGCTACAGGTTTAGCCTAATAGTCGAGGTGTGGTGGGTGGAAATAGGTAAAAGCTTGTGGTATAACTTCGCGAATAGTGTATTCACAGCACAGGTACCAATTTTCTTACAGTACGTGCATTATTGAAAACATTTAGTGACTTTTTACTTACTTAAAGCAAATTTTTCAATAGCTAGATAACTATTACTCGTATTATGACGAATAAAACATTTCGTGATAGTGATAGTGCCGTGTGGGGAGGGCCATAAAGAATACACTTCCCCATCGCCAACAGGAGGCGTGTCGTAAGAGGCGACTAATTCCTGTAGCACGAGACGGGCAGCAGTATCTGCGTGCGAAATCTTATAAAAAACTGCGCTCGCCAACCCACCTTCCAAGCGTGGCAATCCCCCAATGAAAGTTATTGTTGGAGGCCTATGTTCAGCAGTTGACGTCCTATGGCTGAAATGATGATAGTTTTCGTATGAATGTGAGTCGTGCGTTAACGTACTATCAGGATCTCCCAACTAAGTACTATTGGGAACCCGCACACTTGCTCTGTGTACGATTATATATATTTTTATTCGGACAATTTGGGTTCGATTCCCGGTCGGTCAATGTAGAAAACTAACTTTTCTATATTGGCAAGAATCTGGGTGTAGTAGTACCGTCGTTGTTTCTGATTTCTGTAACACAAGTGCTTTCGCTACTTACCATAGGATCAAAGCAATATGTGATGTTGTCCAATATTTATTTATTACATTTATTAAACATTGGTACGAAAACGTTGCCAAAATACAACCGGCCGCAGCCTGGCTAGTTACTACACCAATTAGGCCTAATCTTCTGCTAGGCCACTGCCTAAGCCCGTGCTTTTCGGCCGCATGGTTATGTTGCTATCGTGTTATTTAGTCAATAGATAGTCAATTCCATATTTTAAGTACTATTCGGCAGTCTGAAACACTACAAATTTTCAAAACTAGACTTAAAACATATCTCCTTGGACTTTAGTTTTCTCCTATGTTTTTCTTTGATGTACTTCTTTCTTTACTTTTCCTAACACTTTTGGTATCAAAATCCATATTCATATTAATAGGGTTATCAATTAGTGTAAGTAAGTACTTATATATTTATATTATGTATGATCATCTTATATATAAAATTCTCGAGTCACAATGTTCGTTCCCGTACTCCTCCGAAACGGCTTGACCGATTCTCATGAAATATTGTGAGCATATTGAGTAGGTCTGAGAATCGGCCAACATCTATTTTTCATACCCCTAAAGACCACGCAGACGAAGTCGCGGGCAACAGCTAGTTATTTATAACAATGTGTAAGTATGTATATTATTTTATTTTTTAGTATCTATGTAATAAATATATAATATATCATCATCATCATCATCATTTCAGTCATCGGACGTCCACTGCTGAACATAGGCCTCCCCCATTAAATAATATATTAAATATAAAAATTACTTTTCCTTCTTATATTCTAAACTCTTCACCGCCTCCTAATATATATCATAACTTTTTTTTTTCAAACTTTCCTCTACCTGAATGTTGTCTGAAAGAGATCGCTCTTAGCGATAAGACCGCCTAAATTGTACCATTCTAAATGTATTATTTCCCTGTACTGTTTTTTTGTGTGGTGTGCAATAAAGAGTATCTATCTATCTACTCTAGTAGCAGAATTCATGTTATTGTGATTAAGTATAATATAAACACTACTCGTAGTTCGTATTAAAAGTGTTTTAAAGTTTGTAAGTAGTACTTCACAGACACTTTTTCCACAAAACATTGGTTACAATACCTCCTCACCTTCGGTTTGCCGACGATATCGTAGTCATGGCAGAATCGCTTGAAGACCTTGGCACAATGCTCGATGGCCTTAGTCGAGTTTCCCAACAAGTAGGCCTTTGGATGAACATGGACAAAACAAAGATCATGTTCAATGCCCATGTTGCGCCCTACCTAGTATCAGTTGGGAGCTCTACTCTCGAAATTGTTAACAAATATGTCTACCTGGGACAAGTGATCCAGTTGGGTAGGTCAAATTTTGAGAAGGAGGTCAATCGTCGAATCCAACTCGGCTGGGCAGCGTTTGGAAAACTACGTAACGTCTTCTCGTCCAAAATACCTCAGTGCCTAAAGACGAAAGTCTACAACCAGTGTGTGTTACCAGTGATGACATATGGAACTGAAACGTGGCCTCTCACTATGGGCCTCATAAGAAAGCTCAAGGTTGCACAGCGTGCTATGGAAAGAGCTATGCTCGGCGTTTCTTTGCGGGATCGAATCAGGAATGAGGAGATTTGTAAACGAACAAAAGTTGCTGACATAGCCCAACGGATAAGCAAGCTGAAGTGGCAGTGGGCGGGGCACATAGCACGTAGAACTGACGGCCGATGGGGCAGAAAGGTTCTGGAATGGAGGCCACGTACCGGCAAGCGCAGCGTAGGACGTCCACCTACAAGGTGGACAGACGACCTGGTAAAGGTTGCAGGAAGCCGCTGGATGCGAGCCGCTTTCAACCGGCCAATCTGGAAGTCACTGGGGGAGGCCTATGTTCAGCAGTGGACGTCCTATGGCTGAAATGATGATGAAATGATGATTGGTTACAATACCTACATAATATAAACATTGCATAACTTTGATCTCGTGAGTACTATAGCTCTAGCGATCAGGAGACGCTTTTTTGAACCATTAGAAATTAATCTTTAATTTGAACCCGAAAACAATTCATCATCATCATCGTCATCATCATTTCAGCCATAGGACGTCCACTGCTGAACATAGGCCTCCCCCAGTGACTTCCAGATTGGTCGGTTGAAAGCGTAGTAGTAACAGCGTAGGACGTCCACCTACAAGGTGGACAGACGACCTGGTAAAGGTTGCAGGAAGCCGCTGGATGCGGGCCGCTTTCAAAAACAATTCATGTACTTATGTAATTAATTTCTATTACTCTCGATTTAGCGCATTTTTGTAGTATCTTTTTTGTAGGCAAGATTTTGCGCGCGCGAAAAAAATATCCCATGGCGGAGGTATGGTAAGAGCTCCGACTAAAACCAAAAGACAATGAAAAGCTGTGAACAGATATTATTCAAAAAATCCAAGAGATACTTTTGAGGTCGACGCGTTTATAGTTTTTTAATAATTAATCTAATTTAGATGTTATACAATCTTTTTTTTTGTTTTCGTTACACGTCCATGTTTCACAGATATTCATATGTGTACAAAATTTCAAATGAATCGGACTAAAAGATTCGGAGTAAATTGGCTGTGACAGACGAACAGACACACACAGGAGTGATCCTATAAGGGTTTCGTTTTGTCATGTGACTTACGGAACCCTAAAAATCAATTGGCGGCGCTAGATAACACGCTGCACGCCTCTTATATATATTAAAACTTAAATATGAACATGTAATACCAGCAATAATTGTCTCCTGTTCCAATTTAAATTGTTTATTCTGAGAAACAATTTCAATTCAACCCCATATTTTATTGTTTTCTCAGTCACTACTTACTTGCCAACGATTATTCGGTCCAAAGGTGATAAAGGAAGAAAAGTTCGAGACAAAAAAGTGAGTTTGGATGGCGCCCAAGTTCGGTAATGAAAAAACTTCGACCCGATGACCGAGCTGTTTCTTAAGTTGTTTAACCTGCGAGGTTTTAGACTGACGAGGGGAATAAACTGTTTTTGTTTCGTAAATCTGTTTAAATGAATTTCGATGTGGCAGCCGATCTAAATTTTAAACTATATTTTCAAGTGTATATTAGTTGGATAAATCGTATCGCAATGTCATGAAAAATCGTTTGTAATTATCCTTGTTTAAAAAACTTTTTCTGCAGTTCAAGACTCATAAAAAACATGCTACTTGTTTTCTAATCACGTAACAAAACTAACGTAGTGTGTATAAATATTATTTTTAGCAATTTTTCTTGTCGGTTTTTTTACAAAAACTATTTTTGTTTATCAATTTTCAGCAAAGTTTAAAAATAATGCGGTTCTTAACTAGTTTTTATGATTTTGTACAAATAACTATGTCGATTTTGTCGACTCTTTTGTTATCTAATGAATAGAATTCATTTCAAGTCGTCCCCAAGCCCATAGAGTCCCAGAGCCCGCCTATGTGTGCCGAAATAGGGTATGAAATCAGTTTACAGCAGAACTTTTGTTAAGACAAACGATTTTACTTGTTGAGGGCCAATTAATAACCTCTTTCTTTTTAAAGTGGGTTAATAATCGTATACTTGTTTTATCGAAACGTAATGCATATCAATTTTACGCTAACTGTGTCGTCACAACGGTGAGCAGCATGAATAGCCTCTCTAATAAATCTCAGAGTATCGATTACGAAGTGAATTTCCATCTGAAAACGTAACAGCCCGATATTGGAATGTTAAACAAACCGGAGCTTCCCCTTTCAAAGATATTTGACTGGGAGCTCAATTAGGTCTATGTTAGACGCCTTTGATGCACAATGAACTAGATGGAATGAAAACTTCGTTCACTTTATCAAAATTATCGTATTCGAAATAAACTTAATATTATTGGTGTTAACAAAAGGTAGTTTTTTTAACATCTCACAGAACTAAGTTTGAATTCATAATTTAAAATGTCATAATAACTATTTAAATTCCACCAATCCTACGACCTATTTTTTTTGTTACTTTGTGCTAAATGTAAAGTAGCATGTTATTTCAAAAGCCTACTACTTAAACCCAAGCTGTCAGAAATATGTTTTAAAAATATTTTATAAATTGTCAAAACCTACTTACATATTTTGAGCTAATAATAAATGCTATTTATTAAATTTTCTAGTACTTATACTTCAGGAGAAAATAAATATTGAAATCATTGAAAAAACATACAAAAAATACGCTAATTCTCTTTGATCTTTTTGACCGCTTGACCGATTTAATTTGTTTAAGCGTCGATTGATAGGCCGACTTGATAGCTATAAACTAAGCGTAGAGTATTTTAATCGAACAATTGCGTCCATGAGAAAAGTATTATTTTTCCCAATTTTCGCTACATTGAAGTCACAGCGATTGTTTTTTAATGATATTTTGTTGGATATTTGTACTAACACGCGTCAAGTCGCTGATTTAGGGGCACTAATCGCCTTCAACGTAAAGAATTCGGTTAGGACCAATACTGTTTAGAAAACATTTGTAAAAAAATAACTTTATTCGCTTTCTACGCATAGGTATTTGTTATTACAGGGAACCCTGAACAAACTTATTAACGACTTTTTTGTCGTGTAAATCGTGTTTTACTTTACATCGATGAAGTGTTTTAAATCAATTGTACTTTTTCCATTCTTTGTATGTGCGATTTCTGAATAAATAATTTTATTAGAAAGATTTCCAAATTTAGTGAAAATTCACTACAGTTTCAATATTTTTATAAAAATAAAGTTACAGCTTAAATAAAACGACCGTGTATTTTTATGGAAGAGCGAACGTGTTTGTTGTTTTTATGTCATTACTCATAACAGTAATGATGAATACTGGCTAAGTAAGTGTTGGATTACGCCCAGTACACTGTTCCATAGTCTTAAGTTTTAAAGTCTGAAAGTTAAGTAGCAATCAAGGTCCAAAACCATTTGCACTGCATTGCGCGACGCATTTGATATCAATAAAAAATTTGATACATTTGGGCAACATGACAGGCAACTAGTACGCATAATGTCACATTTACCGATGTGGTGCTGATTGTGTAATAGGGACGTGGAAATTCTAAGCGAAGTAATTAACTTTACGCTCAGCGCTGAGTTGCATAACACAGTGCAGTGCAGTGCATTTGCGTTTGGTTTATTGGCGTTATAGATCCTAAATCATGCCGAATCACAAAAGTCTAGCACTGATAGGCTGTGTCATACTGGTAGACAGATGGACAGGTGAACTTATGAGCGTTCTATTTATTCTCATTTAGCTCCGAAACTCTAAAAATGGCAATAACTTTGTGAAAATTAATTAAAATCACATGTCACCACGTAGATTAATGTTGCCAGGAAACGAGGAGCTTACACCCGGTGTACTTTAAATTTAATTAAGCATTAAAATTACTCAAAGAGATAACAGATGTGAAGAGGTTCTTAGTGTTTTTACTAGGTGTTAATTGATTGTTTTAAGTTTTAATTGCTCCGAATCCTATAAACAATGTTATGTTAATTATGATGACGCCTTTTCTGGCCATGTGAATCTTACACGGAGCTGATATCTATAAATAGTCTAGGACACATCATCTTGATTCTGAAAGACCTAGGTAGACTTATTTTTTGATCGATTTAAAAAAAAAACTGTTGTTCTCCCATTGTTAGGCAAGGTCTTCTTCATCTATACGGTCAATCCCGGTTGCGTCCAAAGCCTTTGCTTTGGAGCCCAGGGTCCGCTTTCCTTGATTTACTCCTCCACTTCGCGCGGTCTTAAGCGTCTCTAGTTGTGAGATGATTGGCACGCATGTCAGCCCTCACAACGTCAAGCCAGCATTTCTCGGGTCTACCCCTTTTGCCATTTTGTATATTATTGCCGCCATATTGGTTAATAAAACAAAACCATTTCACAGTTTGTGAATTGATAGAAACCTCATAGACTAACATTTATGCAGCCGTCGAAATGCTTCGAGGGTTAAAGAAGCCCACATACACGCATATCCATAAGATTCGCATGAAATGGAGAGAGTTCCGCCACAATGGAGTTACATGTAATGACTTCGACTACCGTCTGGTGTGGGTTCGAATCCCGTAAGGGGCAAATGTTTGTGTGATGAGCACGAGCTATTGTACCTAAGTCATGGATGTTAATAATAAGTGTTTAAGTATATCTATCCCTTATCTAGTCGCCATAGTAAAAGCGTTGCTCAGTTTTTTGGTTTTGAGTTGTTTAGACATGTGATGATGTGATGTGATTGTGAAAACAATAAAAAAAATGACATGGTTTAATTTAAATCATCTTATAATTGAAATTAGTGTTGCCGCTCGATAGGTCAATATCGATTGTCTATCGATAGCCTATCGATAGTTGAAGGAAAAACGATACTATCGATAGTCTATCGATTCTATCGATACTATCGATAGTATCGATGTCTCTTTTACTGAAATGCGGTAAACAGCAATACTATCGTAGTATCGATAGTTTTGATCGCTGCCAACCAATGAACTATAGATAGTATCGATGCTATCGATAGTATTGCTCTTCAATATCTAATAGACTATCGATAGTATCGATACTATCGATAGTTCATTAGTTGGCAGCGATAGTAACTATAGATACTATCAATAGTATTGCTGTTTACCGATAGTATTGCAGTAAAAGAGGTATCGATACTATCAATAGTATCGATACTATCGATTGTCCTATCGATCGTATAGATGAATTTAGCGTTCAACTATCGATTGTAAAACTATCGATTTTTCGGCAACACTGTTTGAAACGAGGCCTGTATTCTATATTGGTTCGTATGAATCACATTCCTGTCTTAGAGTAGGCAACACACTAAATAAAACCAGACAGTGTCTTTTCAGCAGATATTTTATTTTGCTTACACTGAGTCATCTTTTCCGTGAATAAACTACAAATAAATACTGTGCTCTGTAACTCCTTTGAAAAAACATTTCCTCGTAAACAAAGCGTAGATGAGCTCCTTTTAAAACAAAAATCCTTATTTTTCTTTTGAATCCTATAAAGAGCGCGATGCTTCATCGGGCTGTAATTAAGGCCGGGGCACAATGGGGCTCCAAGGCGAGCAGGCGCAGCGTCATGAATAGTGTCGCAACAACGCCGGCCCTGTGCGATAAGGATGGGATTCCACCGTAGGAAAGATAAGAGACGTGCAATCATGCAGCACATACTTTATCATGTCAGCTTATTGCAATCCGCTGCTGGACGTAAGCCTCCAGAGAGTGCCAAAGAGCACAATTGCCCGTTTTTTTCATCCAACTACTGCCAGCCATGCCTTATATACATACCTTGTAGGTTTTTTATTTATTAAATATTGTAACAACATCACATACATTGCTCTGCCTGCCTAGCATGAGCACTAAAACACGATATGATATGATATGATATAGCGATATATCGACACAAACTGTAAAAAAATGATAGTTAAAGCCGCCGTGTTGAATCACCGTGCCGGTTACGTTACATATTATGATCGCTGTTTTGATAAAAATTCAAATAGGCGGCTATATCCATCATATTTTTACAGTTGGTGTCAATATATCGCTATATCATATCATATCATATCGTATTTTAGTACTCATGCTAGGCAGGCTAATCCTGTTTTATTTTATTTAAATTCAATTGCACACTCCACTAACAGCTTATAGCCAAAGCGTGGAGTGAGCCAGTTACAGTTTTATAACATTTAACATTTACTTATTAAGTAGATTAAGCACTTGTGTTACAAAAATTTGAAACAACGACGGTACTACACAAAGAACCGAGACAATACAGAAAAGTTATTTGTTACATTCATCGACCGGGAATCGAACCCGGGATCTTAGAGATAGCAACACCAAGCCCGGTATGCTTGCCTCTCAGCTACGGAGGTCGTAAAAATGAAATTTGATGTACGTATACGATGCATGTATGAATCTGGAAGTCATTGGGGAGGCCTATGTTCAGCAGTGGACGTCCTATGGCTGAAATGATGATGATGAGATATTGTGTATGTTTTACGGGGTATGTGCTTGATGCATGTAATCCCAAACAAATTATTTAAAATGACTTGACAACTTTAAACTTAAAATTATGTGACAAATATAGAATAACATTTTAAACTAGATCCTAAATTCACACGTGTATAGGTTTCATTACACTATAAAGAACTTACGAATATTATAGCTGCTAAGCTATACTTTATGCTAATAAAAGATCAGTTTTACTTCGTTTTTTAAAAGTATTCATTCCTAATATTTTAGGTCAACCTAGACGAAGTCGCGGGCAATAGCAAGTTATAAATATATTAACGCAGAGCATGTGATGAAAATCGATGAATGAATATATATTTGACCCCGAATAACATTGATATTTCTTAGTATTCATAGGTTTAGTCCCAAAGAGTACATAATGTCGTTATGCGGTAATACAATATGAAATTATCTGAGAGGGTAGACAGTAGTAATATCGTCTGTTCTATTCAATGAGAAATTTACTTTGGCTAGCGCTTTCATATTTTTTCCCATTTATTTCATAATGTGGTAACATATTTGTCTTAATTTAGTAACATGGCTGGCAAACCTAAACAGTCTTATTCATTCCACCCACTCACCAATACACGATATGATATAGCGATATACTGACACCAACTAATGCTAGATATAGGCGCCATTTTGAATTTTTATTGAAACAGCGATCATAAATGTAACGTCACCGGCACAGCGATTCAACATGGCGGCTATATCTATCATCTTTTTACAGTTGGTGTCAATTTATCGCTATATCATATCGTGTTTTGGTGCTCATGCTAGGGGGGCTGACGTCGGACGACACTTTAGTGTCCACCTAAGTTTTTTCGTATAGAAAATGTGTCAAAACTTAAATTTATTCGTTGGATAAAAGTTATCTGGCTTTTGATAAATCGGCATTTTTTTATTTATTTACTTAATAGGAGCAACCAACAAATCTTACACCAATGATACAATTAACAAGTAACAAGTTTAAAATATGAGCTAAGTGTAGATTCAGTTACAGGTTTAGTTAAATATCTACATGCAAAAGCCAATACAAGCGTGACAAAAACACTTTGTTGTATTTTGTCTTTAAAAATCTTTAATATTTCGTAAATATAGATTATTTGTTTTGATTACCTACGTTCGATACACAAATATTATAAATACAGGGTTACAAGGTTTTATTACACAGGGTTAATTTAAGAATGTTTTTGACAATGTTTGTTTTTATTTTCGTGTCTTAGTTGTTGTTAATCTATATTTTATTATTTTCTGTCTTGTTTTTGTGTGTATTTATCTGTTGTACGAAATAAAATTTCTATCTATCTATCTATCTATCTACATTGCAAGGTAGTGCCAAATTTTAAAAATAAGATCTTGAGAATAATACAAAAGTACGTCTTCGTTGTTTTAAACTATGCTATTCTTTTATAACTAACTATCTGTCCTGGTAAACTTTGAACCGCCTTGTTTTTTTTTTCGTGAGTTTTTCGATGTTTTAATAGTTATTCTGCTATTCGGAGACAAATCCAAAAAATCATATATCATAAAAATTGGCCCAGCCGTTCTTGACTTTGACTTGACTTGATAAATGGTGTAACTAACCCGACTTTGTTTTTTACATAAATATGAGAAAAAAATAGTTTTTAAGTAGATCGATTTAGTTACTGATTCTGAGTGGTCCCAGAAAAATGTAACATTGAAATGTAACCATGGATAAAATAAATATGTACACAAAATAAAATAATCATTATAACTAATTGAGCACAGTAACACCTATAATTATACTATTACATTTTTTTAGCTATTATATGCTTCTAGGTGTATTTAATCTTGTTTTATGCTTTTCCACATATATAGGTATATTTTTCACTTGAAAATCCAATCTCAGACAAATTGCACTCAGCTTCGCTTAATTTTAAACGGCGTGTTTTTGTTCTACACCATATCAAAGCTTTCTTAATAAATCTGTCGCTTGCAGAGACTACCAGCCGATTAGATACAATTAACGGTCCTCCATTTTTCTTTGACTCCGCAAATTATTTTTAATCTGGCTATTGCTTACTAAGCAGACTCAAGCCTTGAGAAAATTAGGTTTGTTAGTATGCTTAATGTTACTTTAATTGATTAAGAATTAAGATGTCTCTGGTACCATTGTAGATAAAATGTATTTTAGTAGATTCCACAAGATAACATACATACCTTCCCCGTTTCAACTCCGATTTTTAGACGGAGTTTAGTCCGACTAAAGCCAGTCTTATTTGATCAGTTGTCGCGGCAACACGTGTTAAGGGGCTACCATTTCTCAATGACCTTGAGCATTTAGTCTTTCTGACACCCTTCACCGACCTTACTTTACTTTACTTTACAGTTATCCTTGGTCAAAATATTTAACTAAAACCAAGTTACAAACATAAATTTATTTAATTAATTTTACTTAACATTAAAGTGTACTATATAGAACTTGAAAACGGCTGGAATTTCCTGGTAGCCCCTTAAGGTCGGATCGCAATTGTGCTGCACTGTGAGACGCGACACAGTGCTGCACGGTGCGGAAAAAAAAATATTTATGTGAGTTTGTATGCAGCAAGACGCACTTGAGCGACGTGGCAGTGGCAACTGTACAAAGTTATTTGCAGCACCTCGTCGCGTCGCGCAGTACATCACTAATGCGTTAGGACCTTTAGTGGGACACAAATAAAGGTTCATTGTGAAATCATTATCATCATAATGAGCTTGTCACGTACGCTGCGTTTGCCAAGTCGCGGTTTCTACTCAAGAACACATCTATGCCGTGCCATAAAAAAATATTATGCAACACTCGTGTATCGATCGGATTTTTCTATTTGAAGCCTTATAAGGTTTTGAATAAAACCCGATATCGAAATTGAATCTAAACTGTATCCATTAACTTACTTCATTTGTTTAATTTTGATGACACCAGTAGCGCAGTGGCGCGATGAATAGCCGTGAGCACAAGGGTCAGGTCGGTCACTGACTCGTGACTGGTTATGCTGGGATAATATATTACCCCAACAAAAATCGTTGAATACGCAGAATATCAGTGTCTGATGATTAATCCGAATCGAAACAAAATAGTTACTAGATATGTACACTAATTAGGCATAAATATTATAAAAAAATAAGATATCGTTTCTCTTTTGTTTTTTATGCCCTTACAGAGCGTCGTCGTCGTTTATACCTTTATTTATCTAGCACCACATTCATGTAATTTGACACGCAAAAAACGTTTGAATTTGATCTATTCGCAGTCAAAACTAATTAGCAGTCAAAACTACTTTTAACTAGTGGAATCAGTCAGCTTTGTAATACAGAGCACGGACCGTTTAACCAGACAGCCGTATTAATGACATTAATTAGCTTTAAAACAAGTTGTTTTTTTCTAAAAATACGAGTTTTTGTTATTTTTCATTAATCTATCTTACATTTGTTTTTCATTGTTTTCACGATTCTGAGAAAATGGCATCGGAAAATACAGTTGGAATGTAGAAAGAAAATAAAAGATTAAGAGAAGACAAATACAATTTTGCTGAGTTTTGATAGATCTATTTTATCCTATTAATTACCAGACAAATTCAACCTTCAAAACATTGTCGAGGAATTCTGTGATTTAGTAAAAAAACATGTTTTTTTTCCTGTTTGACGACTATTTTAAAGAAAGTAAATTAATTTGCCAAATTTTTTGTCGAGTATTTGGTGTATTATGTGGCCCCTGTAGTCGGGAGGCGAGCACGCCGACCATTACGTGCAATCTCTGAGGTCCCAGGTTCGATGCTGACCAGGCATACATGCATAAATGTAGAAAACGAACTTTTCTTAATTGTCTCGGGTCTGGGTGTTGTGGTACAGTCGTTGTTTCTTATAGATGAAATTGTGTCAGAAAATCATTAAGAAATAAATCCTAGTAAAATGCCTTATATAATTAATAGTAAATATTAAAGGAAAACGTTTATTCACGGTGAATTTTCCATCACAGTTCATTCAAATATAGTTAGTATTCTACTCATACTTATGTAGATACAACTTATACCATGGGACCAATGGCAGCCAATGGAAAAACAATTAGTAAGTAAATATCAGATGTTTCATACATTTTGGTCAAAAAACACTGGAACTTAAGTATGAATCAGCAGATTTCTTACCTCGTTTTACAACTGGTTCCATATTAATATCATACTCTGCATGTTGATAAATAAGAAACCTTGTATATTATGTAAGCACCTATTTTGTTCACCGAACATCCCAATGGCCGCTGCGTTCGTGAACAAGCGGGCAAAATTAAACCTCTTGGGTATTCGGCTGACTATTATCTTTTAGACTGATTGTTACCTTATTGTGTATTATAACCGGCCAATCTGGAAGTCACTGGGGAAGGCCTATGTTCAGCAGTGGACGTCCAATTGCTGAAATGTTGATGATGATGATGATAAGCAAAAACTGACGGCCGATGGGGCAGAATGGTTCTAGAACGGAACCCACACACCAGCAAACGCAGCGTAGGACGTCCACCCATAAAAAGGACAGATAACCTGGTAAAGGTTGCAGGAATCCGCTGGATGAAGGTCGCTTCCAACCGGTCAATCTGGAAGTAATTTTGGAGGCCTAAGCTCAGCAGTAGACGTGCTATGGCTGAAATAATGTAAAGTATGCGTCCCACAGGCTTCAAATCACCTCATCTATGAGGTGTTTTGGCCATACTTCACCTCGCGGGCCCAGTATGGTGCGGTGGATGGGGGGAGTTGTAACGCTAATGACGTACTTAACCTTACTGTCAGATGTTATTAAGCCGCCCTAAGCTCTCTGACTAGGATCTTCACGACTAGCATCAAGCGATATTTTAGTCGAGATCAACTTTTAACGTGCCTTCCGAAGCACGGAGACGCTTGCGATAATAGTCAACTAAATATTGCTTGGAATGGTCACCCATTCAATCACAACCGCGGCGTAGGTGGCTTAACATTGGTAATCACTACGAAAACACTGCCGCCACTGAGCTAAAAGCACCTCTGAAATGATGACGAATAAATAAACAACTAAATAATAAACGCGTCAGACATCACACCTATTGTTATAGTCTTAGAGTAAGTAATCGTGTTACGAGTACAAGGCAATGAATTTTACAAAGGGAGTAAAATAAGTGAGTTTTACAAATTTCCTTTCCTGATCAAACCGGGAATCGAACCCGGGACCGAGTGTGGTGAAAAAAAGTCGTCCAGGACGAATCACTGCGCCACTACGTCAATCGCGTAAATAATGAATGAATTTTATTTTTTATTTTAAAAAGTTAATAAATAATTTTGATTCAAAGCATCTTAAAACCTATGTTACGTTTGTCTAGACACTATTTGTTCTTTATACACTACACAAATCGCTCACTATTAGGAGAAATCTGAAACTCAAACTTAATGTAACTGATGAGCGTAAGCTCATTAATTTGGTCCTTTTTAATTATTTTTTGTTTTTCGTAAGTCTTAAGCGTACCGTGGTTCCCGTAAATGTCAGTCGCGATAAATACTTGACTAGAAGTGACGGGTAAAAGAGCTTCATTCAGGCCTATTTGCAGATTAAAGTGAATTTATTAACAAAATAACTACCAAAATCAGGTAACATTTTAGCGACAATAGCAGATAAGATAAACACAAATAAACCTTGAGTCTTATTAAGAACCTTCTCATTTTTTAAAGTCGGATTGAAAGAATTCCGTTCCTTGAAATTAGTCTTTTGAAATCACCAGTATTTATTAAAAATAAATTACAAATTAAAGCTTTTTAAATAAAAAAAAAGCCTTATTAAGAACCTTCTCCTTTTTTAAAGTGAGATCAAAAGGATTCCGTTCCTTGAAATTAGTCTCTTGAAATCACCAGTATATTTTTTAAAATTAAATTACAAACCAAAGCTTTTAAAAACAATTCTACTGTCTTTTAGTCCACAGACACTATTCATAGCCTCTAACAAGTTCTTTTTCAAACACAGTATATACAGCATCAAAAGAATTTGATCAAAGACAGCTAGCATCTTCACATCGAATCTGACGGATCAGCTTTATCTAACGGCTATTTTTGCAGTTATAAGGGTATGCGAGGTTCATAAAAAAGGTAAAATATGAAAATAAATACCTATTTATATTTACAAAACTTATCTTTTGCTCAAGCAGTTTATTGAGTAGGCTGTGCTTAAAATAATTACTAGTAGGATGGGCGACGGATGTATAAAAAAAAACAATTTTTACCCATTTAGGAACGTAAAAAACAGGAAGAAATCAGGTTCTTACACATGTTGGGTAAATGACATTTCTACTCTATAAGGTATGTTCCAGGTTGCGATGGGCGACTTAGGGTAAATACCCTAAGTAAGTACATACTTAGCTTTATCTATATAAATGGTTAGAAATCGGGATTTTACCCTTATTAGGTAAACACCTTCCGTCGCCAATCGGTACGGGCGACCGGTCCCGCTATAGTTAAACTTCATGAACCCAGTATAAAAATATTACAGTATTAAACTATAAAAACATAACAGGTCTCATCTTAACCCCTATCAAAATGAGACACAATAGATTTTTTTTGTTTCGCGACCTCATGCGGCCCCTCGGCCATAGGCAATAAGTTATACTAATACTTTACACTGAGCGGGTATTATGCAGCACATACCTTATTTTACGTTATTGGTTTTCCCGACGTTTTGACCTAGTTGCATAGGCCGTGGTCACGTGCGACTAGGTCGAAACGTCGGGAAAACCAATAACGTAAAAATATAAGGTATGTGTTGCATAATACAATCTTTTCTATACAAAATATGCGCCAGGCAGCACTTACTACCATTTCCTATCAACTATCATGTCCTGAACTAAGGAATCAATATTCTTGTGTCTCAAGGTACCAGACAATGCATTTTGCCATAGCCTCTCAGCACACCCAGCATAGAGCCAATTAAAAAAATATCATATTCTAAATGAACCTGAACCGGTAATCGAATCGGCGACCCTTTGCGTTCAAGTTACCACCCTACTACACTAATCAAACCCCCGATTCAGAACCCTTCGATATCAAATTGTCAACCGGTAATCCACGTGATACTTTATGACTTTTGACATAAGTGTCACTTGATTTACCGGTTGTCAATTTATTGTCGAAGATTTCTCAATCGGGGGTCAGGTCATTGATTTAGCTTATTTACCCGTCTGTGTATTTGCAAAAGGGATGTGATGTTTTCTTTTTAGCTTAATTCTGAAGTCTACGCAGACAAAACTCGTTGGCTATACACAAATAAGAACGTCAATAATGTCGTCGCAATTAAATGCATGAACCACTTTAACCCCTAACCACCTACCTCTGGTCTCGGAGACCGCACGTAGGTTAAAAGACTGAAATAAGGGGTAGTTGGTTCAGACTTAAATTATTATTTGCTGCTGCCTCAGGAATTATCTCGCTAAAATTATTTACTAATGCTCCACATTAAAAGATAACGCATTCAAAGGATCGAAGCGTGCTAGTTACATCTATTAGCTGTTCTAGTAAACCCGCCTCAGCGTGCAGCGCAAACAGAATCTGCAGAAGCATTAAGTTAGTCAGAATCAAAACTCCAAGGCGAGTAATGAGTGAACGTTGGTTTTAGCTATTTTGAACTTGTTTTAGGTTTGCTAATTAGTATTCAGGTAATCAGGAGGCCTACTACGAAAATGATTTGTCCATTCAGACGTATAAACCTAACAAATTAAAATACCATCTACTTGCGTGAAATCTTTGACAATTTATGAACAATTGAAAAAGGTCGTGTTTTTTACCCGGCTAATTTCTGATGTTCATGTTTTGTCAAAGGATTGACACAAGTAGATGGTATTTTAGTTTGTTAGGTTCATACGTCCGAAAGAACGAAAAGTTTTCGTAGTAGACCACACACAAATAAATCCTCTTCCTCAATTCATAAACATTTTTTTTAAGTTTATTGAAATTACATAGGAACTAGTTTTATTTTATCTATGACTATACATTCGAAAAAAAATACTACCTTAGGTGAAAGAGCATTTTATCCGGATAGAGCGAAAGGCGTAGGTTCGTTTTCTATCTAGGGCTTATTAAAATCGAATATATATATGTATCATGTTCCTTGTTTCGGCTTCGTAGGTAATCACATGTAGGACGCACTCACTGGTCACCTTGCTCTTCGGGCATTGTGGCAGTGGCGACGAGAAGGTATGACGCAGCTTCTCAAATGCTGCCCAGCTAATTAACAGTTTTTTAATTACATCTTTAATAAATTCTTCCATCAAAACATGAGACAGACAATTTATCTGTCCTAGATACGCAAAGAGAAGCACAGGTGAAGTTGATCACAGATGGCGCCAGCGTGCTAGGTCACGTCAAACAATGTAAATGTCAATGTTTCGAGCCATTAATCAAAAGAAGAAAAATAGAAAGCCTTATTTGTGTTCAAACAATTCTATGGTTCAAGAAACAGACTACACACACACAGACATCGTTTAGAACAGAGATAACAAATGGGTTTATTTTTGGTGTGATTATATGCTCAGTAAATAACATAGCATATCGAGCTAGCTGGTTGGTGTTAAAATAAATTCATAACTATTTAATAATTGTTTAGGTAGTCATATTACGCAGTTTACCTCGAAATTAATTTTCGGTACTCTAACTTGTGGTGTTACAAATTGGCACAAAAAAAAACTCAAAAGCTAAAAATTATGTTAACACAAACGATGTTTCGGTGCAACCGACATTTAATCTTTCATCGGTTGGCTGGCATCTTTCAAAAGTAACTGATTAAATACTCGTGCTAATATTATTGTTAGCTTTTTTAGTTTTTAAAGGTGTATTTTTTAAATAAAATTTACTTATTTCATCTATTTCGAGTGATAAATCCAAATCAAAACAAATCAAGAATTTAAACAGAAGTTATCTGCTGAACACTGACTTTATCCCAAATTTTTTTACCCTTACGGGTGACTTTTTTTGAAGTCGGTTACTGAGCATTTGAATGGGTCAGCTTGACCAGGTATTCATACAGACAGATCAGTGACATACCAAAACCAATAAAAATAATCACTATAAGTAGATCAAGCACAATGCGACACCTATCGGGATAAAGGGATAAATGTGCAGTGTGCTTACCCATTATTTGAAAGGTTTTTATTAACACACGATTAGCTTCATCATTTCAGCCATAGGACGTCCACTGCTGAACATAGACCTCCCCCAGTGACTTCCAGATTGGCCGGTTTGAAGCGGCCCGCATCCAGCGGCTTCCTGCAACCTTGACCAGGTCGTCTGTCCTTGTAGGTGGACGTCCTACGCTGCGCTTGCCGTTACGTGGCCTCTTTTCCAGAACCTTTCTGCCCCATCGGCCGTCAGTTTTACGTGCTATGTGCCCCGCCCACTGCCAGTTCAGCTTGCTTATCCGTTGGGCTATGTCAGCGACTTTTATTCATTTACGAATCTCCTCATTCCTGAGTCGATCTCGCAAAGAAACACCGAGCTACCTGATAAGCTTCATTTGTAATTATCTAACTATGTAATCAAATCTTGGAAGTAATTTTTAACGTACTTCTAACTGACGTATTGATTTGAAATTTTGTTAGTATTTGACATTCGGATGACAATACAATTAATTGACATCATCATGCTGATAATCATGGAGTCAGTAGGTGGATAGTGGAACTCTTCAACGACTACTAGTAAAACCTTCGTGTTTGGGCTCATTTGATTCGTTCTAACGAGTTCAATACGTGTGAGTGTGTTTTAGAGTTATTTAAACTACTTCAATTATCAAAGAATGAAATTGAGCTGACATCATTATTATAAAGGAACCTTTTACGATACCGTGGAATTTTTATAACAAGAAAAGATATTTCAAAAATTGATGCAACATTTTACAAAAAGAGATGCCATCAAAGGCGTCTTTGAGCCTAATTTGTATACTGAAAACTATCCCAGCTGCGGAGCGCAGACTTGAATCGCAAACGGGGTGTTAGGAACAACTTCAGAAGAACTCGGTGCAACTAATGAGCGTCGAGTACGACATACATACGTTACTACTTATTTTGATTTTCAAGTACTAATATTATTGACAATGAAACTGTTGAATGACTTAACGGACGGCTGGCTGACGAGCAATACCTACACTAAAACCTTATTTGTTTTTTGAGCCTTTTGTTATATTTTAACGACTTGGTAAAGGTGGCAGGAAGCCAATGGATGTAGATAGATAGATAGATAGAGACTCTTTATTGCACACCATACAAGTAAATTACACATGATTTTTACAGAAAAACGTACAATTTAGGCGGTGTTATCGCTAATGGCGATCTCTTCCAGACAACCTTCATGTAGAGGACAACCAACCAATAAAAAAAATCAATTTATAGCGTAGAAGTATACACAAAAATACATAAATACATAACAATAATATATACATACATACACTAAACATACTTAATACTAGGTACTTGATAGAGGAAATGTCGAGACCAACAGTGACCAGTTAGCCCTACTGTAAAATATAACTTTAAATTTTTATTACCAATTACAGTGGTACTTACATATGTATGAGAATTCGAGGCTTACTATCTATTTGATCAATCCTGGATTTATTTTCCAATGAAAACGCGAAGTCCCAAATGAAACCTATAAATCGAATAATACGATTACAAGCATAATTCTCAATTAGAAACTGCACGTATACATACAGAGAGGATTGGCATTACTTTGTTTTTTCTTTGTCGTACCCTTGCGCTCAGAATTATGTATGGCAAGTTAATAAACATTTTAGTCGAGTAGTTATTAAGTATTTAGGGTCAACAACTGCAGGAAATAGAGAATTTCTAATTGCAATTTGTTAGTGGATATTATTAGAAGAAAAAAAACATTTATTTTTAACAATTAAATAATCGGATGTCATTTTTTAATGAAGGAAAGATATTTCTTGACCATTAAATAAGAAGACACAATAGTCATTCTTAACAAAACTATTGTTACTCCCGGCAGTCGGTTCTTCGCCCGAGGAATACCCTATTCATGAGGTACATAAGAGGTAAGGTTCCTCTTCAATCCAATTAAACCTATTTAACCTGTTTGAGAAAATAGCTTACGGAATGTTAATTTGAACCGACATCCTCAAAGTTGCATTCATTGCGAAAAAATATGTGTTGCTTTACATATAAGCTGCCACGTCATTCTATTACTGGAAGAATTTATTTTAACGCACTAAATAAATTACACTGATTAAATTAGGTTTTAGTTAAGTTAATTTATCTGAAAAGTATTGTTATTACAAAAAAGCAAGAGAGTAGGTACCTCTCTCAATTTTTTTCTTTTTAACCAAAATATCTATCATACTTATTTCTCATACATATTTAATTTCTTGATCCACGATTTTTTCGAAGAAACTTATAGCATATTAAAATACCTAAGCTTTTTAATAAGGCTAGAGAGCTAAATCCGTAGCTAGAGGTCATTAAACCCGTTGGGGTCACAGGAAAATTTCATTTTATGGCACATTACACAGGTCAATCTGGAATCGTCGCGGGAGTGGGATAATAGAGGAATAATGATTAATGTTCACGTGTTCATGTATGTTATAGTGTATATTATACAGGTTGTAACACAAAGGTGTAGTGGAACTTTAAGTAGTGATTCGACTGCTTTACAACTACTTTTTTGTACTTCACAAAAAAACACTTCTCAATATAAACTGATTTATCAGTTTGTCGGCGGTTAACATAGCGTAAAAAGGTTTTTTTATAAAGATTACGATTTTTGTGCTTTGCGATTAAGCCTTAGAATTTAAACGATATTGACACACACACACACACACACGATATAAGATTCGTATCGATAGCATTAATACTATTGAATGTTTATTATCATCATCATCATCATTTTAGCCCTAGGACGTCCACTGCTGAACACAGGCCTGAACTGACTGACTGAACAGTCAATGGGGGATTGACTGTTCAGTTAAAGAAAAATTATTGTAACGAGTCACGATACTATTGCAAGTTATCATTAATAAACTACATTCAATGCTATCGATAATTTTAAAAATATCGACAATATTAATAATTTGGCGAGCAAAATCACCATTTAATTTTCATCCGCACTGACGAGTTTCAACAAAGTGAATTCACATTATAACGAGTTGATAAAACGTATCCAAATTGCAAGGTTTAACCGATCTATTGAAATGGAAACACTTGAAATTCCATCTCATATTAAGCAAATAAATACAATAATTTTAAAATATTAATATCATTTTCAATATTAATTAGAGGCATACTTAATTGTCTGCCTGTAAAAAGTTTAATTTGTTTTTGTGTAATGAAGTTAACGTCTAAATACTCTTTGCTGATCTACCTGCTAGGAATGCCGGGCCGGGTCTAATGCCGCGTCCGCACGCACACTTGGCACTTGCCGCAAACTGCAAATCACTACAAACGTTTGGCTTGATATCGGGAATCAAACGTCGCCACACACACGCTTGCGAGTGCGTTAGTATATTCGAGAGAGGCAAGCATGACGGACATCGAAGTTATTTTTATTAATAATACAAGAAAAGGAGTGAATAATTGATGGTTATCCCTGGTAACATTCCAGGAAGTTTAAGACTTCTTCATTTGACCACTCACTAATTTTTCACAGCACAACCTACATTTGCTCGCCACGAGTGCATATTAACGAGACTGATGGCGCACAAACGTGTGGACGCGTCGCAAGCGCTTGCGGCAAATTCTCTTTGATTTGTAACAAAAAAACAGACACTCGTCGGATCGGTCACAAGCGCTTACGAACCTACGCAAACCAAACACTCTATCCACAGGTTTGAATTTGTGACAGTTTGTTGAGGTTTGCCAAGCGTGTGGATGCGGCATAAGAGTTTTGGAAGTCTGATGTCTGATGGCAACTGCTCCAAATGTATTAACTAGAATTGCCGAGTCTAGAAATATGTTTAATCGTACCCCAATTACGAATATGACAAAGCGATAAGAGAAAAAAATTGAGAAAAACAATAGGTATCTAATAAAAAAATGGACCGCCAGGTAGGCCACGCTACCAGGTCCAATTCAACATTCTTGTGATAGTAAATATTGAACAGTGTCACATATATCTGATATTTCTGATATTTAGGGAAGTAGCTAAAGCACTTCTGTTTTAAAAATCACAACACTCAGACCCGAGATAGTTTTAAAAAGATTGTTCTCTACATCGACCCGACCGGGAATCGAACACGGCTCTCGGCTAAGGAGGCCGTTTAGCATGATAGATAGATACTCTTTATAGCACACCATACAAGTACATTTCATATGATTTTTACAGAAATAAGTACAATTTAGGTGCTCTTATCGCTAATAGCGATCTCTTCCAGACAACATGATAAGAGATACCAGGCAGTAATTATGATTGCTAGAGGCTCCTCACACCTAACCAGAGCCACTGGGAAACGAAAACAGTTGAATGACCTTTAATTCAGTTAAATTAGCTTTATTGTTTTGTTTAGCTAACTAATACTAATAACCGTACTACCAAGAATCCAGAATTTAAACAAGTTTTGTGGAAGACCACATTCGGTATCTACCTACAAACCTTTGATTTTGGTAAAGCAAACCTCTCGGGAAATAAACATACTTTGGAACCATCAAAGGCAGCAATCTCTAGCGGAAAACTAAATTAACTACTATTTATAAGGCAGGTACAAGGCAAAAGCTGAAAATAGCGTGCTCCCCGCTTCGTAACTTGGCAATTTAAGTTCTGAAAACTATTGAGAAGTTGTGCTAGTTAAACGTTAGTTAAACTACGGGACAGCCCTAGAGGTTTCCTCGCAAGACCTCGTGCGAGGTGTGAGCTCAAGCATTTAATCTAGCTACAATATACTAGGGCTGAGTAAACAGCAAAAAATATAAAATAGAGCTGTTCCAATTTTTTTAAGAAAGTAGGAAGGTTTTTCATAACAGCTCAAACAAATAAAATAGCAATTTTATTTGTTTGAGCTGTTATGAAAAAAAAAAAACCGTTGAAAATAGAAATTACATTCATAGAGCCAAAAAGTTCGGGAATAACCCCCGATTTGCGCCCGTTCGATTTGATCCTTACTTCTAGGGATACCCTGTATATATAATTATTGGTACTCAACAAAAAAAAAAACAATTGCGAGCTGGCTCGCCTACCAAGGGTTCCGTACTTTGTAGGTACATTATAAATAGTTCAGGAAACAAGCCTCGTAGTTTAATTAATAATTAATTACAAAAGTATAGTTTTCCCCTGTTGGTACATGTAGTATAAGATGTTATTACTTGCCAAAATTCATACTTGTAGATCAACGGAAGAACCTTATAAATTTCAATTCCTTTGAGAGTGTTGAAATATACGTTTTCTTGCGGCATAAACAGACGTATCTTTTTTTTTAACTTAGAAGTCTGATATTTTCACAGCACAGACTGTAGACTTGAGTATATAGTTTTAATTCTAACTCGATCTCGAGATAAAGGGTCTTGACAAACATACGGACAGACAGACTGACGGACAAAAAAGTGATCCTGTAAGGGTTCCGTTTTTTTCCTTTCGAGGTACGAAACCCTAAAAACCCACCGTTCAACACCTGCATGCATAATGCTTTCAGTCCTAATTTAAGCAATTTTGGTTAGTTAAGCTAGTCCCGAGTCGTCGAACTTATGCTTAAAGTAGAAATTATACTGGCGCTGCGGCTTTTAAAGGCTAATTGCACTGCTGTATCGAGTTGTTTCTTACCATAGTTGCACGTTACTAACGTAAATAATAATAATATAGTAGATACGAGTAGTAATCTCCATCCATAGCCCAGAACCTAGTCCCTCCATCTTCCTCCAATAAACCCAATTAACTTGTCATTAACTGCAATAGCTTTTGTACACGTGCTGGGTATAATCTCTGATTACATCTCAAGATCAGTGATCGGAATAGGTAGATTGATTTGATGTACTTTGGTAGTGCTAGCATAATATGGATATGCCTTTTTTTCAAAAACCGATACCAAGAAATGCCGGAATCCCGGAGGCATGTCCATATTAACATTAATGTTTTAGATCATTGACCCCAAATCAATCTACCTACTCCGATCACTGCTCATGATGTAGTCAGAGATTGGATCCAGCAGTGTAACACTGACAGGTTTGATTATTTGTGCTTAAAACGGCCTTTACGTGTTGGAACAGTTGGAACAGTCGTGTTGGAACGGCTTGCGTGGATCTCCACGGAGTCAAGTAAAGGAAAGGACCGGGTCACCTTTGGCCCGAGAACTACTAAAGAGCATACATAACAATAATAATATTGGAAAACATCACATACATTGCTCTGATCCTATGATTAGAAGCTTAAGCACTTTTGTTACAGTAATCAGAAACAACGACGGTACCACAACACCCAGACCCGAGACATTATAAAAGCGTTATTTTTCTGTTTTGACCATTTTCTACATTTTGTAAATATAGCCTATATTATGGTCATGGAACAATGGAACGCGGTCTCAAGCGCTCGTGGTTTCACTCAAGAGTAGAGTTGTAAATTGACGGTCATATGCTATAAGCGTCCGTCATTTATGATAAATGCTTGGTCACATTGGACATTTGTCACGATGGTCACATATTTTTTTTTAGTATAAATAATAAAAAAAGAAGAATTCCATTTAAGTAAGTCTTGAATGTTAAGTATTTGACAATAAAACATGTAATTGGATCTGGATCGAACTAAAAAAAAACTCGCGCGTAACGATACGACACTTTTTAGCTTGTTTGTGCAGAAAGATTTTAGAAATTTCATTTCGTTGTAGATCATCACTACTAAAGCTTGTCTCTCTTATAATAATACGCTTATTTGTGACCGATTTTTTTTCATAGTTAATCAATAGAATTGCATGTGACGTTAGTGACAATAAATGTCCAAAATGTCCGGTCACATTGAGAAAATGTCCAATTTGCTCGGTCGTATTGGTCAGACATTTATCACGTGACGGACAATACAACTATAGTTAAGAGCCTTAAAACTAAAAATATAATTGACGGAAAAATATTAATTAGATGTAGGTTCGATCACATGGGTCCAAAAGACAGTCGTTTTTTTTCCAATTGTTATATTAAAGATATAAATTGCTATTTATCGTTGTTTTTGTATCAAGTATAAAACATTATGAATGTTAATTTGATTATATTCTATTATCGCTGGCGATAGAATATGTTGGTAAATATTATTTTAAGAACACTGAGTAACCATATTCTGGCACTACTACTTTGATTTTGATATATATACCTCCCTCCCACAGAAGGGCAGAAAAAAAAAACAACTATAATAAAACATACCATCATTTTTCTTTCTTAGTTTGCGTT
Organism: Anania hortulata; assembly: GCA_963576865.1. Lineage (NCBI taxonomy): Eukaryota > Metazoa > Arthropoda > Insecta > Lepidoptera > Crambidae > Anania > Anania hortulata. Next base: position 3,205,097 of record OY756399.1, on the reverse strand, counting down.
TGAATTCATAAACCTACTTAGGTAAACAATCGAAGTAATAAATCATACAAATTCAAAGTAAATAACAAGATTATGTTACCCTTTGATCTTTCCGGACCAATATTGACTCAAAAAATATCCAAAGGCCGGAACAGTTACTGCTTCAGGTAATATTATCGTATTAAAGTACCTCTAAGTACAAGTAGTATATCTGAATAAATGTAAAAGTAAAAATAACAAGGAAATTTGTCGTTTGGCATATTGTTTTATGTAAAGAAAAAATGATAAATTTAGACCCGCAGGCCCAGCAGCCCTTTAAGTACGTTTTCAATGTAATAAAACAATGGTTTCAGGGTTTGAACCTTCGTTCTTCGAACGAAACCATAGACTAATGCTATTTGGACATTATGTAGATAATGAAACACTTTTAAATGTCGTAGCAACAGCATAAATTACATAATAATTCATTACTAATCCGCAAAATATACTAAGCTCAAGTGGCAGTGGGCGGGGCACATAGCACCTAGAACTGACGGCTAATAGGCCAGAAACGTTATAAAATGTACGACGTACCGACAAGTGTAGCGTAGGATGTCCACGAGGTGGACAGAGAGAGAGAGAGGTGGATCAAAGTTTGCAAGAAATTGCTGTATGCAGGCCTCGCATGCGCATATACCACAACACACACACAAGCACACGTTCACATATGCGCACACACTCAGTTGTTAGTTTTAAATACATGTAAAAATAACAAATGCAGCCTTACACAAGTGTGCAATTAAAAAGGGGACAAGTGCGAACAAAAACATTCAAATACTCCACGGCTGGCACCGACTCCAAAAATAACTGTTAGGTATTATTTAGATGTCATTTTTAGCCTTTTAGTGTTTTGAAGTTAGTTATTTTTTTATAAAAATTTGATTTATTTGTCTGTTTTTAGTGATAAAATCTCAACAAGACGAATGATAAAAGTGCAAACACATTATATCCGCTGTACACATATAATTATCTATTTTCCACTCTAAATGGCGATCTCTGATGTAATTTTTCAAATCGGTTCATTAATGGCGGATTTTTGAGTTAATAAACATTTAAAAAAAAACAACAAAATTGAGAACCTCTTCCTTTTTTTGTAGTAGGTTATGAAGTCGTAGCAAATAGACAAAGCTACTCAAATGCAAGCTGTAGCATTTGTAGCAGTAAATCCGTAGCATGTCCGTAGCAGTTAACTTTAGCCAAAATCGTAACGAAGCTCAGACTCTCAGTTGAGAGCGAAATGCGAATAGTTGGTAATTCACTTTAATTTTTAGTCACGTTCCTTATACACTGAACAAGCGGAGCTTGAGCAAGTAAAATACTAACTTAAATCCAATTCGCCGTGTGTCCACACCGGTGTAGTTTTTAATTGAGAATTATTCACGTATTATCAGATTTATGAGTATCCATTTTCAGTCTTTGGGTTAATGAACACGTATAATTATTGTGAACTGTTCTTTGTCATCATCATTTCAGCCACAGAACGTCGACATAGACCTCGCCCAGTAACTTCCAGATTGGCCGGTTGGAAGCGGCCTACATCCAGCGACTTCCTGCAACCTTTACCAGGTCGTCTGTCCACCAGGACGTGGATGGACGTGTGAACAAACCTTTCTGCCCCATCAGCCGTCAGTTCTACGTGCTATATGCCCGCCCACTGCCACTTCAGCTTGCTAATCCGTTGGGCTATGTCAGCGACTTTTGTTTGTTTACAAATCTCCTCTTTTCTGTTCCCCGTACCTTTTTTATATTATTACTAGCTGTTGCCCGCGACTTCATTCGCGTGGTCTTCAGTTTATTCATAAATAATTTTCTGCGCATTTTTCTTATTTTTTTCTTTCAAAAGAACCTTCTCCTGACCATAACAGCAACATAACAAAAAAAGAATTAGAGAAATTGTTCCATTCGTTCACGCTTGATGCGATGACCAAGGGAAATAGAGATTAATTATAGATAATACAAGTTAAACAACGCTGACCATTTGTGTGTCGATCGATGATCTCAATTGACAGATGAAAACTTCGCTGCCCTTCTTCAGTTCATCGGAAGCAATCGCTTGTCACTCGCGGTTTCATTTCATAAACTCGTATGCTCAAATTGATTTTTCCCCAGACATGACGAGTCATTTCATTTAGTTCAGATAATATTTTTTCATCTTATTAATTAATATTATTAATTATCGTTCATCAGCAAAGGTTTTGATAATGAGCTGTTATTATATTTTAAACAACATCAAAATTAATATTAAACTTGGGGACTGTATGAAGAAAATTACAAGTGGTTTTTTTCACTCTGTAATTACAAGAGTTTATACTCATTTTTAATAGTCGTAAAATATTTTGAGGTAACTAATAGAAAGCCTTAATTATAAGATTTTATTTTATATATTTTTCATGTCACTGCGAGATAAATATCAAAGGCAGAACCTAATACCTGAGGATAGTATGTTTGCTCTTTATTTTTCTAATTAAATATAGATATTAGTACTTTGTGTTCAAAGTTAGAGAATATTACTGATGAGAAACATTTGGTAATTAAATTAAATGGAGAAACAATAAGTTAAGTATGCTTATATACGCCCCACTGCAGGGCACATCCTCCACCTCGCGGGCATAGTGCAGTGAGGTGTTGTAAGGCCAGTGACTAAACCTTATTGTCAGATGTTACTAAGCCGTGTTAATTTTAATATGATATTAGCAGGGACCAACTTTGAACGTGCAAAACAATAAGGATAGCAATGATTTTATTTATCAAAGCTTTATTAAACTTTCTTACATGAGCATTACAAACATAACAAGCCGTTTAAAACAAACACCATCAAATTGCAGTCTACTAATTATTAAAAAATACTGAGTACAAAAACTAAAAAACAAGATGGAAACGAGATGACGTAGACACTAATGGCACTGGAAGGTATACTCATACAGGAGTTGCAGCAAGTATTTTAAAAAAAAAACCGATGGTTTTTAACTTAAAGCTCAGTGGCGGCAGCGCTTTTGTAGGTAGTGGCTAATGATTTCTAAGTAAAGCAACCCGTGCCTTGGTTGTACTTGTAAATAAATAAATAAACATTGGACAACTTCACAAACATTACTCTAATCGTAAAGTAAGTAGCAAAATCACTTGTGTTATAGAAATCAGAAACAACAACGGTACCACAACATCCAGACCCATGTGACGATATATTGGGTGACATTTATCGCTTTGGCACGTTAAAACTTGGTAACAAAGCATCACAAACAAATCAACTGAAACTCCGAGATGTCCCACCACACTAAATTTTTTTAAATTTGTAGGACATACCGCATGGGCATTTAACTCCACCGTACATTTGGCTCAAGCTATAAAGCAAATGTAATCAGAGTGTGATGAGCCCTGACGCTCCCCGAGATCTCTGTAAGGAGTCCGAAGAGAAATAAATTAACCATCTAACTGAAGATCAAAACACATTAAGTTCATTAATTCATAGATATTAGAATAGGCGTGACTTAACCTGACATGCTTCTTCAACTTTCTCTATCCAGGTAATTAAAAAGATTGTTAAAAATAAAAAATAAACATTTTCATTCATCCTAACAAATAATGTCATTGTAAGTGGAGTTAATATAGTGTTATGTAAACTGTATTTTTTAGAATAAACGTGAAAACAAGTTTGAATTACAAATGGTGTTTACTGATTCGTAAAAAAATACTGTTTGCCACCAAATTGTTTCAGGACCGCTGCTTTAGTGAAATAATATTAGACCAATGAATAAACATGCTTAACAACAGCTAATATTCGTCACCAAAAATGTGGTTATTACCAATTTATAAAAATTATAACAAGAAGTACAACATGATACGGAAAGGTCACTGTAACAAAAACAAATAACTCAAGATAACGCCAATTAGACTTTTCTCAAACAAATCATAACGGACTAAAAACTCGCTTCGCTTTCATTTACTATAAATTAAATCTTATAACAGATCCCTCTTCGTTATTCGTACTTCTTCAATTATACGCGAGCGTACTTAGAGTATTCTTAATTGGACAGATCTGGAAGCTGATTAAGAAATATGTATTTTTAATGAAATTAGCATATAAGTTTGCTTAAAGATAAATAAACAAAGTTTCTTAAGTAAATCGAGGAAGTAAATTGAAACCTTAAACGAATTGTTGAATTTCTGGGCACTGTGTCAGCCTAGAACAGAAATTGCTATTTTTATTTAATTGCTAAACACTGATATATAGCAATTTCTTACGTTTTTTTTTCAATAGTTACTCTCGTTGAATGGAATAATAATAGCTTTATTAATTTTTTATCACTGATTACAGAACGCCATAGGTATAACTGATTGATTAAATCATGTTACTTTCCATCAAATATGACTCACACAATAAGGTACATTGATTATGTAAATAATAATTATTCATTTAAAATATAATTTTCGCAGCCGTAAACACAATGTTTACAAAAACCCAAACAATGTTTACCAGAGTAGTTATTTGTAAAAAACGTTAGAAATTTTACATTAAAAAAAACGTTGTATACAATACAATGACATAGTTATATCGCAACCACATATAGGATTACTCACTACACTTACGACCGTGACTTTATTTTACTCTCTAACAATCGGGTCTACGATGAAACTGTTTCTATTCCAATTGCAGCAATATGGTTAAGCTATCTCCAAACCGAGCACTTACGTAAACTTAATCAAGTATATAACTATAAACATTTATTCGCTCCCTCCAAGCTAGTTGCCAAGTTAGCCAATTGTATAGTATAGTTAAAATAAACTAAGCTTAGATACCATCTAAGTACATATTATTACCACATAGTAGGTTTAATTTGGAATTTGCATTATAACGTTGATTTTGTGAGAGCGAAACGTTGCAAAATATTAAAGGCATGTGGGATAGAGTTGCCGAAATTCTTCATGTTCTTTTATATCGATTGTCGACTTTTTCCCTGTGAAGAAAATGGGTGACCGCCAGCAGGTTAAATGAGACTCTTTTGGTGAGTTATGAACTAGTTACAACATCAATCTATTTCCTCGGGTCTGGTTGTTATTAGCAAAATGATGAAGGACTATTTTGGTGTACTGGTATTGGTAAAGGTACCTACTTGATTTTAGAAAAGCTGAAATAGAGCAACAAAAATATCTTTCTCGATGACTTAATATCCAAAATAAATAATATTACACTTGAAAAAAATAGACAGCCTTAGCTGGGAATTGAACTCATGTCTCTTCGCTATCCAGGCGAATGCTCTTCCTAACCGAGCTACTGAGGACTTTAGCTTACCCGTCGAAATTTGTCAAGTGTATCTTGCTTTCAAGCCATCATTGTCTCTCCCATGTTTCGAAATTACGTAACTATAGGGGTATTTAGGTAAAGTGCCGTGTGAGGACAGCCGTAAAGAATACACTTCCTCACTGCCAACAGGAGGCGTGTCGTAAGAGGCGACTAATTCCTGTAGTACGAAACGGGCAGCAGCGTCTGCGTGCGAAATGTTACAAAAAACTGCGCTCGCCAATTTGCCTACCAAGCGTGGCGAGTATTGGCAATCCCCCCGATGAAAGTCATTGGGGGAGGCCTGTGTTCAGCAGTGGACGTCCATGGCTGAAATGATGATTAGGTAAGGTTCCTGACTCGGGAGGTGAAAGAAACTACAAATTCAGTTCGCGAATTTTCGGGTATATTATTGGATCATATAGTTATAACGGTTTTGCTGACAATGCGGTAATGTAACCCTTCAATTATATACATTTATGACTATGACTAGCATTTTCAATGTTAATTCATCATCATCATTTCAGCCATAGGACGTCCACTGCTGAATATAGGCCTCACTGACTTCCTGATTGGCCAGTTGGAAACTGACGAAATTACACAAAGTAAATTCACGACTAGATTTTATCCACCTTTTAACCGTATATTTACGATGGAACGATATTTTTAGTTACTACTTTAACAGTTTTTTTGTTGTTATTTGGTGATTGCACTCAACAAAAAACTGTTGCCAGGTAGTTGATTTGTACTGAAAATCTTATAATAACAGACTGATATTATAAACTATAAAAGTAATACTGATAGCAATAATTATTTAGATGTACGTCCAAATTTACTTTATTAGAGCTAAAAACATTTATAAAGTTTAACCTTTTATAGTATTACTATCAACAGTCGATAGTCAATGCGCAACACTATTGAAAAAACAGATTTCATTTTAGCATTAATTAAATTACCGAGACGAAAATGTGAAAAAAGTAATATGAAATGCGTATTAAATGAAATAAAAATTAACGTGATTAAAGTCTCGAAGCTAATTAGTAACTCATGAAAGAAGAAAATATTTAATATAAATGGAAAAGGAAAAGCCGTTTTAAAATTAATTCAGTTAGAATGAATAAAACTTCCGTAATGACTCGCTAGTTTCATCTGAAGTCATAACTTGAAACAGAGTTATTTGAAGTGTTTTTCGATTAACGGGATGGTTTGGGCACTCCCGTGCCCTATTACCAAGTACTTTGACTCTTTTTATCGAATACCAATTAAAACCTATAACGCAGTAATTATATGACCAGTAAGCATAGTTTTATACAGGCAACCAGAACCACTGAATCAAATTATGCGACATCTGTCGGAATAAATGCAATAATGCAAAACCTTTTAGAATGTGGTTCTACTGATCACATAAAGCAACTTTTTATATAGAGCCTAAATAAATAAAAAAAAAACCCATACTATAGAATATTTTATATAAAAAAGGAAGAAGAGAAGAACTAATCTTTAATTTGAAATTCATAATAAAGACGTCTCGCGGAACCTTACGGATAAAATGTAGATCAGAACCTAGATAAAAACTCAGATATTCTCAAACCGTAACGTGTAAGATTTTCGTGTATTAAATCATAGTTATCTAAAAGGAAAAACTTTTCCCTGCGGTTGGATAAAACACATAACAATAACGAATCTATGTTGAAATAAAAAATGAAAAAGCGCTGTACCAATATAAAGCAACACGACTCCCCAGCCAGCATTTTTAAGAACATTACCCAAACGAACTTGGAGCATTCCATCAAAACTCTTATCAACCGTCTCGAGAGGACGTCTCTGTATCGCTGAAAACATACTGCACCGCACCCTTTAAGGAGCACATTTCTTTCGTCTGAATATAAATTGCCCACTCAGATATTTCGCTGGGAGTATCTCGATTCAATTTGGATGCCTTATTTCTAGAGATGGCCGCGTGGTAATATTTTTTGCGGGCCGTCCCAAAGGTGCAGAACCGATAGATAGTGTCAGCTTACGTGACACGCGTGCGACACTGTTTTTGGATATTTACATGCGGTCGGGAGAATTACGACTAGTGATGTCAGTTTCAGGACAAAAACGTCCGTTCAATTTTCTGTCAAAAGAAGAAAAATTGGTCTGCAGTGGAGTCCTTATTAAATAATCGACTAGACGTGTAACGTTATTTTTACTTCCTAATAAATCATTTGTTATTAAACAAACAAAAAACAATAGAAGCATGATAATAGCAGTAGACGTCCTATAGCTGAAATGATGATGATGACGATATAATAACAGATTTACCTAAATACATTCAGAAATAAGGGAGAAGTATATGTGCCCATCAGTAAAACACCTTGAACCGAACCCGTGGTGACCGCAAGGTTTTGCAGTTGGAGTGCAAATCACTAAGCCAAGACCATCGCCTTATAAAATGATGGCTCTTGTCAACACTTTCTTCAAAATTAGCATCTCCAACGAAACTCGAGACACTTTGCGACGCTAGTTTTATTCAAAGGAGTTGGGTTATATGGGTCAGATCTAACGGTAGAAGACGTTTCTTGGAAAGGACACGGCAGTAAAAATACAAGGTTTTTGGAAGGCAAGTCAATAAGTTATTCTAAGGTTGTCCTGCCAGGGACACATACTTTTTATCGACCTTCTTGTTCGCCTCTCTAATATTAAATACTTATTTTTGTGTTACTGAGTAAAGCAAACATTTGAAAACAAAACTTAGGTCTAGGTGCTGGAGACTTATTTCTAAAACGGATTAGAAGTAAATCTTGAAATCGGGTACGTACACAAATCGTGTGCAAAAATAATTTATGTAGCTTCCGATTGTCACATTTTTTAATTTATCAACAAAACCATTGCTGTTACATTTAATATACCTGTTTTCGTAACAAAATAAAAATAAAAAACCAATTTTGATTTCATCTGACACAATGTGATAAATACTTTTTTTATTTTTATTTATTTAAACTTTATTGCACAGGTAAGTACAATTGGCGGACTTAATGCTATATAACATTATCTACCAGTCAACCTTGAGGTAATGTAGATAATGTAGTCAGTGGCGGAGTATCAAGTATCCGACATATTTTTTTAAGACGAGTAAAATACATACACATTCATACCAATTTAGACAATAATAAATACATACTATATAATATATTAGGGAAGTCGATGATTATTAATCGAAAGTGTGAAAAAGAAGAGAAAGAAACATACAAAAAAGGAGTTGAGTAACAGTAGAATGGTCAGTTCTGAGAGGTGCCAAGATAATGCTCACGTAATGATTTTTTAAAGACAAATTTTGAAGGAGATTGTTTCATACCAAGGGGGAGAGAATTCCTAAGGCGAATAGCTGAAAGAGTGAAGGAATCGGACAGGAACCCAGATTTATGAGGGGGAATGAAAAGGCTAAGATCGTGGGAAGATCGAAGATTGCGCGAAGTGGTGGAGCCTTTGTGGTTGGTACTTTCAAAATTATGTTAATAAAAAAGTCATGATAGTTACTTTATCAGTGTCCATGTCATACTGCTCTGTCTAATCCATACATTTAGTAAGCGTAAGGGCTAGAACGCACGAGTGACTTTTGTCAACGTGACTCTTTTGTCACTTATATCAAGTCCTCTGATACGTAAAGAGGTGCGCGCACGTTACGACGTGACGATTGAGTGATCTCCAAAGACTTTATATGATGGACAAAACAGTCACCGCAGCAAAAGTCATATGAAATCCTTGGATATGTAAAGAGATGCGCGCACGTTCATCATCATCGTCATTTCAGCCGTCGGACGTCCACTGCTGAACATAGGCCTCCCCCAATGATTTCCATCATGGGGGATTTCCAATACTCGCCACGCTTGGGCAGGCGGGTTGGCGAGCGCAGTTTTTTATAAAATTTTGTACGCAGACGCTGTTGCGCGTGCTACAGGAATTAGTCGTCTCGTACAACACGCCTCCTGTTGGCGGTGGGGAAGTGTATTCTTTACAGCCGTCTTTACTTTACATGGTTGTCGGAACAGTCACGGAAACAAAAGTCACCTGTGCGCTCTAGTTTTTAACGCATGGCGTAACTTTTTCTAAGTCTATGATCTAAACAGTGTCAACACTGTTACATGCCAACATAATTATATAATTTCTGTTATATGTACTCGAAAAAGTATGTGTGCCACTTGTGATGATGTGAGATGTGAACAGAATTCGCAGTTTCAGAATGTCTATGTCAAAGCGAATAGTAAGAAACTGGATAAGGTCTTCTAGTCATTTGTTAATTACTGACGAGTCGCAGTGACGTAATGTTTTGCTTTTCTGATCGGTGGCGGTTTGTATTAAGGTTGGCCATTTAGGTATGTATATTTTTTTCTGTTTTGGCTTAGGTCTGGCTATGTTGGGAGACATCTTTAGCAAAAAAAGTAAATATGGCAAATCCATGCATCGAGACAAAGACATATGTTTGTCTGATGTATTTTTAATATAATGCTTTAAATAAATTATAGTAAAATCATCAACGCAAAACTTATTGCATGCCGTGGCAACCTGTTATTAAGACGGCACTTAGTCTATAGCCAATATTTGCATGTCTTACCAATTTGCTTGTAATTGTGCTTGTTTTGTTGGTTGTCCTAATAAAATAAATAAATAAATAAACTTTTCAGTTACCAAGCTGAAAACGCGCAAATTCCCATATGCACGATTTTTCTTTATAAAACAAATGAGTGTTAGCACCGCTACATATTTCCCTCGTGGCTCTAATGATGTTGAAAAAAACCATCAGATGTTCACCACAGCATAATTTATCTAAAGCAGATATATTATAAATATTAGACAAATAAATATTGAACAACATCACATAAATTGCTCTGATCCTATGGTAAGTAACTTAAGCACTTGTGTTACAGAAATCAGAAACAACGACGGTACCACAACACCCAGACCCGAGACCTATTATACAGGGTGTAAGAGAAGGATGCTGCTACATAGAGTGCAATTAACTTTAGCTATGAACATTGCTTTTACTACTTATTCGATTGGAAAAGGAAACCAAACTGGTTTAGTTAAATACACACTTTTAATGGGGGATTGCCAATACTCGCCACGCTTGGCAGGCGGGTTGGCGAGCGCAGTTTCTTATAAGTTTTCGCACGCAGACGCTGCTGCCCGTCTCGCACTTCAGAAGTTAGTCGCCTCTTATGACACGCCTCCTGTTGGCGGTGGGGAAGTGTATTCTTTAGGGGCTTCCCCACACGACACACGGCACGGCTCTCCGTTCACGGGGAGGCCTACGTTCAGCAGTAGACGTCCTACGGCTAAAATGATCCCCTTCTAGTCCGAATAGTCATTCCTAGTGGACGTGTTATCAAGTTAGCTAGCGAGAACACAAAATCCGTGCGCGCAAATCTGTTACTTGCAACAAGTGAACTGTGCTGTAATATTTGCTACTATTCCGTGAGTGTACAGTGCGTGTTTAAAATAAACATTTAAATAAATTGACCCGGTCGCTGCTGCGAATGCGCGGGACGCCCTACTGCACCCCCGCCGCGATAAGAGACAGTTGACATAATTGCCGTCCCGTTTCCGCGCTGCGTGTACCTGTCTGTACTCTGCGCAACCGTGCTTCCAGCCGCATACGCCGCACTTAACTGTGTTAACTTATCGCAACAAATACAGCCACAATGCGTGAATGCGTCGCTTGCCAGTCAACTATTGAAGAAGGCGATTGCTTGGAATGCCGCACATGCTCATCCTTCTATCATGGACCGTGCGTTGGCATATCGCCTTCTGAACTAGATAAGCTCTCGTCCGACGGTAAAAAGGTGGGCTGGCTATGTCCGGAATGTCACAATAAAAAACCGCGAGGCGACAACTCAAACACGCCGGTTCGGCCGTCAACACCGCCAACAAGCAGTAGTACGTATGCTGATGCGAATGTGACATTGCGCCGTAGTAAACAGGTCCCGTCTAAACAGCTGACCGTGACCGCACCCGCGCCTGCGCCAGCGCTTGTGCCTGTCGTGTGCTCCGGCTCATGTGTGTCGCGCTCAGAGTTGCGTAATATTATACAGGAGGAGCTTCGAGGTTTTATAAAGGAATGCGTCAGGGAGTTAAAGGGTGACCTAAATAAAGAATTAAAAGCCTTCAGGAATGAAGTTGGTTCTTTAAAAGACTCGGTAAATTTCATTAGTGACTCCTTTGATAAATTAAGCTCAGAAATTACTACTTGCAAAAGCAAAGTCGAGACTATCTTAAAGGAGAAGGAGTCGATCCGTTGCGAATTAAACACCATCACCAGTCGCTTTAACCAACTTGAACAGATCTCCCGCGCTTCAAACTTGGAGATACAATGCGTTCCGGAAAGGAGTTCCGAAAATCTACTGTCCATAGTAAAACAACTTGGCAAAACCGTGTCCTGCCCTGTGAACGAATCTGATATTTTTTATTGCTCACGAGTTGCAAAAAAAAACCCAGAAAGCCCCCGCCCACGTTCAATTCTGATAAAGTTGAATAGCCCTCGATCGCGGGACACCCTTTTGGCTGCCACAATAAAATATAATAAATACCATCCGCAAGACAGGCTGAACACGGGGCATCTTGGCTTTGGGGCCGACAAAAAAACAGCAGTATATGTCACCGAGAATCTGACACCTGAAAATAAGCATCTACATGCGTCGGCGCGCGCCCGAGCTAGGGAGCTACACTATAAACATGTATGGGTTCGCAGCGGCCGCATCTATATGCGTAAGACGGACACATCGGAATATGTACTCGTGCGAAATATGTCAACATTGGAACAATTATCTTAGTAACTAATTTCTATTTTTAAGCATAGTGCACAGTTTTTAAGGCTTAAAATACGATAAGTTAAGAGTTTATTTCCAAAATGTTCGTGGCCTTCGTACAAAGACCAATGACTTTTACAAAAATGTATTGTGTTCCGATTACGATATTGTTTTCTTGTGCGAGACATGGTTGAGCAGTACCATATTCGATGGCGAACTTTTCGATGACCGATATCTTGTGTACAGGCGCGACAGGGAGACTAGTGGCTTTCATGGTAACAAATCTGGTGGCGGAGTGCTCATTGCAGTGTCCAGAAATATATGTTCCCGTAGGCTAGCCCGGTTTGAGAGTGAAAGAGAAAAGATGCGCCGAACTAATAGAGACTTGTCATAAAAATTATGTTACTGACCTTGAAAGCTCACTTTCCAAGAACCCGAAGTTGTTTTGGACTTTTATTAAAAACAAAAAACGAAATAGTAGTGCATACCCTTCATCCATGACCTTTGGCGACAGTAGGGCAGATTGTGGTGGAAGTATATGTAACCTCTTTGCCTCTTTCTTCTCATCAGTATATAAGTCTCACCCCTCATTGCCTGCGACCACTGACGGTCCGATCCTAGCTGCGAACTATATCGCCAATCTGCATATCTCGCAAGACGAAGTACTCAAAACCTTAACTAGCCTTGATCGAGCCAAGGGGGCTGGACCTGACGGTATACCCCCCTTGTTTGTGTCTAACTGTCGTGAGGCTTTATCCATGCCGTTGACTACCATCTATAATGAGTCCTTAAAAACGGGTACCTTCCCTTCCATCTGGAAGGAAGCACGTATTGTCCCAATTTTTAAATCGGGTGATGCCGGCTCAGTCAAGAACTATAGACCAATATCTATTCTGTGTGTGTTCGGCAAAGTCTTCGAATCCTTGGTGTGTCCTGTTTTGACTTGGCATATAAAACAAATGGTCTCGCCTCAACAATCGGGTTTCCTGACATCTCGTTCTACGGCCACCAATCTTGTTTCGTTTGTAACATATGTGTCTGACTCTCTGGACTCACGCTTGTCTGTGGACACCATCTACACAGACATCAGTAAGGCTTTTGACACAGTAGACCACAATATCTTACTTCACAAGCTCTCGGCTTTGGGCGTCTCTGGTGGTCTTCATGAATGGTTTTCCTCATATCTTAGGCAGAGGAAATCGAGAGTTGTCGTTAACGGTTTCTCTTCAGAACCATTTTTGTCATCTTCTGGTGTCCCTCAGGGTTCCCATCTTGGTCCGGTTCTATTCAATATTTTTGTAAACGATATTGTATCAGTTTTCAACCATGCGACTTGCTTTTTGTACGCAGATGACATGAAATTGTCCCTGCAAATAAAAGATCAGAATGACTCACGCTTATTGCAGGATGACTTGGACCGGTTGACTCTGTGGTGCGTCAGGAATAGATTGTTTTTGAACCTGGACAAGTGTAAGTTTATTCGGTTTTCGAAGCGAGTTAATGTTCTCCCACCAACTTACAGTATTGATGGTCATATTTTGGAAGAGGTGGAGACTATTCGGGATCTAGGCGTGGTTATGGATAGAGAGTTGCGCTTTCATAAACATGTCGACGTAATAGTTAACAGAGGTTTTCAGATGTTGGGGTTTGTGCTTCGTAACGCTAAAGAACTCAAACAGATTTCAACAAAAATTACCCTATTTAAGTCTCTTGTCCGTCCTGTTCTCGAATACTGCAGCCAGGTTTGGTCTCCGCACTATGACATTCACATAAAACGCATAGAGCGAGTTCAGAAGCGCTTTTTATGGCATCTTTCGTACCAAACCAACAAGGCAAGGGAGCTACCCTCATATGAGGAGCGGCTTAGCTATTTTAAATTTAGCAGTCTGTTGGATCGAAGGTTGTTGCTGGACCTCGTGTTTTTCCATAAAATTGCGAATGGACATGTGGATTGTCCCTTTCTATTGAGTTCAATAAATTTAAATGTACCGCCCAAACTAGCTCGTGTTAGCAGGTATGTCCCTTTTTCAGTAAAATACAATAGGACAAAATTGGGTCACCACGCCACCATGAACAGACTGCAGAGGCAATACAACAAGTTCTGTAAGGCACACGACGTCGATATCTTCGCTGATAATCGGCAAAGATTCAGGCGTAAAATTCTGCAGTCCTTTGTACCGGTACCTTTGAGATAATCGGTTGTTGAAAAAACATGTTTTAGATTTAGATTTAAAAGTTATAATAAAATAAAATAAATTATACTTTTAAGGTACTTTTTAGCTTCGACTAATTTAAACCAATTTAAGCTTGTTAACAATGTTTAACTTTTTGTAATAAACCTGTAGTCCACATTGCATGCCGTGGCAGCCTATAACTAAGACGACGCTTAGCTCTAAGTCAGTATAACTCAAAATATGTATCTTACTTGTATTAGTGTTTGTCTTGTTGGTTGTCCTAATAAATAAAATAAAAAAAAAAATAAAAAAAATAAAAATGATGATGATGATGACACTTTTAATGCTCAGTTATTTATTTCATAAAAGATCTCTGTTTATGTTGATGTTATGATTGTTTGTTAAAAGAACTAGACAAAAGACGCAGAAGACTTAATATTTTACCTGTTGTTGCAAAATTTCATTAGACAATATACTATGTAGTTTGTGATTTGCATTTTATTTTTTGTTCAACATTTTAAATTTTCGACATTGTATCCTGAAATTTTAATTGATTTGAATAATATTCTATGACTAATACCTATCTATAATATATTTGCAAGCTATGAAATAGCTATTATCATCATCATCATCATTTCAGCCATAAGACGTCTAATGCTGAGCAAAGGCCTCCATTGACTTCCAGATTATCCGGTTGGAAGCGTCTTCTAAGACACTAACATTTTTATTTAGATAACCATAATACTGAATTCGAGAACTTATTGTTGTAAATAACGTCCAATTTTCATTTAAAAAATACAGACGACGGTTAACAGTCGATTATTAAAAAAAACTATTATTATTTATTTTAATATTTTAATATACGGCTTATGGCGTAGCTTACATAAGCCACGAAAGTAAATTTTTTGGTGACTTAGTTTCAAAATTGTCTGTATTTATATCTACAAAATTTCAATAAGGATGTAGGTACTATCAGTTTTTTTTAACATGATGGCGAAAACCGTTCAAATATCCGTTGCGTGCTTTTTATGGAGTTAGCGGTAAAACAAACAGATACCTCGAAATCTCCCTAGACTTCCTTTTATACTTCGTAGATATTTAAAACTCTTATCATAACACAATAAAAGACTGCCATTTCGAATCCCCCTTTGTGAAATACTAGATGTTTCTATCTGTGCCTAAAACGTTTCTGTTCTGGATTTGTATTATGTCCATGAGTCTAAGAACAGTGCAGCTTGCGAGTGACATATTTAGAATTCCACGCTAAGCAAAAGTCACACGAGACATGTCCAAGTCACACATTATACCTCCTAGCTGTAATACGAAAATTAAAGTGTTACATAAAATGAGTGAGATCATAGGAACAACAGATACTCCGCATCATTCTGTGATAATTTTCTAGCTAAACGTTATTTTTTCTTGTTACAATATAATAAATACTACAATTTGAAGATTTTCTGCGTCTATCTTAGATTTTTTTTCTCCAGTGATAGAAAAAACATAAACAGACTCTGGAGGAATGCCAGCTGTGATTTATTCAAAATGAGCTTAGGGACTATTTAGGAATAACTTTTTTCTGAGCCGCTTAGGTATGTATAAGACATTTTCTACAAGAAATATAAATAGGAAATAATACACAGACGAGACCGGGGATAGTTATCTACAGGGGTCAGTTGACTAACTGTGGAAAAAAAAACCTTTTTGAAATTGTTGCATTAACCAACTGGGTGCTAAAAGCTGTTCCCTCTCCCCGCTTAGTCGCTGGACATGCAGCATTACATTTTTTGCGCTTAGTTGGATGACGAAACACTGTCAAATGTGTCTAGTTTTTGCCATTTGGTCAACCTATCCCCGGTGTCCCCTACTTGGAATCAATAGATAAACTTATAGGGATGATTCCAATGGTTCAAATGGTTCTGGATGGGATTCAGAAGCTTGGCGTTTCTCTACAAAGTCCCAAAAAAATAAGTGGATTAGAGAAAGGACAGGCTCAGTGACGTGGTGGAAGGGATTGAGAGCCGTGAATGGATGATGGATGGATGGAGATGGGCGGCACACGTCGCACGGATGAACCACGATCGCTGGGCCAGAAAGGCCAGAAGAAAGTGGAGACCCCGCAACGACATCCGCGGCAGACCGCCTAAAAGATGGACAGATGACATCCGGCAACAGGCTGGAATTAATGAAGGAAGGTTAAGAAGGTTGAAAAGGAGGCCGAACCGAAGGGCCGAAGACGAACCCAAAGACTGATATACATAGATAGAAAGGGCCGGTTCCACTCGAAAAGTTTTATACTAAATTGGGTAGTATCTGGGTGTGCTGGCATATAATCCTGGTAAAAAAGTCTGATGCCTCGTAAGATAAGGATGTTATTTCCTTACTTCAAGATCATGACAATCGGTGTGTTTTCTGGTGCATATTTATGTTGATATTAATAATGTGATAAAAAAATTAAATTAAATAAATTGTTTTCACAATCTCCTTGATAAACTAGCTCCAAAATAAGCAAAGCTTGTACTATGGCGACTGGATAAAGGATAAACAAACATAAATACTTTTATAAACATTCATGACTTGAGTTCAAATGCTCGTGCTCATCACACAAACAATTTCCCCTTGCGGGATTCGAACTACAAACCCTCGGCTTTGCAGGGAACGCGAACCACTACACCAGACGATCGTCTGTATTGTAATTAATATATTATTATTAGTAATGTACTTGCAGTATTTGTAATTTAAATATTCATAAGGAAGTGTTATTATTGTTATTTAAAAAAAAAACAAAATAAATTTTTTTCCCATACAGACAAAAACCAGAGAAATACAAATTTACTACATTCACGAATGATCATCTTTAAAAAAATCGCTAGTATAGGTGCTTTTTATTTATTCTTTTTAAAGGAGGAAGTTTATTATCAAACCCTTATTATACGCCTACTCTCATACAAATCCCAAAATTCAATAGTTATTTATACCTTAACCCAGTGTATGTACCACTCGAGCATGCGAAAACAAGTTGCAAATAATATCGTCCAAATAGGAAAACGAGGTTTATATCTATATTCAATATGAGGTTTATTCTTATTCAAAAACGTGTATCATATGAGCGTGAAAAACATCTCATTTTTACATGATTTCACGAATGTTGAAAAGGCATTAGCCGTCTTAAAATATGTTGTGGTAAAAATGAGTGTAGCCACAGGTATTAAAAAGAAGCATAAAAAATAAAACTCCAATATTCCATTACTGTGGCGGTCTCATGCGACCGACAGATGCGACAGATGGTCGTGTCGTGTTACAGATGAACGGTCCAACGCTATGTGCGGGTGCGTAGCGGTTGCTCTAGACCACGTTTAGGCTTGCCTTTTAAAGGGACTGCGTCAGTTTTGCTTCTGAAAACCTTTATTTCTAAACTAAAATTGTTCGGAAGTAGGACTGGGTGGGTCCTACTTCCGAACAATTTTTTTGCTGGACATAGGCCTTTCCTAATGCACGCCACTGAGCCTGATGCTCGTCTATTCTTTTCCGTCCAATGCCTTCTTTCTATATGCATCCTTGCGCCTACGCCCTACGCTGCGTTTGTCTAGTTGCGGTCATTACTCTAGAACACCCCATCGGTTATCGATTCTACGGCAAATGTGACCAGCCCACTACCATTTCAGTTTGTTTATTCTTTGAGCTATATCGATTACTTTAGTTTTTGATTTTATCCATCAGAGAAATCCCGAGCAACGCTTTTTTAATTAAATATCATCATCATCATCATTTCAGCCATAAGACGTCCACTGCTGAACAAAGGCCTCCCCCAATTACCTATCATCGGGGGATTGCCAATACGCGCCACGCTTGGCAGGCGGGTTGGCGAGCGCAGTTTTTTATAAGATTTCGCTTGCAGACGCTGCTGCCCGTCTCGTGCTTCAGGAATTAGTCGCCTCTTACTACACGCCTCTTGTTGACGGTGGGGAAGTGTATTCTTTGCGGTCGACCTCACACGACAATCTTTCAATAGATTGCTGATTATTGATAACATGTTCAGTGCGATTTGTCTGAAGCGGACACCAATATTTACATACTTTTTCCTTTTCAGGCGTAACAAGTCTCCGCGACGTGAAACTCCTGGTGCATCCGTCCACAGTCGTCCGGGGTGGAACGGCTGCCCTTATCTGTTCCAGAGACATGCAAGGAGCCCCTCTATACGCTGTCAAGTGGTACAGAGGCAACCACGAGTTTTACAGATACACACCGCTCGAAGAAAAGCCGACGCAAGTGTTTGGGCTGCCGGGAATTACTGTGGATGTAAGTATTCAAGCCGTGCGTGTGCGCATCTACTTTTGTATTCATAGTAATTATAAGCATGATTGCAATGACGAAGTGTGCGTATCTTTGAGTCTGCGTATTCTTAGACCAAAAGTCTGTTGTGGGCACAGAGTTATTTATAGTTTGCTAATTGTACTTCTGCAGAAGATACTGGATGGCAACAGTACTCCTGTCAACATTATTATCAATGTATCCAAAAAATCGATGCTCCAAATACGAAATAATATTTAAAATAGGTGTACGAGAGCTACCACGTATTCATTCAGTTATAATAGTATAATATAATAAACAATGTAGGGCATTTCTTCGCTAATTGAAAAATCGATGTTCTCAATAACGCATGTACAATACGTCTTTCGATAAATTTAGATATGCCCTACATTAACATTAACATTTTATTGTTTGGTTTCCTACTAAGTACGAACTACACTAAATTAAAAAATATAATTTTTCGTAAAATTTGCTAGCTATGCCAATTAGAGTACTTTCCTGTCTAAATACGATAAATTTATTACACTATGTACATCGGTCCTAAGATTTAAACATTTGAACGTAAGAAAATAAGCAAATAGTGCAAAATTCCTTTTATTATTTCCTAATATTATCAGACCAAAGATAGTCTTAGCAAATTAGATAAAACAAACATTCCCCGAACGTACTCAATCTAACTAACTCACATTTACTTATCTCCCATGCTGGAAATTTCAGAAATTTCGTCTAGCGTCTCCGACAATTTTCCAAATTGACTCGATAAAGACTGGAATGGAACTGGAAACGGTTTCCCGTTTTATAAACTTACCAGGTATTTGTCAATTTCTTTGATGCGCAGCGTTCGGGATCCTAATGTTTCTATTCTTTTTCGGCAAAGAAAATTGATCGGAAAGATTATTTTTGTTGACAGACAAAATATACTCAATGGTATTGATTAGGAAACTTTTTTTACTAGGGAGTACATTTATATTTGCCGAGACAAAATAAAGCTTAATATCCACCTCAAAGAACTAATGTTTGGTTACTTCAGTGGTAAAAGAGAATAGGTTTATATTATGATTGAATATTCTTAATTTAGTATCTAACTCTCCGTAGCTTTAAATTAAATATTGGTACAAAGTTTGTTATTTTATGGTAGCTTGATAAACTCTTAATTGTCAGGAGTCAGAAGCAATAAAAATCGTAACTTGTTTCGTTGTAATAAGGTTGATAGTCCAATTAATAATGTTTTTATGATCAAATTGGTGGTGTTTATGGATTTCTATAGGGTAGAAATCCATGGTGGTGGTACAATTTACGCTATTGTCAGTTTAGGTAATATATGGTACAGTAAAAGACTGTAATGGTTTATGACGTCATATAATTTTTATTGTCAATTTAGGGTTATTCAAAAACGGTAGAGAAATAAATCAAATTTTAGTAATTTTTATGTCTCTGCTTTCGTAATTTAAATCATTAGTAATGACGCTGTTATTGGGTGTGTACGGCAACGCAATAGGTATCAAAAGTTTTCTCCGAATTCATAAGACAACAGAGTTAACTGCAGCATCAATTTATCTGTTTAAATAAGAAATAATTCAATGACATTCATAATTCCCTTCAAAGTCACTACCTACCTACTTAAAACTTGCGTAGGTTGATAATATGAATTTACATATTGTGCAAAAGTTCTGACGCATGAACTCCAGCAATATTGGAAGGTTGATGCAGTAGGCTCTCTACCCAATAAGCGCGAAGTTAATCATACAAAAACGGTCGCCGATGAGATATGCAGTGAAATCTCTAATACTGGTTCACCGTAACAATAAAGGCACTAAAGCCTTACTATGCTATAAAATTGTTGCTTAATGCTAAAACACAAACACAACAATCAATCGAATCGCTTAGATTAGTTTTGATTACTTCGCTTTGCTAAGATTAGTTAGTTCTGATCTTTCGTCAGTAAAAGTGTATTAGGTTACAATTTATTGGCAGTTCAGAGACATACTAAAATCTGCTACTATCAGATATTTGAAGAAGAAAGAGAAACAAATTATTGTTTTTTTTTCTCTTAAAAGTAGGATGAAAGTTTTTTTTGCCGAGGTACTTTAACCTTTACTATGAGGTCAATTATATGTTGACCTACGGGGTAAAAGTTGTTGCATAGCAGCAGCTGATTACGTTTGAAAGAATAACTTTTTTTTAGATTACGGTTTTTTCCGTCACATCTGCTCCTAATACACCTCCTTTACGTTAAATTTCAAACAATGGAGTAACGGCATCGATCATCCGATGCACGATTGCGCTTAAATAGCCTACTGCGGTAATCTTATATTGTATTCTAACTATGTGCAAATCTAAAACGTAGGCCACACTCAAGGGTGGATCCAGCTTTAAGGTCAGGGGGGTCACAGCCAGAGTCGAGGTCCAGTCAGGAAAGGTTGCATCTCGAATAAGTTATTACATTAATAAATATTAATAAAAAATGTATCTTATTGTATTAGGTTACAATATTTAAACCTCAATCAAGTCACATTTTTTTTTCATTTATTAATTTTTTTAAACTTTATCGCAAACGTATTCTCGCGTTTTATTACTTGAATGGGTATATTTTTGTTTACGTGGAGTGTCAGAAGCAGTGCCAATTAATTTAGTTAGACAGTCTTCTGCTACTTAATAAGCAAACATCCCAAAGGGCTGTAAAACTAGTTAAAAAAAGATTTAATATTGTATAAGCACACATTTACATTCATAACTAGTCGTAACTATTTAAAGCTTCACAAGCGCAAGCAAAGCAAACGTATTTTTTTGCGTTTCTTTAAATTTAATGTTTAAAGATCTTGTTCTTATGCATGGTGGTAAAGGTATTATAATTAAAATATTTATAACCAGAATAAAAACTGCAAAAAAACTGCGCGCTATTTTTTTTTTTTGAGATATTGGGTATTGTTACGCTAGACTGCACGAAATTGACAACTACGGCAGCAGATGTGAGCCAGCACATCATAAAACAGTTTTTCCTTCCATGTAAGTCTTCCTCCACTATTAAATAAAATTAATACGCACCATCCTTGTCAGTTTAGATGAAGCGTATTAGTTTTTTTAAATTTTCGAGAAAATGGTTATTCAATTTTAATTAAGATTAAATTGAAAACGAAACGATCACTAAGTAAGTTGAAGGTAGAGTAGTTACTATGCAATAAAACACTTATCTTCTGCGAGTATAGCAAGCGCGAAAAAATGTGTAAGCTAAAATATCTTCTTAAACTTTCTGTCCTTAATTTTGGGGCACTGCTTTAGGCAATTTAATAGTAATTATTTCTAATTCAATTATTTAACAATGGTTAACACTTTGAATGAGATTAGAAAAATTATTAGTGGTCGACCTAGACTCAGCTCAGGGAATGTCCATGGGGTTTCATGGACATTCCCTGAGCCACATTCCACTTCCATTCCACTGCTCGTGCGGCTTAGACGGTGATCGCAGGGGAAGAGGAGTGTCGGTGATAAGGTGCGCCGTTCTCTGCGACCTGGCGTGGCCGTGGCGCTTGACGCGGTGAAGGTGTGCCGCGAGGCGGTTGGTAAAAGTCCCTCGCTTTCTATTCATAGTATGTTTCAAGCTTTGCAGGGCGGCGAGAAGGCATGGGACATAGGCGGCCTTTTGTAGCGGTGCCCTGTCATCGCAAAAGATCAGGCTGGGAAGGATAGCCCCTTGTTGCCCCGATCCAAAGTCGAAGGGGCGTTTCGCCGAACTCAACTTCTTTACTTAACTTTTTTCAAAATCAAAATTAAAACCATTTATTTTTGCAAATAGGCCAATAAAAGCTTTTATGAAATGAAATGAAATGAAATATTTATTCGTCATCATAGGTATAAAACACTGGCCTTTACACGTCCTAATTTTTTTTTTCCTTAACACTGCTTCGGGACAATTTGTGGGCTAGTGCCGAGAAGAAGCAGCGCAAGAAACTTGGTCACTGTTGTCAGCCTCTTTTGAAATTAATATTTTTACAAGTTTTGGTGCGAGCTAAGCAGTTTTAAATCCACACATTTTTATCATTTATATAATCACTAACGGTGTAATAACCTTTCATTAAAATCATCTTAACATGTAATTTAAGTTCAAATACTGGCAGTTTAGCAAGGAAGGGATTGTGGTAATTTATTAAAAATACGAATACATTTTCCCATGAATGAACTTCCTACCTTGTGCAATCTGAAATTTGAAACGACAAGTTTATCAATATAACAAAGCCACTGTTTTCTGACAAGGCATTTCCATATAACCATGCTTGAGAAAGGCTATCCAATGACTACTGGATTCGTCCCTGGCTACACTAAAAGCGAAGTCGCACAAACATAAATTCATTACGCTTTACTCAATGAGTATGTCGCTACCGCATCTTTTTAGACTTCGGTTCATAATTCGAACTAAAGAGTTAAACTACGCCAGGGATGCAAATTCGCGTGCGAGCTCTCATAGTTGAGCAAAATGAGCGAAGCAAAAAAAACTTATCTTCATTTCGCTCAAATTCCAGTGTGCCCTGCGCTTTACACCAACTTGAAAGAACCTCATTTACTCACAAAACACTTGCTAACTTCACACAATAGTTACTCACATCAAATTCAAGCGTAATCGCGTTAAAACTTTGCCTAGACATTTAAATTACCGCAGGTTTCGTATTTCTCGCATAAATTGCTATTTCAATCTCACATGTTTTATAAAACTGAATTTCAAGTAATTTGTCCTTTGATCCGTTCTAAGTGGGTGCTTGTTGTAAACATTTAAGGTCTTGTACGCACATAGTAAAGATTTGCGTAAGTTTTTACATGGGTTTTACATATGGCAATACACACATCACTTCTAAATAACATAAAACTAAATATTTAACTGATTTCAAAGCATTTATGAATTTATTTAACACTACTAAATTAAGTTTGACGTAAAATATGCTGAATTTGTTTAGAATCCTTGGTTATGCCTCTGGAATGGGAAAGCGCAAGCAGATCTTATCACAGATGTCGCCAGCGTATTTTGACTTGTCAATTAATGTCAATACGAGTATTTCGCGCCATCAATCAACAGAAGAAAATAGAATGACCAAACTTTTTAGGGTTTTGGCAAAAAACGGAACCCTTATGGAATCGTCATTGGTCTGTCTGTCTGTCTGTCTGTCCGTCGGTATGTCACAGTCACTTTTTTCCAAAACTGTTGGAACTATATTGTTGAAACTTGGTAAGTAGATGTATTCTGTGAACCGCATTAAGATTTTCACCCAAAAATAGAAAAAAAAAAACAATTAATTTTGGGAGTTCGCCATACTTAGAACTAAAACACAAAAAAATTTTTTCATCAAATCCATACGTGTCTTAAATGTTTTAATATTTTGCGCGAGAGATACTTCCAAAGTGGTAAAATGTGTCCCCCCCCCCCCCCCCCCTGTAACTTATAAAATAATAGAATGATAAAACTTAAAAAAAATATAATGATGTACATTACCATGCAAACTTTCATCGAAAATTTGTTTGAACGAGATCTAGTAAGTAGTTTTTTTTAAATACGTCTCGCACTTGGCCGGTTTTTTTTTACTTAGGGTTTTTTAGCTTATTATATTATATTAATATTAATATTGGACAACATCACATACCTCGCTCTGATCCTGTGGTAAGTAGCCAAAGCACTTGTGTTATAGAAATCAGAAACAACGACGATATCACAACACCCAGACCCAAGAAAAAAAAGAAAAGTTATTTTTCTACATTGAGACCGAGAATCGAACCCGGAACCTCAGAGATAGCGACACCAAGTCCGGTATGAGACTACGGAAGTCGTCACTTACAATTGTGCTCAAACAACACTGTGGCTTAAAACACACAAAAATGTATTCGCACTATACACAGGCATTGTTATAACAGAGATACTAGCAAATAAATTGTTTTATATTGGGTACGATTACATGCTCAGTGAACAACATAGCACGTTGACCTATTTAATTAGCCTGAACTGCCTCCTGTCAAAATAAATTCATGCCTATTTTAATTATTGCAATAGGCTAGTTTCCTGGGTCAAAAAAAGATAATTCTATTTAGTCTGTCAGATTAACAAAATATATTGGACCCATATTTTGTCTTTTGTCAATCAAACAAAAAATTACGAAGATAAAGCTCATCAAAATTTGGGATTGACGTCACGCCTTGTTAAAAAGTTTCCCAAGGCGTGATGTTACGCGGAACTTTAACACGTTCCCTGTGTGTGCCTCACATGTGGGGCATTTCGTGGTTTAGCTGAGGCGTGAGTGCACCACATGTGGGTCACGCCACTGTACAAAGTTTTAGTCTTCTCAAATCTCGCACGTATGAGTTAAAGCACTCTAATTGCCTTACACGTGTGGGCTATGAAATTGTAAATTAAAACACATAAGTACCCGAAGGACATTTTGCCCAATGTTGCCATATAATCATTGCCAAAAAGAGACTAAAATAAAATCATAATATTATAATGTTTGAAATTTATTTGAATCTTGCTAATAATTAGAATTCTTCAAAAATATATCTAAAGCAGGCCGTAAATGTATCTAATCAGTCAGGCTATAAAATGATCGTTGATCGTTTCATGGTGAACCTCTAATACCTTGAAAAAAAAAACACGAAAATAAGGACGATCGACTGTTTGACTCGCTTCAATTGTTTGACACTAACATCGCACCTATGACAAACCCGTGTTAGTAACACACTTGTATGTACCAGCCAAATTTTTTGTTTGATTAAGAAAAGAAAACATACGTGTCCAATATTTTCTGTGAATCCAACTGACGGACTAATTAGATTTTTTTAGGACACTAGCCTATTATGGCCACTGTTAGGTAGATTTATAATAAATAAGCAGTATACGTCAAAATTAATTTTCGTCTCACTTGTAGAGTTTTAAATGGGCACTCAAAATTAACTTCATTCATATGGGAAAGCTAGTCCAGGTATTTATACAGGTCAGTGACATAGCAGAATCGATGATCAAATAATTGACGACCTCCGTAGCCAAGAGGCGAGTATACCGGACCCAAGTCCGGTTTACTCGCCTCTTGGTTACGGAGGTCCCCGTTCCCGTTTCCAGACCCGGAATCTTTGATTGAATGAGACATTGGTGTCGGTATCTCTAAGAGTCCGGGTTCGATTCCCAGTCGGTTATAGTAGAAAAATAACTTTTCTATGTTGTCTCTGATCTGGGTGTTGTGGTTTGGGTGTTGTGTCGTTGTTTCTGATTTTTGTAACATAATTGCTTATCTCAGGTCTGGGTGTTGTGGTACCGTCGTTGTTTCTGATTTCTGTAACACAAGTGCTTCTGTTACTTATCATAGGATCAGTCAGAGTAATGTATGTGATGTTGTTCAATTACTATGAGTAGATCAAACACTGGGATGGGACACCTATCGGGTACAGTGTCTTTTCCCATTAGATAGATAGATATAGATAGATACTCTTTTTTTCACACCACACAAAAGGAACAGTACAGAGGAAAAATAATACATTAAGACCGGATTCGACCAAGCTGGTGTAAGTTTTAACTTGAGAGTATACCACTGCTTAATCTAGAGTAAGCTGATTTTTCATTCTACCAACCACTCATCTATGAAAAATATTAAAACGGGCGATTTTGACAGTGTCAACATCTAGCATTGACACTATTATCCTACAAAATTAAAATGTTGTGGCATTTAAAGTCAACCTAGAAGAAATGGATTACATGGATTTTGGTAGATTTATCAATTCGTTGATCGTTCATTCTTGAACTACAGAATAACAATACTGAGTATAGTGTATTGCTTGAAAAAAGTAATCGATGTTATCCAAGGGTAAATTCAAGGTGTAAAATTATACCCGTAATAGTTATTCTGGTATAGCTTTGTGTTTGGTCAAATCGACCCTAAGGCCTGATTTTTCAATAGTCAGATAAGTTTTATTTGAAGAATAAGTTTGACATGTTGACAGTTTTCGTATAGAAAACGTGTCAAAGCGTCACTTTTATTTGTCGGATAAAAATTATCCGGCGAATGAAAAATCTGCCCTTAGAATAGTACAATTTAGACGTTCTTATCGTTAGAAGCTACCTCTTTCCAGACAACCTTCATTTTAATCAAATAGTTTCAACATCAAATAATATTTTTGCATGTTGCCAAACTTGCCTTTAATGTTTTTTTGTGCAACACTAACACTTTCAGCCTGCCTAGCATGACTACTAAAACACGATATGATATGATATGATGTAGTGATATAATGACACCAACTGTAAAAATATGATGGATTTAGCCGCCAATTTGAATGTTTATCGAAACAGCGATCATAATATGTAACGTAACCGACACGGCGATTCAACACAGCGGCTTAAACTATCATGTTTTTACAGTTTGTGTCGAGATATCGCTATATCATATCATATCATATCGTGTTTTAGTGCTCATGCTAGGCAAGAGGTTTGATTATTTACGCTTAAAATGGCCTTTACGTGTTGGATCAGTATCCTCACGCAAGCCTTATAAAGGACCGGGTCACTTCTGGCCCGTGAACTCCAAGAGCGTACAAATAATAATAATCTTTAAAATGATTTCAGATAAACAATTCGAACGGCACACAGGTAGTGCTGAAGAAGATGGATCTAAGTGTAGCCGGTAACTTCAGCTGTGAGGTCACAGCCGACTCTTCCTTTGCCACGCAGATTGCTACCAAGTTCGTGGATGTTATTGGTAAGCTGACACATCAACTATTATAGTATAACGCCATAATCAATACGGCTTACAAATAATCATCATCTCAGCCATAGGACGTCCACTGCTAAACACAGGCCTCCCCCAATGATTTTCATCGGGGGGGCATTGCCAATACTCGCCACGCTTGGCAGGCGGGTTGGCGAGCGCAGTTTTTTGTAAGATTTCGCATGCAGACACTGCTGCCCGTCTCGAGTTACAGAAATTAGTCGCCTCTTACGACACGCCTCCTGTTGGCAGTGAAGAAGTGTATTCTTTACGGCCGTCCCCACACGGTTCTTACAAAAAATGATATATTTTAATTAATCCATTAATAATTAAGAACATGCAATTTATGTACAAAATACACTGACATGTTACGCGCCACCAGTAGTGCAGTTTGTGTGGCGAAATACTTATCATCAAAATTGATAGACTTGCCATCCACTAGAAAAGAAGAAGATAGCTTAGCTGAAACACTACTGAAACAGTCAGTTAAAAACCCTAAAAAAATTAAGATTTGAAAAATATTTTAAAAGTTGATGTCAAAAGTATGCAGTGATCACTTATTATTTGGCAGAAGTAACTATGAGTAAACACTTATTGAGATATCTGGGTTACAACACAAAGTAAAATTTATTGAATCTGCTAAATGCAAAAAATGAGAATTATTCTACACTTTAATAGAAATTAGATATAAATATTACATATACCTACCGAGTAATCAACCAAGAATGCTAGCGGGGGAGGAATGAAAAAAAAATTGAAAAAGAGAAAGGAATAGATAGGTATAGGTATAATATTTTCTTTATTTACATGCATGTTTAGGGTGTTAGGTGCGTCACAAGTTTTTCTAAAAATGAATTATTATTTTACTTTAATTATTAAGAAAGTTTTATGTTCTTGTTGTTATTAGTTGAAGGCTACGGTAGAATACCAGCGATGTAAGGATTATTCCTAACATCATTAGCTGAGTCGTAGACCTATTTGTCTCATTAATGTAAAATAATGTGCTACTTATTTATTATATTAAGACATGAAAATTGTATGCATGTATAATTTTGTAATTTTTTTTTGAGACAAATAAAGCGTTATATTATATTTTATTATATTATTATATTAATCATAAGATTCAGATGAAAATTGACGCATTGTCAGAGTGGCGCAGTAAACGCTGCGAGGTTCTCTATACCCAAATAGGTTGTAATAAATAGGTTGATGAGTTAAAAACAGATAAAAATAACAAAATTAATAAAATATATTATTATTAACTAAAAAAACACTTCTAACACTTTTGCCTTAAGTACTTTACGTAAAAATATTAATGAAAACTAGATATTACTAAATGAGGCAGATAGAGAAAATTAAAAGCTTTGATGATTTTATATTGTCATTAGGATAAATGTTTATCTTTTAATCCGCCTTTTGAAAAGCTCTTAACATAAATATAGTTTAACTTATTACTGATATTACAACGTTTCTCTTCAGTCGAAATTAATGCAATCATTTTAATAGCTCAATTTGGGCTTTCGTGCTATCAAATACCTAATGATAGGGTAAGGTTACGTGATCATACTAATTGATATCACAATCCTTCAAAAAGCTATCTAAGAAATTAATACAATATTTTTTGACGTATTAGAAGCTGTCTAGATATTTATTACTAGATTAGTTTTCAGATATACAAATGAAACGGACAAAAATACAGCTTACTATTTCTAAGATTCAAGAGCTTAGTCTCAGACTAACAGATAGACGTGCAGGCAAAACTGTACAGGTTCTTAACTAAGGAACCCTAAAAAATAAACGTATGTGTTTTATTAAGAACCCTTTTCGAACTTGATTGAAAATAAAATTCTCTGAATCAAACTTTCCAAGATTTCATCATATTTACATACCTCCTGATCTTATTTTTTCGTTTTGCTATCAAGTAAATACAAAGTGTTGATAACTCTGTTAAAGAGGTAGGTCCTTTTTAACTATTGTTTACGTTTTTTATTATAGGTATGTTATATTGTTTTCTTGACTTTGTCGATTAATTGGTTGTTGTCATCTGATTCCCGGGACGAGTATTTTTTATTCCCAAATTCCCTCATAGATTCCCTAGTTAGGGTTCCGTACCCAAAAGGTAAAACGGGGACTGTATTATCACAAATCACAAAGCGCGTTGAATAGGCGGGATGAAGATTGGCAAATTGTACAAAGGAAAAGACGTAAAAACAGATTTTTGGGCAGGAAAGGAACATGCACCGTTGTTGAAAGTAGTTTTAAGGCTGCAAATACCAGTGTTCCTATCTTCATAAATAATGTGCACCAAGAAACATGTGAAAAAGACATAGTATCCTACATAAAAAGCAAAACGAATGTGGAAGTGACCCTTCATAAGATCAAATCTAAGCAACAGAGAGAATATAACTCTTATAAAGTATATGTACCTAAACATAATTTAAGTTTGTTTTTGGATTGTAACTTATGGCCTGATGGTATAACATTCCGTCGTTTTATTGAATTTAGCAAGAGGCATTCAAACAGACAAGAGAAATCTGATATTGGCGCAAAAACAGTGAACTTTAATGGATAGTACGACTGACAATATCAATTTAAAATTAATTAGTTTTAATTGTAAGTCTTTCAAAAGATCTATAGACGATGTAAAAGTGCTTTGTCAAAGTGCCGATATTATTGCACTGCAAGAAACTTGGCTCTTGCCTCACGAGATACCGGAGCTTGGTAAAACGAGCAACGACTTTGGTTTCTGCGGTAAATCAGCTGTGGACATGTCTAGTGGGATACTGCGTGGGCGACCATACGGCGGTGTAGCACTGTTATGGAGAAACAGTATGTTTAAGTGTGTGTCTGTGATTCCGTGTGAAAGTAATCGAATTAGTGCGATTACGGCGTGTGTGTCGGAACGGCCAATACTTATTTTTACTGTGTATATGCCTACAGACTCATCTGACAATCTCCTCGAATTTGTTCAGTGTTTAGGTGAAATTGTATCTATAGTTGAGAGTAGCAATATCGAAACCGTATATATTTTGGGTGATTTTAACGCTCACCCCGGGGAATTATTTAGCAATGAACTTCTAGACTTTTGTAGTGAACAAAGCTGGACATGTGTGGATACTCAAATGTTAGGTATAAATTCCAATACATACACTTTTGTGAGTGAAGCGCACGGCAGCCATAGATGGCTCGATCACTGTGTTGTTACTGAAGCTGCACTAAGCAGGGTTCTATCGGTAAAAGTACATTATGGTGTTTACTGGTCTGATCACTTCCCGCTAGAAATTCAGTGCAACATAAAATCAGTTTGTCAGACTATTAATCTGCCGCGCGCTATAATAAATAAGGTTTTATGGGGAGAAAGAGACCTAAGACAAATAGAAATGTTTACTAGATATTGTAATAATAAGCTGCGAAATGTTGGCTTTCCACAAGAGTTCCATCAGTGTGGTGATTGTTTGTGTAGTAACAAGGACGCGGTGCACTTGGCCGCGATAGACTCGCTTCACAGTGAAATTGTGACAGCGTTGCGGGAGGCCGCTGTGGCCAGCTATGTTGGTTGTTCGGGAGGTGGCAAACCACATCGCGGTCGTCATATTGTAGGTTGGAACAAGTATGTCCGTGACGCTCACAGGAACGCTAGGCAAAAATTTCGAAACTGGGTATGCTATGGTCGGCCTAATAGTGGTACCATTTATAATGAAATGCATGATTCGAGGAGAATTTTCAAAAGTAAATTAAAGTATTGTCAGAATAGTCAGGAGCAAATAAAAATGAATATTTTAGCTACTAAACACAGGAATAAAGATTTTAAGGGATTTTGGCAACAAACAAAAAAACTAAGTCCAAAGCCTGGCGTCCCTGTGAGTGTTAACGGCATTGGCGAACCGCGGGATATAGCGAACATGTTTAGATGTCACTTTCAAGTGGAGTCTCCGCTAAAATGTGAGCAGGTTGTGGATGAGGGGGACGCGGTGACGGGGGTGCCGGACCGCGTCACAGCTAAACAGGTTGCACTAATAATAAAAGGAATGACCCGAGGGAAGTCTCCTGGACACGACGGCCTTTGCAGTGAACATTTTCGCTATGCGGGGCCACACCTGCCGAGACTCTTGGGGCTGCTGTTCACGCTATGCATTAGGCATTCCTATCTGCCAGATGAGCTAATGAAGACGGTGATAGTGCCTATTATTAAAAATAAAACTGGAGATACTTCGGACAAGTGTAACTACCGGCCGATATCATTAGCTACAACCACATCTAAGGTGCTTGACGGCCTGCTTGAAAGACAACTTAAAGAACATCTCCATCTGCATGACGCTCAGTTCGGCTTCAGACCAGGACTTTCGACTGAATGCGCAATTATGTCTCTCAAGCAGACCGTTAGGTACTACACGGATAGGAACACGCCTGTGTATGCAGCCTTTCTCGATCTCACTAGGGCATTTGACCTGGTTCGATATGATATTATGTTCCATAATCTCGTCCTCATTGTGTACAATGTAGTACGCACTTTTTGCTACTGCACTGATTACAATCTTCAAAGTTAGGCGCGTGCATGAACGCGTCAATAAACTAAAAAATAAATAACCGGAACGTGCCCGCACCGTCACCTATCAGTGTCATCTGTCACCTGTCAATGTCATTGTACTTTTTTGTACACAGCACTGAAGACGTAAATATTTAGAATAAATTAGTTTTTAAACTAATTAGTGATTTACAGCTTACATACTAATGCAAAAAACCAAGAAGAAAATACGGTGATGTTTGTGTAAAAGTATGGTGGCTGGAAAACAAAACTTGTCAGTTGAATTTGTGAAATTGTTGGACCGATACCTCGGCTCAATTATTACGATTACTACGATTTCTATCACCACCACAGCACACTAATTTTAGTGTTATTATATTTATAATATCATCACCATCACCATCATCTCAGCCTATTACAGCCCACTGCTGGACGTACGGGAAGGACGCAAAGAGCGCCAAGGAGTACGATCTCCTGCTTTGATACAAATGTATCTAGCCATATTCCCGAGTTCGTCGGCCCATCGAGTTGAGAAGCGTCCTACACTACGTTCGCCGAGACGTGGCCTCCACTCCAACAACATAATTAGCCAGAAATTAATCATGAAAACAAGGAGTGTGTGTGAGAGAGTTGCGTTATTCTTCAGCCCGCAAACGAGACAGAATGAATGACATCGGAGCTTTCACGGGAGGTTGGCCGTGGTGATCATTAAGTTCATTCTAGTTGTCTCTCATGTCTCAGAATGAATGACATCGGAGCCTTCACGGGAGGTTGGCCGTTGGTGATCAATATGTTCATTCTAGTTGTCTGTCATGTCTCCGAATGACTCCACAGAAACTGCTCTGTACAGAAGCACTGGCCTTTACGATGGAGTGGCCAGTGGGTTTTTGTTCAGTCTGAAGCGTCTCCTCGAGGGATTCCTCCTGAGACGTAACATTATGGCTCTAGTCTTCATGAAAAGTTGACCATGAGACGGATACAATGTTGCACCAGAAATATACTACAAAGGATATGTAATAGCATAAGGTAAGTTATTAATATTATAAAATTCTTCTAGAGCGTCATATGTACCGAGAGAACAATTATTCCTCTTTTCTGTCTCGCAGCAGAATTATAACACTTCCACTTGCTTTCACGAGGGGTTAGCCTGTGGCTTAAAATTTTTGTTATAATATTGCGGGTCTGCAAATCTTATAAGGTTGACCAGAGACCGACTTCATTAATTGAAGTTGAAAATATAGTCGAACAAAAGTATCAAGACGATACATATCTTCGAATGCCACTAAAGAAAAAAAGAGAGGAGGGAGAATATGGGTACCGAGACCATGAGGTAATGCCCTCCGTCTTCATTAATTTTTTCAACTTAACACTTTGACTCTAAGGAGGCTATGAAAGAAGCTCCTTTGCCTGCTGATATTGAAGGCTTAAGGAATTCTGAGTCTTGTGTAAACAAGTCATATACTTACCTAGACAATTTCAGTCTGTTTATAAAGATTTTAAGTTTTTAATAATTTCATCAGTTGTTACTATCAAATTGGGCCTTGGCAACCATTAATGGTACCAAGACAATCTGTTGGTCTCAGATCTGCTTGTCTTATTCTGCCCCATTTATATACATACAAGTCAATGATAAATTGCGCTTTTACAAATTATGGTTTATCTCGGTGTGGATTTCCACAAGTTTTTTACCACAAGTAATTGAGATACTTCTTGATGTTGGCCCAAGAGGGCAAGACTTTATAAAGCATACCATAGAAAACAACCTGTTTACTCCAATAGTTCATGTAGTTATGACCATATTAAGTTTTTTTTTTTTTCTCTTATATTTTACTAAAAAGCTTAAATAAATAAATAAACATTACTTGACATTGCTAATTGATATCTGTGACTTAGAGATCATTAGTCCACTTGATTCGTGAAGTGCCTTAACGTAAAAGGTCCCAGGTTCGATACTCTGGTCGAATGACCCTGGCGAGATACATTGTCTTGTACCTCATAATACAGGGAAGTTGACTCCCTGTTTGGAGACCATGACAAATTGATGTTGGCTGGTGCATGTTTGTATGTTCCTATACAACTGATATGGTATCCCATTTGTTTAACTTATAATATTAGATCTGGTTACAACCGGGTAAACCTTAAATTCTCATAGTATCAAGCTTAATTCTCAAGATTCTATAATAATCTATGAAAGCAATTAAAATTTAACACTGTTACTGACTTAAGGTTATTATTCTAGCTGATCGCCATGGCTAGTTAGATTATTTCTAGTCTTCATCAAGTGAAATAAAGACACACTCAAGATGAGTGTTACTTACAAATAATGTGAGTGAAGATCACTGTTACAGAAATGGAAAAATAATTCTCCTTGTTATCAACAAGATAAAAATTACCATAATTAAAAACTTTTTTAACTGTAACTGTATGTTATATTCCAATATTTTCAGTCAGTAAAAACCCATGGAAAGATTTATGCAGCTTTATTTACAGGCAAAAATGTCGCACCATAATTGATCCTTATGTACTTGTCATAAGGTCGAAAACCAATTATTTTAATTTTTAAGTAGGTACCTGCTACCTTTGGAAAAGTAAGAGAAATTCAAAATTAGACACAAAGTTCCAATGATAACTTGAATTTTCAAATCTGACCTAAATATATTTTTAATATATTTTTGTTATAAACCATATATTTCTAGACATTTTATTATTTGTGAAAATGTTTAATACCAAAAATTGAAGACAAAGATAAATAATCATCCAATCATTAAATTATCAAGATACTAAAGATAGTAAATAAACTGAATTATCCCAGGTGGATAACAAAGGTTCATATTTAAATAGATGATTATAATAAAATATGATTTATTAAAACATAATTAAAAAATTAAAATTGTATCCATGAAACTATAAACTTCATAAAAAATAAACTACTGACTTAAAATTATTATTTAAATTAAGGCATGAATCTTACAATTATAATTGAAGATTGTCAAGTACCTATGTAAGTCTATGTATAAATAATTTTATTAGATATTAAATTACCATGTAAAGCAAAAATGGAGATGATAAATAATGACAGAAAATTTCTAACTTAACTTAAATGAAAAAAAAAAAAAAAATAAAAAAATAAAAAATAAATGGATGAGACCATAGAGGCATTGATCAGTGGCAATAATTAAGGCAATGCAGGCAATAAATGTTGCCTTACCTTGTTATTGGACTAAGGCTGTAAGGCTGCTACAAGTATTTTGAGCCGGAGTAAACTTTCTATCTTATCCAATGTGATGTATTGGTAAATTATTACTTATTTAATTATTATTTTTTATTAGCTTACAAGAATTGACCAGTCATTGAATCTTTTTATAAATAAGTATTCAGACTGTTTCATTAACTTATTAATATCCCCTACCAGGGATCCACACATAAAGTGCAGGAAGTCTCATACTGATTTCCAGCCATACAAGTGTAACACATATAACGGTTTTCTAAGAAGATGAGTAAAAATCAATCTTTCTCAGTAAAATAATGTTGAAACTATTGTCAACAAAATAGGATCCCTACTGGAACAATACTAGTATATAATTTCCTTATTAGTACTTGTATATAATTTCCTTATTTATAACATATAATTAATGAAAAATTTGCGATAGTAAACATCCATATTATTTATTTTAGTTTCCTTTACTTTGGAACTACACCTTGAACAGGAGTTATTAAGAATACCTAAGACTAATTTATTTGCATAAAAAATTGTATTACAGACAATGATAACTTAAAAGGTTACTAGTTTTTCTTATTATATAAAATAAAATAAGTCTTTTCAGAAGAAATACTAGCTTAACTACCTACTTGCACATCGATAAATTTACCTTGTTAGGTAACCATATACTAAGTATGTACTACTACTGGATAAATGAGACGGATATTAATAGTTCAAAGCATTGGCTCCATTTCCATGACAACTTATTAAACTAGCTGTTGCCCCGCGATTTCGTTTGCGTGATCTCCAGTTTATTCGTAAAGAATATACCTACTTAATAGCGCGGGGTATTTATTTAAAACTTTATTGCACAAACTTAAAAGTGTACAACAGGTGGATTATCAGTCTCAGTCCCAGCAAATCTATAAATTCATAAAGACTTACAGTTTTAACAAAAATAAAAGAGTATTGCAATTAAAGTAAAATTTGCTATTTTCGATTTTATAGAATTCCTACACATTTTTTGGCCCACCTGTATGGTATAAAATAGGTACAGGTTTGTGTCATCAAATGGGATGGGACTGTATCAATATACATGGTTGTATTAGCATACGGGGTTATATCATCATACAGGGTTGTATTATCATACAGGGTGTATCATCATACAGGGTGTACCATCACACAAGGTGTATCATCATACAGGATTGTATCGATATACAGGGTTGTATCGATATACAGGGTTGTATCGATATACAGGGTTGGTTGATTAATTCCAATGAATTAATCAAACAACTATATCCTTGTTAGATAAAACTTGAATTAAGCATCTACCAATAGATAGTTAATAAAATAAAGTTTTATCATGTGCGAAGACTTTAGCAAATCATATAAATGATCATAATAAATGTTTATATTGCTTTGTCGACACAACTTTCCTCTTTGAACATCTACATTGTACACAATGAGGACGAGATTATGGAACATAATTTATATGATCGGACTAACTTACCTAGTGACGTCCGATCCTCAATTATGTGAAGTAATCTCGTCCTCATCCTATCCCCAGCCCGACCCAGTTAGTATGTATTTATCAATCCTTAAAGTACAAAAAAGATTATATGCTATAAATACCTACATACTACTTAGTTTCCCTTCTTTTTGAAAGTTGTGTCCAGTTTTATCCTTTGAAATAATGACATTGACAGGTGACAGATGACACTGATAGGTGACGGTGCGGGCACGTTCCGGTTATTTATTTTTTAGTTTATTGACGCGTTCATGCACGCGCCTAACTTTGAAGATTGTAATCAGTGCAGTAGCAAAAAGTGCGTACTACATTGTACACAATGAGGACGAGATTACTTCACATAATTGAGGATCGGACGTCACTAGGTAAGTTAGTCCGATCATATAAATTCTTTGGCATAAATTAAAAGACACAGGTATGCCAGGTGGGTTGATCAATATTTTTAAATATTGGTATGATCACCAAACAAACCAGGTCAGATGGCTTGGTGAGCTTTCTGATGAGTACGGGTTGGAGTGTGGAGTGAGACAGGGGGGGCTAACGTCTCCTTCACTCTTCAACTTGTATGTGAATCGGTTGATTGTTGGGTTGGGCGACACAGGAGTCGGCTGCTCGATTGATGGTCACTGCATCAACAGTATCAGTTACGCAGATGACATGGTGTTGCTCAGCCCATCAATCTCCGGCCTCAGAAAACTAATAGGCGTATGTGAGGAGTTCGCTTTGTCACACGGTCTCCTGTACAATGTTAAAAAAAGTGAGCTCTTGATCTTTCAAGCCAGGGGTCGTAAGCTGGGTGATGTGCCGCATGTACTGCTGAATGGCGTCGCTCTGAGCAGGGTGAAAGAGTTTAAATATCTCGGCCATGTGGTTACCGAAGATTTAAAAGACGATGCTGACATCGAAAGGGAAAGGAGAGCGATGGCGGTCCGCTGTAATATGTTGGCTCGCAGATTCGAGCGGTGTAGCTTAGGAGTAAAGATAACTCTCTTTAAAGCCTTTTGCCAAACTCTGTACACCTGCAGTCTGTGGGTCAACTACACGCAGCGGGCCGTCAACGCTCTCCGAGTACAATATAATAACGCATTCAGGGTGATGGTGGCGCTCCCGCGCTGCTGTAGTGCGTCAGCGATGTTTGCGCATGCGCACACGGACGGCTTCCACGCCGTGCTGCGGCGCCGCATCGCCTCGCTGATGCTCCGTGTGCGCGGGAGCGTCAACACCATCCTGAACGTGCTCAGTGACAAGCCTGACTCCCCACTTATGAGGCACTGGGTACAAGCACAGATGCATGTGCCCGGCGGCAGATATTTGAATTAATTAAATATTATTGAATTGATTTAATTTAAAATTTAAGATTGAATTTGAGTTGTGATTGTGTGATTTAATTTATAGTTTAATTTATGTGGAATGGTAAAATTAATTAATGATATCGAATTGGATAGATAAATTGGATAGTTATTTTATTATTGTATTGAATTGAATTGGATTGAATTGTATTGGATAGTTATTTTGCAAATAAATTAAATCTGAATTGTTGTAGCTAGTTAGTTATAGTATATTGATCCGAATTTGAATGCCTCTTATGTCACTTATATGGACTCTGTCTGAAATAAATTGATTTTATTTTATTTTATTTTATTTTATTTTATTTTATTTTATTTTATTTTATTTTATTTTATTTTATTTTATTTTATTTTTATTTTATTTTATTTATTTTATTTTATTACTAAGACTCCACTGTCCGTCTGTGTGTCTGTCTGTCTGCCTATCTGCCTGTCTGTTACCAGGCTGTATCTCATGAACCGTGATAGCTAGACAGTTTAAATTTTCACATATTGTTATGATGTATTTCTGTTGCCGCTTTAACAACAGATACTAAAAACACTATAAAATAAATATTTAAGTGGGGCTCCAATACAACAAACGTGTTTTTTCCGTTTATTGCTCGGTATTAATAACGGCAAGACGTGGCAAGACGAATGGTAGACGCTTGAAATATTCACAAAATATTATAGATGATACGGAACCCTCCATGCGCGAGTCCGACTCGCACTTGGCTGGTTTTTTTCTCTACTTTAGACTAGCTTTCCGGTCCATTTTGTTCCTTTGGCCCGGTTCTGAACCAGCAACTTATTTATTGATTCTAATTGCCCAGTATTCTAAACTTTTTTAGCATGATATCTGTTACAACGGAAATAAGCTTCCAAATATTAAAACATAAGGTAAATAGCAAAATATTTACAAAAGTGTACAAGTGAAAATGAACACGTTTGTCATTTCTGCTCCGACGGAGTCGCGCGTTATCATTGGACGAATATGTTGACATTTTCTTTTTTAGTTCTATCGGGTGGCAGATGCGGGATGAATGTTTGCATGGTTTTTGGTAGTGTAGACTTTATATGTAAAATCTAACTTTTTGGTTCCATCATATTTATTTTAAACTAGCTTTGATCGTGGAGTTGTAAACTTTGATTTTGGACTTATGTTGCAATAAATGTTGTTTTTTTGTAAAATGACGTTAGTTATTACAGTAAGATAATATCCATACTAATATTATAAATGCGAAAGTAGACCTATTTGTCTGTCTTTACGTTTTCACGCCTAAACCGCTGAACCGATTTTGATGAGTTTTATTATAGAGATAAATGGAATCTTGGAAAAGGACATACGCTGTTTTTGTCGTAAAAAATGAACCGATTGAACAGAAAAAGCTTAAACCCTAGGAAAGGACATTGGCTACTTTTTATTTCGTCTCCTAAGTAAGTAAAATAAGGTGTGACAAACCTTATCCCATGAAAGCAAAGCCGCGGGCCCAGCTAGTATTTAATATTTGACTGTCTTAGGTGGAAATCAAACCGACATCTTTGCACTAGGGAGACTACTCTTCTAACTGAGGTACTAAGTACGGGCATTGTAGCATACTGGTCGAATTTGTTTTGGTGTTGATGCTAGCGTTGTTTCATCGGTGATTTGATTAAAATATTTTAAAGATTCCATACACATCATTATCATCATCATCATCATCATTTCAGCCATAGGACGTCCACTGCTGAACATAGGCCTCCCCCAGTGACTTTCAGATTGGCCGGTTGGAAGAAGCTCGCATCCAGCGGCTTCCTGCAACCTTTCCTAGGTCGTCTGTCCACCTTGTAGGTGGACGTCCTACGCTGCGCTTGCCGGTACGTGGCCTCCATTCCAGAACCATTCTGCCCCATCGGCCGTCATTTCTACGTGCTATGTGGCCCGCCCACTGCCACTTCAGCTTGCTAATACGTTGGGCTATATCAGTGATTTTTGTTCATTTACAGATCTCCTCATTTCTGATTCGATCTCGCAAAGAAACTCCAAGCATAGCATGTGTGAAGTACGAGTAGATTAGAATTGCATTGACTTTAAGAAGCTAATCATAATAATAACAGTTTAACAATCTCTTACAATACCCTTCGTACTTCAGATGTACTTGCAAGCGATATTAAGCTTTCTTAATATCATTTGCAGTGTTCTTAACCATTTTACAAGAGCTCTCCTTTGGAGAAGCTTTCTAGGCGAAAACCTAATTGATCTTAGAAGTCTTCTTAACAATAAACTAATTAATTCAAGAGAAATGTCCGTAGTGTTGATAATAAAGGGCTTTTGTAAGATTGGGGCTATAAAGTGAAATTACAAAGGGTACAATGCATATTAAATTTGATAACGAGGACCACAGAATAATTATACTATACAGTAGGGTGGACTTTAAAAATCAGTGGAATGCCATTTCAGTATATTCCTTTTTCACTCGCATTTCGTACTAGTATTTTTTTTTATAATTTGACATGTTATTTTAATGTTATTAGGACCATAACTAACATATACATAAGGTTATTAGAATCATATTAGGGACAGGAACGAAACTCTTGACTACCTAGGTACTTTCAGTCTTGCAGTGCAGTGCACAGGCCAAGTTGAATAAGAAATGGCTTTAGCACTCTGGGTCATTTTCTATCCTCCTTTTAATGATGATAATAAATATGCACCAGACTGGAGGAGGTCTATGCAGCAGTGTCAATGTCAGCAGTGGACATCCTATGGCTGAAATGATGATGATGATGAGCCTGACAACACAACAATTGTCTTCATCTTGGCAATGTTTTTGCCAGTGCCAATAAAGTGTGGGACCCAGACTCGAGCCAATTTAGAAAAAAAAAAAACTGTTTCAACCCGAAATGAGGACCTAACCCGGGACCCTTACCGCGACACTACACTCATCGGGTTACCAATTATATAACTTAGTTGATTGTTAGCTAGGTCTTTTTCTATCCCCTTAATTCTTCGTGATAGTTAGCTCGCTGCCGCGATAAGTGCATCCCAAAATCGTTCTAATTAATCAATGTTAATAAATGCTTATGCGTGGTCTTAGGTCTCGAAGTAAGGATGTATCAGACTAGTGATAAGTTTTTTCTTGCCTAGGGTGTTCATCCTACGACAATTTAGAAAAGTTGTTCAAATACAAGTAATATTACACATTACTATTAGTGGCAATAGGCAAGTAGTGTCCCTAAATTAGCGACATGCTAGTTTTTATTTTGCGATTACACTCACCTTCATCATCATCATTTCAACCGTCCCAATGACTTCCATCATCGGAGGGGGGGATTGCCAATACTCGCCACGCTTGGCAGGCGGGTTAGCAAGCGCAGTTTCTTATAAAATTTTGCACGCAGACGCTGCTGCCTATCTCGTGCTACAGGAATTAGTCGCCTCTTACGACACACCTTCTGTTGGCAGTGGGGAAGTGTATTCTTTACGGCAGTCCACACACGGCACACACTAGCCTTAAAAAGTGGGTATTGCACTCTATTTCAAGTAAACGTACTTCTTTATTTTAAGTAAAATGACTAAATCTTTTTCTGCCTAGGTCAACAAATTAGCCTAGCTATCCAGCATGGCAATGTGGCCACCATTTCTATAAATAAAAATCAGATATTAATATTAATAAATCAGACTGCGTGCCAAATGTTTAATTTTAAAATGTGTAAATATAGTTTATGTATTGCTTTTTAGATTTACTTCATTTTAATCTTCTCATGTCGATGGCAAGGCAATGCTTTTAAATTTTTGATGAACAGTATTCCGCCACGCGAACGGTCCTGTCGGTGGTGCGTAAGAGGTCTTCGCTTGTGCAGCTGTCCGAACACGCGGGACATGATAGAAAGTGGCCCATGGTTTGGGGGGAAGCACCGCAGACACACTTGCTGTTGGTGCTGTCAATGTAGCTCCACTTTATTAGATTTTCCTTACAACGGCCGACCTGTGTTGACGCAGCCTGTTCAAGGCTTTCCAGGTCGGCCACGGGAGGTCTTTGCCTGGTGGAAGCCTTAATTAGAGTCTTATTTTAATATAAACTAGCTGTTCCTCGCGGCTTCGAACGCGTTAACTAACGTCTCTTAGTAATGTCAGTGGGTTTTTCATAATAAACAACAAAATATACCTACACCGAACCTTTATGTTTAGGTTTGTTTTAATTGTGACTAAGGTTTTAGGCCGACTTCAATCATGAAGTCCAAGGTGGATCACCCTTATTAAGTAAATACGGTCCCTATTTAACTCTCTTATTCCGAACAAAAGTAACCTAATTTATTGTAGAAATTAACAGGACGCAGCCTGACATCTCGCGCCAAGCTTTACACCTGGTACGCCAGAGTTATCTTACACGCATATAATCAGAAAATGGGTATTTTTTGGAAAAAGAAGTCAGTGTTGTAAGTTATTTCAGACGTCTTTCCTCTATTTTACTCTCTTGGGATTGTATTTAAATTAAGCCCATGTCAATACCATCCCTTTTTGGTAAGCATTTATGTCACAATTATAGCTAGTGACTAATTTTCAACTCTCTATCCTAAGCCATTTGGGCTGGAAAAAGATTTTACATGCATATTTTCTTGCCCCATTTGACACTCTTGTTGAGTATTTGTGCCAAATTTCAAGTCCATAGATAAAATAATAAAAAATATTTTCCCATACAAATTTTCCCACTCAATTTCACTCTCTTAGGGATGCATTTCCCCAAAAACTCCGAAAACAGTATTTTTTATTTACAAAGAGTAGCTTAAATACGAATTTAAATCTTTCTAATTTCAGAAATGACGAACTTCCATGCAAACTGTAATCGTAATTTTTACCCCCTTAGAAGTTAAATTGCCAAAAATCTGTTCTTATTCCATGTCTGTGTTATTAAAGGAACCTCTGTGCAAAGTTTCATCATTCTAGATTCAAGGGTTTGGGCTAGGCGTTGATGAATCAGTCAGTGAATGAATGAGTGAGTCAGGACTTCTCTTTTTATATATAGAGATAACGTATGTATATTTTTGTTATGACATAGTTTTCCGGGCTATGATTATATAGGTCACAAATCCCTGCGATTATACTACCTCGTACTATGGTATTTACTTATTTAACACTTAATATTACTTATAAATACCACACAAAGTTATCAAAGGACGTTTTGAAATCTATTCAAGCAAAATACAACGGTAGACCAAATGTATACCTACTCAACCAATTCAACTGAATTCTATTCAAATTTATTCAAAATTCAACCAGATACATAGTACCTACACACAAAATTCGTACGTATGAGTGAGTATGGTAATATAATTTGTTATGATACATTAGTCTTGTTACTCGAACCACAAGGTAAATGTATGTAGAAACCTTTTTTTTTTCCTATAATAAGTAGCCTAAATACTTGTGTTACAGAAATAAGAAACAACGACGGTACCACAACACCCAGACCCGAGACAATATAGAAAAGTTATTTGTCTAGATTGACCGACCGGAATTCGAACCTGGAACCTCAGATATAGCGATACCAAATCCGGTATGTTCACCTCTCGACTATGGAGGTCGATAAACTTTACACGAGTGCTGATTTGTCAAAAATCTTTGGGTGTCAGTTCCTAATTTAAATTAGTTATACTGGCTATCCGAGCACAATTCCTTGAAA
The DNA here is from genome assembly GCA_963576865.1 of Anania hortulata. Lineage (NCBI taxonomy): Eukaryota > Metazoa > Arthropoda > Insecta > Lepidoptera > Crambidae > Anania > Anania hortulata. The sequence continues at coordinate 3,161,568 of OY756399.1, read as the reverse complement.
TCATGAAACAGGTTTTTAAAATTTGTTTTATAATTCCCAACATTGACAATTATATTGTAGGCATCCCAAGAGATTTTGTTAACATATGGCACTAATAAATTTTAAAGTGAATTCATATCACTTGCTCGGTGGTGAGGAATAACATAGCCGTGGTCCAATAATGGTGTGGTCTGAAGGTTACAGAGGTATAATACAAATCGCATGTTATAAATAGGCGTATCACGTTTATGAATATGGTCAAGCGTGCCCGTGATATGTTTTTATAAATAATATTGTGTGTAGTCAAAGAATAATTTCTTTTATATTTTATTCTTATTCTAAATCGCAATTTTTCGAACAAAATAAAATGTATTTTGAAGTTAGGCGTAGTGGTGCAGTGATCTTAAATGCCAAGAGTCCCAGATTCGATTTCCAGATCGGGTCTACATAGAAAATGTTTTTTTTTTGTAAATTGGCATAGGTGTAGGTATACTGGAAGACATCCCTAGCAAACTTCAATGTCCGGTGCTTTGTAACCCATGACACAAGGCTTTTAATTCCTTACTTACCCTGAAAATTTTTAGTATTGTGTTGCCTGGCAAATGATTTAAAAAAAACTAATTTTTCGCAAGTAGTGGGTCTACTGTGATCTTTTTTTATTGTGACATACGCATGATGAGTACGGTAACAGACATTATTTCAGCGAATGGGCTACAAATTACACCAGTCTTTACCAGTTATTACTGGATAGGAAATGGAAAAAAAAACATAAAACACAAAATAAGTATCTATCTATCTAGTTTGACGATCTCCGTAGCCGAGAGGCGAGCATACTAACTTTTCTTTATTGTCACGGGTCTGGGTTTTGTAACCGTCGTTGTTTCTGATTTCTGTAACACAAGTGCTTATCATAGGATCAGAGCAATGTATGTGATATCGTCCAATATTTATTTATTTTATTCATTATAGTCGTCATAGTATTAGCTTTGTTTAGTTTAGGGCTAGATAATTGGTGTGATTTCTGGAAAGATTTATTATTATTTAATTTATTTACTATCTGTCCCGGCGAACTTCGTACCGCCCGTTCATATTTTTTTTTTTCGTGAATTTTTCCGTTTTTATAGTTATTCTGCTATTCGGGGCGGAGACAAATCCAACAAATCAAAGATCATTAGAATCGGTCCAGCCGTTCTCGACTTATAAATGGTGTAACTAACCCGACTTTGTTTTATATACAGAGTGTAACGAAAAGGTGAAATAAAACTTTAAGAGGTTATTCTACGGCTAAAGTACATCAACTTTTTCTATGGGACCAACATCGAATTCGCAAAAACAAAACACTTTCCCATACTAAAACGCGACCAGCTGGCATCAGTTTGTATGGAAACGTCGATTTTTTTTTAGATTTCGATGTTGGTCCCATAGAAAAAGTTGATGTAATTTAGCCGTAGAATAACCCCTAAAGTTTTATTCCACCTTTTCGTTACACTCTGTATATAGGTTTATAAGCTAAACAACTGACTTGCAAAAGATTTTCAATTCGACGCGTAAGTAGGTACATTTATTTTATTTAATTCATTATACTTGACCATTTTTATAATGGAACGGAAAATGAACATGTGCAAATTAATGACTCGCCACGCTTGACAGGTGGTTTGGCGAGCGCAGTTTTTTATAAGATTTCGCACGCAGACGCTGCTGCCCGTCTCGTGCTACAAGAATTAGTCACCTCTTACGACACGCCTTCTGCTGGCGATGGCGATTTCAATTGATCAAAAAAGGTAATCGATTACACACAATACCTTGACATTTACACTAAAAATCGTAACAGAACTTTTTGCTATCAAAATAAGTAAGTAATTTTTAGTAGAACCAAAGTTACCGACATAGCTTTTTAAATTGCAAAGCTAAAGTGGCAGTGGGTAGGAAGTACTGCAGACCATTGGGGAAGAAAGGTTCTTGAGTGGCGACCACAACCTGGAAGACACAGCGTGGGCAGGCCTCTTACGCGGTGGACTGACGACCTATTTAAGGTTTAGCCACTGGATGCAAACATGGCCAAAGCCGCTCACTGTGGCGTTCTGTAGGAGAGGCCTATGCCCAGCAGCGAACTTCTAGAGACTGATTATGATGATTAAGTATTTTTTTAATATGCAAGAAAATCTAAAGGAACTGTGTAGTTACTTAAACATTAGTTCGTTAAAATACACGAGATTGCTCTATTCGAAAGTTTGACTTAGGTATCCAACAAAACACGATATGATTGATACGATATAGCGATATATTGACACCAACTGTAAAAATATGATAGAAATAGCCGCCATTTTGAATTTTATCGAAACTGCGATCATAACATGTGACGTCACCGGCACGGCGAATCAAAATGGCGACTGTATCTATCATATTTTTACAGTTAATGTCGATGTATCGCTGTATCACATTATATCATATCGTGTTTTGGTGCTCATGCTAGGAAAGCTCGGTTAACTCCAATGATTACAGTCTTTCTACCTTCTACATGTACCACAATTGTACAGACGACAGCACGTCAGCCGACCACAAAACGTCAAATTTTCTCAATTGAAATTGATCTCTGCGTGACTTCAAGTTGAAAATTGGTTCAATGAACTTTAACGTTTTGGGTAGGTTATAATTAGTTGACTGTACTAACAAAGGCTTCTCTATATAAAATTAAGTGTAGACGTAGTAAACTAGAGGTATAATTTAGTTTATGACGAATATGAACAAGAAACGCACGATTGGGTTTAATGTGGGTTGTAGACGTTTTGTAGTCAGTTCAAGCAAGTGAGTTTACCCATACAATACAAAGACACTAATTCCAAATAGGTTATCACGATTTCAGTAAACGTCGCCTACATCCTGAGACAAATATTTGCTATAGGTACTTATAATATTGTTATAAGATCAGACATTTTTAACGGGCAAATACTGTTTTGCAGCCTTACATTCTTCAGACTGACTGGTTTGCGAGGGGCCATAAAATAAAAAGATAATTTAGAAATTTGGTTTTTGAAACTATAATCGATCAAGTGCGAGTTGGACTACACATGTAAAACTAAAAAAAAGTTTTAATATAGTGTCTAATGCTGGATAGATAATGGGACGGAACCCTTCGTGCCCGAGTCCGACTTGCACTTGGCCGGTTTTTTTAACCATGGCTACACATCCAGTCTTATTTATCTAAATGATGTGCACATGTGCATGTTTCCTTACGATGTATTATTCCCTCATCGCCTAGCAAGTGGTATAAGAAGAAGTGAAACAGCAAATATCATTTCATACTGTAACTTGGGACTTGGATCAAAACCATATTCATATTACATTTGTCGGGTCTATAGAGAGAATAGAACCGCCATATAAATATAATTCATAATGGTAATTTTCTTCTTTATCTCATCGCTAATTCATAGCCTAGGTTATGAATATTTTTGTTAATAAAATTTTCTTATTAATTAAAAACTAACTATGCACTTATAATAATTTTTTTTATATCACTGGAGAATTTGCAAGATAGATTCAGAAATGAGGAGAATCCGAATTCAAAAGTTGCCGACATGACTTGACATGCCAAAAGATTAGCAAGCTGAAGTGCAATGGGCGGGGCATATAGCACGTAGAACTGATGGCAGATAGGGCAGAAAGGATTTAAAATGGAGGCCAAGTACCGGCAAGCGCAGCGTAGGGCTACTAACATCACGCACAAATAATGTCTATTATAAACGTAAGCAGTAAAGTGAAAGCGTGTATAGTTCAGTCTAAAGTGATCATTTATATAATTAATTGAGCTGTCTCTTTTATTTGCGCTTGCCCCTTAGCCCGTACAAGTGTAATTGGCTCAGCCATTCGGCTCAGCAAATCTGGCGTAATTTATCATGTATACTACATGTTGGGACATGCGACGGTAGATAAATCATTGGCACGATTCAGTGTTCTGAATACACACTTAGAGGTTAATATTGTCAGTATGTAATTTGTTTAAAGCCTTAGGCTAAACGAAAACTAACTGAATCGTTTATCGGCTTATACAATTTGAGTATGGATCAATAGCTGCCCGTCACAATTTTCGATATTTTCTAACTGTTTTTTAAATAAATAGTTCCGTCGCATATGGTCAAATTCGCAATCGGTCAAGTGCCTGAAAAATCGTCAAAATAGCTTTTGGTCAAATTAGCGATTGGTATGGACCAATTGCTATTTTGACATTTCAAGATATGGACCAATCGCTAATTTGACCGAAAGTTATTTTGACGATTTTTCAGGCACTTGACCGATTGCAAATATGACCATATGCAACGGAACTATAATTATAAATGTTAGAGAACATCACACACATTGCTCTGATCTTATGATAAGTAGCTTAGCACCTGTGTTACAGAAATCAGAAACAAGACAGTACCACAACACCCAGACCAGACAAACCATAGAAAAGTAATTTTTCTACATTGACCGACCGGGAATCGAACCCAGGACCTCAAAGATAGTGACACCTCTCGCCTGCTCGCCTCTTAGCTACGTAGGTCGTCAGTTTTACTTGGTTTAATTAACAGCTTTAGGTAATTTTTTCTTTGAGTTCATCTTCTAAGTTACCTCTTTAGCTCGTCAAGCCTACTTAACTGTGATAGTTACAGACTTGACTCTAACAAAAAAATGAATTTTAAAGTTTAATGTTACGCAAACGGACGAACTTACCTAAATCAAAAATTATTCTTGACACATCCACAACATTTTTAAACGACCTATCCTACCGGCCAATCTGGAAGTCAATGGGGGAGGCCTATGTTCAGCAGTGGACGTCCTATGGCTGAAATGATGATGATGATGATCCAACTCCCCACACTATGGGTTAGACGAGAGAAAACCATTCACACTGTACAGAAGGTACCCTAAAAAATTATTTTTCCGGATTTTGTTCTTTTACTTTTTTCCTTGTAATTGAAATGTATTACGTACGAGTATGCGAAATTACTTCTTTCTTTAATAAGTGTAAAGCTAAGCCGCGAGCAGACAGACAGAATATTCCTTGAAACTCCTTAAAATTATTAATTGTAATGATCTCAGTATCTTAAATTGCTTGTAATTGTTATTTTTGTTTCGTTTATTTGATGTTAAATTTTTCATAATGTATATAAAACAAAGTCGGGTTGGTTACACCATTTATTATAAGTACCACCACCATTATAAGTCAAGAACGACGGGTCCGATTTGTATATTTTTTTAATAACTTAGTTAGATTTTTTTCCGCCCCGAAGAGCAGAATAACTATTGAAAAATAGGAAAAAATCACAACAAAAAATTTGAGGGCGGTACCAAGTTCGCCGGGTCATCTAGTAAATGAATAAAAGACGTACTGACGGACGGACATGACAAAACTTTTCCCGTTTACAAACCCTACAAAGAAACAAACTGTGTTCCACTGTTTAGACCGCCTAAATTATGCATTTTTCTGTAACTGTAACTCATTTGTATGGTATGCAATTAAAAGAGCATCTTTTAATGAAAATCCTATCGTGTTCAAAATAATTAAAATTTAATTTAATTGAGTAACTAACCTTGGTAAAATTTTAGATTTTTTCTTCCGACTTCCAAAATCTAAGGTCAATCTAAAGTTTACATATAACTTTATTTACACTAATCCGAAATAACTTCCTCCTCTAACCCTCGAATCAAAACAGGCCATCACGGCCAATTGTTTTGTTAATTTATTAATAGAATCGGGATTGCTAACGCTACCGTCTATAGAACGTTTGATAGAATAATTGATTACCAATTACGTAAGCTTTGTTCGGGATCAGAGCCGATTTGCGTTTTGCTCAAAAGGCAAAACAAATTCCAACTCGGGTACCCGGGACTGGGAGAGGATCACTCTGTTACAAATACAAAGTTTGTGAACTATTTTAGTAAGATAGATAAGGTGTAAAAACATTGATTTGTATTATAAAGAGTTTTCGTGTGGAGGAATATTCTAATATTATAATTCACCATTAGTAAGGTACCATAGGACGTCCACTGCTGGACATAGGCCTCCCCCAATGACTTCTATCATTGGGGGGGATTGATAATACTCGCCACGCTTGGCAGGCGGGTTGGCGAGCGTAGTTATAGGATTTCGAATGCAGACGCTGCTGCCCGTCTCGTGCTACAGGAATTAGTCGCCTTTTACGACGCGCCTCTTTTTGGCGATGAGGAAGTGTATTTTTTTACGGCCGTCCCCATACGGCTCATTATAGTTAAAACTATCAAACATTTTGGGAAACAACAAAACAAATGTGTGTTAATAAAATGTACTTAAACTCGAGGGTTTTTCTAGCAGCCATTCAAAAGTTCCTTATTCCACATCCTGGCTCTATTATTTATAAACTCAATTGTGTCCATTTATTAAAGAGATTTATTTATTGAAGAGATCGCTTTTGGCGATAAGGCCGCCTGATTGTACATAACTGTGTCTTGTGTGTAATAACCTTAATGTTTTGTGCAATAAAGTGTCTATCTATCTATCTATCTATTAAATTTATCATTCGCATGTCACATAAAGTAAAAAAAACGACTTCAAAAAAATGAAATACTAAAAATAATATTGTTCATACCCTAATTAGTTACTTCTGGAGTCGGTGCCAGCTGATGAGAGTTTAAACGTTTTCGTTTGCAGCAACCTTTAAGCAACCGATTCATTAAGGAATAAATGACGCATGCAAAACTGAGTCTACGTACCGCTGCAACGTCACACTACATTCCGCGTAATTGCTTGGTAGTCTTCGAGTGACATCCTTGCAGTTACTGGTTATTGTGTTCAGCTGAATGTCTCATGACTTTTTCATCGTGACTCTTATACGTTGTTAATGTGTTGATGTATGTTTGGGACATATTGCACAATTGGACACCTATAGAATACAAGGCTTGGCTGTTGGCTACACACATTGATTGTACCTGCTTGATATAAAATAACATTATATTTTATCAATTTCAGCGTTGCCGACACTGGACCCCGTATTGAAGGCCGATAAAGAGCGCTACCAGCCGGGTGAGACACTAAAGGCCAACTGCACCTCATCACCAGCCAAGCCGGCTGCCAATCTTACCATCAAAATCAATGATGAACCGGTGAGTTGCTATAAATATTGGACAACATCACATACATTAGAAATCAGAAACAACGACGGTACCACAACACCCAGACCTGAGACAATATAGAAAATATATTCTTCTACATTGACCCGACCGGGATTCGAACCCGGAACTATGCTATCTAACTACAGTATTGCCATCATCAAAGCCTGCACTCAATAAATTGATATCGACCGTTGTAAAGATATTTTTTTTAAAGTTGAGCTATACTGATTGCACCATAACAAGTGCGCGAATCTTTCACAAAACCATTAGCCACCTTGAAAGTCCCACGTGTATCACAATGGACAGTAATACGCGAAATCTTGTTACGTGCCTCTAATAGTGCAGTCCGTGTGGCGGCACACGGTCATTAAAACACATAATACAATTGCCGTTGATAAAAATAATAATACTCGTACAAAAAGTTTCGCGATGACCATAGGGCTGTTAAAAGTGTATGATCGTCAATCTTAACCCTTCAAATTAAACCCATTATTTAACGTAATCACAATGGATAAACATTCTAATACTGTTTCCGATTTCATCATAAATAATAAAAAAAAACATTTATAGTCTTTTCAAGAAACATTTTACATTTTAAAAGGTATTTTGGTTATGATCGCACAAAAAAAACTTACAAGAAAAGACAAAGGGAAAAGAGGTTCAACCCACGCTGCCACGAAACAAGGTCTCGGGCCGCATTGATTTTCAACCCTTGCTGATCATCATCATCATTTTAGTCATAGTACGATCACTGCTAAACATAGGCTACCACCATAAACTTCCAGATTGGAAGGTTTGCCAAGTGGAAAAGTCTAATAAATAATATTTTTACAAACGCTCAACCTAATGAAACCGGCTTATTTGGCATTCAAGTCTTGAAAAGACACGGAAGAGACTAAATTAATATAACCTCTTAGTATTTGATATAGGTTTTTGACGACCTCTGGAGGCGAGAAATAGAAGAAGTAGAAATAGAAATAGTATTTATTGCATAAAATATGGTAGTACAGGTGGAGCACGCCGGTCCTTCGCCATCTCAATGTTCCTCTTCGGGTCAACGTAGAAAACGATTTTCCTATATTGTCTTGGGTCTGGGTGGTATGGTACTGTCGTTGTTTCTAATTTCTATAATACAAATACTTTGGTTAGGATCAGAGCATTGTATGTGATGTTGTCCAATATTTACTAATAGGAGACAAAGATAACCATATGGACTAATTTTGTAAATACCCCAACTGGATACAGAACAAAGCCCTAGGAGAAAGGGTAAGGTAAATACACTTGCCTAAACTGGCTCTATATTTTGAATAATAGTATTGGGTAGGTTAAGTACATTAGTGAGTGAAGTATTTAGGTCACACTAATATTATTTTGATAGCGAATGTAACAATTAGGGTACTTGTTATGAGAATGTGTGTTTTCAATTGCTTTTAAATTATTTTAGGGCACAGATCTGATAAACAAACGTAGGATTTGGCAAATATATTATTTTTATAATGTATAATTTTCAACAACCAGCAGTTATAAAAATTTTTTTTTCAAAGTTACAATTCTAGGGCAATAAAAAACCTATTGATTTCTGCAAATAGGCCTGGATTAAGCACTTTTATACGTCCCATTTTTTTTTACCCTGTTCCCTAGTTAATGCTTGTTTTTAAATATTTTATAGAACAGACCCAGTGCCATAGATAAATCAATTCCAAAGGCTTCCCCCTGGTGGACTGACGACCTAATCAAGGTTGCGGAACGCCGTTGAATGCAAACGATCAAGAGCTGGTTGCTGTAGCGTTCTATGGGGGAGCTAAGTCCAGCTGTGTTCTACATGCTGAGGATGAAAGATATCAATACACTTTCACTTAAATTCACCAATACCAATTCCAGCTACGCTCATCAGAGACCAGTCTTCATCCGTCGGAGACTGGACTCCTCTGGACCAGCGTCAACGTGGAGATGAAGGTCACGCCTCAACTCTTCGTTGGTGAGCGGCTGCGAGTGGCGTGCGTAGCCACCGTCCACGACCTGTACAAGAGGGAAGCCTACCTGGATTTCTTCACGCCTGATACAGATCCAAGGCCTGAAAGGAGTAAGTATCTGATTTTCGACCAAATAATACTAAATACAGGATAACTCTGGAATTATAATAGCCTTTATTCAGACAGTATATTAGTTACATTTTATGATTATTTCTAATAGAATTTCAGTAACACTTTACAACACTGCACTTATTTAATAATATTATTATGCGTCGATTCCCTGTCTGTATGCCACTGTTTGACAAAGGCCTCTTCCAACTGTCGCCATTTCTCTCTATCATTAGCTAATAATCTTATCCATGAACCCCCTGCTACAGCTTTTATGTCGTCTACTCACCGTCTAAATGGTCTACCTCGTCAACTCAACTCTGGAATTAAGAATCAATTAATAAATAATAATTGTTTTTACATAATTGATTTTACAATCACACCAATAACTACGCCATAAACTAAGCAAAGCTTGTACTATAGCGACTAGATAACGGATAAACATACTTAAATACCTTTATAAACATTCATGACTGAGGTACACTCGTGTTTATCACAAAAACATTTGCCCCTTACGGGATTTGAACCCGCAACCACTGGCTTTGTAGTGCGGAGCGTTAACCACTACACCAGACGGTCGTCACCACTATTCTAGACGGTCGTCAGAATCTAATGGACAAGTAAAGCAGGTGGCATCATTTCATTTTCAAACTTGTAATCCGTACCATCATCATCATTTCAGCCATAGGACGTCCACTACTGAACATAGGCCTCCCCATTGACTTCCAGATTAGCCGGTTGAAAGCGGCCTGCTTCCAGCGTCTTCCTGCGACCCTTACCAGGTCGTCTGACCACCTTGTGAGTTGACGTCTTACGCTCCGCTTGGTGGTACGCGGCCTCCAATATGGTCCTATCTGTTTTTGTCATTTGGGGGGATAGTCGATACTCACCACGCTTGGCAGGCGGGTTGGCGAGCGTTATCCGTATGAAATATAAATATAAATATAAATATAAATATTGACAGTTCGGAAGTTGTAAGTTTAACACTAAGTAGCAAATCTTAATTCAACTTCATCATACGCTAGTCCACTACATGCATCTCCTAATATACGCCACTGAGCCCAATTAAAACCAATAAAACCTATTTATTTCTGTAAATTGGCTTAAATTAAGCTCTTTTACACGTCCCAATTATTTTTTTACCCTACCACTGCTTCGGGACAATATTGTGGCCTAGCGCCGAAAAGAAAGCAGCGCAAGAAACTCGGTCAATATTGTCAGCCTCTTTTTAAATAGTGTGTTTACATTACAATATGAAAAAATGTACCTGTGCGAGCATGGCAGTATTTAATTCCATACATTTTATCATTTAAATAGTCATTTACAGTGTAATAACCTTTTTTCATTAAAATCATCTTGCCATGCGGTTTAAATTTTTACACAGGCAGTTCAGCAATGGACTGTGGTAATTTGTTGAAAAAGCGAATAAATTTTTCTATGAACGAATTACCCACTTTATGCAGTCTGAAATTATGCATATCACTTTTTATCTCTGTTATTTTTTTCCATCCACTGCCAGCATCATTGCGTATATCGTCGCTCCACCTTGTCAGAGGCCTCCAGTTTCAAATGTGACCAGCCCACTGCCACTGTAGTTTAATTATTTATTACATATCTTAAGATTATTTTTTTTAGAAACTGAATTATCAATTTCCTATTGTTCATAAATTGTAAATGGTTGGAGGGTTAACACAAACAGATGGTATTTGAATTTGTTTGATACGTCTGAATCAACAAAACATTTTCGTAGGCCTCCTAAACCACGTGACAATATGATTTAGCATTGGTGTCACGTGAGTTACCGGTTGCCAAGCCAATATTAATACGAGGGTTCTGGCCCCCGATTCAAAATCCTTCGATAACAAATTGTCGATCGGTAAACCACGCTACATTAAATAGAATTTAACATTTAGTGTAACGTGATTTACCGGTTATCAATTCTTTATCGAAGGGTTTTGAATCGGGGGTCTAAATGCTGGTCTAAGGTAAAAAGTTTGCGAGTTATTCCGTAATGCAGAAACAAACCGTGTTATTCATCATCATCATCATTTCAGCCATAGAAAGTCCACTGCTGAACACAGGCCTCCCCCAATTACCCAACATCGGGGGGGATTGCCAATACTCGCCACGCTTGGCAGGCGGGTTGGCGAGCGCAGTTTTAATAAGATTTGACATTTGATAAGACTGCTGCCCGTCTCGTGCTACAGGAATTAGTCGCCTCTTACGACACGCCTCCTGTCGGCGGTGGGGAAGTGTATTCTTTACGGCCGTCCCCACACGGCATGTGTGTATAACCGTGTTATTAACGAACCACTTTTCTCTGATTCTAGTTACTCTAAACGGCGGTGCATCCAGATGTTTTCTCAGCTGGGTCTTCCTATTTCTCGTCATGTTCCTGCCTCTGGTCATGAGCCAGGACTACAGCTTCGAAGATTTTGAGCAAACCACGTACTATGACGAAGACGAGAAATATACCGGCATTTCACACTCACTCCTTGGCGGTTGAAGATCTGTGTACAGTTTTAAGAGAAACGAATTTAGTCTGTGCAATAGTTATAAGTATTTTTAATGTTATAAGTCGATTTTGGAATTGCCAATAAGAAAAAATTAGGGAAGTTACAATAGAAGTTACAAAACATTAATGATCAATGTTTTATATGAAATTAATATAACAGAGCTGGTTGGTTATAAATATTGAACTTCTACATGTATCAACCAAATAAATTGTAATTTTTGCTATATTACTTGATTTTGTATTTTTTGTGTTGTAATTAAAGTAGAAAATCAGTTGAAAAAGTTTGTTGACATTTGTCAGGTTGACTGCACAAACTAAGTATTCAAAAAAAAACATTCACAATGGTACATGAGCAAAATATAATATAATAATAATAATATAATTTATTTCGGGCATCTTAATTATTACAGATGACATTATAATAATAGGCCCATATAATAAATACCTTACAGACAAGCATACATACAGTAATACAAGTTAAGATTAATTTATTTGTTTTTATGGCTTCGTACTCGGAGCCGTTCTGGTGGTGTCAGCCGGCAATCTTCTTCGGAAGCGACGATAAACCACACCCTTAGGCCAGAATTCCTCCTTCAGGAAGATGTCTAGCTTGTATGTCGGTACTAACACAACAAAAGCTTTAAAACTCGCGTTGTGTCTTGACTCCAACTGAAGGAGCAACTTAATTCAAGATGAGTCTTGACCTTAATGTGCTCCACGATGTCCTGCATGCATGATATAGCATCCAATAGTAGAAGAAAATAATAAAATAAACACTTTACTTACAGTACAGACATTATTATGTTTTAAAACTATTTACAGAAAGAATTAATTATTTGTGGTTTATCGTTGTATTCAAACAGTTTGACCAACGAAAATTGTAACGAACCATAATCGAGGCCAAGTCAGAACCAGCGGTTGAAAAGCAGCCTCTCAAAGTATTTTGACTCTTTGGTTTATAAAAGTAAATGTTATTATTACTTACTTACTTAAGTTCACTTAATACGACTGTAACATTATGTTTTTGATTTAAAAAAGGAATAATTACGGTACTTGGATGAAAGCTAACTGTAGAGAATTACAGTTTGTTCACCTGAATACTTCGTGGTTAGTACAGTCAAACCCAAAAATATTAATGATCGTTTAACCGAATCTCAGCTTTAAAATCTAACTCATGAATCAACTTGAATAGATAAAATGCAACTTATGTGGTAGGCTGATGCTCTGTGTGTACATTAAATAAAACTATCGATAGAAAGCCTATTTAAGGTTTATGTCAGTCTCACTTTTTGTAAGTCAGACTCATAAGAGTCCTTATAAGAATAAGCTTTTATTATATAATTTTTATTAAATCGGTCCATCTGTGCATAATATCCTTACTTCCAATATGTTGAAACCAGTAACTACGATATTGTTTTACTAAACTACATTTAAATTTACATCCAAAATAGTAAAGTAATCCTTAAATCCACAGATTTGACTTTGAAATTCAGCCCAAACCAGGTTTTGCTTCATCATTTAATTAACTTGTGTTGATAATTACTTACTTTGTATAAAAAATATTTTATTAAAATTCCAACAAAAGTGTACTACCTAAAAAATAAGAAATCGTTAAGAACGATGTAAATCAATATTGTGTCTTAGACGCATTGCATTTCAGTTGGCAATTTTCAAAATCGCTCAATTGGAAAAGTTCATTAAATTAATGATCACCCTTGTGATGGAATTGTGCTAATCCTGAAATGCCTTCTCTATTCTTAAATCATCTTATTTTAAAAATATATGGTATCATATAAACGACTTAGGCTTATCAATATTTCTCTTGAATAACATTGTATAATGTCACTTTCGGCGGTACTACTAGTCACATATTATTCCTGTTACCCCTAAATAATATATAGACACGAATATCCTAGCGCCGCTGCAAATATCTAGTACTGCAAAATTACATTCGAGGTTCATAGCATGTAGAACTGACGGCTGATGGGGCAGAAAAGTTCTAGAATAGAGGCCACGTACCGGCAAGGGCAGCGTAGGACATCCACCCAGATGGTGGACAGACGACCTGGTAAAGTTTGCATGAAGCCGCTTGACGCAGGCTGCTTCTAACCGTCACTCGAGGAGGCCTATGTTCAGCATTGGACGTCCTATGGCTGAAATGATAAATGACATTAACTTAACTAAAATAGATGGAACTCTCCTCGGAACATTCAAATAAGAAATACCTAAATCTTGCCGCGCTAGAATAAAGTGCAGTCTAGTTCGCATTACCATCCTTGCGTAATACTACCCTAGAGCCCGAACGCATACATACGAATATATACCGACTGGGGAACCATTGCACATTTATCTCGATAGATGGCGTATCGTGTTTGGTCTTGCCCGTAGTGATTATTTGATCACTAATTCGGTGGTTCTACCACACTGATCAAATAATCACTGCGTTATAGGTTCAGCTAACTTGTCAAACGTGTCCAACTTGCGTCAAACACGTAACAATATTATGTAAATAAACACAATAATTATATTTCTGTCCAAAACGATAAAACGAACGCTATAGTCACTAGCAAATTCGTTTTGTATTTAATTAACAAACACCAAAAATTGTCAACATTCACGTGGACATTGGTTGACAATGTGGTGACAAGACCAAAGACGCTGGTACGCTGGTAGTCTGAAACACGGAACAGGAATGACACGCTACGCTCAGCTAGTGGTCTGACATGTCCTTATATAATATATTGTCTGGTCTGACTCCGTCAATCCTAATAACAATGGGGTTCTTCGATATAAGCAATGGCATTGTTTCCATTGTTATTGTTCGTCAGGTTGCGCCTTGCGCCTGCGCATCGACGCGGCGCTTGAGCTGCGGGCCGCGTCACCACGAGCGCACCACTCAATTGGCCTGCACTTGTCATATTATACCTACCTAAAGTGCAGAGATAGCTAGGCCTGGCTGAGTGAGAAAGAATAAACAAAATTCAGACTTAAGATAGTTTATCTGGGCTGTATCTGGACTTAGCTTCTGGATTGGGCTATTGTGCGTGCTACCTGTTCGTCCTTAGTCCAACCAGCCCAGGTCGTCCCAGAAGGTGATCAGACTTTTCGAACTCCTGCAGGATTCTAGGAGCCATCCTAGTGATTGGAGAATCCGTACCCGTTGATCTGCCACGCTCCTGCATTCCATAAGCACGTGCTGTGGTTTTTTTTCTGCCTGCATGCATTCTCTGCATTTGGGGCTGTCTATCACACCTATGTTAAACAAGTTCTTGTTTATAGGAAGGGGACCGGTCGTAATACCTATAAACTTGACAACCCTGAGCATAGCGGAGAAAATCGACCTGTTTTACTGTTCCCTGAATGAATTCACAAAGACTGCTTTGTTTAGTATTAGTTACTCTATCTAATAAATTATGTAACACTATTGTATTATGTTTATACCTGTAAAAAAAATGTAATAATGGATGTAAATAAATAGTCACCCCCTTCGATATAATATATCTTGCCGTGCGCAAACCGCAGGTTATGACTAGCATGCGCAATCAAACTGTAGTACCAATCAATCAGCCATATCAATTATTGACGTAAGTAGAAAATGCACCTAAGTAGGTTTTCCACCCAATAGAATGACGACCTAGTCAGGGTTGCGGGAAGCCGCTGGGTATAAACTCGGAGCCGCTCGCAATGGCGTTTTATAGAGTAGGCCTATGTCCGACAGTGGACTGATGATAATCAAAAATTATACAGATCTCTAGCAGACAAAAATCTTCCTTTTTCTATGACATCATGGTGACCATATATTATTATAGTTTCGTCTAATATTGTTAATATAATGTTAAGATAGAGATCGCATCTCAGGGTTATCGCATTGTTAAACTTAATACTAGAGTATGCACGCAATGATTTGTCAAACAATTACATTTTTCATATTTATTAAGTGTATTGTATTTGAAATTTATGCTTTTTAGACTTAATTTATATTCAGTTTTATTATTAATAACTTCAGTTTAAAAAGTCTGTTTCTACGAAACTGGCAAATGATCTAAACAAACAGTTTATCATGACGTTTCTTACAAGTTTCATAACACATAGTGATTGAATATAAGTTCCTATAGTCTCCTAAATTTATCTTGTTTTTTGGGGAAATGCTACTGCTCACATACAATAACAATAAAATCTAAAATAATAAACAACTGTACTATTTAACCTAAAAGCTTAATAGATTTTAGCATGAGTTTGTGATTTTTGAATGACATATTACATTCTGTTTCTTCTTTCTCCCTTGGAGTATGTTGTAAGAACTGTAACGTATTTTTTATTTTTTATGTGTGACAGATAATTATAATCCAATGACACAATTTAACAATCTGTCTCACAAAAAAAATATACTAGGTACTCTAGAAATCAAAGTAAAGTTGAGTGTGCAAAATATAAAAAACCGCATTCTGTATTTTGATTTATAAGTTTAAAAAAATGGACCACTAAACTATCCGGCGACATCTAGATGCATAATCTGCTAGCTTTTCTGAGCCTCAAACAGTTAACCGAACGCGGTCTTTATATTTCTCAGGGTCAACTTCCTATGGCGCCTGTACTAATAGTTCTTACAATATCCTCCGAGAGAGAAACAAAAAAACACACATGTAATAATATGTATATACAGCACTCCAAAGGGTTTAGCACTGGCCTCAGCTTTACAGCCGGTTTGACACCGAATTTTGAACACGGCGTAACATGCATGTTCCCTACGAATGTTACATTACTCCTAACGCCGGTCATTAACTCACTTTTAGAGAGATCTGCTTTACAACTTGCCTATCTACGAGCACAATTTAGAAAAAATACTTATGAAACAGGGTTGTTGTTAATAAATTACCACAATCCATCGTTGAACTGCCATTATTTGAACCTAAATTACATGCTAAAACGATTTATTGAAAAAGGGTTACTACAACATTAGTGATTATATAAATGATAAAAATAAGTGGATTTATAACTGCTTAGCACCAAAACATGTAGAAATATTAATTTTAAAAGAAGCTGACAAAAGTAACGGAGTTTCTTGCACTGCTTCTTCTCGGTACTAGCCCACAATATTGTTCCGAAGCAGTGTCAGGGTAAAAAAATTGTTGGACGTGTACGAGAGCTTAATTCAGGCCTGTTCACAGAAATAAATTGGTTTCATTGGTTTTTATTGTCATTGTAACATAACATCATTGTGACCATGCGTTTTGGTGTCATAATGTCGTGAAGCAATAAGGCGATTAATTTTTGACTCCGTCTGGTTGTCAATATATCCTTAACAACTTATAATTTACACAAAATAATAGCTTAAATATTTGATCTAACTAGCTGTTGCCTGCGATTTCGTTTTCGTTGTCTTTGCAAACCATAGTAGACAAAACTAAAGACCACGCAAATGTTACATATTTTTTCACATTAAATTTTTTTGCCAACTGAACAGCGTCACCAAACAATAAGAAGCTCCATCTATAATGACAGTCATCTTGCATCCCTCGGGAGCCGTTTTTCCGTGATGAAAGTAACCTATCTGCTATTTCAGGCTAATACTTATTATTGTGCTATATTTCATCTAGATCCGTTCAGCCGTTCTGGCGTGATTGGGTAACAAACATCCATCCATCCAAATTTTCGCATGTCTAATATTAGTAAGATAATTAAGAAGTAAGATACAACAATAATTTCACTCACAATTAGACTTAATTTCTCAATACTTACCGAAAATTCGACAGCTGAAGTTACTTAACAAATATTTTGTCTATGTGGTACCTCCCGATTGTGATTTATTTACATAATTTTGATTGCACAGATTGTAAAAACCAAACAGAAAGCTGGACTTAATTCCACGTTCTCTACTAGTCGACTATTAGGCTAAACTAAAATGTTATGTGAGCGATGCGTTATGGGAGATAAATGGTCTCAAACAAATTACGTCCATAAGGATAAACTTAAAAAAGCATAGCATATTATACCTAAGCGGCATACAGTACCTATTTATTAGCGATATTTCTTTAACTAAATACTATTACACATGGTTTACATAGGCCAAATACATAAATATTACATAAGGTTTATGAAAATGATAGACATTCATAAAGAGACAGGTTTCTTAAAAGAGCACTTAATTAGGTTCAATTTAGTTTAGTATTATTATTATTAGTAATTATCACACATTGTTTGGTATAAACGTTATAAAATATTTTTATTTTGGCCCTGAAACTCATTCCAATTTTAAACTAGAAGCCATTTTGGAACCATTGACATTATGTCCCTTTGTGTACCTACGAAACCCTTAAATCCCGATTTAACGAATCCTTGTTAGAAACCATAAACTATTTACCGAATTTAGTGGTTCTGTATTAGGTATATACAGGGTTATTTGTAAAACATCAACAACCTACTAGGAAGTTGTTGATGTTTTACAAATAACCCTGTATAATTTTTTCTGCAAATTAAAATACTAATATTGCTTGTTTAATTTAATTTTTAATTTAATAATACGAGTATGTTGCATAATGTTGTTTATATAACGTGCTTCATAAATATCTGCAACGGCTGAAATGGGTAAACGTATTGCTTACATATATTACGATAGTGAAGGAATTACGTGCCACGGATCGGTAATTAATTATTTGCGAAAAGACAATAAATAAATGGTTACTTGATTCAATTTGCATAACACACTTCTTCATCCGCCCTTGACACTGCGCAGGAGCGGTATAATGTAAAACGTTAGCATTTTTGGACAGATGTGGATGGTTTGAGACAGAATAAAGCCTAATCTTTATTTAATATAATTTTTTTAATGAAAAAAATTATGATGTTCTGGACATAAAATTTCTTTACTATCGTAATCTAATTTAAGTAATACTTTTACTCATTTCAGCCGTTGTAGATACTTATGAAGCACCTTAGATACTGGAACTTTAATTTCATGAAATCTGTTTAGTTTCATTTCTAAGAAACTTCTTAAATAAACTAATAAGTAAGCTATTTTAGTTTTAAAGAATTAAAAATAAATTTTTGTATGTTGTTTTTATTGAAAAGCAAAAAATTGTTAAAATATTGTCACGCAGAGATTTAAAATTCATCTTTAAAAGACACTGTAAATAAAATAAAATTCCAAGTGATACCACGAATTGTGTAGTTTATTTCTTTTAGATAATAAATACTCCTAATTGCATTTTAATAAGTTAGTAGTAGTTAGTACAACACCCCTTCACCAATCCGCACTAAGCCCGCGTGGTGGAATATTTCCAAAACTACCCCATAGTTGAAGTGAGGCCTATGCCCTGCAGTGGGACGTTTATAGGCATCCTATACTTTTTTTACCACAGACACTGTTGTACTATTGTACAACACTTCCTGTTTATAAGTTAGGGCTGTGGTAGGGCAAAACTAAATCTTTGTATCCTGACAAATGCCTGGAAGAAGGCCTATACATGGTGTAAGGATACGACCCTATGAAGCCGAAAAAGGCATGTGCTAGCATATGCACTAAGATACTATGTTGAAGTCAGAAAATTGATATCATCATTTTAAATATATATATTTTTATACAAACCGGATTCTAAGAATTATGTTTTATATTTTTTAAAAAACTATATTAATCTTCTGACTACACCATAGTGTTTAAGCATATTGTGATGTTAACATAGGCTAGTTTCGGTTTGATATACCAATTAGAAAACATTCTGTATACAAAATAAATAATTATTATGACTATGCACATACATATTGCACAAGCAATGATGGCGGCATTTTTGCTGAAAGCAAGCTCTTCTAAATAGCCGTCGTACTTATTTTTCTCAAAGAAATATTTAATTGAATGTATACGACCTGTATAACCTTGTTACATGCGTATTCAAAGTACGCCAATACTATAAGATGCGGCAATTCTAGTACAGATTAGTTATTTGAGCGATTTCCATCAGACTTCTGCAAACTTCCGACATGTTACCACCATATTGGTCAATTCCTTACACAAAATCCAGTAACAAAAGTTAAAGTCCACATAATGCGCACTAGACAACGCACACAGACATCGGTCATGGACACGAAATCTTAAAACGCTGGGTTTTGAACAACCGTCAGTGTTCCGAGATTTCGTTTCTGTGAGCGATGTCTATGAGTGCGTTGCTCGATGAGCGCATTGTACGTAGGTCACACTATAAGTTTTGCGTAACTTAAAAAAACAACATGTTATAACCAAAATATTATGTTTATTGCTTTTCAAAATACTCTTCTTTACATTTTAAACATTTTTTAATGCGATCGAACCATGTTTTAAAACAGGAGGACCACAGATCTGAAGGCATGTTTTCTACGTGCTGATTGAACGCTATCACTGCCTCTTCGGAGTTGGTAAAAGTAAAACCTCTCATCAAATCTTTGATTTTGGGGAAAATACAGAAATCACACGGTACTAGGTCAGGGCTATGCGCACGATGGGTGACGAGTTGTACTTTTTCGGAAGCTAAAAATGACTTTGTTTTGTTGGCCGTGTGTGAAGAAGCGTTGTCATGATGTAGGAGAACGCGGCTTTTGGGTCGTCTTTCGCGAACTTTTTCTAACACCCTGGGTAAACAAATGGTAGAATACCACTCGGCATTAACACTCTTTTGATCTTCAAGTGGAACTGTACAGATGGGACCCGTAGCTGAGAAAAAAAACGCGATCATTTTTTTACCCACAATTTTAATTTTATTTATTTGAAGCCGAGTGAGACAATTATTACAATTATTTATCAAAACTACAGGTGTTTTCTATATAACAGATACTCAGTAGCTGAATAAGCAATTCATTACAAATCTTACAGACGAATCATAAACAAACCAGTTGAAATAAATTTAACAACTGCTGTGAATAATTTGTTTTTTAAGGTTTGCAACACCAACCAACAACGAGAATTGAGAAAACAAATGCCACAAACGAATCTAGCTCCAGCATAAATAGGTAGAAAATTATAAACGCAGTACAATTAGAACGTGCTAGAAAAATCAAATTAAAACCTCTAATGAACAAACATCGTCCACCGGAGAATCCCGGTGGGGAACACAGAGTGAGTAATGGATGTAGAGAAACCACAGTATAATTTTTTAGGTGATATTTGTGCCTTCTTCAGATTTTGACGTGATGTAGAACGCGTTCATCATTTTGAACCATAGGACGTATACTGCTGAACATAGCCCCTTTCCCCCCTATGACTTTTAGATTGACCGATTCAAAGCGGCCTGCATTCAGCGGCTTCTTGCAACCTTTACCTAGTCGTTTGTTCCACCTTGTAAGTAGATGTCCTACGCTAGGTTACACAGCGTGCTATGGAAAGATTTATGCTCGGTGGTTCTTTGCGAGATCGAATCAGAAATGAGTGGATCCATAAACGAACAAAACTCTCCAACAAAGCTCAAAGGATTAGCTGAAATGGCAGTGGGTAGAGCACATAGCACGTAGAACTGAAGACCAATGGGGCAGAAAGGTTCTAGAATGGAGGCAACGTACCGGCAAGTCCCCACAGATGACTTGGTAAAGGTCGCAAGAAGCCGCTGGATGCAAGCCTCTTTCAACCGGCAAATCTGTGAGTCAGTGGTGAAGGCCTATGAACAGCAGTAGACGTCCTGTGGCTGAAATGGTGATTATGGTGATATGTGAACGAGGTGTTACTCTGAACCAGGCTACCCTGTACCATTTATTCAGGGCGTCTTCCCGCTGGCACAGTTCGCGCCGCAGCTTCCGTCGCGACACAAAGCCTTAGCTAAGGCATTCTGCAAACTGATTTGTGGAAAGTGTCTAAAGCACACTGTGTTTAACTTCAGGAAAACGTATTTAAATATGTGTGAGCACATAGAGAAGTTGTGCAAATGAAAGTCTTGTGAAATGCTATTAATTGTCAATGTAGAGCATTTTTAGGGTTTAAAGTTTGGCCATGTCCGTTCATCCATTTGTCCGTCTGTTTGTGTATCTGTCTGTCCGTGGCTTAGCCAAATAAAAATATAAAGATATCTTTGGCTTAGCTCAGGGACTTTTTAACCGACTTCAAAAAAGGAGCAGGTTCTCAATTCGTCGGTTTCTTTTTTTTATTTTTATGTATGTTCAGCGATCATTCGTTACTGCGTTGACCGATTTCTATAATTATTTTTTTGTTTGAAAGGTAATATTTTCAGAATGGTCCCATATAAATTTGGTTGAATTCTGATGATGGGATCTATAAGAAAATCATCAAACATTGCATGAACTCCGTACCACGCCAACTGATGTTAGTATCTATCTTCTAATATCTTTGCCAAATGTGAACCGATTTTAATAATTCTTTTTTTAATGAATAGCTTACACTTCAAAGATACTATAATCAATCATTTTTGGAAAAAAATTCACCCCTAAGAATGGAAAAATAGGAAATGAGAACGGTGTTTAGCAGTTAAAATATGTTTGCACTCGTAAGATTTGTTTTGAATAGGATTTTTCACTAAAATATATAAAATAAGTTAATTTTATAAAAAAAAAAAAAACCGACTTCAAAAAACTAAAACGCTAAAAATAATCTTAACACTTACGTACCTAATCAGATACTTTTGGAGTCGGTGCCAGTCGATGAGAGATTCTATGTTTTCGTTTGCACCGACTCCAAAAGTAACTGATTAGGTACGTAAGTGTTAAGATTATTTTTAGCGTTTTAGTTTTTTGAAGTCGGTTTTTATTTTTTAGTACTAGAAAGCCGTTATTTTGCAAGTCTATCAATCACGCTGACAAAGTAATAGAATAAAAACTTGAAAATCAAATTTTAGGGTAGGTACCTTGCCTATGTTATGTACAACCGGAATGTTTTATTTTCGTCGTTTATCGCATAGTACGGGGTATCTTTGGATAAGTCGTTTAAATGTATTGTGTGTGAGTAAACACGATTTTTCGATTCAGAGATCCGTTTGCGTAATAACTGATTTTTTTGTTAGAGTCAAGTGTCTGTGTCAAATAATTCACGACAGTAGTATAAATATACCACACCACCATATAATATATATGGAAGTGAATATTTATGAAAGAAAAATATCACAACTAGGTAGGCTTTATAAGTTAACGTGTAAAATGTACTTAGATGATGATAATGAAGAATTTTACTTAGATGATTATGTTGTTGACGGGAAACTACGGAAACCTACAATTTCGCGTGGTTCGACACGCACTTGGCCAGTTTTCCTGCAAAGATCTTGTGGTCTAAGTTTCGCCTCACGTTTGTGGGTTGTGAGTTGATCTTCCAGCACGTATCCATGGATTTTTCGAAATCAATTATGTACGGATTTATATCACTTACTAGGCGGTGTAGGAGTATACACGATCTTAATCATCATCATCATAATTTCAGCCATAGGACGTCCACTACTGAACATAGGCCTCCCCCATTGACTTCCAGATTGGCCGGTTGGCAGCGGCCTGCATCCAGCGTCTTCCTGCGACCTTTACCAGGTCGTCTATCCCCCTTTTAGGTGGACATCCTACGCTGCGATTTCCGGTACGCGGCCTCCAATCTAAAACCTTTCTGCCCCATCGGCCGTCAGTTCTACGTGCTATGTGTCCCGCCCACTGCCACTTCAGCGTGCTAATCGGATACACGACCACATTTCGATAATGCAGGATAAATAGCTATGATCCAAACAGTGGTTAAAAGTTCCCTCATCCAAGGGTTGTGAAGTCGGCTGGCTGGCTTTCATAATATAAATAATCATAAATAGATTGTTATCACAAACACACCAATTATCTAGCCCCAAACTATAATACCAAATCAGTGCCCAAACTAAGCAAAGCCTGTACTTAACATACTTAAATACTTTTATAAACGTTTATGACTTTGGTACAAATGCTAGTGCTCATCACAGAAACATTTGCCCCTTGCAAGATTCGATCCCGAAACCGCTGGCTTTGTATCCTGGAGTTCGAACCACTACACCAGATGCTGGTCTTCGTAATAATAAACTTAACGAATCATATCGATACAAGATGTCAAGATTACTCCGACTAGAAGTGGAACAAAGCGCTATTTAGGAGAAGGCTAGGGACTATTTAACAATGCTCAATAAAAACTTATAAAATTAAATTGCTACTTTTAGTGAAGTAAGCCGCTTAGATGTCACACTATTCGTTTTATTTTTTTATTATTTAATAACAAAATATAATAAAGCATTTTACTACCATCAATCTACTTTCTTAGCAAAATCCGTCTGTTTCTTTTCTTTCAATTGCAAGAAAGATATATACCACAATCTTACCTCACCCCGATTGCGATTGAGTAGGGATTTCGCTCGCTCCGCTCGAGCGCTCTTTTCATGCAGTACTGCGCCGAGCTAGTATCGTCTGGGCTTAGCATTGACAGGTTTAAATTGTTGGTTATTCGCTGGGCTGAGTCTCTATAGATGTCGATTGTCGACTTGAGTCTGGCTTCCAATGGAAGGTATTTCACATTTGAAATGAATTCGTATTGTATTTAGGTACATCCAATTGACATTTTTACTTGATCTTAGTAAATGAGTAATATGTTTTTAGTGCTAATTAGGATTTTCTTTGTAAACCTTACACATAGCTAGAAGATAATATGACAACTCGTAGTATAAGCAGTTACAAAATGGTGGCCAAGAATGAAGCGCTGCTTAGATGTGATACAAAATTTTATACAGTTTTGGCCTAGAACCGGGAATAATATTGAAAACAGAGACTAGAGTATATATATACATATAAGTATTTTTTCTGGATAGATTCCAGTTAACCAAAACCCATGCATTACACACAATAACAATTTAAAGTTACGATTCATAATCAGTGTATTATAACTAAACGATATTATTACTAATGTTGTCAGTTTCGTGTCAAAGAGACTCCGAGTAGCTCCAAATTAGTCTTACGATGCGAAATGGGCTCAATCGATCGAGTTGAGCGGAACATGTTGTTTAACATTACATTGAATTTATGAGTAAAGTTAGAAAAAATCAAAAAGTAAGGTTTTGATTTTAATTTGTTGGAACCATAATGACTTAATTACTAGAGACTCTTTAGGGCAACAGACAACACAGAAAAAACAGAGACTTCTGTTTTCAATATTATCCCCGGTTCTAGGCCACACACTGTATAATATTTTTGTAAATCTGTTTCCATGAATGTTGAGTTTTTGTAACTAAATAGTGATGTACTTATATAATTATATTATCAGTTGTATAACAAACTTGTTTGTGGTTTTATAATATATTTTAAAAAAGAAACTAAATACATACTTTAAACTTCACACCTAATACTTAATCTAATTTACCTTGTTTGGTTACCATCCATCCCAAAACTAAACTTAGATGACAGAACAGTCTTTTGTTTTCTAACTATTATTCTGACAATATCCCAATATTACGAGCTAAAAACATCTCTCTAAAACGCGTAGAATTATACAAAATTAGACTAATGAAGGCATTGAAGTATGACACACTAATTTGCGAACTGTGGCTGCGAAAGCAAGCATGATCTCATTAGTGATATCTCTATTTATAATGTTAAGGACGGAATATACAGAAATATAAATGGTATAGATGTATGTATGTAAATGGTATGGGTATAAATGTACAATTAGCAAACGAAGAGTAATTGTAACATTTCGGTGTTTTAACACAATAGTTTCAACCGGCCAATCTGGAAGTCACTGGTCAAGCCTATGTTCAGCAGTAGACGTCCTATGGTTGAAATGATGATGATGATGAATACAATAGTTTAAAAACCAACCAAGTGCGTGTCGGAGCACGCGCAATATAACGTTCCGTATTTTCCCTACACAATATGCGGTATTTTTTACCTGTTTTACATTATTAACAACTTTATCTAAGTAATTTTCTTCTACAAGCTTGTCAATCTATCGATATTAATCTCTACATGTAGGACTTACAGTTAAAAATCGGTTCAATGACCTTTAACTTTTTGGGTAGGGTGACTTAGGAATCTGAAATTCACATTCCTAATTCTAACTTTCAAATTGATACGATAATTATTGGGTTAAAATAAACTTCAAAGATTACATCTTTAGTTAGTTGGAAGTGAAGCAAAATCTATGTAGGTATAAAAATGAATCTCTTTTCCCTTGGTCATCGCATCACGTCACGCGTAAACGGATGAAACAAATTCGCTAATTCTTTTTTTGTTGTGTAATTATTGTCAAGAGAAGGTTCTAGTAAAAATGAAAAAAATAAAATTGCTCAGAAAATCCTATAAGAATGAACTAAGGACCACGCGAACGAAGTCGCGATCAACAGCTAGTCAAATGTGAATGATAGCTAAAGACATTTAAGGTCAATTTAAAAACTAGCCTTGCCCACGGCTTCGCTCGCGTAGAATACGGCATGTCACCGCCTATTTTACTCCCCTAAGAGGTGTATTGAAAAATAGTATCTTACATCCTTCTCTAGGATTCTAGCTTTTTCCGTTCAGTTTAAAATTGGTTCAGCTTTTACTATCAAAAGTACCCTAAGTCCTTTCCCAAACCCTAATCTATTTCTGTACTAAATTTCATTAAAATTGATTTTGTAGTTTAGGCGTGAAAGCTTAACCGACAGACAGACAGACAAAGTTTCTTTCGCGTTAATAATATTAGTAATGATCGAAAAGTACGTACGTACTTTGGCTGACTCCTTGGCATTAGCCAAGGAATCAGCTACATTATGATTGAACCCCGAATATACCTTACTATTTTAACTGTTAATGTCCGTTGATTAGTATTCATTGTTATTTAAAATTCTAATTCTAAATTATTGTTGTGTTTGTTACTTTCAGTGTTGTGTACGCCTATAATAGGCATATGTATAAGAATTTTATGACTATATCCTATTTGTTGCAAGTGTTGTATATATATGCTGTTCGTGTACCTTTTTAAATAAATAAAATATATTTTTTTATTCTAATCCGTTTATGCGTTTCATTATCTAGCTGACTTTCCAATTTCATTGCATGGGGCCGAACAGATCTGAAGCCCAATTCCCGTAATTTGACAATAGCCGCAATCCGGTTTCGATCCGCTCCCAGTAACATTACAATCACAAACGGTATTCTCGTAAACCCAAAAAATGCATGCAATAGTTCTTAATGCGACTTAAAATAGAAGAAACCAAAATTAGATTTTTTTGCTCTATTTTTAGTTGTATTGGGATAGTTTTGATTATTTTACGTCAAATTAAAAGTTTACGAGAATACCGTTTGTGATCGTAATGTTACTGGGAGCGGATCGACACCGGATTGCGACTACTGTCAAATTACGCGAATTGGGCCTCTGGTGAATCGCGAAAACTCCGTTCGCGGGCCGCTCGCGCACTATACTTACCTACCTAAATACCTATAGTAGTAAGGCAAACATCAATTCTTGATAAACACAGACAGAGATGAAGATGATCAGATGTGAACATTGCCTGCGAGTATGCAGCACGACACAGTCCCTAAATTTAAACTGTATTACCTGCCTATAATTATTTTAAGTAACTACTACCTAATATATTATTTCTATTGGACCTCGCCAAAAACACCTAAGTGGGTTTGTAATAATGTAAATGTAAATGCGACCTCCTCCGTAGCCGAGAGGTAGGACTTGTTGTCACTATCTCTGAGGTCCCGGGTTCGATTCCCGGTCGGTCAATGCAGTAAAATAACTTTACTATATTGTCTCGGGTCTGGGGTGTTGTGGTACCGTCGTTGTTGTTGTTTAACACAAGTGCTTAAGCTACCTATCACAGGATCAGATCAATGTATGTGATTTTGTCCAATATTTATTATTTATTATTATTAAATGTATAATACTTGGCCTAATTTAATTTGTGATTTGCCATGTCCAAATGGGCTTCATGATGTACCTAAGTGATTCTCCACAACATATTTGTTACCTACTTAATTGTACTCTTGAGTGCAATAAATGAATATTAAACTCTGAACTAGATTTGTTCACATACTAAGATTAGGTACTAAATTGATAATACCGCCTAAATTGTGCATCTTTCTGTAAACACAAATTGTAACTTCTATGTATGGTGTACAATAAAGAGTATCTATCTATCTATCTATAAATTGAGCACCTAATGCTTTTGCGTTATCCCTGGAGAATCATCAAGGTATACAATGTATGTTTTTTTAAAAGGTTTGGGGCGGTTACATATAGTATAATAAGTATCACATTACAAATGCGTCCAGATAATGGAGTGAGTAATGCAGCTTCAGTTTCGCGTCATGCCTGCGTCCAACAAAGAGGTCCTAAGAAACGAGAAATGTGTGTGCGCCATTACCGGCTAGGCAGATCTAGGCTAATAGGCTTTCAGTCTCATCTTTCTTAGGATAAAAGTGACTAGCTGAAACAAATATACTTCTATTCATAATAGGGGGCTAACGATGAGCTCTTAATAGCGTATTAAATAACCTTCTATCTGTATAAAGTTTGACGTAAAACCTCACGTTTATGACCTATTTCTGATGCAAACTGGGCTAAATAAGTAAATATTGGAAAACATCATTTACATTGCTCTGATCCTATGGTAAGTGCCAAATCACTTGTGTTACAGAAATCAGAAACAACGACGGTACCACAACACCCAGACCTGAGACAGTCATCATTACAGCCATAGGACGACAACTGCTAAACATGCCTCCCCCAATGACTTTCAACAGGGAGGATTGCCAATACTCACCACGCTTGGCAGGCGGGTTAGCGAGCGCAGTTTTTTATAAGATTTCGGACGCAAAGTGCAAACTTTGCTTGTTTGGGGCTTAATAATTGATATTTTTGTTAGAAGAATTATTTACTTATTATGATAACTGTTTTGCGTTCATAGTTAGGCCCAAGAACTATAAATTCTACATTGTTGTCAGTGTCCGTGATAAGTTGACAATATTTTATGCAAAAAGTATATTTCGTGATCTTACAAATCCATTCATCTATGAAAATAACAATTAAATAAAAAAAATCGAGGAACACATAAACATTTCAATTTAAACTTGCAAACTACGTAGTCTCCCAAAAACATGGAATCATTAACTTGTCGAAAACCTACAAAGTTTAATTAACTCGTCAAATGGTGATTTTGATACGTCTTAGCACGGGGATTTATTTATTTAACTTTAACTATTAATTTACATTTAACTTTATTTTTTTACAAAGTTCCACTTTTTATAAACACGTCTAAGTAAGAACATCCTCCTTGTACGTTTCTCGCAGTTTGTTGAAAATCTCTCCACGGCCGCGTCGCGGTCCAACTTCGCAATCGCAACACCCTGAATAAACGGCAAAACTAACACCATGTACACACTGTCTCCAAGTTCTACTGCGGAACCACAATTAACAATGCAAATGTGTCCTGAAGTGAGAAAGCTGCTCCGAATTTCATACCGCGAATACATATGGTAATTGAGTTTTAGCACAAGAAAAACCTTTGGGTTTAAGCTGGGAACTCGTTAAGAGACGCGAGTTTTCGTAGTTCGTTAGTATTTTGCTAAAGTTTATTAGCATGTCGTCAAGATAGGTGTAAGTTAGGCCTTATTCGAGAATTTTTAGTGTCTATGTTGAGTGGAGACCGCGACTTGGCAATCGCAGCGTAGAACGCCCTCTGAGATTGTGGAGAGATGAATACGCACTTGTATTCATAGTTTTTTGTTTGTGCAGAAACAATTAAAAAAAACGTAAAGAGAATGTCTATCTTTGTCAAGAATCTTAATTCCAAAATATTTGAAATGGCCCTATAAAGGGCCGACGACGAAACAGTTAAAAATCTATTCATTTTTATCATGAACTCTTTGTCAAGAGTCGACTCTCTGTCGAGTGACAAACATTGCACTGAAATTTTACAGCTCGAGAACAATTTTATGAATTGTTTTATCGGAAAATGTAATGTTTTCGATATGCCCAAATTACTAGTACAATCAGTTCTGACGAAAGTCACTGAGAATGGAATTGTGTTTTATATTTTTGTTATTTACTCCGGTGCAATATATAGGAGTCTCGGGAAGGATCGAATACAATACGGTCCCACTACCTCCTCCAAGCAAAGTTACGAAACACGTTCCAGAAGGTAAAGTTGATTCGCCAAAGACATTTTTAGGGTTCCGTAATTCAAAATGTTAAAAGGTATCTTTGTAAGATCACTTCGTTGTCTGTCTTTCCGTTTGTTAGACTGTCTATCCTTCTGCCTGTCGAAACTTAATTTACCAGCCTCCCCAGCATGAGCACCAAAACACTATATGATATGATATGATATGATACAGGGATATATCGACACCAACTGTATAAATATTATAGCTATAGCCGCCATATTGAATCGCCGTGCCGGTGACGTCACATATTATGATCGCTGTTTCGATAAAAATTCAAAATGGCGGCCATATATATCATATTTTACAGTTGGTGTCAATATATCGCTATATCATATCATATCATATCGTGTTTTGCTAGTCATGCTAGGAGGGCTGAAACGCGAGAAGGTCATCATCATCATCATCATTTCAGCCATAGGAGGTCCACTGCTGAACAAAGGCCTCTCCCAATGACTGATCATCGGGGGGGATTGCCAATACTCACCACGCTTGGCAGGCGGGTTGGCGAGCGCAGTTTTTTTATAAGATTTCGCACGAAGACGCTGCTGCCCGTCTCGTGCTACAGGAATTAGTCGTCTCTTACGACACGCCTCCTGTTGGCGGTGGGGAAGTGTATTCTTTACGGCCGTCCCCACACGGCACGACGGCACGACGTGAAGGTCAATCAGTTAAAATTAATATCAAATACTCAAGTAAATCCTTTAACGTAAAAGGATTGTGACCTTGTTATTGGACATTTCAGCCATATTAAGTGTAACTTATCACAAGTATCCTCGTGCTTCTCAAGACATGTTAAACGTTCATCATCATTTTAGCCATAGGACGTCCACTGCTGAACAAAGGCCTCCCCTAATGACTTATCATTGGGAGAGACTGCCAATACTCGCCACGCCACGCAGTTTTTTAAATAAAATTTCGCACGAAGACGCTGCTGCCCGTCTCGTTCTACAGGAATTAGTCGCCTCTTACGACACGCCTCCTGTTGGTGGTGGGGAAGTGTATTCGTTACGGCCGTCCCCACACGGCACGTTGTTAAACGTTGATGCCTAATAAAATCGCTTGATATTAGTCGTGAAGTTAAGTAAGACGCCCTATGGCGGCTTAATAACGTCTGACAGTAAGGTTTAGTCACTGGCCTTACAATACCCCTCCGCACTGGACCCGCGGTGGACATGACATCTTATGCATGTCCAAACAAATCTAAATAGGTACATGAAGTACGCCTATAATGACGACGCAGTCTAACATCAACCGACAGAAAGATTAAGAGACACAACAGGGCTAGTTTCCTGAAAAAAAACTTATTAGTCCGTCAGTAGGATTAACAGAAAATATTGGACACGTATTTTTCTTTTCTCAAATAAACAAAAAAAATTGAAGATATAGCCCGTTAAAGTTCCGCGTAACGTCACGCTTTGCGACACTTTTTAGCAAGGCGTGACGTCACGTGCTCACTTTGATGCGCTTGATCTTCGTAATTTTTTGTTTGATTGACAAAAGACAAAACATGATGGGTCCAATATTTTTTGATAATCTAACTGACAGACTAAATAAACTAATCTTTTTTTGACCCAGGAAAATAGCCTAACAGACTTAATTTACACTTAAAAGTAGGTATTGATATTTTAAGATGTGTATGTTTACTTATGTTTAACGATAAAAGATTTCTAAGTATAATATTCGTAGTAGGCCTACAGACGTAGGTATAAACCTAAAAAAAAACTAGTTTCCGTTGTTTATATTTTGTCAAAGAACTGAGACAAGCATGGTTATATATTTTTTTTATTTATATGTCAGAACGAACGAAACATATTCTATACTAGCTTGATTACCCACTCTATTTATCGCAAATAAGGAAATTTTAATTTGAATTTGGTAGGCCTGGTTACTACTGGTTCTTTATCTGAACTAAACAGCATTATCGATACCATATTCTAAACGGTATTTTAATCTCTACCGTGTTCATTCCACTATCTGTTTTAAAAAGTACTGTAAAAAATACAACTGATCTGCATCAATTTGTATATTAAGATTATAAAGCAATTTGTTTTTGTTCTTAGTCATCGCCAAGACCTGTTACCTCTTGCCGCAACATGGTCCATGTCGCGCCAACATTAAAATGTATTACTACGACACTGAAAAGAAAAACTGCACCTCATTCACATGGGGGGGCTGCCAGGGTAACGGGAATAGGTTCGACAGTCGCAAAGAATGCTTATCAACGTGCCTGAGCAGGCCAGATATGCCTGGTAAGTTGTAAGATTAATAATCTTGTTCTTTTTCTTCATTTAAACGGTCAATCCCGGTTGCGTCCAAAGCCATTGCTTTGGAGCCCAGGGTCCGCTTTCCTTGATTAACTTATCTACTTTACGCGGTCTTGAGCGTCTCTAGTTGTGAGATCATTGGCACGCATGTCAGCCCTCACGACGTGAAGCCAGTATTTCTTGGGTCTACCCCTTTTGCCAGGACCTGGCGGTGGCGGCATGGCTAGACATTTATTTCCTACGTAGCTTGCCGGTTTCCGCAAAACATGGCCGTACCAGCATAGGCGACTCTCCTGCAGTTTGTCTGCAATATCATGGACACAAAGGCTGCCGCGGATGCGCGAATTTCTCACGCGGTCCTTCCGCGTGACTCCGCACATCAACCGCAGCATATTCATCTCCGTGACACGCAGCTCCTGCTTGTGTCGCTCAAGTAGCGGCCACGCTTTGCTGCCATATAAAAGGACAGGCCTAATGATGGACTTATAGATCTATCCTTTAAGCTTCGCCGGCATTCTGGGGTTACAAATGACACCAGTCACCTCTCGCCGTTTGGCCCACGCAGCAGCAATGCGTGCTTTGACGTCGTAATCGATATCTCCCGACGCGTGAAGTACAGATCCAAGGTATTTAAACTGGTCCGTGCGTAAGATTAATAATATCTTCATCTCATCTCTCATCATTTGCTTGTTCTGCTTTTGGGTCATATGAGGACAGTCAATGGCAGGTCAACCTACCGTAAACCGTAAAAAGTTAAAGGTCACTAAACCGATTTTTAAATTTAAGTCCGACACGCCATTATAATATCTATAAAAAAATATTGACGTTTTTTGATAGGTTAACGCAGAATAAAAGTTACACATGTGTTACTGTGAATGTCCGATATTAGTTAATGTTAAGATGCACCGGTGTAAGTCGAAAATCACCAATTTCAATGGTGTTACTCCGAATTATTTTAATTTATAGTTGACGTACGTACGCTGTATGAGTATGAGATTGGACTCCCTTTTCCGCACTTATACTCAAATTCGGTCCTTTGTGCGTACTCTGTAACGATTAAGTATTTTTCATTTCTATAGCCAATGGTGAAAGATGTATGCCAGGTGTATTGATTTATTTTAGTGATTTTGATATACTATTATTACCATTATTAGTAGGTATACCATTTTTAACATCTACCTATATAAGATTCTATTTATTATAACTATGTGATTTCATTTCATTACCTATTATATTATGCCTAGAACTTCTGATTCTACTTATCATTATATTTCTATACCAATCAGGCATCACAATTTTTTTCATAATGAATTATTATCCAAAATCCAAAAACTAACCAAATCTTCGTGGTTTGTGACAACAGTCACCGGTAAATGACCGAAATCGTCATGAAAAGGATAAATAACGGATATTCACCAGCTCTATCATGGTGGAGGTTAACAGGCACCGGAGTTTCTTAACATTCACTGCACCTTAGACAATCAAAGTAACACATAGGTACATTCCATTCTAAGCTAAAGGTCCTATAGGACCGAAAAAAATGTAGTTTAGCTTAAAATGGAACAAATGTTTAGCTTTTCTTGTGACTTATTATTACAGCGACCAGGCCAAGATTTTGTCAACTCACTTTTGACTATGGATTTTGTTTTGGCGCTTCGAAAAGATGGTTCTATGACAAATTCTGGAAGGTGTGTAAAGAGACCATCTACTCTGGATGTGGGGGAAACCAGAACAACTTTTATACTATGGAAAAAGTACGTACCTAATGTAACTTTTCAACCGTTTTTTAAAAAACAGGAGGTTCTCAATTCCTCCGTATATGTTTTTGTATGCTATTAATCGATTTTGATGATTCTTTTTTGTTTGGTAGATCATACTTTAGCGGTGGTCCCATATAAATTTTATCGAAATTAATTCAGCGCTTTCAAGAGAAAATCAACAAATGTATACCCAGATAATGTTTTGGTTCGTGGTTCTTGTATCTATATTACCCAATATCTTCGACAAATGTGAACCGATTTTAATGATTCTTTTTTTAATGAATAGCTTAAAGAAAATAGATAAAAAAGCAAATTTCGTAAAAAAAAAACGACTTCAAGAAACTAAAAATAATATTAACACATAACCAGTTACTTTTGGAGTCGGTGCCAGCTAATGAGAGTTTGAATGTTTTCGTTTGCTCCGACTCCAACTGCCTTACTTAATCACAATCGTT
Organism: Anania hortulata; assembly: GCA_963576865.1. Taxonomy (NCBI): domain Eukaryota; kingdom Metazoa; phylum Arthropoda; class Insecta; order Lepidoptera; family Crambidae; genus Anania; species Anania hortulata. The sequence goes on along the minus strand of OY756399.1, from coordinate 3,127,284 downwards.
TTGCACAGCGTGACGTCATTTAAGAAACCTTGCCAGCTTGAGCGTTTTTATGGTTAATTTAAATTAGATTGTTTACTGTAAAATCCCCAGCTCGATAGACCGACGACCTTAAGCATACTAGATTGGCTGACAGTGGTTAGATGAAAAAAGCAAAAAATCGTGCTCATTGACGCTCTTTGGGAAGGTTTACGACTAGCAGTAAACTGAAATAGGCTGAGAAGATGATGATGATGAAACAGTTAATGTTTTTTTGAAGAAATAACTTTTCTGAAAAAACAAATCATCATTATTTCAGTCATAGGATGTCCACTGCTGAACACAGGCCTCCCCAAGTGACTTTCAGATTGGCCGGTTGGAAGCGGCCTGCATCTAGTAGCTTCCTAACATACAATCTTTACCAGGTTGGCCAGGCAAAAATACATTAAGTCAAGTATTAACAAGTGCTATTCTGTTATATTTTCATAGTGTGTAAACCCTGGTTTTCCTGTAATAAAGTAAATTTAAAAAAAAACTTTTTTAAATTTAGCCAACTAGCTTATTCTTTTACTTTATGAATAATCTACAGTTTAAGCAAAAAAAAACATTATTTCAGTGTGATGAAGTATGCCGTCGCAAGGGCTACAGTAAGGCAACGACGGCGGAATCACATGAGATAAAGAAGTCTCTAGTCATCAACCCTCCTGAAGCAACTGCTAAACGCGGACTAGATCAGAAAACGTCCAAAGCTTCCAAAATCACTAAAAAACCATCAAATAACACCACTTCATGCAAAAATGATTCAAAAAGAAAAGATGTCAAAGATACTAAAAGTAAAAAAAGTTAACAAAGCAGTTCAGACAGCAGTTCAGAATAGAACATCGTAGTGGGGGGACACCTATCTGTAATTATGATGATTAAACAGTTAATTAATAATACTATGGTATTTTTAATGTTGTTTAATTGCCTCATCTTTAGCCAGGACCACAGAACAGGAATGACACGCTACGCTCAGACGGACATATTAACATATTTGCCATACAAATCCAAATGAGTAGTTTGATTATTTAGTATGGAAATGTGACTTTTTAGTGTTAATTTTAATTTGAATAATTAATAATAATTAATATTTTGCTAAATAAATTCTTCTTCTCGTTTTTTTAAAGGCTAATAAAGCAAAAGTAGTTGCTTTTGACGTATTAACTTAAAACCGGACAAGTGCGAATCGTGCTCGTCCACCGAGGGTTCCGTAAAAATTTGTGGGTTCATATGATAAAAAGTTCAGGAATCGAGTCTTTTGAATTTTACTACAAATGTACAGTTTACTGATTTTTTCATTTACTTGTAGTTTAAGACAATATTGCTTGCGAAATTTCATAGTTCTAAGTCAACTGAAAGTACCTTAAACATTTTGATTCCTATGAGTGTCAAAACCAACAAATTATTTTTGCGTCTTAAACGGCCGTAATTTCTTTTTCAACCGACTTCAAAAAAGGAGGAAGTTCTCAATTCGTCGGAATCTTTATGTATGTTCAGCGATCATTCGTTACTACGTTGACCGATTTTGATAATTCTTTTTTTTGTTCGAAAGGCCAGCCGATGAGAGATTCGATGTTTTCGTTTGCACCGACTCCAAAAGTAACTGATTAGGTACCTTGTTAAGATTATTTTTAGCTTTTTTGTTTTTTGAAGTCGGTTTTTTAAAAATAAAACTTTTACGTTTACAGACGTTTGATTTTTACACAGCATCATGGCCGTAGACTTACGCATGGTTATCTTAAGTATGGTTATAATTTAGATAAGTATAGTTTTATTTTATTTTGCAAAATAGACACATCAACAAAAAAACAAACTCCATACCTCCACGAATTCCCAAGATAAAGGGTTCAGAGAGACGGACAGACAGAAAGAAGGACAACCAAGTGATCCTAAGAAGGTCCGTTTTTTCCTTTTTAGATACAGAACCCTAAAAACCAGCTAAGTATGAAGCTGGCTTGCACTAAGGACGCTAAATATTAAGAACCTTAACCCGTTAACATCCAAGCGGTCTCATGAGACCGCATAACAATAGGATTTCTATTGTGTCTCGTTTACGTATGCTTGATCAGTTGAGAGATGCACGACTATGGCTCGCACTTTGCGTGTTTTTAATTCTTTTAAAAAAAATTTAAACAGTTCATTGATACTTGGTGTGGCACATACTAATCGCCCTTCAATAGTACTAACACAAACCTAAAAGTTGGTGGTCTAAAGCACGGTCTGGCGAACGCGGTGAATAACACACTCTAAGGCTAAGAACTCACGAGGCGATTTCTTGCGGTTACGCAGCCGCCGTGCCGCGGCTAGAATGGGCTAGTTTTCTGAAAAAATCTAATTAGTCCGTCAGTTAGATTAACAGAAAATATTGAATACGTATTTTTTATTTTCTCAATTAAACAAAAACTGATGAAGATATCGCCCGTTATAGTTCCGCGTAGCGTCACGCCTCGCGACACTTTTTAGCATGGCGTGACGTCACGTGCTCCCATTCCCAAACTTTGATGCGGTTTATCTTCGTCATTTTTTGTTTGATTTACAAAAGACAAAATATGGGTCCAATATTTTTTGATAATCTAACTGACGGACTAAATATAATAATCTTTGTTTGACCTAGGAAACTAGCTTACTATCCCGCAAACTTGGCGGGCGGTGATCGCGAGACGGGGAACGAGGGCGGCTTCTGTACTCATCGCCCCACCAGCTACTGCGGTCGCCCGCCAAGCGGTCGCAGAACATGTGGGCGCAAACCGCCGCGGCGGCGGGTGACTGCCGCTTGCGCGATTCTACAAGTCGTCCGCCGCTAATAACCGCGCGCGCGGCGAGTGTAAAACCCGTCGTGAAATGTGCTCTTATTTTTTGCATATATCTACATTTTACAGAAGCTGCGGGCCCGCAAACGCGGCGGGCGCGGGTGAAAACCGCTCCGTGAGTTCTTAACCTTATTGTACTAATAACACTTTGAGAGCTCTGTACAGTGCTGGGTACTAATTACTTTGGTTCTGTACATTTTAGATGGGGACGCGCTTTGATATTTACCCGCGTTTAGAGAGATAAGCTTTTAGTCACTCGATCCTTTTTCGAATTAATGCATGTCGTAAGCAATTACTTATATTGGTGATAGGTTTGAATGCAAACCATGAAAGTAAATAAAACAATGATTGTAATATAAATGTGCAGTGTGGGGAAGGCCGTAAAGAATACACTTCCCCACTGCCAACAGGAGGCGTTTCGTAATAGGCGTCTAATTCCTGTAGCACGAGACGGGCAGCAGCTTCTTCGTGCGAAATCTTATAAAAAGGCTGCGCTCGCCAACCCGCCTGCCAAGCGTGGCGAGTATTGGCAATCCCCCCCCCCCCGATGATAAGTCATTCGGGGAGGCCTTTGTTCAGCCGTGGACGTCCTATGGCTGAAATGATGATGATGAAATGAAACAAGTTTAAACACAGTACAAAATAATACATTTATACAGTTTTAAATGTACAACTTTATTCAAACTCCAAAAACAGTAATACTAAATAGTAAAAAACATAACAAACACCAAATAGTTTTATGCTCCGAGGTTAAGGTGACACATTGCTTAACAATTAAATACCATAAGGTTATACAAACGCATCGTCAAAACGGTTCGTTTTATTTCAATCAAAAACTACAATTAATTTTAAAAAATCCAACTGGCATATTTTAGTGTATGTTCTGACTTGTCTACTTAAAAAAAAAGAGACATGAAATAATCTTGTTGATTTGAAAAATTTAAAATAATCTGTCCTTCTATATTTTTCATCGTTTTTTTTAGTCAAATAAATTGAATGAAAAAGAGAATCAGTTTAGCAAATATCAGTTTCATATTGTCTGCAATAACTGAGAAGAATCGATATCAAATTTCCAATGCGTCGTCTTAAACATTCGTAGTGCAGCATGCACGCCTCTTGTAAATAAATCAATATAAATAGAGATGTGCCGACTACGACTTTGGCCGACCAGCTGATTAAGTCGGCTGTAAAAAAAAACGACATGCCGATCACGTTTTTTGAGTCATTTGGAAATTTCTGTGACGCTTTATTTACAGCCGACTCTCGCGCGAGTCACAGCCGCCACTTATGAGTGAGTCGAAACATGTTTTATTTACTTCGCATACTGTCTTGATTTTTGTTCGAGCCACGGCAGTAGTTTTAGTGTAAAAATAAAACAATACTATGATAATTTATTTGAGTGAAATACTACAGTAAACAAATAATCATATCAAACAGTTAAAAAGCCGGATAGTTTGCGCTTTTTGCCGATTATTCGCCGACTACAAAAGTAGATTTACCGACTTTTCAGCGACTAGTCGGGACATCTCTAATACAAATATAAATATGCGCCACATACCATCTGCCATGGCTGCGAAGAAAGGAATCAACGTCCGTGTGTTACCAGTTACAGAAATGCATTTTGACAAGGGCATATCACAGTAAAGCGACAATGTACTGCAATTAAATAAATAAATATCTAAGCTCTGAATTCTGTCTAGGCGCCCGTGCTTAGTTTACAGTTACATACTCAGTATTTCCTGAGCCGAAAAAAATGAACAAAACAACCATTCCATTTGTCGTCTGGGACCAAACCATAAACTCCAAAGTTTATGTGTTTTGCGCCTAAAACTCTATGACAGGAAAAATAAAACAAGGTTTAGGTTTTGGGAACGTAAGTGTAAGATTACGCACTGTATTTTATCAGTCTAGTCTATCAATCTTGACTGAGTGATAGATTTCCAAATATGGTTACTTGCTATTAATTGCAGCGAGTATTTTATCAACTCTATAGTCGTAGCAATAGGGTATAATATTATGAAACACTTTACACGCAGCTCTACGTCTGGATTTAGCCATACACTTAAGTTTCCAACTTTTTATGAGCTCAGGTGCCTTACTTGTTCCTAAAACAGTACGAGTACCTACCAATTACTTTAACATTGTATTGTGCTCATCGATTTGGTCCTAGAAGACGATAAATGGAATGGTTTTTTTATGCCATTTATTTTAAATTATATTTCTATATTTATTTTTAAAGCTTTTTTAAACCGAACTTTTTCGTAAAGTTTCATTATTCACGATTTGTACCATCACCAACGATGTCCAATTTCATTTTAAATTAAAGAAACTATCACATGTACCGCTTTTTCACAAGTTCCAATACTCTTCGGTATATTGCTTCGCAACTGTAACAAAAGTATTATAAAAATGATAGAAACAATCTTGTCAAAAGGAAAAAAATACTTAATCAGACTTTTTATGTTTTTCAACAATTATTTAGGCTGTGTGACAGTTAATCGTTATCTCCTTGGCTAAAGACGTAGGTGTGTTTCCACCAAAGCGAAGAAGAGATAGAGGAGTTGTGTTTTTATACAAATGACAACTAAAAAGCAGTCCGCTCGTGTCTGCTAGCTCTCCGCTTTGGAGGATAACCCACCCTAACAACTTATCTGTCCTCAAACTATCTCAGCTAGGGAATTCAGAGTCCAACAAAAAATTCTCTTATTCAGGGAACCGTCCAGAAAATTTCCATAAAGCCAGTGCAGGCGCCAGTATACACGGGGCCTCTACTGTGACAGGAACTGACACTGGTCGTATGCCAGCGCTGACTTACCGCCGAACTCAGATACGTCACTTAACTTTAATGGTTTCATCATTCATCATCATTTCAGCCATAGAAGGTTTACTGCTGAACACAGGCCTTCCCCAATGACTTTCATTGAAGGGGGATTGCCAATTCTCACCACGCTTGCCAGGCGGGTTGGTGAGGACAGTTTTTATAAGATTTCGCACGCAGACGCTGCTGCCGTCTCGTGCTACAGGAATTAGTCGCCTCTTACGACACGCCTCCTGTTGGCGGTAGGGAAGTGTATTCTTTACGGCCGTCCCCACACGGCACTGAAATTTTAAAGGTTACTTAAGACTACTTCAGAAAAATCTGTGGTACTAAAGTCGATACGAATAAAATGACATTGACATCGTTTTACCCGTATCGATTGACGTCTTTGAGTGCGGCAGTAAGTGAGCCTGTGCAAACCGCAACGTTTAGCATGTGCAGTCAGCGATTTTGCGACTTTTGGACGGCGAACGCGGTAATTAGCGACTAGACGCTAGCATCCGCCATCAACGATTACGGGACTTGCAGTCGCAGAAAATGCGATGCAGCAATCGATGTACTCGCCAAATCGTCAATCGTTCAATATAGCCTGGGCAATAAGCAAGCATAAGAGCTAAATTGGAAAACATATCTGAGTCACATGACGAACCAACTAGTTTCTGCGGCCGAAATGTCTTTGAGTGAAAGTCGTAGCTTCTCTTGGGATTAACGTTTCGATAATGTTGCAAGAAACCGTTGGATGCAGGCCTCTTAACTCATTCTTGCTGAAGATCAATACAGGGTGATTATAAACTTCTTTAAAAATAAGTGCTAAATAAGTGCACATAAAATCTAGGAAAAACACAGTGTTTTTTTTTTAGTTGTTGTGAAAATAAACAGCTATGCAGACGTGATTATCAAAGAGGGATTTGCCTTGAAAGAGAAGGGTTTGATACTAGATATGCTGGGAGACAGCCTTGATAAAATTCATTGCCTGATTTACAAAGATGTAGGTGTGATGTATGGTAAATATTAAGGATGTACACGATCTCATATTCACCCTATAACAGATATTATTTATGTTACTTACTGTCCGTGGCTAATAGTGTCTGTAACTTTCATGATGTACGAAGGGCATGCATCAGCATTGACAAATCTAGCGCTGAATAGAAACCCTTGGCAGGCGCAGTATAACATTTCCGGCAGTGGAACGTTGTCAGGTAAAATCTTCTTTTTGTAGAGCACCGTTGAGTATAACTAGAAAAGTAAATAGCAAACCTTAGAAAATACAAATTTTGCGCGATCCCCGTCGCAAAGAAGATAATATGATAGCATGCAGGTTTGTACGTTGCTTGTATCAAAAGTAAAATACTAAAATGCTGGGCAAGATATGCATACAGAGTTGGTGATGGAAGATAGAGCAAGGCGTTGATCGACTCATGTCGGCAAATGGCAAAAAGAGGTCGGTGACGTCCTTCTGCCAGATGCCCTTTGCAATAAATACAGTGTTATTGGTTGAGCGAAGGCATTGTTCGAACAAAACGTGTTGTTTCTATTCATTTAAAAACTACTTCCACAGTAGCGCCAACACCGAATTGGCGAGAAAAAGTTAAAATTTCAATACAAAAAGGTAATTTACGTCTACGATAATGACATCAGGATCGCATCAGATTTATTTTCGCGTTGGAATATTTGCCTTATATAAAAGTTGTTTACATTAATAAGCAGAACTCAAGTTAATTATGTTTCCTTCGTTTAAACTGGTAGGCCAGTATAACAAAATGTGAAGCTGCCACAACCACCCTGCAGCTGTCTGGTAACGTCAATCATCATCATCATAATCATACTATATCAGACCATATCTTAATGCAGTCACAGCTTCTTGTTTATTATTTTCTATCCACTTCTATCAACTTAACGTTTACTATTGCTCTACGGTGTTATAAATAAGTAAATTCTGATAACAATCTTAATAATTATTTACTCTGCTTAATTTGGAGCAGATAATGGATATACATGCCTGCTTAAAATATATAATGTAGTAGCCAGATTTTAGAATTGATTACCTCATAACGTGTCGGACTATTCCATGAAATAGAAGTACCCGCCGCCCACATAATGGTGTGGTCTAGCCAAATCGATGAATACCTACTCACCGTGTGAAGATATGAAAAGCTAAACGCATGAGGACAAGCTTTGCTTAATTTGGGGCTACATAATTGGGGGATTATTGGAAGAAATTATTTATTTATTAACTCTATGATAATGATCAAACATTAGTTATCTTATGGTAAAATATTTAGAATATCCATTGGTAGAGGCGCTGCTGATGTCATTTTGTTTTTGTAAGACATCGGACAGTTATGGTATAATAAAACCTTTTAAAAACGAATTAGATTCATGTAAACGGAAGATGATAGTGCAGTAAAATATTATTTTCATAAGCGCCACTCGGAAAACCTGCGCTATTATATGAATTAATCAATTCCATAAGTTCATGAAGTGGCCAAACGCAAAATCACCAAATATTGATTTGGTATGGTCAGTTTTAGCTGGCTATATAATAAAATACCACTATTTCACTCAAACACAAAAAACTTATACACAGTCATCATGAAGTGATTAATTATATGATCTGGCTACGACATATAAATTATTATACTGTCAATGCTTCAGGTACAAAATGCACAATCACTTTTGCAAGCAGCGATCGCTTGGTTTGGTTGTTCTTGTCTGATTAGAGTTTTACCTTCATAGCTCCAGTAACAGAAGCTATGGCCAGCCCCAGGTTTGGGTTGAACACCATTGATAGTCCTGCCAGGCATCCAGCAGGCAAAGCAAACAGTTCCGAGTCATAGCCTTTCTTCCGACATAAGAAGCATAGGACAGCCTGAGGAAATAAGAAAATTCTGAATGACAAGTGAATTCAACAAGTGGATTCTTTAAAAAAAAACAATATTATTATAAATTATTATGATGCTGAAGAATAAATACGCATTTTTATGAATTGAAATTTTTTTTTATGAACATAAAATTAGGGTAAAAAGATCTTATATTTTAAGCTATATCAACATCTAATAAGTAATTTGGATTTCAGCCAATTCATTTCAGTCGGTAAATCGTAATAGTACGAGATCCAGTAGTAGTACTAAACACAATAGATGGCGCTAAGCACATATTAAAACGCGTTATCTCGTTGCATTCTCATAAATTTTTGGAAAAAAAATAAACACCGCGGTGCACGCGTGCTTTAGCAGAGGGCCTCAGGGCCTGTGCACACCACGTTTTCTAAACGCACCCACGACGCTGTTAGTCGATGTTTATGATTATAATGGATTAATTAGTAATTATTGAATAATATTACTTAAAAAATTATAATAGGAACTACTCAGTCGTACTCTGTAAATACCGATATAACTGCCGAAGAACAACGCCATCTTGAAGTGTTTCCCTCTGATAGAGGATATGGCTCGCAGAGGCGTTCGTATCCGTGGGAGGATCAACTTGGCCAAGCTGATTGCTAGACCGATGCCGAAGTAAGTTCTGTAACCCTGGAATAATGAAAAAGGTCTTTCTTACTAATAATTATATCTTTACAGTTTTATTTTCAATGACAGTGTCTACACACCTTAGCTTGTAAAAGTATAAAGTTATGGGCGTTGTGAACTGCTGAATAGATGAAGATGCCAGGAGAAAAGAAACGTACGAAGTCACAAGCATATTATACGGGATCGTTCGCAGTGCACCAGAAGACTAACAAATATCGCTAAGCCTACACAGCAGTGTGGCACTGGTATATGTTCCTGCCCTGTACCCAGGTCATTTGAGGGTCGGCGAAGTATATTTTCTCTCTATTTTCTTTCTTATAAGTATAGTTTATTAATATCTGTAATGAATATTAGGCATCTAACCTACCTTCAAAATATATTTCTGACACGATCCTTTATGCGAACACGGCTTTTTTGAGTTTTCAGGATCCCGAATGACCTTTTCTGCATTATATAACCTGTAATTTAAAAAGTGACCTTGTGTTACATTTTTTAAATTATTTTTTAATGCCAATTTTCAGTTTATGCAAGAGCCGGATCCTCGGCTATTATTTCTTGCTACACGCTCCGTGTAATCCGTGTTATCTCGTGGTATCGGTAGAAAAGAAGTAGGGTTGTTGTGTGGTGCCTATCAGTTTTTAAACGACGTTTTTTAGAAGCTAAGTGAGACTGTTGATGTGGCACTAGGCGTAGATCCACACAGAATTCCCGTATTTGTTTGGTGTTATGTTGGCGGGTTGTTCGTGGCATAGTAGTGCCCCCCTGGGGCATCCCCCTGGGTATCCCCCTGCGTGTTTCGGAATCATCGTCATCATTTCATCATTTTAGCCATAGAACGTCCACTGCTGAATATAACCTTTTAGGATATGGATTTATAGGATTGCCAATTCTCGCCACGCTTGACAGGCGCAAATTTTTATAAAATTTCGCACGCAGACGCTGCTGCCCGTCTACAGGAATTAGTCGCCTCTTACGACACGCCTCCTATTGGCGGTGGGGAAGTGCATTCATTACAGCCGTCCCCACACGGCACAGAATGTTTGCGAATGGCTCAAATGAAAGCACACTTAACTAGGTGACCAGTACACCAGCCCTCCTAGCATGAACACTAAAACACGATATAATATAGCGATTTGTCGACACAAACTGTAAAAATATGATTGATATAGCCAGCATGTTGAATCGCCGTGCCGGTGACGTCACATATTATGATCGCTGTTTCGATAAAAAAAATAACATGGCGGCGGCTCTATCTATTAAATTTAAAAGAAATTGACCATTGGTGTCGATAAAACACTATATCATATCGTGTTTTGGTGGTCATGTTGGGTGACAGGTGTGCCCTCAGACAGAGGTGACAGTTGGCTCCAGCCACAGACACATAAAAATTTATGAACGGCTAGTGTAAGTGCACACGGTGCACACAGGTGCTTGTCCACGCACGGGCATAGTACATACGAAGGGGCTTGTAAACGAAGAACGAACGAACGAACGAACGGCTTGTTCTCGAACGAACATTGATGCTTGGTCGAACACTCCCTTCTAAACCATTACAGTGTGCGGTCACTGTATATTTCGTCAAATTATCTTGGATTATACTCTTTTTATCATACAGTCCACTTTTTATTTAAATAAATATATCCCACCACCAATGAAAACTTACAGTGCTATTTCCGAATGCAGTCTAGGATGTCGTAAGATGGTTAAGTCGAATGAATCATGAACTATGAATAATCAAAGTCAATTGTTGATATTATAACGCTTAAATCTATCTAAAGAAAGTCGGCTTGGTTACACCATTTAGGTATAACTCATGAACGGCTGAAAATATTTTTATGATCTTTGATTTATTGGATTTTTTTCCGCCCTGAACAGAAGAATAGCTATTAAGTAAAATATCGGGAAAATACACAAAAAAGAAGAAAATTTATGTTTTTATAAAAATATGTTTTAGAATTGATTTCAAAATCACGTGAACGAATTTGCGTGCAACAGAATGTTTAGTAATAGTTGATCGAAATATGAGCGGGTAATTTATTTATTAAAGTTGATTAGCGCAAACCAACGTCAAATATTTTAGGTTTATGTACAGTGAACGAGCAAATTGTATATTTTAAACAAATTGAGTTTAAAATAATGTGGATTTAGCTCTTTGTATTCAAATGATAATTGATTTTTCAACAAAAGCTGCAGTTAGGCAAATACACGTCAATCATTATCATAATTAGTGTCAGTCATTGAAAATGTAAATGTATATCTAAACAAGGTTATTGACCGACTTCGATAAATTTTAAACAAATAAAATTATTTAAATGGCAATGGTACAAAACATCAGTTTAATAATCTTTACAATCGAAATATAATTAAATTTTTTCACTAGTCTTCACTTTTCAATTAGTTCTACTAATTATGAATTACTGTAAGTAATAATAGATATTTAGGGTCAAATTCAACGATCATCATAATATAAAGCAGTAAATACAGAAAATTTTTTTTCGAAACATTTGTTAGTGATTTTCCAGACTTTTTAGTACGAACTCCTGTCAACTCTTGCCCATACTAGAACATAATTCTAGTTATTGCTACACACTTAATTGCAATTAATATTTAAGTAAATGAATATTTTGTATAACATGGCATTAGGTACAACAATGAATATTTTGTTTTTGAATAGATAAGGTTGAAATAGTTAATATTTGACAAAAGGTCGATTACCGTCTTCCGTGTGTCGTTTAATAAGTACTTACATGATACATTTTTGTTACTGTTTGCAAATAATAATAACTACATAATAAGAAAAATTACAGTGTATGTTAAATAAAATAAATAACATACAATGGAATTCAAAAAACAAAAATAAACAGGTAATTACAGAGAAACTTTAATTCATAATTCATTTATTCACTTTCATACAGTAACAGTAGTCCACACAATAAAGGTATAAAAGATGTTCGTTTTGTTACAGTATGACCTACTAAGGCATTCGCGATTTTTAGAAATAATAAAATTTAAATTAATACATTTTAAACATTATAAAGGTATTCGAATTCTATTAAAAAGGAAAAACATAAAATAATAATCATAACAAAAATAACTAAAAATTGTCACAATAAATTATGTCAAACTGAATAACACAAATGCTGGAATTGATAAATTGCAAAGATGTCAAAACAAAAAAAAAAATGTCAAAGATAAGGCTTGTCTGTCAATAATCCCATTTTCGTCAACTTACAATTACGAGTATATACTACAATTTATCATCAAAGAATTCCTTCAAATTATAATACGATTTGTCAATTAACAACTTCTTTAATACACTATCATACTTTTTACCTTGGAGGGTTTTTATGTAGTTTGGCAAGTGATTGTAAGCTTTGACAGCCATATAATACGGCCCGTTCCTATATAACGTGAGTCGCGCTGTGGGTAGAATGAGATCATTTTCACGGCGCGACCCGTTGCGTCTAGACGTGTTACCAATTTGTTGAAAATATTTGCTGTGTTTTCTTACAAATCGACACAATTCATACAGATAAACACATGTAACCGTAAGTATTTTATATTTACTAAATAACAAGCGACACGAGTCTCTCGGTGCTGTATAGGTTATAATCTTCAAACATCGTTTCTGTAATACAGATACTGCGGGTACGTCAGTCGAGTTGCCCCAGAATACGATCCCATAGCGTTTGCAGGCAGCGGCATGGCTGTGGTACGCCTCAAGCGCACACTCCACATCTATGCTTTTACGAAGTTCGCGCAGCGCATACGAAAAACAACTAAGCCTGCTTGTTACAACTTCCACATGCTATTTCCATGAAAGAGTCCATTTTGATCCCAAGCAGTGAAAATGTACTAACTTGTTCAATTATTTGTCCTTGATGTATGGACATTGATTTATGCCCATCGGACGTCAGTTCTAAGTGCTATGTGCCCCGCCCACTGCCACTTTTCAGCTTGTTGGGCTATTTGCTGGGTGCGCGATGACAGCGTCAACTAGCGGTTACAATTACGGCTGACTTTAAAATGTCAAATAGCTGGCTGTTATTAAGAAGAGTAAGTAAACAAACAAATGATTTCAATGAAATATCATAATTTATAGTGTCAAAAATAACGTTGGCAATTTTTATATTCCGTCTAAAATGGCACAGTCAATAAATTTCAGGTAGTACACATGGACTTTCTCATGGCTGACTTCACGAGAAGTAAGTAAAGAAACAAATAAATTTAATCGAATAACGCATTTCATATATCTATATTGCAGTTGCAGACGATCATTTATGACTGTAGTGTCGTTAATAATGCAGACTTGTCGTGTATTTTCAATTAAAAATGGCCAAATTAATTATAAAAACTGGATTCCGAGCAATCACAGACGATATCGCTTTCCAACCACAAACAACAATAAAAGTTTGGGTTGGGTCTTAGCTCAATATGTGCAAGATGTAAAAGAAATCAAATGTGAAGATTGTAAATGAGCCACACCATTAAAGCTCGTGTTAATTCGTCAAACTTCAGTGAACGCCATACAAAACATCCTTGAATGTAAGCTGTTTTTTTTTCTGTTTTTGCAATCTTTGACTTAGTACATACATACTATGATCCATTTCAATGTAATAGAAAGTAAAGAATTTTATTTTTTTTACAAATTGATTCTAGTTGTTATGTTATGAGTGGAAAATGTATTTGTGTGTACAATTAGAGTGGCAGATGTGATCATTATTGCAACTCCGTTAAACTACATCAACCACGAAGAAAGCTTCTCGAAAACCAGTGAAGAGCAGCAATGGGACAGACCTAGAAATCAATAGAATTTGTGATCTTTGCCATTGTTCTTACTGTTAACTACGCAGCAGGTTTCCTGAAGCATGTTTATTTATATTGACTTAAAATGCACGGATACGTAAATTTCGCTAATAAAAAGTGACAGTTGGTCTGCCGCAATTTTCTTTTTTTGCCACGGTGAGCGCTGTGATCGATTCGTGGTTCTCCCACCTCCTACTTCGCACCTAGCCAATAGCAGCGACTTTTTTTAGTTTACGGATCTACTCATTTCTTATTCCTTCTCGCAAAGAAACAAAATAACTTCGTCTAGGCTACTTTTTGGCCTTTAGACCATTAACTATATAGATATTCTTTAACTCCAAGTAACTATAAACGTAGATTAAAAAGTAGATTTAAATTTATTGTATCAATGATTTTGGTATGGGCTCTTAAACCACTTAGGTACTATTTATATATAATTTAAATGAAACGTGACTAGGTAACATTTTTACTTAAAAGTGACGTTACGTACCCCCTCTCTCTCGAACTTTGACGCGCTTTATCATTGTAATTTTTTGGTTGATTGACAAAAAAAATACATTATTTTTTGATAATCTAACTGGCGGACTAAATAAAATTTCATTTTCTTTACCGAGTCGTCATCCCTATTCTAGATAAATTTATAGGACACAAAGTAAAACGGTACTAACTAGACGTAGGTACTGACATCAAATATAGGTACGTTCTGGATGCCCAACGAATAAAAATGGCGTCCATGCATCCACGTCCGCGAATTCTAAAAGCATTCCAGTGTAGAGTTTTATCACAAGTGGTTGTAAACGACAGTGTACGAAACTGCTAACAAATCCTGCTGAAATACGAACTCATATTACTGGGATCTACGTTTGTTTTTTGTTAGTAACGGTTGTTTCAATTGCAATATAGAATGATAAGTAGGCTATAATTACCTCACACCCTGTATTATCATCATTTTTTTCTATAAATTCAAAACTTTAATAACTTATTAAATCTAAAAATATATTTATAATCTCTCTTTTTTATTTTATTTTTTATTTTATTTATTAGGACAACCAACAAGACAAACACTAATACAAGTAAGATACATATTTTGAGTTATACTGACTTAGAGCTAAGCGTCGTCTTAGTTATAGGCTGCCACGGCATGCAATGTGGACTACAGGTTTATTACAAAAAGTTAAACATTGTTAACAAGCTTAAATTGGTTTAAATTAGTCGAAGCTAAAAAGTACCTTAAAAATATAATTTATTTTATTTTATTATAACTTTTAAATCTAAATCTAAAACATGTTTTTTCAACAACCGATTATCTCAAAGGTACCGGTACAAAGGACTGCAGAATTTTACGCCTGAATCTTTGCCGATTATCAGCGAAGATATCGACGTCGTGTGCCTTACAGAACTTATTGTATTGCCTCTGCAGTCTGTTCATGGTGGCGTGGTGACCCAATTTTGTCCTATTGTATTTTACTGAAAAAGGGACATACCTGCTAACACGAGCTAGTTTGGGCGGTACATTTAAATTTATTGAACTCAATAGAAAGGGACAATCCACATGTCCATTCGCAATTTTATGGAAAAACACGAGGTCCAGCAACAACCTTCGATCCAACAGACTGCTAAATTTAAAATAGCTAAGCCGCTCCTCATATGAGGGTAGCTCCCTTGCCTTGTTGGTTTGGTACGAAAGATGCCATAAAAAGCGCTTCTGAATTCGCTCTATGCGTTTTATGTGAATGTCATAGTGCGGAGACCAAACCTGGCTGCAGTATTCGAGAACAGGACGGACAAGAGACTTAAATAGGGTAATTTTTGTTGAAATCTGTTTGAGTTCTTTAGCGTTACGAAGCACAAACCCCAACATCTGAAAACCTCTGTTAACTATTACGTCGACATGTTTATGAAAGCGCAACTCTCTATCCATAACCACGCCTAGATCCCGAATAGTCTCCACCTCTTCCAAAATATGACCATCAATACTGTAAGTTGGTGGGAGAACATTAACTCGCTTCGAAAACCGAATAAACTTACACTTGTCCAGGTTCAAAAACAATCTATTCCTGACGCACCACAGAGTCAACCGGTCCAAGTCATCCTGCAATAAGCGTGAGTCATTTTGATCTTTTATTTGCAGGGACAATTTCATGTCATCTGCGTACAGAAAGCAAGTCGCATGGTTGAAAACTGATACAATATCGTTTACAAAAATATTGAATAGAACCGGACCAAGATGGGAACCCTGAGGGACACCAGAAGATGACAAAAATGGTTCTGAAGAGAAACCGTTAACGACAACTCTCGATTTCCTCTGCCTAAGATATGAGGAAAACCATTCATGAAGACCACCAGAGACGCCCAAAGCCGAGAGCTTGTGAAGTAAGATATTGTGGTCTACTGTGTCAAAAGCCTTACTGATGTCTGTGTAGATGGTGTCCACAGACAAGCGTGAGTCCAGAGAGTCAGACACATATGTTACAAACGAAACAAGATTGGTGGCCGTAGAACGAGATGTCAGGAAACCCGATTGTTGAGGCGAGACCATTTGTTTTATATGCCAAGTCAAAACAGGACACACCAAGGATTCGAAGACTTTGCCGAACACACACAGAATAGATATTGGTCTATAGTTCTTGACTGAGCCGGCATCACCCGATTTAAAAATTGGGACAATACGTGCTTCCTTCCAGATGGAAGGGAAGGTACCCGTTTTTAAGGACTCATTATAGATGGTAGTCAACGGCATGGATAAAGCCTCACGACAGTTAGACACAAACAAGGGGGGTATACCGTCAGGTCCAGCCCCCTTGGCTCGATCAAGGCTAGTTAAGGTTTTGAGTACTTCGCCTTGCGAGATATGCAGATTGGCGATATAGTTCGCAGCTAGGATCGGACCGTCAGTGGTCGCAGGCAATGAGGGGTGAGACTTATATACTGATGAGAAGAAAGAGGCAAAGAGGTTACATATACTTCCACCACAATCTGCCCTACTGTCGCCAAAGGTCATGGATGAAGGGTATGCACTACTATTTCGTTTTTTGTTTTTAATAAAAGTCCAAAACAACTTCGGTCTCTCTTAAATTGCAGGTCTGAGAACTGTGAACACCATGATATTGTATAACTGACTTTATTATAGCAATTATATACCTAATGTATTACATTTTTCTAACTGCTTATATGATAATGAATAGTAAATATTATGTCCCAGTCAACATAACAATCAAAGTCAGGGTCTCAAAATAAGAAATTAAGTACCTAGTATAATTATGCCAGGTTCTCAGGATACCAGTCCCGAAACAAACCGGAAATGCATGGACACAGTATGCAGGGCTACTTTGGAAGGTAGTGTCTAATTTAAAAAAAAAAGGTTTATTGAATAATGTTAAAAAACGACTTTATCATCTTTAATTTTTGAATTTATGGAAGAAAATATACTTTTAAATTTCCGAAAAAAGCAAACGCGAGGTCCACCGTCATTCATCAGAGATCACAGGCTCCAACAATTACTTATTTATTTATCTAATCATAAATTTTATAGAAGATCTACGACCATATTACTACCACGAAAACAGCTGAAAAATGTAAAAGATAAATACATTTTAATCATAAAGGGAGTTTTGTAAATGTGTTAATTATGCTTAATGGTGTGTCAATGTGTTATAAATAAATATTTTATTATTTGCATTTAACATGGTACATTTCAAGTTCTTAAAATATGTGGACATGCATGTTTTATCGATTTAGCGATATGCAAACATTTGTCGTTATGCGATTTAGTAATATTATATTAAATTATTTAATAAACATAATCGAATCAGAATTTCAAAATTACAAAAAAAAACATTTAAAATTAAACACATAGTCAATAAATTGAGGATGTCACAAAATGTACAGCTATGGTCAATAAATTAATTTGTGCATTGTCAAAATTAAAAATAATCATTGTCAATATTTAAACATGTCAGATATAATATCAGATAATGTTACTCGTACCCATCGAAATGCGTTTACATTCATACGTGTTCTTTATTGGAAAGTGCGATCTAACAAATAAACACAGCATAGTATGGCGTTCTTCGACAAGGTGGAGCGATGAAATACGCAAAGCTGCTGGCGGTAGATGGAAAAGTATAGCCGAGGATCAGACTTAGTGGCGTGCATTAGGAGAGGCCTACGTCCAGCAGTAAAAAGTAGTGTTGCTGAAAAATCGATAGTTTTGCAATCGATAGTTGAACGCTTAATTCATTTATACAATCGATAGGACAATCGATAGTATCAATACTATCCATAGTATTGATAGTATCGATATCCCTTTTACTGCAATACTATCGGTAAATAGCAATACTATCGATAGTATTGCTCTTCAATATCGAGAAGACTATATACTTAATAGAGAATATACCACTCATTATGCCTGCATACTGAATACAATACTATTGAAATAAATATCACTATCGATAGTATAAAACTATCGATAGTATCGATAGTATAAAACTATCGATAGTATCGATAGTCTATTAGATATTGAAGAGCAATACTATCGATAGTTCATTGGTTGGCAGCGATCGAAACTATTGATACTATCGATAGTATTGCTGTTTACCGATAGTATTGCGGTAAAAGAGATATCGATACTATCGATAGTATCGTTTTTCCTTCAACTATCGATAGGCTATTGATAGACAATCTATATTGACCTATCGAGCGGCAACACTAGTGAAAAGTGAGCTGATAAGCCATGCTACTATGATCATAACCTTAAATGATCTCAGATTATTTTATTATCTATATTAGTTCCAAAATAAAAAAAGATGCCACTTACCAAAAAAGTGGAGTCTTTTGTTCTTTCGGTTTTTCACCTTCTAACCTCATCATGTAGAAAAGAAGACCACTCCCTACCATAAACATGACGATTTGCTTGGACTTAGTTATGTTCAGGTATCCAGCTTGGCTTAGCAACCTCAACCAGTACTCGACCATCTAAAAAGAAAAAAAAACTTTTACTATAATTTAGTTTCAAATAAATGCGATAAATAAATAAATACTACGGAAATTAATAATTAATTAAGAAAATTATTTTTTAATTAAGAATTAATTAAGAAATTAATTAATAAACTAACTTTTACTATAATAAATGTTACGCTGAGCAGGTAGCATCACTAAACTAAATATAGCACGGAATAAACACTATTAAACACATTTGACGGACAGTTAATTTTCCGAAATGCATAAAAAATGCAGTAAAATCGTATGCGCTGATAAAGATACGTCGAAATGAAGACATGTCCAGCCAAAGTGATGGTTCATCACAGAAGGTTAAAAACAGAAATGAGGTTATCCACAGACAGACAGACAAGGAAGTGATCCTATAAGAGTTTTTTTTTTGAGGTACGGAACGCTGGGATGCTGATAGATAGATAGACGTGCATTGAGAGAGATGTATGTCCAGCGTGGACTAACGTGGGCTAATTAAGGTGAAGTTATGTGTCTAAGTAATCAAATTAATTAGACAGGTATCGTGATAGCCCTGAATGTTTTGTTTGTGTCAAGCTGTGCTCAACAGCTTGCCAATGAAGTTGGACTAGAGTAAGAGTGTTCTTAATGTTGGCAGTCTTATAAGCAATAATTGCCTTGTCGCTGGGAAATATGGAGAAATAAGAGAATAGGGAATAAGAGTAGATTTATTAATTTGGCACAAAACTTATTACATGTGACATTGGCAGGTATATTTAAAATGTGCCAAAAAGGGTCCTCCCGCTCGGCATTAGTCGGTATAATATAGAAATAAACGGTGTTTTTAGGCGTTGGTTTAGATTCCTCCTCCATTATAGTGATGCTAATTGCTCGATAAATTCCTACAGGCTTATCAAGTTGCTTCATTTTACGCAGTATTTTGCTACATGTTGCTAATTGCAACTGTTCGTAATTTCTTGAATAAACAAATATTCGCCAGATAAAACACCAATAATTGTCATGGTCACAGAGTAAAGAATTTAGACAATTAATTTTTATATTCGTCTAGAACACCAAGTCTAGAGCCAATTGTTTTTTTTAAATTTGAATCGGGGTCAAGGTATAATTTACCATGTAAAAGTGAGCTGTAGATTTTATTTTACGACCTCCGTAGCCGAGAGGCGAGTGTACCGGACTTGGTGTCGCCATCTCTGATGTCCCGGGTTCGATTCCCGGTCGGTTTAGAAAAATCACTTATCTAACTCTATATTGTCTCGGGTCTGGGTATAGTGGTACCATCGTTGTTTCTGATTTCTGTAACACAAGTGCTACTTATCATAGAATCAAAGCAATGTATGTGATGTTGTCCAAAATATATATATATTTTATATTTGTTTAAAACATAATATCTACTTACTTGATTAAAAAACAAATGAATGACCAGACTTCTCCTGCTCGGCGGCTCCCAGTAAATGTTGAGTCCATTCAGCGTCAGTGGCAATAACAGAGACGTCATATAACTTAGTTTTATTCCGAATTTACTAAAAACAAGGCGAAAATCAAGTGAACAAAGTGAATTATAATCAAATAATAAAAAAGTTATGGGAGCCCTACATATAAATATATAAATTGTAAATATACAGGGTGTAACGAAAAGGTGGAATAAAACTTTAAGGGGTTATTCTACGGCTCAATTACATCAACTTTTTCTATGGGACCAACATCAAAATCTCAAAAAAAAAAAATGACGTTTCCATACAAACTGATGCCAGCTGGTCGCGTTTTAGTATGGGAAAGTGTTTTTTTTAGAACAGCGCCCCTAGTGACCACAATTAGTGTGGACTAAGATCTCTCAAATTATGGCAACTGGATGATTTAGAATGATTTTAGGATTGTTTTTCTTTGAAGTTAGATGATAATATTTAAAAAGTTTGTGCATATTAAAATAAGTGATTTTCTTACTTGAACTAAAATATAAATGTTATAATACGTATGCGATTTTAATCGATACAACATGATATAACTTCCAACTTCAAACTGTGCAAAAAGGGTAAGAATTAGTATTAGCAGTGTTAAGACAAACGTCTATGACACAAACCCTCTACAAACTTTTTTCTTTTCAAAGCAGCTACCCATTTATTTATATGCTCCAATATCCATCTTGATGTTGGAAACGAATAAAACATGTACAAACTGTTTTACCCATTCTACATTGTGTTAAACATAACACATTCTGTGACCCACATCGCGAATTTTTAAGTTTTTACTTAAAAATACTTAATAACGTTAGTATGGATTTCTATGGAAATATAGCAATATTTTGACACATGACAGTCCAGAGTTATTTCACATTTCTGCCAAATAGCGTGCTGCGATCGATATGACGCCCCCCACCGCCCACGTTGCACATAGCGAATACACTTTGCCATTTTAACCGTCAAATGTGCGCACAAATCTGGCAAATGGACAGCGCGTGCGGCTCGCTAAAAGTTAGCAATGCGTGGAAAAAAATCTAATCGCTTCGTCTATAATAGTGTTTAAAAAAGTAAAGTTGTATCAGCAGAAGTATTGTGAAATACACTAGTGCAAACAGTACATACCTTACCTAAAAAAACAATTGCATGTGATGAATGTGAAAGGTACAATGATACCAAAAATGAGAGATCTACAGTAGTTCTCTCCCATTCTGGTCCACATTGCTTTGCTCTTGAAGTGCTTTATATGCATAGCTAGTTGTGCCTGAAATGACGAAATAATTTGTTGAAAAATAATTTGTTCCGTTAAATAACTCAACAAAGATTTAAATTAGAAAAAATGCAAATTTTTCAAGAAGCATCATCAATTGAGTTACAACCATTCATCATCATTATTACAGCCATAGGACGTCCACTGCTGAACAAAGGCCTCCTCCAATGACTTCAATCATTGGGGGGTAATGCCAATACTCGGCACGTTTGGCAGCGGGTTAGCCAGCGCAATTTTTTACAGGATTTCGCACGCAGACGCTGCTGCCTGTCTCATGCTACAGCAATTAGTCGCCTTACGATACGCCTCTTGTTGGCGGTGGGGAAGTGTATTCTTTACGGCCGTCCGCACGCGGCATAGAAATTCAGTTAATACTATTTTTTACAACAAAATAAAAACTAATAAAGGTACTCACCAAATAAACTATACTGTAGAATCGTATGCTGCCTTTGACAGAGTCTCTGAAAGCCCTGGGCAAGATTCCAGAACATGACTCAGACCAGGGGTGGAAGATCTGTTGACAGGTCTGCTCTCGACAGACCTCATCGAACATCTGTTTACTCATGACCACCATCTTGGTGATTCGCTGATTTTGTTTCTGAAACAAAATTGTAGTTAGATAGATACTCTTTTTGTCACACCACACAAATCCTTCGACCAAATATATGTATAATAACTAGACGGACTGTTGAGGCAGCGAACGCTGCAACAAAAATTGTTTCAGACCGTTATATATTTAAATCTTCTCCCAGCATGTGTTCCATCACTGGAGACGTACCGCTAGGCAAAATTGAGGTGTCGGAAATGGCGATTTGTCATTTAAAATGTAAAAAAACTATAAAGAAAGACAAGAAAAATACCATCGCAGAGTAAGTACCTAATTTTAGAGCAATGTAATAGCCTGTTTTTTTAGTACGATTCAAGCAGTATGCTCAATCTAGACAATTATAATATCATTGCACTAAACAAAGTATAGAAAAAAGGTTTAAGTGCACAATTTTTTCTGTCTTGTTGCGAGAGGACAATAAGCAGACAACTTTCAGCTGAGCAGAACAAAATATAAGTTGAGAGGGAGAGGCGGTGAATAGTCCCGGCGGTAATATTTAGCCATATAAATTTATGCATGCGAATTATCAAATATACAAAGTATCAAAATAATTTAGTGTTAACCATAAATATGCATTGATAGTGCCGTGTGTGGACAGTCAAAAAGGATACACTTCCCCACCGCCAACAGGCGGCGTGTCGTAAGAGGCGACTAATTCCTGTAGCACGAGACGGGTATTGTCGTTTTCGCATTTTCCTCATTTACGTAATTATATTAATTAATTTGATTGCATCTCACCTATTGATTTTTCTGTTACTCTATGTAAAAAAATATCAGTGTAATTAATTAAAATCTATTGTCTATTCTTTGTAATAAATTACAATGGATGACACGGTTAATGTTTTTTTTTTTTGTAAAAAACTATTTCATTAGAAATGGGTTCAATAAATTTTCTATTTTTTTTTCAATATTTTGTATAATGGTGAATTTTATCTGACTAACCTAGAATTTACTGAATATCAAACTTAAATCTGTTCAGATTCTTAGAGAGGCTAGTTCTAACCTAACCTTAAATTTGACATAAGTGGTGTCTAAATTACGAGACAGGCTTATTACCTATTTTAGTATGTAATAACAATTGTTATTATTATTTATTTATGTATTATTACTAAGGAAACACCATACTTTTGTATACGTTAGTATACGAAAGGTTCGGTGTTTCCTTAGTCGTATCTAGTATATTTCCAGTTCTATGACTCGACCTTTTGCGTACTGTTGTGCGTAAATTAGTTTTTTTATTATCATTAATTAAGTAAACAATCGTAAGACACTTATTATTATTTATGAGCTAGTAAGGAAGTGACAGGTCTAGGTCGTTAAGTGTCAGTGTTATCGTAGCGTAGTTGCCTACTATTTTCTTTCTGAAAGTGCTTTATTAACTCATAGATGTAATTTATGAAATTATGTAAAGCTTATTGCACATAAATACTAAGTAATTTCATCGTCATCATTTCAGCCATAGGACGTCCACTGCTGAACATAGACCTCCCCCAATGACTTTCATTGGGGGGATTGCCAATTGGCTAATACTCACCACATTTGGCAGGGGGTTGGCGAGCGCAATTTTTTATAAGATTTCGCACGCAGACGCTGCTGCCCTTCTCGTGCTACAGGAATTAGTCGCCTCTTACAACACGCCTCCCGTTGGCGGTGGGGAAGTGTATTCTATACGGCCGTCCCCACATGGCACTACGTTAGGTTAAATAATTAAATAATCACAAACAAAATACAATAATTGACAGTTAGGAGGTCTTATCGCCACAAGCGATATTTTACAGTTAACTTTTAGGTAGAGCAGTACTAAACAATTAAAGTTACACTAAAATTATTTATTTATTCATACGTTATTGCATATTTTACAATAACTGTAAAGAAAGTAGTGACTGTTTCGTTTTTAACAGGAATCACAAAGAATATAAGCCATGTTGTCTTGAAAATAAACTTGCATAACGATGACGGTGAAACCCAGTGAAACCATGATAATCCAAGTTTATTTTTAGGTTAGAACGCTAGAATCATCATCATCATCATCAGTATCATTACAGATGCATGTTTTGGACTAAAGTTTAGCACTCAGTTTTTGTCTCATTCTATCCTATTTATACCAACTGTATGCTGTTTTATGTCTTTTACTAATCGATATTATATATATAAAACAAAGTCGGGTTAGTTACACCATTTATAAGTCGAAAATGGCTGGACCGATTTTTATGATCTTTGATTTGTTGAATCTGTCTCTGTCCCGAATAACAGAAGAACTATAAAAACACAGAAATTCACGAAAAAAATTTATGAAGGGGCGGTACGTTTTCCAGGACAGCTAGTAAAATATATAAGTAATAATAAATATCAATACTGGACAACATCACATACATTGCTCTGATCCTGTGATAAGTAGCTTAAGCACTTGTGTTACAGAAATCAGAAACACCGACAGACTCGAGACAATATAGAAAAGTTACTTTCCTACATTGACCGACCGGGAATCGAACCCGGGACCTCAGAGATAGCGACACCAAGTTCGGTATACTCGCCTCGGGCTACCGAGGTCGTAAAAAAAAAGATCGGATGGAATGTTATCTTCTGCTTTTACACCGTAATCCGATTTAATTTGATAAGCGATTACAGTATTTATCAAACTAATCAAAATTAAATATTAAATTAAATATATTATTTTAATCATCGCTCATGACTTTCAATTTATTTACTGTAATCAAAGCAAAATTCATATGTCATTCAAAAAGTCAAATATAGAAGATCTAACCGAAATAGTGCTCAATATTTCAAGAGGTCAAGAGTACATGATAAGTCTTCGTTGTGAAAAAGAAACATAAATAACCTAACAAGATATTTTTATTAATTAATAGTTATTATTGGTTGTAATGCTTTTCTAACATATAACGCCATTCATCTATGAATAAAAATCTACGCCCAGCGCGGCGACCTTCGTGTTTATCTAGTTACAAAAAGAATTTAAATATGACGTTATGAGTAAAAAAAAACATTTTTTATAATACTTTAGTAATGTAATTAAGATAAAATCGAGCACTATTTCGGTTAGAACTTATATAGTCATAATAATGTACCGGCGAGCTTGATTCAGATATCAGAAGACTTACTATGAAAATATAACGTTCCTCCGGACGTATAAGCCTAGGAAATTAAAACTACCATCTACTTGTGTCAAACCTAGAGATGTAAAGGAAATGTGATAAATGTTACTAATGGGTTGAAATGTCCACCCATCCTCTCACAACCGCGGCGTAGGTATCTTAACTTTGGTAATTACTTCCAAGAGCTGCCGCCACTGAGCTACAAGTAGGAACCTCATCACTGTAGGTACGAGTATCTTACTTAGTATTCAAGATGTGAAGTTATGCTAGAACAATCATTTGTTTTTGTTTGTTCAATTCATCGTGAAACTATTGAATTTTCGAACTCAAACAAAACCAAGGACAATTGACAATGACCTTGCCAAAGCGCTGCTAATACTTAGCTACATGCACCATTATCAAACCATCACCTAAAACCTTTGATAATTTATAAGCAATTGAAAGCAGTCGTATTTTTTACAGGGCTAGTTTCAGCCGTTCGTATTTTGTCAAAGGGTTAGCACAAATGAACAGTTATTTTAATTTATTAGGTTAATAGTTCGAACAAACAAATCATTTTTGAAGTACGTATTTGAGTTTGAGACCAATGTTGTGTAATAAATTTAGTTCGTTTTTATATCGTTAGATGGCGTTGTGCCGAATTAGATCGCGCAAGTATTGTGTTTTTTCCTGCATAAATGGGATTAATGGTGCTTTGTGAATATAACTTTTGGAGAAGATCTTATTATTTAATTAAATTCCTTATCCAGTTCATCAATTCATCAAGTCATAAACATAGGACAGTTTTAAAAATAGATGGTCCATATTAATGCTACTTAATGTATGTGCTCGATTTGCTAACTACAGTTACCTCCTATCAGACAGGGCACATAAATAATAGCACTCATAAAACAATTCAGCTCATTCACTCATACTGAGAGTGGGTAAAGATCTATTTGAGGCATAAACTTGAGTTTAATCTAAGAAAGTACACATTATAATTTCGAAATGTATGTTCGGTATGGTTAATTTTGTGTTTTGCATAGATATGCCGGCGGTTTCGCTCGCGTCCTATACTGGCCGTTAATTTGTTTTTTTCCCATTTTTAATTTATTGTCAATTGATTAGCGACATAGATCTACGTAAATTAGCACCGTATTTATTTAAATTTATCTCGCATCGGTAGAGAAATGTATATTTTTGGTTCTGCCAGTAAAATGTCAGTTCAGTATGCCAAAAATAGTAATTTAATGTGCATTCTGCGACTGTAAAACAATATAACTTATTTTAGGTAGGTAATTGTTCTATTTTAATTTTAGTTTTGTAATTTCTAATTAGTTAATTAATCAATAAATAAATAAATATTGGACAACATCACTATATTGCTCTGATCCTATGGTAAGTAACTTAAGCACTTTGTTACAGAAATCGGTAATAACGACGGTACCACAACACCTAGACCCGAGACAATTTAGAAAAGTATTTTTTATAAATTGACCGACCGGGAATCGAACCCGGGACCTCAGAGATAGCGACAGCAAGTCCGGTATGATCGCCTCTCGGCTACAAAGGTCGCCAATTCTTAAACAATTCTGAATGTTTTTGTATGCAGAAACATGGATGGTAGGTAGTTTTTTTAATTGTTATTAGTTGTCATTCATACTATATTGTTTTCCGAATAAAATAAAATGCTCGACGTGCTCATCACACAAACACCTTTGACCCTTTCGAACCCGAAAGCGCTGATTTTGTAGTCTGTAACTACTTACTAGGCGGTCTCTAAACAATATTTCGAATAAGATTATGTTCATCATCACATAAATACATACTAACTAATAAATACACACTACATAATTATTTTATTTTATTTAAACTTTATTGCACAGATAAAGATCGTACAAAAGGTGGACTTAATGCCATGTGGCATTCTCTGCCAGTCGATCATTTGGCTAAACAGATATGTTTTGTGGGTGGTGCGACATAACGTTTCTTAAAAACTGACTTGACATTAAATTATAGCATAAACTATACACAGTATTAATATAACATATAGACTACATAGACAAAATACATACATAAATATGATGACAATATCTGGAAAGTATAGCAAGCCTAGGGTTCATGATGACGAATTCATTTTATTTTGAAAATGAATGTGTACAAGTATCTTAAAACAGTATTTATTGGGAGCTGCTTTGATATATTCGGTGAGGGTATTCCAGAGCCGTGTGGATTGAAGGAGAAAAGAGTTGGACACGAAACCAGAGCGTTGCGAAGGGGTGGAGAGAGTAAGTTTGTTAGAAGAACGCAACTGAGGCGAATGTGTCTGACTAAATAAATAAAATAAATGTTGGACAACATCACATACATTGCTCTGATCCTATGATAAGTAGCTTAAGCACTTATGTTACAGAAATCAGAAACAACGACAGTACCACAACACCCAGACCAGAGACAATATAGAAAAGTTATTTTTCTACATTGACCGACCGGGAATCGAACCCGGAACCTCAGAGATAGCGACACCAAGTCCGGTGTGCTCGCCTCGTCAAATGGAGAAAAGTAAATTGGGAAAATAGTAATGCCATAATATACCTACATATCTCTCTACCTAATGACTAAAATACCTCTAACATTAATTCACTACATAAAATAAAAACATGTACCAAGCCAACGGATATTTAAATTCGTCGGATTAACAACCAACTTCAAAATATTTTTTGTCAAATATTATGAAACTCAATTTTACGCAACACATTCAAAGCTTGACGTGACTA
Organism: Anania hortulata; assembly: GCA_963576865.1. Classification (NCBI taxonomy): domain Eukaryota; kingdom Metazoa; phylum Arthropoda; class Insecta; order Lepidoptera; family Crambidae; genus Anania; species Anania hortulata. The sequence goes on along the minus strand of OY756399.1, from coordinate 3,099,140 downwards.
TTTTAAAATATGAATAGAGAGAAAACAATTATCTGTGTTGTATTTCTGTTTGTCAATCTGTATCGTTTTCAATGGTTGGAACAACAAAAAACATGGATATTTTTCAAATGAAATCTTAATGTTTTGTAAATAGGAAAAACGGTTCGACTGAGTTATTTATTTTGTTGTGAGCATTTGTTTTCAATGATCAAGTATGGGGAAACCCCAAAATTTATTGTTTTTTATATTTTTGTGTATAAATCTTAATGCGGTTCACAGAATACATCTTCTTACCAAGTTTCAACAGTATTGTTCTTGTAGTTTCGGAAAAAAGTGACTGTGACATACGGACGCTCTGTCCGTCCGTATGTCACAGACATGACGAATCCTTAAGGGTTCCGTTTTTTACTATTTAGCTACGGAACCCCAAAAACCGGCAAAGTGCGAGTCGAAGTCGTCTGCAAATCACTTTCTTTAATTCTCTTCGTGATGCTTACAAGGTCAACTTACACGTATCTTTTTTATTATCCTTCTTAAGCCCGATTCGACTAAACACAAAATTAAACCAGTTATAGTTAAACTGGTTTAATTTTGTGTCGCCTAGAAACTGTCAAGTTGTAGATTATACAACTTGACAGTTTCTAGGCGACAAGAGTCGATTTGACAAGTGACAACTTTGACATTTACTTATTCTCAGTTTAATTTACTGTCGAAATCGCCCGTTTAAATATTTTTCATAGATTAGTACTTGGTAGAATGAAAAATCTGCTTACTCTAGATTAAGCAGATTGGGTCCAGAAAAAAAAACAGATTAAGTAGTGGTATATTCTTAAGTTAAAATTTACTCCAGCTTGGTCGATACCGGTCATATTATAAATGCGATCTTTTGTTACTCTTTGCTCAAAAAATACTGAATGGGTTTTGGCATACTGCTAGACCATGGCTTGGATTAATAGGATACTTTTATGTGCCGTGTGGGGACGGCCGTAAAGAATTCCGTTTCGTCCTTCCGCGTGACTCCGCACATCCACCGCAGCATATTCATCTCCGTGACACGCAGCTCCTGCTTGTGTCGCTCAAGTAGCGGCCACGCTTCGCTGCCATATAAAAGGTCAGGCCTAATGACGGACTTATAGATCTGTCTTTTAAGCTTAACCGGCATTCTGGGTTCAAATGACACCAGTCACCTCTCGCCATTCGGCCCACGCAACAGCAATGTGTGCTTTGACGTCTTAATCGATGTTTCCCGACGCGTGAAGTACAGATCCAAGGTATTTAAACTGGTCCGTGCGCCCGACCTTGTTCCCGCCTATGCGGACGGACGTTGGATCTGTAGAGTTACAGGCCAGGTTCTCGGTCTTTGCCACTGAGTTTTAGACCACCACTCTCAAGCGAATGCTTCCACTCGTTCACCCGTCTCACCAGCCTGCCCCTGTCCGCGTCTACCAGTGCGATATCGTCAGCATACATCAACAGCCATGGTGGCTGCTCATGTGAGTCTCTGACACACTGACACAAGATAAGAAGGCATAATTTTCTAAAAACCTTCTCCTGACTAATTAAACCAAAAAAAAAAGAATTATCGGATTTTTTATATATCCGTTCACATGGTGCGATGACCAAAAGAAATAGAGATTCATTTTTATTTATATAGATTATTGACCGTACGAAAAGGTCACATTAATGGGACTTTTTAAAGAAATTATTAACCCCATACGACAAAAAATATTGTATGTGAAACATTCTGGTTAAATTCTGCACGAAGTAATTAAATAAAAAAAAAGAACTTTACAAGAAAGAAGTACTGACAGTTTCTAGGCGACAAGAGTCGATTTGACAAGTGACAACTTTGACATTTACTTATTCTCAGTTTAATTTACTGTCGAAATCGCCCGTTTAAATATTTTTCATAGATTAGTAGTTGGTAGAATGAAAAATCAGCTTACTCTAGATTAAGCAGAATGGGTCCAGAAAAAAAAAACAGATTAAGCAGTGGTATATTCTTAAGTTAAAATTTACTCCAGCTTGGTCGATACCGGTCATATTATAAATGCGATCTTTTGTTACTCTTTGCTCAAAAAATACTGAATGGGTTTTGGCATACTGCTAGACCATGGCCTGGATTAATAGGATACTTTTATGTGCCGTGTGGGGACGGCACAACGACACAAGATAAGAAGGCATAATTTTCTAAAAACCTTCTCCTGACTAATTAAACCAAAAAAAAAAGAATTAGCGGAATTTTTATATATCCGTTCACATGGTGCGATGACCAAAAGAAATAGAGATTCATTTTTATTTATATAGATTATTGACCGTACGAAAAGGTCACATTAATGGGACTTTTTATAGAAATCATTAACCCCATACGACAAAAAATATTGTATGTGAAACATTCTGGTTAAATTCTGCATGAAGTAATTAAATAAATAAAAAGAACTTTACAAGAAAGAAGTTGTATTAAATTGTACTTAGAAGTGGTAACCTACTTAGGAGAACTATAGTTTCCTTTGAAAAGATTATAATTGTTTTTGATAATTACTGGCTTTGCGATTTAGATCAATTATTAACTATAAAACTTATAGAAATACCTACTATAAATAAAATATTTTAAGTCAGCCAATTTTGTAATATAGAAGAAATATACATATAGAAGAAATATACATAACCCTCTTGAAAAATATCTACACAAACAGCTCGAGCAGAATAAGGTTGGAAGCCAAAGGCGAAGTGATTGCAATTGAAAGAGGAGTACGGCAAGGCGACCCCCTGTCCCCTAAAATATTTATTGCTGTTCTGGATAATATATTCCAAAAGATCAACTGGACCAAAAAAGGAATTTGGATAACTAATAAACATCTCAGTAATCTAAGATTCGCAGATGATATTGCTATCTTCGCAAAGTCAGCCTACGAACTGCAAGATATGATACAGACTTTAAGCAGCAAAAGCCTAAAAGTTGGACTGCAAATGAACGAAAGTAAAACGAAAGTGATGACAAATGGCCCACAGAAAAGTATCCAAACAGAAAATGGAAACCATATAGAATATGTCAACGAGTACATTTACCTTGGCAAACAAGTATCCTTTAATCATGACAACAATAAAAAAGAGGTGGAGAGAAGAGTAAATTGTTCGTGGAAAAGATTTTGGGCTCATAAAGAAATAATGAAAGGAAACTTCAACATGCCACTAAAACAGACAGTAATAGAAACATGCATCTTGCCTAGCTTAACATATGGCTGCCAAACATGGGTCTTTACAAATAAAATAAAAAATAAAATAATAACAACCCAACGGGCGATGGAAAGAAGTATCCTAAAACTAAGGAAAATAGAAAAAGTCAAAAGTGAAATAATAAGAAAAAAAACAAACCTGACAGATGCTCTTAAACACGCTCTAAAGCTGAAATGGCAATGGGCCGGTCACATCACGAGATGCACAGACACAAGGTGGACTACACAAATAACCAAGTGGAACGGCCCACTAGGAAAAAGAAAGGTCGGAAGACCGAAGAAGCGGTGGGTAAACGACATAGTGGAGGTTGCCGGCAGGAACTGGTGGAGTCTTGGCGCAGAGAGAAAGAAATGGAAAAAGTTGGAGGAGGCTTTTACCCAGAAGGGATCCATGATAAAATAATTAATTGTAAAAATTGAAAAATAAGTTAGGTTATGGAAAAATAAAGCTTTATTATTATTATTATTATTATTATTAAGTCAGCCAACATGGCAGAAAAAGGAAATACAATTATTTAATACTGATAAAAATAAGTTCATGCCAGATCTATTTCAAATACTTTTTTTTATATAATTGAGCCTGCTTATTAGTCTATAATTACTCAATAATACTTACATTTCAAACAATCCTAAAAGACAGGGCAATACGCATAACTTCCGATTTTAATTAACCAAAAACCGTTTCTCCAATCACAAAACAATACGTTCGAAAATCAAATCTCAATTTATAAAAATATTTAACCACACGCGTTCTCGTAAACAAACTTAAACGTATACTAAAGTGTTTAGTAGAGCGGCGCTCGCGCATCGAGCTATCGTGCGCTATGGCGTTGCGCTTGAAATGGCATAGACTCGACGCATGACCGATTGTGAGAGTAAACTTATTGAAATTGCTTCATTTCGCGTTTCTTTAATGAAGTTTTTTTGTTTTGATAGAAATTAAGAAATTAATTTAAAAATACTTACCTAAATGGTTATTTTTATGTGTAAAAGAGAATAATAAAATTTTAAATATTTGTTTTCTGCTCAATGAGCTGAAGCCTTATTTTTTATAAATAAATTTATTCTTATTCTTATTCTTTTTAAAGAAAAGTAAAAATAGTTTGTTATACTTTTCCTGTTTTTTTCGGAAGCGTCTAATAATATCTTTCTCCATTTGATAGAGTCGGTCCCTCAGTAGTTGAGGATCGTGACCCCATCTACTTAGTGATGATCCGTCTCCAATTATTACGATCCTGCGCCAACGATTGTAAAACGGTTTTTATATCGTTATCCTTCGTCCGTCTGAATACCTTGTGGAATGGCCTTTTCAGTGTCTTTACAAGTAGTTCCAACCACCGCGTGGGTCTTCGGCCACGTGGTCTTTTGCCCTGTCTGTTCCTGATGAGGATATTTCCCTATACGCATATTAAGATGTTATTTTAAAGTATTCTCATTTCTCTTTCTAGTATGTAGCTTTATACTGTTGGTATACGTTTTCCAATAAAATAAAAGACTGAGCTAACAGCTGTTATACATTAATTATGAATTAACTAATGGGTGCATGAATCCCGTATTAAGTAGTTTTCCTTTTGATAACTTTGATGCTGATAAAATATGTTAATTATAATACATTGTTAACATTTTCCTTCCTCGGTAATAACCCGACTAAATAAACTTTAAAAAGTAGCTGGTAGAACAAAATTAGCGATCGAGCATTGCTAGCAGGGATCGGAGCCTCGCTTTACATCTATGAGTCGAGACTTCACATCCCAACACTAACTTATTTAGTCGCCATGGTACAAGCATGGCTTAGTTTGGGGCTAGATAATATAGTCGAGGGTTCTGTACTAACTTATAGGTTATGTTAATAAATCTTCTACAGCAGGAATCGGGTTTCGAAGATATTTTCAAATTTTACCAATTTTATTTTAAACTTTTGCCTTTACTTGTTATATAAGACGCTTACGCTTACGCTTTTTGCGCTATAAAAGGACGTATATTTTTTACGTTAACTTAGAAGTTAGATTTTTTCACAGGACTGTAGACTTGAGAATATGGTTTTCATTTCAACTCGATACCTCCACGCGTTTTTAAAATAATAGGTATTGACAGACAGACAGATGGACAACAAAAGGATCCTTTAGAGCTCCGTTTTTTTCCTTTTGAGGTACGGAACTCTAAAAAATACAGACAATTCATTGATAATACCTATTTAGTTTTGACTCATCAAGCATCCATAATCAAGACAATATAAATTACAATGTTATGCGGTCTCATGAGACTGCTTGGATGTTAACGAGTGAAACACATCTACAGTCCACATTGCATGCAGTGGCAGTTTTTTAAGACAACTCTTTAGGTGTTTGTCTTGTTAGTTATCATAATAAATGAACACATATTATATTTTTACAGTATTATCGAATAATTAATGTTTAAAAATTTGAACTAAAACAGGTTTAATAATTCGAGAGCTCTAATAGAGTTTTAGCTATACACAATTGATAACTGTTTGCGTAAATAGTAAACGAGCATTTGATATAGGTACTTTGTTTACATTATGTGCAGTCTAGTTTTGCGTTGAATCATGAATACAAAACCAAAACTGCAATAGCTGGTTACTTTGTATACTAAGAACTCTTTTTATATTACATTAAAACTCTTGACACTTCTATTTCTTTATATGTTCGTGATTTGTCAAACTTTTTTACGGGAATCCCCTAAGAGCCTAATATTATAAGAAAACAAGGTTTCAAATTACTAGCACTTGCATGTCTGCGTAGCACGTCCCATAAACTTGGCTATGATTCTAAATCGCCAAGTCATATTATTTACATTTAAGAGATTACCATTTTGATTAATTAAATTCATTAAATTCTTAGCAAATATTTATTACAGATAAGAAAAAAGGCATATCGATTTTTTACTTACAATTTAATAAGAATTATCCACGTTGATTTGTCAAGTCTATAATTGTTTAGTAAAAGGTAAAATTACTTATAATTAGTAATCGCATTGATAATTGATTGATTACAGACAAAACTATGTTAAGGCGAGTAAAGTCATCTAATGTAAACTAGTATATAGTTTCAAAAGCCTACTACTTGAGCCTGTTTGCCAGAAAAATATTTAAAAAAATATGCTAAGAATTGTCAAAACCCACACAACATTCCGCGCATAGAATTTGTTTCTATTAGTTATGCTTCAGGAGAAAAAAAAATTAATCATTGAAAAAAAACTTTAAAAAATGCTAATTATCTTTCTTCTTTTTAACCGCTTGATCGATTTAATTCGTTTATACGTCAATTGATTGGCCAACATTATAGCTACAAACTGAGCATAGGATTTTTTAATTGAACAATTGCGTCAAAGCCAAAAGTATTATTTTTCTCAATTTTCGCTATCTAAGGACTATCTTAACAGCCACGTTTCATCGCGCGCTGTTATATGAACCGTATTTTTATGAGTTTTCGTGTCGTATTCGTATTAACATTCGTCGAGTCGCTAACTTAGGGGCACTTCTCGCCTTAATGATGATGTTTAATTATCTTATTCGCCATGACGCAGCTAAAGATTTAGATAAAGGTATACTATGGCATCAACGAAAAACCAAAATAGCACTAGTAAACACGTTATTACTTTTTAAACTTCATGTACAGTTTAGAGACGGGGCCAATCAAAGCAAAATATATCGGCAGAATAAACGCTTTCAAAATATGGTGCTATCGTCAGATATTTTCGGATATCTTGGACCGTTTTTCGTATAAACAAAACCATCCTGAAGCAAATATCAACCGGAAAACGCCTAACAAGCGTCGTCTAAAAGTAGTATTTAGACTTTGGACAAATTCCGCTAAAAATAATAACACAAAGAAATGACGTCCGTAAGAGAACAAAAGTCGATGGCATAGCCCAGCGATTAGCAAGCTGAAGTGGCAGTGGGCGGGGCACATAGCACGTAGAACTGATGGCCGATGGGGCAGAGAAGTTCTAGAATGGAGGCCGCGTACCGGCAAGCACAGCGTAGGACATCCACTCACAAGGTAAAGGTCGCAGGAAGACGCTGGATGCAGGCCGCTTCCAAGCAGCCAATCTGGAAGTCAATGGGGGAGGCCTATGCTTAATAGTAGACGTCTTATGGCTGAAATGACGATGATGAACCCAGATGTGCCATACTAGAATAAAGGAAGCGACTGTGAGCCGGCCGCTCGCCACGCACTTTCCATCGAGGCGTGGAGGCGAGCGGTCGTGTCGCAGGCGCATTGAAGTAGTGTTATATTTGTGGTTTTATTTAACCCTTGATTTGGTCTTAATTATCTGCCGAGTGTAAAGAGGTACAGCACAAGTTGGCGACGAGGATAAAGAACGTGAGTCAAAATGTAATAAACATAAATACATCACATACCTACGACTACCTATATTTTTAACCTGGAGTTATCAGACGGGGACTTCATTGTACGCGCAATGTTTTTTTTAATTTACAAATCGATTCGTTTCGTTTTGTGATACATAATAACTCAATTTGTACAAAAGAAGAAGGGACACATTAAGTTAAAACTTATAACGCTAAGTACCTATGTTTAGTGATATTCTTCATCGACCGTATTATTTTGCATAACAACGGTAATTATTAATTAACAAAGATACCTACCTACCTATATAGTTTGAAAACCCGCACTGATAACAAAGGGTACCGATTCGAGTAGTCGCTAACTAATATATACCAAATAAATAGTCCCATTGTTGTATAGTCAGATATACCCAGTCTTTTGAGATAGTGTAAATAACTGCACTTGGAAACATTTCCAAGCTAAATAATAATAATTGTCCAGAATAATTAAATCAATTCGAGATTTTGATTAATACCTAACCTATCCATGTTTTATTTTTCTCTCTTAGGCACCTACATTTATTTTAAATTTCATTAAGGTGAATAATTATGCATTTCGGACGTAACTATTTTAGTACGTGTTATTTTCTTAAACGTATGTATTACATTATCGGTGCTTAAAATTATATTGTTGTTATTATAATAAAGCTAGATATTTTATTTGGTAAATAGCTGACTATACATACAACAATATGTGCCTGTATATATTAGTTAAGTCGGGATATTGACCCGATTGAGTAAAGTACACCGTACAATAGTCGAATGAGTGATAACTCATCAAGTACATAGATTGGCATTTGGACGTACTCGTTAGCACACTAGCATGTTTTAAATGTCAGTTTATGCAATTCCTAGGTAGTTCCGATTTTGATAAATTCATAGTTTGCTTCCATTAAAATTAAAAAATGTCTACGTGAAATATAAATCCATGACGTACATCTATCGAAAAGTATTAGGTACCCACATTTATTTTATCGTAACGTACCGAAACAAGCTTTCTGTAGGTACTAACAGATCGTCCCAACCCAACATGTCTCAGCTACCGGCTTTAGAACCTTTTGACTGCGACGGCGATTCCAGCTCATTAGGATATAGATGAAAAAAATCGAAACGCGCTTTAGATATTTACCTTTTGGCTACTGGGGTAGATTCACCAAAAAAAAAAGCGAGCAGTTCTTTTGCATATCGCTAGACTTGCTTTACAAAACATTTATTATAATCTGCCAGGAGCGCATGTTGAAGAGACGGAATCGAATGATGTTTTTCAAATAGCGATTGGAAAACTCGATAATTATTTCTCACCCAAACAAAGTTTCCTTTATGAAAGACATCTCTTCAGACTTATGAATTTTTAGTCAGACTGCGTAATCAGAGCTCTAAATGTAATATCGCGCGAAAAGAAGACGATCTCATTGATCAAATAGTCGAGAAATGTAGCTCGTCTGATCTTAGAAAAAAAATTCTGACATTAGGAGATGCAGTTACAATAGACAAAATTGTTGTGGAAGCAAACTCAATCGATCGAGACTGTTGAAAGGCAACTGAAAGGGTTTCAAGGGAAACCAAACTTTGATGTAAATAAAATCGGAACTAGACCAAATAGCAGTATACGGTGTACTAGATGTGGAAGTTCATACCACGACAGTGACTATGAGAAATGTCTTGCGAAAGACAAAATCTGCACAAAGTGTGGTTTCAGAGGCCACTTTAGAAACCAATGTCGTACTAGGCAAGAAAAGCGAAAGGCAATGCCAAATGTAAACAAACCACAAAAATATGCTAAAAAAACGAGACCAAATGACCAACCACCTAAACAAACAAGTAGTCAACAAACTAAAGAGCCAGTGAATCCACCTCCACCAAATATAAACTATGTGTTCCATATAGACGATAATGCAGAAATAACATGTGAAGTTGGTAGTGTTAATGTAAACATGCTCATTTACTCTGGCTGTAAGACTAATTGACGAAAAGACCTGGGAATATTTAAAATCAAGTGCGGTTGCTATTACAAGCCAACAAAATGGCTCAGATCAAGTGTTTATGGCATATGGATCTAAAGATCCACTTGACGTACTAGGTTTGTTTGAAGCATCAATCTCAATTGGACCTGTAAAGCAATCCGCTAGATTTTATGTAATAAAAAACGGCACTCGAAATTTGTTGGGTAAAGAAACAGCTTCATTTCATTTTTGTAACGTCATATGCACCGCCCACAAAACATTTCTGTTTAGCCTAATGGTCGACTGGTAGAGAATGCCACATGGCATTAAGTCCACCTTTTGTACGATTTTATTTTGTGCAATAAAGTTTAAATAAATAAATAAATATAAAGCTGATTGTGTCCAAATTAGGGGTAAGTTTGAATTCCTTAGACATGCAGTCTGACATTTTCCCTAAATTCAAAGACGTCCAACTTGATATTGCGATAGATGAATCAGTTACTCCAATTTGCCAGCCATACAGAGTGCCTATCCCACTCGAAAATAAGATAAACGACAAAATAGATAAAATAATATGTGACATTAATTTTATGATTGCTAATATATTTTGCATGCCATGTTATGGTAAAATGTGTGATCTGAAATACTATATCTATATTATAACATCTCTGTACCACATTTAAGCGAAATAAAATATTCTGATTCTGATTCTGATTCTGGTCAAAAAGGATATAATTAAACCTGTAGATAAAGCAGCAAGTTGGGTGTCTCCACTCGTGCCGATACTGAAAAGCGATGGCGACGTAAGGCTTTGCGTTGACATGAGGTGTGCGAATAAAGCTATCATGCGGGAGAACCATCCTTTACCTACTATGACTGACCTGACCAAGCTGAGCAATGCTCGCGTTGTCGCTCCACTAAGTTGAAATTAGAGAAGACTGTCGACACATAACAACCTTTATCACCAGCAAAGGGTTGTTCCGTTATAAGCGGTTAATGTTTGGGATATCGTGAGCACCCGAACATTTTCAAAAAATCGTGGAAAGGATGTTCCTTCCTTGTGATGGCACTATTAATTTCATCGATGATATAGTCGTGTTCGGAAGCAATGAAGAAGAACACAATTCTAGACTGAAAACAGTTTTGCAGACCCTTAAATTGAATAATGTACTGCTGAACGAAAAAAAATATATCTTTAATCAGGCAAAAAAAAATAAAAATATTTTGGGTGGGTGGGACCACAGGTCGGAGTAGGTAGAGCTATTTTATGTACTTACCATATGTTAGAATAATATGGATATCCCCCGAATCCCGGGATTTGCTTTTTAGGTAAAAAAAATAAAATAATAAAAAACTATTCACGCCTTAGAAAGTAATGAAAAAATTAAATTATTTCTCTCCGACGGGTAAGTATAAGGAGGACGGGTTTAAGGATAGTATAATAAATAGATAGAAACTTGATTCATTAAACCATTTTTTTTTTATGTAACAATTTCTTATATTTATACAAGAATCAACAATCATTTAACATTTTTATTCTGAAGTTGTACAAGAACATATTCCCATACAAATTATTTGTTTCTCGAAAAATCAAACTATGATTAAACAGAACAAACTATTTGTATTTACAATAAATTCTTAACTAAAATGATCAACACGTTTAAACAACAATTTACCTATTTAAACAAAAAATGACATTGGTCTGGTTCGTCTTCAGCTTCACTAGAAGACAGTATGACCCGAGTTTTCAGTTTCAAAATTTTCTAATTTGAGTCTATTTCGTTTTATATCTAACACTCATTTATATGTAGAAAAGGAGCGTTCGACATCTGTAGATATTAGTGGAGCTAATTTATATGTCAAAATTTCGTCATTTACTTCATTTTTCGATATTTTTTCTTTATATTCTCTGAGGATATCAATGTCAGGATTCCTATCCAAAACATTTTCAATTTTTATTTTTATTCTATTAGAATTATATAAAGAAAAAAGCCAAAAATAAGTAGCTTAATAATAAATTTTGTTTCTGCAATTCATTTAATGAAAATAAAATTACCGTATAATGATTTTCTATATATATTAATTGATTCCGCAGATTCTCTTTTTCTAGAATATATTTCGCATTTCGTATTGCCATTGACTCAGAGCTGTTTAATCGAGAAACAACATTTATTATTTCTTCATAATATTTTGCATAATACGATGCAGCTTCAAGCCAAGTGCCCCATCGAGTTATCACTGGTTGTGGAGGAAGAGACGTTGAAAATAGGCATATTAATTTAGAAGTACGTGACAGAGACCAAATGATGAAAGAAAAGGAGAAGAGCAGAGAAGATCGGAAAAGAAGAGCAAAAGATAATGACATTAATATAGGAGAAAAGGTCTACGTTAAAAATATGGTGAAAGAAAACAAAATTGAAGCCAAACTTCAGCCCTATACCGCACACTGTGATTGCCGCAAATGGTGGAGACATAAACGTAAGAAATGATGAAACTGGACAAGAATTAAGAAGGAAGATTCAAAATGAGGAAGGAAAGAAAATTCAAGGTGATTTTGATACTGAAAATAACAGTAGCTCTGAGATGGAAGCAGAGGAGGATTGAGGGATTAAATCTATTCATCGTGTAACTTTTGTATCTTCTGATTAGAATGTTACTTTCTTTCTACTATAATTCTTTAAATGTTATATCAAACCTTTGTAGAACAAGATGTGTATGTTGATTATTAGTAGGTACTAGTAACAAAGTAGTTGTTACTTGTAACTTTAAATTATTATTTTTTTAAATCTTATTGGAAAGGAGAGATGTGCCATACTAGAATAAAGGAAGCGACTGTGAGCCGGCCGCTCGCCACGCACTTTCCATCGAGGCGTGGAGGCGAGCGGTCGTGTCGCAGGCGCATTGAAGTAGTGTTATATTTGTGGTTTTATTTAACCCTTGATTTGGTCTTAATTATCTGCCGAGTGTAAAGAGGTACAGCACACCAGAGAAGGCTAAGTTCTTTGGGAAAATACTACACTGCCTAATACCAAAATAATGGACGGACCCTTCTAAAAATCATGGAACTACTAAGCAATTTACAACTCAAAATAGTGCAAGATCAGGAGACGTATTTTCGAAGCATTAAAAATGAATCTCGAATTCGAACACGAAAAAATTCGTGTATGAAATTCATTTCTTTTGCTCACGATTTTACGCATTTTTGAATCACTCGAAATAAGTGTTGCTATTAAATTAAAATCTTGTAAATACCTTCGTTTTACGCAGAAAATATTATGAAACGGAATGCAAAACTCATTGATTTTAAAAATCGGTAGTGATTCGCTTAAAACGGAACGTAAATAAAAAGTTATTATGTCAAATTTCTGTCAATCATATGTTTACTTGTCAATGTTATTCTTCTGTACTTTCTACTAGTAGAATACGAAAAACGAGTGGGTAAGACCACTCGTTGCAGAATTCACGGAATGAATTTTCAAAAATAGTGATATTAGTAATTCGCATGCGAATCTTGCGATTTCGTATTCGGATTGGAATTTGCATGATTCAAAAATTCGTCTCCTGGACGAATGCAAACGGAACATCATCAACATGACTAAGTAGACGGAGTCTGTCTGACTAAAAAAGTAGTAGACTTAGTAGCAATCGCATGTCAAGATGGTTTTAATAAAAAAAGTTTATTACGCTGTAAATGACTATTTAAATGATAAAAATGTATGGAATTAAATACCTACTGCCCTGCTCGCACAGGTACATTTTATCTTGTAATGTAAACATATAATTTAAAAAGAGACTGACAATAGTGACGGAGTTTCTTGAGCTTTTTCTTCTTGGCGCTAGCCCACAATTGTCCTGAAGCAGTGGTAGGGTAAAAAAAAAATTGGACGTGTAAAAGAGTTTAATTTAGGCTTATTTGCAAAAATAAATTATTTTATTGGTTTTATAGTTACTCTCAAGCCGGTCTGACAACGAAAAAAAAAACAAACACGTCATAACATGTAAAGTTAAATTTGTAACATATAATGCTATGTTTTACTTACGTCACAATAGAACAAGCACTAGGTATTGCCACAAAGTCACCTTTAGAACTATGTTTTTAAGAATTTATATTTTTGTTGTAAACGCTTTTCATTCGTGTCACAATTGCCTACTGGATCGATACACGCGTCGCTAGGCAACTGTAAACAGTAGCACATGGTGGTACACAATTTAAGAAGGAACAGAAATACCACACAACTTAAGCGCTCCAAGGTCTCCAATACAGCATAATAAACTATTAACTAAAGCGGAATCATCAGTCCTGGATTACTTGTCACCGCCATGATCAATAAGCATTTCGGATTGCTTTTTCTTCTTCTTCTACCTTTTTCTTGACTTCTCCCATTATTTGGGGTTGGCCCTCCTCGTTTTTAAGCGCCAGGATGCTCTATCCTGAGTTGTCTGCGGAGTTAGCTGTGCCCGTTCCATGTCCCTAGTAACAGTTGTCCGACACGTGGCGAAGGGTCTCCCTCTGCCTCTCTTCTTATTTCTCTCTTGGCTTTCTACCATCTTATCGGCGATGAAGGCAATTTTAAAGCAGCCTCTGAAGTCCTTACTCATTTAGTACTTTATCAAGTCTCGTCACTTCCGCTGCCCATCGCAGCATCTTTATCTCATTCGTGCATACTTTGTTCGTGCTTTTTCTTGATGGCCCAGCACTCGGAACCATACATCATGGCAGGTTTTACTGCAGTTTTGAAAACTTTATCCTTTAGTCTTACTGGCATTCGGTCCCGGATTGCTTTACCTGCCATGGGAAAATCTCCCTTTTAAAATGGATTTGCCGTAGCTGACCTAAACAGGCTAAAGTTTCTTGTCTTTGACTTCTGCTTGATTTATTTTTTGGGACACCCTTTTGCATTATGATATTTGAGTCAAGGTTAGATAGTTAGCATACTGTGTCTATTTAAATTGTGGTGGTACCTGGTGATAGTGGTTTATCTTTATTGATAAGTAAACCACGATGCATGTTTTTTAAGTAATAGGTAATCTGTATGGCACATTCATTACAAAACTGTAAAACTCTGTTTTATAAATCATATTCTACCTTTGCTGCCCTTATACTTCTACAAAATTTGATGTTTTAAAAAGCAGCTTAAGTACCTTTTTAATAAAAGCTGCAGAAGTATACGCAATGAAAACAAGAAATCCTCATAGTACTCAATAGTGCCCCTAAAATAACACTACAAAAAGCAATGGGCATTAAAATATTAATTATAGAATGCCAGCAGTTAAAAAACTCTTACTTTCAAAATTTAAGCTAGGTTTAATTTTTTATAAAATTTACACGCATAAATTCAAAACATATACATTTTGGTGGTGGCAGCGACTGTTTGCTGCGCAACAGTGGTGTCCCGGTAAAATAGAGACTTTAACTTACGTACCGGTAACGTCATTCAGATAGTTTGACATTGTGGCAGTGTTGCAAGAACTACCATGTCATAATATCGAGATTTTCCAATATATTCGCACTATCTAGCTCACATCTTAGCAGAGCTTATCCTGTATCGACTCGATAATGAAAAAAACATGCTTGCTCAGGTGCAAATGCTTGAGCTGATCAAAGAAACTTGCCCTTGCGTAGTCAAATAAAAAAATGCAGGTCTCCTTGTCGGTTAGTGGAGGCAGCTAAACGTACCCTATCTCCAAACTGTTATCTAAAATTGAAACAGTTCCATCGGATGTCTTCCCAAACAGGGCTCTCGACGTAAGCGCCGCAATAAAAATTATATACGTAGCCATTTAGAGATGAAACTGCAGCCACTGGCGCATCTCCAATACAATTATGTCGTTTGTGAGTGTTCTTGGCTAAACAACGCTTTGACTTGCGGTAGATTACCTTGGATAGAGTGCATTAGTTAAGTACGCTTCGATATCCACTTAGATAAGCGGTAAATACTGCAAAACTTGACTTTAACAATATGTATTTATATAATTTAAATGCTTTTTTTTTAAAACGCATCGATTCGCCATTTCTAGGCCCTGAAGACGTATTTTTTAAACTTTAGAAAAAGAATTCAAACACGTAATTTTATTAATTCAGGCATGAAATTAATAATTACTATATTATTTTACGCTTTTTTATTCACTCAAATTAAGTGTTGCTATTAAATTGAAATCTTTATTATTCTCCTTATTTATTCTCGTGTCAGACAAAAAATATAATAAACAGAATGTAAAAACCCAATGATTTTAAAAAACCGGTAAAAACGGAACGTAAATAAAAAAATATTATGTCAAATCTCTGTCAACCATAAATGTTTACTTTTCTTCCGTCTTTTCTACTAGTAGAAAACGAAAGGTAAGACTAATCTTAGCAGAATTGATGGAATAAGTTTTTAAAAATAGTGATTTTAGTTATTTGCATGAGAATCTTGTTAATTTGTATTCGGACTGGAATTCGCACGATTCAAAAATACATCTCCTGGATTCGATTCTGAAACTTTAAAAACGGTTTTACATAAATTAGCTCCTACTTGTAGAGAGGCTTGTAGAGAAAGATTCTAATTCTTTACTATAGATTACATGAAAACCTCTAAAAAGTGTGGCACTCTTACTACGTTAGTTTAACTCGCTCTCGCCTAGTTTTTTTTGCAAACTTACTTAATACTTAATACACTTTATACAGGATTACATAGCAAAGGGGTACCCAATTTAAAAAATAAAATCTAGGGAACAATATATAGAAGCGTCTTGATCGTTATAATTTTTATTAATCGTATGTTACGAAAAAAAATTACTTTAAAATGTCCGAAAATAGAGTCAATTGAGAGACTACGAAAGCCGCGCGGTCATTCATCAGACACGTAGGTACGGCGAGCCAACAAGGACCTTACGCAGTGCACATACAATGCCATTTTTGTATGAATGAGTTAAATTATCCACGCGCACGATTTTTAATAGCGGATCGGAATAATTCAATGTGAAAAAAAAAAAATTTTCTTTGCATAGTTCGATTAAGCTGCTGATTCTGAGCCACTCTTAAAGATTTGGCACCTCTTTGCAATGTAACCCTGTATGTACCTACTCAATTGAAACGAATCGCAAATGAGCCCACACACGAAAATGTTACTAGTAGCCATTGAAGAGTTCTACCATGCACCTTTTGTTTCAATCATCAGTAATCACGACGCGATAGTATCAAATTATTGTATTTGCATCCAAATGTCAGATACTTACAAAGTGTCAGATTCGGTGAAAGGTAGTCGAACAAAAAGCATGGTCGATCTATTTTAACTGATCAAGCATACGTAAACGAGACACAATAGAAATTCCATTGTTATGCGGTCTCATGAGACCTTGCTTGGCTTGGATGTTAACGGGTTAATGGTTTTTATTTATCATTTAAAGAGCTTTAGAGTGCAAGATTGCTCTAGTTTATGACTAATGTTTGATGAAGTCATAAAAATCTGGAACTATTGAAATACCATTGTATGTATTCAAGGCGCATCGTGTCAACTGACTTGTCTCATAGACATCTTGTTTTAGACCCGATGGCATCTTGGAACCTGTTATACGGAAAAAGTAGCCTTCACTGAATCCATGAAAAGCAATAAACACTAAACACCCCATATTTATTGTGTCCACTTTATCAAGATACATACTTGACATTAGCACTGCTATACATATTGATCGGGATTGAGTCCATTAAACATTTTTTTATAAAAACAATAACCGACTTCAAAAACACTAAAAAGCTAAACATAACTTTTAAACAATCATACCAAACAGTTATTTTTGGAGTCGGTGCAAACAACCACATTCAAACATTTCACGGCTGGCACCGACTCCAATAATAACTGTTTGGTATGATTGTTTTAAAGTTATTTTTAGCTTTTTAGTGTTTTAGAAGTCGGTTATTTTTTTAAATAAAAAAATTGATTTATTTATCTGATTTTAGTGTTTTTTTACATTCTAAATTGCGATCTGTTATGTAATTATAGCTAAATTGCTTCTCATGACGATTCAAATAAGTCCAAACACGGCTATGATACATTGTTTTATCACAGAGTTCCGGTGCTTTCCTTCCGCCTTCTTCATCAGATCAGTTTGATGGTATCATTCTCACCAGAATCATTTATTAAAATTTGATTTGTCGACTATGGAAAAGCTTAACTGTCTTAATGAAAATATCTTATCGCGTGGTTGGGGCATGCGTACCTTACTCGTGGAAGACTATTGTGGCCAACTATGGTCTCCTTCATCAGTTCCACCTCAGCAAATGATACTTTCTGAATGCAAATGCTTGATTTGTCGTTAAATATACTAAAATCGCTATATGTATACCTATAATATTTTCGGAGTTCCCTCAATTCCTCATGGTTCCCATCATCAGAATTGAATTTTGAAAAAAATGGAATGGAATGGAAATAGAAAAATAATTTTTGAAATCGGTTCATTAAGCGTAACACACACAGAGAGCGTGCGCGGGACGGCGACGGGACGGGTCGGTAGTACGGCGGGTCTAATAACATACGTTTAAATGGGCGCTCACAGACAGCGGGCGTGAGCGGGACGGCTCGCCGCGCACGCCGGCTGTGTGTGGGCGCCCATTTAAACCTATGTTAATAGACCCGCCGTACTCCCGTCGTGACCCGTCGCCGTCCCGCGCACGCTCTCTGTGTGTGTTACGCTTTAATGGCGGAGTTCTGAGGTAACAAACAATAAAAATTTTAAAAAAACATACAACCGAATTGAGAACCTCATTCTTTTTTTGAAGTCGGTTAAAAAAAATACAAAGTGTCAAACCGATATGTCAGTTAAAAGTAGGTTAAAACTACTCCTTGGAAGTAAGGTCCTTGTAATCAAATCTTGATTTGATTACATAGTTAGTTAGTCACAAGTGAAGCTAATAAAAAATTGGTTAAAAAGACATGCGTGGTTAACTCATGATGGGATTGTGCTTACAAACATTCGTTTATTTGTTGACTTTAAAAGGAGACACTATGAGAGAGAGACTATGAGATGTGTAGATATAGAGCGGGATTGAGTCCATTAAAAAATACAAAGTTTCAAACTGATACGTCAGTTAAAAGTAGGTTGTAAACTACTTCCAAGATTTGATTTCATAGTTAGTTAGTTACAAGTGAAGCTAATAAAAAATGAATTAAAAAGACGTGCGTGGTTAACTCATGATGGCATTGTGCTTACGAACATTCGTTTATTTGTTGACTTTAAAAGGAGACACTCGCCGACAGATTAAACTCGACCGATTACTAAATCATTGTGATAAGGCAAATCACAAACTCTTTGTTTCATTCTAAGAGTATAATGAGAAGTTTATCTCATATCATTAGCCTTATCTAGATCTCACAAACAACCTGCTAAAATGAACGGGTTTATCTAATACTCTTTTAATCCCGCGTTATCAGAACTGTAATCTGATTGTGTTTATGCGATAGTGGTTCGTCATTTTAAAGCTAGGGAGGGCATGTACCAATATCACTTGACGGCGAAGACCTTTGAAACCAAGAGACGATCACTCTGCCACTCTGAGAGCCAGAGTTCGATTTCCGGTCGGGTCAATATAAAAACAACTTTTCTAAATTGTCTTAGAATCAGGAGGCCTACTACAAAAATGTTTCGTTTGTTCGGACGTTTATACCTAATAAATTAGAATAACCATTTACCTGTGTCAATCCTTTGACAAAACATGGACATCTGCAATGAGCCGGGTAAAAAACACGACCGTTTTCAATTGTTCATAAATTGTCAAAGGTTTCACACAAGTAGATGTTATTTTAATTTATTAGGTTTATACGTCCGAACGAAAGAAACATTTTCGTAGTAGGCCTCCAGAATCAGAAATATTTATTGTGGATCATAGGTTATTGCAGGTACTTATAAAATTAGTAATAGTATCACTATGTTCCGCCTGATAGGCATACAATAATTTCTTAATAACTATTAAAAAATTAAAAACGTATGTCTGGGTACTGTAATACCGTTTCTGATTTGATTTGATGATTAACGTTTTAACGATTAACGATTTAGTGCTTACTTACCTTAGGCTCAGAGCAATGTATATGATATTGTCCAATATACATACATAATAAACATATACAGGGTGTCTCATAACTCAAGGATAACCTTGTGATCACACGTTCGATACATCATAGTGGACAACTTTTGTTCTATGAGTTTTTCTATATTATAGTTTTTATGTTCCCGTGAATTGATAATACATTCCTCTTTAGCTTGATACTATATCGGTTTAACGACACTAATTGTCTTTTTTTATACGATAGATGTAGCCGCCATGTTGATTTTTTATCGTAAAAGCGATCATAACATGTGACGTCGACACGGCGATCCAACATGGCGGCTTTATCTATCGTTTTGATAGTTGGTGTCGATAATTCGATCATATCGTGTTTTGGTGGACATGCTCGGGGTCCTGAAAGTCTTTCGCTGGACACAGATATCTCTCTGGGGATCCCAGTAACTTCATAAATATACTTTCCAAGCGCCAGCTACTTTTCTTACCTCATGCAGCATTTTACCTAAATAAAAGTACATACCGAACTTGTTTATGCAATCCGCTTTATAATCTCCATACGGGCAGCAATAAATACGAGCTCACTTTAAGATCACATTGGCCACAGGCCAATTGTAATTCCGCGAGAGTCTCTCACGCGTACATCTCATATGGTTGCCAGATTTATCATTTCGAATTTACCCATATCGATGATGTTTTATTTATAACTTAAACCCCAAACGCATTTTGACGTGGAAATGACCAGTAAATGGTTTCAGGACAACTATTTATTACCAAAAAAAAAAGATTTATAAACGAAGAGAACATAAAAATTGTTTTTTGTGTAATCATTAAGATATTTTTCCAGATTTTTCCCCACAATTCGTTTTTTAGGGTCTTACGTCAAAAAGTAAAAAAGAACCCCTAATCACAAAAACTGGGCCAACTGGGAAAAAGCCGTAAAAAAATTTTTTTTTAATTTTTTTTTAATAAGTCTTTACTCAGGCAAATTACACCCATTCATAGTCTCATATTCTCAAGTCACAACAATTGAATAATAAAATAAAATTAAAATTATATAAGACTCGATTCCTGTTATGGACAAACTATTTACATACCTACCAACATACGAATCCCTTAGAACACGAGGTTTTTTTTCTCAGAATTATCATTTTTTTCCTGAATTTGACAACCCTGGCGTTTCCCACGAGATATGGGCATGTTCACGGCGAATATGAACGACTCTGTCGCGTTATAGCTCGCAGATCACGGTTTTAGGGAATTGGATGCATATTTTGTTAGTAGGTAAAGTTTACATAGTAGTTTTGAAGTTTTTTTTGTTAATTAGAAAAGTCAACATCATCATTTCAGCCATAGGACGTCTCCGCCGAATATAGGCCTCCCTCAATGACTACCAGATTGGCCGGTTGGAAGCGGCCTGCATCCAGCGGCTTCCTAAAACTCTTAACAGATCATCTGTCTACCTTGTTGGTGGACGTCTTAAGCTGCGCTTGCTGGTACGTGGCCTCAATCCTAGAACTTTTCTGCTCCAGTGATCGATAGTTCTAGGTGATATGTGCCCCGCCCACTGCCACTTTAGCTTGCTAATCCGTTGGGCTATATCAGCGATTTTTTCATCTCCTGATTAGTAAGTTACCCAAACGAAAATTCTCCTTCCTATCATTTCTTTCATAAATAAATAAATAAATATTGGACAACATCACATACATTGCTCTGATCCTGTGGTAAGTAGCCAAAGCACTTGTGTTACAGAAATCAGAAACAACGACGGTACCACAACACCCAGACCCGAGGCAATATAGAAAAGTTATTTTTCTACATTGACCCGACCAGGAATCGAACCCGGAACCTCAGAGATAGCACCACCAAGTCCAGTATGCTCGCCTCTCGGCTACGGAGGTCATAAGAAAATATGAAATGTAAAAAAACTCTGTTACATAAAATATATTACCTATTTTGGGACCAATAATTGTCATAAATAAAATAAACTTAGATTGCGTTACACAAAAACTCAATCGTATCAAAATAGTAAATTAATTTCCCAATGCTTTTAAGTCCCAAACAATCGTGAACTCAACTTCTAATTAATACAAAAAACGAAAAACAAATAAATAACTACCCTCATTCATCAAACCTCAATAGCTAGCAAAAAACTCATTCGAAAAAGCCATCAAGCAAACGAGGGGTGGGATGTAAAAATTGTTATCATTAACTTTGTCTTGTAAACGAATACTGTTCTTAGCTCGTAAAAGTGAGCGTTTCTGCGAATTTTCGACTGAACACTATGGAATTATGAGGATAAGACTTAAAAAATTAAAAAAATTGAACATAAATATTTTAGTAATTACATCAGTAAGTGAAATATATTTTCTTTTAATACAAGGAAATACATTTCTAGTACTAAGCCCTAACAATTGATAGAAGTTACATTTCTGTTAGTTTTACGCCCCGATTCTATAGAAAATTACCCATCATCCTTTAAGAAAAAGAAAAACTCGACATAAATATTAAGACAGATAAATAAAAAAAATAAGAAAACATTTATTCAGGAAATACTAGTGTGGTAGTATAATTAGTACAATGGTATAATTATGAAGTATGTAAGAAATGTGGCGGTACGCCACACTAGTAATACTCACTTAATTACTTTGTCGCCTCAACGACCCGAAGTAGATCTTGGCCTCTGACATCGAAGCTCGCCATTTGTCTCTATCCCGTGCCAGGATCTGTCTAGTTGGGCACTCCAAGTTATCTTAGGTCTTTCGTGACTTCATCGATACAGCGATACCTAGGACGACCAACCGGGTGATGGTGAATAGATAAACACACACAAATAGATTACCTACATTAACATCTAGTCTCAGCAATTAATGCTCAACACACAAATAAGTTTTTAAATTGCCCTGCTGTCTTTTTAGTTCGGAGCGTGGGCTACTGTCACTAGACCACTGAATTGGAATCAAAGCGTAGAGTATTGTTTCTGTTTTGTGTACTAAACGTATGACCGCCAACAGATGTAATATTGAAATTGTGTGAATAATTGTTAGAAAAACAATTTTAGAAAAACAAACAAAACAGATAGTGTCATAAAGGAAATGACTTGTTTGCTAACATTTTGTTGTTGTGTAAAAAACGTGGAACTTTTGTCGAGTGTATAATTAACTTATTTTTGTTTTTAGTTTTTTAATTTTCTTTGTCTTAACACCATATTAATAAAGAATAAATAAACAAAAACTGCTATATTTATTCGATGGTGTTTTTTTTACTTTGGCTTAAAGATTTTTTTTTATTATTAGTCAGGATTTTTAGTAATTGAATTAATGCTCAATTTATGTGATTTTTCTTTAAATTTATTTTAATAGACTATTTAAAGTTAATTTAATGTTAAGATTTACAACTAAAATGTGAGGAGGAAAATTTTATATCTTAATCAAACCAATTAATTAAATATTGATACAAAACAGCAATGCAATTCGCGATAGATGTTTGCCTAAAAATATTCCAAACCAATGACTTGGAAATAATTTAGATTAGTTTTCGATTAACTTTAACCTACTTCACAAACATACTGTTTACACACACCTATTGCCCTAAATATTAGACCCACAAGGCCAATTCAGTTTTGCTGGTTTAAAGTCTATGATAAATTATCGACAATGAAAGAATTTATTTCATTGGCCTCTTATAATGGTCAACACTAAGCCTGCTATTTTTCTTCATTAGTTTTTTATGTAACATCTCTTCTGGCACCCTCGCCATACTAAGTGTTTCTAAGTCCTGTCTCCAGTCAAGGTCAAGTCTGCCTATTGCAATTGCCTGCAAATAACCATTCCACATTCAGCCTCTGAGTTTGCGTAGCTTATCACTACACCTGAATTGCATTAACTCATTGATCAAGTTTAGTTGAAAGTTGAGGTGTAGAATTTATACATACAAGTACGAGTAAGTAAGTTTAGTACAAGTTTCTTAAATAACCAAAGAAGGAAAATAAAACGACAAAGATTTAGAATACATGCGAAAAACTACATACAAAATGTTAAAAAGGTATTGCATTAGGATGTAAAGCGATAAGAAAATGTACTTATATTTAAGACAATTCACTGAAAGGGCAAGGTTCCAAAGTTTGATGATAATCTACTATTTTTGCAACACTTGCACATTCTTTTTACACTATCGAGATGATATTCCTGATTTTCTTGATAAACTATCGATAGTTTCACTATCAACGTTTGCAACACTAGTTTGATTCTACACATCTATTAATAGCAAAAGTCATTAGACTGATATCTATCAATTTTCAGACCGATAAATATCTCAAATAGATCGTCACAAAGCAGCGCCTATTTGAAACTAGGTCAAATTCATACGAACCGTTCAATTGAATGGTGCTATCAATATTTTAGATGCTTTTGTGATGTTATTGTGATATAATAAACTTTATGATTTAGACCATAGAGGTGATATTAGCAATCAAAAGAGAAACTAATGTAGTTAATCAGTGGAGAGGAATAAATGAAAATATTTATAAAAATATAGCTTGTTGATCTTTCACCCAAGCCATTGTACCCGTTTACGAGTAGTGTTTTATTGCAGAAAATATATACAGTGGACCAAAAAGTGGGTTACATGGTGGATCAAGTTTACTTATCTCTCTTTCAGACCAATCTTTTTGTTTTCAAAAACTTTCGTCACATTTCTGAAAATCCATCAAAAAATGGTTCCAATCTCTTTGCCAATCAATTATAGCTTACTGTATTACGGTATATAGCTTTATAAAATTGGAAAGAGCTCAGCGTGCACTATTATAAGTAGCTTACTCCAAACCACTTCTTTTTTCCACAAAAGACCTGATGTCTTGAGTGTTCGTCAACTGTTCATTCCTGACACTTTGGTAAAACAACAAACTTTAACTATTAATCCGTCTTTTAATGCAAAAAAGACTCAAATACAAAGTCTGTCATTTAAACACCCAGCTTTTTAAAAAAGATTTTTGGTTAGTTATTTAATAAAATAAATAAACAAATTAATATTATATATTCCGCTAAATAAGTTTTTCCGATGCTATGACGGGGCTCCCGGAACCTTTCAATGGCAACTTGTCGCCCGGAAAAACACGTGACGTGACACAAAATAATAAAACATTAGTGTCACATGATTTACCAGTCGACAATCCTTTATCTAAGTGTTCTGAATCGGGGGGCTGATCTAACCGGGTCTGTTGGGGTGTCTTTTGGTTTTAGATTTGATAATAACAATGCAGAAACCGAACTCAAACCAAATCATCTTGGTAACTTTGGTTTATTGAACACACGGCTATAGGTCAAGCTGTACATTTCCAATATGAAGTCAAAGTCAAATGTTTTATTTGCAAGAATACAGTAAATACATCAGGTGATAATGATAAAATGAGTTCAGTGCATTCAGCCTAATACTAGCGTGCAAATATACTATTACAATAATAATTATTAATATTAATGAAGATTTAATTTATTATATTTTATCTTTAAATTCAAGAAATTCTTTAACAGTGTAAAAGCTGTGGTGTAATAACCGTTTCAACAGCTTTGTTTTAAATGTATTTATGTCATGAATTAATCTGAAGTCGTCTGGTAAATTATTGAGCTTAACTTTTACTGTAACTAGTCACTTTAGCCACTTATCGATTTATATTTAATGGACTGTAAAGCTTAACTTGAGCATGTTTTTGAGAAATTACTAAATTAAATTTAAAAAATACAAAGTCTTATCCACACTAACCAGTCGCAAATAAAAAGCACTGTCAGTAGACGAATGTTCGTTCATGACTCATTAAAAATGTGCCTCTCTTTGGCGATTCCTCGTTATCCGCCATGCTCGGGGCCCCGGCATTGTCTGCATATCAGTGTAACGTCGCAACGGTCTTCATTTCCTGTTTTTTTTACGCTGATTCCTCTCGGCATTTTCAAATTCAAGTGTCAGCCGGGATCAAGTTGTTTTGTTGGTGTTTACGTTTTTACAAGGACATTTAAATTGAACATTCTCATTTGAGGGCAGCGCTTTAGTAATGGTTTCCAAAGTTTAGTCACATAAATACAAAATTATATTTTAGTTTGATTCCAGGAAAAATCTTAGAGGCGTATCAAACATGCAAAAGCAAGCTAACTACCCTTAAATGATTAAATTTTTTGAAAGCTACACAGGTAATACGGACAGTACAACTTTGTTTGATTTTAACTTGAAAAAACAACGGCTGGTTTCACTATAAGTTTTTTTCCTAATATTTTGCAGACTAGCAGACTCTACACATCGAGAGAGATAAAAAGAGCAAATAATAATTAATGAAAAACAAGGCCAATTAAAATAAATAAAATAAAATAAGTTTATTTCATTAACAAAGGTAATGCCTTAAAAACTAGTACATTGGAGCCTCCATTTAAGCAAAAAATGCCTGTGTTTGGAGGGCCCGCTCTTCCATCACTATATCCATACTTTACAAGGCAGTATACAGTAACTTATCATAATAAACATTTCTTTTCTTTTCTCTTTTCAATTGCGAGTTACACTTGCAAAATATCAACTTTACAACTTTACTGATACTGACTGATTTGCAACTTTATTCATTATTATTTTTGTTGTTTGATAAAGCGGCCATAGTAATACACGCACTCTATTAAAAATTCAGCTGTCTAACTGTTCCGGTTTATGAGATACAATCCGGTGACAGACAGACAGACGGACGGACGGAGGGACAGCCGTAGCCGAGTCTTAGTAATAGGGTTCCGTTGGTTACCTTTCTGGTACGGAACCCTAGTAAAAGTGTTTAACGTCAAGGAAAGTCCCCTTTTCTTTGCTTGTCGAATATTATAAACATCTTGGCTGGTCTTGTTACAAAATCAACGAACTGTTAAAATCAAAAGGTGTGCTTAATATGAATAATTGCTATCGTCATCATCATCACTTCAGCCATAAGACGTCCACTGCTGAACACAGGCTTCCTTCAATGAATGATTGGGGGGAGATGCCAATACCCGCCACGCTTGGCAGACAGTTCGGCGAGCGCAGTTTATAATACCATTTCTCACGCAGACGCTGTGCTGCCCGTCTCGTGCTACAGGAATTAGTCGCCTTTTACGACACGCCTCCTGTTGGCGGTGGGGAAGTGTATCCTTTACGGCCGTCCCCACACGGCAAGGTCTCAAACGTGTTGATTAAGCTAAAATAGCTTACAAAAATAGCATGGGTACAACCACGAGTGTACAGAAAACAGCTCGTCAACCTACCACAAAACATTTAATTTTCTCAATTGATCTTGATCTTTACACTGTCGGACTTAAAAGTTGAAAGTCGGTTTAATGACCTTTTACTTTTTGGGTAGATTTACCTGACGTTGAGTGTACCTACAAGATTGAACTTAATCGATTTGGCTACTACTTGACCTAGCTCGTACCATTTGCGCTACTTGCGATAGCTAGCCGTTGACTCTCAGATACTGTACATTGACGCTTTATTTTTATTATTTGTAAAAAAATAAAAACCGACTTCAAAAAACTAAAACGCTAAAAATAATCTTAACACTTAAGTACCTAATCAGTTACTTTTGGAGTCGGTGCAAACGAAAACATTGGTCTCTCATTGACTGGCACCGACTCCAAAAGTAACTGATTAGGTACTTAAGTGTTAAGATTATTTTTAGCGTTTTAGTTTTTTGAAGTCGGTTTTTATTTTTTTTATAAAATTAACTTATTTCATCCATTTTAGTGATAAATCCTAATCAAAACAAATCTTACGAGTGCAAACATAATTTAACTGCTGAACACCGATTTCATTTCCTGTTTTTCCACCCTTAGGGGTGAAATTTTTTTCAAAAATTTTTATTATAGTAGTATCTTTGAAGTATAATCTATTCATTAAAAAAAGAATCATCAAAATCGGTCCACATTTGGCA
Source organism: Anania hortulata (assembly GCA_963576865.1). Classification (NCBI taxonomy): domain Eukaryota; kingdom Metazoa; phylum Arthropoda; class Insecta; order Lepidoptera; family Crambidae; genus Anania; species Anania hortulata. The sequence continues at coordinate 3,071,653 of OY756399.1, read as the reverse complement.
GAGATATAGGTAAGATAGATACTAAAATCAGTTGGCGTGGTACGGAGTTTATGCAATGTTTGATGATTTTCTTATAGATCCCATCATCAGAATTTAACCAAATTTCTATGGGACCATTCTGAAAGTATTACCTTTCAAACAAAAAAATAATTATCGAAATCGGTCAACGCAGTAACGAATGATCGCTGAACATACATAAAAAAAAAAAAAAAGATACTGACGAATTGAGAACCTCCTCCTTTTTTGAAGTCGGTTGAAAATTATCATAAATAATCGAGAATATTATCAAAAATACAAAAAAATACAAAAATCTTTATTGCTTCATTAAAGTTTTTAAAAGGTGTTAGGTTGGTTTCCCCTTTTGAGTATAACAACTCGTAACAGGGAGTGCTGCTCTTTCTGAACAACAAGTAAATAAAATATAATTCACATAGCAGAAACATGAAGCATTATAATTATAGTTGCTTAAATAACTAGATGTACTAGGTCATTTTCAGCATGTACGAAACATTGTTGTTTTAGAATCAGCAATTGAGTTGATTTCAGTTTTTTAACTAAACAAATTAAACAACATTTACAACACCATAACTAACGCACTCCATACTAAAAAGACATAACATTAAATTTGTATCTTTGTGAGTTTTAAACTGAATCTGAAAATGAAAATATGTGACCGATGTTTCAGCACTCGTACATTCATCAATAAAATTAGTTTGTAGGTATAAAAAAGAGCTGAAAAATTATAAAATTATCTTTGAATCAAGGTAATGTTCTTATTATTTGTTAAATCTATCATCTACTTAAGTCAATTTTAACTAGAGATCAAAGGAAGAGGCTAAGATGGAACGACCTTAAGATCCGAAATACCACACTTTGATGTGTTTTTGTTTTATACAATACTTATGTGATACACCAAGATTTGGTAAAATTTTAATAAGACCTATTTGTATTTTTATTAGTAGTTTCTAACTCGATATTGTTAACAGAAAATCTACCAAGATCCGAATCCGGTTGTTGCAATTTTTTCCGTTTAACCTACTTCTGAAAAAAAAAAACATTTTCATCATGTAACTTGTCTCGAAAGACCAAATGAAGTCACGAAAGACCTAAGATAATTCGGAGGTCCCAACTAGACGGAACTGGCACGAGATAGAGACAAGTGGCGAGATTCGATGTCAAAGGCCAAGATCCACTTTGGGTCGCAGAGCAAACGAAGTAAATAAGTATGAACCTCGTCCTTTTTAAAGTCGTTAAAAAGCTGCAGGTAATAATTTTGTATAGAAAAATATTGTAGTCGTCAATGTATACTTACATCATTTTTACTATCGTCTAATAACAAGAATGTATGAAGGCTGCACGGTTACTGTAGAGTGCCCAAATCAGTGGAACGATGCCAGTGCACCCACATATGAGGACGCAGCCTTTTTCTCAGTGCCGATGCAATTCGGTAGCGAAGTGGTAATGCTTTGAACGCTACTTTGCTTTGATATAGTTCGCCTTTGTGTTTCAGTCTCGGCGAGATACTAATCGAGTTTGTTTTTTAGGCGAAATAAATCAACTATGCAAATTGGTTTAATTTTGAAAAGACTTATTTTCCACAAGCGATGAAAGAAGAGCTGAATACCTGTAATGGGTGTCAACCCATTTAAATATTAATGTACTTACTGAAATAGACAATGTCTATATTTTTAGTAAACATTTTAAAATGTATATTCATTTATTCACCATACAGTATTGTCAGTAGGTAAAGATGTTGTCTATGTCCAAATTTGAAAATACAGGGTAACATTGCAAAGGCGTGCCAAATTTAAAAAATAAGATCTTGGGAACAATATAAAGAGGCGTCTTAATCGTTATTATTTTAAGGGATCGTATGTTACGAAAAAAATATCTTTAAAATATCCGAAAATAAATTCAATAGAGAGATTACGAAAACCGCGCGGTCATTCATCAGAGGCATAGGTACGGGGAGTTCGCAAGGACCTTACGCAATGCACATACGTTGTAATTTTTAAAATGTAAAAATCGAAAAAAAAAAAAGTTTTTTTGCATAGTTCGATTAAATTACTGATTCTGAGCCACTCCTGAAGATTTGGCACCTTTAGGCCTTAAACTAACAACATCATTTTTTTGTCGGCTAAAAACCTGACGATGATTGATTTATTTATTCAAACTTTATTGCACAGGTGAGCACGATTGGCGGACATAATGCTATACAGCATTCTCTATCAGTCAACCTTGAGGTAAGGCAATGGTAATAAATCTAATTACTAGGAAATCACATTCTTTCAATAAAGTAAACTATTTTGTTTTTACCTTAACATTGTTTTTAGGGTTCCGTAGCCAAATAGCAAAAAACGGAACCCTTATGGATTTGTAATTTGTTTGTTGTCTGTCTGTCTGTCTGTCCAAAATTATAAGAACTATACTGTTGAACCTTAGTAAGTAGATGTATTCCGTAAACCGCATTAAGATTTTCACACAAAAATAGAAAAAAAAACAATACAATTTCTGGGTTCCCCATACTTAGAACTGAAACTTAAACATTTTTTTTTCATCAAACCCATACCGTATGTGGGTATCTATTCAAAAATGATATTGAGGTTTCTAATATAATTTTTTTCTAAACTGAATAGTTTGCGTGAGACACTTACAAAGTAATAAAATGTGTGTCCCCCACCCCCTGTAACTTCTAAAATAAGTAAATGCTAAAACTAAAAAAAATATATGATGTACATTACCATGCAAACTTCCACCGAAAATTGGTTTGAACGAGATCTAGTAAGTAGTTTTTTTTTCAATAAGTCATAAATCGTAAAACGCAATGTTATGGATTTCATTTTGCAATAAAAATACCATAACTATGAACCGATTGTCGTGATGGGTGAACCTCAACTTATATGGGTGCCTACAGGTTTGTACGGAACCCTCGGTGCGCGAGTCCGACTCGCACTTGGCCGGTTTTTTAAAATGGATTCGGATGAGAACTACTACTCCTAAACTAGAACATGTTTAAGCGAACTTACCTTAACAAATTGGACAAAGCGTTATTTACTTTTTATAAAAAATCCAATGTTGTAACTTAAAGATAACCTTCTCTCTATAGTTAGAACTTCACCACGTAAATAACTACAAAATAAACGTAAACGCAATCAACTATTCAACAGACTGCGTGCTCATTTAATTTTCAGTAAACGTTGGTCATAATTCAGGCGCATATTTTATACGGAACCGCTGCCCGAAAAGCGTGCGTCAAAGATTCCACGATGTTCAGTGGTGCTGAAAAAGGCTACGTTTCTTTCCTATACCATTTTTCAAATCTTATGTGGTCATTTTCCGATAACAGTATGGAATAACTCAATGAACAATCATATAAAAATGACAGATACCAAATTCAAATGTAATATTTTGTTTATTTTTAATTGTAACAGTATTTATGGCCAGAGCAAGTATTTTTAAATGTTAAAAATGTTATGTTTTCAAATAAAACGCGTTTTCGTGAACAGTCTTTTATTCATGAACTTTGACCCCGTTCTTAACCTTAGTGATTTTGCCAATTTTGAGTGTTTAGAGAAACACGCCTATGAATTATACATGTTTCCGTGTTAGGTAGTTAGTGAATTTTTAATGTTAACAAACAAGTCGGAGTTATTAAATTATTATACTTCGTTCTGTTTTACTCTGTATAGTGTCCAACTTTTGAGACAACAGCTACAAGGAATAACGAGTAACCCCAAGCAAAGTAGTAATCATCATCATCATCATCATCATGACTGATTTCCCTTCACTAGGTCATTAAAGTGCATATAGATCGCACCGCAAATACGCCTTACGCGCACTTTGCTCTCATTGCGCAATACACAAAAGGTTCGCCTTTATACGCGTAATAGGCCTATTTTACATTCAACATTACTGTAATGTGTTATCTTTCAGTGTACGTTGATATTGAAAGGTATGTAAAAATAATTTTTAACCCCTCGAATACTCGTAAAACCATAAACACTAACTAACTATATTCTTCCGTTTAGAATATTCTAACACGGATATACGGTCAACACTGGGCTAACAAAATACTGCGCCACTTCATAACTTCGCGCAACCGAAGTTGTAAGTTATCTACCGCATAGCAATACTCGCGTCGCAGGCGTTTAGAATATTTAGTGTTTAGCCTAAAATACTAGGTGTGGACATTCGTTTAGGACGGTTGTTTGATAAAACTTTGTTTAAAAAAAACGGGCAAAAAGTCAAAACTATGTTTGCTTGTTAAAGGAAGATCAGATTTTTGCTTTACTTTTACAAAATTAACCAAGGATGTGCACAAAAAAAAAAGTTTCATTAAAGTACCGCCAGGCACTGACATACAAATCAGCGTTTACTTTTCGCTTGCATAAAGTAAACGTTTGTTTTTTTTATGGTGTCCCATTATAAGCCCGTCCTTTTAAAGTGACACACGTTAAAGATAAAAGAGGAAAATGTAATAATATTTGAAGTCAAAGTTGGAAACGATATTTCTGAGTACAACTTAATTTATGTATGATGTTTTAAATCAGTCACACCTGCAATAAGTCCGGCTGCATATTGCAATTTGTTTTACGGACTAGTCTTTTAGATAAGATACGTTATTTCCCAATCGGCTGCAACATTTACCCTGCCTACTCTATATTTACGTTATTATTTTATTGGCTGCAGATGTATTACCCTAATATTACAATGGAGTGTATTTTATCAAAACTGGGCCCGTAATTTCGACAAAGCTGGGTTGAAAACAGGTAAGTTTGAGTGATTTATGGATTCTCTTGTTTATGCTGAGAGCACACTAAGAATTCTTAGTATTACTTCGTACCTGTAAAGTGTTTTTAAGTAGTCTAGACACTATCAAATAGTAGTGGATAGTCAATATCACCGTAAGCTGACTATTAATGTCTAATAATAATAAAATAAATAAATACATTGTTTTCACAATCACACCAATTAGCTAGCCCCAAACTGAGCAAGGCTATGGCGACTAGATAACGGATCATCATCATCATCATTTCAGCCATAGGACGTCCGCTGCTGAACATAGGCCTCCCACAGTGAATTCCAAATTGGCCGGTTGGAAGCGGCCCGCATCCAGCGGCATCCTGCAATTTTTACCAGGTCGTCTGTGCTGCGCTTGCCGGTACTTGGCCTCCGTTCCAGAACCTTTCTGCCCCATCGGCCGTCAGTTCGACGTGCTATGTGACCCGCCCACTGCCACTTCAGCTTGCTAATCCATTGGGCTATGTCAGCGACTTTTGTTCGTTTACGAATCTTCTCATTCCTGATTCGATCTCGCACAGAAACACTGTACATAGCCCTTTCCATAGCACGCTGTGCAACCTTGAGCTTTCTTATGAGAACCATAGTGAGAGGCCACATTTCAGTTCCATATGTTATCACTGGTAACACACCACTGGTTTTAGACTTTCGTCTTCAGGCACTGAGGTATTTTGGACGAGAAAACGAGAAGATAACGGATAATCATACTTAAATACTTTTAGAAAGAAAGAAAGAAAGAAACGTTTATTCGACTCACAAGAGAGAAAAAAATAATACACAAAACAATATAAATTAGATGTGTCGAAAAGGTGCCCGCTTAGCATTTGTCGTGACAGCCACGGACTTATCACGACGCTGATTTTCGGCGGGAACCTCCGACGCTGGAAAGCGCAGCGTATGCAGCGGCACACCGGACCACCAGAGAATCCCAAATCCCTCCAACGGACTCCGGGCCCATGAGTAGCACAAAATCGGTCGGAGAAAACCCGGAACCCCCGATAGGCCGATGCACCGCCGCCCACAAGCACGGTGCCAGACGGTACAACATATTAACACGATATTATACAACATATTAACACGAAATTATACAACATATAAACACGAAATTATAGGTACACGCCACACGGTGTCACTCACACACATCCATGACTACGAACCAACCACTACACAGACGGTCGTCAATAATGTAACATCTACAGTAAAATATTTTTTTTAAAGATGTTGATATCAAATTTCTGACTACACCATAGCATTTATATGCATATGTTAACATGGGCTAGTTTCGGCTTGTTATACCATTTACCTAACACCCTGTATATCTGTGTAGTTTATCCTTTTTTTAATTAATTCATACTTAGTCATTTTTTTAGATGTATCTCCTTTATCCGTCCACAGAAAAATCAAGGCGCTAACTCAACCTTTTGTGTCTATTTTAATCTGTGCAAAAAAAATAAATAAACAACGCGTTCTACTCGTATTTAAGTGTGACCCAAGCCTTAGCAACCCTCGGTCTAATTGGGCCGAAGATATATTTGAATATTAATTGAAGTGTTTTATTAATGCTGACGTGACTTTTAGCTGTGTTTTAATTCGGACAGTTGCTCGGCTTTTGGCATATTGAAAGCAAACTTTCAATTATAGAGTTGGTAAAGTACAATTAGCGCAGCGTAGGACGTCCACTCACAAGGTGGTCAGACGACCTGGTAAGGGTTGCAGGAAGACGCTGGATGCAGGCCGCTTCCAACCGGCCAATCTGGAAGTCAATGGGGGAGGCCTATGTTCAGGAGCGGACGTCCTATGGCTGAAATGATGAAAGTACAATTATACTCGTAATTCCAATAGTCGGGAACAAAGTAATGTTTATTAATAGTGGTAACTATTACTCGCATAGTATGTTAGTAAACAAACACCGTTCCTGTTATTCCATAATACTATAAAGTCAACACTAAAAAAATGTTTTTACATAAAAAATGATAAAGTCTCCTATTACAGAGGTAGTCAAAATTGGCACCTGATACGGAGGTATTTTTTCGTGTTTTACTTACGTTGTAATGAGTACAAGTGCACGAAAATAGAATTCTGTCATCTAAAATATTATAATGAATTACATATACCTGACGTTTGAAAATACCACATGAAGCTGGTAGTAAATTATTATCAAACAGTTTGTGCCACGGCGGCGATCTGGCAGGACATTTCATACAAATGCAGAGCGACTAAGGTAATTACACTCGTATTTTGTCAGCTAAGTTTTAGGTATAAAATTAGGCGTTCATAAGTTTTTCTTATTAACACACGATACATTTAGGATTTTTTCTATTTAAAACTAGTTATGTAACTAAAATACAAGAAACAAAACAACGCCGTAATAGGGTAACCTATTTAAATTAAGATTCTAATACGGTGGTATCATCCGTAATAGGAGAAATACTGTGTTTTATTTATTTGCATATAGCTCAAAGTATAATAAACAATTTCAAGAGTTCCATGTTTATTTGAAGTCATTTTTTAATCTCGCACACTAGAAACCTTTTTCTGTGGTATACTTTATACACTAGGAAACTTATTTTAACATAGAAACAGTAACGTGTTTTGTACGAGTTCTTTGAAAAGTAAAATAAAGGGGTGTATTTTTATTTGTCAAAAACCAGTTGATTGTGTAGAGATATTAACTTGAGGTGTACAAATCTTAATGACGGAACTGGTGTTGTTTATATAAATTACTTCCACTGTTCATATAGCAAAATGTTGATGGGTCTGAATTAGGATTAAACAACACGAAATGTTTTCCTATTATGGAGTTAGTAAATTTTTGTACCTCCGTGTTAGGCTCTTTGGACACCTAAAACGGTGGACATGGCTCCGTAAAAAAAAACTGATTGGCTGATTAGTTAGTACATATCATTGGCTGTAAATTCTATCGATATTTTGACTAGATTATTGTTGCAATACTATCAAACGTCGAACAAATCTGCACGACGTCATAGACACGCGATATAATTTTAGTGTATGCAGTCCGATGCGTGCCATGCGTACATTGCGGTCGAAGCTGTGCAATTGGCGAGCAGCAAATCACAGAATATACATGTAAAATAGCAGAGGGCGTTCCTTTCAGCCAGTTGTCTACATCATTAATAGATTTAAATAAAAATTTACAAAAATAAGCATTGATAAGTCAAAATAAAAAAAACGAAACGCCTTTTTAAAATCAAACTCATAACGCGGAATAATAACTAGCGTAATTGCAATGCGCAAACTGAATCCGTCCGATGTGCCGCTGCGTCACTCGCTGCACGTTCTAGCGTCGGAGGTTCCCGCCGAAAAACAGCGTCGTGATAAGTCCGTGGCTGTCACGACAAATCCTTTTCGACACATCTGATTGTCTAATATTGTTTTGTGTATTATTTTTTTTCTCTTGTGTGTCGAATAAACGTTTCTTTCTTTCTTTCTAAATTAAAAACATTTTTATTTTAAATGGGAATCCATTTTTAGTATGTAGGACGCTATAGTATTTCGGGTTAACTGGAACGCCTGTCGCTAGTTAACATACTATATTAACAAAAGATAAAACAAAACTATATCAATTTCCTAAGAAGGGAGCGTGAAAACTGAGGCTTCTGACCGGCTGCCGTATAATGAGCTAATTATGAACGAGTTCCTTTCCCAACTCAACTAAAACTCCTGCAAAATGCAGTGACGGTCTTTGATTAGTTTGCAGTTCAAGTTATATTGTTGGACTTCGTAACTTGGTAATAGATCGGATCTACTTTGACTTGGTTGGAAAATGTACCATTTGTAACTGGTTTGTGATTAAAAAAATATTACAAGTGCGAGTTGAACTTGCGCACTGAGGGTTCCGTACTAATTTATAGTTATGTAAATAATTTGTGTGTAACGGAAATCAAGTCTCGAAAATATTCACCGATTTTCAGTTTGTTATTTTTTTATGTAACTTCAAATGGGCTAGTTTCCTAAAAAAATCTAATTAATCCGTCAGTTGGATTAACATAAAATATTGAACACGTAATTTTTCTTTTCTTAATCAAACAAAAACGATGGAGATATAGTCCGTTAAAGTTCCGCGTAACGTCACGCCTTGCGACACTTTTTAGCAAGGCGTGACGTCACTTGCTCACTTTGATGCGCTTTATCTTCATAATTTTTTGTTTGATTGACAAAAGACAAAATATGGGTCCAATATTTTTTGATAATCTAACTGACGGACTAAATAGACTAATCTTTTTTTGACCCAGGAAACTAGCCTATTGACAGTATTAATAATTTTGCCATTACTTAGGTTATATTAAAACATTGCTTCTTGGCAAATTCTAGGTCAACGGGAAGTACCATATTAATTTTGATTCCATTGAGTATCAAAATAAACGTTTATGGCGGAATAAACGGCGGTTTTTTTTTTTTCGTTAACTTAATTGATTTTTTAGAGCCTTACGAAACTGTAGACCTGACATATCGTTTTAATTTCAACTTGATACCTCTGCGCGCTTTCGAGATAAAGGGTCTTGACAGACAGACAGACGGACGGACAACAAAGTGATAGGATCCGTTTTTTTTTTCTTTTAGGGCACAGAACCTTAAAAGGCCAAGTGCGCGTCGGGCTACACGTAACTAAGGGTTTACGGAGTGATGCCAGATTGGGTATTTTTCACGCAATTCTGGGTAAAAATTTTGATCCTGGAGAAATTTTGGAAAAATCAATTTTTTGAGTCTCTTTGAACAGTTTTAAAGTATTTTTTATAATTAATTATTAATAATTTTGTAGTGGCCAAACATTTTATATAAATCAGCCGATCAGCTGTTGTAAGTTATGGGTTACCCTTTTTTTATTTCGATGTTTTTTCCTAAACTTATTGTTTAAATAATGAGCAGTAGAATCACTTCCTAAACGGTAGTATTAACTAATAAAAAAGGACCTTATCTTTAGGCCTTCTACACATAAACCTGTTTTATTTGTCAGACAAGCAATTAAGTTTGATATTTTTTATTTTCAGCGGTTCAAACCTATTTTTTTTAACACGGTAACTTGAACTATGTTTTTTTTTTCGTAACAACTGACTACTAGTGAAAATACGCCGTTGACCACGGGCAAAAAAATAATCTGGGCCTTTGGGTAAAAGTAAGGAAAATAGTATCGTTTTGGAGAAAAAAAAATTCAAATTTGGGGAGAAATAGAAAATCATTTCTTGCAACCCTGGGTTTACGTCATAAATAGGTACTACTCATTACTACTACCCGTTTTACATAATTAACAACTTCATCTTAGTATTTTTTTCTCCAAGTTCATTTTATAAGTTTACTCGGTATGTAAAGCCTATAACTTTTAACAATCGTTAATGTACTGCTTTCGTGATTTTTTTCACATTTCTCAAAGCAACTAGCTGGCAGACACTTGGCTTTAACAAAAATGCCAATTAAAGCTTAATATAGCGCCATCGGATCTCTGAATTGGAAAATAGTTTCTTTACAGACACAGTATTTTTAAACGACTTATTCCATGACACCTAACACTATGAGGTAGTCAAGAAAAAAAAAAACTATTCCTATTTTACGGGGTTGGGGTTTAGCCATTTTTATATACATTTATTTTTATTTTATGCGGTATGTGTGTGAATATGTAAATAATACCCATTCCAATTACATCTTTCCAGTACTAAGACATTATGAGTTAAGCCGCGGACGGACAGGGACAGAGACGGTTATGGAAAAACTATGGGGAACCCTAAAAATGAGACTAATTATTTTCTCTAAAGATAGGCCTATGCCTGTCTATATTATAGCGACATTTGCAAATCTATATTTCACACGAAGTTGCTATTAGGTTTTCTCCGGAACCTTGTATAGTTTTAACTGGACCGACGTCCATCCACCTACTAGGGGTATGCAGGGTTATTTTTATTACATCAAAAACCTCCTTGGGGCTGATTCTGGTGCACAAACACAACAAATTTTTCTATGGGGCCAATATTGGAATTTAATGAATGCATACATTGCATTTTCCCTCGGTGCGCGAGTTGTGTAGGTAACACAAACTTTAAGGTAAGTATATACCTACCTAATTAGGTATAATATAATAATGTTTGCCCATAACGGGAATCAAGTAATAGAAGATTTTTACCGCTTTTTTTTTAGTTTTTTATTAAAAAAAAGTTGAGGTTGGAAGAGCAGTCGCCCGGATAGCGACAGGTCGTGGGTTCGAATCCCATCAGAGGCAGTTGAAATTTTTTTTCAAGTAAAATTATTTTCCTTGATTAAAAATGTGATCTTAACTTGAAATAATAAGTGTTTGGTTTTTTCCTTTATTTGTGTTAAAGATATTATTCCTTGACAAATTTTGTCAACAGGAAGTACCCACTCTATACGTTTTGATTCTCTTGCGACTGCAAAATATACGGCATAAGCGATCGTATCTATTGATTGCGTTAACTAAGAAGTTTGATTTTTCACAGCTTCAAAAAATGGTAAACGCAATGGAAATAAATTTCAACTTGAAACCTTCACGCGTTCCTGGTGAAAACGGTATTGACAGACAAACAGACTGAGAGACTGACAACGAAATGATCCTTTAAGGGAACCCTTTTTTTTTGAGGAAAGAAACCCAAAAAAAATGTTTTGCTGAAATGGTTTTTAAACGAAATACCTTACAAACTTAATAGCAAATAGTTCCATAGTTAAGCAAACTTTACGTCACATACACAAAGCAAGTAGGTAATCGTATTATATCAAGATCAAAGTTAGAGTCCAAGAAATTATTTCCAGGTCATAAAACTAGACTGAACTTCGGCCCCTCCATCGCAATTGTTATTGGTTTGTTGATAAACAACAACTTTACCTATAAATTAAGTTCAGAACTATATAACTTGAGACTTGGGTTTTATTCGGCGAATTCTGGCATTGTAATGTTATTGTACTGGCAAAACGCAAAACTAACAATTATTACTATAAAAATGTACCTAACACCTTTTTTCATCACTTGACGATCTCCGTTGCTGAGAGGCGAGCATACTGGACTTGGTGTCGCTATCTCTGAGGTTCCGGGTTCGGATCCCGGTCAGGTCAATGTAGAAAAATAACTTTTCTTTATTGCCTCGGGTTTGGGTGTTGTGGTACCGTCGTTGTTTCTGATTTCTGTAACAAGTGCTTTGGCTACTTACCACAGGATCAGAGCAATGAATGTGATGTGGTCCAATATTTATTTATATTTATATCATCATTATTTCACCCATGGGTCGCGTCTGCTGAATATAGGCCTTCCCCAGTGAATTCCAGATTGGCCGGTTGATAGCCCAACGGATTAGAAACCTGAAGTAGCAGTGGGCGGGGCACATAAACTAGAACTGACGGCCGATGGGGCAGAAAGGTTCTGGAATGGAGGCGACGTACCGGCAAGTGCTGCATAGATCGTCTATCCACAAGGTGGACAGACGACCTGGTAAAGGTTGCAGGAAGCCGCTGGATGCACGCTTGTATTACCTAGTCATGCCAACTTATGCAAAATAAACTACCGTCACCGATTACTTAATAGGTAATTTCTTCTACTATGCACGACACACACATTTCGAATCAAAGTCAAAGTCAAAAATCACTTATTCAATTCAGGACAAAATTGCCACTTATGAACGTCAATAATAACATTATAGGCCCTTAGCGGGCCAGAACATGTCTCCTTATGTTTTGGGCCCTACTAGCGCTTCGAGACAAGACACAGACAATCTGGCAAGTGCTGAGAAGAAACGCCGGAACAAACTCAGTCAACACTAGCGTGTCGTCGTCGTGTGCGTTAATCACCACTAGAATAACGTGTAACTTTCGATTAAACTCAGATTTTTTAATCGTAACAAACTTAAAGGTAGTACAAGTAGATCTCAAACTCAAACCGTTTATAGCAAACTAGAGGGCTTGTATAACACATAAGGTTCCTAAAACGTTAAACATACACATCTATACACAATCGTTGGGTAAACGGGAGCGGAGACTGACGATATTAGGAAGATAGCTGGTAGTTGCTGGATCGTGCTCTTTGGGGAGGCTTACATCCAGCTGTAGACTGCAATAGGCAGACATAATGATGATGATAAATACAAAATTATATTTTCAGTTCGTGCCGTGTGGGGACGGCCGTAAAAAATACACTTCCCCACCACCAACAGGAGGCGTGTCGTAAGATGCGACTAATTGTTGTAGCACGAGACGGGCAGCAGCGTCTGCGTGCGAAATGTTATAAAAAACTGCGCTTGCCAACCCGCCTGCAAAGCGTGGCGAGTATTGGCAATCCCCCCTGCCCCCAAGTCATTGGGGGTGGCCTGTATTCAGCAGTGGACTTCTTATGACTGAAATAATGATGATGATGAGAAATATTTTCAGTGTTAAAGAGAGCAAAACAAAATCCTTAGCTCCTAATTTGGAACGTTCAAACAACGCTACAAAATACACCTATTCACTAACCTCAGCTACGATACTGGATGTCATGATATTATAGCCCACCTTCCCATTTGTCCCCAACGACCCCATTTAACCTACAATCCCATACACAAGGCAGTTCCTTATTGCTGTAAGGTGCGGAAAAAATAAACCCTCCGTTGTCGATGGGCATATCAATTGCTGTCAGCGACAGAGACGTAGCAGGAACCTTCGGCAATAATGCTGATTGATGACGCCTGCTACATGTTACACTTACAATAGCCATATGCGTAAGTTAGGAGGACCTAGCCTCTTTAAGTGAGGACTTTTGAAAGGAACAATATTGCTCAATGTACAAAAAAATTTGAAGGTTTCACAAAGATACTTGCAAAGTTTTAAATCGCTACGACAATTTTTAAAGATAACTTTTAAGGTTTAATTTTATAGTAATTTAGAAGTATAGCCGTTTTTTTATAAACTGTGTTGAAAGAATTTAATATTATTGAGATCTGAAATGTTATTGTAACAATTTATTTCCATCTAGAAACATAAGTAAGCAGAAAAGCGTTCGAACTAGATTCAACTTTGCAACTTACTTTACTAATGCAGAAAGAACAACGCTGTAAATTCAAGGCGTTATCGAAGCCGTGGGAGAAATCACTCTTTTTCTAAATCCATTCAACCTACATATAAATATGCACTCTAACTTAAGAACTGAAGGTTGAATTTTCAGAAAAGTTGCGTACTTTCAGTATGATCCGTGAATATTCGTTCATCTCAGCATTTTTCCGTCACTGAACACATTTTTCTAATACCCAACGTGCCATTAAGTAATGTGTTAATGTCCTCAGGCCTTTGTGCAATACTCTTGACGTGGCAAAATTTGATTTTGTGACGCTTTTTATTCGTTATCGCATTTTGATACATTTACTCAAATAGTAGTCGGGGAATAAACATTAATGTACATCTTATCAAGTAAGTAGTCTTTTGTATTTTTTGACAAAGGAAATTAGATATTTATATAGTATATTATAATGTAATTTTTGAAATTTTAGACTTGGTCAGCGTAAAAAACATAACTCCCATCTAGATTGGCGTAATGACAATAATGACACAGTTATTCGTCTTGAATGCAATGGGTTTGATTTTTGTTTAGGGTCAAGTGGTTAGACAAAACGGTTTTTTGTAAGTAGGCATGGTTCTATGTGTGCTTAAGACGTCTCTGACATACTTGTGTTATAAAATACCATACGTTTTTAATAATAATCATTGAGGAAAAAAAATTAAAACATTGTTTTAATATTTTCAACAAAAAATAACAGACAGGTTCATTAAAATGTCCGCTCTTCGTAGTTTTAATTTATAGAATTTTTCCTCATTTCGTTAAAATATTTAGTAATAAAATGTAGGTAAGTACAGTTTACAAAAAAGTAAACGTTATTTTAAGGCATACAACCAAAAAGAAAGTTTTACTTTATTTAATAGTGTTAGGTTCTTCGAGGTTGTGGACTGTTTGAGGTCGGTTTACAAATAAGTAGTCCAGGCTTGGCACAGTCAAAACTATTTATTGATTACTTTCATTACGGACACATTGTTTAATCTATCACAGCGTCTGGGGAAGAGAGTTATTGAACGATACAGAGACAAAAAGAGCTGTTCAATACAGACTATGTATATGATATCATAGACAACTTGTGTTGCTATCAACAAATAGTATGGTTATACCTATTAATAATAGAAATATCAAATATTTGACGTATTGGCGGTTAGTACAGTAGGACCTATCAACTCTCACCGACACTAGAACAATACAGTTACAGATTATATAAGATAATTGTTGTCGGAAATAAATGACATTTCTACTCTGCTGGGTATGGGCTACGGACGGACAGAATACGCTTAGATAGTAAAGAGTTAATGGCAAAGCTTTGGTACAGAACCCAAAAAAGATTGAGCTCATTCTACCTACCTGTTCTGTAGCATTACCGAATAATACGAACTCAGTTCGGGAATTTCGCTTCTTTCGCTTTCACCATATTTGCAATATGTAAGGCCGGAAATTGCTTTTTTATGCCATACAAGTTTCTCTTCATCCTTTCCTATTGCATTATAGACCTGTGACGATTTGCCTTGTGCCACCCGTGAAACTACCGATTTTCTGGAACGGAGTAATGGGGGTCGCACTAAGGGTTAATGGGTTTCTGATTTACCTTTTTAAACATTTTGTTTGATGTTCTTAAATAATATTTCCAGAACTCGTTACTGTTTTGTTTTAAAAAGGCTTATGATAAATTAACCCATTTGTAATATAAACGGAACAGACAATGAACGGGTCATATAATAGATATTGAGAAAATGTGAAGAAAATATTTATTTCATAAACTATGATGGTTAAAGAAAAGTTTAATTAAGTGCTTTAAATTTATTATCCCCATCATCACCTTTTATTTCGTGTTGATCCTTCGCTCCATAGTGTGTTTTATCTTGGATTTATTTTAATTTGTAACTGCGATAGCTTTTATATCTTTGACCAATAAAAAGTTTTGTTTTGTTCCTTGAATATAAAAAATAAAAACTAGTCCAAGCATCCGTTTGAATACATAAGAAATCTTAAATTTTTAGTAGATTTAAAAAATAGTATCAATAAAACTAGTTATCTTTTTTTGTTCCTTGAACAAATAGTGTTGCGTATGTGTGCCCCATAACCAGTTCCTTAGTTGGGCTCTGTGTGAGCGAACATGACGTCCTTATACAGAAGAAATATTTCAGGATGAAAATAAGTGGTATTTCTTTGCTGTTCGTACTAGAAATCTTAATACACACTTAAAAAAACGAAAACACGTGTCGGAATTCCAGTCAACATTCTGAAACAGAAAAAAATACGTATTTTACGACAAAAGCAATGCTTTAATGTGTTTTTGACTATAAGAATTTCACTTTTCTATTATTGTTTCTAGAATGGAGTCGACAGGCAATATATAGGCTGTTGTTTTGGGAATTTGGGGCAGTAATATTGTAGCTTAGTAATTATTTAGCTTTGGCCGTGTGGGGACGGCCGTAAAGAATACACTTCCCCACCGCCAACAGGAGGCGTGTCGTAAGAGGCGACTAATTCTTGTAGCACGAGACGGGCAGCAGCATCTTCGTGCGAATTCTTTTAAAAAAACTGCGCTCCTCAACCCGCTTGCCAAGCGTGGCGAGTATTGGCAATCCTCCCGATGATAAGTCATTGGGGGATGCCTTTGTTCAGCAGTGGACGTATAATGGCTGAAATGAATGAATGATGAATGAATTATTTGGCTTTATGACAGTCCACCCGGCGAAATTCGATACTTTAGGATAACTATATTGAGTTAATTTGACAAAAGTTTGAAAGCGATCAAAGTTTTGTCTTGTTTTTTTTTCTTCTAAGAGAGTCATCATCATCATCATCATCATCATTTATCAGCCATAGGAGTACGTCCACTGATGAACATATGCCTCCTATGATGACTTCCAGATTGGCTGATTGGAACCGGCCTGTATCCAGCGGCTTTCTGCTGCAGGATGGGAAATGTAGACAGACCACCTGGTAAAGGTGGCTGCAACCTTTACCAAGACGTTGGTCTGTCTGTAACAGGCGTTTTATATTTATATATTGTTATTTTTTTTTGTATTTTTCCAAATCTATTGATGATGTAGATAAACTGGCTGAAGGAAACGTTCTCTGTTAATTTACATACTGTATAATATGCATTTCTAGGACTCTAGAACACACAGTAAAAAAAAATCCCAAGACGAAACCTACGCAAGTTGAGTCGCTGGCAAAAATGGACATGGTTGAGTGCGTTCATTGGATAGTAAAGAGAAACCTAAAACAAAAGAAAGCAAACAACTCTATCGTACATTTAGGTAATCGACACCAAGGTCAACCCCTATAATCGCCTGTTTGTGTTGGCGTCTCAAACGTCGGCCACCATTAGAACGGTGGGAAAATCCCTTTATTTACTCAGCCGCGGCTCTACGGGTTAGGGAGAGTTTAGTCGGTGCTACCTAAGTGTACTTAAGAGCATATTATTACAGATTTTTGTAGAGAACATCAAATGTTTTTACGTTTATTGTTAGGAATACATAAATAATTTTTTTTTTCTCTTTAGCACCTACCTCGAACCACATTACCGGAATATCAAATAACAGTAAAGTAAACAATTATGTATGGTTGTCTTCTACCTGAAGGTTGTCTGGAAGAGAGCGATAAGACCGCCTAAATTGTACGTCTTTCTGTAAAAATCATGTGTAATTGACTTGTATGGTGTGCAATAAAGTATGCTTTATACGTCCCACTGCAGGGCACAGGCCTCAGCTCAACTATGAAGTGGTTTAGGCCATATTCCACTACGTGGGCTTAGTGCAGATTGGTAGAGAGATGTTATAAGGCCAGTGACTTAACCTTACTAACGAATACCGAATAGTTACTGAATATAGGGCAAAATACTCAATTTGAATCTTCGGCGTTTGTTTCAGCAATCGCATTTAGCGCCCTATCAAAATTTCTGTAAATACAAAAATTACCAATCTTGTTAATTCTCTGAAAGTTGTGTTAAAATGTCTCAAACTAGAGTTTTAATAAATATTTGCACATTGTGAATTTTCTGGCTACTTTTTGTTACAAAGAAAATAATTGAACAAGGCGACTAAGATGAACTCACTACTCATTTACATTGACCTAATTTTAATGATTGTTTCTTCGTCTTGACCCTAATTTTCTCATTTCGATAAAACATATTTACTACACTCGATAATGCAGTTAAATTATTTGTCGGTCTCATTGACTTATTAACATTACACACTGGGTTGAAATGTCGGTTCATGTTATTCAGAAAAACTAAATTTCAAAATTGTCTTGGCTGTGGGTGTGCTAGGACATGATTCAGGCAAAATATTTTTTTTGGTACTTGGCAACACAAGAATGCTAGTTTTTTATGTCAAACTGTAAAAATTTATGTGTTGTCGTGTCGGACGTGCATGTCCACTTGGACAAAAATCAAAATGTCTCATTTGGGAGTTTTCTAAATTTACAATTTGGACATTTGATTTTTCGACTATTCCTTTGAGTTATTTTGAATTTCCTTTTTACTAATGCACAGCAGTTTATTTTATATATTACTAGCTGTCCCGGCGAACTTCGTACCGCCTCTTCATTTTTTTTCCCGTGTTTAGAAAGTTATTTTGCTATTCAGGGCGGAGACAAATCCAACAAATCAAAGATCATGAAAATCGATCCAGCCGTTCTTGACTTATAAATGGTGTAACTAGCCCGACTTTATGTTATTATATAGATTGTGTGCTTGCCTAGTCTTCTGACTTTCTTCTCGATTAAGTTTAAAGCAGTAAATTGTTCTTAGTAAGTCTATCCCAAATAACGATCCACTTTTACCATCTTGAAGAATGTATCTTTATTATGGATAAAACAATAAGAATACCTTTAAGCAATAAGATGATATAGATGAAGTAATTTGTAGATGGCCCCTAAGGGATATGTCATTGGCACATAAACATTGTGTTTTTGACTTCTCTTGTTTGAGTTTTGGTACCTACTCCTCTCATTGTTAATTCATTAATTTCTTTATGATACTGTTTGGTAGTTGACTTAGCTAGTTATACATTTATTTCTTCATATGTACAAGTGTCTATTAATATAAGTACTCAAACACATACCTTTTATAAGTTTAGGGCCTGTAATATTGTTTTATCCCCTCAGTATAACATTTTTAATCACACTTTTTATCTTGTCAGCATTATCACTGTAAGAATTGCTGGTGTAATGCTCTAGTACTATTCAATATTTGTGAAATAAATGCAACATTAATTCTTGTTTGTTCCCTTAATAAAGATAAAATAAATAAAAAATGTATAACTGTTTGTTATAACCTAAATGAAGAAAATAAATACAAATGATCATTGGCATATTAAATGTTGTTGCCGATAACTTATTTGTGTAGACCTCTTGATAACCACTAACGATAGCATACGGGTGGGCAATTTAGACGGGCCTGACAAATTGCGTTTTTGAGAAGATGACTCATTAATTGTCGTAATGACACAGTTCAAATGTCTGAAAAGAACGTTCACATTGAATGCAAAGGTTTCCGAATTTGTTTTACGGTGCGTGATTTTTGCACTTCAATTGCCAATAAGTCAATGACTAAGTCAGAAGCTAATACACGAGAGCCGAAACCACGAAAGACCTGAAGCAGTTGCTGTTTTTTTTAAAATCTTAAATGCAATACAAAGTTAAAAAAACGATGTGTATAATTGGAATTGTAATCTTTTTCGCTAATAAACCTGACAAATTTATGAAAATCAGGTAGTTGTTTTTTTTCAAAAAGAGATTTGTAATTAATAAATCTATAGGCTGTTATAGAAAATCATTCAGTAGCGACA
This sequence comes from Anania hortulata, assembly GCA_963576865.1. Taxonomy (NCBI): domain Eukaryota; kingdom Metazoa; phylum Arthropoda; class Insecta; order Lepidoptera; family Crambidae; genus Anania; species Anania hortulata. The sequence continues at coordinate 3,052,015 of OY756399.1, read as the reverse complement.
TTTTATTACACACTAATTTATTAAACTGCGATATTAGTTACACATTTATTATAATCATGATTATACATAATCAAAATTATGTATATTTTAATCCAGGTTATGTGAAGAAGCAGATAACATTTTTAAATGGTTGTTCAATAAAAATAAAAAAAAGTAAACAGAACTCGATAGAAATTAAGAACCAATATCTTAAATAGGTTTTAAATTATACAAACGAGCGTGTTTTATCCGTATCTCAAACAGATACAATTATTATTCCGTATTTTCTGGGGACTTTACGCATTGTCAGATAATGTTTACAATATTTGTGTGACACACACAGTGCTAGTCAAGTGTCCAGTAAACCGTCAATTATTCCGGATATCTCACGATGGTTATCTTAATTTTGTATTATTTTTACTTCGTCATTAATTTTGTATGTGGAACCTTTGTAACTCGCGATGAACTTTACAAGTATACAAAACTTGCAACTACCACGGACGGAGAGCCATGCTTAGGAGGATGTTCACCATTCACTAAAGAATGTATTGTCAACTGGCAATGGAGAAAGAAACCATGCAACGAAGAAAACAAAGCAGCTCCCGTATTCTTCACCTCACAAGCACGTGACAGGAACAACTCGCAATGCTGGTCAAACTGTGGCAGGTTTGGTCACATCTACGATTGGTGCATTACATCTGCTGCGAATGAATGGGATTACTGCAGCTCACAAATTAGAGGTACGGCAGCTTCTACGGGAAGAAGCATCGTCGACACATACACAACAAGCAGCAGACTTTGCCAGAGTAACTGCGAATATGATTCTAAGTTTGGTTACACATGTTACTATAAACGCAAACTCTGGGCTTACTGCGCCAAGCAAGCCATATCGCGAGTGCCTACTTTACCACCAGATTTCAAAGTTGGAATATCCAACAAAATAAATTGTGAGGCTTTTGTAACTAACCTGATAAAAGATAGAGAAAACATAAGTCGTTTTGAAACAGAATACGCCGCTGATAACTACATTATTGAGGAAGCAAATGACGTTGAAACTGCTATCAAATCAGCACCAGATTCAGGAACGTTTGTTCTTAAGAATGTTGATTCAGATCCAGTGAAAAGTTATTCCATGGTAAATATTATTTTAGGGAATGGCAGCAATGTGCTAATGCCAGCTGTAATACGTGCAAAAGTTACAAGCAAAACAATAAGAAAATTTGAAAAATTAATAGATATTAGATCAAGTTTTAGTGATGAAAGTAAGGATAAGTTCAATTGGCGAATTATCGGCTATGAAATTGGTGGTTCCAGTGAAAGTTATAACTTTGCTCTTCAGTCATCTCGTTTGACAGAGGTTTGGTCTCAAATAGAACAAGCAATCAAAAAGTGGACCAGTGATACTGAAGGGTCGGTAGACATGCTCGTAGTTATTTTCTATGCAGATGAGCAGTCAATAGTCCCGAAAGCGTTTGGTGTGACCTTGTCATTCAATAACCCTGATGGGAGTGCATTTGTTTCTTGTAAGGATACAATATATTGGAATAAATAAGATTGAAATACTTTTATTCATTTTATTTTTTACGTTATTTTTTTTTTAACTCAAATAATAATTCTACTGTAACAGTAAAATTATATTAAATATAAAATTTTGCGTTTTTAAAAAATGTTTACTATTTAGGCGACTACTAACGAAGGGTTATGTTTTTGAATTTACTTTTTTCTGGTTACATTTTCATCTAGTTTTTTATATTAATATTTCTAGTCGATCAAAGTGATCTGGAAGTCAATGGGGAGGCCTAGGTTCAGCAATGGACGTCCTATGGCTGAAATGATGATGATCAAAATTATTACTGTTACTGATGGGGCTATGCTGTTTGTTGAAGAATATTACAGATTCATCAGGTAGACTGAAAAAAGCGGAAGGCACTTTGCCTTACAGGGTCTGGTAGCAGTGTGCCTTAGCGATCACCAACTGACCGTAGTGTAATAAAACCAGCAGTTATTCCAGCAGTTATTATATATATTTAAATAGTGGCAGCCACAAAACAGGTATGAGACGATACGCTCCGCTGTGGCAGCCATTTAGAACGCGCTACGCCTGCTCGACCCTCCAGAGCAAACTCACTCTAACCCAAAACCTTGCCTTTAAACAATTAAGCCCCGTACATATTCAATACCAGGCACCATTAGCATTCGTTCAAGACTAATATAAGGATCGCAGACGGTGTGTCCGGCCGTGCTGCGGTCGCTTGCACTCATGAATATTCCCGGGATAATGCCCGCGTTTAATACTAGGTGGGAACTAGGCAGGGTGAAATGTGGGGGTGTTAAAATGGCTTCATTGAGTTTCTAAGTAAAATAAAGCACAGGCAAGTAAAAACAGCTTAGCAAAGTTTACTTAATATGTTTTTAGAACAAGTACTATTTTTTTTAAAAACATAATGCTTTTTCTTTGTTGCGTTTATACTACGAGTTTAGGTATTGATAACAAACCGGCATTTGAGGTTTTCACCATTAGGTTATTAGGCCGCCATTCCTAAAATATTGAGATTTGACCCCACATATGGGGGTGTTTTCTCGATGAAATTACTCGTAGAATCCACCCTTAAAGTTTGTCGGGTCCAAAAAACTACACATTGTATGTAAGAGTAGAGAGATAAAAATATCTACATTGAAACAAAATTAAATCATCCAAATATACTTATTATCGTTCTTAGATTATCTATTGTTATATTGCTAATCAGATGAATATATACAGAAAGATTGTAGTTGCTTGGATGCTCTGATGTTTTGGCACCTACAAAAATGCTACGCAATAAGTACTAAATTACTGTAGCCAGTACTCTTACCTCAGGCATTTGCTAAAAACATGGGCGAGAAAATGAAAACTAATAAATTTTAAATGAGAACCGTTCAACTTCGAATTAATTTTATTATTTGTCGACACTACATAACTATTTGACATTACTACTATTTGTCATGGGTCTAATGATCTTAATTGCGCGTAATTTAAAGGTTAGCAAGTTTTCTACATACATAACGATGTCAGTTTAGATGTAAATTTTATATGAAAAATATTTATTTTTTACTCTTAACTCTTAGTAGTGATTTAGTTGATGTACAGTAACAGTTGGTCTCATATGGCAAGTTCTAAAGAATTCCTAGAATTTTTTAAAGATTTAAACATAATCAAATCTGAATCTGCCCTCTTAGATAAGTTATTTAAATTTAATTTAATGCAATTAAGTAAGTTTAAATTATGAGTAAGAATATTTTTATTTGGCACACAGAATTAAACATAACATTAGCCTAGTATGCATGTGGTAGCTCCTAAAAGTATTTGTTGCATTTTAGATATTATGTTATTAAAATGTATTTGCGTATGTATTAGTGTAAACCATAGACTTAGAATACGCTACGTTGTGTAAAAAGATGGTCTAAATAAATAAATATATGAATAAAGGCGATAATAATGTTTTTCCTGCCGAATAAAATTCAATCAGTTTACACATAATACAGTTACCTAGTCAGGTCATAAGTTCTGTCACATGTGTAATATGAAATAATTTAGACATGTTTATTATTTATGTAACCATTTATATAGCAAAATGAACTTAATAAAACAAAGATTCATATGTTAATAAAGTTTAATCAAAATGACCCCCGCGATTTTAAATACAGGCCTTCAATCTGCCAGTCGTCTATCGCAGCACGAACGAGGTCCATGTCAATATCGGCGGCTGCCTTAATCAAGAATGCCTTGAGTGACTTCAAATCAGGATGAGGCTTTGAGCAGGCCTTTTCCTCCAAGTGTTGCCATATCTTGTAATCTAATGGACTCAAATCTGGACTGGAGGAGGGCCAGTCTTCGTGCCGGATGAAGTCGATTTCACGCGCCGCCAGCCAGTCTTGTGTGCTTTTCGCTCTATGAGCTGGCGCAGAATCTTGTTGGAATACCCAGTGACTGTTATTAAACATGGTATGAGAAACAGGTTCCACAAGGTTCTTGAGGACTGTATTTTGATACACAACTGCATTCGTTTTTACGCCTTTCTCACAAAAATATACCTCAGTTAAGCCCCAATAAGAGACTCCCAACCAAACCATGAGCGAGGATGGAAAATGACCTCGTTGGACACGCGGAATACGGTTGCTAGCTTCTTCACTGCTGTGTGCGTACACCTTATCATTTTGTTTGTTGTAGCTCTCTTCCACGGTGAAAATGTATTTATCAGAAAAAATAATTTCCCGATGCTTTTTTCCCGCGTACCGCTTCAACAAAGAGCTGCATCTCTTCAGTCTCAGGTCCATTAAACGAGCGTCCAAACGATGTCCTGTTTTTCTTCGATATGCCCTAAGCCCTAAGTCTTCATTTAACACCCTTTTCACCGTGGTCCTACTTAACCCCATCTAAAGGGCCAACAGTTTCTGCTTACGTATGGGTTTTTTTTTAATTCGCGCCTTCACAGCTTTTATCACTGCTGGAGTCCTAACAGAGCGAGGGCGACCACTTCTTGACCTGTCATCTACACTAGAGTCTTCATTGTATCGTTTTATGGTACGATAAACGAATCTTTTGGTTATATTCAAATTTTTCAGTAAGTCGAAAATCTGAATTGGCGCGTAACCGCAACAATGCAACGCAATAACCGCGACACGGTCTTCTTTAAGTGTCCACTCCATATTTAAAAATGAGGAAAATTCTAAAAAGTACACATTTTTATTTTCATGAAAAATTCGAAATTCGAATTCAATAAACGTTTTTGTGGCCAGCATTCTAAATTCAAAAGTTTTTATTGTGTGACAGAACTTGTGACCTGACTATGTATAGGTATGCCTTTGCCTGTTCGCAAAATTACAAAATTACTATTAAGTTACTTTACATACAGGCTGAATATGAAATGAAGCGCCGTATCGAAAAAAAGGATTAAAATAGTATGTAGATTTTGAAAACGAGATTCTAACAGTGTTTATAACTCATTGTCGCCAAAAAGAGCGTTTAGATGGTTTTTGCATTAAGGGGACGAAATAGACTATGCAAAAATACTAAACATATTGAAGTGTTACATGAACCATAAAATATAATTACAACCACTTCCATTTCGTCTCCGGAGTAATACCGTTATTTAGTCCCTATGTTCTTGGCATACCATTTATAATCCTGAACCTTTCCTTTCCTTGAAAATGAGAAATTTTCGAGACCTGAGCTGGAAATATTTTGCTATGAGAACGAAAAATTGAAGTCTTATAGAATAAATTACCCAAGATTTTATTTCTGTTAAGTTTGTATGCAATATCATGGTTTTGTTGACTTTAATTATTAGTTCTAGATTAATGTGTTGTCATCTTTAAGTGTTATACAGGGTTAATTGTAAATCAAATCGCAAAAAAACATTTTCATTTTCCTATACTAAGCCGCAGACCAGCGGACATCAGTTTGTATGAAGCAGTGAATTTTTTTTAGAGAACTATGTTGGTCCCATACAAAAAGTTGCTGTATTTGATCATCAAAATCAGCCCCTAGGAGGTTGTTGATGTTTTTCAAATAGCCCTGTATAAGGTCCTAACTTATTAGTTAAATTACTTGTAGGGGGTGATCCAATAACTCAAATAAAACAACTTTTTTTATAGGCCGATACATAAATGTAAAAAAATATATATATTGTTTAAAACTATTAAACACACTTTTATGTGTGTTAGGGCCTCTTACACCACTTGCTGATAAGCTCCAAATAACTTATCTGGCACTTTTTTTAACAGCTAATGGGCTTGTTTCCCGGGTCCAAAAAAGATTATTCTATTTAGTCCGTCAGTTAGATTATCAAAAAATATTGGACCCATATTTTGTCTTTTGTCAATCAAACAAAAAATTACGGAGATAAAGATCAAAGTGAACACGTGACGTCACGACTTGCTAAAAAGTGTCGCAAGGCGTAACGTTACGCGGAACTTTAACGGGCTATATCTTCATAATTTTTTGTTTGATTGAGAAAAGAAAAATACGTTTCCAATATTTTCTGTTAATCTAACTGACGGACTAATTAGATTTTTTTAGGAAACCATTGTATGGGTTATCTGTCAAAACAAGTGCCAGGTTATCTGGAACTTATCAGCAAGTGGTGTATGAGGCCCTTAAACTCGTCAAAACGAATCAAATGAGCCCAAACATGAAGGTTTCACTAGTAGTCATTAAAGGGTTCCGATCAGTAAGATGGTTTCAATTTTTTTTGTCAACCGAATGTCACATACTAACAAATATTCTTATCGATATGACAGTTAGAAGTGGGTTAGAAAAGACTTCCAAGATTTGTTTAGTTAACTGTTATTGGTTCCAAGTGAAGTTAACAGAAGTGTGTTATAAACCACTTCTCCATACAAACTGATGTCAGCTAGTCGGTGTTATAGTAAGGAAGTGTTTTTAGGGTTCCGTAGCCAAATGGCAAAAATCGGAACCCTTATGGATTCGTCATGTCTGTCAGTCTGTCCGTCCGTATGTAACAGCCACTTTTTTCCGAAACTATTGCAACTATACTGGTGAAACTTGTTAAATAGATTTATTCTGTGAACCGCATTAAGATTTTAACACAAAAAAAGAAAAAAATTTGGGGGTTCCATACTTAGAACTGAAACTCAACAATTTTTTTTTTAACAAACCCATACGTGAGTGGTATCTATGGATAGGTCTTCAAAAATGATATTGAGGTTTCTAATATATATTTTTTCTAAACTTAATAGTTTGTGCGAGAAACACTTCCAAAGTGGTAAAATGTCCCCCCCCCATATAACTTCTAAAATAAGAGAATGATAAAATTAAAAAATATATATGATGTGCATTACCATGCAAACTTTCACCGAAAATTGGTTTGAACGAGATCTAGTAAGTAGTTTTTTTTAATACGTAAATCGTAAACCGCAATTTACCTTTCGTAATGTTACGGATTTCATTTTGCAATCAAAATACCATAACTATGACTCGATTGTCGTGATGGGTGAACTTTTACTTACATAGGTGCCTACAGGTTTGCACGGAACCCTCAGTGCGCGAGTCCGACTCGCACTTGGCCGTTTTTTTTATTTCGATGTGTCATAGAACAAAGTTGTTATATTTGATCAGTAGAATAACCCTATAGGTGAAAGTTTACGATCGTCTGGTGTAGTGGTTCGCGCTCCGGACTACAAAGCCAGCGTTTGCGGGTTCGAATTATTTATGTTTTACTTTTATTTAATTCATGAATATAATTTAATTTTAATATTGTACTAATATTTTTTTTGAGCTTGGCTTGCTCCCTGTACCTACCTGCACTGTACATTTATGAAATTTGCTGTTTTGTGAAAAAACAAAATGAATTATTTATGAAAGCAAAGGACACAAACGCAAGACTTAAAAGAGACCCTAATAGACTGGTACATCGTGTCATTGGAAAATCTGGAAAATCTTCATAAATACAGAAACAGTTGTGTTTCGATGTGTATTCGAATATACAACAAAATTCCACATGACATTAAAAAACTTAAAATGAATTTATTTAAAGCAAGATTGTACAATTGGTTAATTGATCAAAAAATCTATGACATTAAAGAATTTATTGACCGTAAGGTTTAATTTGACTATTAGTAGATTTATTTGACCATTAAGATTGTATTGTTTTAAGTGTTTAGTTTAGTTTGACATTGATAATTTTTGAATGATTTTACCTTAATTTAAAGCTTACATTTTATATTCATATACAAATTTTAACGCCTGAATAATTAATGTTTGCATGCTGATATTTTGGCAAGACATGTGCACACTATTTTGTAACATCTTTTATACCATGTACTTATGCAAATAAATAATACTATTACTATATTACTATTATCAATTGATTTTTATGCACGTATTGTAATTTTATTGTAGAAATTAACATGCCACCTTAAAATGTGGTGAGACATGACGGAATATTATGTAAAAAACATCTTAATGTACCATGTTTCATGTAAACAAATGAATTTGAATTTTAATCTCGCAAGGGGCAAATTTTCGTGTGATGAGCACGAGAATTTTGAACCCTAAGTCATGGATGTTTATAAAAGTATAAGAGTATGTTTATCCATCATCTAAATCTAATCGCCATAGTTCTTATAAGCTCTGCTTAGTTTAGGGCAAAAAAAAAGGTTTTTTAAAGCAGTGTCCAGCAGTTACTGATAATTATTATCTTGCTGATATTTTCATACACAAATGAAATTTCAAACAAAATATCAAAAATCTAAATACATTCAACCGCATCCTCATTCTCCAAGACAGTGCACAGTGATACATGCCCCAAGATTTTCGGACGCAAAATATTTTGGTAAATATCAAGTGATAAATAAGAGGGTTGACATTGACTGATCGTGGGTACATTTTGCACGGGCCTAACCGACCCCACTCTGATTCGTGTTTGTGTATGGACGAAATATTGTCTTTTGCGTACTAATAAATTAAGATGCCTGTTTATTGCTGTGACCATTCTGTTTGGCCTTTGCAAGCTGTGATTTACGCCTGCTCTATATTTCGTGTCTTTTCATGGATCCATTGTATTTGGGGTATTTAGGTTATATAGACACACTCACATTACTTATTATTTCAAATATTTTTTATGTGTGACCACTATCAACGATAAATTGGGCAGTGTTATTGTCAGCTTACAAAATCTGAAAGATTTTTTTTATTTGGCCAAAGAGAAATCATGAAATAGTGCTAATGTCTAACCTTTATTCTACTAGCGTCTAAATCTAAAATAAATCTAAATCTTAGTTAAAATAGTACTTTAAGAACACATTAATTTAGATTAGCATTATTAAAAGACTGCTCAAGCTTTAATATTTTAAAGTCAAGAAAATACTTATCTGAAATATTAGAAAAATTACTTTCGTCGTTGAAACTTTCAAGAAATTCAAAGTAATTGGTGCTCAAGCGCAATCATTCATCACGATCCATCTTCCGTGGCGCGCTCCGTACGTACGGCGTTTAGCGAGCACGATACACCGGCTCTATGAGTAGGGTACCCAAACAGTGGGGCAAAAAGGGACACTGTTAAAATAACGACTCTCTTTTTGGCCAACACTATAAATACACCACATTGGTATAAAAATGCAAAGTTCTTTATTATTCAGTATTCTGAATCAAGTGAGCTGAGTGGTTACAGTGCATGTTTAATTTAGTAAACAGTTTACACCGTTCATTTATAAATATAATAAAAACGTTGATTTCCGTAAATTTTTGTTATGTGTTTGTTAGTTAGTTTAAATGTTTTTTTAAATTAACACCTTTTGAAATTCCTTTGGAATACGTTTTGAATTGCTTTAGAGGTAAGGTTATTGTTTAAAGTTATATATGTCCAAAGTTACAATTAAAGGTAAGTTCAGCATTTTAATTTTAAAACCTGGCTACCCTAAGTACGAGCAATCCATTACACGTCATACAATCAGGATTGCTCTCCGTTAATACCTTTATAGAGAAACATTTTAGAGAATTTTATTCTTAAATAAGCGGTAAAATTATAGATTGATCTATCTTGAGTAGAACGGTTGAACGTTTTAAAAGCTTGTTGATGCTGATCACTGATGCAGAAGTTGTGGAAGTCTCAACATTTTTATTTTATTTGATTTATTTAACAAAATCCACAACTCTTAATTAACATATTTTGGATATTACATGTTGACCTTACATGATGAATATGAGTTTCAAAACCGTTGAAGAATATTGTTTTTTATTCATAAAACACTTTTACAGTCCTACTTTGGACTATGACGGATCAAATTTTTAAATGATACCATATTTTTTATTTTAAAATTGAGGGCCAATATGTTACAATTGCACTTTTAACTAATGTTAATAATATTACCGGTTACATTACACTTCTATCCCAGATGTAATGCGTCATTATCCTACTTCTATGGAACAAGCCAGTTAGTTAAATAGATAAGGTAAATTTATTTCCCTATAAAAACTTGGCATACATACACGAAACTTAAGTAAATACGCCAGCATGGGCGAATAATTTTTAATGATAGAATCTCTAAAATTATTAAACATGTAATAAAGAAAACTTCTTAAATGTATTTACGCGTAAGATAGAAAATATATTTGCTAAAAATATTTGTCTAACTATTAAACACAAATAACAACTTAATTACGGTAATAAAAATAATTACATCTACCTATGTCTTAAAGAACAATTTTAAAGATGACTTATTGACATTAAAACATAAATGTACGAGAAAGTTTAAATTAAGATATTCCTATCCCTGACTAGAGGACTTCAATAGGTGTCGCGGGAACACTTAGCGCGTCTATCAATCTTACAAGAGCATTGTGTTTAAAAAGACATCACATTTTGGGCTTAACTCATAAATAAAATAAAAAAATAAAATACGATTTTCTACCTGCTCTTTGAGTAAATATAGTATTCGATTGTTTTTTTTAAACAACAGCTTGTAATAATAAATATGTATTAGTGTAAGTTACCAATCTGCTGTAAACTTTTATAGTTTATGATGTATAGACTGTTGTTAACGTTTTTTATATTGTCTATTTCTTACTTTTCTTGTTTTTTAATACGTTTACGTTTATGATATGACTTTTTGTGCTGACTAAGTAAACGAAATAATAACAACATTGAATTATTAATGTTTCTTCACTCATAGTTCAGTGCGCGTTAGAAAGGTATCGTTAATGTAGGCGTTTGATATTTTATAATCTTATGTTAAAATGCTGTATGTCCTGCAGAGGCTTAAAATTGTTTTAAATACATTTTATTATAACTATAATGTACGTAAAATTAAATGTAAATGGTGTATTATTCAATTATTAAATTAATAATGTTTTCTAATATCTTTTTTTTTATTTTTTTATCATAATAATCACAACTTTTGGAAGTTCACTGCTGGACTGCCTATGTCATAAAACGCCACAGGAAGAAAGTAAATTTTTATTATATTTTGCCCAGATTTTCGATTTTACTCAGCCCACTGTGTCGCGACTCGCGAGACGTCCTAAAATATCCCAAGGAGCCACTTCGCTGCAATTGCGTCTCTAGTTTGTGACGTCGCGAGATCTCGATAAGTGGTATAATTTACTACAAGTGGTTTGCACATCTGTTGTAGTGTTTAAATTTAAAAGTATCTTTTAATGTTGGTTTTTGGTGCGGGTCCTAAGACGGGTTTGTTGTATCGGGACTACACAACGTTCAATGAGTTTTATTGCTAGTCAATATATTTTTTAATAATAAAAGGCTAAAGCTTTTAAAATAGGAACTTCTCAGCGAGTTTTGACAAGCACTGTTGCGGTCACAGCTAAACCTGTGCAAAGCTTGAAGGCCTAGATATGAGTTTTACTGTTACACGATAGTTTTTGATAAGAGCGTAAACTCAGATTTATATGGAAAATATGGTTTTGCTGATGTGCCGCCAGGCAGCGCTACCTCGAAATCTTTACAAATTCACGTTTATTTTTCAATAGATTAATACGATGCAATTATTTATAAAATGCACACTAAGCCCTCTAAGAGTTATAGCGTGTCAAACAATAGAATGAAAAACATCTAGTGTGCAGTACGGGTAGCAGGTACTGTGCAGAGTGAGGCGTATATGCTCGTATACCCTGACGCAAACAGCAGCATATTATACACAATAATTGTGGGCTAAAAATCGTCATTCTTAGATTAAATGAATGCCAAATAAATGTTTACGTATTTTCCTGTAATTTTAATTAAAACCATGTCGAAAATAACAATCCTTCATCATCATTATTTCAGCAATAAGACGTGCACAGCTGAAGATAGGCCCCCACCAGAGATTTCCAGATTGGCCGGTTGGATGGTTGGTTAATAATAATGACTGAGGTTTTATATTAGTGTTGAGTACTAACTTTTGCATTCATCTGTCTCGCATGCAATTTGAGGGAGGGCGAGTGGTGCTCTTTGCATTTTGCTTGTGTTTGTTCACGGAGTGTGGGTGCAGGTGGTATGATTAAGGTGCCTATGCCGGCGTAACTGAGCGGAAATTGTAAGCAAAATACATTTACATAATTATTTAATAATAAACTTGTTATAGGACTAACTATACATTTTGTTCAAGTATAAAGGTGCAATAGTGTTATTATATTATGATGATAAAAGGAAAACTATCACAGCTATGAAGGTTCTACACTACAACTACCTTATGGTAACGAAAAGCGAACGACAGACTTAAACAATGTACTCACAAGAATTGGTTTAGCATAAGTGTTGGAGAGATTTGGGGTTCTCTGTGGTCCGATGTAACGCTGTGTCACTTGTTGTACGTCGTTATGACAATTAATCATCATCTCAGCCATGGACGTGTGTTCAGCAGTGGCTGAACACAGGCCTCCCCTGATGACTTTCATCGGGGGGATTGCCAATACTCGCCACGCTTGACAGGCGGGTTGGTAAACGCAGTATTTTATGACATTTCGCACACAGACGCTGCCGCCCGTCTCGTGCTACAGGAATTAGTCGCCTCTTACGACACGCCTTCTGTTGGCGGTGGGGAAGTGTAGGATTCTTTACGGCCGTCCCCACACGGCATTCACTTTACGGAACCCTAAAAATATTTAACGAAAAGCTACTAAAGCAATTTGTAAGAAAAATTACCCTGCACATAGTTTCGTCATACTCATGACCTAGTCAGAAAAACTTCCATCTTGTAACACTTTTAAAATTTTATCAAAACTTGAACAATTTTTCTTTAGCCAGATGAAACTACGTTGATATTTCCATTTAACTTCATTTATGACACTGAAGGCTTGCATACAGCGTTTTGTATTAAACTTCGGGACGATGGTTACTTTATTATTTACTTAAGAACTTCCTTTGCTGACTGTTGACAGTTCGCTGGTAAAGTTACGCAAAATAGCCTTTGACTTTCTTTGTTTCAACTCGAAGCTGCGTCAACTTTTCTCTTCTGTTTAAAGAGGCAATATTTATTCAGAGGTCATGATATACAGGGTTACATTGCAAAGGGGTGCCAAATCTTTAGGAGTGGCTCTAGTAGTCTCTCTATTGACTTTATTTTCCGATATTTTCAAGTATGTTTTTTTCGTAAAATATGCTTATTAAAAATAATAACGAATAAGGCGCTTCTATATTGTTCCCTAGATCTTATTTTTTAAATTTGGCACCCCTTTGCAATGTAACCCTGTAGAAGTTTTTTTAATTGAAATTATAAACTCAGTACTTTCATATAAAGTAGATATGTCGTATTATGTCTAGACGCTAATTAAGCATATTAAATGTTCCAAAAAACCTAGATACGCTATCACCCAATTGAATTTTACGCACGAAAATATACAAACACTGTTTTCTTCTTCGCCTTTATGACAATAGTTCAACAGACCTACCTTATTTACTATGGCAATAGTGAAATGTGACGTCACTATTTTCCAAACTCGACAAACGATAAGTTAAAATAAAATTCAAAAAGAATTTAACGACATGAATGAAAGAATGACATTTTTAAGGCGTGTTTTAGAGTTTCGTACCCGAAGGGTAAAAACAGGACCCTAGTCTTAGTAAAGACTTCGCTGTTCGTCTGTCTGTCTGTGTGTCACCAGGCTGTATCTCATGAACCGTGATAGCTAGACAGTTAAAATTTTCACAGATGATTTATTTCTGTTGCCGCTATAACAACAAATACTAGAATATAAAAAATATTTAACTGCCTAAGCCCAGTCTATAAAGAACTATTTATGTTACAGCCTCACATCTAGAGACGCATAAAGTCATCATGTCAACAACAACAACAATAATTATTAAATGAAAATTGTCTTTGGCATAATAAATCACTTCGAATTCATTTAAAGTGGTTACGGTTCCCGATTTGGGTTGTAGCGACATCTATCTCGCCACATACGAACTAAACTGACATATCCTACATCGCGATATTAAAGTTATCGGAGCGATTGAACCATATATACAAGAACCCGACAAACAACCGTCGGGCAGTAGCCCACCAGACTCAACACCCGTCTGGTCGGAGGATCCTCCCTTTTCAATGGGGGATGAGGAACTTAACACCCTGTTCCTCAGCCTCCTCACACCCCCCCCAAAGGGTCAATTTTAGAAATACATTTTAACACACCTTAATTTACTTCCATTAGCTTATATCAGCTTCCAGACCAAAGTAGGTAATGGACATAGTCCTAAAATGTAGCAAGCTAAAGTGGCAGTGGGCCGGCCTGTCCTGTATCTGTCCACAGAACCGATGAAACCGGGTTCTGAGTGGAAACCATGTCTTGGCAAACGTAGTGTAGGCACCCCCCCCCCCCCCCCCCAGCTCGATGGATCGACGACCTATGGATGGAAAAATGCTCTTTGGCGCTCTTTGACATTACATGATGATGATGATTAGCTTCACTTGTCAAGTGACTACGATTCAAATCTTGGAAGTAGTTTTTCTACATCTACCTACTTCTCACTGACGTATCGATTTAAAATTTTGTAAGTATTTAACATAATTTAATAATCTTGACTATCGTGCTGATCTGATGGGGGGTGAGGAGGAAGGTAGCAAAACTCTTCAATCACTACTTACACTACTACACTACTACAAACCTTCGTGTTTGGGTTTATTCGATTCGTTTTGACGAGTTCAATATATTTTAAAGTGTGTTTTATATATTTTTTAACTATGCTATCAATTTTAAAGACCTCTGTAACCCTGAGACAGGGAAACTAGACTATTATTTGACTATGGCAACACATTAGTGTAATGTCACACAGAAATGAGGAAATCCGTAAACGAACAAAAGTCGCTGACATAGCCCAACGGATTAGCAAGTTGAAGTGCCAGTGGGCGGGGCTCATGCATGTAGAAATAACGGCTGATGGGGCAGAAAGGTTCTAAAATGAATGCCACGTACCGGCAAGCGCAGCGTATAGGACGTCCACCCACAAGGTGGACTGACGACCTGGTAAAGGTTGCGGGAAGCCGCTGGATGCAGGCCGCTTTCAACCGGCCAATCTGGAAGTCATTAGGGGAGGTCTATGTTCAGCAGTAGATGTCCTATGGCTGAATTGATGATGATGAAGTTTTCACACGACTTTCTGTCATCGCCGAGCAAGTAGTATAAATCGGTACATAGATTCAAAAAATCAAAGGTACGTGTTAGTGGGATGTGAACTGACGACCCACGCATTGAGGCAAGACTCCGATTCTTACTGCCGCACTCAGAGAGATGTCACTTAACTTTGATTGTTAATTAAGAAAAACCTGTAATACTAAAGTCGATACGAATAAAGACAATTATTGAATAAACAGAAATGTTAATCAATACTTTCTTATTAGTTGACGAGGTAAGTGCGGCAGTTAGCCTACTAAACTAATGTTATTATTTTGCATTACTTTATAAAAATTTATTTAAATCGCTATCAAATCAATCAATATTTGGTTATTTAACTTTGCATTTGCGCCTGATTTGACTTAACACAAAAAGCAATAAACTGCAATATCAACTTACTCAAGATTAAGCAGTGGTTTACTTTCAAGTAAAAACTGGTAAAGACTTACTGAAGCTTTGTCGATTCGGGGCTTAGAAGTGACGTCATAACTATGTATTCTCATTCAAAATCTTTGGGGATATCGCGTTTTGACCGCAGCAATATCATCCCTAATAATGTTATTAGAATAAGAAAAATAGTAATTTATATAAGCTAAAAAGTTCCCTCATAAATCTGTATGGTGTCCTTACGCAACAGCGGCGAACCCATGCGATATATACTGGTATACTGGTCGTGACAACTTTACGATCCGCACACACCTCCCATTCCCCATTGTGTCAAAAACAAACAGCCCGAGGGTAGTTGTAGAACATTTTCTTTATTCCGTTTCGTTTATTGTTTTGGATATTTTGCCATGAAAAACAAAAGCGCTTTGTGCTGCCCACTGGGGTGTAACTAGTTTGTTTGTAAAGAAATATTGAAACGATTTTCCTCATATTTAATCCCGGGATTAAGGTTGGGTTGCAGTTAGGGTAACGTTTGTAGTTCTAATCCAGAAAGTTTTCGGTTATAGTAAATAAGCAAATTGTAGCTTATTAATAAAGGGAAACGTTTACAATTTAAATAATCTACCTACCTAATTGGCATGTCGCACTTTGGTTTGCTTGGAACGCAAAGAAGGTTCTCGATTCAGGGCTCCATTTGAGTAATATTGAGCTTTAAGAGCAATGTTTTTTTTGAGTCAAGTGTGAAGTGCTAGCGAAATGGTTTCTGTAAAAAAATTCAAGACAGTAGTATATCTAATGAATATAAAGTTAAAAACAAAACCATCACAGCTTTAAGTTACCGAGTTGCCTTGTAAAATATACTTGGAGAAGATAATTACTTAGATGATATTGTTCATCATCGTCATCATTTCAGCCATAGGACGTCCACTGCTGAACACAGGCCTCCCCCATTGTCTTCCAGATTGGCCGGTTGGAAGCGGCCTGCATGCAGCATCTTCCTGCGACCTTTACCAGGTCGTCTGACCACCTTGTGAGTGAACGTCCTACGCTGCGCTTGCCGGTACGCGGCCTCCATTCCAGAACCTTTCTGCCGCATCGGCCGTCAGTTCTACGTGCTATGTGCCCCGCCCACTGTCACTTCAGCTTGCTAATCCGTTGGGTTACGTCAGCGACTTTTGTTCGTTTACGGTTCTCCTCATTTCTGATCTCGCAAGGAAACACCGAGCATAGCCCTTTCTATAGCACGCTGTGCGACCTTGAGCTTTCTTATGAGGCCCATCCTGAGAGGCCACGTTTCAGTTTCATATGTCATCACTGGTAACACACACTGGTTGTAGCCTTTCGTCTTTAGATATTGGACGAGAAGATTTTGGATGATATTGTTAATTAAGTAAAACAGGTAGCAAATACTACATATTAGGACGAGAAACTGCGGAACCCTACATTTTGATTGCACGTGGCCAGTTTATTATCTTAGGGCATACTTATTAATTTTATCAATTTTGAACAACGGGATATATCGATTTCTCGTATATGTATATTAACATTAAAACTATACAGACTTCAGCTCAAATGGGTAATGAAAATATAAAGTCAGGCGACGCCAAAAAAAAACACATACGAGTATAGCAACGACAAATGTTAATCATTTCATAGATCATCTTCATATATCCGCTTAATGATTAACCTGTTTACATTTAAAATTGATTTTAATTTAAAGCCTAGTGGTAACTTCGGTGTAAATTTAAATCCGCCTTCATCCCTTTCAAATGGGTTATTCCGATACAAGCTACAATTTGAAACAGGAAATTCTGTAGGAAGGAACGGACTGAAAGGATCAATTGAAAATACATCGACTGAGATCGAATCGAGTAGTTGTGGGAGCCGGCTTTTGGTGAATCAAGACCAATAAAACTAGGATAGCTTAGACGATATAAAATACAGACCGTTCGGAAGGGTACTACCACGATTTTTAACGACTTACAGTAGGTAGGATTTTACTTTTGTTGATTCATAAAATTTATTGCCATCCACTGGAGTAGTTTGAGTCGACCATTGAAAAGTTATGGCAGAAGACTTAAACGAACTCTATTTAAATTTTAGTTCATTCGACACACTACGTAAACAGCATAATTGTTTTTTTTTTAACTCAAATTGAGGGCCTTGTGAAGTTTATTTATAAAGCACATAACTTAGAGTACAGAAATGACATTTATTTTGTTCGACAAAAAAAACGGTTAATTTTTAATTGCGAACGTACTGTTATAATTAGTATGGGCAAGAGTTGACATGACTTGTCATTTCATATTAAATGTAAGTGGAAAATCACTAACGTGTTTTTGAGAAAGATGGTCCTTATTGCTGAGCTACAGGGAATGTGCTTGATGTGTTTAATGCTATGGTGGACCTCGTCGCTTATATTCAAGAAAAAAAAAACTTTTTTGCGGTTTTGTGACACAGTTTAAAAAAAAAACAATTAAAACTTTATTTTACTAATATAAGAATACACCATGTATTCTAACCTCTTTATTAACGTAGGTATTTATTGAGGCTATTCCAGTAAGCCCAAAAACACTCAATTCCTCTAATGTCAGTTGGTAAGGAGTTCGGCATCCCACAGATTCAAGGTGGTACTGCAGGATTCATAGTCCTTAAGTTAAATCGAGTGTGTTTGCCATCATCATCATCATCATTTTAGCTATAGGACGTCCACTGCTGAACAAAGGCCTCCCCTAATGACTTATCATCAGGGGGGATTACCAATACTCGCCACGCTTGGCAGGCGGGTTGGCGAGCGCAGTTTTTATAAGATTTCGCACGAAGACACTACTACAGGAATTGGTCGCCTCGTACGACACACCTCCTGTTGGCGGTGGGGAAGTGTATTTTTTACGGCCGTCCCCACATGGCACGTGTTTGCCAGCAAACTAAAACTGTTTTCGACGACTCTCCAGTTTTGAATTGACAAACTGTTCGCGCTCCGGACTACAAATCAAGCGGTCGCGGGTTCGAATCCCGCATGGAGAAAATGTTTGTGTGATGAGCACAAGCATTTGTATCTAAGTCATGGATGTTATAAAAGTATATGTTTATTCATTATCTAGTTGCTATAGTCCACGTTTTGCTTAGTTTGGGGCTTAATAATTGGTTTGATTGACAAAAAAAATTTAAGGCATTCTGGAAAAAAAAAAGTACCTTCATATGCGCCAAATTAATTATACTTGCTGATTGTTTGAGATATATTTACGAGTAGTACCGATGTTCTACAACAGCGTCGGGTCACAATGTTTTAAAGCTGGAAAAGAAAAAACATTTATCCCTGCAAATGGCAACATTTGTTGGTAATGTCATTTCGATTGTTTGTGACAGCGCGGGCACGTAGTCCTTGCAATAAAATGTGTAAAATAACTATTATTTACTCTATTTGTAGCTTAAAAGTTAGTGTTTAGAATGCTATTATACAGTTCTCTATGTGGATTGTGTTTACAATAAGGTTTATAGTGAATTTCAGCCAAAAATCAACAAGGGATGAGCGCCATAATCAAGCGCGGTTATGGTTTGTTTTTTAACGCTATATTAATGGAATCAACTTATATATTCATTAGTTCCAGTTACAGGTATGTACAATCAAATACTTAACTTCCTTTTGTGAATTATAGATATTCTCCTATGAAGGAATTACTTAGGTACCTAACGTATAATTGATTGATAGAATCTAACATAAAAGTCATTTTTAAATTATAATCTTGTTACTTTTTCTTCTAAAAACCTTAATAGAAGTTGAGAATGAAATACAGGGCTATCAAGTTTAAGCTCCAGTTCGCCCCAAAACTGAAGATACCTAGTAAATATACAATTTATGAAAATAAGGAAAACTTAAGAAATTTATAAAACAGCAAGATGAAGAAACCATGACACAAGTATGGAGAATCACATAGAAAATATTAAAGCAGCCTCCTCAGGCTTCAGTCTATATCAATGAAATTGAAGTGGAAACGCAATGGCTGGGTGTTGAGAAAACAAATTACCTACTGAAATAAACTTCAAACGCCTGGGTAGTATATACATAATGGGCAATAGACAATACCATGAAAATTGAGCCAATGCCCCATTATTTGACATCTAGCTCTATCACTTATCGGATAGACAGTATGTTGCTATACCATGAAAATGGAATTTGATCCAGTGCACCAATTAATTGCCATCTAGCGCTATCACAGTGCGGATAGACAGTATGTTGCAATACCAGGAAAACTAAAAATTGAGCCGGTGCACTAATGACCTGACATTAAGCGCTTTCACAAAGCGGGAAGACAGTATGACAGTATATGTTACATTACTATGAAAATTAAATTTGAACAAGTACACAAAAATATTAGATGTCTAACGCTACCACCAAGTGGATAGATTAGTATGGACAGACAAGCATACTCACTCAATTTCAATCAACTAGCGCTACTATCATGAGACAACAATTAGTATGGACAAATGAGCAGGATCACTCATTTTTAAACACCAAGTCCTACTGTTACTAAGCGAATAGACAGTATATAGAAATGGGCAGGCTCACTCATTATTAAACAAGCGCTAATATACTAAGAGAATAAAAAGAAATTATGGACAAACAAGGAGGCTCACTTGTTATATTAACTAACCTATTGCTATGCAATTAGTGTTATATTACATAAATAACAAATGAAAAATCAAACAAATTATTTGAAATCTTGCACTGTAAGCTGATGTGATGACAGTATAAAACAATACTATATAAAATTGTAAAACCAATTGTACAAAATCAACACAACACTATAATATTATTATTGTCAGACAATAGTGCTAACAAATAACAAATAAACAAAGATTGTTTTAACTAGTTCCTAAGGGATTGGATGGAGATAGAAAATTCAAACCGGAATTATTGTGAAAAGCCCTTTACCTCAAGAAAGAAGGTTACAATAGAGATACAGATACTTACTTATCAAAGCTATGGATTACTTTACTGGCCATCTTATTAAACACAAATCTCTATTATAAAGTCTTAGCCATTGCGCTAATGAATCCATTGTTTGGTTCAAAACTCCAAAATAACCCTTTCTTGGTTTTTACCATAGTCAGATAATGAAGTTGCACTACTGAATAATTTATCAAGAAATTATATTAACTAACCCAATCTTTTACTAATTAATTAGTATTTAAAGGTATTATTGCACTTATGCAATTCTTGGAAGAAATAAATACTCCTGCAAAATTGCAGTGAAACAAGGATTTTGACAAGACAACGTTTATAAAGTCCAGCTTGTGACAAATCAGATGCCATCTTATCAGCTTATACTTCATGTCAAAGAATTTTTGCATAGAAATCCTTAAGGTTAAAATTTATTAACCCTAATCCAAAGTTAATGTCACAAACAAATTGAAAAGTAAAGGTGTTATGGAAGTACCATAAAAACCCTTAAAATATTAGGCTTACATTATTTAATTAAATAATAACCTAGATATTCCAGATTCCTTTCCTTCACTTCATTGTGGTAAACAATGTAATGTACTAAGAATACCTATTTATAAATATGAACTTACATAAGTACCTACCATTATTCAAAATAAGATACATTTCAAAACTATTGGGAACGCTTGATTTGTTCAGTCCTCCATCATAACGATATGAAATAAGTATAAGATGGACAAAAGTCTGTAAGATTAGTAATATGTATTTAACTATTTATTTATTATTTATTAAGCCTTTTGTGCTGAGTCTTTTTCCAGTCGAGCCCAAGCTATATGTGTGGAACCATCTATTCTTTGGCTGACCTTCTTTTGAATATCTTGTTATGATAAATTGAGGACTATAAAAAAAAAAAAAAAAAAATGTAATAAAACCTTATTAAGGTAGACTTCTGTAACCGCTGAATTAACATAAAGGCTATGTGATGATCATTTACCTAATACTAATTTAGTAATTTCAATAGATCTTTTGTTTTTTATATATTGATGATAATAAAATAAAATAACGCTGTGACCCCTATCACATGCTAAGGAACTGCTTCTAATCACTTAAAAGTTCTGATCATAATCTTACAAAATCATTATACCTATTCAATTTCTTAAAATTGAAATATCCCTTTTAAATTACCATTAAGACAGACATTTCTCAAAATTAAAAATAGATAAATTCACAATAAGAACATAGTAGGTACCCCTACATATGTAATTATTGGTATATCACCTTAAATATAATCTTAGAGATTACTTTTATTTCATTTAAGTCACTAAAACAGGAACAGTCTAATACCTGTTGTCCTGATAAAAATTACATAATGCCAGGGCTTGAATTTCCTTAAATATGACATATTGAAACTAAATTTCTGAACAAAGTATTCTTGTAATTACTAATTACTAAAGAAGATGACAATCTTGACAATAATGTGTGATGGAAAATAATACATTAAGAATAAATGTACTTCAAACAATTAATTCATGTAGAAAACTTAATTTAAATCAATTAGGTATAAATAAAAAATATGGAAGTAAATTCCAAAAACAAAGCCTAGTAACCAGACATTTTAGTAGATACCATAATTAACCTGTACATGTAGAAACATGTCTCAGATAGAACCATTCCCTGTTGGTAAACACTTAACCCGTTGACTGCCCAATAACAGTCAATAAAAATAAGAGATGGGCAATATAGAGTTATAACAGATAAGTCGAACTGATAAATACATTTATCGTATTCAATAATATTTTCTACCATAGCAAATTAAAAAAAAAAAAAAAAAAAAAAAAAAAAAAAAAAACAAATTAACACATTCTTTCACATTATAACTTAATGTTACATTTATTAAAATTATGCCTACATTGCTGCATTCAAATAAAGCTATAACTGAGTCTGTTAAAGAATATTTTTTTCTGTTAGTTTACAATATTATCAACTGATAAAATATTTGGTTTTATGATCCGATTATACGCTCTATCTTGCTAAATATAAAACATAAGCTACCGTATTGAATTCAATCGATATTTTCAACTAAATTATGCAATATTATTTCCTTAATATTAACATTCGGTAGCAATAAGAATGTATCTTAACTATGGTCATCTGTACATCTGTGACCAAAATTGAGGTTTCTAGAACCCCGGTCACCCATCCATTTAGTGACCAAACCTGAGGTTGATCCAATAAGTGACTAAAGTGATTAAACTTGAAGTTGTTTGACCACGGTCACCCATTCATTAAGTGACTAGATTAAAAGTTGCATAATGCATAACGATTGATGTTTTTAACAAAAAAAAAAAAAAAAAAACTTTTTACAGGATGAACCCTCAACAATAACAAATATGCCAACTTAATTACATAGGTCAGTTACTTGGAATTTCCCGTACTGATTCTATAGATTACCGGCCTTAGCTGAGATAAAAAATAAAAGAATATAATAATTGATTGTTAACACGTTGAGCGCTACACGGAGCCGCAAACAATAGATTTCCTATTGTGTCTAGTTTGTGGCAGTCAAAGACTTTTATCATTTAAAGTATAAATATTTTTAATCATTATTGCCACCTTTAGTAAAAATATTAATTGTAATCATACGCTAAGATATTATGATTGCGCACCTGCATTTTTTTTTTTTTAATAAGATACTCTCCTTTCGTTATATTCATTTTAATCTTTTTATTTGTTTTTTTTGTTAGAACACTTTATTGAAATAAGTATTTACAGTACTTATAACAACATATTTGTCTTACAACCGGTCTTCAGGACCAATTGTTTTCGATGCTTAATCACTCAATTATGGAATTGGCTAACAATGGACATTGTTGTTATAATCAGATAATAAAATAAAAAATAAAGTAAAAATATATTTATTAAAAAAAAAAAAAAAAAAAAAAAAAAGTGTGATGTAACACTATCGTAATAGACTAGTTATTATTTTGTGGCCTGGCTTGTGCAGTATATTATGTGAGACCTAAATGGAACGTAATTTTACTCTCGACGCATTCAGAATTTCAGACATTCTACGTGAATTCATTAGTTACTCAGCCTTAGCACTAAACTTAAAAGATATGATTAAATATAAGTACCCTTTTTGTTTTGATTTGCCATCAAACGTCTCCGGATTGTACTTAGTTTTCAAAATGTTTTTTGCATTTTCTAAACTAATAAGCAACTTATTCGCAACCGAACTTCAAACATCTACTCGTAAATATATCTCAAACAATCAGCAAGTATAATTATAAGATTAAACGAACTTACCTTAAGTGAAGTTCAATCATAATTATACGCATCTGATTGTTTGAGATATGACAGTCCCAAAAACCCACCCACTAATACTTTGTATTATCCCAGTATATTACAGGGTTGCTCATAAGGCTGTCTTTAAACGTAATGACATTACCAACAAATGTTGCCATTTG
Source organism: Anania hortulata (assembly GCA_963576865.1). Classification (NCBI taxonomy): domain Eukaryota; kingdom Metazoa; phylum Arthropoda; class Insecta; order Lepidoptera; family Crambidae; genus Anania; species Anania hortulata. The sequence goes on along the minus strand of OY756399.1, from coordinate 3,028,134 downwards.
CAGGGATAAATGTTTTTTCTTTTCCAGCTTTAAAACATTGTGACCCGACGCTGTTGTAGAACATCGGTACTACTCGTAAATATATCTCAAACAATCAGCTGCGTATAATTATGATTGAACTTCACTTAAGGTAAGTTCGTTTAATCTTATAAGTACTCACCAATTATCATGGTGTCGAAGTAAGCAAATAACAGCCTTGTGTTACCAGGTACTAGATAATGTATTTTTCCAGAGGCATCTCGCAGTACACCCAGATTCGAGCCTATTTAGAAAATATCCTTCTCTGACCTGAACCGAAAATGGAACATGGGACCCTTTACGTTCAAGACAAACAACTACATCAATAATTAATCGTCGAATTAATTGTTGATTGTTTGATGAAAGTACCCCTCCCCTGTAAACAACATCATAATATTGTTCCAATTGAAGTAACTAGAAAATATTGAAATTTAAATAAACCCTTGTATTTTCAGTGCTATCACTTTCAAAATGAAAAACTAAAATAAACATTTTAATCACTTGGAATTGACATCCGATATGTATTCAAATTGTTAGCAAAAAGTTTCAACTTATCAGATACAACCGACGCTTCATGTTTCACAGCGATTTATCTTTAAACAGATATTATTTTCGGTATATCGTTGGATTCCGATACAACATATAGTTAGCAGCACATCAAGTGTATGAACTGATTGCTTATTTACATCGGAGACCCAAAGGGCTAGTTTCTTAAAAAAATCTAATTAGTCCGTCAGTTGGATTAACAGAAAATATTGGACACGTATTTTTTCTTTTCTCAATCAAACAAAAAATTATGAAGATATATCCCGTTAAAACTCTGCGTTACGTCACGTCTTGCGACAGTTTTTAGCAAGACGTGACGTCACACCCAAACTTTGATGCGCTTTATGCTTTATCTTCGTCATTTTTTGTTTGATTGACAAAAGACAAAATATGGGTTCAATATTTTTTGATAATCTAACTGACGGACTAAATAGAATAATCTTTTTTTGACCCAGGAAACTAGCCTATTCCTCTACCCTACTACATCTACACCCAGTTACACTACGATCACAAACAGTATTCTCGTAAACACAAAAAATGCAATTATAGTTCTTAATGCGACTAAAAATGGTAGAAACCATTATTAGTATTTTTTGCTGTATTTTCAGTCGTATTGGGATAGTTTTGATAATTTTATCAAAACTATCCCAATACGATATTAAATCAAAAGTCTACGAGGATACCGTTTGTGATCGTAATGTTACTGGGAGCGGATCGACACTGGATTGTGACTATTGTCAAATCACGTGAATTGGGCCTCTGATGACTGAGTCTAACACAGAACAGGAATGACACGCTACGCTCCGCTGCGTGTCTACAATGCAAGGACAGATTATGTTTTTAGAACTTTCAATTTGAATTTGGAATAAATTAACAGATTGGTGAATTATTTTTCTTTTTATTAGCAAAGTGGTTAACATTTTTAGATACCTAATCATCTGCATTCTAAGCTGAAGACAATACATTAAACAGCCATTACCTAGCTAAAAAAAACAATTATGTTGTGAAATTACCTAACTAGATTAGTCCAAATCGGTCTAGTTTCCTATCCTATTAAGCGATTCGCGTCTAATTCGACTCGCGTCTAATCAACTTACAAACATAGCTTGTTAGATTTTGATAACCATCCCATTTGGATCTTTGTTATCGAAATAAATTTTAATAAGAATTACATCCAGTGCTATATAAAAGTGCATGTTTTCTCACGATCTTTTGCCTGCAACTAAATACAATATACAAGGTGGTATTGAACCCGTTTACCGCACCTCTTTTGTATTTTATCACGTCAAAATGTTTAGCAAATAAATGGTTTATCTATCTATTTATCTTTCATCGGTTCTGCGACAGATGTGGCCCACTGACACTTCACTTTGCTATATTTTAGAACTTAGTCCGTTACTTTGGTGTTCTGCCGAATAACCTCGTTTCGGATTGTCTCGTGACATCAGTTTTTATGGAAACATATATTTTTTAAAGAATTTGAACTTGCAACCCACCACTGTACAACCACTTTACCTCGTGTTATGTTGCTCATAGCAATATAATAACTGTAATAGCAAAGCAATTACAGTTTCCGAAACTGTCACTACATCGCAAGTTCCCAACTCGAAGGTGCAACACTAAACTCGCATTTGCTGAGTACCACTTGACCCGAAACTTGAAATTTAATAACAAAATTATTGTTTAACTGGGTCCTGGCCTACACACAGACTGTTGACTTATGAATTTCAAAATAACATAACCTGCCAGGACTGGCCTGTACCATGGGTTTTCGGAAGGGTTTTTTAATTTTTTAACACACTGTCTGTCAGCTGCAATTGTAATTAATTAGGTAATCAAATCTTGGAAGTAGATTGTAACCTTTTTCTAACCGTATGATTTAAAAAAAAAAAGTTTACACAGACATTCTAGTTGGATTTGTATCGCCTATAACGTACCGCCCACAAAATATATCTGTTTAGCCTAATGGTTAACTAGTAGAAAATGCCCCATGGCATTAAGACTACCATTTTAATGTTTTTTTTAAATCTGTGCAATAAAGTCTAAATAAATAAACATATAAGTTTTGTAATTATCTGAATGGCACTGATTGTTTTTGAATTAATATTATTACCGCCCCCCCCCCTCTCCCCGATGAAAGTCATTGGGGGAGGCCTGTGTTCAGCAGTGGACGTCCTATGGCTGATATGATTATGATGATGATGATTATTAACGCCTTGTATGCCTTGAAGGTCACTACTTCACCAGTGACGCCCAAACAACAAATTTTAAATTGTGTCTAGTTTCTCGAAAGTTATATGTAACGATTACTAATTTTTGACTTCAAAAATAACGCCTTGAAGATGATAACACGTTTTAATTATCTTTTTGTAAGAGTTAAATGAAACACTAAAATCACGGTTTTCAAGGTAATAAAAAAATACAGAGCAACAGTCATGTTCTGAAAGGCCGAGTTCGGATGTGTTGCACCATTTCCGAACCATATTGGCCCCTTTATTTGAAAAGACCACACATGTGAGAAATACTGTTTGAAGTATGCAAAGATAAAACATAACTGCCTCTTATCAACTTTAAAAAATATATAATATTTTAAGCTTTCTTGTTGCGTTTCTTTACTAACACTACACGGGTCATTACAATCACTATAGCCAGTCTTCCCATGACTACACTGGGCTGAAACGTCAAGAATATCAATTTACATATATGTTTCTGTTGCATACATGTGTATGTGTTACAGTTACAGTGTTATTTGAAAAGTATAATATAATAGTATAAGTATTTAATTGCCTAGAAGCTAGACACAACAGAAAATCTAGCACAATAGTATTCAAGTTGTTAAGAACTAAACAACACACTTTTATTTGTTTAAGATTCGTGGAAACGAATCGAATGAGCCCAAACGAATTAACATTTTTTTTTAAAACGGACAAGTGTGAGTCGGACTCGCCCACCGAGGGTTCCGTACAAATTTGTAGGTACAGACGACAGCTCGTCAACGTAACACAACAAAACGTATTTTTTTATATTTAAGTTGATTGAATAAAGGGTAAATTGCGGTTGACGATTTATGGCGTATTAAAAAAAACTACTTACTAGATGTCGTTCAAACCAATTTTTGGTGGAAGTTTGCATGGTAATGTACATCATATTTTTTTTAGTTCTATCATTCTCTTATTTTAGAAGTTACAGGGGGCGACACACATTTTACCACTTTGGAAGTGTCTCTCGCGCAAACTATTCAGTTTAGAAAAAAATTATACTGGAAACCTCAATATCATTTTTGAAGACCTTACGTATGGGTTTGAAAAAAAAAATTTTTTTTAGTTTTTATTTTAAGTATGAACCCCCAAAATTTTTTTGTTTCTATTTTTGTGTTAAAATCAATAAAATAGTTGTTATAGTTTCGGAAAAAAGTGGCTGTGACGTACGGACGGACAGACAGACATGACGAATCCATAAGGGTTCAGTTTTTTTGCCATTTGGCTACGGAACCCTAAAAAACACCTAGTACAGTCAACGGCAGGTCAACCTTCCCAAAAAATTTAAGTTCATTGAACCGATTTTCAACTTTAAGTCCGACACAGAGATCAATATCAATTGAGAAAATATGACGATTTGTGGTAGGTTCAGTTCCGTCTTTACCATAAGGGTACACGGGGCCTGTGCCCAGGGCCCTCGGCCTCACGGGGGCCCCAAAGCGCTAAACATGTTTGTAAACTAAGAAACACTGTTATGTGAAAAGAAAAAAAAAGAAGTTCAAAGCTTAGAAAAAAGAAAGGAAAATTTAAAACTTCACTTCTAACGGAGATACAAAATTTTTTGAAATTATTAATTATTCATAATTATCATTAATAATTTATATTTTTTTACTTTTCAATAGGGCCCCCAAATTCTTGTGTGCCCCAGAGCCCCGGGTGCTGTTATCTGTACAAGGATAACCATAATCATTAACCACTGCAACTTACTTTCTGCCTCTTCCATGCCACTTAGCCCAACTCGGCTGTTCTTTTCAATCTACTGCTGGCAGCTTTGTGGATATCATCGCTCCACCTTGTCGAAGGGCTCCCTACGCCGCGTTTACCGAGTTGCGGTCTCCACTCAAGAATACGTCTCATCATCATCATCATTTCAGCCATAGGACGTCTACTGCTGAACAAAGGCCTCCTCCAGTGACTTACCATCGGGGGGGATTGCCAATACTCGCTACGCTTGGCAGGCGGGTTGGCGAGCGCAGTTTTTATAAGATTTCGCACACAGACGCTGCTGTCTGTCTCGTGGTACAGGAATTAGTCGCGTCGCCTCCTGTTGGCCGTGGGGAAGTGTATTCTTTACGGCCGTCCCCACATTGCACACGTAAGAATACGCTAGAGCAACAGTACAAGGATCAATCAATTCTAACAGATTTGTATACTGTACAGTCAAAAACAGGTTAACCTACTCAAAAAGTTAAAGGTCGTTGAACCGATTTTTAATTTTAAGTCTGATACGTAGAGATTAATATCAATGGAAAAAAAACAACAATTTGACAACCTTGACAAGCAGATCTGTTATCTCTACGTTATACTAATTATTTAAAAAAAAAAAAATTAATATAATAAAATAAAACTATTCTAAGACCTGCTTTACTACATGGCTCTGAATGCTGAGCCATTAAAAAGTTAGATGAAAAGCGATTGTATGCAGCAGAAATGAGAATGTTAAGGTGGATGTGTAGGGTGACGAGAATGGACAAGATAAGGAATGAATACATTAGAGGAAGTATGAAAGTGGAAACTGTAGTAGAAAAGATGAAAGGACACCGTTTGTCTTGGTATCAGGGGCGTGCATATAGGCTATTATGCAGAGCCTACCTTCATAAAAAACCGACAGCTGACGATAATTATTAATTACGTATTCAACAATAAACAATAAATATTTTCTAACCATTTTGTTATTCCTTACTAAAGCGCGCAACTTAGATCGTTACTGTGCAATTTAACCAATGTTAGGCTGCCGCGAGATCGCTTACTGTTTCACGCTAACTTACTCAATTTTCACTCACAGCCTACCCCCATCTGAAACCAATGCACGCCCCTGCTTGGTATGGACATGTGATGAGAAAGGAAGAGGAGCACGTAACGAGAAGAGTGATGGATATGAGTATTGATGGGTGGAGAAGTAGAGGACGACCTAAGAAGAGATGGATGGATTGTGTAAGGAGAGATATGACTAAGAAGGGAGTGAATGACTCAATGACGAGTGACCGCATTGCATGGAAGAGAAAGACATACTGCGCCGACCCCAAATGACCTGGGGACAGGGCAGGCAAATGATGAATATAATTTAATTAATTAAAAAAATCTGTGAATCTTCTACAAGCATACAAGTAAATAGAATATTGTTTCTCGAATCAACCTCGTGTTCGTGGTACGGGCCGCATTATTTTATGTGGACTTAAATCATGTTTATTTTGTACTCGAATGAGATAAAACAATATCGTCGGATGGGTAATTTTGTAGCCAACTTGCGCATACAATGTTTGTTAGCTGAACTTTTGTTAGATTTTCGTTTTATTTTCCAAATGATGTCTATCTGGGGTTGTATTCCGTACGCCGAGAGCTGAGTGGAGCTTTGCATCCTTTGAAAAATAAACTAAAAGGTTTTGTTTTCGCTTCAATTATGCCTAAGTGGTTTATACGTGAATTTAAGACTCGAGAAAATGTTCTTGAGTGTTTGAGAAAGTGTTTTAACAAAACTTTGGTAAAAAGGATTAAGTACTCCGACTTTGTGAAGTACCTCTTAACTATATAGTAACTCAATTGGCGTCCCATTGCAAGAAAGTAAACTAAGTATATGATTGTCTCGCATTAAATTCATAACTTTATATTGCAACCTTCAAAGTCGATAAATCTTTATTAGTTGGATGGTTACACATGGTTACATTGCAAAGAGGTGCTAAATCTTTAGGAGTGGCTCAGAATCAGTAACTTAATCGAACTATGCAAAGAACAATTTTCTTTTTTTTCACATTTTATTATTTCTATCCGCTGTTTAAATTTGCATGCGTGGTTAATTTAACTCATTCATGAAAAAATTGCACCGTTTGTGCACTGCGTAAGGTCCTTGTTGGCTCGCCGTACCTACGTCTCTGATGAATGACCGCGCAGCTTTCGTAGTCTTTCTATTGACTTTATTTTCGGATATTTTAAAGTTTTTTTTTGTAACATACGATTATTAAAAATAATACCGATTAAGACGCTTTTTTGTGTTGTTTCCTACATCTTATTTTTTAAATTTGGCAGCCCTTTTCAATGTAACCCAGTATAAGTATTTGGATATCTAAGTTGACTCTATTTTTCTTAAGTTTAAACTAGAAATGGGAAAGTTTGCGAGGTTGTATGGTTCTTAGTTACTCTTTCACGCAAAAACTACAAAACAGATTTTGATTAAATTTAGCATACAGATAGACCATTGCCTGGATTAACACATATAATACTTTTTATCCGGGTAAGGTCAACGCAGACGAAGTCGCGTTCAAAAGCTAGTGGTAATATATATCGCTATTGTAGACACATGCAATATTATTAGACGTTTTCTAGTCTTATGACGTAAGTTTCACAAATGATTTGTCTTTACAGGCATAGAATGCTTTGAACGCCTCTCAAAGTAAATAAATAAGCATCTCTCTTAAGTCTAGTACATTTTCTAGTATCTGACATCAATTTATCTCAACAATACTAAGTCTAAGACTGACTCGACATAATAAATAAATGCTCTAGGAGGTTTAAAACACAATACAACGGATATAAAGTGATCTGCTAGGATCAAAAGCTGTGGCACGGAGGGCATTGTTGCGAAAATCTAACGCTCGTAGCAACAAAAGGATGACTAAATTAATATTAACGTCGATCACTTTAGAAACACTAGCAATGGAATTTGTGGAAAATTATTGTAAAACAAAAGACAACATTCATCTTCAGTATACAAAGTTATTTCTTAACATATTTGCGGACTGTATTCTAGACATAATTGAAGTTTTATTGTAATTACAGCTAACAATTTAGCGGATGATTCAAAGATCGATATTGGGCTGTTACTGGTGCTCCAATACTACAAATTTTACTAGAAGGCAAACAATCATTATAAATTTACGATTTATACCAGGTTACATAAAACACTTAGCTCTTATTGTTTCTACGAATCAGTATTAGTAATTAAATATAAAGTTAAGACGTATCAAACTTTTCCACAAAAATCTAAAAATTCACGCCGCTCGCCCGCGGTCTCGAACCGCATAGTATTATTATTATACCTACCAATTACATTATAGTTTTCGTTCCTACTTACCTTAGGTCATTCGCTTTTTAATGATTTTTTTGGGAAGTTTAGTAATGAAAAGTAGAAAAAAAAATGTTTTTCTTCATGTGTTCTGTTACTGATTTATATAAATAGTAAAATAATGGCCACATTGTCCTGACCTTACTTTCTAAACGTTGGATGTGGTGCACCCATCTGACCTGTGTGCCTTCTCTAATTAACTACCATCTGGTCTAACGGTTCGCGCTTTAGACTACAAGGCCAAGCGGTTGCAGATTTGAATCCCCCAATATTTGTGTTAAGAGAACTAACGTACTGTGGGGTGTAGTGCCTTTTAACCACATGGAACCCGATTATTTAGTGAGGATAAAAGTACCTAAGATATACACTTAAAAACTTGGTGAATGGAATGTATTTTATACACTTAACTAAAAATATAAGAACTTACGAAATTGCGAATAAAAACTAAGGGTTTATACATTCCTTTTCTGATGCACATCTAAAACATCCTGAAGGTGTAGTCAACGAAATAGCCATTTTTCTTCGCATGTTGATTGATTGAGCGGGTGATTTCTCTGATTTTGTCAAACACCTCTTTCAGTGTGAGGTTATTGAAGGTCCTTTTCTTCTCCCGGACTGCAGGCCGATGTTTAAGTTTGTCCCTTAAAGCTCTCTTTATGTAGTTTGGCATATCTGTAAGTATTAATGGTATATTATATTATACTTATATCATACATTGCTCTGATCCTATGATAAGTAGCTAAAGCACTTGTGTTACAGAAATCGGTAACAACGACGGTACCACATTACCCTGCCTGACCAAATATGATAGCTTGAATAAATAGGCTAGTTTCCTGGGTCAAAAGATTATTCTATTTAGTCCGTCAGTTAGATTTTCAATAAATATTGGACCTATATTTTGTCTTTTGTCAATCAAACAAAAAATTACGAAGATAAAGCGCATCAAAGTTTGGGAATGGGAGCACGTGACGTCACGCCTTGCTAAAAAGTGTCGCAAGTCGTGACGTTACGCGGAACTACAACGGGCTATATCTTCATCAGTTTTTAATTGATTGAGAAAATAAAAAATACGTGTCCAATATTTTCTGTTAATCCAACTGACGGACTGATTTTTTCAGGAAACTAGCCCATTGTAGAAATTTGCTTCTAAACCTTGTAATTCAGCGTAAAAAAAGGTTGCAAAAGGGCGCTGGATGCAGGTCGCTTCCAACCGGCCAATCTGGAAGTCACTATGTAGCTTCAAATTATTTTAATTCACTTTTTCTCACTCTATCAGATAAAAAGACAGATTGCAAACGTCTACATCCAAATAAAAATAAGTAGAGTATTTTGATATCATCATCATCATCATAATTTCAGCCATAGGACGTCCACTGCTGAACAAAGGCCTCCCCAATGACTTATCATCGGGGGAGAATGCCAATACTCGCCACGCTTGGCAGGCGGGTTGGCGAGCGCAGTTTTTATAAGATTTCGCACACAGACGCTGCCTCGTGCGTGCGTGTCTGTCTCGTGCTAAAGGAATTAGTCGCCTCTTACGATGCGCCTCCTGCATCGTAAGAGGCGACTAATTCCTGCGATGGGAACGAGTATTCTTTATTTTGATATGCTAGTAGTGATTTATAAAAAATACAACAAAAACTATAAATAATTAAGAAAGTAACCAACCAACGTTTCCATAGTAGTCAAACTGCGAGATCGCAATCGTTGCCAGCGCTAGCACGACCACAGCAAGCGCCAACATCGTGTTCTATTGTTTTTCAAACAGTTTGTTTTGCGAACTGCAGCTGTATAGCGCTAACTTCTTCAATGCTTCCCATGTAGACGGAGAGACCTGATCCAAGGATTTATTGTTTTATTACTAATGTGCTGTCAACAACTTGCTAGAAAATATGTTTATTTTTTATTGATATCAAAGTAATAAAAATAAATGTTTATTTTTTGCTTTAAAATCATTATTACATAGTAGTCTCTTTTTAAGCACTAGAATGCTTGTGCCACTCCTGGCACAAGCATTCTAGTGCTTAAAAAGACTCCGCCTTGTCATATCAATAAAATATATAAAAAAAACTGTTCTTATTAAAGTAATATTTCAATTGTATTCTTTGACATTGTTAACCATTAATTACTGACATAAACAATTTAATTTGACTAACTTTGTGCTGAAACTGTTAACTTTGAATTTTTTAAAATTATCTTGTAATTAAATATTTGCATGCTGTTTAACATAGCTAGGTAGGTCAATGCACTATTTATTTAAATACTTAAGATCACATTTTATGTACTGTACCCTACTTAATGGCAAATAAACAATTTGAATTTGAATTTGAATTTATCTCTTTATGTATTATTTTAATGATAACACGATGACATTTTTAAATAAACAAAACAGCAACAAATGAATAAAAAAGGGAACACACATAACACATCCAGCAAAGTAAAATAGAACAGTTGCAAAATTACACAAATAGGTGGTACATTTACTTGATATGTAAATAAATGTATAAATAAGGTTGGTACAACTTCTTGTAAGTTTAAAAAAAACAGTGTGTGTTGTTTATTTCATCTTACAAAAGATATCAGTTTTCTGTATCATCGTATGATACAGAATTAAGATGGTTTGTGTCATTTTAAATAAAATCGTGCGTATCAAAAAACGGTGAATTTAATATATTTCTATTAAATTCACCGTTTTTTGATACGCACGAGTACTACGCAAACTGTTTCTATTTATGATTGTATCTTTAGATTATGTTGAAATTGATAAAATAAATTATTTTCAGAAATGTAGCCGAATAGAGCATTTATACTATTTCGCATTATCAACCCTGGTATTGTTCAACATAATATAAAAGCGTCACCTTTATTGGATTTTCTCGGCATAAAGGACGTGTTTTCAAAACTCATTAACATTTGACCGGTCGACTGCGCGTACAAATACGATTATTCAATTACAAGTCCATTTTAAAATTAACCTTATTGTGAGAAACAAAAGTTTTTACGCATTTTGTAGATACTTATCAGACACATTTTATTCTACTATAAATAGTTTTTTTTAATAAAGCATATCTATGTTTTATACTACTCGATACAAATTGTTACAAAATATATAAGTTATGTTATTCTGTGTGTATTGTATATAATCATGCGTCAGACAACAGGCGAACTGTCACGGTCTCAAATTATGGAATCAACATGAAACAACGTGTTTCGAGAAGTATCTCGAAACACAAGGAAGGACGCCCTTGGAAAAATCCAGTGTCTAGTGTCTAGTGTCTAGTGTAAGACACTGGATTTTTCCAAGAGTGTCTCCCAGCACACACAGACTTGAGCCAATTTAGCTAAAATCTTTTCTAAATTGGCATAAACCTGCAACCAGCCCTTTTCGTTCAAGGTGATTTTTATTCTATTTCAGAATATTAATAAGTCTTATTATGAATTAATTAATATCACCATAATTTATTACAACATACGTTTTTTTTATTGCTTCCTCTTTTGATAATAAAGTAACGCTGCGCTAAAGTAGTAGTTATCTAACAAAAAAAACATCATCCAGGTGCGTGTTGAGCCATGCGCAGTGACTTATAAGCCACTATCAGATTTATTTATTAAAAGGTTTAATTATATTCATATTTTTTGTCATTGAAACGATGGTCTGAGCACCCAAAGAAACATCAACTTTATACAAACTTGGATGCATCATAATGAAGCCTTTAGGTCAATAGACATGCGTACTAGGAAATAAATGGATTATCATTCGAAAACCTAATAAATAAACAAAATAGCCAGGGTTAGTTATAAAAAAACTTTTTTTTTTTGTTGGCACTCTGTCTTTAGGCCTATAAGTTTTGTTTGCGTTTCTGTTCTTACGTTTTGTTTTGTGTAGAGTCGGTGTGTGTTGATAACGACACCGAGTAAATTGCAACTACTACTAATCTTTCATTGTATTTAGGTATGAAGTATGGGTGCGACTAACAGAGCGTCTTTTGTTCTTAAAATAAGTCCGGAAAATTACTATAGCGCCCTCTTTTCGATACTGAAGAAAATGGTAATCATTTCGTTTAGAGGGAGGGTTACAATTTTTTTTTGTAGCACCACCATCAAACCATTTTATAATTGTATTTTTCTGCTCTATTAAGGTGCGGGACATACACAAAAAGCGTCTGGCGACGGCGTAACACGGGTGCGGCGCGGGCGCGGCGCCGTTCATTTCCTATTTCATACAAAATGTATAGAAGCAACAGGGTGTGAGATAAATAATCTTCTACATATATAAAAATTAATTGACGTTAATTAATCTCAAAAAAACTCAAGGACCAGATCGAGATGGCTAATTTTGGTTTTAAAATATTTATAGAAGTCCAAAGAAGGTTTAAACGGTTAGAAGCGGAAGTGGAGTGTCGCGCCTGTGCCTCGCCTACGCTACGCCTGCGCGGTGTGGCTTGTGTATTTTGTCGTGCAATGACTCAGAAAAATAATACACATTAACAGGTTAAAAAGTACTTAGACCTACAATAAAATTTCTAATTTTAACCTGTCAAGCATGTGTGAACGAGACACAATAGAAATTACATTGTTATGCGACCGCCGGCGTTCTTATAATCCTCAACGGGTTAAGGTAGGTTTGAGCTTGGCAGATAATCAGTAAGATCACATGCAACGTAATTAAAGTTGTATTGCTAACATAGCATTGCAATTGCACGGAATAAAGCAGATGCGTGGTGCCTATACGCTTGAGGCCCACCCGTTCTAGAATAGAGTCATTCATGTGAAGGCCTTATTACATTTTACTTTTGCTTGAAAAAACATCTTTCTTTCAGATTGCTACATTACGTAGGCCTCGGTTCACTTCACATGCTTTGAAAACGTCAAAGCGATAAAAGTAATTTATAAAAGAAATATTCTATAAACGTCTGTAAAGGCAACCATTAAAAATCTAGACCGATGTGACTACACTCAAAGACAAATTAATCAGAATGATTATTACGTTCAATCAAAACTTTGCAATTCTGCAGTTTTAGTACAAAAGTACCTAGTATAGGTATAATGTGTAAATTGAAGGTAAAAAAAAGTGCAGTGAAAATTTGTTACGACACCAAGCTAGGCGATTTTTATGAAAGTCACTCAAAAAACGAGCGCAAAGTCAAAAAATCAAGAAGATCGGAACGTAATTCGAGAGGTTAGTTAGTTTATTTAGCTATTTAAGTGTTTTTACTTATTAGTTTTGTTTAAAAATAATAATTATTTAAAATGTTTAATTTATCTATCGACCAAGATTACAAATATTAAACGAATTCACGTAACTTGGAAACATATTTTTATTTTAATGATATAGCCAAACGTGGATTGACGTTTCATCGAATGTTGACGTTTAAACGATATGGTCAGTTTTAGTTGGCCATATCATGAAATACCACCATTTAATGAAATGATCGAACACATTATGAATTGGTCAATTTTACGATCTGGCTATAATTACATTTAACATAATCTTTCTTCATAAAACAACTTACTTCATAGAATTAACGTTTCATATAACCTATCATTTTATGATTTCATTTAAAATAAAAATCATTAGCTCTAACACTCATTTTAAATAACAATTAAGAGTTATAAAGCTTATTTAATTTAAACTACTTTTTCTGATTATCATTTTACTTAACGCCTGACTGTTTGTAAATAGTTAAAATGTAAAACAGGTTACATATTTATGTTTGTTTATTTTAATTTCATAATAACACTCTACTGCAAGCATCCATGCAAGCATGCAAGCAAGCATGCAATTATGCATGCATGCATGCTTGCAAGCACGCAAGCAAGTAAGCATGATGCAAGCATACATGCGATTAGATTTGCTCTTCTCCGGCGCTGTGGGAACGGCTTTGTTACAGCGGGCGAGGACTGCTCTCTCACTGCGCCTCCGGCTTTTAAATTACACTCTAGTGTAGGGCAGACTAGTACCACGGCGAAAGACCACATATTTTAATCTTAATTGTTATAATAATCGATAATTATTACTCGTAAAAATTGCATTATGTGATAAAATATGAAATGATTGTTATATCGTAAGAGCTTTATAGAAAATGTGATTATAAAATGTAAATGTTATAACAAATGAAAATAATATGAATTGAAGTTATAGCAAGGGTTTATATTTAGTCTAAGTAAAAAATATATTAATGAGCGTTATAACTTTTAAAATTAGTTTATTTGTTTTTAATTTAAATGAAGCGCACCCCTGCTGAACATAGGCCTGTCCCAATGACTTTTGGATTGGCCAGTTAATTAATGATATTTTTTTTCCAAAATCACACCATTCATCTAGCCTCAAACTAAGCAAAGCTTGTATGATAGTGACTAGATGGCGGATAATCATACTTAAATAGATTTGTAAACACATATTATGACTTAGTTAATATTCGCGCTTATCACAACAGTTGTTATAATAATTTTTTTTCTAGATTTTATTCTCTTTTTCGGCTTGATTAATATGTTTAACCTTACATTACAGCTTTCTGTAGTACTAAGAGTCGCTAAGCCAAGCAGTGGACAGACGGACAGACAGACAGATATGGCGAAACTATAAGGGTTTCCCTGACTACGGAATCCTAAAAAGTAGCTTTTCCAAATCTCTTTCTTTCTAAGTCATCGAATGCCTGTCGTACCAAATACATTTCAGGCCACGAAAACAGACACGCTTTTGTGTTTTAATCCGTATTACTTTAATAATGAAATTAATTGGTTGGAAAAGTGGATTAGCTGTTTAATGTCCAATTGTAGCCATCTGCCTTCTTAACGTTTGTAACACACGGGCGATTTTAATTTCCTTTTTTTTTGTTATTTAAATATAATATAAGCACAACATTTGCACGAATATTTTATATTGTCTAACCTGAGAATAGTAATTCTGCTGTGCCGTAACACAAAAGAGCATATTTAGCACTACTTTGGTTCCGTGTAAGTTCGTCTGTCGTGTATTTTTATTCAAAAAATATAAATAGATTTCTCAGTAAGTGACTTTGTAATTCTTGTGAGAAATAATAGTTTTTTAACCATAACACTATTAGGCTCAAGAAAATAAAGCTGACTAAGTATATGCGCCTTATACATAATACAATAATAATAATTAATTTATTATATATTTGTAGCAAGTTTTATCTATTCTCGTTAATGCATTAATCAAGCGTGATTACGTACGTACTTTAGGTAAAAAACCTCCAAACGTACAAACTTTCTCATTTATGAACTAGTAAGATTCGTGTTCGTCATCTTGTCCGTCCGTGTGTCCACAAACTAAGACCTTTGCGAAGTCGTTAGACACATTATCATAGAACATTATCATAATTCCCCTACATCCATTTCTGCCGTAGCAAGGCCGAGCAATTCGCTCGCCTAATCGCCGAGAAATGTGTGTTCTTGCTAAATTACATTAATTAGCATCATTACCGAACTGAATACGTCTTATTAAAGTTCCTAGTGTTTATTCTCTCTATTTGTAAACGTTGACAAACAGTTTTAATTGAGTGGAGATGTGATTTGGGTAAATAAACTATTCGTTGCGCGACAATTGTTACTGACTAATAGAATAAATAAATATATGCCAGACGACACACCAAATTGTCATGTTCTCGGAATATGGATTTAATATCATGGTGTTAAGACTTATTAAGAGTTACTATTTTATCTATGCAAATTTTCTTTTGAACTACAGAAAATTAAAGTTGAACGTATATTACTGGTCCCAAATATACTATGAAAATATCACATCAACTATAAGGTGGTTTGGGCCACACTCGCAGGCCCAGTGCGGATTTGTGGAGGGATGTTGTAAGGCTAGTGACTTAGCCTTACTGTCAGATGTCATTAAGCCCTATGGCCTCCGACTATGCTTCACGACTAGTATCAAGTAATATAGGCGGGACCAACTTTGAATGTGCTTCCCAAAGCTTACAGATGCTTGTGATGAATGTTACTAAATTTGGCCGGATCGTGGCTTGCTTTGGTAATAGCTACCAAAGCGCTGCCGCCACTGAGCTGCAAGCAAGAAATACGTACCTTTTGCGTAAAAAAAGGGCTGAAAATCTCATGTAAACGACGGAACATAGAAAAGCGTGCCACATTGAAAATGAAATGAAAAAAATGAAAAATATTTTATTCATAAAAAACAGTGGGTTATTTTGAATTAGAGGTTGGATTCTCCTTTTAAGTGAAATAACACTTGTGCTCTCCTGTAGCAAGATATAGTAGGTAAACAATATGACACAATTAATGATCTTACATTTTGTAACTAAAAATAATAATAATAATAAGGCAAGTTTTCGGTGTGATTGTAATGTGTGATATGAGAGAATGTATAAATCTGTTACGACTTGCAAGTGTCGACGTGTATGTGTGTGTGTGTGTGTGTGTGTGTGTGTGTGTGTGTGTGTGTGTGTGTGTGTGTGTGTGTGTGTGTGTGTGTGTGTGTGTGTGTGTGTGTGTGTGTGTGTGTGTGTGTGTGTGTGTGTGTGCATGTGTGTGTGTGTGTGTGTGTGTGTGTGTTGGCCTAAAAATAAGATACCTAATGCACAGAATGCTGTTTCTCTAGCTCTCTCAAGTTCTATGCCCGTTTGGCGTAAATAGCTATAGAATACTGGTAATTAAATTTTATACTAACAACGATATCAAACTAATATTGTAATTGCTTTATTTTTATAAGTTTTTATTAGCTCTACCGAACAAAATATTTCCGTAGTTAGCCTACTGACACGTGTGTGTACCCCCAATAACAAAAACCCTAGCCCATTTCCATCGCCTACCAGTGACTTATTTCTTATTTGGCTTGCTCAATGGAACCTCGACGTGACCTTAACAAAAATTTCCACCGCACTGAATTCATTATTCACGTAGCCAATACGTCAAAGGGGGCTCATTTAACAAAGGGCGACCGCAAGACAAACTGCGCTCGCGATCCATCACAGACTCAAAACTAGACGGGGCCGATATCAAAATGTAGTTACTATTGTCCCCGGTTGATAAAATATGAGTCGTGACGTTGACAAATCGGTTGAACGCGCAAGAAGCAATCGCGAATCCATAACGCAAGCTGATCAGCCAGTTCAGCCAGCCAACCAATTGGTGTAAGCGGTAGTGATTTTTTATTCATGAAACACACAGAGTAGAAAATGTGTAATTCATTTTTTTATTTAAAAAAACCGCTACTGTTTAATCTGTGTCTGTACTGTTTTAGTATGAGCGAGAGTTGGAGGAGAGGACTTGTCATTTCATACTAAATGTTACGGAAAAATTACTAACATGTTTTGGCAAAAGATGTTTCGTGATGCTGCTCTATAGGGTATGTGCTCGATGTTCGTATTAAATGTAAAGAGCCCACTGACGTACAATAAACTAGACTAGCTGCTATCAAAAAAACATGCCTATTAGATTTTTCATTTTGCTAGTGAATAGGCAGATGCGAGCGAACTAGGTTTTAAAATTATTAATGGCCGCAAGATAGGCAGTCATATGAGTTTACATCAAAATTTTTGTTACTGTTGCTCTTACATGTGGCGTTTCAAATAGGCACAGATCTGTCATTTGTATCGGATAGCCAGTGCAGGTATACAGATCAGTAAAAGGGTCTCAGTCCCCGGTTTGGGTCAGGGTTCAGCAGTGGAGTCAAGCAAATAAGCTGTATTTCAACGTCTCCAAATGCAGTGTGATGAGCTACACCCGCGTTCGGAGCCCTCTTCTACATCACTACGAAGTTGAAGAGGACGTTATTCCTCGTGTATCTCGGGTGCGTGATTTGGGAGTAGAAATGGTATCTGAGTTGACGTTTCGTGGTCACATTACTGAAATATGTAAAAAATCATTCAGAAATCTAGGTTTCATCTTGAGGCAGTGTGCAAATTTTCGTAATCTCGCTACGATTAGGATTTTGTACAATGCACTAGTCCGGAGCCGCCTCGAAACCAGTGGCATAATCTGGAATCCGCACGAGGCTAAATATAAGCTAATGTTGGAAAAAATACAGAATAAGTTCACTCGGTTTCTATATTTGAAGGAATACGGCGTCTACCCTTTTTATCCGCTGATGTACCCGAGCCTGTTCGTGATAGACATGGTCGGGTACAGCCGGCTGGAGACGAGGCGCGACGTCGCGCTCGCGGTGTACGTGTGGCGGGTGCTGCGCGGGGACCTGCACCACCCGGATGTGCTCGCGGAGCTGCGGCTGTGCGCGCCCGCGGGGTGCGTCGGCGCGCGCCGACGACCTCCTACGCTCAGCGTACCGAAAGCCAGGACGAACATGCTAAAATTTGCACCCTTGTCACACGCTATTAGGCTACTCAATGCCATATCTAAAGAAATTGACATTTTTCTCTGTAGCCGGGCGAAGTTTACAGAAGTGTCAATAAGCTTGGTAGAAAAAATGTCCTAGTTTGTAAGTTTATTTATAATGTTTAATTATTTCCTTGCAATGTTGTTTTGGAATTTACTGTCAAGACGTTGTAAGTGTTTTAATAAATAAATAAAAATTAAAAAAAATAAAAAAAAAACGAATCCAACACAAGCACTTAACTAAAATAGCTCGGATCTAGGTGTAGGTGCAGATGCATCTGGCAAAACATAATGATATCTCATAATCAGTGATCGGATTAGGTATATTGATTTGGGGTAATAGAATAGACCCAAGAAATGCTGACTTGACGTCGTGAGGGCTGACATGCGTGCAAATGATCTCACAATTAGAGACGCGCGAAGTGGAGGAGTAAATCAAGGAAAGCGGACCCTGGGCTCCAAAGCAATGGTTTTGGACGCAACCGGGATTGACCGTATAGATGAAGAAGAAGTAGCCAGCTGTTAGGCCCATTTTGTGAAATCATCATCATCATTATGTCAGCCTATTAGAGTCTACTGCTAAACGTAAGTGCCATAGAGAATGATCTCCTGTTTAAATACAGAAACTTTTAAGACACAGAAACTTAATTATGTCCTTATGTAAAAGCAAAATGCGTAGTTTAGTAAGACAAGTAATGAAGTACCTACCTAGCTGTGTGCAATGTGTAGCAAGTGCTTTATATAAATTAGTTCATCATCATCATTTCAGCCATAGGACGTCCACTGCTGAACAAAGGCCTCCCTGCTGGATTGCCAATACTCGCCACGCTTGGCAGTCGGGTTGGCAAGCGCAGTTTTTTATAAGATTTCGCACGAAGACGCCGCTGCCCGTCTCGTACTACAGGAATTAGTCGCCTCTTACGACACGCCTCCTGTTGGCGGTGGGGGAGTGTGTTCTTTACGGCCGTCCCCACATGACATAAATTAGTTATGCAGTGTAAACTAAGCTTTATTCTTTCATATGGCTCTATCCATTTGGACACCATGTTTCTAACTTCACTCAACAAAAGGTCAAAAGTCAACAAAAAATTCCAAAATTTGTTTTCTGTTTTAGAACTGCCATTTAAAAAAAAATGCAAGATGGCTGTTCATACTACGCTGTGTTCTTACCTTCTGTAAGGGGCGGAGCACGAATCGAAGTTGATTTTTAAATCGTCTTTTCTGCTGGTGTCGGGTCGGGAAATGTTTGTTTTTTGTCCCCGACGAAACTATAGCGAATGTAAGTTTGTCAATTTTAAATCTAAATGATTAGGAAAAGTCAAATTTGCTTTAACTAGTAAATTTTTATTTAGCCAACCCGCCTCTCAAGCGAGTATTGGCAATCCTCCCTCCCCCCCCTGATGATAGGTTGGGGGAGGGCTTTGTTCAGCAGTGGACGTCCTATGGCTGAAATGATGATGACAAAATAATACTTTGCGCATGGACGCCATTGTTCGAATAAAAAATCCTATGCTTAGTTTGTAGCTATTATGTTGATCTATCAATCGACGTATAATCGAATTAAATCGGTCAAGCAGTTAAGATAAAGGAGAATTAGCATCTTTTTTGCTTGTTTTTTCAATGATTTAATTTTTTTTTCTGAAGTATAAGTTCTAGAAACAAATGCTATGCTTAGAATATTGTGTAGGTTTTGACAATTTATTCATAGCATAATTAAAAAAAATATTTGACAAACGGGGCTTAAGTAGTAGGCTTATGAAACCATATGCTAGTTTACATTTGGCGACTACATGGGGCCTTAAGTACATTCGTTGTTTAGTCGACGTTTGCTTAGTCTGGGGCTAGGTAATTGGAGATTGTTAGAACAGTTATAAAACAAAATGTTTATTTAAAAAATCTAACATTAAAACAATATTATACACAATACAACATTAAACGAACACTATGGACAATATGACGCAGTAAGTAATAAAATTTATTAAAATTAAAATTCCTGTAAAAGTTTTACCGAAATTATTGTAGGATTTGTAGGCTACTGATGAACCCGGGTAATGAGCAAATATTCCTTAGGGATAAACATTCAAGTAGCTGTGGGCTTGCTATTACAGACTTTTCCGGATAAACATTGATCATTGGGTTCTCCCAACAACCGGCAACACTCCTGTGTACTCCTTCTGTGTTTACAGCGAGAGGGACTTTGTTATACACCGGAAAAATACTAATCCAGCCATAGGCTACTAGTGTTGTGATGACAAAATTATCGATATCGATGTAAATACATTTCGATATGCTAGTAGAAGGGGCGAATATATATTTAATTAATATATTACTATTAGTGTTACATTCATCATCATCATCATGTCCAGATTGGCCAGCAGCTTCCTGTAACTTATACTAGGTCGTCTGTCCACCTTCTATTACATTAATTTATCAAAATTACTGTATACGCTTTTAGTTTTCCAAATAAAAAAAGACTTGATTAATTTGTCGCCATTTCACTTGTAAAGCTATGATAGTTTTTTTACAGTTGTAAAGCTTTTCATGAAAGCTTACTTTAACTGATTTAATCAATGCAATTCATTTCCACCCATTCCATTCCACAATGTCTAGGCGAGTCAATAAATACAACATTTTACGTAAATATAAAAAAGATAATATAATCTCATATCCGTAAAATTTCAATAAAAACAAAATTAATTTTATATTAGTGATCAAAATCCGGTCGCAGGCCACTTCAAACCGGCCAATCTGAAAATCAATGGGGGAGGCCTATATTCAGCTGTGGACTTACTATGTCTATAATGATAATGATGAAACAATCAACTTTATTTCAGTATCATTCCGTATACTATTTTAAGAATACTTATTTAAAAATATATATATATATTTAATACATAAATAAATAGTTTCATCCGAGTCCGAAATAGCTATCGATAAAATATATTATTGTGCGTATCCCAGCATGAATGGGCCGGAGACTAAGACTGATCGTTCGCATCGCGTTTTGTTAAATAAGCCGGGGCCAGCGGCTCTTGGACTATTTGGTATCGGCACGCGCCTACGATTTATTCCCTTTCGTTTTTGTTGATTTTTCACGTAGAGGAGAGTAGCTGTAGTAGTTTTACGAGACCATTCAGAAAGAGTTATACGTTTTGGTTAAATAGTAAGGATTTGTTAGTTTGAAATTATTGCATTTCTTTTTTTATTCTCGCCCTTACCGACTATTTAGTAGAGCTAATAATCTATTTAAATTAATAAATATTAATGTCTGCATGTTAATCCTTTATGCGTTTTAGACAAACGTTTTATTTTATACAAATTCGATAAATAACTTCCAGTTTACTTCCTTGTCCAATGATATGTATACCACTAATACCTAAATTCAATTCCCGTCATAATCAATGGGCTATTTTCCTAAAAAAATATAATTAGTAGGATTAACAGAAAATATTTGACACGTAGTTTTTCTTTTCTCAGTCAACCAAAAAAATGATGAAGATATAGTCCGTTAAAGTTCCGCGTAACGTCACGCCTTGCGACACTTTTTAGCAAGACGTGACGTCACGTGCTCCCATTGATGCGCTTTATCTTCGTAATTTTTGTTTGATTGATAAAACACAAAATATGGGTCCAATATTTTTTGATCTAACTGATGGACTAAATAGAATAATATTTTTTTTTACCCAAGAAACTAACCTATTCTGTAAGTAAACAAAGGCGCAAGCTAATAATTATTTTATTAGTGTTATGAAAAAATGTATATAAGAATATGCGCCAGAAAACATCAACTGTCTTGGTCTCGGAGTCTATTACTACTAGCCCACAATATTGTCCCGAAGCAGTGGTTGGGTAAAAAAATATATTGCGACGTGTAGTTTTTTGCTTAATTTAGGCCTATTTACAGAAATAAATTGGTTTTAATATATTTTGCCAGGGGCGTCTCCCACCACACCCAGACTCAAGCAAATTTAATAAGGACTATTTGTGAAATAATCCAACCGGAAATCGAACCAAGGACTTCGCGTTTAACGCGAATTACTGCACCATACCAATCGGGGGTGTTGTTTTTTGGTAAATTCTTTTTTGGTTTAACAATTTCATTTCAGGTCTCTTAGTAAAACTATTCTGCATCCGATCTCTAGGTCTAGAATCTTCCTTCCGACACGCGCGTACAATTTGTTTGACGTTGCTTTTTGTTGACTCCCCATCAAGATAACGGACAAGACAAACTTTTTGCAAGGATAAGAACTTCTTGACGAGTTTATTGTAGCTTGTGAAATATATCTTATGACAAACTTGGAACATGTTCAGGAGCGTTTTGGAGATTTAAGGATTGTGCAGTACTTACATGTAAAGTAGTACTTATCATTTAGCCTCGTAACTGTTTTTAATCTTAATTTAAAAAATACCAACTTAATAAAGCAGCTGGGAGGTCGCATTTACTACAGAAGCTATCCTCCACCTGTCGTTAAGAAGTCACTATAGGAAAAACAATGGCCAGTAACTGGCCGATTGACGTTTGACGGGAAAATCGATGTGGTAGAAATGTTTTATAGGAAAGTGCAATTTAGCTTACTCTGCGAAGAGAGCACTCCAAAAAGGTATACGCAAAGTTGAATGGCAAGAATAGATTTAATAAAAAACTATAGAGCAATGGGCTGATGTGTAGTGGAAAACGGTGGCGTTTCGATCAGTTTCATGTTCCGCTATGCAGGTAATTACACCAAGGAGATTACTCACCGTTCTTCGTAGTACCTACTTTAAAATTTTAGTCTATGGGAAGTTTTATACCAGGTGAAACCAAATAACGCACATCCACATGAGCTCGTTCTGGTGTTAACTTACTTACTTTTTGTATGAAGAAGAATATTTTTACCAACTATCGTCGTTGCGGGCAGCTGCGTTCACATTATTTGTCTATGTTTTTTTTTAAGTTAATAGCTACCGAGCTTGATACCGGGTAAAAATAAAATGTATATTGTGTCTTGTTTTGCTGAGCTGAGGAATTGTTATTGTGACTGCTATGAATACGACGTCAAGGTTACGTCAGACAAGAAGTTTATGTGTTTACGTCGGTGCAAAGTCACTCAAGAGAGCTACGTCAGAATTCTTACATTTAAAGGAACTGCGTCTGTGTTGCTTGTAGCAAAAGGCAACAAACGTAAAAGAACCGTCGTGTTCTTCTAATGTCAGAATCAGAATCATTTTTTGCGTAAAAAACATGGGATTTGAAGATGTTACAGGATAAAAAAGAGTGGACATGTTTTGCGTAATAGCAACTAGCATGCAAAATGTACATAAATATCTTTCAATTACTCTTATGAATTAGAAGTATTACAAACTTTGTGTCACATTAAAATAAATTAAATTGAGTTCAAAATAAATTAAAAATATGTCGGGTAGAATATAAGGATTTCATGTCCATTAAATCTTTTATGTCATATATTCTTTTATCCATAAGCCACTTTAATAATTTTGATTTGAATTTATTAATTATTATTTTTTTGATATTATTAGGAATTTTACTATATATCTTTAAACACATTGTTATGCAACTTTTATTGGATTTCGCTGACCTTGGGATAATGTATAACACCAGTCTATTAGGATCCCGTTTCAGTCTTGTGTTTATGTCACTTGCTTTCATAAACAAGTTGATGTTTCTCTTCACAAAGCAGCCTATTTCAAAAATATACAGTGCCTAGCGGGAGTAGGTTTAGATTTGCAAAAGCAAAGGCCTATTGTTGACAGAAAGACTCTAGTATCGGTCTACTTTGCTTACTGTCACTCAATCATTAGTTACGCGATAACAGTTTGAGGAAATGCTCCGCAAATAGGACGAGTATTGATTTGTCAAAAAAGATCGTTAAGGATTATTTATGGATTGGAAAGGTTAACGTCAGCCTATTTTAAAAAGGCTAAGATAATGACAGTGGTATCGCTTTTTATTTATAAGTCGCTTTTAGAAGTCCACCAGCATAAGAAGGAGCTGCCAATGAAAATGGACGTACATAATTATAACACGCGAAATAGGGAGAAGTTGTGTATCCCTAAAACTTGACTGGTTAAATCCCATAAACAAGGCCTTTCGTTAAAAATTAATATGTTTAACAAATTACCATTAGAAATTACAAGACTTCCTCTTAATGCGTTCGAACAATTGATTAAGGTGTTTTTCTTAAATCGTGCTTTCTATGATGTAAACGAATTTATGAAATGTAAATTTATTGACATACACACCATTTAATTTCTATTGACATGTTTATTTTATTTAAGTTTAAATTATTTTATTATTATATTTAATTATTTCTGTTATAAATTAAGTGATTAAGTGACAATGTAATTATGGAAATTGTAAATTTTGACGTACCAATGTTATGCAATGTAACGAAATGGTTAATAAATAATTTGAATTTGAATTTGTTCTACAAGACATGCCGGATGATATACCACAGATAGCTCGAATGCACTTTTTTGAGCTATAAACGCCTTTTGCCTATCTGTGCCACTTCCATATCTTTTTTTTTAACCTACTTAATCCTACTGCTGGGCAAAAGTCTCCCCCAGACTCTTCCATCTATCTCTATCTATCGCAAATGGCTCCTAATCTCTTCCCAATCTTAAGTAAAATAAGTTTTTTACTTAACCTCCGGTAATAAAGAGTCAAACTTTAATAAACTTCGACGACCTCCTTGAACTGGTTCGCGCTCCGTTTAACAAAACCTGGCAGTCACGGGTTCAAATTAAAAAGTGTTTGTGTGATTAACATCATTTGTACTTGAATCATGGAAGTCATCATTATCAGCCTTTAGCACAGCGAGGTGTTCCGCTCACATCCAGCGGCTTCCCGCAACCTTGACTATGCTAACAGTCCCCCTGGTGGGATACATGCCCACGCTGCTGATTATTACTTTAGTTTTGCAATTCGAAAAGCTATGCCGGCGTCTTTGGTTCTTCTACGGATCTCCTCGTTTTGAATCTTCCCTCGATTCAAAACCGTTCGGTGGTAAATTATCGACCGAAAAACCATGTGCTGCTACAGAATTAAGCACTAATGTCACATGATTTATGGTTATCAATTCGTTCTCGAACGGTTCATCGAATCGGGGAATTGAAATGACATATCCATGGCTGTCACATAATGTATCATCATCATCATTTCAGCCGCAGGACGTCCACTGCTGAACATATTTTGTAACATAATGTACGTTTAATCCGTTATTTAGTCGCTATGGCGCGGCGACGTACGTCTCCCCTGTTCAGTCCAAGTACAATTTCTACTAATTGGTAATTGTTGGAAGAATTTAATATTATTGATCCTTTTATTATAACTAATATGAAGGTTGAGAAGAAAGAAGGTTATGAAAAGTGGCTACTAGTCAAGGATTGCAATGAATCATTTTGCGTCTCCTCCTAACGACAGCTCTTGTTACAAGATTGATGACCCAAGTAATTACATCGGTATAATATTGGCTAAAACAGAACAAACTGACGTGTTTTCCTATTGCTTAGGGCACAGGAATTTTTCCGTATTCTTGTTGGAATAATTCAAGCTTACTGTTATTATTGTATTATTACTGTTATTATCCAGTTAACGTCATCATATTTATGTATGTATATATTTTATCTATGTAGTCTATATAATATTATTTAGTTTATAATATTTGACATAGATACTGTGTGTAGTTTATGCTGTGATTATATAATAATGTTCATTTTTGTAACGTCATATGCACCGCCCACAAAACATTTCTGTTTAGCCTAATGGTCGACTGGTAGAGAATGCCACATGGCATTAAGTCCACCTTTTGTACGATTTTATTTTGTGCAATAAAGTTTAAATAAATAAATAAATTGTAGTAAAGATTTTTTTACTTTATTTATTTATTTATCTTATTGAGAAAACCAACAGCGTTATAATAGTACTTACATTCTTCATAAATATTTTAAGTAAGACCAATAACAGGTTTTCCATAAATTAATAATAACAATAAGATTAGCTATCAAGTTATCTAGTCTATCCACCAAATGTGTGGGTGAGAGTGAGTGTAAACGTGAATGCCAAAATTTTATTAATTGAGATTACTTTAGTAACTTATAAATAGTCTTTATGAGTTTAAAGAGTCTACCTGAAATCTAGAAACATATACATAATTGAAATATTTACATCCAAACAACTAAGTAATCTTTTTATTTGGAATTTTGACAACAAAAATATTAAACAACAATAATTATATGTGTAATTGTGTAATAAAAAAGGCAGCCAGCTAAACGTATGCCTCGTGTCCAACCTAACACCTTCTATGAAAATATTAAATCCAATTGTACAAAATACAACATCACAGTTCTAAATTATAATGGGTTTACTAAAGTACTACACTCATTTGTTTTTAATCATTTTTAGGGTTATGTACCTTAAAAAGAAAAACGGAAACCTTATAAGATCACTTTGTTGTCCGTATGTCTGTCCGTCTATTTGTCAAGACCCTTTATCTCGGGATTAATTTGGAAAATTAAAACCATTTTCACAGGTCTACAGGGAAAAATCTGGAACATACATACATTTGTAATAAAATTTTGTAATTGATTTGTAATTAGAGACTGCGAGGCTCGATTCCTGAACTATTTATATGTATCTACAAATTTGTACGGAACTCTCGGTGGGAGAGTCCGACTCGCACTTGTCCGGTTTTTTATATGATTCATTATTATTTATAATAAAGTAAAATAATTGCCATTTTCCATAAAGTTTGTAGCTGGGTAGCGCCCCCCACACTTCATACTTCCGCCGCCCGTCTGAATATCAGCGTCCAGGCCTGGGACACATGCTGAGACGAGGACGTTTTTGCTTTTTGCTCTGCTCGCTTTCTGCAGTTATCACTGTTTTTTGTACGATTGACAAAACAAGACAAAACGACAAGATTGCATGGACTTAACCTGCTTAACTCGCACTTACTTAAAAATAGGCTTTCAAAGGTGACTGAGATTTTAGCGCTGTTTGTTTTCATCACCAGCCGATACGTAATCCCGAAGCAGTGAAAGTGCAAAGCTATATTTTGGTACGGTTTAAGTGCCCAGAAGAGAGCATATATCTCTATATACTCTCTATAGTCGGTTAAAAATGAGTCTCTATTTCCCTTGGTCACCGCATCACGCGTGAATGGATGGAACCTTTTTGCTAATTCTTTTTTTGTTGTGTTACTTAATCAGAAGAAGGTTCTTATGAAAAAAAAATTTAAGAAGTTGCGCAGATATGTTTAATGAAGAAACTAAACATCACGCAAACGAATTCGTGGGCAACAGCTAGTACTGAATAAATGACTAATGAATATTACTATTATGTCTAGATTACCAAACGAAATGTTGTCCCTGTGTTTAACGGCTCGATGTTGTTGTTTGCATCAAAATAAACGTTTACTCGCTTACTAAAGTTATGGGAGGGGAATATTACAAATAATCAAGATAGTGTTCATAAAATCAGCACAGGCACCATTTACGTTGGCGCTAACAAAAGGGACGTCACACCTGATGGGGGTTGGAATTTAACCCTCATTCGGCTACGCAGTTTAATAGACACATGAAAATTAATATTTTCGAACGCATTAAAAACTACACACTTTATACTATCATCACTCTTTTAGCCGACTTCAAAAACAGAGGAGGTTCTCAATTCGATGTTTTTTTTAAATGTATTTTCAGCGATCATTTGTTACCACGTTGATTTTGATTTTGTTTTTGTTCGAAAGAAAATACTTTTGGAATCTTCCCACATAAATTTGATCAAGTTATGATTATGGGATCTATAAGACAATCATCAAGCATTATATGAACTTAATACCATTCCAACTGTTTTTTTTATCTATGTTACCTATAATATCTTTGAAGTATAACTATTTATTCATCATCATCATCATCATCATTTCAGCCATAGGAGGTCCACTGCTGAACAAAGGCCTCCCCCAATGACTGATCATCGGGGGGGATTGCCAATAATCGCCACGCTTGGCAGGCAGGTTGGCGAGCGCAGTTTTTTTTTAAAGATTTCGCACGAAGACACTGCTGCCCGTCTCGTGCTACAGGAATTAGTCGACTTTTACGACACACCTCCTGTTGGCGGTGGGGATGTGTATTTTTTACGGCCGTCCCCACACGGCACAACTATTCATTCATTCTATCTAAAATTTGCGGAAAAAAACACCCATAAAAGTGCAAAAATAGGGATTTGTTTATCACCAAAATAGATGAATTAAGTAAATGTTAAAATAAAAAATTCTCCGACTTTAATAAAACTGAGAAGCTAAAAATTATATTGACAGAATAAACGAAAGCATTCAAACTTTCATCGGTAGGAACGTCTGTTCCTGTTCTGAGTCTTCCAAAAGAAACTGTTTAGGATTTTTTAATATTATTTTTAGCGTTTCATTTTTTTGAATTTGGTTTGATTTTTTAATAAGTGTAACAAAAGAAGTTGTGCCATATTTTGCGACAGTACTTACCAGTTTACTATCACTAACACTACTTAAACATTCAAAGCGTGGCAATGAAGACTACACCAAACTTAAAAAGTATCTAGTGTAACTAAATCAGTCATAAAAGCAAGGACACAAAAAGGGCGATTTTCATATACTTTCTTTTCTCGGGTCACCTCGACCCCCAATGCGACAAATAATACCACTATTTTCGTGGGACCAGATGAAGGTTAAACGAGATACCTAACGATACCGGTCTTCCTTTACCTTTGTCCACATATTTCTTGTGTCCAATCTGAGAAGTTTGCCTTGGGTTAAACTTACGAACCAAAAAAGCTGGCAATAAATTTGGGACGCGAACGAAGTAAAGATCTTTGGAGGAAAATTGTTGCTTGATTTTTTGTTTAAGAAAACAACAAAGTTTTTTTTTACAGTGACATTTCTAAACATACGTTTTTCTATTAAAATCATGTGCAATTTACTTTGTATGGTGTGCAACAAAGAGTATCTATCTATACTAAAGGTTCGCAGGATTTTTTTTTTTTTTTAAATCAACCATTTAGGCTGGGAAAAGGTCTCCTCCGAACCTCTCCACTTATCCCTGATTAAATAAAAAATATTATATTCTTTAATACATTATTATTAAACTTCTGTTTGTGACTTAACCGTATTGGCCTAGACCAAAATTACTACAGTGAACTTGTTAGTAACTGAGCAAAATATTTAAATATGACATTCATGAATCGGGTACAAAAGTTCGTGCTCATTCCAGCCACTTGCCCCTTGCGGAATTTGAACCCGCGTCTTTTGTAGTGTAAATCCCAAACCACTATGCCTAGATTTCTTAGCATAGTGATTTGGGCTTTAGACTACAAAAGGCGTAGTCGTAGTAGTAGTTATCGTATTTCAATCAGCCGTTTGTCAAATCAGTAAATGTTGGAATTAGACAATTATAATATTGCTAATAAATGAAAAAATATATATTTTAGTAGTATAGTATCCTTGTTCGTAAGTTTTTAAATTAATTTTTGGAAAACTATAAGCAATGTTATGATACACCCTCTATAAAGTAAACAAACCATTTTTCTTACCTGAAAAAGGGCTACCGAATGATTGAAAATAAAGTAAGCCGAAACAATATCCGAATCGAGTTAATACGAGGCTGATAGTAAATTTCCCAACGCTTTAGTGAGTGACCAAAGTTAGATATTTTAGTGCCGCGAAAATGGCTTTTACATTGGGGGCATAAGACCGAGAATGGCTTGGGCAATTATTTTGTGTAGGGTGACACTAGGTGTACACAGGAATTCGAGTCAGCCAGCGTTGTTGATAAGGGTCGCAGTTCCTAAGGCGACGGTGTCCTATCGGGCTTTACTCCTACTTAAGCCTCTGGTCTAAGCCATTAGATCCAATTATTATATTTTGAAATAAATAGGTATTATTAACAGAAGTGTACGAGCAACTTCGTTCATTTGATTATGCTGCAACTCCACAGATTTGCCTAAAGACTAGAGCTGCATCTTTTATCTACTTCTTCTTTCTTTTTAAAGATGCCTATATGTACGAGCTACGTTCGTACTGCTGCGCTGTCAGCGAACAAACCAGCAAATAACCTATGGACTCTGCACATGCACGGTCAGCACTCTATACCTAGAGCAAACAAGGCAAAGTTGTATATGAATATAAATTTTTACCTTATAAACTAGACATCGACCGTTCGTGTTGTTTCTCATTTTCCGATGATCAGTCTAATGAGTCTGCCCGACTGGCAGCGGGTCCACACCGCTTACTTACCATTCTAACGCTGCTACCCTGGTAATCCACAAACGCTAGATTAATAAGCAACATTTTTATTGTCTGTTTCTTTACCTTATGCATTGCGCACACAGCTTGCGGGACGCGACGGCGACGTGACGGCGACGGAGCAGAAGTGCGGCGTGCACGTCACATTGCAGGCGTGACGGTTTCGTTGACGTTCCTAATAAGACGTTCGATTTTTCTGCTATTAAATAACTAAAAAGTTTCAAAAATATACAAATACAGAACGCTACGTAACTACTAATAAGTACGATTACTATGCAACACAACATCTAACCGACTCGCTTACGCCCGACGACTGGGCGTCGCGTCGCTCCCGTGCTTGTAAGCAAGCCCGGCGGGACGGCGACGGGTCCCGTCGCGCTCAACGCGACGGTGCTGTGTGTCGTTTTCTATAGACTTCAGTACATTACAAACATTGGCGACCCGCTAGCGTCCCGTCGCCGTTGCGCCCCGTAGGCTGTGTGCCCAAGGCTTTAATAAGAGGTAAGTACCAAACACTACAAAAAAATAATTAAGGTGCAATTAAAATATCGTAGATATCGTGTTTTTTTAAATACTCGAGACCCGAGTAAACTCGAAAAAATGACCTCGTCTCGAAACTCGATAAAAAAAGGTTAAGAAATAAAAAACCCTGTTTGTATGGCTAAAACGGTCTGGTTTCAGCATCTAAGGCCGTGTTACGGTCAGCACAGACGCTCTGTGTGCATGCATAGTATAGAGTCGCAGTCAGTGCGTTTCTAAACGCTCGCACCATTCATAGTGAAAGCTATGGCTGACTGAAGTTCTGACGGTCTGGATAAGACTAAATACGGCCTAAGGGTTCAATTCAATTCAATATCTTTATTGCATGTCACATGGGAGCGAGTTATCAATAATTAATGCTAGAGTACATGTGACGCCCCGTAACGGCGTAGCAACGATATACAATATAATTAAAGTTTTGTTGACATATCACATTACATAATTATCTTACACAAACATTATGATAATCTTTTTAGTTTAAAAACACCAAAAAACATAAACAACATAACACAACATTGTAAATCACAAATAAAAATTACTAATAATATTATTATATTAATTTATCTAATTTGTGCATTCATTAATATGACTGTCATCTTCGAAAATCTCGCAAATACTATAGTACCTCTTTGAAATCAAAAACTTTTTCAATTCATTATTTTATAACGTAATTTTCGCAATATTTTTGATATAATTTGTGATATGGTTGTATATTTTGATCAACATCAGGGTTAGGTACGAGAGAGAGACATTACAATATACTTAGGTATTTATTGCATCTAGGATCATGTTTAAGAGTACTACGACTTGAAAAGGGACAAAGGGCTACTAGGAAAAATCCTATATAGATGTCGTAGCCAGATCGTAAAATTAAACAATTCATAATGTGACCGATCATTTCATAAAATGGTGGTATTTCATGATATAAATACTCAGCGTTTGACGTTATAAACATCTAAACCCATGACTACTTCATGAAATGATCAAACTCATGATTAGTGATGACAAATGATTAGTGTCATATCGTAAAATCGTTACACTACCTACCGGTAGAGGCGCTAAAGTTTCTTTGTTTTTGTGATGAATAATGGCGGCGGACAAACATTTTATTCTAAAAGTGAATAATAATGTGTAAATTGAAGGTAAAGGTGCAGTAAAATATTGCTACGACACCAAGCTAGGCGATTTTTACGAAACTCACTCAAAAAACCAGCGCAACGTCAAAAAGTCAAAGAGTTTGGTACGTAATTTGAGAGGTTAGTTAGGTTATTTAGCTATTCAAGTCGTTTCATTTCTTCGTTTTGTTTAAAAATAAGAACTATTTAAAATGATCGATTTATCTTTCGAGCAAGATTACAAATATTAAACAAATTCACGTAACTTGTAAACGTATTTTTATTTTAATGATATGGCCAAGCGTGGATTGACATTTCATCGAATGTTGACGTTTAAACGATATGGTCAGTTTTAGTTCATCAGTATCATGAAATACCACCATTTTATGTAATGATCGGTCACATCATGAAGTGGTCAATTTTACGATCTAGCTACGACCAACATAAAGTAACTACTACACTTTAAAGTAACTTTTTACTAAATCGCTACCGCCTTTGACTTGTAGTCCGCCGAAAGTCGTAAGTCCCCAGTAACAAATTGAGTTTACAACATTGGATTACGAGCCAAATTAGATCATATTTCTCTAGCCACTTTATGCTACTATTAGTTACTTTGTCCCGGTGTTATCGTCTTCCAATAGTTAGGTGAGTAGTTTAATATGCGAAGTGAAGCGTGAAAGGGCAACACTTTCAAACTCAACAAAGTGAATACAAACAATAATTCATTATCTCTAAAAGGTTAAAAAGATCGCAGTCTGTTTGTGCGTTTAGTATAGTAATAGAATATAATCTTTCTAATCTTGGTCGGTCTAAGGCCCTCCGCTGCGTGATGCGGTCGTCCGCGTCGGACAGGCGAATTCTAAAAAAAACAAGAACACCGCGATGTTACGCAGACCGTTAAGTCGCCGTTGTCGCATACACCGGGCACACACTGGTCCTACGCGGTCGTCCGCTTTACGCAGCGGAGGCCCTTACTGTGGGACAGCAGTTTTGTTTTTTAACGGGCTAGTTTCCTAAAAAAATCTAATAAGTCCGTCAGTTGGATTACCAGAAAATATTGGACACGTATTTTTTCTTTTCTGAATCAAACAAAAAATAATGAAGATATAGCCCGTTAAAGTTCCGCGGAACGTCACGCCTTGCGACACTTTAGCAAGACGTGACGTCACGTGCTCACTTTGATGCGCTTTATCTTCGTCATTTTTTGTTTGATTGACAAAAGACAAAATATGGGTGCAATATTTTTTCATAATCTAACTGACGGACTAAATAGAATAATCATTTTTTGACCCAGGAAACTAGCCTATTTCTTTATATTTTCCCTAAAGTAAGAGCAGGGAATACTTACAGAGCGACAAGCTGAATAAAATTTTCAAGAAGCTTGTATTATCTATAGTAGTGAATTTTAAATATGTATGGTGCCTTTTGGGACTCATTTTTCTTTGCTCGGACATAAAATGTTCTTTTATGTTTATTGTTGTACGAGTAACAGCTGAGACAAGGAGTTTTAGTAAATGATATTTCGTTTTTATGTCAAAAAGAGAAATTGGATGTAAAGACAATATTTTCTTTCAACAAAACAATAGTTACAATCCACTTAATACTTTTTATTTGATAAAACGAAGCTACTTAAAAACTACTTTTTTTACTAGAGTTGCAACAAGACTGAGTATACTCCAATCTGCACTACCTCAAAGTTGATTGGTAGTAATTTCTGATACGATGTTGACCCAACTGTATAAGTTGTTTTTTTTTAAATATAAATACATTCGCCTCCATAAATTTGGCTACTGTTTAAAAACACACCCTGTATATTTTGTAGGGTTGCCAACACTCACCTGTGGAATAAAGCTTAAGCCTTTGACTGCCACGAATACACAATAGAAAATGAATTGTTTGGGGGTCACGGGTGACCACCATGGCGCTCAATGTAAATAAAAAAAATTGCTTCGATATCCTATTGGCGTAGTGGCGTGGTAATTCGCATTTAAGGCAAGGGGTACCATCCTTATTTGAGTCAGTTATAAACTGGATTTTTTCGAAATTATCTCATATCTATTTGAAGGTTGTCTGGAAGAGATCGCTTTTAGCGACGAGACCACCTTAACTGTGCGCGTTTCTGTAAAGATAAAATATAACTTCTTATTATAGTGTACGATTAAGAGTATATATCTAGGCCCCCGATTCAAAACCCTTCGGTAAAGAATTGACAAACGGCAAATCACGTGACACTAATGTTAAATCATATAGTGTCACGTGGTTTTCCGATTGACAATTTGTTATCGAAGGGTTCTGAATCGGAGGGCGGATATGCTGAAAAACGTCCCTAGGAAATGAAGAGGCATGACGACATTTTTTTTCTTCTTCTATCAGGTAGATATCTAAAAGTATTGGAAACGTATTTTTATTTTTTTACATAATCAAAATATTAAAATATTTCTTCGCATGACGTCGCACATCTTGGTACAACTTTTACAGTAAAACAGTAAGTGACATCCCGCACTCCCGAACTTTGACACGCATTATTTATGTAATTTTTTGGTTGATTGACAAAAAAAGTGTTCATAATTTTTTGATAATCTAACTGAAGGACTAAATAGAATTTCATGTTCTTTATCCAGTCGTCATCCTATTATCTCGTACCTTATAATAATACAAGGCGCCAATTACTACTATTTCAAAACTACGACAATTATGTGTGCTGCGTCAGTTACGTGGCGAATATTAATTTATATTTTAAGCCCATTTTCTGTGCTTTGATATTAATCGTTTCTTTACAATTATAACCTATTTATCTTATTTAAATATTATTGTGGCTTGTTTACGTATGCTTGATAAGTTAAGGAGGTGGATTTAACCCTTGACCACCTAGCATATATTTTTGTCACACAATCACCTACCAAGGGTCTGCAGGACCTCAAAGTAAAATAATTCAAGATTGTAAAAATTTGCAATTTGATTGGGTTTTGTTTTTAATTAAAAGTCTGTTCAGGAACATATTAAACTATTTATTAAAAATAAAAGTACAGGAAAATCAACGTGATTTTTTCTTTTATCTCTGTTATTGTTTAATAACTTGTATTTTTAGCTTACAAAATAACATGTTTTGAAAATGAGATCCACAAAAAATACCAGGAACCAATAGGAACTTAGTTGTAACTTTTAAAAAATGTTTTATAAACAATAAAAGTAGAAAAGATATTATATTCTAGATAAACTTATAAAATCAATAAAATTGCAGACTCTAAACTTAGAGTTTTTCACCACATTTCGCTGTGGTTGTTTGAGCATTCAAGGCAAATTGATAGATAAAGACAATTTATTGCACAAAAAAAATAAAGGTTATTTCGAACAAAACCCAGTTAGTACAATCAGGCGGCCTTATCACCAAAAGCGATCTCTTCCAGATAACAAAAAAAATGAAAATCTTCAAATGAAAACTCGTGGTATTCAATAAACTATGAGTGAAAAATAGTGTGGGATGGAGAATTCCGATTATTGCTCACCGCAGCTGACTTTTCGCATTCGAAATCAGACGCATAACTTTCTTTCAATACATGATCTAGCCTTACATCAGACTCCACATCAGTAAATCTGTCTTTCGGTATATTTTTGTCGTCTGACAGATCGTGCTCCAACTAGCGCTCTATATAATCACCAATAAGAGCAATAACCAAAACAATAAAAAATACACAATTAAAATCACATAACCACCTAACAGAGGTCTCTCAGACCCGAGGTGATAGTTTTTTAGTCGCCTTTGACAAACGTGCGAAAATCTGAGCTTGGCGAGCGGTTGCGCGGCTCCGAGAGGTCCACGGAAAAGGTACAGGAACGATCGAGTCAACAGGAAACTCGGGCGCAGATATATTCACGATTAATAACTTGACGAGGTCTCTGAGACCCATGCTAGGTGGTTAAGGGTTAAAACAGTAGCCTAAATCCCTAAAGTTCAAACTTTTTTCGTACTTAGTTTTAGTAAAGTAAAGTAGCCTATATTGTCCTTCTCCAAGATTTAAACTTAATACCAAATATCATCAAAATTGGTTCAGCGGTTTAGAGATGAAAACGTAACAGACAGACAGATAGTGTTACTTTTGCATTTATAATCATAGTGTGAATTTTAGGAACATATTTGAAAATGTATCATTAAGGTAAAAAAAAAAACTTTGAAGTTTTTTAATCCAAGCTCTTCAACTGGACCCGAATGTATAATTTTAGTTTAATACTATAACGTTACATGTTATGATTACCAATTTGGTATTTCCTAGAAAGTACTTGAACATGCATAATATTATCCAAGTTCTGGGTTGCTGTTGAACTACCTTAAATTGCTAGAATTCAGATACTTCAGTGGGCTCAGTCCTCATCTGTGCCTGGTTTAATTATCATCTCATAGGTTCTGTAGGCTAGTATTAGTACTGTTACTACTTGTGAAACCTAATATTCGAGGTGAGTCTTGGGGCCTATAACCATGAACTCTAACCCCCTAGTCAGAAACCATAACTAGTCAAGAAATTTAACTGTATTTTATCAATCACCATTATCGAGTACATGTCTAATTTGTCAACATTTTTTTAATAGCCAACCAAGCTATTCTTTAGTCATTATTTTAATAAACTTTCATCATCATCATCATCATTTCAGCCATAGGACGTCCACTGCTGAACATAGGCCTCCCCCAATGACTATCATTGGGGGCATTGCCAATACTCGCCACGCTTGGTAGGCGGGTTGACGAGCGTAGTTTTTTATAAGATTTCGCACGCAGACGCTGCTGCCCGTCTCGTGCTACAAGAATTAGTCGCCTCTTACGACACGCCTTCTGTTGGCAGTGGGGAAATGTATTCTTTAAAGCCGTTCCCACACGGTAATAAACTTTATTTTTCATTAATTAAGTAAAAGGTTTTCCGTTAATCAAGCTAAATAAACAACGACGACCTCCGTAGCCCAGAGGCAAGCATAGCGGACTTGGTGTCGCTATCTCTGAGGTCCAGGGTTCGACTTATTTTCGGTCAATGTAAGAAAACATCACTGAATTTAAAGTTAATTTTCAAATAAACAAATTTAAATTTGAAATCATTACAAAAATTGGATATTTAGCCACAAATTCCTAAGCATAGCTTGCAAACAACAACCAGCAATGTCCAAGACGATCAAGCCTTTAATAACATCTTGATGTGTGGTAAACGCAAGGGTGTCCTGAAAAAATATTTTTTGTTTTTCAATACAAGATCTCTTAAAAATACACACAGACACACAGACAATATTTTTAGCTCTACCGATCCTCAAAGTTTAAAAAAAAAATTTACGGTGATATTTTTTTTTCGTTTTTCGGAACAAACAACGAGTAGTTTTTATATTTTATACACTCGAAGGCCCGCTAAGCTGCTAATTAAATCTTGTGTTATATGTGTTTAACACCATTGCGAGCACATTAGTAAGCCTACTGTATATATTTTCCTATATAAATCTTCCTTGCAGTTGTATAAGATGGTTGAACCACCTGAAGTTGGTTGCAACAATAACTCCGTTGTTTGACAACAAAAACTTGGAACATGAGATTATGCACGTCCGTTAAAGTTAAGGAATGGTGTTGGCGGAGTACGAGATTCTACTACGTAGACAAATGTAATTTGAAACCTGAAATTTTAAATTAATAATACTCATTTATTCAGTATATAGGCCCTCTTCCGGGCACTTATACACGTCCCCAAATATAGCTTTACCCTACCACCGCTTCGGGACTACATATCGGCTGGTGATGAGAAGAAACGGCGCAACAAACTCAGTCACCTTTGTCAGCCTTTTTTACAGGAAATACAGTTACAAGACATGTAGTAAGTGCGAGCTAAGCAGGTTAAGTTCATGCACTCTTGTCGTTCAAATAATCGTCTACCTTATAATACCCTTTTTTCATAAGGTTTTTTTAAATCTGAATTTTGAACTCATGTACAGGCAGTTCAACAAGAGTCTGTGGAACTTTTTTAAAAAATTTAATACATTTCCCCAAGAATGAATTACCAACTTTGTGTAGTCTGAAGCTCGGAACGGCAAGTTTATTTTTATTACGAATATTATAATGATGAACTAAACAACAAACAGCATTAAAACCATAGAAAAAAAAATACTTTTGAGGCTTATATGCGGAACAAATTTTTACCCTAGCCTGTCTGCCGAAGAGATGCGCAAAATAATAATTGGTTCCTATTGACGCTATCTTTTCAATTACTACTATTACGGGTTTTTAAATCCACACATTTTTATCGTTAACTAACTGTTGCCTGCGACTTCGTTCGCGTGTTCTTCAGTTGATTCATGAAGGTTTTTCTGAGCAACTTTTTGAATTATCTTTGTGTAAGAATCTTCTGACAATAATTAACATAACAAAAAAAGAATTAGCGAAATTGTTTCATTCGTTCACGCGTGTTACGAACATCATTATCTATACGGTTAATCCCGGTTGCGTCCAAAGCCATCGCTTTGGAGCCCAGGGTCCGCTTTTCAAATAATAATAACATTTTGTTCCTATTATCATTGATTAAGATAAAAATGATAAGTGGTAAACAAAGACCTTCTAGATGTAATGGAGTTAAACGGCTACAAATAACATAACACACCTTGGCATATGTGCAGACTTTTAGAGTCACAAAAAAAAACTGACATATTTTATTATGGTATACCACGTTGCTAACCCAGCAGTTAAAATCACAGGCACCCAAAATTATTATAAACAAAATTTAAACACTCATTAATTTAAGAGTACACCTAATTAAATTTTACAATCACTAATTTTAATTTGGTTTCGGTAATGAAAATTGCTGATTAAAATGTTAATACATGCCAAAAGCAATTCCTGTACTGCAACCAGGAAATCTTTTTGGATGTGGCAATATAAAAAAAAAAACAGCTATGTGTTACCTTTCTCCGAAGCACGTC
Source organism: Anania hortulata (assembly GCA_963576865.1). Lineage (NCBI taxonomy): Eukaryota > Metazoa > Arthropoda > Insecta > Lepidoptera > Crambidae > Anania > Anania hortulata. The sequence goes on along the minus strand of OY756399.1, from coordinate 2,989,067 downwards.
AGTGATTTTTCACTTACATTTAGTATGAACTGATTAGTCCTGTCAACTCTCGCCCATACAAAAAGGACAGTTACAGATTAAATAAAGGCAAATTTTTTGTGGAACAAATTGAATGACTTGTCTGATCTACCCTTAGGTATGTGCTCCATGGAGGCGGACTTGCACCTTGACGGATCTGTACGATTTTCATTTAGTTCGGTATCCATAAAACGCTGACAGAGTGTGGGTAACTTAAAAATATTATGTTTCCCATTTATGCAAAACATAAATACTGAAATGCTAATCTAATGCAGATGTTTACCAAGCTGAACAGGCAGTGGGCGGTAAAACTGACGCACAGATTAGACAGAGTATGTCCAAGCTGACGGCCGATGGTGCAGAAAGTGTCTTGAGTGGAGGTCACGTACCAATAAGCGCAGCGTAGGATTTCCACCCACAAGGTAGACAGACGACCTGTCAAAGGTTGCTTAAAGCCGCTGGATGCAAGCGGCTTCCAAATGGCCAATCTGAATGTCATTGGAGGAGGAATATGTTCAGCAGTGGTCCTAATATTGCTGAAATGATGATGATAATACTAAAATAAAACTAGAAATTCTATACATATTTGAAGACACTAAAAATACTTTATAGGATACCCCTGCATTACCTGGGTAAAATACTACGATTCTCAACGAATACTGCTTAATACTAGTCGTGATGCTAGTCAGGCACACAAGCGGCTTGATTACATGTGACAGTAATATTTGGTCACTGGCCTTAGAACACCCCTGCACCAATCCAAACTCGGCCCACGTAGTGGAGTTTAGCCCAAACCACCTCATAGTTGAGATGAAGGATGGAGGCTTTTTAGGGCCTTATTAGGCTTTTCTTATCTAGCCCCAAAGAAGCACTATTGGTGATTAGATAAAATATACTTATAAAAATGCATGATTCAGGTACTCGTGGAGCTCATGCTCATCATAAGAACATTTGCCTCTTGTGGGATTGAACTGCCAACCGCTGGTTTTGTAATCAAGATCGTCTACAAAGTCGTCTAATCTGATTCTGTATTTCTTCAGTGGTCGACCTCTGTTGCAGGTTTATACTCGTAAGTTAATAGATTTGCTTTAAAAGCACCTGCTAAGATATTGGTTACTTTAAGAATAAACGCGTCTCAAGTAACCGTTTTATCTCAGCTTCCGTACTCATCCTTAGTAGACAGTGTTTATCTTTGAGCCGAGAAGCCTCGCTGCTTAGCCTACTTTACCCTATCTTTTGTTCCAGTTTTTCCTTAGTCAATGTTTGTAATGTTAAACCTTTAAATTGGTAAAAAAGATACCTTTAAAGATAGCCTGAGTTTGTGAGCAGAAATAACTTTTGTAAATTTGAGAATATTTAAATATTAAGGATGAAAATTTGACGACCTCCGTAGCCAAAAGGCGAGCAAACTGGACTTGGTTTCGTTTTCTCTAGGTCATGGGTTCCATTCCCGGTCGGTCAGTGTAGAAAAATAACTTTTCTGTATTGTTTTGGGTTCAGGTATTGTGGTACTGTTGTTTTTTTTATTTCTTTAACCCAAGGACTTAGACTACTTACCATAGGATTAGAGCAAAGTATGTGATTTTTTCAATATTTATATTTGTTTATTAAAATAGGCAAACTTTATTAAATCCTTTAACTACTATTTATGCAGTCGAATTGTGATCCAACCCTGCACAATTAATTTATTCATACACATACCTTTGATATTTGACGTCTTAATACCTTTAAGGACCACATATATCAACAGATATATTTCTTTTGACTATTCGTAGCTCCTCAACCAACGTAATCATGAAAACCATGAAGTTGGCCACTCGGCAAAGATATTTGCTTAGACAAATTAACTGACCCGCGGGTCACGTGGGTTAACCGAGATGTTGGTTTAATGAGGGGCTGATTAAATTTCCAACGAAGTGGTAATTAGGTTCAGGGCCTAAACGCCGATTATCTAACGTGTGATTTGAATTGAAAATTCTGGTTGCGTGTGAAAGGGTTGATGGTGAGGTGCCATTTTGTAACGCAATTTCGATATTTAACTCGTCAGCTCCGTAAAATGAGGCAATAGAAATGATAATTATGCGGTCTAATGCAAGCGCTTGTAATCCAAAAGGTTATAAAATCCTATTCTAATAAATATACTTGCTCAAATGGGCTTAGTTCAGTCTACTACTCAAATAAAATGAATAAATGGTTATAGGCTTGAAGTTAGCAATTAACATTTTATTATTACAAATGTAACTCGTAAATAACTTACTATTAGTCAATCAAATTGCACCGTATGTGCACTGCATAAGTTCTTTGTTGGCGTGGCGTCCTGGCGTGCTAAGGCCGTACCCCCACTAAAACTCGTTTTTTCCTTCTGTTAGCAGCTTTTTACTCCTTATTTAATGTAAAAGATAATTAAAAGACATGTTTATACATCATCGTATAAAATTTGTATTTACTCTATTTTATATTTACGAAAATAGGCTTTTATACTACATCGATAAAAAAAAACTATGCTCTCCTCCGTAAGTAATCCTTATCTTAATTTTTGGTTTTGACCGTCAATAGAAAATTTAAAATACTCAAAGTTGGTCACAATTTTTTTCGAATATGTCCATTATTGATTATTTCTAACAATTACTCATGATCTACGAACTTCTGTTTCTCTGGCGTGCCGCCTACGGCGGAACGGAAACAGAAACAGAAGTACCCCTAGGTAGAGAGGAAATTAATGCTGAAGGTCATTTGCTCGGGAAACTGCCTTAAATTTGGCAAGTAATATCGTTTTAGATTACAAATACAAAAAAAAAGAACATTATTGACACATTTGTAATTAAACTTTATAATTAATTCGTAAATAAATTGCGAGACTCGATTTCTGAACTATTTATAATAATGTGCGTACAAGTTCGAAACCCACGGGTGAGACAAACTTGTTCTTGTTTTTTTTTTTAATTCGGCCCTAACTATCAATGTAGCCCTGTACATATTTTTAAGAATATCACCTCTAAAAACATTCCGGTCGTTGTCTCCTTAGATTGTTTATGCACAATCACAGTGCATACTTTCCGCTAGTCCGAGCGGAAGGAACAGCCGTCGTGACATTCCCAAGATGTAAATAGATCTGGAGATAAGCCTCGATATATGGCGGCAATTTCCTTTGCCAGAGGGTGAACGGAAAGGAGGATATTACGCCTCAACCGTTCCTTTTTATGCGAACGCCGAATATTCTATAAGTCGCAACCCTGTTACAAAGTAAGGTTTTATAGTGAAGACGAAGTATTAGACGTGTACACTGCGCTTTCTGGCGTAAAAGCTATGGATAATTTTCCCGTGTAACATGGTGCGATTTTGCGTAAGCTGTATCTGACGTCCTGGTCCAGATATTGATGTATTTAACTAACTGAACTAGAAAAGAATTAAGTATCACAAGTTTACCTAAAAAAAAAGAGTTTATGTAGATGATGTTGTTGACTCATATCATTTTATATTTTTAAAAGTTTATCAAGCAATTTTTAATAGTAAATCAACTTTATGAACAAATAACAAAAAATACTTTATTTTACTTTGTACTCTAATATAAGCTAGAAAAAACAGACAAAAGATTAAAAGATAAATGAAAATTCTTGGAAATACACCATAGATAATCTTTTGTGGTGTTGATATCGTTTTGTAAATTAAACAATACTGTTTGCATAACTAAGTTGCATAAAAAAGGATAGAGCTACATTACCTTCACCCATAAAGCCAAGAACCCATGTGTTTGTCTGTAATGGACCAACATTGACCCAAATGAGAAATACGGACTCGTTTAAAATAACCGGCCGACTTAAAAAGGCCATGAATGACCCTCTTTTATCGCAATCGCACAATTCCGTTGTTTTCATTTATCCACGCAAAAATAATTGACAAACATAAATTCGCGATGGCACAGTGTGGGACGAACAATTTGCAAAAGCAATTGCGGCCGTACATCACTGTCTTATCGTGGATCTGTGCGTCGATTGTCACTGTGGATTTGACGCCATTTTGTTTTTCTGTTTTATTTAGTCCGCGCTGTTCCGACCAGTAATAAAATCGTGTTTAGTTTTTCCTGGCGGCATTTGTAAATGACGAGCCTTTGCCTCCGGCTCGCGTGGATTTCGATTGTAACAGAAATATTTTTCATTCATCCCTCGGCCAAAATGCTATACTTTGGAATATTTTAGATAGTATTAGTCAATGACACTATATTGTTGTAAAATATTTTATTTGAACACTATGGGATTGTGGGTTCAAAATCTTGCAAGAGGCATTCTTTGTGAAATAAGCAATAGCATTTTTATAAGGTTTGTATGTTTATAAATCTACTTAGGTATGTTTATACTTTATCTAGTCACCAAAATACATGCTTTGCTTAGTTTAGGACTGTATAATTGGTGTGATTATATAATATATATATATTTGTCGTTAAATGAAACTTACATCATTTTTAATCAATATATTAAATATTCATTCATAATATCATACTTGGATAAGCCTTGCTTAGTGTTTATTTGCAAGATAGAATCATGAGGATAAGGAGAAACAATAAAATCCTTAAACGAACAAAAGTCGCTGACATAGCCTGACGGATTGGCAAGCTAAAGTGGCAGTGGGCGGGGCACAAGCACGTAGAACTGACGGCTAATGAGGCGGAAAGGTTCAAGAATGAAGGCCACTTACCTGCAAGCGCAGCGTTGGACGTTCACCTACAAGGTGAACGACCTTGTAAAGATTGCAGGAAGCCACTGGATGCGGACCGCTTTCAGCCGGCCAATCTGGAAGTTATGTTTAACAGTGAACATCCTATGCCTGAAATTATGAAGATGATGATAATCATAATATATTATAGTGTTGATTAAAATAATAAAATCAATATTTTCAAGTATTACGTCGACGGTCCGAATTTTCAGGAGAGTATCAATGCAGCGAGGTCATTCGTTCCATTGTGTGAAACTTACAATTATCCCAAACACAACTGTGTGTTTAAAAGTTGAATCTACTTTACCCGACCGTGTTCGTTCCAAACAAAAACATTCCCAAAACAATGGCCACTTGCCACAACAAAAGGGGAGAATATACGAAACAGAACTATAGGAACGTTCGTATTTATTATACAAAACTTGTGCCATTGTCCTTTTGAAAGTGAAACTTTGGTTAAACAAGCAAAAAATAATAGTGACACACACACGGACATAATCGATAAGGATACAGTAGCCTCAGTTACATGCCGGACACTGATGCGGCGCTTAAAATCATTTTATATTTTATACAAACTTAACGCGATGCGTTTAGCTGCAAAACAGTCACCGTACTGCAGCTGTAGTTTGCAGTGTAGCTCGGAATCACATTTACAATTATTGGTCTTCATTTCTTACTGAGCAGCCTTTAATATGCTTTACTATTCTAGCTCTAGTGTATCGACAAGCGGCATTTTATTCTATTGCTATTGGTTTTAATTACAGCCACTTTGTAGTATGTAGACAAATAAAATTTTCGTAAGTATACAATACATTAGACTTCATGTTACCAAAACAAAACTGAACGAGCAAGCACAAGCAGTCCAACTTAAGAGTCAAAGTCAAAAATCATTTATTCAATTCAGGACAAAATTGCCACTTATGAACGTCAATAATAACATTATAGGCCCTTAGGGGGCCAGAACATGTCTTCTTATTTTTTAGGCCCTACTAGCGCTTCGAGACAAGACACAGACAATCTGTCAAGTGCTGAGAACAAACGCCGGAACAAACTCAGTCACCACTAGCTGCCACACAAAAAATATAAATCAAAATAAACAGGTAGGTACATCAGTTTAGTGCAGGCTGGACTGACCATACATTCTTGTCATCGAGATAGTCTTGAATTTTATAAAACCCCTCAGACATCCGTGTAGTTTTGACATGTGACTTAAATTTATTAATAGGAAATTTGATAAGATTGTGAGGTATATTATTGAAAAATTTAATACAATTTCCCAAGAATGAATTACTTGTTTTGGCCAATCTAAAGTTTGGGACTACAAGTTTGTTTTTGTTTCTTGTGTTATATGAATGAATATCACTTTTTTTATAAAAAGGTCAAAATTTTTGCGTACGTACAAGATATTATCAAATATGTATTGAGAGGCCACAGTGAGTATGTTAATTTCTTTAAAGAAATCTCTCAGGGATTCGCGCGGACTAAGTTTGTATATAGAACGAAAGGCTCTTTTCTGTAAAATAAAGATGGTATCGATGTCCGCAGCAGAACCCCACAAGAGAAGACCATAAGACATAATACTATGAAAGTAACTGAAATACACCAGCCTTGCCGTTACAACGTCAGTTAGATGTCTAATTTTTCTAACCGCAAAGGCAGCTGAAGCAAGTCTCCTGCCAGTGTCAACATGTGGTCCCCATTGCAACTTCGAATCCAATGTAATGCCCAGAAAAACAGTGGAGTTTGATAGATCAAGTTTTTCACCATTTAGTAAAATTACTGTGCTTAGCTTGTTTCACGTTAGGCATAATAAATTTAATACATTTGTTTTTTTTTGTAATAAGAAGTAAGTTGTTACTTGTGAACCAATTTAACACCTCAAATACCTCTTCGCCTCTTTTTAATTTGAAGATTAAAGAAGTATTATCAGCAAACAGAACTATCTTACAGGAGTCTTTAGAATAGAAAGGGAGATCGTTAATATAGATCAAAAATAGCAACGGTCCCAATATTGAGCCCTGGGGCACTCCCATTTGAAGCGGGGACTGCAACCAATGAGGTCGCTTTATTTTCTTGTGCTCTCACTGCACCGGTTGTTAAAGTTAGGTGTTTTGTTTGACAACGTCTGAAATAGAGTGGCCTCGATTAGCTACATTAAACGGTAAAAATACCAAGCGCCGGCTCAGTTGACTAGTTCAGAGATGATTTTTGACATCAAAACGTATGAAGAACGTTTAATGCTTTGCTTAGCAACTCTAATACACCGGTCTGTTCGTGGTAGTAGATAAAGTCTCAACGTATCATAGCTCCACACTGTTCGATATTTGAAAACTACTTTTGCCTCTACCTGTAAATGTGTGCTTAATTTTTTTTTGTTCACTCGTTTTATAGTGACAGAGCCTACTCTATTTGCCTCTAATGTATCACGGGTTACGGAGATACAGATAAACTTTTGTGACTTCAGTTGTATATCATTCGATCTGAAATGTGTAATCTTTTGTTTCCAACTAAAATAATAGTGAGATGAAGTTTTATTTGAAAAATAAGAAATCGTACACTAGTCAATTTATATTCAATGTCATGTCTTATACAGAGTGTAACGAAAAGGTGAAATAAAACTTTAAGGGGTTATTCTACGGCTAAAAAAAAAACAATTTCCCATACTAAAACGCGACCAGCTGGCATCAGCTTGTATGGAAACGTCAATTTTTTTTTTGCGATTCCGATGTTGGTCCCATAGAAAAAGTTGATGTAATTTAGCCGTAGAATAACCCTTTAAAGTTTTGTTTCACCTTTTCGTTACACCCGTATATTTGTAGTGTCTACAAAAGTAAACGCATATCTGAATCATGTTAATATTAAGCCCCAAATAGTTTTTTTTATTTGCGATATAATATCTGTCATGTATTTGCCTCGTTTAATGGTAGGAACTAAGGTAGACAACGTTTACTTAGTTAACATGCGTCCTATCTTGACCTTCCATCCAAAGCTTAGCAACGCTGTGCAAACTAATAAAACTCTCTATGAATATGTGAGCAGCAATTAAACCTTCGCGGTTGCGCCGGAACAGTATTAAAAATATATACATTATCACTTATTTAAATTCCTGTATATATACAGGCTGTAACGAAAAGGTGAAATAAAACTTTAAGGGGTTATTCTACGGCTAAATTACATCAACTTTTTCTATGGGACCAACATCGAAATCGCAAAAAAAAAAAACACTTTCCCATACTAAAACGCGACCAGCTGGCATCAGTTTGTATGGAAACGTCAATTTTTTTTTTGAGATTTTGATGTTGGTCCCATGGAAAAAGTTGATTTAATTTAGCCGTAGAATAACCCCTTAAAGTTTTATTTCACCTTTTCGTTACACACTGTATATATATTTAATTTACGACGACCGTCTTGCCCATCTTATGTTGTGTTAAAGGTTAAATAATATAATACATTGACTGAGCATGACATGACACTGACATGAGCACTAAAACACGATATGACATGATATAGCGAAATATCGACACCAACTGTAAAAATATGATAAATATAGCCGCCATGTTGAAACGCCGTCACAAATTAAGATCGCTGTTTCGATAAAAATTCAAAATGGCGGCTACTCGTATATCTATCATATTTTTAAAGTTGGTGTCGATATATCATATCATATCGTGTTTTGGTAGATATGCTAGGCGGGCTAAATCCAGCATGTTTTTTTGCATTGCATTTATTGCATTATCAAACAACAAAATGAAACTAACATTTTGGCGGAGGAATTCTGAATAGTTTGTTTACATCAGCGTCAAAAGATCAGCAACAAATCTACCTACATTTCCTTTACGAAAATGTTCAGTATAACCACAAGTTATAGAGTAAATGATAGTCGATCTAAGTAGATATCAGTTCCCGCAGTTAAGATCGGTGTATTTCAAAATATTTCCAATACAATCTATAAAGTAGTTTTATGGCTACACCGACCGTGGTTGGGCGTTGGCCTGCGAGGTACACCGACCAAATATATTGCGTGTAGAGACGACGCTTAAACCCAACATGAAACTTTAGGGATTAGATAGCGGAGAAGTCAAAGTATTTCTGCCTAATCTTGATATTACTTTCAAAACAAAAACGCTGTCTTTGGTCTTAAACCGTTATACTATTACGTACTACTAATTATAAAGAGAATTTGTTTCATTAACGATCGGATTAGGAAATTCAGCTCACGTACATCGTGTTTTTTTAACACTTACAAGATGATGTAATAATTATCCTTAGTGCAATGCAGGAGATATAAGAAGTAACAGACTATTGTGATATATGTTTCAAAATTTTACAGGTGTGAATAATGTAAGCAGGAGTCTGTGAGTGAGTAGCCGCTTTAATTATTTCTTGATTACAGTAGGAAATGTTTGGTCTTAGAAAGCATTTAGTCATTATATTTAAAATTAACTAGAGAATTGTTCTCTAGTTAATTTTTGCCTACACACACACACATGGATTTTCGTAAACTTAATCGACAAGTCCTTTAGAAAGCTCAACTTTTTTTATTTAATGTATTTCCACTAACAGTTTTTTACTTAAGAAACTAACACAAAGAATTACGAAATCGGTTAAACCTACCTTCGATGAATCTGTATCTGATTTTTGAGCAATCAGGGCATTGAGCGTTTAATGCATGCGTGGGTTTGCACATGTGTAATGCTAGTTTTTTAAACACTTTCAAGAAGTTTTATTTAGGCACAATACTCAGGGATGTCGCTTCTGCGTTACATTATCAGTGCAGCAGTGTTTACACAGCAAGCACCCGGCCTGTGCCGGCTCCAGCGATCTCTGCCAACCCTTTGTTATAGTATCGCTTACTGAATGTTTATGTTCTCTAGCGGGCCTCTTTATTGTTACAATTGTACTGTCGGTTGTGGGATAACATTTGTCTGAATCATGTGATTAGTTCCTTCTTGTGGATTAAAAGTGTTTTCATAAAAGATGAAGTAGTAAGTGTAATGATCATTGGATTGAATAAAGGGTGAACGTTTAGAAGTGGATAAATGTGTGATAAATTATACGTTATAAGTTATCTTTTTTTTATTAATTAAAAAGCCTAACTCGGTTATCTAATGATAGATGTTGTAGGTCAATATTTTCTAATTTGTAATTCGATTGGAATAAAATAAAAGGATAAAGTTATCCCATCTTATCTTATCCTTTTGTAGTATTATCTTATTTATTTGTCTATATAGTGTTTTATGTATGGTGACATCAATTTAAAGCTCAACATGTTTTGATCAGTTAGGTATATGACCAATATGCAAGTGTTCTGTACAGTGCATATTCCTTTTTTTCTTACAACCTCCTTATTCCTTAAATTATTATAATTATGTGTGTCACTACTCATAGTGTCCTGCTTGCATAATAAAAAATGTAATTGTGTAGTAAGCTAAACCTGATAATGAATAATGACCCATTTAGTAAAATAATAAATTATTGGACAATATCACAATATGAATTGCTCTGATCCTAAGAATGATAGATAAGTAGTTAAATCACATGTGTTATAAAAATAAAAAACAAACGACGGTAACACAACACCCAGACGCGAGACAACATAGAAAAGTTCGTATTTTTTAATAACCCAACCGAGAATCGAATCCGGGACCTCAGAGATGGCAGCACCAAGTCCGGCCTACTCGCCTCTTGGCTACGCAGGTCATCATCACAGATAAATATCGATCTATTAACTTTTTAACTTCGATTCCAGAGATATTCCACGACTGTAACTAATAACAACGTAACTAACGGCCAATATTTCACAAAATCCACCTGTTTATGAAACAACAATATTATCCTAACCAGCATATTCTATTTGGTTTACACAAATCCTTAAGACTCCACCGGCGTTTGACGGTTTTCAGTTGAATAACCTAAGTACAGGACTCCTCGTACCCTAACCGCCAACTCGATTTAGCGTGCAAACAACTATTGTTTGAATCTGTTTTGTAGACATCTAGGGACTTGATTCTGAAGCTTTGTTAGCGGTGAATATTTAGAATTACAAAATTTGTGAACTGCCAGTTTCGTTACCTCGATGCCAGTGCTATTTACTTGCATTTGTTTTTTTGTATTTTGTAACAGAAATGTAATGAAAACTTTATTTATCCAGAAGGATGATACTTAAAGATCAGTTCTCAAGTTCTACCTACAAATACAAATAATACAAATTTATGCCAGCGTCGTAGCTGAATTTATATAAATTAATATTGTGTCCTGAATTTATAGTTACAACTTATATTAGTTAAACATAAAATATAAATAATATCATTAAAGTTATACAATTAATAAAAAATATGAACGTTCTTTATTTTTGACAATTTATTAATAGCTACGTCATTTACAAATCAAGTTTAATGGTAATGGTATTTTTTATAATACTCAATAATACTCGCAAGTACATTGATTAGTATTATTTTAATCATTTTCATGGGTTAGATCACACGGTAGGTAATTTATTTAAGCTGCAATTACGAAATATGTGTTAGTTTGTTTTGACAAGTAGCACGTAGAACTGACGGCCGATGGGGCAGATAGGTTCTAGAATGGAGGCCACGTACCGGCAAGCGCAGCGTAGGACGTTCACTCACAAGGTTGAGAGACGACTTGCTAAAGGTTGCAGGAAGATGCTGAATGAAGGCCGCGTCTAACTGGCCAATCTGAAAGTCACTAGGAAAGGCCTATGTTCAGCAGTGGACGTCCTATGGCTGAAATAATGATGATGATGGTTTCATTGATTCTCCAACGAAGTAACAAAATCTTTTCATAGCGTCTTTTTCTAGACGTTAGGAACCTAAATAAATAAGATATTCCTCAAGTGTAGTAAATAAAGACGTACAATAGGACGCTCTCAGCGAAGTGCAACGGGTGACGTGTATAATTCAGATGTCTGCGGTTGCTTGTCGCTATGGAAGCTGAATTTTGATCAGGACTCGTCATTTTCTAGTTGCATTGTTATGTAAAAAAAAAGTCTATACAAAACTATTCCTACTAAGTATTCTTACTTTTTATTATAAATGCGAAAGTAACTCTGTCTGTTTGTCTGTCTTTTACGCCTAAACTATTGAACGAAATTTGATGAAATTTTGTACAGAAAATGCTGGAACTAATGGAAGGACATAGGCTACTTTTTAAATTTACTTCTTAAAGGAGTAAGACAGGGGGAGACATGCCGTATTCCATGCGGGCAAAGCCGCGAGCACTTGTAGAAATATATATTTTTAAATTATGTTACAATTATGTATAAAGTTTAGCTACATTGACAGCACCAACGGTAAAAGGGTTTGTGGTGCTTCCCCTTAATCCATGAGCCACCATCTATCATGTTCAGCGTGTACAGAAAGCTGCACACGACAGACCAGTTATTCGTCTCCGATAGTGCGGTTCGTGTGAAGGAATACTTGGTCATCAAAAATTTGACGGAATGGGGAATATGCATGTTTTTTTATTTGGTCCTAAAACAAGTAGTACTTAATTATAATTAATAAAACTTTAAGAATTTTCTAAAAATATTGATAAATACCTGACTTACAGCCCATTAAAGTCGCGTGTTAGACAAGGAGATACGATATGTACCGTGACGTCACATTACACGTCCGTCATAAATTTTTCATAGTAAAAGTGGTTCTAGAAAGAGATAATTACTATATTACGGTTATTTTTTACCTAAAATCAATTTTGTTTTGACTATCAGCACTATAATTTCATCTATTTTCTTATAAATATAGTGAAAACAATTTTTTTTCATGCATATGCTAGTGCCATCGACACGAGAAGCAAAAGAAGATGTATCGAGTTAAGAGCTCATGGTTAGCCTTGCCCCCATATTGCAGACCACTCAAACTCAAAATACGTGATGGCACAATTTAGAATAAATATGTGTCTTTGGTGTTAATATAGTATGAGATCATATTAAGAGTATCATAATTCAAGTATAGTAACTTAAGTCTTTTTGTTGTTAATGTAGATTAGTCAGTTTTAAATATCACAATAACTCGATTTTTAGATTTTGTATTATTTCGAGTTGAGCTACTCTTTATATAGGTGGGCGATACAATACAAGGTTAAATTGCAAAGGGGTGCCAAATCTTTAGGGGTGGCTTAGAATCAGTAACTAAATCGAACTAGGCAAAAAACAAAAAAACATTATTTTCAAAATTAATTATTCCTATCCGCTCTTGAAAATCGTACGCGTGGGTAATTTAACTCATTTATGAAAAAAAATGCACCGTATGTGCACTGCGTAAGGTCCTTGTTGGCTCGCCGTACCTACGCCTCTGATGAATGACCACGCGGCTTTAGTAGTCTCTCTATTGACTTTATTTTCGAATATTTAATAGTTTTTTTTCGTAACATACGATTATTAAAAATAATAACGATTAAGACGCTTCTTTATATTGTTCCCTACATCTTATTTTTTAAATTTGGCACCCCTTTGCAATGTAACCCTGTATATTAAAGTACCGATACTTTTCGGATTCTGCAAAAGTTGATGAAAAGCCACGTTAGCATACTGTAAATTGATTCACAAAGCAAATGTTTGTTGATGAAAACTGTTCAGGGTGCTCATGGCCTATGCAGAATAATGGTGATGGAGCATTATGTTATTAGTTTGGGTTCGAATACGTGACTCTTCATTGGTTTAAAAAAATATATGTAGGTCTGCTTGTGAAACCTTCTTTCGTCATTGCATTCTAAAATAAATAAATTCAATAACCTAATTTTGCAATTAGAAGTATTAGTTAGGCATTAATAAGGAATAATTTCTGTTTAATATTGTTCTGTATTTTTTCCTTCATCAACTTCATTTTAGCCGACGTTTCCTTTCAGTTTGGGCGGAATGGCAGCAGCCTGTATCCAGCTTCTTTTAACTTTTACCAGAGGCCCAATTCCCGTAATTTGACAATAGTCGCAATTCGGTGCCGATCCGCTCCCAGTAACATTACGATCACAAACGGTATTCTCGTATACCCAAAAAATGCAATTATAGTTCGTAATGCGACTGAAAATGGAAGAAACTATACTTAGATTTTTTTTTCTCAATTTTCTGTCGTATTGTGGTAGTTTTGATAATTTTACGTCAATTTAAAAGTTTACGAGAATACCGTTTGTGATCGTAATGTTACTGGGAGCGGATCGACACCGGATTGCGACTACTGACAAATTACGGGAATTAGGCCTCAGGTCTTTTGTCCAACTTGTGAGGCCTTGCACATTTGTGTTCGATATTTTCCTTATATTAAAAATTATACTAAAAATACAAAAAATACTGCCAAGCCGAAAACATTATAGTAGATTGCATTATAAAATTCAGAAAAACCACATGATTTGACATCTACTATCATTAACTCGTTCGCCGATCAAAAGACCTAGAACACTGTGGTTGTAGGTCCAAACTCGCCATACTAATGTATGACCATTATTTAGTTGCCATAGTAAAAACTTTGCTTGGTAAGGTTATTGGTGTGAATATCAGAAAAATCGACTTTTATTTTCACAAAAATATATAATTTATTAAAATATATGGATACTCTTTATTGTACACACACGATAGAAACAAATCACAGGGAAAAATACGTTTTGAATAGCACGATTTAGGCGGTCAATATTATAGTAGTTAATCTTTCATCCTTTTCCCTTAGTTTTGAAGCGCTCGGCGGCCGCTACCGCGGCACGCTCACTACGCTCGTTGCGCTCGCTCCGTTCGCTCGCCTTCGCGCTGTGTGGTCACTGTTCTAACCTAACCTAACCAATTTAGTCTTATTATATACGCAGTATTTACAAATCAGTTAGAAATCAAAATTATTGTAAGTAAAACAAAAAATGGTTTTGATAATCGGGTATCTGTTTTTCTGGAAAATGAAACATCGGTAAAATAAATGTATTACCTACAATATTATGAAGAAAAAAAAACTACTTGGTAATTAAAACTGCGTTAAGCCGTTTTCGAACTATTGAAATTCGAACAGAAGAGTTTCGAAAGTAAGATAGGTTACCGGTCTTATCACATGAAGCGAAATTTACTATCCTTAAAAAAATAAGATCATCATTCATCATTTTAGCCGTAGGACGTCCACTGAACATAGGGCTCCCCGAAAAGGGGTGGATTGCCAATACTCGCTTGGCAGACGGGTTGGCGAGCGCAGTTTTTTATAATATTTCGCACACAGATACTGCTGCCCGTCTCGTGCTACAAGAATTAGTCGCCTCTTACGACACGCCTCCTGTTGGCGGTGGGGAAGTGTATTCCTTACTCCCTACATGGCGCAGTAAAAAAATGAGATATTAGTTGCAAATTAACAAAACCTATAAAGGAGATTTGTTCCGATCAATCAAGTGAATTATGGTTAAATCGTACTGTATTGCTGGCTCGGTCGATGCTAGTAGTGGCAATACATTTTGCGCCACGCCACTCTGATATACCACCGACACTGGTACATTTACCTACTTAACTGGATACTTTACTTAGGCCCGAACAAAGTTAAACCAGTTTAAATATAACGGGAATAACTTTACTCCTTGAATTTACTCTTGGATAACTTTGTTTACGTTTTTCCAACATACTTGAGGAATACACTCGGTATTGATATTCTGTGGTTCAAGCACAGAATAAATAATATGTTCAAGTGTGAATGATGAACGAATGGATAAACCCACTAAAATCCATGTAATCTATTTCTTTTAGGTTGAATTGAAATGCCACAACAATTGATTATTGTAGTATAATAGTTTCAATGCTAGATAATGACATCATGTCAGTTTCTAGGTTTCATGTGTGGATTTGACAAGTGACAACATTAATTATATATTCTCAGTTTAATCTTTTTACTCGGTAAAAATTACTTGTTTAGATTTATTATTTCGAGCTTATTCTTAGATAAATGGTTGGTAAAATCAAAATCAGCTTACCCTAGATTAAGCTGTATACTTTCGAGTAAAAACTGACTCCAGCTTGTCTTAAATTATTAATTATCAATTTTTATAGGCCGAATTTAAATTCATTCAATTTGTGCCTGTTATCGTAATGTGGTGTGCTAATAAAAGTTAAAATTATATATATTTCGCACCTTGCAATGTCCCACATCGCTGTCCCTGTGGTGATATGGTAGACTCGTTGGGTCATCACGGCCTTTCATGCAGCAGAAGCGCCGGGAGATTTTCCCGTCATGCCAGCCTTAACGACATAATCCGCAGAGCTCTTGCTATCTCGTCCGTACCGGCTATTCTTGAACCGAATGGCCTGGTGCGGAGTGATGGCAAGAGGCCTGATGGTATGACCTTGGTTCCGTGGAAGATGGGTCGGCCTCTGGTGTGGGACGCAACCTGCGTTGACACACTTGCTCCATCTCATCTTTCACTTACCTCATCAGGGGCTGGCTTTGCTGCTGCATCAGCGGAGGACCTTAAGCGTCGCAAGTATGTAGGTCTCAGTAGTTCCTACATATTTGAGCCGTTTGGGGTCGAGACGCTCGGGCCGTGGGGACCTAGCGCACATCGACTGTACAGTCAGTTAGCCAAGCGGCTGATTGACGGTACGGGCGACCGGAGGGCTGGCGCATTTCTTGGTCAACGTATCAGTTTGGCCATTCAGCGTGGAAATGCGGCCAGCCTTCTTGGCACCATGCCCCGATCATTGGACAGCGATTTGGGACACATTTTTTACTTGTAAATATTTTTATACATATTTATATTTTTTATTTGAATTTGAATTTGAATATACTGGCTATCCCGTACAAATTTAGCCATCTAGTGTATTTAATTACTAATGTTATAAATGCAAAGGTTTGGATGAGTAGATGTTTGTTACTTAATCACGCGCAGACGGCTGAACGGATCTAGATGAAATTTGGCATAAAAAATGATTATAGCCTGCAGTAGTAGATAGGATACTTGTTATCCCGAAAAAATTTAAGGTTCCCGACGGGTGCAAGATAGCTGTCATTATAGATGGCACTTCTTACCGCTAGATGTCGATGTTCAGTTAGCAAAAATATTTGATTGTAAAAAAAATTTGACATTAGCTGCTGCCCGCGACTTCTTTCGCGTGGTATTTATTTTAGACTATGCTATGGTTTTTCAAAGATCACGCGGACAAAGTCGCGTGTAACAGCTAGTAATATTATAAGCCTTGTACCAGCATAATCGAAAACCGTATTAATTATTTAGGGATATTAAGTGTGCATCAAGGATATGCATTGTGTATTGATACATAATTCATCATCATCATAATTTCAGCCATAGGACGTCCACTGCTGAACATAGGCCTCCCAGTGACTTCCAGATTGGCCGGTTGGAAGGCCGCTTTCAACCAGTGGCTTCCTGCAACCTTTACCATATCGTCTGTCCAACATACGCTGCGCTTGACAATACGTGGCCTCCATTCTAGAACCTTAGTGCCCCATCGGCCGTCAGTTCTACGTGCTATGTGCCCCGCCCATTGCCAATTCAGCTTACCTACTAGTCCATTAGGCTATGTCAGCGACTTTTGTTCGTTTACAAATCTCTTCATATCTCGCAAATACACAAGTAAAGTCAACGGCGGATCATTATACCAATTTTATCTTTAAGTCCGATACGCGTCCGGACAATCGAAATATTTTCGTAGTAGACCTACTAAGCTAGCACTTTTTAATTATAATATATGAAGAGTTTATTTTTCTCGATTTCTATAGTTCCTATGTAAAAGTTTTTTACAATAAAGTAGACAAACTATTAAAATGTGGGTGATGATAAAATGTCATTCTGTATAGATTGACTTTTAGCCGTGCGTACAACATTTTGTAATTTAAGATCAATTTCTTGAACATTTCCTTGGGAAATAACGTTCAAAATAAATTACGAACGACAGGGAATTAATGAGCGAAATAAACTTAAGGTAAAGTGGGACAGAGAGGTTCTTGACATTAATCAATATTTGCGTTAGGTACAATCAAGGTAAATATTTATACAACAGCATAAGCTGACCTCGCGTTATAGAGACATTTCATACAAATAAGCGATCAGATTATTACAATTTTCACATTTTTTGGGAAAAATAACTTTTTTTAATTGGCAAGCTCCACTAATGTTGGGCATTTAATGTGTAGAGACGAAAACTGCGTGATGCAACGAGCAATGGCTATACATGAGTGCAAAAGAGGCAGATGACCCTACCTGGATTATAACCGTTTCAATGACAATGCTTGGATTGACCAGAAATGACCTCTGGAGTCATTTCTGGCTCTAATCCAAGCATTACTTACCAAGTTCAACAGTATGGTTCTCATAGTTTCGGAAAAAAGTGGCTGTGACATACGGACGGACAGACAGACAGACAGAAATGACGAATCCATAAGGGTTCCGTTTTTTGCTATTTGGCTACGGAACCCTAAAAACTGGAAATTCCATATTCATCCCATGGAAAAGTTAGTAGTATTTAAGCAACAGAATCAGTCCTTGCAAGATTTTACGATGTTTCAATAACACCGTGTATTAGTACCAATATACAGTGTAATGAAGATCGTAAATCCTCTGTCATTAGTCCTGTCTAAGGGCTAACGTAAACCTAAGTCAGCTTCGTTTTTGAGTCCGCATTTGGAACAAAGACATCAAACACCGAGTGTTTGTGATACTCTTGAGTTCTTGTTATTTTTGCTCGTTTGTTTTTATTTTTGAAATCAGAAATAAACCTCATTAGATGTAGTCTTTCTTACAACATCAACTCCAGAGTTTATTTTTTAGAGATAGGGCATTTAGGGGATTTGGAGATCCTATTAAATTTCATTTAAATAAGATTGAGGTATTTAATAATTTAAATGCACCAGAAAACACACTATTGTCGTGATCTCGAAGTAAGGAATTAATGTCATTGTATTACAAGAATTATCCAAAACCGGAAAACTAATCCAGGACCCTTTGCGTTCAAGACAAAGCGCGGCACTGTTCCCATTGGGACGTCATGGTATATTATTGGTGTATTGATTTGACGATTAGGTAACCTTGACTTCGTGTTTAAAACTAAAGTTGTGAATGAATCAATAGATTTATTAAGACTAAAATTATTATTTTTCTTTGGAAAAGAAATGAAAAGCGTCTTTACAGCACTTTACACACCAGTGTGACCTTCTTACATAAGAGCGTTTATTCTCTAAGCTTCCTTCTAGCTTATTCATCGTCTAAAACCATATAGCCAACATTATATAGTAACCTAAGTCTACACATCTATATAGCGCAATCGCTGCTTAAATTCGAAATCAGAAATACGCGTCCTGATAAATTGAAATACAATTCCCTGACATCAATAACCTCAGGCTAAAAAAAACTCATAAAATCTCGAATTACACAGACTGAAGACATTGGAATAGCACAATAGTACTTCGCTTAAGGCCTTTCTATACCTAAGTAGTTACTCTTTATTAAGATTGGAATCAAAGAAAAAAGGCATAGATGACGAACCTCTAAAATTTTGATGTTTTTGTGTGGTCAAAAACTATAAGCCATAAAACAGGATTTATATGCATTCCTGTTTTTTTGCCCATAGTTTTTTACCATACAACATACAACATAGATACATCCTTCCATACGCAATAGGATCGTGGACAAATACAATCATGATTAGTAATTATTAAAAAAATAAAACCGACTTCAAAAAACTAAAAAGCACCGACTCCAAAAGTTACTAATTAGGTACTTACTAAGTGTTAAGATTATTTTTAGCTTTTTAGTTTTTTAAGTCGGTTTTTTTAAATAAAATTAACCTAATTTATCTATTTTAGAGATAAATTCTAAACAAAACAAATCTTACGAGTGCAAACAAAATTTACCTGCGGAACACCGATTTCATTTTCTATTATTCCATCCTTAGGGGTTAACTTTTTTCCGCAAATTTTTATTATAGTGCCTTTGAAGAATAAGCTATTTAATATAAAATAGCTTCAGGAATCATCAAAATCGGTTTACATTTGTCGAAGATATTGGGTAACATAGGTATCATAGAGTTCATGCAATGTTTGATGATTTGCTTATAGATCCTATCATCAGAATTTAACGAAATTTATATGGAACCATTCTAAAAGTATTTCCTTTAAAAAAAAAGATTAGTATCAAAATTGGTCAACGCAGTAACGAATCATCGCTGAACATACAAAAACAGGGTTCCGACGAATTGGCCTCCTCCTTTTTTGAAGTCGATTGAAAAATACTTGACTAATCTTAGCCCTCTAGCATAGTCAAGTACAGAATGGCAAAAAGTAATTAGATATTAAATAGACAAAAATAAATATACTAATAATATTCATGTCTCAAGTATGCTTGTGCTCATCACATAAGCACTTGTCCTTAGCGAGATTCCACGACAGCTTGTATTATATTCTGGGGCGCAAACCACTAGAGAAAAACAGTTACGAACATCAATGCTACCGTGGTTACCCTTTTATTTGAATGTGAAAATAAGGAAGTTAATGCAAAATTTATTAAATTTTTTGTTTAAAGAACTGCTTTGGTACTTCTTTCTTCTTTTTCTTGGTGAGATATCTTTGTAACAAAAAGTAAGAACCCTATCATTACAATTCTAGTTACCCCATTGACTTCAAGTCCTTCTATTGACCCAGAAAGCAGTTTCAAGTAAAACAAAGATGTAGTAACGTAATAAAATCCAAAATATGTACGGCGTAGCGTGCGCAAATAATAAACTCTACCAAATCGAGTGGCTTGAGTTATGTGTAAAGTTGCCCGATACAGTACGCCGTGTTTGGAGACACGGATGTAGGGAGAATAGTTGCGGCTATCGGGTAGGCCTATAAAATATTTATTTGACGACACCCATAGTTGAGATGCGAACACATCGGATTTAGCGTCGCCATCTCTGAGGTCACGGGTTTCGTTTCAGGTCAAGGCAGTATAAAAAACAAACTTTTCTATATTTTCTCGGGTCTGGGTGTTGTGGCTTTAGCTACTTACCTTAGGATCAGAGCAATGTATGTCATGTTGTCCAAAAAAAGGATATGAAATTCATGAAGCTCAAATTTTACTGACACTAACGAAACAAGAGATAACCACTGTAATCTAAAATATTTTTTACTTACAGTTTTTTTTTACCTAATAGCAACACAAATAATAATTTGGTTCAAGTTTTTAAAATATTTTTGGAACTTTGATAAAGTGATTAGGTAACCAATTTTATGGATATTAGCATAGTATTTACTGGGCACTCTTATTTCATTCAATGGGCACAAACATACCTCAAAATATGGTGACATAAATGTAATTATGTCCTTTTTGTCATAAATGTACGACAGATTCAAAATGTCAAGAAACCAAGCCATAAAACAATGAGCTAGTTAAACTTCCGCGTATTAACTTTGATGGGCTTTATCTTCGTAATTTTTTGTTTGATTATAATAAAAGACAAAATATGAGTCTAATATTTTTTGATAATCTAATTGACGGACTAAATAGAATCACCTTTTTTTGACCCAGGAAACTAGCCTATTACCCACCTTGTTTTGACGGAATGTTTAAGGCGAGAACTGCTCCTTAATTAGCGACTTGTCGGTACGAATATCGCACGACAACTCAACAGTTAATAACAGTGCAATGAAACGCGGCTATTACGAAAATCGCTGCGATTTAGGTAACAAACATTAGGAAAAAATATACTTTATATTAATATAATATAAAAATTATATTAAATAGAAAAAAATCTAGTCAACTTGCCATTTCTAGTGTCTCTAATTCAACTCAAGGGGTACATTCGCAGCCATAAATAATAAGTGAGAGACCGGAGGCGCCGCGGATCCGTACAAAAAGTAACAAACAGATCTCTTAAATAAAGAATACACGGCGTATGTTCACATCTGTCGGACGGACGGCGTACAGCCGCGCGGACAAGTGTTTGACAAATACTTTAAATAACGCTACTAACTAGTGTACACTCAACAACTCTGAACTTTTAAGTGACTCATTGCGATTTAAATTATATTAATATTAATAATAATATTTTTTATTTCTCAATAGTTGGGTTACAATCATTAAACTAATTAATATATAATATTATACTCGTGTTGTAGTGCCTCGCTCTTACCTTAGTGCTAGTTGCAATATATTATTGAGTAGGTAGGTTAATTTAGAATACTTTTTTTGTAGATAAAATGCTGTATACTAAATAAACACACTTATTATTTATGTGTATGTGTATGTGTGTGTGTGTGTGTGTGTGTGTGTGTGTGTGTGTGTGTGTGTGTGTGTGTGTGTGTGTGTGTGTGTGTGTGTGTGTGTGTGTGTGTGTATATTGGACTTAGAAACTCCATAATGCTTTTGGTGTTTGGTGATGAATCAACTATTTTTGGTAACTTTTTTTGTGTCTGGCTTGAGCGATACCATTGCCTTTCAGTACTGTCTGAAGTAGAGCATTATTGTAGCCATTTGTAACGTAATAGGTACAATTTTCAAATAAAGTATTTTTACATCACATATTGTTTACTATGCTTAAATTGAGGAATCCTCAATATGAAACAAATATTATTATGACTTGTTTTTGTATTGTCTCGTTTGTTGTAACCAAAAAAAATATCAAATAAATGCTCAGAGACTGTAAATACTATCGAATATAAAACTAGGCTGATTAAAAAGAAATGCTTCAAAAAATGGATGACTTCGATCAAATAAGAAAGAATCAAATCTTGGAGTTAAGTTTTACTTCTTAAAATTGTCGTATCAATTTGATACTGTGCTTATACCATCGAGTGGACCTGATGATGGAGTCAGAATGTGCATAGTTGAACTTTCAATGGTTACTAGTAAAACCGTTGGGCTCATTTGATTCGGCTTGACGCATTTTAAAGTGTAAAGACAATAATATCTAAATAACGTACTTATATATACATTTTTACGAGTCCCTGCATTAAAATATTGAAAATCAGTAGTAAGCTTATTTATTGTTATTTTTGCAAATCTTTGAGATAAAGCTAAAAGGCTAAAATTGTAAAATTATATTTATTTTTGATTTAGTTGACATAGTTCGAACTACCTTGCTACAACAAAAATATTCTGCTACTTTCTAAGTCAATACAAATTAACAAAATAATTATATACAATTAAATAATTATACTTTTCTTGGAAAGTCTTCAAAGTTTTGTAAGACCTCAAGGCGGTACAGTTTTGTTCTTTGGTAGCCATTTTGAAGAAGGTTTTATGCTCGTAAGTCCACCTCTTTTCTCTTTTACACTTAAGTTAACAGGAGTACAGCTGTAAGTAGCTATTTGATATGAAATTCATGAAGTTCAACTACAAGATGGAAAAATAATGAAAAAAGACGGTACTTACGGTACGGCAAAAAGCCGGTTCTTTTAGACGGCAAGTTCACGGTACGTACAATAATATTTTATTTATACGAATCAAGCACATGTTCTCAATAAACAATAATTAAATAATCTAGCCACTTTTAAATGGCAAATATAACTTAATTGAAAAAGATTTTTTTGCTACCATTAAACAAATATACGAGTATCTCTAAAGTCACCTCTTCATCGTAATTTTTAATTTTAAAACTGCTATAAAGTCGTGGTTTTAAAAAAATATGTATGTTCTACATAATTTTGTGTAAAGGCATTTTTTAAAAATTGATGTCGTTTTTTTTTTATTTTAGCTTCACTTTTATTTTTCCGGTTAACTCTCTATCTTCTTCGGTTGTATCAATGGCAATCAATCAATTTTATCCAAAACTTATCAAGTTCTACGGCATTTAGTGTCGGCCTGTTTAGGTTTTACCACGTACAAGTTAAAGAACCTACTCCGCATTTGATTTTTAATGTTTAAAGCTAAACTTTGGTAGATATTCATTGTATGTTTGTTATTGAGGATTGAGGATACACACAAGCTCCTAATCAAACCATCCATACATCCATTTTCATCTGCATTCTGTTTATTTGTAAGACTCATTAGCCATGGTGGCTAACTTCTTTGAGGCATTTAGAGCTTTTTGTAGAATTCATCATTCATCATCGTTTCAGCTTTATGACGTCCACTGCTGAGCAAAGGTACTCCCCCAATAACCTATCATCATCGGGGAGCATTGCCAATACTCGCCACGCTTCGCAAGCGGGTTGGCGAGCGCAGTTATTTAAAAGATTTTGCACGAAGACGCTGCTGCCCGTCTCGTGCTACAGGAATTAGTCGTCTCTTATGACACGCTCCTGTTGGTGGTGAGGAAGTATATTCTTTACGGCCGTCCCCACACGGCACATATTATGTAAATAGATACAATGTCTGTGTAAGACTGATGCCTGAACTAGTTAAATTGATACCTGTCATCAGGCTCCCACCGCTTCGGTCGTCGGCTATCCCAGTTTCGTTTAAAAAATGGGTAAATTTAATTAAACTTTATATACCAAAATTGTTATACAATGAGTGCTTAAAGACGGCTAGCATCTAAGCGGTAGATCCAAAAACGATGGTGTGACAATTTGACCAGGCTTGCAGGGGATCGGGAAACGATAATAGACAAAAATATAGTAAAAAAAATTGATTAGTCCTTTGCCTTTAATGAAATGATACTTATTTAAAAAAAATTTTTCTTTAAACACTAAAAAAAATTTTAAAGTGTGTTCCACCCGACTGTAAAATGGTGTAAATCGACCTCATTGTAACTAATTATAAATTCCTCCTACACCTTTCACCGAGTCTTGAACCTAAATTCAACAACATAAAGTCCAAAATACTTTAGCATCACTTTTTAAGCACTTTCCCTGTTTACGTGAAACACAAATCAAAACAGCAATTAAAGTGCATTTTACACGTTCTATTTGGGATTTGTTTCCTCCAATAAACGTTCGGAGAGTCGTTAAGAACTAAATTCTAGGGCAGACACTTTTAAATCCTTTCTATGGTCTTATTTTTGGAATAAACGACTCTCGCTTTCCTTTTCGAACTTAGTTGTAAACAATTGGATCGAGTTTTAAACAGGTTTTTATAAACAACGGAAACTTTTGAGTATTTACAGAGAATGGTTATGAAATTTTGTAACTAGAAAATCCACGATTCGAATTTGTGTATCGTCAGCAGCTGATTACATACTTTTATATAATTATAATTAAATTTAATTCTTGTACAGTCACAGTTCAACGTACCCAAACAGCTAAAGGTGATTGAACCGATTTTCAACTATAAGTCCGACACGTAGAAATCAATATCAATTAATTACCTCCGTAGCCGAGAGGCGAGCATACCGGACTTGGTGTCGCTATCTCTGAGGTCCCGGGTTCGATTCCCGGTCGGGTCAATGTAGAAAAATAACTTTTCTATATTGTCTCGGGTCTGGGTGTTGTGGTACCGTCGTTGTTTCTGATTTCTGTAACACAAGTGCTTCAGCTACTTATCGTAGGATCAGAGCAATGTATGTGATGTTGTCTAATATTTATTTATTTAATTAAGAAAATTTAATGTTTTGTGGTTGGTTAACAAGCTATTTGTCTGTACTAACAATTATATGAAATATGAATTAATCTTTATATTTAAAATCCTTCTAGATTAAGAGAAAGTTGAGCCGAAGCTACTAAAACTAGAAATACAATATTTTACAGTAGTTTTAATTCAAAGGCTCACTAAGAAGGGTTTTTTGAGATTTGGCCCTTAAAGAGGTGAAAGAAAAGAGGGGTAATGGTTTGTTTGAAACTCCACCATTTCTGAAGTTAGAGAACAGGATTTTAAATTTAGACGCATAGTACACGTATAGCGTATTTCTGTATCAGTCAAATTCAAAATATTCGTATTCTGAGACATTTTAAAATTTTTGAAATTTAAACAACTAATGTTTAATAAATAGGTTTTAGATATTTAGCATTTTTGTGTTAGGTTTCAGATTTATTCTCACACAAGACTTATTTACAATACGACAACGGGGATTATTCAGCGTATGGGACTCACATACAGACACGTACGATTTCTAATTTTACCAGAAAATTCAAATTTAGACGGTATGAAGACAAATTCGAAGCTATACACGAGTTCAGACAAGGGAACCAAAATAAATATATCCGACACGATGTCATTTCAAACTAGGGAATAGAAAAAGCATAGAAACATTTTACATTAAATTGTACGTCTTTCTGTAAAAATCATGTGTAATTTACTTGTATGGTGTGCAGTCTATTTTCGATCAGTTTTACATGTCATTTCAAATTTCTTAAAAAAGGGGGTGGAGACTGAGTCCAAAGCTTTTGTTAAATGATATTAAAAATATATATAAAATTTTTACTTACTGTAGTATCGATTGTTGTATAAATCTCGCTTATTCAACCACTCAGAAAATGTGACTATATTCATTTGCCGTCTTTTAGGTTTTGCCGATTCTTAGGTACTCTGATTTATATTAATACTACACAAACATATATCAAAATTAGTTTAAGCATAAATAATTAAAAAACCTACAGACAAACAAGAACCCTGTTAATAACACTTTTGGACGTAGTGCTTATTTGCAGAAATTAAAAGATTTTTCTTGTTTCCTATTTTTAAACAATCATGTGTTTTTTTTTAAATAAATGAATATATCACTAATGCGCAACAGCACGCTCATGTTTATTCCGTTCACTTTTTGAAAACGAGACATTTTTAAAAATCCCCCTCGAACGAGCCAAATATAGTTTGACGTTTCGCATTTGTCGGTATTTATCAACGGTTGTTTTAGAATTGTCATTAAAATCCAGGTTTGTTTTGGTGCTTTTATCTAAAAACCAATTAGAATAATGTTGTTTTCTAATTTATTGTTTACTAGCTGTCCCGGCGAACTTCGTACCGCTTCGTTTTTTTTTTCGTAAATTTTTCGATGTTTTAATAGTTATTCGGCATGAAGACAAATCCAAAAAATGCTATTCGGCATGAAGACAAATCCAAAAAATGCTATTCGGCATGAAGACAAATCCAAAAAATCATCATCATTTCAGCCATAGGACGTCCACTGCTGAACATAGGCCTCCCCCAGTGACTTCCAGATTGGCCGGTTGAAAGCGGCTCGCATCCAGCGGCTTCCTGCAACCTTTACCAGGTCGTCTGTCCACCTTGTAGGTGGACGTCCTACGCTGCGCTTGCCGGTACGTGGCCTCCATTCCAGAACCTTTCTGCCCCATCGGACGTCAGTTCTACGTGCTATGTGCCCCGCCCACTGCCACTTCAGCTTGCTTATCCGTTGGGCTATGTCAGCAACTTTTGTTCGTTTACGAATCTCCTCATTCCTGATTCGATCCCGCAAAGAAACGCCGAGCATAGCTCTTTCCAAAAAATCATAAATCATACAAATCGGCCCAGCCGTTCTTGACTTATAAATGGTGTAACTAACCCGACTTTCTTTTATATATGTAGATTATGTTCTGTATTCAAATTATAAATGATTTTTAGTGTTAATATTGTTTTATTTGTGTCGGAATTTCATGCTCCAGTTTGTATCAATTTTATAACTGTGAATATGGTGCTTCTAAATGCCTTATTATCTTAGATTTCTTTGCTACTTATTGTTACATAATACATACATTTTTTAAACAATGTTAAAATGAGAATGTAATATGACCTCAGACATTTTAATCATTCAACTCTAATTTTGGGTTATAAAAATTATCGATTCCACAGTAATTACTTTAATACACATTTTTTACATGATGTTATAGACTAAGGATTCAAGCAGCGGCTGCGTTGTTAAATTTGCGATCGGCAACCAGCAAAGTTCAAATACGGCCCCATTATTTTTTACGCCAAAAATTATCACAAACAAAACGAATCGTCAGATCGAATAAACAAAACAATAAATACAGCCCGGAACGATTCCAGAAAGCCAATAGGCAGCTCTATTAAGAAGTTTTATCATTCAAAAGGCATTCGAAAACGACAGTTAATTTCTTGTGACATAAATTAAAACGGAACGAGAGGGGAGGGACTCACCCTCCGTGGAAAAAATAACAAACATATCTTTGGAAGTAAGAAAACAAACAACGTATGTTAACATCTGTCGTGGCACGGGCGGTACAGTGGCGAGGTAAAGCGTTTCTCGGGATTTCTTTTTTTGGTTCACGTGTCGCTGTGATCGGTGATTCGGATTGACGTTTTGCGATTTTCGTGTTGTAACGATCGAATTGTTTTGTTTTGTGTAAAATATTTTTTGACGTAGCTATGGCGTAGTGACTATTATATTTAACCTAATGTAACTATTTAAAATAAAAAAATGTAGCCACTCCACTTTACGAAATACAATTTACTTACGAAAAGTTTTTAAAAAATAGTTTCTATAACAGCTGAAACGTTTTTTAAATATAGCTATATTGCAATTAAATTATACAAAAAATTCAAGAGAATAGTTCTGTAAGAAACATTTTAATAAAGATTCGTTAAGTGAACTAAAAATTCGTGTTTTTTCTACTTTGAAAGAACGCTAACTGCTGCTCGGATGATTTGTTGTTGAAGTTATTATTATTAATATTATTATTTATACAATATCAATTTATAAAGTTTAAACTGTTATAAGTTTTTTCAATGTCATAAAAACGTAAAGTATCTGTAAATGTTAAGCGTAGGGATTTATTATGATTTATTATATGCAAAAAGAAAAGATATAAGTTAATTTTAAAAACGAAAGAGATGTTTACTGATGTAGGATAATGGGCTTGTTTCCTGGGACAAAAGATTATTCTATTTAGTCCGTCAGTTAGATTATCAAAAAATATTGGACCTGTATTTTGTTTTTTGTCAATTAAACAAAAATTGACGGAGATAGAGCGCATCAAAGTGAGCACGTGACGTCACGACTTGCTAAAAAGTATCGCAAGGCGTGACGTTACGCGGAACTTTAACGGGCTACATCTTCATCATTTTTTGTTTGATTGAGAAAAGAAAAAATACGTGTCCAATATTTTCTGTTAATCTAACTGACGGACTAATTCGTTTTTTTTTAGGAAACTAGCCCATTGGATGTGTCATAAAACACATGATAGTTTCATTTCAACTAAAAAAAACTGTTTATTACTTTTTATTTTTAACACACTTTTTAGCTTTCCTTTTCTTTCCTAGAGTCAATTTAACCGAATACTTCTTAATATTTATAGATTTGATGTCTAGGTCTATTAATAGTGTTGTCTCCTAGACAACACTATTAATTTAATAATATCGAGTTGATCTGATTCTGGAACCATGCGGTAAATAGTCGAACTCTTCAATCGTTATTAGAAAATTATTCAAGTTTCAGCTATAGAAAAAGCGTGTCTTTTAGTTTTTAAACTACAATACCAATTATTTTGTGCTTGACAGTACGGATGCCTGAAATTCAATACGTCAGTGTTGATTGCAGTTAATTATAAATTCGTCTCTCTCTTACTGCCCATTCTAATTTTGCTTCTGATCTTTTTTCTTACCGTTTTAATTTAAACGTTAAACTCAGTCCTTAGGGTCGGGTTTAGTGTAACATAAGACTGTATAGTACAGTTCTTTAATCTGCTTGGATCCTAAATCAAATCAGAATCAGTATTTAAAGGCATCTCTTTGAAGGAATTACTTCCGCCGATGAGATAGCTTTGTCCAACGGTTCTGTTCAACCGAAGAATCTGTCGCTGGAAATCGTTTGGTTTGTCCGAATTATCATCTGATTAGTTTTGTATCGGCTTGTTGAGTTTCAAAGTGAATTGCCTGCGAAATGTTACTCACTTAAACGAGAAAGCGGTTTAGTTTTCATATTTTAGATTTTCCACTTCAAATTTTCACGAGCTAAAGATACCGTTCTGAAATGAAAACATCAAAGAGTTGCTGACTAAATAACACTCATTATTCAGTACTAGCAGTGCCTGCGTCGAATACGGATATTAAAAATAGTATTGTTTTCACATTTACCCCTTTTGACTGTTCACTAACATCTGATCTACGATAGTTAACACCATCTACATTGACATCTATGTCGCATCCCTCGGGAAATATGCATTTTTGGGGATTTCAATTATCCTATGTAAGGTGTGTCTATATACGTCCAACTGCAGGGCCTCATTTCAACTATGAGATGGTTCGGGCCATACTCCACCACGTAGGCCCAGTTCGGTGCGGTCGAGGGGTGTTGAACTCCATCGACAAAACCTTATTGTCAGATGTAATCAAGCCGCCTTAAGTCCTCTGACTTAGGCTTTACAACTAGTATCAAGCGATATTAGCCGTGACTATTTTTTAAGGTGGCAAGACTGAAATGGCCCATTTGGCAGGCCACGTATGCCGTAGAGACGACGAAAGATGGAGCCACATGATGTTCAGGAGACTCCGCACAGGAAGACTCAGTGTAGACAGACCACCAGCAAGATGGCCCGACGATACTGCAAAGACGGCAAGGCCGACCTGGATAAGAATCACCGCACTAAGTGCTAACTGGAGAGAGCTTTAGGAATATGTCCAACAGTGGACGAAACACATATGCTGAAGAATAAGAAGATAAGAAGATTTTTTAACCTTCCGAAGCACAGAGATAATTGTGATAAATCTCATTAAATATGGTTGGAATTGAATGAAAGGATTGAACGTTGATCGCTGAACTGCGTTGGTCTGTCAATTCTTTGCATATTTTTCTGACAATTTAGACACAAGAAGTAAGCTTTTCAATTCAATTCAATTCAATTCAATATTTATTTATTTCGGGCTTTTGAAACCACATGCTAGTTTAAATTTGGCGACTATATTCGCCTTAAAGGCCCCTTTGCAACCAATCGCTAAGTCGTAAATTTTACGTCGAGCGATCCCTAACGATTTTCCACCATACTTATTTTGTTGAAATATTTATTCTAGCTATGAACCCAGCTCTTTTCATAATGCGCATAAATAGTTAATTTATGGATAAATATCAAACTTGCCTCAACATGCCATTAATATTTAAGTACTGATTCATCAAAATTCCGTTTGCTGAGCGGAGATTATTAAGTCATTAACCAGAAAATCTCTGATCAGTGGCTTCGTTTGTAGAGCGGTGAGTTCAGTAGTCGGAGTCTCGCCTCTCATCCATCGCTACCATCCATACCCCAGCCCCCCTAGCATGACCAAAAAAACACAATATGATATAATATGATTTAGCGATTTATCGACACCAACGGTCATTTAAAAAAATAATATAGACGCCATTTTGAATTTTTATCGAAACAGCGATCATAACATGTGACGTAACCGGCACGGCGATTCAACATGGCAGCTATATCTATCATATTTTTACAGGTAGTTTATCGCTATAGCATATCATATCATATCGTTTTTTGTTGCTCATGCTAAGGAGGCTGATATGATTGATCGAATGTTCAACGTATGTTGAGTATGAAACACTTAAAAACCATAAGACATATCCTAATAAATATTTTAGTTTTAGCAAGGCCCAGCCCGCTCCCAAGATACAAATCCGCTAGCTAGCTGCTTTAAGCTGAGTGCTTTTAGCACTGAGGAGTGCTGAAAGCACTCAGCTTGAAGCAGCTATTATCATTGTAGCGACATCTATCTCGCCACATACGAACTAATCTGACGTCCTACATCGCGATATTAAAGTTATCGGAGCGATTGAAACATATATACAAGAACCCGACAAACAACCGTTGGGCAGTTGCCCACCAGACACAACACCCGTCTGGTCGGTGGAACCTCCCTTTTCAATGGGGGATGTGGAACTTTACACCCTGTTCCCCGGTTCCTCTCACACCCCCAAACTGGTGACCCTGACGTGATCGTCAGCGCAGCCTTCGCAAAGCTACGTCATCGTGACGTCATCATCACTTCCTCCTCAAGCTTTCGAGCAGCGAGTCATTCAGCCAGCCAGCATTCACGGCTACTACGAGTATCCTGACCACCAGCATGCAGCGGACGCGCATTCTTGGTTATCACCCACAGCCTTCTCAGCGACCTTGGCACAGCACACTGCACTTCGGCCGGTCAGCAAGCAGAGACGCACTTCTCTCCTGGTCGACGCAGCAGCCAGCCACTACGCAGCACTGCACCACTCCGACTCACTGGAGCATTTGCAGTATCACCCCGACTCACTGGGGCATCACCGCAGACAGTTCCGACTCACCGTGAACTATGTGGCATCTGGTTCCGACTCACTGGAACATTCCACTGGCCCGGCAAGCAACACAACATGTATGGACGACTCAAACAGCTATCGACCTCCGGTCTCGGAGGGGAGTGATGTAGCGACATCTATCTCGCCACATACGAACTAATCTGACGTATCCTACATCGCGATATTAAAGTTATCGAAGCGATTGAAACATATGTACAAGAACCCGACAAACAACCGTTAGGCAGTTGCCCACCAGACACCACACCCGTCTGGTCGGAGGATCCTCCCTTTTCAATGGGGGATGAGGAACTCAACACCCTGTTCCTCTCACCCCCAAATCATTATATATAATCAGCCCATTGAAGCAATACCTTCAGCCAACAGATCCATTAAAATGAATAAACTAAATAAATAAATATTGAACAACATCACATACATTGCTCTAATTACATTGATCCTAAGGTGTGATTAGCTAAAGCACTTGTGTTATAAAAAGCAGAAACAACGAGCACAACACTGACCCGACCCAAAATAGAAAATATTGTTTTCTACACTAACCCGACCGAGAACCGAATCCAGGACCTTAGAGATGGTGACGTCAAGTCCGGTGTACTCGTCTCTCGGCTAAGGAAGTCTGGTGACACCAAGTCTAGCTTACTGACTGACACTACCGGTATAGGAACATCACTGATAGTA
Organism: Anania hortulata; assembly: GCA_963576865.1. Taxonomy (NCBI): domain Eukaryota; kingdom Metazoa; phylum Arthropoda; class Insecta; order Lepidoptera; family Crambidae; genus Anania; species Anania hortulata. The sequence goes on along the minus strand of OY756399.1, from coordinate 2,956,579 downwards.
GACCAATATTTCAAAGTTAGCTTGCTATTTCATTATTTAGGACTTTATACTCAGGCACAGAGGCAAAGCCATAACCCAGTCTAAGACGCAATTATACGGAAGGTAACCGAGGCTGCATAACTAAATTCTGTGTAAACTGTGCCAAAACGCCCCCACCGCAGTGCCGATTAACTAAACAATGTAACTAAGTCAAACCACAAATACTGGCTTTTGGTTGGAAGCGCCCAAAATTGTCTATTACCGTTAATTTACTTTTGGTGTTAATTACAGTCATAGATAAATGTTTTGGATAAAAAATTGGAATACACGACAACTATTTGGCAGTTATTAGAATTGATATGATATAATTTTGTACTTAAAGCCCGACGGATTAGCAAGCTGAAATGGCAGTAAGTGCCTACTGCACACATAACAAGTAAAACTAACGGCCGATAGGGTAGAAAGGTTATATAAAGGAGGTCACGTACTGACAAGCGCAGTGTAGGTACGTCCACTGACAAGGTGGATAGATGACCTGATAAAGGTTGCAGGAAGCCGCTAGATGCAGGCCGCTTCCAACCGACCAATCTGAAAGTTACAAGGGGAGGTCTATGTTCAGCAGTGGACGTCCTATGGCTGAAATGATGATAATGATGAAATTTATGCTTGTTGTCTTGGCCGCACGATATCCACGCTGCTTAGGGTTCACGCAGATAAGCCACCGGTCGCCGCGCAACGAACGTTGGTAGAAACTACGAGTGGTCGGTAGCCGCCACAGATGGTCTGTGGCCCTAACAATTTGTAACACTCTTTCTGTTATACAGTAAACGTTTTGTGCGACAAACCACCGGTGTCCTGACGCGGCCACTTAGTCGCGTATAGTTCACACTAAGTCGCAAGTGGCCGCCACTCGCTACAAGACGTCTGCAGCGAGTCCATACAAGTTGTATGAAAAATCATGTAAACTGATAATTTGACAAAGTCCTTCTAGTCACCGGATAGCATTTATGTTGTGCCCGCGGCTTCGCTCGAGTTTTACATCCAATTTTACTCGCTTAGGAGAAGAATAAAAAATAGTAGCCTATGTCCTTCCCTAGGAATTTAATTGTTATTCCATATTCAATTTTATTTCTATAATTCAATTTTAATTTAATTTATTTTGTTTCATTTGCATGCTATAAATAGAAATAGCTAAATAGGCTTAAGAATCTCTGACATATTGTTAACATCAGCATTTTGTACACACCCTATTTAATGGAAAATAAAGTATTTTGTATTTGTAGAGAGTTCAAGCTTTTTCTGTACAAAATTTCATCAAAACTGGTTCAGCTTTCACTACAAGAAGTAGTCTATGTTTTTTCCTAAGCTCTAGTCTGTCACTGTACAAAATTTGATCAAAATCGGTTTAGTAGTATAAGCGTGGAAGCGTAACAGACAGACTGAGTTACTTTCACATTTGTAATATTAGTACGTTATTTTAAATTCTACATATTAAAAAACTTTACAGAAAATATTGTTATTAAATGTTTACATTGAGCACATAATTAACATACTAGTATATGATTTTGTGCCGTGTGAGGACGGCCGTAAAGAATACACTTCCCCACCGCCAACAGGAGGGAGGCGTGTTGTAAGAGTCGACTAATTCCTGTAGTACGAAATGGGCAGCAGCGTCTTCGTGCGAAATTTTATAAAAAAACCGCGCTCGCCAACCCGCCTGCCAAGCGTGGCGAGTATTGGCAATCCCCCCCGATGATCAGTCATTGGGGGAGGCCTTTGTTCAGCAGTGGACCTCCTATGGCTGAAATGATGATGATGATGATGAGTATATGATTTTATACAATATGTGCAATAATTAACTGTCAAATGCAACCGCGCAAAAACATACCTAATTAATATTTACGTTTCCATTAAATTAACGTTTAGAAGGATTCACAATCAGAATAAATTATATCCATAACGGCTTTGGATCCCAGAATCAATATTATTAAAGATGACCCGCAGGCTCCCTGCATAAATATTTAGGTTAAATTTTAAGAGGATCTTCCTACAAAGGTAATTCTTAATTAATTTTATGCAAAAATCTAAACTGAAAGGGTCATGTGGTTATATTGTGTGGACCCTTATCTTTGAGCCCTAAAGGCACTTATGATGAAGACAAACTGTACTTTGGGTCTTTGTGTGGGCCTTTGATGGCCCCACTAGAGCAGTGGCGCGGTGTTTCGCAGTGAGCGCACCGGGTGAAATCACAGTTGGCTCATTTAAAGAAAACCGGACAAGTGCGAGTTGGACTCGCCCACGGAGGGTTCCGTACAATTTTATAGGTACATATCATAAATAGTTCAGGAATCGAGTCTTGCAGTTTAATTATTAATTAATTACAAATACATAGTTTTAATTTATCTCTGAACTTGTAGTAGTATAAGTTATTAAACACTAAAATTATTTTAAAATATAATACTCAACTAAATACATACAATGTAAACACTAAAGGTAACAAATTAAAACATTGCATAAAAATGTTAACAATTAAAATATATAAGTATGAAAAGAAATATCAAACATTAAATTAAAGTAAAATAATAAAATATGGAAATAAATAAATTAAGGAATGTTATTAGTTTTAGTTTTGTAGTAGATAAGTTTTATAACTCTGTTAAAAGTGTAATAAATTACAGTTATTTACATGTAGCATTGTAGAAGATAACATCATGTAGCAGTATATTAGATAAGTATGTAAGAGCGGGGCCTCCTGACACAAGCATCAGTTGCTTAAAAGGATGGTTACAACCACAGATTATTGTCAGACACAACATGAAAAGAAATAAATATTTTTCATTTTCATTTTCAAGACGATATTTCTTGCCAAATTTCATAGTTCGAGGTTAACGAAAAGTACCCTATACATTTTGATTACCTTAGGAGTGTTGAAATATACGTTTTTGTGACAACAACAGTTAGACAATGGCAGTATCTTTCATTTTTAAGTTAACTTAGAAGTTTGTTTTTTTCTCAGCTTCAAGGGATTGTAGACCTGAGTATACAGGGTTATTTGTAAAACATCAACAACGTCCTAGGGGCTGATTCTGGTGCTCAAATACAACAACTTTTCCTATAGGACCAACATTGAAATATATTTTTAAAAAAAAACACTTCCCCATACAAACTGATGTCAGCTGCTGGCGGCTTAGTAATCGTCATTTCAGCCATGGACATCGAATGACTTTCATCGGGGGGGATTGCCGATACTCGCCTCGCTTGGCAGGCGGGTTGACAAGCGCAGTTTTTTATAACATTTCGCACGCAGACGCTGCTGCCTGTCTTATGCTATAGGAATTAGTCGCCTCTTACGACACGCCTCCTGTTAGCGGTGGGGAAGTGTATTCTTTACGGCCGTCCCCGCACGGCACTTCTTAATTTAATAAGCCCTACTAACAACATGAGTCATTGTTACTTGATGAAATAAATTCATTCATTCATTGGTGTAACCAATTTAGTTGTCTTTAGAAATTTCATCCAAATTTCGCACGCTAATAAATGTAGAAGTAAAGAAACATACACTCATCATGAACTGTAAAACTTGTTCGTTTTGGCAGGCGTAAAAAAGTATTACATTTTGACACAATCACCCAAAATCAACCCTACCATCGCCAATTGAGATTCCCGAAACTGGATTAAGCCGGGACAAAGGCGGCGATTCGACTAATCGACTAATCTCGACGAGCTGACAATTCCGGGTGTTGCGATTATTCTATTATTTTACTTTTGTAATAAATCGCCGCGATTGCTCTAGATGCCAGTGAGTAAGTTGATTAAAGGGATTTATTACCCGTAGAATAATTGCTGCGCATGATTCAATAGGCTAGTTTCTTGGGTCAAAAAAAGATTATTCTATTTAGTCCGTCAGATAAATTAACAAAAGATATTGGACCCATATTTTGTCTTTTGTCAATCAAACAAAAAATGACGAAGATAAAGCGCATCAAAGTGAGCACGTGACGTCACGCCTTGCTAAAAAGTGTCGCAAGGCGTGACGTTACGCGGAACTTAAACGGGCTATATCTTCATCATTTTTTGTTTGATTGAGAAAAGAAAAAATACTTGTCCAATATTTTCTGTTAATCCAACTGACGGACTAATTAGATTTTTTTGGGAAACTAGCTCATTTCACAGATATAAGACGGATTATCGCTCTCGATTTCGATTCTCGTCGAAAAAGCATCATAATAAATTAAGAATCGTCATTATCACATCCCACGTTAGCACATATACACTCATTGAAGACTATCAGCTTTTTCTTAGTTCATTCCAACGTTTGCGCATCCTTCTTGAACAGGCTTGAGAGCAGTTCTTCAGTATCAGTCCCAAAGTAACACGTTAATCGAACATAAATGTAAATTTTATTAAAGGATAAACCGCGCGCATGTAATGACTGTTATCTTTTGTCTAAAGTCAAAATAATGTACATGTAATAATAATCAATAACGTCATGTCCAATATAATAACGTACTCTGGATGCTATTTAGGGTTGCCGCATAAGGTTTTCTGCCATTATAAGGAAGCGGTGCCCCTCCGTGCTAACTCCCTGCTACTGGGGAGATGGGTACACCTCCATTTATAAATAAATAAATGTAAAATTTAAAACTATCACATTCGCAGCCGAGAGGCAAGCATGCCGGACTTGATGTCGCTATCTCTGAGAGCCTGGGTTCGATTCCCGGTCGGTCAATGCAGAAAAATAACTTTTTTGTATTTTATCGGGTCTGGATTTTGTGGTATCGTCGTTGTTTCTGTAGCACAAGTGATTTGGCTACTTACCATAGGATCAGAGCAATGTATGTGATGTTGTCCAATAAAAATAAAAAACCAAATATCCATTTGTTACTTAACCCTAGCATATATGTATATTGTTACTAAACCTTCTTAAAGACCTGGTTTAAAATGAAAATATATTCAATTCAAATTAATAATAATGTTTGTTTCCACAAAAGTAAGTGGCTTATATCAGCAAAGCTTAGTATTCAATAAAAGTTTTAATACTAAAATGTTTAATCAAAATTGAACATAAAATATTGTTGACCTTACATGTAAGTTGTAATACTTGATAATACAATCAAATTTGCACAAATATAAATTGGGTATGAGTAATTTATGAATAAATTTAATACCAACACTAATAAAGCTCTTTAGCCAACTAAAGCCGCTCCGTACTGGACCCTCGGGACAAATTGCCTTATTATTATTTTTTGTCAAAAATGAAATTTAAAAAAATGCCTTAGGTATACCATTCCCTTAGAAAAGTGTCAAAAATGTAATACCCGAAATAAAGATAAACTTGTCGTTCCAAATTTCAGGTTGCATAGTGAGTAATTCATTTAACGGGAAATGTATTATTTTTTTAACAAATTACCAGTCTATTGTTGAACTACCCATATTTGAATCGCATGTTAAGATGATCATAAAAAAGGTTATTATACTGTTAATTAATATTTAACTAGAGGCTACTTTACGAACTGGTACAAACCGTCTGGTTTAGTGGTTTGCGCTCCAGACTACAAAGCCAGCGGTTACGGGTTCGAATCCCGCATGGGGCAAATGATTGTATGATGAGCAGGAGCATTTGTAGGTGCTTAAGTCGTGGATGTTAATAAAGGTATTGAAGTTAAGTAAATTTATTATTAACTATGTTTTTTTTCCTACCACAGAGCATGGTAAACAATCTGAGACATGTAAAGCTGCCTAATTAAGATCTTTTGAAATAAATAAATTTGTTTATTGTTTTTTTTTTATCAGAGGTGTGCAAATTTTTAAAACAAACATAAATGTTACTTATTTTATGACTTGTTGATAGTGTATTTCTTAGTTATTTGACTAGCTACGTATCAATAATATTTGAGAATATGACAGCACAACCTCAGACGCATTGCTTGTAAGTCAAGTGAGAGTCAAGGTTAATATTGGGAATGCGATTTGTAGATGAAGAATCTATAAATAGCATATCAAATTTTGAACTTTAAATGCACTTTAATCTCATTTCAAGACATAAATGCAATGCGTTGATGTTGTGCTGTCATATTTTCGTAATTTAAAGTCAAGATAAGTTTTCCCAAAGTCTATAAATCACAAACACTATTAATCCGTCTGTCGGGTCGGTTTCAGCTTGTAATATGATAAGAAAATATTTTTATTTAAGTAAATAAGACACTTATTTATACGTAAGTACCATACGTCTTCTCAATTTTGTGTATAATTTAATAAAAGCTTACGACACGATAAAGGTAATGTGGGGTTTTGAACTGAAACGCGGCATAAACGTGTACCGTAATTGCTAATCAAAATGGAACGCACAATCTTCCACAATTAAAGGCGTTTATGAGTTTACGGCGGATTAAACTCTTATTATCACAGGTGTATGCCCTGAAAGTATCTCTTTCGGATTTAATTGCTTCTTCACACAAGATTTCAACGCGATTTAAACAGTCGGATGCGAAAATCTCCTGTCCCTTTCAGCTGAATACCGCACAACCTGCAACCCTTACGGGAACGTACGCTGTCCTTGTCGCTCTCCACCCGGCTGGCACGGGTGATCCCTTATGTAAGCCAGTGGCACCAGTGCTCCGACTCCGTTCCCAGGGAACAGACGTGCGCGGGCCCGCGCCGTTTCTCAACACGAAAATGCCGAAAACTGATCGTTCGTTCGCCACCGACAGTGATAATTCGTGTCCATAACTATGAACAATCAACAATGGAGTGAGTGTGTGATCGTCAATCAAATGGGGTGCCAAAGATAAATTTATTTTAAACTTACAGGATTAAACAGGAATCTCAGAAAACAAGGGAAATCTTAGGTTTATTTTAGCTGCGTGTTCATTATGTTTCTTTAACTAATCCTAGGGGTTACGATCTTTGGGAAAACACTTACGCGTAAAACCCCTTAGTAGATTAAAAATAGATAGGATATCTTCTAAGAACTTAAAATATATGGGATGCAATTAATTTAAAAGACCCGGTGTTTGTCAGCGCGTTAATTACGAAGTAGAATAAATGTCGACAGATTTAGTGGTAACAGGTAGAGTTGTCAAAGTAGATAATTTGTGACAAGATGCTTCAGAGCTATTTAGTAATTAGGAGATAGTCGACTATTTTTAAACAAATTAATATAGGAAACATAAATTTGTGGTGAAATTGTAAGTGACGATGAAAAGAAGAAGAGTGTCAAATTAAACAGTAGTTTTAATAGTGTTACAATAGAAGATAATTAAGAAGAAAATATGGCTGGGAGTTTTAAAACTATGAAGAGGCATTCATATGCCTTGAACGCGATTCTTCTGGTCATCTCAATGATTTACGGTAAGTTTAATTTAAGACGGAAACATTATGTTGTATTTGGTTTTCTTAAAACAAAGATCAAAGGGTACATGATAAACTCAATCAAAGACGAACGCAGTAATAACATTACACATGTCATGTATTTGATTATTGTCGGTATCAAGGTCAGAAATTTACTTTTATTTATACAGCAAAGATTAATTTTTATTTTATCTTTAATGATATTTTAATAGCATTTACTGTTTCTTACCTATTGCATCTAAATTCAGTATGCCAAATCTAATTGTTACTAGTAGGTTAGGTAGGTTAGACGATGCAAACGTCTCTGAATCTGAATGAATAAAGAATGGTCTGCATATTAAGTGCTATAAATTTTTACTGGTCTGATGCTTAATACTCAAAATTGTTTTGGGTTTAATTTGGAGGTTGTAAAATCAAATAACTTTTTTCACATAGGGTAAGATAAGTGGTATACTGAAAGGTATTTAGCGTTTTAAAGGGAACCAAATTCCTCAGACATAACCATGCCATAAAACTTTACTGCAGAAGGATATAAAGAATTATTAGATTCAAAGAATTGAATTTGAAATTGAATTGGAAAACCCTTGAATCTCAATGTTTTTTATATTCATCAAAACCTACATTTAAAAGGTGAAAATTGTAATGTAATGCCTATCTTCCTCTTTTGTGTCTTCTCTTCTATTGATGTAAATTGTAGTAAAATCTAGGTTCAAATATTTTCAGCATTATCAGCTATGCCTAGACCAAAAATGTAGCTTTTTTTTTCATAAAATTGTTTTTCATGGACAAGCTTTATGTGCATCTGACATACTTTTTATGGTTCCATTCTTAAAGGGGTTGCATTAGGACCCTTTAACTAAGGCTCCACCGCTTCTGTCAGTCCATCCGTCACAAGACTATCTTTTAAATCGTGATACACTTGAAGTTAAAAATTAAAAGGGGGCTTATGTAGATAGTGGATACAGGAAACATGTTTTTCCGGCGTTTTGAAAAATGATACTAACTATTATTTATTTTCGGGTCTAGTTTTTGGCACTTATCTGTTTTTTATATTTAAAATAATTTCGGTTAAAGATCTCAGCTAAGTTGCTCATTAGTTTAGATTCATTATCATTCGTCAACACCATAATCCTCTCTCTACTATTATTGTTTTGCTATTTTTGTGTATTATATGTAAGCATATATTTATTTTTGATTATTTGACTTACGCACTCTTTTGCTCTCGCACTACGTTACCCCACTGTATTACAACTTAATTTCCTCTGATCAAAGGTTGTCTGGAAGAGATCGCTTTTGGCGATAAGGTCGCCTGATTGTACATAACTGTGTCTTGTGTGTAATAACCTTTAATGTTTTTGTGCAATAAAGTGTCTATCTATCTATCTTGTCAAACCCAGAAATGGATAGTTGCCTTTATAGACAATAGTTATTAGATATCCAATCACTCCCTGCACCCGTTATTATAATTGTCACCCGTCTATGAGAGTGATAGTTGTCTCACGCTGCTGTTGTCGGTGTGTTCTCCATTCACCTTCACACTGATAGCGATCATCATCATCATATTTTCAGCCATTGGACGTCCACTGCTGAACACAGGCCTTCCTCAATGACTTTCATCGGGAGGGATTGCCAATACTCGCCACCCTTGGCAGGCGGATTGGCGAGTTTTTTGATAATATTTCACACGTAAACGCTGCTGCCTATCTCGTGCTTCAGGAATTAGTTGCCTCTTACGACAAGCCTCCTGTTGGCGGTATTTTTTACGGTCGCCCCACACTGATACTGATAGTCTACAATTATATGTACAGTTTCAGATCTTCCCTACTAACTCATATAACATTATTCTTCTATAACAAATCCTCATGACTGAAGTAACCAACTGACCAATACAGGCAATACGGTTGACCAGCGCTTTCCAGCCGTTGTGCGCTCTGCTAGGCTTATGAACGATCATTCGTTTTTGTGTGTGATCTATGTAACACTACAGTCATGCAAATTAATAATTTAATTTTCTATTCCTGTGTTGGTCAGCCAATGTATGCAATGCATTGCGCGCGATATACGATAGTCAGAATAGGGATGGGTTAGTGGAACCAAAGCGGCTAGGAGAGGAGCAGTGTTGGCATACAAATGACTTTCCAAGCGGTACGAGCGGTTCACTTCAGTTTTTTCTGCAAAAACACAACTTCTGGTCTCTTTTCCTTGGTTTTATGTAAACCCACTTTATACAGAGAGAGAGAGAGAGAGAGACAATCATACAAATTATCGTATTGAATAGTCGTTTTTTCATTTGTTGAAATGAAAATTTGTTCTAGTCTAAACAACTTTTGATAAGATAGAAACATTCAAATCGTAAAAAAAAGATGCTTCATACAAAATCATTAATTATTCAAATTATTTATATCATTAAACATAGTAAAATAACCATATTCTTTGAAAAAAAAATGATTTGAATTTACATCGACGATTTATGTAAACAGTTAATAAATATTACTGGTAAATGTCATTGGGGAGGCCTATGTTTTCCTATGGCTGAAATAATAATAATGGTGAAACATTTTTTTAATGGACTTACAGACTAGTACAAACTGTTTTCCTTTATTGTCGTATTGATCGACTTCACCATTCACGTATGACGGTGACCTGCGTTCAACGTTTCATAAATTACAGAAAATATATTCATCCCCTTTTTACAAGTACTAACCATCGTGATGTTATATAAACAGTTAATATTAATTTTAAAATTGTTGTACGCTTACTGAAATAGAGTTCTGATTTTAATTATCCTTTTAGTAAAAACTTTCCAATAGTATCAAATAATCTGAATAGCAAGCGGACTTTTATTACGATTGCATTAATAAAAGAGCCAGAGATATTAATTCGTTGCTGTTCAACTTTATTAACTGTAACTTCAATGTATTTTGGAATCAGAACAGTTGTTGAAGAACAAAGTTTATGAATGAAATCGTTAAAGTTCTTGAAGTATTAGCTACTTAAACCACTAATAAAGGGATAATGATGACAAGTTTCTTTCTGCAGCAAAACTCATACTTCGTTTAAGGAACTTAGCGTAGTGACTTCTGCTCAATAAAATTAGATAAAATAGTTAGAAATGTATAACTAACTAACAAGTTGATAATGTAAATTCACAGTGATTTAAAATGAGAAGCTATTGATATTTTCGAAAAATTAAGACAAATGAACCAATATGCATGTAATGATGCTTCAAATGATAATTCTACGAAATGCCAATGCATACTTGTGTGCCATATACATGCACTTAAACAGTAATTCTGCAAACACTATTCGGTGTACTAGTTTTTTTTTGTCAATGTTGAATTGAATTCTGCTTGAAATAAACTAGTGAATTCTTTACCTCCAAAAAAAATGGCCTACCTACTGACGTACCGGGCTTATAAATTGGCGGGCATTCCCAGGGAGGGGAATTTCATGTCTAGTCCTCCCTAGGATACCCCACCATTTTATGCGACTGTCAAGTACTTACTAAGGTAGGCACTAATACGTAGGCAGGTAAAACTGAAATATGTATTCTTTTGTCAATGATTAAATGAGACACACAGTTATTGATTTGTATATATTTTGCATGTGTGTTTGTATTGACAAACTTCTTTAGTTATTTTTAAATATTCACAGGAATTGTATTGATGTGCAGCGATTTGGTTTGACCTTTCTTTTGTTTACAGTTTTCATGCACACGAAACTAATGTATATACCTCTAGAGTTTAAAATTACCATCTTATGTCAATGAAAATTATTAATTTCAAATATATAGTAATTAACCAAGGAACCCCGGTACAGAAAAGTACATCAAAGCCTCTAATTGCTATGCGAGGAGCTATAACCGTCCTTACGTAACCCAGAGAATCTGTTATGAATTTGAATCCTTCCTATTGGGGTTAGTAGGTGTGCCTTAAAGGTCGCACATAGGCAACTAGACAGCTACAAAACGCGGCTACCGAGTTGCGGACTGTGATTTTCATATCATTCTAATATTATAAATGCAAAAGTTTGTGTTTATAGATCTTTGTTACTATTTCTTGCAAAAACTACTGAATGGATTTTGATGAAATTTGGCATACTGATAGACCAACGCCTGGATTAGGTGGATTAGTGGTAAGGGCGAACATGGTGGCCCGCAGGTTCTCTCGCTGTTCAACAGAAGTGAAGGTTACTCTTTTCAGAGCCTATTGCACTAACTTTTACACGTGCAGCCTGTGGGCCAATTGTTCGCGTGCGTCGTATGGTGCTCTGCGAGTCCAATTCAACAACGCGTTCAGGGTGCTGATGGGGTTGCCCAGATACTGCAGCGCATCGGGGATGTTTGCAGAAGCGCGAGTAGATTGCTTTTACGCGACCATGCGGAAGAGGTGCGCCTCCCTGGTGCGCAGGGTTCAGGGCAGCTTCAACAGCATCCTGTCTATGATAGCGAGTAGATTGGACTGCCGCTATATCAATTACTGTTGCACAACCTCCGGAGGAGTTGTGCAAACGAGTAAATAAAATTATAAATAAAATTTTCAATTATGTACTACCATAGGTTAAGCCCTTTATAACTAACAAATAATGAGTCATGTTATTTGAATAAATAAATAAATAATAATAATAATTATTATTAACACATAGTATACATTTTATTCGGGTAAAGTCGCGGGCAAAAGCTAGGATTTCATAACCGCACACGGTGTTACTGGTGGTCTCCACATGACACGAATTGCAGTTTTGCTACTCCTTGCGGCCACTACGCTGCAAACCTATAAAACGGCGATACTTTCTCGGGTTAATGATTTGTAAATCTAATGATCTTTCGAGTAATAGCTATTTGATCAAACGGTATTCCATTTCAAGTAGATAACTCATATTTAATCGGATACTATAATCTACGAGAATATAATACGGCTAGGCTAAATTACGACTAAGTACATTTCATATGTATATTCGATAAGTTGTGTTTGATTTCGAATACTACCAATGCTTTATACCGCAGATGAAGTGATAATTTATGATAATATTGTTAAAGATAAATTTACCCAATGGATAGAATTATTAACTAGTGATCAAACAGATTAAGTAGATGAATATTGATATTGAAACTCTAGTAGATAAAAATTGATATTTATAAAATGGTTACCCATTTTAAATCCGAATTGCTTTAGTACGAATTTTATTTCTTCAAAAACGTTTTGTCCTTTCATTTACCATATTTTTATTATACCGAAAACACAATTGACATATTACTGATATTCCGATTTTCGATTGTTTTTTTTTTAAAATTTATATATGTTTTTAAATCTTACTTAAAATAAATAAATAAATAAATTTAAATAAATAAATTTATTTCTCCAAAACACAATAGTCTTTTACAAACAAAGGTTGACTTCTTCTATTAAGTGCTAAGAGCACCTGTGCCAGAAGAAGCCACTCTTCCTCAACACACTCTTACGTCTAAGTTAAAAACGAAATAACATAACATAGTGTACTTAAACAAAATTACATCTACTTAACATTTGCCAAAGCTATTTATTTTAGTTAAGGGATTTAGTTTCTAGAAAAATGCTGCCAATATTATAATAATTATTCTTTCATCCTAATCCTTAATTTTTAAGCGCTCGTTGGCACGTTTTTTTTTTTTTTTTAAATTAAACATCGGTAAAATAAATTTATTACTTACAATATTATGTAAAAAAAAACTACCTGGTAATCAAAACTTCGTTAAACAGTTTTCGAACTATTGAAATTCGAACAGAAGAGTTTCGAAAGTAAGATAGGTTACCTTATAAAATATACCAAAAACATAGTTCCTATTAGGTAAAAAGGCAGTTAAGGACTTTACACCCAAAGTTTCATACCCAATGGGTAGAAACAGGACCCTATTACTAAGACTCCACTGTCCGTCTGTCTGTATGTCTGTCTGTCTATATATCACCAGGCTGTATCCCATGAACCGTGATAGCAAGACTATTGAAATTTTCACAGATGATGTATTTCTGTTGCCGCTATAACAACAACTACTAAAAACACGATGAAATAAATATTTGAGTGGGTTCTTCTTATACACCGTGAATTTTTAATTACCCGAGAAAATTAACTAACATACTCAGATATATTATATACATCGAATTTGGCGAATAAAAAAATTTTTTTTTAATGATAAATTTATTTGAAAGGTCCCTAACATTCCGTAAAAAATATGCACCATAAAAGTCCTGCTAATTCAAATAGTAATCATTATCATTCCAACATTAACGGAACCAAAATCCACCTAATCACAATACTACAAAGATGGTTTACATGTTTTTGGTGCATTAACAGGATTTATTTAAAGTCCTATAAAACGTCATTTTTGTATGAACGCTATAATATTTGTGTGTTACTTACTGATATACATATTTTTATTAACGCAAATTTTAGTTTTCTCGGGTAATTAAAAAGTCACGGTGTATATAGGTGTATTTCTGTTGCCTTCTCCATTATTATATTGTGTTGTATAGATAATGGTACGGAACCATACGTGCACGAGTCTGACTCGCATTGGGCTGGTTTTTTGGAGAACATTTATAGTTTATTTTTTAAACTTATTTGCACAACTATATTTTATCAAATTTAGCATGTACCTGGATTAAAACATCAATAGATACCAATAGATTTATGTCAGTTTTTTACAAGATTAAGGTCAAGCTGGATTCGGTGGGGGGTAGTCGAACGAAAAGCATGGTCGATCTATTTTAATGGTTTTTATTTATCATTTAAAGAGCTTTAGAGTGCAAGTTTGGCGCAGTTTGTGTTCTAATGTTTGGTGAAGTGATAAAGACCTGAAACTATTGAAATATCATTGTATTCAAAGCCGCATCGAGTGTCAAGTGACTTGTCTCAAGACAACTTGCTTTAGATCCGATAGCGTCTTGAAACCTGCTTCTACGGGAAGAGTAGCCTTCACTGAATCCAAGAAAAGCAATAAAAACTAAACACCCGTTATTTATTGTGAACACTATACCAAAAATACTCGACATTGGCAGAATCACCGCTCTGCATATAGAGCGGGATAAGTCCAAAATTAAAAAAAAAAAAAAAAGGTCAAGCTGGAACAGTTTTTTTTAAATAGGACATCTTGAGCAATTCTAACATAATGCTTTTAAAAATGTGTTTGGAGCCTGATGTAAAAAAAAAAGTATAATTTATTTACTTATTGAACAGTAATTTAAAAATGCTAGCAGATAAAGTTTACTCATATTGAACCTATCAATGGTAACATTGGTGCTGTGTAAGTATATTTAGTTTGTTGATAATTAAAGTTCCGTCGAGCCCATAGAGGAACTGCAATTGAAACCATGTCAAACATATCCATTAAATCCATTAAGTGTTGCGACACGCATTTCCCCATTCAATGAACGTCAACAAACCAACAAACGCATCCGTGTTGTAAGAGTGTTTATACACGGGCTACGGCGCCGCGGCAAGGGCGTTTTCTATCGCTGCGGCGTTTATTTTTTCGATTATGTACACACCTTAATGTCTGAGCTATTTTATTTTCAATTTTCGCCAGATATCAACCCAATAAATTGGGAAATACATTTAATTGTACTGGATATTTAGTAGAAGTATGTTACTGTATAAATGAGTCTTCAATAAAAAAATAAAAATGTTTTGGCCTTAAAAAAAGCACGCACGCACAAGCAAAAGCACTTAGCACTTAAGGAGTCATTGATATTGAATAGTAGGTACTGTAAAAGCACCTAAATGTAAGTCAAATAACTCCTAAAACACGAAGTGGGGTAAAAAGTATTGACTAGTACGAGCATCAAGAATTCTACTAAGAATATTAAGATGAGAACAAAAAAAAAATGTTCTATATACTTTCCCGCGACTTTTGTTTATCTGAAATTTATTTTATTGTGAAAGCTTTCAAGACATGTCCGTTTTATTCATGTTAAAATTTACCATAGGCTAAAAATTCACGGATTGGTTGAAACCCGCCCTTCTGCGGCTACTGAACTGCATTCTCTTCATTAGACACAATACAATGAAGTAGTTGATATAATAGGCGGTATTTTGTGCAACTGTTTGCCATTCTGCAACAGCGGAAACTTCTAGAATCGCCACCGCTGCTACCGAATTCCATGCGTAGAAGCCTTAGCACTTAACCACGCGGGCGAGTTAAGCGTAAATAATCACAATTATCTTACGCTTAATAAGCAAGGGCGTACCGCAGCCACGTTGACTTAGTTTCCGCAAAAATCTACTGTCTAGTAAGATTTAAAATCTTAAGAAACTACTTCCTACTACCACGCCGGACGCGGTTGGAAACCGCTCCGTGAGTACTTACCCTAATTCTAATTCCACCACTCTATTAGCACTCCTAGCACCACGATGCGAGGTTCGCTAAGGATTTTAATAAGTGAAGACAATTTGTACATACATTATACTATTTTACATATTTTGGTTGCATAATAATATCGTTTCATTCTTATAAATAAATCATAGAATAATCATTCTTTTTCAATCACATGGGTAAGTTACGTATGTTTATGTAACATTATGTATAAAGAACCCAAAACTGAGTTACGAGGCGAGTCCGCGAGGCGCATATGCTGGCTATTGCTACCAAACTTCTGCTTTTTATGGTACTTTCGCTTACGAAATATCGTCTGACGTATAAGTTTTTGTTTGGAACTATTTATTGGATGTAGACGATTCTGTTTCTGTTTACTCATAAAGATTAGGAAAAGTTTCGTAAAGTTATATTTGTAGCTGTGTACTGTCATGTCTACCTACTCCTGACAAAAAAAATAGACAATGAACAATTATTTTTATAAAAATTTACAAATTAAGTAAAAACAACAGCTAGATTTCTGTAAAATACAGATTTTGACTAAAAAACTTAGAATTTTGGGAGGTCGAATCAAGGTCAAGTTTGGTCGAATATGGAGGCAATAAAAGGGGGTGAAGAGGAGGCGGAACTAGGCTGGTACGTCCAGCTATCGTGGTGGAGATCCCAGGCGAGTCAGAAATCAGCACTGGGATATGCGTACACATAGTGCAGGACCGCGTCAGAGCGTCGGCGATCCTGAGTTCACTCAAGTAGGGTTTCTTATGTCGGAACAGGACTCCACAAGCAAGCGCTAGATCCCTTTAGGGCGTCGGTGCTCCAGAGCTGTCTCCCTGGCGTGTCTCCGGTACTTCTTGTTGACTTTTTGTAGGATAAAAATAAACTTCTTCAGGTTTTCGTTCCCTTGTACTCCTTTTGCAAGAAAATTATAGACTGTCCCATATTGGGGCGAGCGTGTTTTTATAAGGAAATCTGGGCATCTGATATAGAAAAAAGTAAGCATAATAAATTACTTCGGTATCGACGTTTACAGGAGTTAGTTCCTCGTTTCCTTTTAATAATGGATTCATTTTTATGACTCGACTAGCTGTTGCCCGTGACTTTGTTCGCGTGATCTTAAGTTTATTCATAAGGGATTTTATGCGCAGCTTCAATATTTTTTACATTAATAAGAACGTTGTCCTGATAATAATTAACTCAACAAAAAAGAATTAACGAAATTGATCTATCCGTTTACGCGTGATGAAGGGAAATAGAGATTCATTTTTATATGTATAGATAGATTGGCGTATAGAGCTGTGATTTGCTTTGAATCCAAAGTATCTTAGGTACGATTCCGGGTTCAGGTCAATTCACAAAACGAACGCTTCTAAACTAGCTCAGATATGGATACGCTAGAAAAAACCCCTTGCAAAACTCATTACTAAACTAAAATTAATACATTTTTGCCAAAAGATCCAAGGTTCGGGTTTAGATTTACGGCGCACCGTTGTACATGGCGTTTAAAAAAAGGTTTCATTCGTCCATTTGATTGCAAACGGCTCTGCACCTTTTTAAATTATACTAATATTATAAAGCTGAAGAGGTTCTTTGTTTATTTATTTAGTTGAATGCGCTAATTTCAGGAACTAACTACTGGTTCGAATTTAAAAACATTTGTTCATATTATATCGAAAAGGTTTTAAGCTATCTTCCAAAGTTGATATAAACCTTTTTTAATGGTAAACTTTGTTCTAAAATAATGCATCGGCAATAGCGTCGCTTTTTATTTTACTTTTAGAGCGAGGCATTGATGTAGTTTATTTTGTTATTTGGTTATTTTGTACTAGGAAGTGACATAGGTCGTTGATAAAGAGTGACAGGTTGAGCCCCACGCTGGCATAGCTGCGAGCGGAAGCTAGTAAGTCTATAAATAAATTCTTTCAATAATCTCACCAATTATTTAGCCCTACACTTAGCTGACCTTGTACTATGGTGACTAAATAATGGGAAGACATACTTAAATAACGTTGTATTATGTATAACATCCATCACTCAGTTTTAACGCTTGTGCTCATCACAAAAAAAAACTTGCTCCTTGCGGGATTTAAACCCGCGGATGGTGCGGTCTTAGCCCTTTACAACCGATTTGAAGTTTAAGGTATACTAACTCGTCAACATCCAAGCGGTCTTATAAGGCGGCATAAAAATGGAATTCATATTTTGTCTCAATTACGCATACCTGATGAGTATGCCGAACTTCTTGATCATATAAAAAACACAGAGATCAGAAGAAAAAAGAACTTACTGACTTAGACCTAGAAATAGCGCGAAACAAGTTGAAGTGGGCGGGCCATATTGCAAAGAACGGACAGTATCTACATGGTGCAGAAAGATGTTAGAGTGGAGGCCTAGAACTGGACTTAGGAGCGTAGACCGGCCGCGAGCAGGTGGACTTAAGACCTGGTAAAGGTGGCGAGGAGGGGATGTATACAGAAAGCCTAAGATCGTTTTAAACGTGCTATGGAGGTTACCTACACTCAGAATTGGGTAGAGACAGGTTAAAAAAGAAGGAAAAGAATATAATGAACTGTAATTGCACAGTAAGCATTATGAATTGCGTACAGAGTAAGAACTTAAAATACTAACGCCCGATTCAACCAAACACAAAATTAAACTAGTTTAACTATGACAGGAATAACTTTACTTCTGAAATCTGAATTTACTATTTGATAACTTCGTTTGCGTATTTCCAACTTACTTCAGGAATACACTATACTCCGTTTTATTTTATAGTGAATGATGAACGAATGGATAAGCCTACTAAAATCCATGTTATCTATTTCTTCTATGTTGTCATCAATTGCCACAACAATTAACAAGGATAACAGAATGCCAATGTTGGACTATACAACTTGACAGTTTCTAGGTAACAAGATTGTATTTGATAAATGACAATTTTGACATTTACTTATTCTCAGTATAATTTATACACTGTCAAAATAGCCCGTTTAAATATGTTTCATAGATAAGTGGTTGGTAGAATGAAAAATCAGCTTACTCTAGATTAAGCAGTGGTATACTCTCAAGTTAAAACTTACTCCAGCTTGGTCGAATCCGGTCTAAGTGGACTAACATTTTAAGTTCTTACTCTGTAGGCTATGTTGTCTTAGGTCTTGGTGATGTCATTGTTTATGTAACATAAGTGCTTTAACTACTTTCCTTGCAATCAGAGTAATGTTTGTGAATTTGTCCAATATTTATTTAAATTAAGATGAGTACGCCAAACTCGACGTCGCCATATCTGAGTAATGTTGTCCAATATTTAATCTTTATTTATTGTTATCATTTATGTATCAAACGTTGTTTATCAAAATCTTCAATCGAAAGTGATATTTGTATTACGACCCATTGTTTTGGCACACAAATCACAAAATTCAATTAGTTTCTGCCTATTCATGTTTGTAACAAAGGATTATTAATTTAATACTGAAATTCAATGTCCTATTTGATATTGTGTTTGCTTATTTGTTCGTGCTAGACATTGGTGTTTGGTGTGTGTAGTTAATATTACTATGTTAACCATTTATGGCAAATAAAGAAATTGAATTTGAATTTGACATTACTCCAAATAGACAAGATTGTTCTAAAATATAGTCCTACTAATATTATAAATGCGAAAGTTTGTGAGTATGGATGTATGTATCTTCCTTACTCTTTCATGCAAAAACTACTGATTTAATTTTGATAAAATTTGGCATACTGATAGACCTTGGCCTGGATTAAACACATAAGTTTTTTTTATCCGAGTAAGATCAATGCAGACGAAGTCACGGGCAAAAGCTAGTTTAATGTAGTATTGTTCTACATTGATTTTCATAAATATTAGTGGTTCATTCACAACGCGATAACTTTTTGCTGGACGTTTTCAGAGAGTTAAATCCAAAAACCGTAAGAAAGAAACTAATATGACGGTTGCACTGTAAGGGTTTCTGCAGATCTGGCAAATGTGTGCGCTACAAATGTCTCACTGTGTAGTTGTTGCACTTTGCACCAATGCGACGTTTGCAGTAACTGCCTCCTTAGCGCAACTCGTGCAAGGCAATGGGAAATTGCATAGGCAAAGCTAATCTCAGATGGCGCCACCGTCTCCGGTTTTGTCCACTGATCAGGTAAAACTATGTGTTTTGTCTACTATTCTCAACACATTGTCAACCAATGTGTCAAAAATGACTGAAATGATTGTTTTTTAAGACAACAGAATTTATTTGCACACAAAGGCATTAATATCACGGCAACATCGTAATGTGTTGGACGCAAGTTTGACCCACGTTTGACAACTTAGCAGCACCTGTAACTTAATGGTTATTTATTTGGTTAGTGACAAAACTACTGAATCAGTGATCAATTAATCACTACGAGCAATACCAAACTCAATTCGACATCTGACAAGTTAAATGTCCATTGTGGATCCCCATAGGCGCATATCACGTGCATGTTCATTTCACTTCTTAGTATACACAAACTAAGAATGCGGGCAGCGCATTGTAGCAAATTTGCCTGATCTGTAAAACCCTTAGGAATATGAAGCTTGCTTGCTGCTCTTAGATGTTCCCCTGCAAGGCACTCACCTCAACTATCAGGTAGTTTAGGCGTCTCCATCACGCGGGCCCAGTGCGGATTGGTGGAGGGGTGTTGTAAGGCCAGTGACTTAGCCCTACTGTCAGATGTTATTACGCCGCTCTAAGGCCTCTGACTAGGCTTCACGACTATCAGTCATCATTTATTCAGCCTTAAGACGTCCACTGCTGGGACGCTGCCAATACTCGCCACGCTTGGCAGGCGGGTTGGAGAGCGCAGTATTTTTTTATAACATTTCACATATAGACGCTGCTGCCCATCTCGTGCCTCGACACGCCTCCTGTTGGCGATGGGGAAGTGTATTCTTTACGGCCGTCCCCACATGGCACACGACTATTAGTATCAAGTGATATTAGCCAAGACTAACTTTTAACGTGCCTTCTGATGCACGGAAATGCTTGTGATAAATGTCACTAAATATGGTTAGAATGGTCATCCATTCAATCACGCGCGTTGTAGGTGGCTTAACTTTGGTATCACTAGCAAAACGCTGTCGCCACTAAGCTACAAGCAGCTCAGGAATATGAACGATGTCCTAATTTTTAGTTTCTGTCTTTACTGATTCGCTGTGTGTTGTCCATCAACCAGTTGATCACAATACTTTAAAACACACTTTTATTAGCTTCTCTGTAACTAACTAACTAACTATGTAATCAAATCTTGGAAGTCTTTTTAACCTACTGGTACTGACGTATCGATTTAATACTTAGTCGGCATTTGATATTTGGGTGACAATACAATAATTTGACACCATCATACTGAACTGATGATGGAGTCAGGATAGGTACAATAACTACTAGTGAAACCTTCGTGTTTACGCTCATTCGATAAGTTTTGACGAGTCCAGACATATATGTGTGTGTTTAATATTTTTTAATCTATGATTTCAGTTATAAAAGTTATAGATTATTCTTCACAAAATTCAAATTCTAAACCTGTTGGTGTTGGCGTGCGCGCACCGTAGTTGTGCTTATACATTTAATGTCATCCATAACTTAGATACACATACTCGTTCTCATTACATAAACATTTGCCCCATGCGGGATGCAAACCCGCAATCAATGTGGCTTTAAAATTTGGGAACGCGAACCACTACACTAACACGATCGTCAAGTACAATCGTAATGTCATTCCCATTAATTTTCTAAAATTTAATTACGACAAGCTGTCATACTTTTGTAATTCAACTTTTCCAAAAACTCCTAAGTACCTATGGCTTAGGAAAATTTGAATTTCGGAAACAGAACAATACGGAAAGTCAGTCTTGTCTCCATTCGTTGAACTTCCACCGTACTTACGAAGTTGTTCGGGCTTAATATGTAAAGTGTCACGGGGCAGATTAGGGACCTTCTTTGGAACAATGAAATTGTCGCGAAGTTTCTCGTTTATTTATTATTTTTACAAGGGTAATGGATAATACTGACAAATTACACCAATTGTAGTCCTTTTTGTATACGTGATTATCAGCGATTGGAGTAGGTAGATTGATTTGATGTACTTTCGTAGTCTTAGCATAATGTGAATATGCCTTTTTTTCAAAAACTGATACCTAGAAATTCCGGGATCCCGGAGGAACGTCCATATTAACATCAATTTTTAAGATTATTGACCCCAAATCAATCTACCTACTCCGGGTGATTATAGCCAAAGCACCAGAATGGACACAAAAGGGAAAATGTTTAACTTGTCTATACAAGTCTGGAAAGCTAAACTCATATCATGAGTTCCTCCCATACAATTTGGTCAACAGATACATCAGGGATATTTTCAGCTGCAGAATTCGTTTGATAAACCTTTTTGGAGGGATTATGCTCTAAATCTCCATGAGCTTTTACCACCATCACAATTCTACATTCCGACATAACGCACTGCAAAAGCATACCACACTAAGGAGGTTGACATTCAGCTCGAAGAAAATGTGAAATGTAATCATTACGACCTGCTATTTACACCAAGCGCGTTTGCATCATCTTTTATAATGACTTGCATTCAATCACTCTAATTGTCTGCTTGCGCGTGTTTTACTGAATCATACTACTTACATAAAGAAAGGTTTTTAAAAACACGCAAGGAGGTTCTTGCTTAAGTAGCTGGTAGTACATATCTGCAGAATATTGATTAATGTTTAAAAAGAATCGACGCAATCATTATGCTCTTTTTGATGTTAGCTAATAGAACCCCTTATCCATCAATATTGTTAGTTTTGTTAAGGAATAAGATACCACAAGTGTAAAGAGCATAGTTAAGTACCCTCAATAGTTCACTTCGAAGATCTTTCTCCTAGCACTTTGTCTAGTCGCAATACGCTTAACTATGATTCTAATTCGGCAAACCTTATGATTCACTTTATTTAATTATACATTGACACCGCGTGGTCATTTATTTATTTGTATTCAACTCTCAGCGTCACACATGTACACTTTACTAATAGTTTCAATAGTGAATATAATTCAATCGAAACGCCACGAGCCATTTAATCAGTTCCAATGTCAGTTAATTTTAGGGATAATCTATATTTATTTTTATCAGTCTCCAAACCTAATCATTGATGCGATGTATCAAAGTTCCAATATTATTTTTAAAAAACATTGGAAGCCTTTTTTGGACATAAATCTGTCGGTAGTATTGTCCCTTTTGTTCGCATAATGTCCGTCAATGGCGAGACAATTAGTGTGACTTGGATTAATTGGATTGGGTGTATCTTTGGCCGATTCGATATAATTGGATTGTTATTTTTGCTGACCAGAAATTTCAAGACAAATTCAACGAAATAAATGTCTGTTTGTTCAAGCATTAATGATCTTAAAGTGATAAACGCTACTTTTAACACGCTGAAAGAAAGATATTAAAATTTACCTTCCATAGCGATTTGTCTTATTCCTATTATATTTGGAATGTAATATCGTTGAGCATAAACCTAAATATGGAAATCTAGTTATATTTGGAGCGATTGACATCTGACTCCTATAACTCTTAGATAAATAAAGCATGAGCTTTAGACGACCGTAGTCTGAGGGCTTTACCAAATTGGTAGAAGAATATGATGATAATCATATTCCTGAAACATCGGATAAAATCTTTACCTAATAAAAAACTTCGTCTCATACTGAAATAGTCAAACTGTTGATCAAAGTAGATAGTTTGAAGCATACTTTTTTTAACCTAAAGGTATACTTACCTACACTACTTAAAAGAATTGTATACATAAAAAATCCTGATGTATAAACTTTTATTGCCTCTTTGACAACGTAAAATTCATAGAAAAAAAGGGCGCGCTGGATAATTCCCTTAGATTGGATTTAATCCATTGGTGACTCACAAACATACTATATTTGTTATTCAAGGTAACGCCCCATATATCAATAGTCCAGGGCCCGTATTTACATGATATACTGTCTTTGATAAATATTTCATGTTTTATTCAAATTTTTCGGGAACTCCAATTCCTTGGTGTCGGGGATGTTGTACATCAAAGTGTTTTATTTACTTGTTTACGGGTATGTCTTAAATTACTCTTTGCAATATTCATGGCAGCTTTTGACGACGTCCGTAGCCGAGAGGCGAGCATACTGGACTTAGTGTCGCTATCTCTGAGGTCCCGATTCGATTCCCGGTCGGTCAATGTAGAAAAATAACTTTTCTATAATATTGTTTTGGGTTCTGGCTGTTGTGGTACCGTCGTTGTTTCTGATTTCTGTAATACAAGTGCGTAGGTTACCTAACATATAGAGCAATGTATGTGATGTTGTCCAATGTTTATATTAAAAATTAAAATCGACAAAGCAGCAGGTTACTATATAATAACTATTGTTTTGGTGTATTTTTTATCAATTATTCCTTAAGAAGGAAAGTGTCATGTTTCTAAGCTTATTGGCCGAATAGTCATTGAAGTTAATTATTACAATTATAATCATACTAGCTTCGTGGCCTCCATTCCAGAACCTTTCTGCCCCATCGGCCGTCAGTTCTACGTGCTATGTCCCCGCCGACTGCCACTTCAGCTTGCTTATCCGTTGGGCTATGTCAGCAACTTTTGTTCGTTTACGAATCTCCTCATTCCTGATTCGATCTCGCAAAGAAACGCCGAGCATAGCCCTTTCCATAGCACGCCGTGCAACCTTGAGCTTTCTTATGAGGCCCATAGTGAGAGAGAATGGAGGCCACGTACCGGCAAGCGCAGCGTAGGACGTTCACCTACAAGGTGGACAGACGACCTAGTAAAGGTTGCAGGAAGCCGCTGGATGCGGGCCGCTTTCAACCGGCCAATCAGGAAGTCACTGGGGGAGGCCTATGTTCAGCAGTGGACGTCCTGTGGCTGAAATGATGATGATGACTAGCTTCGACCCACGGCTGCGCCCGCGTGGAGTTCGATCTGTCACTTAAAGTCTTTGTCAACGACCCATGACGTCACTTCCCAGCTCGAAATAATACAGTAAACCACACAAATGCCTCGCTCTAAGCGTAAAAGAAAAAGCGACGCTAGCACCAATGCATTATTTTAGAATAAATTTGATTACCACAAAAAAGGTTATAGTAAGTCAACCCGAAAAGAAAGATATATGCTGTCACGGACTTTTTTTAGAACTTTTAATAGGAAACAATTCCGTAATCATGATTTTTAACTTACGTTAACTTAACGATTACGCAACGGAAGCCCTCAAAAGGAATATTATTTCCCGTTTTTGCAACATTTTTCGTTGATACTCCGCTTTTATTGGTCATGCGCAATGTTATATAGCTAATTGGACTATCCAACAGAAAAATATTTTTCTAATTTATCACCCGTAGTTCCTGAGATTAGCGCATTCAACCAAACAAACAAACAAACTTTTCAGCTTTATAATATTATTATAGATTATAGATTTACTACAAACGACCAACAAGAATTGCAAAATAAATACGTTTACTTTTGTACGGAAACAAGTTTAAACTATAGTTATCTTATCGTCCTTTGTTTTTGATATGTCTACAGCTATTTCGTTACAAGAGGAAAATATCGCAAAAAAACTTGTATGCTGCTCATCAATGATTGATTGGTGAGTAAAATTAATGGCTAGCTGCGCCATTTGTTACGTCGAGAGGGCCTGTGTACATTTCATTACTCGATAATGATCGCACTCATCATTAGAGATGTGTTTTTGGTGAAATAATAGTTTGTTACTTTTCATTGGATTCTATGGATATTTACAATAAAGAAAGTGTAGAGATTTTAGTGTCTAGTTTTGAGCTTTTATAATGATACTTTTTAAAAGGCGAAAAAAATTAAAAACAAGGATTAATTTATAAGTACGATTTATCTTAAAAGAACAGCTACCTTTTTATTTTAAATATAAGTACGAACGTCTTCTGGATACAATATACTGAGATCAAATCAGTAAACGAACAAATGTCGCTGACATAGCCCGACGGATTAGCAAGCTGAAGTACCAGTAAGGGGCAGCTACCACGTCCGTAACACATACCGTAAGCGTAGCATTGTACGTCTACCTACACAGTCCACCTTGTGGGTGGACGTCCAATGCTACGCTTGCCGGTATGTGTTCTCAATTCTAAAACCTTATTGTCGTCTGTTCTACGTGAATATGTAGACAGATGACCTGGTAAAGGTTGCAGGAAGCCGCTTAATGTACGCCGCTGCCAAATCTACAATAGAATAGTCAGTGGAAGGCCTTTGTTCACCAGTATACCTTCTATGGCTGAAATGATGAAAGAGTTGAAGCTATAAACCTACCCTATTCATCACAATTCACTGAGTATAAAGAAAATGTTAAATACAAGTATTAGAATTCGTGTTTTACTAAAGAGGAAAATGCGCTGAGATAAAATTGTATCCTTCAACTACCTCCGTTGTTTGAATGGATGTTATAATATACAATATCTCTAAAGGAATGACAGACACGTCTTAACACGTTCACTGAAGACAGTATAAGCTGTTTCATATGAGAGCTGCCGGGAAGCTCTTTAATTATTGCAAACTAGAACGTCAACCTAGATAATGTATCATTTTAGTTAAAGTTAAAATACTTTAAAAGTATTTGAGATTCTTAAATTACATTTAAATTACAAAATTACTAATAAGACATTTTTTTTATTTATTTAAGCTTTATTGCACAAGTAAGTACAATTGGCGGACTTAATGCTATACAACATTCTCTACCAGTCAACCTTGAGGTAATGCAGATAATGTAGTCAGTGGCGGAGTATAAAGTATCCGACATATTTTTTAAGACGAGTAAAATACATACACATACCTAACAATTTAGACAATAATAAATACATACTATAATACATACTATATAATATATTAGGGAAGTTGATGATTATTAATTGAAAGTGTGAAAAAGAAGAGAAAGAAACATACAAAAAAGGAGTTGAGTAATAGTAGAGTGGTGAGTTCTGAGAGGTGCCAAGATAATGCTCACGTAATGATTTTTTAAACACAAATTTTGACGGAGATTGTTTTATACTAAGGGGGAGAGAATTCCAAAGGCGAATAGCTGAAAGAGTGAAGGAATCGGACAGGAACCCAGATTTATGAGGGGGGATGAAGAGACTAAGATCGTGGGAAGATCGAAGATTGCGCGAAGTGGTGGAGCCTTGGTAAGTAAAACGTTGTTTCATGTAGTTTGGGGAGTGTGGGTCGTGTAAAATAGTAAAGAGAGTGCAAAGTATCCTCAGGTCTCGGCGCTGACGGATGGGTAACCATTTAAGCTGCGTGCGAAATGAGGAAATGTGGTCGTACTTACGAAGCCCGAAGATGAAACGTATTGCATTGTTGAGGAGGCGGTCAAGCTTATCAAGATGGGCTTGGGAGAGGTTAGAGCAGCACACATCAGCGTAGTCAACCAGAGGCAGGACGAGAGCTTGAACCAACAGGGTCTTCGTGTGGGGAGGAAGAAAGTTTTTAAATTTGTACAGAAAGCGCAAAGTTGCGGTGACTTTTCTGCTGACCTCGACGATCTGCTTACTCCAGCAGAGAGTGCTATCCATTACCAACCCGAGATTTTTGACACTGTCACTATAAGGGATGACTATATTATTAAACAGAATCGGGTTAATCTCCAATAAGTTTAATTTGGCCAACTGCCTTGAGCTACCTATTACTAGAGCTTGGCATTTCGTAGGATTTACTGAAATGCCAAATTGGCGTGACCATTCAGCTATATGGGCAAGATCGCTATTTAAGGCTGAGATAGCGGAATTCAGGTTTTTCACGTTTGCCTGAGCATAGAGCTGGAGATCATCGGCATAAAGGTGGTGAGAACACTTGAGATTGTGAGTAATATTATTGATGAAGACAGAAAAGAGGAGTGGTGACAGAATACCACCTTGAGGGACACCGGCCTCCAGGTCATTCCATTCAGAGAACTGGCGATCGGCACGGACAGACTGTTGGCGTCCATGAAGGTAGGAGTTAAACCATTTCAGTGACTCAAAAGAGACCCGCAAGTGGGAAAGGATTGAAAGAAGAACATCATGGTTAACTGTATTAAACGCGTTAGAGAAGTCCGTCAGCACCAAGACAGTCACCCTAGATTCCTCCATTCCCTCCCGGATGTCTTCAGTGACCTTTAGCAGGGCAGTGGTTGTACTATGTCCGGGACGAAAGCCTGACTGGAATTCACTCATTAGGTTATTGTTGAGAACAAAACTAGAAAGCTGCTTGTGGACAGCGCCCTCTAGAACTTTCGACAGAAAAGGAAGTATTGAAATAGGGCGAAAGTGTTTCAGCTGACTGGGGTTTGGGACTTTAGGAAGTGGGAGTACGTAGGCTTTACGCCAGGTATTTGGAAACACCCCAGAGCTTAGGGAGAAGTTTATAATATGGGTAATGGCTGGAAGAAATTGAGAGAGCACCATAGAGAGCATGGACCTACTTATATCGTCACAGCCCACAGCTTTGGATTTAATGGCAGTAATAAATTTGCGAGTCTCGTCTCCCGACACCGGAGAAAAGGAGAACAATTCTATAGGAGGTTTAGGCAAAGATAATATAGATGAGATTGTAGAATTTTTTATATTGTTATGTAATATTGGAGTCGATGTCGAGAAATGTGAATTGATTTCATTTAAAGAAAAAGGGTTACAGTTTAAAGTTTGACATTGACTTGTATGGACTTGTATGTTTTATTCTTTATACATATATAATATATAAACAAAAAGTTCTGGCAAAAGGGGTAGACCCAAAAAATGCTGGCCAGACGTCTTGAGGGCTGACATGC
This sequence comes from Anania hortulata, assembly GCA_963576865.1. Taxonomy (NCBI): domain Eukaryota; kingdom Metazoa; phylum Arthropoda; class Insecta; order Lepidoptera; family Crambidae; genus Anania; species Anania hortulata. Next base: position 2,928,064 of record OY756399.1, on the reverse strand, counting down.
GTGCCAATGAACTCACAACTAGAGACGCTCAAGACCGTGCGATGTGGAGGAGTAAATCAAGGAAAGCGGACCCTGGGCTCTAAAGAAATGGCTTTGGACGCAACCTGAATTGACCGTTTAAATGAAGAAGAAGAAACAGAAAGTTCTACATTAATGTTTGATTAATAAGTATTTTTAGGTCTGAATAATAAAGGTTTAATTTTAAAATGTGAAGAAAGTAATATATGTATTCGATTTGCAGAATTCTTCTGGAAACAAAATGTACTGGACTGAAAAGCTATTATAAGACATCATCATAAATTATTTAGGTACATTTAACCACATTATAATTTGGCACGCATACAGGGGCGTGCATCCCATATAGGCTATTATGCAGAGCCTACCTTCATAAAAAACCGACAGAACAGCTGACCATAATTATTAATTACGTATTTAACAATAAACAATAAATATATTGTTACTAGTTTGTCGTCTTACTTATTCCTTACTAAAGCGCGCAACTTAGATCCTAACTGTGCAATTTAACCAATGTTCGGCTGCCGCGAGATCGCCTACTTTTTCACGCAACCTTACTCAATTTTCACTCACAGCCTACCCCTATCTGAAACCAATGCACGCCCCTGCACGCATAATACCACAGGAAATGACGTAAACTACTTCATATAATTTGTCTGACATGTTTCCAAAGTTATATAAAAAAGTATAAGAGGTAAAAAAAAGTACTCCATTGTAGCCTAATCCCTTAAATAGAAGAAATTAATTCAAGTGAGAACATTCCACTTTAAGATAATTAACAGACCATGGGATCTGCATGCGGAATACACTAATTGCTATCTCTAATGAGACTGCACGGTTAGTTTCCGACCAACTTCCGACACCATTGTTTCTCTGTCTCGTTTCCACGTATCGATAACCCTCTTTCTATCTCATTTACTCCTGGCACAATTTTAGCACGTAATTTATTTATTTCCGTAAAGGATCTAGTATTCGCTGAAAACGTGGGTTTTTGGATTGCTCTTTGTAAATTTATAGACGGTATAAAGCTTGGGTTGAATAAAATTAAGGATGGAATAAAGGCTTATTTTCTTCTTAAGAAACTGTTAATAAAGCTCACGTGCTTCATAAAAACATATTTTTAGGGTTCCGTACTCAAAGAGTAAAAACGGGACCCTATTACTAAGACTTCACTCTCCGTCTGTGTGTCTGTCTGTCACCGGCTGTATCTCATGAACATGATAGCTAGACAGTTGAATTTTTCACAGATGATGTATTTGTGTTGCCGCTGTAACAACAAATTTTAATACTAAAAACAGAATAAAATAATAAGTGGGGTGTTCCCATACAAAAAACGTGTTTTTTTGCCGTTTTTGCTTTATAATAACGGCAACAGGTAGACGCTTGAAATATTCACAAAATATTCAAATATTGCTACGGAGCCCTTCGTGAGCGAGTCCGACTCGCACTTGACCGTTTTTTTTATTTTGAACAGAAAGGTCTATCTCGCTATCGTTAATCAAGATTATCTTGATAAAAATTGTAATAAATTAATCATTGCTGAAGTCATTTAGTAATTTGCTAAGAAAAAAGATTTTGTCATTGACATTCCATAATCGGGCGTAATTACTGATTTTTTAATGATAACGATGATTTTTAATATATCAATTCTACTTACATTACAAAATAAAAATAATATCATTTTTATTCTAAAGTTTACTTATTTCTTAGTACTGAAATGGCGAACTGATTGCGGTAGGTCTCACGCGGTGGTGGAATTTAACTTTCACCATAATAATAATGGCTCGCGTATCTCCTCAAATGATAACGTCATCCGCAGTATCCTGTAGTATAAGTCATCATCATCATCGTCTCAGCCATAGGACGTCCACTGCTGAACAGAGGCCTCCCCCAATGATTTTCATCGGGGGGGATTGCCAATACTCGCCACGCTTGGCAGGCGGGTTGGCGGGCGCAGTTTTTATAAGATTTCGCACGCAGACGCTGCTGCCTGTCTCGTGCTACAGGAATTAGTCGCCTCTTACGACACGCCTCCTGTTGGCGGTGGGGAAGTGTATTCTTTACGGCCGTTCCCACACGTAGTATAAGTAACTTGATGGAAAGTCATTGACGAGCCATCTGGTCACATCAGTGGTGATCGTTGACCAGCTAAAAGACTTGACATTATTTGTTCTGGTGTAGGTCTGCGTGGACTCCCTTAGTAAATTCATATGGTTTCTCGTAACAAGGATTATACTTCCTCATTTGATAAGTGGTGTTTAATCTGAGGTATATTCATTCATCTATTTATATAGACAATTTAACCACAAAAGACATTTAATAATTGTAACTGCCAGTGACAACGCAGCTATAAAAAAATGTGACTAAAATAACTTTGATTTCAAACCAATCTCGTATTGTGTTGATAAAAAATATTGCCTTTTTCTTTTAAAATCCTATTAGGTCTTAAAATTAAGCCTTAGTAACTGCATTTGTATAGAAGTGGAGTTCAGTGGGATTTCAAACGTAAGATCCTTCAAACTCTACTTTCGTTATTCTTGGAAATAAGTGTAGTTTATTTCAGGTGTATTAAGGACTTAGTTTTCTAAATCATGTTTAAGAGTTGAAGTGGTATGTTCGCCGGGGGCATAGAAATAGTTCTTAAAACTTCAAAAGCATTTATTTCTGTTTCGCAGAATACCAGGTTTTCTTTTTCTAGGTAAATTACTAACATTTTCAAAAAATAGCATTTCTTAGTACTATAAACAACGCAGTTCTGTATCCTGTTCAACAATAAAATGACGACAAAAGCTAAAAAACAGGATAATAATGACTCATAATTTTACACAAACAATGAAGAAGATATAAACGCAGCAGTATATCATGGTATTGTTCAAAATAAATTGCTACTAGACTTGACAAAACTAACAAATCGAGCTCGATTACCCCAGGAAGTTCCAGGTGGGTCTTCTGATAGTCGCATTGAATTTTTGGATGTTTTCCAAAGCACACGACAAAAGGACAGGAGATTAACCGTTTTCCCGTCTAAGAAAGCGAACAATTGTACAAAACGTGCACTCATTAAGTTGAGAATTCACTATTTGAAACTCCTGTTATGCTTCTAATAGGATAAGTGCTGTCAATTTATCTATGTGATATGTTGAATATGATATTTAATAATAACGTCTGAATTTTTGCTAATGCTTTTTAGTGTTTTAAGCGTTGTTACATGAAGTCTAATAGTAATATTTTTAAAGTAAATGTGTGCGTTAACATTTACCACGCCTTATTCCCTATGCTTCGGCTGTTTAGGTAAAAGCAGCACCAAAGACAATAAACAAAGAGTCAATGTTGCAACTTTTGCGTTCGTAGGATTTTGTATCAATGCTAAAGGATCATATACGACAAATTTCATAATGAGAGGTATATCTTGTAGTGGTGTTGCTATGTACCTCAGATCATTTTCTATGTATGTATGATCTGAGGTATGTACTAATGCCTAACAGATTAAAATAAGTTCAATTAATAATGAAGGTTTGACTAAAGTTGACACAAGCTACCGCCATTAGTATCTTACGTGCATTATCTGCTACTAACGCATCTTCAACTATTTCAGTGTACCAAAGTTCCTAGCAAAATTCATTGAAAAACTCCCTTCTTGAAATAATGCCGCAAGAATTATTCACGCAAATAGAGCGAGAAAAATATTGATAAACTGAGCTATGCCTAGTGTCTTCGTCATCCATAAGTGCCCTTTCTGTTCATAAATATCCACTATTCTGTATCGCATACTCATTACTACAAGTTACGACTTTTCTATGAAGCTGAGTAATTTTCTGGGTAGAATTAATGAGGTCGTTTACGTTAGCTTTAACTGCTGGACCATAGACAGTTTAGCTATAATAGACTACGCATGAAAGGCCTACTGTACTATATTACGGGACCAAAATATATAGGCGCATGCAGCAAGATATAATTTAAAAAAGGGAGAATACCACTATAATAATATAATATATTTAAATGAGTTAAGAGACTCTAAAGCTAAAGGCGTATATGCCAATGCAGATAGCGAGTACCTATGAGCGAGTTATGGAAACGTTAGCATAGACGCAAGGTTAAAGTGTGAGTTTCAAACATCATACCTCATTGTTTTGGTCGAGTAGTACTTACCAAGCTTAGACTTGATAGATCTTGTCTAGTATAGCCTAGAAAAGAAATGTGAATCTGTCTTCTTTTTTTATGTCTAAAGCATAACTTTGCATAATATATCGTTTCGTTTTCGGTCGTTTCGTAAATTATTATGATAAGTAAGGTCCAATATTTGCAAAAAACCTCCTATATAAGTGAATTTGCTGTGGCGGGTTTAGTTCAGTCACCCTGTATATTTCATAAGCAAGTTTTGTGGTCACTCAATGGATGCAATAAGATGAATATCTCCTTATACAAAGCCCAAAGAAACGCTGGCGAGACAATGTAAGGCTTAAACGCACATACGCTGGACTTTACAACGCGACGCGGCGCTCGCGGGTAACAGTTATATAATTTTGTATGAAGCAAAAGTCAACAAGACACTCGAGCGACACGGAAGCCAACTGCTTTCTAAACAAAGTTACGTGCAGTAATGCGGTTCGACCAGATAACCACAAAAAATAAGCAAAAGGCCTTGCAGAAAATTTATAACTGAAACGATTTGTTTTTTAAATTAAAAAAACTACGCAAATAGCTATTTTTTGTTCATAGTTTCTCTAAAACAGAATTTTGCATACAGTAGATTAAAAGCTAAAAAAATTGTTTGGCGATACTGAATAATAAACAAAATTCACGTTTGGTATATTTTGATCACTTGATTTTAATTTAACTTTGTACATGATAAGTTATTTTATACAACACATGAGTAGTTAGGTTCCGATTTGTGTATCGAAATGAAAACAAAATAAACATCGTATGTAAAATAAAACTCGCATGTTATTATTTCATGTTTATTTTTACGTGTATCGAAATGAATAACTGATTATGCCGCCTTTGAGGTTCCAGCGAGCAAGCTCAGAAAGCTCCTTGAAAATTTTCTTGGTACCAACTATTATACTACTACTAAAATATTATTTTCTAGTACTTTCTCTCGTCCTAGACGGGGTAAGGTTGGACATGATGTAACTGTTTTTTTAACATTTGTAGCTATTAGCCGTCAAAAAGAAGGGTCTTTTTCTTCTATGTCGTTTGACAAAGTGGTCGTGGTCGTCATGCATTGTTGATGTGGGTGAATGTAACTCGCCTCACGATTTGATGCTATCTCTCTACTGGTTTTAAATTTAGAACACTGAAGATTTGGTCTTGTTAGTCCATTGCATGGTTGATCTACCACGTGGCCTGGTGTCAACCACTCTGCCCTCTACTACAAGACAATCTATTAAGTCGCCACTGCGCCTTGAGACGTGACTAAAGACTTATAACCAGATTATTTTAAACAATGGCTATTCAGTGTTAGATAGATAGATACTCTTTATTGTATACCACACAAAAGAAACAAATGTTATCTGAATTATGCAAGTTTCCTCACGATTGTTTTTTCTTATTGCCAAGCAGGTGGTACATGCCGGGATTCGAACTCATGACCTACGGATGTGGGTGACGCTCAATCGCTTAAACATTAGCCACTGTTTAACATGGGTAATTAGGTCAAAGGCTAAAGATTGCAGGAAGCTGCTGAATGCAGGCCGCTTCCAACCGGCTAATCTGGAAATTGGACATTTGGGGAGGCCTATGTTCAGCAGTGGACGTCCTATGGAATGATAATGATGATGATTCTTGAACTTAATTTTATAGTATATAAACAATTTAGAACAATGTCACTCATATAATATGACGGTTATTTACGCAACGACAAATAATTACTTTTTACATTTTTAATAAATTACATTTTAATAACTTTGAAAAGTAAAAATTTATAATATTCACGCTATAAGTTTTAACAACACTATCAATACTATTTCTCATTTTCTTAACACAGTTGCTCCGAAGTTTCCATTCCAGGCCAAAGTTAGTGGAAGCCTCTTACTATCTCTTTAGCCAATAATAAAGCAGCTTTTAAAATACGCCCAACGCTTACAAAAGCAAAGCAAGTCTCAGAACTTGTAATTCATTATCCACTGTTCTTTTGAAACAATTTTAATGTAAGCCCCTTTGTAAGAAAAAATGAAACATCTTGTATGCAGCAGATTTACAGCACTGTGTTCGCAAAAAGAACAGAAAAGAAAATACTGACGTAAGCTTAAGGTTCTGGGTTGTCCGGAGTGTTGCTTACCTTTAGTTTTTACTGGAATGGAAATGCTAAAGTTAACACTGGTGCACATTTTCGTTTGTGTATTTGTTGGGTTTTACTTGAATATTGTATACTCTACAAGACTTGTCCACGGCTTCGCCCGCATCGAATACTGGCAGTAAATAATATTAAGCTGAACAGCGACATTTAAGTTAAAAAAGCGGCCAAGCAAGTATCATAATATAAAAGTTCTTGTGGTTCTTTGTAACTTTGATCGATGTTATAATAGTGTAAATTGTGGTTTACGATTTATGACGTATTAAAAAAAAACTACTTACTAGATCTCGTTCAAACCAATTTTCGGTGGAAGTTCGAATAGTAATGTACATCATATATTTTTTTTAGTTTTATCATTATCTTATTTTAGAAGTTACAGGGGAACACATTTTACCACTTTGGAAGTTTCTCTCGCGCAAACTATTCAGTTTATAAAAAAATGACATTAGTAACCTCAATAGGTATCATTTTTAAAGACCTATCCATAGATACCCCGTACGTATTGGTTTGACAAAAAAAAGAATTTTGAGTTTTAGTTCTAAGTATGGGGAACCCCCAATTTTTTTTGTTTTTTTTCTATTTTTAAACTTCATCAATGAAGACTGTCTAGTGTAGTGGTTCGCGCTCCGGACTACAAAGATAGCCGTGTATGACAATACATGTTACAATCTTGTCTCTTCTTTTATCTTGTATCTTCTTGCCGACACCCCGAGTCTTTGTTCCAAACAAAAAATAAGAGACATTTGTTAAACTCTAAAACATTTAACTATATTAAATATAGTTTTTATGCATACCAACGAACATTTTTGCGCTTGGTCTATCTTAGCAAGAAATAATATTTCGACATATATATTATTTTATTATATCCTCAACATTTTGTGAGGATTTTTATGCTGGCTCATCCATGAATGCCCAGTCTATTTACTCCGAACTCTGAGGAAAGATATATTTTGTTATATCGGGGCTTACCTTTACACAATTCTCACCTTTGCGCTCAACTTTAGATCCGTTTTTTCCCACATTAGATACGTATGAATAAATCTAAAAATAGTGCCTTTCTTCCAAAGTGCCAGGTCAACGTTGATATCGAAGTCTTTGTTCGCAAAAAGAGTAAAAATACGAGATATTTTATCTCAGTTTCCAGTGAGACTTTAGAAGTGGCAAAGTGCCGTGTGGGGACGGCCTTAAAGAATACACTTCTCCACCGCCAACAGGAGGCGCGTCGTAAGAGGCGACTAATTCCTGTAGCACGAGACGGGCAGCAGCCACTTCGTGCGAAATCTTATAAAAAACTGTGCTCGCTAACCCACCTGCTAAGCGTGGCGAGTATTGGCAATCCCCCCCTGATGATAAGTCATTGGAGGAGGCCTTTCTTCAGCAGTGGACGCATCCTATGGCTTAAATGATGATGATTATGAAAAAGGTTTGTCAATGCAAAAAACAACCTGGATTATTAAGTTAAATTACGCTTTTGTTAGTCTATCGGGCACCTATTTTATCTAAAATAGGCATATGCGCCGGACTGTTTATAGAAATGCTTAATACGTTTGATACACCCCCTTTTTAACCTATTTTAAAAAAGAATGTTATGATCTTAATTCAGTAATTGTGTGTTTACTACAGACTTTACTTTGTACAAATGTACAATTTGATGATTCAATATTTTTAACGTACGGATTTATTTAATTGAATAAAAAAACTAGCTAATATTATTACTTTTGTTCAAGAAAATAAATTTTACGAGGTAATTCACAACCATTTAAAAAAAAACTACATTCTATCACTTAGAGCAGCTGCAGATATCTTTTGCTTGGATTCGAATGATTCATCTTGCGAACTTAAAATTGAAAAAACAAATTATTTATGCATTAAAAAAAGTTGTTTTTGATCTAGCTAACATTAGAAATTACATAAAAATGTCTGTATTCATTTTTTTAATCTACTCATCTCTTGTATCACGGTTTTTTGCGTCTCTCGACCCGTTATGTGACTTTTTTTTTAACTCATGCGTCCGCATCAAAAGGCAAATCTCGGGCGTTTTCGTCGAAACACGTGTCAACTCAAAAAGGTGCTCTAATGAATCCGGTTCGAAAAAATACTGGCGTAATTAAGCCCAGATATTCTGCCCCGGCGGGTCCGTAATTTGCTTTCGTTGCCTCTCATTAACGATTTCGCTTATGTTGATTTACTTCTCTTCGCTTTGGCACTTTGATTAATATTATTTTAAGGTAAAAGTTGGGAAAAACTGTCGGCAGAGGATTTACGGAATTTGCATATTTTTATCTAAACGGAACGCGGAATTAAAGTTTATTAGCTCCTTTTTGGTTTAATGATGAGTCAAAGAGTAAAATGGAAGAGGAAAGAAGCTCTTTGTAGGATAAATTTCAAATTTAAAAAAATGAAATGTATTACAAAAAATGCGTGCGAAATCTTATATAAAACTGCGCTCACCAACCCAAGCATGGTGAGTACTGGCAATTCTCCCCAATGATAGAAGTCATTGGGGGAGGCCTATGTTCAGCAGTGGATGACCGATGACTGTTATGATGATGATGATGATGATTACAAAAAAAAAGAAACCGACTTCAGATTATTATTATTTTAAAGTCAGATGGGGATGGATGGGATTAATTTGGATTGTGATAATCAATTTTAATTATGAAATAAATCTGTAAAAACACCAATTGCCATTTTGAAAAAAGGAGACACGGTTCGTGTTACAAGCTACAAACAGTATTTTCGAAAGGCGAGACCCACCAAACAGATCCATAGCTTCCATATTCAGACTTAAGAAGTCAGTTTAGAAAAAATAACGTTTCTAAGTTGATCGTGTCAACATAAATTTAATTAATATAATCTGGGACCTTTTGCGTGTAGTGCAAAATCATTACTTTCAAGAATTTATTTATGACGTTATTCGAGACGAGACGAGACGTTCGAGATGTAATATTTGCCCTTTTCCACGGATTTATCTAAAATACCCATGGGGTAACTAGCGTAACTTGTTCATGAGTCTTGTTAATATTATTAGTTTATAATTAACGATAAGAATGGAAATACCAGACAAACTACGCGATATAATTATGCTATAAATAACTTAGGCATATAAAATGTTCAATTCATACCATTTATCTATACTAATACCATAAAGCTGAAGAGTTTGTTTGTTTTGTTGAACGCGCTAATCTCAGGAACGACTGATTTGTATTCAAAAGTATTTTTGTGTTATATAGTCCATTCATTAAGCATTAGGCATAAATGAAATGTTGTAGAAACGGGAAAAAAAAATCTTTTGGTGAACTTCCGTTTCGTTTGCTGCGTAAAGGTACAAAAAAAAATGTAACAACATATATCTGTCTTATAAAGTTAATTGTTTTATGGTAATCAAAAGACTTCGAACTTTTTTGTATGGAGCCTGGCATACATCAAATTGCAATAACGTTATTTTGGTGTACACTTATGAAACAAACGCTAAACGAACGAAATATTAATTACAAACAACAAATACTCTTTGACAAGATGTCGTAAATTATATACTTTGTTCAGAATTTCAATTTGAGTAAATAAAAATAAATATTACATGTTTACCCTGAAATTCTGAACAAAGTATATAATTTACGACATTTCGTCAAGGAATATTTGTTGTTTGTAATTATTTTCTCTATCGATTAATGTATGTTTCATAGGTGTCAATCAAAATAACGTTATTTAAGGTTACTTATAACTTGAGGTATGCAAAATAAGTTCTAAATGCAATAATTGGTCGTTGATAGACTGACAGACCCAACTCCATGCAGATGAAGCCGCGGGCGGAAGCTAGTAAATAATAGACTTACATTATCATTCTCGCATCACCCAGGTGCCTTGCCCCTTTTCTAGTTGTTTGGAAACTTACCCTTCACTTACCATGATTCTCCAATTTAAATAAAATTTACCTTCGTAATTGTTTTTAAATTTTAACAATGCATGTTCTTAGTCATACATAATGCGGGAACTGCATATTTAGATAATAGTCTGGTTATGACCATAGTTTAAATATAGTCTGGTTTTTCAATGATGGCAATCGCTCCAATTTATAACTGATGATAGATTTTTATACAGTGCACTTATTTATTCTTATAGAAAAATTTGTAGCTTAAATTCTATAACTTTATATTTCAAAATAACTTAAAAAGTTTAAACAATTTTTATAATACGCGTAGAACATCCACCCACAAGGTGGAAAGACGACCTGAAGGTTGCAGGTAGCCGTTGCATGCAGGCCGCTTCCAACAGCCAATGACTTCCAGTATTGGGGGTTGCCTACCTTCAGCAATGGACGTCCTGTGACTCAAATGCTGATGAATACAAAGCTTGAAGCTATTATAATGGGACAGTTTGATATAGTTTTATCTGAATGTGTAGGTTTCCGTACGATGTTTGATATAGTTACGAAAGTAAAACGCAAATATTCAGAAACAGGTACACTCCAACGATTTGTAAGATCACGGTGACTATTATCAACTTTGTCCGTTAGGAGGGTCGTTCTAAACTTCGTACTCAGTTTCTGCTCCACAGTTTCTTGTGTAAAACTTCTCGTAATTGCGTTCAGAGAAAGTGAAACTAGTGTCTAAAGAAACGTTGTCCGTGCGTCGCGGTCGAAGTATTCGAGCAAGTTCAAATACGAAATATGTTGGTGGATTTGAAATTCAGTGTGTGGCTTTTGATTTTGTTGCAAAAGGTCAGGGAGTCAAAAGATTTTGCGAACCAAGTAAAAGCCGTTGAGGTTTTTATGCTATCATATTAGCTAAGTTTTCCTGATGAACTCCTACTGCATATTTATGTAACATACTCAACAAACCCTTCCAAATGCGCAAACCACTGGACCAGACAGTCGCAATAAGATTAAATCGAAACACATTTTCAAAAACTTACCTACATGTTTGCAATTTATTTACGCTTTTGAGTAGATATAATTATATTACTTTTATAGGTACAGTCAACGGCAGGTCAAAATATCTAAAAAGTTAAACAGATTTTCAACATTAAGTCCGTTACGTAGAGATCAATATCAATTGAAATTTGACGTTTTGGGTAGGTTGATGAGCTGTTGTCTGTACAACAAACATGCCGCTCCAAACTTCAGGCTACATAAAGTTGGTAATTCACTCTCGGGAAAATTGCTTTTTTTTTCAAAGTACCAAAGATTCCTGTGGAACTACGTGTTTGGTAAAAGGATATTAAAAAGTAGGATTTTACTCAAACAAACAATAGACTCTATCATAACTGAAGGTAACTGTATTCCTTAAATAAAGGCTGATGAAGACGACTTACTTTTATGCGCTAAGGAAATAGGAGGAAAAAGCTATGTGCGAAGCTTTCAGGGCGTGTTTATGTGCCAGGAAGAAGATCTAGTATTTTCCTAAATAAATAAATATTATTGAGATGTTTTTGCTAAAGATATTCGTCACTAACATCATGTCAGCCATAGGACGTCCACTGCTGAAGAAAGGGTTCCCCCAATGACTTGTCATCGGGGAGGATTGCCATAACTCTTTTTTCTAGAGATAATGTTAAATGTAAATACACTCGTAGAATATTATAAATTCTGGCAATGATTTAAAACTGCAAAGGACCGCAGCCAATCACCGCTAACCGCATGCGCTGGAATTTGATCAGTTATTTACGATTTGGTCGCTCGCTTTATTGCGATTGATGTGAAATGAAGCGGAATTTACGATTGTTTTAGTATAAGGTTTAAAAGTAAATACAAAAAAATATCGTGACTGATTCATGATTTTCTAGATTACTTTAATTTGCATTCAAAATAACAATTCTGATTTACTTAACATTTAAAGGGGGTTAAAAAAGCATCATCAATTTGCCGAGGCATTTTCCGAACCAGCTAGCATTTGCAAACAGATGACGCTGTTTGTAAAATGACGAATCATATAATATGCCGATGACTGATATTAGAACGACTTAAATATATTTTTTTAAAATTAAATAAGTCTGTATACTTTAATCATAATGTTTCTCTAATTATTAAGATATAAACTGCATGTGTGGAACTATGGAATTCACTTACATTATACTTTTTCATCTCACTATGTTAACAATAATTCTTACTGATCTGACACATCGAGTAGCAATAAGGACCATCTTTCTCCGAAACTGGTTAGTGATTTTTCATATATGTATGTGCTCTATGAAGACAATGCTTATTAGTAACCTCAGACCGTGATTAGACATTAACTTGTAGTAAAGTGAAACTGAGATAACTCTATTATCAATTCTAGGAATCGGAAGATACGGGTATCAAATTATCTCTCAATTGATTGATATTAATCGATCCGTAATCATTACCACAATTTCCATCGTCATGTTATAATAATAATAATAGATGATAAAATAAAATATTAGACAACATCACATACATTGCTCTGATCCTTTGATAAGTAGCTCAAGTACTTGGGTTACAGAAGGTACTACAACACCCAGGCCTGAGACAATATAGAAAAGTTATTTTTCTATATTGACCGACCGGGAATCCAACCCGGGATCTCAGAGATAGCGACATTTAGGTAGTATTTAATTAACAATAGGGACTATGAAATTTAAAAAAAAAAAATTCTATATTTATAAGAAATTATAGTGCTAATAGTTAAAACAAAATTGATTTTAGCTAAAAAATAACCGTAATACAGTACCTAATTAGAAATTGAGGTATACTTGTCTCTTTCTAAAAGATCTTTTACTATGAAAAATGTATGGCGGACGTGTACTGTGACGTCACGGTACATATCGGATCTCCTTGTCTGGCACGCGACTTTAATGGGCTGTAATTCATGTACTCATCTTTTTTTTTTATTCTTTAAATTTTATTAATTACTAGCTGTTGCCCGCGTCTTCGTTCGCGTGGTCATCAGTTTATTCATAAAGAATTTACTGAGCAACTTTCTCATTTTTTTCTTCTAAAAGAACTTTCTCTTGACAATTAATAACACAACAAAAAATTTTTTTGCGAAATTGTTCCATCCGTTCGCGTGATGTGATGACCAAGGAATATAGGGATTCATTTTTATATAAATAGATAATTAAGTGCTATCATTTTATTTTAAGACTAAATAAAAATATATTATGTTAGCAAATAAATTACGAAATAATAATTTTGTCAGGGTGTCCAGCACATCCAGACTTTAGGTCTGAAGTTAGAACAGTCTTTGTTCGTCAAATATATGATAACGCCAACCCACGCCCCCGTTCCGATTTGTATGGTGAGGTAATATTTTTTTTCGTTGTTGGTTTTGAGCACCGTAATACCCCTTAACCCTTTTTATGGGTCTGTCAAAATATTGGACACCATATTTTCAACCTTACTCACTTATCATAAGGTCGAAAAGCAATGAAATGTTTCAACATGTTGTGCTCTCTAGGGGCGTATTTAACCTTAGGCCCGCGCGCCTTCCAACCAACTTACTTTCCACCTTTTTATTTGTCAATATTAATTTAAAATTAATATTAAAAAAACAAGAGCTAGTAAGTCATTTGGTCGAAAACACATCGCTTGTATGTTAAGTTTCGTCACTACCTACGGAGCGTTTGTAAGTATGACTTTTGGGGCAGCGAAACTTATTGGCTCGGGGCGCCAAATTTCAAAATACGTCACTGCCTATAGGGCGAAACATTTTGTCACGATTTTAATGTGTTTTTTTTTATGCGCATTTAAATGACGCCGAAATGTCAATTTACTGAGTCCAGTCACTTTTATCTTGTAAACTAAACTTATGAGTGTATTGAGTTTGAAGCTAAGTTCGTATGAACAGGTTATCTGTTCGAAAGTTCCATTCCGCACCGGAACGCGATGGCGACTCAGTAACTTGTTGTGGCTTTGAGCCGCGAAGTTGCGGCGTGGTGGTAATCCTGTTGACATATTTACGGGTTAAATCCTGCCGCAATAGAAGTTGTAATTCTAGGGTTAGCTAGGTATAAGATAACGAGGATGTTAGCATTTTCAACACCAGTAGGGATGACGACAAACTTATTTTTCTTTGTCTATCGATGGAAAAATCAGGTTGAATATCAAAATATTACAGAGATGTATTGATTTGATTTATTTTTTTTATATTTATAACAGAAAAACCAGGGTTTACACATTATAAAAAATATAACAAAATAGCAACTATAAAACCACTTATAGGTCTTCACAAGTAGTGCCGAGCTAGAAATTAAAAATCATATCAAAACATAACTAACAACTTCAAGAATGAACAGACGCACAAAACTAATTAATATAATATAATAATAAAATATTTAAAAAACTATTTAATTAAAAAAAAACGCTCGCTTAACTGTGTTTTAATGTTACATCACGCCACGCCTTAGGTACAATTTTTACTAAGAAGTGACGCCACGAGCCCCCGCTCCCGAACTTTGACGCGCTTTATCTTGTTTTTTTTTTCGCAGACCCTCAACAGGGAAACATGGGAGGACTTGGGAGAGACCTTAAGACACAATAGATAAAAAAAAATGATGTTGATAAATTTACATGCCTGCAAAAGTCATTAATAAAACTTGATCACCATGATAATATATAGAATATGGAGTTACAAGGTTATTCTTGAGTTACGAGACGCCTTTATAAACCACTAGCCGCCCCTAGGGCCGCTATTTGGGGTGGAGACAAATTCAATAAACCAAAGATCATAAAAATCGGTCCAGCCGTTCTTGACTTATAAATGGTGTAACTAACCCGACTTTCTTTTATATATATAGATTTTTAAAATAAGGTACAGAAAATCGGATCCATCGTAAACATCGTAGACATGTATAATGATGAGCGTCATTTGAAAAAGTAAGTACATAATTTTTAGTTTATGTGGTGTTATTTACGTTTAATTTAAATCCGTAAGCTGTTTGATATGCAATGTATTGTAATATAATTGCAGCATTACTTTTATGACAGAATAAATCTAGAAACTTTTCTGTTTCGTCGTACGTTAGCTTCATGAGCCATTCCGTAACAATCCTTTTACACTCAGTTACTAACAGAATCTAGAGCCACGGTTATATTGATTTTATTTAACAAGTTGCTGACATAGGCCAACGGATAAGCAAGCTGAAGTGGCAGTGGGCGGGGCACATAGCACGTAGAACTGACGGCCGATGGGGAAGAAAGGTTCTGGAATGGAGGCCACGTACCAGCAAGCGCAGCGTAGGACGTCCACCTAAAAGGTAGACAGACGACCTGGTAAAGGTTTTCAGGAAACCACTGGATGCGGGCTGCTTTCAACCGGCCAATCTGGAAGTCACTGGGGGAGGCCTATGTTCAGCAGTGGACGTCCTATGGCTGAAATGATGATGATGATGAAAATGATTTAACAGGTAGCTACCTAAGAAGTTATAAAATATTTTACCAAATGAGGTTCTACACCTATTACGCGATATCCTGAGTGCCTTAAATGTGCCATGGCTCTTAATCACAATAATGTTAGTTAAGTCAAATGTTGTGGTTATGCCATGATCGGTGTTAACAGAGTAGAGTCGATGACCTCCGTAGCCAAGAGGCGAGCATATCGGACTTGGTGTCGCTATCTCTGAGGTCCAGAGTTCCATCGGTCGGTCATTGTATTTTTTTTAATGTCTTGGTTCTGGGTGTTGTGGTACCGTCAATGTGTCTTATTTCTGTTACGCAAAGTACTACTTAGCATAGGATCAGAGCAATGTATGTAATGTTTTCCACTTTATTATTTTTTATTTATCAACAAAAAGAATTCAAAAAAGAGTCCTTATTTTGAATACCGTTTAGAATAAGATATCACGAGCCCGGTGTTCTGAGAAAACCTTCTAGAAGAAACTGCTGAATGCTTGAAGTAGGTAAACGTTTACCAGCGCATATTTTTCTAAGCAAACATCGTACCAAAGCATAAACTGCTTAACTAGAACCAATGTTTTTCAACGCCACAATATTTTTAATGAGCACAAGTTATATTTTTGTTTTGCCAAATTCTAAACATAACAACGATAT
Source organism: Anania hortulata (assembly GCA_963576865.1). Classification (NCBI taxonomy): domain Eukaryota; kingdom Metazoa; phylum Arthropoda; class Insecta; order Lepidoptera; family Crambidae; genus Anania; species Anania hortulata. Next base: position 2,911,748 of record OY756399.1, on the reverse strand, counting down.
AATAACAGCGGTGTAATAACACAAATGTTTTGTCAGATGGCGTCCCGAGAGAAAGGTCAGAGATTATTTTATACAAACTTTGTTTTCCTTAAAGCCAATCTACAAATAGGATTGTCCAAATATTCTAGCTGTTAGGATTTTTTGACAATGAACTGCTAGAGAAGTAGAATAATCATATTTGTACGTTTTTCCACACATAAGCAAAATAATTATGATAAACGACTCATCGTGGTGTTATAATTAGGTCAATCAGTCGTATAATGCCATCCATATACAGAGTGTAACGAAAAGGTGAAATAAAACTTTAAGGGGTTATTCTACGGCTAAATTACATCAACTTTTTCTATGGGACCAACATCAAATTCGCAAAAAAAAAAAAACACTCCCATACTAAAACGCGACCAGCTGGCATCAGTTTGTATGGAAACGTCAATTTTTTTTTTGAGATTTCGATGTTGGTCTCATAGAAAAAGTTGATGTAATTTAGCCGTAGAATAACCCCTTAAAGTTTTATTTCACCTTTTCGTTACACCCTGTATAAGTCGCTAGTTATTCAGATCGAATAAATTCCGTAGGTAAATGGCGGATAGAAATTATTGAACCAATGTTAATACGTTGTAAAAAATATGCCTGCAAAATATCCTTAAATCGGAGACTTATTTTTGTTGACAGCTTACTTTAGGCGGGGAAAACCTAATATTTGGTGATATTCCAGGTTCGGAAAAAATATATTCCATCCTAGGCAACTGTCAGTCCACAAATGCGTCATATTGTCACGGTGGCGATAGAAAAAATATTTGACAAAGCGATTCTCCGATACAAAACTGAAAGATCTATCAGAACTGGTGCCTTATTAAACGACATGCAAATTCCAACGTGAGCTGATCTATACCGAACGTAGTGGCCGACCTTAAAGTCAACTATTGGTGCCAAAATAGGGCAACCGCACGCTTCGCAAATTTGAATGAATTTACGGGAGACAACGGAATTCAATTTGTCGAAAAATGCTTTTTGCGAAGCCCCGTGAGAGGGTAGCGAATAAAATAATGGACACGGACGCTGATGGGCCACCGCGGTTGACTGTATACCGAATTGAATTTCGAATCGTCAGTAAATGGTGTGCTGAGCGATCTTGCGTGAAATCCTTACAAAGAGACTAAATGCTACATTTCACAGCGCCATAAAATCAGGGCGGTCGATTTTTATTTAATCCTCCTTTCATAAATTGGTTAAAACGATCCCGCTGCCTTTTTACTGACGTAACAGTAATAATACTGTTGAGATATTTCTATCTCGCCTTCATCACTTGTAATCGATGTGCTACTTACAATATTTCTATATTGTAACATTTTAATGTCAAATGTATTAAATGAGCATGCACTATTACTGTCCGCACTAATCCAAATGCCATAATTCCGTCACTTTCTGTAACTAACTAAGTAATAGGCTTTTCTATGTACAGTTTTAATTTATAGTAGCTAGAAGTATTGAATTAATAAAAACAGTCCTGAAAAATTGGTAGGTCTGTAATTAGCATGTTTGTCTTCTAAACCATCACTATTTTAAAATAATATTACCATTTTATATTAATTATATGATATGCATTTAAAAATAGTTAACAATAGGACACGATTAGTAAAATTTGAAATATACATGTTTACTCATTGTAGTTTAGTTTCCAAATATACGGCAAAGGTGTATTCTTGTAGGATATCAGATGACAAAATAATTATGCTAATAAATCTACGTTCATGAAAGTCTTCCCAAGCAATACAGACCTAAGTTTGAACCTGAACACGCCATCTTCCAAAACACATAACTTGCGATATAAATCAGACCCACTGACAATCCCACCTGCCCCAGAAAGTTCTAAATATTTGGCCAGGAAGCAATGCTGTGTATCTTCAAGCGAGCATGCCTATATTAAATTCTCGACATAGCCCGTAGACAGGAGGTCTTACTTGGTATTAAGTGAATTCCTTGAGCGAATGATTTGCATAGAAATAAAATCTTTTATTTCAACGCGACCTCTGTGGGATGAGGACAGATAAGTGCGTATTTCGTTGATTATACTGGGTTCCGTCTCAGTTCATATGTTTTTAAAAGTTATTTAAATTAGCAATGATGACGGAGTATGTAGCCAAAGGAATGCATATTGAAAGTATCAGGCCCTTTTTTTTTTTTGTCGCAGGAAAAATGCATTTCCCATACCTACCGCCGCGGGGGCATCGATAGGTTATGTAGGACTCCCTCGACAGAGACCAGTGGCTTTCGCAACTGTTCCCCGACGAGGTATCACCCACTAAAAAACCTGCGGTGTACCACACTAACGTATGCAGGCAATACATGGGCACCCGTGTTCTGGAAAGCTATCCATGCATCGCCTACGTATGGCTACTATGCCGGGCCTCAGGCATAAGGTTTGGGTGATCCTGTACACGACGGATCACCCCCCACTCGTAGGCTGTGCAATGTGAGCAGGGGGCCCCCGCCCCACGCTCACTAGCCTACTAGAGGGTAGAAGTTGAGTTCGGTGAAACGCCTCCCCCCTCTCCCCCCCTTTTTCGACTTCGGATCGGGTCAGCAAGGAGTTATCCTTCCTAGCCTGATCCGCGGCCACCCTTTGCGACGAAACGGTGCCACCACAAAAGGCCGCCTACGTCTCACGCCCTCCCGCCGCCCAGTATAGCTTGAACCATACTGGGAAGCGAGAGTCACGAGCAGGGAGTGGGGGGCCACACGTGCCGCCTCGCTCATCCCCCCCCCGCAGACTTTAGCCGTGAGCTAGCAATCCCCGAAAGAAATTACTAACCCCCGTTGCCCAGGATGAACCAGGGCAGTATGCTACTCCTTACACCCGATCGTAACCGAGTGTAATAAGTAACACCCCGCCGCACGTGGAGGTGACTCTGATCAACCCAAAGTATCAGGCCCTAGTCTAAGAGAGGTTTTTATATATATATGTATTTGAGTAACAGTAAAGGTCATTTACTCTCTGACTAAACACGATATCTCAAAAACTAATTGACCTATGTAGCTGAAATTTGGCAGGTAGAGTTAGTAGTTTATAGGTAGAAAACGTCGGCTCAGGACTTGCATTTTAGAATTTTATGACAGGACAAAATTAAGAGGGTCTAAAGGCTTTTCTAAGTTCATATGGAAGTTCTATGTATTTGCTACTGGAAACAGAATCAATATCTAAATATTTTTTTATTTTCTAAACATTCGTGATACGATTGTCGGTAGAATTTATTTATATACGGGCGTTTGTGGTACAGAACTCTCAAATAAAAACTGAGTGTCCTTTAGAGAGTATCCTCAACAACACAAACATTTATTTAGTTAAAAAGATTTAGTATTATTATTGGGGCATAGTATTCATAATGTGTAAATACACCCTCGATCCATAATTTCTTCATGTTTACAAAAAGCGTTAGTAAAGATATTTACATAAACTCCGAGGGTAAACATAATAACGGTGTGTAAACAGGTTTGTCGTATTGAAAATATATTTTCATCTGAGTGTTAAATTACTATGAATACATTCAGATTTGAAGAAGGCTTACACGGTTTCTAGTAACAATTTTTAGGAAACGCATCTACTTAAGTTTTATTTATCTGATAAATCCCATATCGGAAGCTAAAAGTTAATAATTATCATCATCATCATTATTTCAGCCATAGGACGTCCACAGCTCAACATAGGCCTTCCCCATTGACTTCCAGATTAGCCGGTTGGAAGCGGCCTGCATCCAGCTGCTTCCTGCAACCTTTACCAGGTCGTCTCTGTCTACCTTGTGGATCAACGTCCTACGCTTTGTGTTTGCCGGTACGCGAACTTCATTCTAAAACATTTCTACTCCATTAAACATACTTTTAGTCATCTTAAGGTACTTACCTGTACTACCGAGTTTAAGTAAACCTAATCAGTGTGTTAAATTAGTAAATAATATCAATAAAAAATATTGTGAACCTCATGATTACTTGAGTCAAGCAGATTGCTAAAACAACCCTAATTAAATTAAATTTCTTAGAAAAAATCAATAACATTCTCTAAGTTTTATTACTGGTAATGCCTTTGTAACATGAAAACCCACTTCAATAAAATAAGCTAAATTATTACATGCTTTTTCTTTGCGCAACAATGCCTTTGTAATAATATAATTTCAGTATTCAAGTCCTATTTGATTCATATACATTACGCACATAAATTTATCCTGTGGTCTCATCTACAGAGAGTTGGAATTTATGCTCTATTACTATAAATTTATTCGTCGCTGTGACGTCATTCGGGTACAAGGAGAGGCAGTGGATTCACATTTGTACCAATTCAATTTCAGTTTTCATTGAATGGTCTGTTATCTTCAGAATATAATATTATTTACTGTCAGAATATTTCAGTTTTAAAAGGTTTAATGTGTGTTATCTAAATTGAGAGCCATTTATTAAACACGTTTTGGTGAAATAAAATTCAATACGGAATATGTTTTATTGATATCTACAAAAAAATAAAAATAAAATCTTCTATGGGTAGAGATGTGGTAAGTGAGTGATTTTTACTGTATTATAAAAATTAACGACATTTTGTTTACTGATCATCATCACTTATAACAAGCCTTGTGGTCGACCGGCGGAAAGCACATAGCATTAAGTCCATCCATTGTACGTTTTTCAATCTATGCAACCTAAATGTAGTTATAATAAATGAATAAATCACTTATCAATACTATTGGGTAAGATAATAAACGCTTAAGACGAAACACTATAGGCTAGTTTCTTAAAAAAATCTAATTAGTCCGTCAATTGGATTAACAGAAAATATTGGACACGTATTTTTTTCTTTTCTTAATCAAATAAAAAATATGAAGATAGAGCCCGTTAAAGTTCCGCGTAACGTCACTTTCACGTGCTCAAATTCCCAAACTTTATGCGCTTTAACTTCATCATTTTTTGTTTGATTGACAAAATATAAAATATGGGTCCAATATTTATTGATAATCTAACTGACGGACTAAGTAGAATTTTTTTTTTCAGGAAACTAGCATATTTACATATACTTGTATATACTGTACGGTCACAGAATAAATAAAAGTCATAGGTATTAGAAGTTAGGCGTCATTGCATAACGTTTTTGAGTATAATAGGGAACCACACTGCACAATTTTTGCCCGATAGGTGGCGTATTGTGTTTGGGCTTGCCCGTTGTGATTATTTGATCACTGGTTCAGTGGTTCTGTCACTGATCAAATAATCTCTACGTTATAGGTTCTGCTAAGTTGTAAAACGTGTGTTAAAGTTACGTTAAATACATTACGATATTGAGTAAATATACACAATAATTATCTTCTTCTTCTTCATCTATACGGTCAATCCCGGTTGCGTCCAAAGCTTTAGAGCCCAGGGTCCGATTTCCTTGATTTACTCCTCCACTTCGCACGGTCTTGGGCGTCTCTAGTTGTGAGATCATTAACACGCATGTCAGCCCTCACGGTAAATATACACAATAATTATATCTTCGTTCAAAACGATGCCTCTGTGTACTGTTAAAATCAAAATCACTCATTGACATTAACGTGGCCATTGGTTAACAAGAATACATATTCTTGTACATTAAACGTCGACAAAATTATACATTCGATACTTTGGTATATTTTGCCAACTATAATGAACTAAAATAAAATATGTAGTTGCTTAAAATTGAAAAGGCAAACACTTTTCGAGAATCGAGGTGGCGGGATTGATAATTTTGTAAATGAAAATGTAATTTTTATTTATTTGTAAACGTGAACGAACCAAATATGAGTATAAAGATACGTGCAAGACACATGTATTTAAAACACTTAAAATCTTTCATTAGATCGCAAATTGGCGCTGGAAATGTTAATTCTCGCGCTGAAAATGTAAAACAGTTCTGAATAGACACACAAATAGTCTGTAGTTTCAAAATTGTATGTTTATATTTCATCCAGGTCTTGATCTGTCAACAGTACCCTTACATGTACAAAGCACATTTATTGTTTGGAACAAAGGAAGACTCACAAATCTCCAGGCTTATTCCCGTCAGCGGCCCTAATCCTATCATGTTCATCTCTATCCTGTTGCCAAGTGATTCCAGATTAATTTCGAGCGCTTCCCCATCCCGGTCCATTCTATAAATTGGATGATAAATGCGGCATTCTTTCGTCGAATTCAATTTGGAGTTACGATTTTACCTCTACCGCTAATATAATATCGGCCCATAATTTTATTTAAGCACGCAGATTCCAGGTATTAACCTGGATATGTTGGAAAATGTCTGCGATTGGTTCATCCACATTAAACATATACAATATGTATCATTGTGTATCATTTATGTATCGTCACGTTCCATATGTTTTTTTAAATATTTATCCTACAAAATTCACAGCTGTTAATACAAAGAAGAATCACAGTCTTACATTCTAGAACTTACAGCCAGTAATGAATTTTCATTTTATAATAAAAGAAAATATTTATAAAATTACGTTAACACGGTGTAAACAAAGCTGGACATCTGCATGTTTTATATTATTATTTAATTTTATTAACTAATACTCCTTAAATTTTGTCAAACTTGTGTCTGTGTGCGTACTAAGTAACATATACTACGATGAGAGAGAAAGTTATGATAAATATATACTTATAAAAGTAATAATTGTTTATGTATGTTAAATATCAAATTATTATTATTTGATAATAATGTAACCTATATCACTGTAATTACATTTTAATATACACAATAATAATACGTTATGTGCATTGTGCATACATATCTGTGCGTTTCCAATATTTTGGTGCATTTTTAAATCGCTATGCATTGAATCAGCATGTCATGGAATGAAGTTTTTTGCATATTTATCAGGAACTCTGTAGATTCTCCATTTAATTTAAATCCAGTTCATAGTCTATTACTGAGCTGAATTTTTTGTTATTTTACAAATGCAGACCCTTTCCTCATAAATACTCATAGTACTCAGTAAATCTAAAGAGCAATAACATAACAATTAAGTTTGAAGTTTAAACGAGTAATGTTGTTAATTAAATGTCAAAATTATTATACAGGGCGACTTTTAATTACTGTAGAATACTTCAGGGTTATACATTTCGCAGGCAGACGCTGCTGCCCGTCCTGTATTTCAGGAATTAGTCGCCTCTTACGACACGCCTCCTATTGGCGGTGAGAAAGTGTATTCTTTACGGCCGTCTCCACACGGCAAAATCTAGGTACGTGCGAAATGTTATAAAAAACTGCGCTCGCCAACCCAACTGCCAAGCGTGGCGAGTACCTATTGGCAATCCTCCCCGGTAAAAGTTATTGAGGGAGGCCTGTGTTGAGCAGTGGACGTCCATGGCTGAAATGATGACTACAAGGTTTGTTTTTATACTCATGATAAAAAGAACTTTATCTTAGAAACTTATTGCCTGCGTCAACTTAATTTTGTTAGAATACGTTCACCGTCTCCATTTTTGTTAAGAAATGGTTTTATACACTAACAATATAAAGTTGAGATAGGTAAGTAGGTAGGTAGTTTTTTGGGCAAAGTGGTTTGTTATCATGAGTATGATCAAACCATTAAGTACTTTACACTAATAAAAATTGTGGTGTATGACGGCCATAAAGAATACACTTCCCCACCGCCAACAGGAAGCGTGTCATAAGAGGCGACTAATTCCTATAATACAAGAAGCAGCGTCTGCATGAAAAAACTTTTAAAAAAAACTGCGCTCGCCAACCCGCCTGCCAAGCGTATTGTCGTAGTAGTAGTATTGTCAATCCCCCCAATGAAATTCATTGGGGGATTCATGGGCCTATATTCAGCAACGTCCTATGGTTGTTATGATGATGATGAAAAATTCACCCTTTATTTTATTAAGTTATAAATAGGGATGTATCAACATTTTAAATAACGGTGTAAACGGTACAAATTCTGTTGTTGCTTTATTTTGAAATCAATTAGCGAATTCCATTACAAGACTAATTGTTTTAATTAATCAAATGCCACGTGATTCCGAATTTGATTTGTAAGCTGAATTCTTTTTGTTATTTTATTCATCGAAAAACATTGTTGTGAGGAAATTAAGGTAAATAAATTGTATCTATTATGTGTGCGTGCATGTACAGACAACGAATTGTGTCCAACACGTAGAGATCAATCATCAACATCATCAACAGCCCGTTATAGTCTACTGCTGGACTTAGAGCCTCCTCCACATTAGTGGAGGGTTTTGCCATTATCTCCACGCTTGGCTGGCGGGTCGGAGATCGCAGTTTAAAGGTTGATGTTTAACAGAGAGCGCTGCTGCTCGTCCTCTGTTGAATGTGTAGTCCCTAAGTCGCCTCTTACGACACCCACAGGGTGAGTAGGAGTGGTGACATGTATTCTACTCTGCCGTCACCACACGGCCGGTAGAGATCAATATCAATTGAAAAAAAATACGTTTTATGGTAGGTTCACGTTCTATTGTCTGTACACCTGCACATAAAGTTTAATGCTTTTTGCATACAAGGTGTTTAAAAAAGTATGAGCCTTTTAGTTACTAGACAAGCCTAGCTAGCCTAGTAGACTAGGTAGACTAGCCTTTTAGTTACTAGTCAGAAAAAGCATAAAAAACGCTTTTAAAAATGATCTTACGTTCAATCAGAAAAAAAAACATACAACCGAATTGAGAACCTCCTCCTTTTTTTGAAGTCGGTTAAAAATAGGTAGGTATCAACCGTGCAACCGTATGCGCAAAGTAACGAATGATGAGTTGATTATTAAAATGTATTAATAGTTTTTTTTCCAATTATTCAAATCACGATAATGTTTTCTGTTTTGAGTCGTTTCTGATAATGTTTTTTTTCTGTATTTTATACTTGATTCGAAACGACCTCATGCAATAGGCTAGTTTCCTGGGTCAAAAAATGATTATTCTATTCAGTCCGTCAGTTAGATTATCAAAAAATATTGGACCCATATTTTGTCTTTTGTTCATCATACAAAAAATTACGAAGATAAAGCGCATCAAGGTTTGGGAGTGACGTCACGACTTGTTAAAAAGTGTCGCAAGGCGTGACATTACGCGGAACTTTAACGGACTGTATCTTCATAATTTTTTGTTTGATTGAGAAAATAAAAAATACGTGTACAATATTTTTAGTTGATCCTAGAAAAAACTAGCTCATTGACTTTCTAATACCCTGCATGCTGACTTGCTATAAGAGACATTTAACATGAGTTAACCAGCTAATAAAGGCGCGTATGGCTTACTATTTAAAATGGTGAATATGATACTTAATACCTGCAAAAAATAATTTAAACATTGTTCTATGGGTTACTGGAGCGATAAAAAAAACTGTATAAAATATGATTAGGACAAAATAACTGTTTCTTTCGACGATTTTGTATCTCGATACAAGATTTATTGTGTGCAATACATGATAAATTATTATGTAATATTTTATACGATTTCGGTGTTGCACCCATAAGAGGTAGCAAGTATAAAAAACTATGTTGAGTATATCGTCAAGCGCATAGTTTGATTAAGTTTAATTTACTTACATAAAAAATATAATAATAGCTTCATGTGTCCCAACACAAATTAGTCAACCTAACAAAAAAAAACTTACAGTTTTAAATTAGTTTGCCTCTTGCTTAACCTGATTATGTAAAGGCTTAGTTCCATAGTTACTGATCAAGCATACGTAAACGAGACACAATAGAAATTCCATTGTTATGCGGTCTCATGAGACCGCTTGGATGTTAACGGGTATAATGTTGTTATTTTTAAGCTGTTTGTTTTCCATTAAAAATAAAATAAATACAAACAAAAATATCTTTCATTTGTCATCGTGCTGCGAATTATTAGAGTGAAATTTCCAGAGGCTTCGCTCCACCGCCAGAGATAAAGTTGTACTATATCTAATTATTCAAATTCAGATGCCGGTTCCACGTCGCCAGCTCCTTGACTAACGAACCGTCAGGAACGATTTCCTACAATTAGGAAATATGAAATTATTTAAATATCCATGCATCTTTCGATCAAAATAATGATATAGGAAAAAAAATGTTTAAATTTATGTTTCGAAGAAAATCAAGGGAATCTTTACTTACCTTCACATCTTTAAACTTAGTGATCCTTTACTTGTATTAATAACTTGTTTTTTTCTGAGACTTAATTAAGTCGGTACTGTTGCAAGCACCAGTAGGTACCTGGTTGAATATAGTAAAAGATTGCGACTTTAGAAGTCTACTTCTAATCTAAAAAATATTGCAGACTTAGAAAAAACCAAGTATCATTTAGTAGTAATCCTGAAATAATTAATTCCAATGATCTAGGACCGTGAAAGTTTGATTAAACAAATAGTCAAATTAAGATTGGTTTTATTAGTTTGCCTTTTATTATTTTTTATTTACCTTTGAACTCAGTCATGTAACATTATGCTAATTCACATATATCTAGTTCATATACTCTAATAGGGATGGGACTGTTAACTGGTCCATTAACACCTATTAAAAATTAAGGTATACTTCGTTAGCTTTTGCCCTTATTGCCTGCTTGCTTGTTTTAAGTTTCCAGACATTGTACGTACAGTCAAAGGCAGGTCAACCTACACAAAAAGTTGAAATTCATTGAACCGATTTTCAACTTTAAGTCTGACATGTAGAGACCAATATCAATTGAGAAAATGGGCTAGTTTCCTAAAATAATCTAATTAGTCCGTCAGTTGGATTAACAGAAAATAATGGACACGTATTTTTTCATTTCTGAATCAAACAAAAAATGATGAAGATATAGCCCGTTAAAGTTCCGCGTTACGTCACGCCTTGCAACACTTTTTACCAAGACGTGACGTCGCTTTCATAAACTAATTAAATAAACTAAACTACTTATCTGTTTTTACAGTTTGCATGGACACATTATTTTTTTAGATTTATAAATTTACAAATTAAATATTTTAAGAATATACGTCAATACAAATACATGACTTCGAACCTCTAAAATTACAAACCTTAAACAATTTTTGTATTCAAGCAAAACCAAGAGAAGTGCTAGTATTGAAAATGAATAAAGACCAAAGCGAAGAATAAAGGTAATTTTAACTGAGCATGAGTCGAGTTAGAAAACTTTATTTTCTTAATTAACCAAACCGGGAATCTAACACGGCCATTCAAAATTAGAATGCTCTGAGAAACGCGTCTCAGCGGATCGTGTATACTAAACAAACTTTGGTGTTCTCAAACCAAATTCTCATTACCTTACAATTTTGGGGAACCCTCAAAAGTGCGAAGCAATTAGGTACACAGAATATATAGAGGGTGCTCCCGAACACGATGTAATTAGGGATTTGCTGAAGTAAAGAATCCCTCTTGAAAAATCCCCGCTTAAAAAGCTGTGAAAATCGGTGCTGGGATAATTTTGCCGACTCGTCTTCGTGTTTCGTATAAAACTGAGATTATATACTCTGAATGTAAAAATCGTCAAGTTTTATATTCATGTTGACCCAGAAATTCTATATTTAAGTAAGCTCGTGTTTTGCGAAATAAATTTTCTTTCAAGGTCTACTTCGACTAGCTGAAGATGTTTATACTTTTATTTAAAGACTTCTAAATACGTCAAAACTTTACAAGAAAATATCATTTTATATCGTAATTATTTGAATATTTTACTTGAAGGTTAATGTTATAGTGCAAGAGCCCGTGATCGCTAGACCTTTTTATTGTTATAAAAACGTTATTAGGTGGCAAAGGCATCTGGAAGTCAATGGGGGAGGTCTATGTTCAGCAGTGGACGTCCTATGGCTGAAATGATGATGATGATGAAAGGCATAAATTGCTACTCAAAATTGATAATGTATTAAGCGTAGTTTTGTTTATACTTTCTTTAGGATAATATAAGAAATCTTAATGTATGGTTGCGTAGCCTGGACACTAACCATAAATAAGGAAAACATACTTTTGGCAAGAACTATAGTTCTTTAGTCTCTTTATTCATCCTTATCCCCCAGCTTCTATCTTTATCTTTATCTTTATGTTGGGCCCAAGATCCTTTGGAGAACGTTCCTTTCTGCTACCAAAATTATAGTGGCCGAATCAAACATACTAGGCGAGATAAAAACATGATGACTTTGCTGCCTCGGGCACGTGGAAAGAATGGGATAGGATCCTGAAAGAGCGATCATCCGGATGGCGCCCAGTTGGTGGTCCTAAGTATCGCTGGATCGAAGAAGTCACAAAAGACCTAATAGAACTTTGCGTGTCTACCTGGACTTTGAATATGAGTAGAACGTTATTGTGCTTTCGATAAAGTCATCATCATAAGCCTTTGGAAGTTCGCATGGACATAGACCTTCCCTATAGAATAGCCACTTTCCTTCTCAAAAATAGTCGGAGCCAACGCCTGTCACCCCGCATGAGTACTGCGCACAAATTTGACTGGATTCGGGAGATGACGCTGCTGGTCTGCAGTGTATATATCAAAATACACGTACATATTAAAAATAGTTCAGGGATCGAGTCTCGTAGTTTAATTACAATAGTTTTCCGATTTTTCCCTGTATTTGTAGTTTATAACGATAATACTTGCGTTTTATAGTTCTCTTAGGTCAACGAAAAGTACCTATACGTTCTTGCCTATTTGTCCTCTCCTTATTCATTATGATAGATTTATTTCTTAGAGATTAAGACAAATTAGCTCCTACGTTGAAGTTGATTGCCTGTTTAAATTTGTAATGTAAATACTTTGTCTATAGACCTACTAAAGCATATAACTGTCGGAGCACTTATTACTAATCCGAACAACTCTAAAGCAATTCCAATTTATTTGAAAGGCCTCTGAATATGCATGACTTCATTCTAGCGGCCTCCTCAAACTTTATGCGCGCATACAATCACAGAATCCAGGAATGCCTCAGGGACTTATTAACGCATTCCCGCTTCCTACTGTGATTCACGGGCGTATTTCAAACGCGTCCTTTTTATCGTGTGGTCCAAATTACAAGACTTATAAGACACTGTCAGTCTCCTTAATTTACAATCAATACCATATTTCGGTCTCTACGGCTCTGTGAAAATATCAAATTTACATATTTTATTCTTCGATTCGCTACCTTCATCATCATCATCATTTAAACCATATAAAGTCCACTGCTGAACACAGGTCTCTCCCAATGACCCCAACATCGGGGGGGATTGCCAATACTCGCCACGCTTGGCAGGCGGGTTGGCGGGCGCATGTTTTATAAGATTTCGCACGCAGACGCTGCTGCCCATCTCGTGCTACAGGAATCAGTCGCCTCTTACGACAAGCCTCCCGTCGGTGGTGGGGAAGTGTATTCTTTACGGCCGTCCCCACGCGGCACTATATGATATGGACTTTACCTTGGACCTATTATAAAAGTTTTGTCACTCATGTTTTTACATCTTTAATTATTAAGGTATTTTTACTTTCCGCTTACGCGTTTGACTTAGGGATGCTTTTAGCGTTTCACTAACTTTTTTCTTCTTGTTTTCAGAATGCTTTTGTGGTTTTAAAAAGATGGTATATGATTTGTGGGCGCGAATATTTCAAATATAAGGGAACACGAAGAAACATCTTCATTCTATTTTTGATAATTACATTTGAACAAGGCGTGTTTAAAGGGGGCGTTTTTTTATTATTCTTTGGGATTGCAAATTTAAAAATTAATTGTGTGTTACTTGTAATTTAGGAAAAAAACGGATAAATTATAATTAAAATGAAATACTTTAAAAAAGTAATAGTTATGCTTCTTTAGCACTAAATATTAATGCCCTACCCACACTTGGGTTTAGATTTTTATAGGAGTTATGATCTCAAGCCATTTATCTCTTAGTTAAACGCCATAATATTATTTCCTCATTCACTACCAATGCTCCAAATACTCAGTATCTTTAAATAAACATAAACACATTAGAACAGCTAATGGTAAAGGTGGAACCCTTCAAGGAGCGAGATAAACAAACAATTCTGAGTGATACCCTCAAAGGCATGGTATCTTCAAAAATAACCACTTCTCATTATGTTCCAAATTCTGAAAGCTATTCGAGAAATTCTCGCACAAATAAAATCTTAAGAGATCCATGGCATAATTTGAGAGAGCAGTTTTAGAGTATTTTTTATGCAGAAAAAGATTGATAGCGCCATCTGTTTAATTAAGAAGGAACAAAAGTGGTCAGAACAGAGCTCCTTGCGGAACTACAAATTTTAATTTTGTTTATAAGTTACGTGTTAATTACTATTATAGGCATTAAAGAAGAACAATTTATTGAAAGATTAAGTTAATTGAAATATTAAATTTTCACTCGGATTACTTAATTGAATAGGCTAGTTTCCTGGGTCAAAAATAGATTATTCTGTTTAGTCCGTTAGTTAGGTTATCAAAAAATATTGGACACATATTTTGTCTTTTGTCAATCAAACAAAAAATTACGAAGATAAAGCGCATCAAAGTAAGCACGTGACGTAACGCCTTGGTAAAAAGTGTCGCAAGGCGTGACGTTACGCGGAACTTTAACAGGTTATATCTTCATCATTTTTTGTTTGATTGAGCAATGAAAAAATACGTGTCCATTATTTCTGTTAATCCAACTGACGGACTAATTAGATTTTTTTAGGAAACTAGCCCATTGGACTTGAATTTTATTAATTTACTCTTTTTTAGTCATTGTTCTCTCCATTAGGTTTTATAACTTATTGCAAACTCAAACGAACACAAATCTCGTTTAGCCGAACAAAAACTAGTTATTCCACCAGCTCTCAGCTTGCACTAAATCATTTCCCCGAACAACATCTTGCACCGATAATGCTGAAACTCACTTCTAAGAGCCGAGAAAGAGCAAAGTCATCCACTGAGTCAAACTTAAACAGTTTTTTTGTAGTGGACGATTCTTCAGTGAGTCAAGTTAAACAGTTTTTTTGCTGTCGACGATCTTGCTCGAATTGAAAGACTTAAGTCGGTCTCTAACTTTGTGATAAATGCGACTAGTACCGTCCGGGATATTTCACGATTATGTCCGACATTTTTAACTTTACAAAAGGTTTGTTATGCCACTTCTTTGACAATAATAGTGTTACACTGCTGGTTAATAAGAAGGAGTTAATTAATTAGGGTATGTGTCCGTAATTACATTAACCCAGACTTTTTGCAGTTTAAGTATAGTTTGGTTTGACTTTTGAAAGAACAAAAATATCTTAAACGAACCGTAAAGAACCGTCTAACTAAATCTATACTGCTACCTTAAACAATCTGATAACTATCTGTGTGGACCTGTAAGTGGTTATTTTAGTGTGTTTCTGTATACCTATTATTAATTGTAAACCTTGGTCTTCCTGGAATGAATAAATTTTTTCGCTGTTATTAATGTCATTTACTTAATATCTACCACCTGGTAGATATTTCCTCTTACACCTTGAAGATTGGCAACGTGCCATTTTTGTCTGTCACAAGATGGAACAAGTGTCTAATGACCGTATTTTATATGTCATATAATGCAAATACTTTTATCAATTATACACGTTAAGTAAAAGAATGAAAAAAGTGTATTAAAACAGACAGAGATAATTGATAACTTGATACGTCAAATTTACTTTAATGTAGATAGTTAGTCCTTACATTTGACATAGATTAAGATGTCCATTAAAAGTCTACCAATATTCAAGCATATTTAAGACCTTTTTACATTATCTATACAGGATGATTTTTTATTAGTGTGAAATACTTTCGATTTTTTAACGCTCATCATAACCTACAACTTTCCTCAAGAAACTTATTGCCTATCTCAACATTACTTTGTACGTTTGTCATAGTTTTTATATAGAAATAGTTTCGTTATGGTAGGTAAGTAGTCTCTTGGGAAAAGTTGTTTGTTATCATGAGTATGAATAATCTTCTAATTTGCTGACACTAGTACAAATTAACCTTTATATAACTGATACAAAGTTTTCAATTAGGTGAACATTAAAAACAAATGCTGAGCAACAATTTTGACACTGTATACCGTAGTTTTTTTATTATTTACTATTTCTCCACCCATCAATACTGATAGTTATGAGTATTGATGGGTGGAGAAGTAGAGGACGACCTAAGAAGAGATGGATGAATTGTGTTAGGAGCGATATGACTGAGAAGGGAGTGAATGACTCAATGACGAGTGACCGGATTGCATGGAAGAGAAAAACATACGACCCCGATGACAAGAGAACAGGGCAGGCGAATGATGACCGTAGTTTTTTTTCACTTGTGTCTAATGAAACTATTGCCACACAGATAATATTAACAGCTAGTCAATATTACTTGGAACTGTATAAGCAGAATAAATTAAATCAATACAGGAACTTTATAAAGACGTACGATAAACAACCCGTTTTGCCTTTAATCAAAACTTTTTAAAATCTAAAAACTTTCCTACATTTTTATCCGCCATACTAGAACAAGTTTCCGTTCTAAAGGAACAGTATTTTCATCGATAAGAGGAAACAGGAAAACTGTCAACAACAGACGCTTTTGAGACCAAAAAGGCTAGTATGAGATGAAAACAATGAATACTAGTAACATACGTGGAGAATTTTATTACCTACAAATATACAGGGTGTAACGAAAAGGTGAAATAAAACTTTAAGGGGTTATTCTACGGCTAAATTACATCAATTTTTTCTATGGGACCAACATCGAAATCTCAAAAAAAAAATGACGTTTCCATACAAACTGATGCCAGCTGGTCGCGTTTTAGTATGGGAAAGTGTTTTTTTTTTTTGCGATTTCGATGTTGGTCCCATAGAAAAAGTTGATGTAATTTAGCCGTAACCCCTTAAAGTTTTATTTCACCTTTTCGTTACATCCTGTATACTTTTATACTTTTTTATTATAAAACTCAAAACATTTATGCTGGTTTTTCACTATGGGATAGAATATAAAGTCGATTGGAGTTCGACTGTCACGACAAATGCTGAGCCTAAACCTTTTTGACAGATGCCTTTAAATATTTTGCTGTTGTGTATTTTTTTCATCATCATCATCATCATTTCAGCCATATGACGTCCACTGCTGAACATAGGTCTCCCGCAGTGATTTTCATTGAGGAGGATTGCCAGTACTCGCCACGCTTGGCAGTCGGGCTGGCGAGCGCAGTTTTTATAATATTTCGCACGCAGACGCTGCTGCCCGTCTCGTGCTACACAAATTAGTCGCCTCTTAAGACCCGCCTCCTGTTGGCGGTGGGGAAGTGTATTCTTTACGGCCGTTCCCACGCAGCACGGTATTTTTTTCGTGTATGTCAAATAACGTTTCTATTTCGATATATCCGTCTAAAATGGATTTAGAATATTCATACACCTCAGATGAACGCACTGCATTATTAGTCATTGCACGTTGATAGTATAATTTGATCAATTCAGATGATCTCAAGTACATTACACACATTGCTGCAGTATCTTGTCTCATATACTCAATGGTATCTGGAATGATCGAATCTCCAATCAACCGTACAGTACAATGGGCCGCCTTGAAGTCCGTTGATGTGCATAAATTCAAGTGTATTAGTTCCATTGCCGTGCCGTGTGGAATAAGGAATACATTGCCAATACTCGCCACGCTTGGCAGGCGGGATGGTAAGCGCAGTTTTTTATAAGATTTTGCACGAAGACGCTGCTGCCCGTCTCGTGCTACAAGAATTAGTCGCCTCTTACGACACGTCTCCTGTAGTATGTGTGTTTCTAAACATTCGAGTTACGCCATGCCATGCCATTAATGTCTTATGTTATAAATAAATTATGCCTTAAAAGTGACTAAAATCAGTTAATAAATAATAGTAAAACCCAAGTTATCATAATTATAGCAACTTTTTCAAAACAACCCAATAAGTTACTTTTGAGGTGAGGTTAATGATATTTATCCCCTTGTTGATTATAATGCATATTAAGTAATGAATAAGTTTCAAATTTAATTTCCATTCTTACTGGTGATAGTGATATCAATCTCACGGATGGAATTCTGAATGCTGGCATTTCACGCGTCAGAATCACATGTCAAGGGCCCTTGAATCATTTTCGAGGGCCAGTGTACGGCTGCACGATCAAACGTAGCTTTGACGACCGACTCGTAGCTTCATATAGGCTTATTAACGAGTTCGAAGTTCAAAATTCTTGGCATAATTATGTTTAGCGTAGGCTCTATACGCTTATATGTATGAGTGGTTTAGAGATTTGGTAAAAAGGACTTCATCATCTCACAAATACCTTATCTATAGAGTACTTATTGTCATTTGTTTTGTTAGGCTCCTAGTATTTTGCATATTTGGAGTTACCTATTGTAGACGATCTATGTAGCTGAGAGGCGAGCATACCGGATATGGTGTCGCTATGTCTCCCGGTCCCGGGTTCGATTCCTGGCCAGTCAATGTAGAAAAATAATATAATTAATAATAATATTGTCTCGGGTCTGGGTGTTGTGGTAACGTCGTTGTTTCTGATTTCTGTGATACTTTTGGCTACTTACTCGTACTATAGGATCAGAGAAATGTAAGTGATATTGTCTGATATTCATTTAAATCATCTTATATATAAAATTCTCGTGTCACAATGTTCGTTCCCGTACGCCTCCGAAACGGCTTGACCGATTCTCATGAAATTTTGTGAGCATATTGAGTAGGTCTGAGAATCGGCCAACATCTATTTTAAAGACCACGCAGACGAAGTCGCGGGCGACAGCTAGTTTATTTATATATCACGGTCCCGGCGAGCTTCGTACCGCCCCTTTATACTTTTTTTTTGGGAATTTTCCCGATGTTTAAATAGTTATTCTGCTATTCGGGGCAGAAAAAAATGCAACAAAAGATCACAAAAATCGCTCTACTCATTCTTGACTTATAAATGGTGTAGGTAACCCGACTTTGTTTTATATTTTTTGTATAAGATAGATCATATGTGACTCACCGAGAATCTGTTGAATGTCTCTACGCTACTCAATATCCTTAACTAAACAAGAAGGTACAGAAACTTGTGGCTTCACCGGTTTCTATGTTCGATCGCTTCGTATTTAATTAAAATATTATGTACTGTACCTGTAAACGATTACTTATACGCCTAGCTAGGAAATAAAAACAATGAATTACTTTAGAAGTAAATGTATTTGCTTTTATAAGATATTTGCATTTAACAGAAATGAGCAACTTTTCAATGGCTACATAATCTTTAATACTAAGATTTTTTGCTTTCAACTTGTAAAATAAACAGTATTTTTTTTAATATTAAGTATAAACTAAAAAAACACTTTTTAGAAGGCATTTAAATATTAATACAACTATAATTACTATAATTATATAACTAAACAAGCACATAATTTGGCAGCGCCCTGTATGTATGTGCTAGGAACTGGTCAGGCGCGGGCTCGGCGACCGGCTCGGCGTGCATGCATGGGAGGCGTGATCGTGCGAAATTTTACATTATTCTGTGTATTGTCATTTCCATTTTTAGAGTTTTTATTATGTTATATGTGTGCACATCTATCATTATTATTAATCTATTTGCAACGGTACCGGTATGCGGTAAAGCTCTATAGCTTATGTCATATCGTGTAAATTTTATATAATTACCTATAATATTATTTGTTTTATAAATAACTTTAAAAATAGTTTTTACAGCCTTGTGACAGATCGTTATAGGAGTGGCAAATGCAAACTATGCGGTTGTAAAACTGTGTTATAATAACATAAAGGTAACGTATGTATTTTGTAAGTTATAATAATCATCATTTCAGCCATGGGACGTCCACTGCTGAACATAGGCCTCCCCAAATGATTTTCATTGGGGGAGATTGCCAATACTCGGCACGCTGGGTAGGCGGGTTGGCGAGCGCAGTGTTTAAATGATTTTGCACGTAGACCCTCGCTGCTGCCTATCTCGTGCTACAGAAAGGTCACCTCTTACAGCACGCAACTATTTTTTACAGCCGTCCTCACACGACATGATATAACTCTACCTAAAAATTGTCTGGAATCGCTTTTAGCGATAAGACCGCCTAAATTGTTCATCTTTCTGTCAACACAAATTGTAACTTCTTTGTATGGTGTACAATAAATGTATGTATCTATCTATCTATCTATGTAATAACAATTTACCGTTATTTTAATACCAGGTGGTAATTAACTTCACAAAACTTTTTCCATAACCCTCGCTCCTAGAATTCCAGTCCAGGAATGCCATTACCCCTAGAATATAGTTCCCACATATTTTACTATGATCAACATTATCTGGTCACACTGCCATTAATAGTCTCTAATGCAAAATCGATCTTACAAACTTCTGATAAGGTCGAGTTTCTGTTGAGTAACATTTTGTTAGTACCTTTTTTGAATTTGAGCCAAAAGGTTTGCTTTGAATAGGTTAAAGTCGTTTGATTTACAGTATAAATGGTCTGCTGTAAACGGGCCTCGAATAATTTGACGAAACTATGCCGAACGACCCAATGCGGACTGGGTAAGGTTATTTTGTTTGGCGACTATCAAACGGAAATGGTCAATCGAACCGTGTTTATTGAAATCACCACGTACAATTGGTATTAGAGACTTTGCGATTGCAATAAATGGGTGGGTGTGCTAGTTTCTTGGGTCAAAAAATGATATTTCTATTTAATCCGTCAGTTAGATTATCAAAAAATATTAAACCCATATTTTGTCTTTTGTCAATCAAACAAAAAATTACGAAGATAAAGCGCATCAAAGTGAGCACGTGACGTCACGTCTTGCTAAAAAGTGTCGCAAGGCATGCCTTGACGGCCTAACGTCATGACGTTACGCGGAACTTTACCGGGCCATATCTTCATCATTTTTTGTTTGATTCATACATGCCTTGCGACACTTTTTTCACTTTTTTTTTTTGCGACACGCGACTTGCCGTCACGTGCTCACTTTGATGCGCTTTATCTTCATCATTTTTTGTTTTCAAACCCAAGACTTCTCTACGTTCAAGACACACTTAGGCTTTGAAAAGTTCACTTTACAAATCAGCTAGGTTTTGAGTAAATGTCTTTACATAAAAACTTTCCGGAGAAATGTTCATAATTTTAATGAAAGTAACTCTGTCTGTTAAGTTTTCAGGCCTAAACCACTACAACAAAATGAATTTTAGTAAAAAGATAGACAGGACCTAGGAAAATGGTTCGACTACTTTTTGTCGTGAAAGCTGAACCGATTTTGATAACATTTCGTACGGAAAAAAGATAACCCTGGGGAAGGGCGTTCAACTATCCATTAGATGGCGCAGTGACCCATAATAAGTCTTGACCTCCAACAATAAGAACTCTCCTCTCCGGTCTTCTCTCGTGGAGCTGGCGCAAGTCTTTCGTAACCTCGTCTTCTCAACGGTACCTGAGACGACCGACATGTCGTCGGCCAATAAGAAGAAAATATATATGCTACTGTTTTTATTTCACCTCATAAGCGAGTAAAATATGGTCAAGCCAAACCGTATTCCACGCGAGCGAAGCCGCGGGCACAACTATGATAAATATTGGACAACATCACATACATTTCTCTGACCCTAAGTAATTGATACTTTCACGGATTCTTTATGACAAATTTATAATATAATCTTTAAGACTTAAAATATTATGTAGCAAAATTATTATCGCAGGTACCTATTATTTACTTCACCCGTCTTATCTCCCCGCAGAGTATTAAAAATGATCATCATAATACAAAAACACTTAGCTTACAAGTCATTTATCGTCGTCAGAAGTTATAAAGTATGAAAAATATTTCTGCCTCACTTTATAAATGATACTATGAACGGTTTCAATATTAGCTTCATTGTCTATTCTGTTTTAGTTAGCTATTTATTTCGAAGTAAAGTACTTTTTAAATAGGCAAGGTTGTACGTCATAATATTGTAATACCTACGAGTTGGAAGATAGTTAAATCCGCAAGTTTATTTATAATCATCATCATTTCAGCCATAGGAGGCATAATGCTGAACATAGGCTTGACTTCCAGACTTTCCTTGACTTCCAGGTTTTTAATTAGCCCCTTATGTGCCGCAAATTATTACTGTTATTCGATTACAAAAATAAGTATGTTACTTATTCCACAATCGATTATACCTATTATGTATACAGGTATTACGTCAACCCGCCCGCCAAGCGTGGTTGTTACGCCATGTCCATAAAATTATTTAATAAATTACCAAATGCCCCTAGAGAGTTGCCATTTAAAAAAATTAAGTAAGCTTTACATAGGCTTTCATGCGGTAAATGTTTCTATAGCGTTTGGGGGGTGTAAGGAACAGGGTGAACAGGGTTGTAAGTTCCTCATCCACCATTGAAAAGGGAGGATCCCCCGACCAGACGGGTGTTGTGTCTGGTGGGCTACTGCCCGACGGTTGTTGTCGGGTTCTTTTATATATGTTTCAATCGCTCGGATAACTTTAATATCGCGATGTAGGATACGTCAGTTTAGTTCATATGTGGCGAGAATTAATAAATATATTGCTTAATTTAATGAATTTATTGCTTGCAAATTTTGAATATTTATTATTATTATTAATAGTATTATTAATCGTGTGATATATATCTAGGTGGACAGACGACCTGGTAAAGGTTTCAGGAAGCCGCTGGATGCGAGCCGCTTTCAACCGGCCAATCTGGAAGTCACTGGGGGAGGCCTATGTTCAGCAGTGGACGTCCTATGGCTGAAATGATGATGATGATGATGATGATATGATGATATCTAGGCCATAAAATAAACTAAATTATTAATAAGTACACACACAGCCCAAAGGGAACGTGAGCTCGCACCAATTCCGATAAAAACAGAGCGAGGTGTCCCACTTTCAATCTGCATACTAAATTTAATTTAAAAATTACAAATCGAAAAATTTACTTAACTGTTGATAATGGCGATTGTGAACAAGCCGGAAAAAAGTAAGGCACCGTTCCCGTCGTTCAGAATAGGTATAAGGACAGAACGAAAAACTAATTAAGTAGTCTTACCAAACAATAAATATATAAATGTAACTAAGATGATGAGAAAAAGTAAGCTGCATCCAAGTTGCCCAGGGTATTAGTTTTAAGACTGTGGTTAGGAGGTGTGGACACGCTGCCAGTCTGGCAGACACACCAGACGAAGCGATGGCTATAAGGAAATATTGGCTGCAGCAAGAAATGAGAACCAATACGGACGTTTAATATCTGATTTATAACGTAAGATCGTGGTCTTATTATTAAAGTACAGATATGATATGCCGTCGGTGTGGAGTGTTGACAGTAAAATTTTTGTGCAATTTTGAAGGTTGCTTGTACATAAATATAACTTCAATAAAATAAACTGACTTAACGAAAACACTAATCATCTACCCGTAAACTAAGCACAGATTGTAGATACTCATATGTATCTACTCTACTCTTTTGCTCTCGCAATACGTTACCCCACTGTAATACAACTTAATTTCCTCTGCTTAGGTTGTCTGGCAGAGATCGCTTTTGGCGATAAGGCCGCTTGATTGTAAATAACTGTGTCTTGTTTGTTTTTATGCAAAAAAGTGTCTATCTATCTACTACTACACTAACTACCTAATGGGAACTAATTAACGGATAGACATAATAGACATACTTAATTAATAAATGACATACATGACTAAGGTCCGAAATGTTCTTGCTCATTACACAAACCGTTGCCCCTAGCGGGATTCAAATCCGGGACCACTGGCTTCATAGCCACGATCGTAAACGACTAGACTAGACCATTTTCAAATGATGTAATATTATCATAAAACTTTGATGTGTATTTATACTTAAAGTCATATTAGCACTAGCATTTACTCATAAGTGAGTCACTGAGTATATAGATGTTTATAACACCTCGTAAATCCTGCTTAAGCAAATGGTATGCCATTTGCTTGAAATATGTTTCAAGCAATAATATTGCCTTGTTATATCCCAGTGGGTAACAAAATGGATAAAACAATCGCATCGAATCATTCACTGAAGAAGACGTTACTAGTTGTACTGGTTCGGGGTAGAGTTTAGTGGACTTAATGGCGGATTGCAATTTAATGAATAATTATACTTTGCTGTATCTATTAAATTATATTAAATTTTTTTGCTCTTTTTATAACTTCTTGGAGTTGGGATATTAATCTCAATTTAGGTATTTTTTTTCCTTAAAACACCTATTTAATTAACACTTTTTGCAATGAAAATTGCATGTTGAATCCATTGGGAGAGTTGAGTTTGAGTTGTATAGTGGTGATATAACTAACTAAAAGCTTTTACCACATCTTAACATAGTGCAAACTATTATTTTAGTTCGTAATTGATATATTTTCCTGTATGGAGTGCCTTATAGAGTTAATCATTCTACTGCTGAGATGTTGAAACAAAATTTTGCGGTAACCAAATAAAAGCTAACAGCTTTTAATAGTTAGAACTGGCAGATAGACAGACGTCGTTGGTTCCTTTTTATACACTATGAATTCCTAAAAATGCTGTTACTTAAAATAAACAAGTTACTGCATAATAATCACGCAATCAAGTAAAACATTTCAACTCAATCAAAGCTAAATTTAGCTTTATCGATCTACTAAATATAGTTAGCTTAGGCAATCCGTATAATGTATATGCTGATTAGGCGAGTTCTGACTAACTTAATAGTAACTATCCTGTTATCTTTGACGCCTAGTCTATTGTGGATAGCAAAGCTCGTCCGATTAATGGTACTATGAATAGAACATCTTGATGTAATAATGATGCCAATAATAAGTCTTTTTAGGCATGATTTTGACACGTTTTATGTGGATATGTTTAAATATATTGATAATATATCACGTATTAGGAGCCCTCTTAAACAATCCTGCGAATATGCTATGATAACTATGTTTGCACTGCTAGTATAGTTTGTCTGGCACTAGGGCTACAAATAATTAAGAAATAAAATTTTAGATAAACTACCATGTGAATCGCAAAAAGAAAATTTGAAACAATACATGACATTAGTTTTTAAAAATCGCTTCACTTCTCACTAAGCTGTTGCCGTTAACACAATAAGACAATGCAAGAAACATCGGACGTAGCAGGTGGCTGGAGTGCAAATAAGAAAACGAATCGCTCTAAATCGGTACGGACTTAGTACAAGCAGTACAAGACTCGATATTTATGACCATACAAGTTATTATTATGGGATTTTCAGTGAATTTAGAGATAAATTGGAATAAAGAGGAAAGGGATATAATTGTTTTATGTGGACCTGCATAACACCGGATTTGCTAAATAAGGGATTAAAACAACATTCTGACTGACAGAGACAGAATGTTGATGTTTTATTGTTTTACTACCGTCAAAGTCCAGAATTAGGTGGTATAACGAGCGCAGTTTTTTATATTTCATACGCAGATGTTACTGCCCGTCTCGTGCTACATGAGTTAGTCGCCTTTTAAATGATTCAGGTAAATTGTTAGAGTCATACCTCACAGATAGAATTCAAAAAGTTAATGTCAATGGAACTGACTCTTCTGGAGCTCCAATACGCATTGGTGTGCCCCAGGGCTCTATATTGGGACCTCTATTATTCCTAATCTATATAAATGACCTTCCTTACTTCACTTAAGATCTTTGTGAGATAGTATTGTTTGCAGATGATACATCATTGATTTTTAAAACTGACAGAGGTAAAGCTGCCTTTGACGATGTAAATAGTGCTCTCTCTCAAGTAGTACGCTGGTTTACAGCTAACAACCTGTTGCTAAATGCAAACAAAACTAAATGCATTAAATTCACTATGCCCAATGTGAGGCAGGTCAGTACGCATATTAATATGTCAGACGATCATATAGATGCAGTCGATTCCACAATTTTTTTGGGAATTACATTAGACTCCCGGCTCCAATGGGGTCCCCATATAGTTGCCCTGTCAGGAAGGCTCAGTTCAGCGGCTTATGCAGTGAGGAAAATAAGGCTTTTAACTGATGTCGAAACGGCAAGACTAGTATACTTTAGTTATTTTCATAGTTTGTTGTCGTATGGTTTACTGCTATGGGGCTCTGCTGCTGACATTGAATCAATCTTTGTGTTGCAGAAAAGAGCCGTACGTGCAATATACTGTCTTGGACCTCGTGACTCTCTGAGGGAGATTTTTAAAGATATTAATATATTAACAGTAGCCTCTCAATACATTTTTGAAAATATTATGTACGTTCGAAAAAATCTAAGTTTGTTTAGCTTAAAAAGTGATTTTCATCATTATAATACTCGTAATAAAAATAAACTTGCCGTTCCGAGCTTCAGACTTCACAAAGTTGGTAATTCATTCTTGGGGAAATGTATTAAATTTTTTAATAAAGTTCCACAGACTCTTGTTGAACTACCTGTACATGAGTTCAAAATTCACATTAAAAAAAACCTTATGAAAAAAGGGTATTATAAGGTAGACGATTTTTTGAACGACAAGAGTGCATGGACTTAACCTGCTTAGCTCGCACTTACTTCATGTCTTGTAATTGTATTTCCTGTAAAAAAGGCTGACAAAGGTGACTGAGTTTGTTGCGCCGTTTCTTCTCATCACCAGCCGATATGTAGTCCCGAAGCGGTGGTAGGGTAAAGCTATATTTTGGGACGTGTATAAGTGCCCGGAAGAGGGCCTATATACTGAATAAATGAGTATTTACGACACGCCTCCTGTCGGCGGTGGAAAAGTGTATGCTTTAGGCCGTCCTCACACGGAACTATGTTCAACAGTGGTTTAGGTCATCCTATGGCTAAAATGATGATGATGATAGTCCAGTAAACATATTACCATGGCGCCTATGGAGAGACAAATTATTTTAAGATTTGTCTATGATATAATAAACTTTATGTTTGTTGAAGTTTATCGTTTCAAAATGTAAAGGGATTGCGTCTGCAATACTCAAGTCTGAGTATCTGATATTTATTTCGACTTGACACCTCCACGCGTTCCTAGTAAAAAGGGTTTTGACAGACAGACAGACGGACAGACTAACGAAGTAATAGGATTACTTAAAAATGACAAAATAGTCAAGCCTTTGTAAGTGATGCGCTTACATAGAAACAGAATGTAATATTATCATCATCATCATCATTTCAGCCATAGGACGTCCACTACTGAACATAGGCCTCCCCCAGTGATTTCCAGATTGGCCGGTTGGACGCGGCCTGCATCCAGCGGCTTCTTGCAACCTTTACCAGGTCGTCTGTCCACCTTATTTATTTATTTTTATTTTATTTATATAACAAAATCCACAGCTCTTAATTTTCATAGTTTGAATATCATATGCTAACTTTACAGCCAATAAAAGATTTACATTATATAGTTAATTATCAATAAACGGTCTACAGTAACATCGCGATAATACTTATATATTTACGTATTAGTAATGTGTGTCTAGTATGTAAATCTAGTATGTGTGTGTGCGTGCATATACCTTGTGGGTGGACGTCCTACGCTGCGCTTGCCGGTACGTGGCCTCCATTTTAGAACCTTTCTGCCACATCGGCCGTCAGTTCTAGGTGCTATGTGCCCCGCCCACTGCCACTTCAGCTTGTTCCGTTGATCTCCTCATTTCCGATTCGATCTCACAAAGAAACACCGAGCATAGCCCTTTCCATAGCACGCTGTGTGACCTTGAGCTTTCTTATGCGGCCAATAGTGAGAGGCCACATTTCAGTTTTATACGTCATCAATGGTAAGACACACTTGGAATATAATACATATTTGGATAATTTCATTGCGCTTCAAGTTCTCAATAATAATAACTCAAGTTTCCAATCTCTTGAAAGGTACTTCTAACATCGATCGGCTAATTCCGGATCAAGTGAAGTATATTTGGGGCAATCCGTAATATACTCGTACCTAATTTCAGGCTTTCGAAACACCGCAAATATGGATTTAGATATTGATATTATGTACTTTGAATCAAATGAGAGGCTTTTGCTCTAATCTTGAACCAGATTAATTTAACTTCCATTAAATTGTTGAACTTTGTATACAACGAATTATAATTTCTCTTTTAGAGCTGTAAATATACCATGGAAAATATTGTTTGTTGTTCCAAGAAAATGAAAATAATTTTCAATTATGAACGTAAAACCAAAAGGCTAATTTTAAATAGAAGTTTACCTTGACAGTAAAATTATTACGTTTCCTTATTTTTTGTGTTATTCATTATTATTGTCTGGTGAAATTGCCTTTTATTTCAATTATGACGGTAAATTTTTTATTTTCTATTTACACCTTGTAAAATATACCAGTAAACAATTATAAATTCGATACCTTTATGTACATTTAGCAATTTGGCACTATTATTTAGCTACAGATTAACTAGATCTAGTGTTTGAAGCAAGGAGTCTCACATTCCAAAGGTAGCTTTATTTTGTAGACAATACTATGTTATGTTCAGTGATCGGAGTAGGTAGATTGATTTGATGTTCTTTGGTAGTGCTAGCATAATATGGATGTGCCTTTTAAAAAAAAACTGATACTAAGAAATTCCGGAATCCCGAAGGCATGTCCATATTAACATCAATGTTAGAGATCATTGACCCCAAAACAATCTACCTTTTCCGATCACTGGACTTATGTTACTTAGTTATGTTGTATGTATAAGACCATAGTCTTATATATAGAACATAACTGAGTGATAAATTAACAACTAGACTACATAGTCCACGAGAGACACGCTGTCAAAATATTTGGATACGTCCCGTTCGCACACTAACTAACACTTGGAAAGCTATCTTCGAGAAAGACGAAAAGAGGGTGAAAAACGCTACAAGCAATTTTTGTATTGCAACTGATAGAAACTTGTAAGCAAAACATGCTGTGAATATAATGTAATTATTTTGGTCCTAAAGTAAAAGTTGTCAATAAAACGAACGTAGCTTATAAAATAGTGCAAGTATTTCCTAATCTGACCCGACCGGCAACGACACAAGGCGAACACCGCGCCACTGAGCCTGAAAGAGTAAATATTTGATTGAAAAAAATATTATTTGCCCCAATGATAACCCACATTAATTAACTTGGCACTAAGTAGAAAACAATGTTTATTCTAGTATTTTTTTAAATCCTCTTGTCTCATCCAAAAATGTTGTTTCTAATACATCTTATGGCGGA
This sequence comes from Anania hortulata, assembly GCA_963576865.1. NCBI lineage: Eukaryota > Metazoa > Arthropoda > Insecta > Lepidoptera > Crambidae > Anania > Anania hortulata. Next base: position 2,882,616 of record OY756399.1, on the reverse strand, counting down.
TTATTCTTAAGGCAGATTACCCCGCCTGAACACAGAATACCTTACGTTTAATATAATAACAGAAGACTCGCTTCTATTCAAATTTACCCTCTGAAAAGCAGGCCATTCTTTTTATCGCGTAATATGTGTTTATTAACGCGCCAGAAGGTTTATTGTTGCGTTAGTGCGATTTGGATTAGGAAATAATAAAATAAATCATAAACTTGAATTTTAGAGACGTCTAATTATCAAAACTTGAAAGCTAATATCGTAAGGACGTTTCAAATTGGGTAATAGATCGTAGAAGTAAGTAGTGGTGAGTCTTCTGTTTTTGTACTATTTATTCTGTGGCCGAGAGGCGATTCGCTAATGATAGCTGGATCCAAGTGGCTTTGTCGCCGGCTTTTTGGCTGCGACGTTATTTATTAGCTAGGATTAGTGATGCAACGAATACTCTACTTTTACGAATACGAAAAGTAATTTTACTCTTTGGAAAATTACTTTAATAATAAAATAGTTCAAACGTCAATATTATAGTAAAATAAAGTACTTATGTACCGCATTTATTATCACGAAAAAGTCGTAAAAATCAAGATAAACAGTTGTTGTCGGCAACATCTAAGGTAAATCACGAAATGGTCACTTACCAACACGGTTGACTACCAAGCAAAAAAACATATCTCTCAAAAAATCTACAAAGCTACGAGAGCGACTATAAACCGCAATTAATGAAGAGTAATCGTTCAGGCAAAACCCAGTGACCGCGATCCTCAGCAATGAGGGACCGACCAGAGGGTGGTTCAAATTAGTTAGGCAGAGACGAAACGAAAATATTTGGATTTTAGCCAGTTCTTTGTATTATTACATCTAGCTAATTTTGATAATTTAATGTCGTAATATTATTAGGTACTAATTTTAGGCGAGTACGTCAACCTATTACTGGTAGTCTCAGGTAAGATCACACTTATGAATTAGTATCAAACATACATGTTCTGTTATTTAGCGAATACGAATATTCGTTGGCATTGTATCACTAGCAAGGATTAATCCGTTTTTCAGCCCATCCTCTGCCTAGATAACGGGTTTGATTTCGCCAAGATGTATGTTGTTTGTGGGTGTTGGTAGATTTATAGGCACTCAATTGTTGGATTTGTTGTTATTTTCTCATTTATTTTCATAGCCCTGATATCATTTATCTTTACTTATTTTTATGAGGCTTATTTTGATAGATACGTCTACGTTTCAGTTATTTTAGTGAGATACTGTGTTTGAAGCTATTTATGGTTTGATTTTTGGTCTTTATTAATTTTATGGCCACAGCATATTATAATGGTAATTTATTTCATATTTTTTTACATATACTTTGACAATGGAGTCGGGACCCTCTAGGCATAATTATGTTAGGTGAAACCGCTCTTCCCTTAGACAAATTATGTAGGTATGCTATATAATTAAAACTATGTCACAAAACTCCGTTGCAAAAGCAAAAAAATTAAGATTAATTTAAGGAAAACCTGTAATTGGCCTTAACAAAAATATGTATGTAGAATGTAAGTACTATTGTAACGCTGTTGGTTTTCTCATAAAATAAAATAAAGTAAAAATAAACTCAAAAATAAAAACAAAAGGAAACAATTTCAACAGAGTTATGCTGACTTATACGTTTCATAATTTTATTAGTACAATGAGTTTATGTGGAAGTGTGTACGTATATTTGTGAAGGTGTAAGGATGAATGTGTATGTGTAATATGGATCTCTATGAGTGTATGATACGTATTAATGCGTATGACGATCTAAAATGTGTTTGTAATGAAAAGTTACGTCTCCTAATAACTTAAGTTTTCAAGCCAGTTCAAAATTAGTTTTATGCTCTGATAGAACTGTTTGTCGTACATATATAGATTTTTATTACCTTTATTATATAAATACGCGGATTTTATTCTGTAAAGTGCTTTATAAAAGTGCGTTTTTGAAACACTAAATATTTTCTCTTTTTCGCGATAATACACCGATAGGCACTTAATGTTTTTCATCATAGCCGACGCTAGTTTGCGTTCATTTTGCTTTTCATTATTCATATACGGAGGTTTATGAAAACCCTAACGAGAGGTTTCGTGGAATTCAGTTTGTGGTTTGCAGTTTTTATTAACTAATATTAGCTGCTCTGAGTGCTAAAATGTTTCGAGGTTTTAGGACCGAGTGAATGAACTAGATTCAGACTTTTGTAAATAAAATTGCTCAATCAGAAATAGATTTGCGACTAAACGAGACCGAAGTAGGACTGAATCTATCGTGGGAAAAATAGAACCTTAATGGTATTTTTATATGTATTTTAAAATTTGCGTCTGCTTGGTAAGGCTGAGATGAAGTACCTACTAGTTATTGATTTTAAGATTATTATATTTCAAGAAGACTGCTAACATTCACCTTGAAATCCCTAAACTTATGTTTATCTAAACCTTATTATTAAGGCAATTGTCTACGCGGTTTAGATATTGTAATTATTATCAAACTTATTCATTCATTAGCCTTCTGCTGTCTTCTGCCGAATAAAAATATAAATAAATATAAACATTTTCATACATCTCTGGTGCTAGTCTCGTGCTGGTACTCTTACTCACTTAAATATAACTTAAATTAGTTTACTTATAGTCTTAGCTATCCGTATGGGAAGTAGCGAGTTATACTCAACACAACTGTCTATGAAACTTAAAGAAAAAAACTCGAGAAAAGAACTGTAACACGAGACTATTGAAATAAATGTTTTTTTTTAAATTAATTGATTATTTAGCTTGAGAAGTTTTACTTGAAAAAAAAAGACAAATGCCTCTGGTGATATTAAATCCTAAGACGTTTAGCTATCCGGGCGACTGCTCTTTCAACTGAGCTACGGAGGACATAGTAATGTTGGCGAATTTCTTCAAATGTTTATAGCTGTTTGTAAGCCAGCATTATTTAATCAAAGTCTTGGATTTTATATCCAGAAACATCCGAAAGAAATATTATTGCAAATATTTAACAATCATTTAAGATGATTTAATATACTAGCATTATTGTAAATGCAAAAAATAAAAAAGTTTAAGCAGATTATGTATTGGAGTGTTTTTATTCAAGATTTCTTTTTTGGTAATTGAGTCTATTTCAGCTCATAATTAATCAACATTCATCGTAAATTGTGTTTATCCTACTGATAAGGAATTACATGATTTTCTGTCTACCCTATTCGCAAAAATAAATAGAATGAAGCATTCCAGCGGGATTGCGAACCCAAAAATTAACTCCACCTGAAAAAATAACCGAAAATGTAACCTAATAATAAAGAAATCTGGAGTAATCTTGTTACCAAACCTGATTTAATTTCTCTATCATTTGTCTACAGAAGCCGGGGGCCTCCGTACCACAGAACTCAAGATCACGCCTCGCGTCGCTCAAAAAGGGAGGAACGTGACGATGGCCTGTATTTACCAGAACCACGATTACGGGGTCTACTCGGTTAAATGGTACAAGGGTGCCCAGGAGTTCTATAGATATTCACCGTTGGAGTCGCCAACGACGAGAGTCATGCCTGTTAGTGGAATTAAAGTTGATGTAAGTAATTAAATAACTTAATTTTTTACAGTACCTATAATGAATAAATACAGGGTAATACGAGGGAATCGCTTTAAAATTCATAAAACAAACTTTTCTAAACTGACTTGAGTTTAGGTGTGCTGAGACAAGAATCAATGTTGTGTTGTCTGGCTCATATTTATTTATACTTATGCTATCCCGTTCTTGACCGTTTTATTATAGTAATTCATAAATTGACATTCTCTACTATGCAACAAATTTAAATTAACTTTTAAATTATATTTAGTCTCTCAGCACATACTAGAACCTTAGTTAATTTAACTTTTTAATTTATTTTTTTAGTGTTGTTTCTTTGTGTTCGAAATGAGTAAATACTTATACAGGGTTACATTGCAAAGCGGTGCCAACTTTAAAAAATAAGATCTAGGGAACAATATAAAGAAGCTTCTTAAATCGTTATTATTTTTAATAATCGTATGTTTAAAATAAAGTCAATAGAGAGACTACGAAAGCCGCGCGATCATTCATCAGAGGCGTAGGTACGGCGAGCCTACAAGGACCTTACGCAGTGCACATACGGTGCATTTTTTTCACGAATTAGTAAAATTATCCACGCGTACGATTTTTAACAGCGGATAGGAATAATTAAATGTGAAAAAATGTATTTTTTGTTTTTTGCATAGTTAGTTTAAGTTACTGATTCTGAGTCACTTCTAAAGATTTGGCACTCCTTTTCAATGTAACCCTGTATGGAAAATATTGTATACACATAAAATTTACAAAAAGTTTAAACTAATTCCTTTTTAGTTTGTACTGTGATTGTCTTGTGTCTTGCTTGGTGTACCTTTTAATTTTAATAATAATAATAATTTCAATTTCTAATAGCAAAAATATTTACCCATTATTTTTATCATCAGTATTTTACAGTAAATGTTTAGCTTTCATACACATTTTTCAGTTACTAATAATCAATAATCCTTCGAATCTTACTAAAGTAACATTATTATCTCAACGAATTAATCGAATTCATGTAAAGGTCACGAATATCTGAAACTAACTGAAGAAGAAAAAATCCAATTACTGATTCATGCTATCTCTTTCACAGAGGTTAAGATCGAACGAGACGCACGTAGTCCTCATCAGGGTGGGGCCCAGTTTAAGTGGAAATTACAGTTGCGAGGTCATACAAAATGCCCCGTCCTACCCTCATTCTATATCTACAGCACGGTTAGATGTAGTAGGTAAGTAAAATTGACATTTGCTATAGATAATAATAATGATAAGGTAGGTTATTAAGGTTCAGTTAATTACCGCAGGGACTTAACTGTGAGCTCCTGTAATCATTTCAGCCATAAGAATTCCATTGCTGAACATAGGCCCTAATGACCTATCATCGAAGGGACATTTATTTATTTATTTTATTTATTTATACTTTATTGCACATTGAAAATAATTGTACAAATGGCGGACTTAATGCCAAGAAGCATTCTCTACCAGTCAACCAGTGATCAAACAGAGAAATACAGGCGGTGCAGCAAGAAAAAAAAAACATATATATATATATATACACCAACATTACATAATTAATAAATAGGTATAAATATATATGATTATCAATTATATACATATACATACACATACATAATATAGTACACAGAGCAAATGAAAGATAAATTATTAGGTCAGCGATTTTTGATGTAAATGCGTAGAGCTTTCTTAAAAGTAAATTGATAAATTGACATTGCCAATACTCGCCGTGCTAGGCAGGGTTCATTTCGCACGCAGACGCTGCTGAATGCCTCCTGTTGGCGGTGGGGAAGTGTATTCTTTATGGGCGTCCACTGGGCACTGAGCTCCTACAGATTACTTTTTTTTTGTCGAAAGTTTGACGTAAAGGTAAACTACTTAAGTACTGTTTAAAGTTCATAGTTAGGTCTCTGGAAGCTTATGATATCCTCTAATTAAATTACTTCAACCTTGTTTTGTTTTTCTTCAAAATGTTTGTCGTCAAAAAACAACTGCTTAAATACTTTTTCATTACTCATACTCGGAAAGTAGGTCTGAAGTTGCCTGTGGAGCGGGTTGAAAGTAATACTTTTCAGCCCTAGGGAAAATAGTTTTCAATAGAGAGATGTCAAATTATAAAAAGAAAATACCAGTTCTATTTTTATAGTTCTATTGAACCATGTTGCAACTTTCTATACAGCCACTCAATAACAGCGCGATGTTAAATTGAATTAAGTAACATAAAGTTAAGTATTAATTTTAAAAGATCATAAATGACCACATCATAAGATTACTTTCAACTATTTCTTAATAATAATAATAATTTAAAATAACAGATTTGGGAAAAATATTTACCATTTTTTCAATGATAAAAATGACAAAAATAATGGCTGAACAGCTGGCTGGCTACAGCAAAAAAAATTGGCGGGAGCAGCAAACCGATCTTCATTTGTTTTTTCGAGTTGTGGAACGTAGTGATTGCATAATCTTTGGTATGGTTTTGTTAAAATTCTCAAATTTTTCTTCAGCTAATTCATGTTTTTATTTTTACTTCCTTGTATTAGTAATGAAAAGCACAGTGTTGTCCCTCGAACTATTGGCGCCCTCGCTACGCTCGACGCCAATCTCTGTCTCGGGACTAAATAAGTTACTTTCACCCCTAGGTTAACAATGTCCTATTTAGAATTCATGGTTATGCCCTGTGTTTTGTGGCCCCAATGATTTAGTGGCGCACGGATGACTTTTTGTCACTCATATGAGTGCAAGTCAGACTCGCGCACCGAGGGTTCTGTACAAACCTGTAGGTACCTATATAAGTAAAAGTTCACCCATCACGACAATCGAGTCATAGTTATGGTATTTTTATTGTAAAATAAAATTTATAATATTACGAAAGGTAAATTGCGGTTTACGATTTATGACGTATTAAAAAAAAACTACTATCTAGATCTCGTTCAAACCAATTTTCGGTGGAAGTTTGCATGGTAATGTACATCATATATTTTTTTTAGTTTTATTATTCTCTTATTTTAGAAGTTACAGGGGGGGGGACACATTTTACCACTTTGGAAATGTCACACGCACAAACTATTCAGCTTCGAAAAAAAATATATTAGAAACCTCAATATCATTTTAAAGACCTATCCATAGACAGCCCACAGGTATGGGTTTGTTTAAAAAAAATTGAGATTCAGTTCTAAGTATGGGGAACCCCCAAAATTTTTGTGTGAAAATCTTAATGCTGTTTACAGAATACTTCTAATTACCAGGTTTTAACAGTGCAGTTCTTTTTAGTCTCGGAAAAAAGTGACTGTGACATACGGACGGACAGAAAGACAGACATGACGAATCCATAAGGGTTCCGTTTTTTGCCATTTGGCTATGGAACCCTAAATACTCGTGGGCGGCAAATGTCTCTCGTTCAAATCCATACATATTTTATTCTTTATTTATTTGTGTTTGATCTTTCAAAGGCTTTTACAAAATAAAATGATGTCGAACGAAATCAGTTATGTTTAAAATTGTGATTGTTACTTGTTCCTAATGTGGTTTACAGTGTGGTGCTCAATAAGTTCAAACGGTCTTGTTATATTTTGTGTAGTATACCACATAGTTGAATTTATTAAAAAACTTATAAGAAAAATGTTTTCCGTGACTATTTTAATTTCAAAAGAAAAAGTACTTTTCCTTGACTTTAAAATTAGATACCTAATAAATAAGAAAAAAAACCGACAATATTTTCCATAAATACCATTATCTGAAATCTAAACTCTTGGAGTGTGTTCTATCTCTGTTTTTCTTACGCAAAATGAAGGGGAACGTAATTAGTGACCTCATTAATTAGGACAATGCTGCCCGAGCGTTTTTTATCTTCGCAATTTCTGCAGCTTTTCCTCGAATAATAAATGAGATGGTATAATAGATGTAGTCCGATACTCACTTAATTACAGCAATAGTGAAAAACAGTAGAACCTTTTGTGATCAAAAATATTTAAAAGTTTCTTGTAGCTTAGCGCTTTGTTAACGATCACCAAAAGTAAGCCATCGCTGCGGCATTTAAATAAATATTGAATATTTGTCGCTTGAAATAAATAATTTGAATTAAATTGAAATTGAATTTATCATAAGCATCTTCATTTGGAAGAAACGTTCAAAGTTGGCCCATCATAAATCACTTGATATTAGTCGTTAGGCGAGACTTAGAGGCTAAATTACCGGCTTAGGCTTAATAGGCTTGATTACATTTGACAGTAACTCACTTACACTACATCAACCCTTCTCTAATCCACACTGTGGCAATGCCTACAGTTGAACGTACCTGTATTATCGTATTTAATTTACCTTTGCCATGATAATAAACAGTATAAAAAAACAACAATTTCTTACACTATTTTTAAATAGTGTAAGTTTAAGGGTTGTAAATGATGTGGCATAAGCCTTGATGAATTAATTCAAACATTAACTTTTTTTTTGCTTTATACTTGAGAAAGCGCGCTTACTGCCAGTTACTTTGACTATGATAACAGTTTTGCAACGCAACCAAACAGCTATCCAAAGCAGATGAACCGTTAAAGTGGGTCAATGTTTCTTACACAGAACTTTTGGGATACGGAGTCGAAAGAAATCCAATTAGACATAAATTATTAATGAGCCCTCTTCCGTCCTAGTTTTCCCTAATAGAATACGAGACAGGTACCGTATAGCCCAAGGTTTTGGTCGACTATTTCAAATAAATCTACTCGCTTCCAAGAAAATTTCTAGTTGGTGTAAGAAAATTCTTTTGAACTTCGGTTCTAAACTGGGAAAGTTACGTTATTATCGAAGACATGGTTCTAAAATGCGATCGTTGTGATGCTGCAAACTACTAAGAGGTAAAAAAGTCACTGGAATAGTTAAAAGAACTATGGAAAGCTGTGGCGCATAGACTTAACCATTTTCGAAATTTACTTTTCAATATTTTAAAATTGAAGTAGTTGTTTAAATGTCGGTTCGGTAAGGTAGTTAAATGTATATTGGTTGCAGGTTAGAATCCCACAAAGGGCAAATGTTTGTGTGATGAGCACGAGCATTAGTACCTTAGTTAGGGATGTTTATAAAAATATTTAAGTATGTGTATCCGTTATCTAGTTGTCATAGTACAAGCTTTGCTTAGTTTAAAGCTATAGGCTAATTGGTGTGATTGTGAAAAACAATTTATTTATGTATTATTTAGTTACGTCTGTATTAATGATTAGAGTTTTGCCTCATGCGTGCCAGCGTTCATAATTAACTTAGCACGTAATTTTATTATTTTATTAGATAACTAACTGACCGGCGAACTTCATATTGAAAAAAATTACAGAGAACATTCCGATCACATCCATTTATCTCAATAAGACAGCTTAAAATCGACGTAACAAAAAAACGTCTTTAAGTGAATGATTTTCTTCTCAAAAGAAAATATGGGCGAAGAATTCCATTAAAACGAAGCTCATCCCTAATAGGGCGACCATTTTGCTATGGGGTTAGCATTTATTATTAACAATAGTCCGAATTTTGTAAATTAAGTTAAAATATTTTGGAATTGATATTTGAAAGTTATGTATTATTAACAAATCATTTTTTTGTTGGTGGCAAGGCAAAAGTTGTGAAGGGTGAAAAAATAAAAATTAACGAAACATAACTTCGAAATCTACAATAAAATGACAACACGTCGTTATAGTTCAAAAAGCTTATAAATAACACACCATTCCAATATTACAGTTAACTGAAGTTCAAAACATGGATCGAGGTTTAAAAATAAATAGTCAAGATGAGGCTAGGTTTAAAAACCGATAAAAACGAAGTTGGGTTGAAACGTCAAGGAAGAGTAGGTTAATAAATCAATAAATAACTAAATTATGCGCGTTTGAAAAAGGAAACGATAGTACTTTTGTGCATTAAAATGAAGAGGTATTCAATACTCAAAAACTTAAGTCCCATATCCCTGCAGATAAAGTTTTTGAAAAGTCGCGTAAACAAACAAAAACGTGCCCAGAAAAAATCGAACGTGTGGTTGCCCTTATCCCTAGGGCACAGGTGGCTTCGGGTTCACTTCGCTCTAGCATAACGATTTGTTTGTATTTTCAGATGTTAGCTTTGGTTAATGTGCAAAGGTTTTTAACGAGGGTTGATATTAACGTCGAAATCTGAGAATCCTTTTACGTAGAAAGTAGGTTGCATAAAAAATAATGAACATTTTGATTCTTGAAAAATTGTGCAAGAATACTTTCTTTACTTTTTTTTACGTACAGATGTTGTGTTTGATGTTTAAGAGAATAATACATTTCAAAAAAGTTTTTAAACGCAAAAAGTTGTTTTTTGTTTTTCTCATATGGTCGGCGGTTGTTAATGCGCTCTTTACCGAAACTCTTGCAACGTTCGAATGAATTTTTACTAAAGTGTCAACATCGAAATCATATTTTCTATTATTAGTATACACAAACGTTCAGACCAGAGTTTGATACATGGAGCACATACCCATATAGAGTACATACAGAGTAGAATTTTATTCTACAAAAAATCTGCCATTTTTTAATCTGTGACTGTACTGTTTTGTATGTGCGAAAGTTGACAGGACAGGGTCAGTTCATACTGAAATATGTAGTGAAAAATCACAGTAGAGAGTATGTGTTTGATGGTTGGTACGAAGCAAACAAATCTCGATTTTGATGTTGCTCCCATAGTAAAAGTTGTTTTTCTTAAGCAGCAAATTACGTGTTTTTTCAAACTGTCAGCTAATCTTTTTACACCCCGTATATTAATTACAGTATTCCTAAACAAAAAACCCTAACCTAAGTTTTATTATGCTTCACCTTTGCTCTCTTTTACATTCGTAGTTTTATCTCTCATTCAAATTTTTGTTTACAATAGGTGCAAACAAAGTTGATTCTGCGAGTTGTAGAACTAAACCTTTCAGGTGCAAATGTATGCATGCAATTTCAGTTCTTATAACTTCGAGTTAAATGTGTGTATACTGAAATATACAAGGTTCAAGCAAAATGGACATGAAAAGTTGTTAAAATATTTCGTCCGCTTTGTATAGCTTCGCGTATTGTCTCGGCTATATAACGCTGCTGCTAACGAAAGAAACTCAAACAAAGGGAGTCTTGCCCTGGATAATTCCTTAAAAAGTTTCCGTCCGAGAATTATTCATATTCTTTATTTTTCGTTCTAAATTGTATACAATCGCTGGTTTGGTTCCATCGTTTTCTGTTAAATTATTTTTTCCGACGCCGGTTATTTTGTGGCGTTAATCTGTGATCCCGATTGGTTAATAAAAAAAGCGATAGCTTAATTGCTATTCGAATATGTATTATATTTGTCAATAGCTTCTGCTAGTGACTTTTTCTATACGTAAACGTCTTAATACTAAAGCCAAAGACAAAAAAATATATCCTATGTGTTAAACAAGCTCAATATCTAGAAGATATTAATAAAATAATGATTCGTAAACGAACAAAAGTCGCTGACATAGCCTTACGGAATAGCAAGCTGAAGTGGCAGTGTGCGGGGCACATAGCACGTAGAACTGACGGCCGATAGGGCAGAAAGGTTCTGGAATGGAGGCCACGTACCGGCAAGCGCAACGTTCCTACGTCCACCTACAGGGTGGGCAGACGACCTGGTAAAGGTTGCAGGAAGCCGCTAGATGCGGGCCGCTTCCAACCGGCCAATCTTGAAGTCACTGGGGGAGGCCTATGTTCAGCAATGGACGTCCTATGGCTGAAATGATTATGATGATGATTAATAAAATAACGCAAAAACTCATAGGGGCTGATTTTAGTGCTCAAATACAACAACTTTAGAGACCACTATCGAATTTACAAAAAAAGACGTACTTTTGGAGAGACACGAAGTATAATAAATAAACTTACAAATATATACTATGATGATAAGCACAGATTCAAAAGAGATGAATAAACAGTAAATAATTATCGTCCATCTGTTATTGGTATCCACCTACATGAGATGAGGGATGCAAATACTCCTGTGGCTAGTGAAGATGAAAAACTACCATTAGGTTACCCATATGCCTGTTATTGGCGGTTGTTCGTATAAAAAACCCAAAAGGCCACAGTTAATCACAGCATCATCCATTTGCGACCCCAAACAGACCCGACCTCCAAACAAAGACGGAGTCCAGTAGAATGTAAAAAATAAGTCCAAGGCAGTTTTACAATTAATCCTTATTACAAAGGACAAAGGACGTTTCTTTTACGTTAGGGTGGCTATGAAGTCTAGTTTTTGTGGATATTGAAGAAAGAAAATTAACAACTACTGAGCCGACTATATTGACAAATTTTAATTAGTGTAGAAACAGCTAACTAATCGACCGACTAGTTAGTAGGTCTTATCGATCATTGTTTTGGTAACGTTTGGAATGCAATTCTGTCTAGCTTACAAAGTTTATTGTTAAAATAATTGATATTATAGTTTAAAAAACTATAAAAAACACTTATATATACACTGAACACGTCAAAACTACCCACCTCATGACTCCATCATTAAATCAGTACGATATTCACAAATTATTGTATTGTCATCCAACTGTCAAATACGTACAAAGTTTTAAATCGACACGTCAGTTAGAAGTAGGATAAAAACTAATTCCGAGATTTGATTACATAGTTAGTTAGTTTAGTAAGAATAGTTAGGTAACTAAATGTATACGTCCTATCGCAGCACTGTTTTCTGCTCACTTTGCTCTCTCACTTGAACTATGCACTGGTGGTCACATTCCATCATGGGCAGCCCATTGCGGAATCATGGAAGGGTGTTATACTCGTAAGGCCAGAAACTTAGCCTTTCTGTCAGATGTAATCTAGCAGCTTTAGGTCTTTGACTATAGGTTTTGCGGCTAATACTCGTATCAAGCGATATAAACAGTAAAACCTTAGGTGAAACTTAAAGAAATCGCTGGCTTCCTTCTAGAGCTGAAACTTACTCGTAGACGTTTCTGAGTAATTCTGGGAATCCATTAAAACAACTGTGTTGCGACTTCCTATTTTTATGATTAATTAAAGCACTGCTTTTGTTTTAGAATACATTATATTTTGTAGTATAAAAGGTTCCTAATTGTTTTTCTTTTCAGAAATATGATTACTTTCTTGTTACCTACAGATTTTTTATTAAATTATATTTTTTAATGTAATATTTGACTAACATTTTTTACATTAATAAATAATAATATCTAGTCAGTGATTCCACTGTCTAATCGCCTATATAGCCGGATAGTCGGCTTTTCGACTAGTCAGTAACCAATCCGTACATCTTTACACGTACGTCATAATAATGTATGTATATTGTAAACTATACCATAACCATAATAGACATGATTAGAAATTGATAAATTAGGAAGTATTATAATAATTAACTTCTGTTACGACACATCCTAAAGAATAATAGAATATTCTAAGTATCAGAGAAATCATTTCAGACGTTGAAATTAGGCCTACGCCAAATTAATATTCCGCGTACAATATTGAGATCAATTTAATTAATGTTGTATTTGCCAATTTACAAACACCATGCAAACTTAACTAAATATCCACGTGTTATTTTATTAATCTTTTGAAATCTTACAAGTCTCCAAAATTTAGGGCAAGACGTACAATTCTCAAATTTTAGGTCAAGAGCTTTGTTAACTTATGTTCTGCTTCTCAACAGTTCTAACGCCACAAAGATACGATTTAGGTTAATAGAGAAGAAAAGGTTGTACAAGATAAAACACGCATTTGCATAGAACCATTTCTGAGTTTTTCTGCTTTGTTCATAACGAAATTGACAGCCATTACCAAAATACAAGATGGCAAGATTGCATTAAATAGTCGTGTTCGAGTTCTTAGGTTTGAGGCTAAAGTTATTGTCATAAAACAGACAAGTAGGTCCTCTTAGGTTGGATTCTGCTGCTCATAAATCTACATAAACTTTTTATATTTTAAAAATAGTATTTTTTATAACAAGGACCAAATTACTTATTTGTATCCCTTCCCGGGCCGACACACCCGCTGCGGGTATTTTTACAATATAAGCGCCACGTACCCACTATGGGCATGCACTCAAAATGCACTTAAGTGTTTTTTTAATGGGGTTTTGGCATCAGGTTTCGAACATTTTTAAACAAAGGCGCCGCGATGATTCGTCAGTCGGCCGTTTTGAGATCGTTGTGTTTGTGATATAAGTGGACGATTGTTTAAATTTCGCTATCAAACAATGGATATGTTTGTACTAACTTAATTTATAAGCATTATGAGGTGTTTGAAAGCTTTGTTTGTTGTCAGCGGACCCTGGGCTCCAAAGCAATGGCTTTGGACGCCAAACGGGATTGACTGTATAGATGAAGAAGAGGAGATGAGGTGTTTGAAACGTATAGTTCGCTAGAAATTTAATAAAATTGTGATAATGTCGTCGATCATAATTTTGGTGTATTTTTGAAATAAATAAATCCGTTTTTTTAATTGGCTATAAAATAAAAGAAATTTTGACGAATCTAAAAATATATGGTGTTATAAGTGCCACTATAGCAAAAACTGCATAAATTTTAACCAGAAAAACCGGAAGTGTGCACTTCCGGTGTATGACACGGGAAGGGGTATTTAAGTAAAAATTTAACAAGAATTTGGACTGATTCTGTAAATGCAAATTTTTTAATAAGCTCTGAATAGTCAACAGTCACCTTCTGCCCAAGTTTATCTTCCAAGCGATAAGATAATACCGCATAAATTGTGTAGCTCTGTCTCTTTTGGGGTTCCGTACCCAAAAAGTGCCAACGATCCTATTACTCTGGCTGTCTGTCACAGGTCTGTATTGTACCTTTTGAAAAGTATTGTGTTTTTTTTTACCGACTGGTCACTATCATCAAATAATAAAAAGTTAAAAATTTAGGGGTATTGTCATACAAGAAAAGTGACAATGCATACAAACATCTAACTAATTTAACTATTATGCAGAGTCTTAAAAAAACATACTAAAAAGGGCTAAGTGTAAGACGGACTCGCTCAATTTTTTTTCTGCGCTATAAAAGGCTTTCAATAATAAAAAAGTAGTGTTGAATATTGTACGATGGTATGAAACCCTTCGTGTGTGAGTCCAACTTGCGCGTAGATGGTGACTTTATTTATTTTGTGTGGTGTACATTAAATAGTATCTTCAGATCTTAATTAATAACTGTTTTTCACAGGTATCGGTGGCCTCCGTGCCATAGACTTGCGGATATCCCCACCAGTCGTCCAGCGGGGCTCAGACGCAACTCTAGCGTGTCTGTATGAGCTGACAGAAGCGCCGCTCTACTCCGTGAAATGGTACAGAGGGCGCCACGAGTTTTACAGATACTCGCCCACTGAGACTCCGGCGACAAAGATTTTCCCTTTCGCCGGGATCAATGTTGACGTGAGTACTTAACTTTATTTTGATTTCAGAACACAAAATAAAATTAAAAAATAAAACACTTATGATTTTCTTACGAGTACGATTTGGTCACGAGGTCAGTTTGTTGTTTTTACGTAATAAAGGAGAACAGTTACACACGCATAGGAAAAAAAAACCTAGGCCCGAAAAAAACGAGACATATCTCAGATTTTTTGTTAGGTTTACAGACATTTTATTTATTCATAAAAAACATAGTTTACATGTTATCGTTTATATACGAAATCAACGGCTAACATCAAGATATTGCCTTATGTTTTTGTTGAGGCAATACACATAAAAAATACAAAATGCCTATTTATCCACAAAATTAGTCGAAATGCACCATAAACCTTCTGTTTTTTTTATATTCAAGTCGTTAAAAGATTTAACATTAATATCAGGAATAATATGCCTAAACTTCAGGGAGGGATTGCATTCATTCGATTTCAGAAAATATTGAAAAAATATTTTATAATTAGGATTAGAAATCTTGTACTAAGGACTGTAAGCAATGGTTCGATATCGGATAAATGATTTTGTTTACGATTGCTTCGATTTCAAAGGATATTTCCCTAACTGCGTATCATCTGTATTCAATTTGAAATTTTAATTGGCTAGTCTATTCATTGGAGGTAAATCCTTTTAACAAAAGGTAAATCTTGATAATTTCGAAATGTTCGAAATTTTACCTGAATTTTGTCCTTAAGACTTCTATAATTTATGGAGAGATAAGTATTTTATCTTTTTAGGGTTCGGTATCTCAAATTATGTAAAACGAAAAACTTATATTTTGTAGTAAACCCTTTTTATTAGGAATGAGTAGAGGTATCAAGTTGCAATGACGACCTCCGTAGGCGAGCATACCGGACTTGGTGTCGCTATCTCTGAGGTCCCGGGTTCGATTCCCGGTCGGGTCAATGTAGAAAAATAACTTTTCTATATTGTCTCGGATCTGGGTGTTGTGGTACCGTCGTTGTTTCTGATTTCTGTAACACAAGTGCTTCAGCTACTTATCATAGGATCAGAGCAATGTATGTGATGTTGTTAAATATTTATTATTATTTATTAATTAATATCAAAACCCAAGTGGGTTGTAATTACTTAAAGCTAAATAATCAACCCTTAATCAGTCAACGCAGTCAAAAAGATGTTTATAATACATTTTTGTACTCTCAAGGGCATCAAAATCTAGAAGGGTACTTTCCGTTAACCTACGATCATGACATTCAGCAGGAAGCAATGTCTCAAAGCCCAGGTTGAGGAAAAAGTTCGAAATTTGACATTTTAACTGTTTTTCTAAATCGGTACAAGCTCTTTGAGACTTGATTCTCGTTATGGACAAACTATTTACATATCTACAAAATTATACGAAACCCTCAATGCGCGATTCCGACTCGCACTTGGCCGGTTTTTTTTAAACTATAAATTCTGAGTAAAGCCCCGGCATAAAGATAATCAAATTTAGGCGTTATAGAAATGTCTCAAGGTTTATTTTTAGAACTTCTATGTAAATAGTCATATTTCTTCCCAGTTTATGTAGTCTAGGCAGCCGTAAATATTTATTATTAAATACCAAACTGGAAACTTAATTAAAAGCTAACAACTTGGAGGATATTAACAATAAAGGGAAAATCAGAATACAACAGACCCAAAGAAATAGGAACGTCTTGAGTAATCTCAGAGAGCGACGTAAGTCCTTAGTCATAAAATCAGAACAGGCATATTACGAGTGCTCTACTAAATTTACCAGTTCATTATTCAAATCCGAACCATAAAGTTCATTGTCTCGAAACTCAACAGGTAAAAATAATGTAACGAAATGTTTGAGCAATTTGGACGAGAATCGCGTAGAGAGTTCGTATCGTCGCTGGGGATTTTTCTTTTCTATTCTAGCTGGAAATATTTTCCGCAACAAGAAATTCTACATCAGTTGTAATAAATTGTGTGTAGCGAATCAGGGGTAAGGCCTGAGCACAGCTGGGGCTAAGTCATAAATCTGTTCTCAGCTTCTGAGCGTTTTAAATAAAACAAGCCACTAATGTGTTACTTAATGTCATTGTAGTCTTATGTAACATTTTAAATATGTAAAACAAGACTCCAGATTTAACTTTTTTTTCGAAAAGACTGCCTTAAATGAAACAAAAATCCTACTATCATCTATTTTAATCATCCTTCATGAGCTGTAATAAAAATCATACATTTATAATCTGTCTGTAGAGATTTTACGACCAAAGAAAAAAAATACTATACAGGGCATGAGGGTGGTTAAAAGTTATTTGCTTTTGCGCCAAAAATTTAATTACTCATTCTCACCACGGTTTGCACTGATAGAATAGTCTCTATTTGTATTGAAATCTTCCGTATTATTAGGAGATGTTTCAATTTATCGTATTTATAGCACCTCATCGCTATCTCTGTGGTGTACAGCGACCTTTTTATGCATTTACATGACGCGAGCAGTCGTTTACGACATTTCAACGGAGACAAATCATCCTGTATGCGGAGTTTCGTTGGACGTGGGAATTCATTGGAGTTGTCAAAGTGCGTACATCCATCTTTGGCTCGTATGATATATGAGTGTTTCGTGTTTTACAAATGAGGAGATGTGTGTTGGAAATGATGGGATGAGGAATATACGAGTTTTAATTTACGAATGCAGTTTTGCAGATCTTTTCTGTACTGAGTCATATGTTTTTAACATATAAGGTACTTTGTTTTTTCTAACGTAAAAGTAGTTTATTCGAACTTTTTTACTCATTTCAATTTTCGATCAACAATCACCACAAACTATCAACAATTAAGGTCTGTAACTCTCACCACAAACTCTCAACAATTAAGGTCAGCTCGAAGGCTGACATGATGATGATGGTGATGATGTAGACACTTCCATTTGGTTATTAATTTATTCACTTGCATAACAGATCAAGACGAGGTCCGAGCTTGGGTCCACTAGAATGGAGAGTTCTTGGATGAGGACTAGCTCGCGAAGCCTCAGGCTCAGCCTGCGTTTGAGTTACCCGCTAGCTAGCTGTTGTAATCTAAGTGCTTTCAGCATTTACAGGTGAAGCTTTAAAAAGCTTGAGCTATAAGAAGGTCCAATAAAAAACTGGGCCATGTTAACTGAGTACGTAAATGAAGTAGACGATTTATGCTTCAGTTTATTGTACGAAAGAACTAATCTTCACCACTATAAGGCGTGCTTTTACGGTTTTATATCATAGGTAAAATGGTTTTTGTTATTTTCAAAGACATTTCTGAACTTAAACCTTTAGAACGCAGGCGATAGCTTGTGCAATGGCATGGAAACATCCCGCATAGTGCTGCTAGAAACGTAGCGTTAAATTCCACTGGATGCATACTAGCGGTGTTCTGCGACTTTGTTAAGCAGAACACGTTGAAACTAAATAAATATTAGTTAAGTTTACTATGTGATCCCTTGCAAAGTTGCCAACAATAACATAAATCCTAAACAAAAATCCGTGACCCTTACAAAAGGTCTCTCAGACCATCCGAAACTTAGCGTCAACTCCCTTAAATTCACTCCAGGGCACTATTGCAGTAAAGGAGGAACAAAATGTGCTATAAGGTTATTATCACGGGTTGTGTGAAAGAGATAAAGTGTAGTATTTATGAACAGCTGCCGCAGGGGTGACGGGGAAGATGGGAAAATGCGGCAAAAATGGGTAGTGACACTTTAGCTAGAAGTTTCTTTTTTTCATAAAAATTTTGCAATGTCATTTTATTTGAAAGTTATTAAAGTTATAGGATAAGCCATGCCATGATTGTACCAAAAATGCATGTTCAAAATATTTATTATCATTAACAACCCTTTGACCTTTACTGCTAAAGGTAGTATTATCTTATGAGTGCGATTTCACGTGATCACTTGCGCTCCTATAGCTACCCTAACAGTTTATACCAGGTCATCCCTTCAGCGATTTGCGCGAAGTAAATATGAAATGCAAATAACAACAATAGCAAACATTAAAATATATTATCATCATCTACGTCAGTCCATTGCAGCTGGGGATATGCCTTCCATAATGTATACCTATTAACAACTGGGCGTCGAGATGATGGTCCGTAGAGATCGTTGTATTTTGGTCGGAATCCATATAAAAGCACCATTGACTTACATACGAATCATTCTCTTACGTTTGGGTACGTTTGACCATGGTGATAGAATCAGCAAATCTAGTTATTATATAAATTACATTTGGAGAAATTACTATCAGACCTCTGTAACTATTAGACAAAGAAATCAGATTTTTAGGATCATTCTACACATCGTGCTATGCTATGGTATAAGTTTTATATCCAGTCAAATTAACTAGACATTACCTATTGTGAAGGTACCAGAGGCCCAATTCCCGTAATTTGACAATTGTCGCAATCCGGTGTCGATCCGGTCCCAGTAACATTACTATCACAAACGGTATTCTCGTAAACTTTCAATTTGACGTAAAATTATTAAAACTATCCCAATAAGACTAAAAACAGAGCAAAAAATATCTAATTTTGGTTTCTTCCATTTTCAGTCGCATTACGAACTATAATTGCATTTTTTGAGTTTACGAGAATACCGTTTGGGATCGTAATGTTACTGGGAGCGGATCGACACCGGATTGCGACTATTGTCAAATTACGGGAATTGGCCCTCTGATACCTCGCCTCATCCCTGTCAGCATCTGTCGCCCTGCATAAGTATAGCCCTAATCTTTATACAGAATGTCCCTTAACTCAAGAATAACTTTGTAACCACAAATTATATACCTACATAATAGCAAACAAATTTTGTACTATGACTTTTAAAAAAAATGTTTGTCTTTCTGTAAAAATTCAAGTGGCAGTTTGGTAATTTTGTACGGGAAGTTGATAATGTTTTATGCAAAAGTCATAGAACAAAGGCTGTTTAAAAGGATGTATAAAATACGTGGTTACAAGATTATCCTTGAGTTTCGAAATCTTCGACACGAAAGACCCAGAGGCTAGGGTTTTAACTCAGTGCCCACGGATGTAAGATGCTACTCTATGACTGAGCTAGGTGCTGCTACTGCTTTGATTAGGTACTCAAAACAAAAATGATTAAAATTATATCTATCAGACCCTTTGCTCAATGGCTGTCTTTCGTACAGCTGGTATTAATCTCCTCTTAAGGCGCAGGGTAAGGAGAATACATGTAAAAGACGTGTTTTTGCCCAATTTTTTTGGCAAAAATACTAGATATAGGATGTGGAAATTTATATATCATGTAACTTACATGTTGAAGTTTTTCCTGTTGTATCTAAATACTAGTTATTATTTCTTATAAACACTAAAGAAAGTTTCAAAGTACCGCGAATATCGCGAGCTTGTACGCATTTGTATTTTAAACGACGTTTTTGTTTAATTTCAAAGTTGGTTTAGTTATTAATAACATTCGTGCCTTTAGGGTGAAGTGTTTTTTTTTTCAAATAGTAAAAAATTAAGAATTACAAGGATTTTTAATGGATTTCACTCTTAGCACCTACTTTTCCATGAGCAGATATTTTGCTCGCAATGATAATAATCTATTTGCACAGGAGCGCAACGGATGGATGTTTAGTCTGCGAGAAGCATTTATATTATCTTAGGCACGTAATAGAAGTCGCGCGAGTTGACGCTAAATGCTCAAGGTCACTTGCCTTACCCGTCGCCTTAAATGGGCAAAGTATAAAAAAAGCATAAGGTTATTATCACGGGTTGGGTGAGAGCGAAAGATAAAGAGTTGTATTTATGGACAGCTGCCGCGAGGGTGACGGGAAAGGATCGCATGTTTCCAGGAAAAATGGGGAAACTCGGCAAAAACTCGGCTAAAGATGGAACTAGCTGTAAGAGTTGAGGGCGAACTTTTGTGTGCGATTGTTCGTTTAGGACTTTTCGTGTATTATAGTTTTTACTGCAGAACGTGCAACAAAAATTATCCATAACTTACAATTAAACCGCAATTTTTTTTGCGGTTCTTGGCCAATTTTTAGTCTAGGTCAATATTTTGAATCATTTTTTAATCTGGAAGTCAATAGCCTATGTTCAGCAGTGGATGTCTTACGGCTGAAATGATGATGATGATGATAAATATTTGAAAAATATTTTAAAAAAAAACCTGTTAATTTGAGGTATGGAAGTATGGACCCTTAAAATCATCACAATTGAATGTCAAGTCAGTAATAACAGTATGGCCAAAATGGCGAGGATTCATGAATGTTAGTTGTGTTTCACTAAACACTTTCCACTGAAAGCTAATCATGATTTCTTAATACAATTTTGCTGCCATCTGGTTTTGTTTTTTCTTTATAGACTTTGACGTTAAAACAACACTGCTAACATACTATTGCGTGCCAACCCCTCTGGTAGTACAAGGTATGTCTTGTTCACAGTTGGCGCGATCAAATCAAAGCCAAGTCGTGCTGACGAGGGTCAGCTTTGGGCTGTCCGGCAACTTCAGCTGTGAGGTCACAGCTGACGCCCCCTCCTTCGCTACTTCAATCGTCTCCAATACAATGGAGGTTGTTGGTAAGGCGTCGTTTTGACGATAAATATTAAATAAGTTGCGGTTTGAATTCCAAAATGCTACCAATTGTGATGACAATGCTTAAAGTAGCTAGCGTAACCTTAGTTTTACATTTACATTTAATAACTCTTTAGTATTTTATCATGTATTGTGCCCAAATGTTTAGCACATACATGGTTTATCTATCTATCTGTCTACATGTAAATTGGTTGTTGAATATTTGCATTAAATATAGTTTCTTTCGAATAGTCACTAAATTAGCACCCTGCGGATGAAAAAACCGAAAAGTCATGTCGGCCATTACTATCTCTCAATCAGTTTAAGGTCTGGTTATATTTAGTTAAAACTAGCTGTCCCGGCGAACTTCGTGCCACCTCAGAATTCATGAATAAAACCGTTCCATACAATAAATATGTTATTTTTATTTTGTGATATTTAAATAGTTATTTTGCTATTCAGGGTGTAGACAAATTGAATATAATAAAGATCATAAAAAATTGTCCAAACGTTCTTAACTTATTAATGATGTAACTAACCAGCCTTTGTTTTAATTATGTAAAAATTAATCACGTTTGACGTAGTTCAGAAAATTATTCAAATTTCACTTACGTTTTATATAATAGTAAATTATATTTTAAATATGAAAGTATTCATATCCCACTTAAAGCAGAATATTCTTCGGTATAACATGCTACCTTCTGAATTAAGTTTTTAATCATAAATTTAGGCCCACTTGCGTATCTCACGATTAGGGAATTTAACCCGAGCACACTAACACTAGCATGCTATTAAATATCATTCTTTAGCTTTCAGTTTGTACGTTAATAAAAACAGAATGATGTCTTAATCTCGTGCTAAGCTAATTCGGTGGTGCGCAAGTCCAACTTAGACTACTCAAAATACCAACCAAAGCATTGGTAATATTAATGGAGTATTTTATTCTAGTTCTGCCGCCGTCATCGCCTTCCATCCACACAAGCCAGCACTACTACACTCCAGGTGACGTCATGAGAGCCAACTGCTCTGCTGGCCCCAGCCGTCCACCTGCAGAACTAGTGATCTTCATCAATGACCTGCCTGTGAGTATAGCCACGTTCATCATCATTTCAGCCATAGGACGTGTACTGCTGAACATAGGCCTCCCTCAATGACTTCCATGTTGGCCGATTGGAAGTGGCCTGCATCCAGCGGCTTCCTGTAAACTTTACCAAGCCGTTTGTCCATCTTGTCGGTGGAAGACACACTGCTATTTCAACAGATTTTCGAGGACGAAAGAACCTGTCAATTTTTTAAAAGTATTTTACTGTTAAAGCTAGCTTTGTCACATCAATGTTTCGGTTATACGTAATATTTTATTACGTTATATTTATTAAATTGCAAAACAACATTTTACACGTTACTTTCATAATAGTAGTCAATAATTTTAAAAATTCCAAGTTAAAAAAAACACTTTAGAATCGCAAGAGCAGAAAAACTGCAGTATATAATTTCAGTCATCTATAGGTACGTATGTAACCCTACATAGCGCATGGCCCGACACGCACTTAGTTGGTTTTTCACAAACCTACTTAATATGTAGTAATAGCAATTTTTAAACATAATTTAAATACAAACCTAAACTTTACACTAAGTATAATAATCAGTGATTGGAATAGGTAGATTGATTTAGGGTTAATGATCTTAAACATTGATGTTAATATGGACATGCCTCCCGGATTTCGGAATTTCTTTGTATCAGTTCTTAAAAAAAAGACATATCCATATTATGTTAGCAATACCAAAGTACATCAAATCAATCTACCTATTCCGCTCACTGATAATAATATACAAAGTTATATATATCTTACTTATTCGTAAGTGAGTGCTGAGAAACTGAAAATATTGAAATAATATTTTATTTTTGTGTAAATCGTTAAAAAAAACAACTTGATAGGTCAAATTATGCAAAATCAGCATACAAATTCATATCTTTGTTTGCTCGGTAATCAGAGGCCCGATTCCCGTAATTTAACAATGTTCACAATCCAGTGTCGATCCGCTCCCAGTAACATTACTATCAAAAACGGTATTCTTGTAAACCAAAAAAATGCAATTATAGTTAGTTATAGTATTAATTATACGTCAAATTAAAAGTTAAATTACAAGAATTAGGCTTCAGATGTGCGTGTGGTTTTAGAACGAAAGAAGATGTATATTTTAGTGTGATTAAAACAAAGATGGGTGACCGCTTAGTCCAAAGTTCTTTCAAAGTTATATAACCACTAAAAGCAATTAAAATCTATCAACTGTTTTACAAGTTAGTTACAAACAAACTATTCGACTTAATTGTTGCTGTTGGGTGGAATAACCTGTAAGGTCAGCTTGAACTAAATAGAAATCAAGATATTACTACAGTTTAAAAATATCTACATTAAGTTGTGATATGTATGATTACATACATATTTTGTGACTTTAGAATTTTACGTACCTACCAACTTTTGACGACCTTCATATCCGAGGGCAAGCATAGCGGACTTGGTCTCGCTATCTCTGATTTCGATTCCCGGTCGTTCAATGTAAAAAAAAACTTTTCTGTATTGTCTTGGGTCTGGATGGTTTGGTACCGTCGTTGTTTCCGATTTCTGTAACACAACTGCTTTGGCTTCTTACTATAGGATCAGAGAAATATTTTATATATTTATTTATTTACTAGCTGTCCTTATTAACTTCGTATCGCCATAAAAAAATTTTTCGTGTTTTTTTTGTGTTTTTTATAGTTATTCTGTTAATTAGTTTGAATACAAATTCAACAAAACAAAAATCATAAAAATCGGTACAGCCGTTCTTGACTTATAAATGGTGTAACTAACCCGACTTTCTTTAATAATACTTAAGATTTACTTTTAGAACCTACGTTTTCTAAATTCAGTCCGCTATCGGTGTGTTAAAAAATGCCCCTGACAAAAAAAATATCTGGCACACAAGGATGATATTAATTCCTTACTTTAATAATATAAAAAATATTTATGCAATCCAACTGCTGGGCAAAGATCTCCCCTAGATTCTTCCATAGATCTCTACCTATCTATCGCTAATAACTCCCAATCCCTCGTCATGTTAACCAAATTTTCACATCGTCTTTCCTTGGGTCTACCTCATTGGCGATAGCCGTCTGTAGGTGCCCATAGAGTGACGATTTGGGCCTACCTTTTGAAAAGCACTATGAACACATGTCCTGCCCAGTCCCACTTTAGCTTTGCTGTTTTCTCGCCTACATCTGGGACACCGGTTTTTAAGCTGATGGCGATGACGCTGTTGCATGATGATGATGAAGGATCATCATCATCATCATCATCATCATCATGTCAGCCATAGGACATCCACTGCTGAACAAAGGCCTCCCCCAATGACTTATCGTCGGGGGGGATTGCTAATAATCGCCACGCTTGGCGGGTTGGCAAGCGCAGTTTTAAACCTTCGCACGAAGACGCTGCTGAAGAAGACGATGAAGGAACTATCAAGTATTTATCTGTTTTTAATTTTTGTTAATATCAAAGACAATAGATACAGATTTAACAATACCTAAACGACCGATAGACCCAAGCCTGAGATCTTTACAGTTTCCACATATGCGGAGAAATATTCGAGATACACGTACATTGGAAGGATTCCAAGCATGCAAGTGCTGTGATGCAATGCACGACCTAGAATGCGATGTTACGATACTGTAATATCAAGTTTGATAGTTTTGTAAAACATTTCTGATAAACGTTCAAAAAGTATGAAATTCACAGATGTATAGGTTACATTGCAAAGGGGTGCCAAATCTTTAGGAGTGGCTCAGAATCAGTAAATCAATCGAACTATGCAAAGAACAAAATTCATTTTTTTTTCACATTTAATTACTCCTATACGCGTGGATAATTAACTTATTCATGAAGAAATTGCACCGTATGTGCACTGCGTAAGGTCCTTGTTGGCTCGCCATACCTACGCGTCTGATGAATGACTGCCTAGCTTTTGTAGTCTCTCTATTGACTTTATTTTCGGATATTTTGAAGAATTTTTTTTTCGTAACGTACGATTATTAAAAATAATAACAATTAAGACACTTTTTTATATTGCTTTTTAAAATTTGGCACCCCTTTGCAATGTAACCCTGTATATCCTGGTAATTTCCCTTAGTAAAGCTATGCTATGCCATATTCTATCGTATCGAGGTATAATAGATACGAAAAGGTACTACACTAAACATTTTAAAAAATAAAGACCTTTTTAATAACGATCGAATAAAAAATATTAGTCCTTAGTACTTGTTTTTTATTCTTCTTTCATCTTGACTTGAACTTCTGCTTCTCACTATTTGTTGTGACATCCTGTAATATTACTAGAATGTATATTTATGTATAATTTTTAAAAGTGCCATTGGTATTGAAATTCTTGTATTCAATCAAACGTTATCACTCATACACAAAACTCACTAACTGATCTGAGCCCCTAGCGTGACCACCAAAACACGATATGAAATAGCGATATATCGACACCAACTGTCAATTTTTTAACCATATGATAGATATGGCCGCCATCTTGAATTTTTATCGAGACAGCGATCATAACAATTCAACATGGCGTCTATATCTTTCATATAAAAAAAATTAACGGTTTGTGTCGATAAATCTCTATATCATAACATATCATATCGTGTTTTAGTAGTCATTCTAGGAGGGGTGGGACTGTTGTCTGATATTAATAAATCTATAGTCTAATACACTACAAAATCCCATAATTTTATTTAAATAAACGCTTTTCATGCACTCCAACTAATTTAACTTTAGTTCCTGAAACAAAAAAGTTGTTGGCAACTTGATTAAAACTTACGAGCAATCTTTGATAATATCTATTTTTAATGCCATGAACTCATGCGGCAGGTTAAAATACCTGATTCTTCAAACAAAGATATACTTATTAAGAGTTAGAATGTTTTTCATTCTATTATAGTTTAGTTATTGTGCATTATTACAATATAATGGTTTTAAATAAAATTTCAACATAGAAAACGGATAGCACATAACATTGCAATTTTCAACCGACTTCAAAAAAGGAGGAGGTTCTCAATTCGTCGGTAATGTATGTTCAGCGATCATTCGTTACTGCGTAGACCGATTTCGATAATTATTTTTTTGTTTGAAAGTTAATACTTTCAGAATGGTTCCATATAAATTTGGTTAAATTCTGATGATGGGATCTATAAGAAAATCATCAAACATTGCATAAACTCCGTACCACGCCAACTGATTTTAGTATCTATCTTACCTATATCTCTGCCAAATGTAGACCGATTTTGATGATTCTTTTTTTAATGAACAGCTTATACTTCAAAGATACTATAATAAAAATTTTTGGAAAAAATTTTACCCCTAAGGGTGGAAAAATAGGAAATGAAATCGGTGTTCAGCAGTTAAATTATGTTTGCACTCGTAAGATTTGTTTTGATTAGGATTTATCACTAAAATGGATGAAATAAGTTAATTTTATAAAAAAAATAAAAACCGACTTCAAAAAACTAAAACGCTAAAAATAATCTTAACACTTAAGTACCTAATCAGTTACTTTTGGAGTCGGTGCCAGTCAATGAGAGACCAATGTTTTCGTTAGCACCGACTCCAAAAGTAACTGATTAGGTACTTAAGTGTTAAGATTATTTTTAGCGTTTTAGTTTTTTTAAGTCGGTTTTTATTTTTTTATAATAGTAACATTCTAAATGTGAAAATTTGTAAGTAATGTTTGTTACTATCTAACTCAATCACATTTTAGGGACTAAACCAAAATGCTGATATTTGGCACACATATGAGTAATTGGTCAACTTTAACGTTAAGAATAAATAATAGTAATAATAATAAATAAATCGTTTATTAAATAATAGGAAGCAGTTAATAATTTTAGTTAGTTAGCAGAATAATTTGATTCTGTTTTCATGGTTCCGTAGAAAAAAAGTTTTGTTCTTTGATTTCATACTAAAATCTGCTTTATCACCTATCACTATCTGTAATAATTAATATTGTAATTAATCTGGAAAATAATTCATTTCTAGCAATAGGTACTAATACCCCACAAATGTTACTTTGTAAACTTGAGGAATAAATTTATTGTATCAATAATCATCATGCATTTTGATACGTAAAAATGTCGTATAAAGAATAATTACTATTTTATGACAGGAAAAGGCAAAAATACTTTTTTTTTACTTATTATTCTGAAGCATTTTGATTTTGATATTTCGATTTCTGGACTGCAGAAATTACTTGTGTACAGCGGATGAGTGAGGCCGCGTATATAACTAAAAAAAAAACTATTTTGTCTTGTTTTGCTGAGCTGGTGGTTATTTTATTTATTTAGACTTTATTGCACAGATTAAACAATCATACAAAATGTGGACTTAATTCCATGAGGCATTCTCTACCAGTCGACCACTAGGCTAAACAGAGACGTTTTGTGGGTGGTGCGATAAAGGCGATACAAATTCAAATGAAAGGTCCATGTGAACTATTTTTAAAAGCATAAACTACATACAGTAAATACCGATATACATAGATTACATAGGACTATTTTATGCTGTACAATAAATAATATCTGCCTATCCATCTACGCAGAAATCGAGGGTAGAAGCTAGTAAACATCACATATACTGTACATGTGTATACTCAATTCAATAAGGAACGCTGCGAAGCCTGTTAGCACGATTGTGGTGGATGTGGTTACCGAATCCACTATCGATTTCACTAGAAGTTATCGAGTAATAGTTCCAGATTTGGCATGATTGAGTTGAAGCGAGAGTAATTTCCGATCCTGAGAGTGTTAAGGTCCCTATGTACATTCAACGGAAGGTCAACCTACCCAAGTTAAGGGTCATTGAACCGATTTTCAACTTTAATTCGTAACATGTAGAGATCAGTTCCAGATTTGGCATGATTGAGTTGTAGCGAGAGTAATTTTCGATCATGAGAATGTTAAGGTCCCTATGTACATTCAACGGAAGGTCAACCTACCCAAGTTAAGGGTCATTGAACCGATTTTCAACTTTAATTCGTAACATGTAGAGATCAGTTCCAGATTTGGCATGATTGAGTTGTAGCGAGAGTAATTTCCGATCCTGAGAGTGTTAAGGTCCCTATGTACATTCAACGGAAGGTCAACCTACCCAAGTTAAGGGTCATTGAACCGATTTTCAACTTTAATTCGTAACATGTAGAGATCAGTTCCAGATTTGGCATGATTGAGTTGTAGCGAGAGTAATTTCCGATCCTGAGAGTGTTAAGGTCCCTATGTACATTCAACGGAAGGTCAACCTACCCAAGTTAAGGGTCATTGAACCGATTTTCAACTTTAATTCGTAACATGTAGAGATCAGTTCCAGATTTGGCATGATTGAGTTGTAGCGAGAGTAATTTCCGATCCTGAGAGTGTTAAGGTCCCTATGTACATTCAACGGAAGGTCAACCTACCCAAGTTAAGGGTCATTGAACCGATTTTCAACTTTAATTCGTAACATGTAGAGATCAGTTCCAGATTTGGCATGATTGAGTTGAAGCGAGAGTAATTTCCGATCCTGAGAGTGTTAAGGTCCCTATGTAAAAGTTAAAAATCATTGAACCGATTTTCAACTTGAAGTCTAAACTATATCAATTGACTTGAGTTATTGTCTGTACTATAATAATAAATTTATAAGTAAATTTAATAGAAGTATATTTTTTAAACCTTGTGTTGACTTTTGAGGTATTATTGGTCGGGGAGAAATGAAATATTAAGATACGAGCTTGATTCCATTATCCGAACTAGGTAAATATTTAGCAAGCCTTAAAAACCATTTTAGGTCAAACTGTTAATATTTTATCATAAAATATAAATCTAAATCCAAAAGTTAGCTGAAAAAAATAGCCAGAATAAGCAACAACTATAAGTTAAAATAAGTTGGCTCGCGGTTGCAAAAACTTGGATAATTATCTTTAACAATATAATACGGTAGTTTACACCACTAATCAATTGACATACTTTTTAAAAACTGTCCTAACGCTACTCTTCCATAATTTGTATGGCGATAGCAAACTATGATGTCACTGTTTACCTAACTCAAGGGATTTGATTTTGAAACAATTAAAAATCGAATTTATATTGTATATGTATTTATAATGTGCCGGGTTATTAGGCCTAAAATAAGATGTCAGTTTCAATAAACGTTGTCTTAGAATTATTTAAGTTTACACCACAAACAAACTAATTTATCTCAGTACAAAAAGGCCCTATACAATTATCCTTAAGGCTGAGGCTATTTCAACCTATATGTTGGTTGTTATTAAATAAATAATCAAGTATTAAGTAAACTGCAAATATTTCAATAAAGTTGCAATTTTGCATTATGCACTATAGTCGCTAAGAGGCTGCAACATATTTGTTTGTGGATTTAAAAAGACGATTCAAAAACAAACGCCGACTCGCATTTTCATATGAACAATACATTTTAATCATCTCAGAACTCAGAAACACAATTAATTTCGTCTGCAAACTCAGTAATACTGTATAACTTAATTAACACAGGATTTACCTCGACAGATTAGTTAGCTTAATTTATTTGTATAAACAGACTCGTTCAGAAACTTACCGTAAACTTTAGATTTCAATACTTTAATATTATGCGAAGCAAATTCAAGTTGTGCATAAACCTAGTTGTTCCAACTGGAATTCTATAGTGGTAAGTTTTAATGCATCCAAAGCTTTCCATTCTGTGGATACTGCTAAGCTTTAGTTTCGTTTCAAAGCTCGGTTTTAGTATTGTACTAGTTGGATTTTGAATAAACTGTCCTTGTTGTATGTTGCAGTTGAGTGATAAAATTTGACGATTTTGAAAAGTGCCAAGACTGTCGGTAGTAAGAGAGAGATATCTCTCACATGTGTCATAACTTTGCAAACTATTCTAAACGCGTCGTGGTCACAGTAAAAGTTATTTTGATTTCACAGTTACAGTTGTACATCGTTTTAATATTAATAATATAAGATATTTTTACTAACTAGTGTCAAGAAGAATGCTTAGTAAAAAGTAATACAAGGTGATTGGTAAAACGATACATTCCTCTCAGGAGGTAATAGAGGAGCAAAATTACAACAACTTTTGCAAATAAACCCACGGTAAATTCCTAAAAAAATTTTTTGCTTCTACATACTAACTACAAGATCAGTTTTTAAGATTTGTATGGGAAAGTAAGTTTTTTTTTAACATTTCGACGTTAGTTAATAACAAAAGCTGTTGACATTTAGCTCCTCTTTCACCTCCTAAGAGGAATGTATCGTTTTACCAATCACCCTGTATATTTAGCGTGAAATAATCTATAACTTGAAATATCTATTTATTTACAAGTAATGTGTGAATTTAAGATGTAAGTAAGCATAATACATACATATTTGTTTAAAACTAACGTGGATATTTTATTCGGTATTTTGATGATACGCGTTTTTATAGGTATTTTATCAAAATGAGGCTTAATAAAATCAGACTAAAATTACGGATCGCTTATGCAGCTTAGATTTCTGCATTAAAGTATAATCATTTTGTATGTGACATCCTGTAATACCCATGTTTATGAATTAATAAATGATATGATATGACATATAAAAAATAAGTATAAAAAAACACTAAACTTAAATAAACGCAAAATCCTAAAATTGTTTTTCACTTGATAATGTCACTTGGAATTAGTAGTCTAACGCTATTTATTTAGTATTAGTACAAAAATATTTAAAATACTTCGCTATGTTATTATTTGGTTTTTATTTACATACTCCAGTTTAGACGATATATCACAAGTCCGATTTCGCAGTGTAGCTGCAACACCTGTATTTCCGATCGCATAAATTTTCATATTCATTTCGTTCGCTTTTCCTTTGCTCGTTAGCTGATTAATGTCTATTCTCTTGATAGTTTATTGGCTGAAACCAATTTTGCTTTGAATGAAAAATAAGAGAAATACCTGTGTACGAGTATTCTTTGTTTGTGAGAGTTAAACAATAATTCAATATTCAGTATTTACTGTTTTGTTTCTCATAGTTCGTTTTGCTTAGTTACAGGACGGCCCGATTGGTATAGTAGCGCGGTATTTCACCAACGGTTCCGGTTTCGATTCCCAGTTCTAGTCGAAGCAGAAAACGATCTTTTCTATATTTGCTCGTGCCTGGATGTGCTGGGGTCTAGATCAATGTCTATATGAGCCAAGACTGACCCAAATACTTTAGCCATTTAACGCGTATTTAAGTAACAAAGTCTAAACTTTCCTAAAATATTAGTACGATTCTCAGATCATAAAAATATCATTGTTTAATAAGTAAATTTTATTAAAAAAAATAAAACCGATTAGGTACTTAAGTGTTAGGATTATTTTTAGCATTTTAGTGTTTTGAAGTCGGTTTTATTTTTTTTAATAAAATTTACTTATTTCATCTATTTTTAGTGATAAATCCTAATCTAACTGCTGAACACTGATTTCATCCCCTATTTTCCAACCCTTAGGGGTGATTTTTATTTTGCAAACTTTTATCATAGCATTTTTGAAGTATAAGCTATTCAATAAAACAAAAATCATCAAAATCGGCTCATATTTGTCGAAGATAGGTAACAAGAACCACAACCAAAATATTATCTGGGTATATATTTGTTGATTTTCTCAAAAAGTTCTAAATCAATTTCGATAAAAAATTATATGGGACTACCTCTGAAGTATGATCTACCAAACAAAAAAAGAATCATTAAAATCGATTAATAATTGGCGGAGTTATCCCGTAACATACATACAAAAAAAAAAAAACGTACAGTCGAATTGAGAACCTCCTCCTTTTTTGAAGTCGGTTGAAAAACTATAAAACACAGTTAAGTTTTGGTGTACTCAAAATTTTATCTAATGAGCTGAAACACGAAGGTTTCCTAGTAATAACTGAAGAGTTCTAACTTACCTTCTGACTCCATCATCAGAGGCCCAATTCCCGTAATTTGACAATTGTCGCAATCCGGTGTCGATCCGGTCCCAGTAACATTACTATCACAAACGGTATTCTCGTAAACTTTCAATTTGACGTAAAATTATTAAAACTATCCCAATAAGACTAAAAACAGAGCAAAAAAATATCGAATTTTGGTTGCTTTCATTTTCAGTCGCATTACGAACTATAATAGCATTTTTCGAGTTTACTAGAATATCGTTTGGGATCGTAATGTTACTGGGAGCGGATCGACACCGGATTGCGACTATTGTCAAATTACGGGAATTGGCCCTCTGATCAGCACGCTGGAATCAACACATTGTATTGTCATTCGAATGTGAAATACTTACAAAATTTTAAAACGATATGTCAGTTAGAAGTAGATTAAAACTACTTCCAAGATTTCATTACATAGTTAGTTACATACAAGTGAAGTTAATATATGTGCGTTAAAATAGTTCACTTTCTTAAAACAATGCGAGTCGTAGGTGTTTGCAAAGTAGCAATTTCTCGTCGTAACTTTTCATTTAGTGCAACCGTTCCTATTTTATAACTATGTTTTCATTCGGCGCATATAATTTTATGCGAGATAAGCTACTAAGCGTGCGTTTATGGCAGCTTGAAACATAGCCAAGAAGGATTTCAATAGCTCTATGATAAAAATAGGAAATGTGGGTGCTTAACCCAAATGTGAAACAATGAATTACTGTTAAATATGTATACGGAAACATTGTATGTATCTTTTAATGGTGTATTATGTCGAGATGTTTTATATAGTGGAGTTACAAAGTCCCCTTGGACTATGGATTGTTTGTTCTGAAGTGATTTTACACTACAATTTTGTATTTGAAATTTTGTTTCTGCCAAATATTTTGTTATATTGGTTGAATACTCTTGCCAATGCCTATTTCTTTAATTAGAATATGTAATTTTTATTGTATTGTATAGTATTTATTGATCGAGGATAATACTTATCTATCGAACTAGGATATTTTTTATGTAATGTTCTGGTATAATTTCCGTTTCCGTTTTAGGGTGAACGTGTAATATTTATTTTTATTTACATAATCAAATTGAAATTCTGAACAAAGTATATAATTTACGACATTTTGTCAAAGAGTAGTTGTTGTTTGTAATTATTATCTCTTTCGATTAACGTATGTTTCATAGGTGTACACCAAAATAACGTTAATTAAGGTTACTTGCAACTTGAGGTATGCCAGGCTTCATACAAAAAAGTTCGAGGTCTTTTTCACCAAAGGGCATTTTAAATACTTGATAAGTAGCGAAAATACAAACCGGAAACTTGTTCTGCCGCAAAACGATCAGAGTTTTATCGTTGGCCAAGTACAAAGTGGTACTAAAACAAAATTACGCTGTAAAAGCAAAATTTTAGCCAAAACCCCGTTCTATCCAAACTTCGGGAATATATTTTTACGCGACCACAGTTTTGCCCATAGGATAGAAACTGTAAAATGCTATGCTAAATGCGAGCCCTCTTGTGAGGACCTGTCGGCAGCTAAATGATTTTGGGTTATTCTTTTTTATGTATAAATGCTTACGATAATTATTCGTATAAAATCTGTTTTTAAAAGATTCCGTAATCAACACGGAACCCTTATAGTTTCGCCATTTCCGTCTGTCTGTCTATCTGTCTATCTGCAGCCTAGCTCATAGTCTTAGTACTAAAAAGTAATTAACAAGAGTAACATAATAAGGCAACAAATGGTGAAAACTATAGGCTTTTTGAATATCTGTTGTCGTAATTTTATATTATTTATTTTACAAGCTGTTTGTTTTCCAATAAAATGAATTATTTATTTATTTATTTATACAAAACTACGGAACACTACACTGCTCGTGGCCTGATACGCAATGATTTGGGCAGTTTTTATAATTTCTCAGAAATAATCAATCAATGATGGTCACGAGTTCAGAATCTTTGAACCAAATATAAAACTTTTTATCGAAAAATAATTCACTTATTTTCCTGTCTATACAAGATTATCAACGATGTTTGTTACTTCTGTTATTTTTGCTACATACAGGGTGGCCAGAAAAGTGAAGTCCAAGATTTTTTTTTTGTGTCTCGTGTTGAGAGTTATCTGAATCACCCCTATGTATGTTCTACGATTTTTCGTAGCTACGCTTTTTTTTAATGAATTTTTGCAACCGGTTCAGTTTTTTTTTTCTTGCCGCTAAATCACTATGAACTGTGCATTTATACATAAAATAAACAGCCTCATAACTTTAATGGAAATTACTACAAAATGAAACTAAAGTTGAGAATTTATGCTAAATGAGTTATCATTTAAATTTTCAACTTTAAATCTAAACTGATAATTTTTTAGTTTCTAAGTAGCTTCAGAGAATGTAGCGCATTTGCGACTCTAAGCTTTCATAAACACTAATAAAAAAGTATTATTTATGGAGTACCTACTACTTTTTTATTAATGGGCTATTTAAAAAAAAACGTAACTCGAAAACTACGAAAAATCGTAGAACATACATAAGGTGATTCGGATACCTCTCAACACGAGGAACCTAAAAAAAATTTTTGGACGTCACTTTTCTGGCCATCCTGTATTATCACTGCTGAGTTTGTCCGATATTAAAAAATGTTTTATCAGCTGCATTATTTCAACGAAAATACACGAAATAACGAATAGCTTTTCATTGACAAAAAAGGTTGCACCGTTACTTTGATAGAACAAAATAACGTACCTAGCTACAAAGAATTTCTGTATTCCCGTGGGTTTTAGTAAATTTTCACTAACCTACTTTAGTTGCGGGCAGCATATTGTCTATTAACTATAATCACTAGTAAAAGGCTTTTGAAATTGAAATTTCCTGCGTTTTATCAAAGCTAATGTGGTTTCTGAAGTCAACTTAACGTTCCGTTGAACTTTGCGAAACAGAAAACGGTCCGGCTGGAACATAAACAACTTTATTAATGTTCTATATCATAAAATGTGTTTACTCGAAATATTTGCTTGTCCTTTCGCGGGTCCAGAATTTTTTTAAACATACGGCAGCTTATTCTTTTGTTGGGCGCGGTGAAATAAAGTATATTTTTAACAATATGTTGAAAATAATTTGTATAAGTAACTTATTTTAAGTACGTAAGTAAATTATTTTTGTCAAAAACAAGAAAAGTGTCGAAGTTGCCACCAGACGGTAAGAAAATAAAAAAAAAACATCTTTAGATCGTAGTTTATAGTTCGTGTTTAAAAACGATTCAAGGTAGTCCGCGAAATATACAATTTCTTAGGTTTTTTTTAAAATAGCTACTCCGGTTTACGTTATACTGAGAAAACTGTTAATAACCTTTTATTATAATTTTACTCATTAAACCAGTCGCTATTTATAAAAAGGTAGAAACTTTGAATTTGGCGGGCTGCATTTAACGATCCCCCTTAAAGAAAAGTTTTTTTTCCTATTGTCAGCCCAAAAAAAAGGTCAAAATTTAATTTACTTACAAAAATAAGAAATACTTTTAATACGTTTAGAATATAATACGTTTACGTTTTTTACTTTTTAAACTTTTAAGTATATTTATTCGTTGTCTAGTCACCTCATTACAAGCTTTGCTTTGTTTGGGCCTGAATAATTAGTATGATTGTAAAAACAATTGAATTAAATTGTTTTTATTATTACAGAATATCATCTCTTCTCATTTTCGAAAAAAATTTTTTAGAGACAAGTTATCCACGCCAACTATCATCAAATAACCTGATTACTTATAACTTACCAAAAAAGGTAATAAAAAAAATGTATTTTATTACCATAATTAATACTACATCATCTATTATAGAAACAACCCTAGTAAGCAATTTTACAATACTTGTGTTAGGGTTTGTTTTGCTCAAGGCCCTTGCAACATTATAAAAATATGTTAATAAAATACATGAACAAGGTGATTTTAGGATGTTTAGTGTACTAGTGTATGTTAGTGTATAAATGTTTGTGGAATATTTGTATGAATATATAAAAATGTGTGTGTTTTTATTGTAAGTGTGAAGAGATGAAGACTATATCAATTCTATTAATTAAGTTTTCGGTTTCTTCGTATGTCAAAGTTTTTAGCCATTGTTCTTATATTTCTCTACACTCATATGTTGTTATGGTGTAATATTGGTAGTGTTGTTAAAGAAATAGTAAGTAATCTAAAAAAATCAAGGAAAGCGTACCCTGGGCTCCTAGGCGATGGATTTGGACGCAACCGAGATTGACCGTATTAGATGATCATAATAAATAATCGAAAAAAAATATTCTTAGGTTAAAATTTTTAATAAATTTTGCAGCTGACTTTATACGCGTAACAAAAACAACTCCGTGTGTTTCCGCTGGAGCTAGCGAATAAAATTTGCGGGCCGAAATGTTTAAATATTCTGCTGTTGATATTTCTAATTTTCTCAAAGGACGTGGGTGGGCTTGAAAGCCCTAATACCATAGTAAAAGAACATAAGAGTATGCCCACTTTTTTGTTACATAATCCTTACAACGTCATCATCATCATTTCAGCCATAGGACGTCCTCCCCCATTGATTTCCAGATTGGCTGGTTGGAAGCGGCCTGCATCCAGCGTCTTCCTGTGACCCTTACCAGGTCGTCTGACCACCTTGTGAGTAGACATCCTTCGCTGCGCTTGCCGGTACGCGGCCTCCATTCTAGAACCTTTCTGCCCCATCGGCCGTCAGTTCTACGTGCTATGTGCCCTGCCCAATGCCACTTCAGCTTGCTTATCCGTTGGGCTATGTCAGCGACTTAAAGTATGTCAGTCAGAATCAGTAAATGAATCGATTTACATGAAAAACAAAACCTTTTTTTTAATCGCCTGTTAAAAAAATACGATTAGTCGATTCAATTACTCTATACCTGGACTGCATAAGGTCCTTGTTGAAGCGGCGTCGGCGTACGCCTGTGATCTCTGATGAATGACGGCGGACTTTTTTTTCGGAAGTAGTTAATGGCCACGTATAATCTTCTTGATTCTAAAAAAAACCTCATTCAAATCAATTAAGTAGTAAGCGTCTTCATGTTCACAGAGAGCCTACTCCATCATCTTTTTTTTTAATCTATTATGCTAAACTAATACCTACAGCATCATTTTTCATGTTTTTCCCATAGAACAACATCCGTGAATCGTCTTTGAATAGGATTTTATCAAACCACTGTCGGTTTCGCTTTGACTTTAATGTGCTTGGCATTTAAGGAAAAAAAAGATTTATCTTTTATACAAAAAAAATATAGGCATGAGTTAAAATGGCAATTGAATTAAAAGTCACATGTATTGCTGCACATCATATACATTTAGGAAATTTAATACTCTGTTAATCGTCTGATCGTGTTAGAATTTGGTTTCTTCTCATAATAAATTGTAAATCAAAAACCCCCGACACAAAAACAACCTGTAACCAGTTTTTTTTTAACTTAGATACGTCGATATGTACCGTCCTGAGAACAATAGGTAATCCTGTTGTATAGTCCTGAGAACAATAGGATTACCTATTGTTCTCAGGACTATAAATTAATTTATAAATATATATAAATATATATATAAGGATTTATAAATTAATTTCGCTACACACACCTATTAAAGTAAGGAATTAATATTGAGCGAGTTACTAGGTACAAGACAATGTAATTATGCCAGTGGCGTTTTCGAGTTCACCCAAACCCCAAAACCAAATTAGAAAAGTTCGTATTCGTAAATTGAATACAAACCGGGAATCGAACCCTCTGCGTTAAAGGAATGCCATGCCACTACGCGTCGAGAGGTCGTCAAATAGTCAGCCAAAATAATTTTCAGTATCTCTTTTTAACCTGTTAGTTCTTCATATGAGACACAATGAAATTTTTGTTCTTACGCGAAAAATGTATACAGTTCTCTACTAAAATGGTAATTAAAAAAATTCTTATTAGATTTGACCTTACCTAAAGTATGTCAAAACTTTTAGTAAGGTCAAAGGTACTTTGTAAGTATTGACGATCCTTCTTAAATCTTTTACTTAGGCACTTAAAGTGTCTTCTATTACAAAGCAATCCTTTCAAGGCGCTATATCAAAGAATAATTTATTTTTTTATTTGATTTAAGTGAGTTTATAGTAAGTTCTATGTTAGTAATTCTATGCTATTATTGAGGCAATAAAAAGCTCATATACATCAAGCTTATTGAAGTCATATTTGTAGTTATAAATTATGTGAGTAAGTTCTTACAAATATAATAATTGATATGGCCAGAACACAAAAATGCTATTATGAAAATATCTAGAAAGAGTTTCTTTTTCGTGAGCAATAATTTATTCCAATCTCGTTTAGTAGGTATAGGTAGTTGACTTTTAAAACAATGTAATTGAGAAAAAAACCGACACTGTTATAACATGAATACATGGACAAAGTTAGTATGTTCGCCATTATAAAATTGCATGTATGATGTATTCTCGCAAATAAACGATTGAATTTGAATTTGAATTTATATTTCAAGTCTACTTTAATCGCACTTTGTGCATAAAGTGTAAAAACTATACGTTTTTATTCGTGTTATCAACATGCCCAACATAATTATCATCTATATTTTATTTCATGCAAAGGACAACTATTTTAGAGCAATATTAGCAGAGCAGAAGCATTCTGAATGCAAAAATCTTTAAATGGCTTTTCTGTATCAATTTAATAAACTTTAATTGTGTCTTTGTTGTACTAAAGATGCGTCTTGGACAAGAAATGGTTTAAATAGAAGAAATCATATGACTTGACTAGTTTCCAAAAGCAAATTTTTTTATGTGACAAAACACGTAACCTCATGGGCGGCTCAACCATTATTGTGGACATTGTAACAAACTTAAACAAAATAAATATTAGCATAAAATTAACTTAACCATTCTTTTCGCAGGTAACACCAGGCATGTACCAAGTACACCCAGCCGCCGAAGGCCTCTTCAGGTCGGAACTGTACGTGCAGGTACAGCTATGGCCAGCCCACTACGAAAGGGGGGCGCCGATCCTACGGTGTGAGGCCAAAGTCGCCGACTTATACAGGGACGACTCTGCGGTCGCGTTGTACTCAGCTAACAGCGACCCTAAGATTGAGAGAGGTTGGTATCCTTATTGACAGCTCTTTAACATCTGGTTTTCGTGTTTAGTCACTTCCTCTTAGCGATTTGTCCTGTTCTTAGTTGGAGTATGCTTGATAATGATCCCAGATGCGACGACTTTTGTCTGACATATCGTGCAGCGCTATACGAAACGAAAGACCCTAACATTGAGAGAAGTTGGTTTCAAAATCGATTTTAGGTATTTAGTTCTGACTTTGGGTAGCTTAAAAGCGTAACGTATGTTATTATTTATATTTCATCAGATACTACTACTATAGTTAATCAGTTACTAACTCTAGGTAACAAAGAGTTGCTAATATCCTAGGAAGGTTCAGAAGAAAAACGTAGTAAAAACTTTGGACTTTTTCAACAATTTAAATTTTCAACTAACTAACCAACTAAGATTGAAAGAAAAAAAGTCAAATAATTATGTCAGTCATCTTTAACATTATACTCTAACATGCCTATCATTAAAACGTGGTTAATATGAAAGATTTATCAGAAGCTACTTCGTGCTAACTGTGCGAAGCCAGGGCGAATAATAGTGATACAAAAATGCGTCACAAAAGTATAATAAACAAGTATTAATATCAATGACAAAAATATTCAGCGTAACGTGAAATAATTAAACAAAGTTATACGAAATGAAACGTTCATTTCAAGGATTGTTAAGAATCAAATATCATTAAGAATATTATTTTGACGAACAATATTGTTATCCGAAATTTCCAGGAACATGTCTCGTTTACAATGTTTCCAGAACATGAAATACTTATTAAAGATTTCACAGGCAGCAGCCTTATTTCATTTATGTTAAGTTCTGGAGAAAGAGGCAGCTCAAAGAGGAAAAACAGTCTTT
This sequence comes from Anania hortulata, assembly GCA_963576865.1. Classification (NCBI taxonomy): domain Eukaryota; kingdom Metazoa; phylum Arthropoda; class Insecta; order Lepidoptera; family Crambidae; genus Anania; species Anania hortulata. The sequence continues at coordinate 2,842,146 of OY756399.1, read as the reverse complement.
AACACGCAGATATTGCAATGAAAAACGAAGAAGTCTAATCCACTGCTAAACATAATAATATAACAATTCTTAATCTGTATTAGAAATCTTTCTATTCATCACAAAACCATTTCATTAACAGATACATTTTTTGAAAAAATATTTAACAAAAAATACTTAATTCATTAAATCAATCTATTGCAACAATAAAATTGATAGATACTCAATGTACTTATCAAATAAAAGTTTAAGCTTTTTTCTTTTTTTTTTCTTACGTATTTTTTTTTCATTAATACTCATTTATTCAGTATATAGGCCCTCTTCCGGGCACTTATACACGTCCCAAAATATAGCTTGACCCTACCACCGCTTCTGGACTACATATCGGCTGGTGATGAGAAGAAACGGCGCAACAAACTCAGTCTCAGTATTGTTTTTTTTTATAAATATGAAGCTGTAAATTTGAAAGAAATGTTTAAAATTAAATGTATTCTCGAAACTTTAATCTAGACAACAGTATTTTTTATATTGCAATAGCTTAAGTACTTTTTATGGCAAATTTTTAAATCGCGTAAAACTTTCGCGGCTGTTTTTTGCGAGTGCGCCTCGCGTTTTTCATCGCAAGACCACAGGCCTGTCATATAAGCTGTCAGGCAAGTGGATAGTGAAATCAACAAACCATAAAATAACAAAAATCATTTTTTGCTATGTGGTGCGGCAAAGCTGGTAGCGTTGTTTTAAAATCTTCATTTTATTTTTGTCTGATAAGTCTGTGTCAGGTGTAATTTAGTTTTATTTCACCAATAGTGCAATGAGCTGTTTTTTTTATTAAGAGCTGTGTAAAAGCTCTTGTTTATTGTACACGAAAACTACAAATAGGTACAACCCGTCGGACATAGCTTTGTATTTCATTCGCACTGCCGGTCGTGAGCTTGCATTTGAATGAATTCTATATTTCAGTATGAAAGAATTCCAACTGTTGAACGATTGTTTTGGTGTTTTTTTATAAATAAACATTTGAAATCTTTACAGAATTTAAAGGACTTTATAAATAATTCTCACTTCGGTTGAACGATTCCCGAAGATCATAATTATTAAATAGATAGATACTCTTTATTGCACATCATATAAGTAAATTACACGATTTTTACAGAAATATTTAGCTGTGATCAAGATAAAACGATAAGTTTCCTGCTTCAATTCTTCTTCCAAATCAATCCAATTCAATTCTATATTGCTTACTAAGTGATAAACATTGGTATTATGTATAAATGCAAAATGACATAAAACTTAGTTATTTAAGAGGTAGGCGTAGGACGTCCACTCACAAGGTGGTCAGACGACCTGGTAAAGGTCGCAGGAAGACGCTGGATGCAGGCCGCTTCCAACCGGCCAATCTGGAAGTCAATGGGGGAGGCCTATGTTCAGCAGTGGACGTCCTATGGCTGAAATGATGACGATGATGATGATGATGATTTAAGAGGTATTGCAAACGTAAAAACACTCTGTTCGATACTCTTTCAGACTATACAACCAAAACATGGAAGTAAACAGCCTGTAGTTTCAGTTATCTATTAGACAGTAAGGCCTTATACGTATCCAAGGCGCCAGAATTTCTGCGTACAAAACAAAACATAGTTGTAATCAATTATAAAAATATACAATAGATACACATGGATAGAATGGATGCCAACAACTGCCTTTAAAAATAATATTTAAATTAGATGAACACTTTGAATATAAAATGTTATCGCCCACTTTTGTGCTGCAGCATGTTCGTAGTGACGTCACACCATTACTAGTTAATGACGTGGATTATGATAATTTTACTGCCTAGTGACGGCGAGCCGGCTCGGACCAGAATCAATTTGAATCCGAAATAGCCGTTTACAGCTTGTAGTCTTTCCAAATGTTCTGATTCGCTGACAGGAACGTAATGAGCCAACATTTACGACTACCAAATTTTAGATGACACTATGGTTATTAATAGCGAGTTGGTTGTATCAATTTCTAACGTAAACAAAAAGCAATTATTGTATATTCTCTGCTTAGTCAATATGGCTTTTATTCTCTCCAGTGAACTGAAAGTCGACGAGTATAATGAGGCAGATTACTGCAGATGTCAAGCATAGCATCCGCATGCCATTTGAGAGAGCATTGGTTAAATTTTCTTTTAAAATGATATGTTGCGGAATAACTGTTTTTCATATTACACTATTAGTAGTAATATTTTCTTCCTATATGTCACGGTCTGCTACTGATTAAATAGGAGTAACCAGTTTAATATGTACGCTGTCCTTTGACAAGATATTGAATTTAATAAAATATTTAATTTAATTCCCCATAATGTTTAATAATAGGTAAAACTCTTCTATAATATTTTTTTGTGTTGAGTCCTCCCAAAACAAATTATAGAAGCCAAAACATAATGTGTTTGAATAAACTCTAATCTAAAAGAAACAATCTTCGGCTTGGTTTATATTTGACGAAGATATTGCGTAACTAATGACTTAGTTATGCACAATTTAACTGCAACTTATTCACAAAAAAAGCATTCAGTCAAATTAAGAACTTTGTTCTTTTTAAAGTCTTTCAGCCATTTCAGTCCACTGCTGGATGTAATCGCCCAAAATAGCGCCAAAGAGCACGATCTCCCGCTTTTTCATCTTGCCACTGCCAGCTCTCTTCATAAGGTCGTCGATCCATCGAACTGAGAGACGTCCTACACTTAGTTTAACAATAACTTGTCTTTCTTTTCTTTCAAAGATTCGAGAACCCATTTACTCCGTTTGCTGGACATAGGCCTCTCCAAATGCATGCCACTGAGTCCGATGCTCGGCTATTCATTTACATCCGCTGCCAGCAGCCTTGCGTATATCATTGCTTCACCTCGTCTGATAGCGCTCTAGGCTGCATTTGCCAAATCTCGGTCTCCATTCAAGAATACGTTTAGCCTATCGGTTATTGGTACTACGGAAAATATGTCTAGCCCCAGTGGGTTTTTCCTACCATATGATTTTAAAAGTGGCAGTCTACTTAATGTTTGCGTTATGTCCATTAAGCAATTTAGTTTTCTGCTAGATAACCTCATTTCTGATTTTATCCTTTAGAGAAATCCCGAACAGACCGATAGTATACCATCTTTACATAGCTCGCTGAATTTCGAAGTGTAAGTTCTAGTCGTACCATTAGTGTCTATGTCTCAACGTTGTAAGTCATGACCGGTAGTCGTTGAACATTTTCGTCTGCAGACTTTGATAGGTGATGAAAAGACTCGACCAAGTTTCTTATACTTAAAAGAGTAATTTAATAATATTTACCTATTAATAGATACATTTACATTTTCTAACAACGTTTTACGAGCATTTAGCACGTTCACCGACCCTAGTCTCCGCCGCTGTTTCGCAACGCGTCAAAGATAAATTTATTATCCCGGTACAGCAAAGCTCTGTTATCCTCAGAGGAAATTGTCTTCGCAAATGACGCAGGAAGCAATAACTCATCGCCCTCAATGCCCTCTTTGGCGCTAATCTTATTAGTTGGAATGGGAGCGGCTGAAATCTAAATGGAATAGCGCGGATATGATCGAGATATGTTGTATTAACCGAATTTATTTGGGAAATATTGACTAGAGGTCACGAGGGCGACTGAAGGTTAACTTGTAAGCAGTTTCTTGATCTTTTTACTGTTAATAGGGTTTTACGATACGATTCACCAATGTAAATGTGACAATTTACAAACTGTGAAACGTTGAGAATAACAACTAATTATTCATCAATTGTCAATGTCAGACATGATTGCGATATTAATGAATCAAGATTCAATTAAATATATAAACATCTGTTCGTCTATCACAAATCAAAGAACCGTCAATGAAAGTTTATATGTGAAAGCGAAATTACTTTAATTAATTTGACTTAAATAAATTGGTTTGGCAAAGACTAACAAAGAAAACATAAACGCTTTATCTCCAAGATAAAGACCTAAAGGTGTAATATATTTAGTTAATCTCGTCAGTGACTTAGATGGGGCCTCCAGATTGGCTTTTAATTATGCCGTATTTGCATAATTCTGATTCTGTTGGATGTTGAGTAGTGTTGTGATTGTAAGTAAACACAAGATGATCGATAAATTATAGTTAATTCTTAAATATGGTTGAAATCTGATGATATGGAGTACTAGAGACCTGAGGTGAAACTTGAACCACAGCTACCACCATCGCTCTAGAACCTCACAGATCAAACCTATTCATCACAATGTAAAACTTTATTTGGCTTAATGTTACTGTTAATTATATCTACAATATTATTATTATGATTTAAAAAATCAGAATTAACAATTGTCAAAAGATAAAATTCTTCTAATTTTCATAGATAGTCATAAATCATCAAATAATTATCACTTTCAATAAACAAAATCGTAAGACTATCGTTTTGTCTATACTTTCGCAACACTAACGCCGCATCAATGTACCGCTGGTTTGCCGCTGTGTGCGTTGAGCCTATAAAGCAAATTAAATTACAAAGGGCTTTCAAAAGCAATGAAGACATGTTAACTGGAAGGTAAATGCGCCCTCTGGTATTAATAGTTGCTAATTTCAAAGAAAATGAACGCTAAAAGATGTTTCCTTTACCTTAAACTAGGCAACCATTATAGTTACTAACAATATTTTAATAGTATTTGTCTTGCTAGAATGTAGTTATTAAAATAAAAGCTTGTATTTTAACAGATTAAAAAAAAGAGGAGGATTTCAATTCAACTGTATGCTTGTTTATCATTTTTTGTGTGTACGATACGCGATATATTCGCCAAATATAAATCCATTTAGATTTTTTTTATTAAATTCTAAAATATCTCAAATTTAAGTTTCTTTTTTACTCCTAGGGGTGCAAAAATGAGGGATGTAATTCATAATTCATTTATTCACTTTCATACAGTAACAGTAGTCCACACAATAAAGGTATAAAAGATGTTCGTTTTGTTACAGTATGACCTACTAAGGCATTCGTGATTTTTAGAAATAATAAAATCTTAAATTAATACATTTTAAACATTATAAAGGTATTCGAATTCTATTAAAAAGGAAAAACATAAAATAATAATCATAACAAAAATAACTAAAAATTGTCACAAAAATTATGTCAAACTGAATAACACGAATGCTGGAATTGATAAATTGCAAAGATGTCAAAAAAAAATGTATGTCAAAGATAAGGCTTGTCTGTCAATAATCCCATTTTAGTCAACTTACAATTACGAGTATATACTACAATTTATCATCAAAGAATTCTTTTAAATTATAATACGATTTGTCAATTAACAACTTCTTTAATACACTATCATACTTTTTACCTTGGAGGGTTTTTATGTAGTTTGGCAAGTGATTGTAAGCTTTGACAGCCATATAATACGGCCCGTTCCTATATAACGAGAGATCAGTGCACAGGTCTAATCGTATATCGATAATTAAGCGTACAAATAAATAGACGCGGATAGCGGCTTTGTTTTAAGCTTTTAAAAGGTTATTGCTAGTCAACGTAGAAATCTATTTAGAGATGATATATCGACTGACGCAGATAAATTAAGCGCACAAATATATCGAGGCGAATCGCAACATTTTTTTTAAAACTATTTAGAGATGCGATAAAAGTGAAAATATTAAACGCATAAAAAACAAATGCGGAAAGCGACTTAATTTCAAGCTATAGACGATACGCTGACGCGGAAAGAATATTGTGTATCAATAAATAGACGCGGATAGCGACTTTGTTATGCTTAAGCTATTGAAATATAAATACTGACTAACGTGGATAAACTAAACGCGTATTAAAACAGATGTGAAAAGCGACTTTATTTTAAGCTATTTAGATATAATTTGTTAAATTAAGATGAACTTAGCGTAAAAACAAACGTAGAAATCGACTTTGTTTTAAGCTATACAAGGTCGCCTTTTATAAACGGGTGAAACTTTAACAGAACTTCTAATTATATTAGAGAAACCGGGCCCTATTATTTTCGTTCTTAAAAACGGGCTAGTTTTCATTTTTATTATTCCTAACAAAAAAAAAAACTTTTTTTTTTTAAGAGCATCCTGTCTAGTCTGAAACGTCCCTACGTTATCGCCTCTGTCTCTCTTATTTCAATCGTGCCCCACTCTTCCCTCCGGGTGCACGCACGGGGCACGGGGTGTTATTTTACGTTGAAATCAAAATAGTTTTTGGCGTTTTTCTCGAAAACAAGCGTATAAAATTTTTCTTTTTTTTTAACAAAAATGATTTATTTATGTTTTTGAAATTGCTTTTTAAATTTCTCCCGTTTATAAAAGGCGACCTTATATAAACATGATGCGTTTAGTTACGTGAATAGACAAAGCGTACAAAAACAGATGCTGATTTGTATTTTACTATTTAAGTTGTTTTATTGTGTTCATAATTAATGTTTTTCTTTTACAGTTACCTCTCCTGGAGCTGCTTCTCACCTACAATTGTGCCAATTTCTGCTCATCGCCACAGTTTTAGTCTGGGCCAACAACACCTAGGTGTGACAGACATCTTGTACCATAAGAGTTCTTGTATAGATAAGCTAACTTTATAAATAGATAGATGTATTTGGCGCAAATCGTGAATTTAAATATAGTTAATTGTACCTAAACGAGCTGATGAATATACCAAAGATTGTAAAGACTAAGAATATTGTTGATTTAATACAAATATATATGTCGAAAGGAGTTGTTGTTTTATTCAAATTTTGGACCAAAATAATTTTTTTATTTAATGATGACCCAACGAGCATTAGTGGTGCGGTGATTCGCATTGGACGCAGATCCCGGATAGTGTTGTTGAACTGTCGATAGTTTGACTATCGATAGTTGACTTTGAAATTCAGTTACAATATCGATAGCACTACCGATGGGTCTGTCGATAGTTTAGCTGTTTTCGATACTATCGATAGGCCTATCGATAGTAGGCCATGGAGCGATAACACTAGCTCGGGTTTTGATTTCGGTTGAGGACAATTCCAAAAACAAACCTTATAGAATTGGCTTTGTTTTGGGTATGATGTGAGACACTCCTGGCATAATTCACTGCCTAGTACTTCGTAACAAAAGGATGTTAATCTTCTTTATATATAAAAATTAATCGCTGTTCGTTTGTCTCGCTAAAACTCGAGAATGGCTGAACCGATTTGGCTAATTTTGATCTTGAAATATGTGTGGAAGTTCAGGGAAGGTTTAAAAGGTAAGAAAATATAAAAAATAATGCAAGGAAAGTAGTAAAACAACTATTTTATTTTCCTATACCAACTGTTCGTGCCTGTCATTTGAATTGACGGAACGAAGTTCGCTGGGTCAGCTAGTTTTCAATAAAAAGATATACCTCAAGACCATGGTGACTGTTGGTTTGTTGTTTGGTGCATATTTATTTATTTAAGAATTGTATGACTCTAACTTTACTAATTTAAATCATTTTCAGAATAATGTCTTTCATACTATGAAAGCATAATTAATAAGTGCAGTGACTGGTAGGAACATTTGAATGATTAGATTAATATCACTCTTGGGCCGATTACTAATACATAGAGCTACAAATAATAAAGATTCTAAAATATGTACCTACAACAAAATTTAATCATTACATACGAATCAAATAAAATATTCTACATGTGTTGTTGCTAGGATAATGTTTCTTTGTGTCGGCAAAAAGTTAGGCTTGACAACACTAGTAGAATATAATGACAATTTATGACATTCTCATGCTATTGTATTGAATGATCGTGAAGCGTGATTTTATTGTTCAAATCCAAATATTATTTAATGTTCTAAATCACATCTCTAGCGTTGCTAAGCTACTTATATTTAGGCACAGAGAAGTCTCTCACTTTGATTTTATTACAAGAAATTTCAAAGTCTAGTTGCCGCGCTACTGATCTGCGACTAATTTATACACATAGTAAGTATTATTTTCAATGTCCTTTTCAATAGTTCGACATAGTAGAGATCCAGAGTGAATCATGTGGTTTGAACTATGTATTTTATTAAAGTTTTAATCAAAACCTCATCATTTTGCCGAGTTTCCCCGTGGCTAAACAGTTGTTAAATGCAATTAGCACAAATTGAAATACAGCACGCAACTGAATTAGTGTTTATCAGTTTTGGTGCCGGCCGCGTGCGAGTGGCAGCTCGTATCGAACTGTAAGTAAATTTACGAATAGGTGAATAAGTACACAACTTACAGTAGGTATTTCAAAGTATTTTTGCAAGCTTTCTGCATGACCTATAGGTTGACTGGCAGAGACTGCTTCTAGTTTGTACACTTTTTATAAATTTGTGCTATAAAGATTTAAATAAATAAATAATAATACTTTCTTATTATTAAGCCTTTGCCACATACCCGGCGGGGCGTGACGGCGACGGAGCAATGGCGCGGCGTGCACGTCACACTGCTGGCGGGAAGGTTTCGCTGACGTTTCTAATGAGACGTTCGATTTTCCCACTATTCATTATAACTATAAATGACTGAAAGGTTGCAAAAATAAACAAATACAGAACGCTACGTGGCTACTATACTTAATAGCCACGAGTAGATTACCATGCAAAAAAACATCTAATCATCCTGTTTACGCCCGACGACAGCGCGTTGCGTCGCGCCCTTTTGTAGGCACGCCCTGCGCGACGGTGCTGTGTGTCGTCTTCTATAGACATGAGTACATTACAAACACTGACGTTGCGCTAGCGTCCCGTCGCCGTCGCGCCCCGTCGGCTGTGTGTCCAAGGTTTTATACAGTAAACATAATAGTGTAAAAGTTCAACACGGTAACGATTGCAGAAAGCTGGAAGTCATGGTCGAAGCCTATGTTCAGCAGTGAAAATCCTAAAACTGAAATGACGATGGTGATGATTTTTAAAGAGGTGTTTGTTTGAAGTAAAGTAATCTCCAGGCAACCTAATTGACCTTACTAGATACTGAGGGGTCCCATGAGAACGTGGGATATAAAAATTTTGTGTCTCGTTCTGCTGAGCTGAGGGGTAACATTAGTTCCTAGACCAACGTTTATAAACCTTCCGAATAGGTTACTTTCTATTTCGAATATGCAAGATAAATATGAACGTATTATAGATGGCACTTATTAGCATACGATGATGAATGAGAAATTTATAAAATTATTCAATACCGCAGGTAGTACTATTAGGTATTCTGTACCGCAGGCCAAGGCCGCATGCATAGCTAATTGACTATGAAGACGAAACAGAAAAAACAATCATATAACTTTTCTGTTGTTCCAGAAAAGGTATACCTACTTATGTCAACATCGAGCTGCATCATTACCTTATTATTCCTTTTAAATAAATTTAGATGTGTTTTTTCGCAAATCCACGGAGGATTTACTTCAATTTTTCTTTTTTTATTGTTGAGAATTCTAAAATCAAACATCGGCTCTAAGGGCCGATTTTTCAAACTCCAAATAATTTTTACCGAGTAAAATTGACGCTTTGACACATTTTCTATACGAAAACTGTCAACATGTCAAACTTATTCTTCAAAGAAAAGTTATCTGGCCATTAAAAAATCAGCCCTTAATTGTTTGATATAAATAATTTATTTTATACTATATTAAGAGCGCGTTCGTTTCGTTTTAAGTCAAAGCCTAGTAAGATTATTGACACAGTATTTATGATTATGATTAGTTGTCAAAGAAATCTGAAATATACTTAAGACAAAAAAAAACGACGTATGCGAAATTTACACCTTTACCACCAAACTTTAGAATTTCAAATTATTTTAATTTTAATTATAATATTTTTACTATGGTATTATTATATGTATAGATTCTTCAAGCATATAAATAAGTACCAATCAGTGACGCAATGTACGTAATAAGAGGATTTAAACTGAACATCAACGATTTTTATTTATACTTATCCACTGCAGATCCGATATATGAACCTATTTAGTAGCAGATGAATAGGTAACTGATGAATCAAGTCCTTACTCGTAATAAATATAGTTAGATTATTCGTAATGGCTTATTCATACCGAGGAAAGTCTGCTGAGAACATGGGTAAGATGTTCTTAACTAAGGATTGCGATCTAAACAAAGTAAGAGGTGCAAAAAGCTAAAGCGACTACAACAGGCACAGGATTACTAAATAAGAAAAAAAACTTTAGTAGATAATTCTGCTGCGTAAATTAAAAAACTTAGGGGAAAGGTTATCGAAATCTTAAAAATAACATAATATTACATGTATCATTTATTGGTAGGAAGTCGAAACTATGTTAAATCTCTTCGTTATCCAGGTGATTGCTTTCCTATAAAATCATCATTAAAATAGATGTTAACATTTGAATTACCGCAGGATTCTGAATTGAAGCACAGTCAGTGTTTTATAAATTCTTGACATCGCAGTTTGAATACAATAATAAACGTCTTTTGTATTCAAACCTAAAACATTTCATATCTTCACCACAAATAATGGTACGTGTAAACATTTTTCGCAAATGAAGTGCGAGAGTCGACGAGTCACAACTGGCGGCTAAATAAAAGGCGGAAATGTAATTAAAAAGTTCGTTCGTTGCTGCCGCTTTCGAAATGAGTCTGCATCGAGTTCTGTCGACTGGTTTTAGGGATGGACCGAAGTGATGCGATAATTATATAATTTTATTAAGCATTTTGTTACTTAGACTCTTATTAGAGCATGTTATTTTTTAACTTCTTACTTGCAAGTGAGCTCACAGAGAAATCAAAAAGCTAGGGCGTTGAATGAGAAATGAATGACTTATCCGGAATACACACATTCGTGTAGTTTTAGTAATTTAATTAAATATTAGTTTATTTTGTTATCAGACAAAAACATATTTCTAAAAAAAATAATACATTAAATAACACAATTTATACATTAATGAAATCATCGTCATCATATCAGCCTATTGCAGTCCACTGCTGGACGTAAGCCTCCCCCAAAAAGCGCCAAAGAGCATGATTTCCCGCTTTTTTCATACATCCACTGCCAGTCATCTTCCTAAGGTCGTCGGTCCATCGAGTTGGGTCCTACGCTACGTTTGCAAAGGCGCGATCTCCACTCGAATCGAGAACCCGTTTACTCCACCTTTCTCGGTTCTGCGATTGTCAGTCAATGTAATACTGTTTGCAAATTAAAATTATAATAATTAAATGATTTACAGATGTAACATAAAGTAAAAGACGTTTATTTGCAAGTAATATGTAAGAAAATAACAGGTGTTGTTACAATGTACAGACATTTCTAAAATTCATTAACATCCAAGTTTTGTAATTTTACAAAATGAAATGGGCAACATAATATATTTGTAGGAATTTACAAAGTAATATGCAGCAATGTCGGTAGAGGAATCTGAAGTAATTAGTTAAAAAATCAAGCTAGTTTATGTCTAGAATTATTCCAACTGTGAGCGTAGCATCTCCAACCTGAAATTCGGTTAGTGACTAATTTGAATGCCATAAATTGAAGTTCATTTCAAAGGTATATTTAAATAGTAAATATTAAATTAAATATTGGACAACATTACATACATGCTCTGATTCTATGATAAGTAGCTTAAGCACTTGTGTTACAGAAATCAGAAACAACGACGGTACAGACAATGGCAGGTCAACCTACCACAAAACGTCAAAATTTCTCAATTGATAAAATGTAAGACTTAAAGTTGAAAATCGGTTGAAAAAATTTGACGTTTTATGGTAGATTGACGTGCTGTTGTCTGTACCACAACACCTAGATTCGAAACAATCTTACTTTCATCCTCCATCAGACCATACGGGGTTACTCTGCCCAACTTTCTTTGTACTTCATTTCTAATAAAACAACATCTTTCTTCAACATCCATTTTATTTATACTCCTGCTAAGTTTCAAATAACAGTAGAAGTCAGGAATCCTACATTATCGAATATGTAGGATTTCTGACTTCTACTGTTATTTGAAGCTTAGCAGGACTTTAAATAAAATGGACGTTGAAGAAAATTATGGTTTTTTATTTTACAAATGGGCAGAGTGACCCCGTATGGTCTAGTGGAGGATGAAAGTAAGAGAGGAGAAAAGTTATGAGGATTTCGATGGGGGGTAGTCGAACGTAAAGCATGGTCGATCTATTTTAATGGTTTCTATTTATCATTTAAAGAGCTTTAGAGTGCAAGTTTGGTGTAGTTTGTGGTCTAATGTTTGGTGAAGTGGTAAAGACCTGAAACTATTGAAATATCATTGTATTTAACGCCGCATCGAGTGTCAAGTGACTTGTCTCAAGACAACTTGCTTTAGACCCGATAGCGTCTTGAAACCTGCCTCTACGGGAAGAGTAGCCTTCACTGAATCCAAGAAAAGCAATAAAAACTAAACACCCGTTATTTATTGTGAACACTATATCAAAAATACTCGACATTGGGAGAATCACCGCTCTGCATATAGAGCGGGATAAATCCATAATAAAAAAAAAAAAAAAAAAAGACATATTAGAACGAATACTGCTGAATATTTTACGATGTATAAATATACATAAAATAATTAGTGTTGTTGATTTAATTAATATAAATTTCATTTAAGTACTCGATACAAGATAGAAGCTTTTAAGTAATTACGCTCTCGTTAGAATTAATTATAATTAACAAAATTTCTGATCAATCATTGAAACTTCATACAGGTTACAGGGAAAGTCGTTCATTATATTGAAGGACATTATTATCCAGATCATTTCTGATCGAATTGATCCTACAATATGGTATCCGAAACCGTTATGGAGATATTGAATTTTAAAAATATTTTTTATAATCTTTTTTCTTTTGGCTTTTCTATAGATTTTTTTGCGATTGGAGCGACTTGGGCCCGTTTTTTTTTATGTTTCCAGTTAGAATATATGTCAATTAATAAAAATGATCAACAAAAACTGAACCTATTACTAACAGCTTCATAGTTTTATGAAGCTGTTAGTAATAGGTTCAGCATTAATAGGCTCGACAACGGTTGAAATTAAAGAATTTTCACTAATTTTTTTTAACTTTGAAGACCTTTTTTTAAAAAAAAATATGGTACTTATCCTTTAAGTAATTTTAAAAACTTCTACATTTTTTTAGCTATTGATACTCTAACTGATGGACTAAATAGAATAATCTTTTTTTAACCCAGGAAACTAGCCTATTTTGACAACCGGTAAATCACATGACACTAATGTCAATTTCTAAAGTGTCACATGATTTTCCAACTGACAATTTGTTATCGAAGGGTTCTGAATCGGGGGCCTGAACTAGCGCACTCCGCGAATGCGCAGCACGCGAGCAACTCTCGCACTTTACTTTTTACTGCAACTTGCAAGTTTCGTACACTAGTTTGATTAACGATGCCTCGATAATCAAAACCTCGATGTCCGTAGATGGTTTACTACATTGTCACCTTGAAAGATCAATAACCCAAAGGGTTACTATCTCGACCGGTCTTTGCCTGGACGCTCGTTATCTCGATGGGTCGTTACCTTGAAATGGCATTTATACGATTTTGTGTATAACAGATTGTAGCTAAAATGATTGTACACCGACACCGACGGATAAGCGAAACGCGAAGGGTAATCTTGACGAAACTCTTCATGCAAGCATCGCAAAAGGCACGCTCGCCGCTCGCGCGCTGTTTGCGAGAATGCAGTATACTTTCATTCTTGATAAATGAATTTATATCACAAACACAACGATCTCAAAGACGGCCGACTGATGAGTCATCGCGGCGCCTTTGTTTACAAATGCTTAAAACCTGATGCCTGACGCGTTCTTTGTTAAATTTTTAGTGTGGTAAGTCTGTCTCAATCTTCCTTCTAAGTAATTTAACGCAGCAAACAAAAATAAGTATAGAAACCGGCTGGTGCAACCCCATTGAAAAAAACACTCAAGTGCATTTTAAGTACGGTACTTACATGTTTGTAAAAATACCCGCAGCAGGTGTGTCAGCCCGGGAAGGGATATAAATAAGAATTTTATACACCCCTTTCTAGACCGCAGCTTTTGAGTCTACCGCATTAATATCTAATGTGATATTTATCTGTCAATCAGGATTAGGGATAATACGACAACTTAATTCTACGTATGAGATATTGCGTCAGTATTATACGCGTACTAATGCACTAATACCCATGATATATCGTGATCATATCCTGACAAGCTGCTTGTGAATAGAAAAGGCGAGGCTAGACAAGAATTATTCGGCACACAATGTAATTATAGAGCTAGACTATTGTATTTCAAAACGCTTATAACCTTTCTACCCACTTGGAGTACTTATTACCTTATGCGCCGTGTAATTTTTAATATGTGAAACCTCTGATTCAGATTCTGGTTCTCAAATACAACAACTTTTTGTATGAGACCAACTGTAACACTGCAATCATAAAAAAATCCTCATCTTCATACTAAAATGTGCAATCAGCTCATCAAGCGGCCCGCATCCAACGTCTTCCTGCGACCCTTACCAGGTCGTCTGACCACCTGTGGACGTCCTACGCTGCGCTTGCCGGTACGCGGTCTCCATTCTAGAACCTTTCTGCCCCATCGGCCGTCAGTTCTACGTGCTATGTGCCCCACCCACTGCCACTTCAGCTTGCTAATCCGTTGGGCTATGTCAGCGACGTTGGGCTATATCTATCTATATAGGGTGTAAAAAGTACGAGTAAAATTTTTTGAGGGTGTTTTAGAATCTAGTCTATAACAGTAATATATTGCTAAAACCAAATTATGTGCCTTAATCTCGTCCTCATTGTGTACAATGTAGTACGCACTTTTTGCTACTGCACTGATTACAATCTTCAAAGTTAGGCGCGTGCTTGAACGCGTCAATAAACTAAAAAATAAATAACCGGAACGTGCCCGCACCGTCACCTATCAATGTCATCTGTCACCTGTCAATGTCATTGTACTTTTTTGTACACAGCACTGAAGACGTAAATATTTAGAATAAATTAGTTTTTTAACTAATTAGTGATTTACAGCTTACATACAAATGCAAAAATCCAAGAAGAAAATACGGTGATGTTTGTGTAAAAGTATGGTGGCTGGAAAACAAAACTTGTCAGTTGAATTTGTGAAATTGTTGGACCGATACCTCGGCTCAATTATTACGATTATTACGATTTCTATCACCACCACAGCACACTAAAATATAATATCATCACCATCACCATCATCTCAGCCTATTACAGCCCACTGCTGGACGTAAGGGAAGGACGCAAAGAGCGCCAAGGAGTACGATCTCCTGCTTTGATACAAATGTATCCAGCCATAATCCTGAGTTCGTCGGCCCATCGAGTTGAGAAGCGTCCTACACTACGTTCGCCGAGACGTGGCCTTTGCTCCAACAACATAATCAGCCAGAAATTAATCATGAAAACAAGGAGTGTGTGTGACAGAGTGGCGTTATTCTTCAGCCTGCAAACGAGACAGAATGAATGACATCGGAGCTTTCACGGGAGGTTGGCCGTGGTGATCATTAAGTTCATTCTAGTTGTCTCTCATGTCTCAGAATGAATGACATCGGAGCTTTCACGGGAGGTTGGCCGTTGGTGATCATTATGTTCATTCTAGTTGTCTGTCATGTCTCCGAATGACTCCACAGAAACTGCTCTGTACAGAAGCACTGGCCTTAACGATGGAGTGGCCAGTGGTTTTTTGTTCAGTCTGAAGCGTCTCCTCGAGGTATTCCTCCTGAGACGTAACATTATGGCTCTAGTCTTCATGAAGAGTTGACCATGAGATCGATATAATGTTGCACCAGAAATATACTACAAAGGATCTGTAATAGCATTAGGTAAGTTATTAATATAATAAATTTATTCTAGCGCATCATATGTACCGAGAGAACAATTATTCCTCTTGTCTGTCTCGCAGCAGAATTATAACACTTCCACTTGCTTTCACGAGGGGTTAGCTTGTGGCTTAAAATTTTTGTTATAATATTGCGGGTCTGCAAATCATCTTATAAGGTTGACCAGAGACCGACTTCATCAATTGAAGTTGAAAATATAGTCGAACACAAAGGTATCAAGGCGATACATATCTTCGAATGCCACTGAAGAAAAAAAGAGAGGAGGGAGAATATGGGTACCGAGACCATGAGGTAATGCCCTCCGTCTTAGTAATTTTTTCAACTTAACACTTTGACTCTAAGGAGGCTATGAAAGAAGCTCCTTTGCCTGCTGATATTGAAGGCTCAAGGAATTCTGAGTACTTGTGTAAACAAGTCACATACTTACCTAGACAATTTCAGTCTGTTTATAAAGATTTTAAGTTTTTAATAATTTCATCAGTTGTTAGTATTAAATTGGGCCTTTGGCAACCATTAATGGTACCAAGACAATCTGTTGGTTTCAGATCTGCTTGTCTTATTCTGCCCCATTTATATACATACAAGTCAATGATAAATAGCGCTTTTACAAATTATGGTTTATCTCGGTGTGGATTTCCACAAGTATATAATTGAGGTACTTCTTGATGTTGGCCCAAGAGGGCAAGACTTTATAAAGCATACCATAGAAAACAACCTGTTTACTCCAATAGTTCATGTAGTTATGACCATATTAAGTTTTTTATTTTTTTTCTCTTATATTTTACTAAAAAGCTTAAATAAATAAATAAACATTACTTGAAATTGCTAATTGATATCTGTGACTTAAAGATCATTAGTCCACTTGATTCGTGAAGTGCCTTAACGTAAAAGGTCCCAGGTTCGATACTCTGTTCGAATGACCCTGGCGAGATACATTGTCTTGTACCTCGTAGTACAGGGAAGTTGACTCCTTGTTTGGAGACCATGACAAATTCATGTTGGCTGGTGTATGTTTGTATGTTCCTATACAACTGATATGGTATCCCATTTGTGTAACTTATAATATTAGATCTGGTCACAACCGGGTAAACCTTAAATTCTTATAGTATCAAGCTTAATTCTCAAGATTCTATAATAATCTATGAAAGCAATTAAAATTTAACACTGTTACTGACTTAAGGTTATTATTCTAGCTGATCGCCATGGCTAGTTAGATTATTTCTAGTCTTCATCAAGTGTAAATAATTTCTCAGAAAATTTATAAATAAAGACACACTCAAGATGAGTCTTACTTACAAATAATGTGAGTGAAGATCACTGTTACAGATATGGAAAAATAATTCTCCTTGTTAACAACAAGATAAATATTACCAAAATTAAAAATTATACATATGTTATATTCCAATATTTTCAGTCAGTAAAAACCCATGGAAAGATTTATGCAGCTTTATTTACAGGCAAAAATGTCGCACCATAATTGATCCTTATGTACTTGTCATAAGGTCGAAAACCAATTATTTTAATTTTAAAGTAGGTACCTGCTACCTTTGGAAAAGTAAGAGAAATTCAAAACTAGACACAAAGTTCCAATGATAACTTGAATTTTCAAATCTGACCTAAATATATTTTTAATATGTTTTTGTTATAAACCATATATTTCCAGACATTTTATCATTTGTGAAAATGTTTGATACCTAAAATTGAAGACAAAGATAAATAATCATCCAATCATTAAATTATCAAGATACTAAAGATAGTAAATAAACTTAATTATCCCAGGTGGATAACAAAGGTTCATATTTAAATAGATGATTATAATAAAATATGATTTATTAAAACATATTAGAAAATTAAAATTGTATCCATGAAACTATAAACTTCATAAAAAATATACTACTGACTTAAAATTATTATTTAAATTAAGGCATGAATCTTACAATTATAATTGAAGTTTGTCAAGTACCTATGTAAGTCTATGTATAAATAATTTTATTAGATATTAAATTACCATGTAAAGCAAAAATGGAGATGATAAATAATGACAGAAAATTTCTAATGAACTTAATTAAAAAAAAAAAAAAAAAAAAAAAAAAAATGGATGACACGATAGAGGCATTGATCAGTGGCAATAATTAAGGCAATGCAGGCAATAAATGTTGCCTTACCTTGTTATTGGACTAAAGCTGTAAGGCTGCTACAAGTATTTTGAGCCGGAGTAAACTTTCTATCTTATCCGATGTGATGTATTGGTAAATTATTACTTATTTAATTTTTTATTAGCTTTACAAGAATTGACCAGTCATTGAATCTTTTTCTAAATAAGTATTCCGACTGTTTGATTAACTTATTAATATACCCTACCAGGGATCCACACATAAAGTGCAGGAGTCTCATACTGATTTCCAGCCATATAAGTGTAACACATATAACAGTTTTCTAAGAAGATGAGTAAAAATCAATCTTTCTCAGTAAAGTAATGTTGAAACTATTGTCAACAAAATAGGATCCCTACTGGAACAATACTGGTAGTATTTGTATATAATTTCCTTATTTATAACATATAATTAATGAAAGATTTGCCATAGTAAACATCCATATTATTTATTTTAGTTTCCTTTACTTTGGAACTACACCTTGAACAGGAGTTATTAAGAATAAGACTAATTTATTTGCATAAAAAATTGTATTACAGACAATGATAACTTAAAAGGTTACTAGATTTTCTTATTATATAAAATAAAATAAATCTTTTCAAAAGAAATACAAGCTTAACTACCTACTTGCACATCGATAAATTTACCTTGTTAGGTAACCATGTACTAAGTATGTACTACATACTACTGGATAAATGAGACGGATATTAATAGTTCAAAGCATTGGCTCCATTTCCATGACAACTTATTAAACTAGCTGTTGCCCCGCGATTTCGTTTGCGTGATCTCTAGTTTATTCGTAAAGAATATACATACTTAATAGCCAGGAGAATTTATTTAAAACTTTATTGCACAAAGTTAAAAGTGTACAACAGGTGGATTATCAGTCTCAGTCCCAGCAAATCTATAAATTCATAAAGACATACAGTTTTAACAAAAATAAAAGAGTATTGCAATTAAAGTAAAATTTGCTATTTATGATTTTAGAGAATTCCTACACATTTTTTGGCCCACCTGTATGGTATAAAATAGGTACAGGTTTGTGTCATCAAATGGGATGGGACTGTATCAATATACATGGTTGTATTAGCATACGGGGTTATATCATCATACAGGGTTGTATTATCATACAGGGTGTATCATCATACAGGGTGTATCATCACACAGGGTGTATCATCATACAGGATTGTATCGATATACAGGGTTGTATCGATATACAGGGTTGTATCGATATACAGGGTTGGTTGATTAATTCCAATGAATTAATCAAACAACTATATCCTTGTTAGATAAAACTTGAATTTGGCATCTACCAATAGATAGTTAATAAAATAAAGTTTTATCATGTGCTAAGACTTTAGCAAATCATATAAATGATCATAATAAATGTTTATATTGCTTTGTCGACACAACTTTCCTCTTTGAACATCTACATTGTACACAATGAGGACGAGATTAAGGAACATAATTTATATGATCGGACTAACTTACCTAGTGACGTCCGATCCTCAATTATGTGAAGTAATCTCGTCCTCATCCTATCCCCAGCCCGACCCAGTTAGTATGTATTTATCAATCCTTAAAGTACAAAAAAGATTATATGCTATAAATACCTACCTACTACTTAGTTTCCCTTCTTTTTGAAAGTTGTGTCCAGTTTTATCCTTTGAAATAATGACATTGACAGGTGACAGATGACATTGATAGGTGACGGTGCGGGCACGTTCCGGTTATTTATTTTTTAGTTTATTGACGCGTTCAAGCACGCGCCTAACTTTGAAGATTGTAATCAGTGCAGTAGCAAAAAGTGCGTACTACATTGTACACAATGAGGACGAGATTACTTCACATAATTGAGGATCGGACGTCACTAGGTAAGTTAGTCCGATCATATAAATTATCAAAGACTAGTCTTATATCATCATTTCAGCCATAAGAGGTCCACTGCTGAACATAGGCCGCCCCAAATGACCTATCATCGGGGGAATTGCTCGCCACGCTTGGCAGGCGGGATGGCGAGCGCAGTTTTTTGTAATATTTCGCACGCAGATGCTGCTGCCCATCTCGAGCTACAAGAATCAGTCGCCTCTTACGACACGTGGGGAAATTGATTCTTTACGGCCGTCCCCACACGGCACTTCCTCGGTCTAGTATACTGTTTTTTTAAAATTAATTACAATGGATGAACAATTTAACATTTTTTTTACAATAGATTTAATAAAAAAATCATCATATTCATGACTTGATCCTAAACCACCTGTAGGTATGGATGTATCAGGTAATATTAAAAGAAAGGACTTAAACATTTATGGAACAAGAAAGAATCTCCATATTTTGTAAAATAGTCTAGGAATTTGTAATTTTATAAAAAAGCATTTTTACGTAATTTATTCATCACCTAAGCATAGACATAGTTCCTTTTGGTATGCGATTTATCGAACAAAATAACTTTTGTTTTCTTTTCGTGACAACGTATTTTAAAAGGTTTGCTACTTTATTTCAAAAAAATATCCCTATATTTTTTGTACATAGTAATAAAAATACAAAGAAAAATTTAATGGTATCTACATTGCTTTGGTATTTTAATAATGTTGGTTCAGGACTTCAGGAGAGGCTCATAATATTTTGATTTAGTCTTAAATATATTCCGTCAATGTTTTTCTAAAATATTAGTTTAAGCTCTATGATAAAAGCTTGAAAGAGCTTTGTATCAACTTTTGAAATTCTGCTAAGATGCTTAAAGGTTCTACTAACAAAAGATTAAGTCCCTATCAATCTATTTTCAGTTCAAAAATATAAAAGTAAACTTATAAATGAATAATTTAGTTAAAATTTGATCCAAACAATAAGTTTCAATCGCCATTGCTTGAAACAAACTCAATCCATTTAGCATTACATGCAGTGAAGCAGTTATGTCTAGCTAAAACTAGTAAATTCGTTTAGGTACGAAGTATAGACAAATTAGTGCAATACACGCCACATTATCATTAGTTGTTTTAAAACAAAATGAAAAACAACATTGCCTATTTAGTAAAGACACAAAAGTATTTTGCATTTGTAATCAATAATACTATCAACGTGCTGCTCCACTTTTGGCAGTGTTTGTTGAAACTGTTCTTAAGCGTAAATGTCAATTCAATTAAAGTGACAGTACCTACTATAAGCAGAAACAATCACATGTGTCCAACTCACCTGGGTTCTACATACCTAAGTACATTAAATTTTATCGATTTAGCTTTCAAAATTTCTTAAATCTTCATCATCATCAATTGATTACGTCATTAATACTAATATTGTATAATGGCTTAATAACTTTTAAACTAGTCAAAAAAAGCAGATAAGGAAGGCATAAATGGATGTACAAAAAGAAGGATAAACTGAAAACAAAAATCCTGGTAAAGCCTGGCTGGTTTTGTGTGAGTAGTAATATTCACAATATAAGCTAATAAAATAAATATTTTATCAAGCATAAATACTCGTATTTTCACTTAAAAAGTTGGGGGTATAAAATCCAAGACATTGATGAAATAACGCTGGCATACTAACAGCTATAAACACTCGAAGAAAGTCGCCAATATAACTATTTTCTCCGTAGCTTAGTTGGTAAGAGTAAGCGCCCGGAAAGCGAAAGGTCGTAGATTCGAATCTCACCAGAGGCACTTGAATCATTTTTTTGAAGTGAAAATATTATCCTTGACAATAAAATACCATTATTTGTAAATGCAAAAATAAACATAAACATACGCCAGACAACATACCAATTGAGTTGGCCTCGAAGTGAGGAATTAACATCCTTGCTTTATGAGGAAAAAGACAACAACTTGTGCACGGGAAACTTTCAGCGCACCCAGATCCCAGCCAATTTCAAAAATTTAGCCCTGAAGTGACCCAAACTGAAGTTATGGCTGTTAAAATGTTGACCACTAGTTGACTGGTAGAGAATGGTCCTTGACAATAAGTCTACCATTTGTACAATTACTTTTAAATGTACAATAATTATTAAAGTATACATAAATATATTAAATAGGCGTCTATTGTCTACGCAGTCTGTAGTACGGAGTCAGCGGCAATAAATTGCTGGAACTAAAGCATGTCGCCGTCACATTTAACGATTCAGCTACTATTCTTTAGACTAGCTTGTTAAAAGTCGAAGGACGAATTGCTTTGCTTTTGATGTACTAATTTTATAAAGAAAAAGAGAAATGGACCGTTTATTTTAAAGTAACCAATAGTAATGGCTATTAGCCATTCTCTGTCCCTAATGGTTAATATAGATTTTCTGTTTTTTTGCAATTGTTTAAGTAATAAAAGGCAGGGCTAGCAAGCCACTTTTAATCTGACTTTAAATGATTGTAAAAAGTGCAATATTGTAAAGATAATCTTTTTAAACTTATACTTAACTGTCTTGTACTCGTTTACAAGCTTCATTTCTGTATAACTAATAGTTTACTATACTAAACTAATAAACTAATAACTAAATATTGAACAACATCACATACATTGCTCTGATCCTATAATAAGTAGCCAAAACACTTGTGTTACAGAAATCAGAAACAAAGGTACGGTAATGGTACCACAATACCCAGACCCGAGACAACATAGAAAAGTTATTTTTCTACATTAACCGACCGGGAATCGAACCCTTAGAGATAGCGACACCGAGTCCGGTATGCTCGCCTCTCGGCTACGGAGGGCTCGGCTATAGTAAGTTAGTCGTTAGTTCGTCAGAAATGAAGTTATACTGAACTGTCTTGTACTCTTTAACAAGCTTAATTTCTGACTAACTAAAAGCTTTAAATAGTTAGTTATCAGTTTGTTAGTCAGAAATGAATTCATACTGAACTGCCTTGTAATCTTACAAGCTTTATTTCTGTCTAACTAAAAGCTTACTATAGTTAGTTAGCTGTTAGTTAGTCAGAAATGAAGGTAGACAGCTTTTAGTTAGTCAGAAATGAAGTTTGTAAAAGAGTACAAGACAGTTCAGTATAAGTTTAAAATATTATCTTTACAATCTTGCACCATTCACAATCATTTAAAAGAAACCTCAATTATGTTAAGGCGTGACGTGTTACACTTACCTGTATTCTTTCAATATTTTAAAGTTCTTAAGACTTTTAAAATCAAATTAGAACAGCTTTAAATTACTTAGATTTTTATGTCTCACAAACACGCGTAGTCACGATTTTTACGTTAAAATAGTACAAAGGATAAAATTCTGAATGTGATAGAAAAGATAATTTGCCGGCGGGATGGAATGAAAATTTAAAATTTCAAGAATAACGTCTACCACGCCTCGCTGATCAAATACATCGGAAATTCTGCTCTCTCGATGTCGAAAGTGCTTTTATCTTATCTTTTATATACCCGAGGATCGTTAGGGAGAACTATTAAAGAGAAGTGTCACGGTTTAAAATAGGAACGACGCTCCGTGTAGATAACAATGAAAAAATATATACTATTAACTGTACTGAGCAAGCAATATTACTACGGTATTGAAGACTTGATACGTACTAGGTAGCAAATGATTTTCAAGTCTGTTGTATCTCGGACGTGAATTTAGGTTTGCCGATTTGTAAGATATGTAAAAATATAATGTAAAAATGTTATTGGATGACATACTATGCAAAACTGACGGCCGATGGGGCTGAAAGGTTTTGGAATGGAGGCCACGTACCAGCAAGCGCATCGTAGGACACACGACCTGGTAAAGGTTGCAGGGAGCCCCTAAATCGTGCTTCTAACCGGCCAATCTGGAAATCAATAGGGAAGGCCTATGTTCTTCAGTGGAGGTCCTGTGACTGAAATGTAAAAATATATCACCACCAACAATGTAAAAATAAATACCCACTGGTACACAGAAAGAACAAATAAACTAATACGGTTGATTCTTCATGTCTAAATTTGTGAATCAAATAATTGACAATACTTTTTAAATTAGTATTTAGTTGCATTTATTCGTTTGTTTCAAGTTATGTAAGGAGGCTGTAAAGTTGGAGGAGCAATTTTTTCATTTATACATTCTATACTTTTTGAAACTACTAATAATAAGTTATTATTCCTGCCTGACACAATTAACTTTTTAACTCTTCTCTCGATAAAACATTTAACTCTGAGGTGCAGTGTCATAAAAAGGGGAAAGTGCTGAGGGAAAGTGCGCCATTATGAAAAATGACGTTCTAATTTCTTCCGCCATCTTACCAGAGACACTCTTTTTTAAATATGCCTTAGTGTTGCCATTAATTTAGCTTTTTACTTGCAAATGAAAGTAGGTTTCTAACAAGATTGAAAATTGTAGTGCATAGAACAATTACATAAGATTCTGATAAAATTTTGTGTTGATAAGAAAAGAAGTACTAAGTACAAACAAACTCGTTTATATAATTTTTGGCAAACTAGTTTCTGTCTGCGACTTCGTCTGCGCAGACTTCAGAATTAAGTCAAAGATATATCAATAAATATCCCATTGCAACACAAAAACGAAAAAAAAGTGTTATGAAATACTATAATATGTGTAATATTGTAATATCGACTTGCGCTTTATAAGAGCGGTCCGTACTATATGGCCGTCAAAGTGCATAATCATTTGCCAGACTCTGTTAAGGCCCTCCAAGGCATCAAATTCGATAAAGAGTTGAAAAAAATATTATCTAATTGAAAAGACGTACTATAATTTAAGTGAATATTTTAATGACAAATTGTAGTTTATTATAATTTTTAGAGAAATTGACATTATACAGAATTTTAATTATGTTGATATTTTTGTTGTTATTAGTAACTTTTAATTTTATTTGACATTTGTAATTTAATCCATTGATATAATACCAAGTGACGCTACTGACATAATTATTATAATTTAGGAGCATACTAAATAATAAATATTGTTTAATAATTGTAAATGGAATGCTGATATTATTAAGTTTAATTTTATCAAATAATTGATAGATAGATAGATACTCTTTATTGCACACCATACAAGTAAAATACACATGAATTTACAGAAAGATGTACAATTTAGGCGGTCTTATCGCTAATAGCGATCTCTTCCAGACAACCTTTAGGTAGTTCACGAATGCCTCATAGAGGTTATAATGGAACTATTTTATTACCATCTTTTTATGCCTATTAACTGTACTGCTATTGGTTTACATTATAAAGTGAATAAATGAATGAATATATGTAAATTTGGCACTTATATATTATGTGTGCCAAATTTTAGCTAATAGGCTAGTTTGGGGGCGTTCAAGTGTTACGTAACGAAATTTGGGGGGATGAGGGGTCTTTTAAAACGTTACGATGCGTTACAAGGGCGAGAGGGGGGTTGAAACAACAAGTTACGTACCTTTTTTTTAATTAAAAAAACTAGGGAAATAAAATGTCTAAGTTGGCAACCATTTTCGTTTTTTGATTTTACTTATTGTACGTAATTTTTACTAGGAACTAGGTATTTTGCGCAACATAATTTTGTCTTTTAAGTTAAAATGGTCATATGCTCATATGCGTGTTACGTAACGTTTAATGACGGGGGGGGGGGGGGGTGCCAAAAAACGTTGCGCGTTATATAGGGGGGAGGGAGGGTCAATTCAAAAACTGCGTTACGTAACACGCCCCCTAATTCCTGGGTCAAAAAGTATAATTCTATTTAGCCTGTCAGTTAGAATATCAAAAAGTATTGGACCCATATTTTGTCCTTTGTCAATAAAACAAAAAAATACGAAGATAAAGCCCATCAAAGTTTGGGGATGAGAGCACGTGACGTCACGCCTTGCCAAAAACATAATATCTTCATCTTGTTTTGTTCGATTGAGAAAAGAAAAATACGTGTCCAATATTTTTTGTTAATCCAACTGACAAAATAATTAGATTTTTTTAGGAAATTAGCCCACTTAACAAACAAGCATCCAAACAAATAAACTTTTACCTTTATGATTAAACTTACACCTAATACGATATTAGAATGTTTCACACTTAGAAGCCAGCACTAGAATACCTACTAGTGACTCCGGTACCAACTAGTGTCACAGTAGTAGCACAGTATAAACATACACAATGGGCTAGTTTCCTAAAAAATATAATTACTCCGTCAGTTGGATTAACAGAAAATATTGGACACGTATTTTTTCTTTTCTCAATCAAACAAAAAATGATGAAGATATAGCCCGTTAAAGTTCCGCGTAAGGTCACGTCTTGCGACACTCTTTAGCAAGGCGTGACATCTCTTGCTCACTTTGATGCGCTTTATCTTTGTATTTTTATGTTTTTTTGACAAAAGACAAAATATGGGTCCAATATTTTTTGATAATCTAACCAACGGACTAAATAGAATAATCTTTTTTTGACCCAGGAAACTAGCCTAGTCTAGCCTAGCCCAGGAAAGTAGCCTATTGTCCCGAAGCAGTGGTAGGGTAAAAATAATAATTGGGACGTGTAAAAGAGCTTAATTTAGGCCTATTTGCAGAAATAAATTGGCTTTAATTGGTTTTATTATTGGTTTCATATTTTTCATACGTCATCCACGGCCACAGTTGCTGACACTACTTACTGTAAAAAGATTGAAAGATTGTGATAGTAAAATAGCATAAAAAAGTCATTTATACATTCTAATGAATCATTTTATTACAAATATTTACTAAAAATACCTAATAAATAAATAAATTACACTAATATCACCAAGTATCTCGCCCCGAACGAGCATAGCCTCTACTATAAAATACACTACAGACAAATACACTAAACATCAATGATTTAGGTAAAAATGCTCGTGCTCATCACACAAGCACTTGCTTCTTGCGAGATTCGAACTCACGACCGCCTGGCTTTGAGGTCCGTAGCACGAACCATTAAACTAAAGGGTCGTCAATATCTCAAAAATACATATTTTAGAACTATTTGTAATAAACTCTAATCCTAAAAAACAAAAAGAAATTTAATTACAATATATAAAATTAAATTATGAGTAAAGATATTTTCTTTACTCATAATCCGATATTTTATTTATAGGAAGAAAAAAAACCTATAATTAAAATATCTGATTGAGATCGCTGTCTTAGGGAAAGGTGCCCAAAAGGCTGGCCACGTTGTTTGTATCTAAAATAAATTTGGTCCCCATGGGCCTAAAGTTTCAACCCCAAATGGTTCAATATGTACACCGCACTAAGACTTTTACACTTGCGCCGTTTGAGGAGCTCCGCACTTGAAAAGCTGCAGCAGAACCAGCCCTATTGCGAATCGATGGAAGATGGGATGGCGCTAAAGTATCTACCCACGTGGCATCCCACACTAAAGGCCTACTCATCTTCCAAGGAACGAGAGTCATGCCATCAGGACATTTGGCATCCTCACGTGCGAGGCCACTCGGTTCCAGAACGGCCGGAATACGTGCGCTGACGAGTGCCCATCGTTTAAACTGGCCGTCATGCCATGCGTGATTCTACCAGCACTTCTACAGCAAGACAGACCGTGGTGAGCAAGCTGATCGACAAACTTTCCACAAGAACAGCGATGAGGAACGTAATTATTTGTAATTATTTTATACAATCCAATATTTAGATAATAATATACTAAGGGCCACTTTCACCACTTGCTGATAAGTTCCGGATAACCTATCTGGCACTTGTTTTGACAAATAACCCATACAATTAGCTGTCAAAAAAGTGCCAGATAGGTTATCTGGAAGTTATCAGCAAGTGGTGAAGAGGCCCTAAGAGACTTAGTACCTACACAATTCTGCTGTTGCGATAAAATGTAGACTGAGGTAAATCATTAGTTTTAAAAATATTTTTTATTGCTAATCTTTATCATCATTATCATTTCAGCCATAAGAAGTCACTGCTGTACACAAGCCTCCCCCAATGACTTTCATCGGGGGAACCGCTAATACTCGCCATGCTTGGCAGGCGGATTGGCGAGCGCATTTTTACGACGCTTACAGACGCTGCTGCCCGTCTCATGCTACAGGAATTAATCGCCTCTTACGACAGGCCTCCTATTGGCGGTGGGGAAGTGTATTCTTCACGGCCGTCCCCACACGGCCACAAGGCCGGTTTATTTCTACTGCTACTAAAAACAAACTTTCAACCTATGTGAAGATTAAAAAGCACAACTATTTGTAAACGAAGGTTTAAATATCATGTAAGTATCAAAACAGGAGTAAAACAACCATTTTAAACGTCAAAATATGCCAACATTCATGCTCAGTCCACTTCAGTTAAACCAGTATTTATGCCACTTACCACGTTTTAAATTTTAACACCGAACACTCGTTGCGCCCGAGCGCCTCGGTGCTAAATATTTAGTTGGGATTATAACACTTTGTATGTGTGGTATAATGGTTTTATTTATTTTATTTGTTTACAAACTGTTTATTTAATTTTAACAAAGAGTTTTACAAAATTAAGGCAAAAAGTCTTAGAATATTTTAAAAAGAGTACCGAAAGTAGTTTTTTACGTATGTATTACAGGAAAACCTATACGAAGTACGAAACCCTTTCCATGCGAGCTTTGCATTTTTTAGTTGTACCTATAGTCCGTCTTGGTCTAGTGCGGTTGCAAGTTTGAATCCCAGAAGGGACAAGTGTTATAAGCACCTGTAGATACCTGATAAATAATGAATTTCAGCATGCTTATCCATTTTTTATCTATAAATACCAATACTCTCATATTTATTGCCAATTAAGTATATAAGGAAGAATTAACTTATCATACATTAAAAAACTATTAACATTAAAAAAAAATATTATGTACATTTTTTATTCAGTTCTAAAGAAATGTTTTATAATAGAACAATTTCTCTTAGTGCTTTTACGATAAACATAGTTATATCAGACAGACTTAATATCGTAGCTTAATTACCTAATTATTCTACTACGACTACAACAGATCAGACAAACAAAAACTACACGAGATCCAGATTCCAGACGCAATTTCATTATTCCGTGACACCGCAGCATCCTTTGAGGGCCCATTAGTTCGGGGCGAATCCAAACGAAATGAGGGGCGTCCTTAATTACAGCTGAACGAGGGGCGTCACGCAAGCCCCGCACGCGAGGCTGTACGAAGGTATTGTTGGTAGGACGGCATAATCGTGGTAGTGCAGTCCTAAATGAAATAACATTTGAGTTGTTTAGGGTTTCGAAGCCAACACGGAACCCTGTAGTTAGTTTGTCCATCTGCCTGCTGTCTGTGGATTAGCTCGAAGACTGTACTAGCTGTTATTTGGCATAGATGTACATTATACACACTAATGACCCCGAAAAATAAAATCTCGAAAAAAGTTTTTTCAGGGTACTTCCCTAATTAAACGTAAAGATGGGATGATTTTCGTTTTCTTGCCTATCTCACGTTGCGTGGTTTCAGGGATCCGTTTGCGTAATTAATTTTATCGACTTTAATTAGTTTTGAATTTGATTTATTTTTAATAATGAATATACAAATATATGTATTGCGTGCGTTTTCTTATACAGGGTTACATTTCAAGGTAGTGCCATTTTTTCAGGGATTACTCAGAATCAGTAACTAAATTGATCTACGTAGAAAACAAACTTAATTTTTTCATATTTATGTATATAAAAGTCGGGTTAGTTACACTATTTGTAAGTCAAAAATGGATGGGCCGATTTTTATGATTTATGTTTTTTTTGGACTTGTCTCCGTCCCGAATAGCAGAATAACTAGGTATTAAAACATCGAAAAATTAACGAAGTTTGCCGGGACAACTAGTTAGATAAAAAAGTATAGTTAACAAAAGGAAGACGCACTTTTATTTTATTCTCTAGATCTTATTTTTTTAATTTGGCACTACCTCGCAATTAGTACGTAATGATTTTAAAATCCTCTTTCACATTTTTTTAATCAATTGGTACGGACCAGTAAATAACAAAAAGAGTGAAAGAGGATGGTAAAAAAGTTAAAGGAATGTAGAAAAGTCATAAACTGCTAATATAACGGAAGGTGGAGTGTAATTGGATCGTGAAACGATGTCCGATAACATCTTTAGTGTTGGAATGCCGTCGGCAGACGTCCACCTGTTGACTAAGTCGGAAGACATTCCTTGAAAATGAATTAAAATCTAGTCGATTGCAGGTCAAGAAAATGCAATTTTACTAAAATTATAAATGCGAACCTTATAATAATATTTTAAAGTTTGGATGAATAGATATTTGCAACTCAATCACAACAGAACGGCTAAACGGATCTAGATGAAATTTAGCACAAAACTAGATTATAGCCTAAATAATAATAATAATAAATTGTTTTCACTATCACACCAATCATCTAGCCCGAAACTAAGCAAAGCTTGTACTATGGCGACTAGATAACGGATAAACATACTTAAATACTTTTATAAACATCAATGACTTAGGTATAAATGCTCGTGCTCATCACACAAACATTTGCCCCTTGCGGGATAAGAACCGCTGGCTTTGTAGTCCGGAGCGCGAACCACTACACCAGACGGTCGTCAATAGCAGACGGATTACTTTTATCCCGAAAAATTTTACGGTTTCCGTTAGATTTTTTTAAACACAGAGCAAGGAATCGACATGATTTTTGCACAATAATAGTTTAGGGGTCAGAGAATGACATAGGCTACTTTTTATTTCAGAAAATTGAACGGTTATTGTAGGATAGCCTAACTTATTGTATTAGAGGAAGGACACAGGCTACTTTTTTTAATTTATGTCTAAAGCAAGTAAAATATAGAATAACAACCTGTATTCCACGCGGGCGAAGCCGCAGGTAATTAGTAAATTAATTTAGCTATATGTAATAGTATTACATATAGCTAAATTAATTTATTCAGGGTCTTAGGCTATGACCCAATAAAGTCGGAAACACGTAGGTATGTGCTAACTTACTGCATGTATATAATTAAATTAGTAATTATTTTGTTTATTAAAAGGCCGTGCACCTTTTTTCAGTAAAAAATTTAAATACAGTTCTATGCTTGTGTGCGTCTATGATGCGGGATAATCCTTTGCAAGATAATATTGATAATTTATTAGGTAGTGGATGTCCTACCTAGGTTTGAAAAACAATCGGTTTTGCGCGCTTTATTTTATAGTTAATTTTGACTTGGGTTTACTACTTATTTTTTTGTTTTTTACATAAAATAGACAATATATTATTTTAAAAGTATACCTGAAGATTATTGTGTAGTATTTTAATGTTATAATAGTTGTTCATAACAATAGAAAATAAATGATATTTGAATAGAATTTTCTAAAATTTTATGGTATTTCAGCATTTTTTTTCTACTATATTTTGTAGGAAAGTAAAAAAATAATTCATTATATCTGCAAATAGACCATATTTTCAAATAAATGGTAAAATCGAATTGTCAGATTAACTTGTAGTCTCTTGTAAACCGATGTTCGATCGTAACTCGAACGTCATTTTTCTGAAATAAGAGTAGTTCATTTGGTGATTTACCTTTATTTTTGAAATGATATAAAAAATCCATTCGCGCTACATGCAAGAGAACTAATCTTTTAAAATCACGTGTTATTTTGTTTATATTATCATTCACGTCTTTACAATCAGAGAACAAAATGTACAAAAATACGACGATTTCTAGGACGGCCTCTTAAAATGGGCTAGTTTCCAAAAAAAAATTAATTAGTCCTTCAGTTGGATTAACAGAAAATATTGGACACGTATTTTTTCTTTTCTCAATCAAACAAAAAATGATAAAGATATAGCCCGTTAAAGTTCCGCGTAACGTCACGCCTTGCGACACTTTTTAGCAAGGCGTGACGTCACATGCTCACTAAGCGCATCAGCGCTTTATCTTCGTCATTTTTTGTTTGATTGACAAAAGACAAAATATGGGTCCAATATTTTTGATAATCTAACTGACGGACTAAATAGAATAATCATTTTTTGACCCAGGAAACTAGCCTATTGCAGTAAGCCTACCCTTACTTAAAATCTAAAACGCGACGGGCCCTGGTTTTTTGTTTTCTAGGTAAATAACCAAGCCACTAGGCAAACTAAGTAAATAGCAAATCTTGATAAATAACTTATGGAGGTATAGTAAAAGCTTTTAACTAGTAAAATCACGGCTAAAATCGGCTAAAATCACGGTTCTACAAGGGTTGTTTACTAGAAGTAATTATTTATTTAACGCAAATAGCTTCCGGCTCTTCAAAAGGTAGGAAGGTAAAAGATTTTAATGAACGTAAAATTTTATTTTCAATTAAAACCCCTTCTAACTTGATACCAATCGATGATTTAGGGAAATAAAATCTCTTCGGTAAATTTCTGAAGCGTAAAATAAAGGTGGGTAAATATGTCCTGTCATCCAACCGCTCTTTATTTTAGGATAAACAAACTCTTGGAGGTAAAAAGGGTAAGTCTATTTCATTCTTGACAGCATTAACTCTTTTGATGTTTTCATAAAGTAACATTCCTCTGTGCTTTCACAGTCAGTGTGCTTCGGGTTGAATGGTTTTTGTAAATATTTTTTTTACTTGTTTCTGTTTTAGATTGCCAGTATCTTCTTCCAAGTGCGTTATTCCGTTCCGGGGTACGCTTGACTATTAATAGTCATAGATTCCATTAATCATCATCATCATCATCATTTCAACCAAAGGACGTACACTGTTGAACAAAGGCCTCCCTCAATGACCTATTATGTGATTTTCAATACTCGCCACGCTCGGCAGGCGGGTTGGCGAGCGCAGTTTTTTTCATAACATTTCGCTCGAACACGTTTCTGCCCGTCTCCTGCTACGGGAATTAGTCGCCTCTTACGACACGCCTCCTGTGGGTGGGGAAGTGTATTCTTTATGGCATTGTCTTAAATGAATCAGACCATTTCGGATCATGGGTACAAAGTCTGTGTTTACTAAAAGTTTAGTTTCCCAGAAGATGTTTTTCTTCACTGTGGAGCAAGTGGTATAAATCCATACATAGATTTTGGTTATAAAACGGTTTCTGCCTCCCTAGCATGATCACCAAAACACGATATGATATAGCGATATAATGACACAAACTGTAAAAATATGACAGATATAGCAGCCATGTTGAATCGCCGTGCAGGTGACGTCAAATATTATGATCGCTGTTTCGATAAAAAATCAAAATTGCGGCTTTATCTATCATATTTTTACAGTTAGTGTCGATAAATCGCTATCATGCTTCATGCATGGTCATGCTCGGGGGGCAGGGTGTAAGAAGAGACTTCGTCGCTGAACTTCTGCATTCTACCTTCATTCACGCTTCATTGGCAGTAAAATACTTATTGTAATTGAATTAATATCGGAAAAAAAATTGTGTCTCGACGCGTCTGTCAAGCAGGTTAATCTCCAAAAATACTGTACTAATGAAAGTACAGTAGTACTAAACTGATTCACGAAAAAAATTTTAGTGTAGGTACAAAAACATAGTACGAGTTGCTAGTAGGCATTTTTTTTTGCCTCGTTAATTGCAACTCTTCTTTCTATCGGTTATCTGAAGTGTTTAGTCTTTTTTATATATATTTGACCCAAAAAACAAAGCTAAAGAAAAATAAATAAAAAACTTCACAAAGTTTTTTACATCATATTTATTTTTATCCCCAAATCTGTGAATTTTGTCTACTGTCGAAATAAGGTTAACACATTAGGTTACATGTCACACGCACTCGTCACAGCGGAGGCACATCAAAAATCATAGCATGCAGTAACTCAACTAAGTAATTTGTTTAACCGATCTAACATTTAATCGGGACGTGTAAAAGAGCTTAATTTAGGCCTATTTACAGAAACAATTTGATTTTATTGTTTTTGATTTATCAGGAAATATATATTTAATTCCACTATATAACATTTTAAACTTACTTGTTGCATTTTTTAACTAACGACACGCCGCACATCGCAGTCATCCCGTGACCACGGCCTATGCAACTAGGTCAAAACGTCGGGAAAACCAATAACGCAAAATAAGGTATGTGTTTCATTCCACTATATAATCAGAATTGTAAGGGGCAATTAGTAAGGGGCCCCTTACTAAAAAATATTTGTGCTGACGTTAAGTTCGTTGTCGCGATTACTCTGCGAGGTTATCGGGTAAAGTAAGTTATGTTTGTTAAGTAAGGTTGAGTTGCTTCCAGTAAAAGAACATGAAACTAGTAAAAACACTGTATTATTATTATATTACAATAATTGCTATGCTTAGATGGTATATTACTACGCGATACAGAACAAGTAACTAGCGCGTCGGTCTACATCACGATTCGCGACACACGTAAATTGCTTACAAATACATTTAATTAGGCTAACTTATTGCTCAACGTTCAATGTGCGGTTGCTAACCGTACATCACTTATTAATCGACTTCAGTATCAAATCTCAAAACACTATTAAACTCACTTTATTTCGAATCACGCTGCGATCACTAGACTGACATATAGAACACTTTATCTGAGATATTTTTATACAGGACATGGTAAGCACAGAGAGAAGAACAATCTTCGGTGAGTCAATCTTTCCAAAAGTTTCAAAATTCCTCAATCGATTTTGTACTCAAATTCCAACAAATAGAGTGCAAGGGAGACTGTCCACTGTTGACTATAGGGATAGGATGCCTTACTGTTAAAAAACTTAAACTATTTAAAGTGTTGCATTATTCAACTGGGTGCAAAAACGTTTCTTCTTTCCGTTCAACCATCGGACACACGACATTGCATTCTAGCGCTTAGTTGAATGATGCGCTACTTTCAAATAAATCTAGTTTTTGCCACTTAGTCAACCTATTCACATTGTTAATTATCTCCAGTCTCCCTAATATTGATTAGGATATTTGACGTTTTGTAGTAGAGTTAGTTATAAGTTGTTTATAGTCTTCAACTCGACTTGTCGTACGTCAATTCAAGCATTTGTATGGAGTTGTGATACTCCTATACTTACTGTGGTACAACTGAGGTTTCCGCATCTTTATAATGAAACACCCGCGGAGCTGACGGGAATCCCGGGAACGTTTTTATTCATGTCTTCACAATACTCGGATATGTTATTAGGCTAAGGGTCGCTGAATTTATTCCCGTCTTGTGACGAATTCCCATCCCTGCTTATTTATAACGATACTTTTTATTAACATCAATACAGTTTGTTTCTGCTTATTGTGAAGAAAGATATACAAGTATTGTGAAGCCTTTTCTAGTAATGTTTTTCTTTGATAAAAATTATTTTTGTATCTTTTTTTGTTATTCGTTCTATAATAAGATAACAATCAAAGTATGTTGTGACTCCATCTAATTTACTAAAGTAAAAGAGTAGTAATAGAATAAATCAAAAAATATGTGCCTGAGACACTGATTCTATCTCAGTCTCGAACAAAGAAATAATTTTAAAAAATCGTTTTCATTTTCTTTGTGTTACAAGGGCTGAGCCAAAATCGTTTTTTGGTCTTCTATTCGTAGCATCATAAAGTTGTCTCTCGCTTCCCAGTAAAGTTTAAGCTACGCTGTGCGACGAGAGGGCGTGAGACGTAGGTGGCCTTTTGTGGCGACGCCATGTAACAAAAAGTGTCCTGCACGAGAAGACTGAAAGAACTACGGATCTGCTGTCAGCTTCCTGTCCCGATCCGTAGTTGAAGACAGGGGAGAAGGAGAAAGCGTTTCGCCGAACTCAACTCCCCCCTCTAGTAGGCTAGTGAGCGCAGGAGGTGGCCCGCTGCTCACATTGCAAAGCATGTCAGACAGGGGTAATCCCATGTGTACAGGATCCTCTATATCCAATGCCTGAGGTTAGGCATGAGCCATACGTAACTAATGCATGGAAATCGTCCATACGTGTTCCCGTGTATCAGAAGGTTAACACTTTTCCTGTTCATATATTAGTCCGCGTCATCTAGTTCTAAATAAAGTACACTGGACTGTAAAAGTGTTAAGATATTATTTTCAGCTTATCCAAGCGGTCTCATAACATAACAACGGAATATCTATTGTGTCTCGTTTACGTATGCTTGATTAGGAAGATGATGATTACTGTACACTTGATCACACCTTCGGCGTTTATCCCCACCACATCGGGTGCCATGTTCGTGAGTCACGTGACGTTTAATATCGGTTCGCGCTTTACTCGTAATTGAAACACGCGCTTCGGACGGCTTCTGCATTCGTAATTTGGAACGATTAGGAGTAGGGAAAGCTGGCGCTGAAATATGAAAAGGCATGTCAATGTTTTCAATAAGGTTTGATTTTTAGGCAAAAATATAGTTTCACTACAAATTATCAATGATGAATAATAAGATTAGACACCGATCACAATATTATACTCTCTTAAACACTACTAAAGCAATATTTTATATTAATGTGTCACATCTTTTTAGTAAAGAAATACACAAATTGTAGGTGAGAGAGAAAGCCTTTGTAGCATTTTTGGTTACCCAACCTAAAGTCATGACCAAGAACAGTTGGGTGACTATTCCATCCATTTAGTGACTTTCATCACCAGAATCTCCGTGCTTCGGAAGGCATGTTAAGAGTTGGTCCGGCTTTTATCACTTTATAAATGTCGAAAAGCCTAGTCTTATATTACCCATCCATCAATGAAATTCGCGCTGGGCCTATGTATTCAAATGTGCTCCACCTCATAGTTGGTGAGGCTTGTACTTACTTACTCTGCAGTGGGACCTAAACAACTTGTAACTACAAATACGCAAAACCTAGGTCATGATGTTAGGCTTATTTTACTTTTTATTACTTTGGTGGCTGTTCAAAACTTATGAACTAAGAGCGCCATCTTTATCACTATCACAAACATTAATAGAGCATTGGTGCCTTGAATGACTCATCACGTGTTTTAATATCGGCCCTTTTAATTGAAACGCCGCGCACGCTCTTTGCATTTTTAACGCTTAACCATTCCGAATAAACCCGTTTTAATGTAAAAAGTTCCCGGAGATTATTGTTTTGTATGTATTTTTTCCATTTTTTCGAGGGCCAAAAACTTTCCGACTTTTATGAAATTCAGATTAAACTCAGATTAAGGGCAAATAAGGTTTATGTGAGAAAAAATCCGATCCACGCTTTAGGGTTTAGATTTTATGAATGTGTCACGTTAAAAAAATACGGATTCTTTAACATTTCTTAATTTTAGGTTAAGAATGAGGACTGTACAAAATAATTTTGGAGAAAAGATTGCTTCTTTATGTCGCGGATTCAAACGGACTTGAATCCATGTGGTTGTCGTTTATGTCCGCCATGGTAAATTTATATCTCTTAGTGCGCACATCCGGCGCAGGCGCTGCTGTCTCAATAGCAAGTGAGTATCGTCGATCGATCGCACTACTGACAGATCCAACTTGACGTTCACAACTGACATTGATAGTGGACACTGACAGCACAAAAAAAAGAGACGTTGATAGCTTCCACTTTACGACCGATCGTATGACCAACCAAATAAATGACTGTCCAGCCTAAATGTGGCTTATAATTAGGAGTTTATCACAAAACTTGAAAAACACGTAGTTTTTATGTTAAATAAGGTAAATGATTTTATTAATTTGTTAACTTTTGTTTAAAGGGTACTGTGGTTACGTACATTCTTACCTTGTCCATCCGTCTGGACGTTTGTATGTCTGTCTGTCCGTATAAATAATGTATTCAATGTTGTAAACATTTCAAAATTATCATCTTTATCAGTCCACGTAGTGGCAGTAGACACTGTTAGAAATAGACCTCTCCAGGTGCATCCTCTCCACGATCCTTGGCTATTCTTTTCCATCCACTGCTAGCTGCTTTGCGTATATTCATCGCTTCACCTTGTTGGAGGATGCCCAATGCTGCGTTTGCACACACACACGCACGCAAGTTCGCACGCACGCACATACACACGTCACTCCACGATGACACAGTATATTATATATTCTATACAGTATGGAAACTAGGCCTATTTCTTGAGATACGTCAATGGAGCGCACGTCAGCATTAGGATTGTACTCTTTATTTTATTTAGAGTCACCTATCCTGTCTTAATTTGACAATCAGCTTTTAAAAGACATTTGCCCTCGTAGTAGCACAAATCCTATAAAAATTGCACTTTCGGGGTTGAATTCTAAAAATTTTCTTTTATACAAATCATGTAAATAAAACAGCCAAATTGGTCGATCCGTTCTCGAATGATGCTCCGTCATACATAGGCTAACGATTTTTATTTACTTATACAGCGTGACTGGTAGTATGACCTATTCCCGTTATGGGAACTTAAACTAATTGTAACCTATCCCAAAATTAACTGGGAGATTATTGAATTTTACTATTTTCTGAAAAGATTAAATTAAGCTACTTTTAAATTATTTAAGTAAAAATAGCTTCTTTTTGACTATTATTAGATGTAATATAACGCTAGTTGTTAATTTTTATCCATTAAAATTAAATAACATTAATCTGGGAAGTTGTAGGAATGACAGTGGGACACATAGTCAACTCAATAACTCAGGTTTTTTTTTTTAAATTAGGTATATGTTAAGCATTCTTATAATAATGAAAAAAATAATGAGGTCATCAATTTCGGGAGTAGGAATTTTTCACCTGCACATTACACTGACATAATAATTTTGTGGAATTGTTTAGTCCATGTCGGGGGTTAGTGCGGGCAAAGATCCGTATAAATTGTTTTCTTTGGTGCAAGTGAGATTTAAAATGCCAATCAGTCTACTTGTGAATTTTGTATTATTTAGGCATTTTTTTTCCTTGAAGTGGCAGTGGGCGGGGCACATAGCACGTAGAACTGATAGCCGATGGGGCAGAAAGGTTTTAGAATGAAGGCCGCGTACCGGCAAGCGCAGCGTAGGACGTCCACTCACAAGGTGGTCAGACGACCTGGTAAAGGTCGCAGGAAGACGCTGGATGCAGGCCGCTTCCAACCGGCCAATCTGGAAGTCAATAGGGGAGGCCTATGTTTAGCAGTGGACGTCCTATGGCTGAAATGATGATGATGATGATGATAGGCATTTTTTTTCCTATTGTGATCTAGCTTGTTTTTGGAATAGGTACTGTTACATTCTAAGAAGTTAGTACATTCTAAGATACTATTCAAAACTTTTACTATGTATCCCACTGTCATTCCTACAAGCTTCTAAATTATTGTTACCCATCTTATAGATAAGAATTAATGAATAACCTTTTTTTTATTAAAAAAATCTACGTATTAACATTTTTTATAAAATAAAATGTTAGTAAGTAGTATTTTGATTTACTTAAAATTTTTACTCAAATTCATTTCATCATAACACAATTTAATATCTTAGGAAAAAAAAAACAAATCGGCTTATTTTGGGATCGACTATGATATCAAAATTAGTTGGAAATAATCTCCTCTATATTCCCTTATCGGGAATAGGTCGAAATATCAGTCGTCCTGTATAACTACTAGATTAATCCTAACAACAGCAGGAAGTTTAAAAAATTAAAGCTTTTGGTTTTCAATGACACTTGACACCTCGTCTCGACTCGGCAGTATTCGGCACCCGCGACTGACAGAACTGCGAGTACTGCAACTCATCTTGCTGAGGCATGCCTCTGTGTAAGTACGTCATTTTGAACGTTTATAGGTAGTTACCTAACTGTAAAGAATATGTAAACTGTCACGATGATCAGCGCTTGTTTGATATTGCGTTCCATTTAATATAGGTAATTAATTAGTGCTTACTTACTTTTTGGAAAAACTTATCGAAAAATATTCGTTTAACTCAACTCAGCTTGTATTATTAAATGAATAACATAAATTCTATTTTCGATGCATATTCCCTATTACGTAAGTCACACTATAAGTTTTGCATAACTTAAAAAAACAACATGTTATAACCAAAATATTATGTTTATTGCTTTTTAAAATACTCTCCTTTACATTTCAAACATTTTTTCATGCGATCGAACCATTTTTAAAACAGGAGGACCACAGATCTGAAGGCATGTTTTCTACGTGCTGATTGAACGCTATCACTGCCTCTTCGGAGTTGGTGAAAGTAAAACTTCTCATCAAATCTTTGATTTTGGGGAAAATACAGAAATCACAGGGTGCTAGGTCGGGGCTATGCGCAGGCTGGGTGACGAGTTGTACTTTTTCGGAAGCTAAAAATGATTTTGTTTTGTTGGCCGTGTGTGAAGAAGCGTTGTCATGATGTAAGCGAACGCGGCTTTTGGGTCGTCTTTTGCGAACTTTTTCTAACACCCTGGGTAAACAAATGGTAGACATTAATACTCTTTTGATCTTCAAGTGGAATTGTACAGATGGGACCCGTAGCTGAGAAAAAAAACGCGATCATTTTTTTACCAACGTTTCTCGCCTGCCTCACTCTTGTTGGCCTGTTCTCATTTTCAAACACCCATTCACAAGATTCCTTTTTTTTCGGGTTCAAAACAATAAATTCACGTTTCGTCTCCTGTGACAATATCATAAATAGCATTAGAATGTCCGTGGTCGTACTTCAGTAGTATCTGTGAGCACCATTCCACGCGAGCCCGCTTCTGCTCCGCTATCAGTTCATGAGGGATTCAAGGACAGCAAAGTTTTCGAACTTTCAATTCTTCGTGTAAAATTTCCTGAATTTGGCTCATACCAATCCCCAATAGTCTTCGAATTGTCTCATATGTTTCAATTCAATGAGCCGCTTAACAGTAGCCACATTATTTTCGTTGACGGCAGTTGTCCTATCTTAAACAGAATCAAAGAGTCTTACAAACCTTAGTAGACAGTACTCTGAAAGTAAAATGATTGTTATTTTGTGATCGACTGGATTCAACTGTGGACTGAACTTTAGCAACGTATCAAGAAAAACAGCGCTGTTAAGCACAGTGTTTGACATATTCCTGATACCCAACTGGATTCGACTGTGGAGTAGACTGAACTTTAAACAACGTAACAAGAAAAACAGCGCTGTTGAGCTCAGTGTTTGACATAACCTGATACCCCTTCTTCAAAAAGTGGACCTAAAATTTACTTTGGAATTATTACTACAATATATTTTTTAAATAGAATGAACCTCTTGATTTTATGTAGTTTACATTCAAAATTTGATCATAAAGATATTTTTTAAAAAATATATGGTTTTCTGAAGTGAATCAATGAATAGCACCAAAGAGCACGATCTTACACTTTTTCATCCAGCCTCTGGCAACTATCTTCCTAGTAGAGGTCTCCAGTTACTCGAGAACTCCCTTTCGGTCCTTCATCGGTTCTGCAACAGATATGGTCGGCCTAGTGCCACTTTAGCTTGCTACATTTTTTGACTATGTCCGACACTTTGGCCTTCTGGTGGATGAATTATTGACCATACTAATTAATGTATTAAAAATTATGTACGTCTGTGCGCGGAACACCCTGCATAATTACAGTATTGAAAAAAAAAGATTTATTTGTTTGACTTAAATGAACAATAACGCTTAATGCAATCATTAAATTGCAACAATTAGTCGGCTCGTGTATGTTAATTTAATAGTCGACTAAATCACAAGACCCTATCAACTTTCGTAGTTAAATCTTACATCAATTTATTAACTTTCTTGCCAACTTACGTAGAGTGGACTTTAAGAACTGTGAAAAGAATTCCGAACTAAGTGCACTGGAAAAAGCAATGGCGTAGAGTATTTGACGTATTACCAATAAGGGGACTTTGAATATCAGGGAAACTACGGAAACTTTCTAATTTAACTTTAACTGGAGATTTTCTCGAGAAAGCAAACATGGAATTTTGTCCACTGTTTCAAGCTTTATCGTGCGAAGTTTATTTTGTAAAGTGTATTTTGACTAATTGAGTGTAAAGAATTAATTTTATAATAAAAATAAAAACCGACTTCAAAAAACTAAAACGCTAAAAATAATCTTAACACTTAAGTACATAATCAGTTACTTTTGGAGTAGGTGCAAACGAAAACATTGAATCTCTCACC
The DNA here is from genome assembly GCA_963576865.1 of Anania hortulata. Classification (NCBI taxonomy): domain Eukaryota; kingdom Metazoa; phylum Arthropoda; class Insecta; order Lepidoptera; family Crambidae; genus Anania; species Anania hortulata. The sequence continues at coordinate 2,800,315 of OY756399.1, read as the reverse complement.
GACTGGCTTTTTTAAATGAAATTAACTTATTTCATCTATTTTAGTGATAAACCCTAATCAAAACAAATCTTACGAGTGCAAACATAATTCAACTGCTGAACACCGATTTCATTTCCTATTTTTCCACCCTTAAGGGTGAATTTTTTTCCAAAAATGTTTTATTATAGTACCTATCTTTTTTATACGCTATTCATTAAAAAAAGAATCATTAAAATCGGTCCACATTTGGCAGAGATATTAGCTAAGATAGATACTAAAATCAGTTGGCGTGGTACGGAGTTAATGCAATGTTTGATAATTTTCTTATAGATCGCATCATCAGAATTCAACCAAATTTATATGGGACCATTCTGAAGGTATTACCTTTCAAACAAAAAAATAACTATCTAAATCGATCAATGTAGTAACGAAAAACCGCTAACACATAAAAAATAAAATAAAAAAAGATTCCGACGAATTGAGAACCTCCTCCTTTTTTGAAGTCGGTTAAAAATAAAAACGAAATGTGGACTCAAGCCCGATGGCACAACTTTCCGTTACAAACGACCACCAGCAGATTCAATCGCGTCGAATTAGAAACCCGTTTCTTCTATTCTTTAGGAATTTTGAATTATTTGGCCTTATTCCTTGTTTACATTATAACGGACCTTAGTGCAAATTTTGTCTTTCTAGGTTCTTTTACCTTTATGTACAACTGGTTGTCCCGGCGTACTTCGTACCACCTCTTCATTTGTATGTTTTTTGTGAATTTTCCGATGTTTTAATAGTTATTCGGGGCAGAGACAAATGCAACAAATCAAAAATCATGTAAAACGATCCAGCCGTTCTTGACTTATAAATGGTGTCAGTTTGGTAAAGACAGAACTACGTTGTAATCCATAATTAAACTAAATCGTCAATTTTAGTTATATGTCGTGTGGGGACGGCCGTATAGAATACACTTACGCGCTGCCAACAGGAGGCGTGTCGTAAGAGGCGACTAATTCCTGTATCATGAGACGGGCAGCAGCGTCTGCGTGAGAAATCTTATAAAAAAACTGCGCTCGCCAACCCGCCTGCCAAGCGTGGCGAGTATTGGCAATTTCTCCCAATGAAAATCATTGGGGGAGGCCTGTGTTCAGCTGTGGACGTCCTATGGCTAAAATGATGATAAACAATAATAAGGAAACATGTCCATGTGTTTTTTTTGGTTTTATGGTATAGAACACGAATTAATGTAGTAGCTAGGTTAACCAAATTACAAAAGGTAAGTCCCCATAACCTTAATGGAGTTTAATATAAATTGTGTTTAAACACAAAAGGCGTTATCTACGTCTCAAATTGTTTGTTGCTTATTGATAAAATACAATCAATAAAAAACGGCCAAGTCGAACTCACGCACTAAGGGTTCCATACCATTTTACAGCTATGTAAATAATTTGTCTATAACGGAAATCGAGTCACGATGATATTAACCGATTTTCCGAATTTGTTAAAAATAATTAAGATATTAGATAAGATTAAGATATATTTAATAAGACATATTAAATAAGATATTTACTGTAAGGGGAGGAACTGGCTCCTGAAACACAGTTTTTCTAGCTCGGGAGTCAGGGAATCAATGCTTAATGTAAAAGATATTGTTACAAATAAATAAATTATTATTATTATTATTTTACTACTTTACGATTTTTGGACTTTTACCATTATTTGTGTTATAAGACATTGGTTTTTGCCAAATTTCATAATAATAAATAATAGGGTTCTAGGTCAACGGGAAGTACCCTATTAATTTTGATTCCAGTGAGTGTCGAGTTTTTTGCGGCATAAACGACCGTATCATTTTTTTACGTTACCTTAGAAGTTTGAGTTTTTCACAACTTCAAGAAACTGTAGACCTAGATATATGGTTTTAAATTCAACTCGATACCTTCACGCTTTCCCGAGATAAAGGGTCTTTAAAAACAGACAGACTGACGGAACGACAGCAAAGTGATCCTATAAGGGTTCCGTTTTTTGAGTTACGGAACCCTAAAAACGATTCTAATAAACGCCGGTGTGGTTTAAAAAAGCGAACACGCTAAAACAAACGAATATCGCTTTCGAACGATTCCCTCCGAAAATGCAGCAACGATTAATTTAATTTCTCCGCCCAAAATGGAGAAATAATGGACGGAGTGACTGCGAACCTGTCCACTCATAAAACTCATTTTACGATCCATTTTGGGCCACAAATGGCCGTTTACATGGAACAATGTGTTGCCAGAATCAAGCCCTTGATATTCGCTATTAAAAATAAACATTACTTTTTTGGGCAAATTATTCGAACCGCAGTTGAATTTAAATGGTTTATTTAGTTTTGCACGTCATAAATGAATGGCGTGGATGTGATTTGCACATTGATAGTAAGTTTTTTTTAAATTGAAACCATTCTAATAATACTTCATGTGCTTAGCAAGGTACCAGGGTAATAACGCGTCTAGTGATCGCTATGTACTATAGTAAGTACATAGCTTGCCATTGTAGTCATTGGTTATAGTTTATTTACGACAGTCATTATTGTATTAAATACAAGTACTGTTGGAGGTCCGTTTCCCAAGTGTGTCCACGGGGCTACTACTAAGCCTACGCTGTCTATCCGTGTGTGCCATATTTATCGAGCAGTAACTATCGAAATGTTTAGTCGGTTGAAGTTTTAACTAAAATGTAATATAATAAGAAATAACGTAAAAAATCAGTAAATATCTTTTTTTTTTACCAGTGCTGTTGTTCTAAGTATTTTTTGTATTGTTTTACAAAATTGTCTTATTACGTTTGTTGACTTTGTTCTAGTGTTATTCGATAGTAACGCCATTTTATGGGTTCATCCTTATAGAAGGACATCCTAAGTTGTTCGTAGAGTTTTAAAGTTGGTTTATTGATAGTAGTGTTAAATTCTTTGTCAATAAGTACGTATGAAAAAGACAGTAGTATAAAATAAAATAAATAAATAAATTGTAACAATCACATTAATTAGCTAGCCTCAAACTAAGCAAAGCTTGTACTATGGCGACTGGATAACGGATTAACATGCTTAAATACATTTATAAACATCCATGACTTCAGTACGAATGCTCCTGCTCATCACACATATATTTGCCCCTTGCGGGATTAGAACCCGCAACCGCTGGCTTTCTAGTCCTGAGCGCGAACCACTACACCAGACGGTCGTCGATTGTAAAAACCAAAATATCATTACCTTCATAAAATCGAGCTGAACATAAGATGGAACCTATGGAGGTGGTTAGTGGAACTCCACGATGGCTACAGAGACCTTCAGAGTTTGGGAACGTTTGATTTGTTTTGATGGGTCCGATACGTACCGAATGTGCTTTAATGGTTTTCAACTGTAAAATTGGACTTATTTAAATAAATTTCCTGGGTAAGTTTGTAAGTGTGTTTTTTCCGTGTGAGGACGTAAAGAATACACTTCCTCACCGCCAACAGGAGGTGTGTTGTATCAGGTAACTAATTCCTATAGCACGAGACGGGCAGCAGCGTCAGCGTGCGAAATTTTATAAAAAAACTGCGCTCGCCAAAGGGCCTGCCAAGCGTGGCGAGTATTGGCAATCCCCCCCGATGAAAGTCATTGGGGGAGGCCAGTGTTCAGCAGTGGACGTCCATGGCTGAAATGATGATGATGATGGGTAAGTTTATTAGTAAATATTGTGACAGCACAATATTGAACGATATTAACTTCTAACCCTACAGCCTGCGTTTGACAGAAACCACGTCTGTTGTCTCTGCAAAGCAGAATTTTTGATTGCCTGCTTCTCACGCGCAATACAGAAAGGTACAGAAGTCACGCTTTACTCTAAGTGTGTGGACAGTCTGCATCCAATCACTATTCAATCTGAATCCGTCAAATTTTGTTAGAATAATTAATACAACACAACAATTATGTAGACTTTAGTAAAAAATTTGGCAACATACGTAAAATCTTTATTATTTTGGGGACTAAAAACCACGGATATTTAAACAGACCCAAACCTCTATAAATAATACTCGTATAAGAAAAAATCAATGTACTTATGTTTTTCTTTTATGCACTTCTAACTTTTTTCTCTTTCTCTCCTAATAACCGATTGTGTTATCTTTGGTAGGGTGTTCTGAGGATGCCCGAGATAGTTACTGAAGACCGCGTGAACGAAGTCGCGAGCAATAGCTAGTGTATTTTAAAAATACATGTACAAATTTATGTTTTTACACTATACAGTTGCAATATGTTTTTTATTGATAAACACGTTTTGTATATTTATGTCATGTTTTTGTAATCGTCCTTCGTCGTTCCTTCTGTATCATGTGGTCTTTCTGAAAATTGTTATACTGTGTCTTGTGCGTGTCACGCCCATCCCTGTCGGCTAATTTATTCATACTGTCGCTGTATAATTACGGTCCTAATCCTTGGCCAAATTGTTCCTTTGTCGAAACGTAATGAAAACCTTACTCTAGTGCGACTGTGCCTTTATGTTATTTATAGATGCTGGTAACTACGCAATTGTGGTTTGAACTAGGTTTCAAAATAAAAAGTCTTTTGTATACACTTTAGGCTCTATTGTCTCGTATTTGGCCGCGCCCGACTTTATTATGATTATTATTTTAAGTTATCTGTTTTTTCAGTCTTTTTTTTTTAAATTTTCAGTGTAATTGATGTCGACAAAGTTACGATAATTTAATCAATTTTAATTTATTTTTTCCACAATCACGTGTGTAGTATGACATTACTCGCTCGTTTGGTTATGAGGCGCGAGCTACATGTGCAAGCTGCTTGCGCGGATTACATAAATGGGTTTGGGAAGGCACATACTCTGTCATTTGTAGTATCCTGCGCACGCGCGCATCAGATCCCGTGAGTGGCCCGTGTTCACGATGCGTATAACCTGCGCAAGGGCCTTAACATGCGCATGTTACCCGCGCCATGTACAATTACAACCTTATGGCCGTACCCCCACCAAAAGTAGTTTTTTCCTATTTTTTAGCAGCTCCTTGTATGTTTATTAAAATAAATATAAGATATATCAATAATCTTTAAAGTTTTATCTTTAAAATCATCGTTTCAATTTGTATTTAATTTACTCCAATTTATATTACGAAAACAGACTTTTAAGCTACGACGGTAAGAATTTCATTTATGTATCTCCTCCGTAAGTAAGAAATCCTTATATTAATTTTTGGCTTTGACTAATCAATAGAAAATTTCAAATACTTATTTGAAACTGGCTTATATTTTTTTGATTTGGTTATTACTGATTATTTCTGATAGTCACTCATAATCTACGAACTTCTGTTTCTCTGACGTGCTGTACGGGGGTAGAGAGGAAATTAATGCTAAAAGACATTTGCAACATTTGCCTTAAGTCTTTTTGTGACATACTAAGATCTACGCAATTGATCTCCACTTAAACACGAGTGCGTATTGTTAATATTAACGACGTACCTATTTTCGACCGACTTCAAAAAAGGAGGAGGTTCTCAATTCGTTGTTTATTTATGTATGTTCAGCGATCATTCGTTACTGCGTTGACTGATTTCGAAGGTAATACTTTCAGAATGGTTCCATATACATTTCGTTACATTTTGATGATGGAATCTATTAGAAAATCATCAAACATTGATGGAGCTCCGTACCACGCCAACTGATTTTAGTATCTATGTTACCCAATATCTTCGACAAATGTGAACCGATTTTGATGATTCTTTTTTTTATTGAATAGCTTATACTTCAAAGACACTATATTAAAAATTTGAGGAAAAAAATTAACCCGTAAGGGTGGAAAAATAGGAAATGAAATCGGTGTTCAGCATTTAAATTTTGTTTGCACTTGTAAGATTTGTTTTGATTAGGATTAATCACTAAAATAGATGAAATAAGCTAATTTTATAAATTAAAAAACGAGTTTAAAAAACTAAAAAGCTAAAAATAATCTTAACACTTAAGTACCTAATCAGTTACTTTTGGAGTCGGTGCCAGCCGATGAGAGATTCAATGTTTTCGTTTGCACCGACTCCAAAAAGAAACTGATTAGGTACTTACGTGTTAAGATTATTTTTAGCTTTTTAGTTTTTTGAAGTCGGTTTTATTTTTTAATACCAACATATGAGAATAGAATCTGTTCGCGCACCGTCGGGCGTGCTCGGCTGGCGCTCGCGCGCCATCGATCATGTTGCCCAAAATTGGCCTCAAAAATGTGTAAATCACAGATAAAATTAATTTAGTTCCGAAGTCGCCTTGAATATCGCCAGCTCACGATAAACAAATGTTAAGAAAATTAAACGTTGTTTTCGGAAAATTACCTGCCTTAATTTGTTATCAAGATTCCGCGGCTTAGTTGGAGGGGAAAATTTAGGAAAAGATAAATCATAAGAAAATGGTCAAGAGAAGAACGAAACAGATTCCATTTGTGTGTTTTAGAATAATACATAATTCATTTATTGCTTCACATGGTATTCAAGATCTTAGTACATACATAATGTCCAACACATGAACCCTTTAAGGGCACTAAAATATATTAAAAAAACTGATTTTCAGATTGTCAGATTACATATTAATAACATGCTAGAATAAACATAAAATATCAAATGTCATACATAGGATTAATTACAATTTAATTAAATTCAATGTCAGAAACAAATTTAAATATATTAAAATTCCGTCTTACACTTTTTTAACTATAACTTAAAATTAATAAATAAATACCACACTACCTACTAAGATCACAAACTAAATAAAAAACAATGACCCGTATTATATCAGAAAAGATACGAATGATATTAAAATTCGAGTTCCCTACGTGTGCGCAGGAGTTTTAGGGATTTGTAGGTACTAAAAGTATAACAAAAACCTTATTTTTGTAACTCAACCATTTCGTCTGTCAGTAAGTGTTTTATCTCTGACCGTATATGTTTTTAACTGATAAATTGCACGTTTTTAACTGTCGAGAGGATCAAATTTTAGTTAAAGGTTAAACTGGCCAAGTGCGAGTCGAACTTTGCATAAGTTTCTGCACCAACTTGTAAGTATGTTAATAGTTTATCAATAACAATATATACAACCTAAGATTTTTACCGCTTTTTCCGAATTTAATACTTTTTTTTTTTCAAAAGTTTAATTTCATGATTTTAGGTCAACGAAAAGTATTTTTAATTGTGATTGAGTGTCAAAATATGCGCTTCGCAAAGTCGTTTGCCACACTTATTAAAGTATACTTTCAAACAGCAAATAAAACGAAAACCAAACTAAGTTACAAACTGGCCAAAACAAAATAAGCACGCCTTGCATTTTCCTTGATAAATTCATCCCTTCCGTAACTTACTGAACTCGAAGCGAAAATATCATCACGGAAACTCTTCAAAGTGTGACTATTCCCCAATTAAGAGTGATCGAGGACAAATTCCCGTTCCATTCAAATTCAAATTCGGCCAAATCAACTTTCCCGCTTACAAAAGGATCACGGTATTAAGCGCCAATAAATCTATAATAATAAAAGTTTTATTCAAACCCAATATTTACGTAAGATTCGAGCTCCCAGGAGGGCGGGAAGTTAACAACCTCCAGGTTTAATTAGGGAACGGGGCTAATTCCCAAGTTTTGATGAATGCGATTTCACGGATACAACCCAGGCCTAACTGGGGGTGCCACAATTTGAAATTTTGATTTAGGGCCTTGTTTGGGTAATTGCTGCTAATACGCATAACGCTCTCCGCAATCTTGATACGGAATTTCATCTAAATGGTTAACAATTTATGTTAAAATTTTATTTTAAGTTTTTATTTTTTTTCTATTGTTCTCTGGTTGTGAAAAGAAACTTAGAAATGAAATTAGAAATATGACAGACATTGCTACTGTTAATATTGTTAAAAAATATATGCAGGGATCATTTGATATTATCTAATAAAATTTTAACTTAGAACTAAAATACGGTGATTATAAACATAATTATTAGAATAAAATACGTTTATTAGACACAAACATAAGAAAAATGCATTACGAGAAAAAAAAACGGACACCCAGACAACCACAAATTTCACTAACAGACTACAAAGCCCTTGTAGAAACACAAAATCAAATATTTTCTAAGAATATATTCTATATAATCTATTAGAAAAGAAAGTTACACCATTTTTAAGTCAAGAACGGCTGGACCGATTTTTATGATCTATGATTTGATGAATTTGTCTCCGCCCTAAATAACAGAATAGCAATAAAAAAACGGAAAAATTTTCAAAAAAGAAAAGGATTAAGCGGGACAGCTAGTTCTATATGAATGACTATTCCATCTTTATACCTCAAAAAGTCTAGAAGCAGTTGAAGTAAGTGCCAAAAATTCAAATTATTAGAAATACAAAAATGGAACATTTTGCATTTCCAATTTAACAAAATGTTATGCAATTAGCTGCACCTACTATTTCACCTACCCTTTCACAGTAGTTAAGTTTAATACCCCAATAAAATAGTCGTAAGCCAGTGCGATGGTATCTATAAAACTTCCCATGCTCCTTACAAGTTAAGCTCTTACTTCGCGTGTGACTAAGTCTTACTAAATGTACAAAAGGCTATTTGAGAAGCTTTTTAAAAAGAGCTTAAAGTGTTCCTAACGAGCTAATTAGTCGTCACTCAATTTTTTTCTTTTTGAGATTTTAATTTATTATTTTAATTTCGATGTTGGTCCCATATAAAATATTATTCTATTTGAGCAACAAAATTTACCCTTAGAGTAGGTACCTATATAAGCGAGCATTATGCCGGACTTGGTGTTTCTAAGGTCCCGGGTTCGATTCTCGGCCAATGTAGCAAAATAACTTTTCTACATTGTCTCAGGCCTGGGTGTTGTGGTAGGTACTGTCGTCGTTTCTGTTTGTAACACAAGTGCTTTGTCTACTTACCATGGAAACAGGTTAATTTATGTGAATAAATGAAAAAAGAGATCCATTTAGTTTGACATTGATAATTTTTGAATGATTTTAACTTAATTTAAAGCTTACTTTTTAATGCATATACAAATTTTAACGCCTGAATAATTAATGTTTGCATGCTGATAATTTGGCAAGACATGTGCACACTAACATTCTAACACATTTCTAACATTTATTCATTTTAAAAATTTTAACATTTTTAGTAAAAAGTACATTGGAACTCTCCTTTAAAGTTTAACACTTGTATTAGGAGAGAACCGCTCTCTCTACAGGTTAAATTAGCATTTCTAAAACTTAGTGCTTTTTTCCTTGTGAAATAAATAAACAAGCTAACAAACCATTTCACTGAAACTGTGGGTAGGTGAAGAATAAATAATATATTAGATAATGGTGCACATGAGTGTGGATTGTTCAAGTGTGTTTTAGGAAGATTAATACAATACTATTTTGTAACATCTTTTATACCATGGACTTATCGACGGGTGCAAAGTGAAAAGAGTTATCTGCAAAATAGCTACTTTATAGGAGAGCGAAAAGATCGAAGAAGTGTAATTATTTTAAAATAAATCGATAATTTTTTTTGTAAATTTTATCAATAAATGTTCATACCCTTATTGATTTGTATGTCCAGGTAGTTTAGCTAATTTATTGTTATTTCACGAGATTTTGCAGTTGTTCGCTTCTACACTGTATTATAAATAATACTCATTGAGTCAACTGCCAGTTGGTCGTTTATACATGGGACTTTTAATTTCGTGTGTAAGTTGCATTTGCTATAATTTACTGTAGTAACATTTTAATTTAATATTTAATTTCAATTATAGTTATTACCTTACTCATATTTATGAATAATACATCTAATACACAACATAATAATGTAGATAGCTTTTTATACTTCGTATTTTTTAAAGTAATAAGTGACGCACAATGAGGTCAAATGAAATACATTTATAAATTGGATAGAAACTTTTTATTAAAAACAAAATTGACAAATTGTAATGAACGCAAACAACAAATTTTTGCATTAACAAAAACGTTCAACTTAATAAGATATGTGTAGTTAAAGTCAAACAAAAAAAAAGAAACATAAAAAATCAAATTTGACTTACGTTAATCAGTCTATTAATAATCACAGAAACAAAATATTGAGGTAACTTCTTTTATAACAAATAATTGAACCAAACCTCGGAATCAATATTTTAAACTTAAGTAGCTTATTAATTATTAGTAATAGAAAACGTAACAATTACCTAGTCAGTCTCATTCTCTTTAGTATCAGAATTATGTTTTAAATTTTTATAAAATTCGTGATACCTAGAAGGTATTAAATTTTGCTTACAAAGATTTTTTAAATTATTGTATTTAGAATGTGTTATCGGCAAAGTTTCATTATAACAAATTTGGGGTTGTATCAAATTATCTCGACGGGATCTTCTTGTACTTGGTTTTTGTAATAGGACAATTCTCTTAGATTCATCGGCATGTAAATCATATTTATAAAATATTGTGTTAGGATAATCTGCTTTTACTGTAATCTCACGTACTTCACTCCATTTTACATTTTCATTGTCAACGTTTTTAGTCCACTTTAAATGATCCAAACACCCTTTAAAATCAAATATCATGTCTTGTGTTATTTCTATTACTTCATAGGGATCGCTAGACGTCTTACACCATCTAACAAGTGTGTACCATTCTTCAGGACTGTATATAAATTTTCTCTTCGATGACCTTCTTATCAGTGCGTGGACACTGTCCCCTTCTTGTTGGGTGTGTCCCTTTTCTAAAAATCTATGACAGATATCAATTTTTAACTTCAACGAGCAGTACACGTACATAAAAAATACTGCTCGGTTTCTATTTTGACCTCCACAGTTGTCCGACCAAAGGCGAACGTCTCTGATTCCCTTTCTAGCAGAAATCTCAATAAAATTAAGAAGACAACTGGACACCTCATTTGAACCCCTTTTAGCTGTAGTTTCAGGCCACATATAGCAGATTCCTTTTTTAAGGCCCATTTCAAACACTGTAAAATTAAAGACTGAGAGTTTACGTTTATAATAAAATGAATTTGTTTCACCGTGAGGAGTACACAAAATTTTTTGAAAGTCGAAAGTAGCTGAAGTTATAGTTTCAGGATGTGCAATAGCTTGTATTTTATCCTGTTTCTTTAACGATCTTGCAATATCTTTATTTTTCATGTGTTGATTAAACTCATCAGTGTTTTGAGTATCGGGGCAACTTTTAAATGCGGTGCACACATCGCACTGGTCTTTTTTGGGGACAAAGAAGCTTATATTCATTTTCCTGTTAACAATATCTCGATATTGGTGGACTGTACGTACTGTATCTGAAATATTATTTTCCTCTGCCCATGTCTGATATAATTTAAACATAATTGAGAAATTCAAATCACTGGGCAAGTACAGTTTATTTGAGTCTTTCCTTATGTAATGCGACTCCACAGGTCTAAAAGATTTTACGTGATTGCAGACACCTTCGATGACAGCTGCTGTGTTTGTCTTATTTTTGTTATCGTGATGTCCTCTTAAATCTTTTGAACAATTGCCAGTATTTTTATCGTATTTATCCAAAGCGCTCATAATAAATTGATTGCTAACGCATAACGTGTTTTTGAACATTGTTTTGCAGACTTTAACATTTTTAGGGCTAGATTTATCTAAACCAACGGGAAGTGTGTAAGTTACACTAAAATTGCGTTTGGATTCATTTTCAGTGGTTATTCTTTTTTTTGAAGAACGCTTGGAATATTTACCGATAAATATCCATTGCTTTCATGATCAGCAAGCCCCCAAAATCTATTAAAAATATGTGTTCTTTCTTCAGAAGATATTTTTAAACTACATTTGAATTTACAAGCATTACATGGTGGCTTAACATATTTAGCGGGTTGTATTTTACCATTTCTTGATAAGTGTTGTTTGCCAGAATTCAGCAATAATTTTCGTCTTGTATCTATCCATTTATCTTTGTTTCGTAATCTCTTCTTTCTAGACCTATCAACAGTAAATTGACGTCGTTTTCTGCCATTTATACTAAAAGGCGTAGAGCATTCACTTGATGCTTCAGCTGCGGAAGAAGCGTCAGTAGTAGTTATTAAAGGAGACTCGGGATTAACTTGTGACATAATTGCGTCATCTCTAGAATTTACTGGTTGATGTGTAGGGCTAGAAGGTCTGGAGGAAAATGAATTGTGTCTTGAAGGTGTCGGTGTGATAGACATTCTTCTAATGTTTTCATAATCAGTACTAGCTTTAGGATTAATAACGTGAGATTGGAATGAAGTACGCGTCAAGGTAGGTGTAGAAGTGGACGGTATGGGCAAAATTTGATCTGCTTGAGACTCATTTAGAACTGCGGCGCCAGGATCATCCATAAGTTCATTCATCACTTGATCTTCATCATCAGTACCAGCATCAGGAAGAATAACATCAGATCGGGAAAAAGTACGCGTCAAGGTAGGTGTAGATGTGAACGGTTTTGGCCTACTTAGATCTGACTCATTTAGAACTGTGACGCCAAGATCATCCATAAGTTCGTGTAATACTTGATCTTCTAAAACATTATGTTTATTGAAGAATCCAGTACTTACATTTGGTAAACTGTCATTATATTCTTCTTGCAAATCAGAATTTGTATTTTCTGGTAACAAAAAAACAAACATTCATTAAAAGTTTATATTTTACTCAATATTTGAAATATCTACCCAAATATAATATGATAATTTCAGTATAGAAAAGAAAAAAAAATCTTACTTTACGTATTTTTGTAATAAAGTGATTATTTAATGTTTAATTACATATTTTTTTTGGCGTGATTATACCCATCCAAAATTACAGCTTTCTACTTGTACAGCTTGTACTTCAAACAGTTTCTAAGCCGCGGACAGACAAACAGTCAGACAAGTCAAGTTGGACAAGGCGTAAGTATATGGGTTCTTTGTAAGGACTACGAAACCCTAAAAATCCTAGAAATACTTCTTAGGAAACAATAACATTTTATTTAAAAAATACCAAAGTAAATAATAACATCTACGATGACAGCGAAGTAGAAAGAGTCAAATGGCAGATGGTCGTTTATGCGTCGTTACTCAAAAAAATAACCTCTATTAGATTTATTTATTCTACAAACACTTGAAACTAAAAGTACATGTATATCTTTGAAAATTTACTAAATAAAATTAATACATACCAGCAGTTTGATGGTTATAATTATGTTTTGTAAGTTTTATTAGCTCTTCTGTTTCCACGATAGCAATTTGTTTTCTTGTTTTACCCAATTGAACTAACAGTTTTCGACGTTCTTTATTCATTTTAAGGATTGTAACCACTAATTCAAATGACGACTACAATAAAGCTTAGTTTAATTCTCGTTATCAGACATAAAACCTTAATCAACCTAAAAATTTAAGCGCACCGGCGAAGAGCGTATCAACTGACTGATGACCTTCTGTGTATGCGCGAGGACACCCCGCGCCCCCGCGTCAAAGCAGCCAACGTTATTTGGTCGCATTAGCTTCGTTCTGTTTGAAAGAACATACGTAGCTGGCTTTTTCTACGTACGAAAATGTAATGGAATAAAGTGATTTAAGCGAAAAAAAAATCATGTTATGGAGTCTAATGTAATTAAAACGATAGTGCAAAAAAGAAAAAATCAAGACTTTGTAGATGACTTTATTTACTTTGCACCCGTCGTTATGCAAATAAAGAATACTATTACTATTACTATAAAGTTTTTTATGGACCCTATTATAAGTAGAGCAGTGATTCTGCCAATGTCAAATATTTTTGGGAGACATTTCAGTACTATCTGTATCATTCAGTATTAGCTTTCGTCTTCGCGAGGTCTTTAGGATTTTCTGGGCAACTTTCTTATTTTTTTCTTTCATAAGAGCCGTGTCCTGACAATAATTAGCACAACAAAAAAAGAATTACCGAAATTGTTCTATCCGTTCACGCGTGATGCGATGACCAAGGGAAATAGAGGTTCATTTGTATAGACAGGGTTACATTTCAAGGTAGTGCCACATTTAAAAAATAAGGTCTATAGAACAATACAAAAATACCAATGTATCGTAATTAAGATTAGTCGTCGTATTTTTGGAGTAAAATATACTGAAAGAGTTCCGAAAAAAAAGAAATTGAGAGCTACGCCGTCATTCTTCAGAGATCACAGGCGTACGCCGAAACTGCTCTAACAAAAACCTCATGCAGTGCACATACGGTGCAATTTAATTGAGTTATCGTTAATTTTATACGTATCCATTTTTCAGATGCAGAATGAAAGAATTAAAAAGACAAAAAAAAAAAAATGTTTTTTACTTAGATCGATTTAGTTACTGATTCCGAGTGGTCCCTGAAAAATTGGCACTACCGTGAAATGTAACCCTGTATAGATAATAGGACAGGCGAATGATGATGATGATTTATTTAGTCTTTACATAGATCAAAATATTGATAGGAAAATCAAAACAGAAAATAATTTGTTTAAAATAAAGTTAACATTTTAATTGCTTCAAAACCAATGAAAACATCTTAAATAATGAGTGATGACAAATTTAACCTATTACGTCCGAAGTAGAAGTAACAAAGCAATACAGCCGGGTTTATTCCCCGTACATCCCGTACCTTTATATTCCATCCACGCTTTCGATCTATCCTTCAAAGAACAAAGTGCCCTGTCGGGATGAAGTGAGAATTGGATAGGGTTCCTCGCTCTGATATTGGTTTCGCGACAATGGAACCATTTCGCAATAAGTTTTAAAAGCCCGATTATTGCCTCGGATACTTTTTCATATTTTGCACTTGAAGATATGAAAGTTGGGTACCATTTACGTTTTGATGTAATGTTATAAGATCTACTTTGAAGTTGGAAATATTGGTTGCTGTAATCTTCACTGACATTTTTCTTTTTGTTCCTTTGTGAGCAAATTTGAAAAAAGTTATCATGAAATTGAGATATTCGTGCCTAAAATGAAACAATGAAACACTCACTTTGAAATCTTATTGTATTAACTACATTCTATAGACCTACAGCAATTTCAAACTCGATAAGAGGTCGACTCGAACTCGATAAGTCAATGAGTTTGAACCTCAACATCTACCTTTGGATTTTATTGTGTTTTTGTACGAAGTTAGCAACTTGCTGGCAGGTAAAGCAAAAAAGATCTAACTCAGCTATGTAATGGTAAAAAAAGAGGGTGATACCGTTTTAGGTTAACACTAAATATTCCATATACTTATTTCAATATTAAGAATATGGAACGTACCGTGTGGTGCCGGCCGTAAAGAATACACTTTCCCACTGCCAACACTGCCATGTCCTAAGAGGTGACTAATCCCTGTAGCATGAAACGCAAAATCTTATAAAAACTTGCCAACCCGCCTGCTAAGCGTGGTGAGTATTGGCAATCCCCCCCGATGATAAATCATTGGGGAAGGCCTTTGTTCAGCAGTGGACTTTCTTTGGCTGAAATGATGATAACCACTTCCACGTCAAAGTACGAGTATCTGATCACCTTCCCATCTTTCATCATGACATAGTCCTAATACTCGGCCGACCGACCGGCGCGGTACTGTTCGTTATAAACCGTATTTTACCTGTTGTCGTGTGTGCACTACTCTAATCTAATAGTTATTATATGTTCTCTGGTAAATTAAAAAAAAATTGGCGGGTAGCAGAACACGACAGCTGTCGACGGTAGAAAAATAAATAATGTCAAAGTCAGCAAGTTGCCAGTGGTCGCGTCGAGTGTGAGTGGACCTGTTTTTTGTGCAGTTTCTTGCTTTAAGTGTTTATTTTCATATTATATTAAAACAATTGTGAACTTGTCTTCTTTCTAATGGTGTAACCTACCACAGATTAGACAGAGTATGTCCAAGGACAGATTGGCAACGGCCCTATGATTGGTTTGACGTTAGTGAAATGTCAAAATAAGTTCGATTATGAGACGCTCACAAGAGTGGCGCTGTATAAAAAAAAAATAGGGGCGTCAATAACACATATTTGCGTCCACAGAATATTACCCATATTGTTTTACGTTACTTAATATAACGTTATTGTTACTACCAACGATATCGCTTAACGGTATTTCAGGAAACAATTATTGTTTTTTATATTTTAAAATGAAACGCACATAATCGATTATGTACAGGTTTTAATTAACATCAAATAACTACAATAATAATAGTTTCATTTTTCCCGCCGTTGTCCGACTACCTTGTCTCGTACCAAAACCTGAAACAATATATACAATATTTAAAAAAATGTTCCGTCATGCCACGAAGGTCCTACGCTAAAACGAGCAAGCGCACGCGGCTGTCGATAAAGCTTAAATATATTTAGCGTTACTCATTTAAACATTTATGTATCTATTTATAACACCTGTGTAACATTATAGAATGTAATAAATATATTGAATTGAATTGAATTGACGTACATTTAAACGTTCGCGCAACCGTGCGCCTGCCGCATCTGTCTGCCCGTGTGTACGCGGAGGCCCTAAATTTGAATTCTAATTGAATTTGAAAATCGTCCGCCCTTGTAGTAACTGCCATCAGAACCTGAAACATTATACACAATATTAAGTTCTTGATTCGGCTAGTATTGTGATTAGTAACATTTTTAGCCTTAAGAAAGTAATTCTCTTCAACTATATGGTTTGTTTGTTTCACCCAGGCACACAGGCATTTTTTTAAATGTTTAATGAGATTTGTCTTCTTCTCCAGAGGGAGAGAATTAGGGTGCGTTTTCACCAACTTTAGTAAATTTAGCGCGGCAGGACAAATTAAACTAATACGACAGCCTACTTTATTTAGATACAATTATTGAGAAAAAAATAGTTTCTTAACCTATTGGTGGATATCATTCCTTTCCGTGGTAAGCGGTTCACTTACATTACTCGCACAAATATGGTAAAAATGCATTATCAGACTTTATAGTAATATAATATCGTGCCCGATGTCTGTTGGTCTTACGAATCTGACTTGTTATATTTAAAACATCAAACAGTCATATTTTTAAGAGTTTACCTCACAGTCGGCTTTGTAAACCTCAACAATATCACTCCACTTGGCCAGTTTTCCACGAAACATTAGATCTTTAGTCAAGAAATTGTTTCGGATTCCTTTAATCAGATGAGGAGGATCAAAGACGATGTTCAATATATGTCCGTTAATTTGGACTTGGTGATCTGATAACAAAGTTAATAATATTAGATTTACCTGAAATGTATTGAAGGTATTATAATAATAAAAATGATTATAATAATAATTCACTGTACCTGACAGCCTTAACTGTTCCTGAGTACTCCTCACATCAGCCTTAAAAAGGTTAAGGCAGGCTCGAAATGCAATTTTGCAATTTTAATCCTTACCTTTCGTTGCACCCGTTGTACTGGGGACATTTCCTGAAGTGCTTGGAATGCTTACACTCGACAATTCTGAAACAAAAAATAACTATTTAAACACTAAACATAACAAACACACTATAATCTTTCTCTTTGTGCTATGTGCCATTCGTAGTCACGGTATGCTTAACTATGATCCTAGATGTGGACGACCTCTGTAGCCGAGAGGCGAGCATACCTGACTTAGTGTCCTATCTCTGAGATTCCGGGTTCGATTCCCGGTCGGGTCAATGTAGGAAAATAACTATATTGTCTTGGGTCTGGGTGTTGTGGTACCGTCGTTATTTCTGATTTCTGTAACACAAGTGCTTAAGCTACTTATCATAAGATCAGAGCAATGTATGTGATGTCCAATATTTATTTATTTATAAGGCAACTCTAGTTTTACATTTGAAGTACTACGAGACCTCTGTAACCCTTAGATAGGGAAACCAGACCATTTCCATCTGAATTTGGAAGCCATCGCCAAGTACGATCATCATCATCATTTACCGTCGTTTCATTGATTTACATGTCAAGCATGTGAATCAATGAAATGACCATCACTGTTTCCCACCGTGCACTGTTTGTTACTAACATAGTTTATAAGTTTATTGATACTAACAGTAACATAGTCCAATCTACTAACATAGTATATAAGATCAAATTGTTACTAACAAAATTATGGACTTGGTTTGAAAATAAATGTTTTTAAAAAATATATATATATTTGCCTGCCCTGTTCCCAGGTCATCTGGGGTCGGCGCAGTATGTCTTTCTCTTCCAAGTACGATGCATGCTCGAAAAATGCACATTATATTACAGATAACTGAATTCAAGGGAGTCGACCATCTGGTGTAGGGGTTCGCGCTCTGGACTAAAAAGCCAGCTCTGGACTAAAAAGGGTTCGGAACCCGCAACCGCTTGTAATTTAATTAATTAAAGTAATTTGTATCTAAGTCATGAATGTTTATAAAAGTATTAATCAATTAAAATAAATTTATCTAGACGCAATCAAACTAAGCCACAAATCCGGTAAAAAAGACGCATCTTACTGCAACTTTATCCTGGAACTACCATCAGACCTCAGAAAACTTCTAATTGAGCAGGAAAGGGTATTCATCAATTGGACTTCATGCCGAGTAAGAGACTACACCCTTGTAACTAGATGTTACAAGTGTCAACAATATGGCCACTCAGCAAAATATTGTCGGGAGGCTGACTCTACCTGTGGGCACTGCGGCTGCGTTGGCCATTCAATTAAAGAATGCTCAAAGCAACTTGAACAAGCAAACTGTGCTACATGCCGGCGATTCAATAAACCTAGCCATCACAAAACAGGAGATGAGCAATGCCCCGCCAGAAAAATCGCAGAATCTAGATATATAAGAATTAATTTTTAGGCATAAGTTATTACATAATTAAGACTAAGGTAAAAACTGTTAAACAAGTAAATCTTGATCTACTTATTTATTATTTAATAGTGAGTAATTGTTTTGTGTATAACACTTACATTATTGTTGAATAAGCACTAACCCACTTTTATGATATAAATACCTAAGATACAAGCAATTTGCTTAGTTTAGGTATAAACATCCTAATATTTGTGTACTAACCGATATTTCTTAACTTAAGTTTTATGTATCTAGACTAAGTTTTTATACAGAAACGAAAATTTATTTATTTATTTATATAATATGACAAATTTTATGCCGTGACCACAATATTATTTTTAGCATTTTATTATAACAAAATAAGCTGTTTAAACAGTTGAAGAAAAGCAAAGTTTTTAAGGTAAGATTAAAATTTTATTAAGTTTCATAATTTCATCCCATTTTTTTTGTCCCAAATGCCTTGCACACCCATTATTACACTAATTGTTTCAACTTTACTCATGGACTGACATATTATATAAGAAATACAGAAATGTAGGTATTTACCTCGTGACTTGACCAAGAGAGGTGTGGATGGCTGTCTCGATGTAATTTCATCAGGAGTAAATAAAGTTGGACAGCCATTGTACACCCTTCTATTGTTAAGGATGTACTTCTCTTCAAAATGAAGATGGCAGACCTGGAAACAAATACAAATAATTAGACTATGTACTCTTTCAGTAAAACTGTACGAATAAATCGTAAACACGAAACAGCGGGTTGTTGTTGTATTGATATCGCATGAAACGACAAAACATTTACGAGAACTAACCATTCGGTTTACGAGCTGTTTTTTGGAAAGGGATCCTAAAGCTGGATTTCTTGGTAGAAGATACTGCATCCATACAGCCCGGAGAGCATCATCATCAAAGCCTTGCAGTGGAAGAAGTAGACGAGCAGCCGCTCACGATGCATCTGGTGATGGGCATGATATCTGTAACAGAACCTAAACAAACGATATATCAATATGACACGTGAATAAAAAGGAGCAATAAAAATTGCTGTATAAAGGAAGAAATGTCGGAAAATTTGGAAAATACTGTTTTAACTCCAAGCAAGAGAAAAAACAGTAACCGTAATTTTCGAAATTGACAGTGACATTATTTTATTTTTCAACGTAAATAAGTAGGCAGTCCGAATTAAGCATATATCAGTTTTAGCGTGCTCCACCTCATTTCGAATGGATAAAGGCTTAGCATTTTCCGAATACCAATGTGCTAAAATTGGTGTTAGCCACCTCCGGAACAATGAGCATGTAAATAATCAGAAACTATTTAAAAAAAAAAAGAGACACATTAAAAAAAAAAGAGCCATGAAGCGTTACCCACTGAGCGAGAAAGCGCCATACGACTGAAAGGGATGCACTATTAACTAACGTCCTCTCAGACTCTATGGCGTTTCCACCCCGTGTAACCTACTGTGACCAATGCGAGTGTAATCCGATATATGAAGGTGAAATCAAAACCTCGAATTGTCGAAGGTAGGCAAGGTTTATATATAATTATTAATGGTCGGAATTAGTAAAACTATACATTAAATGAAAGGTTGTTTTATATACTACAGAAATAACAGGTTTTTAAACAAATTGATATTAATTTTCGATACTATTTCATCAATTTTGTTTGCGGCGCGCGGGGTATACGGCAATTATTCTTAGGCCGGGTGTTTAGTTTTAACTATATTTTGTGAGAACAACAATATTTGTTAAAAGAATTATATGTCATTAGAAAGGTATTGAAACACACTTTCATATTAAAAATATTGAAATCGTAAGAATTCATAACTTTAGAAGTTATTGCGAAAAAAAGTTGACAATGTGGTGAGACTGAACTACCTCAATAGCAAAACATTGGATTTTATAGATAAATTTGTTATAGAAAGCGCCAGCACCATTTCAGCCGTATAATACACAAAAGACTATTGTTCAATGCGTCACTAGATTCTGTAGATTAGAAATTTCACTGCAAACCAAACAATAGCTTATCCGCACGTATCATCAATTCGCACGTGAACCGTTTGAAATACTGACACGTCATTAACGCGTCGAAACAGTCGTCGCAAATACTCGCGTCGCAATTATGGTTAACCCAA
Source organism: Anania hortulata (assembly GCA_963576865.1). Taxonomy (NCBI): domain Eukaryota; kingdom Metazoa; phylum Arthropoda; class Insecta; order Lepidoptera; family Crambidae; genus Anania; species Anania hortulata. The sequence goes on along the minus strand of OY756399.1, from coordinate 2,779,453 downwards.
AACTGTCTGCGTCTAATCTGAGTTGAACAACCGTATCCAATACAACCTTTATACACCTCTAGCTGTCTTTATAATAGTCTCATAGCATAACTAGGTAACAGCGAGGTCCGACGATTAGATTTAAAGCGACGGGTAAGGCAATGAACTTGAGCATTTAGCATCGACTCGCGCGACTTCTATTACGTGCCTAAGATAATACAAATGCTTCTCGCAAACTAAACCTCCATCCGTTGCACTCCTGTGTAAATAGATTATCATTGCGAGCAAGATATCCGCTCATGGAAAAGTAGGCGCTAAGAGTGAAATCCGTTAAAAATCCTTATAATTCTTAATTTGTTGACTATTTGAAATTTCGATTCGATATATAATCAAAAATGAGGAGATCCGTAAAAAAATATAGTCGTTGATATAGCCCGACGGATTAGCAAGCTAAAATAGCAGTGGGCGGGGCACAATGCACTAAGACGTACAACTGTCGGCCGACAGCGAAATTGTTCCATCCGTTCACGCGTGATGCGATGACCAAGGGAAATAGGGATTCATTTTTATATACATATAAAATTCTGTTTTTTAAACTTGATGGTCTATTACATTACCAAAAATATGTCAAATTAAAAATAGTAAAAAAGGCAAAATAAGTGGGTTACAATGCTCATAGTCACGGAATAAAAATTAATTCAACCGAGTAAAAGCATTTATGAACAAAAAAATATATCAAAATTTTCGACCAAACGCTCAGTCGGTCAAATGTAAAATCGATAAACTAAAGAATGGCCAAAAGTTATCAGTTCTGTGTTAAGCGGTCTAATGAATTTCGGCATCCAGTGCTAAACTCTATCAGAACCAATTTGCTGTAAACATTTTTTGTATTTTTTTAATGTGTGCTCTGTTCGTGTGACATAATAAATAAATAATGTGATTTGTCGGATAAAATTTACCTAACGTTTGAAAAATCTGCCCTAAGATGCTTAAATAGCATCCATAATAGGTATTATTAACCACTAAATTGGAGCTACATTAAGCTGCAGGACTAATTTGTCATCAATAACTTTTTCATAACATTCAGAATTAAAATAAAGTTCATTGAAAAATATTATTCTTTCTCTCAACACAATTTTCATTAATGTAAAAGTTTCATGAAAATTTTGGTTGTTTCGCTCTCGTATTATTATTGCATCAGTCGACAATTCACCGCCCACACTAGATTGCTATCGTAATTGCATATGACAATACTCCCCGGGCAATTGGATATGCCTTTTGAAAGGTATTTTAAAAGGTAACGAAAACGATAATAACGATATGGTATGTTTAATGGAGTACGATATTCATTAATTTGATTATAATATTGGTTTTGACAATATAGTTTTATTTGTAATCTGCTTTATTGCATGTTAATGCCATCTTCTTGACCAACAAATTGACCAAGTAAGCATAGAGTTATATTTTTAAAACGTTAAAATTTTTACTTTACCCAGTCAAGAGGCTTCTTTAGAGAGAGAGAGAGAACACGCAACTCTATTTTCAATTGATGCATCAGAAAGTCACTTAAAATTTTATTTACTTCTATAAAATCTACTAAAAATAGAACAATAAGAACAATAAGTGACAATGTGCCCTATGAAGTTCTACCATAATACCATAAGAACTTGCGTAAACTTTTCCGAAAACACACTGGACACTCTGCTAGGCAATTTACGACTGCATCTACTCTGCCTTCGAAGCAAGAGGTACCTACTCCTACATAATTACCGTGCAAGTAAATATATATTTCTTTAAATGGCTTTATTTTGGTTGTATCTGTCAAATCGGATAGTACAAAATAAAAATAAATTGATGAAACTTTAGAGATTTTAAGTTTTTGATAATATTATCCACATAAAATCCAACTAAAGGTCAAAACTATATTCAATTTTAAATAACAAACAATGAATCCATACTTAAACTCATTAACCTCTTTCCATTTCGCCGAACACTTTGTTAAGAGTTCGATTAAGCCGGTTTGATCTCATAATGTGATTTTCATCATTCAAAAGCGCCATTATTTTATCCCATTTATAATTGAATGGCATATTAATATTTGTTTTGCCGAAAAAGCGTATTTATAACACTAGTGATTGTCAGTGTTTAGAGTCTTGCACGCATGTAGCTTTAATAAATAAATACAAATCAACTGCCTTTATGCTTATAAAAGTAACGGGTACCTTTTAAGATTTATACATTTTAATCCACGTTCGTCCCTAATTAATTTCTTTTGAATACTGGCAGCTCCAGACTTTAGTACAATACAATATTAATTTTAGCTATGCTAGCTGAAATAATATAACAAAGACCTAACATAACCTAACCATCCCTGAGTTAATACAATATTATTATATATTTGTTTTATGATGTCTTAATGTAGTTTGTGACAACAGAAAAAACATTTAGTAAGCTGAAAAGTAGTAATGACAGGTCATGACTATATAAATAAATAAATAAATAAATATAAATAAATATTGGACAACATCACATACATTGCTCTTATATTATTGATAGACGTTCATTGTAATCAGCCTACGTCAGTGCACTGCCGGACATGGACCTCTCCCAATGCACGCCACTAAGCTGAATTCTTGGTGATTCCATTCCATCTGCTGCCAGCACATTCACTTATATCATTGCTCCACTTTGTCAGAGGGCGCCCTACGCCTCCGTCATTTGACAGAGAAAGTAACCGGTATAGTTCAAAATATAAACAACCTGAAGTGGCAGTGGGCTGGTCACATTTGCCATAGAACTGACAACCTACGGGGTAAACGTGCTCTTGAGTGGAGGCATTGGAGCAGACAAATCCTTAACTTTTCCTAAGTTCCTTTTCCATTAACTTGAACGTTATGTAATGTATGAGACACTATAGCAAGCCTAGAGTCCAAACCAGTCTGAGTTAAAGTAGTGGGACTCTCGCACTTGTGTGCTCTTTTGAAAATACAACAACGAAATAGGATCACTTAATATTTTCAACCAAAGGATTGAAATGTAGCTAGCTCTATAGTCTACATGTTGTACAACAATCAAAATAGATGCAAAAGTACCACTTCACAGCGTGTAAAACAAGTCACGGCCTTATCACGTAGAGAGATGACTCTTCATCTCAAAGCCAATGCTTTTAGTGACGAACAGAAGACTGATCTTTTTCTGTGGGACTGGTCGGTCGCTGATCGCTTTGAAGAATGACTTTCCCCAGTTACTTTACCAGGTGAGATAGGCAAGCGCTAAAGGCTCTTAGGTCTGCCCAACTAGCGATAATATGCAACGGGTCAAGTTTCAAAATTAGATTCCCATCGCTTGCCCATCATTCTATAACGTTATGGATCCCGTAGAATTTATGGCTAATTGAGACTAAGCTAACCCTAAAATGCCAATGACACAGGTACTAAAATGATCACAGCAGATGTCTTCTGTTTAAAGGGGCTCAATTGATATATCTTGTGAACTACTTTACACTAAAAAATCGGCTAAGTGCGGGTCGGACTTGCGCGCCGAAGATTCCATACAAACTTGTTGGTATATAAATAGTTCGTCCATCATAGGAATCTGTGATGTTTCTCTTGATTTTTTTTACATCTCTAAGAGATTGCAGGCCTAAGTACTCGTATTTGGTATTAATTTCCACGCATGAAAAAAGGTATTGACAGACAGACGGACAACAGAGTGGTATAAAGATTCATTTTTACCTTTCTAGACACAGGACCTACAAAAGAGACCTACAAGTACGAGTTACGGTTTGAGAGTTCAACATTTTCGTTTGTTCAGACTTCAAAATTTACTGATTAGGAAAAGTATAATTTTTTCAAGTCGCTTTTAATTATCTTTATATAAATTTACTTTTGTATTAAGTTGTAAAAGTAATACTGACGTATTGTTCTATAATGTTTAGTGTGTAAATTGAGCCTACTTTTTATAGCTATTGTGTTCAGTAGAACTGCTTTGTCAGGTTCATTGTTTTCAAGGAATTTTCCTTCTATTGTTATAAGTAGGCATTTTAGAACAATGAGCGGAGTGTGACGTTTCCCAGGTGCTTAACTGGACAGTGATGTAGGAAATTTTGGACATTTTATTTTAATTGAATTGACCAAGGCCTTTCAAGCTTGTCAAATATCACTGTTAAGACTAATTTTCGTTTTGAAAAATAGTAAAGTTTTAGAAAATTAGTAAATAAAAGGAAAGTATTTTTTTTATTAAAATTTAAGTAGTAATCGTAATAAAAAATCATTCCAGTTAAGTACATAGACTAGACCATCTAAGTAATTTATAGCAGTATTAGCGCTATGTGGGTATAAACAGATGGATGTAGGTAGAATCGTAGCAATCCAAAAACACCGATTTTAGAAATAAGTGACGGTAGATTTCCAAACAGCTTGGCTTCAAGAAAAATGTAACCATAACATTTTCATACCTCTAAAACTGGACACGTCAGTCCTTTGTTTGAGCGCTGGCTTGACCGCGGTAATCCTACCCAAGCCACCTGCGCACAAACATGGCTGTAGGTACCTATGTTTCATTTAATACTTCAGCTGCAATTTGCGAACAAGCGTCACGTCACGTTGTGTTTGTGTTTGGGGGACTATTCTCTAACTGTAAATTATTACAATATAATTTATAATGCATTGTTTGACCATCGATGATGACTGCAAAATTACTGAACCATAATATCATAAATAGTACCTCTCTCTTTGCACAGGCGGGGTGTCCAAAGACATTTTGTTTTGTTCAGGGTGTCAATATTTTTGAACTGCAAGAACCGTATTAGGTTATGTTAATGAGGCACTTTGCTTACTTATTTTAAAAGGAATGCGATAATTTGACATTCCGAATCATATTATTAATACCTACGTTCTATAATGTAACACAGCTGTTATAAATAGGCACATTATGCATTTATCATTATAGACCATTCATGCGTCGACGCAAAATGCCCGATATAATTTATAACAGTTTTAACCCTTGTTACTCAATCACAACCTACTTAAAAAGATTCAGATGAAATCATAAGTATAGAATATGACATAAATTGTCAAAAATTCTGACACACATATTTTGCTTTTATTTATTACGAAAAACTACACTTTTCTTTAGGAATGCCAGAAAAACAAGAGTAAAATTCTAGGTACAAATAAATTACTTATCTCTTCGTAAGTCGTGTACTTCATAAAGTACAAACCATTAGAAGCAGTTCAGACCTCAGCCTAATGTACTCTGTAAAGAACGAACAGATAACCGTGTAATTAAAGCTTGTTGTGGTTATCATGGTAGAATTTCAAAAAACCCACTGTAATTAATGTATTATAAATATATTTTTAAGTATTCTCTTTTTAATATATTATTAACTATAACAAATTTAAATATAGTAGAAATATACAAACAACCAAGTATTGCTTCTTAAATCACGGAAATGTAAAACTTGCCGTCTCGGTCTGAAAAAAATTTGTAAGTATTTGTACTTTATGTATAGAAATACTCAAATACATTGTTGAAGTGCATTCTATTCCAAATATCTATTCTACTTAGCCTTGAAATCCCATAAATCATCCTATATCTAGCAAATCAACCGTCTGTCACCTCATAACAATAACCCTGTCGCGGCAGACGGACGCTCCGAGTTACGGCCTGTGGCGCAGGTGTCGCCGATAGGATTATACCGTAGTCAAGCTCAATGCGGCCTATTTGACCGAAATCAGTATTTCGTTAAACAAACAGTTAGCACTACAGTTAGTGCTAACTGTTTTGGTCTTTCTCATACAATTAGATGATCACGCTCTTCAGAACTTCAGACAAACTAACGAAATCCATATGCAAGCGCGGTGAGGGTGCAGGCGAGAAAGTTAATGGAAAGGTGCTTCATCATCATCATTATTTCAGCCATAGGACGCCTACAGACAAACATAAGCCCCCAATGACTTCCAGATTAGCCGGTTGAAAGCGGCGTGCATCTAGCGGATTCCGCAACCTTCACCAGGTCGTCTGTCCATTTCGTGGGTGGCAGTCCTACGCTAAGTTTGCTGGTACAGGACCACAATTTTAGAACATTCTAATGGCCCCATCGGCCGTCAGTTCTACGTTTTATGTAGGCATATTACACTCGACCTATGTCAGCGATTTTTGTTCGTTTACGGATCTCCTAAATTCTGATTTGATCTCACAAAAAATACCGAGCATAGCCATTCCTATAGCATGCTGTGCAACCTTGAGCTTTGAGGCTTATGAGGCCCAGAGAGAGAGGCCACGTTTCAGTTCTACTAGTACCACACACTGGGTGGACTTTCGCCTTTATGCACTGAGATATTTTGGAAGAGAAGACATTGTGTCGAAAAAGTTCTTGTACCATACTAAATAGCCCTTGTCTGTCCACTACTGGACATGTTTTTGTGATCTGTCAAGAATTGCTCAAAACAGAAGTGACAAAACATAAATTTGCAAAATTTTAAGAGACTTAGGGCCAGTTTCACAACTTGCTGATAAGTTCCGGATAACTTATCTGGCACTTGTTTTGACAGATAACCCATACAATTAGCTGTCTAAAAAGTAAAAAGTGCCAAATAGGTTATAATCAGCAAGTGGTTACACGAGCGCATTACTTATTAAGGGCCAAAAAAATTAAGTCTTAAGACCTACAACCAACACGAAGAAAACATCTTATTAAAAGCACGAGTAGTTCTCAACTATACGACATCTTCCGAAATAAACGTTTTGGAGACTAGAGCAATAGTTCATGGCATCTTGGAAGTTTGTTTGAGTCTTACGTTTCAGGCGGAGCCAGTGGCTAGCGAAAAAGAAAACTGTGTGTCACACCGTGGCGTAATTTAGCAAATATCTTACAAAGGTTTAAATGTTTGTACATTAGAGTGGCAATAAAAATATTTGCGTATGTTGTATCCCCGATAGTTTTCGTCACAAAATTTTACTGATTTGTTATAAATCCGCAGGAATAGGACGTTTGAAACGATGTACGAGGGTCATTCTAACCGCGGTTGTAGAATCATAAAATCTTTAACTGACTAGGAAGAACAGTTATGTAAATTAATACACTATGGTGTGAATAAATCCAGGGGTGGAATTCGGAGAAAAAGATTGCCCCGCACTGACTCGTCTCGCTTATTTTTATTTGAATTCCGGCACTGTTTATATTCAAAGCAGTTCATACAAAGTTTCGGTTTCTCTTGCAATAACGTAATCTTTTTACTGAAATTATTTTCCTTCAGATATCTGAATACTTTTCTCCGCCCAATTTATTTTCGAAGGTAGTATTGTAGATGTTATTTGTTTTGTATATTGTTGATATATTATTTCTTGTGGAAAATAGTTTTGGAGAAATACAGTTTGTGAGCTGCAGGGAATATGATCACGAAAGCCAATTTATGAAGAACAATGTATGTTGTCTCTACAAATAGATAGATAGATATATACTCTTTATTGTAAGAGATAAGAGAGATTACTGTAAGAAGTTACAATTTGTGTTTACAGAAAGATGCACAATTTAGGCGGTCTTATCGCTCGTGACTTCTTTCAGACAACCTTCAAGTAGAGGACAGATAAGAAGAAAGTTGAAAGTGGTGGGGAGATCTTAGTGTAAAATTTAATATACTTAAACGATAAATATAATAAGTCCAGATAGAAATGAACATAAACAGTATACTTACATACGTAACAATAATATATAACAATATTATATTAAACACTTACAATATTTAAATATACCTATTCACATAAATGATACTTAATACATGCAAGGAACTATCGTGACCAACAATGACCAGTTGACCAGTATTCAACAATATTAAAGAAGGATAGAGAAGTAGGTTATGTGTCAAGACGCAAGAAAATGTGCTTTGAGCCGACCTTTGAAGATATCAATACATTCGGATTGCCTTATAGGTAAAGGTAAGGAGTTTCAGTAGCTGTTTAGCTAATGCAAATAATGGTTCTGTTTATAAAAATGTTGATTCTTATTACAAGGGAGTTTGACAGCTCATCAACCTTTGATCACCTGCCAAAATGCAAACATGTTTGGAGTTGGCTGTAATAAACAAAGTTTTGCAAATTAGTATCTTATTAAAACAAAAACCAAATCAAAAGTCAAAAATGTTTTGAGGCCCCTCTCTAGTATAACCAGATTTGGCCACCATCTGCCAACCATCTATAACGTTTATGCCTTATCTAACTAGAAACGGGACAAAGATTTAAGATTTGGCACATATTCTCATTTTTGGGTATCTATTGGACCCTAAGCAATTTTTTTTTTGATTCGGCGAATACTCAGCGTGAGTGACTGTGTCTTCCAGTAGCTTCCTACCTAAGCCAATCTTTCCTCCGTAGTGCTTCGCTCGCTAGTCACGGTTCCAATCATATGTATCATGCGGGGTAACCGATTACTTGTCCGTATTTTACTTGACAGAATTTCAGTTGCCCGAAAATGTTAGAGCAACATTTCTTTTGCTATATGTATCATTTGAGATATTTTTAGTCTATCGAAATATCCCTTGACATAAGTATCATTTTATCGAACTACGTTTTATCGATTTTCAAAATAACTTTTTACTGTTGGCCGAAGTCTCTTTTGAACTTTATTCATTTACCAGAATACTGCGTATATAATAGGACTAAATTGGTTAGGTTAGGTTAGAACAGTGACCACACACAGCGACCACACCAACAAAACTAAGGATAAATTCTAAGGATAATGATGAAGGATTCATTAAGAAGGATCATGGATTCATTATACTGAAAACTAAATCATCTAACATCATATCATATCATCTATCTAAATTTTTAACTTTGGCAAATGTTGTATGTAACATAATAAAATACTTAATACAACTTAAACTTAATACTTCAAACAAATGTTATTTCGGCCAAGCCAAGTTCGGTAATAAGTTTTTCGGACAAATTAAACGTCAGGGTAACAATAAAAAACGAATTGATAATAGGTCAAATGATACAGTGGCAAAGATCATTTCGATGAATAGAAAAAAGGCGAAACGAAATTTGTCGAAAAATTTTCGGTGAAATAAAATTCGGTAAACAACTCTTCGAACATAAGATAGGTAACCATCATGCGGAGGTGCTTGGAGCCTAATGGACCCCATGGGACTATGAAATAAACCCGAGCCTTCGGCTTTACCAAGATTACGGAGCTTACCCAAGATTTTCCAAAGATCGCTCTCACATTATGGTACGATCTATAGGCAGAAAACCAAAACCAAATGCGATAAACGCGCAATAAGCACCATAGCAAATTCTGCAATTTATAAACCTGTTTATAGTATTTATTTATTTATTTAATTAGAGCAACCAACAAATAATACACCAATAATACAATTAACAAGTAATAACCATTTAAAAAAACAACCTACAAGGTGGACAGACGACCTGGTAAAGGTTGCAGGAAGCCGCTGGATGCGAGCCGCTTTCAACCGGCCAATCTGGAAGTCACTGGGGGAGGCCTATGTTCAGCAGTGGACGTCCTATGGCTGAAATGATGAACCATTTAAAATATGAGCTAAGGTAGATTCGGTTACTTTGTTTGAGATCATTGGCACGCATGTCAGCCCTCACGACGCCAAGCCAGCATTTCTTGGGTATACCCCTTTTATCAAGTTAAAATGCTGTTTAAATAAGTTCATCAACATTTGACTTAATAAGATTTTTTTGCAAGTTAATTAAACATGAGGTCCAGCCTGCCTAGCATGAGCACTAAAAACACGATATGATATGATATGATATAGCGAAATATCGACACCAACTGTAAAAATATGATAGATATAGCCGCCATGTTGAATCGCCGATACATATTAAGATCGCTGTTTCGATTAAAATGGCGGCTAAATCTATCATATTTTTAAAGTTGGGTGTCGATATTTCACTATATCATATCGTGTTTTTAGTGCTCATGCTAGGCAGGCTGGGCGCGTCTAACTAAAGGTTAAATGTCTCAAAGTATGTGGAATGTGGGCTATAAAAGGAAAATTTTCAATTTAATAAAAAACCGTTTCCAATAATCCTCACACAGTAATCCAGCTCATTGAACGTCACACGGCATGCCGTCCGAGGCCTAAAGCTGACGTCCTTTTACGACGCGCGCATAAAACAATTTCGTTTTTACGCCCTGAAAACACTCGCCGTTTCAGGCTGCTATTCAGATACACGAGCATCAACGTTGCAGGTAGATTATAAAATTAGGTTTATCCACGAAAAACCAAACAAAGTGGTATTTAGTAAAATGAATATAATCTTAAAGATCAAAATGCCAGACAAAACCACAGTCATAATACACTTAAAAACTATATAATAATAATGCATATGAAATAAAAATACTAAGCGACACTTTTAAAAAAAAATCAAAGTGTACATTTAGTTTAACTTGTTATTTTATCAGTCATTTTATATTTTTAAACGAACAGAACAGGTTAATACTTTTAGCCATGGAATAAACTGTACTTTTACGCAATGCTGTTATTATGTCTAACGTTATACAGAAAAATGTAATACAAGTTTCTAGTAAAGGATGACGCGTATATTCTTATTTTTCAACCGACTTCAAAAAAGGAGGAGGTTCTCAATTCGACTGTACGTTTTTTTTTTTTGTATGTTTGTTACGCGATTACTCCGCCAATTATGAATCGATTTTAATGATTCTTTTTTTGTTTGGTAGATCATACTTCAGAGGTGGTTCCATATAAATTTTATCGATATTGATTTAGAACTTTTTGAGAAAATCAACAAATATATACCCAGATAGTATTTTGGTTGTGGTTCTTGTTACCTATCTTCGACAAATATGAACCGATTTTGATGATTTTTGTATTATTGAATAGCTTATACTTCAAAGATAATATGCTAAAAGTTTACAAAATAAAAATCACCCCTAAGGGTAGGAAAATAGGGGATGAAATCGGTGTTCAGCAGTTAGATTTTTTCACGTTTAGTTTAGGATTTATCACTAAAAATTGATGAAATAAGTAAATTTTATTGAAAAAAATAAAACCGACTTCAAAACACTAAAATGCTAAAAATAATCCTAACAAACAAAAACATTGAATCTCTCATCGGCTGGCACCGACTCCAAAAGTAACTGATTAGGTACTTAAGTGTTACGATTATTTTTAGCATTTTAGTGTTTTGAAGTCGGTTTTATCTTTTTTAATTTACACTGTATTAACATTCTACTTTGGTTTCTTTAAGTGGTTTACTATAAAGAGTATCTATGTAGTATCTGGAGACATTCAATCTACCACAAAACGTAAAATTTTCTCAATTGATATTGATCTCTGCGACTCGGACCTAAAGTTGAAAATCGGTTCAATTACCTTTATCTTTTTGGGTAGGTTTACCTGCCGTTGTCTGTACCACGTAAGACAAGGATGTTAGATCTTCGAGAACATGATAATTGCCGTGTTGTCTGTCAGATATTTATTTATATATTTGTCCATTATCAGGCAAACATAATTTAGAAGGCATTTTGGAAGATAATCCCACAACTGTCTGACTGCGACATAGCCAACCTTGGGGAACTTATTTACAATTTCCTCCAGCCTTAACGTGTGTGATATATAGAGAAAGCTGTAAACGCGCGCAGTCTTGTTTTAATTATTTATTACGCCGTGTGTCTGTTTGTTGACGTCTCGCTTCGTTGTTTTATATGATAGAAACTATCACTATCGCACTAAACTCTATTTAAATTCCAAGAGTTTAATTTAAGTTCAAATATTATTGCAGGCCGGTTCCAACCAGCCAATCTGGAGGTCCTTGTAAGAAGGCCTATGTTCAGCAGTGGACACCTATGACTGAAATGATGATGATTATGATAATTGCTAAAAGAGAATCGCAGCAGATACTATAGAAAATATGTTTCATATAAATTATTTGCAATTTTATTTTTGTTATACCCTACTTCTACATTTCAATGCAGACCAATACTCAATACTAAATAACTAATAACAGTTAATGTTTATTGGCAATAGTAATATTGATACAATTATGTGAATTTGCATAAATCTACACATAGATATAATTATGATGAGGTAACAATATAGATAAACGATAACGATAAGATAACCGAGGTAATCAATTTAGTGATCTTACTACGCTTTGGCAAAATTACAATGTATTTTAATTTAAAAAGCCATCAATCCTCTAATACAAGTCCAAACAAATTAATCGCCGAAACCTAAATTTATTTTAACACTATTGAGTACAATCCTGTATCATTTACAATTAATTTAAATTGCAAGTCCGTGATCTCAACCATGCGTGATCGCAATTATCTGGCTTCATAAGAGATTACTCTAACAGGCATCAATTTGCACAGATATACTCCTATGACTTGATAATGTTGTGCCTTAATACTAAATTATTAAGCTAATACTAGATAATTATGCTACAGACATCAGATGCCCTCACATTGTATTGAAAGATAATAGACTTCGCACTTGAGTGAGTGCATTATTTATACTGTCTCTGTTAGATTTTTTAGTATGTAAGATTTATCAGGTAAGAATAGACTGATGGTTTCTGATGATACTTTTACTCTTTACTGAGTTTTGGTGAAAGAACGAACAGATCTGCGAAGAACCAGACGTGGTTACGGAAGACGGATATATCCTTAAACTGTTTTATATTCCAGCATATATTATTAGGCCAGTACTTCTTGTAACCCGAAAACTGGAGACTGCTGATTAGATAATTAAATTGATATAATCTATTAGCACATCACACAAAACAAACAGTACAGAGAAAAAATACATTTGGATAATAGTACAATTTAAACGATTACATCGCTAGATTAGTTTATTGTGTAAGAGGAAACACTTCTATAGAAAATTGATTTGATAGAAGCTCATTACGAGTATGAGCAAATAAGAGCAAGTATGAGCAGCGTCAGAGGATGCGATCATTCAGGAACGCGTATAATATTTGACAAGTTGACAATATTCGTATAGAAAATGTGCCAAGCGTCAATTTTATTCGTTGGATAATAGTTATCTGGCGTTTGCAAAATCAGCTCTAAATCTTATGTTGATAACTTTATTTTGAGCAAGACTGAGTAAAAACAAGTGAATGTGATTGTTTTTTTTAACAGTGTTTCATCTACGGCCAGCATCAAAAGTCGATAATTAAATTTATTCGCTCAACATAACAAGCGTTAGAATTAAATGAATATCATATAAGGCCTATTCTGGTGCTTGTCATGTTCAGAGATTTAGGTGTAATACAAAGGTATAATTCATACATAGCGTATTACTGTATAGCGATTTTAAAAATCTGATTGTGGTCATCGGCTTTCGATGTTGACCACTTTTGACTGATACTATAGGGTCAAAGAGATTAAAATATATTAAAAAGGGAGGATATAAATATCAATGACTCCGGTTTCTTATTTTTGCATTATTTGACAATATTTATTAAATGTTCTTACACTATTGCGCTTTACAATTGATTGTTTTTTATGGACAGAAATCTATCCTTTTTAATCTATCCTATCCTATTCCTTCTAATCAATCCTAGCTTGATTGACCGACGACCTCAGAAAGATGGCTGGCCATAGAGTAGAAATGTCATAATATGATTTGTTCGAAGAAATTTCCGCCATTTTGTAATCTGTATCTGTACTTTTTTGTATGGGGGAGAGTTGACAGGACTTGTCATTTCATACTAAATGTAAGTGAATAATCACTTACTGTGTTCGAGCAATTCATATGTTTTTATAAGTGGGTAGTTGCAACATCGGCGACCTGCGATCCGCCCGAAAAGGAGAGGGTAGTTTTCGGCACCTCTGCATAGTCAGTCATGACTGTGCGTCTTTCAGATCAAATCGGGCTCCCATACGGCGCGGACGCATCAGTGTCGTCTGCGCATTACGGCGGTATTTTTGGAGTGTGTTCGGGCTCCTTATAGATTGTTTTCTTATTTGTTAGGGTGTATTTGTGAACTTTCGATTACTATTAAAAAACTGAAGAAACTGAGATTCCTCCTTGGACGTTGACCGACCCTCGGCACGTGGTGGCGGTTCCTCTTCACATGGTGATGCTGTCTTCGGATCTGGTCAAGGTGAGCGGCTTCCCTTATCATTTCATGTGAATTGCCTGACAGAATTTACCTGCCCTAGCACGAAGCGCCAGGTCTCCCAACAACATTTGAGGCTTCAATTGCCTTAACATACTGGTTTCGGAGAAAGATGGATCGTATTGCTGCGCTATAGGGTATGTACTCGAGCTGCTGGATGAAAAAAGCTGGAGATCGTGATCTGTGGCGCTCTTTGGGAGGCTTACATCTAGCAGTGAACTGTAATAGGCTGTAAACATTAACATGATGATGATGATGATGATAATTGTGACGGACAGAAAGGTCAACAAATATACAAATAATCCTAAAGTTGACTACTGAGCTTAACAAAATATTATCCTCTCCATCAAGCGGGTGTCCCTTGGCCGCTCGGCGCGGGTCCGGCTGTCACGACTTCGTGGTGGGCGCGGGGGGGCGGCACACGTACACGCTGTACTTCATGTCGGACGCCTACCTCGGCGCCGACCAGATATACAAGTTCACGCTTGACGTGACCGACGCGGCCTCCGACTCTAGCGAGGACGATTAGTGAAAAAAATAAAGTATCTAAAATGATATTGATTTTTATTCTGACAGCCCTATGTTCCACTTAATGACAACTTGAGGTCTGTTACTATGAACCCAGTACCTAAGCTCTACACTGCCAGATCTGTAGATCTACTAAAGACTAGGCTACTTAATGTAGTCGATCACATTATTTTATAACGCGTTAAAACTAAGTCACTTAGCATTTAACTAAAATTTTACGTATGTCTCAATAAATATGGTGATATGCATGATTATTTGTGTGGCTAATTTTAAGTCATGGTTGCAATCTAGTGTTATTACTTTTGTTATTTTATTTAATTTCATTAATACGGTGATTACATTTTGCTTGGGGAAAAATTACAAATAATGTTTTTTTATGTTTTTAAGTAATTTGATGCACAACAGTAAGTTGTAAGTAAATTTAAACTGGTACGATTTGCAATTATTTAATCTGGATTAATGTAATCTAGTTAGTACGAGTAGGTATTTCATTATAAATGTCTGGTGTGTTTTAACTTTTGTAAACAAATTCTAAATTCTATTCTCAACATGAGAAAGAACAAACTAATTACCAACACAATGTTTAATTAATATAGCCAATTATCTTTCGATTGGTGTAGATTTGCGGTGCTCAGTAAGTGGAACCTCTACGCTTGCTTGCTTTCAACCAATCTTGTCTTTCATTCTGAATCGCGATATTTAAGTTTTCAATTCTAGTTTTCATATAGATTCAATATACAGTAATGCACTCGGGGAGTCCGTTGCTACTGAGAAGACCGGCAGTGGCGAGGGCCGGACTCAAGTCTCGCTGATTACAGTTAATTAATTGATATTGGTAGAGCGGCCCTGGTTCTTAGTATAAGGTGATTATAGATGAATGGTCGAAAGCTAATAACCTCCCTCTTCTTCGTCAAGTAGCAAGATTGACTTCCTTTTTGTTGTTTCGTGAATGAATGGATTATTCAATTACATATGTGATTAGGTACGTGTAGGGACATTAATTTAATTAATCTCCGAGAAACGATGACTAATTTTGTCAAAAGGAAACTTTGCAAAAGAAGTAGGAGCGTAATATAATACTGCATCAACAAAAAGGCTCTTTTTTTTTAAAGAATCACCCCTTTAACATAGTTGGTAAAATCAATGTATAATACTTTATGTTTTCACTTAGTGAGGGGAGTAAGGTAGGAGGTAAGGGTCGCAGGAAGACGCTGGATGGGCCGGCTGAAGGCCGCTTCCAACCGGCCAATCTGAAAGTATGCTATGGCTGAAATGATGATGATGATAAATAATCCTGGCAAAACCTGTGCACCTTTTTATAATGTAGCAACAGTATACTATGTTCTTACGCAAATTAAACATTATGATTACATGATTGCTTTTTTGTGAGTCTAATATTTTATTTTATCAAAATTAAATAACTTGCCTTCTCTGTACTCTGTACAAAGCTAACCATGTAGCTATCGAAGTGACCTCTAATAGGAATATAATAAAGAGGCCTACCCCAAAGTAAAGAGAAATTAAATATAAATTATTAAGCGGACATTAGCCTAAAATTAGAGACCCGCATCCTGTGGCGTATAAAGTGACAAGGGACACCGCAGATGAGCTACCCGCTTAATGAATTACATATCCATGTTGGCTTTTAGGGCACTAACCCCCTTACTAATAAAATGGCGTATGTACATAGCTTATGAACAGGTTTACAGTGTTTTGTTTTAATATAACTCCAACTTAAATACCCAATATTAACATTTTTTATTGCAGTGTGTTTTACATAAGGCGTTTTACTGAGGTAATGTCAAATCAAATCAAATCAAATCAAATCAAATCAAATCAAATCAAATCAAATCAAATCAAATCGAATCAAATCAAATCGAATCAAATCAAATCAATCATTTATTTGTGATACACAGGTAAGTAGTTATTATTACATAGGAACAGGGTTTTATGAGAGCGCTGTGATTAGCCTTGGCGGCATACAAATGTAACAGAGTTCACAAGTTTAGTTTAGTTTTACAAAACATCTAGGTATAAATCTTGAAATAAATGACAAAAACTCACTAATATCAGATTGTTTCTAAATTTATATCGGATTTTTGGAAATTTGACTTTTTGTGGTATGTTGATCGGCTGTCGACGGTACAATTAGAGTGAAAGAATAAACAGTAGAATAAGAATATTTTTTTCTATAAAGTGCATGAAATAGAACAATTCCCGTGGAAGAAAATGATCACATACGACTCTTATGGCTTAGTCTAGTTGGAATTGTCTAAATAATTTAATTAAATGATGAGTGATTTAGGTATCTTATTAGCTAGACTGAAGATCTAAGTTATTTTTTTTAAGTTACTCTAACCGATACTTGACTCTCATAAACTCACGGAAATCCAAGGTGAAAACGTTTCTCATACAGGTATTTTGGTCGTAACTCGAAAACTACGAAAGATCGTAGAACACACATAGGGGTGATTCAGATACCTCTCAACACGACTAAAAAAAATTTTTTAACGTCACTTTTCTGGCAACCCTGTATAAATGCATAGCCAAACCAGAAAGTATCCAATTTTGTATGCTACCCCTAAGGGTGGACCATTGCACATTTGATCATCAATAAAAAAAAACTTGATTTAAAAAAATCTCTCTCATGGCCACCCAAAACCAAAATTCGAGTTCTTCGATCAGTTTTATATAATGTGATTAGTGTGCAGGATATATGGAAGACACTACAATTAACTTTTTGGGATAACATTTTTTGTTCCTAAAGCTAAATACCGGGGACCAATCAATCTAGATTTCATCATCATCATCATAAATAAATAAAATAAATAAATTGTTTCCACAATCACACCAATTCGCTAGCTCCAAACTAAGCAAATCCGTTATCTAGTCGCCATAGTACATATGGCGACTAGATAACGGACATACTTAAATACATTTATAAATATCCATGACTTAGGTACAAATGCTCGTGCTCATCACACAAATATTTGCACTTGCGGGATTCAAACCCGCAACCGCTGGCTTTGTAATCCGGAGCGCGAACCACTACACCAGTTGGTCGACATCATGTCAGCCTATTGCAGTCCACTGCTGTACCTCAGCCTCCCCCAAAGAGCGACATAGAGGACGCTGTCAAGCTTTGTTCATTAAATCTAGATTTCAACGTGTAAAGTTTGTCTGTTGACTCCCACATATTATAAGTAAAATAAATATACCATCGCTTTTATGCTTAATGCCGTTTACCCCTTATTAGTTGAAGGATAGTTATGATTATGGACCTACCATAATTATTACCCACTGAGATTATGACACATTAGAGAGAATAATAACTTTAGTAATATCACATTAAGTAGACACGAGTCAACAATCAGATAACTGGGGGTTCGTCTAAGAAATTAATTACATTGCGATTATCTAGGGTTGCGAGAAAATGCAAAGGTTTTCTTATTACAAAGCAATAAGGTTTTGTTTTGAGTAAATTGTTTGAGTAGACAGTACATTGTCAACTTGGGTTAGTGTCGTCATTATTCTGTATCCCCAGTACAAGAAAGTGTGGATCAGAAGTATGATATCAACTATTGCTCGATTACATCCAATAAGAACCTTGTTCACGCATAAACAGGACCTTTTTAGCGTATCCGTTTTTATCTTATACTAGCTGTTGCACGCGACTTCGTTCGCATGGTCTTTAGTTTATTTGTAACGGATTTTCTGAGCAACTTTCTTAATTTTTTCTTTTATAAGAACCTTCTCCTGACAGTAAATAGCACAACAAAAAAATCATTAGCGAAAATGTTCCATCCGTTCACGCGGGATGCGATGACCAAGGGAAATAGAGATTCATTTTTATATATATATAGACTAGCTGTTGCCCGCGACTTCGTTCGCGTGGTCTCTTCTGCGCAACTTTCTTGATTTTTTCTTTTAAAAGAACCTTTGCCTGACCATAATTAACACAACAAAAAAAAGAATTTGCGAAATTGTTCCATCCGTTCACGCGTGATGCGATGACCAAGGGAAATAGAGATTCATTTTTATAGAAGATAGATAGATGTGTCGTATGTAGTTGTATGAGCATCGAGCGATTTCCTAAAACAAAACTAGTAATTCAGTCGTCAATCAGCTATCTGCATGAAACGTGTCCTTGTTCACTTCAGACACGTAGATAGACAAGAACCAGACAACTATGAAAATCTTCTGGTTGACAGGCACGTGGAAGGCAGAAGTAGAGGCAGGTCGCTATCCCAATGGATGGATATAGTGAAAGAGACCACGAAAACCAACGTACAAGTCCATTGGATACGCCTAGTTATGCACAAAACGATCTGGAGTACGCTGGTTAATTGCGACCCTCGTTAGTCAATCTCTTAGTCATGAGGGTTCGATGAAGAAAAAGAAAAATTTAGTCGACTCAAAAGTAGATTTACAAAACTACTTATCATCATTTTCATTTCACTTCCCCACCGCCAACAGGGGGCGCGTCGTAAGAGGTGACTAATTCCTGCAGCATGAGACGGGCAGCAGCGTCTGCGTTCTTATAAAAAACTGCGCTTGTTAACCCGCCTGCCAAGCGAGGCGGGTATTGGCAATCACTCCCTTTTCGGGAGGCCTATCTTCAGCAGTGGACGTGTTATGGCTGGAATGATGATGATGACGATGATCATTTTAGTAATAGGACGGCTACTGCTGAACATAGGCCTCCCCATTGACCTCTAGACCGGGCGGTTGGAAGCCTGCATTCAGTGTCTTCCTGCAGTCTTTACCAGGTTGTCTGTCCGTACAAAACTAATAGAGTGTACTCATTATTATTTTATCTGAAAATGTTGGAATCAATTTACTAAAAGTTTTCTGGGACCTTGTTAATTTAGGGAAAATACCTACGTTCTCACATATTTTATTTAAAATAAATTATTTTTTGATTATTTAGCTTGTAAGTACGTACATCTCTGACTAGCGCTAGTAGGGCCCACAAAATAAGACCACATGTTCTGGCCCCATATGGGCCAATAATGTTATTATTGACGTTCATAAGTGGCAGTTTTCTGTCCTAAACTGAATAAATATTTTTTTACTTTGACTTTAACTCAGATACAAGATGCACGATGATATTACAAACGCAGTTGCTTCTTATAGAAATCGAATTCGCAACCATTTAGTTTCAAAGTTCAAATGGCGAACCACGAACCAACATAGTCTCAAAAACAATGCTATGAGCGTAAATTAGAACGATTACATAGTATTAATAAAAATTCGTGTTCTGCTCACGCAATTAAGCGCTGATTTCTTCATTATCCTGAGCATGCCATAAAAATATCAATAAACATAATCTGGAGTGCTCTTAATCGCAAGCCCTGCCAGGGCCGGATTTGGACGTATTAGGGTACCGTACGTTTCGCGGTAAACGCGTCGTAAAGCTGTACTTTTACGAGTACCAAAGATTTACTGCTCCTGCCAGGTTTATTAGGACGGGGTAATACGTGTTTTAGTGTTGATGCCTTAATGGGGAGGAATAAGGTCCCGTTACCTCTAATTTGGGGGTTTTAGTAAGAAAAGGTTAGGTCAATGCTGAGGTTGCAGTATATTTGGGTTTGGCTCTACTCTTTGAGTGTTTTTTTTTTGTTAAATATTTGTCAATGTCAAATAGATAAAACTATCAAAGATGTCATAGTAGCTAGGTTATTATTTTTGTGTCTATACAGGGTTATATTGTAAAGGGTGCCAAATTTAAAAAATAAGATCTAGGGAACAATATAAAGAAGCATCTTAATCGTTATTATTTTTAATAAAACAAATAAAACCAATTTATTTCTGTAAATAGGCCTAAATTATGCTCTTTTACACGTCCCAATATATTTTTTTACCCTACCACTGCTTCGGGACAATATTGTGGGCTAATAAGCGTATTTTATAAAAAAAATACTTTAAAATATCCCAAAATAGAGCATAAGACAATAGAGAGACTACGAAAGTCGCGCGGTCATTCATTAGCGGCGTAGGCACGGCGAGCCTTACGCCGACCTTACGCAGTGCACCACATACGGTGCATTTTTTTCATGAACGAGTTAAATATTATCCACGCGTACGAATTTTAACAGCGGATAAAAATAATTAAATGTGAAAAAAAAATCTTGTTCTTTGCATAGCGATTAAGTTACTGATTCTGAGCCACTCCTAATGATTTGGCACCCCTTTGCAATGTAACCCTGTATAATTTTTACATGAATATTTTATTTTATTTTAGCAAAATGTCAAGAATATTTACCATATCTGACAAGCAAAGAAAAACAGACAGGTAAAGTCTAAATTAATAGGTATTATTATACTCTTGTTTACTAAGTGTAAAACTCGATTTTATCATCATCGTCATCATTTTAGCCATAGGAAGTCCACTGCTGAACATAGGCCTCCCCTACTGACTTTCAGATTGGTCGGTTGAAAGCGGCTACAGCGGCCGCGGCCTTCAGCGGCTTCTCGCAACCTTTACCAGGTCATCTATTCACCTTTAAATTGAAGTCCTACGCTACGTTTGCCGGTACGTCGCCTCCATTCCAGAACCTTTCTGCCTCAAACTGCTTACATTGAGTTTGAGGCAGATAGGCAGATAGGCAGATAAAAATATAGAGAAATAGCTGCTTATAATAATACTCAACAGCTTAATTTTTTTTACTTCTCAATACAAACTGATGTTAGCTGGTTAACGGTTTAGTATGAGCGAGTGTTTTTTATTTTGCTATAATTTCTTTAAAAAACTTGCTTTATTTTTATTACACGTTTACTGGAATGCCTCTCTGAAGGCTACCTCCAGCAATTTTAGGGCCTAAAGTCGTTCATGTAATTAATATCTTAAAATAATTATTTTCTTTTTTAACTTTATGTCGAAAATATTGAGCCTCATTATATTTTAATTGAGTTTACAATCTATCAAATTTTAATTTAATTTAGGTTTGTTTCAAAATATGAACTCATTTTTCTGTAATGTATTTACAGATGATCGATTTAATAAATAATAAAAGAAACAAAGCGATGTAAGCCTATACAGGTCTCACTGTGTGTGTGTGTTGTGTGTTATGTGTGTGTGGTGGGCACAGGCCTCACATCAACCTTAGGATGGTTTGCATTATAGGTAATCCACGTAGGCCCTTGCGGATTGGTGGCCCCTCTACTCGGTAGATAGACTATGTATAAGGCTGGTAACTAACACTTTCTAATGTGATCAAGCCACTCGAAGGCCTCTGACTATAATAGGCTTCACGATTGGTATCATCAAGCGATCTTATCCGGGACTAACATTTAACGTGTCATCCGACACACGGAAATATAATTATTTATTATTTTTCATTACTCATACTCGGAAAGTAGGTCTGTAGGTGCCTGAGGAGCGGGTTATGAATGTTATACTTTTCAGCCCTAGAGAGAATCGTTTTCAACTGACAACTGTCCAATTATTTAAAAAAATCTAATTATATTTTCACATTTACATTGAATCATGTCCCAACTTTCTATACATCCACTCAATAACAACGCGATATAAAAATCAAATAATATAAAGTTAAGTATTAATGAAAGAATATATATTTTTAACAAATTTTATTTTAATTTACTTTCAACATTTTTTTAAAAATAACATTGATTTGGGCAAGATATTTACTATTTTTTCAATGATGAAAATGATTAATAATGGCCGGCCGCAGAAAAAAGGCGATTTAGCGGCAATCCGATCTTTGTTTGTTTTTTCGAGTTGTATAGTTAAAATTCACTTAGTTTTTCTTTAGCTAATTCTTGTTTTTATTTTTTTCCTTGTATTTGTAATGAAAAGCACAGTGTTAAAGACTTATTTCGAGCCCGAGGGAGTCTCGGGACTAAATAAGTTACTTTCACCCCTAGGTCAAGGATGTACTATTACTTACTCATGAAGCATACGTGAATGAGACACAATAGAAATTCAAGTGTTATGCGGTTTTATGAGACCGGATGGATTAAATACTTTTTTAAATTGGATGTTAACGGGTTAAATACTTGATTCTATATGATTAGTAGAGTACAATTATACGGATGACCAAGGCAAGGACAACATTTTTGTACTACAAAATAAGATAGTGACTTTCTATTCTTTTCCATCAAGTATTGAAAAGCTATTAAAAAAACTTCGTTAATCAATAGAGCGTAACAAAAAGGACTTCGGAAAAATAAAGAAAATGTATTATTCAGTCAGCGAACTTTGCCAATTATTCTCTGAATGTCTAAATGGTATTTCATTCACTATTTATTAGATCTTCAAATTACTTTCTGAATAG
This sequence comes from Anania hortulata, assembly GCA_963576865.1. Classification (NCBI taxonomy): domain Eukaryota; kingdom Metazoa; phylum Arthropoda; class Insecta; order Lepidoptera; family Crambidae; genus Anania; species Anania hortulata. Next base: position 2,756,531 of record OY756399.1, on the reverse strand, counting down.
ACTTAGCCCTCAATAAGATAAAGCAATAGATAAAGGCCATAAAAGCGAAATCGATCAATAATACTTTTCTAATATTCCAATCGAACTGACGACTGTTCGACCAATTAAAATTTTACTATCGAGAGACGCAATGTTTTCTTTTTATTATTATCTATTTAATCATGAAACTGGATGCCATCAACATTTTACGAGATCGTTAAGCAGAAAATGTTGACGATCCCAATTCGGATATTGTCTGATATTGCTGTATGGGTTAATATCACGAATAGATTGTATTATTCCCGTTATTTTGCTACAGCTTTTTTCTCAGGGAAACAAAAAATATATACTTATTTCACAAACCTATTAGATACTGAAATGATCAGATATTTATGTTTATTATTATTTTATACTAAAACAATAATCCGAGCACTTTCAAGTCGGACTGCCGTGGCGAGGGTTCCTTATTTTTAGTTTTGATTTTAATCAATAGTATCTGTAATCGGAATCAATAATAGTATCCTCTTATTATCTTTAAATATATAAATGTGCCACGTGGGGATGGCCGTAAAAAATACACTTTCCCACCGCCAACAGGAGGCGTGTCGTAAGAGGCAACTAATTTATGTAGCACGAGACGGGCAGCAAAATGCGTGAGAAATGTTATAAAAAACTGCGCTCGCCAACCCGCCTGCCAAGCGTGCCGAGTATTGGCAATCCCCCCGATGAAAGTCATTGAGGGAGGCCTGTGTTCAGCAGTGGACGTCCTATGGCTGAAATGATTATATAAAAATGAATCCCTATTTTCATTGGTCACGTCATAACTTGAGAAAGACTTTACCGATTTTATCCATCTTTTTTATATATATATTTCTAACTTTTTATAGAAGGTTCTTACAGAAAAAAACCGGCCAAGTGCGAGTCGGACTCGCGCACCGAGGGTTCCGTACAAACCTGGTATATAGGTATTATATACCTGAGTATTTGATATGAATTTCAATTTAATACCTCTACGCGTTCATGAGGAAAGGGGTAGTAAGTTTAGTTTTTAAAAAAATCTTTTTATTATATAATGTAACTAAAAAAAATAATGGTTCACGGTTTATGTATAAGGTTTATGTTTATGAAATTAAATGTTTTATTTTTATATTTGAGTTGATTGAATGAAATGGTGAATAGCGGTATGTGATTTATGACGTATTAAAAAAAAAACTAATTACTTGATCTCATTCAAACCAATTTTCGCTGGTAGTTTTTATGGTAATGTACATTATATATTTTTTTTAGATTTATCATTTTCTTATTTTAGAAGTTACAGGGGGGGGGGCACACATTTTACCACTTTGGAAGCGTCTCACACGCAAACTATTCAGTTTAGAAAAAAATGATATTAGAAACCTCAATATCATTTTTAAAGACCTATCCATTGATACCCCACACGTATGGGTTTGACGAAAAAAAAATTTCGAGTTTTAGTTCTAAGTATACTAAGGGGAGCCCCCAAAATTTATTATTATTTTTCTATTTTTTGTGAAAATCTTAATGCGGTTCACAGAATGCATCTACTTCCAAGTTTCAACAGTATAGTTCTTATAGTTTCGGAAAAAAGTGGCTGTGATATACGGACGGACGGACAGACGGACAGACAGACATGACGAATCTATAAGGGTTCCGTTTTTTGCCATTTGGCTACGGAACCCTACAAAGGAAGTGACTTGCAGTATTCCATGCAAGCAAAGCCTCGGGCACAGCTTTTACATAATAAAATAACGCTAAAAGCGTTATTTTGTAGTTACATAAAATGAAAACCAAATAAGTTTTTGCAATGTTGTACTATTTTCATTGTATTTGATTCCAAAACTCCATTTTTCTTAGTAATACCTAATAACGTTACTCGCAAACCGGTAATCCAGTAACAAAGCGAAAACGGAAAAGGAACCGTGTCCTAACCAACTACCACTTTAATAACAACAAAACAGAGAATTTATTTCAACGCCCATACGGACCTTCGTCCCTTCCAACATCGGATCCTGTGACCGCACGAAAAGGATTTATAAAAAAAGGATATATTTGTCAAGCGTGAGTCAAACTCGCACACTGAGGGTTTTATACCATAAGCCTTTATATCCACAAAATCAAGACTACTTCTGAAAAAGTAAAAGCTAATTTAAATTTACTCTGTATTTAATGATCTAAACTTATAGTCATCACATTTATTAGTTAAGTTTATTAGAAATTTGTTACAAAGCCCTTCAATCATGCCGCACTGGGCCCACGTAGTGAAATATGGCCCAAGCCCAAACCACTTCATTGTTGAGTTAAGGCCAGTGTTCTAGTCATAAGACGTAAATTATAGGCTCTCTTTACATTATTTGCAAAGTAAAAAACGAACTTTTAGAATAGAATAGAATAAATTTATTTATTTGGCGCAAAAAAAAAAAAAAAAACACATCATATGACATTATTAATATAAATAAAGATAGAAATGTGCCAAAAAGGGTCCCCCGCTCAGTATAAGTCGTGGCAGCTAGAAATAGCTGCCGCGACACTGGTATTCTGCGGGGGCCCTGGGCTATTTATACAACATACAATAACAATACAACTTCGGTGAAAACATTAAAAATTAAAATTAAAAATAAATTAAATCAATAAATTGCCATCAAGAAAAAAAAAAAATAGTTTTATAAGTTGTCTCGGGTGAGAGATGTGTGGTGATGAGAAGGGAAGAGGAGCACGTAACGAGGAGAGTGTTGGGTATGGGTATTGATGAGTAGAGGAGTAGAGGACGACCTAAGAAGAGATGGATGGTTTGTGTGAGGAGCGATATGACTAAGAAGGGAGTGAATGACTCAATGACGAGTGACCGGATTGCATGGAAGAGAAAGACAAACTGCGCCAACCCCAGATGACCAAGGAACAAACAACAAAATTAATTTTAAAATTGAGTGAATATCAAAGACGTCTATTTCTGAACTTAACTTCTTTATTCATCCGACAAGAATCTCTAATAACCTAAATCCAAATTGCTCCCTACAATCTCTATCAGTTCGTTCAACCATTCATCCTAAGCTAGCTGCTTGACAGTGCATAAGCTATTTGTGTTTCGCCATTCGAATGTTTCTGACGTTTTTGTCCTCATCAGTTAGTCTCTTCGCTTTAGGGGTTATGTCGATGACTTTTGTTATTTTACATTAGGTTTATTTGGTACTAGCTTTTGGCCACGACTTTGTTTGTTTTGACTTTACCCGGATAAAAAGTATATTATCTATTAATCCAGGCCATGGTCTATCAATATGCTAAATTTAATCAAAATATATTTTGTGGTTTTTGCGTGAAAGAGTTACACATCCATCTTTCGCATTTATAATATTAGTAAAATATACATTAGTATTTGACGGCTTAGTCTATTAATTAGCGTTTCAGAACAAAACAAGCGATAGCAGACTCTAATCCAGCAAGAAGATGAGAATGAGTATTTATAATGTCATAATTATTTGTATAAGGTTGCAGGAAACCGATGAATGCAGGCCGCTTCCAACTGGCCAATCTGGAAGTCACTGGGGAAGGCCTATGTTCAGCAGATGTCCTATAACTGAAATGATGATTATCCTATATTTAGTCGCAATAGTAACCTAACTAGTGTTCATTACATTTTTTATTTATTTAAACCATTTATAACTAAGAACATGTTTCTAAAATAGTAAGGTTCCGTAGACCGTTTAAGTATGAACCCTAAAAATGCTAAAACCACCCCAAGACCCGAAAGGTCGGTCCCGACAATATGTTCCATTGAAAGTCACTTAGCGAAGGCGTGAAGGAAATTGTTAAATCAGTGTTGAGTGTTTTTAGTTCTAATATAGGGAGAATTTGTGGAAATAGAATTACAGTCGCGCATGAGTTCATCTTACAGAATTTCTTTTAAAGAATCTTGATACTGGATAAAACGCTACGGTAATGTTGTATAGCTGTCGAGAAAGATGGTGGTATACTATCGTCATCATCATCATTTCAGCCATAGGACGTCCACTGCTGAACATAGGCCTTCCCCATTGACTTCCAGGTGGCCGGTTGGAAGGGGCCTGCATCCAGCGTCTTCCTGCGACGCTTACCAGGTCGAATGGTCGAAGAAAGATTCTAGAATGGAGGCCGCGTACCGGCAAGCGCAGCGTAAGACGTCCACTCACAAGGTGGTATAGTATACCATACCACAGGTAAATAATTTGCTTTTTTTGGATACCAAGGTTAACCATTAACATTTTTGTACTTTAAAAAAATAATACAAAATTGTCTAGAATAGGCTAATTTCCTGGGTCAAAAAAAGATTATTCTATTTGGTCCGTCAGTTAGATTATCAAAAAATATTGGACCCATATTTTGTCTTTTGTCAATCGCACGTGACGTCACGCCTTGCTAAAAAGTTTCGCAAGGCGTGACGTTATGCGGAACTTTAACGGGCTATATCTTGATAATTTTTTGTTTGATTGTGCAAATAAAAATACGTGTCCAATATTTTCTGTTAATCCAACCATAGACGAAGTAAAATTTCCTTCGTCTATGATCCAACTGAGGAACTTATTAGATTTTTTTAGGACACTAGCCCATTGTATTTGTATTACCTCTATGCCCCTAGTAAGGCTTTGAGACGTAATACCCGCTACAAATACCACAAGTATATTACAACTACAGGCGAAACAGTTTTGTTTGGCGCGCTAGTCGTAAGCTGAACAAAATTTTTCAAGTAAATGATTCGATATCTTCCACACCAGTGTTACGTTGGCGAGGCAGCTGTTGGTCGGACGGTTCATTTCTGGTGGCGATGAATGTGTGTAACTTAGTGGCAAATACTATGTATTATGTTGGCGCGTTTGCATTTTGTGTTGTATCAGTGTGCTCAGTGTGCTTGGCGTGTGTTAAATATGCTCTTTTTTCTTATTACTTTAATATGTTAACGCTACATTACATACTACAACGTATAGATTTTAACTGAAAACCTTTATTTTTCATAAATCTTCTCTTTAAAACTCACTTTATTGTACAAATAGAACATCTTGATTTGTAGACCAGCATGCTATGCCTTAGCCACGAAATTTTCTATTATCACCATTTTAAAAAAGTAGATATTAAAATGTAATAGTTACATTTTTAGTTATATAAATAAGTTTTAGCGGATCTCCGTGATTAGTATTAGTAAATGAAAAACCTTTTAATTTGGAAGCAGAACAACATTTATATTATTTCTGTTATGTAATTACATGTTTTTTTAACTTAATTCAAATTCAAATTCAAATCTTTATTTGCTTACTAAGTGATGTACATATGCAACAGGACTTAAAAACTTAGTTACCTATAAGGTATCGCAAATGAAGAGAGCAGCCTATATTATAGCTATATAATAAAATTAGAGTATATTGAATAGGTAACAAATAACAATAATTAGAACTAAGTTAACAATTTTGAACAATTAATATGTCGCGTAAGTCCCAAAAATATTTGCGATTGGAAACAGTTTTTGGTTTTCTGTGGAAACTAAGAATAGCTTGATAAAGATATGTGTTTATTTGCTTAAAATATGATTTACAAGATAATAATAACAATAATACATTTCGTCATATTTTACCAAATGTGGTGGCAAGTTTTTTTAAAAATATTATACAAAAAACAAATAAACTTACTGGTAAATTGAAAGAAATACCAAGCCGTACAAAAAAAAACTGCCTCACAAAAAGTTGCTTAATGGGTTTAGCTTTTCGAAATAGGAACAATACAGCATCATCGAGTTTCATTCATAATACTGAAGTTTATTCACTGGATATATTCAGTTCGTTAGGATGTGTAGTCCGGATCAATTAAAATGTTCGTTTCGACGTTGTGAATAGTGTTGGCTATGTCCAAGTGCTCTTGGGTTGTGAATATACTAAGAGCAAAATATATTTTGAGGAATAGTTAGAGCAGTGGTAGCACATTGATTGGACTCTAACCTCACACAGTTCGCATGCAAGCTTGTTTCAAAATCTTTCATGCATATTTCAAAATCTTTATACGGTTTTATAATATAGAAACCTGCACAATCACCTTTTAATAGATGTGTAGCCATGGTCAAAATGGTTTGGTTTTTCTGTCTAAGGGTCATTGAGTTCTGATTGCAATCTTGAGCGATTGCCGGCAGAACGGATAAATAAAAACGCTATGCACGCTTAAACTATAATGATGACCGTGGTAAATACTGAAAGAGAAGTGATATAGTTATATTGTCTTACGGAATAGGAAACTGCCAGCTAGGAACGTTGACTCATTTATGCTCAAGGTACCTTTTGCTCGGTGGTGAGAAAAAAAATTACAATAAATCTGTTCAGATAGCACTGGGTACACACTCGTGACTACAAACCATGAATCAAAATGGTCTCTTAATCTCAAGGTGAAGTATTACAAGGGTTGGATACAATCGTTTCAAATAATAGGTAAAACCCGTTTTGCTGCATCTAGAATCATGGTCTGTCTGTAATAATTTATTCATTTGCACATCATAATGTTTCAAGCTAGATAATTTTATGGACCGAGTTTGGGACAGCAAATAATTTGGGTATGGTCAAGTGTACCTTGACTAGAAAGAGACAAAACGCTAGAATGATGAAGAAAGAGTGAAAGCTATTTCATTAATGAATTAATTAATGAATAAATTTATCCATACTCTAAGTTACCGAGAAGCTAAAGTAACTATCGGAAAAAACTGCTAAACTACACCTACCAGGACTCGGAGGATCTCCTCAAAATAATATTACAAACAAGATTAGTTTTATCCCTACTTTGATACCTATCTAAATTAGTTCTAAGTCACCAATGTATTCATCTTTTATTATTGCCGCCAATCTCTATTGGAAATCGTGTAAAAGCTTCTCAAAGAACAGGCATAGAGAGACGTGTGAGAGGTTTTGTATTTTTTTCCAAGCAAAATTTCGAATTATATATGCAAATAAGTGACATACCTAAATCTAATGGCTTGTTGTAATTTTACTTTTTGGTAAATAAAGATTATTTATCTATTTAATCAAGTGACAATTACTCATGTTGTTAGTAGGGCTTATAAAATATGTTAGTAAAGACTGCAGATTAATGGCTGCTATTTTCAAAAAGTTGGATTTTTTGAAAATATAAATACCTCGTTAAACAAACCTATAATGATGAAGATAGATGAATGATAATATTGAAATAGTACTAACCCAAATTTTGCAAATGTTTGTTATTTTACATCATTAATGAATTAATGAATTTATTTAATCAAGTAACAATGACTCATGTTGCTAGTAGGGCTTATAAAATATGTTAGTCAAAACTGCAGATTAATGGCTGCTATTTTCGTAGTTCTTAACCTAAATGAGCATTATTTTAACGTTTTAACTTAGTTGGATTTTTTGAAAATATAAAAACCTCATATGTTAAACAAACCTATAATGATGACGATAGATAAATGATAATATCGAGATAGTGCTAACCCAAATTTTGCAAATGTTTGTTATTTTACATAATATTGATTTACGATATTTGCTCTAGACCAAGTTTGTTTACTGACCAAACTTAGTACAAATTCACAAACAGAAACGACCGAAGTTGATATATTATCGACATAATAATTATCAGTAGTATTTACTAAATGCATATTTTTTAAATAAGAGCCTTCTTACCATCGTTTGCAAATTTCAGCTGTAACGTGGTTGGGCCATAGGTACTCCACCACGCGGGCTTAGTGCAGATTGGTGGTGGAGTGTTGTAAGGCCAGTGACTTAACCTTACTGTCAGATGTAATCAAACCGCCTTAAGGCCTACCACTAGGCTTCATGACTAGTTTCAAGCGATATAAGCCAGGACCAACTGTTAACGTGCCTTCCGATAAAAACTTAGATAACCGAAAGAATGCAGTTTTTCCAAACTATTAATTTTCAATGCGAAGTTGGGCTCTGCATCAACATCTTAGTTGACCTTCGATCAGAAATGCTAAAATATTATACAGGGCTACATTTCAAGGTAGTGCCAATTTTTTAGGGTTCACTCAGAATCAGTAACCAACTCAATCTACGTAAAAAACATACTTACTCATTTTGTTTCATATCTACTTATATACAGGGTTACATTTCAAGGTATTGCCAATTTTTCAGGGTTCACTCAGAATCAGTAACTAAATCGATCTACGTAAAAAACAAACTTTTTTTTCATATCTAGATATATAAAACAAAGTCGGGTTAGTTACACCATATATAAGTCAAGAACGGACTGCCGATTTTTATGATTTATGTTTTTTTTTGGATTTGTCTCCGTCCCGAAAAGCAGAATAACTATTTAAATATCAAACAATTCACGAAAAAAACGAGGCTGTACGAAGTTTGCCGGGACAACTAGTTAGTTATAAAAGTATAGCATAGTTAAAAAAATTAAGACGCAATTTTATATTATTCTCTAGATCTTATTTTTTAAATTTGGTACTACCTAGCAATGTAACCCTGTATAAGTTAGTGCTAATTGCACTTAAACGTAGATGAATAAATTTAAAATGAAAGTTTGTACTATGAGGGTGGCATCTTCTGTAATTATTTATTTATTTATTTAGACCAAACAACATCTGCTTACAATAATACATACGCATATACATTTGACAACTTAATAACTAAATGCGACAAATACTTAAAGGTTAGCTCCACATGCATACTAAGCTTACTTACTTACTTTCTAATATGTTATGTTGTTACTATTATTAATTATATTTTAATCTTAAAAAATTTAAAGCAGTCTTATAGAACTTTCCATATGAGTCAAACTGTACGTCAACCAAATCACTACGAGTTAAGAGTTTTACTTAGCCGGGGCACGGGGGAGTTTGAACCTAAAACTGTTCTCCGCAGAGGCGGACTTAGAGGTGCAATACTCTTACGAGGAATTTATTTATTCATTTAAAAACTTTATTGCACAAAAATTAAAAAAGTGTACAATAGGTGGACTTAATGCTAAAAACATTCTCTGCCAGCCAACCTTAGGGTCATGCAGAAAAACAAGTAATGGGTGCGGTAAAGGTCCGATATAAGAATTACCTTACATTAACAAATTACGTGGTAAGCTTAATATGATACAAATAATTACCTATATAAATAAAATCAATGCACAATATATATACATATACTACTTATATAATGACTAAATAAACGTACGTACTATAAATAAATAAATAAATATTGCAATTATGTATTGAAATATTTATGGAGTTTATTTTTATAAGATAGTTTTGATTCCGATTTCTTAACATCAAGGGGAAGCAAGTTCCACAGTCGTGTAGCCCTGATTGTAAACGATTTCGAGACGAAAGCAGAGTGGTGGAGAGGCGTAAATAGCTGTAGATTGTTAGAAGAACGGAGAGAGCGGTCATGGGAGCCACATAGGTATGAAAATCTATTTTTCAGGTAAGAAGGTGACGATGGATTATTTAGAACGGCGAAAAGAATACCAAGGATTCTAAGGTTCCTACGCTGACGAATGGGAAGCCAATCAAGTCGGGATCTATAACAGGAAATATGGTCGTATTTCCGAAGGCCAAAAATAAATCTAATGCAACTATTTAAAAGACGATCTAATTTATCGGTGAGTGCCTCAGAGAAATCCTATGAGGTGAGGAATCCTAGATGGCGCGCGAAAACAGAAACATCCAAGCAGCCTGGGGCAATCTATTTTACCTCTCAATAGCTTGTACACGAAAAGCATATCTCTGAGTTCTCTAATCATAGACAAGGGATTCATCTTAAAGTACCGCAGTTTAGAATTGTAGGATTTAAGTAACTTGACCTTTCCCGCAGAAAAAGAAAGATGCCACAAGAAACGTTTCTGCAATCGCTCCAGGCGTGTGTAGCATAGTGCGGTCTCCACACTACACTACAATACTAAAGTACTACGCACCAAACTATTGTAGATCAAAATTTTTATGTCAGCTTTGCGAAAATATTTGATACTCCTTATTACAAAGCCCAGATGCCTTACTAGCCAGGTAATCAATGTGAGGTATAAAGGTAACTTTTTTATCAAAAAGAACACCCAAGTCTCTAATTGTTTCCACCTCCAGCACTGAGTGTCCATCTATGTAGTAACTTGAGTTAACTTGTTGAAGGTTCCTTGAATTTTTACATGAAAGCATTTTTTAGCATTCAAATGCATATCATTGTTATCACACCATTCAATAAGTCCGTCTAAATCAGCCTGGAGAAGCGCTTCATCCCTCTTATCCTCAATAACACGCGCAAACTTTAAATCATCAGCATATATAAACATATCAAAGTGACGAAGACTGTAAGGGACATCGTTTATAAACAGGGTGAATAAGATTGGACCCAAGTGTGAACCTTGAGGGACACCTGAGGTAATTGCACGACTTGCAGATTGAGATCCGTTGACTACAACACAAAAAGAGCGATCACTCAAGTAGGAAGCGAACCATGAAAGCAGGGAGCCATTAATACCGTATGCTGACATTAAATTCACTATGCCCAATGTGAGGCAGGTCAGTACGCATATTAATATGTCAGATGATCATATAGATGCAGTCGATTCTACCACTTTTTTGGGAATCACATTAGACTCCCGGCTGCAATGGGGTCCCCATATAATTGCCTTGTCAGGAAGGCTCAGTTCAGCGGCTTATGCTGTGAGGAAAATAAGGCTTTTAACTGATGTCGAAACGGCAAGACTAGTATACTTTAGTTATTTTCATAGTTTGTTGTCTTATGGTTTACTGTTATGGGGTTCTGCTGCTGACATTGAATCAATCTTTGTGTTGCAGAAAAGAGCCGTACGCGCCGTATACTGTCTTGGACCTCGTGACTCACTGAGGGAGATTTTTAAAGATATTAATATATTAACAGTAGCCTCTCAATACATTTTTGAAAATATTATGTACGTTCGAAAAAATCTTAGTTTGTTTAGCCTAAAAAGTGATTTTCATCAATATAATACTCGAAATAAAAATAATCTTGCCGTTCCGAGCTTCAGACTACACAAAGTTGGTGATTCATTCTTGGGGAAATGTATAAAATTTTTCAATAAAGTACCACGTACTCTTGTTGAATTACCTGTACATGAATTCAAAATTCACATTAAAAAAATCCTTATGAAAAAAGGATATTATAAAATAGACAATTATTTAAACGACAAGAGTGCATGGACTTAACCTGCTTGGCTCACACTTACTACATGTCTTGTAAACTGTATTTCTTGTAAAATAAGGCTGACAAAGGTGACTGAGTTTGTTGCGCCGTTTCTTCTCATCACCAGCCAATATGTAGTCCCGAAGCGGTGGTAGGACTAAGCTATACTTTTGGGACGTGTATAAGTGCCCGGAAGAGGGCCTATGTACAAAATAAATGAGTATTATTGAGTATTATTGAGTATTATTGACAGTTTCCGAATCAGTACTCTGTGAGAAAATTAGAAACCCCCTTAAAAATAAATATTAAATAAAAACACGTAGATACAAACAATGTTCAAGGGAATTGAATTATATCATTAAATAGGTAATCACTACCAAAGCGCTGATGCCACACAGCTACTATCACTGCTTAGAGAGTCGAAAATACCTTGCCTCTCGCTGTGCCACAAAGGTAAAGCTGTTAAACAGCGCTGCGCAGATCGCGCTCGTGACTCATTTGAACTGATCCTCAATGGCGATGGAGCGATTTTTATACTCGCCTTACTTTCCTCCCGTGCAACGGTTGAATAGAGTGCAGAATACTGTGGACCTGCTTCTAATTCTATAAATACACTGTTAATTGATTACATTCTGATAGCACCCAATATTTTTTTGAGATGATAATATTGATATGCCTGAAGCGATTTCTATCCATCGTTATAAAAAATATTTTTCAATTAGTATGGATGAAATTCTGCCAAAGTTATTATAATTTGTTGTATATTGGTCGTAATATTCGTCTAAGTTAAGAATGAAGATTTTGTTCAAAAATAATAGTATGAGTAAATGTAATATTAAGTTTATGAATAGGTAATTAATACCTAATTATCTGAAGGCAAAGCATTTTAGGCAATCTGTTTTCTGTAAAATGTAAGTAATTAATTTTAACAAAGTAACTACATTTAAAATTGAAATATAAACTTAAGACGAGACGTCAAGGCGTTTTGATTCTCATCGAGCCAAACCACACTTGCTACTTTTAGCTTCAGCAATCTGCAATTTTGCTATTAATTAACTAATTTTAGTTCATAAAGTCACGCGTCTTTGCAATTCTATCTATGCAATTTAGCGTTCGATATCGAATGTACTATACTGTACCGTATGCTGCATTCAGATTCTGGAACGATAGTTGCCGATGTAGTAGATGTACAACTAATAAATCACTAATTTCTGAAGCTAAAAGTAGCCAGTGTGGTGTAGCTTTTAATTAGATTTTTTTCTGATCGAGTAACTTAAGCACTTAATTAATTAAAAAGTAAAAATGTACGTTTAATTAAAAAATGTGCTAAGACTGAAAGACGTGCCTAATAATTTAACTTTTGTGAAAAACGGGGATTAAAATTCTCGTATTTTTCTTAATTAAACAAACAGTTTATTATCAATCACCTTTTTAAGTCTACTAGCAGTATAGTCCGCGGTGGTTCAACTTGCCCTAATATACATTATAATCTTGCTTCTAGACTGTGCTTATAATTTTCAGCTCAACATCTAAAATAACAAAAATAAACTTTTTTGAACCTTGGGTAAACAAGACACAATGGAAGTTTAATTGTTGCGCGCACAAATCTGTTATGTAAATAAGTTTAAAGGTCTTGATAAAAAAAAATAACCAAGTTCGAATTCTGCGAGAGGCAATTGTTTGTGTGATAAGCAAGATGAATATATTAAAGGTATTTAAGTTGTCAATCTTTTGTCTAGTCGCCATAGTACAAGTTTTACTTAGTTTGGGTATAGTTAATAAGTGTGATTGTTTTTTTTTTTACAGAATTCAGATAAGAATTTGTTTTGGAACATTGCGATAGGGAAAAAACAATTACGAAAAATTGGCGTATCCATACAAAACTGCAGCTTGGAGACAATGCACTCTAGAGACAAGTGGATCGTTAACGTTGAAATCATCGATATTATTGTCTGAACTGCGAAAGCAGACTTCGGTCATTTGTGGGAATGAATTTTGTTACATTAAATTTAGGACAGATGCAATGAATATTCCAATTTCATCAATTTTGGCTGCCGAGCAGTCGCATGAGACAGCGTAACAATAGTATTTCGATTGTGTCTCGTTTAACTCCTCAGCTGCTAGGAATAGTTCCCTGACCAACTAATTGATTGAATGATATACAACAACACACATCTATGACTAACCACAGGCAGACATAATAAGTTGTGTAAATAAAGTGTTTATCTATAATATCTTTATCGTCATCAATTTTTAAAAGTGTTTCAGTGTGTAACGGGGGTTAAAATTTGTATTTCATCATCATCGTAATTTCAGCCATAAGACGTCCACTGCTGAACATAGGCCTCCCCTAATGACCTATCATCGGGGGGGATTGCCAATACTCGCCACGCTTGGCAGGTGGGTTGGCGAGCGCAGTTTTTTTATAAGATTTCGCACGAAAACGCTGCTGCCTGTCCCGTGCTACAGGAATTAGTTGCCGCTTACGACACGCCTCCTATTGGCGGTTAGGAAGTGTATTCTTTACGGCCGTCCCCACTCGGCAATTTGTATTTGGCGTTAGTCATTTTGCTGTCAAAGTCTAATCATAATACACAGAGTTATTTTAAAAATATCAACAACCTAATCAAAAACTAGAGGCTGACTCTGGTGCTCAAATAAAATAGATAGATAGATAGACACTTTATTGCACAAAACATTAAGGTTATTACACACAAGACACAGTTATGTACAATCAGGCGGCCTTATCGCCAAAAGCGATCTCTTCCAGACAACCTTAGGGCAGAGGAAATTAAGTTTTAATACAGTGGGGTAACGTAGTGCGAGAGCAAAAGAGTGCGTAAGTCAAATAATCAAAAATAAATAAATACTTACATATAATACACAAAAATAGCAAAACAATAATAGTAGATAAATATATAATATACTTACATAAACATACATAAATAAAATAAAACTACTACGCGAACCGGAACATGTATACAACATTAGCAGTTATAAAATAACAGTTTCTATGGGACCAACATCGTAATCTAAATTAGAATACGCTTCTACAGCATGGAGTCCAATGTATCAGAAATACATTAGCTTGTTAGAGGGTATTCAGAATAAATTTATAAGACGCCTGAAGTATAGGTTTAAAAAATATGACACCAGTAGAATTGAGCCTTTGGTGACTCGACGTAAGCATAGGGATCAAATTTTACTATATAAAATTATTAATAATGTTGTCTATTCCCATTACTTACTAAATAAATTACTTTAAAATGTCCAAGATCCAACCCACGCCACTAGAGTACATTTGTTACACCCACTTGCTCGACTAACTACAGAAGTAATAGTTTTATTATTAGAGCCTGCAAAAAGTATAACAGTACTTATAATCACATCGGCATATTTCACGAGAAACTGATACGCTTTCGTTGTTTGTTACGAGGGCCATTCGATGTAGTTGAGCCCTAGTGCAAGTACCTACAACTAGTTTAAGGACTGTTTTGTTGTTTTATCCCTATTAAATTTCTAATTAAACTTTTTAACTCGTCAACATATTACTGTAAAAACTATTGGTGGAAACTTGTAATGCTTTAGTACTATACATTATTTTGTAAACGAAATGTAATATTGATAGCTGTTTGTTTCCTTAATAAAGAAATAAAAAAAATTAAAAAAAGAATTCACTGCTTCATACATCAGCCCATAGGAGGTTATTGATGTTTAAAAAACATGGAGCACATACCATCTAAAGTAGTAATGTCATACGATTTATTCGACAAAAAAAATCCGCCATTTTTTAATTTGTATCTATACTGTTTTTGTATGGGCGAGAGTTGACAAGACTTGTCATTTCATACTAAATGTAAGTGAAAAATCACTTACTAGTTTTGGAGAAAGATGGTTCGTATTGCTGCTCTAGGGTATGTGCTCGATGTTGAAAAATAACCCTGTCCCGCTGTCCCGTAACTCAAAGATTTCCTGTACATAACATCTTTACATCATGCTGAACAACTTTTGTTCTATGACTTTTAAAAAATAACAAAGGCAATATAAAAATATCGAAGAAGGTGCGTTTGGCACAATTATTTTTCCTTGAAGCAATTTAGTGGAAATTCTTTTCAATACTACTGTTAAGGAATGAAAAACAAGTCCTTATAAATTCACAACGCGTTTCTGAATACCAATTGATTCTTTAGAAATGTTTGTATGGAGATTATGACTGACGGCTCCTTTCGTGTCGGCTTAAAAGGTGTTTTGCAAAATATCAATTCGCTATTGATTTTGGTAAAATGGGCAATAACAATTTCAGATGTTTTTACGAGTACTTTTTCTACATTTTCTCTTTTGTGCGTTTTGCTTTAAATATAACTTAATAATAAAATTTCCTATGTTAGTATGGCGAATTACCTAACAAAGACGACCTCCGTAGCCGAGAGGCGAGCATACCGGACTTGGTGTTGCTATCTCTGAGGTCCCGGGTTCGATTCCCGGTCGGTCAATGTAGAAAAAATACTTTTCTATATTGTTTCGGGTCTGGGTGTTGTGGTACAGTCATGGTTTCTGATTTCTGTAACACAAGTGCTTAAGCTACTTATCACAGGATCAGAGCAATGTATGTGATGTTGTCAAATATTTATTTATTTATTTAATAATTTAAAACCACTATGAAAACAGGTTTTTTCTTTTCTTTTTGTTCTGTTTTTAAAACGATGATACACACGACGGCCAAAATTAAAGAGATTGTATTTGTAATGCAAACTTTAAAGCAAAACAATAAAAACCCATCAAGTCTGAGATTTCGAGAGTCAGACTTAACCATAAACAAACAACAGAGGCGCAATTCCCGTTATCTAACAGTTATCGCAATCCAATCCAGATCCGTTCCCATTAACATTGCTATTTAAAACGGTTTTCTCGTAGACCAAAAAAAAAGCAATTATAAGTAGTTTGTAATGCAACTGAAAATGGAAGAAACAAAAATGTGTTTTTTTTGTTCTATTTTCAGTCGTATTGGGATAGTTTTGATAATTCAGTCAAATAAAAAGTTGACAAGAATACCGTTTTAGATAATAAGTTACTGGGACCGTATTGACACTGGAATGGAATTGGGCTTCTAGTATAAAACAGTACTTATATTTTTTATTATTATGAACGAGTAACATCTAGTTCGAATTCAGAACTATAAAAGAGTGCAGCAGCGTGATTTTTAAAAGCTGCGAATATTAATCTGAAGTCGTAAACGTAAAACGAGCGTTTTAAAACTGGCAGCCGATTACCCGACTCATTTAAAATGATACAAGGTTTTCGTCGCGTTTGCCAAATACTCGGTTTCCATTCAGTGGGCAAGAGGAGTATTCTGAGAGATTATGTGAGATGCACGACTCTTGATAATGTTCTCTTATGTTATTTCTATCTTAGAATAAAAGTTTCGTCTTATTTTTACTTTTCGTTAATTATAAACAAAACTGCCTAAGCCTGTTCAAGATTTGCTAGTTCTCTCACTAATGGAATGACTCATTTTATTGTAATTTACTGATAACAGTACCTTAATTCAGTTGCTTTACAGCAACTGCATTTAGGTGTTGCGTCTTGCTTTGGGCACTTATATCTGGTGAAGCTGTAAATGGCATTGGAAAAATACAAATATGTACCTCCATTTGCATAAGATAAACCTCATGAGGGTCTCATGCATGTACTCCTTACTCGTTAGATGCCTAAATGTTTGTTGATCGCTTCTGGTCTTTGCAGTCCGAAATTATTTTTAGGTACCAGTGCCAACCACTCCATTTTAATTAAAATTAAAATGATATAACATTTAATTCACATTCAATTGTAAAGACATCGTGCCCAAAAAAATTTAAAAATATTTTAATCGTTCACAATTCATTTGGTTACAAATATTTTGGCGACATACTTAGTAAGTAAGAAAATATCTGTATCTGGTAGTCACTGCCCAGGGAGACAGTGTTGTTTTATGGTAAGCAATACAAATAAAAGCATTCAACAAAATCTTAATATGAATCTTAATCGATTACAGTTATAAATATTCTCTTTAATACTAAAAATATTTCAAAAAAATTTAAGAAAATTGAAAAAACTTCATTAACCAAAAAAGTCTTAAAATTTTATTTCTATTCACTGCTAAATAAAATAAAACCCAAACTAAAAAATGCCCCAACACACTTAAACTTTTAAAGAAAAAGTCTGCGAGTAAGAATATTCTCAGAGGTGTCAAAGTGATAACTTTATTTTTGTTCAAAACAACTTAGCGAATGCAATGATAGCCTCAACTGATACAATTAGAGTTAGACTCCAGGGAACAAACAAAAACTTAGAAGGCAGAAGTTTGGGCACAATAAACTTAGCTTTAGTTGTCATGAAAAGAAGCAAGTAAACTTTAATTTGTATGAATATGGTCTTAAAAGCTATACATTTTAATACAAAGTCCGAGATAAAAAAGTGACATTAATTGACGTGAACCAACTACATGAATCGCGATTTTCGCACATAATAAGTTTGTCATGAATTGTAAACTAACGAGTACCTCCAGATGTTTTGAAATTTGTGCACGGAGATACTAAATTAAAATCAGACGATTGTGATCATCTAATAATTAACTGTTTTATTTTTAACAAAGTTATCTTAAAAATTCTGGTAATTACAAGCAAAACAAATCCCTCGCATGTCACAATTAGTCAAAAGCGGGGTGACAGGCAATTATAAATTAGGAAACAATTTCCGTCAGATTCCGGCAGTGAGTGACTTTATCTCATTATGTTCAAAATATGGAGTTGCTTGGATTGTTGAACTAATTTTGAGGTTCTTAAGTCATTGACATAGATATAACTTTAAAAAGAACAAAACTGTATTGCAAAAATTAGCAGCTGCGGCCTATCATTAATATGCAATTCTAAAATGAGGTCTTACTGATATTTTTGTAGCTTGATATTTAACTTGTCAATACTTATCAGCAATTTTTTTAACAAGTGGTTTTTTAACTTGATTTGTTTATTCTAGAAACCATAAAAATAAAATAAAAAAGTAATAAAGAAGATAAGCTCAAGATGCGAGTAAGTTGAATAGTCGTCGAACCTACCAATCTTGTAAAAAGAACACTACCTAACCCCGGATTTACGCTTTATGTTTCGTGTACCAGAATACAGCCAATGGTTAAGGATAAATTTTACCGAATGCATAAATAACGAGCTTAATTGAGGACGAAATTATGCTGCAGTTTTGATGGACCGCTTGAAGTTTTAAACGGTACAGTTCAAGTTTCATTAACAGATGTTTTTGAGGTTGCCTAACGTAAATAAAACGTTTTGAGTAGTTTTGCCGGTGGCACGATTATAAAACAATTTGTAATGTGTATGAGTAACATGTATTTTTGTGTTATCCCTGTTTACAGTGATCCAATGTTTCTGAACAATAAATAAAAACCTTAACTGAGGATATACCTATTTTTTTTAAATTGGTTATGAACTTTGATTTAAAAATTTTATTATTTGATAACTATGGTTGGAAATAGCTGTAAAAGTAATAAACAATTAGGAAAATTAATAATTGAGTGATGGCTGCGACTAGGCACAATATGCGTTGTGGGCTGACAAAAGTTGCGTTATTTAGTCTGAAATTAGTGGTTATGCTGAGATAACAAACGATTTTAAAGGGGTCTTAACTTTAAAAATCCTTCATATTAGTTGAATACATAGACGATGGATAGATATATAGGCAAAAGAAATATATCCTACTTAAGGTTATTAAAGACGTAACGTTCCTTGTGCCCATTTGAAAATTAATCTTCTGATATTTGCGCCATATTTTTTTCAATCTCCAAATTATTATCAGCCTCCGCCAGTCCGTTAAAAGGCTCCAAGGGATTTTCCATCGGCTTTATGACTTTCGGCTCATGTCATTAATCGCACAGTCTCAAACTGAATTCAAGTCAACTTCTCGGAATCACTCAGCGCTCAGCGTTGACAAGTACTCGTTTTAACTTTGCCGATTAACTCTGTACTTTTTGGTGATCCGCACTGAAACTTGTCCAACATAAACCTTTGTCTGTGGTAAAGAAC
Organism: Anania hortulata; assembly: GCA_963576865.1. Lineage (NCBI taxonomy): Eukaryota > Metazoa > Arthropoda > Insecta > Lepidoptera > Crambidae > Anania > Anania hortulata. The sequence goes on along the minus strand of OY756399.1, from coordinate 2,737,309 downwards.
GTCGCTAGACATGACGCAAGCGTTATTTTTTCTTTTGTATACCACTGTACAGGCCGCGTGCTAGGTGGACCGACGACCTGGTAAAGGTGGCAGGGCGGATGGATGCAAAATGCTCAAAACCATTTAAAATTGTTTGCTATGAAGGATACACACACAGCACTGGGTTGAGACAGATTAAAGAAAAAGAGAGAGATACCACCGTTACTGGTTCTTTTACCTCTGTTCACTGCTTAAAAAATTTAGTGTAGCTTGTGCATCTAAAAAATTATTTGGCGCGTTATTAGGAAAAATGTCATACGTTCGATCTCCAGTTTATACCTACCACCAAGCTAGGCTCGCAGAGCCAAGCAAACATGCAAACATAACTAGTTACGGTTTCACAGGCAATGCAGTCTTTACGACGAGCCTCTGCCCATCATGAAGGACGACATTATGAAACTTACACAGTTTTCGGTCTTGCTGGATTAAAAATATATAGCAAACTATTCCATTATAATTGCTATGGGAGTCCTAAGTATGTTTTATTTGAAATTATTACTTATCACAACACTCAGCCGTCAGGTATACACTATGAAGCAGATACATAAAAACTTAGATAATCTCGAAAATCAACAGTTATTTGTAAACAAGAAAACAGAACAACAAATACACAGTACAGCTATGAATAGCTAGTAAGTAAATTATCCTACGGAACATTTTCAACTATTTCCTTTTCGCTTTGACCAGTTTTTTCGCCCTCCCTTTGTTTTCCCAAAGATCGATGCCGCCGACTGGATGAAGACGGGCTTTATTAAACGTTCTGTTTAAGTTTTTGTCAGAGTTCGTCGATGTTCGGAGTTTCGCCGGAATTGTGTTTACGCTTCTGCGAGCAATTTTACACATTTTGAAACACTCTTTGATGAGAAACAAATGAATATGGGTAGAGTTTTTGGAATTGTGGTTGAAGAATTGAAATTCTGCAATTATTTTATTAGTTTTAACTACACAAATTCACTATTCTGTGGTAGTAAAATTTATTTATATGGTAGATTCTGTATTTAAAACTTGACGGCTGAGTAAATTTTGATACTTAACTTGCAAATATAAAGTATAAACATTTTTCTAAGACACTAATTTAATTTATTGCCAATGCAGACAAAACTACCAACAAAGTAATTATAACTAGTTCAATTTTGTAATAGTTGGACCTGTAGAAACTACATCACCTCAGAATTGTTGTTACCCAAAGTATTTCCAATAAAAAAGACGCAACAAAAACAAAAAAATATTGATTCATAAACGGTCTTAACTATGAACTCAAAATATTACCTACCTACTAAATAGTTTTTATTTTAAGTCAAACTTTATACAGAAAAAAAGAATTACCTATCTAAGACTGTTTAAAGGCTCGACCCGTTGTTAAAATATAACAACATTAAATCATTATTATCAATTTTAGTCTTGATCTTAATTTGAATGAACTTAAATTAAAAAGAAAAGTAGGTAAATGAACTGAACTATTCATAAAATGATTTAAACAAAAAGAAACAAAAAAAAATAATTTACGGAATAATGTTATAGAATCAGAAAGTAGACACGGCAACGATCTCATAGCTAAGGTATAACTCTCAAGAAAAAAAGTGGAGCTAAACGAATCCACCGGTTTTATTGATCAATAAAAAATCAGGCGGCGTGCACACGTAACACAAATGAGCGCGCGATTGTACCAGCAGAAAAATCGGGATTACGGCACAGATGTGTGGAACGGCTCCGGCGACAAATTGTTTTATCGAAAATTACTTTCTGGGGCGGCGAGCGGATAAATTTCCATTTTTCTAATGGAACGGAATCGGCTCTGGGACGGGTGACGGCAACATTCCAATTACGCGGTCCGTTCACGTCACCGATTCCCGTTTGGATACGTGCTCGCGAGTGCTCAGGAAATTAAGGAACGGGAAACGGATTGGATATTTCTTTGCGCTAATCCCGAAAATTATTGGGATTTGAAGACGTTTAAAATTTACGAGCATATTTTGGAAGAGCGTGTGGCATCTCTCTTGCTTTGATCTCATGGATTCAGTCAATTTTTTTTTAGTATTAGCTTGTTTTATGTTTTCAATTTGATTTAATTTGCTTGTGTACGTGTATTTACACCTTTACATGGCTGTACAAAATCGAGTGAAAACCAATGACCAAACTAAAGTCGCCAAGAACTGGTATACCTATTTCACTGGTCACGGTTATATTACTGGTAGCGATAGTAGGTAGCTCCCATTAAATGTGATTTTTAAAAATTCGCAAAAAAATTGTTTTGGTTCTTTTCATTCATCATCATTATCATTTTAGCGAAACAACGTCCACTGCTGAACATAGGCCTCTCCCAATGACTTCCAGACTGGCCGGTTTGAAGCGGCCTACATTCAGTGGCTTTTTGCTTTAACAGGTTGTCTGTCCACCCAACATCATCATCATTTCAGCCTTAGGAAGTCCACTGCTGAACATAGGCCTTTCCCAATCAATTTTATCAGAGGGGATTGGATTGGGTCCACCTTGTGTGTTCTTTATCATTATGAGATAGATACTATGATTGATACTAGATCAAATCTTGTTGACTATATCCCACGCTCTTTGTCTGAAAAACAACAAAATGTAACTAAGATATATTTTTTTGATCAGCCATCTGTAACCAGAAAAAAAAACTTCTTTTATTTATTAGTTCTTATCTTCGTATTTCAAATATTCAAATCTATCTCCCTAACGGAAATCTGGGTCAGAACCTTAGCAACCTCAAAGGAATTTTCGCGAGCCGCAAAGTATTCGTCACCATCGATTTGTTTTCGTCTCCTCCACGCAAACTGCCCAAGTATGCCCATCGACTGATGGTAAACAAATAAACGGGTATTATTATTAGGCCAATCGGGGTCGCAACGACCAGTTATAGGCAAAGTTGACTGAATTATTTCGTTAGATTATCAGATATCACACGGTGTCTAAGAAATGTAACATGAATTTGCAAGGATAAACTAAGAGAGAAAAACCCTGTATGGGTTTGAATTTTTCGGTTTAAATTGTGCTGACTCGATCGGCCTAGTAGTATGGTAATTCGTTTTAAGCACAAAGCTTTGATTTCTTTGTCTTTTTAAATCTGGTACTGTCTGATACACGAGGATGTTTTCTGTTTGACACATAGATACAAATTTTTGAAGTCGAATGTACACCAGTTTCATATGTCATCACTGGTAACATACACTAGTAGTAGACTTTCGTCTTTCATTGTAGACCGGCAAGCGCAGCGTAGGATGGGTAGACAAGGTGGACAAACGACATGGTAAAGGTTGCAGGAAGCCGCTGGATGCGGGCCGCTTCCAACCGGCCTTTCTGGAAAACATTATGTAGGTTGACAGCATCGTATTCCAAGACATACAAAATAATAATGTATTATTTCAGTTTCTTTGTATGTACTGAAGTGAGAAATCAATGTTATATCTATATCTTTAGATAGAATATAATTTATTTACCAGTTACCAACCGCGCTGAAGTTTCACGAAATGTTAACGTTTGTATTATTACTATCATACTAATATCTGTCAATACCGATAATACCTATTATCAGTAATATTCAAGCGAGTTCGTCATTGATCCTCTAAATCACATTATTGGTAAGGAAAATCTCATGTCTACTTGAGGATTATTGGGAGAAGAAAGTCATACGATATGCTTAGCTACTCGATCATAGACGTGTTGTTAAATGAAAATAATTTTTATTTAAAAAAGTAAAAAAACAGCTATAGTTTGTAGTGCGACTGAAAATAACCATTTTTAATAATAATGTAAATGATAACGCAGCGTAGGGCGTACACTCACTAGGTGGACGATCTGGTAATGATCGCAAAAAAACGCTGGATGCAGGCCGCTTCCAACCGGCCAATCTGGGAGTCAATGGGGAGGCCTATGTTCAGCAGTGGACGTCCTATGGCTGAAATTGATGTATAATATTAATCGAAACTGGATTTCGGCTACCAATGACGGGAATTAGGTCTTAGGTTACAACTTTTTAAATCATGCGAATTTTGTACGTAAACGTAAAGTAACATGGTTTTAGAAACTTACAAATATTTACTAGACGGTGTTATATACCTATATAGCACTATTCCTATAGTTAACCGTTAGGCAGACTAGCATTTTTTCAGAAAAACAACAAAACTAGAAACGAAGCGGTAAATAACTGGAGCCGCAACCGGTACTAAATCACTCGCGAAGGGAATTTGTCTCGTCAATTTATAAGCGAAGAATAAATCTAAAGGGATGGGGTGTGGCGTATTCAATGAAACGGTGCCACAGAGTGTGTAAATTCAAAGGATAAAAACGCCAATGGTTCCAAAAACATAGATTTTTTTTTTTTAATCCTGGCAATAAAATCTTGATTTTATGGTTTCACATCACTAATTTTGTGGTGAGAAAAAATTTCGTAAGCAAATCCTGACGGATTTTCTAGCATAACAATATGACCAGTTAGTTGACGCAGTGGTATAGTAATTTTCCTCCGCAAAGGTTCTCAGATTCGATTCCCGAGTTCTTCTAAATTGTCCCATCTGTTGCAGAACCGATGAAAGGTTGAGTGAACCTGTTCTCAAATGGAGTCGTCTTAGCAAACATAGTGTAGGACGCCCCCCAGCTCGATGAACCGACGACCTTAGGAAGATGGCTGGCAGTGGATGGATAAAAAAGCGGGATATCGTACTCTTGGGCACTCTTTGAGGGAGGCTTACGTCCAGCAGTGGACTGCAATAGGCTGACATGTATGTTTAGGTTTGTGTGTGCCGCGAAAGATAATTGTCATAATCCTCGTAACATAAGGATGTTAATGCTGACAAGTCCATGACAAAATATATGTTGACTGGCGCATATTTATTTACTTGTAAAACGTTTAAATCTGGTATTCAAGGTATTATAAGTACCTTTTCTAGATTCAGAAGAAGATCAGATGGCAAATACTCCGAGTTTTTAAGACTGAGACAAAAGATCTTGAATTTAGTTAGAATGTAGTTTTGAATTTAGAAAGTTGCCTGCAGATTTTAATGCAAATATAACATGAACTGTGATCTTTGTTTAATGTTACCTGATCATGTTTTTTAAATTAGTTAAATTTTTATTTATTTATTTATTAGAAACACAAAATTTTACACAATTTTCTTTCTGCCAAACTGTCGATGTCATTGTCATTTCTTACTGGCTGCTGAACTTAGAGACATAATAACAAAGCGATAATTTCAAAAGAATTGTGTGCGCCATAGGTACTGCTACAATTAAGGAAAATACAGTGATCTCAATCCCAATAGCCTTCTCTAGGAGAAGGTTCTCAATTGAACTCAAATGATTACGCATTGTTAAGGACTTAATACTAAACAATTGTGTTTTTTTTTTTATAAAGAACTAAAAATCGTTTTCATTAATAAACTATAGTGAACAATAATATTTACTAAAAAAAAACAAGTTACTTTTAAAGTCGGTGTCAGTAATAGAGTTTTTTTTTTTTTCTTGATTTTTACAAAACTTTATTTTTAACACAGGAAGAGTCAGTGTCTTCGTGTCATCAATAGAAATAAATAAAAAATCTCTAAGAAACAATAAGAATGACACATGTTAACTATTACGTTTAAATAGTGCCTACCTCAAAATGATTAGGCAGAAACTAATTTTATCAGTTATTTAGTTTGACAATTCTAAAGATAGTCTACTCTGTCAATCCCATTCAATGAAGCAGTAGAGTTTAGTTTTTTATAACAACTTAAAAGCTAATAATTCGACCTAATTGTCCGGCATCGGGCAAAAGAAATTGTAGTAAGTGCTTAAAGCTCACTTCACTTGGTAACTCTCTCACTTGAGCGGATTGGGGATTGAATCTACTAATTCTGTTTATATTGTGGTACCACCGAGGCGTAGTCACAGTCGCATAAGTGCACAGTTCGTTAGCTTTGGACAATTTTACCGATCATTGGGCATTAAAACTAGTAGTCGAATTTTGTTTTAAGTTACATTATGTTCTGGGCTAAAATACGGGGAATTCATATCGAAAAAATGTCTTGGGATTTTTTGCGTGCAAATTACCAACTTTTTTAAGTAACTAGAAAATCACAATCATATAAATTAAAGTCAAACTTATTTGAATATAAAATTAAATAAGTTTGATATTAAATCATAAAACAAACAGTGCAGTTCAATATTGCAAAAATGTTATCCAAATTCGGTGCTACTGCAAATAAAAGTATACTTACACTTCCCTGCAGGTTTCCTTCAAGGAGTAGCTAGCTTTTTTGAACCCTTAGGTATGTCCCTTAGTTAAAAGTATGGAGTGTAGAGGTAAGGAGTACTATATTTTATGGGCTGAAACTTAAAAAAGTGTCCAGATAAAGCAATAAATAACAGTTCCAATAGTTACAAAACCCTTCAAAGTGGCGCTAGCGTAGGCAAAGGGTATTGCATGAATGGTTGTTGACAGATTAAAGTATGCCGAGTATAAAGTACCGAGTTAGAAAATGTTTAATTATTTTAGTGACATAAAGGACAAACCTATCCTTTAACAAAACGTTTGAACCATTTACCCTGTTGCTACTGTGGAGCTACCTAACTTAACGCACTTTGACGGACACTTTTTCAAAACGAAGATAGTACTCCGTACCTCTACCCTCCATAGTTAAAAGGTAAACTGCGATTATTTAATCTGTGTCCCAACATCCAGTCAGATGCGATACGATGTTTCATTAAGGCAGAGTGAATCTTTCGCTACGGCGCGCCGCGCGAATTTCGATTCGATTTTGTGGTTGGTTATTTCTTGTTACATTTACATACCTACATGCGAATAATTTATTAGATGAAAGGAGGAAATCGCTGATTTTGTAAAAAGCCGATCAGAAATCTTTGTTAGTCTGATTTGAAAAATATACGGTATTTTTTATATTTGGTGTGTGTCTGTATTGTACCATAAACAAAAAATAATCTTAATGTAAAAGAAATGATCTTGTCATCTCAGATAAATAAGTTCGTTGCTGGTAAAGTTTTTAAATTAAAAGTAACATTATTGCTATTGAAGAACACCACACACCAGAGGTGGTTACGGGTTAACGCGCTTGCGGCGCTACCTCAAAACAACTGCGGTTGCCAAGTGTTGTATGAATCTGTTGTTGAACTACTCTTGGCATTAGAATAGAATAGAATAGAATAGAATAAAACTTTATTGCAATAAATGGAAATTTTGGAAACCATAAAACCTCTTTATCGATTATCGAAACTAAACAACCCTAAAAAAATCGTAGATGTAACTACAAATTTGCGGTTACGGACTTTTTCCTTTCCTTGTTTAATAAGTCGTTGTTTATTACTCAATTTTATAATTTTAAGTCAACAAAAAGTATCTAATATTTTTGATTCCCTTAAGTTAACTTAAAAGTTTGTTTTTTCACAGCTCTAAGGGATTGGAAATTTGAGTCATCATCATTTTAGCCATAGGACGTCCACTGCTGCATAAAGGCCTTTCCCAAAGACTTATCATCGACAGGGAATTGTCAATACTCACCACGCTTGGCAGGCGGGTTGGCAATTGTTTTTTATAAGATTTCGCACGAAGATGCTGCTGCCCGTCTCGGAATTAAAGGAAATTCTTCGCCTCGACACGCCTCCTTTTTAATTATAATTTGACCTCCACGCATTTCCAATTACAAAAGTCTTGACACTGTCTGTCAGACAACAAAATGAACCTATAAGGATCCCTTTTTTCCTTTTGAGGTACAGAACTCTAAAAACTAAACGTTTCTCAAATATAAATAAAGTTAAGTATCGTACGAAAACACAATTACTTTTATTTGTGAATTTACTGACTGTAAGAGCTCATCTCGAAATTAGTTAAACGAACAAGAAAATAATAAACTACAATAGCACACGCAATAACGTTAGCAGACTGCAATAAACATTATAATGAGCTACTTGTACGTTGCATGAAAATAACAAAATAATGATACATAATGGGGTTGCCAGACGAAAAACATAATAAGATACTTTAAAAAGATAAATTAGTAATTGGATTTGAACATAATTATGGCAATATATTAGTTGCAGGTATTATATATGCCATTTAAGTGCGTTCAACTATTGATTCCACTAATTTTATGTTGACTTATTGGTGTTCTATAGTCATGCATCAAAGTCTGGATAGTTTATATTGTAGACAGAATGTGTATGAATAGAGCACTTATAGAATATGCAGATAAAACTTATTCCTAAAACAAAAACACTTGTTCTAAGTAAAGCTTGATTTTCAGTCTTCATGTTTCTTTTGTTAAATAAGTTTTTATTGAACTGGAGTTAATAATTGATAGAAACAAAGCGTCATCTTCTGAATTTTCTAATTGGATTTTTACGAATCTTACATAAATCCTCAACTTTGAAAAACAGTCTAGAGAAAATGAACTAATTAACTTATTGGACGTCGAGCGGTCGCTTGAACACGTAACTATAAAATGTATATTGTGTCAAATTATAGGTATAACATAAAAAGGAACATTTTTAAAAATAAACGAGAAACGAAATAACGCATAAAATTAAGTTCATATATAAAAAAACAAAAAAAAAAGAGATTTACTTATAAAATTCATAGGTGAGCGTATTGATGTGGTGCCTAATTGGTACCAGTTCAAAGTGTGCTACAGAAAACTGATTGACTGAGCTGATTTAACTTAAATTGTGAAAAATAAATATGTTTTAAAAAGAGTAAAAACTAAAATAACGATAAAGTCAAACTGCCTACTTGTTTAAATTAAACCGTTACACTTTCCTTTAATGAAATCACAACAATAGTGTTTACCCCACCTGTGCCGTCAAATTCAAATCCATTTAACTCCGGATTAGGCCGGGCGTGAACTAAATAGCCAATAAAACAACCCGAATAAACTAAACTAAAATAGAGCGTAGTTAAATTATGTGATAATCGGATTCCGATGCGAAGTTTTAATTAATAGCCTGTTGTCACGGGTAATTAGTAGACATCAGGAGCAGCTAAAAGAAAGCAGACAGTTTACTTGATAAAAGAAAAAAAGAGATACTAGATTTTTTGTGAAAAGACAGTTCTTTTCAAAAGACAAACAATGAAAAAAACTGACATGCAAAAAAATTTAGTCACAATTGTCATTTTAAAATAATTACTACTTTATTCTTATCTGTTTGTTGCCATAGTGGTAATAAATTTTAATGAGATTTGTGCGCTTAGGACGGAAAAATAGAAAAGTCAGCAACATAAACACTATTCTAATAACGAAATCATAAAAATGCTAATCAAAGATTTTTGTTGTATAAGTTCAGTATATTTTAAACGCAACTTGTGTTAGTAATAAATAATGAAAATATGATAAGGTAAAAAATATTATGTAATTATTTTGGGACGTTAATACCCTTACAGGGTCCATGAGTATGGTCTCACAGAATGTAATAACACCTTAATGTACACATATGACGCAATAAATGAATATGAATAAATATACTCGTAGTTATTGCACATCCTTTAGGCCACCGATTCAGAACCTTTCGACAAGAAATAGTCGATAGGAAAACCACGTGATACTAGGATTTAACATTAGTGTCACGTGATTTAACGGTTGTCAATTCGTTATCGAAGGGTTCTAAATCGGAGGCTAGGTTCGATTGTGCGTAATAATACCAACACGCTTCATAATTAATATTGGTAAGAACTTCTTTTTTCGGTTATAGAAAAAGTTGATGTATATGAGCAGCTAATAATGTGATTTTAAGGAGTGTCCTATACTTTTTTACAACCTGTAGATAACGCACAGTGGACAGGCTGATAACTCTAAGCTATACATCAGTATAGTTGGGGTCACTAATTAAGGCTGACGCTACACGGGTATTCTCTGCAGACCGTTTGGTGACGAAACAAACAGACGGACATTGCGTAATCACAAGCCCTGGACCAAACTTGGGTAGTTAAATTATAAGTTCTCAAGTCATTTATTAAGGAGCACCACGTACTAAACGCCGTTGCGGGGTGGTTGTGGTATTTTAAGGCGACGGGTAAGGCAAGTGACCTTGAGCATTTAGCGTCTGCTCGCGCGACTTCTATTATGTGCCTAAGATAATACAATGCTTCTCGCAGACTAAACATCCGTCCATTGCGCTTATGTGCAAATAGATATATATATATAATATCATTGTGAGCAAAATATCTGCTCATGGAAAAGTAGGCGCTAAGAGTGAAATCCATTAAAAATCCTTATAATCCTTAAATTGATGACTATTTGGAAAAAAAAACTTCAACCTGAAGGCACGAAAGTTATAAATAACCAAACCAACTTTGAAACTAAACAAAAAAGTCGTTTAAAATATATATGTGTACAAGCTCGCGATATTAGCGGTACTTTGAAATAGTTTTTAGTGCTTATACGAAATAATAAAACACCTCTTTTACGTGTACTCTCCTAACCTTAAAATACAGGTGACACTAAAACCACAGTATATTCTTTACAGTAAGGTACAAACCTAAGCCTATAGCCTTAAGCTGTTGTCGTAGTGCTGTAAGTCGCGGGTGCCGAGTACTGCCGAGCCGTGACGAGTTGTCAGTAGTCACGCTTTAAGATTATCGTTAAAGAATGCTTACTAAACAAAAAACTATTTCAATTTACAAAAATTAAAAGGCCAAACATTGAAGTGTAGGTATATATGTAAACAAATAAGCCTAGTTTTGGTACCGCTTTAGCTTATCTATTTACTGTGCTAAAACTAAGCTACGCCATGCCCGTTCCTAAGCTTCAACGCGTTTAGTGTGTATTGTTTCATACCAGCAATAAAGACCATCTATTTCCGAAACAGATTTGTGATTTTTCTTATAAACTATCATCATCATCGTCATCAGCTTTTAGAAGTCCACTGCTGGACATAGGCCTCCCCTATAGAACGCCACAGCGAGCGGCTCTGGGCTTTATATACATTTTATAGTACCGGCTGCCGCTGGATGCAAACTCCAGCGGCAGCCGGTACTATAAAATGTATAAATTATGAATAATAATAATGTATAAACTATACGTACTTAATACGTTGAAAAGCCTTTTCCTACTAAAAAAGTACGTCATTGTGAAAATAATTTGTCGAACAAAGTAAATGATATTTCTAATCTTTATAAATAGGGGTAAGGTAAGGTTTAAATATCATAATTTACTACCATAAATAACGATACGGAATGGTCGTGGGATCAAGTCACACCAAAAGCAGTTTACATTTTTTTCAAGTGAAAATATTATCCTTGATACTTAAAATAAATAAATATTGATAACAGTTCAGAGTGGATTAATGTGGAACTAAGAAAATATATGCATATGAATGATACCTAGATAACTAACTCGACCGCCCGGTGCCGCACCGCTGCGTGCGTCCGTATATGCAACCAAACCATCTGTTAAGTTGTTTTAAAAATAGCACAAAACTTCGGTAGTTTTTTGAAATTATAGCCTTTTATATGAAATTGAAATTGTCTATGTTGACTATTATTAAATTTGATCAAATTTCTTGTCTATGTACCTATGTATAATGTTTTCTACCCTGTTTACGCTTTATTACGTTCGTGGACAGTATTTTAGGCAAAATAGAGGTTTTTATTGTTATCATGTGCTAGCTATTCATGCAGCGTCCGCTAAAGAACTAACGATTGTAACGAATTTATTACCTCAATTTTTATGCTATTTTTAGTTTTGCTATGTCTGTCTGTCCGTCCATCTGTCTGTCCATCCTTCCGTCTGTCTGTCTCTCTGTCCGTCCGTCTATCTGTCTTTCCATCCATCCGTCCGTCCTTCCATTCGTCCGTCCGAACCCGACCAATTGTAAACATAATCACTGACAATAATATTTCCACGGTTATTTAAACGTACAATCCACGTACTAAGTCCCCAATAAATAACTTTTATCGCGGAGTCGCCCGAAGGTACCGAGATGCAGCCAGAAACTTTTCAATACATATTGATTGAGTGCCGCAAGTTAGTAGAAGTGGATCGTGAGTGGACGCGGGGTGAGTTCATATTTTAGGTCTGGGAGTTGCCACTTCGTAATGTAGAATCGATAGCCAGATCGAGTAAATTGTTACGTTACCTAGGAATCTACAAAGAAACGTCATGAATAGGTCACATTTATTGATGTAGGAACTAAAAAAATTACCTACGCTGATCCCAGCATGGACTCAGACAGAAAATATTGCATCTACGAGTAAACTGCAAAATTAAGAAAACCTTATGTTTTTGTCGTCCATTTAATAAAATATCAGTAAAATATATTTTTTTGTCATAACAGGCAGCGTCTATAATCAGACACACCTGTTGCTTTATCATTATCATCACGTTAGCCTATTGCAGCCCACTACTGATCTCCAGCACGCATCTCCATCCTGAGAACACGATCTCCCACTTTTTTCATTCAGCCACTGCCAGCCATCTTCCTCAGGTTTTTGCTCCATCAAGCTGGGGGGCATTCTACACTACGTTTGCTAAGACGTGGTCTCTACCCGAGATCCCGTTTACTCCACCTTTCATCGGTTCTGTAACAGATGTGACCGGCCCACTGCCACTTTGGCTTACTACATATTAGACTTCTACTACTTGTTGCTTTGCTTAAATAAACTGTAAAAAACTTAGAAGTTTCCATGTGATGTAATAGTTAATGTTGGTTGTGATAATAATAAACGCATTCGCCTGCTTTAATATTGTGACTTTCTAAATTTGCACCCATTACAAGGTGGTGTAACCCTTAATACCGATGACCTTCTGGTGTAGTGGTTCGCGCTTTGGAAAAGCCGAGCGGTTGTGGATGTGACGAGCACAAGCATTTTGTATCTAAGTCATGGATGCTTATAAACGTCATGGATACTTATAAACGTATTTAAGTATGTGTATCCCTTATCTAGTCGTCATAGTACAAGCTTTGCTTTTTGGGGCTACCTATAGTTGGTGTGATTGTGAAAACAATTTATTATTTACTAGCTGTTACCCGCGACTTCGTTCGCATGGTCTTTAGTTTATTTATAAAGGATTTTCTGCGGAATTTCCTAATTTTTTTCTAATAAAAGAATTTTTTCCTGACAATAACTAACACAACAAAAAAAGAATTAGCGAAATTGCTCCACCCGTTCACGCGTGATGCGATGACCAAGGGAAATAGAGATTCATTTTTATAGATTAACAGGCTGCGGACTCAGGCCGGTCGATGCAAGGACAACTTGTGTAGGTAGGCATGGTTACTCTGACAACCTTAACAACAGATGCGAGATGGGAGCTTCCCCCAAACAATGGCTCATCTCTTGTCATGTCCTGCGTGTCCGCACACCTCCTCACGCAATGACGTACTTTACGCCACGGAAAACACTGTAATGCGTGGTTGAATTGGTCACATGAAAATATTAAGTTGCCTACGCGAAGAAGAAGAAGGTGTAACCAATAAATATAAATCCTCTAGAGCTTCCTCTGGTGCAAAAATACTACAACTTTTTGTATGGGATCTAATTCTGAAAGAAAATATTTGAGTGCCAGAATCTGCCCTTTAGATATTCGTTAATAAGATTACAGATTGTATTATTAAAAAATATGTTTGTTAGTTTGTCCTCATCACTCCTAAACTATTTATCTAATTGCGATAAAACTTTGGAGAGTTGTTGTGCACAAGCCTCGAATCTGTTTCTGAATTCAAATTAAAGTCACGCTACCAAATTCGCAAGCAAAAGCTATTTGATATAAAAAAGGAATTTCTTAATAAAACTACACCTCGTACCCAAGTATTATCACTAGCAATCCCAGTTTATACCCTCAGATAGATTAAACAGATTAAACTCCGATTGTATAGCAGTTCGATATTCGCTTTGTATTCGATACCAAATCGAAAATTCGATGCAAACGACCAAGTTTTGAACGAGATGGTAGAGAAAGTGTAATAAGTGCCTACTGGCGTCGAAATTCGAGATCCACTTTGGTGATGTTTATCGAATGTAACTATAACGTTGGTAGACGGGAGTCTAGGAGGGTTAAGTGAGATCTCAATTGTGTTTGGTCCAAGGGGATTGGTCTGGTCAGATAGTTTGATACTTGTAATAATACAAAAGCAGAAACATGTAAACAGCTTTTACTATGGGCCGGAGATGCGACACAAAAAAAAAACTGGTGCTTCTTACATTATCCTCGTAACCATGAAGTCCAGTAAAACCAATAAAACCAATTAAAATCAATTTATTTCTGTAAATAGGCCTAAATTAAGCTCTTTTACACGTCCCAATATTATTTTTTACCCTACCACTGCTTCGGGACAATATTGTGGGCTAGTGCCGAGAAGAAGCAGCGCAAGAAACTCGATCACTATTGTCAGCCTCTTTTTAAATAGTGTGTTTACATTACAAGATAAAATAAACCTGTGCGAGCATTGCAGTATTTAATTCCATACATTTTTATCATTCAAATAGTCATTTACAGTGTAATAACCTTTTTTCATTAAAATCATCCTGACATGCGATTTAAATTCATACATAGGCAGTTCAGCAATAGACTGTGGTAATTTGTTAAAAAAGCGAATACATTTTCCCATGAACGAATTACCCACTTTATGCAGTCTGAAATTATAGGTACAATTAGTTACAAGGTGCAATGGACAGACAGGCTGTGAAAGCAGCCAATCTGGAGTCATTAGAGGAAATCTTTGTTCAGCAGTCCTTCGGCTAAAATTATGATGATGATGAAATGGCTGTTTTGAATGGAAAAGTGAACTATTTTCTTATTATTGGTGGCGTAGTCAAAGTCGAATATCTCCTCGTCTTATCTCTAGAGTTTATGTATGTATTGATAGTTGGTAGAGTCAGTTTGTGCAATAAAACAAATAGTAGAACTGCTTCATTTAAAGAAACAGCTCTTTGGAGGATATTTAACTAACTCTGCGTATTTGTTTTATCACAGAAATTTGAAACAAAATTCGATAGTCTGTGTCCGGAATCTAGAAGATACATTAAAAATCTACCCGATTTTCTAATTATAAGTTCAGGAAATTACCTCCTACATGCAAACAAACTTTACATCTTATTATATTTTTCTTTTTCTTCCACCTGCGGCTACACCCGCGTGTAGTTCAATCTGTCATTATAGTCTTTATCAACGACCCATGTCACTTCCCAGCTCTAAATAATTAAATAATACAATAAACATCAATGCATCGCAATGAAAGAAAAAGCGACGATATCGCTAAAGCAATATTTCAGAACAAACAGTAATTAAGGTTATAGTGAGTCAACTTTAAAAGATACTATTCCTGTTGTAATTTTTTTTTAGAACTTTTAAATTGGAACAATTCCATTTACATGATTTTTGCGTAATTCTAAACGTTTACGCAGCACACGCAACAGAAGATCACAAAAGGAATATTTTTTCTCGTTTTTGCAACATTTTTCATCGATACTCCGCTCCTATTGGTCGTAGCGTGATGTAATATATCCTAAAACCTTTCTTGATAAAAAGACTATCGAACATATCGACATCATAATCGACAGAGATTTTTTTTTATATAATCGAACTAATAGGTCCTGATATAGCGCGTTAAACCAAACAAAGAGTTCAGCTGTATAATATTAGTATAGATAACCCTCGTGCCGTGTAGGGACGGCCGTGAATAATACACTTCCCCACCGCCAACAAGAGGCGTGTCGTAAGAGGCAACTAATTCCTGTAGCACGAGACGGGCAGCAGCGTTTGCGTGCGAAATGTTATAAAAAACTGCGCTCGCCAACCCGCCTGCCAAGCGTGGCGAGTATTGGCAATCCCCCCCAATAAAAGTCATTGGGGGATGCCTGTGTTCAGCAGTGGACGTCTTATGGATGAAATGATGATGATGATGAGATAACCCTCTGTACCTATAAAGTCCTACTCTAATTAGAATCTTGTAAATTTTACACTAGTTTATAATATTTTTGAAATTAGAGACCCCTAAACGACACGTCGTGTAAGTACTTGAAAATTTTAAAAATAAAGTCCAAATGAAAAAACAAACTGAAACACTTCGTCTGGTGTCCTAGAGAAAGTTATCAAGTGCCCTCGACAGTTGATAAGCATCACGATTGGAACCAAATTCGAGTCCAACGACACTCGCCGTTCAATCGCAATCCACAGTGAAACTTCGTGTGAATCAATTGAAAAAGATTGAAACTAGGTATTTACTTTTAAACCTTGGCTCTTACTTCTAGACAAAGGTGACTCTTGAAATCCTTCAATTCCAACCCCTTTTAAAGATAAACTGTTTTTTCTATCTTCGGAGTGTTCTTTCATCTCTTTTAACTTGTTTCTTAAGCTATACTTAGGATTCGCTATCTAGATATACCTTTAGATTCTGCCTCCCTATCATGAGCACTAAAACACGATATGATATGATATAATATAGCGATATATCGACACCAACTATAAAAATAGCCGCCATGTTAAATCGCCATGCCGGTGACGTTACCATGTTAAGATCGCTGTTTCGATAAAAAATTAAAATGGCGGCTATATCTATCATCTTTAGCTATATGTTTCAGTTGGAATATATCGTTATATCATAATATATCATGTCATGTTTTGGTGGTCATGCTAGGGGGGCTGAAACTGTGGAGAAGTATGTTGTAAACCAACCTTGTACACATGAATCCACAGCAAGAATTTATGTCTATTACATTGTTTCAACGCAAAGGTCGATCCTTAGCTATTCGTTTCCAACCACTTTCTTCTTCAGTTGATTTTGTTGTTCGGCCTTTAGATATCTCCTCATATTTGGACCATAACAGCACCTCGAGCCAACAACAATTTTAGCATGTACTCGAAAATCTTTACTAGTAATTACTTTTTTTGTGGCCTGAGATAGAGCTAGCATTTATCATGACAGGTGGTAAAATGTGTCATCAAATTCCTTGGTCCAGCTTCGAAGTTTCATTTTGATTTGTTATTGTCTTGTACTCTTAACCATTAATTGACAAAGGTATCCGATATGTTTTCATAAAAGGTTTCCCAATTAACTTTTCTCGAAAGCGTAAAAAGGGTTCTGGAGATTCCGGTCAACGAACTCTTCGGAGTTCTTTAACCTAACACTATAAAATGTATTAATTGTTCAACTCTTGTTCCAAGATATATTGTCACGAAATCACTTAACCAAAATAAGCCGTACCTTCGACATCATTAATTCCGCAATCTGAATATCAAAGGGAATTCTAAATACGCCATATTTGATGTCTTATCAACCGTCTATTCAAGCCTTGTAACACGTGTTCAGTGATTTTGATAGAACAATCGTATTCTTGTGAAAAGATTAGCGAGTAATAATTTACTCAACACTAAAATGCTGATCGCAAAATAATTTGAGAAAGTCGTCTACAAAATTTTTAGGGTTCCGTAGTCAAAACGAAACCCTTATAGTTTCGCCTTGTCCGCCCGTCTGCCTGTTCGTCTATCCGTGGCTTAGAGAGTGAGAGTCCATCGCATAATGTAAGTGGTCGTTGGATGGGTCGTTTAAAAATATTGTGGGTATTTTTCGATTCAAGGATCCATTTGCGTAATATGAAGCTTTAAAGTGCATTTTTTTGTTAGATTCAAGTCCACTGCCAGCAAAATGGTTAAAAGACGAAAAAAATTCACGACCAATAGTACCTTTAAACCATTTACAATGAAATAAAAAACGTAACAATGTTACAAGTTACCCAGTTAACTTATAAAATGTACTTAAAGAAGAAAATAAACAGGTTTTAGACGAGTTAATATAAGTTTAAAATTAATAGTATTTGACAGAACCAAAAAATAGTAAAAAATAAAAACTAAGTATTTATATTTTAAAATTATTTAATAAAAACTCCTATGCTCAGGAAACACTTAGTAGTTAATCGTTTTATATAATTTTAATTTCAGTTTTGACATAAAATATACAAAATAGACTTCTTTGATATCGTAAATTGATAATAAATTCCGACAGTATTAACAAAATAATATTTATTGTAATATATTTTCCATTTATTACTGAGTAATTAAGATTACCCAGTTAAACAGATAATTGAAATGGGCGTATTTGCAATGAAAACTACAGTAAATTACGGCAACAATACAGATAGATTTAGAAGGCCCACTACCAATACTTTTCTGCGGTTTAGAAGTCTGAAAAGCCTGGTCAAGCTCGTTGAAGGTGGAAATAAGATCTCCTTAAATGGGAGTTGATGCAATGCTGAGGAAGAGGACACTTAGGGCTCTATTTTATCGGACACCATGGCGGCGCAACTAGCCGGGAGTGACTCTTCAGAGAAAGAATATGATGCACGCAGAATGTAACTTAACTTAGGTTTCTTCCTGATTGGGTCAAAGTAGTATCGGTGTTTTGATGCGGTATCTTTTCGGTATCTGTCTACCGCCTAACGATATACTTTCGGGTAGTTTTATAATGATTCTCGCAGCAGTCTTCTTGCGGTCGTGACGTCAACATGTCCCGCACTGCGAGTGGAGAGGTAGCTGTGCCGAGTTCCGTTTGCGCACCGAGCAAGTCAGAAATCACTAATTTTATTATATCATCATTTTTCATCATTTCAGCCATAGGACGTCTACTGCTAAACAAAAGCCTCCCCCAATGACTTATCATCAGAGGGGATTGCCAATACTCGCTACGCTTGGCAGGCGAGCTGGCGAGCGCAGTCTTTTATAATATTTCCCCGTCTCGTGCTACGGAAATTACTCGCCTCTTATGACACGCCTCCTGTTAGTGGCAGGGAGGGAAGTGTATTTTTTACGGCCGTCCTTACACGGCACGGCATTTAATTAACTGCGCGGTGAAGAATCTGTACCGAATCAGTACAAAAACGATGCCGATCCGATACTCCACCGACCCAATCAGGCAAAAGCCGTAGGCTGATCAAACTATCAGATCATTTGTCCTGCGATAAGAGATTTTTATCAGTTTGTCATAAATTTTTTGAGCATTGGACCTACTGAATCTACGTTTATTATAAAAGCTTTAAATAAACATCAATAACTGACTATAAATTTATTCTTCGTCCATAAATGATTTTCTATTTGATATTGATAATTCAAAAGGCTCGTTATGAATGATACTATTACTTATTATAATGAACTATTACACTAGTTAATGACAGAACTGGGAAATCAATAGGTAGTATCATTTGTGTAGTTTTGTATTTAAATAAAATATGATTAAAATATTTCATATCTGAAAGCTAACTGTATTTGATTTTATAATTAAACAAATAATTGTATGTACAAATAATTATAGTAAAAATAGTTTTAAATTAGTTCATTTGTTTAAATGTGACAATAATAATGGTATTCCTATACTCACCCTGAGAAATAAGGTTGGTAATTTTAAAATGACTATCAAATCTTTGACAACTTGTATTTTTTGTTTTTGGAAAATATACCTTTGAACTTGAACATAACAATAAATACAAAACATTAAACATAATTTTTTTATCTAAAAAAGATAAAAGAAAGAATATTTTAATTTAAAAAAGATAAATGAAGAGCATTAGTCGATTTTAAGATTTGTAATTTTAGACAAAAGATAATCTGAAGTAAAAACTGACTAATTTTAAGACATTTCACGCTACGCAGGGCTTAATAAATACCTAATTGGTAATAAAACAAGATTTTAGAAGGTCACTGGTACAGCTTGTAAATGCCCTCAAGTCTTACTAAAATATCAGTGGCCTATAAAATACGACTAAAAGAAATAAATTGTCCGCTGCCAGCTATTACGTTTAATAATTACATTAAGATCAATCGAAATTAGTTCGTTACCGTTGAATTTACATACACTACGGGAATGGTAATTCCGCTAGCTAATTTGAAATTCATGATATTACGTTTAGCGGTGTCACACGAAGCGGTATAATTTTGGTGGTACAACGGATTCTATTCATGGTTTTAGGTGCACTGTCATTACTAGTGATCAGAGTAGGTCAATGATCTCAAACATTGATGTAAATATGGACATGCCTCCGGGATTCCGGAATTTCTTGGTATAAGTTTTTGAAAAAAGGCATATCCATATTATGCTAGCACTACCAAAGTACATCAAATCAATCTACCGACTCTGATCACTGGTCATTACGTTAGACAGTTAGACAGATCTTTGTTGTTTGAATAAATAAATAAATATTAACAGACACTGTAGACAGCGTATCTTCAGTGTAATTAAAATAATCACTAGTTGAAAAGTGCTTGCTTACTTACCTATATCCAGGTAGTGTTTTAGATTGGAGTAGAATGGTTCCATTTTAGTTAAAATTGCAAGCACAGGTCAATATATAAATCGGCGTTCAAAGTTAATAGCGCTATTTTGCATATTATTACAACACATCTTTAACAATATGAATAAATAAATAATATTGGACAACATCACATACATTTCTCTGATTCTAAGGTAAGTCACCAGAGCACTTGTGCACCTAGACCCGATACAAAATAATAAATTCGTTTTCTTCATTGACATTACCGAGATCACGGGGTCATTTACATTATTAAACATTCCTAGACAACTTGTGTCTATTGGTACCTACTTGAAAACGGGTATACATAAACACATACGACTGAAATCTCTATACTTACTATTATTATTTACATGTTATCTTCTCTATATTATAAAACCAAATCAGGTTAATTACACCATCAATAACTCGAAAGCGATTGAACTGATTAATATGATCTTTGATTCGTTGGATTTGTATCCACCCCAACTAGAAGATTAACTATTAAAACATTGGAAGATTTCACGAAATAAAATGCATTTTGTAAGTTTTGGAATTAATTAAAAGACCACGTGACCGAAGTCTTAAGCAACAGCTTGTGTATCATAACCAGTGATCGGAATAGGTAGATTGATTTGATGTACTTTGACAGTGCTATAATAATATGGATATGTCTTTTTTTTAAAAACTAATACAAAGAAATTCCGAAATCCGGGAGGCATGTCCATATTAACATCAATGTTTGAGATCATTGACCCCAAATCAATCTACCTATTCCGATCACTGATCATAACATAACATGCCTACATAATAACATTGTCGCTTAATTTTACCTACACTAGGTATCTCTGTAAAATAACATGCACACTATCAAAAATCTCTGTCAAAAAATATACCAAAATACAATTTTAACTATAAATTCTTATCGCAGCCACAGGGTTAACCGGCTAAGCGCCAGAACAAATGGTATTGTTGCAAATTTTTACTCTATTTGCTCCAAACATATCGATATAAACCACCTGTGCTGAACCAAATGGACATAATTGTTTACAGAGGTCGCTATGTGGCTTAGTACGAGATTATTGAAGCTTAGTTCGTTTGTGTTGGTCTTAGAATATGTGGCGGCTCAGGAAATATTTGATGGTAAGTTATTAAACAAATATAACTGGGGTCTTACCATGAGCTCCTAAAATAGTAATACTGAAACGTCGTTATATTTTTCTGTTTCATGGTTAGGCAACAGATAGCTCCATTGGGTGCAATAGGGTACAGAAAGAGTCTGTACCTAATAATAACATGCAACACAACACCACAACACCTTCTGTAACTAAACATATGGCTAAGCAATAAAGAATAGAAATGAAATGAGAAATTTGTAAAAACTTTTTATGGGTTGCCGATATACAACAACGTTTTAAAGGGAACCACATGAAAATAGTAAAAAAAATGATTTTTACGTATGGATCTGGACCCGATTTCTGTGCCGCGCTTAAATTATCAAAATATTTTTGTTTTGAAACGTTTTTGCTTTAGTTTTTCGTTGTCTTTGGTTCTCGGTTTTCACGAGTTTAGTTAAGTGGGTCTTTTTTTTGTATTCCACAGTCATGTTATAACTAGAATAATATGTTTACTTTAATGTTTTAAAGTTATTATTGCTTTTTTACTTTTCAGAACAAAATGTAGACCAATGGGGGCGCCTCAAAACAATACCACGTAAATTTGAAGTTAGAGGAGAAAATGCTAAAATAGAGTTTAAGAAATATTTAAATGATATTCAAGATCTCACTGCTGGTAAAAACATGTCAGTGTTGTACAAAGTTAAAGTAGAACTGACGGATATCAAAAAGATGAATAATAAAAGGAAGCTATACAAAAAGATAAGGTCAAAGAAATACAAAGTGCCTTTGAAGAAGCAGAGTATGAAGCTATCTAACTTCGAGGTGTTAACGAGAAAGTTAGCAGAAGAATTTGGACAAAAGAAAGTGAACAGTGAATTATTATCATTTTTAACGACCGACAAACCACCAAAACCAATGACCACAAAACAAATCAAGCTAAAATACAAACCAATTTTAAGTAAAGTAAAAACTAATTATTTGAAGATTGTGAAACCAGTAAGGAATAAAATAATAACACTCACATCTTAAATGGACAATGGTATGACTGATTGATGATTACATATAGGGAATACAAAAGATGTTAGTAAGTGTGAGAAGTATTATGTGCTCTATGTGATTTTTTTACGTTTTGACTAAATATTTTTATATTTGTAGAAATAAGTGTATTTATATAGACTATTTGTAATTATATTAAATATTATTTTGTAAATTATGCCGTTTTTATTCACCTTCTTTAATATTTCTTGATTTTTGAGGGTTGACAAATTTCTAGTTGCTTTTCGTCTGACGTGATTTTAAACCTACACCTAAGTATTTTGATCGCTAAACAAGTACTCATGAAAACCGGTATCTCTTTAATCTTCTGTCGTTTTTAGGGTTCCGTAGTCAATACAGAACCCTACCGCGGAATAATATTTTAATAACCTAAATTACAAATCGTTACTGCTGACCGGTCATTTAGTATAGAAAAGCTATTTTTAGTTAAATCTCGTTGTATACAACAGCTATTGAAAAAATACTATAGATTATTTTAAAAAGTTGTTGTATTTCAGCAACAGAATCAGACCTTTAGAAGTTTATAAGTGAATTAGGACCGATTTTTCAAACGCCAGGTACACTTTAATTCAAAGCATAAAATTTACGTTTTGACACATTTACGAAAACTGTCATCATGTCAAACTTATTCTTCAAATAAAAGTTATCTGTTAAATCGGCCCCTAAACAAATAAGTACTTTATTTATTAATATAATGATAATACAATTATATAGCACTTGGAATAAATAATGCTCTTAAAACATATTCAGATTTTGAAAGTCTCAACTAATAAAACTAGTTTTTTTATCTGCAAAACTACTAGCCCGTACGAAAATGCATTCTAATCGCAAACCGTATTGTAACGTCAGCATTATACACGGTCAGAAATAAAAACATCGCCACTATCAGTTCTGTTTCTCACCATGGAGCGGAAACCGCGCTTATGAAACATATTTCAGCCAAATTGCGTGACATGAATCTAGGAAAAGTTTTGGAGCTTCTCTAGGAAGTTTCCGTAGTGTTGCCGAATTATCGACTGTTTTACGATAAAAAATAGCTACACGTGTTATCAACAGGCATATCGATATTATTGATACTATCGATAGTTTATATTTTTAATAAATAAATACTTTTGTGCTTCTCACAACAAAACTATCAATCATACTAATATAATAATTGCAATAGTTTGGATGGATGGATTTTTGTTACTTAAACACGCCAGAATGGCAAAACGGATCTAGATGAAATTTGGCACAGACATAGATAGTAGCCTGGAATCAAAGATAAGATACTTTTTATTCCGGTAAAATTTTCAGTTTCCGAGGGATACAAGACAACTGTCATTAAAGATGGTTCTTCATAACGTTAGATGTTCAGTAGGCAAAAAAAATTAGAACACGAAAAAAATATGTCACACTAGCTGTTGCCCACGACATCGTTCGCGTGGTCGTTAGTTTTGACTAACTATGGTTGTGCGAACGAATTCGCGAGCAACAAATGATTTATTTATAAATCTATATGTATAAAACAAAGTCGGGTTAGTTACACCATTTATAAGTCAAGAACGGCTGGGCCGATTTTTTTGATTTATGCTTTTTTGGATTTGTCTCCGTCCCGAATAGCAGAATACCTATTAAAACATTGAAAAAAAAAAGAGGCGGTACGAAGTTCGCCGGGACAGCTAGTAATAAATAAACAAAATAAATAAATATGCGCCAGGCAACACATCAATAATAATACTCAATAATACTCATTTATTCAGTATATAGGCCCTCTTCCGGGCACTTATACACGTCCCAAAATATAGCTTTACCCTACCACCGCTTCGGGACTACATATCGGCTGGTGATGAGAAGAAACGGCGCAACAAACTCAGTATCAATCATCAATCATCAATTGTAATAGTCTCTAAGGAATTAACATTTTTTTGCCAGTTTAAAAAAAAACGTTTTCTTAATCGAACTGAACTAGGAATCAAACCCCTTGTGGAGTAAATCAACACGCCACTGCACCAACAGGGTCGTCAATTCGATACTATAGATCTAAGATCTTAGATATCGATAATTTTGGCATACCTATAATTATTTTTAGTGTGAACGCCTCCTATTACTATACAGAATTACATTGCAAGATTTGCCATGTTTTCAGGAGGAACTCGGAAGCAGTAACTTAATCGATCTACGTAAAGAACATTTTTTATTTAATTTCTGTCTTTTGTTAAAAATGAAACTCGTGAGTAATTTCCGATTGGTAGATTAAACTGCACTGAATGTGCACTGCATAAGGTACTTGTTATATCGGCGTACGCCTATGAGTTCTGATGAATGTCCGCAAATCCCGCGTTTCCATTTTAATTTTCCAAAACCAATTTTAAAAAATACGAAGATTGAAATTAATTATGCGAAAGTCATTTTTTTAATAGCGTTCTCTGGAACTTACTTAAAAATTTTAGCACTATCTTGCCAAGTAACCCTGTATAATGTATGGTGTAGTGATTCGCGCTCCGGGCTACTAAGCCTTGTGGTTGCGGCTTCGAATCCCGCAAAGGTCGACTGAGCACGAGTATTTGTACCAAAGTCATGGATGTTTATAAGTATTTAAGTATGTCTATCCGTTATTTAGTCGCCAAAGCACATGTTTTAGGCTTAATTTAGGGCTGGATAATTGGTGTGGTTGTTGAAAGTATGTATTTATTTGTAATTAGATTACTTATCACATGCTTTGTCATCATCATCATTTCAGCCATAGGAAGTCCACTGCAGAACATAGACCTCCCCCAATGACCTATCGTCGCGGGGGATTGCCAATACTCGCCACGCTGGGCAGGCGGGTTGGCGAGCGCAGTTTTTTATATGATTTCGCACACAGACCGACTTATCCGTAGAACAAAGTCTGATGTGACCATAGAGCTTAAACGAGTTAAATAGCTAGATGAGATAAGGAATACAATATCTACAGTCGTATGTTTTTAGAATTTTTGTATCTTATTTAGTTTCGGAAATATAGAATCGAATAATGTCCAATCTGATATGGGCTCCGCGTAAAAACGCACGAAGTAGACAAGCAACTGCGCGCGGGGAGTGGAGGCGGCGCGGGCGCCCCGTCCGTTTGTCAGTCCGGCCGCTGTTCTTTGGAAAGAGTACCTTTTAGAGTCATGCGCTTAGTTTTTTGAAAATTTAAAGAAAAAGACAATTTATTTAGTGTTTTACATGAAAAAATTTTTTTTGGAGATATCACGATCACGAAAAATGTTAGATGCTTAAAGAAGATGCAGAAGAGCCTGAACTTTTTCTATCATTTTCGAATGTTGCTGCTGTATATATGAATAAAATTGTAAATGCTGGTAAGTTGTTGCTTTTTCAGTTGTTTTACTTCATGATATACAATAATAAGTTCCTAAATTAACAAATATTATGATTATATAGCTCTTTTGTCTCAGTTAACAGTTGTGGGCAATCGATGTGAGTGTAGGACGTTTTTTGACGGAGACGTGAAGAAACGCATTTTTGGCCTAAAACTCGATTCTCGTAATGAATAATCACAGGGTAACAGTTTTATCTGAAATAATAAACAGTAAGAAACATAAGCCTTATAAAATGTTAAGACGATTTTGTACGAACTTTATTGAAATTTTATGTGTTTTATGTTATTAAAGGACGTTTTCGTACGGAATCTGTGATACGTTTTTTAGGTTCGATGTTAAAATAGGACGTTGTTACTGGGATAATGAAATCAGTTAGGACGTTGTTCATTTAAAAAAATCGTTAAAAATAAATATTTTTTACTTAAAATTAGTTTAATTAATTGCTAGGTACACTGTCTTGTAATATACAAATAAATAATATTTAATAAATACCTACAAACAGTTTAATTTTTATTTCAGTAGAGAATTTTGAAAAAACGGTATGTTGCCACCTTTGCCTCCTGGTACAGAGGAAATTAGTCAAGAATAAGCTGATTTAATAAAAAATCCAAATCAAAATCATTTATTTTTGCAAATAGGCCATTAAAAGCACTTTTACACTTAAGATAAGAAGTTCTCCATGAAGATGGATGAAGATTATTCACCAAGGAAATCATCTGCGACAGCTCAATACAGAATGTCGAGTCTGTTTAGTCTACCGAGGATATTTACAACAATCAACCTGCTACATTTTTTTTTGAAAATGTACCTTTGCCTTCTAGTTTCGAAAATTCACCATTAATACAGCCCAAATCGGATGAACATCGACAAAACAAAGGTCATGTCAAATGCCAATGTTGCGCCCTACCCAGTATCAGTTGGGAGCTCTACTCTCGAAACTGTTGACAAATATGTCTACGTGGGACAAGTGATTCAGTTGGGTAGATCCAATTTTGAGAAGAAGGTCAATCGTCGAATCCAACTCGGCTGGGCAGCGTTCGGGAAACTACGCAACCTTTTCTCGTCCATAATACATCAATGCCTAAAGACGAAAGTCTACAACCAGTGTGTGTTACCAACATATGAAACTGAAACGTAGCTTCTCACCATAAACCTCATAAGAAAGCTCAAAGTTGCACAGCGTGCTATGGAAAGGGCCATGCTCAGTGTTTCTTTTCGAGATCGAATCAGGAATGAGGAGATACATAAACAAACAAAAGTAGCTGACATAGCCCAACGGATTAGCAAGCTGAAGTAGCAGTGGGCGGGGCGCATAGCACGTAGAACTGACGGCCGATGGGGCAGAAAGGTTCTGGAATGGAGACCACGTACCAGCAAGCAAAGCGTAGGACATCCACCTACAAGGGTGACAGACGACTTGGCAAAGGTTGCAGGGAGCCGCTGGATGCCGAAGGGGTGTCATCCATACTTTAACTCTTTGCTACTTCACATTACTGTCGACCTATGAGAATAAGAAACCTATTACATATATTTTTTCTTTTTGTTGTTTTTTTTTTAAGTTGAATAATTCCTATTGATTCATTTGTGGTACCGTCGTTGTTTCTGATTTCTGTATCACAGCTACTTACCATAGGATCAGATCAGAGCAATGTATGTTTTTATTAACTTATTTTAAAATACTCAACTGAGTAATTTAATTTTTGTCTACGTACGATTTCATTGCCCATAATAAGTAGGTGCACCTACGTCTACGTCACGATATAATACTGATTGATAATAGTTATTTATAAAAGTCTTGTTTTAATATCATAACGTATTTTGAATTAAATAACTAGTGCGAAGTTTAATTGTTATAACAAGTATTTACAAACATCTATAAGATAAAGACTGCTTACTTAGGTCCGTGCGCTAGGGCCGATTTTTCAAACACCAGATAAGTAACTTTTATTTGACGAAAAAAAATCTTTCTTTACACATTTTCTTTATGAAAACTGTCAACATGTCGAACTTATTCTTCAAATAAAAATTATCTGGATGTTGAAAAATTGGCCCTTTTAGTCGTGTTAAAATACCAAGGCGCTGTGATACGATTTTCTATTTAATTACTAATTTATTAGTTTTAGGTAACATACATTTTAGCTAAGTATGTAGAACCTCGTCTTGGTCACGACGTTTTTGATTGGTACAATATTATAAAGACTAAATGTTATTTTGAAATAATATGGTATTGTGGATTTTATAACTAGTGCATAGTGTAAATTTCCTCATGCACGTCTCCTGATTGTTTAAATATGTTATGCCATATAATGGTTTTGCTAACTTAAATGATTTTTTTAAAATAAATAAACGATTTAAAATCATTATTTCATTTTGCATTTGATTATATAGGATAGTAGCTATCATATGGCTAACTTTATACTCAAATATTTAAAGGTGGTTATTCACAAAGGACTCTTAAGGGATGAATTATTTCAACCAAAAACGACCAATGTTAACATAGAACGTCACTTAATTCAGACATTTCCGTAAAACAATGTATTATGTTCACTACAGACCCCTGCTCTTCCGAATTAAAACATCCTATGTTGATATGGAACTCACTATCTCGTAAAATAAAAGGATTAGAAATAGACACTACGTAGCATTTAACTATGCTGAGATGTTATAACAACATACTAAAATATCAAAATGTTAAGTCCCTCTGTTTAAGAATTACACAAGTTAAAAACTTCTCTAGCCTCTACTGAAAACTATCAACCCTACAAATCGGACTTTCTTCTACGGATGAGTCGAGACGCTGCTACGCTACAGGAATTAGTCGCCTCTTACGACACGCCTCCTGTTGGTTGTAGGTAAGTGTATTGTTTACGTCTATCCCCACATGGCTCAACATGCTTTGTATAATAAGATAACACATTTCCCAGAGTCAAACCAGTCCACAATTTAATCATTGTTCGCAACTCTTCGTCCAAGCAGGCCGTTTCTATTCGGCTCACAGTGTGATTCGCATTCCGCTGTGTTTTCCGAACGGATACATACACGCGGTCTACGCACTGCACAAAATTAAATATATCCCTTTGGAATACGCCCCTGTGGGTGTAATCTTCTGTGAAGCTGAGATGGATGTCTTATATGGATTAAGAAGGCTGTGAAAGCAAACAAATGTGGTGTTTGTATGGAGAATATGCATATTAAAAGGTTAGATTACGTAAGCTTTTAAATCGTATGGCATAGCCAAATATATAGGAATCCGTGACATATATCCTCAATTTTTATTTTAAGCTTTTAATTAAAATAATTACCTTTATAGAGCCCTATAGTAAACTAATTACTGTTATAGAACATGCTCGTTTATTATCCATCATAGATTTTCTGCCTATAAAGAATTTACATTTCAATTAATACAAAATAACCTTTACCTACAAATGAATACAAAATAACCTTTACCTAAAAATCTACAAAGGTATAAAAATAATCAGTAGATATTCAATTAAATCCCAGGAATAATTAAATTTTTGTACTTTTACCGCCTGCGTTTTTCTTAAGAAATAGTTTCGCACACTAACGAAATTAAGTTGAGATAGGTAAGTAGCTTAGGCAAAGTTGTTTGTTACAATGTGTATACAGTATTTGACACTAATAAAAATTATA
Source organism: Anania hortulata (assembly GCA_963576865.1). Classification (NCBI taxonomy): domain Eukaryota; kingdom Metazoa; phylum Arthropoda; class Insecta; order Lepidoptera; family Crambidae; genus Anania; species Anania hortulata. The sequence goes on along the minus strand of OY756399.1, from coordinate 2,707,880 downwards.
AAATAGAATAGAATAGAAAAAATTTTTTTTACAGACACGAATAAAAAATGAAAATACATAACAATAAAACAATGAAGGATATCTGGTGTGCCAAAAAGTTTCCGCTCAGTATTTGACAGTCACAGACTTATCATGACGCTAATTTTTGGCGGGGACCTCCGACGCTGCTAAAGACGATGCTAACGGACCACCAGAAAGTCCCAAATCCCTTCAACGGACCTCGAGCCCTTGGGAAGCACAAAATCGGTCGAAGAAACCCGGAACCAAATTTATCTAATTTACAAAAAAGAGGCCAAAACAGAACTAGCCTCAATTTTTTATCAATACTTAAAAGGTTTACCAAATATTTGCTTTCTTTGTTCTTTCTCAATCCGTAACGAAGTATTTACACCAAAAATAAGTGATAGTTCAATGCTTGCTTTACGACGACCCGTGAGGATGACATCAAAGTATCCCAGGATCGTAAATATCATAGCAAATTGACTGTGAACCTATCGGGGACTATTTAAATGATAAGTTTGCGCGGTGGCGCCAAATATTTTGGTGCAGCTTCTATATCTCTGCGTAGTAAAACGAGATAAGTAGAATAACTTCACAAAATCGACTACTACGAATAAAGTCTTATTCAAACTGGCGTTTGCTGAGCGTACGCGTCGTTTTCTGGTTGGTTGCAAAAACGCCGCACGCACGCTGCGTTTTGTAAAAGGTCCTATTATGAATTTTCTAAATAATTATTTGATAGCTTTTGATAAGAACGGTAACCTAGATTTGTATTGAAAAATATGGTTGTAATGAGGTGCCACCAGGCGGCGCCACATCGAAGTCTATAGGTACACATTCACGTTCACACCTATCAATTACAAGTGATTGAATAAACATACATTCAATAGACAAGCGATACTGTATCACTTCACAAGCGCATCAGGCGTGTACGCGGCGCTAGAGTCGTCGCAAGCAACTTTATAAAAGGCATTTAAAAAATAGCTTCTCTATACTAAAATACCTTATCATACTTTATAATATGGCTTATCGAACGTTTATTCTACTCAGTCAAGGAGTTCTTAGATTATAAGCACTAATTTGTTGTTTGCAATTATTATTGTTATTCTGTTTAGTATTTTCAAACTTTGACATTTGTATATTAATTTTGAATTGATTTGTTTATTGTAATTTTGAATTCAATATTATATGTCTAATACCTACCTACCCTGTAACATGTTTGCATGCTATTGTCTATAGCTGAATAAACTAATATAATCTAACTATAGTAAAACTAATTTAAAATTGTAATCTTCTTATTACCTTGTTCAATGGCAAATATTTAAATTAAAAAAATAAAATAAATCTTTAAAAATATTTAAGTTTAAGAGCATTTTTGAAGCTACTAAAATAAGGCCATAAACAAGTATTTATTTTAATAATTAATATCATAGTTTGAAAAACTTTAAAGCACACTTTCATAAGTTTTGGTCTTGTCAAAACGAATCAAATGAGCCCAAATACGAAGGTTTTACTAGTGAAGAGTTCCACAGTCTTATGGCTCTATCATCAGATCAGCACGATGGTATCAAATTATTGTATCCTCATCCTAATGTTAAATTCTTACATTTTTTTTTCAAATCAATACGTCAGTCAGAAGTAGTTAAAAAACTACTTCCAAGTTTTATTACATAGTTAGTCAGGTAATAAAAAAATTTATTAAAACAAAATATCACTTCGATTAAATCACGAAATCTTAATATTTTAAACACGTCATATATTAACTATAAGAACACAAATAATCAAACATTACAGCAAAATATTTGCTGCTTCTTTGAAGTGAACTTACTCGTTTATTTTTACTTCGATCTTAGCCTAGATGTTTACATACGAGAAATTAGCATACCCATTTGAGGTAGGAAAACAGGATGGTAACTCATTGATAGAACTAGTATGATATGTGCTAGCAGGTAGTATAATAACACATAATATTATGTGTGATAACAGTTTCTAATGGTATGACAATTAATTTCGTTATTCTATCTAATATTACTTAAGACTATGATGCCAGATGTAGGCATAGGAGTTACTTAGTAAGACTGACATGAAAATCTTCCATTGAAGTACTTTATAGTTAAATATCATTAACGAAATCTTCAGATTGATACTGACTGTGCATTTAATGTTACTTATAACATCAATGTAATGCTCGTAAATATATGAAAATGTTTCGTTGAAGTACCTACTTAATAGTTAAATATCATTCACAAAATTCGGAAATTAGTATTTCAGATTGGTACCGACGGTACATTTCATTTTACTAACTTCTAAAATTGAAAAATAAAAAGTTCGTTGCAAAAAATAAAAGTTTTCAAATTCCAAGTTTTACAAAGGAATATTTGATACGTTCATACGAGTAGTAAGTATCTCTATCGTAAATAGGATCTTCTTTCTCCTATGTTCTGTGTCTCATCCTTAGTCGGAGTATGTTTGACTATAATCATAGATACAACAAGCATATTTCTAAAAATTGATTTATTTGCGATTTCGATGTGTTCTTTATTGAGCAATAAAGAATGGAAATTAAACTACTCGAGTCCTGGAGATTTCGTTGTTTAATAATTTGCTAAGGCTAAAGCTAGCTAAATAATTTGTCACCCAACTAAAATACTCGTTTAGTTCTAAGTAAGTTAAGATAGCAGAATTAGACCGTTTTGGACTCCTCGTGATATCTTATTAATGTGCAGGTTTCCAAGATGTTTTATCTCCCCGCCAAACAAGTGGTATAAATCCGTATTTCTACCTGGTGCTTTATCTCGTTCCTGTTCGGGGTACGCTTTCACCTTCAGAGATGCGGCAAGTCTGGTTTATTACATTTGAAGAGATTGTCAACATCCTCATCATCATTTCAGCCATAGGACGTCCACTGCTGAACATAGGCCTCCCCATTGACTTATTAAATTTGGAGCGATTGTCAACATCATCATCATTTCAGCCATAGGACGTCCACTGCCAAACATAGGCCTCACCCATTGACTTATTACATTTAGAGCGATTGTCAACATCATCATCATTTCAGCCATAGGACCTCCATTGCTGAACATAGCCCTCCCCATTGACTTATTAAATTTGGAGCGATTGTCAACATCATCATCATTTCAGCCATAGGACGTCCACTGCCAAACATAGGCCTCCCCCATTGACTTATTACATTTAGAGCGATTGTCAACATCATCATCATTTCAGCCATAGGACCTCCATTGCTGAACATAGACATTGACATAATAAATTTTGAGCGATTGTCATCAACATCATCATCATCATTTCAGCCATAGGACATCTAATGCTGAACATAGGCCTGTCTCATTGACTTATTATATTTGGTGCGATTGTCAACATCATCATCATTTCAGCCATAGGACCTCCACTGCCAAACATAGGCCTCCCCTATTGACTTATTACATTTAGAGCGATTGTCATTATCATCATCATCATCATCATCATTTCACTCATAGGACCTCCACTGCTGAACATAGGCCTCCCCCATTGACTTATTACATTTTGAGCGATTGTCAACATCATCATCATGTCAGCCATAGGACCTCCACTGCTTGACATAGGCGTTGATTTCCAGATTGGCTGGTTGGAAGCGGCCTGCATTCGGCAATTAGTAATTGTCATAGACAGACACTATTGTTGGATCATGGCTACACATCTTGTGTTTTTAGGGTTTCAAAATTCTTTCAATGAAAAATAGGATCCTTTAAAGGATCACTGGTGACTCTATATGTCCTTCTGTTCTTAATTTCCTTTAAATTTACTGGACCGATTATGTTAAAATTTGTTTTACATAATAAACTTCTCTGATCCAAAACGTAAACGTATAACGTTAATTAATGAATTTAAAATATGGGAAGTCACATTTAGATAAAGAAATTAGAAAATTTTGTAATAAAGTTAAGTTACTTATAGTTTCGCATGTGATGGCTTTAATATTAACTAGGAAAACGAATGAACAAAAAGCGCACAACTCAAAATGTCTGTTAAATCAAACAGCCACAAAGCTTGCACGGAGTTTCCTTCATTGTAATCAGATCGGTCCAACGGTAAATGTTGTTCTCTGAACAGCTTAGCGAGTGATGCATCGCGATAGTCGCCGCCACTTACCTTGCCTGCCCGGGTTCTAGAGATGTGTGGATAGGTATCGATAAAAGTTTTTTAAAGATAATGTCTGTCGACTATGACTGTCGAAAAGTAAAAAGCGTACAAGATGACTAATTAATTGCTAGATGCAATACAGGGTGCTCAAGGGTGTCCTTCTTAGAAAGCGGTTTTTGGTCCATAACACTAGTTCTATAATTTGTAACATCTACGTAAATTATGGTTTTGCAATAAATTATTGAGTATTGAGTATTTAAATCCACCTATCTCTTTTCTTTTACCAGTTTAGCAACTTTTACTATACTTTCTCTAGAAAAAATGTGTAATATCCCCATAAATCCCCACTATGAATAAGGAAAATATATTATTATCCGTTAGAAGGCAAGCCCGACCTTTTCCGTTTTTTTTATTATAATTAATCTTTCAGTCACTTAAACACGTTCCAAACCAAAGATTCACATTACCAACTTTTTATTGACTAGATACATATCGATTAGTAATATCAAAATTTGTTTTGTGGTCTGTACATCCTAACTTAGTATTACATATTATTTTACCTCAAAATATGTCACGTCTGTAAAGTGCTACTGTAAAACTTATATCAGATTATTTTAATAATTTATTATTATTTTAAATAGAACTAATAATATTTTGATTTTTATAAAAAAAAATTAAAAAAAGATCAGTTTCCTTACATAAATTGAAACAGCTGACCGGTCATTAGGTTCCGGGAAGTGTTTATTTACGGGCGGTCGCTGACCATGGACGCTGCAACGCGTTCGAAACGTCGGGCTGAATTTGAAGATGAAATATGTCGGATACTTTATACTCCGCCACTGACTAAATTATCTGCATTACCTCAAGATTGACTGGTAGAGAATGTTGTATAGCATTTAGTCCGCCAATTGTACTTACTTGTGCAATAAAGTTTAAATAAATAAAATAAATGAACTCTTTTACCTTCAAAAAATTTTACTATCGTGTTAAGACCTGTTTATACTATGTGTAATGTTTATTTATGTAACTCAATATTGGCAAAGTATTAAGTAGAACAATTATTAGGCTAAAGTTATTTTTATTTATTTAAAAATCGTTATTTATCGTAAATTTTTTATCGACAAATCTCTCGACACGTTTTTTTGCAGAGCTACATCCCTACGTCACAAAGAGCTGCATGTCGTGAAAGTGTTGATGCTATCGCCGCTCTCAGCGAGTACAGGATGGGACTCGCGACTAATGCGAGCTTCTTAGCGCTGCTTTATGACAATTCCTAGCTGAATTTTTGGATAAACGCTTTCGAGATAAAGGTTATGGTTAGAAAATCTTTACAAACGTAACCTGACACACCCTTTGTATGAAAGAAAAGGTTATTGACACAAACGTTAATCATTAGTCTGGTGGTCTACCGAGCCAGCGGTTGAGGGTTCAAATTCCGCAAGGGGCAAATGTTTGTGTGATGAACGAGCATTTGTACCTAGGTCATGGATGTTTAGAAAAGTATTTATGTATGTTTATTCGTTATCTAGTCGCCATAGTTCAAGCTTTGCTTTAGTTTGGGGTAGATAATTGGTGTGATTGTGGTGTTTTTATTTAATTATCTACCCCAAGCCTTTTAATTTATATATTTAAATTGATACAAACTAACTTTCTCTTCCTAGTGCTTGAAGTAGGCAATACAAATTCAAATCAATTATTGTGAATAACATAAAAAAATAATTAGATGGTAGGTGCAGACTAGTTATGCATGTGACGCGCTGCGAGGGCAAGGCAGTTTATGAGGGCTAACTAAGTGCCTACCAATTTAATTATCACAGATAATAATTAATTAACAAATTAAATATCAGAATAAGAAAGACAGATCGGATCCGCAACTCTATCATCCACTCAAAAACTGGGATCACAGACGTGGGAGAAAAAGCTGCCAAGTTGAAATAGGAATGGGCAGCTCATGTCCATAGGATGGATTCTGAAAAGTGGACAAAAGTCGTCACGCACTGGCTGCCTACTGACGGACATCGTTTGAGAGGTAGACTTAGATAATTTTCTCCAAGATTGGCAAGCCCTAACTACCGACAAGGATAAGTGGAGAGGTTTGGGGGAGGTCTTTGCCCAGCAGTGGGACAGAAATAGCTAATAAAAAAAAACAAATTAAAAAATAAGTTTGAGTTCAAAAAAAGGTAAGTTTGACCCATGCGCATTTGGAGCGACTGCTATTAGACCTCAGTAAGCTTAGGACAGGGAATCAGGCCATTTAAACCCTATTTAATTATAAAAAGGTTATTAAACAAAAAAATAATTTTATTAAAAGCTAGGGATATTCAATTCGTCTGGTATTAATCAGGTGCTTGCACCTGAGACACTTGAATTTTTTAAAGTGAATTGACATCTTTATTATGTAGGTACCTAAACGACTTACATACTTTAAAATGAATGAAAAAAAGATTAGAATAACTCAAAGAATGCTGCTTTCAATCTGTCACTGACAATTCAAATTTGGAATGCACCAAACAAAAAGACTTCGCTCTATTTAACGTTTGTTTTGTTTCGCAGACTTCATGCGAATTCTTTTGATTGAATTCGTTTCTAGATAAGACATTTAGACGGATGAGTCAGTTATGTTGCCATCTTGGGTAGGGTTCAATAGACATTTGTAGCTCCTTTGTTTTTTCGTTTGTGAGTATTTTTATTCTCTTTTTGAAAATTATTTTTGTTCGATAATATCTTCCTTTTGTTTTAAATAGATTCTCATATGACAGAAAATAAAAAAACTATTTGTCTTTAGTGTAAAAGGTTTGATTAGAACGCGTCATTTAAAATCAAACAGAGGCCCAATTCCCGTAATTTGACAATAGTCGCAATCCGGTGTCGATCCGCTCCCAGTAACATTACGATCACAAACAGATAAAAATGCTTACAACAAAATCAAAAAGCATCATCCAGTTCGAAAAGCGATCAGCTTTTATCAAAATGTTCCTCCGAGTAATCTCCTCAATCCGTATTTTCAGCAGAACTTTCCTCTCCTAAGTACCTTGAACTAAAATTGATGTTCCCAACTGCGCTCTGAGTGCAGATTAAAGTGATATTTTTTATAAGACAAAGTAAACACATATATTAAGTCAACGTGGCGCCGGGGTTAATATGCTGATGGTGTATACAAATTAAAATTCATTCTTGCTGCAGTAATAAATATCACGTGCGAACCGTTGGGCCGTGTGTAAGTTGGATACGCCTGTTTTATCATATTCGCGGGTAAATAGAACTTTTCGCTAAATGACATGGCATTTCAGAGGTTTTAGAACTACTTGAAGATTGGTTTTATAGTTCGCGCTTCGGACTATAAAGGCAGGCGGTGGGTTCTAATCCTGCTGGAGCCAATGTTTTTGAGATGAGCACAAATACTTAGACCTAAGCCATAGACAGAGCTGGGCGTTAACTTGTTAATCCGTTATTTGACGAAGTTAACATTTCAGGTAACGAATTAATTTTTAAGTTAACTTTTAAATTTGTTAATGGACTCATTAACTACCGTTAGTTTTTTTATAAGTGCGTTAATCGTTAATTAAGTACCTACATACATATTTATCTTTATGATAAGTATACTAGCATATAATATCAAAAGTGGCATACGAAATTAAAATATGTATTATTGTGTGTGTGTGTGTGTGTGTGTGTGTGTGTTTTAAAAACAAATGAAATGTGTCTTTATTTGAATGAAGAAGCATTCCGTAACAATATTTTTTAACGTTTTCTCATCCAGTCTACCAACAGTAATACTATCGTAAACGTCATTTAATAATATAATATATCGTTGACTGTAAAACCTAAGCCCTATACCCAGATTAGAATCGTAAGCAAATGTGGAGTTGCTAAGCGGCCCCAACTTTAATCTGTACAATTAGTTGGCAAAACCTAGTTGGCCAATTGTCGCTTCGAAAATAAGTTGCCAGTTGGTTTCGCTCACATTTATCGTGTAACTGCGTCTGGTTTAACAGTATCTTCGCCTTTATTATTTAGGCAATAAGATAGATATTTGTTTTCACGAATTGAAGTGGCAAATTGGCATCGTCTCTAACTCAGCTTAAGGGATTTTGGATTTCCGCTTTGATGCTAAACAGCGTTTTGGATTCCGTTAAAGGAAAGTTCCGAGTGAAACTATCCGTTCAAATAACGGATAGTTTTAATGTTTAGTATTTCGGTATCGTGTTTTTGATTATTAAAATTGTCTAGTTCGCCGAAACTCATAAAGTAGGAATTGCTTATCATTAATTCAATAGGAACTGAAATATTTACGCTAACAAATAAATGTAGCGGCCATTACATAGACTATTTCATATTCGACCTAATTACATAATGTTTTACTGTGTTTCAAAACAAAATACACCGACTAAATATTTGCATTTTTAATTTATTAAAAGGTCATACTTAATTGAATAACTTTAATTTAGGGAATGATGGTACTTAACATCTAACTCGCCAGAAAAAAATTAACTATCAGCACCAATTTCGATGTTATTTAGTTTTAAAGGTTGTTGTATTTGAACAGAAGATGGGAAGAATCAACCTCTAATAGAACTATAAAATATGCCCCTGTATACACATAAAATAATGTAATTGAGGGTACTTTGTATTACAAATTCATCATCATCATCATTTGAGCCGCAGGACGTCTACTGCTGATTATAACCCCCAAAGATTCTATTCTATTCTTCTAGATTGGCCGGTTGGAAGCGGCCTGCATCAAGCGGCTTCCTGCAACCTTTACCAGGTCGTCTGTCCATGTTGTGCGTGGACGTCCTACGCTACGCTTGGCGGTATGTGGCCTCCACTCTAGAACCTTTCTGTCCCATCGGCCGTTAGTTCTACGTGCTTATAAAACGTGTGTATCAAAAATTAAACGGTAAATAGATTAATATGGACATTAATAACAAGCGGTGATATTCAACGGTACTATCACAGAAGTGTTGAAGTAGGTACTATGATAAACTGACTCATTATCATCTTCATGATCTATCATAATTAAATACAGGCTTGTCAATCGTAGGCCGCTTCAAACCGACCAATCTGAAAGTCATGGAGGAACTGATACATAGATAATTGAATCATTATTAGTATTTGGGATGTAAAAAAAAACTATTTTAATAATAACCCAAGGAAAAAGTATTTTCAGAATACTAAATGATCCTTTTATGTTTAGTAATTTTCCGGAAGTTATATTAAAATGGTGTTCTTTCAGTTTTTAATCAACGTGAACAATGGGGTAGTTTCCTAAAAAAATCTAATTAGTCCGTCAGTTGGATTAACAGAAAATATTGGACACATATTTTTTCTTTTCTCAATAAAACAAAAAAATTATGAAGGTATAGCCCGTTAAAGTTCCGCGTAATGTGATGCCTTGCGACACTTTTAAGCAAGGCTTGACGTCACGTGCTCACTTTGATGCGCTTTATCTTCGTCATTTTTTGTTTGATTGACAAAAGACAAAATATGGGTCTAATAAGTGTCGCAAGGCGTGACGTTACGTGGAACTTTAACAGGCTATATCTTCATTATTTTTTGTTATAAGGAGAACAGAAAGAATACGTGTACAATATTTTCTGATAATCCAACTGACGGAATAATTAGATTTTTTTAGGAAACTAGCCCATTGTACCTGTTAGTATTCTTTAAGTATCTATTAGTTTATTATAAATTAATATTAATACAGAATACTAATGAGCCACGCTAGTCTTACGCGATTCATTCCAAAGTTTCCCAAGTGCTTACAATACCAGCAATTTTCATATGACGCGGCAAACTTCCTCACTCGATAAGAGTAAAACCAAACAAGTTTATAAATTAAATCGGGAAGTTTCCGCCCGGAATCAGACTCCCTTGTGTCTGTGAATATGGATACTGTACGTTCCCGGCACGTAGAGTTGGGAATATCAAGTGGAGCTCCGTGAAATATATTTACAACCTACTAGGTTTCTTGTTTGACCTTCTGATAGGCTAAAACATACTCGTAGGTCAAACAATGAAGATTGTGTTTCTGATGAAATGTAGAAATAGTCGGATTTAAAACCGCTGGATGCAGGCCGCTTCCAATCGGCTAATCTGGAAGTCACTGGGCAAGGCCTATGTTCAGCAGTGAACAGCCTATGACTGAAATGATGATGATGATGATGATTAAAACCTTTTTATTTGGACATCGTCAGATAAAAATAGACGATAAATTCTGGCATTAAGTAAACAGTTATATATATGTTTTATCCATAAAGTCCTAATAAGTAGGTGCATAGTTATAACGACACTTGTAAAATATTTTTATTTTAGATACTGCATTGCGCAAAAGTACTCATTTTCAATTCCGTCCCAAACGGTATTTTCGTAAACTCAAAACTTGCAATTATAACTACACAAACTGAAATATATTTTTTTGGTTCCATTCTAGGTAGCATTACCGAACATTTTGACTATTTTATGTCATGTTAGAATTGTTATGGCAAGGCTCATATTTATTTATCAATTACGATAAATGAGCTTTTGTACGCACCCTTTACCATTGCTTCACATTGTTAATCGTCTCATTCGATATGCAGTTGTTTTTAGCAGCAAAAAAAATTTACTTTCATATGCTTAGTTCACATCAGTCAAGAGGTAGAATGAGAATCTACGTTATTATGAGTTCTAAGTTTGACGCCTTTGCTGTGTCATATCGTATTTTTTACTAGGGAGGTCCGATTTGGACAAATTGTAAGCTAGTTTTTAGTTACAAATTTGGAATCCAGCACTTCCCAAGAATTTACCACAATCTCTTTGAGCAACATTAGGTATTATAACTTTATTTTGTTTTTTCTTACAGTTTGATGTAAAAACCACACATCTACTTCCACTTGCTTCTGCATATCTTTTAATTTATAAGTTCTTTGCAAAAGTCATTATTATGACTGACATTTATAAAGCCCGGTGAACTTCGTACCACCTCTTAATTTTTTTTTGTCAATAATTTTTTCGGTGTTTTTATAGTTATTCTGCTATTCGTGGCAGACGAATTTAACAAATCAAACATAATAAAAATCGGTCTAGCCGTTCTATACTTATACATGGTGTAACTAAACCGACTTTGTTTTATACAGGGTTATTTGTAAAACATCAACAACCTCCTAGGGGTCGATTCTGGTGCTCAAATACAACTACTTTTTCTATGGACCAATACTGAACTCGCAAAAAACAAATTCACTTTTCCATACTAAGCCGCCACCAGCTGACGTCAGTTTGTTCGGAGAAATGCATTTTTTTTAGATTTCAATGTTGGTTCCATAAAAAAGTTGTTGTATAATATATGATCATCAGAATCAGCCCCTAGGAGGTTGTTGATGTTTTACAAATAACCCTGTATACACTCTTTAACATGAGTTCAGCTGCTATTTTATTATAACTCCAGACTTTGTGATCGAAGAATAGGATATTTGGGATAGCGCATCAAAAAATAAAATGGTTTCCATGTTTCTACTATCGTAAAAGTTGTAATATTTGAAAAGAAGAATCATTCCTTCAGGAAATTATTAAATAGTACCATAGGTACTGCTAATAGGTTTGGTTTTTAGTCAGTATACAAGCTACTGCTGTGCTGTGCCGTGTGGGGACGGCCGTAAAGAATACACTTCCCCACCGCCAACAGGAGGCGTGTCGTAAGAGGCGACTAAGTCCTGTAGCACAAGACGGGCAGCAGTGTCTTCGTGCGAAATCTTATGAAAAACGCTGCCACGCGTGGCGAGTATTGGTAATCCCCCCCGATGATAAGTCGTTGGTTTGTTTAGTAGGGGACGTCTTATGGCTGAAATGATGATACAAGCAACTGATAAATTGTGGAGTATTCTATTCTTACGAGTATGTTCAGTTCTATACTTAGTCTGCCACAGCTTTCTTTGTTATCTATCTATTTTGGTATTTCTACATGACAAATTCTCTGACCGTTTTGCTGCTGTCCGTTTCATTGCATCAAACCGAGCGTATTCCCCTGTCCTGAAGTTCAGTTCACAATCAGGGCACATTCACAGTCCACCGTCGGGGGAACGAGTTACAAATTCCGCCGCAAGTTTGGTCCCAACTCGACGTGACACGTCTTAACCCAATAACTAACCCATCGGAAGTTATGATTATGCAGATTTCATTCTATATTTGGTGCCAAATGACAGATGTGTCGGCAATTGGAACAAACCTTTTATTTTTAAGGTTTTTTAAAAGAAAAATTGGATCGTTTGTCTTTCTGCATACAGGTATAAATATTAGACAACATCACATACATTGCTCTGAGGCCCAATTCCCGTAATTTGACAATAGTCGCAATCCGGTGTCGATCCGCTCCCAGTAACATTACGATGACAAACGGTATTCTCGTAAACTTTTAATTTGAGGTAAAATTATCAAAACTATCCAAACACGACTGAAAATAGACCAAAAAAAAATAATAATTTTGGTTTCTTCCATTTTCAGTTGAATTACGAACTATAATTGTATTTTTTGGATTTACGAGAATACCGTTTGTGATCGTAATGTTACTGGGAGCGGATCGACACCGGATTGCTGCTATTGTCAAATTACGGGAATTGGGCCCCTGATCCTAAGCACTTGTATTATAGATATCAGAAACAACGATAATACTACTGTTGTGTTATGTCCCATATCCGAGACAACATAGAAAACTTCGTTTTCTACATTGACTTGACCGAGAATCGAACCTGGATTGGCGACGCCAAGTCCGGTGCCAAGTATTTACTCTCAACTACGGAGGTCGGTAAGATATATTACGTTATTTTTTTTATCAAAAATGTTTTACCTATTAGATTTGAGAATCATTTACGAATTGAGGAAAAAATGTACTAATAAACGTGACTGATACAATGATATTATTCAATAAACAGGGCGTAATATTTTAAACTTTCTATGTGCATTTTTTAATTATAACACTCTATACGCTACATAGGTCTTAATGTGACACGTACCTAATTGGTGTTAATTGAGTCGAAAGAAAGAGGAACTCAATTTCCAAATAGGTACGATTAATAGCTGTCTAGTATATTTGCTATTTTTTAAGAAATTGTTAAAGTAAAACTTAAATATAGGTAATAATTTGACTTTATTTCTAGACTAAAGACGCACTTTCTACAGATAAATTAATAAATTGATTATTTACACACACACTTACACTACACACTTCTTTCACTTTATCGAACTAAGTATGTATTCAATTCAATTCAATTCAATATATTTATTGCATTCTATAATGTTACACAGGTGTTATAATTAGATACATAAAATAGATCATTATAGACCCTGTAGGGCACAACAATAAGATAGGTATTGTGGGCAGAGAGGATGACGCCATGTATAATTAGATCAATTTGTTTATTTTAAGAAGTTGTAAAGAATTAAAATAATTAAGAAATCATATGATAATTATTGAATAATTTATTGAATAACTTGTAAATTATTGTATTGTATAATGTACTTGTAAATTATATGAAATTATAATGTAATCCCGCAACAACTGACTAGTTATGACTAAGCAATAATAACCAACATGTTAGTGTCTCGGCTTGGCTGGGCAGAAGAACCTATCATAAAGTTTCATTTAGACTACATTATCCGAAATTATCCATAACTTTAATATCGGGTTCGGTTACGTTTACAGATAGATTTTTATTTCGGACTAGCTGTTGCCTGCGACTTTGTTCGCGTGGTCTATAGTTTATTCATAAAGGATTTTCTGCGCAACTTTCTTATTTTCGCATTTATAATATTAGTAGGAAGTAGGATAGCTTTTAGCCCGCTACTTCGTCTGCGTTGAGTTTACCCGGATAAAAAGTATCCTATGTGTTAATCTAGGCCATCGTCTATCTGTATGCCAAGTTCCATTAAAATGCATTTAGTAGTTTTTGCGTGAAAGAATAACAAACATTGATCCATACTCACAAACTTTCAAATTTATAATATTAGTAGGATATTAGATAGTTTCGGTTACGAAGCTCCTTAACATCCCTGCCTTGTAGGTACACTTTATCGTAGTAAGTGTAAATAGTATTACATACTCTTTCAAAACACTGAAACAAGGGTAACCCAATCGTCCAAATTGGCTCTACCATTATGTCAGACCGTCCTAGAATATCACAATAAAATATACCAAAATAGGTTACCCTTTTCGGCAAAAAACGTAGCCAAAGAACATTATTCTATTTCAGTAGTTGTATTAGACAAGTTTTGGGTCCCATATGCCCAGAAGTCTGGCTATGAGATATGTTCTCCTCAACCCTTTTGTTATGTGGCGGTTAATAATATAAATCTGACATGTGATAAGGAAAACGAAAGTGTTTGAAAAAGTGTTGGAAAAAAGAAAAGTTTTTGTGAAACAAATGCATAGCCTTCTATCTATTCTATTCTATCATGTTATTCATCAAGATGATGTCTAGCTTAAAAGTGGCAGCGGTTTTAATTATTGGAGCTTAGGACCTTAACCTTAATGTTGCTTAATGTTTATTAATTTTCTGCAGTAAATTAATGAACATTTACTTAACATTTGGTCAAATTCGAATTTGTGAATTACATTGCATGTCAAGTTTGTTCTGGCTTATATCGCTGGATAATAGCTATATGCTAAAACATACGCTTTCTGGTACAATATTATCTCTAGGTATAATATTATATATAAGTTGGTAGGGACCTACTTACCTAGAACCGCGTGGTAGAGTTCAAAAGAACTCATAGTCGAGCCTACTTACAGACTTACTTCATCTTTGACAATATTTTCACTCGTTTATTTTACTATTTTTTTTTTAAGTATTATTTATTTATTTAAGATCAATTATGTACAAGGTTATATACAAGAAAACTAAAACTAAACTTAGAACTAAACCGTACCAAATAAATATTTACAAAATAAATTACAAATAAAAAATGGGTCCCAGATCGCCGTTAATTAATTTACTTATTTTAAATCGTTTCTCCAACTACCTCTGGTGGAATTTAAACCTACGAGGTTTCACCTACATAAAAATATATTTTCCGGGTAGGCTACTAAAGGAAAAATATAATCATTTTGTCAGTTTCAAATAAGAAACAACACCAAGTGTTTAACCATCCTAAGAATAAAGGGTCAGACAAAAAAAATAATCAATTAAGACACGTATCTAATTAGTAGATTCTTTAAGCCGAACATAGACAATATCTATGCGTCTCTTTACACGTTTTTCAACTATCTGCTAAAATTATACTGCCTTTCTTTCGACTTGCTGTACGACCATAATTTCTCTATATCACGACGTAATACGTCACTTTCATCATCATCATCATTTCACTGCTGAACGTAAGCCTCTCCTGAAGAGCGACAAAAAACACGATCTCCTGCTTGTTTCATCCTACCACTACAGCAATCGGCCTAAGGTCGTCGGTCACTTCATATCGCACCTTCAGTAAGACAAGGGCCGAAGTGCTAATTTTCAAATTATTCAGGATAGACATTTTTAGGTTTTTTTTAGATTATTATAGTATTTTTCTGTGCATATTATTGTAAAATAGTTTTTTTTTTTTGGCAGAAATAAACCTTATACTTTTGTGAATAATAATATGTAATTGAAAAGAGTGAGTTATTTACACTATATTTAATGAAGTAATAGTTTATGCATACAATTATGCCCTTTTTGCACCAAAATTTAAATAATTTTGTAATTGTGACCAAGTAACCCATTGCTTTTGATTGATTTATTAAATGAAAATACTACCAATTTTGCAAATATCTTTTAATTACTTATTTATTAAAGTACTTTTTATGAACTTTTGAGGCCTATGTATTCATCAGAAAAAATCTTACAGACCCTGATTTCTTGTGCACCTATCAAAAAATAGTAGGTCTAGTTTGGTTTTCTTGGTGGCTTAATACAGGTACCTATTATTGTCGGTAATTGGACGGTCGGTCGGTCGACTGTCGGTAACATGGACAAAACCAAGCTCATGTCGAATGCCCATGTTGCGCCCTACCCAGTATCCGTTGGGAGCTCTACTCTCGAAATTGTTGACAAATATGTCTACTTAGGACAAGTTATCCAGTTGGGTAAATCCAATTTTGAGAAGGAGGTCAATCGTCGAATCCAACTCGGCTGGGCAGCGTTCGGGAAACTACACCACGTCTTCTCGTCCAAAATACCTCAGTGCCTCAAGACGAAAGTCTACAACCAGTGTGTGTTACCAGTGATGACATATGGAACTGAAACGTGGCCTCTCACTATGGGCCTCATAAGAAAGCTCAAGGTCGCACAGCGTGCTATGGAAAGGGCTATGCTTGGTGTTTCCTTGCGAGATCGAATCAGAAATGAAGAGATCCGTAAACGAACAAAAGTCGCTGACATAGCCCAATGGATTAGCAAGCTGAAGTGGCAGTGGGCGGGGCACATAGCACGTAGAACTGATGGCCGATGGGGCAGAAAGGTTCTAGAATGGAGGCCGCGTACCGGCAAGCGCAGCGTAGGACGTCCACTCACAAGGTGGTCAGACGACCTGGTAAAGGTCGCAGGAAGACGCTGGATGCAGGCCGCTTCCAACCGGCCAATCTGGAAGTCAATGGGGGAGGCCTATGTTCAGCAGTGGACGTCCTATGGCTGAAATGATGATGATGATGATGATGTCGGTAATTTTGACCATTCGGTATGCAGGTGGAATCAGTTTCACACAAGACGCGAGAAAATCTTCTTGTCTTATATGTGTTCCCAGCTCCCAGTAGGATTGAAAAATCCTGTTTCTGTCTTTAGAAGAAACATTAATGGAACACGAAAGTCGGCATTTGTTAGAGCAAGGAGGAAGCATTGATTTTGCTGGTACAGTTTTTCCTCTTTTTGTTGTATACTCTTGGCCACTGTTCTTTAAACGTTTGGATATAACTTGCTTCCAATTATTCATATTTTTTGGCGTTTTCTAAACTGTTTTTAGTTTGATTCTAGCTCAACATTAACTGCTGCGTGTGACGTTGGTTTTGGTTTACTATTGCCTTCATTACTTCTTAAGTCCGCTATAGTATTAGGTTCAAGAGAGCTGCTACTAGAACTGGATGAGCTGCTACTGGAACTGGATGAGCTGCTGCTGGAACTGGATGAGCTGCTGTTTGAACTAGAGGAACTGGATATATTTCTTGATTTAAAGACTTTAGTCTACTTCACATTTGGTTTGTATTCAGATCCTTCCGATGGTGAAAAATCTCCATTTTCTACAGATTCAGAATCGTTATTACCCGAGGTTGTATTTATAATGGGTGGGCTAGCTATTACATTATCATATGAATGATAATGTAATATGGCCAATATGGTTTGCATGGCTGAATTTATCACCTCAGTAGTTTCAGGAATCATTGGTATTGGTGCTTCCATAGTATTTATGGTTATCATAAATAAACTTGTCGCTTCTGTAGTTTTAGGAATCATTGATATGGGATTCTGATTTTCAAAGTCATTACTATCTATCCACTGCTCAACCATTGACGTAGAATTAATTTTAGTTTTAGTATGAGTAGTTAATAATGTTTGTCTCTAAAACTATTATGTTCTTCAAGACTAGACTTTTCGAAATTTTTGTTAATATGCGGATCATCAATAGTTCTAGCCAGCTATATATTAAATTGATCGTCAACCATCCTCAGATTCTGCCTCGACTTTCCATGTTTAGTCCCTAAAAGTGAAAATAGTCGTTAAGCTCGACTTATTAATCAATAGAAGAAAAATAAATACATTCAGACACGTAAGAACCACAATATTAATGTAAAGAAAACGTCGGAAAAGTTATGAATTTTATATAAATACTAAAGCGGTTACGATTACAAAGACTTAAAGCCTATTATAATTATCTTTATAAGACAAAATTGGAATGACAAAGTCAGATTTGGTTTAAAGACTACTCAATGTTTACGTATTGGACTTACAAAGGCACAACTACCAAAACGACTTTGTTATGTCAAATATTTGCTCTCAAATTAGGCATAACTACACAAAATGCGACCATGTCTTTCCAGAATCTAAAGCAAAAAAGGACATATTTACCTTAATGACCTTGACGCTCCAGTACACAACCACTACTCACGCAGGCGATGCCGCAACTGACCAATAAGAGTTTGTCGCGCCAATATCATTTAAAAAACGAACGAATAGTACAAAGGCACTACTGCCCTCTGGCGAAAATAAACTAAATCTATTGAGTGTCTTTGTTCCTACAGGTAGAAAATAGTTTTTAAGGCACATTGGCATATTTAACTCGTTTTCAGAATTTTTAGCACTTCGGCCCTTGTCTTACCGAAGGTGCGATATATCACCAATTAAAACTGTGCTAACATCAAAGTTGAGGTACTTCAACAGCCATGCTTTTACTTGTTCAATCACGATAAATCCTAAAGTAGGTAAAGTGTTCCAAACTTACATCATTTAGGTCGCTGTATTAATTCAGAGACTTTGCTATCAAAATCTATTATACTGACAAACAAAGGTCGACCACTGATACGCTCTCAAAACAGGCGTACACAGGCATTACTCAACCCGAACACATATTAATAAAGAAAATACTTACCACGGTAACTCACCTTACGTTTTTAATGATACTTTAGGCTCGCGCGGGTCAAATACAAGAAGCGTCGGGTGGGCGTTGCCGTGTCACGGGCGAGACGTTAAAAAGGCGCGGGTGAGGTGCAGAAGAAGTGCGGGTAAGGTGCAGAAGAGGTGCGGGCGAGGTGTGGGCGCGGTGCGGGCCAGCTGCGGGTGAGGTGCGGATGCGGTGCTGGTGGGGTACCACTTTGCATGCATTTTTTAGAGAAGTCGCCGACGCCCGACACCTCGTGTGCAGGTTCCGCGTCTAAGGCCGCGAATTTTGGCAAAGGGGTCGTGTAGTGGATCATCCACTCCGCGCTATACACCTGTCAAGAGATGACTTCGTGACCGCGCAATGGTAAACACAAAGCTTGAACGCCAGCTGCACGCCCCTTCTTATCAGACTTGCGGCCTACTACCCTATTACGGAACGATAGAATCGTCAAATCGTAACAATCCGGCACCTGCCTTACGTTGATACAAAAACGATTAAATAAGTACACAATAAATTTCCATTGTATGCGAAAAGTTCACGTTCACCTGCTTAAAGAAAACAACTTTTTTCGTTTGGAAAAATATAAATGTTTTTAAAATGGCTTCCTTCCCCATACAGATAGTAACAGCTGATTGGTTGTTTTGTGAAGTTTATTTGTTCTTGAGAATTTGATGTTGGTCCACAGAAAAAGTTGTCTAAGTTGAGCAATAGAATCAGAATTTTGCGATCTCTGATGTCGTTTTCAGAAAACGATAATAACAATACTCGATTGATTAAACGACCGGCCCAGCGTTTGGGAGTCCACTGCTTGACAAGGGCCTCCCAATAGAACACCACAGCCAACAGCTCTAGGTCATTTGTATCCAGCGGATTCCTGCAACCTTGACTAGGTTAACAGTCCACCAGGTCCACCAAGAAGAATGCGTCTTTTAGTTTATGGTCGCCACTCAAGAACCTATCTTTCCGAATAGTAGTTAACTCTGCGAGTGATTAAACGAAAAATTTGTAGGGGTGTCATGTGTAACTATGGTACGAAGTACCAGTCAGTTTTGTTTTGCTAAAAGCCTAAACATTTCTAAGACACGAGCCTATTTCAAAAAATTTTTTTTTAATTGACCTGAGCCAGAAATTCAACTCCAGACCTTTTGCGTTTGAAACTACTCCAATCGATTGATATTGATGAATTCAAAAATTCCAAAATAATACTTCTTTTTTAATTAATGGGTGTTTACCGCAACAAATAGTAGGGGCTTACTAAACCTGCGTAAACCAAACACTCGATACATATTATCAAGACTCACTGATTGGGCCGGCAGAGGGCCTCCCTTCCAAAATTTGCCCTCTCGCGGTCTCTTTACATAAAATTTGCATTATCGATTCCTGTGAAGGGTGTTAGGTAACTCTGGAAGAGATTATATGGAGACGGGAGATACTTACAGCGTTATAGCTCTATAAATCCCATGCCGTCATCAAAATATCCGAAAAAGGTGTTTTTGGGCACCATTTTATGTCCCAGACTGCGATTTTATGGTTGTTTGTTGGTTCATTTTTTTCCAACTGTTTTATATTGTTTTACTGACTGTAAAAAGTTTTTATTTGGCTATGTTCAATAATGCAAGAGTTGAGGGTAGTTAGAATATTTTTGTGCGTTATGTATTCCAAGATACCTTTCAGTAAAAGGATACACTAAGAACCATAGATGGATACTAAGATATTTTGCTGTGACTAAGCCCTATGAATATTAGCTTCATTGAAATAACAAGTAATATAAACTTGTACCTTTGAAGCTTAATAAAAAATAAAACTTTGCAAAACTTCAAAGAAATGTATTAGTGTAAATCTAAAGCTACATCTGTTTGTGAATACACTTTTGTTTTTGTTTTGTGGCTGCTATACAGAAAAACAAAGAATTAAAAAATATCAAAAGATAACAATCTATTACGAGTTGAAGATTACAATATTAAGTGCTTAAACTCAGTGACAGCAGCGTTTTGGTAGTGATCACTATGTTATGTCTACGTTGCGATTGTGAGTAGGTGGACGAATGGTGGTGGATTAACCATATTATATTTAAAAGTTTAAAAAGTGCCAAGCCTATTTATACGTCATATTGCAGAACACAAGCCTCACTTTAACTATGAGCTGGATTTAGTCCATACTATACCACGCGGGCCCAGTGCGGGTTGGTGGAGGGTTGTTGTTAGACCAGTGATGTAATCAGATGTAATCAAGCCTTAGGATTAAGGCCAAGGTGCCTTAGGGTTAAGGCACCTGACAAGGCACCACAACTCGAATAATATTAGTGACATTTAATACTAGTATCTCTGTTAAAGCTGACTCCAGCTAATATTGCTTGATATCAATCGTTAAGCTTAGACAGGGGCTTAGCAAAATAACACCATATCATCTCTCCTCCAAACTTTCTCATAGTTGAGGTATGGCTCTGTGACCTGCAGTGCAGTGAGACGTACAATAAGCTCTCATTACTTTTAACTTTAAAAAAAACAGTTCTTTTTAGAATAATAAATAAGAGGAAAGACTGTGTTTCTCTTATAAGGTACCCTCATTTTAGAGTGCTTCTCTGATATTTGCAAAATTGACAACAGCGGTTCAGATAAAATATTTTATCCAAGAATGAGACTGGCGATGGTATTAGGAGAATTCCTTGTACATGCATAACGTTGGATCATACAACTTGTTGCCGCCAGTAACATTGTGACTGACTAAGACCGGATTCGACCAAGCTGGTGTAAGTTTTAACTTGAGAGTATACCACTGCTTAATCTAGAGTAAGCTGATTTTTCATTCTACCAACCACTAATCTATGAAAAATATTAAAACGGGCGATTTTGACAATGTATAATTTTTAAAAAAATATTTTTATAGACGCTTATCCCAGCAGTGAAACCGCAGTGATTCTGCCAATGTCAAGTGATTAATGTATAAATTAAACTGAGAATAAGTAAATGTCAAATTTGTCACTTGTCAAATCCACTCTTGTCACCTAGAAACTGTCAAGTTGTATAATCTACCATTGGCATTCTGTTATCCTACAAAATTTAATTGTTGTGGCAATTGATGACAACCTAGAAGAAATAGATTGCATGAATTTTAGTAGGTTTATCCATTCGTTCATCATTCACAATAAAATAAAACTGAGTATAGTGTATTCCTGAAGTAAATTGGAAAAACGCAAACGAAGTTATCAAAAAGTAAATTCAAGAAGTAAAGTTGTTCCTGTTATAGTTAAACTGGTTTAATTTTGTGTTTGGTCGAATTGGGCCTAAGCAAAGCTTATTCTATGTCGGCTAGATAAACTGATGGACATTCTTACTTAAATTATATATTATTTGTCATAAAAAAAACACTTACCGCTTCTTGCTTAGATTCCAAGCCGCGACCGCTGACTTTGTGGTCCGGAGTTCGAAGCATTAAACCAGGCAGTTGTATAAGCATGTCTGTCAGCAGCTGGTGTGATAGACATTTCATACGCTGGCGCTGCAGGGCTTGCAAGTGTCGAGTAAATTTGTCCTCACCCTCATTCTAACACAAAACCTGAGTAATTCTAAATGGTACCATACATGAATAAACTCTCTTAAAACTGAAAGAGCAAGTCACATCAACACGTAGAGCCAGCCTCAAGTTGTTAACATATTTCATGTGGCGCGTAATCTTTATGACCTAGCTCGTCTAGGATTATCCCAGAATTTATTGTACCTGTACAGTCCGCGGCTTTTGCACCATGCGGCTTAGCAGCGGAACTGCGGATTATGGCTGACTAACGTTAGTCAACAGCTTGTTTAGGACAAATGTGCCAGGATGAAACACATACCGTCTAGAAAACTTCTAAACGTTCTATATGCACTAAGAACTAAAAATTTGAAACCGAATACAGTTTGAAAAGAAAAAGCATGACCCTTTTTTAAGTATTTAATAGTCATCGGCTCATTAATAAATATGGACAACATCACATACATTGCTCTGATCCTGTGATAAGTAGCTTAAGCACTTGTTATACAGAAATCAGAAACAACGACGGTACCACAACACCCAGACCCGAGACAATATAGAAAAGTTATTTTTCTACATTGACCGACCGGGAATCGAACCCGGGACCTCAGAGATAGCGTCACCAAGTCCGGTATACTCGCCTCTCGGCTACGGAGGTCGTCCTACTATAAGTTACTACAAAACGTCAAATTACTCTTTTAATTCTCAATTGATGTTGAGATCTATTAAATTTGTTCGACATTAATTAGTCAAAAAACGGTTGATTTAATTTGATACTTTGTAGTAAGTTGGTCAATAACAGCCTCAGTCTTTGCAAGATCGTATCAGAAATAAAGAGATCCGTAAACGAACATAAGTCGCTGACATAGCCCAACGGATCAGCAAGCTGAAGTAGCACGGAGAACTGAAAACCCAAGGGGGCAGTAAGATGCTAGAGTGGAGGTCACGTACCGGTAAGCACAGTGGATGTCCACCCACAAGGTGGACAAACGAAACGAAAGGTAAAGTCAAAGTCAAAAAATCATTTATTCAGTTTAGGGCAGAAAACTGCCACTTATGAACGTCAATAATAACATTATTGGCCTATATGGGGCAGAACATGTCTCCTTATTTTTTGGGCCCTACTAGCGCTTCGAGACAAGACACAGACAATCTGGCAAGTGCTGAGAAGAAACGCCGCAACAAACTCAGTCACCACTAGCTGCCACAAAAAAAAGGACAGTATAATAACCCTTTTTCATCAAAATAATCTTAACATGCGATTTAAACTCAAACATGGGTAGTTCAACAATAGACTGTGGTAATTTGTTAAAAAAGCGAATACATTTCCCCATGAACGAATTACTCACTTTATGCAGTCTGAAATTTGAAACAGCAAGTTTATCTTTATTCCGGGTATTAAAATTATGTTTGTCACTTTTCTTAGGGAAAAGGTGCAGGTTTTTGCGAATGTACATAATATTTTCATAAATGAATTGAGAGGCCACTGTAAGTATATTAATTTCCTTAAACAGTTCTTTTAATGAGTCTCGTGGTCGAAGGTTGTAAATTTCCCGTACAGCTCTCTTTTGTAGTACAAAGATAGATTTAATATCGGCTGCTGAGCCCCCTAACAATATTCCGTATGACATTATACTATGAAAGTAGCTAAAATACACTAATCTTGCCGTTCCAACATCAGTCAATTGTCTTATCTTTCCCACAGCATAAGCAACTGAACTAAGTCTTCCTGACAGAGTCTCAATATGAGCACCCCATTGCAGACGGGAATCTAAAGTTATTCCTAAAAAGGTAGTGGAATTACTAGTATCCAGTCGTTTATCTTTTACAATGATATTTGTTGAGACCTGCCTTACATTTGGCATTGTAAATTTTATGCATTTCGTTTTGCTTGCATTGAGCAAAAGATTGTTGGTACTAAACCAATGCAGAACCCGCGAGAGTGCATTATTTACATCGTCAAAAGATTCTTGACCTCTTTTAATTTTAAAGATCAGTGATGTATCATCTGCAAATAATACCACCTCACATAGGTCGGTTGCAAAGTAAGGAAGGTCATTTATATAAATTAGAAATAGCAAGGGTCCTAATATTGATCCCTGCGGTACACCCATGGTAAGAAAGGTAAAGGTTGCAGAAAGCCACTGGATGCAGGTGCTAACCGGCCTATTTAAAAGTCGCGATGGACCTGTTCAGCAGTGAAATAGCTGAAATGATGATGACGATAATAGAATCATAATAATAATATTTTTTCCGACATTCAAACGAATACTTTAGCTACAAACTAAGGAGATCAATCATAAATTCATTTACATGACATCCACGACTCAAGTTCAAATTGCTTTAATTAAACCCGCAAGCTGTCTTTATACTTCGAAATACGTAGCCAACAACAACGCTAGACTATATCAATGACCGGCAGGCGTAACGTAGGACGTCCACCCACAAAGTAGACAAACGACCTGGTAAAGGCCGCAAGAAGACACTGGAAGCTGTCCGCTTTCAACCGGCCAATCAGGAAATCAATAGGGGAGGCCAATCTTCAGCATTGGACGTCCTATGGCTGAAATAATGATCAGTGATCGGAGTAGGTAGATTGATTTGATGTACTTTGGTAGTGCTAGCATAATATGGATATGCCTTGTTTTCAAAAACTGATACTAAGAAATTCCGGAATCCCGGAGGTAAGTCTATATTAACAACAATGTTTGAGATCATTGACCCCAAATCAATCTACCTACTCCGATCACTGATGATGATGATAATGATGATATCAGTGACCTTCTTTTTCCTAAGAAAATATCAGTTTCAATTTAAATATGACAGTTCATATTAAATTAAACTTGCTTTGAGGGCAATGTTGCCCAGATTTTGGCTTTGCAATATTATGTTGGCAAAAATCATAAATAGAACCTCCCTCCGTCTTCAAGATATATGAAAATGTCTTCGTAGACATAATAGTAAGGCTGAAACACCTCATGAATACTATAGCGCATGACTGATCGTTATTGTGGAGTGGTCCTAAGCTAACATCAATGCATTTTGCAAGCTAAGAGCGTGTTTCCATGTGCAGCCGACTATTTATGTCGGATACAGAATACAGATGACCCATATATGACGAGTTGTTTTATTTTAGTCAGGTCCGGTGTAAAGGTTTTTATTATACCTAATAAGGAACGGATTTTGATTTATGATTCCGCTTCACTTCAAACAAACTAACAGATATAATATTTTTCTGTTTAAGGTATTTCAAGTTTTAAGAACATGTTAATGATTTTAATGTCATAGCTCTTGATTTAGTCAAATTACAGTCAGCCTCTCTTTGTAGTATCACAGACGGTTTAATTTTACATTTTATAAGTTAGATAGTTATTGCTGGCACAAAAAATGATTTTACCAAAGAGACACAATTCTGTAAAATAATAATCTATCTTATCGCCAAAAGTGATTTCTACGAGTTAACCTTCGGTTAGAGAAAGATATAATTCGAATCTAATAAATTTAAAAAACTGTCCTCGTAACATATTTATGCAAAACCTCATTGAACAAAAAAGAAGAGATTGACACAGACAATGTATTATAGAATAATTATTAGTATTAGTAGTCTGGAGTCAAAGCATCCTGTCACTGTTGTGTTCTTAACGAATCTTTTTACACCAGTCAAAAAGTTAACATAAGTATTATCAATTTGATGGATATTACATTTTACAATCGTGTCAGATTAGGTGTAAAAAACTTGTTAAATCAGCAACCCCAGCATGACCACCAAAACACGATACGATATAGCGATTTATCAACACTGACGCTTTTTTTTTATATGATAGAAATAGAAGCCTTGTTGATTTTTTATCGAAACAGCGATCATAATAATATATGATTCAACATGGCGCCTATAACTATCATATTTTACAGTTGGTGTCGATAAATCGCTATGTCATATCGTATTTTGGTATTCATGCTAGAGAAGCTGGTATAGAAAACTAGTCACAATCCGAAATAAAATCGGACTCGACTTATGGAAACGTGGTAACTGAAAGGACTGCTATTAATTCACACCGATTCTAACCACAGCCTGAAATGTTAATCCGGGATGATCTATTAGTTAGGATTTGGTAGTCGCAATTTACTCAATTTATAGTTATTCACTTTTTAATGGTCTCCGTAGACCGCAGTAGTAAATTTTAAAGTCATTGTAGGATGATTTATAATCGTCTTTAAACTTAGAACAAACATTGGAGGTATTTCCAAATTCTTAGATAATAAACAATACTAAAAATAACACTGGATGAAATGATTAATAAATCGTTTTAGCTAATTATAATTAGATAATTATTGTTATGTTTGTAAACACATAAATAAGCAATACGAAATGTTATTATCAATCTTACTGCATACTAACTTCTTTTACTGAGTAATTTTTTTTCAGCTTTTATGACTTTGTGAATTTTTACTGGAGGTAAACTATAAATAAATAAATAAAAATATATATTAAAATCTCAGTAGGTTCGTAATCAGAGGGCCAATTCCCGTAATTTGACAATAGTCGCAATCCGGTATCATCGATCCCAAACGGTATTCTCCTAAATCCAAAAAAATCAATTATAGTTCGTATTGCGACTGAAAATGGAAGAAACCAAAATTAGATTTTTTTTTTGCTCTGTTTTTAGTCGTATTGGGATAGATTTTATAATTTTACGTAAAATTGAAAGTTTACGAGAATACCGTTTGTGATAGTAATGTTACTGGGACCGGATCGACACCGGATTGCGACAATTGTCAAATTACGGCAATTGGGCCTCAGTTTTTGAATGTATCAAAATTGATTGATTGTTTTTTGTTTTTATTTTTAAGTAGTTGTGTGTTTCGTTATAATAACAGATCTTGCATGCATTTACCGGAAATTAATAATTGAGTGTTCTTAGCTTTTAAAATAATGTGGAAGTATTATATACGGGCTGTATATGTGTATATAATATAACTTCTCCTACCCTAAGCGCTGTATCCCGTGTATAGTCAAGATACGCTTGACTATGATTCCAGATTTGACAAGTTTAATTACATTTGATACTATTTTCATCTGAACCCCGAAAGAATAGTTTTCTGGGTCAAAAAATATATTATTCTATTTTGTCCGTCAGTTAGATTATTACAAAATATTGGACCCATAATTTGTCTTTTGTCAATCAAATAAAAAAATTACGAAGATAAAGCGCATCAAAGTTTGGGAATGGGAGTACTTGTTAGCAAGGCGTGACGTTACTTCAGAAAAGAAAAAATACGTGTCCAATATTATCTGTTAATCCAACTGACGGACTAATTAGATTTTTTTAGGATACTAGCCCATTAGACATATGACCATTTATGCAATATGGGAACCAGATCTTTAGCAATATTTGGCATCATCATTTTTAAGTTTCTATACGATATTTTCCATCACTACCAATCAATGAAGCATAAACTCATACGTACATTTGCTGGATTTATATTATAATGCTTTTATACCATTCAAAATAAAATTCCACATTATTATTCGAGAAAGCGAGAATGTTAAACTCATTTTCAACCAAATTGTAATGAAGCTTATCAGTAGCTTCATTACCTTTAACAAGCAAAACAAAACAAGCGGCATACTTTAGCGAGAGAACATTTCTACAATACGGATTTATTTTAACAACATTATCCAAATCATACGACAGATTCCCAGTTTCAGTAATTGGTCTTACTCGGGAACATTGCACTCTAATTTGAACGTTGTAACAATAGAACTAAAGTTTGTATCGGTTTGGGTGGTGTTTAGATTGAAACGGATCCGAATCGTAAGTTAATTAGCCAACTGCGATAGTGACACAGCAGAGGTAGAGATCAGTAGATTCCAGTTCCCCCTTGTTTTCCTTCACTTCCCTTTCATCATCATAATCATTTCAGCCATAGGACGTCCACTGCTGAACAAAGGGATTGCTAATACTCGCCACGCTTGGCAGGCGGGTTGACGAGCAGAGCGATTTCGCACGCAGACGCTTCTGCCAGTCTTGCGATACAGGAATTAGTCGTCTCTTACGCCACGCCTCCTGTTGGCGGTGGGGAAGTGTATTCTTTACGGTCGTCAGCATATGACACTTCTCTTTAGCAGTCAGTAATTGTCTTAAAAATCATTAAATTTTGAATGAATGACTTAAACTACAAAACACAGTCGTATTCTTTAGTTGCTGTCTATAATTTATGTCGATTTTGTTGAACCATCATGTTAATTATATAAATATCATAAGTTTGATTTGGACAACCGACACATATATTCAACTACGGTAAATCAATACTTATTATCCAAACGATGACTTCCGCGACGCAGGATTTCTTGTACGTCACGGCTTGATGACAGCGGTCACAATTTGCGCGCGCATTTATGCGCGATTTGTAAAAGCTTTTTGCTAAATATCTGCATAAGCTAAAAAAATAAGAATAATACCGTCGTATAGCTAGACTCATTAGTGTTGTTTTCTTTTATGAAAGTTATTATCAAATTAGTGCCGTTTAAGCTGAATTTATTTGAAACCTAATTTTCTGTAAAATTAAAGTTCAACTTCTAATGTAAATATAGTATGACTTATAACCGTATGTAAAACAATATTTTGGCGTTCGTTATTTAATAATAATTTAGTATCAAATTATAATCGATATAAAATCGGACAAATATGTAGGCAGACAGATATCGTCAATGGTGAAACAGCTGCTGTTCGATAAAAAACTGAACTCACTTAAAGTAACACGGCGTGTTTATTACGAGTTAGTATGGAGTGGGCCTTCTGCATGTAACTAATGTAGCGCTGTGATGTATCTACTTCGGATATCCTTCAACGATTTATGCACGGAGAAATGTGTTTGGGTACTGTCGAATATGATTAGCGGTTGGGTAAGTGTTGATTGCTTAATTATAGTGAAGGCAGCAATATAATGTAAAATGAATAAGAATTTAGCTTCAATGATAACTAAAATATACTAGAATGTAAAAAGCAGCTGAATTTTAATTTATTGCACAATTCGTTTATTCATTTTGAATTTTGCGAAATTCGTTTACTGAAATTATAAAATTATTGCACAAATTAAAATCGTAAAAAAGATGGACTTAATGCGGTAATAAGGTATTGTAGACATTCTTTGCCAGTGGACCACCAGGTAAAACAGTGAGTTTTGTCTGACATAGAGCTAAAAAAAAGTATCAACTACACATAGTTCTAACTATCAATATTATAAAAAACAGTCTATTTGGTAACTGGCAAAATAAATTAACAATCATGACGTCATTCAATTTGTTAGCATTGAAATTACTAGACGAGATAGTCACTCAACTGATTCAATTTCGTTTAGGTAAATTAACTAATTGAAATAAATTAAAAGATCTTATAAAAATATATTTAAGATGGCATGATATAAAATATAAAAAGATATTTTAAATGTTTATTTTACAAAATCCACATCCCTGGAATAACAAAATTAGAGTACTTTTATTAAGGAGAAATAGTTGTTAGTAAAAATTTAACTTTGTAATCATTTTAAAAAAATATAGTAATTTGACCATTAAATTTTTTAAGTTTTGACAAGTAGATATCTCTTAAGTATTGTCTAAAATGAATAGGGATTGCCTATCACCTATGTTGTAAAATAAGTTAGTTACGGCGAGAGCAATGTTTTGTTTACATCTTTTGTCAGCAAGGAAAATACAGAATTTAGACCACATAGGCAAAATACATACCAACATACATATGTCAAAGCTGTTTATACAAACTTGTATGCAAAAACACTTCACCCAAAACGAAATCTTGAAGTAAAATCCACCTAACATTTCATTTTCGAATAAGTAATACTGGTAATACATATCCATTTACCAATAAAAGCATTATAGCTCAAATGGCTCTTAAGAATCCTAAATAAATAAGAGTGGACGTACCAGAGGTAATATCAGTGGAACTATAAAAATATCGGCGCCCAAGTGTCCAACTGTCCAGTCGAAGAAACAAATAACTTAGAAATAACACGTGAACGGAACTAAATTCTCAACATCTGCTGGCTGGGGATAAAGCTAAAATTTCAGGATGTTATTTTAATGGAAGACTACTTCAAAGTTTCTGTTCCTTGCTTTCTAATCCGGCGTATACAACGTGTCATTTCATTGGAGAATAAATTAATGTTGTCGATTTCTAATAAAGTAATTGGTAAGTAATAATACTTAACTATTAGTACTACAGTATAAAATGTAGGCAAATACATACTTTCCCTGTTAAAAATCGAGAAATACTGTGAAAAGCACAGTACAATAATGTCAAAATAATACCCGAGTTTTATTTCACGTTTGTGTGAATAGAAAACCGTGTGTGTGTGTGATATTTTTAGGGTTTTTTGTGGTAACAAAAGGAAATAACGTAACTCTTGTAGGATCACTTTGTTGGCAAGTCCGTCTCGCACTTGTCCGGTTTTTTATTATAAAAGTTACAGAGTTAGTAATTTTAAGTCTAAAGTCTAAAATTTTATCATAATATCGGATAGGAAATTATAACCTACATATTCTAGACTAGATGATGATGAGAATATCCTTAAAAAAAAATGGCAACGTTCTCTTTTTAAAAAACAAAACATCAAAACAATTCTTTCAAACCTCTTCCACAAACCTAACATCAGTGTACTGAGGTATTGAAGCTCTATAAATTAGCCACCTTATCTCGCTGACCATTCGCGGCACATGTTCTAGGATTACACTCGTAAGAATCTTTTATTTCGCCAACGAAATGTTTCTGAAACAAGGAAATAAAGTTACGGCCGATGGAATTTGCGCGGCGGTTGCATAGGGCAAAAAGATGAGCTAACACATTTGCAATTTAGCGTAGAACGTGCTACCGCAAATCTTTATTTTAATGAAAAGTACCACAGTACTTCCAGAAAAAAATCT
The DNA here is from genome assembly GCA_963576865.1 of Anania hortulata. NCBI lineage: Eukaryota > Metazoa > Arthropoda > Insecta > Lepidoptera > Crambidae > Anania > Anania hortulata. The sequence goes on along the minus strand of OY756399.1, from coordinate 2,676,703 downwards.
TAACGGAAAATGATTTTTTTTTTAAGTTAAATGAATTGGGGTCTACGTTTGACGCTCACTCAAGACTGATTTTAAGTATTTCGCTACGAATAGACGTTTCGTGTCATGTATCAATTTTAAAAATAGATAATCGGACCAACTGATAATGATCACAATAATTGAAATGCGATACACAAAAATAAAATAATTATATTAATTACCTATGAGTTTTTACGATACTTACCAAAAATGATACTTTTCCTCAGTATCTTGAAGATAATTAACGTAATCACATTGTGGTCTACGGTTAATCAAACATGGTTCAAGTGGTTAATGAATAAAACCATTTTTTGTTTATCAACTTCAATATTTTTTGTGAAACATTGGCCTTAATCTGCTTGCACAACATAAACCATATTAACCGTATATCTTTGCTATATTTTGGATCAATCATTGCAGATATATCAGAAAATATGTATCTTGCAATCGTGATTCTAACTTTACTTATTAATAGGAGTCCAAGCTGTAAAGCTTTAATAATATAATTAATAGTCTGGGCAGCGTTGAAGGAAATCAACAGCTTCGGGTTTGATTTCGGCTGGGCTAGACCAACCAAGCCTAGTGAAAAAATAATGTGTTAAAATGCTCTGCTTATTACAGTTTGAATTAACTGTTCCGTTTGGACTATGACCGTTAACTACTATTGACTAGGGGTGGGGCTGAGTTAGCGCACTCTGTAGTCGTATCTAGTTATTTTACTATCTACGTCATACTTAGACATTGGTTGTTGAAGTTTAGGATAAGTTCAAAAGTGACTGAACTCGTTAAGATTACACTTACCTTACATATCCTACCGAGTCAACTGAAAAAACATCAAATTGATTTAAGCATATCTACTAAATAGTTAATCCAGTCAAAATTTAAAGAAGTCATTAAAAAAGAACCGGCCAAGTGAGCGTTAGATTCGCGCACCGAGTGTTCCGTACAAACTTGTAGATGTGTAAAAATTCGTATATTTTTACTGATTTTTCCTAGTTTTATTTTATAGAGTATCTTCAAATTTTGTGCTAAAAAAACATTCCTACTTACCAAATTTCATAATTTTAGGTCAACGGAAAGTACTTTTTAGGTTTTGATTCCCTTATTAGCATCAAAAATGTGGCACAAACAGCCGTGTGGCATGAGCAACTTAGAAGTTTTATTTTTTCCCATCTACAAGGGATAGCTCACTTGATTATAATTTAATATCAGTTTCAACTTCCGATGATCCGACGACCTCCGTGGCCGAGAGGCGAGCATACTGCACTTGGTGTCGCTATATCTGAGGTTCCGGGTTCGATTCCCGGTCAGTCAATGTAGGAAAATAACTTTTCTATATTGTCTCGGGTCTGGGTGTTGTGGTACCGTCGTTGTTTCTGATTTCTGTAACACAAGTGCTTAAGCTACTTATTATATGATCAGAGCAATGTATGTGATGTTGTCCAATATTTATTTATTTATTTGTATTTAGCTTGATACCATTTTACTTTCCTGGTAAAAAAGATCTTGACAGGCAGACAAACAGACAGATAGACAGCTCGTCAGCGAAGTGATCCTATATGGGTACCTTTTTACCTTTTTGGGTACGGAACCCTAAAAAATGTGACGTGTATTGACGTTTTTGCAAAAAATAATTTATTTTATGATCTCGAACTGAATGAGAACACTCGATGCGTGAGTGGGACTCGGACTTAGCCAGTGTTTTGAAAGACTTACTTTCGTATGAATTAAATTCGTAGAACCTACATTTGTTTTAGCCAAAAACCCAAAATTGTCAAGCTTAAGCTGTCAGTTTTCATTCCCCTACAATTTATTCTGTCGGCATCCCCTATAATCGGAGCTAGGCGATTTTCTATCGAATGTTGACAGACTCTTACAACATCCCGGAGCAAACACAATTTGCATTCTCGACACCTTCCGATCCGAAATTTACTCAATATTTAACTTTTCCGTAGCTGTAGCGCTAACAAATATTTTATTGGCAAACAAATTTTGAGTGCGTGATGGAATGCAATTATTTTTGTTTGTTTTTCATAAATCTGAAGATTATATTTGAAATGTTTTCTAGTAAAAAAATGTTTTCGGACAGTAAATAACATTTTGAAACGACCTGCATACTAGTTAGGTAACTTGTTAGAGAAAAGGATTATCTGATTGTCAACATACGTTGCAGCTAGTCCCCTCCTACTGACCTTTAATAATAATAATAATATAATATAATAATAATAAAAACATTTAATTCAGACCATCACGATCCATACAGTGCTGTGTTAGTTACAATATACTTAAAATCTATGTTAGTATCAGTCAAAAAACCGGTTCCTGGATCCATGGCGATGAGTATGAATCCAGTGTTTAAAGATAGAACACGATGACCTATCTTTGATAACCAACAGGATGCTGTTGGCGCTCTCCCGTGTCCTAGCAAGCATCGAAGCCGTTCATTTACGGATGATAGCGTAAAAATCATCCACACGCGCTTCCGCAAACATAGATGAGGCACTGCAGAACCTTGGTAGCCCCATCAGCATCCTGAAGGCATTGTTATACTGAACCCTGAGAGCGTTATAGGTCTTTTGCGTGTAGTCACACCACAGGCTGCAGGTGTAAAATGTTTGACAGAATGCCTTAAAGAGAGTAATTTTGACATCTCTTGTGCACCTAGCAAACCTGCGAGCGATCATGTTGCATCGGACCGCTAACGCTCTTCTCTCTCGTTCGATGTCACAGTCATCCGATAGGTTTTCAGTAACAATGTGTCCAAGGTATCTAAATTGAGTTACTCTCTCCAGTTCAACATTAAGAAGTTTCACTGGAGGTACAGGAATCGGTTTCTTATTACCTGATCGAAATACCATAAATTGACTTTTTTTTAGCATTATGAAGAAGTCCATGCTTAGAGGCATACTTCTCACACACCGACAATAATTTACACATACCATTTTGGGCACAGCAACACCATGTCGTCTGCGTAACTAATGCTGTTGACCATAAGACCGTCAATTGAGCAGCCGACCCTGGTGTTGCTGAGCTCAACGATAAGTTCGTTTACATAAAGGCTAAAAAGCGCAGGAGATGTTAGCCCTCCCTGTCTCACCCCACATTCAAGAGTATATTTATCAGACAGCGCTCCAGACCATCTGACCTGGTTAATTTGATTGCTATACCAGTACTGAAAGGTGGTGATTAGTTCAGGTGGTAATGCTATGTCAGATAATTTCGACCATAATAACTTATAATTGACCAGGTCAAAAGCCTTGGAGAGATCCAGGAAAGCAGCATACACAGGCGTCCTTCTCTGGGTATAGTACCTGACTGTATGCTGAAGCGAAAACACAGCACTCTCAGTTGACAGACCGGCTCGGAACCCAAACTGAGCATCATTTTTAGCTTAAGATGGTGACTTAGTCGTCGCTCAAGCACACCGTCAAGGACCTTTGCCAGTATGGTGGCCAGCGAAATAGGCCTATAGTTGCCTTTGTCAGATATGTCTCCTGTCTTATTTTTGACAATAGGAACCACAATAGTCTTCATTAACGCAGAAGGTAGGTACGAGTGCCTAATACAAAAAGTATACAGCAATGACAGAACCCTAGGAAGATGAGGCCCAGCATGCTGAAGGTGTTCTATACTGAGGCCGTCGTGCCCCGGTGATTTACCCTTGTTCATTGTTTTGAGTGTCGCTCTTACTTCACTAGGTGTAATGTGGACAGGAACACCCGACACGACGCCCCCGGCACTAAGGCTTAGGTATGCGTAAAATACTTTCGGTATGCGAAAGGAATGTCCCTGCAAAAACAATTTATACTAACTCATGTATGACCCTGCAAATAAACAATTGAATTGAATTTATCGATTAGTGAAGTCGGTGGCAATCCGCATCGGCCATGGAAATGATATTTAAATTTGATAAACGACTTTCTTTGCTCTTGTAAGTCTGCCACTTCAAAATAATTCAACTGCCTCAGGTAATAATTAAACCTACGTCTCTTTGCAATTCGAGTTACTTCATTCACGACATTAAAAATTAATAATTGCAATAAAACAAAACCAATGAAAATATGTCTTTTAACCTCTTTAATCCGTCCAAGCTGTCACAAATTAAGTCATAAAAATGTATGAGATTTGTCGCGTTATTGTCATAGGCTATCGGCTGTACTCCGGCCGAATCCTCTAGACATGCTTGGAATAGAAAACGGGAGATTTTCGGGTTAAAAATATGTTTTCGGACGACCGTTTCACGATTAGGTTGTTGTGATCGCAATATAAATTTGGCGATTTAGTGTTAAGTGGTTAAACTATGCATTTTGAATATTTTAGGTCATTTTAAACCCTCGTGCTTAGACATTACCCTTTACTTGTCACCTTAACTATTAATTCAGCAATTACGGATTAGGTTGGCGTTAAAAACCTAGCAAGTGCAGGTTAAACTTGCGTAAAAAGGGAACCCTTTTCATATGATAATTATGCTATTTATGATGGATTTTTAATAAAATTATATTTTTGTTGCGTTGTTAAATTGCTTATTTAAGTTAATCTGAATATTAAAAGGTTTAACATGTTTATAAATGACTTTAAAGCTTTTTTTTTCAAAATTTTACGTTCCGTTTTCTCGGAGATTAGAGGCGAATGATCAATTTTCATCAATTTCCATAATTCACTTTAAAAAATATTATTTTAAAATCATGAAAACTACATCTTATTTACTTAATATAAGAACCTATCATCTACCAACTATCAGTCATCTATCAGGTACCAACTGTACCGTTTTTATTTTTTTAATGACCCCCAAAAGTGACACACCCTTATTTATTTACTTACCAGGTCATCTGTCCGCCTTGTGGGTAGACGTCTTCCATTCTAGAACTTTTCTGCCTCATCAATCGTCAGTTCGACTCCTGAACTGCCCATTTTCACCTCTTCACTGCCCCTTCAGTTTGCTAATCCATTGGGCCGAATATTACAACGTATATATTGGCCCACCACATATCAAGCTGGAAGGACCATTTTCCAAGACAAATGCATGCACGCATTCATAACTTTATTCCCTTGCATTAGATGGACGAATTTTAACAGTAGCCATCTGCAGTCGGGAACTACAACAAAGTTATCCCTACAAAGTTCCGTGCCAGTAAATTTAGTTTCGAACTAAAAGCTAGACAATTGCTCTCAGTTATAACGGCTATATTGAATTTAGGCTACGCAAGTGGTCTGGTTGGTACTGGTGAGACGGAGTACTTTGCGCTGCCTAAAAGGACTGCGGTCTGATGTTGTACTGTATAACGTTTGTTGCAATTTAATTGCAACTTGGGTACTACGTAGAATGAATTTTAATCAGGGTGTGAAAGGTTAAGAAGAGTAAGAAGTATATTAACGGACGAAGTCGATATAGAGAGGGAGCGCAGAGCGTTGTCGATAAGAGCGAATATGCTGGCCCGAAGATTTGCTAAGAGTACAGTTGCAGTAAAAAATACGCTATTTAAAGCATGCTGCACGTCTCTCTACTCTGGCAGTCTCTGGGTTACACACAGAAATCGTACAGCGCTCTGCGAATCTAGAATAACATTGCATTCAGGTTATTGTTGGGGCTACCTCGTTATTGTGGCGCGTCTGCAATGTTTTCTGGAGCACATACAGACTGTTTCGCGGCCATCCTACGAAAAAACATGCATCCCTGATGTCCAGGGTGCGTGGTAGCACCAACAGAATTGCAGGGAAAGCCATTGCAGGGAGACAACATGTTTGCCCTATAATGTGGCATATGAGCCAAAATACTTTGTCTAAACTAATTATAAGGTACTAACATAAATTGTAACTTTTTGTGTATTACTAACCAAGTTGGATCTTTGTTGTCTGAATAAATAAATAAATAGTAATAATAATAATTAAACGACACAGGCAGGGCACAGGCCACATAGGTACGCATAGTTCAATAAAATCAATTTATTTCTATAAATAGGCCTGAATCGACCACTTTTACAGCTCTCATCCCATTTTTTTTCACCCTATCACTGCTTTGGGACAATATTATAGTCTAACGCCGAGAAGAAGCAGCGTAAATAACTTGGTCACTGTTGTTAGCCTCTTTTTAAATAGTATGTTTATTTAATATAACCCAATCGATTTAGACAACAAATTAAATGCGGTTAACTTGTCGTACATATTAGTAATTAAGGTTTATAGTTTGAGAAGTTAGGGTTTGTAGAGTTAGTACGTGTAGAGTGAGAAGCTTGGCTCTATATGAGATCTGATAACTTTTTCACAGTGCGAGTGATATGGTCTTGTTTTGGCAACATTTTACATGAAAATGTTTTGGTGGCTATTACTTTTCAAATCAAACAATTCAAAAAAATAACTTTTCTAAATTGACTCGTGTCTGGATGTGCTGTGAGACACCCTCTGGTAAAATTTATTGTATAGTACCTTTAGTACCTTGTAACACAAATAAGTTATTTTTTTACTTTAAAACTATGATAATAAGTGCGTACTGGCGCATTATTATTAATCTATTTAAGTGTAATAATAAATTCTTGTAACGATACCCACGGATAAGACTAATACCTCCTAACTTCACTGTCAACGTTATGTTGAGCATACTTGAAATCTATAAATTTGTAAGACAACATCCTCAAATGTTTAAAACTGTTGCTGAGATCTACCCCAGAAATACGAGATCGCCTGATAGACTCATAGTTAATTTCTTTCCAAAGTTAACATTTTGTAAGAAAAAATGTTATTGCATGTGTATAAAAATGTATAATAAAATATCTGACAAATTTGAACATAGTCCGGCTAAATTAATGACCAAAAAACTACAGGAATGGCTGACCACCTCCTGCTTTTACAGTGTTAAGGAATTCCTTGACCAAAACAAAAAAAAAACATGTTAATAAATGTATTTTAGCAGAATAGAGCACAATTATATAAATGGGCTAGTTTCCTAAAAAAATCTAATTAGTCCGTCAGTTGGATTAACAAAAAATATTGGACACGTATTTTTTCTTTTCTAAATCAAACAAGAAATGATGAAGATACAGCCCGTTAAAGTTCCGTGTAACGTCACGCCTTGCGACACTTTCTAGCAAGACGTGACGTCACGTGCTCCCTTTGATGCGCTTTATCTTCGTCATTTTTTGTTTGATTGACAAAAGACAAAATATGGGTCCAATATTTTTTGTCTAACTGACGGACTAAATAGAATAATCATTTTTTGACCATTATGTAATAAGAACCTGTAATACTTATTCTTAGCAAATCAATATATTTTATCATCTTAACTGTCGATACTCAAATTGTCAAAGTGATAGAATTACATTACATATTCTGCAACCTTTAAAACAAAAGTAATCAGCATACCACTGCAAATATTTGCTACCTTACGCATACTCCTGCTAACTTATAAAAGAACGTACCTCAACAGAAACCGGGTAAAGTTGACTTAGGACCACTTAAAAATATTATGTCTGCGTGTGGGGATGATATGCCGAAGTGTGACAGTTAGCACGAGACGCTACCTTTCATTTTTGGTAAGGGTTGTTTGTATAACGTTCCACCTCGACACCGAAGGGTGAAATAAATTTATCTACAGGCACTATTATAAAGGAAATTTTGACAGATATATAGATACTTGTTCACTATATAACACAAACAGTACAAGGAAAAAATACATTTAGAATGGAACAGACAACAGCTCGTCACAGTCTAACCTAACCTTTTTTTTTTTTTTTTTTTTTTTTTTTTGCGCAGGAAAAATGCGTTAGCATACCAACCGCATCAGGGCAAGCGGGAGGTTATGTACGGACTCTCTTGCCGGGAGGCAGCGCTAGTCGCTGTCTCTCGGCAAGCATACCATACTAAAAAACCTGCGGTGTACACCTCAACGTATGTTGGTGATGCATGGGGACCCAATGTATGACTTCCATGCATCACCCACGTACGGCTATGCCGGGCCTCAGGCATATGGAATAAGGTGATCCAGTACACACAGGATCACCCCAAGGCTGGCGGGCTGTGCAATGCGAGCATAGGGCCCCTTGACCCTTCACTCACTAGCCTGCTAGAGGGTTGAGATGACGGAGGGCGTAATGCCTCCGCCTTCTCCCCCTCCTTCGTCTGCGGATCGGATCAGCATGAGGATCGTCCTCCCTGACCCGCTCCGCAGCCTCCTTTTGCGACACCACGTCCTCGCAAAAGGAGACCATACCCTCCCATGCCCTCTCGCTTCCCAACATAGCTCGCACTATGCTGGGAAGCGAGAGGTTATCCCCAACCACTGAGGTCAGAATACGGCGCTGCTGGACCCATGCTGAGCACACCTGAAGGGTGTGGTCAACAGTGTCCTCCGCGGCACCGCATTCGTGGCACTCAGGGGTCGGCTCTCTCCTCGCTATGTGATGCAGGTACCAACCAAAGCAACCGTGCCCGGTTAGGACCTGCACCAGACGGAAAGTGAGAGAGCCATGACGCCTTGTCATCCAGTCCCCGAGCACCGGACGGATCGCACTAATCGTGCGGTCCGCCAGGCCCCCGAAGCGACCGGACTCCAATCTAAGAGCCCAGCGCCGCATCAGATTCCGCTGAGCGCAGGTTCTGATGCGGGCTGACTCTTCCGGGGTAGGGCGTTCACCCGTCGACCTCCTTTCTGTTCGCCACTCGTGCATCGTGGCCAAAATCTCCGCCTCCAGGTCCCACGGAGGGAGACCGGCGATGGTAAGAGCCGCATCGAGAGACACCGTGTGGTATGCCCTGATCGCTCGCAGCGCTAGGGTGCGTTGCGGCCTGTTCAGCAGGCTCTTCGCATCCCCACGAAGTGGGTGCCAGACTGGGGCGCCGTAGAGGGCCATGCTCTTTGTAACCCCAGCATACAGCCTGCGACAGCTGATGCTGGGGCCGCCGACATTAGGCAGCAGACGACTAAGAGCCGCCGCTGTCCGGACCAGCCGGGGCTGCAGACGCGCAAAATGTGCGGCAAAACTCCATTTGCCGTCGAGAGTGAGACCCAGATATTTCATCTGGGTCCCAATCCCGACGACAACACCGTCGACCACTATTCGAGCTCCAGGTGGTGGGCCCTGTCGAGGGCCGTGGAAGAGCAGGGCTTCGGTCTTTGCGGCATTTACCGTAAGGCCAAGACGCCGGGTGGCATCAACCACCGCTGAGACGGCAGCCTCGCTGCGACGACACACCTCGTCAAGGCTCCCCCCCCGAGCCACAACAAGGGTGTCATCAGCGTAGCAAAGAACACGGGTGCGCGGGAGAGGCCGGTTCCGGAGAACAAAGTCAAATCCGATGTTCCACAGGGTTGGCCCTAGGACCGATCCCTGCGGGACACCGCACCGCATCGCTCTCCGCTCCAGCATCCCCCCCGCAACCGTGTACACTACCTCCCTCTGACTCAGGTAGTCTTCCAGCAGCCTCCCGAGGTACGGAGGCACTCCATGAAACCGGAGCGCCTCGACGATGGTGGAAAAGGGGAGGCTGTTGAAAGCGTTGGCAATGTCAATTGACACTGCCAGTACCCGGTCAGCATTCTCAACTGCCTCTTCGGCAAAGGTTTTTAGGGCCAGTAAGGAGTCCATCGTCGAACGACCAGTTCTAAAGCCGAACTGGTTGTTCGATAGGTTCGGGCCAGTCTCCTCCATGTGCTCGATAAGACGGGACGCCAGGATTTTCTCCAGGAGTTTTCCCGTCTCATCGAGCAGCACAATGGGCCTGTAGGCGGATGGTGAGTCTGGTGGTCTCCCCTCCTTGGGGATCAGACAGAGGTGACCCACCTTCCACGCCTTCGGGAATCTTCCTGACAGGAGGGATCTGTTGAATATATCCCGTAGTCTGTCGCCCAGGTGGAGTAGGGCTGTGCGTAGGACACGGCCAGGGATGCCGTCCGGTCCAGGAGCCGTGGTCTTCCCCTTAAGCCTTTCCCTGGCCATCTCCATCTCTCCATCAGTGATGGGTGGGACGGGAGATTCGGCAGGGATTCGGGGTGGCCTCAACCGTTCCGGCGGGTGTGGCTCGCAGTCTGGGAAGAGCCCATCGATCACTCTCTCGAGGACAGGGGGATCGAGAGTTTCTGTGATGGGGGCGGACATCGGGCGGAATTTGTTCCGCGCGGCTTTGTACGGCCGCCCCCATGGGTCTCTATCAAGGTCCTCGAGCATCTCTTCGTGGGCCCGTTCCTTCGCCATACAGATGGCCTTCTGGAAGGCCTTCTTCGCCTCCCTGTGGGCTGCATAGAGCTGGTCTTCCTCATCCGCGGCACGATTGCTCCGGCGTCGACTTCTGACGAGAGCCCTGCGCGCGGCGTTACTGGTGGCCCGAAGAGCGGAAATCTCTTCGCTCCACCAGTACACCTGTTTGCGCGGAGGGCGGGGTCGCGTCCGGGGCATCGACGCGTCGCAGACTTGGGCCAGCGCAGCTTGTAGGTAGCCGACAGCCTCGTCCACATCAGATCCGGGGTCCGAGGGGTAGTTCCAGTCCTGGACTAGTGCTGCCTCCTCGGCCATGTCCACGTCCAGTCGGGTAAGGGCCCAGCGTGGCAATTGGCGGTGGGAAGCCTGAGCCGGTTGGGTTTGAGAGGAGACAGACTCGAACCGGATGTAGGTGTGATCCGAGAGTGTCTCCTCCCCTTCGAGCACCCTCCAATCCCCGAGCCTGCGCGCGAGGGCAGGGGTAGCAAACGTTATGTCCACCACAGATCCCCCCTGTCGACGCACGCAGGTCGGCGCATTACCTCGGTTTAAGAGGACTAGTCCCTGCTCGGAGGCCCATTGCTCCAGGATGCCACCGCGAGCGTTTGGTCGTGGGCACCCCCAGGCTGCCGACTTCGCGTTGAGGTCGCCTAATAAAACAACCTGGAGAGGCGAAAGTCGGCCAACCACAGGGCCTAGGGTTGCCATAAAGGCCTCGAACTGGGAGAGGGGCAAGTTAGGGGAAAAATATACCCCCACGAAAGCTATGCCCCTCCACTTAGCCGCTACAAAACCCTGTCCTCTCTCCAGGGTTACCAAGGGGGAGGATTGAGGGCCCGGTTGCGTGGCGATGGCCACGGTCTCGTCGGTGGAGCCAGCCCAGTTGTAGGGGATATAATAGGGCTCCGCCGCGACTGCCAAATCGATGTTCCACGCTGCCAGGTTAGCCACGAACAAGTCCTGGGCCCTGGCAGCGTGATTGAGGTTCGTCTGGAGGAGAGAGATGGGGGACCTATTTTGCATTGTTGTCTACAACCTGCATCTCCTCCTCCAGCGGCCTGGGGTGGCGTCCTGCTCTGGTTTGGGTGGCGGTCGGGGTCTGAACGACCATGGCCTTGCCTCTGATCTGGGGGGGTCTGCAAGTTTTTCCCCCCATGACGTGATCCGACGCTCGGCCGGAGTCCGCGCAGATTGCGCATCTCGGCTTCGCGGAGCAGGCAGTGGATCTGTGGTCAGGTTGCCCACACCTGAAGCACAGATCGCTTCGGACCTTGATGGAGGGGCACATCTGCCTGGCATGCCCTAGCCCCATGCATCTGAAGCACCGGAGAGGCCGCGCTTCCAGGAGTGTGACTTTGGCCGAAGACCAGCCGACCAGCAGGCGGCCAGTGACGAGCACTTTGGCCGCAGCAACTGGGCAGGAGGCAATAGCCGCACCCACACCCCTCGGTCCAGGGCGGATTTCTCCTACCCGGATCAAGACCGGAGAGCATCCACATTTGGTCGCGATGGCCGCCGCAACTTCAGCGCTGGACACCGAGTCATCCAGCTCGGTGACTCTGACGTCCGCGCGCTTCACGGGGCGGGCCACGTTGACCACACCGTCCAGAACCTCTCTAATTTTGGCCGCCAGTTTGTCGGCCTTATCGCCATGCTCAGGGCCGGAGACCTCGAGCATCCTAGCTCCCGTAGCAGTTTTACTACACCTAACGCCCTCTAGGCCTAGGTCCGGGAGGGACAAGACCTCCTTTGCCTGTTTGAGGGCCTCGGTGTAGCTAATACCTTTCTCTATCGCCTCAGGCTGCAGCGACAGGACGACTGCTGAGGATCGAGGGGGAGTAAGGGAGGGACCTTTGGTCTTGGGCTTAGGGGCCTGAGACAGTATTTTGTTTCCGGCTGCAGTGGAGGAGTTACGGGGCCGTTTCCCCTTCTTAGGCCGTTTCCGTCTTGTGACCTGGACCCAGTTGTCCTCGTTCGGGACAGAGGGTGGGGCCGGGTCACTTCGGCTCTGGCTTGTGCTCGCCTGTTTTGCGGCGGGGCCAGCTGCTGTGGCCTGTCGGGTTCGTGGGGCAGACACACTCGCCACAGTTTTAGGCTGCGGCCTGGCAGTATTCTGCCTTGCTGCAACAGCAGCGAATGTCGGCGGGACCCTTGAAGGGCCAGCCACAGGTGCAGGGTTGGGTGTTTTGGCCGGTTTCGTCTTCTTGGCCTTGCCAGCCGCTCCAGAGGTGCTGGGCATAGGAGCCGCCGAGCTGGAGGCATTTGGAGTGGGGGCCAAGTTGGCACCATCCGACCTTAGAGGTGGTCGTGGTGCTGGAAGCGGATTGAGACGATCCAGCCGTCCCTCGAGGCATGCGAACCGACTCTCGAGGCGGGAGTCGATGAGCGCCGCGATGGACTGCAGGAGGGTCTCTTTCCCATGGGTATCCATGCGTGTCAAGTCCAGGGGGGGAGCGGGCGTAGCGCTGGTTGCCCTCTCGGAGAACTCTCTCCGGAGGCTGCGGACCTCAGTCTTGAGGTTGGCAACCTCCTCTCTGAGGTTCTTGTTGGCAGCCGCGATACGCCTGTGCTCGTCGTTCATTGACCTGGTCGTCATTTCTCCGATCAGGTCTTTGAGCGTTTTTGTGGCATCATTCAAGGCCTTCTGCATCCTGCCTTGGAGGTTGCCAGACTTCGACTTCACGGTCGAGACAGCGCCCAAGCACTGGTGGGCCATCTGTTTCATCTCCGTCATGTCGAGTCGGCTTAGGTCCTCTGGGAGATCCGGGCATTTGAGAGGCTCGGAGATTGTGGGCTCAACGAGCATAGTGGGGGACCTCGTCCTCCGCTCAAGGGCGCGGTTGAAGGCCTCTTCACATGCTTCCTCCTCTTTGTCCCTAAGGAACTGCTTGGCATTAGTATGGACCGATTTTTGGCCCCTACTTCTGCCTCTTTTCGCGGTGCTGATTTTCCGAGACTGAGAGCCTTCGCCCTCAGACTCGGAAAACCCGCCCCGTGCGAACAAACATTCGTCCGATCTTTCAGACGGTTAGGGCAAGGTTGGCACTAGTCGACCAAAACTAGCGCTTCACCGAGCCCGCCGCTGGCCCTGTCCCCCGAACCCCCCTCTAACCTAGGGCGAAGGTTAAGCCGTTCGCCCAAAGCCGATTGATCCTGATGCGGCTACACCAGGACCGCCCGTGTTACCAGAATTAGGGGCCAAAGGAGTGTGTTGCCTGGGTGGTCTGCCACAGGCTCAACGCCCAGGATCCCCCTCTCCCGGAATTACGGGTCCCCGCACACGGCAAGAACATGCGGCCCAGTTTTTTCGGGAAACTAGGATAAAACCCTTCGAGGGTTTTTTATTGAGGTTTTCCTTCCTCTTAGTCCGGGAAAATACCCCGACGACTCCCGGCCTGCCCCGAAGAGCAGGTAACGGTATGCGTGGGTTTTTTATTGAGGTGGTCCTTCCTCGTGGCCCGGGCAGATGCCCCGACGGCCCCCGGCCTGCCCCGAAGAGCAGGTAACGGTATGCGTGGGTTTTTTATTGAGATGGTCCTTCCTCGTAGCCCGGGCAGATGCCCCGACGGCCCCCGGCCCCTCCATGGGGTAACGGGTTGCCCGGCGACCCGCCAGTCAGCGACGGCTGACTATAGACGGGCCCTGCCGCGCGTGATAGTTTTTATAGAGGCTTCCGCCTCGCGACCCAGCTAAACTGGGTCCCCGGTCCGCCCTGAAAAGGGCAGATTACGGTGTACTATGTGAACACATCCTTGCGCCGCTATGCTAGTCATAGCAGCACAAGGAGCGACACTGGCAGAGTTTAGCCGTCGGCTACCAATCCCCGAAGGAAATTGCTAACCGCCGTTGCCCGGGATGCACCAGGACAGGATGCTATTTCTTACATCCGATCGTAACCGGATGTAACCAATAACACCCCGTCGCTCTAGGAGGTGACTCCGCTGCATAACCCTTTTTTTTTTTTGAGGAGGGAAACCGCTCTGCGGTAAAAACCCCCCGGGTTGCCCCTTGTGCCTTGCAGCACGACCCGAATTCGGCTCCACTCCGAGGTCTGCAACCTGCCCTAGCATTTGCGGGAGACGGATCTCAACCGCGCGGGCTGGCGGGGAGGACAGGACTCCGTGGTCCGTCGGTCAGTGGGATCCACTGACATCTCCCCTTCCTCGGGGCCCCCACGCAAAAGCGTCTCCGGGGCGGCCGAGGGTTTCCTCGCCGTTTTCGGTCGGGGGCAGTTACCCGTCCCCAGCCGGTGATTGGCCTGTCGGCCAGCGGACGCGCAAAGTGCGCATCTGTGAGCGGCTGCGCAGCTGGCAGCCTTATGGCCGGGCTCACCACACCTCAAGCACGTGTTTGTGCGGTCATCGACCGCCTTACACAGCGCCCGGCCATGTCCCTCTCCAAGGCACCGGTAGCACCTCATGGGTCTCGGTTTCAGAGGAGTGATCCTCACCGAGACCCATTCCATACCCACGCGCTTAAGCTGCGCAAGCTTTTTGGCGGCAGCTGCCGGGCAGCTCACGATGACAGAGTCACCGGAGCCACCGCGGCTAATTTTCCCCACCCTGACGCTCGCTGACGAACACCCTCCATGTTGGGCGACCGCCGCAGACAAGTCCGCAGCAGTCACCGACTCGTCAAAGCCGGAAAGCCGGAGATCGGCAGTCTTCACCGGACGGGAGACTTTGACGGTGTTCGGCGGGAAAACGGAGATGAAAACGGCGGCGAGGGCGTCTGCCTTCTCGCCAGCCTCCTCCAAGTTTCCCCCCTCAAGGGCCGCCACCTCGAGGACTCGGCTCCCTGTGGTCCGGGAGCGCCGGAACCGTATTCTCCCCATGAGGTTGGGCTCTTGCTCGCATGCAAGAGCCTTGGCTTCCTTTAGCTGATTGCCAAAGTCCGCCTCACCCTCTGGCGAAACCTCTACCACGATCGCTGCCGTTTTGGGCAGACGAATTCTGGGAGGTTTCGCCTGTCTCTCCGGCTGTTTAGCGGGCGCATTTGCCCTGCTGACAGCGGGTATTCTCGTGGTGGGCCCTGCCGCAGCGGGCTTACCCTGGGTCTGGGTTTGGGCAGGGGTGACCTGGGTCTTGCCCTTGGCCTTACCCCGCTTCCCGCGTTTCGCCACTTCTGCCCACGTGTTCGTGGGAGGGGCTGGTCTCGACGGGGGAGGGGGCGGGGGCGCTGGGGCAGCCTGGTTGCTGGACCTCTTGCCTTTGCCCTTTCCCTTCTGCGTATTAGGCGTCTCCTTGCTGGGACCAGGGGTGGCCACCGGTTTAGGGGACGCTGTCTTTTTAGAGTCCGTGCGTAGCGGCGGACGTACACTCTTCACCGGGTTGAGCCGGTCTTTAATGCCTTCCAACTTGGCGTCCATCATCTCGCTGATGCGACCTGCAGCGAGACGATATAGCCTTTTCAGGTTGGGGTCGGTCACTCCTTCTGGCATCTGGAACCCGGGTAGTGTGTCCGGAGCGGACACGGACTGAGCATCCATAGCCTCGCCAGAAACGCCCTCGTCTGGTTGCGAGTTTTGCCGGACAGTCGCGATCTGTTCGCGCATAACCACGAGTTCTTCTCGTAGAGCTCCAAGTTCGGTATGCAGGCGTGTGTTCTCGCTCCGCATACTGGCCATTTCTGACCGGAGCTGTACGAGCTCTCTCTCCATGGTAGCCGATTTTGTAGCGTCCGAGCTGCGAAGCGACTGGACAGCCTCGACTATCGATAGAGCGGCGGATTGGAGGGCATCTGATTGGCCGCGCTCCAGAACCGTGGAAGAGCTCTCAGCGATGTCAAAAATGGTCGCGACATCTCTCTCCACACGGTTCGCCAGTTCCACCACTGACTCTTTAGGCGCAGTTGGCTGCTGCGTCTCAACATTTTGGGCCGATTCAGCCGTCACGGGGTTCCTGCCTTGAGGTCGGAAAGAACTCTGCCGCGTCTGATCCCGGGCTGGGGCCGCGGCAGCAGACGAAACCTGCCGCAGACCGCCCCCGCCCTTTCTCAGTTTTGCGACCTTTGGGAGCGCAAAAGTCTCCTCTCCTCTGCCACCCGAGTTGCTGCGCGAACGCGCGGCACGGTCCTCTCCAAGTACATCGCGCCGAGGCGCGGATTTGTCACGTCCGGTATGGCCGTCACCCCTAGAAGAGGCTTCAGCCGTGTCCAAAGCAGAGCACAGACTGGCAATCTCGGCGTCGGACAGCTCTGGCTCAGGTTCAGAGACCCGATCGGGCAACCGGCGCTTAGCGCCCGCCCGAGAAATGGAGCTGTCCCGACTACCGAGACCACTGCCCATGCTGACGGAGGGAGACACGGTGCGGGAGGTTCCCGCAGACCCTGTCTCAACCTCCCCCGATGCGTCCCTCACTGCAGCTTTGCTGCACGCAGCCCTGCTGCGTGCCGCTCTGCTGCTCTCTCCTCTATCATCATCCCCCCCAAAAGTTCCCCTATTTAATTGATCCATATGCGACCCACGAGTCGGGGAGAAAAGATGGTCCATCTGGTCAGAGATCCCCGAGTAACCAGATAACCCTACTTACACCTGGGAGGTCGGGCTCCCCCCAGGGTGGCCGCTAGCCGGTTGATCCCACTACGCCAACCACTCCGCCTTGCTCCGCGCAAGGTCAGAGACCCCGTCGCCGCGCGAGGCCCCGTAGGGCGCCCCAACGACGGGAATTGAAGGATTTTTAGGAACATTTGGGGTCAAGGGCTGAAGGGGCACAGTGCGGTGATGAGTCCTGGGATGCTAAGCGACCGCGACAGTGTTGACAAGGGAGGGGCAGAACCTCTAAAACCATGTCAACACCGAAGAAGCCGCGCACATCCCATTATCACCACCACACTCCGCCGCAACAGACCCAGCCCCCAAACACTCCCTTTGGGGTTTACTCCCCGCAGCCCTGGCAAGCAGGGCCCCCGCCCCGCCCTGAAAAGGGCAGAACGGTATGGTGCAAGGAAATCGACCGGTATGTAACCCTACCAGTCATACGCCCTGGAGCCCCCTTGCGAGACTCCAGAGCTAGGGGGAAGTTTTATTGAGTTTACCATCCTCGCGGCCCCGAAAGGCCCCCGGCCCCGATTGGGGTAACGGTGTACAGGGGTTTTTTAGAGAGGTTTTCCTTCCTCGCGGTCCGGACAAAAGCCCCGCAACCCCCGGCCCGCCCGTGAAGGCGGGTTACGGTAAGCCTGGGTTTTTTATTGAGGTTTTCCTTCCTCTCGGCCCGGACGAAGTGCCCCCGACAGCCCTCGGCCCCCACGGGGTAACGAGTTGCCCGGCGACCCGCCAGTCAGCGACGGCTGACTATGGGCGGGCTGAGCCGCGCGTGGTAGTTTTTAAAGAGGGTTCCGCCTCGCGGTCCAGGTAAACTGGACCCCCGTCCCGCCGGTAGCCCGTTGCGGATTACGGTGTGCTTCGTGAACACATCCTTGCGCCGCTATGCTAGTCATAGCAGCACAAGGAGCGACACTGGCAGAGTTTAGCCGTCGGCTACCAATCCCCGAAGGAAATTGCTAACCGCCGTTGCCCGGGATGCACCAGGACAGGATGCTATTTCTTACATCCGATCGTAACCGGATGTAACCAATAACACCCCGTCGCTCTAGGAGGTGACTCCGCTGCATAACCCTTTTTTTTTTAAGGAGGAACTGCGACTGCAGAAAACCTCCTGGGTTGCCACACGCACAGATGTGCTGCGCTAGCCGTCGGAACGGCCGGCCGCTCGGCCCTAGTATCCGGGAGACGAATCTCGACCACTAGGGCCAGGGAGGGTTGGGCTGTCTGCCCCCGCGCCGACGGTCTCCATCGGCTCCTCCCTGCGGCTACTCCCCGTTCCTCGGCGCGAACGCGCCACTGGGGCTATCGGGGGCCTCTCTCTCGCTATCCTCGGTCGGGGGCAGTCCTTCGACGCACCGAGTCGGTGGTCTGCCCTCCGACCGGCTGCCGCGCAGAGGCAGCAGCGGTACGGGGCCACACATCCGGCGGCCTTGTGGCCGGGCTGGCCGCAGCGGATGCAGACGTCGCTGCGATCCTCCGCGGCCTTGCAGATGGCCCGGCCGTGACTCTCGCCGAGGCACCTTGAGCATCTCAGGGCCCTCGGCGGCATCAGTTGGACTCGGACAGAGATCCAACCGATGCGCAACCTCTTCTGTTTCGCCAGGATCTTGGCTGCCGCAACGGGGCACCGCACAATTACGGAGCCCCCCAACCTGGTCTCCCCGGGTCGGCCCACTTTGACGCTGGCTGTTACACAGCCGCCTTGCTCGGCAACAGCCTGTGCGACCTCTTCCGGGGTCGTGTCTTCTCCGAGGCCCATAAGACGCAGATCTGCTGACTTGACGGGGCGCATCACCTTTACGGCGCCTGACGGGAAAACCGATATGAGCCTCTCCGCGAGGGCATCCGCCTTTAGGCTGGTCTCCCCGGGAGGGCTGTCTTTGGTCGCCCTGATCTCAAAGATCCGGTTTCCCGTCATGCGCGACGGCCGTATGCTAAGCCGGCCCTCTAGGCCAGTTTCGGCTATCCAAGATGGACCGATGTCCGCCTTTGCCTCACGCAAGAGGGAGCTGAGGTTCAGCCCGGCCTCCTTGGCCTGGGGAGTCATCTCCAGGACAACCGCAGCCGATTTCGGCAAGCGGAGCCTGGGGACTCGCTTTTTCTTTGCCTTAGAGGCATCGGAAGCGCTTGGGGCGGCCCGGGTGGGCCCACGCTGGGTAGGTTTGGCCGCTGGGGCGGCGGAATTTCCTTGAGCGGGCGGAGCGGGTTTGGCCTTAGCCTTACCGCGCTTCCGTCCGCGCTTAACCACCTCCGACCAGGGCTCAGCCGGAGGGGGTGCGTCAAGTCGAGTGGAGGGTCCGGGTTTCGGGATGGCGTTGGAAGCGCCCTTCCCGACTCCCTTTCCCTTCGTTGTGGACGGTGTGGCCTGGGCGCGACTTGATCCAGGGTGAACTGGAGCAGAGGTGGCGCCCAGGTTATTCTGCCTGAGAGGTGGGCGGACGGTCGGGGCTGGAGGGAGACACTCCTTAAGAGCGTCCAGCCGGGCGTTCATTAGGTCACCCACCTGCTGCATGACCATACGAGCGAATCTGTCGAGCTTCGCGTCGAGTATGGGGTCCGCTTCCTCAGCGGACGTAGCTACCGGTTGTGGCCGAGAGATCGGCTTGGTGCTGATAGAGCTACCCTCTCTGGTTGCCGGCGCAGCGTCGGTCTGGGTGCCGATAGCTTTGCCGGGTTTTCGGGTACCGCTCATACGGCCCATCTCTTTGCGCAGGTTGCGCATATCGCGCTGAAGGCGGATATTCTCCTCCCGCAGCTTGGACACTTCGTCGTCAAGCTTGCGCTCCTTCTCTTGGAGGTCGCAATAAGCGTTGCGCTGGTAGGTGCAGGAACTCTCGAGTGTGACCACTCGAGCTCGGAGTTTCTGCATCTCCTCGAAGTCTGCGTGCAAGGATTCTGTGCCTAATGCACGATCCCGCAACGACTCTGCCGTGATTCCGATGATCTCGGCTATGCCCATCAGGGTGTCAGCTTCGGATGAGTCCCGGAGCTTTGGCGCGTCAGCGAGGTCGTGGAGAACTGCGACGCTGCGCTGGATTTTGTTGGCCAAGTCACTTGCCAGCTCCGCTTCTGGCTGGTTCTCGGCATCCCACTGTTCACCCATAATCGGTCTAGAGGGACCGGGTTGTGTGTCGGTTTGGGCGGCGGCCTCCGCGGCGGCCAGCCGCTCAGAAGCAGCTCGAAGTTTCCGAATGGTCGCGGCAGCTTGCCTAATGGCGCCTCTGCCGCGAGGAAACTTTGCCACCTTGGGTAGGCCGAACGACCTATCATCCTCTGGTCCCGATTTTCCGCGCCGTTGGGCGCTCCGTTCTCTCCAAGTATCTCGCTGAGGCGAGTTGTCCTGTCCAGTAGTGCGCGAACGCGCATTGTCATGTCCGGGTTGTGTGTCAGAGACACTATCCACAGCCGAGCAGAGGTCGACCAAGTCTTCCTCATCCCCCCCCAAATTCCCACAATTGTTAAGATCCATATAGTACCCACGAGTCCAGGTGAAATATGTGGTCCATCCGGTCAGAGAACCTGGTGTAACCGGATAACCCTAGGTACTCCTGAGAGGTCGGGCTCCCCCCAGGGTGGCCGCTAGCCGGTTGATCCCACTACGCCAACCACTCCGCCTTGCTCCGCGCAAGGTCAGAGGCCCCGTCGCCGCGCGAGGCCCCGTAGGGCGCCCCAACGACGGGAATTGAAGGATTTTTAGGAACATTTGGGGTCAAGGGCTGAAGGGGCACAGTGCGGTGATGAGTCCTGGGATGCTAAGCGACCGCGACAGTGTTGACAAGGGAGGGGCAGAACCTCTAAAACCATGTCAACACCGAAGAAGCCGCGCACATCCCATTTCCCACACCGAACTCCGCCGCAACAGACCCAGCCCCCAAACACTCCCTTTGGGGTTTACTCCCCGCAGCCCTGGCAAGCAGGGCCCCCGCCCCGCCCTGAAAAGGGCAGAACGGTATGGTGCAAGGAAATCGACCGGTATGTAACCCTACCAGTCATACGCCCTGGAGCCTCCTTGCAGACTCCAGAACTAGGGGGAAGTTTTATTGAGTTTACCATCCTCGCGGCCCCGAAAGACCCCCGGCCCCGATTGGGGTAACGGTGTACAGGGGTTTTTTAGAGAGGTTTTCCTTCCTCGCGGTCCGGACAAAAGCCCCGCAACCCCCGGCCCGCCCGTGAGGGCGGGTTACGGTAAGCCTGGGTTTTTTATTGAGGTTTTCCTTCCTCTCGGCCCGGACGAAGTGCCCCCGACAGCCCTCGGCCCCCACGGGGTAACGAGTTGCCCGGCGACCCGCCAGTCAGCGACGGCTGACTATGGGCGGGCTGAGCCGCGCGTGGTAGTTTTTAAAGAGGGTTCCGCCTCGCGGTCCAGGTAAACTGGACCCCCGTCCCGCCGGTAGCCCGTTGCGGATTACGGTGTGCTTCGTGAACACATCCTTGCGCCGCTATGCTAGTCATAGCAGCACAAGGAGCGACACTGGCAGAGTTTAGCCGTCGGCTACCAATCCCCGAAGGAAATTGCTAACCGCCGTTGCCCGGGATGCACCAGGACAGGATGCTATTTCTTACATCCGATCGTAACCGGATGTAACCAATAACACCCCGTCGCTCTAGGAGGTGACTCCGCTGCATAACCCAGTCTAACCTAACCTAATCTAACCTAACCTACCACAAAACATCAAATTTTGTCAATTGATATTGATCTCTATATGTTAGACTTAAAGTTGAAAATCTATCCTAACCTATAGTTTTGTTGGGTAGGTTGACCTGCCGTTGACTGCACAATTAAGGCGGTCTTATGTACTGATAGACTGATCACTAAGACATAAATGTACACCCAGAATTACTGAAATTTAATTAATATTTGTTTTAGAATGTAAATTCCATACAAGAAAAAGGGGGCGGGGGGTAATTTGACTACTTAATTAATGCAACTGTTGATTGGTATGAGGATCTTGTGAAGATAAAAGCGGACTGTGTAATAAATAGGCTGGTTTATTATAGGAAAATTAGGATAACTTATTCTTTAGATATGCGTTGACAATTATGACGTACAAGGAAGCAAAAGAAAGAATACAGTAAAAAACAAATACAATCGATAATAGACAAAAATAAAAACATTCGTCCAAAGAGTCTTTAAAGGAGTTTGAACATGCTCCCGGGGTTGAAGTATGCTTCAAAGGTCAGTAGTCGGCAGGACACAGATGTTGTTGTACGCCCGTCGAATAGTTCCTCGTTTGGTCTTGATTTCAGCAACTCGATTGATATCATCTACTCCTGGATATACTTTCGTGACTCGGCCAAGGGCCCATAGTAGAGGTGGCGTTGTTTTGTCCTTGATTATAACAAGTGAATTAGGTTTCAGATTGTCCTTGTTTGTTGTCCATTTTGTTTTCTGTTGTAGCAGAGTAATGTATTCGCTGTTGAATCTCTTCCAGAAATGTAATCTCATGGCCTCTATCCTTCTATGGCGTTCGAGGTAATTGATGTTGGCTTCTTCGGAGATTGGGTGATGCGGCACTGACATTGGAGTTCGACCAATTAGGAAATGGGATGGAGTCAGAGCACTGTAGTCCGTAGGGTCGGTGGAAAGTGGAGTTATAGGTCGAGAATTTAAAACGGCCTCGATTTGAGTGAGACAAGTCGACATTTCTTCATAAGTGAGATGAGTCATGCCAAGAATACGCTTGAGATGAAATTTAGCGGAGCGTACTGCACTTTCTGCTAAACCATTGAAATGGGGGCTATATGCTGGGGTAAACAGAAACTTAATATCATAGTCTGCTAGCTCAGAAGGAATGTTAAATTTAGAGAATAACTGATTTAACTCGTTGCTTGCGCCTACAAAGTTAGTTCCGTTATCAGACATAATCATTTGTGGCTTACCCCGTCGTGAGATAAAACGCCGAAGCGCGGCAAGATAGGCTTCTTTAGAGAGGTCTGTAACAAGTTCCAAATGAACCGCTTTGACAGCTAAACAGGTAAAAATGCACAGATAAGACTTAATCAACTTACAGCCACGCCCTTTTCTATCAGCTATCAAGATTGGTCCGGCATAGTCAACCGAACAATTTAAAAATGGATACTCTAATTGAGTCCTAGATTCAGGTAATTGACCCATTACAGGTTGTACATTTTTTGCTTTGTACCTGATACATTTAACGCATTTATTGACAACAGCCCTGGCAAGGTTCCTCCCTCCTAGTGGCCAATAATTTTGTCTAATCTCGGCTAAAAGTAACAGTGGAGATGCATGTAACAATTCGATATGTTTAGTGCGAAAAATCAACTTAGTAAGATAATGCTTGCTACACAACAATATAGGGTGTCTTTTATCAAAATTATGTTTTGAGTTGTCAAGCCTGCCGCCGACTCTAATTAATCCATTAGAATCCAAATAAGGGGACAAAGACAAAAATCGATTTTTATATGGCAATGGATTTTTTGTTTTGAGCACAGAATACTCGCTAGGAAACATTTCGAGCTGACACTGCTTCAATATTACATTTAATGCAGTCTGAAACTCGTTTTGTGTTAGATCACCTGTCATCTTGTTGTTTTGATTTCTACAATTAAAACCAAATCGTGTTATAAGGGCCACACAATGCACAAGACGTATGAAATTAGAATGTTTGTGAATTAGTTGTGAAAGGGAATTTGTGTTGTCTGTTGCTGTTGTGTTGTTTTGAGATAAATTACATTTCACTTCTGATAAATCTTGTTTATTATTGGAATTAGGCAGTTTAGGCCATGAATCTTCATCTTTTCTCAAAAATGGTGGCCCTGACCACCACAACGCAGAGGAGCTGATGACATCAGCCTTCACCCCGCGAGAAATGAGATCAGCGGGATTGTCGAAAGACGGTACGTATCCCCAACTATGGCCTATAGTAGTGTCGTTGATCTCATTGACTCGATTACGAACAAACGGTTTCAATCGGTTAGTGGACGTAGATAACCAAGATAGTACAATAGTAGAGTCGCACCAGAATCTGCAATCAACCGGCACTGTTATTGATTGTAACACTTTAGTACACAGTCTTGCAGCAATGAGGGCGCCACACAGCTCTAAACGAGGTATAGTGGTGGGTTTTAGAGGAGCTACTTTATTTTTAGAGATTAAGAGTGTAGTATGTATCGAACCGTCGCTGTTGACAGTACGTACGTATATGCACGCTCCATAGGCTTTTTCAGAGGCGTCGGAAAAAATGTGCAACTCTATTTTATTATAGTGATCTTGTAAAATCCAGCGAGGGATTTTAATGTTATTTAGGCAACTTAATTTGCCTGAAAAGGCTAACCAAGCATCTTTAATATCTTTAGGTACTTCGTCATCCCATCCTAATTTATTAAGCCACAATTTTTGCATTATTATTTTGGCCTCTATTATTGTCGGCCCTACTAGACCAAGAGGGTCAAAAATCTGACTTATTACGGACAAAATATGACGTTTAGTAACAGAATCTCGTAAATCGATGTTTATTGAAAAGGATAACATGTCTGAGTTGCATATCCAATGGACACCTAATGTTTTTGCTGCAATGGTCGAGTCAGACTCAGACAAATTTAATATGTTGTTTTCGCAGTTATTTTTGTTGGTGATTTGTTGCAAGATATAATTACTATTAGACTTTAGTTTTCGCAAGTTAAATTGAGCAGATGACAGGGTGGAAATAACACCCTTACTCGTCTGGATGACCTCTTTCTCAGCAGTTCCACCGCTTAAATAATCGTCGATGTAAAAATCGTGTTGAATTGAAAATTTAATTGTTTCGTCGTCTACACTATCGGCTAAACTCGTGAGACATTTTGTTGCGAGGTAAGGAGCTGATGCCGTTCCGTAGGTGACAGTGTTTAGGGTGTAAGTTTTAAGAGGCTGTGATAAGTCGTCGCGAAAAATTATTTGTTGTAAGGGACGCTGTACAGGGTTAATTTCGATGGCTCGGTACATTTTTTCGATGTCCCCAGACACTACATATTTATGCTGACGAAATCTAATTATAATAGATAGCAAATCGTCTTGAACCGTTGGACCGACCATTTGTAAGTCATTTAGTGATAGGCCACTTGTGGTTTTCGCTGATGCGTCGAAAACTGTACGTAGTTTAGTCGTCGTACTTGACTCGCGTATGACGCCATGATGTGGTAAGTAGCAATTTATTGTGGAATTGTTTTGCGACAAATTACCTTTGTTTTCTGTCATATGACCTAAGTTTTCATATTCCTTGACAAATTCCTGATATTTGTGTTTGTAGTTAGAGTCCTTTTGAAATCTGCGCTCTAATGAAAGAAATCGTGTTTTTGCCATAAAGTATGAGTCGCCAAGTTCGGAAGGATCTTTTTCCAATGGCATAGTGACTACGAATCGA
The DNA here is from genome assembly GCA_963576865.1 of Anania hortulata. NCBI lineage: Eukaryota > Metazoa > Arthropoda > Insecta > Lepidoptera > Crambidae > Anania > Anania hortulata. The sequence goes on along the minus strand of OY756399.1, from coordinate 2,651,591 downwards.
CCTTCTTTATTTCGATATGTATTGGCGTAAAACTGCTCTTCGCACGCACGTTCTTCAGCGGTCATGGAGTATTTAGGCAGTAAAGTATCTAACTCCCAAAACCGATTTAGACCTTGTTGGTTTAGAAAGTGACAATGATGCGAGGAGGATGAAGAACGTGCCACATAACCGGAAATCAACCAACCTAGTTTGGTTTCATAAAGTTTTGGCTGGTTTTTGCCTAGATCGATAGAATTGCTACATATAATGCTCCAAAAAGTCTCAGCTCCAACTAAAATATCAATCGCTGATGGAATATTGAAAGAAGGGTCAGCCAATTGCACACCACTAGGTATCGATAGGTGACTGATATTGATTAACGTAGATGGCAGCGCTTTAGTAATTTGCGGGAGAACTAGACAGATTAGGTTAGCTTTATAGTCACTATATAGGGATTTTATTGTTATATTGCAAGACTGTGAACTATTGCAGGCTTGACTGCAGATACCTGATACTGTAGCATCCGCAGCGCGTCTCGACAATCCTAGCTTGCCGCAGAAGTCATGCGTGATGAAGTTGGCTGTGCTGCCATTATCGAGCAGCACACGGGCCGTGTGTGCATCGCCATTATTGTCTAACACCTGCACCAGCGCTGTAGATAGAAGTACATCGGAAGAAGTGGTATGCTGTGAGGTGTTTGTAGATAGGACGACGTTATTATTGGTATTCACTTGGTTCTTAGATTGAGAGGTGTCGTTAGAAGATGACGAAACAGGTAGAGCGACACTTTCTTGAATAGGTACGGACGCAACGGGAATTAGAGGTGGATCCTTATGTAAATGCAATAAAGTATTGTGTTTAAGTTTACAGTATCGGCAATGGGACAAGTGACATTTTGTGTTAGTATGGCCAGGCTTGAGACAATTAAAACACAATTTTAATTCTTTTACCTTAGATATGCGGCTCTCAACGGAGAATTCACGAAACTTGTCACACATATAAAGAAAATGTTCACCTTTGCACATTGGGCAATTCACTTTATACTTTTTTAATTGGTTGTTATCGTTTTTGTCCAATACTAAAAAGCTTTTAGATTTAAAGATATCTTGTTTTTGCGATTTGTTATCTTCTAGAGTCTCTAGCAAGTCAGCTCTGTTATTCAAAAAGGTACAAAACTGAGACAAAGTGGGGGGCTCGGACAAAGTATTACGAAATTCCTCCCAGTATCGACTAGTAGATGCATCGAGTTTATTAGACATCATATAAATGATTAATGTATCCCAATGCTGAGTTGGCTGTTTAAGTGTGGTAAGAGCTCTGATATTTTTATTTGTGACATCTAATAAGTAACGAATGGATTGACTGGATTCTTTCGAAATTGAATTAATATTAAAAAGTGCTTGTACGTGATTATTAACTAGTAATCTTGAGTTGTCATACCTTTCACACAACAACTTCCAAGCATTATTATAATTTTCATGTGTGAAATCAATATTTTGAACAATAATAGCAGCACTTCCATGAAGAGAAGCACGTAGATAGTGAAACTTGCTTATATTGTCCAAAGTATCATTGTTATGAATCATCGATGCATAGATTTCCCTAAACTCGAGCCAATCTTGATAGTTGCCATTAAATTGAGGTATGTTTATTTTGGGCAGATGAAATTTTGTATGGCTGCAAGTCTCACCTGATTTAGCGTCGTTAAAACTTGATGCAGAACCCGATCTACGGCGCTGTTGTATGTCTCGTTTGGCGGCGCAAGCATCGAGGAGTTCTTGTGCAGATGAAATCAGGGAATAATATCTCGCCTCGAACAGCTGTCGGTCAGCATATTCCTCATCCGGAGGTTCGCTATTCAATTCAATTTCATTCTGCAAAATATCGAAATCATTGAACATTGATTCTATTCTAGACAGTCTATTTTTAAGTTCTATCACGTGAGCATCGCCAAGTGATTCATAGTCCTTAAGAGGGTGTAAATATGACTCAAATTGGCTTAGTTTTGCTTTCATTGAAGATCTAGATTTTTTAAGTTTTTTGATTTTGGTATCTAAATCTTCGTGACTCATTTTGAAAGATAAAAGGTTATGCTGCACTATGAAAACGAAAATTGTTGTCAAACTATGTAGATATGTAGTCAATTAATAGGTTTGTACGTAAGTATATGGATATTCTATCTAGGTACTTATATATTAATATAGACAAAGTTTTAATCAGAAATAGTACTGTCACTTAAGTAAGTATCTAGATAGAGAAATATTGTATTTGCTACTCACTCAAATGTTGGCGAAAAAAATGAGGAAATTGATGGAATTCGGAAATAGGGTAGGATGAAGACAAGGGAAATAGGTATTAGGTAACAAGGGATAACTGGAACGAACTCACGGTTGTCGTTGTGTGCTTTGATCACATAAGGCACTTATGTAGGTAGATATGTAGATTTTAGAGGTACTTATGTAGATTTCAGGACAATGATTGCCAACTTGCACTTCGACGAAATTGTGTTATCCAATCTTCAACTTTGTAGGCGATGGACCAGTGATTGATGTAGGATCTTGTGAAGATAAAAGCGGACTGTGTAATAAATAGGCTGGTTTATTATAGGAAAATTAGGATAACTTATTCTTTAGATATGCGTTGACAATTATGACGTACAAGGAAGCAAAAGAAAGAATACAGTAAAAAACAAATACAATCGATAATAGACAAAAATAAAAACATTCGTCCAAAGAGTCTTTAAAGGAGTTTGAACAACTGTTATTATGTGTCCAACATCGAAATCGTACTTCCATAAAAAGAAGCTAATATCACTTTAAGGTGTGTGTTTTTTATGAGTTTTACACCCGCAACCTCGTAAAAAAAGTTGTTGTATTTTAGCAGTAGAATCATCTTCTAGAAGGAAGTTGATCCTTTAAAATATTATGTACCATCATCATCATCATCATCATTTCAGCCATAGGACGTCCACTGCTGAACATAGGCCTCCCCCAGTGACTTCCAGATTGGCCGGTTGAAAGCGGCCCGCATTCAGCGGCTTCCTGCAACCTTTACCAGGTCGTCTGTCCACCTAGTAGGTGGACGTCCTACGCTGCGCTTGCCGGTACGTAACCTCCATTCCAGAACCTTTCTGCCCCATCGGCCGTCAGTTCTACGTGCTAAGTGCCCCGCCCACTGTCACTTCAGTAAAATATGTACGAGTATTATAAATAAATAAATATTGGAAAACATCAAATACATTGCTCTGATCCTGTGATAAGCAGCTTAAGCACTTGTTACAGTATATTGCATGTACTAGCTATGTCTTACAAATAAATAATTCTGAATATTTAATAGCGTGCGACTCACTCAATTCGATGCCGGAAGCTTCTAATAAGTTATCATTCAATTCCCAATAAACTACGATAGTTTAAACTGCGCGAGTGAAATACAGTAACTAACTCAGGCGAGCTCCACCGACCACTGCCGCTGCCTCGCAAATTGTTAACCACCGGTCAACTATGAAATATAGTTAGTTTCAGTTTAAAATTACAATTCGTGTCGTTAAAGTGCACGTATCGTGTTTAAAACTTTGACAGCCTTTTCCATTAGATGTTTGGGTAAAAGCAGCCTTATCTAATAATGACTTGATTGGCGCAGTAGCGCGGTGATCTGCCTTTAGCAAAAGGGTCGTAAATTCTATTCCCGTTTCTTCGTCAACTTAGAAAACGATCTTTTTAAATTACATGGATTTTAGGCGTGCTAAGGAGATGCATGTGTAAAAAAAATCAGATGTCTGGTTTTCGGTTCTCGTAACAAAATGATGTTAATTTTAAGATTGGGTGTTATTTATCACAATTTAATTACTATAAATTGATAAGGTGTTATTGAAATAACGGAAAATCTTTCAGGGGATAATTCTAGTGCTCCAATAGAAAAAAAAATACACTAACGTTATACACAAATCAATCATAGTTTAGTTCGACTCTCGCGCCGGTGTAAGGACCAAAAGGTTTGACAATATAATTGACAAATTTACCCTGGTTCGCTCGGTTGTTAAAACTAACAATTAATAATTGTGTAGACAACTTTTAAAAAAATTTAATGAGAACTAAGGCTGTTTTACTAACTTAACTTCTGTTCGCTAGTATTATATTTAAAGTTTGTTAGTTAGTAGCAAGTTTTGTATGTATATTGTGTGTATATATACGGCACGTATAGATAGGTAGGTATAGGAACTAATAATGTAAACTTTTATTACATTATAATGTAGGCACTATGTGCTGTTGGTGTGCCTTAATAATAATAATTTAAAAAATAACTTCTAACGCGATTATGCATTAAACATCTAATTCTATCTGTTCACAATAAAATTAACCCGCCAATTACTCAGAGTGCAAAATTAAATTTAAAGCTCTTACACACGCGAACGCAGAGCTACGCGTGAACGGGTGTAAAATGATTACGGGCGAGTGTCAACAGAGATATTGCGAGTTATTGCCGCCTGCGACGCCTCACATTTATGGACGTGAAAGATTTACTGAACAGACATATTGAATAATAGTTTCGACTGGAGTGGATTTGACATGATATTTGATTTACCAACGTGAATAAATTGGTAAATCAAATATCAAAGATATATCCAGTGTGGGTCTTTTGTTACGAATTACTATTGATTGTCCTAAAATCACTTCGCTTAACACACAAGGCATATCATTGTTCGATGTGTTCATGTGTACCAATAGGTATGTCATGTTGTATGGTCATCTGTCATTCAGTTTCATTAGTTTTTTTAGTGTAAATCTATAAAAATGAAGTCTAAAACTCCACAATAATTAAATTAATTATAAAAACTATTGTCATTGTGTTAATACACGCACTAAATAAATGTTTACAGAATTTTCATCGGCTCATCAGATGTTGTTTCTCATAACATTACATACCTACATAACACAAAGGATTTCATACACGCTTTATTCTAAAAAAAAAGTATTTATTTGCTAATGCATTAAAAATTAAAAATGCGTTGTAAAAACATTTTTGAAAAGAAGTTTGTACTAATAACATCTGTCAGTCAGTTTTAATAAAAACAAGACAAAACCTTATCTTGATATAAAGGGTGTACAAAAGAATACGATACTCCTTAGAATCACGCGATCAGCTGGTCATATGCATCAACTTTTTCTATGAAAGTAACATCAAAATCGTGGAAGAAATGTTACATGCTCCATACAAACTTACGCGCTATCTTATTAAGTAAAAATAAATAACTTAAAACATACACTCAATAGAAATAAAACAGTTATAAATGGGACAGCTAATACAATATGCTAATTAAGTAAAAAAGGAATAAATAAACAAATTAAAACATACACTTAATAGAAACAAAAATTTAATTAAATCACCTCTTCTCTCCTCGTTATCCAAAAATAAATAAATTAAGGAATGTTATTAGTTTTAGTTTTGGTTTTGTAGTAGATAAGTTTTATAACTCTGTTAAAAGTGTAATAAATTATGGTTATTTACATGTAGCATTGTATAAGATAACATCATGTAGCATTATATTAGATATGTAAGAGCGGGGCCTCCTGACACAAGCATCAGTTGCTTAAAAGGATGGTCCCAACCACAGATTATTGTCAGATACTACATGAAAAGAAATAAATATTTTTCATTTTTATTTTCATTTTCATCTTGATAATAATAATATATAATAATGCTCCATACAAGCACCTGAAAAAAAATCTCGATTTAGAGGTTGCTCCCATAGTAAAAGTTGTTGTATATGAGCAGCTGATCACGTGGCTTAAGGAGTGTCCTATTATTTCGTACACCCTGTAGAATAGGTACCTTTTTATTTCCTAGAATTTATACAATATTAAAAACGTAAAATAAAATTACTACTTTTCAAAAATTACCAGTAAGCCTTAAGCCAGCCAGGCTCTTACACAACTTGCTGATAAGTTCTAGATAACCTATCTGGCACTTTTTTGACAGCTAATTGTATGGGTTATCTGTCAAAACAGTTGCCAGATAGATTATCTAGAACTTATCAGCAATTAAGTGATGTGTGTTAGAGTGTTTAATTACTTTTCATTACTTATAGTCGGAAAAGGTCTGAAGTTGCCTGAGGAGTGGATTGAAAGTAATACTTTTCAGCCCTAGGGAAAATCGTTTCAAATGACAGCTGTCAAATTATTTTAAAAAAACTGTTTTTACATTTTTATTGAACCATGTTCCAACTTTCTATACAGCCATTCAATAATAACAGCGCCATGTAAAATTTAATGAACTTAAAGATAAGTACTAGCTAATTAAAAAAATATTTTGAAGGACCTTATTACAAGTAATTTACTTTCAACTATTTTTATAAAATGACATAGATTTGGGAAAAATATTTACCGTTTTTGCAATGATTAAAATGAAAAATTATGGCTGAACTGGCCAGCTACAGAAAAAAATAGGCGGGAAAGCGGCAATCCGATCTTCATTTGTTTTTTCGAGTTGTAGAAGAAAAGTACCCGGGTTAAAGACTTATTTAGTCCCTCGAACTATTGGCGCCCTCGCTACGGTCGGGCGCCAAACCCCGTCTTGGTACTAAATAAGTTACTTTCACCCCTAGGGTAACAATCTACTATTACATATTTACAATCCCAAAATCATTAAAAGTCATTTAATTCCACGTTTCATACATTTAACGTTAGCATTCATGCGGCCCACACGATTCGAAAATAATCAGCGAAATTGAACTTTTTCGGCTTTGTCCGTCCGGCCATGTATAATCTATTTTAAACAAACGCATCAATGGGACAGGTTAATTGGAAAGTGATGAATTTTACCGGCTTTTGTTTCGGTTGGACAGACGGACGGAATTGTTTTACGTATTGTATTTGAGGACGTTTTTGTTGTGTTTATAATATTTGATTTAAATAGTATACCCGGTGGACTTATGACCTAAATAAATCGGTTATGATATAATTCGTAGAAGTAGATAGATGCTTTTTAAGAAAAATGTTATTAATGTAGTAATTTGAGGACATTGCGGACTTATAATTTTTTTTACAGTACAGTTTATGCAGTTATTAAGTGATTTCTGGACATTTATAAGGCAAATTCCGCTTTAACCGCTATAAGGCCGAATCCTGACGAGTGAGGTTATGTATCCAGCAAGACGGAACACACTTTGAGCTACTCCTCTGAATTAGTTAATTAGACTCGAAAATCAGAAACTTTATTAAGGTTTTCCAAAAGTTTAAAACGACACCTGTTTTTATTATTATTGTAAACAAGCTGTCCCAGCGAACTTCTTATTCTGCTATTCGGGGCGGAGACAAATTTAACAAATCAAAGATCATAAAAATCGGTGTAGCCGTTCTCAACTTATAAATGGTGTAACTAACCCGACTTTGTTTTATTTAAACACACTAGCTGTCCCGGCGAACTTCGTACCACCCCTTCATAAATTTATTTTTCGGGAACTTTTCCGTGTTTTTATAGTTAGTCTGCTATTCGGGGCGGAGATAAATTCAACAAATCAAACATCATAAAAATTGGTTTAGCCGTTCTGGACTTATAAATGGTGTAACTAACCCGACTTTGTTTTATATATATAGATATTCAAGTAGTATTTAAGGTTGTTGTCATTTCTCTCTCTCATGAGGTAAGAATGTAAATAACTTTCTGGGAAGTCTACTCTTTAGTTTTATGTTTTGAGGGTTGCGTTGCAATGATGATTAGTATATTTTTAATCCATTTTTAGGGTTCCGTATCTCAAAAGAAAAAAACAGAACCTTTATAGGATCACTTTGTTGTCCGTCTGTCCGTCTGTCAGTCTGTCAATGCCCTTTATCTCGGAAACGCGTGGAGGTACCGAGTTATAATTTATTCGGTATACTTGACCTAAGTATACCGGATAAATTATAACTCGGTACCTACAGTATCTTTAAGCTGTGAAAAATCAAACTGCCATGTTAATGTAAAGAAAACAGATGTTTATGCCGCAAAAAAATATTCTTCGACACTCTCAATGGAATTAAAATTATTAAGGTACTTCCCGTTGACTTAGAATAATAGAATCTGGCAAAAAGCAATGCCTTATAGCACAAGTGAAGGCAAAAAACTAAAAACCGAAAATTTTTAGTTACATAAAAAAAGTTCTTTTAACAAACTCCGAAAATCGGTAAATATCTTCGAGACTCGATTTTCGTTATAGACGAATTATTTAAATAGCTATAAGTTGGCACAGAACCTTCAGTGCGCGAGTTCGACTCGCACTTGGCCGGTTTTTTGTTGTTGCGTCAAACAGCTATTTCAGATATTGCCAATACTCTCTCTTTACAAGGGACCTTTTAACCCCGTTTTTGGCTATACCCATTTGCAACACCTGTATAATATGATTCTTGCACATTCTATAACACAAATTAAGTATTTATAGACTAAGAGACTAAGAAAACTAAGATAGTGCCACTTATTTTTCTAAAGGCACACACAATCAACCCCCTATCCTGTTAGATTATTCAACCGTGCTGGAGGGGATTCGATTTCAAGCTTGTTAACGCATTGCTGACGTCAGAGCTCGTACTAATAATCCGCTCATGATTTACTTTGATTATACCGACGTGAACACGACAGAACACGGCAGACTAAATAATGAGCTTGCATTATAGTTTGCTTAGACAATATAAAAAATAAGTTACATTTCTGTACTGATTTGACGATTACGAGAACTTGGCATCCGTTAGATTTCTTCTCTAAAATTAAAGTAAATTAATGGTTATTAAAAATGATGAAGAGATCTCTTTATCAAAATTTGCACGTCGCTGGCGATAGAATATGTTGGTAAATATTATTTTAAGAACACTGTGTAACCATATTCTGGCAAATAAATGATTTTATTTATTTAAATTTACTTATTTATTTCAATTTCAATTATTTTGCGAGAGAGAAGTCAAAAACCGTGTATCTCCTTCCTATTGGACAGAGGCCCAATTCTCGTAATTTAACAATGTTCGCAATCCAGTGTCAATACACTCCCAGTAACATTCATTTCATTATTCAACATCGTTCGTCCACTGCTGAAAAAAGGCCTCCCCCAATGACTTATCATCGAGGGGGGATTGCCAATACTTACCACGCTTAACGGGCGAGTTGGCGAGCGCAGTTTTTATAAGATTTCGCACAAAGACGCTGCAGTTCGTCTCGTGATACAGGAATTAGTCGCCTCATACGATACGCCTCCTGTTGGCGGTGGGGAAGTGTATTCTTTACGGCCGTTCCCACACGGCATCACACGACCACTTGCTTCTTGTGGGATTCGAACCCACCATCCGGATCTGAAGCGTATCTAGCTTATACATCAAGGCAGTCGTCGAATTATATTACTAGAAAAAGTTTGTAAATTTCAAAATTTCTTAGGTTTTTTTAAACTGGTCTACACCACTAACTAAATATGATTTACGGCTGCTAAAATAACATTTTCATTAAAAAATAGTCACATAAATAAAATCAATATATCTGTTAAGACTTTTGGACCGTAGGGACCGAGTGCAAAATTACTTTTCGGAAAAATTGTTCCAAAATTAATTTCGATTACAGAAAATGAAAATGCTGGCTCGTTCCTCGCTCAAAGGCTTAGTATAGCCATTCAGCGTAGGAACGCTGCTAGCATTCTCGCCTCTTTGCCTCATCGACACGCTTTTATTTTTGAGTAGGTAGCTTTTAGTTTTAGGTTAGTTTATTTTTGTGTTATTAGAATTTTAATTGTTATTTTGTATATTCGAATAAATATATATATATATATATTTAAATGTATCTACCTCATTCGGTTATGGTTGGTCAAACTCAGTCTTATTTGAAAAGTCATTTTTTTACAGCCGTACTGAAACACTCATAAAATCTTTGAATAGCCATAAACTAAATAGACCGAGCATAAGCCAATTTATCTCCTAGATTTTTGAACTCAAAGAACAAATTTCAATAAAAACGTAGACACAGCAATCGGAATTAATTCCATTCTCGTGCTAAACAGTTCCTATCCGTCAATGGAACTAATGCCGCCATTACCGAGACAAATCTGCAGGCCGCGACGAGTGTGTATTCCGGCGCCGCGAATTAGCGTTAATGTGGGTAGTTTGCCACCGTGATGGAGCGGCCATTTTATGCTAGTTTATAGGTACATTGCTATGGATATAATCTTTGTTGGTTATCTTATTTAATTTGCCATTGGGATAGCGTTTAAATCAAAATTCATCTTTTTCTTAATCTTTCTTAACTAAATTGCCTCGGGTCTGTGTCGTGAGGACACTTCTGCTACAATAATTCACTGTCTGGTACCTCGATGTTAAAATAGATAGATAGATACTATTTACACCACACAAAAGAAACAAATCAAAGGAAAAGAAATACATTAAGAATAGCACAATTAAGTCGGTCTCATCGCTAGAAGCGATCTCTTTCAGACAACCTTTAGGTACAGTTGAATTAAAATTGAAAGATCGACGATGACGACAATATCAACGATGTTAATAATTTCTTATTTAGTGTTGTCTTGCGCATATTTATCTAACTGTTTATAATTTTGATTTTTATCTGTGTTTTTGTGACAGGGTTAACGTTTAAGTACAATCTCATTTTTCTCTTAATCTTTCCTTTCATTATTAAGTAAGTATCTCAGGTAAAAAAAATTGTTGCCTAGTTCTTCATAGCACAAGTATGTTAATTCTTCTTCTTTCGTCTTCGGCACTATGAAAATTGGTGTTTTGTTTAGCATATTATATCTATGCTAATACTAAAAAAGGACAAAGTTTGTTTGGATATACAGAGAAGGGACGAAGGGGGACAATTTTGTATGGAAAAGTTATATTTTTAGATTTGTGAATAAAAACATTTTTTTACGCGAAGATGATGTTGTTATCATCATCTTCACGACAATAATCATAGGTTTTGTTTTTCGTTTTGCAACTTTGGTCCCATAGTAAACCTGTTTACCTTAATAGACAGAACATGTTAAAGTGACTCTCTCGTTCAACCTGACACCATACCAGATATAATTAACATAAGACGAAACACCCCATGTTACCAATGTAATACCCCAAAAAATAAACTCGGCTACAGTAAAAAGGAGTTTTCCATAAATACGTAATGGAGGCCGACTCCCGCTACACTATTCGTGGGGCGTCCAAGAATCCCTTTCATCTTATATTGCGTGTCCGCGGCTCGCGCTGATCTGAGATGAGAGGCGACTAGTGGAATATACGGGAGAGAATTATGTCGAGCCATGTATTTTTTTTAAAACTTATTATTTTGCTGGGCAAAGGTCTCTATAATGTCTTTACCAATATCTCTACAACTATGCATGTCCAAGACTAGCTTTTGCCATTCACGTGTATTTTTTTATGTCCCTTCAGCTGAATCTACTCTTACCTTTTACATTTGGTTATATCTTTTCCTTGGTAGATTTATTTTAAGTACTCTTTAATGGTACTCCGTAGCTGCTAAGGCAGAAAGATTTTCGAATTGAGACTATAAAAGTTGGTAAAAGAAATATTTCGTAGCTTCGTAATATCTAGAAGTAGACAGGCATTTACAATACCTACTTATAAATATGAATATGAATATAATACATAAAAAATCATTTTTTGCCTTTCAAGCCCAGTATAATATTGAATCATCTTTGTTAAAAGTGCTTACAATAATATTTTTATTAAGGGCGTCTCTCAAACAAAATCAAACACAGCACACAGGAAAATGTTCATCCATATCAGATTTTATTAAATTTTATCCCATACCCCATCCGCGGAAACATGGCGTTGCACAAAAATATGCTATCAAAATAATTTAACGCCCACGATTCCTACGAACAAGTAGCAACAATTTCTTTCACGTATGTTTTCTCAAGATGAACATAAAGCAAAACGCGCTCTTAGGTGCCTAATAGAAATTCCACACGCATGCAGCCGATGTGCGAAGACCCTAATATCATCATACAACGAGGATAGTTTCATTCTGGCCCTTTGGAAAGATATGATCCTGTCGTGTATTATGTACGGCACTAACTTATATTGGATTTGTACTCGTAACACGAAGCGTAGTTTGTTATAAGAAATATGAGGAGATGAAATTATGTGCAATAGTAATATTGACCTTTTGTTAATGTTTGGTAATGTCTAGCCCTTGCCGCAAATTGGCCACACGCGACAGCTACTAACGCCGCCGCAAGAAGCACCGCCACAAACGTCGCCACTTGAAGCTACAAGCTGGCGGCGTTTTTGGCCACGGGACACGGTTGTCGCCAGTGATCGCTATTTCAAGCGGCTTTTGTAGCGGCGCTACTTATGGCAGCGTTTATAACAATTACACTGACCATATAGGTACTAAGATTCAGGAGACACAGCACAGCATAGAGATTTTATTTTTTCTGTTACTATTAACAAAAAAAATAAAAAAATAAAAAATAGAAACGGCCTAATATCCAGGTTGAGGGTAAGTGCTTAGTGCGTGTGACTAGGGCATGGATACTCAGACTTAAGGTCATCTCTTCAAACGATCTTTATACCCCCAGACCATATGTGGATCTGAAAACTATCCTGTTTTCACAATGGCAGTAGCGTGCCAGTACATTACATTTAGGACAACCATTAGCGCATTAACCAGCATTACTTCAACCTTATTTACTTTATACTTTTAAAAGTAGAAATAACACTGCTTAGATACTGTTTAGAGTTCATGGTTTTTAAAATAGACAGCAAACTGACTTCATCGATCGATTCCATCTATACGTAACCAGTTACTAGCTCCAAAATGTTAATTCAGAAGTTACTAACATTTGTGAAACATTATCATAGAATCAAATGAAAGCAACGAATCACTGTTGTAACAAAAAGTTAGAATATTATATTTTATCCGCCACGAATATGCTTTTTTAAACTACCAAATCAACTTATTCTACCATTTGGTGTCTGAAAATTGGATTTCCAAAATATGTTAGTAGAATTCACAAGACGCTAATCCAATAGCAATACCCTAAATTTCAGATAAACCGGCTTGCATCCGATTCGACACGTATTAGTTTGCCAAATTCTGTTATCAATAACGGTGTCAAACTCGTATTTCATCGAAATACTGATCCCGTGCTACGGAAACGTCTGATTTGAATTTACTGACCATACATGCATTTAGTCTTCGAGAGCACTCAAGCAAACCACAACTTTATCACAATCTATTAAATGCCATATTCGCATTGATGAACATATTTCGTGAGACAAGCTACACCATACTAGGAAAATTGTATCTTAACTTCCAAATCATAGAACTGAAAGTCGATTGGAATACTTTTGCAAAGATTGTTACAATATGGTGTCGTGTGACCTCTTGCGACAAGTCCGTAAAGGTTTCTTGAAATGATAATAAAGTATGTTTCTAGACCCTTTGACTTTTTTGGATTTTCAACTATTCGGGCGAGCATTGGAGATGTAATCATCTTGCTCAAACGATTTGACCTTCAATTAAATATATTATTTAGTGACAGTATAGTAGGTATTTAAATCCTAGAAAAACTTCTACAAATTTTACGATTCCACACACAAAAGCTTTATAAAATATTCATTAAATTACAGTCTAACTTGTAAAAGAAAACGCCGAAATACAACCGTTCGAAGTCAATGCTCTCATTGGTTTTGAACCGTTTGATAATTGCACAAGGTTCAATAATTTATAGTGGCAACATTTCTGCCAATGCCAGCATATGGTGCAAATCAATCCATTTTGAATTATGTATATAAAATGCAAAATGTTGAGATTTATTTGTCTCCTACTTCCAAACAGTATAAACTAGCTTAAACACGAGCTAGATAATAAATACCAACATTTGCCAGAACAGCCTTTTACTCCAGGGACAATAAATACCAGAACAGCCCTGCCCACAGGAACACGTATTCTTAGTGTATGGCTACTTTGTTCCTCATTATTCTTATTGCACATTTTATTGGCTGCACTCCGCCGCTCCGACTTATATTTATTCAAAGCGAAGACGGAAGAGGGAGGCTCTCACAGCACTTTATTACAGAACATCGGGGCGGTCAGTAAACTTGTAGTATTTCTACTTCTTGGGTTTTCCTGTAAACATGTTTTGGAATACTTTTGGCAAGTAAATAAGATTGCTTGGGAGGAACTGTTTATTTGATGTTTCTTTTTTAGACATGGTTGTAGCAGAAAAATTGCATAAAAAGTTACTTATGATTACAACTTATTCATGGAAGCTCGTTTCAACTGAAACACGACAGTCTGTTTAACTAAGCCAATGTTTCATATAGAGTCTCTCAATAAAAACCGATCGTATAATCCTCAAGGATCAGCGAATAAACCGAAGATATTAACAGGTAAAGAAGACATTGAATTCAAATATGTTAGACGTGAAAACAGCTAAATAGGTAGTTATAGAACAATAATACAAATTGCCATGGAGCTTACTTGAACCAAACAATTAATATTTGAAGACGGCCATTATAATGCCAGAAAAAATAAGATAAATACACAATAAAGGTAGGCAATGACAAATGGACATATTTTATACACATAGAATACTACAATCTTATCTAGACTAACATCCAAATTACTTATTACAAATTCAAGAAAAATTTTGATGACATGATTCTGTATGATGACAAATTTTTTTCGTTCGTGATTTAAAAAATCATGGTAAAATTTATTTACGGAATACTGCAGTTAAGTACTGTAAAAAACAAAACGCTTTTTGATTCCAAAATGTTTTAAAGATATTATAATAATTGTGGCCTTATGTCGATCACAATCCTAAAGATAAGCGAGAAAGCAACTCGGTTATTACATAGTCAATTGAAAGTAATTTATACATAACGTATTTAAATAATGAAACCAGATAGCTAAAGAAAATTAATTCCTCCACTCAAGTTGAAATTGGTTCTATATTTCGAGACAACAGTTAAGTGTTTTTAACTCAAATACGAATTACCTTCAGTACTAATAAATCTATTTATTTTTGTAAATAATCCATTAACGGCACATTACTGTATAATGACATAAGTATTGTATAGGTAAGCTACACTCAGTAAACCAATAAATCAACTAGTATTTTAGTAAATGGAGCTGAAATTTCAATTTACTTAGTGTCCAAATTAAGAATTTACTATCATTTAAACCCGTTTTGAGTCACTATCAATTATATTCCTTGTAAAATCTCAAATTGAACTACTTTCCTAAGTAGCGGGACCTTTGACAACTTGTCGTAAGGAATCTAATTCTCCTCGCAAAGTCAAATTCATTATGTAGCCCTATTAAGATCGTATACAAGTTCACAAAGAGAACTCATTTCTACGCCATTCAACTCATCAGAGGAACTTTCAACAGGACATTATAGTAACGGCTGAGCCTTTTAAGGGCGAACGCACACTTAAGCTTTGCGAAAATGATGAAGATAGGAAATAAAAATTACATTATATATTTAATAAATTTCAAAGAAATATGTGATGTCTGTACAATAAAAACATTTTAAACTAATTAATGAAACTGACGGCCGATGAGGCAGAAAGGTTCTGAAATGGAGGTCACGTACTGGCAAGCGTAGCGTAGGATCCACCTACACGGTGAACAGACGACCTGGTAAAGGTTGCAGGAAGCCGCTGAATGCGGGCCGCTTCCAACCGGTTAATCTGGAAGTCGTTGGGGGAGGGCTATGTTCAGCAGTGGACGTCTTGTGGCTGAAATGATAATGATGATGATGAAACTATACATTAATGTATATAGCAATAATTGGCATCAAAATCACCCTAAACCCAAACAAGACACAAAAAAATAAGTTTTTACAATCACACCAACAGCAACAGAATCTAAGCAGTGTTGTACCCACTTACTCCTACCAGGCGTTATAGCACCGTTAAAATAAGTTCGGAATACCCTTAAATAAATAATTAAAATATCAAGAAGTTGTTTACTGTTCCTTGTATTTTCTCTTCGTTACGAATCAAGCTGTGATTAAGTGTGTTGGATATCGCATATTTGCTTAATTTTGTTCGTTTTTTATCACTTTGAATTCTGTTATTCAGATTTGTGCAAATATGTCTATAAGGTAAGATATTTTATAAACTTGCTGGTAATACCTCAGATTTTAGCTACAAAACTATAAACATATTCTTGAAAAACTTTACATTTTTGAGACTTTTTGTGACAAATTATGGTCGGTGTTTTAACACCTGGTCGCATAATTGACGTCTAACCTGTATACTTATTAAAATTTAAGCCACGATATAAAAGACCGCTGAGACATCACGAAATTATGGACGAATTAGAACACATTGACGACGATGCTCAGATACCAAATTATATAGCAATTTTACCACCAGAAAATGGTAATGCAGAAGTAACGGATGAAGATTCTGATAAATAAGACCACGTCAGCCTACAAAATCTTCCATGTTAGTCTTCAAATTCATGATAATGTGGTTCCATTTACCTAACTGTAATTATAACGTGTAAGTTTTCTATTGATATTTTTCGTGAACTTCCAGGTTCCCAAGGTTAGAGCTTTGGAGCCAAGGCAGAAGTACAGTATGAGAAGTCTTCTTCAGATGAAGAGGATAAGTGTTAAGAGTTTCAGCAGTATCTGGGTTAAACAAAAAACTTAATACAGAAACAAAAATACTGTTAAATGGGAACTTTTCGACAATTAAAGGTAAAGCAAAGTTATGCGATATGCTGCGGTAGCGGATGGAATTATAGTTGAGAATACCATCCGCAATCCTTAAGATGAGGCACGTTTTGTAAAACCGCTGCCTTTCTGGACCCATCCGAAGCACAAGAAACCTATTTGGCAGCAGAAATAAACAAGACTATGGTATTTGACCTGTGCTTTACAGGTAACCTTGCCTGTATAAGGTCCTTGCTCAAAGCTCCCTCGTGACTTGGATTTTAAGATTTTGTCCAAAATTCCTTTTTGACTAGACTCACATTACATAAGATTTGATTTATAAAATGGATTCAGTTTTTTAGATCCATATTTTCATTTCATAGTTTTTAATTTATCACGAAGGGTACACAAAATACTTGGTTTTTATAATAACAGAAACTTCAATATCGAGTTTATTATCAAACTGTTAGTAAAATAATATACGCCAATGTGCGTTTAGCTTTATCTAGCGGCGTTTGCGATACACCTAGAGTACAAGCTATGGAATCCGGGAACTCATTAAAAGTAAAGGCCTCGTCCTCGCAGACGGCGCCGGGTAAATTTATTATACACAGGGGCGTGTGCTGATGCATGTAACGTCACGTTATTAGCGCCTTGTGTTTATGTACAATCATATTTATACAAATAGGTAGGGATTTATTATCAAAATTGATTAAATTAATGTTAACTTTGATCTGTTCCCTCTCAAATGACACTATCTAAATTAATTTAGTTTTTAGCCTCAGCCTATTGATTTACAACCTATTGAAATTGAAATTTAATGTAAACCTGGAATTCAATATTATCATTGTAACATTATACTTACACATTACAATTTAAGGGACTTACTTGAAATATAAACCATAACTTTTACTTATTTGTAAGTTTAGTAGTTACTTGTACTTTACAAGATAATGTAACTTTTAAGCCAATTCACCGTGTATAAATATAACAGTTTGTTTAAGGTTGATATATTCAGCAAAGTATTTTAATATGGATCAAAATATTAGGCTTTAGGGGAGGTTTGTAAGTGGCATTATTCAAATTAGTGATCCTATATTAGTCAATTTCACCAATCTAATCAAATGCTACAAGTATTCAATCAAAGAGATTAAATCATTACTGAGAAGTGTACGCACTAACAGTATGTCAAATAAAATAATCATTAACTTTCTACTATCGTTCTAAACACATAGGTGCTTAGAAAGATGCATTTATAGATGGGTGAAAAGCGTAATACCTGTACTGATACCGATATTGGTTCATTTCAATATGAGTATTGTGGACGGAATTTGTTACAAAAAGAAAATCACGCCTTATTGTCATGATGCCCGTCAGTTCCGAACTCCCTTAAAAAACAGAAAAACTTTCAGCGGACTTTGTACGGTGTAGTAAACTAAGTATACGGTAGTATAGTAAGTTTGCCTAGGCTACACTAGTAGCGCTAGACTAAGTATGACATGTCTCACGAGCTCAGCTCAAAAAGCTTGACAGAATATCATTACTTATATGTTTAACGCGTGAAAGTACGCTTCAGATATAATTAGGTTAAATTTTTTCACTTTTAAGCTCCTAATGTTAACTAAATTTAAATTTAAACAAGTGCCTTGTTTTGTGATAAAACGCCAGTTTTCGTTAAAACTTCAAATTTAATCCGGGAAGGCAGGTAATAATGGGGCAGATTTGTCCATGAATATTAGATCCTTTTTATGTCACACTAGTATTAGGAATTGCCTGCGATTTTGCTCGTATGATACATATTAGAAATCAAATTCCGTCTTACTCTTTGTCTACGTTGTATAAGAAACCTTGCAATATTTCAGCTTTCCAAGTCAAAGGTTTCGGCTCGTCGTCAAAGTTAGTAAGTGCGTCAAAATGTTGTGACGACGTTAAAGCTGTATATATAATATAAAACGTATCATTAATTTCATAACCTACTTAATCATAACTCATAACACATTTCATTTCCACTCAAAGTTAAAATCCAATCTCTTATATCATCGCCGCTGAAATTAGATTTTCTAGTGTAAAGTTTCAAAGTAATAGAGGCCAATATTTCGAGGCGGAGTGTTCGTACATTAAGTGATTACGTGCGGATATGCCGCGGCACTTTAGATCCGTATCCGACGTATCACTTTCATGTTTCGGATACGTGCTCGCGTCACGGTTACTCGCGTCTCTAATTTGGCGTCTTAAAAGATGTTACCTATATGATAGTAGATATAGTCATGTATGTTAGTTACAACATAAATTTTGAAGATGATAAACTGTTACATCAAATTAGAGAACGTTTTTTTGTTATTTTAACAAAATTAAATTTAAACAACAAAGTTTGAAGATTGTGTAAGAGATGTTATGACTAATAACTGAGCCGATGAATTGATGAAGATTGACTCGGATACATGGAAAGCAAAACATACTACACCGATGCCAGGTGACTTAAGAGCAGGGCAAGCGAATGACAAAATGAAGATTACTTACTTCTGAAAAGCGGCTCAGCACCAAATACAGAAATACCAACAAAAAAAAAACTACAAAAAATATTCTTATGGACTAACAAATGTTTGGTACTGTAGTGACGTAAAGTAGCTGATATAGCCCAACGGATTAGCAAGCTGAAGTGGCAGTGCGCGGGGAACATAGTACGCAGAACTGACGGCCGATGGGGCAGAAAGGTTTTGGAATGGAGGCCACGTACCGGCAAGCGCAGCGTAGGACGTCCACCCACAAGTTAAACAGACGACTTGGTAATGATTGCAGGAAGCCGCTTCCAACCAGCCAATCTGGAAATCACTAGGGGAGGCCTATATTCAGCAGTGGATGTCCTGTGGCTAAAATGATGATGAAAATATGAACCATCTTAAGAAGCACCCACTATTTTACTAGTTTCAAATTTAAATACAAACTGACCAGTACTATTACTAGAATTATAATTTCATCATCATGATTATCATTTCAGCCATAGGACGTCCACTGCTGAACATAGGCCTCCCCCATTGACTTCCAGATTGGCCGGTTGGAAGCGGCCTGCATCCAGCGTCTTCCTGCAACCCTTACCAGGTCGCATTCGGGAAACTACACCACGTTTTCTCGTCCAAAATACCTCAGTGTCTCAAGACGAAATTCATCAACCAGTGTGTGTTACCAGTGATGACATATGGAACTGAAACGTGGCCTCTCACTATGGGCCTCATAAGAAAGCTCAAGGTCGCACAGCGTGCTATGGAAAGGGCTATGCTCGGTGTTTTCTTGCAAGATCGAATCAGAAATGAGGAGATCCGTAAACGAACAAAAGTCGCTGACAAAGCCCAACGGATTGCAAGCAAGCTGAAGTAGCAGTGGGCGGGGCACATAGCACGTAGAATTATAATTTAAAATGAAATGATATTTAAACTGCACAGAAAAGTGATAACAAATTACATCCGTTGTGAAATTAAATTGTTTATGATCGTATGAATAACCTAATCACGAACATTTCTCTAACAAAAAAGCTTTATAGTCAGTCATTAGCCCGGGAATATGTTTACATACACAATTCTCATAATTGTCTACGTATCATAAACTGAGTCTGGATTAGGGCTGCCTCTACTCAGACAGTTTCAAGCGATAGAGTCTTATATCTATAATATTATAAAGCTGAAGAGTTTGTTTGCTTGGTTGAATTGAATTAAATTGAATTGAAAAATTAGATAGTTCATTTATTAGTAATTGTTCTGGTCAAAGTTTATTAAAAATAACTGTTACTTGTTAACTAAAAATATTATTTTTCACTAAGAACTAAGTACATTTAAAAAAGTCAAACAAGAGTCGCAGTAATTGAGACCGAGTAGTAGATAGATACATAGAATTTTTACTTGCGCGCCACACAAAGCATTTAAGCAGTCTTATCGCTATAAGCAATTTCTTTCAGACAAATTTCAGGTAGAGAATAGTTGAATGAAAACTAAGAAGGTGGTAGAGTCCTAACATTATTTGAAAAGAGTATTTATTTTGAAAATCAAATAACATAGCTTGTTAAAACACTATTCAAATTTGCATAAATAAATAAACAGATAATAATATTTTATTATTATAATGGCCTCTATCAAGCAAACAAGTCTGTGCCTTTCTAGAAACAGGGTTACGAGGCAGATCTAGATGAATTAAAGACAATAGTCTGGAGTTAGTGCTGATTAATTGACTCGCATTTATGTTGAGTAGGGTGCTAACAAAATGGTCTGGTTTAGAGAGGTTGGTACCTAAGCAGTTATTTAAATAATGTTAGCTTCTACTGCGTCTTTATTTGCATGGACTATATTAGACAAGGAGAAAAATATAAACATTCCACTAAAACACAAAAATATAATAAAGTTTTACTAATAAGTGATATTAATGTTTACATTTGTGCCAAATTTCAGCTATTCAGCATTTGATAAATTAACAAACATCCAAGTCCCAACTTTCACATTTATAATATAAGTAACCTAACAGATATAGATAATTTAACTTTTGTGAGTCTATGTACAGAAATCATATTTTTTATCATCATCATCATCATTTCAGCCATAGGACGTCCACTGCTAAAGATATCCCCCATTGATTCTCAGATTTTATAAATTAGAATGTTTATGATGGTATAAATAACCTAAAATTAATAAAGATAAAAATTTGAGAACGCGGGCGTGGGTCAAATCATAAAAAATTTTACCAGCGACCCAGGCTACAGAGTATTTCGTTTTGTTTTGAAGAGCCAGCCGAAACATCTTTTTCACATTAATTTTTCTTCTTAAATACCTACGCGTGAATGGGCTCCGTGAAATGCGATGCTTGAATCTACTGTTAAAATTGTATGGAATTTAAATATTAAGTTTCAAATTGAATTAAATTAATCTTATTTCTCAACCCTGTTGAGTGGTACACAAGATATAATTAGCGGAGTGTACATCGTAAAACACGGGTGCTATCACCGACCGATCTGAAGCGAGCAATTACACAAGATTGCGTTTTATAACGTCCGCACAAATCGCTGTAAAATCCTTCAGCGAGTTACTTAAGTGATTACTGTTATTGCAAAGCTCTCTGTCTCTAGTTACTGATTAGTCAACCTTTTAGAACGTTTAACGTGTAATAATTATGTTAAATTTTTTGCATAGTATGACTGATTGAATGTTAAGTGTCATTTTAAGTACTAATCAATTAATTTAAAATCAAGTTAATATTGTATTTCGTATGCCATACTATGATGAAATGTGTGATCTTAAACTAATTTAACATTCTTGTTCCACTTTTAAGCGAAATATATTATTCTGATTCAGATAAAAATGTTTAGTTATATTTTACGATATTGTTATGCTTAAAAAACTAAAGGCTGTCTAAAACTAAGGTATGCCTATATACGTCCCACTGCAGGGCACAGGACTTACCTCAACTATGAGGTGGTTTTGTTGGGCCATACTCCACGACGCTGGCCCAGTGCAGATTGGTAGAGGGGTGTAGTAACCTCATTCTTACTCTCAGATGTAGGTAATCAAGTAGCCTTAAGGCTTAAGGACTAGTATCAAAGGGATATTAGCCGGGACTAACAATTAACGTGCCTGCCGGAGCACGGAGATGCTTATTATAAATATCACTAAATATGATCGGAATGGTCACCCATCCACTCACAACCTCGGAGTGGGTTGCTTAGCTTCGGTAATTACTACCAAAGCGCTGCTGAAAGGCTGGCTAAAATATAAATAAATTTTAGGGACTCTACTAAATGGATTGGTTAACCGGCCAATGTGTATAGACGCCTGAAATTATTTTTCATATTTGAAACATTTTTCTTTGGTAAACTTGTTAATTCTCTGTAATAGATTAACCAAATCCTGAATTTGGCTTAACCTTTTTGTTACGTATAGATGAATAGTGAGTTCTTCAAATGTCTACTTTTTTTTTGTTTGTATAACCAAAAACCAACATGTTTTTATTGTTTGCGAAGGTTCTATATAATGTTTTAGTTAAGTTAGTATTCCGATCTACGCTGCAGACTACAGCGGCTTAAGAACAACGACTATATTTTAGCCGACTTTAGAAGCATTACTGGTTCGTATGTATTTGTATAAAATACGTTCCGAGCTACGCGGTCATCTTCAGTCCTTATAATGCTTGCTTTAAGCACAAATAATATTGAAAAATTAATTAATATTAGGCAACATCACATACATTGCTCTGACATAGGTTTTAAAGAATAAGAAGGAAGGAAAAACATAGTTGTGTTCGTTTGGTCTAATCCCATCTTTAGGCTGGTTTTCCACCAGAGCTAAGCAAGCAAAAAGTTGTTTACCTCGCATAGCTCTGATGAAAACGCAACCCTAAAAATATTTAACTACCTACACTGCTAAGTAAAAGACCGATCTATCCTTACTAATTAAAGTACACATTAAAAAGTGTGTCCTAGTGCACAGACATCTTACAATTCTACGTCAACCATATCCAATAATATTCATCTTCTGACTTTATCCTTAGAGCAAAACCTATTGAATTAAAGTTATAGTGATCTTCCTTCCACCCTCAACCACTGCGTAGGCTGCGTACTTTTAAGTAAGAAGTAATTTAAGCATCAGTCTGTAAATTTTGTACAAGAATTTTTTTTAAATTTTAATTTTCTAAGCTAGAAATCAAAAGCAACGCACAAAGCTATGAAAGATGTGCAGGGATAAAAAGGTTTACTATTTGACATAAATATCCACAACATATTCCGTAGGGATGATGGTTCTGGCAGCGTGTTTATGTTGGACTGCCCTTCGACCTGTGACAGTCTGCGGTTGCCTTTTTGGCGTTTTCAGCTTCTTTCAATTGTAGGAGTAATACTACATGCTTTTATTTATTTATTACTTTAGTAGTAAAAGATGAAAAAGGTAAAAGGCAAAGGTCGCAGTAAGACGCTGGATGCAGGCCGCTTCCCACCGGCCAATCTGGAAGTCAATGGGAGAAGCCTATGTTCAGCAGTGGACGTCCTATGGCTGAAATAATGATGATAAGTAAAAGGTGAGTTTCATAACAGAACAGATTCAGGTCTTTGTTCAAGCAATATGAAAAATAATAAAATAATAATAAGTTCTGATGAATACCGCTTTAAGAGCCTGTTCAAGTGTGTCTCTTGTGTTTATTTAACTTTTTACGATACCTATGCAAGATCTACTTGTGAAAACTTTTTTAGCAAATGTATAGTTTAATTGGTTTGTTTATATGTGTTAAAAAACTGCTGTTTGTTTTCCTAATAAATAAAATAAAAAAATAAAAAAATAAAATAAAGAGTAATTTAAGCGTTGGTAAATGGTTTCTATGTTTGAAAGAGTACGGCGTCTACCCTTTCTATCCGCTGATGTACCCGAGATTCGTTCGTTCTGATTCGAACTTTCTGTTCGTGATTGGCATGGTCGGGTACAACCGGCTGGACAAGAGGTGCGATGGGGCGCTCGCGGTGTACGTGTGGCGGGTGCTGCGCCACCCGGAGGTGCTCGCGGAGCTGCGGCTGAGCGCGCCCGCGGGGTGCGTCTGCGCGCGGCAGCGTCGTCCTACGCTCAGCGTACCGAAAGCCATGTAAACTTGCTTAATTTTGCACCCTTGTCACATGCTACAAAGCTACTCAATGCCATATCTAAAGAAATTGACATTTTTCTCTATAGCAGGGCGAAGTTCACAGAAGTGTCAGCTTAGTTGAAAAAATGACCTAGTTTGTAAGTTTATTTAAAATGTTTAATTGTTTTCCTTGCAATGTTGTTTTGGAATTTACTGTAATGACGTTGTAAGTGTTTTAATAAATAAATTTAAATGTCATTCATCATCATCATCATCATTTCAGCCATAGGAAGTTTCAGTCACTCACACATCGGGGGGGGGGGTTGCCAATACTCGCCACCCTTGGCAGGCGGGTTGGCGAGCGCAGTTTTTTATAAGATTTCACACGCAGACGCTGCTGCCCGTTTTGTGATACAGGAATTAGTCGCCTCTTACGACACGCCTCCTGTTGGCGGTAGGGAAGTGTATTCTTTACGGCCGTCCCCACACGGCTAAATCTAAATATCATTAAATTTGTATATTAAGAGTATGCATCAGACATCAAACCAGTTGTGATGACCGTGATTTATATTTAAATGGTTGTCCGCAGTAAATCTCTATCTCGATCGATCTTGCTTCACGTTTTACTTTGCTCCATAATCTACTCGTGCACTACGTTTCATAGATTACAGTTTGATTTTGAGGTAAGGACTTTATATTCTAAGTTGCAGACAACGATTTGGTTTGCCAGGAGTGTATTTTGTGAATTGTCTATACCAAGAAGCAAACCAATGCCATATGGGCAAAGAAAATAACTGCTAATGTTTCTAATACAAAGTAAAAGAACCCACGTAAGTCTTCGAGTCAAAAGCAGAACCTATAAAAGCCAACAACCCTTTATAACCTCTTACATTTCACTGCTTTTGGTCGTAACGTTAAAAATATTGTTCCGTACCATTAACCAGTATTATAAAATCCTCTATAACAATGTTTCCTAGAAATAATTTTGCAAAGGAACCTGGTCATTTGCTAGTTAACAATGTAGAATGGTTTGCAAAAGTTTAGGGAAAAGAAGTCAGCTTGTACACTTCAAAAGAGACCTACGAATAATTTACAAAAATTAATAAGTAAATTTTATTAAAAAAAATAAAACCGACTTCAAAACACTAAAATTCTAAAAATAATCCTAACACTTAAGTACCTAATCAGTTACTTTTGGAGTCGGTGCCAGCCGATGAGAGATTCAATGTTTTTGTTTGCACCGACTCCAAAAGTAACTGATTAGGTACTTAAGTGTTAGGATTATTTTTAGAATTTTAGTGTTTTGAAGTCGGTTTTATTTTTTTTAATAAAATTTACTTATTTCATCAATTTTTAGTGATAAATCCTAATCTAACTGCTAAACACCTATTTCATCCCCTATTTTCCTACCCTTAGGGGTGATTTTTATTTTGTAAACTTTTAGCATATTATCTTTGAAGTATAAGCTATTCAATAAAACAAAAATCATCAAAATCGGCTCATATTTGACGAAGATAGGTAACAAGAACCACAACCAAAATACTATCTGGGTATATATTTGTTGATTTTCTCAAAAAGTTCTAAATCAATTTCGATAAAATTTATATGGGACCACCTCTGAAGTATGATCTACCAAACAAAAAAAGAATCATTAAAATCGATTCATAATTGGCGGAGTAATCGCGTAACAAATATACAAAAAAAAAAAAAAAAAACATACAGTCGAATTGAGAACCTCCTCGTTTTTTGAAGTCGGTTGAAAAGAATCCAGAACTTTTATGAGGTATCAAAAGTCAAAGAATGTACTTTATTGATAACTGAGTTCTAGAAGTAAAATAAATCAGAATTCAGTTGTTAAGATAAGATAAGATAACATTTATTACCAAGAATAAAATTACAATGATCTTAGGTACAAGTTTAACATAATCTGCCGTAGTTTGTAGGCGTAGAAATAATAAACACAATGTTAATTAAAAATAACAATTGATTTAAAAGACTAATTCAATTTATAATTCAAAATTATGTACTTAAATTGAGAATATTATTACTATGGTGACGACGACGACGACTATGGTATCTTTGTAGATAAATATTCGATTTCTCACACTCTTGACACTCTTAAATCAAGGCTTTTAATAAATACGTCCATACACATGAATGTATTGAATAAGCCCCGTTTTTTATTCAGTTTCCTTTGTTGTGATGAATGACAAGACACCTGACCAAATCATTTCGGGGCAGAATGCTATCTCCAAGTGTTACTAATAAGTGAAGAAGTGATCATACAGAAAATTTTAAAAAGGCGGTCAGCTTATAATTCGATGGCTTACCTAATTAGGCTGTAGTACAGGCCTGACTACCCATAAACGGAGACCCTGGATATTACGTGTAATGGATTGGGAACCCCATGTAATAGCGTTTAATATGGCATGATAATACCAGAGTTGCAAACTTATCATCATGAAAGGGACTATTTGTTTTAATGGGGAGTAGGTTTAATTTTAAGCCTCTTTATGTTGATAGAGTGTTTTTAGTTTCGGGCTCGCTCGTTTGTTGTAAACAATCTGGGTTTGAATTGGGTTTATCGGTTTTGTTACTGTTTACGACTATTGAGGAGTCGATGTATGAATTGACAAAGTTTTTGATTGATTTCATAATATTTAGTGATACTTAAAACATGTAGAAATGAAAAAAATATTAAAATAATACGACTTTATATTGATAATACAATAGTCATCATCATCATTTGCCTGCCCTGTTTCCAAGTCATCTGGGGTCGGCGCAGTATGTCTTTCTCTTCCTTCTTCTCCTTCTCTTTCTCGTCTTGTATTGATAATACAATAGTAAGCAATAAAATATAATGCAAATATTTTTGAGTCTACTTTTGAGTAGATTCAAATGAACACTGTATTAAATTGCAAAAAAATAAGTACATTGGACATGACCTGATGAGGAGAGAAGAGAAGCACGTAACGAGGAGAGTGATGGGTATGAGTATTGATGGGTGGAGAGATAGAGGACGACCTAAGAAGAGATGGATGGATTGTGTGAGGAGCGATATGACTGAGAAGGGAATGAATGATTCAATGAAGCGTCACCGGATTGCAAGGAAGAGAAAGACATACTGCGCTGACCCCAGATGACCTGGGAACAGGGCAGGCGAATGATAATGATGCATTGCATAATTCTAAACGTAG
The DNA here is from genome assembly GCA_963576865.1 of Anania hortulata. NCBI lineage: Eukaryota > Metazoa > Arthropoda > Insecta > Lepidoptera > Crambidae > Anania > Anania hortulata. The sequence goes on along the minus strand of OY756399.1, from coordinate 2,624,198 downwards.
ATACTCTCGTTAATATACAATATTATATCACATACAATTTACTACATACAAGTTACATGTCAGCTGCTGAGCTGTCAGACGAACGATCGAGTCGTCTGTTTCGGCCTTGTTGTTTATAGAAAATTAAATAGTTTTTGTCTATTAAATGTTGTAATTATGTAAAAATAGCAAACCTTATAACTTGATTCAACGCATATAATGTTATCAAAAACATTTACTTGGATTCAAAAGTGAAATCAGTGAATTTAATATGAAGTTTTTGTGACTACTTAACTAAAATACTTTGCCCATTTACAGAAAAATTAAACAATAACAGTGCATAAAATAACCCGTGAATTTATTTACATACATTAATATAAAGTGCAAATACATAAAAACAAAGTGCAGACTATAGTGTTTTTACGAAAATAGACGGTGTTCGAACTAAAAAAAATATTTCAAATCCCACCTTCATAAATCTAAGATTAATACCGCTGATACTGATACTAAATTTCAACATCACGAATAGTGTACTGATAGACGATTGCGGTAAACACCGGTTACGCAGATCCGCGGGGACCAAGTTCGGTCCCACCAAGTTACATAGACGTTTATTTTATTTGAGCGTTCTGTTTCTTTTTTTATTTTTATTTTACTTTTTCTGTTTGTATGAATATATAAAACAAACAAAAAATGGCGATTTGTTCTAAATGCAAAAAAACATTGCCTACAAAGGAATTTTTATGCTGTATGAAGTGTAAATCTAAATATGATTTGTATTGTGGCAACGTTACGACGCAACGCTTTTACAATACTATGACGCCTGACCGAAAGAAAAAATGGGTTTGTGATAGCTGTATAACGAAGAAGTCTACCAAAATACTACATAACGCTAGTAACTTTAATGATGATAAAACAACTTCTACGTCGACACTATCTACATCGACGCCAATACATTCATCATTAAAAAATCACGAAAAACCGAGTCCTACTATAGAACAGCCGGAATATTCGACTGAAGAAAATATTACGCGTAGAAAACAACGCCAGGTGATTTTAACATCCAGGTCCTATGAATCGCTGCTTCAAAATGAAACAATGACTAACGTAACTGAAAGAAATAAAAGCATTTATAGAAGCGTAGAAAATGTTTGCGGGTTAAACATAGTGCAGGACATGAAGGATGAAATGGAAAAAATAAAATTGGAACTAAATTGTGTGCAAAATGAGCTCGAAAACAAAATTATAGAAAACAATAAATTAAGTAGGATTATACAAGATTTAACAAAGAAAGTGAGTTTTCTGAAGGACATATGTCGAGATACAAGTAACAACAGAAGTTATATTAATAATTCAATGCCAATACAAGACCAAAACTGCTCTCTGAACCCGGAACAACTAGAAGCTATTAAAGACTCTTCAAACTATAAAGAGCTAACTTGTTACTCCGATAGTAATATTATAGTGCAATTGATTCCATCAAATCTCGATAAATTGGAGGTACAGTTTACTAAATTAAAAAATGAAATTACAAGCGCTCAAGTAGAAATGAGGAGAATTAGTAAATCAATGGATTCATTACAAAAAGAACTAAAAAGTTGCAAAATGCCTAGTATAAAAGAAACTCTCTTCATAGGCAGTAAAAAGGTAGAAAACCCTAAAAAAAAAATGTGTATTATATCAAGTACAAATAAACATAATATTCCGGGAATTATAAATAACTTAAACCTTGGCCGTAGATATAATTATTGTCATTATATAAAAAATGGGGCAGATGCTATGCAACTACTGGATGGACTGCATTCAAAAATAAAAGATTTTGACTCCAGAGACTACTGCGTTATAATGCTTGGAGAAAGCGATTTTAACCAGCAAAAAAATTATTATAACTTGGTGGAACAAATAAGAAAAGCTCTAGAACCATTTATAAATACCAACATCATTGTGGTTCCCCCAACGTATATTTGCGGTGCTCCTATATTTAATTACAAAGTGGAAGTTTTCAACAGAGCACTATACAATGATGTTAACGAACATCAACACATGTACCTAATTGATTCTAATCAGAATTTGACTTACAAGATGTTTTCAGCTGCAACAGGAAAACTGAACAAGGCTGGAATGAGAACGATATTATTAAATCTTGAAAACATAATTAATACTGGAATCGACATAAAAAGTTATTTTTTTCGTGAATGATTTAGGAAAAAAAACTAATGTATCACAAGTACAATTACAGCAACAATGTAAAAATAATAACTACGGGAACACTTTTGTTGGATTATTACACCAAAATATTAATGGAGCATTAAATAAACAGGATATATTGCAATGTGAAATTATTCAGTTAGAGAAACAGGAGAAACTAACAATAGATGTCGTTTGTCTATGTGAAACAAACTTGGAATCAGGATCAGAGACAAATCTACGATTAAATGACTACACAATAGCGACATGGAATTCCAGAAAACGCTCAAAAAGTGGAGGAGTTGCTATTTTGGTTAAAAAAAATGTAGAATATAAAGTAATAGAGCATCTAGAAGACCTTTCTATAAAGTTTGTTTTTGAATGTTGTGGATTGGAGTTAACTTCATATGGTATAATTGTGATCTGTATATATAATCACAAAACACCATCATCTACGACCTCTTTATTTTTTCAAAAGCTATCAGATTTGCTGCAAGAACTGTGCAAGAAGAAACGGAAAAAAATTGTGATTTGTGGCGATTGGAATGTTAATACTCTGGTAGATACTAATATATCACTGGAACTTCAATATCTCCTAGAAAACTGTAATTTGAAAATGAAGATAAACGAACCAACCAGAATTACAAACAATTCCAAAACATGCATCGATCAAATAGCAACTAATATAAAAAAATGTATATCCAGTGTCCATGAATTGGGCCTATCAGATCATAGAGGACAAGTTCTGAAAATTTCGGTCAAAGAAAGAAAGACACCTGTTAGAAAATGGTGGTATGAGTTGCAAAGGGATTATTGCAGGGAAAACCAAAAAAAGTTTCTTGAATACATAAAAAGCCTTTCATTTTCAACAATTTATGATAATAGACTCAATGCTAATGAATCATTTAACGAGTTTTATAGTTTGTATAAATTATTTTACGACTTGTGTTTCCCAACAATAAAGGTGAAAAAATATTTAAAAAGAGAAACTTCAAGATGGTTAACAAAAGGTATTTTGAAAAGCTGTCATAGAAAGCGTACCCTATATTTGTGTAATCGTAGAGACCGTAATACCTACAATATTGTATATAAAACATATACTTCTATACTAAAAAAATGTATTAAATTCTCCCAAAAAAGTAATAATCTAAACTATATTAATAAATTCGATAACAAATGTAAAGCTGTATGGAATGTAATTCATAGATATACTGGTACTAAAAATCTTGATAAACTATGTTCAATACAGAAGATATGTACACCTGATAATGAAATTAAGGATCCACAAATTATCTCGGAAGTTTTTAATAAATACTTTATTGATAGCGTTTCTGAAAATTGTCATGAAACCTTAAATTCACCCTTGGTAACTGAAAATATTGAATCTGTGCAATCTACAATATTTCTAAATCCAGTTACAGAAAGTGAATTAATAAAAACAGTTCACTCCTTACAGAATTCCATGTCTGTTGGCTATGATGAAATTCGCACAGATATTATCAAGATGAGTATTTTTACTATAGCAAAGTCATTGACATTTGTAATTAATAAGCTTTTAGTAGAAGGTAGATTTCCGGATATTTTGAAAAAATCTATTGTTAAGCCGCTGTACAAAAAAGGTGTAAAAACGTTACTAAAAAATTATAGACCAGTCACATTAGTACCAATTTTTTCAAAAATTCTGGAAAAGATCATGTTTACAAGATTAGATAGTTTTCTAGAGACCAATAATGTAATAAAAGAGGAACAGAACGGATTTCGCAAAAGCAAAAGTACATCACTAGCTACATTTAAATTAATAAGATCCATAACCAACTGTCTCAATGATAATATTCCAGTTACTGTTTTGTTTCTCGATATGACAAAGGCTTTCGATTTTGTGTGTCACAAGAGGCTTCTTTCAAAACTTTTTAAATATGGTATTCGTGGACCAAGCTACACATGGATGGAAAGCTATTTGTCCCAAAGGCAACAATGTGTAACTACACAAAGATATTGCCCTAAAAGTGGGTGCTTAGAAAGGTATAAATCATCATTCGAAGTAAATAAATTTGGAGTGCCTCAGGGTAGCGTTTTGGGTCCACTGTTGTTCCTTTTGTATATTAATGACCTACCCAGAAGTATACCTCATGAATGTATCTTGTTTGCGGACGATACTACTGTTGTAATTAAGGGTGATAGAAATATAAGTCATAAGTATTATGAAAATGTTGTAAACATGGCTTTACTTAAGGTCATTGAGTGGCTTGATAAAAATAATTTAAGAGTAAATATACAAAAAACAAAATACATTCAATTTGGCACTTGTAAAAGAAAACAACAAAATCTTGATATACATTATAAAGGACAAACTATAGAAGCTGTTTCGTATACAAAATTTTTAGGCATAACTATAGATAGTTTCTGTGACTGGAAGCAACATGTATCTGAAATCTGTTCAAAATTAAATAAATTTGTTTTTGCACTTAGTCGAATAAGTCAGATCGTGTCACAAGAGGCTGCTATCACTGCATACAACGGATATGTAAATTCATTTTTGCGTTATGGAGCTTTAATCTGGGGTAATTCTGTACATAAAGATAAGGCATTTATTTTACAAAAAAAATGTGTTCGAGCCATTTTTGGACTAAAACAAATTGTCTCTTGCCGTCCTTACTTTAGAACATATAAACTACTAACATTGCCTTGTCTTTACATTTTTGATTGTTGTTTATTTGTCTATCAACACCAAAATTTGTTTGTTCAAAAATGTCAAATATCGAGGCGTAATCTTCGCGCTGTATATAAAAATAAACTTGTGAGGCCAATGACAACATTATCACTTGTATCGAGAAATTCTTTTGTTATGTGTATACAAATATATAATAAATTACCAAATGATTTTAAGGACCTTAACTTTTCAAGATTTAAAGCTACTGTTAAGGAATGGTTAGTGAAAAAATGTTTCTATAGTATACAGGAATATTTAGATTATAAGTAAAATATTTTAGAAACACTTGTGTATATGCCTGAAAGGGTAGGATCAAGTGATACTCTTTGTAATTATTCTAAGATCTTTTTGTAACCTTGTTTTCCATACACAATAAAGAACTTACTTACTTACTTACTTACTTACTTACTTACTTACTTACTAGCAATTTTCAAATAGAACAGTTTGAAAAAATAACCAATTGGGGTTACACTGGATATTAAAATTTAAACAAGCATAATCAAATCACAATTTTACAACAAATACTCAACCCTGATTAAAATTGAAATGATTTAGCGCATCCCATCCGCAAACAAATAGATCCACGCCTATTGTATTACAAACGAAACTATTTCACGGACAGTTATCTAATAGAATAACAAATTTATATTGCATCGCGATGTTTCATTGTTTTTATTTCATTTATAACTAGTGACTCCCGCAACTTCTCTCGGAGACTTTTATTCCCGTTTTATCGTCTTAGAAGATGAATGATTAAAATTAAGGAAACACGTGTTTTTGCATTAAGAGTAAGGCCTCAGAATAAGGGTCTTTTTAGAGCACGATTCTACGGCAACACAACACCTTTTACAATGGAACCATGGTTCCAAATTGCAATGAAATATTTTACCTCATCATTTAATCAATCTCATATGACTTCTACTGCTAAACATAAGCCTTTCCCAATGACTTCTAGATTGACATTTGAAAGCGGCTTGGATTTTACTTCATCGTAATAAATAGCCGATTAGTAGCTATTGATTGCATGGAAAAAAATACCCATTATTAAACAGGGTTATTTGTAAAACATCAACATCCTCCTAGGGGCTGATTCTGGTGCTCAAATACAACAACTTTTTCTATGGGACCAACATTTAAATCTTTAAAAAAATTCACTGCTCCATCAGCCCCTAGGAATTGTTTTTTTACAAATAACCCTGCATATTCGCCCCAAGTGGTTGCATCTATGTATCTAGCATATAACAATTTGCTATTGATATGCATGTATGGGGAGTTCCATTCAAATTCAAATTCAATCGTTTATTTGCGAGAATACATCATACATGTAATTTATTAAAATATCATGTATCTGTAAAATAACGATGTATATCTATTAGATACATAGATAGATAAATTACACATAATTTTTATAGAAAGACGTACAACTTAGGCGGCCTTATCGCTAATAGCGACAAGAGGACAAACCATAGAGAAAGGAGATGGTGGTGCATAGTTTTTATAATTCTTAAGTTTACCTGATAGTTTTATGTGATTGAATTGAATGAAAGTTAAAAAAACTAATGGAAGTCGACTAGTAAAATAGGACCTTGTATATAAATAAGCAAGAATGGAGGAAAAAGAAAACAAGCTTACCCAATTTCCTCTAAAACTATTTTTCAAACTGTAACTAACCCTTACAAACTAATGCACAAAATAGTGGGGTCTATTCACCCGTGACGATAAATCCAAAATTCCTATTTAACGTTACAAACAATATATTTTCGCGTTTCCCACTGCGGGTAAGGACGGATAATCCGGGGAGGGTCGTGTCAGACACGGGCGAAAAAATAAACATGGCTGCCGAACGGTTAACCGTTTATTTAGGGCTGGGTTACATTATTAACGCGCTGTTTTTTGTTGCTCTCAGTGTGAACTGCGGCTTAATGATGCTTTTAAGACAGCGGGAAATTTTGAAATTAATTTTAAAAGCGCTAATACTGCGCTTTCACAAAACTTTAAGCGTCCATAATCAAAATTCAATGCAGGTATAGAATTTAGATGGTAGCACAACAATTTTGGAAGAAAGTAGTAATATTTTAAGTGTATTGTTATGGCTCATTTTACATTCCAGTGACCCAAAATCACGTCACCTTAACTAATTAGTTTTCTATTTTCAATAGTTTTTCTTTGACCTTTCTTTTGACTCTCTTAGTAATCAATTGCACATTGGTAATCGCTTTAATTTTTCAAATGCTCTATATTTTCAATCAAGTCAATGTTTTGATATTTGAACGACCGACTAACTTATTATGTCATCTATAAAATTACTGTGATTAAGGTTATTTAACAACGAAGAACGACTACGAAGAGATCATAATGTCTCAAGAAAATCATACAGCCCTGGTAAATCAATAGTAACTAAAACCAATATGCTCTCTAAGCAATCCAAAAACTCTAATGACGGCATACCGTCTAACGTCAGTCCAATTCACCTCGCCAACTCTCCCTTGAGACTAGGGGGAAAGAAAATCCATTCAATACAAGGTAAATATTAATCCTCCGTCTTCTCCAATCCCGACAAAACACCTTAATTTATTATTAATACGGTCACAGATAAAGATTCGCACAAAGCAATCATGTCGAACCCAACGTTATAGTCATGCTCAATCGAATGATTGTATTTGAGACCGCTGCCCATTTTCTTCGCACACAACTTCAGTTCTATTACCAAGGTATAGAATTCAGAATTGCATAGTCTCAGTTCAGGGTTGTCAAGTTTTACCTTCACTATTCCTGTAGCAGTTTCAAGCTGGATAAAACAAAGAAAGTTAGTGGTTCGTCTGATGGACGTATTCTATTTCGGCCCCGCATTGAAATCAGTCGATTCAGACCGAACTCTATTGCCAAATGGAAAGTTATTTGTCTTTTGTTTTTGTAAAAACAACAATTCTGTTTCATTTTTGTTTAATTGTTGAAGGCCTACTCGTTAGGAAAAGCTTTTAGTCATTACCTTAATTATAAGTAAACGAGTCAGAAATTAAATAAAAAAGTAGGTACGTTTTATTTAGTCACTGATTTGGTTTTATAGCCACAAATACTTGTCCAACGAACAAAAAAAGATGAAATTTTGACAAATATTTATATTATTTCTTTTATAAACAGACATCGGCACGTCCACCTACCACAAAACGTTAAAATCTTAATTGATATTGATCTCTGTGTTGAACATAAAGTTGAAAATCAATTTAATGACCTTTAACTTTTTGACCTGCCGTTGTCTGTACCTACCACTATTACACATGAGCAAGTTCTCGAATGCATGGTAGCCCCGAATGAGAAAAGGAATTCGAGTTCTCCTGCTGGATATCAGGTGATATCACAAGAACCAAAGAAACTAACTGGACACGTTTAGTGCTTCTAGCAGGAGGCATACAATTTCTATAGTAGGATCAAAATAGGTGCCATGTGGAGACGGCCTTAATGAATACACTTCCCTACCGCCAACGGGAGGCCTGTCGTAAAAGGCGACTAATTCCTGTAGCTATCACGAAACGGGCAGCAGCGTCTGCGTGCGAAATATCATAAAAAAACTGCGCTCGCCAACCCGTCTGCCAAGCGTGGCAAGTGTTGGCAATCCCTCCTTTTCGGGGAGGCCTATGTTCAGCAGTGGACATCTTATGGCTGAAATGATGATGATGATGATCAAAATAGCTGAATGGACAAAACAAACCCACATATAAGACTACCTACGCATCTTGATTATACCCAAGATAACTATAATTATGTCACTTTGTCCACTGCACTGCCCTTTTAGTGTCAAAGCTTTTTATGACTAAAAGCCTAAATTCAATATATTATGTCTCCATCACGTCTAGGACAAAAACTCGTAAACACAAGACAATATAAACGTTGACAGTCGCGACGATTCTTCCCGTGTAACCTCGTTAGACAGGGCCAGTGCTTCTCTGACCACAGCAGGAAAAATAACAGCCAGAAAAAACAAATGTTTTAGTATAATTTATTTTGAAAATTGTTCGTATTTTTTATCTCATTTATTTTGAACCTAAGCCAAGACCTCAGTTTTAATTATCTGTTTAATTAACATTGTTAGATTTTTTTTCATATGTACTTATGTGCAACTTTTTGCACGTTACACGCTACGTCAAACTTGGTGATTGCCGTTAAGTCTTTATGGCTAAATTTAGCGAGCGAATTTTATTTTATGAGTAGGTGCAATACCAAATTTGTTACTCACAACAGATAAAGGGATGACCCAATTTATACATAAAATGTAAAAGCAAAGAAGTAATACATATTTTACTAACAGACAGAAGACGCTCAGACATTGCAGTATTGTAGTGGCTACAGACGGTTCATCAGTAAACTGGGACATGTATTCATCATTTTTAACCTCTGGCACCGTCTTCGGAAAGGACTTTGTTCTTATGGAAAGGGCTATTGATGGGCTCGATGTTTCCTTGCGAGATCGAATCAGAAATGAGGAGATCCGTAAACGAACAAAAGTCGTTGACATAGCCTAATGAATTAGCAAGCTGAAGTGGCAGTGGGTGGGGCACATAGCACGTAGAACTGACGGCCGATGGGGCAGAAAGGTTCTAGAATGGAGGCCGCATACCGGCAAGCGCAGCGTAGGACGTCCACTCACAAGGTGGTCAGATGACCTGGTAAGGGGCGCAGGAAGACGCTGAACGCAGGCCGCTTCCAAGCGGCCAATATGGAAATCAATGGGGGAGGCCTATGTTCAGCAGTGGACGTCCTATAGCTGAAATGATAATGATGATGATGATGACCGTCTTCGGAAGCAAAAAAGGGTTACTTACAGTTTGTTTGACTTTCGTATTCAAAATGAAAGGGCTGTTTTTTCTGGGCTATGGCTGCCCTCCTCTTAGTACCACCCACTAAGTAATTGGCAAATTGAGTTGCCCCCTCATGATCTAAGTAGCTAAATGTAATATTATTGATAAAGTTACATACTAGTCTTTTTGAGCTTTAGTCCATAGAATTAGTGTTTCTTTATTCCATTAATTCAATATTTTAATGGAGTAGTGGTGAAATGTTAGTTCTTTATCTAATAGTGATTGATGTTTAGTGATCTAACGCCAATGGTTTGACGAGTTTTGTTGTTAAGACGGCAAAACCTTTTGTATCTTTGGTCGTAGCTAAGCTAATACACGTGTTTTTTTTTTAAAGTCTGCTAATTGTAAATCCAACTCGCACACCGAGGAATCAGTACAATCTTCGTTTTCGTCTAAAACGGAAATCGAGTCTCAAAGATTTATACTGCTTGTTCCGAGTTTTATTTCATTTATTTTTTGTTTTGGTGATGTAACTATAAATTTACGGTGTTCGGACTTTTTTCTTTTCTTGTGCTAAAAGATTTCAGGTTTCATTTACACAGATAGTTTCGAAAATGAGGTATAAAAAGCCGTATTTTGGGACTTAGAAGTTTGTTTTTTTCACAACCGCAAGAGAATTGCAGACCGGATTATTTAATATTAATTTAACTTGATACATTCACGCGGTTCTGATAAAAATGGCCTTTACAGACAGATAGACAGACAGACAAACGGAAAGACAGAGAGACGGACAACGGAGTGATCCTTGGGTTTTTCTTGTATCTTTTGAGGTACGAAACCCTAAAAATCTGACTGCCTCAAAAGCGACCTTAAGACCTAAGTACTGAATAATACCGGACAAACGTGATGTGTTACTTGTTGTAACATAACATTATACAATGATACGACGTCATGTCATAACTCTAATGCCTTGGGCACACAGCCCGCGGGACGCAACGCCGACGGGACGGTGACGGAGGAGCAGCGCGGCATGCATGTCACACTGCGGACGGGACGGTTTCGTTGACGTTCCTAATAAAACGTTCGATTTTCCACTATCCATTATTAAATCACTAAAAAGTTGTAAAAATAAACAAATACAAAACGCTACGTAACTACTAAGTACGATTACCATGCAACACAACATCTAACCGTCCCACTTACGCCCGACGATAGGGCGTCGCGTCGCGCCCGTTTGTAGGCACGCCTGGCGGGACGGCGACGGATGCCGTCGACCAAGCGCGACGGTGCTGTGTGTCGTCTTCTATAGATTTTAGTATATTACAAACACAGGCGTCGCGCTAGCGTCCCGTCGCCGTCGCGTCCCGCTGGCAGTGTGGCCAAGGCTTTATGGATGAAAATTTTAGTCTTACATGCGCAACAGCGTATGTATTGTAAACGATGAAATGTATAACTGTGTGTTGGCCCTAAAAAATTTTGTTGTAGGACTATATACATAAATAAATAAATATTGAACATCACCACATACATTGCTCTGATCCTATGATAAGTAGCTTAAGCACTTGTGTTACAGAAATCAAAAACAACGATGGTACCACAACACCCTGACCCGAGACAATATAGAAAAGTTATTTTTATACATTGACCGATCGGGATTCGAACCCGAAACCTCAGAGATAGCGACACCAAGTCCGGTATGCTCGCCTCTCGGCTACGGAGGTCGTGTGTTATTGCTATACGTTTGCCGAACTTTTTTAACCCGTTGAGGATTATAAGAACGCCGGCGGTCGCATAACAATGTAATTTCTATTGTGTCTCGTTCACACATGCTTGACAGGTTAAAAGAGGGCACGTTGTCAAAAATAATCTCTAATTCTATGACAGTCCATTTTGTCATAGATTATAGAACGCATTCATGAAACATTATTTATATTAATCTAACTAACGAAGTAAATAGAAAATCATTTTCTTTACCCAGTCGTCATTCTTATGAAGAATTAATGTTGCCTCTATGTAGGTAATCGTACCTATCTATTTGTAGACGTATGATACGTTGGTACTTTAAAAAATATATAAAAGTTATTATGCCATTTATATTTTACTAGCTTTTGCCCGCGGCTTCGCTCGCGTTAGATTTGATTTTAAGTGAAGTATGAATGTCAAACTCAGTAATTTAAAAAACTACAAAACTTCTTTATAGACAATATTTTTTAGCATGACTATCAAAACACGATATGATATGATATAATATAGCGATTTATCAATTTTAGGATAACGCAAACATCATACATAGGGTATACATCAAATGCAAAAATAGAACCTTTGTGTTGGGATCACGTATGGCTGTCTGTCAGTCCGTCTATTACAACCGATTAGCTCCGAAATTACTGGCCCGATTGAATTGCAATTTGGCACAAATAATTTCAAGAATTTTCATGTTCACAATATTCAATTTAAAAATCAAAGTTCCAAAAAACCATAAAATCTACACCCATATTGATAGACATTTCAACCCCATCGCATCCCAACAGGGGAGATGGAATTTCACGTCCGCAACGTTAAATTTTAAAATCGTTGTTGTTTTCGTAATCAGCGGCCCCATAAACCATAGAAACAATACCCATGTTGATTTTCAGACTTTGTCACCCCTTTTAGCCCCTTTAGGGGTAGATTTCGCAAAAAACCTGAAACACGTGTTTAATCATTTATTGTTAGGAATACTCCTGTGTAGTTTTGAATAAAATAGTCTAACTAATCTTGTTTCCCTATACAAACTTTGAGCCCCCATTTCACCCCTTTAGAGGGTGAATTTTGAAAAACCCTTTCTTAGTGCACCCCTAGACCTTATAAGAAACCTACATGCCAAATTTGGAATCTCTAGCACCAGCGGTTTGGGCTGTGCGTTGATATGTCAGTCAGTCAGTCAGTCAGTTTCTTCTTTTATATATATAGATAGATATAGATTAATTAATATAAAATGGAGTAAGGTGCTGCGCATACAACGCAGTAGTGCGGTCTTTTTGACCGTGAAGCAATAAAGCCCGCTTCTGTTCATCGATGCCCGCGGCTGCCCGCGCCGCTTACTCAATGTACACGACGGTCAGTTCAGGACAACCATTCTAGTAGAGCGCGCGGCGCACACTAAGCTAGCCGTCTGCGTTAGTGTATACAAACTGGTTTATGCGATCCACGGCGGGCAGCCATGGACATGCCGCGGTGCGGGGCAGGCACTGGCGGCACGGTCTTATTGACAGCCGTGTGCGTTGCAGTATACGATTCCCTTTGGTCTATTGTTCGCGGCAAAATTGTCCGGCCCGCCCTGCTACGTCGTGTACGCAGTGCCTTGATATCTCGAAAACGGTGCGTCCTAGCTCAAAATAAACAAAATGTTGACCCCAGGCGACGTCTCTGGAACACTTCAACAGGAGTTAAAATAACCTAAAGCAGACCTTCATCGAGGGTTGAAATCAGGTAAGTAGCATTAGAGATCAGAGTTCTCCGCGTAATTCCTATGTCCTATGGGAATTCTGGAAAACGATATACTTTATATCACTTCCACAACTGAGGAGAATTTCATATGATGAAATACATTTGTAACGGTTTAGGCTGTAGAGCGTGCCAAAAAATTATAAACACACATACATGCTCTCGAAAAACATAACCCTCCTACGGCAGCCGAGTGAAAATAACAACGTGTGTTGGGTTAGTTTGCAACCATAAGCCGAGATAATATATTTGATGATTATTAATTCGACAATTACAAAATTTTATCCCTTTTGAAATTCTAACACCCTATTTAAGTTGAGTAAGTTTACTATAAACATAAGTTTAGTGATTATAACTTTAAAAATTAAGGACTTTCAAGACATAACTTAATATCCTTTTTCACCCCTTCAGGGGTTGAATTATCAAGAACGCTGTAATACATAAATTTATTTTCAATCGTCACCTTAGATACAAAATTTTAAAATTATTATTTGAAACTGATATGCTTTCATTAAATTTTCATCCCCTATTTTACCCCCTTAGGGCTATAATTTCCAAAAAACCCTTTCTTAATGGATGTCTACACTGTATAAGGTAAGGCTGTGCGTGGATATATCAACAATTAGTCAGTTTACCATTTTATATAAATCGATAACTGAAATAGAAAGTTTCTTTCCCCTTTTCACCTACTTAAAGGTTGAATTCAAGATTTTTTTATGTCCACAATATAACATTTCCAAATCGATGTCATTTTCGTAATTTACATCCCAAAAAACCATAAAATCGACACCCATATTGATATTTAGACATTTCAACCCCATCGCACCCCAACAGGGGGATGATATTTCACGTCCGCAACGTTGTATTTTAAAATTGTTGTTGTTTTCGTAATCAGCGACCCGATAAACCATAGAAACAATACCCATGTTGATTTTCAGACTTTGTCACCCCTTTTACCCCCTTTAGGGGTGGATTTCGCAAAAAATCTGAAACACGTGTTTAATCATTTATTGTTAGGAATACTCCTGTGAAGTTTCGAATAAAATAGTCTAACTAATCTTGTTTCCCCATACAAACTTTGGGCCCCCATTTCACCCCTTTAGAGGGTGAATTTTGAAAAACCCTTTCTTAGTGCACCCCCAGACCTTATAAGAAACCTACATGCCAAATTTGGAATCTCTAGCACCAGCGGTTTGGGCTGTGCGTTGATATGTCAGTCAGTCAGTCAGTCAGTCAGTCAGTCAGTTTCTTCTTTTATATATATAGATTTGAAATGCAATAATTAATCTTACAACTGTCAAAGGAAACATCCAACTTTTGCACAAAGTTATACCTTAAATTGGAACTTTGGAGTCTGTAAATGACTGACAGGTGTCCATTACTGGAGTGGTTACTACTTTGATAAGAGTAAGAATTTATTATTTATGATTTTAACTTACAGTCAAGTAAGCGTACTGGATTGATATTAAATCAAGTGACTTTAAAAGTTTTTATCAAAGTCTAGGGAAATCAAAATATAACTAATTTGGCAAGAAGCAAAAAAATCCGAAAACCGTAATATTGTATTTACATCACCATTTTTTTTCGGTGCGCTAGTCTTACTCGCTCTTGGCCGGTAATTTTATTAATTAATATTTGAGAGCTGGTTTATTAGGGACGGTTCTAAGCATAGCTTCATAAAATTATGTTGAAAAATGATTTAATTAGAGAAAAAAAAATGTATGACAAGAATTACAATGTTTTTTTTAACATTTCTTTGTTTATACTCGTTATGTTACAAGTTGCACTTTCACGTTTTAAAAAGTGATGCAAATATTGTCTACTCTCTTTAAGGACTCGAGAAAACTAGCTCTATCCTTTTCTCGGAACGGGGTAAAGAAGCTATTTCTTGACGTCCCAATTACACGAAGCAGTGTTAATTGAATGAACAGAGGGAAATGCAAGCGAGCGTTTATTCGACTGACAAAAGGCATCCCTCCACAGTGGTAATTTACAAATTATGGAGTTGGTTTTGTACCAATTGCTTCGTTGATCTCGACATTATAATTCAATTCAACATTGGCAAAAGTGAGTCTGATATAAATTAGTTCGGTTTCTGTTATATTTATGTGACAAAGTAATGTCTTTAGAATACGATGTAGATCATAACCTACGTTTAAGTTTATTGGTCTTTATTCAGTTTAAATGCCCTCTTCCGGGCACATGTCATCATCTTCATTTCAGCCTTAAAACATAAATTGCTGAAACTTTTTCGTATGGTGTGCAATAAAAAGCATTTATCTTGCAGTTTAAAAAATCGTATTCTTTATAAAAAAAATATTTTTGTTTAAATATGAATTCGACCTCAATCTATCTGGCAAAATTTGTCGTTAGCAGCCGTCTTGGATTTGAAAGACAGGTGATTTATTACGTCTAGTAAGGGCTAAAAATGTTTTAGATTCAAAAATAAGAAAAACCCCGTACAGTAGCACTTCACTTTGCAACTTGTTACTTTTTGCTTCATAGAACAAATAAGCTACCTATATTGATTTGATAGGTATAAATTTCGCCGGTCTATAAGATTTTTGATAGAGGCAAGACTTGATTATTTTGCGTCTATCACAGAGTTAACTATGCATCTAACGGCCTATCCGAGCCGAATATTGCCCTCGGACGGACACATGACGGACATTGTCATATCTTCAGTGTATCGGAGCGTGTGGCGGAAAATTAACAATTCCAACACACTGGGGCTGTCACGATGGGGATTTCACTTAAGATTGATCCACATAATAAACAACGATGTAGATGCTTAAGATATTTTTACAATGTAATAATCATAATAACACGGTTATCCGTCAGAAGACCAAAGTAATGGACTAAGTTTTAAAATGTAGCAAGCTAAAGTAGCAGTAGACCGGCCACATCTGTCGCAGAACCGATGAAAGGTGGAGTAAACGCGTTTTCGAGTGAAGACCACGCCTTGGTAAACGTAGTGTTGGACGCCTTCCAGCTTGATGGGCCGACGACCTAAGGATGATGGATGGCGTAAATAAATAAAAAAAGGGGGAGATTGTGTTCTTTGGCACTCTTTGGGGGAGGCTTACTTCCTTTGGACTTGGACTGCAATAGGTTAACATGATGATGATGGCGAAAGCGTTAAGGTCATTAAACCTATTTTCAACTATAAATCCGATATGTCGAGATCAATATAAATTGAGAAATTTTAACATGTTTTGGTAGGTTGACAAACTATTGTCTGTACACCAAATTGTCATGATCTCTACGTAGTCAATGTCCTTGTGTTGCAATAAACTAGATTATAATCTTTGCCAGAGTCGTCTCTGAGTACACAATCATCATCATCATCATCATCATTTCAGCCATAGGACGTCCACTGCTGAACATAAGCCGTTGATTTCCAGATCAAGGTTCAAGATCAATCATCCAGGTTAGAAGCGGCCTGCACCTAACGTCTTCTTGCGACCTTTACCAGGTCGTCTGTCCATTTTGTGGAAAATAAAAATAATTAGTAAGTATTTTGTTAATTTTTGTTATTTACCTATATTTGAGTCCCATTACGTTAAATATGTTGTATTTAAGCAATAGAATAGCCTCCAAAAAGGAAGTAGACTTAATAAAATGTAGCCTTAAATAATGTACTAGTTTTGATATATTTCCATTATATTAGGTACTTTACATACGAGCAATGTCCTACGTTCCTAAATTTATTTATAAACAGAGCGTGTTTTGATTGCAGCCTTTCGAATAACGATGTTTAGGTATATTTCGCCAAACAGACAAACTCGCTTCACGTACTTTTGTTTAGAACAATAGGCAGGGGTGAATAGGCGTTGATTGTTGTTCTGACTAGTCAAACTCAATTTCAGTCTCTATTTGCAGTTTGACGAACGTACCGCCACAGATTATTTAATAGCCATGGTAAAAGTACAGAAGGTTTGCTGCAATACGGCCTAAGGCTCATCATCATCATCATCATTTCAGCCATAGGACGTCCACTGTTGAACATAGGCCTCCCCCATTGACTTCCAGATTGGCCGGCTGGAAGCGGCCCGCATCCAGCGTCCTCCTGCGACCCTTACCAGGTCGTCTGACCACCTTGTGAGTGGACGTCCTACGCTGCGCTTGCCGGTACGCGGCCTAAGGCTAGTCCGAGGTTTTTAATCATCATTCATCATCATTATTTCAGCCATAGGACGTCCACTGCTGAATATAGGCCTCCCTCAGTGACTTCCAGATTTGCTGGTTGGAAACGGTCTGCATCCAGCGGCTTCCTGTAACCTTTACCAGGTCGTCTGTCTATCTTTTTTTTAATCCCAAGAATTGTATATTGGCTTGTTAATACGTTTTTCATTTTTATTTTTTATTCATTTTGGAAAAACAAACATAATAACATCTAAAACAAAGATATTTAAAAGTTATAGAAAAGTTTTTTTTTTTTTCGAAACATGTGTTCCACAACTTTTCATGATAGCACTATCAAAAACCATCAACCATCAAGGAATAATTATTTTTGTATATATAATATACCTATACCTTATTTTAAATAATTATGAATACATATTTATTCGTTTTGCGATGATGACCGTTTTATGTTCGGGGTTTAAGTGGTCTTCATAATTCAAACCAGTTTTTGATTGAAATATTTGTTCAAATTATACATCTAACAAAACAGTAGAAAACATCGACAAAAACAGTTGCTAATTAATTGCCTTTTACCTAGTCAGTACAACGTAACACCTCTTACTTAAACCTTCGCTAGCTTATTGTTAAGAAGAAACGTTACGTAAACGTCGACATCGTCATTACATATTTACGTAAATTCTGTTTACCGTATTATCTATTCATCAGTGATCGGAGTAGGTAGATTGATTTGATGTACTATGGTACTGCTAGCATAATATGAATATGCCTTTTTTTTAAAAACTGATACCAAGAAATGAAGGAAATCCGGAGGCATGTCCATATTAACATCAATGTTTGAGGTCATTGACCCCAAATCAATCTACCTACTCCGATCACTGCTAATCATAGTTTTCGTTCAAGAAAAAACGGCATTTTGTCGTTTTTAAAAGATTTCGCACGCAGACGCTGCTGCCTCTCTTGTGATACAGGAATTAGTCACCTCTTACGACACGCCTCCTGTTGGCGGTAGCCAAGTGTATTCTTTACGGCCTGGTTGATAGCTTAGAAGAATAATATCTCCTATTAGATTATATTCCTAAAACAGAACACTTATTTAGTTTCCAATTTAAGTCCCGACTTTGGCAAACTTTATAACTTAACTCGCGAGTCAAACACTCCGAACGGATGCGATCAAGCTGAAGTGGAGTCTCCAAAATAAATAGTAGCGTTACACGAACAAATGCATGCCGATTTAGTGGTGCATCGTGACTACACAGCTTGACGGGACATTGCATAAGCTGTAGCGGATTGTAATATTACTAAAACTTGAACCGGGCAGACTTTTTAGCACAGTATCGCAAATTTGCCGAATTGATCAGCATTTTACCTATTGGTAATTTATTTATGTATAGTAATAATAGTCATAATCCATAGTCATAAGCCATAGGACGTCCACTGCTGAACGTAGGCCTCCCTCATCGACTGCCAGATTGGCCGATTGGAAGTGGCCTGCATCCAGCGTCATCCAGCGACCCTTACCAGGTCGTCTGACCAGTGGACATCCTACGCTGCGCTTGCCGGTAAGCGGCCTCCATTCTAGAACCTTGCTGCCTCATCGGCCGTCAGTTCTGCGTACTATGTGCCCCGCCCACTGCCACTTCAGATTGCTAATCCGTTGGGCTATGTCAGCGACTTTTGTGATAGGAATAGTCATAATAATAGTCATTTATTCAGTAAATAGATTTTCTTCCGGGCTCACCACCACTATCACCGCTTCGGGACTAAATATCGGCTGGTGATGACAAAAAAGGCGCAACAAACTCAGTCAGCCTTTGTCAGGTTTTTTTTACAGGACATACAGTTTAAGTTAGTACATGCACTCTTGGCATTTAAATAATCGGATACTTTATAATATCCTTTCTTCAAGATATTTTTTAATGTGAACTCATAAACAGATAGTTCAACAAGAACCTGTGATACTTCAGTGATAAATGTAATATATTCCGCCAACTTTGTGTAGTCTGAAGCTTGGATATACTTTTAATAATGTAATCTTGTTATAATGCAACAAAAACAAACGAACTATGTGCTGTCAACTGAAACTAGCTATATAGTATTCAAACGCCTTCTGCAAGAATTGACAAGAAGTATCTATTGCAATACAAAAAATGAGAGAGATAGATAGATACCTACAACATGTGATAATCTTCTTCTTCGTCTTCTCGTTTTGATGGCAATTCTGTCAAATTTTTGATGACCAGTATTCCCCAACACGAATCGCACTATCAGCACATCATCAATCTGATAATAAACTCTAATCTCTTATTTATTTATTGCAATAATGTAATACATTATCAATACAATTGAATACAGAACAAAACCCTGTAAAGGTGCAGTAATTATACATTTTATGAAAGTAATTACATAAAGTTACCTTGGTCTATAGTAATTATAACAATAATTATGTAACAATTAACAAAAAATCATATAGTACTACTAAGTTTTACATAGGTACTATTTTTATTTACAAGAAAATTATTTCCACTTGTATAAAATAATATTTATACATGAATAAATTTACTGGAAAGTTAGTTTTATATTGTACACTATGCTGTTTTTATCAAGCTAGTATTTTAATTAATTCTGTATTTTTACATGTATGTGTAAATGAAAAGTAGATTAATATTGTTTTATTAATACAACACAGAAACAGGTGTTGAAGAATGCTAATGTTTTAGTTGCAGGTACTTAAGTACTATACATTTTCTAAAATAGATATTATGTTATTATATTGTGGGCAAAGAAAATATTATGTAAAAAATACCTTTACTGTTTAATAGTTGTAGTAGACTTTTTTATAAACTCGTCGGTCATGTATTCGTCAATGTTTTATTAGGACTTTTATAGTAGGATTGATTTAAGTTTTGATTTAAAGACGTTTAACTTTGTTTCAGATTTTAGGAACTCTGGTAATTTATAAAAGATTTTGATGCAACTATATTCTGGACCATTTCTGAACATTTCAATTCTAGGTACTGGGAGGGCTATGTTGTTCCTGCGGCGTGCATTTTTGTCATGTTGAAAAAGGTTTAAGTTCTTCTAAGTGAACATACATGTTTCTAAAACGTGAAAGATGGCAGAGTAAGGACACGCTCATTGATGAAATGCGGATTACAACTGTCTCTCTTTGGATATTAACAATGATGCTCAGACATTTCTTTTCTTTTTCATTTGACGACCTCCGTAGCCGAGAGGCGAGCATACCGGACTTGGTGTCGCTATCTCTGAGGTTCCGGGTTCGATTCCCGGTCGGGTCAATGTAGAAAAATAACTTTTCTATATTGTCTCGGGTTTGGGTGTTGTGGTACCGTCGTTGTTTCTGATTTCTGTAACACAAGTGCTTTGGCTACTTACTACAGGATCAGAGCAATGTATGTGATGTTGTCCAATATTTATTTTATTTATATTTAAATATTTAATATTTCTTTTAGGCGACGAAAAAGTCTTTCGCATCGACACTGTCCCCCCAGGCCCCCACATGACAATAACATACCGCAGCCAGGCGTAGGCGTAGGATTAGTAGGCTGTAGGCTTATAACTTGATATGCAACCGAAAGAGACGTATTCCAATCTGGCAACGTTTGAACGGTATGGATTGGCGTGTTGAGTACGAGCGACGACGTAATGTGGGTAACTATCACATGAAATATTCATCATTGATGGATGTTTAGGAACCTGTTACGGTGAGTGCTATGTTGGTGGATGTCGAATAGTTGGTATAACACGAACGTTTTGTACGTTATTTACAGTCGTTTATGAGAAGTGATAAAAATTGGTTTGTAATACTTTTTATAAACAATGCAAATAGACGTTACACGAAACCATATCAAAAACCAATACATACCTATAGGAGTAGTAATTTTTAACGAAAAGTTATCAATCCCAAACTACAAAAAAAATTGTTCTGCTGGTTGGTTCAATAAATACATAAGTAATATTATAAGTAAGATTTACCCTTACGAAATTCTGGATGCAAAGAATTTTAAACAACATCAAAAAATAAAACCATCCATCGTTTCATGCAGTGCGTATGCCAAACAACGAACGAGGCTCTGGCGAACCGGTGAGAGAGCTTTGCGTGAGCTCCCCTGCATCCCCTGTATGGTACACAGCTTATTTTTACCAACAAACAGCTTTGCTGCGATGTACCGAATAAAGGTAGCGTACGTAACGTATTTTCTATTATTAACTGAGGTGAAACTTAACTCCAAATGTAAACTCATTTGATGTATATTCCTCCATAGCCGAGAGGCAAGCATATCGGACTTGGTATCGAATATAATTATGTGTATGTATATAGAATCCATTATTGGCTGTTAGTTTTGTATAAATTATTTGTTTTGTAACCTTTTTAAGAGCTGTGGATACTTAATTTTTTTTTTTAAACTCTGACGAGGACTGCAACAGTACCTGCCGTTTTGTCGCAGGTTTGATATTGTAATGAAAAAAATGACATTCTCAACGAGTTTTATGTCGACCACTATTAATAAATTCTCTAAAACTGTCAATATCAACTGATTTAGAGACTATTGACACGTATGAACCCATAAAACACCCTAATTCCATAGGGCAAACGAAACTTTGCCCAAACTTTGTCTATTTTTGAAAGAGGCGGTAAAGTTGGAATAATTTCGAAGTAAACTCAAACAAATCGAACCATCCCTCGTTGGGAAGACATCAGAACAGCAAACGGCAATTTAAGAAGTAACTTACCTTTTGAACAGGGCCGTACTCAAAAACAGTCAAGGGCTCTTAAAAGTTCCATTTGAAATCTAAAAATAAACAAACTAAAAAATTCAATAAAGTTGTTAAATGCTCTGGAAAACATATTTTACGTTCAAATATTTGCTGATGAAATCATATTTTAGTATACACAGTCGTGTTCTAATAAATACATACACGGGTGTTTAAATTGATTATGATACAAACTGTAGTTAAAATAATGTTAAGCTTTTATCAAAATAATGTTATGCTTTAATGCTGTTTAAAAAAGCAATTACTAACTGGTTGATATCACAACTAAAATTAACATGACGTTACGTAAATTGGAAAAACAACGGCGTTGTTCTGCATGCTACAATCAACATGGTTTTCTATGTTTTGTTTAATTTATGAATAACTTGCTAAAATATTAAAAGTGTAGCCATTAGTTGTGTTACTCGTATTACATATTCTGTGTTCTTTATTAGGGCCTGATTTTTTAATAGCTAGATAACTTTTATCCGATGATTAAAATGGACGTTTTGACACATTTTATTTAAGGAAACTGTCAACATATCAAACTTATTCTTCGTATAAAAGTTATCTGGCTATTAAAAATTGGCATTTAGAATTTAAGGCATAATATTATATTTTATACAACCTTGTTTAATAATTTGTTTTAGTCAAATAAAATAGTAGGTATAATCGTTTTTTTTATTTTTATTAAGATAATTCTTAAAATTGTAATATTTTTAGATTATTATTTTTGTATGGACTCGATAGACTATGATTGCCAAGGTAGACAGAATGCTAAAAGCTGACTAGGAAATGTGACATGACTTGCTTAGAGATCAATGTCCAGTAGCTTGATAATCATTTGTTGAATACGGTCCTGCACTTTTTACCTTGCAAAAGCTCAAGAAAATCAATTAGGCTTCGGTCAACTGGGTTCATTTTCATCTCTGTACCGTCATTTACAATTTTCTTCATCGTTAAATATTTGAAGGTTTGGTAGAAATAATGCATTCGAAATTCGAAATTTCATTCAACTTACTTTACTAATGCAAGCCTTTTATCTAGAGAAATTAACGTCAACTACATTTGGTCATAGATTTCTTAAATAAACTAGATAGGTATATTTAGTTTGTTTTATTATATTATATTTCATTATTAACGTAAATAAAAATGACAAAATAGCGAATCAGAACATTGTTTTTATTGGTTAAAAAATTGTTAGTTCTTAGATTAAGTTATTTTTTAATTTTCTTTAAGTGCATGTTTATTCATTTGTTTGTCTGTACACGCATTTAAAGGAACTACTATTTTGAAGGGATAGTATTATTTATAAAGTGTTTAAAGTTACAGACGTTTACTATTACTGAGTACACATGTACCTACCTGTCTTCTGTCTCTTTCTGTCTGCTCTTCCGTCTCATTCAAATCTTAAATGGACTAGCAGATCCGCGCAGACTAGGTACAAATTATTTAATTTTGAATCTGTTGTCGCGTGATTAATGTTTAACTGATTCATAAGACCCAAAATCACAAATCTGAGTTATTTACTAATAGAGGATTAATTATTATTGACTTACCAGTTTTGCCTGCGTTTTGTCTGCGTTGACCTTACCCGGATGAAAAGTCTCTTTTATGCTAATCGAGGCCATGGTCTTTGCTAAATTTCATCGAAATCTGTTTTGTAGTTTTTGCGTGAAAGAGTAACAAACATCCATACGTTCTAATATTGGTTCCAGGTTCCATACATCTATAGGTAACATAAAAACTTTAGCGATTATAATATTAGTAAGGATTGACAGCGGCAGGTCAACCTACCCCAAAATTTAAAGGTCATGGAATTGATTTTCAACCTTAAGTCCAACATGTAGAGATCAATATCAATTGATAAATTTGGCGTTTCGTGGTAGGTTGACATGCTGTTGTCTGAACGTCATATAAACTACACTTCTGTCTAACCATGGGGCATGGGGCATATACCCTATACACCGTGATTTTTTAATTACCCGAGAAAACTAAAATTTGCGTTTATAAAAATATGTATATCAGTAAGTAACACATAAATATTATAGCGTTCATACAAAAATATCATTTTATTGGCCTTTAAATAAATCCTGTTAATGCACCAAAAACATGTAAACCATCTTCGTAGTATTATAATTAGGTGGATTTTGGTTCCGTTAATGTTGGAATGATAATGATTACTATTTGAATTAGCAGGACTTTTATGGTGCATATTTTTTGCGGAATGTTAGGGACCTTTTAAATAAATTTCTCATAAAAAAAAATTATTTTTTTACTCGCCAAATTCGATGTATGTATATCGATATCTGAGTATGTTAGTTAATTTTCTCGGGTAATTAAAAATTCACGGTGTAGAGTAGAAATGTCACATGATTTGTTCCACAACATTTTCCGCCATTTTCTAATCTGTATCTGTACTGTTTTTGTATGGGCAAGCGTTGACAAGAGCTGTCATTTACTTTTACGACACTAAATGTAAATGAAAAATCACTGGTTTCGGAGAAAGATGAGGTATGTGCTCGATGTGTCTAACAGACCCCAATAATAAAACGTTCTAGTAATGATCAGTCTCAATTTTCGTTGATTGGTTGCCCGATTTAGAACCCTTCGATAACGAATTGACAGTTAGGGTCCTTACGATAAATGAAACTAGCGGACTGTATAAAAATAGGTGCTGTAATTCTCACCTCTTAGTTACAAATAACATTAAAAATACGCGATAGTAAACCCACGACGGTGGGTGTCCCACCCAAGGCGAGTGTCCGAGCGCGGTTGCGATGACGTCATTGTCCGCCGCCCGCACTCGTCTCCCGCGCGTAGTGGTGTTCTCCTCGATACTTAACACTCATGCTAAATCATTAGTGTCACTGGTATTCTGGTCGACAATTTGTTAAGGAACGGTTCTGAATCGGGGCCAGGTTCAAAAACAAAAGCCAATTCACGAATCGGAATTAAACTAATCGAATGTATTCTAATCCGTAATTGGTTGCCACTGGGCAAGTTCTAGAAAAATCGATCTAATCCCAGAACGACCGGCTTTGTTTACCGGAGGATCTTATTTATATGAAATTGAACAGGTTAATTCCCCTTACGGTCGGCAACCCAATATGGGTTCACTTGCAGTTAGGGCTGTCAATGGTTTAGATAATTACCATGAGAAGCAGAAAGTAGATCTGTACCTTCTATCTTATCAAGTAAGGAGTACCTTCTATTAATTAGTTGAGTTACATTAATAAGTGTTTTTATTGAATTAAACCTAAAACAAAAAAGTGACTAAAACTGGCTTGATTTATACAGGATGTAACGAAAAGGTGAAATAAAACTTTAAGGGGTTATTCTACGGCTAAATTACATCAACTTTTTCTATGGGACCAACATCGAAATCGCAAAAAAAAAAAACACTTTCCCATACTAAAACGCGACCAGCTGGCATCAGTTTGTATGGAAACGTCATTTTTTTTTGAGATTTTGATGTTGGTCCCATAGAAATAGTTGATGTAATTTAGCCGTAGAATAACCCCTTAAAGTTTTATTTCTCCTTTTCGTTACACCCTGTATAAAAAAGTAAAGTGGATTGCATACGCTCGAACTCGCATGAGTTGCGCTAAAGAGGTGCGCAAGTTTGCCAGATCTGTTTCATTGGACTTATAAACTAATGTTTATATTTTATATTTGTTTAAAATGTGTGTGTACTGTGAGTAGCCCTCCAAGCTCGAACGAATAATGTAACAAATATAGACTGCGCGTGCGCTGCCACACCTTGTCAAGTGCCCACTTACTTGTTGGCCACACGTCTAACGCGTGTGCCAATTAACTTAATACATAGAACACATTTCAAATGACGCGATCAATTTACTTCTATTTTACATGGTGTTTTAGTATGACACGTAAGTAAAAAGTTTGTCGCATTCTTGCTTGAGAGGCGATTCCTAATACCTTCATTTGTTAGCTGCTGGACAGTTTGTAATTACCTACTTACATAAATGATTAATTTCTCATGTAAGTGACTGTATGTTTTTTTTTGAGAAAAAAATATTCTTTATCCTTATTTGTACGCGCGCTTAGGGTGCTATAGTCACTGAATTGGAAGCATAGTGTGTCATCTCTGTTCTGTGGTTATAGTCACTAGATGTTATTTAGGTTACAATTTTGTCAGCCCTAGTGAAAGGCAATATATTCTGCTGCCCGGGAGACTGTTAGTAAAAATGTTCAACGTTATTAAACTGCTTTGGATAGTCAGAGATTATTAAAGGTTTCTGTTTTGTGTAAAAGGTATACTTAAATAAGAAAAATTCAATCAATTTCATAGTATAATATACATTATAGTTCCGGAATAATCCAAGTTATGTATAATTTTACCACATGTGGTTAGGCAAGTTTTTTAGGCTCGGCATGCTCTGTCCGGGTCAGATGTGCAAAGTATTTTTTGTAAAAATTAAAAAACAAAAAACAACATTAACCTGAAAAGTAAACTGACCACCAAATTGTGGATACAAAATTTTTGGACAGACGTGAAGTTTTTTGAAAATTCTTATCAGCAAAGTGAGAGGCGCCTCAAGCTTGAAAAACCTGGCCCCCGATTCAGAACCTTTCGGTAACAAATTGTCGACTGAAAAACCACGTGACACCAAAGACTTTAACATTAGTGTCACGTGATTCACCTCGTTTGACAACGGTTGACATCTCGTTATCAAAACGTTCTGGATCCCGTGAAATAAGAAGAAACGAGAACGATAAAGAGGAAGAAGAATTAAGGAAAAACAGGCCAAAAAATGTTTACCTGATTGAAAGTGATAATCTTAAAAATATTTTCAATACCAACTACGTTCACGGTGCTTATAATAACCAATATCATGTTTTATTTTTATTTCAGGGGTCATGACCACGGCATATAATGCTATTCGTAAAATAAAATACATTTGTCTGTATTAATATTATGGTAAAAAAAATTTTTTTAACATAATTAACCTGCTTCTAGGTTTAATACCAAATGACATCATGATAAACTTTATTTATGGGTTCAAACCGAAAGCAATAACTGATAAATATAACATCCCGCAATTACGTGGTTACAGATGAAACCACATACAACTTATTTCGATAGACGCCGCATGCATGTTGATTTATTAAGCTTAACATGTTAGACGCCGAGCAAAATCGTCATCATTTCAGCGATAAGACGTCCACTGCTGAATTTGGGTGTCCTTCAATGACTTTCGGATCGGCCAGTTGGAAGTCTGCATCCAGCGGCCTTCTGCAGCCTTTACAAGGTCGTCTGTCCACCTTGTAGGTGGACGTCCTGTGCTGTGCTTGCCGGTACGTGGCCTTATTACTAAATTGATTTTAAACTGTTTGCTATACTTAGTTAATCACCTTCCCCACAATACACATTTATAGTGAGAAGGTCCAGCGGATGCTGTTTCGACTTCATGTGAATTGACTAATTTAATACACATAAACCACTTAACTTTAAGGTTGATCGTCCTAGTTATCGCTTGATCGATGAAGACACGAAGGACCTACTGAACTTGGAGTGCCCAACTGGAACTGGCACGGAACAGGGACAAGTGGCGAGCTTCGATGTCAGAGACCACGATCCACTTCGGGTCGCTGAGCTAACAAAGTAAGTAAACTATTTAACTTGTGATCATTTCCCCACAAAGGTTGCAGACGATTTAACAATCACGCATGTATTATTAAACAAAATGTATTGTCGTAAGTTTTAATTCAAATTCAATCGTTTATTTGCGAGAATACATCATACATGCAATTATATAATGCAGAACTTAAAACCATTATTTGTCCATGTATTCAACCCGCATGCAGGCGTGCAAATATTAATAATAACATTACAATAAACAAATTCTATATAAATAAAAGAAAGTCGGGTTAGTTACACCATTTATAAGCCGAGAACGGCTGGACCGATTTTTATGCTCTCTGATATGTTGTATTTATCTCCGTCCCGAATAGCAGAACAACTATAAAAAAACGAAAAAAATCACAAAAAAAATGTATGAAGGGGCGGTACGAAGTTCGCCGGGACAGCTAGTACAATATAAAATGACACACTATTTAAATTAAATATGTCATATTATTAATACAATTATTCATTACAATTAAAATATTCATTCAGACTATAAGAACAATTTCTCAACTACCAATTATTTAAAATTTTCTTAAAGCTTGTAGCATTGCTTGTGCCTTGTAGCACTTTCAATCTTTCGGGTAATTTATTATATATTGCTATCGACATATTATGAATATGTCTCTTATATATATCCTTATGGCATCGAGGTTGATACAGTAGATTTTTAAACTTCGCTCTTTTTTGACGGGTTATAACGTCGCTCCGATTTCTCCGTTTTGATTACAAGTCCCGCTGTCCTCGCGGTCCGTTGTATTTATGAGTGACTATTGTGCGGGATCTAAAGCGCAAAGTCGTCTGTAAAGTATACGAAATAATAAATATGACAATCAATCAATGCCAGCAATAATAGCATTTATTTAGGCGGAAAAACCGTTTGCCTGGAGGTCAATGCGGTATCAAATTGGAGTCCTTATCGCTTAAGGGGGAGCGTTTAACTGGGAGATTAATTTGTTTTATTTCAGAGTAATTATTCAAGTAAAAATTGTTTGAGATAAAACAATCTAGATCAATCATGGGAGTACATCAGCTGACAGGCGTTACGAAACAAATGATAAATAATTTGTAAAGAAATAAAAAGTAAGCGTTAATTAATTTACTAAGTAAAGTTGGTACCTTTCTTTCTGTGTATTCATAAGGTTATAATTGGTAGAAAAACCAGAGAGAATAAATTTTTGGTAATCTAGTAAGCGTTGTCTTATAAAAACGCTCATTAGTAGAGCACTAATTTATTTGAAACGAAACAAAATGTTTTTCTGTACTAATATTCTTTTGCCATGCCAAATTAGAAAAGTCTGTTTTCTGAATTGACCCGAACTTGATCTCAAACCCGAGACTCTGAGCAATTAAGAGAAATCTCAGCACAACTACGCTAATCTAGTCATCATGAAATTATTTTTAGTGCAATATGCCACTGTTTCCAATTAAAAGGCCGTGCATCTTTTTTCAGGGCAAAATTGAAATACAGTTCTATGCTTATGTGCGTCTATGATGCGGGATAAAGTGTCAACAATATTGATCCTTTACAAGATAATATTGATAATTTATTAGGTAGTGGACGTCCGATCTAGGTTTGAAAAACGATCGGTTTTGCGCGCTTGATTTTTTACAGTTAATTTTGACTTAGGTTTACTACTTAATTTTTTATTTATTACATAAAATAAAAAATATTTTATTTTAAAAGAATACCTGAGGATTATTGTGTAGTGTTTAAATCTCATAATAGTTGTTCATAATGATATAAAAATAAATGATGTTTGAATGGAAATTTATAAAATGTTATGTTATTTCAGCATTTTTTTTTCTGCTTTATTTTGTAAGAAAGTAAAAAAAAAGTATTCAACCTATGTGCAAGTAGACTATATCTTCAATCCAATGTTAAAATCGAATTGTCAGGATAACTTATAGTCTCTTATAAACTGATGATCAAACGTTAATCGAAGTAATTTTTCCGAAATATGGGTAGTTCTTTTGGTGATTTACCTTTATTTTTGAAATGAAATGAAAAATCGATTCGCGCTACATGCAAGAATAAAAACTAATCTTTAAAAATCACGTGTTATTTTGTTTCAATTATTATTCACGTCTTTACAATCAGAGAACAAAATGTACGGAAATACGTCGATTTCTAGGACGGCCTCTTAAGTACTGAGTTAAAAAATTTAACCATACCATAAAAAAACGGTTGTATTCGAATTCATTCGGAATTCAAATAGATACACATTAGTCACAGTAAATATACAAGGGGTAATTAAAATAATGCAAAACCTTATAGGGGGTGATTCTACTGTTAAAATACAGCAACTTTTTCTTTGGAGCCAACATCGAAATCGCAAAAATAACACCCATGAAACATACGTTAATCGAAAGAGAAAATAATTACAAATAACAAATACTCCTTGATAAAATGTCGTAAATGATATACTTTGTTCAGAATTTCAATTTGATAAATAAAATTTGGTATTTGGTAAATAAAAATAAATATTACATGTTCACACTAAAATTCTGAACAAAGTATATCATATACGACATTTTATCAAAGAGTATTTGTTGTTTGTAATTATTTTCTCTATCCATTAACGTATGATTCATAGGTGTAAACCAAAGTAACGTTATATAAGTTACTTGCCACTTCAAGTATGCCAATTAGGTTCAATGCCTTTTTAAAAACAAAATGGTAAAATTCTGATTTTGTAACCGTACAATTTTAAAAACAGAATGGTAACGAAAACGTTTTAAACAGAAATAAAACTTTCATAGCTGAATTACGCTGCCATTAATATCATTCGCGATAAAAACTCGTTTTAATTGGACAACACACCCTTAACAAAAGCGATCAATCTACATCACGGAATAATATGCGGAATTATTTATTTCCGTGGGTATAGTCAAGTGCATATAAAGCTTGATGTTTTTTTTACTTAATTAAACATTTTGCCTAATAATAATAATAATTTTATTGCAAAATGAAATCCATTCCATCCATGCAAATAATTTTAAAAAACTACCTAGATCTTATTCAAACCAATTTCGGTGAAAGTTTGCATGGTAATGTACATCATATTTTTTTAGTTTTATCATTCTCTTATTTTAGAAGTTACAGGGGGGGGGGACACATTTACCACTTTGGAAGTGTCTCTTGCGCAAACTATTCAGTTTAGAAAAAAATGATATTTGAAACCTCAATATCATTTTAAAGACCTATCCATAAATATCCCACACGCATGGGTTTGATGAAAAAAAAAAATGTCTAAGTATGGGGAACCCCCAATATATTTAGTTTCAATTCTAAGTAGGGGAACCCCCAAAATGTATTGTTTTTTTTCAATTTTTGTGTGAAAATCCTAATGCGATTCAACAGAATACATCAGTTACCAATTTTCATCAGTAAAGTTCTTATAGTTTCGGAAAAAAATGGCTGTGACATACGGACGGACAGACAGACAGACAGACAGACATAACGAATCCATAAGGGTTCCGTTTTTTGCCATTTGGCTACGGAACCCTAAAAAATTACATTGTTCCAAACAAACTAATGTTAGCTGGTCGGCGGCTTATTACTGTGCTTTCTCACAAACTTGCAGGATTCCAGAATATACAGGGTGTAACGAAAAGGTGAAATAAAACTTTAAGGGGTTATTCTACGGCTAAATTACATCAACTCTTTCTATGGGACCAACATCGAAATCTCAAAAAAAAAATTGACGTTTCCATACAAACTGATGCCAGCTGGTCGCGTTTTAGTATGGGAAAGTGTTGTTTTTTTTTTGCGAATTCGATGTTGGTCCCATAGAAAATGTTGATGTAATTTAGCCGTAGAATAACCTCTTAAAGTTTTATTTCACCTTTTCGTTACACCCTGTATATGGACGTTAGGGTCAGTATTTGATTTTTCTCAAAAACATTTTTACAGGATGTCATTTGGTCAATGTTAGTGAGTATCCTGACGATGTTAGTACCAATAAATAAGTTGTTGTATTTGGGCACCAGAATCAGCCCCTAAGGGGTTGTTGATGTTATGAAAATAACCCTGTATATAAAAATGAATCTCTGTTTCCCTTGGTCATCGCATCACGCATGAACGAACGGGACAATTTTGCTAATTCTTTTTTTGTTGTGTTAATTATGGCATGAAGAAGGTTCTTAAGAAAAAAATATATCGAGAAAGTTGCGCAGAAAATCCCTCAAGAATAAACTAAGGACCACGAGAACGAAGTCGCGGGCATCAGCTAGTTACTTATAATTAAACAAATTCTCACAATAATGACACTAATTATATCAAGCCTCAAACTATTCAAAGTCAAAGTCAAAGTCAAAAATCATTTATTCAATTTAGGGCAGAAAACTGCCACTTATGAACGTCAATAATAACATTATTGGCCCATATGAGGCAGAACATGTCTCCTTATTTTTTGGGCCCTACTAGCGCTTCAAGACAAGACACAGACAATCTGGCAAGTGCTGAGAAGAAAATTTTAATAGCTTAAAAATATAGTGATTAGATAAATACCGAAAGACATACATATGCATCATAATAATATAATATCCTTATCTCATATGCAACTGCTCGTGCTTATCACACAAACACTTGAACCCGCAACCGCCTACCTTTGTATTCCGCACCGCAAAACACTAACCAAGACGGTGTACCAAAACGATAAGATGAGACTCCGACCACAGAGCTACCGCTATGAATTGTTCATGTTACAAAAACCTATATTTTAAATTGTGGTGGCAACTGTACAGTGGACATGCGAGTTGAGACTGCTGCAAAATCGTCTATATGACATGTGTAGAGGCACCTTGTTGTTTAGCTTAATCTAGGGGTAAAGCCGGGGCGCAAAAGAACGCGCAAAGGTATTTATTGTTATGAAGGCTTTGTATAGGCATATATTGATTTATAGGCATCTATAATGAATTTCTATTTCCCTTGGTCATCGCATCACGCGTGAACGGATAGAACAATTTCGCTAATTCTGTTCTGTTGTGTTATTTATTATCAGGAAAAGGTTCTTCTGAAAGATAAATTTAAGAAAGTTGCGCACTAAATCCTGTATGAAAAAACTAAAGACCACGCGAACGAAATCGCGGGCAAAACCTAGTTTATTCTTTAAAAAAACAGAGTTAATAAAACCAAACTTGAAAATTGTAGTCTTAACAATATTTTGGGACACTTTTTTTCTTCAAATCAAATCAAATCAAATCATATATTTGCACAAAACATGGTACATAAGATACAAAAAACGTTTTAAAATTAGACCCACATGTTTTGCCAGCTCGGTGGCATGCAAAAGGCAAAAAAATACAATTAAAAAAAACACTACATACATTCCTAAAAAAAAATTGTAAATAAAATTAAAATATGTCACTTAGATTACAATGTTCTCGCTTCTGAAAAGCCACAGCCTTAACCATCCCTGATAACGCAGTGAGGTCGACAGAATTACAGTCGTTATAATTGTTTCGGGCCACAGGGCGTTTGTAGCGAAAGTTTATCTCCCTTTTTATATAGGTACTTTAGAGAGGGAGGGAATATTCCCGGCATATTTTTTGCGCCCCAAAATATGCTTATTAAGATAGAGTGGCTGAGCATTTGCGGAAAAAAGTTTGTATGAATTCTTTAAAATTGTGATTGCGTTTACGTTATTTTAATCAAAATGAGAAACTTGGTAAAAACATTTTGTTATTAAGAAGCAAGAACATAATTTTTGTCAAAAAGGCCTAATTAGACATTTCAAATTTGTACTAACATGTTTTCTTGAACTATACAATAATGTTTATAAACTCAGTCCATTTTCATATCTTTACAATGTAATGAAGTCAGATACGCGCTTTTAAAAAAAAAACAAAGTACCTACTTAACCTTACCTTACCTTAACTTTTAACACATTTATTAACGCCGGACTTGGTGCCGCCATCTTCGATTACCGGTTGGGTGCAGAACATGAACTTTTCTTTAATGTCGCGGGTCTAGGTGCATAACACAAATGCTTCAGCTACCATAAGATCAGAACAATGTTCTTTTTTAATTGCTCATCATCATCATCATCATCATTACAGCCACAGAACGTCCACTGCTGAACATAGGCCTCCCCCAATGATTTTCATTGTGGGAGATTGCCAATACTCGCCACGCTTGGCAGGTGGGTTGGCGAGCGCAGTTTTTTATAAGATTTCACATTCAGACGCTGCTCCCCATCTCGTGCTACAGGAATTAGTCGCCTCTTACGACACGCCTCCTGTTGGCGGTGGGGAATTGCTCAATATTTAATTATTAAATCCCAGAATCTGGAGATTCTGAAAGTCAAATACAACTTTACTACCCCATACTAATTAATGAGTAAAAATAAAATAAATAAATAAATTGTTTTTACAATTACACAAATAAATACACTACCTCGTTATCATTATAAATGACGAATCAGCTGTTACAATTTGTATTGGAGAGTTTTTTAGATATTGATATTGTTTCAATTAGATTTTTTTTTTGTATTTGAACAACAGAATCAGAGTATTTAAAAACAGGCCAAGTGTGAGTCGGACTCGCACACTGAGGTAGTTGGAGTATATGGTGATTAATTTAGCGAAAACCTTTATTATTTCGGTTAAGGTTCTATAGTAAAATAACCAGTTTCCGATTCTTGGATGATCGCTGTTTCGATAAAAATATCAGATGATAGATATAGATCTATCATAATAAAAAAAATTGGTGTCGATAAATCGCTATATCATATCGTGTCATCGAGTACATACCCTATAGAGCAGCAATACAAACCATGTTTCTCCGAAACTAGTAATTTTTCACTCACATTTAGTATGAAATGACAACTCCTGTCATCGCTCGCGTATACAAAAACAGCACAGATACAGATTAAAAAATGGCGGAAAATGTTGTCTAACAAATCATATGACAGTTCTACTTTATAGGGTATGTGCTCCATGTATCGTGTTTTAGTTTTCATGCTAGGGCACCAGCAGGGCGCGCGCCCAGATCGCTGTGAGACGAAATGTATGGCGCTCTATGATTGCGTCGGCCTTTCGTTCCATAAAACGCAATACATTTTCGACTCACAACGCAGCCCTGGCCGCTTGCTATATCAAGTCCCTTAAAATACGAACCGCAAAATCTACATAAGGTTACTTACACATTATGATGATGATGACCCAAGTTTGTGATTTTCCGCTTAATACCCGATTTTGTGACCGCATAATTATGTAATGTAATTACACGTATACCACATTAATAGTTCTGTGAGCTCCTCTGAGTGAGTGCTCCCTGTACAATGAGTGAGATGTCCTCACACGTATACCACATTAATAGTTCTGTGAGCTCCTCTGAGTGAGAGCTCCCTGTACAATGAGTGAGATGTCCTCGTGACCTGTCTTAAGTTCTTATAAAACCTACTTCAAGCACCAATCTCTGATCTCAAGAACCTAAAGAAAAAGAATCTAAAGAACAGGAAATGTTTGTGACGTATTCATGCCTATGTATGATGATTTTCATACAGATTCCATCATCAAAACTTGCTTAAAATTTGGGAGTATAGGTATAGTAAGTTTACCTTTGGAAAAAAAAAGAATCAACGAAACGTGGTAACGACTGATTCCGGCGAATTAAGAACCTCCTCCTTTTTTGAAGTCGGTAGAAAACTATTCAACATTGAAAATGATTATGTCCATGGATATTGTACATATCTCAAAGAAACGGATGGTTACGTTTTATTAAGAAACTTCACAGACGTCTAAAAATATTATTTTACGAGGACATTTCTATGAAACGAGAAGTTTTGGGTCTTATTTTCCTGAAAAGGTCTGAGCTCATAATTCATTACATTTCAGACCTACAGAAAGTTGTGATATCCATATTAGTTAGACGCCAAACTTGCGACATTACCC
The DNA here is from genome assembly GCA_963576865.1 of Anania hortulata. Lineage (NCBI taxonomy): Eukaryota > Metazoa > Arthropoda > Insecta > Lepidoptera > Crambidae > Anania > Anania hortulata. Next base: position 2,588,575 of record OY756399.1, on the reverse strand, counting down.
GTGGAAAAACTTTTGGTATTAAAGCTGTCTTCTGTTGAATTGAAAAGAAATTATTTGTAAACTAATTTCATTATGAAATCAAAGGTACATATTATAAATAATTCCGATTCTACATCTTCTCCTTCTTCTTCATCTATACGGTCAATCCCGGTTGCGTCCAAAGCCATTGCTTTGGAGCCCAGGGTCCGCTTTCCTTGATTTACTCCGCCACTTCGCACGGTCTTGAACATCTCTATTTGTGAGATCATTGGCACGCATGTCAGCCCTCACGACGTCAAGCCAGCATTTCTTGGGTAAATTTCCTTTTCATGTACGCACCATGGTTGTGTGGCAGGGTTGGCTTTTATAGGAGCGACTGGCGTCCGACCACCCAACCCCGAAGGCAAAGCCTGCGCCAGAGCCTCGTCTGTTATTCAGCAGGTGCACCGACTTTTGAGGTGAGGTTGGCTCCCAAGCCAACCTCACCTCAAAAGTCCTCACCTCAACCAAGACCTTTTGGGCCCACCCAAAAGGTCTTGGTTGGGCCCCTTCTACTACTAAATCCGATTCTAATCTTATAACACCAATTAAATTAACTTAATACAAATCACTTACCATAAGTTTTAAACTACTTGCAGAATTTTAAAACTTTCATATTATAGAAAAAATAATTTTACTTGAATAAAATTTTAACTGCCTCCGGTGGGATTCGAGCCCACCTTTCGCTATCCAGGTGACTGCTCTTCCAACTGAGTTACGCTAGGTCGTGGGTTCGAAACCCACCAGAGGCATTTGTTTTTTTTTTAAAGTAAAATTATTTCCTTGATATAATAAACTAGCATTATTGTGAATGCAAAAATAAAAAAGTTTAAATTTCATATTACAAATTCATCGATGATGTTTCAAAAAGATCCTGACGGCAGACTTCTAAATTTGACACTAGTATAAAATTGAATGTATGAGTTAACCTTTATGATCCTAGAAGCATCACTTGGCATTTGTTAGGGTTCCGTACCTTAATAGGTAAAAAATAACCCCTAAAGATTGTTTATTGTCCGTTGTACATTGCATGTCTGTCTGTTAGTCTGTCAAGGACCTTTTCGTCAGGAACATGTGGAATCATCAAGTTAAAATTAATATCAAATACTAATTATTTAATGTGACATGCAATAAATGATTTGAATTTTAATGTCTGCAATCCCTTGCAGTTATCTATCACACTTCTAAGTCAACGTAGTCAAAAGATACAGCTGTATTTGCCGCATTAAAAAAACTATATTTTTTTTCCTGTTATGTTAGTCATGCTAGGGGGGCTGGCCACTTGCTATATCAAAACAAGTCCCTTGTAATCTTAATTGCACTCGTGCAAAGGCGGGGTAAGTATACCGCTAAGTAATGAATAGATAATTCTTTTACTACAGTGCGCTTGCAACAAAAGTCGTGGCACTAAATGTTTTTACAATCTAAAGAACTATTTTTGAAAGGACGCGGCTTTAATCGTTTAATTTGGAGGGAACTTAAAATTATAAGACCCAGTCAAAAAGTCAACCGTCATCTTATCCTTTTATATATCCGCCACATGAAATAATAAAATGGACACTCGCTGAGATCATCCCTAGAGTAAATACCATTTGGTAATGGATAGGGATGTTCGAATAAAAAATTAATTTAAGTGGTGTGTGGGCAGCGGGGTGAATGACTTCACTTAGTACAACAGATGATTGGTTTTGGCAATTGAAATAAAGGCTTAAGTTTGATGAATTTCTCGTGTACAAGAGATATTAATGGTTTATATTCGTTTTTCTAAGACTTGTGTGGGAAAGGTGCCAATTTTATGTGATTATATTTTTGCTTTTAATCATCATTCATCATTTCAGCCATGGACGTCCACTGCTGAACACAGGCCTCCCCCAACGACATTCATTGGGGGGATTTCCAATACTCGCCACGCTTGGCAGGCGGGTTGGCGAGCGCAGTTTTTATAACATTTCGCACACAGACGCTGCTGCCCGTCTCGTGCTACAGGAATTAGTCGCCTCTTACGACACGCCTCCTGTTGGCGGTGAGGAAGTGTATTCTTTACGGCCGTCCCCACACGGCACACTTTCTTTTAATAATAATAAATAAATATTGGACAACATCACATACATTGATCTGATCCTAAGATAAGTAGCACCCAACATAGAAAAGTTAGTTTTCTACATTGACTCGACTGAGAATCAAACCCGGAACCTCAGAGATGGCGACGCCCCCTCTTGCCAGTTGTTTAGGAAACTAAATTGCTTAATGTACTGGCTTCCTATTATTATTATTTTACTCTTAGCGTGTGACTTTAACATCATCATCATTTCAGCAATAGGAAGTCCACTGCTGAACATAGGCCTCCCCCAATTAATTATCATCGGGGGGGATTGCCAATACTCGCCACGCGTGGCAAGCAAGTTGGCGAGCGCAGTTTTAATAAGATTTTCGCACGCAGACGCTGCTGCTCGTCTTGTGCTACAGGAATTAGTCACCTCTTACGACACGCCTTCTGTTAGCGGTAGGGAAGTGTATTCTTTACGGCCGTTCCCACACGGCACTTTTACATGGTTATCGTAAAACTTTTTTCTACGAGTAAGTATTACTTACTTACCTTCTTCTAGTAAAGATGATTTGGTCATTAAAATAAACAAAGCTATAAATCTTAGTTATATTTTAATGGGTTCTGTTATAATTGCAATCAAACTTTGCTTGCTATAAACCGAGCTCCCAAATCAAACAATTGAAAAGCAATAGCCATATTATTTTCCGAAAAAAATCTATCGTGAAATTTCCCGGCCCTTTACCCAGAAATAGATGAAAAATGAACGAACAAAAACCCAACGTTCAGCGAGCGCACTCGAAAAATCACCACCCAAAATGTCAACCTCGATAATTATTTTCCCGGAAAAAAATCTAACAAAAAGTTAAAGGCCGTGATTGAAAGTGCTATTTTATCTGAACAGCAATTTATAGGGGGTGGTCTGCCCAATTGATGGGGTGCTAACCGCTGCCCAGAGGTCTGCGATAAGGATTATAGCGTTACCAAAGGTTTTTTGATACGAATTTTGAAAAATCTACCTCAATAGACGATCTTTTTTCACTGTTTGTATTTCACACTGACAGATTGATTTTTAAATCCACAAATTAAAAATATTAACTCCAGTTGCCAGTAAAACGCAATAGCGTGCAGTCACACTAAAAAACCGGCCAAGTGCGGATCGGACTCGCACACGAAGGTTCCGTACCATTATCTATAGGTACAACATTAGACACTATGTTAAATGTTTAAAGTGAATATACAACTAAATATTTTGTAAATATTTCAAGCGTCTACATGTTGCCGTTAATAATATCGAGGAAAAAAACGGCTAAAAATCACGTTTCTTGTATGGGAAAAGTTGTTGTTAAGTGGGGCACTTAAATATTTATTTTATTCTATTTTTAGTATTTGTTGTTATAGCGGTAACATAAAAAAATACATCATCTGTGAAAAAGACTTCGAACTTTTTTATACTTATAGAATAAAGTCTGATATACCTAAAGTTTCAAGTTAGATACTTGCAACTTTAGGTATATCAGACTTTATTCTTTTTAATTACGTTATTTTGGTGTACACTTATGAAATATACGTCAATTGACAGAGAAAATAATTACAAACAACAAATACTCTTTGACAAAATGTTGTAAAAGTTTGTTCATGTTTAATGTTAAGTATGTAATTTCAGTTTGAATATTTAAATAAAGGTAAATATTACATAATCAAACTGGAATTTCGAAAAAAATATTAAGTAAACTATAATCTATATCTACGTTTAATTTCATCCAGATCGTTTCAACCGTTCAGGCGTGATTGAGGAACCATCCATCCGTCTATCCAAACTTTCGCATTATAATATTAGCAGGGATAGGTAAGATGAAATGATGGCGGATGTTCTAACAAATTATAATAAAAAAGGGGGAATCTTAACTTATGAAACGCGTTATTTGTATTCTACTTTTGATCTACATTATGATATCACGTGTGTTTTATTTATAATGTAATCTGTAAAGTGTTGTATGTATGCACCCGCAGAGGTATAACCTTTTAAACTTGTTTTTTCTTCACAAATTGTTTATGTACGTAAAATGATAATATTATTATGGTGTATCTTATTTAGTAAATAAATAATTAAAACAAAAAAAAAATAACTACCTGTCAAGTGTGAGCTGGTCTTACGCCAAGGATCCGGTTTCCAAAACTAAATGAAAATGAAAGTAAGAAACCCTTGCTGAGTTCGAATCGCACATGAATTATTAGATTGAGTATATCAAAGCTATGTAATATTCCATGTCAAAAGGTGTTCCATGCCTAACCTGAGACACTAGAGATGTTATATATTCATCTCTTCTTCCTAGCAATTTGTCCGGTTTCGAGCCGGGGTGGGTACACTTTGATAATGATCCTAGAAACGGCCAGTCGGGTTATTATAATTCCTTACTCCAAAATTACTTCCTCATCCCATGGACACTGAACAAAGACGCGCAGCTTATAATCATTAGATAACCATAACTCTTCATCAAAGATTAAACCTAAAACGGCATCAATCATTTTGGTCAAAAAATTCTAATTCGCACAAAGAGTTGATGAACCGAAATAATTTAATATTACGTCAAATAAGCCTTCTTTTAATGAAAGCTCTTACAAATCCCGAAAAGTATTACCAATCGAGAGATATTTGCTATGCGGAGTTTTCTGTAAAAGTCGTAATTATTCACGGAGAACGAAATCCGGTGCCGGATTAAAACCGAAGCTATATTAACTGGTCATCTTAACTATGGAATAGCGTAGATATGCCATACTTTGTTTCTGTTTCCACTTCTATTGCAGGTAAGCTTGACGTTGATCTAATTTTTGCTATGTTTGGACATATTGAATAAACCCTTGCTGGACAGTTGGAATCAACCCTGGACAAGGATCAGATCATCTAGATCATAACTAATGTTTAGTGCATAATATCTGAATCTATCAGAATATCTGGTAGGGCAAAAAAAAAATTGGGACGTGTAAAACGAGTTTAATGCCCTATTTGCAAAAATAAATGATTTAGATTTTTATTTTTTTACTATTTTTGAATGTGCAAATTTCCTCATGATGTTTTTCTTCATAGTGTCCATGTCGTGGCTAGATCGTAAAATTGATAATTTCATGATGTCGGTCACATCATTTCATAAAATGGTGGTATTTCATGATATAGAACAGAACACGCTGCCTACATCATGATGTGGTCTGACCAGATCAATGAATACTCAGCGTTTGACGATATAAACAGCTAAACGCACGAATACTTCATGAAATGATCAAACATTAGTAATCATATCGTAAAATCGTTACATTACCCACCGGTAGAGGCGCTAATGTTGCTTTGTTTTTGTGTTGAGTAATGGCGGCGGACAAATATTTTATTCTAAAAGTGAATAATAATGTGTAAATTGAAGGTGAAAGTGCAGTAAAATATCGTTACGACACCAAGCTAGGCAATTTTTATGAAAGTCACACAAAAAACGAGCGCAACGTCAAAAAATCAAGGAGATCGGAACGTAAATTAAGAGATTAATTAGGTTATTTAGATATTCAAGTGTTTTTATTTATGAGTTTTGTTTAAAAATAATAATTATTTAAAATGTTTAAATTATCTATCGACCAAGACTACAAATATTAAACAAATTCACGTAACTTGTAAACATTTTTATTTTAATGATATGGCCAAACGTGGATTCACATTTTAACGAATGTTGACGTTTAAACGATATGGTAAGTCTTAGTTGACCATATCATGAAATACCACCATTTTATGAAATAATCGGCCACATCATGAATTGGTCAATTTTACGATCTGGCTACGACATCCACACGATGTCATTTGCGAGACAACATTAGATTTGCGTACTAGCAGTCCATTATATCGTATAAACTGAACAAGTTCAATCACACTTAATACTTTTAGCATTTTAGCAACTGCACCTAAACTTCATTGCGTATCAGCAGTTTTCTACGTTCAACATTAATAATAGAGCCACTGCGTTCAGCTTTCAAAGCGACGGATACCTAATATGCGAGATGCAATGTCCATTTGTCCTCCAATACGTGACAAATTATCGACCATTTAAACTACCCAATGCGGTTAGGTTTCCTTCTTCGTCTATACGGTCAATTCCGGTTGCGTCCAAAGCCTAAATGTGGTTAGGTTTCCAGCCAGGTAAATATTAATAAAATAAAAAAAGGGATATCCACACAAATCCAACGCTACCCTCTGCAACCAGACAGCGGGTGTAAAAAGAAAACCGCGGCGAGCGGCAAAATAATAAAAACCGCTCCGACTGAGATGCTGCTAATTAATCCCAAACGGGCCATTGCTGAATCATTTCACGAGTTTTCATCTTTTGCGACGTGGAGGTGGGATGTTGCTGTTGTAACTGGGAGATTTGTGAAGGAGTGCTTAGGAAATTTTATAACATGAGACGGTTAGGTACTTATGTACCACAGTTACACACAGTACACAACCTTAAACTACCAAAATTAAACTATATTCGTTTAATTTTTTATTTTGATAATTGTTTTAAGAAACTTACCATTTTGTAATAAAATGAAATGAGCATTTAATTTTGACTGAACTTACTTCATAATGTAAAAAGCAGGATATGTAGGGGACTGCTTCAGTCAGTCAGTTGCACAAGTTAAAACAACAAATAAATAAATAAATAAAGATAGGCTCATAGTAACATTTTTGAAATTTTGATGTTCATCCCTTATAGTAAGAGTGTTAGAGGTCAATTCTAGTAGCAGGTCAGTTCCTTCTGGATCGGATAGGTTTAAAAAAATAATTGTTAACTAAATAGGTCTAATTTATTAAGGAATCAATATTTCATGATCTCCTTTAACTCTTTCGGTAGGTTGACCTGCCGTTGACTGTAGGTATCTACGTAGCCTGCCAATTTCGCAATTTTTTTTGTGGCATCAATGATCCTACCCTTGGCCTTAGCTGATGCTCCGATAACTTCGCTAATGTCGAGTAGGTACAGTTTCGCTAAAGCAACCAAACTTTTAAAACAAGTAAGTTGATTACAACATCCCTAGAAAGAGACAGAAATACGATAAAAGGTAGGTTTGTAAGATCTGTTGAATAAAAAACTGGGCATTATTTACTACCTACCTTCGACTGACCTTGTCTCGAATTGTAGCGTAATAAGACCTAGAAATTTTCCCCTAAAACTTAGGTCCCATTATTAGTTTGTTAGGAGTTTTTTCGCCCGAAAAGAATTTGTGAAGTGCTTCGGGAGAAACGCGTTCTATTACAGTTTTTTTACGATTCGCTCTTATCTTGAATTATGAAGGCGTTTTCTTATTTGCAATGCAAATGTTTATTTTCCTCTAACAATTTGCTACGTTGGACCAGTAGTTTTATGAAAAGATCATTTTTTGCTGCCAAGATTCCTTAAGTTGGGATCATTAGTTTTCTTTGTTTTGTTTCAGGTATCTATGAGAGTATTAAAATTTCTCAAACAAAAGTTTTCTTTACTCATCGTAAACGATAAATCATTTACTTTAGTGTTTCATAAAAATAAGTGTTTCATAAAAAAAATGTCTTTTTTTTAAATAATTAGATGGCATAATTTTTAGGGTTCAGTTAACGTTTCTCAAAAGGTAAAAAGGAACCCTTATAGGGTCACTTCGTTGTCCGTCTGTCTGTCTGTCAAAACCCTTTTGACCAGGAACAGGTGAAGGTATCTGGTTGAAAGTATTATCAAATACTCGTCCGCAATGGGGTAGTTTCCTAAAAAAAATCTAATTAGATCGTCGATGGATTAACAGAAAATATTGGAAACGTATTTTTTATTTTCTCAATCAAACAAAAAATTATGAAAATAGTCCCGTTAAAGTTCCGCGTAACGTCACGCCTTGCGACACTTTTTAGCAAGGCGTAACGTCACGTGCTTACTTTCATGCGCTTTATCTTCGTCATTTTTTGTTTGATTGACAAAAGAAAAAATATGGGTCCAATATTTTTTGATAATCTAACTGACGGACTAAATAGAGTAATCTTTTTTTGACCCAGGAAACTAGCCTATACTTTGAAGCTGTAAAAGTATCAAACTTCTAGGTCAACGCAAACCACTACAACCCATCCGCTTATAGTCGTGAGACTGATTACAGATAAACACAGAAAAGAAAAGAAAATCAACGCAATCAAAAGATACAAGTGTTTATGGCGCATTCTTGATACTCGCAAAGGAATCAAACCTATGTCTATGCCCGTAACCTAAGTACTTCATAGTCGGTCCTCAGCGGTTGAGGATCATGTCCCCCTCTTTTTACCTGGTCGCTCTGATGATGAGCCGTCTCCATGTACAAATTTTGTATTAAAAAACAACAATCATGAAATACAACGGTCTAAAGTGTTTTGATTTTTTTGCCTTAAGGAAGAGTGTATGACGTCCATTATAGTTTTATTTATTAGTAACTAGCTGACCCAGCGAACATCGTTCTGCCAAGTCGTTTGACAGGTACGAATAGTTTGTAAAGGAAAATAAAATAGTTGTTTTACTACATTCCATGATTTTTTTTAAATTTTCTGACCTTTTAAAACTTCCCTGAACTTCCAAAAATATTTCTAGGTCAAAATAAGCCAAATCGGTCCAGCCATTCTCAAGTTTTAGCGAGACAAACGAACAGCAATTCATTTTTATATATATAGAAGATAGATAGATAGCAACCAGGTACCTACACTTTGCCCTTACTGAAAACTTATACTATAGACATTTCTAATGCTTAAAATTTAAAATATAAGGTCGCCTATAAATTATATACAGGTGAAATTTAAAGAGCAATTACAAAAACATAAATGAATCAATTTTGTTAAAAAAATATATATTTTTGAAGGTAGTTTTCGAGAAAGTCGCCAAATCTATTTTGATTTCAACGTAAAATAAAACACCCCGTGCCCCGTGCGTGCACTCCGAGAGAAGAGTGGGGCACGATTGAAATGAGAGAGACAGAGGCGATGACGTAGGGACGTTTCAGACTAGACAGGATGCTCTTAATTTTTTTTATTTTTTTAGGAATAGTGAAATGAAAACTAGCCCGTTTTTAAGAACGAAAATAATAGGGTTTCTCTAATATGTAGAAGTTCTGTTAAAGTTTGACCCGTTTATAAAAGGCGACTTTGTATTTAGGTAGAGTATTCAAACAACTGATGAACTACTGCTTTATAATCCTAGAAGGCTAGAAGTAAACATTTCTATGAAAAAAGTGCACAGAAAAATACAGTTCCCGCCAAGTTACAGCGTAATCAACGTCAAGGCGTAAGCCCTGAGGCAAAAACAGGCGTCGACGCAAAGACTGTAAAAGCTATTGCCCTGTTAAGCGAAAAACATACGGCACAATTTTTGGCACGAAACGCTTCCAACGGGTATTGGAGCGTGTCTTCCAATTTGATAGTGCATCGAAAACATATTGCATGCCAAAATGTATCCGTTTAATTTCACTGCGCTACTCTCCTAGTTAAGTTACACGGGAACGGGAAGAAAATCTTTTTTTTTATATACATTATCATCATAACAAAATTGTTGACTGGTGAAGAAATATCATGTCTAACATAGTAAGTAGATTTTATTAATTCAAACCAATATTTTAAATACGAGTAACAATAGAACTAAAACTAAACCTTACCAAATAAATATTTAAATAAATAAAGTACAAATAAAATATGGGCCCCAGATCGCCGTCCAAAAATACAAATATTATTATTGTTATTTGAAAATATTCATTTGTAAATGACATATAAGAAAGACACATAAGAAACATTGAAACATTGGATAGACTGCCGTAGTTCTAAAGTAAATTTAGTGCTTTATTTTTTAAACCTTTAGAATGTACCCTAAGTTACTAACTTTAAAAGAGCTAAAAATGTATTACCAAAACATTCGTGGGTTACGTACTAAAACTTACAACTTTCTAAGGGAAGTAAATTGTAACAATTATGATGTCATTATTTTAACTGAAACTTGGCTTAACAGTAGTGTGATGAGCAATGAGCTATTCGATGACAGATATGTAATATATAGACGTGACCGTGAAAACATTGGGTTTCATGGAAGTATGGATGGGGGAGGAGTTTTAGTTGCGGTATTAAAAACAATTAAGTCGACGCGAAGGGTCGAATGGGAAAGTAAATGCGAAGATCTGTGGGTGGTGTTGGATTTGTCGATTGCAAATTCTGTTCGTCGGATGGCTCTTTGCGGCATTTATTTACCGCCTCCAGTGAACAGGTCAATGTTGGAGCATTTTACTGAAAATTGTAGTAGAGTTATATCTGAAGTTTCTGATTTACAATTGTGCCTTATTGGAGATTTTAACCTAGGTAAAGTGGATTGGAGTTTGGTAAATGATTTATCTAGCGATTATGTTCCCCCTAGTCTTAGCCAAGCTTTGATAGATATGATTAATTTCAATAAACTAACGCAAATAAATACAGTTCGTAATAAGTCAGGCCGTTTATTGGACCTTATACTCACTAACATATTGTTATCTATGTGTACGGTCAATCAGTCCGCCGAAATCCTTAGTACAGTGGATCCTTTACATCCCCCTTTTGAAATATTGATTAATGTGACCCCCCGTGCAGCGTTGCAGTATAACGTCAACACAAAAGTGCATAACTTTAGAAAAGCTGATTATTTGCAGATCCGTTTGTGCCTAGCTGAATACGATTGGGATGAGCTTTTTAGTAATGCTGACGTTAACAAGATGACTGAACTTTTTTATAGCTTAATAAACAATCTCATAAATAATCATGTGCCAAACAAAACATTAAGAAATAATGCTTTACCCCCCTGGTTTAGTGGCCCTTTAAAAAGGATATTACGAGAAAAAAAGAAAATGAAAAAGAGGTATAAAAATTACAGTAACCCATTAGATGAGATCGAGCTGCAGCTACTCAGTAAACGTTGCCGTGCATTAGCACATTTATGTAATAAAAAATTTATTGAAAAAACTGAAGAAAGCATTAAAACAAGTCCTAAAGTTTTCTGGTCATTTGTCAAAGCTAAGAAGGGTGGGAAAAGTAACTATCCTCATACGATGACTAATGGCACTAAAAAAACCTCAAGTGGTGAGGAAATTTGTGACATGTTTGCTTCCTATTTTAAGACTGTGTACGAAGTACCTAAAAATAAATTGCTAGAATTAAATGACAGTCAGTGGAAATTGATAAGCAATTTTGGCCTTGAACTAACTGCACCCGGCCTTAGCAAGACTCAGATACTGAAGTGCTTAAAATCTTTAGACGAAACAAAGGGTGCAGGACCCGATGGTGTCCCCCCAATATTTATTAAAGAATGTGCAGATGAGCTGGTGGTGCCTGTTTACTTGATTTATCAAAAGTCTCTTCAATCTGGCATTTTTCCAGATATTTGGAAAACAGCAAAGGTTGTACCTATTCACAAGACTGAAAACGTTGAACTAGTTAGTAATTACCGACCCATTTCAGTCCTGTCAACCCTGGGCAAAATCTTTGAATCTCTTCTCTGCCCTGTTTTACAGGACCACCTCAATTACTACCTTACAGAGTGGCAACATGGTTTTGTTAAGTCCAGGTCTACCTGTACTAATCTGACTTTATTTACTGAAACCTTGGTGAGTGCTGTGGATGAGGGCCGGGAAGTCGACGTTGTATATACCGACTTAAGTAAAGCTTTCGACAAAGTATCCCATAATATTCTACTAGAGAAATTGAATGCATATGGTATAACTGGCTCATTGCTGGCATGGTTGGAGTCATATCTGTATGACCGGAACTTCTACGTTGTCGTTAACGGTTTCCAGTCTGCCTCATACAGAATTACGTCGGGTGTACCACAGGGATCACACTTGGGTCCGACCCTTTTCAATGCCTTTTTTAACGACATCCCAAAATGCTTTCTGCATTCTGTGCCCTTTATGTTTGCTGACGACTTAAAAATGGTTGGTATCTGCGAAACCTCGGATGACATGGAACAGTTTCAAGGAGATATCGACCGTATGGTAGACTGGTGTCATAGGAATCGTATGGAGTTAAACACTAACAAGTGCTACCACATGAAATTCAGTAGAAAGGTCAAGTCACTGAATTCATCATTCAAAATTGATAGCTTCACCATTAAGAAGGTGGACGAAATTAGAGACTTAGGGATACTATTTGATAAAAAACTGACCTTTGTCCCTCATATAGAAAACGTCACAAAAAGGGCATACAGAATGCTAGGCTTTGTTTTGCGTAATACCAAGATATTTAAAAATAATCATGTTAAGATTTTGTTATACAACAGTCTTGTACGAAGTATTGTTGAGTATTGTACTGTTGTATGGAGGCCACATTACGCTACTCATTCGTTAAGATTGGAACGACTGCAAAAAAAGTTTGTATCATATTTGGCCTACAGTAATGGAATCCACAAAAAAATACGAGCATACGAAAAAAGGTTGCGTTACTTCAAAATTGCATCACTGGAAAATCAGAGAAATTTATTAGACTTTTCGTTTGTTCTCAAAATATTTCAACAAAAGATTGACTGCCCCCTTTTACTTCGGAAATTCAAATTTCGTGTCCCTCGACGAAATCCCCGTACTCCTATAGCTCCCCTTTGTCCTCCGTTTAGGAAATCAGTTTTGGGTGCTAACTCCCCGATTTCGAGGTTGTGTAAACTGGTTAATAAATATAGCGACTTGGTTGACATTCACGCCGATACATTTGCCAAAATCAAAAGATGCTTATGCCATGCCTGGTCCCAACCAGGTTGATCTTGTCCTTTCCTTTTTATTTATTTATTGCAAGTTAGTTGCTACTGCTTTCATTCTTTGTATATATATGCGTATGTTAGTATATTAACGTCAAGTATTCCTTCTTTATGCATGTGGTGTTTACCTTAAAATGTTGTTACATTTAGTTACATTTTATTAGCTTTAAGACATATTGTTAAATACAGTGTAAGCAAACGCTGGTGAATCTAAATAAATATAAAATATAAAATATAAAAAAAAAAAAAAAAAAAATAGGAAGTTAAAATTAATATCAAGTACTGACTTTAGTACGCGCCTTTGGGGGTTGGTATGTCACACTGTATTACTTTGAGTTTTATCAACGCCAACCTATGTAGTTTTATTTTGTTTAGAGCTTTATTAAATTTTTTTCTAATAGGTATTTTTACCAGAAAGTAATGATGGCATTTTGTAATTTGAAGATAAAATCACTCGCTTACACTTTAATATGGTATCGCATGGTTGGTTAGTCAAAACTAGACCGCAGCGGGCGTCGGCGAAATAAGCTCCTGTATAATTTCAACCCTAGGCTAGTTTACCTGGTTTATGAGGTACTTGCCCTACAAAGGGCTCCTAGGCATTACATCCTGATGGCGGGCGTTAAGCAAGCGTACAAAGTTGACAAAACCCGTGAGATTTTTGGTGAAACTGACAACAGTTTTTCCAAAAATCTAGAAAGATTTTGCAACAAATATCTAATTAATTAGAATGAATATTTAAAATTACGTTAAATTGAGCCTATTTACGTTCAATTGCAGGGCACAGGCCCCACCGTAACTATTAGGTGGAGGGCCTTACTCCACCCGCGAGACTCCAGTGCGGTATAATTGTAGGGTGCCGTAGGTATGGCAAATTTCTAACCTTACCTACTGTCAGGTGTGGTCAAAGCACTAACACTTCTGACTAAACATAACTACTTAAAAAATAATATTAAATATTATAGGTTACATTATCGAAGAATATTTTTCACATGTAACGATCCAGCAGGGGCGTGCATCCCATATAGGCTATTATGCAGAGCCTACCTTCATAAAAAACCGACAGAACGGCTGACCATTCAAATATTAATTACGTATTAACAATAAACAATAAATATATTGTAACTATTTTGTCGTCTACCTGTACTTATTCCTTACTAAAGCGCGCAAGTTAGATCGTTACTGTGCAATTACCAATGTTAGGCTGCCGCGAGATCGCCTACTGTTTCACGCAAACTTACTCAATTTTCACTCACAGCCTACCTCCATCTGAAACCAATGCACACCCCTGCGATCCAGTTAGGATTGGTAAAAACTTGCAAATCTTTACAAATCTATTTAGCTATTAAATATCTTGTTTAAAAACACTCAATAGCTAACAAGAACTATCTGTGAATAATTAGATTGCAAAAATCAACAAAAATATAACTAAGTAATTAATTGTCGCGCATAAGACGAGACTTAGATCTGGTACACTATTTAAATGAATTAAAATATTAACAAAATAAATTACTCAAACGTATGACTAATTTATTAAACTCGACAGAACCACATAGTTTTACGGGTTTTGTCTTATTTGACGAGATTCTTAATAGCCAGAATATATCAAGGCAAAATTACACTCCTCAAGAGCAAAACGTACTTATAGAAGGCCTTGTCATTCATTATTCAGATTATACCATCGCAAAGAAGTAAGGACTAGGCGTAAAAACCTACCTATGTACTTATAGTAGTACTAGTACCTTCTTTGCTATGCAGTATACTTTTTGCCACGACAACGCGACTGCCAGCCGAACCTGAAGTGACTCATTATTTTGAGTGATAGCGGTTTTGCTTCGCTAAAAATGAATTTCACAAAAGATTCTGCGGTGAAATCCATGCGCGTGAATCTATTGTTGACATAAAGACGTCTGAGCAAACAGATATCACACTCAGTAATGATAGCTAGAGAAAATATCATGAATTTTTTGATAAAAATGTTTTCAGTTTTACAGAAAAAAATATAATGATGAAAATACTTACTAGACATTACAAAGTTAATCGTCATCCCTATTAAAGTAGTACTAATAGTAAAAATAAAATTGATTTTGGTAAAAATAGCCGTACTACAGTGTTTAGATATTGAGATTTAGAGGTAAGTGTACGGCCGTCTCTTTCTAAAACAACTTACAATGAAAAATATGTACGGACCCTCTACTTTGAGGTCATGGTACGTCATGCCAGATCTCCTTGTCTAGCACGCGACTTTAATGTTGTTGTAAGTGAGCCCCAAATGATTTACAGAATTACCCTTGAACGATATAATTGTACATAGAAATCACTGTTCATCGTTCATCGATACAAATATATATTTTTACCGACAGCTCGGTTCGCCGAAAGAATGATAATCTGTAAATCATTCAGAGCCCGTTGTAAGTGGTAAATATCAATATTTTTTTTTAATTCTTTAAGTTTTATTAATTATAATTAAGTACTATTTATATTAAGACCAAATAAAAATATGTAGTTTTATTGTGTAGTAGGATATACCTACTTAATTACTAACTCAAACTCTCCCTATCAATTTCGGACGCTCATTTCCAACTAAACGTAACAAAATATCTACTTTGCTAATCTCTTTAACTCAGCCTATTCCGGGATCAATCCCAATAATCAGATAAGCCGCGGACCAATTGCTCTGAGCGCTGATGGAATGTAAATAATCTTTGTTTTATTAGTTGCTTCCGTAGATTAAGGTATTTTTTATGAGAGAGGAAAAAGAAAAGGCGTAATTACCGATAGATTACTAATTTCTACTTCAACAAATACAATGAACCTATGGTAAAGACTAGTCCAAGTGATCAGTTACTGAAGATGTATTTTTGAAGCCTTAGAATTCCAATTCGCACAAGAAACTCCGACAATTATTGTATACGAATTTCTAAGAAATTGTATACGATTCTTGGGATTTAGAATGTGAATTGGAATTCTAAGGCCACTCTCACATAGAGCTACATAAAAACATATCTTGTAAGCGGCTGACACGCGATTTTTTCCTGGCGGATACAAATAGGTCCTTAAGCCGACTACCTAAAAAAATTTTATATCCATCGGGCCTGGACCACCCTGTATATTCATTTAAATTGCACATTGCATAGTGTTAGTAAAGTACAAAACCATGTAAGGGACATGTTTTCCCACATTATTAAATATGTAGCTACTTAAAGGTACTTTAGTTTAGATTATGTTACGTCGCAGTATTTCCTCACGTAAATAACAACATATTTTTCTAAAATTATTGCAACCCCAGTGAACGAAAGTCATAGAAGCTGCTCTTTATATAAGTTCTATAGACGACTCAATCAAACACAAGACAACTTTTTTTTCAATGCCGTAGGTAGTGTAGCTGCAAGTGTGTCGGTTCTCAGATATGGTTTAATAATTTGGGGAAATGGAACTGATATTAAAAAGCTATTTACTGCCCAAAAGCGTTGCATTAGAGCCATATGTAATATAGCGCCTGATATATCCTGTTTGCCGTATTTTAAATATCTCCAAATACTCCCCCTACCATGCCTTTATATATTAGAAGTGGGTACTTTTGTCAAACGAAATAATCATAAGTTTGTTTAAGCGAAGGACTTATACCAACGGTCAACGCGAAATCGCCATAGGTTAGTGTTAGAGACAGTTCCAAAAACGCAAAGATTTCAATATAATAGTTATTCTATGTGCATAATTAATTATAACAAAATACCAACTCGCATTAAGGAACTCCCAGTAAATAGTTTTAAATCATCGTTGCGAAAGTGGTTGTAGGACAACACATTCTACTCAATTGATGATTTTATAAAACATACAGAACCATAATAAATATGGTCGATGCATGATTATGTATAACTTGTTGACATTGAAATAATGACATAATTAGTTTGACTAAATAATTAAGATCATTTAGGTATTTGAAGTTGTATTCTATGATATTTGCATGCTGATTGTATAGTTAAGTAGGCTAATGCACCATCTCTATTAATATCACATGTACTGTACCCTACTTAATAGCAAATAAATATTTGAATTTGAATTTGAAAGGGCGTGTTTGCGCCGTTGTTTGGTCAAAATAAAACACATTTTTTTTTTTTTTTTTTTTTATTTATTACAGGAAAACCAGGGTTTACACATTATAAAAAATATAACATAACACCATTTTTGATTACTATCGTTAAGGTTTCTTTTTCAATGGCAGATTAACTGTATTATTTGTTGACCATGCGTAGTTGTAGCAAAGGATAACCTGTTGGGTAGTGCGCCGCAAGTGATACTCGTACCACTTCAGTGAATTTTAACAAAATATTGGAAGTTTTCAGTAAGTATTATTTCTATATTTTTTTCGGGCACAACTTTACCCTCTACCATGACAAATGCTCACCACGTTTGTATATAATATACCTACTCCTCCTTTTGAGAAAGAGTATGTAGGTATAGGGAGGACAATTTGTTCCTTTTAGTCCCCATCAACTCAGGACGACATTTACTCGTATGTAAACTCGCATTTGAAAAACCCAAGCCCGAAGTGGTTATTATGACTCATTTAATATCTTAGCGCATATAATCTCCAATAAATCATCTATGAGTGCTTCCTTTATATTTGTCAACATTTATCCGAGGTCGGTGAGTGACGGGCACTCATTAAGAGGAGACTCCATCTTGAGGCCATTGAGGGCAGCCCTCCTTGAGGCCTATTTGTCCTCGAGGTCTAGTGATAAATGGGAGTGTCCCAGCCAGCGGAATTAACCGACTAACATCGAAAAGAGGCGGTTATGTATCTGAAGTGGAGACATACGGGATAACTGGTAGGACGGGATCGCAATATTTTTGAGATCTATAGAGATAAAGCCTGGTGACAGACAGACAAACAGACGGACAGTGAAGAATTAGTAATAGGGTTCCGTTTTTACCGTTTGGGTACGAAACCCTAAAAAGAGTCGTGGAGTTTCTTCGAGACAAGATCAATAGAACTGCTGTGCTCGCATTGTTTGCAAGACTTGGCTAGGGCACTGCCGTGCTCAATTTTTTGAAGGCGTTGCCATCTGAATATCGATAGTAAGTACATAGAGTTCAAATCGATACGACGCGACTGATTGAAATTCGTTAAAAACGACTTACAAGATAATTATGGTTACATAGCTATTATAAGCCTATTAATAAGGTTGACTTTAGGTAATGTTTGAGATTGAGATTTGAGACTATGATGACCAGTAATTGTTGTATTTTCTACGTAAACATATTTACCTATGTAATTACAACAGGCTTCTGCGACTAAAATAGTAGCTTTATGTAACTAACAATATAACACACTTTTATGTTTATGAGTTGGACTCGACAAAACAAATCAAATGAGCCCAAATACTAGTTTTAGTAGTAGCCATTAAAAATTCCACGTTTCACCTCCTAGTTTCATCATTTGATCATCACGAATCATGATTGTGTAAATGTCAGGTACCTTACCTACCTACTACCTACCTACTTACCTACAGTGTCAAACCGATTCGTCAGTTAGAAGTAAGTTAAAAACTACTTCCAAGATTTAATAAAAGTGTGTTAAAAACGGATCGCCAACGGTTTTGGTATACAGGGTTACATTGCAAAGGGGTGCCAAATCTTTAGAAGTGGCTCAGAATCAGTAACTCAATCGAGCTATGCAAATAACAAAAAATTTTTTTTTCACATTTAATTATTTCTGTCTTCTGTTAAAAATCGTAACAGAAGATAATTTACTCATATATGGAAAAATTGCACCGTATATGCGCTGTACCTACGCCTCTGATAAATGACTGCTTGGCTCTTTCGTAGTAGTAGTAGTAAAATAAACTATAAAATATCTAAAAATAAAGTCAATAGAGAGGACTTTATTTTTAGATATTTTATAGTTTATTTTTCGTAACATACGATTATTAAAAATAAAGACGATTTAGACGCTTCTTTATATTGTTCCCTAGATCTTATATTTTAAATTTGGCACCCCTTTGCAATGTAACAGCTCATCAACCTACCACAAAATGTTTTTTTTTTCAATTGATATTGATCTCTGTGTATAAAGTTGAAAATCGGTTCAGTGACCTTTTACTTTTTTTGGTAGGTTGACCTGCTTAAAAACTTGACTGTAGGTACTTACCTACTTCTGAAGCATGACCAAAATCAATGCTTGGTGCATAGCACTCCATCGATAGTATGGTGGAAAATAACAATTTTCCATTTACGCGCAGCGACAGGAAATCCTCGCGTATATTTCATTCATTGAGAATTACTTTTGCGAACCAAAGTTCTGATGACATCGCATTTTGTGCCTTATCTCAAACCCAATAGATGTTACATTACCATGTTTTATTGACCACAAAGAGTAGGATATGAATGGTTATTGATGCGTTTTTTTACTGATATTATATAGATGGGTATATAATTTATCTATTAGTTGAATACGTATCTTTTGAAAGGCTTTTACCGTTGATTTGCGTGAAAATGGTGATAGTAAATTGGTATTTGCAGGCCCGGGATGGAGCTAGGTACTTTTGGAAAATTAGTGACATTTTTAAATATGATTTTTTCATTAAGAGCGCGCGCTTGTGCTACGTTAAATAAGGATTTAAATTCAATCGTTTATTTGTCCACTGCAAATATTTATAATAACATTATTCTAATGTTAGCTTTATTAGGATGTTATTCTAATTGTACAGATCTTTAATATACCTAATTATTGTTTTGCAAATATATTCTATTAAGATAGTTATCAAATGTAAAATTTTCTACTTAAAAGTCAGTTTATTGACTCGCGCCGTCCACTCCCGCCGCCGTATTGTCCCCACCCTGATACGCACGGCGGCGGGGTCGGACTACTCAAGTCTGGCCGCCAGTTACTATTGAGACGGCAACGAAGACGGTCAGAAAAGCATACTGTCATAATGTCGAAGTGCGTAATTTTCTTAGTGAACAGTGCAAATAATAAGGTGTTATAACTTCCGAGAGTGTAAAGAATACGAAATAAAGTTCTGAATTCTATCGCAATTGTTTCATTTCGTACACTAAATACAATATAAAATGTTACATTACTAAATTTTAGGGTGTTTTCATAACATTTTTTAACATTCAGAATCCTACGGTAGCTTTGCTAATGACCAAGTCGGTTTGCTAGTGACCAAAAACGACGGTTCTTCATACGACACGACATAGGCCTCTCCCAATGTACGCCACTGAGTCCGATCCTCGGCTATTCTTTTCCATTCGCTGCCAGTTATGGCTCCACCTTATCCGAGGAGGGCGCCCTACGCTGCGTTTGCCAAATCAAGAACACGGTTATCGTTTCTACTAAAAATGTGTTACGTTAAATGTTACAAGTGTAACACACACAGAAGGCGTTACCGGGCCGGCGACGGGTCGGGTCGGGAGTATGGCGGGTCTATTAACATACGTTTAAATGGGCACCTACAAACAGCCGACGTGAGCATGCCGGCCGCCGCGCAAGCCGGCTGTCTGTGGGAGCCCATTTAAATGTATTTTATTATACCCACCGTACTCCCAACTCGATCCGTCGCCGTCCCGCTCACGGGTTCTATGTGTGTTGCTATTTAGTTAAGCCTTCGCGTTTCACTTATCCACGGTAGACCAGAAAAACAATGGAAAACCATAGGGAACATTTTTAGTGGCACACGAAGGGTTAAAAAAAATTCTTGACATAAAATCAGCACTTTATTTTGGTCCAGTCTACATTTGTCTAGCAGTTCAAAGATAAACTATAAAACATTAATAATAAAGAAAAAAAATCGGTTATTTAACAACACAATAAACTGTTTTAATATAGTTTGTATACTAACGACTACCTTAAACTATTAATAAAGTATAAAAGTTGTGTAATCAAACAAATAACCCAATTGCCTTTTGTTGTAAAACTGCACAGTCTAGTATACGCAAGAATAAGTTGTCATGATACGCTAACTACTATTATTCTTTACAAAAGATACGATATCATACGATACGATACGATTGCAGCACGTATCAAAACATAGCAATTTTAATTTCAGAACATAATATACATTAGCATTTACCGATGACATTATCATTTTCATACATCACAAGTTGTATTTTTACAGGTTATTAATTTATGATAAACCATATTATGTTCTATGACATCAATAGTTAAATTGAGAAAAACATATATTTAAATTGACAAAAACATATAGTTAAATTGAGAAAAACATCAGCTATTTATGTAGGTACTAGACTTACGAGGTACTTGTAGTTTGTTACGAGGTTGGCAACGACTTTCTGCCATATTTTTTTAAATTTTAAAATAAATATTGGACATCCAAAAGCACTTGCCAAATCACTTGTGTTACACAAATCAGAAACAACGACGGTACCACAACACCCAGACCTGAGACAACATAAACGTTCGTTTTCTACATTGACCCGACCGGGAATCGAACCCGGGACCTCAGTGATGGTAACGCCGCGCGATTGGAGGACGTCAAAATAAAAAATAATAAAATGTTTTCACATTAACCCTACTGGGAATCGATCCCAGGGCAATTGTGTTCTACACGTATCACTGCCATTGTCTCAATAGGGTCTGCAAAATGTGAAGGACAGCAACTTTTTCTCAACTTTACTATAGATAATTATAGTATGGTTTAGTTGCCATTGAAGCGATAGCCATCTGACATCCTAGACGGGAACCAGATCATTTTGGCAATATTTATCTAAATGTGCAGATTTCCTCAAGATAATGTTGGTTGCTTGCTCCGCGCAAACACGTCTCTGGAAGCCTACTACGAAAAACGAAATACGATGTTTCGGACGAAACGAAAGACGAACTATACGCAAACGATAGGCTTACTCACTACGTAACACTTTTGGATGTCGATGTTTTAATCGGATGCGACATATTTTCGGAACGACTTCGTGAATGAATAAATAAAATGTTATTTATCGTATTATTTCAAAAAATCCGAAGCGATTCGTAGTAAGCAATCCGAAAAACGATTATCGTATTGACGGATTTCGTTTTTCGTAGTAGACCTGCTGATACGATGATCGTCTCGTAAGATGCGCAAAGCGATCCCCACTTTTTCGTCTAGCGCTCAAGATCCGTGCCGGGGATTGTATGTGAGACGAGAATCATTTTACAATTACACAAAATATAAAATTACACTAAGATATAAAATTTGATATTTACACAAGCAAATATACGATATCACAAGAGCTATATAGGTTGGCTTAGATTTCAGAATAATTGTGATGGCCTTACATAGTGCTATTATGGTATGTGCGTTATGAAATGTTCATGTGTGAAAAGGATAGGTACAGTCATAAAATTTCATAAGTATAATATTTAAACATGAACAAAATGCTTCTTGGGGAATGTGTATCCTACTATCATGAAAAGTCTACGTTGTATGTTTTATATATACAAATAACTCTGCTGACTTAACAGTCTATTGCACAAATTGAATTCACAAACATTTATTCACAATAATAATGACACTTGAATGACGTATGAATATAAAAACTAACACCATTGTACTCCCATAGGTAACTTCATTTTCTGTACTTTACAAAATCTATTCAGTGCAAAGCCAACCAAACTGACCATCCTTTATTAAATGGAGCACGTGTAGTCGTAACAGGAGGACTCTTGTTGTCTCCTTTCTTCGTTGGATATGCGGATATTTGAGGACGGCCCTGACGTCTCCCATAGACCTGGGGTCTCGATAATCTAGACAAGAAAAATTTCAAATGACCTTCTGGAATGGTACATTTTTACAAAGCTTGACAATTGGAAAAAGTGATGCCGATCATCGAATATCGATAGCGAAACGATACTGTGTCATCATCATCATCATTTCAGCAATAGGACGTCCACTGCTGAATATAGTCCTCCCCCATTGACTTCTAGATTCGCCGGTTGGAAGCGGCCTGCATCCAGCGTCTTCCTGCAATCTTTACCAGATCGTGTGTCCACCTTGTGGGTGAACGTCCTACGCTGCGCTTGCCGGTACGTGGTCTCCATTCTAGAACTTTTCTGCCCCTTTAGAATACCATGTCGATAGTGACCAACAGAAAGACTATTGATAATTATATCGATAGTATCGATATGCTAGGAACTATGCAATACTATTGACGGTGACCAATACTTTCGACCATCATCATCATCATCTTAGCCTATTTCAGTCCACTGCTGCACGTAAGCCTTCCCGCACGCGAAAGAAGCACAAGAGCACGATCTTCCGCTTTTTTACATTCAGCCACTGCCAGCAGTCTTCCTAAGGTCGTCAGTACATCGAGGGGGGCGACCTACACCACGTTTGCCAAGACGTGGTCTCCACTGGAGAACACGTTTACTCCACCTTTCCATCCATTCTGCGACTGCCACATTACCTTTCTATACTTTTTGACTATCCAGAAGAAGACCAAAGTAATGGACATCGACAGTATTGGTGCTTATAAATTTGAAACTATCGATAGTATCCATTACCTATTAATATTCTTACTTTAGGTCACTACCTACACCACATAACTTGAGAACGGGCACAACGCATTTATTTCTTCTATTTTGTTGTATTTATAATTATAAGGACAAGGTTTGTATGAATAAACAAATTGGTTTGAATTCGGAAAAACACTGGACGTCCTTTTTTCTGTGGGTTTTTTTTACTGTTTGACAGCCGATTGTCAAATTTAATCAAGATGGCTGCCGGGACAGGTAGTAAATAAATAAGTTGTTTCCACAATCACACCAATTATATAATCCCATACCTAAGCAAACTTTGTACTACAGCGACTAGATAACGGATAAATGTAAATACATTTATAAATATCCATGACACTTTGAGTTCAAATGCCTGTAACTCTGCTGACTTTGTGGTCCGCAGTGTAAACCACTACACCAGTCGTCTCGATGTAGTTAGATATTGACAATTAACAACATACCTTATGCACCAGTTCTTCGAAAGCCAAGGTGATCCCCTCCTGCGTCTTGGCGCTACTCTCTACAAAGAGCATTCTGTGCTTCTGAGCAAACGCCTGACCGCGCTCGCGGCTTACCGCGCGGGGCTACGATAACAAATCAACACTTTGTACTGAAGAAACATTTATTTACATTGCTTTTTGTAAACTTACAATTTTTATTGATAACTAGGTGGGGGTCGCACTGGTTAGCGACGGCGTGAACAATGATGCGGTACGGCCACTGACGTATTTTTACAAATGTTTGCTTTCGCATCGCGTCGCCGTCACCGTACGTGCAGCTCCAGCGTTAGTCCAATAAATGAATGCTTTATTTATGTTTAGGGTTTTAAAGCGTGGAAAAAGTTGCACTAGCCATTTGGCCGGTTAAAAAGTTATTATAAATTCCTAATTTATTGTTTAACTGCTCAAAGACAACTTTCTTTTTTCGGAACCACTATCGAAATCGAAATAAAAAAACAGTCAGCTGTCATCATTACTTTGTATGGAGAAGTGTATTTTTTTAGATTTTGATATTGGATCGTAAGAAAAAGTTGTATTGTCAATAGGATCACCAGTCATCTCCTAGAAGGAAGTTTACTTAAAAATTAATACAGATAATTTCAAGAAAAATATAAAATAGCATTGAAATTATTTTTAAGCATATTTATTCAAAAGTAATTTTATTGCAAGAATTACGGCAAGTAAACCGCACGATAACATTTGCGCTGTATTGGCAATTAATATGTTTTTAGGTTGTATATGTTTAAGATAAAGGCTCATAAATTAATAAAATAAATTGTTTCAATCAATTCAATCACACCAATTAGCTAGTCCCAAACTAAGCAAAGCTTGTACTATGGCGACTAGATAACGGATAAACATACTTATACACGTTTATAAACATCCATGACTCGGGTAAAAATGCTCGTGCTTATCGCACTCAGATTTACCCCTTGCGGGATTCAAACCCGCAACTGTTTGGCTTTGTAGTCCGGAGCGCGAACCACTACGACAGACAGTCATCATCATTATCATCATCATTTCAGCCATAGAACGTCCACTGCTGAACATAGGCCTCCCCTAGTGACTTCCAGATTGGCCGGTTGGAAGCGGCTCGCATAGTCGTCTTTTACTAATTTTTAAATCTTTAACTAGCCAATCATTGACAGAGCACACATGACATAGACAGAGCGCGGAATTTGAGACCTTAAAAAATGTGAAATAAAGTAATTTCACAATTTTCATTTTTATTTTTTCTGGGGTGATACAATACCTGTTATTCTGATGTGTTACTAAAGTCTAAAATGTCAATAAATAATTAAAACAAAACATACCTTGTCAATTTTGTTTCCTACAACCAAACAGACAATGTTCTTCTTCGTCGAATATACTTGTAGTTCGTCAACCCATTCTTTCAGCTTTTCTAGTGTTTTTGGTTCTGATATGTCATACACCAATATTGCACCATGTGCGTCTCTAAAATAAAGTTACAATTTCTATCACAGAACTATTTGAAAAAGAGTAATTTTAAAGAATGTATTTATTAGCTCTCCGGACTAGAAATCTTTTCTAAGAAAACCTTTTAGATAAGTAACATATATTTGATTTAAGTTGCTTTTATTTAATTCAAAATTTTAATTGTTTTATATTTTATTTTATTTTTTTCTTATTTTGTCTTTAATAATAACAAAATGAGAAAAAAGAATTAAACAAAAATGACTCATTATTGTCTTTTGAGATCATTAACATAAATAAAATAAAATATTAAAATAATACAACATTTAGAAAAAACTAGATTGCCTTAGGTGGGATACAAACTTGCATTGCTTTGCTATCTCTTTTAACTGCGCTACCAAGTGTCTAATATACACTCTTCAACTGTAAGGTTCAACTGGGTTCAACTGTAGTAATTTCAAGTGTAATATTATCACTAAATTACATAAATACTAAATTACACATAAATTGGTTTACAACATTTAAAAGAATATAGACTTTAGTACATTTATGTATACATTTAACTAGCTGTGGCCCGTGACTTTGTTCGCGTGATTTTCAGTTTATTCATAAATAATTTTCTGCGCAACTTTCTTAGTATTTTCTTTCACAAGAACCTTCTTCTGACAATAAAAAACACAACAAAAATATAATTCGCGAAATTGTTCCACCCTTTCACGCGTGATGCGATGACCAAGGAAAATAGAGATTCATTTTTATATATAGATTTACTAGTGCTACTCATATTAGTGAAAGTAAATCCATTAATATTATTAACTTACATGTCAAAAAAATAAAATTATAAAATAAGTTACCTGTAAAAACTAGAAGTGAGTGTTCTGTACCGCTCCTGACCAGCGGTGTCCCAAATCCCGAGCTTCACTTTTACACCGTTAACATCCATCACTTTGCATTTGTAGTCGACTCCGATGGTGGCGGGGAACGACGCATTGTAATCCCCTGTTGTGAACGCTAGGATAATGCTAAAATGTAACTACAATATTAAGTGCTGAAAGATTTTCTGTATTTTTTTTTTACAATATTATACCAATTATCTAGCCTTAAACTAAGCTTAGCTTGTATTATGTGACTAGATCATTCAAGAGCCTATTTCCTACTGTGGACCCAATTTCTTATCCAGCACGTAACAGGTTATTTACAAAATAACCTAGTTCAAAATACATCATAAGTTTGTAAAAATGTCCTGAATAACATCCTGATTTATAGCTTAAACTATAAAAATTTTAATAATAATGTCCTGTTCAAATAATTTTTAATGACAGCACTTTTTTAGCATTATTCATCCTTCATCTTTGCCGAACTATAAGATTTTTCTTTGACTTATGTTCTCATTTGTGATCTTTCGGATCAGCTTTGATCTCAATACAGATCAATTTGTTTTAGTTACAAAGCATAAGTATTTGATGGTAGCAGTCATCTCATCAACATCTAAGCGGTGGATGATTGATGAATTAAAACTGCATATAAATAACACAAATTTGACCAGTAAGTAAATCTTTGTTATAATGGAAATGATCTCAAATAAGTCTTCGTTTTTATCGAAATGATTTTTACAATATAGTATTAAATGCAACGCAATAAACATAACTGATAACCTTGAACATTAAATAAAAGAAAACAGCCAAAAAATTAATTCTTTTTTTTAGTTTTATTCTTTCAAAGTTTAGTAATCAACACAAACCATATCGTCAGATTATCATATTAAATCCAACCTTTTGCAGAAAGTAAGAGAAAACAACAACAGGTACATTGTATAGAAGGCACTTATCAGGACAATAATCAGAAAAATGACTCACGCAATACGTAACCTATAATTAACATTAGGTTTAAATAAATACATAAATTCATACCTAGATTTGCCAACGCCACTTTCTCCGATAACTAGGATCTTCAAGTTGGTAACATAATCCATTTTCAGACAAAGGAACTGATGATATCACAGTTAAATTAGAACAAAAAGTGTTCACCAGAATACTTCGTCAAAACGCACAAATTCAACGTTATTTGGCAGTATATTTATACCCAAACCACCTTTAAACTGAGTTAGATCGCAACACACACTTTAATTACGAAATATTGACGAAATGATAAAAATAAAACTTCCTGGTTTTCCAAAACAATTTAGGTGACATTTGTATTGGAATTTTGACATTGACAGTAACTTGACGGCAGGTGCGTTCCGTTTCACGTTCGTTTCCGTTTGATAGAATTATTATTAATAATGATTGAAAATCTTGTAACTTTTTTTCCACTATTTAAGTGATAGGATTACGCATAGACTTAGAATACGTGATCTTCAATCATTAATAATTTTTGCGTGCGCTCAAAAACCTACAAATAATACTCACCTTTTATTGCAATCGGATGAACGATTGTAAAGGAATGCTCCAAGGAAATTAACTTTTTAAAAGACAATGATTTTGTCAGTCAGGAAGTAGGCACCAGACACACACAAGCCGAATTAGGTAAATTCTTTTTTTTAATTGTTCCGAAACGAAAATCTAACTTACTACTATCGTATGGGACCCTTTATGTTCAAGGCCATTTACCATATTTCATCATACATACATTTTTGTGGTAGGTTGACGAGCTGTTATCTGTACCACTCTGTACATAGAACTTCTAACTTCAGAAATTATTATAAGAACTTCTAACGGTCTCTGGATAGTTTAGATACAGTTACCTAGTTAAGTTTAGTTTTTTCTAATACATACTTTAATCCCAATCTAATTCATAAACTGATTTATCCTACCTTATACTTCAAATTACAAGGTAAGTTAAAAATGTTCATTATATAAATCTACCTAAGTATTTAACTAATGAAAAATTGTTGCTGTAATTAATCAGCTATATGTATTAAGTTTTCTCTAAATAAATATTCAAACTAGTAATTAGTGTAATGTTAAAATCTATTAAAACTTCATAAAATTGTAAAAAAGTAAACTTTTTTAGATTAAGTATCAAAACATGTTCTCATGCATTTGTTACTTATTTAATTTGTCATTATAATTGATACACCCTGGCAGGGTTTTGATGTCATGATAACATTGTGCAATGTGCAATATATAAATAAATTTATGAGGTTTCTTAGGTACTTACCGTCGTTGTTTCTGATTTCTGTAACACAAGTGCTTAAGCTACTTATTATAGAATCAGAGCAATGTAGGTATGTGATGTTGTTCGATATTTATTATTATTTATTAAATCATTACCAGCGATCGGAGTAGGAGATTGATTTAGGTTAATGATCTCAAACATTGATGTTAATATGAACATGCCTCCGGCATTCCAATTTCTTGGTATCAGTTTTTTTAAAAAGGCGTATCCGTATTATGCTATCACTACCAAAGTACATCAAATCAATCTACCTACTCCGATCACTGATTATTACCTATAGCAACAGTTGATACATTTTATATTTCACCCTGAAATAAAAAGCTCAATTGTTTAGAATGAAGCAAGAACGCTTTCACCTGCATTTTCACACACAATGCGCCGCGCTGAATGCATTCTAATGAAATAAAGAAACGTTTTGTCCTCGGCTGCCCCACTGCATTTGCCCTACTCGACACTAGCATCACCATATCTTGCTATCGTAATCAGGACTACACTCATTCCACTAAGTAGGTACTATTTAAAAAAAAGGAAAGCATTTAACAATTATTTTGACGACTTCCATAGCCGAGAGTAGTTAAAATAGCTTTTCTATATTATCGGGTCTTATCGGGTCTGGGTGTTGTGGTACCGTCGTTGTTTCTGATTTCTGTAACACACACAAGTGCTTTGATTAGTTACCATAATTATATTTATTTATTTATATTTATATTTTATGCGACCTAAAGATGCTGGCTGGTAGTGGGGGATAAAAAAAGCGTGCATGCTCTTTAGCGCTCTTTAGCGCCGTTTTGCGCTCTTTGGGGGAGGCTTGCTTGCTTGGGGAGGCTTACATCTAGCTATGGTCTGCAATATTAAAGACTGAGATAATGATGAAATATTTTTGGTAAAATTGAATGTAACCCTATAATGATGTAAGTATATGGTTGACAAGCATACGCAATAGAGGAAAGGAAGAAAATGTAACTAAGACACTATTCATTTTTTTTACAATAAATCCAAACGAACCTTTAAGATCAAGGACCAGATAATGATGGATAAACGTACACATTGCCAATCCTGTTACTAGAGACATTATAAGTTGAAAACCGTGTACTACATGGCTTTAAGCAACCAGCAAGAATGATGTTGAAAACGATTTTTATTTTACCGAGATTTTAAAAACATGTAGACACAGCTCCGCAACATATTGACAGCAACCCGGACACATATTTTTGGCAACACATCATTGCTATTTTGTTTAAAAAACAATATAGTCGTATCTCTTACTTACCATTACGAATCTGTTGAACTGTTTAAAATATATGAAGTAGGAAGGTATTCACAAAATCCATTAATTATACACTGTCTTAATATATTAAATGAATACTTGAACCAATTATATTGTCTCGAGAAAATCATAACGCCTGGAATCACTACTCGAGACCTAAATACGTTCTCTTGAATAGACGCCCCTCTATTGATACAGTAGCGATTCATATCGCCTACCTCCCGCTTTTCCGCTATCATTGTGACATTTACAGGCTTTAAGAAATCACTGGTATTTTACATTATGACCTAGCAACTTGTTATGGTTAGTTATACCGTATACCTGTCTCTGCCCTCCTAGCTTTACTACCAAAACACGATATGATATGATATGATATAGCGATTTATCGACACAAACGGTATTTTTTTTTACAAATATGATAGATATAGCCGCCATGTTGATTATACTTCGAAAGAGCGATCTTAAAAAATAAACATGGCGTCTATATCTTTCATATTTAAAAAAATACCGTTTGCGTCGATAAATCGCTACAATATCATATCGTGTTTTGTTGGTCATGCTAGGGGGCTGAGCCATTTATGGACTAGAAATACCGTAATTGGTACTTGTCTAATCTCCTATTAACCGATCGCAAAAGTAAATAAATATTATTATTGGACCATATCACATACATTTGATTGCTCTGACCCTAAGGTAAGTAGCCAAAGCAAGTTGAGGAAAATAATACTTAACCTAACAAAAACCTAATGCCCAGTTTATAGCTATAACGTATAAACGAATTAAATCGGTCAAGCGCTTAGGAAAAGGAAAGACAATAATAAATAAATTAATTGTTTTCACTAACACACCAATTACTGGCCTCAAACTAAGCAAAGCTTGAACAAAGGCCACTAAGTAACGGATAAACATACTTAAATCAACGATATTAAATACCCTATTAAATACCCAATCAACGATATTAAATACCCAGGGTATTCAGTACCGTTGCCTTAAATACTTTTATGAACATCCATGACAGGTATAAATGCTCGTGCTTATCACACAAACATTTGCCCCTTGCGGGATTTGAACCCGCAACCGCTGGCTTTGTAGTCTGGAGCGCGAACCACTACACCAGACGGTCGTCGACGACAATGTGCATCGTTTACATTTGGCGACCATATTCGCCTTAAGAGCCACGGTTAAACCCCTGCTCTCAATGGGTAATGCTGTCAGAAACGAAAAGGTGCAAAATCGCAACCAAACTCCAAAAAACGATCGGCGGTGGCATCTGGCTAGCTTAGGCAAAGGATCCTGTGTTCGATTTCCGGTTCTGTTTTCTAAAATGGTTCGGATTTGGGTGTTCTAGGAACCACCCCTGAAAAAGTCATAGTTACTTATGGATGTCAATAAAGTTCCTTATTACAAGACAATGGCTAGTGATTTAAAAAACTCAAGATCACGTAGAGATCCTCACAGACTCATACTCGATGACGTTCCAAAGTCAACTAAATATAAGGTGCTTCATAAATATTTGCATGGGCTGAAAGGGGTAAAAGTATTGCTTATATAGATTACGATAGTGAAGGAATTACGTGCCCCGGATCGGTAATTAATTATTTACGAAAAGACCGTAAATAAATGGTTACTTGCTTCAATTTGCATAACACACTTCGTCATCCGCCCTTGACACTGCGCGGGAGCGGTATAATGTAAAACGTTAGCATTTTTGGACAGATGTTTGAGACAGAATAAAGCCTAATCTTTATTTAATATAATTTTTCTAATGAAAAAATTAATGATGTTCTGGACATAAAATTTCTTTACTATCATAATCTATCTAAGCAATACTTTTACCCATTTCAGCCGTTGCAGATATTTATGAAGCACCTTTTATAGTAGGAGTTGCCTGGCTATGTGCATTAAGATTTACCTAAAACCATATACCCAAAGATGTGAAAATGCAAAACGCCTCGCTGTTCAAGAAGCATTTGTTTCGGTGGCTCAATTGTCACAGTTTTTATAGTGTAAAAGGAATTTTTAGACTGGAAAAAGTAGCACAATTGAACAAATATATTGAAATGGGACTTGGCAATTTTTTTAAATGACTATTTTAATAATGTAATTTAACTAGATAATTTTAAAATAGTTTTAGGTATATATTTATCACACATTTGCATGCTAATCCAAGTAGCCTAACATGTGACTCAGAAATGTACCTTCCTATTGAATAACTATTTTAGTTCAAATTTATTTGTTTGACGCAAATAAATAAATTTGAATGACAATTATTAATATATTGTCCAGCGTATATTTATTTAGCCTGCCGAAGAAGAAACGAGCCTCTGGGTGGCGTGCTACCTGTGCCGCTGTGGTAGAGTTTTGCGTGGGTGGATATCATCGTATTTCCTACATATAGCTACGACAAACAACGCATTAAACGATTATTACAAATTGAAACTAACCTACCTAAAACATTGAAACTAGGTATAATATCTTTAACTGAAACCATACACAAATAAAATTTACTTTCGACGCAAAAGTACGAGCACTAACACTACACAGGTATTCTTAAGCTGGTGACAAACTGCGGCGGACGCAGCTCCGGACTCGTCTTGACATTGTGAGGTCAAGCGCTGCCATTGGTCTATCTTCAGACAACTTCCGCCAGCCCAAGGATCGACCAATGTCGGCGTTTGACCTTTAGAATGTCAAGACGAGTCCGGAGCCGCGTCCGCCGCTATCTATCACCGATATTAGTTTGACGCCTATGTCGGTGTGTCCATCTTCGCTGTCAATGGCGTGGATGTGATCATGAAGATGCACAGACAACGGCAGATTAACCTACCCAAAAAATTACTGGTGATTAAATTGATTTCAATCCGACACGTAGAGATCAATATCAATTGAGAAAATTTACCTACCTACGTTACTTAAAAGATTTGTGTTCAACGCAATGTCAGCCTCTTACCGACCGACCGTTACAAGGTCAACTAGAAAAGGCTCTTTGTGACCACATTTAGGCTAATGCTTAGCATGGCACGCTTTATAGCTCCCATTGATGGAAAATCTTAATATTACAGTCACAATCACAAAGGACGTTTTCTTCAGTCTGGTCCAAATTAATATAAGTCAGCCACAATTAACTAACTTTTGATATTAAATTGTCATCGCTCCGTTAAATCGTTTCGAGGGATTGCCTTAAGTAATTTATCATTGAATAATGAACTGTAAATCTGTTCTATTTGTGAGATGAGCTTAATGACAGATTTTGAATAGGCTCAGTAATGCGATTTCTAGTTAGGGTTGCCATCTTTGACAAAATAGCTGCCTGATGAACAAAAAACACCAACTTTGACTAGATTAGTTCGCTTTCACGCCGTTTGCGGCGCGAGCGCTAGCATCATCGCCAGATACTGAAGTGGACCTATTTCTGATAGTAAAAATCTAACAGATGACTCTACCACGTCACCAGCTATGAGATGCAATCATGAAGTTGTACTCAATTTCTGGGATGCAATATCCATAGATAAGATGCCGATGTGTCATGTCGGACCTTAAAAAATAGGGTGAAGAATCTAGCTCTCGCGGCTAGCGATAAGCAATAGAGAGTATTTAGTTATTTACCCAATATGGGTAAAAACCCGATTTTCACTCATATAAAAGGTAAATCAATTAGTAAAAGTTATGTTTTTACACATGTTTAATAAATATAAAATAAATGACATTTCTACAAAGTATGTGCTCCATGTAGCAATGTTGACTGATTTATTTAGGTTTAATTTAATTTATTCAGATAATGCATGCTATAGGAAAAGTAAACCCAAGATAGGTACTCTAAGGCAAAATTTTAATTTTAATATGTTAGAAACATAATTTCTAATCACCTAAGTTGTTAAGTCTGCGGGAGTATATTAAAGTTTGATATTGTAAGGTCATATTACTTAGCACTGCATCCGCAGAATGGTGTCTAACATAATTAGTAGATTTACAGTTAGGTACATGATATTCTAAAAATACAATGTAACGCCTCATATAATTTATTAATAATTATAATGTTTATTTTTATTATTTTATTATTATGGCACACCAACAGCACTTACATAAAAAAATACAATAAATTTAATTAATATTTGTTTATTTCCATAAATGGGTAGAAATTGGGTTTTTACCCGTATTGGTTTTCCCTCCGTCGTCCATCGCTACTCGCGACTTAAATGGCGTAAAAGGAAACTAATCTAGTCGAAAGGCCCAAGCCTTTAAAAAATACCAATATTTTTGTATGTATTTTAAGTGTGTGTCGGAACAACGTTAAATTCTTCTATTATTTTGTTATACTTATTATTTTGTTTTACTTTTTTATTGTCTTGAATTATGGAAGTAATGTTCTTGTATTACAAGATACCAAACAATGAATGCTGCCAGAGGCGTCAGCACGCCCAGAATTGATAGAATTTAGAAATGATCGTTTCTGAATTTATCCGACCAGGGACATAAACCCGAAAGTCCCGAGACCATTTGCGTTCAAAGTGAATCACCGCCCCACTACTTACACCTATCATTACGTTGCAATACTTGCAATGTAGCTTAAAATTCAGTGACAGCCCTATGGGGGTAACAATGACCCTTTGCCCTGGCTACACTGTTGTTTTATTGAAAATCATTATTCCTCGTGATCGTCGTCGGTCGTTAAAATTTCAATTCAGTTTTACGATATCACGTTTAATGTTCTTTATATTTTATAGTGGGTACAAGTAACTAGTCAGACATTTGATGTGATAGGGTTTAGCTTAGGTACTTGGTAAATCATAAAAATTGGAATCCGTTTAAAAGGTGCAGAATCGTTAAATTATATTTAACAAACAAAATCTACTGCATAAAACCGGCTTCATAAAAAGGAGGAGGTTCTCAATTCGGTTGTATATTTTTTATGTTAAAAATAACATTTACGCAAACATAGGTATTTTTTGAGGTCGGTGCCAGCCGTGGAGTGTTGTACCGACTCCAAAAATAACTGTTAGGTAAGTTTGTGTAAATGTAATTTTTAGCTTTTTAGTGTTTTTTAAGTCGGTTATTTTTTATAAAAAATTGTGATAGACATAACAATGCTGATTTACCCTCAGCACCACCACCAAGCAAATATAGTCGTCCCAAAAATAAATAGTTAGTTATTCTCACCTTTTATTCCAAACCTGATTTATTCTGGCAAATTAATGATTTTATTCGATATGGATGTTTTCGATTTTACAGTCAACGGCAACTTACCCAAAAAGTTTAAGGTCTGATTATCAACTTTAAGTCTAACTTATGTAGAGATTATTTTGTAGTAGGTCGCTGCTAGGCTAATGTTAATAATTATAATATCTATTGAAAATGCATGCAACGTTATTATTGATTCAATGTCAGCGATTCTGTAAACAAAACCGCGCTCACTTCGACACTGAACTCACTTATCGACAATAAGTAATGTGAACTCACTTTATAACACAAATAGAGGCTAAGTTTCTTTTGTACTTTTAGAGCGAGTTTACCTACGTGTTTCTTAAAGAATCGACAGGCTGAACTCCTTAAAGCAAGCAACCAAACGAGCCATACGTTAACGAACTAAACAGCTAAAGTATACTAATATCGCCGTTTCGTCATCAGTTAAATAAGCTTTATTTTCCTAACAGCTTATGCGCCTAAATAGAGCCATCTTGACAAAGCAATTACAATAATGGTTACCCCATTGCAGTCGAGAGTCAAAATTTAAATTTTCCTACTTTTTTTGGGACTCGTGGACTGCATCTACTCGTACGTATGTATCGTCCGTCTCCAATAAAGGCTACCTGAAGGTGCTAACTTGTCCATAGATGGGACAAATTGAAACAGTTTCATTCATTCAAACGATAAACGGGCTCAATGGGCGGCTAACCTGCTAGTAGTGATGTCTCAGATACTATCGATAGTCGATTAATGGCACGGCTAGTGAATGAATATGAGTTGTAGGTAGTAGTGGGTTTGTTACTAAATGAGTAACCTTGCTTGCTAATTGCTGTTGACCTGTTTATCCGTAGCCTTAGTAATCACAATAACTAATCATCATCATTTTAGCCATAGGACGTCCACTGCTAAACATAGGCCTACCCCAGTGACTTCCAGATTGGCCAATTGGCAATAACTAATACTTCAGTAAATAATTAAACCAACCGTCTATTTCAAGGCTACGTCTTTCGTTTTGTATTTCATCTCTTTTTTGTGAGCGAGGTTCTGATAACGAGCGGTAGAATGGATATTTAAGCGAGAGGCAGTAAAAAATAACAACGTTTTTTTAACCAATATCTAAGACTAGATGTGTTATAAACGGTATACATAAAATCCAATAGACATCACGTTCTAACAAGTTTATCTACTAAGTATTAAAACTATAACATTTAAAGCGTTTCTACCTCATTTAATATGATAAACGGTTATTACTGACACAGAATGTTTCGGGAATTCATTCGAAAAAAATGGAAAAGTCGTTTGATTTTACCGTGTATTTTCTATTTTCAAGACCAATAATTATCGATAAAAATATTATTCCTAATTCGACATCACTACCCACAGGACAAACAGATCCGAGCTGACGTTTCAAATGGCTGGGTCGGGACTGCGAATGAACGAGAGGGGAATAAACGAACACATTGAAAAGGCAATAATTTAGTCTACTGCAGTTAAAGGGCATAGAACTTTAAAATTAATTAGCGTGTCTTACTTAAGTAGCTAAGATTAAGCTGAGGCTTACTCTCGACTCGTCAAGATTAATTTAAATCTTAATAATTTTATACTACTTAATCTTTCTTAACATCTGGATAAGATAGTAAGAAGATGCCAGCTTATGCAAACAGATTTTCATTGGGCACTGGACGAACAAAGAACCTACTTAAATAAATAAATGTTTTTCATAATCACACATATCATTATAGCCCCAAACTAAGCAAAGCTAGTACTATGTCGACTGAATAACGGATAAACATACTTAACATTTATAACCATGACATAGGTACAGATGCTAGTGCTCATCACACAAACATTTGCCCCTTGCGGAAATCGAACCTGCAACCGCCTCGCTTTGTAGTCCAACGCGCGAACCACTTGACCCGTCGTCAATGATAACCGTTGAGGAAGAATGGTTCTTGACTGACGTAGGCGGATAATAAAGATTATGATGACTACGAAGTAGAAGCCACGTGGCGTGATGAACTTACGACCTAATGAGGTTGGGACCAGCCTTTGGATGCAAACAACAAGACGTCTATATCCTGCAATTTATAAGTTGTTAGTCATACTATTCACCATCTAGTTTTGATCCAGTCACAGTTACATACCACACCACAGGTAAATTATTTGCCTTTTTTTAATACCATAGAGGATATTTTGGTAACATAGGTACATATCTAAAAATACCGAGTATATGTACGTCTACTAAACAAACATTGACCCGGTATTTTTGTCTGACAATTACTTAGTTTTGCGCAAAAACGTGAAATAGTTTACAATGAAACTGAAAATGAAAGAAAAAAATCTTTGTTGTTTTCCATTTTTCCTCATTTTTTGTCGCATACCATACAATACCGATTTTAATCTTATTAATGTGAACGGATGGAAACTGGATTGCGATTACTTTTTAATTACAAGAATTAGGCCCCCGGAGCCGCTCGCAGTTACCTCTGCGACGTGACACTGGTCGCCGATCATGACATGCTAGATCACTCGATCTCTAACCACAGAAGTAGTATATACTCATTAGTTATCTACGTGCGCTAATATTTTCTAACATTACTTTTATCATGTAACTTTGAAGAGAGAAGGATTATCAATCGGGTAACAAGATTAAGAACCAGTTGCGCAAAACTTGTCAAGTCGTTTAAAAAATAAAGAATAATTCAGAATCACTACAAAGTATTTTCCTGGCACATTTTAGTGTGTGGTTTTCGGACCAACTTAGAGTAAAACACTATCTAATGTCGATAAAAACTCACGTAACACGATACAAATACCTATTATTGGCAATAATAGCACACCTGCGCAAAATAATAACGCTCTAGTCCCCGGAGTACCAAACCTGCTTATCACTACCTATCCAAAGGTAACCAAACGGAAAATCGAGTTTGTGTAGCGCCAATCGATTGCAAAGTTAAATTGTGCGCCTCAATAGCCAATAAAGAACTTGGAGTCCTTAAAATTACATAAAAATTTGTCTTTTACGATGCCAATGCAATAACTTCTGCCGTTATACTTCGAAACGTTTATTGTCTAAGTTACGATAGATATAAACATAAATAAGAGAGCTATATGAGATTTAGTAGTTCTCCAGTTTCTATTGATCTATAAATGTCTCGATTGGGTTAATAGAAGGTGAATCGGTTCCACCAATTCGACTTCGGAAGCGATACGGATTTGATGACAATCGTAATCGTTTGGAATAGTTTGCCGAAATAAAGATACGGTATAGACCAATTTGAGTTGTGTTTCTATAGCTTACGATTGAAGGTTATCAAAACAAGGCAATTCCAGGGATTTTATGTGTAAAAGTTTAATTTTATAAACCATAATAATTTGTTTTGTTTTACATTTATTTCGTTGTAGTTAATGTTTAGGATTATAATATTATAATTATACTTTTTTGTTGAAATAGATAGAAAATCTTTATTTTTTTGCTTATACAATGGGCTGGCGACATCTCAGCCGATGAAAGGTGGAATAAAGGGTTCTCGAGTGGAGACCACGCCTTGGCAAATGTATATTTAGTTCTGAGAAGAGCATTAAACAGTATTTTAGAGAAATGAACAGTATTTTATGCACTGATTGCCCTCTGACTAAATAAATAAAAAATGTGTTAGCGTCTTAGTCTAACGCTTAAAGTGTTAAGCAGTTTGATGCTCAAAACAGTATTTTGTTTAATTTATTTTTGTTAAACAGTAAGTAAGTAAGTTCCACTCACAAGGTGGTCAGACGACCTGGTAAGGGTCGCAGGAAGACGCTGGATGCAGGCCGCTTCCAACCGGCCAATCTGGAACTCAATGGGGGAGGCCTATGTTCAGCAGTGGACGTCCTATGGCTGAAATGATGATGATTATGATGAAACAGTAAAAAGTATAATGTAGTGAATAACAGCATAATACTGTTTTTGACAGTATAATTGGCAACCCTAAGTGTAGAACGCACCTCAGTTCGATGGACCGACGACCTTAGGAAGGTGGCTGGCAGTGGAGGAATGAAAAAAGCGGAAGATCGTGTTTTTTGGCGCTCTTTGCTTACGTCTCTGTCTCTTTGCTTTGTTACGTCCAGCAGTGGGCTTCAATAGGCTGACATGATGATGATCTAATATAACCTTAAAAATAGTTTTGACCTTTGCACAAGGTAAATATTAACGCCCTACTCACGCCGCTGTATCAAAATGAGTTCGCCGAAGTCAGGTACTATCCGCGGTATAATCCATACAGATTGCTTGTTCCCGCTAACGACAAGACCGAATCCCAATACACTCGTTGTATGTTACCTTCACGCTATCAATTTGAAAACATGTGAGGTGACCACGAGAAAATTAAGTCAGGGAACTCAGAGAAAAGTCCTTTATAATTTTAATTGTATTATGCTTTTAAAACTTGCTGCTGGACCTTTTTTTTTAAGAAGTTTGGTGTACCTAGAGATTTGTTTGTGATTTATTTTTGGTGAAAACCATAGGGTACTTTTTTGTAACAAATAATTTTTTTTCTGTAATGTAAGCATTTGAGCAAAGGGCGTAACAGTAGTCAAAGCTATCACTCACGCTCACTTACCCTCGCAGTATAAAACGTTTGACAGTGAATGCCACATTTTTACGCTGACATTCGTTTAACTTATGTAATGTTTAGGGGCAGAGATCAGTTTTTTTTAACCTATTCAATCCTACTGCTGGGCAACGGTCTCCCCCAGACTCTTTCATCTATCTCTATCTATCGCTAATGACTCCCAATCCCTCGTTAGGTTAACCAAATCGTCACACCATCTTTTCTTGGGTCTACCTTTAAACAGTATTATTACAATCTTTTTTTGCGTGTGACCAAAAATTAATCAGTTTAGCTGCTGCTGTTAAGATTTTGTATGTTTTCCTATAGATTGCTATGTTGGTTAAAAAAGTTGTAATAAAGTAGCAAAATAATTTGGATTGGAAAAGATATTTTAAATATTTATTTTCTAGCTTCTGGCCGCGAATTTGACTGCAAACTTTAGAATTAAGTCAGAGAGGAATTAATAATCGCCCCGCAATAAAACACAGGAACGAGATAAAAACTATTCATAAAACATAAAAATAAAAACGTGATTTAGTCACAAAGATCCAAACTTTTAGATTTATAGTAAAATAAGATTTTCTATTTTCTACTTTATAATTATAACTATAAAATTATAACTGAGGTAGGTATATTGGACGGATTAGCAAGCTGAAGTGGGCGAGGCACATAGCAAGTAGAACTGACGGCGGATGGGGCAGAAAAGTTCTAGAATGGAGGCTACGTAACGGTAAGCGCAGCGTAGGATGTCCACCCACAAGGTAGACAGACGACGTGGTAGGTAAAGGTCGCAGGAAGACGCTGGATGTAAGCCGCTTCCAACCGGCCAATCTGGAAGTCATTAGGGGAAGCCATTGTTCGGCAGTGGATGCCCTATGGCTGATATGATGATGTTTAATTATAACACAAACCCTATTAATATAAAATAAAATTCATACCAAGCAAATCTAATTCATGACATTTGAAAGAAATTTATTATATTTATTCATAACAAATGCAAACGTAAACAAACACCAAATGTTTTTCAATTTAAATTCAAAAGGCGGTATGAGAAAATAAATGAAATAACTGGAAATGGAGTCCTCTGTATCTCAGGGAAAAATTGTATAAAAACTCGGAGAGGACGGGAGGTCCATAAGTTTGTAAGCATTCCTTGTACCTCCCAATATATGAGGTGGGTTCGTTCTTGGGCTTTTGCATGAAATATGTATCCGAACCTAATGCATTGCTTTGCTGCGAACCGCGCCCGCCTTAATAATGAGGTCTGGTATAATGTGGAATGAATGCCTTTGATGATGTTATCGGAACCGTGCAAATTGTGTAAATAATGTTTGTTTGGTATACAACAATATGTCGTGATGTTTTTGTTTTTGTTGGAGCAGGCTGCGACAAAAATCTGCTTTCGTGCTCCCGCCACATTTGTGGTGGCATTTCTGATTTTTTGGATTTTGTGCATTAAATTTCATTAATGTTACTATACAAGCTGTAATTGATATAACGTAAAACCTCTTAGGGGCTGAACAATCATTTTCTTTATGGGACCAACATCGAAAAAAAAACAATTCCCCTTAAACCAGAGACTTTAGAGTTAAAGTTTTTTTCAATTTGGGTGTTGGTCCAATCGGTAATTTGTTATCCTAGCACACCTAAGTTCTAGACCAAAGCCAATTAAAAAAAATGTCATTAACTGGAAAACGAAACCATGATGTTGCGTGCGTTCATGGTGAGACACTTTGTCACTATTCCAATCGGATATACATAAGTTTATTTTATAATATAGTTAATTTAGCAATCATATTTACATACATACAGGGTGGCCAGAAAAGTGACGTCCAAAAATTTTTTTAGGTGCCTCGTGTTGAGAGGTATCCGAATCACCCCTTTGTATGTTCTACGATTTTTCTTAGTTTTCGTGTTACGACTTTTTTGAAATAGCCTATGAAGAACTACTTTTTAAATGTTATTATGAAAGCTAGCTAGACTCTATCTAGTCACCAAATAGAGTCTAGCTAGTCAAAGAAGCTACTTAAGCTACTCAAGTAGTTCTGAAGCTACTTAGAAACTAAGAAATTATCAGTTCAGATTTTTAATTTTAAGTTGAAAAAATGTGATTCAGATTCAGGTGATTCAGATACCTCTCAACACGAGGTACATAAAAAAAAATCACTTTTCTGGCCACCCTGTTTGATTTTTAGTTAATTTAACAAACAACCTATAAACACAAACGGCTTCAGTTATACTCGCAAAATAGCTTTATAAAGTACCCGCATTTTAGAAAAATCTAAATCAATAAATGAACTTCCAGTCGTAAATCGGCTTCGAACCTCTGCTACTTTTCTGGTTGACGCCCGCACAGAGTGTCATAAAGAACCTATTCAATCTTGAAATATGGCTACCCTACCAGCAGCATTAGACCCTTAGGGCCACCGTCGACGTCCATATAACTCAGTCTCAGCACTCGCATTTATTATGCTTGTATCTCAAACGAATAAGGTCGAATTTCGTATGCCAGGATTCTGTTTCAGAATTTCAGACAGCCTAGATTTCCTTTGGCCTTTTTCGTGAAATTAGCTAAAGAGACTAACCGTTTACAGCGCTTTTGTGAATATTTAAAATTGCCTCGCTGTTTCTTTAAGGAGTTTTCGTAGTTTTTTATCTTGTTTCGCCGCGTGCAGTTCCTATCGTGTCTTCTTTTAGGTAAAATTGTAAGGTTTTGCCTGTGGCAAGCGCGGGAAACTTCGGCGAATAGAATGGAACTTACGTTTCTTACGAAGTACTTTGTATCACGTGGAAATTAAAATATAACATTTACTAAAAAACTAAAAACCGACTTCAACTACTAATAAGCAAAAGATAATAGTTAAGATACCTAAAAATATAATATATTATTTACGAGTATATAGCTGAATATAGAACCTCCACCTTCTTTTAAGTCAGTTAAAAATAGGTACAATATAAAATGCCACTGCAATGGACTACGTCAGTACTTAATCACAGAATATATAATATGCTTGTGTCTGAATTCTTCACGATGCACGCACTTACAGACACACACACACATACACACAAATAACACAAAGTTGATGGACGCCTATCAGCATGACCACTAAAACTATATCGATGTGATATGATAAGATAGCATCTTTCAATACATATTTGATAATATCATGTACGTACGCAACATTTTATATCTTTTTATAAAAAATAAGTAAATTTTATTTAAAAAAATAAAACCGACTTCAAAACACTGAAATGCTAAAAATAATCCTAACACTTAAGTACCTAATCAGTTACTTTTGGAGTCGGTGCCAGCCGATGAGAGATTCAATGTTTTTGTTTGCACCGACTCCAAAATTAACTGATTAGGTACTTAAGTGTTAGGATTATTTTTAGCATTTCAGTGTTTTGAAGTCGGTTTTATTTTTTAAATAAAATTTACTTATTTCATCTATTTTTAGTGATAAATTCTAATCTAACTGCTGAACACCGATTTCATCCCCTATTTTCCTACCCTTAGGGGTGATTTTTAATTTTTAAACTTTTATCATAGCATCTTTGAAGTATAAGCTATTCAACAAAACAAAAATCATCAAAATCGGCTCATATTTGTCGAAGATAGGTAACAAAAACCACAACCAAAATATTATCTGGGTATATATTTGTTGATTTTCTCAAAAAGTTCTAAATCAATTTCGATAAAATTTATATGGGTCCACCTCTGAAGTATGATCTACCAAACAAAAAAAGAATCATCAAAATCGATTCATAATTGGCGGAGTAATCGCGTAACAAACATTCAAAAAAAAAAAAAAAAACATACAGTCGAATTGAGAACCTCCTCCTTTTTTGAAGTCGGTTGAAAAAAGTAATATTCATTCATATAACACAAGAAACAAAAACAAACTTGTAGTCCCAAACTTTAGATTGGCTAAAACAAGTAATTCATTCTTGGGAAATTGTTTTCTTTTTTTTAATAATATACCTTACAATGTTATCGAACTTCCTATTAATAAATTTAAGTCACATGTCAAAACTACACTAAGGGGTATTATAAAATTCAAGACTTCTTGATGACAAGAATGTATGGTCAGTCCAGCCTGCACCAAACCTACCTGTTTATTTTCAACCGACTTCAAAAAAGGAGGAGGTTCTCAATTCGACTGTATGTTTTTTTTTTTTGTATGTT
Source organism: Anania hortulata (assembly GCA_963576865.1). NCBI lineage: Eukaryota > Metazoa > Arthropoda > Insecta > Lepidoptera > Crambidae > Anania > Anania hortulata. Next base: position 2,544,924 of record OY756399.1, on the reverse strand, counting down.
TGTTACACGATTACTCGGCCAATTATGAATCGATTTTAATGATTCTTTTTTTGTTTGGTAGATCATACTTCAGAGGTGGTCCCATATAAATTTTATCGAAATTGATTCAGAACTTTTTGAGAAAATCAACAAATATATACCCAGATAATATTTTGGTTGTGGTTTTTGTTACCTATCTTCGACAAATATGAGCCGATTTTGATGATTTTTGTTTTGTTGAATAGCTTATACTTCAAAGATGCTATGATAAAAGTTTGAAAAATAAAAATCACCCCTAAGGGTAGGAAAATAGGGGATGAAATCGGTGTTCAGCAGTTAGATTAGGATTTATCACTAAAAATAGATGAAATAAGTAAATTTTATTTAAAAAAATAAAACCGACATCAAAACACTGAAATGCTAAAAATAATCCTAACACTTAAGTACCTAATCAGTTACTTTTGGAGTCGGTGCCAGCCGATGAGAGATTCAATGTTTTTGTTTGCACAATTTATGATTTATATTTTTTGGGGCAGCAAGTGATGACTGAGTTTGTTCCGGCGTTCTTCTCAGCACTTGCCAGATTGTCTGTGTCTTGTCTCGAAGCGCTAGTAGGGCCCAAAAAATAAGGAGACATGTTCTGGCCCCATATGGGCCTATAATGTTATTATTGACGTTCATAAGTGGCAATTTTCTGTCCTAAATTGAATAAACGATTTTTGACTTTAACTTTGACTTTTTGACTTTGACCTCCGTAGCCAATAGGCGTACATACCGGACATCGTGTCGCTATCTCTGAGGTCCCGAGTTTGATTCCCGCTTGGTCAATGTGGATAAATGACTTTTCTGTAGATATTGTCTCGGGTCTGAGAGTTGTGGTACCGTTCGTGGTTTTTTTTATTTCTGTAACACAAGTGTTTTGGCTACTTATAATGGATAAGAGCAATGTATGTTATGTTGTCCAATATTTATTTATTTATATCTAAACTATAACGTAGCAGCCTATTTATTTGTTTACACAAAGATGGCGGCGTAATCGACAAAAGTCATAAATAACGATATAAAACGAACATAATCCGAACAATTCCATAGACAAAAGAGTTATTGCCCATGCAACTTTGTCGCTCCATTCCACAACTTTGTTTCGTACACGTTCCATGCTTTTTACAAAATTAACAGTATAAAATACCATTTAAAATCAACCTTATTCCTATAGTTATAATGTTCATTTGATCGGAAAAGTTAACTTTGTTAATGTGAAACTACAAAGTTCAAGTTATCGCCTGAACAAGCGATTTTGATCTCTATTTGGTTAATATATGGTAATATAGAATGTATGTACAATGTTGTACTATTGTTTGCATACTGACGCACTGTTTAAATGGTACAAATTGCCATTCAAACTATCATCACATTTTGTGGCGCGAAAGTAATTCGATTTAATGCTAGATCCTTGGTATCATAACAATATTGTGACAAAACAAATAGAGCAAAATATCGTAATTTTGAACCCACCTCCCCTTTTTCTATCTCTTTAACATGCACTGATTGCATGACCCTTTACTAGAGTTGTAAATTGACGGTCATATGCTATAAGCGTCCGTCATTTATGATAAATGCTTGGTTACATTGGACATTTATTGTCACGATGGTCACATATATTTTTTTAGTATAAATTAAAAAAAAAGAAGAATTCCACTAAAGTAAGTCTTATTGAGAAAATTTGACGTCTTATAGTATAGTAAGTTGACGATCTGTTGTCTGTACGTAAGGTGCAATTTAGCAAATGAAATATAAATAAATTTAATTAAGTGGTTAGCCTTAAATAAATAACAGTATTTGCAGATTTTAGAAATTTCATTTCATTATAGATCATTACTACTAAAGCCTCTCTCTTATAATAATGCACTTATTTGTGACCAAATGATTTTTTTTCATAGTTTGTCAATAGAATTGAATGTGACGTTTGTGACAATAAATATCCAAAATGTCCGGTCACATTGAGAAAATGTCCGATTTGCTCGGTCATATTGGTCAGTCATTTCTAACGTGACGGACACTTTACAACTCTACCCTCTACGTATAACCAAACAAACAAACTCTAGCTTTATAATATTAGTATACGATTAGATATAGATTTCAGGAAATTTTAACTAGTCTTCTGTTTTTTTTCTGTACGTTTTCAACTGGAGAGGAGGAGACTCTTCTCCAGGAGGCGGAGGAGGAGGTGACTAATTCCTGTAACATAAGTTGGGCAGCAGCGTCTGCGCGAAATATTATAAAAAACTGCTCTCGCCAATCCGAATGTCAAGCGGGGCGAGTATTTTCTAAATTCTCTTTTAGGGGAGGTCTATGTTCAGCAGTGGACGTCCTACGGCTGAAACGATGATGTTGATGATGATGACGTTTTCAACCGTGTTTTAAGTTTGATATGAGTGTCTATAATGCCCTTACGTCCTTTGAAAGACTATAGATTGGTCTTCATCAAGTGACAAGCTGTGGGGATCAAAAACAATAATATTAGCTAGGTTCAAATGGCCGAGTTTGTATTCTTAAAATAGATCTACCTGTACTCCCAACAAGTTTGACTAACCCTCTACCGAACACCCTGTATTTTAAAAAATTAAGTAAAAAATCAAAGAGACAAATAATAAAATCAGAAGAATATTTTAAATGGTTACAAACTGTAAAAAATTGACTTTTTTGAAAGTGTTGCATTATTCAACTGTGTGCAAAAAGCGTTTTGCTGTCTCCGCTCATTGCGTATCTCGCGCTTAGTTAAATGACGCAATAAGTCCAAATGTTGTACATTTTTAAGTTTGCGCAATAAAGTTTTAAATAAATAAATAAGTCAATTTTCTGACAGTTAGCTAACCTGTACCTATAGTCAACTATCCCCGGTCTCCTCTACTTTTGTATTTCGGCCGATAAGCACTTGGACTTTAGTATTTACATTTCGTGCATTTTTACCTTTTCTCCCTTAATTAAATTGTTCATATTCATGAGTAGCAGAATATTTAAATTTGGATGCCCGTAAAAGGTAACCTTGTTTAGTTACAAGATACATATTTAAAAATAATAATTTTAAATAAAAACAACAAAATGGTCGCAAAGTGTAGCACACCGGCAACGAAGTCGTAGCATTCCAGAATGTTCGTAGCATTTTCGTAGCACATACAGCTACGCAATCGTAGTTCGTAGTCGTAACGGTACGCTGCTGGATAGTTTAACTTTTCGATCGGTTAGTTTAAAAGTAAAAAACTCACACTCAGCCCTAGGACATTAGAATGTCACAACCTTTGCGCTTGAATTAATGTTTAAAATATATTTTTTTTTTACATCCGTCATCGTTACTCGTCACTACATCACGAGTGCGAGTGCAAATAGACAAGTACGCAGCTAGGTATGTATTTTTTTATAACCTATTCAATCCCACTGCTGGGCAAAGGTCTCCACCAGACTCTTCCATCGATCTCTATCTATCGCAAATGACTCCCAATCCCTCTTCAGGTTAACCAAATCGTCTCACCATCTTTTCTTGGGTCTACCTCTTCGGCGACAGCCGTCTGTAGGTACCCATCGAGTGACGATTTGGGCCCACCTATCCGGATGCATTCAACACACGTGTCCTGCCCTGCTATGTATTTTTATTATTTGTTAGTATTAATGATGTTTATGGATAACTTTGATCTGTTAAAGTAGTATTAATTTCATATACGAATTGTTATCGTGTCTGAATTAAAGATTAAAATTTCGAATGTTTTAATAATACGTCTCCTGACCTAAAATATATTTAATTTTAATTTAAATTTTCGTTAATTTGATTTTTTTACAGAGTTTGACTTCAAAACAATACACGTTAATGGTTAGGCCCCTGAACCTCTTCGTTTGCGTTACAGCATAGTTACAGCAATTGACTTCATCATCATCATTTCAGCCATAGGACGTCCACTGCTGAACATAGGCCTCCCCAAGTGACTTCCTTTTGTGCCACACATTAGGGGGGGGGGGATTGCCAATACTCGCCACGCTTGGCAGACGGGTTGGCGAGCACAGTTTTTATAATATTTTTTACAATTAACTTCAAACTCTAATAAAAACTTTTTAGGGCACGCATAAAAATCGGTGACGTACAAATTCAGTCTACACCGAAAAACAAACCTTATATCAACATGTTTAGGTAGATTTTCACATATAAGTGCTAACATAGCCATTATCTAGCAGCTGTTTCGTACTTAATTAGGTCTAATGAGACCTGTACTAATTCTCATTAACCGACAAGAGGCGCGTGCGAATTCTCCCCGTTTGATGTTCCCTTTAGAAGTTTATATTGTCCAGGGCACTCTGTTTAGATTAGTTCTGTAAGTTCAAACGCTGGGTTACAAATGTAAATTAGCAAAAAAGAATATTGTTGGACCCAATTTAATTAGCTATGTAAGTTACTAATAAAATATTAATTAACTTAACTTCTGTGGCAGTTGAAATTTTATGTTAAAAATAGTCTTAGTATCTTATCCTTATAATATCTATATATAAAGAAAGTCGCGTTAGTTACACCATTTATAAGTCAAGAACGGCGGGATCGATTTTATGATTTTTGGTTTGTTCAGAATCAGAATCAGAATTAGAAATAATCAGAAATATTTATTGTGGATCATAGGTTAATTATAGGTATACAATTGGTGATAGTATCACTATGTTCCGCCTGATAGGCATACAATAATTTCTTAATAACTATAAAAAAGAAAAACTGACAGTCTGGCATGCTTGAATAAAAATAAAATTTAACACAAAAATTTGATTGTTAATTGGTAATTTATAAAAATTATACAATTCGATATCTTAAAAATAATAAATAAATTTCAAGCTGTACAATACAATGTCATTATTAAGTTATTATAAAATTTAATAGAATTTTTCGGTTAGAATGTCAACAAAATTCCAAAGCAAAAAATAAAATAAAATATTAATCAAATCAAATTTTATCTCTCAAAAAGTCATCAAAACTGTAGTAACACTTTGAAGCTAGAAGACTGGTTAATTCTAATTTAAATGCATTTACACTTAGTTCTCGTATTGATTTTGGAATTTTATTACATATAGTGGGTATCATACAGAGAACGCTCCTACGCATAAGTGCAGTGCTCGAATTGTGAAGAACTAACCTATTGTCTCGTCGACTACGATCATTTACATCTGTCATTTTTTTAAACCTTGTTGGATTGTTTTTTGCAAACATAGCTATTTCTAACACATACAATGATGGCAGTGTCAGGATTTTATATTGTTGGAAGTAGGGTTTGCAGCTGTCGGTGGGATCGAGCCCAAACATTGCCCTGATGCATCTTTTTTGAGCACGAAATGCTACATCCCTATCCGTTGAATTACCCCAGAATATCACGCCATATCTTAGATGGGACGAAACAATTCCATGGTATGCTGTAAGTAAAGCATCTGTATTTAAAACAGATGCAAGTTTATATAAGGCGTAAGCGGAAGTACTAATCTTCTTACATAACGCTTCTATATGAGCCTTCCAGTTGAGCCTGTTATCTATTAATAACCCTAAAAACTTTGTCGAGTCTGTTTGACAAATAGTTGAATGATTATAGTGTATTGTCATCGGCATAGGCGCTATTCTCTGACTAAAATGTACCAATTTTGTCTTATTCAAATTAATGAGAAGATCATGATTGTTAAGCCATTCGATTATTAATTGTAAAGTGTCATTAATGTCTTTTTCACACATGTCAAATTTCTCACATCTTATAGTAGCTGTACTGTCATCTGCAAATAATGTCATAGGTTGTGGTATCGCTTTTGGCAGGTCATTTATATAAATTATGAATAGTAAGGGTCCCAATACACTACCCTGTGGCACGCCATATACGCTAGTTCTTTCGTGTGACCGATAAGTTTCTTCGTTTTTTGTTTCACGATTAATCTTAGTGATTTCAGTATATTGTTTTCTATCTTTCAGATAAGATTCTATCAGTTGTAAAACATTTCCGCGTATTCCGTACGCGTGAAGTTTCCGTAATAATATTGAGTGGTCAACGTAATCAAATGCTTGGGTCATATCGCAATAGATAGTGCAAATAGGACTCCTTTTGTCAACACTCGACAGTACAATATTTAAAAAGTCAAAGATAGCCATGTTTATAGTCTTCTTTTGTCTAAACCCTTTGTTGTTTTTTGTTAAATTTGTCTTTGCTCCGAATAACAGAATAACTATAAAAACACGAAAAAATCCGTAAAAATAAAATGTGTGGCGGTACAAGTTTCGCCGGGACAGCTAGTTAAAAATTAATGTTTTCTTTGTAACGTCCATTACTCGTATATACAGTAATTTTAGTGGAAACCTGTAATTAACTTTCCTAGTTTTAAGTACTTCTAAGAAATATTTGTATACTAGCTGTGCCCGCGGCTTTGTCCCCGTGGAATACAGCATATCACTCTTTTAGGTGGATTGAAAAATAGTAACCTTTGTCCTTCTCTAGGGTTCAAGCTTTATTCGTACTAAATTACATGTAAATCAGTTCAGTTTTTGCGCAAAAAAGTAGCCTATCTCGTTCTTAACGGTTAAATCTATCTTTTTACTAAATATCAACAAAATTGGTTCAGCGGCTTAGGCGTGGACACGTAACAGACTGAGTTACTGTCGCATTTATCATAGTACTTCAAACTTGTTTAGTTTTTCTATAAACACTTGTATTCAAAACTACGTTGAGCGATGTAAAAGGCATCGAACCTAATTGGCACACCTGAAGTTGCAAGTAAACTTTAATAACGTTATTTTGGTTTACACCTATGAAACATACGTTAATCGATACAGAAAATAATTACAAAAAACAAATACTCTTTGACAAAATGTCGTATATGATATAATTTGTTTAGAATTTCAGGGCGAACATTTAATATTTACTTTTATTTACACAATCAAATTGAAATCTGAATTAAGTATTATTATTTCTTTTGATTAACGTATGTTTCATAGGTGTGCACTAAAGTAACGTTAATAAAGGTTACTTGCAACTTGAAGTATGCCAGGTTCCATACAAAAAAAATCGACGTCTTTTATATCTCAAGATGTAATATATTTCATTACATCTTGAGATATAAATTTATATCGCTCAACGTAGCTGCGAACTCCAAAACGCATCTATAGATTATATATCGTTCACAACTACCGTTTACTGACCAATATGCATTTAACCACGTATCTCCGTCAAATCACAAGTAGCAACGTAAACATTATCGGATAGACCGTCTGCTCAGTATTTCGATCTCGACGCCGTCATAAACCTTTGCTTTATGTGATCTACGGGACTTCGCACATCTTGGCAGCGGAATTTTTATTGGCTGAGCCACTCTTGAATACTAAATCGTACGTCAGTAGTTTTCGGCGTTAGTATAATAAAAAAATGTGCAGTAGGGAAACTGTAAAAAAATCGGATTTGGTATTGGAAAACACTAATCGCTTTTGCTATGTGTAAGCCGAGGAATTACCTTTACTGCATAATTAATAGATCATTTATAAATGAAAAAAAAAAATATTTTCACCTACTTGATAATATTTTTCATTCCCTAAGTTTGTAACAGCTTTTCCAAATAAGCAATAAATAGTGTAATTCTTCCATGGATTGCTTGTACTATACTTATATATTTACAGTGAATATTTGACGTAAATGATGAAGGCAAAGAATATTCATTGACGTCAAATATTTCGCACAAACTCGTAAAAATTACATAAAAACTTGCCACTTGCGAAATTCGGACTGCTAACTTTGCAGTCCAAAACGTGAACCACTGGACTGGAAAGTCGTTAACTGGTTTGATAAAAAAGATTCGTGTACATTCCACTTATCAAGATTTTAATGTACCTTTCAAAGCACGGAGATAGTTGTATCACTAAACATTGTCGGAATTGTCACTTGACCTCTTACAACCGGAATGTGTATTTCTTTACTGTGGTAATCAATACCAAAGCGCCACTGAACTACGAGACCCTACTATCTTCTCGTAACTCTATTGTGGCATAACTCTTGAACGGGAAATGAGGTAAATAAATTGTACTGTGATAGATGTTCTTGGAATTAGGTTAAGGATAGGGAAAACGAAACATGAATGGTTTGACTGATCTTATTCATTTGATGGCATTAGATGTGTCTTGTATTGTGGAAAGAGTTTGTTTAGTTAAATAAAAGAAATAAAAAATAAAGTTATTGTAACTAAAAAGATTTTATTTTATTTTATTTATAAGTCAAGAACGACTGGAACGACTTTTGTGATCGTTGATTTGTTGAAATGCAAAAAATCACACAAAACAAAATGTAGAGGCGGTACGAAGTTCGCCGAGACAGTTTGCAACTTAATACGAATTAATTTATTTAACCTTTTATTTTCCCATTGGAACGAAAACGATCTAAATGAGAAATAATTGAATGGTTATTGCATGTTAAAATTTTGTTAATATTATGTTAATATTTTTGGAAAAAATTCTAGTGCATATTAAACACCTATTTCACATCTGTGTATGTTGTGAATCACAATTATAAAGCTATCGCTGCAATAAGCACGGAGTTAGATGAATGTTTGCTGGCGGCGGCGTGGGACGCTCTCGCGTGCAGTGTAAGCATCTTGTAGAATAACCTCAGGACAGGCTGGACGCATACAATGAGATTTAGCAGCTGGTTTTTAACACTGGCTCGACATTTAACCGTTATCTGGTTAAGTGAAAAAATATGTACATTATGTACACCTGGTTCTCGAGTAGAGATTTTGCCTTGGCAAACGTATTATAGGAAGATACCTTAGGAAGATGGCTAGATGAAAAAAGCCGAAGCATACTCTCTCTCTCTCTTTCTTTGCACTGTAGTAGATATCTCGGCTAGCTGATAGTAAAACTGGTAAATTTAATCAAAAACTTCAATTTAATTCTACTCCGAAGAAGTAGATCCTTCGAGCTGACACATTTTTGTGGGGGCAAAGGCCATTCCGCAAGTAGGTAAATTTCACAAACGAAATTAAATACCATTATTAAATTATAAAAAAAATGTGTTACTGACATTCGTGGTTCATTAACCGAAAGATTCTTATTGTTTTCCATGGTTTTTCCGGTGCCGTGGGTAAGTGGCAAGCAAAGGGTTTAATAAAAGCAGCGATGCTCAGCCATCAATTTGCAAAATAAAAAAAATATTATGTTACTTAGTAATCGTCTATTTCAGGAAATTCTAATGTTTCAAAGTGCTTTAGCGGGTCCTATTTTTCCCACGCATAAGAAAATTTTAAAGGCAGTTATATAATATAATCCCTAACAACGTTTTGGAATGTCAATTAATCGTGTAGCCACACACACACGTGGGTTCCAAATTCTAAATAAAGGACATGTCCGCTTTTTCTATGGAGGTTTGTTTTTTATTCTGAGTAAATTTTAACCAAGATGAAATAATACACGTTGAAAAGCTACAAAAATATGATACATGAAACTACAGAAACATTTGATAAGTGTATGGCAACAAAAAATCTTTTTTATTTTATAATTTTTTGTCTGTGATGTCAACTGTCTGACGTTATTGACATTGCTGACATCTGTCAGACTACTAAATCCTTTGTTTAAATGTCAATTTTGACAGACACATGTGACATGTGTGACTGTGACATTGCCATCTGACAGTAGTGGTAGCAATGTTTGTCCGTGATCGGAAAAGCAATGGCACAGAGCCATATAGCCAGATTTAAAGTATTTTTATTTATTTATTTATATCAAGTATTAAAAGGCAAGAAAGCCATTTCTTCTACAATTGAGCAATGATAACTGACAACTAACTCTTAACATGTGTTTTCTATTAATAGTTTGCCTGGAATTGCTGTTTTTGACATGTTTTAAGGATAAAAATGTTGAACTAAAAATATTTTTTTATCGAAATCGTAGGTGTTTATAATTGTTTGATTTAGAAACAAATGTTGCTTTTTGGTTCTTCTAACTAGATATGTAAACATATCGTGGTTAAAATATTGACGAATAAAAAACCATTTTGGGACAACTCCTTTAGTTAGTTTAGTTAATATTGCTTTCCTTTCTAAAATAGTTTAGTTACAGAATTGACTTTGCCTTTGCCCCCTACGTGCAGTATAAAGATAAGCAGGCGGTGGTTGACAGTTACTGCCCTACTGTTTGTACGTAAGTATCTATGAATGACAGTGTGCCATGATAAACTCTAGTTTGAGTAGGTACTAAATAGAAATACATTGTTAGTTTATCTCGAATGTTAGAACGCTGTAACTTTTATGAGTGTTTGTCTTAGTCTTGTACTCAGCCTTCTACGCTCACACGTCACAAACACGAAACCAGACAATGTAGGATGACGAGTTTAATTATTTCGAGCGCGGAATGTTCAGGAACACTCTGATAATGGAGCTCTTTGATCTAGGACTATTCCACACTACAGGATAGAGTGCGCTACGTTACTTCATTACTTCATTAGAATTATTAAGCTGAATTTTTTTTCCTAATTGTTTTAATTAATTGCCTATGGCTCTGCCCAGGCACGTTTTGTTTTAGTAAAAAAGAGTTAAGTAAGTTATATACGTTCCACTGCAGAGCACAGGCTTCACCTCATCTATGAGGTAGTTTGAACTATTGCCAGGTAGTGGAGTAGGATATTGAGGCTTTGTCAGGGAGACTTAGTTCAGCCGCTTATGCTGTGAGAAAGATAAGTCAATTGACTGATGTTGAAACGGCAAGATTAGTGTATTTTAGCTATTTTCACAGTATAATGTCATATGGAATACTGTTATGGGGCTCAGCTGAAGATATTGAAACCATCTTTGTACTGCAAAAGAGAGCTGTTCGAGCTATTTATAACCTTAGACCACGAGACTCTCTAAGAGAACTATTTAAAGAAATTAACATACTTACAGTTGCTTCTCAATATATTTATGAAAATGTTATGTATGTTCGCAAAAATGTGCACTTATTTTCCAAGAAAAATGACATACATAAGTATAATACGTGGCATAAAGATAAACTTGTCGTTCCAAATTTCAGATTGCACAAGGTAGGAAGTTCATTCATGGGAAAATGTATTCGTATTTTTAATAAATTACCACAATCTCTTGCTGAACTGCCAGTATTTAAACTTAAATTACATGTTAAGATGATTTTAATGAAAAAGGGTTGTTACACCGTTAGTGATTATATAAATGATAAAAATGTGTGGATTTAAAACTGCTTAGCTCGCACCAAAACGTAAAAATATTAATTTTAAAAGAGGCTGACAACAGTGACCGAGTTTCATGCGCTGCTTCTTCTCGGCACTAGCCCACAAATTGTCCCGAAGCAGTGGTAGGGCAAAAAAAATATATTGGGACGTGTAAAAGTGCTTTTAATGGCCTATTTGCAAAAAGAAATGATTTGATTTTTTGATTTTGATTTTGATTTTTATGCTCCACCACGCGGGCCCAGTACGGATTGGTGGAGTGGGCAGCGACTTAACCTTACTGTCAGATGTCATGAAGCCGCCCTAAGGCCTCTGACTAGACTTCACGACTAGTATCAAGCGATATTAGCCGGGACCAACTTTTAACATACCTTCCAAAGCACGGAAATGCTTGTGATAAATGCAACTAAATATTAACAAACCTATGGATGGATTGGTCACCCATCTTATCACAACCGCGGCGTAGGTGGCTTAACTTTGGTAATCACTACTAAAGCACGCCACTGAACTACAAGCACCTACTTTTTTCGTTATCCATTTCCCACAGCAAAATATCATTGCGCTTTCATGGATAACTATAATTTATAAATACACACAAAAGAAAAACAGAGTATTTTAAATCCTAATCTATACTTCAAGCATCCTACCGGAGAACGAACATTGGTAATAGATACCAGAGTAAAGCCCTCAGCTCGCTTTAAACGCGACTCATGTGTTAAAACCACTAAGAAAATTTGCGGAAAGGTTTCTAGAATAAAGGCCAATTACCGGCAAGCGTAGCATAAGATGTCCACCCACAAGGTGGACAGACGAAATGGTAAAGGCTGCAGGAAGCCGCTAGATGCAGGCCGTTTCCAATCAGCCAATCTGGAAATTCTATGGCTAAAATGATGATGATAATGAAGAAAAATTTAAAACAAATAATGACAAAGATTATCCAGATGACTCTTCATAGTGTTATTTTTTAGTAATTCATTTAATAAACATATTTATACACCCAAATTACTCATATAAAACGTATTTACACAATAGAATAAGTACACAGACAGATAAATTATTTCCATTTTTGACTTTTGAAATAGCTTTATAACTCCAAATTAATATCTACAAGAAGTACTAATACTCAACTGATTGAACTACACTATTGTTAAACACAAAATACTGAACCCAAAAAACTTAGTACCTACTTCTACCATGATGCGAAATGATTTATTATACTGTCTTCATGAAAAAAAAATTACAGGCCTTTGTGCCAGTAACAATAAACTAATATCGTACGAGTTGGTCGAAAATATTAGGTGAAAATATTTTATTAAATTTTGTAATAATAATAACAAAACCTTTATTTCAGACCATCACGATCCATACAGTGCTGTGTTAGTTACAATATACTTAAAATCTATGTTAGTATCAGTCAAAAAACCGGTTCCTGGATCCATGGCGATGAGTATAAAACCAGTGCTTAAAGATAGAACACGATGACCTATCTTTGATAACCAACAGGATGCTGTTGGCGCTCTCCCGTGTGGGCACTGCAGAACCTTGGAACTCTTGGTGCATCCTGAAGGCATTGTTATACTGAACCCTGAGAGCGTTTAAGGTCTTTTGCGTGTAGTCACACCACAGGCAGCAGGTGTAAAATGTTTGACAGAATGCCTTAAAGAGGGTAATTAAAAAGAGGGTAATATGCAATATATTAATTTACTTTCAATTAAGTTTTTATATTTCTTTAACATAATACTTTGGACAGGTTTTTCAAATGAAATTACTTAGCAGTGAAATATTTCAGTTAGTTACGATACTATAAAAGAAACACAATCAAAGGATCTTCTTAAATATTTTAAAAGTATCCCACTGTGGAAAAATATTGATGCAAACAGAAAAGTAATTAAAAACTTATACCTACCAGAATACAGCTAACTTGGATCCCTGTTATTAAAAGTTAAAAAAAACTTTGTCACCGAATCCGAGCGTGAACTCGTAACGCAAAAAACTGTTTGGGTTCAAATAAGCTCCTGTTTTGGGGACAGGGAATAAATTCCCTTTATTAGGAGGGCCCTAATAAAGCCTGTGCAAGGCAAAAATAGTGGTTGGCCGCAAAGACCCCAGGGGACCGGGCCTTAATAGAAACGGTCCCGCCCGCATTAAAGGGTTAACAGTCCTGTGTGCGCCGTTTTATTCTCATTGTGAACTGGATGATTGTGAGTGATTTAATACGAGTTAGGAAAATGAATTACTTTTGCGATTTAATGATAAAATGACATTTTTAAATGTGTTATTTTTAAGAGTTCTTAACTATTCCTAAAAAGTAAAAATCTTTAGTCTTGGTAGGTATACAAGATCTAAATTGTATTTCCATGTCTTCCGTGTTCTTCCTTGCGCGCTTTGAGTTTTGGACATTTTCTGAAAAAGCTTCTGCCCATGACTTTTTTTGTAGACTTCAATAATGCCAATGAGTAATGAATCGGCAAATCACGGAAAATGAAATAATCGTATGTGATAAGCCAGATCAAATCATAAAATAATCATGCACACGGAGCAACTTTCAGTTTTCTGTTCTGTTGACAACATCACATACATTGCTCTGATCCTGAGGTAAGTAGCTACAGCATTTGTGTTATAAAAATCAGAAACAAGGACGGTACCGCAACACCCAGACGGGAGACAACATAGAATACATAATTTTCAACAAAACAAACTCTTACGTCATTAACGGGGTAACTCGGTCTGTTAAATTTTATATTGATATTCGCTCAGCTAAACCTATCTAAATATAAAAATCAAACGCTATGCGTTTCTATTGCAAAACTCAGGAATGGCTTGACCGATTTGGCTGATATCTTTTCCGATGTAATTGTGAAAAAACATGCATGTCTTTTTTTAGTTAACACACGTTTATCAGCTTCACTTGTAATTAACTAACTAACTTTATAATCGAATCCTGGAAGTAGTTTCCTTCTTATTAACGTATCGATGTGAAACTTAGTTTAAGTATCTGACATTCGGATGACTATACAATAATTTGACGCCATGCTGATCTGACGATGAAGTCTGGAAGTGGGTAATGAACCTCTTCATGACTTCTTCTTCTTCGAATTTGATTCGTTTCATTTCATTTGATTCGTTCTAAGGAGGCCAATACATATAAAAGATAATTTTTGAACTATGATGTTATTTATTCCTTGTCAATTTTTCTACTTCGGGTGCAAATTCGTTTGACTGCTGATGGTCAAATAACAAGACTATCTATCGGAACAGATAGATTAAAAGTCGCTAAAATTTAAACAAGCAAAACACTTATCGCCCACTCAACATAGTAACGTATAGACATCATATTTTATCTCTCGTTTAGGCGAGACATAGGCTTTTAACATATCGTTGCGATACGAAGACAAGCAGTGACAATATAGCATCCGCTGGCTGCCTTGTGAATTCCTTATGCTTCTACAGGCTGCTCTAAAATGTCTAAGTCCAAAGTAAGTTGCGGAGTGAGCATTGGTGATAAATAAAAAAAACAATACTGAACTAAAAACTGTTTTGTTTTGTTAAAACATGGCATTTTGATATGGTATTAATTTGTTTTATTTCTAAGGTTGCAAGAAGCCGCTGAATGCAGACGGTTTACAACCGCCCAATCTAGAAGTCACTTAAGGGAGGAATATGTTCAGTAGTAGAAATCCTATGGTTGAAAATATGATGATTTGATTCTAATAATAATTACACTCAATTACAAATAAGTTACGATCCGATTGGCATAGTGATTTGGCACGGTGCAATTGAACACAAAGGCGAACCCTTTGTTCCCTGTTCAGGTCATTATAGAAAAATATATTTTGGTCTAGGAGTGCTGGGAGACGTCCAAAAAAATTGTGTCTGGTGCTTCGTAACACACTGATGTTAATTCCTTTCTTTAAGACCATGAAATTATGACTTTTAGGAGTGATTTAGAATCAGTTTCGCAATTTATCTAAGTACTTTTTCATTTATTTTAATTATTCCTGTCTAATTTATAAAAAATAGAACTCTTAGAAAATTTAATATAAATCAATTAAATTGCACCGTATGTGGGTAAGGTCCTTGTTGGAGCGGCGTCGGCGTACGCCAGTAATCTTTGATGAATGACAGCGGACTTCGCATTTTCATTTTACAAAGATTAAACTTAATTTCGATAAAGTCGTATTTCTGTAATGTTCTTAGATGTTATTTAAAAAATCTGGCAAAATAACCCATTGCATAAGTTTGAATGCTTTTACATAAAAATATTAAATCTTTATCTATATTTTATTTAAAAACTACTATTCAATTGTTAGTTTACGTATGTAAATAACTTTTTATCTAATCTACAATATTTTATTTTTTAAATATCAATTGTTAGTTTACTTGTTTGCACACAACTTGTTATGGCGTTCATAGTTCAAAAAGCTCAGTGCGCCATGTCACAAAGTAAATTCCTAACTGCAGTGGCAATCGTCAATCATACAAAGAACCGAGGCGATCGCTGCAATAAACGAAAAAAGTATTTTTCCAGCCTTTGTTTATTACGTTCACAGGGAATTTTTTGTATGCCAGAAAACTATGGCTCAGCTATTTAAACACAAGTTTTAAAACATTTATTTGTGATAAAAACTCCCGCTCTTAACAATAGAGTGCTCGCGAATAGCAATTTTAATTAGGTAATGAAACAAATGACGCCAATAAGCCGTGTGGGGCGGCCGTAAAGAATACTCTTCCCTACCGCTAACAGGAGGCGTGTCGTGAGAGGCGACTAATTCCTATAGCACGAGACGGGCAACAGCGTCTGCGTGCGAAATCTTATAAAAAAAATTGCGCCTGCCAAGCGTGGCAAGTATTGGCAATCCCCCCCAATGATAGACATAGACCGGAGAATCTCTAAAAAAATATGCGGGGCGCAAGCGGATCTTATTAAAAAGTTAATTATGAGGTTGGTCCTATTCATTCTAAGCTGGAGCGCATTATATAATTGAGTTTGGATTTCCTAACAAACACACCTGTAAAAGTACACTGTGTGCACTAGTGTGCGCCGAGCAAGATGGTGCACTAAATAACCTCATATGAACTTATAAGCTGCGTGCTATAGATAGGGCACATAACACGTAGAACTGACGGCCGATAGGGCAGAAATGTTATAGAATGGAGGCCCCGCACCGGCAAGTGCGAGTAGGACGTCCACCCACAAGGTGAACAGACGACCTGGTAAATGTTGCAGGAAGCCGCTGTATGCAGGCTGCTTCCAAGCGGCCAATCTGGAAGTCAGTGGACGTTCTATGGCTGAAATGATGAAGTAAAGATCTTATATGCAGGGAACGGAAATGTATGTGACAATGTATTATTTTGTAAACTGTTACATCCTAAACCTGAAATGGTTCTATTCCGCTAAGTTCGTGATTTTGAAGAGGACCAACTATGTCGTTTCTTCAACTAAACATTGTATATGTTACGACACTACAAACAGAAATTATTCCGAGGTAGTTACGCTACAAGTTGACGTTATCAACTATGTCCAGGAAATGTTTATTCTTCACCACTAACAGTATTTTTAGTTAATTTATTTAGCACAAAACAAAATGTGTCTTGAATAATTTAATCTAGTCTTCATCATCATCATCATCATCATCATCATTTCAGCCATAGGACGTCCACTGCTGAACATAGGCCTCCCCCATTGACTTCCAGATTGGCCGGTTGGAAGCGGCCCGCATCCAGCGTCTTCCTGCGACCTTTACCAGGTCGTCTGACCACCTTGTGAGTGGACGTCCTACGCTGCGCTTGCCGGTTTCTATCTTATCTAGTCTTAAAAAACTATAATACAATACACACTTTCATTTTACCAAGTAAAATATTTTTAGCTAGCGTTGTTTCATTAATGTCTTGAAATAATCATTTAAAAGCTTAATTAATTTGAAAAAGCGTAGTAGCGACTATTTGTCGGAGCAAGCTGTATAAAAAGTCCAATATGCGGTTTCAATCAATTCGGCTCTATCCATTTCATCATTCATTCAAGACTGAATAAGAAATGTATGTTGTAGAGCTTAATAAATTCAGCACTTAAATAACTTACGTACTTGCAAAGGGGCTTGTAGAATTACTAAAAACAACGACCTTTATCAAATCTGTCGATTTTGACTAACTTGATGACTCTTTATTTCTTAAGCCTCTAAAATATTACAACTTTAAACATTTTGTAAATCCTTTTCTTTACATAACGGAACACCCCTTGAATGTTTTGCAGCCAGTTTTATATTTCGCGACAAAAAGACCTGTTATTCATACTGGGTACTTCCGGTGGCGCTGGCTCCGTTTCCTGCTGCTCCCTGTATTTTCATGCTGAGTATTTTTGGAGCAGAAGTGCTTTATGTATCACGTTCCGTGTTTGTATAAAAACTAAAAATATGGAAACTCCAACCACTTACACGATTCTTACTAGGTCTGCAGTTCCTTATAATTCATTTCTTATAATTAATGACACTCGTCATTATTTAGACACTTTTTTTTTACACTGTAAAAGCAAAAATCTTTCGCGCTTGATATCCTATTAATGTCATATGTGGAATGCTTTTTCCAAAAATCATCTGGCTGATCCTCCCTAGCATGAGCACCAAAAACACGATATGATATGATACAGCGATATATCGACACCAACTGTAAAAATATGATAAATATAGCCGCCATTTTGAATCGCCGCACCGGTGACGTCACATATTATGATTGCTGTTTCAATAAAAATTCTAAATGGCGGCTATATCTATCATTTTTTTACAGTTGGTGTCAATATATCGCTATATCATACCATATCATATCGTGGTTTAGTGGTCATCCTAGGAGGGTTGAATACACCACACTTGTAGAAGTGAAAGTTCAGGCAACTTTATGAAGAGTTATTTCAAATCGTTGGAATCAAATGTTTGGTGGATTTTAACCCTTTCGCGAATATTGGCAAAAACCTTACCACCATAATTTAAACTCTAAATGTCGTCTTTTTAATTGACCTAAACCGAAAAAAAACCGAACCTTTGCGTTGAAGGCGAACTACCGCGCTATTACACCTGCCAGGCCTAAGATTCAGAACTCCTTGACAACAAATTGACAGCCGGTAAATCACTCTTAACACAAATACAAAATAGTGTAATGGATGCAGGTCGCTTCCAACCGGCCAATCTGAAATTCACTAAGAAGTAAGGTCTAGGTTCAGCAGTTGACGTCCTATGGCTGAAATAATGATCATGATATAGTGTCACGTGGTTTTCTGGTCGACAATTTGCCATCGAACAGTCAGAAATCGAGGGCCAGGTCGTCAAGCGAGAAAAGTTGATAAAGCGGTACTTATTTAAAAATAATACATATTACAAATATATTCAGCAATCTAATGTATATTCACGAATATATTTGGTAGATGTTATTCCAGATCCGAACACAGAAATTACGGACATGGAGACTGCAGATAGGGGACAGTACAGTTGGCACTTTAATTAAACAGACAAGCTTACACTGCCAATGTGAAGGGTTAAGTTTATAGCCCAGTAAGGAAACTAGTATATTTGAAACAAGGATGTCTGTCGCAAACCGCTGAGGTTCTGACAATTTAAGTATTTTGTAGGTTACATTAATTAGAACTAATGTCATCTATTCAAATTCAAATTTTTATTTGCGTCAAACATGGTATAAATAGTTATTAAATAGGTAGGTACATTTCTGAGTCACATGTTAGGCTACTTGGGTTAGCATGCAAATGTTACAAGTTTAAGTAAGTATATGTGATAAAATTAAAAAACAATCTTAAAATTCTCCAATTAAATCACATTATTAAAATAGTCATTAAAAAAATATAATGTCCAAGTTAAATTGTATTCATTATTAATTTAGTCCCATTTCAATATATTTTTTCAATTGTGCTACTTTTTCCAGTCTAAAAATTCTTTTATACTATAAAAACTGTGACAATTGAGCCACCGAAACAATGCTTCTTGAACAGCGACGCGTTTAGTGTTGTAATTTTAACAAGTCGATGTTGGTACAGAGAAAGAATCACACCCTAGTACGAAGTTAATTTATTAACCAGCCCTCCTAGAATGACCACCAAAACACGATATGATTTAGCGATTTATCGACACCAACTGTCATTTTTTTCACTATGATAGATATAGCCGCTATGTTGAATTTTTATCGAAACAGCGATCATATTGGACAACATCACATACGTTGCTCTGATTCTATGGTAAGTAGCCAGAGCACTTGTGTTAAAGAAATCAGAAACAACGACGGTACCACAACACCTAGACCCGAAACAACATAGAAAATTTATTTTTCTACATTGACGGACCGGGAATCGAATCCGGGACCACGGAAACAGCGACACCAAGTCCGGCATCATAGCATGTGACGTTACCGGCACGGCGATTCAACATGGCGGCTAATCATATCGTGTTTTGGTGGTAATGCTAAGGGGCAGGACTAATGTATGTTTGTTGTTATTCTTATATGTTAGTTACGTACTCTACCAGTACAAATACCGCTGACCCCGGGCGCCTAACTAGAGCGCACAAGATATTGCAAGATCACGAAAACGCTGACACAGCGCTTGTGCACCGCTAACGTGACCAAGCCGCCGGACAGCATGCCACCGCCATCATCCTTACTTCGTATCTAACATCGATCGAGTCAATTAGTATTAGGAACTAGTTTTATTGTAATTTTAATTTTTAATTAAATTAGATATTAAGTAATTTCGTTTTTTTTTTCGATTCTCCGGCTGTCGCTTCGTAATTTGTTTATTTAACTCATTTACATATCGAAGACCTCCGTAGCCGAAAGGCGAGCACACCGGACTTGGCGATGAAGAAAACATTTTTATCTTTTTTTTCTCGGGTCTGGGTGTTGTAGTAGGTACCGTCGTTGTTTCTTATTTCTACAACATAAGTCCTTACTTTAGAGCAATGTATGTGATGTCCAATATTTATTTATTTATTTATTATTAAAACATTACTGATTTTCACCGCGTATTACATTTATTCGCATTCATTTCTGATATTACTTTGTATTACAAAGTAATACATTAACCCAAATGTGGATTGTAATAATGTTATATCAGGGATTACAATTATATTGGTCTGCAGTAAAAACGTGATTGGGATTCAAAATGTGTCATAACATTCAAGTTATTAACGATACTGAAATGTGTACACAACGTTTTTGTACAATATGTACTCGTAGGTCATTGTAGTTCAATTATTTTTTTCAAATTTAAGTTTTGAAAGTAAATAGTTTCATTTGTACGGGACTTGGTAAGACGAATGAAAATAGCATGTAGCAAAAAGGTCGACACTTACTTTTTTAAATTACTTATATTATGTTAACGCAGGTGACCTTATAAATATTGGTACTCTATATAAATGTCGTCCCTCTTTCGGGCATTTGCCATGTCTCAAAATATAGCTTAGGTACCATCGCTTATGCATATTGACTGGAAATTAGAATAAGCGGCACAAGAAACTCAGTCCAGCCTTTCCTAAAAGAAAAAGTACAAGTAAAACTCAAACGCTAAAACGACCTTTATCTACGTTTAAGATTTTTTCCTTTTCGTCAAATCAATTAAGTTTGAATGTCTAATACTTCTTTCTTGTCTTTCTTTAAAAATCATACGTAACATCATGTGCAATAAAGAGAATATATCACTATTTGATAAAATTCTATTAAAAAAAAAATTATATTTCAAACTGTATACAGTAAATAACATTTTACTTATCGAAACGAAATATTGGACAACATCACATACATTGCTCTGATCCTATGATGAGTAGCTTAAATACTTGTGTTACAGAAATCAGAAACAACGACGGTACCACAACACCTAGACCCGAGACAATATAGAAAAGTTATTTTTCAACATTGACCGACCGGGAATCGAACCCGGAACCTCAGAGATAGCGACACCAAGTCCGTTACGCTCGCTTCTCGGCTACGGAGGTCGTCTTTTGATACGATGAAATAAATGCAAATACATTACATAGATCATCAGCGTTATCATTATTTCGGTTCGATAACATTTTGTTGTTTCATTCAGTAATCAAGTGAGATACGATAAATGCATTATGGTAATATACATTTATTGCAATGTAATGATTAGGAGTCTATTAATATGGCCAAACTGTAGTATTGTTTGTTTAATTTCACTAGCAAAAGGCACTCTATTTTTATACCCATCTCTAAATCCACAATGTTTTATGTATGTAACAAAAACCGGGCAAATGCGTGTCTGGCCACGCGCAATCTAGGGTCCGTAGTTGCACTCACAATGTGCGGTATTTATTTATATATACTTTATTGCACAGAACTAAAAATAAGTAGTACAAATGGCGAACTTAATGCCAAAAGCATTCTCTACCAGTCAACCAGGGGGGCCAGACAGAGATAGTACAGGCGGTGCAACAAAACAGTAATTAGTGTTAGAAAAAATCTAGCAACACAAACACAGACTAGATGAATACATACATACAAAAAAATATTATTACTATTATTTATTACATCTGTTTTACATAATTAACAACATTACTCGTATATGACGACCTCCGTAGCCGAGAGGCGAGCATACTGGACTTGGTGTCTCCATCTCTGAGGTCCCGGGTTCGATTCTCGGTCGGTCAATGTAGGAAAATTACTTTTCTACATTGTCTCGGGTCTGGGTGTTGTAGTACCGTCTATGTTTCTGATTTCTGTCACACGAGTGCTTTGGCTACTTACCATAGAGCAATGTATGCGATGTTGCTTAATATATGTACATTTTTAATGAATTTTATTTTCCAAGTACTTACCTACATTTTACAAGTTAAGTCGGTAATGTGTAAAGCCTACTTAGCTGTGATAGTTTTTCTTTTAACTTTGTTATTATATACTATGATCGTGTTTTTTTTAATATGTTAAATTATGTAATGCCAGCGAAATAAAAATGTATTGGACAACACCACATACATTGCTCTGATCCTATGATAAGTAGCTTAAGCACCTGTGTTACAGAAATCAGAAACAACGATACCACAACACCCAGACTTAAGACAATAGAGAAAAGTTATTTTTCTACATCGACCGACCGGGAATCGAACCCGGGACCTCAGAGATAGCGACACAAAGTCCGGTATGCTTGCTTCTCGGCTACGGAAGTCGCCAAACGTGCAACCATGGTGCAACCACAAACCATAGGGGCTAGAAAAAAATACACTTCAAAGCTTAATATTACGTAACGGATCCCTAAATAGAAAAATTGTGTTTGCAAACACAATA
The DNA here is from genome assembly GCA_963576865.1 of Anania hortulata. Taxonomy (NCBI): domain Eukaryota; kingdom Metazoa; phylum Arthropoda; class Insecta; order Lepidoptera; family Crambidae; genus Anania; species Anania hortulata. The sequence goes on along the minus strand of OY756399.1, from coordinate 2,522,431 downwards.
TACCGGGTGATTGTTTTGTTCGTTTTGACTACGGAACCATATAAAATAATAAATCCCACTTCAACTTAAATCCTTTCAAATCGGCTTACATGCAATCTCCAATCGACAAAAAGCAATATTTGAAAGAACGGGAAAAACAAAAGCTACACATTGTTGCATGCTAAAAAGCATGCAACAAAATGCACGGTTCGAAAAAAGGCCGTTAATAATTTAAAATAGCGTTATGAGAGGTGCCAAAGAGGGAACATCCTCTTACCTTAGAATAATAAATTGGGAGCATTAGCTGAAAGTATCTATTTCGTATTCAGCTGACATCATAGAAGGTTGAGGGTTAAAGCCATGTCAGCCTAAAACGACGTGAGGGTTTATGTCTGCATTGAAAGGGTTAGGTTTCATATTATTCGTACCATATCTTTTGTTATAATTTGAATCGACACACGCTGAAGACCTTGCAAATATCTAAGGTCCTAATTAGAATACTTTCTTTTAAATACTTCTACACGTTACAACGTTTAATATAAATAGCACCAAAATTGAAATCTTGTCTACAAGGTGGACATAGGCGACCAGCTGGTGAAGGTTGCAAGAAGCCGCAGGATACAATCTGGAAGTCACTGGGAGAGGCCTGTGTTCAGCAGTGGACGTCCTATGGCTGAAATGATGATGATAAAATATTTAAAAATTAAAACTTTACACTTATATAAATTTTGTAATGTAGTAGGAGAGGGTGTAGAACGGGGATAATTGACTATAGAGGTAGGTCGACTAACTGTCCACAACTAGGCTTATTTGAAAGTGTTGCGTCATTCAACTAAGTATGAGAAATGCAATGCCGCGTGTCTGACTAAGTGCAGAGAGGAAGCTAAGCCACTTTACACCCAGTTAAATATTGCAACAACTTCAAACTCAAGTTTTTGACAGTCAGTCAACCTACTCCAATAGTTTAATATCCCCGGTCTCCCCTAAATATGGCACAGGCTTCTGAGGTAAGTACAAATGCCTTTTTTCAGTATAAAGCAACGTCCGATCTTTTTATCATCGTAATGCTTCTAGAATGGACCCCACGAACCAGCAAGTGCGGCATAGGACGTCCACACATATACAATCCACAAAGTGGACAGACGACCTGGGAAAGGTTGCAGGAAGCCGCTGGATGTAGGCCAATTACAACAGGCTAATCTGGAAGTCATTGGGGGAGGCTTATGTTCAGCAAAAGACGTCTTAAGGCTAAAATGGTGATGATGATGAACTCGTTAAATCTTTCAAATAACAAGTTTTTTGTTTTCAAAATCATAATTATTCAAAACGCGCGTATTGACTATAGGCAGCCTCGGTAATCATATTATTGTAGACGTATTCCGTATCCCTTCATACTGAAGCAAACATTGCGTTAGTTTTTTTTTTATTTTAATCTTTTATGTTGTTTTATATTGTTAGTTTATTAATGGTTGGACATTTTAAAAACCGTCAAGAATAGAGCTGAATTCTTCAAAGGCTTAAAACACCAACAGGATCCCAATAAACCAAAACCAATAAAACTATGATACTTACTTATAAATCACCTAAGTCTTCACAGGTAGCGTTAACATTCGTAGTATTAGGATAAAAGAGAATTTCTAACACACATCAAGCACTCTGATACAACATGAAAAACTAACGCAGTAACTTATTACAACATGTATCACATATTATTATCATAAATAACAATGGTTTAGTATATGTGTCCGAGCTTGAAACCAATTAATTTCATTTAGTTATTCGTAGAGCAAATATTGGTTTAGTATATCTGATTGGATTAATGAACATAGTTTTACTTGTAGGTTCAAAGTCAGAATATAATCAAACGTATCTAATATTGACGACCTACATAGCTGAGAGGCGAGCATACCGGACTTGGTGTCGTTATCTCTAAGATCCCGAGTTCAATTCCTTTTCGGTCAATGTTGAAAAATTACTTTTCTATAGTGTCTCGGGTTTGGGTGTTGAGTTACTGTCGTTGTTTCTGATTTCTGTAACACAAGTGCTTAAGTTTCTCGTCATAGGATATATGGTGTATACCGCAAATAAATTGAGATGGCTCCGAACTCGTGATACCATAAGATTAAATGCGGGCTACAATCTTAACTGTCTCACTGAACAGCCGTTTTGTGGCAATCGGCCGTTAACGCCACCAATAAAACACCAAAGTCCCACCTGAAAAAGCGACAACCCAAAGACTCACCCCGGCTTTTAACCCCGGTCATAAAATCCGCATTTTTCTACTTTACCCATTGGATTTCCCTGCCGTTCTGATCTGAGATTGCAAGAAAATGCGTTACATTGAAAATAACATCGCGAAAATAACAATCGAAAAACAAACGTAACACTTACTACTCAAAGTTCAATTTTAGTTGCGGAAGTAGACAAAGCGTCAAATCAAAATCTCAGTCGAACCGCTCGCCTTTTTTCACTAAAACGACTTGCGCTGTTCTTTGCCTAAGTGTTTATAATACGTTTTTATTACAGTTGTACCTGGCATGGTGTTTGTGGAAGATTTTGTTTTCTTTATGCTTTTCCTGGTAATTTTGAGAAATCTACGGATCAGTGTCGAGCGGATTCGGGATTTGTGTAAATACGGGATGTTTTACTTGGAAAAGTGATTTGCCTACTGTGGATCTATATCAGCTTAGCTAAAATATTATATTATCAACATTATGCAGTAGGAGTCAATACTGCTATTCGTGTTTTTGAAACTGCACTGTTGTACCTAATATTAATTGCGCGGTTAAATCAGTGATTAGTACTTTTCACAATTTTTTTTTTATTAGAGAGGATTTACATTTATTTTAATAAGAATTTAAACAGGGGAGATCGAGGATAGGTAACTATAGGTTAAACTACTAACTGTCAAAAACTAAACTTATTTAACAGTGTTGCATCTGTCAACTAAGCCCGAGAAACGCAATGCCGCATGTCCGCGCGAGTGCGCGGAGAGAGAAAATATCTTTTCGCACCCAGTTAAATAATGCAACACTTTTAAAAGGCAATTTTTTTTACAGTTATTTTACCTACCCTTAGTCTATTCTCCCCGGTCTTCCCTACCACTGACAGTCTGCCTAATATATAATATTTATAATAATTATCCGTTATCAAGTTATCATTGTAAAATATTTAGTTTCAAGCTAAGATATGATAAGTATTTAATTGGTGTGTAAAAGAATATTTCATTGAATACGTCACGCGTAACTGGCACGATCGTGGACCTACGTCATGGCCCCTGACACAATAGATAGATAGAAATTTTATTTCGTAAAACAGACAAATACACACAAAAACAAGACAGAAAATAATAAAATATAGATTAACAACAACTAAAACACGAAAATAAAAACAAACATCGTCAAAAACATTCTGAAATTAAACCGAGTAGGTAGTGTGTGTACCGCTGCATTACGAAAGGGAGGTAGCTCTAGCTCTAGCTAGCAAAAAATACTTAGTGAATAACACTTGTCTATACTTACTATTAATAGATCAATAAGTTTTATCTGTAATTGTATTATTTACTTAATTTTTAACAAAACACTTAGCAGCTAGATGATCTGTGACTGTACTTATATGCCCAGTATCTTAGCTGGAGGCATGATAACCCCTGGCCAGATTCAAAATCCGTGTCCCCTAAGACTTAATGCAAGCTAGCTTTGTTAGGCGTATAAACAGCATGCCTGGTGAGCCTACTGTCTCACTTAACTTTTATTGCGGTACTTGTCAGTCGCTCAACGTTGAAGGGCCACTCAAGAACGTCTTCAGACATCTCAGTACACCGTTTGACCAAACTTCTTTACGATGAGATACCCAAAATAGATGGTGAAATCGTAATCAAATATATTTTTTAGAGAAAACTGTAAGTAGGACATTAAACAACTTTTCACTAAACTGTATATTTTGGAAACAAAATAATTTGGAAAAAATTATACAAAACAGTTTCTAAGAATTAAGTTTCGTATGTAAAATATATTTTCAAAATCATCATCATTTTAGCCACACCCACTGCTGAGCATAGTGACTTCAGAATTAATATCAAATTTCTGACTTCACCATAGAATTCATACAAAAGTAAAAGTACTTTTTAATAATCAACAAATATTTTTCAAATTAAATATTTAAAAAAAACAAGAGAGTAGTAATCAAGTATCTATACAAGCCAATATCTTTGTGAATACTTATATTTTGTGAATAAATAAGTTGAGATGAATTTTAGTGATTAATTTTAAAACATTCAGCATCTAAAACATAACGAAAATCCTCCAATCGGACATATACAAAAGCCTCCATAAAATAAAAGTGAATATCGGATATAGGTACCTTAAAAAATACAAAAACCGAAAACACGGCTGGCGGCCAGAAGCGAAACTGCATAACGCAAAAAATGGAAACTTTTTGATTTGTCTGCTCTCACAACAAGGGACGGATACGCGCAGCCCGCGGCCAGAATATTAATGAATTGGTCACGAGAAGCTTACAAAAATTAAAAAAGATACACGGGGAAACACAAAAAACAAGAGATACACGGCTTTTTGTATCGGCTTGTCTATTCCAACATGCATATTCATTATCAGTGGATCTTCTAACGCGATTTATAAATTGGAACATGGTGCGACTGGATTTTCAGATGTGCTGGTTTGTTGCATTTTTATCGGTTTGTTTGTGAAACTCATTTTATTATTGATGGACACTAAAGATTTTACTTATTAGCCGATTTAACAAAAGAGAGGTGGTTAGGTTACGTAACCTTAAAAGGTACTCTGATAGGATTATTATTTAGTTGTCCAACTGTCTGTTTGACTTCTGTCTGTCTGACAAGACGTGTTAAGACCCTCTTTTGAAGAAACAAATGGAGGAATCAATATAAAATCGATATCAAATAGTCAAGTCTGCAATCCCTTGATGTTGAGGAAAAATCAAATATGTATTCAGAATTTATTTTTATTTTTCTAGTTCGCTTTTATAAGTCAGCAGTCGATTCTCCCGTTTAGTAATACAGCAAAAGTAGTATAATGGGCTAGTTTCCTGAAAAATTTTAATTAGCCTGTCAGTTAGATTAATAGAAAATATTGGACACGTATTTTTTCTTTTCTCAATCAAACAAAAAATGATGAAGACATAACCCGGTAAAGTTCCGCGTAACGTCACGCCTTGCGACTCTTTTTAGCAACGTACTCACTTTGATGCGCTTTAGATTCGTAATTTTTTGTTTGATTGACAAAAGACAAAATATGGGTCCAATATTTTTGGATAATCTAACTATCGGACTAAATAGAATAGTCTTGTTTGACCCAGGAAACTAGCCCATTATGTGTGTTAATATATTTATTAATAAGAGACGAAATAACATACGTGGTACAGGATTACTTAAAAAAACTGTATGGCTAAATAATCGTTGGCGTGCAACTTACGCGATATAGACCGGAAATCTGTAAAAAATAAATATGCGCGGCACGTAAGCGGCTAATCCAAGGGAGTTTTTAGACTTTTATTGTACATTTAGCATTCTATTGTAAATTCATCATCATCATCATTTCAGCCATAGGACGTCCACTGCTGAACATAGGCCTCCCTGTGATTTCCAGATTGGCCGGTTAGAAGCGGCCTGCATCCCGCGGCTTCCTGCAACCTTTACCAGGTCGTCTGTCAACCTTGTGGGTGGACGTCCTACTCTGCACTTATCAGTACGTGTTTGTGCCATGTTTTTTTCAAATAAAGATTCTTATTATTCATTTGTTTTATCTTACCAACACCAACCCTTATCCAAAATAAACATTGTTTTTCTATTCTTCTATTTCTTGTTATTTTCCGACCGGACCATACTTCGGCGTAAACTGATACCATTTCCTGAAACTTGCGGAATCAAATCGAAATTAAGCATCGAGATAACAAATAAACAAAGCGAAATAAGATTCGGCAACTTCTCAGATTACACGGAGCGCGGGAAAAGCGAGTTGCCCCAAAAAAAAACACAAAAAATCTGCCAAGAGCTAGTCGGATGCGGTGAAAGTGTTGCTGTTATCTTCATAATGTACTTACATAAAAACGTCTGTTTGCTTGTACTATATTATGTGTTCCTAGACTATTAAATTTATTTTCTTGCGCTAGCCGGGAAAATAAATACACTGTGTAACTGAAATACGTAAAACCTAGGGCTGATTCTAGTGTAAACACAACAACTTTTTGTACGGGACCAACATCGAAATCACAAAAAAAAGTTGTATGGGGACCAAGCGTAGCAGCTGATTGGACATCTAGTGTGAAGTATTTTTTTTAAAGATTTTACTGTTGGTCCCATACAAAAAGGGTTTGTATTTGAGCACTAGAATCAACCCCTAAGAGGTTTTACGTATTGAGAGTTACACGGTGTATAGAAAAGACATCGAACCTAATTGGCATACCTCAAGTTGCAACCTTTGATAGCATTATTTTGGTGTACACCTATGAAACATAAGTTAATCGATTGATAAAATAAATTACAAACAACAAATACTGTTTGGCAAAATGTCGTAAATTACTTATATATTTTGTTTAGAATTTTATAATGAACATGTAAAATTAACTTTAACTAAATTTACATAATCGATTAAAATTCTGAACAAAGTATATATTTTACGACATTTTTTCAAAGAGTATTTGTTGTTTGTAATTATTTTCTCTTTTGATTAACGTATGTTTCATAGGTGTACACGAAAATAACGTTTTTTAAGGTTTCTTGCAACTTGAGCAAACTGTTTACTGTTAGTTTAATTAAAGGTTTTGTATTTAGAAATTTCTATTAAATTTTACCGTCAATTAGAGGATCTCTAAGCAAAAACGCGGGTTTCCAACGATTCCCGTTTTCCCATCTCAGGTGCGGACACCCAAAACAAAGCGTACAACTCTCTTTTTTAATTAGATTCCCTGTTGAGCTCCTATTTTCCTATTTTTATTTATTCGCCCTCTCACCTTGTCTTGGATTATTTCTTTTTAACGGCCCGGTAATGAGAAAAGTTTTAAGTGGCCAGCACGATACAGCTGATACAATAGTTATGAGTATGACGGTGATTTATTTTGGTTTAACGAAACATAAAAGTCGAGTTTTGCTTGTTCCTGAATGAAGTCCTGCAATACTTAGGGGAGAACGGGCGTAGTTGAGTATATGGATAGGTTGACTAAGTGTCGAAAATTAGACTTATTTGTCGTGTCATTGAAGTAAGCGCGACAATGCAATGGTGTGTGTCCGGTGATTGAACAAGAGAAATGGCTTTTCCCACCTAGTTGAATAATGCTTCACTTTTTAAAAAAATCAAGTTTAGACAGCTTTTTTTAATATAAAATTTGTTTTTTGAACTAACCCGGGGCTTTTTGCGTTCGAGGTGAAATACCACGCCACTACACCAATTGGGTCGTCAGTATTTTGTGAGTTGATAAAGTTGATAAAGATACACTATTTGATATTAGGTTTAATTCTCTAAGGCCGGATTCAACCAAGCTGGTGTAAGTTTTAACTTGAGAGAATATCACTGCTTAATCTAGAGTAAGCTGATTTTTCATTCTACCAACCACTAATCTATGAAAAATATTAAAACGGGCGATTGTGACAGTGTATAAATTAAACTGAGAATAAGTAAATTTCAAAGTTGTCACTTATCAAATCCCCTCCTGTCACCTCGAAACTGACATGTTGTCAACATCTAGCATTGACACTATTATCCTATACAAAATTAAAATGTGGCATTTCAAGTCAACCTAGAAGAAATGGATTACATGGATTTTGGTAGGTTTATCAATTCGTTGATCGTAAGTCTTGAACTACAGAATAACAATACCGAGTATAGTGTATTGCTCGAAAAACGTAATCGAAGTTATCCAAGGGTAAATTCAAGATGTAAAATTATACCCGTAATAGTTATTCTGGTATAGCTTTGTGTTTGGTCGAATCGGCCCTAATGAGTAAGATTGTCAATCACCAGATTAGCATAGTAAGGAATTAAGATATCATTATGTATCTGTCAGCATCATACAAAGCAGGAGACGATGTATCCTATGTATGCTTACAGTGTAGACCCTCAAAACCCGCAAAAGATTCATGAAGTGCGTTCCTCCTCTCAACGGCAAACACCCTAGTTGCCCACCCCCAACCCTGGCAGTTGTCAGGCTCACACTTTTTTTGGTTCTGGCTAAATGTGTAGCTATGGTCTGGAATGGTCCAAGATCCAGTGTTTTCTGAATGTCCTGATGATGATGGGCAAATAGTATAAATCCGTATATGGTTTCGAAAAATCTAGAGGTAGGTACAAAGTGTAACGTGACTCTGACCGCTGAACAGCTACCATTTCATACGATAAATATGCTATTACAATATTTAAATTTACTTGACACCAAAAACTTGAATCTATTCAGAGATGTAATTGAAATTTGCACATTTAAAACGCAAAAGACCGCTTCATTTGACGCAACTGAACAAACCGAGATAATTGCGTAAAGGTATACTTTGAAGGAGCAACGTTTTAACTTGAACCTACAAAGTGGTCCAAGCCGTAAGAGTTGGTATAAATAGAGTCGAAAATGTTGTCAGTCTACTTCATGTGCGCGCTTGCTCTCTTTAGACACCTTAAACAAGTACCTACAATAAGATGCAAGGGTGACATATCTGTTTCCGTCGCAGTTGCACCCCTCTGGATCTAGCGGCCAGCACCCAGACCGGGAGCGCTGGTAGACATGCTGATGCTCAATATTGGCAAACGCAAGAAGCTAATGACCTATCATCCTACACTTATATTCGATAACCGACGGGATGATGGTATTTTATGATTGAGAAAGTGAATTGGAAACAACAAAAAGAACTGACTGCACTTCGCGTCGCGCTTCGCTTGCGCTGAAATACGCAAAGTTGTGTCCCGGAACGTGTAATTCCAAGTGTTGCAAAGATAATGTTAAATTATAACAAGTATTTAAACTCTTGTAAATGGTATTTTATGATTTGCTAGAATTATACGAGAACACAAACTAAACATTTAGCTACTTGTAACAATTGCAATGTTTTTGTTTTAATTTTACTTTGTAACAAAATGTATTCTGTACTTAAGACCTGTAGATTTTGTACAAAAATAGAATAAAATATTTGTTTATAGTTAATGAAGAACCTAGACATATAAGAGTATTTTAACAGTTTATAGATGATTTGCACGCGTCCCTCGCCACTGCTTGTGAATTGTGGCAGACATCTACGCTACGCATCTTCAAAAGTTATATTTAGGTAATATGTTGGCTTTAACAGCAAAACCGTAAAGGAAATACAAGCACTTATTATATTTAACATTTGTTTTAGTAATAATTTGAACTACCTACTTTTTCATAGTTTAATACGCGTAATTCTGGAAAAAATAGTGTTTTGATTTGTTGCAATTTAAATTTATAACTATTTAAAACTATTTTACATTTTTTAAAGTTTTAATAGCCCAGTCATCAAAAATTTAAGCTAAATGCGATTGTTTTTATCGTTTTTTTATTAACTTCGATGTTTTACATTGTGGTAAACTAAAAATATAGAAATTACAGGAAGAATTAAAAATATTGGGCTTCGACGTTGAACATCACAATGTTCAACATCGAAGCCCAATATGTTATTACCACAGTGTACCAAAAATAAAGGTATGACAGATAGAATTAAATTTGAAATAAATTAATAAGTTTATTTGTAGAAAGTAGATAGGGTGGTACAAGTTTTTAAGCTCAGTATGCTCTGTCCGCTTTAATATTTTTTATTAAAAAGGTAAAAGTACCTACATAAATCCTAGTCAGATAGCCTACTATATATTATATTAATTAACGAATGTCAAAAAAACTTACAATTAAAAAAAAACATTAACTGTTTGAAAGCAATTTTTTTACAAGATGCTAATTTTTTTTAGATACGAGTCTTATTTCTTACTTCTATGTAAGTCAGTTAGAGATGTAGGTAATTTGATAAATACTATACCTACTATAATTTTGCAACACCTATAAATAAGGTTACTAAGTCTTAAGCATAATTGTACCTAGCATAATATCTGTACATACTTAGTAAGCAAAATAAATACTTGAATACTTGAATAAATATTATAATGGCCATTTTGTAACAGGCTAGACATTTTTTTCCTCTTAAATGGAAACAACGAATTCTGTACAAATTACATAATTTGTATTTGGTAAAGAAATCTGGATGTTATATACGAACAATCTCGTTTTAAGTCTAATCAAGTGTTAAAAATGTTAAATTTTTGTAATTATTTAAGAGAAGAAAAAACTTGGTCCTTGATTTGACGTTCCTTACTTGTCCATGATTCTAGATGCAGCAAATGTAGCAATTACTATTTTTGATATTGGTTTACTAATAAATTATGCACTACTATATTATTTTAAAACTACGCTATCATATCTATGAAACTAAGTACACATTTATTAAAAAGTAAACACCATATGCATGAAGCCTAAAAACATAACACAAATTTTTTGGCAGTCGTGCAAAAAGTTATAAGCTTTTATGGTTAACCCTTCCGTGTTTAATTACATTGCCTTGAAAGCTATCTATAAAAATATAACGATGTAGATTTAAGACTATGAATATAAAATGAAAACGTTAATTTTTACATCAAAGGAGATTTTATAATGCCGAGATTTTCTGCGTGCCTAAGAGATTTATCTCTTTATTCCACACTTTAACGCAATTATTACCCAATGAAAATTAAACAGAGAATGTTGATTCCTCTCATATCGAGGTCTTTGAGAGGAAAGCGAAAACTGTTTGCTCAGCCGTTAGCAGCGTTTGAAATTACGTATTCCCTGTGAGTGAAATCGCTTACGCGTTACGATTTCAAACAGATTCTAGGAAAATAAGGGTTTTTTTAATGATAAATTGACTAAAGACGATTTTTTCTTGCTTTCAAAAAGAGTTACGTATCTTCAGGCACTAATCAGGAATGAGACTGAAATATTACTTAAAGAAAATAACTTCACCAATCCCTACTTATAAAATTATAAAAATAACTCTGTCTGTCTGTTTGTCTGTCATGCTTTCACGCCTAAACTAATTAACCAGTTATGATGAAATTTGATACAAAAATAGGCTATTGCTTGGGAATGGACATAGATTTACTTCTATTATACTTTTTGCAGTATAAGCTGAGTTCAGCTAAAATTAGCTAATGAAATTTTGTAAGGAAAAAGTTTGATCCCTAGAGAATGAAGCTACTATTTTTATTCTCAAGCGAGTAAAGTAGGGTGTGACAAACTATATTCCATGCCAGCGAAGCCGTGGGCACAGCTTGGCCTAAATAAGTTAACTTAATAATAATATCTTTTTGTTACAAGGTACAACAATGAGTTTTTTCAGGGGCGCCTTTAAGCACATCCAGTTGCAAATCAATTTAGATTTCTAAATTATCTATATTATCATCATAATTTCAGCCATAGGACGTCCACGGCTGAACAAAGGCCTCCCCCAATGACTTATCATCGGGGGGGATTCCCAATACTCGCCACGTTTGGCAGGCGGGTTGGCAAGCGCAGTTTTTTATAACATTTCACACGCAGACGCTGCTGCCTGTTCAGTGCTACAGGAATTAGTCGCCTCTTACGACACGCCTCCTGTTGGTGGTGGGAAAGTGTATTCTTTGCAGCCGTCCACAAATCAATTTATTAACTATAAAATACTGTATTTTATCTTTGAAAGTTAGTGTTTCAACAGTGTCACTCGCCATATAATGATTTGTTATCAACTAAATCATAAATACATTGCCAAAATCCTTACCTTACTAAACATGTCACGAGCTGTATAAATATACATTAGATCTCGCAAACCCTCAAGTAATGTTTTCTGAGTTAAAAATACACATTACAAGTAAAATTTACTCGGTTTACTAAATCGGAATACAGATTCAGTTACAATGAGAAAACATTCTTGAATTAATAGTATTTGTACGTGTAGAAGTTGATTTTGTTCACAGTCGCACGCAGAGTAAGTCTTTTGATTGTGATGGTGATTGATGTTATTCTATCGATGAAATATCTATTTTATTATTTTATTTTATTTTTAGGGATTACAAACAAATGCGTAACATAGTTAACTTATTGCTAAAATTAAGTAATAAAATTAGTAACACATCCCACTACGTAATTCACGTGTAGGTGTATGGATTTTAATACAAACGAGGCAAAAAGCGTAAACATAAAACAGCAATATTTTTTTTTTATTGTAGCTATTAAAATTCCAATACAAGTACAGTTTTGATACAGCTTTGAAAATGAAAAGAAGAAAGAAACATAAAATTTTGCAATTCTGTGTTAATTTATGATTTCTATAAGTTTTTTAAAATATTTTTTTAAAATTTTGAAGGACTGGGAAAAATCGAGTTCATTGAAGCTCTCGTTGAAATCGGACATCAATCTATGTAGTGGGGCTCGTTTGCCCGCATTGGTTTTACAGCAGCTTACATGAAATGTCTTCAGTCTGCGCGTGCTTCTTAGCATGGCACATCTAGGGACGCAATAGTTGATCAGGTTACGGAGGCTTATGCAATCAAATTTGTTGTTTACTAAATTATAAAGAAACATAACGGACAGGAGCGACCTTCTGGATTCAAGGCTCAGGAACTTAAACTTAGTAAGAAGCTGCTCATAAGGGACCCGAGAGCGACAACACTTAAAATTGACTCTGCGCAGGAATTTACGCTGGACCCTTTCAATGGACACGGTGTACTTTTTTTAAAATGGGCTCCAAGCTGGTACAGCGTACTCCAGCTGAGACCTAACGAGCGAACGGTATAGGGTGATTGTTTCTGCAGACCTAGAGTATCGATAGGAAAAATGTAGTTATAAAATAGTAGTACTCTTTGGTAGTGATTAAAATTAAGTCACCTACGCCGCGGTTGTGATTACATGGGTCACCATTTGCAGCCATATTAGTGACATTTATCACAAGCATTTCCGTGCTTCGGAAGGCAAGTTTAAAGTTGGTACCAGCTAAATATCGCTTGATACTAGTCGTGAGGCCTTAGAGCGGCTTAACAACATCTGACAGTAAGGTTAAGTCACTGGCCTTGCAACACGATCATACCATTACCATGAATTTCATCCATTGATTGAAAAATAAATAATTTGCCTAACACTGGTAAATAGTAAATTTTATAATCATCAACCAAGATAAATCCACTGTTGAATAAGAAAAAAAAAAGAAATAGAAGTTTACCAGTGGTTTTCAGCACTGTCTTGTCGACAGCCACTTTATTTTCATTTATTTATTTTATTTAAATTCAATTGCACACTCCACTAACAGCTTATAGCCAAAGCGTGGAGTGACCCAGTTACAGTTTATGTCATTTTTTACAAACACACATACTATCAATATTAGCCTAAAAAACTAACACAATGATATAAATTATCTATGCTTATTATAAAACAAGTCAGTTTCTGGCTCCTGAGCAATTAGGGCATTGAGCATACAAATAGCCTTTAGTTTAAATTTAGATAGTAAATCCTACTTATTATTATAAATGCGAAAGTTTGTGAGTATCGATGTATGGATCTTTGTTACCCTTTCACGCAAAAACTACTGAATTGATTTAGATAAAATTTGGCATACTAAATAGACCATGGCCTGGATTATCACATAGGATACTTTTTATCCAGGTAAGGTAAACGCAGGCGGAGTCGAGGGCAAAAGCTAGTAGATAACTTAAGCATATTTATTACATAGATATATTAATTACAGAATTACGAAGGATCAGGCGCGAGGCAGGTTCCATCATAGCGTAGATTATCAGTAATTACGCGGATTAACCGCGATATTAACTGGGAAACTCCCGGAATGGATGCTTTCTTCGGATATTGTACAACAATGCTATTTAATACTAGTTTCTGCCCGCGATTTTGTCCGCGTAGACTATACAGGGTTATTTGTAAAACATCAACAACCTCCTAGGGGCTGATTCTGGTGCTCAAATAAAACTTGTTTTTCTATGGGACCAACATAGTAATATAAAAAATATTTCACTGCTTCATACAAACTATGTCCGCTGGTCGGCGGCTTAGTATGAGAAAGTGTTTTATTTTGCGATTGCGATGTTAACTTGTTAACTATAAGCCCCAGACTCAACCCCTAGGAGTTTTTTGATGTTTTACAAATAACCCTGTATATGGACTAACTGTCGTGATTTTATTCACATTTCTTAAAGCAACTAATGAAAATAATTTTTACTTTTAAATAGGAATCTACTGGTGATTAAAAGGCTGACAGCTACCTTCGGCAAAGGATTAGCATCGCTATCCAGAGAGGCAATGCTGCCAGCCTTTTGGGCACCATCCCTAGTGGCAGCGCTGGGCTGATTTCTTTTATATTATCTTTTATTTTCTGTAAATATGTATTTTTTTAATATTTGGATATTTAAAATTAGATTGTTATTTTTATTGTTTTGTAAATACTAATTCATCATCACCATTTCGGTCATAGGAGGTCCACTGCTGAACAAAGGCCCTCCCCTAATGACTGAACATCGGGGGGGATTGCCGATACTCGCCACGCTTAGCAGGCGGGTTAGCGAGCGCAGTTTTTTAATGAGATTTCGCACGAAGACGCTGCTGCCCGTCTCGTGCTACAGGAATTAGTCGACTCTTACGACACGCCTCCTGTTGACGGTGGGGAAATGTTTTCTTTACGGCCGTCCCCACACGGCACAAATATCTATTGTAAGATTGTAAATGAATAATATACTACAATAGGAATATTTTTTTGGTAAGTTTGGACGCTATAATATTTCGGGTTAACGGAAACGCCTTTCGTTAATTAACATACTGTGTTATATTTAAAAAATATATATGAAAGAAAATAAAACTTTAAATTGTAACCGATCTAATAAAAAACATCATTTTGTTGAACTTTATGTTTGCTGTTTTGTCTCTATTTCCCCCCTATCAAGTAAATAAACTTCACACTTTAACTTTGTTCAGGTTATCGGCTGGCAGCGAGTAAAGTGAGTTAGCGCAAATTGCACGATGCATTAAGAAAGTTGCAGCGCGTTGACATTGATTGCCATTGCATTATTGCTAACTACAGTTAACTTATTCCAACTCTAGTTATTTTATTTAACCCTGCTGTGCCACAATCAATCCGCTGGCAAGATAATCAAAACTAACTAGGCTGTAAAAATTAAAACAAATAGCTTAAATAATAGTTAGACAATTTTCTCCAAGATTGGCAATCCCTAACCACCGACAGGGATAAGTGGAGAGGTTTAGGGGAAGTCTTTGCCCAGCAGTGGGACAGAAATGGCTAATTAAATAATAATAATAGTTGGTATCAGAAGTAAAGCTTCATGCAATACGCGAAAGATTTACTAAAATACTTCATAATACAAATAGAGTAAGGGAGTGCGCTTATTATCAGAACGGCACGGTAAGAGACTTTTAGTTGAACGAATAGTAATGTACCTACTTTTGGATGACGAATAGTAATGTATGTTAATATTATAAAAATACCATCGAAATTGCAATGATACTGGTTTTAGCAAGCCGCGGTATGCATAGGACCGCATAGGACGCAGCAGCAAAACCGAAAGTTATATTTGCAAGTTTTCTCTGCCCAGCGAGCTTGACCTGACAAGTCTTGATTTTTATATTATTAATAATCACAACTTAGTAGGTATGTGTTTTATTAAAATAAGTTTGATAGGTAAATAAATAACGGTCTTAAAAAGATCGTTCTGCCTCCATTTAATTGGTGTGGCCTCTCCATATTATGTTATTGCAATCTTTCACAAGTAATAGACATAATTATCGCAACCAAGAACATGAATTGGTGATATTTGGTGATATTTTATTACTTTTAGAGATTTAATAATTTGAGAATGTTGATGTGGAAAAAATGGGCTTACTACTAAATGTCGAATAACAATATATCGAAGTTTATTAAATCGACGTTAACATATCGAAAAAGTAAATGATCGATGTACAATTGCATCGAAATCGTTAGATTGGAATCAATTCATTGAAAAGTGAATGATTTATTAAGGACTAAGGTTTCAATATTATCATCTTAGCCTATTGCCGTCTACGGCTGGACGTAAGCCTTCCCAAACAAGCGGCAAAGAGCACGATCTCCCGCTTTTTTCATCCAGTCACTGCCAGCCATCTTCCTAAAGTCGTCCTATGGAGCTTTTGGGTTAGGTACCGAAGTTTTTAGTTGTGTCTTCTTCTTCGTAGTATCCTTATAGGTGAACACTTCAGACAACACAATCAACTATTGCTCTATGTACCGTTGTGCAGATCACTAGGTTTTTTGACGCCTGTCAGTTTCTATTGGTGATCTCTTTTACCATAATCTGTCAAGTTTTAACCACCTATTAATGACCGATTAACAAAAAAAATCTGCATTGTATCTCTTATACTCTTTTTGTGAACGCCTGGCGGATTACCCATTCTACGTAACGAAGACCTTGATTTTCTAAATCGAAATTACACCCATATTAAAAAGTAGTGATCGACAGCAATTTAATACCACTTACAATGTTTTATTCTTTATTGCCGAATTCGATTTTAACCAAGGCGCAAGGGAATAAAACTTCAAAATGTCTGACTCAAGTTAACTCAGTTATCTCGAAATGTACAATGCATTCGGAAAGTTTCTGCGCGTTGCTTCGACTTTGATTGCCGTTGCAATAACGGCTCTTACCGCTATTCGAGATGTCAATTGCACGAGGTCGGTTGAGGTTTTATTTTGTGCTGTTGGGAAATTCAAGTAAACTAGTAATATTTAGGTATTAAAAGGTAAAAATAGATAGAGACTCTTTATTGCTCATCAAACAAAGAAATTGCAGTTGATGTATGTATGTAAAAATGTATGGCATGTACTTGTAAGTATGGTTTATATCTGTCTAATCGACGAGCCGAGAACCTCCGTAGCCGAGAGGCGAGTACGCCGGATTTGGCGTCGCTATTTCTGAGGTCGCGGGTTCTATTCTCAGTAAGGTCAATGTATAAAAAGATCTTTTCTATGTTTGGTTGTTGTTTCTGTTTTTATAACACAAGTGGTTTAGGTACTTACCTTAAGATCAGAGCAGTGTATGTGATGTTGTCAAATATTTATTATTTTATTATAACCAGCCCATGTTTACCTACTGCAGGGTATGAGTCTCATCACGGTCTGCCCACCGTCCTTCTTGGCCATCTGTTACTGCTTTGCCCCACCGGCCGTCTTCTCTTCTTGCCAAGTGTCCAACCCCACCTTACCGCAATTAGCTCAACAATTCACTCACAAACGTTTGTTCTGTGTCGTATCTCAACATTTATTTTTATTCTACCCTTATTTCGAATTTCTTAACTGGCATTTTCATCTCGTTTGTATGTTTTCAAATTTTAAATCACGGACACAAACCATTCCTAATTATGCTAGACAGTATAAAAATCAATCGTTGTCTAGTACCTAACTTACAGAAAGAGGTTTATTCTACCAGACTTCTTGTCTGGGGCATAATTATTAATTTCTACCGAGTTGTCAACATTAAAATTCTTTTCCATTGCATTAATAAACTTTATAAAATCACATTCTCCTTTGAGAGTACCTCTAATAAATGGAAAACCACAACAATCAGCCCTCTTCTGGATACAGGCCTCTTCTAATCCACACCACTAAGCCCGATCTTCGATTATTCTTTCTTAATTCGCTATCTGCGGCGTTGCCCATATCATGGCTTCACCTTTTCGGAGAGCGCCCTACGTTGCGTTTGCCAAATCGTGGTTTCCACTCAAGAACATGTCTACCCTTTTTGTTATCAGTTTTACGGCAAATTTTCCCAGCTCAATGCCATTAGAGGAATTCTATCATGAGACTTTGTACAGATTACAGCTCGTCAACCTACCACAATACGACAAATTTTCTCAATTGATCATCATCATCATTTCAGCCATGGGACGTCCACTGCTGAACATAGGCCTCCCCCATTGACTTCCAGATTGGCCGGTTGGAAGCGGCCTGCATCCAGCGTCTTCCTGCGACCTTTACCAGGTCGTCTGGCCACCTTGTGAGTGGACGTCCTACGTTGCGCTTGCCGGTACGCGGCCTCCATTCTAGAACCTTTCTGCCCCATCGGCCATCAGTTCTACGTGCTATGTGCCCCGCCCAATTGATAAATTCTCAATTGATATTGATCTTTAATTGTCGGACTTAAAGTTGAAAATTAGTTGAATGACCTTTAATTTTTTGGATAGATCCGTTATCCGATCCGTAGACTACGTCTTTGTGAGAAGCAGACTTAAATAAAAATATGTTCTAGAAAGAATCTTATAATTTTCAATTCTCATCGTTGTTTTGATAAAAAGCATTTCAGCTAAACAAAGTGAATAACAATGAGTCGACTGTAATTAATGAATGATGAATGTTCAAAGTTGAACTATTACAAAAGCTAGAGCAATCTAAAAGTTTAATCCTAACTAGCCTATTTTGTATGGGATTGCTTGTTATTTTTTAGTTTTTTTTTTACCAGTTAAGTAAGAAACGCAGTTGGGAGTGGACTGTTACAGCCATATTTAGTGCCATTTATTACAACATTGCGTTGAACGAGCTGAAGTGAGTTATGGCTGAAATGGTGTTGAACGAGACGTGCGTTATTATCAGAGTTATTAAGCCTATTTTCCTATGCAAACTCTACACGGTAGCGGGATGTTGCGTATACTTCGATGCGTAGAAAAAAAGCAGGTGAAGACTCATCCCAGCAGCCATCAAGCTCATTAGATGAGCTTGATGGCTGCTGCCCATCAAGCTTCCAAGACGATAATTAAGAGCTGGAAAAGGTGCCTCAATTCATCTCTGATTCCCTAAAGTAACTTCTACTTTCAATTTTATAAGGTCGCCACCTCTACCACCATCTCACACAAACAGCCTTGGCTAACTTGAAAGTTGCTAAACCGGCCTCGTATAAATATAAATTGACCCAGTTTTGGAAATTGTAAAAGTGTAAAGTAAGGATTTTGGAACCACTATGAACTAATTACTATCCGGTCTTATAAATCTCCGATCTCCACAGGCCTTAGAAGTTGTCAAGGTTTTGTCGGAGTCTATCTGATCTCACAATTTTGGGCTTTGGCAGGCACGTTTAAAAATGTATCCCTGCAAATATCACTTAAAATTATCATGTCTTTATCATAGGGTTCCATAGATACCTGATCATCTTAACTAAGGCATGAGTAGACTACTGACTTTAATAAATTTAGCAATGCAGCATATTTTGCTAAATAGGACTGGTCTGAATGTTTCAACCTATGGATATCGACTATTGAATAAGAGCCTCTCCATTTTTAAATCTTCTGGAAATGTAAGGGTAACATCTTAAAAAGTTGTACGTATAACAGATACTTGAAAGGTGTTATTAAATATTTTAAGCAAGTAGACATCTTAATTAAAATAATGTTTTTTGTGCTACAGATTTTTCAAAGCCCAGAAATTCAAAATGGTTACACAAACAGACATTCCGCTCTTTTTATTATCAAAGATAACCACAAAAAACGTCGGCATCATTAGTAATTCATCAGTTCGAGCCAAGAAAGGCAACCCTGATATTTCTAAATGGGACGCAATACGCGAGAGATAAAATAAAAACTGGCAAAGTTTGAGTCACTTATAAGCATGAAGGATTCCCAATGTTTGGTTTTGATTGATTGATTCAATCACATATCATATTTCGAAGTAAAATATAAATTCCTAAACAAACTTAGTTTCTTTTTCAGTATTTGGCAGTTTCTCTTTTTATTTGTCTTAAGATATTTTGTCGTTAACATTTAGAATATTTCAGGCGAACACTTGCCAGTTCAATACTACTTTTTATAAGCACTACCTTAACATTTGCTAAATAAAAAAAAATGAAATCTCAGCCAGAATTTATGGAGCTTTATTATATAAAATGTCAAATTTATCGCAAATTATAGGATTTATAGGAATGTATTGTTTCTGTACTTTGACTGACGAACCCTAAAAATGCGAGAATCTCTCTCATTAACAATTCCCATTGTTTCCTCTTAACATAAAAGAAAATAATTAATTTACTTGGCATAGAAAAAGAGCCACGATTGCGAGATGTTTTTTGATCTTCATTAGCCGTAATAATAAGAATTCTCAGAAGATAGTTGCAAGGGGAAATTAATTACTATAAGTGAGAGTCGAGATCCATTAGCTAGAACAGGTTGTAAGAATGTACGAGGGACGCAGTGAACGAAAAAAAAGGAGAAACACAGTGTGAATATGAATTTTCAAAACACGTACGTATAGCCTCTGAAAAACAAGAATGAACAACATTGAATTAGTGAACAATGACACTTGTTTTCCAAATTTTACTTCGTTTTTAACATACGTTGTTTTTTAAGAAAGAAAGAAAAAGAAAAAATATTTATTAGCTTCATATTATCACAATTATGTACTTAATTACTCACAATAAATATATATATATATATATATATTTTACAATAATTGTTTCGGCGTTCACAATAATTATTACTACCTACGATTTTTTATTGATTTTCGGATTTTCACTTGGAACTGTTTGGGTGCAGTAATGCCGTTTCGGGCTACTGTCGTTCGGAAAAACGTGCTTTTTCGGTTTTAAAATATTTGGGGTAACGAACTTTTGGGCTAAGGCTCGATTAAACGTGATTTCGGGTTAATGTTATTCGAGATTTAGTTTTAAGAAAATAGTGAAGAAGTTGACTTTGAATTTACTTTGACTTTTTATTCTGATTTGCAATTTTTATAGTGATAATGTTTTATGATTATGAGCGACTCTAACGACAAATTTTAATATTTTGCATACTTTTAACAGTGCGTCACAAGTGCATACCGGTAGACTTTTTTCTTTATAACATTGTTTTAATGGCTATCAGCGCTTTTACACAGATGAATACCTCATGTAATTTAAAAAAAAACATTATTTGCTTTTTAAGCTAAAAAAGCGAGTTTTGTACTAGAAGCTCATTAACGCTTTTGTCGTTCACCGGAGCTAGGTCAACACGCGTAAGTCGTAAGTGATTTCTCGGAGGCGCATTAAATAGTTGGCGGAAAGGATCTTGTTTGTTCATTTTTATCTCGTTAAAATATATTTTCCAATAGGTACTTCTCTTTAGATCCCTCTTCAGCATTCTTTGAACTCTTTAAAATTTTGGGCTTTAAAGCATTCTCTAAAAATAATATGCTAACTTAAAAATTATTTAAAAGTAATAAAGACCTTTAACTTTTACCTAAAATTGATTCCTTTTAACATGTTTTTATTTTATTTTTAACTTGTATTTTATGAGGTACCAAATAAACATTTTTTCTTTCTTTCTTTCTTTCTTTCAAACCAAAAAAATTATGGGTATTTAAAACTGCACATCAATTAACTTCCTATTCCGAAGGTACTTACTTCCCTTACAAATAATAGTTTTTTTTTATACATTACATTTCTTCCAACTCATCGAATCACAAAATCTAAATTTGAGTAAAAGTCAAAATACAACGTTTAATTTACTAGCCTACTTTTAAAACAATATCTGGACTTCCCCAAGAATTATACTTTTTGTTATTAATTCATTTCATTCTCATTTAACAAAAGCTATAAGAAATAAAACGAATCTAATTCAAACCGACGTTTTCCTATTCCATTATTTTTATTTAAAATTTCCCATTAAATAGGTTCCATAATAAAAAAAGTTTTCGACGATTCGACCAAGCCTACTTTGGTTTATGAAAAATTTGTTTAACGAAACGAAAACGGTTTTCCTGGAGTGATTTTAATAATAAAAATGTCATTCTCGTGACAAGCTATTTTAATTGAAAACATCTCATGGATGGGAATCAAATAAATAAAAATACAATTTAGTCAATCTACGAAGCTAAATAATTTGAAGTGGTACTTCCGTAGTCGAAGTCTTACCTCAACTGTCGTACCTATCTATACATAATGTATTTCTAAATTTTCAGAATTTATGTAAGAACATTTAATCCACTGGCTTGGTGGTAAGAAAACTTTCCCAGGAAACCAGCATTTTCAGTTAACATTGAATGTGTAGCCATGGTCCAAAATGGTCTGTTTTCCCTATCTTAAGGTTTCATCATCATCATCATCATTTCAGCCATAGGACGTCTACTGCTGAAAATAAGCTAACTAACCGGCCGGTTGGAGGTGGCCCGCATCCAGCGGCTTCCTGCAACCTTTACCAGGTCATCTGTCCACCTCGTAGATGCAGTCCTACGCTGCGTTTGCCGGTACGTGGCCTCCATTCCAGAACCTTTCTGCCCCATCGACCGTCAGTTCTACGAGCTATGTGCCCCGCCCACTACCACTTCAGCTTGCTAATCCGTTGGTCTTATGGTTTATAGAGTGAGAATGACAAATAACTGTGCTTGCCGCTTCTAGAATCATTGTCAAGCTCAAGCATGCCCTGACTACTAATTTTCTTATTATTTTGCTTAGATTGGGCATTGACTGTTAGTCGTTTTATATTTGACTTCATCTTAACTAATCCGTACCTAAGCCTGTTTAGGAAAAACCACTATCCCTTTCTGTCCATAAATAGATACACTATGGAAAACGTATTGTTGTACCGTCCAACTGCAAGCCCGATATTTTACAAACTAAATAAAAAAAATACATTTCATAGTACCTAAACTTTTCCGCGGTCAAGTCATTTACGAATTTAACAAATGCACGAGAGGTGCTTGTAGCTCAGTGGCGGCAGCGCTTTGGCGGTGATTACCAAAGTTAAGCAACTCACGCCGCGGTTGTAAACGGATGGGTGACCATTCCAACCATAATTAGCGATATTTATCACAAGCATCTCCGTGCTTCGGAAGGCACTCGTTATAAGTTGGTTGGTCCCGGCTAATATGGCTTGATACTAGTCGTGAAGCCTAGTCAGAGGCCTGATCACCTAAAAAGGTTTAGTCACTGGCTTTACAACACCCCTCCACCAATACGCACTGGGCGGTGGAGTATTATAGCCCACAACCACCTCATATTATTATAGTTAAGATGAGGCCTGTGGTACGTATACAGGGTTATTTTTAAAACATCAACAACCCCCTAGGGGCTGATTCTGGTGTTTTAATACAACAACTTTTTCTATGGGACCAACATCGGAATCGCAAAACAAAATTCACTTTTTCATACTAAGCCGGCTGAATCAGAATCAGAATCAGAATCTTTATTTGCGTAAAACATGGTATTTGATGATGTTACAACATAATATAGTGCACATGTTTCGCTATTACAAATAGCATGCAAAATTTACATTATATTATTTAAAGTAAGTGTTATCAATAAACAATATTAAACAAAATTTGTATCTAATTACTATAAATAAAATTAAAATGAAGATAACTAAAATATGTCAATTATAATGAATTGTATTAGGAATTAAATTTCATGTCAATAAAATCTTTCATGTCATATATTATTTTGTTAATAGGCCACTTATGTAATTTTGATTTAAATTTGTTAAGATTTAAGATTTTTAAGTCATTCGGAATTTTATTGTATATTTTTAGACACATTGTTTGGCAGCTTTTGTTGTATTTAACTGACCTTGGGATAATGTCTAACACCAGTCTATTTGGATCCCGTTTCAGTTTTGTGTTCCTATCGCTTGCTTTCATAAATAATTTAATATTACTTTTCACGAAACAGCTTATTTCAAAAATATACAGTGCTGGCAGCGGGAGCAAGTTTAAGTTTGCAAAAGCTGTTCTGCAGGACATGCCTGGCGGTATCCCACAGATAGCTCGAATACACTTTTTTTGGGCTATAAACGCCTTTTCTCTATTTGTGCTATTTCTCCACATTATTAGCCCATAGCGCAAAATAAAAGCTATATACGCATGGTATGTAGTAAGAGCCGTTTGTAGGTTTGTCACCTTCCTCATTTTGTTGAGGGCATAGACAAAGCTGTTAATACGATTACATAAAGTATCTATATGTAATTTCCAGTTTAAGTCTTGGTCTATGACTACTCCCAGAAACTTGGTAGACGTTATTTCCTTTATTATAACAATATTAAGCTTAAAGTTAGATTGTTTATGTTTTGATTGATTAAATTGGACAAAATGTGATTTTTTTAGATTTAGTTTTAGATTGTTTACGTCTAACCATTTAATGATGTTCTCAATTGTTTTATTTATCTCAAGTTCGTGGTATAGAGTTTTTATCGGATGTCACAATAATGAATATGTCATCGGCGAATAAAATGCATTTATGATTTGTCACTAACGTTATATCGTTTATATATAAAATAAACATTAGAGGTCCTAGCACACATTCAACAATTTTTGAGTTCGAAACGTACGATGTTACTTCGTCGTCTACTAATCTGCTGACAACTACGCGTTGACTTCGGTTGTTTAGCCGACATCAGTGGTGTATTTTTATTTTAGATTACTATTATTGTATTTAATAATTTAATTTAATTATTCCCATAAAAAGTTGTTGTATTTGAGCACCAAAATCATCCTCTAGAGTGTTGTTGATGTTTTAAAAATAACCCTGTGTATGCATACCTACATTCATTATTCATATACCAAAGTATACTAATCCGCGGGGCGGGCTAGTCTAATCACGGAGTCATCGCAGCTCTCGATCAGGCCTTTAATCCCTCAATTTACCTGCACAGAGATGGGAGGCCAAATTAATTTGTAATGTGAAATCCAATGTATAATTAATTTTTAATTGAAATTATATATTTCGATGGTCTAGTCGCTTGAAATTTGTCAAAAACATTAAAGTTTTCATAAACAAAGTAGGTATTTGTGAAAATGAAGGCATAAAAAGAAAATACAGAAGCTTTTTAATTAGATTGTATCATTTTGATTCTTTCTGAATATAATACGTAAGTATAGTCTGTGCAGAATACATTTGAATTATTAATCCAATGTTTATTATACTATAATAACAATAAATTTAACAAATATTTATATTTAGTTATTATTAGAATTGCTCTCCCAAACCCGAGATAATTTAGAAATGTTTCTTTTAAAACCAAACTGGGAACCGAACTCGCCTTAAACTGATTTCCGTCGTGATTCGCCTTAAACTCTACACTACTCTACTTACTACGCCAATCGGGTCGTCGTTTTTGGGGTTCCGTACCTCAATACGTAAAAAAGAACCTTAATGTGATCACTTCGTTGTCCGTCTGTCTGTCTGTTGAATACTTGGGTCTCCAATCCCTTGAAACTGTGAAAAAAATCAAACTTATCAACGCAAAACGATACGGCTGGTTATGATGACGCATATTTTGACATCTAGCGAATCAAAAACTATTGGGTACTTGCCGTTGATCTATAATCATGAAATTTGGTAAGAAACAATGTCTTATAGCACATATAAGAGGAAAACTCTAAATTTATAGACAGATTATAATAATATATATATTTTTGGAGAAAAGACGGAAAAAGCGGTAACAATCTTCGAGACATGATTCCCACGATGGATTAACTGTTTCCATAGTATCTACAAGTTTGTACGGAACCCTTGGTGCACGATTCCGCCTCGCTTTGGCTGCTTGACCGGTTTTTAATAATATTTCTAAAGTGTTGTGTACAAAATCCTTACATTTCTTATTTTCAATAAACGCGCTGGTGTCGTGATAGTTCGTGTCATCATCTATTCTGTAGTTTGGTAATACGAGCTCAGAGCGCTCGTTATTTCCAAGAACAGCTCAAAGGAACACGTTGTATGAAATGTGGATTTAAAATATTTCAAAGGAACTGCTTTCGTGTCGCAAGATATTACAAAATTAAAGAAGATGTGTATGTACGTGGTATTGGATTCTTGGCGTTTAGGTTTTAGATGAACATTACCTGTCTTTTACAAGTTTTATTCTCGAAATAACTTTACGAATTATACAATTTAGATTATTGTCAAATGTGACTTATCTGGGTAAAGGTAACACAATTAAAAATATTTCCTAATGTGTCATATCTCGGAAATGGTAACATAACATGTATTAGGTATAAATTGGTTGGCTAATCTTTAGTCATGATTAAAATCTAATCTATAAAGATGTGGTTTCTAAACAGTAGTTAATAAAAAGGAGGAGAATGTATTCATCAATAAAAAGGTTCCTATATGGAGTCAACATCGCCATTTTTTATTATTTCTCCATTCAAGTTAAACTAACGCGCTACCTTATTAATAATGTTTATAACAGCAAAAAAAATTGTCCCATATTAATTTAACCTACAGAACCTGAGGTTCAACTTAGGGACCCTGTAAGGAATTTGCTTTTACATTAATAAGTAATTACTTACTCTTAGTATCTAACCAGGCCCCCGATTCAGATACTTTCGGAAACAAACCTTTCGGACTTAACATGTCACGTGATTCACCGATTGACAACTCGCTATCGAAACGTTCTGTATCGGGGGCCAGGGAACTATCTATAAAACCTAAACAGCAATACCAAAACAGTGTTGTTACAGGTCATACTTAATATAGTTAGTCAAAGCGAGACAAAGTAAGTAATACGGTTTTATGAGCTCATTACTCAAGAGGTGGATTAGGCCACTGGATTATTGCCAAACGTATTCTGGTGACTTTAGAAGAAGCTAGTTACATAAATAAAGCTAATACTGGTATTTCCAAATTTAAACGCTTTTATAAGGGCGATTACACAAAGGCTGCACCCGAACTAAAGACAGGGCTAGATCTAGAAAAACCAACCGTGCAGCTAGCTGCACAGCCTGCTAGCCTGTAGCCTAAGTGCAGTCGATAGGACTGCGCGCTTACTGCAAGTGGATCTCGCAGTTGGTTTGAAGGTTAATTATGTCAACTGCCCAAAAAGCAGCCCAAATGCAGTCTGTCTGTAAAGGCCCTATGTTTTACTTGTAACAGAAAGCCCAAAAATCTTGGAATTCATTTTAATTTGTAAATTGTAAGCATGTAAGCCCAACGGATTAGCAAGCTGACGTGGCCGAGGGTGGGGCACATAGCATGTAGAACTGACGGTCGATGAGGCAGAAATGATGAGTTCTACAATGGAGGCCACGTACCGATAAGCGCAGCGTAGGACCTCCACCCACAAGGTGCACAGATGACCTAGTAAAGGCTGACGAAAGCAGCTGGATGCAGGCCGCTTCCAACCGGTCAATCTGGAAGGCCTATGTTCAGCAGTGGACGTCCTATGGCTGAAATGATGATGACGATGTTGAAGAATGTGAGATCTAGATGATAATACAGTGAGTTGATACCACCGTGCTGATCTGATGATGAAGCTAGAATGTATTTAGTGAAACTCTTCAATGGCTACTAATAAAATCTGATTTGCTTTGACAAGAAAAAAATATGTATATTCTTGCAAGTAACAAGCAAGAATGTATTTTATAAACAAAATGCGGGTAGACTTATTTTTAAGTACATATTGTCCCTTATCTCCGTTCAACATGAAATAACAAGTGAAATAATGTTTCATTAAAGCGGCAAAGAACTTGCGCAAATAAACGGGCATTTAATAAAAGAAATAACATGTTATTGCGTAGTTTGTTAATAAGGTACATTATTACGAAAGGAATACGAGTTAAAACATATTTCTTTGGCCGAATCTTGCGTCACAGTTGAATAAGAAACAGTAGCATCACTTCATCATTTCTGCCATAAGACGTCTACTGCTGAACAAAGTGTCCCCCCCCCCCCCCAATGACTTATCATCGGGGGGGATTGCCAATACTCGCCACGCCACGAAGGTTGGCGAGCGCAGTTTTTTATAAGTTTTCGCACGGAAACGCTGCTACCCGTCTCGCGCTACAGGAATTATTCGCCTCTTACGACACGTCTCCTGTTGGTGGTGGGGCAGTGTATTCTTTACGGCTGTGCCCACACGGCATACAGAAGTAAATGGAATTAAATAAGGACAATGACTACAATTTGAAGATTTTTCATATATGTATATGTCGCAGTAAGATAGATAAAGCCGTAATATAGTTATATCCCTAGGGATATAATTATGTACCGTAACATAGTTATACGAAAGCGATTGATTACTATCTCACTAGGAATATAGTTATAAAACGGTCCAAGTTTAGTGATATACTTATATTACTAGATTAAGTTCAGTGTTATAAATATATTACTTGATTAAGCTTAGTGAAATAGTAATCTACCATATATAATTAAATAAAACAATATAATATTGGTTTGATCTTTATTAAAAAATCAATTTTGTGTATCCTGCAGTTAGTTACAATACTTTGTGACATTAACACGTATTAAAGTAATTTCAATTATAATTAAAACGATCATATTTTTTGGAATTTAAACATTAACAATACAATTAAAACTAATCAAACATTAAACATCTTTTAAAGCTAATCAACAGTTTTGAGAAATCTTTATTTCTTATCAACTAAGTTGAGATCTTGGTTTCTTTAAAAGTATTTTTTAATTTTTGTTCAAAAAAGAAGAGGAATCATGACATCTAGAATTACATAGCACTGAATGCTTCTTACAGGCACATCTTTTAGTAGAACACTGTATATTCGATTTTATATTTTATATACACCTAATGTCTAGTTTTACTGGGCTAAGGGGCTAATACTGTGCTAGATAATTGTCTAGAATCAAACATTTAAACCTAAAAAACAATATAAATGGATCTATCTGTAATGGTTTAGATTTAATGTACAGTCACGTTAACCTACCCAAAAAGGTAAGGGTCATTAAACTGATTTTCAACTTTAAGTCCGACACATAGAGATTAGTATCAATTACTCGTATAAAAATTTGACGTTTTGTTTTAGGTTGACGTGCTGTAGTCTGTACCTACCTCTACAGCTCAATCGCTCATTAAAAAAATACTTTCCACAAATAAACCAACTATCTAGCCCCAAAACTAAGCGAAGCTATTAATATGGCAACTACATAACGGATAAATATACCTACCCAATAATTCGTTTATGTACATCCATGACTTAGGTACAAAAGTTCGTACTCATCACACAAACATTGCCTCTTGCGGGATTCAAACCCGGAACCTTCTACTAGCCTTGTAGTCCGGAGCGCGAAGCACTACACCAAATGTTCGAATTTTTCAAACGTCAGCTATGTATGAGTGCTGGGCTGGGCAGAAAGCTTACTGTATCATCTTCTGTTATGCTCGCATGGTGCGATATAGATAATGCTGGCCGGGAAAAGGCGTCCCATGGGAATAGCGCTAAGATGTCGCATAGGGCAATTAGGATATTTTTTAAAATAAAAAGACAGTCAATAAAATTACTAATAAAAGATGGATACTCGTAGATATATATTATTATTTATTACTTAATTGCACACTATACAAAAAAACACAAAGTAGGTACAGAAAAAATATTGATATTCAAATTAAAATTGTTAATAAAAACATGTTTGGAAATACTTGCCTAGAAAATTGATAAAGTATCTACCTACAGATTGTACCTTCTGGTGCTTTTAGCACCGTTATGAATTTATTCTTAATATCTTTCGCAATCTTCGCATTTAAAAAAACACATTTATGACTATGCAGTATTGTTATTGATTTGTATAGTGGCTAGGCTACCTCTAGCTTTCACTAACATCGGGTAGGCTTTGTTCAGCGCCATTTTAATGGCACCAAGGAAATAACACGTGACGTAGTTAGCGCGCTCAGTAATGAGAGCGCTCCTGAGCAGGGAATACTAACACAATACAGTCGCAAACGCGGTAATATCGAGATATTATCTGCTCTCTTCTATTTCCTACTACTAAAAACGATATGATATAGCGATTTATCGACACCAACTGTCTTTTTTTAAATATGATAGATATAGCCGCCATGTTGAATTATTATCGAAACAGCGATCATAACATGTGTCGTCATCAGCACGGCGATTCAACATGGCGGCTATATCTGTCATATTTTTACAGTTGGTGTCATTATATTGCTATATCATATCGTCTTTTGGTGGTCATGCTAGGGGGGCTGGTTCACACGTAACATGAATTGTTAACTGTTTGGATGAAAGGTTCAGATCTGATTTGTATTTTTTTTATAAAATCTTACTTATATACAAAGGTAAGGAACCCTTTTAACCCTAGATTCCGCATAGCATGTTTGGGAAAGGGCACCTAACCGGAATATTTTTAAGTTTCGTTCGGAATAATTGAATTAATTTGAATGTTCATTTATTTTTATTACATTTTTACAAAAAACAAGAGCGTATGATTTAGTTTGCCAACGACCCTGCCAGGTTTGTGACATCATAGTTGAATTGACCTTAGGCTGTTGACATAGCATGGCCCATTATGTTAAACGGCAACGTAGAAGGCAGGTTTTGATTTTGATCAAGTGGGTGGATGCCAACAGAGAGTAAGCAATTAAGCGACTACGCTAGGAGGCTATCAGTCTAATAATATAAAATCCACTGTAAAAAAGAATTTGAATTAGTAAACAAGGTGTTCTATTATAATAGTTACTATTAGTATTAGACATAAAAAAGACAAAAGGAGACAATTAAATTAACTGAATGGCCAGTTAACTGTATACATGTGTTTTTTAAGGATAAGCATTTCTTTTAATAAATTTCAGAAGTCAGCAGGAAGTTTAATCATCTTTATTACATTTTAATGTACACTTCAATACTTTACGATGCATTGCGCTTCAATCTTTAGCATATTATGTTAAATACGTCAGTTACATCTTTATCATTTTGCTACAAAAAAGGTACCTTAAAATACGTACCAATAATACCTGAGTCAACATTACAAATATCTCCAGAAACGGAAAAGAGAATTCATGCTCCCATAAACTGTACGCCACAGTTATTCTCCAGAAACTCAAAGCCTTTTACTAAGGTTACACTTAGTAAAAGGCTTTGAGTTTCTGGAGAAGCCTTTTACTAAGTGTAACCGCCAAGGCATCTAGCCCTCTTATCTTGGATTTGAGAAATCTGCAATTCAGCTGAACTCGCCAGCAAATATTTTCAAGGCAGAGCAAAGCATAAAACAAATGAAAACACAATCGATTTTAAAGATACAATAATTATATCAGGTTTCAAGGTAAGACAAAACTCGGTTAAGTGGAGGATCAGGACCAAGCGGCAAAGTAGACGGCTTATCCTGCCCTTTGTGTTCTTGCATCTGCACGAGGGATGACTTAAACGGAGCGACAGAAAGTGAACTTAGAAGTTGCCAAGAGTTGATGCACATAATACCTAATAGTACTACCGTACAGAAGATTCACTCTCTAATAAAAGTCAAAAATATACCTAGACTCGCCAGAGAGCCTGCAAGCAAAATTGAAACTTATAACCGCGTACGAACCGTGAATTTTCTTTGCGCGCTCCAGTTTTATGACCGAGCTGCGAACGTCGGCACGGGATTGTCACTTGAGAAGTTTTTGTACCTCTAGTTGATTTAATAGTTTTAAGATAAATAAGTAGATTAAGCATTACAAACGATGATTGTGTAAACATAAAAATTCCATCTGAATGTCGTGTGTTCGATTCTCACGGGTGTAGGTATTCCTTTGTAGACATTACCCTATCCTGTTCCTAACATTGTTTCTAGGAAACTAATTAAGGATTTTTATTTTAACTATTAATAATTAAGTACTATTAGTAATTAGTTAGATTATTGCACAGATGGGCGATTAACTTGGGTATTTCTAACAAAATAAAATACAAATAAGTAAAGAAATAAAATGTGTTTATTACAAAATTATATTACAAATGCTTTTTTTAAGTTATTGTTTGATTGTTTTTTTTTCCAGATATAAAATTTCATTTATTAAATCTCAGAGTCGCAAATATACGTAGTGTCACGAATAACCTTAACTTCTATACGAATTATATTGACGTTTAGGCTTAAAAGACACTGCGAGAGTCGAAAAGTTAAAAAAAATATATTTTAAAGTATGCGCAAACGCGACGTTCACGTGACCGCGACTGCCGTGCGAGCCGAGCGACAGCCCACTTCCTTACGCCGCTTCGGGCGGCGCGCTGGCCGAATATACCTTAACTGTGAAGTGACACCCCCCTGGTTGGTGGCCATCTAGAATCGTCATTCACAAGGCAGAATAAGTTTTCAAGGTCACTGATTCTAATTTGTCCCTGGGTCCCAGGTTCCGACGCGGCTTAACGACTCATCTTATTACGGGCTTGGGCCGGTTCAAGCCAGTTATGTTAATTCGACTCCGGCGTTTAGTCGTAACTCGCCCCACACCAACTTGGAAACAGTCCAATATGATTACGCCGCCGTGTTTTAACCAGATACATTGCGATGTTTATTTGTTTAGGTAAAGAAATTTTTTTTTAGAATTATACATAGTCAGGTCATAAGTTCTGTCACACAATAAAAACTTTTGAATTTAGAATGCTAGCCACAAAAAAGTTTATTGAATTCGAATTTCGAATTTTTCATGAAAATAAAAATGTGTACTTTTTAGAATTTTCCTTATTTTTAAATATGGAGTGGACACTTAAAGAAGACCGTGTCGCGGTTATTGCGTTGCTTCGTTGCGGTTACGCGAATATTCAGATTTTCGACTTACTGAAAAATTTTAATATAACCAAAAGATTCGTTTATCGTACTATAAAACGATACACTGAAGACTCTAGTGTAGATGACAGGTCAAGAAGTGGTCGCCCTCGCTCTGTTAGGACTCCAGCATGATAAAAGCTATGAAGGCGTGAATTCAAAGAAATCCCATACGTAAGCAGAAACTGTTGGCCCTTCAGATGGGGTTAAGCAGGACCATGGTGAAAAGGGTGTTAAATGAAGACTTAGGGCTTAGGGCATATCGAAGAAAAACAGGATATCGTTTGGACGCTCGTTTAATGGACCTGAGACTGAAGAGATGCCGCGCTTTGTTGAAGCGGTATGCGGGAAAAAAGCATCGGGAAATTCTTTTTTCGGATGAAAAAATTTTCACCGTCGAAGAGAGCTACAACAAACAAAATGATAAGGTGTACGCACACAGCAGTGAAGAAGCTAGCAACCGTATTCCGCGTGTCCAACGAGGTCATTTTCCATTCTCGCTCATGGTTTGGTTGGGAGTCTCTTATTGGGGCTTAACTGAGGTATATTTTTGTGAGAAAGGCGTAAAAGCGAATGCAGTTGTGTATCAAAATACAGTCCTCAAGAACCTTGTGAAACCTGTTTCTCATACCATGTTTAATAACAGGCACTGGGTATTCCAACAAGATTCTGCGCCAGCTCATAGAGCGAAAAGCACACAAGACTGGCTGGCGGCGCGTGAAATCGACTTCATCCGGCACGAAGACTGGCCCTCCTTTAGTCCAGATTTGAGTCCGTTAGATTACAAGATATGGCAACACTTGGAGGAAAAGGCCTGCTCAATGCCTCATCCTGATTTGGAGTCACTCAAGGCATCCTTGATTAAGGCAGCCGCCGATATTGACATGGACCTCGTTCGTGCTGCGATAGACGACTGGCCGCGCAGATTGAAGGCCTGTATTCAAAATCGCGGGGGTCATTTTGAATAAACTTTATTACCATATCGCACCTTCGGTAAGACAAGGGCCGAAGTGCTAAAAATTCTGAAAACGAGTTAAATATGCCAATGTGCCTTAAAAACTATTTTCTACCTGTAGGAACAAAGACACTCAATAGATTTAGTTTATTTTCGCCAGAGGGCAGTAGTGCCTTTGTACTATTCGTTCGTTTTTTAAATGATATTGGCGCGACAAACTCTTATTGGTCAGTTGCGGCATCGCCTACGTGAGTAGTGATTGTGTACTGGAGCGTCAAGGTCATTAAGGTAAATATGCCCTTTTTTGCTTTAGATTCTGGAAAGACATGGTCGCATTTTGTGTAGTTATGCCTAATTTGAGAGCAAATATTTGACATAACAAAGTCGTTTTGGTAGTTGTGCCTTTGTAAGTCCAATACGTAAACATTGAGTAGTCTTTAAACCAAATCTGACTTTGTCATTCCAATTTTGTCTTATAAAGATAATTATAATAGGCTTTATAATCGTAACTGCTTTAGTATTTATATAAAATTCATAACATTTCCGACGTTTTCTTTACATTAATATTGTGGTTCTTACGTGTCTGAATGTTTTTATTTTGTTTTGTTGATTAATAAGTCGAGCTTAACGACTATTTTCTCTTTTAGGGACTAAACATGGAAAGGCGAGGCAGAAAAATTCTGAGGATGGTTGACGATCAATTTAATATATAGATGGCTAGAACTATAATATGAATCTATGTTTTATTAAGTTCATTTTGCTATATAAATAGTTACATAAATAATAAACATGTCTAAATTATTTCATATTACACATATGACAGAACTTATGACCTGACTAGGTATAAAGAAAATATGGAACCTTATAAGACCACTTCCTTGCGCATCGATTTATCTATCAAGACCCTTTTAGATTTTAGAACGAAGGTATTAATCTAAAATTGGAGGTCCTATTTCATTAGTAAGGTTTCTTTTAGGAGTTGATTTTACTGCTCAAATATTATAACTCTTTTAAGTATCTATTTTCCTATACAACCTGAACCTAGAGAACCTACCTTCTCAGCAGGAAGGTACTTTATAAGTGGGGTTTCCACAGTTTTACGTTAACCTAGTGTATTCCTGACACATAATTGAGCGTGATATTACATGATAATGCTATTTGTAGTAACTAAACAAGTACAGTAAGAAAAATATTTTGTAAAATTTCTACAATTAACTGTTTTAGACCATAGACTGATGAACTATGTACAGTACAATACATAAATATCTGAATATGTTGCACCACCGATTATTCTAAATGCGATTGTTTTTGTGGGACGTTAAATATTTGTTTAGAATGTTTTTTAAATTTGTTAGTACAGCACGGTAGGTAGGAAAAAACCAACCCCGTTTGTCCGTGAAATTAAATATTGTACGTATCAATCCACACGCAATTTTTACGCAAAAATAACCGCAGGAACTAGTAGCGTATTTCTATTTGGTACGTATTTACTGACAGAGCTATGGATATAATGGAATGAGCGGTTCGTTAGCTGGAGCTCCCACAGGAAAAGAGTTCAATGTGAATAGTACAAATATTACGGTTCGTGTAGGGTTACTGCCCATTCAGTTTTTTCCGGACTAGTCCTAGTTTCTAAGCCTGTGTCTGAATAAGTCAAGTTTTTATATTTGAATTCACATTTTTACTTAAAGAGCAGTTACAGTATTGTGTACAAAAAAATAATTCGACTGAGTAATAAAAGTACATTGATAGAAGCACCGCGGCGCCTACGCTGGAGAAAAGCATGTATGGATGGGTATTACATAAGATATCATAACTATGTTTGTAGTGCTGTTTCTTCTCGTTACTAGCCCTCGCAATGTACCAAAGTAATAGTAGGGTAAAAAAATTAATTCAAAAGAACAAAATTATTTCAATAAGCTACTCTTTGTTGCACAACATAAAGAGAAGTAACAGTTGATGCTTACAGAAAGATATGTACATTTTTTACGGTCTTATCGCTAAAAATAAGAGATGCAGGAAGAGGAAATATGTGCAGTTTTTGTGTGAAATTTAACATACAATTTTATTATGTTGATAATTAATATTTTATTGATTTTGTGAAGCCCGTAAATAAGTTAGAGATGCCGCTTATTTTGCAAACATTATAGTTTTGGTCGGGACTATTCTCTAAGTGGTCACCCTAGCTACGTTTAGGTATTTCGTTTGTAGATTACTCCACGTGCATCATTTATTTGTCGGTAGTAAAACCGGAATATTTTAGCTCCGAGTTGTATGTACACAATTTAAATAGTAGAGAAACATCTAATTTTGTCATATCTTGTGATTCAATGAAAAAAAGGTTAATAAACTTTACTATCAAGCATTTTTTATTAACTTGATCTCAATGTACCGTCTGTGACGACCGTCTGGTGTAGTGGTTTGCGCTCCGGAATACAAAGCCAGCGGTTGCAGGTTCGAATCCCGCAAGGGGCAAATGTTTGTGTGATGAGCACGAGTGTTTGTACCTAAGTCATGGATGTTTACAAAAGTATTTAAGTATGTTTATCTGTTATCTAGTAGCCATAATAAAAGCTTTGCTTGGTTTGGTGTGATTGTGAAAACAATTTATTTATTTATGTTTTTGAGTGGCGACCACGAACTAGAAGAAGCAGCGTAGGGAGGCGACCCACTCGGTGGACTGACAACCTAGTAAAGGCAGCGGGAAGCCGCTATGCAAACAAGTTGCGGAGGGGGAGGCCTGTATTAAGCAGTGGCCTTCCAAAGGTTATTGATCTCGAAGTAAGAAATTTACATCCACGTATTGCTTGTACTACCAAAAAAGTTTTTTACTACGGTCGTCACCAAGATTACCTAGACGCGACCTAATTTAAAAATGATCGGTAACTAAATTGACCTGACTGTTACTCGAACCCGTAACCCTTGCACTTATGCTAACCTTTGCCCACAGCGCTTGCCAGGTTGTCATACTATTAAATCAAGTATTTTTAAAAAAAATCAAATTTTTCCTACATAAAATCTTAACAATCTAGTCCAACAAAGGTTTCTAGAAAATACGGGACAAACTGAAAGTGAAAACTACGTGCACAATTATCAGTTAATAATACAATTTACGAGGATTTTAATTAACCAATCTTCTTTCTCTGTCATTAAACGTTTTCATTTACAATTGACTAAGACATTACAGATTCCACGTTTACTGTAGCAGATTGTAGCGGCGTATCACTCGTAGCAACCTCTTTGTCTACGTCGTAGTCGAACACAAAGCGCAGTGTCCGACATTAGCTACGAAATGCTACGGCTCCAACTGTTACAAGCTACGAACAGTGAAACAATTTTCATCCCATACCACAATTGTTTATATACTATATAAACAATTGTGGTACGGGATGAGACCCAGTATATTTATCCTTCAAGAAATAATACGTGTATACGTGATATGTATACAAGGTCGCTTTTTATAAACGGGTAGAACTTTAACAGAACTTCTAATTATATTAGAAAAACCGGGCCCTATTATTAGCGTTTTTAAAAACGGGCTAGTTTTCATTTTTATTATTCCTAACAATTTAAAAAAATATATATTTAAGAGCATCCTGTCTAGTCTGAAACGTCCCTACGTCATCGCCTCTGTCTCTCTCATTTCAATCGTGCCCCACTCTTCCTTCGGGGTGCACGCACGGGGCACGGGGTGTTTTATTTTACGTTGAAATCAAAATAGTTTTCGGCGTTTTTCTCGAAAACTAAGCATATAAAAATTTCCTTTTTTTTAACAAAATGATTCATTTAAGTTTCTGTAATTGCTTTTTAAATTTCACCCGTTTATAAAAGGCGACCTTATATATCACATTCATGACGTTCGTTTTCTACATGGGTCAATGTACCGAGAATCGAATCCGGGACCTCAAAGATGGCGGCACCAAGTCCGGCGTACTCGTTTTTCGGCTACGGAGGGCGTCAATTTATAATTGGAGAACATAAATCACTTTTTAATTATAACAAATTGCGGCTAACAAAAACGAACATAAATTTCGAATCGACAGACCAATATGGATTAATGTGTTTAATGCTTTTCTATGTGCAATTGGCACTTTTTATCCGACATCAAAAAAAGGAGGAGGTTCTCAATTCGGTTGTTTTTTTCTAAATGTTTGTTACCTCAGAACTCCGCCATTAATGAACCGATTTGAAAAATTATTTTCTCAATTGAAAGGGTATACCTCCAGATTGGTCCCATTTTTTTAAAATTCAATTCTGATCATGAATCCATGAGGAATTGAGGGAACTCCTAAAATATTATAGGTATACATATAGCGATTTTAGTATATTTAACAACAAGTCAAGCATTTGCATTTAGAAAGTATCATTTGCTGAGGTGGAACTGATGAAGGAAACCAAAGTTGGCCACAATAGTCTTCCACGAGTAACGATAAGATATTTTCATTAAGACAGTTAAATCTTGCCATAGCCGACAAATCAAATTTTTCTTAATGATTCTGCTTTCTTTTTTTTATAAAAATTTGTTTTTAAATTGTATTTCTGAAAATTTTATAAAAACATTTATCGATAGCAAAAATATTTAAGAAACTTGACAAACAGCGAAGGATGCCCTATAGTATAAAAGTGAATTCAAATTCAAATTCAAATTTATTTATTTGCATCAAACATGGTATATACAGTTCTTAAATACATTTTTAGAGTCACATGTTAGGCTACATAAAAGAGCATGCAAATGTCGTTGAAAAAAAAAAACATTATTGAAATGTCAAGAGCCTGTTTATAAGTGACTATTTAAGTACGGTCAGCAACAAAAGTCGATGACTACATTCAGATTTTCAAAATTACTCGCTAAATTAATCGCTATACACCACACTATACCTAAATCGCTTAACATGACTCACTCTTCTTTCTAAATCCTGATTATATCTATTTATAAGGCTAAGGCTCTAGGAACGTAGTGTTTTGAGGTAAAGACACTACCCTCGCGTGCTAGGATATAAGTTTCCCGTCTGACCGTTTATTCTGGAGAACAGGAGAGGTGCCTTACCTGCACTTGCTTCTCGCCTGAATAGGTGTAAATTTCTTCAAGATTATGCTAATTGGTGTGTTTTCTGGAGCATATTTCTATATTTATTATTGAGGTGAAGTGCCGGTAGCTCAGTGGTGGGAGCGCTTTGGTAGTGATTACTAAAGTTAAGCCACCTTTTCCACGGTGGTGTTGGATGGGCGGCCATTCTAACCATATTTAGTGATACTTTTAACAAGCATCTCCGTGCTTCGGAAGGCTCGTTAAAAGTTGGTCCTGGCTAATATCGCTTCATACTAGTCGTGTAGCTTAGTCAGAGGCCTTAGGGCGGCTTAATAACATCTGACAGTAAGGTTTAGTCACTGGCCTTACAACACCCCTCGACCAATCCGCACTAGGTCCGTGTGGTGGAGTATGGCCCACCTCATAGTTGAGCTGAGGCTTGTGCCCTGCAGTGGGACGTATAAAGGCCATTGATTTAAATAGTAAAGATATGGCTTACAAAACAAATCACTCTACACGTTTACTATACATGACACACTAACGCCATCTATTAGAACTACTCTAAACTGTGTCGTAAACGATTAAACAGCAACACACCATGCGTTGCTTTCTATTATGCCAAACGTTGATATTATGGAAACAAAATTTCTAAAACAATGTAAATATGTTTCTTATTTAACATATTTTCGACTTACCTGACATATTCAATATCATACTTTTTATTAGTTGTGCTTTTGTCGTAGTGAACACGACAAATCATATCATTTTCCTAATTTTAACATACCTTCGCTCTCAACGACAGCCGACAGCCGACTACGTCACTTCGGTCTAAAGAGGATCACTTTAGGGCCACGTTAGTGGTAACAGTTTAACATGCGGTCCGCCCTGTCCTTACGAAGTAATATATAAGTCAATGATATAGGCATACTTTATTTCACTTTACTTTTCTGTTTCCAATTATAAGCTTATAATCTCAGTGAAAATGAGTAGAGAGAACAATAATATAACGAAAGGCATGGAATGTAGATAGAGTGATGTATAGCAAGACGGTATCGCACCGAAGCCAATTGGAACTTACTCGATTAGCCTTCGGAACTCGTTTAATTTGCTTCTTTCTTAGTTCAGAGAATAATATACTGAACTTACTGACGGGACAGCGTTTTAGTACAGACAACGGGAGGTAAACCTACCCAAAAAGTAAAAGGTCATTGAATTTATTTTCAACTTTTTAGCACCAAAATTGATTTTTATTTCGGAAAATAAAAAAGCTGGTTCGTTCCTCGCACAAAGGCTTAGTTTAGCAATTCAGCGAGGAAACGCTGCCAGTATCCTCGCCTCCATGCCTCACGGACACGCTTTTATTTTTGAGTAGGTAGTTTTTAGTTTAGGTTAAGTTAGTTTATTTAAAGTTTTTATTTTATTTTATTAATTCTATCATTTAATATGTGTAGTTTATATTAATGTAATGATGCCCTGTATATAGATTGTATGTAATGAAATAAAGGTAATGAAGCTGTAAAAAAAAACATTAACTTGATTTCTACTCCGACACGTAAACTTCAATATCGATTGAGAAAATTTGACATTTTGTGGTAGGTTGACGTGCTGTTGTCTGTAGTACAGTAGGTCTCAGTTATTTGCTACGATCTGCTTTAGTTAAGGTAGCACGTTGAATGACATGTTGGCATCTAACAAGATTCGTAAATCTTGTCAAACCATTGCTTACTTTTACTTTTGTTTTTTATAAATATTTGTATAAAGTCTAAGGGTAGATGGTTAAATATTTTACTACCTAACGATAAAAGTATGAAAGGAAAAAGTTTTAACAATTTTGTCATTTGCCACATTTTGTTAATGATGAGGTTTTAATAAAAACATTACAAAAAAATATACCTTGCCTTCTAGTAAGTTACATAAAGTCAAGGAACACCAATCAGATTACACGAATATGGCCTCTACTTTTACATTTACAATTACATTAAAATCTAAGCGTAAACAATTACACTGAAGCCATTATAATATCATCCAATTAGCAGTTACTAATTAACAAAAACAAATCAAAGTTAAAAGATCAAAGAATAGTAAATTAGGAATAGACGCAACGTGAAAATAACGACTCAAGGAGATCAGCCAGCTCATTCTGGAACAGTTTAATTACAGTTGAATGATAGGAAGGAAATAAAAATGAATGAAATTGATACAGCTGTTTCTTTTTTCTGTCGGATGTTTGAAAGTATGTAACATAGATGAAACAACCCTGGGTTCTATGTTTCACTTGAAGAGGTTCCATGCCATGACTATTTGATTAATGTTCTCCTTAGGTCAAATTGAAAAGAAGTGACCATAACGAACGAAACCATTATGTTCCGTGTGGGGACGGCCTTAAAGAATAATCTTCCTCACCGCCAAAAGGAAGCGTGTCGTAAGAGGCAACTAATTCCTGTAGCACAAGACGGGCAGCAGCATCTGCGTGCGAAATCTTATAAAAAAACTGCGCTCGCCAATCCGCCTGCCAAGCGTGGCGAGTATTGGCAATCCCCCTGATGAGGTCATTGGGGGAGGCCTGTATTCAGCAGTGGACTTCCTATGGCTGAAATAATGATGATGATGATGAACCATAACGAATGGTTCAAAGTTTCGATTCCCACCGTAGGCATTTGGTTTTTTATCTTTTTTTTAGCACTTTTCATAAGTCTTAATCGTCTAAACTGTACTTTTTAAACTGTCCTCTGCCTAAAGATTGTCTAGAAGAGATCGCTTCTAGCAGTAAGACCGCCTACATTGTGCTATTCTAAATGTATTTTTTTTTCTCTGTACTGTTTGTTTTGTGTGGTGTGCAACAAAGAATATCTATCTATCTATCTAAAAATAAATATTATCAAAGTTTTTAGTTATAGGCTTACAATGTACCTCCCCTATTTGTGAAACGCTGTGGATCCGCTCTTGCCTTTCCATTAACTTTAATCTTTAATCGCTCTTTAAGCGAAGGTAAATTTCCTGAAGAATGGAAAAAAGCCAGAATTATCCCCATTTATAAGAAAGGTGACAAGATTGATGTCACGAACTATCGACCTATTTCCATATTATCTTGTTTTTCTAAACTATTTGAATGTCTCGTGTAACCATACTCTACAACCATACTGAGAATGTTGTATCCGATTTTCAACATGGCTTTAGGCGTGGTTGTTCGGTGGAATCTAATTTGTCTTTCTTCTTTTCCGCGGTAGCACAGGACGTGGACAGGGGGCTGCAGGTAGACGCAATCTATACAAACTTTTCAAGTGCCTTCGACAAGGTTGGTCACCAAGCTCTGCTGTCTAAACTGGGGGGAATGGGTGTTGGGGGATCGCTGTTGCAGTGGTTTAAATCTCACCTGGCAAAGAGACCTCAGCTAGTGGCTACAGATGGTTTTGAGTCTGAATTCTTTGGTGGAGTCTGGTGTCCCCCAGGGGTCCCATTTGGATCCTTCTTCTCTCTTAATATTTATTAATGACATAGCTACAGTTATTGAGAATTGTAGTGTATCTATGTTTGCCGACGATCTCATGTTAAGTAGAACGATCAAAAGTGTCGGGGATGTTGACCTCCTGCAATGTGACTTAAACAAGCTCATGGACTGGTGTGCAATTAATGGAATGATTTTAAATCCAAATAAATGCTACCACATAAGCTACACCAAAAAAAGATGCCCTATCACTGCTACCTACTCATTGGGTGATGCGACTCTGGCGGAGGTGATGGAGATAAGGTACTTGGGTGTCTTGTTGGATTGTAAGCTGAAACTGACCGCTCACGCGGATATTATCGTTAAAAAGGCGGCTTGTATGTTGGGATTCCTAAAAAGAAACGTGAAGGGTTTCCGATGTGTCCATACCAAGAAGGTTCTATTTAATGCACTAGTACGTAGCCATCTCGAATTTGCAAGTGTCCCCTGGAACCCAGTCTATGTTGCGCCTTCTCAGCGAATCGAAACAATTCAAAGAGGCAGGCATATCGCATAGACACCCCTATAGTTAGAGGCTACCATTTTACGGAAAGACGACCTTGCGTAACAGGCGTCTCATTGCAGACTTAATGTTTCTCCACAAGGTACTTCACAACAAAATCAAATGTACGCACCTCCTCGATCACATCAAATTAAATGTCCCATACAGGTATCCCCGTCACCCAATTCGCAAACTATTTAACTTACATAGCCACAAAACAAATTTAGGCGCGCATTATCCCCTAGCCAGAATGTGTAACACCTACGATGAAATTAATTATGACCAAGGTACCGGAGATTGACATTTTCAGCGACTCTGCACGATGCTTCAAAAAAAAAGTGACCAATCACTTTTCACCTTCTCAGCACGCACTCATTCCTTAGTTACTTTTTGTCTTTTGTGTTTTGCTTTTTAATTTAGTTTTAGTTATTTTGTCCCTAGTATTATAAACTTAAGCTACACATTGTGGTAAATGTTGTGTATACCTGTCATTGGCAAACATATTTGAACATATATTTGTAATCGTGTTGTTGTTAATGTTTTATGTGTTTTGCTGTTGGTGTACCTTATGAATAAATAAAATAAAATAAAATAGGCTTGTTCAGTCACAATCATAATATTGATCCCTAACTTTTAAACCAAACGTGTCTGCAAAGAGATAAATACCTTTTAAAATCAACTCATTCGTGAACAAAGTGTTCTTGATAATCTAACCTAGTATTTCATAATTATATTGAGGACAGTATGTACAGACAGCACATCAATCTACCACATATGAAAATTTTCTCAATTGATTTCGATCGCTATGTCTCGAAATTAAAGTTAAAAATCGGTTGAATGACCATTAACTGTTAGGTAGGTTGACCTGCCTGTAATTATCCAGTGCTAAGATTATTATTATTATTTTATAACCTATTCAATCCCACTGCTGGGCAAAGGTCTTCCTATCATTATATAAAATCATTAATGTCAATCTATAATTGCAGAAAAATTTTACTCCTGTGCATTCAGTATTCATATAAATGCGTTCAAATGTTGTTTTGGCCGTTTTTCCTTGACTGTGGGCAAGGGTATATCTTCGGGCTATGTAATTACTTGTGATTTATTTAATTACCTACCGCTTTAATTCGAGCTGAAAGGGGAATGAGATTAGGAGCCGGCGTTTAAAGGATAGCTGGTTCCGAGTCTCAACCCTTCCGAGCTCGCATGGCCGATAATAAAAATTATTTACCACTGTCCTTTGTCTATTTTATTAAGTTTTAAATTGTTTTTTTTTATTTGTGCTTTCATTATTCCATTAATAGTGTTATGTAATTCTGACGCGTGTTAAAATAATAAAAAACCGGCCAAGTGCGAGACGGACTCGCGCAAGAGGGTTCCGTACCATTATCTATAATATTCTGTGAATATTTCAAGCGTCAACCAGTTGCGGTTATTAATGCCGAGCAAAAAATGGCAAAAAAATTACTCTTGATGTATGGCAGCTCTACTTTAAAAATATTTATTTTATTCTGTTTTTAGTATTTGTTGTTATAGCGGCAACAGAAATACATCATTTGTGAAAATTTTATCTGCCTACCTATCGGTTCATGAAATACATCCTGGTGGCAGACAGTGAGACAGACAGACAAACAATGGAGTATTAGTACTAGGGTCCCGTTTTTACCCTCTGGGTACGGAACCCTAAAATGTAATTTACATCTCCATTTGCAGTGTGCTTTTGCTTCAATGTTTCCATAAAACAATTATTTATAAAGTTTACCAGCAGCTAGGAGAACATACGAGTACCTATAAGATTCATTCGTACCCACATTCATAGCATTTTTTTCTTTAAAAGTAAAACGTAAATTACACA
Source organism: Anania hortulata (assembly GCA_963576865.1). Taxonomy (NCBI): domain Eukaryota; kingdom Metazoa; phylum Arthropoda; class Insecta; order Lepidoptera; family Crambidae; genus Anania; species Anania hortulata. The sequence goes on along the minus strand of OY756399.1, from coordinate 2,478,087 downwards.
TATTTTGATCAGAATACAGGGTGACCAGAAAAGTGACGTCCAAAATTTTTTTTGATGTGCCTCGTGTTGAGAGATATCTGAATCACCCCCATGTTCTACAATTTTTCCTAGTGTTCGAGTTGGTAGCAGCTGGCAGTTGATGGAAAAGAATATCTGGTCTCGGGTTCAGTGACGTGCATTGGCCTTTCTCAATGCTCGCCACTAAACTAGATCCCCCTAGGCCTCTGTCTATATCCAGCATGCGGCAGTAGACTGACGTGGGCTGATTACGATAACCTTAATAATATATTTTTGATGTGTCTTATCTATTGCAGAGAAACATGTTTCTCCCAATCTCTCCAACTATCTCTATCTACAGCCAAAGTCTGCCAATCCATAAAAAAAACACGAGAGCCCATTTTTTTGCCTTTATAATAGTGAATGTATAAAAGCAACTTATTCCGTGTTTTCAAGGAGTTACCTACATGTTTTCATATCATTCGCCGTGTATATTTAAATTAGTAAATTAATCACATGCAAGACAAATATTGTGAGAATACACAATCTGCGACAGCAGACGTATCATGTGTTATCATTGTAAACTCCTAAGTTCTGTCCTAACTAAAATATATTATACAATCTACATTAGATTTACACATACTTCTTAAAATCATCATCATCATCATGTGAGCCTATTGTAGTCTACTCTGGACACAAACCTACCCCAAAGAGCGCCAACCAAAAGCCAAGCGCCAGAGCACGACCTCCCGCTTTTTTCATTTAGCCAGCCACCTTCCTAAGATCCATCCATCGAGCTAGGCGGCGTCCTACACTACGTTTGCTAAGGTGCGTTTTTCACGCGTGAACCCGTTTACTTCACCGTACAACGGTTCTGCGAACTTCTTAAAATACTATATATTTTATAGGGGAAAATTGATGCATTTAACTGATACATGAATAATTAAGCCGTGTGGGGACGGCCGTAAAGAATACACTTCCCTACCATCAACAGGAGGCGTGTCGTGATAGGTGAGCACGAGACAGGCATCAGCGTCTTCGTGCGAAATCTTACAAAAAAGCTGAGCTCGCCAACCCGCATGCCAAGCGTGGCAAGTATTGGCATTCCCACTCCAATAAAAGACATTGGGAGAGGCCTATGTTCAGCAGTGGACGTCCAATGGCTGAAATGATGATGATGATGATAATACGAGACGACATGCCAATAGTGTATTCTAGTAAGGAATTAACATCATTGTTATGCGTTTCTTAACAGTGAATTTTGGCAAAGACGTCTTCGCGTTTACTAGGCTTGCCCACGCTGCGTCTTCCTTTTCGTGGTTGCCAATCGAATATAATTAATGTTTTTTTTAATAAAAAAACACAAACGCTAGAACAAATTCTAATTAAGTAACACAAATTTTGTAATAACCTATTTCAGCGTTGACAATTAGAAAGCATTGAAATGTAAATTTTAATATCCAAAATGACTTTAATTTTCTCGGAACCGTGGAAAAGCGCAATTTCGTCATTCTCGTTAATTAACATTGGATTTCCTGGACTCGTTTTATTTAATGCTGTAATATTTTTAGAAAATTATGCAGTTAATTTGTTTTATATTTTTATTTGTAATTCCACAAATTCCTCTCAGGGCGAGAAAATGCAACAACTTTTCTCAAAACAACATCCTTCCTTTTTCCTACCAGGATAGTAATCGCTTCAAATGTGTTGGTATCATATAAATAAATAAATATTGGTCAACATCACATACATTGCTCTGATCGTGACTCGTTAAAAGAACTGTTTAAGGAAATTAATATACTTACAGTAGCCTCTCAATTCATTTATAACAATATTATGTACATTCGCAAAAACCTGCATCTTTTCCCTAAGAAAAGTGACAAACATAATTTTAATACCCGGAATGAAGATAAACTTGCTGTTTCAAATTTCAGACTGCATAAAGTGAGTAATTCGTTCATGGGGAAATGTATTCGCTTTTTTAACAAATTAGAACAGTCTATTAAGATTCGCATTCGCATGTTAAGATTATTTTATTGAAAAAGGGTTATTATACTGTTAATGACTATTTAAATGACAAAAATGTCTGGAATTAAATACTGCCCTGCTCGCACAGGTACACATTATTTTATTTTCCTTTTTTTTTGTGGCAGCTAGTGGTGACTGAGTTTGTTTCGGCGTTTCATCTCAGCACTTGCCAGATTGTCTGTGTCTTGTCTCGAAGCGCTAGTAGGGCCCAAAAAATAAGGAGACATGTTCTGCCCCATATGGGCCAATAATGTTATTATTGACGTTCATAAGTGGCAGTTTTCTGTCCAAAACTGAATAAATGATTTTTGACTTTGACTTTTGACTTTGATCCTAAGATAAGTAGCTAAAGTACTTGTGTTACGGAAACAACGGTATTACAACACCCAACACAGAGACAACATAGAAATATTCGGTTTCTACATTGATCCGACCGAAGATCGAACCCGAGTTCGGCGTACTCGCCTCTCGGCTACGACTGTCGTCACATTGGGAGCAATTGCCATCAGTCCTTCGTGACCTTTCGACGGATCATTTTGGACTATAATCTATTTCTATCTAAATGTGCAGGTTTCTTCAAGATATCTTTCCTCACTTCTGAGCAAGAGCTATAAATGCGTACAGAGTCTGATCCGTACCTGCTTGGATGCGAGCTTACAACCCACAGATGTGTGGCGAGATTTCGACCACTGGAGCTACCACAGCTTCCATCATGTCAGCCTATTGGAGTCCGTTGCTGGACATGGCTACCTCAAAGAGCAACATAGAGCATGATCTTCCGCTTTTTTCATCCAGCCACTGCCAGCCATCTTCCTAAGGTCGTCGGTCCATCGAGCTAGGGGGCGTCCTACACTACGTTTGCCAAAGCGCGGTATCCACTCGAGAACCCGTTTACTAAGCTCTCATTACTATTAAATATTTTATTAAACAAAGATCGAAATAAAAACAAAAACACAATTTCTAATTCAAATCGTAAATGCTGATCTTGTAGTAAGTACCTATGAGACAGTGTTTTATTTCAGGCTTTTGTAAATTTGCTGACATTCTTAAAAACACAACATTAGTTTTAATCATTACTTACATTCTATTAAAATAAAAATCTTTTTGACAATTACTGTGAAATCACATCTTAGACCACAGACGGTGACTACGTAATACTCATACTCACGTCATACGACAAGGATGATAATTTTTGCTGTGTTAAAATTAAACATTCTACAACCTGACTGACTTGATAGATGATCTCAAATGTTCGAATCTTATTCATCTTAACAGTTCCTTACTAATGCATGTACTGTTCTGTCTTTATAATTTTAAGTAACATTTTCAGTTATGAATATCATCCTAAGACCCATATTGAAAATATTTTATTTAAATACAGCTCCTTCAATCGGATCAAAGCTCTCAAAGCTTGGGTACTTTGGGTTAATCAACAATAACAACGGGGATGCCCTGGCATTGGAGGGTTAATCTTAGGCCGGCCCGGGCTCCATTGATAAAACGTTGACCTTTTTATTTGTTTCGACTTCATTTTATCAATGTCAGTTTCTTTTGCGTCTCAAACCTTATTTTTGAATGGAATATCTATCATTTTTTATGAGTAGACACAAAAAAAACTTATCCGTAATAGATCCAAAGTCACCGACATAGCTCTTGAATTGCGAAGTTAAAGTAGTAATGGGCAGGCCACATTGCTAGCGGAGCTGACATTCCGTAAGGAAAGAAAGGCTCAAAGAGGACAGGATCCCGGTGTACTGACGACTTAGTCAAGGTTTCGGGAAGTTCTTGTAGGAGGCTGGGGGAGGCTCCACTCCCCCCTAAGCCTAGTGGCCCTCGCTTACTGGCGAGTCACAGCCGAGCTGGGACCGCGGAGTATGCCTGCCCTAGGCCTATGGCGAAACCCGTGTAGTTCTTTCTCATATGGCTCCGGAAGGACACCGTCAGGTTTTTAGGGGGTATACAGGCTTCACTCGAAGGTTCGGAGTCTCAAATAACCTCCGGCCGGCCCCGCGGCTGGTGTGGTATGGATTCCGCATTTTCCTAACGAAAAAAATTGGGGAAGGCCGCTGGATGAAAACGGCCCAGTGCCGCTCTCACGCATGCTTGCTGTGGCATTCTATGGGGGACCTTCATCCAAACAGTGGACTTCCCAAGGCTGATCATGGTGATAATGAGCATAATAGGCAAAACTGCCGATCAACAGCAAACCTGACACTTGACGAATTTATATTATGTTACAAAGTCTATTTGTACTTGCCTATTCCTGTTTGCTGTTAAAAATGGAACTGGAAGATTCAAATTTTGAAGTATTTTCATTTCGAAACTAGCTGTCCCGGCGTTTCATCATTCATTGTCTGGTACCTGTAACACAAGGATGTAAATCCTTACTTCGAAACTATGACAGTTTGTGTAGTAATAGCGAATCATTAATTTACTAAAGTACATTAAAGTAATCATGCAGTTCTATAAAAAAAGACAACTTCAAAACACTAAAAAGCTAAAAATAATATTAACACGAAAGTACCTAATCAGTTACTTTTGGAGTCGGTGCAACGAAAACATTCAAACTCTGATCAGCTTGTACCGACTTCAAACGTAACTGATTAGGTATTTATGTATTCATATTATTTTTAGCTTTTTAGTGTTTTGAAGTCGGTTTTTTATTTTATTTTATCTATTTTTAGTGATAACCGATGAAAACCGATATCATCCTCTTTTTTCCACCCTTATTGGTAAGATTTTTTTCGAAAATTTTTATTATAGTATCTCTGACGTATTAGCTATTCAATAAAAAAAAACATCAAAATCGGTTTACATTTGTCGAAGATATTGGGTAACATAGATACAAGAATCACGAACCAAAACATTATCTGGGTGTATTTTTGTTATTTTCTCAAAAACTGCTCAATTAATTTCGATAAAATTTATATGGGACTATATCTGAAGTATGATCTACCAAACAAAAAAAGAATCATCAAAATCGATTCACAATTGGTGGAGTGATCGCATAACATACATACAAAAAAAAACATACATTCGAATTGAGAACCTCCTCCTTTTTTGAAGTCGGTTGAAAATATGTCGATTGTTTTCCATTTATTACATAAACCATTGAACAAGTATACTCAAAACAAGAATTAATTAAGTAATGGCAATATGCATTAAGTCTAGTAAAACAAGACTTTATTTGTATAGCCATTAATTGATTCTTGCAATTAAACCAACAGTTGAATGTATTGTAACACAAAAACAACAATTTGACACCCATCTCATCCCGTCAGAGGATCAATTTAATTGAAATTTGATATCTTGATTTGGCTAAGGTACAAGAGTACATTAAAAATACGTATTCGGACCTTATTCTAATACAGATGTCTAAAGATATCTGCAATATCTGCTTCAAGTTTCACAGCAGGTGCGTCGTCCATATAAAATCTGGAATATTGTCATTTTCCTTTCATAACTCTATCAATCATTGAGTATTTTAGATGTCACATAAAACACAGGTGGTTTTTGATGGACAAACTCTGATGAAATATAATAAAACACGGCCGCTGTGACCTTTAAAAACAATAACTTCACAATTTGAGTTACAAGAGGCTTGCGACATAGTTTCATAAGTCCATAGTCATATTCAAAAACAGAATAAATAATAATAAACAAGCCTATATTCATAGAAAATAGATGTTACTTATTTATGTCTACCTAGCATAACTTACACACGCATATCCTCGCTATACAGTTGTCTCCTCTTCCAACAGACTAAAAGACAGCCAAATATTTTTTAAATCTAAATTATCTTAAGCACACTAATTGTCACTTGAATAAGAACTGAAAAGATGGAATTCCAACTAGATCAACTACCAAATCCAAGCCGATTCAAAAAATTTTTTGAATTTGAAATCTGAATTGGGGTGCCCGGAATCTACTCAATAAAATATAGTAAACGGCAGGAGGAATTTGAATTAGTCAAACTACCCAAAATATACTACCTAAATCGTTTTTCAACTTAAGTCCGACACATAGCAATCAATATCAATTATTGAGAAAATTTGACGTTTTTTGGTAGGTGGACAAGCTGTTGTCTGTACAAGGTTTATTTGTACTTTATATAGCACATAAGTCAGATAATTTTGATTTAAAATTAAAATGACAGGTCTAAACTACTACTATTAGTATGTACTTCTTAAAGTACATTGGGACTTACTAGGATAAAACAATATTTGATTAAGATTATTTAAGTGGTCTAACGGATTAGCAAGCTAAAGCGGCAATGGGCGGGGCACATAGCACGTAGAACTGACGGCCGATGGGGCAGAAAGGTTCTAGAAACCGGTAAGCGCAGCGTAAGACGTCCAGACAGACGACCTAGAAGATGCTGGATGCAGGCTGCTTCCAACCGGCTGAAATAATGATGATGACTTAAGTGGTCCAATAATACTTAGTGGTCCATTATTTATTTACTTATCATCCGATAATAATTTTTCTTTTAAATGTCCAGCAGTCACTAAATAAACGCATAAATGCGAAAATTGTGTAATAGGCCTCTTAAGACAAATTTGAGATGATTTGTTAACAAACTCGCCGTCGATTTTCGCTTGCCCCATCCCACATTTCTTTGCTCCAGGTGAAATTTTACTAATAAACTTCGGGAGTCAATAAAAGAAACGCGACAGTGGAGAAGAATTTGAGCTCTCTGTTTTAACGTTCCCCAACGAACAACATTGCCTTTTGAATCAACGAACAAATAGAATATTACTGAGTGGATTTAATTGATGTTCATTAACTGGTGTTTTTGCGATAACTAAAGTTTTGTTAGTTTTTCCGTTATTAAGAAGACAAAAGTAATGGCTGGTTTTAATTACTATTCTACTGTTAAATTTTAACATCGAAAGTAAGAATTATAATGATAGTTACATTAACGTTAGACGTTTCAATTAGCGCAGGGGCAATTTCCAGGAGGTTCATTTTAAGAAATGACTTTAATTCTATGTTGGCTTGGTGTTATCGTAAAAAAAATGCATAAACTTATTATGCAACACAAAGCACACAATTGGTAATTTTGAAGAGGTCTTTATAACAAGACCTGTGTCATCTCGTATATTATTTTTTCAAATTTTTTTCCTCGTATAACAATATTACTTTTATTAATAAATAAAGAATAATTTGCCGTGTGGGGACGGCCAACAGGAGGCGGGTCGTAAAAGGCGACTAATTCCTGTAGCACGAGACGGGGAGCAGCGTCTGCGTGCAGAATGTTATAAAAACCGCGCTCACCAACCCGTCTGGCAAGCGTGGCGAGTATTGGCAATCCCCCCCCCCCCCTATGGAAGTCGTTGGGGGACGCATATGTTCAGCAGTGGACGTCTTATGGCTGAAATGATGAATAAAGAAACCCACGACAACACAAGAATTTTCATATAGTTGAAATAAAATTCAATATTGTGTTAAGATGTACAAGACAAAGTTTTTTTGGCCGTCACCAAGGACACCCAGACGCGAGCCAATTTAAAAAATGCTGACAATGTTGGCCAACCGCGTTGACAATGTGTCCAATCTGTTATAGGTATTGCTTAACTTTGCCAATAAAATCGAAGCGAAATGAAAATTGGAATTTAGGACCTTGGGTGGAGAGAGAAAGTAATCGGGGAGAACGATATGCCACCTCGGCGATGTTAATTTTGAAGATTTCCAAGAAACTGGGGAAAATTTAATTTGCAATGGCAACATTTAGGAAAGTTACTCCCAGGGTCGCTTAGTCCGAAATTTAATTGAAGAGGAATGATCGAAAAAGTAGTTTAATAAAACGGTTTTAAATTAAAGTAAATATCAAAAAGTTTAATAGAAGATAACAAGACGAATATGTACTTAGTTAGAATTTAGAGTGATTTTTATAATTCGTCATATTTCTTTCAGCAAGAGGTATATAGAGGAGTAAAATTGTAACAACTTTTTCCATTTGGTCAACTTCGAAACCTCACAAAAATTGTTATGTCCCAACACTAACAATTAGATCAGCTGATGATGTCAATTTTCACTCTGTATTCATGTTCAAAATTAGAGATGTCGATTTGCTTAGCACAGTCTAAAATTATCGAATCATAAATGACGACCTCCGTATCCTCCGGAATCTCTGAGGTTCCGGGTTCGATTCCCGGTCGGTCAATGTAGAAAAATAACTTTTCTATATTGTCTCGGGTCTGGGTGTTGTGATACCGTCGTTGTTTCTAATTTCTGTAACACAAGTGCTTTAAGCTACTTATTATAGAATCAGAGCAATGTATGTGATGTTGTCCAATATTTATAAATCTTTCAATTTTGTTATTATTATTTTTTCATCAATTTTGGATTACAAATCACATCAATTACATTATATTTATTGCACAACTTTATTCTAGGGAATAAAAGCGGTCTTTTTCATTTAATAATTGTAGAATGATTTACAAATTAATAATTACATCAGTTTTAGGACTGTCAAACCTATGTTTTGTCATTTGTTCCCATTCTATTTTTCCGCCCTATTTTTGATTTATATATATTATATTTTGTATATTTCCTTTCTAAATGTCTCTCTTTTTTGACAGATATTTATTTTGACATCAAATAATTATTAAACAAGCCAACCCAGTAAATTTTCTTTAGTTTTAAAAAGATAAAAAATACATAAAAATTGGTAAGTGTTTTTTTGGGATTTCGATGTTAGTCAAAAGAAAAAGTTCTGGTAGTTGAGTAGGGAAATGTAATTTTTGCGGCTCCAAAACCAATGAAATATCACCAAGTCTTTTCTAATCTTATCTTTTCATTCTTTATAAAGATAAACAGGCCATTATAAATTAAGTTATAGAGAGTTGCTAAAGTGAAAGACTTCATTACCATGTCAGGCATATAAACAAACATACTATACAGTATCTCTCTCCCACACTATCCATATGTCGATCAGTCCATCCACCTCGGTAAACGCTCAGCATAATCCGCAAATCTGTAGGCTCCTGCAAGTTTCACATCGGCAAACTTATGGCCTTTCGTTATGCGACAACACGCGGCTGGCGCAGCACGGGCATAGATTATGAGAACAGAACCTCCAATTTTGGATATGGTAGATACTTGTGCGAATTGAAACATGCACAAAAAACCTTACGAAAAAGTTGTTTCAACGCTACACATTTGCGGAAAAAACATTAATTTAGTTTGACGATTGAACATAACAACTTTAACAATAATAACAACAAAACAAAAACGTAAATGATTAAAAAATATATTTTATATGATATGATATTGATTGAATAGCTTATCTACCTATCCAATATTTGACTAATTCACGCTTGAAAAAGTACGAGAAATATGCTACCTTAATGTTAGATCATATCACCCCGCTGCACAAGATGGAAGTGTGATGCAAAATATTATGTAAAAATATCCCAAAAATATGTTTTCCGCTTTTTACCCAGTTCCCGCTGTAGTATTAATTTAGTCAAGTAACCACTGATTTAGTTATTACGTAGTAATTATTAGTAGCCAATAAAGATTGACTTCACTTGACAATCGGGCTTAAAAACTAATTGAGGATTTTTTTGTTATTCGGACATAGCTAGCAACTGAATTAGTCACCATTTAATTCATTCTCGCTTATCTGAACTAAAATTCATGATATTTTTTTGTAGTGGTTTGAAAAAGTAACAAAACTTCTATTTAATTAAGATACGAGTATATTCGGTTGACAACTAAACTCTCTTTACATACCATCACATCGTAAATCAAAACTAGAGAATTGTTAGCAGTTATTAGAAATACACCTTCTGCACTTATTTGTTACATGGTGGTAACGCGTGCCGGCTCGTAGATGACGATATCATAAGCTTACAAAGTTGGCAATATCTTGCACTTTAATGCTGTGCACTTAAGAAGCATTTTACATTGGCAAGACGTATGTTTGTCGAAATGCAATATCATCAGTAAAGATAGTTTGAGTTGTAATTTTAAGCTGGTAGTAAATATCTGAGATATTATAATTAGATATTTCTGAATAGCTTTGAAAATAACATATATCATTGTTATCTGTTTTAGTGTTTTAAGTGGGTTAATTTACTTATTCCATCCTCTTTGCCTTAATGCTGGAGTCTATGCAAACGAAATTGCAGACAGGCGCTTTTGAAAGTATAAATGTCTTTAAAAGCTTACAGAAAAGCTTAGAATAGTATACGAGCATGCAATCTCGAAAGGATAAAAGTTTTTAGGGTTCCGTATCTTAATCATGTCAACGAAACCTTATTACTCGGCTCCTCTTTCCGTCTGTTTGTTCGTAATAATTGCAATACATACAAATAAAACATCAAAATAAATAAATAAAACCTTATTTATTATTTATTTATACTTTATTGCACAGAACTAAAAATAAGTGGTACAAATGGCGGACTTAACCTTCAATTGTGAGTCGGGATTGCACTAATTTTGCCCCTTGCGGGATTCGAACCCGCAGCCATAGATTACTTACTTTACTTGTACTACCTGGCTATGTAGTCACCACTACACCAGGCGGTCGTCATTGTACGGAACCCTTCGAATGCGAGCCCTACTCGCCATACCCACACTCAGTATTGGGTGGAGAACAGGTTGAAGAAGATGAAATAGAATGCGCGTGTGAAGCCGGGGCGGGTTGCTAGTATTATAACCCAGCCCCCCTAGCATTTCTACTAAAACACGATATGATATGATTATGATGTAGCGATATATCGACACCAACTTTAAAAATATTATGATAGATATAGCCGCCATTTTGTTTTTTTATCGAAACAGCGATCTTAATATGTGACGATTCAACTTAACGGCTATAGGTATCTATCACATTTTTACAGTTGGTGTCGATATATCGCTATATCATATCATATCATATCGTGTTTTAGTGTTCATGCTAGGCAGGCAGAAGTTGTTAGGGTCAACTCAAACATTAAAAGCAAAAAGTTGTCCAAAACTTGCGGCACTCCCGAATGATTCCCGCCGGAAATCGCGTACAGTGTACTTTTTGCATGACAACAGTTCCGATTTTTTCGCTCCAACTCCGCGTTTGGAGTTTTTGCAATACAACCGTATTGTACAAAGTTTGGCTGTTTGCGCACGGATGTAAAAAAAAGCCGCGTTTATTTTCACGTCGTTTCTTTTTTATTATGACTTATTTGTCGTTAAATATAAAGGGTTTCCAATTTTATAATTTGAACAGGAAGATTTAAAGATACGTTAATAAATTTAATTATATTTATATATAAGTCAATCCTCGTTAATATTTCCAATAAATTATTTGATAACTATGTGCAATAGAAATTATAAGGTAGCACAGAATTTTGTACATATATTTAATAGAAATATGTATTTTTCAGCTTTCTAATTAATGATTAATATCTTAAATAGTCTAGCAGAATTTGTACCTAGAATACAAGTACAGTTTCTTTATTTTACACTGCATAATATGGAACTCTTGTAATTAATTTGGGAAACCAAACACCTCTCAAATGTGGTCTTATTAGCTTGTACTCAAACAGGCACCTTAAAGATAACACACCCTCCAAGCTATCATCACAGCCGGGGCTCTGTTTACACTGGCGCAGGCATTGAATTATAAAATGTGTACTAGAAGGGACATCCCTGATGACCAATGATGAAGAACTGATTATCCATGGCAACATAAATTAACCAGTTTTATGACGGAACACCAACATAAATGAGTAAAATTACTCTCTAACTCTCTCTAATCTCTCTCTCTCTCTCTCTCTCTATTCCATTTTCCTATCCGAGAACGGTGTCGCTTGAAAGATAATAAGCTGACAAAGCAAAGCTATGTTTTTGTGGCATTTTTTAAATCCTCTGGAGTTTGTAAATTACAACGGTTATCAAGTGACGAGTACTCTGTAATAACTGTCACGCACACTTTTTTGTTAAGTTTGACGGTTCTAGTGAATTTAACTCAATGGACACAGGTGCTTTTATTGTCAAATGTTTTAATGAATTTGGAAGTAGTCTTGTAACAGGTTCTGAAAGTTGGTGATGTTTAGTAGGTATGGTTTGGGAGGTAATTTCTAATTTATTCGGATAGTATACGATCCAAAGGACTGTACAAACCTCAGGTCGGCCCACAGATAAAATGTATTATTAGTAAGATTTTTAAAGTAATAATCTTTTTTAAACCATCTGCTATATGTGCAAAACATGAACGCTTTCAGAGTAGCGTTAAAAATATTTTCTCCAACACAGCGTATAAAAACGCGCGTACAAAACCTACCCTCATATTTCACGGAGGCGCCATTCTTTCCAACTTGTGATTGCTTACTCAGCCGCGAATCATATGCCGATGTAAAACTCGATCTGAACTCGATGGGAACTCGACTTTTGCGAGTTCTCGCATGTTTATTTATGAGAATGCTCGCTTACATCCGATCGTCGGTTTGGGTTTTTTTCGAATCGGCAACTTTCTTTAGTTGGTGTTAAGTTTCGTTGGCAGCCTGAGGGTGAGGCGGTGCCAAAGTGATTTCGTATTGACCGGTGATGTTGCGGTCAAAGTTTTTAAGGTTCCGTACTATTTGCACTATATTGTTTAATTACTTGCTCCATGGTTCTGAAGCCACGTTAAAAAGATTCAAAGATTATTTATTCACCGATGGAGCTTATCTCACCAGTGGAGCTAGTGTGTAATATAGATATTATTATAATGATATAAACAATAATAACCTTTGATCCATTAACACATAATTCTTTACAAACTAACATGCATGCAAAAGTTGGTCCTAGCTAATAGATCGCTTGATAATTATAGTAGCCTAGTCAGAAGCCCTAAGGCAGATTGATGACTTCTGACAGTAAGATTTAGTGACTAGCCTCACAACTCCCTTCTATACCACACCGACCTGGGCCCGTGTGGGGGGGAGTATGGCCCCAACCACCTTATAGTCGAGGTGAGACCTGACGGGCCCTGCAGAGGGACGTATATTATAGGCATGTTTAATTTTACTATTTATAGTTGTAAGGTTAATTTATTCTAAATAAGTCGTTGATTTTAAATTTTTACTATTATTCATTGCACATAACAATCGATTTCGTCCAAATTGATGCGTTAATTTTGTTGATAATCACAGTTTAAAAAAAGTATGCTTAATACATGGCAATAAGGATAAAAGTAGAAATTGTAAGCAAAAAAAATGTTGTAAGGCCAGGGGTGTTGTAAGACCAGTAACAACCATACTGTGAGATTAATCAAGCCACTTTGAGGCTTCATACTAGGTTTCACGACTAGTATCAAGCGATATACAGTAACGCTTGATACTAAGCCGTGGCAAATTTTTTTTTTTGTTTTTTGTTCGATAAGTTCTGGTTCAGTTTCACCCCTTTTTGGGATTGCACTGTCCAGGGAAACACTTAAAAGAATATTGATTAGCGAGAGTCCGATGTATAAACAATTTTCTCTCATACCTACAATGAAACAAATAACAACAAAGTGTAGGTATCAGGCAATCCTTGACGAGACAGTAACTAACAAATATTTGCCCGAACTCTGTCTAACAAGAAACACACATAAAAACCATTGGGCGTAAACCAATAAATACCCACATAGGGATAATGGACGAACGTAGACCATAACTGAGGCCAAATGAGAAATGACTAAACAATAGTGCCGTATAAAAATAAATGACTCCCTACTTCCTTCGAATAAGTTTTTGTGTGAGTTCATCGGAAGATCTTTAGAATGAGTTTTCTACAGGTACCGTCGGGAAAATAAGGCAAATTAATGAGTGACAGAAATTAATTAAGAAAACAACAATTTATTTTATTTTATTGTCAAAAGCATTTTATAATAAAAATAAATAAATGATACTTATATTCTTTCCACAATCACACCAATTATCTAGCCCCAAACTAAGCAAACCTTGTACTATGGCGACTAGATAACGGATAAATATACTTAAACGTTTAAAAACATCCATTCCTTGGATACAAATACTCGTATTCATCGCATAAACATCTGCCCCTTGCAGGATTCGAACCCGCAACCGCCTTGCTTTGTAGTCCGGATCGCGAATCACTACACCAGATCTAAATACTTATTTGTAACAAAACTTTTACTGATGTTACTGTGCAAAAATATCGGAAACTCAGATATAACAAGATAATAACTTCAATTAATATTATGCACATTGTATCATCAATTTATTACTACAAATGCAAAAAACCTCCTAGGGCATGTCAGTTTTTATTTTGATGTGGTCATAAATCTAAGTTTAGATAATTCTATAAAAGTTTTTTGGTTATTTTATTATATATTGTATGTATTAATGCACGTCCTTATCTGAGGAAGTCGTATTTCTTTTTGTTGATATCTACAACATTTATTTATTTATAAAATAATAATGAATAAAAAAAATAGACTGTCCACTCAGAGTCAAAATAAATACAACTGAAAACATCTAAAAAAAAAAACGGAACTGAACAGTAAGGTTATTCTGCTATCCGTACGTCCGTATCCGGCGCAAGAAAGAGGGGGGTTAAAGAAAAGTGGTGGGGAGGCTCTGATATCCGGCGAGGCGCCGTGGCGACGCCGGTCTCTTCATAACTTTTACTGTCAACTCAATTACTCTATAACACGCGCGATGCGCGGCCCGACACGAAAAAATGTTGCTGAGAACCTCTGACGCGAGATTGGCCTGCAATTTAAGCTTAAATTTTATAGCGGTGTCCTCGGATTTTAGGAATTTACTTAGTCGCATGAAGACATCGCGCAAGAGAATTCCTTAGGGCATTTGTTAAGTTAATAAGATGGTTTCTGCATGGGTTTCATCTGCTTATAGCCCAGTTATTTAAAATCTCGTACAAATCTATTTCAAAACCTAAAAACGACGCGGAACCGTTATTTTTGTGTTCTAGTCTTGTATTCTTCTAGGATTTTATTTTAATCTTGTAGTCTGTTCTTGTATTGTCTTCTAAGCTAGTTTTATATTTATCTAGTATTGTATTTTCAACCGACTTCAAAAAAGGAGGAGGTTCTCAATTCGACTGTATGTTTTTTTTTTTGTATGTATGTTACGCGATTACTCCGCCAATATGAATCGATTTTAATGATTCTTTTTTTGTTTGGTAGATCATACTTCAGAGGTGATCCCATATAAATTTTATCGAAATTGATTTAGAACTTTTTGAGAAAATCAACAAATATATACCCAGATAATATTTTGGTTGTGGTTTTTGTTACCTATCTTCAACAAATATGAGCCGATTTTGATTATTTTTGTTTTATTGAATAGCTTATACTTCAAAGATAATATGATAAAAGTTTGAAAAATAAAAATCATCCCTAAGGGTAGGAAAATAGGGGATGAAATCGGTGTTCAGCAGTTAGATTAGGATTTATCACTAAAAATTGATGAAATAAGTAAATTTTATTAAAAAAAATAAAACCGACTTCAAAACACTAAAATGCTAAAAATAATCCTAACACTTAAGTACCTAATCAGTTACTTTTGGAGTCGGTGCAAACAAAAACATTGAATCTCTCATCGGCTGGCACCGACTCCAAAAGTAACTGATTAGGTACTTAAGTGTTAGGATTATTTTTAGCATTTTAGTGTTTTGAAGTCGGTTTTATTTTTTTAAAATAAAATGTATAGTATTGTATTTTAGTTTTATATTCATCTAGTACTGTATTCTAGTCTTGTATTTTAGTTTTGTATTCATCTAGTATAGTATTCTATTCTTGTATATAAGTGTTGTATTAGTCTAGTATTGTATTGTATTCTTTTATTTTGGTCTTGTACTCTAGTCTTGTATTCTACTTCTACGTGTATTGAGTTCTAATTTTCATTCCAGTCTTGCATTATCTAGGTCTAGATACACAATACATAACATGATACCCACCTCATGACTGTGACATACGTGTCACAGTCATGAGGTTGGTATCATGTTGACTAATATTACGTACGCAGGATTTTTTAGCCAAAGAGTGAACAAGAGACCTTTTTCTTGTCACCCTGTTATCTGTCTTACCATATTCGCAATACAAATCTGTCGCAGAACTGACGACCGATGGCGCAGAAAGGATCTGGAATGGAGGAGGTACGTGTACCGGAAAGCGCAGCGTAGGACGTCGACCTACAAGGTGGACAGACGACCTGGTAAAGGTTGCAGGAAGCCGCTGGATACGGGCTGCTTCCAACCGGCCAATCTGAAAGTCACTGGGGGAGGCCTATGTTTAGCAGTGGACGTCCTATGGCTGAAATGATGATGATGAATCCGTTCCAAGTACAAAGGATACTTAAACTAACTTACTAGTAAGGAATTAAAATTTAATACAAATGCAGTAGTACCCATAAATCGCTTGTAAACATAACGACGACGATGTGGTGACTTGTTTCTTTCTGTTCGGCACTGTATAAACTTGTTCATCGTCTCAGGTATTACGATTTATTCTATAACAAATTCTGGTTTTACTAAATTCAGTCGGATACTGGCCCAGGTACCGTGCATAAGGGTACGTTAACACTGCGTCCGTTTTGTAGGATCCTGCAAGTTAGCTATTGGGGTTCTGTGCGCTATTTCGCATAAAACCCGATAGTTTGTTCACACGGCATTGTGGCAGTCCTGTTTTATAGAATCATGCAAAACTGGACGGCACGTAAACTCATTGCCTAGTTTTGCAGGATCTTGTTAAAAAAGGATCCAGATAAACCGGAAGCCATACAAACGTAGCAAACTCCAGTCGAAACCAGATAGAAACCGTCTTGTGAAATAGTGCCCCTGATAGTTATCGGAGCGATTGAAGCATATATACAAGAATCCGACAACAAGAACCCGATAACTTTAATATCGCGATGTAGGATACGTCAGTTTTATATGAAGCGAGATAGATGTCGCTACAAGTTTATAGCAGCTGTTCTTGTAACAGCCAAAAAGACTCAAGGTCTGTAGGTACCATAAGAAGTTTATATCGTGGTGTTAATAACACCTAGAATAGATATAGAAATATCTGTTTGTTAAATTAACACGTAAATAATTTAGATAACCACACTATGCTATCACACTATGCTATGCTTGTCTCGACCTGGCGGGCAAAAAACTTTAATAAGCTTAAAAAATAAATAAACATTATAATAATTCACAACACACCAATTGGCATGGTCTCGAAGTGAGTCATGTAGTAAAAGTAATATTTCTAATACATTAATAATTATTAAAAATAATTAATTGTATTTATTTTTAATTATTTTATTTCATCAAATCAGACAACACAGGTTCATTTTATTAGTAAAATCTTTTAAGCTATATTATTAACAATAAAACAGAGAGAACTACAAATGGCAGCGGCAGGTCAATCACTGTTCCTCTTGACCAGCACCCAGGCAAGATGGCGAGTAATAGGAGAGTCATATCTCCCCGCTATGGTCTTCAGAATGAAGTTGGAGCTGGCCGCAGCTGGCTGCAGAGCAACGTCGCTGCTTTTTTACGCATAATAGCATAGATTTAAGCAAAAATCAGTATCAAAAATCAATAAGGAAGTGAATGACCTCAGGAATTAAGATACTTTTAATGTAACTCATAACTTAGCCCCAGTTAATAATAAACACAAATAAAGTAGCGTATTCTGAAACTAGGTTATAATGTATTTTATTATGTACTTAGTTTCGCTCTGGCAGACAAACGCGCTTAATTTTGTTAGCAGAAAAATATGTCTGGCATAAAAAGGTGGTACCTAGAATACTTCGCGCTTCTCTAATGAAAGCGCATTTATCATTCGAAACGCCAAATAAAAGCGAGAATTAAGAGTTCGGTTTGTTATTAAAAGAGGTCATGGTGTAATGGTTTAGTTTTACTAGCACTGAAATGATTATCACGGCTTACATAAATAATTGATATCATATTTTAAAGACCGGTCAAGTGCGAGTCGGACTCGCGGAGTAAGGGTTCCGTACCATATCGAGCAAAAAACGTCAAATCACGTTTGTTGTATGAGAGCCCCATTTTAATATTTATTTTATTCTGTTTTTACTATTTGTCGTTATAGCAGCAACAGAAATACATCATCTGTAAAATGCAGCCTGGTGACAGACAGACAGATAGACGGAAAGTGGAGTCTTAGTAATAGGGTCCCGTTTTTACTCTTAGGGTACGGAATACTAAAAAGTATAAAACACACTTAATGAGCCCAAACACGAAGGTTTTACTATTAGTCATTGAAGATTTTTATTACCCACCTCCTGACTCCATCATCAGATCAGCACGATGGTGTCAAATAATATTATTGTATTGTCATCCGAATGTCAGATTCTTATAAAATTTTGAATAGATATGTCAGTTTGAAGTTGGTTGAAAACTACTTCCAAGATTTGATTACATAGTTAGTTACAGGTGAAGCAAATATAAGTTTGTTCATAAATATACACCAGACAACATACTAATGTAAGTCGTTAGAGGCGACTAATTCCTGTAACATGAGACGGGCAGCAGCGTCTTCGTGCGAAATCTTGTAAAAAACTGCGCTCGCCAACCCGCCTTCCAAGCGTGGCGAGTATTTGCAATCCCTCCTGATGATAGGCCATTGGAGGAGGCTTTTGTTCAGCGGTGGACGTCCTATGGCTGACATTATGAACAAACTAATTGTAATGGCTTGGAAGTAATAAATTATCATTCTTGGATAGGCCAGACAAGTAATTTATTCTTACCAAGGACGTCTGCCACTTAAGCTTGCTAAACTAGCTTGCTTGCGTAAGCGGCAGTGGGCAGGGCACCATTGCACGTAGAACTGACGGCCAATGGGGCAGAAGGTTCTAGGATAGAGGCAACGTACCGGCAAACGCAGTTTAGGACGTCCACCCACAAGGTGGACAGACGACCTGGTAAATGTTGCTAGATGCAGGCCACTTCCAGCCGGCCAATCTGGAAGTCATTGGAGGAGGTCTTTGTTCAGCAGTAGACGTCCTGGCTGAAATGACGATGATTATAATAAAGGACGTTTCGCAGAATGCTCAGACTCGAGCTTATTTTACCAAAAACTTTGGTTTTTAATTGAACCCACACAATTAGCCTATCAGGTCGTTATTATGAACTCTTCTTTTCCTTATCACAAATAGACAAATAAGAAAACTAGCGCTAGAATCATAATGTGATTGCTATATCCAGTTAAGTTACCTTGTTACGTGTGCAATACTCATGTGGAGCGGGACAGGGGGGGGGGGGGGTCACTAACGCTGGTAAGTTAAGCAGTGTTATTTAATATCTAACTAATATTACCGAGCAAATTAGAAATTTACTTAGTGACCGGACATTTTGGACATTTATTGTCACTAACGTCACTCAATTCTATTGACAAACTGTGCTAATATAAAATAACGCAATTAAGTTTAACTTAGCACGCTTGTTCAAGTTTCATTTGCTAAATTGCATCTGACGTGCATTGAGCTAGATAGTTTATTCATTTATCTTTACTGCTAAAAATCGTCGTCCGCTAAAAATTTCGTATCATTACGTGCGAGAGTTTTGTGTATTTGATTCAGATGCGCTCAAATGTGTTATGATATATTAAATTATTAAAGCCAAATTCGTCTTACTTATAACACTTACCCAAGTAGAAATCATCTTTTTATTTATTTATAATATTTTTTGTATGTGATCGAGCATTCACATGAATGACACTTATAGCGTACGACTATAAATTTAACCTCTACCATACCTTTAAAACTTTCTTGTTGCGTTTTTCAACTAATTGTCATTACCATTCGAGGTACGAGGTACAATGACGAGAAACCATTGAAATAGAAAAGCTGTTAGCATAGTTTGTCGTACTGGACGTACCACGGCCACAAATAATGAAGGTTTCCATCCTGCTCGGGCAGACGACGCCGAACATTGCCAGTCACCCTGTGACCACGGCCTAAGCAACTAGGCCAAAACGTCAGGAAAAATAATTTGTTTAAAGAGGTATGTGTAGCATGAATACCTAATACCTTGATAATACCTAGCGTTCATCACTCCACCAGCCAACGGCTGCTGCTGCTTGAGAATCACACTCGCTACACAGGCTATAAACGCAATGCACCCAATCTCTCATAATCATTAGTAATTTCACTAACTTCAATTTAGTATAATTTCTTCCCCCTTTCCCTTGGACCGAGTTTTCATTTAGAGTGGCCTCTATAACTTTAATTAGAACCGCGCAAAGAAAACAGACCAAGAGACTTGTAGAAAAATAGTTTGACCTCTAGAAAACTTGACGAAAGAATAATAGACTTGATTGTTTTAGCAATATACTTTAATTGAACTCATCTTTGTTCGGTTTTGTTATAAATTTGCCTTTCTTAGACAATTTCAACTTAGT
The DNA here is from genome assembly GCA_963576865.1 of Anania hortulata. Taxonomy (NCBI): domain Eukaryota; kingdom Metazoa; phylum Arthropoda; class Insecta; order Lepidoptera; family Crambidae; genus Anania; species Anania hortulata. The sequence goes on along the minus strand of OY756399.1, from coordinate 2,457,719 downwards.
TGATTATAATTGAAAAGAGTTAGTGTATTAACTAGTGTAGAATTAATCTATCATTCAGTTCTATTAGTAGTGTTATATTTAAGCAACAAAATCTTTTCTAACATGACAAACATCAAAATCTCGAAATAGAAACATCGGGATCTGCATGGTAACCGTATCGTCCTTTCTTTTAATTTTCAATCTCTGCTGCTAATTATTTCAAAACTCTGGTCAGCCAAAATTAGACTTCTGCAAAAAATGCTATCTTCAACGTAACGAAGGCTTTTGGGAGTTAAAAAGTTCATTTGAGCAATGTCGTCATTAGGCATTATACTATTTTAATTTACGCTGAGAATTATCCAGTTTGATTTTGTTTTACGAATATTCAAAATACTAAGCTCTGAAAACACTAAACAAAATGCCTAGCTGAAATTTTAAAATACAAACATATAATCACAAAATCCTCGCTAGCCGGTGCGGATCAGTCAATATTTTCAATGTGGTTTGATTGAATAGAATTTATTAGAATGTTTATTTATTTAGCACACAATTTTTTTACAGAAAGAGGTAGGAGAAAAAAAAATGTGCCCCCGGTCAGTATTTGTTGTGGCAACTAAAGGCTGCCACGACACTGGTATTCTGCCTGGGGGCCTTGAACACTAGTTAAACAGTGATTGCAGCTGCTATTTATTTTAGAGCTTATTTGTATAATATTTTATTATTTTGACGGAACGGAGAAGGTATAAATGTTCAAGGTGAGAGTTTTTAAGAGAGGTGAGAGTGTGCTTCAGCAACGCACACATAGACATCGTTCACGGATACGAAATCTCGGAGAAAATATAGGAATCGTGTCCGTTATGTCTAAGTGTTTGTTAGTGCGTATTGTAAGTATGAAGCTTTTAACTTCTGATAACCGTAACTATTATTTATTCTGTGCCCGGTCTCCCATACTTAATGAGGGAATCAGTATGAAGTAAGATATTGCTGTAAAAACGCCCATAAACGTTTACTGGGCCTCTGTTGTCATTTAATAGTATATTGGCCTGGCTATTGGCAGGTTCCAATATGGCGCTGGTCACGTGGGGTACACGCGGCGTCTCTCGCGTGCGATGGAACCCGAACAAGGGATCCGATGGCCAATAACTAATAAACAGTATGTGTTTTGTTCTTCGATCAAGGTTTTGTTTCAGACGATAGCTTGTGAGAAATACATAATTTCTATTTTCGTATTGTTAATAAATAAATACAGGGTTCTATATAGAACGATGTAGATACTTTACATGTTGTTATTCTCATTTGTCCGTCTTGTGCTACAGGAATTAGTCGCCTCTTACGACACGCCTCCTGTTGGCGGTGGGGAAGTGTATTCTTTAAGGCCGTCCCCACACGGCACGGCACACATTTTACACCTTGCGGGATTCGAACCCGCATCCACTAGCTTTGTACACTAATACTACACACTACACCAGACGGTCGTCATATTATTAATAAGAGACAATCGATAGATTTTGTTCGAGCAGCATTTAAACTTTAGTGTAAAATAGTTTATTTTTTAAAATAGTTCATTTATTGCTTTTCAGAAACATATTAATTATACAGGGTGTAACGAAAAGGTGAAATAAAACTTTAAGGGGTTATTCTACGGCTAAATTACATCAACTTTTTCTATGGGACCAAAACGCGACCAGCTGGCATCAGTTTGTATGGAAACGTCAATTTTTTTTTGAGATTTGATGTTGGTCCCATAAAAAAGTTGATGTAATTGAGCCGTAGAATAACCCCTTAAGGTTTTATTTCACCTTTTCATTACACCCTGTATAGTGGTTGGAGTCTCCTTTTAAGCATTCGGAGGCTTGTATTAAACGGGTTACTTTCTCGTTTTTACCATTATTATTAGTGGTTTCGTCTTGTTCAGCGTAGGACGTCCACCTTGTAGGAGGACGTCCACTGCTGAACATAGGCCTCCCCCAGTGACTTCTAGATTGGCCGGTTGGAACCGGCCCGCATCCAGCGGCTTCCTGCAACCTTTACCCGGTCGTCTGTCCACCTTGTAGGTGGACGTCCTAACCTTTTTTTTAATTACGAAAAACGATTCATCATAAATAAATTAAGTTGATAAGAGATCCCTGAAGTCCCTGTTTAAAAATTGTCATCTCCAAAAACAACAGAAATATTTTTTGTAATTACATTATTAGAAACGTTTGTGAAACAATTGAATTCTAACATTAAGTTGCAACCCCGGCTCAAGAGACAATTCCGGAATATAAATTTATTTTCGCCACAGATATGCTTCACCAGGCCAAGCGCAATCGCAATGAATTTGTGTACATGGCTGGCTAGGGAGCCACAATTATGGTCCGTTTAGCGTTTCGTTTTGTATTCGCCGATTTTAGAACGCCACTTGGCGGCTAGATGATATCACGCTTTGCATTTTTGGGGAATTGCAACCGTTTTGGCGGTGTTATTGTGCCAAACGGTACCCTTTTGGTACTAGTTAAACTTTCATAATTTTGAAAAGATAGAAGCTGTTAGTATGTATTTGTCTTACCAAAACTAGCATAGTAGCATAGAAGCCGTCTTTATTGTAAATTGGTTTTCTCTTATTATTATTTTTCGAATTTTCAAAGATTTTTTTTGTTTATGTCAACATTTTTTATGTCATTATGAATAAAAACGCCAATGTGCGAATCGAAATTGGATTCGTTTCAGATCATCCTGTGGCTGAAATGATAATGACGATGAAACATTTATACCTACATATATTTGCAAACATTAATCTACTCGAAATCAACTATTACCTATGGTGAAATGGGCTAGTTTCCTAAAAAAAACTAATTAGTCCGTCAGTTGGATTAACAGAAAATATTTGACACGTATTTTTTCTTTTCTAAATCAAACAAAAAATGATGAAGATATAGCCCGTTAAAGTTCCGCGTAACGTCACGCCTTGTGACACTTTTTAGCAAGACGTGACGTCACGTGCTCCCTTTGATGCGCTTTATCTTCGTCATTTTTTGTTTGATTGACAAAAGACAAAATACGGGTCCAATATTTTTTGATAATTTAACTGACGGACTAAATAGAATAATCTTTTGTTAACCTAGGAAACTAGCCCATTCCAAAGCCTTATTAAGTTTAACGTTATATTTCCTAGGAAAATATTTTTGCTGGAAACAATTTTTAACTGCCTCTGGTGGGATTCGAAACCACGGCCTTTCGCTATCCGGGCGACTGCTCTCCCAACAGAGCTACTATTAGCATTATTGTAAATGCAAAAACAAATTTGTTTTATTTGTCAGTTTTTAATGTTTTTTTACATTCTAAATGGCAATCTGTGATGTAATTATAGCTAAATTGCTTCTCATGACGATTCAAATAAGTCCAAACACGGCTATGACACATTGTTTTATCACAGAGTTCCGGTGCTTACCTTCCGCCTTCTTCATCAGATCAGTTTGATGGTATCATTATCACCAGAATCATTTATTAAAATTTGATTTGTCGGCTATGGCAAGGCTTAACTGTCATAATGAAAATATCTTATCGCGTGGGTGGGGCGTGCGTACCTTACTCGTGGAAGGCTATTGTGGCCAACTATGGTCTCCTTCATCAGTTCCACCTCAGCAAATGATACTTTCTGAATGCAAATGCTTGATTTGTTGTTAAATATACTAAAATCGCTATATGTATACCTATAATATTTTAGGAGTTCCCTCAATTCCTCATAGATCCCATCATCAGAATTAAATTTTGATAAAAATGGGACCAATCTGAAGGTATACCCTTTCAATAGAAAAAAATTTTTTTTAAATCAGTTCATTAATGGCGGAGTTCTGAGGTAACAAACATTAAAAAAAAAAACATACAACCGAATTGAGAACCTCCTCCTTTTTTTGAAGTCGGTTATAAAATAAAAAAGTTTAAGTTTAACGTAACGTTATCAATCACAGTTTATCCGCATTAACAAAGAAATCTGAATAATTAACGTAGTCCGCAAACTGCGCCGCTACGAAAGTAAGATTAAATTTAATACAAGATATCTTTGCTATGACTTTGGCTCACAAACGGAATGTTTCTTGAATTATTTATTTGCACGAAAAAGTTTTTATTATGCCGTCTCGGTCAGGTGTGGTGCAAGTTAGAAGATAGAACCCCTCTCCAAAAAATATTGACTCAGGCATTGACTAAAAATAGAAAAATAATTATTGTCCTAAATAATTTTAGGGTCAAGGACCTCGTCACAGTGCCATATCACCGGCAACGCGCGCTGCATGAAGGAAGATAGTCTTCTGTCAGCCGACTAAATTTATGTTCTTTAAGACGTATCTTCTTCTTCATCTATACGGTCAATCCCGGTTGCGTCCAAAGCGATTGCTTTGGAGCCCAGGGTCCCTTCTTTAGGACGTATAAACCTGCTAAATTTGAACAACCATATTTGTCAAACCTTAAAAAAATATAGATAGGAATTTTAATTAATAAGGTTCATACCCAAATGAACGAAACGTTTTCGTAGTAGGCATTCTGGTCTCATAAATAAGGTCAAAGTCACGCAACTTGTTAAGAGGCCGTCCTAGAAATCGTCGTATTTCCGTACATTTTGCTCTCTGATTGTAAAGACGTGAATATTAATTGAAACAAAATAACACATGATTTTTAAAGATTAGTTTTTATTCTTGCATGTAGCGCAAATGGATTTTTCATATCATTTCAAAAATAAAGATAAATTACCAAAAGACCTATCCATATTTCGGAAAAATGACTTCGAGTTACGTTTGATCATCAGTTTTCAAGAGACTATAAGTTATCGTGACAATTAGATTTTAACATTGGATTGAAGATATGGTCTACTTGCACATAGGTTGAATACTTTTTTTTTTACTTTCTTACAAAATATAGCAGAAAAAAATGCTGAAATAACATAAAATTTTAGAAATTTCCATTTAAATATTATTTACTTTTCTATCGTTAACTTTAACTATATTATGAGATTTAAACACTACACAATAATCTTCAGGTATACCTTTAAAATAACTTTTTTTTTTTTATGTAATAAACAAAAAATTCAGTAGTAAACTTAAGTCAAAATTAACTATAAAATCAAGCGCGCAAAACTGATCGTTTTTCAAACCTAGGTAGGACGTCCAGTACCTAATAAATTATCAATATTATCTTGCAACATTGTTGACGCTTTATCCCGCATCATAGACGCACAAAAGCATAGAACTGTATTTCAATTTTGCACTGAAAAAAGATGCACGGCCTCTTAAGGAGAGAGCTATTCTTGGCGTGCTTTTAATAATAAATTCGTTTCACAACTACACCGATTATTTAGCCACAAACTAAGCAAAGCTTTGTACTATGGCGACTAGATAATTGTGCTCATTTTTATTTTATTTATTTATGACAACCAACAAAATACTTACTTAGTATACTTAAAATCTGTATTCAATAATTACCTTTTGTAGATCTTTTGAAAATTACGTCGAGAAAACAAGTATTTAATCTTTACTGTAACGTTGAGGTCAAACACACCAGCGAAAACAATTTCAATATCATTTTACGATTGGAAGTTAGACGCATTTTTATCATCGAATCCTATCATATTGTACTATTACAATAGTGCCATCGATTTGTGATTTCCGTCGAGCACTATCGTAAGGCTACTTTGCGTGACGAATGTATAAATGTTTATTTCGGTAAAGTACATTTTTTCTATTTTCTCTTATTAAGACAACTATATAAAAATAATTGATTGGAAATATACGGGGGAAAAAATCCCCGTTTTTTGGTAAAAGAATGGCCTTTAAAGGTTTAATAATGCTCGAGATATTTTTAAAAAACAGTTTTTGACGTTTCCTGTAAAATTTGAATTTTCCTATTACCATAGTGTTCGCCGGGGACAGCGACATAATTTTCACACATATAAACGGACGTAAACTTACATTGCAAAGGTTATATATCACACAAACATATGCTCTTTGCAAGATTCGAACCCGCAACCGCTGGTTCTGCAGTCAGGAGCGCTAGACCAGACGGTGGTCTGGTTGGCGAGATAAGGATATCTGGAAGAAAATCCAAGTCCCTGCACATAGCTCTATGAATTGCAAAGATGAAGTGGCAATAGGCAGGCCACATCGGTCGCAGAGTTCTCTACCGTTAGAAAAGAATCAAATGGTTCTCGAGTGGCGACCACTAACTGAAAGACGCAGTGTGGGCAGGCCTCCTACGGTCGACTGATGACCAGGTCAAAGTTACTAAAAGCCGGAGCATGCAAACGACCCAGAGCCGCTTGCTATGGCATTCTATTGAGAAGGCCTATGCCCATCAGTGGACTTCCAAGGGCTGATGATGATGATGAGAAATCAAAAAGTCTACGTCAAAATTCTCCTTCAAGAAGGCTCTGCGCAAGCATTTTTGGATTAACTCTTTTCTCTTTTCCATGATTCTCGCTGGCATGAGATCGGTGTATAATTATATTATGTTTATGTGTGTATGTATATATATACCGTATATAGCTATCTATGTATGTATCTAGTATGTACAACTGTATAAATTCATCTAGTTTATTTTGTATGATTTAGTTTAACACAATTTGTTTTTTTGTTGCACCGCCTATACCATCTCTGTATGGCCCCATGGTTGACTAGTAGAGAATGCTTTTGGCATTAAGTTCGCCATTTGTACAACTTTTTTTTAAATGTCTGTGCAATAAAGTTTAAATAAATAAATTGAAGTGTAAAAAGTTGGTTCGTGTATTAGTTCCCTATAGGGAACCAAAATATATCATCGTCAGTAACTTGGGCCACGCACCGAACTTGGAAACTGGAACATTGTATTCATTCCCGCGATGCGTGATTTCTTATTGACGAGCGAGTGGTGTGTGTAACGTTCGGTCGCGGGCGCCGCCAATGCGTCTGCGGCGTGATGTAGCGCGCCTGATACAATCAGCGACATTTATGATAGTTCGTCTGAGTAGAATGGGTGGCGAAACGGTTGATTTTTAGGAGCGCTCACGTATCTCATGGGATGCAGAAATTTTCTTGCTACTAGCTTCAGATGCTTTAACTTTGTTGGATCTTTACTTTTGTGACAAACAAAATTTGGTTTTTATTAGGGTTACCCAAATAGTTCTAACATTCTTCTATTAACACATCTATTGCCGTTCACTTAATATTGCGTGATGCGGTCTGTAACGCCATTGCGTTATCATCATAGCTGATCATGCGATATCGCGTGGTAAATATTTACTGTATATAAAACCTACTTTGATGATAATTAAACTAAAGTCACACATATATTAGTAATGCACAGTAAAAATAAAATATTATTAAAAAAAATAAAACCGACTTCAAAACACTGAAATGTTTATGAAGTGTTTTGAAGTCGGTTTTATTTTTTTTAATAAAATTTACTTATTTCATCTATTTTTAGTGATAAATCCTAATCTAACTGCTGAACACCGATTTCATCCCCTATTTTCCTACCCTTAGGGGTGATTTTTATTTTTCAAACTTTTATCATAGCTTTTTTGAAGTATAAGCTATTCAATAAAACAAAAATCATCAAAATCGGCTCATATTTGTCGAAGATAGGTAACAAGAACCACAACCAAAATATTATCTGGGTATATATTTGTTGATTTTCTCAAAAAGTACTAAATCAATTTCGATAAAATTTATATGGGACCACCTCTGAAGTATGATCTACCAAACAAAAAAAGAATCATTAAAATCGATTCATAATTGGCGGAGTAATCGCGTAACAAACATACAAAAAAAAAAAAAAAAAACATACAGTCGAATTGAGAACCTCCTCCTTTTTTGAAGTCGGTTGAAAATAAAAATGATTGCTTGGCCACCTAACGAAATCCAACTTCTCAGCCTGGCAATCAACGTGTTAAGAAGACTACGCTGTCTACTATTGCTTAAATTAATACTACTCTAAACTTGTGTTGCGTTATGTTAGGTAATCTTCTATATACATATATGTCGCAGCATCAGCACGGTGCTGCCCCCTATAATGCCGGAAGTTATTATTTTTAAGCATAATCGGAAACGTCAAGTGGTTGACATTGATACTTGGGTGAGGTCGATGCCGCGCTGTCAGCTGTCAGTGTAACGTTTCATTTGGGCGGGAAACAGAAATGACAATTAAACGTCTCTTGGGCAGTTGGGCAATCTGTTTCTGGCTGCGATAGTGGACGGATGTGCCTAGTTGGACACGGGGTATCGAACTTGCCGCGTTACCGATTTAAATCCTTTTCCATCTTTTCGATCTTTGATTATTTTACTACTATTGTTAGTTCTTTGTTTAAATACACGCAAGTGATTATTCGAAAGACTATTATTTCGTGCCACCGACAATGTCTGACCCTCCTGATAACGAAATTTCCGATCACCCTCCGTTATATAAAAATGAATTGCTGTTCGTTTGTCTCGCTAAAACTCGAGAATGGCTGGACTGATTTGGCTAATTTTGATCTCGAAATATTTGTGGAAGTTTTAAAGGTAGGAAGGTTTAAAAGGTAAGAAAATATAAAGGAATTGCAAGGAAAGTAACAGAAACAGCTATTTTATTTTCTCATACAAACTGTTTGCATTGTCAACTGTCAAACCAGATGGTTCAGTAATTATACAGATAAATTCAGTCAGTTTTTGTTGGCGGTACGAAGTTCGCCGGGTCAGCTAATCTCCAATAAAACTCAGGTCTAGTATCTTCAGCTATGTAATCCGGCAGAGCTTCCGCCTTATCAGTTGCTCGTTACAAAAATATGATCGTCTGATTTAAAGCAGCTAGTTTTATACGGCCCGAACGAAAACAGTTTACAATATCTTAAATAGGAAATCGTTTATAAATCCCATCTTATTTAAACACTTCGGGAAAGTTACTTTATATTTTATAAATAGGTAAACGATACGAAAATACAATTTAAATTATTGTTTTCATTGTTGTACGGACAACGGCAAGTCAAGCTACCCGAAAAGTTAAAGGTCACTGAATTGATTTTCAACTTTATGTCCAACATGACGTAGAGATCAATATCAACTGAGAAAATTTGACGTATTGTGGTAAGTTGACGTGCTGTTGTCTGTACATTTACAAAATTATTTGGATTATAATAACCTGTGAAATAGAATTATTTAGATCTAGAGATAAACCAAAGGTCAAGTGGCGCCAGTTCCGGTGACGATAAAATTAAAGTATGATTTATATTACTTAACGCTCAATAAAATCAAATAGCCATTTAACTACATATGAAGTAATTAAATAATTATTTATCAAGCTCTCTATAATATATAGCATCTATTTCCTAATTATATCTCTAAAATTAATAATGGGGTTTATAATAATATTGTGGGATGTGACGTAGGCTATGGACGGGCGTCCTTCGATAACACTTGTTTTGTTTTTTTCTGTTTAGCTTAAGTCTGTTATTGGCCCAACGGCCATTGCAAAAAAAATTTGGTCCGACGTACTAAGACCTATCATAATCTACGGTTAGCGTTATTTTGTAGTTTTTCGACTTATGATTTGTTTTCCATGTTTTTTTTTTCAAAATTTATTTTTAGGGTTCCGTAGCCAAATGGCAAAAAACGGAATCCATCAATTCGTCATGTCTGTCTGTCTGTCTGTCCGTGCGTATGTCACATCCACTTTTTTCCGAAACTATAAGAACTATCCTGTTTAAACTTGGTAAGTAGATGTATTCTGTAAACCGCATTAAGATTTTCACAAAAAAATTGAAAAAAAACAAAAAATATTGGGGGTTCCCCGTACGGGGGTGTTCAATTTTTTTTATCAAACCCATACGTGTGGGGTTTTTATGGATAGGTCTTCAAAAATGATATTGAGGTTTCTAAGATTATTTTTTCTTAAACTGAATAGTTTGCCTTGAATACGTATTTATAACACCTGTGTAACATTATAGAACTGAAACTCAATTTTTTTTATCAAACCCATACGTGTGGGGTTTTTATGGATAGGTCTTCAAAAATGATATTGAGGTTTCTAAGATTATTTTTTCCTAAACTGAATAGTTTGCCTTGAATAGGTATTTATAACACCTGTGTAACATTATAGAATGCAATAAATATATTGAATTGATTAGTTGCAGTGATGACATATGGAACTGAAACGTGGCCTCTCACTATCGGCCTTATAAGAAAGCTCAAGGTCGCACAGCGAGCTATGGAAAGGGCTATGCTTGGTGTTTCCTTGCGAGATCGAATCAGAAATGAGGAGATCTGTAAACGAACAAAAGTCGCTGACATAGCCCAACGGATTAGCAAGCTGAAGTGGCAGTGGGCGGGGCACATAGCACGTAGAACTGACGGCCGATGGGGCAGAAAGGTTCTAGAATGGAGGCCGCGTACCGGCAAGCGCAGCGTAGGACGTCCACTCACAAGGTGGTCAGACGACCTGGTAAGGGTCGCAGGAAGACGCTGGATGCAGGCCGCTTCCAACCGGCCAATCTGGAAGTCAATGGGAGAGGCCTATGTTCAGCAGTGGATGTCCTATGGCTGAAATGATGATGATGATGATGAATAGTTTGAGCGAGTAACCCCCAATGTAACTTCTAAAATAAGAAAATGATAAAACAAAAATAAATAATGATGTACATTACCATGCAAACTTCCACCGAAAATTGGTTTGAACAAGATCTAGTAAGTAGTTTTTTTTTAATACATCATAAATCGTAAACCGCAATTTACCTTTTGTAATGTTATGGATTTCTTTTTGTAATGAAAATACCATAACTATGAATCGATTGTCGTGATGGGTAAACTTTTCCTTTAATTGGTACCTACAGGTTTGTATGGAACCCTCGGTGCGCGAGTCCGACTCGCACTTGGCCGATTTTTTAATTTTTTTTATTTACGTAGTTCCTTGTTTGTTATTTTGATAGCTATGAAGTAAAGGTTCCTTTTCTCATTAAAAAATGCCATCTTGATTTTGACACACGTACTCGTATCTACAATAAATAGCCAAAAGTTAAAATTTGTCGTTTCAGACGACTAGAATCCTAATTTTCAAAACATCAATGGCTGTCTGGATAAGATCACTTAAAACGTTATCGCTTTGACCACCTAACCGCCACCTGATTGTGCAGCTTAAAATGCATTTACATATTTTCATTGCCATCTAATGTGAAATAAACAGTAATCTAAATTTCAACCACCAAAACATTTACTGTCAAAGTTTTTAGGTAAAAATTACAATAAAATTCCTAACTGTTCCAAAATAAACATTTCACTTATCCGCTATTTACCGTCAAACTCAAAAAACGCATGGGATTAAGCTAGTTAAAACCCGGCACGCGTTCCTGGCCCACGAGTGTAATTGGAGGATAAAACTCTGGATTTCATATCGCACACCAGTATTTTGTACTAAGCGTTAGTTACACCGAGTTGTGCAGAATTTTCTGGATTTTTTAGCGGACGAAAGTTATTTTGGACACTAATAAAATCTTTGTAGAAATATAAATAATAAATAAATTGTTTTCACAATCACACTAATAATCTAGCCCCAAACTAAGCAAAGCTTGTACTATGGCTACTAGATAGCGGTGCAAAACATACTTAAATACGTTTGTAAACATTCATGACTTAGGTACAAATGCTTGTAGGTACTCATAACACAAACATTGCTCCTTGCGGGATTGGAACCCGCAGCCGGCTTTGTAGTTCGGAGCGCGAACCAGTACACCAGACGGGCGTGAAATAATGGTAGTAGGTAATCTATTGTACAATAATCACACCAATTATCTAGATTGAATCTAACATAGATTCTCTCTAAATCACTAACAGGCAGGGGATATCAGCTATTGGTTCCAAAGTTAAGATTGGTTAATTCTAGAGGCTGTTTTAAGTATGCATTGGCAAAGATATGGAATGATCTACTACCAACTATTCGTTCTGCGCTGGAACTCTTGCTTCCAACGTTCAAGAAAAGATGTCGCAATTGGCTGCTGCACGAACAGTCATTAGCACTAGCTAATTTGTCATTTTCCACCACTGCTACAAAACCTGTGTTAAGTTAGATATAAGTGTAGATTTTTATGTTTTCACAGTTGAATTTGTTTGGCTAAACTTCTAAAAGGCTTTGGCAGAATAACAGAGTTTGCAGATCTCCTACAATCACTGAGTTATATACCATTTTGTCTTAGAGCATTAAGTTTTATACTATCCTGTTGTATCTGTAATCTGCTTTCATACAAAAAAATAAAATAAAAATTTTCGTATTCTGAATTGACCAAAACCGGAACCTTCAATGTGTGTCACAAATAAGAGAAGCAAATAAGAGCATGATATACCTAAAGTATGTTTTGACATAAACAGAGTAAGAATGTTTCATAATTTTTGTTACATTTCGTAGTATAAGAGTGAATTTAGTTTTATTTTTCATTACAACTCTGTGTAATACAGTGATTCAAAAACATGGTGCATAAAATTGGCCCTATACACACTCTCGGCTCAAACAGCGCAATCAGAGGCCGTGTACTTTCGCCTTTTCACGCGAGGGTGTGCGCTGCTCTACTTACTGCGTTAGCCATTAAGGTTTTACCAATGCTTAGATTTTTGCGTACTAAACTAAAGGTTTAGAAGAACTTATTGTTTTCTCAAAAACTACTGACTGCTGGTAGAAACGTGTTTTTGCCATTTCATAGGTACAGTCAACGGAAGGAAAGTCGGCAGGCAGATTTACAACTTTAAATCCGAGACGTAAAGGTCAATATCAATTGAAAAAAATTGACGTTTTGTAGTAAGTTGTAGAGCTGTTGGCTGTACAATGGCAAACTTAATCAACCGGTATGGCTTTATCCGTTACCATCAAAGCGGTCTCATGAGACCGCAGAACAATGGAATTTCTATTGTGGCTCGTTTACTAATTTCTGACTTACAGACATCTAATGTTTTATTAAGAGCTATCTTTTAATCAATTTTCTTTCGAGTGAAGTATTGACATTGTTTTGGTCTTGACTGTGGTCAAAGTTTTTGAAAATCTTCATAAGCAATCAAGTGTACATATCAGTTACCAAAAGTCAGGTTAAAATAATAATTGTACCTACTAGATCGTAATTTTAAAGACGAAATGATTTAATTATTTCTATTAAATTCAAATCGACCTCTATGCTATTTTAGTATATAAGTTAAATTAAATATAAAATTAATTATGTGTTGCTGAATATATGTAATTTGGGATCATAGTTGGATATTTTTTATTTTTGGGCACAAATTGGTTTCATGCTTTAAGGGTTCCAGCAAATAACGAAGACTTTTAAACACAGGACAGTGTCGGGTTAAATGGGTACCTAGTGCCTTTGATACTAGAATCATCCATGTGATGATTAGTAACAACAACTAGTACAGTAAGGCTCATCTATGATTTCAAAATGATGAGGGTAGTGTTTTTAATATCTATGTTCAGTAAGAATTTAAGTGTTTTCGAAAGTCACGCTACAGTGTTTTCTAAATTTCTTTGTCTTTAATCGAGTGGCACCATTTTGTTATCTCGGAATACGCTAGCTGTCAAGCACATATCGTGCGACTTATAGCGAGAGACGGATAGTTGGACGGCCTTATAGATGTAGCCTGCTAAGACAAACCGAGTTTTCGCTTACTGAGCACCGTCTAATTGTGTCAAAAATTTCAATCAAATCTGTCAACCGTTATGGGTTAATAAAATAAAAGAAATAAAATAATCAAAACTTTTATCACAACCGTTTTCAATTCCAAATTCTCGCTGCGGCATATAAATAGTATTGCATTGAATGCTTAATCAGGCAAATACCACAACAGTGAATTAAAAACCGCTCGCTCGCTTATTAGTTTCACGTTACTGCAAAGCTAGGTAATATTCGAAAAACATGACAATTTAACGCTATTGTTGTAAACACCGCAAATATTTACACAAACACATGCTCAGAGATATAATTAACTTTATGATGTTGTTATAAATAAGTATTATATTTATGAATTACTAGTTAACCTGCTGGTATTTGCCTGTGGTTATGGCAGTGGCCGTGTGGGGACGGCCGTAAAGAATACACTTTTCCACCGCTAACAGGAGGCGTGTCGTAAGAGGCGACTGATTCCGGTAGCATGAGACGGGCAGCAGCGTCTGCGTGTGAGATACTATAAAAACTGCGCTCACCAACCCGCCTGCTAAGCGTGGCGAGGAGGCTTATGTTCAGCAGTGAACGCCCTACGGCTGGAATGGAATGGTATGGCAGCGTAGAAACTGGTTTACCTCTGAATAGCTTCAATTTGCATGTCTATATTAAAGGTACTAACTATTTTTAGTATCTTTCTTTATAGAGATTACATAATAGGACTAAAACAGAATTCGCAATTAAACAATTATTTTCATAAGTAAATTTTATTTAAAAAAATAAAAACGACTTCAAAACACTAAAATGCTAAAAATAATCCTAACACTTAAGTACCTAATCAGTTACTTTTGGAGTCGGTGACAGCCGATGAGAGATTCAATGTTTTTGTTTGCACCGACTCCAAAAGTAACTTTTTTTTATAAAATTTACTTATTTCATCTATTTTTAGTGATAAATCCTAATCTAACTGCTGAACACCGATTTCATCCCCTATTTTCCTACCCTTAGGGATGATTTTTATTTTGCAAACTTTTATAATAGCATCTTTGAAGTATAAGCTATTCAATAAAACAAAAATCATCAAAATAACCAAAATATTATCTGGGTATATATTTGTTGATTTTCTCAAAAAGTTCTAAATCAATTTCGATAAAATTTATATGGGACCACCTCTGAAGTATGATCTACCAAACAAAAAAAGAATCATTAAAATCGATTCATAATTGGCGGAGTAATCGCGTAACATACTTACAAAAAAAAAAACATACAGTCGAATTGAGTACCTCCTCCTTTTTTGAAGTTATAAAAGTTATAAAAACTACGCTTGCCAACTCATCTTACAAGCGTGGCGAGTAATGGGGATCCCTCCCAAATGATAAGCACAGAAAGGACCAGGAACCTAGTCTCCGGTGGTCCCTCTGTTCTTTTTTTTGTTGTGGGGAGGCCTATGTTCAGCAGTGGGCGTCCTACGGCTGAAATGATGATGATGATGACATCCGATTTACTTTTGACGACCGTCTGGTTTAGTGATTCGCGCTCCGGACTACAAGCCAGGGGTTGCGGGTTCGAATCGCGCAAGGGGAAAATGTATGTGTGATGAGCACATTTGTACCTAAGTTATGGATGTATGGGGGGTGAAAGGAACAGGGTGTCAAGTTCCTCATCCCCCATTGAAAAGGGAGGATCCTCCGACCAGACGGGTGTTGTGTCTGGTGGGCTACTGCCCGACGGTTGTTTGTCGGGTTCTTGTATATATGGTTCATTCGCTCCGATAACTTTAATATCGCGATGTAGGATACGTCAGTTTTATATGTGGCGAGATAGATGTCGCTACAGATGTTTATAAAAGTATTTAAGTATGTTTATCCGTTATCTAGTTGCCTAAGCTTTGCTTAATTTGAATGATTGGTGTGATTGTAGAAAGTTTATTATTTAATTATTTGCGGCCAAGTGATTGTCGGCCCCACGCAATGTACGAGTAATCCGTGTTTACCGTCACTATGTCCGGTATTTGCTTCGGACATAATTAACAACATCATCTAAGTATTTTCTTCTCCAAGAAGATTTTACAAGTTAACACGGTAACATATCTGGCTTGAAAAATTTTGCTTTTAACTATGTTATATGTAGGTACTACTGTCTTGAATTTTTCACATTTCGAAAGCAACAATTTCGATGGCAGAGATAGGGAAAAAATACTTTACGATAGCAAAAAATTTCAATCCCTGAATCGAAAATTGATATTTGCATACCTACAATATTTTTAAACAACCTATTCAACGAAACCCTACACCATGCGATAGACGATTTAAAAATCATCCCCATTGTATGTATAGAGGAATCATAAAATATTTTTTTCGAGATTTTGATCTAAAACTTTGTCGACGTGATTAATATGTTTACACTTTCATAAATGTTATTTATGCAAACAATTCAATTCAATCATTTATTTTATAACACATACTAGTTTTACCGTGCCGTGTGCCGTGTGGGGACGACCGTAAAGAATACGCTTCCTCACCGCCAACAGGAGGCGTGTCGTAAGAGGCGACTAATTCCTGTAGCACAAGACGGGCAGCAGCGTCTTCGTGCGAAATCTTATAAAAAACTGCGCTCGCCAACCCGCCTGCCAAGCGTGGCGAGTATTGGCAATCCCCCCTGATGATAAGTCATTAGGGGAGGCCTTTGTTCAGCAGTGGACGTCCTGTGGCTGAAATTATGATGATGATACTAGTTTTACAGGTAAGACCAGTAAGAGCATTCGGCCGGATAGTAGAAGGCCGTAGATTCAATTCCTACCCAAAGCAGTAATTCTTTCAAGAGAAACATTATCTTCTTTATAATATCTTAGAGTAAAAACTATATTTATATATGGTACATCGAAGACTTTTTACTACAAGATACAAGCAGAGTTGATCCACCACAGTCCAACTCTCACTGCAAGCTTCAAAGTTAAAGTCGAGTACCGAGTTTCGATCCAGCAAATCCAGTTTTCACCGTAGATTTGTTGGATTGAAACTAACAAGCCGAATGGACGAGCACTTCTGTTTCCGCTCAGCGCAAGACGTGTCGCGACTAGCTACATAAACAATATAACGACATCCACCGTTTCCGACGATATTGGAAATAGGAAGTAATAGTGCAGTAACTCATGTTCGTACATTTCTGAGAACTGAAGATATGACGAAAATAAGTATGGTGCTATATGAATGCGCCACGAGCGCTTGTTGTTTTTCTTTTTGTATACTATTCTCTTGTATCTGTAATCTGCTTTGAGACAAATAAATACATTCTTAATCTTATTCTTATATTTCGTTTTGTAGAGCTGATATCACATTTTCTTTTTACATCGCCCCGGATGCGTGCTCTGGCCGCTTGCTTTATCAAGTCTTTTAGTACGTATAGCTTATTAATATCTTGCATTATATTAAGAAAGCATAGCACGTAGAACTAACGGCCGGTAGGGTACAAAGGTTCTAAAATGGAGACTACTATCCCACAAGCGCAGCGTAGGATGTCCACCCACAAGGTGGACAGACGACCTGGTAACGATTGCTGGAAGACACTGGATGCAGACCGCTTCCAACCAGCGAATCTGAAAGTCAATGCCTTCCTTAGCAGTAGACGTCCTATGGCTGAAATGATGATAATGATGATGACATCAATAAAAATAGAATCGCAAGTCATACAGGACACTTAAAATGCCCTGATTTTGTTACGGGCATAATTATGCAATAAATAAAAAAATAAACATAGGTGCTACATGCGGTCAGCCACAGTGTAAATGTCTTGCTTATTTTCGTACTTAGAAGCTATTTATAAATCGACCTGGCTTGACTACGCCCTCTAGTGCCTAATATACTCACACTCTAGCTGTCTACTTAAAATATATTAAGTACCTTTATCTGAATGCATGACCAAAAAATAAAATTACCTAAGTGTGGTAAAAATAAACATAGCTGACAAATGCGTAGAATAACTTATTTTGAATAACTTAAACAATATTTGCCAACCTACTGCTCGTTTACAGCTACTGTGTACCAAACGTTTGTTTTTTGCTTTGTTTATAATAGACGGGGTTCGAAGTCGGGCAAGTTTTGCACCCCCCTCCCCCCACGTCTGTGATTTATACAAGAACTTGGCTGGCTTGTTCAAACTTGTGATATCTGTGCTCGATAGAGTTTGTCATCTAATACGGGGCTTAGAAGGAACTGAAGGGTTAGGTTATAGTGATGTTGTTATGTCTGGTTTTTATGATGATTAGACATGATAGGTGACTTAACTGATTTTTACATTACTTTCTGTGACCTGTCATAAGTCTGACGGTTCAAGTATTTTAAATTGTTTGACAACATGGACGAACCAACCCAATTGGCGTAGTGGCGCAATAATTTGCCATGAACGGAATAGGTCCTGTGTTCTATTCCCTGTTTGAGTCAAACGGTTTTTTTAAACTGGCTCGGATCTGGGTGTGCTGGTTGACACCCCATTACAAAATTCATTGTTTGGTCCCTCGTAACACAAGGATGATAGTTTCTTACTTGAATACCATAACAATTAGTGTGTCATCTGATGCATCTTAATATATCTCTTCCCTTTCTTTAATGGTTGTCCTCTACCTAAAGGTTGTCTGGAAGAGATCGCTATTAGCGATAAGACCGCCTAAATTGTACATCTTTCTGTAAAAATCATGTGTATTTTACTTGTATGGTGTGCAATAAAGAGTATTTATATATCTATCTATATCATCATTTTAGCCATAGGACGTCCACTGCTGAACAAAGGCCTCCCCTGATGACTTATCATCAGGGGGGATTGCCAATACACGCCACGCTTGGCAGGCGGGTTGGCGAGCGCAGTTTTTATAAGATTTCGCTCGAAGACGCTGCTGCCTGTTTCGTACTACAGGAATTAGTCACCTCTTACGACAGGCCTCCTGTTGGCGGTGGGGAAGTGTTTTCTTTACAGCCGTCGCCACACGGCATATATATTTATTTAAATACATTTTAATGTATTGAATTTCCTGACTACATTTATCATCGTAGTTACAAAAACCATGGTAAATTACATTAATGTTGACATATAAAATAAATAAAAAGAAAAATAGATATTGTATTTCGTTTACAATCATTAAAAGGTAAAGGAATCAACTATACCTATACTTCATTTTTTTGTTGCAATACAGGATTCTAGTAATACTTATCCAATGGTCCAATATTACTACTAAATTGAGTGTCGCATTCCCATTACGGCTTTAAAAATCTATTTCGAAGACAATACAACTGTTAACATCAGCCATGCGGACGATGCCAATCTAATCAGCCGTGTGTTTGGTATAAGGTATAGTTTTTAGTAGGCTACATATTCAAGCAACTCAGTGATAAATAGGATCCTTAAACTTTACAATAAATTGAATAAATATTGTTCATTGTTGTAAATTACTAACATAGTTTTAAGTAAATTGTTACTAACCAAGTGGGTTAATTTGCCTGAAATATAAGATTTTTATTTTTATTTATTTATTTTTAATAAAAAATTTAGCACAACAGATCCTTTTATAGGAACTAAGGAACAAAAAATGTTTTTTTTTTTTTAAAAAGAATTAGCCCCTAGGGGGTTGTTGATATTTTAAACATAAGGTATACATACCTATGTAAAGACAGATTTGACATAGGTATGTATACCTTTTTGATATTCTGCATTATGATGTATGATTTACTGTTTTTAACCGACTTCAAAAAAGGAGGAGGTTCTCAATTCTGCGGAATCTTTTTTTTTATGTATGTTCAGCGAACATTCGTTACTACGTTGACCGATTTGGATAATTTTTTTTTTTTTTGTTTGATGGACATACTTTCAGAATCGTCCCATATAAATTTGGTAAAATTCTGATGATGGGATCTATAAGAAAATCATCAAAAATTGCATGAACTCCGTACCACGCCAACTGATTTTAGTATCTATCTTACCTAATATATTTTCCAAATGTAGACCGATTTGAAGATTCTTTTTTTAATTAATAGCTTATACTTCAAAGATACTATAATAAAACATTTTCGGAAAAAATTTCACCCCTAAGGGTGGAAAAATAGGAAATTAAACCGGTGTTCAGCAGCTAAATTAAGTTTGAACTCGTAAGATTTGTTTTAATTATCATTTATCACTAAAATAGATGAAAAGGATTTATCACTAAAGTCGGTGCCAGTCGATGAGAGATTCTATGTTTTCGTTTGCACCGACTCCAAATGTAACTGATTAGGTACTTATGTGTTAAAATAATTTTTAGTTTTAGTTTTTTGAAGTCGGTTTTTATTTTTTTTATAATGTCTCTTCGCTTATAACTTAAACCACATCTCTGGTTGCTTTGGACGCCCTCCAAGTGCTTACTAGAGGCTACCTCAGAGGTTAAACGTAAAGAAAATTGCTGTATACTTTAGTGATTGCAACTGCGCTGGTATAAAATAAGCAGCATCTACCCCGGCCGGTATTATGGGCAAATAAAATACATGTTATCGGTCCAATACGGGTGTTATTACAGAAACTGGAATAGCTTTAGGTCGACAAACTGAAATGACCTTTTGGAATTATTTCCCCAGTCGTATTCTCTAAACTAAACAAACACTAGAAACATACATAAGCTAAGAAAGCTGTCGAACACTGGTTAGCAAACTTGGACTACCAGCAAACAGAAGACCTTCTGAACCATACTTAGGCGTCACACACACACACACACACACACACACACACACACACACACACACACACACACACACACACACACACACACACACACACACACACACACACACACACACACACACACACACACACACACACACACACACACACACACACACACACACACACACACACACACACACACACACACACACACACACACACACACACACACACACACACACACACACACACACACACACACACACACACACACACACACACACACACACACACACACACACACACACACACACACACACACACACACACACACCTTCACATTTTTATTTTGTTATTATATAATTTTGTTCTGTTTAAATTTTCAAATTAATAAAATCAAAACTCAAAATTAATTTAGTGAGTAAGCACCTCGAGCAGTGTCGCCATATTGTAACTTTTAATTATGTAAACCTAGCCTGACTACTGCGATTCAAGCAATATGCTTAGTGCAGCCGTCGCCGTATATCGTAAGACTTTTGTATATTTTACTGGAAATAAAGATTTTATTATTATTATTATTATACGATAAATATACTTGACATGTAAAGTATAGACGACCCTAAATCCTAAATATTCACTGACATTTGTAATTTTATTAAACTTATTGAATAATTGCATTAAGCTTGTCTTGTTATTAAAATCCGTTGCCAAATGTTACTATAAAATGAATTATTAAAATTTGCATGCTATGTTCTATGGCTAACTAGGTCTAAAGCTACATTACCTGCATTAAAAGAATATTATAACAACCCTGTTTATGGCAAATAAAGAATTTGAATTGGAATTGGAATTTAAATAGTTAAGACATTTAGTAACTATGGTTACTATATCTATCTATCTGTCGCCATCTCTGAGGTCCCGGATTCGAATCACAGTTGGGTCAATGTAGAATGAGAATGTACATGATGTTGTCTAATATTATTATACTTTTTAGATACTGTTTAACGTTTTATACCGAACCTAGTCGACATGTGCGGCAAGACTAGTTATTACATTTGAGAGGATTGCCATTAAACCTCTAGGAGGACCAAACAATCTTGGACCATGGCTACACATCAAGTGATAATTAAATACGCAAGTAGAGAGTGGCATAAGTTAGATTAGATTCCAAAATTTTCGTGCTGACATTCTACCTCACCACAGATATAAGCATAGACTCCGACCTCTGACCTATCAACGCTGTCTCACGTTTCATCATTAACAGCCCACGCCAGTCCACTGTTGGACATAGGCTTCTCCAAATGCACGCTGCTGCGCCCGATCCTCGGCTATTCTGTTCCATCCACTGCCAGCAGCCTTGCGTATATCATCGCTCCACCTTGTCGGAGGGCGCCTCACGCTGCGCTTGCCTACTCGCAGTCTCCATTCAAGAACACGTCTCACGTCACGTCCGATGGGGTATCGGTTATCGGTTCTGCGGCAAATGTGACCAGCCCACTGCCACTTCAGTTCGCTTATTCTTTTAGTTTTATCGATTTATCAATGCGTCTCACGTTTTGTACCTATATAATAATTTAGGTTTATACTAAATCCGACTGATATTAAAGTTCTGGAAGCAGAAAACATTTTTAGAAAAGGGCATTATTTACTTAAAACAAATGGTCTTAAAAATTTGTAATAATTTTTATGCAATAAACTACTTTTAGGTTAGCATAGATAGATAAAAAGATTACTATTTACACCATACAAAGAAGTTACAATTTGGGTTTACAGAAATTTGCACAATTTAGGCGGTAATTTAGCACAATTAATTAAAATTTGATTCTTAGATATTTTTCAATATTCCCTTTCCATAGATTATATTTTATTAACAATGATTAACTATTTATAATAAATCATTTCCATTATATGGCCAGCAGTATACACGCTCTTTAAAACCGAGAATACTTATCTCTTTTTGAAATATCATTTTTGTTTCTGTAAATGTTTCCCCTAATAAAGGGTAATAGTGTAATTTTTAACACGCCAATTTTAAAAGCTTGTTGTATTTAATACGTATGCCTTTCTTTTCAGATCAAAGAAAGTAATATTCGGTCAAATCGATACGAAAGCCTTACAATTTTCTTTTAACTCACTCTATTTGACAAGAATGTTTCGTACAAAATGTGGGTAGTTTAATGTTTGACACATTTATACAAACTGGCTGTTTTTATTTGTTCTGGTTGTTGTTTTGATTAATAGAACAAAAAACGGGAAACAGGATCACTATTTAATTATTGTCTGTAAGTATCATTTTTTTATTAACAATTTTTTTTATTTTTTTTTTATATACAGGCAAAACTATTGCTTAGTTTAGGTACCAACTTTACAATTATTAGATTAAACTAAATTACTTAAGTTTCATGTATTTATGCTAAGTTTTTACAGAGAAATAAATTTATCTTATCTTATCTTATTAAAGATTTGTTCATTATTTAATTCTTGAGTAAGTGAGTTCTGACACAGAAGTTTGAGTTTTTGTTTGTACAAAGTAATAGTTTTTAATGCTTCATCATCATTATTTCAGCCATGGACGTTTCATCATTAACAGCCCACGCCAGTCATCTGCTGAACACAGGCCTCTCCCAATGACTTTCATTGCCACGCTTGGCAGGCGGGTTGGCGAACGCAATTTTTTATAACATTTCGCACGCAGACGCTGCTGCCCGTCTCGTGCTACACAGGGCAGGCCTCCTGTTGGCGGTGGAGAAGTGTATTCTTTACGGCCGTACTCACACGGCACGGCACTGTCGCAGAACCGATGAAAGGTGGAGTAAACGGGTTCTCGAGTGGAGACCACGTCTCGGTAAACGTAGTGCTCGATGGACCGACGACCTTAGGAAGATGGCTAGCAGTGGATGGATGAAGAAGGTGGTGGGAAGGTGGAAGGTTGTGCTCTTTGGCGCTCTTTGAGAGTAAGGGAGGCTTACATCCAGCAGTGAACTGCAATAGGCTGACATGATGACATGATGAACTATACCTATATATACAAAGTTACCTTACAAACCGAACTACCTCCAGAAGTTTTGTAGACAATGACCACACCACTGACACATCCAACATGAATGGATATGCTAGTTTACAATAAACATGTGTAGGGTGACCAGTTTATTAATTATTTATCACAAACCATATCGAAATCAAAATTCTTAGATAGTTTTTTGTGAAATAATGTCATACATTATGATTAATGAATACTTTTTTACCGATAACAATTTTTTTTATGTTGATCTTTGTATGGAATTTCCACGTTTGTCGGTTAGCTTAATTTGTAGACACGTAAATCTGACAATAATATTGTCAGGTGGAAGCCATTTATGTTTAAAATAACGATTTAAAATACTTATTTAAGAGCAAAAAAGTTGTCAACAGCAATCGTTCTGTGGCAACTTTGTTCGGCATTTTTTACAATGCATTCAATCGCCATTGTATTTTATCCTAAATCTAATCATATTTCATTTACACCCTATGCTAAGATGCACGGCCTGTCAGCTCCCAAGACAAGCGTTGCCGCGGGCTAATCGGAGCTCGCTGGGGATACTGATAATGATGAGCAATATCTTACACATATTGACATAAGTGAAACGGTATTTAACAGTAAATGAATTGTTACTGTATTGTAAATTCTTCCAGCAATCATAACCAAATATTTAGACCATTTTTTTTCAACCTTTTTCATGACCGACTTTTCCTTTTTATGTATGGTATTAAGTTATAGATGTTAAATCCGTACAACATTTTTATGCGTGCATAATTATGATTCGGATAATGCGGGAATATATCCTTTTGTAAAAAAACTTCTTTTTAAACTTTATTGATTTTTGAGCTAGTTCTCTCGACTTATTTCCCCCTTCCCGGTTGAAAATCACTGATTTAGACCAAATCAGGTAGAATTTGTCAAGACAAGACAATCACAAGTACTGTGGCGACTAAATAACAGATTAAGTAGTAGTAGTAGTACATTGTGACATCCACGACTTAGGTACAAACGCTTTTGCTCGTCAAAGAAATACCGATTTGGGGCAGTTTTTAATCTGTTTTGATGAGTTTTCCATGATCTGTCAGTATCGTACTTTCTGGTAACTCTATCCAATTTGATAAAACCGATTTCAAAGATACTGGCCGACAACCCTTAGAAAAACCACCACCTAAAAACCTTTAAAATTCATAGAGATGTAAACATTAATTTGATTACTTAATTAATTTGCATAACAAAACAAACAGGTGCCAGGTTTTTATTTACTATTTGCCATTTACTATGTAGCAAACCCCCGCAAAAGCCTTTGTGAAAAACTCTGTGCTATAATGAAAAAACTGGCTTTTAAATAGACCCGAGGCTGGAGTCTCGCCAATTTATGTTCTGAATGAAAATTAAGTTGAAAGTTTTCGTTTTTAATTAAATTAACGACTAGATAGCGCTTGCTAATGTTGAATGCAATTATTGTCGTCGCTATTCTTCACTGCATTGAGATTTAGCGTTTGTTTTATTGTTTAATCGATTTCTGTTCTATTTTAAATCGTTGGCTTGGACAAACGAGACACAATGAAAATTTAATTGTAACGCGTTTAAGCGTAAGTCTTTTAAATGCTTTTAGATATAATATCGGGTAACAAGTTCAATAAATATTTCTTGAGTAATCTTATCAAGACATCGTTATACTATGACTACTTGTACGTATAAATGTTGAATGATATATGAATCATATATCATGAGCAAAAATTACTTTCCCATAACCCAGTACGTCTATTTCTTCCACACTATCAAAACAAAATTGCTTTTTGATTTATGTGGAAACTATACCCTGTTTGTGCGCAAGCCCTTAGTCTATAAATCTTGCTAACCCTTCCAAAGATAACGTCACAAGTTTATTATGAACACACAACCTACTTATCGCTTCAAATTTCACATCATCATTATCTTGTTTTATAAGCTTGGTACTCACTTAAGGAATTAAATATTTCAGTCCGTTTTTTTTAGGTATTTCAACTTGCGACTGAGCTAGTGATGAAATTAAAATCTCACAAGATGAGAGATCAAGAGGTACTTGAAACTTAGTGGCTCAAAGTTGACCCTGGCTAATATTGCTTGGTACAAGTCGAGAAGCATCGTCAGGGGCCTAATTTCTTTTGATAACATCTGACAGTAAGGTTTAGTCACTGGCCTTACAACACCCCTCCACTCATCCGCACCTGGCCCTCGTGGTGAAGTATGGGCAAAATCAACTTACCTTGCCTGACATGCCCTACAGTGGGACGTATACAGAATTCTAGGATTCGAAGCTAGAAACATTGATAATGTTAATCATTAGTTGCCACTCCGCTACAGGCGACTCGGGAGCTGTCGTATGAATTTAAAACAGACAGATATTTTTATACTAAACATAAACGTCCCAGCTAATCTGATATTCATTTAGCGTCGTAAAATACTGAATGTATTTTTTACCTGAATTAAGTTTTTAAGTTGACATTAATTATAATGAGATAGTAAGTAAAACAAACGTAAGTAATAATTGTATTATTGAGTTAAATTAAATTAATAAAAGATCATCATCATCATCATCATTTCAGCCATAGGACGTCCACTGCTGAACATAGGCCTCCCCCAGTGACTTCCAGATTGGCCGGTTGAAAGCGGCTCGCATCCAGCGGCTTCCTGCAATCTTTACCAAACATAACAATAGAAAACTTATTAATCTTAAAAACTATAAAAAAACATTAATGTCTTGAACTTGTCAAAATGAATCAAATGAGCCTACACAAGTAGGTTTTTCTAGCAGTGCTTGAAGAGTTCCACAATCTCCCTCCTGACTCCATCATCAGATCAGAATGATGATGTCAAATTATTTGATTGTCTGTCATCATGTCAAATAAATAAATAATAAATAAATTGTTTTCACAATCACACCAATTATCTAGCCCCAAACTAAGCAAAGCTTTTATTATGGCGACTAGATAACGGATAAACATACTTATATACTTTTATAAACAACCATGACTTAGGTACAAATGCTCGTGTTGATCACACAAACATTTGCCTCTTGCAGGATTCGAACCCGCAACCGCTGGCTTTGTAGTCCGGAGCGCGAACTACTACACTAGACGGTCGTCAAAAAATACTTACAAAGTTTTAAATCCATACGTCAGTTAGATTGGATTACATAGTTAGTTAGTTACAAGTGAAGCTAATATAAGTATAATTTAAGTAGTATAAGTGTGTTAATAAAAAAAGTGTAGGACGTGGTTCAAATTCTAATCTAGAATACAGGTTTTTTTATCTACCTCCCTTTCGTAATGCAGCGGTACACATTACCTACTAGGTTTTAATTACGAAGTTTTTGGCAATGTTTTTTTTCATGTTTAGTTGTTGTTGATCTATATTTTGTATGTATGTGTCTGTTATGCGAAATAAATGTATCTATCTATCTAAGAAGACAACCGTACAATCGTGCACGCGTTTTTTCACTTTAAATTGATGATTTGAATGGGTTTCTATTATTTTTAGGATTCCGTACCTCGAAAGGTAAAATGGAACTCTTGTAGGATTATTTCGTTGTTTACCGGCTCGTCTGTCTGTCTGTCTGTCTGTCTGGTAACCACTTTTTTACCAGAAACGCGTGGAGATATCAAGCTGCAATAAATATCAAATACTCAAGTTTGCAATCTCATGAAGCTGTTAAAAAATAACTTTTAAGTCAACGCATTAAAAAGATATTGCGGTTTGTGATGTATTTTATACTCGCAAGGGAATCGAAACGTAGGATCCTTTCTGATGAGACATTGTTTCTTTATCATGGCCATCTATATAACTAATTGATATATTGCCGACCCAAATGGCGAGGTTATTCGCCTTAAACGTAGAGGATACCGGGTTTGTTTCCTTGTTTGGGTCAATTTAAAACCGATCTTTTCCAAATTGGCTGAGTCTTGGCTTGGCTGTCTTTTCAAAATTCTAAAGAGCTGGATATGTTAAGAGATGCACCTGGCAACGTTGACTGACACGGTTCATCAAATTTATTTAATTCTGCCACTTTTCCAGAACAGTGTCACTATAAAATGTTACAAATGTGGACGCACCTTTACATAGCGCTTGAAAATGAAATATTATTTCGTAGTTTGTCTAGAGCTTAGAGATTTTCCTTCTAGACCTTAAAGTTTACGTGCATAGCACGGTTTTGGTCTAAGATAAGGCGATATTAATGTTTGAGGTTAGGTTATTGCTGCTCTATAGGGTATGTTCTCGATGATGTACATAAAGCAATAAAGGATAAGCTAACATTTGAAGTGCTCGGGAGATGATGTTATCGGAAATAAATATTTCTGGGCAAATTGCTTGTTATTGAAACTGAGAGGTACTCAGATACCCGACACGGGGTAATTCGCTTTTGTGCGAGGAATGCTCGGAAATTACTATAGCACTAATAAATTGTGTAAATCTCTTTCGCTTTTTTATATGATAAATAAATAAATCGTTTATTAAATAATATGAAGCAGTTACATTTGGTATAACTTAAAACTAAACAGTGCAAAAAAATTTATATTTTGCCTGAACTAGGTAGAACCTGTGCTTCAGGCGAGAGAGTTCTTACGGTTATGTAGATTATATAAATTAAAAATAATAAACTTTAGTAGAACTTAATTACTTAGGTAACTACAATTTCGAGTTGTCTGAGATACAACTAATCTATAATTATTTACAAGCTACAAGTAATTTAATGTAGATGCTAAGCTGTCATCATCATCTGATGCTAAGCTGTCATCATCATCTGCTAATTTTAGAAGACATGCGTTTTTGTGGGCGGTATATGGCTACGTTTTGGGACGACGTTGGGACGGCCAATATTAAAGGAGACGGGGATTTCTGGGCCCTTAATGTAAGTAGATGAAGTATAGTTTAAAAAAAAACATATTTTTCCATCCTAATATACAAAAAATCTGCCCATTTCTCCTTCTGGAGACTGAACAATAAGAAAAACAAGATTTTTATGCAGTCACTGCAAAATCGATTAAAATAATATCGATTTATGTAAATAAGATAACACAATTGATAAAAAAGAAATACTTTTGGTCTATACTAGGCAATTAACGCAAACAAAATAATTATTTGCATTAAAATAAATACATTAAGCTATTTTAGCTTATAAAAAAATTATTAATTAAATAAAAAAAAGATATCGATTATTAATCGATTACCTAAGTAAAACTGATACTGTATATTTATTCTGTGTACTGACTGACTGACAGGTGACAGCTGGCTTGGCAAATAATTAAATAATCGTTGGATCACTCGACGTTTCGTATTTTACGTTTCTGCGTGCGTTTTGTTTGAGTGATTTCATATTATCCTTCAGTTTTTCATCGACCACGGCTTTGTTTCACTAATTCTGATCCTGCCTAACCTGAACGACCTTGCAATGCTTTAAATCTGGATACGGAAGATCTTGCACGTCTGACTTACATTTTTTACTTTGGATTTTGCTACCGGCACGGACTGGATACAGAAGATAATGGATCTCTGTGTAAACTGTGTAACAGCGACTAGTCGTAGTCACTGTATGCACTAGGCAGGCGACCCCTAAACGATGAAACTGCTTTGCATGTATTTTAACAATGGCTTGCACCTCAGTCTGTAAGTATACCTTATCTAACCAGTTGTTGTCGTCTAGTTTGTGGCCTAAATGTAAATAACTATATAAGTAACGTTAAAATATCTTTTGTATTACAGAAATCAGCTGTTTATTACGTAGCCTTACTTTTACTGAACCCTTAATTATTCGGCTCTGAGAATGACACAAACCGCAGACTTTTCAGTCAAGGTTTGCCAAGTATCAATCTATTCATTTACACCATTTTCATCTTGTTACATCCAGGGCCCAAATTTGTATGGAAACGTTTCCATCTCCTTTGATAACAAATAATATTAATAAATTGTTTTCACAATCACATCAATTTATTTACTAAGAAAGCTTGTACATTATGGCGACTAGATAACGGGTAAACATATTAAATACTTGTAAACATCCATGACTTAGGTACAAATGCTCGTGGTCATCACACAAACATTTGCCCTGATGATGATGATGATGATACTTAATAGTTAGTAAACGTGTGTAAATTTCTGTTCCACCTTACTGCAGAACAAACTATCGTACATTAATTTTGCAGAGCGTACCTAACTCGAGTCGACGAAACACTTAATGGAGACCCATCTTTAACCTTAATGCAACTCGTAAAGAAAGTGTACGGCCATCGCCTTGTAAATTCTCCGAAGTGCCTCGCATGCTGAGGAGTTTTGGGAAACTGTTTATATGAAGGCTATGCCGTAAATACTGGCCACCGGCGAGCTAGTTCGGCGGCGCCGGTACCACTAACTGGCCATTTGACGGTTACGCCCAATCATGGAGCAAAGATACTGGCTGTCTAGAAGTGGAAACGAAAAAAAAATCTACATATTTTTTTTTTCACGATCACACCAATTAGCTAGCCCCAAACTAAGCAAAGCTTGTACTATATCGACTAAATAATAATCCTCCTAACCGTATTCGGCTACGGTAACCACTTCTACTCCCTATTTTGCTGCTGTCGTTCGTGTGCCCTAACATGGCTTACGTACCCAACTTTATTTATAAAGGCACGCATACATTGAGGACATGTTAGCACACCGTTATCAAAATTATAATTGATAGCCGCAGGTGGTCGGGCTTTCAATTCATAACGGATAAACATACTTAAATACTTTTATAAACATCCATGACTTAAGTACAAATGCTCGTGCTCATCACACAAACATTTGCCCCTTGCGGCTTTGTAGTCTGGAGCGCGAACCATTACACAACACGGTCGTCATGGTCGTAGAGAACATGGCGTTTATCTGGATGACGGAATCGAACTAAGGAGGTACGTAAAAGAAATACAGCCAAGATGGATTTTCATGCTGCAGGAGTGGTAATGAACGAACGGAGAACACAACTACGGGCTCTACGTGGGTCAGGTTCAAGGGAAAAAAGGTCTTAGCGAGTATACTAACCAGCTACGAGAAGAAAACTGTCTCAAAAAAGTATTCAACTAGTTATGTTGGTACATTTTATTATAAGTTTGGCCTAGTTTCTTCTTAAGGATGCTCTGGCCGTTTGTTATACCAAGTCCCGAAGATTATCAATTGCAATAACTCGTATTTAGAGTTGCCCAATCCCAATCCGAGATACTCTTTCGTTCCCTTCTTCACTGTGTACATAACTTCTGTTTTAGTGCCGCTGGCGCACGCGGGCCAGCGGCAGCAGACTCCTGGCTGTGCTGGCTGAACGGATTGACAGTCCGTTTTTGAGACACTGGATGTCACTGCATGCACCAGTTCCCAGCAATAATTACTTATATTAAAAATTAACACTATTTTAAGCATTTTATTGTAACTAACAAGACTGGACTGTAATTGTCTGAATATTAATTTTTTTATTATTATTTAATCTCTATTCGATTTTTACGATGACTCAATTATTATGCCACTTCTAGAATCCCTAAGTCCTATCCCATCTCCATGTCCTAGCGGACATTTGGACCAACACCAGCGCAATTAAACGGTTACTGTTGGGACGGTGCATACCCCACTATGCACCCCCACTTAATTTGTCCGCCAAACGACCACCTTTTAATTTCGTCTTGAAATAAACGCAAAGGAAACGCGGTTGTACGGTTTTGTAAGGTTTCCCGCTACATTTACTCCTTATTTTTATACGCTTCGTAAAACAAACAGAAGTTATAATTTAATTTGCTTTCTAAACAGGTTACCAACTTTTTGGCTGTATACGCGTATAACATAAATATTTGAGTGTTATTTTTTTTAAATTAAGTTAAATTAATTTATGTAAGGTTTTAATAAGATTACTAAGGTATATACTTATTTTTGGATTTAAGTAGACTATGTAGTAGATAAATTACAGATTTTTTTTTATCTACTTATCTCTACCAAAATAAATTGCCGTATTATGCTCGGTCTCGCAAAACTCAAGAATGGCGTGACCCTTTTAATACTTTTTTTGTTTATCTATACTAAACTAAAGGCATTTAAAAAAAACGGAAAATCCCATAGGAACAGCCTAGTTTTTGTACAAAATCAGCAAGTCATCTAGGTAAAACAGTATTTTAATTTTCAATGTTACCACAGTAGGCTTTATGGCTATAATATCTATGCCTCCTGAACCGGTGCTGCGAAAAGAGTTTAAAAAAGGCGGGAGTCGTTATCACCCGGCCATTATTCTTCCTGTCTCCAGATTGTCCTCTTTTATTAAATTTTGTGGACCTCCCAAAGCGCAGTTGGCTTTCGCCAATATTAAACGGATTAAGTTTAAATGTATCAGAAAGATTTACAATATTTTGCAATACAAGATGTCAGAAATATCAGATAAGGTAAAATAGAAAAACCTTGAAAAAATACACCATTATTTAATTAACGTAACGTAGTTTTTTGGCACAAAAACATTATTTTTATGTTATCTGTGTTGTTTTTAAATATTGTATGTGTAAACTGTAATATTTAACACGAGTCTAGTACTATAAACTTAAATGAAAATATTTTTAGTTCCCTATCTGCTTTGTGAGTGCCAAGCTGTTAATTACTACCCGTATTGGAGTTTTTACTAAATTTGTATATGTCGCAGTAAGATAGTTAAGGCCGTAATATACATATAAGCAGAAGCTCGCTGGGGCTCGAATGTGAATATCCATCTGATGCAATTCGATGGATGTTTATATCTTGGCTTTGGTGAGATTACGCATAGAATAGGAAACAAATTAAGTGTAACCTAAATAATAGTTAAAAGGAAGAGTGGATTCTCCTAGCACAGCCATATTTTTTGCTTAAAAGGGGATTCCAACAACTGTATAAAAAATGTTACCTATTTATATGGAAATAAAATATTTTTGATTTTTGATTTTATTTTGATCCCTAGGGATATAATTATATACATAAATGCGAATCGATATAAATATATGCGACATATGCATATTTGGTTTAACTATTATGTAAAATTGATAGATACATATTCTTTACATAATATTACCTATTCTGCATTACGATTTTGGTTTTAAACAGAGGGCCAATTCCCGTAATTTGACAATAGTCGCAATCCGGTGTCGATCCGCTCCCAGTAACATTACGATCCCAAGCGGTATTCTCCTAAACCCAGAAAATGCAATTATAGTTCGTAATGCGACTGAAAATGGAAGAAACCAAAATTAGATATTTTTTTTGCTCTGTTTTTAGTCTTATTGGGATAGTTTTAATAATTTTACGTCAAATTGAAAGTTTACGAGAATACCGTTTGTGATAGTAATGTTACTGGGACCGGATCGACACCGGATTGCAACTATTGTCAAATTACGGGAATTGGGCCTCAGGGCTTATCGAATTTTATATATATTTTTTAATTATGCATATATTTGTTTGTTGATATTTTAATCTGTATCTATTAATGACGTAGATAAATGGGCTTAAGGGAATTATGGTATTCAAAGTATCCAGTTTTTATTGCTCGCCGCTTGTATAGGCATGATAACCGTAGAACATTTTATTTAAAATGCAAACGAGGATATATTTTAATACAGTTTTCATGGCAACGATTAATAAATATGAAATGCATTGATATAATAGGCATGAGTCCAAAAGTTCATTCTGATATTTCATACTACATTAATACACATTTTGTCTGTTGTTTTCTTAGACAATACCTAGTTAAATGACAGTAATGTTTAGCAGCGATAACAGATAGATTTAATTATTTCTTGATTTAGGGAAGAACAAATATTTATGAGTATACTAGCTGTTGCCCGCGACTTCGTCTGCGTGGTCTTTAGGGGTATGAAAAATAGATGTTGGCCGATTCTCAGACCTACTCAATATGCTCACAAAATTTCATGAGAATCGGTCAAGTCGTTTCGGAGGAGTACGGGAACGAACATTGTGACACGAGAATTTTATATATAAGATTTAAATGGATTGGTGAATTTTATTTGGTGAATTTTTTTGAAAATGTTTTCTTAAAAATCTAGATCTAGAGATTTTGGGAACATTTCCTACCTAACTAAGCAAGGATTATAAGAATACCATTCCTAATTCTATGTGATTTTATTTTTAAAAAGATGCGGTAGTTACACCTTGTAAATGTTCAAAACAATAACACCTGTTTTAGATTTTTTTAAATACCATAAAGCAGTAACAAGTCGCAGTGGATTGCTTAATGTTTTAAAGTAGAAGTAAATGAAAATATGTATATGTATGCCTATATAGGTACGTCCCACTCTGAAGGGCACAGGCCTGACCTCAACTATGAGGTGGTTTGGGCCATAATCAACCACGCCCAGTGCGGATTGGTGGAGAAGTGTTGTAAGGTCAGTGACTTAACCTTACTGTCAGATATTTTAAAGTATATAAATATGTTTGTAGGAATCTGGAACAACTGGTCTGATTTGCAAGTTCACGAAAACAAAGCTACATACATTTTATTGTATTTAGATTCGTTTTTGGTAGATGATAAAGTACTGCCTATGCAAAACCAGGGCAGATCGCTAGTCGTATATAATCTGTGTTAATCTCGATAGCCAGGTAGATACACGTCGACATTTGGCTGCAGTAGACAGCGTGTCAGCGTTTTGAGCGTGTAAGCGTAGATGTTACAGTACTAGATATGGTATCTACGATAAATGAGATTTAAAGTAAATAAAAAATTAAATTCATTTATTTTAGGACGTTGTCCCTTAATATACTTTACATAGATTTAAAATTAGAATTCATTCAAATTGCTATTTAAAATAAAAACACACATATTAATAAAATAAAAATTGAAAAAATAACTAGATACTGACGTCTGCTGCAGCAGTGTCGTACATAAGAACAGTCCAACTGTCCAGCAATAAGATAAAAAGAAAGAAACACTTTATTTATCTGTAAAAACTTAGCATAAATACATGTAACTTAAGTAATTTAGTTTAATCTAATAATTTTAAAGTTGGTACCTTAACTAAGCAATAGTTTTTCTTGTATCTTAGGTATCTATTAATACTCGTAAAAGTAGGTTAGTGCTTATTCAACATTAAAATATTTACACAGAAACGATTACTAACTATACAACCATAAATAAGTAGATCAAGATCTACTTATTTAGCACTTTCCACCTTAGTCTTAATAATTATGTAATAACTTACAATAAGTAGGTTTTGACATAGTTTCTAAAATGAATCGATATTTAAGTTTAAAGGATGATACAAATGGAGCGAAAACATGTTTGCAATTATCGTGATTTCAATCATTGCCTCCTGGCATTCTGACGCAATTTATTAACAATTGGAAACTGTTGGGTTTTGTACCCGGCTAGTTTTCATAGTAGGCCTTCAACCCACTGCTTGCGGACACTCGCGCGGAAACAGTTTAAAATACGTCCAACGGATTTTGGCACATGATATAACAAAACATGTTCGCTGCAGTCGCTGCGAATGTTACATTACTCCCTGTAACGTCAGTTAGTACCCACCATATCAGCTACATCATATACAATTCAAGCTAACTTAAACTTGACGACCTCCGTAGCCGAGAGGTGAGCATACAGGACTTGGTGCCGCTATCTCTGAGATCCCAGTTTAATCCCGGTCGGTCAATGTAGAAAAATAACTTTTATATTTGTCTCGGGTCTGGGTGTTGTGGTACTGTCGTTGTTTCTGATTTCTGTAACACAAGTGCTCTATGGGCCTCATAAGAAAGCTCAAGTTGCACAGCGTGCTATAGAAAGGGCTATGCTCGGTGTTTCTTTGCGAGATCGAATCAGGAATGAGGAGATTCATAACGAACAAAAGTTGCTGACATAGCCCAACGGATAAGCAAACTGAAATGGCAGTCGGCGGGGCACATAGCACGTAGAACTGACGGCCGATGGGGCAAAAAGGTTCTGGAATGGAGGCCACGTACCGGCAAGCGCAGCGTAGGACGTCCACTTACAAGGTGGACAGACAACCTGGTAAAGGTTGCAGGAAGCCGCTGAATGCGGGCCGCTTCCAACCCGCCAATCTGGAAGTCACTGGGGGAGGTCTATGTTCAGCAGTGAACGTCCCGTGGACGTGCTTTAGCTACTTACAAAAAGATCAGAGCAATGTATGTGATGTTGTCTAATATTAAATATTTAACTTATCCAGTATTCATGAGGATCAATGACGCAACTGAACGCTCGAGGCGTTTACAGTCTGTGTTATCATATTTCGACGTCAGACACCGCGTTATTGTCCAATTGCAAGACATCGTGTGCAGTGCATGTTCAAATTAAGTTACCTACGGCAACTATCAACCAAGAATTTGTTAAGGCCAGCGGCTTCTAAACTTTTAAGGCACAGAATATTCAACGAATTACTAAAGTTTTTTGAAAACACATTTTTGGCAATACGTTAGAGGAGATCGAAATAACTTACGTCTACTTCAAGTTATATTTTTATTAAATAAGGGAGAAATGAACTTGATAAGCATTGTGAAGTCTACGGCATTTATCTCCAAGCTTTAATCTTTACAAGAAGAAGCTGAAAATCATTCATACAGGTTTTATGACAAAATAAAATACATATCTGTCTCTACCACACGATTACCTTCACATACATACACTAAGTGATTAAATGAATTAAACATCTCTTTTTATTAAATGTCCATTTCCCAAGTAAATTACCCATGCATCGTTATAAAATATTAACAACGTTTCCATTCACCGCTTAATTAATATATTTTTACGATATATTATGCTGTTGCACATTTCTCTCGTCATAGTCGTATTGTCCCAGCCGCATCGATATATCATCAGACTTTACTACTTGATTCTCTGTAGCATGGAAGATAAACGCGAGTATCGATTGAAATCGATATTTTAAGCCCTGGTGTCAGGCCACCACTTATTACATAAAACAAAGACGACTGCGGTATGACAAATATTAGTAAACACATAATAGTTAACCCTTAACCACCTGATCCGTGTTGTGGCATCTCCTTGCTACATTTTGTAGCTTTCATTTGTCTTACGCTGCGCCTTAAGGACGTCCACCTACAAGATGGACAGACGACCTGGTAAAGGTTGCAGGAAGCCGCTGGATGCAGGCCGCTTCCAACCGGCCAAACTGGAAGTCACTGGGGGAGGCCTATGTTCAGCAGTGGACGTCCTATGGCTGAAATGATGATGATTTGTCTTACAGAAAAAAAGTATTTACTTCAATAAAGAATTTGTATGCATATGTTAGCATGCACATACAATTTCGGCTTTACAGTCAACCAAATACCATGAATACAAAAAAACGTTAATATTAAAATATATTTATTTTGCTCAAAATGTCTCGTATAGCAACCGTAGTCGCGATTAGTGTACGTAATAATTACACTGCGGGCTGTACAATCACAAACATTTCTTCCAATGAAAGCCAATAAACATTGCCTGTTAATCAAAGGCTAATGAAAATATATAACGTTCTCGATTTGCATTTACTGCCAAAACGCAAATGGAAATGCTTCCATCGGTATATTTAAATCACGGAAATGTTTATAATGAAAATATACGTGAAAACCTTATTGATGTGTTTATGGTAAACGTTATAGGAAAAATAAATAAATAGGCCTAGGATAAGATAAAAATAGGGGAGGGTTATAAAAACCATCTTTTATTACGGCCGTACCGCTCTAATTGGATCGTCAGCTCCTTAATAATGTTTACGATATCAGTCATAATAAATATACTAATTTTATCAATTTAAATATATGGATGCCTTTTACGTATATCATTCTCTAAGTAATGGCAGAATTATAGTTGTATCATAAATACTTGAAATACTTCAAGTAGTTTAATAACTACAAGACACATTCCCAGAATATAGCACCAATACAATTTGATTTAATCCTAAAGATAACCCAAGTATTTACACAAATGCACTTAATTAATTTTACTCGAAGCGATCGGTTTACATAAGCAAAGTGTGCAATTAAAACATCGATACATCATTCTTTGCGACTCGATTCTGCATGGATGATAAACGAGGGACGAGTGTGTCGATATTTTGAAGCTACCCAGTGTCGCGTGGAGTGTCGCGGACAATACAAATACAATAACTCAGCGGTGAGCTAAGCCTCTTACTGCGACCGGCGCTCGCTGACGCGGGCTTTACACAGATAAAAAGCACAAGGGACAACAGAGCAATTCAAGTCCATTGAACAGCAAGTGTATAATAAAAATAAAAACCGACTTCAAAAAACTAAAACGCTAAAAATAATCTTAACACTTAAGTACCTAATCAGTTACTTTTGGAGTCGATGCCAGTCCATGAGAGATTCTGTATTCGTTTAATTAACTCATTTCATCTATTTTAGTGATAAATCATAATCAAAACAAATCTTACGAGTGCAAACATAATTTAACTGCTAAACACCGATTACATTTCCTATTTTTCCACCCTTAGGGGTGAATTTTTTTCCAAAAAGGTTTTGCTATAGTATCTTTGAAATAAAGGCTACTTATTCATCAAAAAAATTATCATCAAAATCGGTCTACATTTGGCATTAGGTAAGATAGATACTACAATCATTTGGCGTCGTACGGAGTTCATGCAATGTTTGATGATTTTCTTATAGATCCCATCATCAGAACTTAACCAAATTTATATGGGACCATTCTGAAAGTCATCATCATCATCATCATCATTTCAGCCATAGGACGTCCACTGCTGAACATAGGCCTCCCCCATTGACTTCCAGATTGGCCGGTTGGAAGCGGCCTGCATCCAGCGTCTTCCTGCGACCTTTACCAGGTCGTCTGACCACCTTGTGAGTGGACGTCCTACGCTGCGCTTGCCGGTACGCGGCCTCCATTCTAGAACCTTTCTGCCCCATCGGCCTTCAGTTCTACGTGCTATGTGCCCCGCCCACTGCCACTTCAGCTTGCTAATCCGTTGGGCTATGTCAGCGACTTTTGTTCGTTTACGGATCTCTTCATTTCTGATTCGATCTCGCAAGGAAACACCAAGCATAGCCCTTTCCATAGCACGCTGTGCGACCTTGAGCTTTCTTATGAGGCCCATAGTGAGAGGCCACGTTTCAGTTCCATATGTCATCACTGGTAACACACACTGGTTGTAGACTTTCGTCTTGAGGCACTGAAGTATTTTGGACGAGAAGACGTGGTGTAGTTTCCCGAACGCTGCCCAGCCGAGTTGGATTCGACGATTGACCTCCTTCTCAAAATTGGATTTACCCAACTGGATAACTTGTCCTAAGTAGACATATTTGTCAACAATTTCGAGAGTAGAGCTCCCAACGGATACTGGGTAGGGCGCAACATGGGCATTCGACATGAGCTTGGTTTTGTCCATGTTCATTCGCAGGCCTACTTGTTGGGAGACTCGAGTAAGGTCATCGAGCATTGTGCTGAGGTCTTCAAGCGATTCTGCCATGACCACAATATCGTCGGCAAACCGAAGGTGAGTGATGTACTCGCCGTTGATGTTGATGCCAAATCCTTTCCATTCCAGGAGCTTGAAAGCGTCTTCCAATGCAGCGGTGAACAGTTTCGGAGATATAACATCTCCCTGTCTTACGCCTCGCTGCAGAGGAATCGCCTTCGTGCTCTGCTCCTGTACTCGGACCGACATGGTGGCGTTTCTGTATAAACACTTCAACACCTCGATGTACCGATAGTCAATATGGCACCGCTGGAGAGACTGTAGCACTGCCCAGGTCTCGATCGAATCAAAGGCCTTCTCATAGTCCACGAACGCTAAGCATAGTGGCAAGTTATACTCCTCGGTCTTCTGTATAATTTGCCGCAGCGTATGGATGTGGTCTATGGTACTAAAGCCTTTTCGGAAACCGGCTTGTTCGGGAGGCTGGAAGTCATCGAACCTACGCGCGAGACGATTCGTGATGACTCTCGAAAACAGCTTGTAGACATGACTTAGAAGTGAGATGGGTCTGTAATTCTTCAATAAGGTTTTATCTCCTTTCTTGAAGAAGAGCACCACCACACCCCTGTTCCACGGCTCCGGCGTTATTCCCTCGAGCAAGACGGAGTTGAAGAGTCTCTGAAGGACTTTCAGTATCGGTGTTCCACCCGCATTCAGAAGCTCTGATGTGATTCCGTCATCACCCGGCGCCTTGTTGTTCCTAAGCTGTTTGAGGGCCATCCTAATCTCGTATAGGCTGATGTCCGGGATATCTTCGGTATAGTGTCGGGTCAGCTTAGCTCTTGGATCTTCGGCTGAGCTACTTACAGGTTTAGTGACCGATGTATATAACTGCCCATAGAACTTCTCGATCTCCCCCAAAACTTCGGCTTTTGTCGACGTTATACTGCCATCTTCCGTCTTCAGCTTCGTCAGCTGGCTTTGCCCAATAGACATGTCTCTTGCGAAAACTTTGGAGCCTTGGTTCCGCTCTATCGCCTCTTTAATACTGTTGGTATTAAAGTTGCGGATATCATGTCGCAAGGACTTCCATATCCGTCTATTGAGCTGCCGATATGCCTTAGCGTCGACGGAGGTCTGCAGTGCCATTGAACGTCGTTCTGCCATGAGGTTGAGGGTAGGGTCGGTAAGCTTTTGCGGCTTGTCTTTACGACGGGGTCTCAAAAATTTTGACCCGACCGCTTGGACAGTTTCTACGAACCTGTTGTTAATCTCGTCCACTGACTCGCAGTTCTCCAGGCATTCAAAGCGGTTATACAACTCGAGCTGAAAGCTCTCGGGGCTGTAAATATGGGCATTGGAGGGTCGGAGCGTAGACTTCATCAAACGAGACCTTTCTAGCTTGACGTTGATATTCAATGTGCCTTTGACCATTCGGTGATCACTGCCGGTTTTCACCCTGTTGATCACGGAGACATCATTGAATATTCGTCGCTTTGTTGTCATGATGAAGTCAATCTCATTTTTCGTGGAACCGCTGGGACTCATCCAGGTCCACTTCCTCTGAGGCGGCTTCTGAAAGAAGGAATTCATCGCAAAGAGGTCCTCCTTCTCTAGAAATTCGGCCAGCCTCTGTCCCCTGGGGTTCCGTTGCCCATACCCAAATTGCCCCACTCTCAGCTCATTATCGCCTCGAATACCCAGTTTCGCGTTAAAGTCCCCCATAACAACATTAAAGTAGGTCTTATTAGTATGTATGGCTCTACTGATGTCCTCATACATAGCCTCTACTTCCTCATCTGGGTGTGTAGAGGTCGGTGCATATACCTGTATGACCTTCAGCGAGTATCTATTAGATACTCTGAGTATCAGGTATGCAACCCTGCTCGACACACTTCCGATGGTGACGATGTTGTTAAGAAGGGACTTGTGGACGAGAAACCCGACACCACCTTGGGACAGTTGGTCGCCCTCCCGGTAGTAGAGTAGGTTGCCGGATTTTAGGGCTATCGTGTCCTCGCCCTCTCGCCGGACTTCTGATAGCCCCACAATACTCCAGTGCATCCTACCCATTTCATCTTCCAGCTCAACGATCTTCTCGTCAGTCCTCAAGGTGCGTATGTTGTATGTTACCAGGGCCAGTCGTTGTTTGGGGTGGTAGCCGGATCGACTCCGGGGATTCTTAGCACCCCCTGCCCCGCCGTCACCCTGACCGCTACCGTAGCCAGGGACAGCGGGACCACCGGAGACTGGGGGCCTGGTCCTATCTGTTCTCGTCATTTGGGGGTTATTGCCAATACTCTGAAAGTATTACCTTTCAAACAAAAAAAATAATTATCGAAATCGGTCAACGTAGTAACGAATGATCGCTGAACATACATAAAAATAAAAAAAAGATTCCGACGAACTGAGAACCTCCTCCTTTTTTGAAGTCGGTTAAAAATGCTCTTTAACTTATTTTGCTACGTAAAACATAGTCTTGCAGATGGGAAATAGTCGCAAGTTCGACCCAAAATGTAACGGTAGAGTTCATTATTCTGCTTCTCATCAACACTAGCAGACAAATTGTCCCGAAGCAATATATAAAATCTGCCGTGTCGGGACGGCCGTAAATAATACACTTCCTCAACGCCAACAGGATGCGTGTCGTAAGAGGCGACTAATTCCTGTAGCACGAGACGGGCAGCAGCGTCTGCGTGCAAAATGTTATAAAAAACTGAGCTCGCCAACCCGCCTGCCAAGCGTGGCGAGTATTGGCAATCCTCCCCGATGAAAGTCATTGGGGGAGGCCTGTGTTCAGCAGTGGATATCCTATGGCTGAAATGATGATGATGATGATGACTATACCCAGAAGGACACATAATAATTAATGGCCTCCTATTGGACCGCCCACAAAGTATGGATTCAAAATATCTTAGGACGCTTTCTAAAGAGTACTCCCATGTGAAATCTTATGCGCACCATTATTCGATTCTGCGTATAAGATGATAAAGGCCAAATGAGTCGATATTTTGCATCCACATGGTGTCATACAAAAGCAAAGACTCAGCGCGAAGCTTAGCCTTACACACTATTTAAATAAGCTAAAGGAGTACCGACACTAGACCAGTCTTTGAAAAGTTACCTTACCTAAGTTAAAAATGCTTTATAAAAAAACATAATTCTCCTTGACCCAGAGGTCATTTGCGTTAAAATGCAATGAAGTACAGTATATAGTAAAGACAAGTTACAAAAGAAGTTTTAAAAATATATGTAAGTACAATTCGTGAATGTTTTAAAAA
Organism: Anania hortulata; assembly: GCA_963576865.1. NCBI lineage: Eukaryota > Metazoa > Arthropoda > Insecta > Lepidoptera > Crambidae > Anania > Anania hortulata. The sequence goes on along the minus strand of OY756399.1, from coordinate 2,415,728 downwards.
TTGCGAATGCTACCCTTTTCAATTTTATGACGGTATTTTATTATATTATCTCAACTAATTATGATCTGTTGTCGAATATTTATAAAATCAGTTAATGGATTTCACACGACTTCAACAGCAAGTTAATTGAACTCGTTAAATAAAAATAACAACTCTTTAAAAGCTGTCCGCTCTTCATAAAAATGCTTTTAGCTGAGTAAAAGCGAAAGAGTCAACGCCCTAGCACATTCACGCTAACTACATAAAATTATCGGCAAAGGGCTCTGTAACTCGCTTCGATCTAATTGCAACTTCGTGACTACTGCTTCCATCTTCCATTAGTAACTTTTATTAGGAAACCCTTTTAATTTAGAAGAATGATAATAAGTCTGCATCCATTGATGCGCCAGTTTAAGAAATAGTAAATTTCGATTGTAAAGAAAAAGGAGATGTATGTTAGGTGACTTTAAAATGTCTCAATGTTAGTGACAGCTGCATCACAGGTCTACAAAGTCTCCCAGGTCACGTTCTAATCGTTGAAAGTCTAGACAGATGGGGGTCAATTTCAACAAGTCCATTTTTTTTGTCATTACGGTGAACTTTTTTATTTATAACTTTTTCTGAAATAAAACCATGTAGTATTGTTATTTATGATATTGTTATGATTAATCTTTACTCGACATCAAATTGAGTTCATATACTTAGGAGATATAGTACTTTAAAATTTTGGTGTCACCGAAATTAAAGAATAGTTCACCGAAATGAAACTTCTAATCACCGAAATGAAAAACGCGAGTCACCGCAATGAAATTACTTATGCAGTCACCGAAAAAAACTAAACTGTTACCACGCAACGCACCTAAAATGCTGCTATCCTAGTTCCATAATTACTTACCTACGTTTTGAAGAGTGCTATCACACAGTAAAGGTTATCTGACTATACTATAATGGTATTGAAAGTATTAATTAAAATGTACCATACATGGATATTAACTTATTTAAACTTAAATTCATTTAGGAATGTGTGAGAATAAAACCACAAAAATAACAAATATATTGTAATAATCAACCATAAAAACTGAAAAGATAAAAATAATATCAACACATAAGTACCTAATCAGTTACTTTTGGAGTCGGTGCTATCCGATGAGAGTTTGAATGTTTTCGTTTGCACCGACTCCAAAAGTAACTGATTAGGTACTTATGTGTTGATATTATTTTTATCTTTTCAGTTTTCTGAAGTCGGTTTACTTTTTTTTATAAAATTTACTTATTTTATCTATTTTTAGTGATACATACAGTGATAATCCTCAACAATACGAATCTTTTCAGTGCAAACATGAGTTAACGGCTGAACACCGATTTCATCCCTTATTTACCCACCTTAGAGGTGAAATTTTTTCAAAAAAATTTTAAAATACCATCTTTAAAGTATAAGCTATTCGATAAAGAAAGAATCATCAAAATCGGTTCACAAATGCCGAAGATATTGGGCAACATAGGTACAAAAATCTGTTGGCACGGATGGAGTTCATGCAAAGTTTGATGATTTTCTTATAGATCCCACCATCAAAACTTGATCAAATTTATATGGGACCATTCCGAAAGTATTCCCTTTCGAACAAAAAAAGAAGTATCGAAATCGGTTAACCTGGTAACGAATGATCGCTGAACATACATAAAAAAATAAATAAAAAAAAACAAAGATACTGACGAATTGAGAACCTCCTCCTTTTTTGAAGTCGGTTAAAAATATACAGGTTGCACCCTTTCCATGTTCAAAGGGTCCAAACTCTACAGCCTGCTGACTATCCGCGCAGGATTGCATTCTGCAGAATCATGTTAAATAAAATAAGGGAGGACCTGCAATTTTTCAATAAAATGTTGTGAACGGATGAATCCTCATGCCGGAAAGATGGATATCTCAGCATCCACAATCTACATAGCTAGCAAGTAGAAAACCCACATTTGATGAGGGAAGATCGGTCCCAAGTTCAATTTAAAGTTAACTTGTGGACTGGGATTATTGGCGGACAGGTGATCGGGCTATATGAACATCCAGCTACACTGAATAGTGAAATTTACCTTAATTTTTTACAAAATGATATACCCGGCATGCTAGGAGATATCAGTTTAGAAGTGAGGCGGAGAATGTGGCTTAAAAATGATGGGTGCCCAGCTCACTACGCAATAGTAGTAAGAAATTATTTGAATCAACACTACCCACAGAGGTGGATAGGCCGGCTCGGCCCTATTTTATGGCCACCCAGATCGCCGGATCTAAATCCCTTGATTTTTTTTTTATTGCGGATGTCTGAAAGACCTTGTCTACGCGAGACCAGTATCCTCAATAACAGAGTTGCGGACTCGCATACAAAATGCAGCTGCATACATAAAAACGTCTGGTTACGCGAGCCGCATCAAACATCTATCTATATATATAAAAGAAGAAACTGACTGACTGACTGACTGACTGACTGACTGACTGACTGACATATCAACGCACAGCCCAAACCGCTGGTGCTAGAGATTCCAAATTTGGCATGTAGGTTTCTTATATGGTCTAGGGGTGCACTAAGAAAGGGTTTTTCAAAATTCACCCTCTAAAGGGGTGAAATGAGGGCCCAAAGTTTGTATGGGGAAACAAGATTAGTTAGATTATTTTATTCGAAACTTCACAGGAGTATTCCTAACAATAAATGATTAAACACGTGTTTCAGGTTTTTTGCGAAATCTACCCCTAAAGGGGGTAAAAGGGGTGACAAAATCTGAAAATCAACATGAGTATTGTTTCTATGGTTTATCGGGTCGCTGATTACGAAAACAACAACAATTTTAAAATACAACTTTGCGGACCTAAAATATCATCCCCCTATTGGGGTGCGATGGGGTTGAAATGTCTAAATATCAATATGGGTGTAGATTTTATGGTTTTTTGGAACTTTGATTTTAAAATGAATATTGTGAACATGAAAATTCTTGAAATTATTTGTGCCAAATTGCAATCCAATTGGGCCAGTAATTTCGGAGCTAATCGGTTGTAACAGACGGACTGACAGACAGCCATACGTGATTCCAACACAAAGGTTCTATTTTGCATTTGATGTATTATATGATGTATTATATCATATCATATCGTGTTTTGATAGTCATGCTAAAAATATATATAAAATATAAATATAATATAAAATATATATATAATATAAAATATAGTTTTGTAGTTTTTTAAATTACTGAGTTTGACATTCATACTTCACTTAAAATCAAATCTAACGCGAGCGAAGCCGCGGGCAAAAGCTAGTTCTTTTATAAAAAGATGTCGGGCTTGTATCAGAGCGCAAGGACGCCAATTCGAACATTTATTGTAATTTTAATAAAAAATTAATAAAAACCAGACATAAAGTTTAAGAGATACAGAAAACATAAGCTTATTATACCTTTTCGGAAAATAGAATAACTAAGAATTTTTATAAGTTAATGGGCACGATGAGCGCCATAATTTTTTTTAACATGGTAGTTGACCAAACATGAGGAAAAATAATTTTATGTTTTTTTTTGGAACATTGTTTTTTTGAAGCACTTCGTGATTAGCTAGCTCAATTTTAACCATTGTTATTGATAAACTATTCTTTTAGAAATAAAAAAAAACTGAATTAGAAAAAGTCCGTATTTGTAAAAATGGCACATTAAAAACTAACCGAAAGTGGCATTTAAAAAAAAAACTAACTCAATTATCTTGAAAACCGAGATATTTTTACTAATGTCAAAATTTTAGATTAGAGAGGTCTTGACGAAACCTATCGACAGTTAAAGGTTTATCCATTGTTTCTGGGACAACCTGTATATCTTTACAACATTTTCAGATTCTTATTTAAAAAAATTTTAATTATTAGTTTTGATAACACAAAGATACTGTAATATACAGGGTGTAACGAAAAGGTGAAATAAAACTTTAAGGGGTTATTCTACGGCTAAATTACATCAACTTTTTCTATGAGACCAACATCGAAAACGCAAAAAAAAAAAACACTTTCCCATACTAAAACGCGACCAGCTGGCATCAGTTTGTATGAAAACGTCAATTTTTTTTTTGAGATTTTGATGTTGGTCCCATAGAAAAAGTTGATGTAATTTAGCCGTAGAATAACCCCTTAAAGTTTTATTTCACCTTTTCGTTACACACTGTATAATGTAAAATAAAACAAACGTAATCTCTTGTTATTTGACTTCACAAAATCTTATTATTACACTTAGTCATTAATAAATCAGGTAGCACAAAAATCTATCTTTTGGATGGGGACACGACTCTAGCAAAAATATTTCGGAATTTAAACAACAAAGGTTAATATTTCGGAAACCGATCACTGAATCGAAAAATGGTCTTCACAACCTCGCAATATATTTGAAAGACCCATCCAACGATACCCCAAACGATGGGGTAAACTAAAAATAAATAATTCATCCCTTCTTTACGTGTAGGGGAGATACCCTAGAATTTTTGTTTTCAAGATATTATTGTACCATTCTGTCGGCGTGTTTAATGTTTATACTCGTGCAAAATTACAGCTTCCTAGTACAAACAGTATCTGTGCTAGGCCGTGGACTGACAGACGGACATGGCGAAAGTATAAGGGTTCCTTTCGTACCATTTTGGTACGGAACCTAAAAAAGCACGTGTTCAATATTTTTGAATTACGTTTAAAGTGGACTAATTATCATAATTTAGTCAAATAGCCTATTGCCCACGCGAGCAACAACTGAGGTTATTCTTTTAACTAGTAGCTACATTTTAGTCCCCAAAACAAATATATTCCTTGTGCAACTAAAATGTAACAAAAGAAATTATGGTCTGTTTTTCACCGAAGTGAAATAATTTGTCACCGGAATGAAAAAAAAAAACACCGAGATGAAGATAAAAATCATCGAAATGAACAAACTTCTCACCGAAATGAAAAAAAATCACCGAAATGATATTTTTTCTCATTTCGGTGTCAATTTAGGTCACCGAATTCACCGGAATGAGATCACCGTCATGAAAAACAGATAATAGAAGTTAACACTACAAGCACAGTATTTATGATAGAAATAAATTGATACTACCTACTTGATCGGGCGACATTAAGTAAAAGTACATATATTTAATAAACATATCGGATCATTGGATCACAACTTTTATCCACTCACGTGAATGAAAAAAAAAGCGGTCCCAAGTCACCGGAACCCACTACTTACGTTTTTGATGGGAACACCAGACAAGCAACACGCGTCCTCTCACATCAAGCGCTTAGGCGTCCCTGGTGCGCAAGTTTACTGCGCAGTAGCGAGAAGCTAGTGTTGTTGGATGCCTAGATATTCGCGTACAACGAAAATTCACCGCGGTGAAAAATCTAATTTGGACACGTGAATTTGTACTTACCATTCATTAAATACAACAGATTTTGTAATGAAGTTTCCGCAATAAAGTACTGCCACTATTTAGGATTTAAATAAAAAAAAGGAAATCCCTAAAAAATCAACTGTTTTTATTATATGATTAAAAGTATACTGAAAAACAAATTGTGCCGCTTCACCGGTATGAAAAACTTAGGTGTTTATATATATTTTTTCCTTATTAGCGACAATCATAATGGAAAAATATTTGTAGGCTGCTGTAGGAGACGACACTTTTCATCTAAAAAAAAATATTACAAGTTAAAAGTGCCATCCTGCACTAGCAGTTTCAGCCATGCCGTTTACGATTTGGTGCTGGGAAAATCACCCATGGGCGATTAAATATCTTATTTAGATCGATTCTCGACGCCATTGGTTTCAACGATAATACAAGTTCTTAGTTTGTTATTTGTATGTTTGTTTGATTAATAAGTTAGGGATTTGTAGTTATATTACTACTATGAGTTTTCCGATTAAATATACATTAGTTTAATGAAAGTCATTTAAAAACATGATTACTGCTATGTGTAAAAATGGAAACTGTTTCTGATCAAACATGAACACGTGACAATTAGGTACTTATCTAATAATTAAGTTTATATTTTTACCCTTTACCCTCACAAAATTTATAATAAACAAATACACCTTATCCGTCTGAAAATATATTTTTTAAATAGATTGGTAGTGGAAACGAACCAAAAAGTTTTTTTTTTACATGGTGAATAAAATAAAATAAAATAAAATTTTCTTTTTTATGAAAACACTTAATGTAGTTAATACAAAGTTTGAACTGCTCTCGTATAAGGTCACCCTGTGTTACGAGAGGCAGGCAGGAATAGTTTATTTATCAAAATATTTATTCAATAAAAATTTTGAAAATACTTTCAACAGATAAAATCGAATGAATGAATTTAACGTTATGAGGCTGGATATTTGAATTTAATGATTTCGAAGCACGATATTAATATTGTGCCTGTTACAAATATCCAACTCTGCATAATTATTGTGTTAAAAAATGCAGAAATTTGCAATTGACCTAAGCATTTTTTTTATTGTTTACTTTATTGCACAAATAATTTACGTGTTTTTTCAAGATGGTGTGAATGTAAGTAGCTATCTCCATCGTCAGCCGTTGAGCGTTCTAAGACTTTAACTTGTTAGAGACATTGTGATATTGACTGAATTGAGTAAATTATTGACTTTTTTTTGCTTATTTATTTTAATTTTGGTTAGACACGATGACATTATCTTAAAGTATCAATTTTGGCCCACCGATAGATCGGTAAAACACGCTTGAACTGTAAATATCTTTGTATAAATACCGTATTTTATGCAAATAAATATTTCATTTATTCGTTCAATAATGAATACCTGTATTACTGTAACATTACATACATTACATAACATTCAAGAGACGTGTGAAGAGAAGACAGTGGGCGTCCAGGAAATAACTGCTGCCCACTGCTTCTGTTTTAAAAGCAGAAACTAAGTATATTTATGAATTTTTCCGCTCAAATATAGGAATATTTTTAATAAAAGGCATTTTTTCCCAATCATCATATTTCTCTGATTCCTTTTAAAACAGAAGCTGAGCTGAAGCCTCAATATGTGAAAACATGCATTTCCCTTTATAAGTTATTGTTCTCTCACCGAAAATCCATTTCGCGTTCAGGTTTTTGAATAACGACGGATGCCGACATTCGGTGGCAAATTCACTTTTCCTGTTGCCGAAGTGGAGAACCAAATTCTCTTCACTTTTATGGACTAATATTCTTTAAACACCCTAAGGGTTTGACTTATTATCAGCGGACGCGAGAGCGAGTTTTAAAAAACGGGAAATTGCAAATCGGACTCGCGCACTGAGGGTTCCGTATAAACTAAGGATATGTAAACAGTTCGTCTCGACGATTTTTGATGTTTTTTTTTTGAAGTCATCATCATCATCATGATGTCAGCCTATTGCAGTGCACTGCTTGACATAAGCCTCCCCCGAAGAGCGCCAACGATGTCCCGCTCTCCATTCGAGAATCCGTTTACTCCACCTTACACCTTCAAGTGAAAAACTACTTCAAATTTACCGTTTTAAGACTTTTTCATTATTTGCATAAGATAAGTCAAGTTTTAAGATTCTAGATCAATAGAATGAACCTATCCTATAAGTTCAGATTCCGCTACGATTATCAAAAATGTGGCAAAAACAGCCATAACCATATCTTTTGATTGGGTCAACGTAGAACAAAAAAAAAACCTTTATTTTCCTTGATTGAATTTTACGCAGTTTCAAGAGATTGCAGATTGCAAAGAGTCTTGACAGACAGACAGTAAACGAATTGATATACAAGGGTTTCTTTTTACTTTTTGAAGTACGGAACCCTAAAAAGAGCGGAGCAAAGAAAAACCCTTTATAACACTTTAAAAAAACCTGTGTAATATACACTAAAACAGGAATTTACGCGATCCTTGTTAGGTAATATTTTACTTTTTATTTGCCTAACGTTTCCACCGGGTTACACTGACCGTGGTCACAGGCTGACTATGTACGCGTTAATTGCCGTTTTACTGTATATTAAATCATGCAACGCAAAAGTTTAAAAGTAATTAACCGTACATCGCCCACTCCCGCTCCTTGCCTTTAACGTGAACTAGGTCTATATAAAAGACGGAAGTTCTTTGTACAGTTTTTCGGGTAATGTGTGGAAATGACTCTATTTGTTTCGCTTCCTTTGAGGAAATGGACTGGTTTGCGGGGAAAGTACGTATTACATACTGTCTGCAATAATGCAGGTCTGTGTTCTAGGTATAGTTAGATTTGCCTTAAAGGTCTTATGACAAAATGTGTCGATTTAAGATGTAACGTTTCAGAATCAGGAAGCAGTGACACTGTAAGTTTATATCAATAATAAACTGTAATAAAATGAAATGTATATTTGCTTAAAACATGGTTTACAGTGGTGGTCAAGGTAATGTTAGGGCCTCATGTTTTATCACATGTGGCATGCAAATCTTAAAATAATGTAACATTATGTAGTAATATTTAAAGTGTGGCGAGTATTGGCAAATTCCCGATGATAGGTCATTGAGGAAGGCCTTTGTTCAGCAGTGGACGTCGTATGGCTGAAATGATGATGATAACACTACATAAAGGCGTATTTACCTATGGTGCAGGGTGTGCGTTGCCTACGGGCGCAGCGGTCCAGGGGGCGCCAAGCGCCACTCGCTACTTAGTACCCATTCCATTTAGACCACGCGCTTACAAGAGGGCGCGATGTTTGCACACGAGCGCTACATGGGCTAGAGACGCCTCTGATACTAAACAGATATTAATGCAACATACACCTCTTTTTGCGAATAGATTACCTTGACGTTTTGGCATAACGTGAATAAGAGGCGCGGCGCTCCTTACCTACCTTCGTAATTCCTACATATAAGAACAACGTCTCGCGCCCCAATCCTATCGCCAGAATGTGTCATACATTATAATCTCCTGCAAAGTGACTCCGGGTTGGACATATTTAACTCAGGGTTTGCGAGGTTTAAAACAGCAAGAAGGTCCCTCGTATAAATTGTTAACGAAATGATTTAAGCAGCAGTGTACAAACAGTTTAGTCCACCTTTTAAACATTTATATCCGTTTTTTAGGGTTCCGTAGCCAAATGGCAAAAAACGGAACCCTTATAGATTCGTCATGTCTGTCTGTCTGTCTGTCCGTCTGTCCGTCCGTCCGTATGTCACAGCCACTTTTTTCCGAAACTATAAGAACTATACTGTTGAAACTTGGTAAGTAGATGCATTCTGTGAACCGCATTAAGATTTTCACAAAAAAATAGAAAAATAATAATAAATTTTGGGGACTTCCCATACTTAGAACTAAAACTCGAAATTTTTTTTCTAAAGGTATCAATGGATAGGTCTTTAAAAATGATATTGAGGTTTCTAATATCATTTTTTTCTAAACTGAATAGTTTTGCGTGTGAGACGCTTCCAAAGTGGTAAAATGTGTGTCCCCCCCCCTGTAACTTCTAAAATAAGAGAATGATAAATCTAAAAAAAATACATAATGTACATTACCATAAAAACTACCAGCGAAAATTAGTTTGAACGAGATCAAGTAATTAGTTTTTTTTTAATACGTCATAAATCGTAAACCGCAATTTAACTTTCGTAATGTTATGGATTTCATTTTGCAATAAAAATACCATAACTATGACTCGATTGTCGTGATGGGTGAACTTTTACTCATAACGGTACCTACAGGTTTGTACGGAACCCTCGGTGCGCGAGTCCGACTCGCACTTGGCCGGTTTTGTTTAAGAGATGTCTGTTGTTTTCCAAAAAGAAATTAAAAATGTAGAAAGCCATCAAAACAAGATATCGCATTCACTATTTTTCGCTTCGCTATTTTTATCCTACTAATATTATAAATGCGAAAGTTTGTGAGTATGGATGGATGTTTGTTAGTTTTTCACGCAAAAACTACTGAATGGATTTTAATGAAACTTGGCATACAGATAGACCATGGCCTGGATTAACACATAGGATACTTTTTATCTGTAGTCCGATTAGCGGTTTCGGTGTATTATGAGTGTCAATTTCTTTATTCCACAGTAACAACTAAACGCCTTAACCGGTTTTGAGGTTTAAAGTAAGTACCGTTAGAAAAAACAAAAACATTTACAGATATTTTTAACCTTACCTAACCAAAACCTTATTTGTTTTAAAATTGATTTTATACTTTACCTTAGTATTCACTTTTGTGTTCATCATCATCATCATCATTTCAGCCATAGGACGTCCACTGCTGAACATAGGCCTCCCTCAGTGACTTCCAGATTGGCCGGTTGGAAGCGGGCCGCATCCAGCGGCTTCCTGCAACCTTTACCAGGTCGTCTGTCTGCCTTGTAGGTGGACGTCCTACGCTGTGCTTGCCGGTACGGTACTTTTGTGTTAAAAATCTAAATTTAATATGTTGTTGTGTGTTACATATCGAGTGTTTTGATACGTTTTAGTCCCCAGGTCCTGAGGCAAACGTTACATTACAATTTATGATAATTTATTAATTTAAGATAAATCCTTGCAAAACATAGCCCTGTTGTATCAAAATTTAATAACATTACTTGGAAATGTTTTCACTCTCCACATACCTAGTATTTGCATAAAAAAGAAATATGTAAATCTGAATAAGGTCAAGGCAATAGCTCTCACAACACGCTAGCCAGCCCGCATATAGCGCGGGATAAATATAGGGTGTACTTGTCTGAGCGTGTAGATTTTTTAACCAGAGCAAGACACATTTTTAATTTAGTTTGTGACATTACACATGTAATGTAAATAAGCATTTTTTCAATTCATAACTGTGTCCTGCGACTTTGTTCGCGGTCTTTTGTTTATTTATAACGAGCTGTCCCGGTGAACTTCGTACCGCCCTGTCATAGTTTTTTTTTTTTTTTTAATTTTCCGTGTTTTTATAGTTATTCTGCTATTCGGGACGGAGACAAATTCAACAAATCAAAGATCATAAAAATCGGTCCAGCCGTTCTCGACTTATAAGTTTTAATGGTGTTACTAACCTGACTTTCTTTTATGTATATCGATAGATATAATTTGCATGTATTATACATACCTATATAAACTTTCAAACCGCATCAAAATCCATTGCGTAGTTTAGACTATGTATTATTTTTGTAGATGTCATTTATTCTGATTATTTTACCTTTAACGTTTTAGAAGTAAATCCGCAATACCATACAATTTTCATTTCATTGCCGCGATGGTGAAAATGAAAACAAAATCCTCTCAGATTCAAGGCAAAATATACATTATTTTCTAGTAGAATTACTACTCAATTCACAAAATAAGTGTGATCTTTACTTGTTTTAAGTTTATTGGCAACGTTACGTAGGAGCTGCAAAGTGTTAAATATTAATACAAAGTGTATTTTATGTTAAATTTACATGCTGTAAAGTTTGCAATAAATAAATAAATAAAAATAAAAAATATTACACATCACATACATTGCATAAATTGATATATTACTAACACGATGCTTACAAATTCAGTTTCTGTTATATCATCGACCGTCTAATCTGGACCGTTTTGGACAAAGCAAGGCAGTTGCAGATTCGAATCCCGCAAGGTGCAAATGTTTGTGTGATGCGCACGCGCATTTGTGTTTGAGTCACGAATATTTATTAGTTTATTAAAGTATGATTAATATCCGTTATCTTATCGCCATGTACAAACATTGGTTAATTTGGGTCTAGATAATTGGTGGTTAGAAGAATATGTTATTGAATTTGCTTGTCATCGTGCCACCCCACCCGGCAGACTGACAACGTCCTAGACAAGGTTTCGGGTAGCCGCTAAATGCCGTTCGCTGTAGTGTACAGTAGGAGAGGCTTATTTCCAGCTGTAATCTTCCGAAGGTCTTCTTGCAAAGGTGATGATGATTGTCATTATCACAATATTTTTCATCATCATTATTTCAGCCATAGGACGTCCACTGCTGAACAAACGTCTCCCCCAATGACCTATCATCAGGGGGATTGCCAATACTCGCCACGCTTGGCAGGCGGGTTGGCGAGCGCAGTTTTTTATAAGATTTCGCACGAAGACGCTGCTGCCCATCTCGTGCTACAGGAATAAGTCACCTATTACGACACGCCTCCTGTTGGCGGTGGATAAGTGTATTATTTACGGCCGTCCCTACAGGCATACATACACGTCATAATGACATATCTAATTAAAAAAAACTTTCAAAATAAACAAACTCGTATGCTGGCCTAGTTTCGTAAGCAATATAAATTCATAGCAGAAAAAGTTAGGCCTTGTCACTTGGGCACTTTCTGGGTAAATTCATTTTTCTTGTTATGAACCCGCCCGGAGGGGAAGGTAATCAAATCATGGGACCTCAATAGGCGGGGACGGCTGACGCCTCTTGTTATAACTGTCGACGTGCGAACTGACGGAAGGATTTCTGCTACATTTTAGGGTTCCATACCTAAAAAGGAACCAATGAAACCCTTATAGGACCACTTCGTTGTCCGTGTCTCATCTGTCAAGACCTTTGGGGGGGTGAGAGGAACAGGGTGTAAAGTTCCTCATCCCCCATTGAAAAGGGAGGATCCTCCGACCAGACGGGTATTGTGTCTGGTGGGCAATTGCCCCACGGTGGTTGTCGGATTCTTGTATATATGTTTCAATCGCTCCGATAACTTTAATATCGCGATGTAGGATACGTTAGTTTTATATGTGGCGAAATAGATGTCGCTACAGACCCTTTATTTTGAGAACGCTTGGAGGTATCGTATTGAAACATAGAGAAAATACCCTACAGAGCAACAATACGAACCATCTTTCTCCGAAACTAGTAAGTTATTTTTCACTTACATTAGTATGAAATGACAAGTCCTGTCAACTCTCGCCCATACAAAAACAGTACAGATACCGATTAAAAAATGGCGGAACTTTTTCTCGAACAAATCGTATGACATTTGTACTCTATAGGGTAATGTGCTTCATGTATTGAAATTAAAACCATATACTCGGGTCTTTGCAACTGTAAAAAAAAACTTCAAAGTAAACGTAAAAAAAAGATACGGACGTTTATGTCACAAAAAAAGTTTATTTTGACACTCTCAAGGAAATCAATATTCATAAGGTACTTTACGTTAACCTAGAACTATGAAATTAGGTGGGTAAATATCGTCGTATACTACAAATACAGAGAAAAATCTAAAAACTCATCATCATTATCATCAGTTGAACATAGGGCTCCCCCAGCGACTTCCAGATTGGCCCGTTAAAAGCGGCCCGCATCCAGCAGCTTCCTGCAACATTTACCAGGTCGTCTGTAAACTATTCATTTGTAATTAATTCGTAATTTGTACGAAACACTCGGCGAGTCTGACTCACACTTGTCAGGTTTTTTGGGTTCCGTAACCAAGGCAAGCCTACGTGACCCTATTTCTAAGGCTCCGCTGTCTGTCCGTCCGTCTGTCTGTCACAAGGCTGTATCTGGACCGTAATCTTCTTTTTTTTATATATATAAATGAATTGCTGTTCGTTTGTCGCGCTAAAACTCGAGAATGGCTGGACCGATTTGGCTTATTTTGATCTTGAAATGTTTGTGGAGGTTCAGGGAAGGTTTAAAAGGTCAGAAAATATTTAAAAATGCAAGGAAAGTAGTAAAATAACAATTTTATTTTCCTATACAAACTGTTTGTACCTGTCAAACGAATTGGCGGAACGAAGTTCGCTGGGTCAGCTAGTAGGTTATAATTTTTACAAAACGTGTATTACTATAGCTATTAATACAAAAAAAGTAAAAATAAAAAGGGATACCCATGTTCAAAATGAAGCTTTTCGGCGTTTTGTGCTCCATGTATATAAAGGCAATACATACTAACCTCTAACTAGTATAACTACAATGCATACTGTTATGTAAAACAACAATATTAATAACAAAGTGTCAGTCGGACTCGCTCTACTTAGTTTCTGTGCTATCTTTACGAATTACATATTGCTGTATACCACCGCACTTGTTTTTAAAAAAATATTCAAAAATATAAAACATTTTGCTCTATTATAGAGAACACACTTCGTGTGCGAGGTACACTCGCACTTAGCCGGTTTCTCATGACTCTGTTGCCTGAGGACATCTTCTATTATTAATATTATAGGGAAATAGTTATAATACTTCTATTAAGAAATTTCAATTACTTACTCTATTAAGTAAAAATTTCATTAGAATCTGATGTGTTAATTTTGCATGAACTGAGTTTAAAATCAAACATATACTTACCTACCAAAACACTTATTTTATGCCAACTTGCCCTATCAGATTTTAATTTTAGTCCTTCAAGCACTAATTTGTCCATTAATGTTTGGTACTCTAATTATCATAATCAGCCCTCGTTAGTTCACTGCTGGAGATAGGCAGAGGCCTATTGGGAGAGCCCAATGCACGTCACTGAGCCTGATCCTCGACTATTCTTCTATCCGTGGCTTTACGTAATAATTTGCTTATAACATTGCTCCATATTTTCGGAGGGCGCCCTACGCCGCGCTTTCCAGGTTTCCACTCAATAACACGTCTACTCCATCGGTCAACGGTTCTTTGGCAAATGTGATCAGCCCATTGGCACTTCAGCTTGCTTATTATTTAACCTTGGTTCTCTGTTGAATGACCTTAAGTCTGATTTTATCCTACAGAAAAATCCTGAGCATAGCTCTCTTAGCTTGCTGACTAACTTTGAATTGGTGTACTAGTCGTACCGTAAGTGTTCACGTCTTAGCGTCTAAGTCGTGGCAGGCAGTATGCACTCGTTGAAGACTTTCGTCTTCAGACTTTGAAGATTGGCGATGAAAAGACACGATGAAGTCTGCTTCTCTCTCGAAGTTGTTATTACCTAATTGATATGTTTGTCCGAGGTAAACATACTCTTGGACAACATCTAGAGCAGCTCTGTTAACAGCTACCAGTCCCGGAGCAACATAGCTATAATTATCATCATCAGCCTCTAAAAGTCAACTGCTGGACATAGGCCGCCCCTATAGATCACCACAACAATTCTTCTTCTGTCGTGTCAATGGCGACTCTAGACGGACTTCGACCAAATTTTGACGACTTCTACGGCGTTTTGTGTCGCTCTGTTTAAGTCATCCCTCGTGCGGGTGTAGGCACACAAAGGGCAGGAGAGTAGGTGGGCCATAGTTTGTGGGTCTGCACCACAGTCGCACTCACTTTTCCGCTCGGTCCTCATACCTTAACAAATTTGGTCTACAGCAGTTATAGTGCACACTATTCTAATCTACGAGTAAATCCACTGGATCCCGAATGCCCTAGATCCGCCTGATACCCTAAGTAACTAAAGTCCGCTTATTTAACTGAATCCGATTTTCCTTGTTCATCCGAATTTCAGCTGTCAATTCATTCGTGGATTGAATCCACAGCGGATCCGAATAATGGAATTGTTTGTTAGCAGTGACACGCGTGTTTGGAGTCAGTTTAGTGCTGTTATAAAGAGTTGAATGGGGATGGATGAATTTATAATGCTTTTTATAAATATACATTATTCTATACATTAGAATGGAACGTGCTAATCTCAGGAACTACTAGTTCGAATTAAAAAATATTGTTGTGTTGGATAGTCTATTTATTGGGTAGGTAACAGCTCGATAGGTAAGTGTAAGAATACACTACCCCACTGCCAACAGGAGGCGTGTCGTAAAAGGTGAAATAGTTTTGTAGCACGAGACGGGCAGCAGCGTCGTCGAGCGAGATCTTATAAAAAACTGCGCTCGCCAACCCGCTAGCCAAGTGTGGCGATTATTGGCAATCGCCCTCGATGATAAGTTATTGGAGGAGCCCTTTGTTCAGCAGTGGACGTCCTATGGGTGAAATGATGAGTCTATTTATTGAGGAAGGTTTTATGCAATATAACATCACGCTACGGCCAATAGGAAAAAACTTATTGAGAGCTTCCATTGCGTGCGCTGTGTAAACGGTTAAAGTTGCGCAAAAATCATGTATGACGGAATTGTTCCAACTTAAACGTTCTAAAAAAAAGTCCGTGACAGCACATGTCTATCTTTTATGGTTGACTTGCTATAACCTTTTCTATGGTTATAAATTTGTTCTAAAATAGCGTCGCTTTTTCTTTTACTTTTAGAGCGAGGCATTGATATTAGTTTAATGTTATTTGATTATTTTGAGAAGCTGAGCTGGAAGAGACATGAGTCGTTGATAAAGACTTTAATTGACAGATCGCACTCTACGCGCGCTTAGCCGCGGGCGGAAGGTAGTTCAGAACTAAATAAATACAATAAAATTGCCAGGACCGTCTCCCAGTACATCCAGATCTGAGCCAACTTAGAAAAGTTTGTGTATTGTATTAGTCGGGACCTAGCATCGCACCCAGTGTCCTCTATTTGCATGGCGAAATGTTTTGCAATAACATACCTCAAATATTACACTTGAAAAAAAATTACCAGCTTAGATGGGAGTCGAACCCACATCTCTTCGCTATACGGGTGACTGCTCTTCCAACTGAGCTACTGAGGACATTAGGTTAACGTGATGAATTTATTAAAAGGGCCAGTGTTGGTTCATTAATTCTTTGGTGTTTTGTAAAAAAGTAAACCGACTTCAAAAAACTGAAAAGCTAAAAATAATATCAATCAACACATACTCGTAAGTACCTAATCAGTTACTTTTGGAGTCGGTGCCATCCGATGAGAGTTTGAATGTTTTCGTTTGCACCGACTCCAAAAGTAACTGATTAGGTACTTATGTGTTGATATTATTTTTAGCTTTTCAGTTTTTTGAAGTCGGTTTACTTTTTTTAAATAAAATTTACTTATTTCATCAATTTTTAGTGATACATTCTCAACACAGCGAATCATTTGAGTGAAAACATAAGTTAACGGCTGAACACCGATCTCATCCCTTATTTTTCCCACCATAGAGGTGAAATTTTACCAAACAGTTAAAGAAAGAATCATCAAAATAGGTTCACAAATGCCGAAGATATTGGGTAACATAGGTACTAAAATCAGTTGGCACGGTATGGAGTTCATGCAATGTTTGATGAATTTCTTATACTCGTAGATCCCATCATCAGAACTTGATCAAATTTATATGGTACCATTCCAAAAGTATTCCCTTTCGAACAAAAAAAGAACTATCGAAATCGGTTAACCTGGTAACGAATGATCGCTGAACATACATAAAGAAACATACCGACGAATTGAGAACATTCTCCTTTTTTGAAGTCGGTTAATAAGGTACAAGCATGATCTGAGGCGGCCGAAGATTTTTCATGTTACTTATATTTTATATTATTATAAATGCAGCATGAAATGAATCAACCAATCAAGAAGCTTTATTGCTATGTAATGCGGTTAATATTTTACAAAGTTTGCGGAAATCCGTAAATTATTCATGATTTAGCGCTAATTCAGGTGCATTAAGGCTAAATGACTTCTCGGGAGAGGCGTCCAAACAAAATTTAATTGGCACCATTTCGCGCAAACAAGCAGCCGAGTCGAAACCAATTATCGTTTTCGCGTCGGAATATCGAAAGTTCGCAGCAGGTGCGCGTAACGTTACGCCTTAAGGCACAGGCGACAGCGGTGTGTTTGAATAATAATAAATTAAGGAGTAGTAAGTATGTACTGTACAAGCCGAAAACAAGCACGTTACCAAAAACAAAAACGAAGCTATCGTGAATTTTACGGACATTTTAACTATCGAGGGGCTGTAAGTATAATAAGTAAATTTTATTTAAAAAAATAAAACCAACTTCAAAACACTAAAATGCTAAAAATAATCCTAACACTTAAGTACCTAATCAGTTACTTTTGGAGTCGGTGCCAGCCGATGAGAGATTCAATGTTTTTGTTTGCACCGACTCCAAAAGTAACTGATTAGGTACTTAAGTGTTAGGATTATTTTTAGCATTTTAGTGTTTTGAAGTCGGTTTTATTTTTTTTAATAAAATTTACTTATTTCATTTTTTTCAGTGATAAATCATAATCTAACAGCTGAACACCGATTTCATCCCCTATTTTCCTACCCTTAGGGGTGATTTTTATTTTTCAAACTTCTATCATAGCATCTTTGAAGTATAAGCTATTCAATAAAATAAAAATCATCAAAATCGGGTCATATTTGTCGAAGATAGGTAACAAGAACCACAACCAAAATATTATCTGGGTATATATTTGTTGATTTTCTCAAAAAGTTCTAAATCAATTTCGATAAAATTTATATGGGACCACCTCTGAAGTATGATCTACCAAACAAAAAAAATATCATTAAAATCGATTCATAATTGGCGGAGTAATCGCGTAACAAACATACAAAAAAAAAAAAACATACAGTCGAATTGAGAACCTCCTCCTTTTTTGAAGTCGGTTGAAAAAAGGAATATTGGCAATCGCGATTCAAAATAATCGCGATAATGTTTCACGACACTTAATTTCAATTCAATGAATAAAGGTAAGGTCTGTCGAATACTTAAGGTTTAAACTTCATAAAGGGGAAGAAGAAAACTATGTTAGTATCGAAGGATTCGAGACTATGACGGGAGTCGGGACTTGTTATTTTAGTTCATAAAATTCAATTGGGCGATAGAGTATCTAAGTTTTTGAACATTTAATTGGCGTAATTAGCGTTTAGGCGTAATTTCACAGACCTACCTCAGTACTAAATGATTGCAAATTTCCACAAGTAATAATGTTGACGAGATATTGTTTTATTGGTTTTATTGCAGGTACTCGTACTAGGGCTTAACTATATCGAGTGGCCCTTTTAACAAATAACGAAAACGAGTTAAAGAGAACTTCAATTGTCAATCGTCATGTCTGGGGCCGCAGGGTTACGTTATTATGTTACACCTTGTTTATCTATACTAATACTAGCCGTGGCCCGCGACTTTCTGCGCAACTTTCCTAATTTTTTCTTTCAAAAGAACCTTTTCCTATCAATAAATAACACAACAAAAAAAGAATTAGCAAAATTGTTCCATCCGTTCACGCGTGATGCGATGACCAAGGAAAATAGAGATTCATATTTATAAATATAGAAGATTATAAATCTGAAGAGTTTGTTTGTTTGGTTGGTTGAACGCACTAATCTTAGGAACTACGGGTTCAAATTGAAAAAATGTTTTTGTGTTTGATAGGTCATTTGTCGAGGAAGATAAAGGCTATACCCCTGTTTTTTTTTTTATTTGGCATCTCTTTGCAATGTAACCCTTTACATTGCAAAGAGATGCCAAATTTTAAAAAAAAAACAAGATCTAGGGAATAATATAAAAAAGAAAGAAATAAAAAAAATATCGTCTTAATCGTTACTATCTTTAATATATGTATGTTACGAAAAAAAATTACTTTAAAATATCCGGAAATAAAGTCAGTAGAGAGATTACGAAAGTCGCGCGGTCATTCTTCAAAGGCGTAGGTACTGCGAGCCTACAAAGACCTTACGCAGTGCACAAATAGTGCAATTTTATCATAAATGAGATAAATAATCCACGCGTACGACTTGTAACAGCGGGGTAGGAATAATGAAATGTGAAACATTTTTTTTGTTTCTTGCATAGTTTGATTAAGTTACTGATTCTGAGCCACTCCTAAAGATTTGGCACCCCTTTGCAATTTAACCCTGTATAACATTACGCTACGACCAATAAAAGCGAAGCATCAATAAAAATGTTGCAACAACAGGAAAAAATATTTCGTTTGATAGCTTCCGTTGCGTGCGCTGCGTAAATGGTTAAAGTTACGCAAAAATTATGTATCACGGAATTGTTTCTAAAAAGTTCTAAAAAAAGTCCGTGACATCATAATTAAATACATATGGCCTTACTACAAAAAAGATAGACTAGGCTTAAACCATGTCTAAAGAATAGCCATACAATTTGGAATATTGACACATCACACATGTCTCGGTTATGTTACCATACTTTTTAATTGGTTGGCTAATCTTTAGGCAGTGTTTAAACCTAGTCTATATTTTTTGTAGTAAGGCCCATAATGTCTATCTTTTAAAGTTGACTCACTATAACATTTTTTACAGTAATCAAAATTTGTTGCTAAATAATAGATTATTTGGTCGTTGATAAAGACTTTCAGTGACAGACCAAACAACACGTGGTCAAAGCCGCGGACGGAACCTAGTTATCTTATAACTTGGGCCACCGGCTCAGTCGTCGCCCGTGGCGAATAAATCACGATTGGCTCCGTTGGTCGAGTCATTAGTGGCCCACCGCGAGCGGCTCAGATTGAATTGTGACTGTTTCCTACGGGATTTGCCTCTAATACTAAATATCCTGCAGGATAAGCACCATAGTTTTAATGCTTGCGAGAGAAAGTTGGAACTTATTTAGCCGAGTATTGGAACAAACAGAATAGTCGGACGAATACAAAACTCTGTGGCTTGATTAATAATCCGGAGACGTATTTTTGAATCGTGCGAATTCCAATCCGAATACGAAATCGCATGATTCGCATGCGAATATCAAAAATATTATTTTTGAAAATTCATTCCGTGAATTCTTCTACGTGTGTGGTCCTAATCACTAGTTTTTCATATTATTCTACTAGTTGAAACTACCGAAAAATTACTGACTGTCAATGTTTACGAGATTTGACATAATAACTTTTTATCGCGTTCTTATTACGAAGATGACAAATCCGTAGCTGGGAGGCGAGCATACCGGTTTTAGTTTCGCTACCTCTTGAGGCCCGGGTTCGATTCCTGGTCGGTCAATATAGAAAAATAACTTTTCTATATTGACTCAGGTCTGGGTATTGTGGTACCGTCGTTGTTTCTGATGACTGAACCACAAGTGCTCAAGCTAATTATCATAGGATCAGAGCAATGTATGTCATGTTGACTAAAATATATTTTTAAAAACTTGTTTTTAAAATCAATGCGTTTTTACACTTCGGTTTATAATATTATCTGCGTATAGTGAGTAGTTGCAACATTTCAATTCAATAGCAACACTCAATTCGAGTGATTCAAAAATGCATACAAACGTGAGCAATAGAAATTAATTTTATATACGATTGGTTTCCGTGTTCGAATTAAATATTCATTACATATGTTTATAGCTGCATACAAATCCCTTCAACCGCTCTGCTGACCGCTCCGCGCCGCTTCTCTCGCGTCTCTCGCGATCCGATTGGTACAGATAACAGCACGTCAACCTGCCACATAACGTCTAATTTTCTCAATTAAGATTGATCTCTATGTGTCGGGCTTAAAGTTGAAAATCAATTCAATGACCTTTAACTTTTTGGGTAGGTGGACCTGCCATTGTCTGTACCTTAAGATTTGTCGAATAAATTTAGTTGTGAGCCACATAAGATTATTAAATCAATCGGAGTTCAGACAAAGTTATAAGAAACTAGCGTCAACTTGTGGAATCTACTAAAATACACATCCACTTTAAGTACTTTCGACTTACTAGGACGGTGCATACAACAAACAAAAACGAAATTTCTGAACTACGCTACTTGCATGAACAACTTTAATGGGCTCTCAATAAACCGCCACAAAGTGCAGTATATACACGCCCAAACGGTCTTGAGCTGCGTAAATAATTTTAAAATGCCGCGGTGGAATAAGGAAATCTAGGTACAGTCATCATTATTTCAGCCATAAAATGTCCACTACAGAACATAGGCCTCCCCAATGACTGCCGGTTAGAAGCGGCCTGCATCCAGCAGCTTCCTGCAACCTTTACCAGGTCGTCTGTCCTCCTTGTGGGTGAAAGTCCTTCGCTGTGCTTGCTTGGACGTTGTCTTCATTCGAGAATCTTTCTGCCCCATCTGCCGTCAGTTCTAAGTGCTATGTGCAGGGCCGTCTTAACATATCCCGGGGCCCTGGGGCACACAAGAATAAGGGGTCCTATTGCAAAGTACAAAATGAAATACTGTTGGTATATAATAATTCATGACTTCAAAAAAATAATTTTAGTTTGAAGTATAGTTTTAAATTTTTCCTTCTTTTTTCTAGGCTATAACCCTCTTTTCTTTATTTTCAGTTAACAGTGTTTCTTAGGTTTACAAACATGTTTCAGTGCTTTGGGGCCCCAGTGAGGCCGGGGGCCCTGGGCAAAGGCCCCATGTGCCCGTATGGTGAAGACGGAACTGGCTATGTGCCCCACCCACTGCCACTTTAGCTTGCTAATCTGCCGGGCTAGTCAGCGACCTTTGTTCGTTTACGGATCTCCTCATTTCTGATTTGATCTCGCAAACAAACAGGTACAGTATTTCAACGGTATTCGTGTCAATAGGTGTTTTAGAATAAAATAGAATTTTGATTTTATATGTTTAGTACTGTTGTAGTACAGTTACAATTTCAAGGGCTTGTAGCTTAGTGGCGGCTGCACTTTGGTAGTGATTACCTAAGCCTCCTACGCCGCGGTTTTGAATAGAAGGGTGCCCATGCCAACCTTAATTAGTGACATTTATCGCACAGCGCGTAAAGGGCTATGCTCGGTGTTTCCTTGCGAGATCGAATCAGAAATAAGGAGTTCCGTAAACGAACAAAAGTCGCTGACAAAGCCCAACGGATTGTCAAGCTGAAGTGGCAGTGGGCGGGACACATAGCACGTAGAACTGACGGCCGATGGGGCAGAAAGGTTCTAGAATGGAGGCCGCGCACCGGCAAGCGCAGCGTAGGACGTCCACTCACAAGGTGGTCAGACGACCTGGTAAGGGTCGCAGGAAGACGCTGGATGCAGGCCGCTTACAACCGGCCAATCTGGAAGTCAATGAAGGAGGCCTTTGTTCAGCAGTGGACGTCCTATGGCTGAAATTATGATGATGATGATCACAAGCATCTCCGTGCTTCGTGCATAATGGTGACTGAGTTTGTTCCGGCGTTTCTTCTCAGCACTTGCCAGATTGTCTGTGTCTTGTCTCGAAGCGCTAGTGGGGCCCAAAAAATAAGGAGACATGTTCTGCCCCATATGGGCCAATAATGTTATTATTGACGTTCATAAGTGGCAGTTTTCTGCTCTAAACTGAATAAATGATTTTTGACTTTTGACTTGACTTTTGACTTCGGAAGGCACGTTAAAAGTTGGTCCCGGCTTATATCGCTTGATACTAGTCGTGAAGACTAGTTAGAGGCCTTAAGGCGGCTTGATTACAACTGACAGTAAGGTTTAGTCTTAGGTTAGGTTAAGTTGGCCTTACAACCCTCTCTACCAATTCGCACTGGGCCCGCGTGGTGGAATACCCGAGCCACGTCATGTTGAGGTGAGCAGTGGGACGTTTAGAGGCATACTTTTACCTGACCTATATTTAGTAAGAAATATGCGTCATAAAACATGACGTCTTCTACCAAATATGACTCGATGAAGTAAATTTATTGATCGATTGAGTTATTATTATTCAGTAAAAATATTAATACTGCAGCCAGTGTAAACCAAGTAAACCAGAGTAGCTTGTTGTAAAAAACGTAGAAAATTTTGAATTACGCGGGCCCCGTAAACGATCTCTTCATTAAATATTTGGTAAAAAAATAAAATGCAATCTTTTAGTCCTTAATATAATTAAAGGCGATTTTAACTCTCATGTTC
The DNA here is from genome assembly GCA_963576865.1 of Anania hortulata. NCBI lineage: Eukaryota > Metazoa > Arthropoda > Insecta > Lepidoptera > Crambidae > Anania > Anania hortulata. The sequence continues at coordinate 2,392,218 of OY756399.1, read as the reverse complement.
TATCTGCTAGTCTGATCAAAAATCTGCTGAGTCTTTATTACAATATTTGCAATATCCTACCGTAAAGTACGTACGCCACTTAAACGGTCTTGAGTTGCGCAAACAATTTTAAGCTAATGTGGCTGGATATGGAAATCTAGGTGGAAGGTAAATCTAGCTAACGGGGAACTTTGATTCCGGTAGCAAGCTTCTTAGTTTTCCCGTTAGCTTGATTTAATAAAAAAAACATTAATTAGAACCATACTGTGCAGCTGAATATTAGAATCTATAAGTTTATGAAGGACAAACCAACAGTACTAAATACTTACGTACTAAATACTTACTAGGTACTTATTTTACATAAACCACAAATTTATACAACTTAGTTTCATCATTATTATAATTTCAGCCAGAGAAAGTGTCCACTGCTGAACATAGGCATCCCCCAATGACCTATCATCGGGGGAGATTGCCAATAATCGCCACGCTTGGAAGGCGGGATGGCGAGCGCTTTTTTTTTTAATATTTCGCACGCAGACGCTGCTGCTCGTCTTGTGCTACAGGAATTAGTCGCCTCTTTCGACACACCTCCTGTTGGTGGTGGGGAAGTGTATTCTTTACGGCCGTCCCCTTAGTTGGAATGTTACGAGTAATCTTTCACCCTAAGTTACATTACATTCATAACACTAAGTTTACAACTGCAGACTTGGCTCTCCCCTTTCCATGACTTTTAAAATCTTCTAAGCATAATTATAATTTTGTGCACACCATTTTAATGCAGAATACCGTTCTACTCACTTATTTTAATTAAACTAACAGAGTTAGTTACAGAGTACGGGGTGTACACTCAGCGACCGTTCTTGATACTTGCCCCGGACTTAGTGGTTAAGTTGGGTGCACACGATTAGCAAGCCGCACCGATGTGTTCAATTTGTGTGCTCTTATTAGTATAACTTTAAATACAAATACTACCTGTGCAGTGTTTTCCGTAGAATATTAACACAAAAAAAGAATTTTGTGTTAATATTCGATATTCGATATTTCGATATAATATTCCAATTATTGTTTGGTCTCTTGCAAACGGTCGGCAACCAATAAATCAAGGCTACAACATTGTCACTTTTAAAGTTGTTTTTTTTTAACATTATTATTGTGTTATTTTCCAAATCTTTGATAAAAGTACACTAAAAAATCCCCGTCACATAAAGGATCTGCAAAACCTTTTTTTTGCCTGAAGGCCTCTGGAGCTACCATGCTATAATTTATAGTATTAATTTCTTACGAGGTAAGACAGGAAAACAGGTGTAGGAAATTATAATGTTTACTGTCATCTATAAGGTAGACACATTACAATTTATTTTCGACTGACTTTTTTTTTTAAAAGTGTATTTGACAAGAATAGAGTAACATGTCTATAAACTTTTACCCCAAGCGTCCTATTTCCAACAAAGATAGAATTCGCTGATGCGATCTACTGCAAACAACCTAGCTCCTACAACCCAAAACGTTTACGATGCTACTAACAAAAACGACATTTCCTATAAACGTTATTTATGACAACCTGCGATGCAGTTAGGGTAACCATATTTGTAAATGTATGCAGGACAAAACAACGATCAGGAACAAAATTAAAATATTTTTTAAGTAAGAGTATGACCACACAATTTAAGAAAACAAGATCGCTTCGCACTGTGCCTTTGTTGCTTACTTTTACTGACACCGGTTAGGAACCCTTTACTGCTGAAATAAAAATAGAGGTAAATAAGTATAAAATATGTTTGTTGGCAGCATCTGTTGCCAACATAAACATTCAATTATTTTGATGGTAAGATCATTGCTATTGTGTTTCAAAACAGTTTCAAATGAGTATTGTTTTCACGACGTGTAACATTAAGGTTCACCTATCTTTCTTCAGTGCGGTTGTGCTCGTAAAACAAATAGTTATATAGGATGTTTTTAACTTAAGGATTTGTCGTGTGCATTCATGTTAAGAATAGTTTTCGAGGACTTACAAAATAAAGTTGAGATAGGTAATTAGTGTCTTAGGCAAAGTCGTTGGTCATCATAAGTATACACAAACCCTTAAGCATTTTACACTAGTAAAATTTCATAATGTACTTATTGTATAGTTTAGGTAATAATTAATCTCTTGGCCCGATTTGAGTTGTCATTATCCATAACGCAAAGCATTATAGATAAGGCCTTCATTTATGATGAGGTTAAAATAATACTGCGTTATAAGTACATTCCTTATCTTATTCATATCTTATTTATATCGATCATGTTTTAATGGCTAAACGGAATTAGCACAATGGCACACATTAGATATTGTTCTAGTTTAACACTGGTTTTATCCCGTTTTTGTGTTCCCGAGGGAAGGTCATTAATTCCTTATTAGCTTAATTTTGAAGTCTCCGCTGACGTAGTTACAAACAGAAGCTAGTCCTACTAAACTAAACTTATGGACGCACTACAACCGGAGAACAACGTCCATGCTTTGTTCAAAAGTTTATGAATCTCGCATTATCCGCTCCGCGCGTGAAATCACTTCACCGCGCAGTGTGAATGTTTTAATTCTATTTAAGGCAGTGGTGATGTAGTAGCTACCAAACTTTGAACTGTAATCCCTTGTATTAAGGTCTAAAACATTAAACAGTTTTATTACGCTGGCTTATCAACGTGCGTACGGGGTAACAACGTTGTATTTCTGGATGGAAGTCATACTAGCCAGTGGGTATGTTCGTTTCAAAAACTGATATGCTAAATTCCTGAGCTACTATTGTTATTGATTTAAAAGAGATTTATTTTATTTATACTTTATTGCACAAACACAAAAATAAGTGGTACAAATGGCGAACTTAATGCCAAAAGCATTATCTACCAGTCAACCATGGGGCCAGACATAGATGGTACAGGCGGTGCAACAAACCAGTTATTAGTGTTAGACAAAATCTAGCAACACAAACACAGACTAGATGAATACATACCTATCAAAAAGGTATACATACATAAAATAAATACATAATATGATTGTACACAGATCATATGCCAGCGAGATTCATTTGAAAATGAAGAAGGAAAGAGAAGACGAGACAGTTATTCCTTAAAATATCTGCGCAGAGCCTTTTTGAAAAAAAATTTTGAAGTAGATTTTTTGATTCTGGAAGGGAGTTCGAGAGATTGTTTTTAGTAAACGTTTAATAAATTAAAATAAAAAATACCTACACTTATTATAAACTTAAATCGTTCAAAAAACGTGCAAACAGAAAAATTGAACTAACAATTAACATTTAGTACCTACATGTAAGCAGAAACAAACACTTGATTAGTCAAACTAAGGCTTAATTAATCTATCCACTTTTTATTTTCCCGTGCAATGTAAGTCTAAGCAGACGAAGTCGCGGCCAGAAGCTGGTCCATAAATAAGCAATTTGTAATACCTTCAATTTTCACTTACAAAATTCTAGTTTCAAACATGAACTCCTTGTTGAGTCCATACATTTTACATTATCCGGCACCTCCCGTGAAATCGCCACGACCCTCGCGGTGTTGATTGTGGACGCTTGTAACAAAACTTTTATAATATTTCCACTGTAACCGCTGGTTTTTGTTTTTTGTTGCAGATAATAACTTCATCATTTATAAATAGGGTAGTTAACACTACCAATTAATTGACATACTTTTTATGAACTGTCAAAACGTACATCTTCCTTAGAATTTGTATGGCATTAGAGGACAGTGTCGTCACTGTTTACCAAACTCAACTGACTATCTATTTAATAGTTTTAAAGCAACTTAAAATCTATTTCAAGAAACAATAAAAAATATGACTGAACAAATTAATTAAATAAGGTGTATTTAATAAAATAAGTGTCTCGGAATTATTTATGAATGGTGTCAACATCCCAATTCATTTAACCATAATTTAGACATCCACTGCTAAACATAGGCCAATGACTTCTAATTGGCTGATTGGTAGGTAATACAAAACATCAAAAAGTTTAAGATATCGTGTCACAGAGTACACAAAAAGAAGATAGTCAAATTGTTAACGTCCTCCTTTTGCCAGTCGGTTGAGAAACTATTGAGTCAGAACTACTTGAGTAAACTAATAACAAGGAATTTTAACTGTAAAGTCAAGAACAAAAGTGTCTTAGCATCTGTATTTTCCAAAAGAATCTCATTGCAAAACATACGTCAGTAGTCAAACAAAATCGCTACATAAAAGTAAAAAAGAAGTCAGATTATTCTGACATTGAGAAGAGTCAGTTTTGAAAATTTGTTTTTGATCAGCTACTTTTTATGCTGACTGTACATAAATTGAAACAGAGGCATTTTCTTCTAATCTTTGAACGTGAAAGTTATAAGTTAAATAATAATTTCATTATTTCCTGAAGATCTTGAGTCTTTGATTTTTATTGTTTTGTGTGTTGGTATCATTAAAACACCCATTTCCGCATTGTTACTTAAACAAAAGCACGAATGATAAAACATATTATTCCACTACTTACCTCAACAGATTTATTTATGTACGTAATTTTGCAGTCGGATTATAACAAAGTTGGGTTTTGTTAGAAAACAGCAATTTAGGTGTTTTGCTTGTGCAACTTTTGTATAACTACTTAAGTTATTGTTGCATTTTGACGTGAAGAAAATGGCACTGAGAAACTTTTAGAAATTTTAGTTTGAGTAGAGTTAAAATATAAGTCGCCATGAACAAAAGACGCTTGGAAAGTATAAAAAAAACACTATTTACATACTGGCCTTCATGGTTCATCATTTCAGCCATGGATGTCCACTGCTGAACACAGGCCTCCCCAAATCACTTTCATCGGAGGGGATTGCCAACACTCGCCACGCTTGGCAGGTGGGTTGGCGAGCGCAGTTTTTTATAACATTTCGCACGCAGACGCTGCTGCCCGTCTCGTGCTACAGAAACTAGTCGCCTCTTACGACACGCCTCATGTTAGCGGTGGGGAAGAGTATTCTTTACGGCTGTCCCCATACGGCACTATGACACACTACACAACAACGGGTATTCATGCAAGACGTCCTATTTTGTGATTAAGGCTTTACGCTTCAAGGTTAAGACCCCTAGAGAGAGTTGAAGAGAAAAGAGAAATCATGTTAAACTATCAAAAACCAAACAGAAAAATAATATGATTGGCCACCTGTTACGACATTTGCTTTAAAAACATTATAGACGTCCTTCTATCCGTAGATAGAGAAACAGTAAAAAAGATATATAGAGTAAAAGAAAGAAAGAAAAGAAAATTATTATTATTATAAACAAATAATTACTTACGATAAATTAATAAATGCGAAAAGAAACTGTGAAATGATACCAAAATGGTTGCTACTCAGCTATTTTAGAAGACCTCCGTAGCCGAGAGGTGAGCTGACCTGACTTGGTGTCGCTATCTCTGAGGTTCCGGGTACGATTCCCGGTCGGTCAATGTAGGAAAATAACTTTTCTATATTGTCTCGGGTCTGGGTGCTGTGGTACCGTCGTTATTTCTGATTTCTGTAACACAAGTGCTTAAGCTACTTATCATAGGATCAGAGCAATGATGTGATTTTGTCTAATATTTATATTATTTTGCCATGCAAAGGTTGCCATGACGCTGGTTTTCTGTAGAAACTATGTTAGACAGATTGAAGAGAAATTTAAGTAAAGTAGTAGAATGGTAAAAGCAAGAAATAAGTCATTGACAAATGCGCAACTCCTAAATTAAGAGATAAATCTTTCAACTTAGTCGACTCTATATAATATCTTTATTGCATTCACAGTTTTTTAATATGACCAGCCCATTCGCATCCTTTAAGCATCTGGCACTTAACACAAAAATGCACAGCAGAAAGTACCTCTTTGGACAGTTGTTGCAAAGAGCCGAAACTCGGTTAGACGCGATCGTTTTAAATCAAGCAGGAAAAATTACTCGGAGCACTCTTGAGTTTGCTCCAAACTTCCCTCTCTGAGGCGACGCCCTCATTATATTGTGTTCACGTTTGAGGCTAGGGAGTGGTGGTTGTTATGAGCGGTAATAATTTACTATGTTATAGTAAACTTATAAACCCTTAAATGCATAATCTTTTTGTTTTTAAATAAAGCCTTTTTATTAGACACATCATGACTCCGACACTTCGAAAAAAAAATTTTTGCTTTCGTTTTTATCTGTAAACGAAAAAAAAAAACAAAAAAAATTTAAAAATCCCTGTCACATATTGTTATTTAATTGTGATTTATTTAAATGTATTTTTGTAGATTATTAAAAAAAACATTTAATTATAAATCTGTCATTCATGATTACAGTAACACTTCTGAAAGTACTTTTTTTTTGTTTAAAAAAAAATACAACGAATCGCTCAAACCCTCACCTTGCGACACCCCCACAAAACGTTCTAGCGAGCCAGAGAGCAGACAGGCTGCTTCAATCTTATTTTTACAATGTACGTGTCAGTAAAACGTCAGGTTTATTGCGACCGACGACTGCGACGTCTTCTTCAAGCATCAAATTCTTTATATTTTTGCAATTTGTTGCTTCAAATTGAACTGAATGAAGAAAAATGCAATGAAACTGCACCTATAATACGAAAAAGCTATCTTATATGAATTTAAAGTGTTAAATTATACACATACCAAATATTATTTATGCTTGTAGATGCACATTACATTGTGTCTATGTGCTTTAGTTTCGGAATGCTCCTTCAACAACAACTCAAGTCGATACTAAGCAGTAAGCGCTCCTAAAGTGACCTGAATGACGGTTCAGTCTAGTGCTGCCGTTGGATAGCCCATTATCGAAACTATCGATAGTTTAACTAAATTTCAAGGTCAACTGTCGATAGTCAAACTATCGATAGTTCGGTGACACTAGTTCAGCTGTCACCCAAGTCACTTTGGGCCTATCCGGGCTACTGTTCTTCTAACTGAGCTACCGATTTCTTTAACTTAAGTCTTACAAGTCAAATTTTTTCAAAGGTTTTTCGCTATGTATGGATACCGTATCGTACCGTATCGGTACCTTAGTACAAGTAGGTGCCACCACAATCCAATAGAAATATCGTTGCAAATATTTGCATATATAGCTTATTCAATTTCAATATAAATAAGGTATAATTTATTTTAGAAATAACTGTAGTTGCAAAATATAATTTAAAAGTATGATCATAAGAGTTCAAAGTAAATGTTTCTTAGAATTGTTGATCGTATTGATGCGTATGTTCTTATTATAATAATAAGTATGTGTTTCAGGCATAAGCAAGTTAAAGCCGTTACATAAATAAGTGACAGCCTGACTCATTCATAAGAGAGCCTAAAAATACACATGATTGTAAATCATGTTTACAGTGCCATGTATTTCAAATGTCGTGCGTTAGACAGCATAAACACAGTTGAACACGGCAAAAGATAACGACGACGGGCGAGATGTAAAGGCGAGGACATGGTAGCTTATAAAGCGATTTATGTAAATGTATTTTATTTCTTACAAATACTAGACGCCATTGTCTGTACATTATGACAGATTAAAATTTTATTATGTAGTGATAAGTGCAAGTGACTTAAACTTGGCACTTTGATATAAATATTTGCAAACATCACTTACCTTGCTCTGATCCTAAGGTAAGTAGCCAAAGCAATTGTATTATAAATCATAAACAACGACGGTACCACAACACCCAGACTCGAGACAATATAGAAAAGTTCATTTTCTACATCTACCCGACCGGGAATCATACCCGGGATCTCAGAGATGACTCTCGGCTACGGAGGTCATTAAATTGCTAAATGCACTTGTCACTTATATTTGTCATTTTCAGTTGCTACTAGGATTTTTCAGTTGTAAGTTACATTTGATTACCATTTGCATATTCGCACTTTAAATGTTGTGTTATCGTAGTCTTGATATATGAATTTAGCCAGAGGAGTTTCCTAGTACACCCAGACCCGAGCCAATTTAGAAATGTTCATTTTCCCGGAATCGAACATGGGAGCCGAATCGATTACGTATCACAGCCACGCCGCCGCCTGGATACGTTACGGAATCATATTCTGGGGTAACTCGACCGATGCATCCGCGGTATCTATTTTGCAAAAGCGATGTCTCAGAATTATAACGTTTACAGCACCACGAGAGTCATGTAGAATCATATTTACACAATACAAACTACTTACGGTCACTTGCATATATATATTAGAATTGTGTCGTTTTATAAGAAACCATAGTATTTATTTCCAGCACTTTAATGACACGACGAGCCGTTATGCCTCGCGTCGAGCAAATGATTTTGTTTTACCCGCCGCCCGACTTGCGCTTTTTAAAAACGGCCCGTTCTTTAAGGCTGTCAAAGCATACAATCATTTGCCCAACTTGCTCAAAGCCCTTCAAGGTACTAAGTTTGATAAAGAGTTAAAAAAATTATTACTTGCCAAGGCATATTATGATTTGAATGAATATTTCAGGGACAAATTTTAAATATCATAATTTCTTGACATCTTTGACATAATTTTACTGTTAATGTTATTTTTCCCTACAATATAATGATAAACTGACTATGTATAACTTTCAATTTTTATTTTGACAATTGTTATTTAATTTTAAAATGTAAATTTTGACTTTTTTATGAATGACCAATTTATGAATCTAATATTGTATAATTGTAATATAATGATGACATGTAAACGTAATTATAAATTTAATTTGTTTAAATAATTTTATTTCACGAATGCCTTATGAAGGTTGTAATGTTACAATTGATCATCTATAATGTACATTATGAAGTGATTAAATGAATATGAATATGAATATGATTGAGCCACTATTCAATTCGGGTCGTCAAGAGGTTGTCAGTCGAGAGTAGGAAAACTTATCAGTGTAGCCAGGCCATTAAAAGAGCTCAGCAAAACGCTTTTTCAAGTACTTTGGTAGCATTCTTACTTCACAGCACTACCCTCAACTCTCGTGCAACGTAGGTGAGCGATAAAGGCGATACAGCTTGTTTAGGGGCCATATAGACTGGCAGTCTCGATGCGAATATAGCACCGAGCGTTCCCGGAGCTAGCGACATTTCAGGAAATTTAAGGCGAGCGTAGTCAGTGGCTACGGTATTATTTTATATACTTATTTATTATACAGGGTTATTTGTAAAACATTAACAACCTCCTAGGGGCTGATTTTGGTGTTGAAATACAACAACTTTTTCTATGGGACCAACATTTAAATCTAAAAAAATATTTACACTTCTCGTCTCGGCTAATATCGCTTGATACTAGTTGTGAAGCCTTATCAGAGTTAGGGCGGCTTAATACGAGTAACATCTGACAGTAAGGTTAAGTTACAACACACACACACACACAGTGGAGGGGCCACCGCACCGCACTGGACCCACGTGGTAGAGTATGGCCCAAAACCCACCTCATAGTTGAGGTGGGGTCTGTGCCCTGCAGTGGGACGTATAGAAGCATACCTACTTTCTTAAATTAGCTCGAATCTGATTGTGCTCGAAAATGCTCCTAGCTTTAATGGACTAGTTTCCTAAAAAATCTACTTTGTTCGTTAGTCGACAGTTTTTCATTTCTCAATCAAACAAAAAATGATGAAGATATAGCCCGTTAAAGTTCCGCGTAACGTCACGCCGTGCGACACTTTTCAGCAAGGCGTGACGTCACGTGGTCACATTGATGCGCTTTATCTTCGTCATTTTTGTTTGATTGACAAAAAACAAAATATGGGTCCAATATTTTTTGATAATCTAACTGACGAACTAAATAGAATAATCTTTTTTTGACCCAGGAAACGAGCCTATAGCCCGGTACCTCGTAATATAAGGATGTTAAGAGAATTTCCCATTCTAGGGTCACCTTCCCAGGGTACCTAAGGCAGGATATTTGCGGTCCCAGCTTACCCTAAGCAGCAATTGCTAGTAATTTTCAGGAAGTAGGCAGAATTCGTAGGTCAACATACAAGGTACCCAACTGAAATAACGCAAAACCTTTAAGTGGGTGATTGTGGTACTCAGATAGTAGTAGTCTTAACTTTTTTATGAAACCAATATAATCTTTAAAAATGATTTTTCCATAGAAACGATATCAGCTGGTTTGGTTTAGTATGAAGAAATTAATGCGTTAATGAGACATCGCAAAATAGATAGATACTCTTTATTGCACACCATACAAGTAAAATACACATGATTTTTACAGAAAGATGTACAAATAATGAGATATTTGAGCAAAATTTCTTTGCAGTATTTTAACTACACCTTGTATAACGTCTCTTGCAAAAAGAAGAGCGGGCGTCCTTTTTAAAGACCAAAATTTCACCTACTTAAATAATTAAAAGGAAAGAAAGGAATGAATATGGATGCTCTTTAGCAACTTTTCTTCAAAATCGTTTTTTTCAATTAAATCAAAACAGCCAACCAGAATACGGTTTGCTCTGTGAAGCATGAGTTTCCTAGTTCATACAGGTCGTCCTGTTTTCAGACCGTCTATATTCCAACTTTAGTAGGATCCTGATTAACCGGATGTTTCCCGGAATCGGATTAACTTGCATCCGTGAGCAGATTTCGACTATTTTGAGGCACAAGCCATCTGATAACGTCAGGCGCTAACCATCATCTTTCAAAGCTAGTTACTTATAGCAGTATTACTATAACTTTGTTTTATTTTTTATTTTGACGACCTCCGTAGCCGAGAGGCGAGTATAACGGACTTGGTGTCGCTATCTCTGAGGTCTCGGGTTCGATTCCCGGTCGGTCAATGTAGAAAAATTACTTTTCTATTCGTCTCGGGTCTGGGTGTTGTGGTACCGTCGTTGGTTCTGATTTCTGTAACACAAGTGCTTAAGCTACTTATCAAGGATCAGAGCAATGTATGTGATGTTGTCCAATATTCTTATTATTATTATTATTTTTATTGTAAAGAGTGTTAAGAGTTGACATTTTCTCGCACAAAAGTTTTTAAAATTACTTGCAGGATAAGTACCATATCGCACATATCAATTAGTATATGTTTTTAAGTATGTTTAGTCATCATCATCATCATCATCATCATTTCAGCCATAGAAAGTCCACTGCTGAACACAGGCCTCCCCCAATGACCCAACATCGGGGGGATTGCCAATACTCTCCACGCTCGGCAAGCGGGTTGGCGAGCGCAGTTTTTATAAGATTTCGAACGCAGACGCTGCTGCCCGTCTCGTGCTACAGGAATTAGTCGCCTCTTACGACACGCCTCCTGTTGGCGGTGGGGATGTGTATTCTTTACGGCCGTCCCCACACGGCATGTTTAGTGTACCTACATACTATTAGAGGGGATCCTATAAATAAAACGGTATTTTAACTTATTTTAATATATTAATAACGGAAAACGCGCGAAAGCACAATTACGACGCATGAAGAAGTACGCTCCGATGACAGCTGACAGCTAGTGCCTGGAATCGCTCATAGGGATGTTCCCAGCAATCGATTCCCCGCTAACAATACATACATAATGTATACCTACATATTATTGTTAAGTATTTTTGTGTTTAAGTTCATGCTAAAAATTATGCAATAAGAACTCTGTAGCAACTTTTTTTTTCTCTATGGTTTTATCTACCTGAAGGTAGTCTGGAAGAAATCGCTACTAGCGATAAGACCACCTAAATTATATAATTCTTCTTGTTTAAATCTTTCTGTTAAAATCATGTGTATTTTACTTATATTATATGCAATAAAGAGTATCTAATTATCTATCTATAAATTAATAAGAGTAAAATCGTTAAGAGTAAAAAAACTTTCAAAACAGGTTAGATTTAGAGTTAAGATCATTACCGTTAAGAAGTTTTAAGAGACATTTGAAGATATGGTTGCTGCAAAACAGCTTCTACTCTATAGATGAATACTTTGAGTTCTTCAATTTTAGGAAGAAGAAGTTCTAAGTGTTGTAACACCTTGTTTATCTATTTTATTTGTGTTTAATATTGACATTGTTAATTTAATTTTATATGGTTTTTATTTAATTTTTGACATTGCCTGATACTTGTCATTTTTTAATTTATTCTTTGTCTTTGTCTTTGTTTAATGGATATTATTCAGCCATTAACGAATGACCTCAGTCAATTTCTAAATATTTGCATGCCAACTTGTGGCTAATCGTGCGATCATTTGTACCAACCTAACATGTACCTTTTTTCGAGCAAATAAATAAATTTGAATTTGAATTTGAACATTTGAAAAAAAACAGAAAAAGTGAACTAAAACAAATAAAAATATTTTGAGTGACATAATATGTACGTAGATAGGTAAATTCTATATTTTATAGTATATTCAAAATGTAAAATATAATATCGATGGTGGAAGTATCAATTAATGTAAGGGACAAAACACGACTTTTCAGGATGGCCAAAAAAAGGTTTTTTTTTTCTTTATACCTCAATATCTTTTCATGGGAAGTTACGATTTAAATGGTTTCTATAGCAAAGTTTCTTAGATTTTTTACTTCTTTCATAATATAAACGCCAAATTTGGGAAAACTTGGTAGTTTAAAGGATAGCATGTCCCTTACATCAAAAAAACAAGCTTGACTGTACCTTACAATGTTGGAATTTCACAATATGGAACGTCCTGTATGTTGTAAGGAACATTAAAGAATAAATACACGGTAGTAAATTATTGTAACTGACAATTTTAACAGTGAAACATGATGTAAGTCACTAAAATATAATAATTATATTTGTTAATTTTGCTTATTTTTTTTATTAAAATATTTTTTATGAACTTAATTAGCCAGTTACCTAAGAATTAAAATAAAACCAATTCATTTTTCATAATTCAGTCGTTTATTTAACATTAAGACCAGAAAATGTATGTAGATAACGCTATGATAATATTAACATTTTGTTAACACAGTTCAAAACAGTAACAAAAAAAGAACTTCTCTATTTAATGTCTCATATTTATTAACTATTATGTTTATTAACTTTAAACATTCTTGCAAATAATGGACTATCTGTTAAGAGTACCATCCCAGGTATTTTCCATACAAACTAATCTTACAAATTATTCAAACATAAATAAATGCTGTAATTTTTTTATCATTTACAGTTAGATATGAAAGCATGTTATTTTTCTCTTAATATTTAGACATTTTCGGTTTCTGTAAACGTTAAAATTTTAACCATTTAGGGCCATTTTCACAGTGCAGAGTAAAATTTTAGTTCAGAGTTAGTCCTTAACCCTGGGTTTAATCAATAAATTTGCATGTCAAATTAAATTATTGATTTAATCCAGCGTTATGGACTAACTTTGAGTTAAAATTTAACTCTGGAGAATTAAGAAAGAATAAGGGCCACTTGCACAGGCAAGTGGTCCTTATTCTTGTGTTTTATTTATACAATATACACTTCTCATAATATGATTAGTTAACAAATAGTATTCTAAAGACTTATAATTTAGAATAATTTGAAAATTTTGTTTATATCAAAACTGCCAAGGATGGCATTTGTGATTTTAACAAGTTATACATTTAAAACTTATTTAAACAAAACATTCTTACTTTATATTTTTGACACATATCCAATCAACTCTTAACTTCTAATTATTATAAATTCTGTATTATATTTAATCTTCATCAGGCCTCCCGTCGATATCATCCTCATCAGTTTCATTAAGGGTGTCCTTTACAGGTGCTTTATAAGGAAGGTTTAGATATTCAGCATGAAATCTTTTTGGAATTATTCCAGAATCGCATAACTTTTTAAGATCCTTGTATTTTGGAATAGAAATTGGCAACCTTTCTTTATAAAGATATGGAGAATTATCTGCATTGCTCTGAATCATATTACAGCTTGTACTTTCTTCTGGATTTCGGTATGCATTGTCTAACATCTTTTTTTGTTTGCCTCTCGTTAAAGTCTTTTTTCCAATTTGTTTACCTTTTCCTTTTCCTTGTGATTGTTTGGCGAGTTCTATGTAGTAAGTGGTTCCATTTTCTGACATGGTATATTTAACTTCCATTCTATCTAAGCTGCCTTTTTTAAATGTGCACACTCTTATATTTTTCATTCGCAAATCTTTATCTTTAAGGGTAGCAGGAGTGAATTCCTTATCCGCTAAATTATTAAAATCAATGAACTCTGTATGTTCCATCACATTTACAGAATATGGCCGAGGTTGTTTTCTGGAAGACTCCATAAAGGTTGGCCATTGAGATGGTGCCCAAACTATAAGTTTTTTAACTTCTCTCTCAATGACTGCATGCATACTATCGACAGGCATGTATGTGTGCCCGGCCAAAAGGTAATTAAGTTGTACTACTTGTAAATTTTTGGACTGCTTCAAGAAATGTTTAATCATTGAGAGTATTACTTTATTTTTATTTTGGCCGGCGCAGTTATCACAGTATAATAATAACGTGTTTACTCCTTTGGAATCGATTTCTTCCAGGTATCGCAAAAGACATGTTGCTATTTCACAACTACCTCGCTTACCGTCCGACTCCCCCCATGTGTAGCAATATCCGTTTTGCGTTCTACTCTCATACACTGTAAAATTATACACAGCATATTTTCTGGAATAGTATAACATCATACTTTCTCCACAGGGGGTGGCCAAAACTTTTTGGAGGTCGAAGCTAGCCACAATCAATGTGTCATCGGTTGTAATGTTTTGATGAATTTTGAAACGCTTATAAGTTGCATTTTTTTCTAATAAGTGAGACTTCAATTCTTCATTCGTCGTAATATCTGGATTATTTTCATTCTTAGTGCAGAAAAGACATTTGTCCTTTTTAGGTACATGAAATGCAAGGTTGTACTCATTAAACAAGTTTTTGAATAGCTTTTCACTTAAATAGGTTTTAGATCTTTCCTGGCATTGTTTAACATATAATCTATATAAATTTGACGTATTCCTAAATTGTTCAGGCAGATATAATTTTTTTGAGTCCTTTCTGCTGTAGTGGGATGGTAAGGCCGGTAATGTTTCAATGTATGTCCTGGCATAAAGCTTTGTGTCTTCGTCGTATTTGTCTGGAGCAGTCCGTGTTCGAGATTCATGGCTAGAGAGCCCTTCTTTTGCATGGCTAATATTGTATAAAATGAATGTTTGACTTATGTCCAATGTCTTAAGTATAAATTGCTGGCAGACCTGTCTTCGTCCTTCGCCTTCGTTTATAAAGTACTCATAGGTTGTCATCCGTCTGCTAGCTATATTTTTCGTCTTTTTGCGTTTTATTTCGGTTGGTCTGCAGCATTGTACAATCCAATCTCGTTTCTTTTCATCAGTGAGTGTCCAAAAATAATCAAATATAGATCTCCTTCTTTCTTCTGTTATTTCATGACATTTTCTAAAACACTTCTTCTCTTTACAAGGATTTTCTTGTAGCTTTCGGGCTTCTTTAACTTTACCAGATAATGATACGTACGATAAACCCTTTTCTTTTAAATTTTTTCGTGATTTGCGTTTACTTTCAGTTTTTCTTTTCTTTACAGGGACAACTTCTTTTTCATCAGTTTTTTTTTTTTTTGTTTTAGATTTCTTTATTTTTTTAGTTTTATCATTTTCTTTTGACTCATCTGAAGAATTGTCTTTTTCTGACCAAACGTCAGAACTTCCCGAAGAAAAATCTTGCTTTTCATCATCTATATAAAAATCCATACAAGATTTTGTAAACATCGAGCGTTTCTTTTTGTTATGAATGTTATTACTTTCATCCTGTGTCTTTTCCTCGTTCGGTATCAAAGCATCACGAGAAGTACTAGGACGTGGGTCCATAATATCACTATCACATTGTAGTTCTTCTATATTATTTTGCAGGGTGAATGTTGTTTCATTTGTAAGTATGGTCGGAGATACTACGTGACAATCTTCTTGTGGTGCAATTAAGTCTTCAGAGACAGTTTCTTCGCAGCCATCTGTTGGATTGTGCAAGATAACTATCCTATCATCAAGTAATGATGCTGTCTGTATCATTTGTGTTGTCACATTTTTGTCAGTATGTTCGATTTCACCTAGTATTTCAGGCATCACAAATGCGTCAGAATTGTTTGCGTCAGTTTCTGTTACAACATCAAGATGTTTTTCGCTTTGTACAATATTGATGACATATGATGTGTACGAAAAAGTACTTTCATCGACATTATTATCACCCTCTGCAATATTTTTGGAACTTTCGTCAAGTTTATTAAAAAATGAATGTGTTCGAGACAAGGACAAAGTAGATGTGTTTAGGATGTCCATAATATTATTATTATCTTCAATAGTACATATTGTTTCGTTACTATCATTGACAATAATGTTAGATCTATCAATGTCCGCTTCTGTATCAGCATAATTTATAAGTGAAGTAAAAGTATTTATCCTCTCTGAAGTATTTATTTGGTTTTCAGCAGATCTAAAAAACAATTATTACTGTTAGTTCAAAGGTACGAGACAACAGTTGCAATCAAATACCTGTTATCAATTTAATGTAAGGGACATCATCTTTGAGGATACATCTTTTTCTAACGTAAAGACAATTTTTTTTTGTAAAATATTTTCTAAATTCCAATTTCTATATTTTTTTTTATCTCATTCATTTTATTACTAACTCTGACAAGTTTTATAAATGTAAACAAACATTTTTCCATTTAAAAAAATATTATTAATTAATGTATACGATTTTCTACTAAATGATGATGTTACTTACAGTAAATTTATATGGCTAAATCATGGTAAGTAAAAAAAGTTATATTTAGATGATAAGTATAGAAAACAATCGAATAAAGGTAACATTTTATTAACTTTAAATGATTATGTTTTATGTAACTAAATATAGTACCAATTTACTTAAATACTAATGTAATTGCCTTCATGATTTATGAAATTAGTTATCTGTAGGTAACTAGAAAATAAAAAGTACTACATAACCTAAACTCAATTTAAAACGAGTCTCACACTCGAATTCTTTTAGGTAGTCATTTAAGAGATTAGGTTACAAAATAAACATACCTACATTCATTTATAAAACTACATTAATATTGGCATGCTAAACAAGGTTTCTGACGGCACAGATGTAAAACTATTATAAGTATTCAGTAAAACTAACTTACCTCTCAATGATTATTCTTTTCATGTTCAGTAACTCGTTCTTTCGGGCTAGTAAGTCACACAAATCATCATCAGTACATTCAGACATTATGTAAACAGTGTTATATACATTAACAACACAATCATAACAGCCACAGATGCGGGTCTTGCATTAAATCCCGTATAAGAGAAAACTTCAGGTTGCAACCTGCTCTGACGCGTAAGTGACTACCCTCCCGCACCTCGTTTTACTCTTGATGCGCGATTACTTAGGGTAAGGAGCAAACATTATAAATTCCTGTATGAATATTAACGTAAGGGCTTAATTCTAATAAATCAGAAAGTTTAAAATGAAGTAAGGTTCAATGAGTTCAAAAGTTAAAACCAACAGTATAAGGTAAGGGCCAAATTGTGTTATTAAAAAGACTTACTTTATTTTGTAAGAAGTAAAATAAATTTAAGTCCTTTAACTTATTTGTTTCGCCAAAAATCGTACTTAGATGACTAAAAATGTGTAACGTAAGGGACATTTTTTTAAAGATTTCAAAATTTCAAGTATACCAATCGATAGAGCCAAAAATTCTGAATACGGTGGTATATAAAACTCATTTTGGCCAACATGTCCCTTACATTAATTGATACTTCCACCATCGATATATAAACTTTAAAAGCTCGAATCACTGACAGATAACGTATAGTAGTAAATCTATATGTATTATATCGTATAGTAGTATAGTACGTAGTAGTAAATCTGTCTAATGGATAGCGTTGCACTTCTAGTTAGTCTGTTTTCTTTGTAATATATTGGTAATGTTCCAAAAAAGTAAATTACTGCCATATATAAATAGACAATACACATAAAACAAATACTATAATTCTTCTTTTAGGCATTTGTTTCTATAATATTTCTCAATCGCGTATCAGTAATAAGCTGGACGGATTCGGAAAAACATTTGCTCATCATCAAATTACGGTGACCTAGATTAAAAGATAGGCTTTTTTAGTTCAAAGCTTTGCATTTTTATAGTGTATCTAAGTCAAAGTCAAAGTCAAAGTCAAAAATCATTTATTCAGTTTAGGACAGAAAACTGCCACTTATGAACCTCAATAATAACATTATTGGCCCATATGGGGCAAAACATGTCTTCTTATTTTTTGGGCCGTTTGTTTCACAAATTTATTTTCTACTCTTAGTCTTTGAATAACTTACCTTAACTTTACAAGAACTTATTCACAAACAGTCAAGCTTTTATCCTTTAACCGATATTGGCATCGGCCAATACTCCTTAAGGAATGATACTTCATTACGTGAATCGCCTCCGTGTGCGTTTGATCCGCTCGTTCGCTCATCACAACGTAACAAGATCGCGAGTGCTTGTGGGGGTTAAGCTATAGGAGGGAGCGGTTTTTCAGTTTCACAGAACTGAATGACACAAAGTGTTAAAAGAAGTTCGATCCAAGAGGCATCGAACCTTATGTTTCATAGGTGTACACCAAAATAACGCAATTTTAGGTACTTGCAACTTTAAGTATGCTAATTAGGTTCGATGCCTGTTCGATAAAAAAAAAATTAGAAACGATAATCTGTTTGTTGTATATTTTACTTTTCCTAGCACAGCTCTACTGCTAAAATACAAAAAAAATACTATGGGAACAAAATGAACACAAAATAAAGCCACTTAGTACATTGATGTTTTTTATTGGAGTTTATGAAAAATGAAGTAAATGATTTAAAATTTATAAAACAATTAAAATTAATGTTAATAAAAAATGTTATTACACAATAAACGAATACTTAAAATGACAATAATCTAAAAAACAATAAATAAAATCCAAAGATACATAAATATTGAAATTCCTCAAAATACAATTTATTTGAATATATTATTCAATAATTATCATTTATGATTTCTTAATGTATTTTAATTCTTTACATCTTAAAATAAACAAATTGATCTAATTATGCATGGCGTCATCCTCTCTGCCCGCAATACCTATCTTATTGTTGTGCCCTACAGGGTCTATAATGATCTTTTTTATGTACCTATTTATAACACCTGTGTAACATTAAAGAATGCAATAAATATATTGAATTGAATTGAATTGATAATACCTAGCATATATCGTTTCAGCCAACGCGCCCTTCATGAGTCTCGCGCACGAACTTTACATTTGTGTTTGTTTGTGTAAAGGCTTTAATACACTATGCCCGAGGCACAGCTGACAGGTTTTGCTAATCGGCTACACCGCCTTAATTACGAAGCCGCGGCGGCAATGTCACATTTTGCCGGCATGCCGAGGTCTGAGCCGCCAGCACATTCGCTGCGCGTTTGCCAGATCTATACACACCCTACATTTCAGGCTCAATTAGTTAATTTAAAAAAAAACGCTACGCGCCTGTGCCTTATGATCTCGCGACTAATCCACGCTTAACATTGTTCCATTTCAAAAACGGGAATGAGTGAAGCAAACTTTGATGAAGCGGCCGCTTGGAGGTAACTTTTCTTTTTGCCTAATTTTACAAACAACTCCGAAATCTTTGCACTCGTGAATCTGAGAGGAATTTTAAGTTACAAATTGGTAAGTGGGTACCAGTCAACATACCAAATGCAACATACTTAAGTAACAAAAAAAAATTAAGGTGTGGGCAAATTGGAAGCAACTGGTTATAAGGCACCACGGCCGACGTCCAAAATTAAAGTTCACAAAAATTAATTTCCTAGTCAGCGTATTGTTTCTTCTCTCACTAGAGAATAAATAAAACATAATAATGATTTATGCACGTAAAACTGACGGCCGATGGGGCAGAAGGGTTCTGGAATGGAGGCCACGTATCGGCAAGCGCAGCGTAGGACGTCCACCTACAAGGTGGACAGACGACCTGGTAAAGGTTGCTGGAAGCCACTGGATGCTTGCCGGTTCCAACCGGCCAATCTGGAAGTCATTGGGGGAGGCCTATGTTCAGCAGTGGACGTCCTATGGCTGAAATGATTAATGATGTATTCAGGAGAGTAAGCTGCATCAAAGTCACCCGGGGTAGCAGCAGTTGAATCCCAAAGTTAGATCATTTAAAAAATCCGCCTAGTTCGCATAGTGCCACGCTCAAAATAGAGTTCCGCAGTTTGTCGTCACAATACGCAGTATTTGCTACGTTAATTAACAACATTAAGTAATTTTTAACCGCCTTCAAAAAATTAGGAGGTTCTCAATTCGACTGCATGTTTTTTTTTGTATGTATGTACGCAATCGCTCTGCTTATTATGAATCGATTTTGATGATTCTTTTTATAGGTTTTATCGAAACTGATTAAGCGCTTTTTGAGAAAATAACAAAATAAATACTTGGATAATATTTTAATTCGTGGTTCTTTTATCTGTTAGCGTAGTTTATTAATAGGCCTATACTCAAAGATATTGTGATATAAATTTGCGGAAAAAAATTCACCCCTAAGGATGTAAAAATAGGGGATGAAATCGGTGTTCAGCAATTAATTTTTGTTTGCACTCTTATGATTTGAAGATCATAATTTATCACTAAAAATAGATGAAATAATTTCCAACCCGCGCTTTTAACTATTATCACACAAAATGTTATGCAAAAATGTATTATTTGTAAGCAGGGCGTCATATCGGGAAGCGGCTTATCGGGTCATCTGCTCAAGTCAATGGTAGGGCGCCTCGTTACCGTATCTTTGAAGAGTTTAAAGATACCATGGAGTTACTCGTATATTTACCTAGAAATGGCTGTTAATTTCAAAATCTAGAGCAGCCATTGAGTGGAGCGGCAACTTGGATGTTGAAAATACCTAAAGTACGAAACAATTATACCCGAAGCTCTACATGTCTATTTTCAAAATCTCGACACTTCATAATCCCGAAATATAATCCTTAAAGCTTAAAATCTCTCAAGTTAAAAATTGTTAAAAACTTCACCTGGGTCAGGTTAGGTTAGGTTAGGTTACAATCATCACGGGTTATGCAGCGGAGTCACCTCCTAGAGCGACGGGGTGTTATTGGTTACATCCGGTTACGATCGGATGTAAGAAATAGCATCCTGTCCTGGTGCATCCCGGGCAACGGCGGTTAGCAATTTCCTTCGGGGATTGGTAGCCGACGGCTAAACTCTGCCAGTGTCGCTCCTTGTGCTGCTATGACTAGCATAGCGGCGCAAGGATGTGTTCACATAGCACACCGTAATCTGCCCTTTTCAGGGCGGACCGGGGACCCAGTTTAGCTGGGTCGCGAGGCGGAAGCCTCTATAAAAACTATCACGCGCGGCAGCGCCCGTCTATAGTCAGCCGTCGCTGACTGGCGGGTCGCCGGGCAACCCGTTACCTGCTCTTCGGGGCAGGCCGGGGGCCGTCGGGGCATCTGCCCGGGCTACGAGGAAGGACCATCTCAATAAAAAACCCACGCACACCGTTACCTGCTCTTCGGGGCAGGCCGGGGGCCGTCGGGGCATCTGCCCGGGCCACGAGGAAGGACCACCTCAATAAAAAACCCACGCATACCGTTACCTGCTCTTCGGGGCAGGCCGGGAGTCGTCGGGGTATTTTCCCGGACTAAGAGGAAGGAAAACCTCAATAAAAAACCCTCGAAGGGTTTTATCCTAGTTTCCCGAAAAAACTGGGCCGCATGTTCTTGCCGTGTGCGGGGACCCGTAATTCCGGGAGAGGGGGATCCTGGGCGTTGAGCCTGTGGCAGACCACCCAGGCAACACACTCCTTTGGCCCCTAATTCTGGTAACACGGGCGGTCCTGGTGTAGCCGCATCAGGATCAATCGGCTTTGGGCGAACGGCTTAACCTTCGCCCTAGGTTAGAGGGGGGTTCGGGGGACAGGGCCAGCGGCGGGCTCGGTGAAGCGCTAGTTTTGGTCGACTAGTGCCAACCTTGCCCTAACCGTCTGCGCCAAAGATCCCGTTCGGCGGTTCCACTCTGAGAGTATGGGTGGAATCCCCTCTATGTCTGGCGGGCAGCTCTGGGCTGTGGCTCCCCACTGTGGGCTCCAAGGAGGGTGGAGACCCTGCCGGATGAAGACGCAATAGAGGCCAAGAATAAAACATGGACTCCTTAAGTTTGAAATATTCGACCAAACCCCGAGCGCGAGGCGCTCAAATGTCTACAGCCGAACCAGCAGAGCTGATGAATTCGGCGGAGAGGAGAAGCAGGACCGGAACTGGCTCCAAGGCCAATTCGGTCGAGAATTTAGCCAACGAAGCGGGTAGCTCCCGCCAGTCAGGCTACAACACCGCATCAGAAGGCGACCGCAGTCGCTCTCAGAGCCGCAAGCGCTCTCGGAGCCCCAGGCAACGCCTTCCAGACAGCCGTCGAGGATCGGACGAGTCTCTGTTTGCGCGGGGCGGGTATTCCGAGTCGGAGGGTGAAGGCTCTCAGTCTCGAAAGATCAGCTCCGCAGCTAGAGGAAGGAGCAGGGGCGTCAAATCAGTGTCGTCCACTGCCAGACAATTCCTGAAGGATAAGGAGGAGGAGTCCTACGAAGAGGGCTTCAATCGCGCCCTTGAGCGGAGGACGAAGTCCCCGACTCTTTTCGTTGAGCCTGCTGCCTCCGAACCTTTGAAATGCCCCGAACTGCCAGAAGACCTTAGCCGACTGGACATGGCGGAAATGAGGCAGATGGCCCAGCAGTGCCTGGGCGCTGTCTCGACGGTCAAATCCAAGTCCGGCAACCTGCAAGGCCGCATGCAGAAGGCCCTGAATGATGCGACCAAAACACTGAAAGACCTGATCGGCGAAATGTCGACCAGGTCTATGAATGAAGAGCATAGGCGCATCGCAGCCGCAAACAGGAATCTCAGAGAGGAGGTCGCCAATCTCAAAACTGAGGTCCGCAGCCTCCGGAGGGAATTCTCTGAGAGAGCATCCTGCGTTGTGCCTGCTCCCCCCCTGGACCTGACCACCATGGACCCCCATGGGAAGGAGACGCTCTTGCAGTCTATCGCGGCGCTTATCGACTCCCGCCTCGAGAGTCGATTTGCATGCCTCGAGGGACGGCTTGACCGTCTCAATCCACTTCCAGCACCGCGTCCACCTCTCAGGTCGGATCGTGCCAACTTGGCCCCTACCCCAAACCCTCCCAGCACGGCGGCTCCCATGCCGAGCACTTCCGGAGCGGTAGGCAAAGCCAAGAAGGCGAAAACGGCCAAGACGCCAAACCCCAACCCATCACCTGTGCCCGGCCCCTCAAGGGTTCCCGAAACCTTCGCTGCTGTTGCGGCCAGGCAGAAACCTGCCAGGCCGCAGCCTAAAACAGCGGCGAAGGCTACCGCACCACGAACTCGGCAGGCCACAGCAGCCGTCCCCACCGCAGATCAGGCGATCGCCAGCCAGATCCAGAATGACCCAGTACCACCACCCGTCTCGAATGAGGACAACTGGGTCCAGGTCACCCGCCGTAAGCGGAAACGGCCCAAGAAGGGGAAACAGCCTCGTCATCCCTCCAAGAATGCGCCATCCCAGGGGCCTAAACCCAAGCCCAAGGGACCTTCCTTGACCCCCCCTCGATCCTCTGCAGTCGTTCTCTCGCTGCAGCCTGAGGCGATTGAGAAAGGGATCAGCTACACCGAGGCCCTCAAAAAGGCAAAGGAGGTTCTGTTCCTCCCGGACCTAGGACTTGAGGGCGTTAGGTGTAGCAAAACCGCTACGGGTGCAAGGATGCTCGAGGTCAGCGGCCCTGAGCACAGCGAGAAAGCTGACAAACTGGCGGCAAGAATGAGGGAAGTTCTGGACGGTGTGGCCAGCGTGGCCCGTCCCATGAAGCGCGCGGACGTCAGGGTCACCGAGTTGGATGACTCTGTATCCAGCGCTGAAGTCGCGGCGGCCATTGCGGCCAAATGTGGGTGTTCTCCGGACTCAATTCGGGTCGGAGAAATCCGCCCTGGACCGAGAGGTGTGGGTGCGGCCATCGCCTCCTGCCCGGTTGCTGCGGCCAAAGTGCTTGTCACTGGCCGCCTACTGGTTGGATGGTCATCGGCCAAAACCACACTTCTCGAAGCACGGCCCCTGCGGTGCTTCAAATGCATGAGCCTGGGACACGCGAAACAGATGTGCCCCTCAACAAAGGTCAGAAACGAATTGTGCTTCAGGTGTGGGCGACCTGACCACAAATCCACAGCCTGCTCCGCGAAACCACGATGCGCCGTCTGCGCAGATTCCGGCAGAGCGGCAGACCACATAATGGGGGGGAAATCTTGCAGACCCCCCCAGGTTAGAGGGAAGGCCATGATCGTCCAGATTCCGATCACCCAAACACGGAGAGTCAGCCAATCCAGGCAGCCGGAGGAAGAGATGCAGGTGGTAGACAGTAATGCAGGGTAGGTCCCCCATCTCTCTCCTCCAGACTAACCTCAACCACGCTACCAGGGCCCAGGATTTGTTCGTGGCAAACCTGGTAGCGTGGAACATTGACCTGGCAGTCGCGGCAGAGCCGTATTATGTCCCTCCCAACTGGGCTGGCTCTCTCGACGAGACCGTGGCCATTGCCACACAACCGGGCCCCCAATCCTCTCCCCTGACAACCCTGGAGAGAGGACAGGGATTTGTTGCGGCCAAATGGAGAGGCATTGCCTTCGTCGGGGTCTACTTTTCCCCAAACCTGCCTCTCCCACAATTCGAGGCCTTTCTTGAGACCCTTGGTCCTGTGGTTGGCAGGCTGTCACCCCTTCAGGTCGTTCTACTAGGCGACCTGAATGCCAAATCGCCAGCCTGGGGATGCCCGGCTCCAAACGCTCGCGGGGGCATACTCGAGGAATGGGCCTCTGCACAAGGCTTGGTCCTCCTAAACCGGGGGAATGCACCGACCTGCGTGCGCCGACAGGGGGGATCTGTGGTGGACCTAACGTTCGCTACCCCTGCCCTCGCACGTAGGCTCGGGGATTGGAGGGTCCTCGAGGAGGAGGAGACACTCTCGGATCACACCTACATCCGTTTTGAGTCTGTCTCCTCCCAAATCCCGCCGGTCCAGGCTTCTCGCCGTTGGTCCCCACGCTGGGCCCTTACCAGGCTTGATAGGGAAGCGGCCGAGGAGGCGGCTCTAGTCCAGGACTGGAGCTACCCCTCGGACCCCGGACACACCATCGACGAGGCTGTCACCTGCTTCCAAGCTGCGCTGACTCAAGTCTGCGACGCGTCGATGCCCCGGACGCGACCCCGCCCTCCGCGTAAACAGGTGTACTGGTGGAGCGAAGAGATTTCCGCTCTTCGGGCCACCAGTAACGCCGCGCGCAGGGCTCTCGTCAGAAGTCGACGCCGGAGCAATCGTGCCGCGGACGAGGAGGACCAACTCTACGCAGCCCACAGGGCCGCAAAGAAGGCCTTCCAAAAGGCCATCGGTGTGGCCAAGGAACGGGCCCGCGAGGAGTTACTCGAGGACCTGAATAGAGACCCATGGGGGCGGCCGTACAAAGCCGCGCGGAACAAATTCCGCCCGATGACCGCCCCCATCACAGAAACTCTCGATCCCCCCGTCCTCGAGAGTGTGATCGCTGGGCTCTTCCCGGATTGTGAGCCGCACCCGCCAGAGCGAATGAGACCACCCCGAATCCCTGCCGAGTCTCCCGTTCCTCCCATCACTGATGGAGAAATGGAGATGGCCAGGGACAGACTTAAGGGGAAAGTTACGGCCCCTGGTCCGGATGGTATCCCTGGCCGTGTCCTGCGTATCGCCCTTGACCACCTGGGCGACAGGCTTCGGGGCATTTTCAACCAATCCCTCTCAACAGGAAGGTTCCCGAGGGCGTGGAAAGTGGGTCACCTCTGTCTGATCCCCAAGGAGGGGAAACCTCCAGACTCACCTTCCGCCTACAGACCGATCGTGCTGCTCGATGCGACGGGTAAACTCCTGGAGAAGATCCTGGCGTCCCGTCTTATCGAGCACATGGAGGAAACTGGTCCAAACTTGTCGGACAACCAGTTCGGATTCAGAGCTGGTCGTTCGACAACCGACTCTATACTGGCCCTGAAAACTTTTGCCGAAGAGGCACTTGAGAACGGTGACAGAGTGCTGGCTGTGTCAATCGACATAGCCAATGCTTTCAACAGTCTCCCCTTCTCCACCATCGTTGAGGCACTCCGGTTCCATGGAGTGCCTCCGTACCTTGGGAGACTGTTGGCAGACTACCTGGCACAGAGGGAAGTGGTGTACACGGCTGCGGGGGGGATGCTGGAGCGGAGAGCGATGCGGTGCGGTGTCCCACAGGGATCGGTCCTAGGACCGACCCTGTGGAACATCGGATTTGACTTTGTTCTCCGGAACCGGCCTCTCCCGCGCACCCGTGTACTTTGCTACGCTGATGACACACTCGTCGTGGCTCAGGGGAGGAGCCTCGGCGAGGTGTGTCGTCGCAGCGAGGCTGCTGTCTCTGCAGTGGTGGACGCCACCCGACGCCTTGGACTTACAGTCGCCGTGGGGAAAACCGAGGCCCTGCTCATACACGGCCCACGACAGGGTCCGCCACCTGGAGCCAGCATCTCGGTAGACGGAGTTGCCATCGGGATTGGGACCCAGATGAAATATCTGGGTCTCACTCTCGACGGCAAATTGAATTTCGCTGCACACTTTGAGCAGCTGCAGCCCCGACTGACCCGAACAGCAGCAGCCCTCAGTCGCCTGCTGCCTAATGTCGGTGGCCCCAGCATCAGCTGTCGCAGGCTGTATGCTGGGGTCACAAAAAGCATGGCCTTATACGGCGCCCCAGCCTGGCACCCGCTTCGTGGGGACGCGAGGGGTCTGCTCAACAGGCCGCAGCGCACTCTTGCGCTGCGTGCCATAAGAGCATACCACACCGTGTCCCTTGATGCGGCCCTGCTCATTGCCGGTCTCCCTCCGTGGGATCTCGAGGCCGAAATTCTGGCCACGACATACTTCTGGAGAAGGGAGGTGAGGATGACGGGTGAACGCCCTACCCCGGAAGAGTCAGCCCGCATCAGAACCTGCGCTCAGCGGCATCTGATGCGGCGCTGGGCTCTTAGATTGGAGTCCGGTCGCTTCGGGGGCCTGGCGGACCGCACGATTAGTGCGATCCGTCCGGTGCTCGAGGACTGGATGACAAGGCGTCATGGCTCTCTTACTTTCCGTCTGGTGCAGGTCCTAACCGGGCATGGTTGCTTTGGTTGGTACCTGCATCACATAGCGAGGAGAGAGCCGACCCCTGAGTGTCACGAATGCGGTGCCGCGGAGGACACTGTTGACCACACCCTTCAGGTGTGCTCAGCATGGGTCCAGCAGCGTCGTATTCTGACCTCAGTGGTTGGGGATAACCTCTCCCTTCCCAGCATAGTGCGAGCTATGTTGGGAAGCGAGAGGGCATGGGAGGGTATGGTCTCCTTTTGCGAGGACGTGGTGTCGCAAAAGGAGGCTGCGGAGCGGGTCAGGGAGGACGATCCTCATGCTGACCCGATCCGTAGACGAAGGAGGGGGAGAAGGCGGAGGCATTACGCCCTCCGTCATCTCAACCCTCTAGTAGGCTAGTGAGTGAAGGGTCAAGGGGCCCTATGCTCGCATTGCACAGCCTGCCAGCCTTGGGGTGATCCTGTGTGTACTGGATCACCTTATTCCATATGCCTGAGGCCCGGCATAGCCGTACGTGGGTGATGCATGGAAGTCATACATTGGGTCCCCATGCATCACCAACATACGTTGAGGTGTACACCGCAGGTTTTTTAGTATGGTATGCCTGCCGAGAGACAGCGACTAGCGTTGCCTCCCGGCAAGAGAGTCCGTACATAACCTCCCGCTTGCCCTGATGCGGTTGGTATGCTAACGCATTTTTCCTGCGCAAAAAAAAAAAAAAAAAAAAAAGGTTACAATCATCACCTCCACATGCGGCGGGGTGTTACTTATTACACTCGGTAACGATCGGGTGTAAGGAGTAGCATCCTGCCCTGGTTCATCCTGGGCAACGGGGGTTAGTAATTTCCTTCGGGGATTGCTAGCTCACGGCTAAACTCTGCGGGGGGGGGGGATGAGCGAGGCGCTCCCGGCGGGCTAGGGCAGCCCGTTTGTGGATGCGTCTATGCGAAGGCGGCACGTGTGGGGGGTGAGGACTCCCTGCTCGTGCGGCCTAGGCGGTGGCCGCGGGGTGCTGACCCTGCGGTTGGTGGCAGTCTCTCGCTTCCCAGTATGGTTCAAGCTATACTGGGCGGCGAGAGGGCGTGAGACGTAGTCGGCCTTTTGTGGCGGCACCGTTTCGTCGCAAAGGGTGGCCGCGGATCGGGCTAGAAAGGATAACTCCTTGCTGACCCGATCAGAAGTCGAAAGAGGGGGGGAGAGGGGGAGGCGTTTCGCCGAACTCAACTTCCCTCTATTAGGCTAGTGAGCGTGGGGCGGGGGCCCCCTGCTTACATTGCACAGCCTACGAGTGGGGGGTGATCCGTCGTGTACAGGATCACCTATATTCTATGCCTGAGGCCCGGCATAGCCGTACGTAGGCGATGTATGGAAGTTGTCCTTATTGGGTTCCCATGCATCGTTAACACACGTTGCGTATAAGTTGGTACACCGCAGGTTTTTTAGTGGGTGATACCTCGTCGTTTTGACGAGGGAGTCCTACATAACCTATCGCTGCCCCCGCGGTATGCGAAATGCATTTTTCCTGCGAGAAAAAAAAGGTGGTTACAAAGCGCGAAGCCGAGTGAGCGGAGCGAGTGCAGCGAGTGTGCCGCAGCAGCCGTCGGCGAGCGCTATAGGTTCTAATTCTTGCTTCTAATTTGTGTAATTTTAATCGACTGAGTAACACTTTACTAAGTCTTAATATTCGGCCTACCGTTTACCTATAGGCTTTATAAAATTCAATATTTTGAACTTAAGATATTTTGAACTTTTGGTTATAATAAACATTCAGCATTTTAATGTTCGGCTTTCCGTTCATATGCCTTATAAAATTGGATATTGTAATACGTACTCATCTAGCTTAAAGACACGGCAGCGGTAAAGGGTTGTATTCCAATTTGGGAATATAATAATAATGTCAGATTTCAGTAAAAATAAATAAATTGTTTTCACAGTCACACCAATTATCTAACCTCAAACTAATCAAAACTAGTACTATGGTGACATGTATGGACATATAAGTATGGATAAACATACTGAATACGTTTATAAACCTCCATGACTTAGGTACAAAACGTTCATACTCATAAAAGAGAATATGTAACAAAAATTGTCAGTACATGTAAAGGGGCTTATCAGGTTCGATTCCGAGTTCTGGCAAATATTGGTAATTTTTTTTAGTGAATGAGAAAGTGGAACTGGTAAAATAGTACGTTTAATTTTATAAATCAAATCAAGGCCATATTATTTTATTTAGATAGCAAACAAGAAATTGCAACAAAAGATGTCACTTCCATATTTCACGTTCTTTGTGAAATTGTTCTGAGGCCTCATTAAGTTTAAAGGTCGTTGCTGTAAGTGTAGGCAACTTTAATAACCCCGAACAGTGTTTAGGGACATTTTACGGTCCCAAATCAGCTGTTACTCAAACCGTACTTTAGTACTTTACCTAATTTTTGCTTGAAATTAAAGTTAGAAACATGAAAGTTTGTGTATTTGATATAAACAAACTAATTAGGATTGAAAACTTCTTTAATATTTGTTGACTGCGTACTGCCGTATGGCGACGGCGACAGCGCAAATATAAACTTTTATAAACATATGGCATTAGCCACACCGCGTGTCGCCGCGGGTGTAGTTCTGACCTTAAGTTTAAAACGACCATGTGGTCTAGTAGGACCATGAACGGTCTTATCGGCCAACTATACAGGTTGTCGAGTTAGTAAGTAACTATAATGGTACTCGAGTGGCAACCACGTACTGAAAAACGCAGCGTGGGCAGGCCTCCCTATGGACTAACGAGTTGGTCAAGATTGTGGGAAGCCACTATTTGCAAACAGCTCAGAGCTGCTCGCTGTGGCGTTGTCACGCCTACGTCCAGCATTACACTTCCAGGGGCTGATGATGATACAGGGTGTTGCAAATTGTGTTAGTGGAATTCTATTGGATCATAACTTACACATATCCTAACTTACATTTTCGCATAATATTATGCACTAATGGAAAATATTAGCAATCAACTGAAATCATATTTGCAATTTCTGCTACGGTCAATATGTCATGTGGATAAATTAATATTTAAAACGTGTAATTCACTAATTGAACTGTAAACTGGTTATTAATTTACTCTGACCGGGTGAGTCCAAAATCGAGCCACACTAAATATTGTTAGCGGCAGTAGGCTTCGTTTTCTAAATTTAGTATCACATTTCTTTCTATTGTTCCTGGATTGTTTGTTAGAATTCTGAAATGGCTGGTGCATGGAATTGATATACAATTAAGCTCAAAGTAAAGGGTTAAAGAATAATTATTAGAATTTTTTTAACAAACCTTAAATAGAAAAATACCTATCAACATAAAAGTCTATGGTTTCAATCACACACCGTGATTTAAAAAGCCGCAGGATTCTACCAATACAAAGTACTTATTAGTCATCATCATCATTTTAGCCATAGGACGTTCACTGCTGAACCCCCCAGTGACTTCCAAATTGGCTGGTTAGAAGCGGCCCGCATCCAGCGGCTTCCTGCAACCTTTACAAGGTCGTCTGTCCCAATGCCACTTCAGCTTGCTAATGCGTTGGGCTGTGTCAGCGACTTTTGTTCGTTTACGACAGTAATTTTAGAGCCTATTTTTTGCGCGTATTTAGACTCCTGTATGTCATTCTACTGTGGTTAAGTCCGAAATCGGGTCACTAGTTTGACATCATTACGCGAAGCTAATGTTTTTGCCCGCCTTAATGGAAATGTATATTAATATTTATCGGAAACCAAAAACAATTTGGATAATAATGTTAATCGGGACGAGATTTAACGCGTCAGTAGCTTTTAAACTAATTATTAGCCTCAATAAGATAAATTATTACTTTAAAATCTTACGAAATACTTTGAACATTTTAGATTAGGTTGTGTCATGTTGTTATTAGTTAACCACTTATGCTTGTAGCTCAGTGGTAGCAGCGTTTTGGTAGTGATTACCAAAGTTAAGCCACGTACGCCGCGGTTGTGATTGGATGGGTGACCATTCCGACCATATTTTAGTGACATTTATCACAAGCATCTTCGTGCTTCGGAAGGCACGTTAATAGTTGGTCCCGGCTAATATCGCTTGATACTAGTCGTGAAGCAAAGTCGGAGGTTTAAGGGTAGCTTAAAAACATCTGACAGTAAGGTTAAGTCTCTGGCCTTACAATACCGTACTGCACTGGGCCCGCATGGTGAAATATGGCCTAAACCACCTCATAGTTAAGATGTGGCCTATGCCCTGCAGTGGGACGTATAATGACATACATTTTGTAATGGGGTGTCGTAGGGGGTAACAACTGTAACTATGAGACCAACATCAAGGTTCTAAATAAAAAACTTCTCCACCCTAAAGAGCCGATCAGCCATCGTCAAGCCGCGGTACTGTCATGTTTTTATGAACTAATAATCGCGCGTTTATAGGTAGTTTGAAAACACTCATAAACTTATTAGCTAACAATAAATTAAACCAAGAAAGAGAATCCATAAAAACATCATAAACATACCTATTATTAAAAGATAAGAAATAAATAAAATGTAGTAAATAAAGACAACATTTTCGTTACATATCTGTAATAATGACTTACAAATTTGACATAAATTTTCATTAAAAAGTACTTACAATTCCATGCTAAAAAATGCTTACACTCAAAATAGTAACCACTCATCAATCAATCTAAAAACAACCCGATAGCTCGTCAATAAAACAATTCCATCCCCAAAACAATACTAACATTTAAATAAAGAGCGCATAAAGAAACGAAGCTCCGAACCCGGATTCAAATCCACTGACCGATATCCAAAGTCCCGCGGGACATGTTACGCGAGCGATAAAACGCCCGATGGAGACATAAAGCAAGTTTCACGTCGTAAAAAGGGAGAAGGAATGGACGCACCGACAGGTATTTCTTTGCGGAGCTGGCTTTTAGGGATCTGCGGGAAGAAAGAGATGAATAAATCCGAGAAGTTACCCACTCGCCGAGTCTCTAATCTAGCCCCCGATTCAGAACGTTTCGATAATGAGTTGTCAACCGGTGAATCACGTGACAGTAATGTTAAATCCTATAGTGTCATGTGATTTTCCGATTGACAATTTGTTATCGAAGGGTTTTGAATCGTGGGGCTGGTAGGGTAAAGCTATATTTTGGGACTTGTATAAGTGCCCGGAAGAGGTCTTATATACTGAATAAATGAAAGAAAGAAAGAAAGAAAGAAACGTTTATTTGACACACAAGAGAAAATAATATAATAATACACAAAACAATGAACAACAATGATATCTCCGTGATCAACGGGTGAGAACCGGCAGTGATCACCGAATGGTCAAAGGCACATTGAATATCAACGTCAAGCTAGAAAGGTCTCGTTTGATGAAGTCTACGCTCCGACCCTTCAATGCTCATATTTACAGCCCCGAGAGCTTTCAGCTCGAGTTGTCTAACCGCTTTGAATGCCTGGAGAACTGCGAGTCAGTGGACGAGATTAACAACAGGTTCGTAGAAACTGTCCAAACGGTCGGGTCAAAATTTTTGAGACCCCGTCGTAAAGACAAGCCGCAAAAGCTTACCGATCCTACCCTCAACCTCATGGCAGAACGACGTTCAATGGCACTGCAGACCTCCGTCGACGCTAAGGCATATCGGCAGCTCAATAGACGGATATGGAAGTCCTTGCGACATGATATCCGCAACTTTAATACAAACAGTATTAAAGAGGCGATAGAGCGGAACCAAGGCTCCAAAGTTTTCGCAAGAGACATGTCTATTGGGCAAAGCCAGCTGACGAAGCTGAAGACGGAGGATGGCAGTATAACGTCGACAAAAGCCGAAGTTTTGGGGGAGATCGAGAAGTTCTATGGGCAGTTATATACATCGGTCACTAAACCTGTAAGTAGCTCAGCCGAAGATCCAAGAGCTAAGCTGACCCGACACTATACCGAAGATATCCCGGACATCAGCCTATACGAGATTAGGATGGCCCTCAAACAGCTTAGAAACAACAAGGCGCCGGGTGATGACGGAATCACATCGGAGCTTCTGAATGCGGGTGGAACACCGATACCAAAAGTCCTTCAGAGACTCTTCAACTCCGTCTTGCTCGAGGGAATAACGCCGGAGGCGTGGAACAGAGGTGTGGTGGTGCTCTTCTTCAAGAAAGGAGATAACACCTTATTGAAGAATTACAGACCCATCTCACTTCTAAGTCATGTCTACAAGCTGTTTTCGAGAGTCATCACGAATCGTCTCGCGCGTAGGTTCGATGACTTCCAGCCTCCCGAACAAGCCGGTTTCCGAAAAGGCTTTAGTACCATAGACCACATCCATACGCTGCGGCAAATTATACAGAAGACCGAGGAGTATAACTTGCCACTATGCTTAGCGTTCGTGGACTATGAGAAGGCCTTTGATTCGTTCGAGACCTGGGCAGTGCTACAGTCTCTCCAGCGGTGCCATATTGACTATCGGTACATCGAGGTGTTGAAGTGTTTATACAAAAACGCCACCATGTCGGTCCGAGTACAGGAGCAGAGCACGAAGGCGATTCCTCTGCAGTGAGGCGTAAGACAGGGAGATGTTATATCTCCGAAACTGTTCACCGCTGCATTGGAAGACGCTTTCAAGCTCCTGGAATGGAAAGGATTTGGCATCAACATCAACGGCGAGTACATCACTCACCTTCGGTTTGTCGACGATATTGTGGTCATGGCAGAATCGCTTGAAGACCTCAGCACAATGCTCGATGACCTTACTCGAGTCTCCCAACAAGTAGGCCTGCGAATGAACATGGACAAAACCAAGCTCATGTCGAATGCCCATGTTGCGCCCTACCCAGTATCTGTTGGGAGCTCTACTCTCGAAATTGTTGACAAATATGTCTACTTAGGACAAGTTATCCAGTTGGGTAAATCCAATTTTGAGAAAGAGGTCAATCGTCGAATTCAACTTGGCTGGGCAGCGTTCGGGAAACTACACCACGTCTTCTCGTCCAAAATACCTCAGTGCCTCAAGACGAAAGTCTACAACCAGTGTGTGTTACCAGTGATGACATATGGAACTGAAACGTGGCCTCTCACTATGGGCCTCATAAGAAAGCTCAAGGTCGCACAGCGTGCTATGGAAAGGGCTATGCTTGGTGTTTCCTTGCTAGATCGAATCAGAAATGAAGAGATCCGTAAACGAACAAAAGTCGCTGACATAGCCCAACAGATTAACAAGCTGAAGTGGCAGTGGGCGGGGCACATAGCACGTAGAACCGATGGCCGATGGGGCAGAAAGGTTCTAGAATGGAGGCCGCGTACCGGCAAGCGCAGCGTAGGACGTCCACTCAAAAGGTGGTCAGACGACCTGGTAAAGGTCGCAGGAAGACGCTGGATGCAGGCCGCTTCCAACCGGCCAATCTGGAAGTCAATGGGGGAGGCCTATGTTCAGCAGTGGACGTCCTATGGCTGAAATGATGATGATGATGACACAAAACAATATAAATTAGATATTGTGTCGAAAAGGTGCCCGCTCAGCATTTGTCGTGACAGCCACAGACTTATCACAACGCTGATTTTCGGCGGGAACCTCCGACGCTGGAACGTGCAGCGAGTGACGCAGCAGCACATCGGACCACCAGAGAATCCCAAATCCCTCCAACAGACTCCGGGCCCATGAGGAGCACAAGATCGGTCAATGAGTATTATTATTATTGAGTAAGGGCACATAGCACGTAGAACTGACGGTCGATGGGGCAGAAAGATTCTAGAATGGAGGCCGCGTACCGGCAAGTGCAGCGTGGAACGTCGACTCACAAGGTGGTCA
This sequence comes from Anania hortulata, assembly GCA_963576865.1. Lineage (NCBI taxonomy): Eukaryota > Metazoa > Arthropoda > Insecta > Lepidoptera > Crambidae > Anania > Anania hortulata. The sequence continues at coordinate 2,357,299 of OY756399.1, read as the reverse complement.
GAAGACCTGGTAAGGGTCGCAGGAAGACGCTGGATGCAGGCTGCTTCCAACTGGCCAGTCTGGAAGTCGATGGGGAAGGCCTATGTTCAGCAGTGGACGTCCTATGGCTGAAATAACGATGAAGGGCGTCTACTTTGTCACGTAAAGATGCGCCACTGTCACCCCACTGACAGTGACACTGAGATATTGTATAAAAGTTGGTAGTCGCATGTCTGCTGTCAGCGTCAGAGCGTTAGTGGCGTGACTGTGGTGCCTTTTCATACTACAAATTCGAGAGTGCCCTAATTGTAAGACATCTGTATATATAAAAATGAATCGCTATTTCCCTTGGTCATCGCATCACGCTTGAACGGATGGAACGATTTCGCTAATTCTTGTTTTGTTGTGTTAATTATTGTCAGGAGAAGGTTCTTATGAAAGAAAAAATTGAGTAAGTAGTGCACAAAATCCCTTATGTATAAACTAAAGAACACGCGAACGAAGTCGCGGGCAACAGCTATAAAGTTGGTTATAAACATTAGACTGCACAAAAGTACGGCCGATGTTGGCCCCATAGAAAAATTGTTGTATTCTAGAACTAGAATGATTCTGGCAGAATCAGCCCTCAGGGTTTGCGCATTTGGAGTTACAATTTGTAGAACCAACAGTAAAATCTAAAAAAATTAAATTCCCATCATTATGCAAATCGTAACAACTGACCGGTATTTTAGTATCGGGAAGAATACTATTTAGATTTGTTTTAAATGTAAACAGTATACTTCTTAATCTTACTTATTGTAATTAGGAGGTTTTTTGAAAAATTAATCCATGTATCCATCCAAGTATGAAATTAGAATAAAAATTAAATCGTTTATTCAGATCCCACATAAATACAGAGCAACTGAAAAAACAAAGTAAAATCTTATCTAACTAATATTATAAATGTGAAAGTTTGGCCGGACGGATGTTTGATACTTAACCATGCCAGAGCGGCTGAACAGATCTGGATGAAATTTGGCATAAAAATAGATTATAGTCTGGAATAGCACATAGATTACATTTTATCCCGAAAAATGAACATTTCATGTGGGATAGATTGTTTTTGTTTTTTACAGAGCAACGAATCACCATGATTTTTTTTCAAGTGGGAGTTTAAGCGTCAGAGAATGACATAGACTTCCTTTTTACCTTCTAAGGTAGTAAAATAGTGACAAGCTGTTTTTAACGCGTGCGAAACCGCGGGCACAGCTAAAGGGTGTCTCAATAAGAGTGCACATTTTAAATGTAGTGTTATTTTTTTTTCGTGAAAGTGGCAGTTTTTAAATTTGGCAGCTATCATCTATGTTTGTTCCGATTCATAAAAATGGAGCGCTTTACGACAGAATAACGCGTTATAATTGTGAAAATAGTTACAAAAATTACGTAAGTTATGCTGAGACCGCCCGAATTTTAAGCCGTGAAAGTGCACATAATGTGCTAACCATTCGAAGAATTTAAAAAAAATGAAGAAACTGAGTGGATTATAGTCAGTGAGACTCTTCTGCGTCAACGTACCGGTCAATCTGTTAAAAACATTGCTTCAGTAATCGAGAGTGTCGCCGAAAACCCGAAAACATCAATTCGGCATCGTTCTCAACAACTTTACATTTCACGAAGCACTTCAGAGCCAATTTTGACAAAAAAAACTCCACCTTTATGCGTACAAAAAAAAATCTTTGGGGTTTTGGAAAATCTCCAGTTGCTAATAAACCAAAAAAGTCAAGAATTGACCTCAAATCCAACGCATCATGGGTGAGATACAGCTACTTAACTGTGAAAATTTCATGAAAAGAGTAATGGCTTGACATTAGAGCCGTGGAGGCCATTTGCCGGATATTTTATTCCATATTTAATCGGAACATGTATTCTTTACAATGCATTAAAAAAATCACAAGTCTCAAAAAAATTCGTGTTTTCATTTTAAAATTAAAAAGTGCACTCTTACTGAGACACCCGATAAGTAGTATTTATCAGAAAATTATCGATGAGTACTGCAAAAAACTGTGCCGTGTGGGCACCACGTAAAGAATACACTGCCTCACCGCCAACAGGAGGTCGTAAGAGGCGGCTAATTCCTGTAGCGCAAGACGGGCAGCTGCGTTGCCTCCGCTGACGCTCTGCTGTCCGCTTGCCAAGCGTGGCGAGTATTTTCAATCCCCCCGTAGGTCATTAGCGGAGGCCTATGTTCAGCAGTGGACTTCCTATGGCTGAAATTGTGATAGTGACTGCGAGAAAGTTTAATACTTTACAAGCTTTGCAGAAGCTAAATATTGACTGGACAATAAGTAGTTATAATATAATAAATAATATAATACCAATAAAGTAGTTGGCTCAAACCATAGCCTTCTTGGAAGCAGGTGCAAGCCTTAACTAAATTAAGGCGGAGTGCACACAGTTTCACACCCTGCGGTCGCGGCCAGTATCGTTTGCGGTGGTCCCTCGTGATTTCTCTATTAATTATTGCCTAATTAAACCATTTGAGCTCTTGTGGTGGGCTAACAATAGACAAATATTTATGTATTACAATGTGTAACTAAAACACATAATATGTTATTTGTATTTTGTGTTTAATAAATAAATAGGCGTTATAAAACGCTCTAATAGGGATGACGACTGGGTAAATAATATAAAATTCTATTTAGTCTGTCAGTAGATTATCAAAAAATGATGGACTTTTATTTTTAATTTTGTCCATCGACAAAAAAATACTAAGATATAGTGCGTCAAAGTTCGGAAGCTCGTGACGTCACTTCTAAGTAAAAATTGTACCTAAGTGTGACGTCACGTTGCATTTCAAATCAATATATCTCCTAATATTTTGACTATGTGAAAAAATAAAAAATACATGTCAAATACTTATTTGTAATCTATCTGATAGCTAAAGAAAAAAAAGTTAGTCTTCATCCCTATTGTTAATGGCCTGGATGTAAGAATTCAACCTCGTGTTACTCGTAGCACGATGTTGAATTCTAACAATTTTACAAATTCTAACAAATATTGCCTGGTATCTCCATACCAGACAATAATTAATTTTGCCAGAGGCGTCTCCCATCATACCCAGGCCTAAGCCAATTCATAAAAGTTTAATTTCTAAATTGACCCTAACCAGGAATCAAACCCGGGCCGCTTTGAGATCAACGAATCGCCTATTAGGTCGCCAAACACAACCCTGTTATAGATGAACAGATAGGCGTGGAGCTATATTAAGTATTTTTTTAGTAAGTTCAATTCCCGTCTATAAAGCCACTAAATTAATAATTAATTGCTAACCAATATTTATTTATTAAAGGCCTCAATCAATTAATGTCTGGTAAAAGCTGTTATTTTTATAAAATGCGGCCAAGGTCGCCTTTTTAACCCGTACAAGTGTACGGGGCCCCAGGTGAAAACCTTAGCAACGTATTGCCCTCACCATTCAACCTTGGATTTGGTTCCCTCCCTTGGGACCTGCGGTGGGAACGGCCTATATTTATTATAGCGGCTTAAAACCTGACGAAACGCTTTTGCTAACAAAGACTTAGTAACACACACATTTATTAAGTTAGTAGGGCAAGTGAGATTACTATGATTTAGTCTAGGGCTTAGTGCGATATAAAACATAGGCATTTGTAGACATTCGCACATGTTTGATATAAATATTGACTCATTTGAAATGAAAATAAAATCGTCGAGCTGCCAACTTGATCAGTGCCATCTGCCAACGTTAACGTCATCATCATCATTTCAGCCATAGGACGTCCACTGCTGAACACAGGCCTCCCCCATTGACTTCCAGATTGGCCGGTTGGAAGCGGCCTGCATCCAGCGTCTTCCTACGACCCTTACCAGGTCATCTGACCACCTTGTGAGTGGACGTCCTACGCTGCACTCGCCGGTATGCGGCCTCCATTCCAGAACCTTTTTGCCCCATCAGCCGTCAGTTCTACGTGCTATGTGCCCCGCCCACTGCCACTTCAGCTTGCAAATCCGTTGGGCTATGTCAGCGACTTTTGTTCGTTTACGGATCTCCTTATTTCTGATTCGATCTTGCAAGGAAACAACGAGCATAGCCCTTTCCATAGCATGGGTTCTTGACTGATTTCTATCAAATCTTACTTCAGAAAATATTTAACAAAAATTGGTATCTTATATAAGACAGACTTAAACATTTACAATGAAATAAATAATGCCGGGTACGGGAGATTTCTATAAAGCATGCTATAGGGCCCACATGCGGGGAAGTGGGAACCGTTTTAATTAGTGGGATCCTCTGTAAGCGGTACACCCAGAATCTGCAAGTCAAGTAAATTAGTTCGTTATGTAAGTTAATTTAACTTATATTTGGATTAAAACATCAACATTAAATAAACAAACTTTAGTTCAAAAGATTATCTAATCTAGATTCAAGAAACTTCCCCAACGTGACTTAAGACGCTATCTATGCAGTACGTAGTCCATATTAACGCAATTGGTGTCACTGTATGTAGACAGCTGGAAAGCGTGCCCGCGCATAATGCGCCCGGCTTGCGGCGGCCTGAGCTCAATCATGCGATGGCTCGATACTGCTTACATTAGACATATTGACGACAGTTTAGTCGGTAACCGATTTCTATATAGATAAACATGTCTATTAAGGCTCATGTTCACTGGTCGTTGGCGCCTGCATGTGGGGTGAAGGAAATATTTGTTACGCATGCTATAGAACCTGCATGCGGGGAACCGCTTTCATTGGTCGATAGGGTGCGGTATACTCAGAATCTGCAACACAAGTAAGGCAAGTTAGGTAGGTTATTATTTTTGTGTACATTTTGTAAATATTATCCAGTTATTTAATTTTAGTTGTAAGTTGTTAATATAACTGTATAAATAAAAACTTTAGCTAGGTAAGTTGATTTAGCTTATATTTGAATTAAAAAACTGTCAAACCAAGAGACGTCACTTAACTTATGGTTACTTCGATTGGTTAAGTCGATACAATTATTGAATGAACAAAAATGTTAATTTATTTATTTAAACTTTATTGCACAGGTAAGTACAATTGGTGGACTTAATGCTATACAACATTCTTTACAAGTCAATCAACACGTTATCAAGTTATTATCAACAAGTTAATCAACACTTCACTGTTAATTGATGTCATTTTTTGTGTGGCAGCTAGTGGTGACTGAGTTTGTTCCGGCTTTTCTTCTTAGCACTTGCCAGATTGTCTGTGTCTTGTCTCGAAGCGCTAGTAGGGCCCAAAAAATAAGGAGACATGATCTGGCCCCCTAAGGGCCTATAATGTTATTATTGACGTTCATTAGTGGCAATTTTGTCCTGAATTGAATAAATGATTTTTGACTTTGACTTTGTCTCTGACTGCGGGAGTAAATAAACTAAGTTTCAAAAAAGTTTAAACCTAATCTAGATTCAAGAAACTTCCGCAACCAGACTTGAGACGCTATCTATACATACTCTTCCTTACCTAGTCCATATTAACCTGACGCCTACCAACCCCAGCTGGGAGAACCTCCAAAAAATAACCCCTCGATTGCCCGGCTTGTTGTAAGAAAATTAAATTGCTACATTAACTTCGGTATGCTTTGCCAGCTAACGAAAGAAGTGTAGAAGAAGCTTGCGCAAAGTTGGTCTTTGAGTCAATCTATGGTGACGGTCACGCGGGCAATAACAAGATGGGCTATGGTTTGAGTAACATAACTCATAAACTCACCTACTCACGTTGTCCAATAAACATTTGATTTGTAAAAATAAGACATGGAATGAAGCACAAACACATCAATCATCACAGGCTACATATAAAATATATATATCATAAATTAAATAATGGTATGCAATTTAAGTCATTTAAAAAAAAAAATATTCTTAATTGCGATTTAATACACCAATGTCCCTGAATTGACTGACCTGAGACTGTTAATGTTTATTTAATTTACCTGAGCCAAGTATTTTCTAAGACGGAAGACATTTTGATTGATAAATATAGTGCTTACACATGCTACTTACAACGAGAATGTTGAATGGGTTGATATGACTTTCGGAACAAAGTTCAAACTGGTCGCGTTAAATTATTTTGATGCGACAGTTTGGTGTAGGTAGTGGCACAGAAAATCGGCAGATTCCTGGTTCGGGTTAATTTATTAAAATGATATATTCTAAATAAAGTTAAGTGCTTGAAGAAGTTTTTGGCAAAATAATAGCTCGTACATAAGGACGATACCTACCCCTAAATACAATGACAATTTGTGTGTCGTCTGGCGCATATTTATTTATATAAATTAACCCAATTTAATTCTGCAGATAGGCCTAAACTAAGTTTTTTTAAACGTCTTAATTTTTTTTTACTCTACCACTACCACTACTTTGGGGCAATAATAATTGTGGTCTAGCGCCGAGAATAATCTAATCATTCAACTCATTTAGTCTCGTATATTATCTCTCTGCCAACTCCAAGAGTGCTCTTAGCATAAATTAAAAAGTAAACTCAACAATCGACCATCAAACTAATGTATTTAGAAACCCTTTTGTGTATCCTTTTTTTCTACCACTTCTTCGCGACTATTGTACGCTTGCGCCGAGAAGAATATCTGATGATACTAACGTAATTAAAGTAAATTATAATTCTATTCTTTATCCCGTATTCAAGCTTAAGACGTAGATGGTTAGCACCCAACATATTCAGTCTATCTTAGGACTAACTCACAGATCACAATAAGATATTTTCACAACTTTCTATGCTTTTTCTTTACTATACTTAGCCAGCTGTGTTTCTGCCACCTATACAATTGGCCTAAACCTTGCATTCCTTCGTCTGGTGATTATGAGCTTCTCTTTATGCTGATGGGAAGTATTAATTGCATTCTAAGTTGATTATAAGCGAATTTTAAGGAAAGTGAACAATTTAGGCAAAATTTAATATGATACGAGTTTTATTGTTAGTGAATTTCAATAGGTATTTATCTAAAATATTCCACGTCCACTATACTGGTTTATTTAAAGTCATACTACCTAAAAATACGTTATATATTAGGTCCTACCATATGAAATTGCCGTACAGTATCAAAAAAGTGAATCAACTTTTTTTAATGAGATTATTATTTAATCAATGAAGTATGCGCTGTTGTTATCGATACACTTCCACCATTTTATAGGCAGGTCATTGATCCCTTTGGAAAAAAACCCTAGGAAAAAATACACTTTTACAAAGCTGCCGATCAGCTGACATCAGTTTGTATGAAACAGTGAATATTTTTTTGCGATTGATTTTGGTCCCATACAAAAAGTTGTTGTATTTGAGCACCATAATCGGCCCTAGTGGGTTGTTGATGTTATATAAATAACCCTGTATAACTAGCTGACTTGGCGAACTTTATACCGTCTTTGCATTTTTTGTTCCATATTTTTGACGTGATAACGTCTTTAAAATCGTTTTAGTCGGGTGACATGTTCAGAAACTTGTGTCACACCAAAACCTCACGAGCGCGATCGCAGGTATAACGAGAGAGAGACGGACCGATCTCCCGTCTCATCTCGAGCGCTGCCAGTCATTCCGTGAAACTTGTCACGCGGAATCCTCACGAGCGGAGGCTGGCATAGCGTTCGAGTGAGTGGACCGATCTTCCGTCTCTCTCACTCTAGCGGCATACAAACGAATGGAGATTTTCTCGTGCGGTTAAGTTTGATTTGAGTTAAAAACGATAGATGTAATTTAAAATTTGAAAAAATTGTTATCTTCATTAATTCCTTACTTCCCAAAAACTTATATCACCAATAAGACGTTATCACGTAAACATCTCGATCGTAAACCTACTTTACAAACAACCAATTTTTTTTTCCCATGTTTTAATAGTTATTCTGCTATTCGAGGTGGACAAATCCAACAAACCAAAGATCATAAAAATCGGTCAAGGTGTTCTTGACTTATAAATGGTGTAACTAACCCACTTACTTTTATTAATTTGCATTTTATGCAATAGTTCTTATTTGTAAAATAAAAGTTTTCCAAATTATATCTAATAAAATATCTATGTCCAAACACTGTTGTGTTTTTTATTTATTTGAGTTTTATGCGTTTAGATAAAACAAATATGAACTATCACATAAAATGCAGGTTCATTCTGTTTGTTTCCAATGAATAAACAATTCTGGTTCACTTCGCAAATAAAAAACAGGAGTATACCTCCAACGGATTGCGAATAACGTTTATGGTCGCGGGGAGAAGTGGAACGGAAAAAACAAAATCATTTCACGTGCGAACTTGCCCTGCGCACAAATAGAGGGCGCTTTTACTATAAAATAATGTAACCGCTTTTAAAAACTGCTGGACTTTTTTCGCTGAAGTTAGTTTCATATTTTAGGACAGATGTTTTTCTAATCTTAAAGTTAATTATATCAAAGAGGCCGTGGCAGTTACAAATACATTCATTTACTCAATGCCCTTATTACTCAGGGGCCTTACACAAGTTACTTTTTATTAGGCATAGACAATATGTAACCTTTTGTGTTTGTTTGTTTAACGTGATCTTTAGTTTATTCATAAATGATTTTCTGCGCAACTTTCAAATTTTTTTCTTTCATAAGAACGTTCTCCTGACAGTAATTAACACAACAAAAAAATTGGGAAATTGTTCCATCCATTCTAGCGTGATGCGATGACCAAGAGAAATAATATAGATTCATATTTATATATTGATAAAACAAATAATACAAAATGGGATGCGTCATTTTTCTTTCTGGCTGCCTCTAATTAAAGACTCAAGTATAAGTAAGTAATGATTTTTAATCTATTGGAATAAGCTGATAACTTGTAGAATTAAAGTTTTTTTTGCAAGTGGTGGTGGTATTAATATGATCGTATCTCTCTTAATAAGTTTTTTACCGCTCAACCTTTAGGATAAACAGAAATGTATACTATGTAAGATAATAATATTAAGCTTGAAAAAAAATATAGCGCCTCAGGAAGGAATCGTACTCACGTCTCTTAGATGTCGACTGCTTTTCCAACTGAGTTTTTGAAAACTGTTTTTTGCTGTTGAAGCCAGCTTGTTTGTACCCTACATAAACTCACGTTTACGCCGCTAGATGGCGTTGTTGTCTATTAGCTTGCGGTAGTTAAACAACTTTTCTTTGTAATGTATTTTTTTTATCAGGATACATGGTGGTTTCATTTCATTCTTTTTCCGTAATTTTCCGTTTCATCAATGTTTCGGTTCAACAGTATATATGGGTACTTATCAGTGTATATATTCGGATATAACTCGTGTAAATCATTACCGTATTTGCGGGTGCCACGCAGGAGCCAGCACTGCATCAGCGCTATGCACACATATCGATGCCTACAAATTACTATTGCCGCAGACAAACAAACAAACACACGTCCCATGGGCGTGCAGTTACACTATTTTAGTTATGCATTTGATAATTCTACGTGATAAATAGCGTTTAGGTGCTTTGAAATTAATGTTAGACGAAATGCAAAAAATAAATAGTAAATTGTCATTTAAAACTTTTGGGAAACTATGCACAAGTTATTACATTACAATACAGCAAAATCAAGGGCCCGAGACAGTGGAAAAGGTTATGGAGTTGTTAAAAAGGACATGTAGTTAAAAAGAACTTTGCAGGAAAAACGACTTTGCAGAGTATTTTTTATCCTAAAATAATGTAGACTAAGTCGTGGGGAAAGCTAGTTCTTAATAAAACAATTGAAAAGTGAATAAAGTGTTTGCCTTGGGCGCCGGGCTCTTCATTAGTGCCACGCGAATATGAATTAATTTCTTCATCGCCGCACACATGCGCGCTTGGGGTGGGAAAAGTCGATAAAGTCAAATATATTTGTATCTATTAGATTTTTTATTGGATGCCCACATATTACAAAATAACAGAGCACAATGTCAAGGCGAAACCAAAAAAATATATAACAACCCGAATAACAAAAATAATATACAAACAAACCAACTGATTGCCGACCAAAAACGAACTATGGTCTGTTTTCAACTAATTGTCCCAGCCAAAAAATGTATACGTATAAATTGTTTACTTCTTAGTATTTTGATTCTGCATTTAAAATTATTTATAAACGTCACATGTAAATAAATAAAAAATAATTTTGATGCGAGTGAACCATCCGAATACGAGTAAGTATCTGAAAATATTAATTATAGATAGATAATAGATACTCTTAATTGCACACTACACATAGAAGTTCCAGCCCCCTTAGCATGACAACTAAAAACACGATATAATATGATACGATATAGCGATATATCGACACCAACTGTAAAATATGATAGATATAACAACCATTTCGAATTTTTATCGAAACAGCGATCATAATATGTGACGTCACCGGCACGGCGATTCAACATGGCGGCTATATCTATCATATTTTTACAGTTGGTGTTGATATATCGCTATATCATATCATATCATATCGTGTTTTAGTGATCATGCTAGGCAGGCAGTTGATGTTTACAGAAAGATGTACAAATAAGACGGTGCGATTTCATCCTAAATTATCTTCAGTGTTGGTTGATAATTCTAGTATTACTACTGTTAAACTAGTTTAGATTACATTTCCCACTTAATCCATCAACGTCAGAATACCGTAGTCTTGCAGATCTAAAGTAACACTCACAATTAATCGTCCTAGAGAATCACAATTTACTATTGAAATTAATTAAATCACAGGAATGTCTGATTGACGACCCAACACTAAATATTCATGCTTCAATTATAACAACTGTTTGCGGTTTGCGGCTTTTGGCCACACAAATGAAGAAAGAATGAATGCAAGAAAGCCAAATTTTGATTTTGACAATTTCCCTCAAAGGTAAAGCTTAGCGGTTCACAAAGGCATAACTTTGAATAGTAGTCCACAAATTAGGAAACATAAGAAGAAGATTTTTAAACCGAGGAGTCTATCCGTTGTCAGCTCATGTTTTAGATATCACTTCAGTTGTAACGTTACGGACCTCGTAAATAAATATATATTTTTTTGCAAATATCACTAAACTTATTTATCAGATAACATAACTTTTGTTAGAGGCCTTGACAGTCCACGTTGTAACTATTTGCCCAAGAATTTACATTCTGCTGACACAGTAACGTCAGTTTTGATCTTTGCCTATAAAATATAACATGCCAAATGCTGAGAGAGGTTCGGAACAGGGCCGCACCCTTTTCATTATTCAGGCATTCTGACGTCGATGCCTTCAACATAACTCTCACGCTTTCCTTTATAACATTTGGTTTGCTACGCAAGCAAGATTGGCTAATATAATTGACGCACAGCGGCCAACCTTTTCACACTAACCAAATGTGATATAGAAACATTTAAGCGAGAAAATTCATAAGACCAATTTGACGACCTCCGTAGCTGAGAGGCGAGCATACCGAACTTGGTGTCGCTATCTCTAAAGTCCCGGGTTCGATTCTCGTTCGGTTAATATAGAAAAATAACTTTTCTTATATCGTCTTGGGTCTGGGTGTTGTGGTACCGTTGTTGTTTCTGATTTCTGTAACACAAGTGCTTGAGCTACTTATCATAGGATCAGCGCAATGTATGTGATGTTGTCCAATATTTATTTGTTTTATTTTATTTATTTCTGTAAATAGGCCCAAATGAGATACTTCTGCAAGTTTAAATTTATTGTATTTTTACCATACCACTGCTTTCAGACAATATTGTTGGCTAGAGCCAAAATGCGCAAGCGCAAGAGACTCGGTAACTAAACACTTTATTAAAAAGTGTGCTTCATATTGTGAAAACATAAAATAATTGTTTAAAATTGTAATTGATAATTATAATACTAATACTACTATTTGATTGAATAGTAACATAACATGTGAATTTAAAATTACATGTGAATCAAACCCCGTTATAAATATTGCCTCATTGCTGCCTTGTCACATATCAAATTTTCTAATTTAATACCAAAGAGAGGGTAAACTTTTTAAAAGTTTGCAACTGATTGTTACACGTCTATACTTCCTATCTGGTTACTCTTAATCGATATCGAGTTTACCTCTACGTCGCATCCCTACTTTAATTGTAAATTTCCTTACGAACAGCATTAGTATTTAATTAAAAGTTGTCTCTAGAATTCGCGGTGGCGGTTGTTTGGCAAAATCTCGAGCACCTCGCGAGTGTATACCCCGCGTTATCGTATTGTGCCCGCGAGAGACTTGTTAACTTTTATAATTTAATACGCGGAGTTCAAAATTCACAATTTCATTTGAGGTAGGGCTGGGCCATAGACGCACACATTAGAAATTTATTTGGCGCTACAATAGTATCTGAACTGCATACTGCATCCTACGGAAATGATTTCGTAGTTATTTCCTTATCTATTGAGTATCGGGACTACGTCGACTTAGTCGCCTCCCCGATAGTCAGTCTTCAGCCATCGCTATCCTGAGCGCCACGTTGAAACTTGAACTATTCAAAAATGTTTATTAGTACATCATCACAATGTCAGCCTATTGCAGTCCATTGCTGGACGTAAGCCTCTCCTAAAGAGCGCCAAGGAGCTATTTTTATCCATCCACTGCCAGCTATCTTACCAAGATTGCTGGTTCATCGTGCCGGGCGTCCTACTCTACGCTTGCCAAGGCGCAGTCTCCACTCGAGAACCCGTTTAATCTACCTTTCATCGGTTCTGCGACAGATGTGGCCGGCCCACTGCTACCTTAGCTTGCTACGTTTTTGGACTATAACCATTAGTACAAACAAAAGTCATATTTGACGAACTCATAATGTGTGCATGCCTCATAAGTTGTATTTGTTTGGATAAACTTATAAAAGGCTATGGCAGAATAACAGAGTTTGCGGGTCTCCTGCATCCACTGAGTCATAGACCATTTTGTCTTACAATATTAAGCTTCATACTATTCTGTTGTATCTGTAATCTGCTTTGAGACAAATAAATACATTCTTATTCTTATTTTTCTTATAAACAAAAAGAATAATAATATAATAAATAAGGTGTTTTCGAAGGTGTTTTTGGTGGACGTCACTATCCCTCATGACGAGAACCTTGTGAAGGCCGAGACCGAAAAGCAACGCAAGTACTTGGACCTAGTACACGAGGTTACCGAAATGTGGGAAGTGGCGTCCACTGAAATCACACCAATTGTTATATCGGCAAACGGGTTAATCCCAGTCACCTTAGGTGTACACCTGAAAAGACTGGGATTGGTCGGCGGCTCGCTTAAAGCAAAGATGCAGAAGGCGGTGGTGCTTGATACCGCCCGCATCGTCCGCCGATTTCTTTCTCTTTTGAACTGATCCCGGCCAACTGTGCTATTGCCGGTCATTACCGCCCAAGAGGCGAGAGGTTTTTGGCCTATAAAGAAATAATAAATAATAATAATAATTTTATTTTTCAATTTATGAGGTGGGAATGAGCTTAACTGGAGCCTGTTTGTAGGAATAAACTTATTTGTAAAAACAGAATTGACTTAACAACATAAAAATTGAGTTAAAGTCTATTCAGACTGAAAAACTAGAAATTAAACCCTGTAACATTCTTGATCCACGGATGGTAGTACTTCACATTTACCGTTAAGAGTCTACAGACCGGAAATAAGAGAAACAGAGCTTTTTGTACGATAAAATAAAACAATTATTTTTTTATATTGATTTTTGGCCTTTTACCGTTGACATTGTATTTTATTTTTATTTTGTGACAATCTTTTACATAACGATGTAAATTGAATTTTATGTTTTTAAAATTGACATTCACACGCCAGACAGGGTAAAATCTAATGTTTCATTCTGTACAAGCGAATTACTTTGTAAATACGTGTATTTTGGGAATAAATAATTTGAATAATTAACGGTCAGCTAACGTCCTCGGTAGCTTAGCAGGAAAAGCAATCGCCCGGCAAGCGATGAGACGTGGGTTCGATCACATATTATTTTAGTCTTTTAAATAGCCATTTTTTTGTTTTGACAGAAATGACTAAATAAAAAGTCGTGATAACCTTTTATTAAACTTATCTTAACATGCTATTTTAATTAAACCATAGGTGGTACAACAATAGTCTAATATGGTAATATGGATATGAAATTTTAGTGCGCAATATTTTATTTGCAAACTAATAACAACAGTAACATTTTATTGCAAGTAATAAAATAATAATTACTAATCAACAAACATAAATAAGCCATAAAACAACATTCTTACACATGTGATAGTTCTATACTAATAAATTAAAAACAAGAAGTTGTTTTTCACTCATACAACACAACAAAATAATTTGTATATTTTTTTTTTATACAATTCAATTATTTAGATTTGTAATGCAGTTCCAGATTAGCCCATAAGCAAATAAACTATTGCTCGGAGCACCATAAACAGCACCCAAAATAGTTTACATAAGGTTATGAGACCTCACGGGCGTGGATTGCTTAGGGATTCAAGTAGTCTTCATTTCGAGTAACACTCTAAAATTTCGTTTTTTTTGTGTAAGGAAACAAAGTATTTAGGGGGCAATAAATTATCTAAAGCTAATGTGGTAGTGGGCTGGTAACATTGGCCTTAGAATAATAACAGATGGGTTATGTTCTTGAGTGGACCACCACGAATAAGGGGCACAACTTGGACGACCTTTGTAGCCGAGAGGCGAGCACGCCGTACTTGGCGTTGCTATCTCTAAGATTCCGGGTTCGATTCTCGGTCGGGTCTATGTAGGGAATTAACTTTTTTCTATTATCTCGGGCCTAGGTGTTGTGGTTAATTCATGATCACTCGCCGTTAAGCGAAATTAGACAAACGGCAACACTGCATTTTACCGGCATTTTAGCCTTCAACATTGCTGCTTCGGCCCACTTAAAATGCGTGACAGACATATTAGTTTCATGACAAGAATTTATCTCCAGAGCAACGTTAAAATACCTGTAAGAGCTGGTAATATCGGCTTAATTCCAAATTTTGCCGATGAAAAACGACCCTCGTGACAAGTCCTTGATTAGCGTAAAATATCAAAGCACCTGAATAGAGGTAACTGTCGAATGCGGCATAAAATTAAAATTCGCGGCCCGTCTAATCCTATCATCCGACATTATTTTCTCGTTGAGCTGAATTGGAAATTTTGGACAGAGGGTCGGAAATTGTAATGCTTAGTACAGAAAAGTTTAAAAGAAATACCAAAAAAAAATTCTGACACCTAAAAGAAAAAAACGTAGAATACTGAAATCAGTTGTGTTGTTTTAAGCCATTTAAAAGAAGTAGGAATGTGTTAAAAAGGTAAAATGCAAGAATACCTAAATGCTAAAGGTTGTCTGGAAGAGATCGCTATTAGCGATAAGACCGCCTAAATTGTACATCTTTCTGTAAAAATCATGTGTATTTTACTTGTATGTTACGCAATAAAGAGTATCTATCTATCTATCTATCTATCTAATATGAGTTCAGAGTTAGGTTACTGGTATAAGCGAGTTGGTTTTTTTAATCTTAGTAGTATGGATTCTACAATACTTGCGTAATAATTTGCGAAATCGCACTAAAAAAAACGAATTTGAAATAGAACCTTAAAAGCTACAAATTAGTCATTGCACTAGTGAGTACGGGGCTTAAGTTAGAAATTTTAAAAAGATCAATGCCTAATAATCCAATATCGAATGAATTGCCTGTAAATTCGTGCCCGACGTGTCTTGCATAAGAAGCGGCTTTCTCAAAGAACACTCGGCGAAAGCTTTCGCGGCCGCAGAGTAGGTATTGTCAGAGAAAACAAGCAATTACGATTTTACAAATATATTGTTTGGAATTATTACAAAAGAGTACAAAATCATAAAAAATAGATACACTCTAAAGAGTATATTTTTACTTTGTGTTTTGCATAACATTAAATCGATAAAATATGCATGTTTACATTATTTTATAGCTTAAAAATGTACCTGTAATTTATGCAAATAAATATTACTTATTATTTAAATTTTTAATAGGAAAACATAATATAATTTAATAAACACCTAAAACGTAAATGTACCTACCAATTACCACTTTTTGTCTTGGTTTCGATACAGAGTTAATTCTCAACGGACACTTTTAAAAAAATAAGGTCGTCCAGCATTGCAGAAATAGATATTATTATTATGTTTTAACAGTTGTATTTTGGAATGTGCAATTGAATGTAAATAATCAATTAAATTTATAACAAACTCTAAGAGATGAAAATTACACAATTCCGACTTTTTGTGACCATGCACAATAGATATTATCAAAATCGAAAACGGTATTTTTGTAAACGTACAAAAAAATATTTTGTGCTTGCGCATAGCTCAGTACGAAATAGACGCGTTTGCCAGATCTATACGCACCTTAATACCAAGTATCAGAAACGAAAATATTTTTTTTTACAATGGTTTTTTTTTTCAAATATTTTTCCTGTATTCTAGAATCGACTCTAAACCAACTCTTAAAATTTAGCTCGTACTTTTTTTTAAAACCTAAAACGACCTGTATAACAAACGATAGATGTGTCGAGGGGAACAATCTTTCAATTTCAATTTATAAACACTTTAAAAATCTTCGCGGTAACCTCTGTCCTATCACTATGCCTCTAGCCTCTACATTGTTTTACTCTGTGCACTCAGTATGCCGGCAGCGCACAACGCCAATCAATTCCAGTGGCGCCCGCGCACCTATTCCCTATAGTTTTCCGCACTAACGCCAAACTGATTGTCACGTTATTTTTTCTGAAAAACTGAAGTTTTAATAGTTTTTTTTTTACTCTTTTCTAACTATAAGAGTAGTCAGAGAAATATTGTTACAAATTATAATTATTATGGACACGCTTTTATTTTAGATTAAGTAGATTTTAGTTTTAAGTTAGTTTTTTTTATTGTTATTGTATTGTTGATGTGTTTTATGGTTAAATATAAATATTGATATTATTATAGGGTAATTTTATTTTTCAAAAAAACATTACCCTTAACATTATTATACAAGGTCCTATTTCACTAGTTTAAGAAGCTGATTCTAATGTTCAATCACAAAAGCTTATATTAAATGGCCAACTTCAAAGTTGCGGAAAAACTTAAGTATACTAAATAACCGATCAGCTGAACGCATTATGTAAGCGTTATTGGACGAATAACTAATCAAGGTTCATGTATCTCAGTAGTTACAGCAGTAAGACCCGGGAAACCAATCGTTGCAAAAGGCCTAAAGCCGCTCGAAGCGGCGTTTGAAAAGAGCAGCAGTAAAAAAAATCCAATAGTGAAATTCTAGAGGACAAGAGGATTTCTTAGGTGATGCTCGCTATTATCGTCAGAACCTGCCTCTTCCTAGCACTTTATTCCGTGTCAAGTCAGGTTACGCTTGACCATGGTTCTAGGAGTGGCAAGTGGGTTATTACATTTGGGGCGATTGTCTGATGACAATGAAGAGAGGTCTGATCACCTCTGTAGTCTTAAGACAGGGGTACCAGAAAATTTTAGACCATAGGTACACATCCAGTGTTATCTGTAAATGCATGTTTCCTTGCTATGTTTTCCTTCACCACTGAGCAAGTTGGATAATTCCGTACAAACATTCCGAAAAATCGGCCGTCAGTTTGCGTAATATACACCCCGCCCACTGCCACTTCAGCCTGCTAATCCAATGGGCTATATCAACGACTTTTGTTTGTTTACGGATCTCCGTATGGGGCAAAAAGACGACGACCTGGTAAAGATTGCAGTAAGCCGCTGGACGCAGGCCGCTTCCAACCGGCCAATCTGGAAATCACTAGGGGAGGCTTATGTTCAGCAGTGGACATCTTATGGCTAAAGTGATGATAATGATTCCGAAAAATTCAGTGGTACGTATTAGGTCGCGAACTTACGACCCACGGTTGTGAGGCGAG
The DNA here is from genome assembly GCA_963576865.1 of Anania hortulata. Classification (NCBI taxonomy): domain Eukaryota; kingdom Metazoa; phylum Arthropoda; class Insecta; order Lepidoptera; family Crambidae; genus Anania; species Anania hortulata. The sequence goes on along the minus strand of OY756399.1, from coordinate 2,339,452 downwards.
AGTCTCTCACCGTCAGAATCCACCGTCAGAAGAAACCTTCTTCTTCAACCTGTCTCCACTCAATGCTGAGTGTAGGTATCCTCTATAGCACGCCATTTTAAGCTTTCTTGAGCCTTTTGCATCCATCGCCTACCTATCGAGACAATATAGATACTTTTAAACATTGACTCACCAGGATTCGAACCTAAGACCTCAAAGATAGCGATACCAAGTTTGGTATGCTCGCCTCTCTACTACGGAAGTCGTTGGTCCACCTAGCTCGCGGCCTGCCCACGCTCCTACGTCCAGTTCTAGATTTATATTCCAACCAATACTTTTCTGCCCCATCAGAATGAGGTTCCTAAACCAAAATCATTTCAATCTCAGTCCAAATTTATAGTCCACCAAGACTTACTGAACCAGATCGCAGTACCTAATACAAACCAGACAATTTATTACTGAGATTGTACCGCGAAGTTCCGTTAGAGATAATATAGAGTACCTACATCCCGGAGGAAATGAGATTTTGCGTTCCCAATCAATGGGGGTCAAGTCATTTAAACGTAACCATTTTCAGACAAATTTGAACTTTATTTTCAAAGCCATACTGCGATTGGAGACCTAATGTTTACAATAAACAGGGATACGTTAGCCAATTGTTCTAAGCAGAGGTTTGTAATTCGAAAAAAGGTTTGTTTGAATGGACCTATCATCGAATAATTCCACATGGAATGGAGTTACGTAACGCGGGGTATAATGGCATGGGCGATTTGGGAGTATTTATGGTAAATTGTTTTGTTGTGTTATAATTGATTTAGGTTTGGGTGTTGTTCGACGAGGGAGAGATGGTGTTATATTTTGCACATCGACCGACATCAACATAATTATTTGCCGTCGAATGGTAAAATTTTATCACCGTATAAATACAAAAACAAAAAAAAATAATTATTTTGGGAAAACCAATTTACAGGGTAGAGTGTAAAGTTGTAACAAGCGGAAGTCTGGAGATAGAGCACCTAGGGCTATCCAAATCATGTGACGACATTGACGACCTCCATAGCCGAGATGCGAGCATACGGTATCACTGAAGTCCCGGGTTCGTCCCGAGCGGTCAATGTAGAAAAACAACTTTTTAATATTGTCTCGGGTCTGGGTGTTGTGATACCATCGTTGTTTCTGATTCCTGCCACACAAGAGCTTTAGCTACTTACCATAGGATTAGAGCAATTTATGTGATGTTGTCTAATATTTATTTATGTTCCGCAATTTTTAGTACTTACGAGTATATATCCCAGTGGAAACATGAAACCTTCAAAGGAAAAGGAAGACTTCGTTACCCGTCTGTTTGTCTATGGAGACCCTTTTCTCCAGGAACGCGTAAAGGTATCAAGTTAAAATTAATATCAAATGCTCAAGTCTGTAATCCCTTAGAGCTGTAAAAAAAAAAACTTCTAAGTCAACGCAATCAAAATATACAGCCGGTTATGCCGCATATTTTGACACCCGCAAGAAAATCAAATCCTACAGGGTACTTGCCGTTGAAGTCAAAGTCAAAGTCAAAAATCATTTATTCAGTTTAGGACAGAAAACTGCCACTTATAAACGTCAATAATAACATTATTGGCCCATACGGGGCAGACTGGGGGTTGACCGAGAATCGTGTAATTTGGCAAAAATCCATATCTTATAGCACAAGTTATGGAAAAATACTAGAACGCTATAAATATATTAAATTGAATTGAATAGAAAAATTTCGATAACCGTTAAGTAAATAACGTTACATCAGAAAAGAACAAACTCGGAAATAGAGTTAAAAATCTTCGAGTCAGAGATAGGGCTAGTTTGTATTGGCAATGTTTGTTTCCACTGCACGCTCGCCGTTCTTTGAGAAGAGATTTTTTTGAGATTTCGATGTTGGTCCCATATAAAAAGTTCTTGTATTAAAGTAGTAAAAGTCGACGCATAAATTAGGACCATATGTACTTATCTAATGTTTTACGTAATAAGTAACGTCAATGTTTTATTACTTTCTTTTACTTACATCAAAGTAATTAAAATTAGAATTCAAAAAATCCATTTCATTTATCTATAAGTCCTGGTTTACATGCAATATATCGAAATATGAAATAGTACTTTATGAAATTATTCACAATCGGATTCTAGGTTGCAAATTATTTTATACTAAAATAATCAAAATTGCGAATTATTTTCTTTTAAAAGCAAAACCGAGTGAAGATGAAGAGGTATTTCCTTGTATTGTAATCAACAATCTTATTTTACGATTTTCTGTGATATATTGCCAATAATTATTGAAGTCCCGAAGCGGCCACCACTTCGGATGATACGTAGAATCATGAAATTTGACAGAAAGCATATCTTATAGCACAAGTGAGGGATAAACCGTGTGGGGACGGCCATAAAAAATACACTTCCGTACCGCCAACAAGAGGCGTGTCGTAAGAGGTGACTAATTCCTGTAGTACGAAACGGGCAGCAGCATCTGCGTGCAAAATATTATAAAAAACTGCGATTACCAAGCCGTCTGCCAAGCGTGGCGAGTATTAGCAATCCCCCCTTTTCCCTACGGCTGACTAAAATGATGATGATGATAATAAAGGGATAAAGTTGGACTTTATCCCTACCTAACCGTAAAGAAGTTGCATAACAAAAAGTTTGTACGGAACCCTCGGTGCGCGAGTCCGACTCGCCGCAAACTTGGCCCGTTTTCGTTAAGTCGTTCAGGTACTATGTAGATCTACCTCTTTTTTTCAAGCTGGGTAAAATAATTGACTCAATATATTTTTTATTTTTTTTAATTAAATGTATTTATTTATATAAATAAATATTATAAATATATTTATTTATTTATTTAGTAAATATTTATAATATTTATTTATTTATATAAATAAATATTATAAATATTTATTTATTTATATAAATAAATATTATAAATATTGGACAACATCACATACATTGCTCTGATCCTGTGGTAAGTAGCCAAAGCACTTGTGTTACAGTAGGTCGAATTTACACGCGAAGAAACAAATTAATGGATGTACACATAGCTTAAGTATTTAAATTTGCCTTTAGTAAATTCTTGTTTTTATATGCAATAAAATAATTATGATAAAAAATGGTTTTGCAAAATATAAAAGCCTTGTGTAACCATAGTTCACCATTCTTATTGTGCACTGTACACCGGTAACCACCATGTTACTACACTTTGCATTGTGTGCACTGCCAATTGCTTCAGCTCTTCTCCTACCACCGAGGAGATACCGAGAGAAAGGTAGACAAAATATTTAAATTTGATCATTTTAGGTCGTATTTTGTTCGTCATAATCAGACCATATCAGTCCACAGCTGGACAAAGGCCTCTCCCAATGCACACCACTGAGCCCGATCCTCGGCTACTCTTTTCCATCCACTGCTTTAAATATATCACTATTCCACCTTGTCGGAAGATGCACTACGCTGCCTTTGCCAGGGTCGTGGTCTCCACTTAAGAACACTTGTTCATTATATTCTAGATTCTTCTAAATATGTACTTCTAAATATGTAATTTACTGCCTCTAATGAAACGATTTTCTCTAATCAACTTGTATAGAAATTGACCTAAAGTGAGTCATTGGAGAAGGCCTAGGTTGGAGAAGGCCTAGGTTGGAGAAGGTTCAGCAGTGGACGTCCTATGACTGAAATGATGATAATATAAATATAAATATTTAGTCGTTGTTGTTTGTTTGTGAGTCCAAATTTATATGGGACCATTCTGAAAGTATTACCTTTCGAACAAAAAAATAATTATCAAAAACGGTCAACGTAGTAACGAATGATCGCCGAACATACATAAAATCAATTTTAAAAAAAAACCGACGAATTGAGAACCTCCTCCTTTTTTGAAGTCGGTTAAAAAGATAAAGATGTACAAAAATTTACATAATTCATTATGAAACTGCAAAGTAATAAAACGGTTTGGTAAACGCAACGTAGGGAGCCTCTGACAAGATGTAGCAATAATATACCTCTGTTATACGCAAGGCTGCTGGCAGTGGATGGAAAAGAATGGCCGAGGATCGGGAGGAGAACAGTGGTACGCAATTAGAGAGGCCTATGTCTAGCAATGTACCGTATGGGGACGGCCGTAAAGAATACACTTCCCCACCGCCAACAGGAGGTGTGTCGTAAGAGATGACTAATTCCTGTAGCACCAGACGAGCAGCAGCGTCTTCGTGCAAAATCTTATAAAAAAACTCGCCAACTCGCCTGCCAAGCGTGGCGAGTATTGGCAATTGCCCCCGAAGATAAGTTATTGGGGGAGGCCTTTGTTCAGCAGTGGACATCCTATGGCTGAAATGATGATGATGTGTAAATTATTTTAGTAGCATATTTAATTAACATTGTATGCCCGTGTGGCGGAACACAGCTGATATGTATTTTTTATTTTATGACCTTTATACCTGTGTTTCACAATAAGTTTTTTTGAATTTGAAATTTAATTTGAATGTCCAGCAAAATGGACTGATGTGGGCTGATTATGATACTGATGGTGAAACAATAAATAATTTCAGAGATCGCCCATAAAGCTGATGTAGAACCTCGCATACATTATGGTGACGATGCTTATATAAGAGACTACCCGTTCTTTGCTGGGCTGTTCAATTGCGGTGCGGTGATCATAGCACCAAAGTGGGTGCTCACTGCAGCCCATTGTGTTGTTGATAAGTACGTAATGTATAATTTTGTTTCTCGTATATACCCAAAGACAAGTACAATAATGGGCTAGTTTCCTAAAAAAATCTAATTAGTCCGTCAGTTAGATTAACAGAAAATATTGGACACGTATTTTTTCTTTTCTCAATCAAACAAAAAATGATGAAGATATAGTCCGTTAATGTTCCGCGTAACGGCACGCCTTGTGACACTTTTTAGCAAGTCGTGACGTCACGTGCTCACTTTGATGCGCTTTGTCTTCGTCATTTTTTGTTTGATTGACAAAAGACAAAATATGGGTCAAATATTTTTTGATAATCTAACTGACGGACTAAATAGAACAATCTTTTTTTGACCTAGGAAACTAGACCATTGTAATTCGAATCTAACTTAAAATGATTATTTATTAGAGTACCGTCAAGCGCAGTGTAGGCCGTCCACCCAGAACGTGGATAGACGACCTGGTAAAGGTTTCAGGAAGCCGCTGGGTGCAGGCCGCTTCCAACCGGCTAATCTGGAAATCACTGGAGGAGGCCTATGTTCAGCAGTGGACGTCCTATGGCTGAAATGATGATGATGATGTACGATGCGGATCTTTGCAGTCGCTGGCGGGGGCGTGCTCTTCTCTTTAGACTTCTAAGTATTAGGATAACCTTTTAAGCTTTAGAAAATTCGTAGATTCTTAGTCAAGATGACGAGAAATTCTGGTTCATGAAAGATTAAGTATAAGATGTTTTGTAATAAGCTAAAGCTCATTGAATTCTCTCACTAAATGTTCGTGACGAAAACCATTTGAGAATAGGTATTTAATTTTTTGATGGTTATTACAATCATAATAAATACTAGTTGTTACTAGATTTTATCTTGCAGATAGTTAGATATACACTTTCAAGTTTATTAATATGTATTTGTAGTTTATCGATTTTACTATTTCACAGTAACCATGACACAGTATTGGTTGGTGGCAATACCAGAAGGAACAGCCAACCATATGCCATAAAAAGCATAATTGTGCATGCTAATTATAACAACAGTTTATTTCTAAACGATATCGCTCTGATTAAGCTGAAGACACCTATAACATTCAGTAACAAAGTGCAACCAGTTGTATTGCCTCTCCCACAAGCGTTAAAGGCAGTTGAGAATGAAGGGTATGAATTAATAGTGAGGGGAAGAGATGAGGTAAGAAGAATTAACTTTTTAAGTTTAATTTATTAGGGTTACGTACTTCAAACGGGAATGTTTATAGATTCACTTCGCTGTCCGTCTTTCTGTCTATCACCCACGACTCTTTTAAGAAACGCGTGAAGGTATAAAGTTGAAATAAATATCAAAGACCTTAAAAAACGTAAGTCAAAGTAATAGAAAAATACGTCCTTTATTTGACACTCGCAAGCAAATCAGAACCTATGGGGTAGTTCCTGATGGAATAGAATCATGAAACTGGTAAGCAGCAAAGCACAATCTTATGGCACAAGTAAAGGAAAAAATCTGAAAACCGTAAATGGCATCGAACCTAACTGGCATACCTCAAGTTGTAAGTAACCTTAAATAACGTAATTATGGCGTACTCCTTTGAAATATACGTTAATTGATAGAGAAAATAATTACAAACAACAAATACTCTTTGACGAAATGTCGTTAATTATACACTTTGTCAAAATTTGATACAACATGTGATATTTATTTGTATTTACATAATCAAATTGAAATTCTGAATAAAGTATATATAACGACATTTTGTCAACGAGTATTTGTTGTTTGTAATTATTTCCTCTTTCGATTAACGTATGTTTCATAGGTGTACACCAAAATAACGTTATATAATGTTACTTGCAACTTGAGGTATGCCAGGCTCAACACAAAAAAGTTCGAAGTCTTTTGTAGTTGCATCACTTTTTTGCGATTATAAACTTATTTAACTAAATAGTATAATCTTAAACCATTGTTCGATTCCCGGTCGGTCAATGTGGAAAAATCACTTTTCTACATTGTCACGGGTCTGGGTGTTGTACTACCGTTGTTGCTTCTGATTTCTGTTACACAAGTGCTTTGGCTACTTACTGGCTAATGTATGTGACGTTGTCTAATATTTATTTATTTATTATTGTATGTGGCATGAATATTCTTAGGCCAAGGCTTCAAATGTGTATTGTATGTGTGATTATTGAGTCTAATGTACGAGTGAGTGATATCTAGTTCTAAAATACATGTTTTATATTATTTGCGATTTATTAGTATGATAAATTAAGTGATACAAGTTTTTTTTTACACAGACTGGCGATTATGCAAAACATCTGCAAAAATCCAAAATGGAAGTATTCCAACCTGAATTTTGCTATGCGTCTTTCAAGCCTATAAGGCACCGATATTTGGTAGAGGCTGGGTTGATGGAAGAAATAAACGAGAAGTTAATATGCGGTGTTAGAGAAAAGAATCGCCCTGGCTTTTGTAGAGTATGTATTATATTTTATGTCTCACTGAGATGAGACCACAGAGCAATTACTGTACATCTCAGTAATTGATCTGTAGTTAGAATAAGAATTGCTTTATATGGCACAAACAACAAATAACAACAAGCAAAAACAAAAATAATTAAAACAAAAGAAACATCATCAGAATCACAAATAAAAATATCCCCCCTCCCCCCTTTTCCACTCATCATATTTAGAGTCTCGTCTGTCATTTATTTGTCTTCAGTTGTAACGAACTGACCAACTATGTTATTAAATCTTAGAAGTATATCTTAACCAACTTCTAATTTGTTGTGTCGATTTGTTGTATGCGTAATTCGGATGATTAAAATTTAATATTATTAAGCTGTACTTACTAGTTTGGGCTCACTTTAAAACTTGTTTCATACTTTTTAAACGGTAACCTTAAAATTATTTGACAATGGAATGACAGTTTCAAATGTAAGGTATGAGCGCGTCCGTTTTCATAAATATCATATGAATGAATAATACCTATGGATAAACAGAAGTGAAGCTCCATACAATGCGCACACGAGCAACACATACATAGACATTGCTCACGGACACAAAATCTTGGAACACGCTAGGTTAAATCCGAAGCGTTCAAAGATTTCGTAGCCGTAAACGAAGGTTGTGTGCGTTGCTCTAGTCTAGCCCGTATTGTATAAAGGAAGCTTAACTTCTGTTACTCGGTGTTTTAAGACTAGGCACGGTCATAATGACCGTTGTCAAACAAATCAAAAAATCATCATCATTCGCCTGCCCTGTTTATCTGGGATCAGCGCAGTATGTTTTTTTTCCATGCAACCGGCAACTCCTCATCGAGTCATTCATTCTCCCTCCTCCTCTCCCTTTTCAGTCATATCACTCCACACAAGATCCATCCATCTCTTCTTAGGTCGTCCTCTACATTTCTACCTATCAATACTTATACCCATCACTCTCCTCGTCACGTACCCCTTTTTCCTTCTCACCACATGTCCGTAACAACACTTGAAACGGTTTCTTTCATCTTTTCTAAAAAAAAAAAAAAAACTTTTCTGTTGCAGGTTGACATATTTTTGATGATTCTCACATACAATATAAAATATTTGACTTGACGTTGATGTTAAATTTTTATAAATTTTCAGGGAGATTCTGGCAGTCCTTTAGTCCAAGGAAACGTGCTTATAGGTATCGGCTCATACTCCTATGGCCTCTGTGAGCATCCAAACTCCTACCTGGTGAAAGTCGAGTACTACCTTCCATGGATCAGAAATGTTACAAAGTTGAAGTTCTAAAGATTTTGCCAGTTATATAAATTGCAATAATAAAAATACTTGCAATTATTATTATGACAGTTTTATTTATTTATCTTACAGAAATTGTACATATTTAATTTAATAATAAAAACTAATCATAAAGTAGATGAGTCAAAACATACATTTTAATATTGAATTTTATAAAATCAATTTTAGTTTTTAATAAAAATCATTTTTTTATCATAATATCTTAACTGTATGTAAGTATTAAATATTTTAAAGATTAAGTAAAGGTATTATTACCAATTAATACCTATACCGTGCCTATACCTGTACCGTGTGGAGAGGGCCGTAAAGAATACACTTCCCCACCGCCAACAGGAGGCGTGTCGTAAGAGGCGACTAATTCCTGTAGCACGAGACGGGCAGCAGCGTCTGCGTGCGTCTCTTATAAAAAACTGCGCTCGCCAACCCGCCTGCCAAGCGTGGCGAGTATTGGCAATCCCCCCGATAAAAATCATTGGGGGAGGCCTGTGTTCAGCAGTGGACGTCCAATGGCTGAGATGATGATAGGTATTATTACTTACTAATTGAATTCAAATTCAATATTATACTAGTGCATCTAATTCAAAAATAAACTAATGTAAAACTAAAATCTTCTTACTTAAAAATTCAAGTGTGTCCATGAAGCAAGGAGGCGAGATTGCAAAATGTGTCCTAAATCACCGTTCAAAGATTAAGACATGGTGCCGAGAAGGCTGACTTTTCATGGTGAATACACCTTGTCTTATAGTTTAAATGTAACTATTGAGTAATCGTTTTGACTCTCATTATACTGTGATTATTTTTGTATCAAACGCGCGATTCATTCCGTTAGATTTCTCCACCCTAAAGTGATTGTAAGCAAGGCCGTCTTAAAATGTCCCGGGACCTGGGGCACACAAGAATTTGGGGACCCTATCGCAAAGTAAAAATGAAATACTGTTGGTATGATTCATGCCTCCCAAAAAATAATTTCATATCTCCGTTAGAACCATAGTTTTAAATTTTCCCTTCTTTTTTGTAGACTTTGACCCCATTTTGAATTTTCTTTCTCTTCAGCAAACAGTGTTTTTTAGTTTGCAAACATGTTTTAGTGCTTTGGGGCCCCCGTGAGGTCGTGCCCCGTGGGGCCCTGGCCACGGGCCCCGCGTGCCCTTATGGTAAAGAGGGATCTGATTGTAAGGCAATGCTCTGACGGAATAAAGAGTCACCAGAACTTCTTGCTGGGAATCGAGAAATTTGTGTTATTTTTAAAATTAGTACAGTTATACATGTAACTTGTAGGTGGGGGGTGTGAATGTGAGGGGGTAGTTCAAGATCTTTGTCGGCGTCATTAATATGTATACTCATGCGAAATAACGGATTTCTTTTACTAATAGTAGAGTCTCTAAGCTGAGCCGCAGACAAACAGACAGACGGATGGACGTAGCGAAACTATAAGGGCTCCGTTTACGAGACTCTTAAAAAAAGCAGAACTTAATTTGTAGGATTTTTTAAATAGAATCTTTTGTCAGAAGTAAGGAAGTAGGTATCCAGAGTCGATTCTGAACCAGCCCCTGAAATTTGACCTGTATTTTTTTTTACATCTTGTATCAATGAATAATTGAAATGATAAAAAAATTGATAGTCGGAAAAAATAACTGGTATTGTAGGAAGTAGTAAAAATTCAAACGATGCGACAGCGCATAAAGGTCACCGATAAAAGTTATAACTTTTTTCAGAGAGAAACAACGGAGGCATAGAGCCGCTCATACTATATTCATATTCATTCATTTTGCATCACTTATGTACTTACAGTATGATCTTATAAAATAGGGCAGAGAACATATGAGCCTTAAATGGAAAATAACAATTGCACATATAAAATCGCAGTGTAAATTTTAAATGAAATATAAAAAACAAATTATAACAATAATTGTTGTATTGGAGTGCAGACATGCAATAATTTATTAACAGATTATAGGACCAACACCTTTCATATAATAGTTCATCTAGGAATGAAATAACGTGTTATTTTTTTTAAGTTATGTTATTAAAATCACAAAAAATATTAAGTGTTTAATATGATTTAATTGAATAGTATTGTATTATATGGTTTTATTGTTAAAGAATTCGTTTAAATTATTTTACGTAAACGATGCTGATTTAAGTTATTTTATCTTACTAATATTATAAATGCAAAAGTTTGGATGGATGGATGTTTGTTACTCAATTACGCCAGAACGACTGAATGGATCCAGATGAAATTTGACACAGAAATAGATAAAAGTTTAACTTAGTATTAAGACAAGTATCTTGCACGACAAGTATCTGTAAAAAATATTAGTCTTGGATACCTCCACGCCAACTAAACCTGGGCTAATCTGGCAATTTTCTCATCGTCAGACCTTCACTGCTAACAGAGCATCTACTAAAATACAAAATTTTCATTATCTCAATATTACAGCCATTACCGACGACGACCTCCGTAGCCGAGAGGCGAGCATACCGGACCGGACTCGCTATCTCTGAGGTCCCAGGTTCGATTCCCGGTCAGTCAATGTAAAAAAATAACTTTTCGTGTAACGTGTTGTGGTACCGTCGTTGTTTCTGATTTCTGTAACACAAGTGCTTAAGCTACTTATTATAGGATCAGACCAATGTATGTGACGATGTCGATATTTTTATTTATTCATATTTATTACCACCCTGAGAGGTATTGTTGGAAAGAGAAAAGATATTTGTACTGTTCGAGAGAAGAACCTCCCTGGTATTTGTTATGTACCTTACTTTTAATAATATCTATTTTTAACTATTCCGTATATTTTTTATTCGACAAAATTAAAAACCCTACTACTTCGTATCATCTTTTTTTTAATTTCCATTTCTCTAATACCACGTTAGTCCGTTGTAAATAAAAACATCTGATACAGGATATTACTACTATATAAATTATTATTGATTTAACGACTATGCTATACACAGTTGTTTTAACCTAGTCCTAACTATAATTGATAGACAATATTCATAATGACCAGAAACTATGATAACAATAAAAGTTTACATTAATAATATTTACATAGACCGATTTGGTTGTCATTACTATTTTAAGAAATTATTAATATATATCATGTATCGCCGTTGATTTTTCCATTAAAATAAAATAAAAAATATTTATACTGCATTATAAATATATTATTATTAATCAATGGTCAACAATGGTAACTCATAAAAATATTTTTAGGTTAGTAAAATTCGGCGACTCCACTCACTGACTTGCTCGTCTAGGTAATCACGAGTGTTATCACATCAGTATTATCAACAGATACATCATGCTCTATAATCAAGTATTAAGTATAGTTCCCATTTTATTATATTATCTATCAATCATTCAAGACCCGATTGTCGTAGTATAGCACAGTGGTTCGCCTTGAACGCTAAGGGTCCCAGGTTCGACACTCAGTTCGGGTTGATTAAGAAAACGAACTTTTCTAAATTGGATCTGGGTGTGCTTGGAGACGCCCCTGGCCAGACTCATTGTCTAGTACCTCGGAACTTATTTATATTAACTCCTTACTTTGAGACCTTGACAATGGGTGATTTGTCTGCCGCACATTTGTATAGGATACTGTATAGATAGATAGGCCGGTAGGATGTAGATATACAGGGTGATTGGTAAAACGATACTTTCCTCTCGGGTGATAGAGGAGCAAAATTGCAACAACTGTTCTTAAAAAACTAACATCGAAATGTACTGAAAAACCTATTACACGATGTGTGTTCAGGAATTTAATCAATCTATGTGAAATACTCAACGAATAAATTATATAAATTAAATTGATAAGTAAAAAAAATAAAGTTGTTTTATTACTTCCCATTTCTTTGTTAACGAGTAGCTTCCTCATAGTGTTTTGTTCCGTTTCTATTTTGTAATTTCCGTAATTTAAAAATATTGAAAAACCCACTGAAAATAGCGAAGCGTAGCGTGTCATCTCTGTTCTGTGGAAAAACCAGTATCGGTCCGCTCTCAGGCATATTTTATTAAAATTGGTAACATGACTTTTGCTGACATATCGCAATTACAGAAAAAACAGGGTCTCAAACAACCGTTTAATATTTAGCCGTTAGAATGCGTTTGCGCCCGAGACGAGCTAGACAATAACGACAACGTAAAGCGATGATATACGCAAAGCTGCTGGCAGCGAATGGAAAAGAATTAGCCGAGGATCAGGCTCAGTGGTCGGCAGAGGCCTATGGCCAGCAATGGTCTAACCTAGGCTGAATAAGAATTGTAAACCTTCATCTATACAGAAGTCCTTTTATTTGATATTTTATTACAGAATGACATAAAACTATGACATTTTAGGTTACTTTTTTTTTATTTACTTTACCCACCTGTGTTTGGGTCACAGAAACTTCATATGAGTGTAGGTATCAAATTTCACCATAATTAGTCCTGTAGTTTCGGAAAAAATGACTGTAACTGTAAAGATGCAATATCTAGAAATGAATAGTATAACTAGTGGAACCTGATTATTCTACCTTGTAAAAAACAAGGATAAGTTCCAAGAATAATAGTCATAATATTAATTAATAATATGAATAGCTTTGCCCTAGCACCGCATCGGAACTACATATCGGCCGGTGATTAGGATTGATCTCGTACCCTTTCGCTCCTTATGATTCGTTCGGCCCCATTGACTAAAAGTGTCCTTTTGCCTCTTATCACAGTACCCACCTTACCTACCGTAGGATGTCCACTGCTGAACATAGGCCTCCCCTAGTGACTTTAAGATTGGCCGGTTGGAAGCACCCTGCATCCATCAATCCTGTTCAGCAGTGCAGTGGAAATAACTATGATGATGATGATGACAGTACACACCCACCTCTTGAGACGGGAAGAAAATATTTCTTAAGCACCCGTAAATATTTCTTGACGTATTTATGTCAAAAACAGTACCTACAGTCATACATGGATAATTCTATATAATTAATTATATTAATTTAAAAATATTCTATAAAAACATTTTAACTCTAGTTACATCACATTGTAGTTGTTTAATGGTTTCAGTTTATTAATTATTTTTAGTAAAGTCAATCTACTATATTAAGATTCAAGCAATACTTAAATATTTACTTATTTTAAATTCAAATATCGTGTTTGGAACTGACCTAAACCGGGAATATAGCCCAAGACCCTTTGAGTTCAATTCTGATTGCTGCGCTACTACACCATATGGTTGTCAAATACGAGTAATACTACCAGATAATACCACAACAATAATTGTTTTAGTAATAAAATTTTACACGTGAAAGCTATTAAAATCAATAGGTGCCCAAACTATAATAATTGGTAAGTATTTAAAATATTTATAAATGTTTGTACGATAACACACAAAAATATTAATAGTATTAACATTTAAAATTCTAATACAAGGGTGTGGTATAATAAACTAGCATTATTGTAAAACGAAAAAAAAGTTTAAATAAAAAATAATATTGTGTACATAAATAACATTTCACTTGAAAAAAAAAAAGTCTCTTCATTAAAATTTATGTGTACCCATCCTAAAGGTGGATACTGACTGTAATGTGTTACAAAGCGAGCATTGCACCATGTCGCACCATGTCAGCCTATTGCAGTCCACTGCAGGACGTAAGCCTCCTCCAACGAGCGCCAAAGATCACGATCTCCCGCTTTTTTCATCCAGCCACTACCAGCCAACTTCCTAAGGTCGTCGGTCCATCTCGTTGGGGGGCTAAACTACGTTTGCCAAGGCGCGGCCTCCCCTAGAGCACCCGTTTACTCCACCTTTCATCGGTTCTACGACAGATGTGGCCGGCCCACAGCCACTATTTAGCTCGCTACATTTTAGAAGTATGTCCATTACTTTGGTCTGCTGCTGGATAACCTCGTTTCGGATTTTATCCCTTAACGAAATTCTAAGCATTCCCCTTTTCATAGCTCGCTGTGTGACGAGAAACGAGCATTCAGTATAGAGAAACAGGCGAGCAACGAGCCGGTTGTTACTTATTTTCCGGTACTGTCTGCACAAATGCTCTAGTGAGTACCCACCTTTATATTTATGGAATTCCGTCTCTTTTCCATAAAAAGTAAAGCCATAGAAAAATAGTAAGTCAATAGTAATACATTTACATAATGGCAATGACACTGGCATTTTTGATACTGAGTGCCTTGCAGGCCATATTGAGCCTAGTGCCAATAATTACTCCATTACTTTCAGATGGTACTTTCAAATAATTTATTATCCTAATAGAAATAGTTAAATTCGATATAGGTAATATTTCGGACACTTAGAACTCAGAAGTGTAATTTTTTCACAGCTTTACAGTCCCTGTACAGATATGGTTTTAATTTCAATTCGATACCTCCACGCGTTCCCGAGATAAAGGGTAGACAAGACAACAAGGTCCCCAGACATACGGACAGACGGACAATAAAGTAATCCTGTAAGGGTTCCGTTTGTTCCTTTTCAGGTACGAAACCCTAAAAAAGTTTTTAAGAACAGTATTTGACTTTCGATGTTTGTACTGAGATGTTATTTAACTATTTTTAACCCATCTCCTTTTATATTTTTATTTATTTACAGAAGTTTCTGAAGATTTTGATGACTGTTGGCCTGTGGAACCACGCATCGCATTCGGGGATCCAGCAGACATCACAGAGTTTCCGTTCTTTGTCGCCCTAGACGGCTGCGGAGGCGCCATCATTTCAGAGGAATGGGTGGTGACGGCTGCTCACTGCGTACACAAGTCTCACCGTAGGAAGTAAGTGTTGATCGCTTTACATTCTAATTATTATAACTCTGAAGAGTTTGTTTGTTCGGTTGTTTGGTTAAACACGCTAATTTCAGGAACTCCTGATTTGAGTTAAAAAAAAATTGTATTGAATAGTCCATGTAGCGACAAAGGGTATAGGCCAGGAACCTTTCCCTATGGACGTGCCACTTTTATAAAGAAAAGATTATTCAGGTTATAGACGTGCTATCAAATAGTTTTGTCTCAGTGATTATTGGGAAAATAATAATAACAAATAATATCAACTCAAAATTCTTTATTTACTACAAAAAAATACAAACATTTTGCACGTTTATTTACGTGTAATTTAATTTGTTTTCGCATTTTACACTTTTTCGTAGTGAACTTTGTGGTTGATATTGGTAACGTGCCGAAAATATTGTGGCACGCGTGCCATAGGTTCGCCATCCATGGTATAGGCTATAAACCATCACGCTTATATCGCTTAACTTCAGCAATAAAGCATAATAGTCTAGTAAGACTACTAAGGACTTGATTTTATTTGAGAGATAGGTTTAGTCACTGGTTTCACAACATCGCCTCCACTAAATCGCACCGGGGACCGCGTGCAGTATGGCCCAAACCACTTTATAGTTGAGATGAGGCCTGTAACCTGAGTGGAACTTAAATTAGGCTCACTATACTTTAATTCTTAAGATTTGATCTGATCTAGGAATTGGTTTTTATGTGTCGTTTCGTTTCTCGTTTTTTTTATTCATTTTATTTCTTTAATGTGAAATGACTTAGATCGTATCAATTTATTTCACAGAAGAATCGGAGATCATGTTGCAGTTGGTAGCGATAATGTTAATGACGTGAAATTTGTGGAAATCAAAGACATAATTGTCCACCCTGAATATGTTAATGTATATGGTATGCTAATAAATGACATTGCTCTAATAAAACTGGCTAAGCCATTGGAGTTCAATGACAGGATCCAGCCTTTGAAACTCCCTTACAACCAAAGAGACATGATGCCACAATACGAAGTTGGTTCTAATAAACATGTGTTTATTGGAAAAGGCGCTGATGAGGTATGTATTAGTTACCGGGGGTAAAATTTTGGCAAAACGCATACTCTAGTAACTCGTAACAAAAGGATCATCATTATCATCAATCCAGCCGTGCTGAACACAGGCTTCCCCGAAAAGGGGTGATTGCCAATACTCGCCTCGTTTTTTATAATATTTCGCACGCAGATGCTGCTGCCCGTCCCGTGCTACAGGAATTAGTCGCCTCTTACGACACGCCTCCTGTTTGCGGTGGGGAAGTGTATTATTTAGTTCCCCACACGGCACAAACAAACAAAAGGATATTGATTCCTTATTTCAAGACTATGTTGTGTTGTCTGGCTCATATTTCTTCTAGGTGTCGGCCGCAAGGAATGGCTCTTAGAAAATGACCAACTATTTTTCAGTTAATGTATTAAATACTAACCCATGGATTTTTGTTAGATAGATAGATAGATTATACTCATGATTGCACACCATACAAGTAAGTTACACATGATATTTACAGAAAGATATACAACATAGGCGGTCTGATCGCTTATTGCGATCTGTTCCAGACAACTTTGAGTGAGTTCACAAAGGCTGCGCTGTTTGTAATTTGTTATTTATAGGATTAGGTTATAAAATTTGTGTTTGTACTATCGCATTAGGCACTATAACCTGTAATGGTAGCTATAAGTTTGGATTGAAATAAATTAAATTAAATTAAATTAAAAAAGTGGCTGTGACATACGGATGGACAGACAGACAGACAGACATGACGAATCCATAAGGGTTCCGTTTTTTGCCATTTGGCTACGGAACCCTAAAAACTTCCAGACATTCCTCAGGTCTTTATGTCATGTCTATAAAATATACAATAATTTACCGAAATCAAAAACGAAACCCAATATATCTTTACTAAAAAACTTTTAAAAATCCTACCAAAAAAGCTACTACAGTATAAAATAATACCTAACTGATAAAAAAAAATTATAATTGTAAATGCATTCAATTGATCACTCTTCCTCTCTTCTACTAAACTATGATGTGCCTATCAGGGTCCACAATTGTTTCTATATCATTGTATACCATCTACTATCTTGTACATTATGTAACGCAAGGTAGGTAGGTCAACATGTAATATCCAAACTATGTTAATTAAGAGCTGTGGATTTTTTTCAATAATTAAAATAAATAAACGCAATATAATTGAGAATTGAGAATCAACCTTCAGCTAAAGGACAACCATTAGATTTGTTGTTATACTTTTTACAGTATGGAAGGCCATCGAGACATCTTATGAAGATGGAAGTGGGCATATTCCCGACTGAACTTTGCTACCTTGAAAGCTTCCCAATACTATATAATTTATTATCCCCGATCATGCATTGGCTGCTTGATACCACGATCTGTTCAGTACGTGTTGAAAACTTGCCGGGAGCTGGTCCTGTATGTATTTGTTTTTTTTTATCAAAAGATCACCATTATTAGCCCCAAATTAAGCAGAGCTTGCACTATGGCAAAACACTTCATTATCATCGTCATCATCATCATCAGCCTCTAGAAGTCCACTGATGGACATAGGCCTCCCCTATAGAACGCCACAGCTAACAGCTCTGGGCAGTTTGCATCCAGCGGCTGCCCGCAACCTTGACAAGATCGTCAGTCCACCGCGTGGGAGGCCTGCCCACGCTGCGTCTTTCAGTTCGTGGTCGCCACTCGAGAACCTTTCTTCCCCAACGGTCGTCGGTTCTGCGAGCAATGTGGCCTGCCCACTGCCACTTTAGCTTTGCAATTCTAAAAGCTGTGTTGGTAACTTTGGTTTTTCTATGGATCTCCTCATTTCGGATCTTATCTCGCAGAGAAACTCCAAGCATAGCTCTCTCCATAGCACGTTGGGTGACTATGAGCTTGTTTAGGAGGCCAATCGTCAAGGACCACGTCTCAGTGCCGTAGGTCATCACTGGTAACAGACACTGCTCAAAGACTTTAGTCTTTAGGCTCTGGGGGATATCGGACGAGAAGATATCACGCAGCCTCCCGAACGCTGCCCAACCGAGTTGGATTTGTCGTGCCACTTCTCTGTCGAAGTTAGACCTACCTAGACGGATCGACTGTTTATTACTTGATTATAGCGGTGGGTAATATCGGTTTTGTAGGATATCAAATCGAAACTATATATCGATATTCAATATCGGATATTGAAACTATATATTTTCGGAAACTATATATTTTTCATAATTATGCACTGTTGTGATATTTGACGATTCGATACGACATTCGATATGATACTGATATGATTTATTGTATAAGATTTTTTAACGGTTTAAGAATTCTTGTATTTTTTCTAGTAACAAACTTAACTAGGGCATGAAATCTTATCTAGGAACATTTAAAGTTTTTTTTCAATAGCTTCTCTTTATACATGAACCTGGTTTAGCACTGGTTATTTTGATTTACTTACTTTTTTAATAGAATAATTATTATTGCTAGATTCATGATTTGCATTGCATAAGGTTCATATTCCAAAATCCAAATCACGAGCAATCGAAATCGAAGTCTATACGATATTCGCCTATATGCAATTTAATCACACGATATCGGAATTCGGATACGATACGATACTCCGAATCGCCGCGTACAGCACAATATCGTGTTTTGGAAATATATAGTTTCGATTTGGACGAATATCCGATACACGATATTGCTACGATATATAGTTTCAAAAATCCGATACGATTCATATCGCCCACTCCTCCTCCATTCATTATCATCATCGTCATCACTACCCAACAAAACAGGGTTGTCTCAAATAACTCAATTTTCTTTTTAGGGTGACTCAGGCAGTCCATTAGTATATGATGGCGTACTTGTCGGTATAGCTTCATACGGAACAGCGCCTGGGAACAGTCGTGTCATGTTTCTAACAAATGTTGAGTATTATGTCCCTTGGATATTTTCAACTACAACTACTTTTGATGAATACGAAAATGCGCCTTTTGATGAATACATAAATGCGCCCTTTGATGAATACGAAAATGCACCTTTTGATGAATACGATAATGTGCCTTTTGATGAATACGAAAACGCGCCTTTTGATGAATACATAAATGCGCCTTTTGATGAATACATAAATGCGCCTTTTGATGAATACGAAAATGCGCCTTTTGATGAATACATAAATGCGCCCTTTGATGAATACGAAAATGCACCTTTTGATGAATACGATAATGCGCCTTTTGATGAATATGAAAACGCGCCTTTTGATGAATACGAAAATGCGCCCTTTGATGAATATGAAGATTTTACTTTTGATGAATACGAAGATTCGCCTTTTGAAGAATTCGAAGAATTTTCTTTTAAAAATAGAATAAGCAAATCGTCTCAAGACAGTGAATACAAATTTCTTATCAATGAGAAGTCTTCTCAAGAGACTATCTTGACTTCTCACCCTTTGTTCAATAGGTATCCACAAAAAGTGTAATGAGAGTCTAAAGACAAACAAACAAGATTTTTAATAATATGAGATCCTGTTATATTCAAAGTAGAGAGAAAATTTTAAACTATGTGCTATCCAAATCATGTAAATCCAAAATATTCTCAATAAATTTTTTACTGTTACACAAAATGTAGTTTCCATTTTATAGTATTGTATAGAGGTCAAAACACTACGTGTCTTTTCAACCGACTTCAAAAAAGGAGGAGGTTCTCAATTCGACTCTATGTTTTTTTGTATCTATGTTATGCGATTACTCCGCCAATTATGAATCGTTTTGATGATTCTTTTTTTGTTTGGTAGATCATACTTTAGACGTGGTCCCATATAAGTTTTATCGAAATTAATTCAGTTATTTTTGAGAAAATAACAAAATATGTACCCAAATAATGTTTTGGTTCGTAATTCTTGCATCTCTGTTACCGAATATCGTCGACAAATGATGGTGATGATTCTTTTTTTTATTGAATAGCTAATACTTCAGTCTTCAAAGATACTTTAATAAAAAAATTCGGAAAAAAATTACCCCTAAGGGTGCAAAAAAAGGATGAAATCAGTGTTCAGTAGTTAGATTAGGAGTTATCACTAAAAATACATAAAACAAGTTTGTAAATAAACATATTTATTTATTAACATACAACAGGAAGAACTTCAACATATAAGTTACATAAACTACTTAGTATAAGAACAATAAACCTAAAACTAAAAACCTTAAAAATATATATATACTCGTATATTATATAATAACTAAAATATATTATTAAAAGGAGTAACTTTAGGCAAGGTCCCGAAGATACTGGCAGCGTTCCCCCTTTGAATGTCTAGACTAATTCTATAAAAAAAACGACTTCAAAACACTAAAAAGCTAAAAATAATATTAACACGTAAGTACCTGATCAGTTACATTTGGAGTCGGTGCAAGTTGATTAGAGTTTGAATGTTTTCGATGCACCGAGTCCAAAAGTAACTGATTGGGTACTTACGTTAATATTATTTTTAAATGTTTAGTGTTTTGAAGTCAGTTTTATTTTTTTAATAAAATTTACATAATGGTATAAAAAAAATGCGCTAGAAAACACACAAATTGTTCTGGTTACGAAGTAAGGAATCAAAAAGCCAATTAAAAAAAGTATGTTTTCTATACTGACCAGAACTGGGAACCCTGGGTTCTTTTTGTTCAACGCGAATAGGCTCGGCTTGCAGTTGGCTATATAAAAAAGGGCTACCAAAGTTTTTTTAAAACTATTATTAAAGTATAATTCAGTACCATTTTTTTACTGAAACTGACTGTAAGTCATGTTGCCATAGGTCTCCTCTTAGATGAAGTAAACAATTGTGTAACGTTATAACATGCATAATGAACATCAACAAAATCGTCGCGGTGTATGATACTTCGATATGTATGTGTAGTGTTCGATTATTTTAACTGTCACTGCTAAAAATAAAAACAATATCCATAGTAAAACTTGTTCATGGGGAGAATATCCTGTAAACGTCTAGAATAATATGTCAAGCTCAAACCACCCACATGCGGCCACATAACAAAATAAACTTCCTTTTAATCCCGGGCCTAAGCGACCGCCTGGCTGGTTAAGACGGTTAAAAAAGCACGGTGTATACAAATCACAGAAAAAACATTACATTCAGAATACCTCAATTTAAGCGGTCATATCACTAGAAGCAATCTCTTCCAGACAACCTTTATGTATTAGGATAGCTGAACTTAAATTGTGAGGGGAGGCGGTGGTGAGTTCAAAAGTATGTATTTATAAAAAAATACTACTTAAGACTCTTTTGTTCTCCCATCTTCTTGTATAAAATGAAACCTTGAAATTATACATGCATTTTTATTATCCAGTTTTTACAATGAAATTTTACCATCACATTTTATGAATCTATGAATAATGTGATTATTTAGAGTTTCTATTAGATGGGCAATTTTTTTTTAATCGATACAAAATTCATAAAACTAAGTTTCCAAACATTATTACAAGAAAATATTTAAATCTCTTGGTCGACATTGTGGTCGCCACATCGCCAACACTCAAGTTTGATATTATATACTTTTTAATTATTACATGTTTACAATATTTTAAATAATATTGCTAGTTTTATTGTAAACAAATCAAATCCAATACTATAGCCAAATAATCTTTGTAGAATTACCAAAAAATAAAAAAAATACGGAACAGGTCGCCTAACATCATGAATCATCATTTATCTTGATTGTTTTTCATTTACACCAGTATACCATATTATAGAGTGGTTCAGACACCCAAAGCAATATCTACACCATCAGAGAGAAAGCTGAAGGCTTTTTCTATCCGATAAATTAAAATTACACGATATCTTCAAGCACTAACATCGCATGAAAGGAAACCGGCAGATAATATGTACCGCCATCAATAAAACATAAATAGAAAAAGCTTAGCGTAACGAGACCGTTGCAATTTCGATTCTATTCCATTCGCAATAAAAACCAATATAAAAACGTCTTATCCACATAGTAGGTGCTCAATATAATATTCTCATTATGGTATAAGGTAGCGCTGTACCAGCGCTGAAAGTTATCGAGTACTCATTCTTTATTCTTATATCGATTTAAAGTTGTAAATCTTTATTAATACTCTACGATTTCAAGATTTTCGCTGACTTTCAGTGCATCTCTTTCTTTCCTTTGTAAATTACTTAAATAATATACAATCCAAAGACAATGTAAGCAATTATATCTAAACGTTAAAAAACAAATGAAAACTCGAGGCAGTATCTGTCAATGGTGCAGGAGTAACTAGAGCCTTAGTCATTTGTTGAATCTATTTTCTTTTATCAAATACGAATATATTCTGAAACTTTTCCGATTCTTCTACACAGCACATCACTGTGATATCAGGAAGCCTATTAGTTATTCCCTTTGCGTCGCCTGCGTAATTCCAAATATTCGGTTACATTACTAGACCTTTGATGTCGGCAAACCGCCATTTTGCGGACCTCTGTCAAACGCAAAAAAGAGCGGGAAATTGTTGCAAATACATAATGTTGGAGCCGGTACGAGGAAATGTTGGTAATTACGTAACTGATTTTGAAGTTTGCTATCGGTTTGAAAATTCCAAAATTGTAAAAAATTGACACAGTCTCACCCCAGATCTTATACATAAAAAATATGTACTGGGAAACGCTTATAATAGAAGCACATTATTCAAAATGGTACGATAATTAACCGTCTGGTATAGTGGTTCGCGCTGCGGACTACAAAGCCAGCGGTGGCGGGTTCGAATCCCGCAAAGGGCAAATGTTTGTGTGATAAGCACTAGCATTTAATTTTGTACCTAAATCATGGATGTTTATAAATGTATTTAAGTATGTTTATCCGTTATCTAGTCGCCATAGTAGAAGTTATGCATAGTTTGGGGCTAGGTAATTATTGTGATTGTGGAAACAATTTAAATATTTATTTATTATTAATTATACACATAATCGTATATTCATAAGTTCAAAATCCACACTTAAAAAATCCTTAAGATATTACAAAGGAGACACTACTTTATTATTAAGTATTACTTATTAATAAAGAGTCACCAGAACTACATACTACTCAATCGTCCTTCCTACTTCCTCCTTCCTTCCTTCCTTCTTGACCTGTTTTCTGTAACAAGATCATCATCATCATTTCGGCCATAGGACGTCCACTGCTGAACATAGGCGTCCCCCAGTGATTTCCAGATTGGCCGGATGGAAGCGACCTCCATCCAGCGGCTTCCCGAAACCTTTACCAGGTCCACCTTGTGGGTGGGCGTCCTACGCTGCGCTTGCTGGTACGTGGCCTTTCTACCCCATCAGCCGTCGGTTCTGCGTCCTACTGTGTCCCGCCCACTGCCACTTCAGCTTGCTAATCCGTTTGGCTAAATATCTATATGACTTGTAACAAGATGCTTCTTGCAAAATCGTCCAGGTAAACAGTTAGTTTGGGCGGAGCATCAAATTATTACGATTTCGAAGTTTGGAATTAACTTGTAAAAATAGTGTTTTTATTTATAGTCGTGTGATCGTTTCCACACGTTTTATAAAAACCCCCCAAAACGAGACACAGTAGAAATTTTTGTGTTACGCGGTCTCATGCGACCGCTCGGAAAGTAACACATACATCAGTAAAAAAATACCGAATTTAAGTTTTATTTATTTATATTACACAACATCACAAACATTGCTCTGGTCTAAGGTAAGTAGCCAAAACACCTGTTTTAAAGAAATCAGAAACAACGACGGTATCAGGACATCCAAACCCGAAACAGTATAAAAAAGTTAGTTTTCTACATTGACTCGACATCGAACCTGGGACCTCAGAGATGGCAACGCGAAGTCCTGCGTTCTCGTCTCTTGGTTACAAAGGTTGTGCCACAAATAATAAAGCGTGTTGTTTTATAAAAATTAAAGAGTCTACATAAACCTTCACAGGTATAAGGTTTACTTGAGTTCATAAAAGAAAAGGTATGTAAAAAAATATTGGGTAAACCTATTCTACATGTAAAGCTACTATAAATATAAAATTTATACAACCTTCTTTAGATATGTCTGAAAATATTTAACCTTGTGTTAAAATTTTAAAATAAGAGTATTTTTTTATCTAAGTAGAACAACTTTTAGATTCTCCATCAAGCGGCTTTCTCCAACCTTTACCAGGTAGTCTGTCCACCTGTGGATGGACGTCCTACGCTGCGTTTGCCGGTACGTGATCTCCACTCTAGAAACTGTCTGTCCCATCGGCCATATGCTCCGCCCACTGCTACTTGAGCTTGTTAAACTGTCAGGCTATGTCAGCGACTATTGTTCGTCTGCGGATCTCATTTCGAGCACCCAATTCAGAGCCATTCGACAGCAAATTGTCGACCGGAAAACCACGCAACAGTATAGGTTTAACAGTGTCACGTGATATACCGGTTCTCAATTCGTTATCGAAGGGTTCCGAATCGGGAGCCTGATTCGATCTCGCAAAGACAAACGCATAGCCAAAGGTCTAAGGAAAGCCATAGCACGCTGTGATCTCCCTATTTTGCAAAGCATAATTGGTAACAGAGAAGTACATTTTCCAAATTTGGCATAATGATTATTAATCACGCACCAGACAGCATATCAAAACTTTAGTTGTTCCTTCGAGGTGGAGTTAATTAATAAATAATTAATATCCTTTCTAGTGGTGCCAAATTTTCGCGACGTCTGTTGTCTCGAGGATTTATGACCTGAGTTAGTGTTTCCCAAATTTTTTATCAAGATAATCAATAACATCCCAATAACCAGCAATCGTCATATCTCACAAAATGTTCAAATATTTTTTAATAATTTACTAGTATGAACGTCATATTGTAGAAAGTCCTTCGTGACAAACAAAATCGCATAAAAAATATAAAATACACAGAAATTTAAAGTCTGGCAACACAATCTTTCTACCGTGATAAGTTGTGAGATATCATGTAAAGCCAGCCAGCAGGCCAGTTATTTTAGTTAGTATAAGCACCTAATAATTTAATTTGTCACAAATTGTTTTCTAATTAGTTTCCTAACGATATTTAGACATCTTTATTTCAAAAAATAATATAGCGACAAGGCAATCGTACGCCAAAATAATAATAAGTTTAAATTGACAGGCTTTTTACTTATTCATTTTGTAAAAAAAACTTAGTTTAGGTATGCGGGTTGCCATTACATAAAGATTGGAAACCAGTGAACTGTTTAATAAACAAATTGTTAGAAAGTCTACGCTCTCACCGTGGGGCGTGTTTCACGCAGTTGCTTTAATTAATTTGCGCGATATCGTTGAAATAAAGCAATTCCGTTATCATATTCGCAAACTCACAAATATTTGAATACAAGCGTGGGTGGAGCTATGAATGTTGGTAGAGTCCTAATTTAGGAATAAGAAAGAAAATACCTACAATTGGATATTCATCATCATCATCTACCTTTAGTAGTCCACTCCTGGACATAAGCCTCCCAACATAAGCCTCCCACCACCTCCACCGGGTGGGCCTGCCCATGCTGCGTCTTCCAGTTCGCGGTCGTCGCTTTTTTTTTATCCAACAGTTGCCAATTCTGCGAGTGACTTGGTCTACCCATTGCCACCTTAGTTTTGCAATTCGAAGAGCAACGTTAGTGACTTTGGTTCTTACATTAAAGTTCAGAAATTACCTACACCTAGATACGGTTATTCGAAGTGCCCACAACAAGCCGCGCCGGCACAGCGTTTCGGTTGCAATTATTTTATACAATATCTTCTTCTTCATC
Source organism: Anania hortulata (assembly GCA_963576865.1). Taxonomy (NCBI): domain Eukaryota; kingdom Metazoa; phylum Arthropoda; class Insecta; order Lepidoptera; family Crambidae; genus Anania; species Anania hortulata. Next base: position 2,313,444 of record OY756399.1, on the reverse strand, counting down.
TATACAAATCAATCCCGGTTGCGTCCAAAGCTATTGTTTTGGAGCCCAGGGTCCGCTTTCGTTGATTTACTCCTACGCTTTGCACGGTCTTGAGCGTCTCTAGTTGTAAGAACATTGGCACGCATGTCAGCCCTCACGATGTGAAGCCAGCATTTCTTGGATCTACCCCTTTTCCCAGGACCTGGCGGTGGCGGCATGGCCAGACATTTGTTTCCTACGTAGCTTGCTGGTTTCCGCAAAACATGGCTGTACCAGCCAAAAGGCGACTCTCCTGCAGTTTGTCTGCAATATCACAGACACGAAGGCTACCGCGGATGCGCGAGTTCCTCACTCATTTATCTTATACATATCCATACAAAACTCAGCGGTAGGTTTGAAACTGCACCGTTGAGCAAAAGTCAACACAGTGAGCTAGCCTGATCACTTACACCAGTATTATTTCAACCTTGTTTTGATTTGTTTTTTCGGTATAGGGTTTGACGAAAAGACACTACTTGCGTACTGTTTAGTGTTCCCGGTTAAGCATGAACTATTATAAGTCTTAAGTAATTTATTCCATTATTAACCAAATACATTGTGTTGGAAATTAAAAATTGATTAAAATTACAAATAAAAAGTACAAAATTTTAATAATTAACAAAAATTACATTTACAACAAATTACACATGCTTTATTTTAGAATGTTTTAATACGCTTAATTGTGGAAGAATTAACATATTCATCTACACTATAAAAACCATTTCCAGTAGATACGACCTCAATCTGATTTTAAATGGAATTACATTTGAATTATATTCATGAAGTCTGTAGCAAGACACGCTACTGCATGCTGTCGTATAAACAAGACGTTCGAGATTACATAGAATTTAAAAAAAAACATCGATACCATCGATACTTTAATCAAATAATAACGTAATCAAAAACTATATAGTATATGCCATATTTGTCACAAATAAAGATTTATCATTATGATGGGGTTGACGTCTTTTGGCAAACGCACTGTAGCCACGTGGAAAGGTAAAGCGATGACACGAGGAGTAGAGGTAGCGGATGGAAAACAAAAGTCTAGGATCCAGCTGTGGCATGCGTTGAGAGAGCCCTATCTTTGCTGGTAATGATGAAACCTGTGTGGGACATGAATGCCTTCTCTATGCCTTTTGCACTTCATGTTCGCTGATATTTTGCAGCGCACGACACAGCCCACAAACGGAGAAGCACCAAACAATTAGCATTTTAATTGTGGCTGGGGTGCGATGCTAACGAATTGTGATAAATAACTTCTATGCTAACTGGCGTTTCGTTTTGTACACCTGAGATATTTTTAGAATAATAACGTGAACAATTAAAATATGAAAACAACATAATTTACTAGTTGTATTAGCGAGATCAACTAATAAATTTCGTTCATCTTTGCTTGGCGAATATTGTAAACAAACTTGACATGTCAATTTACAAAAAATATTTGTACGAACTGTTAGAGTAAAAGGGATTTTGTGTTAAATGATTATTTACTAACGTAAGTATTATTTTTGTGTCTATCGTATTTTAAAATAAATAACTTCGTTATAAAGTAATGTCAAGATTGTTTACAATATTCGTCAAGTAGAGTAAAATGGACTACGTAGGTCACACTATAAGTTTTGCGTAACTTAAAAAAACAACATGTTATAACCAAAATATTATGTTTATTGCTTTTCAAAATACCTACTCTCCTTTACATTTTAAACATTTTTTCATGCGATCGAACCATTTTTTAAAACAGGAGGACCACAGATCTGAAGGCATGTTTTCTACGTGCTGATTGAACGCTATCACTGCCTCTTCGGAGTTGGTAAAAGTAAAACTTCTCATCAAATCTTTGATTTTGGGGAAAATACAGAAATCACAGGTTGCTAGGTCGGGGCTATGCGCAGGATGGGTGACGTGTTGTAATTTTTCGGAAGCTAAAAATGACTTTGTTTTGTTGGCCGTGTGTGAAGAAGCGTTGTGAAGAAGATTGTTAATATTAATGTGGTCACTATAAGATGTTATTAGATTAGCTAATTACGTAATAACCTAAGACAGAAGGTCTCATAAGTAGGGACTGAATAAATCAACCGACTTGGTATTACATGGATCTCATAACTTTTTACGGTAGAAGAACTGAGTTGCGAGACTTGATATTTTTTACAAGTTTTGTTTTTGATGGCATAAATAATTTAATTCGGAATATACAAGTAGCTGTGGTCGCAGAATGCAAAATATTAATCTGCAATTATTTTGTACTTACCTCTGTACGTCATCTTGTTCCTATGTTTTTAGTTTTAAATAAATAAAATAATTAAAAAAAACTATTTTTATGATCTTTGATTTTTCAGATTTAAGTATCTCCGCCCCGAATAGCAAAATAATTACTGGAACATAGAAAAAAATCCCAAAAAAAATTAAAAGGCGGTACGAAGTTCGCTGGGACAGTTAGTATATATGTATAATTAAAAGAAATGTTTTTATTAACAGAAGATGCACGGCTATAGCTGAAATATAATATAATAAATAAATAATAACTATTGGACCACATCACATTTATGCTCTGATCCTATAATAAGCACTTATATTACAGAAATCAGAAACAACGACGGTACCATAACACCCAGGCCCGAGACAATCTAGAAAAGTTATTTTTCTGACCGACCGGGAATCGAACCCGGAACCTCAGAGATGGCAACACCGAGTCCGGTATGCTCGCCTCTCGCCTACGGAGGTCGTCAAACTACAAAACTTCTATTGTGTCTAGAATACGAAAAAAAAATTTGGTATCTATTTATAACATCAGTAAACATTTATAACAACAGTACTACACTAAATAACGCAATAAATTAAAAACAAATTAAACATTTTAACATTCGTCTAATATGACATTTATTGTATATGTCTTCACGACGATACAACAAATTTTATTTATATATTTACCTTCAGTTTACGAATAAATAGCTAGATATAAGGCTAGTTATAAGTTAATCAATTTCCTTCAAAGAAGGTACATAATTCTGTCAATATCCCCCGACGCCTCACATTTGACCCGCCAGCTCAAAGCGTCAAAGGACCACGCCTGCCCGTGAAATTGGATTGACAAGACACACTACATGAATAGAGTTATTCAGCTATGCCAGAACAAATCATATACGGTCTAGATACTGCGAGTATAGATACAAGAACGAGCCTTCAGTAAATAAAAGTAATATACAAACAGAAACTCACTCTGACTACGTGGTAACAAATAGGTAATATTATTTTGTTTATACGAATTGTAGCGTAATACGTAGGTCACACTATAAGTTTTGCGTAACTTAAAAAAAACAACACGTTATAACCAAAATATTATGTTTATTGCTTTCCAAAATACTCTCCTTTACATTTTAATCATTTTTTCATGCAATCGAACCATTTTTTAAAACAGGAGGACCACAGATCTGAAGGCATGTTTTCTACGTGCTGATTGAACGCTATCACTGCCTCTTCGGAGTTGGTAAAAGTAATACCTCTCATCAAATCTTTGATTTTAGAGAAAATCACAGGGTGCAGGGTCGGGGCTATGCGCAGGATGGGTGACGAGTTGTACTTTTTCGGAAGCTAAAAATGACTTTGTTTTGTTGGCCGTGTGTTGGAAGAAGCGTTGTCATGATGTAGGAGAACGCGGCTTTTGGGTCGTCCTTCGCGAACTTTTTCTAACACCCTGGGTAAACAAGTGGTAGAAAACGGCATTAACATTTTTTTGATCTTTAAGTGGAATTGTACAGATGGGACCCGTAGCTGAGAAAAAAAACGCGATCATTTTTTTACCAACGTTTCTCGCCTGACACACTTTTGTTGGCCTGTTCTCATTTTCAAACACCCATTCACAAGATTGCTGTTTTTTTTCTCTCCTGTGACAATGTCATAAGCAGCATTAGAATGTCCGTGGTCGTACTTCAGTAGCATCTGTGAGCACCATTCCACGCGAGCCCGCTTCTGCTCCGCTGTCAGTTCATGAGGGATCCAACTACAGCAAAGTTTCCGAACTTTCAATTCTTCGTGTAAAATTTTCTGAATTTGGCTCATACCAATTCCCAATAGTCCTCGAATTGTCTCATAGGTAATCCGCGGGTTTTCTTCAATTAGCCGCTTAACAGTAGCCACATTATTTTCGTTGACGGCAGTTGAAGGCCGCCCTTCACGAAATTCGTCATGTAAAGAAACTCGACCTCTCTCAAATTCAGCAAATTTCCAAAGCTTCTCTCCCAAAAGCATTTTGAAGACGAGCGGCACAGTCTTACGGAGAGAGAGAACTTTTAAAATCATAAAAAGTCATCGCTCTAAAATCCATTCGACTTAATTCCATTTTCGTTGCGTACGTAGAACTTTGATGTGTGATAAAAAACAATTGACAAATCATTTCCCGCCAAATGTATTTTTTTTATTACTAAGAAGGTTGCAACGTTTAAAAAAATATAACATTCGAAATTCAAATACATAGTTCCGATTAGCTAGAAGTGTAAAACTTTTAGTGTGCCCATGTACCTACAACGTCTTATTCAATCTATTCCTTCAATGCAGTAATAGGTCTTCCCTATTGCAAGCCACACATCTCACATTTTTATCGTCTTTCTCTCGTCTCATCTTGACTATGCAGCCTTGTTTATATCATCCCTCTACCTTATCGGAGGGCGCCCTACGCTGAGTTTGCCAACAACATTATTAGCTTATAAGTGATGTATACTGTTCATGAGTTATTAGTTCACGAGTAAATGCTTCCTTCTTTTTGTTTTTTTATCATGAGTCTACACATCAATAAAATTTATTATCCTAGTATCCTGTTAGTACCTATTTTAAATAAAAAAAATCAACATATACTTATATGTTGTCCACAGCTGTCAACCTCTGCACGGAGACGGTTGAGAGACTTTTAGACTGGCCAAGGCTACTTAAATTTACTCTGGTGACTTGTGCTCAGCGGGCGTAACAAGTCTCAGCTTTAGATTTGCGGTGCCCTTTCCAGGGTTCATGTTATGGTACTGTAAACCTCTTTGAAAATCATTTATCACCACATGATGATGAACAGTTTGAGTTTGAGTTTAGATTTCTGAGAACCAAAGTTTGATCTGGGCTGGGAGGAGATGGCATTATACACCATCATCATAATCAGCCTACTGCCCGCCACAGAAAGGTCGCTCGCAATGATTGTCTTTGACGACCATCTGGTGAAGTGGTTTGTGCTCCGGACTACAAAGCCAGCGGTTGCGGGTTCAATCCCGCAAAGGGCAAATGTTTGTGTGATGAGCACGAGCATTTATACCTAAGTCATGGATGTTTACAAAAGTATTTATGTATGTTTATCCGTTATCTAGTCGCCATAGTACAAGCTTTGCTTAGTTTGGGGCTAGATGATTGGTGTGGTTGTAAAAAACAGTTTATTTATTTATAATTAATTATTTATTTTTAAAAAACTCGTCACTGTGCGCGATTCTCGGCTGTTTTTTTCCATCTGCTACCAGCAGCTTTGCCTATATAATAGCTCCACCTACGCTGCGTTTGGTCGGTTGTGAACTCATAATTTAGTGATAAATGTATTTTTAGTATAGTTCATCAAAGGCAAAAATGATTTGACGACAGGTTTAATTCGCAAATACGGAAGTAAATACTGTGTTAAAGGCACCACTGTTCCAATTTTGGTACAACAACGTTCCTAAACCTTGTCCAAACAAAGATGAAGAATATTTAATGCCGCCTCGCAACAGGATCGCGTAAACACGCCGTTCGCTACCAATAACATAGAAAATGCAACAACCGATTGAATTTCTCCTCCTTTTCATTTCGATTTGTTTCCGCTAGGGTTGGCACGTTGTGTGTTCATTAGAAAGGTATTTTAGCTTACACTTCGATGCTTCAGATTGGTATGTTAAAAGCCGATTTTGGAGATGAGTGAAATGTATCGATAAAGATAAAGATAAAGATCATTTATTTGCTAGAAACAGGTTACATAAGATGGTAGGTACAAAGTAGGATCCATGTTTCGCTGTATACATTCCAGCATGCAAACATTGTAAAAAAGTTAATTAATAAGCTGCTAAATTTTTTGAATTCAAATATTAGTTATTTATATTGCTAGATTAAATGCCGCGATATGTTTAGTGTCAATGTGTCAAATAAGTAAGTACATATTTTAAGTGATCATGTTTTTTTATGCATGATTTGAAGAGCAATTGATATGCACAAACACAAAACACGACTTAACAGCCGCAGGGCAGCTTTGTGGCGAGCTGTGGTGAGTAGTTACACAACGGGGGTCAGTTGTTAATCCGAGTGCTCCCGAGAGTCGGCCATGACCCTCGTCATCGGCTTGCCGAAGTGGAAACCAAGGGTGTCTGCAGGACTTTTACCTCTGGCTTGGCTTAACCGGTTGGCCAGAGAGAGTGGAGTCGTAAGATCATGATGTTTCAAGGGTGGATGTGGTTCGTAAGTGGCGAGTGCGCACGTGATGCCAGATTATCAGGGAGCAAGTGATCGTCGTTTAAAATCCATAGACACCTCTCCACCCAGCCGCCAACAAGTGTTGCTCCTCAGTCTGGTCTTGCATGACTCATGACGCCAGAAGAGGCTTATTCAGTTGCCGAAGAGTGACTGCTTGCGATTCTCTAAAGTCTGAGACTATAAACTAGGCAGGTGACCGTTGGTCTCCATCAATAGCCCAGTGTCTCCATCCTCCTTCAATAAACCTAATTAATTTGTCATTAGCTGCAATAGTACCTGTATGCTGAGCATAATTCCCTGACGGAGTCAGAGATTGGATCCAGCATGTGTACCACTTTGATCGGTTTGATTATTTATGCTTAAAACGGCCTCTACCTGTTGGTTTAGTTTCCCGACGCCACATTATAAACCACCAGGTTACTTTATGGCCCGTGAACTCCTAAAGTGTACAAATAATAATAGACCTTTATTTCACGTAAATACAATATAGCAGACAAAATACATACTTAAATTAAATGCTATTAAAATTATTGCATACTACATTCGGACTGCCAGCCAACTGCCAGATTGCGACTTGAATGCCATTTTTGTGCTGTTGGCATAACTGCGTCGGAACTGCAAACCAACTGTTTCGATGCTATCCAAACTGCAATAGAGAATATGCATGAAAAAATATATCTATAAAATATAATAATAAAAACTAAATTCATTTTGGGTAAAAAAACAACTGTATTACAGTAATTAGAAATTGTGATATACCTGTCTCTTTCTAAAATAACTTTTACAATGAAAAATGTTTGGCGGACGTGTACCACTGATCAAGTAAAACGTGTACTGGGACGTCCCGGTACATGTCAGATCTCCTTGTCTAGCACGCGACTTTAATGGGTTGTTATTCAGGTATTTATCAATATTTTTAATAATTCTTTAAGTTTAATTAATTGTAATAAGGTACTATTTATTTTAAGACCAAATAAAAATATATAAAATTTATGTATATTCCCCATTTTACAGATGCGAATGCTTACTATTAGTAATGCATTAACCGGCCAGCCGGAATACGAGTGGAATGGAATGGAAAATGAGTTGTAGGTCTCAGACTTTAGATCCTAACGTAACAGTCATCATCATCATTTCAGCCATAGGACGTCCACTGCTAAACATAGGCCTCCCCCTTTCATTGGGGGGATGACTTTCATTGGGGGGATTGCCTATACTCGCCAGGCTTGGCAGGCGGGTTGGCGAGCGCAGTCTTTTATAAGATTTCGCACGCAGACGCTGCTGCCCGTCTTGTGCTATAGGAATTAGTCGCCTCTTATAAACCCCCTCCTGTTGGCGGTGGGGAAGTGTATTCTCTACGGCCGTCCGGGGGGACGTGGGGACACGGCACGTAACAGTCAAAGTCTAGAAATACATTTCTCAGACTAAGTGGTAACCCTACCCCGAGGATCCCGGAGGAGAGCTGTTTACATATTTTTTCCGTGTCTACATTATGTATTCGTGTTTGCGGCGCTTAATTGGAAATCGCGTTTTGTTATCTTTGTAAAACGTTTAAACGACACCTCCACTGTCTCTACAATTGCCAGTTCAACGTCTCTTTTTAGACAGTTTTTATATAAGCTCGGCCTGGTTTGAATTTAGGTACATAGAAAGACGTTATTATACTTTGCAAAGTAAATTTTGTATGCTAATAACATTACAGGCATTAAGTCCACCAATTGTAAATTTGTTTCGTGCAATTTATACAGGGTTATTTGTAAAACATCAACAAGCCCCTAAGGGCTGATTCTGGTACTAAAATACAACAACTTTTTGTATGGAACCAACATCGAAATCGCAAAAAAAAACACTGTTTCACACAAACTGATGTCAGCTGGTCTGCGGCTTTGTATGGCTTTGTATGTCGGCTGGGCCGATTTTAATGATCTTTGTTTTGTTGGATTTATATTCGCCGCGAAAAATAGAATAACTATTAAAACTTCGGCAAAATTTTAAAAAAATAAATAAACAGGCGGTACGAAGTTCGCCAGAACAGCTAGTAAAGAATAAATAAATAAATCAGTTTACTATCAAACTTTTTATAAACTGATAAATAAACTGCCAGTTTCATAATATATGCTTTTAACAATGACTACGGAAGACGAACATCTGATGCGACGCCCCTCGACTCATAAACAAACTACCTCCGGAATTACGGGATGAATTAACAATAAAAAATATTAAATATAAGCTAAAACTGCATTTCCTCAGTTCCCTTCAAAATGTTTATGATTAAAACGTGAATTAATAACTGAAAAGAATGTATTTGTCCAATTCTTATCTGTACATATATTTGTAGTAGTTTCCTATCATTCCTATTTATATACTACCTACCTACAGCTATTATAACTTTTCGTTCATTTATTAAATTGTTTAAATGTTGATCGATGTAAACTTAATAGGTACTTAGTATAATTACATACTTAAGTGTTTTTTTATGCTAAGTTAAATAACTACTATATGTTTATAAGATCTTTTATGTGATAATAAAGAGAGAAAAAAAATGCTGTACTTTATGAATAGCTACTCTGAATAACTCAACGGACATGAACCTTTCTTATTATTATTAGTATAATGTTACACATTTTTAACGCATTTCAATGACCTGCCTTACGTTTTAAAGACCGCTAAATAGTGTTTTTTTTCTGCTATCAAAACTAAAAATTCAGCCAGCTTGATAAGCAATTGAAAATATAACCTTTTTGGACAAAACAGCGAACAATAGATAGGTAATCCCACGACCAACGTTACCGCGCGGGTCGGTAGCGTATTACGAAAATATTGTTCAACTTAGGAGTCGAATTACATGGCTGTAATATGTAACGAGTTACAATTTAAAATAGGTAAAATCAATCGCTATCAACTCTGGCCCCGAAGCTATTATATAATCAATTACAATTCTTGTCTATTAGTATTTTATTACGGGCATTGCAAAAAGATACAATATTCAATTTGGTAGGTATTCATATTATTTTACCTAAACCTGCAATCGTGCGAAAATACTTTCAAAGTCTAAGGTTACTTCCAAAAAAAGTTGGCATGATTTTAAACCATTGCGTGAAATTTTCATCGATATTAAAATGAGAGATGTTAGAGCAATTAAGTCACAATCTTAAAAAAATGAGTTCTTAGGTATATTTAATATCCTGTTTCAATATTTTACCCATCTGAAATATTGGGGATAAGTAATAAAATAACGCGTGCTCTTGAACGAAGTATTATTTGTAAACTCAGTCGTAGGGAGTGAACAGATTCAAAAAATGCGTCTCGGGCGCGTTTGGTGGCGCGTGAAATGGCCACACCACTGTCCGAAAACTAGGTATCTGTTGCGTTTTACCAAACAAAACTATAGGTAAAATCGAATTTCCGACACTCCTATCCGACCTCGGTTCAGTGTCAGGATCGAGACGTGGAACTGATCCTACAGCCTTACACTACGTGTGCTTAAATACCAATTTGAAAAACCGGCCAAGTGCGTGTTGAACTTGCGCACCGAGGGTTCTGTGCAAACCTGTAGGTACCTACAGGTTTGCATATAAGTAAATGTTTACCCATCACGACAATCGAGTCATAGTTATGATATTTTTATTTCGTTTCGTTTTCTGCCATTTGGCTAACCCTAAACAGAGTGTCTTGTAAAACTTTTGTTTGCTCTGTCGGTAAATATCGGTCTGATAAAATACCTTTTACATCATTTTAAGTACACGACGCACAACTTGTGCTGCACCTGATGGTTCATGACCTTGATGACTTTCTCTGTTCCTCTTTACTCTATGGACTTATTTTTATACAGATATCCCAGAAACAGTATCTCATATTTCCAATTAGTAAATATACCTAATTAATGGGTACCTACTGATGGCTACGCCGAAGAAGTAGACCCAAAAATATATGGTGCGCAATTAAGTTAACCTGACGAGGAATCAGGATTCATTGGCGATGGATAGGGATCGGTGGAAGAGTTTGAGAGTTTTACCAGCAGTTGGATTATAGAGATGAAAAAAGTAAAATATGCCTTCTAGGCATGAGTAAATAAGATTCTTCTACCTCCAGACAAGATGGCTGGGTCGGCAGTCAAATTGAAGCTTGTGCTCACCAGTGAGACATTGATAAGCTAAATTTACAATGAAATCAATATATTTTTCTTTTCACTAAAAATAGAAAACCAATAAATTAAACAGCGCTAGTGAAATGCAAACGGCGTCGCTGCTTTGAAAGAGGCTGCCTTTGATCTGAAGCGAGCGTTCTGTTTCCAAACGATGCACTGAGCTACGCAATATACTTACTTACAATCATGAGAAAACAGCATGTTTTTTTTATATCGTAAAATAACGCGATTGACGAAAGAGAAAATTGTCTTACGACGTACATTGTATTGTTTTAAATCTTTTTAAAAAATCTGGCATCATTTCGACTTTTAAGAATAGTAAAAATCTTTAAAATTGCCATGCACTTCATTGACAAATCAAGTGCATAAAAATAGTTTGATAAAAAAAGAAACAAGGAGGTAGGCTAATCTATAACTTTAATTTGTGAGAATAAACAAGAACATTGTTTAATTCTAATAACACAAATAAACTAACCTAACTAAAAAATAAAAGCGTGTCCATGAGGCAAAGAGGCGAGAATGTTAGCAACGTTTTCACGCTGAATGGCTAAACTAAGCCTTTGAGCGAGGAACGAGCCAGCATTTTTAATTTCTGAAATCGAAATTAATTTTGGAGCTATTTTTCACTTGCAAGTGACTCGTATTAGCGCCGCTTGGCGTTTTCAGCAGACTCCGCTGCAGCTCCAGCTCGTACAGCTAATTCCCTAAGATGAGAAGGGCCCTAAAGTATCAACACAAGTCGCATCCCATACTAAAGACCCTCCTCGGTCCCAGGGAACGAGCGTAAGACCATCCGGTCTCTTGCCATCATCACGCACCAATCCACGAGGTTCCAGGTTTTTAATTAATAAAAGTGACAGTAGTTTGCTTCCGCTAGTATTGATCCACGGTCCTACTGCTAGATGCTTCGCTTACCGCCTGGCGCCTGAGTGAGAAGATTATAAAAATAATAGCTGTGCTTCGCCCGCGTGGGTTTTTGTGATTTTTTTTAGGATGTTTGATAGTTTTTCTGCTATTTGGGGCTAAGACAAATCCAACAAATCAAAGCTCATAAGAATCGGCCCAGTCGTTCTAGTTATAAATGATGTAACTAACCCGAATTTAAGAGATACAGAAGTTAATGAGAATGGTCGCATTTAGCCAGACTAGCAAAGCCGTCAAGCGCGCAGTACGGCCGATCCCGTATAACTCGTGTTCAATACTGAACATGGTATACTGGTATAGATACACAGGGTTATTTTTAAAACATCAATCACCTCCTAGGGGCTGATTGATGCTCCAATATAACAACTTTTTCTATGGGACCAACATTACGAATCTAAAAAAAAATTCACTTCAATAATAATGTCAGCGGCTTAGTATGGGGAAGTCAATTTGCCACTCGCAAACCTTTCTTTCTCAATAGTTATCAGCTCTGCGAGCGATTTCAATTGTAAGTAGTTTCAAAACTTGGAGCCTTTAACTAGCTACTGGTATATTTCAAAGAAGCCGGCAAAAATACAAATTACTCAACAAAATTCCATTTAAAACCACATTGTATCTGAATTTGTATTCTATCCACGCAGAGCCATAAATAATATGTGCACTCCATTTTTTCTTGGCTTCGTAGCTCGGTGAGCCCCATCTGTGAACATTTTCTATGCGCAGAAAGCACTGTGACGGACAAGTGTAGAATTCCAAACACGATCGCGACTGTACACAGCAATCTTCTATCATCTTTTCTCAAGGGAGTAAGATTCAAAATTGAATAGCTCCTGACCCTCATAGTCCAGTCGATTACGCGCTCTTGTTTCGGCTTCGGATTGTATGCTTTTTTGAATATGTTTGTTTATTAATCAGACAGAAGGTTCCGATTTTTGGCGAAAACATTGCAGAAATATCTATGTGGTGAATAAATACGCACTCTTTGAGTATAACCTCATTGGGCTCAAGTTTATTCCTGCCAAGTCTTATAAAGACATATTTACAACAAGTAACTTAAAAAGCCATATTTTAAGATATGGTTCATGAAACTGAATAACTTTTCACAAAAATGTTTACCCTATTATGGAGTGAATGTATACCCGGGCAACAATGGAGTGGAGTCTTTCGGATTCTACTCGGAGTCTATTAGACCATTACAAGAATAATTACAGAAGAAGACCCACAGGGTATTATAGTGATCAAGTTTTAGATCCTTAAAATCCGGGCAAAAGAAAAGTAGTAGTTTGACAGTTAGATTATCAAAAAAAATTGGACCCATATTTTGTCTTTTGTCAATCAAACAAAAAATGACGAAGACAAAGCGCATCAAAGTGAGCACGTGACGTCACTCCTTGCTAAAAAGTGTCGCAAGGCGTGATGTTACGCGGAACTTTAACGGGCTATATCTTCATCATTTTTTGTTTGTTTGAGAAAAGACAAAATACATGTCCAATTTTTTTTGTAAATCCAACTGACGGACTAATTAGATTTTTTTAGGAAACTAGCCCATTGGAACGACTGGTGAGGATGTTACTTTATTAGGATTCCGTTATTACTGAATGCTAACGGGAATCCAGAAGTACTTAGGTACGCTTCCCGTCTGACTACAAAAAAAATATAAAAACCGGTAAAGTGTGAGTTGTGGGCGCTAATGATCATCAACTGAACTTTTAAAGTATTACAGAATCCTCAAGGTCACTTTGATAGTGATTTCCAAAGTTAAGGCACCTACTCCGCGGTTGAAATTGGATGGGTGACTATTCCGACCATATTTTGTGATATTTATCACAAGCATCTCCCTGCTTCGGAAGACACGTTAAAAGTCAGTCCCGGCTAATATCGCTTGATACTAGTCGTGAAGCCAGTAAGGTTAAGTCTGGTCAACATCCCTCCACCAATCCGCACTGGGTGGGGTAGTGACCCAAACTACCTCATAGTTGAGGTGAGGATTGTGCCCCACAGTGGGACGTGTATAGGCATTATTTACTTTATTGTTACGGAGTCTTTGAGAGACCTTTTTTTTAACGTTACGCACTCGAAAAAACCTTTGGCTAAGCTAATATGGTTATTTGAAATATTCAGTTGGTAGCAGCAATAAAACTAGCTTGTAAAAATAAGCGCCGTCTTTTATGGCCGCTAAACTATTGCCCCGATAAAGTTTTATCTCCAATCCGTCAGTTCGTAGGAAGGGTTCACTACTTTATGGGAGACGTGAGTGAAATTATGTTAGAGGTACGTTCAAGTTTTCGATAAAAAGTCATTGCGATGTAATTTCTTCCGTGGCGACATATTTTAGTGTGATTATACAACGCTATTTTCTGTTTTTATATTATTTTTATTTTGATATTTGTAATTTAAATATTGACGAAATAATGTGACGGAAGTAATTAACATTTAGCAGTATGAAGCATGTGACATATTAAAATTTAATTTGATTGTATACTATTGTTATATAAGGGTGGATTTTTCAAACGCCAGAAAACTTTTATCCTACAAATAAAATTGACGTTTTGACACATTTTCTATACGATTGAACAACATCACATACATTGCTCTGATCCTATGGTAAGTAGCCAAAGCACTTGCGTTACAGAAAGAAACAACGACGGTACCACAACATCCAGACCCGTGACAATATAGAAAAGTATTTTTTCTACATTAAGCGACCGGGAATGGAACCCGGGACCTCAGAGATAGCGACACCAAGTCCGATATGTTCGCCTCTCGGCTACGGAGGTTGTCAAATTTTACTGCTCCATACAAACTGCTGTCAGGTTGTTGATATTTTGTAAATAGACCTGCATAGGTATGGTTGATTCATCATAAACCCAAACTCAGTTTAGCGCCTCCTTAATTAAATAACTAGCAAGTCAGTTTCACGAAACCGTTAAGAAGTACTTCTTTGGTTAGAGCAAGTTGTCGGAACTATTTTTCGCTGTCAGTCAAGTAGCTGGTAAAGGTCGTTAGCGTCTCAGTAATTAGTCGCGGCCGGGGACGAGGGTATTTGACAAGCGTTAGTTAGTATTGCTTACTTTGCAGAAACACTTACATTGCTGTTGGGAACATTATCCGAGTAGGGTCTGAGTGGAAGTTTTTACGAACGGTTTTTGGCAAAACTTTATGAGACTGGTACTAGCCTCTGTCCGCGACTTCGTTTAGACTTGGGAATTAACATAAAAACTTATGGAGACATACATCCGAACGCCGCTGCATCGCAGGCTCACTGAAGCGGCAGTCAAGCGCGCGGCCGTATTTACGTTCGCGTGCGAGTAGGTTAGGTGTATTGTGTTGTCTCTGTCATGCATCTGTATCATTTTGTGTTAATTAAATATAGGGTAATTGTAATTTACTTGTAACGTAGAAATAGTATATAAGGAAGTCATTTTACGAAATAAACACACATATCAAATCATTCTGCCTTTGACTTCTGAACACGCAACAGCTGGTGACCTATCGACGAATAAACATGAGCAACAACAGAGAGGCTGACGTCACTGAAAACGCACCTGCTACCGAAAGCGCAGATCCGCAATTCTACAATGCCGAACAAAGTCCGGAAGTAAAATTCGACTTGGCGGGCATTTCAATCCAGTCGAGAATACTACCTTTCTGGCGGGATCACCCACGTCTTTGGTTCGCTCAGTTCGAGGCACTGATTAACCCGATGAAAATGGCTGATGAGCAAAAATTCAGATACGTCCTGGGAGTACTACAAACATCGGAGATACAACAAATAAGCGACATACTACTGAACCCACCCGCACATCGAAAATACGACGCACTGAAGGAACGCCTGCTTTCTGTGTATCAAGAATCAGAAACGAAACAATTCCAAAAGTTGATCAGCGGCCTGGAACTCGGAGACCAGAAACCTACTCAATTACTACGACGGATGCGAGAACTCGCTGGCAGCTTGGTACCTGACGATGCACTTAAAGTAATGTGGATGAACCAACTACCCACTTACGTTAGAACCGTCCTGTCCATCAACAAAGAAGCTACACTATCTACTTTAGCAGCCATGGCCGACCAGATGATGGAACAACATGATCCCGTTACGATTGCATCGATCTCTAATACCGCAACCACTCGACAGATGGACACAACCGGCGCGGGCGCATCCCAGAGCCCATTTGATTTACTATCAAAACAAATCGAGCACCTGTCACTTGAGATCGCCGAGTTACGTCGAGGAAGACAGACATATCGACGTCCCTTTCGCACATTTGCAAGATCGCGCTCCCGCTCTAAATCGAAACAAGGAAAATCAAAGAAACCTGGAGATACCGACTGGGAATGCCGTTATCACTACAGATTCGGTGATAAGGCAAGGAGATGCGAGTCACCTTGCGCAAGAAAGAAAAACAACCAGGAAAACTAATACATGCACCGTTAGTGGCGGGCGTCGGTGTACCTACTTCACATAACCGCCTATGCATCTACGATACAGAGACTCGAGAACGCTTCCTTGTCGACACCGGCGCGGAGATATCAGTTTTGTCTGCGAAAAACAAGCGAAAACTAACTCCGAGCACCTACACACTATATGCAGCGAACAACACACCTATACGTACCTACGGCGAGCGCACTATACGACTGAACCTGGGACTACGGCGCAACTTTGAATGGACATTTGTCGTAGCAGACGTGAAAACATCCATATTGGGCGCTGACTTTCTACGCCACTACAAACTACTGGTTGACTTACACCATAAGAAGCTGAAAGATGAAATTACAAACCTAACTGTAAATTCTATCGAAGTAACCTGCGAGATAGAAACCGTCAACATGATAAGCAGCGACCAGATATACTACAACATTTTAAAAAAACATCCAGACGTCCTTCGCCCAATGTCACTGAAGAGCCCAGCAAAACACGACGTGACTCATCACATTGAGACGACCGGCCCTCCTCTCTTTGCTCGGCCACGCCCACTACCACCAGATAAATATAAAGCGGCTAAAGAAGAGTTTGAACGAATGATACAGATGGGCATTTGTCAACCTTCAAAAAGCCCCTGGGCGAGCCCACTGCATGTTGTGAAGAAAAAAGACGGCGGATTGCGCGTTTGTGGAGACTACCGCCGACTGAACGCCGTGACGCAACCAGATAGATATCCAATACCTCGCGTACAAGATTTCACCTACCAATTGCACAATATGAAGATATTCTCTAAGCTGGACCTGAAAATGGCATACTACTGGATCCCTATCTCAAAAGAAGACGCACAGAAAACAGCGATTACAACACCATTTGGCCTTTTCGAGTTCAAATGTATGACTTTCGGACTTCGAAATGCAAGCCAAACATTTCAACGGTTCATGCATGAGGTGTTAAGAGGAATTAACGGCTGCTACTGCTTCGTTGACGATATACTTTTGTACACGGAAAATGAGAAAAGCCACACCGCACTACTTCATGAAGTTTTACAACGCCTCGACAAGTACGGAGTTACCTTAAACGTAGAAAAATGCGAGTTTGGAAAGACAAGCATGAACTTCCTCGGCTACGAAGTATCAAGTGAAGGAATCTCGCCTACAAAAGAAAGAATGGAAACAATCTCGAACTACCCAAAACCTAAAAACGTCACGGAGCTAAGAAGATTCCTGGGTATGATTAATTTTTATCGCGACTGTCTACCGCATCAAGCAAAGCTGCAAGTGCATCTCAACTCATACATACACAATGCAAGAAAAAACGATAAGACAGCAATCAAGTGGACAAGCGAAGCAGATAAAGCTTTCGAAAAATGCAGACAAAGCATATTGGAAGCCACCACGCTAACACATCCTGTTCCTGGCACAAAGCTAAGCATCATGAGCGACGCGTCTGACCACAGCGTCGGAGCAGTCCTTCACCAACTAGTGAACGGCACCTGGCAGCCCTTATCGTTCTTCTCCAAAGCGTTAAGTCCAACGCAGCGTCGCTACAGTGTGTACGATCGCGAACTCTTAGCGATTTACATGTCTGTAAAGCATTTTCGCCGTCTAATTGAAGGAAATGACGTCATCGTATTCACTGATCACAAGCCCCTGACTCAAGCGCTAACTCGACTACCAAGCAATAGCGATACACCACGGCGTGAGAGGCAACTACATTTTATTAGCCAGTTTTGCACCGCAATTGAATACGTGCACGGAAAGGACAACCCTGTGGCCGACGCGTTATCGCGAATAGAAGAAATCCAATGCCCAACTTTCATCGACTATGCCAAGCTAGCAATTGAACAAGAAAAAGACGACGAGTTACTAGCTCTAAAACTGCAGCCGAATTTGAAGTTTACTAATATGGCACTACCCGGATTAACCCGGCCGATAACGTGCGCGATGTCCACCGGCACCCCGAGACCGTACCTACCCTCAACATATCGTTATGAAGCCTACAAAGCACAACACGATATGTGTCATCCAGGCGTACGAACCACAAGAGCACAAGTCGTCGCAAAATACTTCTGGCCAGCGATGAACAAACAAGTTGCTGAATGGACTAAGGCTTGCACAGGCTGCCAGCGCGCCAAAGTCCACCGGCATGTCGTCACTCCTATAGGCGAACTCCCTACGTCGCAAAGATTTGACCACATACATATCGATATCGTCGGCCCACTGCAAATATCGAATGACTACCGCTACTGCATAACCATAATCGACCGATGTACCAAGTGGCCTGAAGCAGTACCAGTACGAGACATCACCGCCGAGACTGTGGCAAAAGCACTGTACGAAAGCTGGATATCGAGATTTGGATGCCCACTACGCATCACCACTGACCAGGGTAAACAATTCGAGTCGTCACTGTTCAACGCACTGCTAAAACGATTCGGCATTACGAGAATAAGAACAACTGCTTTTCACCCTCAATCGAACGGGCAAATTGAACGATGGCACCGAACCCTGAAAGCTGCACTAACGGCAAGAGGCGGAACGACGACTTGGACAGACGAACTACCTACTGTGCTACTGGGACTACGCACAACCTTACGTCACAACAACATCAGTCCGGCAATGATGACGTACGGCTCGACCCTTCGAATCCCTTCCGATTTTTTTGTGCCTACTCAGCCTAAAATCGACGAAGCAGACTACGTACGCAGCCTAGTCCAAACTATGACGTCACTTTCACCGACCACTAGAACAAGCACAACACAAGTGAAGCCATTCGTGCACAAAGAACTCGCCACCTGCACACACGTCTACGTGAGGAACGACACGGTCCGCAAGCCGCTAACACCGTCATACGATGGACCGTACGAAGTAATGAAACGATACAACAAGTACTTCAAGATACAGTTACCAAACCGCACTGCCGTTATCACAATAGAAAGATTAAAACCCGCCTTTACACTGCAAGATCAAGACACTACGACCGCGATCACAGCGAGTACACAGAAAGAAAAAGACGGCACTGGAACCACAAACTCAGCCTACGTGACAAGATCCGGTCGTGTATCGAAACCGTCCGTGCGTTTTGCTTGAGGGGGAGTGCTATGGAGACATACATCCGAACGCCGCTGCATCGCAGGCTCACTGAAGCGGCAGTCAAGCGCGCGGCCGTATTTACGTTCGCGTGCGAGTAGGTTAGGTGTATTGTGTTGTCTCTGTCATGCATCTGTATCATTTTGTGTTAATTAAATATAGGGTAATTGTAATTTACTTGTAACGTAGAAATAGTATATAAGGAAGTCATTTTACGAAATAAACACACATATCAAATCATTCTGCCTTTGACTTCTGAACACGCAACAAACTAAAACAATATGTGTTTAGCTTGATCAATATCTAAAAATCTATGTCAAATTTTAGATTCCATTCAGCCGTTAAAGCGTGATCGAGTAACAAACTTTTAAACACACACACTTTCATTTTATAATTGGTAAGATTTTCAGAAAATTTTCAGAAAGCTTTCTTTCATTTAGCAAGCTACAGGAGAATTCGATACGTACACCCTCACCTTAACGAGATGCATCGTACCGAGCAACGAAAGAGACTCGGGACTCCAGCGTACCATATCATTATTAGATATTTGACCCTCCGAGAAGATGAGGAAGGGCATCTTCTCGCAACCTTGAAAGGTCGTGAGTAAACTTAATGTGAGGCCTGCGTACGCTGCGTCTTCCATCTAGTTCGTGGTCGCTAGAAAAGAACTTAGTCGCTAAGTATTAAATTGAAATGACTTTAAAATAACATAATATGGTTTGATAATTTTACTCCAAACGCGACCCAAGCGTAACAGTTAAAATACTTTACCATTAGTGCTGTGCAAGATCACCTTACAAACAATTCGATTTGTATGTTTCATTTTCTAAGCAATCCTTGTACAAAATTCGATTAGACAGGGCCACGCTTCGTTTCTGTTGTCTTTCAGTCAGACTTATTGTATTCGGCCGATAAACTCTAACCTTCATTCATGCGACTCTTTGCCTAGGTCATGCCAATTTAGGCTTTAGAGTTAAATTGTATCGGGTCAGATTACTTACACTAACAATGGCGCAATCTTATCTAATTTAAGAAATATTCTTAGAAGAGGGGTCTCCTGTGACTTGATCGTCCTAGGGACTTATCAGCTATCATGTTCTCTTAGCAGTATTATTTCTAAATTGGCTCAGATTTGGGTGTGCTGGAAGACTAGTTATAAGTAGGCATTTGTTTATTCTGGTCTGGTTATCTGATTATAAGTTATGTAGTTATGTGTTTATTCCTTGTAATTTTTTTCTTTTAAATATTTTAATTTTAAAGAAGCCTCTTTACCTGCCCTGGTCCTTATTAACTTTAATTCAACTACTTAAAGGTTGTCGGGAAGTTATCACCTCCAATGATAACACCGGCTAAATATTGCAATTCTAATGCTTTTTCCTATTCTTTGTTTGTTTTGTGTTGTGTGAAGTATCTATCTATCTATCCTATGATAGGACTATCATCCTCAAAACCGCGGTTTATCTATAAAAGGTCATTCCGGTCGCGACGAAACAATTTCGCCATATTTGCAGCAAGTAATTACAGAGGAGACAGGGCATTCCCGCGGGAAATTTCCGCGTGAATGTGAGCTAACAGATTTCTGCTCGCGACAGGACGCGTGCCGTGATGCGCCCGCTCGTATTCAGCTCTTGTCTGACGATGACCATTCGTGAATTTTGATCATGGTAATACATATTTCTAATAAACCACGTATGTAGGTACAGACAACGGCAGGTCAATGACCTTTAACTTTAACTTTTTGTCATTGAATTGATTTTCAACTTTAAGTCCGAAATATAGAAATCTAGGATCAATTGAGAAAATTAGACGTTTTGTGGCAGGTTGACGTGCTGTAAGTCTGTACTCTATAGATGGTGAGTATTATAAAACGAAGCGTTGTTCCATACATGTTGTGGTGGTTCCATGTTCCATGGTTATACATATACCTACCCTTAAACATCCATAAGAAATAAAATAAATAAATATTGGACAACTTTACATACATTGCTCTAGTATCTATGATAAGTAGCCAAAGCACTTGTGTCACAGAAATCAGAAACATAATAATCATAATCATATATCTTTATTGTTGAGTACGTCTTACAAGGGTCTTACAAGGGTTTATCTTAGAACTAACCGTGTCCTGCCTTCTTGGCGTACAATAAAAAACACACGTTATAAAACAAATAAAAAGCGATAAGTCGGATTTACGGAATTACAATCGTTACACATTATAAACTATATAATTCTAGAAGTTAAAAAATATATGTTATGGTAAGGATACACCATAACATATATTTTGTTATGGTGTATCCTTACCTTATCATCTCTTTGCCACATTCACGCATTGGACTGGCTAGGACACATTTTTATTTAAGAAAGCTTGAGCGCAGGCATGACCTACTCCTACTTGGCAAATTGTTAAAACTCCATTTGTTCTTTTAAATGAAAATTGGTCAAGAAAATTTGCCATTTTGAGAGAAATCGATAAACTGTTGACTGTAGACCCCAAGATCAGGTAATCCTTCTTCATAAGGACCTATTGTTCCCGATTTACCCGACAATACAGCCGTTATTGAGGTGTGATGTGATACACCAATAAAGGTAAACGTTCCAAGCGGCTAACCGTCTAAGGGCTATTTACATAACCGGTTAACCTAAGGTTGGGATTAATAGGTCCTGTGAATTGTACCAGTATAAGCTGAAAGCAGCATAGTGTGAACGCCGGTTTATAGAAGCTACTCGTATCGCGTTAGATCTTCTTGGCGCTAGATGGCGTTTACGATAGGGCTGTCAACTTATAAATAATAAAAATAAAGCTTTATTTTTACCATACCTAAGAAAAAAATACTGAGTTTACATTTTTGTTGGTAGTGTTAGTAGAGTTGATAATTTACGGCTAGTTGTTAGTTTATTGTTAGTCTTTTGAGATATGGTCCTCTTCTAGGGTAAAAACCTCCTCCAATCCTTTCCATCTGTCTCGAAGTTTTCCAGTCGCCGACCAGTTGTTCCCTGCAATCTTTTTTAAGTCATCGACCCATCTTTTTTTCGGTCTGCCAATCTTTCCTTTACCTTCGGCTCCTTTCCATTTCGTCACTTGTAGAGTCCACCTCTTGTCCGTAAACCTTGCAATGTGGCCTGCCCATCGCCATTTCTGTCTTAGTGCATATTGGAGAGCATCAGGGCTGTCAACTTAATATCATCTTATTCATATTCATTATTGGCGGCTTAAGTATAAATTATGTATTAATAATTATGTATGTATGTGTACTAAATTTATAAACATTATGAGGTGTTAGAAACGTATAGTTTGCTAGAACTTTAATAAAATTGTGATAATGTCGTCGATCCTGACTATGCGCGTTCATAATTTTGCTGTATTTTTTAAATAAATAAATCAGTTTTTTTTAAATTTGCCATAACATAGAAGAAATCTTGACGAATCTAAAAATATATGGTGATATAAGTGCCACTGTAGCCAAAACTCCATAATTTTTTACAAGAAAAACCGGAAGTGTGCAGTGTGTTCCGGTGTATGACAAATGCAGTGGCACGGGTTTGGCCCAAGCAATGGAGGAGGTGGCACGATGCGACGTGGGAAAGGGTAAGCAATTTTTGTTAGAATCAAGTGTCCTGCTCTCTCTGCCAGCTAGACGGTTGCTTTAGAAAATGTAATAAAATCACGACAGTAGTATACGAAGTTAAAAAGACAACACAGCTATGTAGGCTTTACAAGTTATGAAGAAAATTATTACGTTAAAGTGGTTAATTAAATAAATAAATAAAATATTGTTACAAAAATTGTTACAATTTGTTGGGGGAGTCCTCTGTTTAAGTTAATTAACCTGTATTGAGAGGATACCGCTCCTTCGTTGCGTAATTTATTGTTTACGTTGGTATTATAAAATTTAAATACTTTGCTTAGAACTTGCTGTGCTATTATTTATTATATTCCTAAAAAAACAGGTAGAATATACTGCATATTGAGACAGGCAACAACGGAACCCAGCATTGAGCGTGGCCTGGCACACACTTGAATTATTTTTATAACTCGCACGTCTACATATTTCTATAATCCATCTGTTAACCACACGTGATGCAAATAAATGATTTAATTAATATCATTACCATTACGACCCGATAAGCGTAGTGGCGTGGTAATTTGCTTTGGTAACATAAAGAGTCCCAGGTTCGATTTTCAGGTCGGGTTAATTTAGAATGCGTACTTTTCTACATTGGGTCTGGGTGTGGTGGGAGACGCTTCTGGCAAAATTCATTATCTGTTACCTCGTAATACAAGGTTTTTTTAAATATTGGACATTAAGACATCATCACATTACATTTGCATTGCTCTGATCCTATGATAAGTAGCATAAGCACTTGAAATCAGAATAAACGACGGTACCACGAGACAATATAGAAAAGTTATTTTCATTGACATTGACATTGACCGACCGGGAATCGAACTCGGGACTTTAGACAAAGCGACACCAAATTCCGGTATGCTCACCTCTCGGCTACGGAGGTCGTTGATTCCATACTTACTGTGTTCTCTGACCATTTACATTTACTAAACGCGAGTAACCCTGCAGGCAATAGCCAATACAATTATAAGCTGTACCGTGTGAAACCAGTTTATCGGAGCTATCACGTTAGATCTTGACTCCCGTCGCCGGCAGGTGGCGTAAGTCCGTCCTGCAATAGGGTTGCCAAGTGTAAAAGTAATATACTGGAACTTATAAAAAAACTGGCTGATAATTTGTGACTATAGATTTAAGACTATAAATTTGTGACTTTAAAGGGTCGAAACCGGTTAATGTTTATTTCAGAATATATAAGACTCATTTCTAATATTTGATAGTAGTTATAAAGGACATGTCCGCTTTTTCTATGGAGTTTGGTTTTTTATTCTGAGTAAATTTTAACCAAGATGAAATTATACACGTTTAAAAGCTACAAAAATATGACACATGAAACTACAGAAAAAAATAATTTTAAACAACTTTTTTTGATTAAATAGTTTGCCTAGAATTAATGTTTTTGGCATGTTTTTAAGATAAAAAAGTGGAATTAAAAAAAAATATTTCCTTGAAATCGGAGGTGTTTAAAGTTGTTTGATATAGTAACATAACCAACAGGAGGCATGTCGTAAGAGGCGACTAATTCATGTAGCACGAGACGGGCAGCAGCGTCTTCGTGCGAAATCTTTAAAAAAACTGCGCTCGCCAACCCGCCTGTCAAGCGTGGCGAGTATTGGCAATCACCCGCGATGATAAGTCATTGGGGGAGGCCTTTGTTCAGCAGTGGACGTCCTAGTGCTGAAATGATGATGTAACATAAGTTACTTTTTGGTTGCTTTATCTTGATATGTATAACATATCGTGGTTAAAATATTGACGAATAAAAAACCATTTTGGGACAACTCCTTTGACATGGCTTTTAAGTCGGTAGTTGGAGTAAGTGATAAATAATTCAGCAAAAACATAGTAAAATAACCAGTTTCCGATCCCTGCTTTAAATATTGGACAACATCACATACATTGCTCTGATCCTAAAGCTTAAGTACTTCAGCAAATCAGAAACAACGAAGTCCCTACAACACCCAGACCCGAGATAATATATTACAGTTAGTTTTTCTACAATCAACCGACCGGGAATCGAATCCTCAGAGATTGCGACGCTAAGTCGAGCTTGCCTTTCGGCTACGTAGGTTGCTAACCTTTCATGTACATTTTGGTAGCAATATCAATTTAAGTACCTATTCCAAAAAAGTATTCTAAATTAACCTACCTTAAATTAAATTAAATTAACCTACCTACTCAATAATATATTGCAACTAGCACTAAGGTAAGAGCGAGGCACTACAACACGAGTATAATTATAACTCTCTGGAGCTGTCTCACCATATGATTGTACCAATTATTGAGAAATAAAACATTTTATTTTATTTATTATTATTTACCTATTGATTACTATTTTATGCAAAAGACACTGGCTGCTTAATGCAACAGCTTTAGAATAAAATAGAATAGAATAAATTATTTGCTCAAAACACGATATACACAGGTGTTACACGGTAAAGGTAATCATGCTTTGCTTCCTGCATGTAAATATTTGTTTTGGGCCAATTAACCCAGTAATTTTACTTGAACAAACATCGATATTTTATAATATTATAGATAACCGCCGAAACTATTATGATTTTTATGCCAACCAGTGTCGCATAATTAACCATATTCGTATCCCACTGACACGTTTTGTCTCGGCAACCTATCAAAGAAGGCTCTAGGCGATTTATGCAAGGAGATCTTCATCAACAAACTTCGCAACCATAACGAACTACCTACTAGTTATACCGATAGCCAGACGAACAGATGTACGTTCACAAGGACTTATAGAGACTAGGGTTATCATTTACACAACCATATTATTGTGTGCTCCATGGTAGAGAGTAGAAATGACATATTATTTATTTGACAAAATTATTCGCCATTTTTAATTTGTACTGTTTTATTGTAGACGAGAGTTGACAATAGGCTAGTTTCCTGGGTCAAAAAAAGATTATTCTATTTAGTCCGTCAGTTAGATAATCAAAAAATATTGGACCCATATTTTGTCTTTTGTCAATCAAACAAAAAATGATGAAGATACAGCGCATCAATCAAAGTGAGCACGTGACGTCACGCCTTGCTAAAAAGTGTCGCAAGGCGTGACGTTACGCGGAACTTTAACAGGCTACATCTTCATCATTTTTTGTTTGATTCAGAAAAGAAAAATACGTGTCCAATATTTTCTGTTAATCCAACTGACGGACTAATTAGATATTTTTAGGAATCTGGCCCATTCATACTAAATGTAAGTGAAAAATCACTAACAAGTTTCAGAGAAAAATGGTTCGTATTGCTGCTGCTGCTCGATGAACACAACGCGATCATCTCAAAGAAAAGTACCAACTTACTATTATTTATCTTTTAATTTTATAAACTCTGTGTGGACAGGAGTATGATTTTAAAAATCTATTAAAAAGTAGGTAATTATGGGTTCAAATTATACTTGCAATGTTTAGTTACATTTAAAAAAGACAATTTGAGTAAAGTATGCCTTTATACGTCCCACTGCAGGGCACAGGTCTCACCTCAACTATAAGGTAGTTTGGGTCATATACTCCATCAACGCGTGCCCAATGCGGATTGGTGGAAGGGTGTTGTAAGGCCAGTGACATAACCTTACTGTCAGATGTTATTAAGCCGATATGGTTCGAATGATACATCTAATCACACCTGCAGCGTAGCTAGCTAAACTATGGTAATCACTAAAGCGCTGTCGCCACTTAGCTATAATAGCACCTCGTATATTCATATTCATATTCATTTAATCACTTCATAATGTACATATATATACATTTTCACTTATAATATAATAAGTAAAAATTTGTTACGCTTTCTTTATCGAGCTAAAATTTGGCACACATACGTGTCGATATTAATCTTGCTTAATTAGAACATAGAATAACATTTGTCCTGTATTTGTTTTTCAACGAGATGATTATTTATTCCTATTTTTCTCAATTCAGAAGTCTACGCAAACGAAGAAGTTAAAAAAAAGCAGTAATAGAAGTCTACTGCCTCCCCATTGACTTGAGGATTGGCCGGTTGGAAGCGACCTTCATCCAGCGTCTCCCTGCAACCTTTACCAGGTCGTCTGTCCACTTTGTGGTAAAACATATTCACGTTAAAATATAATAAGGAACTACTTTGGGGACAGCCCTAGAAGTAGTAGGTGGCATACGAGTGTTTATCGACAGTGAACTGAGAGCGCAAATATATTTGTTACATACTGCAGTCTGCAGTCTGCATCCCGTGCACGAGACAAGCCCGAGGGTAGAAGACCTACCTAGTTTACACTTACGGGCAATAGGCTAGTTTCCTGGGTCAAAAAAAGATTATTTTATTTCCGTCAGTTAGATTATCAAAAAATATTGGACCCATATTTAGTCTTTTGTCAATCAAACAAAAAAAAAGTGCATCAAAGTGAGAACGTGACGTCACGCCTTGCTAAAAAGTGTCGCAAGGCGTGACGTTACGCGAAACTTTAACGGGCTATATCTTCATAATTTTTTGTTTGATTGAGAAAAGAAAAAATACGTGTCCAATATTTTCTGTTAATCCAACTAACGGACTAATTAGATTTTTTTAGGAAACTAGCCCATTGTAAACCATTTTACAGACGTTCTTAGGGTTTCGTAGTCAACAAAACGAAACCATTATAGTTTCGCCATGTCAGTCCGTCCGTCTGTTTGTCTGTTTGTCCGTCTGTCCGCAGCTTAGCTCAGAGACTTTTTGTAATAGAAAGTTGTAAAATTACGCAAAGGTACACATAACAAAACCGCTAACAAAGTGATAAGATAAAATCTTATAACTCATTTTTTTGTAGAGTGGGGATGATCAGTATCTCTACAATCAGATCGACCCACAATTACTCGTATTTATGTGACTGTAAGGCATACTATTTCGAAAAAAAAACATGTGTGTGTCTGCTAAGACAGTCTTATTAAAATACAAACCTAACCTACCCACTAATCACGTCTATCCAGAATAGAATAGAACAAATCTTTATTGCAATAAATGTGGTACATTATGATGGAACAAACGTTTGGCATCTCACATCTAGCCTAAAACAATGGCATGCAATATAGAGAGAGACTTAAATTTCAAGCACACTCACCCCTTAGGAAAGTGAACTAGTCGAATACAACCTTATTAATAGGAAAATGTCTCCTCTTGTGTATACAGGAGTTGTCTAATAGTGTGACTACATAGCAATTCGTGATATCGTATATTTATTTGACGCGGAGACAGTAAAAAACAAACAACGGGTACCGCTGCCAAACGGAGCTAGTTTCAAACAGCGATTTATGCATAAATTCCGACCTCTCTATTTATGTGTCCACTACACCACTCGCGAGCTACAATGGCGTCCGGGACAACTTTTAATGGGCCCTTTGGAACGCTGGAATAAGTCCAACTGTTTAAGGTTTTGACTAGTTTTATTGTAATTACAAAATACCAATGCATTTACTGACGCCCGCCATGGTGGAGCGATGGTATAAATAAAATTAAAAGAATATATAAATATTAGACAACATCACATACATTGCTCTGTGTTATTAAAATCAGAAACAACGACGGTACCACAGCACTCAGACCCGAGACAAAATAGGAAAGTTCGTTTGCTACATTGACCCGACCGAGAATCGAACCTGAGACGTCAGAGACAGCGAACGCCATGATCGGGCTCAGAGGCGTGTATTGGGAGGCCTATATCCAGCCTTGGAAAGATGTGGGCTGATTATGATAATGATAATATTAAATGAGTGTACTGCATTACCGATCATAGGCTCTAGATTGGAATCCCCAAGGAAGACAAAAACCTGGCCCAAACAGACCTAACAACGAACTATACTCGAGAAAGCGAATTTTAAGAGCAAATTAAGTTCAAAATTATCAGCATTTTAGCCATAGGACGTCCACTGCTGAACATAAGCCTCTCCTCCTCTCTCCTAGTGATTTCCAGATAAGCCGGTTGGAGGCAGCCTCCATCCAGCGGCCTCCTGCAACCTTTACCAGGTCGTCTGTCCACCTTCTACATCCTACGCTACGTTTAAGTTCAAAATACACACTAAAAATCCTGAATAAAGAATATTACAAAGTAGATGATTATTTTAACTACAAGAGCGCATGGATTTTATTACCTACCTAGCTTGCACCTACTACATGTCTTGCTATATTTCCTGTAAAAAAAGGCTTGCCAACAAAAATGTGGTCCCTGAAGCGATGATTGGTGTCTCTAAAAAGGCCTTTGAACTGAATAAATAAGTATTATTGATTATTAGATATCGAGCGAAGTGAAGACAAGACCGATAAAGAATTAATCAGAGATATCAAAAGAAGATCAATTCACTGTGGTCGTTTGCTGATTTGGGGGACACACGATATTAAGTAAGCGGACCCTGGGCTCCAAAGCAATGGCTTTGGACGCAACCGGGATTGACCGTATAGATGAAGAAGAAGAGAAGACGATATTAAGTAAGTCAAGTAGGTACGGCAGACCCTACGAATTACTGTACACGGGTCACTCAAACATGGTTGCCAGGCGACCGGGTTTTTTGGATTTTGTCCGACCAATTATTAAAAAATCCGGCTTTTGTTTAAACTTTTTAATCAGGCGTAGAGATGAGTTTTCACACGTGCTTCATAAATCCCGTAATCCTCCGGCTTTTAGGACAAAATTTCCGGACAAATATAACCCTAAGTCCGGCTTTTCTTGTTTGCAACGTGCAACCCTAGCGTCAGCTACAAAACGCCACTATCTATATTTAGAAGCTACATGTCTAAGATTTCAGTTGTCTGAAAAAGTGGTAAATTTTCCTTCTAATTTGTGTAATTAAAAAAGTTCATAATTAAATTAAATAAATTGTTTTCACAATCACACCAATCATCTAGCCCCAAAATAAGAAAAGCTTGTACTATGGCAACTAGATAACGGATAAACGTACTTGCATACATTTAACATCCATGACTTAGGTACAAATGCTCGTGCTTGTCACACAAACATTTGCCCCCTGTGGGATTCGAACCTGCAACCGCTGGCTTTGTAGTCCGGAGTGCAAACCACTACACCAGACGGTCGTCGTAGACATTCCTCTTGAGTCTTAACTAACAACAACTAGATCGTCTAGATAGACCCTACGTAATTTATCGCCATACATATAATCCCTCTGCAGAGCAAGCTTGACCTGAAATATCTGCTAATAAAGCTATCACTTGTAGGCCGTCCGAGCCGACAATAGGTGATGAATCGCGTGCCCTGAACCACAATCAAAATAGACAGTTACAGTAAGGCCACTCCATAATAAGTAGTAAAGTTAAAACTACCTTAATTCGATTTCATTGAGTTAATTAAGTACTCGTACGTCAAATCAAAATATTCTGACTTGTCTTCAATGTCTCTAAGACTCAATTTTCTGTTATGGTCAAGTTCACGGTAGTTATTTCATGATATTAGGCAATACCAGACAATTATAACTTGGATTAGCGTCTGGGTATGAGGGGCTTCATAAGCGAGTATTAGCAGTTAACAGAGACACACTGACGGTATATTGTTTGTTTGTTTGTCACACCAGAAGGTCAACCAACTACTGTGCCAAGCAAACACACAGTTTCACCTCAAAACGATAAATCAATGCTTGATTTTGCCATAACTATGTGATGTTATCGTTCTCAAACATAAACTCAGGCATAATTCGCGCTCCGGACTATAAAGCCAGTGGTTGCGGGTTTGAATCCCGCAAGGGGCAAATGTTCCTCTATGATATATCCGTTATCTAGTCGCCATTAGTCGTTTAGGGCTGGATAATGGGAGTATAAAAAAACCTGCACGTAAAATTAAATAGTGCGCTAGTATATGATATGTCACACTGGCTGTCTGACGCCAGGAACGCTAAAGCGTAACACACACAAAAAGCGTGAGCGGGACGGCAACGGGGCGGGTCGAGAGTACGGCGTGTCTATAAACACGCCAGGCTCGTCGTGCACGCCAGCTGTATGTGGGCGCCCATTCAATCGTTTGTTAATAGACTATACTCCCGACCCGACCCGTTACCGTCCCGCTCACGCCTTCTGTGTTTGTTCTTCTTAAAGGAATTTAGACCTCACGCGGTTTTACCGTGTCTTAATCGCTTGTGTCGCCGAGTGTCGGTGTGCCGACCGTATTTTTGCGCGCCGATTCATCATTTTCGGGCGGCCTTTGGACCTTTGTCTCCACGATCTTTGTGCTGAGGTCCATAAATATTAGCCTAATGTGTAAGTAGGTACTTGTGCATAGAAAAGACAAACATCTATTGTACTGTATTGTCTATTGAGCCAAATATTATAACGCAAAAAATAAAACTACTTAACACATAATGTGATGTAAATTTATAAAATACTTGTTGTGCCCGCGCCTTCGCTGAAGTGGAATACGGCTTGTCATCCCATATATAAAAATAGCGTATGATCTTTGGGTTCAAGTTTTCTTCGTACCAAATTCTATCCAAGTCGATTCTGTGATTTTACTGTGAAATATAAACAAGTTTACTTTTGCACATTAATATAAGTAATAATTAAGATTTAAACACCGTTTAATTAGTAGTGTTGTGTACACTACTATTTAAACAGTGTGTGACTTTGAAGTAAACATATTTGGGGAGTGAGAGGAACAGTGTGTTGAGTTCCTCATCCACCATTGAAAAGGGAGGATCCTTCGACCAGACGGGTGTTGTGTCTGGTGGGCTACTGCCCGACGGTTGTTTGTCGGGTTCTTGTATAGGTATATGGTTCAAATCGCTCCGATAACTTTAATATCGCGATGTAGGATACGTCAGATTTAAATGTGGCGAGATAAATGTCGCTACACATACATACTTACATAACAATTTAATCTTTATTCGAGTTTTTTGACAGTTATTAATTAGTTGCTTGTAATCACATATTAAGTAATAGATATAGATGATCTCTTTTGTTCCTAATTATTGATAAGTTACTTAATAAAGTTGGTTGCTAAGTCACAAACAGTGGGCGAAAGCTAAAACAAAGTAACAACACACATAATTAACAGCTAAAATAAACTGCTAAGATCTCAAACAGCAGTTCCCAAGGAGTTCACCGACAAAAGGCAAATGAAGCCAGGACGAACAAATAGTGTTTATATTTAAATAAGGGCTAAACACCGCAAGCCCTTTGATTAATTGTTCCACCCTAAATAAATATTAAGGCCTCCCTCAACCCTCAACCGGGGCAAGGGTAGGCGATTTATAATTTAAATAAACCTAGATGCTATTCGAATTGCAAAGCTGAAGTGGGAAGACCACATCGCTCGAAGAGCTGATAACAGTTTGGGAAGGAAGGTTCTCGAGTAGCGAACGAACTGGAAGCCGCAACGTGGGCAGGTCTCCCACCCGGTGGACTGAGGCCGTCAAAGTTGCAGAAACCCACTGGTTTAAAGAAGCCCAGAGATACACGCTGTGGCGTTCTGTGTTGGAGGCCTATGTCCAGCAGTGGACTTCCAAACTCTGATAATGATGGTATTCCGCCCATAAATATTTAGGCAGAAACGGGGAACGGTGCAAGCGATTTATTATCTAAACAAACCTAGTTTATAGTATTAAACCACAGTTTTTAATGTTTACCTCGTTGATAGGAAATGTTAGCAAGGGCGCAAATGTGGACATTTTTGTGTCTTGTGTCAGACACAAGCTACCGATTAATATTTGATTTCAATAGAACCAGTATGAAATCTTCCACTCTCTGCGCATACGTAAACATTTTTTATGTCCAGTTGCTTAAATTTAACACATACTCATGACGATCAAAAAGTGTTCGGTGTCGGCAACTGGAAACTAAAAGTGTCCACGTTTGCGCAGCGCCTTAATGTACCAATGCAATTCATGCAATGTGTCCATACCAATATTAATTTGTGAATAACGTAGTTGGTTACAAAATTAGTAATAATGTGTTTTTAGTTTTGTAATTGTAATTGTTATTAATTGTAATTTTGTAATTGTTTGCTGTTTCGAATAAAATAAAATAAGATATGAGACGTCTAACAACCAGCTTATAAAAAGAAGAATATATTTTTACAACGTTCTAGAAAAGAAGCTACTTGAATAGATTGGCCACAGATATGTGTTTCAGTAGAGGTGTAAATATTCACACCACATACCTCTTCGAATTGCAAAGCTAAAGATGCAAAGACGTGTCATTTGAGGTTAAACAAAAGATATCTGCTGTGATAAACCGATTTCATGAATATTTTTAACACTCATTGTTTAATTTTTTCTCAACATTAACTCTCAACAGCTTTTATGTTACAATGTTTACTCGTATGCTTCTATGTTAAATGTCTTCCTTCCTGTGAGTATTCCTTCAATTTTGGTTGAATTAACATATTTTGCAGAAAATTTAGGGGAAATAAATTAAATTTAAACTGAGTTAGGTCCTGCGTAAATAACTCCACGTACGTGTCCGGTCGACATTTGTGAAGCGATTGCGACGATGGACGCTTGAGGTGTCAGGGGTTTTCTATTGTCCCACTCCTTTGTTTTGGTTCAAATATGAAAGGGGTGGTAGCTAGCGTGAGTTCGCAACCCATTACGAACCTATGGATTTTTCAGAATCTATATAAACAGGCGGGAAGCACGTTATTGTAAGGCACCTCTCCCGAGACGTCCGGAATATAGGTCAGACGAGTACTAACTCTGTAGTAAGCGTAGAGTCCCATTTACCCCAAGACACTAAGTCCTTAGAGTCTAAGCCATACCTAACAACAAATACAGATGGTAAAAGAAAAAAATAAAACCGACTTGAAAAATCTAAAAAGGTAAAAATAATCTTAATACGTAACCTTACCTATCTTATTGTTGTGCCCTACAGGGTCTATAATGATCTATTTTATGTATCTAATTATAACACCTGTGTAACATTATAGAATGCAATAAATATATTGAATTGAATTGAATTGAATTACCTACCTATCTTAATCAGTTACATTTGGAGTCGGTGCAAACGAAAACATTGAATCTCTATTATTAAGCCCACAGAGCTCATCGAGCAGATACGTGTCTTTGTTCATTTAAATATATATAAGATACAGTACGTAAATCGTTGTATAGGTTAATCGTTGTGTGCCGTAGGTGTAGAGCCTTGATGGTGCATCTGCAGGGTCCATGTGTCATCGCTGATACCAGATAATATTTTTTTTCCTAGGGTCTCTCAAAATTAACCCTAACTAATTAAGAAAAGTTATTATTCTGAGTTGTCTTGACCCGGGAATCGAAACTAGACCATTGCGCTAGTTGTATCGTCTATGAAATAGCCGTAAAGCTAATAAATAAATGTCGCTTATCTAAAAAAAACACAATTGCCTCTGAGACTAACTTTACTGTGTCTTTGTTCAAATAATAAAAGCCTTGGCAAGTTCATGTCCAGAGATCATGCGAGCCATTTAATTTTAATATTCAAAGCGAGCGTGTCAAGCCATGAAACGAATGGCTGCCTCTGAAAGAAAGGATTTGTCTTACATGGTAAACTTTTGCGCCATTGTGACAAATGACAATGAGAGTTTTTTATTGCAAAACAGGCGAGAACTACTCGTAACTTAATTTTAAGTACATATTGTAAATTAATGGGACAGTGTATGGTTGCAGATCTATTAGAGATCAATATGAATGATCATGAATGATGATTTGATTATGGGTTTAACTTCTCATCGGTATTCCTATTAATAAATTAAATTAATTTGTCTAATTATTAAATACTGACGGCCAACCGGGGCAGAAAGATTTTGAAATGAAGGCCACGTACTGGCAAGCGAAGCGTAGGACGTCCACCCAAAATGTGGACAGACGACCAGGAATCGTATTTTGAATCATGCTAATCCCAATTCGAACACGAAATCGCATGCGAATTCATAAAATCACTATTTTTAAAATTCATTCCATGAATTCTGCAACGACCACTCGTTTTTCTTTTGCTACTATTTTTTTTAGAAATTATTATTATTATTATTATATTATTGGCAGGCAAGCAGTTGAATTACGGAATAATGGCATTGACAAGTAAACATGTTTGACAAAAATTTGACATAATAACTTTTTATTTACGTTCCGTTTTAAGCGATCCACTACCGGGTTTTAAAATCAATGAGTTTTTGCATTCCGTTTCATAATATTTTCTGCGTAAAACGAAAATAGTTACGAGTGATTCAAAAATGCGTAAAATCGTGAGCAATAGAAATGAATTTCATACACGAATTGTTTTCGTGCTGAATTCGAAAATCATTTTGTAACGGAACGTAACTTTAAAAAAAATAAATATTAAAACGTCAAACTAATGACAAGGGTGGGGCTCTTATACGGATTGACATCTGGCGAGGGCAGACTTGATCTACTTAATATTAGAAGAACTGTATTACTTATATTTTAAAATTGTTTAAAATAAACACTGAAGATTCTCAATTATAATCTTTTATTTAAAATAATACATGGCGCAGCCGTAGAAGAACGAAAATATCGAGGATCCCGAAAGATAGACTTAACAAGGTACGCATAAGCATGATCGCACATGCTCGTGATTCACTGATTTTTGAGTTTTAAAGTAATCAGCATGGCAGAGGAGAATCCTATCCCCGTTAACATGGACAACATGTGTGCAGTAGAGTATAGAATGCCACAAACTCTAAGCCTGGATGATATAGAAAAATGCTGGCCACAGTGGCAGAGATTCAAACAATCATTTAGGATTTTCTTATTAGCTGCTGGATTTCAAAACTTGTCAGAACCAAGAAAAGCGGCAATACTCTTGAATTGCATAGGACAACAGGCGCAGGAACTGTATTTCAACGTGTTAAAAGAAACTGATTCTGATGAAAAGGTTAAACTGGAAGAACTACTGCAATTATTTGATGAATACTTTAAGCCCAAACAGAATGAGGTCATTAACAGTTACAACTTTAATAAAAGAAATCAGGAGGATGGTGAATCGTTTGATGCATTCTACACAGCGATCAGAAAGTTGGCAGAGAACTGTAATTTTGACAAGCAGAAAAACAGGATGCTCAGGGATAGAATCGTGATTGGTGTGAACGACCAGAGAATACAGCAGAAACTTTTGGAAATTAAGGATTTAACTCTGGACAGAGCTGTCGAAACATGTCGGTCATCGGAGCTCTCTAAAGAACACATGAAGATCCTAAACAACTTAGAGGTGCATGCAGTGCAAGGAAACAATCAAACACAGCAGCGGTTCACCACTAACAACAACCAAGCTAAGTATAATTTTAATAAGAACAGTAGATTTTTTGAAAATATTCACAAAAGTAATAACTTCAACAAGAATTTTTATTTATGTAAAAAATGCAACAGAGAACATTGCCCAAGGAATTGTCCTGCATATGGTAAAATTTGTAATAAATGCAATAAATTAAACCATTTCAGTATTGGCTGTACTTTGGCCAGTAATCAGGTACTTAATATTAATAATAATGATAGTCAAAATAATATTCAGGATCTATGACTAGTCTGTACTATAGATCTCACTAAAAATGAGTGGACAGAGTCGCTTAGAGTGGAGAATAAAAAGGTTCTGTTTAAATGTGACACGGGGGCTCAGATAAATGTAATAGGGATAAATGATCTAAAGAAAATTGTCAATGATGATAATAAAATAATACTGTCTGAGACAAAAACTGTGATTGAGGTCTTCGGTGGTTCAAAAATATTGCCTTTAGGAAAGGTTCAACTAAGACTGTATACTAATAACAATGAGAGAATGTATATTGAGTTCATAATTATTAAAGAACAAGTGAGACCAATACTCGGATTAGGCTCATTAATGTCATTGAAATTGTTAACTAAGAATAATATTAATATGATGAAGAGTAATTGTGTAACTGATAATAAAGACTCCATTATTAATATAAATAACATACTTTTTCAGGGTGTGGGTGAATTCAAAAGCCCTCTTGAACTACGCATTCAGCCTGGTGTGGAGCCAGTGGTGAGACCACCCCGACGAGTACCTAATGCTCTAAAAACTCGCCTGGCCGACAAGTTGGATGCTTTGGTGAGGCACAAAGTCATTGCGAAGGTCGAGCACCCAAGGAGTTTTGTAAGCAATTTAGTTATTATTGAAAAGAAAGATGGTTCATTGAGAATTTGTTTAGATCCCAAAGACTTGAATAATGTGTTAATAAGAGAACATCATTTGATACCTACTATAGAGGAAATTCTACCTAAACTTTGTAATAAAAAATGTTTCTCAGTGCTGGATTTGTCCGATGGCTTTTACAATATTAAACTAACTGAGGAGTCTAGTGACCTTTGTACCTTTAATAGTCCTTTTGGCTGTTATAAATTTTTGAGAATGCCATTTGGATTGTCTATTGCACCAGAAATTTTTCAAAAATACAGTGAAAATGCCTTCGGAGACATTCCAGGTGTTGTGGTTTATTGTGATGATTTACTAATTTGTGCAGAAAATGAGTCTCAGCATGATGCAATATTAACTAAAGTCTTTGAAAGAGCTAAAGAACATAATGTTCGTTTTAATAAAAATAAATTTCAGTATAAATTAAAAGAAGTCAAATATTTTGGTCATATTTTCTCAGAACAAGGCATGAAAATAGACCCAGATAGAGTCAATGCAATTGTTAATATGAAAAATCCTAATAATAAAAAAGAATTACAGGTTTTTCTTGGCATGGTAAATTATTTACGAAAATTCATACCCAATATGGCTGATATTGCATCACCGCTACAATTGTTGTTAAAAAAAGAGGTTGAATGGATATGGACGGATGTTCATGAAAATGTTTTCAAAATTATAAAGGAAAAAATCACGGAAGCTCCTATTTTACAGAATTTTAATTCAGATGTACCAATTGTTGTCCAATGTGACGCCTCAAAAGATGGCCTAGGCTGTTGTCTTCTTCAAAATGGTAGGCCTGTTTGTTATGCGTCGAGAAGTTTGACATCCTCAGAAAAGAACTTTTCTCAAATTGAAAAAGAACTGTTGAGTATAGTATGGGCAACTTGGAAGTTTCATTATTATGTTTATGGACATAAGTTTACTGTGATTAATGATCATAAACCTCTAGAAAGTTTACTAAGAAAACATTTGCATGAAGTCCCTTCACCAAGATTGCAAAGATTGAAATTGAAATTACTAAGATACAATTTTGAATTTCAGTATTTGCAAGGAAAATATTTGTACTTAGCAGATTTGTTATCTCGCTCCTATCAAGAATGTACAGATGTAGACGATACTTACATGTACGAAGTAATACATTGTGTAGGTCTTTCTAATTATTTAGAGTGCACTGAAGAACAAAAATGTCAGTTAATTTCAGAAAGTAGGCATGATAGTGAGTTAACACAATTAAGAGAATTTATTCAAAAAGGGTGGCCAAATAATAATAAAGCTATTCCAGATTATTTGTCTTGTTACCACAAATTGAGAAGTGAATTATCAGTAGATAATAATTTAGTATTTTACAATGAAAGGTTAATTGTACCTAAAAGTTTGAGATTGTCTTTTATGAAAACATTACATGAAGGTCACTTAGGAATGTCCAAAATGAAGCAGTTAGCTAGAAAATTATATTACTGGCCTCATATAGATACTCATATTGAACAATTTGTAAAGAAATGTTTTCCATGTCAAACCTATCATAACAATAATATTAAAGAACCAATGTTACCACATGACGTACCACCTTTGCCATTTTTAAAATTGGGAATTGACATAATGGATCTTAAAAGTAAAAGTTATTTAGTAACTTATGATTATTACTCTAAATGGTTAGACATAAAACTGTTACCAAGTAAGAATGCAAATGCAATTATTAATAGTCTGATAGAATTATTTTGTAATTTTGGTATACCTAATCAGATTGTATCTGACCATGTACCATTTGATTCAAAGGAATGCAGACAATTTGCGAAAGAATGGGGTTTTAATTTTACACATAGCAGCCCTAGATATCCTCAAGCGAATGGTATGGCCGAGAGAGGAGTACAAATTGCTAAGAAATTAATGTTAAAATGTCAGGAGGATAAGACTGATTTTCGAATAGCTTTACTTCAATACAGGGCTTCGCCCGTCTCGGGCACAGAGTTCTCACCTAGTGAATTGTTAATGTGTAGAAATTTAAAAACAAAGCTCATAGTTAGTCAACAGTATTTAAAACAGAAATTAAATAATAATGTCTCAAATCAATTTGGTAATATTGTCTCGAGGAATGTTAGAAATTATAATAAAACATCTAGAATGAAGAAAGAATTTTTTATTGGACAAAATGTATGGTTTAAAAAAGATGTATCTAAAAATGTTTGGTTAAAAGGGATAATAGGAAGGTGTAATGGATACAGATCGTATGATGTGTTAGATGAGAATAATGTTAAATATACAAGAACCTCTTTCCATATACGACCAGCATAGACTTTGTGGTTCACCAGCGACGGCTCGTCCACTCCTGGTTGAATGGTAGTTTATTTATTATGTATAGTTTGTTAAATAGATTAGTGTATGTTAGCCCAGTAGCTGTATTGTTAATAGTATTTAACTGCACTGATCCCAAGTTTCGAACGTAGGGCTGGGCTAACAATACTTTGGGTACATTTTAGTATTATTATGTAAACTAAGTAAGAGTATAGATTTAACTAAATAACTGATTTAGTATAAAGATTGTGTAAAGTTTTCTCAGTTTCTAAAGTTAGGATACTGGAGTAGCAATCGGTACTTAATGTAATACTTTTGTTTAAAGGGGGATGATGTAACGGAACGTAACTTTAAAAAAAATAAATATTAAAACGTCAAACTAATGACAAGGGTGGGGCTCTTATACGGATTGACATCTGGCGAGGGCAGACTTGATCTACTTAATATTAGAAGAACTGTATTACTTATATTTTAAAATTGTTTAAAATAAACACTGAAGATTCTCAATTATAATCTTTTATTTAAAATAATACACATTTCTAATGCTTCAAAAATACGTCTTCGTTTATCATTTTATTTAGGCCAATCTGAAAATCACTGGGGGAGGCCTATTTTGAGCAGTGGACGTCCTTTGGCTGAAATGTTAAATGATGATGATGAACTATTAATTTTTTTCCACAATCACACCAATAATCTAGCCCCAAACTGAGTAAAGCTTGTACTATGGTGACTAGATAACAGATAAACATACTTAAATACTCCTATAAACACCCATGACTTAGGTGAAATAATGGTCGTGCTTATCACACAAACATTTGCCCCTTGCAGGATTTGAACCCGCCACCATCCGGCTTTGTTGTCCGGAGCGCGAGACCTTTCAGCATATTTTATTAATTGGAGTAGTATCAAAGGTATATTTTAAAACAATAAAATTGTTTTTGCAATTACGTGCTAGTGACTGCCATCAATGTTTATTTTAAAATTAATGAAACTGTTTCTATTTCCTTGATATCTCATAAGAAGTGGCAACTTCTTTCTTTTTTACTTTTCATATTGAACGATGCTACGATGTAAACAATTAAGACGTTATTTGTTATTCTAATTTTGAATAAGGTGCTTGTAGATCAGTAGCAGCGCTTTGGCAATGATTACCAAAGTTAAGCAACACACGCCGCGGTTGTGAGTGGATGGGTGACCATTACGACCATATTTAGTGACATTTATCACAAGCATCTCCGTGCTTTAGAAAGAACGTTAAAAATTGGTCCCGGCTTATAGTTCGATAGGTCGTAGAGCCTAGTCAGAGGCCTTAAGGCGGTTTGAGTAAATCTGACAATAATGTTTAGTCTTACCGTGACCGTGTCGTGTGGGAACGGCCGTAAAGAATACACTTCTCTACCGCCAATAGGAGGCGTGTCGTAAGAAGCGACTAATTCCTGTAGCACGAAATCTTATAAAAAACTGCGCTTGCCAACACGCCTGCCAAGCGTGGCGAGTATTAGCAATCCCCCCCGATGATAAGTCATTAGGGGAGGCCTATGTTCAGCAGTGGACGTCCTATGGCTGAAATGATGATGATTATGATAGGCCTTACCACATATATCTTTTTTGCGTCAACTCAGAACTTTGATTTTTTTACAACTTCAAAGGACTGTAGATCTGAGTATATGGTTTTAATTTCAACTCGATTCCTCAACGCGTTAAAGGGTCTTGACAGACATACGGACAGACAGACAGACAGACAATAATGTGATTCTATAAGGGTTCCGTTTTTTCCTTTTGAGGTACGGTAACTCTAAAAAGAGGAAACACGTCTTGATAATTATCAGTTCCAAAGGGTGCTAAGATAATGCTCAAGAAGTGACTTCTTGAAGACAAATTTAGTATCACAGTTACTTGCAGGTACCATTAAATAAATCATACGTTTAACACACAAATCTATTTGTTGGAGTGCTATGAAATGTATTTATCAAAAATAATGGCACTCGAGTTTATGTCCTTGAAACGATTTCATCAGTTAATTTTTCCGATAAACAACATACCATATCACAACGTAACTTGTATGCTATACTATGTTGTGATGTGTGCGGGTTAGTTTACTGCTGTTTTTACGGTTACCGCGTCATTTATTTAATGTTTACTTTTCACTATCGTTATCGCGATGATATGCGATGCGGTACAGTCGGGTGGGAAAGCATTTTTTCAATATTGTGTGCACATACTGCTTACTAAATATACAGTTAATTTTTAAATGGTTTGCCGATATAAACTTAAACTATAATAGGAATTCCCTACAACGGTGAGAGGGCTGCGTCTTATATTCGCAACACAACTGATACTTATTACTATCAGGGTTACCTATTGTTCGAGGGAGCACGGCTGTATAATAAATTACCGAATGACGTAAAGGATTGTGATAGTTTAGGCATGTACAAACGCAGACTAAAAAAGCACGTCCAGAAATAGCACTCGCACAAAGGCAAAATCTTATTTTAAGAGTAATTAGTTATATCTAGTTTTTAAGTATTGTTATAGGTGAACTGTTATTTAAGTATTTTATGAGAAATAAATTTCTTTAAACCTATGGTATGGTAAAAATAACTATGTAATTAATTACAATCGCGGAGACTTCAAAAACGAGTTGAGTTTGTGATTATTTCCCAAACCATTGCACTAAGCTATCTTAATATGAACCCTATGGTTAATACAAGTCCTTGAAATACTAAACTGTGATTTATTTCCTTTAGATAAAGTTAATACAAATATTTGAAATATCAAACTAATATTTATTAGTTTTTAATTTGAAAAAT
The DNA here is from genome assembly GCA_963576865.1 of Anania hortulata. Classification (NCBI taxonomy): domain Eukaryota; kingdom Metazoa; phylum Arthropoda; class Insecta; order Lepidoptera; family Crambidae; genus Anania; species Anania hortulata. The sequence goes on along the minus strand of OY756399.1, from coordinate 2,271,553 downwards.
CATTACGTTGACTTAGTGTTGATAAACTTTTTAAGCCACCTCTATAATTATACGAGGTTCAAAGCAAACTCCAGCTTGCACGTCCCACTAAAAATACCGGCAGTGAATCAAGTTTAATTCACTTATTGGGAGCGGAGCGAGCGCGCAACTCGCGGGACGAAGTTCGCTTTGCGCTGCGCGAGTGACTGTACTTCTCAACCCGTATGTATAGTGAATGTAATTAAGTACTTTGTTTATAAAAACTTGTATTCTACTCCCTGATACAATAAAAATGCGCTCGCCAAACTGCCTGCCAAGCGTGGCGAGTATTGGCAATCCCCCCTAATGAAAGTCATTGGGGGAGGCCTATGTTCAGCAGTGGACGTCATATGGCTGAAATGATGTGATGATGACGAACAAATCTTGGATCATATTTTTGGTTGCGTGTAACTTAAAGGGTTCGTTTTTCCACAACAGTGTATAAACTATACTAAACTAAGCGCCCCGTCATGGGTCGGACCTTGTCTTATGGAAAAAATTTAAGCAAGCACTGTATTTCAACTATCTCAAATGTGAAAGGGCGTACAGATCTGGCAAATACGACGCATATGCGCTACATACGGTTTTCGCGATTTTTCTGGCCCGCTTTCTGTTGTGGGAATTTATATAACAAATTCCTAGGAAATTGTATACCATTCTTTTGATTTCGAATGCGAACCTAAATTCTAATGTTTTGAAAATACGTTTCATTTTACACCTGTACGCGCGCTTACACTTACTAAATACCTCGTACCTACATATAACTTGTAAAGTTTCATAGGTATATGATATCATACCCAGGGCCGTCTCTCCCACTGGGCACTTCAATGGGTTACCTTGATCATACCATTGTTTGATTAAGTCTATGGTAAAGGAGAGGCAACCCTTATGCCGCTTACTCACACAATGTTTTCAACAACAGGCGACGCTCAACAATTTTGGCAACATTGTTACCATTACACAATGGTCCCTACCATTGCCGTTGCCGGTGTTGTCACAGTTGGTATCAAAAACATAAGGCGCGTCAAATATTACCAGATGTACACTAGCTTTATTCCGTCAAGTGAGCGTCGCTTATTACGGTAAATAAATTACACACATTCACTTTTTATCGCTAACAATATATTGAATAAGCATAATCAAAAATTTTAAACAATGTACTTATATCTGATCCAAGACATGTTATATGTATTTATGAAGATTTTCAACAACCCGCAAGAATCCCAACAATCTGCAACGTTCACGTACGACACCATCTGTATTAATTCAACAAAGTTGACGAACTTCAGCGTCTGTTGGGAGTCACGCGAACTTTTTGGATTTCCAACTTGCACCAAGTCCGTAATCAAATTGTCAAGCTTGCGAGTTACTTTAAGACGTGTAAAGATGTCGCGAGGCGTAGAAAGAGGTTTCAATTGCAAGCTACAGGAGTGAAGTAGTTAGCAAAGTAATACCTATGAGATACTTAAAATTAATCTGTAAAGTTTATCCGCTCACTAGAGCCTAAGGTATGCAACATGATGTTTTTCAGTTTCGTACTCAAACCCCTTATAGTTTCGCCATGACTGTCTATCCGTCTGTCTGTCTGTCCGCAGTATACTTCAGTTACTATTAGTACTAGAAAGCCGTTATTTCGCAATACATATTAACTGGAATTCAGTTTTAATTTATTAACCTTGATGAAGAATAGTACCTACAGAATATTTGCTGAAAATAACAATAAAGACTTCAACATCGGTGAACAGTCACATAATTTAAAAAAACCGTTAATATGTTCGTTGTGTAGATAATAATCATGCTCTTTTCAGTTTAAAGTATGTTTAGTTATAAATAAAATAAATTTAGATATTGGACAATATCACATACATTGCTCTGATAACTAGCTTAACTTAACACTTGTTTTACAGAAATCAGAAACAACGACGGTGCCGCAACACCCAGATCCGAGATGATATAGAAAAGTTATTTTTCTACATTGACCGACCAGAAATAGAACCAAGGACCTTAAAGATAGCGACACCAAGTACGGTATGCTCGCTTCTCGGAGGTCGGAGTTATGGAGTTAATAATAAGCATTCTTCATCCAAAGAGGCAATGCTTCCAGCTTTTTGGCCACAATCCCTAGTGGCAACGCCGAGCTGGGGCTTCTCTTTTATATTTTATAGTATCTCTTTACTTTATGTATATTTTTTATATGTAGATATTTAATAGTAGATTATACAACAAGGGGATAAAGCACTATGTTATGTCACGGGCGCGATTTTGAATCCTGAGCGTAACGAAGGACTTCAGATTTAACTCCCGAGCGTAGCGAGGGTGTTATGAGTTAATTCCTGAGCGAAGCGAGGGAATTAAGACTGAGTCCTGAGTGTAGTGAGGGATTCAAATGAATCAAATTCAGTACAACATAACAACCCGACTAAAGCCAAGGGCTAATAATTTGCTTTAAGTAAGGTTTGCATGATATTAAGGCATTGTCGAGCAGGTGGTGTGATTTTTTTTAAATATTATTTTGTAAATAGGTATTGTAAGATTGTAAATAATAAACAAAACAGTAGGTAACTAAGTATGCAGTCTAACAAATTTGATTTAGGTTGATGATATCGCAACGACCCATTTAAAAAATACATTGCAAAAACTACGTGGTCATTATTCACCCCTAAACATTGTTCCAACTCACACAACTGCTCTTACAAAAGCAGGTAATATTTTCAGCCCTTTATAGTTTAGAGCGCTTTCTTTGTGTACATGTGTTAGAAAGAGAGAGATGATATCCTATTGTTACCTACATTCAGGGTGGTCAGTTTACCCCAGGGTTTAACAGTTGTTGGCTGCGATTGCGCCTTTTCGTCGGTATACAGCACCTTGGCATTATTTAAACATATAGAAATGAACATAATTTGTTTGTTTGGAATCTTATCCATTGCGGTTAAAATCAGCGGATTTTCTATAAGGATCCTGCACAAGGAAGACAGCAAGACAAAACCAGAGACATCTTCAAGGGAATTGCATAGTGCTCGCCAAAACCGCGCAACTGATACAGGTTTCGTAATATGGCACGATACTCAAGCACAAGAATTAGTGACTGACGACATCAATGAAGCACAACAAGAGAAGAAAACCACAACAATAAGTTTGAGTGATCTTGTGGAGGCAGTGAAAACATTCTACGATAAATTCTGTCGGTTTGAATTAATAAAAGAATATTTTACCAACTCGCTACGCAGCACGCTCAATACAATTAAAGGAAAATCAAGAGAGGTAAAAGTCCGAAGTCCAGCTTTAAAACAATTTAATTGTAAAAATTCACTGTTTTTTGAAACCTGCTTGGATACTAAAGAGAAAGAAAATAAGCCAGGTCGTTCCGTGGAAATATATCAAGAATGTCTTTGATTTATTCAACAGGGCGAATAGTGCATTAAATTTACGGATATGGAACAGATTGACATTACTACTGTAAAATGTTTATTTAGTGCTGCTAACTGAAGTTAAAAAACAAGTGGAGTAAAAAAACTTTTTCTGTTGGTTTAAAGTGAACAAGTTTTAAGTTAATGGCAAATGTGATTATTATTGTCCTGATAGCATTGTTCAGTAAAAACAAAAATATTAATAATTATTAAAAAGACCTCTGCACTCGACTGTCCACAACGCATCGCATCTTATCTATCTTATCTCGCTAACTTCTTCCATTACTGCCACCATTGTGCCACCATTGTTAACAAAAAATGAACATCGTTTGTTTGTTTGGCATTTTATTAATTGCGACCAAAACCAGCGGATTTGCCGAAACGAGCCAGCGCAAAGGGGAGACTCAACAAAGGATACTTTTAAGGAAATTGCAGAGTTTCGAACGAAACGACCCGACGAACACAGAATCAGTAACATGGAACGAGATTCTAGCGGACGCATTGGTGACTAAACTACACATATTCCCCAATAACGTTGCTAAACCGAACAAGAATATCGCTAGAATATTCTTGAGTGAAATTTTGATGGTTTACAAAACACTCTACGACAAATACAATCCAAAACAACCAAGCGACGAAAATGTCATCAACATAATTGCATCGAAACCAAAAGAAGAGTTTGAAGTTATGCATCCAGAATACAAAAAGGAAAGCTGTGATAACTGTAATGATGATATAGCAGTTCTTCGGGTGGAAAAAGACGTAGAATGTGCTGAAGGATTTGTGCAAGACAAGGACGGAGACTGCGTCCCAGCGCCGTCTAAATTGATACTAGCTGTCCCTAATCAATGTCCAATCGGTTACAGAGCTGACAGGCTGGGTTTTTGTAGAATTTCTTTTTAGTGCAGTGAAAAAACAAACTATGTTTAAAGTGAAATGAGTAAATGAATGACTCTTAAAATCGTAAGTGATGTGTGATGTTTACTGTCTGTATATACGTATGTTTGAGCAAATAATAAGTCATGTATTCATTACTATATTTGGAAACTAAGGGCCACTTTCACCACTTGCTGATAAGTTCCGGATAACTTATCTGACACTTGTTTTGACAGATAACCCATACAATTAGCTGTCAAAAAAGTGCCAGATAGGTTATCTGGAACTTATCAGTAAGTGGTGAAACTGGCTCTAAGAGTTTTAACATTCTAGACTTTTGAAATGACTGATTTCATCGTAATCGATACATTTAATACTCGTGTCTAGTTTCGGAGGTTTAATTTTATTTTTTGTCAAGCTTAAACCACGCGATTTGATAAAATGTTTACAAACGGTATACGCAAAAAAAAACATAAGCTTAAGACCAAAATTAACCATTACTTATAAGTTTTTCAAGTTTATCTATGTAGTCATTGAGTGATGATCTTTGTGTGTGTGAGCAGTAACAATGCAGTATTATATTTAGTACATATTTCGATCAATAAAAGTTTTGCATCCTAAGATGTACTTTTTTTAATCCGTCACGTGCACGACTCTGGAACTTGCTTCCCTTAGATATTGAACATTCGGAATCAAAACTTTCTTTCAAAAATAAACTTAAAAAATATTTCAGTACATAGTTGCATATTTTTTCTTATTTTATTAATAGTATGTATGTTTATTATCATATTTATCCAAATATATGTGTATTTTATTAAATTTAATTTGCATTATCATTGTTTAGTACCAATTACAATTTATTTTGGACCTTTACCGCACCCATTACCTGCTTTCTGCATGACCCAAAGGTTGGCTGGTAGAGAATGCCCTTGGCGTTAAGTCCACCTGTTGTACATTTTAAGTTTGTGCAATAAAGTTTTTAAATAAATAAAATAAATAATGGCTATACTTTCTAAATTATGTTCTTTCTTATGATATCAATGATTAATCTGATTAAAAGCTATCGCCTATAACAGTAAAATTAGACTATAAAAAGCCGTGCTATAGGAATGGAAAACCCCTTTTTTTGATTAAGCCGATTGTTAGGGAAACCCTATTAAAAGGTTACCCAAAGATAGGATTACCCTATCGATAAGCTACTCCAGTGTTAGCCTTTCGTTACGAAAACCTTTTTGAATAAAGTTAACTGCTTTCAATGTGCTTACCGAATCAAATAGGGTATTGGTAATTCCAATATTTAAGCACTTACCAACTAAACGGGTTACCCTATTTTCTATGTCTTTTTCGCGCATTCTGGTGATTTGTATCTGTGTATTTAAGTTCGCCGTGGCGATAGCTACACACAATAAAAGGTTATACAATAATGAGTCAGATGGTATGCACGTAGAGGTTTAAAAATTGCTTGAGCGCTTTTAAAAACCTTTCATAGGGTAAGCGTCGATAGGGTTCTTAGATACGGTTAATGCTTACCAGAATTAACTGTATTCATTTGGTTAGGCTTTCGTTGGAGTAAGTCGACGATATGCTTACCGAATTGATAGGGTTTGTGGAAAAAAGTCTATGAAATACCCAATTAAAAACCCTTTTCAACCGACTTCAAAAAAGGAGGAGGTTCTCAATTCGTCAGTATCTTTTTTTTTTATTGGTAAGCGGTTCCGGTCCTTAGAAGAGAGCACAGGCGTATGATATTTGTTTCCTTTTTTTTACATACTGAGTGCAGTGAAACGTTAAGGGTCGATTCTTTGGCTTAAATACAACAACTGTTTCTAGGACCAACATCAAAATGTAAAAAAAACACTTCTCCATACAAATTGTTGTCAGCTACTCGGCGTTTTAGTATGAGGAGTTGAATCTTTTTGTGATAGAAAATATTCAATAATAAATTGTTTTCATAATTACACCAATTATCCAGCTCCAAACTTGTTTTAAGGTGACTAGATAACGGATAAACATACTTTTACAAACCATGACTTAGCTACAAACTCTCGTGCTCATCATACAAACAATTGCCCCTTGCAGGATTCGAACCCGAAACCGTTGGCTTAGTAGTCCGGAGCGCAAACCACTACACCAGACGGTCGTCTGGGTCTGGGTCGTATAATCAACCTTTATTTTCCACTGCACCTTTCTGTTACACCCCGTATAAAAGCATCTCGTAAATGATTGTTTTAACTGAGTTTCAAGCTACGAGCTTGCTGCATAAAATTAAAGTTGAAAACACGTGCTCTAACCAAAACTATCCGGCTGCAGTTAGTCAAAAAACGCGTGAGCTCGGCGCTCATTAAAAGTTACCAACTTGCGACTAATTACGATACGACGGACGTCTGCAATTAGTTGGAACTTCACTGTTTTATAGTTTTTTTTTAAAACAGCAAAATAACGATGCATGCTGCGAAGAAAACTTTATGTGCACGAACGGTGGAAATGTCATGAACATTAAAGTGTATATCTGTCGCAGAACCCATGAAAGGTGGCGTAAACGGGTTCTCGATTGGAGGCCACGTCTTGGCATACGTAGAGTAAGACGCCCCCCAGCTCAATGGACCGACGACCTTAGGAAGATGGCTGGCAGTGGATGGATGAAAAAAGTGGGAGTTCGTGTTCTTTGACGCTCTTTGGGAGTGGCTAACGTCCAGCAGTGTGAGTACGTGTTTGTAGTATACTGCCGTCATAAGGAGAAAAGACGTAATGACATTACAAAAATTTTATTATAAAAATACTGATGAGTTGCGTTTGTTTTCACTGAATCCGAATATGAACGTAACTCAATTCGTAAAAAAGTGGCAGAAACGTCTTTTTTCGTATGATGGCAATATAGTAAATGTCCTTTTTATTGCGTTGAGTTTGAAGTTAGTTTTTTTCACCGTTAAGGAACCTACGGACCTTGATACTCTTTGAATGCATGGTGTTTGAAAGAATAGGAAAACCTCGTATCAGCTGCTGTTGTACAATAACTTTTACTCTAAGAACAACAAGACAACGTCAGTACTATTATTTATTCTGTGTTAAGGCGAGTCTGCCCCTAAATTAATAATAATAAACTAGGCAGGTGACCGGTAGTCTCCATCAATAGCCCAGAACCTAGTCCCTCCACCTTCCTTCAATAGACCTAACTAATTTGTCTTCAGCTTCAATAGTTCCTGTACATACCAAATCAGTGCCTGTACACATGCTGGGTATAATCTCTGATTACATCCAATGATGTAGACAGAGATTGGATCCATCAGTATAACACTTTCAGGTTTGATTATTTGCGCTTCAAACGGCCTCTACGTGTTGGATCAGTATCCCCACGCAAGCCTTATAAAGGACCGGGTCACTTTTGGCCCGTGAACTCCTAGAGCGTACAAATAGTGATAATAATAAATGGTTTTCACAATCACACCAATTTTCCAGCCCCAAACTAAGCAAAGCTTGTACTATGGCGACTAGATAACGGATAAACATACGTCAATACTTTTATAAACATCCATGACTTAGGTACAAATGCTCGTGCTCATCACCACACACACAACACGCGTCAAGACGCTAATTAGACGACCGTCTGGAGTAGTGGTCCGCACTCCGGACTACTAAGCCAGCGGTTGCGATTGCGGTTCAACCCCGCAAGAGGCAAATGTTTGTGTGATGAGCACGAGCATTAGTACCTTAGTTATGGACGTTAGAAAAAGTATTTATGTACGTTTATCCGTTATCTAGTCGCCATAGTATAAGCTTTGCTTAGTTTAGGGCTAGATAATTAGTATGATTGTAAAAACAATTTCCATATTGTCTCGGGTCTGGGTGTTATGGTACCGTCGTTATTACTGATTTCTGTAACACAAGTACTTTAGCTACTTATCATAGGATCCGAGCGATGTATGTGATGTTGTCCAATATTTATTTATTGATTTATCGAGCTGATCTAAATCGAAATATAGCAGGAAATATCAGGATATAGGATGTAAAAATTTCGAGTTTGGTTATTTGAAAAGTTTTTCAAAGAATACAAAAAAGCGTATTTGAGGTTTATTAAAATATCAACTTTTCAGGTACACTAAAAACAAGTTGTTTTTTCTTTCTTGTATCTTGTCGATTCTTTGACCAAGCAATACGAAGCAATCGCACCTTATTTACAAAAGTGATTCAATATTGCGGCAACCTATTCGGCGGCCCCTTTGATCTTGGCGCCTGTATCCGGCGCAGGACGCGTGAAATTGACTGGCGATTGTCTGCTTGTAAAAAGAACCGTTTGTGGAACAGATTGGCATTACTTCCTGTAAACGACTTGATTCTGTCTAATCTGTGACATTTATGTGATTTGGTGTTTGAAGCCGGAAGTAGGACTGTAGAAAGCGGATTTTATAATCTGTAAACTTTCGCGATTAGACCTTCATTCGCTAAGTAATTTGTAAAATTGAAATAATGAAAAAATGCGTGATACTCTCATCGAGGGTCCAACTAACTGTTAGTATGGAGCACCTGAAAAAAAACGAATTTGCTGCTACTCGTTGTACTCAGGGTGTCCCGTCCTGTAACATGGATAACCTTGTGACCACATATTCTATCATCATCATCATCATCATCATCATTTCAGCCATGGACGTCCACTGCTGAACACAGGCCTTCCCCAATGACTTTTATCGGGGGGGATTGCCAATACTCGCCCTGCTTGGCAGGCGGGTTGGCGAGCGCAGTTTTTTTTTCAGTTTTGTTTATAACATTTTGCACATTATTTGCTGCCCGTCTCGTGCTACAGGAATTAGTCGCCGCTTACGACACGCCTCCTGTTGGCGGATATACATATTCAATACAACATAGTAACTTTTGATTAAAACTTTTAAAAAATGCATTATTTTATACCAATTTTATCGGCTGTTTTAATATTTTTGTATGAGAAGTCCATAAATTTTCATAAGTCATTAAACAAAAACTGTTTACCATGATGTAAACAATGTGTGTGTTTAACCCCCTGGGGTTAAGGTCGAAAACGAGGGTGTACTTGCTTATAAATAAAAGCCAAACTCAGTACACGACGGGTTTATTACTTCACTACAATCAGTAATAGAATAGGTAATCATTACACCGAAAATTAGTCGTATAGGGTTGTGGCCAAAAACTTACATTGCGCGATGTAACAAAGGACCACGCCATCTATCGCCAGTTTTGCAAACTAAATTAACTTAGAATCTACATGACTATTCTTACATGTGTTTTCAATTCGAGATGGTTCCGTTTTGACCACGGAACCCTAAAAATCGATTTATAAATATACCAGACCCGGGAATCGAAAGCGATCATCAAAGCGTCACTACTCCAATTGAGCCGTTCAATCACGGATGCACTAAAATTTTTATTCTAAACTTGCTATAATCTTGTGAGTAATTACTAGCAGCCTTACGGAAACAATGTATTTGTTGCACCTAAGTTTAACAGCGTAGTTAAGTCTAACAGTTATGGGGAGTAATATCGACTAAATGTGCGCCACTCGTACTATGTAGGTTACGACCGACTGGTGTAGTAGTTCGCGCTCCGGACTACAAAGCGTCAGGCTTTGTAGTCCGGAGCTAGGAGGACTACAAAGCCTGACGGTTGCGGGTTCGAATCCCGCAAGGGGCAAATGTTTGCGTGATGAGCCCGAGCATTTGTGTCTAAGTCATGGATGTTTATAAACGTAGGTATTTAAGAATGTTTATCCGTTATCTCAGTCACTATAGTACAAGCCATAGACTTTAATCCAATAAAAAAGAACCATCGAATTCAGTTTACATTTGCCGAAAATATCGGATAGGATTGGAAGATATAGGGAACTTATTAACCACGGGTATCAGATGAGACTTCAACTACAGAGCTGCCATTGCTTTCCACTAATAAACTTCTAAGATTTGAGAGTTTTGTGATGAATAAGTATAAAGTATACAAAAAGTTTAATTTTCGTCAAAGGTTAAGTACCTACATAACTTTAATGTCATTATAAACACTCAAATTATTGAAAACAACTTACTGCCCACGCCGAACTTCAAAAAATAATAACAGTCTACATTTAAAAGCTAAGAGCTTTTACAGTCAGAGCACTAATGTTTCATACCATTATAAGATGACCTTCCATTGCACAGGCAACATTAAAATTATAAGATTAAACGAACTTACCTTAAGTGAAGTTCAATCTTAATTATACGCAGCTGATTGTTTGAGATATATTTACGAGTAGTACCGATGTTCTACAACAGCGTCGGGTCACAAATGTTTTAAAGCTGTAAAAGAAAAAACATTTATCCCTGCAAATGGCAACATTTGTTGGTAATGTCATTACGTTTAAAGACAGCCTTATGAGCAACCCTGTAATATACTGGGATAATACAAAGTATTAGTGGGTGGGTTTTTGGGACTGTCATATCTCAAACAATCAGCTGCGTATAATTAAGATTGAACTTCACTTAAGGTAAGTTCGTTTAATCTTATAATTATACTTGCTGATTGTTTGAGATATATTTACGAGTAGATGTTTGAAGTTCGGTTGCGAATAAGTTGCTTATTAGTTTAGAAAATGCAAAAAACATTTTGAAAACTAAGTACAATCCGGAGACGTTTGATGGCAAATCAAAACAAAAAAGGTACTTATATTTAATCATATCTTTTATGTTTAGTGCTAAGGTTGAGTAACTAATGAATTCACGTAGAATGTCTGAAATTCTGAATGCGTCAAGAGTAAAATTACGTTCCATTTAGGTCTCACATAATATATTGCACAAGCCAGGCCACAAAATAATAACTAGTCTATTACGATAGTGTTACATCACACTTTTTTTTTTTTTTTTTTGTAAATATATTTTTATTTTATTATCTGATTATAACAACAATGTCCATTGTTAGCCAATTCCATAATTGAGTGATTAAACATCGAAAACAATTGTTCCTGAAGACCGGTTGTAAGACAAATATGTTGTTATAAGTACTGTAAATACTTATTTCAATAAAGTGTTCTAACAAAAAGAAAACAAATAAAAAGATTAAAATGAATATAACTAAAGGAGAGTATCTTATAAAAAAAAAAAAAATGCAGGTGCGCAATCATAATATCTTAGCGTATGATTACAATTAATATTTTTACTAAAGGTGGCAATAATGATTAAAAATATTTATACTTTAAATGATAAAAGTCTTTGACTGCCACAAACTAGACACAATAGAAAATCTATTGTTTGCGGCTCCGCGTAGCGCTCAACGTGTTAACAATCAATTATTATATTCTTTTATTTTTTATCTCAGCTAAGGCCGGTAATCTATAGAATCAGTACGGGAAATTCCAAGTAACTGACCTATGTAATTAAGTTGGCATATTTGTTATTGTTGAGGGTTCATCCTGTAAAGTTTTTTTTTTTTTTTTTTTTAAATTGGGTAAAAACATCAATCGTTATGCATTGTGCAACTTTTAATCTAGTCACTTAATGAATGGGTGACCGTGGTCAAACAACTTCAAGTTTAATCAATTTAGTCACTTATTGGATCAACCTCAGGTTTGGTCACTAAATGGATGGGTGACCGGGTTTCTAGAAACCTCAATTTTTGTCACAAATGTACGGATGACCATAGTTAAGATACATCCTTATTGCTACCGAATGTTAATATTATGGAAATAATATTGCATAATTTGGTTGAAAATATCGATTGAATTCAATACGGTAGCTTATGCTTTATATTTAGCAAGATAGAGCGTATAATCGGATCATAAAACCAAATATTTTATCAGTTGATAATATTGTAAACTAACAGAAAAAAATTTTCTTTAACAGATTCAGTTATAGCTTTATTTGAATGCAGCAATGTAGGCATAATTTTCATAAATGTAACATTAAGTTATAATGTGAAAGAATGTGTTAATTTTTAAAAATTTTTTTTTTTTTATTTTTTTTTTTTTTTTTTTTTTTTTTTTTTTTTTTTTTTTTTTTTTTTGCTATGGTAGACAATATTATTGAATACGATAAATGTATTTATCAGTTCGACTTATCTGTTATAACTATATTGCCCATCTCTTATTTTTATTGACAGTTATTGGGCAGTCAACGGGTTAAGTGTTTACCAACAGGGAATGGTTCTATCTGAGACATGTTTCTACATGTACAGGTTAATTATGGTATCTACTAAAATGTCTGGTTACTAGGCTTTGTTTTTGGAATTTACTTCCATATTTTTTATTTATACCTAATTGATTTAAATTAAGTTTTCTACATGAATTAATTATTTGAAGTACAATTATTCTTAATGTATTATTTTCCATCACACATTATTGTCAAGATTGTCATCTTTAGTAATTAGTAATTACAAGAATACTTTGTTCAGAAATTTAGTTTCAATATGTCATATTTAAGGAAATTCAAGCCCTGGCATTATGTAATTTTTATCAGGACAACAGGTATTAGACTGTTCCTGTTTTAGTGACTTAAATGAAATAAAAGTAATCTCTAAGATTATATTTAAGGTGATATACCAATAAGTACATATGTAGGGGTACCTACTATGTTCTTATTGTGAATTTATCTATTCCTAATTTTGAGAAATGTCTGCCTTAATGGTAATTTAAAAGGGATATTTCAATTTTAAGAAATTGAATAGGTATAATGATTTTGTTAGATTATGATCAGAACTTTTAAGTGATTGGAAGCAGTTCCTTAGCATGTGATCATGTGATGGGATCTTAGCATGTGATGGGTCACAGCGTTATTTTATTTTATTATCATAAATATATAAAAAACAAAAGATCTATTGAAATTACTAAATTAGTATTAGGTAAATGATCATCACATAGCCTTTATGTTTATTCAGCGGTTACAGAAGTCTACCTTAATAAGGTTTTATTACATAAATTTTTTATAGTCCTCAATTAATCATAACAAGATATTCAGAAGAAGGTCAGCCAAAGAAAAGATGGTTCCACACATATAGCTTGGGCTCGACTGGAAAAAGACTCAGCACAAAAGGCTTAATAAATAATAAATAAATAGTTATATACATATTACTAATCTTACAGACTTTTGTCCATCTTATACTTATTTCATATCGTTATGATGGAGGACTGAACAATCAAGCGTTCCCAATAGTTTTAAAATGTATCTTATTTTGAATAATGGTACTTATGTAAGTACATATTTATAAATAGGTATTCTTAGTACATTACATTGTTTACCACAATGAAGTAAAGGAAAGGAATCTGGAATATCTAGGTTATTATTTAATTAAATAATGTAAGCCTAATATTTTAAGGGTTTTTATGGTACTTCCATAACACCTTTACTTTTCAATTTGTTTGTGGCATTAACTTTGGATTAGGGTTAATAAATTTTAACCTTAAGGATTTCTATGCAAAAATTCTTTGACATGAAGTATACGCTGATAAGATGGCATCTGATTTGTCACAAGCTGGATTTTATAAACGTTGTCTTGTCAAAATCCTTGTTTCACTGCAATTTTGCAGGACTATTTATTTCTTCCAAGAATTGCATAAGTGCAATAATACCTTTAAATACTAATTAATTAGTAAAAGATTGGGTTAGTTATATAATTTCTTGATAAATTATTCAGTAGTGCAACTTCATTATCTGACTATGGTAAAAACCAAGAAAGGGTTATTTTGGAGTTTTGAACCAAACAATGGATTCATTAGCGCAATGGCTAAGACTTTATAATAGAGATTTGTGATTAATAAGATGGCCAGTAAAGTAATCCAAAGCTTTGATAAGTAAGTATCTGTATCTCTATTGTAACCTTCTTTCTTGAGGTAAAGGTCTTTTCACAATAATTCCGGTTTGAATTTTCTATCTCCATCCAATTCCTTCCGCTTCCAACCGGCCAATCTGGAAGTCAATGGTCAAGGCCTATGTTCAGCAGTGGACGTCCTATGGCTGAAATGATGATGATGATCCAATTCCTTAGGAACTGGTTAAAACCATCTTTGTTTATTTGTAATAGTATTTATCAGATATTAGCACTATTGTCTGACAATAATAATATTATAGTGTTGTGTTGATTTTGTACAATTGGTTTTACAATTTTATATAGTATTGTTTCATACTGTCATCACATCAGCTTACAGTGCAAGATTTCAAATAATTTGTTTGATTTTTCATTTGTTATATATGTAATATAACACTAATTGCATAGCAATAGGTTAGTTAATATAACAAGTGAGCCTGCTTGTTTGTCCATAATTTCTTTTTATTCTCTTAGTATATTAGCGCTTGTTTAATTATGAGTGAGCCTGCCCATTTCTATATACTGTCTATTTGCTTAGTAACAGTAGGACTTGGTGTTTAAAAATGAGTGATCCTGCTCATTTGTCCATACTTTGTTGTCTCATGATAGTAGCGCTAGTTGATTGAAATTGAGTGAGTATGCTTGTCTGTCCATACTATTCTATCCACTTGGTGGTAGCGTTAGACATCTAATATTTTTGTGTACTTGTTCAAATTTAATTTTCATGGTATTGCAACATATACTGTCATACTGTCTTCCCGCTTTGTGAAAGCGCTTAATGTCAGGTCATTAGTGCACCGGCTCAATTTTTAGTTTTCCTGGTATTGCAACATACTGTCTATCCGCACTGTGATAGCGCTAGATGGCAATTAATTGGTGCACTGGATCAATTTCCATTTTCATGGTATAGCAACATACTGTCTATCCGATAAGTGATAGAGCTAGATGTCAAATAATGGGTGCATTGGCTCAATTTTCATGGTATTGTCTATTGCCCATTATGTATATACTACCCAGGCGTTTGAAGTTTATTTCAGTAGGTAATTTGTAAAGTTTTCTCAACACCCAGCCATTGCGTTTCCACTTCAATTTCATTGATATAGACTGAAGCCTGAGGAGGCTGCTTCAATATTTGAGTTTCCATACTTGTGTCATGGTTTCTTCATCTTGCTGTTTTCTAAATTTCTTAAGTTTTCCTTATTTTCATAAATTGTATTACTAGGTATCTTCAGTTTTGGGGCGAACTGGAGCTTAAACTTGATAGCTCTGTATTTCATTCTCAACTTCTATTAAGTTTTTTAGAAGAAAAAGTAACAAGATTATAATTTAAAAATGACTTTTAGGTTAGATTCTATCAATCAATTATACGTTAGGTACCTAAGTAATTCCTCCATAGGAGAATATCTATAATTCACAAAAGGAAGTAAAGTATTTGAATGTACATACCTGTAACTGGAACTAATGAATATATAAGTTGATTCCATTAATATAGCGTTAAAAAACAAACCATAACCGCGCCTGATTATGGCGCTCATCCCTTGTTGATTTTTGGCTGAAATTCACTATAAACCTTATTGTAAACACAATCCACATAGAGAACTGTATAATAGCATTCTAAACACTAACTTTTAAGCTACAAATAGAGTAAATAATAGTTATTTTACACATTTTATTGCAAGGACTACGTGCCCGCGCTGTCACAAACAATCGTAATGACATTACCAACAAATGTTGCCATTTGCAGGGATAAATGTTTTTTCTTTTACAGCTTTAAAACATTTGTGACCCGACGCTGTTGTAGAACATCGGTACTACTCGTAAATATATCTCAAACAATCAGCAAGTATAATGTGTTTATTAATAGACTACTGCTTAGGACTTTAGGTGTTTGTATGCTGTGACATCCGTTAGCCTATGGCGTCTCTCTATTATCTATGCGTCTTTGAACGTGAGCTTGTAGAATATGGTTGTTGTTGTGGCATGTGTGGAATGGAACGCAAGTTATGTGAAAGAGATGGAAGACGGAGTGAGCGAGAGGAGAGACGAATGCGGATTTGAATGTGATGACGGACGTTTTTCGATTGTTTTTACGAAGGTTCAGGAGAAAGTCAGAAATGTTCTTGGTGTGCTTCTGCACAGCTTGAATAAACTAAGTATCGTTGAAAACCAGCATTTCCTTAATCCCTACAAATTTCGTAAATTAAATTTTAGCGGATGGTTAAATACAACCAATCTTTGGTTTATTTTTATAATATATCACCAAAACGGACATTGTAACGTGTCCGCGGACTAGTAAGTAAACTGATAAATGTTAGGTAGGTCGGTAAGAATATTTATTTGAACTTGACAATAGGAATTTTGAATTTGAATTTGAATAGGCAAATAGCCTCATGATATTCTAGACCTAGGATTTAATGTACACTTGTGTAAGTAATGTTAAGTTTAAATCAATATCAAACCCGGTATACCGTAGTTGAAACTGACTCGAATTCTGAACAGTACAATACAGGTAGTATGACTAAAACATTTGTTCTGCAAATAAATGATTTGATAATACAACACCGTTTTATAACAAAACACTAAGTTTTGAAACTACGAGCTAGTTTACATTTGAGGACTATTAGTACTCCCCTTAACTTATAAAGCTTCCCTCTCACAGGGAACGCCTAGACAATTTTAAATTAAATAGTTTGCGAGAGCGCAGGCAGTTATTAAATCAAATGTTTCTATATAAGGTCATTAACAGCGCAGTTGATTGTCGCGAGATATTACAGTCTATTAAGTTGAATGTTCCTTATAAGTTACCGCGTCGCAGCAGATACGTTCCTTTTTCAACAAATTTGTCCAAAAGCAACCTTGGTCACCATGCCACCATGAATGGACTCCAAAGACAATACAATAAACTCAGCAGAGAATGTGACATCGACATCTTTGCTGACTCCATGGGAAAGTTTAAGAGGAGGGTTTTGTTATCCTTATCTATTTAGCCAATGTCTAATTTTGTTGAGTTGTATGTTATTGATAAATTGTTTATTTTCAACTACAATAGTAATAGCTAATATAGCAACAATATAATTAAGGTCACTTATGTAACTAAAAAATGATGTAGTCCATTATTGCATGCCGTGGCAACCTGTTATTAAGACAGCACTTAGTCTATAGCCAATATTTGCATGTCTTACCAATTTGCTTGTAATTGTGCTTGTCTTGTTGGTTGTCCTAATAAAATAAGCTTCCGAGCGGTATCATGAGACCGCGTGACAGTAAAATTTCTATTGTCTCGTTTTCCAGGGTTGACGGGTAAATCTAAATCGATTACTGTTTAGTAATAGTCGACATCCCTACTCATACCTAAATGATTCATGTTTTATACCATCCCACGCTCGCACTAATCCCGATAATAGTTCTTGAACTCAAAGTTCCGTACACACCTTCCGATTAGTCGGATGGTAAGGAGTCGGTCGGACAGTCCACAGGCAAATATAAAGTGAAGAGGCCTGACATAGCTCAAAGGATTAGCAAGCTGAAGTGGCAGTGGGCGGGGCACATAGTCCGTAGAACTGATTGCCGATGGGGCAGAAAGGTTCGAGAATGGAGGCTACGTACCGGCAAGCGCAGCCTAGGACGCGTTCACAAGGTGGACAGACAACCTGGCAAAGATCGCAGGAAGACGCTGGATGAAGGCCGCTTTCAACCGGCCAATCTGGAAGTCAATGGGGGAAGCCTATGTTTAGCAGATGATGTCCTATGGCTGAAATGATGATGATGATGAAAAGGCCTGTGGTGTTTGTATATTGAAACGACTGAAATATTAAAGCGATGATTTTAGAACTACGTTTTTATGATGTCCACCTACTATGATAGAAAGACCAAACCACAGTACAGTCAGGTGAACACCCAAAAACACACACATCATTCAACCGATTGTAAACTTTAAGGTTAACTTATAAAGATCAATATCAGTTAAAAAAAATTGCGTCTTAGGTTCATGATCTGTTGACTATACAATACAAACACCTTTTTTTACATAACTTTAACCAACCGTAATCCGATGTCTTATCGTAAAAGAATGTGTATGTTGTAAGCAAAAATCTATCGAAGAAGTTACTAAAAATGATCAATGAAAAATCGCAACAATCGCGTCTAGTAATAAGACCGCCTAAATTATGCCCCATATGTGTTTTGTTCTGTACACTGTTTGTTTTTTTTTGGTGTGCAATAAAGAGTATTTATCTATCTGTCTTTCTGATAATAAGTTTTAATAAATCCGTAATTTTTATGATGTATCAGTTTCGACCGTGGTCGGAAGGTATGAGTCCCACCGCTAATGTAAGTTACACAATATCTACGAGACGATTTGCCGTACATTAGCAAACGTCCAAAGTTGTGGTCGTAATAATCTTCAATCATTCGATTACTAAATGACATGCGTTCGTATCCGACTCTAGAGTTTATGCTCGTATAAATACATACACATTGACTGATACATTGCGATTTTTCAAAATAAACATCTAAGACCGGATTCGACCAAGCTGGTGTAAGTTTTAACTTGAGAGTATACCACTGCTTAATCTAGAGTAAGCTGATTTTTCATTCTACCAACCACTAATCTTGTCACCTCAAAACTGACAAGTTGTCAATATCTAGCATTGTCACTCTATTATCCTATAAAATTGAAATGTTGTGGCATTTTAAGTCAACCTAAAAGAAATGGATTACATGGATTTTAGTAGGTTTATCAATTCGTTGATCATTCACTCTTGAACTATAGAATAACACTACCGAGTATACTGTATTGCTCGAAAAACGTAATCGAAGTTATCTAAGATTAAATTTAAGGAGTAAAATTATACCCGTAATAGTTATTCTGGTATACCTTTGTGTTTGGTCGAATCGGCCCTAAGAGTATAAACTACTCTTAAGTTACATAAATCAGTTCACATAGTTGTCAAAAGATTTTACTAGGTATTTATTTGGAAAGTTTTTTTTTTTTCTAAAAATGTGTGGTACACAGGGTTTGACGGGGAAGTTATCAAGCAGAAAGAGGATGAGTTTGCCTATTACTAGAAATTGCAGTTTGAAAAAATTTAACCAACATTATATCTGGGAAAATCGCAATTCGAATCCCACCAGATGCGATAAAAAAAAATTAAGTAAAAATATTTTCCCAGATACAATAAACTAGCATTATTGTGAATGAAAAATAAAAAAGTTGAAACAAATATTACTACAAAAATGCCAAAGACATATTTAGAAAACACTAGAGAAGTTCTGTTTGAGGGCTTTGAGGCTTATATTAGGTCCAACAGTGGACTGAGATAGGCTGACATGATGATGAAATTTTTCCTAATATAGATGACTTAATATCGCTACCTTTGTATTTTCCTCGAATATCAATGATAAACTGTTAGCTGAACTAAACAGCAAAAGTAAAATGGCATGCATGTCGAAATATACGAAGAAAAATGATTTAAATTGAAACTAGAATAGTTTTACTTATAATACAATCTCTTGGAAAGAGGTAGCCAATAAGTCCTCAGGGCTTATGTAAAATCATCCGCAAGTTGTCGCTGACGCGGCGCTGGCAACTTGCAAGACTGATGGCATGCCACATCTGCACATATAACTTACTTTCGTAATGATATGGGTATACTATTTATTTATTTTCATTTAAAACAAACTAAGCGTAGTGATGTAGTGATTAAATTTGATCGCAAAGCGTCCCGTGTTCGATTCCCGGTTCGAGGCCAGCAGGTAATTCAGAAAACGAACAATGTTCCAAATTAAACTAGAATAGTTTTACGAGTATAATGCAATCTCCTGGAAAGAAGTAGCCAATAAGTTTCTAAAATCTTCCGCGAGTTGTCGATGACGCGGCGCTGGGAACTTGCAAGACTGATGGCATGCCACATCTACACATGGAACCCACTTTCGTAATTCAGATATGGTTTAACTATTGATTTATTTTTATTCAAAACAAACTAAGGTAAAGTGACACTTAAAAGTAGCATGAGAACTATTCTTGAGAACTTAACAAAAGGGGATGATGATCTCAAAAATGATGATATTAGAGATGCTGGGGACGCATCTGACAAAATTCATTGTCCATTAACTCGTAAGGATGAACGACAATTAGTGTTGTGTTAAAACCAAAATTGAATTACTTTTTTATGAGCTGCCAAAACGCTACATCCCTATAGATTTTGTCACTATAACATAGATTTGACGTCACTGGTATGCTTTTGATAGCTTTTGATTCATACAAAGAAATGACCGAAACTTTTTTCATGGTAGGTACTTCGAATTGATAAATAACTAAAGCATTTCCATTCTATTTTCTAGTTACCTAGTGCCATACAGCAATTGTGTGGTGCATAAGTGTAACTAAATATATTGGTCGGAGAAGGGAAATCCGGTTCGATATTTTTAGCCAAATTCACTTTCAAGCGGGGGTTGGGGTAATGTTGGTCAAAATCATTAGACTTGATAGTATGACAATCACGGTGTACGTAACGTTGAATAAAGTTCAATTCACTATTCAAACGTAGGCTTCATCGGAGGAGTCAGTTTCTAAACGTGTTTACAGTTCGACCGCTGCTCCAAGACTGCACTCGTCCCGGCCGGTCATAGACTCTGTCCAGCGTCGCCAGGTAGCGCTGTCGTCCTACTACACATGTAATAAAAATAATAATAAACAATAAACAAGCTCAGGTTAGTAACACCATTTTTATAGCAAGAACGGCTGGACCGTGTGATCTTTGATTTGTTGGAATTGTCTCCGCCCCCGAAAAAAAAAAAATGTATGGAACTGTTTTTTAATGAAATCTGAGTACGAAGTTTGCCGAAACAGCTAGTTTATAGTAAAAATAAATTATATTAAATTATATTAACCGTCTTACCAACTATTGAGACCCAAACTAAACAGTGTTTATACAACGGTGACTAGATAGATGACAGAAATACTGAGTTACAATTCTCATATCGTGTTTATCACCAAAAACTTGCCTTTTAAGGGATCCGAACCCGTGACCAGACCGCCTAGCTTTTAGTCGGGAGTGCGAACTACTAACCCAAAGAAAAAAAAGACTTACCAATTTTTTTTTTCGAATTGAGTTTTTTCATATTCGGAGTCAGCGAAAAAAGGCGCATGTACCAGTATTTTTTTAATTTGTTTTTTGTAATTTCACATACGTCTTCTCCTTATGACCTTGTACAAATACAATACAAGGTGTCATTCGCACTTTAGAATGCACAGTCTACAACTAATAGTACTACCAACATTCCCGAGTCCTCTTCGAAATCAGCGAAGTTGCTACAAACTTATACGAACACAGGTGCTAATTATGACTTCGCTAACGACCACCGCAAATAGAACCACCCCTCCCCCCATACTCCTTAACTTCACCCAGAAATTTCAGGAGTACACCGTTAGATTTCCCAGGTCAAGTTATGATGGCCAAGGTGGAATGTAGCAAGTGCTATCGACTACGTGAAAATTAATGCCATTGCGCAATGAGACCAATTATTAGCATGGTTGGCTAAGTATCGATGGTCTGTATCGATATACCTACGTGATACAAAATAGGCAATGATATCACACTGTAACGTTCAGCACAATTTATGACATACGTGGAGTAGTATTGCTTCATCGTCATCATCTTTTCAGCCATAGGACGTCCACTGTTGAACAAAGGCCACCCCTAGTGGCTTCCAGGTTGGCCGGTTGGAAGCGGCCTGCATCCAATGGCTCCTACAACCTTTAACAGATTGTCGTTTGCTATAATATCAGTGATAAATGGCATACACAATAAAATAACAATAGGTGCGATTCTCTGCAGCCATACTCTAATCCTTATTTTAAGTTCACCGATCTCGTTTTCTAGGTTAAGGAAAGAAGGGAGAAATAAAAATGTTGAAGTTATTACACTAAGATTAAGTCATTAAGTCCACCTGTTGTACATTTTAAGTTTGTGCAATAAAGTTTTTAAATAAATAAATAAGAAACTCAATCAGTCAGTTTTCATCTATGTAACATTTTCGAAAGATTAAATTATTAGAATCAGGCGTTACTTTGCAGAAAACTATCATAACTAAATAATTATGTTGTTAAGCGAGAAATGTTTTTATAGTGTGAATGAATTTATTAATTGTAAAATGTGAATTTAATTCATTGGTATGCGAGTATAATAATTATTGATTTATTTTATTGTGTAATGTATTTTTTAACTGTATTTTTATTTATATAACTAGCTGTTCCGGCAAACTTCGTACCGCCTTTTTATTCGTTTTTTTTATCATGCTTAAGGCGAGTAGTGCCCTTAAATTAGCGACTTGACGAATGTTATAATAGTACGAATATAGCGAAATATACGAAAACTCACTAAAATACGGTTCATAACAGCGCGCATTGAAACGTGGCTTTTACGACAATCGCTATACATCTTTAGGTTGCGAAAATTTAGAAAATTAATACATTTCGCATGGACGCCATTGTTCCTATGCGCAGTTTGTAACTATTATGTTGGTGTATCAATCGACGTATAAACGAGTTAAACCAGTTAAGCGGTTTAAAAGAAAAAGAAGAATTAGCATCTTTTTTGCTTGATTTTTCAATGATTTCAATATTTTTTTTTCCTGAAGTATAAGTACTAGAAACAAATGATATGCTCAGAATGTTGTGTAGGTTTTAAATTTTTTTTAAAATATTTTTCTGACAAACTGGGATTAAGTAGAAGGCTTTTGACACCACATGCTAGTTTACATTTGGCGATTACACGGGCTATAGATGCTTAGAAAGAAACTAGCTCCTTTCCAAATAAAAGATATCACTATAAACAAGTTATAAACTGGGAATCGCTAAGTGTTATGCTGAGAATCCGAAGTCCTGGAGTATGCAATTCAGTCTTATTTATTAAAATGGTTGCTAATGCTATGTTGAAACGTGCTTTTTAGAAACGTGTAGGCACTACTTACACGTAAGAACTATCCAATTTTATAAAAGAAGGACTACAGAGAGAGGAAACACCATTGTAGTAACGAAAATGTTTTTAATTAAAATTGAGAAAACAATAACCTACATAAGCATAATGTGGAGAGGACATTACTGATGATGATAGGTACAACTGATGTTTTTAGGGTTCCGTAGCCAAATGGGAAAAAAAGGAACCCTTATGGATTCGTCATGTCTGTCTGTCTGTCTGTCCGTCTGTCCGTCCGTCCGTATGTCACAGCCACTTTTTTCCGAAACTATAAGAACTATACTGTTGAAACTTGGTAAGTAGATGCATTCTACGCAAAGTGGACGCTTCCAAAGTGGTAAAATGTGTAACTGTAACTTCTAAAATAAGAGAATGATAAATCTAAAAAAAATATATAATGTGTATTACCATAAAAACTACCAGCGAAAATTGGTTTGAACGAGACCAAGTAATTAGTTTTTTTTTAATACGTCATAAATCGTAAACTGCAATTTAACTTTCGTAATGTTATGGATTTCATTTTGCAATAAAAATACCATAACTATGACTCGATTGTCGTGATGGGTGAACTTTTAGTCATAACGGTACCTACAGGTTTGGTACACCTACACCTCGGTGCGCGAGTCCGACTCGCACTTGGCCGGTTTTTTTATATCGATATTCGATAGTTATTAAAGTGGGCAACTCTACCGTGGGCTGCTGCGTACTCCGTGTGGCAGTCCCAAATTGTGCTGTGATTAAGAGCTCGTTGAAAGTTCTCAGAGTTATGATTAATTTTGTTGGATGTTGCCGCGAAATTGTTTTATTGGATCGTGTGACAATATTGTGCGATAACGGAAATTGGTTGGAGTTTAATAAGATCATAAATTTCACTCGTAAATTTTACATTTAATACAACTTAAATGAAAATTTGCAATTTGATTTTTGACTCTACGTCTACAGTTAAGGCGATAAAATAACAAACTACTTTATTGCTCACAATACTCATATATCAAATGTGTACTTAATGACCTCTTGTGACATTCTCTACTAAATTATTACTTTACCACTTTACATTTTTGAAATATGTAAATTTGACAAAAATAATCCAGCACTCTTCCTTAAGGCTTGTGATGTCTATTATCGAAACACAAGGCATCCAGACAGACTTGACTTAGAATTTGTACCCAGAACTGCATTGTATAAGAAAAACTTTATAAATTTGTGTGTAAAAGTGTATAATAATATACCACATATAAAAACATTAAGATCCCATTTATTTAAAACTAAATTGCATGCATGGCTTTTAGATAAGAATTTTTATAGCATATTAGAGTTGTTAATAATGAAGTGAAAGAATTTAATTTTAATTTAAATATATATATTTTACATGCCATACATATTTAATTGTTAATATCTCGATGTACCGTGTTTCTAAGTAAACAAATGAATTTGAATTTGAATTTGGTCACCTTGGGCACTTGCCCAGGGCCCCGCGATCGATGGGGCTCCCAGGTTCTATTTATATAGTTCAATAGTATCAATCTCACAGAGGCCCCATTATCCTATGCGCCCAGGGTGTCCAAAGTTTAAAGATGTCCCTGATGACAGCAGAGCTGGCTGTGTGTGTGTATTGCAACAAAAGCATAACAAGACGAAAATTAGAGGAAAAAAAATTACGCAACTTTTGACTCAACAAATGATACGATCATAGTTTTAAGTCTTAAAATCTATATCATCTTGTAACATTATGGTGTGCAAATGAATAAATTATTACTAAATGTAACGAATTTTGATACTCACAACCTCACTCAGACTCCTTTAAGGTGCTTACCATTAATCTATACTTACGAAAGGCAAAAAGAAAAGTCTCACAGTACAAGTATAGAAGAGAAAATAAAAAAGTTGTACTCATATTTAAAAAAAAGGTGGTGCCTAAGTCTGACTCGCACTTGGCCGATATTGTTTACCAGTAAACAATAAAACTTGTAAAAAAAACAAATCTCGCAACTCAGTTCTACCGTAAAAAGTTGTGAGATCCATGTAATAGCAAGTCGGTTAATTTAATCAATCCCCACTTAAGGGGCCTTCTGTCTTAAGTTATTATTACGTAATGAGCTAACCTAACAATATCTTATAGTGACCATATCAATACTAAAAATCTTTAATGTTTTAAATAAATAGATTGACTTGGCCATCGCACTAAACAATCAAATTTAATATAATATGTATGTATCTCACATTGTGTTTTCATGCGATGTCCAAGTCAATTTATTTATTTTTGATGATAATTGTAAAGATGAGTCTGCTTGAGGTTATATTTACGAGCAGATATTCATGAAAAATAATTTGTGTGTTATCTAGGAAATCTTACAAATAATATAAATGTGAAAGTTTAGATCGACGGATGTTCACTTTCACTGACCAAACTGTATGGACCTTGTCTGAAATAAATAAAGTGATTGATTGATTACTCAATCACGCCAAAACGACGATACGGATCTAATTAAAATTTGGCACAGAAATAGATTATAACCTGGAATATCAGATGGGTTACTTTTTATCCCGGAAGAATGTACAGTTCCTGGGGGGTGCAAGATAACTCTCATTATAAGTGGCGCTTCTTACCGTTAGATGTCGCTGTTCAGTTAGCAAAAATGTTATATTAAAAATAATTGAGTAACACTAGCTGTTGTCCGCGACTTCGTTTGGTGGTCTTAAGTTTAGAATAACTATGGTTTTACAAAGCCCACGCAAACGAAGTCGTAAAAGCCTAGCTATTCCAGCTATTGCAACCTACTAAGACTTCAATTGAGCAGAAAAGCCCGCTTTAGCTTACTCTACTTGCCCACGAAAGAAATAATATTTTTAACCTACATTTAAGCCGTTACTGCGTGCCCAAGTTTCTGCAAAGTTACCCAAATAAGCAAGTCCATAAGCAACACAACTTACGACCATTGGAAGTGCCAAAATACACCGCTGAAGCTCCAATAACCGTATAGATGCTGTATAGACGTGCTGCACTCAACTGCTATCCGGCTTGTATCGCGCGGATTTGTGACGTCATTGCCGACTTGGCTCGGCAAAACCCGTTTATGATACACTATATGCCCGGGAAAAGGAACAAACTTTGCAAAATTTCTCTAGTCCAGAAAACGTATTTTTGCAATTACAATTTGATTAGATAGATAGATAGATAAACACTTTATTGCACAATAACATTAAAGATTATTACAAACAAGATACAGATATGTCATGATCTTTTCCAGACAACCTTAGGGCAGAGAAAATTAAGTTGTAATACCTACAAAATCCCAAAAATCGAATTACTACGAAATTGTAACTATACGAAACTGGTAGAGAATGCTTCTTGGCATTAAGTCCGCCATTTGTACAATTATTTTTAAATGTGCAATAAAGTTTAAATAAATAAATAAATTGAAAACAATTTTTCCGATTACCTATGCGAATTAGAATTCGAATGCTTCAGAAATACGTCTTTTGATGGTTTTAGTTCAATTAAAGGGTGGGTATAGATCTGACGAACGGCCGCGAATGCGCGGCTCACGAGTTATCTGTGACAGTTCGCAGTACAATGCAAGTATCGAGCACGCAAGGTGCGCGAATTGAGCGAATTGCGAGTATAGGACGCGCAATTTGCGTATTTGTACGTACCCTAAGAGCAGACCAGTCATTTCTTCGTTGCTATACTTAATGGATAAATAAAAAAATAATGGATGGTTGTAGATAAGGCTGATGACCATGATGATGACATACTTATAAAGTTTCAATTCGATATGAAAGTACCGGCAAGCGCAGCGTAGGACGTTTACCCACAAGGTGGACAGTCGACCTGGTAATGGTTGCAGGAAACCGCTGGATGCAGGCCGCTTCCAACCGGCCAATCTGGAAGTCATTGGGGTAGGCCTATGTTCAGCAGTGGACGTCCTATGGCTGAAATGATGATGATGGACCATTAGAAGTAGACTTCAAAGACTTAATTACATAAGTCAGACTACAAAAATAAACCACGATTCCAATCTATGAAAAATACGAATTCTTACTATTCGCCGTTTTTCCTTATCGAAGCACACAGCGCTTATAAAATTACATTAAAGATTTATTTGAACCATTTACTTCCTACTGTAATAACGATTGCTTCAGACGTACATGGCAGAATTTAAATCTTCATAGAGATATCAAATTTATTCTCATTCTTCAAAATAATTACGTTAAAGGTGAGTAACGTTACCCGCGCCCCGAACAAAGGTAATACTTGAAATTCAATCAAATCAAGTACTTGGCTCGTCATACCGGGTTGGAACTAAAAATCTCAATCGTTATCCCGCTCAGAATAACGGATGATGACGGACTCCTGCCAAATCCGGATCGCACTGGTTATTTGGCGCGCCTCCAAAATAATTACTTACGCAAACCAGCTGATTGGATGATGCCGGGAGGTACGCGACTGTTCGTTAAATGGCCTTAAAATTAAGGTAGAATTAATACGGTGTTGTTATATGAACAATTCTTGATAATCGTTGGGGAAGAAAGGTTCTCGAAGTGCGACCGCGAACTGGAAGACGCAGCGTAGGCAGGCCTCGGGAACCCGGTGAACTGATGACTTATGGTTGCAGAAAGCCGCTGGATGAAAACAGCCTAGAGCCGCTCGCTGTGGCGTTCGATAATCCACATGGGGCACACTAAAAGTTTTGCACTTCTAGCTAATCGGAACTATTTGAATTTCGAATGTTATATTTTTTTAAACGTTGCAACCTTTTTAGTAAATAAAAAAAAACAATTGGCGTGAAATGATTTGTCAATTGTTTTTTTATCATACATCAAAGTTCTACGTACGCAACTACGTGGAATTAAGTCGAAAAGATTTTAGAGCGATGATTTTTTATGATTTTAAAAGTTCTCTCTCTCTCTGCAAGACTGTGCTGCTCGTCTTCAAAATGCTTTTGGGAGAGAAGCACCTTGTTTGAGCACCGTGAGGCGATAGCTTGCTGAATTTGAAAGAGTTCGAGTTTCTTTACATGTCAATTTCGTGAAGGGCGGCCTTCAACTGCCGTCAACGAAAATAATGTGGGTACTGTTAAGCGGCTAATTAAAGAAAACCCGCGGACTACCTATGACACAATTCGAGGACTATTGGGGATTGCTATGAGCCAAATTCAGAAAATTTTACACGAAGAATTGAAAGTTCGGAAACTTTGCTGTCGTTGGATCCCTCATGAACTGACAGCGGAGCAGAAGCGGGCTCGCGTGGAATGGCGCTCACAGATGCTACTGAAGTACGAGCACGGACATTCCAATGCTGTTTATGACATTGTCACAGAAGACGAAACGTGGATTAATTGTTTTGAACCCGAAAAAAAACAGCAATCTTGTGAATGGGTGTTTGAAAATGAGAACAAGCCAACAAAAGTGAGGCAGGCGAGAAACGTTGGTAAAAAAATTCTCACGTTTTTTTTTAGCTACGGGTCCAATCTGTAAAATTCCACTTGAAGATCAAAAGAATGTTAATGCCGAGTGGTATTCTACCATTTGTTTACCCAGGGTGTTAGAAAAAGTTCGCGAAAGACGACCCAAAAGCCGCGTTCTCCTACATCATGACAACGCTTCTTCACACACGGCCATCAAAACAAAGTCATTTTTAGCTTCCGAAAAAGTACAACTCGTAACCCATCCTGCGCATAGCCCGACCTAGCACCCTGTAATTTCTGTATTTTCCCCAAAATCAAAGATTTGATGAGAGGTTTTACTTTTACCAACTCCGAAGAGGCAGTGATAGCGTTCAATCAGCACGTAGAAAACATGCCTTCAGATCTGTGGTCCTCGTGTTTTAAAAAATGGTTCGATCACATGAAAAAATGTTTAAAATGTCAAGGAGAGTATTTCGAAAAGCAATAAACATAATATTTTGGTTATAACATGTTGTTTTTTTAAGTTTCGCAAAACTTATAGTGTGACTTACGCATACCCCTATATATATTAGGCCAACAGTGGACTTCTAAAGGCTGATAATGATGAGGAAAGCAGCCAACTTAACAACCTAGCTGAAAATATTCAAATATCTTATCTTCTCGCACTTAAAATAAGATGGTCAACCTCTATTCTTGTAACCAAACTTTTGTTACGGCTTTTAAAGATTTTCATTTTCATTTTCATCTTAATTAAGGTTGATCAAGTGCTGTGCTTTGAGCTTGTGATTTCCGTGAACATTCCGTGAAATATTTGCTTTATGGTGAAGGGCGAACGGTATTCTAATCTAGAAGTGTCATTGATTGGTCGGTTCCAGAAGAAACATTGCGTTGCGACATATTTGAATGTGACACGACACTCACACATCATCTGAAATTTTTCGATTTAGGCTAAAGATCCCGCTAGTGTTTCTTTAAGGTTTATTCAGGAATCCCTCGCCCCCCAACCCGTATCTCCAGAGAATAATGGCTGCAAAACTTATTGCGACGCCCTTTTTTAAACTTTTGTTTATTGAATTTCATTGAACTATAAAAAATATTTACGCAGTAGTTTATTGCATATCGTCTGCGTATGCATAGCTGAGTTCAGTAAAAAATAGTTTACTTAGATTACATGGGCAGCATGGCAAAAAAAAACGACTTGTCTGACAAAACTAAAACTCCCGAACCTCTGACACATTCGAGGGATAAAGTACACACAACAACACTTTTAAATAAAATCTACCACTTTTCACTTATCACCCTGTATATGGGAATGACAATTAACTACCGGAATTTGCAAAATAAACAAGGTTACATGCTAATTATGAAAAACTGCATCAGAGGCGATAACTGTAATCCAATGATGCGGGAGCTAATGCATTTTGGTTGCGCGCATAAAAATAATTGCATTGGTTGACCGAAACGATTCGATTACTCGATGATGCTCGGCTGTTATTAGATCAAGTATACTTTGTTACACGTGATGTTAGGTAGCTCGTCAACCCACCACCACAAACGTTTTTACCGTCCGTTTACGTTTTACGTTTTCTCAATTGATATTAGTCTGTACATGTCGGACTTAAAGTCGAAAATCGGTTAAATGACCTTTAACTGTTTGGGTAGGTTGACCTGACTGACCTACGTTAATTTAATTTGTGAATTCTACGCCAGTACTATTTTGTTTATTTTATATGAAACCGACTAAACAGTACTCATTAGTTACAATTTTATTTTATTAGGTTTACATGTTCCATATTTGGCCTTGCTCAACTTTACAAAGATTTACCGAACCTCTTTTTAGAATCATCCGTCTTCATTACTTAGTGAAAACATTTCTATAATTTCGCGATAATTGGTTTAACTGCCGATTGTTGGTTTTATCGTCAAGGTATCAAGAGGATACAGGTTCAAACTGAATTAGATTTAATTGGACCAATTTCAGTAAAACACTTTAAAACCAAGAGTAGTTAGATGTCCTAGTAAAAAGTTAAATGCACACACAAAATATATTTAAACTACGCGTTGAAATGAAAACCTACTTCTTGTGGGTTACCTACTTGCAAAAGCACGTTTATAGTTAGCGGTTAGATACCTTAAGTTTGTTGTAAGTTTGCCTGCAGGTTTGGTGTCTTGCATACTTGATTCTAATTCTACCATCATAATAAGTGAGTGAAAATGTAAAACAACTTCTACAATGAGACCTAAAATCTTATTGAAATATAAACCTCTGTAGAAAAATACTGCAGTATCAATTTTTTATGAAACATATGCACGCAAACGGAGCTATTTGAATACTTACACGATTTCTTTACATGCACTAAAATACAATAAAGTCTTGTATTAACCATCATAAAGCAACCCTAAGGCCCAACCTTAAACAGTACTCAAGCAGTGTAGTTTTAACTCTACAGGGTTAAATTGCAAAGGGGTGCCAAATCTTTAGGAGTGGCTGAGAATCAGTAACTTTATCGAACTATGCAAAATTTAAGGTCTTATGTGTACTAACCACAATATGAATCTGTAAAGTTGTACGAATTAAACAATTATTAATTTATTTTTTAGTTAAAAAACAAAAAAAATATTACAACTTTAATTAAACCTATACGCTGTTAAAACTCATTTAACTTATTTATGAAAAAAATGCACCGTATGTGCACTGGTTAAGGTCCTTGTTGGCTCGCCGTACCTACGCCTCTGATGAATGACCGCGCGGGTTTCGTAGTCTCTCTATTGACTTTATTTTCGGATATTGTTAAGTAGTAAATTTTTTTTCGTAACATACGATTATCCTAATTTTAGCACCAGACTTGACGACCTTAATATGTTGTAATTTTAAGATATTGCAGTATGGCATTGCAAAAGCATTCAATTCATTCAAGACGAAGAAGAGGTCTGCCTTATAAAAATATGGCAGACCTCTTCTTCGTCCTTTAACGGTTTTTCAGATTCTAAGGATCGGCTCGATGATCAGCTTCATTAACTTTTAGAACTTTTTTTTTATAACCGCCTATTAAAAGCCATTATCTAGATCCCATACACCCTTAGTACAATACGCTACGGAAGACCGCGTCCATCTCAAGTAATCTCAACATAATCGGCTTATCGCCCCCAAGAACAACAGTTTAAACGGCCCGATTAGGTAACATATTTATATTCTGGCACACAAATGACACAATCCTTTGTTCGCTGCCAAACCGTCTCGGCCCACGGTCAATTTAGGATCCAATTACGTCCAGCTTAGTGGGAAAAAATCCAGGGTAATCCCGGTCTTAAGAAGCGACGCGAGGCAAAAGGGAATGGAGTTTTTTTTTCTTCATCCTTCTCGCTACAACTTATATAGTGTTTGGATGCATCACAAACACCATTACACACTATTGCAGAAAGATTAAAGTTCAGAATTTAGAAACTTTTTAATAAGATTCTTTCCCGCTTTTATTTGTCGCCTACAGCAAAGCCTGGATCAAAGTAACAAGAAAATGCCTCTTCACATAAAACCTTAATATCTTTGACGATCTCCGTAGTCGAGAGGCGAGCATACCGGACTTGGTGTCAATGTAAAAAATACCTTTTTTTTCTATATTAGCTCGGGTCTGGGGTGTTGTGGTACCGTCGTTGTTTCTGATTTCTATTACACAAGTTCTTTGGCTACTTACCATAGGATAAGAGCAATGTATGTGATGTTGTCCAATATATTTTTCTCTTACATCTTTATAGCTTGTCCATTGTCATTGTTACAAGAGGTTTAAAACTTTGTATCTTTCCCGCTTTAGTTCATCCCTCTCCCTTTCATCATCTGGGATTGCATTCCTATCGGCTTGCACCAGAACACAGCTGCACGTAATCTAGAAAATATCGTAAAGCGGTTTACAATTTTATATCCTTACGCCTTCAGTTTATCCCTAGCACTCGCGTGCATCCTTTGGGATCGCGTCCTGGCCAGCCCGCATCACAACACAACTGCACTAAACTCGAAAGCAACAAAAGGAGATTTAAAACTATGTATCCTTCCCGCTTCAGTTCATCGCATCATCTTCCGAAAACGCGTCCAGCCAGGTTCGCATCAAAACATAATTGCACGCAAACCAAACAGTTACGTATAAAGGTTTAAAACTTTGTACCCTTTCTGCTTCAGAGCATTCTTCGCGTTCGTCCTTTAGAATCAAATGCACATAATTTTGAAAGTAACGTAAAGAAGTATAAAAGTTTGTATTCTTCCCGCTTCAGACCATTCATCGCCCCCGCGTACATTCTCTAGGATCGCGTCTAGGCCGGCCCGCATCACAACAACTAGACGACTACACGTTAACTCAAAAGTAACTTATAAAGGTTTAAAATTAGTGGCTCTAGTCTAGTTTCATTCCCACTTCATTTAACCCCTCGCCCCGCATGCATCCTCAGTGATCGGGCAGCAGGCTGGGGCTCGCATTACAAGACAACTGCACGTAATCTTGAAGGCACCGCAAGGGGTTTTACATGTTTGTATCCTTCCCGCTTCAGTTCATCGCTCGCCCCCGCGTGCATCCTCCGGGATCGCGTCCAGGCCGGCCCGCATCACAACACAATTGCGCGCGATTACGGATTAAAAGCCTCCGCTTTCATCAGGAGCTATTGATTGCTTTGTTCCGATTCAATTCTTCATTCGTGTTGTTTAGGCGGGCGATCTTTTTTGGGGAAAATTCGGGGTCTTCTCGCTGACTTTGTGATTTAAAGGTAATTCTTTCGTGCTAATGTTACTAATTTTACAATTTATTGAGGCATATTTTTGTTGTTAAAGTAGATCACAGGTTTTAAACCAGTGCCAGCACACTTATACTCGAGCTAATTTGGAAAAGATCGTTTTTTGATTGACCCGAACCGGGAATTCAACCGAGTATTTGCGTTCAAGGAGAATTACCACGCCACTACAAAAATCGGGTTTTCATAATAATAAACTATAACATATACTTTGTTTGGTCCCATACAGTTAACCGTATTCGTTACACCGATAATACCGATTTAGTAAAACCATAGTGTAAAACTACCGTTGTATTTATACGAAATCTCCGAATCCTGAATAGTAGAAGCTAAATGCTACTTAAAAACGATGGATATAATTTGAATACGAGAGCTATCCACACATTGTTTGATAGTAGGTAATATTGAAGGAAAGAAATAATTCAAACGGGATTAAAACGGGAGTTTCCCAAATATAGTGCTAGTATAGCCATCACAGAAAAGCTCTGTCTAATTGCGTTGGGCCGGTGCCAGACAACTCGCGGCCCGCTTGCGAAGTTCATTACTGTCATAGAAATATCTGACCAACTGTATAGATTGCTATTGATTAACTGCTTACAAGGCTACAGACCAATGGGGCAGAAATGTTTGGAGGCCACGTACCGGCAAGCGCAGCGTAGGACGTCCACACACGAGGTGGACAGACGACCTGGTAAAGGTTGCAGGAAACCGCTGGATGTAGGTCGCTTCCAACCGGCCAATCTGGAATACACTGGGGGAGGCCTATGTTCAGCAGCCGACGTCCTGTGGCTGAAATGATGATGATGAAGGCTACAGAACTGTGACAGCCTTTTTGATGATTGGAACGCATGCTAACAGGTCGGAATCACACGTACACTTAGGGATCCCCAAATCCCAAACCACTTAACTCAACATTACGGTGCCTTTTACTGCGCGTGTTACGACATGAATTTGATGGGTTTTTGATAGATTTCGCAATTATATACCTACTATCGCTAAAGTTTGAATGAATGGATGTTTGTTACGCAATCACGTCAGAACGGCTGAACGGATGTAGATGAACTTTAGCACGGAAATAGATTATAGCCTGGAATAGCAGATAGAATACTTTTTATCCCAGAAAATATGGTTTCCGAGGGATGCAAGATAGCTGACATTATAGATAGCGCTTTTTACCGTTATAGTCGCTATTCAGTTGGTAAACATTTTTGATTGTGTAAAAAATGGTCTTTACTTTAGACTAGCTATGGTTTTGTAAAGACCACGTGAACAAAGTCGCGGGAAACAGCTAGTTTTAAATAAAACATCCTTTAAACGTTTTTTTCATGGCAAACTGTATAAAACATAATAAACTGTGTGTAAGTGTATTAGTCACAAAATATTTTTGCTAAGTAATACAGGAATCACATGATTTTCACTTTAAATGGCGGCCACCATTGCTGAAAAAAAGTAAAGACGCCTGTAATAAAAATTCATACTGCGTCATTATTTCTCCAAAGACTTGGTTGTTATTCCCATCAATCATTCAACCACTTACACCACTGCGTCAGAGCCTGACCCGACGATCTCTCTCGAAGATGGAGATGAGAAGTAATCAACGCGGAAAGTTGACAGGCGCCACTCAACCGAGCAGTTTAAAAAGCCATTCTTTAGAAACAAGATCATTAACAGCACAGTTGATATGTACTGCAGTAGGTCTGAGTACAGCTCCGAGCCGTGACTGAGGCAGTCAAGTATGAGATTGTAGTGTTGACGCGCCTCATATTACTACGTAGTATACGACTATAAGGCTTAGTATATAAGATAAATGTAAAGTTAAATTAAATCTTTAATATATCATCGGTCGACCCTAAACATCTTTAATTTGTGGTCCTTGACTCCAACATAGCAAACTGTTTAGTGTTCACATATTGTGGCTAGTTATAGGTACCTTCAATATGTTTACGAGCAGAAATGCCTAAGTATACCATAGTTTATTTTGATTTTTAGAATCTGTCTAAGGCCTTAATATTTTATTTATTTATTTTATTTTATTTATTTTAGGAAGATTTACAGTTTCAATAATTCAGTAAACTAGTACAATATACTGTGGTTCAATACTAATTACAAATCTCCACATATGAGTAACCAGACAGGTAAGGATAAGTCTAAGTGAGGCAACTAAGAAATAAACAACATTAACTTAGTAATAATAATAAATGTAACAGGCTATCGTCAAAGTTCGAGAATCTCAAAATATGTACTTGTCATTTGTCGCTTTATCGGGGCAATGCTAACCTAGTTATAATATAAATATTAATTAAATAATAATAATTAATAATAATTTAGTTATAATTGTTAACCTTTAGAATATTACAATCTAGCCTAAATAGACTGATGAATAATTTAAATTTGACTTAATAGTTGATATATTATAGCTAAGAACGTGTCCATTAACACTTTTCTTATTGTCACTAATAATATTAAGGGGAAGACACATTGTTCACAAGTCTGAAAAAATCATGAGAGCTACGTATCACAGTTTTGACAGTTAATAACTGTCAAAACTGTGATACGTTGTTGTTACATAAATAGGAAATATAAAACCAATAGTTTTCCCATTGCTAACGTACAATATAGGTAGATTAGGATACCATCTAGTGAAATAAAGGCCACATTTTATCGATTGCATTTGATTGCCGGCTTCTCTGAGTTTGAATCAAACTCAAGCAGGTAAAGGTAGAATTAATTTGATTATCGATATCGTCATGACGTCAGTCCACTGCTGGACACAGGCCTCTGCCCATGCATACTGAGCCTGATCTGCTGCTACTCTTTTCCATCGTATGCCATGCATTTGCATCACCGCTGTCGGGAAGCATTCTACGCTACGTTTGCCAAGTCTTGGTATCCGCTCAAGGACACGTCTCCTCGATAGCATTGCCTAGAAGTAAACATCTTGTGTAAACATGGGCATTTCTTTATTGTTAGTTAGGTCCACTTGAGCATCTCAGAATTAGCGAAATTATTCCCAAACCATCCACAAACACGGTAACATCATTGTATTATTATTGCTGTCAGTATGGTGTTGACAGAGACATTGCAGAGACAATGCATTAAATTCACTATGCCCAATGTGAGGCAGGTCAGTACGCATATTAATATGTCAGATGATCATATAGATGCAGTCGACTCTACAACTTTTTTGGGAATTACATAAGACTCCCGGCTGCAATGGGGGGTCCCCATATAATTGCCTTGTCAGGAAGGCTCAGATCAGCGGTTTATGCTGTGAGGAAAATAAGGCTTTTAACTGATGTCGAAACGGCAAGACTACTTTAGTTATTTTTATAGTTTGTTGTCATATGGTTTACTGCTACGGGGTTCTGCTGCTGACATTGAATCAATTTTTGTGTTGCAGAAAGGAGCCGTACGCACCATATACTGTCTTGGACCTCGTGACTCACTGAGGAAGATATTTAAAGATTTATTATATTAACAGTAGCATCTCAATACATTTTTGAAAATATTATATACGTTCGAAAAAATCTTAGTTTGTTTAGCCTAAAAAGTGATTTCATCAATATAATACTCGAAATAAAAATAAACTTGCCGTTCCGAGTTTCAGACTACACAAAGTTGGTGATTCATTCTTGGGAAAATGTATTAAATTTTTCAATAAAGTATCACAGACTCTTGTCGAATTACCTGTACATGAATTCAAAATTAACATTTAAAAAATCCTTATGAAAAAAGGATATTATAAAATAGACTATTAATTAAACGACAAGAGTGCACAGACTTAACCTGCATAGCTCGCACTTACTACATAAATCTTGTAACAGTATTTCCTGTAAAAAAGGCTGACAAAGGTAACTGAGTTTGTTGCTCCGTTTCTTCTCATCACCAGCCAATATGTAGTCCCGAAGCGGTGGTAGGACTAATCTATATTTTGGGACGTGTATAAGTGCCCGGAAGAGTGCCTATGTATATACATTAGTATTATTGAGCATTATTGAGTATTACAGATAGATTATGTCAATCAATTAATTCAGTGGTGCGCAAGTGGGCCTTAGTTGACTAAAATAGTACTAAAGAAATGAAATGTAGGTAGGTAGTACATTTAAAACACTTGGGAGTAAAGTGATGCTACTGCACCATCTGTATTTGTGCTACAAAACCATCTCTTTAGAAACATTACATCTATCTCACCATTCTCAACTCTAATACATAATTCATCTTGCTCTTGTATGACGTGTAAAACCTGACGACATTGTTTTATTCGCGACAGTTTAAATTGGATCGCGACGTCGCGCGACAACGCGTCGGCGGGCGACGTTGCGTGACGTGACAAACTGTTATGTTTGTAATTGCAACTACGATTGTGATATTTTACAATTAGATCTCTGGCTTTGTGTTAACTTAATTAATGTAGAAATGGTTTGGATCAAGAGAAGATAAGGTAACATTATTTATTCCTACGAGAAAATGTGTATTAGATAATTAAGGAGATGTATGTACTTTATCTAATGTGTTTGTGGCTAAAGTGCGACAGCGCTTTGGTAGTGATTACCAAAGTTAAGCCACCTACGCCGCGGTTGTGAGTGGATGGGTGACCATTCCGACCATATTTAGTGACATTCATCACAAGCATCTCCGTGCTTTGGAAGGCACGTTAAAAGTTTCTTCTGGCTAATATCGCTTGATATTAGCCTTTTAGCCTAGTCAGAGGCCTCAGGGCGGCTTAATAACATCTGACAGTAAGGTTAAGTCACTGGCCTTACAACGCCCCTCCTCCAATCACATGCCACGTGCGAAGTTTTTTAATATATTTTATTTCCATACGAAACTTAATTATTGTGCTACTGTTTAGCGAAATAGAACAGGATATCCAATTTCTTTTTTCCCATAGCATTTATATGCATAATGTTGGCGCATACGTATTTATTTTTAGGGTATGTTCCTAACACCTTGTAAACGTACGTTTACCAACAAAGTATACGTCACGCACGCGTGCTTATGAACTGCACACTACTGCACAGCCGGGTGCACAACACAAGCAGGCAACAAGCATGTTTATCCGTTATCTAGTCGCCACAGTACGAGCTTTGCTTAGTTTGGGGATAGATAATTGCTATGATTGATGGAAGAATTTATTTATTTATTTTTTTCAGCTTATTCATATAGGATTTTCTGCGCAACTTTC
Organism: Anania hortulata; assembly: GCA_963576865.1. Lineage (NCBI taxonomy): Eukaryota > Metazoa > Arthropoda > Insecta > Lepidoptera > Crambidae > Anania > Anania hortulata. The sequence goes on along the minus strand of OY756399.1, from coordinate 2,233,119 downwards.
TTTTTTTTCCGTGACCCATTTACAAAGTATAAGGTTTTTTTTAAAAAAAACGATGGATGAAATCGTTAAAGTCGCTCTCAAGTTAAGTCGTTACAAAGGAAAATACCTATTCGCTATGTGCAAAGTGGGTGGTGGGGGCCGTCAAATCGATCGCAGCACGCAAAGTGGCAGAAATGTGAAAAAACTCTGCTGGACTGTCAGTGTCAAATTGCTATATAATTCCATACTAACGTTATTAAGTATTTTAAGTAAAAACGTTAAAATTTGCGATATAGGTCACAGTACGTGTTGTTTTATAAAGTGTAGAAACAATGGGAAAGACAGTTCTTGCATGTTTTATTCGTTTCCAATATCAAGATGGAAATTGGAGCAAAGACCTAAATGCATAACTGTTGTGAAGAGAAAAAAGTTTGTAGGGAGTTTGTGTCACAGACGTTTGTCTTATGATCACAGCTCTTATTGAGTAGCTTTGTCCGTTGGCTCTAAGCTCTTCAACGTCTCTCACATGCTGTGCTAATCATTTTTTTCCCCTTTTTGCAGTTTAAGGTTGGAAAGTTATATCATGTTGTATTGCTCCAAATCCCGTACGTATTACAACATTCATATTTAGTTCCAGTAAGAAAATCACTTATTATAATATGCACAAACTTTTAAGATATTTTCATCTAATTTGGAAGAAAAACAATCCGAAAAACATTCTCAAACCCATAATTTGAAAGATCTTATGTCCACAATAATTTTGGTCACTAGGGGCGCTGTCATCGCGCACACAGCGAATACCATTTTTATAAAGATAACTGTTCCAAATCCTGCCTGGACTCACAGGAGTCCCACGCTAACAAATTTCCTTTTAACAGATTCCAATAATTTTAGACAATTCGTGCAGTAGACACTAAACTGCCTAATGTTAGTGCTCGGCACTTGGTCCACTCGTTTGCGTTCAGTTAATTAGCCATTACCGGCAATTAGCGGTAGAATGTATCGCTTTGGAGCTTCGTGCTGCCGTTATAACGCTATTGGACAACTTTGGGTACTTCCTTATGCATTATTACAAAGAAGAACCTAAAAAGGTAGTAACAAATATTGTTTTGTATTAACTGCTGCTCTCTGTGCTAACTTCCCATTCTTTATTAATGTGGTCTACCTGGATGTGGTCTCGAGGATGTCGGTTTTTTACCGTTAAGAAAACCTAAATTGTACAACATATTTTTTTTATTAAAATTTGACGTCTGGTCTAATGGTTTACGCTCCAGAATACAAAGCCAGCGGTTGCGGGTTCGAATCCCGCAAGGGGAAAATGTTTATGTGATGAGCACGAGCATTTGTAAGTCATGGACGTTTATAAACGTATTTAAGTATGTTTATCCGTTATCTAGTCGCCATAGTACAAGCTTTGCTTAGTTTAGGGCTAGATAATTGGTGTGATTGTGAAAACAATTTATTTATAATCAGTCCAAGTGGCATGCATTGCATGCATACTCTCAATGCATGCCCCTGAGCCCGCTTCTCGACATTTTTTGAAATGGTTCTAGAATGGAGGCCACGTACCGGCAAACGCACCATAGGTTTACCTACAAGGTGGACAGAAGACCTGGTAAAGGTTGCAGGAAGCCGATGGATGCAGGCCACTTCCAACCGGCCAATTCGGAAGTCATTGGGGGAGGCCTATGTTCAGCAGAGGACGTCCTATGGCTTAAATGATGATGACACATCAAAATTGAGTCTCGCAGTAAGAAAAGTATATCTCTGTATTACGAGGTACCAAACAACAGTTTCAATAAATAAATACGAAAAAGTTATTTTTAAATAGATCCGATGAGAATCGAACCTAAGAGCCTTGCACTTAGGGCGGTTCATTGCAGCACCCCACTAATAGGGTCGTAGAGTATGTTTTCATAAACAAATTTACAAGACATATAAAAACCTCGTTGCTGATTATTACTTATCTTTTGAAAAAATATATTTCTAGATAAAATCTGATTACCAAACTTACATGATTTTTCCAGAAAAAATACAGCCAATATGTTTACTAAGAAGGTTGGATCTACTAAGTACCTACTTATTAGGAAATAGGAGAAATCATTAAGAACGCAACAACATATATTTTCCATACATAAACACTCATAAATAAGCAACATTTAGACTTAACAGACCAACATCCCCCATAAAAAGAGATAAAACTTTCTAATACCCAAGATGTACGTCTTATAGCCCTCTTTTCCATCGAGATAAATGCTCGGAATTTCGCTTGTAAATGTACACATTCCACTTCATTAATCCAATGTCGATTTCTGCAATATTTCTAGGCTTTATAAGAGCAAACGACATGTTTACTTACCCATTAGCGCTCTTGAGGATCAAACCGCCCGTATCACGTCAACTTCCGCAATCATTTTAGCTTTGACAAACACATAACTCCTTTTAGTTGGCAACTGTACTTAACCTCAGGGTTGAGTATACTGGAGGCATGGTAATGGCGATTAGCGATTTAGTCGCTTGTCAGGAGCCTGCAGCAATTCACAACACCATCTTCCTCTTAGTGTACGCTTTCTTACGCTTGATTATGATCCTAGATGTGGCAAGCCTAGTTATTACATTTAAAGCTATTACCATCAGACCTTTCTGTTTCATCATCATCATTTCATAAGGGATATAGATCTCCCCTGTAGAACGCCTCAACGTGACTCTGGGCGGTTGACATCAAGCGGCTTTTTGCAACCTTGACTGGGTTGTTAATCTTCTGGGTGGAGGCTCCCACAAAGAAGATTGACAACCCAACAATAGCGTTTTCCACCAAACAATAGCATTTTTTTTACAATAATTGACATATACAGTTCTAAAACTTTGCCATCAATTACATTACCAACATTTAAATCCAAATGTAATTTTAGAAAAAAGGGGAATCAAAAAACAAAAAGCGTTCAATCGAAATCAGCGTTCAGTCGTGCAAGACTAAATCGCTGATCACCGAAGTATCCAGTGTGCAATGACTCAAAAGAGTTTGGTTGTAAGGATGACAAAAATATGAGGAAACTTGGGCAATACCGTCTATATTGGTGCCCTCGGCTTTTTATTCCGTAGCCCACTTTCAATTGCTCTCCTGAAATAAATAACTTCGTTATTAAGAACTGTTTTATGGGTCACGACTTTTGCCGAACTGTGTTTAAAAGGGTATGTAATTATAACATGCATCTTGATAACAAAACTCACGAAACAGCAAAGAAACATTTTTAAAAGAAATCCAACTTTAAAAACTTACTAAAAACCCATTTATGTTTGAGTTTTAAGCTTATTCAATTAGTCTTATTATAATAGTTAGGGCCAATATTTTCAATATCATCAATTTATTAAAAATTACCAGGGGATTAAAGTAACGCCTACATCAAGAATTCATCGTGTATTATCCTAACATTTATCATCATCATCATCATCATCATCATCTAACAGCCATAGGAAGTCGACTGCTGAACATAGGCCTCCCCCAATGACCTATCATCCGGGGATTGCCAATACTCGCCACGCTTAGCAGGCGGGTTGGCGAGCGCAGTTTTTAATAAGATTTCGCACGCAGACGCTGCTGACCGTCTTGTGCTACAGGAATTAGTCGGCTCTTACGACACGCCTTCTCTTGGCGGTGGGGAAGTGTATTCTTTACGGCCGTCTCCACACGGCACGTAACATTATACTGAATGGTATTTAATAATTAATTGCATTATATTTTAATCGTCAATTAAAAGCTACTTGACGTGAGTGAAATAGGCCCAATATTGCATATTTTTTTCATGTGAGAAGACAGATAATGTGATATAATAATCTAATCTTTAAGCCGCATAAATCTTCTTTGCTTTCTGATTTTTGATGTACCTAGTAGCACATGCAAAGCTAATCTCAGATGGCGCCAGCGTGTTTGGTCTTTGACGCCATTTTGACCTACGTTTGACAACTTAGCAGAACTTTTAACGTAGGTATTTGAGAAATTCGATGGCTAAATTGGCGCAAGTTTAACCTACTTTTGACAACTTGGCATAACCTTTAAAAGCGTGATCAGTGGCCGCAGTGGCGGAACTACTTATCAAAAAATCAGCACAGACAGGACCAAACACCTATCGGGATAAATGAAGTGTCAATTCCCCGTTGACATTCATCATAGGTACAATCGTGATCGTTAGCTAGTCGTGAAGCAGTGTGTAAAGAGCCCTAAACAAATGTAAGGCGCAGACGATCGCAAACACGGAAAGTTTCGGGAAGGGCACTTTTACACTTTTTATACTCGCCTGCCATTGAATATGTATGAGCGGGGAAGTCCGAAGTGTGTTGTTTTTTATGATATTCGATTCATTCCTTATTATGTACAAAACGGTGGGAAAATGCTAAGAAGACCGTCAGTATTCTTTAAGGAAAAGATGTTTCACGGTGTTCCGCTGGAGTAGTTAGTTTCTATGCGAAATATACCCAAGGGTAACAGCGATTATGCTTTTAGGTATTTCTTTTTTTATGTACGCAGTTTTTTATATTATAAAACATTACATACATTGCTCTGATCCTTTGGTAAGTAGTCAAAACACTTGTGTTACATAAATCAGAAACAACGACGGTACCACAACACCTAGACCCAAGAAAATATAGAAAAAAAAAACATTGAGCGACTGGGAATCGATCCCAGGACCTTAGAGCGACAAGTCCGGTATGCTCGCCTCTCTCTCGTCTAAAATGCAAGTCCAAACTTGATTAGTTAACTTTATTTTAAGAGGCAATAATACTGCTGAAATATACCATCGTTATCGAAGAGGGTAAAAATGGAATCGCAAAAAATTATCCTCCATCCCCATACTTACTAAATATTCAATCAGCCAATGCCAATCAACTACTACGAGTAACATGGAATATTTGTATCAAATTTCAGCTCAATTGTTCACTTATAAAACGGGTCAAAATTGTAAAAATAACCTTTTTTATTTAGAGTTCTTAGTAAAAAAGAAATGATAAAATAAAACCTTTTAAAGTTATTTGGACATCGTTACATGAAGATATCTATAGACGGTGAACGTAATTAGTTTGCGACTTTTTTTTCTAAAATAATTTTGTCATATTATTAAGGGTCTACGACTTCACGACGTTACATAAGCCCTGTTAATCGTGCTATTAAATAAATAAATAAAATCATTCATTTGTCAAAATATTTTTTCTTAAAATACACACAGTGTTCTTAAAATAATATTTACCAACACATTCTATCGCCGGCGACGTGCAAATTTTGATGATGAGATCTCTACATAAAATTATAATATAACAACGGTACCTCCAAAGACATTTTTTTTAAATAAACAGGCAAACTAGGTCTATTTTTTAGCTAATTATATTCAAACAACGGTACTTCCAAAGACGTTTTTTTTTTAATAAACAGGCAAACAATGTCTTGCTAAAATAGTCTTTTAGACTCATCTGCCTTGAATATTAATTAATATTAAATTGTTTTTCCCGAATCTAATCGGGGTACGCTTGATAATGATCCTGTATTCGGTAATTATTCATAAATACCGTAGAAGGGGGACTTTGATCAATTTTGAAATTGATATGCATTTTGCTCCTCAAATTTAACAGCAAAAAATATGAAAAAAATATATATTAAATCGGTTTTGTTTATACTATCCAATTAGACAATAAAATATGTTTTATTATTATTATATTTGTATGGAAAAAAAAATATGTGATCAAAGTTAAACGATGGTCGGGGTGGGGTTACTTTGATTCCCCTCGTTTTTGTAAGGAATACAACGAAAAATGGGTTAAGGATTTATTAAGGTATATATTTGGATTTTTATACAGAAAACAAGGGTGTTTTATGTAATAATCAACTTTATTTAAAAACTTTGAAGTTTTCAGAATATTACTCTTCAGATGCCAAGTAGATTCCACAGCTGTTCGTTTACAAATGCCCTAATTCGATCTCGCAAAGAAACACCAGACATAGCACTTTCCATAGCACGTCAAAGTCAAAGTCAAAGTCAAAAATCATTTATTCAATTCAGGACAAAATTGCCACTTATGAACGTCAATAACAACATTATAGGCCCCTAGGGGGCCAGAACATGTCTCCTTATTTTTTGGGCCCTACTAGCGCTTCGAGACAAGACACAGACAATCTGGCAAGTGCTGAGAAGAAACGCCGGAACAAACTCAGTCACCACTAGCTGCCACACAAAAAATATAAACCAAAATAAACAGGTAGGTACATCAGTTTAGTGCAGGCTGGACTGACCATACATTCTTGTCATCAAGATAGTCTTGAATTTTATAATACCCCTTAGACATCAGTGTAGTTTTGACATGTGACTTAAATTTATTAATAGGAAGTTTGGTAACATTGTGAGGTATATTATTGAAAAATTTAATACAATTTCCCAAGAATGAATTACTTGTTTTGGCCAATCTAAAGTTTGGGACTACAAGTTTGTTTTTGTTTCTGGTGTTATATGAATGAATATCACTTTTCTTTATAAAAAGATCTAAATTTTTGCGTACGTACATGATATTATCAAATATGTATTGAGAGGCCACAGTGAGTATGTTAATTTCTTTAAAGAAATCTCTCAGGGATTCACGCGGACTAAGTTTGTATATAGCACGAATAGCTCTTTTCTGTAAAATAAAAATGGTATCGATGTCCGCAGCAGAACCCCACAAGAGAAGACCATAAGACATAATACTATGAAAGTAACTGAAATACACCAGCCTTGCCGTTACAACGTCAGTTAGATGTCTAATTTTTCTAACCGCAAAGGCAGCTGAAGCAAGTCTCCCAGCCAGAGTGTCAACATGTGGTCCCCATTGCAACTTCGAATCCAATGTAATGCCCAGAAAAACAGTGGAGTTTGATAGATCAAGCTTTTCACCATTTAGTAAAATTACTGTGTTAGCTTGTTTCACGTTAGGCATAGTAAATTTAATACATTTGGTTTTTTTTGTATTAAGAAGTAAGTTGTTACTTGTGAACCAATTTAATACCTTAGAGAGAGCTCCGCTTACATCGTCAAATACCTCTTCGCCTCTTTTTAATTTGAAGATTAAAGAAGTATCATCAGCAAACAGAACTATCTCACAGGAGTCTTTAGAATAGAAAGGGAGATCGTTAATATAGATCAAAAATAGCAACGGTCCCAATATTGAGCCCTGGGGCACTCCCATTTGAAGCGGGGCGCCGGAAGAGTTAGTACCATTAACGTTTACTGTTTGTAATCTGCCTGAGAGGTAAGAATTTAACAATTTTAATGCGTTATTAGATACACCGTAATGTTTTAGCTTCATAATAAGTGTTTGGTGATCGACACAATCAAACGCCTTCGATAAATCACAGAACACACCTATCGCATCATGCTTATCTTCATACGCATCCAAAATGTGTTTGACAAGTGCCACCCCAGCATCTGTTGTATTTCTACCTTTAGAAAAACCAAACTGTTTCTCGTGCAGTAAATTGTTAAGTTTAAAATGGGAGAGTAATTGACTAAATATAACTTTTTCAAAAATTTTACTAAAAGCAGGTAGAATGGAAATTGGCCTGAAATTGCTTGGGTCACTTTTTTCTCCTGATTTGAACAAAGGTATAATCTTACTATATTTCATTAAAGTAGGGAATTGACCTTGATCAATACATTCATTGAATAAATGTGCTAAGTGAGATGCTACGAGAGGTATAATGGGTTTTATTGTGTCAGTTGATATGCCCCACATATCCTCAGTTTTTTTTTGTTTCAATTCCATAAAAGTTTTGACTACCATTACAGGATTAATATGAGTGAAATCAAATAAGGAGTTGCACCCGTCAACACTGGACACAAGCAGTGATTTTGCATGCAGAGCAGATGAATTAAGTTGTTTTGTGGTTTCGACAGGTATATTACAGAAGTAATTTTCGAAAGCGCCTGCCACCTCATCATCGGATTTAATTTGCTTATTATCAATTTTTAGTGTAAATGTGTGATCGCGATGTTGTGTTTTACAAGTTTCTTTGTTTATAATATTCCAAGTCTCTTTAATTTTATTACTCGATTTATTAATTTTTTTACGTATATAATTAGATTTAGCTACCATACAGACCTTTTTAAATAACCTTGAGTATTTTTTAACATATTCTACAAATATTAGGTCATTATTCCTATACACTTTTTGATTATATAGTTCAAACATTTTCCTCCTACTGATATATATACCAGCAGTAGCCCAGTCACTGAATTTCGGTTTGAAATTGTTTATGACTAATTTCTTTTTAGGAAAGTTTTTGTCAAATTCGTTTTTGATTAGTTCAAACAATTCTTCATATAAGTTATTAACATTGTCATCAACAAAAGGTAATAGCGGTATTTTATCACTTAAGTTAGTTTTAAATTTTTCTTTGCGAGTATCAGTGACTGGTCTATATTGAATAACACTTTTAGACGGCACAAAACGGTGTTCAAACGTGACTGACTGACCGCAGTGATCAGATTTTACAAAATTTACGATAGATTTAGATTTTTTTTTTTAGAGACGTTATGCAATCTTGAGCTTTCTTATGCGGCCCATAGTGAGAGGCTACGTTTCAGTTCCATATGTCATCACTGCTAATAACACAAACTGGTTCTAGACTTTCGCCTTTAAGCACTGAGGTATTTTTGACGAGACGTTGTGTAGTTTACCGAACGCTGCCCAGCCGAGTTGGATTTGATGATTGACCTCCTTCTCAAAATTGGACCCAACTCGATCACTTGACAGGTATTTGTCAACAATTTTGAGAGTAGAGCTCACTGATAACACATAACACGTAGAACTAACGGCCGGTGGAGCAGAAAGGTTCTAGAATGCCATATACCGGCAAACGCAAAAGTTCGCAGGAAGGACGCTTCCAAGCGGCCAATTTGGAAGTCACTGGGGAAGGCCTTGGTTCAGCAGTTCTTATGGCTGAAATGATGATTATAATGACTAAAATAGGAACTTAAACTTAATTCAAGAAGAACATAATAGGGGGAAAAACTATAAACAAAACAACAGTTTCACGAGAGCACCAGTCGGTCCCTATAATGCTAAAATAAATCTAAGTACTTACGTGCTCCTAGTTGGTGCCATGAATACCTCATAAAATATGAAACTCTATTCAAAGCAGAAAACGCTTGAATTTTTGCACATCAGAATAAGTTCTCCCTAAGTGAATTATACAAGAGCTTGTTCCAGAGATAATAATATGAATAACAGAAATGTACCGCAACCCTGATTATCTTTTAGGATTCCTTTGTGCTAGAATTCTATATGGAAAAAATATTTTTTGTTTTTTCTGTCGCGACTGTAATCTTGAAAAAGGTCAGTTTAGATTTTTACACGCTTTTGTTGACTCCAATTGTAACTATCCTGGTACCTGACGATTTTAATATACTTATAATATGCTAGTTTCCTGGGTCAAAAAAGATTATTCTATTTAGTCCGTCAGTTAGATTATCAAAAAATATTGGATCCATATTTTGTCTTTTGTCAATCAAACAAAAAATTACGAAGGTATAGCGCATCAAAGTGAGCACGTGAGCGCGTAACGTCACGCCTTGCGACACTTTTTAGCAAGGCGTGACGTTACGCGTAACTTTAACAGGCTATATCTTTAAAAAAACATTTTGATTGAGAAAAGAAAAAATACGTGTCCAATATTTTCTGTTAATCTAACTGACGGACTAATTAGATTTTTTTAGGAAACTAGCCTAGGGTTAGTTTCGATTTAAAACTTTATAAATGCGACATCCAGATTACAATACAATAATTTAATATCTTCGAGCCGGTCTGATGATGAAGAGGTGTATAGCTGAACTACTTTATAGGTACTTCTGAGTCGAATGATATTGAAAATTACTTTCTGCTTATTTATTCAGTAAATTTTACTCGAAGCTACAGTTAACACGTATTAATATTAAAATAGAATTAATATTAAATTAATTTCAGCTTCAAGTAAAACTATCTTTTCTCTGTTGGCCGTTAATATTATTACAGTCTGTATTGTATATTTGGACTGACCTTATTTTCAACCGAATTCGAATACTATTGACGCAATATCCTGACCAAATCTAAACCTATAAAGAAGATTCTTTTCATAACGGTCTTGTCCGTTCCACCATTAACATTATTATTTCTCTCGACACGTTATTTATTTTAGTCATAAGTAGTAAAACCTATGTTAGAGACACTATCTTGTACCCTTTAATTCGAATGAGAAGAATTTTAAGTAAAATATACGGATCCTTTAGTCTAATTTCCACTGTAGCTTAGTTCCAATTAGAAAAATCCAGGTAATCCCGAATAATTTTCGCCAATTAATTCTACCGCCGCGCGCGCACCTGCGCCCGTCAGTTGTTTTACAACTGAAAAGTAGGTATTTGTTACGGCTTAGCTTTTAATTAATCTGAAGGGTGAACGACCTCACTTACAAAGTCTCATGGATTAGCCCATTCATTATTATTATAAATTTTAACAAATATACTTCGTACTAAACCCAAAATATTAGATAACCTACCAATTGGCTAGCTAGAACATAAAAAAAAGAGGCCAAGTGCGAGACGGACTCGCCCATGAAGGGTTCCGTAGCAGCAAGTAACATAATATAAAAGTTCTCGTAGTTCCTTGTAACTTTGATAGATGTAAGTTTAATAGTGTAAATTGCGGTTTACGATTTATGACGTATCAAAAAAAACTACTTACTAGATCTCGTTCAAACTAATTTTCGGTGGAAGTTTGCATGGTAATGTAAATTTTTTTTTTTTTAGTTTTATCATTCTCTTATTTTAGAAATTACAGCGACACAAATTTTACTACTTTGGAAGTGTCTAACTATTTAGTTTAGAAAATAATGATAGTAGAAACCTCAATATCATTTTTGAAGACGTATCCACAGATACGCCACACGATACACGATATGGGTTTGATAAAAAAAAAATGTTTAGTTTCAGTTCTAAGTATGGGGAAGCCCCAAAATTAATTTCGGAAAAAAGTGGCTGTGACATACGGACGGACAGACAGACAGACAAACATGACGAATCCGGGTTCCGTTTTTTGCCTTTTGGCTACGGAACCCTGAAAATGGTGAAAATGTGTGGGGTTCTAAAGGTTAAAGCGAGATAGAAAATGTATTTTTACTTTATTGATTTATTTTAGTTTTAGTTCAGGCCTACACAAATACGCAAGATGAATTATTTGAGTCCAAACTAAAGACAAACTGCTGAACACCAGTTTCATCCCATTTTATTCTTACAAGTAAAATTGTCTTTAAATCTATTAATTATGGGACTATTTTTAACGTAAACTCTATTTAATGAAAAAAATATCAAAATCCGTTTACATTTAATTTTGACGAAACCTTCACGGAATTTACACAAAAAGCGGTTGATGTCGGTATAATGGACCCGATACTTTAAATCCACACTTTTTCACTCAACATTATCTATAGTGTGGCTATGCAAAAGTTATTAATAAAAGTTATGATTTAAACCCATTGCAATATTAAGACGAATATTTCAAACAACGGCAGTCTTGTTTAATGACCTTACAAAGGCAACGGTTGCGAGTTCGAATCCCGCAAGGGGCAAATGTTTGTGTGATGAGCACGAGCATTTGTACCTTAGTCGTGGATGTTTATAAAAGTGTTTAAGTATGTTTATCCGTTATCTAGTCGCCACAGTACAAGCTTTGCTTAGTTTTGGGTACATAATTAGTCTGATTGCGAAAACAATTTATCAATTTATGTAGATTGTTGTCCGTGCTGAAGATGAAATAAATTAAGTCACTGAAAAATCACAGTGTTTACTTTTTCTCTATAAGAATATGAATATAAAAAAGAAATACCTAATTACACCGCGCCGTAAAACACAGCGTTTATAAAAACGCTCCAAAGTAGCAGCATTTGCATTTACTAACGTAGTTTAGTTTATGGTAATCGGCGGCCCATTTCGCGGCAAACAGGAAGTAGACAAACCAACCGGGAACGAATCTCGTTAAAGCAACACCGTAATGATATTTGCATTAAAAATTAACTGGAATTGAAAAACAAGGGTGGGAATTGCGAGCGCTTGCGTTTAGAAAAACCGTCACCTAAGATATCATTTATCTGAATGCTTCGTGACGTTAATGAATCTTTATTGATATTAGTCAGTAATGTTCATAAATTACCTTGTTGATTTCTAAGGCCGAATTATATTAAAAACCAAAATCTATATTGAAAAAAAAAATGTTTTTTAAATCCTACACTTGAATATTAATAGTAAAAATGTTCTTAGTACTGGGACTTCATCTAGGTAGATAAAGTCATAATTAAGCAAGTAAGCCAAAAGACAGAAGGAAGCCAAAGGCTAATTTTATATCTTTCTTACCTATGAAAAGTTTAGATCTATTACATATGTATTGTAAGTGGACACGCTCGCATTACCCGCCCGTGAATTCGCAAGACGACTTTTTGGGCGCCGCAGATTTTGTCGGCCCGCTTAAAAATTAATACTTTCGCCACCACTTCCCGCAATCTTGGGCATCTACTGAATAATAAAAATGCTTCGCGGCCCTAGAATTTGATACTTTACAACTTTAATAATGTTTTAATCATATTTGTGGCCTTTAGAAGTTTCTTGGGGGCGGGAATTTTATTAGTCCGATGTTACTTGGGGAACTTTTGGATGTAAAGGGTGGTAGGGCTGGCACAAGTTTATTAGGACAGGTAAATTTTGACTTTTTTATCAGGGGGTACTATAAATAGCCTATTTTTATAATAAATAACAACACCTGTCAAAGTCTGGACTCTAATTGCCGCACTCAGAGACAATACAGTAGCAAAAAGTGTTAATTAACATTTTTGTTCATTCAATTATTGTCTTTATTCGTATCGACTTGGAATCACAGATTTTTCATAAGTAACCATTAATGTTGAGTGACGTCTCTGATAACGGTAGTTAAAGGTGTAACCAGAAAGAATTGTGGCGTTGATATTAATTGCAAGACACTATTTCTCAAATAATACCTTAAGTTATTATTTTATTTATGATTTTCAATTATTTATGAAAACGTATTTATAATAACATAAGATTAAGTAATTTTATTTATTTTAGGCTACATACGGCCACAACAAAATACTCAGAAATAATTAAAAAAATATTTTTTGAAGAAAAAAAATTTTTTTTTTTTGTATGTTATTTTTCTGCTCTATATTATTAGTATTATTGTTTGTTAGTAAGTAGTATTAAGCATGTTGTGTACGCCTATAATTGGCACATATATCAGTACCAATCTGTTGTAATTGATTATTGTATTTTTAATGTATGTGCTGTTATTGTACCTTAATAAATAAAATAGAATACACCTAAATACCTCTGCCTTGTTGCCATAATTCAAATCATGCCTTAGTACAATTTTGTTATTCATTCAATTTACTTTTTGACAGAGCATCACTTCCTTACTATCTTATCACAAACAAATAAATGTATACCATAGTAAATCTAATAAGAAATCTCATTCTGGACCACTTCCTATACATGCGTATAGTGTACGGCTTCAGTAATCAAACTTCCATTTGCTTATAATGTCATCGCAGACAACATGATTACCTTAGGGCTTCACAAGATCACTGCACGGAACGTTTTGTTCTTGCACTTCTTAGAAAACTCATAGGTTTTAGTGGCTTTATACTGAAAATCATATTATTGGTTGACGTTTTTAGGAAATTAAAACGTAAATAACCTTATCATAGATGTCATACAATACTATTAGGTTTGTACTACATTCACCGGGAACTTTTCAGAACTCCATTGTATCGTAGTCCGACTGTCCGACCCTTAATCTGAAAAAAATATTATGAAGTCATCCACGTACTTTGAAAAACAAATTTTCTCAAAACTAACACAATATGCTAAAACATCTCAATTTAGTAAGGAAGGAAATCTCTTAACCGAATGCTAGTGATTATTAGGTGGTCAGGACACATTATTTCATAAGAGATTGTTATAGAATTGCTGTCATTTGATATTGTTTGATTAAATTTGTAAGTACAGCTTTGGTCAAACCAATGCTAACGGTGGCGGTCGCGATCGCGATCAGTTACAGTAATAATGCTTTGCAATAAAATTGATCAATCTGTGATCTTGAAGCGCCCGCAAGATCATTTGTCAATTGATAAATCATCATCATCCATCATTCATCATTTCAGCCATAGGACCTCTGCTGAACACAGGCCTCCCCCAATGACTTTCATCGGGGGGGATTGCCAATACTCGGCACGCTTGGCAGGCGGGTTAGCGAGCTGCCCGTCTCGTGCTACAGGCATGTCGCCTCTGACGACATGCCTCCTGTTGGCGGTGGGCATGTGTATTCTTTACGGCCGTCCCCTCACGGTTTTTGATAAATGATGAAACAATATTATTAAAGCGCTGCATGTAAATATTGAGCTACGAGTGTCATCATCATAATTATCACGTCAGCCTATTGTCCACTGCTTCGAGCACGATCTCTCGTTTTCTTCATACAGCCTCTGCCAGCTGTCTTCCTCGGGGACTGCCTACACTACGTTCGCCAAGACGTGGTCTCCACTCGAAAACTCGCTTACTGCACCTTTTATCGGTTCTGCGACAGATGGGGCCGGCTCACTGCCACTTTAGCTTACTGCATTTACCAAATTAAATAATTAATATTTACCTATACATAATGGCAACTTTATGGATTTATGCTTCAAATAGGTAGAATAAAAATTTATTACGGGCTGAACTCGTAGTTTTTAGTGTTAATGGCGTTTTTTTGCCCGCAAATATATCGCGACCGTAGATTTACGCGTCAAAGCCCAAAGCTTTTATTCATAAGAATAACCAAAAATCTGATTTCAGCTAAGAATACGTATGGGCAAATAAATGACGGAATTTAACATGAATCTCATTCTGCGTCACGTACGGTGCCGTCCCTTACTCTGCATAACCGAGAATTGTGGCAACACCTTGTCGTAGCGTAGGATGAACAGCCTTACCATTCTCCTAGGTCCTACGCCCTCAAATAAATCAATAAATAATTTGTTTTCACAGTCACACCAATTATCTAGCCCCAAACTAAGCAAAGCTTATACTATAGCTACCAGGTAACGGATAAACATACTTACATACTTTTATAAACATCCATGACTTAGGTACAAATGCTCGTCCTAATTACACAAACATTTGCCTCTTACGGGATTCAAACCCGCAACCGCTGACTCTGTAGTCCGGAGCACGAAGCACTACACCAGACCAGACGATCGACTAAGGTTGAGTGATATTACACGCAAAGTTTATTTATTTATTTATTTATTCAATAAGGTACACCAACAGCATATATATAAATACATTCTTAAAAAATATACTTATTTGAGCTAATAAGTTCTTATACATTGTTATACATTAAAGTTGTTGACAGTGAGTTTAAAAAATAGCCGTAAAGGTGTGCATTGTGGAAAGCCTATTTCCAACAATGATCTATTGGTGATAGTGATAAGTTATCTAATCAGTTACTAACATACTACTCCACCGGGATGGCTAAGAACGTATTAACGTTGCACTGCGAACGTGACGTAGTGGAACTCCGAGAACTTTTATGCGAAAGTCAGTTATGTTGTTTTCTAAGGTCTACGCACCATCGAATTAGTTTAGTAGAGGATTAAGACATCTGTCTGTCTCTGTCAACGCCATACAACCAGACAGCTTAAAATGATATTTAATACCGTGTGTGTAGTGGATAGTTCGGGATTAAATTCACTAATCCAGAGATGCGCAATTGGACCTTAGACTACCAAAACTGTTTTCCTCCCCTAAAAAAATAAAGTCACTCCTTATTTTCTTACACCTTGCTTGATCATCAAACCTAAAACAGTAATGTGGGAAACAGGGATCGTATAAATAACTAGCTTTTACCTGCAACTTCGTCTCCGTTGACCTTACCCGGATAAAAAGTATCCTATGTGTAAATTCAGGCGTTTTTAGCCCTTGCGTTCCGCTTACCCGTGACAGACCGGAAAAACAATGGAAAACAACGGAGAATTTTTTTTGTGGCACGCGAAGGGGTTTAGTAGGATAGTATGAAGTAGGATTGAAAAACCTGTTCTCACCGCTGACAACATGTAGAAAAGATTTTACTTGTGTATCAGGAGCGTGCATTCATATAGGCTATTATGCAGAGCCTACCTTCATAAAAAACCGACAGCTAACCATAATTATTTATTACGTATTCAACAATAAACAATAAATATTCTGTAACCATTTTGTCGTCTACCTGTACTTATTCCTTACTAAAGCGCGCAACTTAGATCGTTTCTGTGCAATTTAACCAATGTTAGGCTGCCGCGAGACCGCCTACTGTTTCACGCAAACTTACTCAATTTTCACTCACAGCCTACCATACCCATCTGACACCAATGCACGCCTCTGATAATTACCAAATTATAACTGAGAGCTGTAAAAGCGTGTTAAAGTCTTTTGATGGACTTGACAAGTTTCAGTATGTTATGACTGTCTGTTTTCTACAAGCTACAAAGAGTTCCGAATTTCTCCGCGCGTCTCAAAAGAGCCGTGTAACTTCGGGCAGATATTTGTGTTGGAGTTTACCGAACCCTTTCTTCCCATCATACTTTTTGTCACTGAATATTATTCTCGCAAGAGACTTCCTGATTGCGAATGGCTGAAGTCAGCGGATCCTTTAATTTTGTAAGGAAGAGTCGCAAACTTTTGGGCGTGAAGGCAAGAACGACTTCGATCTGACACAAAGATCGAGAAATATGGGTACTTGTGTTGTTTAAAATCCTAAGGGACATTTCCACTACTTCAGCTTCTGTGTAAACAAGACCCATAACGAGTAAAAGCTAGTCATTAAGCAAAAAAATAACTGATTAGGTATGGTTAATCTTATATATCTATATATATAAAAATGAATCTCTATTCCCTTGGTCATCGCATCACGCGTGAACGGGTGGAACAATTTCGCTAATTCTTTTTTTGTTGTGTTAATTAAAATCCTTGATGAATAAACTAAAGACCACGCGAACGAAGTCGCGGGCAACAGCTAGCTAAATATAATTTTGAACTTTGTGTTTTTTTTTTAGTTTGTTTTTAAATAAACTCAGTACAAAGTTCCCTTTAGGGACTAAAACCAACTGTACACACTTAGTGAGCAAAATAAATACTTAAAAACACATCACTGATTTCATTGTCATTGGTTTACAAATAGAAAATATCTCAAGACATTAAGTACGTCTATTTTTCAAAAATATTTTAACATATTTTTTAAACCAAGACCAGTCTCGTAGCTCGGACGCGCAAATTCTTAGTTTAATTAAAAATACCCAACGAAACGATTTCAATGTTAATATTTTTTGTTGTTCTTAAAAAAATATTTTACGTAAAATACCGGAGAAATCTTAATTTACCTCCAGCTTGAAAACGACGACGGAGTGAAACGGAATAACATAAACAAAAATACAAGGCAGTTAAAACGTAATAGTGAAACTAAAGTCATTATATTTCAATTGTATACTTTGGTAACTGGAAGTATTAAAACTGCTAGAATATAAAATTTTATATTTTGAAACTAGAATCAAACTTTTCTAGTTATTAAGTCCTAATTGCTGAAGTCCAGTTAACTACGAGTATTTTATAACTGTAGAAATTTTAACAAGAGAATAATATTGGATTTCACGACTAGCCAAAGTTTCAGAATTACTGTATAACTCCGACAACACAGAGTGGCGACTGTAAAACTCGGTTTCTTAAGTAACCAATTCTTTTGGTAATGCATTCACGCTTTGAATCGAAATGGAGTTTTCGAAGCATTAGCAAAAAATCGTAAATTCGTATAAAGTTCAAAACAATTGGATACTTTTGTAATAAAGAAATAAAAATATTTTTGCTTTGTTTTGTTTGTGCGGTGTGTAATAAAAAATAGGTATTTAAGTATCTACGAGTATCTATACAGGGTTATTTGTAAAACACCAACAACCTCCTAGGGGCTGATTCTGGTGCTTAAATACAACGACATTTTCTATGGGACCAACATTTTATTTCTGGCTAAAAAGTCAAGTGATATCAAGACACAATCAAATACAAATACAAATTCTTTATTCTGTACCAAATTGTTTACATCTATATAAGTAGTGATTCAGGATTTCCTTTTAAGTAAATAAATACTTGTGTTAGAAAATCTCCCCTCCATATCAGCGATTTACATTAACCATAGTGATACCTATTAATCTAATTTAAATAGACAATTATTCTTGCTTTCGATTGTGCAGATACTTCTTCTATCCAGGCCTTAATTTTTTTTGATAAAAATATAAAGAGAATGACATAAGTACATAACAAGGACATTTATGCGGAAAGATTAGAGATACGCCATTACAATTTAATTACGCGCTCGCAATTAAGTTACACCATCACAAAACTTTCTAACTTTCTGTTTGCCAAAATATTTGCAGCTTAAATGCAATCGCAAAGTTGCCGATCGCTGATGATAAAAGTACCGAGTGTGGTTTGGCTCTTAGTTTTAGCTCAATAGTAGCCTCTACACTTTAATTGCGCTAAAACTAAGAGCTAAACCATAACGTCGATAGACCTAACTTATCTAAGTTATCTAATGGACCGATTTAATGACTTGAATGCGGCGAACAGCTAACTTAGATGATCTGTTAGCGACTGAACTTTATCGGAACTAGAAGTTGCATATAATAAATCACTCTATGTGAAAGACAATCTTATTATTATGTCCATAAGTATGGTATCACACAGTGTAATTTTTTACACACTTATGATGCAATAAATGAATATAATAGGCTAGGTTTTTTTCTTCAAATACGCACATCAACAATATCTAGGGATATTTTAGTTGTTCGTAAAAGACTTCATTAGATCTCGGTTATGACTTTTTTAAATTACTAACCTGCATTCTATTAAGAAAAATTTTTTTTTTAAAGAATTGTTGATTATTTTAGACATAAAATGGTTTTTGTCTTGTTAAATGTTCCAATAAAGCTATTACCTCAAACACCATGCTATCAATGCTTATATACTTTTGGGCTTTGTTACAGAGAACAAGTTTTTGGTTCCTAGTAGATTAAACGATTATCACTAACCGCAGCGTGCCTAAACGCTTTACCGCGCCATAGCAGTGCTACGAAAAATTTCTCTTACGGCTTTTAAAAGTTAAAATTTAGAAGAATCGGTGTGCAAGATACGATTACACGCTTTTCGTATGAAGCGCGCTCTTAGTAAATTATTTGACAGATTTTTAAGAATAAGAAATCTTTATTATTCTTATTCTATTCTTTAAAGAGAAAACTATATCAAATAATAAATTTAAGTAACAAGATTCTCTTAGCAGATCGGACGATGTCTAACGTAGCGTTCCTACGCGCCGTAGTCAGTCCCAAACGCTCGTAATAGTGCTACGAAAATTTTCTTTTCCAACTTCATTTTTAAAATAACAATTGCTTCGACCTGACCTGAAAATAGCCCTAATAACACAAAGATTAATTAAAAGAAGCAAAGGAAGGAAGGGAATTTAAATTTTTAAAAGTTTTCCGACGATCTGGGGCCTAATGCCAGGGGATTCGCCATTTGGGCCTTTTGTTTCCTTTCGGCTTTAATTGTGCCTACAAAGCGGAAAGGAGGGAATTATTGAAAAAGTTGCCATTTTCCGAGCTGTTTTGTTTTTCAGGGTTTTGTACGCTACTTGTTTTCGATACAATGGGTGCTAAGTTGATTAAGAAGTTGCCTTAATGGTAGGGGGAATGGGAACTTATAGTCTCCTTTACTTAGTGCCTTAATAGCTTGAGTAAGTAAAGAAAGAAAGGTAAAGTATGAAAATTGTGCGAACGGGAAACTTTGTTCACGTGAGAAATGGCAAAAAGGGCCCAATGAAGTCTGTGTATTCTGATAGATTACTGTAGTTTATATTTTTTCAAAGCAGTGGTAGAGTTACTTAACCGAACAAGAATGAGTCAGACTTGCCCACCGAGGGTTCCGTACAAACTTCATCATTTCAGCCATAGGAGGTCCAATGACTGAACATCGGGGGGGATTGCCAATACTCACCACGCTTGGCAGGCGGATTGGAGAGCGCAGTTTTTCTAAAAGATTTCGCACGAAGACGCTGCTGCCCGTCTCGTGCTACAGGAATTAGTCGTCTCTGACGACACGCCTCCTGTTGGCGGTGGGGAAGTGTATTCTTTACGGCCGTCCCCACACGGCACGTACAAACTTGTAGGTACATATTGTAAGTAGTTCAGGAATCGAGTCCCGCAGTTTAATAATAAATTAATTACAAAAGTATAAGTAGTATTCAGATTTTAATTTTAATACTACTTGCCAAACATAGTTCTACGTCAACGAAAAGTTTTTATTCCTTTGAGTGTGTCGAAAATATAAGTTTTTTTACGTTAAATTAGATTTTATATTTTTTCACAGCTTCAAGGGACTTTTGACTTGAGTACACAGTTTTAATTTCAACTCGATACCTTTACACGTTACCGGAATAAAGGATCTTGAAAGACATAATATAGACAGACATATGGACAGACAGACAACAAAGTGATCCTATAAGGGTTTCGTTTTTTCCTTTAGAGGTACGGAGCCCAGAAAATCGGTGTAAAAGTGCCTTGTAAAATAAAAATAATATAATTCATAAATATACTGATTTTGAAATATTTATCTATCCTATAAATAGTTTCCTGGGTCAAAAAAAGATTATTCTAATTAGTCCGTCAGTTAGATTATCAAAAAAATATTAGACCCATATTTTGTCTTTTGTCAATCAAACAAAAAATGACGAAGATAAAGCGCATCAAAGTTTGAGAGTGACTTGCTAAAAAGTGTCGCAAGGCGTGAGTTACGCGGAACTTCAACGGGATATATCTTCATCATTTTTTGTTTGATTGAGAAGAGAAAAAATACGTGTCCAATATTTTCTGTTAATCCAACTGAAGGACTAATTAGATTTTGTTTTAGGAAACTAGCCTATTCTGGTGCTTATTTTATCGTATTTATCCTTATAAACTGTAGTTCATACATTGGTAAATATCAGCAGCTGATTTTTGCTGACGGTTTTCAAGGAAGTGCAATAATTTATGTTCATTTAGGAGCGTAGTTTCATAGTATAAAGCCTTTCCATTACCGAGTTTCATAGGGATTACGGTCATTAGGCATTATCCCGAGGACGGAACAAATCGGGACGTGCTAATTGCAACCCGCGCCGCGGCGCTAGTGAGCTTCCGGTAAGCGGGTAATTAAGTACCTAGTACCCGGATCATATTACCCTGACAGAAATAAATCAACTTTATCATCATAATCAACCTCTAGGAGTCCACTGCTTTACACACAACCTCCGTAGCCGAAAGGCATACCGGACTTTGTGTCGCTATTTCTGAGGTCCCGGCTCAATTCCCGGTCGGTCAATGTAGATAAAAATCTTTTCTATATTGTCTCGGGTCTAGGTGTTGTGGTACCGTCGTTGTTTCCGATTTCTGTAACACGAATAGGATCGGAGCAATGTATGTGATGTTGTTCAATATTTATTTTTTTTACTGCTGGACGTAGGCCTCCCTTATAGAACGCCACAGCGAGTAGCTCTGGGCCATTTGCATCCAGCGGCTGCCCGCAACCTTCAACAGGGGCCCTATTCCCGTAATTTGACAATAGTCGCAATCCGGTGTCGATCCGCTCCCAGTAACATTACGATCACAAACGGTATTCTCGTAAACTTTTAATTTGACGTAAAATTATTAAAACTATCCCAATACGATTGAAAATAGAGCCAAAAAAATAAAAATTTTGGTTTCTGCCTTTATTGTTGAATTTTAAGGTTTCGTCAGTCAAGGAATCCTTATAGTGCAATATAGCCATATCCATCCATGTGTTTGTCTATCCGCAGCTTAGTTAAGATAATTTTCGTACAAGAAAGTTGTAATTTTAAGGAACCTGCCCTACAATAAAAGCACAGTTTTTTGTCCATCTTTCTCTATCTACCCTTATGGGACGTCTATTCTATCAATATCGATATTAAGACCAGATACTCTACGAGTATAACGACCAAGTCTCAGTTTGACTTAACTGCGAGACGCAAGAGTGTCGCAGGGTTAGTCTTGTTCTTGCATAAGTCTTGCAGGGTCTAGTCTTGGTCTTGGTCTTGCAACAACTAGGCGGTCTTGGTCTTGGTCTTAGTCTTGCGACAATGCAAGTCCAAGACCAAGACTGCAAGACCAAGACTATTTTTGGGCAACACTAGTAAAGATGACTTTTCTAAATTGTCTCTGGTCTGGGTGTTGTGGTATCGTCGTTGTTTCTGATTTCTGTAACACAGGTGCTTAAGCTACTTATCATAGGATCAGAGCAATGTATGTGATGTTTTCCAATATTTATTTATTTATAGAGAACGGGAAAGGTTATCCCCTAAATAGTATATTCATTTAGCAGTATTTTGACAGACAAAAAGAAAAAAAAGCTGTTTGTATGGTTCGTTTTGTAAATTCACGTGTAAACGCGAACCATGCAAAAGACGCTCAGCTCCCCTTTAATTAGGGAGCCCCCTCTATGGACAGACAAAGGCAATTATGCGAGCCATTTACTCTGGCTAACAATAAGGCAGTTCATTATACGCCTGCCTAACGTATAAAACAATTTTGTATAAGACAACGTAATGGTTCTACTTCTGCTTTGCATAGTGCAGTCAGGTAAAAAATCTCTATTACAGAAAATAAAATCAGCATGTTACACCAAAGGGGCTTCCCTTGCCTAGTTTACTATAAGACGCTAATACCAAATAAGTCAACTATTTTAGAGTAATAAGTCTGATATTTACACATAAATTTTTGGAAATGATTGCTTATGTACAGTGAAAACGAAAGATGGCTTTTCTTCGATTTGACGGACTAAATCTTGAAAACTACCACTTTTTAACTAAATATCCATATTTTTAAATTCAACTACATATAATTCTTTTTCCGACCATATCACAAAGCTTACCAAATGCGGGCTTTGTTAAAAAAATCCAACATGCGATAAACAAAATAGTGTTGTCCAATGCATTTGTTTACACACGGCAATCTCACCCGGCAACAGTAGCGATTGTTATCGATAAATATTCATGACCGTTCGCTTTTCAATTAGATAATGGCACTGCACTAATACCGGTATTCCCTGGTCGCCAATGGGATTATGGCGTGAATGCAAAGTTGCATGCGATATCTCAGGGCAATTTGTACTAATTCGACAGAAAATCGGGCAATAAAACCATTTTATATCTATAAATAGGCCTAAATAAGCACTTTACCACGTCTTAGTTTTTGTTTTAGTACCCTACCACTACTTTGAGAAAATATTGTAGGCTAGCGGCTAGCGCCGAGAAGAAACAGCGCATAAAACTTGGTCTCTGTTGTCAGTCTCTTTTTAAATAAGAAAAAAAGCGAATACCTATGAATGAATTACTCACTTCGTGAATCGCGTATTATTTATAAATGAGATCGTGATTATCTTGATAACCGGCTACAAGAAACATACTAAGGGCTTTTCTGCAACATAGACGGTTTTTAGTCGGAACTTTGCTCTGTTTTTGACTAGACCTACGTCGGACAGCCTCTTTGGGCGTTTGATAACAAAATGGCTTCTATTCAGCTTTTACCGGACTAGCGCATAAGCTTACTCACTATTAATTCAATTGAAGTTATGATTTGCAGTTTGCGATTGCTTCGCTATTTTATGCATTAGTCAACAACCAATTAGTGAACTGGAAGACGCAGCATGGGCAGGCGTCACACCCGGTGAACTGAAGATCTAGTTAAGGCCGTACCCTACCAAAACTCGTTTTTTTCAACCTTTTAGCGCCTTTCTACTACTTATTTAATGTATATATGTACTTACTTAAATATACAAATAATTGAATAGCATAACAAGAATCTTTGAAGTTTTATCTTTAAAATCCTCGTAAAAAAATTGTATTTACTCTATTTTATATTTACGAAAACAGGCTTTTAAACTACGTCGATAAAAATGTATTTTATGCATCTTCTCCGAAAGTAATACTTATCTTAAAGTTTGGCTTTGTCTAATAGATAGAAAATTTAAAATACTTAAAATTTTATGGCGGGCCGTACGGGATAGTAGGGAAATTCATGCTCAAGGTCTTTTGCTCGGGGAACTGCCTTAAGTTAGCGCTGGATGCAAACGGATCAGAAACGCTCGTTGTAATGCTCTGTGGGCCTATGTCCGGCAGTAGCAGTAGCTGCTGAGATATGCCGATGATGGTGATGAATCAAAAATACAAATACAAATCCCAATCCAAAATAGTTTGTACAGTGGTTTATACCTACTTAGTTGGACATAGGTACTTAACGGTAAACCTAGTTGCCCCGCGTCACGAAGTGTCATTATTCGTTCTGTAAAAGACAAACCTGTGGCAACAGTCATATGTTTGTCACAAGTTTGATAACTTAGCAGATCACATAGTGATTATTTACGTACCTTAGTAATAAAAAATAATCACTTATTGATTATTTACGTAACGTAGTTATAAAAAATAATCACTTCGGGCAAGACCAAACACAATGCGACAGCTATCGGTATAAATGTACAGTGTCGTAACTCATTGTATCGATACAAGAAGCCGGCATTTCATGCCCAAAATTGTAAGTCAGTGAGGCAAGCGAGCCTTTTAATGGCTCATGGAGGGTAGAGGTAAGGAGTACTATCTTCGTTTTGAAAAAGTGTCCGTCAAAGTGCGTTAAATTTGGTGGCGCCTCAGTAGCAGCAAGGTAAATTGTTTAAAAGTTTTTTTAAAGGATGGCTTTATCCTTCAAATTTTAAAGTCACTAAAATATTTAAAAACGTTCTGACTCGGCACTCCATACTCGGCATACTTCAATCCGTCAACAACTGCTACATTCATACCATACCCTTTGCCTTCGCTAGCGCCATTTTCGAGGGTTTTGGAGCTGCTATTTACTACTTCATCTGGACACTTTTTCAACTTTCCACCCGTAAGAGATAGTACTCTTTACCGCTACCCACACTCCTTATAAAGGCGGCAATGGTGTCGGCGGAGCAAGCCGGCTGGCGAGACGTTCATAACCTAACAAGACTGGATTAGACCGCCTTATTGGCGTAACGCTGCCTCGGCAAATTGAGGGAACTATGATGCCTACTCGGAAAATGATGTAAATGAATGTTTTATTTTATCATAAATTACTAAAGAGGGTTATTATAATTCAAGGTAGTGCCAAAGTTTCAGAAGCGACTTAGAATCAATAACTTAATCGACCTACGTAAAGAACTATATATCTATTCTATTAATAAAATTGTTCCTATCTGCTGTTGAAAAATGGAACTTGACGATAATTTACGATTGAAAAATTTAAAAAAAACCGTTTAATCGAAATTATTTAAGAGTTACTAGCTGTTGCCCGCGACTTCGTTCGCGTCATCGCGTGGTACTGGATTTTCTGCGCAACTTCCTTAATTTCTAAGAGTTCAGAAGTTTATTTTAAAAGAAAAAAAATACTGTTAATTACTGAATTAACACAACAAAAAAAGAATTTGCGAAATTGTTCCACCCGTTCACGCGTGAAGCGATGACCAAGGGAAATAGAGATTCATTTTTATATACAAGTATACAGATAATAATTACGATACTGTTGTTTTTATATATTTTTCTCTAGACATTATTTTTCCAATTTAACCTTGCGTTGTAGCCCTGCCCTGTATACAAGGTGGTCCTTTTCTAGTTGTTCCAGTTGACTAGCTATTGCCCGTTAAACTTACTTACTGTGTTGATCCTGTCTACTCGTATTTCAGTAACTGGCGCCGAAATATCAAGGTTCCAGTAGTTTTACTGTCAAGTAAACCAAACATAAGACTAATTTACTGTTGGTTAATGCTCAATAGTCAACTAAAAAAACAATATTGTCCCGAAGCAGTGGTAGGGTAAAAAATATATTGGGACGTGTAAAAAAGCTTAATTTAGGCCTATTTACAGAAATATATTGGTTTTAATAGATGTACCGATACAGTAAGATATCGACAGTAGCCTAATTATAGTCCGCGGTCCGCGTGGTCCGCGCTCCAGACTAATAAGCCAGCGGTGCAGGTTCCAATCCCGCAAGAGGCAAATGTTTCGGTGATGAGCACAAGCATTTGTACCTAAGTCATGGTCATCTAGTCTCCATAGTACAAGCTCTGCTAAGTTTAGGGCTAGATAATTGGTGTGATTGTGTAAACAATATATTTTTATACTTGCTATTGCCCGCGACTTCGTTCGCATTGTCATTAGTTTATTCATAAATAATTTTCTGCAGAACTTTCTTAGTTTTTTTCTTTTGTTAGAACATTCTTCTGACAATAATTAACACAACAAAAAAATAGTTTGCAAAATTGTTCCATCAGTGCACGCGTGATGCGATGATCAAGGGAAATAGAGATTCATTTTTAAATAAATAGATATTTTATATAACTATATCTAGTTTTGATAGCTCAGTAACTATTGATAGTAACGATTTTCAATAGAGAATGTACTCACTATCGATAGTATGGATTTTTTTTAAGGTCAACAACTACTATGATAATGTGACATTGCTCAAAATATGTGACTATTGTGTGTGTCTCTCACGCAGCTACGCTGTTTTCCTCTCTGACAGCGGCATGTTGTGAAATGTGATTTGTCACTCCTCGACTGCGTTTCCGAACGCCTTCGATTGCGACCGAACCCAAAGGGAATTCATTGCTTTTCCTTTAAAGTAAAACCAACTCTATTCCTGAACATAAAGACGTAATATTGCTTTCTGATTCGTCATTTTACGGATGGCTCGACAGCAAAAGGGAGTTTGTTAGCATAATTAATTAATACTAATATTTTGATTACAGAAATTTAGCGGAATTCGAAGCGTTTTCACGCCAATTTGAGAATTTGCATACGCGATGCTGTTTTGAATCCAGATGTGATGTGTGTGTGTCATGGACGTATGTATTCGGATTTAAATTTATATCCCTAATAAATAATACATAAATGGTTTCAATGGTGTGTGTATCGTAACAGAAGAAGCATATTCAGACAAGAAGTACTATTAAATGGTTTAGGCGCAAAACGTCCTATTTGCAAAATGTCACCTGCCGAAAAAAGGTCCTATTCGCAAAAGGCCTATTCGCAAAACGTCCTATTCGCATAATCTCTGTTAGCTGATCTAACAGTCAGTGGTATATTCAGCTAATATAATGAAACCCGAAATCGAAGAATATTAAACGCGAGCATTTCTATCTGAGTCACGGAAGTGAATAATTTATAATGTTTATCCGTTATTCAGTCGGTATTTAATATATGTATTTTCCCTAGTTTGCTCTACTTTCCTTTTTTTAGGAGGTAGATAACTCTCTTCTCGTCTACTCAAAAGCTATACATACATTCAAGAAACCTAACCATGCTTATGCTGCGTTGAAAACTAGTAAAAAGCTTACACCTAGAACGAAACCCAATTGCAAATGTCGATTGGGAACAGATGCAAGCGGATTTTCCGAGACTTAATCTGCGTCCGACTTGCAAAGCCACCCCCACTGGATATTTTCTAAACATTGCATCGTATCTAGAACAAACATCCGAGAGACAGCGACGGATTAAGGGTAGCAAGGGTCCCTGTGAGACCTTTTTCACAGGGACTCGTTCTAACACTACCTACTAAATCC
Source organism: Anania hortulata (assembly GCA_963576865.1). NCBI lineage: Eukaryota > Metazoa > Arthropoda > Insecta > Lepidoptera > Crambidae > Anania > Anania hortulata. The sequence continues at coordinate 2,205,406 of OY756399.1, read as the reverse complement.
TTACCAAGTTACATGCTTTGACCTTATAATTTTTATTACTTTAGTTTGAAAAGGAATGCATTCTTGATTACCATGTTTTTTTACAACTGTATAGTCGATTGGTTTGCGCTCTTGATTAAAAACCAAGCGGTCGTGGGTTCGAATCCTGCAAGTATTTGTGTGATGAACACAAGAATTGGTAAGTAGCTTTAAGCTTGAGTCTTGAAAGCCATAATAATATGTGAGTAAGTCTAATCGTTAAGTAGTCATCATAGTCGACATTGACGACCACCGGAGCCGAGAGCCGAGCATACTGGACTTGGTGTTCGCTATCTATGAGGTTCCGGGTTCTATTCTCGGTCGGTTAATGTAGAAAAATCACTTTTCAATATTGTCTCGGATCTGGGTGTTGTGGTACCGTCGTTGTTTTGATTTCTGTAACACAAGTGCGTAAGCTACTTTTCATAGGATCAGATCAATGTATGTGATGTTGTCCAATATTAATATTTATATTTTTTATTTATTTATATACGTACTACAATCATATGCTTAATATTGGAATCATATTATGCTATATTATATATTATACCTACATAATTGCTGTGATTCTTTTCTTTTCTTTCTTTTCCCACTGCTGGGCAAAGACCTCCCCAAAACCTCTCCACTTATCCCTGTCGGTGACTTAGACAATTTTCTCCAAGATTGGCAGGCCCTAACCACCGACAGGGATAAGTGGAGAGGTGCTGTGATTGATGGATAATTTTTTAAAGAATTTATTTTATATGCATATTACACACAGATTACTTGGCTATCAGTACGACACGTTAAATGCTTCTTCCCTATAATAAGAAACTCGTTCTAAGATAAGAAAAGGAGGCGAAGAACTACGATACTTAAATTACCTTACTCTATTAATGGACTTAACACATAACCGGAAACAACTCATTACAATGAATCTTCAAACAAAAGGAAAGTTTTTTAACTGATTAGTGGTTTTGTATCACCAAATAAAGCTTTATTTATGAGGAACAACATATTTTTACAATAAGAAGCGTATTTTTGGGCCCCAAAAACTGTCTCCCCTGTTAGTTCGAGTCTGGCCCTGTACAGATGAAGTTTTCAAATGACGTGATCCATCAGAGTGCATCAGGAGACGGAAATGGACGTTCAGCGAATTATTGCTGAGTGTTCTCGGCGGAGTGGAGTGGGCGTATGTCGAGGAACGTTTACTATTAGTTAGCAAAATATCTAGGCAGATTTTAATTTAGGGATACCATGAGCCATTTTTAAATACATGACAATATAAAATATTTGTGTTTAATTACAGGGAAGAATTTGTAAATTGTGTATTTCGTAGAACGTAAATACGTAATGAGCTACTGATAATAGACAACTTCGTAAGAGATAAGATAAGAGATTCTGTCAATTCGTCTGTAGAGACTATAGAAGAAACGTCCATTTACAAGGTTGACAGACGACCTGGTAATGGTTGCAGCTGATGGATACAGGCTTCCAACCGGCCAATCTGAAATCATTAGGGAAGGCCTATGTTTATCAGTGGGTGGCCTTTGGGTGAAATGATGATGATAATGATAAGAAATTTTGTGTGTGACATATTACTTTTTATTTTACAAGATGCGTCATAGTCAGAAGCAAAGGAATAAGAATAAAACTTGCAATTACAAAATGACAATTCAACATAAGTCAAAATACTGTCGAGTGGCATAAACCTTGATGATAATGTTGTCGCGAATTTGATGTTAGTGTTACTAAGATTATGCTGTCTCCGGTATGTCTGTATGTCCGTGCATCCTACCTGTAGGGTGCTGTAGCTATTAGATAAGTACCTTACCTAAAAAATACAACAAAAAGTTTAATACTATGGAATGATAATATAGACCTCATACATACCTACTAGAAACGTGTTTAAACGTGTATAATGTATTTGTTCTTTAACACCAAATTGTATATACAAGCCTATTGGTCAAGTAAAAATCGGGCTCACGTTATGGTTCCTGAACAGTACGAAACCTTCAGTACGTAAGTCTGACTCTCAATAATCCAGACTTTTTTTTGACGTGACACAATTCAATGTGATAAAGCGGAGATTATTTCAAACAAAACATTAGGTATTTTCTTTCTCTTTCGAACTTTTCTCACGCTCGGATATTCGCGTCGAAACAAAAAACGATAACACAATGAAACCGCAGGACCGGCCCAAACAATCTATTCCCAGAAATTTGCATACATGCTGTTGAATGAAAGCCCCCGTTTTCAGGTGCGTTTAAATTCTCGTTCGGCTAAACATTGGGCACGTGTTTTTTTAATGAAAAAATATTTTCTACCTTCATTTGTTTTCAACTGAAAATGAAATGTATTGTATTGTATTGTACCTAACTAAAATTGGTAAAAAATATTTGATTGTTTATTATTGGTTCCTGGTAAACGCTTTTCTTTTGACGACACAACGTAGTTTTACCTGATCACTGTTATTAAAGAGAGTTTATTCACTCAGTGAGAAAGTCACCCTTATTAAAATATTAATACGAGTATTGTTTATTTAATTGTATTTATCTCATAATACTGTTTCCCTTCATATCTTCCTAATAATACTATTTCCAACTTCCTGAGGCCCAATTCCCGTAATTTGACAATAGCCGCAATCCGGTGTCGATCCGCTCCCAGTAACATTACAATCACAAACGGTATTCTCGTAAACCCAAAAAATACATGCAATAGTTCCTAATGCAACTGAAAATGTAAGAAACCAGAATTCGATTTTTTTTGCTCTATTTTCTGTCGTATTTTGATAGTTTTGATCATTTTACGTCAAATTAAAAGTTTACGAGAATACCGTTTGTGATCGTAATTTTACTGGGAGCGGATCGACACCGGATTGCGACTACTGTCAAGTTACGGGAATTGGGCCTCTTATCCTATCTTAATTCCTATAGTCTGGTATATTCATAATATTATTAGTTTTCCTAACTTTTACATCGTCTTGGCAGAGCACAAGCCGTGCAAACCATAATTTTAAAAAAACTCAATTATTATTCAGTACATATAATATCATTATACTTTTAAACGTGTTGAAACTATTTAATTACGGATGTTTATTGACTTGAACTAATCTTGGAAACAGACGGAATGTAGTTGCAACAATAAGCGCAGTGTTCTGCAGCGAGCTACTCAGCTGAAATCCTGGATGATCCCAGAGCGCCCAACTTTGTCCCGAATTAAAACTCCGCAACGACAGAACACTCGGACGATCTGTGTTTAAAATTAAATACTAGTTCTTTTAATCTAGGTATAAGTATTTTAGAACTAGGTTAAGGATAAATAATTACTGTTTTGAGTGGTAGAGCAGGTATTTAATTAGCAAAATGAAATGAAGATACTTATAAACAGTGAAGTTATAGGTAATAAGTATGGTTAATTTTAATTATTTTTCCTAATGGTGCATTGAACGTGTGATTGAACTGTTCCTAGTAGGGTGTAGTGTTGCCGCACGATAGCTCTCACTATCGAAAGGCCTATCTAAAGTATCAAAAATAGCCTAATTATCGATAATATTGAAATTTTTTATAAACAAAATAACCGACTTTAAAAAAACACTAAAAATTCAAAATCATTCCGAAAATCATACCTAACAGTTGCTTATGTTTTTGTTTGCTGTTTAGTTGAAAAGATTGCTCGGGAAATATTTTTTTTATCGGCTTTTTGTGCTCGATCTTAATAATGGTAATACTTAACTATTTAAAAACATAAACATCTAGTGTTAAATATTGTAAGGTGGTAAGGAACCCTTCGTGTATGCGTCCGACTCACACTTAACCGGTTTTTCAACTCGTGTCTCGAGAAATTATAGCACTGAAGATAAACTTAAAATGCCCCGACTCTCATTAAAGCGATTTTTGCAATAAATCGAGTGCAAATCTAAAGTCCCAATTAGTAAAGCCGTTAAAATATCGTTATTCGTGAATATTTTTGCATAAATTCTAGAGCAATTATTTTTTAAACGCGCTCCAGTCGAAACTTGCCGAAACAATGGCTCGTAACGAATAAAATCTGACGACACGCGGATTGGGACAAAAAGTTGGATTGTTTGCATGGAACCGTTCACGTAAGGGGCGGTTGCGTCGCTGATTATACAGGGTTACATTTTACGGTAGTGCCAACTTTTCAGAGACCACTCAGAATCAGTAACTAAATCGATCTACGTAAAAAACAAACTATTTTTTTCATTTATAATTCTTCGATTCTGCATTTGAAAAATAGAATACATACAAAATTTACGATTACTTTCTCGATTAAATTGCAACGTATGTGCACTGCATGAGGTTCTTGTTGGAGCGGCGTCAGTGTACGCCTGTGATCTCTGATGAATGACGGCGCATCTCGCGTTTTCTTAAATAACATTTTCACAAATAAAATATTTTGATCTGCAACTAAACCCACAGGTTTAGTAATATAATACAGTTTATTGAGGCCTGCTATTTGCAGAATATCCGTCATTGAGTAAAAACATATATTTTGTACAAAATAAAAGCAGTATAAATCCAATAAAACCAATTTATTTCTGTAAATAGGCCTAAATTAAGCTCTTTTACACGTCCCAATATATTTTTTTACCCTACCACTGTTTCGGGACAATATTGTGGGCTAGTGCCGAGAAGAAGCAGCGCAAGAAACTCGGTCACTATTGTCAGCCTCTTTTTAAATAGTGTGTTTACATTACAAGATAAAATGAACCTGTGCGAGCACGGCAGTATTTAATTCCATAAATTTTTATCATTTAAATAGTCATTTACAGTGTAATAACCTTTTTTCATTAAAATCATCTTGACATGCGATTTAAATTCATACATAGGCAGTTCAGCAATGGACTGTGGTAATTTGTTAAAAAAGCGAATACATTTTCCCATAAACGAATTACCCACTTTTTGCAGTCTGAAATTTGGAACGGCAAGTTTATCTTTATTCCGGGTATTAATATTATGCATGTCACTCATTTTAGGAAATAGGTGCAGGTTTTTGCGAATATACATGATATTTTCATAAATAAATTGAGAAGCCACTGTTAGAATATTAATTTCCTTGAACAGTTCCTTCGACGAGTCTCGGGGTCTGAGGTCGTAAATTGCCCGTAAAGCTCTCTTTTGTAGCACAAAAATAGATTCAATATCTGCTGCTGAGCCCCATAATAATATTCCATATGACATTATACTGTGAAAATAGCTAAAGTACACCAATCTTGCCATTCCAACATCAGTCAATTGTCTTATCTTTCTCACGGCATAAGCAGCTGAACTAAGTCTTCCTGATAGAGTCTCAATATGAGCACCCCATTGCAAACGGGAATCTAAAGTGATTCCTAAAAAGGTAGTGGAACTAGATGTATCTAGCAGTTCATCTTTTACAGTGTTGGGACCAGTTTTACGTTCGGCATTGTGAATTTAATACATTTTGTTTTATTTGCATTAAGCATAAGATTATTGGTAGTAAACCAGTGCAATACTTGCGAGAGAGCAGTATTTACATCGTCAAATAAATCTTTACCTCTCTTGATTTTAAAAATCAATGAAGTATCATCCGCAAATAACACTGTCTCGCAGAGGTCCTTTGTAAAAGACGGAAGGTCGTTAATGTAAATTAGAAACAGTAGGGGTCCTAATATTGATCCCTGCGGCACACCCAGAGTAAGAGGCGACCCAGAAGACTCAGTTCCATTTATACATACTTTTTGTGTTCTACCAGTGAGATAAGAGTTTACTAAATCTAAGGCATCATTTGAAACACCATAGTGCCTAAGTTTTTTCGGTAAAGTTTGGTGGTCCACACGATCAAAAGCTTTAGAAAGATCACAAAAAACTCCCAAAGCATCCTGCCTACTCTCTCAAGCATCAAACACGTGTTTTAAGAGTGCAACTCCAGCATCAGTAGTATTTCTACCTTTCGTGAAGCCATATTGATTATCATCTAAAAGTTTATTCAGGGCAAACAGTTGACTAAAAATTACTTTTTCAAAGACTTTACTAAGTACTGGTAATATTGAAATTGGTCGAAAATTTGAGGGATTATTTTTAGTGCAGGAGCACGTCTGATAAACGAACACAGGCAGCTATGAATAGCTTCTGCTAGAGATTAATTATTGGGAAACATGTCATCTACCAAATAAAATAAATAAATAAATATAAAGTGACCTCTATAAATTATTTCCTTGTGCACAATGGGCTAGTTTTCTTGGTCAAAAAATGATTATTCTATTTAGTCTGTCAGTTAGATTATCAAAAATTTTGCTCGACCCATAGTTTGTCTTTTGTCAATCAAACAAAAAATGACGAAGATAAAGCGAATCAAAGTGGCGTGACGTCACGCCTTGCTAAAAAGTATCGCAAGGCGTGACATTACGCGGAACTTTAATGGGCTATATCTTCATCATTTTTTGTTTGATTGAGAAAAGAAAAAATACGTGTCCAATATTTTCTGTTAATCCAACTGACGGACTAATTAGATTTTCTTAGAAAACAAGCCCATTGTGCTGCCAATTCCTCCAATACATCAGCGTATACGTATGTCGCATAAAAAATCGCAGCGACGTAACGGTACCTTTCTGATACTGTAGGCTGCAGTCGCAGGGTTAATAGCTCTCGCGAGCAATTAGTCAGGCTGCCATCCAGATTAGAGGCCGACGTCATCGCAATGGCCGCCGAAAAAGGCGACGTTTGTTCGCCTTTGATGTGCCGGAGCTCACCCAGTGTAGTGACTGAATGCGACATGTAAATTGTGGGATTATAGTTGAAATTAATAAATGAACCCTTCCAATAATCACGGTAAAATCTCTAGTCATAAACTAAAAAGGGCTTGTACTTTGGCGGCTCGATAACGGATAGACATACAAGTCACAAAGCTGGTAAAAAAATATTGGGACATGTAAAAGAGTTTAATTCAGGCCTGTTTGCACAAATCAATTGATTTGAAACACACTTAGTATATTAACTTTACTTGTGACTAACTAACTAGATAACTATGTAATCAAATCTTGGAGGTAGTTTTTAACTTATTCTATCTTTTAAAATTTTGTAAGTATTTGAGATTCGGTTGACAATATAATAATTTGACACCATCATGCTGATCCGATGATGGAGTCTGGAGGTGGATAGTGGAACTCTTTGACAACTACTAATTCCTAAACCTTCATGTTTGGGCTCATTTGATTCGTTTTGACAAGTTCAATACATTTAAAAGTTTTGTAGTTTTTATGTTCTATTACATTTCTATTATAATAGGTAATATACAGGAAGACTTTTTTATCACCGTCCAAATTTAAATATAATAATCTATGAGGAAAAAAACAATACACGTGTTTTTTCTTTTGGTATCGCCCAGTACAAAAATGTTAAGATAAAGCACCTGGAAATTGTCTAAACAAATACTAAGAGTATGGACACGGCACGCAACCTACTCGACGCGCTAGCGTCGTCTGTCTGACGTTGTAGTCCGAAGTGCGAACGACTAGACGAAGATAGTAAGGTCAGTGATGGGGCCAGGTCATAGGGTATAAGATCAACTAAGTTTAGTGGGGAAACGTCAGTGCACATTCGGCTTGTACCATTAAGGACCGATTTCAATAGCCAAACAGCTTTTAAATGAAGAATAAGTTTGACATATTAACAGTTTTCGTAATAAAAAAAAGTCAAAACGTCACTGTTATTCATAGGATGAAAGTTATCTAGAGTTTAAAAAATCGGCCCTGAGTTGTAAATTTAAGCATGCCTTTTTAAATGAAGTTTTTTCGTTTTTATTTCGTACGTTTACGACGACAAGAGGCACGGCACATATCGCAGTCACTGGCGAGTGGAAAAATGCGTTAATATAACGACCACTGTCTCTAGTCAACCTGCTTTAATATGACGTCTAATTGAGAAGCACCCAAGCGCGGCTTATAAACAGAGAAAGTACTGGTAATATGTACGTTTCTCTGGGGAAATGATACAAGAGCAAAAATGCTACAACCATTCTTAGTAAAGTAACATCGATTAGTAAACTCGTATAAAAATATCTTCACAAATCAAACAGCTGATCCTGTAGTTAGTATAGGTACTAAATTTGGGAGGGTTTCAGTACATTTGGGAAGGCAAGACAGTGAAGCGTGCGACGTATTAAAAAAAGTTGCATTTTGACTATTCCATAACTCTAGATAACAGTAAACACATTAAACATATAAAATATTAAAAGACAATATGGCTAGGACCACCTTCACACTGGGCGACTATCAAATAGTGTAAGAAATAGAAAAGGTATTAACAAACCACTCCATTCACTTCTGCAATAATTTGGTATATTTTAAACTAACGATGCTCCCCAGACATCCTTCAGGGTGGAACCTTATTTAATTTATTCAACACCAGGTAGCCGCGTCTCGTCTCTTAGGAAAATCTTACCTAGCGAAAGTTCTGTAAGAAACTGAAGCGACCTGTCAAACCTTCAAAGAAAGTTAGACTAGTTAACAGTGATTAGACTAACTAACGAAACTAACCGAGAATCTATACCTAAATAAGTAAAATCGAAGCCCACTACTTATTTAGAGGTAGAGGGTAACTAAAAGACAAACTTTTTGATTAAATAGAACATACTACATAAAAGTAAATACGACCTTCGTTGCCGAGAGGCGAGCATACCGGACTTGGTGTCTCCATCCCTGAGGTCCCGGTTTCGATTACCGGTCGGTCAATGTAAAAGTTATTACTTTTCTATATTGTCTCGGGTCTGGGTGTTATGATACCATCGTTGTTTCTGATTTCTGTAACACAAGTGCCTATGCTACTTATCATAGGATTAGAGCAATGTATGTGATGTTGTCAAATATTTATTTATTTGAATACAATGAGAAGAGAGAAAATTGACTTCTAGACACTAGACTAGACCCACAAACAAATAATATAGTAACAAAAACAAACTAAACAATAAATACCAAATAAACTTTTTAAAAAGTAACAACAATAAGAAAAAACACCTGCCCGACAGCGCCATTACGTATCTGTAAAAGAGTCTTACTCATATACGCCGTGATAGTGCTGGTTTTGGATGGGTCATGCCGAAAACGGAACACGGACAATGGCGCCAAGTTTACATTGCTGAGCAAAGGACACTTCCAAGTCCCTCCATACTTCTCTGTTGAAGGCCAAAGTATGCCAATCCTTGGTGTGGCTCTACAAATCTTGCCACAATCGTTTCCTCAAAAAAAAAATTGTCACATTCTAAATCGCATGCCTATACTCTCCAAAAAAGTTAAGTATTTAAACACTGATTTCACGGACTTGCTTTTGTCTTATGAGAGGCCAATAAAAAAGTTTGGACTCCTCCCTATTTACTGGTTGGTCAATTTTGTTGACAGCTTAGCTTTTTCCTGGGACTACCTAACCAGCTTAATATGCTCTAAATTGTGACGCAGAAATTAAATCAACTTTGGGGTGTACTAAAATGTACAGCATCAAGTCATTACTCAGACAATTTGAGTAAATGTGTTCATTGTTCTTATAATACCTCCCGCGCTCCCAAGGTAAAGAGCATTCTGGGAAAATCAAGCACAATTTTCCGATTCGCTTCGAGTTAACTTGAACCGGTGATTGTCAATAACGTGCCGTCGCATCAGACCGATTTACGCGTCCCCCAGCGACTCCATAATTCCGATGACGCCGATAATCGCGTGACGCCCGCAGATAATTTCAGATAATTTGCGTGTCACTGCAGATCATTTGGGATGCTTGCAAACTCGTCGTGTTTCCGCTGGGATGTGCCGTGGCTATATTTCGCACCCGCCTGCGATTTATTAATGACATCGTAAGTATGATAATAATTATATAAAGCCGTTCAGATTTTGTCGAAAGTCAATTTAAAACCTATAGGTAGATAGTAAACGACTAAATACCAAAATATTTTTAGATGGGGTACCTAGTTATACGAAAAGACCTATGATGTAACGAAAATATCCTGGAATTATAAAATTTCATTTCATATTTTTTTTATTAATAGATATCTCTAAAAATGCCAAACTTGAAAGAATAAAATCCTGAAACTAATTGGTTTTAAGAGAAATTATGAATTACTTTCCTTTATAGTAGGTAGGTCCCCACACTGCACATAGGTATATGTGCAGTGTGGGGACGGCCTTAAAGAATATACTTACCCACCGCCAACAGGAGGCGTGTTGTAATAGGCGACTAATTCCTGTAGCACAAGACGGGCAGCAGCGTCTGCATGCGAAATCCTTTAAAAAAAACTGCGCTCGCCAACCCGCCTGCCAAGCGTGGGCAATCCCCCCTATGATAGGTCATTGGGGGAGGCCTATGTTCAACAGTGGACTTCCTATGGCTGAAATAATGATGATGATTATGATAGTAGGTACATAATATAGTTTCAGCGTCATAAAATATTTAAAATAGACACTCATTTTACTGCCTAATAAAATTTTGTGTACATGTAATAATAAGAAAGCCTCATAAGAAAACTCAAGGTGGCACTGCGTGCTATGGAAAGGGCTATGCTCGGTATTTTTTAATAAGATCGAATCAGAAATGAGGAGATCCATGAAAGAACAAAAGTCGCTGACATAGCCCAACGGATTAGCAAGCTGAAATGGCAGTGGGCATTATATACATAGCACATAGAACTGACGGCCGATGACTCCGATGAGGCAGAAGGTTCTAGAATGGAGGCCGCGTACCGGCAAGCGCAGCGTAGGACGCGCTCACAAGGTGGACAGACGACCTGATGCCCAATTCCCGTAATTTGACAATAGTCGCAATCCAGTGTCGATCCGCTCCCAGTAACATTACAATCACAAACGGTATTCTCGTAAACCCAAAAAATTCAATTATAGTTTGTAATGCGACTGAAAATGGAAGAAACCAAAATGAGATTTTGTTTTGCTCTATTTTCAGTCGCATTGGTATACTTTTGATAACTTTACGTCAAATTAAAAAATTACGAGAATACCGTTTGTGATCATCATGTTACTGGGAGCGGATCGACACCGGATTGCGACTACTGTCAAATTACGGGAATTAGGCCTCTGGTAAAGCAGGAAGACGCTGGATGCAGGCCGCTTCCAACCGGCCCATCTGTAAGTCAATAGGGGAGGCTCATGTTCAGCAGCTGTGGACGTCCTATGACTGAAATTATGATGGTGATGATGTAATAATAACAAATAAATTACAAAAGTCTGTTACTTTAAATCGAATGCCTTATTAAGCGCTTATGTTAAAACAGCTATTTTGTCCAAATAAGTTGTAAACGCATATATGTATAAAACGTTATGATATTAATATTAATGTTTAAAATACTGGAAAAGTAATTTCATAGCAGTTACATATGAAATATCAAGTTCCGTGAACTCACTACATGAAATTCATCCCAAAATTACTATATGAAAACGCCAATTTAGCTGTATCCCGCTTGCAGCAGTCAAATGTTTGGCTAACTCGCTTAGGGTTGCCAAGCAGCAGGAAAACGTGGACAAAATTTATAATTCTTTGCTAATTATTTTATTAATATCACCTACCTATCGAGCACATATCCTATAGAGCAGCAATAACGGATCTTTTTTTTTCCGAAACACTTTAGTGTTTTTTTACTTACATTTAATATGAACTGACAACTCCTGTCAACTCTCGCCCAGACAAAGACAGTACAGTCACAAATTGAATAATGGCGGAATCTTAGTGGAACAAAATAAATGTCATTTCTACTCTACTTATAGGGTATGTGCTTCATGCGCCTACCGAACACCTGCCAGCAGCCTTGACATACCTAGAACGCGTTATTTAATACAGTTTAAGGTCTTTGTGCTGAGGTTGGCCGGTTGACGAGCGACAACGCGACTCTGTACAGAGCCATGAACCACCACCACTTTTTTGTACTTCGGTGACATACAATGCCGCAAAGCAAATTTTTGATGGAGTCTATCTAGAATTGCCATTGACTGGACAGATAATTTAGTCTATGTTTTTACTATAACGAGATTGAAAAGTAATTGCAGATTTGCATATAAACACAGTAAAAAAGTCTAGAGAAGGCTGAGGTATAATGGGCAACAACAACTTTGAATCATCCAAGGAAAAATTCAAATCGAGTTACATACCAAATACATAGTAAAGTATGTTATCCATATATATTTATTTATACATCCCACTGCAGGGCACATGTCTCACCTCAACTATGCGGTAGTTTTGGGCCATAATCCACCCCGCGGGCCCAAAGTGGATTGGTGAAGGGGTGTTGTAAAGCAAGTGACTACACCATACTGTCAGGGCCGTTAACTAGGCTTTACGACTAGTATCAGGCGGTATTAGCGATAGCAGTATTTTACGTGCCTTCCGAAGCACGGAGATGCTTGTGATAAATGTCACTAAATGTAGGTGACTTAACTTTGGTACTTACTACCAAACCGCATTCGCCACTGACCTACAAGGCCCTATTACCTGAATAGTATAGTAGTAGTTATTATGTTATTATGATTTAATGATTATTTGAATGAAAAATAATGACAAAATTATATAAGTATTTTTATTATTGACATAATGTGTTTTTATGATTTTTTTAAATCTGAATGTTATTTTATTTTTATTTAATGATTTGTTGTTATTAAAGACATTTGCATACCGGCACAATTCCCGGTAGAATGAAATTGAAACTGACTCTAATACCTGTATACCTGTATTACTGTAACATTTTATTTTTACTGCAAATATATTATTTGATTTGATTTGATTTACCTAATGTCCTCATAATAAAACATACTTGGGCATCCTACTCGTACAAAGCGTCCGTATATTCTCGCGTTCTTTATCGTTATAAAATGAAATGCAAATTTTATTGCGCGCGTATTATTTGGATTCCGGCGGACTGCGCTGCGGACATAGAGATAGGTGCTTTAATTAAAATTGTTTCGCTCTAATGAGCGGGTGTTTATGTGCGATGAGCGGCGCCTAGTGTGGATTTTCTTGGATAGTTGGAATAGAGAGTTTCCCTTGACTTCGCTTAAGTTTGCATCCGCATGCCTGTGCTAGAAGTTGGACGAGTGTAGAAATAAGCTTATTTCTATCTGACGACCCAGTTAGTGCGGTAATTCGCCTTGTGCGCAAAGGGTTCTGGGTTCGAGTCCCGGTCTGGTCTATTTAGGAAACGGACTATTCTAAGCTGGTTTACTTCTGAATGTGTTGGGAGCATAGAGCACATACCCTATAGAGTAGAAAAAGTTTTTTTTTTTAGGACAATAGTTTCCGCCAATTTATAATCTGTGCTGTTTTAGTAGGAGAGTTGACAGGACTTGTCATTTCATACTTAATGTAAGTGAAAAATCAATAACTTGTTGCTCTACAAGGAATATGCTCTGCTGCGCTATGATTGGGAGACACCATAAGTAAAAAAAAACGTGGCTTTGTTTCACGTAACACAAGATTGTATAGAGGGTAATTCTGGGAATAAGTATTTTACCCGTCTAATAACTTGCAGAATTCTGTATTGAACAAGGCTTGCTAAGGCTGAACCTTAAATTACAAGATGTCGGTCCAAGCAAAGTAATTTTCTTTGCTGTTTTAACACTTCAAAGAAAACTACCTACCTACTTAATTCATAATTTGTTAATTGTATCGTGTTTTAACACACACAGTTACGTTGTTACACACGTTGAAAGAAAGTGGCAATCAATTAATCAAAATTCTCAACTTTTATAAACTGTCCTCTACCTGATGGCTGTCTGAAAGAGAGCACTTCTAGCGATAAGACCGCCTATTTTTTTCTGTGTACTGTTTGTTTTGTATGCTGTGCAATAAAGAGTATGTATCTGTCTATTAAATATAAGTTTCGTTTGCTTGCAACACTTGCCTGTAAATACTAGCCTTTCAGTCGTACTCGTAAGAACTTGAATTCTATTGTTCATAATTAAATCATCATAAGTGAAAAACATCAAATTGGGTCTAATTTTGAACAAACTACTTATAACAAAATATCGTTTTAACTAGAAAAACAAAACTCAGTATTATAAGGTCAAACGCCTTTTAATCAAATAAAAGATAAGTAACTACCTACTTTACTTAAAATTGTAGCAAAAAAACAAGAAATTCTTCAGTAAAATTGTGATACATTTAAAATATTCACTCCATTTCCTACTCTCATAAACATATACCTTGTACCTCAATACATTATTCATTATATTACATGTTCCACGATTTTTTTCCATAACATTTCCAGTAACAAAATACTCACCATCTCTCTCTTACAAATGTAAGAGATTCTTTATCGCTCGTTCATTAACTGCGCATCAGAGTTCAGATGTAAATAAGTCGGAAAGCCATCGGAAGGTCGTCGTTACGTACGCGTCACGTCGCAAACTGTATATTATATAACAGTAAAAGTTGATAACAGTAGGCTTACTGACTACAAAACGTGTAAAAATAAAAATGCGACTCTGAGATAGGATCTTAATTATTTATTTAAACTTTATTAGGTCAGGTAAGTACAATGGGCTAGTTTCCTAAAAAAATCGAATTAGTCCGTCAGTTGGATTAACAGAAAATATTGGACACGTATTTTTTCCTTTCTCAATCAAACAAAAAATTATGAAGATATAGCCCGTTAAATTTCCGCGTAACGTCATGCCTTGCGACACTTTTTAGCAAGGCGTGACGTCATGTGCTCACTTTGATGCGCTATATCTTCGTCATTTTTTGTTTGATTGACAAAAGACAAAATATGGGTCCAACATTTTTTGATAATCTAACTGACGGACTAAATAGAATAATCTTTTTTTGACCCAGGAAACTAGCCTATTGGCGGACTTAATGCTTCACAACATTCTCTACCAGTCAACCTTAAGGTAATGCAGATAATGTAGTCAGTTGCAGAGTATAAGACAAAAAAAAATACACATACATACCAATATACACAATAATAAATACATACTATAGGTATAACATATTATGGAAGCCGATGATTATTTATCAAGTATAAAAAAAGTGTTAAGTAATAGTAGAATCGTCAGTTCTGAGGGGTGCCAAGATAAAGCTCAATTAATGATTTTTAAAGACAAATTTTGACAAGGATTATTTTATACTAAGGGGGAGAGAATTTCAAAGGCAAATAGCTGAGAGAGTGTAGGAATCGGAGAGGAACCCAGATTTATGATGGAGAATGAAGAGACTAAGATTGTGGGAAGTTTGAAGATTGCGCGAAGTGGTAGAACCTTGGTAAGTAAAACGTTGTTTCAAGTAGTTAGGTGTGAAAATAGTGAAGAGAGTGCAAAGTATCCTCAGGTCTCGGCGCTGACGGATGGGTAACATTTAAGCTGTGTTTGAAATGAGAAATGTAGTCGTACTTACAAAGTCCAAAAATTAAACGTATTGCATTATTGAGAAGCCTGTCAAGCTTATCAACAATTATAGCAGACTACGTTAATCTCTGCTTTTTTGGAGCAACGTCTACCGGGAATCGAACCCGGGACCGAAGAGATTGCGAAGTTATGTCCAGGGTGCTCGCCACTCGGGTCGAAGGTCGTCGTCTAAAACCCAGTTTAGGGGATCCGTCCGAAACGCACCCTGAGCTCAAGCTGAGCGCCTCCAGAAAAGTGATCTAGTTGCCTGATTATTTATCCTAGATACTGCAAAACGCTTTCTTGATATTTAATACACTCTAATGAACTGTACAACGTAATCCGTCCGATAGTCAATCCACCCTAAACGCAACCCGTCCGAAACGTAATTCGCCCAAAGCGCGATTAATTCGAAATGCAATCGCTGTGCATTACTGCGAAATCCGCTCTTGGCGATCAATTCAAACTTGGATGTGAGCCTACTGTGTGCCTCTTTGAGATATTAGCGGCTATTACCGGGCCCATACATCAGCCGTGCGAAGCTTTTCCCGCCTATCGAATGTCGTGTGTTCCAGACTCCAGTGACTAATACCCTTGAATAAAATAGGAAAAACAACACCGTTTTATTTACGATTGATAGACTAAAGTAGGTACTTTCATTGCAACGCAAACTTAATAATGATTTGAGATAGTAATAATATTTTGTCGTTGATTCTTTTAGGGGTGCGAGGAACAGGGTGTTGAGTTCCTCATCCACCATTGAAAAGGGAGGATCCTCCGACCAGACGGGTGTTGTGTCTGGTGGGCAACTGCCCGATGGTTGTTTGTCGGGTTCTTGTATATATCGTTCAATCGCTCCGATAACTTTAATATCGCGATGTAGGTTACGTCAGTTTTATATGTGGCGAGATAGATGTCGCTACATCACTCCCCTCCGAGACCGGAGGTCGATAGCAGGTTGAGTCATCCATTGTGCTGCTTGCCGGGCCAGTGGAATGTTCCAGTGAGTCGGAACCAGATGCCGCATCGTTCACGGTGAGTCGGAACTGTCTGCGGTGATGCCCCAGTGAGTCGGGGTGACGCTGCAAATGCTCCAGTGAGTCGGAGTGGTGCAGTGTTGCGTAGTGGCTGGCTGCTGCGTCGACCAGGAGAGAAGTGCGTCTCTGCTTGCTGACCGGCCGAAGTGCAGTGTGCTGTGCCAAGGTCGCTGAGAAGGCTGTGGGTGATGACCAGGAATGCGCGTCCGCTGCATGCTGGTGGTCAGGATACCCGTAGTAGCCGTGGATGCTGGCTGGCTGTAGGACTCGCTGCTCGAAAGCTTGAGGAAGTGATGATGACGTCACGATGACATACAATTCTATTAAAAAATATAGTTGTTTTGTTGTGGACTTTTCGTAAGGAAAATGAATGCAATAGGCTGTATTTGGGCTACCAAAAATATACTTAAAGCTGAAGAAAGACTCCTTTAGCGTCTGTTAAATAATAATTACTCTACCAAAAAGGTAAATTAGAAATCTATGGCATACCGAAGTGAAATAGGCAGAAGGAAAAAGATTATCTACTACGCGGTGCAAAACTCAAATATTTTATTTTATGTAAACACTGTCTGCTACTATTAATGGAATTTAATTTTAACGTAAAACGTTTTTTCAATTTTGTGAGAACGTGTCGAAATATATTCTGTAATTATATGTTACGTATATTGCTAAGTACTTATTACATGCCTGTAAATAATCAAATCAAAATAAAGAGCCACGCAGTGAAGAGTATTTCTTTAAAAAATATGTAAGCTTAAGCCATAAGTATCTTTAATCATGCCGAAATTCAACAAAATGACTATAACATACAGACAGACACACACACGGATATAGTGAAACTGTATCGTCCTTTAAAATTATCCAGAGTATCAAAGTTGAGCGTTTCCGCAGTGCTTCACTCGAATAGGTTGAACCAGTTCTTCAACTTCTTCACGCTCGATCGACAGTACTCCGCTTCGAACCGGCGCCGGCTCGACGCTGGACGGCTGCTATTACCAGCTGGGAAGTTGCCGGGTGCTGCCAGCATGTCTTTTCAGTAGTTACATTAATTTTGTCACATCAACTAGCTAGACCATGAGCAACTAAGTTGCTCAACTTACAGTATGTTTTAAGCTGCTCAGTTTCGCAACAGGTGAGGCAACCTAGCGTTTTGTACCGTTCAAAATACGCTTGAAAATTGGGGCGATTGTCATCAGACCTCCATAATCTTGACGGTGCTCACACGGGCAATTGTTTAGCAATTATTTCGTGGTAGCATTCACTGGAGGAGTTGAGCAATTCAGTCCAGTATGGAGCAACTGCTCAAGATTGCTCCACCAATTTAAAAAAAAAAAACTAAACTAACGTCTTAGGTACAGTGAATCGAGATTCCGGAAAACTCGGTAATAGCTACTAAATTTTAACAATTACTTAGTGCTTAGTTACTCATTTCATTTGAATCTTGTTTCGAATGCAATGGAAAAGCAAGCAACACTCTTTTAGATTCCCTATAAAATAGCAACATTGAGTATTATTCGCGAGTAACTACAAACAAAGTGTTCACGCTCGATCGGCCCGGAGTGGCTCCCGCGTCCGGGCCGGCGCCGGCGCGACGCCGGACGGCGCGGACAAACGCCGCCATTACCGGCCATGAAGGGTGCCGCGCGCTGCCAAATGGACAGCCTATTACAATGCTAGGTTCGATTGATCCCTGACTATATGCGACTGCTGCTCGTTTTACTCAATTTCAGCTGTACCTACTTTACAGGATACTTGCAATGGGTAAAAATTTAGTAGAATTTTCGGAAGCCCTCCAGGTTGAAATAAATTTATTGCTAACTTCAGACAACGGTACAAAGTGAATTAATTAGAGTCTTCCTATTTTCTGTAAATTATTTATTAATAAATTTATCATAAAATTTTTGATATCGGAGGGACCGATTTGACAATTTTTATACATGTTAGATAAAGTTCGAGTAAAGTTTTTAAGGTACAGATTTTTTCTTTGAATTGCTGGCAATGAAAAGGTTGCGTTTATTATAATTTAGTTTGATTAAATATCTTAACACAGTAATGTTGGCGAATTTCTCCTTATTTGGTTGTTATTAGGTATTATTTCTTCTTATTATGTGTTTATAGCTGTTAGTAAGTCAGCATACTGCTGCGTACATGCTGCGTACTGCATTTTACCATTTTGGTTTTTGTTTTAACTATTTGAAATTCCATCACTAGGGACAACGGTAGATAGGTAAATTACTTTTTAAAAATTGTTGCTTTTTGCAATAAATTTCAATAAGTATGCTGTAAAACCAACATAAATACATTTTACTCCGTTTCCTGTTATGTTAATTACCTAGATACGTGTTGTTACTACTCGTAAGTACAGGTCAAAGCTTGGACTAATGTGAGTACCTGTATAGAGTAACCTCTCACAAAGAACCTGCTATATTTTCAGGTCCTTATCGTATTTAATTAAAGTCTACTCGTCGTCACTTTACTTCACTAGAAAGACGAATTCCGTTATCCAATTTCTACTCATTAACCTATTTCGGAGAATTCCTGAAACCTAAATGAAATAAGTGAGATCGCTCAAATACGTAAGTAATCTAAGATTATCGTATCTATTTCATGGAAAACAAAATTGTGTTTTGTAAACAATACTTTAATTACTGGATAACACATTTTTAACAATCCTCACGTGTTTCTAATTAGTGTTACCCGTCTATAGTCGACTATTATTTCATCATCATCATCATCAACTCAGCCATAGGACGTCTACTACTGAACATAGGCTTCCCCCATTGACTTCCAAATTGGCCGGTTGGAAGCGGCCTGCATCCAGCGTCTTTCTGCAACCTTTGAGGTCGTCTGTCCACCTTGTACATAGCACATAGAACCGACTATATTGATATAATTCGAGCAAAACATTTTCATTCATCCACACTGGATGACAAGTTTGAAATAGTATCGCCGGACTATCGATCGGTATTGATAGTTTTTATCTAAAGTATCAATCGTTTTATCGATAGCTGGGAACGGTCTTACAATACTCTTTAAGAGTAGGATAATACTGTCGATACTGTTGTTGCTTATAAATATTTTTATTGCATATTTTTTTAATATGTTTCAGACAATTTAGGTTTAAGTAAACTATTAAAATTACATGTCAGTTAAACTTTGGCGACACTGCTCGCCTTCAAGATACTGCAGCTGCGTCGCAGTCCGTACTGCCGTAGTCTGAACTGCAATTGTACATGATTAGACAGAGCTCAACATAAATGGTATGAGTGAGGCTAATGCCTAATTTTCATCAAGCTAAGAACCAAGCTTAAGGCAAGTTTCTTTTGATCTAAACTGTAAGCTTGGCTCCTCATAAATGCTTATTAGAATAAATAGTCTCACATTTAAAAATAATCGTACAAATTGCGGACTCTACCAGTCAAATAGTGTAACTATCATTATGTAAGTAGCCATATTTCTTTACATTTGTGCGTGCTTGTCACTCAAATCACTTGAATAAACGTGGTTGCATCACTACAGTGTTTTATCTTACATAATAAAGTTCACTGCCCTGAAGAAGTCTCTCAAAATATTTCGTAAAGAGTAGAAAATAAATACGAATATAATTCGCGCATAAGTTGAAACAAACAAGTCCGGACAGGGGCCGGAACCTACTCTTAACCGACGGCAAAATGCCAGGCAAAGCCATTACGCCATTCATGGACTGGAAACTCTTCGGCTATTCGAGGTAATAGTCATTTGTAAGACACATAAAGATGCTAGTTCAAAGAAACTGTGTATTTCTGTAAGCATGTTCAAAACGATTGGAGTTTCTTTGATGATAGAGAAACATAGTGGGTAAACATTGTATGCTATTAAATAGATACTGGTAGATGCTCATTATTGCACACCTCAAGAAATTAATAAACTACAGAAAATAAACGAAGAAGCATAATTTAAGCGGTTATATCGCTAGAAGCTATCTCAGCCAGACAACCACTAGATAAGGAAGTCGATTAGAACTATTATAATGTCAGTTATCTAATTATCTTGCCTGACGATACGAATAAGTTCAGTGACATTGATTCATACTTAATGAGATAATAT
Source organism: Anania hortulata (assembly GCA_963576865.1). Classification (NCBI taxonomy): domain Eukaryota; kingdom Metazoa; phylum Arthropoda; class Insecta; order Lepidoptera; family Crambidae; genus Anania; species Anania hortulata. Next base: position 2,184,934 of record OY756399.1, on the reverse strand, counting down.
GCGTGCAGTTTAATTATGTTATTCTTTAGAGCTGAAAAAGATAATATTTGCTAACATTATGCAGATAAATACTATGGTTAAGTCAGAAACTTAATATCACATTTTGAAAAAAAAAGCCTATATAAGTAATTGATTTTAGTATGGAAATAACAATTCAAAATAATGATATCATATTCTAACTTCACCGTAGCATTTAAATAGGTATTACGTTACGTAGCAAAATCTAAGTCATAAAACAATTGTTAGCTGTTTCAGCTTTCATTTTATAGTTCGACATTTCTGAAAACTGCCAGTCAGCCCAATTATGGTCCGCCACGGAGTGATGTATCGACAATTTCGCGTCTTGATCAAAATTGAACCGCCAGGGAAATCGCCGTAATTGAGTGGCGACTGCAAAATTTGATTTTCTGCACAACGTAATTGATAATTGGTTTAATGTTGTATTTTACTGGATTTTCTGCTTTATGGAATTAGAGAGAGAATTTAACTAACAGTACCTACAGATTTGGCGACCGACTGACACGATGTGGCACGGTGGATCACCTTAAGGCGGTTCCCCGAGCAAATGACCTTGAGCATGAATTTTCTTACTATCTCACGGCACGACAGAGAAAAATTAGTTCGTAAATCATGAATTATTGACAGAAATAATCAATAATGGACCAATTCAAAAACTTTTTTCGGCCTATTTTAAGTATTGTAAATTTTCTATCGATTAGTCTAAGCCAAGAATTAAGATAGGTACCTAAGGATTATTTACGGAGGAGATGCATAAAATTCATTTTTATCGACGTAGTTTGAAAGCCTGTTTTCGTATATATAAAATAAAGTAAATACAAATTTTATTGTATTAAAGATAAAACTTCAAATGTTCTTGTTATGTCTTTCAATTATTTTTATATCTTCTTCATCTATACGGTCAATCCCGGTTGCGTCCAAAGCCATTGCTTTGGAGCCCAGGGTCCGCTATTTTTATATGTATACATTAAATAAGAAGTAGAAAAAGCTGGAAAAAAGTTAGAAAAAACGAGTTTTGGTTGGGGTACGGCCTTAAGCGCGGGTTCTTTTCAGAGAGTATACGTAGAGGTACACGCTAACTGGAAAGATGAGGGAACACTAACAGGATGATCTTCCTAATAATATTAATAGCTTCTAGTATGGGACAAAGTCGCAATACAAAAAAAAAAACATTATTATCAAGATAAATTACTAGTAGTGTAAGTATTTTTCATTTTAATGGGTAAAATTTAAGAAATTTTAATATTAAACTTACATCGAAAGTAAGTATGACAATTGGTGCTAGAATTGAAGTAGGTAGGTAAGGTATCAATCAATGTAGTAAATTATTGTTTTCAATCCTGAGACGTTTAATAAGCTTACTTTTTTTAAACGATCCTAACACATTTCTTAATTAGAAATCCGCCAAATCTAGCTAGGTACGTCATTTTTTTATAGTATCGGAGATTTTCCACTAGATAATCTGTAAGTCGGAAATTTAGAAATTAGGTAACGATGCTTTAATTTGTAGGATTACATTATCTTTACTATTGCTCTTTTATCTAAGGGGGCTATGAATGTAAAACAATGTTAATCTATACTATACCTACTTACTTACCTAGTGCAATATAGTGGAAGCGCCGTCAGTTCCATTATCCTGCCTTTTGTGAAGCCCGCCTTGTCACCTCGCGCATGAGGTTACATATATTTGCATATCGACGTGTCTTGCCTACACGTTTAGGAATATTTAGGATGAAACTATCAACGAAGTAGAGTAGGTATGTAATATCCGCAAAAAATATTAGAAAGAAAGAAGCGCTTTTTCGACACACAAGAGAAAAAAAAATACACAAAACAATATCAGACAATCAGATGTGTCGAAAACTTTCTCTCAGTTCAGCTCAGCATTTGTCGTGACAGCCACGGACTTATCACGACGCTGATTTTCGGCGGGAACCTCCGACGCTGGAACGTGCAGCGAGTGACGCAGCGGCACATCGGACCACCAGAGAATCCCAAATCCCTCCAACGGACTCCGGGCCCATGAGGAGCACAAAATCGGTCGGAGAAAACCCGGAACCCCCGATAGGCCGATGCACCGCCGCCCACAAGCACGGTGCCAGACGGGACAACATATTAACACGAAATTATAGGTACACGCCACACGGTGTCACTCTATTATTTATTAAATTAAACGCTAGAAGTAATTGGACGTCCACTACTGAACATAGAGGAGGCCTATGTTCAGTAGTGGACGTCACCATTTGACTTCCAGATGGCCTGGATCCGCATCCATCCATCCGCAATGGAAGCGGCCTGCATCCAGCGTCTTCCTGCAACCTTTACCAGGTCGTCTATCCACCTTGTGGGTGGACGTCCTACGCTGCGCTTGCCGGTACGCAGCCTCTATTCTAAAACCTTTCTGCCCCATCAGCCGTCAGTTCTAGTACGTGCTATGTGCCCCGCCCACTGCCACTTCAGCTTGGTGATCCGTTGGGCTATGTCAGCAACTGTCGTTCGTTTACGGATCTCCTCATTTCTGATTAAGTCCCGTGTGGGGACGGCCGTAAAGATAACGCTTCCCCACCGCCAACAGGAGGCGTGTCGTAAGAGGGGCCAAATTCCTGAAGCACGAGACGGGCAGCACCGTCTGCGTGTGGAATATTAGAAAAAACTGCGCTCGCCAATCCGCCTGCCAAGCGTGGCGAGTATTTGGCAACACACAACCCCCCCTGTTATGTACCGTATTTTATAAGATTTTGTGAGTTAAACGTACCTACTAACACGAATAGAGTCGCTAATTTAGGGGCACTACACTACTCGCCGTAACATAATGAAATATCAGGCGATATTAGCATGACTAACTTTTACATGACGTCCAAACACAGAGATGATCTATTACCGAATGGTGTAGTGGCTCAGTGGAGACATAAAAGGTTCTGGCTTAAATGAACGCAAAAGGATGTAGGTCCTATCAAACAATTTGTTGTTGTTGAGCACAGTATTAACTCTAAGAAGGAAGTTAACTATTAAAATAAATAAATAAACTAGTCAATTATTACAGAAACAATGCACCATAAGTAGGATACAATATTATTGTGTGCCTTTTGGCATAGGCCTCCATCATCTGTCTCCACTGAGCTCTATCCACTCTCATCCACTAGGGTCCCAGGGTCATTTCTATTTTGTCTTCCCATCTTCGTGGACGACCCTTTTCCCATTTGCCATCTCTAAGACAGATAAAAGTATTAATGTAGGACCTATATTTTTAAAAAATTACCTAGTCGTACTTAGGCTTAAACAAAGTGAAAATACGGACTCAGCCCAAAATAGAGCGTTCTCATTTAGTAAGTATCTTTAGTAGGTACTCTTTGCCGCAACAGCGTTGCGGTTACAATGCGCGCGCTGTATTGTTTCATGCGACATTGTTTGTGCCGGCATAGTCTCTTGATGCAAGTTTATTTTCACTTAACCTTCCTTTCGTGGGACTAAAATAACATACTTTACTAGTATTCATCAGGATCCCATTTTCTTAATCGCAAACAAAAAGTGGTGCTCAGTACATGATCGTCAAGGTACAATGACATTTAATCATCATCATCATGTCAGCCATGGACGTCCATTTGCTGAACATAGGCCTCCCCCAATGACTTTCATTGGGGGGGATTGCCAATACTCGCCACGCTTGGCAGGCGGGTTGGCGAGCGCAGTTTTTTTATAAGATTTCGCACGCAGACGCTGCTGCCCGTCTCATGCTATAGAAATTAGTCGCCTCTTACGACACGTCTCCTGTTGGCGGTGGGGAAGTGTATTCTTTACGGCCGTCCCCACGGCACTTTACGGCCGTCCCCACGCGGCACATGACATTTAATAACATATATTAATATTTTATTTTATTAGGTATATTAGGTAAACAAACGATGTTTGTGAATGTACTAAAAGTTGGATGTTAATAGATATGTAGATAGAATACTCTGCTAAAGCTATTTATATTCCACCATTCCACTACACTATATTATAAGATAGAACAAACAAAATAAGTTGCAATTCGATACTACCTTGATGATATGACTAGATTTATAGTTTGATGCGTCTCGAGTTTACTTTTACTCCAATGAAAAAGACAACGCAAAAAAACGTACATAATTAGTGAAAAAAAATCGAGTAAAGTTCACACGGACTCGCGATACTCTGAGCGAGCGAAACACTCGTCCAAAAAGCATATTTGGACCTTCGCGTAAATCCAGAGAAAATAATACTACAAACTAATGACTACTTTTCTTTAAAAAATGAAATGAATAATGAATGAAATTGGAATTTAAAGATGATTTAAATACCTAAATTAAAACTATAACAAAACCTTCATATTTAACCTGCCTTCATAGATAATACTCGAATAACCCAAGTGTCCGATCGGATCTAGACTCGACTCTAGACATTCCAGTGACTTAGCCACTGGGACTTGAGTCGCATCACTTAGTTGTAGATTTGATAAAAACCAATTTATTTCTGCAAATAGGCCAAAATTAAGCTCTTTTACACGTCCCAATTTTTTTTTTACCCTACCACTTCTTCGGGACAATTGCGATAGCGAAGTAAAGTTCTAGAATTACGTTCGTAATAAAACACACCAAAACAGATCAATAACAGAGTATAATTGCAATAAATATTCAAAAAATATACCCTTCACATTAACTTTAACATAATAAAATAAGATTCTATACAACCAATGGGCATTGCTTATAAACCTACATTTTTACAGTGACCATAACGCATTTAGGGTAACATATGGGCTATAATTACGTTGACACGGAAGAAATATCTACTTAAAACTACTTATAATTGCGCTACTCTTGGCTTGTATGTACATGTCAAATATTTAAATAGTTCTAATGTTTAGTCATCAAACTGACTATTCTATGAGAAATAAAATATATATCTTCGTTAATGATCGGCTATCTTCGGTTTTGTAGAGCTCTGTCTCCGTCTTTTGTATGAAGTTTTATTTTTTCGTTAGGTCTAAAACTTAGATTTAGGAGAACTGCCAAAATAAAACATTTTTACGCGGCTTATTTAACTTAATGTCGAAAACCTTTATTTTTTTTAATGCGTTGACCTGCAGTTCACTGAACTTTTGAATCTATTTGATTTAATTTGAACAAAACATAAAAAACTAGAGAGTAGCCTTACAGAAGCAAACCGATTATTGCCCGAGTATCTTCGTACAGAGCGTTAAATATTTTCGACTCTACTGTACCTACAGTAACAAACTCTTTGCATGCGTATATGCAAGGAAAATAACGTTATAATATAGCTATTCATATCACAGTTTATGATATTAGTACCTACACTATTATTTAATACGTTAACCCCTGTAAATATTTTATAGGCCACATCTATCAACAATAGTCAGTATTGTACGTTTAGCGTAGCGTAATTAATTTGTGGGACTGATTCAGAGATTTATACTATCTATATACTGTCTTTTTCTCCTTATCCCTTCGCGTTCCGCTTACCCGTGGCAGACCGAAAAAACAATGGAAAACAATGCAGAAAATTTTACGTGGCACACGAAGGGGTATGAAAACAGCATACAGCTGTCAGACCAGAAGTCGCTTTTATAAAAAAATAAATCAAAAATTGCGGACTGCCTTAAACGATCCCTTAAACGCCTTTGAAGATGATGAAGAATTTGAGACTGCTTTTTTAGTATGACAGTTCTCAATTTTAATCTGCTTTTTTTATTTACTAGAAAGAGAGGAATATAAGATAATAGTAATAGTACTTCACGAAACGGGCTTACCATGTACAAAGCCAATGCTGAGGGATGTAGCCTATTTCCTTGCATTCGCATGTGAACACAGAAACAAAAAGTACATTTTTGAACTTATCGGACTTACCCTGCCAAGTCAAGAACAAAAAATGTACATGCACCACGCTCCGGACTGTACAGACAACGGTAGGTCAACCTACACAAAAAGTTAAAGGTCATTGAACCGATTTTCAACTTTAAGTCCGACGCGTAGAAATTAATCCTATTGACGAAAATTTGACGTTTTGTGGTAGATTGTCCACTGGTGTCTGTACCAAAGATCATTCGTTATTTGATTGATTGGCAGTTACGATGCAATAAAATCAATTTATAAGATAGATGTGTCTTTAAAACCAAAATAACTTAGATCTAACATTTCTTAATTACTGTAAAAAGGCGATGATTAAATTGTATAACGCAAAAAATATCCCAAAAAAATATAATCTAAACACCGATCAAAATGATTTTTCTTATGAAAATAACTGTTATAATTGATCAATTACTAACAGCAGTTCATTTTGGTCTAACATTATTTATAATCAGCGTATTAAAAAGGCATTACGTATTGTTAAGTACGGCATTACGTACATCATTCATCATTATTTACAAAGTATAATTTAAATAACACAAAACCTCTAGGCCCCCCTAGAGGTTTTGTGTTATATTCTACTTAAATACAGCAACTTTATCTGTGGGACAAAATCGCAAAAAAAAACTTCCCCATACTAAATCGTGACCGCTGACATCAGTTTGTGGTCAGTCAATGGAGAAGTAAAAAAAAGTTTGAGATTTAAATGTTGGTCACATAACATATATTGTTGTATTTGAGCACCAGAGTCCCCAGGAGGTTTTGCGTTATTCCAATTACACCTTGTATATTTTTTGTCCATTAAAAAGAGCATCTGCAACGCATTACACGCAATGGTTTGAAAAAAACTACAAAAATCAGTACAAAATACAATAAAATATAATCCCTAGATACGAATAAAATCTCTAACAGTTCTTGTAATTACGTATCTGAATTAGAATTCTAAGGGCCAGTTACACGACTTGCTGATAAGTTCTGGATAACCTATTCTGGCCCCCGATTTATAACACTTGAACGAACTGTAAACCGGTAAGGTACCTGATACTAAGGTAAGAAAGGTCTTTTTCTTCACGTAATTCACAGCATTAACAGTTAAATTGAATACAGTGTCACGTGATTTACCGATAGTCAATAGGGATGACGACTGGGTAAAGAAAATGATATTATATTTAGGCTGTCACTTAGATGATCAAAAAATAATGGACACATATTTTTTCTTTTGACATTCAACCAAAAAATTACAGAGATAAAGCGCTTCAAAGACCGGGAGTGGGGGCTCGTGACGTCACTTCTAAGTAGGAAATTGTACCGAGGCGTGCCGTCATCAGGTCCGTCTTAACATATCCCGGGGCCCTGGGGCACACAAGTATTCGGGGGCCTATTGCAACGTAGAAATGAATTTGTTAACAATGGAATGTTTTTTGGAAGTCATGAATTCATACCAACAAAAAATTGTTGGTATGAATTCATGACTTCCAAAAAATAATCTTATATCTCCCTTAGAAGTATACTTTTAAATTTTCCCTTCTTTTTTCTAGGCTTTACCCTCTTTTCTTTCATTTCAGTTAACAGTGTTTCTTAGTTTACAAACATGTTTAGTGCTTTGGGGCCCCCGTGAGGCCGGGGGCCTTGGGCACAGGCCCCGTGTGCCCTTATGGTAAAGACGGAACTGGCCGTCATGCGACATTTCAAATCAATATATCGCTGTAATTTTTTGATTACGTGAAAAAAGAAAAAATACGTGTCGAATACTTTTTAAAAATCTGATTGAACCTAGGTGACCTGCCGAAGGAAAAAAAAAATGTCGTCATCCCTATTCGTTATCGAAGGGTTTTGATCGGGGGCAGATCTTATACCTGAAACTAAGATCAACAATAACTATCTAAAATGACACGTCTATTCTATAAACCGATTGATTACCCTACCTTTGAACACTGCTTAGTTCTTAGCCTCTTGCGTCTTTTCCACGACGACTTCTTTCTTGTCGCCTTGGAGGTAGTGGTAGTTGATGAAGCGCGCGCCTTGCGTGAGTTGTGCGCATTCGTTGGTGAAGTGGCAAGCGAATAGCAGCATATTCCGAGGCTGCACTCTCCAGGCGAACCGCATGAACATTATTGAATACAGAGACAGAGCTGGAAGAAACTTTTTACTGTTAAAGTTATTTACACGAAAATAACGCGTACATAACGACTTGTTATAAACATATTAGGTTCATCGACCGTCATGCATCTGGTTTGAACCGAAGTGTTTATGATAACGAGACGATAATTATGCTATATTGTTACGTAATTATGCTTAAGCGCAAACGATAATAATACCTATTTGTTATAATATTGTCTAGCGACATTGTAATTTTGTAACTCCAAATATTTCTGTCGGGATACCTCAAGGATCTATACTCAGACCTACATTTATAATGGTCTGTCCCAAATTTATACTGTGATTTTACTTTGTACAACCTAAACTGTAAAAACTCCCAACTCAGACATCACACAATAACATTAAGCACTAAAAATCTGTCACGATAAGATAAAAGATAAAAAATATATAAAATATGGAACAAAGTGTAGCAAGATTTAAAACATAAGTACATTATCTTGATAGTGGCCAAATGACTTTATAGTATTACTTCAAATTATTATTGGTTGGTAGCATTTGATAAATGTTTATCATTCAAATCATTTGTTGTGATAATAACGATAGATAGATTTAGTACAGATCACTATTGAAAATGATTAAAAAATCCTTGAGATTCTATCAGTTGACCCTAAAATCGTACTAATATTATAAATACGAAATTTTGTGAGGAAGTTTGGAGTTTTGTTACTCTTTCACGCAATAACTACTGAATGGATTTTGACGACATTTCTCAAACCGATAGACAATGGCCTGGATTAACACATAGTATACTTTTATCCGGGTTAGGTCAACGTAGACGAATTCGCAGGCAAGAACTAGTGCTGTTATAGTAATAAAGAATATCTGTTACCAAATGTCATTTTGCCACTGATGAAGCTAGGGTCCTTCCTTGCATCAGCAATCGCAGCAAGAGGAATTCCCCAATTTGCTACTGGGCCCCAGAAATGTGTGCTGAAATAATATATACATTTATTTAAATAAACAAGATAATAATTATCATTAAATTTGAGAAATCTGTTGTATGTTATTTTTTAATGTGTCAGGTAAAGATGCATTATGAAAAAGTTATGTTTAGTAGAGCAATACTTCTATTTGTTATAAGACCACTGTCTTGCAAAAGAAAGAAAGAAAGAATTCACTTATCCCTTTGCGTTCCGCTAACCCGTGGCAGACAGGGAAAACAATCGAGAATTTTTTTGTGGCATGCGAAGGGTTATTATGATTTTGAAGGCATCATGTTGCAGAACATTGCTCTCCAAGAAGCCCTGGTGTGTTTGCATCCTTTAATGCTGCATGTTACTTAATGCTAGTCAATTTTTAATACTTTTTTTAATTATTTCCACATTTTAAAGTTTTAGAAACTATTGTTATCATTAAATAGAAAAATATTAACAAACAGTATTTTTATGACTGTTCCAATTTATCAATGTAGTAATTCATAAGATAATATTTGTGTGACCTCTTGTTAGAGTGACCCAGCAGTTAAGATTGTATATTATGTTGATGAATATTCTTCAACTTCCTAATGAAACAATTTTCCAGTCATCATTTAGATTAAAATAGTTTCATAGAAATAATGAGTGAGGTCACATAAACATAATGTTGTCTGTGTATCCTTAAAACATTTAAAAGTAAAAAAAATATAGAAAATATTGTTACCTCATTAAATATTCCCTAAATTCTTTGCTTCTCAGCGAATCAAAAAGTTTCTTCACGATAGCACTCATTTTGCCTGAAAATGTATTTTTATTAAGTATTAATCCACAGAACAGCTGGTGTAAAGTCTGAGACTTAGAGGGTATTATAGACTTAATATTGTGAATTATTGAAGGCAAACAAGGCGGCAGGCTTAATAGATCTACTCTTATTTAAACTGAGAACACGCTCTTGAACATAACTTTGTGATCTATGTTAATCTTTTGCATAAATTACGTGTCCTTTATCTATTTTATTAGATGTCAAGGTTAGAATCACGTAACCTAAAAACTTCGAAACAATAATTAAAAATTGGCCACAAACCATTTTACACTTACTTATTTGGGGAAGTTAAACTTAAAATTATGAAATTAATTTAAAATAAGCTAAGATAGATCTTTCTTAGTTTCGAAGCAATGTCACTGAATGTCACTGTCAATCACATCACAGCTGTTGACAGCTGTGTGTCACTGTTAGAATGATAAGCAAACGTCAGCTGTTAGAAATGCGTTCTTTCTTTCTAAATTAATATCGTCAATTATTGTTAGTTCGAGTTTTCGTAATTTCATAATAAGTCTGCGCCTAGGGTGACCTAGGTAAATCAATAAAAATAAATAAAACTAAATCTGTATCTTATTGCAAAAAAATAATTGAGTAGGAAAGTAAAGGTGTAGAGCGAGGCGATCATGAAGTACTTACGTCTCAATAGAGGCGGCGCGACGCAGTCTATAACGCCTGTCTTTGAATAAAGGACACAACAGGACAAATAGGTACCTACTAATTAAATTTTAAGTATACCTGTATACTTACTTCACGGTTGAACGTAAATAATTCAACAAACACTCAAAAAGTCATACCAACATAATGTCACCAAATGTCATCTGTGATAAATTCACCACAACAAACCACAAAATAATACAAACTGCACATTTATTTGCCACACAATAACAAAAATGCAGGTAAACATGACTACGAGACGAATAGAAAACACGTAAAAACCTTCAAATGAAGGCGGGAAATGGGGCTGTTCCGTATGTTCGTGGTCACCTACATTCTGATATACATCACCATTTACTTCGGCTTGGTGGGTGCTTTAGTGTACATACGAAACATTTTCTTGCGAGACAATGGGTACGTATGTTTTTAAAATTCCCAGTCCTGTTGTTGTTGTTGTAGTACGTATGTTTTAATAGTACGCAAATTAGCAGTAGGCGTGGCCACTTGGCCAGTAGTAGATATACATACTTAGGTTACAAAAAGGATTGAATCCGGGCTTGTCCGGAGCCGTTTTGTATGGAGTTCTGAAAAATTCCGGATGCATGTAGTCCGAGCCTTAAACCCTCCTCTTCATTGCGCACCAAACAAAGACGTTACAGCCAACAAATGGAGGGTAGAGATAAGGAGTACTATCTTCGTTTTGAAAGTGTCTGTCAAAGTGCGTTAAATTAGGTGGCGCTACAGCAGCAACAAGGTAAACAAAGGTTTTTCCGATGGCTTTATCCTGCTTATTTGTCGCTAAAATGTTTTAAAAATTCTAACTCGGCTCTTTACATTTCCGCATACTTTAATCCGCCAACAACTGCTACGTTCATACCATACCCTTTGCGTGCCCTAGCGCCATTTTGGAGGGTTTTGGAACTATTATTTACTGCTTTAGCTGGAAACTTTTCAACTTTCCGCCCGTAAGATATCCTACTCCTTCTCTCTACCCTCCATAGGCCAGCAGTTGATGTTTACAGAAAGATGTCCAGTTCGTTAAAGATAAAGATCCAGACAATATAATAACCAAAAAAAGATAACTCAATTTAGGTTTTTTGTTGTGGCCCAGTACATGCGCTCTAAGAGTCGACTTTTGAATTTCATTCGTAAACTCATTTTATAGGAGAATGAACCTTATTTTGCAAGAAATAAAGTTTTTTTTTCTGAACGTCTAGTTAAGTTCTGAACTAGACGAATAATTGATTAATGTCTAAAAATTCAAGCGTGATACTAATGTTTCACTCAACTGTTCTTACAGAACGAATTGTCTACTTTTGTTTCACTATAATTAATTTAAATTATTTGCAGCCTATCAGAACTGTACACTGAAGAATAAGGATCAAAATAATACAGCATATATCATTCTGAATCATTTAATTACATAATTAAACTTACAAAACTTGTAAAGGCACAATATGGACGGCTTTTTTCAGTCAACTATAGTTTGTGCAAGTCTTGAGAAAAATAAGAGATTCATCATCACTTAAAAGTACAGGTGTAAACTTATAAACTAAGGAAATGATATATTAGATCTAAAGTTGCCGGGACAAGACGGTATTGCGGTATTGAACCAATTATGTATCAAATATTTGTATAACAAACTTGTATAAACTTTTTTGTAAAAACAGAAATACATACATTTAATTGCTAACATTTGATATGTTTTTTTTAATTGGAATAACCAATAACACATATTCCAAAATACAAAAAATTGCTACAAAGATTTTACTTATCAATATTATAATAAAATAGATAGACAAAAAAGTAAATGCATAATAGAGTTTCATAACTAATTGCTCTTAAAAACGACTACTCATAAAGTAAGTAACATCAGACTCATTGGATAAACGCTGCTATTATTAAGAGACCTAACTCCCAATACTGAAACGATATTCAAAAGTTTAGGCTTCGTTATCGGCTTTCATTTTGACATAACGCGTTGACGTTAGTGACATTTGGCGTTAGTTCCTAAAATGTCCGTCAGTACGTATACGTAGTAGCACTGTAATGATGGACACGGAGATAACTCACAATATTTTCTAATGCGGTCACATTTGGTATGTGATTGTCAATCGCTATAACAGAAAATTTATAGAGCGATAAACTTTTGAGTTTCGTTTCAGTTTACAGTTGTAAAAAAATATTTTATTTAGAGATATGTCCAGCATACTTACTATAATCAATGTATTTTATGTTAAAGAGATTCATAATTCGAATAAACATAAACCTTACAATAAGAGTAATTAACATAACTAAATGTAAAATATAATTACAAAAATGTAATAGAGAAAATAGTCAGTAAAGTTCAAAAAGAAAGTTGTAAGAATATAAAAGTTATACAACCATAATATTTGATTAAACAAAATATAGTAAAAAATATACTATAATTATATGGAATGCTTAGTACTCGTACATAATAATAAAATTAAAATGTCAGCCGTATTTAGTTGCCATTTTATTACAGTTTTTGCGATCTATTGTTCTAAGTCCTTAAAAATTTTTAGCAACACGGATCTTGAGCGCTCAGGGAGAGAGTAGGGATGTGTATTGTAGGCGCTATACACACAAAGCGACTTCAACTATCAATTTTTTTATGCAGATGCCGAGTGACTAAAACCAACAATCAAGGCCTAGTTTACGGTTGCTGCTGTTTTAAATCTGTTAGTCGATAAGAAAAGGTGGGGTTACCGACGATCATAACTGGTACAAAAGGCATCGAACCTAATTGGCATACCTAAAGTTGCAAGTACCTAAAATTACGTTATTTTGGTGTACACCTACGCCAATACAACTACGAAACATACGCCAATCGATAGAGAAAATTGCGAAGTTGCGATTACCAAAACTCGCAACTGGGGTTGCAACTGGTTAGGTGGATCAAAATGAATTTGAAAATTTGAAATAATTGCTTGTTTTTGTAAATGGCCGATTGCGTTACAAGACAATTATCGACTGTAGTCAAAATATCCACTCACTTGTGTCAATCTTTTAACAAAATATGAACAACTGAAACTAGCTGTGTAAGAAAAACGACCGTTTTCAATTGTTAATAATCTGTCAAAAGTTTGACATAAGTTTAAAGTAATTTTAATTTATTAGGTTTATACGACCGAACCGAATTTATTAACGAAACATTTTTGTAGCAGGACAATGGAGTAATCGTAATGGGATCTTATACGCATTATTCGCTCAGCGCTCAAGATCCGTGCCGCTAATTGTAAGATACTCACTAGTATCAATTCCTACTCCCACGATCTAAATAATTATCCAGACAATTTGGAAGTGTAGGACACATTACGCATGTGTCAATAAAGGTGACATCTATTTCAAATGGGCTAGTTGTCTATATTATTGAAATAAGGAGAAGACAGTTTATAAAAACTACTACCTAAATAAGTCGCTTTATTTGCACTAAACCCACTCTGTTTATCTTTTAAAGACATATTAGTAAACTTAATTTTATGATACGACTCTACGCTGCAAATACAACTTATTATCATTTAATAGTCTATGGTTCATATGGCGCGGGTTTTTTTTATTAAGAAAGAAAAAAAAGTATATAGTCGTTAACTGTTGCCAATGGAATCGCTTACTACCCTGAACTTGTTCATTGCCAGATAAAATTTTATGAAAAAAATGCTGTTAACGTAAAAAGTATAAAAATTGTCTACCTTCATTCACACCATTTCAGTAGTGAACTTTTAAGAAAACGTTACTTATTTGTAATATTAATTGCGATATTTATTTATTTAGTCTGTTGACTTCGGAAAAAGTTAAGTCATGTGTCACCATTGTCAGACATAAGCTATAAAAAAAAGCATTTTGGCGGTTCATTTGTCAATTGTTCGCAGCGATTAAGTTAAATTCATGAAACATTTTCCAGCATATCCATTATATATTTATTATTGCATATATTTTCAGCTATCGCAATACGAAATGAAGCTTGGCTTTGATCGGACTCAACTACGTTCAAAAATCGATGTTGAGACTCGTAAAGTAGATTCAACTTGTAGATTCTACTAAAATACATATCTGTGCGGTGGCATCTGTCCCTCCCTGGCCCCTTGACGCCATTAAAGTGTTAAAATCTCCTACCGGACCCTCATAAGCAGTAACAAAACGCCAACGATCACTACAAAGCTGCTCTGCATGGCAGCTGCACCTGCAAGCCTACACTTAAACATATCAATGCGCGTCTGTTTGTCCGCGATGATGTTCTGGAACTCTGCCTCCACGATCTGTCCGTCGTAGTACGTGATGGGGTCCTCGAAGGGGTATTCGTACCCCTGCAGGCACTCGCACTTGTACCCGCCCGCCTCGAACCCGCGGCCCAGGATCGGGACGCACTGGGGACGATTGATGATAACATTTACATTTTTGTTTTTTAGCATCTACATGATTGCAACGAATTAGCAAGCTGAAGTGGCAGTGGGCGGGGCACATAACACGTAGAACTGACGACCGATGGGGCAGAAAGGTTCTAGAATGGAGGCCGCGTACCGGCAAGCGCAGCGTAGGACGTCCACCAACAAGGTGGACAGACGGCCGAGTAAAGGTTGCGAGAAGACGCTGGATGCAGGCTTTCAACCGGCTAATCTGGAAGTCATTGGGGGAGGCCTATGTTCAGCAGTGGTCGTCCTATGGCTGAAATGATGATGATGATGAACTACATGGTTGTAAAGTCTGTTTATCCTTACTTGTCTTATTTAGTAAACAAACAACACTCATAGCAAAAGTACATTTACTGACTCGATCTCACTATAATTTGTATAAATGCCTTATATTATAAATGAAACACGTAGAATAAATTTTTCACTGAAAACTGCTAATATTCATTAATTTTCTACAAGATTATACACAAAATCTAAAATTACACGTGCGGCGTACTACGTTATGTAAATGGTTGGATGATCGGAGTCTTGTAAGTCATGTGATCGAACGTATGTTCACGTGTAACGTACTACGTAATATAAATGGTTCGATGATCGGAGTCGTGTAAGTCATGTGATCGAACGTATGTGCACGTGTGACGTACTATGTAATGCAAATGGTTGGAAGATCGGAGTCTTGTAAGTCACGTGATCGAACGTACGTGCACCTGAGACGTACAACTAAATTTAAAAAATATACAAATCACAGACATGTTTTATAACTTCCTAAACAATACTTACATAAGACGACCTCCTGTCGCATTTGTCGGTGCTCTTAAAGGCGTTCGGCACGTAGTACTTGTCGGGGCACTGGTTTATGTCCAGCGACATCAGAGACATCGTCACGGCCACCACTCCTCTGCAAATAAAATATTTCAATTTACATATCGTCATCATTACAGCCACAGGACGTGCACTGCTGAACATAGGCCTCCCCCAGTGACTTTCAGATTGGCCGGTTAGAAGCGGCCTGCATCCAGGGCTTCCTGCAGCCTTTACCAGCTCCCCTTACATGACCAAATGGCTCAAATGGCAAGAATTAACCGGTGTTTCATGTCACAAAAGAATTCCACTAAAACTAAAGGGCCTAATCTACAAAACCATACTCATCCTTATGTATGGCAGCGAAACGTGGGCCGTAACCAAAAAGAACGTGTATAGCATTCAAGTTACCGAAATTAAGATGCTAAGGTGGATGTGCGGCGAAACGAGGCTAAATAGAATTCGCTACGGATAAGTCTGGGAGTACGCGACATTGATGACGAAATGCAGGAAAGTAGGCTGCGATAGCATGGTCACGTAAAGAGGTGGCCCTCAGATTACATAGGGAATTTGGGACTGCAGTTTTCCCTACCCGGTCGAAGATTCAGAGGAAGACCCAAGACACGATTGGAGAGTGTAGTGCTAAAGGGAGTGGGACGTTTTCGAAGACGATGTCGAGGACAGAGTGAAGTGGAGAAGAAAGATACGGAAGGCCGACCCTACCACTATATAGGATATATAGGAAGAGAGAGATATTTTTCTCTATTGGCCATAGTAGAAGCTCTGCTATAAGGACTAGATATAATGTGTTTGTTCGACAAATTTATTTTAGAAGCAGTTTTTTAATACCTTTCAACTGAAAACTTGGTACGGTCAGCATCAAAAGTCAATAAAAAAAATTTTCTTATACATATGATAATCATCCGATTCTGGCGCTTGTCATGTTAAGTTAAACGAATTAGGTATAATATACTGTAAGTAGATGTATCGGTGGAGGGTAGTCGAACGAAAAGCATGGTCGATCTATTTTAATGGTTTTTATTTTTCAATCAAAAGGCTTTAGAGTGCAAGTTTGGTGTAGTTTTGTGTTCTAATGTTTGGTGAAGTGATAAATATCTAAAACTATTAAAATATCATTGTAGTCAACACCGCATCGAGTGTCGAGTGACTTGTCTCAAGACAACTTGCTTTAGACCCGATAGCGTCTTGAAACCTGCTTCTACGGGAAGAGTAGCCTTCACTGAATCCATGAACAGCAATAAAAACTAAACACCCGTTATTTATTGTGAACACTATTCAAGAAAAATAACTCTGACATTAGCAGAATCACTGGTCTTCTTAAAGAGTGAAATTGAGTCCATACATTTAAAAAAAAAATAAGTATAGTGATTTTGACAATCTAAATATGGTCATCGACTTTGGATGCTGACCGTACAGTGTACTACTAGACTGGACTTACTTGAACTCCAGTTTGACTTTAACACTGTCCCAGCCGAAGAAGGGTGCGGCGTACGTGATGACCCACTGCTTCAGGTGGCCGTCGCAGTCGAAGTAGGGCCGCGTCCAGTGGCCGTGCTTCAGGTTGGCCGCGCGGTAGTACGTGGGGAACCTCTCGTACTTCTTCAAGTATTTACCGAGCTCGTCGTCACGGATCTTCATCTTTAGGAAGAACTGCTCTAAGCTATCGAAGTTGGTCGACCAACGCTGTTTCAGGAATTGGAACCAGGGTTTGTTGGTGTACACCTCCTCTGAAATATAATGGTTAACTTGAATAGGGAATATGCACGAAAACAATATATTGTTTTTACTATAAGATAGATATACTTATTAGAGATATACTTTTTATTATAAGAAACTAGCTGACCCAGCGAACTTCGTTCCGCCAATTCGTTTGACAGGTACGAACAGTTTGTATAGGAAAATAAAATAGTTGTTTTACTACTTTCCTTGCAACGTTTTTTATATTTTCTGACCTTTTAAACCTTCCCTGAACTTCCACAAATATTTTAAGATCAAAATTAGCCAAATCGGTCCAGCCGTTCTCGAGTTTTAGCGAGACGAACGAACAGCAATTCATTTTTATATAAATAGATAGATAGAAGATTATAGTGCTAGTACCTGAAAACAAAATTGATTTTGGGCAAAGAACAACCGTAATACAGTAATTAGAAATTTAGATTATAACTGTATCTTTCTAATACAACTTTTACAATAAAAATGTATGGCAGACGTGTAACGTGACGACACTGTACATGTTGCTGTTTGTTTGGGTAAAAAAATAGTGTTGAATACAGAGTTGAAAACAATGTTAATATTAAGATAGGACTATTTTCAACACCAGCAACATTTACCACAGCTTAGTTTATAATAAAACATGAGTTGAGAGAGTGAGTACCAGCTTAAACCACTTATCAGAAAAAAAAAACACTATTCATTTGATAAAACTAAGTTACATTTAATTTGGCGTTAGGTTGGTGTCAGTATAGTTCTAAGTTGCTTACTTATTGTTATACTAATACGTTTAAACAGTCAGTCAGTCAGTCAGGTCAGTTTTAGTTGGCCATATCATGAAATACCACCATTTTATGTAATGATCGGTCACATCATGTAATGATTAATTATACGATCTGGCCACGACATATAGAATAAGAATAAAATACTTTATTCCAAAACCACAGATAGTTATGAACATGAAAGAAAAGTAAAAAATACAATTTTATCTTAAAATTAGTGGTTCAGAAATGGTCTCCACTCAGCAATATGTCAAGGAACCAAAAAGGTACCTTAACGCTGATCTTCTGTGGACACCAGAAAGAAACAATAAACAGTTCTAATACAACGTTGAGAGTTGTTGAGTGATAAAAAATTACCTGTCTTATTCAATCTGGCCAAGTCTTCTAGCTTGAACTTTCTAGTGTTCAATTCAGTCTTATAAGCGAAAGGGGCGAAGAACGTGCGATTTGTGAACTTGTTTCTATCCCAATAGGTGCCTGCAAAGATATCACACAAATTTACATAAAATTATGAACTGTAAATTAGGACAATCGCACCACAAACACAGATTAAACAGAGAATCGTGTCATTCGAAGTGCACTTTATGACTAGTATTGATTATTTAGTTTATTTAGTTGTCTACTGTCACACCTTTTTTATTATCCATACTAATATTATAAAGCTAAAGACTGTTGCGCTAATTTCAGTAACTACTGAATACAATTGATTTTTTTAAATATTTTTTTTGTGTTGCATAGTCCATTTAATGAGACGGTTATGGACTACATAACATCACGCTACGACCAATAGGAGCGGAGCAACAATGAAAAATGTTTCAAAAACGGATAAAAATATTCTTATTGAGAGCTTCCGTTGCGTGCGCTGCGTAAACGGTTAAAGTTACGCAAACATCAAGCATGACAGTAATATTCCCCTTTAAAAGTTCTACACCATATGTCTATCTTTTAGGGTTCACTCATTATAACCTTTTTTATAGTAATCAAATTTGTTCTAAAATAATGCATTATCTGGTCTTTTTCAACTAAAGACAGAAGTGACAGACACCCAATTCCACGCACGCAAATCCGCCGGCGGAAGCTAGTAATACATAACATTGTTACCTGCAGACCATACTTTGGAGTCCCCGAGCACGATGGCCAGCGTTTCGCCAATCATCTGATCTTCGGTCAGTGCTTTATCAGCTACTCGTGTACCACTGAACACTTCTTGAGGATCAGATACCTGGTGGAACAAAACTGAGTTATAGGTTTACTTAACTTTTAGGGGCTCCGTCGACGTCAAACGTTTTGTCAGTTCGATAATCGGGCCGATAATTTCGGCGACTTTTATCAACCATTTTGTGACGCAACTCAAAGCAAAGGTCGGGTTATAACAAGTGCACGCAGCTTAATTATTTTTAATTTTTAAGCCCCCCACCCCCCTCTGGGTGATGACGTTTTAATCTACCCAAAATCACGTATATTTGAATGCGTGATTTCTTAACCGAAAAGCTGCTTTGGAAATCGCATTAACGAAAAGAATAAGTGATATCTCAGTACCCCCTTGTGATATTTCGTCCAAACCCCTTTTCCTTTCTTTCGAGCTTCACGTAATTAACGGACGACCCCTTTTAACACATAGAACAAACGTAACATACGGATCGCAAAATTGAATTGCACACTTATTTCAGTATGTTTTATTTATCACTGACATAAAAATCGGTCACCAACTGTCGGACGTGGAGACTTCTAAACTGCGAAAAATGCCAACTTCGCGAAACGAAAAAGGAAGTTGTCATTTCGGGAGCAGTTGGTATTTTGCGAAGTTGACATTATGAGCACAGAAGATGCTTACCTGCAAGAAGGCACTGATGAAGTTGGCCAGCCGCACCGCCATCTTGGCCTGGTTCTCGAACTGTTCCTCTGCTCCGAACGCGATATCGCCGTTGAGGAATAAGTCCGTTGGGTTGTACCTTTGACAAAAACATTGGAGTTATAATGTTACCATGAAAAGCCAATTTGTTGTTTGTTTACCTCCAGTGATAAGTTATGTTTTTGTTATCAAACAATGAAGTTTCTTAAATAAAGCGCAGTTTAATAAGCTTATCGGTGCAAACATTATAAAAGATTACAGACTGGTTATAGGTGCGCGAAAAAGTGATAACTAGGGAATGATTTTTATGCACTATGAATATCAATAAAATGACATGTTATAATAATTCATGCATTTTTGGGATATTTGTGGTGCTCCATACAAATCTTCACTGCCTTATTTATCTATTCTCGCCTAGAAACGCTAAAATTGGTAAGTCTTATTTCATATAATTGATTTTGATAGCAAGATTTTTTTGTGATCATGTTACTGCCTAGTGCCTACCCAGCCCAAAATTCAATGCACGCCCCTGCTTAGAGCAGTTCCTCGGTTGAACGCCTTTAATGATAGCTCACTTGAGCAGTTAGTTAATCGGTTAAATACCTCTAATAATAACTCACTTGGAGCAGTTACCCAGTTGAACATCTAATGATAACTTACTTGGAGTAGTTACTCAGTTGAACGCCCATGATAATAACTTATTTGGAGCAGTTACTCGGTTGAACGCCCCTGATGAAACTCATTTGGAGCAGTTACTCGGCTGAACGCCCCTATTGATAACTCACTTGGAACAGTTACTCGGTTGAATGCCCCTACTGATAACTTACTTGGAGCAGTTACTTGATAGAACGCCCCTAAAGATGAATTACTTGGAGCAGTTACTCGGAGGAACGCCCCTAATGATAACTCACTTGAGAGCAGTTACTCAGTTAAACGCCCCTAACAATAACTTACTTGGAGCAGTAACTCAGTTGAAAGCCCCTGATGATAACTTATTTAGAGCAGTTACTCAGTTGACCGCCCCCAACAATAACTTGGGAACCGTTACTCAGTTGAACGCCCCTAACAATAACTCACTTGGAGCAGTTGCTCGGTTGAACGCCCCTGATGAAGTTGAGCGCTTCGTAGACATTGACGCGCTCGGTGTGCAGCGAGGCGGGCCCGCTGGTCGCGTTCACGTACTCGTAGTACTGGTCCATGTACAGGGCGCGGATGAACGGGTGCGCCCGCTCCCACTGCACGGGCAGCCGTTGCACCCCTGCATTATAATAGGGATGATGACATCACCATCATCATCATTATCATCGTTATAGCCATAGGACGTTCACTGCTGAAAAAGGCCATCAATGACTTCTAAATTGGCTCGCTGAGGTTATTTAAGGTTTGAAAAACAGCCCCCTAGCCTGAGCACCAAAACACGACATGATATAACGATATATCGACACAACTGTAAAAAAAAATTGATAAAGCCGCAATACAAAAAAAATCGAAACAGCGATCATAATGTGTGGCGTCACCGGCACGGCGATTCAACATGGCGGCTATATTTATTATATTTTTACAGTTGGTGTCGCTATATCATATCGTCTATTGGTGCTCATACTAGAGGGCTGATTCTCATTTTGGTAATTGTATTTTTTTTATTCGAATTTGATTCCTTAATCAATTGAGAAAACGTTTTGTGTTTTTATTGGGTTACCTAGGTCTGAATGTGCTGAGTTCCAAAGAGTGAGTTTAGCCCAACGGATTAGCAAGCCAAAGTTGCAGTGGGCGGGGCACTTAGCACGTAGAACTGACGGCCGATGGGGCAGAAAGCTTCTAGAATGGAGGCCGCGTACCGGCAATCGCAGCGTAGGACGTCCACTCACAAGGTGGTCAGACGACCTGGTCGCAGGAAGACGCTGGATGCAGGCCGCTTCCAACCAGCCAATCTGGAAGTCAATGGGGGAATCCTATGTTCAGCAGTGGACGTCTTATGTCTGAAATGATGATGATGAGGAAGTGCTGAGTTCTCACTCAGACGAGACGAGAGGGGAGAGATACCCCTGGTAAAATACCATATCTGGTACCTCGTAACACGTACGGACGCTCGGGGAATGTTAACATTTTTCCAATAACTTACACCCAATCTCGAGGCAGTCAAAGTTATTGTAGTACTGGTCGGAGGTGGCCCGCTCGATCACCTCGCCGAGGTACGGGCGCCGCACGATGCTGGGCAGGCGGAACCCGGGCCGGCAGCGGCACTGGTACCCGCCGCGACGGAACCCCCATCCGTGGATGGGTTCACACTGGAATATGTGTTTATTGTTTACATTCTTTTCGCAATTAGATATAATACAATATACAGTGATGGACGTTAAATTGTAACGTAACAAATAATCTTTGATTCCTGATAAATTGCAGTAGATCACAAAAAACACTATTGTTTACATTTTAGGGATGACGAATAACTTTTTCATTAAAATTTTGTCACATATTTTTTATATTTTTAACATGATCAAAATATTACAGAGATAGGCAGATATATTGATGTAAAATTTTCCTTTAAGATTTAGTAGAAAAAAAATTCACCGTATTATAACTTTTATACTTACTTCTGTAGTGTCCACTTTACATCGTGCTGTAGAAGCAAATCGATTTGGTCTATCGTTTCCTTGACTCGGCGGACACTGATTTATGTCTATCCTGTCATAATCTATCTCCATGACGACAACTGCTGTGTAACTAGTAACAATAAGAATTAATATTAAACCCTGTTTATTCAGAAATAATCGATGTTTTAATAGTTATTCTGCTATTCGGGATGGAGACAAATCCAAAATATCATAAATCATAAAAACACACAGCTTTTTAGTACTAAGTCTCTGAGCTAATCTGCGGGCAGACGGACAGAAACTATAAGGGTGTTGACTATGGAAACCTAAAAAGCAAATAAAACATGCAATTCTATGTGATGTAATTTATGACTAGAAATTTTACATAATTTTGTTTTTATTTTCGAATTACAAACTTTAATTTTTATTTTTTTTATTATTTATTGATAATTTAAATCTAATGGCACTTACGTGGGGTATTCAATGTGTCTGAACTGCGTGTGGCGAGGGTAGATATCGGCGACCGGCGAGAGAGCTGCTACTAGCCATTTGTTAAGTCGGCCACAGTCATAGTAAGGGCGGGTCCAGTTCACAGGGCCTGGAGTCTAAAAAGTATATATTTTTTCATTTATTCAAAATCTACAGCTCTTAAAATGTAAGTTATCACATTTATACAAAACTTACAGAAAATAATTGATTTCAGATAATTTATATAAACAACTTTAGAAATAACATCAGTTAACTGGAGAAGGATTTTTGAGAACAAAGGTAAAGAAATTTCAATTTACAATAGTGTATGACTATGAGTGTGCATAAATGGTTGTGTATCAGTATATGAGTTGGAATGTTAACAAGAGTATATGAATGTGTGTGCGTGCATGTGTAAATATTTTTAAATCATGAAGCTATATTGTTTAATATAGGTTTCTAATAAAAACATGCACTAGGCAAGACACATTACATTAAAGTAAGGAATTACTATCTGGAATAACAATAAACATCTAAGAATCCATACCATAAATTTGACTACAGTTCATCTCTCAGCACATCCAGACCCAAGCAAAAAGAAGAACTAGTAGGGAACAAAAAGATACAGGCATAATTTGTTGTTCTAACTGCCTGCCTGGTGATTAATATTATACCCTATTTTTTTAAAATAATAAGCTAAAAATCACTCACTTCATCATTCCCTGGAGGGCCATGGAATGTAAATGTCTCATTAGTGTTATTGGCATATCTGATTTCAACTTGATATGTAGTCTTTGTGTCATGTCGCTTCTCAACTTTGTCGGGCAACAACTTCTGATACCATTCATTTGTTCGATAGAAATCAGAAGTGTAATCTTTGGACAAGCTCTCAGGATCAAATGCTCCCAAATCTTCAACATGGAAAGTGTTCAGAGTCGATATCTTTTGGAGATGGACGGGATCATTGAAATCATCAGCTCGGAATGCTCTTGGCGCAAATCGGGGCATAGTTTTATTGAAGAATCCTCTATAAGACGAGGTGTAGGACATATTCGGAGAAAAATATATCGAACTAGCGTTTATGTAAGGGTTAGCTGATACATCAGCGACGGAAGAAAGAAAATAATACATCATACCGGGGTCATAAGTGTCGTTAATAGCTGGACGGATAAATCTAGACTGGAGGATGTAGCTCCAGAAGAAAGCTCGAGTCAATGCCATGTTGTGTAAATGCAACATTGCCGTTCTGTTTGGAAAAATAGGGTTAATGTTTATCTCTTTTACGTCGGGATGGTGGGACACCGAGTCGTCTGGCAGGTACAGGTCATCCAGGTGGGTAATGTAGCAGTTATCTGCAGATACTTTATCCATTTTCCCTCGAATCTCGTCGAAAGCATCTCGTATTTGCCATTCGTACTGCCCGGCCACACCCCATAGCAATGCGCACAGCGATATTAGTAACAAACTTATGTTAATTCTTTCCATTTTATATTTATATTAATAACGGCACATGAATTCAGCACTTCATAGTCTGACTGACCATTATTTCCACAATTTTCCCTAAACAAATAAAAATTAACGTAAATCAAAAACTTTGTTTTGAGTTTTTGACACTTGGATGAATGAATGAAAAAAAAAGGCACGCCGGCCGCGCGCGATGAAGGAACGTAGTTTTAGAGGCGCAATTGATTGACAAAAGATTTGTATTTTCTCTGAATGTCGTGAATAATCTTTTGAAATACATTAACATAAACCGACTTCAAAAAACTGAAAAGATAAAAATAATATCAACACATAAGTACCTAATCAGTTACTTTTGGAGTCGGTGCTATCCGATGAGAGTTTGAATGTTTTCGTTTGCACCGACCGACTCCAAAAGTAACTGATTAGGTACTTATGTGTTAATATTATTTTTATCTTTTCAGTTTTTTGAAGTCGGTTTACTTTTTTTTATAAAATTTACCTACTTATTTCATGTACTTTTAGTGATACATACAGTAATAATCCTCAACAATACGAATATTTTCAGTGCAAACATAAGTTAACGGCTGAACACCGATTTCATCCCTTATTTTTTCCACCTTAGAGGTGAAATTTTTCCAAAAAAAATTCAATATACCATCTTTAAAGTATAAGCTATTCGTTAAAGAAAGAACCATCAAAATCGGTTCTCAAATGCCGAAGATATTGGGCAACATAGGTACAAAAATCAGTTGGCACGGATGGAGTTCATGCAAAGTTTGATGATTTTCTTATAGATCCCGTCATCAGAACTTGATCAAATTTATATGGGACCATTCCGAAAATATTCCCTTTCGAACAAAAAAAGAAGTATCGAAATCGGTTAACCTGAAAACGAATGATCGCTGAACATACATAAAAAAAAAAACAACAAAGATACTGACGAATTGAGAACCTCCTCCTTTTTTGAAGTCGGTTAATAAAGAAAAATAACAAACAACACAAAAATAGTGATGTACTGCTGAGTACAAAAAGCTCATTTTACGAAGCTCATTAATTTCGATCAAGAAGACCACAACAAATAAAATAAAATGTCAAAAAAAGTTTGTCTATGACTAACCTAAAACACATATATCCAGTTTGCTAGCCAAATAATTAATTTTTAACTGATTTATCCTTTAAAACCAGCTTGAATATGGTTGGAACAATGTTCCGTAAGCAATCCATAATAGTGACTATAATTAGAAAAATGTTTACTCAAGTTTTTACTAATAAAATTGCTTTTCTTCAGGGTCTGTCCTTTCCGGTGCTATTTCTGTTTATAAATCAACAAATGCCATTAATTTGGTAAGTTTTATGTAAATTTATCTATTTCGAATATATACAATCACATAAACAGCTTGAACCTTAGTTGGGTTGAAATGTATTTCCATACTAACAAAATAAATATTTATGTTTAGAGGACCATACATACTGCACCAGTATTCTTTGCAGCCCGTAAAGGTACCAGGGCTAAGGCCCGCGCAAAGAAGGTCAAAGTAGAGGTGACAAAAGTTGGATTCATTCCACACAATCTGCGTGGCAAAGATAAGTAAGTGAGATACTTAATTTTATCATACAAATAATATAAGTCAAAAACTGCTGAACAATTTGAATATAATGTAACACCTTAACCATTACTTGGATTTATTTATCTTAAAGTTTAAGTTCAGTTTGTTAAAGTAGGCCTATGCCGAAAGGCACACCAAGATGAGAGACATTTACTGAACTTGTTTGTACTTCATGTAATTGTTTACACTATTTTATGAGTACAGGCAATTTTAATTTTATGCATGTATGCATTTACATTGCAGTTATATTGATTCAGTATTTTGCACTAACTTTACTGTTCTTAAGGTATGTAGCTGAAGCACTTGTTATATAGTAATAGAAAAAACAATGGTACCATCACAACCAGATCTGTTTAATTTTTAAAATTTCGTTTTCTCCATTGATCCGACTGGAAATCGAACCAAGAACCTCAGAGTTGGCGATGCTAAGTCCGGCATGCATGTCTCTCAGCTACGGAAGAGGTTGTTATTGTATTTGTGATAACTCATCATTTAAAGAAAACTGCTTAAATTAACCTTAATTTCTTCTATGAGGAAACCTGATCTGTACCACCAGTTTTTTTACCTACTTATATCAGGCATGAGCCGCATAAGTCTCTCACACCTTGAGTCACAGACATGTACTCAATTAATCTAATGCCCTTGAATAAATTTCCTATTGTGAAGAGAAAATAATAAATTGATTTGAATGTTTGTCTATTGTTTTGCCAATTTTGCATTGCAGGCAAGTTCTACAAAAAGTGAACAAGCACTTAGATGACAGCTGTAAGTATGCTTCCACAGATGACGTGTACCCGATGAAGTATTATCGGTGGGTGGTGTACACAGTCCAGGAGGCCATCAAAGCACACCAGGAGACACACCACCCCACAATGTACAACCAGCCCGATGCACTTGTTTTCGCTCATGTTGAATTAAACATGGAAGCCGCAAAAAAGGTAAATGATAATTGTAAAAAAATACTCGCAATTTTCTCTGTGCGAGTTTCGTTTACTCATAAACATTCTTCCATAAATTATCAAAATGATGGTGAAAACGCGATATTTAGATAGAACATAGAACTTAATACTTTGCCCAAAAAAATGGCCCTCTACTGTTCTTTAAATATTTCTCCACAATTATCCACAGAACCGCTATTTGGACAGTTTCACACGTCTCAGCTTATTGCCTCACTCTTTCCCTCGCGACGAAGAACGCACCATATTGGCGTTCTGCAAGGGACAGGACCTCATCAAAGAGGCTATGGGCGCCGGAGCCACCACGGCAGGAAGCACGGAGTTGGTTAAAAAAATCCAGGTAGGTGCATCTAAACGCACGCAACGCATCTGAGATCAGTTAAATCCTGTGGGGTACAATAACACCCCAAGCACATATGACCGTCTGAGTCACGACGAATCATTGTCATAAATATCGAGATAGAAGTATCACGCATCTGGGCTTATTACCTCATTCGTTACATTGCGATGAATAGCATATAATCTTGGCATTCTGCATGCGATAAGATCTTTTCAAAGAGGCAGTGAACACTGGCCTCAACGTCTCTGTAAGCACACGTGTTGGTAGCGTATTTACAATTGGTATACGTTAACGTTCGGTGGGGTACGATAGCACCCCATAGTCTAGGAAACCAACTGAGACACACAAGTACCTACATACATTGGTGGGGACCAATAACATGGACATTCCTGCGCTTCAGACTGTTGCCTACTAGGGTTATGTTTATGCAATAAAGAATTGAATTGAAGGTGAACTCAGTTGCGCCGAGGAGCGATGCTGTGGTTAAAAACAAAAAACCGCCTTCAAAACACTAAAAAAGCTAAAAAATAATATTAACACGGAAATACCTAATCAGTTACTTTTGGAGTCGGTTAAATTTTTTCATAATAAAATTAATTTATTTCATCCATTTTTAGTGATACATCCCAATTTAACTGCTGAAAACCGATTTCATCCTCTTTTTTTCCACTGAAGATACAAGATTCACGAACCAAAACATTATCTGGGTATATTTTTGTAATTTTCTCAAAAAGTGCTTAATTAATTTCGATAAAATTTATGTGGGACCACCTCTAAGTATGATCTACCTACTTAACAAAAAAAATTATCATCAAAGTCGATTCATAATTGGCAGAGTAATCGCGTAACATAGATACAAAGTAAAAAAAAAAAAAAAAACATACAGTCGAATTGAGAACCTCCTCCTTTTTTGAAGTCGGTTGAAAAATATGCTGTCATCTTATTTTATCCGAAATAGATTCCATGCTTTCTTTCTGCATTTTTCCCTGATATTTATTACGTAGTTTAAAAATTGAACAAAACTTAAAACTGACACAAAAATAAGGCGAACACAGCCTTCACACAAAACTGCATTTTTGGTCTGCACTATGCTGATAGTATGCTGTAGCGTACGATGCGTAATCAGCTTCCACGGGCGCGTAGTGGCGCAGTACAATAACTGGATGCCGTGAGACAGCGACCAGGCGGCTACGCATAGCGATAACTAACGTTAATAATACTTAACTGCATCCGCAGCTCCTGCTCAGTCATCAGCTGACAACACGTTGAGTAGAACCAGACCCCTCTTTCCCATTGGGCACTCTGGGCACGTGCCCAGGGCCCCGCAATGGGGCCCCTAGTTCCTGCCAGATTACCAACCGATATTCCCGATATGCAATAACAATAAATATCAAGCGTTTTTTTTTAAAATAACGCAAGTGTGCACATTAGAACATTCGCTGTTTGAAAAAACCTAGGAAATTTCGCGGGCTGCCTTGAATGATCCCCTTTCCCATTAAAAATTGTCCTCTGACAGTCATTAACTTAAACACCCCAGGGCCAGGGCCTCTAATAACTTAAACACGGCCCTGGAGAACTGTTGTAAAGTCGTTTATATCTGGTTTGTTTATTTTTAATACAATTATTGACATTTCCAGGAAGGTCAAATTAAACTGAGCGACTATGATTACGTGATTGCTCATCCCAACATCATTACGGACCTCGTGCCCATTCGTGGGTTGATGAAGAGACGGTTCCCCAACGTTCGCGCCGGGACCTTGGACACGAACCTTAAGGTATTGGTGAAGAAATTCGCGGCAGGAGTCCAATATAGAGTGGTGAAGGACGAGCAGCAGGAGAACTTTGGATCTGTTGAAGTGCCGGTTGGAAGGGTAAGTTCCGATGACGTTATATTTGTTTCTGATTTCCACATTCATTCATCATCATTATAGTCAGCCCACGTCAGTCCATGCTGGACATATGCCTCTCCCAAGCACGCCACTGTGAGCGATCCTCGGCTATTCTTTTCCATCTACAGCTACCAGCCGTTTTGCGCGCGCCAGTCGGACTTCTACTAATTTTCATTCAAAAACTGAAACCGCTAAAGTTGCGCCACTGTAGATGCAACTGTGGCGCTGCAACTGGACATATATTGTATGAAAGTTAGCAGTTGTGTGTCGTCAGTGGCGCTCCTTTAAGCCATTAATTTGAAGGGTTAAGGTTACTTGCAACTTTAGGAATGCCAGCCTGCCTAGCACGAGCACTATATCACGATATGATATGATATAGCGAAATATCGACACCAACTGTAAAAATATGATAGATATAGCCGCCATGTTGAATCGCCGTCACATATTAAGATCGCTGTTCCGATAAAAATTCAAAATGGCGGCTAAATCTATCATATTTTTACAGTTGGTGTCAATATTGCGCTATATCATAACTCTATACAAAAAAGTTGGAAGTCTTTTATAGTATAGTATCTTTATAATTTTCTCTTTTTTCACAGTTAAATATGGAGCCAAAACAAGTAGAGGATAACGTAGAAGCCCTACTGAAAGATATGCAGGCGGGGCGACCGAAACGGGACGGTCTCTTCATCACACGGTAATAGCTATTACGTAGTCACTTTTAAAAAAAATCAGCTGTTCCATACAAAACTTGCTTTTGGTTCAACCATTTTGTATGGAACAGCTGATTTTTTTTCTCTTTGAGAGTATTAGTCCCATAGTAAAAGCTGTTCACAACCATGAGTAGAGCACTCCATGAAAGTTTGATCAAGTGTAAAATTAACACATTGTATACAGGGTCCTGATTATCCTGGTTCTATTTATTTATTTTGCTTACTAGTTAGATTTTTGAAAAAATCGAAACTTTTTTTCTGGTTCGTTAACATGAGACTATTTTTTTGGCAATTGAAAGAGCATAAGTTGCCACAGTTTAAAAAAAATCATAAGTGCTTTACACCGCTTTTTTAATTTTTAATTGGAGTTTACGAAAGATGTTAGGTTTGGCAGTTGTTAAGTCTGACGTCGGTATGCTCTCTCTCTTTAGATTTACAAAGTAGAGAAAGAATGTACTGACTTTTAGTTATACTGAGTTAAACTGAAACATATTTCAAGTATTTTAGTGGAATTCAGCTGGTAACAAACGGGGACAGACGCGTCTTGACATTGTGAGGTCAAACGCTTCCATTGGTCCAAGCGAAGAGTCGACTGTCAAAGCAGTGTCAGACGCGACCGGCCCTCGTGTATTACCAGTTTTAAACTTAATATCAACAATGTCCGAAGTAGATGTTGTTATTAATTAAACTGGACTACCGCTACTGAGCCGCAATACAATAACATTTCGCTTAAGGCGACGGGTAAGGCAAGTGACCTTGAGCATTAAACGTCGACTAATGCGACTTCTAATACGTGCCTAAGATATTACAAATGCTTCTCGCAGACTAAACATCCATCCGTTGCGCTCCTGTGCAAATAGATTATCATTGCGAGCAAAATATCCGCTCATGGAAAAGTAGGCGCTAAGAGTAAAATCCATTAAAAACCTTATAATTCTTAACTCGTTGACTATTTAAAAAAAAACTTCATCCTAAAGGCACGAATGTTATCAATAACTAAACCAACTTTGAAGCTATACAAAAAGGTGTACAAGCTCTCTATTTTTGCCGTACTTTCAAATATTTTTTAGTGTTTATAAGAAATAATAACTATTATTTAGATACAACAGGAAAAACTTCAACATATAAGTTACATGATATATTAATTTCCACATCCTATATCCAGTATTTTCGCCAGAAAACTTGTCCAAAAAAACCTCTTTTACGTGTATTCTCCTTACCCGGCGCCTTAAAAGTAATTACATATTTACTTTTGTTCTTAGGTGCATGATCGTGAGTCCGCCCGCTACTCAAAAGCTAAAGATCGATCCGTTCGTATACGTCGATAGGACACTCTCCAAAGAAGTGCAAGAGGAAAGCGACGACGAAGATGAAGCCGTCGCTGCGAAAGCCTAGTCTGAAAAAAAAAATGCTTGTGTATAGTATTAGAGTATAATATAATTATTCAAAAACTATTGCCTTTTTATTTGTAATCTTAAAACCCATTAAGTTCGTTTTAAATCTCGATAGCTATGCTGTGAGAGCACCTTGCCATAGATTACTTCTGCCTCTTGCTCTCGCAGCGTACGATTACGACGTCAACCTACTCGTCTTTACGCAGTTATTTATTTAGTCGCCCGACCCTACACGAACACTGCAGGGTGATTAGGCATAATATGATTTTCAACCCTAATTCTTTGCAATAAGATTCAGCTTTAACTTTTAATGGGTATGATGACACATAGACGCCAGCCTCCACTTCCGGTATCGTATATAACGACGAGTCGCTTCTTGTTCCATATTAATCATACATCGAATTTAGCTTACCGAAACCGTGGTGGTGAATATAAATTCGGACCAAGTTTAAAAACAATAATATCGATAATTTGTGGCCAATTTTGGTTTCTATGTAAGATGGGGGCGGAGTCTGGCTGGCGGGCTGATGGAAATGGACGGAAGATCTTCCAATAGCAGCAGGGCGTTTGAAAGTCAAGCAATGTCAAGAGGAGTCCGTCCTCCGCTTAGCAAGTACAGAATTAAATGCGTCCGGCTACTTCCAGCTTACTACACTGAATTTAACAAAAATCTACTTTATTGCAAGAAAATAAGAGGAAAATGCAAACAAAATAAAATGAACGACAGCTTCCAAGGGTCCTTTGTAGTAATCGTGTTAATGTTTTTAAAGAACAAAAAACATTTATTTTTTGTTTTTAAAAAAAAAAACAATTAAATTCATTCATTTCAATTTTACGTGAACGAATCTTTAAAAAAATTAAACGTCATCTGTGCTAACGACATCTGTCTGTTGTTCGAATACACAATACAAATCTCATTGAAATATTCTTCGGAAAGCAATGTTTTATGAACATTACTTTTTCTTTTTACCTCATTGCCGCATAAAACCTTTATTAATTTTAATGTAGCTTTACCGTTAAAGCAACGACATAGAAAAAATAAGTTGTTAAACAGAAAATTAATTTATTAAAAACAGGTACAAACATCGGTTTTAGATATCCGAACGTAGAAAGAGGGGCGTAAAACAATCCGCCATTTTGTCCCTATGACATTTTACTAAAATAAGATTTTATTAGTTTGTTACCCGTAGAAATCTAAAAAATCCCACTATAAAAGTGATTCTGGTGAAGCTGTGCAGTGTTTTAATAGCCTGTGATATTTGTGTCTACGTTTATTTTTGTTTACGTTCGTCTTGACGTTTTTAGCTGAACGAATTTGACGTCGATTAGAGTACTCTAGATAATCAAAATGGGCACAAGAGAGGACGAATACGATTATTTGTTCAAAGGTAAATTCGCCTAAAATCGTTGCTTATCTTTTCACTTCATAAATAATTAGAATTCGATTCATTGCAACTTTCTTTTGAGCCATTGTTTCGGCTTTCAATGACGTAGAAAAAACTGTGTTACGATTTTCTCCTTTGTTTTGTATTACAATTAGTCGTAAACATGTCGAGAATAATTTGAATTACTAGTCAGTGTTTTGGAAAGGCTGTTTTAATGGTTTTTAAGCTTTGTTGTTCCATCAGCTGATTGGTAGAGTAGCTATCGATTTCGCGTAAATTTTGTAGTTCATGAGTCACCTTCCAATTGATCTGCGTGATATAATCATCAATGATGAATCCCCTTCTGGAAACTATCTAGTAGTTATTAAAAAAACTGATAGGCTACTTGCAACAAGACATTTTCGGTGATTCTAAGAATGTGTTGTTCTTTGTTTCAGTTGTCCTAATAGGTGATTCGGGAGTCGGTAAAAGTAGTCTCCTATCTCGGTTCACTAGAAATGAATTTAACTTAGAGTCAAAATCCACAATAGGTGTGGAATTTGCCACAAGAAGTATAGAGGTATGTTTCTTTTTTTTCTAAAATAGCTGCTGATAATAACTTATGTTAATTTTTTCCCCTTTGTTTAGTTGCTTTGTGTTGATTTACCTACTTTTTAATAATACTATCACTGAAGTAGTTTTGTAATAGTTTAGGTAATTTATTATGAAATATGCACACAATGTAGGTAACATAGCTAAGTTTAATTAATTTACATTACAATATAATTAAAACTCATAATTGTAACCAGCTGTGAGATAACTTTCACTAATACTAACTGTTTTAAATAATCAAAAATTGAGATGAGAATACACCTTTCACCTATAATAACAAATTAGAATAATGTTAATTATTGTCTACAGTTTAGGTAGGTAGATAGTTGAAAATTAGCCAAGAAATATTTAAGCTACACATCTCTTTTTAACTATTGTAGTTTTTGGCACAAATTATTGTCTTTTCCTAGAGAATAAAATCTTATTTTTAAAACTAATTTTGCCTCTAATCTAGTATGAACATCCTATAGCTGAAATGATGATGATGATGATGAACCTAGTAAGAAGAAATTCTGATGACAATTGAATTAATATCTTGCCATTGGCTCGGACAATATGCTATATCAATCAGGGTCAATTAAATGTATTTTAGCACAGAACCTCATACCAGTGTTGAACAGAACATCATTTCATATTTCCTGTAGACCAGTATATTTTTGTTACCAGTATACCTACTTCCTACCTCAAAACAATGAGTCATCAAAAAGTAGTTTAGTGATAATTTCTGATGTTTAAAAATAGGAATATGTGTGATGATCTCATGTCATTGGTATGAATATATTTCTGTAAGCCTATGATGCCTTATCATGACTGAATAAAATTATTTTGCCTTTAATTGAAAATCTCATAAAGGGTACATATATATTTTTTTAAATTGAATTAATATTTTTGTTGTGGTCTTCTAAGGATTGATAACAGATGGATTGTGTTAAGAGATACATGACAGTGAATTTTGCCTGGAGCGCAACCCAAAGACCAGTATATTCTGTTACGAGACAAGATAGGATTAAACAGTACTTAGAAATTCAATATTTTGTGTAGTTACCCAAAATGTTCTTTAATTGATAATAGTCTACATTTATCTTAATAACTGTGATTTATTGTGTGTTAATCTGATAATAAGCTTACCTATTAAATTAGCAATTTGCAGGATCATTGAACTTATTGTTATTAGAAACTTTATTATACCTTATCACATATTTAATTGTGTAGCAGACCATTATTTTTATTGTATAGTAATGAATAGTTGTTTTTATTTACTGTACTATTCATCATCATCATCGTCATTTCAGCCATAAGACGTCCACTGCTGAACATATGACTGCCTCGCCCAATGACGATTGTTTATTGGGGGGGATTGCCAATACTCGCCACGCTTGGCAGGCAGTTTCTATAACATTTCACACTCAGACACTGCTGTCCGTCTCGTGCTACAGGAGTTAGTCGCCTTTTACGACACGCCTCCTGTTGGCGGTGGGAAAGTGTATTCTTTACCGCCGTCCCCACACGACACTACTGCTGTACTATTAAAATATTACATTGAGTAAATAATGTCACTGGGTTGGCCTGGATAATTATCGTGATAATTATCTTGATAATTATCGTTGATAATAACGAGTAACTGTTATTGTACAAAACAAAACGAATTAATATTATCCAAACGCATGTTTTTTCGTCACAATATCAAGCGTGTATTGAAGGTCACATAATAAAAATTGTAAATGACAGCCAAGTTACTATGAATGCAGTCGATTTTCTAAAGCGATTGTCTCCTATTAGTATAGCTTTAAACAGAATGCAAAGGAACTCTAGTACGATTGCCATAGCAGTAGAAATATGGCACAAATTACGATTGGATCTCGATGACCAGCCGCTAAATATAAAAAAATGCTTCGAAAATCACAAAACTATGGCTTTATATGGAGCTCACTACGCTGCAAATATGATTGACCACAGAATTCTTGGCAAGAATCTGAGCAATACGGAAAAAAAGGAAGGCTTTGAGTACATAAATCAAAATGACAAAAACTTCGTACCCTTTGTTATGGCGTTATCGGGTCTCATTTTAAAAACACCTCTCCTTTGCTGTGGTGGGCTTCAGTAACATTAGAAAATGAAAGTCTCTGGCCACAAAAAGAAAAGTTTCTTGCGTTCTGTGAACAACTCCTAACAGCTATTGCATCAACAGCAGCATTAGAGAGGCAGTTCTCTTCATTTGGATTAGTACAATCAAAACTAAGGAACCGATTAGGGAAAGATAAGGCTGCAAAGCTAGTATTTATGTTTAAATACTACAATCAAGATAGTGAAAAAAGGAGTGAAGATAAATAGCACTCAAAAATCAAAAATACAATAACTTAGTCGTACACATATCAAAATTAATAGTTTTTTTTTTAACAAAAGTAGTCACAGGTAAAACTAAAAGTAATATCTAAATATTAAAAAAACTCATTTATATATACGTTATTTGTCGGATAATTATCAGAGAAAATAAT
Source organism: Anania hortulata (assembly GCA_963576865.1). NCBI lineage: Eukaryota > Metazoa > Arthropoda > Insecta > Lepidoptera > Crambidae > Anania > Anania hortulata. Next base: position 2,148,991 of record OY756399.1, on the reverse strand, counting down.
TATCTTGATAATAGCCAACCCTGTTGTCAGGTTACAAAACAAGAATAGGTGTGGGAATTTCATATTCTTGGCATCAAGAGTTACTGTCATGGTGCTGAACATTTATGGCAACACAAAAAACAAAAATTTGTCACCAGAGACATTGTTTTTGGTTTATTAACAACAGCTAACATTAGCTGTGTCTTATTTCATAGTATTTAATTACCTATTCCACAATGATATAAATTCATAAATATTTAGGAACTAGTAAAAATTTTGTTTTTGCAATTATATGCTAGTTATATCTAAGATAATATAGCACCACAATACTAACAAAAATTCGACCGCCTCAGATGGGAATTGAACCTACTTCTCTTTGCAATCCAAGTGCCTGGCAACTAAGCAGCCGAGGATGTTTTATTTCGGCAATTCATTATTATTATTTAGGTCATCATATGCCAGCCTATTGCGTCCGCTGTTGGATGTAAGCCTCACTAAAGAGCACCAAAGAGCACGATCTCCCTCTTTTTTCATTTAGCCATCTCTCTAAGGTCGTCGGTCCATCTATTTGTCCCATTTACATTGAATCCAATTCCAGGTGGACGGAAAAACCATAAAGGCCCAAATATGGGACACGGCCGGGCAAGAGCGGTACCGCGCCATCACGTCTGCGTACTACCGCGGCGCGGTGGGCGCGCTACTCGTTTACGACATCGCGAAGCACTTGTCGTACGAGAACGTGGAGCGGTGGCTGCGTGAACTGCGCGACCACGCTGACCAGAACATACTCATTATGCTCGTTGGCAACAAGAGCGATCTCAGGCACCTCAGGTATGATTTATCTTCTACATTCTCTGCAAATCAATCCGATGTCTCGATTGGTGTAAGGGTTACTTCGGGTCAATTCAGATATAAATAAATATTGGACAACAGTAAGTAACAGTAGCCAAAGCACTTGTGTTACAGAAATCAGAAACAATGACGGTACAATAACACTGAGACGAGACAATATAGGAATGCTATTTTTCAACATTGACCGACCGGGAATCGAACCCGGGACCTGAATCCATGACTTAGGTACCATTTTGTACCATCATTAGTGTTCAAGACATACATTCCCCTTGCGGGATTCGAACCGGTAACCGCTGGCTTTGTATTTCGGAGCTCGAAACATTACACTAAACGGTCGTCATTGTCTGAAAGAGTTCGCTTTTAGCGATAAGACAGCCTGAAAAAAAAATCTGTAAACATTAACTATACATTGCATGGTGTGCAACAAAGAGTATCTTTTCTATCTATTCACAAGCAAGCTAGCTAGCTAGCTCAGATACTATTCGCCGTCAAACAAAACGCTACAATGCTATCAAAAATCACTGTCACCGCAATTCCATAAGTTATCTGAAGGGGGCATTTGGTCACTTAGACGCGGCCACACAAATAAACGCCTCCAATTGTGTCTGTGTTGTTTGGGACACGTTCACAAATTGGGGGTGAATAGAATAGAATATAACTTTGTTGCTGTAAATTTGGCTGAAGAAGACGCAGTTATACAGTATTTACTTTCACATATATTACATAGCCAAAGAATTGGAGTCTGTATGTTTGGCCCATTGGTCACGGTCACGATTATTCTCCTTCCATAGTTGTAAAGTTGAAGATCCTGAGTCGTGACGTCTGTTCTCGATCGATCTATTCCGAACCTAACTATCGCGTCCGTATGTATGAGCTGAGAAGAGTGTATCGAAACATTATATTTTTGGATCATATCAAGAGTAAGCCAACCAAATAAATTCTTAAAATATGCCATTGGTACTTGAGAAACTTGAGGTAACACTTTCAAGTAATAAGAAAAAAATCATTACTAGATCATACTGATGATTTTTAAAAGAAATAGAAAAAATAAATTTTTGTATTATCAATAAATACATTTAGTATATAGTGGGCATAAAAACGGTTGGAGCACCATGTTCCATGCTACCATTTCCCTAGGATAGGTAAAATATAAATCTCATTATATATATTTTTTGGTAAAATTAAGCTGTGCCGTGTGGGGACGGCCGTAAAGAATACACTTCCCCACCACCAACAGGAGGCGTGTCGTAAGAGGCGACTAATTCCTGTAGCACGAGACGGGCAGCAGCGTCTTCGTGCGAAATCTTATAAAAAACTGCGCTCGCCAACCCGCCTGCCAAGCGTGGCGAGTATTGGCAATCCCCCCCGATGATAAATCATTGGGGGAGGCCATTGTTCAGCAGTGGACGTCTTATGGCTGAAGTGATGAAAATTAAGCTTAGGTAGATAGTTAATCACTCATTTATACTTATTTAAAATTGAACAATGGCAGACTTAATCCCAAGTAGCGTTTTCTACCAGTCAATAAGCGGCCACAGACAAGTACATGTGGTACAGTAAATGAAGCTGTATTAAGTGATAGCTATTGTAATATAATAAATAGATAATATTTTTGAAATGATAATGGTCTATCATCATTGCCGTCCCACATGTTTGATCTCAGATTTGTGATTCTGTTAGTAAAAAACAGATAAAACTGTGAGTAAATACTGTCCGTTTGTGTGATATTATGTGACTATAATGAATTCTGTCTGTCTCGTAACTTTAAATTCTGATTATTCTTGCAAAAGGTGTTAATATGAATTTCAAACTAAGTCGACGCATGACTCAAATCTGTACAAATGCGTCTGAAGTGCGGCTAACGATAGAGTTGATTGTAAATGCGTAAATAATGAATGTTTGCATTTAACCTATTTATTATTAAGGTCACAAGTTGTTGTATCAGATGTTTTTGTAGGAATAATACAGGGCGACCCAATAGATATTATGGGAAAATTATTCTTTTGTTAGGAGTTGAAAACGTTATTGCATTAAAAAAGGAGTAAATTTTTATCTGTCTAAAGAAAGTCCTTTTAAGAAATAAGTTAAAATCACTATATTCTTCTATAAATACTATATTTATAAATATCCGTGGCGACGGAGAGCATACCGGACTTGGTGTAGCAACACCAAGGTGAGGTCTTTGAGGTCCCGGGTTCGATTCCCGGTCGGTCAGTGTAGAAAAATACCTTTTCTATATTGTCTCCGATCTGGGTGTTGTTGTAGCGTCGTTTTCACTGATTTCCATAACACAGGTTTGGCTACTTACCATCAGAGCAATGTATGTGATGTTGTCCATTATTTATTTTGTTTTAATCGTTAGTTGTCAATAAACCTGTTTTGTTTTGACGTTGTTGACTGTGTCCAGGTTCTGATTAGGTATTCTAATACGACTATGAACGTGTTTCAACGACATGGTTCGAGGAAAAACAGTACGAATAATCCACCAAAAATAAAACAGCTACCTCCGTAGTTTGAACTTGAAGATCTTAAAATAATATTGCCAATAATAAAACGTTTATTGATCTTTTCCTTACTAGGGCATGCCCAGCAAAACTCGGCTCGGCATCCAATAAGTCAATACAGATGGATAGTACAAGAGCACAGTAAAGATACACATAGCAGTCAGTTGAAATGCGTAGATTTAATCTTACCATATTATCTTACTTCTTACTAATGTTTGTTTTTTACTCGACTCGACGACCTCCGTAGCCGAGAGGCGAGCATACCGGACTTGGTGTCGCTATCTCTGAGGTTCCGGGTTCGATTCCCGGTCGGGTCAATGTAGAAAAATAACTTTTCTCTATTGTCTCGGGTCTGGGTGTTGTGGAACCGTCGTTGTTTCTGATTTCTGTAACACAAGTGCTTAAGCTACTTACCACAGGATCAGATCAATGTATGTGATGTTGTCCTATATTTATTTATTTATTTACTCGAATCACGCCAGAACGGCTGAACGGATCTACATGAAATTTGGCACAGAAATAGATATTAGTTTGGAATAAAAGATAGGATACTTTTATCCCGAAAAATAACAGTTTCCAAGGGCGCTTCTTACCGTTAGATGTCGCTGTTCAATTGGCAAATTTTTCAAATGTGAAAGTAGATATGTAACACTAGCTGTTGCCTGCGATTTCGTTCGCGTGGTCTTTGGTTTTGTAAACGGCTACTGTAGTATAAATACGGACCAGTAGATTTTAAGATTATTAGTTTTTTAGTCACGTTTCCCCTTTTTTTTTCCAGATCCATCCCAACAGAAGAAGCGAAGGCGTTCGCGGAAAGAAACGGCCTTAGTTTTATTGAGACGTCCGCTCTGGACTCGACCAACGTCGAGCCCGCATTCCAGAATATTCTCACTGGTACGTAGTTTCTTAAACCCCTATAAATTGACGCAACACCGAATTAATTTAGTACAGATTTAAGAGGCCTATTACAAAGTTTTAGCGATTAGAAGACATTAAAAAGATTAATCGAAAATAAGCCTCAATTTTGTAATAATTTTTTCACGAACTTCTATTAGTAAGTTAGTTCATTACCCTGTTTACACTCATAGTACAGTCAAGTACTTATAATTGAACTCGGAGCTTATTAATCAAAAGATTAACTGTGTTGTCTAAATTGCATGAGTTCATACGACTTAATTGCGACGAGTAGAATGCTTTTTTTTGAAGATTAGGTAGTGGTTGTTAGCTCAGCACTCCAAAAAATGTGATCCAAAGAGCGATTTTCTCATAGTTGATGTTTAATTGAATAAAATAACTATGATAATACTTAAATTAATCAAAGCTGAATACAATATCTTTATCTGTTATTAATTATTAAGTCAACAAGTTTACTTGTTGCATCTGTCATTATTTACTCATTTCAATTTTCATAGTTATCATAAACATATAAGTATGTTGAATCAATCAAGTTAATATTGCCTAAGGTCTTTGTTGGATTTAGTGTAGAAGATGAGTTAGTTTGTATAATCATTGATTCTGGTAGTATGAATAAGATCTTAGTTATTTTTGTTATAATTATGATAGTAAAAGCAATCAAACCCATCTTATTCGATGTATTATTGAGAGAATGAGTCATAATATTTTGTTAGGTCACCATCTTGTTCAAAATCATAATCATTTATTTAATTAAAAGCACTTTACACGTCCCATCTTTTTTATTGCCCTACCACTGCTTCGGAACAATTTGTGGGCTAGTGCCGAGAAGAAGCAGCGCAAGAAACTCGGTCACTGTTGTCAGCCTCTTTTTAAATTAATATTTTTACAAGTATTGGTGCGAGCTAAGCAGTTTTAAATCCACACAGTTAAGAGCAACATTTTCTTTTTAGAATAAGTATCGGTAGAAATGCAGTCCACTTCCAACTGGCCAATCTGAAAGTTACTTGGGGAGGCCTATGTTCAGCAGTGGACGTCATATGGCTGAAATGATGATGATGATGATGATTGGTTCCTACCAATAGATCCTGTCTATCCTCACATCTGTCGCGATTTTGACAAAAATTGTTACTTTCCAGCAAACCCAAATTCATGCATCAACAATATTAAAATTGAGTCATTCCTTGTGTTTTAAAAACCCATCCATCCGCAGGACACATAAATTTATAATTTAAAAGTTTTTTTGTGTGAGTAATAGAGTTAGAAATTCCGTAACAGTTTTTAAACCGCTTCGTTTTTAATAAATCTATAAATAAATTCTCATTATGAAGCAACCCGCATCTGTAGGACAGCATTGTATGTCAATGATTGATAACTCATATAGGCCATCACTCCTTCAAAAATCTTGAAAGTGATAACTTTGTTTGTATAGTAACCAATGGACTTATCACTGATCTAATAAGATAAGATAAAAATATTTGACGTCAATATTTATAGTACTACACGTGAATATACTATGAGAATCGTTACAAATACAGCAGTTGTGTAAATAACTTCTAACAAACAAACAAATATAAACGCTTCAAGAAATTCGCCAACAATACCATGTCCTCCGTAGCTCAGTTGGAAAAGCAGCCGCCCGGATAGCGAAAGGCCGTGGGTTCGAATCCCACCAGCCTGCCTAGCATGAGCACTGAAAACACGATAAATTCAAATTCAAATCTTTATTCACAGCAAAATACATATTGCGTTGAACATCTTACAAAAAATAATATCTCAAACTTTTCTCAACAAAATCAAACATCATAACTTATTGAAAATGTCACAATTTATGATAATAATGTAATTGCAAAAAAAAAAACAATTGAAGTATTCGATATTAAGTACTATTGATTAATTACAAATTATGTCAAATGCACTGAAAAATCATAAATCGTCAAAAACAAAGTATATTTCTCCATTAAAAATTTGACAAAAATAACGATCTATCTACTTGGTCCATCCTCAAGGTATTCCACCACAGAATAATAACATTTTCTTAAGAGAAATGACTTCAGTTTTCCTTTAAAAACCGATAATTTGTTGATGGACTTCAGTTCTATCGGGAGTCTATTAAACAGACGCGCTGCCTGGTAGCAAGCACTCTGTTTAAAAATATTCAATTTTAGGCCGTCTGTGTTACCTCTAATGGGAATATCTTTCCTCCTGGTTTTAAGTCTTCTTTCTCTCTCCAGGGGTGTCTCTACTTTGTCCGGGTGTTTAATTATGTCACATAGAGTAACTAATATATATATAGGCATAGAACCGTAAGAACCCCCAGCCTGATAAAATAATTCCTACAGGACTGTAATTGGGATAGACGAAAAATTATCCTTATTGCCCTCTTTTGTACTACAAAGGCTTTGTTGATATTGTATTGGTAGCTATTACCCCAAAGTTTAATACTCTAGCGTAGTCTTGAGTCAATTAAAGCATTATAAGTCATTTTTAACTGCTCGATTGTAACCTCATCCCTGAGACTTCTTAGTACGTGGCATGCCGAGCTAATGTTGTTCGCAAGATTCTCTAGCTCTTTCTTCCAATTAAGAAGGGAGTCAATAAAAATTCCCAAAAACTTTACATTTTTACTGTTGCAATGTCAGTGTTATTCAATGTGCATTTTACAGTATCGTTATTTCTAGATGTTGATTCGAATAACATTACATTAGTTTTATGGATATTGACGGCTAAGTCATTAATCCAAAACCACGTCGAAAAAGCCGGCAACGCCTTATTAACCTTAATATTTAGTTCAGGTAAATTATCTGCTGTGATTACAGCGTTTGTGTCGTTCGCAAAAATTATTGGTTTGACATTTTGCAACTCTTTATTTATAAAATCAAATAGGTCGTTTATAAATGTTATAAAGAACAAAGGACCCAGAATAGAACCCTGAGGAACACCTTTTTTTATGGTAACCATTTCCGATTTATAGGTGAACTCCTCACAGCCACTGAAAGATTTCAGCTCAACATACTGTTTCCTGTTTGTCAAGTAGCTTCTTAATAGGCTCAGTTGTTCATGTCTCACACCATAATGAGCTAGTTTATTTAACAAGATATCGTGATTTATACTGTCAAAAGCCGAACTCAAATCCAAAAAAACACCCGCCACTTTTTTTCGTTTGTTTAAGTTTGTCACCGGCTATGTCTATCATATTTTTACAGTTGGTGTCGATATTTCGTTATAACATATCATATCATATCATATCGTGTTTTTAGTGTGGTGTGTGGTGTGGTTTTTAGTGTATCATATAGTGCTCGTGCTAGGCAGGCTGAGGCAGTTGAAATTTGATTAAGTAAAAATATTATCTTTAATTTAACTTATTGTAAGTTTAACTTCTAGTTAAAAATAGATAAACAACTTACACTTATTTGTTTTAACGCCCATTGACCATCGAAAGGTCGTGCCTTCCGTAGGTTTAAATTAAAACTATAAATATACTGTTCTATTTTAAGGCCAGTGTCCTCAAACACGCGTGTGGATGTCCGGCTTTGTACTATGTTAATCCGCTGTTAAAGTTCAAGGTGGATCGTTACTACTATGTCCAGTGTCCAGTTGAATGGCTTTTTTAATTTGAGAACAGTGGTGGCTGTTTTCATAGTAGCCTCATATTCGTAGCGCATACCTTATTTTACCTGATTTTCACTAACCTCTACGGATTTGAAATGAATAAGGTTTATTTGGCACAATTAAAAAGAATACAATTAACTACTTGCTCGTCGGTGAGGCTAAGGGACAGAAAGACGTCGTCATCCATAATAGGCTAGTTTCCTCGTTCACAAAAAGATTATTCTATTTAGTCCGTCAGTTAGATTATCAAGTGCTTTGGCTACTTACCACAGGATCAGAGCAATGTATGTGACGTCCAGTATTTATTTATATTCAATATATTATTGGCAATCCCCCCCGATGATAAATCATGGGGGAAGGCCTTTGTTCAGCAGTAGACGTCCTGTGGCCATATTTTGTCATTTGTAAATCAAACAAAAATGACGGAGATACAGCGCATTGAGTGACGTTACGCGAAACTTTAACAGGCTATATCTTTACCATTTGTTGTTTGATTGAGAAAAGAAAAAATACTTGTCCAATATTTTCTGTTAATCCACCTGACGGACTAACTAGATTTTTTTAGGAAACTAGCCCATTGTTTGGTCTTTCTGTATCAGTTACGAAGGTCTTGATGACAATTCAAATTAATAATTAATATTAACCAGATTTTCCGCATATAGAATCATGGTGCAACGCACAGACAACAGCTCGTTATCATCATTTCAGCCACAGGACGTCTACTGCTGAACAAAGGCCTTTCCCGATGATTTATCATCGGGGGGGATTGCCAATAATATATTGAATATAAATAAATACTTGACAACATCACATACATTGCTCTGATCCTGTGGTAAGTAGCCAAAGCACTTGTGTTATAGAAATCAGAAACAACGACGGTACCACAACACCTAGACCCGAGGCAATATAGAAAAGTTATTTTTCTACATTGACCCGACCGGGAATCGAACCCGGAACCTCAGAGATAGCGACACCAAGTCCGGTATGCTCGCCTCTCGGCTACGGATGTGTCAAAACTTACCACGCTTGGCAGGCGGGTTGGCGAGCGCAGTTTTTCATAAGATTTCGCACGAAAACCCTGCTGCCCGTCTCGTGCTAGGAATTAGTCGCCTCTCACGACACGCCTCCTGATGGCGGTGGGGAAGTGTATTATTAACGGCCGTCCTCAAACGGCACACACACAGCTCGTCAACCTACCACAAAACGTCAAATTTTCTGAATTGATACTGATCTCTACGTGTCGGACTTAAAGTTGAAAATCGAAACTGTACATCGACTAGAATGGGACAAAGCCTCAGAAGGTGGAAGTTTCGTTCATTTCTTTTGGATTGATTAAAATGTGAAAAAAAGTCCGTTTTAAAGACAATAGCCTTAACTTTAGCTAGATTGCCAGACAGTAAAGCGGTCTGATGGCTTGTAGATAGATACTCATTATTGCACATCACTTAAAGCAAATAAGGTGCAGTAAACACATTTGAAACTGCACAATTTAGGCGGACTTTTCCAGGCAACTTTCTGGTAGATAAAATACAGTTAATTTGGATTAAAAGGGGAAGGCGGTAAAGAGTTCCAAAATTCATATAGGTTCACAATTCTCTGTGTCCGTTTTTTTGTCCAGTAAATTGCTTCATGAGAGCAAACTACGTCGTACTTTTCTTTCGCAATAAATCAAATTGACTCCAACCAAAATTTAGCTCCCTCAACTGCGGTATTCGTTGCCTCATAGTCCGTTGTAAATAAATCACATCAATCACACACTGGGTCATATATTGAACAGACAAGCTTGATTATAAAGAGAAAGACAAGAAAGTATTGCCTTTTTTGCGCAAGCTCATTATTGTATACTTCCGGGCTAATGAGGTCAAGTCAAGGGCGATCTAATTTATAGAATACGCTCAGCAGATATAGTCGAGACTACGTCACCTACATCTGGTTGCCATTAACTATGAGTTCAAGGCGGGTTATTAGCTTACCTGTTTATCATTCAAGATATGGACTAACGGTACGCGGACCGTTCGGATCGTATTGAGACTTATGTAGGCAACATGTGAGTACAGTTGTTCGATCATTGTTGATTTGACGCGGTGAATAGGTTGTCACTTGTAAGGATTCGGTTGAGGAACTGCGGCTCGTATTAAATAAAGGCACAACTTTAGAAACAATAATACCGCACTTGGTGTCGTTATCTCTGAGGTTCCGGGTTCGATTCACGGTCGGTCAATGTAGAAAAAGAAATTTTCTATATTGTCTTGGGTCTGCGTGTTGTGGTACCGTCGTTGTTTCTGATTTCTATAACACAAGTGCTTAAGCTACTTGTCATAGGATCACAGCAATGTATGTGATGTTGTCCAATAAAAAAAAAAAACTAAAATTTTAATTATTAATTCCTTCTCTGAGCCCAGCTAAACGAGACAATATACAGCGTTACATTGCAAATGAAAAATCTTTAGGAGTGGCTCAGAATCAGTAACTTATCGAACTATGCAAAAAAAACCACATTTAATTATTCCTATTCGCTATTAAAAATCTTACGCGTGGCCAATTGCACTCATTCATGAAAAAATTGCACCGCATGTGCACTGCGTAGGGTCCTTGTTGGCTCGCCGTACCTACGCCTCTGATGAATGACCGCGCGGCTTACGTAGTCTCTCTATTGACTTTATTTTCGGATATATTAAATTAATTATTTTTTCGTTACATACGATTATTAAAAATAATAACGATTAAGACGTTTCTTTATATTGTTCCCAAGATATTGCAATGTAACCCTGTATATAAATATATAAACAATATCCACAATGACACCAATTATCTATCCTCCAACTAGGAAAAGCTTGTATTATGGCTACTTTCTCTGTCGTGTCAATAGCGACTATACGTACGTCGATCAAAACTTGGCAACTTCTACGGCATTTTGTCGCTCTGTTTAGGGTCCTCGTACAGATTATAGATAGGTGACTACATAACGGATAAACGTACGTTTACGAAAACGTCCGAAATGCGATTTTTTCTTACAATTGCAACTGTTCAAGATAGTAACCGTATATGTGTATGTATTGTATTGCAGAGATCTACAGGATCGTGTCGCAGAAGCAGATGCGCGACCCGCCCGAGGGCGACGTGATCCGGCCCGACGCCGAGCCCGCCGACCAGCGGCCCTCGCAGGCCGACAGCGTGCGCAAGCAGTGCTGCCAGTAACAGGTGCGTGTCTCTAGGAACAGGTGCGTGCCGTCAGGCCCGACGCCGAGCCCGCCGACCAGCGGCCCTCGCAGGCCGACAGCGTGCGCAAGCAGTGCTGCCAGTAACAGGTGCGTGTCTCTAGGAACAGGTGCGTGCCGTCAGGCCCGACGCCGAGCCCGCCGACCAGCGGCCCTCGCAGGCCGACAGCGTGCGCAAGCAGTGCTGCCAGTAACAGGTGCGTGTCTCTAGGAACAGGTGCGTGCCGTCAGGCCCGACGCCGAGCCCGCCGACCAGCGGCCCTCGCAGGCCGACAGCGTGCGCAAGCAGTGCTGCCAGTAACAGGTGCGTGTCTCTAGGAACAGGTGCGTGCCGTCAGGCCCGACGCCGAGCCCGCCGACCAGCGGCCCTCGCAGGCCGACAGCGTGCGCAAGCAGTGCTGCCAGTAACAGGTGCGTGTCTCTAGGAACAGGTGCGTGCCGTCAGGCCCGACGCCGAGCCCGCCGACCAGCGGCCCTCGCAGGCCGACAGCGTGCGCAAGCAGTGCTGCCAGTAACAGGTGCGTGTCTCTAGGAACAGGTGCGTGCCGTCAGGCCCGACGCCGAGCCCGCCGACCAGCGGCCCTCGCAGGCCGACAGCGTGCGCAAGCAGTGCTGCCAGTAACAGGTGCGTGTCTCTAGGAACAGGTGCGTGCCGTCAGGCCCGACGCCGAGCCCGCCGACCAGCGGCCCTCGCAGGCCGACAGCGTGCGCAAGCAGTGCTGCCAGTAACAGGTGCGTGTCTCTAGGAACAGGTGCGTGCCGTCAGGCCCGACGCCGAGCCCGCCGACCAGCGGCCCTCGCAGGCCGACAGCGTGCGCAAGCAGTGCTGCCAGTAACAGGTGCGTGTCTCTAGGAACAGGTGCGTGCCGTCAGGCCCGACGCCGAGCCCGCCGACCAGCGGCCCTCGCAGGCCGACAGCGTGCGCAAGCAGTGCTGCCAGTAACAGGTGCGTGTCTCTAGGAACAGGTGCGTGCCGTCAGGCCCGACGCCGAGCCCGCCGACCAGCGGCCCTCGCAGGCCGACAGCGTGCGCAAGCAGTGCTGCCAGTAACAGGTGCGTGTCTCTAGGAACAGGTGCGTGCCGTCAGGCCCGACGCCGAGCCCGCCGACCAGCGGCCCTCGCAGGCCGACAGCGTGCGCAAGCAGTGCTGCCAGTAACAGGTGCGTGTCTCTAGGAACAGGTGCGTGCCGTCAGGCCCGACGCCGAGCCCGCCGACCAGCGGCCCTCGCAGGCCGACAGCGTGCGCAAGCAGTGCTGCCAGTAACAGGTGCGTGTCTCTAGGAACAGGTGCGTGCCGTCAGGCCCGACGCCGAGCCCGCCGACCAGCGGCCCTCGCAGGCCGACAGCGTGCGCAAGCAGTGCTGCCAGTAACAGGTGCGTGTCTCTAGGAACAGGTGCGTGCCGTCAGGCCCGACGCCGAGCCCGCCGACCAGCGGCCCTCGCAGGCCGACAGCGTGCGCAAGCAGTGCTGCCAGTAACAGGTGCGTGTCTCTAGGAACAGGTGCGTGCCGTCAGGCCCGACGCCGAGCCCGCCGACCAGCGGCCCTCGCAGGCCGACAGCGTGCGCAAGCAGTGCTGCCAGTAACAGGTGCGTGTCTCTAGGAACAGGTGCGTGCCGTCAGGCCCGACGCCGAGCCCGCCGACCAGCGGCCCTCGCAGGCCGACAGCGTGCGCAAGCAGTGCTGCCAGTAACAGGTGCGTGTCTCTAGGAACAGGTGCGTGCCGTCAGGCCCGACGCCGAGCCCGCCGACCAGCGGCCCTCGCAGGCCGACAGCGTGCGCAAGCAGTGCTGCCAGTAACAGGTGCGTGTCTCTAGGAACAGGTGCGTGCCGTCAGGCCCGACGCCGAGCCCGCCGACCAGCGGCCCTCGCAGGCCGACAGCGTGCGCAAGCAGTGCTGCCAGTAACAGGTGCGTGTCTCTAGGAACAGGTGCGTGCCGTCAGGCCCGACGCCGAGCCCGCCGACCAGCGGCCCTCGCAGGCCGACAGCGTGCGCAAGCAGTGCTGCCAGTAACAGGTGCGTGTCTCTAGGAACAGGTGCGTGCCGTCAGGCCCGACGCCGAGCCCGCCGACCAGCGGCCCTCGCAGGCCGACAGCGTGCGCAAGCAGTGCTGCCAGTAACAGGTGCGTGTCTCTAGGAACAGGTGCGTGCCGTCAGGCCCGACGCCGAGCCCGCCGACCAGCGGCCCTCGCAGGCCGACAGCGTGCGCAAGCAGTGCTGCCAGTAACAGGTGCGTGTCTCTAGGAACAGGTGCGTGCCGTCAGGCCCGACGCCGAGCCCGCCGACCAGCGGCCCTCGCAGGCCGACAGCGTGCGCAAGCAGTGCTGCCAGTAACAGGTGCGTGTCTCTAGGAACAGGTGCGTGCCGTCAGGCCCGACGCCGAGCCCGCCGACCAGCGGCCCTCGCAGGCCGACAGCGTGCGCAAGCAGTGCTGCCAGTAACAGGTGCGTGTCTCTAGGAACAAGGGGCGTGCCGTCAGTTACATGTACGTGTCGCCAGTAATAGGTGCATGCCGCCAGAAACAGGTGCGAAGTGGCAGTCTCATGCACGTGCCCCCAGAAACAGGTGCGTGCTGGCAGTAACTGCTTCGGGTTGCGAATGACATGAAATTGCTGCTAGTAACAGGTGTGCTTTCAATAACAGATGCATGCTGCCAATAACGGGTGCGTGCAGCCATTAATAGGTTCGTGGCTTCGTGCTGCCAATAACAGGTGTAACCGCTAATAGGGCTTGATTTTTGCAACAAAATTTAGATAAACAAATCAAAAGATAAATAAATAGCTACCGTATTTAGTAACAATTTAAAAATATATACATCGAATTTGCTTTCTCGAATAAGTTTCCCTAAAGCCCTCAATCCCATGTATATGACACTCAGAATGACTCAGATTATGGATTGGCTAGAAATTTGATGTATAGAACCCATAAAAAACTTTCATAGTGTGTCCCTCTTCACAATCTATTACATCACTAATAATCTATTTCATCTTTCACAGAAAGTCCAGTTAATATCGGAGCCGAAGTCAAGAGAAGCATATTGCTGGAAAACTAATCACAATCATTACGAATCATTCCCAAGCAACGGTCTCCACCGCTCGGCGCAGCGCGGCCGCCCTCGAGTGGCTCATGTAGATAGCTTTGTGTAATTATTGATATTTAGAGTCCGAACGAATGAACTTAAACTCTATATTAACCTATGGTTTCATCTAGATAACTAGATACACACTGCCATTTACAATAAATGACTGCGACCGATGTCTGCTTGGATTATCCTCGGTTATCGTTTTAGAATCGTGTCATAATAAAATGTAATATGCTAGTTTCTTGGGTCGTAAAGATATTATTCTATTTAGTCCGTCAGTTAGATTATCAAAAAATATTGAACCCATATTTTGTCTTTTGTCAATCAAACAAAAAATTACGAAGATAAAGCGCATCAAAGTTTGGAAATGGGAGCACGTGACGGCACGCCTTGCTAAAAAGTGTCGCAAGGCGTGACGTTACGCGGAACTTTAACGGGCTATATCTTCATAATTTTTTGTTTGATTGAGAAAAGAAAAAATACGTGTCCAATACTTTCTGTTAATCCAACTGACAGACTAATTAGTTTTTTTTTAGGAAACTAGCCCATTCAGTGTGAACTGATGAACTTGAGCAATATGTATGACCCGCTTAGAAATTAACTAGTGATTGTGAATCTAGTTGTTTATATGAGATCGATGATATTAGCGTAAAGTGAATTGTAACACGTTACTAAGAGTCCAAGCTTCGGTTATAGTAAGCACCCGGTATTTTTTACATTATTTTTGGCGCTCCTAGATATACACAACACTGTGTAATTTATTCCTGATTTATTTTTTATTTAGGGGAAAAAAACATTTTATTTCGACTTAGTAGATAATTCATATTAAATATATATTTATTTAGTGAATTTAAAACGTCGCTAGGTACCGTTTCATTTTAGATTCGCGATCGGATTAATAGGGGCCGGCGGACGAAAGTTTATAAACTGTTAAATATCACACAAATCATAGCTTCATTTGAACTCATCGTTTTTGTATTACACTAGCAGGTAGTTCGTGGTAAGAAACGAGATAGCTTTTTTAAACAACGTTATTTTATTTACGGATATTATGTGCCTTCGGACATGCGAGACATGTACATTAAGCTTTGTTTCTGCCTCGTTATGGCGCGCGGCCCCGCACGGACTGGACGAACGAAACGGGGCAGGACCCTCATTGTAGGTCCAAGGTGGTAGGAAGGACCCTGATAGAACATAAAAAAGACTGGCCAGATACGGCGCAAGAACGTCTGTAGGCCATGTCACCTTGCCGATGCAGTTTCAGACTGCAATCCATAGACAAATAACCACAAAGAATTATCATATCAAATCATACATGATTGAATTGGTTGTACGCCCGTATAGCACCAATACTCAAGGGCAGACGAGGTGACCTGGTCTGGGTCATGTCGCTACGACCGTGTAGCATCTATTGCAATACCTGTGAGAAGTCAATAAAATAGGCCTATCATCGTCCACGGCTGGGCATAGGCGAGAGGCCTATGCCCAGCCGTGGACGATGATGTGAGATCTGCTTTTGAACATTTGATTAAAATATTTATTGTGATTGTTTGCATAATGGATTTCGACTTTTAATTATTAAAGTTGATTCCACCGTTATATTTAAAGTTAAAAATACACATTATAGCTGTTCGATGTTCTGTATGCTCTAATGTGTAGTAGCGTAGGCCTAAACCTGTTTCGCCCGTACAGTCCGCGGCCTAAATGTTAGGCCTGAGGCCTAGGGCCCAACCAAAGGCCGGCGCTTCACCCTTTGTTGTTTTCTAACGAGACTATGTGAGATGCGGTGTTCGTTGTATCTAAGTAATATATTATTGTATTATGGTCATATGCATGGTTATTTTTTTAGTGCCTATCTGTAATTACTTTATTAAAGACAAAGATAATAAAATATAATGTAAATTTCTTTGTGTTTTTATTGACTTGCCTTTCGATGTCTGCTTTAAAGTGAAAATATACAAATTAGAAGTGAAATCGTCCGAAAAGAAATAAAAACAGTGTTAAATACTCTATTATAGCAATTTATACTATGAGACCACCATCTGTTGCTCCTCCTGCACTCAGAGACGTGAAAAATCAGTGATTCTAAAGTCGATACGAATAAAGACAATGGGCTAGTTTCCTAAAAAAATCTAATTAGTCCGTCAGTTGGATTAACAGAAAATATTAGACACGTATTTTTTCTTTTCTCAATCAAACAAAAAATGATGAAGATGTAGCCCGTTAGAGTTCCGCGTAACGTCACGCCTTGCGACACTTTTTAGCAAGGCGTGACGTCAAGTGCTCACATTGATGTAATTTATCTTTGTCATTGTTTGTTTGATTGACAAAAGACAAAATTTGGGTCCAATATTTTTTGAAAATCTAACTGACGGACTAAATAGAATAATCTTTTTTGACCCAGGAAACTAGCCTATTGAGCAACAAGTATTGAATAAACAAAAAGTTTAGTCAACACTTGACAGTAAATCGTAAATCTTGAAGAACCTATTTAAGATTCTCCAAAGATTTTTTTTACATCGCGGTTTTGTATGGAAAATCTAAATAGTTTTTTTTAAGAATTCGATGTTGCTTCCGTAGTAAAACTATGTTTTCATATTATATTGTCGCTATGACGAAGACTACCATACGCCTTGGGCGGTCTCGTTAGGTTCTCTAAAATGTATATGCTTTGTATTCATAGTCGAGTAGGGAATAGTGACTAATAATAACACCATTTAGCGTGAAACAAAATCGGGGTGGAGATAGGCACCTAATCAGTTTGTGTGGTGTTATCATTGTTATAAAATAATAATACTAAAGTTATAACTCTTCCGTATTCATAATGATTTTGAACTCCTATTGAATTTGGTCGGATAATAACTGTAAATGAGGCAGTAGACCAGGCCCAGGCCGAACAGCTATGGTTTGTACAGAAAAGTAATCTTACCGCAGCAAAAGTTAATTTAAAACGGTATACAACTATACATTAATAATGTTCTTACAAGAAAAAAAATCAGTACATATAATACGTAATGTTCGCGCACTTAGCTTGGTGACAGCCCTTCCTAATTTACCATAGTCATGATGACCTGTAAAACGGCATAGGACGAACTAAAACACATCACGTAAACAGGCAATTAAATAACAAGGAATTATAAATTAATTCTGTTACTCATCCTTACGTTACGTTTTATTCCCAAAAACCTACATTTATTTCCTAATACAAATTAAAGTTGTAAAAAAAAGATGCCGTAACGATTCACTCACAGCACAGAGCCACATTTACAATTTAAAAAATCCCAACATCGATCGATTCTCATGTCAGCGCTTCGCCCATCTGGTGACAGATAAGTTGGTGGGACTGTACATTCTGTTTGTGCGTTGTACTGTGACCACACTGCGCCCAAGGCCGCCTGCTTTTGTGTACAGTGACTTATCTATATTTTAGGCATTCACTCACTTAGTTGTGCCGCGGAGTTTTAAGGAGTTATACCCAAGGTACGTTTTGCCGGCCGGCTTTTAAATCAGTTTGCTCAAATGAACAAAATTATTTAAAACTTTAAGTTGTCAAATATTAATTATTGTTATCTTATCATGTTAGTAACGTTCGGTTGTGCTGTGTGATTGACCTCCAAGTGAGGTCAGTTGGCTGCAAATGGTTCCTGATTGTAGCAACTCATTACAAATTGAAGATTTATGTTCCATACCTACCCATGCTTTTGAGTAAGAGTTCGTTGCTTATGTAGGTTAGTAACGGCTCTGCCGAGGGAGGTCCTAGTGAGAGTAAAGTTTGTAATTAACGCAACAGCTTTGGATGGTTGGTGGTGGTTGGTTATGTTGATGTTCCGCCGGTGTTACCCCGGGGCATCGAACACATATCATATAGAGCATTCTTTCTCGGAAACTAAGTTAGTGATTTTTTACTCACATTTAGTATCAGATGACCAGTCAACTCTCGGCCATACAACTGGTGGAAAATTTTGTCTAAGAAAGTTAATGACATTTCTACTTTAACTAAAGGTATTGGCCCCCGTTAAAAACATATTTATATTTTTGATTTTCGATCGATACTTTTTATGCGATGCGATTATTCATAAAAATCACACCAAGCCTTCCGATAGTTAGTTTAATTCCCAGAGCCAATGTCGATCGACTTGTACTACACGGCGGGCTCGGCTCCCTGCTGGCTGGTGCTGCTGGTGGCGGCCGCTCTTAACGTAGAACTTAACCTAAAGCCGCTCGACTTGAGAGCCGGGGAACAGCTCACTCCAGACTTCCTAAAGGTAATGAAATGACAAGTAGTAGGTACTTAAGTTTATTCGGTATCTTTCGGTAGGTATTAACTTTAGTTTTTAAGCTCAGCATGCTCTATCCGTTTCTATAAATAGTACCTATATATTTACTATAAATAGTAAATACCTGCTTATTCAATAAATAAAGTCAAATAGGAACACTAAATTAAACTTAGCACAAACCACTGAACTGATTTTCATTCATCGAAATCAGTTGAAGGACAAAGAAAAGTTAAAACTTTCAATCATATAATAAAAAGGTAAACACAGCAGGTACATACCAGCACAATGGGCTAGTTTTCTGGGTCAAAAAATGATTATTCTATTTAGTCTGTCAGTTAGATTATCAAAAAATATTGGACCCATATTTTGTCTTTTGTCAATCAAACAAAAAATGACGAAGATAAAGCGCATCAAAGTGAGCACGTGACGTCACGTCTTTGTAAAAAGTGTCGCAAGGCGTGACGTTACGCGGAAGTTTAACGGGCTATAATAAAATAAAAAATACGTGTCCAATATTTTCTGTTAATCCAACTGACGGACTAATTAGATTTTTTTTAGAAAACTAGCCCATTGTGCTAGGAACAGCCCGTGACAAAAATCCTTGTCTAGTACTTTACCAGCTAGTCAGTTACGCAAAGTACAGACAACAGCTCGACAACTATGGAGGGAGAGGTACCTTTACCCTCCTTAATTCCATATCGTCACAACATCCTACTACAAAACGTCAAATTTTCGCAATTTGTTGGACCTAAAGTTAAAAATCGGTTCAATGACCTTCAATTTTTTTGGTAGGTTGACGTGTCTGTGACTGGCTGTGATATAAGTTAATAAAATATTTATTTATTATTAAAGAATGATCCTGCCCATAATTTCAGCTCAACCCTCAACACACAGTCCCCACGATCGTGGACGATGGCTTCTCCCTTTGGGAATCCCGTGCTATCAGCCGCTACCTCGTCAACAAGTACGGAGGAGAGACTTCCCTTTACCCTGCCGACCCGAAGACCAGGGCTGTAATAGACCAGAGACTGGATTTTGACTTGGGGACCTTGTACCCAAGATTTGGACAGTTCTTTGTAAGTGTTTAGACATGAGCGAAAGACATTGGCGCGAAAAGATACTTGCACGAAGGACAATTTCGCGGAAGACGTGATATTTTTTTTTCAATAGCACAATCATATTTTGAAATATAGCTGACCATTTGAGTTATACGTGAAATCAGAAATCAGAAATATTTATTTGCTTTTAACATAGTTTTACAAGATGTTTTACAAATGATATGTCCACATGTTTGACCTAATTAGTCATGCAAATATAAAAAGTTGATATTTAATGTACATAATTATAAAAAAATACAGCAATATTAAAGAACTTCAATGTCAAAAGGATTATCATTATCGAGGAATTAATATTATATTATGATTAAAATATGTCAAGAAAAAGCTATATAATAATTAATTATTTGTCATCAAAATATTCTTGTATTGAGTAATAGCATTTATTTAGAAGCCAGGCATGCAACTGTTTTTTAAACATAACTATAGGCAAATGTTTGAAAAATTCAGGCAATTTATTATATGTTTTAATAGCCATGCAATAGGGGCTTCGCTTAAATAATTGCAGTCTTATGCTAGGAAACATTATTCTATTTTGATGTCTCGTTGGCTTATCTTTATATTGACCTCTTGTTACAAAATATTGAGGGTGTTGTCGCACGAATATACACACTTGCTTTATATATATGCATGGCAATGGTAAAATTTTAAGTTTTGTGAATAGAGGTTTACAAGAATCCATAAAATGTGCTCTGCAAATTGCCCTAATACATTTTTTTTGTGCTATGATAACTTTTTTTATGTTGACTGAGTTACCCCACAACAGAGTACTGTAGTTAAGTAAGGACGACACATAGCCGTGATATGCAGTTAAAGCAGTTTCGATTGTCGAAATAATACTGAGTCGCCGTAGTGCGTATATAAATTTATTAATTTTCATGCATAGCTTATCTATATGTGCTTTCCAGTTACAATTTTTGTCAATAGTGAAGCCGAGAAAATTCACATCGTTTTTTATTTCAACAGTATTACTGCCATATTGGACCAATAAATCTAATGGTTGCGCCTTGCAAGTAGAAAATTGGACGCAATTTGTCTTCTCAATGTTTATTTTGAGATTATTTATATCGAGCCACTTTATCAGACTCTTCAGTGTTTCATTAATATCATCATTACATTTACTTAGGTCATTACATTTTATCAACACTGTGGTATCGTCTGCAAACATAAAGCATTTATGTTTAGTTACACTAGGCAGGTCATTAATGTACAGTAAAAACAATAGAGGTCCTAGCACACTACCTTGTGGAACCCCACAGGCGTTTATTCGATAGTTAGACCTGAAAGTAGTTCGTTTTGATTCTAGTACTTTTGTTGTTTCTGCGCATTGCTGTCTATTCGAGAGATAAGTTTCCAGCCAATTGAAAGCCTTACCTCTAATACCGTATCTATTTAGTTTTTCTAGCAGTCTCTTGTGTGGAACAAAGTCGAACGCTTTACTCATGTCAAGAAATAAAGCAACGACCGGTATCCTATTATTAATACTTTCTGTTATTGAATGTATTAAGTTGTAACAGGCTAGGGTTGTGGAGCTTCCCTTGCGAAAACCGTACTGGTTATCATTCAGTATATTATTTGTGGAAATAAAGCTATATATACGTTTGTGAATAACTTTTTCATAAATTTTTTAAAAAATTGGAATTAGCGTTATTGGTCTATAATTGTTAATTTCATATTTATCACCTTTCTTAAATAGTGGTTTAACAATACAAAACTTAAGAATATCGGGAAAGTAACCTCGTTCCATCGATAAGTTAATTACGTAGGCAAGGGGTCGGCATAGGTACCTAGCACAAAGCTTTATAGCACGAGTACTTATGTCGTCATGACCCACAGCGTTAGTGTTTTTTAAAAAGGTAATAATAGATTGTATTTCGATTTCATTTGTTGGAATTAAGAATATTGATTTATTATTAAATGGAATTTTAACTGAATTACAATTTAAATTGTCATCCCTTGAGTTCGTCATATCTATAAAATGGTTATTAAAAATTTCACATATTATATTAGGATCATTACATACTATATCATTTTTATTTATTATGTCAATGCAATCATTTCCTGATTCATTATTTAAATTATTATCATTTATAATACTCCATGTTGCTTTGCACTTATTAGAAGCCCTATTTATAGTTTTTATATTTTCTAACTTTTGAGCTTTAACCATGCATTTTTTAAGAATTTTGTTTTATTAATTTATATTTATATTTTTTGTCAATCCTTTGAATATTATTGCTCCTAGTATACTGAATATATAAATGACGCTTTCTTTTACACGCAAGTTTGATTCCTTTACTCAACCATTTCTGGTATCTAAATTTATTACGTGTTTTTACTAAAATTTTTGGAAAGCAGAGTTTATTAAACAGTTGAAATAAACTATGCAATTCACTAAAGGCGTCGTTAGCACTGTCCTTATTATAGACTTCGTCAAATGATAAAACAGATATACAGGCAATAAATTTATGAATATTTTCTGTGCTGTAATCAGTTTTCTGTATAGTGTATTCTTTTTTAATCAATTTTAGTTTAAATGTTATCGTCTGCGCTGTTTCATGGTCGGACAGACCAAGAAAATGAATTTCTGGTTTAACCTTACGAATATTGCTTGCAATTAAGTCCAGGCATGCTCGTCGACGAGTTGCAGTATTTATGTGAGATTTCAAGTTAAAATTTCTAAGAATGCTAGTCAAGTATTCTGTTGTATTATTGTGCTTTAGTAAGTTTATATTCCAGTCACCTGTTAAAATTATTTTGTTTTTATATTTGTTTTTGATTAATTTTTGAAGCAGCTCTTGAAGTTTTGTCAAAAACAAATTCACATTGGAATTAGGCGTTCTGTAAATATTGATAATAACTAATTTATATAAAGGTATGTCTACTCCACAACATTCAAAAGTTTCAGAAATCGAAAGTTCTTTACAGATATTAATAATTTTAAAATCGAGTTCTTTCTTTACCAATATCATAGAGCCGCCTCTTTTCTGATTACACCGAGAGAAGTATGCAGCTACTTTATGTTTCGGTAATTTAAGAACCGTGACGACCCCCGTAGCTAAAAGGCGAGCAAACCTGACTTTGTGTCGCTATCTTTGTGAGGTCCAAGGTTTGAATCCCGGTCGGTCAATGTAGAATATATTTTTTTCTATATTGTCTCGGATCTGAGTGTTGTGGTACCGTCGTCGTTTCTGATTTCTGTAACACAAGTGCTTTAGCTACTTACCATAGGATCGAAGCAATGTATGTGATGTTGTCCAATATTTATTTATTTATTGGTTTATACGGGAATAACAATTGTTTAGAAATCTTGTTTTTGCTGATCAGCCTAAAGATAGTAGGTATCGTAAACTTCCTGGTTGTCATATTTGTAAGCAAACCTCAAAAACGTTACCTACTTATATATTTTTTTGCCCATTTGCGCGAATGAATTCAAGCTTGGCTTTTGTGCAAATGTCCTATTTTCTTAAGAAAGTATCTTTAGCACTAAATAAGTATCCATGTTTTTTTGCGAGCAAAATTTAGTTTTGTGTTAATTTCTAGTACCCTCAAGTGTTCGCTGGCGCTCCTGCCGACGAAGCTCTATTGAAGAAACTAGAAGAGGCTCTAACGTTCTTGGACACGTTCCTCGAGGGGCAGAAGTACGCTGCAGGGTCAGAGCTGACCTTGGCTGACCTCTCGCTCGTGGCCACCGTGTCCACTATTGACGCGGCTGGCGTCTCTATTAAGCCTTACTCTAATGTCAACAAGTGAGTTCACTCAATTACATAAGAAGTTTAAGGTAATTGTAAGGTCCTTATTTAGGTAACTTCTTGGAGGATGTCTGCTCAAATTGACGACAATGGGTTAGTTTCCTAAAAAAATCTAACTAGTCCATCAGTTGGATCAACAGAAAATATTGGATACGTATTTTTTCTTTTCTAAATCAAACAAAAAATGATGAAAATATAGCCCGTTAAAGTTTCGCGTAACGTCACGCCTTGCGACACTTTTTAGCAAGACGTGACGTCACTCCCTAACTTTGATGCACTTTATCTTCGTCATTTTTTGTTTGATTGACAAAAGACAAAACATGGGTCCAATATTTTTTGATAATCTAACTGACGGACTAAATAGAATAATCATTTTTTGACCCAGGAAACTATGCCTATTCACTTTGCTGACCTCCGTAGCCCAGAGGCGAGCATACCGGACATGGAGTCGCTATCTCTGAGGTCCCGGGTTTAATTCCCGATCGGTGAATGTAGAAAACGAACTTTTCTATATTGTCTCGGGTCTGGGTGTTGTGGTACCGTCGTTGCTTCTGATTTCTGTAACAGAAGTGCTTTGGCTATTACCATAGGATCAGAGAAATGTATGTGATTTGCATGAAAATTAATCGACTTTCTATGCAAAATTATCATACAGCCGATGCGGAGCTTAGCGTGTCATTCCTGTTCTGTGCAGCCGATTATTGAATTTGCATAAAAAATCTAAAGAATTATTATGCATATTTTTAAGAGTTATAGAACAAAAGTTCGTCACCATGATGTAGTATAGAATATGTGGTAACAATGTGGTCCATAATTTACGGGACACCATGTTATTTAATGTTAGTTCATCAGCCTTTTGTCTTATGGGCGTCGTCATAACAACTTTCTTACTACGGATACGAAACGGATTGAATCCGAGCTTGTCCGGAGCCGTTTTGTATGGAGTTCTAAAAAATTCCGGATGCATGTAGCTAATTGTATGGGTTATCTGTCAAAACAAGTGCCAGAAAGGTTATCCGGAACTTATCACCAAATTTTACAAAATGTTTTTTATTTAACAGGTGGTTCGAGCTAGTCAAACTTACTGCCCCTAAGTACGAAGAAGCGAACGGGACGGGCGTGGAAATGTTCAAGACCTTCGTGGCACAGCTCAAGGCGAAATCTGAACTCTAATCTTTATGACCATGTATCTATAAGTTGAATATTGCCTAATTTTGTATGGTTTGTGTAATAAAATGTAACTTTACTAAAGTTTTATTTTATGTTCTTCAAAAGAAAAAAAGACACTCTTATCCGTCTGTCTTTCAAGACTCAAAACCCTTTTTCTCAGGAAACGGCAGTATCATAATACATTCTTGTACATGGTAAAGGGAAAAGTGTATCTATTTTATAATATAAAACGTTATAAGAACTGTTTTACTATATTGATCTAAATGCGCTGGGCCGTTAAGAAGTAGGTGAGAAACGATTGCATGCAGCAGAAATGAGAATGTTAAGGTGGATGTGTGGGGAGACGAGAATGGACGAGATAAGGAATGAACATATTAGAAGAAGTATGAAAGTGGCTCCTGTAGCAAAAGATGAAAGGAAACCGATTGATTTTCTTGGTGCAGACATATGTGATGAGAAGGGAAGAGGGGACGTAATGAGGAGAGTGATGGTATTGATGGGTGGAGAGGTAGAGGACGACCTAAGTAAGAGAGATGGACGGATTTCGTGAGGGGTGATAGTACTGAATGACTCGATGACGAGTGACGGTGCGCTGACCTATGAAGATATAGGTGTAAGGTAATAATAATAAAAGTTTATTTCTGTTACAAAAAAAATAAAACTAGAAGGTAGAGGAACTACTCCAAACTAACATAAGATGAAATCTGTCTATTGCTATGTGCAATGTTGTTGATGATGCAGATGTTGTCCAATATTTAAAAAAATTGGACACTCAAGGGTCTAACGTAGTTTTACCTGAGGTCCAATTCCCGTAATTTGACAATAGTCGCAATCCGGTATCGATCCGCTCCCAGTAACATTAGGATCACAAACGGTATTCTCGTAAACCCAAAAATGCAATTATAGTTCGTAATGCGACTGAAAATGGAAGAAACCAATATTTGATTTTTTTTGCTCTATTTTCAGTCGTACTGAAAAAGTTTTAATAATTTTACATCAAATTAAAGTTTACGATAATGCCGTTTGTGATCGTAATGTTACTGGGAGCGGATCGACACCGGATTGCGATTATTGTCAAATTACGGGAATCGGGCCTCTGATCAGTGCTCAATAGGGAAGCAAAAAGTACATAGAACCTACTTCCAGAAAGAACTTCTACTTTTTCCGAAAAGTTCAGTTAATATCGGAGCCGAAGTCAAGAGAAGCATATTGCTGGAAAACTAATCACAATCATTACGAATTGCTGTTACACAGGTGCATAAGCTACTAATCTATAATATAATTAAATGGTTGTGGTATATTAATAATTTAAATGTAAATCTTACAAAAAGCAAATTTGTAAAATTAAGGGACGTAAGCGAACAAGTATGAACATTGGATACAATAGAATTACCCTGGACTGTGCAGACAATGTGAAATTTCTGGGCATAGTAAGTATTAAATTATATAGACGTATGATCGTATCGTTAATTAATGCATATTATGGATACGTCGCTTCTGTTATTAACTATGGTATTATTCTTTAGGGAAATAGTACTGATATGCACAGAGTTTTTGTAGCCCAGAAGAAGTGTGTGCGAGCCTTATGTTGTAATGGTCTATATGAAACATGTAGATCCTTATTTTATTAAATAAGACATATTGACTGGTCATGGCATATATATCCTGGAAAAGGTATTTAGGTTTGTGAAACAACACCCAGAATTATTTAAGACTGCTGCTCAGTGGTATCCAAGGAACAAAAGGTCTTCTGATAGACTCGTAAGAAATATACTTTTGCTCAAGATTATCACTTTGTCAAAAGAGCTATTAATTAATATATTACTAGCTGTCCCGGCGAACTTCGTACCGCCTCTTTATTTCAAAGATCATAAAATTCGGTCCAGCCGTTCTTGGATTGTATATTTTAATGGTGTAACTAACCCGACTTTGTTTTATATAGATAAATGTGCGTAAGGTGTAAAACAAAATTCCCCATTGATTTAAAATTGGTCCTACAAAATTGATGATCTTTATATAAATTGAGGAAGTGGCTGACAACTTCCTTTTTCTTCAGTGTCCAAGAGTTTCTTAGCACACATTTTGCCTGTTAATGTATGTTAGCAAAATAGAGACCTGAAATGTTATATTAACATTGTAACACCTATTCTACGCAAATAAATACTTTGAACTTAGAGCTAGGATGTTTTCCATGTTCACGTCACCCCCCAGTGTAAGTTGCACAATATTTTGTAATTTCAGGCATGCGCGCTGTGATACGCTAGGGCTGGCACACGTATCACTAGGGCGAAAGTTTATAGTAAGTGCCGTTTGTATACCTAATTTAGAATTATGATATTATAGTAAAATATCAAGCTGGGAAACAGAAATACATTAAACTACATCCTGCCTACAGTAGGTATTTTAAGCTAAAATATATAATATGTACTGTGCCCTGCCAATAAATTATCGAATTACTATTTTTATATTTTTTCATTAGGTAATAAGAGAAGAACTAGCCGAGAGGTTAGCACGCATGTACATACGATGTAGAAAATGAACTTTTCTATATTATCTCGGGTCTGGGTGTTGTGGTACAGTCAAAGTTACTGATTTCTATAACACTAGTGCTTTAGCAACTTACCTTAGAATCAGAGTAATGTATAAAAAAACTGCTCCCTTTTATAGTGATTTATCGACAACAACGATCATTTTTTTTAATATGTTTGATATAGTCGCCATTTTGTGACGTCACCGGCACGGCGATTCAACATGGCGGCTGTCTATCATATTTTTACAGTTGGTGTCGATAAATTGCTATGTCATATCGTGTTTTGGTGGTTATTTCAGGGCGGCTAAATTAATATTTTAATGAATTCGTATCACGGTATTTTCTATAATCCTGAATTTATTTAATCCTTACCTTAATAAGAATTTATACAAGGTGATTGGTAAAACGTTACATTCCTCTCTGGAGGTGATAGAGGAGCAAAATTGCGACAACTTTTACTAATAAACCCACGGCAAAATCCTAAAAAAATGTTTTGCTTCTACATACTAACTATAAGATCAGTTGTTAAGATTTGTATGGGAAGGTAAGTTTTTTTTTAACATTTCGACGTTAGTTAATAACATAAGTTGTTGACATTTAGCTCCTCTTTCACCTCCTAAGAGGAATGTATCGTTTTACCAATCACCCTGTATTTTCCACTGTAATATATTTAGTTTAACTTACACAGGCATATCCCTACTTAGAAATTTTAAATATTTATGTAAAATTAATATTTTGTCTTATCTTCAACGTACCACAACAAAATTATCTGTACTTGGTAAATCGTAAGTATCGTGACTTGTATTTTTGACACTTTAATTGGTACTGTTCTAAATATGTACTACCTAATCAGATCTTGGAAGTCGTTTTTAGCCTGCTGCTAACTGGCTCCGCGTCTATCTGATTGTCACAGATATTATTAACCGTAACAGGAATTCATCGAGTACATCCCTATAGAGCAGCAATACGAACCATCTTTCTCCGAAACTAGTAAGCGATTTTTCACTTACATTTAGTATGAAATGACAAGTCAACTCTCGCCCATACAAAAAAGTACAGATACAGACAGACAAAAAATGGCGAAACGTCGAATAAATCATATGACATTTCTACTCTATAGGATATGTGCTCCATGTAGGAGTTGTAGCCAAGGATCGAAACCGGTTAATATTTATTTCAGAATGTATAAGACTCATTTCTAATATTTGGTAGTAGTTGTACAGATTTGACCATAAAACTAAATTTGCCATAGGTTTTAAGTCGGTATTTAGAGTATGTGATAGTCATTTTAACAAAAACCTTTATTATTCCGGTTAAGGTTCCATAATAAAATAACCGGTTTCCGATCCCTGGTTGTAGCGTTCAACTAATTTATTTGTTAGAACAAATAATAAAAATCTATACCACTATCATATAGCTGAAGAGTTTGTTTGTTTAACCACCATAATCGCGGGAACTACTGGTTCGAATTTAAAAAATATTTTTATGTTAGATAGTCCATTTATCGAGGAAGGTTATATTACATCACGCTACGACCAATAGGAGCGGAAAAAATGAAAAATGAGAATTCCTTTTGAGAGATTCCGTTGCGTGCGCTGCGTAAACGGTTAAAGATACGCAAAAATCATTGTACTTATGCGTTATAATAACGGAATTGTTCCCTTTATAAGTTTTTAAAAAAAGGTCGTGATAGCATTATGTCTATCTTAAAAGGTTGACTCACTAACTATAACCTTTTTAAAGTAATCAAAATTGATCTAAAATAACGCATTATTTGGTCGTTGATTAAGACTTTAAGACAGACCGAACTCCACGCGAGCGAAGCGGAAGTTAGTAAATAAATATGCGCCAGACAACACAGTTACACAGCTAGCAACTGTCATGCTCTGGAAGTAAGGAATTAACAACTTTGTGTTTCAAGGTAATAGACAATGTATTTTGCTAGGGGGTCCAGCATACAACATACAAATAAAAATAAAATCCGGCCAAGGGTCGTGCGCCATTATGGGGCATTCAATTTGAAAAGTATGTATGTAGTGCAAAATATTGTATTATACGGAACTCTTCGTGTGCAAGGCCAACTCGCACTTGGCTGTTTTCATCGTTAAGCGTTGTATCTTTTTTTCTCTTAGTTATGATGTTTGTAGGTAGTCGCCTAAACGCTGCGCTAGACCATGAACTTGATGCGTCAAATCTAGATATTACATTTTGAGCGATTGCTTTGACAATTTTTTTAATTGTAATATTTAATTTTTGGATGGATAGGCTCGGGTAGCGGTAAGCAGTGTAGATAAAAATAGTAGTTGTGTGAGTGAACAGCACCACAACAGAAGTGGACACCGTATGTTTATTTGCGACGACTGTCCAGAGTCTAGAGGGTCCATTGGGTTGCGCTCTGAACTACGAAGCACAGCGGTCGCGGGTTCTAATCCAGTAAGGGGCAAGCTTACTACAACACTTGCATTTGTAGCTCTGCGTGTAGACATTATAACGAAAACTTATATTATTATATGCAAATCTTCAATTGCGCTCTCGTCAAAAGCTATCAAGTAAGAGCTGAGATCTAGGAAGTAGGTAACGGCGGATTTGCATGGGATAATAAGGTTTCATTTAATATTATATTATTTTAACGTTCATTTATTTTATTTTGACGACTTCCGTAACCGAGAGGCGAGTATATCAGACTTGATGTCGCTATCTCTGAGGTTCCGGGCTCGAGTACCGGTCGGTCAATGTAGAAAAAAATTCTTTTCTATATTGTCTCTAGTCTGGGCGTGGTGGTGCCGTCGTTGATGTTGTCTGATTTTTAAAACACAAGTGCTTTAGCTACTTATCTTAAGATCAGAGCAATGTCTGTGATGTTGCAACATTTATTGATATGTATTTATTTATAATTACCGCCAGGCGTCCATTCTAAATGCCATTAAGAATATAAATCTGCGTTTCTTGATAGAAAATAGACTCGAAGTTATGGTTATGGTAATATATTGATCGGAACGAGAGAAGCGAGTCTGCTGTATGCGTCCTCTATTGTGCCATCTTCGTTCAAGGCTGTCTCCATTTAAGCAGATACTTCCTCAATTGATGAAATTATTTATAGTTTTGTTTAGTCATTCTGTGAAACTAGGAAGAAATAGACGTAAGTTTCAATGGTTGAATAAGTCTGAAATTTTTGGTATTCCCAATTTCCCACAGTATTACTACCGGCTCCTTAGAGCGGCCTTCCCACAATCTTTTACAGAAAACAAAAGGGTTCAAAGTATTTTTTTATAGTGCTTTATTTTTCTGTACGTAAAAAAGTTTGAAAAGTGGCGAGTGGAGTGTGAGGTTTTAAGTGTAAGTAATTTATGCTATATTATGACCATCTTTTGGTCATTATCTTGACTGCGCACTAACATATATGAAAAATTCAGACACTGAAAATAAGCTTAGCCCCCGTAAAATAATACGCTGTTCTTGGGACTTAAAAATACTCATCAATAAATAATTAGGAATGAGAACTATAATATGTAAGTATAGATATGTATCGACTGTAATGTACCCGTAAAAATATAATGTCATCATGCCATCGTATCAAAAAAGTTGGTTCACTGTGACTTGCATGTTTGATAACGTGTGGTGGGGGGGTCTTATCTATTTTGGTTATAATAATAGTGTTATAGCTGTGCCGAGCAGTGATTATTTAGTATTCCTTCAGGTTTCTAAGGACGTACATGTAAGTTAAATAAAATAAATTACTAAAAATAACAATATAATAAAAACAAAGCACGGACTTTGACAAACGTTTGGTATAGTGGTTTGCGCATCGGACTACAAAGCCAGACGGTTGCGGGTTCGAATCCCGAAAAGGACAAATTGATTGTGTGATGAGCACCAGCATTTGTACCTAAGTCATGGATGTTTATAATGTATTTAGGTATGTTTATTCGTTATCTAGTCACCATAGTAAATGCTTTGCTTAGTTTAGGGCTAGATAAATAATAATCAGTGTATTGTTGGCATAATTTTTAAATATTTATTTATTTAGAAAATATTTTTGTTTGTGTTGCGTTTCACTTACCCACTGTAGACCGGATAAACAATGGAAAACAATATGAAAATTTTTTAGTGGCACGCGAAGGGATAAAAAGCATTTTATTTTCATTTCCCATTTTTCTTCAGAGCTAAAATGCCGATCGACTTCTACTACTCCCCTGCGTCCCCTGGTTGCCGATTGGTGCAACTGGTAGCGGGGGCACTTGACCTGGACTTAAACCTAAAGTACTTAGACGTCATGGGCGGGGAAAACCTCAAGCCGGAATTTTTGAAGGTAATAAAATTACCAAAATACATATACCTAATAAAGCTGAGTGTTTTAAAACCCGGATAATAAGGTTTTATAAAGTGTTGCAGCTCAGATATACATATCTCATGCGTGCAGCAGCATACAACAGCTTGCGTGCATGCAGCATGCACGGTAAACATGCAGTATGCAAGAAAGCATGCCTCATACAAGCAAACATACAGCATTTAAGCAAGCATGCAGCATGCAGCTTGCATGCAAGCATGCAGCAAGCAGCTTGCAAGCATGCAGCATGCATAGTTTCTGTCACGGCTCCGGCGCTGCGGGGCTCTGGGCGTGAAGCTCCCGTGGGACCCCACGGGAGCTTTACGTTGCAGAAGGTTTTCGCTCACCACCGCAGCTTTACTTTACCCGCAATGCCGGCCAGCCTCTGCTATAGTAGTTAGTTATGCAAAGTAAAATTGTACCAAATAAATTTTTGCCAAGTATCAAGCGATATTAGCCGGGACAAACTTTTAACATGCCCCAAAGCACGAGATAAATGTTACTAAATATGGTCGGAATGGTCACCCATCAACTCACAACTGCGGCGTGGGCTGCTTAACTTGGGTAATCACTGCCAAAGCGCTGTTGCCACTGAGCTACAAGCACTACCCTCGGCTTATGAGTGACTTTTAATTCCCCAGATCAACCCTCAACACACAATTCCAACCATCGTCGACGATGGCTTTCCCCTCTGGGAATCCCGCGCCATCTCCCGGTACCTCATCGCAAAGTACGGAGGAAAGAGCTCCTTGTACCCCGAGAACCTGAAGGCCAGGGCTGTAATTGACCAGAGAGTGGACTTCGACATGGGAACTTTGTACCCTAGATTCAGTGAATACTTCGTAAGTTGATTTTTGCATGTTTTTTCACCAAATTAAGACCACCATAAAAACAATTGTATTTGTGGTGCTGCTACAAGTGTATTGTTCTGTATACAAAGGTAAGAACGACAAGGGGTTGCTTTAAATAATAATTATGCCCTACAATCAAATATTTTATTAGGTAATTCCTTTTTTAAGGGTGGATATTCTATCATAGGACTAAAATCCAAATCGAAAAAAGCACTTCCATTGTAAATAATTAAAACAGCTAAAAAGTGACCAGCATTATTATTATTTTTGTCATTTTTAATTTATTGAATATTACACATTAGTTATTATAATAATGTTATTATTTTAATTGACACCTTGTAATTTAATGAAACATCTGATAAATAATTGAATTTAGAATTTATTCCACTGAAACTGAATGTCTCTAGCAGTCGAGTCACTCAGTTTTCATTCACTAAAAATCCATACTTATCCGCAGTGGCCCCAAATTTTTGGTGGTGCTTCTGCCGATGAAGCCCTTTTCAAGAAGTTCGACGACGCCATGAAGGTCCTCAACATTTTCCTCGAAGGCCAGAAGTATGCTGCAGGCTCGGAGCTGACCCTGGCCGACCTCGTTCTCACGGCTTCCGTGTCCACCTTTGACGGTGCTGGCATCTCTCTGGAACCCTACCCTAATGTCACCAAGTGAGTACAAACTTAACAAATATGCGCCATACCACACACCAGTTATCATAGTAAAGAATAAGGAGAGCGCGTCTCATAGAACACCCATACTCGAGCTAATTTAGAAATTATCGTTTTCTGAATTGGCCCGAACTGGGAATCGAATCCGAGACCCTTTTGCGTTTAATGCGAATTTGAACAATGACTTCCAGACTGGCCGGTTTAAAGCGGCCTACATCCAGCGGCATCCTGCGACCCTTTACCAGTGCGCTTGCCAGTACGTGGCCTCTATTCTAGCACCTTTCTGCCCCATCGGCCGTCAGTACTTTTTACTCATGAATATGAACTACCTTTACTATGGAACTAATTGTGAAATAGTTATAAATTAATTATTATATTCTTGATATATTAATTAATTCCTAGATTACTAAAAATATTATTTTATTCATGATTATTGCAACTCAATTAATGCAGTTTTACCTATTTTAGTTTACTTTAATTCTTAATTTTTATGTAATAGTGATTCTGTTGGTTGTTCTTTTAAAATATCTACTCGGATAAAATAATTAAACAACAATAATAGGCTAGTTTCCTGGGTCAAAAAAAGACTGTTCTATTTAGTCCGTCAGTTAGATTATCAAAAAATATTGGACCCATATTTTGTCTTTTGTCAGTCAAACAAAAAACTACGAAGATAAAGCGCATTAATTAAAGTTAGCACGTGTCGTCACGCCTTGCTAAAAAGTGTCGCAAGTCGTGACGTTACGCGGAACTTTAACGGGCTATCCGTTAAAGTTCATCTGTATCATTTTTTGTTTGATTGAGAAAATAAAAAATATGTGTCCAATATTTTCTGTTATTCCAACTGACGGACTAAGTAATTAGATTTTTTTAGGAAACTTTCCCATTAGGAAAGAAAATAAGTAATAGTATTTTGGTACTTACTATAAAAAGCTCACTCACAATACCTACCTACTGCTCAGGCTTGCCTTTACCAGTTTTAGTTCAATTTTTTATTTAAAATAATATTCCGATTATTATAATTTTGTCCCGACCGAGCATTTTATAACTCTTTAATTTATTTACAGATGGTACGAGCTGATCAAACGCACTGCTCCCAAGTATGAAGAGACGAACGGCAAAGGCGTAGAGGCAATGAGAGTTCTTTTGGTAGAATTAAAAGCCAAAAAATCGTAAGTCTAGTTTGATTGTAGGTTTATTACTTTAGTTTGTTTTATTAAATAATTTTTTAACAGTTTTTTTTATTATTTTTATTGCTATTTCAAACGGAATTATTAATTTATCATACTTCATTCTAAATACAAATACAAATACATTCATTCATTACCCCACGATTAAGAGACTCCCTATTGGCTGCAGCAATTCATTATAATAAAAAACATTCTACCGATGACAAGCTCAATACAAGCATATTAGGTCTGGATGATAAGAAGCTGCCTGTGTACGTGGTCGAAAATCTATCCGCGGATATTATACATTTGCACGCTGCGGCTCGGCTGCGAGCAAAACAGCTGGGCTATAAGTATGTATGGGTATGTAGCGGACGTGTTTATATGCGTAAAGCCGATACATCGAAAGCTGTCTTCGTGCGCATTTGGATTTGTATTTGGATGTATTAAATAGTCTTAAGTGAAGCTGAAATTAATATGTTGTTTTCTGTTACTAAAATTGTGGTAGTAAGTATATTTATAAATAAAATACGATAATAAAATTAGTTTCTACTATCAAAATGTAAGAGGATTGCGAACTAAGATAGTAGATCTCTATCTCAATATTTTAACATGTGAATATGACATGATCATGTTAAGTGAGACGTGGCTAGCTAGCGATATATCTGATTCTGAGCTTTTTAACGACCGTTATGTTGTGTACCGACGGGATCGTGAGTCGAGTGACTTTCATAATAACAAATCTGGTGGTGGAGTTTTGTTGGCGGTCTCAAAGCGTCTTAATTCTTGCCGTTTGTCAAGTTACGAAAGTAAGTGCGAGGACATCTGGATAGGTATAGATATTCGCATAAATAATAAATCTGAAAGGCTTTCTAACTGTGTACCTACATGTCGCTGCCAACTGGTTGAAATAGCCGTTGAATTGCACGGCTAGCCCTTTCATTGAACAACGCCATTCAACCACACGCCTAAATATCGATTAGCCGAGTGGCTGAACACAACGTTCAACAGTACAGCTAGACGACGCCCAGCTAACCGGTTAAATGTCAATTTCTAGGGTAATACTAATCACCATTGTTTGTTGTATTCTTGGATCAAGATTAAGAGGGGACCATAAAGTTGATAAAGTAAGTAATAAACAACATAAAACAAAATTAATTATTATTTTTTTATGGGACCAACATCGAAATCACAAAAAAAAAAAAACACTTTCCCATACTAAAACGCGACCAGCTGGCATCAGTTTGTATGGAAACGTCAATTTTTTTTTTGAGATTTGGATGTTGGTCCCATAGAAAAAGTTGATGTAATTTAGCCGTGAACTAAGTAATATACCTACTCATTATTTTTTTTCACCACAAACTCGCAACGCTCAAAAAACATCATCTGTTGCCGCCAATTTGTAAACTAGCGCCGCGGTAGCGGAGTCAACTAATTCAATGTTACGGCAGCTTTTAAATAGGCCGTGATGTTGAATGTTTTGAATGCCATAATGATTTAACTATAAAACTAGGCGTGTGGTTGAATGAAAGTTCAATGAAAATGAAATGTTCAATGAAAGGGCTAGCCGTGCAATTTAATGGCTATTTCAACCAGTTGGCTGCGACATATACAGGGTGTCCCAAAAAATAGTGTCAAGCCGAAGTCCAGAGGTAGAGCATCACTAGGGCTAACCGAATCACCCCCACGTATGTTCCGCGATTTTTGATAGTTTTCGAGTTATGACTCTTTTAAAATATTTTTTTAAATTTTTGTGTTAAGGCACTTTTTTGGTCACTGTGGCGCGAATAGTTAAGGTACATGCCTGATTTTTTTTTCTTTATTAGATGAATACTAGGACTAGCTGATTCAGAAGTATTTCCATCCATAACCCTAATGTAACCCATTAAAATAAATTATTGAAACTAAAAAAGTTATAAATCCTGTATTTTTTCTAAACTTTGAAGCCCATTTAAAAAATAAAGTTACATAAACTTTTTCATTCAAACCTTTTTTAAGAACTTAACTATTCTATCAGCTATTTATCATGAAAATTTCATTGAGTTACTTTGACGGTATCATACTTAAATTAGAGTTCCAAGTAAACTATGTTTAAAACACAGCTTTTGTAAATTCTTAGAAATTTTCAATTAAAAACAAAACTATTACTACACAAGTAGCGAAAGTAATTTAATTATGCCTTAAAACTTTTTTGTAGTTTAAATTTCGTTTTTTTTTTACCTGCCGTCAATAATAATAATGCGGCCCTAGTGATGCTCTACCTCTGGACTTCGGCTTGACACTATTTTTTGGGACACCCTGAATTTTCCGTCACCCGTTCAAAAACATATATTAGAACATTTTTTGGACAGCGCTAATCAGGCCATGGATAATTCCAACCTAGCTTTAATAGTAGGTGATTTTAATTTAGGTGAAACTCAATGGACAGGCTCGCCGGGCTTACCTTTAGTCGCAGCTAGGATCAAAGTAGTCTGTACACGAGCATGCTGACTGATTTTTTGGCTACAACTTGGATCAATTCAACTACAACAACGTAAAAATCACAACAGTAGAATCCTCGATCTAGTTCTGTCTAATTTGCCGATTATTCCTAAAACACTAGCAGTCAATTTAGAGCATAATTTATATAGTACATTTAAGAAAAGAAAATGACCTAACCTCACATAACCTCAAATTCAAAATCCTAAATAACTTTACCAAAATGAAGCCACAACTGTTGAAACTTTCACGGTTTCACCAAAATTTCCGGCTTTTCTTGTTCTTTAATTCCCAGCGATCAAATCGTGTGGATAACAATATAAATAGGAAAAATAGGTTTGCACTTTAGCGTCTCATTGCTAACTAATGGTCAGCCCATAAATTCTGATTTACATTTATGGTTGCTTAACTTTGTTTGTACTAAAATTAACAGTTATCAGATCTTAGCTAGGTCATGTACTTGCCGAGATCACCGTGGCCTAGAAAGAAACAGCTGACTGAAACTCACTCTTTAATAACTTCGCCATCATAAGCTGTTTTTTTTTTATAACAAATTCTAACGTGAATTTATGGTGCTGACACAGTAATCAGATCGGCCCTATGTAAAATACTTCCAGAGATCCGGAGTGGCCGAGACGAAAACAGCTGTTTTCAGCTAGGCCACAGATATTTTTTAATAAATCCTCAACGCATGTCCCACAAATTATGACTTTCTATCACAAATTTTATTTCATTAAAGATTAAATCCCTGGATAGGCAGAATCGGTTTTCTTTGACATGGCCTAGACGAAATGAGCTGCACGTAAGGCACCGCTCCAGACGTCCAGAATCTAAGTCGCTAGAGCATTAAGCCCCACTTAACAATAGATACGTAAATATAATAAGGATGTGGAGAGAGAAGTGAAGAGCTGCTCCTAGGTCACCCAGGGTAGCAGCGTTAGGACGGTAGGTAGGAGGTGTGGTCCCGCTGCCAGTCTGGCAGACTCACCAGACTGATCATAGTGACGGCTAAGGTAGTCTTGGCCGCAGCGGAGGGAAATGAGAACCAACACGGACGGTTATATCTGATTTATTAAATAAAAAGTTATGTTTATATACAAAAATTATAGTCTGTTAACATGTGTGAAGGTTTTCTATTGTGTGCCGTCGGTGTAGAGTGCCGATTGTGCATATGCAGGGTCCATGGGTCGTCTGCCGGTTTGTAGGTCGCTGACGGCGCAGCAGATGAATGTACGTCGTACATATTGGCATCTTCAAAAGACGATGAAGTAGGTGGAAAATGTGACTCCAGCCTCCAACCGTGTGTAGTAGTGTTGTAGTTTGCAGCGAAACCAATGTACGAGGTTGCTCGTGTAGATTACATGCACTGAAAGTCACTGGGTGATGGTGATGATGATTTAATTAACTAAGTAACAGCGAAAATAGTAACTTATACTTAATTAAATTTAAACAGTAGTTTCTTACCTACTTCTTCAATGCCTTCTGGAACTTTTCAATGGCTACTAATAAATCTTGGTATTTAAAGTAAGTAAAGTAAACTATGCCTATATCGTCCCACTGCATGTAGATACGCTTTTTTCAGAATTTCAATTTGATTATGTAAATAAAAATAAATATTACATGTTCACCCTGAAATTCTGAAAAAAACACTATATCATTTACGACATTTTGTCAAATAGTATTTATTTTCTCTATCGATTAACGTAGTTTCATAGGTGTACACCAAAATAACGTTATTTAAGGTTACTTGCAACTTGAGGTATGTCAATTAGATTCGATGCCTTTTAAATTTCTGTTTAGAGAGACTATTTTGTTAGTGCGATTGTTTAGTAAAATAGTAATCTGACGACGAATCGTAGTATTGGGCCTTTAACCTTAACGAAGTTCTTCGGTTTTGAATTTATTTGCTAATTATTATTACTTCTTCATAAGCAGCACACATCAGTCCACTGCTAAACATAGGCCTCTTCCAATGCACGCCACTGTGCTCGATCGTCCAAAGCCTTCGCTTCGGAGCCCGGGTTCACTTTCTCTGTTTTTTCCCCCACTTCGTTGGCATGGTCTTGGGCGTCCCTAGTTGTGAGGCCATTGGCATGCGTGTCAGCCCTCACAACGTTAAGCCAGCAGTTCTTGGGTCTACCCCTTCTGCCAGGATCCGGAAATGGCGGCGTGATAATTTGTTTGCCGGTTTCCGCGAAACCGACTCCTAAAAAGAAGGAGGTCCATTATTATTATTAAAAACACGCACAGTGGTGGCAGCCTGACACTAAATCTGCACTTAGCTAATATTTATAACTACGATAAATGTATTAATGGTGTAAGATTTAGTTGGTTACTCTTATATAAATAAATAAATACTTGTACCTATAAAAAGATAAAATATCCTTTTATTCGTTTTACAAAAGTAAATAGCCGCCTTAGATGATTGTATAATGATAAAAACATACCAACGATGGGGCTATCTTATGTAGGTAAAAAATAATATCGTGACTTGTAAATTTATTTTTGGATGGAACGCAGCAGTTACTACCGACTTGGTCAGCTCTGGAGACGTATTTTTGAAGCATTAGAAATGAATCTTGCATTCGAACACGAAAAAAATTCGTGTATGAAAATAGCTTCTATTGCTTCCGATTTAACGCATTTTTGAATCACTCGAAATAGGTGTCGCTATTAGATTAAAATCTTGTAACTATTTTAGTTTCACGCAGAAAATATTATAAACCATAAAGCAAAAACTCACTAACGAACGTAAATAAAAAGTTATTATGTCAAATTTCTGTCAAAAATACGTTTACTTGTCAATGTAATTCTTCCGTACTTTCTACTAGTAGAAAACAAAAACGAGTGGTCGTTGCAGAATTCACGGAATGAATTTTCAAAAATAGTTATTTTAGGAATTCGCATTCGAATCTTGCGGTTTCGTATTCGGATTGGAATTCGCATGATTCAAAAATACGTCTCCTGGTTTTGGAATACCTATGCGACATATTTGAAACCCTGTATTTTATTCTGTCAATTAATAATGTCATTGGTCATAATACAAAAATGTTCGTTTATCGATTGTGACCCTTTGACGCTAAAGCGCATACATGTATATGGTATCGATGAGTCATATAGTAGCGCACACGATATCAGTTAATAAGGTGTATCATAAAAGATCTAATTCCAAAGCCAATTATTAAAATATCGTAGTTAATGTCATGTAATGAAAACTTCGAAAGAAAAGTTCGCAGGAGAAGCTGGGCTGGCCAGCATTTGGGAAACTTCGTCGAGTCTTTTCATCGAAAATCCCTCCAAGTATGAAGAAGTCATGACGTACGAAGCCGAGCTAG
This sequence comes from Anania hortulata, assembly GCA_963576865.1. Taxonomy (NCBI): domain Eukaryota; kingdom Metazoa; phylum Arthropoda; class Insecta; order Lepidoptera; family Crambidae; genus Anania; species Anania hortulata. The sequence goes on along the minus strand of OY756399.1, from coordinate 2,109,165 downwards.
TCTCGGCTTCGTACGTCATGACTTCTTCAGTACGTCATGAGTTCGCAGGAGAAGCTGGGCTGGCCAGCATTTGGGATACTTCGTCGAGTCTTTTCATCGAAAATCCCTCTAAGTATGAAGAAGTCATGACGTACGAAGCCGACACTAGGTAACTCATGGTGCCAATAATACACCAATTTAAAGTTGCTCAGCAAGCTATAAAAAGATCTATGCTCGGGATTTGTCTGAAAATTAAATTCAGAAATTAAGTAATCCGACAGAAAACCAAATAATCGATACAGCTCAAAGAATCAAACTTCAGTTTGGCAGTGGGCAGGTCTGGTCACATTTGCCGTAGAACCGATAACCGATGGGGTAGACGTGTTCTTGAGTGGAGACCGCGACTGGGCAAGCGCAGCGTAGGGCGCCCTCCGACAAGCTGGAGCGGCGATATACGCAAGGCTGCTGGCAATGGGTGGAAAAGAATAGCCGAGGATCAGGCGCAGTGACGTGCATTTGGAGAGGCCTATGTCCAGCAGTGGACTGACGTGGGCTGGAAAATTCTTTAATTTCAACCGTTGTCGAGCAGTTTTATGAAGCTGTTAGAAATAGGTTCAGTTTTTGTTGATCATTTTTATTAATTGACATGTCTTCTAACTGGAAACATAAAAAAACGGGCCCTAGTAGCTCCAATCGCAAAAAATCGATAGAAAAGCCAAAAGAAAAAAGATTATAAAAAATATCTTTTAAATTCAATATCTCCTGATCTGAATAATAACGTCCTTCAATATTCTGTACGACTTTTCCTGTAACCCTGTATATATAGATTCTCAGATCAGAGAAATAAATAGATTATACCTATATTCCTAGCGTTTTATGTATTACGTATTTTGGTAAGTCCTTAAAAACTGTATTATCGTATTGTTGTATTACATACCTATGACTAATACCTAACCTACTTAGATGTACATATGATAAAACATACGATGGGGAGGTTTATCTTTTAGGTTATCAATGTAGGTAGGTATAGGTATAAGTACAATTAATATCGTGATTTGCATCTTTGGTGGTGGGAATACTTAACGGTACGGTACAACAGTTTTATCTTGGTTGGCACTCACGGGTAGTGAGCGTGACACCCTATACAGGGTTACATTGCAAAGGGGTGCCAAGTCTTTAGAAGTGGCTTAGAATCAGTAACTTAATCAAACGAATTTTTCCTTTGTTTTTTGCAATAAAAAATTAATTCATTCGTAAAAAAAATGCACCGTGTGTGCACTGCGTAAGGTCTTTGTAGGCTCGCCGTACCTACGCCTCTGATGAATAACCGTTTCGGATATTTTAAAATATTTTTTTTTCGTAACATACGATTATTAAAAATAATAACGATTAAGACGCTTCTTTAAATTGTTACCAAGATCTTATTTTTTAAATTTGGCACCCCTTTGCAATGTAGCCCTGTATATTCACATAATACATAACACATATATATATGTATATATACCAAAATCTCTTAAGTTTCTGACACAAACAACTATTCCTGACGGACCAATATCGAAATCTTAATAAAACAATCCCCATCATCATTAGCGAGACAATGAGCTCAACAGATATGAACACAAAAATAAATATAATATGTAAAATAAAAATTTTTTTTTGCTTAAAACCAACCAACCATTGCAAAAATTTATTGAAATGTTTGGATTGGTTGTGTTACTCGGGACACAAAAAATTATGGAGGTGAATGAGGTATAAGGAAAACCGTGATTTTCAGTAACTTCTAGCAACTTTAACGGATGTATGGTTACTAGACGTAAAAAAATGTTTCATATAATGTTTAGAAGAATTGTCGCATACAAGGAAGAAAATAAAATAACCTAAATAAAATAAAAACCGGCCAAGCGCAAGTCGAACTCGCGCCACGAGGGTTTCGTTCGTCTAATAACGGGAATCGAGTCTCAAATATAATTACCGATTTTTTTAAACAATACTAGAAATTTAGGGTTTTTGCCTTTACTTGTGCTATAAGACATTGCTTCTTGCCAAATTTCATGATTCTAGGTCAACAGGAAGTAGGTAGGGAAGGGTAGGACGATTAATTTTAATTTCCTTGAGAGTGTCGAAATATATGACGACCTCCGTAGCCGAGAGGCGAACATACCGGACTTGGTGTCGCTATCTCTGAGGTCCCGGGTTCGATTCCCGGTCGGGTCAATGTAGAAAAATAACTTTTCTATATTGTCTCGGGTCTGGGTGTTGTAGTACGTCGTTGTTTCTGATTTCTGTAACACAAGTGCTTCAGCTACTTATCATAGGATCAGAGCAATGTATGTGATGTTGTCCAATATTTATTTATTTATTTATACTAAGTTTTTTGCGGTATAAACAGCCGTATCTTTTTTGATTTTTTGACAGCTTCAAAAGACTGTAGACGTGAGTACTTATATCGTTTTATTTTAAATCGATAACTCCACGCGTTCCCGAGATAACGGGTCATGACAAACAGACAGACAGACGGACGGACGGACAACAGAGTGATTCTACATGGGATTTCTTTTAACCTTTTGAGGTATGGAACCCTAAAAATAGCAAAAAACCAATCGTCATTTCTTTTTCTCAAAATTTAGGTCGAGACGTTTCAAGTCCACTCGAGTTCGAGAATTTAGTCCAAAAAAAACTGAGCCTGTAATCGTTGAAATGATGATGACTTGTAAATTTTGAGGTCCTATCAGTATTATGTTGTTATCAGGTAGGTAACCGAGTTGATTTGTGCAAATATTATTTCACACGGTTTAGTCATACATTGAGTTTCTGAGAAGCCACACGCAAGTTAATAATATTAAAAGGTATGTATTAAATTTTAAATAAAAATTGGTTTTAAAATTTCATATCTTGTTATTGTTAGATTCTTTTCTTATGTAAATATGGTATCCGTGTCTCGGTGTCTGTGGTTCGGGTTGTATACGAGTATCACTTTACTCCAAAGGCATTTGTTCTCAAAACTTTCATATTCAATTCATATTCATTTATTGCGTCTTAAGTGTACATTAAGGTGCAGAGTAAGCAGAATACGCGTAAAAGAGGTGTTTTTGCACAAGTTTTCTGGCGAAAATACTGGATATAGGATGTGGAAATTAATATATCATGTAACTTAATATATGTTGAAGTTTTTCCTGTTGTATCTAAATACTAGATAGTAATTATTTGTTATAAAGAATAAAAAATATTTCAAAGTACAGCGAATATCGAGACCTTGTACACATTTATATAGGTATTTTAAACGACGTTTTTGTTTAGTTTGAAAGTTGGTTTAGTTATTTATAACATTCGTGCTTTTAGGTTGAAGAAATTTCTCAAATAGTCAACAAATAAAGAATTCAGGTTTTTTTTTAAAATTTATTTATTATAAACACAAAAGTTTACACAATTTTCTTTCTGCCAAACTGTACAACAGTTTGTCGGCAGTAGTCCTCGTGGGTATAAGTTGTTTCTTATAAATACATTTTATTTTAATTTATTCTAATTTATAGGCTAGGGGATACATTATTTATTTTTATCTTATGAATCTAATGGATTCCCTCTTAGCGCCTACTTTTCCATGAGCGGATATTTTGCTCGCAATGAAAATCTATTGGCACAGGAGCGCAACGGATGGATGTTTAGTCTGCGAAAAGCATAAATTTGTGAGTGGCGACACCCCGGACCCCGACCCACCGAAAGGACCGTATTAATTTAAGGCGAGTGTTGCCCCTAAATTAGCGACTCGACAATTTATTGTACAAATATCACATGTTTTTTTTTTATAACAGCGCGCAATAAAACGTGGCTGTTCGCGCCACGCCAAAAACGTTCGCGCGATTGAGCGCGCGTCGGTAGCGAACATTGAGGAAAATAGTACTTTTTGCATGGACGCAATTTTTCTAATAAATAGTCCTATGCGCAGTTCGTAGCTATTATGTTTGCATATAATTCGACATATAAACGAATTCAATCGGTCTAGCGGTTAAAAAGAAGAAAGAATAGCATTTTTTCGGTAGGGTTTTTCAATATATATTTTTTTATCCTGAAGTACTAGTACTAGAAACAAATGCTATGCTCAGAGTGCTGTGTAGGTTTTGACAATTCTTAGCATATTTTTACAATTTGATTTTTTTACAAACTGGGCTTTAAGTAGTAAAAAAACATGCTTGTTTACTTTGGCGACTACACGAGCCTTAACCCTGTGAGAGCCTGTGGTTCTGGTTGAATGTATAAGATTCGTACAAAAAAAGAGATCTATGACAAGTTTTGCCTAATATAATCAAAGCACAGCAGGTGTAGCAGTCAATATAGTCCACTTCTTAAACTCAAACAAACATTCTAGTCATCTTCCAGTCATCATCATCATCATCATTCATCATTTCAGCCATAGGACGTCCACTGCTGAACATAGGCCTCCCCCATTGACTTCCAGATTGACCGGTTGGAAGCGGCCTGCATCCAGCGTCTTCCTGCGACCTTTACCAGGTCGTCTGACCACCTTGTGAGTGGACGTCCTACGCTGCGCTTGCCGGTACGCGGCCTCCATTCTAGAACCTTTCTGCCCCATCGGCCATCAGTTCTACGTGCTATGTGCCCCGCCCACTGCCACTTCAGCTTGCTAATCCGTTCCATTCGTTGGTTCCGTTCGTTGATCTTCCAGTCGTCCAGCTTTAATTGCTTAGTAATCTTTTACATCATGGCAATTTTTTTCATTATTTATTTTTATTTGAGTCGATACTGCCGTACAGTCGGCCAAGGAAGTGGTCTATCGTCTTTCTAGAGATCTAAAATTTTTATTACCGAAGCTGTTTTCTCTGTTTACGAACTAATGTCACATGCATATTATAGGAAATAATTAATAGAATTGTTAGAAGTAATTCAATCACAAATATCACAACATACTTCACAGTTTGACGTCTTTATTATATTTTTATTTTAGTGCAAAAATAGGTTTTCCTCTGGTTCCCATTCGATGGAACTCAAAGCTTAAAAAGAAACCCAAACAGGTTGGTCTTAAGTGTCATCCCAAAATCGCAAAAGTACAACAAGTTGTGTACTGTGGCTGTATGCAAGTGGCTTATTTACTAAAGAATTTATGACCCAAAAGAACTACTAAAAGCACATTTCATTGACTAGATTTAATTTGACCAATTTAAATATAAGCGGTAATATTAATTTAGTATTTCAATCGATATTTTTAATTTATTAGTCTAAGTATTTATAATTATTTTTCGCATAATTAATACATGTAAGTTAGTAATATTTGCATCCTAATCTAGGATGGCAAGGCATGTGCACCTTTTTTAATGTAACATCTTTATACCATTTTTTTAAAACGATATGATAAAGCGATATATCGACACCAACTGTAAAAATATGACAGATATAGCCGCCATGTTGAATCGCCGTGCCGGTGACGTCACATATTATGATCGTTATTTCGATAAAAATTCATAATGCCGGATATATCTATCATAATTTTACAGTTGGTGTCGATATAATTCGCTAAGTCATATCGTCTTTTGGTGCTCATGCTAGTGGTAGTACTATTAGGTATTCTGTGATGCTAGTATAGGGAGGCTGGTACACAAGAAAATGTTGTAATTCACTTCTAATAAATAAATCACATGACTTCGAATTCATTCTGTGTGAGATGTGATTTAAGCATTTCTTATGTAAAATCTAGCCTTTATACACAGATTTTTTTTAAATCGCGCGTCGCATTCGCAATGTTTTTAAACTCCAAAATAAAATAAGTAAATAACTAGTATTTTTTATTTTCAAAGTTCCTAAAATCCATTAATTTATACAATTTCACTTTATTTAAAATTACAAGAAATTGTACTTTCCAATTCCATCAATGTAACATTACACACATTAGTATTGGTGTACGTACACGGAGTTCACGAACACAGCGCGAACAACCTGGCTTCATTTGATTGTTTTGACAGGTTCTGTCTATTTTATTCTGATAGTCTCTGGGGCTAACTTGAAAATCATAAAAAAATGCTGCTCCTGTCATATTTTTTTTTTAATAGACTCAATTCCGCTCTGTGCAGAGCAGTAATTCTGCCAATGTCGTGTTCACAAATAACTTTTTATTGCTTCTCATGGATCCCGTAGAAGCAGGTTTCAAGACGCTATCGGTCTTGAGTTGAGAGATGATTGCAATAATATTTCAATAGTTTCAGACTTTATCAATTCATCAAACATTTGAACACAAAAAAACTACACCAAACTTGCACTCTAAAGCTCTTTAAATGTTAAATAAAAACAATTTGACCGACCATGCGTTTCGTTCGACTACCCTACCGAATCTAAAAACTACTTATAATTTTGTATAAAAAAACAAAAAAATGACGATATTGACCCTATTTTCTTTAGGGTTTCCTCCTTTTAATAAACCTTTAAATAAACCGTTTATGAAAAGCCACACAAAAACCACCAATAAATTATTTTCAAGGAACAAATTAGCAAGCTTACAGAGTTAGGAAGCGAGAGAGACAGAACATACCGTCAAACTAACGGCGGGAAATCTCGCATTCGAAATAGTACTGCGTTCATAAATGCCTTACAGTCTTGACATGGTGTCTCTTCGTCGTAGATCCAGAATGCCGATCGAGCTATACAGTGTAGAAGGCTCGCCGCCCTGCGGGCTGGTGCTGCTGGTGGCGGCGGCACTCGACGTGGAGCTGGACATCAAGCCCGTCAACCTGCAAGCTGGGAAACACTTTACACCGGAGTACCTAAAGGTACGCTTTTTTATTTGCAACTTGATTAGCATGTGACAACTGCTCTGTTGGGAGTCTAGCTAGTCCAGGTATTTATACAGGTCAGTGACAAAGCAGAATCGATGATGAAATAATTACTATGAAGAGGAAGACCAAACACAATGTGACTACGGGACATTGTATCGGGACAAATAAAAAAATTGTTTCCATAATTACACCAATTATCTTGCCCCAAACTTAGCAAAGCTTGTACTAGGCGACTAAATAACGGTAAACATACTTAAATACATTTATAAACATCCATGACTTAGGTACAAAGCTCGTTCTCATCACACAAACATTAGCCCCTTCCGGGATTCGAACAAATGTGCAGTGTATATCCCCATTATCAAAGTTAGTCAGTATAAAACTTGTTTCAGGCAGTAGGTACCAGACAACAAATTTTGCCAGGGGCGTCTCCCAGCACACCTGAATGGCTTGTTTTTTTATTTGACCTGAACTGGGAATCGACCAGGCCCCCGATTCAGAACCGAGCGGTAACAAATTGTGGATAGGAAAACCTCGTGTATGATTAATGCCACGTGACTTACCGGTTGTCAATTCGTTATCGATGGTTTTGAATCAGGGGCCTGGGACCCTTTACGTTCAAGTCGAATCTCCACGCCACTACGCCAATTAAGACGTCAGACATCTATCCGTCTGTCGTTTGTCTCTCTCATCATAGGATGTCGGCATGAGCGAAAGAGACGGATCGAGCTGATATACAACCGAAAGCTGTATCAAGAGTATCAAGACAAAGCTTTTAGAAATATTTGTGTCTATCTAATAAGTAATCTTTATTTCGCCAGCGCAACCCACAACACACTGTACCTACGATCGTGGACAATGGCTTCTCTGTTTGGGAATCTCGCGCCATCAGCCGATACCTCGTCAACAAGTATGGAAAAGGAAGCAAACTGTACCCTGAGGACCCAAAGGCCAGAGCCATAATCGACCAGAGATTGGACTTCGACTTGGGGACCTTGTACTCCAGATTTGCGGATTACTTTGTAAGTGGATTTTGGTAGTACATAGTAGTTGTCTTCAGGCTGTATTTTATGATAGTTTATGTTAATTAATTATGTTGATATTGATAACGTTCGAAATATTGTAGCAATTAGCACTGACCCAACGGTATGTAGGCCATTTACTCGATTTTGTTTGGTCACACGTGTAAATCGTCAAAAATCGAGTTAATTTGTAGACCACAGACCAATGACATCATATTTTTTGTCGAATGAATAAACAAGTAAAAAATTTAACGTCGTTGATCGTTAAGTAGATGTAGCTGTCAGATTGTATGGATCTAAAACAGAAAAAATCGAGAGACAATAACGATAGTAATATAGAGCAAATCTGTTAGATGCCGGCGCATTTTATTAAATCACAAACCACAGCATATTGAGCGACATAAACGATTGTCTATAATCGAGTAAATATTGCGTTTACATAAATAAAATCCAAACACCAATTTCCAGTAGGCCTAAGGTTGGAGGTTCGTAGCAATTCGTATTTGAATCGTTATTCTAATGATGTCTTTAGTACAGCTACAACGTTCTTGGTATAAGACATTATATTTTCTTATTTTTCTTGTACACTCACTTGCAGTTCCCTCAAATCTTCGCCGGTGCTGCTGCAGATGAAGCCCGTTTCAAGAAGTTGGAAGACTCTTTAAAGGTTCTGGACACTTTCCTTGAGGGCCAGAAATACGCCGCTGGCTCGGAACTGACCCTGGCTGATCTCTCTCTCGCGGTCACAGTATCGTCATTAGAATCTTCGGACATCTCTATTGAATCCTACCCAAATATCGTCAGGTGAGTACTTTTTATGTTATGCTTAATAAGACTAAAAAATCATTCACGGTTCATTCCAATTGAAATAAGGTAGGTGGACAAAGATAGGCCACTATAACGAATAAACAGTTATTAATAGTTTATTTACTGGATAAATTAGACAAACAAATCTGCCGCCGCGTCTTTGGCCTTGAGTTCGATCGACGTGTTAGTGTGAGAGAAGGAATTTGTCATCACATGCCAATATCTATAACTTTTTAATAATTGGCCCTGGAAGGAACATGGCCTTCCATGGTCCACTCGCCTTAGATGTAGAAACCCTGGTAAGAAAAATTTAAAAAGTTTATTTTAAACATTACTGCACAATATTATTTGACATCGAGCGTCACTATTTCTTAACGAAATTCATTGGAAGATTTTAGAATGGAAATAACCTATTGTAATGAAACTTAATACCTACCCTTAAGCAGGATACGTATTAATATTATTGTGAATTTACCTAATTTCATAATTCTTAGTTTTTATTTAATTTCCAGATGGTACGAGCTGGTCAAAAGCACTGCTCCCAAGTACGAGGAAACGAATGGCAAAAATGCGAATGCCTTCGGAGCCGCCGTGAAACATCTACTCAAGCCCAAAACTGAGGCCTAATTTAGTCAACCTACTTACTTGTTCTATGTTGTAAATAAGAAAAATTAGCCCCTAAAATTAGGGTGAAATGTCAAGGACTGAGTGCAAGTCTATGTTAACTTCGGGCGGCTTGTAATTTTATGGTTTCGTAATAAACTAATGATGATGATTATAATTTGTTTTGTTTTTTATTGTGATGTGTTTCTTACCGCCTAGAATGCACTCCCATAAAATTGCTAATGAATTTTTTCGGCTGTTCGTTTGTTTTCCCGCATTTGAAATTTTATTACAAGTTTTTTAGCCACTAAATAGGGTTAAGATGTAACTTTAGTCTATACAATTGCATGAAAATATAACATTGAAAGAAAATAAATAAATTAGGTACAACAGGAGTCATTGAGCATCCAAATCATTTAACTTTTACCTATAAGTAATACGCAAATATCGGGAAAATAATTAAAATCCGGCCAAATGCGACTCGAGCTCGAGCACCGAGGGTTCCATACCAACTTATAGCTATGTAAATATATCGGCGCACAATATTACATGATTTGATTCTACCAACGCAAATACGTTCGTACGCAATTACGTACCAACGCAAAATTCGGATCATTAAAACCATCTTCATTACTCATGGTAGCTGTTTATTAATACCACCAATAATTAACAACAATTAAATTTAAATAATCACATAAACAATTTTAGCAAAGAGTCTCGAATAATAGATGTTACCACTTTGAGCTCCGACGAACAAACCAATTTATTTCTGTAAATAGGCCTAAATTAAGCTCTTTTACACGTCCCAATATATTTTTTTACCCTACCACTGCTTCGGGACAATATTGTGGGCTAGTGCCGAGAAGAAGCAGCGCAAGAAACTCGGTCACTATTGTCAGCCTCTTTTTAAATAGTGTGTTTACATTACAAGATAAAATGAACCTGTGCGAGCACGGCAGTATTTAATTCCATACATTTTTATCATTTAAATAGTCATTTACAGTGTAATAACCTTTTTTCATTAAAATCATCTTGACATGCGATTTAAATTCATACATAGGCAGTTCAGCAATGGACTGTGGTAATTTGTTAAAAAAGCGAATACATTTTCCCATAAACGAATTACCCACTTTATGCAGTCTGAAATTTGGAACGGCAAGTTTATCTTTATTCCGGGTATTAATATTATGCATGTCACTCTTTTTAGGAAATAGATGCAGGTTTTTGCGAATATACATGATATTTTCATAAATGAATTGAGAAGCCACTGTTAGTATATTAATTTCCTTGAACAGTTCCTTCAACGAGTCTCGGGGTCTGAGGTCGTAAATTGCCCGTACAGCTCTCTTTTGTAGCACAAAAATAGATTCAATATCTGCTGCTGAGCCCCATAATAATATTCCATATGACATTATACTGTGAAAATAGCTAAAGTACACCAATCTTGCCGTTCCAACATCAGTCAATTGTCTTATCTTTCTCACGGCATAAGCAGCTGAACTAAGTCTTCCCGATAGAGTCTCAATATGAGCACCCCATTGCAAACGGGAATCTAAAGTGATTCCTAAAAAGGTAGTGGAACTAGATGTATCTAGCAGTTCATCTTTTACAGTTATATGTGTTGGGACCAGTTTTACGTTCGGCATGGTGAATTTAATACATTTTGTTTTATTTGCATTAAGCATAAGATTATTGGTAGTGAACCAATGCAATACTTGCGAGAGAGCAGTATTTACATCGTCAAATAAATCTTTACCTCTCTTGATTTTAAAAATCAATGAAGTATCATCCGCAAATAACACTGTCTCGCAGAGGTCCTTTGTAAAAGACGGAAGGTCGTTAATGTAAATTAGAAACAGTAGGGGTCCTAATATTGATCCCTGCGGCACACCCATAGTAAGAGGCGACCCAGAAGACTCAGTTCCATTTATACATACTTTTTGTGTTCTGCCTGTGAGATAAGAGTTTACTAAATCTAAGGCATCATTTGAAACACCATAGTGCCTAAGTTTTTTTAGTAAAGTTTGGTGGTCCACACAATCAAAAGCTTTAGAAAGATCACAAAAAACTCCCAAAGCATCCTGCCTACTCTCCCAAGCATCAAACACGTGTTTTAAGAGTGCAACTCCAGCATCAGTAGTATTTCTACCTTTCGTGAAGCCATATTGATTATCATGTAAAAGTTTATTCAGGGCAAAGTGAGATAACAGTTGACTAAAAATTACTTTTTCAAAGACTTTACTAAGTACTGGTAATATTGAAATTGGTCGAAAATTAGAGGGATTATTTTTGCGAAATGCGCTACGACTGCTGTGTGCGGCCTTTTTATAGCCCGACCGGGGTGGGGTGATCGTGCGACACTTGTTTACGTCGTCAGAGCACTTGCAGCACGACGTGATATTTGCGTTGGTAGATTATTGTAATATTATGCGCCGATAAATATTTCGTTTTTAACGGAAATCAAGTCTTGAAGATATTTACCGATTTTATGAGTTTGTATATTTTTTAAATGTTACTTTAAATTTACGGTTTTTGGATTTTTGCCTTAAATTGCGCTATAAGACATTGCTTTATGCCAAATTTCATGATTTCAATTTTGATTGCTGTCAAGGCAATGTCGAAATATACGTTTTTTGCAGCATAAAGGGCCGTATCTTTTTTAAAGTTTAACTTAGAAGTTTGTTTTTTTACAGCCCGACCCGAGTATATTGTTTTAATTTCAACTCCACGCGTAAATACCTCCACGCGTTCCCGAGATTAAGGATCTTGACTAGAGTTGTAAATTGACGGTCCTAAGCTATAAGCGTCCGTCATTTATGATTAATGCTCGGTCACATTGGACATTTATTTTCACGATGGTCACATATTTTTTTTAGTATAAACTAAAAAAAAAGAATAATTCCTCTTAAGTAAGTCTTAAATGTTATGTATTTGACAATAAAAACATACAATAAAACATGTAATTTGATCTGGATTAAACAAAAACAAAAACCTGCGCGTGACGCTTTTTAGCTTGTTTATGCAGAAAGATAAATTAATTTTATAAATTTCATTTCGTTATAGATCATCACTACTAAAGCCTGTCTTTCTTATAATAATGAACTTATTTGTGACCAAATTCTTTTTTCATAGTTTGTCAATAGAATTGATTGTGACGTTAGTGACAAAAAATGTCCAAAATGTCCGGTCACATTGAGTAAATGTCCAATTTGCTCGGTCATATTGGTCAGACATTTATAACGTGACGGACACTTTACAACTCTAATCTTGACAGACAGAGAGACGGACGGATAACAGTGTGATCTTATAAGGGTTCCGTTATTTATTTTTGAGGTACGGAATGCTAATGTTAGAATTTTTCGAATTTTAACTATTGTACATGTATGTATAATTTTTTTTAAAGTTGTCCAAACACCACAAAATACTAATATGACAAATACATAAATAAGTTGGCGAAATGTAACTTTTGTTTTGATATTTTTACTACCTATTAAACACGAATAGTAAATATTGATTAAGCCCAATTCTATCGTTGTATGAATTGTTCATTACAACTGCTGCTTATTACTTACCTATATCGGCACAAGACATTTTGTCAAAGAGTATTTGTTGTTTGTAAATACTCTCTCTTTCGATTAACGTATGTTTCATAGGAGTACACCAAAATAACGTTATTTAAGGTTACTTGCAACTTGAGGTATGCCAGCCTCCATACAAAAAGTTCGAAGTCTTTTATTTATTTTTCAAAGAATGGCTAGTAGAAATAAAGTGAATTAACATATTGGCTGCCGAGCGGTCCTCTTATACTGCGTTACCATTCAATTCAATTCAATATATATTTATTGCGTTCCATAATGTTACATAGGTGTCATATGTTGGGAACAACAATAATGTAATAGAACGGAGTAGATAACGTCATTCATAGTTTATTTTAATGGGTAGTTAAAATGGTAATTGTCTTTTAAATTTAGGAATAGAAAATATTTAAATTTAAATAGGTATATATTTTTTTTAAGTTTATTTTCCTTGAAATTTTTAGTATATTTTATTTTAATTTGAGTGCCGCATTTTTTCTCTAAATTACTCAAATCGCCTCACATTGATGTTATTTCCTTACTGAGAGCATGACAATTGGCGTGTAGTTTGGCGTATATTTATATATTTAACTCGCTGCCCAGACACTCCAGATAGACGTTAGTTGCCATGTTCAAATCAGTTGTCAAAAAATATTAATCCAATTGTGTTTTCAAACCATCCAGGAACCCTTTAAAATATACACACAGAATTTTTAAATTCAAATCAGTCCAGCGGTTTAAGAGGAGTTAGGTGGAAACACGCGTACAGAAGATTGAAATAAATTAGGATTTATGTATATTTAACTTTATAAAGTTTTATACACACGCCGGGGACAGAAGTCGGTGGAAGGTTATGCAGTTAAGACACAAACACAATTTTCCTATTAAAAATAGAAAAGTAATATTAAGAAAAAATACTGTGTACTTCTAAAGCAATGTATTGTCTAAAATATTTAAAAAATGCGTTCACCTGTCTATAAAAATATGAAGCAAAGAGAAACTCTTAAGCATTAGGTACAGTCAACGGCAGGTAAACTTACCCAAAAAGTTAAAGGTCATTGAACCAATTTTCATGTGCCGTGTGAGCCGTAAAGAATACACTTCCCCACCGCCAACAGGAGGTATGTCATAAGAGGCGACTAATTCCTGTAGCTCGAGACGGGCAGCAACGTCTGGGTGCGAAAGGTAAAAAACTGCGCTCTCTAACCCCACTCAAGAGCGTGGCGTGATCCCCCCCGATGAAAGTAATTTTGGGAGGCCTGTATTCAAGTGGAGTGCAGTGGACGTCCATGGCTGAAATGATGATGATGATTTGATGAAACAATTTTCAACTTTAAATCTGACATGTAGAGATCAATATCAATTGAAAGAATTTGACGTTTTGTGTTGTGGTAGGTTGACGAGCTCTTGTCTGTACTAACTTACAACTACATATCATCAAGTGATAATATCCTACGATTGATTATGTATGAGTTCGCAAATAAATTACCAAAACGAGCATTCATCGCGACTTGTACATTTTCGGGTCTTATCAAATAATCAGTTTCTACTGTGGTTTCGTAGATATCCGTGTTCATTTAAGTAGATATTATTTTACATGTTTTAGTCGCATCTCGGGTTCCTAAGGAGCTACACGCAAGATAATATAAAGGTAAGATTTAATATAATAAAGTACCTGCTATTAATTAATTTAATTTAATTTTAATTGTAATAAGTATTTTTTTTTTTATTTTATCAAAATTTTAAAATTTTAAATTGTAGTCATAACTTATTTGTGGCGTATTATAGTATATTTCAGTCGAATTATGGTAAAATATTTAAAAATGTAGTCTTGAATGTACTCTTATCACATATAGGATTGAACAAACTATTGCATGAGAAGCGGATTGCTTTCCCTAGAGGTAAAAGAAACAACTGATGCGGGTCTTACACTCATTAATCACTGAATAATTGAGTATCATAATTAGTCTACCTTTTGTACGATGTTAATCTGTGTTTCAATAAATAAAGTTCTAAGTTGTCTGTCTGCAGTACTAAAATGCCTATCGACTTCTACTACACCGCGGGGTCCCCCCCCTGCCGCCTGGTGTACATGGTGGCGGCGGCGCTAGACCTGGAACTGAACCTCAAGCCTGTGGACACACGGGCCGGGGATACCCGCACGCCGGAATTTCTGAAGGTACTATAAACATCATCATCATCGGCTAACATATTATGTCCACAGCTGGAATAATCCCCTTCCAATGCACGCTAATAGGAGCCCAACCCTCGGCTAATTCTTATCCATCAGCTGCTAAGTATATCATCGCTTCACCAAAATGGAGGGCTCCCTACGCTTCGGGCTCCCTACGCTTCGTTTATGAAGTCGCGGTCTCCCCTAAGAACACGTCTACCCCATCGGTTATCGGTTCTTCGGCATATAACTAGCCCACTGACAGCCACTTTAACTTGCTTATCCTTTGAGCTTTATCGTTACTTTATAAATACTTAAGTTGTATGTCAGATGACCTCATAGTTTCTGATTTTATCCTTATGAGAAATCCCGGGCATAGCTCTCTCCAATTCTCCATAGTATGCTGAGCAACTATACATTAGTGCACTAGTCGTACCGTAAGGTTAATAATCATCATCATCATCATTTCAGCCATAGGATATCCACAGCTGAACAAAGGCCTCCCCTAATGACTTATCATCGGGGGGGATTGCCAATACTCGCCACGCTTGGCAGGCGGGTTGGCGAGCGCAGTTTTTTTATAAGATTTTGCACGAAGACACTGCTGCCCGTCTCGTGCTACGGAAATTAGTCGCCTCTAACGACACGCCTCCTGTTGGCGGTGGAGAAGTGTATTCTTTAGAGTTAACACGTTACGTTACGTTACATTAATAATACGACCACTTTAACAATTTATTAAGTTATACATGCCCAGTGCATGCATGGGAGGCCTATGTTCAGCAGTGGACGTCCAATGGCTGAAAAGATGATGATGATGATACATGCAAAAGAAAATATCTAATACCTTGGTTGGTACAAGACAGCAACCCCACTAAACCGATTTTAATGAAATCTGGTACGCAAAAGCTTGAACTTTAATTATAATGATAGACCTATAACGATAATGATATGGAATAAAGATATAATATTTTATAATAAAATAATATAATGGAATGAATAGGTAAATATGAATCAAATTTGATAATGTTTGCTAGAAAAAATAATGTAATATTGATTACTTATACTGTTTTATTTATAAGTAAAAGGCAATGGCTGCCTCATGTTTTGCTGTGCCCTTGTACCTTACCTGTAACATCTTATTATTCATGTGACTTACAATAAAAATCTAAATCTTTGTAAAATTGGGGTGTTGCAGTAAAACTAAAATTAATTAGTAGACATTAAGTAGTAAAATTTTACTAAACTAGTTTTACTTACGCGAGGAGAGTAAAATAAAACTAAGTGAAATGTCAGTTCAGTAGCGTCAGGACTATGGTCAGGACATGTCCATTGACAATTCTTTGTTTACATTTAATTAGGTACCCCTGAACCACATTAATAGGCTAGTTTCCTTGGTCAAAAAAAGATTATTCTATTTAGTCTGTCAGTTAGATTATCAAAAAATATTAGACCCATATTTTGTCTTTTGTCAATCAAACAAAAACTAAAGAAGATAAAGCGCATTAAAGTGAGCACGTGACGTCACGCCTTGCTCAAAAGTGGCGTGACGTTACGCGAAACTTTAACGGGCCATATCTTCATCGTTTTTTGTTTGATTGGGAAAAGAAAAAACACGTTTCTAATATTTCACGTATTTATATCACGAAACTAGCCCATTATCTGTTCACTGCCCTAAACGTTTGACTATATTTGCGGGACTGGTTTGCAAGCAAGTGTAGGTAATTCAATGATTAATCTTTAATTCCCCAGATCAACCCTCAACACACAATCCCCACCATCGTCGACGATGGTTTCTCTATGTGGGAATCCCGCGCCACCAGCCGATACCTTATCAACAAGTACGGAGCAAAGAGCTCCTTGTATCCTAAGGACCTGAAGGCCAGGGCTATAATAGACCAGAGAGTAGACTTCGACATGGGAACTTTGTACCCTAGAGCTAGAGATTGCTATGTAAGTATTTTTTTCAGTATTTCAATAAAATAAATTGAGGTTGGAGATTAAAATTCCGGCGCATAGCTCTGAAACTCTACCTCATTCGGAATCTATGTCCAATAGTGTCCAAGAGATAACCCTGACATAAGATCCGACTTCCATAAGGAAGTCTGATGGCAATGTCAGGCTACGAATAGCGCAGACTTGCTGCATCTGAGACCATGGTAAAGCCCACCCTGTCTAGAAATGGTACAAAGTGCTAGGGAATAGAAGTTATTAATTTATGAAGAGAAATTCCAATTTGCTTAGAACAATTATTTGGAGTATACAATGTACTGCTAAAATCTAGTTCAACAATTCACCCAAAAAAGTTCTTGGTCTTGGTGCGAATTTAATATTTATCTATAGAATTGGTGCGATTGGCAGGTAAGTTCTGGTAGACCTCGGTAGTCGCCACCAATGCAAATGACGGACAGTATGTTCTTCAAGGCGGTGATCTGCTGTGGATCTAGAAGCACCTCATATCACCACCAAGAAGACATAAAGATGTTAGATGGTGGAATGGTATTAAAAGAACCAGTTTAAATGTCACCAATGCATTTAGTTTTGCTTATGATTATCCCATGGATTATCCCATAGATGGCAGCAATACTCCATGTTCAGTTGGAGAGTCGTATTTTAACCTGTGTATATTAATTTGCAGTGGCCCCTAGTCAGCAGTGGTGCTCCTGCCGAAGAAGCTGTTTACAAGAAGTTGGATGACGCCTTAAACATTCTGAACACGTTCCTTGAAGGTCAAAAGTTTGCTGCAGGCTCAGAACTGACCCTTGCTGACCTCGCGCTTGTATCTACCGTGTCTACTATTGACGGTGCTGGCATCGCCACCCTTGAATCCTTCCCTAATGTCGCTAAGTAAGTACATATGAGTTTAAAATACAGATACAAGGATCGTAGACGTCAGTGTCAATTTATAATAGTAAGACGATGAATTTCCTAGAGAATCAAGTTCATGCTGGATACTGTAGTATATGGGGCAACAGATTCTGATGATCCCCACCAGCATCGGTTCCTGCAACTGGCAGGTCGTGTTGTGGAGATGATAAACACTAGCCAACTTAATTATAATATAATAATACTCCTTGATAATATCTAGCGTATGTCGTCCTCAAGCGTATGCTGGAGGACGATATGGCTAGAATGATAGGTGTAAGCCTAACCCAGGCATAGGCACTTGATGGGTATAGCGATTCGGATGTTAGATTTATTCCTATAGTAATAAAAGTCATTGTAATTATATCGGCAGCTGAATATGTTTTTCAAGGGAATTCAGATAACCACTCATTTATGTACAGACAACAGCTCGTCAACCTACCATAAAACGTCAAATTTTCTCATATGATATTGATCTCTACATGTCAGACTTAACGTTGAAAATCGGTTCAATGACCTTTAACTTTTTGGGTTGGTTGACCTGCCGTTATGCACATACTTACCAATTATGTTCTACCCAACTGTGTTTTCAACTATTTTTATTATTTACAGATGGTATGAGCTGATGAAAACTACTGTTCCCAAATACGATGAGACGAACGGCAAAGGCGTGGAAATATTAAGAGCTTTCGTTGCACAAGCCCAGGCAAAAAATAATACTTAGAGTAAACTTAGACATGTTAGATTAAGATTATTGTTTTATGTAAATTAAAAAAAAACTTTTTATATGTACCTATTTATTTTTACTGTAATTGCTTCCCGATTTAGATATTATCGACCATTTATCATCTATCACTGTTGGATCTTTAAAGACCCACTGTTTAAAAACACGTCCGGGCCGTGGCCCATTAGCTCCTTAAACAGTATTACTTCATCCTTGTTTTTTTGTTTCTCTATAATGTTTAACTTGAAAACAACGTGTAAGTACTTCTAGGCCCCTGGTTATGTTATGACATAGTTAGTACTTATTTTGCTATCTTTCACATTCCAAAAGGATACACAAACCTAAAATAGCTTACTCGCCTACTTTTTCATGAGCGGATATTTTGCTCGTAATGATAATCTATTTGCACAGACGGTCAGTCCCGGTTGCGTCCAACTGGGCTCCAAAGCAATGGCTTTGGAGTCCAAAGCCATTGCTTTGGAGCCCAGGGTTCGCTTTCCTTGATTTACTACTCCACTTCGCACGGTTTTAAGCGTCTCTAGCTGTGAGATCATTGGCATGCATGTCAGCCCTCACGACGTCAAGCCAACATTTCTTGGGTCTACTTCTTTTGCCAGGACCTGGCGGTAGCGGCATGGCCAGACATTTGTTTCCTACGTAGCTTGCCGGTTTCCGCAAAACATGGCCGTAGGTATATACCAGCCATTGGAACTGGATTGCGATTACTGTTAAATTACGGGATAATTGGGCTTCTGATTCTAGATGTGGCTAGTTTAATATTGGGATTGGGAGCCTTTAGTTATCAGACCTCACCTTCTTCCCCTTATAACAAGGAAACCAGACGATTTTTAGACCATGACAATATCATGCTTCCTCGCAATTACGGAAAAAGGTTTTTATTCACGCCAAAAACGCCTCTTTTTAACACGTTTGCTTCCACTAACAGCTAACTATTATTTTTATCTGCCGTCATCATCAGTAGCCTTTGGATGTCTACTGCTGGACATGGGCCTCCCCTATAGAACGCCAGAGCGAGCGGTTCTAGGCTGTTTTCATCCAGCGGCTTCCCAACCTTCACTAGGACGTCAGTCCACCGAGTGAACGGCCTGCCCATGCTGCGTCTTCCATTTCGTGGTCCCTACTCGAAAACCATTCTTCCGTTACGGTTGTCATTTCTGAGTGATTTAGCTTGCTCATTGCTACTTTAGCTTGGCAATTCGAAGGGTTATTATGGGGACTTTAGTTGTTCTACGAATCTTCTCGTTTCGGATCTTATCTCGCAAAGAAACGGCAATCATAGTTCTCTCTTATGCACACCGGGTGACTTTGAGCTTGGCCAACAGCCAACAATCAAGGACTACCTACGTCTCAGTGCAGACCTAAGTCATCACTGTCAACACGCACTGCTTAAAAATTTAGTCTGTAGGCTCTGGGGGATGTCGGACGAGAAGACTGCTGTATCGATTTGAAACTTTATAAGTGTGTGGCATTTGGATGGCAATACAATAATATTATACTGGTTCCCTCGATAGCTGATGTGGAAGCAGAATGTGATGCCCCGAGTTTGGACTCATGGCTCATGCTCACCTATGATGGAGCCAGAATGTAAAGCCCCAAGTTTGGGCTCATTTGATTATTTAAAAGTAGGTACGTATAAAGCGTGGTAGGGCAAAAAAATATTGAGACGTGTAAAAGTGCTTTTAATGGCCTATTTGCAAAAATAAATTATTTTGATTTTTGATATAGTTTTGAACTATACAGAATGATAAAATATTATTACAGTAGGTAAGTAAATAAAAACAGATTGGATGTTTATAGGGAAATACCATTACATTTGATGCGATGAGGTAATCTGGCATGGATGAAAACGCAGCAAGCTTTGTGTTACTTTACATTTAGAGTATATAAACATGCATTTGACAAGAAACTAGAAAGGTGTGAATAATAAAGCGTTATTTCAAAAACAGGTTTTAAAACTTCGAATGAGTTACAAATAAATCTGTACGAACCAGTAAAGTCTAACACGACAATCTTGAGTTGTATTATATAATAAAAATTAAATAAGTATTTACTATACAAGTAATGTGATGTACGTAGGTGCGATGAATACATGCGTTCTTCGTTACTTGTCTATTTGGTATTTTATCAGATAAGCGATCAATTTGGAATTTAGATTCGTTTACCTGGGTAGATAGGTATTATTTAACGTGGTTTATTCACATTTCGGGTTTCCGAGGAACTGCACGCTAGCCATAAACCGGTAATAGTAATTTAATAAATTTGTTCTTTATTTTTTCCATGTTGCTGGAACATCCGAATAATTTGTAAGTGTGTCATAGACAGTGTCACTCATATTAAATTGGTTTTATTATGTAGGTAGGTATATGTATTTATAAATATCATCGTATCGTCGTATAAATAATATCGTCGTTAGGTACTACAAGTATAGAAAAAAAAGCGGCCAAGTGCGAGTCGGACTCTCCCATGAAGGGTTCCGTAGTAGTAACATAATATAAAAGTTCTTGTAGTTCGTTGTACCTTTGATCGATGTTTTAATAATAGTGTAAATTGCGGTTTACGATTTACGTTTACGTATTTTAAAAAACTACTTACTAGATCTCGTTAAAACCCATTTTCGGTGGAAGTTTGCATGGTAGTGTAGGTACATCATCTATTTTTTTAGTTTTATAATTCCCTTATTTTAGAAGTTACAGGGGTCTTTTTTTGTTGGCACACATTTTACCACTTTGGAAGTGTCTCTCGACCAAACTATTCAATTTAATATCATTTTAGAAGACCTATCCATAGACACACCACACGTATGGGTTTGATGAAGAAAATTTTTGAGTTTTAGTTCTAAGTATGGGGAACCCCCAAAATTTATTGTTGTTTTTTTCTATTTTTGTGTGAAAATCTTAATGCGGTTCACAGAATACATCTAGTTACCAAGTTTCAACAGTATAGTTCTTAGAGTTTCGGAAAAAAAAGTGGTTGTGACATACGGACGGACAGACAGACAGACATGACGAATCCATAAGGGTTCCGTTTTTTGCCATTTGGCTACGGAGCCCTACAAATCTGTAACTATGCATTTATAACAAAATTTTGTAATTATTTTGTAATTAAACTGCGAGACTTGATTTCTTAACTAGTAAGATATAATATGTACCTACAATGTACGGAACTCGATCGAACTTGCAATTGTCCGGTTATCTGCAGAATCAAAATGCCGATTGATTTCTACTACTCCACCGTGTCGCCCCCCTGCCGGCTGGTGCAGATGGTGGCAGCAGCACTTAACCTGGACCTCAACCTGAAGCCTATCAATGTCCAGGCTAAGGAACACCTCAAGCCTGAATTTTTGGAGGTACAACTTACTATATAAACGTAAAAAAAAGATTGGATGTTACTCATCAATATAATCATAATCAGCCCACGTCAGTCTACTGCTGGACTATATTAGACCTCTCCCATTGCACGCCACTAAGCCCTATCCTCGACTTTCTTTTCTGACGACCTCCGTAGCCAAGAGGCGAGCATACCGGACTTGGTTTCGCTATCTCTGAGGTTCCGGGTTCGATTCCCGGTCGGTCAATGTAGAAAAATAACTTTTCTATATTGTCTCGGGTCTGGGTGTTGTGGTACCGTCGTTGTTTCTGATTTCTGTAACACAAGTGCTTAAGCTACTTATCATAGGATCAGAGCAATGTATGTGATGTTGTCTAATATTTATTTATTTAGTATTTATACCAATATATTAAAAAAAAAAAAAAAAAAATCACTGCCAGCAGCTTTGCGTATTATCATCTCCACCTAATCACAGAATATATAATAGGATAAATACTTTATTGCCAGAGGCGGCGCTAGGCGTAGGCGACGTGGGCCACCGCGGTCCGAGGGGCCTCGCGCCTCAAATACCCTACCTCTACCGCATAATTCGGACGCAACGTAAAATAAATAAATAAATTCGTTATAAAACGATAATTAATATAAGTATTGAATGAAATACCAGTTTTCTTTAGGCTAGCAATTTTTTTTGGCTTTGCGTTGTTATCGCGGAAACGAACGGGAAAGCTCCCTCGCGATTGTCTATGTAAGGTACTTTGCAACTCCATCCGATCCTTACCTATGTATGTCACTGCTTATTGCCATATCGATTTTGTTTTTTATCAGCCCCCCTAGCGTGACCACCACACGATATGATATGATATGATATAGCGATTTATTGACACCAACTGCAAAAACATGATATCGAATTGAATCGCCGTGCCGGAGACGTCACTTGTTATGATCACTGTTTCGATAAAAATTCACCATGGCGTCTGTCTGTTTGTATATACCTACGTTGAAGATAGGGCTGCAAGTTGTAATGGTCGATGTTGAGAAACCTTATTGTATTTTTGTTTATGATTTTTTATAGTAGTTGCAATTGTTTTAGAAAAGATTTGGTGTAGAGAAAATTTAACGTCATTGAAAAAAAAATTGAAAGGATTATGCACAAGATATGTTTTTCCTTTAGTCACGCTTAAGAATCTTTGACTATTAGTTAAGCATATTAAACATGGTGGACAACAAAATATTATGATACTCCTTAAAACCTGGGGCCTGGATAATTATCGTGATAATTATCTTGATAATTATCGTTGATAATTATCATGATAATTACGTGTTGATAATTATCGTTGATAATAACAAGTAACTGTTATTGTACAAAACAAAACGAATTAATATTATCCAAACGCATGTTTTTTCGTCACAATATCAAGCATGTATTGAAGGTCACATAATAAAAATTGTAAATGACAGCCAAGTTACTATGAATGCAGTCGATTTTCTAAAGCGATTGTCTCCTATTAGTATAGCTTTAAACAGAATGCAAAGGAACTCTAGTACGATTGCCGTAGCAGTAGAAATATGGCACAAATTACGATTGGATGTCGATGACCAGCCGCTAAATATCAAAAAATGCTTCGAAAATCACAAAACTATGGCTTTATATGGAGCTCACTACGCTGCAAATATGATTGACCACAGAATTCTTGGCAAGAATCTGAGCAATACGGAAAAAAAGGAAGGCTTTGAGTACATAAATCAAAATGACAAAAACTTTGTACCCTTTGTTATGGCGTTAACGGGTCTCATTTTAAAAACACCTCTCCTTTGCTGTGGTGGGCTTCAGTAACATTAGAAAATGAAAGTCTCTGGCCACAAAAAGAAAAGTTTCTTGCGTTCTGTGAACAACTCCTAACAGCTATTGCATCAACAGCAGCATTAGAGAGGCAGTTCTCTTCATTTGGTAATCCAGTTAATTTAGTTTTGATTGTACTAATGTACAATCAAAACTAAGGAACCGATTAGGGAAAGAAAAGGCTGCAAAGCTAGTATTTATGTTTAAATACTACAATCAAGATAGTGAAAAAAGGAGTGAAGATAAATAGCACTCAAAAATAAAAAAATACAATAACTTAGTCGTACACATATCAAAATTAATAGTTTTTTTTTAAACAAAAGTAGTCACAGGTAAAACTAAAAGTAATATCTAAATATAAAAAAAACTTTCTTTTATATATACGTTATTTGATTTGATAGTTGGATAATTATCTGATAATTATCAGATAATTATCGGATAATTATCGGATAATTATCAGAGAAAATAATTATCTTGATAATAGCCAACCCTGCAAAACCAAAGAACACAAAAAATACAGCATTTTTATACAGGGTTACTTGGAGAGGTGATAAAAATGCGAGCTGTGGGCAATATTTGTTTGATAACGCGGCGCACACAGTATCATAAACCATATGCTATTTGCTATCATTGAACTAGTGATCATTCATTCCCTAGATAAACCCTCAACACACAATCCCCACGGTCGTTGACGATGGCTTCTCCGTCTGGGAATCCCGCGCTATCAGCCGATACCTAATCAACAAGTACGGAGCTAAGAGCTGTTTATACCCTGAGGACCCGAAGACCAGGGCAGTAATTGACCAGAGAGTGGACTTCGAACAGGGAACTTTGTACGCCAGATTCGCGGTTTACTTTGTAAGTAATTTTTCTTCAAATCTATACAGGGTTAAATTGCAAAGGGGTGCCGAATTTTTAGAAGTGGCTCAGAATCAGTAACTCATTCGAACTATGCAAAAAACAATCTTTTGTTTTCACATTAATTATTCCTATCTGCTGTTAAAAAAAGTACGCGTGGATAATTTAACTCATGAAAAAATTGCACCGTATGTGCACTGCATAAGGTCCTTGTAGGCTCGCCGTACCTACGCCTCTGATGAATGACCGCGCGGCTTTCGTAGTCTCTCTATTGACTTTATTTTCGGATATTTAAAAAGTTATTTTTTTTCGTAACATACCTACTATTTAAAAAATAATAACGATTAAGATGCTTCTTTGTATTGTTCACTAGATCTTATTTTTTAAATTTGGCACCCCTTTGAAATGTAACCCTGTATGTCGCACACCTAGATAAAGAGTAGCATAACTCAAAATAATACAAAATCGAGTTATCGTGAATATCTGAATCTGCGTCGAATCTACATTAACTCCAAAGACACCCGTGTACTTGAGAAATGCTACTTTTTAATATGATCTCATCAACTACATTAACTATAATGACACACATTCAATTTAAGTTAAGCTATCGATTATTTTGAGTTGTGCTGTTTCTAGGTGTGCGATATATAAAACAAAGTTGGGTTATTTACATCATATAAAACTTTTATATGATGTAAATAACCCAACTTTGTTCAACCCAACAAAAAATCTGTTCAAGAGTTTTAGACTTTATAGTAAAAGTTAAGAACTCTTGAACAGATTTTTATGGTCTTTGATTTGTTGAATTTTTCTCCGCCACAAATAGCAGATAACTATCAAAACATAAAAAAAAATAAGAAAAAGAAAAATATGGATATGAAGGGGCGGTACGAAGTTCGCCGGGACAGCTAGTATTTATTAAACCTTCTGTTTATTTACTGAAATTTAGAGGATCCGAGTATTGTTCTTGTCTTCTACACTTCTCTTCTTGCGAGTATCTACTTCTATATCTTGTAATGTAAATATACTATTTAAATTTTAGTATTTACGTGTAATATATTAATTTCTAGTGGCCCCAACTTATGACTGGTGCTCCTGCAGATGAAGAACTGTTTAAAAAGTTGGAAGACGCCTTGAAGGTCTTGAACACATTCCTCGAAGGTCAAACCTTTTCAGCAGGCTCAGAGCTGACCCTGGCCGACCTCGCGCTCGTGGCCACCGTGTCCACCATTGACGCTGCCGGCATCTCCCTTGAAGCCTACCCCAATATCACCAAGTAAGCATAGACTAATTACAACGTGTAATTCAAAATACGCAAAACATTTTAGGGGCAGATTCTGGTTCTTCTTCTTTCTTCTTTTTTGAACTATTCCACTGCTCAATTATAACACCTTACACTTTTTAAAAGAAATCAAATGTATCTTTATTTTGATCAGTACAGATAGTGTATTCGTAGCAGATTAGAAAATTCTTAACTATTAGTAGTATAGTTATCAACATTTGCCAGAATGTTGTTAACTATGCTACTAATATACTACTACTACTACTAATACTATCTACGTGAATCATCGAGCAATGATTCAGGTAGTGACAGTTAAGCATCGCAGGAAACATGCTCAGCCCCCTAGCATGACCACTAAAACACGATATGATAGCGATTTGTCGACACCAACAGTCTTTTTTTTAAATATCGTATAATAAATATATTCGCCATTTTTTTTATTTTATCGAAACAATGATCGTAACATGTGACGTTACTGGCACAGCGATTTAAATGGCGGCAATATCTATCATATTTTTACAGTTGGTGTCGATATCGTATTTTATTGGTCACGCTAGGGAGGCAGGAAGGACGCTGCTGGTGCTAACCCGCACCCTGGGCACCGGAGACACGCACCGCGCGCCGCATTGTAATATAGAAACAATCTACCCACGTTTCAGCAAACATCCCCAATGCACTACAGAATTTGACAGAATCAAGGCAGCTCCATCAGCGCCCTGAACGCGTTATTATATTGCACGCTAGATAAGTACGGTTTCTGCGTGTAGATAATTAATCCTTTTGAACAGTAGGCTCTAAAAAGAGTAAGGAGTAAGGCAAAGCCTCGATATAATTACTTACCTACCTAATTTAAAAAAGGATAATTATCGCAGAATATAACATCTGCAGATAATAATGAATCGGTTATAATAAGCTATGGTTATAAGTATGTTTGGTATGGGAAGTAATTATTTTTGCGATTTCAATGTTATAAGAGTATGGTGTGATAAGAAGCATAATGAACAGTAGAATTATCTCCTTAAAATGAAGTATAATTTTAATTAAAGTCATAGATACATTATTGCAACCAATACAAAATTAAACTAACCTAAAACTAAACTCTACTTACTCTAATATAAAAGCGTGTCCATGAGGCAAGGAGGAGGCGAGAATGATAAGCCAGAATTTTTGTTTTCCAAAATTGAAATTCATTCAAAGTAAGTAATTATGCACTCGGTCCCCATGGTAAAAACGTCTCAACGCCAAATAGCGCAAACACATACCTAGTCACATGTAAATTAAGTTGAATAAATAGTTATGTAAAATACAAAGTTACTTTGCAATATACTGCTGCGTTTTTAGGGTTGAATCTGAAATCAGAATAAATAACTTAATAGATCTACGTAACGAACGTAACATATTTTTTTTTCATTTTAAACTTTTTCTATCTGCGTTCAAAATAAAACTCATGGAAAATATTCGGTTAGTAGATTAAAATGCACCGTAGGTATTGTTGTATAGACTGCAAAGTATATAATGCCTATTGTAATTTCTCCATACAAAAAAGTTTGTAGTAATTTGTCAATAGATGGTGCTGCCTGTCGATTGCATCGCGCAGGCAGTGTGATTTTTTGTGTACCTAAGACCTAACGGTCGTGACATTTAAGTTGTCTTGCAAATGATACATCGACTTTCAATATAGTTGTGATCCTACAAACTATACGGTGTTTTATTGTCGGCCTGCGACCTCACGGTTGTTCATGGTCCATCGTGCCGGATCGCCATTCGGATAAAGGCGATTTTGTTCGAGTGCATCGCAGTTCGCACCTATAAGCAGTGGATCGCTGTTTGGGGCGAAAGGCTGTGGCGCTGCAGTAGCTGACCAGCCAGGAGACCAGCGGAGTCGGTTTATGACGTCACATCGTGACGCGACCTACAGGAGGCGACCAGCAGTGACGTAGTATACCGAGTGTGGTAGCAGTAAGTGAAGTGTTGTGACGTGAGTACTTTCTAAATCTTATCTTAAATTGAACCTTATTTCAAGATGACCATTTACATAGTAAAATCAGTAGTTTTGGACTTAGAATAATTTGAGATAAATTGCACCTACGGGGAACCTATGCCCGATTTTTTACAAGTGTTGCGGTTTCAAAGACTTAGAAAAATTTCATCAAATTTTCTATGCAGTTTGGACTTGGAATAATTTAAGATTTTGTATGCAGCAAGGACCTATAAAGTTTTTGCTTATTTCTGTGCAATTTGACTTGTAGGAATTTATGTTAATAATATTGATTGGTGTATAGTGATAATTGTGTTTGTTTGTTACTTTTGCTCTGTGCCCGAATAACTGCATCCTTCCATTAACTAAAATGGATAAATTAATCGCAATTCAGGATGATATTTATTCTAAAATTAATAAAGCACAAATCAATTATAGAAAGTCTCCAAAATCTAGGATAACAAAATCATACGTGCAAACACGTTTAGAGTCTCTAGAAAGTTATTGGTTAACGTTTGTTCAAACTCATCAAAAAATTATAAGTGATGTTCCATCTGATGTTTACAAAGGGTCATCGTATTTAGAAAATGATACATTTGAACTTGCCGAGGAGTTGTACATTGATTACAAGTCGGAATTAAAGGAAACGTTGGAGCATTTTTTACCTGAGAAAAGTCGTAGTAATTCGGGTACGGAACGTGATGTATCAGGAGTTGATCGTTCTTGTGTAAAGCTACCAAAAATTGTTATACCCACATTTTCAGGGAAATACACAGAATGGACAACATTCCATGATTTGTTTGTTTCTCTTATCCACAAAAATGTGTCTTTGGATAATGTACAAAAACTTCATTACCTAAAAAGTCATCTTAGTGGTGAAGCTGATCAACTTTTGAGGCATATTCCGATAACGAGCGATAATTATACAGCATGTTGGGAACAACTGATTAGTCGTTATAGTAACAAACGTTATATAGCTAACTGTATTTTGGAAAGATTTATGAGTTTAAAGTCAATTAATTCCGAATCTTCTGGTGCCCTGAAAGAATTGTTAGACACAACTAACGAAACTTTAAATGGATTACAAAATGTAGGTGTTAAAACGGAAAACTGGGATATTCTCGTTATTTACATTTTGAGTCACAAATTAGATTCCGAATCACGCAAGCAGTGGGAAGATAAAATTAGTGATTTAACGCAAGATTTGCCCACTTTAAACCAATTTAAGGATTTTTTGGAACATCGTTTCAGAGCGCTAGAATTTTTGGATAATAAGTCAACTAGACAAGTATCTCGTAACAATAATGTAAATCAATCAATCAATAAGAAAACATTTCATGTCAACGTCACACCTTGTATTTACTGCTCAGATAACCACAAGATTGCAAATTGTAAAAAGTTTGCCAAGGAAGATTGTCAAGCAAGGCGGAGTTTTGTCCAAACTAGGAACCTTTGTTTTAACTGTTTAGGATCAAACCACTCGGTAGCACAATGTCGCCATCCAACTGGCTGTCGAATTTGTCATAAGCGGCATCACTCATTGTTACATTTAAAATACAGTCCACATTCAACCGACAATATACAAGCACCCGAAGACAATGTTGTTGTAGCAACAACATCAACGCAAGATCAATCAAGCACACTTGTGACTAGTTGTTTTACCAACGTTCCAACACAAGTGCTTTTGGCAACAGCACTGGTAAAGGCTCAATCAAGATCCGGTCTTGATATCACTCTTCGGTCTTTATTAGACCAAGGATCACAGGCTTCATTCGTGACGGAGTCTGCAGTTCAGCTTCTAGGACTGAAAAGATATGCAAGCAAGAGTGCAATATCGGGATTAGGAAGTGACAAAGTTATGACTTCAAAATACGTTGTGTATTTAAAAATACAATCACTTCATGATCCCAGTTTTGTCGTTAGTGTCAAAGCTCATGTTCTTAATAAATTAACAGCCTTTCTACCAGAAGAAAAAATCGAATTTCAACTGTTGCCACAACTACCAGATCTTAAGTTAGCAGATCCAAGATACAACATTCCTAATAAAATTGATATTTTATTGGGGGCTGAAGTCTATGGACAAATAATATTGGAGGGTCTGATCAAAGGTCCAGTCGGATCCCCTGTGGCTCAAAACACAAGGTTAGGCTGGATTCTATCTGGTAAGGTTCAAGCAAAGAAATCTAATTCAAATGATGATCAAGTCATTAGCATGCACCTTCAAGTTTCTGAAGATGAGTTACTTCGCAAATTCTGGGAGATAGAAGCAGATTCCTATTCTCAAAAACAGCATTTGACAGATGAAGAGAAAGCGTGTGAAGAAATCTTCTTAAATACTACCAAGCGAGATTCTTCAGGACGTTACATTGTCAAACTTCCGTTGCGAGAAGAATCAACCTGCAAGGATGGGAATACACAAATTATTGCAGCTAAAAGATTTAATATGCTAGAAAGAAAATTAGTGAAAAATCCTGATTTAAAAATAAGATATGATCAAGTAATACAGGAGTACATACAACTCGGTCATATGGAATACGTACCTACTGAAGAACATCATAAAAAGGATGTCGTATATTTGCCTCATCACCCGATAATTAGAGAAGATAAAAGTACAACAAAGCTTCGCGTCGTGTTTGATGCATCATGTCCTGGAAAAAACGGTGTTTCATTAAATCACGATCTAATGATAGGCCCTGCATTACAGGACGATTTACGTCATATTATCATGCGGTGGCGGCAACATCCTGTCTGTCTAGTAGCAGACATCGTAAAGATGTATAGACAGATCAAGGTGACGTCAGAAGATGTCGACTTGCAGCGTCTGCTCTGGCGAGATGATCCCGAATCTAAAATCAAACATTTAAGACTATTACGAGTCACATTTGGTATAGCGTCAGCCCCTTACCTGGCCGTCCGGACTTTGCAGCAGCTGGCTCGCGACGAAGGTGTTGATTATCCTGAAGCTTCTGAAATAATACTAAAGGATTTTTACATGGATGATCTTATGAGTGGCTGTGAAACAGTTGAAGAAGGGATTAAATTGTGTCATGATATAGTCGAAATTTTGGATAAGGGCGGATTTGAGTTACAGAAATGGTCAAGCAATAAAGAAGAAATTCTGAATAAAATTATTAAAGGAAACGGACGGGAAGTCGAAAATTTACCATTAGAATTAGATACAGTTATGAAGATACTGGGACTTACCTGGAACCGCTGCACCGATTTCTTCGAATATGCCATTACTATAACTCCTCTCAACTCACCTGTAACTAAAAGAAAGGTTATTTCCGAAGTGTCTAGATTATTTGATCCTCTGGGGTGGGTAGCACCAGTGATAATTAAAGCGAAAATATTAATTCAAGCATTGTGGATATCAGGAATTGGTTGGGATGATGAATTACCCCCACAACTATTAAAAGACTGGATTGACTATCGCAATGAGCTGCCTCATCTTACCAAATTCAAAATTCCAAGGTGGTTAAATACAAGGAAAAATGATGAATTAGTAGAAATTCACGGATTTTGTGATTCTTCGAATGATGCTTATGCTGCAGTGGTGTATATACGGATTGTAGACAGCAAGGGTAACATCAAAGTCAATTTAGTGACATCAAAGACCAGAGTCTCTCCTATCAAGCAATTATCTATCCCTAAATTAGAATTATGTGGTGCTTTGCTACTTGCTAAGTTGTTGCAGGAAGTAGCGGAGGTATTGAAAATACCTAAGGAAAATATACATGCATGGACCGATTCTTCAGTTGTTTTGGCTTGGTTGAGCCACCATCCTAACAAGTGGAAAACGTTTATAGCAAATAGAGTGTCCGAGATCTTGACTACCCTCGAACGAAGACAATGGTCACATGTATCGACAAAAAGCAACCCTGCTGATTGTGCATCCAGGGGAATGAAGCCATCAGAATTAATTGATTTTGAATTATGGAAGAAAGGTCCTAGTTGGCTTCAAGAGAAAATAATTAATTATGATAGGAAGATTTTTGAAACAAAGGAAGAAATAAGGAAGCCAAAGGCATGTCATCTTGTTACAGATGTAGAAAATACTGATATACTTTGGACTAAATATTCTACATTAAGTCATCAAGTTCGAGTAATAGCATGGATAAAAAGACTCTGCAAGCAATCTAAGGATACTAAATTACCATCTTATCTGACAAGCAAGGAATTAGCAGAAGCGTTAATAACATGTATTAAGCATTGGCAAGCACAGGAATTTAAAGAAGATATAATTAAAATCAAAAAGGGAGAACAATTACATAAAAAAAGTAAACTTACCTGTTTGAATCCTTATCTGGATGAACTTGGTGTCTTAAGAGTCGGTGGGCGTTTAAACAGTGCCGCAATAGGTGAAGATCGAAAACATCCGATCATCATACCCGCCAAGGTACACTTCACTAATCTTTTAATCAAGGAGGCCCATGCCAGAACGTTGCATGGTGGTCCACAACTCATGGTTGCTCATTTGCGGTCTCGTTACTGGATTTTGGATGTGAAAAATCAAGTCAAATTGTTCTGTCGTAAATGTGTCACTTGTATTCGGCATTCTTCACACACAATAGAGCAATTAATGGGTCAACTTCCAGCATCAAGAGTAACACCGGGTCGGCCGTTTCGTCAGAGTGGTGTGGATTATGCTGGTCCCATTAACGTTCGTACATCTAAGGGACGTGGACATCATTCATACAAGAGCTACATCTGTCTTTTCATTTGCATGGCTACAAGAGCCATACACCTTGAGTTGGTAAGTGATTTGACATCTCAAGGTTTCCTTGCTGCATTTAAACGGTTTGTCGCGCGCCGTGGTCACTGTTCTGATCTGTTTAGCGATAATGGGACCAATTTTGTCGGCGCAGATCGGGAACTGAAGCAGTTGTTGGCCAAGGAAAAGTCACAAGTAGCTATAGAGATTGCAGATTGGCTAGCCAATAATGGAACTACGTGGCACTTTATCCCGCCCCATGGCCCTAACTTTGGTGGCCTATGGGAAGCTGGGATTAAATCAACAAAGCATCACCTCAAGCGAGTCATAGGCGTCTCAACCTTAACCTTTGAGGAGTTATATACCGTCTTATCCCAAATAGAGGCTTGCCTCAATTCAAGGCCACTTTGTCAGTTGAGCACTGATTCAGCAGACCCTGTCCCGTTTACACCTGGTCATTTTTTAATCGGTGAGCCTCCCGTGCTGGTGCCAGAAGCGAACTACGAAAGTTCTTCCATTAGCAGTTTGAAACGGTGGCAATTTACACAGCGGATGGTGCAAGAATTCTGGCGAAGGTGGTCGCAAGAGTATTTAACTCAATTTCTGAACCGGTACAGATGGTCTTATTGTGTTCCGGAACCTAAGGTAGGAGACGTGGTGTTAGTTAAGGAAGACGATCTTCCTCCCTCACGATGGTTATACGGAATTATTTTACAAAAGCATCCTGGTTTGGACAAACTTACCCGTGTAGTGAGCCTAAAATGTAAAGGTGTGGTCATTAAAAGACCTGTATCTAAACTGTGTGTATTACCGGTCGCAGATTGACTGCGTATCTTTAATTACTTATGTTATTTAGTTAGTAATTTTTGTTTTTGTTTGTAATTTGGAGTTATGGAGTAACTTTTGTGACCAATTGTACTTAATAGATTAATTCATGTTCAATCATCTTTTGATGGACATTCTGTCATTCTGTCCATGGTGGGCGGAATGTATAGACTGCAAAGTATATAATGCCTATTGTAATTTCTCCATACAAAAAAGTTTGTAGTAATTTGTCAATAGATGGTGCTGCCTGTCGATTGCATCGCGCAGGCAGTGTGATTTTTTGTGTACCTAAGACCTAACGGTCGTGACATTTAAGTTGTCTTGCAAATGATACATCGAGTTTCAATATAGTTGTGATCCTACAAACTATACGGTGTTTTATTGTCGGCCTGCGACCTCACGGTTGTTCAATTGTACACCGCATAAGGGCCTTATTCGTCGCGCCCGTAATCTCTGATGAATAAGGGCTCGCCTCGCGTTTCCATTTTTTTTGGAAATTATGAAGTGTAACTTCTAAAATATGAAGATTTAAATTAATTACGATAAACAAAGCCTTATTTTTATATTGTTTTATCAGAATCGGAATCAGAAAATATTTATTGTGGATCATAGGTAACTAGGTGTACCTATGATTGGTATCACTATGTTTCGCATGATAGGCATACAATAATTTCTTAATAAAACAAAACATACTTACAAAGAAAACTTACAAATATCTATAGACCTTAATCTTACAATTTTGCACTATTTTACAAAAAGTAACCCTGTATAAGCAGTTTATCGGACATTTTACCTTCTTTCGCGGGTAAAATTATTTCGGGGATAACGATTTTCGTTTGTCCTTTAAATTAAATTGGAATTGGACGGAATAAGGTTTAGGCGTTTTGTAAAGTTTAAGAAAAGGATCCCGCCTACTGAGAAAACAACAACTGATACGAGTGGTGCGAAAATTAAGCTTAACCTGATTGATGAAACACACAAGACATAATACTAGTACTCTTATTACGTTTAACTGCAAAAATGTGAAAAGAAGTGTAAATTGCGTGAGATCATTGTGTAAGAAGGCGGATATAGTGGCGCTGCAGAAAACCTGGCTGTTGCCCCACGACCTGACGTTCCTCGGCGATATTGACCCCGATTTTAACTATACGGGGAAGTCGTCTGTGGATCTGGCGGCAGGGGTGTTGCGGGGTCGTCCTCATGGCGGAGTCGCGATATTGTGGCGTAGTAGTGTGTTTCGCAGCGTAGCGGTGATAAAGTGTAAAAATGAACGTATCGCGGCCATAAGAGCGGTTACCAGTGATCTACGTGAAATTGTGGTTATTAGTGTCTATATGCCTACTGACCAGACTGAAAATGTGCCTATTTTCTCGCAGTGTATGGGGGAAATGGCTGCTATTATTGAAGACAATAGTATTGAAACAGTGTATATATTAGGGGATTTTAATGCCCATCCGTCGGCCCCGTTTGGTGATGAAATGCTTAATTTTTGTAACAAAAGTCAGTGGATATGCGCGGACATTGAAAAATTAGGCGTAAGTTCAGATACATATACATATGTTAGCGACGTACATGGATGCAAACGGTGGCTTGATCATTGTTTGGTAAGTAAATGTGCCTGGCTTACTATATCTGACATTCAAGTGCTTTATAATACGTACTGGTCTGATCACTATCCATTGCAAGTTGAGTGTGACCTAACATTAATTAGAAATAAATGTAAAAGTAATAATGAGCAAATTAATAACAATATTATTTGGGGATTAAGGACGGATGAGGAAATTATTAAATATAAAGAATGTTGTAACAAAAGATTAAAACTAGTTGATTTTCCGGATGAATTTCGCAACTGTGCCGATAGGATGTGTGATGATGTGAATCATAGGTGTATTATTGATAAATTTTATGTTAATATTATTGATACTCTTAGTCAGGCATCAATAGAAGCTAGTAGTAACAGATTAAATAAGAATGTAAAGAAAAAATGTATTTTAGGGTGGAATAAGCATGTAGCTCAAGCGCATAAGCAGGCAAGAGAGGACTTTCAATTGTATGTTTTGTATTTAAGTAGAAAAATATTTAAATCTAGACTTAAATATTGTCAATCCCACCAAGAACAAATTAAAATGGATGTGCTTGCAACACAACATTCCACAAAACAGTTTGGTAAATTTTGGAGGAGCACTAAGAAACTTAACGGTAAAGCAAGTGTGCCGGCTAGCGTGGAAGGCACTAGTGATCCCAAAGATATAGCAAATATTTTTAAACAGCATTTTAGAGTCCAGTCACCGTTGCAGTCGTCACCGTCTTTATCTAACGATTTTGTTAACTGTCATGTGGATAAGCCTATAAGAATTACTAGTAAAGAGGTAGGCAGGGCTATAGCAAATATAAAAAAGGGAAAATCTCCTGGACATGATTGGCTCAACATAGAACATTTAAAACATGCTGGACCTCACATTAGTAGGGTGTTATCATTATTGTATACTTTTTGTTTGAGGCACTCGTACTTGCCGCCCGATCTTATGAGGACTATTGTGGTACCACTAATTAAAAATCCAACAGGCGACTTGGCTGATAAATCTAACTACAGGCCAATTTCGTTGGCCACGGTCATGGCCAAGGTGCTAGATAAAATATTGGATGATCATATTGGCAAGTTTATACAACTTCAGGATGCCCAGTTTGGTTTTAGGGAAGGTCTGTCGACTGAAAGTGCAATATTAACACTAAAACATACTGTTACCTATTATACAAACAGACGAACACCTGTATACGCATGCTTTTTAGATTTATCAAAAGCTTTCGATTTAGTATCATATGATATTCTTTGGGGTAAATTAAAGGATGTGGGTATATCACCTGAAGTAATAAAAATATTTTCCTTTTGGTATAACAATCAAAAAAATCTTGTAAAATGGTCAAATGTCCTTTCAGACGAATATACACTTGACTCCACAGTCAAA
Source organism: Anania hortulata (assembly GCA_963576865.1). Classification (NCBI taxonomy): domain Eukaryota; kingdom Metazoa; phylum Arthropoda; class Insecta; order Lepidoptera; family Crambidae; genus Anania; species Anania hortulata. The sequence goes on along the minus strand of OY756399.1, from coordinate 2,072,830 downwards.
ACCTTGGGGAGGTGAGGCCACCCTGTCTTACTCCACAGTAAGACAGGGTGGCCTCACCTCCCCAAGGTTTTTTAATTTATATGTAAATCAGCTAATTGAGGAGCTGAACAGCATGCGGGTCGGCTGTCGTATTGATAACGTTAGCGTCAATAACTTGAGCTACGCGGACGATATGGTGCTGCTCAGCCCCTCAGTGGGAGGTTTGAGGCAGTTATTAAGGGTATGTGAAACTTACGCTGAGCGGCACGGTTTAAGGTACAATGGAAAAAAGAGCGAGTTCATGGTTTTTTTAGGAAAAAAGTTACCGAATAAAATACCACCGCTAACACTGAACGGGACTATTTTGAAACGTGTATCTCAGTTTAAGTACCTGGGTCACATAGTGACTGAGGATTTAAAAGATGATAAGGATATAGAGAGAGAGCGCAGGGCATTGGCGATTCGTGGTGGTGTGCTGGCCCACAGGTTTGCTCGTTGTACTGCAGAGGTAAAACTTACTTTATTTAAAGCGTACTGTCAAGGTTTCTACACGAGCGGTCTGTGGACGAGTTTTACGCGGCGGTCACTCAGTGCCCTGCGAGTACAATATAATAACGTTTTCAGGGCTCTGTTTAGGCTACCTCGGTACTGTAGTGCATCTGGAATGTTTGCAGATGCACATACAGACGATTTTTACGCGATAATGCGTAAAACATCTGCGGCTGTAATTGCGAGACTAAGGGCGAGCAGGAATGGAGTCCTGAAGATGATAGCAGAGAGGCTTGACTCGGCCATCTACCGTCGTTTCATTGATTTACATGTCAAGCATGTGAATCAATGAAATGACCATCACTGTTTCCCACCGTGCACTGTTTGTTACTAACATAGTTTATAAGTTTATTGATACTAACAGTAACATAGTCCAATCTACTAACATAGTATATAAGATCAAATTGTTACTAACCAAATTATGGACTTCTAAGTCTGAAAATAAATTATTTTTATTTTTATTTTATTTATTTATTTATTTAAAATTATTTATAATACATAGAGTTATTTTAGTACTAATATTTTAGATTTATAACTAAATATGAATTACCTTCATTTTCTAATTTATTTTATTTTATTTACAGATGGTATGAGCTGGTCAAAAGCACTATTCCCAATTACGAGGAGACGAACGGGAAAGGCACAGAGATGTTAAGAAGTTACGTGGTGCAATTTAAAGCCAAGAAATAAGTCTTTAGTCGAAGTATCTAGTCTTCTAAGTTTATTAAGAATTTGTAAATATATTAATTTAAAAACAAATTATTTATTCACAGCTCTTTTATTTAATGGTGTACTTATGTAAGTACACCATTAAATAAAAGAGTAAGTATGTACTTACTGCCATTTGGCGCTGATTATTTCGGGATTCCTAAGATGGTCTCTTAGAAAAGTTGTTACATATTTTCTCTGTCTCCATCACTTCCTGGGAGGAATGTAGGTTCGAATAACAACCACTCTGTATACCTTATAGTTTAGTAAAAAAAAAGGAATTAGTAGCCCAATACCTTTTATTTGTGCGTTCCTCAATAATGCTTTTCTTCCACAAAATGTCAAATATCTTACGAACATTATAAGAATAATTCATCAATTCATTCATTCACGACTCATATTACCTACCACAGTAAATTCTGCTTATCTATGAGTATATCTACGAGTACTTTTGACTAACAGATAATCAGTCGCATTGAGCGTGTAATATTTGCCAGACAGCACAAACCAATTATTGTCATAAATTCATAATCTCGGAGTAAGAAATCATATTGTCACGGTCACGAGTAGTGTTACTAGATGTCCTGCTTTTGGCAGGACGTCCCGCTTTTCAGTCTCTTCAGACTCATACCGATATCATTCGATAAAAAATGTAAGACTTACAAACCACGTGACACTATAGGATTTAACATTAGTGTCCCGTGATATACCGGTGGTCAATAAAATTCTTTATCGAAGGGTTCTGAATCGGGGGCCAGGACGCCTAAATCCTGCTTTTTCATCTAATTGGCAAAAGTTGGCACACAATAAAAAAAAAATAGGCAGCGAACAGCAGCAAACGAAGAAGTGCATGGAGCGAGCGATCTTTTTGTCCCTGTCCCGCTTTGATTCTTTCAGGTCACGATATTTTGACAAATGGATCTGGCAACACTAGTCACGAGATACCAGACAATGAAGACAATTTCGTGATTTCCGTTATGAATTCCTTTGTAATGTTGCCCTCGCTCCCTGTTTAGCTCCTCAGTTCAAAACATTCACAACTAGTGACTCTACCTGGCTTCGTACGGGTACTAGTGAGTATTTAAGAGTATAAATAATGTAGGTACGCAAGCATTCCTTGTAAATCTATAATTTAGTGAAAACGGATCAAAATCGCAACAGCAGTTTTAGAGATTAGCTGAGGACAGACGATAGACAAACACGACGAGGCACTTTAATTAATAGTAAGTACTTAAACATTTTGTTCTTTTACGGATCTCCTCATTTCTGATTCTATCTCGTAAGGAAACATCGTGCATAGCCCTTTCCATATCACGCTGTGCGACCTTGAGCTTTCTTATGAGACCTATAGTAAGAGGCGACGTTTCAGTTCCATAATGGTAACACACATTGGTTGTAGACTTTCGTCTTTAGGCACTGAGGTATATTGGACGGATTAGCCGAAGTGGCAGTAGGCAGGGCACATAGCACGTAGAACTGACGGGGCAGAAAGGTTCCAGAATTGAGGCCATTTGAGGCTGCGTATCGGCAAGCGCAGCGTAGGACGTCCACTCACAAGGTGGAATTAAAATATTTGTGTTACGAGGTAAGTACCATTATATTACCAAATCAGTGGTACCATATTTTTTTTGCCAGAGGGGACTTCAAGGCTCCAGAAAACACAGACCACAGCCAATTTGGAACAGTTCGTTTTCTAAATCGAACCTGGGACGCTTTGCGTTCAAGGCAAATCACAAATCACCGCGCCACTTAGATCGTCAAATGATTTGTAAGTAGGAACGAACGATACGATCCCTCCTAGTCATGCGGGTGACATCATCGAGTGTGCTCGTATCAAAAAATAACGCTCATCGTGACTCGGTACAGTTGATAATATTTGGGGGTCTTAGTTGGATAATTCAACCCGAGCAAGTATTACAACATACTTGAACATACCTAGGTACAGTATTACTTCGGGTTTCTGAGGAGCTACACGCAAGAAAAGGTATGAATGAAAATATTTTTGTATAATTTTGTAATGACCTTCGTTTTGTTATTGTTGTATCTGTCTACTAACAAAAACTAGAATTATACAAACTCATGAAATATCATCATGTAATAAGTACTTTAAATAGTAGTTCTAGTAAATGGTCGTATAGTTTTTAAACATGCCCACTGCCCATGATTATTACCGTTATAAGTACCTATAAGTCAATTTAGTTATCATGTTACTTCCGGTTATACTTACCTACATATATTTAATTTTAACGTTCCGGTTTTTCATTAATGATTTAACCGCTCTCGTTGTTTTTCTTTGGTGTCTTGCGCAACATTTATTAACGTTTAGTGGTTTTTGTTTTTGCGGCTTACTTCTGGTTATTTACTTACTTATTTAATACTCTGACAAGATTCCAAATAGAATTTTTACTAATCCATACTTTGAGTGGGTCGTGGGTTTAGGGTCATTTCAATAACCAAAGGTCTGTCATCACCGACCAATTAAGTGTAGTCTCTGTAGCGGTGTTAGCGCAAAGCTTTATTTTGGAACGTGTTTTTAAGTGTCCGGAAGATTTTTTGTGATTTCGATGTTTGTCTTTAGAAAAACGTTGTTGTATTTGAGTAGTTAAATCCAGCATAGACAGAAGTTAACGAATAAATTATAACCTTAAATACTAAATAAATAAGTTTTTATTAGAACTTTTATTTTGTTATCGCATTCAATTATTCGACCCCACTAATCGATAGTATTGCATTAATGTATTGAAAGCTTATTAGAAAACTACACAATAAGTAAACAAAACAATTGCAAACAATGACAAAACAGCAATAAGTATATCATTAGATCAAATAAACGGAGGAGAATACAAATCATTTATTTATTAAAAACTTTATTGCACAAATAAAAATCGTACAAAAGGTGGACTTAATGCCATGAGGCATTCTCTGCCAGTCGACTATTAAAGATATGAGGCTGTTTATTTTATGCATAAATGTACAGTTCATGAGATTTAGCTGCAAAAAAAAACATTCGCAGAAACCTACTCTTTTTTTAGAAATTTGTTAAACTGATCCGGTTGATGAACATACATAGGGGTGATTTCAGGGTGATTTAGATACCTCTCAACACGAGACACCTAAAAAATTTTTGGACGTCACTTTTCTGGCCACCCTGTATGTATGCCAAGTGATTGTTTTGTGGAACTTACACGGCTCCCAGACGTACTACGGACACTCCAGACGAATGCCAGGGCTTGCCTGGAGCGATGACACGCATTTTAACTCATTCAATGGCAGCGGAAGACACCGTCAGGTTCTTAGTGGGTAGGCGGGCCTCATTCTGAGGTCCAGAGTTCCACATTCAACGCCTGGTGTGTTAACTGTGATATGCGTAACGGCATTCATTTACGTTAAAAATTTATAAAAAAAAGAAAACCGACTTTAAAACACTAAAAAGCTAAAAATAATATTAACACATAGTCAGTGTCGCGCGCGCATTTCCCCGGTGCGGGTGTGTTTCCAACGAACGAAGCTACGGTTTGTTTTGAAAATGTCAAAAGTTGTTAAATGCAATTCTTGCAATATTATTATCGACGAAATGTTGGCGTTCGTGCAAAATAAGTTATCGGTGATCGATGAAGATACCCTGGTGCGAATATGTACGTCTACGTTTTCTAGTGCAGACATCGAAAAGTCGAAGGAGTTGTTATACGAATCAGTACCTGTTGATAAGGCTAAAATCAAACGCAAAAACAAGGGGAAGGAACAACGAGATCTGATTGACATTGTAAATGTTTTTAAGACAACAGAACCGGATCTGTTCCCGATTTTTGTTGCAAGAGATTTGGAGCGATTACCTCCTATTTTGTTTGACCACCTCGATTGCACAAAGCTTCTTAAAGACCTACTTCTGGTGCAGAACGAATTAAAAGACGTAAAAGAATCATGCGTTACGCATACACAGTTGAAGGAGTTAAGGATGGAGATGTTAAAAATGCAAAATGACTCATCAGTACCTGCATCTGTTTGCAAAGTAAATATTAAGCGGGGTGCATGGATGATGGACAGTGGCCCCATAGGATTATCTCACGCAATCAATTCATCAATTGATGAATGTAGTAGCAATATTAAAGAATCATCGTTATACGGACATGAAAATAATGTATCGCAATTTGGAACAAAAATGACGGTAGACGGTAAAGCCACTGGTAGTTTAACAAATATTAGTTTGCCGCAACAAGCTGACGGCGGTACCGCGACGAATGCTGAGCTCCCTCCAACCGGTCCGTGGCGGCCGGCTGTGACGTCACCTGCACGAACCTCGGTGCCGCCGCAATCAGCTGTTTGTATTGCTCACAATAACAAAGGCCGTTTGACTGATGAGAGTACTAGTGAGGGTAGAAAATTATCAATTTCGGTTGCTGAACCCGAAACAGATAACTGCGAGGGCTGGCAGAAAGTTTGCCATCGTAGGAAATCTATGAAGTACCGTTATATGGGCACTACCGGTATTTCCAAGGATTCTAAAGGAAATTTCAAAGCTGCAGTGCGAAAAATACCTATTCTCATTACAAAGGTGCACAGAGATACTACCGAAAATGATATAGTAGATTATATACACCAAAAAACGCAAGAGTATATTGCGCTACAGAGATTAGTTGCTAAACACGATAGAGATTACGACGCCTACAAGTTCTTCGTTAAAGAAAACAAGTTGTCATTGTTTCTGGATAGCAAACTATGGCCTGAGGGGATAATTTTTAGGCGATTTGTAAACTTCAGGGCACGGAAAACAAACGCGAACGGTGTAAACAATAGTACCGTGACCGGCAGTAAATAGATATTTAAATGGATAGAAAGTCTATTTTTAATTTGGTATCTTTTAATTGCAAGAGTGTGAAGCGCTCTGTGGATAGTATAAAGCAATTATGTCGCACATCAGACATAATTGCTTTACAAGAGACCTGGTTGCTGCCAGAGGATATTCAGTTCCTGGGTGGTATCGATAACGAGTTCGGTTTCGTCGGAACGTCGGCGGTAGATACTGCGGCCGGTATGCTCAAAGGGCGGCCTTACGGCGGAGTGGCGCTCCTCTGGAGAAAAAGTGTTTTTAACAACGTATCGGTTGTGCAATGTGATAACCCGCGAGTTTGTTCTATAAAGGTAATCATGGATCTAAGATCATTTCTAGTGTTCAGTGTGTACATGCCCACGGATTGCAATGCGAACCTGGCGGAATTCACGGATTGCCTTAGTCTGGTGAGCGCTATTATTAGTAATAATAATACCGAATGTGCGTACGTACTCGGTGACTTCAACGCGCATCCTAACGAACAATTTTATATTGAGTTAGATTGTTTTTGTATGGAAATGGAATGGTTATGTGCTGACGTTCAATTATTAGGTTTAAATTCTGACACCTATACATTTATAAGTGAGGCAAACGGTTCGAGACGCTGGCTCGATCATTGTGTAGTCACTAATTCTACTATGGACACGATTGTAAACAGTTATGTTAAGTATGACGCTCTGTGGTCCGACCACTTTCCCCTCGTAATTCAATGTAAGCTTGATAATATTATACCTAAAGTGTGCGTAACCAATAAGAACCAGCAATGTAGTAAAATCAGTTGGGGGGAAAGAAAACCTAAACAAATTGACATTTATAATAAATTTTGTAATGATAATTTAAAATTCATTGATTATCCTATTGAATTATCTTTATGTAGTGACTATGTTTGTAATAATTTGGACCACAGATATATCATTGACAAAATGTATGATGACATTATTAGTGTACTGTGCCAAGCAGCTTCTGAGAGTTATGATATGAACATTTTCAGGCGTAAGAAACCGGTTATGGGGTGGAACAGGTATGTGAGTGATGCTCATGGTGAGGCCCGGAAAAAGTTTGAGTTGTGGGTGTGGCATGGCAGGCCGCGGCAGGGTCGTGTATGGAGTGATATGCAGACGAGTCGCAGGATTTTTAAATCTCGTTTGCGATGGTGTCAAAATAATAGTGATCAAATTAAAATGAATACCTTAGCGTCGCATCACTCCAGGCAAGATTTTCGCAGTTTCTGGAAATTGACAAATAAACTTAATAGCAAGCCGGGCTTACCTATGAGTATCGACGGTATCAGTGATCTGACTGGCATAGCCGAGACCTTTAGAAAACACTTTACTGTGAGATCGCGATTGGGACCATCACAGCCTGCGTGCAGTGCTAGCTGTGGCGGCGAGGAGGTCTGTACCCGATTTACGGCCAAAGAAGTTAGTGATGTCATTAAATCTATGTCGCGCGGTAAGTCTCCGGGCCACGATGACTTGAGTATAGAACACCTTAAATATGCAGGCACTCATCTGCCGTGGGTTCTGGCGATGTTTTACTCCTTGTGTGTGGGGCACTCGTACTTGCCCGCGCAGATGATGAGGACTGTGGTGGTGCCGATTGTGAAAAGTAAGACCGGTGATATTGGTGACAAGAATAATTATAGGCCTATCTCGTTAGCCACTATTGTCGCCAAAGTGCTTGACAGTTTGCTTAACACACGGTTTGATAAATATTTAGTAATACACGATAACCAGTTCGGTTTTAAGTCAGGTCTTTCGACAGAAACAGCTGTGTTGTGTTTAAAGCAGACTGTCAGGTACTACACCGATAGAAAAACACCTGTGTTTGCCTGTTTTCTCGACCTGTCGAAGGCGTTTGACCTGGTTAATTATGACATCCTGTGGCAAAAACTTCTCCAGACGCAAATGCCTAAGGAATTAATAAGCATTTTTAAATATTGGTACCAGGAGCAGGTCAATGTCGTTCGGTGGGCAGGGTCATATTCGGATCCGTACAGGTTGGAGTGCGGGGTCAGGCAAGGAGGGCTGACCTCGCCTAGGCTCTTTAACCTGTATGTGAATGCGCTGATTGAGGGGCTCAGCAGCACGCATGTTGGCTGCCATATTGGTGGCGTTTGCCTTAATAATATTAGCTATGCTGATGACATGGTGCTGCTGAGCGCCTCAGTGTGCGGGTTATTGAAGCTGCTTGGCATTTGCAAAAAGTACGCTGATGATCACGGCTTGTTATACAACGTGAAAAAAAGTGAATTCATGGTCTTTCAGGCCCGAGGAAGATATCTTGAGAACATACCCAATATTAAACTCAACGAGTGTCCTCTAAATAGAGTCGACAAGTTTAAATACCTTGGCCACATTGTAACCTCGGACCTAAAAGACGATGCGGATATTGAGAGGGAGCGTAGGGCATTGTCTGTTCGTGCTAACATGATAGCCCGCAGATTTGCTCGCTGCTCGAGGGGCGTCAAGATCACCCTGTTCAGGGCATTTTGTACGTCTTTTTACACGAGCAATCTGTGGGTGAGTTATACCCAGAAGCAGTACAATGCACTACGTATCCAATATAATAATGCGTTCAGGGTGCTGCTGGGGCTGCCTCGCTCCTGTAGCGCATCGGGGATGTTCGCCGAGGCGCGCGTGGACTGCTTCTATGCAACCATGCGCAAACGGTGCGCATCCCTGGTGCGCAGGGTGAGGGGCAGCCGCAATAGTATTTTGAGCGCATTCGCGGAGCGGTTTGACTGTCAGTACCTGTACCACTGCAATATGGTTCACGTACTGACTTGCGTCAAAATAATGTACTAACATAGTATTAAGTATCCATTTGTTACTAACCATTATTGGATCAATGTTGTCTTATGAATAAATGAATAATAATAATAGATAGTAAGTAGGTACCTAATCAGTTAATTACTTTTGAATTCGGTGAAAACGCAAAAATTCTGATGACGCAACTGATTAGATTAGGTACTTATATGTTAATGTTATTTTTAGATATTTAAAGTTGTTTTAGTGATTTCAACCAATTTCGATAAAATTTGTATAGGACCTCTGAAGTATGATTTCTCAAACAAAAAAGAATCATCAAAATCGATTCTAGAAATCGCGTGATATACATATACATACAAAAACAACAAACAGACGAATTGAGGACCTCCTCATTTTTTGAAGTCGGTTGAAAATGGCCCTCAGACGTAATTAAGATCACTGCCGAGAACGAGCACGGATAGGGGATAGAGCTTAGAATAATTACACATTGTGTAATTATTCTAAGGGATAGAGGTAAGGTATGCGCGCCGAAACTTCATCACTTGTCGACCGGCTGATTATTGTGGTCGAGTAGACTATCTAATCTAGTTAATTAGTTTGGGTCTTTAGTCGTTTCGCACCACGAGTTATTCGCCCCGCGGGGCGAATCGCCCAAGACCTTTTTTAAATGGGTCCTTTCGCACCACGGGGCGAATCGCCCATGAACTTTTTGTAATGGGTCGATTCGGACCGCAGTGAGGAACAAAACAGTTCTGTACAAATAAATAATTGGAATCGTTAAGTTTTTGTTATGCGTCTAAAGCGGACTAGAAAATAAGCATTGGGTCGTTTCGTTCCGCGGTGCGAATCGCCCCGCGGGGCGAATAATTCGTGGGGCAAAACGACTAAAGACCTATTAGTTTGACGTCTATCTGTCGAACGCGACGTCGACCTTGGTTGCCGTGCCGGCTTTTGACAAGCCGTACTTTACTAATAATTCGAAAAAAAGGAGTTATTTTATGAGAAGATCTGTTTAATTGTGATCGATCAAATATTAAAAAAAAATACTTATATACAATTACTCATAAATGCTCAAATATTAAAAGGTCTTAAGTTTGTTTTATCGTAAGGAGGAGCATCCATAGTTGCACCGTCCGGTCTTTCTACGGAAGAACCAAAACCTTAAGATCCTTACTCAACATGACCATATGCATGATATTAATAAACTACAACAGATTTATCGAATCTCCCCCCGATTCAGAACACTTTGACAACGAATTGACACTGTCTAATGAAAAATCAAACAGTGTCACTTGGTTTATCGGTTAACAATTTGCTATAGAACGGTTCTGAATTGGGAGCCTGGTCGTAAATAACCTAATAATTTTAGAAAAAATCATAATTACACATTATTTGTATAGTACGATTTGACAGAAGGCGGCCAAGGACGGTTTGTGAATGTCATTTTTTTTTACAAAAACAATAGGCTTCCCTAATCGATTTCTAATACTGGTAGCGGATTACTTTAGTATTGCAGTTTCCTAAATGTTCTACATATTTATGTTCAGAGCTAAAATGCCTATCGACTTCTACTACACCCCGGCGTCCCCCCCCTGCCGGCTGGCGCACATGGTGGCGGCGGCGCTAGACCTGGACCTCAACCTGAAGCATATGGACTGGGCGGCTGGAGACCACCTGAAGCCAGAATACGTGAAGGTACTAACCAGTAACCATCACAACACAACGAGACTAAGGGCCAGTTTCACCACTTGCTGATAAGTTCCAGATAACCTATCTGGCACTTTTTTGACAGCTAATTGTATGGGTTATCTGTCAAAACAAGTGTCAGATAGGTTATCCGGAACTTATCAGCAAGTGGTGAAAGTGGCCCTAAAACAATTTAGCGCATGACAATATTGGAAAAAATACCAATAAAGAAAATAAAAATAATGTCTTCTCCAAAACCCTTTGCAATCAATTTGTTTTAAAGTGGTCATCATTGCAATAAGGCCAACATTTATTTGGCGACCGTCTGGTGTAGTGGTTCGCGTTCCGGAGTACAAAGCTAGACGGTTGCGGGTTCGAACTCCGTAAGGGGCAAAAGTTTGTGTGATGAGCACGAGGATTTGTACCTAAGTAATGGATGTTTATAAACATATTTAAATATATTTATACTGGTATCTAGCTGCTCCATGAATAAATCATCATCATGAACGACCAACGATATTAAATACTTAATATCGTTGTGAAAGACATTCATCTCCTAAAGTAACCCTGTATCGTCAATAAATAAAGCGCTAAAGACATAAGTTGTGTGTGTGGTGTGTCAGTAAGTACGTATGTAACTTGGCATATGTACCTACTATGTGATTAAACTGCTACCCTAACCCTAATCTTTAATAACTAGTTAGTTCTTCCGCTACCTCGATTTAATTTAATCAAGGAGCGAACTTAAAAAATAATTACGTGAGAATTATCTTGGCACCTCTCAGAATTGACCATTCTATTATTACTCTACAACTTTTTGTGTTTCTTTCATTTCTTTTTAAACTTTCGATCAATAATCATCGACTTCTCTAATATATTATATAATAGTATGTATTTATAGTATTGTATTTATCATTTATAAATTGGTATGTATGTGTATGTATTTTATTTGTCTTATCAAATATGTCGGATACTTTATACTCCGCCACTGACTACATTATCTGCATTACCTGGGTTGTCTGGTAGAGAATGTTGTATAGCATTATGTCCTCCAATTGTACTTGTTCATGCAATAAAGTTTAAATAAATGAATTCCCCAGATCAACCCCCAACACACAATCCCTGCCATCGTAGACGAGGATGGCTTTGTTCTCTGGGAGTCCCGCGCAATCGGCCGATACCTGGTCGAGAAGTATGGAGAAAAGAGCTCCTTGTATCCTAAGGACCTGAAGACCAGGGCTATAATTGACCAGAGACTGGACTTCGACCTAGGAACTTTGTACCCCAGATTCGGCGATTACTTTGTAAGTATATTTTTTTGTTTTCCGCTAAAAATTTTTAAGGGACTTGGTCCAATATGCAAAACAATGTCTTTCAAATTGTCTTACCAAAACCCAACCTCTTTACCAGACTAGGACCCAATATAGGGTGAATATTTATTTTTATTGATTACCAGCAGTCCCGGCGAACGTTGTACCGATACTTTATACTTTTTTTTCGTTAATTTTCCTTGTTTTTAATAGTTATTCTGTTTTTCGGGGCGGAGACAAATCCTACAAATCAAAGATCATAAAAAAAGGACCAGCCGTTCTTGACTTATAAATGGTGTACTAACCCGACTTTGTTTTATAGGTTACAGATAGATAAATAAGATAGGACTTGCGAACATTACCTACAGTTAAAAACCATGAATCTCAATTAACGTGTTTGATTCATAGTGTCATTTTAACAGTGGCCCCAACTCGCGACTGGTGCTCCAGGCGATGAAGCCCTGTTGAAGAAGTTTGAAGACGCCTTGAAGGTCCTTAACACATTTCTCGAGGGTCAAACCTTCGCAGTAGGCTCAGAGCTGACCCTGGCCGACCTCGCGCTCGTGGCTACCGTGTCCACCATTGACGCTGCTGGCATCTCCCTTGAAGACTACCCTAATATCACCAAGTAAGTACTTACAAGATTCAGCTAAATCGATTTTCTAAATGGTTTTATAATGAACGAGTGTTCCCCGCGCTACTAAGAGATGGCGCTGTCAGTATATTAGCTTGCGGTGGCGAACTGAGTCATAAAAAAGTTTACTTTCTGGTAATCAAATCGCAACTTTTGATATAAGTAAGTCGTTAAGATAAACCCCTAAACGAGATTTTGTAAGCTAATTTCGTTTAGCCGTTAAAGTAATAAAAACAAACATACGTACTTACTTTTTGCTATTATTAGTAAGATTATTATTTTCATAATTGGAAACTTTTAACAATTTGAGGAAAATTTGTTTTTATAAAACATTTATTGGATATTTTATATTGTTCAGTTTACCTACCTAATATGAATAAGAAAAAGTCAAGTATGAAAAATTTTACTTACCTTTCCGACGAACTTATACCTTAACTACTCGAACCTATACAGAGTTATTTGTAAAACATCAACATCCTTCTAGGGATTGATTCTGGTGTTCAAATACAAAAACTTTTACACCGACCGACAACAACGACCAACATAGTAATCTAAAAAAAAAATTTCACTGCTCCATACAAACTGATGTCCGCTGGTCGGCGGCTTAGTATGGGCAAATCAGTGGTATGGGGAAGTGTATTTCTTTTGCGATTTCGATGTTGGTCCCATAGTTTTTTTTTGTATTTGACCACCAGCATCAGCCCCTTGGAGGTTGTTGATGTTTTACCCATAACCCTGTATACTAACTACGAGTAGGTACGTTACTTTGTGTCCGCGTATTAATTAACTTTTTATTTTATTCGCAGATGGTATGAGCTGGTCAAAAGCACTGTACCCAATTACGAGGAGACGAACGGTAAAGGCACAGAGTTCTTGAGGAGTCACGTGAACAAAATGAAGGCTAATAAATAAATCATAAGTTTGTAAATAATTAAAAGATTGTAAAAAATGTGTTAGTATTAATTAAAATATGTTTCAAATATTGTTATCTTTTTTTGTTGCGAACACGATATTCTTCTGCAGTTTACAAAGTTAATACAGGGCGTGGTGTTAAACCGATGTTGTTGTTTGTAATGATACATATTTATTATTTATTTCAATTTTTCCTTGACCAATTTTAAACTTTAACTTCAACAGATAGAGTTGAATATTAATTGATACATTATGAGGTTTAGTTGGCCTATGAGCTGTTTGTTGACTATACAAGTCTTGTACATAATATTTATTGTGGCTATCTTATCTTAATATACGAGTAAAATCAAAATATTAGTTCATACTTATTTCAAAAACAATTCATTTAGTATCAACAGTTGAAATAGAATTCTTAATCTTTTTATTGTTTGAAGATAAACACCTATTTGTTAGACTTAAGATACTAGAATTTAATAAGTATAGTACTCAAAAGGAACAACGAAGTGTTTTCATAATTAATTTATTTCATTTGTGCCTTACACTTAAATCCTAACTTAACAAACAGTACATCTGTACAAATCGAGCAGTGAGAGAATTTGGAATGAAAAACACGACGGTGGCAGAGGGTACACATACACTTATGCAAAACACACTTTGCTTCATTTGGAAAGTAGGTATATGTTGTGATGACTGTAAGTGTGTGTCAACCCTAAAAAATACATTCGAGAGGGCCAGTTAGAGGTCGGTTACTTCTTCAACATGTTGTTGACGAGCTCCTTGAAGGCGATCAGGCCTTTGCCATTTGCCTCTTCGTACCCTGGTGCCGTGCTCTTCACTGTCTCGTACCATCTATGGAAAAGAAATGATTCAGGATTTTAATACGTTATTGAGTATAGGTCGGTTGTTTTACCATATTAGCGGTTACGTCATTGACTTATATATTACTTTATGGTCCAAACGCATAAGCACTACAAGTAACTTTGTATGTAGTAGTTGGCTTTGCTGCGTCGCGCAAGTGCGTCTTGCTCCAATAAGGACTTTATTTAGTGACGATGACAATCCTATTGATCCTACTTAAGTTTATTTCGTAATATAAGGTATATTTTGGCTGGTACCGAGGTAGGTTCAGCCACAACACTTAAAATTTCAGATATTTTTGCAACAGCTATTCTCTTTTAGCTGCGTTACGGACACATTTCATCAACATGTTGCACGTCTTCCTCTGTACTACATTTTCACAATTAAGAGAGTTAACCTTCCTCATGAGGTAACCAAATTTGTTGAGTGGAACATGTCCGGAACGCAAGCTCTGTGCAATCATTATTTAATTTTGTCATCGACTTAATAACTTTGATACAGAGAACCATGGGATTTGAGGAGGTTCACTTTGGATATTTCGATACCAAATTCCTTTGCTCATGGATCGCTCATCGAAGTATTCTTTCCATTTGGCAAAACAATAGTGCTGATGAAAAAGTTGCGAAACAAAGTTTTAAAAAATTGTGCTATCCTCAGACACTACAGATCATGCGCGTGCACTTACGTATGACACCAGTTCTGTCAGACGCCATAAATATGATACAATGCACGCCACACATTTGCTGTCAGCAGCTAGCCTTTTATGTCACTACACTATTTTCACCTGTCTAATACTGGTATTGCCTTCTTTTTTACGTCTGGAAAATGCTGTCCCGCATACCCGTTATGTGGGCTGGGACTCCGGCTTTCAGAGTGAGAGCCGCATACCCACTAAAAACCAGACGGTGTCCTCAAGTGCCATTAAGTGAGTTGGAACTGAGGGTTAACGCCCCAGGCAAGCCCTGGGAATTCGTCTGCAGTTCACAATGGTATTGCCTAACCTAACCTAACGCTGTATCCGAAACCAGAATTCCAATCAGTTTTACTTAAGAAGAACTCGATGGGGTAGTTCACCCACTTATTCTAAATAATATGGAAATAAACATACACCAGCCTGCCTAGCATGGAGCACCAAAACACGATATGATATGATATGATATAGCGATATATCAACACCAACTGTAAAAATATGATAGATATAGCCACCTTATTATTGAATCGCCGTGCCGGTGACATCACATATTATGATCACTGTTTCGATAAAAATTTAAAATGGCGGGGCGACTATCATATTTTTACAATTGGTGTCGATATTTCGCTATATCATAACATTCATATCATACCATATCGTGTTTTGGTGCTCATGCTAGGCAGGCAGGTAGGTAACACCCTAAACTGTCATGGTTTCGAAGTAAGGAAATAACATCATTGGCTTACGAGTTACAATGAGACATCAATAATTAGGTATAATTTATTCCAAATCAATCAATCAATTTATTGATTTTTTACTACGAAAAATTTGCCTCTTTCAAGTTTTAAACTTCCTCTTCATGATGAGCATGACGTCATGAACCTCGTCAGAAATCGGTAAATCATCATGACCAGGCAAACATTCACTTTCCTAAATTCTACCACCAGGATGTTAGGCAAATTATTTGCTGCTTGATCATTATGACCAAGCGGTTTATATACCTACCAGGTAGGAGTTCAATCGTTACTCTTACCTCTTAACGTTGGGGTATTTGAGAAAGTTGATGTCGGAGGCTTCGAAGCTCGAGACGGAGGCTACAAGACTGAGGTCGGCGACGGTAAGGTTGTTCCCGGCGGCGTACTTCTGTCCCTCCAGGAATGTGTCGAACAGCTTCAGGGCGTTCTCCACCGCGGTCAACTTCTCCTTGTCGGCTGGGGCGCCTCCGAACACTTGTGGGTACTGGGAATGAGTAACAGAGGAATTTACTTACCTATAACATCTGTCGGAATAATGCAGTACAGTTTGCTGACTTGTGATCGTCAATTGAATTGATGTACCTCAATGGATCTAATGATGGCAATATTGTCATCATTTACCGTGCCCATTTTATAGTGGCTTATATTTTATTTGAGTCGTGATTACGCAAATAATTATAATAAACATTCATTCTTCGAAAACTTTAGTTTAAAAGTGAACTATGTTCTTTTTTGTAGTTGTATGAAATTGTTTTACATCACATATGTTCCTAAAAGATTTATAAATTACGTGAAATCAGTATGCAAGTGCAATTAGCGTTTCTTTTGAAATGTTTGTGACTGTAAATGAAATATATTATACACAAATCATATAAAATTAAAGCTTTTTATCTAATCTTATCAAAAAAAAAATTACCATAAATTTACACAAACAATAAAAAATACTTTAGCCGGAAAACAATCACCTGCCATCTGCCAATTACATATTTTTGTAAGGAGGTCATAGGTGAATTTGCTCATAAATTTAAGAAATTTTCTTAAAGGAAGCATATTCAGAACCATAACATTATTCCATTTAAACAAATAGCTCGAAGATTTTTTGTTAGCATAAAAATAATAATGCCAGATCAAAGATTCGGTTCAGTCAGCGAGATCCATGCTTTGTATGAGTCTGTTGTCTTTGTGTGGGACATGCTTGGAAATATTGGAAACGATAAATCCTGATTCAGTTATTTACAATGTTTCTAGTAAAGACTAAAAAATACGACGAAGGTTTTCTGTTCGATGTATTATACGATACTAACAATTATGGTTTTGCATATTTCGACAGAGAACTTCTTTGACAGAGAACCGGTTACTATAGGTTTAAATCACAGGTTAGTTTTGTTATAACCTGATAAGTAACCTCTAAAAGTCTTTCACTCTTCAATAGCAGGTGTAGTGGTTCGCACTCTGGACTCCAAAGCCAGTGGTTGCGGGTTCGAACCCCGCAAATGTTTATGTGATGAGTACGAGTATTTGTACCTAAGTCATGAATGTTTATAAATGTATTTAAGTATGTTTATCCGTTATGTAGTCGCCATAGTACAAACTTTGCTTAGTTTGGGGTTAGCTAATTAACAAAAAAGTATTTTAAAAAAATCTGATACTCACGAAGTAATCCGAGAACTTCTGGTAAAGAGTTCCGATGTCGAAGTACAAGCGTTGGTCAACGAGGGCGCGCGCCTTCGGATCCTCAGGGTACAGCGAGTTGCCCTTCGCGTACTTGTTCACCAGGTAGGTGATGATGGCGCGCGACTCCCAGATCGAGAAGCCGTCGTCCACCAGCGTGGGCACTGTGTGTTGTGGGTTCAGCTGCGGACAAGAGAAATTTATATTTTTATTATACACTACATTATATGGTTTGTGAATCCTTATGGTTGAAAGTAACCCTTAGAAGAATTGCTACGAATCCCCACTGATCACATTTTGATTGCTATCATCTGTATGTTTTAATTAATTAAGGTCAGACCCAAGATAAGATGTTGCAACTTGCAGTGATTTGGTTAACCTGACGAAGTATTAGGTTTCATTGGTGATAGATATTAGGGTCCTGGTAGAGGTCGCAGAAAGACGCTGGATGCAGGCCGCTTCCAACCGGCCAATCTGGGGTCAATTGGGGAGGCCCATGTTCAGTAGTGGACGTCCTATGGCTGAAATGATGGTGAATGATGATTAAGGATTGGTGGCCAACAGCAGGATTATAAAGAAAGTTATTGAGTTTTGATTAAGAATACTTTTGTTGTTTTGTGTTGTTTTAAAGCCCAAAGAGTGTTAGTCATATAGGTCATGATAGCAATCCAAAAATTATCGATATCTATGTCACAACTGCTGGAGTAATCCTTCTTCGGGTGGCTGTCCCTCAGATATTGAGTTGGTCGGATAAGGAATAGGCAGGGATAGACTCAATTTAACATCGACACCAAAAAGAGACACAAAAGAATTGTTATTTGCTCGACACGACACTGTCTCATCTTGGTGCGGTAGGAGGCCGTGCTAACTTTAATAAAGTATACACCATCCTGCATCGTGAACTTATCTATTAAGCCAAACCCTACCTAAACCTGTTTAAATCCCTACAGAGGTTTCGGAGATCCGGTTCTATAAGATAAAGACAGACGCGACAGACCAGAATTTTATCACAACTTTTGAGAACAAGTTTTTAATCAGCTACTTCTGATGCTGACTGTCCTAGGGTATAATAATAAATGCAAATTTTAACATACATGTTTTAAGTACGTTAATAAGATTTTTTATGTTAAATAAAACACGAAGAGCGTGTGTCTACTTAATCGTGTGAAAATAAACAATATTCAATTAGGATCAAGGCTGGGTCGCTAGGTCAGTGAATCAGTGTATCTGTCTATCGTCTCGAAGACTCGACAACGACAGGAGACGTATTTTTGAAGCATTAAAAATGGATCTTGAATTCGAACACGAAACCAATTAGTGTATGAAATTAACTTCTATCGCTCACGATTTTATGCAAAATTTGAATCACTTTAATTAAGTTTGCTATAAAATTGAATCTTGAAAATATTTTCGTTTCACACAGCTACTTAATATTAAAAACCGGAATTCAAAAACGCATTGATTCTAAAAACCAGTAATATAATAGTGTCAATATCATATTCTGTCAAATCTCTATCAACTAAGTCTCAACATATTATTTTACTTGTCAATGTCAATTTCTCTTACTTTCTACCCGGGTCTACTAGTCCCGCCGGGTTCGAGTCCTTATTTAGATCGGTTTGAAAAATTGGTTTCGAGGTATATTTTTAAAATTATCGATACATTTTATAAAATTGCACAAATTGAATAACAAAAATAAAACCGACTTCAAAACACTAAAATGCTAAAAATAATCCTAACACATAAGTACCTAATCAGTTACTTTTGGAGTCGGTGCAAACAAAAACATTTAATCTCTCATCGGCTGGCACCGACTCCAAAAGTAACTGATTAGGTACTTAAGTGTTAGGATTATTTTTAGCATTTTAGTGTTTTGAAGTCGGTTTTTTTTTTTTATAAAATTTACTTATTTCATCTATTTTTAGTGATAAATCCTAATCTAACTGCTGAACACCGATTTCATCCCCTATTTTCCTACCCTTAGGGGTGATATTTATTTTGCAAACTTTTATCATAGCATCATTGAAGTATAAGCTATTCAATAAAACAAAAATCATCAAAATCGGCTCATATTTGTCGAAGATAGGTAACAAGAACCACAACCAAAATATTAATTGGATATATATTTGTTGATTTTCTCAAAACGTTCTAAATCAATTTCGATAAAATTTATATGGGACCACCTCTGAAGTATGGTCTACCAAACAAAAAAAGAATCATTAAAATCGATTCATAATTGGCGGAGTAATCGCGTAACATACATACAAAAAAAAAAACATACAGTCGAATTGAGAACCTCCTCCTTTTTTGAAGTCGGTTGAAAACTAACTATTATTGAATAAAAAAATTGGCTCAGTCTGGATGTGCTTTATGAAACGTCGTATTTGGAAAAAATCTCTATCTGGTACTTTGTAATAAAATAATGTTAATTCCTTACATCGAGCGAGACCACGACAATGTCTGGCGCATATTTATTCATATACTAGCTATTGCCCACAGCTTCGCACGCGTGTGAATTAGTTTGTTCGAGAAATTCGTTAACTTACATCTCTCAGTAAAGTCAGTGTGTTTTTCGAAAGAAAAGCTGTATAAAAAACTAAAAACCGTCTTCAAAAACACCAAAAAGCAATAAATAATTAAAAAATGTCACTAGTAAACATACCAAATTTTTAGTAAACATACCTTTTTACCCATTACTTAGTTTTTTGAGTCACCAGCCATGGAGAGTTTAAATGATTTCATTTATTTTTTATAAATTTTATTTTATTTCACTATTTTCAGTGTAAAGTCCTTAGGAATACGTAATCATTAGAATCCAATTGCGAATCTCATACTTTTGAAGTCGTTTGAGTCTTATATATAAAATTCTCGTGTCACAATGTTCGTTCCCGTACTCCTCCGAAACGGCTTGACCGATTCTCATGAAATTTTGTGAGCATATTGACTAGGTCTGAGAATCGGCCAACATCTATTTTTCATACCCCTAAAGACCACGCAGACGAAGTCGCGGGCAATAGCTAGTATTATCTAAATGAAGCCGGGTCCAGTTAAAAGTAAGCCTGCTGTATTCCATGTCGTAACCATGGGATAAGGTTTCGCTTTCAATACCTAAGTCAAATTAGGAAACGAACTTTTCTTGTTTCGGTGGATGGGTGTGCTGGTTTGTGCCCCTAGTAAATAAAACTGCTGTCTGGTACCTTATAAGCGCCACGTATGCCCAAGATACTACTAAAATCCACGAACTCCTAATCAGCTAAGGAGTACCTACATATAATATGAAGACTCTTAGAAGCAGACACCTGAATAAGTTATTGTTATAAGTTAACAAACACACTCTTAATTTTTTGAGGATTTCCCTTGATTTCCATATCCCATCATCAGATCTTCGGAATAAAAAGCGAAGCACTTGTGTCTTGGGCTGTTTATGCACACGAACCTTTACTGTTGGTATAGATAGGCCTCTTCCAATGCAAGCCACCGAGCTTGATCCACGACTATTTTCACCATCCTACCTACCTTCCTCCTCGTCAGGTTCTATTGAAATTGGACAACCTTAATTCCTAAAATATACATAACCCTGAAGCCTAAACCGTAACTACTTGTTGATTGTGTGTAGATTGAGAGTATTACTAGCCCCGTATCGATCAAACGCCCATTGCTTTTATATATCAATTTTGTTACCATAACTACCAACCTACTAACATACCCTGGCTGTGCCGTGTGAAAATAATGTAATTATTTTACTTTGACCCATCAGCGAAGGGCAACAAGACACAATGGAATTTCTGTTGTTACGCGCACTCATAGATCCGCTTGCCGTGTACTTTACTTTATATTGTACGCATCTGAAAAACGGCGTATAATTGCCGATAAATTTTCCTTTAAATTTTGTCGATAAGAGTTATCATCATCATCATATCAGGTAGAGGACGTCCATTTCTGAACATAGGCCTCCCCCAGTGTTTTCAGATTGTCCGGTTGGAAGCGGTCTGCATCTAACGGCTACCTACATACAATATTTACCAGGTCGTCTGTCCCCTTTGTGGGGGGATATCCTACGCTCGCTTGCCGGTACGTGGCTTCTATTCTTTATGTAGACACATAGCACGTAGAACTGGCCGATGGGGCTGAAAGGTTCTATAATGGAGGCTACGTACCGGCATTTATAGAGGCGTATATTAAATAAGTCCATATAAAGTTGAGATACTGTTGCGGAGCGCCATTAAAACCGTGGGCCGTGACCTTAATTATTGTGAAACAAAAACCTGTATAGGGGTCTTTGGGTGCCGGTACACGCGCACGCGAAACGAGCGGTCTCATGATGACTTGCAACTAGAGGATTGTGACGGAGTGATTTGACAAAGTTATCGCGAAGAAATAGAAAAAATATGCAATATATATAATGATGCAATCAAATTAGGAAATTACCAAGAATTGGTGTGGGAATATAGGGGCTAAACGGTTATTCATAGGGACAGGGCCATTTTTAACCATGAAGTTTTATCATTTACTTAACTACAGTGTTTTCGATTGGTCATTTCTTTCTCAGGTTTTTACTGTATATTTCTTGACACTCCACAAAAATTGTAGTACCAAGATACTGCGAAAAAGTATTTAATGTCTCATAATTTAACTATATTCAAATTAAATTATTTATTTTGGTTGAATTAATGACAGTATCACATTTCATAATTCAACTAAGTTTAAGTGCTTACTCCTTAATATGGTTGTTGTGCCTTAATAGAAGATGATGACTTAAATGGTGTGATTTTTTTTCGTGACTACGTTGCTAAGTTATATTGTTATAATAGTTTAAGTTTAGTAACAATTAACTTATTGTATTATACATCTGATGTTAAATACTCTACTAAATAAAATAACAAATGTCACTTAAACATATTTTACGGTTAATAAAACGGGCAAATGGAAAACAATCACTTATAGTTACCTCATTCAGGAGATAAATAAATGCAATGGTTTATTTTTGTAGTAAGTACTTTATCATAAGGCAAATAATATTTATTTCCCTCTACGATTGTTTGTAACCCAGTCTACAGTCTACAGTAAGCACCAACTAAGCCACAACACAATGAGAGACAGTAAGCCCACTATTGTAACAATATTGTTGGATAAGGCGATTTGATTACTTTAAAAACTACATTAAAATACCAATAAGAAGGCAAAATAAAATTAAAACCCGATTGCATTTTGTGGTCAATAGCAAGCCCTCTCTTGCACTTGGACGGTTTTTGTGTAGATTTAAGTCAATTACACTGTTCCTTAAGTTAAGGACACCTTGTATTAGTATATAATTCAATCATCAGCGACATAGAAAAAGTGTCCGTCATAAAAATGTAAATTGAACCTGTTTAAGAAACGACAGAGTGCCATGATAGCTGAAGTGGTAAAGATCGGTTACCACCAAAGCGGAGATGAGACGAGAGGAGCTATGTTTTTATACAAATGAAAACCAAAGCGGAGTCCGCTCGTGTCATTTGTCATGTCACATCTGCTGTAGAAGCGATAACCGATGGGTTAGACGTATTCTTTAGTAAAGACCGCGACTTACCTGTGACAAGACGATAGATATAATCTACTCAAAGCTGCTGGCAGCAGTTGAAAAAGAATAGCCGAAGATCGGACTCAGTGGCGTACATTGGGAGAAACATATATCTCCAGCAATGGCATGGACTCATTATGGCGAGAATGCAATTAAACATATGTAAAATGCCACGTTTCATGTCCACCTGGCCGAATCGGAATCAAGAATAGGGGATTTTACACTAATTAATTCATTGTAGTAGGTAGGGAGCCTATTGTATCAACATTCCATTGTGACCAAACCAACTAAGTACTATACAACTTTGCTCCCATAAAGGTTCGTTGCCCTGTAAATTCCGACTGCAGTTACATCATCACGCACTTGCTTGTCCTTGGCTGCCTATTTTGCAATTTTATACTTAAACAGCAAATTAGCAAAGTTCATATTCGGTTGTAACTTTTAATGGTATTTAGATAGGAAATGCTGGCTATTAGCCAAACTATACGTGAACGAAGAAAATCACGATAAAATAAAATGAGTTGAAGATAAATGTGCGTTGATGTCTTAAACACTAGGTCTAGGTACTCGATTTAAAAAAAACAAAGCTTCCTAATTTTAATTTCAAAGTTTAAGATAATATAGTGTCATCAGAGTCCAAAACGGCGATTTTTTTTTACTGAAGACCTACTTGATTATAATAAAATTACAAGTTCAAGATCGTATGCAGACCGCATAAAACCAGCCAATCTGAAAGTCCATGGGGGATGCCTATGTTCAGCAGTGGACGTCTTATGGCTGAAATGATGATGATGATGAAAAGTAACGTTTCTAATGTTATTAATCTCATATTAATCAGGTAAAATTCCAATAAAATATCCAAAAAGTCCTTGTGTCACCTACAAACCCACGTTGTGTTATTTTCCTGATGTAGATACACACATACATTCGATACCACACAATAGAGACAAAGTACAAAAAAAAAACACAATACTTAGATACATTACATATGCCTTCCCATTTAGATTTATTTCCTTCCCTGTTATTGTTATGGTATGGCATCCTACAGGAAAACTTTAAATAACATCCGATTAATAATAAATTGTTAAATTTGTTTTCCATTGCTCATTATACTGTACTAGTGTTCTAAGGCTCATTCCTACTCCGGGTACCTAGGTACATACGTGATCATGATCCTAGGTGTGGCTAGTCTTGCGATTATTACGTTTTGATATAGTCGCCAAATGTAAACTAGCTCGTGGTTTCAAAGCCTACTACTAAGCCCAGAAAAATATTTAAAAAATGTACCTAGAAATGTCAAAACCTATAAAACATTTTGAGCATAACATTTGTTTCTAGTAGCTACGTACTTATACTTCAGTAGAAAAAATCTAAATCTTGAAAATACAAACAAAAAAGATGCAAGGTAATTCTCCGTCTTCCTTTGAACAGCTTCTTAGGCCAACTTGACAGCTACCAACTGAGCAAAGGGTTATATATATTTATAATCGAACTATTGCGCGTTTTTGTATTTTTTCCCAATTTTCGGTACCTAAAGACCTGTAACAGCCACGTTTCATTGTGTGCTGTTATGAACCGTATTTTATTGATTGATGATATTTGTACTTAGTGCCGATTCGCAAATTTTGGGGCACTTCTAATGGGCTAGTTTCCTAAAAAAATCTACTTAGTCCGTCAGTTGGATTAACAGAAAATATTAGTCACGTATTTTTTCTTTTCTCAATCAAACAAAAAATGATGAAGATACAGCCCGTTAAAGTTCCGCGTAACGTCACGCCTTGCGACACTTTTTAGCAAGGCGCGACGTCACGTGCTCACTTTGATGCGCTTTATCTTCGTCATTTTTTGTTTGATTGACAAAAGACAAAATACGGGTCCAGTATTTTTTGATAATCTAACTGACGGACTAAATAGAATAATCTTTTTTTGACCCAGGAAACTAGCCCATTTAGGGTCACTAATTAGCCACCTTAACCCTTAAATAGAAGAATCAGACCATTTTGGACCCTGGCTATACATTTAGTGTAAACTGAATGTGCTAGTTTCCTTACGTTTTCCTAAGTACCAAATTAAATGTACCTTCTTAGTGCCTTTTTGGATATAATAGCAATTAAAAAGTAAGTTAATGTACCTAATCTCAACTGTCAATTTTAACAAAAAATTCTGTGTATATTAAATCTATTTGTTTAATCGTGGCTACAAATATTATCAATATTCTGACTTAGTAAACAAAAAGTGACAAGTCACTGTAGATAATTCATAATGAGTAAGCACTACCTTCATGTGACATCATGACTAATATAAATGGCCCCATGTTGTTTTTAGATTGACGGAACTACCTAATGTTTAATGATAAAAAAACATGTTTTTTTTAAATTGAAATAGATACCTACATAGATCTATCTAATCATTGTTGAAGAAAGTCTCGTAAAATGTATGTATCTTTCCGTTCTAATACTACACTTTCGACTAACGAAAGCGTATTTTAAATTTCAAGGTCAGTTCAATTTAGTCATCATCCCAAACGGAAATTAAGTACCGGTTTTTCTAATTTATTTTTGTCTGAAGGGCTTTGCAGATAACGGTTATTTATTTACTACCATGTTGTTTGATGTTTCTGATCCAATATAAAGGTCTATTTTTTAATCTTAACGCAACCTGTTTTGTACCGTGTATTTTTTTAAAACTCACTCTATATCGAAAATAGCCTTATAGATACTTATCAAGTAGGTAGAACATCATATATATTTATGGTATATATTTGCTTCTGGCACTGTTAATTTACTAATTTCATGGCTGTTATATACAGACATAACATTATAACTAAATTGTACATCTTTCTGTAAAAATCATGTGTATTTTACTTGTATGGTGTGCAATAAAGAGTATCTATCTATCCATCTATCTATCTATCTATAACGAAGGACTTATCAAATAATATTTCGATTATTATCATAATACTTCCGCTAAACCTTCAGAAACTTGAATAGGTAGGTAGTAGTTGTTTGCCCACCACCATGAGTTGCGATTTTTCATTGATATTTTTCAAAACCTCTATTTTGGGTATTGAAATACATAACATTTATTTAATCATTGTCTTATCTAATCGCTCTCTGAACCCCTGAAAAACTTCAGTGAAATTAATCAAATAATAAGTAACTAACCTACTACATGTATCAGATATTCGATTCTTTTCATTGGTTCGGGCTTTCGGCACAGTTTATGTTTACGTAAACAAAACCTGCTTCGTGTTTATGTTTACCTTAAAAAAAAATTTTTTTTGAGGGCAATTGGTATGCTTGTTCCGAGTGGATGCGGGATCGCGGATTCGCGATGGCTAACGACGGCTCATCGAGGCGACTGTGTAAAAGGGGATAAAATCCTTAACCTGAGAGACTGACAACGAAGGAGGAGGTATTTCATAGATTTTGACATGTTCTTTTCTAATTTACCCCCTCGTATTTCCACTGGAGCCGACGTATTGGAGAAATAGCGACCGAACAATTTTTTTTTACTTTACTTTTCAACACATAAAGACGGCTATAATAAGAGGTGAAAATCAGTAGCTCTTCTCGCCCAAGAAATTTTGCGACATGTTTTTTTTTAAATATTACCAATAACCTTCGACTAACTTGAAATATAGTGTGCTCTGTTATGTACTGCATAGCGCGCGGAATTTTATGTTTCAACTTTCAACATGAAATGCCGCAACTCTCCGCGCTTGATTTGACACGAATTGTCCGGCGGGGAAATTAATATCCTATGAAGTCTGACATTGATTTGGCCGTTACGGTTGCATCTCTATCCAACACAAAACACAATGCTTTATTTGCAATTGTATGGCAAACATCTAAAAAACCTATTCCTCTGTTTAATCTGACAATCACAAAATGTTTACAACATAATTATATTTATAAAAGTCGAAAAAGATGTCAGACTTTACTGTTAGCGGGAACGCGTCTTTTGTTCTAAAGGGATACCTAAGTGTATTCTGTGGATTGGTAACCAACCAACAATATTAACAACTTCTGTGCTGGTAGACTGGTACCTGCTTTACGTGTATGTATAAACTACGATGTAGTATTAACATACCTCACGGGCCACGTAGCTAACAGAGCTAACAACCGTTGGGAGAAAAAGGTTCTCTAGTGGCGACCACGAACTGTATAGGCCTGCGCAAACGTGGGACTATTGTCCGCAGTGGATAAAAATCCCTGTATCGTGAAAAAATGTCCTAAACTGACTAAATGACTATAGTTCGCTGTGTGCGTTGCTGCGCTTAGTCACATACGTTCTGTTTTTTTCCGGAACTCCCCCGTACTTTTGTCCAGTCCGATCTCTTGGCGTTCTCGGTTATTCGGGGGACTTTTTGTACGCGGTACTTTTAATCCCTCGTGTGCGGTACTCGATACAATTGTAAGCGATCTATTTTGGCGGACAAAAAAGTACGCGGACACTTTTGTCCGCCTGCCCATCCTGCGTATTAAGACCTGCGCAGATGAGGTACTTTCCTCGTCTGCGCAGGTCTTAATACGCAGGATGGGCAGGCCTTCCACCCGGTAGACTGACGACCTTAGTCATGGTTGCGGGAAGCTGGCCGCTTACTGTGGCTTTCCAAAGGCTGATGACGATAATTGACGTACCTTCAGGTACTCTGGCTTGAGGTGTTCCCCGTGGTGCAGGTCCACCAGCTTGAGGTTCAGGTTGATGTTGAGCGCCCTGGCGGTAAGCAGCACCGCGCGGCAGGGCGAAGAGCCGGGCACGTAGTACAGGTCTGGCATTGTGCTGGAAACGATTTGACAGATTAGATAATTTATTGAGACTTCTGATCAAAAATACGCGACAGTTAAATTAGTTTTGGCAGTCCTCTCTTGATGTTAACCTGACACTGACTAAAGAATAATTCTGTCTAAAGAAAAACAAATGAAAAATAGTTGGAAACAACATTTTAGTTTGTTTCTTTTTTTTAAATGTTTCTTTTTTAATCTCATCAAGCAGATACAATAATTAACAGCCAAATACATTATTACAAGTGCATACCTAAGGCGAAAACACTTTTTCCCCTACTCATTACATTAAGGTTACATTTCTGTTAAGGCTAATGGTCAAGTGGCAGAAAATGCCTCATAGCATTAAGTCCAGTTAATACAGTTTAAATAGAATGTCTTACAAAAGGTCTTATAGAAAGTTAAAGATGAGCTTTTCATGTCCTTATTTTGCTAAATAGTAACCAGACATGGAACACAATTTCACCAAGACATTAAGTACCGATAACGCGTCAGTGTTAGCGAACCTTATTAGAATTTTAAAAAGGGTAGTTATAAGAAGGGTGGTTTTTTGTTATATTATTAAATATACTTAATATTAATATAATTTCAAATAAAAAGTGACGCTACATTAGAATAAACTAAATTATTTATTGCTTTATGAATTAGTTATTAGAATTTAGTTTTCGTTCGTAGTCTTTTTTCTTATTAGCGATATTTTTAAAACTTTTTTTTTAATTTAATATGTAGAAATGTTCGTACCTACTATCAGAAATGAGCTTACCTACTTACAAAAATATAAGTACCATTTATCCAAAAAGCATACTAAAATTAGGTTTTATAGACAATGTGCCTCTTAGGTTTTACACACGACGTGCACACCCAGATACGAGACCAAAAGATTAAAAAAGTAAATTTTCTTAATTGACCCGATGACCTGAATCGTGCGACCATTCCACCATTAAGTTTGTCAAATTATTCTGTGCTGAAAGAGCTAACTTCAAAACAGCGCACTAAATACTCAATAAAGTAGGTATCGACATGAAAAGTAAGCACAGTGTTGCTGAATTATGTCATTAGATCGAATTGTACGGAAGTAATCGATAGTCGAATCGAATTGATTTATAGCAAAGGTCACGTAAAAGCCTTCGCACCTTTGTACAGAGAACGCCAACAATTATAAGGCAATTTCTTTCATTCACCAAACAAAGGTTGGGATTGGGAACGATATTCAAACATGTTAAGGTTGTATCAAAGTCAAGGCTAATTGACGCATGGGCATGGCATGGCATAAGTCTATAGTCACTAGTTGTTTGTCATTTCTGAAGTTACAAGTCAGGGGTGGTAGTTAAAAGCTATTCCTACCTACTATTACTTACTACCTACATTTAGTATAATATTGATCTAAAAGTTTAGTCTAGAAGTTAGCTGGAAGGTTTTAGGGTTTGAAAATTAGTATTTCTACAGTTTAATATGCTGTTTTCAAATTTTTACCTTTCTACGTCTTACGACCGGGTTCCCTACGTAAAATCATATTGTGTTTTGGTGGTCATGCTAGAGGGGCAGGTTGAAATATATTTATACACAACTATGTATAAGAATACCAAAATGTTTATTATCAATAATTTTCAACTCTCAAAAGGGGAAATAGAGTGTGTGGAGCTCTTTAATATAAGTACTGATGTAATGTTATATTGATAAAATATCTAAATCTACTCGATTTATCGGTGAAATGTTACATTCGACAAAATAATTAGTCGGTTATGTATAGTGTAGTTGAAATAAACATCGGTAGGTTGGTTTTCGGTGAAATGTTACATCGGGGAATTAAAGCTTGGTACTAATGAGGCATCGATCAATGGAGCAATCGATCAATTGTTTTCGTTGAAATGAAAATCGATGATTTGAGTTTCGATTTTACGATTTAAGTACAGAGATTGTACAGTTAATGTGAGTAATGGTGGTGAGTAATGGGTCAGTGGGACCAAGGCCGAACCGATTAGTTAGTCTCGCAAAAAGCTATGTGAAAAACTGGCTAATGGCTGTTGGATTCCATTGACATAAGTATTTAATCTCAGGAAGTTTATGTACTTTTAATACTAACTTTCAAGTAGAAATCTTTGAAATCAATATACCTATTAGTGCTATAATGTAACTTAAGCTATAACTTAATTAAGAAGGCATAATTGTGTCTATTTTTGTAAATTCGGCTCTTGAAAGTATAAACGGTTCTGCTCGCCCCTAATTCATAAATATGACAAAGTACAGTTAAAAAAAATATTTAAAAAAGAAGAAAACATTTACCAGGGTACACCGCCTGCGCCGGTTGGTAAAAACAGGTCCCATATAATTTGTAAACATTTGTTTTTAGCAAAATGGGTTATCTGGTATATTTGATTTATGTAAAACTGTACTGTTTTTGTCATAAATATTATAAAGGGCGTAGTGGCGTACCTGGTGCTTCAAAAATATTACAAACAGTTTCGCCCCGTCCAAAGGATACGGGGCGAAAGGACACTTTAATTTTACGTTTACGTTTTCCATAGTTAAACAAAATAACAATTACTTATTTATTTATATTTTTTTAGACCTAATAACCTTTAAAGGTTACTACTATCTTTGCATAGTAAGTCTCATACATTGATTGGGTCATTTCGTAGGTTTTGGATTAGAATTTTTTTATAAAAAGCCATAAGTAGTGTGTAGTGTCATTCACTAACAAACGACAACAAACGGTTTACACTTTTAATCATTACCTCACTGACCTTGGCCAAGCGTATGGGATTGGATTTATTAGCAAATGACTTGGAAACATACGTCGTAGTGTTTGCACACAGAACTGCGTTTTGACCAGTGACGGTTTGACCGTGATATTGAGGCCAATTTTTTCACTTTCTAAATGTTACGAGTAAAGATAGGTATGAAAATAATACTAAGTTTAGGCGGCTAAACTTGAGTTTACATTAGAGCCTAGGCTAATGTTAAAATTATTTGCGACAATGACTTTATCTTTAATTTTAAAAAGAATTTGTCACTTTTGTGTTGCGACACTGAATCTTGCCGGGGCATCTCATAATACATCTAGACACAAGCCAATTTTAAAGAACTGTTTTTTATTCTTGTTCTGTTCTCTATTTTACCCGAACCGGGAATCGTTTAATATCTGCGCCTCTACACCAATAGGTAGTCAAGTTTAATAAAATTGTGTCGTTCATTATGTTATTATCACTGCCGATACGAATAATGTAAATAAAGAACCACATATTTTTGATAAACTATATCATAAATCATATCAAGGTGATCTTGATAACCTTTACAATGACAATAATATGTCAATCTCTGAACATAATAATATTGTTTTGTGTGATTTGTGGAATAATCAGCGTAGGATGTAGAGTTGAAAACGATTGCTCTGCTACTAGGTACTAGAATATAAAATATTCTGTTGTCGCAACGCAATGGGTAATTAGTCCTACGGGTCCTATCTTAGTAAGGTCAGGCTCTACTAGGCTAGCCAGCTAAGTGTTTTATTTCTATGTACCTCCATTTTTAATATCAAAAAGTTAGCGTTTATTTTCGAAAATCCGTCTCTATGTTTACGCAGACTGTCGGGCGTCTATCGCGGCTTGGCGTGCCAACAAACACAAAAACGCCGGCCGGCGTATCTGGAAAAACCCACTATTATGACAATTATATACGGATATCTTGTGTTGTGCACGCACTTAGACATGAGCAGATGGTATGGTAAATATTTTGGTAAATAATACTAAATATTATGTAATTTATATAAATTATACAGATACGTATGTAACGCCGATCTTTGGGCTTTTTTACAAAATTGTGTAAGTTACTTAAATTGTACAGTTTTCAAAGGAGTTCGATTTTCTCAACACTTGCCCAAAGGGCTGATCACTGATATGCAGTTATATTGAGACTAATGGGGCCCTCACAATATCATTTTTTTGAACATCTTACCCTACTGTCTTGTTCCCCCTAGGGTTCCGTTCGTGCAGACTTGACCAATTTCGTAGTGCGGAAAATCAGTTATTACAATTGGAGCGATTGCTAAAAGACATCGGTAACACTACGTTCGTAAGACGAAAGAGACCATTTTATAGAATGGCTACACATACAATGTTATTTGAATTTTTAGGTTTTAGAGCAAATATACCTATATCTTAAAATAAATCCCTAAAAATACAGAGGTAAGTCGAATCGATTCGAATCCAGCACGTGCTAAGATTCGAACTCACGAGTGATCCCGACTCCAACCACTGAACATCGCTATACTGCATTCCATCCTATTTAAATATTGAACAAGAGTTTCGATGCAATGATTACTCAAAAATTAGATCGCGACTTGAAATGGTTTGCGTGGGACAAACCATTTTAGTAAAGTTGGGTTGATGTCAATCTTTTTGGAAAGTGAACTAGAGCACTGGACAAACGACTTTCACTGCACTCCGCATTGTTGGTTACTTTCGGGTATGTAGATAGGTAAGTGTAGCACCTACTTCATATATTCAAGCAGAAACCTAATCAAAATCTAATAGCTTTGCGGGAGCTGGAGGCTTATTAATAACACTGTCAATCGAACAAGAAAATCAACTGGATAAGTTTCGATTAAAAGAAAAACATTCCGGGACTATTTCAATGAGTTTATTTACGTAAATAACTAAATACTTTAGTCCATCTGTCTGTTGAAAGAGATAATAAGAGATAAGAGAGTAATTGAGAGATAGGGTTTTGTGAATGTTTTACGAACATAATTATTATGTATACACCACCATAGTACACGTAGCACAGAATATATAATATGTAGGTAGACGGGTAAATTTATGTAATATCTACATATAATATGGAATTTGGTTGCTGTAATAAATATAATTATCTTCAAAGAACTAGATGTAATAAGTAAAACAAGTATTATGTTAGATAAAACAAATAGTAAAGATTATTTTTGTAACTAAAGTTATTATACTTAATTAGTTAAATAAGAAACATTTAGTTTTTCTTAAATAGATTTCTATCTTAGAAATTTAATATTTAAGTT
Source organism: Anania hortulata (assembly GCA_963576865.1). NCBI lineage: Eukaryota > Metazoa > Arthropoda > Insecta > Lepidoptera > Crambidae > Anania > Anania hortulata. The sequence continues at coordinate 2,040,099 of OY756399.1, read as the reverse complement.
TTAATTTGTAGGATAATTAACACACTGGTTATTTACTTAAAACAACTTAACTCACCTTAAAGAAGTTTGTTTTAAAAAGTTAGGATACAGCGAAGCGCACTGGTCACAGACCACAGAGTTACTGCCGCGCGGAGGTGGAGGGAACGCTTTTATACCGGCTTCAGTGACGCGGCTTGTAAACACTGGACAGATAATGTGTTCAGATCACCAGCCACACTTTTCCCTGTATTCCCATTTTAGATGTTCAGGAACAGTCAGCTCTATGAAACAATTTTTCCCTGACCACGCCTAGCTAGCGTACCTAAATTTGTATTAATCACTAATGGGGAAGTGGTCAAAAGAGATCATTAAATACAATTTTAAACTATAAACTTACCTAACTGGTAAATTTGTATTTTCCGTTTTTGGTTTCTATTCCGTTAAAGCATTGTTTTAACACGGAAAATAAGATTATCTTTCCCTTAACAACAAATCGTTACCAGACTATTGCCATTACAAACAAATAACATTATTAATATCATACATTATTTATTAATATAACAAATTGTCCTTAAAGCCTATTAACGTCAGTAGTTTAACAAAATTAAATATTTCTTCCTTCTAGCTCTTTATCGTATTCCCGGCACCCGATACAGAACCCTTCAATAACAAATTGTCGACCGGAATATCACGTGACACTATATTTAATATTACTATCACGTGATTTACCGGTCGGGTCGGTATGCTTCAGCATGATCTTTAGTTACCTAACTGAACGGACCTTTACAGTAAATATGTTTTTTGCTTGCTATGCTCGGTGTCTCTTCGCGAGATCGAATCAGGAATGAGGAGATTCGTAAACAAACAAAAGTCGCTGACATAGCCCAACGGATTAGCAAGCTGTAGTAGCACGGGGCACATATCACGTAGAACTGACAGCCGATGGGGCAGAAAGGTTCTGGAATGGAGGCCATGTACCGGCAAGCTCAGCGTAGCGAGCGCTCACAAGGTGGACAGACGACCTAGAGACGTATTTTTGAATCATGCTAATTCCAATCCGAATACGAAATCGCAAGATTCGCATGCGAATACCTAAAATCACTATTTTGAAAATTTATTCCGTGAATTCTGCAACGAGTGGTCCTACCTAGTGATGGGTTTTTATCCGGATAAATACTAAAAATGGATAAATACTCATAAATATCCATTCTTACTCGAGTATTTATCTAAAAAGGTGGATAAATACTCTTTGAACATTTTTATTTCTATTTAACGTAAATTTCGAAATTAGAATGTAGGTAATAAGTAATTTCAAGATAAAATATGTGTTTCTGCGTTTTTAAACTATAAATAATGAATAATAACCAAAAGAACAGCTATCAAATGCTTAACATGTTATTTCATTATTTTATGGTATTTGAATGCAACTAAATGTGTACATCATCATCATCATCATAACAGTCATCGGTCGTCCACTGCTCAACATGGCCTCCTCCAATTACTTCTATCATTGGGGGGAATTGCCAATACTCACCACGCTTGTCAGGCGGGTTGGTGATCGCAGTTTTTTTATAGGATTTCACACGCAGATGCTGCTGCCCGTCTCGTGATACAGGTGCTCGTGTTCGGTGCCGTGTAGGGACCCAAGGTGCATTTTGTAAGCAGGCTGGTGAGACGGGTGAACGAGTGGAAGCAGTCGCTTGAGAGCGGTGGTCTGAAACTCAATGTGGCGAAGACCGAGTACCTGGCCTGTAACTCTACAGATCCAACGTCCGCCTGCATAGGCGGAGACAAAGTCGATCGTACTGATCAGTTTAAATACCTTAGATCTGTACTTCATGCTTTGGGAGACATCGATTGCGACATCAAAGCACGCATTACTGCTGCGTGGGCCAAATGGCGAGAGATGACTGGTGTCATTTGTGACCCCATAATGCTGGTTAAGCAGAAAGGACAGATCTATAAGTCCATCATTGGGCCTGTCCTTTCATATGGCAGCGAAGCGTGGCCGCTACTTGAGCGACACAAGCAGGAGCTGCGTGTCTTGGAGATGAATATGCTGCGGTGGATGTGCGGAGTCACGCGTAAGGACCGCGTGAGGAACTCGCGCATCTTCGGTAGCCTTCGTATCCGTGATATTGCAGACAAAATGCAGGAGAGTCGCCTACGCTGATACGGCCATGTTTTGTGGAAACCGGCAAGCTATGTTGGGAACAAATGTCTGGCCATGCCGCCACCGCCAGATCCTGGCGAAAGAGGTAGACCCAAGAAATGCTGGCTAGACGTCGTGAGGGCTGACATGCGTGCCAATGATCTCACGACTAGAGACGCTCAAGACCATGCTAACTGAAGGAGTAAATCAAGGAAAGCGGACCCTGGGCTCCAAAGCAACGGCTTTGGACGCAACCGGGATTGTCCGTACAGATGAAGAAGAAGAAGAATTGCACTGGTCAGCCACAGGTGGCAGCACTAGGCTAAATAAATAAAAAATGTTCTCTTTATTTAATTCACCTTCCATAATTTGATTTGAAAATTTTATTAAATATGAGCGAGTCCACCAGCGAAGAAGATAATAATTTAACACTGCAGAGTTAGTACAAGTGGTACATAGTGCCGAATTGAGTTTTCTACCGAAAAAATCGCGTGAAAAGCACTTAAAAGCGTACAATTTGTTGAATGCATGGAGACATTCTAAAGGTGCGAAAACGTTTTCGGAGATTATAATGCTAACATAGGTACTTTATTAAACTATCAGAAACAAGAAAATCAATCAAATGAATAAGCACAAATTAAAAACTAAGCAATTTTTTTGCACCTAGCCTTTATTCGCTGTGGTGAGGTGAAAAATTGTTTCACTCGGCAGCAAATTTATTTGCATCTCGTACCTTTAAAACCCTTGCTACGCTCAGGATTCTGTATTTGAACAACAATCCTAGATTCATTTCAGATTTCCTTGCTCAAGTTTTGATACAAGTAGGTACTCGCACCAAAAACCAACTTTGCATCCTCGCATTATCAAATAACTATTTCTAACTCTCGCAGATCTGTGCGCAACGTGTGCAAGAGCAAGAAAGGCTAATTATTTCAAGGACGGGACTGAGTTCCACTACATATTATATTATTATTATTACAATTATTGTGACTTGATACACTGCAACCTTGCTAAAACTACAATATATATTTTTAATAACATTGTATTCGGACATGTAATACTAACCATTCGTTAAATGTAGAACAGAAAAACAAAAGTTGTGTGTGGATACAGCTGAAAAGATTTTTATCCGTGATTTTGAGTAAATATCAGATAAAAATGGATAAAAACGAGTATTTATCCATTTTGGATAAATATCCGAGTATTTACTATTTGAGTATTTATCCACTGCCCATCACTAGTCCTACCCACTTGTTTTTCGATTTCTACTAGTCAAGAAGAAGAATGAACGGAAGAATGACATTGAAAAGTAATCATACAGTTGACAGAGATTTGACAAAATAACTTTTTATTTATGTTCGTTAATGAGTTTTTGCTTTATTTGTTTATATTTTCTGCGTGAAACAAAAATAGTTACAAGATATCAATTTAATAGCAACACCTATTTCGAGTGATTCAAAAATGCGTACAATCGGAAGAAATAGACACCATTTTCATACAAATCAAAATCAAATCAGTTTATTTGCTTGATAATAAAATAAAATAAGCATTCATGTCAATTTGAAATATCACATACATAACATTAAACAATTCATATTTTTTTTAATACAAAATCACATTCGTGTCAATCACTGTTACTAGAAATACCTAGATGTCACAAAACATAAAGTAAAATAACACGATTTTTTTGTTGAATGATTAAAAGTATTCTTTCACAGAGTAAAAACTCGCTTGTATCAGCCACGATTTAAGGTTGTTTTACTAATATTCATTTTTATACCCATACAGTAGGCGTTTTTACTGTACAGACTAGTTGTTTTGACAGGAACATTTAATTTACGTGGATATCTAGTATTGAATTTACATTTACTCATTTTTGTCTTGAACAAATGAAAATTTGTTTTTACAAACACATAAATCTCGTAGAAGTATATACAGACAGTTAACAAATTTAGTTGTTTAAAAAGGGGTCTGCATGATGTTAGATTGTCAACGTTGTAGATTGCCCTAATACATTGCTTTTGAGATTTGAAAACTTGATTTATATGGCTTGAATTGCCCCAAAGTATAACAGCATATCTCAGTAGAGAACGTACATAGCCATGATATGCCTGAAGGGCCACTTTTTTGTCACTTAGTCAACCGCCAGAGAGCATATGCAAAGGAATTTATTTTACCACACATTGATTCGATATGCAATTTCCTTAATAGCTTTGCGGGAGCTGGAGGCATATTAATAACACTGTCAATCGAACAAGAAAATCAACTGGATAAGTTTTGATTAAAAGAAAAACATTCCGCGACTATTTCAATGAGTTTATTTACGTAAATAACTAAATACTTTAGTCCATCTGTCTGTTGAAAGAGTGTAATTGAGAGATAGGGTTTTGTGAATGTTTTACGAACATAATTATTATTTATACACCACCATTGTACACGTAGCACAGAATACATAATATGTAGGTAGACGGGTAAATTTATGTAATATCTACATATAATATGGAATTTGGTTGCTGTAATAAATATAATTATCTTCAAAGAACTAGATGTAATAAGTAAAACAAGTATTATGTTAGATAAAATAATAGTGAAGATTATTTTTGTAACTAAAGTTATACTTAATTAGTTAAATAAGAAACATTTAGTTTTTCTTAAATAGATTGCTATCTTAGAAATTTAATATTTCAAGTTTTAATTTGTAGGATAATTAACACACTGGTTATTTACTTAAAACAACTTAACTCACCTTAAAGAAGTTTGTTTTAAAAAGTTAGGATACAGCGAAGCGCACTGGTCACAGACCACAGAGTTACTGCCGCGCGGAGGTGGAGGGAACGCTTTTATACCGGCTTTAGTGACGCGGCTTGTAAACACTCGACAGATGATGTGTTCAGATAACCAGCCACACTTTTCCCTGTATTCCCATTTTAGATGTTCAGGAACAGTCAACTCTTTGAAACAATTTTTCCCTAACCACGCCTAGCTAGCGTACCTAAATTTGTATTAATCACTAATGGGGAAGAGGTCAAAAGAGATCATTAAATACAATTTTAAACTTTAAACTTACCTAACTGGTAAATTTGTATTTTCCGTTTTTGGTTTCTATTCCGTTAAAGCATTGTTTTAACACGGAAAATAAGATTATCTTTCCCTTAACAACAAATCGTTACCAGACTATCGCCATTACAAACAAATAACATTATTAATATCATACATTATTTATTAATATAACAAATTGTCCTTAAAGCCTATTAACGTAAGTAGTTTAACAAAATTAAATATTTCTTCCTCCTAGCTCTTTATCGTATTCCTGGCACCCGATTCAGAACACTTTAATAACAAATGGTCGACCGGAATATCACGTGACACTATATTTAATATTACTATCACGTGATTTACCGGTCGGGTTGGGGTATGCTTCAGCATGATCTTTAGTTACCTAACTGAACGGACCTTTACAGTAAATATGTTTTTTGCTTGCTATGGAAAGGGCTATGCTCGGTGTCTCTTCGCGAGATCTAATTAGGAATGAGGAGATTCATAACAAACAAAAGTCGCTGACATAGCCCAACGGATAAGCAAGCTGTAGTAGCACGGGGCACATATCACGTAGAACTGACAGCCGATGGGGCAGAAAGGTTCTGGAATCATGGAGGCCATGTACCGGCAAACGCAGTGTAGCGAGCGCCCACAAGGTGGACAGACGACCTAAAGACGTATTTTTGAATCATGCGAATTCCAATCCTAAAATCACTATTTTTGAAAATTTATTCCGTGAATTCTGCAACGAGTGGTCCTACCCACTTGTTTTTCGATTTCTACTAGTCAAGTACGGAAGAATGACATTGACAAGTAATCATACAGTTGACAGAGATTTGACATAATAACTTTTTATTTATATTCGTTAATGAGTTTTTGCTTTATTTGTTTATATTTTCTGCGTGAAACAAAAATAGTTACAAGATATCAATTTAATAGCAACACCTATTTCGAGTGATTAAAAAATGCATACAATCGGAAGAAATAGACACCATTTTCATACAAATCAAAATCAAATCAGTTTATTTGCTTGATAATAAAATAAAATAAGCATTCATGTCAATTTGAAATATCACATACATAACATTAAACAATTCATATTTTTTTTAATACAAAATCACATTCGTGTCAATCACTGTTACTAGAAATACCTAGATGTCACAAAACATAAAGTAAAATAACACGATTTTTTTGTTGAATGATTAAAAGTATTCTTTCACAGAGTAAAAACTCGCTTGTATCAGCCACGATTTAAGGTTGTTTTACTAATATTCATTTTTATACCCATACAGTAGGCGTTTTTACTGTACAGACTAGTTGTTTTGACAGGAACATTTAATTTACGTGGATATCTAGTATTGAATTTACATTTACTCATTTTTGTCTTGAACAAATGAAAATTTGTTTTTACAAACACATAAATCTCGTAGAAGTATATACAGACAGTTAACAAATTCAGTTGTTTAAAAAGGGGTCTGCATGATGTTAGATTGTCAACGTTGTAGATTGCCCTAATACATTGCTTTTGAGGTTTGAAAACTTGATTTATATGGCTTGAATTGCCCCAAAGTATAACAGCATATCTCAGTAGAGAACATACATAGCCATGATATGCCTGAAGGACCACTTTTTGTCACTTAGTCAACCGCCAGAGAGCATATGCAAATGAATTTATTTTACCACACATTGATTCGATATGCAATTTCCTTAATAGCTTTGCGGGAGCTGGAGGCATATTAATAACACTGTCAATCGAACAAGAAAATCAACTGGATAAGTTTTGATTAAAAGAAAAACATTCCGCGACTATTTCAATGAGTTTATTTACGTAAATAACTAAATACTTTAGTCCATCTGTCTGTTGAAAGAGTGTAATTGAGAGATAGGGTTTTGTGAATGTTTTACGAACATAATTATTATTTATACACCACCATTGTACACGTAGCACAGAATACATAATATGTAGGTAGACGGGTAAATTTATGTAATATCTACATATAATATGGAATTTGGTTGCTGTAATAAATATAATTATCTTCAAAGAACTAGATGTAATAAGTAAAACAAGTATTATGTTAGATAAAATAATAGTGAAGATTATTTTTGTAACTAAAGTTATACTTAATTAGTTAAATAAGAAACATTTAGTTTTTCTTAAATAGATTGCTATCTTAGAAATTTAATATTTCAAGTTTTAATTTGTAGGATAATTAACACACTGGTTATTTACTTAAAACAACTTAACTCACCTTAAAGAAGTTTGTTTTAAAAAGTTAGGATACAGCGAAGCGCACTGGTCACAGACCACAGAGTTACTGCCGCGCGGAGGTGGAGGGAACGCTTTTATACCGGCTTTAGTGACGCGGCTTGTAAACACTCGACAGATGATGTGTTCAGATAACCAGCCACACTTTTCCCTGTATTCCCATTTTAGATGTTCAGGAACAGTCAACTCTTTGAAACAATTTTTCCCTAACCACGCCTAGCTAGCGTACCTAAATTTGTATTAATCACTAATGGGGAAGAGGTCAAAAGAGATCATTAAATACAATTTTAAACTTTAAACTTACCTAACTGGTAAATTTGTATTTTCCGTTTTTGGTTTCTATTCCGTTAAAGCATTGTTTTAACACGGAAAATAAGTTTATCTTTCCCTTAACAACAAATCGTTACCAGACTATTGCCATTACAAACAAATAACATTATTAATATCATACATTATTTATTAATATAACAAATTGTCCTTAAAGCCTATTAACGTAAGTAGTTTAACAAAATTAAATATTTCTTCCTCCTAGCTCTTTATCGTATTCCTGGCACCCGATTCAGAACACTTTAATAACAAATGGTCGACCGGAATATCACGTGACACTATATTTAATATTACTATCACGTGATTTACCGGTCGGGTTGGGGTATGCTTCAGCATGATCTTTAGTTACCTAACTGAACGGACCTTTACAGTAAATATGTTTTTTGCTTGCTATGGAAAGGGCTATGCTCGGTGTCTCTTCGCGAGATCTAATTAGGAATGAGGAGATTCATAACAAACAAAAGTCGCTGACATAGCCCAACGGATAAGCAAGCTGTAGTAGCACGGGGCACATATCACGTAGAACTGACAGCCGATGGGGCAGAAAGGTTCTGGAATCATGGAGGCCATGTACCGGCAAACGCAGTGTAGCGAGCGCCCACAAGGTGGACAGACGACCTAAAGACGTATTTTTGAATCATGCGAATTCCAATCCTAAAATCACTATTTTTGAAAATTTATTCCGTGAATTCTGCAACGAGTGGTCCTACCCACTTGTTTTTCGATTTCTACTAGTCAAGTACGGAAGAATGACATTGACAAGTAATCATACAGTTGACAGAGATTTGACATAATAACTTTTTATTTATGTTCGTTAATGAGTTTTTGCTTTATTTGTTTATATATTTTCTGCGAGAAACAAAAATAGTTACAAGATATCAATTTAATAGCAACACCTATTTCGAGTGATTCAAAAATGCGTACAATCGGAAGCAATAGAAACCATTTTCATACAAATCAAAATTAAATCAGTTTATTTGCTTGTTAATAAAATAAAATAAGCATTCATGTTAGTTTTAAAATATCCACTTACCATTAAACAATTTTTTTTTTTTAATACAAAATCACATTCGTGTCAATCACTGTTACTAGAAATACCTAGATGTCACAAAACATAAAGTAAAATAACACGATTTTTTTGTTGAATGATTAAAAGTATTCTTTCACAGAGTAAAAACTCGCTTGTATCAGCCACGATTTAAGGTTGTTTTACTAATATTCATTTTTATACCCATACAGTAGGCGTTTTTACTGTACAGACTAGTTGTTTTGACAGGAACATTTAATTTACGTGGATATCTAGTATTGAATTTACATTTACTCATTTTTGTCTTGAACAAATGAAAATTTGTTTTTACAAACACATAAATCTCGTAGAAGTATATACAGACAGTTAACAAATTTAGTTGTTTAAAAAGGGGTCTGCATGATGTTAGATTGTCAACGTTGTAGATTGCCCTAATACATTGTTTTTGATATTTGAAAAGTTGATTTATATGGCTTGAATTGCCCCAAAGTATAACAGCATATCTCAGTAGAGAACGTACATATAGCCATGATATGCCTGAAGGGCCACTTTTTTGTCACTTAGTCAACCGCCAGAGAGCATATGCAAAGGAATTTATTTTACCACACATTGATTCGATATGCAATTTCCATGAGAAGCGATTTCGCGAAGAAGAATTTACTTGGCTACTCTTTAATTTCTTGATTTTTAAAGAGTATATTTAATGATAATTTATTTGCATTTTTGTTTATGAATTGAATGTATGTGGACTTATTTAAATTTACGTTTAAATAATTATTTTTATATAAGCCAATTTATTACCTTACGCGTCCCAGCGTCATTGCATGGTATTATCACAGATACATCGTCAGCAAAAAGAGTGCACCGAAAGTCTATTGCATCTGAGAGATCATTTATGTACAGTAGAAACAGCAATGGTTCCAATATACTGCCTTGTGGTACTCCAAATTTGTTTTCCTTGATGTCTAATCTATAGTTTTTCTTTTTCTTTTTTCTTTTCCCTTTTAAATTTCGACAGACTGCTTTCTACCATTTAGGTAACTGTCAAGCCACTGGTTTGCTAGACCTCGTATCTCATACAAACTACTATTAATTATATTTTTGAAGAAGAATATCGTGTGACACAAAATCAAAAGCCCGGCTCATGTCAAAGAACACGGTCGTTACAGGTATACGCTTATCCATATGGGACATAACATTATCAACCAATGAAAACGAATGCACGAATTGTTTTCGTGTTTGAATTCGAGATTCATTTCTAATGCTTCAAAAATACGTCTTGTAAAGATCGCAGGAAGCCGCAGGATGCAGGCCGCTTTCAACTGGCCAATCTAGAAGTCACTAGGGGAGGCCTATGGTCAGCAGTGGACTTCCTATGGCTGAAATGATGATAAATGATGAAATATGTTTTCGGACACTAGACGGTCTTTCTTACCCTAGGGCTTCTTCCCTCTAGCGTTCCGTCCCTGTGTGGACGTACTTAGCCCTTACTTATGCTAGTAACGGTAAGAAGACTGCCATTACATCTGTAGCTATCACCATCAAGCTTTCGTAATAAATAGAATGAATAAACGAATGTAATAGAATTAAAAAAAAAGTTGGTCCCGCTTGATACAAGTCGTGAAGCCTAGTCAGAGGTCTTAGGGTGGCCTTATAATATGTGACAGTAAGGTTTGGTCACTGGCCTTACAACACCCCTCGACCAATCCGCACTATGAGCCCGCCGCCCGCGTAGTGGAGTATGGCCCAAACCACCTCATAGTTGAGCTGAGACCTGGAGACGTATTTTTGAATCAAGCGAATTCCAATCCGAATACGAAATCGCAAGATTCGCATGCGAATTCCTAAAATCACTATTTTTGAAAAGTCATTCCGTGTATTCTGCAACGAGTGGTCCTACTACCCACTCGTTTTTCGTTTTCTACTAGTAGAAAGTACAGAAGAATGACATTGACAAGTAAACATATGTTGGACAGAAATTTGGCAGAATAACTTTTTTATTTTCGTTCCGTTTTAGGCAATTCACTACCGGTTTTTTAAAATCAATGAGGTTTGCATTCCGTTTCATAATATTTTCTGCGTAAAACGAAAATGGATACGAGTGATTCAAAAATGCGTAAAATCATGAGCAATAGAATCAATACACGAATTGTTTTCGTGTTCGAATTCGAGATTCATTTCTAATGCTTCAAAAATACGTCTCCTGTGCCCTGCAGTGACACGTATATAGGCATACTTTGCTGCTACATAAATAGCTACATAAAAATATACATACATCATCATAGCAAACCATAGATGTAGCAAACACAAGGTATTACACTCTTATTACTGTAAGCAACGTGTTGCAGCAGCAAGAAGGTCCCCGTCTCAATATGAGTCACTCACGCCGCGACGTTGAATTTAAGCTACACTGCAGCACTTGCAATACAGATAGCTTAGGAGAATTACATTAATGCCAATGAGTGATAATGTTCAGGTTTCCACATAGTATAAATGGGTACAAAGATTCCGGAAAATCCAGAGATATTATATAGGTACCTATTAGCTTATATTTTAACTCATGATTCACTTGATTGGAACTCATAACCACCTCCACATCTGAATTTTAATTCAACCGTTCCTAACTGAAGGTTGTCTGGAAAAGATCGCTTCCAGTGACAAGACCGCCTAAATTGTGCTATTCTGAATGTAAAAAACATTATTTGTATTTTTTTGTGTGGTGCAAAATATAGAGTATGTATATCTGTCGAAGGGAAATGAGGATATCAAGGGATTTCATGAAATCCCTAGAGATATGACGAAATCCAAGTAGATGTTGAATATTCTTGTTTATCACGTCTTCTTACTAAAATTATCTAGTGATATGATAAAATACCAATTTATTGTCAGTGATATGTCGTTTCACTAGTTATACTAAATCTGGTAAAATGTCAGAAAAGCGGATACTGCCGAATAAAAAGCGAGCCATGCATTTCTCTCGCTCGCTCTAATACCCACTAGTGCACTAGGGGCATTAGTAGGACGTAGTGACTGAAGAAGAAGCTGTACCTAGCACCAGTAGAGAAACACATTTATAGCAGAAAAAAGAGTTTGTTTGTAAAGAAGACTTTGATCGGGAGATTCAAAAAATTTCGGGAGCAAAAAGAGAGAGAGATAAACCGTTGTGGACTGCAGAAAGGATTGAAAATGTAATTAGGTGCTGATCTGCCTGTCAAATATAACAACTTTTCCAGTGTGGCCGGTAGACCGACATTAATTTTTGAGATAAAAAAAAAGGGCTTCCTCGTTGAAAATTGGACAGGGTTTTACACCGTGTAAGTATACCACATACATAACGTGTGTCAGAAACATTAAGCACAAAAGTTTCACTTTAAAAAAATCTGTGATTAAGTCTCAAACAAAACTTTGAGCTTCTTACAAAACAACATTGATATCGCCAGTCAGTTGTCCAATTATTAGTGTTATTAAATCAATTAGACGACCTTCCCTATTACAATCCACAAACTGCTATTTGTTACTTACTAACATAGTTTTAAGTTAACCTACTAACAGTACCTACCTAACATGCTCTAAGGTCAAATTATGCAACATGGGGTTAATTGCATAGTTATTTTATTAAGAATAAGAATAACAATCTTTAATTGCAAAGAAACTGGTAATTTAAGATCTTAGATGGCATACAATAAGGACATTCATGTTTAGATAATTAATTAATTAAATAAATTAAATAGCTAGCTTTTTTTTAAATCGGTGGAAAGTTTGTTACAGCTTCAGTGCCGTAACTAGGGAGGTGCTAACCGTACCCTTGAGGGGCGCTGAAATGACTACGAGTAAACCAGACCTTGTTTTGGGTCATGCATGGGCACACACAGTTATAATAAATATTAGACAACGTCACATACATTGCTCTGATCCTATGATAAGTAGCTTAAGCACTTGTGTTACAGAAATCAGAAACAACGACGGTACCACAACACCCAGACCCGAGACAATATAGAAAAGTCTTTTTTTTCTACATTGACCGACCGGGAATCTAACCCGGGACCTCAGAGATAGCGACACCAAGTCCAGTATGCTCGCCTTTCGGCTTAAGCTCATCGTTAAGTCGTTATAAGCTCGCAACACAGAAAATGCTAGTTACCGTACTGTATGGCTCCACCTTCCCGGCCTCCAGACATTGTCCTTCCCGTGGTCAATGGCTGGCAGTGTCAGGTGTCGCGAGGACGACCGGTCGCCGGCGGCCGCCCGTGACGTGGGAGGACACAGGAACACCTGATGAACGGGTCAGGAACCTGCCCCGAACCGTGAACTACAAACGCGCAACGTTTAAGCGTAAAATTCTAAAGGCATAATATGGTATAGAAACATTGCAGCTTTGCCTGTCAGTCAGTGAGTGATTTATTTATTTATTTAAACTTTTAGTACAATTGGCGGACTTAATGCTATACAACATTCTCTACCAGTCAACCTTGAGGTAATGCAGATAATGTAGTCAGTGGCGGAGAGGAATCTCAGCGCTTCCTTAATTGGTTCTCATTGGAAAATTAAGATTTGCTATAATTGCTTGATATAAGGGCACATAAAAAAACCGAACTTTCTAGACTGTGGGGTATGTAGGATTACCAAGGATGTGTTAGTTTTACATGTTATGCTAAATTAAAATTACAATAATTTATTGGTAATAAAACGTTTTTTAAAACAAGCTTCTATTTAAATGCGTTGAAAAAAATTAAAGAGTTTAACTCGCATTCGTAATCTCGGCGAGTCCTTTCGTTTAATACCCTTAATATAGATAGTATTAGGAAAGCAGACAATATTTAGCCATCTTCAGAAGTCCGCCATATTGGATTTGTTTGAGTGACGTCACTTGCAAGTCCTTTCATTTGATACCCATATCGTAGGAGTGCAATTAAAAATAATTAGGTATTTCGCCATGTTGGGTGTTGCGCCATGTTAAATTTAGAATGACGTCACACAGCTTACCATGCATTGTCATCCAAACTAAACATGTATACAAAAATTTCAGCTCAATTGGTTTAAGATATCTGCTTTAAAATTGAGTTGCAAGATGCCACCCGAACAAACTGTTACATACATACATTGCAAACTAAATAAAAACTATTACTTAATAAATTATATAGCCGATTTTTCAATAGCCGTAACAGTTATCAGTTATCGTAGGTATAGAAAATGTGTCAAAAGAAAACGGTGATTAAAAATTGGATAAATAATTAACAATTTAGGTACTCCTTGGCTTTGTAAAGAGCATTTTGACACCGTGGTGCGCGCGCACGCGCAGTATGGAGTAACGTGTCTGTCCGTTCTGCTATTTGATTGTTTTCTTTGTTATCTTTCACCTGTTATATGCACAGAGTACCTACACTTGTATGTTTTAAGTTGCACTCTCTTTTTAAGTAAACTCGTTTTATTCTTTTTGATGAATAGTATCTGTCGTAGTTGAGTATGGGTAACACTAACTGTTAAATACTTTTTACCCGACTAGGTACTTAAAAAGTCAAAGCAGGGTTCGGAACGTTCTGATATTGTACTTTAAATACATGTACCTAAGTAGTTATTTCGTCACAATTCCTATTCTAATCATCATTTTTGCATTATCCTTGGTATACCTTGGTCGGTATGTCTTGTGGATAGAAGTCAAAGTGTCTTAAATGGTGCATGAGTAACATAGAAGTGTGTATGAATACGTTCTTAGTAAACCGCCAACCAGTTAACATAATTTGTATGGAGTTGTTTTTTTAATGAGATTTCGATGCTAAATATTGCTAAAGTTGTAGTATTGAAGCAGAGACTCACCCTTTTTTACTTATTATTTGCGATTGCGACACAGGGCCATGATTTCCATGAGTCATTTTGGGCTAATTTCTCAAGAGGCCGGCAGGCTAATGATAAGATAAAATTAAAGAAGGGTTTGAGTACTCGGAACTCAAAACCTAGATCACGGACCATCCGTTACATAAATAAGTCACCAACATAATAAAAACAGTCATCATGAATGACCGTACGATTTTTAAACTACATAGTCTTTCGTTGGGTTTTCCCACAATCTCAAATAGTAAAAACCAACCAAACTGTGATGAATGACGAATGATGATGATGATGATAAATGAAAACGATGATTTATTTATTTAAACTTTATTGCACAAAATATAATCGTACAAAAGGTGGACTTTTTGCCACGTGGCATTCTCTTTTCACACTCTTGAAAATATATTTTTATTATATTGAATCTTATTGGCCAGCAACCGGCATTCTTTGATGGAGCAATACGCTTAAAGTAATAATAAACATCACAAGCCATTAATCATATTTATAGTGTCTAGTGGTTTTAGCGTGTTAGTAGGTAGGTACTTGGTCTTCGTAGCTAGCTTACCTAAAATTACATCGTGCGTGGGTACCTGCCAAACGCTTCCGTTCGGCGAAAAACCCTAATTTCCAATGATTCAATGAAGCTTCATAGTGATTTCGAACAAATAATTAGATAAGATTTTTTTTTCTTTGTGTAATTTTAGTTTAATTAACATAACTATTAAGTAAGTACCTACCTGAAATGTTTGCTACTCAAGTGTACATAAGAGACACATTGCTATATTGATTCTACTAGGCGATTATTTTCAGGAGACTGATAATTCTACTTGTATTTGATGTAATATTTTAGTATTTTTATGAATATCTGCTGTGTTTCTTGTGGTATATTTTATTTAAAACCTCTTGATAAGTTGTGATGACCATTAATCGCAGGTAGGTACTTTGATTTGATTTGATGATCTTTTGATCGTAACGAGAACGTCACGAGGTTTTTAAAAACGGGGCAAGTCGGACAAGCATGAACCTTTTATTAACACGCCTTTATTAGTAGCTTTACTTGTAACATTTTTAGGTGTGCTTTATTGCCTTTTTCTTGTGATGCGGAAATACGAGATGACCGCATTTTATTATTTCATACAAGTTTTTCCATATACACAATGTATTTTTTTAATTTAGATACTTATAATCTAAATATGCCTGCCTGTACACTTACTTTAAAAACTTTTTGAACTAAGTAACTAATTCTTTACTAGCAGCGGTTATGGTAGGAAGTTGAAAAAATAAGGGATGAAATCAGTGTCCAGCAGTTAACTTTTGTTTGCACTCTTACAAGTCGTATGTTGAGGATGTATCACTATGATGAAATAAGTTTTTTTTTAATCAACTGACACCAATAAATTATTAGCTAAAAATACGTGTAATATTAACACTTACTTAAATAATCTATTACTTTTGGAGTCGGTGCCAGCCAATGACAACATCTATCAAAATCATTAATCCAACGTTCGTAACGGCGCGTGTACAATCACAACGTTTTTGATTAAAAAGAATAATACAATGGATTAGGTATTAAATACAATTGTCTTGCCATTGGACGATCCTTCCAACACCTTCCACCAGCCCGCTAGCCAGACCCCGCCTCCTTCTTGTTCCGAAACTGGTCATAATCGATATTAGTGTTTTAAAACTTGGTTCGAGTTTTTATTCGCCTACAACACTCGAGTTTCTGTAAGCTAAAATTGATGTATGCTCAATCCGGAACAAGAAGCGAAGAGTCGACAGTCAAGCGGCGGTCAGCAGGTCAGGTCAATTTGTCAGACCAAAGCATAAAAATATGTGGTATACATACTTCTAGGGCATCTCCAATCTCTATACGATAGATACCACTGATCAAGTAAAACTACGTTATATACCTACCCAAAAGGCTGGCCCATGCAAATGACAACTGGTGTGCTCGATATCGCGGTTAACGCCATAGAAGTCATGACAAGAGAGGTAGGTATCGAGAACAATTAATTTTAACGTATACTGTTGACTGCCCAACATGATCACTGATGGTAAAACTATCATGATGTTGTAGGGTAGGTTGTAGGTGTTTAAGCTGCCTATTTTGTCATACTAATTTAGTTTCATGATACGCTCGCATCGGCCTATTTTGTCATTGAGTATAGATACTCAAAGTATTTTATTTATTTATTGAATATGATACACTATCAACATAATTATCATTTTAAGTACTTAAACAATTTGTAAAGAAAGAACAAGTTTAAAAGATAGGTATGCCTCTGCAAGACTGCAGGTGCATACAACACTTTTACGTAACTAATGTCGACTAAGAAAAAAAACTAATGATTAACTTTTAAACAATACAAATTAATTATTTTGTGGAATACAGCGCCAAAATGGCCCTATTAATTTATTTTGATAGCAGCCAGGCCAGGTATTACATGTCAGTATGTCTGTAACGAATAAACCGTCACGTCTTTGCTATTTTTATTTAAAAAAATAACTGTTACAGCTGTTGAATGAAATGTCAAAATCAATGGTTGTTCGAATTGGAGACAACTTTCTTCTTTTGCTGAAATAAACATCTGTGATGATAGAATAATGTGAAATTTTAACAAAAAAAATAATTTAGTATTATTGCTATACGTTTATTGCTAAACAATGGGCGACAGTAGCGATTCTGAAGAATTTTACGACGCCGAAGAGTTCACTCCTGTTAAGGGTTCAAAGTGAGTAATTATGTTTACTTTTACGCCTTGTTTTGTACATTATTTATCATGAGTCGGTTGTAAAATAGGTTCTACTTAAAGTAGATACATACTTATTTGTAATTTTGTCCTTAGAGTGTTTTGAGACTAGTTTAAAGCTCCTCTTAAAAAAGTTCTGGGTATGGTTTTGGAATGTTCGATACGTGATTTATGGCCGTCCTTGGCGGTCGCGATAGGTCGCCGTAGGTAGACTAAAACATTCGTCAGCAGTCAAGCGAAACAATTAGCATTCTATATGGGTTCATTAGTTTGGCTACTGTGAGGCCTTGACATCATGGT
This sequence comes from Anania hortulata, assembly GCA_963576865.1. NCBI lineage: Eukaryota > Metazoa > Arthropoda > Insecta > Lepidoptera > Crambidae > Anania > Anania hortulata. The sequence continues at coordinate 2,022,430 of OY756399.1, read as the reverse complement.
TGCAATGGGAGTGCCCATATTGTTATTTTTTGCGTTCTGTGAACGATAACGATTGCAACGATATGAATATCCCTAGAGAGACAAGCCTTAGTCTTTTTTATTTGAAGAAATAAATGCATAATAATATAACCAATAAGAAAATGTAATGAATGAAAATGTAAAAATTCTTAATTTGCTTACATTTTAAGTTAATTATTTTATGGTCTCATGTGGCCATATGTAGAATGATTCTTGGGTTATACTCACACAATAATATACTAAATATATAATAAGCCCTTCCCGTTTCGCTTACCCGTGGCAGACTGGAAACACAATGGAGAAAATGTAACGTGGCATGCGAAGGGATAAATGTTATTTCTCATTGATAAACTTTTTTCAGGAGATCATCAATATGCAAAAGTCTGAATGTGACAGAGTCAGATGTAGCCATCAAGGACAAAAGCCTAGCCAAAGCAGACAAAGGCTTAAGCTCCAAATCCCCAGACTCGGGAGCTCAGATCAGCGGCAGTTCACTGACTACCGATGTCACGCCGGCTGAAGATGACAAGACTACTGTTAAGAGTGTGGGTTTGGACCATATTTAATTATTATTTATTTAATATTTGTTAAAAAAGTGTTATTACTATGGAATGCCATGCAATCCAATTAGCCATTGACTTTGATGATCGAAGCAGCTAATATGACAGCTGTATTCTGTAATAAAATTCTTATGTCAGGAATATCAATAGCCAGTTCCTTGGAATGCATGGTTAAAAAAAACGCCTCATAGTTGAGGTGAGGCCTGGGTCCAGTGGGACTTATGTATTCTTACTTTACTTTTTTTAGCATACAACACATCATCATTATCATCATTTCAGCCATAGGACATCCACTGCTGAATAAAGCCTCCCCCAGTGACTTAGATTGGCCAGCTGGAAGCGGCCTGCATCCAGCGGCTTCCTGCAACCTTTACCAGGTTGTCTGTCCAACAGCATCCACCTTGTGGGTGTACGTCCAACACTGAGCCTGCTGGTACAACACATGTTTCCAATTTATTTATATTATTATAATATATGATTATTCTTGACTAGCTTTGCATGGGTAGCACTAAACATTTATGCTTAGTACTTTATGTTACAAATTACAAACCTTCTTTAAAAATATATATATATTCCCTATACCAGACACAATTAAAATTATTTTCATCACTATTACCTCACATGAAAATAATTTTACTTTTTATTTGTTTTTTAGAAGAGAAACAGTTTGTTTTCCCTTCACAATAAAACATTCATAAGATAGGACTTATAAAAATTTATAAAGCTAAGTTTTTTTAACTTGCACCATCCTACTGCTGGTCGAAGGTATCTTTCTCTGTTCAGCAACAAATTTTCCCAATTCCCTGCAAGCCTGATTAAATCAACACATGTTTCGTATCATCTCCTTTGACACTGATACCCTTCTTTGTACGAGCCAGCTAATCCAGTATGCCAAAATTTACACAAGATTAAAAGTTATATAATTTAATTAAAAACTAGGACACAGTATAGGGCTTGTATCAGGACAGAAAGGTGTGTCCATATTTTGCCTTTCACACTCCAGTGAACATACTATTTTCTGCTTCATTGGAAAAATAGAAATGGAGGCAATAAAAAAGCTAATTTAACTAGTTGTATTATGCATGTGCATAATTTATTATGTTATGTAGCAGTATGTTTAGCCACAATAGACAATGATGTGGTAGGTGAACTTAAACCAAGGAAGGTTTGTATATTAAAGCGTCAAAGGGCACAAAACACCGCCACTGAGCTGTTGATTAAGGTTTTCATAAATTTGGTAAAGCCTGTGATAAGCCCTACACGCCACGAACCGCTAGGTTCTTGCCCCCACAACTGCCTACAAAACGCCGAGTCTCGTAATTTAGGCGCTTTTACTTTGCTAGCGACTTTTTGCAATAGCATTTACAGATAATAACCTAATCTAATTAACATGCTAATAATAATAATTTTTCCTTGTCCTTCTTTATCCAGTCTTTTCTTGCTACAGACTACGTCGTCTCTCGTCGTCTCTCGACGTCTCTTCCACCAATATTGGCTAGAAAAGTCAAGTAAAATCACACTGATGTGTCGTGAAATAACACTGAATTCTTATAATACTCGACCGTGAATGGAACCCGGGATCTTGCCAATGCGTGAATTGGGTCGTCAATATGAGTCAGCCTTCTCTATACATCTCTATTGTGGTTTAGCAACCTTTTGTTTGTGTTTACATTTATTATCAGTAGTTTGTAGTGGACAGCGGGGTTAAAATTGCGTAAGAGAGTGCGTTTCAATTTATAAAAATAGTATTACAAAATTCTTTAACTACTATTTAAGTGTTATAAATAAGTTAAGTGCATATTTTTCATAGTGAGTGGCAGTTTTGTTTTCAACGTTATGTTCTATAAGGGATAAACATACTTAGTTGAATTGAAACATACCTATTATGCATGGGGAAAATATTGTTGCAGATTAAAACTATTTTTGTGATTTGGTAATTCAGTTCTAAATAGACACCGAGTTATTATTAATTCGGTATATCATTGTCAAAACTCCTTAAACAAAACCACGTAGTCGGCTGCTGATATAAGTACCTCCAACAACTTTTACTAACCCTAACAACAATGTTTACTATCTTCATAGTAAAAATTGTTGTAGGTATATCGAAAGCGTGAAAAAATATTCAGATGTTCCACAGAAACTAACGCACGCGCTATCGTGTCAAAAAGTTTTTGTCGTGACAAAATATTCCGTGGTGTCGATGTTGCTCCCATAGTAAAAGTTTTAGACGACGACGAGAGGCGAGGACGCCGGACTTGGCGTCACCGTCTCTGAAGTCCCGAGTTCGCTTCTCAGTCTGGACAATGTAGAAAACAAACTTTTCTATGTTGTCTCGGGTCTGGGTGTTGTGGTACCGTTCGTGGTTTCTGATTTCTATAACACAAGTGCTTTAGCTACTTAGCATCAGAGCAATGTATGTGATATTGTTCAATATTTATTTATTTATCGTGATTCAGCGAAGGGCCTAACGTCATTGTATCGTTGTCGCAGGTGGTCCAAGGGCGTCGCCGCTTCCAGGAACTTCGACGATGCATGCAGACGGAGGAGGAAGACGAAGCTCCGGATGCGGCTGATCTGGACCACCAGACCTTCACGCTGGAACACCCTTTCAAGTAAGGGCCTTAGACACTAGCGATTTGAGAACGAGTTGAGAAATAGCATTTTTAACGGCAAAGTGCTAAGTGTTACACCATTTTAAAGACTTGACTTCAGTTCGAGTTCAAAGGAAGGGAGCCCGCAGATAACACGCTGTAGGTGTTTTTTTTAAGTGCAGTAGCTTCGACAGCTTACCGGGCAGATGAGTGCGAAAGGCACTCAGTCGAAATCGGCCTGCTAGCCTCTAGGTCCTTTACTAGTGGCGTGATCAGACCGTGCTGAGTGCTGAAGCTGAAGCTGCCTAAGCACTTGTGTTACAGAAATCTGAAACAACGACGGTACCACAACACCTAGACCCGAGACAATATAGAAAAGTTATTTTCCTACATTGACCGACCGGGAATCGAACCCGGAACCTCAGAGATAGCGACACCAAGCCCGGTATGCTCGCCTCTCGGCTACGGAAGTCGTCAAGACAGATATATCTTATAAGAATGATTAAAATAAAGAAAATTGTATTTATTGTTGCAAAGTTCTCCTAAAGTCAAGCGAGTTGTATTATATCAAAGGCATCTCGATCTTAAGTTAATTTGCGTTACCACTCGCCGTTACTTGCTTTGTCTGCCAGTGTTTACCTAATATATTCTAGTAAAAACAGTTCATAACTGAATGTTGATACTTGACACTAACAATAAGGGCTATTGTTTCCATTGAAAGCAATGGAATACAACTGAAATTTATTTTGTTTGTGTTAAAAACTAAACAAATGATAAATGCCTTTTACCAGAATCAAGTTATAACTGTCTTATTCGTTAACTATACTTATACGGGATGATTAAATTTAAATCATAAAAACCACATATGCCAAAAGGGTCACTTATTCTTGAAAAAATTAAGTACAGATAACGGTTCATCTTACCTACTACCACAGAATAAATAATATACTACTACAGAACGTCGAATTCTCTCAATGACTCAATCCCGCTCTATAAGACGAGCAGTAATTTTGCCAATGTCGAGTATTTTCTTGAATAGTGTTCACAATAAATAACGGGTGTTTAGTTTTATATTGCTTTTCATGGATTCAGTGAAGGCTACTTTTCCGGCAGAAGCAGGTTTTTGAGACGCTATCGGGTCTAAAGCAAGTTGTCTTGAGACAAGTCACTTGACACTCGATGCGGCGGTGAATATAATGATATTTCAATAGTTTCAGATCTTTATCATTTCACCAAACATTAGAACAGAAACCTCACCAAACTTGCACTCCAAAGCTCTTTAAATGATAAATAAAACCATTAAAATAGATCGACCATGCTTTTCGCAAAACTAAACTCAGATGGCGCCAGCGTGTTTGGTCTTATCAATTATTTTCAACACATCGTCAACCAATGTCTACGTAAATATCAATTATAGTATATTTTTTTAACTCTCTAATAACAACTGATATAAAACAATAACAAATTTACAGCTGTTTTGTATGTTTATTTTTTATTTATGTGTTTGAGGCAAGTCTGACAACTTAGCAGAACAAAACCTACGCTACGTAGTCATTGTTTGATCGGTGGGACATAGCCAGGGCCAAACACAATGCGACACCTATCGGAATAAATGGTATAAATGTGCTTCTCCATTGATATTAAACTCTAAATTGTGGACTTAAAATTTAAATTGGTTGGGAAAATTTGACATGTTGTAGTAGTTTACATGAGGTTGGCTGTACATAAACAAAACTGTAAGTACCTACATTAATTTGTTTTAGGATCGTAGCACACGACACTATGAGCCTGCAAAGTATGACGTCACTGGGCAGGATTGGAAGAATTCTCAGCGGAGCGTCGGAATCACATCGTAAGCAATTTTAAACTTTATTTTAAATTTGATGAAGGTAAGAAGAACCAACCGGCCAATCTGGAAGTCACTGGGGGAGGCCTATGTTCAGCAGTGGACGTCCTATGGCTGAAATGATGAAGAAGAAATCCACTGGATGTAAGACTACTAACATACAAACCATTTTAGGATAAGGATGGTCCCAGACTTGTTTACAACACTGCCTTTCAGGTTAAACTGCCAAAAGCCACCGAGGTCGTGTAGACACATCCTATTGCTTATGTTATTGTTAATCAAATAAAAAATACTATCACAACTTTCAGCCAACATCCGAGACATGGCGCCAGCGCCCTCCGCGTCCTCCCGCGAGCCGTCCACGACCTCCGACGACCCTCTCACATCTGACAACAGAAATCAAAATGGTAAAAAAAATATTTTGTTTATAAAACTAAATAACTTACTAGCCTGTTAAAGGCCGAGTCTCCATATCAATTTTAATTCCACAAAGAAAGTTTTTAAGTCATTTAGCAGTAAAATCACGCGTCAAAAGAAAATTTTCTAATACAATCTGAGCTTATTTAATAAAATTTGAGAAAAAACTAAATAAAGCAGAAAATGAACTGATGCGATAAGGATAACACCATAAGTGTGAACAGTGTGTCTGTGTGTCACCGCGCTATCCTGAATAACAATATCTAACAGAGCAAAATCACAATTCAAATAGGCGTATCAAATTAAACATTCAAACGGTTGACGGGCCTTGAGCGCCCTTTTGTGTATCTGTCAATGTCGTTAACGCCACAACAAGATCAAATCTCAGTTAAAATTATTCGTAATGGATTAGCAGTCATTTGAATGTGTTAGTAGTATTTTTTTTGCCTAAATAAGTGTTATAATATCAGATTTGTAGCTGTGAAACAGAATGTATCGCGAATAGGTGAATAATCTTTTTTTATATTATTTTGTGCAGTTATTATAACTACCATAAACCTCACGTGGGCTGATTGGGAAGGTATATTATGAGTGAAAATAATAATTAATTAGGCTAGTTATTTTTTATGATTATCTCTCATCTGTCGAAGCTATTTCTCTATCTGGAAAGTTATTTTTGTATTGTGTTCGTGTCAATATAAGTAGATAAATGTTTCGAAAAAAATAATCGCAGCTAGTATTTTACTGAAACATTTCGTCCATATTATCATTTTCATGTAATAACTGTCGATACATAATCTGTTGTTACGAGTGTATAATTTTTATACAAATTTATAAAATTCACAGGGGAAAAATATGTTGTGGTAATAATTGTATTAGTTCTTATTGACCTTCCTAAGGATATTTTTTGATTGTAACGCTTGAAGGTTCGAAGTTAATGCACACCATAATATTTTCCATGCCAGTATTTTATGTTGCCATGAAAGTATAGGTTCAGTATATTATTTTGACGTTCGTCTGGTGTAGTGGTTCGCGCTCCGGACTACCAAGCCAGCGGTTGCGGGTTCGAATCCCGCTAGGGATAAATGTTTGTGTGATGAACACGAGCATTTCTACCTAAGTCATGGATGTTTATAAAAGTATTTATGTATGTTTATCCGTTATCTAGTCGCCATGGTACAAGCTTTGCTTAGTTTGGGGCTAGATAATTGGTGTGATTGTGAAAACAATTTATTTATTTATTTGAAATAGTGTCACTTGTGTGTCAGTGAAGGTTTTTCCTGTGATTTTGTAGTATAATGGTCTTTGATTAAACTTAGTTATGTTGAGGGGTTGAATACAGAGTTGTTGAAAAATGCTGATACAACAGGGGCTGTACAAAACTTGCAACACAACAACCTAAATTATTAACTTTACCACACAAATCAGAGCCAGGGAATATAGTTAGTTTATCTGGGCTGTTTTCGCACTTAGGGCCACTTTCACCACTTGCTGGTAAGTTCCAGATAACCTATCTGGCACATGTTTTGAAAAAGAAAAAGTGTCAAATAGGTTATCTGGAACTTATAAGCAAGTGGTGAAAGAGGCCCTTAGCCTCTTGATTGTGTATGCTACCTATTCATTCTGACTCCAACCAGCCAAGGTCGTGTCAGAAGGTCAGCAGCGTTTTAAGACTCCTGCAGGCTTCCAAAAGCGATCCTGGTGATTTGAGAATCCGTGCCCGTTGATCTGCATGGCATCAGCATGGGAATATATGTTTCGGTGTTAATCTTCTAGCTAAAGTTGGTGTAACAATATTAGAGCACAAAGAACTGCCGCGCTGCTTAGAAAGTGTTAAGATTTCTCTAATAATAACAATAATTTGGGGTTTACACTATAAAGCTGAAACACGTTTATGCTAACATATTAATACAAATAGTAAGGTAAAGTCAATTTGATATCATAATTTTAGAAAATCATTTTTATACAAAACTTAATTACTTAGGAACAATTCCGTCATACATGATTTTTGCGTAACGGAAGCTCAAAAGGAATATTTTTTTCCGTTTTTGCAACATTTGTCAGTGATACTCCGCTTCTATTGGTCGTAGCGTGATGTTATATAGCCTATAATTCTCGATAAATGGACTATCCGACACTTTTCATTTATATTTTTAATTCGAATTACTAGTTCCTGAGATTAACCAAACAACCCCTTTAACCAAACAAACTTCAGCTTACGAGAGCCAATCCCCTCCAATGATAAAAGTCATTGCGAGAGGCCTTTATTCGGCAGTGGACGTCCTGTGGCTGTAATGACGATATTAAAATACTCTGATGATAGGTTCCAACTCACCCTCTTCAGCAAGGCGAGTAGGTAGAGCGGCAGTAGCTTAAGCGAGGCGGATAATCTATATATATAAAAATGAATTGCTGTTCGTTTGTCTCGCTAAAACTCGAGAATGGCTGGACCGATTTGGCTAATTTTAATCTTGAAATATTTGTGGAAGTTCAGGGAAGGTTTAAAAGGTAAGAAAATATTTAAAAAAATGCAAGGATAGTAGTAAAACAACTATTTTATTTTCCCATACAAATTATTCGTTAATACTCATTAATACTCATTTATTCAGTATATAGGCCCTCTTCCCAAAATACAATACACGTCCCAAAATATAGCTTTACCCTACCACCGCTTCGGGTAGTACCTGTCAAACGTACCCGTACCTGTCAAATGAATTGGCGGAACGAAGTTCGCTGGGTCAGCTAGTATTAGTATAAATATATTTAGTAAAAAGTTGCAAATTGTCGTCCAGTGCTAGCGATGGCGGAGCCCGACGTGATCGCGAGCACGAAGGCGAACAGCCTGAAACACAGCCGCGGCCCCGCCGCCGTCGTGGCCGTGTCGGGCGCGCGGCCCGCCAGCGTGGCTGGACCCGTTGCGCCTCCTAGGAAGAAGAAGCGAAGTAAGTCGGAATATAGAACCTGCCGTGTAGCTATAGCTCGAGTAAGTCGGATACGGAAACTGACGTATAGCTATAACCCAAAAAGTGCTGCGCGACGCGACGCGTTACGAATATATCTAAAGCCTCGGCCTAAATAAGAGATTTGCTTACTTTTGCTGACATGGGGGAGGGGTTGATAATTGTAAAAAATTGCTTATGTAATAGTTGAACGGCTCCATAGCTATAGCTCAATAAGACAGTGCTACGCGACGCGACGCATAACATAAAAAAATATCTAAAGCCTTGGCGACACAGCCAGCGGGAGCGGGACGCTCGCACGACACACACACCGTCGCGCTCGACGGGATGCGACCCGTTGCCGTCCCGCCGCGTGCCTACAAACGGGCACGGCGTGTGCGCTGCCGTCGGGCGTGAGCGGGACGGTTAGGTATTGTGTTGCATGGTACAATCCCCGGCACGGATCTTAAGCGCTGGAAGAAAGAGTAGGGATCGCTTTACGCATCTTAATAGACGATCTTCGTATCAGAGACGCGTGTGCGCGGGGCAAGCAACCAATCCCTGCCGGCGGTGCGGGCGCGTCACGCGACTAGCCAATCACGTAATCGTAATGGTCTTCTGTGCATCTTTCGCCCAGCACTCAAGATCTGTGCCGCTACTTGTAAACGTAATAACTAGTCACACATGACGAGGCGTGAAACTTCGTGCTCGGCGGAACGGAGTGGCGTTCTGTATTTGTATATTTTTACATTATATATTTTCTAGTGATTTAATGTTGGATAGTAGAAAATTCGAATGTATTGTTAGGTGTATCAAGTCACGTATTTCCGATCTAAGTCTTAAGAAATTTAAAATATTAAGACAGCTATACTTAGTAGGCGCGACGGGTCGGTCGGCACGACGCCAACGAAACAGTCACGCCCGCAGTGTGATGCACGCCGCGCTGCTGCCCCGTGGCCACCCCGCCGGCTGTGTGCCTAAGGTTTAAAGCCTTGGGCACACAGCCGGCGGGGCGCGACGGCGACGGGACGGCGTTTTTTCTTGAAAGTTGTATAAATAAACAAATCCCGTGGAACACAAAATCTACCGTCCCGCTCACGCCCGACGGCAGCGCGTCCGTTTGTAGGCACACCCGTCAGGATGGCGACGGCTCACGTTGACTCGCCGTGTGTCGTCTTCTATATAATAGATTACAAAAACTGGCGTCGCGCTAGCGTCCCGTCATGCAGCGTCGCGCCCAGTCGGCTGTGTGCACAAGGCATAGAGCCTACGCGCACATAACCTACACGTGGCTTGCATTGTTTAGATCGAGACCCGAACACACATCTAAAATGTTTGTATCGTAATAAGTCGCCTCGCACCTTGTTACACAGTGTCGTGGTAAGTTTGATCGGCTAAAGTTGATCTCTTATTCCAGACAAACTGCACGGGTCGCAATCTCTGTCGACGACGGACGGCGACAACATCAGCGTGTGCACGACGGACACGGACGAGTACCGCTACGTCGCGCGGCGCCCCCTCGCGGCGGCCGGCGACAAGCCGCAGCTGGAATCACTCTTAGTTGAGGTGAGAGACTATAAAAGAGCGATGCAAAGATATGTCGAATGTTCACCCTTCGCGTGCCACTAAAAATATTTCCGTGTTGTTTTCCATTGTTTTTTCGGTCTACCGTAACCGGTAAGTGGATCGCGAAGGCATATTTATCATTTCAGCCATAGAACGTCTACTACTGAACATAGGCCTCCCCCAGTGACTTCCAGATTAGCCGGTTGAAAGCGGCCGCTTTCTGCAACCTTTATCAGGTCGTCTATCCACCTTGTGGGTGGACGTCCTACGCTGCGCTTGCCGATACGTGGCCTCCATTCCAAAATCTTTCAGCCTTATCTGCCGTCAGTTCTGCGTACTATCGATCCTAAAATATTGATAGGGTTATGGATATAAAACCATTGCGAATACAGGGTTACATTGCAAAGGGGTGCCAAATCTTTAAGAGTGGCTCAGAATCAGTAACTCAATCAAACTATGCAAAGAACAAAAAAAAAATTTTTACATTAAATTATTCCTATCCGCTGCTAAAAACCGTACGCATGGATAATTTAACTCATTCATGAAAAAAATGCACCGTATGTGCACTGCGTAAGGTCCATGTAGGCTGGCCGTATCCACTCCTTTGATAAATGGCTAATCTCTCTATTGACTTTATTATCGGATATTTTAAAGTAATTTTTTTCGTAACTAACGATTATTGAAAATAATAACGATTAAGACGCTTCTTTACATTGTTCCCTAGATCTTATTTTTTTAATTTGGCACTCCTTTGCAATGTAACCCTGCATAATAAAATGAAATATCGATATCGGAATATTAAAATATTGCAGAGTGTTGTCCTTTTCAGGAGAATAGGTAGGTGCTTATAGCCTCGTTAAGTTAAACACATGTTAACGGTACGACGTTCGTTTATTGAATACTTTAAAAATGTACAATTATTTGCCTTACAAGGAAATGCTTATTCGGCCAAACGTTACGATTGCGCAGGTAAATGACGCAAGTTGAAGTGGTTTGCTGAGTAAGGTTTTTACATACTTCACCTCCCCCGAAAAGTAAAGGGTAGGTGGCCTCCCTTTTTCAAGAAAAAAAAAATTGCATTTACGTAACATTAGGCCTGTACTTACATACTAATTACTAACTAAATAGCTTAATTAACAAAATCTCTTATTTTAATAACAATTTTTTTTTTTAATTGCTAAATGGCTTAGTGTTATTTTTATGTACCAAAATCTCTTTATTATTTTTAAGAATTTTAACATTTGGTGAGAGTTCCTCTATTACCTTAAACGGTCCTTTATAAATACAATCAAATTTTTTTCCAATTTGGTTCTTTATTAAAATTAAATCTCCTGGTTTGTAAGTTACACAATGTAATTTCTGATCATATGATATTTTTCTACGGTTTTTACATTCCAATAAATTTTGTCTAGCATCCTGTTGAGCTTTTTGCAAACGGTACTTAAGTTCTTTTGGGTAGTCATCAAAGTTATACAATGGGTCCAATGACTCCATCAAATTGCTTGGTATATTACAAACTTTGCCAAAAACTAGTTCGTATGGGGTATATTTCGTTTGTGAATGAACACTGGTATTGAAAGAAAAACACCAGAATGGAATCCAATCGCTCCAATCAGTTTGATTATTTTCACATTGAATTCTGAGGTATGCGCCTAAATGCTTATGTGTATTTTCTAAACTACCTAAAGTTTCATGATGATAAGAAGTTGAATGTATTTTTTCTATGTTCAATAACTTGCAAACTTCAGACATGATAGATGAAGTAAATTCGGTTCCCTTATCGCTTATAAACTGATTTGGTATTCCGTAACGTAGTATGAAATTGTTAACGAAACACCTAGCTACGGTCTCGCTATCTTTTCGCGGTAAAGGATAAGCCTCTACAAACTTACTTAAATCGCATTGGATTGTTAATATATATTTATTGCTATAATTATCTATATCTAGTGGGCCCATTATATCTAAACTAACACGTTCAAACGCTGACTTGGCGGTTGACGTAATCGATAAAGGTTCTCTGACGTGTTTGTTTGTCGTTTTTTGTATTTGACAACTTTTACATTTTCTAACATAATTCATGACGTCATTTGACATTCCTGGCCAGAAGTAATACTTTTTAATATTATTTATCATACGGTTTATGCCTGCATGTCCACTTGTGGGCAAGAGGTGAAAGTCATTCAAAATTGTAAGTATTTCATGCTTGTCACTAATTCTCTTTAAGTCTTTAATTACTAAAAATCTTGGAGACTTAATTTTACAATCTTTTATACTGCGCAGTAAACATGTTATATTTTTAATATTACTCTTATTCTTCGTAATAAGTAGTTCATTAATATTCAATCGTATGCACATATTTTCTAAATCTCTCGCTAGCTCCTCTGGGGATGATAACGATCGAGAATGAAGAAATACCGTCGATTTCAAAGGGACGTAAGTGCAATATTTAGCATTTGATAAGATTTTATTCGCATCATTTATTTCTCCTTGATAATCTGAAAAACGTAACTCGACTACGTTACTAGGTCGTTTAAGTACTTCAACAGTTGCAGGTTGATCAGGCCCGCAGACTGAAGGAAGTTTGTCTGTCTGTCTTCCTATCTGAGTCTTAAGTGTATTGCTCTGAGCTCTAGTTAAAACAGAAACTAAATGCTCATGCATTTCTTTTAAATTTTGTGACGTCACCGAGAGTCGACTTAACGCATCTGCAGCTGCATTATGTCGGCCCGGGACATATTCGACGGTAAAGTCGTATTCTTCTAAATAAAGTCGAAACTTGGTCAAGCGGCTGGAAGGGTCCTTTAAATTAAATAAATACACTAGTGGCCTATGGTCAGAGTAGATGATAAATTTTCTACCGTATAGGTAAGGGCGGAAATGTCGGACAGCCCAAACTATTGCCAATAGTTCAAGTTCAATTACCGGGTACCTACTTTCGGCTGGCTTTAAACTTCTGCTAGCGTAAGCGATTACTTTTCCATTTCCGTTGGAAAGTGTTGCACCTAAACCCAATTTCGATGCATCTGTTTGTAATTTGAAAATGTTGGTGTCCGAAAAATCTGGATAATCTAGTACAGGTGGATTCATAAGAGCTGATTTTAAATTCTGAAAAGATGTTTCGCAATCGTTTGTCCACTCAAATCGTACACCTTTTTTGCACAATCGATTCAACGGAAACACAATGTTGGCGAAACCCGATATGAATCGTCGGTAGTAGTTGGCAAATGCGACAAAGCGTTTTACGTCGTCAGCTGAACTTGGCCTTGGGTAATTACGTATGGTATCAATTTTACCTGGGTCTGGGAAAATACCGTCTTGTGTGATTTTGTGTCCTAGATAAACAATTTCTTTTCTCATGAATTCACATTTAATTGGATTTAATTTAAGATTTACTTCTCTCAAACGGTTTAAAACATCAATTAGGTTTTTATTGTGATTTTCACTGCAATTTCCGATTACGACGCAATCATCAAGATATACGAAACATTTTTGGTAATTAAGGCCTGCCATTGCTATGGTCATGAGCCTTGAAAAAACACTTGCACTAGTTTTGAGACCCATTGGACAACGCTTCATTTGGTATTGTTTACCTGCTGTGAATGTAGTGTATTTACGGGAATCGTTATCCAAGGAAAGTTGATACATTTTATTCAGACCAAAAGACGTGTATTTTCGTGAGTCGGGATTTAATGATAACTGGTAATATGACTGTGAAAGGTCTAACTTCGAAAAATAAATACTGCCAGATAAGGAATCTAAAATTTCTGTGATATTAGGCAAAGGGAATTTATCGTCCTGAATTTTGTTATTTAACTGTCTGTAATCAATTACCAATCTCCATTTCTTTTGATTTGATTTGTCTGCCTTTTTCGGAACTAGCAAGACGGGACTGGACCATTCCGAAACAGTTTCCTCTATGATGTCGTTATCTAGCATTTCCTGAACCTGCTTCTCAATCTCGCTTTTTAAAGCTTGTGGTATCCTATAAGGCTTTACATAAGTAGGGGTCACGTTGTCTTTTAAAACGATATTGTGTTGCATCAAATTGGTGACTGATAAAGAATCGCCTGGTAAGTGAAAGACATCCGCATATTTTGCACATATTTGCTCAATGCTAAGCCTTTCTTCCTTGTTCAAGTAATTTAAATCGAGTAGTTCGAACAAAGTTTTTACACGTTCTACTGATTTAATATCTTTTGTTAGGTGTGCGACTTCAAAATTACTACTTTGATGAATATATACATTTGAAAAATCTATCTCAATGTCCTCATTAGTCGTATTTAAAATTCGCAACGGTATGCCATTTTTTGATGGCTTTGAAATCATACCGGCAATAAAAACTCCTTGTTTAATTTCCTCTGCTAAAACTACACTATCTTCTTTCAAAACACAAGGGATGTGTCTAATTATTTCGCATCGTGCGGGTATCACATGAGTATACCTATCCTTACTCCTACCTATATTCAAACTAATTACGTGTCCTTCATTAGACAAACGTAAAGTTTTTGTTTCGTAATTGATCACGGCATTGTAATGCCTAAAAAAATTTTCTCCTAATATTCCATCTCCTGTACATAATAAGTCCTTAAATACATAAAACTTTTCCCTAAGACTAACACCTTGACATAATAAATTTAAATATATATATCCTTCAGATATTAATTTTCCGCTAACGCCCTTGATAGTCAATCTATCATAATGTAATTCCTTTAAATACTCTGGGTGGTCAAGTAACCACTCATATTTCATGACACAAATGCTCGCACCGCTGTCTACTAATAAACTTATTACTTTACCTATGCCTAACTCTAATTGAACAATACTACTAACATTATAATTTAAAATGAAATGCTCACTCATTGAAGGCACGAAAAAACTCACTATTTGGTGCAGATTGAGTACGTTCAGTATTATCAATTAGCTCCGGCTGTACTTGAGCTACGTGAGGAGCTTCGTTAGAACGAGGCGGGGGGCCATAATATTGACCTCGATGAGAACCTCGTTGATACCTTCCACGACTGTTACCCCTATATGATTGACCTCTATAAGAGTTATGAAATGTCCTTGAGATACTGCCACGCTGAGATGATTGGTAATTATTATTATTCGAGTTATTCCTAGGCGTGGCGTTGCCGCGTCTCGTACCAAACCTACAGGCGTTTCCGTTTCCGCGATAAGACTTTACGTTCATAACTTGTTCTACCCTAGGCGACAGGGAATTTTCGTCGAGGGCAGTCTGAATGGCCTCGGGAAGAGACTGAAATTGCCGAGAGGCGATGATAGTACTTAGACGTGAATCTGACAATCCATCAGCGAAACGCTTGATTGCTATTTTCTCGTTTAAGGGACGGAGTACATCGAATTTTTTTGTATCGCCGTCGGCTTGGGCTATTGTCAGGTTTACGAATAATTGTTCTAATTCGGTACCAAACTTGTCAATGGACCTACGACCTTGGTTGGCCGAATTGAGTTGTGACTGAATAGCTACTGCGGATTTTTTTTGAAGCAAATGCATGCGCATGTCTTTAATTAAATCTGTAATTGTGGAGTACTCTGATTTTAATCTGAGTTTTGCACCACTAGAAATTCTTGTCTTTAAAACAAAGTTGATTAATTGGGATTTTCCTAGGTCATTTAGCATATCGCCATAGAGTTGAATGCTATCTATTAATTGAATAATGACGCTCTCCTGGGCGGTCATTACTGGCAATAAAGCCAAGGCCGTTTTTAAGTCAAAGTTACTCGTTGCAGTAGCCATATTTTCTGTACTATCTTCGAACTCTAGATCTTCAGAATCACTATACAAACTTGAAATAGACTTGTACAAAACATGTATGTCCTCTATACACTTATTAATGGATAATAAGGTGTCATTGCTTATCTCAGAATTCTCTATCTTAACTTTAATGTCTGACGAAATATACTCCAGACGTGAATACAAATATTGAGCTTCTCTAAATTTGTTTTTGGCGGTCTCGGAACTTTGTCTACGAGCCGGGCCTATTTTAATTGAATACTCTCTTATTTCTTTCAAACTTACAAGTAAATTACTTAATTCTTGCAATGACATAACATATACTACTTAAAAACACTATTTAAAATAAAAGTACTTAGCTAAAGAGCGTCGTGCGTGACGGAGTGTTACACGTGGCGGTGCGTGGTGGCTGGTCGGGCAGCATGGATGTGGCATCTGCTTGATTTGGGCCGGGATTTCCCTGGACTCCTCTTGATGTGGGCCGGGGTTACCCTGGACACCTCTTCTTTCTTCTTACTGGTTTGTAGTTCGAGCGAGGTTATCCATCGAAACGGCGTTCAATTCTCGCCTTAACGTGTTGATGGCACTGCTGCGGCACTTCTTCAAGATATAGTAGACAGTTGCGGCGACGATCAGAACGACAGCGACGATCAATAAGGTTTGAATGATGTGATTGGATTGGTGATTCTCCAACTTGGTATTTGCGGAAGCTTCGCCATTTGCGTTTTGTGCGATGACCACCTCTTCTTTTGAGTATGACTTGCCCATCTTGATTGTTTTATTTCTTCCAAAAATCTTCCATTTTGTGTGGCAGGGTCGCCATGCAGAGTGTTGTCCTTTTCAGGAGAATAGGTAGGTGCTTATAGCCTCGTTAAGTTAAACACATGTTAACGGTACGACGTTCGTTTATTGAATACTTTAAAAATGTACAATTATTTGCCTTACAAGGAAATGCTTATTCGGCCAAACGTTACGATTGCGCAGGTAAATGACGCAAGTTGAAGTGGTTTGCTGAGTAAGGTTTTTACATACTTCAATATATAAAAAATCTGTCACGAGAGCCAGGATCTAATGTGACATGCAATAAACGTTTGAATTTGAATTTGAATTTGAATTCGGCCGCAGAAAAAAACCGACTAAACAAGTTTAATTGATTAGAGTTATTAGAAATGTTTAGTTGACAGATTGTTACAATTTAATTAAATTAAAATAATTTTTAAATAAATAAGTATTGGCAATCCACCTGATGATAAGTCATTAGGGGAGGTCTTTGTTCAGCAGTGGACGTCCTATGGCTACAATGATGATGATGAAAATAATTTCATTAAAAAGATGTGTTTGTGATGTGTTTTTTAAACATCGCATAGTAAAAGTGTTCCAAAACTGTTAGTTTAAATAAAATGGTTTGCCATTGCCTTCTATTACGCATACTGATAACAACTTAGCATTATAATATAAAGATCCATCACATTAATCAAAAATAAAATTACAATTGAAAACATTTTACAAATGCCTGGGAATCGATTCCCACAACACACCCAAACTCAATTCAGAAAAGTTTGATAGATAATATTAAAAATCCGGCCAAGTACGAGTCTTATTCGCGCACGGAGGGTTCCGTACCATTATCTATAATTTATGTTGATATTTCAAGCGTCTACCTGTTGCCAATTAATATCAAGCAAAAAACGGCAAAAAATCACGTTTGTTGTATGGGACTTAAATATTTATTTTATTCTATTTTTAGTATTTGTTGTTATAGCGGCAAAAGAAATACATCATCTGTGAAAATTTCAAGTGTCTATCTATTACGGTTCATGAGACACAGCCTGGTGACAGACAGACAGACGGACAGTGGAGTCTTAGAAATAGGGTCCCGCTTTTGCCCCTCGGGTACGGAAACCTAAAAACGATTAATCGTTAAAATAGTAATACATTAACAGACAAAAGCGGGATAATTATTTTTTTGTATGTTAGCCAGTTTCATAAAGATTCTAATGACATAATTTTTTTATAATGCTTTCATACACAACTTTAGAGATATCGTGATTTTAATCACAACGGTCGCTATCGCGCGCTTCCACTCGGATGTGGCGCCACAGATGCGCCGATTCGCGCAAAATGGCGGCCACGGTTGACCGGTTAACAAACTCTTGACATGAATGAATACTAACGATAATGTAATTTATACAATATAGTACTTCTTACGAAACACGCCAAGGAAATTACCGGTAATGTTTAAAGGTCGCCTATAAAGGCGCAGCTGAGGAAAACTCAAGTTATATTATTAGAATCGGTGAATCACTACCTAATTGTTTACTATCGTGGCATTCGTCCATAGTGCGGTCGGTCTCAACACTACAGTGACACACTAATAACTTATAATGTTAGTATCAGTTTTAATATTTGTTTAATGATCTCTGCGTTAACTTGTTTAATTAATCCATACACAGTAAACCTGTCTGTTTTGTGTGATAAGTAGTGTAATGTTACCTCGCAACATAGAGTGGATTAGGTGTTATGCCCGTAAGTACCTACGTTTGAATTGAATATATAAACCACTAGTTTTTGTCTGCGACTTCGTCTGCGGTGACTCCAGAATGAAGCTAAAGAGGAATGAATTGTCATTCAACGAGAACACAAAAACAGTTTAAAAATCATAATAGTTAGTTTTATATCAATACTACAATTATTTTATTATAATAGATACTGTTTGTTCAACTTATACATCTTACTAATATTACAAAGGTAAAAGTTTGGATGGATCGATGTTTATTACTTAATCACTCCAGAACGGCTAAACGGATCTAGATAAAATTTGGCACAGAGCCAGATTATAGCCTGAAAGAGCACATAGGTAAATTTTTATCCCGGAATAATGTACGGTTTCCGTGGGATAGATTGTTTTTGTTTTTTAAAGAGCAAAGAATCTATATGATTTTTTGTATAGTGGTAGTTTAGGGGCTAGATAATGACTTAGGCTGCTATTTTTAATTCACCTCCTAAGGAAGTTAAATAAATTGCACGCGGGCGAAGCTAGTTTTTAATATTAAGTAAGACTAAAACTTCTACTCCTGTTTTAACCAGAGACGAAATCAGGCATCATTTTAAGCTCTCGTTATTCGCTGTGTGCGCGATGACAGCGACCCTAGTGACCAAAACTATTGTGGACTTAAGATCTTTCAAATTATGGCAACTGGATGGTTTGAGAATGATTTTCGGATTGTTTTTCTTCGAAATTAGATGAAAATATCTTGAAAGTTGGTGCATATTATAATAAGTGATTTTCTTACTTGAACTAAATATGAATGTTGTAATACGTACGGGATTTGGAGCAATACAACATGATATAACTTTCCAACCTCAAACTGTGCAAAAAGGGAAAATAAATGTATTAGCACAGCATGTGAGAGACGTTGAAGAGCTTAGAATCAACGGACAAAGCTACTTAATAAGAGCTGTGATCATAAGACAAACGTCTGTGACACAAACTCCCTACAAACTTTTTTCTCTTCACAGCAGCTAGTATGCATTTATGTCTTTGCTCCAATTTCCATCTTGATATTGGAAACAAATAAAACACGAACGAACTGTTTTTCCCATTGTTTCTACACTTTATAACACAACACGTACTGTGACCAATATCGCGAATTTTAATGTTTTTACTTAAAAATACTTGATAAGCAATTTGACCAGTGTCAAATTTAAATAATTATAAAATAAAACTGTCAGTACAGTCCAGATTTTTTTCACATTTCTGCCACATGTTGCGATCGATTTGACGGCCAACACGGGTATCGTCGGTATATCGGGTGCTTGTTGTTGACGTTGAGGATTAATTACGATCTGACCGCATTTTCGGTTTCGATTATTTAGAAATGTTCTAAATCGGTTGAAGTTTACTGATAAAATCACAATCTACTAAAAATATATTGAATATTTTAAATACTAAAAATATTCAATATATGTGTTTGTTACTCAATCAATCAATGGCTGAATGGATTTAGATGAATAATTCAAATAGGCTTTGACAAGGTTCAGAAGATAAGATTTGTTTTTACCGTGCTATAAAACGACTTTATCTATTTATACATATACTTTATAATGTAAAGAACCTAAAAATAACGGGTTATTCCCTTCGTACTCCGATCCCCGAGGGCCCAGTCCCGGAGGCAGCTGATTTATTTTCATTTAAATAGACTCAATCGATGCTATGTTTAGCTTAAAATTACCGTCAGCAGAAAAAGTGGTCAATCTAATTTTAATACACTGTAATATTGAAAAAATAAAAGTCTGCTATAGCAATCACAAGTTGATTATTATCACAATATTTATTTTTTCGGGAACATAAATCTTATTACAAAAATACTGATTACCAGTCTCACTTTTAGCATTTTCTTATAATGTAACATAATAAACAGTTAATTTTAAAATAATCATTAAACATTAAAACTATTTACACTTTCATTATTTTTTTAAATATTTTAAAAATACTTATAAAAACTGTGGTTATTAACTTATACATATCTCACATGCAACATTTTTATATATTATTAACTGTAGTGAATGGAAAATACAATTATAATATTTCAATTAGTCTTTTCAAAACATGCCTTTTTAAAGAACAGAGAAAACTAACTGACTAACTTTAAAGATCTCAATATACAAATAATCATTCTTTTTAAAAATAAGAATAATAATTATAAATAATCAACTTTAGTGTTTCTTTGTCAACAGTACAAGTTAAAAACAATAGAAAAAATATCAAAAATAAATAGGGGGTCCTCGGGGATCGGGGTACTCAGGGAATAACCCAAAATAACTACATTTAAGTATCACTTTTAAATAGATTATGCTCTTATATTCAGCGGAGCGTGGTAGGTCTCGTGCTCGGAGTCTCGCATCACTTCCGTGAGTTGTGAGTTAGAATTCCGGCACGTACGTTTTCGGAATCTATGTACTGAAGTATACCACTTGCTCGATAATAATTCCAACTTTTGTTCAATTTTAATTTGTTCATTAAAGTTTAAATACGAATATTCGCAGAACAGAAAGGGGGAGTAAACGGGTTCTCTAGTGGAGATCACGCCTCGTCAAACGTAGTGTAGGATGACCGACAACCTTTGTAAGATAGCTGGAAGTGGCTGGATGATAAAAGTGGAAGATCGTGCTCTTTGTCGCTCTTTGGGAGAGGCTCACGTCAGCAGTGAACTGTAATAAACTGACATAAAAAAACATGTTCAGATGACACTGAATGTGTATTTAATCTATGGTTCAAAATAGTCTGGTTTCCCGCCCCACCCATGTTTTGGGCTGCCTGTCAACCGGAGCGGAGCGAGGTAAAAATCTACCAATAGAATTGCATAAAATCTCTGATCCACTTCAGTGCACAGGGAGTTGCGAAATAATTTAAAAATTCATTCAAAACCCGAAAGCGGAGCGGGAAAGCGGGGAAGGTAAACTATAAACTTGTTCTTAAACTTTTTCGATAGCATCTCTGCTTCAAGTAACATTTCCCGAAAAACTAAACCGAACTCTGCTCCGAAAATACTTTCTCGCTCCGCTCCGCTACCTAGTTCCACGTCTATGATGGACAGACACAGTCCGCAACTCCGCTCCGCTGCGGTGGACAGGCAGCCTAAGAGTACTTAGAACGATACAGCACGCTAGGATAAGAAAAAGTAATTCAGTTTTTATAGTTGACTAGTAATTATTCCCGTAGGCGCCGCCTCCGAGCTCGGCCAACCAGTCCATGGCGCTGCCGAGCCCCGCCAGCACCATAGAGTCCCTGACCAGAGAGTTCCAAGACTCGCTAGAACTCTCACACTCCAAGTATGGTACGTAATTATTGGTTGATATGTTACCTCTAAATTTACATTTACTGCTTTATTGTGGTCATGGCGCACATACCTATAGAGTAGAAATGTCGGTTTTTCAGTTCATACTAAATAAAAGTGAAAAAACTAACGTGTTTCGGAGAAAGATCCGTATTTCTGCTCTATAGGAAAAGTGCTGCCATAGTATTTATAGTCATCATTCATCATCATCATTTGCCTGCCCTGTTCCCAGGTTTGTTATTGTATGTATGTTAGTCTTTATTATAATGTATTACACTGTAATGAATTCGATGCCTGAAATAAATGATATATTATTATTACGAGATTGCTTAGTCAGATAATAATTGTGTGATTCTTAGAAGATTTTTTTTACATGTTTAAAATTTCATTGGCATAACCATATCGTGGAATTAATTAAGCTACTTACACCTTTCTGTAACACTTTTTATTTATTTTTAATATTCAAAGTATTTTAAACAATTGTTTTTTGTTAAAAAATACAGTAACTATATTACTCGCTTTACACATTTTAACATTCCGCCTTGAGAGCCCTCCTCCGCTCTCAACTTTAATTCGACAATTTACTACCCGAAGGTTGTTTAAGAGTTCTCTTCTAGCGCTAAGACTCAATAATACTCATTTATTTTGTACACAGGCCCTCTTCCGGGCACTTATACACGTCCCAAAATATAGCTCAGTCCTATCACCTTATGTTTAAGTCCTCCCACTTACCTACTGTGCAGTTTATATGTTTTATTTTGTGTTATAAGCAATAAGAAAGCCTCATAAGAAAGCTCAAGGTTGCACAGCGTGCTATGGAAAGAGCTATGCTCGGCGTTTCTTTGCGGGATCGAATCAGGAATGAGGAGATTCGTAAACGAACAAAAGTTGCTGACATAGCCCAACGGATAAGCAAGCTGAAGTGGCAGTGGGCGGGGCACATAGCACGTAGAACTGACGGCCGATGGGGCAGAAAGGTTCTGGAATGGAGGCCACGTACCGGCAAGCGCAGCGGAGGACGTCCACCTACAAGGTGGACAGACGACCTGGTAAAGGTTGCAGGAAGCCGCTGGATGCGAGCCGCTTTCAACCGGCCAATCTGGAAGTCACTGGGGGAGGCCTATGTTCAGCAGTGGACGTCCTATGGCTGAAATGATGATGATGATGATGATAAGCAATAAATAGTAGTTTTCAATCTACAGCTAGTGACAGATCGTCGAACAGTATCCACGAGTCGCGATCGAGCGCGCGCGCGAGCGAGTCGTCGCGGAGCAGCGCCGACGCGGCCGGCGGAGCGGGCACCAAGGAGCCTGGCAAAGGTGAGCTCTAGGCGTCACTCGCTTTTGGGGCTCCGTACCGTACCAGGGATCGG
The DNA here is from genome assembly GCA_963576865.1 of Anania hortulata. Lineage (NCBI taxonomy): Eukaryota > Metazoa > Arthropoda > Insecta > Lepidoptera > Crambidae > Anania > Anania hortulata. The sequence goes on along the minus strand of OY756399.1, from coordinate 1,999,529 downwards.
AAACCGGTTATTTTACTATGGAACCTTAACCGGAATAATAAAGGTTTTCGCTAAATTGACTATCACATACTCCAAATACCGACTTAAAAGCTATGGCTTTAGTTTTATGGTCAAATATTTACAACTATTATCAAATATTAGAAATGGGTCTTATACGTTCTGAAATAAATATTAACCGGTTTCGATCCTTGATTACTAAGACTCCACTGCCCGTCTGTATGTCACCAGGCTGTATCTCATGAGCCGTGATAGCTAGACAGTTGAATTAATGAATGTGAATTAAAAATGAAATGAAAATGAATTAATTAATAAAATACTAAAAAGATAATAACTAACGCTGAATAGATCCTCAAGATTTTCACTATAGTTAGTAAATTAAATGCTTAAGAGCTATACTGACTTTTAGATAAGCACCAGCATAAATAGTAGTACAACCGAAACGCCAACAGTTAGCCCCAAGTTTTTGTAATATACCTAGGTTGGTGATTTGGTAAGTATATTTTTGCGAGCTGTCATAATGCAAAGCTGAAAGCATTCACACACTATAACGTCACAGTTTTCCAAAGTCAAATAACTGAACAATTAACACTGCTAAGTACTTTAATCGTGTTTTGAAATTATTATTAATGAATCGTGTCAACATCCCTATTATGAGAAGATTTCTGTTGTTCGCCTGTCTAGACCTAACTCGATTGTCTGTTCAATTCGTTATTTTTCACTCGATATATGCGTGTAGTCGCAAATTCTAATCAAGTGTTGTTCTTAGCAGTAAGAAAACTCTAGACAAGTTTGTTCAGTAGTGATGTACTATACGAGTACTCGTTGCTCAGCCCGTTCGCTGCAGCGAGAATGTAAAGTATAGATGAAAAACCAATTAGTAACTGCACAAAACAAAAGATTTTGTGTGCTGTAAGCTGTACTAAATTGACCAAAAATTGAGACGTGACTCAAATGTGAAACACGAGTGAAGCACACTGGGTTACACTTGTAATGATCAATATTTTAAAAAAATCGATTGATTTTTTATCTAAACAGCGATCATAACATGTGACGTCACCGGCACGGCAACTCATCACGGCGGCTATATCAATCTTTTTTTTAAATACAGTTTGTGTCGATAAATCGTTTGATTATATCATATCGTTCGGTTGTCATGCTAGGGGGGCAGATACCGGGTTACTTAACAATACAATTATAAAGCATCATGTGTGTAAAACAAACGTTTTCTATTTGTATTCTATTAGAAAGTGAGGTCATAGCGTTAGTTCCAGCCGGCGAGGCGGAGAGGGCGCGCGGGGCGGGCGGGGCGGGCGGGGCGCGCACGCACAGCGAGGGCCGCGCCTCCAACGCCTCGGGGCACGCCAGCCTCGGGCACTCCACCAGGTACGCTCACGCTCACTGCACCGACTAGCTCGCTTCATCGTCATCATCATTTCAGCCATAGGACGTCCACTGCTGAACGGATGCCTCCTCCGATGACCTATCATAGGGGGGGATTGCCGATACTCGCCACGCTTGGCAGGCGGGTTGGCGAGCGCAGTTTTTTATATGATTTCGCAGGAAGACGCTGCTGCCCGTCTCGTGCTACAGGGGTTAGTACCTTACGAGACGCCTCCGGTTGGCGGTGGGGAAATGTATTCTTAACGGCCGTCCCCACACGGCACGCTCACGCGGGCACCGGATACGCTCACTTACACTCATACCCGATTGAGTAGAAATGTCATATTATGATTTATTTGACAAATTTTTTCGCCAGTTTTTAATCTAAATCTGTACTGTTTTTGTACGAGCGCTGACACGACTTGTCATTTCATACTAAATTTAATTTAATTGTGAAAAGTCACTCTAGTTTCGGAAAAAGATGGTTCGTATTGCTGCTTTATAAGGTATGTGTTCGATGCTTATACTACACAGACTCGCTCGCCTAACTTCTTTTATATTGGACACGAATGAATAATATCAAAAGAACACACAAGTAAGACAAATTTTCATAGACAAATAGTTGTCATCACTAGTGATGGCCTATGGAGCCGAAACGTGGAAGATGACAGTAAAGCTGGCCCAACGACTTTACGTCACGAAAGATCGATGCTTGGAATTTCGGAGATAAAATCCGAAACGAGGTTAACCCTCAGCAAACCAAAGTAATGGACATAGTCCTAAAATGTAGCAAGCTCGGCCACATCCTTCGCAGAACCGATAAAAGGTGGAGTAAACGGGTTCTCGAGTGAAGATGCGCCTTGGCAAACGTAGACGTCCTCCCAGCTCGATAGACCGACGACCTTAGGAAGATGGCTGACTTAAAAGCTAGTCTTGCCGTTCCAACATCAGACAATTGTGTTATCTTTCTCACAGCATAAGCAACTTAACTAAGTCTTCTTGACAGCGTGTCAATATGAATAACTTTGGATTTCCGTCTGCATTGCAAAAAGGTAGTGGAATTACTAGTATCCAGTCCATCTTTTACAATGGTGAACAACATGTGTTTAGACCTGCCTCTCAGTGGTCATTGTAAATTTTTTGAATTTTTTTTATTTGTTGATTGATAGTACTAAACCAATGCAGAACCCGCGAAAGAACATCGTCAAAAGATTCTTGACCCCTTTTAATTTTATAGATTAGTTATTTATCAGCTGCAAATAATACCACCTCACATAGGTCTTTTGCAAAGTAAGGAAGGTCATTGATATAAATAAGAAATAGCAGGGTTCCTTATATTGATCCCGCGGTTCACCCATGGTATGCCGTGACCCTGAAGACTCAGTTCCATTTATACATACTTTTTGAGTTCTGCTTAATCTAACGACTCCTTTAAAATATCATAATGTCTCAACTTTTTAGTAAGGTTTGTTGATCTGCACTATCGAAGGCCTTAGAAAGATCACAGAAGATAACCAAAGCATTTTGCTTACTCTCCCAAGCACCGAACACATGTTTTAAGAGTGCAACTCCATCATCAACAGTGAATAACCTTTTGTGAAACCGTATTGTTTCATCATCATCATCATTTCGACATTGCAAAATAGCTGATTGCGAAAACTTAAAGTCGCAGTCTCCTGCGCACAGTGCAACTTTTCATCATCATCATTTCAGTCATAGGACGTCCACTGCTGTACATAGGCCTCCGCCAGTGACATTCAGATTGGCCGGACGGAAGCGGCCTGTATCAAACCGCTTCCTGCATCCTTTACCAGATCGTCTGTCCACCTTGTAGGTGGACGTCCGTTCGTAGCACTTGCCGATGCGTGGCCTTCATTCTAGAACCTTTCTGCCCCATCGGCCGTCAGTTCTACGTGCGACTTTTATCATAATCTAATAAAGAGTATTGTGCTTCTGTCACCCAGAAGAAGCAACTCCGAGTCGTTAAGTGCGTCGCGGCGGCGCTCGGCCGGCGACGAGCAACAGCTGGGGCTGGCGCTGCGCACGCGCACTACGTCGGGGCAGCGCCTCACCGACATCGAGATCCTGGAGCAGGTCACCGTGCTCAACCTCGACACGGGTCAGTGTCACTTCAGCTTGTAGTGTAGTGAACGTTACCTAGGAGAAGCACTGGGGCTGGCGCTGCGCACGCGCACTACGTCGGGGCAGCGCCTCACCGACATCGAGATCCTGGAGCAGGTCACCGTGCTCAACCTCGACACGGGTCAGTGTCACTTCAGCTTGTAGTGTAGTGAACGTTACCTAGGAGAAGCACTGGGGCTGGCGCTGCGCACGCGCACTACGTCGGGGCAGCGCCTCACCGACATCGAGATCCTGGAGCAGGTCACCGTGCTCAACCTCGACACGGGTCAGTGTCACTTCAGCTTGTAGTGTAGTGAACGTTACCTAGGAGAAGCACTGGGGCTGGCGCTGCGCACGCGCACTACGTCGGGGCAGCGCCTCACCGACATCGAGATCCTGGAGCAGGTCACCGTGCTCAACCTCGACACGGGTCAGTGTCACTTCAGCTTGTAGTGTAGTGAACGTTACCTAGGAGAAGCACTGGGGCTGGCGCTGCGCACGCGCACTACGTCGGGGCAGCGCCTCACCGACATCGAGATCCTGGAGCAGGTCACCGTGCTCAACCTCGACACGGGTCAGTGTCACTTCAGCTTGTAGTGTAGTGAACGTTACCTAGGAGAAGCACTGGGGCTGGCGCTGCGCACGCGCACTACGTCGGGGCAGCGCCTCACCGACATCGAGATCCTGGAGCAGGTCACCGTGCTCAACCTCGACACGGGTCAGTGTCACTTCAGCTTGTAGTGTAGTGAACGTTACCTAGGAGAAGCACTGGGGCTGGCGCTGCGCACGCGCACTACGTCGGGGCAGCGCCTCACCGACATCGAGATCCTGGAGCAGGTCACCGTGCTCAACCTCGACACGGGTCAGTGTCACTTCAGCTTGTAGTGTAGTGAACGTTACCTAGGAGAAGCACTGGGGCTGGCGCTGCGCACGCGCACTACGTCGGGGCAGCGCCTCACCGACATCGAGATCCTGGAGCAGGTCACCGTGCTCAACCTCGACACGGGTCAGTGTCACTTCAGCTTGTAGTGTAGTGAACGTTACCTAGGAGAAGCACTGGGGCTGGCGCTGCGCACGCGCACTACGTCGGGGCAGCGCCTCACCGACATCGAGATCCTGGAGCAGGTCACCGTGCTCAACCTCGACACGGGTCAGTGTCACTTCAGCTTGTAGTGTAGTGAACGTTACCTAGGAGAAGCACTGGGGCTGGCGCTGCGCACGCGCACTACGTCGGGGCAGCGCCTCACCGACATCGAGATCCTGGAGCAGGTCACCGTGCTCAACCTCGACACGGGTCAGTGTCACTTCAGCTTGTAGTGTAGTGAACGTTACCTAGGAGAAGCACTGGGGCTGGCGCTGCGCACGCGCACTACGTCGGGGCAGCGCCTCACCGACATCGAGATCCTGGAGCAGGTCACCGTGCTCAACCTCGACACGGGTCAGTGTCACTTCAGCTTGTAGTGTAGTGAACGTTACCTAGGAGAAGCACTGGGGCTGGCGCTGCGCACGCGCACTACGTCGGGGCAGCGCCTCACCGACATCGAGATCCTGGAGCAGGTCACCGTGCTCAACCTCGACACGGGTCAGTGTCACTTCAGCTTGTAGTGTAGTGAACGTTACCTAGGAGAAGCACTGGGGCTGGCGCTGCGCACGCGCACTACGTCGGGGCAGCGCCTCACCGACATCGAGATCCTGGAGCAGGTCACCGTGCTCAACCTCGACACGGGTCAGTGTCACTTCAGCTTGTAGTGTAGTGAACGTTACCTAGGAGAAGCACTGGGGCTGGCGCTGCGCACGCGCACTACGTCGGGGCAGCGCCTCACCGACATCGAGATCCTGGAGCAGGTCACCGTGCTCAACCTCGACACGGGTCAGTGTCACTTCAGCTTGTAGTGTAGTGAACGTTACCTAGGAGAAGCACTGGGGCTGGCGCTGCGCACGCGCACTACGTCGGGGCAGCGCCTCACCGACATCGAGATCCTGGAGCAGGTCACCGTGCTCAACCTCGACACGGGTCAGTGTCACTTCAGCTTGTAGTGTAGTGAACGTTACCTAGGAGAAGCACTGGGGCTGGCGCTGCGCACGCGCACTACGTCGGGGCAGCGCCTCACCGACATCGAGATCCTGGAGCAGGTCACCGTGCTCAACCTCGACACGGGTCAGTGTCACTTCAGCTTGTAGTGTAGTGAACGTTACCTAGGAGAAGCACTGGGGCTGGCGCTGCGCACGCGCACTACGTCGGGGCAGCGCCTCACCGACATCGAGATCCTGGAGCAGGTCACCGTGCTCAACCTCGACACGGGTCAGTGTCACTTCAGCTTGTAGTGTAGTGAACGTTACCTAGGAGAAGCACTGGGGCTGGCGCTGCGCACGCGCACTACGTCGGGGCAGCGCCTCACCGACATCGAGATCCTGGAGCAGGTCACCGTGCTCAACCTCGACACGGGTCAGTGTCACTTCAGCTTGTAGTGTAGTGAACGTTACCTAGGAGAAGCACTGGGGCTGGCGCTGCGCACGCGCACTACGTCGGGGCAGCGCCTCACCGACATCGAGATCCTGGAGCAGGTCACCGTGCTCAACCTCGACACGGGTCAGTGTCACTTCAGCTTGTAGTGTAGTGAACGTTACCTAGGAGAAGCACTGGGGCTGGCGCTGCGCACGCGCACTACGTCGGGGCAGCGCCTCACCGACATCGAGATCCTGGAGCAGGTCACCGTGCTCAACCTCGACACGGGTCAGTGTCACTTCAGCTTGTAGTGTAGTGAACGTTACCTAGGAGAAGCACTGGGGCTGGCGCTGCGCACGCGCACTACGTCGGGGCAGCGCCTCACCGACATCGAGATCCTGGAGCAAGTCACCGTGCTCAACCTCGACACGGGTCAGTGTCACTTCAGCTTGTAGTGTAGTGAACGTTACCTAGGAGAAGCACTGGGGCTGGCGCTGCGCACGCGCACTACGTCGGGGCAGCGCCTCACCGACATCGAGATCCTGGAGCAGGTCACCGTGCTCAACCTCGACACGGGTCAGTGTCACTTCAGCTTGTAGTGTAGTGAACGTTACCTAGGAGAAGCACTGGGGCTGGCGCTGCGCACGCGCACTACGTCGGGGCAGCGCCTCACCGACATCGAGATCCTGGAGCAGGTCACCGTGCTCAACCTCGACACGGGTCAGTGTCACTTCAGCTTGTAGTGTAGTGAACGTTACCTAGGAGAAGCACTGGGGCTGGCGCTGCGCACGCGCACTACGTCGGGGCAGCGCCTCACCGACATCGAGATCCTGGAGCAGGTCACCGTGCTCAACCTCGACACGGGTCAGTGTCACTTCAGCTTGTAGTGTAGTGAACGTTACCTAGGAGAAGCACTGGGGCTGGCGCTGCGCACGCGCACTACGTCGGGGCAGCGCCTCACCGACATCGAGATCCTGGAGCAGGTCACCGTGCTCAACCTCGACACGGGTCAGTGTCACTTCAGCTTGTAGTGTAGTGAACGTTACCTAGGAGAAGCACTGGGGCTGGCGCTGCGCACGCGCACTACGTCGGGGCAGCGCCTCACCGACATCGAGATCCTGGAGCAGGTCACCGTGCTCAACCTCGACACGGGTCAGTGTCACTTCAGCTTGTAGTGTAGTGAACGTTACCTAGGAGAAGCACTGGGGCTGGCGCTGCGCACGCGCACTACGTCGGGGCAGCGCCTCACCGACATCGAGATCCTGGAGCAGGTCACCGTGCTCAACCTCGACACGGGTCAGTGTCACTTCAGCTTGTAGTGTAGTGAACGTTACCTAGGAGAAGCACTGGGGCTGGCGCTGCGCACGCGCACTACGTCGGGGCAGCGCCTCACCGACATCGAGATCCTGGAGCAGGTCACCGTGCTCAACCTCGACACGGGTCAGTGTCACTTCAGCTTGTAGTGTAGTGAACGTTACCTAGGAGAAGCACTGGGGCTGGCGCTGCGCACGCGCACTACGTCGGGGCAGCGCCTCACCGACATCGAGATCCTGGAGCAGGTCACCGTGCTCAACCTCGACACGGGTCAGTGTCACTTCAGCTTGTAGTGTAGTGAACGTTACCTAGGAGAAGCACTGGGGCTGGCGCTGCGCACGCGCACTACGTCGGGGCAGCGCCTCACCGACATCGAGATCCTGGAGCAGGTCACCGTGCTCAACCTCGACACGGGTCAGTGTCACTTCAGCTTGTAGTGTAGTGAACGTTACCTAGGAGAAGCACTGGGGCTGGCGCTGCGCACGCGCACTACGTCGGGGCAGCGCCTCACCGACATCGAGATCCTGGAGCAGGTCACCGTGCTCAACCTCGACACGGGTCAGTGTCACTTCAGCTTGTAGTGTAGTGAACGTTACCTAGGAGAAGCACTGGGGCTGGCGCTGCGCACGCGCACTACGTCGGGGCAGCGCCTCACCGACATCGAGATCCTGGAGCAGGTCACCGTGCTCAACCTCGACACGGGTCAGTGTCACTTCAGCTTGTAGTGTAGTGAACGTTACCTAGGAGAAGCACTGGGGCTGGCGCTGCGCACGCGCACTACGTCGGGGCAGCGCCTCACCGACATCGAGATCCTGGAGCAGGTCACCGTGCTCAACCTCGACACGGGTCAGTGTCACTTCAGCTTGTAGTGTAGTGAACGTTACCTAGGAGAAGCACTGGGGCTGGCGCTGCGCACGCGCACTACGTCGGGGCAGCGCCTCACCGACATCGAGATCCTGGAGCAGGTCACCGTGCTCAACCTCGACACGGGTCAGTGTCACTTCAGCTTGTAGTGTAGTGAACGTTACCTAGGAGAAGCACTGGGGCTGGCGCTGCGCACGCGCACTACGTCGGGGCAGCGCCTCACCGACATCGAGATCCTGGAGCAGGTCACCGTGCTCAACCTCGACACGGGTCAGTGTCACTTCAGCTTGTAGTGTAGTGAACGTTACCTAGGAGAAGCACTGGGGCTGGCGCTGCGCACGCGCACTACGTCGGGGCAGCGCCTCACCGACATCGAGATCCTGGAGCAGGTCACCGTGCTCAACCTCGACACGGGTCAGTGTCACTTCAGCTTGTAGTGTAGTGAACGTTACCTAGGAGAAGCACTGGGGCTGGCGCTGCGCACGCGCACTACGTCGGGGCAGCGCCTCACCGACATCGAGATCCTGGAGCAGGTCACCGTGCTCAACCTCGACACGGGTCAGTGTCACTTCAGCTTGTAGTGTAGTGAACGTTACCTAGGAGAAGCACTGGGGCTGGCGCTGCGCACGCGCACTACGTCGGGGCAGCGCCTCACCGACATCGAGATCCTGGAGCAGGTCACCGTGCTCAACCTCGACACGGGTCAGTGTCACTTCAGCTTGTAGTGTAGTGAACGTTACCTAGGAGAAGCACTGGGGCTGGCGCTGCGCACGCGCACTACGTCGGGGCAGCGCCTCACCGACATCGAGATCCTGGAGCAGGTCACCGTGCTCAACCTCGACACGGGTCAGTGTCACTTCAGCTTGTAGTGTAGTGAACGTTACCTAGGAGAAGCACTGGGGCTGGCGCTGCGCACGCGCACTACGTCGGGGCAGCGCCTCACCGACATCGAGATCCTGGAGCAGGTCACCGTGCTCAACCTCGACACGGGTCAGTGTCACTTCAGCTTGTAGTGTAGTGAACGTTACCTAGGAGAAGCACTGGGGCTGGCGCTGCGCACGCGCACTACGTCGGGGCAGCGCCTCACCGACATCGAGATCCTGGAGCAGGTCACCGTGCTCAACCTCGACACGGGTCAGTGTCACTTCAGCTTGTAGTGTAGTGAACGTTACCTAGGAGAAGCACTGGGGCTGGCGCTGCGCACGCGCACTACGTCGGGGCAGCGCCTCACCGACATCGAGATCCTGGAGCAGGTCACCGTGCTCAACCTCGACACGGGTCAGTGTCACTTCAGCTTGTAGTGTAGTGAACGTTACCTAGAAGAAGCACTGGGGCTGGCACTGCGCACGCGCACTACGTCGGAGCAGCGCCTCACCGACATCGAGATCCTGGAGCAGGTCACCGTGCTCAACCTCGACACGGGTCAGTGTCACTTCAGCTTGTAGTGTAGTGAACGTTACCTAGGAGAAGCACTGGGGCTGGCGCTGCGCACGCGCACTACGTCGGGGCAGCGCCTCACCGACATCGAGATCCTGGAGCAGGTCACCGTGCTCAACCTCGACACGGGTCAGTGTCACTTCAGCTTGTAGTGTAGTGAACGTTACCTAGGAGAAGCACTGGGGCTGGCGCTGCGCACGCGCACTACGTCGGGGCAGCGCCTCACCGACATCGAGATCCTGGAGCAGGTCACCGTGCTCAACCTCGACACGGGTCAGTGTCACTTCAGCTTGTAGTGTAGTGAACGTTACCTAGGAGAAGCACTGGGGCTGGCGCTGCGCACGCGCACTACGTCGGGGCAGCGCCTCACCGACATCGAGATCCTGGAGCAGGTCACCGTGCTCAACCTCGACACGGGTCAGTGTCACTTCAGCTTGTAGTGTAGTGAACGTTACCTAGGAGAAGCACTGGGGCTGGCGCTGCGCACGCGCACTACGTCGGGGCAGCGCCTCACCGACATCGAGATCCTGGAGCAGGTCACCGTGCTCAACCTCGACACGGGTCAGTGTCACTTCAGCTTGTAGTGTAGTGAACGTTACCTAGGAGAAGCACTGGGGCTGGCGCTGCGCACGCGCACTACGTCGGGGCAGCGCCTCACCGACATCGAGATCCTGGAGCAGGTCACCGTGCTCAACCTCGACACGGGTCAGTGTCACTTCAGCTTGTAGTGTAGTGAACGTTACCTAGGAGAAGCACTGGGGCTGGCGCTGCGCACGCGCACTACGTCGGGGCAGCGCCTCACCGACATCGAGATCCTGGAGCAGGTCACCGTGCTCAACCTCGACACGGGTCAGTGTCACTTCAGCTTGTAGTGTAGTGAACGTTACCTAGGAGAAGCACTGGGGCTGGCGCTGCGCACGCGCACTACGTCGGGGCAGCGCCTCACCGACATCGAGATCCTGGAGCAGGTCACCGTGCTCAACCTCGACACGGGTCAGTGTCACTTCAGCTTGTAGTGTAGTGAACGTTACCTAGGAGAAGCACTGGGGCTGGCGCTGCGCACGCGCACTACGTCGGGGCAGCGCCTCACCGACATCGAGATCCTGGAGCAGGTCACCGTGCTCAACCTCGACACGGGTCAGTGTCACTTCAGCTTGTAGTGTAGTGAACGTTACCTAGGAGAAGCACTGGGGCTGGCGCTGCGCACGCGCACTACGTCGGGGCAGCGCCTCACCGACATCGAGATCCTGGAGCAGGTCACCGTGCTCAACCTCGACACGGGTCAGTGTCACTTCAGCTTGTAGTGTAGTGAACGTTACCTAGGAGAAGCACTGGGGCTGGCGCTGCGCACGCGCACTACGTCGGGGCAGCGCCTCACCGACATCGAGATCCTGGAGCAGGTCACCGTGCTCAACCTCGACACGGGTCAGTGTCACTTCAGCTTGTAGTGTAGTGAACGTTACCTAGGAGAAGCACTGGGGCTGGCGCTGCGCACGCGCACTACGTCGGGGCAGCGCCTCACCGACATCGAGATCCTGGAGCAGGTCACCGTGCTCAACCTCGACACGGGTCAGTGTCACTTCAGCTTGTAGTGTAGTGAACGTTACCTAGGAGAAGCACTGGGGCTGGCGATCAAAATATTACAGTGATATATTGATTTGAAATGTCGCATGACGTCACATCTTGGTTCAATTTTTAATTACAAGTGACGTTACGAGCCCCCACTCCCGAACTTTGCAAAAAATAAGTGAAGAGGTGACGTACTAAATAGAATTTCATTTTCTTTACCCAGTCGTCATCCCTATTGGTGTGTTTTCTGGCGCATACTTAATGTATTTATGGAATCCCATCGGTCAGGAGAGCGAGTCCCCCTCAGCGTGGCGGAGCACAAGCTGCCGCAGTGCATCAACCCGCTCAGCCTGCACATCATGCGCCTCACCTCCGAGTACATCGCGCGCCCCAACGACGACGAGAACACGAGGTAACTCGACCACGCTCTCACAATATACAACGATTAACATTTTTGACTTCATTACGATACTTGCACCTAGTGTTGGCGAATCGATCGATCGAAAAATAAATCGATCGCATAGTATTCTTCCCGAATAATCTACCTATAACTCGATTAGGTTTCGATAAAAATGCATTTTCAATTCATTTTTTTGCAGTTTCAATTTTATTATAATTAATAAAAAAAATAAAAAGCAAAAGTATCGATTATATCGGTAGCTAATACAAAAAGATACTATCAATAAATTTTTTGTACAGGTTTTCAAAAAAATAGGACATTTTTATCTTTGAACTAAGTGACAATTCTTACTTGACCATCAAGTCTTTTCGAGGTGTTAAGATTTTTTAATAGAAAACTGAGTATGTTTCTTTAGGTTTCTAGAGTATGTTTGATAGATAACCTGACCGGTTGCAGACCAGGCGAAAGAGTGAAGCGGAAGAGCTTCTGGCGTCGTAATATTGCGTCCTCATATTTGCTGTGGCGCCAGACGCCTTCCATCAGCAATGCCGTCTCCTACCTCAGTGTGGCGACTAGGTGCATAGTGTTACCTAACTGTGTGTTGACATTAGGGGCTTATTGTTGTCTATAGTCTACTATACTCCAGTCAAAGCATTTTAAACTAACAACTGCGTGCCGTCATGTCGGAAATGTGTCTCTAACTTGGACTTTACGAGTGCGGTTGCTAGTCACTCGTCATTAGGTCAACGGACTTGCCCCGGGACGGGTGACTTTGTTTGACCTTGAGGTTCATACAGTCCGGTCACCGTCCGCGAACAAGTTCACTTCACCTGGCGGACTCATATGAATACGTTATCAGACTAGACTATTAAAGCGTCCGAATCATAAAAGACTTGTCTTCTTTCTGGTATATGTATCTGGCCGCCTCAAAAGTATCCGACGAGAGCCGAGACTACATTTGGGAATATACCCTGTATGCGGACTTTGATAAGATAGATAGAAGATAAGATTTTGTAGGGAGTGAAGATACGTGCATGTTCGAAAAGGGCCAACGCAGTATCTACGCGCTCTCCCGCGATTCGATTCGTATGCCGTAAGGCAGGTAGAACCATGGGTTGGTGGAGGGATTGACCGCCTCAAAGTCGAACAAGGTTACCTCGTTCATGTCGAGTTAAAATAACAGTGAAGCAGCCATTGTAAAGTAACTATTTGTGACAAGTTATTGATCATGCCTATCAGTTGACTTGACAACATCACGGCGTCGGTTAAAAATGCTTTGACCATAGTAACATCTATCTGTTTTTCGGAAGTCATGGGGCGTTTTTGGTTGTTTTTGTTGCGATTGTTGGGGCTAGTCATAATAAGATATAGTTTAAAAAATATACTTTTGAGATGCATCTTAAATAATAGTACCTTTACAATATAAAAAAAATAATAAACATATATCATATGAATGTTAAATTCGTTCCAATGTATCAACGGCATAATTCACATGAATTTTGTAAATTGTGAATAAGTTAAACTAGCCTAATTATTCATTCATTATTGTTGGAGTTCATTACAAAATTGACTTAGATTAGAATATTTTGGTATTACCAGAATAACGAAAATATTTCATGGTAGCCACATCTGAAATACCAGAAAGTTTTACCAAATGTTGTTTACCAGTGATAAACATAATATTTGATTTTTAATTTCACCAATGAACATTTAAGACTGACCTGACTTTGATAACTTTAAACTTTAGCCCTTTTATAAAATTTTATTGTTTACAATTATCTGACATTTCCTATACTTATACTTATACTTTGAGACTTCTTGCCAAATTTCATGGCTCTAGATCACCAAGAAGCACCTTACAGGTTTTGATGGGTGAGTGTCAATCTATGCTAATGCATTGCTAAAGATATCTCCGAAGTAATATTTGTTGTTGTTTTCCGAGTACTGTGTGTGTTTCGCTTTATGTTCGGCGAGTTATGGAGAATGGGCGCTTTTGCAAGACTGGTTTAGGTATTGTGGTTCAAGAAACTGCTTCTTGGGAAGTGTTTAAAGTGCCCGATACTAAATAAATAAGTTTTGTTTCTTATTGGGACACTGTTGTGTTACTTTTGTGGTTTTGTACTGTGGTACTAGTGGTAAATGTAGATGTTTCTTTTTGTATGAAGCAGTCCTCGTCGCATAAATAAACGTCGGAAAATGTTGATTTTGTTGGTCGTGTTATGTTTCTTCATGTAATTTGTCAAGCTCAAACCACCCACATAAGGCCTGACGACATACTCGTAACAAGTGTATTGTTAAAAAACATCCGTTGATTTTAACTTACAATCTAAGTATTTATTGCATCATATGGGTAGATAAAGATGTTAGTTACAATTTTACATTGTACGAATCTTGTTACTAACTGCCTCGAGTTATTTTTTTCACCAACTCTCTTAAGTCATGACTGTAACCCAGGACTCAAACCAAAGTTTAGCAAATAAAGATCTGATATACAGGTTAAAAAAACAACGAGCGAAATTTTAGGGGTTGGTTCAGAATCGAGTCTAAAATACAGGAAAACTATTTTTAAAATACAGGGCTACATTGCAAAGATGTGCCAAATCTTTATAAATGGCTCAGAATCAGTAACTTAATCGAACTATACAAAGAAAAAAAAATACATTTAATTATTCCTATCCGCTGTTAAAAATCGTACGCGTGGATAATTGAATTAATTCATGAAAAAAAATGCATAGTATGAGCACTGCGTAAGGTCCCTGTTGGCTCGCCGTACCTACGTCTCTGATGAATGGCGCGGCTTTCGTAGTCTCTCTTGACTTTATTTTCGAATATTAAAAAGTAATTTGTTTCGTAATGTACGACTATTAAAAATAATAACGATTAAGACGCTTCTTTATATTGTTCCCTAGATCTTATTTTTTTAAATTTGGCACCCCTTTGCAATGTAACCCTGTATGATGTAAAACAAATATTTCTTGTTCAGTTACAAATGAGTCTAGTATACAGAAAAAATACCAATGTCCATCTATTATAATTAAAAATAATCCTATCGAAGACATCGAAAGCCAAACGGTTGCGGGTTCGAATCCCACAAAGGTAAATGTTTGAATGATGAGCACGAGCATTTGCACCTAAGTCATTGATGTTTATAAACGTATTTAAAGTAAGTATCCGTTTTCTAGTCGCCATAGTATAAGCTTTGCTTATTTTGGGGCTAGATAATTGGTGTGATTGTGGAAACAATTTATTATTATAATTATATTATATATTGTTCTTGTACTCTAGACTCGACGCTGAACCACCCCTTAAAGCTCGTACTCCGCGTATTGTGGAGGAGTATTGTGTCAGTAAGGTAACTGTCCGTGGTGTCGGCAGGGAGACGGACGAGGAGTCGGAGTGTGTGGCGGCGGGCGGCGCCGAGGACGAGGTCAAGGACCTCAAGCCGCCCGCCGACCGCGCCGCCGGCCTCAGGCGCAGGACCGACAAGTGAGTGCACACACACTACTCACTACACACTACCCACACACAGGCACAAGGGCGGCGCCGAGGACGAGGTCAAGGACCTCAAGCCGCCCGCCGACCGCGCCGCCGGCCTCAGGCGCAGGACCGACAAGTGAGTGCACACACACTACTCACTACACACTACCCACACACAGGCACAAGGGCGGCGCCGAGGACGAGGTCAAGGACCTCAAGCCGCCCGCCGACCGCGCCGCCGGCCTCAGGCGCAGGACCGACAAGTGAGTGCACACACACTACTCACTACACACTACCCACACACAGGCACAAGGGCGGCGCCGAGGACGAGGTCAAGGACCTCAAGCCGCCCGCCGACCGCGCCGCCGGCCTCAGGCGCAGGACCGACAAGTGAGTGCACACACACTACTCACTACACACTACCCACACACAGGCACAAGGGCGGCGCCGAGGACGAGGTCAAGGACCTCAAGCCGCCCGCCGACCGCGCCGCCGGCCTCAGGCGCAGGACCGACAAGTGAGTGCACACACACTACTCACTACACACTACCCACACACAGGCACAAGGGCGGCGCCGAGGACGAGGTCAAGGACCTCAAGCCGCCCGCCGACCGCGCCGCCGGCCTCAGGCGCAGGACCGACAAGTGAGTGCACACACACTACTCACTACACACTACCCACACACAGGCACAAGGGCGGCGCCGAGGACGAGGTCAAGGACCTCAAGCCGCCCGCCGACCGCGCCGCCGGCCTCAGGCGCAGGACCGACAAGTGAGTGCACACACACTACTCACTACACACTACCCACACACAGGCACAAGGGCGGCGCCGAGGACGAGGTCAAGGACCTCAAGCCGCCCGCCGACCGCGCCGCCGGCCTCAGGCGCAGGACCGACAAGTGAGTGCACACACACTACTCACTACACACTACCCACACACAGGCACAAGGGCGGCGCCGAGGACGAGGTCAAGGACCTCAAGCCGCCCGCCGACCGCGCCGCCGGCCTCAGGCGCAGGACCGACAAGTGAGTGCCACACACACCCTACACCCTACACACTACTTACACACAGGCACAAGGGCAAGAGGGGGGCAAGTTGTTAAAAATCCCTCATTTTTAACAACTTGCCCCCCTCGTGAATAAAGTATAAACTGTCTACAACCAGTGATAACATATGGAACTGAAACGTGGCCCCTCACTATGGGCCTCATAAGAAAGCTCAAGGTGGCACAATGTGCTATGTTCGGTTTCTTTGCAAGATCGAATCAGAAATGAGGAGATCCGTAAACGAACAAACTTCGCTGACATATATTAATTAAGTGATTAGAAGATAATTCTTTTTTTCATTATTTAGGAGTCCAATGAGAAGTTTAGTAAAAAGTCACTCCCAGGACAACATAAACAAGAAAATGTCGAACGAAATAAATGTCAGGTGAAGAGGGGTTGAGACTAACATGTGGTGTGCAGCTTTAGCTTTTGCTGTTCACTTCTAGTTTATTTATGGTTTTTGCCTATCAATGCTGCTGCTAAATCAATAAACATAAAAAATACTTAAAAGCAGGTTTTTTTTTTAACTACTGCTTGAATTTGTATTGAGCGTTATTTATTAACATAAAATTCTTTTTTTGAACTACGTAAAGATTAAAGGAACTTTAGTTTTTTTAATTTATTTTACGAGTTATATGTACAATAATAATAACCATTTGCCTTACTCACAACCTTCCCCACACTCATTTATTGCAAGTGAGACGCACATAGTTAGCGCCAGTTAGTTAGACTTAGGGTCATGCCGTTTTAGGTTACGCCTCGCTAAACAATTAATACCATACGCTTATACCTTATGGTGGTCATACAACAAATCGTGTTTCTGCAACTGACAAATTAAAGTGAATTAAATAAAGAATCAGTTTATAAATATCAGTTAACAAAGTCGGGTTAGTTACACCATTAAAATTTATAAGTCAAGAACGACTGGACCGAATTTTTTGATCTCTGATTTGTTAGATTTGTCTCCGCCCCGAATGGCAGAATAACTAAATAAAAGAGGAAAATTCACGAAAAAAATGTATGCAAGGGCGGTACGAAGTGCGCCGGGACAGCTAGTCTAATATAAAAGAAAGTCGGGTTAGTTACACCATTTATAAATCGAGAACGGCCGGACCGATTTTATGATCTTTGATTTGTTGAATTTGTGTCCGCCCCGAATAGCAGAATAACTAAAAAACACGGAAAAAAATTACGAAAATAAAAATGTATGAAGGGGCGGTACGAAGTTCGCCAGGACAGCTAGTTACTGGTTAAAATTGAAATCTCTGCCACCAAAGTTTTTGATGCGTCGTCATAAGTTCCCAATGAATGGCTATTGACCAAACACAAGCGTTTTTTTTTTCTGGCCTGTCCCGGACGCATTAAACAGACTAATAATAATCTATATCTCTTCGACCACAACATGCAAGTATTAATAGCCTTAATTTCATCGAACAGGTTAAAACGATTCTTCGGAAGCACAGTAAAAAAAACAGTCGACGCGGCCAAATCCCTAGCTCAGGAAGTGTCACACGCCCGACACAAGGAAGACGTGGCCGATATAGCAGACGACGTCAGGGGTGAACACAATATCAAACTAAAAGCTTCCAACTCACATAAAGGGCCGTACGACTTCGACGGGTGTGTGAGACATGTACAGGTAAGTCATTCGTATACAACCCTAATAATCGTTTAGTGTATTTTTCCAGATTTTTTTTCGGCAATATAAGAGATACAAAAAACCTTTAAACTGAATCAAAGGTACGTTAGATATATTAGAGTATATTAATAGCCGTCGGCCATGATGACCTGGGACTGTGACGTCACAAGCCTGTAAATATCCATTGAGTTCAAAAGTACTAGAAGGGAATCCAAAAATCCAAAATACCTCCGTCGATGGTTGGGATGGTATTGGTGTAATTCTTAGAAAAAGTACATTGTTACCTTAGGGGTGAAATTAACTTATTTAGTCCCGAGACGGGGTTTGGCGCCCGAGGGTTGCGAGGCCGCCAATAGTTTGAGGGACTAAATAAGTATTTAACCCGAGGTAAACACTGTGTTTTCATTACAAATACAAGGAAAGTTTGAAAAAACATGAATTAGCTGAAGAAAAAATGGGTGAATTTTAATGAAACCGTACCAAAAAGTATGCAATCATTACGTTCTACAACTATAAAAAACAAATGAATATCGGATAACTGCTTTCCCGCCTATTTTTTTCTGTGGCCGGCCAGCTATTCAGCCATTATTTTTCATTTTCATCATTGAAAAAGTGGTAAATATTTTACCCAAATCTGTTATTTTAAAGAAATAGTTGAAAGTAAACTTATAATAAAGTCATTAAAAAATCTTTAATAAATACATAACTCTGAAATGATAGTTATTTCAATTTTACATCACGCTGTTACATGGTTCAAGAGAAATAAAAAATTGAACTAGTTTTTTCTTTTTATAATTTGACAGCTGTCAGTTGAAAACGATTCTCCCAAGTGCTGAAAAGTATTACTTTCAACCCGCTCCTCAGGCAACTTCAGACCTACTTTCCGAGCATGAGTAACGAAAAATATATTGATGAATATTCGTTGCGATTAGGAGATGGGGTCTGCTCACTCGGGCGCGGTGTGGTGCTGCAAGTTCAGCGTGTGCGGGCGCCTGCTGGCCACCGCCGGCCAGGACCGCCTGCTGCGCGTCTGGGTCACCCGCGACGCGCACCACATGTTCCAGGTAACGTGATCTATATAACGATCGTTAGGTTAAGGCGCAGGGTAAAGAGAATACACGTAAAAGAGGTGTTTTTGGACATGTTTTCTGGCGAAAATACTGGATATAGGATGTGGAAATTAATATATCATGTAACTTAATATATGTTGAAGTTTTTCCTGTTGTATCTAAATGCTAGTTATTATTTCTTATAAACACTTGTGAGCTTGTACACATTTATATTTTAAACGACGCTTCAAACTTGGTTTAGTTATTTATAACATTCGTGGCTTTAGGATAGTTTTTTTTTTTTTTCAAATAAGGTCACTTGCCTTACCCGTCGCCTTAAAATAACCTTTAATTTTATTTTTTTCTCCAAGGACATGAGAACAAAATACAACGCTGAGCAAAAGTCGTCCCCGACGCCCTCGCAAGAATCCCTCGCTTCGCTCGCCGCGCCCCCGCCCAGCCCCGAGCAGCCCCCGCTGGGGCCCGCCGCGCCCTTCTGCCCCGCGCCCTTCTGCGTCTACTCGGGCCACACCTCCGACCTGCTCGACGTCTCCTGGTCTAAGGTGAGTGTTGTGGGCGTCTTTATGTTTGGTACCTCTGTCCCCCATTAAACACAAGTAATACAGCAAGCCGCATCCTTCAAAAGGCTTTCTACGTTCTTCAAAAGGCCTCCTAAATTTCTGTCATTTTAGATTATGATAAACACAACATTTTGATAAAATCTTTCTAGCGCTTTGCTCCAATCTTGATCTTAGATATGGCAAGTCTAGTATCACATGAAGAGCATTTGCCATCAAACCTCCGTAACTTTTAAGGTAAGGGAACCATACCATTTTGGATCATAGGCACCCACAGTATCATCTCAATTTGCAGGTTTTCTTAAAAAAATGTTTTGAGGAAACAAATCTAATAATTTTTTTCTAACATAATAATTATCGTTTTAATTTTTAGAATTACTTCATCCTGTCGAGTTCCATGGACAAGACAGTGCGGCTGTGGCACATATCGCGCGGCGAGTGTTTATGCTGCTTCCAGCACATCGACTTCGTGACGGCCATTGTGTTCCACCCGCGCGACGACCGGTACTTCTTGTCGGGCAGCTTGGACGGGAAACTGAGGCTGTGGAACATTCCCGATAAGAAGGTGAGAAACATTTGTCTTCGCTGAATTCAAACAGACTAATTGAAATACTTTTAGCCGTACTAATTACCGTTACTTTGACGGTGATAAGATGGTGGTGCTACTACGCTACTGACCAATAAAAATCCGTTAAGTGTCATTTTAGGGTACCCAAGACTTAGTGTGACTTTCACTGTCTGTCAAATCTAAAAAACGACCGTACGTTATTAACGCGAATAATGTGACATCACTCTTACTTGTCTGTAGTTGAAGCGCTAAAAGTTTGAGTGCTCAGTTTCTTGAGACGCAGAATATATTATACCAATAAGCAACTGTAGCGAGAGAATCAACTAGGTTCATTACTGAAAATAAACAGGTTTATATTAACTGACACCTTATATAGTAAAGTCAATTCATGGTTATTCTTTAGGTTGCCGTCTGGAACGAAGTCGACGGCAAAACGAAACTGATAACCGCCGCTAACTTCTGCCAAAACGGAAAATTCGCTGTCGTCGGCACGTACGACGGCCGCTGCATCTTCTACACCACCGACCAACTCAAATACCACACACAGATCGACGTGCGGTCCACCAGAGGAAAGAACTCCACTGGCCGCAAGATAAGCGGGATCGAACCGATGCCCAACGATGACAAAATACTAGTCACGTCAAATGACAGCAGAATAAGACTTTACGATTTAAGAGACTTAAATCTCTCTTGCAAATACAAGGGTTATGTCAACATCTCAAGCCAAATCAAAGCGTCGTTCTCTCATGACGGGAAATACATAGTGAGCGGTTCAGAAAACCAGTGTATCTACATCTGGAAGACGTATCACGACTATTCGAAGTTCACGTCAGTGAGAAGAGACAGGAATGATTTCTGGGAGGGCATCAAAGCGCATAACGCGGTGGTGACGTGTGCTGTGTTTGCGCCAAACCCGGATTACATGATCCGGATGATCACAGAGAGGGAGGAGGAGGCAAAACTGGCGAATAAGGATGCAGAGGAAAAGGATGAAGTGGTAAGTGTTTTTGGATAATTCAGTTTCGAATATTTCCAAAGTTAATGTAACTTTTACACACTATAACTGATAAATAGATCTTTATTGGTGTCTGTTGTACTAAATTGCCACAAGGACGTGTATTAGGACCAGTCTTATTCCTTAGATGCTAAGAAAAAAAAAAATTAATTAAAACCATTGGGTCTTAAAAACCAGTATTAAAGTAGAGTTTAAGAAAATCGATGCTCAACTTCAAACCTACCAGTTCAGGAGCAAAAAACTTATATTATTTCATAGGAATCCTAACTGGCATCGAATATTACAGTCAACCTACTACAACAAGCCATACTTTTTTCTCTTTTCATTAAGAACCTTATCTGTTTCATTTTAGGTGGAAAATCGGTTGAAAAATTTAACCTATTTTGGTAGGTTGTTGATGGTTTTCTTTACTTAATGGGTGAACGGGAATAGAAGAGATATGTCTGACAGATTGGAGCTGGCCTTTTGACATTGCTTGACCGTCGACACTTCGCTTCTTGTTCCTGATTGTTTGATTTTAGCTTGCTAAAATTCGAGTGGTGTAGGCGAATATAAACTCGGACCAAGTTTGAAAACACTTATATCTTAGCCAGTTTCGGAACAAGAAGGGGGCGGTCTCTAGCTGGCGGGATGACGGAAGTGGACGGAAGGATCGTATAGCTTTAAAAATGTTTGTTTTCCACAGAAGGGTGTGGAAGGCGGCATGGTGGCATCCTCGCAGACGGGCCACGTTCTGGTGAGTGCAGACTTCAGCGGATGCATCAAGGTGTTCGTGCACAAGGCTAAGCCCAAGCACAGCTCGCTGCCCGCCTCAGCGCTGGCCTAGTGCCGTGCCCAGAGCCCAGAGCCCAGCGCTCAGTGCCCAGCGGCGCCGACTGAACTACAACAGGATGTTTGCTTTCTCCACGACTTTGGAGACGTTCATGTGTTGCGTAAGGGGCTTTTACTTTACTTATTTTGAAAGGGGGGGGGGAGTGAATGGTGATTACGTGGAAAGCTTTGGAATTCTGAATTGACAAACGCAGTACACAATTATACCAATTGTCCTGATAGCGTAAATGCTTGATATTATGTCTAGGTCTTATCCCTGTGGTTACTTTTGCAATCATGATGTTTGGCTATGAAAATCTATGGTCAGAGGCAAGATAAAATTACATTTCACGCAAAATTCTGACCACGGCTATTTTAAAACATGTTAATGAAATGTGTTTTTATGCTGTCGTAAATGTATGCTATTGTAGCAAGATCCTCTAACTGCAGGAACTATTCTCTTGGCGGACCAAAGATGACAAAATTGTTCAGAAATGAAATTTGACGTATCCTTGCTCCGACCATAGATACGCAAAGGTGACGTATTAGGTAGCAAAGCTAAAAGTCGTGTATATGCCCGGAAAATGGCCTTAAATCCATACTAATCTTATAAATGCGAAAGAAAGCTTGCACCATAGGGAAGGATATGACCTAGTTTTTTTAAATCCTCTTTCTAAGAAAAATACAGTAAAGTATTTCCAGGTATCAAAGGCGCAGGCAACAGCTTGACCTATTAATATTAAAAATGCGAAAGTTTGCGAGAATATTTGGATCTTTGATACTCTTTCACGCAAAAACTACTGAATGGATTTAAATGAAATTTGGCATACAGGTAGACCAAAGCCTGGATTTACACATAGATACTTTTTATCCGGGTAAGGTCAACGCAGACAAAGTCGCGGGCATAAGCTAGTACTAAACAAATAAGTATCTCGAAAACCCCATAATATGTTGCAAGCCCCTAGAGAACGGCACCACTTTTATCAGAAATTAACCCTTCCCGATTTTAAAAGTATGGATGTGCCAAGTGAACTTAGTTTTTTACTTTATCACGGACTGAAGAATTTTATGTTAAATTCGTGAAGATAGCTTATCCATATAATAATTTAAAAGTTGACTTTGTGATCTGCCCGAATGTGTGAAGTATGTGATGCAATGAGATTATATTAATTGAAAATATATTATAAAGTTATATTGCATGTATTGGAACTCGAAACAAATGTAACAGATATCAAATTATATCAAAATTAGATTATTATTTTTTATAATAAAGTCACTAGATGCGAGAGTTTACGTATAGTTTTGTTAAAAATAGATTCTACAATTACCTGTACCTACTAATTATTTTGCACTTTGGTGTCATAAAAAATCATTTACCAATGTTAAGTGTATTCTGTTTCTTACTTGGGCTGTGTTCTATCTTCTCTTCCTTCTGTATTTACAAAATTATTTCGAATAAGTTCTTGCCTTAATAATAAAACCATATTGTGATTAGAATTACGTAGTACGTAGTAAGTGTAAATTTATTATTTAGTGTTGTATAGAAATCGCGATGCCATTGTACTATCATATAAAGATTTATGTATATTTTTAACTCGCATTTACATCTGTCAATAAATCGTTATATTTGACACAAACCTTTTATTTCGATTTTTGCGTGCAATACGATAACTTACGGATTTTATTGGAACTAACACATGTTGACCAATAGGAATCCTTGAAATAAGATTTGTGTCCGAGTTCCAAAGAAACCCGACGGCAAGTTACCATCACAGACGACAGTACCCATCGCTCTATAGAAAGTACCAATTGATTGTATTTGGCCAGCTTAGTTTTGTAGAGCGTCGTCTCTGTCATTTATCAAGCGATAGCAATACATTACATGTATTACAAAACCGTTACCGATCATTAGCAGTCTCTAAAAGATATTATTTTTGTATTGCCTGACAAGAATAAGCAAGTTTAAAAATGAGTACATACACTTTTGACATATACCAACTTCATCATCATCATCATTTCAGCCATAGGACATTCACTGCTGAACATAGGCCTCCCCTAGTAATTTCCAGATTGGCCGGTTGGAACAAAATTAATCGACTACCAACTTATCTAAATGATTTTTTTCTTGCTTGTCAAATATTGTAAATAATCTTTGCACGTCTTTTTACGAAAATAATTAAAAATATCAGTGTATAAAATCAACTAACTGTTAGAATAAATAGGATTTTGTGTTAAATGATTCATTATTACATTGGTACGTTATTATATTTGTCTTTCTTATTTTTAAATGAACAATTTCGTTAAAAATGAATGTGTTTGTCTAATGACGAGCTTAGAAGAACGGACTTTAAGGTATAGTAATAATTAGGGATCCGCCAAATATCTAATTTATGAATTCATCTAATTTTAGATACAGGGTGTTAAAAGCGATTGCTGAAACAAATGCCAAAATGTTCGACAAATCGAATATTTTGCCGAATTTTCGGTACCTAACTGTTCGGAATTCCGTAAATATGCAGAAACAGATCAAGTTTGCTTTGAACTATCCTGCATGGGATTCGGCAAAACAGAAAAAAAATTGTTCAGTGTATAAATAAAACGAGAATTTTAAACCACATTATTTATTAAAATAACATTAATAGGAAGTGCGATCTATGGGAATGTCTAGTTCATTTAAACAACAATACAATAAATTATTACAAACATTTATAAAAACTACAGCTAGGCAAACGAGCACCTACAGACATTTTCCTAAAAAGAGTATTATCGTAATGCTAAAGAAATATTTGTAAGTTTATTTTGTACTTTGCTAATTTATAACCAAGATACGTTGGGTGGGTATGTCATCGATACTACTATTTTGTCTTTTAATATTACTCAAGGCATACAAAAATGGTGGGTTGCAAAATCAGTCTACCTAGTTTTTTTTATAAAACTAAATATCCGAGCAGATAAGAAATGGGACAAGAAACAATACTCTAGTCATCTCTTACTAACTCGATATAAAACTATTTCCTCTTTCATTCATCCACAGATGACACATTTAATGCGAACGGCATTTATTATTATGACCGCCTTGGTTCGAACCCTGCAAGGGTCAACTACCTGCGAGGTTAGCTCGAGCATTTATTTTGAACCTGCCCCCTTAGCATGACTACCAAAACACGATATGATATATCGATTTATCGACACCATCTAAAATGTTTTTTTAAATAGGTATGATAGTTAAAGCCGCCATGTTGAATTTTTATTGAAACAGCGATCATAACATGTGACGTCACCGGCACGGCGATTCAACATGGCAGCTATTCGCTGTGTGCGCGATGGACTGAAGATCTATCAAATTAAGGCAACTAGATTGTTAGAGTATGATTTTCGGATTGTTTTTCTTCGAAATTAGATGAAAATATCTAAGTGTTTCTTTTTAATTTTTTTTCTTACGTGAACTGAAATATGAATGTTATAATAGGTACAGGATTTGAATCGATACAACAAGATATAACTTTCCAACCTCAAAATGTGCAAAAAAGGGAAAAAAATTGTTTTAGCACAGCATGTGAGAGACGTTGAAGAGCTTAGAACCAACGGACAGAGCTACTTAATATGAGCTGTGATCATTAGACAAACGTCTGTGACATAAACTCCCTACAAAACATCATTAAATGTAAGTACATACCTACATATCTATCTGATGAAAATGAGTTTTGCAGTTAGTTCTCGTCAACTACATTAATTATTTTAATGTTAATTTTAATTTCAGATAAATGATGAACGTGTCGTTACGCATTTTAAGTCCGACTGTGTTTTTAATCAAAGTGGAAAAAGCAAACATGTTGCTGCTTTGATACACAGAAGAGAGTTTATCAAAAACAAGTTGCGACCAACGATGGAGAAAGCCTAGCAGTCGACAATTTGCCAAATCCAAATATGCAAAAGGTTGTTATTTCGAAGAAATGTTACCCTCAGTTGCCAAAAATACTAGACATTTCGCCTACAACCAAATGCAACCAGCGTTGCCGGCTGAATTAGATACAAAATCACCGCTTTTTTTCGACACGCAAGAGAAAGAAAAAAAAAACACGAAACAGAATCGGCCCTTAAACTATTAAAGGTAACCAAACGATATTAATATTGAAATAAATAATAGATCAAGAAATAATATTAAAAATATTAATTTATAAATTAAACGAAAATAATTTAATAAAAATAAAAATAAGTATGCTGGACGAAAACAGTCAGAAATTGTAGCTCGAAAAGCGTCCAGGGACGCATCCGTCGCCGTTTGTCACAAGCTTAATCCTGAAAATGTCAATCCAGTTTTGAATTTCATCAAAAAAATTAAAAGCAGGCCTGTGGAAACTGCACATTCCCATTTTGACATTCTTCTCGAAATGTTTTTAAATGACACACCAGCGATATCTAGTAGTTGTTGGTCATTCTTAACTGACGAAATACCAACAAAATCTTGACTACTCGTTTTTCTTTAGTTTTTAAAGAATTTATGGTGACAATTCTGGAAGTAGTTGGTATTTCTACTTGGATCTCAGCATCACAATAATTATTTCGAACATATCTATTACAAATAAATATTGTTTTTTTCAACTCGAACTAATTATAGATATGTGCTTGACATCCTTTATCGGCCATCATAGTAAGTTCCCTTTCATTTACTTCCGTAACTGTTTCAACATTTGTAAATAATTGTTGGTATTTTGTAATAAGTTGTTGATCGATAGATCTAGCAGCAACCTGAGAATGCTTAATTTTCTTACACCGGTATATTGACGGGAATATTGTTGGAACGTAGCCGGGGCTCGCCTTTGCATCAGACTTTTTGCCTCCAATAAAATGTTCAGTGCATATTGTGTCATGAGCAGTGATCGGAATAGGTAGATTGATTTGGGGTTAATGGATTTAGGGGAGGCATGTCCATATTAACATCAATATTTGAGATCAAACATTGATGTTAATATGGACATGCCTCCCGGTTTTTTTTTTTGTATCAGTTTAAAAAAAAAACATCCATATTATGCTAGCACTACCAAAGTACATCAAATCAATCTACCTATTCCGATCACTGGTCATGAGGTTTTGGGGATCCATCAGCACTAGAAAAAATAAAAAACTTGTAGAACACTATTCATGCAAATAAACTGATTTGATTTGAAGTGCGAGTCGGACTCGCGCACGGAGGGTTCCGTATCATTATCTATAATACTCTTGTGAATATTTCAAGCGTCTACCTGTTGCCGTTATTAATGTCGCGCAATATACGGCAAAAAAATCACGTTTATTGTATGGGAGCCCCACTTAAATATTTATTTTATTCTGTTTTTAGTATTTGTTATTACAGCGGCAACAGAAATACATCATCTGTGAAAATTTTAACTGTCCAGCTATCACGGTTCATGAGATACAACCTAGTGACAGACAGACACACAGACGGACAGTGAAGTCTGAGTAATAGAACCCTAAAAAGGGTTGTAATATTCCACGCAGTATGGTAAAAATAAAATATATTCAGTAATATCTTACTAGGTTCAGTTGCTTACTTTTTTTCTTTTCATAGCAGCTATCTATTTTTTTTTTTGCTCCAATTTCCATTTTGATGTTGGAAAACTGTTTTGCCATTGTTTCTACACTTTTATAACACAACACGTACTGTGACCTATATCGCGAATTCTAACGTTTTTACTTAAAAATACTTAATAACATTAGTATGGAATTCTATGGATATATAGCAATTTGACATATGACAGTCCAGAGTTATTTCACATTTCTGCTACCTCGCGCTGCGATCGATTTGACGGTCCCCACCTCCCACTACATACCGAATATCTATCATATTTTTACAGTTGGAGTCGATATATCGCTATATCATATCGAGTTTTGGTGGTCATGCTAGGGTGGGCTGAATTATGAATGTTATATAATATAATGTATTTAAGTATGTCTTACCTTTATCTAGTTTCCATAGTGCAAGCTCAGCTTGGTATAAGACTAGATAATTACATTTATTTACTAATAGTCATTAAACAAGATCCTGAACCTTATTGCCATGTTAAGATTCTAGTATTTAACAAGGATCGAAACCGGTTAATATTTATTTCAGAATATATAAGACCCATTTCTAATATTTGATAGTAGTTGTAAAGATTAGACCATAAAACTAAATTTGTCATAGCTTCTAAGTCGGTAGTTGGAGTATAATGATAATTAATTCACCGAAAACCTTTATTATTCTGGTTAACGTTTCATAGTAAAATAACCGGTTTCCGAACCCTGGTATTCAATTATGGTGTGGCATGCAATTTACCTCTGACTCAAATGTCCTATTACACGTTGTATACATAGTAAACCAGACTTAGTCCAGCTTTTTAATATTTACATAATTATGTTCGGCCTTTATTTGAAATGTTCTCTTTCAAAATGGGGACTGAGACATGGGTAACCACAATCTAATCTAATTGCAGGTAGAATTTCTGCATCATCAATCATCAATCAACCTCTATCTCTGTGTCTCCCTCTCTTTGTATCTCCTTCTCTCTGTCTTGTCCCTTGCAGATAATTCTTTTAGTATAACAGGAGAGCTAAAAGTTGTCACACCTTTTCCAATGTCCTATCCCATTTTTTATTTGCGTAGATAGCACTATCGTCTCTATCGCGCAATTTAGGTAAAAATAATAGGGATGCCGACAATTTTTTTTTTCGTCTATCATGTTGATTATCAAAAAGTATTGGACACGTATTTTTTCTTTTTTCACATAATTAAAATATGAAATGAAATGTCGCATGACGTCACGTCTTGGTACTATTTTTACTTAGAAGTGACGTCACGAGCCACTCCCGAACTTTGACGCGCTTTATCTTTGTCATTTTTTGGTCGATTGACAGGGGAGAAGATGAGGGTCCATTATTTTTTGGTAGTCTAACTGACTAAATAGAATTTTCATTTTCTTTGCCCAGTCATCCCTATTGTTTGAGAGACTATCACAATATTAAATATAGTAGGTGGTTGCTACGCTTTCCAGGGCGGCTTGTTGGCGTTGAGGCTGCGTTTGGGCTTGTCCCTCGCGTGGGCGCGGTCGCTGGTGGGCTCGTCGAGTGTTTGAACGCAGTCTCCACTGCCGTCGATGTTGGGCGGCTTCGTTAGAAGCTGTAAAGGCAACTTAATTTGAAAACGTTTCCAAAGTCCGTCCTAGACATAAATTATTAACACGGTTAATTTTGGTTTGTTTTGGAACCGCCTTGTGTTTTCCACGGATTGTCAGTCGCCACTTTTATTCAAGCACTACTCTTGAATAAAGTGGCGATCCGTGAAGCGGTTGAAATACATAAGTATAAGTATTTCGATCAGGAAGACAGATTGAAACTACCTGCGACATGACATGCAGTGATTACACAATCTCGTTCGAGATCAAGTAATCAACAGTACAGGAATCAGTCGCCTCTTACGACACGCTTTTTGTTGGCGGTGAGAAAGTGCATTCTTTACGACCATCTCCACATGGCACTTAAGTATATGTGTAGAACCTTTTTTTTATATTGGACATCACATACATTGCTTCAATCCTATGATAAGTAGCTTTAGCACTTCTGTTACAGAAATTAGAAACAACGACGGTACCACAACACCCAGACTAGGAATCGAATCCGGGACTTCAGAGATAGCGAAAGTCCGGTATGCTTGCCTCTCGGCTACGGAGGTCTACCTTTTCACACGTTTTATTGGAGATGCAAAAAAACACAAAAAAAGCAAGTTACCAGTTTGACATACTGCTGCAACTCGTTGTCGCTCAGGCCTTCGAAGCCGAACGCTCGCTCCGTGCGCGCCGCCGCGTACTCTTGCGCGGGCGCAGTCGACACTAAAGGGTACAAGATATTCGTTTAAATTAATAATATTTTCAGCATAAACGATTTTTTCTGAAGGATTTCTCTAAAGGATAAAATCAGGAATCACGTTATCCGAGAGAAAACTAAAGAAATCGATATAGCTATAAGTAAATTTTATTTAAAAAAATAAAACCGACTTCAAAACACTGAAATGCTAAAAATAATCCTAACACTTAAGTACCTAATCAGATACTTTTGGAGTCGGTGCCAGATGAGAGATTCAATGTTTTTGTTTGCACCGACTCCAAAAGTAACTGATTAGGTACTTAAGTGTTAGGATCATTTTTAGCATTTCAGTGTTTTGAAGTCGGTTTTATTTTTTTTAATAAAATTTACTTATTTCATCTATTTTTAGTGATAAATCCTAATCTAACTGCTGAACACCGATTTCATCCCCTATTTTCCTACCCTTAGGGGTGATTTTTATTTTTCAAACTTTTATCATAGCATCTTTGAAGTATAAGCTATTCAATAAAACAAAAATCATCAAAATCGGCTCATATTTGTCGAAGATAGGTAACAAGAACCACAACCAAAATATTATCTGGGTATATATTTGTTGATTTTCTCAAAAAGTTCTAAATCAATTTCGATAAAATTTATATGGGACCACCTCTGAAGTATGATCTACCAAACAAAAAAAGAATCATTAAAATCGATTCATAATTGGCGGAGTAATCGCGTAACAAACATAAAAAAAAAAAACATACAGTCGAATTGAGAACCTCCTCCTTTTTTGAAGTCGGTTGAAAAGAATAAGCAAACTTAAGAGGCTGAATGTAGCTAAATTGTACTAGCAAAAGAAAGTTTTGTGTAAAATCGAAAGGTCATATCATTTAAAAAAGACAAAACAATTATAATTGATCGTATTTCTGACCTAATGCTCATTTCCAAAACACGATTCTACTAACATCAATAAATGGGTAACATAAATAAATAAAATTGCCTCTGAAAATATCTACATATATTTTTTTTCTCACTTGTACTTATAGTAATGTTGATGTTCTTAGGAAAATTTATGGCTTTTATATTACTAAAGCAATTGGCCACTTTCGATTTTCAATAAAGTGGTTATTATCATTAATATCATGTATTTTGTGGTATGGCACTTAGGCCCTTTCATTCCAAGCAGCACCTTCTCTGTCACTCCTACTGAATTCGACAGTGATCCCCGCCGCGCGCGCTTGACGGGCCTGTGTCTATTGCTTAAGGTCATTGGTTCTAGTCAGCGCCAAGCCCGTGATCGCCAGACCTTCCTCATTTATTAAAAGTAAAAAGAATTGACAGAATATAAAATTGACACTGACATAATAGCTTTTTATTTACGTTCCGTTTTGAGCAATACATTACCCTTTCTTAAAATCAATGAGTTTTTTAAATCCGGTTTTTATAATTTTTTGCGTGAAACGAAACTAGTTACAAAATCGTGATCAATAGAAATTAATTTCATATACCTACTACATAATTGTTTTCGTGTCCGAATTAAAGATTAATTTCCAATGTTTCAAAAATAAGTCATCAGGTGTTTTTTCTCTAATTAGTATGTTGTGCTACAGACTGTCTATCGGGTCATAGTTGAACATTTAGAACGGTTGATACTTTATTGTATTCATTAGGAATAACAACAGTATATACACAGTTTAATTTACTCACATAAAATTGTTTATGCAATAACAGTTGGCCACAAATAAAAAATAAAAAGTCGGTAATAAGTTTAAACTAGGAGCATTATGTTACGACGTAACTACCTTACAATCGAACAATACAGTATAAGGAACGCGAGCGCAGCCGCGATGTCAGCATAATTCCTCTGCTACAATTGTACTATGTACTCGTACACATAACAAATGTTCAACAGTGCAACATCTACAATGGTCGCAGTGCGGTATAATGTATAATCTCACCGCTGTCGGGTCGCGTGAGGTCGAGCGAGGATGTATGGTGCCCGGGGTGCCCGGGGTGGGCGGGGTGGGCGGCGTGGCCGGGGTGGCTGGTGAGGATGCGCAGCGCCTGGCGCCACTGCGCCTCCATGACGCCGTGCAGCTGCGACGCGATCTGCGTGCGCCGCCGCCGGTACGACTCCAGCTTGCTCTGGGAGGGAAGGGGGGACCATAGGCTGTTTTACTTGTAGCTAATTTTACAATAACTATAATTAACTAGCTTCCGCCCGCGTCTACGCTCGCGTGGAGTTCGATCTGTCTTTATCGACAACCCTTATCACTTCCCAGGTCCAAATAATCAAATAATACAATAAACCACATCGATGCCTCGCTCTAAAAGTAAAAGCGACGCTATCGCCGATGCATTATTTAAGAACAAATTTGATTAACATAAAAAGGTGGTAAGTCAACCTCAAAAGATAGATATAATAATATGCTGTCACAGACTTTGTTTTAGTTCTTTCAAATGTGAACAATTCACTATTAGCGATAAGACCGCCTAAATTGTACATCTTTCTGTAAAAATCATGTGTATTTTACTTGTATGGTGTGCAATAAAGAGTATCTATCTATCTATGTGAACAATTTCGTCATACGTGATTTTTGAACGAAGGCTCTGAAAAGGAATATTTTTTCCCGTTTTTGCAACATTTTTCATTACTACTCCGCTCCTATTGATCGTAGCCTGATGTAATATAGCCTAAAACCTTCCTCGATAAATGAACTAGCCAACACAAAAAGTATTTTTCAATTCGAACCAGTAGTTCCAGAGATTAGAGCGTTCAACCAAACAAACAAACAGCTTTATAATATTAGTATAGATTAACGTAGTTTGTAGCATATGAAACTGGTATTCATTTAAAATAATAAATAATTAGTGTAAAAGTTTCATTCTCAAATGAGTCATATTTTATACTGCAACGAAAACGCTAGCCGCCATGACAACACGTCACCAATAAGTTAGGTTTTACTGGAACTGATATTTTATTTTATTTTTATTTATTCAAGATGAATTATTCAAGATGAATAACAGATTACAATCATGATTTTTACAATATGTTTAACTTAAGGCTGGCTGGCTGGCTAAATTGTAACCTAACAAAATGCATCATATAATTTACAAATAAGTAAGACAACAAATAAATCTAAAGATTTGTAGAAATTCGACTTTTCAAACACAAATATCGTAATTACGATTACATTACATGTGATATAATTAAATAAAGCATTAAAATACACACTTACCTCAAGTAAACCAATTTTCTCGCTAGACTGAGCGAGTTGTAATCTATAAAGATTTATTTCTTCCTTCTGCTTCTCTTCTAAAACATTCACTTCTAGTTTGTGCCTGAAATAAAACTAATGTACGTAAAAAACTGACCACGCCACTGAGCATTCGCGCAGTTACGGACCCCAAAACGATAGAATCAACCTGGAAGGGGGGGTCTCGTGGTACCAAATAAAAGACAATTATAATTGTTTGTTTTAAGTTAACGGCTGCTGGATCGAATCCAAATATACTACTATGCTTCACATATACTACAAGAAAAACAGTGACCGTGTATATGTCTGGCCAGAAATGAGGTCATCCGACAGCAAACTGAAGTCAGCCGCAAATATACGCTGCAGCTGCTGGCAGTGGATGGAAAAAAATAACCGAGGATCCGGCTCAGTAGCTTGCATTGGGATAGGCTTATTGTCCAGCAGTAGACTGACGTGGGCTGATAACATCGAGCACACACCCTATAGAGTAGCAATACGAACCATCTTTCTCTGAAACTAGTTAGTGATTTTTCACTTACATTTAGTATGAAATGACAACTTCTGTCAACTGTCGCCCATACAAAAAAGTACAGATACAGATAAAAAATGGCGGAAAATATTATCGATCAAATCATATGACATTTCTTCTCTATGTAGTGTGTGTAGTGTAGGGTATGTGCTCTATAGCTGATTATGATGGTGATGATTTCTGGTTTAAAAAATACGCCAGATAATTTGTGTATCGAATGGAGAAAGATTAGGAAGATGGCTGGCAGTGGCTGGATGAAAAAAGCGGGAGATCGAGCTGTTTGGCGCTCTTTGGGAGATGCTTACATCCAGCAGTAGACTGACATGATGATGATAAAATGGTGATCAATCAAATCATCAATTTGCATTTGAAAAATAAAACTCCTTATCCACACCATTATAGTAAACCAACGCTGGACAGACAGACACAGAAGTCTCTCTCAATGCACGACCTTTAGCTATTCTTTTCCATCCACTGCCAGCAGCTTTGCTTATTCCCCTTTAACTTAATTTCCTTTGCCCAAAGGTTGTCTAGAAGAGATCACTTTTGGCGATAAGGCCACCTGGTTTGTAAAAACCATCAATGTCTTTTTGTGCAATAAAGTGTCTATCTATCTATTTTATTCGCTCCAGCTTATCGCAGAGCGCCCTACGCTACGAAGAAAAAAACTCACTGCTCCTCAATCCTAGTGATCTGCTTATTGAACCCTTCGACAATAGTGGCTTCTTTCTCCCTGGCAGCCTGCTCCGGCTCCGCTCGGCGCGCTAGAGCAGGCGCTGGAACTCGTGCAGCTTGCCAAGCACGGCGTCTTTCAGACATCATCACCATCATCATCAGCCCACATCAGTCCACTGACAGACATAGGCCTCTCCCAATGCACGACACTGAGCCGGATCCTCGGTTATTCTTTTCCATCCACTGCCAACAGCAGCAGCGGTGTATATTTGCGAACGTCTGGTGTAGTGGTTCGCGCTCTAAAGCCAGGCGGTTTCGGGTCCGAGCCCCGCAAGGGGTAAGCCCCTATTTGTGTGATAAGCACGACCATTTGTACTAAGTCATGAATGTTTAGACATGTATTTAAGTATTTATAGACATGTATTTAGGTATGTTTATTCGATATCTAGTCGACCTAGTACCAGCTTTGGTTAGTTAGGGGCTAGATAATTGGTGTAAAAATAACTTATTTATATCATTGCTGCACCTAGTGGGAGGGCGCCCTACGCTGCGAAGAAAAGACTTACTGCTCCTCAATCCTGGTGATCTGCTTATTGAACCCTTCGACAATAGTGGCCTCTTTCTCCCTGGCGGCCTGCTCCAGGTCCCGCTCGGCGCGCTCGAGCTGGCGCTGGAACTCGTGCAGCTTGCCGAGCACGGCGTCCTCCAGCTGCTTCTGGTAGTGCACTTTTAGCTCGTTCTTCTGGAGTTCCAGGTGTTTGCGGAGGTTTTTCACTTCGTTGTCTAGGGTATCCTAATGTGAGGAGTTTTGTGGAACGTTGTTACTAAGATTTATTAACGCGTCAGACCACGGAAACGAGACACAATGGATATTTTATTGTTAAGGAGCTACATTGTGGATGATCTGTGCTTGACAGATAAATGAAGAATAGAAGTTAATATAATCAACCATAGGACGTCCACTGCTGAACATAGACCTCCCCCAATGACTTCCAGATTGGCTGGTTGTGTAACTACAAATGACCGATGTATTACAACCTTGCTTCTTGCCAAATTTCATGATTCTAGGTCCACAAGAAGTACACTATAGAAACTGATGTTTATAGTTTAGACTATATAGTTTCCGAGTATCAGAACTGAGTAAGTTAAAAGCTGAATTTTTACACATTCAAGGGACCGCAGACATTATTTAGTGTTTGATAATAATTTATTTTATTTTTATTTTATTTTATTTATTGATTTTAGGAAGACTATCGACTATTACAAATCATAGTACAGATTAGCACATAGAAAGTCATTTATAAGTCTACACTTATAGAAACAATATGTATAGCGATTGACACAATTAAATAATTCTACGTTATGACAAATTTAACTAATAATAATAGTAAAATGTGGTTGTAGCATGCTTAACATTTTTCAAGCCAAAATAAAAACAATCCAATAATATAATAATTTTATAATAATTTCAACCTATGTTCAAAAAAGGGGCTTCTATGAACAACAAAGTGATCCTAATGGGATTCTGTATTTTAATTTAGAGGTTTATTTATTTATTTATTTATACTTTATTGCACATTTAAAAATAATTGTACAAATGGCGGACTTAATGCCAAGAAGCATTAAATTAAAAAAACATTCAAGCATTAGTAGGTTTATCAACTACAAAAGACAAACTAGCTACTTACACATTTCTTCAAAAGCTCACTACTCTGATTCTGCTTCTCGCTCAGCTGCCGCTCCAGCATGTTTGCTCTCGCTCGCTCCTCGTTCACCTTCTCTTTCAGTAAGTCCCGCTCCTGCAGCACTAATGACGTCTCCTCGTTGAACGACTGTATTCGCCGCCCCAACTCGTTTACTTTGCTTTTTGTTAGCTCATGTTCGGTTTTTTCCTAAAAATTAATATACATAAATATGCGCCAGACAACACCACACACCAATAGGAAAATACCGAAAATATATATTGTTTTTACAATATTTATAAGAAATTATGGTGCTTATAGTAAAACAAAACTGATTTTAAGTAGTAAATAACTGTAACTAGAAATTAAGATATACCTCTCTTTCTAAAACAACTTATACATGAAAATTGTATGGCGGACGTGTACTGTGACGTCACGGTACATGTCAGATCTCTTTGTCTAGCACGCGACTTTATTAGATTGTAAGTCAAGTATTTACCAATATTTTTGAAAATTCTTTAAGTATCTTTAATTATAATTAGTTACTATTTATTTTAAGACCAAATAAAAATATAGTATATTTCCTATTGTCGTGGTCTCGAAGTATTGTATAGGGGGTCTGACAGCACACGCAGATCCGATCCAATTCAGAACAGTTCGTATTTACCCAAACCGGGAAACCAGGCGAATTTTGTCTAGCGCTGGAAGCCTAGGTTACGCCCTACTGGTGGACCGCGAATTGCCAAAACATGCCGCGGGCTCCATTTTAGCGCGTCCGATCTCGGAGACTTCGACTGGAAGAGGGTCGGACTGAGCTTTAAGGTGGCCATTGTAGGCTCTTAACTTAGCTTGAACCGTCATCCAAATGGTAATAGTGGACAGGGGAAAAACTGCCAGCGACATGTCTGTTTCGGCCTAAATGAAAGGGCGTTATGCATACCACTGTCCTTATTTAGCTACCACTTTTTAGCTTTGATGAATTCAGAATACAGAAGCAAGGATTGGCAGTGTAGGTATTTATAAATTAAGCATACCAATGAACAACAAATAAATATATATTGGGATAACACTACATACATTGCTCTGATCCTATGATAAGTAGTTTAAGCACTTGTGTTACAGAATACAGAACGGCGGTACCACAACACCCAGACGCGAAACAATATAGACAAGTTAGTTTTCTACATCGACCGACCAACGGATTAGCAAGCTGAAGTGGCAGTGGGCGGGGCACATAGCACGTAGAACTGACGGCCGATGGGGCAGAAAGGTTCTAGAATGGAGGCCGCGTACCGACAAGCGCAGCGTAGGACGTCCACTCACATAGTGGTCAGACGACCTGGTAAGGGTCGCAGGAAGACGCTGGATGCAGGCCGCTTCCAACCGGCCAATCTGGAAGTCAATGGGGGAGGCCTATGTTCAGCAGTGGACGTCCTATGGCTGAAATGATGATGATGATGATGATCGACCGACCGGGAATCGAAACTGGGACCTGAGATAGCGATACCACGTCTGGTAAGCTAATCTCTCAGCTAAAGAGGTCGTGGCAAAGATATGTGTATTTGCGTCAATATGGTTAACAAAATAATTTTGTTTATACAAACCCTTTCCAATGTGTCTTCTAAATTCTTGACACAATCTGTAGACTGTTTATTTAATTTCATCACCGTGTCATAGTTCTCTTTCAACAATACAATCTCGTTGTCTTTGTGGCTGATGATGTCCCGGTGGCTGATGACTGTCTTATCTAAGTTTTCTTCTAGATTCTTCTTCTCCAGTGCCATCTGCTTACACTTTTCTTGGTAGTCATGTGCTAGGTCTAGTGCTTTATAGAGTTCAGCTTCAAAGTGATTGGTTTTCTAAAAAGCCATTATGTAATAGTTAAAAGAAATATAATATACAAATATAAATTATTACTACAAAGGTATATGAAAAATTTAAATCCTATCACTTAATATGTTTGATAAGAAAACCCCCCTTGTGAAATAAATGTTTTTTTTTTTATTGATCAAGCATATATGTAAACGAGACACAATAGAAATTCTGTAGTTGTGCCGTCTATCTATATCCAATAGGGCTACAACATCCAAAGGTATTTATCTTAGTTTGTAAATATTTGGAAAATAAACTACACATCACATTAGCAATTAGAAAAGAATCCACAGAACTAGAACTAGTAGAAGAAATACTTTAATGAAATGTATTCTTACCTTCTGAGCATCATCAGCAACCATTTTAAAGTTCTCCACCTCTCTGACCATTTTCTCCAGTGCAGAGCGGTGTCTGTCCTCCACCTTATCCAGACTGCCAGTAATCTTGAGCCAGGCTTCTCTCAGCTTGGCGATGGCAGCATCCTTGGCCCGGTCAACTTTCAACGCTACTGCCAGTTTCTCTTGCTGGTCTAGTATCTTCTTCTGGAGCTGCTGTATCATGGTTTCACAGTGCTAAGGACAAAGATAAGTTATATGCAACAGACAGTCTATAACAAGCATGACTTGCTGACTAATAAGTATTTTTTAATGTACACAGCCTCCCAGAATTTTATTGTAGTAATCCTTGCATAAGCTCAAATTAATGCATGTAAAAAGAAAGTAAAATACTCTTACCTCTCTTTTAAGCCTTTCTTCCTCCAGCTTTGAGCTGTCTCCCCTTTCACCCCTTCCATCAGTTTTATCCCCCCACAAGTCACTCAAGCTCAACAAGTCTGTGTCAATTGAATCAATCAGCTTATGCTGCAATGCTGCATACTTTAAACTCTCTTTGTTGTCTATGCCATACGGTCTCATCTGAGGCATCTTGAATTCCTCCTTTTTCGGTGACATCAAGTAACTAGAGTCCGTTACAGAACTCTGACCGGGACGACTAAAACTGTGTGCCTTATACTGCTCCAAGACCTTAGTAGCCCGATCATATATCTTGTTAGAAGATGGCCGGAATGAGTCCAGATGGCTCGTATTAGTCGGTGGCGCTCTTTTAGGTGTAGAAGTAGGTTGCACATCTTTACTCTCTGAAAAATTTAATTTTCTCATGCTAGGGCACCTTGTTTCAGTCTTTAACAAATGAGATTCTTTTGGAGTGTTATCAGGGCGACTAATACTAGACATCTCTTCAGGGGTTTTGTGCAAAATTGACTGTGATATCGTTTTTTCTGCCTGTGATGATTCCGCAGACTGATGTTTCACCAAATAAATGTACTTATCTAAAATGTTACTGGAAACTATTCTCCCACTAGGCAGTCTTATATCATCTGAATTTTTTGAGTCCAACTTATGAGCTATGTAGTCTCCAGTCGCTTTTATGACGTTTTCCGGACTCAGGCTTGTCCCTTGATCCTTATATTTACAATCAGGACTCTCGTAGGATTCTACTTTAGTCAGGAATTCATCAATTTCATGCAGCAATAATTTATCATTCTTTTTACTAGGTGTTGATACAATACTGCTCAGATCTCCATCCATACTCCTTGCGTCATTTATATCTTGATATTTAACTGATGGAATTTGATAATCGTCTTTAAGATTGAGCGAGGGAATAATTTTACTGCGGACACTCGATGAATCTAAGCTAGTAAGTGATAGGTCGCGTTTTTTTTCTTTTCGTACGTTTTTCCTGCGTCGTCTGCGAGGAAATGTGAAGTACTTGCTGTCTAGGGTGCGGCTGTCGAGGCTGTCGGTCGTATCCCACCGTTTACTCCTCGAGAGCGGACCTGTAGTCGATACAGTGTCACTAGTGGAGTTGAGTTCTAAACTTTCTAACCTCGACTCGAGTGAATGCACTTGATTGACCAATTTCCCGAGGACCTGTGCGGTACAAGAAACCGGTTTGTGTACGACGGTCCTAGACGACTCCAGCAGCGAGTCTTCCGAGCCGGAACTGTCCACGAGGAAAAAATTCGGAGGTATCAGCAAAAGAACATCGGTGTCGTCCGTCTCACTCATCACAAAAATTAACTATTTGACGATTTACCAATGAAGCCATTATATTTGTTCACAAATTTTATTATTTATTCATCGTAAATCGTTTATTCGGTAATTAAATTATTTAAATTACAAAGAAACAACCAAGCGCTTTTTGTTGTTACTTTTTACTTTTTTTTTTCAGGAATTTCTTCATTTACTGTCATTGGTTTCCGTGACCTCTAATAAACTGGACAGGTTTCTGTCAAACCAAAATTCTTCAACAACCCCTCCCAACATCGAATAAAACCACAGAATACGTAATAGTATTAAGAATAGAATAGAATAGAATAGGTTTTTTATTGCGGTAAATGTGGTACAAAAAGATGACACAAAGTATATGGCTGCTCACATTTAGTCAACAATGGCATGCAATAAGTGGAGAGAAGCGGTAGTCAATACAATTATACAAATAAAAACACAATAAAAACAATAAAAAAAGAAATTAGACAATATATCGATACCACCAAGGAGTAAACGGGACAGCTAGCCCAGGTAGAACAGGTCAGTGAATACTTAAACAGTTTTTCATTCATATTTATAATATTAAAGCAAGAAAAGAGAGATGGGACCGTTGGATGGGACAGAGGAGACAAAACAAGGGAACTCCTGGGAGCTCTAATCGGATTATAGTTTTTTTTTTATTCGACACGGTATCTTCTGCAGCTGCTTTATCAAAGTATGATAAACAAAAGCAGGGCCTAGAATGTAGTAGTAACTATCAAGTTACTACTACCTAGTGGGGCCTACATTAAATATACAAGATGACCCTTATAGACCTTGTACCTTACCCTTACCCTTACACCCACCATAGATTACTTACAACATCATAACTGTGTCTGCATGGCTCTGTACCATTGCCTTTCCCTTCGCGAATTACTACCTACTGCTATTTTAGCATTCACCATCAAGGAATTTATACTAGGTACGGTTGTATAGGTTGTACATACGTAGTACAAAGATATCTTTGGTAGTACTTAAAAATACTTGCCCATCACATATTCTACCGACTGAACACATGCGCTACTTCCTTTTAAATGTGTATATATTAGAGATGTACCGACTAGTCGGTAAAGCCGACTCGTCGGCCATTTTTGTAGTCAGCGACTAGTCGGCTAAATCCGCCGACTAGTCGGCCCGCTTCTCACTCATGTTAATATGCTTAAAAAAATAGAGAGGGTGATTGAAATGAAATTGTATCTTTACTCTTGTTATTTTTTATTATAAGAATCACAGTTTCAGTTTACAATACAATTTAATAATTGGTAGAAAATTTAAATAGGAACTCTTCCTTCAGTCTTTTATAAAATAACAAAATGTAGGTTAAAGCAAACAATTATTGGTAATAAGTAGGTTCAATTATAACTTAAAAAATAGTATAGTAGTAATACTGCTTGCACTTAACTTTACTGCTACCTTCTCCCTCCAATTCGTCAAAAAAAATCCAAATGAGTGATTTCTTTTTCGACATGACGAAACAATCTTATTTAGTTAATTTCACTATTAAATAAATCATTTGCACTGTGTTAGCTTAGTAATTGAACGTTATATATTCTTTATTTCATTAAAAACCAATAAAACGCCGGTTTTTATGTTTACAAATAATGAATGACGTAGAATGAACGACGCAGTGTCAACAAAAACATGTCCTGACAGGTCCGCGTGGGCGCCGGCCGTGCGCCGATTCTACGAGCCGAGACCGCGCTCACAAACATTTCCGACGTCACCCGGATTTTACCGAAAGTAATGATCGGCCTAGCCGACTAGTCGGCCATTTTGCTGCCGACTAGTCGGCTAGTCGGCCAAAGTCATAGTCGGCACATCTCTAGTATATATTTTAGTGTATTTTGGGAATAAGTTTAAATGCGACTTGGTCCATTTGAAATTAGGTCTTATTAACAAAAGTATATATTGAGAACCGCTCTTTTTGGTAGTAAGTCCATTCGGGTTTCATTCCATATGAGAAAAGGTCTTTATGATCTTAGGACGTACTAAGTAATGTGTATTTTCAGATTAGTTCCAAACAGCCTGGAAGGCCTCAAATTCTGCATATGCCCATCATAGCCCATGTTTATATTCTGATTTCAATGACCAACCAGTGCTCAAACATTGGTTTACATTGGCCTAAAGGAAAAGATCATCTAGAGGTGTCTTTAGCCCGATAATATAAGAAGTTGACCACTTTAGAGTGAGTAATAGTGACGATGGTAATGAAAAAAAAAGGCTTGTATGATTAAAAGTAAGAACTAGACATTTTATCTATTTATTAGCTCAATAATACTAACATGTTCCATAAATATTATCATTTAATTATTATATAAAAAACAGTTTTAACTTGTCTACATCCAAGCGGTCTCATGAGACTCCAAATCAATGAAATTCCTATTGTCTCGATTACACATGCCTGATGTTAAAATACAAAAATAAAAAATTTACTTCCAAATCCAATTTAAGAATTTTAAAAAAGCACAAATTTTGTATTGCAGTAATTTTAAACGCATGGTACTATATAGTATAACTTACACTAGCTTTATAATTTAACAAATACTTAGAACTAAATTTTGATATACAATTACCTATATTTACATTGTATCTAACTAGCTGGTTGCAGCTCATATATAAGTAGGTAGAGTAACACTTTTATATGTAATATTTTAATCTATCAAGATGCCCTCGCGGCATGAATAGGAGTTTGTTTAATAAATGCGTCTAATTTACACTTAAATAGTTCACTAGCAATAGGTTCTCCAATGACACAGAGTGGATTTCTAATGGCATATTTAACATAGACCTCTGCATATATCTTTTTCAATAAATCCCTGACTCCTTGAGCTTGGTTGTCAGTGTTCATAACAAATTTCAATCCAGAGGGAGTTTCCAAACAGTGCAAAGTGTACTTCGAAGTTTTGTAATGTAAAAAACCTTCTTTTGGGTCCAAGGGCGATATTTTGGCCACAAACGACTTTATGGAAAACAGCATGCCGTACATCAGCTTACCCTCCTGAAATACAATGTGATTGAGTGATTATTTGGCAATTAATCCCACACTACACCCACAAGACAGTTCGATTAAACTTGCCTGCTCTCTAGACATTTCGGTATTTTGCACTCTATTCCACTCCCCATAGTAGAGTAGGGTCCCATAACGATCAAATATGTACATGTTAAAAATCGTCATTTTATCCAATTCTAATTTAGTTCAGAACAATTTCTTAGAACAAAACACGGTCGAAACAATTTTTCTTAGAAGATTGTTTGCTTGACACTGACTGACAGTGACAGACAGACATCACAGACACAATAAGTAAGCGACTACGTGCGCAGGAAGAAGATGAAAGTGTTACCCTAGTTAATAAAACACCGTGATACACGGGGGCCGGACACGTCTTGATTGACACTGCTTTGACAGTCGACTCTTCACTTTTTGATCCGGATTGAGCATACACCGATTTTAGCCTACTAAAACTCGAGTGGTGTTGTTGAACATAAAATCGAACCAAGTTTGAAAACACTAACTGGTGTTAGACGGGGGCCGGTCGCGTCTTGACATTGCTTTGACCGTCGACTCTTCGCTCCTTGTTCCGGATTAAGTACACTTCGATTTTAGCTCACATAAACTCGAATGGTGTAGGTGAATATAAAATCGGACCAAGTTTGAAAATACTTAAATAGCCAGTTTCGGAA
Organism: Anania hortulata; assembly: GCA_963576865.1. Taxonomy (NCBI): domain Eukaryota; kingdom Metazoa; phylum Arthropoda; class Insecta; order Lepidoptera; family Crambidae; genus Anania; species Anania hortulata. The sequence goes on along the minus strand of OY756399.1, from coordinate 1,956,194 downwards.
CAGGAAGGGGTGGAGTCTGGCTAGAGAGCTGGCGGAAGTTCAAGAAAGGAACGACCAATGGCAGCGTTTGACCTAACAATGTCAAGATGCGTCCAGAGATGCGTCCGTCGCAGTATGTCACCAGCTCCAAGTGCTGGGACAAGCGGAGACGGACGCGTCTCTGGACGCGTCTTGTCATTGTGAGGTCAAGCGCTGCCATTGGTCTATCCTTCAGTCAACTTTCGCCAGCCCAAGGCACTGCCCAAGGATCGACCAATGGCAGCGCTTGACCTTAAAATGACACGACGAGTCCGGAGCCGCGTCCGTCGTCATCTGCACAGATTAGACAGAGTATGTCCAAGGACAGATTGGCAACGGCCCTATGATTGGTTTGACGTTAGTGAAATGTCAAAATAAGTTCGATTATGAGACGCTCACAAGAGTGGCGCTGTATAAAAAAAACTAAAGGGGCGTCAATAACACAGATAATGTAACTTTTTTTGCGTCCACAGAATATTACCCATATTGTTTTACCGGTAACCGTTACTTAATATAACGTTATTGTTACTACCAACGATATCGCTTAACGGTATTTCAGGAAACAATTATTGCTTTTTATATTTTAAAATGAAACGCACATAATCGATTATGTACAGGTTTTAATTAACATAAAATAACTACAATAATAATAGTTTCATTTTTCCCGCCGTTGTCCGACTACCTTGTCTCGTACCAAAACCTGAAACAATATATACAATATTTAAAAAAATGTTCCGTCATGCCACTAAGGTCCTACGCTATAACGAGCAAGCGCACGCGGCTGTCGATAAAGCTTAAATATATTTAGCGTTACTCATTTAAACATTTATGTATCTATTTATAACACCTGTGTAACATTATAGAATGTAATAAATATATTGAATTGAATTGAATTGACGTACATTTAAACGTTCGCGCAACCGTGCGCCTGCCGCATCTGTCTGCCCGTGTGTACGCGGAGGCCCTAAATTTGAATTCTAATTGAATTTGAAAATCGTCCGCCCTTGTAGTAACTGCCATCAGAACCTGAAACATTATACACAATATTAAGAACTTGATTCGGCTAGTATTGTGATTAGTAACATTTTTAGCCTTTAGAAAGTAATTCTCTTCAACTATATGGTTTGTTTGTTTCACCCAGGCACACAGGCATTTTTTTAAATGTTTAATGAGATTTGTCTTCTTCTCCAGAGGGAGAGAATTAGGGTGCGTTTTCACCAACTTTAGTAAATTTAGCGCGGCAGGACAAATTAAACTAATACGACAGCCTACTTTATTTAGATACAATTATTGAGAAAAAAATAGTTTCTTAACCTATTGGTGGATATCATTCCTTTCCGTGGTAAGCGGTTCACTTACATTACTCGCACAAATATGGTAAAAATGCATTATCAGACTTTATAGTAATATAATATCGTGCCCGATGTCTGTTGGTCTTACGAATCTGACTTGTTATATTTAAAACATCAAACAGTCATATTTTTAAGAGTTTACCTCACAGTCGGCTTTGTAAACCTCAACAATATCACTCCACTTGGCCAGTTTTCCACGAAACATTAGATCTTTAGTCAAGAAATTGTTTCGGATTCCTTTAATCAGATGAGGAGGATCAAAGACGATGTTCAATATATGTCCGTTAATTTGGACTTGGTGATCTGATAACAAAGTTAATAATATTATATTTACCTGAAATGTATTGAAGGTATTATAATAATAAAAATGATTATAATAATAATTCACTGTACCTGACAGCCTTAGCTGTTCCTGAGTACTCCTCACATCAGCCTTAAAAAGGTTAAGGCAGGCTCGAAATGTGGAGCCCTGATCACAAACCAGGGCTTTAAGTTTCAAGCCAATACCTGTGATGGCATCTACCACCTCCTAAAAGCAGAAAATATTTATTTACGCAACAAGAAACTCCAAATACGCAAAACATTTTAGGGGATGATTCAGCTGTTGCCCAAACACAACAACTTTTTCTATGGGATCAATATCGGAAAAAATATAATGTTCCGCCAGACAAATGATATCACGTGACCAATAATTTATTATGGGTGATCTTTATTTTTCGATGTTAACCCCGTATTAAAATAATCTTTAAGTAAATAAGCTTAAACAACAATTACATCTCACCCTTAGTATGTTCTTCAGCTTTAAAGCCGGTGTAGTGCCTTCACAAAAGTAGTACGCAAAAGATTGTCTCCATGACCCGACTATTCCACGAACCATGAAGACCAATGCGTGATCACACAATCTTTTGTCAGTTTGGCTAAAATCAACAAAACCGTCAATTCTATCCTCTGACTCAGCAAATGTAAGCTGCGAAAAGAAGATTATGGTAATGGTTGAATTTATTTCAGTAAAATTTAATTGTTTTTATTATTATATGTATTTGTAAGTGCACAATTAATAATTATATTTTAAAGTATATAGGATGAATTGTGTTAGTGTAAAATACTTAAAAGGGTTTGTTTGACCTCATGATAACAAACAACTTTGCCTAAGAAACATCATCTAATCTAACTCAACTACTTAACCTCCTATCTTAACTTAATTTTGTTATTGTACGAAACAATTTCTTAACAAAAACGCGGACGGCAAACATACACTAACAAAATCATGTTGAGATAGGTTAGGTTGAGTAGTTGTAATAATAAGTTTCTTAAAAAAAGTTGTTTGTTATCATGAGTTTAAAATTTTTAAAAATTTACTGTATAATTTTAACTACAAAATTTTTACTTGCGGAGTTAGAGCTACTTCATCGAAGACAAGAGCACTGAGTCGCTTCTTATCGTCCCAAGGAGTGATGAGGGTCTTTAGCTGTTGGAGCAAATTTTTGTTCAGGCCAGGCCTGAACTTAACGTGCCGCGTGAATGAATTTAATGTCCTCCGACTAGGCAGTATGAAAATGTTTCGAAGTAAGTTATAACCTTTCGGGCTTCCTTTTAATAAAACCAAGGAATCGACTTTTTCAGAAGACATATAACGCCTCTGTTTAATATGTTTGTTCGCAAGCCGTACCTGCAATAGAAAATAAATACCTATAATTCATAATTTGTTACACATAGCTATAAGTAGACTGTATTGTAATTTATAATTTATACTATCGCATTAGGTATTGAACCTGTAATGATAGTTATAAGCTTGGCAAATAAATAAATATACTTAGTCTTGCCATGGTTGTTTATATGGCATTCAAGGGAGTCACATCAATATTGATGTTTTGCTACATAAATTAAATATTTTATCAATGTTATTGTTTGAAGTTTGTTCCTAGTTGCCCTGTTCCAATACCAAAGCAGGGGTGCAAATAACAGTGAAAAAGACTAGCCCTAGACCTTAATAAATGTTATCCATTCGCTTAGGCCCTCCGCCAACGAGTTTATTTTACAGTACAATGGTCTAGGTATTCATTTTATGTTTAATTAAATAAACTTAATTTACTTTACTTACTTGCATCATTAAAAATGCCTTTGCCCGAGGCGTTAAGTTTTTAATCATTTCCTTGAAGGAAACATCTTCGCTCATGTGTGTCGCCTTTTTAAGTCTTTCTTCATAAGAAAATAAAAGTCGTCGTTTTGATGTAATTATATTTCGACACTTTAAGTACATTTTTTTGCACTTAGGGGATAAGTTTTCAATGCTTTTAACAATTCATCCCGGGACAAACCTGGTTTTGAGCCTGCAAAATAATATCTTAATATAATAAAATACATAATGCTAAATTTTGTATTTTTGTAACTAAATCACGCTTTAACGGAAACATAAAAATGTTATTTTAATCCTGTGGGACACTTAAAAATTTATTTTCGGCTTAATGCTGAAGTATTAGCATTCAAAGTCACGAGCAGGACCTGATTTTTAATATAAAAATAATACTGAATCATTGAGTATTCGCAGACAACCCAGTATAGAGCATCATGGCGCCTAAAAACGAGGAGGGCTGACCCCAAATAATGGGAAAAGGCAAGGAAGAAGAAGAAGACTGAATCATTGAGTATGCAATTATAAATTCATACCTTGGATTCAACCCTGGCTGCTTGGTTTAGTATCTGAAGTAGTTGAGATGTCTCGACTCGATGTGCTTGCAATGGCTTCACTAGATGGAATGACTCGACACGGTGAACATCCTAGAACATATTATTACAATTACAGATTACACATACAAATTTTATACAAGTTACATACATACCTAAATAGTCTTACTAAACCTATCTAACCATATAAAATTATTATTTGTTTCACATTGTGGGCTTATTTTATAAGTAAAAGTAAAGTTGGCTATAGGAATCATTGCAGAGTATTCGCTGTGTGCGCGATGACAGTGCCCCCTAGTGACCACAATTATTGGGACTTGAGTCTCTCAAATTATGGCAACTGGATGGTTTGAGAATGATTTTCGGATTGTTTTTCTTCGAAATTAGATGAAAATGTCTAATAAGTTTGCGCATTTTATAATAAGTGATTTTCTTACTTGAACTAAAATACGAATTTTATAATACCTACGAGATTTTAATCAATACAACATGATGTAACTTTCCAACCTCAAAATGTGCAAAAAGGGAAAAAAAATGTATTAGCACAGCGTGTGAGAGATTTTGAAGAGCTCAGAACCAACGGACGAAGCTACATAATAAGAGCGTGATCATAAGACAAACATTTGTAACACACATTCCCTACAAACTTTTTTCCGGTCACAGCTGCAGCTATCCATTTATTTCGTTGCTCCAATTTCCATCTTGATGTTGGAAACGAATTAAACATGTACGTAATATTTTTTCCATTGTTTCTACACTTTATAACAAAACACGTATGACCCATACCGCCAATTTTAACGTTTTCACTTAAAAATACGTAATAACGTTAGTATGGAATTCTATGGAAATGTAGCAATTTGACACATTACAGTCCAGCGTTTTTTCACATTTCTGCTACATTGCGTGCTGCGATCGATTTGACGGCCCCCACCACCCACTTTGCTCATAGCGAATAGGCCTCGACCTACCTGCTGCGATCCCACTGCACGGCCGTTGCGCTTGACCCGACAGGCACTTAGCCAGTTTTTTTGTTATTAAAATTTATTTGCAATTTTAATCCTTACCTTTCGTTGCACCCGTTGTACTGGGGACATTTCCTGAAGTGCTTGGAATGCTTACACTCGACAATTCTGAAACTAAAAATAACTATTTAAACACTAAACATAACAAACACACTATAATCTTTCTCTTTGTGCTATGTGCCATTCGTAGTCACGGTATGCTTAACTATGATCCTAGATGTGGACGACCTCTGTAGCCGAGAGGCGAGCATACCTGACTTAGTGTCCTATCTCTGAGATTCCGGGTTCGATTCCCGGTCGGGTCAATGTAGGAAAATAACTATATTGTCTTGGGTCTGGGTGTTGTGGTACCGTCGTTATTTCTGATTTCTGTAACACAAGTGCTTAAGCTACTTATCATAGGATCAGAGCAATGTATGTGATGTCCAATATTTATTTATTTATAAGGCAACTCTAGTTTTACATTTGAAGTACTACGAGACCTCTGTAACCCTTAGATAGGGAAACCAGACCATTTCCATCTGAATTTGGAAGCCATCGCCAAGTACGATCATCATTATCATTTACCGTCGTTTCATTGATTTACATGTCAAGCATGTGAATCAATGAAATGACCATCACTGTTTCCCACCGTGCACTGTTTGTTACTAACATAGTTTATAAGTTTATTGATACTAACAGTAACATAGTCCAATCTACTAACATAGTATATAAGATCAAATTGTTACTAACAAAATTATGGACTTGGTTTGAAAATAAATGTTTTTTTTCTTTTTTAAATATATTTGCCTGCCCTGTTCCCAGGTCATCTGGGGTCGGCGCAGTATGTCTTTCTCTTCCAAGTACGATGCATGCTCGAAAAATGCACATTATATTACAGATAACTGAATTCAATGGAGACGACCATCTGGTGTAGGGGTTCGCGCTCTGGACTAAAAAGCCAGCGGTTGCGGGTTCGGAACCCGCAACCGCTTGTAATTTAATTAATTAAAGTAATTTGTATCTAAGTCATGAATGCTTATAAAAGTATTAAAGTACTTGTCATGTTCACCCTTTATCTAGTCGCTATAGTACAAGCTTTGCTTAGTTTGGGGTTTAGTAATTGTAAAATTTTTTTTTACTTACCTTCAGTTGAAGTTGCATTAACGGTGTCAATACTCATGGGGATTACCCTGCTTGGCTCATTGCAAGAAACAAGTTCTGAAAAAAAGAAACATTAATACATCAATTAATCAATTTTCTACAGGTCTACAAATTTTAATTCAGGCTATCATTCATCCGTATGCTGAATTTCACCAGAAACCCACCCTTCAGTACTAAATAATTGCCTGAGTTTATTGGTCCTATCTTATTAGCTAACTATCTTTTAGGAAGTGATTCTACTACACAAAATACTTTTTTAGATTTCGATGTTGCTCCCAAGGTTAAAGTTGTTGTATTAAAAGGAAGTTAAATGATAAATCAGATCTTATTATATTTAGCAAGTCTAATTTATCAATTAATTAGCAAGTTAATTGACAAACAAAACCAAAAGTCAATTATTTTTAACTAAGCTAAAAGGTAAACAAATTCCGTGGTTTTTTGTACACTGATGACTTTAATCAGTATTTATCAACTGAAAAGAGCACTATGTGAGTTCACTTTAATTTTAGTTTTTTTTATACTAGAAGGTAATTGACAGCTAAGCACCAATAACTCCTCCTCTCTACCATTAATTACTACTACTTTTCACTGGCGACATTATGTAGATAATAGATATAAGTTTTTAACAAAATCACATCATCAACTGCAAGACATAATGTTACTTAACACAAGTTTATTTAAACAATGGCATATATTTGTCTCAGGTATAATATAAAAGAACAATTATCAGCAAATTTACTGTTTTGCCCTGTTTACAGAAATGAATGAAATACATTTCTTTAATAATATAAAATATAAAGAAAAGATTTGCATACTCGATAAAATGTCACAATATTTTAACATACCTTCTGTGTTAGTATTGTCCGGCTTCGACAGTGAATATGAATGATCATCAGCTATAACAAATGACATTCAAAATTTAATAACGTGTTAAAAAATAAGTACATATTTGTAATCCTAACATCAGCGTAGCCATCAATCATGAGAGCCCAAGGATAGAGATTAAACATAAATAAACCATGATTATAAGACTAAAAAAAGTTTCTAGACGCAATCAAACTAAGCCACAAATCCGGTAAAAAAGACGCATCTTACTGCAACTTTATCCTGGAACTACCTCAGAAAACTTCTAATTGAGCAGGAAAGGGTATTCATCAATTGGACTTCATGCCGAGTAAGAGACTACACCCTTGTAACTAGATGTTACAAGTGTCAACAATATGGCCACTCAGCAAAATATTGTCGGGAGGCTGACTCTACCTGTGGGCACTGCGGCTGCGTTGGCCATTCAATTAAAGAATGCTCAAAGCAACTTGAACAAGCAAACTGTGCTACATGCCGGCGATTCAATAAACCTAGCCATCACAAAACAGGAGATGAGCAATGCCCCGCCAGAAAAATCGCAGAATCTAGATATATAAGTTCAATTAATTACGAGAGCGCCTGAAGCGCCGTAGAATTAATTTTTAGGCATAAGTTATTACATAATTAAGACTAAGGTAAAAACTGTTAAACAAGTAAATCTTGATCTACTTATTTATTATTTAATAGTGAGTAATTGTTTTGTGTATAACACTTACATTATTGTTGAATAAGCACTAACCCACTTTTATGATATAAATACCTAAGATACAAGCAATTTGCTTAGTTTAGGTATAAACATCCTAATATTTGTGTACTAACCGATATTTCTTAACTTAAGTTTTATGTATCTAGACTAAGTTTTTATACAGAAACGAAAATTTATTTATTTATTTATATAATATGACAAATTTTATGCCGTGACCACAATATTATTTTTAGCATTTTATTATAACAAAATAAGCTGTTTAAACAGTTGAAGAAAAGCAAAGTTTTTAAGGTAAGATTAAAATTTTATTAAGTTTCATAATTTCATCCCATTTTTTTTTGGCCCAAATGCCTTGCACACCCATTATTACACTAATTGTTTCAACTTTACTCATGGACTGACATATTATATAAGAAATACAGAAATGTAGGTACTTACCTCGTGACTTGACCAAGAGAGGTGTGGATGGCTGTCTCGATGTAATTTCATCAGGAGTAAATAAAGTTGGACAGCCATTGTACACCCTTCTATTGTTAAGGATGTACTTCTCTTCAAAATGAAGATGGCAGACCTGGAAACAAATACAAATAATTAGACTATGTACTCTTTCAGTAAAACTGTACGAATAAATCGTAAACACGAAACAGCGGGTTGTTGTTGTATTGATATCGCATGAAACGACAAAACATTTACGAGAACTAACCATTCGGTTTACGAGCTGTTTTTTGGAAAGGGATCCTAAAGCTGGATTTCTTGGTAGAAGATACTGCATCCATACAGCCCGGAGAGCATCATCATCAAAGCCTTGCAGTGGAAGAAGTAGACGAGCAGCCGCTCACGATGCATCTGGTGATGGGCATGATATCTGTAACAGAACCTAAACAAACGATATATCAATATGACACGTGAATAAAAAGGAGCAATAAAAATTGCTGTATAAAGGAAGAAATGTCGGAAAATTTGGAAAATACTGTTCTAACTCCAAGCAAGAGAAAAAACAGTAACCGTAATTTTCGAAATTGACAGTGACATTATTTTATTTTTCAACGTAAATAAGTAGGCAGTCCGAATTAAGCATATATCAGTTTTAGCGTGCTCCACCTCATTTCGAATGGATAAAGGCTTAGCATTTTCCGAATACCAATGTGCTAAAATTGGTGTTAGCCACCTCCGGAACAATGAGCATGTAAATAATCAGAAACTATTTAAAAAAAAAAACGAGACACATTAAAAAAAAAAAGAGCCATGAAGCGTTACCCACTGAGCGAGAAAGCGCCATACGACTGAAAGGGATGCACTATTAACTAACGTCCTCTCAGACTCTATGGCGTTTCCACCCCGTGGTCATCTGTCACTGGCTTCAATTTCAGGTCAGTGTCAATCAGTCAGTCAGTGGTACCATCTTTCATTTCATTCATTGCTCACACATTTACATTTTCGTTCGTTCTTTATAAGAAAAATGTTGGTAAAGTGAACATGGTGCTGTAACTGCGTGAAATAAAAATTAAACTGGAACCTTAATTCCTGCGCAGGTTAATACTTTACTAACATTTAAATATATCATCAGTTTATACTTACTTAGCGTCATTATATATTTCAGATAACTTAGAGGTTATAGTCTTACCTAACGCACAATTTGGCCTTACAGTTAAATAAATCGATAAAACATGGATGAATACACAAGGGAACCGTGTCCGTGGCGTATTCTTGACGACTCTGGCGGCGCTTTCATCATGGGAGCTATCGGAGGTGGTATCTTCCATTCGATCAAGGGTTTCAGGAATGCGCCTATAGGTTTTAATAGAAAAATGGTAATAAATCTGTTTAAATATGTATATATGCCAAAATCCATATTTATCTTCAAGAGATGCTAATGTTGGTGATGCTTGCAGCTTGGCAGTTTAGCAGCAATAAAGGAGAGGTCTCCCATCGTAGCAGGCAATTTTGCAGTTTGGGGAGGCATGTTCTCTACAATCGACTGTTCTTTAGTGTACCTGCGGCAGAAGGAAGACCCCTGGAATTCAATCATGAGCGGTGCCCTCACAGGAGGCATACTAGCTGCACGAAATGGTAATTTCTAAAACTTCATCCTATAATAATTATCATTTCGTATGTACATGTCCACCCACAAGGTACACAGACAAACTAGCAAGCCACTTCCAAACGGTCAATCTGTCAATGGGGGAGGCCTATGTTCAGCAGTGGACATTCTATGGCTGAAACAATGATGATGATAAAGAATAATTATCAGTTACTACAAGAAACACTTGATTATATGGATTCATGTTAATAATTTTTATTTTGTCATGTGAATCTGTACCTAAGTCATAGATGTTTATAAAAGTATTTTCGTTATCAAGTCGCCATAGTACAAGCTTTGCTTAGTTTAGGGCTAGTTTAAATATAATCTGTAGTAAAACTTGTAATACTTCCAGGCCTGTAAAAACTAATATTTTGATCAACATGTCAAGAGACTGGTATAATTTTATTTCTGATTACTAGTCTGCTTAAAAGAAACAATCTTTGGCATTCTATAGGGGAGGCATATGTCCAGCAGTACACTTTAAAGATTGATGATAATAATTCCAAATTACCAAGTTATTATACAAACACACAAACACACGCATACATACATTTGCATACACACAAGTTTGTACACTTACCTACCTCTACTGCATACAATACAAATATTATTTGCATGATTTGTTCTAATTTTTAAGTTTACATGTCTATCATATGTCTAAATAGGTTATTGAAGAGCGGGACCTCCTGACAGGAATTTACTTAACTCTACTATTAGGCGGGTCGCAACTACTATTTATGTCATTTTATAAATGTATTTTGATTTTTGATTATAAAGTTACAAGGTTGTTATGGAACTACTGTATGTTATAATAATGTAAGAATGCTGTCTTTGGTCGCCATCTATTAAATCTTACTATACCTAATAATTTGAAATGCAGTTTTATAAATGTATGTGTAATTAGAAAGTGGCTTCGAAGTAGATAATAGCTACTTCGAATATGATAACAGAATTATATACCCGGTGTAATTTGTTATTCTTGTAACAAACACTGCACTAGTTAGTCATGTCCATAAATACAATGATAGCTACTTCAAATCCTGTTAATAATAGTCTGTTATTCTGTAAAAAATTAATACAGTACATAAACTTTTATAAATTATTCTGTGTAGTGATTTTAATTATATAAAATTGATTTGTAGGTGTTCCAGCAATGGCAGGCAGTGCTCTAGTCGGGGGAATCCTCCTTGCTCTGATCGAAGGCATTGGTATCATGTTCACCAGACTTACAGCTGAGCAGTTCCATCCTCAACAGCCAATATTCGAAGATCCTTCAGTACTGGGGCAGACACAGCCACAAAGCCAGTCGTTCCAATAGTAAAAAAGATCTAAGTAAACTCATACAGTCTTAAGTTGTTTTGCTCAACTTAGTATTAATGCAGTGTTTGTCTTATTTAGACATAGGTTTTAGTTCTGTATTTCAGTTACCTAATTAGATCAAGAACTAATTGTATATTCAATAAAAATTAATCCAATGTTTAATAACATGAAAATATAAAATTAAACTGACAACTAAGTTACTTATTGTAATCATATTTTGGTAATATATGATTACTAGGCATTTACTTGAGACTGTATAGCCAAAACTATTTTAATTTGTTTTGTTTCAAGGCCTTTTTTGCCCCTTGATTCGAGTGAGTTAATAGCATCTGTGATATTTTCAGTTCTGTGCTGATTGCTTATAACTTTGCTCGTAAAAGATGTCACCAACATTTTATTTTCTGTATGATCCAAAGGTCCAGACTTGACTATTATTATTGTTAATTAAATTATAAAGTACTTTCATAGAATATTGTGTGCAGTGGTCATTTTTGACTTGATTATTTGTTCCCGTATGGTCAAGAGTGGCAAGTGTATGGAACTAGTTGCTGTCAAGGTGTGTTGTCTAAGAAGCCTATTTATCCCATCTTCTATTATGAATTCACTTAGATAGCATCAAGTTCTTGTCTCACTGTTATTTTTAGGTTTGTGCATATAATATTTTATGAAAAAAATTGATGATTACATAAAAATAGAACTAATTTAAAATAAAAGGTTTTTAAAAAAAAGAATATTAGCTTTTATTTACATAGTTTAATTTAACATTTATTTACATAGTTTAATAAAATCATTACAGTATTAATCTAATTTAATAAACTTTAATTAGCTACTCTGTGTTAACAGTTACAATTTCAAATAAATAATGAAAATTAACATCACCTACCTTTCACTTAGGGATGATTTTTCAATAGCCAGATAACTTTTATATGATGAATAAGTTTGACATGTTGACTTCTGTATAGAAAATGTGTCAAAACGTCAATTTTATATGTCTGATAAAAGTTACCGGGCATTTGAAAAATCGTTTAGTTTATTAGAGACAACATAGTTTCTGCTTGGGATAGTAAGACAATTTAGGTAAATTCTAAGATATATCATGGCATTTTAATGAACATACAGATCACAGGACTTATGTTAAACTTATACTAAATGGACTGAGGCAAGAAAAACGAAAAATGAAAACTATAGTCTGACAATAGAGGGGTAATTCACTTGCTTTGTTCTGCCCAGTTAATCACTCCTTAGAAGACACTCAAGTCTTAGGAAAGGTCTGAGGCTACTTTCTGACCTCTGACCTTAAGACTAGGGCTGCAAATTGACTGGTTTATTTTGAACAGTACTGTCACCCATTTTTCTAATTTCCTTGATGACATGGGCCAAAACCTCAGGGTCTACACCGAGTTCACATAGGCGTATACAGATAGTGAGAGTTTCGGGGTCTAGTCCGGTACACAGGAGCTGTGATATTTGGTACATTAGTTGGAACGCTTCGCGGGCTTGGCCAATTTGGGCATTCTTTTCTGAAGTCATTTCGTTTCTGAAAGTAAATATCTTTTTTATTCAAGGTTATAGGTTATATGTAAGTACGAAAACATTAACACAAGCATCTGGTAGGTATACTCACTTTTTGCAAACCAGTCCCTTTATAAATACAATCAATTTCGTTAAAGGTACTCGTAAATTTTATACAACAAAACAGAAATCGACGTTTCCAGACATTAATTTATAAAAGTTGTCAATGTCATTCCTATCCTATGGTAAAGTGACAGCTGTAAGACTTGACTTTTGTTTTTTTTAAGCTAAAGAAATTACTCTCATTTTTCTTCTGTTAGAAAGTATTAGATTTTTGTTAGAGTCCATTATCGCTTTGTAAGACCAATAAAAAGCTACAATTAAAATATTTTGGTTTTTACGAACGTATCAGAGATTTACTTCACTATTGCGTTAGCTAAACCGCATTAAATAGTCGGTAGATTGCGCAGTGGCGCCGCTTTATGGCTCGGACTACATCCATCCGGAATTTTTCAGAACTCCATTCAAAACAGCTCCCGGATTCAATCTGAGAAATTCCGGATGCATGTAGTCCGAGCCTAAGCGTCTCACAAACAGACGCGGCCGGCCCACGGTGGCGGCTTACCGCAAGCCGCGGCTCCAGCCTCCAAAAGATAAAATATTTTGGTTTTTACGAACGTATCAGAGATTTACTTCACTATTGCGTTAGCTAAACCGCATTAAATAGTCGGTAGATTGCGCAGTGGTGCCGCTTTATGGCTCGGACTACATCCATCCGGAATTTTTCAGAACTCCATTCAAAACAGCTCCCGGATTCAATCTGAGAAATTCCGGATGCATGTAGTCCGAGCCTAAGCGTCTCACAAACAGACGCGGCCGGCCCACGGTGGCGGCTTACCGCAAGCCGCGGCTCCAGCCTCCAAAAGATCACATCGCCGAGGTTGCGGTCCACTCTTCATATGAAGTTCACACTTTATTAGACGTCCATTTATAGTGTTTTCGAAGACGAGGCAATGTTTTTGTTGGCGCTTTATAAAAATTTGCAAAGTAATAACATGTCTCTCAGTTATCCCACCTCGAAACTTGAGTGTATTTTATTTGACGACGTCGAGCCGAGCGGTTGCGTGTTCGAATCCCGGATCATATCATGATCCAAGTCATGATGTTTATAAACGTTTTAAAGTAAGTAAGTAGGTATGTTTGTCCTTTATCTAGTTGACATAGTACAAGTTTTGCTTATGTTGGGGCTAGATAATCAGTGTGATTGCGGAGACAATGTATTTTTTAAACCTATGCAATCCCACTGATGGGCAAAGGTCTCTCCCAGACTCTTCTATCACCAATGATATTATTTAATTTTTACGAGGAGACAAGTATGGCTTCGTAAAAATATTACGTATTTAAGTAGACTAACTCACCTTAAGAGTTAATAATTTATAATAACTATACCTAGTCTTGCCATAAATACTGAAAGATCATTTCATTTCATTTCAAAGGAAAAAAAAAACTTGCAAATAACATTGATTACTTTTACAGTGTAAGTTTAATACATATATATAAAACAATTAAAAATATAAAAAAGCTTATTCGAAGTGGTCTCCATTGGCTGCAATACAGTCCTTTAAACGTTGAAGCGAGTTATCAATAGCAGCACGCACTCATTCCATGGGAAAATTCTTCACTGCCAATCGTCGGATTGTTTTAGGGACTCCTAATTAGGTATCATGGCGTTTAGAGCAAGCCGTACTCTATAAAACTGACCATAAATCATAATCCAGCGGATGAAGATCGGGACTAGACGACGGCCAGTCTTCAGCTCTGATGAAGTCCGAAACGTTCGTTTCCAACCAAGACTCCGTAGACCGAGCTTTATGATCCGGCGCTAAGTCCTGCTGGAAGGACCATTCTTGGTTATTGAACATGGTGTTGAGTCCCTAGTTCAACTACTCGACGTCGCCCACGAATATATCGGAGTCGGACGGAATTTGGGAGGCTTCTGCTTACGATTGCTTAATTTGTTAGTTGTTAACATAAGTTCGATAGTCATTGAGGCCGCCTAGAAGCGGCCAGGTACTTACGTGGTAACCACTTTAGGTAGCTAATCCGTCGGGCTATGTTAGCAATTTTGTTTACAATAATTAATACATTACATGCTGTATTTATAATATTTTTAGAATATATTGACGAAGATGTTTGTGACGTCATAGCTTCAAGACAAATACCTGCACTCGTACAAAGCCTGGATGTGTCATTATTATAGTATAATGACGTTTAACTGCAAAGTTATTCAGTGCTACCGCAACCCACCCACCACACATACGAAAGTGAATATCATTTTACTTTCACAAGATTTTAATGCCATTACCTAATTAGCAACAACAAATAAATACAAAGACCAGACCTGCAAATACATACGCGAGTCAACAACTTTTATATTTGTAAATATTCTAAATCAGACTGTAATTCATCGTCGATTGAAAATCAGGCGGGAAAGTTGTGTACGTATAATTCCGCCGCGCACTACCACGCTCTATTTTTACTTTACACGTCTGGACTCCAAAAATAGATCTTGAAGTTTTTGAATATGACTGAGCTTGTTTCCTTGTGCAGTGCAGTCCAGTGCTTGTGTTGTGAACTTTAGTGAGAAAAACGTTAAATTAATTACACCAAGGAGTTTTGATATGGTGAGAGCAACCTCGTTTCTTAAAAAAAGTCTTAACCTTTTTTGAAATGTCATCGGCTCGTTACAACACGTGCAATAAATACGATTTTAGATGAAATGAAATGGGAGATTTTGAACAAAATGAGGGTGCTAATAGATTTTTGAATTTAGACAGCTCCGAAGGATTTGTAATGAGATCGATTTGGACGAGAGTCCGCGGGTTTGATGATTACCATAGTTTGTGGGTAAGGTTGTGTTTGCTCATCTTTGTTGTTTTAGAAATTATTCGAACAATAGTCTCATTAAAAATGGTAAGATCAACATTTTATAAGGTCGAAACACAAAGTAGTGTTGGCTTTAGTAATTTTTTTTAATTAAATTTCCAATAAAATTACCAATAATCTAAGAGATCATCATCAAAGAAATTTTCAAGGTGAATTACATCGAAATCGGTTTAGTCGTTTTGAATTAATAAACCAATTCACATGTAATGTAAGTGAATAACAACACATCGACGTATTAACATCATTTCAGCTTAAAGATGTCATCTGCTAAACAGGTCGTAATGCTGCAATTACTAAGCAACCTCATCAAATAAATCCAGAATAATTTGATAGATAAGTACTTATCTAAAATTATCAAAGCGGTATTAGATCTCGAAGGTAGCAAGCAGTTTCTCTTAGGAGCCAATCATTGTCCAAGCATGGCTTACTTGGCTCTACATAATATCTTGTAAGTAGTTCTTTGGGATGGGGTTGTAAAAGAACTATTTTGCTCATTTTCCTAGCAGGTAGGTAGGTGATTTTAAATCATTTCAATAAACGAATTTACATAATTAAATTGAGTTACCCAACGCAACTTCATCGATTTTCGCGACGTCATTCCATCCCCGTAATCGTGTCAGAGAAAGAACGTGGTATCGTCTGCTAGACACAGGTCGAAAAAAAGCAATCATATCCAATTTTGTGACTCACCTATTCCCGTGACATTCAATTTGAGTCCAGCTACATCTTTGTAACTTGTGAATCAACAAGTACCTACTTATAACGCAACTTTAATGTATATTTATCTTATAACCTATCTACTACGTGCTGTTATAACAAAACGTCTTCTTGTCCTAAAGACGAAAGTCTACAACCAGTGTCTGTTACCAGTGATGACATATGGAACTAAGAATTAACCTTTACTATGTGCCTCAGAAAGCTCAAGGTCGCACAGCGTGGTAAGAAAAGAGCTAAGTATGTTCAGTGTTTTTTTGCGAGATCGAATTAGGAATGAGGATATCCGTAAATGAACAAAAGTCGCTGACATAGCTCAATTAACGGAATACGCATGTACCTACTATTTATTTGCCTCTAGAACTCAGTCTATGGATTGAGGGGATACCAAGTTGGTATTACCAACATTTAGTACCCTTAGGCAGATAAGTAATAAGTTGGTTTTGTTTAAAGTAGGCTTGCATTGATGGTAACGCCTTTGAAAACAGTAAATTCTATTTTATTTTATACGGTTAATTCATACTTCATTAATAAATTTCCTCAGAGCCTTAACTCGTTTGACCAATAAAATTAATTCGCCGGCACGCGGTTCGCGTGTGACGCCATATTGTTTGCCGTTAAAATTTGCGGGAAACTTTGACAGAATTATGTTGATTTCCACCGCTTAATTCATTTATGAATTTTTCCCATAATGGGATCGTGGAAGACCTAACCTAACTTCTAATCTTACAGTAGATAATACCTACTAACACATTGATTTAAATAGTAAAGATACGGCCGTCACCCCAACAAATTACCCTACACGTTCGCTATTAATGAGGTTCACGATACACTAACGAGGTCTATTACAACTACCTATACTCTAAACTGTGTCGTCGACGGTTAAACAGCAACATACATTGCGGTGCTTTTTATTATATCAAGCATCGAGAACAAGTAAACAAAGTTTATAAATTATTTAAAATTAGTTTCATAACATTTTCCTGTGATATAAAATATCATACTTTTTTGTCGTAGTTTACATAACCGTTCTCGACAAAAAAAAACATTTTCCATATATTAACGTAACTAGTACCTTCGCTTTTAACGACAGCATGCCGACAACGTCACTTTGGTCTAAAAATGACCACATATGAGGCAACAGTGTAATATGCGGTCCGCGTCGTCCTTACGAAGGAATAAAAAGTCAATGTACTAACAGTAATAACTACTTCAACCAAGTTTCCAAGTGTCTTTGGTAAATGTAGAGTGTTACGTAAAAAAAAACACTGCTTACGTACTAGTTACAGTTCATGGTAAGGCCTCAGGATATCTGTAGGTTTTTCCCCCAAATTAATTCATCCACTCATCATCATTATCATTGTGGTTTCTACGTGCAGTGTGGTTTAACCCTTTATCAGAATCAGGAATCGATAAAATATGCTGAACATCTCTGGTAGTGGCTGCCTGCATCCCGTAGGACCTAGCGAGTCATATTTCATAGGTTATTTGAATAATGTTCTGGCATTTACGAGCGCGGTTCTCTTGGGCGGGTGGGGTGACATCTTTTCTATACGCCTTGTGGTTAAGTTCTTGCAAAGTAGGTACTTATAGGTAGTCCCAAAATATTAAAAAGTAGAAGAGGAAAAATTAACAAAAAATATTCTGTATTACTTTGAAACCTTTTGTAAAGATGTCTTTGGCGGTATGCACTATGCAGCGTTTACCGTCTGTGCTGCGCTGATCGCAAATCGCCACTACCGATCTCGTTCTTTGAAGACGGTGCACATTAAGCATTATTGCAGTAAGTGTTACTTACCGATCGCGATTGCTTTCGCAGATTAACAGCGTTGGTTTGACCGAAGCAAAAGTAGCAAGGGTCACGGAATGTGTCCTTTGAGGGCCAAACGTCAGACCTACTTCAAAGATTTTGACATGGGTGTCGATATTACGTTGAACATTAATTAATGACAAACGAAATTAAGGACTGATTATGGTGGTTCAGCGTAACAGTATATTATAGGATTTGAAATTTGCACTCGAGAGATTTCAAAAGTCAATTCAGTCCACGTAAATACGTGGCATGCACAGTAATTGTTTAAGAAGTTTTTGAAGTGTTTCGTTCCAGGTTTAGATTCTGAAGAGAGTTGCAGGGAATAAATTCACGTGCCTATTTTCAGCATTATAAATATGATGACGCTATTTCAATGAAATTATGAAAAAAACATTTTACAACGCAACATACTTTGTCTTGTTCCAGTCTGACGCTCTCCAGACTCAAGAGGCCGGTGGTGGGGAGGGGTCGACACCAGTAGGTCCCCCCCAGGACCAGAAGCCTGTCAGCTTAGACGTTCAAGATGCCAAGCCTCTGCCTGTAAATATTTGTACTTTTTTTATCAGTATTTAGTTGACTTTCTAAAGGGTTTGGAAAGCCTCCTTACACAAGGCTACAAGAAGTAAATAAAGATACCTATAGATATTGTCGCTTCTTGTATTATGTAAAAGTGTTTTGTATAATGTACTATGACATTAAAATTTATGGTTTCGACAGCTCAAATACACTTTTTACAATAAAATGTATATCGTCGTCGTCGTGTTTTATGGCTGGTTTTAGCGCCCTCATGACGACTATTTGTTGACAGGCTTTACTTCTGAACAAGCAGAACGTGTTAGAGTTTACATAAAATATATTCGAATTGTTATTTTATTTAAAACACCAATCTGATAGTAACTATACAATTTAAGGTTGAACCTCAACAAACTGCTGAGCAGAATGAAGTCAAGAAGGAACCAGAACAAGAACAAACAAAACCAGTAGAAGAAGTTAAACAACAAGAAGTTAAACAACAAGAAGATAAACCCCCGGCGGAGCCTATTATAGATCAAAATGGAAACGATGTGGAACAAAACAGCACCGATACCAAAGATACTGTTAGTATAATATAAACTATTTAAATAGAAAACTGACCTATAATCAAAAATTGTTGTAGACAACTAGAAACGGCCAACGTTACATTATGAAAACTGATTAAAAAAGAAATATTTTCACATTCTCATTTCAGGACTGGCAACAGAGAGAATTAGAACTTCTGAAGAAGATAGAAGAATTAGAAAAAGTAAAAAATGCTAGGAGTGAAGATGGATTTAAATTGGAATTGAAGGTAAAACAATTCAAAATTCTCAGTAAAACCAAAACCAATAAAACCAATTTATTTCTGCAAATAGGCTACATTAAGCTCTTTTACACGTCACAAGAGTGAAACAGTACCTATGTTAAGAATAATATTAAACTCGATAAACTTCTTTTGTTTAGGTTCGTGAAGAAGAGATTGATCTTCTCAAAGCTAGGGTTAAGAATTTGGAAACTGAACTCCAGGCTGCTTTGTCGAAACCCGGTGGCAAGAATCAAGAAATGATTGAGAACATTAAACTACAACATGAAGAGGTTTTTATGTTTCTAGTTAGTAGTTTTTACTAAAATGTAATAGAATTATAGTTTAACTTATTATTTATGCATTTTCAGCTGATAAGCAAAGCACGTGGGATGATTTTTGACAAAACTAAAATGGTAAAAAACCAGGAGCTGCAGATCGAAGCTCTGACGACGCAAGTTCAGTCATTAAAGGACATTAACCAAATCACAAAAGACTTGCTAGAGATTAGAAATTCGGAAATCAAGGCTATGGAGGTAAGTTTTATTGAGTAAGCACTTAGACGTTATAGTCAACGTCTTATTTTCTCTCTTATGTCGTATGTTCTCTTATTCCTATAATGGATATTGTGATAGTTCGATTGCGCTAGATTTTTAGTTGTTTCTGTTTTGCATATAGTTTCCATTTGCCCAACCTTATAGGTACATTAGTTTGTGTCATCTTAGATGCTTGCTTAGATAGACATTTTAGTATTGGTCTTACAAAATTTGAAAAAAAGAAAACTACAGATGAAAATTTTACTTTTATGATAATAACGAAGTAACAACCGGTACATAGGGTTTTGTGTCATCTTTGTTCACGGGAATACTGTTGTCTAACCAGTGCCTGAGACGTTGCCTAAAAAGCTCTAAAAGAATATTCTTCTCTTCTTCGGGTGCCTCTTCAATTCTGAAGGTTGGCCGTCAGCTTCTTGAACTCCTCTTTATCAGTAGCCAACCGAAACAGTTGTTCGACGGAGGTTATGCCGGTCCATTCCCGTATGTTCCGCAGCCACGATTTTCTCCGGCGCCCAGCGCGTCTTTTGCCCTCGACTTTGCCCATCATGATAAGTTGAAGCAGTGAATATCTGTCGTGTCTGAGCACGTGCCCAAGATATTCTATTTTGCGCTTTTTGACGGTTGGCATCAATTTCCGGGACATATGAACACGCTGAAGCACGATCTCATTTCGGATTCTCTGTGTCCAGCTTATGCGCAACATTCGACGGTAGCACCACATCTCGAATGCTTGCAGGCGTTTTGTGGTGTCATCTTTTAGGGTCCATGTCTCACACCCATACAAGATGATAGGCCAAATATAACACAGTAGCAGCCTGACACGGAGCTTAATGTTCAACCTACGACAACACAGAACTTTGCGCATTTTGTTAAATAATGCTCGTGCAACTTCTATCCGGGTCTTGATCTCCTGGTCGGATACCCAAGCTTCGTTCACCCAAGCTCCAAGATATTTGTAATGTCGTACCCGCTCAAGTTGACTTTGCGCTACTGATATTACAGGGTTCAATTCGGGGTTTTTTGAGACTAGCATAAACTTGGTCTTGCTGATATTGAAAAGAAAAGAAAAGAATATTACAGTAGGTATAATAAGTGTTCTAGATCACTGGTATAAATGTTGTTTAAAGTATTTTGTGTCCAATTCATCCATGGAGTTTGTAGCTTTTTCTTTTTTTCTTAAAATAATCAGTAAACAGCGACAAAAAAGTTGTTAGAGTTTACGTCTTTATTTAATTTGTGTCGTTTTTATCTATGGAATATTAAAGTTTTAAATTAATTTTGGCAGTTTTGATTGAAATTATACGAATTGGGCACAAATAATTGAATTCCTCAAAATGCAAGGACAATGTGACCCAAAGCGCAATAAAAAGCTTTTAAGGTACAACCCACAGGAAAGAATATCCGCAAAAAAGTCGAGTGTTATCGGACTATGAACGAGTTCCACCAAATCGCATTTTTACAGGATCGCTTGGCAGCTATGGAGGCGCGGTTTAAAACAGAGAAGGAGCGCTACGGGCTGGTGCTGCAGCGCGCGCAAACCAGCTCTAACATCAACGACGACCTCAAGAAAGAGTATGAAACCCAGCTTGCCATATTCAAGGTAAATTTGGGCTTATGGATGGCATGGTATGTGGTATGGTCATGGGTAACATTTTTGATGAAAATTATAATGCTCAATGTTTTTGTTGTTGGTGTAAATTTTGAACTTTAAGGTCAGATTTTTCAATAGCCAGATTTATAACTTTATTTGAATAATAAGTTTGATATGTTGACTGTTTTCGTTTTGTAAATGTGTCAAAGCGTCACTTTTATTCGTCGGATAAAAGTAATCAGGCGATTGAAAAATCGGCCCTAACAGTATCTAACGATCAGCAAAAACTTAATAGTGTTAATGTATCATTAACATCAGCGTTATTTGCCTTCTGTACTTAGGATGACTTATGAGACATCTGGAGTTGGCTCAGTTTTTTTTCTTCCGTTCAATCCAGTCACTCGTTATCGAGTCATCCATTTCGGGCATACGCTCGATGTCCATTCCCTTATCAGCCATTCATCAATAGTACAGATATATTATAGGTTAAAATATTGTTACGAAACTTAGTAGGGTTCTTCTTTGTGCCGTCACAGCTAACAGCAAGGTTAAACGTTGTTTTGTTTTGTACTAAAGCAAAATTCCGTAGATTAATGACAAGGCGCAACGATTGTTTCAGGAACTGAGGGAGAAATACGAGCAAAGGGTCAAAGCTCTTGTCGCTGAGAACGAAAGGCTCAAAGCATCCATTACCCCCGCAAATACTTCGACTTCTGCTGCGCAGTGAGAGGGCGAACAAAAGACTGTTTCAAACAAACCCGAGCATAAAATTCCTAGCCAACAACGATACATTTGTTGACCGAAGAATTTTATGCGACAAAGAACGATGATTTTTACTTTTGTATTGAGTTTTGTAGTGTATTTTATTTAACAATTTCTATTATAATAAAGTTTTTACAAAAATAATCTAAACATGACTTTAAAAAAACAAGGATTATTAATAAAATACTTTTAAATGGCAAGCATCCAAAATCAAGGTGATTTCAAAATAAACAATATCTTATTTAGTTTTCAGTTCAGATTACAGAATGTGCATTCTCACCGTGAGCCGCCATTTTGTGCGGGCGCCATTTTGCGAAGGCTATTTATTGCGTGATAACGCGTTCCGTTTGACACGTCACGGCGCGTATTGTCCTCGGCAATATTAATTTCGCGCGTCGTGTGATTAATGGTGTGGAATGAAACGGCGTATGTCATTTCGAGCCACGCGAACGAGTATGCACAAAATGAAAATTAATAAAGTAACGTGTTTCTAAATTGTGTAAGCTGTTAAAATTTATCTTACATAATGTTCAATACCTTTGAATACCTTTCATGATTCTGCCTATCTGCATTGTTCAATGGCATTGAAATAGTCACTTGATTTGAGGTAAGAGACCATAACCTAACATAACCTTACCTACATTGTCGTCGAGTCGGTTCTTGAACCATGCTTTACGGGATCCGGAGCGTAGTGGTGTACCTACTTACCTTACCTTTGGAGCGTAACGCGTCTGTGGGCGCCCATTTAAACGTATGTTATTAGACCCGCCGTACTCCCGACCCGACCCGTCGCCGTCCCACTCACGCCTTCTGTGTGTCTTACGTTTAAAACAGAGCTTCTATGTGGTGGTTCACCTATGGGGCGTTTCACCTTTTGTCAAATCAAAGGTGTTCTACATATGAAATGAGCATTTTGTACTAGTATATAAGCATAGTAAGCGCGATTTTAGAATCGTATCGCATAAAAAGTTATTATTTGAGGCATAAAACGTTTACGGCAAAGGGCCAACAAACGTGGCCCCAGAATTATACATCAAGGCTAAAACAAGGCAGGCATATGGAAGAGAGCACTTTGAAAGTCACTTGCGTCCCCAAGGAGTAGACGGCCAAGAAGTTTATAGTTGTAATTAAGAGCCGAGATGGCTGCTTGATTGATGTTTAAGTAATTCGGGCCTAGGCCGGGAGTTCGCTAATTGTGTTATCCCGTCTAGTCACTGTCACTGAGCATTTTGGAGATTTACAAGATTTACAATTGAGGAATTAGATTTATGAGAGCTTATTGAGAAACCAGGACTTCAAAAGCCCTGAAGTAATAAAATAGAGCTGATATAGATCCTAATAAATGTTTTTAACTAACTACAAAAAGGGGGTTGTTCTCAATTCGATTGTTTTTGTGTTTGTCACTTCAGAACTCTGCCATTTATGAAACAACTAGCTGACCCAGCGAACTTCGTTTCGCCAATTCGTTTATATGGGATAATAAAGTAGTTGTTTTACTACTTTCCTTGCATTTTAAAAATATTTTCTCACCTTTTAAACCTTCCCTGAACTTCCACAAATATTTCAAGATCAAAATTAGCCAATTCGGTCCAGCCATTCTCGAGTTTTAGCGAGACAAACGAACAGCAATTTATTTATATATATATATAGATTTGTAAAATGTTGTTTTTTATTAGAAAGGATACTTCCAGATTTTGTCCCATTTTAATTAAAATCTACTAATCATAAAATCCATGAGGAATTGAGGGAACTCTTTAAATGCAACAAGTCAAGCATTTTCAGAAAGTATCTGTAAGTAATTGGTGAGGTGGTACTGTGAAGAAGACCACAGATGGCCACCGAAAGTATGAGTATCAATTCATGAGTGGCGATAAGATAATAGTTAGGCTTCATCATAGTCGCTAGAAGAATAAATAAATGATTCTGATGATAAGGCGCTGCGCATACGATGGGGCGGAGTGAGGCGACGCGGGCCGGACAATTTCGCCGCGACTGATAGAACAAAGGGAATCGTATACCGCGCCGCCCTGCCCCGCCCCGCTTCGTCGTATGCGCAGCGCCTATTGGTATCATCAATCTGATCTAAAGATGAAGCTGGAAGGTAGGTAGGATAACTCCGTAATACAACAATGTATCCAAGCCGTGTTTTGGCTTATTGGAATTTTCATGAGAAGATCTCTTGCTATAAATATTTATACTACTTGGATTAAAAATGTCGCATTTAAAAGAAACAAATCCGCCACTAAGAATGAAAAAATAGAGGATGAGATCGGTGTACCATAAATATAATGTGTTTGCACTCTCTTCTCTCTCACTCGCACTCTTATTTTTATATATAAAAAAACAGACTTCAATAACACAATCACACCAATAGCCCCAAACTAAGCAAATCTTGTACTATGGCGACGGTTAATGGATATACCTACATAGTTAAATACGTTTGTAAACATCCATGATAGGTAAGTACAAATGCATGTTCACACAAACATTTGCCCCTTGCGGGATTCGAACCCGAAACCGCCTGGCTTTGTAGTCCGGAGCACGAACCACTACATCAGACGGTTCGTCGTCAATATTTACCCAAACCTACCTCTACACAGTTGTTTTTGAAGTTTTAATAAATTATTTCATAATCATTAAAAGCAGCCTTTGAACGTCCACTGCCGGTCACAAGGACATCAGAAGGACCATAGAACACCACAGCGAGTGGTTCTTGGCCGTTTGCATCCAGCGGCTTACCGCAACCTTGACTGATCGTCAGTCACTCGTTCACCGAGTGGGAGACCTGCCCACTGGTGCCGACGATGCGTCTTTAGTTCGTGGTCGCCACTGGAGAGCCATTCCTCCCCAACAGCCTAGAGTACATTTGTATATTTCCCAACAGTGGTCAGCTCTGCAACCGTTGGGGCTTGCTCATTATTGCTACTTTTGGTTTAAAGAAATTTATTTTTCATAAAAAACTTAAAAAACCGTTCACTTAAAATGAGATATAGCTAATTACTCTTACAATAAGATTTTGCCACTGTGCGAGTGCTATTTCTGGACGTGCTTTTTTAGTCTGCGTTTACTTTCGTAATTCGAAAAAACTATGAACTTCAAACAAAAGTCGCTGACATAGCCGAAAGGATTAGCAAGCTGAACGTAGAACTGACGGCCGCTGGGGCAGAAAGGTTATAACATGGAGACCACGTACCGGCAATCGAAGCAAAGGACGTCCACCCACAAGGAGGACAGACGACCTAGTAAAGATTACAGGAAGACGCTAATTGCAGACCGCTTCCAACCGGCCAATCTGGAAGCCAATGGGGGAGGCCTATGTTTAGCAGTGGACGTCCTATGGCTGAAATGATGATGATGATGATGTCAGCAGTGCGAGGTTTGTTTAAGCGTTGCCTTGTTATTACGATCTTTTTATGGGAAAACCTTCTAGACTTGAGTTAGCATTGGTTTGCAAAACGCTCCGCTAAAGAATAGCGGACTTTTATGGCCATAGCCTTATCTCTTTCTTTGACCCCTGGTTGACTAGTAGAGACTGCTTCTAGGCATAAAATCCGCCATTTGTACAATTATTTTAAAATGTGCAATAAAGTATAATTAAATAAATAAGCATATGAACTCGATATTAGCAAAAAATCACAACTGAGTTCTATAGCTCAACTGAGTATCTACAGCGACTGCACTTCGCCATCTTTAAATGGATACGATGGCAGTGAACCTTAGTCACCAGTATAATAGTAAAGAGAGATTAGGGTTGCTGAATTTTAAATTGAGTAGAGCACAAAATGTAAATTAAAAAAGAGCTTTACATCCATACTTACAACAAAACTGTAACAGGTCAAATTTGTAGAATAGAATAGAATAGAATAGAATAGTTTATTTGCGTTTAAATAGGGTACACTGAAGGTCTTACAATTTGTTTAACGTTCGGCCCATTTAGCCATTATCAATAGCATGCAAATGTACAACATAATTATAAGATTCACTACATGTATATTAATTTTATAAGAATTATTAATTTACTGTGATGTCACATACATATTTTATTTATTAGTACAATTCAATTTTATTATTCAATTTTATAAACTATTAAAATTTTCTATATATATTGTTTGTTTATATAAACATTTATGTCATTTAGATTATTACAGTTTGCACAGGTTTATAATAATTAATAGATGTCAAACAATATAACCGGTCAAATTAAAGAATGTCAAAACATATTAAATGAAAGATGAGAATATTTCATTTTTATCTTAGTAGACTAACCGGAAGTATAACCTAAGTAGTCTTTCACACTGTAGAACATTCTATCATAAAGCCATGTGTACAAGGCAGTCTTAAATTGATTACATGGTAATTGTTTTATGTGCTCTGGTATCTTGTTGTAAATTTGGATGTACATAAAATAGCAATTTTTTTGAAACATCACTCTTTTTGGGGTGACAACAGATACAAGTCTATTACTATTTCGTGTATTACGTGGGTATATATCCTTAGCTTGTTTGAAATAATGCATATTTAACTTTACAAACTTCCCAATTTCAAAAATGTATAGGCACGGTAGTGGCAAGATTTTTAAATATTTGAAAAGCGGTTTGCACGGTTCGTCAGGCGCAGTACCACATATTGCCCTAACGCATTTCTTTTGTGCAATGAAGGCTTTGTTTACTTCAGTGCTATTTCCCCACATGATAAGGCCATATCTTAAAACTGACTCAACATATGCAAAGTAAGCTGTAAGAGCAGTACTCCTTGAGGCTATCCTAGTTAATTTATATAATGCAAACGTAAAACGGTTAATTTTATTGCATACAAGTTCCACTTGCTTTTTCCAATCTAGTTTCTGGTCAATTTCTATGCCTAGGAATTTAGTTGTATTTGCATTTTGAAGTATTTGTCCTTGGTAATTTATATTTAGTATCTGAGAGATAGTATAATTGAAATTTATGAAGCAGGTCTTGTCAATGTTTATAGTCAAATTATTATCCCTAAGCCATATTATAATAGATGTAATTGTTTTTTCAATGTCATTTTTATGATCCTCTAATGTCAATTTACTATCTGTCCTCACTACCACTGATATGTCATCAGCAAACAGAACACATTGATGCTCAGTCACGTCAGGGAGGTTGTTGATATATATCAAAAACAAGAGCGGTCCCAAAACACTCCCTTGTGGAACACCAAATTTATTGACTCTGAAATCTGATTTATATGTTTGAACGACTTTATTTTTTTCTACTTGTGAGATTTCAACCGATTGCTGTCTATTTTGCAGGTAAGTCTGAATCCATTTTAATGCAATGCCTCTGACGCCACAGTGATCTAGTTTTTTTAACAGTAGATTGTGACGTACAAAGTCGAATGCTTTCGACATGTCAAAAAAGAGAGCTGTGGTGTAGTTGTTATCGTTAAGACCTAACATTGTTTCATACACTAAGTCAAATATAGCATGAGCGGTGGATTTGTTTTTTTGAAATCCATATTGTCTTTGTTTTAGTATCCGATACTTATTAAAGAAAGAAGTAAGTTTGGCATGCATGATTTTCTCATAGATTTTAGACAAGATGGGTATCAGCGTTATAGGTCGATAGTTATAAATTTTTTCTTTTCCGTCTTTTTTGAACACCGGTTTTACTATGGACAATTTAAGCTTATCTGGGAATATTCCAGATTCCATCGAAAGGTTTATTAAGTACGCTAAGATGGGGCTTATTTGGCCCTGACACGCCTTTATGACTTTCGTGCAGATATTGTCATAACCTGCTGAATTTGTATTATTCAGATTATTAATAGTTTTTTTCACACTGTATTCGTCAATGGGGGAAAGAAAGATAGAATTGTTTGATATGTCTTTTGAGCATTCAATAAAATTATTATTATAATTAGGTTTATTTGTCAATTCAAAAAAGTAGTCATTAAATACTGTTGCAATTTCGTAATTTCGTTCGATTATTTATAATATTGTACGATATTCAATAGATTCTATAAAATTATTTTGCAGCGATCCATTGTCTATTTCTTCTTGTATAATTTTCCACGTGGCTTTACAAGTATTTTTACTTCTAAGGACATAATTGTTCTTGCTTTGCTTTTTGGCTTGCATTATAATTTTTTAAAATAATTTTGAATATGCCTGATATTTCATTTTGGATTTTATATTTCTTTTTTTGTAGAAGTCTCGGCGAAGATATCTATTTCTGGCACAGCTTTTTCTAATTCCTTTTGTGATCCAATTCAGTTTACAGTTTATATTTAGTTTAACTTTACAGATAGGAAAGCATAGCTATTGCAATCGAAACCAGTTATAAAAAATATTAAAGGCCTTGTTTGGATTTTTTTCATTATACACTTCCACAAATGATAGTTTTCCTAGGTGCATTTTAAATTTTTCAATATTGTTATTACAATACGATCTTTTATAATTTAATATTATTCTTGGGATTACAATTTTTCTCTTTAAATTAATATTAAGCACCTGGGCTGTGTCATGGTCAGACAGACTGAGCGGGAGAGTTGAGCCTGTAGCATTTCTTACGTTACTAAATATATGATCGATACAAGAGGAGCCTCTAGTAGGTCCTTTTATGTGCTGTGTCAAACTATAATTACTTAAGAGGTCAGTCAGATTTCTAGTAACACTACCATTTGTTCAAGTGTTGATATTTATGTCTCCTATAATAACTATTTTATATTTTGAATATTTATGTAAGTATTTGTTTAGCACGAGCTCAAGTTTTTCAAAGAAGTACTCATAGTGTCTCTTCTTTGTAGCTGTTGATGTACGGTAAACACATATAATTAATACATTACATATCGGAACTAGAATGGAGCAGCATTCAAAATGGAATTTGACTGCTACGTCTTGACCTAAACCTATTTTCTTATATGATATTCCTTTTTTGACCATTATGCAGGCGCCCCCTCTTTTTTTGTTTCTGGAGAAGTGGGATGCTAGTTCGTAGTTAGATATTTTTAGACTTTTTTCTTCTCCATTTTTTATTCAAGTTTCTGTGAAGCAAAGAATGTCAGGAGTCAAGTTATTTTTAAAGTCCGTTATTGTCAATTCTATAAGTTCTTTTTTAGACGTAAGGCCTTGAATATTTTGATGAAAGATAACAAAGTTAGTTTCATTATTGTCAACGAAAACATTTTGTTTTTTCTTGTTCAGGGGATTTGTTCCTATTTTCAAGTATTTTTTTAGGGGGAAAATAGTACGGGGTCGTACCTTTTTTATATGAGATATTATTTATATAATTTATGTTACCGGATGTTGTATTTTTATGACTAAAGAAGTTATTATATTTTTGCTTATTTACACTCCTGTACATTGAAGATATTTGGAAAAACATTTTTGGAAGGCATTCTAAAAGCGATATTAAAGCCCAAACTGTATTTTTATTTGTCTGTCAGTCTATCTTTCTGTTTGTGTTCTTAAGGCTTTTTGAGGCACTGGCCGAATATTGCCACCACACTTTGAACTTTAGTCCCTTATCTTAAGGTACAAAACCAATAAAAATCGCATCTTCCGGGCCTTTTAATTGCATCTATCATTTTAAATCATTTGGTATGTCTAGAGGTAAAATATAAAACAATTTCAGTTAACTTTAATAATAACAGTTAACACCAATATTAAGAGCCAATTTCACTCCTTTCTGATAAGTTCCGGATAACCCACCTGGCACTTGTTTTGACAGATTACCCATACAATTAGCTGTCCAAAATCTGAATCTGAAAAAACGATATCTGGAACTTATCAGCAAGTAGTGAAACTGGCCCTAAGGATTATATTTACTTTTTGGCAACCTTGAGAAAGAGACTAGTGCATATGCTGACAATAAAAGTGTACCAACAAAGTTTTGATAGCTGCTGTCGCCGGAACGTTGCTAATCTTTATGCGTCCCATTATCTGGGCGGGTCGTTGCTACCATTTTTGCAGGTGGTGTAGGTTTATACAGGTTTACATTGCAAGGTAACGCCAAATTTTAAAAATAAGATCTAGAGAATAATCTATATGTGCTTTTTGATCTTTTTTTACTATCACCACAACTATCACTGCATAAAGTCCTGTTGGCAATTTTATCGACGATCGATCGCTTAACTGTTGTATTTTTTGGCCAGTAACATATAATTTGGTATTTTAATTATATATCCATGGCAACATAATAATTGTTTTAGAATTTGTAAATTTGTATATTTATTTAAAGTGATCAAACTTACTTTGCAACTGGTTTATTTTATTTAAGTATTATTAGCAAGGTAAAATACGGCAGATTACAAAAAGTTATTTAAATATACTTATCTCAATCCACAGAAGTCTATCGTTTAACTGTTGTATTTTTTCTGCAATAATGGATATAGCAGTGATAAATAGTTTTAGTAACTGTTAGGCCAGAGCTTCCGCTCAGCAATGAACAGACATTAGCAAGACAACCTACCAATTGGGAACCACTCTGCACATTTATAGTAAACCCCGCAGGGCAGCTTTGTGGCCAGCTGTGGTGAGTAGCGACATCGCGGGGTCAGTTGTTAGTCCGAGTGCTCCTGAGAGTCGGCCAAGATCCTCGGCTTGCCGAAGTGGAACCCAAGGGGGTTTGCAGGACTCTCACCTCTGGCTCGCCTTAACCAGCCGGCCAGAGTGAATTCGCTAGAGCATGATGTTCAGAGGGTGGATGTGGTTCGTAAGTGGCGAGTAGGCACGTGATGCTAAACCCTCAGGGGGGAGCAAGTGATCGTCGTTTAAAGTCCAGAGCCACCTCTCCACTCTTAGCCGCCAACAACAGTGTTGCCCCTCAG
Organism: Anania hortulata; assembly: GCA_963576865.1. Taxonomy (NCBI): domain Eukaryota; kingdom Metazoa; phylum Arthropoda; class Insecta; order Lepidoptera; family Crambidae; genus Anania; species Anania hortulata. The sequence continues at coordinate 1,924,992 of OY756399.1, read as the reverse complement.
TCCGGTGTTCCGTGACCCACCCATGATGCCAGGGGGGCCTATTTAGTTTCCTGCCTCAATTTTTTCAGTGCAAGACTATGAACCAGGCAAGTGATCGGTAGTCTCCATCAATAGCCCAGAACCCAGTTCTTCCATCTTCCTTTAATAAACCTAATTAATATTTGACGAGACGGTCTGGTGTAGTGGTTCGCGCTCCGGACTACAAAGCAGGTTGTGGGTTCGAATCCCACAAGGGGCAAATATTTGTGTGATGAGCACAAGCAAGTCTTGGACGTTTATTACGTATTTATCTACCTATATGTAGTTTGTATTTGGTGTGATTGTGGAAACAATTTTTAATTAATTATTATCATAACAATTGGAATCGTAGGAATTTATGAATGTGATCTCTATATTCATTTATGAGTATGCGTTTGCACCTCACTCGCTGAAAGTATGTTAGTTTTCTTGTATTTCTCTAATTTAATGAATTTTAGGTATTATTTTAGAGCAATGAATAAATAATGTATATATCTTTATTGTTGCATTTATATACAAAATGTTCACTAGCGAGTACTAACACAGGAGACTTTATCAGTTTAGAAGATCTGGATCATGTATTTTCTGTCGGACTGCAGTCTCCTGGTCTATCTCAATGACCTTGCTACTGCGAGCGATGTCCGTGGAACTTAGTTAATTTACGGCCTTCGTTCGTTTTGTTAGTTATTAAGTTCCCATCGGAAATCTTCTATTATCCTACTATTAGACTAGTCGTTGGATTTTGTTGTATCATCATCATCATCATCATATGGCGTCCACTGCTGAACAAAGGCCTCCCTCAATGACTTATCATCGGGAGGGATTGCCAATACTCGCCACGCTTGGCAGGCGGGTTGGCGAGAGCAGCTTTTATAAGATTTCGCACGAAGACGCTGCTGCCCGTCTCATGCTACATGAATTAGTCGCCTCTTACGACACGCCTCCTGTTAGCGGTGAGAAAGTGTGTTCTTTACGGCCGTCCCCACACGGCACGGCATTTTGTTGTATGAGATTTTTTTAATCCTTAAAACTTCCAATCGAGACTTTGAAGTTGGATTTGTGTCACTGAAAGATTCCAAATATGATGAGAAAGGTGCTGTAGTTAGACTTAGGACTAAAAACCCGTGGCAGCCATTAAAATCCAAAAAAATAAAATAAAATTTTTTTTTTGTGAATTTTCCCGTGTTTTTATTCTGCTATTCTGGGCGGAGACAAAAATTTAACAAAACAAAGATCATAAAAATCGGTCCAGCCGTTCTCGACTTATAAATTGTGTAACTAACCCGACTTTGTTTTATATATATAGATATAAATAGACAAAAGGTACAAACCCACGATCGAAAATCTTGTAGAATGTCTTGAAAATTCGGAAAACCATTTTATTTACCGTTTTCGTTTATCTTTATTATGCGTTGGTTTGGTTTTCCTTTAGTTTAAATAATTCAAAAAAGAAGAAGGTGCAGCGCGCTACCTAGCACTGCCAATTGTTTTTTAAATTACATAAAAATCAGACCAATTATTAAAAAAACCAGCCAAGTGCGAGTCGAACTCGAGCACCGAGGGTTCCGTACCAACTTACAGCTATGTAAATAATTCGTCTTTAACAGAAATCGAGTCTCGAAGATATTTACCGATTTTCGAAGTTGTTTTTTTCATGTAACTTAACAAATTTACGGTTTTTGGACTTTGCCTTTACTTCTGCTATAAGACATTGCTTCTTGCCACATTTCATAATTATAGGTCAACGAGAAGTACCCTATTAATTTTGATTTCCTTGAGAGTGACGAAAATGTAAGTTTTTTGCGGCATAAGCGGCCGTTTCCTTTTTTACGTTAACGTTTGATTTTTTCACAGTTTTAAGAGACTGTAGACCTGAGCATATCGTTTTAATTTCAACTCGATAGCTCCACGTGTTCCCGAGGTAAAGGGTCTTGACAGATAGACGGACGGACAACAAAGTGATCCTATAAGGGTTCCATTTTTTCCTTTTGAGGTACGGAACTCTAAAAACTGAAAATGCGGTGACCTTAAAAAATATCTTTTAGATTTTTCGAATATTTGTCCACAGCTTTTCATTCTTTCTTTTGCAATGATCTTTTAGTTTTAGTCGGTGTTTTTATCATAAGTGGCCACTTTAGGCAAGTTTGAGGTCGACGCGTTTCCAGTTTTTTTAATATTTGGTAAGATTTAGATGTAATAAAAAAACAATTGGCCGCGCTATATAGCGCACTGCACCCTCTTAATTTTAAGAAAATAAAAAGAAACGTTCTGATGTTTGTTCTGAATCAGCCAAAGGAACTTTTCAAATCATCTCCACCGCTTCAATACTCAAAATGTTAATGAGAATGGATGACGGACTGTGTCGCGGTCAAAATGTGGGTCGCGGGTATCTTGTGGCAAATATAAAGCACCTATTTAAGTAGGTCCACGGAAAGTTAAATTGTTTCTCAATGAGTGACGTTTCCTCCGAGTTGGAATCCTTGGGGCCCGAGTATAATTGAAGGCAGGAGCTGAGCCTGAGACAAGAGCTGTATTTTCGTCAAATTATTTTGTGCTACAGTAATTTCTACTTTAAGTTAACCTTACCTCTTCGAGAAAAAGACGATAAAAAGGCACATTTAATTTAATAATTTTATTATTATACTTAGTTCAAAAACACTATTTTTATGTATGGGATATTAAGTTATAAGGGAGTCAAAAAGAATTAAGAGAACTCAAACAAGAGCGATACTTTAAGTCCACTTTTGTACGACTTTAATCTGTGCAATAAAGTTTAAATAAATAAATACTAAAAGTCATTAAGAGGCCGTCCTAGGAATCGGCGTATTTTCGTCCATTTTGTTCTCTGATTGTAAAGACGTGAATGATAATTAAAACAAAATAACACAACACAACGTGATTTAAAAAAAAAATGTTCTTATTCTTGAATGTAGTTCGAATGGATTTTTCATATCATTTCAAAAATTAATGTAAATCACCAAAAGAACTACCCTTATTTCCGAAAAATGACGTTCGAGTTACGTTTGAACATCGGTTTACAAGAGACTACAAGTTATCCTGACAATTCTATTTTAACATTTAATTGAAGATATGGTCTATTTGCACATAGGTTGAATACATTTTTATTTTCTTACAAAATATAGCAGGAAAAAAATGCTGAAATAACATAAAATTTTAGAAATCTCCATTCAAATATTATTTATTTTTCTATCGTTATGAACAACTATTATATGATTTAAAAACTACACAATAATCAAGTATACTTGTAAAATATATAACTTTTCTTTTAAGTAAAAAATAAAAAAATAAGTAACTATTAAACCTAAGTCTAAACTAAATCTAAAATCAAGCGCGCAAAACCGATCGTTTTTCAAACCTAGGTAGGACGTCCACTGCTTAATAAATTATCAATATTATCTTTTGAAGATCAACATTGTTGACGCTTTATCCCGCATCATAGACGCACACCTGTATTTCAATATTGCACTGAAAAAAGGTGCACGGCCTCTTAAAGTTCACTAAGTTTCACTTTCACTAAGTTTCACTAAGTCTACCTCCTTATGTCATCATCAGATCAGCTTAAAAGTATTAAGTTGTTGTATTGCCGTAAAAATTACAGAGACTTACAAAGCGATTAAGTATTAGAAGTATTACAAAATACAAAGTCAACTTTCAAGTTTTGATTTCAACGTTCTTAGTTATTTACAAGTGAAGTAAAAGTGTTTTAAAAATGGCCCGCCTTAGCGGAACTTAGCAGGACCCACTTCATGCACCTCGTTAAGAAAAACAAAGATAAATACACCATTTAACAGCAAATTACTCACGTATAACACTCAAAGTACACTTTCTAATTGTATTACTCTCAAACGTGCCTGAAACACGAGGCGTGTTCGACGCGCGCGATAATCGCGTTACTTCGCTCGCTCGGCAATCATTATTCGATTCTGTCACCTCTGGGGAAAGCGCTTAGCGAAATAAAGGGGTCTGGTGTCGTAGATAAGCCAGATTACTGGAGGGCAAAAGTATTCTACATTTAAAAGAAGCAGACTGTCAACGAACCTAAATAACTATTGTGAACTTGAGCAGCTGTGACGCTGTAAGTGTCAGATCAATTCCATGCATAAACGACGACAATGTCTCACGTCCCAAAAATTTCACTCCGTTCTAATTGAAACTCTAGTTATTGGTTAAAAACTAGTGTCATCATCGCTATAATCATCTCACGACAGTACACTGCTAGACATGGCATAGGAGAAGCCTATGTCAGAGAACCCATTGCAATGTCATGAGTACTCACGAGCCCGATCTTCACTAATCAATTCCATTTGATGCCAGCAGCTTTGCGTATGCATCCCTCCACCACGTCGGAGGGTGTCTTATACCGCGTTTGCTAAGTCATTACTTATAGTTAATATTATTATACAGGGTGTTAGGTAGATGGTACCTATATCAAGCCGAAACTAGCCTATGTTAACATATGCATATAAATGCTATGGTGAAGTCATTATTTTGATATCATTTTTTTTTATACAAAATTTAATTCTTAGAATCCGATTTGTATGTTTTGATGATAACAAATTTCTGACTCCACGATAGTATTTATATGCATATGATAGCGGTGGGTAATATCGGTTTTGTAGGATATCAAATCGAAACTATATATCGATATTCAATATCGGATATTGAAACTATATATTTTCTAAAACTATATATTTTCTGAAACTATGTATTTTCGGAAAATATATATTTTTCGTATCTATGCACTGTTTTGATATTTGACGATTCGATACGATATTCGATATGATAATGATATGATTTATTGTATAAGATTTCTTAACAGTTTGAGAATTCTTAAATTTTTTGTAGTAACAAACTTAACTAGGGCATGAAATCTTATCTAGGTACAATTAAAGTTTTACCAATTATTTTCAAATAAACTTTCGTTTATACATGAACCTGGTCTAGCACTGATTACATTGACTTACTTACTTTTTTAATAGAATAATTATTATTGCTAAATTCATAGGCATAAGATTCAAATTCCAAAATCCAAATCACGAGCAATCGGAGGTTAGAAGGAGAGGAAACTATATACTTATACTTAAAATTCAAGTCACTTTGATCTGTAAGCGTAAAGTATTAAGGTTGAAATCGGTACTAAGTCTATACGATACTCGGCGCTACGCGATTCACTCACACGATATCGGAATTCAGATACGATACCCCGAATCGCCGCGTACAGCACAATATCGTGTTTTGGAAATATACAGTTTCGATTTGGACGAATATCCGATACACGATATTAATACGATATATAGTTTCAAAAATCCGATACGATTCATATCGCCCACTCCTAGCATATGATAACATAGGCTAGTGTCGGCTAGATATTCTATTTACCTAACACCTTGTATAAATAGTGAAATTCAACTTGCCTTGCCACATTATTGAAAGACACACATGAATCTTTCCAGAAAAAGATAGATGCGTAACCCTTTCTCGAAACCGAAATAAAAATATCCTTCTAGACTGAATGAATATAGAAGGGACAGTGGGACTGGTGAACGATACGATTTGTTTAGGCCATAGTTTCAGATTAATTATTGTTCTTCGTCACAACACTCACTCAGTCGCAATTAACGGTGCGGTGCTACAAAAACCGTTACATAGCAAATTGTCGCCCGATAAAACACGTGACCCTTTATGATTAAACATCAGTGTCACATGGTTTATCGTTTATCAATTCGTTGTTGAAGGGTTCTGAAACGGGCATACACGCAATTTAGGTGTGAATTAGGCCTAAGGTGGTACTGACCGGTGTTACGGTCGAGCATGTTGCGTTACGCTGTGTGCTCAAATCCGACGACATGGCTCGCTACTTGCTTGTTTTCCCGTAGATACTGGCTGCACGAATGCTCGCTTTGTTAGAGCCGCGTAGGCCGGTCAGTTAGTCAATGGACAATATAACCCAGAGTCGAAATGTCATTTATTTTGTTTGACACAAATTTCCGCCATTTTTTATTCTGTATCGGTACTGTTTTACATTGATAGATACTCGTATACATTTCATTGCACAAAAAAAGGCTGTTTTAGAATAAGCGAGAGTTGGACTTAATTTGTCTTTTCATACTAAATGTAAGTGAAAAAATACTGACTAGTTTCAGAAAGAGGACTATCCATATTGCTGCTAGACGTGCTCTATGGTCAGTACTCATCTTAAAGCGTAAAAAAAAAACTAACCGTCTTTAGTAAATATCTTACTGAAGAACTAACTAGCTGCCCGTCCAAACTGAGTTGTGGTAGTAGCAAATAATATTAAAAGCTACTTTTGTTTTTGCTGTAGTAGTTATGTTAAATACTAATACTAATTGATATTGTACTTTGTTTAATTATTGAAATAAATTATTAATTATTGAATAAATAAATAAATAAATAAATAAATAATTAAATAAATAAATAAATAAATAAATAAATAAATGAATAAATGAATGAATGAATAAATAAATAAATAAATAAATAAATAAATAAATAAATGCTAAGGGGAAACTACACAACTTCTTGTCCAAAATACCTCAGTGCCTAAAGCCGAAAGTCTGCACCCAACGTGTGTTACCAGATGACATATGGAACTGAAACGTGGCCTCTTACTATGGGCCTTATAAAGCTCAAGATCGCACAGCGTGCTATGGTTCTGGCTATACTCGTTGTTTCCTTGCGAGATCGAATGAGAAATGAGAAGATCCGATAACGAATAAAAATCGCCGACATAACCGAATGGATCAGCAAGCTGAAGTGACAGTGGGCGGGGCACATAGCACGTATAACTGACGATCTAAAAGGTTCTAGAATGGAGACCACGTACCGCCAAGCGTAGCCTAGGACGTCCACCCACAAGGTGAACATACGACCCTGGTAAAGATTGCAGGATGACCCTGGATGCAGGCCGCTTCCAACCGGCCAATCTGGAAGTCAATGGGGGATGTTCAGACGTGGACGTCATATGACTGAAATAATAATGGTTATAAGAAGGCTATTTTTATGCTTTCTGCGTTATCCGCCTAGCAATCAATAGTGAAAGGGTGAGTTATCTTTGCCTTTACCTTTCCACTCCAGTGCGTTTCTCATTTGGAGACAAGTCATGTATGTAACCATGTTTATTCATACGAAGATTTGTAGAAAATGAGATCCTATTTTAAGCATGTTGATGTTGGTATTTAAAAGTTTAGATTGAATTTCAGGTTCAAAACACTGTTCTCTAAAACATCGATAAGCCAAAAGTTTCAAAGGTTTTCGTTTTGAATATACAGGTTGTTCCTTAACTCAAGGATTACCTTGTTCTATAATTACACATATTCTATAAATCACGGTGAACAACTTTTGTTCTTTGACTTTTATTTATTTATTTAGACTTTATTGCACAGATTTTCACTACCAGTCGACCATTAGGCTAAACAGAGATGTTTTGTGGGCGGTGCGATATAGGCGATACAAATTAAAATAACATATCTGTGTGAATTATTTTCAAAAGCATAAACTACATACGGTAAATAACTATATACATAAACTAAATACTATCATACATAGATTACATAGTATGTAATGCATTACTTAGCGCAAGTAGGTAAAAGAAAAAATCGATTCAAAAGCCGAGAATGTATTAAAATTACCAATTACCAAAAAAACCGTGATGGATTATTATACGGAACCCTCGGTCTGCGACTCCGACTCGTACTTGGCCTGTTTTTTTAAGACAAAGGGTCTACTGTCATTGTATTTAGACATTTTAGGAGGCCTATGGTTAGTGAAAATAAGCAATTAGAGCACTAATCCTTATGTTGGATGGCGCAATAACATTTTTTAGTTATTTTCATCTGTGGGTGCCCCAAAAAAATATTCTGAACTAAAAGTACTCGAAAGAAGCCCCGGTAGCGGTTTTATTCTTTGTGCCACTAAAACTCCCTTCCAAGTTACCGACTCGGTTCCCAGCCCAGCGGCATCTCGGCCCAGCGAGCAAGATACTAAGTGGAACACAAGTACTCATTACAGTGTGTGTACTATACCTTGAAACTTCGTACTTTGGTACTCAAGTTGCAGCGATTTTATGTAAAGTTAGCTAATGGGGCCTGTGTTGTAGGTATATTCTTAAAATGTATTGCGAAGTTAGTTTTATGAAAACGTCTATACCTAATAAAAACAATTATGTTTCTATGTAAGTACTAGCAGTATTGGCTATTATGTTTTGTTAGTGTTCATCAGGATTAATAAGGGTACCTACTAGCAGTATTTGCTATTGTGTTTTGTTAATGTTCATCAGGATTAATAAGGGTACCTACTAGCAGTATTTGCTATTGTGTTTTGTTAATGTTCATCAGGATTAATAAGGGTACCTACTAGCAGTATTTGCTATTGTGTTTTGTTAATGTTCATCAGGATTAATAAGGGTACCTACTAGCAGTATTTGCTATTGTGTTTTGTTAATGTTCATCAGGATTAATAAGGGTACCTACTAGCAGTATTTGCTATTATGTTTTGTTAATGTTCATCAGGATTAACTGCAGCAGCTGGACAGGAAAGTGTTTTATGACTTTATTAAGGTCATTTTCATTTTAGTAAGGTAATATTTGACCGTTACCACCTTTATCGCAAAAAGTAAGAAGAAAAGCTAAACCATGTGAAATGTATGGCACAATATTCGATTATTTTTATGATCTCTGTATGTACCTACATTCTGCAATAAAAATATTTGAAATTGCATTTACAATAATGCTAGTTTATTATTATATTATTAAAAATAATATTTCATTTAAATAAAAAAAAATACTGCCTTTATTAGCGGCAGTTAAAGTTTTTTTTTTAAATATCTTTGACATTAGACATGTGTTCAAATGCAATTCCTTTAGGTATTGATTTTGGTTTAAAACCAGGATTCTAAAGGATTTTTGTTTAAAACTTGTAGTAAGAGAGAACCGTACTTTCTACGGGTTGAATTCACATTTGTAAAACTTAGAATGAAGTGATTTTTTGTCTTTTGAAATAAACAAACCAACAAACTATTCCATCGTAATTAAGGGTAGGTAAAAAATATATATATCTAAAACAAAGTAGGGTTAGTTACACCATTTATAAGTCAAGAACGGCTGGACCGATTTTTATGATCTTTGGTTTGTTAGTTTTGTCTCCGCCCCGAATAGCAGAATAACTATTAAAACATCGAAAAAATCACGGAAAAAAGGGGCGGTACGAAGTTCGCCGGGATAGCTAGTAATTAATAATAAATAAGATGCCGGATAACAACGTCAGCTTGATAACTCATAACACCCGACAATTTACTGACAGAAATCGATCGGACGTTAGGAAAGTCTTGTCCGATATCTGTGTTGTGAATAGCGTTGATGTTCTTTGCGGGTCGAGAAGTACGAGTAATCGCACGTGTGTTACGTCATTTCGATTCGGCATGGAATATGTCAAGTTGATCGACGATTATAAATAAATTTATTATAAATCAACCGATATATAACCGAATCCGTGTCTATTAGCAAAGTTATCGTAAGTTTCTGATCGAGGTGTTGCTGTTGGTCTAATTAAGTTATTTTTTTCTAAATCGGGGTTGGGGTTTGCTGAAAGACGGCTTTGGTAAAATAGATAGATAGATACAGATACTCTTTATTGCACACCATACAAGTAAAATACACATAATTTTTACAGAAAGATGTACAATTCAGGCGGTCTTATCGCTAATAGCGATCTCTTCTAGACAACCTTTAGCCTCTACCTAAAGGTACAACCATTAGAGAAAGGGGAAGGTGTTGCAGAGTTCTTAAAATTCTTACCTGATACAAATAGGATTGCATAAATTTATGTCATAGACGTACAAACAGTAATAAATTAATAAAAAAATAAAAAAATAAATACATAACAATAATTATACATACATACAATAAACATACTTAATACTACTTGATATATGCGAGGAGATGTCGAGACCAACAGTGACCATCAGTGAAAAATAGGTAGTAGGTAGGCAGTTGACTGGTAGCCAAGGACCGGAAAACCCCTTTTTTTGATTAAGCCGATTGTTAGGGAAACCCTATTAAAAGGTTACCCAAAAATAGGGTTACCCTATCGATAAGCTACTCCAGTGTTAGCCTTTCGTTACGGAAACCTTTTTTAATAAAGTTAACTGCTTTCAATGCGCTTACCGAATCAAATAGGGTATTAGTAATTTCAATATTTAAGCACTTACCAACTAAAAGGGTTACCCTATTGTCTGTCTTTTACGCGCATTCTGGTGATTTGTATTAACCTGTCTGTGTATTTAAGTTCGCCGTGGCGATAGCCACACTCAATAAAAGGTTATACAATTATGAATCAAATGGTGTGCACGTAGAGGTTTAAATTGCTTGAGCGCTTTTAAAATCCATTCATAGGGCAGGCTTCGATAGGGTTTTCAGATACAGTTAGTGCTTACCCAAATTAACTGTATTTATTTGGTAAGCCTTTCGATGGAGTAAGTCGACGATATGCTTATCGAATTGATAGGGTTTTTGGAAACAAGTCTATGAAATACCCAATTGTAACCCTTTTATTGGTAAGCGGTTCCGGTCCTTGCTGGTAGCCACTGATAGGTACACAGTGGCGGTAGTGCTTTGGTAGTGATTACAAAATTTAAGCAACTCAAGCCGCGTTTGTGTAGATGGGTGACTATTCCGACCATATTTAGTGATTTTTATTACTTAAGCATCTTCGTGCTTCGGTAAGCACGTTAAAAGTTGGTCCTGGCTAATATCGCTAGATACTAATCATAAGTCAGAGGTCTTAAGGTGGCTTGTTTACAGCTGACAGTAAGGTTTAATCACTGGCCTTACAACACCCCTCCAATGCACCGCACTGCGAGGTGGAGTATGGCCCAAACCACCTCATAGTAGAGTTGTGGCCTATGTATGCCCTGCAGTGCATACTTTACTTACCGCACCGCGAGACTATTATCAACTCTGCCAGTGATCGGAATAGGTAGATTGATTTGGAGTTAATGATCTCAAACATTGATGTTAATATGGACATGCCTCCCGGATTTCGGAATTTCGTTGTATCAGTTTAAAAAAAAGACATATCCATATTATGCTAGCACTACTAAAGTACATCAAATCAATCTACCTATTCCGATCACTGCGATTACTTAGGACAAGAAATAATTAAACACGCTACAACCGATTACAATACTTCTTGAGCTAAAGCAAAGACAGTTAAGCGCCTAAGTAGGAAGTTTGAAGACGCGCTAATTGCGATAGTCGCATGGAGTTGCCTAAGTTACGGCAACTTCTGGCAACTTTGGGAAACTCAAGATAATGCCTGTATAAGTGTCGCATCGAGTTGCCGCAAACTGCTGCTGTGTAAGAGTTGAAAATTTAAAACGAGGGTTTGAGTGCTTTGTAATACACAACACGGTGTTTACATTTAAAACATTGATTCCCTTGTTTCAAATACCATTTATAATAGACACTACATTTATTATAAACTAGCTGCTTCCCGCGACTTTGTTCGCGTGGTCTTTAGTTTATTCTTATAGGGATTTCGGTGCAAGTTTCTTAATTTTTTTTTTTGTAAGAACCTTCTTTAAAGTAAAAAACTTTAAAAAAAGGTGGAGAAAACGGTAAAGTCGTTCTTAGGTTATGGCGAGACCAATGGAAACATAAAAAGATAGAATAAATATTTTTGTATATAAAGATTAATTCTTTTAACAAATCACACCGAATATTAGTGTAACTAGACTTACACACACTATAAATCAATAAAACTATTTATTTCTGCAAATAAGCCTGAATTACCAATCCCAATTTTTTTTTACTCTACCACTGCTTCGGGACAATAACTAACTATCACACAAACACTTGCCGCTTCATCATTCAATATCATCATTTCAGCCTTAGGAAGTCCACTGCTGAACATAGGCCTCCCCTAATGACCTATCATCGGGGGGGATTGGTAATACTCGCCACGCTGGGCAGGCGGGTTGGCGAGCGCAGTTTTTTATAAGATTTCGTACGCAGACGCGTTGCCCGTCTTGTGCTACAGGAATTAGTCGCCTCTTACGATACGCCTCCTGTGGGCGGCGGGGATGTGTATTCTTTACAGCCGTCCCCACACGGCACTAATTTACCTCTATGATAATGTATTGAGCAGCATTTTTTTTTCCTGATTTCGATGTTGACCGCATAGTAAAAGCCGTTTATATTGATGAACAGGTTCGCCGCCTTAAATATGGCAAAGCCTTAAGTTCAAAACAACACCCTATAATATACAAGTGGGGTTTGTGTACACGCGTCTCTATTAGTTTAATTTTCTTTTTTTATAATGGCAAATTCGCGTAACCTAGACGCATTTGTCGCTTACGAGATTAAAATCCGCGGATCTGAATGGTGACTGAGTTTGTTCCGGCGTTTCTTCTCAGCACTTGCCAGATTGTCTGTGTCTTGTCTCGAAGCGCTAGTAGGGCCCAAAAAATAAGGAGACATGTTCTGCCCCACATGGGCCTATAATGTTATTATTGACGTTCATAAGTGGCAATTTTGTCCTAAATTGAATAAATTATTTTTGACATTGACTTTGACTTTGACTTTAGAACCGCTCGATAAGGAATTGACAACCGGAAAATCACGTGACACTATAATTATGGTTAAGAATTAGTGACACGTGAGTTATCGGTTGTCAATTCGTTGTCAAAGGTTTCTTTATCGGGAGGCAGCGATTAATTCGCTTATCAATAACAAAATAAAATTTAATAATAAGGACGTCTTCACCTTAACTCAAATCATTCTCCCAAATTCACATTACACAACAGCATCACTGGCCTCGCTATTATGTTTGTAATTTTAAAGATTTTAAACTAGGAAACCACTTTACTCATCTAATTACTCACTAAGTTGCAGCGCGCTGAAACAGCTCTGCAGCTCTGCAGACGTATTTTTGAATCATGCGAATTCCAATCCGAATACGTAATCGCAACATTCAGATGCGAATACCTAAAATCACAATTTTTGAACATGTATTCCGTGAATACGAAAAACGAGTGGGTAGGACCACTCGTAGCTGACTACGAGTGGTCCTACCCACTCGTTTTTCGTTTTCTACTAGAAGAAAGAACGGAAGAATGACATTGACAAGTAAACATATGGTTGGTAGAGATTTAATTTTGACATAATAACTTTTTATTTGCGTTCCCTCTAAGCGATTTTTTTGCATTCCGGTTGTTAATTTTTCTACATAAAATAAGATACACTGTAACAAGATTTTAATATAATAGCAACACTTAATTTTAGTGTTTCAAAAATGCGTAGAATCGTAAGCGATAGAAATTAATTTCATATACGAATTGCTTTCGTGTTCGAATTCAACATTCATTTCTACTGTTTCAAAAATACGTCTTCTGATTCAATTATGAAACGTGCGGTAATATTACGTCACCTGTAGCACTGGCATCAATGTTATGTAATATAAGTACTATGTTAATTTGAAGGTTACTAGAACAGAGAGTTAGAAACCACTTTACTCATCGAGTTACCCACTATAACTTGCAGCGCGCTGAGACGCAGTACTGATCCGATTAGGAAGTTGCACACTTGCATCGATATTACATTATAATGTAGTTGCTAGAGAACGCAAGGAGTAGATGTGCAAAATTTTAATGTACTCTTGAAACTTGAAACAGATAATAAGGAACACCGAACACACCCACACCGAGCCAAGCCACATAAAGTCAGGTTAAGCTACTTGTACCTTTTTAAAGTTTAAGCGAGTTAAGGCAGTGCAAGACGGTGATCCGGAAACATTATATCAGCTGTAATAGTGAAGATACAGGTGGGTTCTTACTCTACTTCAGGCATTAAACTTATCGTTCAATTTAACTTAATTAGACCCGTCTTTCAGAAGACTATCAAAGGTTAACTTGGGAAACCCTAAGCACAAGAGTCACAATTTTTTGTGGCATTTAGGTGGCGCCGCGATGACACATCGAAATGTTTTTGCTGACAGAGGTAAAAAAAATTGTTATTGTGGTATAAAATGTAAAATAAATAAGTGCTGATAAAATTTCTTCTACAAGGATGGATTAAGGTTATTGAAAATATTAGGTCCTTACATATGAAATTGCCGATACTCAATACTGCCAACTTTAACAACGTTTGATTAAGAATTCCAATTCCAAATTCAAATTTATTTTTAATTAAAGCCAGAAGAATATTGTTTCAAAATTCGTATTTTATTTGTTTTTACATCATTTGTTTGAGCTTTAACATTGCTTTAACAACAACTATGGAAAAGTTTTAAATTCGCGCTATTTACGAATACGAGTTACACGCGATGCCCAACCGAACTAGAACGTTTTTAACACTCACTTGGCACTTAAAATTAACATCACGAAAAAATTTATAAAAAAAGGTGCAACACTGGATATTGGCTTTTGTCCAGTTTTTAACTAATTACGAAAACGATAATGACGAACAATTATAAAAGTATTTATGTATGTTTATCCGTTATCTAGTCGTCATTGTACAAGCTTCGCTTAGTAGGGTTAGACAATTGGTGTGAATATGGAAACAATTTATTTATTTATTGGGGGAGGCCTATGTTCACCGTCCGTCCTATAGCTGAAATGATGATGGTTGATAAATATTTGTTAATGTGTTATGTTGAATACGCTATTCGTATGTGATGTCAAAATTACAATAAATGTCTCCGCCTTCTAATTCCTATTTGCCGGTGTTGCATAACTTTATATCGGATGAGAGATTTGATTGCTTGAGGGAATATCCGGGTAATAGTGTTCCTAAAACTAACCGGGCTGTACAAGCAGGAGGCAAGTTATGTTCTCAAGTCTCAATTTCTTAACCGTCGAACTAAGTAAAGCCTAACACAAAATAAACAGTTAACGCCAACCAGCCCCCCTAGCATGACCATCAAAACACTATATTATACAGATAATAAAACCAACTGTATTTTTTTAATTACATTAAAAATTTAAATTTTGACGACCTCCATAGCCGAGAGGCGAGCATACCGGACTTGGTGTCGCTATCTCTGAGGTTCCGGGTTTGATTCCCGGTCGGTTAATGTAGAAAAATAACTTTTCTATCTTATCTCGGGTCTGGGCGTTGTGGCAACGTCGTTGTTTCTGATTTCTGTAACACAAGTGCTTTAGCTACTTATCATAGGATCAGAGCAATGTATGTGATGTTGTCCAATATAAAAAAAAAGATAGATATATCCGCCAATCTGCCATGCTGAATTTTTATCGAAATAGTGATCATAACATGTGACGTCACCGGCACGGCGATTCAATATGGCGGCTATATCTATCATATTTTTACAGTCGGTGTCGTTATATCGCTATATTATCGGTCATGCTAGGGGGGCTGGTCCCATATTCAGATCCTTTACGGGATAATTATGTCTTACAGAATCGACAGGGTAACACGAGTTTGATGTGTTCGGCTATTTAAGTTTGCTTAATCATTATTAAATACTTTGTGCTTGAGGTGCTTGTAGCTCAGTGGCGGCAGCGCTTTGGTAGTGATTACCAAAGTTAAGCCACGTTTCCTACGCCGCGGTTGGGATTGGATGGGTGACCATTCCAAACAATGCACGGAAGGCACGTTAAAAATTGGTCCTGGCTAATATCGCTTGATACTAGTCGTGAAGCCTAATCAGAGGCTTTAGGGCGGCTTAATAACATCTGACAGTAAGGTTTACAACTTACAACTCTTCTCCACCAATCCGCATTGGGCCCGCGTGATAGAGTATGGCCCAAACCACCTTATAATTAAGGTGAGGCCTGTGCCCTGTTTTACTTTACTAAATACAGCATGCTCTTGTTATCTATGTATTGTAGGCACTGAAGAATTAGGTAATCAATACATATTCTTTAGCCTGTCGCCGCAGGTTAGTCTGCACGAAACGAAAACTTTGTATTTCTCATATTGCCATTCTGATTAATTTAATTTCGTATCATTGTTCCAAGACAGTTAAGCATAAAATGTTATTTATTTATTTTATTTACTTATTGCAATAATGTACATTATCAATACAATTGAATACAGTGCAAAACCCTGTTAGGGTGCAACAAATATTAATTTTATGAAACTAATTACATAGAGAAAGTTACTTAGTCTATAGTAATTATAACAATAATTATGTAACAATTTACAAAAAAACCGTACAGTGTAGTACTACAACTAAGTTTTACATACTATTTTTATTTCTCATATTGAGAAATACTGTACAATATATATATATTATGTTTATGTTAATAAACGTAGCGTATCCTAAGTGGTAATTTAAAATTAATGGTAACCTGGTTTTGTTTTTAGGGTAATATAGTACAACCAGGAACAAGAATAATGTCAGAAATACGAGCTTCCAAATAAAAGCGGCAGTTGAATTTATTAATGTGAAAATTGTGAAATAATATCTTTTGGTCCTTGATTTTAAGTAATATGACAATACAAAGTTGTTAAAAACTTGCTTAAGGCCCAGGGTAAGGAGAATACACGTAAAAGGGGTGTTTTGTACAAGTTTTCTGGCGAAAATACTGGATATAGGATGTCGAAATTAAATTATCATGTAACTTATATATGCATGAAGTTTTTCCTGATGTTTCTAAATACTAGTTATTATTTCTTATAAACATTTAAAAAATTCAAAGTACCGCGAATACCGCGGTCTTGTACACATTTATATTTTAAACGACGTTTTTGTTCAGTTTGAAAGTTGGTTTAGTTATTTATAACATTCGTGCCTTTAGGTTGAAGTTTTTTTCTTCAAATAGTAAACAAATTAAGAATTATAAGTATTTTTTAATGGAATTTACTGCTAGCGCCTACTTTTTCATGAGCGGAAATTTTGCTCGCAATTATGAAATATTTGCACAGGAGCAAAAAGGATGGATGTTTAGTCTGCGAGAAGCATTTCTACTATCTTAGGCACGTAATAGATATCGCGCAAGTCGACGCTAAATGCTCAAGTTCACTTGCCTTACCCGTCGCCTTAATAAGGTTTCAGATTATTATTCTGTTAAGCTCAAACCAACCACATAAAAAAATTCACATTTCGTAACAATAACATTCCCATTGTGTATCGGTTTCGTGGCCTGACGGGTCAAATAGATAGATATTTTTTTTTTACTGCCCACGCCACGCCTATTTATTATGATAGAAACCTAGTCAAAATAAGTAAATAAAATTGGCACTTAAGTAAGATTTGGTCGCTACCGCAAATCATTTAAGAATAAACTAAAGACCTCTCGAACGAAGTCGCGTGCAACAGCTAGTATAACAATATAATCATAATCATAATATCATAATATTAATAGCAACAATATAATCATAATCCATATGATTATCTTCTTAAGAGTTACAAGAAAATGATGTCTTTCACGTTTCAGTAAGATCAAAAGTTCACCGACGGTTTCACTGCGAATTGGCATACGTTACGTCGAACGCGTGACTTTAAAGACATTAATGAAACAATGCTGGCTTACTAACAGCTATAAACACGTGAACAAGGATTTCAATACCTTAAATTAATACGTTCGAACGAATGAAATATTTTCTAGTAAACTTACTGGGCACACTGACTGTAGGTTACATTAATTATGTAATAAGTAGTACATAAATTAATTAATTGTAACTAGAACCGTTAATTGTTATAATTTCCAAGTGTATTTTGACTCGGGGCTTACTGATTGGCAATTATCCTTCTAACCTTCTCAAGCTTAGAGGTCGCTCCACTTATATTTGTTACGAAATTATTTGATTTTCAATACGAACATAATCTGCTTGTGTTTAGTTAAACATAATTATATAAAAAACATTTGAAAACGTGACTCTAAGCCAAGCTTTTGCGTAGAGCTTTTAAAGGGCGCTCCGCACATGTTGTAGCTTTAAGATAACCGCCAGTACACTGTAAAGTTTTATGATCTTACATAATCATGCCTTCGGAAATCCACCGCTGATTTCCCGGTCCTTAGAACGCCATTTCGACCTGGGAAAAGTTGCAGGATACCGCTGGATGCAGGCCGCTTCTAACCTGCCGCTGCCAATCCGGAAGTCGTTGGGGGAGGCCCAATTTCAGCATTGGGCGTCCTATTGTTGAAATGATGATGATGATAAAACTTATGTCATGATGTTTATAGGGAACAAACAAACAATGATTTGAAATTTCAATTGATTCATAGGGCAGTTGTTATTTTTTAGCAGCGAATCAGCTTTATCAAAGGCTTTAGTATTTATTATGTCAGAATTTTGGTACGCTCTTCAGTTCTATCGCGATTCGTCCATCGATGGTGTGGCTGGATTCCTCCAGTTATGCCCTCCGCCTCAGAACCAACGGCCCTTATCTCACGTCGCGCGCGGCTCATTAACTCTAGAACCCTACCCCATATAGTGGCCGCAGAATACGCCCCTAAACGGTTTTTGGCACGATCCTTTGACAAATGTAGGCGTTCAACCAAAATTATTTATTGATTAATAGATTGCGCTCGATTGTAGAATTAATGGTTCTCACATGTTTGAAATGTAGCAGGTATTTTGATTATTTTATGTAAAACGTTTTGGTACATACGTAGGCTGAGATCGCCTATAATTAAAATGATTTATAGTAACAGGTGTCTCAGTAAGAGTGCACTTTTTCATTTTAAAATTAAAACACGTATTTTTTAAAGAAAGTTGTGATATTTTTATTGGATTGTAAAGAAGACATGTTCCGATTAAATATGTAATAAAATATCCGGCTAATGGCCCCCACGGTTCTAATGTTAGGCCATTACTCTTTTCAAGAATTTTTTACAGATATTGGCTGGCTGTATCTCATCCATGATGCGTTGAATCTCGGATTTGAGATCAGGAATTGTTTCTGGTTTGTTTAAAACCCGAGATTTTACAAAACCCCAACTTTTTTTTTGTATGCATGAAGGAGGTCTTTTGTCAAAATTCGCTGCGTAGTGCTTCGTGACATAAAGTTGTTGAGAACGATGCCGAATTGATGTTTTCGGCGACACTCTCGTTCACTGCAGCAATGTTTTTAACAGTCTGACTGGTACGTTGACGCACAATAGTCTCGCTGACTATAATCCGCTCAGTTTCTTCAATTTTTTGACCTCTTCAAGGGTTGGCACATTGTGCACTTTCTCGACTAAAAAATCGGGCGGTCTCGGGGCAAAACTTACGTAATTTTTGTAACAAGTTTTTACATTATAACGCGTTATTCTGTCGTAAAGCCCTCCATTTTTAATAATCGGAACAAACATAGGTGACAGCTGCCAAATTTCAAAATTGCTACTTTAACGAAAAGAATATTACACTAGAATTCGGTGGGGGGTAGTCGAACGAAAAGCATGGTCGATCTATTTTAATGGTTTTATTTATCATTTAAAGAGCTTTAGAGTGCAAGTTTGGTGTAGTTTGTGTTCTAACGTTTGGTGAAGTGATAAAGACCTGAAACTATTGAAATATCATTGTATTCAACGCCGCATCGAGTCAAGTGACTTGTCTCAAGACAACTTGCTTTAGACCCGATAGCGTCTTGAAACCTGTTTGGGAGTGGTGAGAGTAACAGGGTGTTGAGTTCCTCATCCCCCATTGAAAAGGGAGGATCCTCCGACCAGACGGGTGTTGTGTCTGGTGGGCTACTGCCCGATAGTTGTTTGTCGGGTTCTTGTATATATAGTTCAATCGCTCTGATAACTTTAATATCGCGATGTAGGATACGTCAGTTTTATATGTGGCGAAATAGATTTCGCTACATCACTCCCCTCCGAGACCGGAGGTCGATAGCAGGTTGAGTCGTCCATTGTGATGCTTGCCGGGCCAGTGGAATGTTCCAGTGAGTCGGAACCAGATGCCGCATAGTACACGGTGAGTCGGAACTGTCTGCGGTGATGCCCCAATGAGTCGGGGTGATGCTGCAAGTGCTCCAGTGAGTCGGAGTGGTGCAGTGTTGCGTAGTAGCTGGCTGCTGCGTCGACCAGGAGAGAAGTGCGTCTCTGCTTGCTGACCGGCCGAAGTGCAGTGTGCTGTGCCAAGGTCGCTGAGAAGGCTGTGGGTGATGACCAGGAATGCGCGTCCGCTGCATGCTGGTGGTCAGGATACCCGTAGTAGCCGTGGATGCTGGCTGGCTTTAGGACTCGCTGCTCGAAAGCTTGAGTAAGTGATGATGACGTCACGATGACGTAGCTTTGGGAAGGCTGCGCTGACGTTCATGCTCGGGGTCACCAGTTTTGGGGGTGAGAGGAACAGGGTGTAAAGTTCCTCATCCCCCATTGGAAAGGGAGGATCCTCCGACCAGACGGGTGTTGTGTCTGGTGGGCTACTGCCCGATAGTTGTTTGTCGGGTTCTTGTATATATAGTTCAATCGCTCTGATAACTTTAATATCGCGATGTAGGATACGTCAGTTTTATATGTGGCGAAATAGATTTCGCTACACCTGCTTCTACGGGAAGAGTAGCCTTCACTGAATCCAAGAAAAGCAATAAAAACTAAACACCCGTTATTTATTGTGAACACTATACCAAAAATACTCGACATTGGCAGAATCACCGCTCGGCATATAGAGCGGGATAAGTAAAAAAAAAAAAACATTAAATTTAAAAAGTGCACTCTTATTGAGACACCCGTTATATTTATTTTCGAGTGTACCTTTTGTAATGTTCTACTTTTTTCAACTCTCATAATTTCAAGTAATTTGTGGCACCGCGGGAATTTTTGGTATATATTTTGCGACTGTGGCATACGGGGCCATAACCAATAAGCTATATGCAAATTATCTTTATTTAATATTTGACATTCGTCTCTTGGCAAGTACTTACTCCCAGGATTGGCAGAATTTGGCTGTAAATGGAGATTTGGAGGAGCGCTATGCCCTGCAGCGGAAAAATGCTGGTTAAATATAATGCAGTATTTAAAAGAATAAATTAAAATTAAATTAAATTAAATTATATTTATTTCAAGAAATTGATTCTCATAGTTACATAGTTACATAGTTACATTACATTAAATTATTATCAAAAACCACACATAAGCTAATTAAATTAAATTAAATTGAACCAGATTTTGATTAAAATGATCACAAAAACATCACATAGACACAAAAACATTTCATTTAGGATTTTTACAATACACATCACATCACTTATTATCAATTTAATTTATTAAATGTCACATATAATAATCCTGCAACTTTTATACACAGATAGTACAGTTTTATTTTTGCTATGTCTTATGCGGTCCATAAATGAGGCGGCTCTTTTTCTCATAATAGCAAAGAAGTCGTCAACCCTATTCTCGGCGAAGATGCCAGACGCACTGCACCGCCAGGGCAGGTTCAGCATGGCTCGGAACGCGTTGTTATACTGCACGCGTATCGCGTGGAAGGCTCGTTGCGAGAAGTTAGTCCACAGCTGGCTGGTGTAGAACGACTGGCAGTAAGCACCGAACAAAGTGGTTTTTACAAGTTTACTACATTTAGCAAATCTGCGAGCTAACATATTGCTCTTAGCAGCGATACATCTTCTTTGCCTTTCCATATCATCATCATCTCTTAAATCGTCCCTAATTATATGTCCTAAGTATTTAAATTTACATACGCAGTTAATTTGGGAGCCAGAAAAATTTATAACCGGGTCATAATTATTACCTTTATCGTGTTTAAAAATCATAAATTCAGTCTTACTTACATTGTAGGTTAGCCCATGACTTAAAGCATATTTCTCACATATAGATAACATTTTTTTCATACCATTAATAGAGGGACTCAGCAGGACCATATCGTCGGCGTAGCTTAGGTTGTTTACTGGTTTATTTTGCATGTGACAGCCAACACCTGACCTGTTGAGTTCCCCTATTAAGCCATCTATATAAAGATTAAACAGAGTTGGAGAGGTCAGCCCTCCCTGCCTCACGCCACACTTAAGTTTGTATTCATTTGATAAGTTATTAGCCCATCTTACAGCATTGGTCTGACTCCCATACCAGTATTTAAAAAGGCCCAAGATATCGCACGGAACACCGGCCCCTTCCATCTTTGACCACAGTACGTTATAATCTATGCCATCAAAAGCCCGGCTAAGATCAAGAAAACAAGCATAAACACTTGTGTTTCTAGATAAGTAGTATTTTACGGTGTTTTTCAGTGCAAAGATTGCCATATCGGTCGATGACTCGGCGCGAAAGCCAAATTGGGAGTCACTTATGTTGATATGTTTAAGTAACTCCGGATGAATAACATCAAACACTTTATTTGTCCTGATTTGACATCTGGCTACAGAGTAGGATATAGAATAATATCAAGGACCGAAAAACCCGGTTTTAGGGTTAACCGCTTAGACGACTAACCCAACGTTTCGCTTAAGCCGTTTTAATATCGCTGATTAATCGGAAAGAACGAGATAAAAATAGTAGTAGATTGTATAGAAGCTTGTAATAAATTAAACGAAAGTGAAAAGTAGGCCGAAACCGGTTCCTATATGATTAGGTTAACCCGTATTTATGGATTAAGCCCTCGTTCCATTTCGGCAGGCACAGACATGTGCCTGGCCGCTTTTCACCTGTCCGCCCATCGGACGACGGCCCAAGCCGAGGTCCGAGCCTACAGAGGCGCCCTTGAGGCCCAGTCCTTCCCCTTCGGTCGGGCCCACTAGATTGGAGCCTGTACGGTCTAGCCTGCGCTCACAGACTAGTCTGTGGCGCAGCAAGGATCATGACGGTGCGACCACTAGACGGGTTCACCTCTTGGCCTGAGCACTCGGCACGGTCCGATCGCGCCCGCTAGTACGGGCTATTAAGCGTTAACGTCGGATTTTCAGCCGAACCGTTAAAATTAAACTGTTCAAACCCTCTCTAAAAGTAACCTTTTCGGTCCTTTTAACCTATTAACTCCCAGCTTCTGAAATATAATTAAATATTGTACAAATATTAATCAAAAGTTTCTATAACATTGTATTTAATTACGGAAATATACATAAGATATATTTTGCAATTCAATTTTGCGAATGAAGCCAGCATTAGCCCGCCCGCTGGGATTCCGGACTGATTTGATCTTGTTCCGGATCTTATATCTATTTAATCCCTTTCATACAAAAATACAAAGACCTTCCCGATTTATGTCTGCCGTAGAAACTATACATACAGTAATAAACATAGAAATTATTAATAAAAACCGGCTAAGTGCGAGTCGGACTCACCCACCGAGGGCTCCGTATAGATTTGTAGGTACATATTATAAATAGTTCAGGATTCATGTCTCGCAATTTAATTACAAAATTTAATTATGAATATATAGTTGTTAGATTTTCCCTGTCATCATCATCATCACTTCAGCCGCAGGACGTCCACAACTGAACATAGCCTCCCCGCCTTTCCCTTCATTGCCTGGTACCTCGTCACACAAGGATGTTAATTATTTTCTTTGGGACTTTGACAATAAAGGGTGTTGTCTGGCGCTTATAATATTACTATTCGTTCGCGTCATCTTTATTTTTATTTATAGAGGATTTTCTGTGCAACTTTTTTTTTTTCGTAAGTACCTTCTTCTGACAATAATTAACACAACAAAAAAATAATAAGGGTCATTGTTCTATCCGTTCACGCGTGATGCAATGACCAAAGGAAATAGAGATTTATTTTTATATAAATAGCCCCCACTCATCTTAATAACAATCTTAACAACATAAGATAAGATAAGATAAGATTTTATTCATAATATTCATTACATGTCGAGAAATAGTAAATTACATCATTAATTTATATCAATTACTAATCCTAGTCAAATTAACTTAAAAAAAATAATAATCAATTAGTAATAATTAAAGCAAGCTTAAGCTTAGCTTAGCAATCAAGCTTATCTTAGGTATTCTAAAGCTTCTCTTTTCTCTGACATTCAGTTTTTTTGAGGCGTACCCAATTAGGAGTAAAATGAGTTTAGTTGCGTTGACTAAAAAGGCTAAATAGATATTAATTCGACGATAAGAAGTAATGAATTCATGACAACGATTGCAACATTTATTTTGCTACTAGCTGTTCATAGTTAGTTAAAACTAAAACCTTTGACGACCTCCGTAGCCGAGAGGCGAGCATACCGGACTTGGTGTCGCTATGTCTGAGGTTCCGGGTTCGATTCCCGGTCGGGTCAATGTAGGAAAATAACTTTTCTATATTGTCTCGGGTCTGGGTGTTGTGGTACCGTCGTTGTTTCTGATTTCTGTAACACAAGTGCTTTGGCTACTTACCACAGGATCAGAGCAATGTATGTGATGTTGTCCAATATTTATTTTTTTTATTTAAAAATCACGATCAAATTTTTTATTTATTTAACACGCGAACTAAGTCGCGGGCAATAGCTAGTGTTACATATTTTTATTTACATTCAATTTTTTTCGCTATCTGAACTGCAACATCAGTATGAAGCGCCATCTATAATGACAGTTATATTGCATCCCTCCGAAACCGTACATTTTCCGGGATAAAAAGTGTCTTATCTTTTATTTCAGGCTAATATCTATGTCTGTGCCTAATTTCATCTAGATCCGTTCAGCCGTTCTGGCGTGATTGCGTAACAAACATCCATTCATCCAAACTTTCGCATTATGATTATGTATGTAATAATATGACATTAGTAAGATAAATTTGTAAAAAAAAAATTGCTGCTAGTTGATCCAACGCACAAGCGAATACATTAACTTTTTATTAGTATAGGAAAATATAAAACAAAAGGATTCCTCATACTATATCTCATGAAAAGTGGTTAATATGAGACATCGTTTTTTAACACCAAAATTAGCCCCTATAAAATAGGTTTTGCATATTTGGAGTAGGTAATAGTACTCCTAAAAGTGATTATTCTGTTTCTACTAAACTAATCTCCACAATCTGAGCGTCTAAATACCGTTTTAATATACAGTTAGGCTGACTATAAATCCAGCTATTTGCTACTATGTAAATCAGAGATCATGTCGGGCGACGTGCTTAGTCTCAAGGCTCAATGTTATTTAATTTGTAACGGTTTGTGAGCTCGGTAGGCTTCCTTAGATAACGTAATATCAGTTATTAATTAAGTTTAATTTATTTCAGACAAACAGCATCCATAATTTATATGGTATCAATAATTCACTTAGTAAAATTAAAATCAGATCAGATAAAATGGTATAAGATTCAACGAAATAAAATGTAATACTTATTTTTTATAATTTAAGTAAAAATATTTAAGTACACCTACTTCGAACCAATTAGGAAAATATCATTTCCTGTGCTGAGCCAAACTAGGAATGGAACCCGGGATTACACGCCGTAACCACGCCACTACACCAATCAGGCTCATTTCCCATAATTTAACAGTAAAAGTAAAGTATGCTTTATTACGTCACAGGGCAGGCCCCTACAGGGCACAGGCCTCACCTCAACTATGAGGTGGTTTGAGCCTTACTCCACCACGCGAGCCTAGTGCAGATTGTCGGAGGGGACTGTCAGATATTATATTATATATATATTAAGCCGCCCTAAGGCCTAATTGAATAGTTAGTAGTCGCAGGAAATTAGGCTTCTGATCGTCTTCTCTGCGTCTAAATAATAACAAAATAATAATTGTTTAAAAGCAACAAACAAAAGATAAACTATAATTAACCTTTTCCGTATTTAATGCAACACCACCCTGCAAACAAGATATTATTATACTCCAACCTTCTATCATACTAGGTTAAAAGGAGAAAAAGTGTGTGCTTAGTTTTTTCAATATCCCTCTGTTATTTCATACAGTACAGGAGCCTGTTTTTTCAAGGACTAAGAGTTACGTAACAAGCACCTGGTACTGGCACTCCCGCGGGTTATTAGCAGAAATATCTTTCCCAGACCTATAATGAAAGTTTATTATTTGACGACTCTGCCACAGAGATTCAAGTGAGACACAATCGCTGTAAGCGATTTCTATCATATTCTTGAATGCAATGCTTCTTTTGACAAATAAACCAATTTTTACAGTCATTATAAAATTTACTAAAAATCTACATAAGCCTACAAACAGTGAACGTTCAAATTAAATTTGAAATTTCTAGCGACACTACCTACACAAAAGCCATAGTGTGCTCTAGCGGCGAATTCAAATTGTAAGTATAGTTTTTCCTATCCGTGTCCGCTATTTTATACTCTGTTAGATACTAATTTTTCTTCAAGATTGGCAGGCCCTCACCACCGACAGGGATAAGTGGAGAGGTTTGGGGGAGGTCTTTGCTCAGCAGTGGGACAGAAATGGCAAATAAAAGAAAAGAATGAAAGAAAAAGATACTAATTTCGTAGGAAGCAGGCAGGAAAGTTGATAAGTGAAAAAAAGTGGTAATAGAGTGAGTCACGAAAACGTTTTTGAAAGAAGAATTATGAAATTTCGTCTAAATATTTGGCATGGCATATATTTGGTTGACAATTGGCGTAATATAGAGAAAGTTATAACAGAGAGCGAGAACGTTTTTAAAATATTAACTGTGTATCTAAGCAAGAGCATGAGTATCTAAGTCATGGATGTATTTAAGTATATTTATTCGTTATCTGTATTAGTCACCATACTACAAGCTTTCAGTTTGGGGCTAGATAATTGATGTGACCGTAGAAATTATTTTTATTATGATTATATATTTATGATGTCACCTTAATCTAAAGATTGGTATATTGTAAACATATATTTTTATGATTATATATACATATAATGTATGATGTCGACTTAATCTAAAGATTAGTTTAATGTAAAATGTAGTTACAGTTTTTATTGGAACGTTTGCAATAATAAATGAATCAACTGCAACCCTGTGGCGTCTCCATCGTTTACCGAGTGTTAAAACGAATTTCGCCGGCGCTGGCCATTCGACCTGCGATTTTCTTGTTTCTTTTTGTTCTTCATGCCAACCTTCAACTTTCGCCGGCCGGGGTACAGGCTTGCTTGCCTTTGTTTAATTGCCATGTGGGAGTTGAGCCCCGATTTCGGTGCAAGTTGTGTTAAAGTTTTTACCAATCCAATAGGGAATATGCACGAAAATAATATATTGTTTTTGCTATATTTATAAAAAAATATATCATCATAGCATCATAGTGCTAATAATAAAAACAAAATTTATTTTAGGTAAAAAATAACCGTAATACAGTAAATAGAAATTGAGGTATACCTGTCTCTTTATAAAACCACTTTTACTATAAATAATTTATGGCGGATGTGTACTGTAACTGTACTGTGATGATAGTAGACTCGTCTGCCAATATGAAATGAACCAGGTTTAGGCGATTTTAAACATACAATTTAGGCGATCTTACCTACTAAATAATAAGGTTACAAAGTAATTGTTGATCCATTACTTTTATATCATCTCAGCAATTTATTTCATCCAATTATATTTGGAGATATGCAAAAAAATAATCAATCCCTTTGGCCGAGGGCAGATTATTCCGTATGTTATGGGTATGAGTAAGTATTCTCATGAATCCACCCGAATTAGGGGTGTCAACTCCAGAGCGATACTAAATAGAATGATTAAAAATAGTTTTTTTTTTGTGCATGTGTCATATTTTTAAAGTAAGTAATATTAGTCTTAAATGTTAACCAAACAAATTTTCTAAATCGTTATTATTTATTTATTTAAACTTTATTGCACAAAATAAAATCGTGCAAAAGGTGGACTTAATGCCATGTGGCATTCTCTACCAGTCGACCATTAGGCATCGTTGCAACGCCTTAACGTATATTTTAGACCTAAGATTGTCAACTTACATCGGACATGCAATATAGGAATTAAATTGAAATCCTTATTGGTAGGTAGGTTTTAACATTTCCTAAAAATATTTTTTGCTAAAACTCCAATAAAATATACATAAAATAGATAGTAAGTAATATGCTTTTAGTTTTTTTAATGATTAATTATTCTTCATTGAGTTATAAGCAAAGTAAATTGTAGTGACATCTATCTCGCCACATACGAATTAAAACTGACGTATCCTACATCGCGATATTAAAGTTATCCGAGCGATTGAAAATATATTCATACAGCCAGCCAGCATCCACGGCTACTACGGGTATCCTGACCACCAGCATGCAGTGGACGCGCATTCCTGGTCATCACCCACAGCGTTCATAACGACCTTGGCACAGCACACTGCACTTCGGCCGGTCAGCAAGCAGAGATGCACTTTTCTCCTCGTCGACGCAGCAGCCAACTACTACGCAGCACTGCACCATTCCGACTCGCTGGAGCATTTGCAGCACCACCCCGACTCACTGGGGCATCACCGCAGACAGTTCCGACTCACCGTGAACTATGCGGCATCTGGTTCCGACTCACTGGAACATTCCACTGGCCCGGCAAGCATCACAAGACTCAACCTGCTATCGACCTCCGGTTTTGGAGTGGAGTGATGTAGCGACTTCTATCTCGCCACATACTAACGAATTTAAACTGACGTATCCTACATCGCGATATTAAAGTTATCCGGGCGATTGAAAATATATACAAGAACCCGACAACAACCGTCGGGCAGTAGCCCACCAGACACAACACCCGCCTGGTCGGAGGACCCTCGATTTTCAATTATGGATGAGGAACTTTACACCCTGTTCCTTACCCCCCACCCCCAAAAAATGGTACTTACTGTTATTGAATAGATTAACTATTTTATTCTAACATAATATGTAGGTATATTTATAAAGTGTTTCCTTATCTTAATAGTTTGTTACTAGTTTTGTTAAGAAAAAAACCCTAAGTTGATAACCCTATCCCGATCCGGAGCGTCCCTTTTAAGATTGCCACGAAAATATCTGCCGTCTCCGTAAATGTGGCATTCATATTTCTCCGGGTACAGTCTGAAATTGTGTTTTTATTTGATTTTGTGCAGGATCTATCTTGTGGATGCTATATTTTGATCACAAAAGCTTGAAATAAAATGAAAAGATAGGTTGTCACTTAATTACTAACTCTTCCTATTCACGTATTTAATAAACATCGTTTTTGCGTGGTTACATATAGATGTTCTTGGGAGTGTCCACAGTCTACAAAAGGTCGTATTACATAAACTATCCCATAAAATACCTTACTACGAGTAATACAACATTAATCAATTATCTAGCCCCAAACAAAGCTTTTACTATGGCGACTAGATATTCGATAAACATATACATATATAGGATGACTCTACCATGCTCGCTCTTATCACACAAATATATCTTCGGATTTAGAACCTGCAGCCCCATGTGTTTTGTCTGAAGCGAACCACAAGACCAGACGGTTGTAATAAAAAATTATTCTGCTCCAAATACTTCCCTCATTATTTTCAAAAATGCGAAATCTCCAACTCCTTATTTTGAAGCGACAATCCCGTTATACTGACGGGTTGAAAGGTTCTTTGAAGTCCTATCCGAGTGTGGACGGAACCGGCTCTTGCGTACGTTTCGCGCTTGACTGCCTCTTATGAAACCTTATTCCTGCCCTGAAGATACTGCTGACGTTTCTTTTTGCGGTCTTTTTGTGATATTTTAGACTTTAATTGCGTTATTACTGACAGTGGAATAAATTGTTTTTGGAGTTGGGGTAATATGATTAACTTAACAAGTTGTTAAAATTGAATCTATTGTAATAATAGAAGAAACTATATTAACAACTTCAAACTAAAATGAAAGAACAGAATAATATTTACAAAATGCATACAAAATTATTTTAAAAAAGGTAAATTTTTATAAAAGCTCAACATTACCCAATCCCACAGGAAGGTTAAAGGTAAACAGGAGGCTGGCAGCATTACCTCGCTGAATAGCTAAGCTTATCCGTTGGCCAAGGTAGCTACCAGCCCTCAGGTCATCAGAAACATTGACTACGCGAGTGGATAGTTCGGCAAATTCAATCTTAGTATTTCTTAAACTAAATAGTGTTTTTCGAGAAGCGCACCGATATAATGACATCAAACGTGTATTTTTAAAATTCATGAACAAGATTGTAGTTTAGACATACTTAAACATGCACATAACAACATCTTGCACACAACTATATAACGTCTATACGTTATTGAACGTAAAATGTGGAATCGCGCTGAAAAACCAATGTGACGCATGGGGCCGATGCTCTACTATATTGACATAACTATATTTGATGACGACGTGACTTATCAGCGACTTGTTATAGGCCAACTGCCGTACTCTTTACTAACTCTGAACCATAGGCTAGCATCACTATAGACGCGTTTTCGTATGAATTTGATTTGTACATCAACGTATGAACAAACCAGATCCTCCAACTACTACGGCAGCCCGCGCACTCGTTGCGTGTGCGATTTCATGTTTCTATTCGCACGGGAAACATTCGTTCGAAAACGTACCCAAATTGCAGCCGGCCTTATTCTACAAGCTCTACGGCTGTCAGTTTGTTTGGAGTTGATAGAAAGTAAGCAGAACAATACGTTGAAACAGCTATCACTATCATCATCTATATCACTATCATGATTTTGTACTGCATATGTCATATTATATTACACTGTGTCTAATATAATTATGACGTATGTAGACGTCGGCTGTTACATAAGTCTAAACTAAAGCATAATATAAACAAAATAAACTATAAATCCCGAGATTTCCGACAATCACTGCGAATTCAATTCACAATTTGAATCCAAAGCGTTATAATAAAAAATAATTAAAACATAACACACCCTTAGTCTTTCCGTCTGTTTGTCTCTATTGTAATTTCCTTGAAAATTTCAAACAGTAAAATATTAATCTCGAGTCTTTGAGTAGGTAATTTCTTTTAAATAACGCTTTTTTAAATTAGTTTCATTTCCTTGGGAGCGGAGTTGAATGAATTCGTGAACTGCTCGCTAAGAAATATTTTTTCTTTCATATTTGCAGTGAATTAATTAATTATACTCGCCTTTGTTGTCGCGTTGGCATAGCAAAAGAGTAGGTATTTGCTTACAAACTGTAGTATATCAAACTAAAGACATAAGATCGATCTCATTCTTTATTCTTTAGTTTTCTACATCTACTTTCTTTAGTTTTCTACACGTAAACTTTTGATATCGTTCGTATGCTCGAAGTAAAAAATCAATCGTAATTTACATGTCTGAATAATAATGGCGGCATACAAATCCTTAAAAAAAAAACACAAACCAAACTTAACTGCGCGCGGTGCACTAGGTGTTAGAGCTTTGCGTTGCGCGACCTGGCCTGCATGGGTGCCAACGGCCGTCCTGATTATTTCTATTGCCAAACATCTTTTCTGTGTGCCGTAGGTACCCACACAAGGGCAATAAAAGCAGTGTATCTACTGAATAAGTGTGCTCTACCTCAGTCTTCATAATCACTTAAATAGGACTAACCATATACCTCTATTATCCTACAATCCTATAATTAATCCAAACCAATTAATACTTATTTAGACCCAAACTAATTAATACAATAAATATATAACTTGTACTATGGCGAATAGATAAACATACTTATATAAATTTATAAGCACATGACTTGGGTACATACAAATTCTCATCACACAAACGTTTGCCCCTTTTCGAACCCAATCGTGTATTTGTAATCCGAAGCGCGAACCACAAGAGTCGTACGTCGTCAAAATGATTCCTTATGCTTAGCAGTATTACTTACTTATACCTCGTTTTGTTTTCCTGTATAGATTTTGGCGTAAAAACAATCCTACATCAATGCCTCCTGTTTAGCTTTAGTAATAAATAAATAAATATTAATAAATATCGATAACATCACATACGTTGCTCTGGAGACGTATTTTTGAATCATGCGAATTTCAATCCGAATACGAAACCGCAAGATTCGCATGCGAATTCTTAAAATCATTATTTTTGAAGATTCATTTCGTGAATTCTGCAACGACCACTCGTTTTTGTTTTCTACTACTAGAAAGTACGGAAGAATTACATTGACAAGTAAACGTATGTTTGACAGAAATTTGACATAATAACTTTTTATTTACGTTCGTTAATGAGTTTTTGCTTTATGGTTTATAATATTTTCTGCGTAAAACAAAAACAGTTACAAGATTTCAATTTAATTGAGGGTGCCTGTGTTCAGCAGTGGACGTTCTATGGCTAAGATGATGATGATGAAACCAATTTTACACTGCATCTACTCATCAACTATAGCTAGACAGATTTAATTTATTGATTGATTCTAATCATTCTCGTCCCTACTTAGTGTATCTTCATTGAGAGGCTCTCGACGCCACCAGACGGCTCTTGAGTCGCGCGCGGTCAGCGGAACGAGACGAACCCTTCAGTAATTTAATAAGCGAGTTTATTTCTAACTTTGATGACTGCCCATTCTAAAAGCCGTGTGAATATGTTACGGATACTTTGGATTGCTGATAACAATAAATTCAACTGTTTGCTCAGTCACACCAACTCGGCTGGGCCTGGCCAGACTGGCTTTACAACACCTTCCACCAAACCGCACTAAGTCCGCGTCTAGGCTAGGGCTCAAAGCACCGTCTAATAGTTAAGGTGAGGCCTGTGCTTCGCAGTAGGACAAAATTACTGCTTTCCTTTTTATGACTGTGTACATTTACCCTATACCTAAACATTTGGTAGAAAATTATTTGTTTAACATCTAGGGGGTTTGCTGTCGACGTCTACGAAGTTCCGGGCCAGAGGTTAGGGTGTTGTAGTTCCTTTGTTTACTAATAGAGTTTATGATTTTGTGAAGTAGTATCATGTTAAATTCGAATAAAAAACGAATTATAAGGGGATATTGGGAAGTATCCCATAAGACTTCTTAGTAAAATTTGCGGGGTTAAAACCCGCAACGTTTGCCTTTACTAGCGTGGACACAGACGATCGCAGTGGTTATGAATAACTGAGAATTATCCTCTAAAAGCTAGTATTGCCATTTTTATTAATATTTCTTCAGAGGACATATACTTAATATCTCACACAGTAGCCTATAGAGGGTACTTCCCTTCTAATTTACGGAAAACCCCGTTAGCAGCCATTATATTTTCAGCGGTGAATTTACCTGAAAAGTCTGTTGGCTAACTTTGTATTAAAACGAATCCCAGGGCACTTATTCAATTAGCACTTTGCGGGAATTAAAGTACCGGTTAATAGGTAAAAAACGTAATTACTCCCCCGCCTTAAATGAAATGTAGACGTCAAGGTAAGCAAAGAGTGGTTTTTTAAGAGTAAAAAGTTCCGTATTTATTATCCGGTTATCTTAGAAGATATGCGCATAATCGCAACGCTGGGCATGCGGTTGGCGATTGGAGTACACAGCTATAAAGCACCAGTGACGCTGCTGCCCCTAGCTGGCGTGGGTATTTAGGCTATGCCAATGAGACCGTGACTCGGCAAACGCAGTGTAGGCCGCCCTCCGACTAGAAGGAGCGATGATATACGCATGCTGCTGGCTGCTGCTGGCATTATGTGGAAAAGGAAAGGCAATTTGAATCAAAATTGTGGGGAAGGTGGTGAAAAGTCCCAAAAATATTTAATGGAAGTAATTTGGGTGACAAAAATTAAAAACATGCCTACTTACTTATTATTATGTAATATAAAGCCTTTTAAATTTTCATTAGAATTTACAATATTGCGCTATTGGCAGTAATCTCGATTTAAATTAACGCTTTATCTGTCTATGAGTAGACACAACAGGCAAAACTATTTTGAGTGCGCGACGCCATTACAATATAGCCGTTATACTTAACAATAAAACTTCTATTGTGTCTGGAATACTGTCGGCAAATGTGTTAAGCTTAAGCCGCAGTCCCGTCAAGACATTTTACGAGTTATTCTAATAGGTATTAGTTATTCATCATCATCATTTCAGCCATACGACGTGAACATAGGCCTCCCCCAATGACTTCTTCTTCGGGGATTACCACGCTTGGCAGGCTGGTTGGCGAGCGCAGTTTTTTATATGATTTCGCAAACAGACGCTGCTGCCCATTTCGTGCTACAGGAATTAGTCGCCTTTTACGACACGCCTCTTGTTGGCGTTGGGGAAGTGTATTCTTTACGGCCGTCTCCACACGGCACAATAGTCATTAGTACTTCGCGTGCCACTTCCCCAATATAAGACCGCAAAATCTCTAAGAAAAAAAATGACGCGCACGGCGGGAATATGAAAAAAAAGTTTGAAACAGTCCGTATAAACTATTTTTCAACCGACTTCAAAAAAGAAGGAGGTTCTCAATTCGACTATGTTTTTTTTTTTTTTTGTATGTATGTTACGCGATTACTCCGCCAATTATGAATCGATTTTAATGATTCTTTTTTTGTTTGGTAGATCATACTTCAGAGGTGGTCCCATATAAATTTTATCGAAATTGATTTAGAACTTTTTGAGAAAATCAACAAATATATACCCAGATAATATTTTGGTGGTGGTTCTTGTTACCTATCTTCGACAAATATGAGCCGATTTTGATGATTTTTGTTTTATTGAATAGCTTATACTTCAAAGATGCTATGATAAAAGTTTGAAAAATAAAAATCACCCTTAAGGGTAGGAAAATAGGGGATGAAATCGGTGTTCAGCAGTTAGATTAGGATTTATCACTAAAAATAGATGAAATAAGTAAATTTTATTAAAAAAAATAAAACCGACTTCAAAACACTAAAATGATAAAAATGATCCTAACACTTAAGTACCTAATCAGTTACTTTTGGAGTCGGTGCAAACAAAAACATTGAATCTCTCATCGGCTGGCACCGACTCCAAAAGTAACTGATTAGGTACTTAAGTGTTAGGATTATTTTTATCATTTTAGTGTTTTGAAGTCGGTTTTATTTTTTTAAATAAAATTTTTACATAAGTATATTATTATAAGTATATGTGTTAAGGTATTAAATTACTACCTCAAAGTGAAATAGTTACTTACGGCCTTACTGTCAGGGCCAAGACAATTAAATGAATAAACTGTAATGAGAATGTAGGGTTCAATTAGGCGTGGAATTTTATATTAGTTGGGTAAAGTTTTCCCATTAAGAGCGGTAACACCGCAATTTATTTCATACGAACTTTCAAGTCCAAAATCTTCGAGATAGGTTGGTAATTTAAATTAATTAATTACTAATAAAACTTAAGAGCCCCATTACATTTTGAGTGTTTGAGTTATTTTGTGATTATTGGACATTTAAAAGACAAATCGAAAATCGGAGGTCACTATAATCTACTATAAAAACACAAAAGCTAAAAATTTTATAGGTCGTTTTTGCACAAACGGTGTAAATTCTTAAAAACGTGCAAAAAAATAAGGAATTAGCATCATTGCTTAATCCCTAAAGGTAATGATGATATTTTAAAGATTGACGACCGTCTGGTGTAGTTGTTCGCGCTCCGGACTACAAAGCCAGCGGTTGCGGGTTCGAATCCCGCAACGGGCAAATGTTTGTGTGATGAACACGAGCATTTGTACCTAAGTCATGGATGTTTATAAATGTATTTAAGTATGTTTATCCGTTATCTAGTCGCCATACTACAAGCTTTGCTTAGTTTGGGGCTAGCTAATTGGTGTGATTGTAGAAACAATTTATTTATTTATTTAAAAGTAATTACCTATTGATATTTGAAAAAAAAAAGTTTTAGCGCACAGCGGCGTCTTATATTCAATTAATCTTTGTCCACTAACCATCATCATACAACTTTCCTGACAACATTTTGATATAGGCCTCTTAAAGCATTTGCATAGACAAGATTTTACACTTGAAATGCCTGATGGTGTTACGCTCTTATCGCCGCATACAAGGTGATAGTAGGCAGGCAACTTAAGGCGACGGGTAAGGCAAGTGACCTTGAGCATTATGCATCGACTAATGCGACTTCTATTACGTGCTTAAGATAATACAAATGCTTCTTGCAGACTAAACATCCATCCGTTGCGCTCCGGTGCAAATAGATTATCATTGCGAGCAAAATATCCGCTCATGGAAAAGTAGGCGCTAAGAGTAAAATCCATTAAAAAACCTTATAATTCTTAATTTGTTTACTATTTGAAAAAAAAAACTTCACTATAAAGGCGAATAACTACATCAACTTTGAAGCTAAACAAAAACGTCGTTTAAAATATAAATGTGCAAACTCGCGATATTTGCGGTACTTTGAAATATTTTTTTGTGTTTATAAGAAATAATAACTAGTATTTAGATACAACACGAAAAATTTCAACATATAAGTTACATGATATATTAATTTCCACATTCTATATCCAGTATTATTGCCAAAAAATATGTCCAAAAACACCTCTTTTACGTGTATTCTCCTTACCCGGCGCCTTAATCAACGCACATCCTCATAAGGGTTGATTTGATGCTCAAATCCAACACCTTTTTTTGGAATCTTTAGCGAAATCGCAAAAAAGACCTTTCCCTTAGAAATCGGAACAGCTTTGGACGTTAAGTATGGAGTTAAATATTTTTTTCTAGGAATTTTTTTTTTTATTACTTTTTAAAAATTATTTTGACTTAAAACAATTCAGTATATAATATATATTTTTGAAGGGTTTTAGGCAACGTACACCCAGCTCCACCAGCTGTGTAATGGATGTGATTCAAAAGCCATTCCTAAAGTGAGCATTTTTACTCTACGCAATTCTAAAATTAAAAAAAAAAAAGTTTTTTAATATAAGTCTGTTAGAATTTTTATTTAATAATGTAATCGAATAAGAACCTTTTCTGACTAGACCTCGACTATGCGCAGGGGCCTGAGAATCTAACCCGGGACCTCAAAGATAGCAACGCCAAGTCCTGTGTGATGCGGCGTGAAGTTTTAATTTAAGACCCATATTTAACCGTAAATCTAGTTTCGGACAAGTTTCTTGATGGATTTCCTAGGGAAAATTACTTCCAGAGAAGCAAAAAATACTTTTCATTATAGTGAGTGAGTGAAAGTCTTGACAGGTTTGATAAATTGCCTCCCATTTGGCGGGAATCCGCAATATTCAACTTGAAACTGGCTTTTGTTTTTATTTGAAGTAGCTTTGTTTGGTAAGATGTTTTTGTGTATGGAGATACATATAATTTATTTGGCAGCTAAAATAATTTAAGAACTTACCCTAACCATGAGGTTTTGACAGTATTACCCTCAACCATGCTTTGTTTTTTTTCTGTAAGAGTTTAGTAATAAACAACACTGCTTACGGTTTGTTTAGTGTGCATGAGTACGTTTTAAAATAAATATAAACAGCTGATTAAGTTAGTTACGATTTTTTGTTTGCGTTAAATATGATAAACAAGGTGTTGATTACATTAAAATAAAGAATTACATATTGAACTACGTAAATTAGCATGCAAATGTCACAATACTATACAGATGCTAACGAAGGGTTAAGTATAAATCGGGGGGCGGCCTGCCCCCCTAGCATGACCACCAAAACACGATATGATATGATATGATATAGCGATTTATCGACACAAACGATCATTTTTTTACAAATATGATAGATATAGCCGCCATGTTGATTTTTAAACGAAAGAGCGATCATAAAAATTCAGCATGGCGTCTATACCTTTATATTTAAAAAAAAACATTTATGTCGATAAATCGCTATGTCATATCATATCATATCGTGTTTGGGTTGTCATGCTAGGAGGGCTGGTGTGATTGTTGTTTCATTTATTAAACAAACAGTTTCACTATATGGTTTAGAAAAACAGATTTAGTTAAAGACAATTTCAAAACCGACATCGATATTCACAGACAGAGCACATACCAAAGAGTAGAATAGTCATATGATTTGTTCGACAATTTTTTTCGCCTATTTTTTATCTGTATCTGTACTTTTTTGTATGGGCGAGAGTTGACAGGAGTTGTCATTTTATACTAAATGTAAGTGAAAAATCACTTACTAGTTTCGGAGAAAGATGGTTCGTATTGCTGCTCTATAGAGTATGTGCTCGATGGCCACAGATTAATAACAATTATATATAAGCTCTATATAAGGTGTTAAAAAATCAGTGTCAAATATTTTAAGGGTAATGAGTTTACGTTGTGACTAACAATTTTTGTATGAATTTTTTTTTTATTTAAGCCTTAGTTTTCGAGAAAAACACGATCGAAAGTTTGATAATAAACTCAAATATCAACATCCTATAACACCTGATCACTACTACGGACAAACTACTCCGTACAGCAAGAAACGCTCGCTTGTGTGCGTGCTACTATGATTTATTGCCAAAATCTGCCGAAGGACGAACGACTTTTATTCAATTATAAACTCTAAATCGATGTAAATCGATTTAAATTTCAAAATTTTAGTGTAAAGGCGGCATTTGTCCAAATGCGAGTCAAAGATACCGCTTTAAAAACAGTCGATATTCAATTTTAGATTCTAATTCGTTATCATAAGGTTGATTTTATTTTTTAAGTTTCTGAGGGCGGCGGAACACACGATTTAGGAAATGCCGAAAGACCGAGAAAGTACTGTTAACAAAAACAGTTTCTTATTTTACATTTCTTATGAATTAAAAAAGGATTGATGGCAAAGTGCTTTTAGGGTAAGGTTAAGGTCTTGGATCCGATCCCCGGCAAACTAGTTATGTTTCGGAGTACTCTTACTGACCTTGATCTAAGGTTAAGGACGAGTACGCTTATCTAAAATAAATAACAATTAATTTGAACCTGCTTTTTAGATGATTTTTTATGCTTTGTGTTGTGCGTTGGTTTATTTACTAAGGACTAAAAGTAAAGTCAATGAGCCAGACGTTGCGTAGGTACGCAATAATTTATAGGTATCAATAAGGTTAAACTGGGGTATACCCTGTACAACGAAACTGTTATTCGTCTCCCAAACACTCAAACGGGGCATAATTTAACACATTTTTCTGAATCCCGTCTGGAAGTTGACTGCGACTACTTCACCACATGTAGATACATAGTAAATTTACATGATAAATGCATTTTAGTGATTAGACAGATACATTTTTGATTGCTGTTTATTCAACGTAAAGGATAAAATGTTGAATACTTGTACTTACCGTATCCGGCGGTGGGGAATGCACGCACATGGAGCTAAAGAGGGAGGGAGGGAGGGTACAACTGGCTAGTACCTTCAAAACTTAAGATTGCTAAGCTACTAGTTAATACCAATTATAACAAGTTAAATAATTAGTAGGTACAATACGCGGCGCTAGAATGAACATCAAGCTAACGAGTAAGATAATCGGCTAGTTTCGGCTTTCATAGAACGTCGTTTCTGTCGCACGGATTATCTCTCTTTTTAGCTCGATGTGCATACTGCATACTACCGCCGCGTACTGTACCTATTATTTCACTCTTACTATCACTGGTAAGAACTAGTAGCAATCTTAATTTGTAGTTTAGCATGGTAATACAAGATTCGAATTGATAAGTAAAAAATAATTACACCAAAAAAACAATAACACCAAATAATTGAGTGATTTTTTTTTGCTAACGCTACACTTACACGTGCCATAGGTATGCGCTTTTTATTTATTATTACTCCTGCAAATTGCAAAACAGTCACAACAATCAATCAATCGGCGCTAGACCTTCTCTTGTGTTTGACGTTAATTGCGAAGTCTCACCATGCCATACAGGTATTCGGACTCTGATTACCTCAACATGGTTATGTGCTACCATGAGGCAAACTACAGTTTAGTGGAAGCAGTAAGGCTGTTCCACGAACGGCACGGTGTGCGCGTGTGTCCATGCACAATCTTAGGGGCTGAACAACGGTTTCGTGAAAGTGGTAGGTTCATGCCTTCTGGTGACGCTGGCAGACCTCGCATTTCAGTACAGCTTGAAGAGGACGTGCTGAATTTCTTCGAGCTCCACCCGACCGCCAGTACGAGGGATGCTGCTGCCGTTTTCAACACTAACCATGTGTACGTGTGGAAAGTGCTGACGAGGGAGCGAAGACACCCCTACCACTTCACGAGAGTGCAGGAGCTGATGCCGCAGGACTACGCGCCACGCGTGGAGTTCTGTCAGTGGATCCGGCGTAACAGCCTAGCCAACATATTGTGGACGGATGAGTGCACCTTCACCAGAGTGGGCATGTTCAATATCCACAATGCTCACTACTGGTCTGAGGAGAACCCACATCTGGCGCGTCCAGATCATTTTCAGACGCGGTTCAGCGTGAATGTTTGGGCTGGGCTACTAGGACATCAGCTGATAGGACCAGTATTTTTTAATCGGCTGAATGGCGCCGTTTACTTGGAATTCCTTGAAAGAGAGTTGGAGGAGTTGTTAGAAGATGTGCCGCTAAATCTTATGCAGCAGATGCACTACCAACACGACGGCGCGCCCGCGCATTACGACCGCCATGTCCGCGAGTACCTGACGGCACGTTTTCAGGATCGGTGGATCGGACGCGGTGGGCCTATTGCTTGGCCAGCACGCTCGCCAGACGTGACGCCGCTGGACTTCCACGTCTGGGGCCGTGCTAAGGATCTCGTGTATGGTCAAGATGGCCACACCATCACCAGTGCCGAGCAATTAAAAGCACGAATCATTAGTGCTTTTGAAACAATGCGCGGCGACAGTGAAAGTTTAGTGCGTGTGCATAGGCATATTTTAAAAAGGGCTGCGCTTTGCATTCAGGAGAATGGGGGGCACTTCCAACAACTATTGTAAATAATTTTGTAAATAAGTGACTCTGATTTTGTACATAATAATGAACTACCTTTAAACACGCCAAGTAAGAGTAAGTAAACCTTGTTATCTGCATTGACTGATAGAAATAGCCTAGTAGTACCTATCTCCATAGAATTATGTTGCATTAAATCAGGTGATGAGTAATAAATTATTTTACGCTTACTTGCCAGTCCAAAGCCTGGAAAAGTGTGATGGGAGGTGGAAATTCTTTATTTGTTTTGTGTTCTTAAAATAAAAGTGATATTTTTAGTAATAAGTGTATTTATTAATTGTCAACATGTGTAATTTAATTAAAAATGTTTTTTTCAATTTAACTGTATTTTTATTTTACCGTAAGAACTGATAGAAGTAATTAACATTAAAATTACAACATAAAGTGACAAACTGTCAGTTGCTGAAGAATGTATTATCTTTAAAGACAGCATTAACACTTATTTTTCTATTTTGTGTACGAACGTTATGTTACAGACCTGCATTATAGCTATAAGTCGTCTTTAAAGATAATAAGGCCCAGTTTCAATACTTGCTGAAAGTTCTGGATAACCTATCTGGCACTTGTTTTGACAGATAACCCATACAATTAGCTTTCTTAAGCCTTTCTGCAACTCGCGGCAATTATCTAAAAGGAGTAGGTACGTCGCACATGCACACACACACACACACACACACAATGACATGAAACGAGTGAGACAGAAATGATAACAGTGTTTCTATCTCAAAGAAAATTCATTCATACACACACACCCAATGTCTAGCATGAGCTTGTGTGTCGTATGATTTTATGTGCGCATGAATGAGATCCTAGGGATTATGAATGGGTTTTGACTAGTATTAGCATCGTGCGAGAGTGTTTGTTTGCGTTTGTGGGAGTTTGCGATCATGTACAGGATGATATAAATTATTTATATCAATAAACATTTTCTTTTTTCGATTTATTCAAATCCGTTCTATAGTTTTAAATTTCTCTTAAATATGATCCATGTGGTAGTCTCAGTTACCCCTTAAAATATTTGACATTGATTTTTTAACACCTTATATAAGGGTAAGAGTGAAAACTAATGAATGATACAAAATGATACAAACAGTGTTCAAATTCTATAAAAAGAACGGTATTTTTCACATTTACGTATTATTTTTATATCCATACATACATAAATAAACTCTGGTTGCAATTCATATAACGTCAAAAATAAACAAGCTAAATAAAATGGTTTTCAAACACCGTGCGTTACATCACAAATTTAATTTCGTACATATTCCGTACCCATTGTTTACCCTCGCCATTGTGCGGTATCGAAATAATATCACCTCTAAACTCGAAAACTATGCACGCATTTGGATTTTCCATTTCCGAAACTCAGTTTCCAATTATGCCTTGGAGCTTTTCCAGCGCTGTAAATTGAAAACGTCAAACTGACATACCAATTTCAGTGTCCTTCGAAAGCTAGGGAGAACTAAGACACAGTTTATGACTAAGATATAATATAGCCATAATGATGCTAATAAAATAAGAAATTTGCTATTATTTATCTTCTTTTCTATTTAAACAAAAATCAATGTAAGTATCATTTCCATACCATTTATCAGTTTGTAAATAATAAATGAGATCGACACCTAGCTAAACGAGGGCATGCATGCGCCTAATGTCAGGAGCAATAAAATCTTTTCATGGCTCCCCGTATGCAACGCACATCCCATTAATGTTTTTGTGCAATAAAATGTCTATCTATCTATCTACCTATCCCACCGTCTGAGCTCCGTAGATGTAGAGCAGCTACTAATGAATGGGAGAAATGTATTTAGCTAAAGCGCTCCTAGCCCGTGCCCATCAGGGAGACATTGGACGAGCTTACATATTCCCGTCTCAGTTCAAGG
The DNA here is from genome assembly GCA_963576865.1 of Anania hortulata. NCBI lineage: Eukaryota > Metazoa > Arthropoda > Insecta > Lepidoptera > Crambidae > Anania > Anania hortulata. The sequence goes on along the minus strand of OY756399.1, from coordinate 1,882,462 downwards.
TCCAATCTAAACAGACGGGCGGATTAAAAACCATTTTGATCTGACGGAGGCGTGGCGCTTGGAGTGGGGCCTTTTAAACATATTTAACGAATTTTGTATCAGACTACACGAAGAATTTGCCCGGTTTCGACTCGAACCGTAAATTCTTGACTCATCTGAACCGATTTCGTTCCAAACGTGGGACTAATCACCACCTCCATAAATAGGGATTAAGTGAGTCACCCAGTGCGACTGCAGAGCACCTGACTAGACCCTTTGTTTGAGATGTGGTAAACAAGAGCTCGCTTCGCTATTTCCCGGCGGAATGTCGGAAGTCCATAAATACACACCTGCCACCGCAAGATGGCTGAGAAACCTGGATATCGACGTCTGATCCATGCAGGATGAAAGCCATACATACGCAATGATGATTGTAATGAACCTTTGCTGAGTTATCGTTCGCATGCTAGGGAAGGTTTCTAAATTGAATTGCAGACCACTCTGCTGAAGTCGTGTGCTATAGCTGTAAATCATAAAATAAAATAGTACATCTATATAAGGTGCTTCATAAATATCTGCAACAGCTGAAATGGGTAAAAGTATTGCTTAAATAGATTACGATAGTGAAGGAATTACGAGCCCCGGATCGGTAATTAATTATTTGCGAAAAGACAGTAAATAAATGGTTACTTGTTCCAATTTGCATAACACACTTCGTCATCCGCCCTTGACACTGCGCGGGAGCGGTATAATGTGAAACGTTAGCATTTTTGGAAAGATGTGGACGGTTTGAGACAGAATAAAGCCTAATCTTTATTTAATATAATTTTTTTAATGAAAAAATTAATGAAGTTCTGGACATAAAATTTCTTTATTATCGTAATCTATATAAGCAATACTTTTACCCATTTCAGCCGTTGCAGATATTTATGAAGCACCTTATATATGTAAATAAAAATGAATGTAGTATGTGTATGCTTATCCCTAAACATACTTAACCACTTTATGGCATTGGCATAGATAATATAATAGCTGGCCTGTTGTAGGTATAGATAGTTGAAGTTCAATAGGCAAACTACAGACTAATATCAAGGCCAGCTAATGTCAACAAAGGCCAAATAAAAAAGAATTCGTAACATTTTCGTCAAAAACATTTTCTTTACTGATTGATAGAGCTCTCCCATTTTTTGTAGAGTTTCAATTAAGTTAATGTTCGATTGTTACTTACTCATTAGTTGCGATTGAACTATCTAAATAAAGAAAGTGATTTTATTAAGTATTTTGGGGACCTTACAGTTTCTTGACTTTCAGGGTAAAGGTCGGCTGGTAGGGCGAAGGTTGTAATAACGTAAAATATAATGTAAAGAGCTGTACGCGCCATATACTGTCTTGGACCTCGTGTCTCACTGAGGGAGATTTTTAAAGATATTAATATATTAACAGTAGCCTCTCAATACATTTTTGAAAATATTATGTAGGTACGTTCGAAAAAATCTTAGTTTGTTTAGCCTAAAAAGTGATTTTCATCAATATAAGACTCGAAATAAAAATAATCTTGCCGTTCCGAGCTTCAGACTACACAAAGTTGGTGATTCATTCTTGGGGAAATGTATTAAATTTTTCAATAAAGTACCACGTACTCTTGTTGAATTACCTGTACATGAATTCAAAATTCACATTAAAAAAATCCTTATGAAAAAAGGATATTATAAAATAGACAATTATTTAAACGACAAGAGTGCATGGACTTAACCTGCTTGGCTCACACTTACTACATGTCTTGTAAACTGTATTTCATGTAAAATAAGGCTGGCAAGGAGACGGAGTTTGTTGCGCCGTTTCTTCTCATCACCAGCCAATATGTAGTCCCGAAGCGGTGGTAGGACTAAGCTATACTTTTGGGACGTGTATAAGTGCCCGGAAGAGGGCCTATGTACAAAATAAATGAGTATTATTGAGTATTATTGAGTAATAGTTGTCAACTCGAATAGTTAAGTAGAAAAATTCGACATTGCGTCGATGGCAGACAATGGCTACCTTGCTTTGTTTTTCTGTATAGGTAGAGTTCGTAGATAAGTAACACTGCTTATGGACGTTTAGCGTTTAAAGTGAGGCCCCCAGAGTCTGTAAACTCGTCTTACCATCACCCTTTTTCTTTAAAGTGAATTTAAAAAAGGGCTAAGTGCGTGTCGGTCTACGCGCCATGTAGTGTTCCGTAGTTTTCCGTTAGAATGTGCGGTATTTTTTACCTGTTTCATATAACTCACAACATCAACTAAGCAATTATCGTCTCCAAGTACATTTTACAAGTTAGCTCGTTAATTTGTAAAACCTACCTACCTTTGTTAGTTTTTCTTTTAACTTCGTTATTTTAATTATCGTGTGTCGTGAATTTTTCTGCATTTCTTAACACTTGATTCGAATAAAATGATAACACTTCAAAGCATACTATCGTAATATCACGCAAAATTAAGCATAATATCACGCAAACGGATACCTGTATCGAAAAAATATATATTTGCACACCGACATTATTTTTAAACAGCCTATCCAACGACACCTCACGCCACTTGATAGACAAGAAAAAAAAAATCATTCACCTGTTTGTGTATATGGGACTGTACCCAGTGGCGGGCATTGGTTTCATTTCAAGGTAGTAAGGTGTACCAAAAAGCAGATACATACCTAAGTGTTTTCATCAATGACACACATTTATAAGTACCTACTGCCTATCTTGTTTTATTTACCAGGTAGGCACTGCCTTATTGTCTATACAGGGTGTAACGAAAAGGTGAAATAAAACTTTAAGGGGTTATTCTACGGCTAAATTACATCAACTTTTTCTATGGGACCAACATCTAAATCACAAAAAAAAAAACACTTTCCCATACTAAAACGCGACCAGCTGGCATCAGTTTGTATGGAAACGTCAATTTTTTTTTGCGATGTTGGTCCCATAGAAAAAGTTGATGTAATTTAGCCGTAGAATAACCCCTTAAAGTTTTATTTCACCTTTTCGTTACATCCTGTATACACCGCACGCCCCTGACTGTACCCTCAAACCTTTTTTTAAATTTTATTTTACCACTTTGTCGGCGTAATTATTATGTATACTCTTGTCTCTTGCAAAATGGCTTTCTAGTACTCAGAGACTCCGAGCTAAGCCGCTGACAAACAGACAGACAGAACGACGGATATGGCGAAATTAAAAGGGTCTCGTGTTTACTACGGAACCCTAAAACAGACTTTCATCTGTTCGGGTCAATTCAGAAAAGTTTTTTTCTTAATTTGTTTAAACCCGGGGGACTGCTGGGAGACGCTGCTGCCAAAAGTTCGTTGACCTGAACCTCGTATGTTAATTTCTTACTTCAAGACGTACTACATATTGGTGTGTTGTCTGGCGAATATGTCTTTATTGAGATTTAGTATGTAGAGGTAGAAGAGACCGGGGATTGTGGACTATATGGTATGTTGACTAAGTGTCGAAAATTATACTTTAGTTGAAATTGTTGCGGCGTTGAACTAAGCGTGAGGATGCAATGCCGTGTGTCTGGTGATTGAGCGAGAAGAAAAAACAGCTATTCGCACCTAGTTGAATAATGCAATTTTTCTAAATCAAAATAAACGGTCAAGTTTTTGACAGCTAGGTCACCTACCTGCATAGTCGTAGATGATTGGTCTCACCTACTTTATTTGGCAGCATTTATCTATGTCTACATGACTCACGAAGCGAGATTTATTGGTATACAAGATTATGCCCGCGATTTTGCCTGTGTTGACCCTACCCGGATAAAAGAATCCCATGTGTTAATCCAGGCCATGGTCAGCCAGTATGCCAAATTTCATTAACATCCGATTTTAGCGCATTTTTAGCGATTTTACTTTTAAATGACAATCAATGACCAAATATGAATTTGCGCACCTGCATACAGGTTGATTATTTGTACCTAGGTAAGCTATTGTTAACATATTTATAACTTGTGTTCTAGCAAATAAACGCAATTATTATTTGTTATTATTATTTTATTGATCTATTAATATTTTAATGTATTAAACTTAAAAAACATTTAAATGCTAAAGAGTGTTGAGTGTTGTTTTAAATCAAATTCTATCCCAAAAAAGATTATTATTTCATTTTGTGTTTTATTTCTTGTGTAAAACTAATTTTTATGTTTTTCTGCCGACATTGTAAGATAACTTCTTACACGCACATTTTGATGTCAAGCAATAAAAAAAAAAATCTTAATTTATATTTTGCCAATTATCTCAAATCGAAGATATGATCTAAGAAATAATTTTAAGTATTGGGACGTGTAAAAGATCTTAGTTTAAGCCTATTTGCAGAAATAAATTGGTTTTATGGTTTTTAACATGTTATTTATTGTATGCCGAAACAATTTATAGTGTCTTATTTGTAGATATGAAACTACTACTAAGATCATAGTCATTTTGTACATGATAGTTATAACATTTCAAATAAGTAAGTAACTTACTCGTACGTAGGTATTTGCTGCAGTGAAATTATAAAATAATAGAATATTATAATAAACTACCCTCAAATATCAGGAACGTTCCAAAAGTTAAGTTTAAAAATATATTGTTGCATTGGCTCTTAGATCAAAATTTCTAGAGTATAAAGGAATATCTAGAACTCAGACATTAATCTACTCATAGGTATTAAAATATTGGAAAATAAATGGAATAGGTAATTTTAAAATATATAATATGACATTGACAAGTATAATAATCTGATTCGTTATTTTGAAACCCGAAATCTCATTAATTTTGACTCTGTAAATAGTATACTAGTGAATTTGAATTAATTATATAATCGAATTCATTAAACAATTTAATGACCACTGACATATTAACAGAATTGACATTGTAATAATTATTATTTCTCATTCCTAAGGTTGTTATGTTTTTTGCATGCCTACTACTAAAGGTATAATACTGTTGATACTATATTGTAAGGTCTTTATGACATACCAGCACCCGTACTGTACACAGTTTTAAGCAAATAAATGGTTTCTATTTCTATTTCTATTTCTATGTCTAATGAGCTACTCAAAAAGTATTTTACAAAAGAGTACTTACTAATAATACATCAGAAACAAAAAACATGAGTCAATCTCATTATTTTCGTTACTTAAAAAATGTTTCATATTTTTGCGTAAGTAATAATAGTTTTTTTTTTTTAAATTCACAGTATTCATAGTTTAAATAACGTACATGAGCGTTATGCAAGAACCTTTTATACAAGTTTTCAAGACCGAAAACTCCTAATAGATGAACTAATTCTAATGAAATTAATACGCAGGATTACTATCAAGCAGGATACCTATAAGTCTTCATAAAGACATCTTCTGGAAAGATTGTAAAAGTTTATTAGGGCGTTTTTATGATTTCAAAAGTTTTTGAAAAAAAAAACATCACACATTTAAAAATGTAGTCTACTTTAACTCTTAACAAGCGAACAATTTTTAAGGGACTGTAGTATAGCGGTGGATTTGTCATTAAAAATATATATTTATTTTATACAGTGTCCATACAAACTTTAAGAGTTACAAAGATTTTGTTAGTTAGTTACGCGACTTAACTTAAACATATAAAATAGTAGTATACATCATTTGGCATTGTCAGATCATGATACGGGACAAAGCCTAATATTTACAATCCCTAAAACTGGTATTGACAGAAACTCAAGAAAACAATGGTTTGAAAACCGTCGCGATCTAGGTAAAGATAATTTAAAAAAAAATCGAATGCATTTCATCGCTATCATTTAACGAAGTTTATGAGGAAACTTGCAACAATTCGTTTGAGAAATTTTATGTCTTGCTCAAACTTTTCATGATCTCTGCTTTCCAATAGTACGAATAAGAACTGGAAAAAGAAGTAACAACAATAAGTGGGTTATAAAAGGCCTAAAAAAGTGTTGTGCGAAAAAAGATTAATATACTACAAATATAAAAGAGAGTAGCAATAAAAAGTATAATATAAAATTTTATACCGACTATAGCAGAATATTGAAAAGATGCATACAAAAATCTCACCAAATTAACAACAACATTTATATTGCGAAATCAAAAAACAAATGTAAGGCTTCATGGGAAATTATTAAAAACCACATTAATGTAGATAATAATAAAAATGACATAAAAGCTATTATGAAGAATGACATAATTTATGATAAACCAAATGACATCTCCGAATTATTTAATGACTATTTTATTAACTAACAAATAAAAATATTAATATTGATGATACGGCAAACAGCATGTTTGTGTCACCGATTACAGAACATGAAGCTGTCAAAATCATCAAATCACTTAGTAATACAAAATCGGTGGGATATGACGAGATAAGTACCAAAATTATTAAATTTTGTGCCGCAATAATAGCTCCGCCATTAGCTTACATAATAAATCTATCGTTCGAACAAGGTATTTTCCCTAACAGGCTAAAATTATCTGTAATCAAACCTATATACAAAAAAGGAGATTCTACGTGTATGGGTAATTATAGACCCGTCACTCTAATACCAATCGTCTCAAAAATCTTTGAAAAAGCCATGTTGATGAGAATGGAAGGTTTTCTTATCAAAAATAAAATCCTCGTACCGAACCAGTTCGGCTTTAGAAAAGGAGTTTCCACAACTCATGCCTGCTTCGCTCTAATTAAAACAATCACAGAAGCTTTTAACAACAAAGAAGCAGTTGTAGGGTTATTCCTAGATATGACCAAAGCGTTTGATTATGTTTCTCACTCCCGCTTACTTTTGAAGCTTCAAAAATATGGCATTAGAGGCAACGCCTTAGCTTGGATTCATAGCTACCTGTTTGAGCGTTACCAGTATACTGAAGTAGGTAAAATATATGACAACAAAAAACACACTTTTCTGGCGTACCGCAAGGAAGTATTTTGGGTCCTTTACTATTCTTATTATATATAAATGACATCCCGAAATCTATAAAGCAAGAATGCATTCAATTTGCAGATGACACGACAATCGTCATCAAAAGTAAAGACAAAGAATTCCTAGGGAAATTAGTTAATGATGAACTGAGTAATGTAATAGAGTGGCTCGAACAAAATGATTTGAAAATTTACCTTGACAAAACCAATGCAATTTATTTTAGACCATACCACAAGAAAGACATTCCAATTAATATTAATTATAATGACACAAATATTGAACACGTAAACTATGCCACGTTCTTGGGCATTACGGTAGACGAACACCTAAACTGGAAAGAACGTGTTAACCGATTTTGTATAAAATTAGATAAATTTGTATTCGCCTTACGTCGGTTAAGATTAACAGCGTCTCAAAATACTGCATTATCAGCGTACCCCGGCTATGTGGCATCAATTATACGATATGGACTAATTATTTGGGGACACTCGGTGGATGTAATAAGAGTCTTTCGGGCTCAATAAAAGTGTATACGGGCTCTATGTGGTGCCGACTACCTGGCGCATTGTGCCCCTCTTTTCAAAGAGCTTAAAATCTTACCTTTGCCATGTCAGTATATACTCGAGATTTGCTTGTTTGTTAAAAAACACCCGCATTTTTTCCCTTTAAAAGGTGAGGTGCTTAGAAACAATAGAGTAAGAAGAGATGAAACAAAGTTATATCTACCACTCAATAGACTAAAAATATGTTCAAATAATGTTTATTCCAATGCAATTAAAATATTAAACAAGCTTCCTCCTAATTACTATTAGAAATATGACATTATGTAAATTTAAATAATTGTATTTAAATTGAAGAATTGGTTAATGAATGAATGTTTCTATACTGTTAATGACTTTTTACAAATGAACTATTAAATATGACTTCTAATAATTAATTGACGACTAACGAGGGTATATTAATATTAGTAAAAATAAATGAAATCAAAACTGTCATTGAATTATTAATATTGATTAAATAACGTGCCTGTGTTAAAATGTATAATTAATAACATATAAATAATGTAAATATTTCTACGCCACTAGTGGCAGAATGTGCTGAACTTAATATATTTTAGTATCTTAGTAAGCTCTTACGGATGTGATTTCAGAAAGTTAAATGAAATATTGATATATTTTTTAAGATGACCTTGTATGTACCACTTTCTAAGAAATAAATTTGATTTGAGGTGATTTTGGTTCGTTTATACAGTTAATTTAATTTAATCCATTTTATAAATGCCCTGCGGCATTAAATACGCATTTAATTTAAAATTTCAGTAAGATTATTTTAAATGTTTTGTGGGTGGCAGCTTTATTACTGTAACGAGCTGAAAGTGCCTCATTTAGTTGAATTGGCTTTAAAAAGCCTTTATCTTGGTAATTGTATGAACGTCTAGTTAAGATTTAGTTAGATTTAGTTGTTTTTATCTGTCTAACCTTTCAAGCCAGACTAAATCAACTGGCTGGTTATCTTCTATGGTAAGTATTCCTAGGGTTAGACGGTCAAAAAGCCTATTGAGTCAAATATGGAAAATAAACTATGTATTTGTATACAGTGTGTAGCCTGGAACCGGGGATAATATTGAAAAAAAAAACATTATGGTCCCAACTAAGTAAAATTAAAACCTTACTTTTTGTTTTTTTTTAACAAACTTAATCGTAAATTCAATGTGATGCAATCAATGCAATAGTTTCGCTCAACTCGATCGATTGAGTTTATTCTGCATCGTACTTATTCGGAACTACTCGGAACGTCTCTTTGACAATTAGTTGTCAAAGTTAGCGATAATATCGGTTTGCAATAATACATTAATTATGAATCGTAAATTTAAATTCTTATTGTGTGTAATGCATGGGTTTTGGTTAATTAATATCCTTTCAGAAAAAAAACTAATACTCTAGAGAATCTTGGTTTTCAATATTACCCCCGGTTCTAGGCCACACACTGTATTTAGTTTTAAATCAACCTGCCTAGCATGAGCATCAAAACACGATATGGTATGATATGATATAGCGAAATATCGACACCAAATTGTACAAATATGATAGATATAGCCGCCATTTTAATTTTTTATCGAAACAGTGATCATAATATGTGATGTGACCGGCACGGCGATTCAATATGGCGGCTATATCTATCATATTTTTACAGTTGGTGTCGATATATCGCTATATCATATCATATCATATCATGTTTTGGTGCTTATGCTAGGCAGGCAGGTGCAGGTAAACTTTGACTATAACTTTTCAATGGAGGAGTGTTGTTAAGAGGACATAGTTGAGCTTAAATAATTTCTTACAAGGCATTAACATACAAAATTAAAATTCTATTCTATTCAAATTCTTTATTCAGTATCAGGTTGTTAATTTTTTGCAATACGATAGAGGTTTTATTTTAAGTAAATTAAATACTTGATTTAGAAAATACAGTGATAAACATAGAATAAAAATAATTCATTTAAGATAAAATGAATTTCTAAAAGAAAATGTGGCTTTAAAAATACGTTATCCTAACAAAGTAAATTTAACAAGGTTAATTAAAATAAATAACGTAAATTAAAGATGAAATTCAAGATTTTACTTTCTGTCTTACTTCTGAAACAAGAAAAAAAATCAAATTTAAACAAAATTGAGATAATTATTACTGTAAGAATGTTTTATCTTACTTTCAAGTAGTAATTATTAAGAATAAAAAATTAACTAAGAACATACAAAACAGATTTATACCATAACTATCTGTCGCCCGCGACTTCGTTCGACAATTCAATAATTCAAAAGTCAAAGTCAGCCTACCACACAACGTCAGGTACGACCTGCCGTTGACTGTACCTGCCTAATTAAAATGTAAATGTTTTTTATCTATACAGTGTGTAACGAAAAGGTAAAATAAAACTTTAAGGGGTTATTTTACGGCTAAATTACATCAACTTTTTCTATGGGACCAACATCGAATTCGCAAAAAAAAAAACACTTTCCCATACTAAAACGCGACCAGCTGGCATCAGTTTGTATGGAAACGTCAATTTTTTTTTTGAGATTTTGATGTTGGTCCCATAGTAAAAGTTTATGTAATTTAGCCGTAGAATAACCCCTTAGAGTTTTATTTCACCTTTTCGTTACACCCTGTAGACGTTAGACATTGTTTTCATATAAATCTATTATATAAAAATGAATCTCTATTTCCCTTGGTCATCGCATCACGTGTGATCGGATAGAACAATTTGGCTAATTATTTTTTTGTTGTATTAATTATAGTCAGGAGAAGGTTCTTTTAAATGAAAAAATTAAGAAAGTTGGGACTTTTTTTATGAAACACCTCGCGAACGAAGTCGCGGGCAAAAGCTAGTAATAAATAAATAACATTTTCTTTCTTAGTAAACACTTAATGCAGTACAAAGTTTGAACTGCTCTCGTATAAGGTTACCCTGTGTTACGAGAGGCAGGGTCCTTCTCAAAGACATAATATTCACAAGTGTTTTAAAACAATTCATTTAAAATTTTATAATTATAAGTTAGCAAACTGCTTGGAAAAAACAAAAATGTACAGTATAATTATTTCAAGATGACAGAATTATTTTATGTAGTGCTGGGTGGTTGTGGGTATGTGTTTGTGTGTGTGTATGTGTGGGTGTGTGTGAATGTGTGTGTGGAAGTTTGGGTCTAAGTAGTAAGTAGAATTTAGGAGAAACTGATTAGTGAATAAAGTAGTTTTCTAAACTGTCGTACGTGAATTGTTCCAAACCATTTTATAGTGAGACGTTTAAATGTCTTGGAAGTAAGTTGTATAATGTCTTTATTTGTTAAGAGTAGTTTATTGTAAAGTCACGGCGCCATGTATAAGAAATGTCGTGTAAAGAGTGTGGAGCGTGTTTTGGGAATGTTATACCTAGGGACTTCTTTTTTCTAACGGAGCATGTGGTATTATTTTGCTGTGGAATCTGCATAATGTAAGCAAAAAGTAAAGCTTACGGACCGGGGAACCTTCGCTTCCTGATACAGCTGCTCTGTTGAGAATCGATAGGGAAGACCTAGAGCAATCTTTAGCACGGCTCTGAGCTCTTTCGAGTTGAACCATGTGCGTCTTTGCGGCATTTCCCCAGACACATATGCAGTACGTTAAAATACATTGACAAAGAACTTTATAGGTTGATATGAGAAGCTTGTGATCAGCTGCAATACGTAGCTGTTTAAATGCAAACATGAGTTTGCGAGCTTTGGCTGACATTACGCTAAGATGCCGTCTCCACTGGAGATTGTCGTCTATTAGTAACACCTAGGTATTTAATTGTAGGAACGCGGGAAAGAGCTGGATAGTAGCAGTTTGACTGAACATTTTGAATAAAAGGAAATGTGTGTAGAATTAGAGATAAGTTATAATCTGCGCTTTTAGCTTTTGTCTTGCTAAAGCAGAAGAATTTTGTTTTTTGCGAATTAAGTAATAGTAAGAAGATTTTGTTCTAACCAGGTTGTTATGTAACATAGTCCCACTTCTGCTACTTCCTTTAACTTGTTCCACATTTTATTGTGAAATAAAACCACAGTATCGTCCGCAAACATTATTACTGGTGTCAGCCCCAGGTACATTTAGATTGCATAGACCAGCGGTTCTCAATCTTTTTTGGTGACGGAACCCTTTTGGATAGCAAAATACTTGATGGAACCCTACAATAAAACAATGGTTTTTAAGTGTATTTTTTATTAATAAGCATAATTAGAGTACCATGTAACAGTTACTTATTACTTACTTACATAACAAGTATAATAATAAATATAACATTGAAAAAGAAAAAAAATCTAACTAATGGGATGTATGAAACTGTTTTTTATTTTTCATCAATTGGTTGATATCAGGTTTCATAGAGGACAGTTGAAGTCTCATATCAGGTTCGGCGTCCAGTCTATTGCGGTATTTTGTTTTCGTGGCTGCATAGGTTGAGAATCCTGTTTCGCACAAATATGTTGTTGGAAACGGGAGAAGAATATTCAAAGCCATTTTGGCAAGCATTGGATATTCATTTCGGATTCTGCACCAAAAATCGTTGAGAGGCGTCGTTTTGAACAGTGACTCCATACTTGTGTCAGATGACATTTCTAAAAGAGATTCATATATCTCGTTTGACATACTTTCGGGCTTTTGTAAGTTGGGTAAAAAAGGATTATGAATCCATGAATTCAGTTTCATTTTTGTATTCTGTTCTTCAGGAAAATACTGCTCAAAAGATGCGCGCATCGAAGTGAGATATTGGACCAATTCTTCAAATACATCATCTTGAAATATTTCTGAGTTGTTATCGCCAAGAAACTCACTGAGTGACGTAAAGCTTTCTATTTCTCTATTTCCAACGCAAATAATCCAAAAATCTAATTTTCTTTTGAAGGCAGTTATTTTGTTACAGGCCTGGAACACTGTTGTCTGTTTACCTTGCAATGATAAATTTAATTCGTTCAGTTTCTGAAAGATATCCGCCATAAAAGACAGTCGGAACAACCAAGTTTTATCATACAAACGGTCTTTCAAATTAAAAGAAGTATCTGAAAGAAACATTTGTAACTCGGCTCTAAGTTCAAATAGCCTTGTTAAAGTTTTACCCCGAGACAGCCATCGCACTTCTGTATGGAGCAGCAGTGTTTTATGTGTGCTGCCATAATCTTCACACAATAATGAGAACAATCGGGATTGTAGTGGTCGTGATTTGATAAAATTAATTATTTTTACCGCTTCATCCATAACTAATTTTAGATTGGACGGCATTTGCTTCATCGCAAGTGCTTGTCTATGCAGGATACAATGGCTGGAACTACAATTAGGCGCTTTATTTTTTATTCGTGACACTACTCCTGCTGTTTTACCCGTCATCGCCTTGGCCCCATCTGTACAAATGTCAATGCAATCGTTCCAACTGAGATTATTTTCCTCAAAAAATATATTTATTTTATTAAAAATTTCCTCTCCGGTAGTGTTTGTGGGTAGAGGTGAACACATAAGCATGTCTTCTTCAAAAGAACTTTCACATGGATATCTCACGATAACCAGCAAGATAGCCAGACCAGCGACATCAGTCGACTCATCCATTTGCAAGACGAATTGTGTTTTTTGTAGACGTGTAACTAGTTCTTGTTTGACGTAGCTTGCTAGATCATGAATTCGCCGTGAAACAGTATCGTTAGATAGCGGCACAGTAGAAAGATGCTTTGCAGATTTTTCATCGAGCATGCATTTTGTTATGTCTAATACACATGGTTTTATTAAATTCTCAGCGATAGTGTGCGCTTCTCCTGCTTGTGCAATGCGATAGCTAACTAAATATGATGCCTCCGTGGCCTTTTCATTGATAGTTTGGGTTACATGCATCATTGTTTTTTGACTTTCCAATAACTGTTCTTTTTTACGTACAAAAAATTCTTTATTCTTGTCTTTAGACTCGGGGTGTACAGTTTCTAAATGTCGGCGCAACTTGGCAGGTGCCATGGAACTATTAGGAAGCAGTTTACTACATAACATGCAGAGAGGTGAGCCGTTGGAATCAACAAATCCAAAACTGATATATGATTCATCATACTTCCTTTTTTTCGCCTTTGAAACCGTGGAACTTGACGTCGTTGCATCATCGTCTGGATCGGTAATTGCTGTATACTCCACGCGGACTGCTTTTGAACATTCGGCTTCGTTGGAAGATGTTGTTGCGACACGTTTAACGCCTTTAAGCCAACGTTCCATTCTTTCAGGATGGTGAGGTTAAAATAATGCACGGTCGTTACTGCGTAGAAGAGTTTAGCACTTTAGTCCAAAGAAGAAATGTACAAAACTGATGCAATCAGAAAACAGCAGTAGAACTATACACAATTTTTTTCTAGCAGGTAGGTACTTATCGCTCCGAACGCTAATCGTCGACTGACTAGTGTCAAGGCTTGATCATCGCTTTTATAGTCCTAGCCTCAATCTCGAACATTCTCAAAAATACTCGAGTCGGCGTCTTTGATAAATAAAAAGCCGATATAAAAATAGAAATTCAAAAAATGTGGTGTAAGCAATCTCGACTTTACGTTTTGAAGTTAGAGCCGAAAGTCGCTTGTTCACAATTATAGCGTCTAATTTCAAAGGCGGCTTTTATCAAAGGGATTGCGCGGTCACAAGTAGGTATCGGCGGTGGCGGCATAGTAAAATTGTTCGTGAATCGTGATACGCCGCGACAGAACGGTCGACCAGAGAGAGGTGTTTTGATTTTTTTTTCTAACTTCTTGCGGAACCCCGACAGGGGTATCGCGGAACCCTAGGGTTCCGCGGAACACACTTAGAGTATGGCTGGCATAGACTGTTGATATATAATGTGAATAGAGTTGACATAAGGTAAAAAAATATCTTAAAGTAATTAATTTAAAACAAGAAATAACTATTAAATGCAAAAAACAATTTATTTAAGGTAATACGTCGCTATTGATACGTTTGATTGATTTTAAAATAAAATAATTCTCGAATGTAACAAATATCTCTTTAAGGTTAAATAAAACTGAGAATAAAATTCTTCAGCTTCAGAAGCATTCTGGCGTATGTTGCATTACGACTGTATACAACTTACGCTGGTATGCTTCTGAGGTGAAGAATTGTCTTGGACAAAGGTAAGCAATATTTTGGTAATAGAATTATTGCTTTACCTCAAGTAAAATACTTATTTTCGGAATGTTCGAATGTTTTGTTTCGGAAAAAAAATCCTTTTTACCTGTGTAATCATGAACTAAAAGAGTTACAAACGGAAAGGAACTGTCTTGGTCAGAAAACAAAAAAACATCGGGTCGGGTATGCTGGGCTATACCTCGTAATACAAGAACGTTAATGCTTTACTTAGAGACCATTACTTTAGTGTATTTTCTGACGCATATTTATTATTTATATAATTCCGTAATTGTGTTCGATTGATCAAACAAATTAAGCTAAGTATTTGTTGTTATTCCAAAACGTAAACGGTTTGGGTAAAACATTCGAATGCTTCTCGAATTGGACTTCAAATAACGTAGTTTTGGCTCTGTCACTTGTTAATAGACTGTTGTCCTACCTAGCACGTGACGTTATGTAAACATCAGTATTATAGTTTGTTCAGAAACAGAAATTGGTACACGTGACCTAAAAATCTATTTTTGAGCTCAAAATGTATTGTTACAGTATTTATTGATTATAATTAATTGGCTTACTAAGAGTTAACTATAAAATCTTAAATATATTTAACTACTAGCTGTCCCGGCAAACTTCGTACCTTTTTCCCTTCATAATTTTTTTTTCCTGAATTTTTCGGTGTTTTTATAGTATTTTGCTATTTGGGGCGGAGACAAATTCAACAAATCAGAAATCATAAAAACCTGACTACTTACTAGTTAACTCATTATGCACCATATCGAAGACTTTAAGTAGCTATAGTAAAAGGTCATTAAACCGATTTTCAACTTTAAGTCCGACAAGTAGAGGGAATAGATCAATATCAATTGAGAAAATTTGAGGTATTGTGGCTGGTTGACTGTGGTGGTGTAGCTGTTGTCTGTAAGTCAAACAATATTTAAAATCTTGCAAAATAATAAACATATAACTTGAATTTATGTAAAAAATACATAACCCTTTTTTTTTTTTTATCAACCTTTTCAATCCCACTGCTGGGCAAAGGTCTCCTCCAGACTCTTCCATCGATCTCTATCTATCGCCAATGACTCCCAATCCCTCGTTAAGTTAACCAAGTCGTCACACCATCTTTTTTTGGGTCTACCTCTTCGGCGACCGCCGTCTATAGGTACCCATCGGGTGACGATTTGGGCCCACCTGTCTGGATGCATTTTTTTTTTTTTTTGAAAAAAAAAACGTAAGCCTTTTTAAACAAAATAATGCACATGCCCATTTAGCTCACGATAAATTATGAGACCAATACAGAGTCTATACACATAACCGTCGACAGATGTATCACTTGACAACTCCAACGCAAGGCAAGAGGTCCAACGCTACTGGTAAGCACAATGAATATAGGCCTTATTGGAGTAAACTTTAGAAGAATTAAATAATATTATCGCCTTAAATCAGACTATTGTTTTGTCTCAAGAACTTGCCTATTCACTGTGTTATCTGTTAAGCGAAGCTAGCAAAGCAAATAAACTATTCTATTCTATTCTGGCCGAATCCAGCCAAAGGCAGTCTAATTCCGCTATCAACCACGGTTGGAGCGCTCTTCGTAAGCTCACTCGGCTCGCATGACATGACTTTGCTCGGAGTTTTCTCATTCAATTCAGAACTGTGGATTCCATGGATTTATCTGTCGTGTTCAGTTTTGTAAACATATGTAGGTACCTGTATGTTTACAAAAGTGGCTCAATAAAATTGTTTGGCTTAATAAAAAAAGAAAAAAAAAGGATCTTCAAATTTTTGTTATGAACTACAAAGAAGATATTTTTTTCTTACTTTAAGTATATCGTATTAACACATCGTATAACAACCCCTTTTGTCATAATATGTATGTCCTATGTATCAACTTTACCTCCTGTTTTGTGATTTTACTGACAAACAAATTTAATTTTGTATGTCGTCATGTAAGCCACAGAACAGGAATGACTCGCTACGCGATGTAGGCCATGGGCAATATTTCTCAAAAGAACTCGAGATTGGGCAATTTTCGAGAACACAAATGTTATTTTAAAATGTGCCTCATTTTAGTCTTTAAAGCAAGCATTTATTAAAATTGATTATTATTACTAACTTTGAGAAAATATTCAGACCCCGAGAGAATAAAACTGGTATTTACATTTTGATACTGACCCGAATAATTGACTTTTCGTAAATGCAAAGTGACAGTGATTGGTTCAACTCGGCAGAGGCTTTCTTTGAGTTTTTTTTATCGTTAACATAAAAATTTGAATATTGAAAATGGACCTAAACCTGCATTTGGCATTTTTACTGATTAATTCAAGCTTTTAGTCTCGGCTTATACATCTTTTTGTCTGCAGACACAGGGTTAAAGTGTCTGTAGGTCACGCCCAAATTGAAAACTGGGTAGGTATTGTTCGGTAGTCATTAAAAAAATTGTTTGCCTCTTACTACACCATTTTTTAGTTCTTTACGTAGCATAAAAAATACCTTGCCTTTTATTTATAATATCTTGTCGATTTTTACTTATTTGAATAAAACTGCCGACCTATGTGTCAAAAAAAAAACAATCAGTTTAGTGAATATTTATATGCAACATACCAGCAATTTAATGCGGAATAGCCGGTACCGTCACGGAAATGAAATATGATAAAATATTTGCATTGGACTTAGCTTATTACAAAAGAATGTGTTACGAAGCATACTTCATTGCCGTGACTGTACGTAGACGCATACATTGAACTAATATTTACTTTGTTTGTTCTCGTACGTTTTGTTAGTTAACAAAACAGATTTCCCGTACAGAGTATTACTCACGCCGCAGCGGATTATCCGTAATCTCCATCAACAAACAGCCATTGTAAACATTTGTCACCCTGGCTCTTAGATTTGCTTTTTTGTTCCCGTTATAAACATAAAGCCTCTTGTTTTCCTTAAGAAAAAAGGTGTTGGTCGTGCTTTTGTGATTTTTTACTATCGCTAAAATACTTCTTGACCCCTACTCCCTGAAATAGAACCCCTATTAATCTGTAACATCTACTTGTACATTATGGTTTTGCAATAAATTATTGAGTGTTGAGTAGGACGGCCGATAAGGCAGAAAGGTTCTGGAATGGAGGCCACGTACCAGCAAACGCAGCGTAGGACGTCCACCTACAAGGTGGACAGACGACCTGGTAAAGGTTGCAGAAAGCCGCTGGATGCAGGCCGCTTCCAACCGGCCAATCTGAAAGTCACTGAGGGAGGCCTATGTTTAGCAGTGGACGTCCTATTGCTGAATTGATGATGAATGATGAATAGGAACCATACGCCATCTAGACGTCTCGTCTCGTCTCTTGTACCTGTAAAAGGAGCTCATATAATAAGTATAAGGTATAACTTAATACGTTAATACTTATAACTTAACGTACAACAAGTAAGCCTGCGAATGAACATGGACAAAACCAAGCTCATGTCGAATGCCCATGTTGCGCCCTACCCAGTATCCGTTGGGAGCTCTACTCTCGAAATTGTTGACAAATATGTCTACTTAGGACAAGTTATCCAGTTGGGTAAATCCAATTTTGGGAAGGAGGTAAACTACACCACGTCTTCTCGTCCAAAATACCTCAGTGCCTCAAGACGAAAGTCTACAACCAGTGTGTGTTACCAGTGATGTCATATGGAACTGAAACGTGGCCTCTCACTATGGGCCTCATAAGAAAGCTCAAGGTCGCACAGCGTGCTATGGAAAGGGCTATGCTTGGTGTTTCCTTGAGAGATCGAATCAGAAATGAAGAGATCCGTAAACGAACAAAAGTCGCTGACATAGCCCAACGGGTTAGCAAGCTGAAGTGGCAGTGGGCGGGGCACATAGCACGTAGAACTGATGGCCGATGGGGCAGAAAGGTTCTAGAATGGAGGCCGCGTACCGGCAAGCGCAGCGTAGGACGTCCACTCACAAGGTGGTCAGACGACCTGGTAAAGGTCGCAGGAAGACGCTGGATGCAGGCCGCTTCTAACCGGCCAATCTGAAAGTCACTGAGGGAGACCTATGTTTAGCAGTGGACGTCCTATTACTGAATTGATGATGAATGATGAATAGGAACCATACGCCATCTAGGCGTCTCGTCTCGTCTCTGTCGTACCTATAAAGGGAGCTCATATAATAAGTATAAGGTATAACTTAATAAATAATACTAAGAAACAAATCTTTAAGAAATAAGGAGGTCCTAATACTTAAGCATGTATCCAGCAAAACAAACAAAAAAAGTGTTGTAAATTTGTAACAGCACTACATACAAATTAATTAATAGTTATCATTATAATAATTTTCTTAATTATTATAATGTGTGTGCTTTGTGTTTGCAAATAAACAATTTATCTATCTATCTATCTATCTACAAGCGACAAAGTTGGTGTGGAATAATTAGCGTTGGAAATTTAAGAAGCTAGTGTGTGATTAAATTATTTTTAAGCTAAATGAAATATTGTAAGCTGTTTGTTTCCCGAATAAAGATAAAATAAAAAGGTAAAACAACAACTTTAGTAACTATCGATAAGTGTCAATCGGGATCTCGAACTAAATAATACTTGCACTTGCGTTATGATCAAAAGCAACCATTATTAACGTGTAAAAATAACGTTTAAACGGAAAAACTAGCGCGCAAATATTTTTAAGAGGGTAGTTTTAAAAAAACTTTTATTAATCTCCGCTAAGAGCTACTGTTTATACACTGTTTAGTCTAACGCCCTAAGTTGATAGCACGGGTTAACAATTAACCCTCACGCACCCAAATACACCTGTTCACATCGGCCCACTGCGCATGTTGTGTTTGTGGCCAAACTCTAACCGTTCGCCGGCTAGTGTCGCTCAAGAGCCGGTCGCGAGGGGTCGTTATCACCCCTAACTAACCTTCCACTTTCGCGCGATTTTATCGTAGTATCCACTTCGGAAATTACTTTCTTATCGGCTAAAGTTTTAAGGATATTAAAGTGTATTGTATATTTATCGATTCGAACGAGTGATAGACATTTGAAAAAGGTGCGCACACTTTTTTGAATTTCGAACGCGTGTTTATTTACGTACGAAGAGTTTATATAACTTTGTATTCTAATAATTGACAAGTGTTCGACTTGTCATCTTTTAGGGTGAAAGAAGAATTTTTTTCTGAAAATGTGGTGGATCCTGCGTCGTGCCCGCCTCACCGGCGCCTCTCTCTTCAGCCAGGCTTCAGGCACAACTAACAACAACAATGCAAAGACAGGTAAGTTTTAGGAATTAGCAAAACTAATTTTGATGTGTTACATATGAACTTGCAATTGCCAAAAACCATGCTATTTATTTTTAAAGGATTTTGTATTATTGACATTGCATCGTTGTTGATGATTATGCTCTGGATGAAAATTTTATTTATTGTTTTTTTGCAGCAATTAATAATGTTAAGGGTATATTAGTATCTTCAATTCAAGTCTTATTAATTGTCTCGCACCATCAAAAGATGACATATATAACAAGATAGATAAGATAAATTTTATTTCCATAAAAATAAGTAATATTATTTCTATTTCTATAAAAACTTAGCCTAGATACATAGCACTTAGTTGCAAATATCGGCTTAGTTCACAACTAAATCAAAATTGTTTGCTTGTATCTTAAGTATCTAAATTATCATATCATAATGTAGGTTGGTAATGTAAGCGTCAAAATAAAAAACATAACCCTTCCTTGGCAGTTGGGTAATTAAATAAGTAGATCAAGATCTAGATAAGTACCTACACAAAATTCTATAGCAGTTGTTACCTTATCCTATTTATGTAATAAGCTCTACGGCGCTTTAAGCGCTCTCATAATCAATTAAACAGACATGTAGATAGATGTTAGTTCGTCATGCGATTTTTCTTGCGGGGCATTGCTTATCTCCTATTAGAGAGCAGCAGTTGCGTTTTCAAATTATAGACACTTTCTATTGATTAGATTCGTAACAATTACCGTAGTTAATCAGACACGTCAAATAGGTTCATCAAGTATAGTATCTACAGATTACGAAATCAGCCTCTAAAAATACGGGAAAATAGTGTGTAGCATCACACTATTTTCACGTTTTTTTTTGGGTATTCTATATAACACCCATGGTAAATGGTAGTGTACATTTTTAGGCGTGTAATATGTTCCTATATTTTTAGAAGTATGACCAAGTCACTATACAGGATAGTGCCTACTATGAATAGTGATTACCATCAGCTTGATTTGTAAATCATTAAATTGAAATATTTGAAACGCTTCTAGCATAACATTTGTGTCATGGACGGAATGACACAATTTATTCTCAGTTCAATTCAAGAATATTTGCCGATGCAACGCCCGTCTTGGCAACTCATATTGGCAGTGTTCAGTCAACCAAAAGTGCAGAAGCTGTGTTTTTTAAGGCTACAAAATGTGAAATAAAGTAGACGGAATGTTCTAATAAAATGTAACATACAATTTTCAAGTTACAAGCTAAGTGTGAGTTGGACTCACGCAGCGAGAATCCTTAGCGCGATTCCGTCTCACACTTGAATAGTTTTTATTAATTGATAATTAAAATTATAACAACAACATTAACACTGTAACATTCTAACACGTTACAAAAATGCTGAACTTCTTATATATTTTTCAAGAAAAAAACAATAAAAGTACCTAATCCTTAACTAACCATGTATTCTGTTTAAATATTAAAAATATATATATATCGTTTGAGCTCCAATAGTATTCTGCGTGTTGTAGCTGGGTGAGTAGATTGCTCATATTCGCTGTGTGCGCGATGACAGCGCCCCTAGTGACCATAATTTTTGTAATTAATTTTAATTGACATGTCTTCTAACTGAAAACATTAAAAAACCGGGCCCTAGTAACCGGGCTCCAATCGTAAAAAAATTGAAAGAAAAGCCAAAAGAAAAAAGATTTAAAAAAAAATCTTTATAATTCAATATCTCCATAACGCTTAGGTTTCGGATACCATATTAAAGGATCAATTCGATCAGAAATGACCTGAATAATAACGTCCTTCAATATTCTGTACGACTTTCCCTGTAACCCTGTATATACATATAGCTACAAACAGTACATGTATAGCTACATTCTAAAACAGGCATGAGAATTTTAAACATCTTATATATTCCTATTATAAGACTATAAAAGAAATTCCAAGCATAGCTCTCTCCATAGCTCGCTTAATTACAAATCGGTGTAATAGTTGCACCATAAGTATCCACGTCTTAGCCCATACTTAATTCGTGTGATGTAAAGTAATTAAGAAATTATTACGCGTTGATTTAAAAAAAAAAAACGCAGAGCACCTAAAGTCCGAAAAGCAAACGAAATCTACTCTGTAATTTGAAGCTCCTCTTTCATTAAAATCAGTGAAGTAAGGGTCATTTTTATAGCCTCTATTTTAACGTTAAAGGAAGTTTCTCAGAAATATATTGGTTTCATTTCGTCTCACGCCAAATAGTTTTGAAGTAAATTGAATCAACAGCTGAGTAATCGATTCCAGCTAAAGGCATTGAAAAAATAAATCGCGTTATTGATTGTGGACAGACAACATTATTATTTGTATGATTTTCCCAGCGCCCGCAAACATAATGAATTGTAATAGCTGTATGTTTTATTTATTGTCTTTTTAAACTTGTTGTTGTCTGCGACTCCGGCCGCATGGTTTTAAATCAATTCACAAACCTTCCACGAAGTGCACCAGTGTCGATATGTTTTATTTAAAGTGGGATAGTTATTAAGAATCGGTTATAGCTTCTGAATAAACTATATTTTATGGAATTGTGAGTTTCAGGAATTCTATCAGTATTCCTGAAACCTCATACCTACTATACTCGTAGTTTGAAACACACGAGCCAAAACAAAAAAAATAACTTTGCTTGCTTTTATCACACTTTTATACAATATCACACTATATCACATACTAAGCATTACAGTTATACCAATAATAAATGTATTATTTACTTCTTCGAACAATCCCACCAATAGGGTTGACGACTAACTTTTTTTTCTTCATATATCGGGTTGATTATCAAAAAGGATTGGACACGTATTTTTTCTTTTTTCACATAATCAAAATATTACAGAGATATACAGGGTTATTTGTAAAATATCAACAGCCTCCTAGAGGCTGATTCTGGTGCTTAAATACAACAACTTTTTCTATGGGACAACATTGAAATCGCAAATAATCCTACAATTACTGCTTTGAGACAATATTGTGAGCTAGAGCCAAAAAAAGCAAGAAACTCGGTCACTTGTTGTAGCCACATAAAAACATATGTTTAAATAAACGACGACTGTCTGGTGTAGTGGTTTGCGCTCCGGACTACAAAGCCAGCGGTTGCGGGTTCGAATCCCGCAAGGGGCAAATGTTTGTGTGATGAGCACGAGCACTTGTACCTTAATCATGGATGTTTATAAATGTATTTAAGTATGTTTATCCGTTATCCAGTCGCCATAACACAAGCTATGCTTAGTTCGGGGCTAGATAGTTGGTGTGATTGTGACAACAATTAATTTATGAAACGAATGTACCTGTGCAGGCGAGGCAGTTTTAATTCCGCACACATTTTTATTTAAATAGGACGTTTAGTCAATGGTGCCATTTTAAAAAAATTAAGTGCGCGCATCATTTGACGTTGCTATGCTACGAAACATTTGCTACGAAGCTACATGCTACGATAAACATAGCGGATTTGACTACGTCGTAGCACCGTAGCAAATGTGCAACCTTAAGTCTAGTTTAGTGTAGGTACTAGGGATGACGACTGGGTTAAGATAATAAGATTCTATTTAGTAAGTCAGTTAAATGAAATAAAAAACATATATTTTTTGTCATACGACCAAAAAATGACAAAGATAAAGCGCTTCAAAGTTCGGGAGTGAACGTGACGTCACTTCTAAGTAAAAATTGTACCAAGACGTGACGTCATGCGACATTTCAAATCAGTATATCTTATTTCAATATTATATTATTTGATATTTTGATTATGTAAAAAAAAAACGTGTATCCAATACTTTAGTTACTATACGGCCGTATTGCAGTATGGGACCGGCCATAAAGAATACACTTCCCCAACGCCAACAGGGTGCG
Organism: Anania hortulata; assembly: GCA_963576865.1. NCBI lineage: Eukaryota > Metazoa > Arthropoda > Insecta > Lepidoptera > Crambidae > Anania > Anania hortulata. The sequence goes on along the minus strand of OY756399.1, from coordinate 1,858,801 downwards.
TGTCGTAAGAGGCGACTAATTACTGAAGCACGAGACGGGCAGCAGCGTCTGCGTGTGAAATCTTTTAAAAAACTGCGCTTGCCAACCCGCCTGCCAAGCGTGCACCTTGCACGCTTTGGTAATCCCCCCCCAATGAAAGTTATTGGGGGAGGCCTATATTCAGCAGTGGACGTCCTATGGCTGAAATGATGATGATGATGATGAAATTTATAATGACGTTACAAAGCGTTTGCTATAAAGCTCCGACTGCGAGGTATATGTATACTCAAGTGCATTTGCCTAAGACGTAGCTTCGTAGCAAATGTGCAACCACTGTTGCAGTGTAGGTACAATATAGTGTTACGACACGTTGGCTATGAAACTACAAGCTACGATATACATACTAGCGTATTTGTCTACGTCGTAGCTTCGTAGCAAATGTGTAACCACGTAAGTGTGAGTACAATTCTATAATGATATTATAAAGCGTTTGGTATGGAGCGGCACGCTACGATATACATACTAGCGCATTCAAATGCGCAGCTATTCGTAGCAAATGTGCAACCACATTGCAGTGGGTGCGATATAGTGCTACGAAGCATTTGTTATGAAACTACGAGTTACGATATACATACCAGCAGATTTTCCTACGTCGTAGCTTCGTAGCAAATGCGCAACCACATTGTAGTGGGTGCATTATAGTGCTACGAAGCTTTGTTATGAACCTACAAGCTATGATATACATACTCAAGCGCATTTGACTAGTTCGTAGCTTCGTAGCAAATGCGCAACCACATTGCAGTGAGTGCATTATAATTCTACGAAGCGTTTGTTCTGAAGCTACGAGTTACGATATACATACCAGCAGATTTGACTACGTCGTAGTTTCGTAGCAAATGTGCAACCACATTGCAGTGGGTGCAATCAATGCTACGAAGCATTTGTTATGCAGCTACGAGCTACGATATACATACTTACGCGCATTTGACTACGTCGTAGCATCGTAGCAAATGCGCAACCACATTGCAGTGGGTGCATTATAGTGCTGCATATACATACTCAATATGCTAGTTTCATGGGTCAAAAAAAGAATATTCTATTTAGTCCGTCAGTTGGATTATCAAAAAATAATGGACCCATATTTTGTCTTTTGTCAATCAAATAAAAAATGACTAAGATAAAGCGCATCAACGTTTGGGAGTGACGTCACACCTTGCTAAAAAGTATCGCATAGCGTGACGTTACGCGGAACTGTAACGGGATATATCTTCATTATTTTTTGTTTGATTGAGAAAAGAAAAAATACGTATCCAATATTTTCTGTCCAACTGACGGACTAATTAGATTTTTTTAGGAAACTAGCCCATTAACTTCGATAAAGCTTTGTGGCAAGTGCTTGACCACACTAAGTGGGTCATATGTTTGACTAATGAATCAAACGCTCAACCACACTTTTGAGTGTGGGTCGTGCCTTTGAATATGTTGTTGTAGCTTGGTATGACAACATTCTCGCGCCACGTCGGAATAGAATTTTGGTAACCAATTGAAATGTTATTTTGTATAAGTTGGTCTCTTTCACACTTATCATTCAAAGATAAATATAATGTTTTATTATTTGCTCTATGGGAAACCCTATTGGGAATATTTGAATAAAAGCCTATTTGCAATTAAAATAAAGTCTTGTTCCACAAACACGGATTTCCACATATAAATACAGAAAGAAAATAGTTTAACATACACAGAAGACTAATAGAAGTAACCGAGGAACATACTAGTTGATAGAAGTTAGAAAAGGTTAGGAAATTAATTATTTGCACAGAGATGTTATCTACGCGCGCGCGCGATGCTAATGAGCGGACGAAATTCGTGCGTGCATTCGCCGTCGGATACAGATTCGGACTGTGTTAGTACAGCGCTGTGCCTATGCGCAGGCGAGAACAAAAGCCCGTGTTTCGCGAGTGTAAGCAGTTTTGCTAAACAAGGCGCGCGGCCTGACTTTACTTGTGAATTAAAAATTGTTATTTAGTTTTATATAATGCAATAGATTTTGATTTTGACTTAATGAAAACAATTAAATAATGAATTAATGAAATCAATGAAAATCTGAATATACTAAATATGTGTGTGCCACCACAGCTCTTTAAAATACTTATCCATTTTTTTACTTAATCATATCTTTATCATAAACAAAATATAAATAATAATTTCAACAATCACACCAATTAGCAAACTCCAAATTAAACAAAGCTTATACCATGGCGACTATACAGGGTTATTTTTAAAACACAAACATCCCCCTAGGGTCTGATTTTGGTTCTCAAATACAACAACTTTTTTTATGAAAATATTGAAAAAAAAAAAATTTGCTATTTTTAAATTAAAGTATCCTTAACCAAACTAACAAATACTGTTCTCTGATAAAAAAAACATAGTTGAGAGTGAAACTGTAAATCATATGCTTCTACTGTATTAATTACAGAATTTTATGATAACAAAGTATTTACCAAAAATACATCTACTTTAGGTAACCTTGTGGGCTATTAAAGAATGACTAGGTATTTAAAATTTTTTACAACACAAACAGAACTTGCAATAGTATAAACTCCCAAACTATATAAAAAATGAAAATAGGTTCTCTAAATTTATGAAACTACTTAAAGAGTTTCTAATCGACAAACATTATTATACGATAAATGAATATTTAGAAGAAAAATTTATTTAATTTACTAAATAAATTTAATATATAAATAGATTATATAATAAACATCTACATAAAATTGCACGACAAAATATCTGCCTTTCTCTCTTCCACGTTGCTGTGCCTATCAAGGTGCATATGAATATTGGAGTTTTATACTTACTTATGTTATGTGTTTAGCATCTAAGTCATATGCAATGCAATAAATAAATAAATAAAAAATAAAATTAAAATTAAAAAAATGTTTTTAGCAGAGACTAGTTTTTTTCATTATTAATTACTAACTAACTTATTGATTAATTTCCCCATCCCCATCCCTGTCATCATCCCTTCATCTATCATCTCATGAAGTTCTTCATCTATTAAGTTTTCACCAAGTTCTTTGGCTGCTCTTTTCAGATTTTTAAATGATATTTTTCCTGAAAAGATAACTATTACTTGTAAGAATACAGTGCATAATATGTAATTTATTCATTGTCAAACTGGCTTATCTTATCTTTCTGAAAAAAAAAAATTACCGCTTCATACATATTATGATGTCAGCTGGTCGGCGGCTTAGTATGGGTGTGATTGTTTTTTGCGATTTTGATGTTTGACTCATATAATAAGTTGTTGTATTTGAGCACCAGAATCAGCCCCTAGAGGGTTGTTGATATTTAAAAAATAACCTTATAAAAAACATACTTATGCCCAAATGCTCGTGCCAATTACACTATTATTTGTCCCCAGCGGAATTCGAACGAGCAATGGCAAAAGGACATCATGTAGACAATAATTTCCTATTTTAGTTTTTCAGATAGTTACTATATTAGTTTTGTAACAAAAAGAATAATACATTTGTACAATAATGGATTACCATTATGATGAAATAGGCAAGGCTATCAATCAAAATGGAATAATAGCTGCGAGTGCGATACGGCGACATTTGTGAAGGACGACTTGTATTCGTATCGATGTCTGTTTCAATTGTCTAGTTTCAGCTAATATTGAACGCTGTTGCTAGGCAACGATACGCAGATAATCTTACAATACAATAATTACAATGATGTTATATTGTCTAGATTGAGTATACTGAGAGATCGTAGTACGAGTAAAACACAGGCCAACATTGGTCGAAAATTAGGTACACAGCGATGGTATTTCACTTTTTCAACCGACTTCAAAAAAGGAGGAGGTTCTCAATTCGACGGTATGTTTTTTTTTTTTTGTATGTATGTTACGCGATTACTCCGCCAATTATGAATCGATTTTAGTGATTATTTTTTTGTTTGGTAGATCATACTTTAGAGGTGGTCCCATATAAATTTTATCGAAATTGATTTAGAACTTTTTCAGAAAATCAACAAATATATACCCAGATAATATTTTGGTTGTGGTTCTTGTTACCTATCTTCGACAAATAGGAGCCGATTTTGATGATTTTTGTTTTATTGAATAGCTTATACTTCAAAGATAATATGATAAAAGTTGGAAAATAAAAATCACCCCTAAGGTTAGGAAAATAGGGGATGAAATCGGTGTTCAGCAGTTAGATTAGGATTTATCACTAAAAATTGATCAAATAAGTAAATTTTATTTAAAAAAATAAAACCGACTTCAAAACACTAAAATGCTAAAAAATAATCCTAACACTTAAGTACCTAATCAGTTACTTTTGGAGTCGGTGCAAACAAAAACATTGAATCTCTCAGCGGCTGGCACCGACTCCAAAAGTAACTGATTAGGTACTTAAGTGTTAGGATTATTTTTTAGCATTTTAGTGTTTTGAAGTCGTTTTTTTTTTTAATGTATTGATCTTGTCTTCCTTTATAGTTTCTTCACACTTTATTAGGACGAATCGCCATTTCCGACACCTCAATTTTGCCTAGCGGCATGTACGAGTATGTCTTCAGTGATTGAACACATGCTGGGAAGAGATTTAACGAACAGGGTCTGGAACAATTTTGATTACAGCGTTCGCTGCCTCGACTGTCCGTCTAGATAGTATATTGGTCGAAGGTTGATTATTGAAAACGGATCATGATTTAAATTCATTTGTTTATATGTTGCAGATATTTTTTTTTCATCAATCGCATGATAATTTTAATAAAAAGAAAAATAGCCGATTATTTAATCGATTAGCCTGATAACCTGCTTAGCTCTCACTTACTACATATCTTTGACTTTTACTGAGTTTATTTATTTATTTAAACTTAATTGCACAAAATAAAATCGTACAAAAGGTGGACTTAATGCCATGTGGCATTCTCTACCAGTCGACCATTAGGCTAAACAGAAATGTTTTGTGGGCGGTGCCGACGTTACAAAAAATATGACGTTACAAAAATGAACATTATTATGGGTGTCCCAAAAAATAGTGTCAAGCCGAAGTCCAGAGGTAGAGCATCACTAGGGCTATTAGTAATAAAACATGGTTGCATAGTCTCTAGCGAAGAAAGACATAGTAGGCAGCGTTAATCTAATGCTAATGCTCTCAAAGTCCGTGTAACAGCCACTCTGTCACAAGGCGGAAACGTGAACAAAAATCCAAAACGATAGCAATCTGAGTCCGGACGAATAGACAAGTCCAATGAATGTGCACTCAAGAGTCAAGCAAGAAATCAAGCAGACAACTAATAAAAAAAAATATAATTCACAAGAATTGTTTGAAAGATTACATTACCAATAACCGCATCATTATGTCCTTCTACGCCTTTTGTCTGTGTTTGACGGCAGGTAAAAAAAACGAAATTTGAACTTCAAAAAGGTTTTATGGCATAATTTTAATACTTTCGCTACTTGCGTAGTAATAGTTTTGTTTTTAATTGAATCTTTCTAAGAATTTACAAATACTGTGTTTTAAACATAGTTTACTTTGAACTTTAATTTAAGTATGATATCGTCAAACTAACTTAATGAAATTTACAGTGTTAAATAGCTGATAAAATAGTTAAGTTTTTTAAAAAGGTTTGAATGAAAAAGTTTATGTAACTTTATTTTTTAAATGGGCTTCAAAGTTTAGAAAAAATACAGGATCTATAACTTATTAAGTTTCAACAATTTATTTCAATGGGTTACGTTAGTGTTATGGATGGAAATACTTCTGAATCAGCTAGTCCTAGTATTCATCTAATAAAGAAAAAAAAATCAGGCATGTACCTTCACTATTCGCGCCACAGTGACCAAAAAAGTGCTTTAACACAAAAATTTAAAAAAATATATTAAAAGAGTCATAACTCGAAAACTATCAAAAATCGCGGAACATACATAGGGGTGATTCGGATAGCCCTAGTGATGCTCTACCTCTGGACTTCGGCTTGACACTATTTTTCGTTACACCCTGTATAATCACAGCATAAACTACACACAGTATCTATGTCAAATATTATAAACTAAATAATATAATACATAGACTACATAGATAAAATACATACATACATAAATATGATGACGTTAACTGGAAAGTAGAGAGCCAAGGGTTGGGTGGTTGGGAAAAATATATAAAAATACGGTAAGAATTAACAAAACCATTTTGAGCATAGCATTTGTTTCTTGTTATTATTCTTTAGGAAAAAAAATATTTAAATCATTGAAAAATTTACAAAAAAGATGCTAGTTATCATTCTTCTTTTTACCAGCTTGACAGATTTAAATCGTTTATACGTAGATTGATATGCAAACTTGATAGCTATAATCTGTGCATAGGATGTTTTAATCAAACAATTGTTATTTTATATTTTCATTATTATTTTCCCTATTTTTTGCTACCTAAACATGCAACGATTGTCATATTTTTTTATTTTATTACCACAATGCATTTATAAGAAAAAAATGTAAGCAAAGGAATGAATTTGTCCAGCCTTAATATTCGCGACACAATCTTCATCCCTGGACATAAAAGACGTTTCCCAAACCTTAATTAAACATTCTAATCTCCTTTCCTGGCGCGCGGGAATCCCGAAGTGGGATCGGTTCATATCCTACTTTACTGAATTTATTCCCTCCAATTTCCTCGATGATCACAAGGATCGAAGCGTGAGTAGGGATGTGTACTTAAAAAAGGAAAATCGTTTCTTTAATATTAAAATTACGATTTTTACCCATATAGCAACACGAAATCGATTTGATAGCCTTGAACTCTCTATTATATCGATTGCGTGAAGGTATATCATTAGCTGTTGATATAGTTCAGAATTAGGGAGAAAAGTTTCGTCGATGGAATGGTTTTTTCAATTTTATCAAAAGTTTTCGGAAATCAGTCTACGTCGTCAGTACCCGGTAAGCAAAACTATAACTAATTAACGACTCCAAAGCGAATGATTCAATGACAGTCACACTAAATAAATAAAAACTTAAGTATCAAAAACAATCATTTTTTTGTTGGTTCAAGTTTAGACTGTAGCTTTGTATATAGGCGACATATATTATATCAGAAATATCAATACATATACTTGTGTTATGATATTTATGTTTTTAGTATATAAAAAAAGAAAGAAACGTATTATTTTAATTATTAGGTAATAAAGTAAGAACTAAGAAAAAATATATATTAATTAGGAACGGGGGCCTGTGTGTGTGTGGGGGGGTGGGGGGGTGTTTTTGTGTAAGTGCGTGCGTGTGTGTGTGCTGTGTTGTTTTATTGCCTATAATGGTTTTTTTCAGTCGTGAGCACAAGTTCAGAATCATGATAACTCAAGGTGAGAAGCCATTTTGTAATTGTACCCTTCACCAAGTGTAGAGGGCTGGATTTAATGCCACACATTAGAACCACTTTGTTGTAAATAAAAGGATATAGAAAATTGATATGCCTTTTTGCTATTAAAGCTGCGGTTTTGGGAACAGGTACCTTAAAAACTCTTTTTTCTTTAGAAGACTTTTATAGTATTTACTATTTATTGCCAATTTGTGGTTTGCGTGCACAGCCCTAAGTATAAATAGCTTCCGTACACTTAGCACTTTGGCCTTTCTGTATAGAAGATCCGTGGAGAAGCGGAGGGGTTTGGCAAGCATTGTGTAAAGCACAGCGCGCTGGGCCCTTTCAATAAACATCATGCTAGTCTTGCTTGTTTCACAAGTAAATATTGATCTTTTCGAAAACAATTTTGACAGTCCTCTTGCCTACGTTTTCAGAAGTCATTATTTTTTTATGAGGCTGGCAGTTAAAAACGTCAAAAAAAAAACGTTAACACAAAGTGGAAAATAATTCTCGTCTCCTTATTTTCGCCCTGTTTGGATGATGCGTCGATATTTTTTTCTGGTAGCATCAACATCTCTAGGCGTAGGAAATTTCAATAAAATACCTTGCAAATATTCGGCCTTATTAATATAGAGTCGAATCCAGCGCCTTTGATAAGCCTCAAATATTCGCGAAAAGCACTTTAATAGCGTTTAATATCTTGGAATTTAATAGATCCTGTTTTGGGATAAACAGAATTAAATATCTGTACTTGATAATGTGTTTCATGACATTGAGAACATGGTTCATATAGTCCTCTTGTGTTTCTAATGAATATGCGTTTATCATTTGCACTACAAATTTGTCAATATTTTTTATTTTATTTTACACGTAATGTGTATTTGAGTTTAGGAACGTAAATAAAGACATTCGCTTAATAACGGATTCCCATTTTATAGCTAGTTTAAATTTAAAATTGCAAAAAATTTGAATCACCAATTCGTATTGAAATAAATACAAACCTGTGACTTGGAGCTATTAATTCAGTTTAACGATGAAATTGCGCTATTACCTTATTATATACTGAATTAGTAGGCGATTATGAAATACTGGGATCATTCGATTATGAAGATGAATCATCTCGTTTATAACTATTAGGAATTACAAATTTTATCAAATTCTTTGTTCATTAATAACAGTTAAGTAGGTACGCGACATGGCCCAAAGTTGGACACCGTGGCACTGCGCCTCATACTCCTTCAGACGAAACATGGGAGATCTAGGTGTAGTAATACAACTACTATCGTATTAGCTTATGAATGTTACTCCTTTATTTATATAATCGATTAATTATAGTTCAAGCGCAGCGAAGGACGTCCGGGCGGACGTTCCTGCAACCTTTACCAGGTCGTCTATCCAACTTGTGGGTACAAGGTGGACAGACAACCTGGTAAAGGTTGCAGGAAGCCCCTGGATGCAGGCCGCTTCCAAATGGCCAATCTAGCCTATGATCAACAGTGAACGTCCTATGGCTGAAATGATGATGATCATGATAGTCCTACATCAGTCGTGAATATAACTCCTGCCTTAAGTTTTACCGCCTGGCAGTGGCTTGATGAAAAATGCGGGAGATCGTGCTCTTTGGGGGAGGCTCACATCCAGCAGTGGACTGCAATAAACTGACATGATGATGATGATGAAAACAAGAAGAACATTAAGCTAAAAATGCTCTTGCTCTTGCCCTGGTTCTACCTACGCTCGTTTGGTACGTTCAGCCAAGAAAGTGGTCTACCAGTTTTGACAAAAAAAATTTTGTCAGTAAAATTGCGATAAGGTTGAACTCATGGACTTATTACCTTTTTAACAACGAAAGAGATGTACAATAGGCTAGTTGACTCATATCAAAATTAATTAAACAAAGAATTATTTCAAATAGTATTCGACTTTAGGAACCTAAATATACTCGTATCGTATATATGTATCGTATATATATTTTTTTCACTTATAAGTAGAAGTACTTATAAGTGTTGAAATCGATGAAAATGAAAAATGGCTCTAAAAATCTTTTTTTTAATAATCTATAATTTGAAACTATGAAAACACTATCCGCCATGATCGCGACGTGAGTGACGTCAGTCATATGGTAAACGATCAAATGTCATTCGAGTCTGATGTATTTTTGCATTCTCGAACGATACAGTAATGATAATTACTATATTTTTTGGGTAAACTATTAGAAATCATGTTTGATTAATTCAGAGAGGTTGTATTCGTAAAGACGTCAAGTTGTTTGTTTGTTTACTAGAGAGACTACGTCATGGCACGGATAATCTATAGACTAAAATGGCTGACAGCGTTTGCGACTGTTTATAAAAATATTATCTTAAAATTAAAGTTTTATTATTATTATTTATTCAATCATTGTCAAGTGTGCTTACAGTATAATCCAAAGCGCACACAAGTTAAACAATTTAATACATACATAATACAATGTCACTTCATAATAAAATATAAAACAAAATGTCAATAACGTCAATAGTTCATAATGTCAAATAGAATAAAAATAATCAATGTCAATAAAGGTCAAATATTTAAAAAAAACTGAATTAGAACAAAAAATACAAAACATAGTCAATTGATATTATTATACAGTCCAATTATTACAGATCACTTTACGGTACGGTACAAAATTGTACGGAATTTATTAATTTTGTAGTTTTCTTAGTCTTAAAAAAATAAAAAAAAATATTTTTCGGTCTAATGGAACACCTATTAACAATTTAAGAACTACTAAAAAAAAAGTTTCAACTAGCCTATTAGAACGTATTATTATATATTTGTTTTTGACGTAATATGATAAAGAGAGAATTATTAGCTGTCAGAATATTTTTTCATGGGAAAATCAACCCTGTTGTTCTATGTCGCGCGAATGATTTTCAACCTTAGGGTGATAGACCACTTTCTTGGCCGACTGTACCTTAAGTAAGTACTACTATAGCTTCGTATAGCAAGTTGTATAGCAAGGAGTACCTACATTTGAAAGGCTAAGTTATTTGCCTCACAGGGCAAGGACCTCTCATTGAAATCATGGCATTGTTTGTAGTTGCCAATATTTCATAGCCGTTGAATCAATCAATCGGTGTTTATTTACTAATGTAATCAACGTGAATACTTGTATTATTAACTTTACATTTAGATATTATGCATGTGACTTATAGTAATAAGTGTTTATTAAGATTAAATTACTTATTTAAAGCTCAACGTGATTCTCGCAATACAGGCCTAGCCTAAATCTCGACAATAAAGGAAGTCACAATAATTTGTATTTGCCAAATAAATATTTATGTTAAAAGCTTTTATTTAGCTTGCAATGTATATATGTAACTATGTTTGTTCGGGTGGAATCATGCAACTCAATTTTGAAGCAGATATCTTAAACAGATTGAGCTGAAATTTTGTAGTTAATTTGGATGACAATGCATGGTTAACTTTGTGACGTCATTCTAAATCCAACATGGCGGAACACCCAACATGGCGGACTAGTTATTTTTGATGCACTCCCACAATATGGGTATCACATGAAAGGACTAGCTGAGAATACGAATGCGAGTTAAACTCTTTCATTCTTTTATATTATTATTATTATTGATACACACAACAAATTACAGTCACATTAATATAACAAATTGCATACAAAGAATTGTGCCGTGTGGGGACGGCCGTAAAGAATACACTTTCCCACCGCCAACAGGAGGCGTGTCGTTAGAGTCGACTAATTCCTGTAGCACGAGACGGGCAGCAGCGTCTTCGTGCAAAATCTTATAAAAAACTGCGCTCGCCAACCCGCCTGCCAAGCGTGGCGAGTATTGGCAATTCTCACCGATGATTGGGGGAGGCCTTTGTTCAGCAGTGGACCTCCTATGGCTGAAATGATGATGATGATGATGATACAAAGAATAAGTACAAGACAGTAATCCTAAAACGTGTGTACACATTCACAACCAAATAACATTAAAGAAAGACGGATAGTTAAAAAAGTGCAGTAGAGACATTACTAAATAATAATATTACAATTACAATACAATAAAATAACAATGCAAACATTAAAAATAAAAACACACTTAATTTTTTATAGGCAAAGAATAATTTAAAATAATATTAATTTAACAATAAAATTTAATTAATTTTAGGTGAAATTTCAAAATTAAATTAAATTATTATTTACAAGTTAAAGATTCAACGCATTTAAATAAAAGCTTGAATTAAAACACGTTTTTTTACTAATAAGTTATTTATTTTACTTACTCGTCCGGATTGATACTCCGCTCTGTCCGAGTGACACCGTGTGGCGTGTACCTATAATTTTGTGTTTATATGTTGTATAATTTAGTGTTAATATGTTGTAACTATAATCTCGTGTTAATATGTTGTCCCGTCTGGCACCGTGCTTGTGGGCGGCGGTGCATCGGCCTATCGGGGGTTCCGGGTTTTCTCCAACCGATTTTGTGCTCCTCATGGGCCCGGAGTCCGTTGGAGGGATTTGGGATTCTCTGGTGGTCCGATGTGCCGCTGCGTCACTCGCTGCACGTTTCGGAGGTTTCCGCCGAAAATCAGCGTCGTGATAAGTCCGTGGCTGTCACGACAAATGCTGAGCGGGCACCTTTTCGACACATCTAATTTATATTGTTTTGTGTATTTTTTTTCTCTCTTGTGTGTCGAATAAACGTTTCTTTCTTTCTTTCTTTCTATTCTATTTTTATGTGATTATCATAAAAGGTACCGGTATAAATTATTTTACCTTATTATAATCACGTCATACCAATTCTTCTGTTCGATTATCATCAAGTTTTATAGGCAATAGTAAAACAAATTAACATAGATAAATCACAGTTTAGGTAGGTTGTTGAACAAAATATTTTTGGCGCAGAGTGCGTTTGGTAAATTTGAGTATAGAACTCGAGATCGACATAGGAGAAGCTGTGTTCCGTAGCGTATTCTAAGTCTATGGTTCCATCCGCTGCAAAACTAGTTTACGTTGCAAAAGTATATTTTGGAAACTGTGCTCCCCAGATTTTCAACAAAATCCCTACGGTAATACGAGACTTCAATGATCTAAATATTTTAAAAATTAAATTGTATGAATTTTTAATCGACAAATGTTATTACTTTATTACTGAATTTTTGACCGATAGAATTATGTAAGAAAATGACTATGAACTGTATGTGTATTGTGTATGCTAATGTATATGGCAAGTTGTATGTATTGTAATATTTGTAAATGTTGTTTTTATGATTTTGCATTAGTTTTTAATTTAATTCTTAAGTAATTGTACGCCTCATGAGGCCGAACACGGCAGTTCTCATCTAGAATTAGCTTTTGTAAAGCCTCTTCTTCCTGGTGGTTTACAATAAAGTTTTATATGATTATGATTAAGTGAAGATGCAGTCTATAATTAAGTTGGTGCACACTTATTCAGTAGATACGCTTTGCTCTTCTATAAATAAATATTGGACAACATCACATACATTGCTCTGATCCTATGATAAGTAGCTTAAGTAAGTACTTGTGTTACAGAATAGTTTTATAACATAGCAAAGCTATTTTGCTGTAGGAAGCATGATGATTGTATACCACAGCAGGCGAGTGCGGGTTGGATTTTTGGTGTAGTTTATTAATTTTAACTTTTATAGTCACTAATATTAGTATTTGAATTATAATTATCTTTCATCTATAGGATGTTCACTGTTGAATGTAGATAGGCCTTTCCCAATGACTAGATTGGCCGGTTTAGAGCTGCCTGCACCCAGCGGATTCCTGCAACCTTTACATGGTTTCACCAAGGTGGATGTACTACGCTGCGCTTGCCGGTACGTGGCTTCGATTCTAGAACCTTTTTGCCCTATCGGCCGTCAGTTCTACGTGCTATGTGCCCCGTCCACTTCCACTTTAGCTTGCTAATCCATCGGGCCATGTTAGCTAGTTTTGTTTGTTTACTGATTTCCGCGTTTCTTATTCGATTTCACAAAGAAACTATCGTTTTGTACAAACAATTGACAGTGATTTGAGTTAGGCAGCTGTATAGAATTTATTTATATCCTTAACGCTTGCTTATCCATACACCTAGGTAGATCTGCAGTGAATAGTGATAGGGGTTCTGACTGTGCGACGCATTTATAGGTTATTTTTTCCCTCTGTAAGGAATTCCGGTTTTCCAGATACTGTCACTTCATGATCTACAATGCAGTCACTTCCAGATTTGAGCTCTTTTCAGACACACACACACACTCACTCACTCACACACACACACACACACACACACACACGCGCGCGCGCGCACAATATGATTCCTTAAATATTTCTTATTCCACCCACTGTTTCATTGGCAACGTTGTCCAGTTCCTGAGCATAACCTACAATTAAAAATAATCATGTTATGTTTTTTATGCCAAGTCCATAAGCGGTGGGGAGTGAGCTTGCTGTTCCTACCTATCTGTATTGTGGTATCGATTCGGAATGAGTAGTTAAGCGTGAAGACGCGTGAAGTATTTGCCATCCAGATGAGTTAGTTCGTGAATTACACCTAATGGGTTTACTTCGCATCCAATTTGTTTGTTTGTTTATTCTGATGTTTCTACTATTAGTTTCGAGAACTTAATACCTACTTGTTTATTTAGACTTAGTGTCTCTCTTACCTCTAACAGATGATTATGCTCATCATCATCATTTCAGCCATAGGACGTCCACTGCTGAACAAAAGCCAATGACTTATCATCGGGGGGATTTGCCAATACTCGCCACGCTTGGCAGGCGGGATGGCGAGCGCAGTTTTTTATAAGATTTCGCACGAAGACGCTGCTGCCCGTCTCGTGCTACAGGAACTAGTCGCCTCTTACGACACACCTTCTGTTGGCGGTGGGGAAGTGTATTCTTTATATTATTTATTAATAATATTTCGCGTTGCACGAAAAGGGTCCAAGGTTCGATCCCCGGCTCAGGCCCATTTAGAAAAATATCTTTTCTAAATGGGTTCTAGTCTGGGTGTGCTGGGAGACGCCCCTGGCAGAATTTACAGGGTGTAACGAAAAGGTGAAATAAAACTTTAAGGGGTTATTCCACGGCTAAATTACATCAACTTTTTCTATGGGACCAACATCGAAATCGCAAAACCGCGGTTGTGATTGGATGGGTGACAATTCCGACCATATTTAGTGTCATTTATTACAAGCATCTCCGTGCTTTGGAAGGCATGTTAAAAGTTGGTCCCGGCTAATATCGTTTGATACTAGTCATAAAGCCTAGTCTGAAGTCTTAAGGTGGCATAACTACAGTAACAGTATGGTTTAGTCACTGGCCTTACAACACACCTCCACCAATCCGCACTGTGGTGAAGTGAGGTCTGTGCTCTTGAAGGGAAGTAAATAAGCTAGTTACTTTTAAAAAAATCAACTAACAAATAGGTAACGTAATTTACAAGAAAACTAGTAAAAGTAGGTAGGATTCGAAAAATCACAATGCAATGTTTATTATCAAGAGATTAAATTACGATGTCAGAACAATAGGGAAAGTGGTTGATAATCCAGACGATAAAGCGAGCGGTCGTGGCTTCGAATCCCGCAAGGAGCTAGTGTTTGTGTGATACCTAAGCGCAAACATTTGTACCTGGGTCATCTTGATTGTCATTATGCATGTATGTCGAATAATGGTTACGAAGTATGATATCCATTATCTTGTCGCCATAATACATAAGCTTAGTTTAGTGTTAAGTAAATTGGTGTGAATGTTGGAACAATTTATTTATTTAATAATATATTTTCGATGCATCGTAAAATTCTTTTTTTAAAATACAAACACATACAAACTAGCGCAAGTTTCGTCGTGTTTCTAGGAACGCGTAATTCGTTGTTTCTTGGAAGAACGCGATAAAAGCTAAATATAATCAAGTAAAAAACGTTAATTACACCCACAAAGACTTTGTCCAAGCTGTCAATTCGTTAATTAGGCGCCTCTGCTAATTGCTTAATTAAAATCAGTGCCTATCGTATTTTATAATGCCAATAGTTTAAGGCTTTGATGTACACTCGTACAATTTTGTTTGAAATAAAAAAGGCGTTTTAGACAGATTTTAATTTCTAAGTTGTGAAACAGGCATTAACTTAAAGTGTTTTAATAAACTTATTAAGGAAGTAAATATTGATTTTTATATAATTACGATTTAACTTTCTATAACTTGTAAATATCTACACATAATCTAATATATAAAAATGAATCTCTATTTCCCTTGATCATCGCATCACGCGTGAACGGATGGAACAATTTTGCCAATTGTTTATTTGTTGTGTTAAATATTATCAGGACAAGGTTCTTTTGAAAGAAAATATTAAGAAAGTTGCACGGATTTAAAAAAAATGAAAAACTACGCGAACGAAGTCTCGGGCAACAGCTAGTAACATAAAAAATAACTAATGGTACACACAGGTAGACATTAGATACATATAAACAAGTTTCATCTTGGATTGGAACGTTAAGGTCAAAGATACAATTAGTATCTTATTACTGTAATAAAAATATATTGTATACCCATTTACCTTGATAACGATGTCATACTGTCAAACTTTTATTAACAGGAATGTTATCTAAATAGTCGCCCAAGGGGATAATTAGTAACTGACAGCGGGTTGTTCTGACATGCTCTCGGAAAGGATACGCTGAAGGCCTAATTGGCCCGTCGGCGCAAGGTTTCCTTCGGGACCTCTGCCCTCACACGTGATACGCTCCGGCTTTTCTGAGGCTGATGTTAGGCCAAACAGTTTAATCTATTGAATCAGTAGTGTTTATTCTGTTGAATGAATATCTTGTTTTTTTGTTGTTTTATTTTGCGCCGTTTCTTTTCATCCCCAGCCGATATGTAGTCCTGAAGCGGTAGGGAAAAGCTATATTTTTGAACTCATGAAAACACGCAGCTCATGTATAATTTACGATTGGTCGATTAAATTGCATCGTATGTTAACTGCTTAAGGTCTTTGTTGCCTCGGCGTCGGCGTCGTCTGTGATCTCTGATAAATAAACGCGCACCTCGCATGTTTTCTTCAAAATCGTAAAGTATGTTTTATTCGAAAATACAATAGTTAAAATTATTTCAATAAAGTTGTTTCTTATATTATTATTTTACAAATTTGGCCCAAACAATGTAGCCTTGTATGCCTCAAACTCTTTGAAATCTTAACTTTCGAGATGTATATTGGCATAATTTTAATAAAGTTGTTTTTTAATTATTATTTTTAACATTCGGTACTACCAAACAATGTAGCCTTGTATGCCTCAAACTCAGTAAAAATCTTAACATTCGAGATGTACTTTACTGGCTTATATTACGGTACGATACACAAATTATGTCTAGACTAAATAATAACAACTTAGTATCAGTAATACCTGGTTTGGTTATTATTCTGCAAAGATAATTTTGAATTTATGTTAGGCAGGAATGGGAAATTGTTTACCAAATTGTTAGCTGGCTGGACTGTTTGTTATTGTATGTTAGAATTGTTAGAGTAGCAATATCATGGCAAGCCATGGTTACTCAGAATATTCAAATATATTATGACTATGTCTGCCGAGCCGAACGCTGACGATTCAATTTAACAAACATGTAATTCAAAATAGTTAAAATGTTAACTAGTTTTAAGCGATCTTCACTTGTTTTAATGTAGATAATTGTTTATGAAACGTTGTTGTGTGATAGATGCAGGAGATTGTAACAACAGTTTTTCATTACATTTTATAAATTATTGTAAGAAATCCGTCCGGTTATCAGGTACTCCAAAAATCGAATTGGAAACATGCAATAGCAATAGTCACAAGAACAAAACTTGCGGAGTGCGTGATTATTAGTTGCGCAATTTTGAGAATTCAAATAAAAAAATATTTTTACAAATATTGTAGGCAACTTATTTACAAACCGTTGTTTCTTCCTTGACAATTAGTAGTTTAAGCTATTTACAAGTTCGCTCCTTACGGGTCTTGAGAGTTCCAGGAATCTTAGGGATTATGTGAACGCGGCAAGAACTTTGATATGAAATTAATCTTACAAGTAGCCATGTTGTTTTCGTCTGTGAAATTGCATGTTTTACGATCTCCGTAGCCGAGAGTATGCCGGACTTGGTGTCGCTATCTCTGAGGTCCTGGGTTCGATTTCCGGCCGGTCAATGTAGCAAAATCACTTTTCTATATTGTCTCGGGTCTGAGTGTTGTGGTACCGTCGTTGTTTCTGTAACACAAGTGCTTTGGTTACTTACCAAAAGGATCAGAGGCCCAATTCCCGTAATTTGACAATAACCGCAATCCGGTATCGATCCACTCCCAGTAACATTACGTATGTGATAAATGTATGTGATATTATCCAATAAGTATTTATTTCATTTATTCATTAACAATATTGCTATACTATACTTTACTATTAGTCTTCTCCTACCGAGAATAGAATATACGGCCATGACATTAAATTATTTATTGTGACACTTTTTTCAGACCTTTAACGGCAAACTTATTGTGTTAAGTTGACTTGGGTGTACCAGGTACGCCCTTGCCAAAACTAATTGTTTGATACCTCATCATAACTATAAACTATGAATTCTTACAATCACACCAAATAATTAAACTAACCAATGCCCCAAACCAGGCAAAGCTTGTAGGTACTATAGCGACTAGATAACGGATGAACATACTTAAATTAAGTTAGAAAAATCCATTATTTAAGCTACAATGCTCGTGCTCATCACAGAAACATTCAGACAAATAAAAAACATAAGTACACATACATACTAATGTACACAATAATAAATACATATTAAATTGTACATCTTTCTGTAAAAATCATGTGTAATTCACTTGTATGGTGTGCAATAAAGAGTATATCTATCTATATTGTATCATATTAGGGAAGTCGATGATTATTGATCAAAAGTATAAAAAGAAATGAAAGAAAGATACAAAAAAGGAGTTGAGTAATAGTTAAATGGTCAGTTCTAAGAGGTGCCAGGATAATGTGTTGTCTAAGGCATAATTTCTATTAATTATTATTTGACTGTCGGACTAAAACATTATTATTATTAAGGGCTTACAATGGCCGTTCCGGAAATAACGATACATCTATACACATTGTACTTGTGGATATAGTATGCCCCATAAAAACTGGTTAGAAGCATCCCCTTCTTAGAAGGTCTCTCCAATGGGTTGTAGGAGTTTCCAACTCCGTGGAGAGACAAACTTCTGTGCACATAAAACTTGTAACACGAGTAGCTATGTGAGGAGGCAATAAGCAAGTCTGGCTAGTTGGCATTAGCAATTATAACTTTTAATTAATGTCATATCTATTCAGGCTATTATTTTTGTCTCGTTTTGTATACCTATGTTTTTTAAGTATCAGTTCCTAACGCTGCTATATGATGTATGTTGGTAGGTAATTGATCATTTTTTTTACTTAAATAATTTAATAAAATAATAAATGAGACATACATTGAACATACATTGCTCTGATCCTATGGTAAGTAGCCAAAGCACTTGTGTTACAGCAATCAGAAACAACGACGGTACCACAACACCCAAACCCGTGACAACATAGAAAAATGATTGATCTACATTGACCGACTGGGAGTTGAACCCGGGCACCTCAGAGATAGCGATACCCAGTCGCCTCTCGGCTACGGAAGTCGAGTTTATGGTTGGTGCTTTACTATTTAAACTTCTTCCATATTGTGTTGATGTGAAATGAGACATCTTATGCATGTTTTTAATTAACTTGATTTAAAAAGTCTAATTGTTTGGCGATTATATTATAACACGAATGGTTGTTAGATGTCATTCAGTAATCATCATCACAATCTGGTCACGTCAGTCCACTGATTGGCCTTTCTTTTTAATGCACTTTTCCGTAATAACAATAAAATAAAAAAAACAAACCTTTTTTCTGACAAATTAAAATATTTTTTCTCACTAACAACAAATCTTGCTGTGCCTGTCTGTATGTCTGTTTTGATAAAGGCTTCCTTCAAATGTGACCATTTCTCTCTTTTGGCAGCTAATCTTGTCAATTAAATCACCTGCTTACAGCCTTTATCTCATCGATCCACATGTCTTATTTCCATTCTTCAGTTCTTGTGAACCAGTTCATTTTCATTTTGTTCTATTTTTATTGACTTCTGAGAATGTATTTTGTTCATTTCCTTGTACATTTTCCGATGACCACCGTAGTCTTTAGATTTAGTATGTTTCTTTATGGTTGCAGTTCTTAGTCTGTCTGTCAAAACCAAGAATAGAGTCTTGGACTGCTCTGCTTTACCATAAGCAAATATACTTTTAAATTTTAAATTTTATTTTTCAATGTAGGAAAATAACTTTTCTATATTGTCTATCTGGGTGTTGTCGTACCGTCGTTGTTTCTGATTTCTGTAACACAAGTGCTTAAGCTACTTATCATAGGATCAGAGCAATGTATGTGATGTTGTCCAATATTTATTTATTTATTTTTAGAATAACTAGAAATCTTTCTTGAAACTTTCTTAGCAAAATAAAAAATTTATACGTGTCTAGTCATCGAACTTACTCATTTTTAATTGAAGATACTAAAATAAGCTCTCGGACAAAGTATGTACTTACTGTAAGTTCGATTTTAAGTTATTTACAATAGGTTTCCAATTTTATATTGAATAATAAGTAGCTTAAGAAATACATAAAAGCCCTTAGTGAAAACGAAAATACATTATTATTTAATAAATATATTATGCATAATGTTATTTGGGTATACAGAGAACACAAAGGACTTGTTACTTTAAAAACTCTTAAAATTCTCACTGAAATCTTTTCTAGATTGTTTTTTTAGGAATCCGTGGTTATAGATACGAGTATCAAGAAAATTGAGAAACATTTTATATGCACTATCTGCTATATAAGGTCTCACCGAAATAGTGCTTAATATTTCTAGAGGTTAACTAGCGCACAATACGGATCTTGTTTATGAAAGTATAAAACATAGCCCTAACAACGTATTTTTCTTAATAACGTTACTCAACTATTATAGTTTTTTTTTACGCAGAACGTCATCATAAACTCTTTTGGTTACAACATGACCACAAATGTCTCCAGGCGTTGATTTTCATTGATAGATGAATGGCATTATATTTAATATCCATTACAACAATATATAAGTATTAGTTAACAAATAATATGTCATTTATTATACTATGTTTTTTTAACGAAGATCTTTATCATGTACTCTTTGACCTCTATAAATATTGAGCACTATTTCGGTTAGACCTTATATACCTATTTACATTGATTATTTCGAATTAAATGAGCCATATTTTGGGACATATGTAGTATATGGTCCCAGTGAAGGGTCTATTTACGGAATAAATAAGTATTATTGAGTACAGAAGCTGTACCCACGAGGGGATTAAGTTTACCCAATGTGTTTAATATAATATGAATGAATGAATGAATGAATGAATAAGGTTTATTTGGCACAATTAAAAAAGAATACAATTCACAGTTTTTCATTTTCATAACAGTCATAGTACCAAATAGGCCTCCGCTCAGCATATGCCGAGGCACAGAGTGCCGCGACGCTGATTTTCAGATATGAGTGTGCATCTAAGAATTCCGCTTGCTAATCCGTGGGCGGGGCACATAGCACGTAGAACTGACGACCGATGGGGCAGAAAGGTTCTAGAATGGCAGCCATGTACCGGCAAGCGCAGCGTAGGACGTCCACCCGCAAGGTGGAGAGACGACCTGGTAAAGGTTGCAGGAAGCTGCTGGATGCGGGCCGCTTCCAACCGGCCAATCTGAAGTCACTGGGGAGGCCTAGGTTCAGCAGTAGACATCCTATTGATGAAATGATTTTATTTTATTTTTATTTATTCATGGTACAGCAACAGAATACAAACCACAACTTACACCTAGAAACATTATAACAAAATACATATTTTAAATTTGCACTCCGATTATAGCCGAACACGACATTGGTATAATCTACATCAACGCTATAAAAAATATTTTCAACCTTTAATAAAGAAAAATTGATATCCAAAACGAAAACCACCAAACAAAAAAGAGTAAAAATTACAAATTATTTCTGACTATGTTCAAGTAGGAACGATAAGGAATGATGATGATATTTATAGTTAAAGCATAATTGCGTAGATATCATACCAAAGTTCACATTTATAAGATTACTATAACTTTTGCTTTCCTATTCTGTTTTAAAAATACCAACTTATTTGTGAATTCTTTCATGCCAACATCGATTCTTGGAAGCCATTTTGCCCCTACGAGAATATTTCTGTCGATATCAATATTTTTGTGACCGATCTACAGACTGCAGAGTAATCTAACTCCTGTTTGAAGTTTGTTTATTAGTTTTCTGCAGTCTGCTTTGATACTTCATTCCTTCATAACTTGTAAAATATTGTTTGTGTGGTAAAACTCAGAATTACGTTATCGGAATTTAATCTTAGAAGCAAACGAAATTCTAATGAAAAGTTATAAATATCTTGATAGTAAAAGTTATAAATAAATAAATAAATAAATATTGGACAACATCACATACATTGCTCTGATCCTAAGGAAAGTAGCTAAAGCACTTGTGTTTTAGAAATCAGAAACAACGACGGTACCACAACACCCAGACCCGAAACAATATAGAAAAGTATTTTTTCTACATTGACCGACCGAGAATCGAACCCGGGACCTCAGAGATAGCGACACTAAGTCTGGTATACTCGCCTCTCGGCTACGGAGGTCGTCTAAAAGTTGGTAGTAAGTTAGTTCGTTTATCATGTTTCAGTCGATTATAAAAGGCATTGTATCTATACAGGGTGTTACATTCATCTTAGGACATACTTTCACAGGGTGTTCAGTTCAATAAACAGGTTTTACTATTATTATTTTATATTACACTTTTTAAAAATATTTTTTAAATTAACTGAACTTGGCAATTTTGAACAATATTTTTACCAGCACACGCAACATTTTGTTTGCTAATAAAACGCAAGGCAAGGAAGTAGACAAGTACTAATCAAATCAAATCAAATCAAATCAATTATTTATTTGCCAGAATACACTTTACTCAGCAAGTTATTCAGCCAGTTTTTACAAATTATTATATAGTCCGATTGAATAATTAATCAAAAATGTTAAAAATTTAAATAACAATGTCATAAAATTATAATTAAAGTCAATTATAGTAATAATTATATGTAAATAACCGATTTATACAAAACTCTTTATTATTAAATTTAAAATATTTCTCTAAACTATAAAAACTCTCACTAAGCAGCCAGCAACAAACTTTTTCTTAAAAACAATTCCATCAAGGCATGATTTATTAGAGAATATTTAAAGAGGAGACCAGGCAAAATTGTATCCATGTTGACTTTAGTGTTCCGACCGAAGCACTGAGTCGGTTCACTAAAGATATTTGCTTCTCGCGAGGAACTAGACAATTTATGACACGAATATATTGTTTCAAGTAGGTTTTCTTTTACAAAACTGTTACAAGTACGATATATTATTATACGTACAATATGTAACTCTAAATAAACAAAACCTCTAAGAGGTGGCTCAAATATAACTACTCTATCTATGGAGTTGTGACAAAAAAAACGATGTCCCATATTAAAGTCTTGGCCACTTTCTTCTTTCTATTTTATTATATTATTTTATATATTTCGATGTTCGTCCCATAGAAAAGCACTAGAATAAACCCTTAAGAGGTTTTCGTATTTGGAATTATGCGTATATACGCATTTCCCAGGATTATTTTCTCTTGGCGTCTCGCCTAGACTCTAAGTACTAAGCGATGTGCAGCAGTGCGTTCCGTCGGTTAAATCACTCGCAGACACACAGCTATAACATACTGTATATATTTTATGACATTTAACTTAGTGATTATTCATTATCATCATCATTTCAGCCATAGGACGTCCACTTCTGAACATAGGCCTCCCCCAGTGACTTCCAGATTGGCCGGTTGGAAGCGGCCTGCATCCAGCGGCTTCCTGCAATCTTTACCAGGTCGTCTGTCCACCTTGTAGGTAATTATTATTGTTTAATTGCCTGCTTTAAAATGTGGTAAAATATTGCGAATTGCGGTAAAGTATGCGGACATTATTAGTTTGACCACCTGTATTACCACATTTTATGCAATAAATAATATTTCTATTTCTTTATCGCAGTGCAACCTGAGGCGAGCCGAATTAAACACCCATCAAGCTTATTTTGTTTTATTCTTTGACCCTTGTTGCGAAACTCTACCTTTAGTCGGACAGAAGCAGAGGTTTCCAACTTTTCCAGGGAAAAATACCTTTCAGTTAGTTAATGAAAGTAACCAAGTAATATTTCATTACATTCGTTATTTAAGGCTTACTGCCAGTCGTTCTACACGTGCAGCCGCTGGACGAAGTGTATACAAAAGTCCTACAACGCTCTGCGTATTCAGTACAACAATAAATAAATAAATATAAATAAATAAATATTGGACAACATCACATACATTGCTCTGATCCGTTTGTCGTTTTCTGATCCTATGATAAGTAGATGGTGACAACGGATGAATAGGTTGTTGATGGGGCTGCCACGATACTGCAGCGCTTCGGGGATGTTCGCAGAAGAGCGAGTGAACGGTTTCCACGCGATAATGCGTGACAGAATTCCATCCCTGATGCGACGGGTGCGGGGCGGCCCCAACAGTATCCTTAATACCGTGACTGTGAGATAGGAGAGCTCCATGTTGCGGCGCTGGATAAAGGTGCATCTTACACCGGCTCAGATGTGTTGTTATTATTATTATTTAATTAAAATATTTACTAACATGATCTTTATGGGCTACGCCTAAACTAAATAAATTATGTTTAAACAATTGAAATAATTGATTACATGGTGGAACGATTCGTTCCTCGTTCATTTTTAGTTTTACGTTTCTTTAGGATATTGAAAAGTAAAATATTCGGTGGCTATTTGAAGTTTTAAACTGTAATAGATGGAATGTTATCTGTGAATGTTAATCTAATGTTCAAGTAATTTTCTAGATGGCAAAAGTGACAATAAAGCTAATTAAAATTGAAACTTATAATCACAATCCTGAAGTATTTTACACTAATAAAAATTCACCCGATATACTT
The DNA here is from genome assembly GCA_963576865.1 of Anania hortulata. Taxonomy (NCBI): domain Eukaryota; kingdom Metazoa; phylum Arthropoda; class Insecta; order Lepidoptera; family Crambidae; genus Anania; species Anania hortulata. The sequence goes on along the minus strand of OY756399.1, from coordinate 1,834,295 downwards.
ACCTAATATTTTGTCTCATCTCTACTTTGTTATTAAATTTTTGACCTCATTATCATAAATAAACAACTCCTGAGATTTATGTCAATGGCAAATTATAAGGCAAATCTAATGTGGCAAGGACCGAAAATGATTGTGCTACCAAAAAAAAGATTTACTTTTAGTCACGCTGGCAACTACTGGTCTAAAGTAATTGAAATATTCATTCGAGCCTTGTAATTATTCAGTTCAATTATGCCCAGGTCTAATTACGGCCATCATGCCAGTAACGCCACTTCTATTACGAAACTACTTAACCAGCCCACATGGCTTTGTTCAAGTGGAAAAGTAGAGTTTTGTGTTTGTCAATAGTTGTGGCGCTAGTTTCTTTGATTATGGAATTACTGAAAACTTTCGTTAGTAAATTGTTACCATGTTTCATTATTTGCGCCATTTTATTAGTACTGTTTTCTCTTTATTATATCGACTAAAATGTAGTAAGGTAACACAGAAATAAAATTGGAAAAATGAAAAGTTTAATCGAACTTCAATTGTACCGGAGGCGTTCGCAGCGTATGTCTTATTCAATTGTAAAATGCTCGCGATTTTCTTTAGTATTTTCCGCATTTGTCTGTCTGCCGTTCTTGGAATTGCCATCGGGAACTTGGGTTTCCTTTAGTTCTTTCGTTTATTTCAAAAGAAAAAATAAGCATTTGCGTTTTATTACAAATTATACCAATCTAGGCTGGTGGATATAATAATTATGTATCTGTAGTATGTAGGCTTGTGTATTTTTTATTTCAGACACAGGATGGCTAACTGTATCTTGCGACAAGCAAAACCACGTATCGTTAGTAGGCGATCACTGAGAATCTTAGAACTTAAAGCATGCGCGCTTGTCACATGTGACATGCTTTACCCTTTAAAGAATGGTTTATAATAGCGTGCAATAAAACGTATAGATAGATACTCTTTAGTGTGTAAAGGCCTCCTTTTTAATGTGCCGCTTCTTATGGACCTGTGCCAAACTTTCCCGATGTGATCCAGCATTTTGTATATAGTCGTCAGAACAAACAGGCAGCTAGTCTGCCCAGAATCAGAATCAGAATAATTTATTTGCTATTGAACAAGGTACATAAACAGATCACAATTTTAAATTAGGCTTCGTCTATCACTTGGTCACCATTCTGTTGCTGCTCTGGTGTACCGGCCGTCTTGTCTTCGAGCTAAAAGTTAAATAGAAACATACAAAATTAAATTTGAGATTACCAAAATCTCATAAAGGTATTGGCGCAAGTTTGTGTATTCGTTTGTAGTCTAGTGAAGACAAGGTTCATAAGGTCTATAACATTTGAAGCTTTCTGCTTTCCTGTGTGTCATATCCCATATACAGGGTTATTTTTAAAACATCAATATTTGGGGCTAATTCTGAGGCTAGGGGCTGATTCTGGTGCTCAAATTCAACATTTTTTTCTATGGGACCAACATTGTAATCTAATCGAAAAAAATCAGTGCCTTATACAAACTGATGTCAGCTGGTCGGTGGCTTAGTATGGGAAGTGTTTATTTTTTGCTATTTTGTTGTTGGTCCCATTGACAAAATTGTTGTACTTGAGCACCAGAATAAGCCTCTAGGGGGTTGTTAATGTTTTCAAAATAACCCTGTATATTTCATTCTAAATAGCTGTGCCCGTGTGGGATATGTCTTGTCTTGAAGAATTAAAAAGGAAAAAAGTAGTCTATGCCCATTTACAATTCAAGATTGTTTTCGTACTGAACTTCATTAAAATCGATTTAGTAGTTTTACCATGAAAGCGTAATAGACAGATATAAAAACTGTTACTTTATCTTTTATAATATTAGCATAGAATAGTACCTACAGAACATAAAATTAGAAATACTTAGAATATAAACTGTAAGCATTTTTTCTTATATTTTTTTCCACAACACAGCACCAGTGTGCATTAAAATAATTTAGTATCGAGTGCAATTAATTTGCAAATGGTTTTAATGCATAAATCTCTGTTACATAGGTATTAAACTAGATAATGTATGAGTTTCATCGAACAGAGGATTATGCTAATGCGCCAGTTAACTTCATTTAGTATGTACAGCTGCGGGTTTAACTAGCGGTTGTTAAAGTAAAACCTTGTAAGTTCGTGTTTATTTTTAACCGAATTCAAAAAAGAGGAGGTGCTCAATTGGTCTGAACGTTTTTTGTTTGTATGATAAGAAATATCTACGTCAAATGTAAACTGATCCTGCCTGCCTAGCATCAGCACTAAAACACGATATGATATGATATGTTATAGCGATATATTGACACTAACTGTAAAAATATGATAGTTAAAGCCGCCGTGTACCGTAACCGTACGGTACATATTATGATCGCTGTTTCGATGAAAAATCAAAATGGCGGCTATATTCATCATATTTTTACAGTTGGTGTCGATATATCGCTATATCATATCGTGTTTTTAGTAGTCATGCTAGACAGGCAGATGACTCTTTTTATTAATAGAGTTACTTCAGATTTGGTGGATACACCCCTTTTTTTATTTCTACAAATTCTAAATTCTCCGTAACTCTAAAACAGGGTCCTACACCATTTTGAATTATAGAAACCTAGATATCAAGTATTTCACAAACGTGCAGAATTCAGAAACGATGTCATGTGGTATAAATCATTCTTAACAATGTCAAGACGAAAAATTGTAATTGAGAACTTAGTGAGTTGACGTTGTAACTCGACGGAATAAAAGAAAATTCTTTTCTAAAACCACAGCATACTTACGAACTTTGAGGGGCTTTACAAATCCCTTTAGAAAAAAAGTCTAACTTCGCTCGGCTTGCGTATTAATATTTAGGATTTTTAATACTGGCTAGTCCGGCTACATTGTTTAATAACTGGGAATACTTTCGTAATACCATCCAACTTTTTTGTACGGGCATATTTTTCGATGAAAAAGTTTCATGTTTTTAATTATTCTACATTTTTTTGATCAACTAAAGTGAAATACTCAAATACGTATATATTTTAGAAATGACGGAGGTTTTTCGGAAAAAAACGAGTAAAAATATTCGCTCCTATAAAGATTTCGTGCGGCGAGTTTTAGGGAATTTTCGTTTCTTTATTTCGTCTTAATGGAGGTAAATATTTTCATTATTCAAATTTTCCCATTTCTCTGTCCCCTGAATTCGCGGAGGAAGCGAGGGCCGTTGATCTTTATGTTATGCCAATAGCTGGAGAAAATTATACGTTTTGACGATATTGTACCTACCTTGTGGGGTTTAAAACAAATTGCATTTAATTGTTGGAATTGTTAAAATCTTTTCCAGTTTATATTATTTTAGATGTTCCAATGTTAGCACGTAGAACTGATGGCCGATGGGGCAAAAAGGTTCTAGACTGGAGGCCGCGTACCGGCAAGCGCAGCGTAGGACGTCCACTCACAAGGTGGTCAGACGACCTGGTAAAGGTCGCAGGAAGACGCTGGATGCAGGCCGCTTCCAACCGGCCAATCTGGAAGTCAATGGGGGAGGCCTATGTTCAGCAGTGGACGTCCTATGGCTGAAATGATGATGATGATGATGAGATGTTCCAAACCTTAAAAGGAAAAACAAGAAAAGTTCGAGTCAGACTCGTGCACTGAGGGTCCATAGGTACTATGGTTAGGTAGATGATCTGTCAAGTTGACAAGTCATCGACTTTTGATGCTGACCATACATACTGTAATGATCAACTGATAATATGGGCTAATTATACAGCGAAAAGCTACAGCGCTCTCCGCGTCCAGTTCAACAATGCGTTCAGGGCAGTGATGAGGTTGCCCCGATTCTGCAGTGCCTCGGATATGTTTGCGGAAGCACGCGTTAACTGCTTCCACGCAACTATGCGCGAAAAGGCTGCATCTTTGGCAGAGTTTGGGCCAGCTCCAACACCGTCCTGGCGATGATAGCTGCAAGACTGGACTCGTGCAATATTCGGCATTGTTGTGAAAGGCATACTACTTGCCTATGTCAGCCTATGCCGAAAAGAATTTATTAGCATAATTAAGCAGTAGTTATTAAGTTATATGTTATTGTTATTTTTTATTTTATACCCAATTTATTAATGTTTTTTTAATTTTAATTTATTTAGTATATTTAATTCCAGTGATATTTATATCCAATGTTAATAATTGTATTTTTAGTATTTGTATTATTCAATGACTACTTAAATATGAGAATATGTCTGTGAATGGGTGTAATATGCCTGAATAAAGACTTATTTAATTTAATTAATAATCAGTATAAATTAAAGGTCAACGGAAAATTCGGCCGCATAGGTTTTTTATTGCGTTGACTTAGAAACGAATTTACACTTCTAACGGACCGTCGACAAAAGTACCTATTTGAAATTAATTTTAACTCGATACATGCTCGTGCCTGAGAAAATGTGACGGACAACATAGTGAGGATCACTGATGTCTAATCCGGTAGACTTACGCTCCACTGGATTAGCTCGATACAAGAATAGGATATATTTCTGTCTCTGTGAACCTCATACAAACTGACAGTTAAAGAATGTTGTTTAACACTGTCTTAGTTTAAAGTTGGGGATTAAATTCACTGATTCCAAAAGGTGCAAGTGGAGATAATTATCTTCTTTTGAGATACGGTAGGTATCCCTAAAAATAAGGATATGTTACTTCTACTCATCAGCCTGAAATTGTTTATTATGCTATTTGAACTAGGTAACCTAACAAAGTGCCGTGGGACGGCCGTAAAGAATACAATTCCTTACCGCCAATAGGAGGCGTTTCGTAAGAGGCGACTAATTCCTGTAGCACGAGACGGGCAGCAGAGTTTTCGTTTCGCACGAAAGGAAGATTTCGCAACTTAAAAAAACTACGCTCGCCAACCCGCCGGCCAAGTGTGGCAAGTATTGTCAAATCCCTCCGATGATAGGTCATTGGGGTAGGCTTTGTTAAGCAGTGTCCTGTGTCCTATGGCTTAAACGATGAAACTAACAAAGTAAATTTCACACGCGAAATAACTTAATAAAGAGCTCCACATTTTCGGTCTAAACAGGGAATTACTAAGCCTGTATCACCTGTATGTGTCCTGTGTGATCTCAATTCGCAAATTGCGAAATAAATTACCCTGTGCTCGCAGGGCCGGGTAAATTGGACTCGTTTGAACCTTAAAAGTAATTATAATAAAATTCGGTACAGTAGGCATATCCCGACTTACATTCTAGTTCTGCTGGATCAGTGAATCATGTAAATGTTACAGTCAAAACTGCTTTTGACTGATAAAAATATCAGTCAAAACTCCGACTACATAATATAATAATGAAAGCTTATGGCTCTGGCGTGTTGCCTGGTACTGAGCGCTTTGCTCGCTCGGCTCGCTCTACTGTGTGGGCACTGTAAGGCCTGGCGCACTCCGCACTTTAGGTATAATGTTACAAGTACATCTGAAAATTTAACAGTGGAAACAATGCCATTGTTAATTACGTTTTTAAAAAGATTGGATGAGTCGGGCGCCCTTCCGCGCGTAGCAATTCGGTAGATTTTGGTTTATGCGTTCGGGATTTAGGCTAATATAATTTTACGCATAATGTGTGCTAGATTTGCACTTTATCGTAGCGCAACAAAATTTATTTTTTGTTTGAATGTTTTAAAGAGAGCACTATCTGTTATAATTAAGTCATCTGTGTCACTGATCTAACATAACCTAATAGAGGATAATAACCAAGCCTACCTAGTGGTTAAGAGTCAAAACTGTGACATAAATAAAAATGGCGTCTTTCATTGTGTTTGCAGTGCAGAGCGGTGGCCTAGGTATACTGCATCTATCTGTATTACATAATTTGTGTTAAAATCCTCAGAGCCAATGAGTTTACATGCGCCCTCACATGAGCAAATAAATGATGCTAATCGTTATTCAAGCGAAATCTATCTAAATGTAGAAACAATTATTGTATCGTAGTCGTACCTGTGTTGAATTAATTATTGCGTTCACGCTAAGGTAATGCTTACATTATTTAACAACAAGATATGCAGTAAATACTCACCTGATTGGAAGTACTAGGTTCTGCCTATATCTTTTTCTACGAACATGTAAAAATAATTTTCATCATCATTATCATTATCCTAAATAAGCCGACGTCGCTCTACTGCGGGACATAGGCCTCTCCCAATGCAATCATATAAAGCAATGCACTGCGATCGGCAACCCGCATGCCCAGTGTGGTGATTATGGGCACATATAGCAAGTATTGTCTTTAGCAATTAACAACATAGAATATAGACTAACAGTTTTCTATTTCACCAACAGATGGTGCTGACTATACATTAGATCGCGGTGCAGAGTAGCGACATTAAAATATATAATACACTCTCGCCCTAAGCTGTTAAGTACTTCAGCACACATTCGTCACGTTACAGCCAGGGTTGGCGAGCGCAGTTTTTATAAGATTTCACACGCAGACATTGCTGCCCGTCTCGTGCTTCAGGAATTGGTGGGGAAACAGGTGGGGAAGTGTATTCTTTACGGCCGTCCCCACACGGCACTATGGCCATATATATTTAATGACGACTTTTCAGTTCTTTATAACATTTCGCACGCAGACGCATGTGCTATTGTTACAATGTTGGGAAATAATTGACCATGTTCATCTAAGTCCAGACACAAACTTTAACCGCAACAAATACACAATGTAAATGTGTCAACTACTTCTCTGCTTGGCCACTGACTGATAGAGATTGGTATGGCATTAAGGCTGCTATTTCTACAATTATTTTTAAATATGCAATAAATTATGCATAAATAAATGTCGCCGATTATTAACTGTGACAATTCCAGTAATTGAACAGCAAAATCGTATAAAAATAAGTGGTTATATCACGTAGGCGGGAGTGGTCACGTACTACGCGCACGAACGGCATGACCCGCTGGACCCTTTGTGCAGATGATTGTCATTTACGAGATATAATTAATCCAAATGAAATTATTGATTTACCCTAAAGACCTACGTTGATTATAATATTCCAAGGACCAATTTAGAAATGAATGTGATAATTAATTGTTGCCTCCAGAGCTCACATAAAAGACAGACTGACAACAGTGACCGAGTTTCTCGCGCTGTTTCTATTAAATTATCCCGAAGGGTAAAAAAAAAATTAGGACGTGTAAAAGTGCTTAATTTGGGCCTGGTTACAGAAATAAATTGGTTTTATTTGTTTTACAAAGCAGACACAAAAATAGTAGAATTAGTTCATAGTTTATTATTTCATAAATTACTACAATCTATTACTAAACTAAACAAGGATGAAGTAATGCTATTTTTAGAGCTTACAGCTTGGCTACTTGTACACAGGTCTATAAACATACATAAAATAGGCAGTAGCTCTTACAATGCTGATTTATTGTATAATTAAACTATTACTAAGTCAAATTTGTTGCAAGAGAATAATTGTTATATTTATTTAAATGACTATGATGCATGTTTTTTTATTTGGTCCTAAAATAAATAGTACTTAATTATAATTAATAAAAGTTTACGAATTTTCGAAAAATATTGATAAATACCTGAGGCCCAATTCCCGTAATTTGTCAATTGTCGCAATCCGGTGTCGATCCGGTCCCAGTAACATTACTATCACAAACGGTATTCTCGTAAACTTTCAATTTGAAATAAAATTATTAAAACTATCCCAATAAGACTAAAAACAGAGCAAAAAAATATCTTATTTTGGTTTCTTCCATTTTCAGTCGCATCACGAACAATAATTGCATATTTTGGGTTTACGAGAATACCGTTTGGGATCGTAATGTTACTGGGAGCGGATCGACACCGGATTGCGACTATTGTCAAATTACGGGAATTGACCCTCTGACTTACAGCCCATTAAAGTCGCGTGTTAGACAAGGAGATCTGATATGTACCGTGACGTCACATTACACGGCTGCCATACATTTTTCATAGTAAAAGTTGTTTTAGAAAGAGATAGGTATACCTTGATTTCTAATTACTATTTATGGTTATAATTTACCTAAAAATTCTTCTGTTTCCTTTTTTCTTTCCTTTTCCTTTCTTTTTCTTCCTCTCTTATAAATATAGTAAAAACAATATATTTTTTCATGCATATTTCCTATTAAAATGTGTCAAGTTAAATTATCCAGCTCGCACTGGTACTTACAACTTTTCTTTGAAAAAATATGTGATCCAGTTTTGCTTGCTTTTCGTTCGATTTGCGCTTTTTCTTCTCAACACTCGCCCAAAATTGTCTTGAAAACAGTAAGATAAAAAGGTTAGGACCTCATGGTCTATTAGTTTTACAAATAGTTTTTATGGTGTGTTGAATTAATAAAATAAAAATATTTATTTATCAGAAAACAAAAGATTCATATTATTAATGTTTGATCCATTTAGAGTCATTCGTGTCTTTTCAGAGACTCAGTCTATGTTTAATCTCAATCACACAGTAGTATTACATTTCGGGTTCAACTCCCTCAAAGTGCAAGTATTTGTGTTGAAGGACACAAGCATTTTTACCTGAGTGTTGAAGAACACTGCCACTATCTAGTTGCCATAGTACAACCTCTACTAAATTTGGGGCTAGATTATTATTGTGATTGTGGAAATTTTAAAAAAGCTTATATATCGGACTCGTGTCTTGAAGATACTCGGGTTATAAGAATGCAGAAACACCGACGCAGGAAGCGACTTCTATTGATATTCTAGACATGCAGTGCGCATGATGAACGTAGAAGCTTACCGCTTTGACGTATTGAAGGGATATCGATTGCAAAGGGTAGGAGAACTGGCAACTCAATCTGAGTTTTGTAACCAGGATAAGATTTTAACTTGATAGGTACTACTAATGAAATTACTGTACTTATTCCACTTAACGTGTAATGCAAAAAATGCTAGAAACGCATTTACTCGTACTAGTCGCTTTTGCAGAGTTTAAAGTAAAATTTCTTTACATTGTTTTATCAAACACTTTTCTTTTTTCTTAGAGTTATAAAAACATTTGAAAGCTGCTGGAAAATGGCGGTTGTGTTATTGTTCAATTTGAGTTTTATTGGTATTTTAATCTATAGTTTCTTTTAAATTTTAATGCGTTATTTTTTTAAAGTTAGCTGCTTGTAATCTTTTTTTCTGTAAATCTTCTTCTGTAGGTTTTGTTTTCATTTGTTTAACTTTTTAGCAGGTTTTATTTGCTTAGTTTTATATGATATAAGAGCTTATGGTTAGGCCCATGAACTACATGTAAGACTTATTGTAGGTATTTAAATGATACATTTAACTGTAAACTATTTGTTTCCCAAACATTAAGTACAATAATCATCATCATCCATCATCATTTCAGCCATAGGACGTCCACTGCTGAGCATAGGCCTCCCCCATTGACTTCCAGATTGGCCGGTTGGAAGCGGCCTGCATCCAGCGTGTTCCTACGACCCTTACCAGGTCGTCTGACCACCTTGTCAGTGGACGTCCTACGCTGCGCTTGCCTATACGCGGCCTCCATTCCAGAACCTTTCTGCCCCATCTGCCGTCAGTTCTACGTGCAATATGCCCCGCCCACTGCCACTTCAGCTTGCTAATCCGTTGAGCTATGTCAGCGACTTTTGTTCGTTTACGGATCTCCTAATTTTTGATTCGACAACAACAATTGAACGTTAAAATTGCTTAGTTCTGGACCATACCCTATGTCAATTAAAATTTACAATAAACTCTCTAACTATATAAAAAAAATGAAAATAAGTTCTCTAAATTTATGAAACTACTTAAAGAGTTTCTTATCGACAAACATTATTATACGATAAATAAATATTTAGAAGAAAAATTTACTTAATTTACTAAATAAATTTAATATATAAATAGATTACATAATAAATATCTACATAATCATTGGACTTTTATGTTTTGGAACTCGTCACCGCCTCCCTTCTCTCAATATTAATTCAATATTCCTCTACCTGAAGGTTGTCTGGAAGAGATCGCTTCCAGCGATAGGACCGCCTAAATTGCGCTATTCACTAAGTATTTACTTTCCTGTGATTTGTTTGTTTTGTGTGGTGTACAATAAAGAATATCTATCTATCTATAAAATTATACTATTGCACGACAAGGTACTGTCTTTCTCTCTTCCACGTTGCTGTGCCTATCAAGGTGCATATGAATATTGGAGTTATATACTTACCTATGTTATTTATTTAGCATCTAAGTCATGTGCAAAGCAATAAATAAATGATTATTATTGATTAAGTACAAAATGACACATTTTACCACTTTGGAAATGCCTCTCGCGCAAACTATTCAGCTTAGAATTTTTTTTTATTAGAAACTTCATTAACATTTTTACATCATCATATACAGAATACATCTACTTACCAAGTTTCAACAGTATAGTTCTCATAGTTTTGGTAAAAAGTGGCTGTGACATACGGTCGGACAGACAGACAGACATGACGAATCCATAAGGGTTCCGTTTTTTGCCATTTGGCTACGGAACCCTAAAAAGGTTACAAAAAAAAAAAATCGGCACATAACTTCTTTCCGTTAACACATTCACGATTTTCTTTCCACATTATCAGCACGTGTTTTATCAGGAGGACATAAATCTATTCCCGAATACAGCTACATTACGCTGATTTACGCCCAGCGCTGAGCTATCGCTTGAATAGCGTAGATTTTGCAGCGATACCTATGACTAATGTTTCAGTAAGGGGGTGCCAAGACGACCGGTTTATGCCTACCGTCGCGGTAATGAACATTGTAACTTAGATCTTAACTTATTGGATGCCAAATGGCCGCATGGGACCGTGTAGGTCAATTGTCTGTTGTGTTCCGTTTAGTTGGGCTGAGTGGTTAAAGCAAGTGTACAGTCACGAGCATGAATAAATCATTTTCATTGAACTTTAAACCTTATCACGACCGAATAAGTTACAAAGGGTGCGTGCTGTACGCGTACTTAGCTCATAGTCCCTAAGTGTGTGTAGCTCACTGTATTTTAACTCCTGCCTGACTAATATTCATAATCATTTAATCACTTATTAATGTAACAGCAGTATTAATAGGAATAAAATAAAATAAATGATACTGAAATATTTAAAAAAAAAATTGTCATTCATGGTCATTTGTGAGTTTAGAAATCATTTTTATATTTTTATTCATCATCTACTGCTAAAACATGGCAAGTTTTTCTTCTTTATTGATCTACTAGTTACTTATTTCATTAGTGGAAATCGTAAAAATACAAAAAATAAGTAGGCTTTTTCTTATAAATATGCTTTAAAAATAGAATTTATGTAAATTATGTAAATTTCTCATAATTTCTTTTAATCCGTTTACAAATAATTTTCTGAAAATATTTTTTTGCGAGCTCAGCCGGCAATATGCTGTCAGCCGCCATAATCCCGACATTTATTTTCGTTTTATTAAACGATGCTCGCTTCCGACCTCGGCGCCGCGCGTTAATTTTACTACAGGCCATTCTGATACGCTAATAGCGGATAATGCTTACGTAAAACCAATTAAACATAGAAAGTCCACTGCTTAAAACCAGCACACATATACCCGGTGGATACATCCAACCACTCTTAAAGAAATTCTTCCTGGAATCTTATAACTAGACATCGGATTATATGCACTAACAAAATGCTAAAATATGCATGCAATACAAAATCAAAAAACCTTTACTATTTTTATATTTTAATCAAAAAGTGTACAAAAACAGAGAAATTCTCTTAAAATTAAGTATAGTTTTTGTGGCAATATACAATTAAGCTTGACGTTTGTTACCCAGTATCAATTTGTACGCCGAGAATGACCTCTCCACATCAACTGACGTCATTGGACAATATTTAAAATTTGGCGCCATTTCTGGAGATACCTGTTCAGGCAGGGTTCGACATATGCCGTTGATGTATCCATTAATGTTCTACTTATCGAAATATGTATTCTACTTATCGATTCGGAAAAAAGGCTAAAATATGCACTAACGCCGTAATTAGGGAGTTTTATGCATTTGCATATGCAAACATGCACATTTATGCTTACGATAGAATCCGATGTCTACATATAACCTATTGTCGCCTAACCAATATGGTTTTCCGGTTCCGGTATGTAGGTCAACAGAAGACGCTGTACTGAAACTAATAGACCTTGCCAAGGCTTTTGAGGCGGTGTCTATCCCTCTCTTGCTACATAAACTCGAATCAGTTGATGTAAGGGGACTGGCACTGAAATTGTTCACCGACTACCTCTTCAATCGTAGCCAAAGAGTAAGACTTGGCAATGTGCTTAGTGACAAGCTTCCAATCAAATATGGAGTCCCTCAAGGAAGTATACTTGGCCCTACTATGTTCTTGGTCTTTATCAATGATTTATGCAATCTTGAACTGGATCATGGAAGCATCGTTATGTTTTCTGATGACACTGCTCTCATTTTAGAGGGAGCTTCATGGGATGAGGCTTTCGCTTTTGTTTAGAGTGGATTTAATAGGGTTACCTTGTGGCTATTGAGTAACATTCCCACTCTCAATGTTAGTAAGACAAAGTACATTGCCTTCTCTATAAAAAGTAACGAACAACCCGCATATGAATCCATTTTAGCCTATTACTGTAACCTCACCTCAGGTTCATGTTCTTGTGCCCCATTAGAACGAGTTGAAAATATAAAAACTTGGGAATCATAATTGACTCTTCGCTTAACTTTAAGCTTCATCTGGACTTAATGGTCAATAGGCTGAGAAAGCTGATCTATATCTTCAAGGCTCTCAAGGAGCACCATGGATACCATGGTAAGACCTCTGCTCTCTTGCTGTTCGCGTGATGAGCCAACCAACTGTATAAACGTATATTGTGGTTTACGGGTGGGGTGTGGAGTGCATGTATTTTTGGAGGGACAAAGGTCGATGTTTAAAAATTATGAGACCCTTTGTTGAGGCACAATAATGGTACGGATGCTACACACTCCCCGTTTATCATCGTAAAACACGGTATATTACATTTGACAGTAGGTATGGCATGATAGAAAATATCACACCATATTGTAAGTAATAATAACTGCCGCACTCGGAGTCTATTAACAGTAAAGTGTTGATTAACATATTTGTTAAATCAATAAATGTCTTTATTCGTATCGACTTTAGAATCACAGATTTTTCTTAAATAACCATTAAAGTTAATTGACGTCTCTGAGTGCGACAGTTAGAATACTCACGCTCTTTATGCTTATCATAGGATTAGAGCAATGTATGTGATGATGTCCAATTTGATAAATAATAAATTGCTAAGTATCTTAGTTTAACATAGTTTAGATACTAAGAATAGTTATGAAAACATTCCTGAAATTTCTGTGTTGATCCATATAAGTAGTTGTAGCTCAGTGCTTGAAGAATCGGAGTCTCGCTTCATAACCGTGGTTTTTTGTTGGCATCTTAAAGCATGGACCTCGGGATTTTTCAAAATCCATTTACGAATTTAGACCATTTTCTCGGCGGCGAGGGAGAAAACATCCTGAGAAAACTAAAATGATCCAAAAGCCGTCTGGTTCCCCTGTCTCTGTGTTACGGAAGTCTGATAAAAATCGCTCCAAATTGATTTTAGCTTTAAAGGAGACACTGGTCTTTCTTAAGATATGAATATGAACATAAGACATGAACATGAACAACAACATAAGATATGAACACCTCCGTAGCCGAAAGGCGAGCATACTGGACTTGGTGTCGCTATATCTGAGGTTCCGGGTTCGATTCCCGGTCGGTCAATGTAGAAAAATAACTTTTCTATGTTGTCTCGGGTCTGGGTGTTGTGGTACCGTGTTGTTTCTGATTTCTGTAACACAAGTGCTTAAGCTACTTATCATAGGCTCAAAGCATATATGTATTTGATCTTGTCTATTATTTATTTATTTATTTATACAAATAAACACAATGTTAAAGCCAATAAAACATTTCATTTATTTATTATTTATTTTAATTTAATAACCGAACTATAGGATCATGGTCAAAGACTCACCGATTTGGAACGGGATTAAGCGGGGAAGAAGAAAATCATCATCATCATTTCAGCATTTAGATACGGCATTCTTCTGTGGGGAAATTCTTGTCATATGAATCGAGCATTTATAGCCCAGAAGCAATGTGTGAGAGCAATATGTAATGTTGATTCACTAACATCTTGTAGATCGCTTTTTAAAGACTTACATTTTCTTACTGTTCCTTGCATGTACATTTATGAAATATGCATCTTTGTCAAAAGTCACCCAAAGTTATTTAAAACACGCATGGAAACACATGGACGTAATACAAGGTACCCTAACAAGCTGATACTAAATACAGTAACGACTCGGATATATGGTCAAAATAGCTACCAAATGGCAGTCAAAATATATAACAGACTGAGCGATGATATGAAGTCTCTATCATTGGAAATGTTTACAAAGAAACTAAAAACCTGGTTGATACATAACTGTTTCTACTCAGTGGAGGAATATTTTGATTTTTACAAACGAATATGATGTTAAAATTAGTAATTATTGTATATAATAAAATTGTTTGCATGCCAGATTCTGGTAAAATGTGTGAAACGCTGTTAAAATTTAAGATCTGTATGTACCACATTTTTAGCAAAATAAAATATTATCTTATCTTATCTTATCAGCCATTGGACGTCCACTGCTAAACATAGGCCTCCCCCAATGACTTCCAGATTGGCCGGTTAGAAGCGCCTGCATCCAGCGGCTTCGTGCAACCTTTACCAGATCGTCTGTCCACCTTGTGGGTGGAAAATAATGGTATAGGTATAAAATATTAAATATTTTTTAAAAATATTAATAAAAAACTTCATTTTCCTCCACAATCTAAGTCATATCAATAGTTGGTACAACAAAAGTGCTATAGGTACATTAAATGTTGGTATAGATTGTGGGAGGCTGGCATCTGTACTAGGCAGGTAGCCTGTGTTACAGAGCACCAGCACTCTCCTCTCTCGGTGCGGTCAGGGTGCACGTTTTAATAATCGGTTAAGTATTTACAGTACAAGGTGTTACAACTAGAAGAAAACAAATTATTTGCTAATTTTGTGTAATGTGCGTGTATTTAATTTATTATTATTTAATGTATTAATTAATTTATATACTTAATTTTACAAATAACGAAAACAGCAAATCAGTGTGAACAAACTCTTTAATCTGACTAGCATTTGTGATTTGGCGCTTCAGCTTGCATTTTACAACGGTATTCGCTTAAGGCGAAGAGTAGACGTGACGTCATATTACCACCCGAAGCGGTGTGAGCTCTGAACGTTGGTTCTCAAACTATCACGCGTTTTTGAAAACTAATTCACTAGCACTCCGGCGTGTGTGAGTTTCGACTTGCATCTTAACTAAATTCTTCCCACTTTTTCTTGGTGTGATACCAATTTACGACACGAGTGTTATGGCGATTAGCTTTGAACGCAATTTCCCGAGTTCAATTTCCAGTTCAGGTCAATTTAGAAAATTTATTTAGTAACCATTATGTTACACCATAATGTTACGAGAGCTAGAATTAGTTAGGCTCAAAGCTAGATCATTTATAGACCCTGTTGGACACAGCAACAAAGTGTTTAAATAACTTTGTTTGAATAACAAAGATGTTAATTTCTTACTTCAAGAGCATTCCATGTTGTCTGACGCATATTAATAATTAATTATTTTTTAAACTAAGTGATACACCACACCACTACTATTTATCGAACTAGTCAGTAACTTTTTAATCTAGGTAACTGTTGTTTATTTTGTATGTACGTCTGGGTGGTATTTCTAAAAGTTTGAGTGCCAACTTTTTGTAGTATTCCATCGGATCCACGAAACTGGATAATACCTGCGCTCAGCGACTCGCCAGCTGGGACTGACCTTTACACAACTTGCACTAATTAGCATAATTGCATTGCGTTTCGTCTATTGTTGCCAAAAGTTAGAAACAGCTCCCTTGATAGTTTGTCGTCAATTGCATCAAGTGAACATCAACATTTAGAAAGTCAAGAGCCCCAAGTCTTAACTTCATCCCTCTATGTTTTGTTTACTGTACAAGGTCAAATGAAAACGAACGACTTTGAACTTCTTTTAGGTATAGAGCTGCAGCTGTGTAAGGGTGAAGTCACACATACAGGTGTGGGCAGGGTACCTATAAGTGAATTGTTGGATTAAATTATTTTTAACAATCCTTCAGGAATTGATTTATTGGACATTTATATACGACCACGTTACGCTACTATGTTGACGTACGCCTCTCGTTGAAAGATCTCCTTAGATCCATAAAAGAAGTATTAAAATCAATCTAGTCTTTCAAAATGAGTAAACACATCAGAAAGAAAGAACTTTAATTAGATTTTGCAATATTTAGAAATCATTAACATAATTTATTTTAGCCATAGGACTTATGTGCTACTCCCCCAGTGACTTCCAGATTGGCCGGTTGGAAGCAGTCTGAATCCAGCGGCTTCCTGCAACCTTTACCAGGTCGTCTGTCCACCTTGTGGGTACCCTTTATTTTTAATAACTACGTATTATATAAGTACACTGTTTTGTTTAACAGGAGAAAAAACAAGATTTCAAAACTGACATTTAAATGTCAATTTAACTATAAGCCTTAAAAGCTATGGCTCGTAATACCTCACATTAAGCTTTATGGTGTACCCTTGAAAAGGGTACAACAATTTAAATACCTCGGGCACGTGGTGACGTCTGACCTGAGGGATGATGCAGACATAGAACGAGAACGTAGGGCGTTGTCTGTAATGCCAAATATGATCGCGCGTAGGTTTGCTCGCTGCACCGCACAAGTAAAAATAACTCTTTTTAAAGCATATTGCACATCTCTGTACACGAGCAGCTTGTGCCTTTCTTATGCCCAAAAACAATACAGCGCCCTACGGGTTCAGTGCAATAATGCTTTTAGGATGTTGATGGGGTTGCCTCGATTCTGCAGTGCTTCTGGAATGTTCGCTGAGGCGGGGGTTGACTGTTTTTACACCATCATGCAAAAACGGTGCACATCCCTAGTGAGAAAAGTTCGGGCCAGTCCTAACGGCATCCTTAGAGCATTTTTCGGCAGGTCTGACTGTCATTACTTGAACCACTGCAGTATGGTTCATGTGGTGGCAAAC
Source organism: Anania hortulata (assembly GCA_963576865.1). Lineage (NCBI taxonomy): Eukaryota > Metazoa > Arthropoda > Insecta > Lepidoptera > Crambidae > Anania > Anania hortulata. The sequence continues at coordinate 1,817,164 of OY756399.1, read as the reverse complement.
TGACCTGCTTTGTTATCGGATAATTTATAGATAGATAGATAGATACTCTTTATTGCACACCATACAAGTAAAATATACATGATTTTTACAGAAAGATGTACAATTTAGGTGGTCTTATCGCTAATACTTGTAGTTGTATTATTATGTTTTACTAACATTAGGCTAAGTCTCTTATGTAACTAACAAACTGATCCTTGTTGGTCGAATTAAATGAATTTTAATTTTAATTTAATAAGTTAAAGCCAATTGGTTTAGCCTACAGGTATGTTATACGTGGCGGGCACACGCCGCCCCGAGTCCGGAACATCCTAACCGCATCCGAATAGCTGCTCCATGAAAAGCTGCTTAGACATTTATGGTTGAATAAAAATGTATCTTGTATCTTTATTACTGATACTAATCGGTCTTTATCAAAGTATTCCACCAAGCTGATGAGAAATTTTATGCCGTCCATAACCCGGGCTCTGTTAGCAAAGTTATGTGGACTGACTACCACACACGAGTTAGCATACTTTGTCTGAGCATACTTGCTCTATTATAGATCGTAGGAGATCGTATACCTAAGTAGGGGAGACCGGGATAGTTGGCAATAGGTAGGTTGACTAACTGTCAAAAACTAAGTCTAGTCTATAGAAATTAGACTTTTTTGATAGTGTTGCGAAATTCATTAGCGCGAGATATGCAATACCGCGTGTCTGGCGACTAAGAGGGGAAATGAAACAGCTTTTTGCACCCAGTTGAATACTTCTCACTTCAATAAGGTTTTTTTATATGGACTATAGAGATTTATATGTGGGACTACAGACGTGCGGCTTAGCAGCGCCACTTAGCCGGGCGGCTAAGTCTTTTAGTGAGAAAAGACTCTTTTTCTCACTAAGAGACTAGGCCTTGATTATTATTTTATTATCTAGAATTTCACTTTTATAAAGGCTAACGTTGAGAAATAGGCAATGCTTTTTAAAGTAGTGCGATCATTATGATTATCATTATCAAGACATTTACTAATTGCAAATACAGATATCATAATATACTAACGTAACTTATTTGTATTAATAAACCCTAGATTAAAATCAATCTTTCAATCGTTTCCCGTCTTACTTGTCTCATTCCACGACATAAACAACGAATTCAATCAAATAAGCAATTTTTTTATGTTTCATTGTACAGTTCTTCGTGGTTCTTCCTGAAATATTATTTAAAATAACCTTGTTTAACCTCGACAATACAAGAGACAGACTAAATATTAAGCTATTTAACTTAAAAGTCTCGAATATTGAAGGTTCTACCTGGCTTTTGCCTGGCAACTGAAGCCTTTGACAGACTATTTGCTAAGCACTGAAAATCTTTGTCTTTTCAATTAATGGATCGGAATATCAATCTGTCAGCTAAAGTAATTTTGAAATAGTAGACAAAGATAATAATTATAAATATATTGCTAATCTATTTAATGTTTTACTTTAAGCAGATTACTTCGTAAGTATTGTCGAATTAATTAAAGCCAATTCGCCCTCAGCGGAGATAAAACCCAGAACACCTGATTACCGCATAGGCACTTTTACTGACTTAGCTACAGGACCTTGCCTTATCTAAAGACATTAGATTTATTCCACAATGTTTAACTATAATTTGGCATGTGTCTAACTTTTTGTGAATTACTTCATATCTGCGAGCACTTCAACAGTTTTGGATTAAGCTAACAAAGTAACATTAATAAACCTCCTGTCATAAAGGTAAACTTCGACCCATGGAACTACAATACAAAATTAGCTTTGGTAACTGTGATTTGGTTAAGGGTACGACGTATTAGAATAATAAGGTCTTATCGGCAGTGTTTATTTTAAATATTTATGTTAAAAAAATACTGTACAACCACAGAATACCTAATAGTACTACCGTACAGAAAACTCACTCCCTAACAAAAGTCAGGTTTAGGTATAAAAATATACCTAGACACGCCAGAGCTACCCACCTGCAAGCAAAATTGAAACTTATAACCGCGCACGAATCGTGAGTTTTCTTTGCGCGCTAGTTTTATGACCGAGCTGCGAACGTCGGCACAGGGTTGTCACTTCAGAAGTTTTTGTACCTCTAGTTGGTTTAATAGTTTTAAGATAAATAAGTAGATTAAGCATTACAAACAATGATTCTGTAAACATAAAAATTCCATCTGAATGTCGTGTGTTCGATTCTCACGGGTCCTGTTATCCTGTTTCTAACATTGTTTCTGGGCACCTAATTGAGGATTTTTATTTTAACTATTACTAATTAAGTACTTAAGGACATATGGAATTAAAGAAGAACGGCCGGCTGCCGTCGCCTCTTTTGCACGTAGTAGGTACCTACTTCGATGACGCGCCATAATCGTAGTATGAGAGCTGCAGCTTATTTATGTTAAGTTAGTTTATTGCACAGATGAGCGATTAACTGGGTATTTCTAACAAAATAAAATACAAATAAGTAAAGAAATAAAATATGTTTACTACAAAATTATCTTACAATTGCTTCTTTTAGGTTATTGTTTGATTGTTTTTTTCCAGATTTAAAATTTCAATTATTAAATATCAGAGTCTCAAATATACGTAGTGTCACGAATAACCTTAACTTTTATACGGATTGTCGATTTTGAGTGTCGAAATGTTAAAAAAAAACAGCCGTGCGAGCCGAGCGACAGCCCACTTCTATACGCCGCTTCGGGCGGCGCGCTAGCCGAATATACCTAAACTGCGGAGTTACACCCCGCTGGTACAACACAAAATGCAATTTAAGATTACAATACAAACTTATGTTATAATAACAAATATATATAATAACATGTAATTGTGTTAAAATAATGGAATTATTAAATAATGAAGTTATTTAAAATATTCCTTTATTTTGCTTACAAAAACGGTATCACGCTTTATTTTATTTTTTTATATCGACTACGGTATAAAAAAAAATGTATTATTATGTAGTATAGTATATATGTCGTGGCCAGATCGTAAAATTGATCATTTCATGATGTGACTGATCATTTCATAAAATGGTCGTATTTCATGAAAGAGAACAGAACCCGCCGCCTACATCATGATGTGGTCTGGCCAGATCAATGAATACTTAGCGTTTGACGATATAAACAGCTGAACGCACGACTCCTTCAAGAAATGGTCAAACATTATTGATCATATCGTAAAATCGTTACATAAACCACCGATAGAGGCGCTAATGTTGCTTTGTTTTTGTGATGAATAATGACGGCGGACAAATATTTATTCTAAAAGTGAATTATAATGTGTAAATCGGAGGTGAAAGTGCAGTGGAATATTGTTACGACCCCAGGCTAGGCAATTTTTATAAATGTCACTCAAAAAACGATCACAACGAAAAAAAATTAAGGAGTTCGTATCGTACTTTAAGAGGTTAGTTAGGTTATTTAGCTTTTCAAGTGTTTTTATTTATTAGTTTTGTTTAAAAATAATAACTATTTAAAATTTTTCATTTACCTATCGACCAAGATTACAAATATTAAACAAATTCACGTAACTTATTAACGTATTTTTATTTTTATGATATGGCCAACCGTGGATTGACATTTCATCGAATGTTGACGTTTAAACGATATGGTCAGTTTTAGTTGGCCATATCATGAAATACTACCATTTTATGAAATAATCGATCACATCATGAATTGGTCAATTTTACGATTTGGCTACGACATATATATTATAGTGTAGTATATTAAACTATTATGGGCCTAATATTTTAAAACAAACTAGTTTTCTTAACGTGTAATGTGTCGAGATAACGTTCCTGTCGCACGATAAAACTACTAGTCTCATCTTTAGCATTATGTAGAGCTATTTCTGCATTCCTGACAGACCCTGTTTCCCTGGACCCTAATCTAGTATTAACTAAATGTTAGGAAGAAATTCGAAAAAATATCCAATCTTTATGGAACTCTATTAAAGATGTCAATGATTTTAGGATGTTATCGTTATCAAAAATAAAATGTTTGTTTGTATGTAGTTAAGTTTAACAAGTAGACTTTAGTAAATATGCTACGCCTTGTTTTACCAATACATTGGTATGATGAATGTACATTTTGACACTAAGGCATTTTGACTTGATTTTGTTCATAATTATTGCCACATAGACAGCCGATCCGTATGGACATTTTGACCCCTTCCAACCGTTGAACATTTACACCTTCCAACCGTCACATTGACTACACACGCCCGGAATGTAAATAAAGAATGTATTTATTAAAATTAACTTTTAGTAAGGATTTGCTTGAGATCTTTAAATACGTCTCGTCTAGTCATATATTATGTGACTGTGAGAATTGTCTGGAAGTAGTGCGATACGAGGGATCCTTAAGGAAACAAATATGCCTAATCAAATTAACACTAATAGGATTTGCCCCGAATTAATTCACGTCTTGCGGTGCGGGGAAATGTGTACAACCTCTGATATAATATTCATTAGGTTATAGTTATAATTGACTGTGTCATCGCGTCGTAGGTGAACTAATAAATCATATTCATAAATTAAACATCATTTCCACAGTAATAAAGTTTTCCTGTAAAGCAATAAGTAGAAAACCGGACAAGTGCGTGGTAGGCCATACGCAATGTAGGGTTTCGTAGTTTCCTGCCATAATATTGAAGAAAAATACTTAAATGATGTTTATAATATATACAGTGCCGTGTGGGCACGGCAGTAATGAATACACTTCCCCACCGCCAACAGGAGGCGTGTCGTAAGAGGCGACTAATTCCTGCAGCACGAGACGGGCAGCAGCGTCTGCGTGCGAAATGTTATAAAAAACTGCGCTCGTCAACCCGCCTGCCAAGCGTGGCGAGTATTGGCAATCCTCCCCATTGAAAGTCATTGGGGGAGGCCTATGTTCGGCAGTGGACGTCCTATGGCTGAAATGATGATGTTTATATTAAGTAAAACAGGTAGCAAATACCGCATATTGTGACGGCAAACTACGAAACTCCATAATGCGCGTGGCCCAACATGCACTTTGCCGGTTTTAAAAGCTGTTCTTTGGTGAGTGTGTGGGAAGCTGCATAAGAGTATACCACCATCACCTTTTCACTATCAAACACCAAGAGCCACCGCTAAATCCCACCCTATGTGCACCATAAGCATGTGCTTATGTTGCTACATCGTTGATAATTATTTCTTCCAGTCTCAAAGTAGTTGTTGACTTTTGACGATTCACAAAATGTATTTGCAAATATCACCTGATATTACAAACCGTATTTTCTTGCCATTCTTTTCAAAAGTGAAAGTAAATCCCCAAAGGTTGCATAAACCTTCGATCACTCGTAAAATGTGACTAGCTCCGTAAATACTCCGAGGAATAATAGACTTTTGAATGCGCAAGAAGTGGAAACGCTGCCTGGAATGTGAAGGCAGTGGGGTGACCAAGTTGCGAATTAACCGGATTGCTACTAGAAATATTTTAGTCGTTTTCGTTTATCAAAAATGACAAAAAGAAACGCTTCAAAAGACTAAACCACATAAAAACTGTTGAATATGGCAATGTTCAACATTTATTTTGTTCGGTTGGATATTCTGTTTATGCTTTTAGTTAAGTTGGTAATACTTGTTTTATACTTATGTGTGCGTGCAACACCTGTATCAATGTAACGTTGGAAAGCGGAAGTCTAAATTAAAGAAATACAGTTTATAGTTGAAAACTCTGCCTCTTTTATGGAAAATAACATCAGGTTATGGGCCCAGGCACATAATCCTGTATGTTCATTTTGATAAATTGAAGAAAAGTTGCGGCGTTATCAGTTTATCATCGGCGAGAAGAAAAGTAAGGTTATCTTGTTAGCGTGGCGCGGTGTGCTGCTACGTTATCGTCGAGAAGGAAAGAAAAAAAACTTGTTCTGAGTTGTGAACGAGGTTGGAAGATGGAGAGTAATAACAATAACGTCAACGGGATCAAGCTGGAGGGTTCCAAAAATTGGAACATCTGGAAATTTCAAACAACGGTGCTGTTGAGAGGTCACGGTTGGCTGGACATTGTGGAGGGAAAACGTGTGAAACCCGAAACTGCTGCTGAAACAACTGCATGGGAAACTAAAGATGCCAAGGCGCAGACTTTACTGGTCACACGGATGACGGAGGAAGCCATGTTACACATCATCACATGCACGAGCTCAGCTGAAATGTGGAGAAAACTTCAAAGCGTATATGAGCAGAAGACAGAAACAAGTGTACATATAATACAGCAGAGATTCTTTCAGTACAAATACGAGAAAGGCATTGATATGTCAGTTTTCTTATCTAAGATCCAAGAAATGCAAAACCAGTTAAAACAGATGGGTGAAGAAATCTCTGACAAATTTGTTATCACAAAGGTGTTAATGTCATTGCCTGATGAATACAAACATTTTGTGTCGGCGTGGGAATCGGCACCTGACGACAAGCAAAATATTGACAACTTGGTGGCCAGATTATTAATTGAAGAAGAGAGGGTGAAAGGAAGGAATGAGGAGTCCCAGCAAACTTCATCTTCATCTGCGTTCGTCGTGAAAAATAAAAGATCTGTAAAATGTTTTAAGTGTGGCAAGATTGGACATTATCAAAGTGAATGCAAAAGTCATAAAAACAGCAGCGAAGAAAAGGTGAATAATAATAATAACTGTTTCTATTGTGGAAAGTTCGGACATTTTAAGGCGCAGTGTCGGTTTAGAAGCCAAAAAGCAAGTAAGACACATGAGAAAATGAAGAGTAATGCATTTGTAGTGTCTAACTCGTCACATGAGCTGCATAAATCAAAGTGGTTAGTAGACTCTGGTGCCAGTGAACACATGTGTCGAGATCGCGCATTGTTTACATCGTTCTCAAGTACCTCGCAACAATCAGTGATCGTCGGAAATGGCGCAATAATTAGTGTCCTGGGTTGCGGGCAGGTGGCGGTACAAGTATCAAACGGAGTCGAATTGATCGATACGGTCATAGACAACGTGTTGTACGTTCCGGAACTTAAAACTAACCTGCTGTCAGTCAATCGGGTCACAGATAAAGGTTATGTCATGATGACAGATGACACTTCATGCAAAATATACAAATGTAATGAAGTGTGCGCAGTGGCAGAACGAATTGGAGATTCTTATTATTTGGAATTACGTTATAAACGCGAGTACGAGATTGCAAGCATTGCAAAAGTAGTGCAGAATGATTTAAATGAGTGGCACAAAAGACTGGCGCATCAAAACTTTACTTATGTGAAAGATATTCTCCGGAAAAACAATGTTGATGTAAAGCAGACTGCTAAACCTGAGTGTGAAAGTTGTTTAGCCGGAAAGATACATCGATTGCCATTCAGCAAAAGTGAATATGTGAGTACAAGGACGTGTGAGCTAATCCATGCTGATACTTGCGGCCCGATGGAAGAAGTGTCAGTTGGTGGGTCGAAATACTTTGTCATACTGAAGGACGACTATTCTAACTTCAGGAGTGTTTACTTTGTCAAAACAAAACATGAAATTAAACATTGCATCGAGAATTTCTTAAATAAGGCTGAAAACCTAACGGGAAACCGAGTGAAATTGTTTAGGAGCGACAATGGCCTTGAGTTCGTAAATAAAGAAGTGAAGGAAATGTTTTCGAGACGTGGAATAACGCACCAAACAACAGTACCTTATACCCCAGAACAAAATGGGAAGGCTGAGAGAGAAAATAGAACGTTGGTGGAAGCGGCGAGGACAATGTTACATGAAGAAAATCTACCAAAGAAATTGTGGGCCGAAGCGGTCAATACAGCGGTATTTGTATTGAATAGAACTGGGAAGAGTCATGAAAATGAAAGGTCTCCATGTGAAGTATGGTCAAACAGAAGCTTTGATATTCACCAGTTGAAAGTCTTTGGCTCTGCAGTTTATGTTCACATTCCGAAAGAGAGAAGGAAGAAATGGGACAAGAAAGGTGAAAAAGGGGTGATGGTTGGCTATGAAGAAGACACGAAAGGATATAGAATCTATTTTTCTCAAAAGAACTTAGTGGAAACAAAGAGAGATGTTGTCTTTTTAAACCGAGGCAGTAAGGAGAAACTTCAGATGAAGGAAGGTGAGGAAGAAGAATCTATGATGTCAATAAATCTGGAAGAGCCCGTACATGATAGTAACCCTGAGACGGAAGTGAACGAGTTAACTACTGGGTCAAATGAGACGATAGAGGTGACTCATACAAGCAGTGTCGTAGAGGATGAGTTAGAATACGACAGTGACAGTGAGTACTTACCATGTAGTAATGAAGAAAGTCTATTGGAAGAAACTAGTCCACCCAGAGAAGAAAGAAGCAGGCGTATAAGGAAACAAACATCTTTCTACAAGTGCAATAATGTGCAGTCGGATGAAAGTGAGTGTGAGCCCATTACTTACAGTGAGGCTATGGAAAGGAGTGATGCTGGTAAGTGGAAAGAAGCCATTGCAATAGAATTGCAGACCCTAAAAGACAATAAAACGTGGGACTTGTGTGATGTACCAGTAAATGTGAAAATAGTTAGCAGTAAATGGGTCTTTAAAAGTAAAAATGCAAATAATGTCAAAAAGTATAAAGCTAGGCTAGTTGCTAGAGGGTTCGAACAACAGGATGTATTTGATTTAAATGATATTTATGCTCCTGTCGCAAAGCTGTCCACGTTTAGACTGTTTGTAGCAGTAGCAACCAAATTAAATTTAAAAATTTACCAAATGGATGTAACGGGGGCTTTCTTATATGGAGAGATAAAAGAAGAGGTGTATGTTAGTTTACCAGAAGGGGCTTATTTAGGAGATAATAATATTGTAAAGTTAAATAAATCATTATATGGATTGAAATGTTCACCGAAGTGCTGGAATATTAAATTTAATTCAGTAATAATTAAAGAAGGTTTTGTAAGGTCAAAGTGTGACTCATGTTTGTATAAAAGGTATAATGGCACAGATAAAACTTTTGTGTTGCTATATGTCGATGACTTGTTAATTTTTGGTACAAATGAACACGAAATTACTAAACTGAAAGCTGTATTAAATAAAGAATTTAAGATGAAAGATCTAGGATTAATTTCAGACTTCTTAGGAATAAATGTAAAACAAAATGTGCAAAACGGTACAACTACATTATCACAGAGAAATTACTTAGAAAATGTAATTAAGAGATTTAATATGGAAAATTGTAAACCGATGTTGACCCCTATGGATCAAAATTTCAATGCTAAGATATTTGACTCTGATGTAAAGTGTGATAAAAACATTGAAGGTATTTGTAGACAAATAATTGGCTGTCTGATGTATGCTGTTTCAGGCACTAGGCCTGACCTATGTTTTGCTGTCTCTATGCTCAGCAGATATCAGAAGTGTGCAAATAATGAGTTGTTGGGTGCGCTTAAGAGAGTATTGCGCTATGTAAAGGGTACCTTAGATTATAAGTTAGTTTATAAATGTGATGATACAATGTTGCAAGGTTTTTGTGACGCTGATTGGGGAGGCGACCTAAGAGATAGGAAGTCTACTTCAGGTTACTTGTTTATTTTTGCAAATTGTTTAATAGTGTGGTGTTCAAAGAAGCAGTCTTCTGTAAGTCTGTCCTCGACAGAAGCCGAATATGTTTCAATGAGTATGGCTGCTAGCGAAGCATGTTGGCTTGTAAATTTGTTACATGACTTCGATTTTCAAAATATACATCCAGTAAATTTGTTTTGTGATAATCAGTCAGCAATATTGAATGCTAGCACAGAATCTGTAAAACGTTTAAAACATGTGGATATTAGATATCATTTTGTTAAGGATCTAGTTAAAAATAATAAAATTTGTATTAAGTACATAAGCACTTGTATACAACCAGCAGATATGTTAACAAAATCTCTAAGTAAAGAGTTAATTATAAAGTTTTTGAAGCAATGTGGAGTAGGAAATGCGTTAGTAAACTAAGAGCTATTATTGTGATTGATATCTGTCTTAAACGTTAATTTAGTTTAATAAAGTTCTGTTTGTTAAATGTATAACATTGAGAGGGGGTGTTGAATATGGCAATGTTCAACATTTATTTTGTTCGGTTGGATATTCTGTTTATGCTTTTAGTTAAGTTGGTAATACTTGTTTTATACTTATGTGTGCGTGCAACACCTGTATCAATGTAACGTTGGAAAGCGGAAGTCTAAATTAAAGAAATACAGTTTATAGTTGAAAACTCTGCCTCTTTTATTGAAAATAACATCAAAAACAATAAATATTATTAATAATTTTGCCTTTATCTATCTAAAATAGTATTGTTACTTACTTTTATCACTTTAGACACATTTTTTACGTATTTGGCCCAGTGCGTATTATTTTTTACGTAAAAGAAATGCTGTACGCATACCCACTGCCATGGGGACAACAGCGAGCTTTGTTGGAATCCCTTGAAGAGTAGCGACAACCAGTCGCCAAGTTGACGACCGTCTCTGGACTACAAAGCCAGCGGCTGCGGGTTCAAATCCCGCAAGAGACAAATGTTTGTGTGATGAGCACAAGCATTTGTACCTAAGTCATGGATGTTTATAAATGTATTTAAGTATGATTATCCGTTATCTAGTCGCCATAGTACAAGCTTTGCTTAGTTTGAGGCTAGCTAATGGTGTGATTGTGGAAACAATTTATTATTAGTTATTTATTATTAAGTAAGTACTTTAGGTTTAAACCTGGCGAGTACCTCAGACCCAGTCACACTCCGTCGCCTCAGCTGCAGTCTGCACCCAACGGTGCAGGGCTTATGCCCCCAAAAGATGGCCATAACTTTCCTCTCTGACCATTAAAGGTGGCTGCTGGTATAACATGCTACGTTCTTCGCTGAAAAAGGCAATACAAGATTACCACAATCTACCTTAAATCTCAAATTACAATACTGTGAATAATAAGAATAAATGTATAAATATAAATATGCACTAGACAACACGAATTGTCATGGTCTCGAAGTAACGTTACTTCATTTCCTGGTACCTCGTAGCACATGGACGTCCATGTGCTACGGGGTACCAGGAAATGGATTTGCTAGGGGCGTCACCCAGTACATCCAGACTCAAGATTTAGAAAAAGTAGTTTATTCCGAATTGATCCAAACCAGCAATCGAACCCGGGACCCTTTGCGTTCAAGGTAAATCTCCGCGCCACTACGCCAATCGAATCATCAGAATCCTTTCTCGCAATAATTCTTTAATAACCTACCTAAATAAAGAAAAATAAAGAAATTTGAATTTATTATACATATATTTAACATCGGGTTTATGGTCACCCTACCTGTCCCGAGGTGAGTATCAAGTCCGTCCGCTTTATCGCCCTGCCGTTGTTACAGGCTTTTGTGCCGAAGAACGCGTCGCTTACACAGCCTGTCGATAGAAATGAAATCGAGCCTGGACAGGTGTATGACTACAATAGGTCCCAAAATCCGTCCACACATTTTTCCGTGTTGTTGACGAGAGCGTGCTTATGTAAATCTTTAAGCCTTGGGCACACAGCTGACGGGGTGCGACGGCGATGGGACTTTAGCTCGACGCCCGCGAAGCGATTTCGAACGCAAACGCTGCTGCCCGTCTCGTGCTACAGGACATGTCGCCTCTTGCGACCCGCCTCTTATTGGCGGTGGGGAAGTGTATTCTTTACGGCACATTTGTTTTTTATTTGGTGTTACTCGTAATATAAGGTCCTATTGTATTAGTATGAAGTTTCTGCTGCTCATAATACATTTTTCTATGGTACCAACATCCATTTCCCACTTGAGGCTGTTGATTTTTCTGAGTAAAATATTAACTTTTATATAAAGTATTATTTTTAGATACTAGCTGTTACCCGCGACTTTGTACGCGTGATCTTTAGTTTAGAAAAAAAAAACACAGCAGTATGAAATATACTTTACAATATATTGTCATAACTGTCTAATATAGACTATAAACACCGTAATACGAGATTTTTATTCTATATAAGTTGTCGGCTGGGCAGCGTTCGGGAAACTACACCACGTCTTCTCGTCCAAAATACCTCAGTGCCTCAAGACGAAAGTCTACAACCAGTGTGTGTTACCAGTGATGACATATGGAACTGAAACGTGGCCTCTCGCTATGGGCCTCATAAGAAAGCTCAAGGTCGCACAGCGTGCTATGGAAAGGGCTATGCTTGGGTGTTTCCTTGCGAGATCGAATCACAAAAATGAGGAGATCCGTAAACGAACAAAAGTCGCTGACATAGCCCAACGGATTAGCAAGCTGAAGTGGCAGTGGGCGGGGCACATAGCACGTAGAACTGACAGCGGATGGGGCAGAAAGGTTTTAGAATGGAGGCCGCGTACCAGCAAGCGCAGCGTAGGACGTCCACTCACATGGTGGTCAGACGACCTGGTAAGGGTCGCAGGAAGACGCTGAATGCAGGCCGCTTCCAACCGGCCAATCTGGAAGTCAATGGGGGAGGCCAATGTTCAGCAGTGGACGTCCTATGGCTGAAATGATGATGATGATGATGATGATAAGTTCTCTTTAAAAGGAGGTGATTCTTCTATTCACCTAATACTTTAAAAAAAAAACTTTTTTTACATACTTACCTAACCAAAATATTACACAGATATTATATTGATTTGAAATGTCGCATAACGTCACGTCCTGGTACAATTTTAACTAAGAAGTGACGTCACGAGCCCCTACTGCCGAACTTTGAAGCGCTTTATCTGTGTAATTTTTTGGTTGATTGACAAAAGAGACATTGATGACATTATTTTTTTAAAAACTAACTGATGGACTAAATAGAATTCTATTTTCTTTACCGAGTCGTCACCCCTAATGGTTTTTAAAATGTAAGTGAAAACGTGTCTTTACTCTTGAAAATTCCAACATAACCGTCGTTGTCGTTGTTGTGTCGTACTTTCATTGTCGCCTTCAATTCCGAAGGTGTAGCAAAACTCTGCCCATTTTATCGCGCAGTAAGCTCACGCTTTCCATTGAAAAAAGGGTCTCATTGTGAGAGGAACTCTAGATCGTATAAATTGATACCGTATCGCTGAGTATCGAACAAGATCAAAGCTAAAGAATAAATATAACCATTTCAGGCGATCGATAGAGCCTTTTGTGAGTATGAATGATAAAGACTGAAGTTGGAACAAAATTAAACCTAGAATTAAGGCTGTAAACAACGCTTTTACCGCCACAGGAAATGAGCGGCGATGGAAAGCGCTAAATGACCGGATATTGCAATGTACCCTCCAGTTACTGCTGTTTATTAGCACCAATTTAATATTTGTCTAACTTTGATCTTTCGCTTTATGATGTAACTAGGTTTACTTACTTACTTTAAAACATTAAATGCCCTATATTCACCATAATGGGCTAGTTTCCTAAAAAAATCTAATTAGTCTGTCAGTTAGATTAACAGAAAATATTAGACACGTATTTTTTCTTTTCTCAATCAAACAAAAAATGATGAAGATATAGCCTGTTAAAGTTCCGCGTAACGTCACGCCTTGCGACATTTTTAGCAAGTCGTGACGTCACGTGCTCACTTTGATGCGCTTTATCTCCGTATTTTTTTATTTGATTGACAAAAGACAAAATATGGGTCCAATATTTTTGATAATCTAACTGACGGACTAAATAGAATAATCTTTTTTTGACCTAGGAAACAAGCCCATTGTCTCGCTACGAACTAAGCATATCTTGTTGTCAAGATAACGGATAAACATACCTACGAGTCAAATATATTGATAAACATTCATAACTTAGGTTTGACGACCTCCGCAACCTAGAGGCGAGGACTTGGCGTTACCATCTTTAAGGTTTCCCGGTTGGGACGTTGTAGAAAACGAACTTTTCTATGTTATCTCGGGTCTGGGTGTTGTGGTACCGTACTTTAAGAGTCCAATAATGCAATTTATTAAGATATTTCCATTGTTTCCAGAGCATCAGAAGAGGTACTATATTATTGGTATCTGCAGCGGGTATGAATTGTAATAATGAGATACGTAGATCTACTTATTATATTATCTTCGCATTATTAATTCTCTAGTGCAGGGACGCAAACAGAGCTCACTTTGATATAAATGCAAACTCCGGCTCGCGACCGACAGCAAGCAATACAAATCCGTATTTACTCAAAGCAGCCATTTTGCAAGCGCCGCGACACGTACGTACACACCGCATCGCAGTTATATGACCATGAGTAATTGACACACTTATATTATGTACTAGACTCGTCAAGAGAAATGACAAATAAAATGAAAACATTTATTTCGAATTAAATCCTTACATACATACTTCATCATCATTATCATCATCATTTCAGCCATAGGACGTCCACTGCTGAACATAGGCCTCCCCCATTGTCTTCCAGATTTGCCGGTTGGAAGCGGCCTGCATCCAGCGTCTTCCTGCAACCCTTACCAGGTCGTCTGACCACCCTGTGAGTGGACGTTCTACGCTGCGCCTGCCGGTACGCGGCCTCCATTCTAGAACCTGTCTGCCCCATCGGCCGTCAGTTCTACTTCCTATGTGCCCCGCCCACTGCCACTTCAGCTTGCTAATCCGTTGGGCTATATCAGCGACTTTTGTTTCTTTACGGATCTCCTCATTTCTGATTCGATCTCGCAAGGAAACACCGAGCATAGCCCTTTCCATTGCACGCTGTGCGACCTTGAGCTTTCTTATGAGGCCCATAGTGAGAGGCCACGTTTCAGTTCCATATGTCATCACTGGTAACACACACTCGTTGTAGACTTACAACATTACAAACATACAAAACATATATTTTTGTTAGTGGACAGCAGGAAACTTTTATAACTAAAGTAAAGTAAAGTAAGCCTGAATACGTCCCACTACTGGGCATAGGAACACAGGCCTCCCCCAATGCCTTTCATTGGAAGAGATTGCCAATACTCGCAACGCTTTGCAGGCGGGTTGGCGAGCGCAGTTTTTTATATGATTTCGCACGCAGACGCTGCTTCCCGTCTCGTGCTACAGGAATTAGTCGCCTTTTACGATACGCCTCCTGTTAGCAGTGGGGAAGTGTATTCTTTATGGCCGTCCCCACACAAATACAAACTTACAAAGTTTTAAATCAATACGTCCAGTTAGAAGTTGGTTAAAAACTACTTCCAAGTTTTGATTTATTAGTTAGTAACAAGTGAAGCTAATTTTTAAGTGTGAAACGAAATAGAAAATAATCAGGTTAGAAAGGGATGCCTATACGTGGATGAGCTACCAACTATAGGCAAATTTAACTAAATAACTGATTAAAGTTTGTACCTGCCTCATGTACCTATTTTTTTTTAAATAAATTACCTGTATTCAAATCTTTTATCTAGCAATCAGTAATCTCGAAACTAAAACTGATATCAAACCTGCAATACGCTAAAAAGCTATAAAAGCAAAATAATGTCAATTAGGTAGTTTTCAAGTGTCAATACCCGTCGCTACGAGCTACGAAGCGCGTAGTCTCGTAGTCGAGTGCTCTCGTAGCAGGAAATTGCAACGCTACGAACGATCGTTTCCCTGCCTTTGTGATTTTTTAGATTAACTTTATAACTGAATTATAATAAATATGAGTTTATCAATTATAAATCCTACATACATGAATGGGGTTCATTAGTAAATTATTTAGCCTAGGTGCTCGTAGATTCTACGGTATAATAGGTGCTAGAATTTTAATTTTAAGAAAAGGTTTTTCTAGTTTTTGATAGTTTAACTTGTACGGTCTGTTTTTAGAGTTCTGTAGCAGAAAACAATTATAATTTCGTCCAGTCTGTCTCCACCTATTAGTAATAGAAAACTGAAATTGCGTGTGTTTTAGCTGGAGACGTATTTTTGAAGCATTAGAAATGAATCTTGAATTCGAACACGAAAACCATTCGTGTATGAAAATAATTTCTATTGCTTCCGATTTTACGCATTTTTGAATCACTTGAAATAGGTGTTGCTATTAAATTAAATATTGTAACTATTTTTGTTTTACGCAGAAAATATTATAAACCATAAAGCAAAAACTCATTAACGAACGTAAATAAAAAGTTATTATGTCAAATCTCTGTCAACGATATATGTTGTCAATGTCATTGTTCTGTACTTTCTACTAGTAGAAATCGAAAAACGAGTGAGTAGGACCACTCGTAGCAGAATGTAGGGAATTTTCAAAAATAGTGATTTTATGTATTCGCATGCGAATCTTGCGATTTCGTATTCGGATTGTAATTCGCATGATTCAAAAATACGTCTCCTGATTTTTTAGGCATTTCCAATTCGCACGCCTCATGTAATAATGAAAAGATTCGAAGGGCAGATGTGTGGCGTAAAATATGACAACCAACACTTCATTGCGCTATGGAGAGGGCTATGTATATGGATCTCTCTTCGTAATCATATAAAAAACACAGAGATCAGAAGAAAACCAAGCTTACCGAAATAGGCCTAGAAATAGCGCGAAAGAAAAGAAAACGGGCAGGCCATATTTGTTGAAGAACGGATAGGTAGAAGATGGGGCAGGGGGTTGAAGTGAAAGCCTAGAACTGGACTGGGCAAGCCGCGAGCTAGGTGGACCGACGACCTGGTGAGGGGATAGTCGAAGAAGGCTTAAGATCGTTTGAAATAGCGTGCTATAGAGGATACCTACGCACAGCATTGGGTGAAGACCGGTTGAAGAAGAAGGAGAACACTTCATTTTTTGACGCTCACTTCTTTTTCCGATGTTCATTTGTTTTTCCGATGCTCACTTGTTCTCCGGGCTGTAGGTAATGTACACTGTATACTTACCTTTACATATTTCTGTCTTCCCTCCCCTAAGGAATCAGTCTAGGGGATCACGGTGGCCTTATTGCATTTATTTGATTATTAATTAAAATTTACTTCCAGATTTTCGCAGCGATGTACAAAATGTTTCTGCTTCCCATTCATTAATGTTACCGATTCCATTGTGCCAGGCTCATGGCCCGTGAGTGAGCCTGTGGTGTCCCATTACACGCGAGCATTCCTCAAAAACAAATATCACACAAACCTCATTGCCTCACAAAGCGCTCCGCGACAAATGTTGGCGGCGTAATGGGACAAATGGTAGCTCAGAGAAAATAAGCCAGTCCATTTATCCAAGGATCAAATAGGTTGCAAATTTGTGAAAATAGTGCTTTTAAGTGTTGAAATTCAAGACTCAAGGGTACTGCTTATAGAGAAATAGTCATATTTTGTGATACATACGAGTACTTATAATTTGATTTTGATTTGAACCATTTTATCGATTCTTTATTATGAAGCATTAGGAAAGCCTATGCTTAGCAAGTGGGCTGATTGTGATGGATTTTTTATTTTTACTGTTGCAGATGAATACAAACTATTTTCATCATCATCATCATCATTTCAGCCATAGGACGCTCACTGCTGAACATAGGCCTCCCCCATTGACTTCCAGGTTGGAAGCAGCCTGCATCCAGCGTCTTTCTGCGACCCTTACCAGGTCGTCTGACCACCTTGTGAGTGGACGTCCTACGCTGCGCTTCCACTCACAAGGTTCTAGAATGGAGGCCTACCGACGTACCGGCGTACCGACGCGGCCTCCATTCTAGAACCTTTCTGCTCTATACACAATATATTCTTCGTCATACGATTATAAGAAATGTATTGTAAAATTTTGAATAAGCGTATGGCGTAAATATTCAAGTATGATAGCATAATAAATTCAAGGATGAATCAAAATTGTGTTCTACATATTTTGCGGTTACATTTACTGTCTGGGTACTCCATTATTAAGTTGACAGAGCATGATGTACTCGTATAAGCTCCAGGAATTGACATCCTTTTGATGTGAGATACCAAACAACGATTTTTTTTGCCGGAGACTTCTTAGAGCAAACCATGACGTAAATTAATCCGGGAATCGAACCTACCCTAGGTTATATTCCCGGCTCAGTTAAAGAAAAACTTTAAAATTTAGTCTTGTGCAAAAAGAAACAAAACATTACTGCGCTTATCGTTAGGTAGCTCATTGATAGCTTGCGCCTTCGTGATATTGCACTGGAATTTGTGTGACGACCAGCAGACAATATTTTGATGCACTATTGGAATTAAAACTGGCTTATTTCTCTGAGCTGTGACCAGGACGCGTTGATGCGAGGTAACATTACGAGCATGAAGAATCTAATGGCCCATATTGGTCAGGGCTCAGGAGTAGAAGGTTTTCAGGAACGGGTTTTATGTTCATTTTGCGTAATGCTTTTTTATGTTCCGTGTTCATTCTACGTGTATGAATTGCACATGTTATCAAAATTATGCGATAAACTTCGGGATTGAATACTAATTGTCCTGTAGGAACTAATAATTTGGCTAAAATATTATGTTAATCCAGAAAAATATTTATTTTACCGCTCAATAAAAAAAATGTTTTTTTCGTGTTTGAACAAAAAGTATTTAACGGGCTATCCCGTTAAAGTTCATCTTCATAATTTTTTGTTTGATTGAGAAAAGAAAAAATACGTGTCCAATATTTTCTGTTAATAAAACTGACGGACTAATTAGATTTTTTTAGGAAACTAGCCCATTAAAACAATTTGACGTTATGACAAAATTAACAATAGTAAAATGTAGCTGTAGCATGCTTGACATTTTTCGAAGCCAAAATAAAAACAGTCCATTACAAAGTGCATCAAGTGATATGGTTATCATCTGCGGTTTGAATAAAGTAACAATTTATGATATAAATTTAAAAGATTACTGCTGTGTAAAATGCGCTATTTGAAATATACATCTGAAAGTCTTCATTTCATGCACTTTATGAAACGTAAAGTTAACTCCTAATAGAGTCCTTTCCCGAACACACTCGCAATCTTCCCATAACTTTCCTCGCCCTTGTATTTCTGGTAAATTGTTACCTTTATTTTTCTCATAAACTGCGCCCAAGGAGGATTGTTTCAATTACGGGCCTCATTGTTCTTGCTATAAAAAGTTCGCTAGATTAAGAACAGTGCTGCCAACACGACGCGGTTTAATTTTCTCTAATCTCTTTTGTTCGTGCCATTCTTTTCCAATTTTACTTTGTTGGTGTTGAGCCCAATTTATCGTGGTTACTATCTCCGTCTCCATTGCTACAGGGCAATGTACATAGCAACACTATAAAAAGTACTAAATGTTTTAAATTTTAAAATGTATCTGTTTTTTTTCTTTGGGTCTAAGCCGCGCGGTTTGCCAAAAGCTGAAAATAATATGTAAAACTCGGAACTATGAGCACAGCGATGCATAACATTTACATATTTTTTTCTCATAAGAAATTATAGGCTACATAGGAAAGCTCAAGATTGCACGGCCTGCTATGGAAAGGGCTATACTCGGTGTTCCCTTGCGAGATCGAATCAGAATAAACGAACAAAAGTCGCTGCCATAGCCCGACGGATTAGCAAGCTGAAGTAGCAGTGGGCTTGGTACATAGCACGTATAACTGATGGCCAATGGAGCAGAAAGGTTCTACAATAAAAGCTACGAACCGGCAATGGCAGCATAGGACCTCCACCCATAAGGTGGACAGATGTACTGGTAATAGTTGCAGAAAGCCGCTGGATGCAGGCCGTTTCCAACAGTCCAATCTGGAAGTCATTGGGAGAGGCCTATGATAAACAGTGGACGTTCTATGGCTGAAAGGATAATGATATAGGCTGCATCTTGGCAATCGCAGCTAGCGACATAGTAAGTACCTATAGGTGCTTGCGTTTTTTTTTCATGCCAAAAATGTAGTCTTAGAGTTTGTTTATTTTCAAAATATAGCAAGACACTTATCCCTGAAAAATACTTGAGACTGAAAACTTGTAATTTAAACGCGAAATTTTAAATTCAATTCCCTAAACTAAACAATTGAATGTGCTAAACCAACTTACATACGAGTACCAACAAAAACATATTTTCCTACAATAATACGGGTAGCACCACGTCAACTGTAACAAAATTATTCGTACAAAATGAAACCTGTGTTTTTTCTGCGGCTATTTTCTTTACCCCAAGTTCATTTACCGCATTTCCCGCAAAATGAAATGTTCGCACACTCATTATTTTTCTTAAGGTTATATTTTACCCCATTTGCAGGATTTAAAACGGTTTCGTAAAGGAAGTAGTGGTTAAAAATGCAGTAATGAATGCGGCATTCTTTGATTACAGCTCAGAAAGGTTAAGCATTCACGGGTAACGGGGTTAAGCCTAACGAGCGGTTTTTGTTCCTTACACGGCATTAATGTCAAAGTAAATTGACGAGTTTCGCGCTTCTGTTAGCATTCTGAAAGAATTTTCATTTCTTTACAAGTGTTCAAAGCTTTTTTCTCTGTAGTGGACACACTAGCACAATGGAAATTTAATAAGTATTCCTGAGACTGAAAGAAGCCAACAACATTAATCTGGCCTTTTGTTCTATGGTCTTTTGTTATAAAGAAATCAGAATGGGGGCAAAAAACAAATTATAAAACAAGCGACTGCTTTCTTTGATGTACGTATTTTGTTAGATACCTACAAAATAGTCTTTACTTGCCAATTTATTATTGTTTATGTAAAAAGGCGAGAAAATTGCAAAGCTAAAGTGGGAGTGGGTAGGACACGTGTGCAGAATGCATCCGGACAGGTGGGCCCAAATCGTCACCTATAGACGGCGGTCCCCGAAGAGGTAGACCCAAAAAAAGATGGTGTGACGTCTTGGTTAACTTAACGAGGGATTGGGAGTCATTGGCGATAGATAGAGATCGATGGAAGAGTCTGGGGGAGACCTTTGCCCAGCAGTGGGATTGAACAGGTTGTAAAAAATATATTTGTAAAAAGTGAATACAGTTAGGTGACTCATTAATCTTCCTACTTAGCTTTTATTTGCTACTGCAAATACTTGTACCTACTCTAGAGAAGGTTTAAGTTAGGTACGTACTTAAAAATTAAGTTGGTTGTTATAAAATAACGAAAATTTTAGAGATAAAGATGTAGTACATTAACTAAAAATAAAATTCCGAAGAATTGAGAACATTCCCCCTTTTTAAATAAAAAGTATTAATTGAAAGTAAACAATCAACCAAATCAAAACCTAATTTACATGTTTTCAGTATACATTTTAACCCTCAATCATAGTTAGCATACATTTCCACCCAAATTACAATAGGGTACCACAGGGAGGTATTCTCGGCCCGATTTCTCGCAACGTTGGGATTTTATTTCAGTACGGACGCGTTTCCTCCGGGACCGGTTACCTCACCTTGCCTGACCTTTTTTATCTATGGCACACGTACTTATAGATTCACGGTTGCTTCTAGTAATGGAGGTCAGACTGTACAATTTTAGTTAGAAAGCACTCACTCTTTATTTGATCCGAAATATTTTATAGGAAATAAAATTGCCGAAGCTTTTAAATAGGTCGTATAAAAAAGGCAAAAGGTTTGGGTTGGAACAGACGGTTCACCTTTGGAAAGTGGTGTTTATTGTTGTAGATACCTACTTTCGAGCCGGAATTGTGATGCGAGGACGAAATCGTATCAAAGTATTGGTAGGATAGAGGTAGGTTCTTTGATAAATGTAGGCGGTATATACGACATATTATTAATGTTTTACGGGGTGTATTTATTACCATGCAAAGTTCAGTTTTTTTAACTCTCTCGCGACTTCGTGTGCTAGACTAGAAGACGCAACTGGCCTGGCAAGAAATCATTGCCTAGTACTTTAAAACACTAGAATGACAATTTCTCACTTTTAACTATTCGATTCGATTTATTCGACGAATGTATAAGTAATTTATTAGTTGATGGTGTATGACGGCTTAGATTAATCCAAATCATGTTACGTAAAAGTATGTCTGAAATCTGCTAAATTTGCTTCAATTTTGCAATCTGCAAGCTAACTTAATAGCTATTATTCTTGAGTTAAGAAAACAGAAATGCGTCGGTATTCTCTTAAAAGGGAAATCTGGTTACACGAGAGACCAAATAATACGATCTTAAAATAACCCCACGGAACAAAAAGTCGTCAATGTTTAATAAATGAGGTCTTTGTAGTTCCGTGGCAGCTAATATCTGTTAGTGATTACCCTGCAGTTCGTGAGACATAATGATAATATATGCTTGCTATATTTTTTGACAGACGACCTGGTAATGGTCGCAGGAAAACACTGGATGCAGGCCGCTTCCAACCGGCCAATCTGAAAGTCAATGTAGGCCTATGTTCAGCTGTGGACATCCCATGGCTGAAATGATGATGATGATGATGATTCTTTTTACTTTTTTTCAAACAGTTCAAAATAGCAAGACTCGCCTGCTAAAAAACGGACCTTTTAATATTATAAATATTTTATGTCGAAAGGAGACGAACTAAATCAGAACTTAAAATGAAGCTTTCGTTTATTTATAAACTAAGTAATATTTTATTAAAATTGAACCAAATTTTTTGCTTTTTCTTTAGAAACACGTGAAGTATCACATTCTGTCTTAGAAGAGGCTCGAAACAATTTAAATATTTGTAACATTTCCATCGTCTGGAAGCGCTGTTCTTATGATGTTCAAAACACGAATAATTAAATTACGGGAATAAGGCATCTAGTAACATTCAAGGAATTACTCCAGGTATATGTTACGTGCTTATTTCCAAGGTACCCAAAATTAGGTCGCGTATATCAAACAAAACATTGTCCTCGTCGAGTGGAATGTTACTCTATTTGAAGAACTGCAAAATATATAAAGTACATTTCTGATTCAACTGCGTGTTAGATAATTAAATGAATACTAGAACAAAATATAACAATATACATGACATCATTTCGTGCGCACTCGATGACGTGTTAGGACCACTGACTTCAAGAAACACTGTTGACTTTAATCTTGTTTTGTTTCTTTAAAAAGTTTGACGTTTGACAACAACAATGCTTAAGTATTTTTTAGAGTCTATGGTTAGGCCCTATTACAGGCGGAACCGAGGTTTTGGTAAATTAAGTCATATTGCATAAGGTAGGAAGTTCATTCATGGGAAAATGTATTCGTATTTTTAATAAATTACTACAGTCCCTTACTGAACTGCTGTAACACGTCGGTACAAATATTTTTGATTTTTAATAATTATGTTTGAAATGTTTCTCTTTTCAGCGGTGTTTTGTTCTGCGTTGACGAATAAAAAAAATGAATCATTTTTGCTTTATGCGTTCAAGTGTTGTGCGAAACGAAACGCGACCAGAGAGGGGGATATTATGTCAGACATGACATTGGGATTTGACCGGATCTTTCTTTTTGGATGCGAGCACATTGCTTGCGTCCCAAGTAGTTTCTTTCGTTCAAATAAAATGAAGAAAATAAAATATGTGGAGGCGCCTGGTGCGTCATGGCGACCTAATGCCGTGATGGGCATTTTGCAAGAAATCCAGTAGAAATGTGATTTATTTTTGTTTTCTCTTGGTAAGAAACCTTTGAGGCTTAGTTCGCCTGTTTTCTTGCGTTTATTTCATTTGTTAAGATGATATCTTATATAGATGCTTGTTTCTTTTAGGTTTGTTTGTAACGTCACACCCTGATGATGCGGTTTTGTCACTTCAAGTTGCTTTTGGGTAAGCATGCTTTTTCTTTGTTGCGTCATGTGCACGTGTGTCTGGCTCCTGCTGCTGTGCTCATACTACCATGTCGCATACTACTCGCACGTGCTGTCCCGCAGTGCACGTGTGACCCATAACCTGCTGTACTCATGCTTGTGTATGCTTTACAGGCTTATATTAATGCCCAGCTTGGTACACCCTCGTGTTCTCCAAGGACTGGAACTTTATATCGTCGAGATCCGAGGAAGGGACATGTGTGGTTCCCCGCAGTGATGTTACACATATATTTTATCATAAGTTCTTAATCAATGCCAAGGTATTTATAAACCTTCTTATTTAACCTCATTGGTGATATTCA
Source organism: Anania hortulata (assembly GCA_963576865.1). NCBI lineage: Eukaryota > Metazoa > Arthropoda > Insecta > Lepidoptera > Crambidae > Anania > Anania hortulata. The sequence continues at coordinate 1,793,305 of OY756399.1, read as the reverse complement.
TAGGCCAAGTTAGGATAAGTGTTGTTTTACTTTAGAACTAAGTATAGGACACAAGGCAGCTGCGATTCTAGATATTTGTAATTTTGTTGTTGATGACACATACTGCTTAGTAATTGTAATCTCTAATCATTGGTGTGGAATCACATACACTACGTTGAATTTAGTTATTTCAAAATAGTGTATAATATGAGCTATAAGCTTGATTTTATTTTTTTACTTGCAATTCTTGTACTGTTAAAATATACTTTGTTTTTACATAGTTTTTATTTGTATTGTGGCAGAATACCCATAAATGGGTTGTAAGTAGCCTTTCTTTTTAAAAATAAACCAGGAGAAGACAATTTAGTATTTTCTTTCTCTCCATTAATTCAACTTCACTCTTTCTTGCTTGTAGTTAAAGCAAGTGGCGCCCTGCACAGTTTTCTTGTAGGAGTTTTTGAGCGCTTGAGGACCCACGAGCTAGCTTAACTGGCAAAAATAGCAAATACCATCCCGCTGTGTTACACTGCCAGTTTTTGAACTTAAATTACATGGTACGACGTTTTTAATTAAAAAGGGTTATTAAACCGTCTGTGATTATATAAATGATAAAATGTGTGGATTTAAATCAAAAGCTTGTCATAAACCTCTTACTTACATTATTTGACGCCATTTAAATGTCTCTATCTGATTAAAAAATCGTAACATTCACAGCCCTTAACAAAACTAGACAATTTCCGAATTTTGAAATCATCTACATACGGTAACACCTACCGACGTCGTTAAGCTTAGGGGTGTCCCTTCTGCACCTCCTCGGGAATGCGTCAAGGGCACTCGTCTCGAGTGGTCGTACCCGTGAAGTCATTTCGATTATGGAAATTCGGCCGCGGGATTATGTTATCTCACAATACACGAAGATAAAGAAGGCTTTTCAACAAGGTCGAGCGGCGATATTGCCAAGAATTAGGGTCGATTCCGTGCATTGACGCATACTGTCCCGTTGATGTGGGTTATTGTTTTTAGATCAAGGTTTTCCAGCCTATGGTCCGCCGGCTTATCCCTACGGTCCCAAAAGTAAAATAAAAGCGTAATAATGCAGCAAAGACTTTTTAGGGGTCCGCGAATTATGGCGTTGCGGTCCCAAATATGAAAAAGGTTGGAAAAGGCTGATTTCGATGAAACAAGATTAATGTCTATAGTAAGCCAGCCCAGAACTTTTTGCTATTGACTTCGTGTGGACATTAGTTTCCTGCGCAGCTACATACTACTTTTAGCACACATTTGTGTTTAATATGGGCTGTACTCCGTCACGATGCGTCACCTCTTTTATTCGGAGCCAAGTCTGCCTCTTGTTCTATCAATCACAGCTACAACTCCGTGATTATTAGGTTCAAAATAGAGTACGAAACTTTCTGTACAACTTTCAGTATAATAACCTATGATGTGTGTCGGAGACATCCATATGCAAATAAATTTCATTTCATTTCATTTCATTTCATTTCATTTCATTTCATTTAATTTCATTTCATTTAAAATCACATCATTTCATTTCATTTCATTTCATTTCATTTCATTTCATGTCATTTCATTTCATTTCATTTCATTTCATTTCATTTCATTTCATTTCATTTCATTTCATTTCATTTCATTTCATTTCATTTCATTTCATTTCATTTCATTTCATTTCATTTCATTTCATTTCATTTCATTTCATTTCATTTCATTTCATTTCATTTCATTTCATTTCATTTCATTTCATTTCATTTCATTTCATTTCATTTCATTTTATAATAAGTGTGTGGAAACCAGATGTAAGAAAAGAGTTATAGTACTTACTGTTTTTTTTGTGCGCATTATGTACAGCTTTCTACGTATTTCAGGGTGTCAATTCAATAGGGATAGCGATTCATTCCACGTCTAGTTTTACTGGGCCCTCCGTATCTATTTCTAGTATATTGTGATTATGTGCATATTCTGAGAGCGTTCGCGAATTCGAGGATCGACACCACTTAATTGAAATGCCAGTGACAATTGAACATGAATGTCATTATCACCTGCCACAGTCCTATTCACAGGAGAGGTGGAACCAATTTTAAAGGATATTTGTGCATTTGATGGAATAAAGACGGATAAGTCGAGTAATAAGTTTAATATTGCCTTAGCAATTACTTAGACTTGATACGTTTTTTTAAAATCGACAATGACTGTTGATAATACAGTATTTAGGTGTAAAGTCAGTCATTAAGTTATTTTGGCAGGTAAAACTTCAGAGAATGTAATAGTTAAGAACTTTTTCTATAGTACCAACATGAGATCCAAAAAAAATCACTTCCTCATACTAAGCCACTAATCAGCTGACATCAGTTTGTATGAAGCAGTATTTTTTTTTTAATTATTAGAAACAGTTGTTGTATTTGAGCACTGAGTTAATTTGTTGATGTTGATTGATTTGTTGATCACATCATATCGGCGATATGTTGTTCCAAAGCGGTGGTAGGGCAAAGCTATATTTTGAATCGTGTATAAGTGCCCGGAAGAGGGCATATACATATACCTACTGTATTGTATGACTATTAAGAGTATTAAAGACTACTAGTAAAACAAATTTTTATTAAAAAGATAACCGACTTCAAAAACACTAAAAAGCTAAAAATAACTTTTAAACAATCATACCAAACAGTTATTTTTAGAGTCGGTGCCAGCCGTATACCCACCCTTCCAATAGCAAAAAGAATTTTTCAAATCGGTTTATTAATGGCGGAGTTCTGAGGTAACCAACATTTAAAAAAAAACAACAAAAAACTAAATTGAGAACCTCCTCCTTTTTTGAAGTCGGTTAAAAACAGTGTTTTCATTTGTCTTCTCCACCCTGTCACACACAAATCTTACATATATGTCATATTTAGAGATACTGAATGTACCAAAAAAGTGTCTAACTTGTTTGCCTTAAGAATTAATACTAAAGTTTCTATTTTACAAGCGAACTTTTAACGTCTGTTCAACTTTGCTAACAATCCGTGATATTTTATGCAACCCGAGCGGTTCGTAAGCCGTTAATTTGTGGCAGCGTCTCCTCGAATTAACTTTGGGTTTGCATTATGTTTGCAAAATGAACTTTTGGATTTGACGTACATACAGCCACACGGCACTGTTGCGTGTTAAAATATAAATTACTCGTGCCACAAGTCGAGTCACAACCGTACCGTAAACTTTGTTACGCAACGTGTTGAAGGTGAATTAATTCTTTTAAGATATTTCTTGGAGGAAGTGGCGTTAGCGTTTAAATTCCAAAATAAACTTTTCTAATTGTTTAATATGTTGTTTGTGTCTTTATCTCAGACTATCTCGGCAAAGTATGTATGCAATAGTACATTGTTACCCAAGGGTGAAAGTAACTTATTTAGTCCCGAGACGAGGTTTAGCGCCCGTGCGTAGCAAGGGCGCCAATAGTTCGAGGGACTAAATAAGTTTTTTAACTCGAAGGAAACTGTGCTTTTCATTACGAATACAAGGAAGGTAAAAATATGAATATGCTTGAATATGTTTAAAAAAAACGAGTGACTTTAAAAAAAAAAATACCAAAGAGTAATCACTACGTTCTACAACTCGAAAAAACAAATGAAGATTGGATTGCTGCTTTCCCGCATATTTTTTTCAGTGGCCGGTCAGCTATTCAGCTATAATTTTTCACTTTCATCAATGACAAAATGGTAAATATTTTGCCCCAATCTATGTCATTTTATAGAAATAGTTCAAAGTAAATTACTTATAATAAGGTAATTTCAAAATTTATTTTTAATTAATTAATAATAATAATAAATGACCTTATTATAAGTAATTTACTTTGAACTATTTCTTTAAAATGTCATAGAAGTATTCATACTTATCTTTAAGTTATTTCAATTTTACATCGCGCTGTTAATGAGTAGCTGTATAAAAAGTTAGAACATAGTTCAATAAAAATGTAAAACAATAACATTTTTTAAAAATAATTTGACAGCTGTCAGTTGAAAACGATTCTCCCTAGGGCTGAAAAGTATTACAATCAACCCGCTATTAAGGCAAATTCAGACCTACTTTCCGAGTTTAAGTAATGAAAAGTATGTTTAATGTTACCTGATTGCCGTAATTCAAAAGTGTAGTTAAAAGCAGTTTTAACAACGATATTATTTTGCCAACTTTTAAATTAGAATAAGGCTTTTGATTGAAGTCTTCGAGAACAATTTAGCAAAACTAAAGTTAGAAAATCTATAATAATAATTGAAAATTCAAAATGAATAAGTAAGTAAATAAGTTATTAAGTAGTTTACCCTGTAATTCCATTTCTTGCAAAATACTATTTAATATTTTATACAAAGAAAAATGTGTGGGCCTAAATTAGGTGAAACATTCCAAGTTTCTGAGCTAAATTAATAAGTTTAAGTGGAGCGACTTTTGGGATGTAACCTTTACCTGTAGGTAGAACAATATCATTAAAATTGAAAATTAAGCTTTTTAATAGCTTCAAAATAGCTTCAAACGTGGCCAACCTTTTGGGCACCTATCCCTAAGAAAGTGAGCTCAATCAGTTAATTTATTAGGTTTTCCCCCCTATAAATAGAATATCAGATTATGTGCAAATAACTTTTCTTTTCTTAGTTTTTTATTTACTTTGTATTTTCTTTAATTTTTTTAGGTTTAGCTTTTAAGTTAGTTTATGTTTCGATTTTGTAAATATTTGTAGAAAATTAATTAATAATCTTAACATAATTATTATGTGTAAAAATTAATTAATATCATATACAAAAAGCTTTTATAAAGTTTTATTACTTATTTTTCAGGTTATATAGGAACAGTCTATTACATAACATACATAACTTACTCATTAATTAGGCTTAACTTATTAGCACACATAACAGCACATAGAAACAGCAATTTTTTTCTCGATTTTTTCATTTGTCTCGCAGTAAAAGTTGGTAAGTTAAAAGTCATTATTAAATTATTTATTAAAAACTATTTTGTAAGATTGTATACTTATGACCAAGAATCTGGAAGTCCACGGCTGGGCAAAGGCCTCTTTATAAATACAATAGCTTCCGACTGCGGCTTGCGTGGAGATCGGTCTGTAACTTAAAGACTTTATACATATAAGCTGCTTCATAAATATCTGCAACTTCTGAAATGGGTAAAAGTATTGCTTATATAGATTACGATAGTAAAGAATTATTTTGTCCAGAACATCATTAATATTTTCATTTAAAAAATTATATTAAATAAAGATTAGGCTTTATTCTGTCTCAAACCGTCCACATCTGTCCAAAAATGCTAACGTTTCACATTATACCGCTCCCGCGCAGTGTCAAGGGCGGATGACGAAGTGTGTTATGCAAATTGAAGCAAGTAACCATTTATTTACTGTCTTTTCGCAAATAATTAATTACCGATCCGGGGCACGTAATTCCTTCATTATTGTAATCTATATAGGCAATACTTTTACCCATTTCAGCCGTTGCAGATATTTATGAAGCACCTTATATATATTTTTTCAAACCTGTTAAATCCCATTGCTGGGCAAAGGTCTTCCCCAGACTCTTCCATCGATCCCTATCCATCGCCAATGACTCCCAATCCCTCGTCAGGTTAACCAAATTGTCACACCATCTTTTCTTGGGTCTACCTCTTCGGCGACAGCCGTCTGTAGGTACCCATCGAGTGACGATTTAGACCTACCTATCCGGATGCATTCTGCACACGTGTCCTGCCCACTCCTACTTTAGCTTTGCGGGTTTCTCACCTTAAAGACTTTATATATGACCAAATAATTCATTATTTTAGAACAAATTTGATTACCTTAAAAAAAGGAAGTGTTCTTTAAGTTAACCTTAAAAAATAGACATTTGCTGTCTCAAAACGTTCTTTAAAAACATAACAATTGCGTCATACATGATTTTTAATTTATTATTTAACTTTAACCGTTTCCGCAGCGCACGCAACGGAAGCTCTCAAAAGGAGTATTTTTTCTCGTTTTTGCAACATTTTTCATTCTGCTCTTTTCGGTTGTAATGTGATGGTATAAAGCTTATAATAATAATCCTTCCTCGATAAATGGAGTATTCAACACAAAAAGAATTTTTTAATTCAAATCAATAGTTCCTGAGATAAGTGCGTTCAACCGAACAAACAAATAATCTTTATAATATTTATAGAATTAAAAGAATACACACAATGGGCTAGTTTCATAGATTAACAGAAAATATTGGACACGTATTTTTTCTTTTCTCAATCAAACAAAAAATGATGAAGATATAGCCCGTTAAAGTTCCGCGTAACGTCACGCCTTGCGACACTTTTTAGCAAGGCGTGACGTCACGCGCTTACTTTGATGCGCCTTAACTTCGTCATTTTTTGTTTGATTGATAAAAGACAAAATACGGGTCCAATATTTTTTGATAATCTAACTGACGGACTAAATAGAATAATCTTTTTTTGATCCAGGAAACAAGCCCATTACGGCCGTAATGAATACACTTCCCCACCGCAAACAGGAGGCGTGTCGTAAGAGGCGACTAATGCCTGTAGCACGAGACGAGCAGCAGCGTTTTCGTGCGAACTCTTTAAAAAACTGTGCTCGCCAACCCGCCTGCCAAGCGTGGCGAGTATTGGCAATCCGTCCTAATGATAAATCATTGGGGGGGGGGGGGGGCTTTGTTCAGCAGTGGATGCCTATGGCTGACATGATGATGATGATGATAATATTCATATGTATACCTAGATAAATCTTTAGATATAATAACAAGTATCAGATTTAGAATGTGTGGATGATATAAATCACTACATAAATACGATACTGACACAATATAATTAGTTAAGACCCAATAAAGCAAAAATTGCTTTGAGTCATACTATATAAAAAACTTTAAAATATTATTTAATTTAAAAAAAAAGTACATTATTCGTGAAAAAATATCTAATGTCTATAAAAAATATGTCCTATAGGTACTATGCATTTACAGTGCCAAAAAGTATCAAAAAGTACGCCTGAAGTCCGTAGAAATTTGTCTACTTTCCTTTTGTTTGCTAGAAGTGTAGATTAACCACAACGATCTATTACTGGAGTATTGTACTCCTCTCCGGGATCTCAAACAAACAGCTGATACCCGAGTAAGCCCTTTATATGTAGGGGCGGGTCATCTGATTCCTATCCAACTGACACGACTATTTGTACTACGTATTTCCTTTGCAAACCGGAATGATGGTTTACCTATGCAATCTCTAAATATTATAGTCATCTATATACGAGTACATAAAACAAAGTCGGGTTAGTTACACCATTTATAAGTCAAGAACGGCTAGGCCGATTTTTTGTATTTGCCTCCGTCCCGAATAGCAGAATAACTGTTTAAACATCAAAAATTCACGAAAAAAAAGTGAGGCGGTACGAAATTCGCCGGGACAGCTAGTAATATATAAATAACTAGCTGTTGCCCGCGACTTCGTCTGCGTGGTCTTTAGGGGTATGAAAAATAGATGTTGGCCGATTCTCAGACCTACTCAATATGCTCACAAAATTTCATGAGAATCGGTCAAGCCGTTTCGGAGGAGTACGGGAACGAACATTGTGACACGACAATTTTATATACAAGATTAATATTGGACAAGATCACCTAAGTATATTGCTCCGATCGTATGGTAAGTAGCCAAAGCACTTGTGTTATAGAAATCAGAAACAACGACTTTACCACAACATCCAGACCCGAGACAATATATACTATTTTTCCTACATTGACGGACTGGGAATTGAACCCGGGACCTCGGAGATAGCGACACCTAATCCAGTATGCGGACTACGGAGGTCGTCATATAATAGCTACATAATTATCATACATGTATAAGCTAAAGTAGTAAAGTGACTACGTAAAAACGTTCGAAGTGACGCACTCACACGGACGCACGCCTCAATAAGACTCAAGCGGGAGTCGCAGCCGACATGAGTTGACAGTTGTCACACTTCGTGATTATTTCTATAGAACGCTTACTAAACAAAAAACTATTTAAAATTTACAAAGATTCAGAAGTCAACCCTAACAATCTATTGGTGTAGATATTTTTTAATATTTTTCACTTTCATTAGAGTATGTCTTCTGAAATGTTTAGGTAAGTACAAAAATAAAACATGCATTGTTAGACGACGGTCTGGTGTAGTGGTTTGCGCTTCGGACTACAAAGCCAGCGGTTTCGAATCCCGCAAGGGGCAAATGTTTGAGTGATGAGCACAAGCATTTGAACCTAAGTAATGGATGTTTCTAAGAGTATTTAAGTATGCCTAAATATAATCAAATATAATATAAAATAATGCCTATCCGATATCTAGTCGCCATAGCACAAGCATAGCATTAATATTTGTATAGAGTTGTATTAGCGGTGGACATTCCAGTCAAACAAAATAATAAACTTTCAAAACCATACCAAAAGTTACGATTTACCCTTTAGGTAAGTACAAAAGGATTAAAAGTTACCCAAAGTTGTTTACGTTTTAATTAAATTGAACTGGATTCCAATAAATTTTATTGGAATTTAGTAGTGAGTCACTTTCAAACTTACGTGTTTTAAGCAAGATTAAAATGTTTTTGATCTAATTGAACTTAAGATATTGAAAACATTATGACACATTTTCTATGTGGAAACTGTCAAATGTCAAACTTATTCCTCATTTAAGTTATCGAAAAGTCGGCCCAAAGCAAACAAAACAATCTAGTTTATTTTACAATTTAGTAGAAGAGTATATTGTTTTTTTTTTGTGTGACTAGAACTAGAGAATTTAATATCAAAAACGCACAAAGACAAACAAATGACAACTAAAATGTGTTTTTTTACATTGTCTCAAATTCATTGTAAGTTTGAATTATTTGTAACTTGTACCTGAATAAAAGAACTACTAGTCATTTCTACACATTGTAGGCGTATTTAGCGGCATATAAGTGTAATGTGGCAGTAGACGGGATACGTAGAACTGACGGCCGAAGGGGCAGAAAAGTTCTGAAAATTGCAAGCGCAGCGCAGGACGTCCACCCACTAGGTGGACTGACGACCTGGTTAGTTGGAGTAAGTTGCTGGATGCCAACCCGCCAATCTGGAAGTCATTAGGGGAGGCCTATGTTCAGCAGTGGACGATGGCCAGTGGACAATGGACATTCTATGGCTGAAATGATATTGATGAAGTATACTAGACGTTCTGATTTGGTTCATACTTATTATTATAAGAGTAAGCTAATGACGTCACGTATTTTTTAATATTTTCATACAGGGTTACATTGCAAAGGGGTGCCAGATTTAAAAAATAAGATCTAGGGAACAATATAAAGAAGCGTCATAATCGTTATACTTTTAATAATAGTATGTTAAGAAAAAAAAATACTACAAGACTACGAAAACCGCGCGGCCATTTATCAGAGCCTACAAGGACCTTACTCAGTGCACATACGGTGCATTTTTTTCATAAATGGGTTAAATTATCCACGCGTACGATTTTTAACAGCGGATAGGAATAATTATATGTGAAAAAAAAAAATTGTTTTTTGAATATTTCGATTAAGTTACTGGTTCTGAGCCACTCCTAAAGATTTGGCACCCTTTTGCAATGTAACCCTGTATAATTTGCTTCTTCTGAAAAGTTATGTCACGTGGTCAAGAGTCGTGAGTGAAGTGGCGGTTCTTAGTGTGCTAGTATAATGTCTGTTTACTTTGTAAGCTTGGTGCATTACTGTATGGTCTGACTTTGTTTCTTCGGCGCAAGCAAGTTGCGCTACGCTAACTTGTATTGTTCGCATACACTTTAAATATACAGTAAAGAATGCTAAGAATAACTTTTTAAAGAAAGCTAATGTTACCTTACATAAACTAGAACGCCTCATGGCATTAAGTTTACCTTTTGTATGATTTTTTAAGTCTGCCCAATAAAGTTTAAATAAATAAATAGATAAAGTATGGAGTACATTTTTACGGATTGTAATTTGTATCGCTTTTTAGCGTATATATTTTATCCAAGATGATTGACACAAGCTAAGTATAAAACATACTATCTTGACAATAGCGTCAGTACCAGCTACGGGCTGACTTTAGGGATTCCCGTCTGAAAGCGATCCTCCTGGCGGGGAGTCCGCCAAATTATTTCCCTCCCAAATTGCTTATCGATCCTAGGGACGCGGCAGGTAGCGACGCGGGAAAAATGTAGTCATATGGTCGGCAAACAAATCTCTGAACTTTTTTTTCTAATTTACAGCAAAACGAATTCTAATACGTGAGCCATTAGAACTGGCCACTTACAATAAGGAAATAAAAAAGCTATTACGGAATACGAAAATGGAACTCTCTGGGAACATGTTATTTTTTAATTTGCGAGACTGTCACAATGTGATAACAATTTACATTAAAAGCGAGATTTATCATACAGTGTCGTGTCCTACTGCTGGCATTGTCTTCTCTGTTGAGGGCAAGGACCTTATATTATCTTGTTTTTATTAAAAACCCAAAATAATTATTTGTAGCGACTAAGACCATGAAAAGTTATAAGAATTCATTTTAGTTTTCACTTAATTGAATTCTTAGATAGGCCAGTATTTCATCAAACGCAAGTCCTTTTCACGGATCACCATTTTCATTCAAAAATTTTAAGATATTTTAAGATTGAAATCTAAAAGTATAAGAATTTCAATAGGGATGACGGATTCAAACTATCTGCGACATGAAATCCGGTGATTAAAATTCACACAATCTCGTTTCGTCTCGCGATCAAGTAATCATTAAGATACGGACGCGGCGGTTAGTTTGTAGACTAAGGACACAGTGAGCTTAGTAAAATAGCTGTACTTAGTTTTCGCAGTAAGATCGTTCAAAGTAAATTTTCCTAACTAACATAACATCGCAGTAACAAGACGTTGGTTTAAACAAGGCTTCTCAGTACAGCAGTAACAAGACATCGATTTAAAAGGCGTCGCAGTGTGGAGATGTCGTTGAAAGGTTTTCGAAGACACAAAGTTTGATGATACGGCTTTTGCACTTAAGTAGAAAACCCGTATGTGACGGTACTTTTCGCGAAAATAACATTATGAGGGTGGGTGAAGAATCTGTTTCTCTTAAGGAGTGAAGAATCGGTCGGTGTCGGTGTAACCAGGTCGAAACGTCAGGCCAATAAAACGTTTATGTAGGTATAATTCCCGTTTTAGTGTGTTTTAATCATGCAATGTAAAAGTTTAAAAATAACCATTTTCTTTTATTAATTTCCATCAGAGTAACAAATATGTCTGTTAATTTGCCCACCGTACAACATCTGGGAAACCGAACAGGTTGTTTCCAGTTCTTCGTAACTTTGAACTAATTATTTCTCGTGATCCCTTTTCCGCATTCATCTAATATGTTTGTATATGTAGCAATTGTATTTTGACTTTATTTAGTATTTCTCTTTATACAGGTGTGTTAATTAAATGGTTGCATTTATTTAGGATTATATGCACACAGAATAATAATGTAAAGGTCACGTCATATAGATATCTGGTCAGATTTATAGCATGATTAAGTGAGACTTAACCGTCGAAAAGTTTCACGATGGTTTATCATAAAAGGCAAATATTTTATTTTTAAATGATGTTAAAAGTGGTGCAGTAAACATGAAAAAGAATACGGATTGTGTGTTAATTTAATGAGAGGCATGTCACCGTTAACTAACCCACTATATTAGCAATTAGGTCTTACACAATACGGACTCAGGAGGGCTGCAACTTTGGACGGAGGGGGCAGGACGATCCTTCTATATGAATTATTGTGAGAGTAAGAGGGAGGCGCTAGACGCTGCGTTTGCCAAGTCGCGGTTTTTACCCCAGTTATCGGTTCTAAGGCAAACGTGACCAGCCCACTGCCACTACTTCAGCTTATCCTTTGAGCTATATTGAACACTTTATTTCTCTGTCGGATGACCTCATTTCTCTTTTTATCTTTGAGAAATCCCGAGCATAGCTCTCTCCATAACTCGCTGAGCAACTATAAATTGGTGTACTAGTCCTACGGTTAGCATCAAAAGTCGATGATCATATTAAGACTTTGCAAAACATAATAAGCGCTTGCATTGGGTGATTATCATATAAGGCCAATTCTGGCATTTGTAATGTTGAGCGATTTAGGTAGGTATAATATGGTGTCCTAGTATGGTGTGCCGTGTGGGGAACCGCCAACAGGTGTGTCGGAAGAGGCGACTTATTCCTGTAGCACGAGACGGGCAGCAGCGTCTGCGTGCGAAATGTTATAAAAAACTGCGCTTGCAAATCCGCTTGCCAAGCGGTGATTGGCAATCCCCCCGATGTAAGTCACTGGGGGATGCCTGTGTACAGCAGTGGACGTCCTATGGCAGAAATTATGAATGATGATGGTGTCTTATAGCGATTTTGAAAGTCTGATTGTGGTCATCGACTTTTAATGCTGGCTGTACCTCGAGTGTCCATGTCTCGGCTCTGTAAAGTCAGAAGTACGCACTCGTTGTAGACTTTAGTTCACAAAATAGCATTACGTAAGACCGGAGTGGAATTAGTTTAAATTAACGTTATTTTAGCTAAAACCAGTTAGTACTTAATTAGTAAGAAAAACCACTTGAATTTCATTATCAGACTAACTTCAAACGCCATTGCTCAAGATTAATACAAATTATAACTATTTCTTAGACTAATTAATTCTTAGAAAGTTGTTAAGCAGACTCAATAAAATACTCGTAACTATATATCTTAATTATCGGCTTTGGAGTTTTAGTGTGTAGAAATAATTTCATCTTTCTTTATGTAATTTTTCTTCGACAGGCGTTGAATTTTCCTTTGGTTTGAAGCAGAAAATGTAAGACATAGCTTCAAACAAAAATACAATTTCTCATACAACTCGTTAGTCTTCATAATTGATGTTTAACTTTAAATGTATCAAACATAACATATGAAAATTCTTTAAAAAATTTAAACCTTCACGTTTCAATAATGACGGAAACTTATTGCAAACGGACAGTTTTAAACCTAAAAAAGTTTATTGAAGTAACAATTATTCAAAAGTTAATAATTAACAAATGATTTTATTTATTTAAGGCTTAAATTACGTACTTATAACGTAATTTTAATCAGTCAGCGAATGTCTAGTCCGTCAAGCCCTTAAATGTAGAAAGTGTTTTTAAAAAAAAAAACTCATACTTACTGAAATTTCGATTATTAAATGTCCTTTTCCTTAAAGTATGTCCTCTCTCTATCCTCTATGCTAGAGGATTAATTATTTCATGGAAATCCCCAATAATCCCTCAGTCTTTACACAGACTAAGGTAAACAGCCAGGTTAATTGGTTTATCTTCGACCCGCCCGAACGGCAGATAAAGTATTTTATTTTAAAACATTAGCAGCAAGTTGAGGTCTGAAGTATAAGAGCATATTTCACATTCGTCAAGTAGCTTTAGACTTTGATTTAATATTAAAATATAATGCAATTGATAATTAAATACCATTCAATATTAATGTTAGGAAAATAGATAATGCCATTCTTAATTTTATTTGTGTTATACTTAAATCGTCACATAATTTTTAATTGACGATGGTGATATCAGGTGACATTGGCCCTAAGCGTTGTCAGCAAATCTGCTCAAGCAATCGAAAAATCGCATTGCATTGCAGTTTAAAAAAAATCTGTATATGTATTTCAAAATGATGATGAAGATTTAAATTTACACCTAACTAGTTATAATTAAGAGTCTCTGAGATAAGCCGTAACCAGACAGACTGACGTACATGGCGAAACTTGGATTCCGTGTTTACTACGGAACCCTAAAAATTGGTAGAGCCATTCTCGAGTTTTCACAAGATTTATTCACGGTGATTGAATTTTATAATATACAAGCTGTTGCCCGCTACTTTATTCGCGTTGTCTTTACTATGTTCCTACTAGCTGTTCCGGCGACCTTCGTACCACCTCGTTATTTATTTCGTGAAATTGTTCGATATTTTAATAGTTATTCTGCTATTCGAGACGGAGACAAATCCAAAAAATCATTAATCATAAAAATCGGCCCAGCCGTTCTTGACTTATAAATGGTGTAACTAACCTGACCTTGTTTTATATTTATAGATATGCATGTATTAATAATAATACGAAGGTCACACTATAAGTTTTGCGTAACATAAAAAAACAACATGTTATAACCAAAATATTATGTTTATTGCTTTTCAAAATACTCTCCTTTACATTTTAAACATGTTCGATCCATTTTTAAAACAGGAGGACCACAGATCTAAAGGCATGTTTTCTACGTGCTGATTGAACGCTATCACTGCATCTTCGGAGTTGGTAAAAGTAAAACCTCTCATCAAATCTTTGATTTTGGGGAAGATACAGAAATCACAGGGTGCTAGGTCGGGGCTATGTGCAGGATGGGTGACGAATTGTACTGTTTCGGAAGCTAAAAATGACTTTGTTTTGTTGACCGTGTGTGAAGAAGCGTTGTCATGATGTAGGAGAACGCGGCTTTTGGGTCGTCTTTCGTGAACTTTTTCTAACACCCTGGGTAAACAAATGGCAGAATACCACTCGGCATTAACACTCTTTTGGTCTTCAAGTGGAATTGTACAGATGGGACCCGTAGCCGAGAAAAAAAACGCGATCATTTTTTTACCAACGTTTCTCGCCTGCCTCACTTTTGTTGGCATGTACTCATTTTCAAACACCCATTCACAAGATTGCTGTTTTTTTTCGAGTCCAAAACAATAAATCCACGTTTCGTCTCCTGTGACAATGTCATAAACAGCATTTGAATATCTGTGGTCGTACTTCAGTAGCATCTGAGAGCACCATTCCACGCGAGCCCGCTTCTGCTCCGCTGCCAGTTCATAAGGGATCCAACGACAGCTAAATTTCCGAACTCTCGATTCTTCGTGTAAAATTTTCTGAATTTAGCTCATACTCGTACCAATCCCCAATAGTCCTCGAATTGTCTCATAGGTAATCCGCGGGTTTTCTTCAATTATCCGCTTAACAGTAGCCAAATTATTTTCGTTGACGGCAGTTGAAGGCCGCCCTTCACGAAATTCGTCATGTAAAGAAACTCAACCTCTCTCAAATTCAGCAAACCATCGCCTCACGGTGCTCAAACAAGGTGCTTCTCTCCCAAAAGCATTTTGAAGACAAGCGGCACAGTCTTGCGGAGAGAGAGAACTTTTAAAAACATAAAAAATCATCGCTCTAAAATCTTTTCGACTTAATTCCATTTTCGTTGCGTGTGCATCAACTTTGATGGTGATAAAAAACAATTGACAAATCATTTCCCGCTAATTGTTTTTTTTATTACTAAGAAGGTTGCAACGTTTAAAAAAATATAACATTCGAAATTATAAGCCTTCCTCATGAATCATTCTGTCGATCGTTGAAAACCGCATCTAAATCCGTTGCGTAGTTTAGAAAATTAGATCTTTCGTACAGACGGAAGCGTCTTTGCTTTAAACATAAATAATTATATTAAATATAAAGTACATATAAAAGGCAATTAAAGTTTATTTTATTTTATTTTACAACACCTGTTTGTTAATGTTGGGCTATGTCCAGGGACTTTAAACTCGGGGCACCTGCAAAATGGAGTGATTATCGACGATATTAAAAGATCCGCTTTAGAGATGCGAGTGCGACCGCGACCGAATTGATTTCTGAATTCCTCATCCGTTGCGGCTTGCGGCTTTTCTTTTATTGTTCTTTCGCTTTGTATTATTTGATGCTTGTGTAACCTTTCCAACTGACTTCAAAAACGAGGACTATCCAATTTGACTTTTTTTTGTTTTGTCACGCAATCTTTTTCAAATGTATATCCGTTCAATATTGATGATTCTTCTTTATTCAATAGACTTTTTTTTGCAAAATTTGAAGAAAATGTTTCACTCCTAAATATTGGATTCATAAATTATTTGAATTTGAATCTAAATCGTGCAATTGGGGATAAAACCGATGTACAGCAGATATCTTTTGTTTAACTTTAATGATTCTCTCCAGCCAACATTCGAACCGACTTCAAGAATAACTAATCAGATAGGTTTAAGTAAAAAATTTTTTTTGGTGGTTTTAAAATATAAAGTCAGTTTCTTAGACGTGTTGGACTTGAGTGAAATTTTGTTTATGTAACTGTCTACCAGTAAGCAATGAAGAAAGAACAAACTTTGAATGTCTCCACCGTCATCACTTTTAAGACGGAGTAAATCACATCTTAGTAGGAGCACTGATTTGGGTAGGAGTAAGGACCACACACAATCTAACGTATGGCCAATGGCAAGTGTTTCCGATAGATTGAATCAAGATGTAGTTTTAATAGTTTCTTGTTTAATGTATTCATATTGTAGTTTCTCTTAATTATTTTTAAAAAAAGGGACACTATTTCTATACAATTAATAGTAATAGGCAGTCATTTTATATCGTCACATTATAGCATAATCCATTTGTTCCTCATTATGATAGTTATTGGGAGAATGTGTATGTTGTTTTATCAGTCATCTATATCACATGTTTGTTTAGGACTTAGGTAAGTAAATAATTTACGTAACTATAAACTTACATATTAGGTATGTAAAATCACGAGCGTTGGAATATAAACACTTCCTAACTTATTTCGTTGTAATAAGGTGTAAAGTCTAATAAAAATGTATATATATATATGCTCGTATGCTTCTTATTCAAGTATTTTTAAGGCACTCTTTATCAAAATTATTTTTACATATTATAAATATTAATAATTTACGGTAATGATTGTTTCGTGCCAAAATAAGAAAAAAAAAAGACATCAACGGAGTTGCTATTTAGCTAAAATATAAAAATGAAAAAATAACTTGTGTGTAACAAACACGTGATGTACATAGACCATATATGATTAGATCTAAATTAGGATACCTGCGCAAATAGTACTTTACAGAATCCTTGTATCCAAAGATCTTATTCGAGATAAACATGATAGTCACACAAAAGAAACACGTGCAGTATTGCGATGTCTCGTCTAGCCTCGTCTTGTCACGTGGTATTTGTCACGTTTCTCATGGTACGGAGATTTAAGGTAACAAGCTAAAAGAAATTTGCGTTGAACTAAAAAATAAATAGAATTTGATGAATTGCATGACATTTACAAGACACCCACGTAGAAAGAAAATAGATAAAAAAATAAATCGTTTAACGTCGAAACGTTCCTTTGTGATAAAATTAGGACTCATTTAGTCACTAAATGGACCTTATGTTAAAATCTCCTTTAATTTTTTTTCTTCGGTCATATTCTCAAGCGGGTAGTAGTAGTATACTCAAGCGGGTCTTAACTATCTTACTTAAGTCACTTTTAATTGAAACTTTAAACAAGAACGCGTTCCTGTTCCAAGAAAACTCATAATTGCTCAAAGAATTGTATTTTTCTTAAAGAAACTTCGGCTTTAAAGGTTTTCAAGGAACTGTTATTTGAGTTGAAATAGTTTTCAATTTGAGTTGAGATCGGGCGTACATTTCAATATTTGTTATTCTGTTCCTTATTGAGTTCTATTGGGACTTTCGCGGAAAAGTTAGATTTCTATTCGAGTCGACTAAAAAAATAATTTACTGTTGTTTTGTGTCGACTTTTTTACTAAGAGTTCTTCTGAAATAATTTTGCGCATCTTCAACATCGTTTGCTTTTTTAGTTGATGTAGCCTTTTCATATGCTTATATTTAGATTAGCTGTTACTGTTTTTTTGACTAATATTGCTTTGGATTTCGCTTGAACCATATCGCATATCAATGGCTTAAGCCAATTTGTATTATTACCTTCTTCTTCTAGTGCCTCTCCAACTTGTCCTTGTTTTTGGCGAGATGGAATATTATTCACTTACAGAAGATATATTTATAAACTTTCGCGGTGCATGATTTATACACCCTCAGATCATTAAAAGGTACATATTTTACCTTTTATAGCGGACCCTGGGCTCCGAAGCGTGGGCTCTACCGGGATTTATCGTGATGATGATGATGAAGATGATATTTTATCTTTTATTTGCGTGACATTTCGACCGGGTTACACCGACGCGTAGTAACAGGCTGCCTGAAAAAGTGATGTCTTCACTCCGTAGTTAGATTCTTCACATACCCTTATAATATTATTTTCGCGCCTAGTAGCGTCCGTATTCTGGTGATTACTCTATCGCGAATCAAAACGAGATTGTGTAATTTTAAATTGGATTCCATGTCGCAGATAGTATGAATCCGTCTTCCCGATTAAAAGTCTTTAAATACTTTTTGATTTCAACCGCTTAACCGGATTACACAGGTTCGGTACAAATCGGTCAAAACGTCAGGCAAATTAAAGGTCAAATTCGTACATGTTAATGATTGCGTCAATTCCCGTTTTAGTGTGTTTAAATTTAAAAACTCCTGAAACCCCAAGTAGAGGAGATCGCGTAAAAATGAAATTCCCATTGTGTCCCAAATTGCTTGGGCTGTAGGTTTACCAGAAACAACTGACAGTCTGTCAAATAAACCTGATCAACTGTCACTAATAATAGAGCTTGGTTATTTTGGATCGTATGATGTTATTGCCTCATTTGATTGTTAGATTTGTTGTATGCTAGCTTACAAACAATATTAAGTGTTTTTTTTTTTTGGTTAAAATTGGATGATTTATTCATTTGAAAACAAATCGAAAATAAATATAAATGCAAGTAAATCTGGACATAAAAACTCTTTATCGATATAATATCGACTTTTAAGTATGCTAGGGGCATATCGGTAATTTATTAATGCCCATTATTACTTTTGCCCTTTATCGCTGCAAACTTCGGAAGTTTCTACGGTTTTACAGCAATATTAAGTGGTTGTTTAACTTTTCCCACCAGTTTCGACTCGTGGTTGATTTATAGGAGTTTTTCTTGTTAAACCTTTTCCGTATTCATGGCAGAAAATTTTCATCCATCCATAGTGTAGATGAGTTAAGTAGCTCTATCCTGTGCTAAGCGCGAAAACCAGGTGATGCTAGCTAGTCACCGCTACGGGACATAAGACTTTCTATCAGGTAACAAAACGAAAAGAAACTTACATAATACAACAAATATAAAAGAAATAATAATTTATTACAATTTTACAGTTATATTTCTCATGGCGGTGACTATAGATTTATGAGATAAAATGAATGAAGAACGTGTTAACTAAAATAAAAAAAACGTGCTCAACTTTTGGAATTATTGGCTTTATACAAGTCGGATTAGGTCTATGTTTAGCAGTGGAGGTCTTATGGTTAAAATTGTGATGATGATGATGAAACATAATAATGAACAAATAATAGCGACTAAAATTGCGTAGTGGTGTGATTCGTCTTAAACAGATTCGATACCCGGCTCGGGTAGGTTCAGAAAACTATGCCCCATTGTCTAGTATCTCGTAGCATAAGAATCTTAAAATCGTATTTCGTCACGTCAAACTGTATGCTGTAAAAAACAATTGGACAGAACTTTGCCAGAAACGTCTTCCAGCATATCCAGATCCAGAACCGACTAATTTAAAGAAGTTTGTTTTCATAACTGACCCGAACAGGAAATCGAACGGGACCAAAACATTCAAGGTGTATCTATTTACAAATGCCAACCGGGTCGTCGGGTCAATTAACCTTTGCTATGCCAGATGACAAAATACATACAAAACACTCATGTACTGCTCAGTTAGACTTTGCTTACTTAGTTCTTCTGCACTGTGACTTCTGTGGTATATTGTGCAAAGTACTAGGATTCGCTCAAGTGCTTAAGTGTATCAATTTGTTAGCCCAACTAAACGATGTTAGCTTAAGTAAATCATAAAGCAAACAAATGTAGGCAATTTTTCTCGGGAGATTTGAAGGCTTGCAATATTTAAGACTGTAACAGGTTCTCTTTCGTAAACAGCTGGTACTTCGATAAGACAAGCTGAACACAATTTTGTTTTGCGGGCGTTTTTCATTTTTTAATTTATTTATTTGGCTACAGTTAACAATCATTGGATAATAGTACCTGTATCATCATTACCATTTCAGCCATAGGACGTCCATTGCTGAACACAGGCCTCCCAATGACTTCATTTGAGGGAATTGCCATAACTCGCCACGCTTGGCAGGCGGGTTGGCCAGCACAATTTTTTATAATATTTCGAACGCAGATGCTGCTTGTGCTACAAGAATTAGTCGCCTCTTACGACATGCCTCCTGTTGGTGGTGGGGAAGTGTATTCTTTACGGCCGTCCCCACACGGCACCTACCCTCCTACAGTATATGGCAAGTAAATTACAACTAAATTGACATCGTCGTGTGTGGTGGTCACAACTACTGGTGTGTATACGACATACCAGTTGATAATGTTTGAGTGTTCAAAATGGCGATTTTCCCACTTTGAACTCAACATTTAATTTAAAAATTCAATTCCTAAGTTGTTTTGGGCAAAAAGTTTATTTCTAGGTAACCCTGGCTCACCCCAAGTCTACCTGCAGGTATTTCACCCATGAGTGAGGCGACTATAAATCTAGACTTCCCTGCAGTCATTACCTGGGTCTGGCGCCGCCTGATACGCCTTACCTCTTTACGACCTTACACATAAAGTAACTAGAAGTTTACACTGGGCGACATGTACCTAGGCGGTTTTATTGACAACAAAATTCATCATCATCATCATAATTTCAGCCATATTACGTTCACTAGGCCCCGATAACTTCCAGATTGGCCGGTTGGAAGCGGTCAGCATCCAGCGGCTTCCTGCTTCTTCTTCATCAATACAGTCAATCCCGGTTGCATCCAAAGCCATCGCTTTGGAGCTCAAGGTCCGCTTTCCATGATTTACTCCTCCACTTTGCACGGTCTTGAGCGTCTTTAGTTGTGAGATCATTAGCATGGCAAGCCAGCATTTCTTGGGTCTACCCCTTTTGACAGGACCCGGCGGTGGCAGCATAGCCGGCATCTTTCTGCAACCTTTATTTTTTATATTCTTTATTTGGGTATAACAAACAGTTACACATTATGTTGGTACTTATAACTATAGTCACAACTATGAAGAAGTAAATGTGTAACCAGCTTTGTCAACCGCCAGATCAGTATCAAGATTAGTTTGTGGGACAATTTAAAGAAATTCATTAACAATGAGCGGAGTAGGTACGAAAACTCAAAAAAGAGAAATTAAAAACATATGGCTATGTGCCAATCCTTTAATTGTGTTGTCTGTCCACCTCGCGGGTGGATGTCCTACGCTGCGCTTGCTGGTACGGGGCCTTTATTCTAGAACATTTCTGCCCCAACGGCCGTCAGTTCTACGCGTTAAAGTGGAGTAGTCACATTTGCCGCAGAACCGATAACCGATGGGGTAGACGTGTTCTTGAGACGCAGCGTAGATGCCCTCCAACCAGGTGTTTGTTAATTACTAAATTTAATTTAGCATATAAAGTGGTTAACCTGAATTTCGCGATTGTTGTTGTTATTTTCATTTATATTCAGAACGTTTAAATATATTTTTTTAAATGTTTAAATGTCTTGTAGTGTAAACGCCTCCTGTTGACGTCATTGTATCCAACTTAGACATAATATTATGTTGTTCCACGACACTCCGACGAAGGAAAACATTGTTTAACTAAAGTAATTTACGCAAGCAAATGTCGAGTATGTACCATGTAAATTATTACCCTAATTATATGGTACAGTAGGAAAAAGGTCATACTGAAACGGGTCGTTTCGTTTGCCTAAAATGGAAATGAAAACTTATAAAAATAAACTGAAAGATGAAGAAAATTTTAAACCTACGTTACGTACATATTAGTATAAAATTTTCTTCATCGTAGGTACAGTCACGAGTAATGAAATGTAGGTAAAATTATGTCACCGTATGATTGTAAACACCGATTGTTGGACTGTACCGTACTGCTTATATTAGAACGTATTACTTTTCGTTAGTTTTTATTGTATCCACGTAAAACCGTCAAACTTAATAAAATTAATTTAATATCAAATAAATTGTATTATGTATGATACGAGAGAAATAAATAAAATACTTACTTTCTAATGCTTATCAGTACATGTCCTCTTGTATGTCTTAAATCCCAAACAAGATACGTTACAAGACTTACAGAACTTAAAAATAAATTTTTTTAGACCTACATATTTTCAAAAAACTTTGGAATGGAACAATTATTTACTTAATGCATTTATATGTTGAATACGACTTTTTTTTTTCTGTGGAACCAA
Organism: Anania hortulata; assembly: GCA_963576865.1. Taxonomy (NCBI): domain Eukaryota; kingdom Metazoa; phylum Arthropoda; class Insecta; order Lepidoptera; family Crambidae; genus Anania; species Anania hortulata. Next base: position 1,771,107 of record OY756399.1, on the reverse strand, counting down.
AGAAATTAATATCCGTATATCGATTAAAAACAGGTATGGTGACGAATCGTGTAGAAGCCAACATTAGAGTGCGAAATGGAATTGTAAAAATTCGGAATACGTAGGTCACACTATAAGTTTTGCGTAACTTAAAAAAACAACATGTTATAACCAAAATATTATGTTTATTGCTTTTCAAAATACTCTCCTTTACATTTTAAAAATTTTTTCATGCGATCGAACCATTTTTTAAAACAGGAGGACCACAGATCTGAAGGCATGTTTTCTACGTGCTGATTGAACGCTATCACTGCCTCTTCGGAGTTGGTAAAAGTAAACCTCTTATCAAATCTTTGATTCTGGGGAAAATACAGAAATCACAGGGTGCTAGGTCGGGGCTATGTGCAGAATGGGTGACGAATTGTACTATTTCGGAAGCTAATAAGTAAATTTTATTAAAAAAAATAAAACCGACTTCAAAACACTGAAATGCTAAAAATAATCCTAACACTTAAGTACCTAATCAGATACTTTTGGAGTCGGTGCCAGCCGATGAGAGATTCAATGTTTTTGTTTGCACCGACTCCAAAAGTAACTGATTAGGTACTTAAGTGTTAGGATTATTTTTAGCATTTCAGTGTTTTGAAGTCGGTTTTATTTTTTTTAATAAAATTTACTTATTTCATCTATTTTTAGTGATAAATCCTAATCTAACTGCTGAACACCGATTTCATCCCCTATTTTCCTACCCTTAGGGGTGATTTTGATTTTTCAAACTTTTATCATAGCATCTTTAAAGTATAAGCTATTCAATAAAACAAAAATCATCAAAATCGGCTCATATTTGTCGAAGATAGGTAACAAGAACCACAACCAAAATATTATCTGGGTATATATTTGTTGATTTTATCAAAAAGTTCTAAATCAATTTCGATAAAATTATATGGGACCACCTCTGAAGTATGATCTACCAAACAAAGAAAGAATCATCAAAATCGATTCATAATTGGCGGAGTAATCGCGTAACAAACATACAAAAAAAAAAAAAAAAAAAAAAAAACATACAGTCGAATTGAGAACCTCCTTCTTTTTTGAAGTCGGTTGAAAATGACTTTGTTTTGTTGGCCGTGTGTGAAGAAGCGTTGTCATGATGTAGGAGAACGCGGCTTTTGGGTCGTCTTTCGCGTACTTTTTCTAACACCCTAAGTAAACAAATGGTAGAATACCACTCGCCATTAACACTCTTTTGATCGACAAGTGGAATTGTACAGATGGGACCCGTAGCCGAGAAAAAAAACGCGATCATTTTTTTACCAACGTTTCTGGCCTGCCTCACTTTTGTTGGCATGTTCTCATTTTCAAACACCCATTCTGAAACACAAGATTGCTGTTTTTTTCGGGTTCAAAACAATAAATCTACGTTTCGTCTCCTGTGAGAATGTCATAAACAGCATTAGAATGTTCGTGGTCGTACTTCAGTAGCATCTGTGAGCACCATTCTACGCGAGCCCGATTCTGCTCTGCTGTCAGTTCATGAGGTATCCAACGACAGCAAAGTTTCCGAACTTTCAATTCTTCGTGTAAAATTTTCTGAATTTTATTTTTTATTTTATTTTATTTATTAGGACAACCAAAAAGACAAACACTACTACAAGTAAGATACATATTTTGAGTTATACTGACTTAGAGCTAAGCGTCGCCTTAGTTATAGGCTGCCACGGCATGCAATGTGGACTACAGGTTTATTACAAAAAGTTAAACATTGTTAACAAGCTTAAATTGGTTTAAATTAGTCGAAGCTAAAAAGTACCTTAAAAGTATAATTTATTTTATTTTATTATAACTTTTAAATCTAAATCTAAAACATGTTTTTTCAACAACCGATTATCTCAAAGGTCCGGTACAAAGGACTGCAGAATTTTACGCCTGAATCTTTGCCGATTATCAGCGAAGATATCGACGTCGTGTGCCTTACAGAACTTGTTGTATTGCCTCTGCAGTCTGTTCATGGTGGCGTGATGACCCAATTTTGTCCTATTGTATTTTACTGAAAAAGGGACATACCTGCTAACACGAGCTAGTTTGGGCGGTACATTTAAATTTATTGAACTCAATAGAAAGGGACAATCCACATGTCCATTCGCAATTTTATGGAAAAACACGAGGTCTAGCAACAACCTTCGGTCCAACAGACTGCTAAATTTAAAATAGCTAAGCCGCTCCTTATATGAGGTTAGCTCCCTTGCCTTGTTGGTTTGGTACGAAAGATGCCATAAAAAGCGCTTCTGAATTAGCTTTATGCGTTTTATGTAAATGTCATAGTGCGGAGACCAAACCTGGCTGCAGTATTCGAGAACAGGACGGACAAGAGACTTAAATAGGGTAATTTTTGTTGAAATCTGTTTGAGTTCTTTAGCGTTACGAAGCACAAACCCCAACATCTGAAAACCTCTGTTAACTATTACGTCGACATGTTTATGAAACTCTCTATCCATAACCACGCCTAGATCCCGAATAGTCTCCACCTCTTCCAAAATATGACCATCAATACTGTAAGTTGGTGGGAGAACATTAACTCGCTTCAAAAACCGAATAAACTTGGCTCATACCAATCCCCAAAAGTCCTCAAATTGTCTCATAGGGAATCCGCGGGTTTTCTTCAATTAGCTGCTTAACAGTAGCCACATTATTTTGAGAGACGGCAGTTTAAGGCCGCCCTTCATGAAATTCGTCATGTAAAGAAACTCGACCTCTCTCAAATTCAGCAAACCATCGCCTCACGTTGCTCAAACAAGGTGCTTCTCTCCCAAAAGCATTTTTAAGACGAGCGGCACAGTCTTGCGGAGAGAGAGAACTTTTAAAATCATAAAAAATCATTGCTCTAAAATCTTTTCGACTTACTTCCATTTTCGTTGCGTAGAACTTTGATGTGTGATAAAAAAACAATTGACAAATCATTTCCCGCCAATTGTTTTTTTTTATTACTAAAAAGGTTGCAACGTTTAAAAAAATATAACAATCGAAATTAAAATAGTTCCGATTAGCTAGAAGTGCCAAACTTTTAGTGTGCCCCATGTAACTCTATTTACGTATTTCATTACACGCTATGAACATCTTGCGTATCGTACCATGAACGTATCGGTACACTTACTTTTCCCGTATGCTTCTTATCTACTTCGTCCCTTAGAAGAGTGATACAATAATCTTTGTGATCCTCTAGGTTTCAATTATAATATTGCTGCCGTGCATTTTCATATTTAATAAAACCTATCAAGAGAACCGAATCTTTTGAACCCATCTGCATAATTTATTAAAGAAGTTAGATAGTTTTTTCTAACTATCTAAAGAATTGAAGCAAGCTACTCGTATCAACTTTGAAGTTGTGTGAACGAGATCGCTTCTAGAAATAATACTGCCTAAATTGTGCAGTTCTAAATGTATTTCCTGTCTCTTATTTACTTTGTGTGTTGTAAAATAAACAGTATTTCTCTATCTAAAGCCAAGAACATCTAAATTACTTCTCAACGACATGTACACTTTGTATCAATATTAGAACTACACACCGTTTGTGTGTTGTGAGTTTTGTGGGGTAGTAAAATAACACTCGCCTACCAAAACAATTCCTCTTCAGAAAGTTAAACAATTGTTATGTTTCGATATTTGCTCATTTGCCCGCAGTTGTTCGATAAAGTTTTATTAATTAATATCGAGAAACGATTAAAATGTTTTTCCAAAGCTATTATACTTCAGTCAGCCGGTTTCCGATTGGTATTTCTTGATCTATCGTAAGTTGATGATTGAATGAAACATAGCAAAAAAGGATTTAATATTGCATTTTATTAAAAAGAACTGCATGACATAAGCTGCTCTCAATGCTCACCACTGAGCCCGATCCACGGCTATTTTTTTCATCCGCTATTAGCAGCTTCCAGTCGGATATCTACATCAAATATCAATTAGCATCACAAAAACCTTTTTTTATCTTAAATTTGAAAATCTATCACACCCGAGGACTTAGGTGTCTATTATGTAACAATGCCTTGAAAACGCCTTTACACTTGCGCCTTCAAGACGCCTTTACACTTGCGCCTTGAAGGTCTTAATTCAAGTTCTTTTTTTCCCAGCAGTAATAACAATAATTTTATCCTTTGCCATGGCAAAATAGCTGAGTGGCAACCATATTCATGGCATATCACATTAATTTCTACCCACGATGGAACGGAGTTTAATTCATATTCTTCTATTCTTAACTCAGGGCTGAAAATTCAAAAAAATACAATAGTTATTTGTGATCTGAACTAATAAATATTTTTCTTTCTTTTAATTATATAATACTTTTTCATCAGGCGCTACCGCTATGCTTGGTTGCGAAATTTAGGTAGAACGGTGCATCGCAATACACCAACACTCCTCTTCCCCACAAAATCTCCCTACATAAGTAGAGACTTATCTCTACTTATGCAGAAGAGTCTTAACTCTTCACAGGCAGTCAACAAATAACTGCAAACCGCTGGTAGCCATAGCTACAACCCATCCCACCCATCGCTACAAAATGGAAACCTTTCGGAAGCCAGCTGTAATATCTACGCTGTCGGATTTTCATCCCGTCTAAGTTGTGCTAGATCCACAATTCATCGCCTAAACTGTGGGTTCTCCCAGGGCTGCGGTATAATGAAGTTTGCCGACCGGCTCCTCTGGCCAATTAATTCAGTTTGCAAAGTTTTGAACAATAAGTGATCGCCACCTCTCATATAATTTCCGTCGCCATTTGCTCCGAAGAAGCAATAAAGTTCAATTAATTAAGAAACTTGTCCATGCCAGCTTTGCTTTGATTTAGATTATTAAATGTCCAATAATAGCTAACATTATTATCCGAAACCAAGATTTTAAAATAAATCCAAGAACTCAAGAACAAAAAAGTTACAGGCGAAAATATCTAAGCCTCGTCGCATTGATAAGTGGTGACGCTGATAAGGCTTAGATTACTGCTCCCACGTAATATAAATAAACAAAATAGCCTTTATTGCTATGTCTTTCTTTCGATTGCTGAATAAATGAAATGCTTATTAAACCAAAGCTAAAAAAACGAATTTGATATAATTATAATTTTAAGGTAAATTACTTTAATTATTATCGTCAACTGTATATTGTCTGTAACAGCTTGCCTGTCGACAAAGGCCTCCACTATCGATTTCCACTTATTCCCGTCTCTTGCCAAGCGGGTCCACAGTCCACACTGGACCAGCTAATTTCTTCAAGTCATCTTCCCATCTTGTGGTTTAGTTTAGATAACAAAAGAAGGAGAGGTAGACAACCCAAGATAATATAATCATGACTAATTTCCTGCTAGTTATCTTAAAGAAAGGCGTGTCGTAAGAGGCGACTAATTCCTGTAGCACAAGACGGGCAGCGGCGTCTGCATGCGAAATCTTGATGATAGGTCATCGAGGGAGGCTTATGTTCAGCAACGAACTTCCTATTGCTAAAATGATGATGATCTAAAAGAAGGTTTACATCTAGTTTGGTATTCACGAAAATAAGTAAGTGGCAATATTCTAGGAGTTTGACCTACTTTCGCTAATAACAAAGCATAAAATCGATAAAATCAGTGTGCGTAAGTATAATCAACGGCAGATCAACCTACTCAAAAAGTTAAAGGTCACTAAACCGATTTTCAACTTTAAGTCCGACCCGTAGAGATTAATATCTATTAAGAAAATTTGAAGTTTTGTGGTAGGTTGACGTGCTGTCGTCTGTACCTAACTGCCAACGGAACAAACTACAGGCTTGTTTGAACTAAACAAACAGGCAACATTAGCCAGAGAGTTTAGCCAGACCAAGTTTCCTAGTCTAGGTAATTATTTAGGTCCGGTCATTTTGCAGCTTCCGAGTAACTCTATAAAGGATGTATACCACAAAATACCTAAGTAGATAATATTGCACGTGCAGAAGGCTTCTATAACAAACACGCTCTTTATAAGAAAAAGCATGCCTTTATTTCTATTTTTTCTGCCTCCGTAGCCGATAAGGGCAGGGACGTCTTAACATATCCCGGGGCCCTGGGGCACACAAAAATTTGGGGGCTCTATTGCAAAGTACAAAATGAAATACTGTTGGTATGAATTCATGACTTCCAAAAACATTTGTATCTCTGTTAGAAGTAGTTTTAAATTGTCTCTGCTTTTTTCTAGGCTTTGACCCTCTTTTCTTTATTTTTAGTTACTAGTGTTTCTTAGTTACAAACATGTTTTAGTGCTTTGGGGCCCCCGTAAGGCCGGGGGCCCAGGGGACAGGCCCCGTGTGCCCTTATGGTAAAGACGGAACTGGATAAGGGGTGTACTCGCTGGAATTAGCGTCGCCATCTCTGAGGTCCCGGGTTTGATTCTCAGTCGGGCTGATGTAGAAAACGAACTTTTCTATGTTTGGTCGGTTCTGGGTGTTGTGGTCCCGTCGTTGTTTTCGATTTCTATAACACAAGTGCTTTAGCTACTTACCTTAGGATCAGAGCAATGTATGTGATGTTGTGCAATATTTATTTATCACTCGTTGATAAGACTTGTTGACTTTAGTTGTTTCATACGCGAGAAAGTGTAACGTAGTTTGCAACCCAGAATTGTTCGTACGTTGGCCCACCCAGAGAACCTAGATAGAACCCACTTTAACACAAATTGTTGAGTTAAAAAAAAAACTGAGAACCACTATTGCACATTTTTTGAAGGTTCCCTAAAAGCTTCAAAAAATATCTGCTGCTAAAACCTATAAACGCTTTATAAAAACAGACAAACACACAACAGAATTTATTTTATAAATACCAAATACCTTAAATAATTATATTCACACAGTAACAGCTGAAAATAATCCAAAGTAATTTCAATTTTGCTAAAATTTTAAGCTCAACCCTTTTGTTACCCAATAGTTTTCTAAAGCGAGTTATGCAAAATCAACTCACAAAATCCAGATAAAAGTTGCCACAATGTTAGGCAAACTAGCCTGAGCCAGTGGTTGGCCGAGTTGGCCACAACGACCGGTGATTTGCGACCGTTCTAGCGTTTATAGCGCGGGTTTGGTGATTACCAGGGACAGGGAAATTATTGACATCTTACTGTGCTATTATTGACTAGATAAGCTTTTTTAAAGGCTCAGTAAAACAGATTGCCCTTGAGGCTAAGCTAAGGATCTAGCCACAGCCTCTTTTAGTATTAGCGTCTTGCGATAAGCATTTTTGGAGACTTTATCGGGACTGAGTTGCGCTTTGGCGACTTTTTAAGTTTTTATCCATGTTTCTTTGCCATAGTTGTTAAGTTTCATGAGCTATATGACAAAATATGGCTGACCATCTGTGTAACGCGATCTGCAATTTGATTACATAAATACTTTCTTCCTTTTTTAAAATATTCTACTCTAACTATCATTTCCTTTTGCATTAACTTTATTATCTTTGCTTTAGCAAAATTATTAATCAAGTAATTTATTTTGTTTCAGGTAAGCACTGGCGCTGCGCTGCCGGTACGTGGCCTCTATTCTGAAACATTTCTGTCTCATCAGCCGTCATTTCTACGTGCTATGTGACCCACTGCCACTTTAGCTCAGTCCATCCACAAGTGTAATGCAGGCGACCTAATAAATCAATCTCAAGTCAATCTAGAAGTCACTGGAGAAGCCCTATGTTTAGCAGTGGACACTGTATGACTGAAATAACGATGATGAATCGTGGTCGGTTAGTCCATTTTATTTAGTTTATATTAATTCTTTTATAAGCACGCACAATACGCCACAAAAACTCGCCAACACTAGAGTGTTTCATAAATGCAAATTAAGTGACATTCAGGATCGTTTCTGTTTGAATGACAACAATGTTAAATATTTAGACAAATGCAAAACTATACAAGTCGGATTATATCGCCTCAGATCCTGATAAGTCACTACGAAAACAATAAAAATTATGAACGAGCGCACAGGGAACTTACTATGATCTCTTAGCAGTGCTACTTGCATTTTTAAAACATGCTGTTAGATTACTATAAAAGGTATGTGCTAACATATACTATGGCAAAGTCAAAAGTTTAAATTAATTATTAAAAATATATATAAGGTGCTTCATAAATATCTGCAACGGCTGAAATGGGTGAAAGTATTGCTTATATAGATTACGATAGTGAAGGAATTACGTGCCCCGGATCGGTAATTAATTATTTGCGAAAAGACAGTAAATAAATGGTTACTTGCTTTAATTTGCATAACACACTGCGCGGGAGCGGTATAATGTAAAACGTTAGCATTTTTGGACAGGTGTGATGTGTGACGGTTTGAGACAGAATAAAGCCTAATCTTTATTTAATGTAATTTTTTTAATAAAAAAATTTATGATGTTCTGGACATAAAATTTCTTTACTATCGTAATCTATAAGCAATACTTTTACCCATTTCAGCCGTTGCAGATATTTATGAAGAACCTTAAATATATACAAAACTGAGTCTAAGTTATTGAGTTCTTAGATTATTTTTTAAAATGATGATATCAAACTGACTTCACCATAGTATATGCATATGTTATTTAAAAGCACATAAAGACGTATTTCGGCTTTATATGGTTATAAGTTGTTATAACAAAACACCCTGTATAACTCGACGTGAAAATAGCACTGCGTAGGTACTGTTTAGCGTTATTGGTAGGGGTGCTAAACACAAAATACAAACGCGAAGCGATGCAATATCCGATCCGAGCGATCCACCGCGTGCCTTATCGCGTCACGGCGGAATATCGGAAAGAGGGAAATTCGATCTCGAGCGAGACTGGCTGAATTTTGTTTTGCAGATTTTTCTGGAAATTCAACCTTGCAAATCTTTTTCAGCTATGCTCTAAATATAACTTTCCGGTAACGTGATAGCTGCGAAAAATAAAGTAGATTTATTCCTTTGAAAAATTCTGATAAAAATCTTTGAGCTAAATAGCTAGCATTGCCATAGCTATATTTATAATACATACTAACCCATGGACCCATGTAGTCTGCAATAAATAAATTTTGATTTGATTTGATAGTCGGATTAGTTACGCCATTTATAAGTCGAGAACGGCTGGACCGATTTTTATGATCTTTGATTTGTTGAATTTGTCTCTGTCTGTCTGTCTATTAATAATTTAAAAAATACGAAAAAAAACGACAATAATAATCCTCTTAACCGAGTTCGGTTACGGTGCTTATAAGTAAAAGTTATGGTCAACGAGATATCATGGAATAGAGAAAAATTAAATACTTTACCGAGAAGAGTATTAAACAGCTTTTAAATTAGTGATCATGATGATAAAGCTTACTAAGGTAAAGTAATGTATTTAATTTCGTTTACGTTATTAAAGTTACTTCTTTCATTATTCTACTTACTAATATTATAAATGCAAAAGTTTAGATGGATGGATGTTTGTTACTCAATCACGCCAAAACGGCTTAACGGATTTAAATGAAATTTTGCACAGAGATAGATTATTATACAGCACAAAGATATATCTACCTCTCTAGGCTACTTTTTATCCCGGAAAAATGAACAATTCCTGTGGGATAGTTTTTTTTCACAGAGCAAGGGATTGACCTGTTTTTTGCAGTGTTCGTTAATGGGTCAAAAATGACATAGGGTACTTTTTATTCCTATGTGATGGCATAAAAATTGTTTACAAATTCAGGACATAGGTTTCTATTTTTAATTAACCTTCTAAAGAAGTAAAATGGAGGGTGACAATCCGTATACTACGCGATCGAAGCCGCGGGCACAGCTAGTGATACATGTATGTCAGACAACATACCACCTTGGTATCGAATTGAGGAATTAATTTAGCCAGTGGCGTGTCCTAGCACACACAGATTTAATCTAATTTAGAAAAGTTTGTTTTCTGAAACGAAAATCGAATCCGAGACTATTTTCGTTGAAGGCACCGCATCTTTACGCACAACGCGTAAAAAGGCAGCTGCTGTATGTCTATTGTAAATAAAAGCTCCATTCGACGCAGGCGGCGGCGATGAAACTGAAATTCCCCTTTTATGTTTTCATTTTCCACAAACAACCTTTGGAGTGGTGGCGCGGAAAAATCGTTCGAAATCGGACCTCGGATAACGAGTCTGCGGGACGGTTAAACAAAATCGAGTTTGCGATCAGTTTTTAGGCTTTGAAATGCAAAGGCTTTTTAGATTTGGATCGTTCATGCTGATTCGATTCGTGGAATTTACTAAATAAACTTTCCTAAAATGTAACACTCGCAATGTTTTGCTAAAGGTCGTAACGAACAACTGACACACTTTTTTCATCATTTCCGAAATGTCACTTACAAGTACCTACTTTCGTACCTACCAAAAGGTACTTATGATTCAACAAAAAACCAGTAATTCACTTGTTTGATTTAAACTACAAGAAAGTAGAAAATGTTATAATGTACATAAAGCTTGCAAATACGTTTTAAGTACGAAGTCATCCATTTGTACTTCACATAGCAGTTACGTTTGCAATAAAATTTAAATGTCAGTTCTATACTGCAACTAAGTATTCAGTTTGTACTTTATGACGTACTCTAGGACCTTGGAGGTTTTCTTAAATACCTAAAAGCGTTTCTGTGATCCATCTGTCATCTATTATACTACAAGTATATTTAGCCAGGACTGAGGAAGAGATAGAAAATAGAATTTACCTATATACCTACCGTCCAATGTCATTATTACGCAATCCCCGACAGCGCTGAGTCGTCCAAAAATAAACAAGAAGTATAAAATATGCTAAACACTTTATGAGCTACTGGAGTAGTAACGAGAGACTGGCTGATAAAAAATGTACGCCATCTTAATGTTGACGTTTTAGCCGAAAATGTATTGCTCAATTCTTAAAACGACTTTTTTAAGTGGGCGCCTAATGTAGTGCCTTCATTCCAAGGTTACGCGGGACGTCCCGATGGCTTAGCACACACAGAGGTACATGATACCAGTGAAATTTTGAATACACGACCTTTGAGACGCCGCTAATTATCCTATCTTGGTAGGTGCTTATAGTACCTATATTTAGAGTATTACACCTTTAGTGCTGCGCCTCAGTTTTCTTCATTAGTCCACCACCTACCACCTACCACATGCTTTTTAAATATAAAACGTGTACCTAACATAGTCAGCCATATTTTAAGATATGGGCGTGTTGACATAACAAAACGCATAATGTCATAAAAATACATTTATTGTCCCATTCGATATAATGCGCTTGGGACGTTAACGTAACTGGCGTTCTCTTAAAAACCCATGCAAATTGACCTTTGACTCGTCTTGCCGCTTTCATACCTTGGAAGGTAAGTGGTATTTGCGCGCATGCCCAGACTTATAGCTCTTATGTAGTTTCAAGTAGGCAGATGTCCCGTAACAATCAGTCTGTCCCGCAATATCCGACTTCGCTACTGCTTTACTTATTGTATATGCGACAAAGCCTGTGACGTCACAGGAACACCTGCGCCCTGGCAATTTCACGCTGAGCTAAGCCACCTGCTCAAATTGTCACCGAATATAGCTTTCGAAATGAAATTCTAAAATAGTTTACGGGTTCACAGAACTTAGAGTTTGGCAAGCAGCAAGCTTTGACTGCGGCTTCGTCCGAGAATTTGATTTGTCACAGATTATGTCGTATGTATTAGAATTTGTATATGCCTCGAAACTCAAAAGATTTTTCCCGTAGAATTCTCCAAAGTGGTAGAGTTTTCCAGCAACATCTTTTTACTTATAAAATTGTAACTGGCCCAACCAACATCCAATTGCACACTCCACTATAAAATAAAATAAATATTGTTTGTAATTAACTTTAAGGGCCAATGATCTCACGACTAGAGACGCTCAAGACCGTGCGAAGTGGAGGAGTAAATCAAGGAAAGCGGGCCCTGGGCTCCAAAGCAATGGCTTTGGATGCAAGCGGGATTGACCGTATAGATGAAGAAGAAGAACATTGTTTGTAATTAAGTGTTGTAATGTTTCTTACCTACCTAAGTTACTACCGTAGTCATGCACCTGAAGAACTCAAGCATTTTCTGCTTAGTGTAAACTAGTGTCGCGTGTCTTATTTACTTAAATTTAATTAGTTATTGTATTGTATGGCAAATTTTTGACATCATAAGTTATAAGAAATGGTCTCGCGTTATTTTTATTATCACTTTCTCCCGATAAAAGCTATTCAAATATTTGTCCCCATTTATCTCGACTCTCGCCGTCTTTACCGAGCTCACACTTACAAGATGTTATCATAGGCTGCGTCATCCGTGTACTTAGGGTCTTAGGTAGGTATCTTACGGTTTTTTCAAATATGGGCTTATAATCCTTTTTATTTTGTCTTAACTTTTGCCTGACATTTTGTTTGTATAGACTTCAGATAGCACGAGATCACAAAAAAGGTATAGAAATTATCTTATAGGAGCACGAGCAGTTGTACATTAGTCATGGATGTTTATAAATGTATTTAAATATGTTTATCCGTTATCTAGTCGCCATAGTACAAGCTTTGCTTAGTTTGGGGCTAGCTAATTGGTGTGATTGTGGAAACAATTTATTTATTAGTTTAACTCATGTGTTAAACTATATTGGTATCTATAGGTATATGTGCCCAATTTCAGCTTATTCTGCTAACCGTTATAGCGTTATTAAGTAGCAAACATTCAAACATGAAACTTACACATTTAAAATAATAGTAAGATAAAGATCATTGTACCAATTTAATTAATGAGACCAAAAATGGGACCCTGCGCTGGTCAGATCAGATACGCGTCACCTTTAACATTAGTGCCGCAAAAGCACTTAATGCCGCTGAAACTGAGAGCCAGCATAGAGACAGGACAATATATAAAAGATGCTGCTTCCATGAGAAATAGACTTAAGAAAGACAATAAATAAATCCACTATCTTATTTCTCCACTTGACTACTCCCATTATAATTATTATGTTGTTGTGTACATACGCGACTCTTATCTGTCAACTACTTCAAAAATAATTATTTTAGATTACATATAACATGATTTACTTGTACAATTCAATGTTTGCCAAATAAGTAAGTGGCTGTCATCTCAGTGACACGTCTCGTGTGTCATAAGCTCGACTCTTATCTGTGTCCCAAGGAAATTAACTTACAATTCTGTTGCGTAAAATCTGTTTATTATTCCGAATGGATATTTCTTGTCGCTCGCACGCTTTTTGTACTTTGTTTTGATAATGTCTATTATTTTTTAAATCGGTATACTTTATATCTGATTTCATTTGATTATTAATGTGGCTAATTTAATTTGGCTATTAATATTTTTAACGAGGTAATCTTCAAAAGGAGGACTTCGACGCGTTTTCATCGTTTTTAGATCGTAAATGCTAAAAATGACGACAAAAATCATATAATTTAAAACTTGAAAACACATTTAAAACGTTTTCTATGGAACCCATCTAAATTTCAGAATCGTGTTTCCTTACAAATCATAACAGCTGATGTCAGCCTATTGCACTCCTCTGATGGACGTAAGCCCCCCAAAGAGCGCCAAAGAACAATCATAACAGCTGCTCATTTAATATAGGAATCAGAAAAAAATTATTTATTTTTGAGATTCAAAATGTTAAGAATAATAATTAAGAAGAATCATTTTTATTTATTTGGCACAGAACTGTTACACGTGAAATTGCAGGTACATATAAAGAAAAATGTGCCAAAACACGTTTCTAATTATGACCTTTAAAGGGATATACGAAATAATCCAAAATAAATGTATTTTGTAATAAATCAAAGATGCCGCACGTGTGTCTGAAAGACCCAATTTGTGGTAGTTTTGGCAATTTGCGAGGCAATTAGCCCGTGACTTATTTATTGACGGATGGTTTAACGGTTCTCGTTGGCTATAAAAACTAGACATAATTATTATTTTCATCTAGTAGCGATGTGGCAATCGCTCCATAGGTACATGTAATATTCTAGTTATCACAACGTGAAAATACTTAATTGAGCATCTCTCTGGAACTTTAACTGAAAAAAAAATTGACGTACATAGTAACAGCTAATGCAGAAATGATTGTAGTATGTATTTAACAAGGAATTTATAAGTACTACGTCGTATGTAGGACTTAAAAATTCGTTGGTATTTAAAACATCACGAAATTCCATTGACAACGCATGCGTATTAAGACCTAAAACGTAGTAACATCATCTACATTTTGTTCCTTGACTTACGAGGGGAACGCACCATAGAAAATCGCCTAATTTGTACATTAAATAATAAATTAGTTGTTTTCACAATTACACCAATTATCTAGCCCCAAACTAAGCAAAGCTTGTACTATGGCAACTAGATAACGGATAAACATACTTAAATACGTTTATAAACATCCATGACTTAGTTACAAATGCTCGTGCTCATCACACAAACATTTGCCCCTTGCGGGATTCGAACCTGCAACCGCTGGCTTTGTAGTCCGAAGCGCGAACTACTACAAAAACGGTCGTCACATTGTCTGAACTTCAGAAACATGTACAAATGAAGCGATCTTCTACCAACGCCATCATAAAAAGTTAGGAATGTTTGCAAGTTCAGGAACAAGTCCTACAGATGGCATCGTAACTACAACCGCTCTAAAGCCGGTCTTTGCAACTCTCGAGAGTGGAATGAAAAACAACAGGATTGATGGTGAAATTTATCTTCCCGCCTTAAACAAATTGAATTGCTTATTATCATTAATCAGCCCGCGAAAACACAAAACCTCTACTCCATCGCGAAGTGTCGGCTCAATGCAGTAACATTTCATTTCTATACAGACTTGCTGTATAATTTTTGTATAATTATACTAAGCCAAAATCGGCATGGAATTTTGGTAAACAAATTATATGTTATATCGTAGAAGCATGTTTGTCCCTTTCGCATATAAAGTCAGTTTATTTCTGAAAAGAAACGGCCAAGTGCGAATCGGCACGCGCACCGTGGGTTTCGTTCAAACTTGCAGGTATGTGAATTTATCATCAGTAAATCCATCTTATATCAGTGCATCTATCGGGGATCGGGTTTCGAAGATTTTCACGCTTTTCTACAAATAAGTTTTTAATCGCAAAAAATATATAATTGTGATGTAACTACAACAGTTCCCTTTATTTGGGCTATAAGACATTGCTTCTTGCCAAATTTTACGATTCTAGGTCAACGGAAATTAAATCACGTTTTTTCATTCAGTATAATCGTTCAACACATTTTGTCGACGAGAGTTTGTTTGAAAATCTTCGCAGTCGATTGGCAGATATTTCATAGGTGTACGTACATCAAATCATTTTAGGTACAATTCCAACTTTAGATAATTATTTAGATAAATTCCAATTAGGTTTTATGCCTTACAGCTACAAAAAATTGCGAAACTTCCAGGCGTTCCTGAGGGAAAGGTTCTTGAGTCTTCAGTCTTGACAAAAAGACAAACAGACAACGAACTAAGTGATCTTATAATTATTATTTTTGTCCTTTTAAGGTATGGAACCCTAAAAACATTTTAACACGTCTCAATTTTTTACCCTGCTAATGCTTCAGGACAATTATTTTATTTTTCACAGGAATAAAAACAGCTTAAAAATAACAATATTAGTTATTCTCTTTTCTTTTTTATTGTTTAATGTTACCATTTATACCGTGTTTTGTGCAAATAAACGATTTATTATTATTAAAACAGTAAATATGGAACTAAGCCCAAAGTTTTTACCTATACTAATCAGGTTGAGCAAGTTATTATTGTGGGTAAATGCCGTGAAGAAGCATTTTTGTGTGTATGCGTGAGAATTGCGACTGCGATTAAATATATTTTGTGAGTTTATCATCATCATCATCATCATTTCAGCCATAGGAAGTCCACTGCTGAACATAGGCCTCCCCCAATGACCTATTATCGGGGGGGATTGCTAATACTCGCCACGCTTGGCAGGCGGGTTGGCGAGCGCAGTTTTTTATAAGATTTCGAACGCATACGCTGCTGCCCGTCTTGTGCTACAGGAATTAGTAGCCTCTTACTACACGCCTCCTGATGGCGGTGGGGAAGTGTATTCTTTACGGCCGTCTACACACGGCCCGGCATGAGTTTATATCAAATGCATATTGCTATTCTTTTTTAAACTTCAGCATGCGTCCTCTCTCATGTTGCAGATACCAATGGGAGTAATAACACATTAGTAGGAGAGTCCTCATTTGTGAAACATAAATCCTTTCTTTGTAGCGGTTCGGCTGGTCTGTAGTGTTCTACTTTGAAATGCAAAATCCTGTAATTCCCGCCTAAAGGCTTTACAATGTCGTTAGTGCACTCCGCCCGTCACCTGAAACCAGCAAGTGTGTCAAGGCTTTGTCGGCTTTGGTTACACTTAGCACGTTATCACCCAACCAATCACGTTAGCACATACTTACATTTTAATGGCGGTGTAAGGGATCCACAATGAACACTGTTTTTAGGGTTCCGTACTCATATCGGAACCTTGCCGTGCCGTGGGGGGACGGCCGTAAAGAATACACTTCCCCACCGCCAACAGGAGGCGTGTCGTAAAAGGCGACAAATTCCTGTAGTACGAGACGGGCAGCAGCGCCTTCGTGCGAAATCTTATAACGGTAGCGGTCAGGGTGACGGCGGGGCAGGGGGTGCTAAGAATCCCCGGAGTCGATCCGGCTACCACCTCAAACAACGACTGGCCCTGGTAACATACAACGTACAACCTTGAGGACTGATGAGAAGATCGTTAGGCTGGAAGATGAAATGGGTAGGATGCACTGAAGTATCATGGGGCTATCAGAAGTCCGACGAGAGGGCGAGGACACGATAACTCTAAAATCCGGCAACCTTCTCCATTACCGGGAGGGCGACCAACTGTCTCAAGGTGGTGTCGGCCACCACCACCACACCACCACATTGTTTCGCCATCCGTCTGTCTGTCTCTCGGTGGCTTAACTCTGAGACTCTTAGTACTAGAAAGTCATAATTTAGCAAGGGTATAAATATTAATCACGCCGACAGTGGTAGAATAAAATCTTTAAAAAAAACTTTTAGGGTAGGTAGTACAACCCCATGAACCTGCGTACTTACTACAAATCTAAATTATTTAACACAACTCAGGAATGTATCGCCTACACACTTACATAAATGGGATGCATTTAGTAGGAAAAGCTTATGCAAACAGCGCTGCGTCGTCCCGCTTGCATCTGCTTGATGGAACACTTGGACTGTGGAGATTTTAGTGCATAGTCCTTGCCAGTGGTGGTGACAAGCACCGCCACTCGTCAAGGAGTCCCACATAGCCTAATGTCGTCTCCACTGCAGCGGGCAACCATTTCTCTCGCGATATAAAAGGTATACATATAGTTAGTAAAATAATTGTATAAAGATTTCGATTTTGATCTTATAGAAACAGTTTGTATTTGAGTACCAGGATCATCCCTTAAGAGGTTTCTTCACCTACACCTTCCTAATATTCTTACAAAGCGTCTCGGGAAACGTTTTATCATAATATTATAGCTAAAAAAAATCCATTATGGATTGATTGATGAAAAAGTTCTCCAGGTTGTTGCTAATTCAGTCAAATATTATTTATGAGCTTGACTTTCGGAGCGGTGAAATGATCTTTATAAGATTTCTTATAACTCGCAAACTTCCCCAGTTTCGCGAGTTTAAATCGGGCGTGTCTCACTGAAGGCATTTATAACTTTTTGGAAGTAAAAGCCGGAAAATAAGCTGCGTAAGTTTTGTTTTGACGAATTTGAGGTATCAATGTCGATTCTCATTGTCTGTGTTATGAAGAAAAATTTATTTCATTACATAATACAAAACTTTGTACAGTTCACAGCTTATCAACTTATCACAAAATTATATGAAATTCCCTTGACTGGTTTTTAACGTTAAATTTAATAAATAGAGTTCAATATCAATTAAGAACATTTTAGTTTTTTGGTAGGTTTCACACGTGAACAGTGCATCATCTTCATCGTCTCAGCCTATTGCAGTCCACAGCTGGACTTAAGCCCAAAAGCACTAAAAACACGATCTTCCTCTTGGCAATGCATGGTATGGTTATACGCTTCAACAGTGTCACAGTCATCAAGAACATACCCTATAGAGCAGCTATATAGACCATCTTTCTCCGAAACTAGGAAGTGATTTTACACTTACATTTTGTCTGAAATGACAACTCCTGTCAACACTCGCCGATACAAAAACAGCTCGGATACAAATTAAAAAATGGCGAAAAATTATGTCGAATGACATTTCTACTCTATAGGGTATGTGTGCTCCTATAGGGTATGGTCACAGTATAGGCATTGGCGTTAATAGTATCTCAATTGAAGGGCAATTCATATGAGCGTAAGATATGACATTATTTTTAATTCGTTATCGTCTTTATAGTCACGCCAAAACAAACCCATAACTACCGAGAACATTAGTTAGTCTAGTTTTTCCAAGTTGAAAGTTGAAAGAGCAGTCAACAAGTCAAAAGATTACACAACTTTTTTTTCAGCATGTTTATTTAGACGTCATATAATATTAAAGAAACTAATTAGTACAAGAACAATGAAGCTAAAACTAAATATATTTTATGTTTAGTTTATGGTTATTTTTTTAAAATTTTAATGATATAGTTATTATGTAATAACTAAAATATATTAATAAAAGGAGTCCCTTTAGGCAAGGTCCCGAAGATACTCGTAGCGTTCCCCCTTTGAAAAGCTATACTAATTCTTTGTCCGAGGTTGCTGCCAGCTCTTTGGTCTTCTGTGATGTCGACTAACCTTAAACCTATGTTAAACCAATGGCCGTTCTTATCTATTTCAAGCACAGTTCAATATCCCTTCGCGTGCCACAAAAAAAGTTATTGTTTTCCATTGTTTTTCCGGTCCACCATAGGTATGTGGAACGCGAAGGCATAATTGTTCTAGTTGTTATGTAAGTACCTTAGTTAAAATAATATTTTGTGGGTGTGCCCACATACACAGTTTTCTACATTCAACTGTAGTACGTATACTATATATTTACGGCATACCCACATAATACTATATTAAATAAGGTACCTAGATAACACTAGTGTCTTTTAAAATATTTGAATATGTCAAATTAAGAAGAAGAAGAATTAATTATTTGTGTGTATTGTTATACACAAATAGCACATACGAGTACGACACGAAACAATGAATAAAAATAAAAAACAAACGAACAAGAAATAATTTATAAATAAACAGGAATGCAAACATGAAAAAGCTATCGGTGACTGTGATGTCTAGGACAAAAGGACCTCACTCAGTTTGAGCCACGGGTTGTAAAGGCTACGACGCTAGTCTTCAGTAGATTTGGGTATTAAATTACGCTGTTACTAACTCGTACTTATATGCAAATTAAATTGAATATAATAAAAAAAAACTATAAAGACATAGAAATGTCTTACCACAGAATTCAAATTCAAATGCATTTATTGCCAATTAAGTATACAACTAAGATCTTAAAAATATATAATGTAACTTAAATACTTAATTACTTTTTTCAGGTGTTGCAATTTTCATAATATAAAATTATTCATGTAGGTAAAATCTCTTACCTAATTTTTTTTTAAAGTAATAAACACTTTTATTATATTTAAAAAAGAACATCCGCCTATTAATATATTTCTGTTTCATTTTACTAGTGTTTTTTTAATCATCATCATCATTTCAGCCATAGGACTTTTACTGCTGAACATAGGCCTCCCCCATTAACTCCCAGACTAGCCGGTTGGAAGCGGCCTGCATCCAGCGTCTTCCTGCGACCCTTACCAGGTCGTCTGACCACCTTGTGAGTGGACGTCCTACGCTGCGCTTGCCGGTACGCGGCCTCTATTCTGGAACCTTTCTGCCCCATCAGCCGTCAGTTCTACGTGCTATGTTACACAACGTCTTCTCGTCCAATTTACCTCAGTGTCTAAAGACGAAAGTCTACAACCAGTGATGACATATGGAACTGAAACGTGGCCTCTCACTATGGGCCTCATAAGAAAGCTCAAGGTCGCACAGCGTGCTATGGAAAGGGGTATGCTCGGTGTTTCCTTGCGAGATCAAATCAGGAATGAGGAGATCCGTAAACGAACAAAAGTCGCTGACATAGCCCAACGGATTAGCAAGCTGAAGTGGCAGTGGGCGGGGCACATAGCACGTAGAACGTTTTTTTCAAATAATTTTGTTTATTTATGTTTTAAGTTTAAAGAATTCTTCTAGGGTGTAAAAGCAGTTGGAGATCGAGTAGAGTTTTTTTTTTTTGTAAAGGATTTTAGTTTAGTTTCTTTTTTGATGTCCTGAGGTATCTTATTATATACTTTTATAGACACGTAGAATGGGCTACAGTTGAGCATTTTGATTCTTGAATATGGCAGGCAGAGTCACAGAATACCTAATAGTACTACCGCAGAGTCTGTTTTTGTACCGGGTGTTAACATTGTGGGTTTCCTGGATTTTTTTGAATAAGTACATATTATTAAATTCAAATATACATACAGTTGTGGTCATATAATTAAGAACGATTTGAAGTTTTTCATTTAAATCATTTCATACACAGAGATGTGTACCTTCTGAGAAGCAACTAGTTATGTTATAAAATAGCCACATTAATAGAGCAACGTGGCTTAGGAATAAATAATTAAATCGATAACTATTTTTCTTCACATTTTATTTATTTTACCAAAGTAACACATTCAAATAATTCTGAAGCTGGACAAATAATTAGGAACGATTTATTAAACTGCTCGGTAATTGTTTTGTACACAACACACAACACTTACATTTAAAAAATCACAATAGCGCGGAAAATTTAAAAAGCAATTTAATACATTTTTAACTAAAATTAATAGTTAATAGCATATCCACGGCTTTTAATTACTGCTTTAAACCGGCGAGGCGGCATTGACTCTATTAATTTTTGTCGTTTCGCAAGAGAAATAGAGTTCCATTTTTCTAAAAAAAACGTCGTACAACTCTCTTAAATTCCCACACTGTGTATTTGAAACCTTTTTCTTTACTTCGAACCACAGATTCTCTATTGGGTTTAGATCTGGGCTGTTAGCTGGCCAGTCTAAGACAGAAACGGATTGCGCTGTAAGAAATTCCTTTATGGTGCGTGCAGTGTGCTTTGGATCATTGTCATGCTGGAATGTCCAAATAACCGGTAGAAAGTCTCCAGCATAAGGTAACATTGTTTCTTCCAGAATATTTTTGTATTGGAACTGATCCAAGTTACCTTCTATCAACTTTACAGGTCCAACACCATGTCCAGAAAAGCACCCCCAAATTTTCACATTTCCACCACCGTGCTTTAATGTAACTTTCGTGTACTTAGGGTCGAATGCTGTATTCGGGGGACGTCGTACATATTGTTTTCCATCAGAACATACTCTGTTAATTTTCGTGTCATCAGAAAAAAGTACATTTTTCCACTGTCGCACAGTCCAGTCTTCATACTTTCTCGCAAATGCAAGCCGAGCTTGCCTGTGGCAAAGTTTCAACATGGGTATCTTTCTTGCTATCCTACCGTGCAATTTTTCTTCTACCAAACGTCTTCGAATAGTGCGTGCTGAGATTGCTGAAGGGTTGTTTTCACCAAAACATTCTTTTCACAGCTCATTGGACCCTTTAAAAGGATTTTGTATTGCCATACGAACGATGTTTCGGTCATCTCGAGGAGTTGTTTTTCTTTGTTTAGGTACACGTGGAACATTCGAAGTAGTTTGATACGTAGCAAAATGCTTTACAGCGTGGAAAACCATAGTTTTTGAACATTGCAGATGGTCGGCTATCTTTTTATAAGACCAATTCTTCCGGCGAAATTTTATTATTACTTCCCTTGTAGATTTATCACATCTTTTATTTTTGCCCATTGTTTTTTCATAGGAAGCAATTACTTTTAATCTTTTACAGCACTAAATGGCGCCAAAATTATACAAACAGTAACAAATTGACTGAATGTTCTCTATTTAAATTTGAATAAAGGTATAAACTATTTAGCGTTCTTAATTACGTGACCAGCCAGTAAATAGGAATACTATGTTTAGAAGTAGTGTAAAAAGTTAGTCTATTTATTTTAAGCTAATCATGTGTATCAATGAATAAAGTGGTATTATGAAAAAGTTTTACGATACCAAGAGAAATAAATAAAAAATGCATGCAATAAGTTTTGCGTCTTAGTTTGAAAAAATCTTCCCTTTATATCTGCGTTCTTAATTATATGACCACCACTGTATGCCATGTATATATTTTGATGTAAGCTTTGTATTTTTAATAAAATAAGAAGGCTCGTTACATATAATCGTGCGGTTTAGACTTGAAAAGCAATGTTTACTGTGGATTGTTAACTGTGTTCACTCGACTAGATGTTTTAATCCAACTTGTTTGTTTTGCAAACAAGTTTTGCGTTTACAACGAAGTTTTAGTTTTCGTGCACAGCTAAGTGGGATTAAATATGGTAGTACAGATATTTTGTCATCGTCGTGCAAACAAATTATATAATGAAATAAGTTAACTAAATGTTATTTACAATAAAGTTAATACAAGTAATAATAAGACAGAATATAATAATAATTATAACATATCCCAACTCATTATCGTATCTCAAAGAAGCCTCTTCGTGTTGGATCTGTAGCGGAAGTTGACGTAGTTGTAAGCGCAGATTTCAACTTTATTGCTTATTTAGGGCCTCTTACACCACTTGCTGATAAGTTCCAGATAACCTATCTTTTTTTTTTTATATATAGACTCATCCCGCTCTTAAAAAAGAGCGGTGATTCTGCCAATGTCGAGTGTATTGTTTGCTTAAAGTCAAAGCTTGACAAAGTTCGCAATAAATAACGGGTGTTTAGTTTTTATTGCTTTTCTTGGATTCAGTGGAGGCTACTGTTCCCGTATAAGCAGGTTTCAGGACGCTATCGGGTCTAAAGCAAGTTGTCTTGAGACAAGTCACTTGACACTCGATGCGGCGTTGAATACAATGATATTTCAATAGTTTCAGATCTTTATCACTTCACCAAACATTAGAACACAAACTTCACCAAACTTGAACTCTAAAGTTCTTTAAATGATAAATAAAAACCATTATAATAGATCGACTATGCTTTTCGTTCGTTCAGACAACCTATCTGGCACTTGTTATGACTGATAACCCATACAATTAGCTGTCAAAAACGTGCCAGATAGGTTATCTGGAACTTATCAGCAAGTGGTGTAAGAGGCCCTTGGTAATATAAGTTCACCACTTTCTGTTTGGGCTGTATAATCGGTAGAATTAATACGAGAAGGTGGAGCTGCTCCCTGATAGAAAAGAATAGTCAATGATCGGCCTAAGTGGCGCGCTTTGGAAGAGACCGATGCCCAGCAGCGGACTGATTGTGATGACACGAAAAGAGAAAACAGGAGTGCCCAAGTATTATTCGGGCTGAAGCATGATCGAAATGTCATGTCAGTCGTAACCATGCATTTTTGATACACTCTAGCATTGCAGTCTAGGTTGTAGCCTCTAGGGAAATATTTTTAAACTGCAAAAATACATTTTATTAATTTTATTGAGAATAATACTCATTAATACTCATTAATACTCATTTATTCAGTATATAGGCCCTCTTCCGGGCACTTATACACGTCCCAAAATATAGCTTTACCCTACCACCGCTTCGGGACTACATATCGGCTGGTGATGAGAAGAAACGGCGCAACAAACTCAGTCACCTTTGTCAGCCTTTTTTACAGGAAATACAATTACAAGACATGAAGCAAGTGCGAGCCAAGCAGGTTAAGTCCATGCACTCTTGTCGTTCAAAAAATCGTCTACCTTATAATACCCTTTTTTCATAAGGTTTTTTTTAATGTGAATTTTGAACTCATGTACAGGTAGTTCAACAAGAGTCTGTGGAACTTTATTAAAAAATTTAATACATTTCCCCAAGAACGAATTACCAACTTTGTGAAGTCTGAAGCTCGGAACGGCAAGTTTATTTTTATTACGAGTATTATAATGATGAAAATCACTTTTTAAGCTAAACAAACTTAGATTTTTTCGAACGTACATAATATTTTCAAAAATGTATTGAGAGGCTACTGTTAATAGTAAAGCTGTCTAAGACTGTGGGCAATATCAGAACTAGGTATTCAGCCAAGATAGATAGATATATCGAACAAAAAACATAAAGGTTATTAATGCAATAAAGACAGTTGTTTACATCAGGCTGTCTTTTCGCCAAAGTAGAATAAGTGCGGTATTATCAGTCTGTTCTACCTAACTTTTTGTTTGCTGTGTTTGTTTTCTATTCCATTTCATAGACGATTTGGGTGAAACGATAATACCATTTCTGTTTCTATAAGAAAACTTGCTTATATATTTTTTCAAAATAGAAAAACAAATGTGCTCGTTCATCGAACAATACAGTTTTCCCTAACACAAAAGAAAAAACATTATTATTGTGTGTATGTTCTACCGATATCTTATCTAAAACAAACAATAACCTATTATTGTTTTGACAAATTATTTAGGAACTATGAAAATTGTGGTAATGTTTTGTTTTGACAAATAAAAATATTACTGATAGGAGCCGATTTTTCTATACCCAGATAACTTTTATTTGAAGAATAGCTTGACATGTCGACAGTTTTCGTATAGAAAATGTATCCAGTGTTAATTTTATTTGTCGGATAAAAGTTATCTGATGTTTGAAAAATCGGCCCTTAATTGGAAGAGTTTCTAAAATTGGTACTTATTGTTAGGGTATACCAGATATATCCTAACAATAAGTACCAATTTTTGGAACTCATCAAAAATTTTAACTTTTTAAAATTTTTTGCATTTACAATAATGCTCGTTTATTATATAAAGGATATTATTTTCACTTCAAAACATTTTTAACTGCACCAGAGGCAGTTGAAAAACTTTTTTAAGTAAAAATATTATCTTCCAAAACTTTTCAGACAGTTTTGAGTAGCAAATGACTCTAGATACTAATAGAGATCTGTAAGCTCTCTACAAGGTTGGAAATAATATATTCCTACAAATACCGGACATTTGCGAGTCGGACTTGCCCACTGATGGTTCCGTACTTTGTTGGTACATTACAATTGTATAGTTTTTAGATTCCCTTGTAGTATAAAATGATATTACTCGCCAAATTTCATATTTATAGGACAACGTAAAGTATCTTAATTTTATTCCCTTGAGTGTCGATTACGTTTTAAGTGGCAAAAACGGCTGTAGGTATCTTTTGTTGCCTTTTTTTCCACAGTTTCATGGGACTGTAGAACTGAGATATACTCAGGATTTAAATTCAACTCGATACCGCTCACGCGTTCTCAAGATACCCTTTATCTTGACATATAGACGGAATACGGACAGACAGACAGGGACAACAAAGTGATCCTTGGGTAACGTTTTTCCATTTTTAGTTACGGAACCCTAAACCTGATCTCACAACTAGAGACACTCAAGACCGCGCAAAGTGGAGGAGTAAATCAAGGAAAGTGGACCCTGGGCTCCGAAGCAATGGCTTTGGACGCAACCGGGAGTGACCGTATAGATGACGAAGAAGAAGAAGTTACGGAACCCTAAAAATGCCCAAATACATTGAAACGTGAAAATGTGTCGGACTGATGTCGCCTAAGAGCTAAAGCCCAATTCTCGTTATTTAACACTAGTCAAAATCCAGTGTCGATCCGGTCCGGTCCGGATCCCAGTTCTATATATATCTACCTTTAAAACATCATTATTATATAAAAAAAGTCGGGTTAGTTACACCATTTATAAGTCAAGAACGGCTAGACCGATTTTTATGATCTTTGGTTTGTTGAATTTGTCTCCGCCCCGAATAGCAGAATAACTATAAAAACACGGAAAAAATCACGAAAAAAAATTGTGAAGGGCGTATAAAGTTCGCCGGGATAGCTAGTTATAATATAAAACGGTATTCTCGTATACTTTTATTTTAAGTAAAATTACTTTCTCAATACGACAGAAAAGAAAACAAAAAAAACTAATTTTGGTTTCTTCCATTTTCAGTTGCATTCCGAATTTACGAAATATAAATCCGAACCCTCGGTGAGCGAGTCCGACTTGCATTTGTTCGGTTTTTAATAACTCGTCCAACCAGACCGCTCTCCCGCGCGAAGCCACGAACTTTGGCAACTGGTATCTCCAGAATACGTTCACCCCATCGGTTCCCCGGACCCGGACTTCGAACGTAACCTATACAAACGGTCTGAACTTAATATGAAAGACCCACATAAAGTAGGGTCAGTAAAAATAAAGGGCATATGCCGCGGCCGGTCGGATGGACTGCGCGGGCAGCGGAATATTAATCAGAGCAGGAACAGGCGTATTGACTCTGCTGGGGTATCGGTACATCTGTGTGGTTTACGACAAATAAAACAGACACGACAAACCCTGGATATAAGTTCTTAATATAATAAAAAAATAAATAAATAAAAAGTTTGTTTATCGGACAACAGAGATCCATAAGTGTTAGTAACATTGAAACTTAATAACTAGTGTTAGTAGTTAATAACTAAAAGGGATCGAGTAGGCCTGCCTAAGTGCTCGATAATATCGAGCAATAATAATTGTGCAAGCTACTAGATAGTGCTGTAAAGGATACTCTTTTCCTACGCCAACAAAAGGCTTGTCGTAAAAGGGGAATAATTTCTGTAGTACGAGACGGACCGCATTGTCTGTGAGCGAAATCTTAAAAAAACTGCGCTCGCCAACCCGCCTGCCAAGCGTGGCGATTATTGGCAATCCCCCCCGATGATAGGTCATTCGGGGAGGCTTATGTTTAGCAGTGGACGTCCTATGGGTGAAATGATGATGCTACTAGCATGACTATTCTCCTTCTCGTCCTACCGATGGCAAAGTAAACATTTATGTGTTTCCAATGAGTTTTATGTTTTAACATACGTCAATAGACGTCTCGTTTTTAGAGAATCTGTATGTAAAATTACTTTTAAGGCGACGGGTAAGGAGAATACACGTAAAAAAGGTGTTTTTGGACAAGTATTCTGGCTAAAATGCTGGATGTAGGATGTGGAAATTAACATATCATGTAACTTATATGTTGAAGTTTTTCCTCTTATATCTAAATACTAGTTATTATTTCTTTTAAACAGTAAAAAAAATTCAAAGTACCGCGAATATTGCGAGCTTGTACACATTTATATTTTTAACGACGTTTAGTTTTAGTTATTCATAACATTCATGCCTTTAGGATATATACTTTTTTTTTTCAAAAAGTCAACAAATAAGGATTTTACGTCGTACGTTTATAAATAAGCGTCTACTTTTCCATGAGCGGATATTTTGCGCTCAATAATAATCTATTTGCACAGGAGCGCAACGGATGGATGTAACCCGTCGCCTTAAGCGACTAGCGTTAGCTACTAAGTTATCATATTTATTTAGTCTAGTCTAACTTCACTAATCGCAAAAGCCGTAATTAAAAAAAACAGTTGTTGTCGATATATCGCTATATCATATCATCATATATGCTAAGTATAAAATTATGAGAAATATGGTGACTGGCTGTAGTTAGCTGGCTGTACTTTATGCAAGATCGCATACCTATACTAGGTAATCTACTGTGAGGTCGGCACGTGTGGAAGTTTGCGGATAATGGAGAGTGCTTGCAATCGCCAGTACATACAGGTTGTAACAAAAATAAGGCACTAAAAACCACGTGACCAGCTGCTCATTAAAATTTTCCACTTTTAACAACGCATAGAAATAATTAAATGTGTTTTTTTTTCGTAAATTTGCATAGTCCGATTAAGCTACTGATTCTGAGCCACACCTAAAGATTTGGCACCCCTTTGCAATGTAATATGTATACAGGGTGTAACGAAAAGGTGAAATAAAACTTTAAGGGGTTATTCTACGGCTAAATTACATCAACTTTTCTATGGGACCAACATCGAAATCGCAAAAAAAAAACACTTTCCCATAATAAAACGCGACCAGCTGGCATCAGTTTGTATGGAAACGTATTTTTTTTTTTGAGATTTTGATGTTGGTCCCATAGAAAAAGTTGATGTAATTTAGCCGTAGAATAACCCCTTAAAGTTTTATTTCACCTTTTCGTTACACACCCTGTATATGGGTGTAGTGTATATGGGTCTTACTATTATTATTAGTTCCTTCCTATTCTTATAAACAACCTGTATAAACTATGTATTGGTAGTTGTGCTCACCCATCCTAGTGTTTAGTGAGTATCTGGTATCATTCAATAAAACTGTTCTATCTTTCTAGTTATGGATACGGGCGTTTTAAATTGTTGTAGTTATTAGTAGGTTGTACTCTTAGTAGTACATTTCGTTTTTGTGAAATTATCATTGAATATTAGGTTGTACTCTTTGTAGTACATTTCGTTTTTGTGAGATTATCATTGAATATTCAAATAATTTCAAGTGTGGGCTTATTTTTGAATTACTTAGAATTTTGACAATTGTGATTATTGCTTTGTACTTATAAATATAATTTTAAAGAAGTGATAGCGGATAAAGACTTATGGTCAGTTCGCCCCGAGACGCGACGCAACGCTCATATTTCATTGTGAGAATTCAGAAAATGATCTTTTTAAAATAATGATCAGCAGATTATGACTGCAACATATTATTTGAATTATAAAAGCAATGACGGAGTCGCACAAGAATTTGTACCTTCGCATAATAGAGCACTTCGACACTGATGTTACTACTGTTTTCACAATGTTTATAAATTATAGTTAATCGAGTATAAAATGATAATTTTATCACCAGCATATCGTGTAGTCCCAAAGCGGTGGTCGGGCAAAGCTATGTTTTGGGACGTGTATGTCCGGAAGAGGGCCTTTATACTGAATAAATGAGTATTATGACTATTAATACCAGCAGTTGATAATGTTCCTACTTCAATTAATAATAACATTATACAACTGTAACTGGTCCACTTCACGCTTTGTCAGCTGTTAACGAAGTGTATATTTTAATGTAGGTAAATAAATAATATAAATATATAATGGTAACGAAGAAATTAACCCGCGCAGATTAAGTTCTCATCGACTGAATTGGATGTAGTTCAAGAAATAGTCAACGTAACCCCCAAATAGTTAGGAGTGGACCGTACTCAAGACTCAAGCGTAATGAAGTCGAGTGACCCCCACCCCGGCGGTTGTCTAAATCACCAGGTAGCTTCTGTACGAACTCTATTCCGTTTGATTGCTGGGATTACTTAGGAACTGACTAGTGCTAGGACGATGCGAGAAATATACCAGTTTTACAGGTTCCTGATTTTCGGTATTGTTATTTTTTGTCCCGTTTCGAATCGAGATTTGCTTGCTTACGCTTATATGCGGTATATTTAAGTTTGTATCTTAATTAATATACCTAATCGGATTGTGAGGATTGCGCTTCAATAGCCGATAGCGTCTCTCATTAAGCCTTTACGAAAAAAATGATCTTTTAGAAAGTGTCAGTATTATTTGACTATTGCATAAGTTCCTATCACGTTAATAATAGTCTTGCAGATAATCGGTGTATATGACCAGAAAAAAAGATAATATTAGGTATCAACTCTGGCCGATACCAAAACACAATTCGGTATCAAATCTCTAGGCAACTCACTCAGGGTCCATCAAGAAATGATTACTCTGGAGTTGATCAAAATTATTAGGGCAATACTCCGCACGTCAGCTCCTATCAGCAGTTTCATTTGTACTTACTGCCTCACGGACTAATGCGGACTTATTGGTGTCTTGTGTAATATACGGGTTCCCTCTATCTGGCAGAATCTTGATGCTCCGAAATTCATTTGGCATAACACACTTGGCATAAACTTCTTAAAACGAATATTTGTAAAGCATATTTTTTCTTGAATATAATCATTATTTGGTCGAATATTTATATGTCCGAAATCACATTGGCATACATTTAAGATGGCATAATTTTATTAGGCATAATTTCGCTAAGCATAACGTTTACTTAGTGCGACGATTATTTGGTACAGTTTTACATGACATACTATGAAATGGCAGAATTTAATTTGGTACAATTTCACTTGGCATACTATGAAGATGGCAGAATTTTATTTGAAATAATTTCTTATTTCATATTGTTATTTCTGTAAAATAGTATTTTAACCTTAAATTAAGATCTTGTCTCAAAAAGTCAATATGTTGTGTTAAAAAAGTCAGTGACAGAAACGAATTGGTTGGCAAAACCGACTCCACGCAGTCTTGTCTGCCCTACCCCTAGAGCAGCCATACTCTAAGTGTGTTCCGCGGAACCCTAGGGTTCCGCGATACCCCTGTCGGGGTTCCGCAAGAAGTTAGAAAAAAAAATCAAAACACCTCTCTCTGGTCGACCGTTCTGTCGCGGCGTATCACGATTCACGAACAATTTTACTATGCCGCCACCGCCGATACCTACTTGTGACCGCGCAATCCCTTTGATAAAAGCCGCCTTTGAAATTAGACGCTATAATTGTGAACAAGCGACTTTCGGCTCTAACTTCAAAACGTAAAGTCGAGATTGCTTACACCACATTTTTTGAATTTCTATTTTTATATCGGCTTTTTATTTATCAAAGACGCCGACTCGAGTATTTTTGAGAATGTTCGAGATTGAGGCTAGGACTATAAAAGCGATGATCAAGCCTTGACACTAGTCAGTCGACGATTAGCGTTCGGAGCGATAAGTACCTACCTGCTAGAAAAAAATTGTGTATTGTTCTACTGCTGTTTTCTGATTGTATCAGTTTTGTACATTTCTTCTTTGGACTAAAGTGCTAAACTCTTCTACGCAGTAACGACCGTGCATTATTTTAACCTCACCATCCTGAAAGAATGGAACGTTGGCTTAAAGGCGTTAAACGTGTCGCAACAACATCTTCCAACGAAGCCGAATGTTCAAAAGCAGTCCGCGTGGAGTATACAGCAATTACCGATCCAGACGATGATGCAACGACGTCAAGTTCCACGGTTTCAAAGGCGAAAAAAAGGAAGTATGATGAATCATATATCAGTTTTGGATTTGTTGATTCCAACGGCTCACCTCTCTGCATGTTATGTAGTAAACTGCTTCCTAATAGTTCCATGGCACCTGCCAAGTTGCGCCGACATTTAGAAACTGTACACCCCGAGTCTAAAGACAAGAATAAAGAATTTTTTGTACGTAAAAAAGAACAGTTATTGGAAAGTCAAAAAACAATGATGCATGTAACCCAAACTATCAATGAAAAGGCCACGGAGGCATCATATTTAGTTAGCTATCGCATTGCACAAGCAGGAGAAGCGCACACTATCGCTGAGAATTTAATAAAACCATGTGTATTAGACATAACAAAATGCATGCTCGATGAAAAATCTGCAAAGCATCTTTCTACTGTGCCGCTATCTAACGATACTGTTTCACGGCGAATACATGATCTAGCAAGCTACGTCAAACAAGAACTAGTTACACGTCTACAAAAAACACAATTCGTCTTGCAAATGGATGAGTCGACTGATGTCGCTGGTCTGGCTATCTTGCTGGTTATCGTGAGATATCCATGTGAAAGTTCTTTTGAAGAAGACATGCTTATGTGTTCACCTCTACCCACAAACACTACCGGAGAGGAAATTTTTAATAAAATAAATATATTTTTTGAGGAAAATAATCTCAGTTGGAACGATTGCATTGACATTTGTACAGATGGGGCCAAGGCGATGACGGGTAAAACAGCAGGAGTAGTGTCACGAATAAAAAATAAAGCGCCTAATTGTAGTTCCAGCCATTGTATCCTGCATAGACAAGCACTTGCGATGAAGCAAATGCCGTCCAATCTAAAATTAGTTATGGATGAAGCGGTAAAAATAATTAATTTTATCAAATCACGACCACTACAATCCCGATTGTTCTCATTATTGTGTGAAGATTATGGCAGCACACATAAAACACTGCTGCTCCATACAGAAGTGCGATGGCTGTCTCGGGGTAAAACTTTAACAAGGCTATTTGAACTTAGAGCCGAGTTACAAATGTTTCTTTCAGATACTTCTTTTAATTTGAAAGACCGTTTGTATGATAAAACTTGGTTGTTCCGACTGTCTTTTATGGCGGATATCTTTCAGAAACTGAACGAATTAAATTTATCATTGCAAGGTAAACAGACAACAGTGTTCCAGGCCTGTAACAAAATAACTGCCTTCAAAAGAAAATTAGATTTTTGGATTATTTGCGTTGGAAATAGAGAAATAGAAAGCTTTACGTCACTCAGTGAGTTTCTTGGCGATAACAACTCAGAAATATTTCAAGATGATGTATTTGAAGAATTGGTCCAATATCTCACTTCGATGCGCGCATCTTTTGAGCAGTATTTTCCTGAAGAACAGAATACAAAAATGAAACTGAATTCATGGATTCATAATCCTTTTTTACCCAACTTACAAAAGCCCGAAAGTATGTCAAACGAGATATATGAATCTCTTTTAGAAATGTCATCTGACACAAGTATGGAGTCACTGTTCAAAACGACGCCTCTCAACGATTTTTGGTGCAGAATCCGAAATGAATATCCAATGCTTGCCAAAATGGCTTTGAATATTCTTCTCCCGTTTCCAACAACATATTTATGCGAAACAGGATTCTCAACCTATGCAGCCACGAAAACAAAATACCGCAATAGACTGGACGCCGAACCTGATATGAGACTTCCTGATTGATGAAAAATAAAAAACAGTTTCATACATCCCATTAGTTAGATTTTTTTTTTTTTTCAATATTATATTTATTATTATACTTGTTATGTAAGTAAGTAATAAGTAACTGTTACATGGTACTCTAATTATGCTTATTAATAAAAAATACACTTAAAAACCATTGTTTTATTGTAGGGTTCCATCAAGTATTTTGCTATCCAAAAGGGTTCCGTCACCAAAAAAGATTGAGAACCGCTGCCCTAGAGTGTAATTCAAATCCGCGTAGGCGCGGAGGGGCGAGGTGGCCCGCGGGCTGAGGAGCAGGTGGTTTTTAAGGGCGCCGCCGCGCCTGAGGCTGGCCGGCCAGCAAGCCGAAGCTGCGGTGGTGAGCGAAAACCTTCTGCGACGATAAGCTCACGTGGGACCGCCGGAGCCCCGCAGCGCCGGAGCCGTGACAGAAACTATGTATCCTGCATGTTGCATGCTTGGTTGAATGCTGCATGCTTGCTTGCTTGCATGCTGTATGCAGCACGCATGATTGCTTTATGCTTACTTGCATGCTGCATGTTTGCCTTGCTCTGCATGGTATACGATCACAGTTAATTGTTTTATTAAGTAATAATACATGAAATTATTATAGATATGAAATGTATGCCAAAAGATGATTCTGAATGTAAACTTTCTGAGATGTGATAGTTCTGCCTTATAATCACTATAGATATTAAATTTATGCTAAAAGACGATTCTGACTGTGATTTTTCTGCGATATGATGGTTCTGCTTTTTTATTATTGTGGATATTAAAATTATGCCTAAAGATGATTCTGGCTTATAAAATTATGAGTTTTGAATGTCTGATAAATGAGTAAATGTAAATAATTACTTAGCGAAATTGTGCTATCCGTACACGCGTGATGCGATGACCAAGAGAAATATAAATTGATTTTTGTATCCTTAGAAGAGGATCATAATGTCATTTTAAAGAGACGTCTGTAAATCAACGTGGATCCCTACATTGTAGGGATCATGAATGTGAAAATTAAAAAGTGTTTTACTTAATCACGTAAACAATTTAACGCATCCATTTGGTTGATTTGAACTTCTATTAGTATCTAATTAAAATAATAATGTAGGGAAGTTATTTAATAACTTTTTTTTCTGTCGTATCTTAAAAGTTGCTCATATCGCATATAGCTTTCAACATGTTTGCGTTCAAAGACCGAGAACAAAGCTTCAAACACATGGTAACAAACGAAAAAGGTTTCATAAGGGCTTGCAAGCACTCAGCGGAAGTCGTTGTGCGGAGTGGGCCCATCCGATGACGTACGTACCGGATGCGGGCACGGATTCAATTGGGCGGACTATGTCGATGGATCATTTGTGGGGTACGGACTTAGTCGTATTTTGCACATACCATCTAGTAAAGTAAGAAGGTTTACTCGTCTTTGTAATGTTGACAAGATTAGTTATTGATTGTCGCATTATTTTATGGAGAGATTACGCGACACAGTATATGTTACTATATTTTTGTATGAATACAAAACAAGGCGGTCAAATGATAACTTAAAATGTAGGTATAATGCGTTTATCAAATTAAAAGTTGCTGACATAGCCCAACGGATAAGCATGCTGAAGTGGCAGTGAGCGGGGCACATAGCACGTAGAACTGACGGCCGATGGGGCAGAAAGGTGGAGAGACGACCTGGTAAAGGTTGCAGGAAGCCGCTGGACAGGCCAATCTGGAAGTCACTGGGGGAGGCCTAGCTATGTTCAGCAGTGGACGTCCTATGGCTGAAATGATGACGAAATTAAATGGAGTTTAGTTACTTAATCACAATTTTCATGAGCTGCATTTCTCTTATTCAAAAAATATAATATTACTTAATTTTAATTAAAAAGTTTAAATATTGAGATGTACCAAAACCATTGGTACGTATTTTCTTTCTTATGAGGAGAAGAGCTATTCTTCTGCCTTCAAGAACCTTGAAGTTCATCGTAACTTTTGACGGTTTGTTTTCAAGCTGGTAGTATGTTATGAAAACTTGCAGGGTATAGTCATGAGACTCACTGACGTGCACCGATTACATGTTCTCGGATAGTTTAGTGAAATATAGGAAAAGTTATTTCAAGGTTTTTCGTTACCAACTCGTATGATGTAAAGAAATATGTGTCGAAGTTTGCTTGAAGAGGTTCTATATTTTCCTGTCTAACTACTGAATAACTAAAACTTGAAGATCTGTTGTTTTATCTGTCCTCACGACATGGCATCAATAAGACTACATAATATTGTTGTTGTGTCCCTGTTCATGAATGAGATAAGATATGATAATCGTAATAAGATAAGAAAAGTTATCACGATGTCTGGCGATATAACTTTTATGTCATGTTTTTTTCTTTATAAGGCAATAGTACCTATGCCTCATTCAGGCATTGCTTGGCAAAATCCTCAGTAAATACTCTTGAAATTTGCACGCGCTTCTTTTAAAAATAAATTGTAATATCATAATGCAATCTTGTTTCTTGTGTCACTGGTCGTCGTCATATGTATGTGTATTTTGCTGATGTTATCTATGAATTATACGAGTAGTAGGTTTTTAGTTTATTTTTTTATAATTATTCTAAATCCGCAGCTCTTGAAATGTTACAAAACAATTATTATATATTATACAAAACTTACAGCTAATAATGGATTCTATTTAATAAAAAACTTTAGTAAAACGACAGTTAATGGAAGAAGGTTTTTTGAAAACAAAGGTAATGGAACTAAATGGAACAAAAGAGACGGTGTAAAAGGGTGTAAGAGTGGTGTGTATCAGTATAAATGTGTAGTAGTGTGCGTGGTTGACACGAATAAGACAAACGATTCTAAAATCGTACTACAAAACCGGAATGATTAAGCTGATCCTCAATGTAATTACAGCCTTCTGTCAGTGTCAGTGGAGCACTGCAGCGCTCTGTACAACATAAATAGAACACGGCTTCCCAAATTCAAAAGGAAAGGAAATTTTGCAACATTGGCCCACACTTTTGGCCCAGCGCCAGAGAATAAACTTGAATAAAATTTTCATCCAATTTAGGAAATGTTACTTAAACGAACATTATCAACGCTCTTACATAGTAATCGAAGGTTGAAAGACAATAACTTAAGTGATGTGTATATGTGATGATGTGTGTATAAGTTAATTTTTAACTTTAAAAAATATTAACTAGTGCCAAATATTAACATGGTTTAGTATGGTGTCAGTTCACAACCTGTTATGCAAGCAATAAAAGTGTACGTTGCAAGTGATATTGATTTTATCGACTTAAGTAAGTATGATCGACAGTAAGATCGATTTAAGTGTCTTGTAGTAATAAATATCTAATGTGCTATAAAAATAATAACCTTGCGTGCGACTTCCATCACATTAGGTAATTGCAGTTAGTGACGCTGCGACAAAGTTATATTGGCTCGGAAACTAAAAACTATTGACAAAGTTTATCTTTTGCTATTTCTTTGTACCTATCTAGCAACGGCTGCTGATAAATTTAAATATCGAATTGAAATTATAAGCCAGTATTCCAGAAATTGCAATTTTAAAGTATTAATCAAATATTGTCTTTTGCAATATTTTGTAATTATTCTGTCATTCAGTCTATCGACTGAAATGATAAATTCATATGTTCTGAAATACAAATTTATCGCATGAATTCATCGTTTCTTGTGTATCAATACGGAAAAAATATCACCGTCACCTAGTTACATTTGAGACGCTTTTCCATCTGTAGGGCACGTTCTGAAGGACACTGAAATTTGATCAGATCGTTAGTGACGCTGCAGCTGCGAAAACGGTTCGTGGTGTCTTGTATCATGTGACGTGATCACGTGACACGCTACTTATGTACTCGTAATTGGACAAATGAGAGTTGGATGTGTTTTAGTATTATTTTATATTGCAGATACGAGTTATTCGTTTGTACCTCTATATTGCCCCTATAAATAAAGATTAGGGCAAAAATCAGATTTTTATTGTTATTTTTATTATTTGTTATTATAGCGGCCAGATTAATACTTTTGTTATTACTTTTGTTTGCACCCAATCGACTTTAAAAAACTAAAAAGCTCTAAATAATATTAACATTTATGTACCTAATCAGTTATTTTTGGAGTCGGTGCCATCCGATGAGTTTTTGCTTGCCGGTTTTTCTTATATGTATTTACTTATTTCTTCTATTTTTAGTGATATATTCTCATGAAGACGAATCATTACCAAATTTTTTACCACGAATTTAAATTATATTATCTTTGAAGCATAAGCTATTAAATTAAAAAAATATCATTAAAGTCGGTTCACATTTGTCGAAAAAATTGGGTAACGTAGACACAAAATCAGTTGTCGTGATGTGGAGTTCATGCACATTTCATGTTTGATGATTTTCTTATGATTCTCTAATCATAACTTGACCAATTTTATTTGAGACCATTTCGAAAGTATTTCCTTTAGAACAAAAAAAAAAGAATAAACGAAATCGGTGAACGTGGTGAAGAATGATCACTTAACATTAAAAAAAAATGAATTAAGAACCTTCTCCTGTTTTATAGTCGTTTAAAATTTTAGTGAAAACATTTGCTTTCCTAGGGAATGAGAAATGCCCGTACTACATACGTCTCTGTTTAGCCTAATGGTCGACTGGTAGAGAATGCCTCATGGCATTAAGTCCACCTTTTGTATGATTTTTTAATCTGTGCAATAAAGTCTAAATAAATAAATAAATAAATACAACTCCAGATTATTTCCCAGGGTAGGCCGAGGGGTTGTAGTATTAAGGTTTAACGAGACTCTAATTTAAATAAAACGATTTGCACTTTAATACAGTGATTTTTTATTTAGTTTGTTTTATTTTCGATTATTATATATTATTTTTATCGATAGATATTTCGATTAGGAAATCGAATTTTGAAAACTAAAGGGGCTATCTCCCGACCTCCGTAGCCGAGAGGCGAGCATACCGGACTTGGTGTCGCTATCTCTGAGGTTCCGGGTTCGAATCCCGGTCGGGTCAATATAGAAAGATAACTTTTCTATATTGCCTCGGGTCCGGGTGTTGTGGTACCGTCGTTGTTTTTGATTTCTGTAACACAAGTGCTTTGGCTACTTACCACAGGATCAGAGCAATGTATGTGATGTTGTCCAATATCTGTCATGCTATCAAAAACTCTATACAGTTGTATATAACAGTGAGACTAAGACATACAGTTGTAGAAGTAAGTAAGTAAGTAAGCCACTGTTATAGAGTTAAAAAATTTAATATAACTCTAAAACAGTGCGACTGAGACCTTATTTTCTTTTGACAAACTCATTATTCTACGTTATAGCATCGTTGGGTAAAGTTATGGGAAATCAAAATCATTATTCATTTATTCATTAATGTTCATAATCGCAACTACTTAGAGAAACAGACGATCGTATGGTCTAGTGGTGCACGACCCAGACTAAAAAACCAACGGCTGCGGGTTCGAGTCCCGCAATAGGCAATTATGTTTATGTGATGAGCACAAGCTTACCTGAGTCATGCATGTTTATAAACGTATCTATGTATGTTTATCCGTTGCCATAGTACAATCTTTGCTTAGTTTTGGTCCAGATAACTAGTGTGATTGTTAGAAGGATTATTATTTTATAATATTTATTTTCAATAACGA
Source organism: Anania hortulata (assembly GCA_963576865.1). Taxonomy (NCBI): domain Eukaryota; kingdom Metazoa; phylum Arthropoda; class Insecta; order Lepidoptera; family Crambidae; genus Anania; species Anania hortulata. Next base: position 1,732,772 of record OY756399.1, on the reverse strand, counting down.
GTCTACCAATATAATGTTCGCAATTTCACAGCCTTTGCTCTACAACCGAGACAAGTCATTAATATAATACTTGTGCCGAGTAATCGTGCCCTAGATATCGATTGAGAGCTCGATTGATTTATCAGATGTAAGAATAATTTGTAACGAGATTGGAAAGAGCAAATACAATTTATAAATGCTACTAGAAAAAACTGGTCCAGCGTGGCGGAGAGGGTTCCGTACGACTACTTTTAGGTTGGGAGCCCTAGCGCGTGGTCGACTCACACTTAACTGATTTTTACACCGCTCTGATGCATGATTCACTGTTTTTACTATAGTCCTGTTAAAAAAAATGCTCTAAGAACGAACAACAATAATAATACTTAGCTTTTTTAATGTGAAATTTTACAACATTCTGAAAGTAAGATTTTCTGACTTTTTCGTGTCTTGACTCTTGCCAGGTGGACAGACGACCTAGTAAAGGTTGCAGCAAGCCGCTTCCAACCAGCCAGTCTGGTAGTCATTTAGGAAGGTCTATGTTTAGCAGTAGACGTCTTATGGCTGAAATGATGATGATGATGATGAAGTCAACGGAAAGTAAACATTTTTGAGACACCTGTTTATCTGTGATGACTTATGAAAATTAATAAAATGTTCTTTGTAAAACGACGCACATACGCCGAAGCCGTGGAGTTAACCCGCTTTGATTCGATGGCCCAATTTACAATCACCTTCTATTTTAGGTATCAACTCTCTTTGAAACTCGTGTTTACCCGAAACCCCGTGACCTGTGTTGGAGAGATTTACCCAGGTCACGTTATTTAACATTAAGTTAGTGTCTATAATAATAAATTTTAGTTTGATAAGTGGTTTATTCGTGTAAACAACTATGCGATGCTGTTAATTTATTTAATTAAGGTTAAAGTCAGCCAGAGCCTTTTAAATAGAAAAGGTTATGATAATGACAGTGGTTTCGCTCTGTCGTAGCCAGATCGTAAAATTGAATATTACATGATGTGACTGACCATTTCATAAAATGGTGGTATTTCATGATAATTATGGCCAGTTAAAACTGACGAGTTTAAACGTCAACATTCGATAAAATATAAATACACGTTTGACCATATCATTAAAATAAAAATACTGTTACAAGTTACCTTAATTTGTTAATATTTTTAATCTTGGTTGATAGATATTACCTAATCATTTTAAATAGTTATTATTTTTAAACAAAACTAATAATTTTATATACTTGAATAGCTAACTAACCTCTGAAATTACGTTCCAAACTTCTTCATTTTTTGACATTGCTCTCGTTTTCTGAGTGACCTAGAGAGAGAGAGAGAGCTAGAGAGCTTAGCTTGGTGTTGTAACGATATTTCGTTTTACACATTATTATTCACTTTTCAACCGACTTCAAAAAACGAGGAGGTTCTCAATTCGACTGTGTTTTTTTTTTTTTTTTTTTTTTTGTATATTTGTTACGCGATTACTCCGCCAATTATCAATCGATTTTAATGATTCTTTTTTTGTTTGGTAGATCATACTTCAGAGGTGGTCCCATATAAATTTTATCGAAATTGATTTAGAACTTTTTGAGAAAATCAACAAATATATACCCAGATAGTATTTTGGTTGTGGTTCTTGTTACCTATCTTCGTCAAATATGAGCCGATTTTGATGATTTTTGTTTTATTGAATAGCTTATACTTCAAAGATAATATGCTAAAAGTTTACAAAATAAAAATCACCCCTAAGGGTAGGAAAATAGGGGATGAAATCGGTGTTCAGCAGTTAGATTAGGATTTATCACTAAAAATTGATGAAATAAGTAAATTTTATTAAAAAAAATAAAACCGACTTCAAAACACTAAAATGCTAAAAATAATCCTAACACTTAAGTACCTAATCAGTTACTTTTGGAGTCGGTGCAAACAAAAACATTTCTCATCGGCTGGCACGTTTGACCATATCATTAAAATAAAAATACTGTTACAAGTTACCTTAATTTGTTAATATTTTTAATCTTGGTTGATAGATATTACCTAATCATTTTAAATAGTTATTATTTTTAAACAAAACTAATAATTTTATATACTTGAATAGCTAACTAACCTCTGAAATTACGTTCCAAACTTCTTCATTTTTTGACATTGCTCTCGTTTTCTGAGTGACCTAGAGAGAGAGAGAGAGCTAGAGAGCTTAGCTTGGTGTTGTAACGATATTTCGTTTTACACATTATTATTCACTTTTAGAATAAAATATTCACCATATTCAATATTCGCCATCACCAAAACAATGCAACATTAGCGCCTCTTCCGGTAAGTAATGTAACGATTTTAGGACATGATCACTAGTGTTTTACCGTTTCGTGAAGTAGTGCCTTTAGCTGTTTATATCGTCAAACGCTGAGTATTCATTGATCTGGCCAGACCACATCATAATGTAGGCAGCAAGTTCTGTTTTATACCATGAAACACTACCATTTTATGATACACTACCAGATTATGATAATGATCGGTCACATCACGATATGATCAATTTTACGATCTGGCCACGACAGCTCTATATTAACGAACGTCTGGTGTAGTATTTCGCGCTAGAGTCCGACTCACACCCAGATCGGGCCCGCTAGAAAGGAGCCCGACAGCGGTCCGGCCTGTTTCGGCAGTTCCGGTCCCGTCGGCGCCACCACTAGCGGGTTCGCCGCTTGGTAGGGTGCCTTTTGCACTCCACATTGGCCCGTTCACGCCTGCTAGTAGCGCCTTCAGCGCACGCCACAACTGCCCGGGTTAAGCTGAAGAATGTCTTCCTCAAAGGCACACAGCAATAGGTCCGTCCAAAAAAAAAAAAAAGTATTTCGCGCTCCGGTCTACAAAGCCTGGCGGTTGCGGGCTCGAATCCCGCATGGGGCAAATGTTTGTGTGATGAGCACGAGCATATGTATTATACCTAAGTCATGGATGTTTATAAACGTATTTGTATGTCTATCCGTTATCTAGTCGCCATAGTACAAATCTTGTAATATATAGTATTAGTGAACACAGACTGTGACCCATATTGGAGCTTCGCACAGGTCACAGAGCGCATTGTTCAAGTATCTTTACGGCGGTATTGTTGGGCGCGGGGGTCAGCTTGATGGACGATGAGTTGCGCGTGGACTGCGGTCCGGACCGGACGTGGTGCACGAAGACGCTGTTAGCGATTTTATTTAGTTAAAATCGGATTTCCCTGAAGCCAAATACAGTAGCAATTACATTTCAACACAAAATCTACAGTTATTAGACAACAGAGTAAATATTCACTAAACTTGTACTTCTAGAGAATGGGCTAGTTTCCTGGGTCAAAAAATGATTATTCTATTTAGTCCGTCAGTTAGATTATCAAAAAATATTGGACCAATATTTTGTCTTTTGTCAATCAAACAAAAAAATACGAAGATAAAGCGCAACAAAGTGAGCATGTTACGTCACGCCTTGCTAAAAAGTGTCGCAAGGCGTGACGTTACGCGGAACTTTAACGGCCTATATCTTCGTCATTTTTTGTGTCGCATCGTGCAATGTACTGCGAATGCGTTGGACTTTTGTAGCAAAAAAAGACGATGCTTTTTATGTTTCTGCAACGAATAAAACTGTAGCATCCATTAATTAGCCTGTCGCTCGTCAATTAGACTCCCGCGCTCATAGTCCCGCGACAATGTAATCTGTGTCCGGCCGGAGCGTCACAAAGACTGGTGATTTACGAGAGATGCCAGCCGATCGTTACGGTTCCGGTTTTCGCTATTGATAAATAATTAGTGGAAGACTCAAAATCCTAGTTAAATCGATTTTGTTCACAAAATTTCAGCCTCCTTCGGATCAAATGATTCTGACGAAACTCTAAGCTAGGTACACAAATATTATAAAAAGGTAAATTAAAATGAGTTTGGATGTAAGGATGAAATCGCCAGAACTACTTATTCATCATCATCATCATTTCAGCAACAGGACATTTACTGCTGACTGAACATAGGCCTTCCCTAATGACTTCCAGATTGGCCGGTTGGAAGCGACCTGAAACTGCAGTCAGCGGCTACTTACTTCTTTAAGATTTGAATAATTAAGAAGAAAAAAAACCGGACAAGTGCGAGTCGGACTCGCCCACCGAGGGTTCCGTGAAAATTTGTAGGTACATACGACAGCTCGTCAACCTACCACAAAACGTATTTTTTTTATATTTAAGTTGATTGAATGAAAGGTAAATTGCGGTTTACGATTTATGACGTATTTAAAAAAAAACTACTGACTAGATCTCGTTCAAACCAATTTTCGGTGGAAGTTTTCATGGTAATGTGCATCATAATTTCTTTTTAGTTTTATCATTTTCTTATTTTGGAAGTTACAGGGGGGACACACATTTTACCACTTTGGAAATGTCTCTCGCGCAAACTATTCAGTTTAGAAAAAAATTATATTAGAAACATCATCATCATTTTTGAAGACCTTTCATAGATACCCCACCCCACACATATGGGTTTGATGAACAAAAATGTTTGTGTTTCAGTCATTGATTTAAATAGTAAAGATACGGCTTACAGAACAAATCACTCTACACATTTACCATACATGACACACTAACGCCATCTATTAGAACTACCCTAAACTGTGTCCTAAACGTTTAAACAGCATCACATCATGCGTTGCTTACTATTATGCCAAACGTTGAGATTATGGAAACAAAATTTCTAAAACAATGTAAATATGTTTCTTACGAGTATTTAACATATTTTCGACATACCTGACATATTAAATATCGTACTTTTTATTAGTTGTGCTTTTTTCGTAGTGAACACGACAAATCCTATCATTTTTCTAATTTTAACGTACCTTCGCTCTCGACGACAGCCGACAGCCGACTACGTCACTTCGGTCTAAAGAGGATCACTTTAGGGCCACGTTAGTGGCAACAGTTTAACAGGCGGTCCGCCCTGTCCTTACGAAATAATTTATAAGTCAATGGTTTCAGTTCTGAGTATGGGGAACCCCCAAAATTTATTGTTTTTTTTTGTCTATTTTTGTGTATAAATCTTAGTGCGGTTCACAGAATACATCTACTTACCAAGTTGCAACAGTATAGTTCTTATAGTTTCGGAAAAAAGTGACATGACGAATCCATTAGGGTTCCGATTTTTGCCATTTGGCTACGGAATCCTAAAAATCGAATACTTTCTATACCGAAAAATATGTTGTGCCATCTAATTGAGAATGTAACTGTTGACTTTTTGGTCGTACCTACCTCAGCGACATTATTTTTTTTGTGCTTACGAACATGATAAACATTTGCTCGTGGTCCCGACAACGCCGAAAATTCTCCTAACACACCCATACGCAATTAATATCGATTTATATTCACGTAATTACAATACCTTCGTAGCATGAAAATAGTTTTATTTTCGCCTACATTTATTGAAGGATTAATTCCCAGGCCTGTGTTGCCATAGCAACTAGATAATGCCGTAGTTCAGATATCTGTTGAGACAAGGCCTGAATTAGTGTTTATTTTACCAGCTACGTAAGTAATATTAATTAGACGCGGATTGATTTATGTGAATTTTCTTTTGTTATTTATCTTAATAATTCTAATTCTAATGTATTGTGAACTAATATGACTAGGTCTCTATTCTCTTTATGTATAGGGACTTGGTAAGTTAAGCCAACCTGAATTAAAAACTATATTTAAATATGTTAACAATGACAGACAATAAGAGACATAGTAATAAGGAGGAATCATATTAGTTAAGCCATATATTTAACAAATAATGATATTGTTATTAACAGTAAGTCATTTTATAAAAATTATAAATTAAAGACATTTTTCACAACCCTGCAGACATTTTGCTGTTTTTTGCATTTTGGAATGCATTTGTCTTATTTTTTTTTATTGTTAAGAAGTGCACGGCCAGCGCTGTATTATTGTGCCAAGAACCAGGAATCGAACCGGAAATCCTTTGCCTTCAGGGCTTCAGGGCGAACCACCCTGTCTACTCATACTTAGCCTAGAATTAATGAGCATACACTAAATATATTTTAACTAAGATAAGATGATTATGTAGATTTCAGCAAACTACTATCACATTAAGGTAAACAATGGCTCTATTTCTGTACATTTGGCCACTAAAATAACTAAGTCGACGGCTTTATTTGCCGACCGACAAAAACAGGGTCCCACGAGGGCCATCAAGTACTGTAATGTGTCAACGTCACGTGGGTTAGGGCTGTCCAAAGATAGTAAAATAGTTTCAAATGGCTATTGTGTAATAGGTAAGGTGTTGTTGTTTGAATTCCAAATTTAAAATGTAAATCTGTACGCGTAATTAAGGGTTGTTTAAACATTTTAGTGATTAATATTGTGTAATGTAGTCATTAACTTATATGACTTTAATGTGTTAGGTATGTCATTTGTATGTTGTTTGGCTATGTAAAAACAATGCATGTTGAGCACGAGCATATGTATGTAAGTCATTGATGTTTATTAAGATAAAAATATTTAAATACATTTATGTAGGTATTTAAGTTTGTTAATCCGTTAATTACTCTCCATAGCAGGTATGTAAAAGCTTTGCTTAGTTTATGGCTAGATAATTGGTGTGATAGTTGATATTTATAAATATAAATTATTTTACATATTTTACATTTTATTTTAAAAATATTGATAGTACACAGATTTCTATTTGTATCATTTAATGCCAAGAAGTATCATTAAGTCGACCAGTAGCCAAACGGTCATTTAAAAATAATATTTTGGTTCTCAATATATCGGAAAGAAGAATAAAGAAATTTATTTTCTTTATTTATTTAGATCGCCAACAAGTTTACACCAACATATTGCCAACTACAAGTACTTTATCTTGATACATTTACATAATATAAACTTAATTATAGGCGACAACAGCACGCACCGGAGACAACAGCAATACTTTATTGAATCCATTATTGTGCATCCAAAGATAGGAAACTTAAATTTACTTCTTTAAGTATTTACTTTTACATCATACATGCGACGACCTCCGTAGCCGAGAGGCGAGTATACTGGACTTGGTGTCGCTATCTCTGAGTATGTAGAAAAATAACTTTTCTATATTGTCTCGAGTCTGGGTGTTGTGGTACCGTCGTTGTTTCTGATTTCTGTAACACAAGTGCTTAAGCTACTTATCACAGGATCAGAGCAATGTATGTGGTGTTGTCCAATATTTATTTATTTATTTATTAATGCTACGAGTAGGTAAGTCGCACATTTGCACTTAAAGTAGGTACCTATAAGATATCAAACGGCTTGCATCTTAATACTACACATTTAAACACGAGCTATTTAAAACTTTAAACAGTGTAGATAAGGTTATTTTTCCAATAAACCAAACAAAAGGCTAGTCTACATCGATTACACCGTTTCAATGTTTTAGGACTATTTTTTATAAGCTCTTTGCTCTTTACATTAAATATTAAAGGTTCTAGAGAAACCCTTAAGATTAATTAATAGGTATTATAATATGAAAATCGCGTAAAACTCATTAACAGTGGTTCTAAATAAAAAAGTAAAGAGTAAAGTAATATTTTATTTGGCACCAAAAAATATTCAATTTACCAATACAGAAGAAACTTAGCTGATCTGATTGCTTGAAAGCTTGGAGGGCTGATTGCAAATAGATAAAAGAATTTTAAAAAAAATACCAGTTTATCAGATTTATTGGTACCAAAAAGATCTCCCGCTCAGCATTAGTACGTGTACCTAGTATTTATATGCGTTTTTACTGCTCGTCAAAGCTGATTTTTGGGCAGGTACCGCTCTTAATATAATATTGAATAAAACTCAATAATACTCATTTATTCAGTACATAGGCCCTCTTTAGGGCACTTATACACGTCCCATTTTATGTTCCACAAAAGCTAAACATTGTTAGGGACTTGTTATAACGAATACGTAGTACAATAACGAATATAATTTCATGGCAATATGTAGGTAAACATAAACATAGAGTAACTCATATCTAATTAACATAATAATATCCTAATAGGCCCAAAGGCAATATGTCATGCTCACACGTACATTGTATGTACTGGTATTATCTTCTCCTGTAACACACATTAATGGGCGAGCGTAATTAATATTAATATTATATGCTCCGTGTATTTGGCTAATTGGCGAATCCCAGTGCATTCCCCGAAGCCCCGGGGGTTTTGGGAAACTGCTAAATTTACTGTGACTTAATGAGGACATTATTCTTAGGGCTGCTAGTTAGCGCGACAACCTAAGGTTACTACCTTACCTACCTACCTACTACCTAAGGAAAGAAACGTTACTACACATCTAAACTTACTAATAATCAATTTATTTATTTAGCAAAACACTTAGCCAAAGTACAGTTCTGTGTCTCCCACACAGGCTAGGCCTGTCTCGTGGGGCCAATACAAATGAATTTTTCAAATGAAGTTAGCAAAGTAGTAGCTATTTGCCGAAATTACATTAATTGATTTATACATTAAGAGGGCAATAAATGGGCTCACCTTTCGGCCTCAGTTAGGCCTAAGCCAAACTATTTTTAAATTATTTTTAGGTAAATAATGTGTTATAATAAATAGTAATTGATTTGTAAACAATATTGATTTAAACAAACTGCAAAAAATAGTAGGAATCGATTATTATTACGTTCCAACGCAATTTCTAAAAAAATAAATAAATCATCTATTTTTTTATAGGTAAGATTGTATACAATCTATTTGTCTTAATTTTATGTCATTACTAAAAAACAAATACCTAAAAATATTTGAAAAAAAAAATTACACATTTAGTTAAAATAGATATGATGACAAAATGGACTATCTTTTAAAAGAAAAAATATATCAACCACCGACGCCTGCCAGCTCCTTGTGTTATAAGTCCTATAGGTTTAACGTTACACATGTTATCTTTTAATCGGGTAACCAGATTTTAATCAGATCATTATAATCAGCGGCAACGGCTGACATAAGCCTCTCCAGATGAAGGCCACTGCGCCCGATCCTCGGAATTTTTTTGTATCCACGGCCAGCAGCCTTACGTAGGTGTATCGTCGCTCCACCTTATCGGAGGACGCCCCACGCTGCTTGCCTAGTCGCGGTCTCCACATAAGAACACGTCTACGCCATCGGCTATCGGTTCCACGGCAAATGTGACCTGCCCACTGCCACTTCAATTTGCTTATTCTTTGAGCTATAAATTGGATGATCGATTACTTTAGATTTCAGATTTTTATCACACTTGCTTAAAACAACCTAAGATAAACTAGCTATCTATTTTAAAGAACGCTTCCAAATAGATTCAGCCGTTTGTGTGTATGCTACAGAAATATACATAGAGTGACAGACAAGGCAGACTGAAATACATTTTATTGCACACCTATAAACAAGGTTTTTGAGTTCTTATTGCATCACTAACGAATAGCAATGGTTTCAAATTGCCGAGTTTACAGTGTAATACTGCCTTCCCAACTTCGCCGCAACGAGCGGCACGACTTACGGCTTTTTGCGCCAAATTAATCCGTATTGTGAGCGAACTTATGAATAATTTTGCGGGCAGTAAAACTTATTCTTTGAGCCACTAAAATAGACGCTGAAATGGTAGGTACGGGTAATGAAAAGTGTTTGTTTGAAGATAAATAAGTACCTACTTAAAAGCGTGTTCGACTCGCAGTGAAATATCAAAGTTGTGAAGTATATTTACACTGTTGTATTAGCCTGGGTAAAATTATATTGGCTTGAAGTAAAATACAGCTTTTGTCATATAAAATTAATGGTTCATTGTAGTTCTTGGTGATTGGGTATTACACCACGACTTATTCAATAACAGTAGATTTTAATAACGTCATTTAACATCGTGCTCAGGTAGCTACACGGCCGTTATGTGAGGCAATGCAACATTTCCTCCCTATTGTGACTGACAGAATTACATGCTTATTGGGAGAGGCCTATGTCCAGCAGTGGTCTGACGTTTGGTGATTATGATAATGATGATGTGATTAACAGACGAATGACAGATAAAGATGTGCCAACTCGGAAAAAAATAATTTAACTCAAGCTTGGCTATTTAAATACGTCCCAAATAAGACAATTTATTTTAATTAGGTCCCGGCATTTTTCAAATGCAATTTCAAATGAACTACAAGAAAAACAAACAAATAACAACTGACTGAAAAGTTACAACAGTTTAACTAGTTTTATTCAATCCACAACTTTTGTGTCATCGTCGGTGCCATTTGGTAGATGCTTTAAGCGCTAAAAGGCGCGCACACAATCAACTGAAAATTATTACACTGTAGCTCTTTTACTTGTTCCCATTCTCATACCGCGCCACAGCCCATCCTCGAGTTAGTTAGTACCCAACTCGAGTTAAGTTGAGTTGGCACATCTCTAGACAGTTTTCTCTGCTGGTACTCGATAAGGTAGGACCGAAGAACGGAAAATTATTACATTGTCGCTCTTTCACTTGTTCTAATTCACATACCGCGACACAGCCCATCCTCGAGTTAGTTAGTATCCAACTCGAGTTAACTTGAGTTATAAAGTTGAGTTGGCACATCTCTAGACAGTTTTTTCTGTTTGTACTTAATAAGGTAAGACCAAAGAACAGAAAATTATTACATTGTCGCTCTTTCACTTGTTCCCATTCACATATCGCGACACAGCCCATCCTCGAGTTAGTTAGTATTCAACTTGAGTTAACTTGAGTTATTAAGTTGAGTTGGCACATCTCTAGACAGTTTTCTCTGCTGGTAATCGATAAGTAAGGACCACCGACAGTGGCAGCTCGATCTATAACCATATAATGTACCACGCAACGCCACTCGGGACGGTTAAAGAACAATATTCATTCAACATTTGAACTATGGAAGTAACAATGTAAATCTGCAAAAACCGCAGTGTGCAAAGCAATCGGCACTGGATCGTTATTCACGCCTCCCGAACAATTCTAAACATGGAAACTGTAACGACCTGCGGGAATTCGATGCGTACATAGCAGGCTTTATACGATTAGCTTTTTGTGGTGTCGCTTGCGCATTTCATTTCGTTTGGGTCAAGTTTAATAATTGAAAACGATGGTAACATCGTTTTCAATTATTAAACTATTAAGTAGTAAATAGTGTCAATTAAAGTAATTTAATTGACACTATTTACTACAAATCACTGCAAATTTTTAAGGATCTTTTTTCTTGCGTTTGGATGTAAAAGAACATTATTAAATGGCTAAAATCAAATAGTATCGTATGTAGGTACTGTATCGTTTGTATTGTATGTGCTGGTATGGTACTCCAATATGTACGTAAATAATTTAATCATAATTTATCAATATAATTTATTTACTATTTATAATAACATCTGTCCTAATAATGAGACTTTTCCTAAAAGTTAAGCGCAATTTTATAAGACGAGGGTAGAATCTGTAAATCAGTGTTCAAATGCAGGGCAGTCTAACCACTAAGCTCCTACATTTTTTTTATAGCAGAGCCACACAAATTAAATAGAATATAATAACAATATGCTAACAAACACTCAAAGGTAAATTAAAACCAACCACAAAGTCTAAAACAGGACAATAAAACAAATTTATTTCGGCAAATGGGCTTAAATTAAGTTCTTTTACACGTCCCATTTTTTTACCTTTCACTGCTTTGGGACAATTATGTGGGCCAAGTAGAAACATTTTATTCCAATCATTTTTGTCATATAAATTTATAACAAATAATCAATAACAATGTAATAACCTTTTTTCAATAAAATCATCTTAAAATGTGATTTAAATTTAAACATGAGTACCTTAACAATAGTACTTGAGTGGCAATTTGTTCAAAAAGCAAATTCATTTTGCATTTTATGTCTGTAATTTAGAACTGCAAGTTTGTATTTATTTCTTTATTTATAGCCCTACCGTGTAGTGTGTAATCCATATAAATGCAAATAAATACAAGTTCGAGTCAATGTAACCGATACAACAATTTTAAAAACCATTAAACATTTATATCTGTGACCAAAAAAACAAGTTCCAAAAGCAATCAACACTTACACTGTTATTCACGTTTACAATCTCCCTAAACACGTAAATTGTATGTACAATACACCCACCACAGTGCGAATTGGAGCCGTGCATAACCAGGTTTATTATTTATGACATTGGGGACAAATCGCCGAGGCCGCTAATAAAAATCTGCCAAGAGCGAGCGAACATTTAGAGTATATATCACACTATAATTACTTTCTTTCGGAATCTGCCGATGTCAAGCCATAATACTATCCTCAATTTAGACTTTGTGTAAGACATGCTTTAAAATAATGTCTAGCTTGTAATTTAAGCTTTTAGATATTTGTCTTTCTTTGATGTTATTCTGTTGTGTTTTTAATAAATAAATAAAATAAAATAAATAAATAATTCATTTCATTCATTAGGAGTAAATCAAGGAAAGCGGACTCTGGGCTCCAAAGCAATAGCTTTGAACGCAACCGGGATTAACCGTATAAATGAAGAAAAAAATAATCATTCCATGGTTTATTTGTACCGTCACAAAATTAACTTTGATAAGCGTTATTCGGGTAGAAAAGAGTCAAAGCCTTTAGCAATTTAAAGGCCTTTGGCGCGGATTATATTATACGCTGCGTTTGTCAAGTCGGTTTCCACTAAAGGACAAACGGTAATAGGTTCTACGTCAAATGTAAGCAGCCCAACTGCCACTTCAGCTTGCTTATCCTTTAAGCTATAACTAAAGAGTTATCTGTCGGATGACCTCATTCTCTGATTCTATCTTTCGGAAAAATCCGGAGAATAGCAACGATCTGTCGGATTAGAAAGACAATAGTCACCAATAATAGGACTCCATATCCCATAGTTACCCTTCAGGCACGGAACCCTAAGACATATGTAGATTCGGGGACCTATAAAAACGTATCACACGGCACCTTTTTATTAAGCAATCGGTGACACGTGCTGAATATTTGAATTCAATGTCGTACGCTTTTACGTTCGTGAGTAACTGCCATACGACCCTTGGGACACCAGTGTTCCAGGTTCTTGAACTAGTGTAGCATGGCCATATTAAAACTATCGATAGTCTATCGATAGTATCGTGACCTTGAAAACCAGGAACAACATCGATGGCACTACGTTATCCCAGTTTTAAAAGAATGTAATAATACAATTATATATCAACAGTTTATGTACAAAGAATAAGCAAGCTGAAGTGCTTGTCGCATTTGCTGTAGAACCGATAACCGATGGGTAGACGTTTCTGGAGTGGAGACCACGGCTTGCTAATTGTAGCGTGGTGCCCTTCGACAAGGTGGAGCGATGATTTACGCAAAATTGCTGGCAGCGGATGGAAAATAATAGCCGATAATTGGGCTTAGTGGCGTGCATTTAGAGTGGCATAAGTCCATGGAATAACGTGGGCTGATTATGGTGATGTTGGGGGCTATTAAAAGCACTGATTTCATACGTGCAATACTATTGATCAATCTGATATATCGATAATATCGATTTCAACTATAATAGCACTATTGATAGAATAGACATTAGATATTCTATTTTTCAAAGTCAACTAGCGATCGGTAAACTATCGATAGTTTTGCGACACTAGAACCTACTAGAAGTAATCGCTTGTTCCCGCGTGAAAAAGGTTAAAAAAATTATCTAAGTACCTTTAAGAAATCGGCAAAATTCTTATAACTAGTAGATATTCAAATATAAAATCGATATTGTTTACGGCTTTAGACAATATTTACTAGTTTAATAAAAATGTTTTTACTATATGCTGTTCATTAATTAGTTAGGGATTGTTTAAAATATTTTTTATATGTTTTAAACATAAAAAATCCCTTATACAACTGTTTTCCAACTATTTTTCATGCGTAAAAATATATGGGAACGATAGTAATATCAGAAATTCATTTCTATTCTTTTTGTTCAGTTAAACGTATCTGCTCTGAATAAAAGGGTAAAAATCTGACCTAAGTTAGTCAATGATAATAATAATAGAGAATACATTTATTCTAACATTCACAATATATATTTATCTAGCACAAAACTAAGCAGAGCTTGTATTATGGCGACTAGATAACGGATAGACTAACATACTTTATAATACACTAGCTGTTGCCCGCGAATTCGTTCACGTGGTCTTCAGTTTATTCATAAAGAGATATTCTGCGCAACTTTTTAATTTTTTTCTTTCAAAGAACCTTCTCCTGACGATAATTAACACAGAAAAAAAAAGGATTAGCGAAATTATTCCACCCGTTCACGCGTGATGCGATGACCAAGGGAAATAGAGATTCATTTTTGTATTGTATATAAGGTGCTTCGTAAATATCTGCAACGGCTGAAATGGGTAAAAGTATTACTTATATAGATTAGAAAGAAATTTTATGTCCAGAACATCATTAATGTTTTCATTAAAAAATATATATTAAATAAAGATTAGGCTTTATTCTGTCTCAAACCGTCCACATCTGTCCAAAAATGCTAACGTTTCACATTATACCGCTCCCGCGCAGTGTGTAGCTTATGCCATCCATGACTCAGGTACAAATTCTCTTGTTTATCACACAAATCTTGCGCGATTTGAACCAAATGAATATTAACATACGCCTAAATTACTTTCATTAAAAATGTTTACTTAACGGTCAAAAAAGCATAGGACTTGAACTAAGCTACTCCTACGCCATTTTCAATCCTTATTTTCCGGAATTGTCGGAAATTACTTCGCCAGTAGTAGGTTGTCCGTCGGCCTACCTATGTTTCGAGGGTAAGGGGTTTTTTTGAAACCTGATAAACAACAATTTTAGTGTCTGAAACTTGCTAATTTTAACTGTCTTGGTGTATATTAACATTCATCAATGTATCATCTGAAAATGTATTTAAAAATCCAGACACACACATCGATATGATTGTCGAAATACACCGTTGCTTAACGTCCACCTATTTGGGACGTTCACAGTATAATTACAGCAGAGCGATACACATAGCAAAGCATCAGCTGATCTGCATTCAGTTGGTTGGTTGCATGTAAGTAAGTGCATGCGGCGTGATACCATCACAGGGCTGCACACAGCACAAATCACAGTTAGCCTAATCCTAGCCAATCGATTTATTTTTAATTATTTAAAAAAAATACATTTTACATTTCCTAATGATTACAAATTATATATTCTTTCGTTTCGTATTCCAAATGCCCGACCAAGAGTTTTTCAAAATTGTCTGACTCCCGCCTAGCTACATGTCCGAAATAAATTCAAATCAAAATGCAATATATTACCAAATAAAAGAGAACAACGCGACTTAAAAATAAAAAATAATAAATTAAATAATATTTATTTCAAGAAATTGATTCTCATAGTTACATTACATTAAATTATTAATATCAAAACTACACATAAGTTAATTAAATTAAATTAAATTGAATTAGATTTTGATTAAAATGATTACAAAAACATCATATAGGTCGATACAAAAACATTTCATTTAGGATTTTTACAATACACATCTCTTATTATCAGTTTAATTTATTAAATGTCACATATAATAATCCTGCAACTTTCATACACAGATAGTACAGTTTTATTTTTGCTATGTCTTATGCGGATCATAAATGAGGCGGCTCTTTTCTTAAGTCACCAATAAACTACTTTACTTAACTACCTTTCTTTTTGGTGTCTGACTTCGATCAAAATTTAGAGACATCGATCGCGGTTTTCGTTTCTTTGTTTAGATTCGCCTTTATGCAGATTTTAAAATAAACTAGTTTAAGGCCCAATTCGACCAAACACAAAATTAAACCAGTTTAATTAAACAGGAATAACTTTACTTCTTGAATTTACTTTTTGTTAACTTTGTTTGCGTTTTTCCAACTTACTTCAGGAATACACTATACTCAGTTTTATTTTATTGTGAATGATGAACGAATGGGTAAACCTACTAAAAGCCATGTAATCTATTTCTTCTACGTTGTCATCAATTGCCACAACAATTAAATTTTGTAGGATAACTGAATGCTACTCTTATTCTTCTTCTCTTTTTGGTGGCGATGAACGTGTGTTTTACCACCCGTGGGTTACACTGTCCCGCCAATATCACGAGAATGCTAGTCAATGGTAGATTAAACAACTTGACAGTTTCTAGGTTACAAGAGTGGATTTGACAAGAGACAACTTTGACATTTACTTATTCTCAGTTTAATTTATACACTGTTCGCCCGTTTTAATATTTTTCATAGATTAGTGGTTGGTACAATGAAAAATCAGCTTACTCTAGATTAAGCAGTGGTATACTCTCAAGTTAAAACTTACACTAGCTTGGTCGAATCCGGTCTAAGAGTGATATCTGTGGGATATACTCTGTAATCAAAATCGTTTATCCATTACACAACCGCCATACTAATCTGACAGTATTATTACCATTTGCAAAATAGTTAGTCAAGCAGCCCTATGATATTTGGACAAGCGTACAAGCATATACATATATCAAAGCATTTACACAGTTGCCACACCGACGTAGATATACCTAGCTTGCCCACTTCTCCGTAAGCGGTCCGTAATCCTGCATGTTTGTGGAGGGGTTAACTCGACAAAGTGATCGCAACAACTAATACCATCGTCATGATTATGAGCGTTTCCTTATTCCTAAAAAGATTAGCTTTAAAATAAAATTATTTATTCTTTGACACGTCTTTAAATAAAGTCATCATTTCAGCCATAGGACGTCCACTGCTGAACATAGGCCTCCCCCAGTGACTTCCAGATTGGCCGGTTGAAAGCGGCTCGCATCCAGCGAGTAAGTGTATTGTTAAAAACCTGGCCCTTGTGAGTTTAAAGTGGAAGGTACGTACCATACCATCATTTTAAATTAAAAGCCCGGCGCCGTAAGAAAAAAAACGAATTTACCTTTAAAGGTCTTTTTATAATAAGGAAGGTTTTTAATGTTTATGTAACTTCTATTTTAAGGTTTTGCGTACCTCCTACCCATTATTAACTTAAACATGAAATTACAACTAAGCATACATCTATAAATTATTAAGAGAATTCTAGAGTAACGGCGTAGTGGAGTGAACTATGTTTAATTCGAGCTAAGTCAAGTTTATACAACAAAATTATATCTTGTAACGCTCCTCGTATTTTATATCAGAATATTTTATATACGAGACACAAATGACATTATCGTCATCATCATCATTTCAGCCATAGGACGTCCACTGCTGAACATAGGCCTCCCCTAATGACAAATTGACATACATAATAAGTTTATTATTGGTTACTATATCTAATAAATTACGTAACGCTTGGTAATTTTTTAAATGGTAATTTACAAATTTGGTTTATACCTCTAAAATCGTTGTAATAATGGATGTAAATAAATATAATAAATATAAATATATTTAAATCAAAACTTAGTAAATATTTAATTGACAAAATGCTATTATTTTTTTAATAGTTCTTTTTATTACAAGATCTAATTACAATACTCTAATTATTCAGTGAATTAAGACAAATAAAACGAAATAATGAGAAGTTATGTTGACTTGCATATGCATATTTAATGTCTAACGAATGTAATTCTACAAATCCAACATTTTGTTTTTTTGTTTATTTTATAACCTGTGTTTATTAATCAAATTGTATGCTAAGAATAATGAAGATTTATGATCATGATTATTATAGGCATTTTTTGTTACACATCTCATTAAAAACGCTTTTAGAGCATTTTTGTAAAAACATTATATTTTTTTAATGTGCTGGCAGCCCTGAGCTCCGGGCAATTAACGTAATGTATGGACACCGCGGTAATTACCGGCCCAAGGGACTCTGGGACGCAAATCAACATAATCCGGGATCCCGCGTGCATTTTTAGGACGTACGAGTAGTCAGTTACAATGCTAATTTAAAATGAGGAAATTAATTATTTTGCACACCTAGACAAAGAGTGGCACAGCTCAAAATACACGATGGTACAACTCAAGATAATAAATAATACATATTAGACAACATCACATACATTGCTCTGATCCTATGATAAGTAGCTTAAGCACTTGTGTTACAGAAATCAGAAACAACGACGGTACCACAACACCCAGACCCGAGACAATATAGAAAATTTATTTTTCTACATTGACCGACCGGAAATCGAAACCAGGACCTCGGAGATAGCGACACCAAGTCCGGTATGCTCGCCTCTCGGCTACGGAGGTCGTCAAGATAAATGTGTGGTCTTTTGCAGTTTTAGGGGAGTGAGGAACAAGGTGTTGACCGTCCAGACGGGTATTTTATCTAGTAGCCCGAAGGTTGTTGTCAGGTTCTTGCATATATGTTCAACCGCTCGGATAACTTTAATATCGCGATGTAGGATACATCAGTTTTAGTTCGTATGTGGCGAGATAGATGTAAGACACGTTTGGTATTCACGTCGTGTAGTGTACACGGACGGGTGTCTTTAGAGTTAATGTAGATTTGACGCAGCTTCCGATAATTGCAAAAACTCGATTTTGTTTTATTTTGAGTTGTGCTAATTTTTATCTAGGTGTGCGATTTGATTGGCAAAATTAACTGCTGATGAGACACTAGAGAGGTAGTTGAAGTCTTTTTTTTCATGATTTTAGTAAGTATGATTGTTTTTTAATATATCAAACGAAACTGTTTAGTCCAACTTGATAACATTACCTACATGGAAAAATTCGTAAAATATCTCCAGTTCAACAAAAAAAAAAACATAAAAATTGGATCGCGCAATAAAATACTATACTTGGTTGTATACATATTTGAATATACACGACGAATTTAAGCCTTTATAAGGTCGGGTGTAGAATACGTAATTGGTAAACGCATTTTTAGGGACTCCTTTGGAAAGATAATGTATTGTAATTTATCAGTGTTTTCCATTATTTCAAACCTTCGACAGATATGTTGTCAATTTAATTTGTTTTTTTAGCTTTTGTAGGATATACCTACAATAATTATCACTGTTTATATTTTGCGAATGTTTACTCGATATTAGTGTATTGCGAGAAGTATTACACAAACCCAGTGCCAGTGTAAAATTGCTAACCCATATTCGGCTTTCGAAACCTATGCGAATTCTTACTAAAATATAAAGCAGGTCACTTTCTGAACCACTTTAGCGATCTCGTCTCGTCAGGTTTAGATAAATTAAACGATTTAATGGTAAACTGCCCTCTGTAAAGAATTGACACAAATTATAATATGCAACGAAGAGTGAAAGAGAGAGCCTTACAACGCACACCTAGATTAAGATTATCACAACTCGTGCTACTCTATTATGATCTCATACTACATTAAATAAATAAATAAATAAATATTTGACAACATCACATACATTGCTCTGATCCTGTGGTAAGTAGCCAAAGCACTTGTCACTGAAATCAGAAACAACGACGGTACCACAACACCCAGACCCGAGACAACATAGAAAAGTTATTTTTCTACATTGACCCGACCGGGAATCGAACCCGGAACCTCAGAGATAGCGACACCAAGTCCGGTATGCTCGCCTCTCGGCTACGGAGGTCGTCAATACATTGAAAACATAACTCCAAAAACATACATTTATTTTGTGTTTCGCCCTCACGTATTTCGAGTTATGCCATTCTTTATCTAGGTGTGCGATATGTCTGACGCCGTGGGTGATCGTCCTACTATGTCTCACGGCTCTAGAACCATTAAGCAAATAGTTTCTTGCTGACTATTGGCTACTTTTATATTTCAGATGAAATGTTTTGATGAAAGTTTTTGAATGCAGTTTGCGGCGTTTGACTTAATCTCTTTCTGTAACAGCTTCTTCTTCTTTGCGTGTCGACTCAGGCTTTCATATATGTGTGGACCAAAACTCGGCCACCGATATAACACTATTGGTGGCCTTGTAGAGATCCTCGCGCGTGCAGGTGTAACAGCTTTTTGCGTATAAGTTTGCATCCAAAATAAAATAAAAATAAAAATCAAGTCATTTATTTGTGAAAGTATGCTTAACAATAAGGTGATAAACATGGAATGAAGCACAAACACATTTCATCACTGGCTTTTTTGTTATAAAATTAAAATGTCATAAATTAAATAAACAATCCAATCTGCAGTTAGGAGTCAGCTAGCCGTAGCCTAGCGCTGCTAATGTCTAAACATTTTTGTCTAAATATTGTACAATGTACCTAAAAACTTAGAACAAATGCATTTGTCGTCTATGTGTCAAGTGGGCGTCCTTATGGGGGCTAGCTAGACCTTCGTCCCAAGCCAAAGTTTATCGCCAAATACAAATACTTACAAGATAAAGCCAGTTTGTTATCGTGAATCGTTCCCTACGCCACGCACGCCCGAGGCGCCTCGCATCCGAAAGCGGTTTCCGAAATTTATTGAACTACCCACCGAAAAATGTATCGGACTACCCTCGCCAGCGAACGTTAACGTCAGGGTGAAATAAATGTAACACACCTCGGGGCTTGGGCAGTTTACGCACAGATGGCGCGACAATAAACTGTCAACTGTCAGAGTTTATTTTTCTTTATCTCTTGAATATCGCATCGCGCAATAAATCTGCTGACTTCGTTAAGTAGCGCTTTTCAGTTTAAATAAGACTATGGTTTATAAAAAAAAATTATAAATAGATAAATAATGGCTTCAAATACGAATTGTTTATTGCATATCAAATTAAATAATTAGTTTAGATGGTAGGTACAGACTAGATATACATGTGACGCCCTGCAAGGACATGGCAATTTGTGAGGGCTACCTAAGTGCTTGCTAATTTAATTAACACAGATAATAATTATTTAACAATTTAAAAATTAATTTTAGTTAAAATTAAATTATAAAACAAACATTACTATCATTACATTATTATCATTTATATTCTATGAGACATGCTTTAAGAGAAATGTTGTAGTAGTTAAGTTATTGCCCACAGATATTTTTTTATCAAATCAAGGATAATTTCAATTAGAAATTGAAGATGGCCAGTAATTTTTTAAATGCTTTTATTTCTTTTGAAATGAACTTTGAATTTATTCTATGTAGATACAATCATTAAAAAAAAGTGCAAAAAAAAATATCATAGAGTTTAATCATTAAGTAAATATAAATATTGGACAAAATTACATTCATTTATTGTTCAGATCTTATGATAAGTAGATTAAGCACTTGTGTTACAGAAATCAGAACGACGGTACCACAACACTCAGATCCGAGACAATGTAGAAAAGTTATTTTTCTACATTGACCGACTGGGCATCGAACCTGGAAACCGACACCAAGGCGACACCAAGTCCGGTATGCTCCTCTATTGGCTACGGAG
Source organism: Anania hortulata (assembly GCA_963576865.1). NCBI lineage: Eukaryota > Metazoa > Arthropoda > Insecta > Lepidoptera > Crambidae > Anania > Anania hortulata. Next base: position 1,711,448 of record OY756399.1, on the reverse strand, counting down.
GCGATCACAAAACAATTAATAAAAGTTTTGTAAAATCACGACAGATATGTTGTTCTATTTATTTTAACAAAATAACATTACGCCAGTAAATAAATAACTATTTCGGTAAATTATCAACGCAGCCCAACCCACTGAACTAGAAACAAGATACGGCTCAGAATCTGGAATTATAAAACAAGGTTTTTGAAGTGTAATTCAACTACGGAATAGTTTATCGAATTAATTCTAGACGTATTACGAATTAAGGCTTACAAACTTGCATAAATTCAGATAAAGGGCTCAAGTGTAACTTATAAAAGGTGTAATTGAAATAACGCAAAACCCAAGGGGCTGATTCTGGTGCCCGGGTACAAGCAACAGCTCGTCAACCTACCACAAAATGTCAAATTTTTCTCAATTGATATTGATCGCTACATGTTAGACTTAAAATTGAAAATTGGTTTAATGACCTTTAACTTTTTGGGTAGGTTTGCCGTTGACTATGTATCAGTTCTATGGGGCCAACACCAAAATCGAAAAAAGAAACTATTCCACACTATACCGCCGACCAACTGAATCAGTTAGTCCATACTGACTGACCAATATCGAAGCCTCGAAGTCTTTTCTCCATAAAAGTAATTTATTTTAAGAATTTAATAAAAAAAAATACAAAAAGAATTACTTCTCCATAAAAGTTTTTTTTTTTAGAATTTGATTTTGGTCCGATTTAGAAAATTGTTATATTTGAGCACCAGATTCGGCCCCTATGTGATTTTGCGTTATTTTAATTACACCATTGATTTTTGACTTGAATTCCAATGAACAAAGTTTAATATCAAATTAAGAAAATTTGAAATTTTGTTGTAAGTTCATCAGCTGTTTATGTGAAAATGTAGTCTTACTCATTGATACATGTGAAAATTGGTAAGTTTGTACTTTTGTAACTCAATCACACTTTACTATCTGAATCAATTGACTTAAATTTGCACACATATAGATAGCTTATTATCACATAGCATAATATTTCTTTGATTTTTTTATTCCCGTGGGATATTTTTTCATTCCCCATTGGCTTAATATTGAAGTTTACGCAGACAAAGTTGCAGGCAGGAGCTAGTTCATAGTAATTCAAAACCATTAATTTATCATTTTTCATAGGTATGTGGATGACACACGCGTACACATAAGAAATTTCAGATCTTTTAAATATAAATTTAATTACAAAGACACGGTAGGTATAGTTTTACTCATTATCTTTACTCGTAGACAGAGAAAGTGTTAAGGTTGACATTATCTTTTTTAACATCCATGTGCTATTCTACCTTGTGCACTTCAAAGTACAATTGATGTGATTTGTGTAACCGTTTTTAAGCCATAAGTTATATAATGAATATAAGAACTATTCTAAAGGTTTTATTCGGGGTTTCAATCAACAAATACCATTATTAAATCGAAATTAAAGGTTCAGATCTACGGGGAATACCCGTGGAAAACTTGTTTAATTTGAAATTATAAAAACCGCAAAAGCCTTGTAGATCAACTTTATTGTTATTTAAAAGCGTTTTTCTTTTGTTACATTAGTTTTGTCTCTGAGAGACTAAGCCGGCCAGCAAAGCTTCAAAAGGCTCCCAACGGAGTATGGTCTCATCAAACGAAAATTTTATTTAAACTAGGTTTTGTGATGATAATAAAAAATATGCAACAGACTTATTTATTTATTACTAGTTGTCCATGGTTGGCATGGTTTAATGATGTTATTACGCTATTCGGGGCGGAAACAAATCTAACCAATCAAAGATCATAAAAATCGGTCCAGGCGTTATTGACATATAAATGGTGAAACCAACCCGACTTTGTTTTATGACGACAGTTTTTTTTCTTCGTCTATAAGGTAGATTAATAAAAAGTATTTGACACTTATTTTTCGTTTTCACATAGTCAAATTACGAGTATTACACAATTATATTGATTTGAAATGTCGCATGACGTTACGTATTAGTAAAATTATTAAGCACTGACTGTAACTCTATCAAATTAATATGGAATATGCATGAAAAAATATATAGTTTTTACTATATTTATATGAAATTATAGTGTTAATAGTGTCGGCAATCATTGATCTTCGCTAACAATAGTGAAAACAAAATTGATTTTAGGTAAAAAATAACCGTAATATAGTAATTAGAAATTAAGGTGTACCTATCTCTTTCTAAAACAACTTTTAGAACCTATGAAAAAAGTATGGCGCGCGTGAAATCTGACGTCACGGTACATATCAGATCTCCTTGTCTAACACTCGACTTTAATGGGCTGCTGACCTGTCCTGACCTGACCTGACTTAATCAATATTTTTCGAAAATTCTTCAAGTTTTACTAATTATAATTAAGTACTATTTATTTTAGGACCAAATAAAAAAACATTCATATTCCTCATTCTGACAGTAGTTTGGTTTTACGAGCCACTTGAAAATGAAGTGTGCCATGGGCGTCTCATACCTTACCCACCCCCGATCTAATCTTGATTACGAAAAATGCAAAGCTTCCAAGAATTCTTCCAAGAATTCCATTACAGAATTCCAAGATTATCTTTTAATTCCCATAGCAATATGAAAATGGGTCAACATCTCCCTAAAATAATACAGAGGATACAGAGACTAAAATGTTAATTTACATTCACATTTTCCATCAGCTCGTGACCGGTATGTGAATGAACACAATGTCCCGTTTCCCATTGAGGGTTATCCATAAATTTCACGTCGGGCCGCGTCACGCAACTAGGTCATAGTCGTAAAGATGACAGATGTTTGAAAAAAAACGGTCAAGAGTGAGTTGGACTCCGTACAAACTTGTAACTATATTGACGACCTCCGTAGCCGAGAGGCGAGCATACCGGACTTGGTGTCGCTATCTCTGAGGTTCCGGGTTCGATTCCCGGTCGGGTCAATGTAGAAAAATAACTTTTCTATATTTACTCGGGTCTGGGTGTTGTGGTACCGTCGTTGTTTCTGATTTCTGTAACACAAGTGATTTGGCTACTTACCACAGGATCAGAGCAATATATGTGATGCTGTCCAATATTTATTTACTAAGTTATTTATTTATATGAATACTTCGTCCATAACGGTATCGATTCATCAAAGATTTTTTCGAGTTTGTTCATTGAACTTTTTTGGGATGTAACTACATATTTGCCGTGTGGGAACGGCCGTAAAGAATACACTTCCCCACCACCAACAGGAGGCGTGTCGTAAGAGGCGACTAATTCCTGTAGCACGAGACGGGCAGCAGCGTCTGCGTGCGAAATCTTATAAAAACTGCGCTCTCCAACCCGCCTGCCAAGCGTGGCGAGTATTGGCAATCCCCCCCGATGTTGGATCATTGGGGGGGAGGCCTGTGTTCAGCAGTGGACTTTCTATGGCTGAAATGATGATGATGATGATGAGAAGTTTGACTTCAAGGAATTCAGAATTGGCTACTTGATACCTTCATGCGTACCTATAAAAAGGGACAGATAGACAGGCAGACAGCGGAAGAAACCCAAAACACGGTCAAGTGCGTCAGAATCGCGCACAGATGGTACCGTATCACTGTATATTCTTTTATTGAGAAAGCCAAGTGTAATTTTTATTCTTATCGCATAAATAAATAGAAAAGTAAACTATATCGCCAAGTCAACAAAACCATGATTTTTCCATCCAAATCCCTGTGGATTTTGTGGAACGCACGTCGACCTGTGCCTGTGCATTCAGGTCGAAATACACTCCGGTGTGTTAGAATCCACCAATTGAGAACAATTACTACTACATTAACAAACATACACAGAATTTGAAAGAAGAATTGATTTGAGCTGATGTGTAAAAATATTAAAACACTGTGGTTAAACAAAATAATTCAATAAGTAGGTGTATTAGATTTTTTAAAGTATCAAATTAAAAATGCAAATTTGTCCAGCTTCTAAGCTACCTTGGCGACCCTCCACGTGTAACCAGTCCGGATAAGTTCTAAAATAGTCTAGAAAATGCGAAAACCCAAACGTCCATTATCCAGATGTCATGTTCCGTGAATTTTTAAAACGGTTTGGTCAGAAAAATCTTAGTAAAAATGAAATTATACAATTCTATTCTTTGTGTGTCGGGATGAAAAAACAATGCGCATATACATGTACTAAAGTCCATTTGAATCTGAAACCATACATAATAACTTTTTAATTTTACTGCTGACAAAAACTTAAAATTTTCTAAATAAGCATCAAAATCGTAAATGTTGTTTTACTTTCCTAAATTACATGCTCATTATTAAGATAATAATATTATCACTTTATACGACCGACGACCGTTTGGTGTAGTGGTTCGCGCTCCGGACTGCAAGGGGCATTTGTGTGATGAGCATGAGTATTTGTACCTTAGTCATGGATGTTTATAAAAGTATTTAAGTATGTTTATCCGTTATCTAGTCGCCATAGTATAAGCTTTGCTTAGTTAGACAATTGGTGTGATTGTGGAAACAATTTTTAATTTTATAAAGTTTAAAGATATGCTTCAGATGTTATCAAACCCACGTTTTCAAGCTACCGAGTATTTTAGTTAATCCGTCGAGTTTTTTAATTCAAATTCGTTGTAGCAAATTGCCAGCATAAATCTCAATCCTAAGGTTTATAGTTTGGTTTATGTTGTAACCCCTAGGGCTAGCGTAAAGTTGCTTGAACAAATTTCCTTTGAAATATTAAACGCCCTCATTCAAGCTGGCTCCAATTAATCTATACATGTACGTGAACTCAAGAAAATTGCAAAAGTTGCGCGTAATTTATAAAATTAAAACATTCTACTGGGCGATGTGTGCACACTTATTTATTCTTTTTACTGTGTCTTAAGAAGAAAATTGTATGTATCTGTACATTTTATGAGCGATGTTACTTTGTTCGAAAGAGGCAATATTTCTTGACACTAGAGGCTTCGGGCGGGCTTATATTATCGAGATGTTGCCTTATCTGTAATCATCAGTCCCCTAGGTTTTATTGCTATTTTTACACGATGTATTGTGTCCTAATTCTGCCCGAAGCAAAATAACAATGTTTTATTCAAATATAATAACAATTAAAATTCTAATAACACAAAAATAAACTAACCTAAAACTGAAAACCTACTCACAAATAAAAGCGTGTCCATGAGGCAAAGAGGCGAGAATGCTAGTAGCGATCCCACGCTAAAAAGGCAAAAAAAAACTCTTTACCTCAGAAGCATCAGAAGTTGTATACAGTCATTATGCAACATACGCCAGGAAGCTTCTGAGCTGAAGAACTAAAAAACTCACATTAACTCCATTAATATTGTAATTATTAGTCAAAAGAACATCTAAAACAACGATGAATTGAATATTTTAAGGTCAGATAGGGTTAACTTATGAATAAACTAGTACCTACTGTACCTAATTATGTTGAAGTGAAAGGAATATACTCATATTGAAGAGATTGCTCAAACTTTAATTTTATAAGTTTAACATTTAAGAGCACTTAAGTAAAGTTCATAAACAATCTAGACATTTTTTAAAAGGAATTACCTAAAGTACAGATTTGGCAAATGTGCCACGAATGCATTGTACTGCAACCGTTGCAACCTCTTTAGCGCATCTCATTTAAGGCTCGCATTTCGCACGCATCCAGTATAAGAACTTTAATATTTTTCTCTTAAAGAATTAGATTAATTCACTTACTAAAAAAAAATCCCTTCTTATTTTCTTTGTAATTGATATACACAAACACAGTCGAAGCGCTTAGATGCACACCGTTTGATTTTTAGACTAACTTGACTGTTGGAAAGTATCCTAAAAAGATGTGTCTAGTTTTGAGGTCTACATCTCTTAATAAACCTTAAGATAAATAATTATATTACTCAATTTGCGCTACACCATGAGGTGTGGCTGCCTATGCTCAAAATGCTGGCTGGTAGGCTGCTTATGAATGCGCCAGACAATGCCCAATATGTATTTTTGTAATAATATACGAATATTTTTGTAATCGTGTACGTCTAAGTGCTTTAAAATAACTTCTGATGCAATCTAAAGTAATGTAGTTACTACTTTATTAAACGACACTTTTTATAATATCTTTATTTGCTTTAGTTATCGAGCTATAACATTGGAACTAAAGACGTGTGTCAATAACATTCCGAAAATTGTTTCTGTCTAAAAAAGAATGCAATCAATTTGATGGCCTCTACAACAATACGTCCCATGTTTACGTCCCATAACCGTTTGGGATCTCCCAAAATAAAACCTTCCCGTAAAATTGTATTGCTTTGCTACCCTGAAAAAAATATACGAGTATGTTCATCCGCATCCACGTTAGCCCTGCCAAATGGGACACAATAGAAGTGTTAATAATAGCCCGTCTCATGCGATCACTTATCATCAATTCAGCTATATGAATACAACTATTAAACATAGGCCTTCCCCAATGTCTACCAGATTGGCCGGCTGTAAGCGGCGTCCATCCAGCGCCTTCCTGCAACCTTTACCCGGTCGACTGTCCATCTTGTGCCCACAACGTTGTCGTCCTACGCTGCGTATGCCGGTACGTGGCCTTCATTCCTTTCAGCCTCATTGGTCGTCAGTTTTACGTGCTATGTACCACGCTCACTGCCACATTAGTTTGCTAACCCGTCGGGCTATGTCAGCGAGTTTTGTTCGTTGACGGATCTCCTCATTTCTGATTCGATCTCGCAAAGAAACACCGAGCATAGCTTTTTCCACAGCTCGATGATATCGAATTTCTGACTTCACCATAGTATTTATATGCATATGTTAACATAGGCTACTTTCGGCTAGATATACCATTTACCCTGTATACCGAGATTTTTCTCACTAGTTTGAGATCATGCGAGCGGGAGACCCTTGACCGTTGTTTGCCAAAAGAGCTGAGGTAGTAGCAATTCTGCTGTTAATTTTGGCATCAAGGTCGCATAGCAATGTTATCATACCTAGTCCTGAAATATGGCTGACATTATACAGGGTAAAAGGTTGAACGCGGGAATTACTTTAATTAGGAAAATAATTTTACTTGTATCCGGGCGACTGCTCTTCCATCAGAGCTACGGAATTGAAGAAATTCGCCAACATTACTATGTCCTCCATAGATCAGTTGGAAGAACAGTCGCCCGGATAGCGAAAGGTCGTGGGTTCGAATCCCACCAGACAGTTGAATTTTTTTTTCAAGTAAAATTATTTTCCTTTAAATAATAAACTAGCATTATTGTAAATGCAAAAATCAAAAAAGTTTATAAGTACTTTAAACAGTTTTTACTTTGAGGCTAACGTTGCATCAAGAAAAACAATAACTGATCATCGAGGTGAATTACTATTTCGTATGGAATGATCTTTTTTTTCTCCTTGTTTTTGATATGAGTGGCAAAGAGAAAGTGAAGAACATTTTGTTAAAGCGATTCGCTCGTGTAACCAGTCACTCTCTATGCGGAGGAAAACCAACCACCGTAAATATACGTTACATGAGACTTCAATACTAATTTTAGTTTTCGAATGCCTAGGCAACTAAAGTTCAAAAGAATATTTAAAGAGCTTTATGTCCGAAATTCTCAAAAATCTATTTGCTCCGACTCTCGAGTTACGCTCAGTAATTCATGAGGCTTTCTCTTATTGCTTTCCACGGGAAATAGAAAACTAATCTACGGAGCGGATCGCTTCTGAGGGCTGGGGTTTTACAAACGGCGAGAAAGACTGGACGCGAAGAAACGAAATCTCAGTGTTTTTTTTATAATCTGTCTAAGGCGTATATTATAATTTAAAACTTTAAGAATATTACAATATAACCTTAGTAACCTAATGAGACATTTAAATTTGACCTAATCTAAGTATAAGATAAAAATATTTTTAAAAAAGGAAGGATTTTGTACACTTTTTCTAGTTTCTAATAATTTACCTCTATATTTGTCCAGATCAATAATAACTTGCCCTTTGCGACAATAAACTTGCAACTGCCTGGCTGTACAGTCAGGAGCGAGAACTACTAGCTAGACCAAGAGATCTCGAGAATGGCTTCAAAACCGACTTCATCACGTCCACTGCTGAACATAGGCCTCCCATTGACCTCCAGATTGGCCGTTTGGAAGCGACTTTCATCTAGCGGCTTCCTTCTACCTTTACCAGGTCGTCAGTCTACCTTGTGGGTGGACGTCCTACGCTGCGTTTGCCGGTACGTGACCGCCATTCAGGAATGTATCTGCCCCATCGGCAGCTTTTAATCCTCCATTCTAGAACCTTTCTGCCCCATCGGCCGTCAAGTTCTACGTTCTACGACAAATACGAACCTTATTTGAAAAGAACAGTTGGAAAAGTTTCCCGGAAAATTTTCAAATTCAGAATTAAACAATGTTTTTTTTTCTGTGGGAATTTTGCTGCTACGGGTGCGGGTGCAAATGTAGTTTGATTGTTGATTGCCCAAGGACAAGGCAACGTCTGCTTGGACATCAAGTTAAAATTGAAAACCGCCAGCAGTTAGGCCACCGCTCCATGTGGATTGGTTTGCGAGCAAATTAAATAAAAACATTCGATTGGAACAAACAACCCGTCGACATCGAAAGTTAGTGGGATTGCTTTGGGACATAATCATAATTTTAGCGAACAAATCCATTTTGTATGTTTTACACAAAGCTAAAGGAAGGAAAGATTTTGGTGGAAAATTTGGTACACAGTTTATTACTGAAGGCTTTTGTGATGAATGTGCCCGTACGCAGGGAATTTTGATAGAGTTTTAATAAAAGGGTAGGGTAGTGTGAAAAAATATTTGCAAAAAGTAAAATAAGTAATAGTTGTTGAACGAGGTCCCTACTTATTTGACAGGTCAACCTAAGGAAGAGGGTCGCAATGTGTGTTTACAATTTATTACTCATATAATATTGAATGGAATAATAGACAACATCAAAGACATTTTTCTGATCCTATGGTAAGTATTCAAAGCGTTTGTGTTACAGAAATCTGAAAAAACGACGGTTCCGAAACACCCAGACCCGAGACAATATTGGGTGTTAATATGCCACATTAGTAATGCATTACTATGTTTGCATCAGTGTTTGTGTGTGTGTTTTAGCATTTGGTACCTACCAGCTCTACAAAAGTATCCTTGGGATGCTACTTAGGATATAGATGTCCAACAACATCCTCATACTTTTCTCTTTAACTCAAAGACTATAAATCTACCAACAAACTCGACTTCGGAGTGAACTAGTTGAGAACTAAGTGCCGTTCATAATACTGCGGTCACGACACATTAATTTACTACATAACATAGTTCTGTTTTAGCTTTGTGTTTAACGGCTACATGCGGCTTCGAGTTAAAGTTAGGGCTGGCAAAACACACAACCCAATAACAGTAAAGTAAAGTTAGCCTTCATACGTCTCACTACAGGGCACAGACCTCACCTCAACTATAACATAGTTTGGGCCATACCCTGCCACGCGGGCCATGCCGAGTTGTGGAGGGGTCATGTAAAGCCAGTGACTAAATCTTACTGTCAGATGTAATCAAGCCACTTCTAGGCCTTTTGACTAGTATCAAGCGATATTAGCCGAGACATATTCCCTGGGCTCCAAAGCAATGGCTTTGGACGCAACCGGGATTGACCGGATGAATGAAGAAGAAGAAGATTCGTACTAATATTACGGAGTCCTTACTATTGTCGGGGTAACAATATCGATACTTACTAACTTATCCAGCGTACTCACTACCTGTAGCTACCATTTTAGTCTAAAGAAAAGGACATATTATACAATTTTCTCTGGCAGATAACGATAAATGTGTTAAATGTTAGTCAGCGAACCATTAAGAGTAGGTAATTTGATGAGTAATAAACTATGTATGAGGCACTTTTATACGTCCTAATTTTTATCCTACCACTGCTCCGTGACAATTATGTTGAGTGCCTTAGAAGAAACAGCGCAATAAATTCAGCCACTACACTATTGGATTGCATAAAAATAATTCATCGATATGCCAAGATAAATATACTTACTTACCTGTAACATATTTTCTATAAACAATAATGTATAAGTCGAAGGTAAATGTGGCCTGCCTAAAGTTATACTCACAGTGCCACAACAGTTCACCCGCAAACGCCACCCCTGTTAATGGAGTAAATAAATAATTAAGTTACCATAGTTAGTGCCACAATATATAAAGACAAAGAAGCCCCTACTTTTTATACACAACTGTTTATCAATACTAAAATTATAAATGCGTTAAGTAAGTAAGCTTAGCCGGCCAATCTGAAAGTCAATGGGGGAGGCCTATGTTCAGCAGTGGACGTCCTATGACTAAAATGATCATGATGATGATGAAGTAAGCTTAGTAGTAAGTAAGGAAGATTTAAAAAGTTTTCCTTGTCCTTCGGTTTAATTACATTAAAGGTCAAGCTTTATTCGTACCAAACTTCATCAAAATTGATTTAAACTTTATTATTTTTGCATTCACAATAATGCTAGTTTACTATTCATCAAAATCGGCTTAGTAATTTTGCCGTTATAGCGTAACAGACAGATAGACAGACCTAATCCTCCCCAGAAGGTAAAATAGGAGGTGCGCGGGCGAAACCGCGAATAGAATAGAATAGAATAGATAATATAAATACAAGAGTAATATAGTATGTTTGACACATTAAACTACTAAGACCGGATTCGACCAAGCTGGTGTAAGTTTTAACTTGAGAGTATACCACTGCTTAATCTAGAGTAAGCTGATTTTTCATTCTACCAACCAGTGTATAAATTAAACTGAGAATAAGTAAATGTCAAAGTTGTCACTTGTCAAATCTACTCCTGTCACCTCGAAACTGACAACAGTCAACATCTAGCATTAACACTCTATTATCCTACAAAATTAAAATGTTGTGGCATTTCAAGTCAACCTAGAAGAAATGGATTACATGGATTTTGGTAGGTTTATCAATTCGTTGATCGTTCACTCTTGAACTACAGAATACCAATACCGAGTATAGCGTATTGCTCGAAAAACGTAATCGAAGTTATCCAAGGGTAAACTCAAGGTGTAAAACTATACCCGTATAGTTATTCTGGTATAGCTTTGTGTTTGGTCGAATTGGCCCTAAAACGAATTAATCACATGGTACGGAGAAAGCTTGAACCTTTTTGAATAACATATCTACAGGCTACTCTGTAATTACTCACCTAGTTAGATATTTGAGTGAATTTAGACAAAATCTAAAACTAAACTAATCTAACCTCCGTGAATGATGCACCATCATGCCAAATAATCAGAGAGGCTCTAGCGCACCAGTAGGTAGAACAAAGGAAGCTAACTTGCACACATCTTTGTTGAATTATGTCATTTTCTTAAAAAACATAACTAAAACTGATAGCCTACGTTGACGATATATCGAGACTCGCGTCACTAAAACGTCGTTTAACTGACATTCTTTAAAAACTCGGATATTATTTTGGTATTTTTTTTAAATATTTACAATGCAATAAAACACAAAAATAATCGAAAGGAAAAAATTTAAATAATATATGTATGTAATTGATTTTATTACTATTTTATGAATATATTATACGTGTATGGTTTTCTTTTTGTTTTTTAAATGATCCTACCATCATGATGTATTATTAGGGTTTGTCTTGTCAATTTACCCAGCATTAGTTACAACGGTTTCTGATTATTCTATTACCGTGATAGCGAAGTTTGGCAAAGTTCATTTGAATTGAAAGTTCTTAATTAACCGGTGACGCTTGTTATTCAATATTTTGTTACTTAGAAATGAATTCAACATTCTTAGTAAGTCGGTTCGAAGTTCCAAGTTTATAATTGCTATTAGAAGAAAAACTATTGTATTGATTTATTTATTTTTATTTTTTTACAAAATCCACAGCTCATTTTCTTAGTGACAAAGCAGACAGCCGGTATTGATAGAGTATTGGAATAACATTTTGTTTCATTTTATACAATACGTGTTAAAGATGGGAACGTGAACTCAAAATAAATTATACAATCAACAATATGCATTATGTGTGTGTGTTTGTGTGTGTGTGTGTGTGTGTGAGTGTGTGTGTATGTGTGTAATACATTCAAAACTTTTCTTACGGTCCCGTCCGCGTTGAATTTGTTTCTTTTTATGGTTCTGTACATTAAAAGACGAAACGCTTAAATCCTTGTCATACTTTAACAGACCGAGAGAGAGAGGTCTCTCTTTCTCTCAGAGCGGAGAAAGAGAGACCTCAAGTTAAGTGCAGTGTAACTAGTAATTAACAGTGAATGATAAAGCATAATAGTTAATTATATGTTACTGTTAGCGACGCCTCATGATCATAGTAACTGTAGGTAATGTCCATTATGTTTTCATTTACTTTGGACGGTAATCCGGTGTCACACCACAACTTGCTCATACTTATACCGCGCCATTCTGCAGCCAGTCGTACTCGGAGCGACACCGTATTACGCCTCCAGTTTACAACACGTGTTTGCGAAAGTGTACCGTATAGCATAATAAACATTATTTGTTAACTCTAAACGGCGTATATTTAGTAGAACCGAACCTGGCCCCCTAGCATGACTACCAAAACACGATATGTTATGATATGATATACCGATATATCGACACCAACTGTAAAAATATGATTGATATAGCCGCTATCGATGTTTTATCGAAACAGCGATCTTAATATATGACGTCACCGACACGGCGATTCAACATGGCGGCTATATCTATCATATTTTCACATAGTCGATATATGGCTATATCATATCATATGATTGAGCCTCCCGGCTGATCCATATACAGTTACATTAAAATAGAGGTTTTTTAAACGTCCTCTATGAAAATTAATGAATCGATTTAACACCACTTTAAATTCAAACCAGCTAAGTTTATTTGAACGTATGAAATACGGGTTCAGTATAAACTATGGTAGTACAAATTAACAGTCACAAGTATTAACACTTAAAACTATTGGTGTTATTAAGGTGACACAAAGATAGAAATACAAGGGTCTGATTCATAGTATTAAAAGTCGTAGTATTATAATATTAATAAAAATAAAAAGAAATTTTATTTGTTCGCTTACCGGACATATAAAATTTTTGTGATTTATATTTTTAACCTATAATATCCGGTATCTAGTAACTAGTTTTGCTTAGTTTGGAGCTAGGTTATTAGTGTGACTATTAGAAGAATCTATTTGTTCAAACATTTTGTGACGAACTTTAATGCCACAACTAAAACCTCCATCGCCGTCCGAGAATCTGCTAATTATGTCCTTAAACCTACCCAATCCAACTCAATGAAGTGTTTTAACAGAAAAGTGGGTACCGCATTAATTACAGCCAAATACCCTTATTGAAGCGCTATCGAGACTCGGTTCTGCCGGGAGACCCCATTAACGAGATATTCCCGCGCCGACCTCAAGGATAAAACAATAAGAAGCTTGGAGAAATTGATACTCCGAAAGCTCACGGTTGGGGTGACAAGAACGTTTTATTTTTAATATTTACCTATTTAAAAATAAATGACTATTAAGATTTCACTTCAAATTAACACTTAAAAGTAGATATAGGAATATTAATTTGACAAAACAATTCTTTGGATAAGGTAAGTACTTCGCCTCACGACACTGCCCCGTAGTCAGAACCCGTTGACAGCGAATTGACGACCGATGAATCACATGACACTAATATCAGAGAAAAATATTAGTTAGTTATGGGTATCAGAAGGTATGCTTTATACCAGCCATACTCTAAGTGTGTTCCGCGGAACCCTAGGGTTCCGCGATACCCCTGTCGGGGTTCCGCAAGAAGTTAGAAAAAAAAATCAAAACACCTCTCTCTGGTCGACCGTTCTGTCGCGGCGTATCACGATTCACGAACAATTTTACTATGCCGCCACCGCCGATACCTACTTGTGACCGCGCAATCCCTTTGATAAAAGCCGCCTTTGAAATTAGACGCTATAATTGTGAACAAGCGACTTTCGGCTCTAACTTCAAAACGTAAAGTCGAGATTGCTTACACCACATTTTTTGAATTTCTATTTTTATATCGGCTTTTTATTTATCAAAGACGCCGACTCGAGTATTTTTGAGAATGTTCGAGATTGAGGCTAGGACTATAAAAGCGATGATCAAGCCTTGACACTAGTCAGTCGACGATTAGCGTTCGGAGCGATAAGTACCTACCTGCTAGAAAAAAATTGTGTATTGTTCTACTTCTACTTCCGCGGCATCAACACGATTGCGCTAGAGGTGGACCTATTTGTGTGTTCTCTGAGTGAACTCACAAGAGTTGCTCTCTTTACTTGTAGCTATAGATTATAAGTGTACCTTAAATAGTTGTTTTTAAATATTATCTTTTATGTATTGTCTTCACTATCGCATTGGGGTAACCTGTTATGATAGTTGTAAGTTTGGTTGCTTTAAATAAATAAAATAAATAAAAAAAATACTGCTGTTTTCTGATTGTATCAGTTTTGTACATTTCTTCTTTGGACTAAAGTGCTAAACTCTTCTACGCAGTAACGACCGTGCATTATTTTAACCTCACCATCCTGAAAGAATGGAACGTTGGCTTAAAGGCGTTAAACGTGTCGCAACAACATCTTCCAACGAAGCCGAATGTTCAAAAGCAGTCCGCGTGGAGTATACAGCAATTACCGATCCAGACGATGATGCAACGACGTCAAGTTCCACGGTTTCAAAGGCGAAAAAAAGGAAGTATGATGAATCATATATCAGTTTTGGATTTGTTGATTCCAACGGCTCACCTCTCTGCATGTTATGTAGTAAACTGCTTCCTAATAGTTCCATGGCACCTGCCAAGTTGCGCCGACATTTAGAAACTGTACACCCCGAGTCTAAAGACAAGAATAAAGAATTTTTTGTACGTAAAAAAGAACAGTTATTGGAAAGTCAAAAAACAATGATGCATGTAACCCAAACTATCAATGAAAAGGCCACGGAGGCATCATATTTAGTTAGCTATCGCATTGCACAAGCAGGAGAAGCGCACACTATCGCTGAGAATTTAATAAAACCATGTGTATTAGACATAACAAAATGCATGCTCGATGAAAAATCTGCAAAGCATCTTTCTACTGTGCCGCTATCTAACGATACTGTTTCACGGCGAATTCATGATCTAGCAAGCTACGTCAAACAAGAACTAGTTACACGTCTACAAAAAACACAATTCGTCTTGCAAATGGATGAGTCGACTGATGTCGCTGGTCTGGCTATCTTGCTGGTTATCGTGAGATATCCATGTGAAAGTTCTTTTGAAGAAGACATGCTTATGTGTTCACCTCTACCCACAAACACTACCGGAGAGGAAATTTTTAATAAAATAAATATATTTTTTGAGGAAAATAATCTCAGTTGGAACGATTGCATTGACATTTGTACAGATGGGGCCAAGGCGATGACGGGTAAAACAGCAGGAGTAGTGTCACGAATAAAAAATAAAGCGCCTAATTGTAGTTCCAGCCATTGTATCCTGCATAGACAAGCACTTGCGATGAAGCAAATGCCGTCCAATCTAAAATTAGTTATGGATGAAGCGGTAAAAATAATTAATTTTATCAAATCACGACCACTACAATCCCGATTGTTCTCATTATTGTGTGAAGATTATGGCAGCACACATAAAACACTGCTGCTCCATACAGAAGTGCGATGGCTGTCTCGGGGTAAAACTTTAACAAGGCTATTTGAACTTAGAGCCGAGTTACAAATGTTTCTTTCAGATACTTCTTTTAATTTGAAAGACCGTTTGTATGATAAAACTTGGTTGTTCCGACTGTCTTTTATGGCGGACATCTTTCAGAAACTGAACGAATTAAATTTATCATTGCAAGGTAAACAGACAACAGTGTTCCAGGCCTGTAACAAAATAACTGCCTTCAAAAGAAAATTAGATTTTTGGATTATTTGCGTTGGAAATAGAGAAATAGAAAGCTTTACGTCACTCAGTGAGTTTCTTGGCGATAACAACTCAGAAATATTTCAAGATGATGTATTTGAAGAATTGGTCCAATATCTCACTTCGATGCGCGCATCTTTTGAGCAGTATTTTCCTGAAGAACAGAATACAAAAATGAAACTGAATTCATGGATTCATAATCCTTTTTTACCCAACTTACAAAAGCCCGAAAGTATGTCAAACGAGATATATGAATCTCTTTTAGAAATGTCATCTGACACAAGTATGGAGTCACTGTTCAAAACGACGCCTCTCAACGATTTTTGGTGCAGAATCCGAAATGAATATCCAATGCTTGCCAAAATGGCTTTGAATATTCTTCTCCCGTTTCCAACAACATATTTGTGCGAAACAGGATTCTCAACCTATGCAGCCACGAAAACAAAATACCGCAATAGACTGGACGCCGAACCTGATATGAGACTTCAACTGTCCTCTATGAAACCTGATATCAACCAATTGATGAAAAATAAAAAACAGTTTCATACATCCCATTAGTTAGATTTTTTTTCTTTTTCAATGTTATATTTATTATTATACTTGTTATGTAAGTAAGTAATAAGTAACTGTTACATGGTACTCTAATTATGCTTATTAATAAAAAATACACTTAAAAACCATTGTTTTATTGTAGGGTTCCATCAAGTATTTTGCTATCCAAAAGGGTTCCGTCACCAAAAAAGATTGAGAACCGCTGCTTTATACAATGCTCGCTAGAGCAGCGCACACATAGACATCGCTCACGGACATGAAATCTCGAACACCATGTTACGTATAAGTTGCTGATACCTATTTATTTATCCTGTGCAATTTAAATTTTTATTTATTTATTTAAGTTTCGAATCAAATTTATTCGCTATGTGCAAAGTGGTTGGTGAGGGCCGTCAAATCGATCGCAGCACGCAATATGGCAGAAACGTAAAATAACTCTGGACTGTCATGTGTCAAATTGCTATATTTCCATAGAATTCCATACTAACGTTATGAAATGAAATGAAATGAAATAGTTTATTTGTATAAAGCATGGCACAGATAGGATGGTGCAAGTTATTAAGCTCAGCATGCTCTGTCTTGGTCAGACATGCAAATATTAAGTACTCATTGTTATTGAGTATTTTTAAGTAAAAACGTTAAAATTCGCGATATGGGTCACATTACCTGTTGTGTTACGAGTATAAAGTGTTTATACAATAGGAAAAACAGTTCGTGCATGTTTTATTAGCTCCCAACATCAAGATGGAAATTGGAGCAAAGAAATAAATGGATAGCTGCTGTGAAAAGAAAAAAGTTTGTAGGGAGTTTGTGTCACAGACGTTTGTCTTATAGTCACAGCTCTTATTAAGTAGCTTTGTCCGTTGGTTCTAAGCTCTTCAACGTCTCTCACATGCTGTGCTAATACTAATTTATTCCCTTTTTGCACAGTTTGAGGTTGGAAAGTTATTTCATGTTGTATCGATTCAAAGCCGGTACTACGTAGGTCACACTATAAGTTTTGCGTAACTTAAAAAAACAACATGTTATAACCAAAATATTATGTTTATTGCTTTTCAAATACTCTCCCTTTACATTTTAAACATTTGTTCATGCGATCGAACCATTTTTTAAAACAGGAGGACCACAGATCTGAAGGCATGTTTTCTACGTGCTGATTGAACGCTATCACTGCCTCTTCGGAGTTGGTGTTGGAGTTGGTCGGTGAAAGTAAAACCTCTCATCAAATCTTTGATTTTGGGGAAGATACAGAAATCACAGGGTGTTAGGTCGGGGCTATGTGCACGATGGGTGACGAATTGTACTGTTTCGGATGCTAAAAATGTCATTGTTTTGTTGGCCGTGTGTGAAGAAGCGTTGTCATGATGTAGGAGAACGCGGCTTTTGGGTCGTCTTTCGCGAACTTTTTCTAACACTCTGGGTAAACAAATGGTAGAATACCACTCGGAATTAACACTCTTTTGATCTTCAAGTGGAATTGTACAGTTGGGACCCGTAGCTGAGAAAAAAAACGCGATCATTTTTTTACCAACGTTTCTCGCCTGCCTCACTTTTGTTGGCCTGTTCTCATTTTCAAACACCCATTCACAAGATTGCTGTTTTTTTTCGGGTTCAAAACAATAAATCCACGTTTCGTCTCCTGTGACAATGTCATAAACAGCATTAGAATGTCCGTATTCGTACTTCAGTAGCATCTGTGAGCACCATTCTGCGCGAGCCCGCTTCTGCTCCGCTGTCAGTTCATGAGGGATCCAACGACAGCAAAGTTTCCGAACTTTCAATCCTTCGTGTAAAATTTTCTGAATTTGGCTCATACCAATCCCCAATAGTCCTCAAATTGTCTCATAGGTAATTCGCGGGTTTTCTTCAATTAGCCGCTTAACAGTAGCCACATTATTTTCGTTGACGGCAGTTGAAGGCCGCCCTTCACGAAATTCGTCATGTAAAGAAATTCGACCTCTCTCAAATTTAGCAAACCATCGCCTCACGGTGCTTAAACAAGGTGCTTCTCTCCCAAAAGCAATTTGAAGACGAGCGGCACAGTCTTGCGGAGAGAGAGATCTTTTAAAATCATAAAAAATCATCGCTCTAAAATATTTTCAACTTAATTCCATTTTCGTTGCGTACGTACAACTTTGATGTGTGATAAAAAAACAATTGACTAATCATTTCCCGCCAATTGTTTTTTTTTTATTACCAAGAAGGTTGCAACGTTTAAAAAAATATAACATTCGAAATTCAAATAGTTCCGATAATGATATATAATATATATATAATGATAAGAATAATTCCGAGAAGTGCTAAACTTTTAGTGTGCCCCATGTATTATAACATTCGTATTTTAGTTTAAGTAAGAAAATCACTTATTATAAATGCACAAAATTTTTAGATATTTTCATCTAATTTCGTAGAAAAACAATTTAAAAATCATTTTCAAACCAGCCAGTTGTCAAAATTTGAGAGATCTTAAGTCCAAAAAAATTTTGGTCACTAGGAGCACTGTCATCGCGCACGCAGCGAATAGTGTCACGAGGAATATCGGTTGAGTATTTGCTTTCGAACGGTTCGGAAAAAACAACACTGCTTAGGTACTGTTTTACCACAGTCACAGTTTACATAATATAAACCTAAGCAGTACCCACACCAGGAATATTTCTTGAGTTAAATATCTACACTCCTGTTAGTTATAATAGTATAATTAAAATAGTTTTTTTGTTTTGTAAGCATTTAATAGTAACAACTAGAGTTGTAAAGTGTCCGTCACGTTATAAATGTCTGACCAATAAGACCGAGCAAATCGGACATTTTCTCAATGTGACCGGATATTTTGGACATTTATTGTCACTAACGTCACAATCAATTCTATTGACAAACTATGAAAAAAAATATTTGGTCCCAAATAAGTGCATTATTATAAGAAAGACAAGACAAGCTTTAGTAACGAAATGAAATTTCTAAAATTAATTTATCTTTCTGCACGAACTTTTTTTTGAGTTCAATCCAGATCAAATGACATGTTTTATTGTATGATTTTATTATCAAATACTTAACATTTAAGACTTACTTTAGAGGAATTCGTTTTTCTTTATTTATACCGAGAAAAAAATATGCGAGCATCGTGACAATAAATGTCCAATGTGACCAAGCATTTATCATAAATGACGGACGCTTATAGCATATGACCGTCAATTTAAAACTCTAGTAACAACTGACAACTCGTCTCGGCTCGGCAGTACTCGGCACCCGCGAATAACATCACTGCGACGACCGCTTAGAGTCTTGTTGAGGCATTCGTCTCTGTGAGTGCGTCATTTCGAACGTTTATACGTGGAAAATTTACTGCTTAAGATTAAAAACTCATCATCATTAACATCATTTCAGCCATAGGACATCCACTGCTGAACATAGGCCTCCCCCATTGACTTCCAGATTGGCCTGTTGTAAGCGGCCCGCATCTAACGTCTTCCTGCGACCCTTACCAGGTCGTCTGACCACCTAGTGAGTGGACCTAGGTGGTCAGTCAGTGACGCTGCGCTTGCCGGTACGCGGCCTCTATTCCAGAACCTTTCTGCCCCATCGGCCGTCAGTTCTACGTGCTATGTGCCCCGCCCACTGCCACTTCAGCTTGCTAATCCGTTGATTAAAAACTATTAAACTAATACTCGCTAAAAATCTTCACGGCTGGATTTCCCTAGACGAACTATTTACTCTACAAATTGGTACCCTCGGTGCGGGAGTACGAGTCGCACTTTGCTGGTTTTGTGGTTGAAGAGATACCCATAGGGTACCATAAGATTTACAGAATCACGGTCACCCCAATCCAACCTGTTAAAGGGATTGTTTGCTCCCGATAACATCCTATTGTGTTAACAACGTTTTCTCCGTCGTTTCCGGGGCTTTTGTCCTTCCCGAGCCAACGGGAACAAAGTTTCACAATGAGAAAAACCAATTACGATGTTTTATGTTAGATCACACGTGCCTCTGGATTATTTATAGAGTGTGTTCCATAGTAAAAACTTAAAGCAAATTAAAACTATAGAAACTGTATCTTTTGTCCGAAAACAGTCCAGAAAGTAATCATTTTTAGGCTGATTATTTTCTTTTATTAGATTTTATAAAATAATTTGCTAAGACAAACAAATTAAAATCGCAAATTATGCAAACTAAGCAGTTTGAATTATGGCGGCTAGATAACGGATAAACATACTTAGATATTTTTATAAACATCCATGACTTAGGTACAAAATGCTTGAGCTAACACAAACATATGCTCCTTGCGGGATTCGAACCCGCAACCCCTAGCTTTGTAGTCCGTAACGGAACCACTATACCAGACTGTCGTCATAATTATGTGTTCATTGATTTGGTCAGTTTGACAAGTATATAAAGCTTGTGATAAGGCTTAAAGCAATGTGCCATTGTCTGATTAATTATGCTAACGTGAAATATCATCATCATCATCATCAAAAGCCTCCCCCGATGACTTATCATCGGGAGGAGATTGCTAATACTCGCCACGCTTGGCAGGCGGGTTGGCGAGCTCAGTTTTTCATAATATTTCGCACGCAGACGCTATATCGTGAAATATATTATGCTTTATTTCAAATATACGATAGTCTAAGATATTTAAATGATTTTTTTTTGTTACAGGTAATTATACCCCATCATCATCAAAAGCCTCCCCCGATGACTTATCATCGGGAGGAGATTGCTAATACTCGCCACGCTTGGCAGGCGGGTTGGCGAGCTCAGTTTTTTATAATATTTCGCACGCAGACGCTATACCGTGAAATATATTATGCTTTATTTCAAATATACGATATTTAAATGATTTTTTTTTGTTACAGGTAATTATACTCACCACCATCACCACACCCAATCACCACAAAAAACAGGGCAGGATACCAATGATTTATTATTGTCATTTTAAGTTTTACCAATCTTGTTGGTGCCTCAAGCCCTCTTCCACATTCAGTTGGCAGCAGAAATGGAGTTGCGAAAACAGATTATAGGTATTTCTGTTTTTTTCGCTTAACTTTTCCGTTTTTTTAATTTAACTGAGAATTATTATTCGCTACAAGTATTCGTAGCACTATTGAAGCACTTTCGTAGCAAGGTGGGCGAAAATCGTAACATGTGCTACGAAAAATGTTACATACATAATTACATAAGTTAATTTTCTATTGCTACTCAATAGGTATTTCTTTAAAGGAGTGTACCTTTAACTAGATGCTTGTTTCACCATCAGTAAAAGCATGTTCACGAACCATTTTGTAACAATTAACCATCCATAATTTAATTTTGGGCATTAAAAAAGCCATTTAGTAATAAAACCAAAACATCAAGTCAATAATTTAATGATTATTTGCCTTGTATTGTAAACAAATTTACGAATATTCAGGGGAAACCATTCGCCAGGAAAAATTGTAGCTACTCAAAAAGATGCCGGTTTGGCATATTTGACCTAACAATTTGAAATATTTTCAACAAAACCAAATAAGGCTAAACGATGAATCGCAGGATAAATACATACTCGTTCGCACGTAAAAATGACTGACGAATGCTGAATCTGGTTGGATCCGACTTGAACCGGATTTAGCGGGTTTTTTCGAGTAAAATAAATCTCCCCAGGGCCGCCCTTGTAAGAAATATTCCCAGAAATATTAGTAAGTAGAAAGAATTTGTAACATCTTTCCATCTTTCAATAAAGTCATATAAATGTTTTATTATTGCTGTTTGACATTATAAGAAAATCTTAAAACTTGAAACCTATCTTTTTAAGAAAGTAATATCAAAGTCAAATTAAGTGTTGGTTAAAAAATAAAATTAACACTTTGCTTCTTGTTAAATACGGTAAGTAGACTTATTCACAACAACTTACATTTTATTTTCTCATTGTTTTATTAATTTAATTTTGACTTAATACCAATTTTTTCTTCGAAGTCCCGAATCCTGAGTAATCCCCAAAGGCATAATTTATTAGTATCCCGCTTCTGAAAATAATAACAGCACCGCTGTATTTCATAATTAAATCAAACAGCTTTCGGAATATTATGAAGAAATATTTCTAACAAACCTTGATATAACACGAAAAATATGGATTATGATAAAGTCTATCTTAATATCTCGTATCTAGAAAATCATATATAGATCTAAATTGTTTTTGTTGTCTTACCAATTGTGCATGTAGTGTTTACGATTAAGTAAAATAAGTAAGAAATTATCCCTGTTTAAGAGTAATTACATAATGTAACAGTTGTTGGTAGACCTAATAAATAAATAAAAATAAAGAAATCGAACCTGGGCTTCGAAGATGGCGACACTAACTCCGGCGTGCTGCTTGCCTCTCAGCTACGGGGGTAAATTGAGCTAAGAACATGATCCTGTCATCTTGACGTTTATATCTGTGTACCAGACCTACTCGTATAGTAAATCTAAACCACACCGGAAAGCAGGGAACTAATCGGCCAGGACAGCCGTAAATAATTAATGTAGAAAAACTTTTATTCCCCTTGTTTTTCGACAAATTCTTTCAAATATTTCGATTTGTCATAAATGTTTATTAAAATAACATCTAATATGTTTACCATTTAATGTCCTTCCATCTGGAAATGCAATCTTGTATTTCACACGTAGCTTGTTTATACCGCTGAAAGGTGAAACAGTAATTAAGAACTCAAACATTTCGCTTCCATTATTCAATTAACCAAAATTCAGTGCACTTTATCTTATGAACCACACGCCAACGCTATATAGCAAGCGCATGCACTCCGTCTTGGGCGTAAGCCACAGCGTATTTTACTAAAGGTAAATGCACTCTGGCAATGCACTCGTTCGCCAGCTAAGTAAGCTGTACTATAGTTATTTAATTCTGTTAGTTGCGATGCCAGGTTTCTCTTTCTGCCAGAGCGAGTGTTTAATCGTGTCATTTGCTTGAACGTGTCAGTTGCTAAGCTTGGCCGCTTTCGATTTAATAATATTTGACGAACTTAAGAGACAACCAGTAACATCAATTACTCTGGTACGGCTATGTTTTGTGGAAACCGTCAAGCTACGTTGAAAACAAATGTCTGGCCATGCCGCCACCGCCAGGTCCTGGCAAAAGGGGTAGACCCAAGAATTGCTGGCTTGACGTCGTGAGGACTGACATGCGTACCAATGATCTCACAACTAGAGACTCTCAAGACCGTGCGAAGTGGAGGAGTAAATTAAGGAAAGCGGACCCTGGGCTCCAAAGATGAAGAAGAAGACTCGCGTAGTAATTACATGTCAATTGTAATAGATCTTCCAACCAGCCAATCTGGATGTCATTGGGGGACTACTAAACATAGGCCGTTTATGTTATATAGAAATTTCATTTCTTCATAGATCATCACTACTAAAGCCTGTCTTTTTTATAATAATGCACTTATTTGTGACCAAATTTTTTTTTCATAGTTTGTCAATAGAATTGATTGTGACGTTAGTGACAATAAATGTCCAAAATGTCCGGTCACATTAGGAAAATGTCCAATTTGCTCGGTCATACTGGTCAGACATTTATAACGTGACGGACACTTTACAACTCTACGTGTGATTAAGGTCAAACGCACACTCAGTCGCAAATATAAAATGTGAACTAAGCAATTATTGTCCAAGTATAGACTAATAACTATTGAAATTGTAACTTCTTTGTATGGTGTATATAGACTTACAACAACAGAATTTTTGAGAAACATTTGCCTAAGCAGTGGTTTGTTAATAAAACAGTAATGTACCTATATACTTACATACACTCAAGAGTTTATTACTGTAGTTTGACTTTATGATATGATATGATGATAAAAACAAAACTAAAGAAAATATAATTATATAAAACATTTAATTTTTTTTTAATTTAATATAATAGTACCTAATTAAATCACTATCTATTGCTAATTTTAGCAATGGGCTCACGCAAACTTTACAAATTTAAATGAAAATAGGTTTCAAACTTTTGAACTAAAAATTAGATATTTCTAGATGACCGATTTAGGGCAGCCCAATTGAACAATCAGAAAGCGATATTGAATAAATGATCTGTTTGATAACAAAATAAAACCCCTTAAAATTTTATTCGAGTTCGAAATTGTAAAAAGTTTAGCAATTCATTTAAATAGAATGTTTTACAATGTAAAATAAAACCAGTCACAAATCAAATAACAAGAAATAAATCCTTACTAATATTATAAATGCGAATGTTTGTTACTTGTCTTTGTTACTTGTTCACGCAAAAACTACTGAACAGATTTTTATGAAAATAGATAGACATAGAGACGGCAGAGACGGCATAGAGATAGACCATGGCCTGGATTAACACATAGGATACTTTTTATCCGGGTAAAGTCAACACAGACAAAGTCGCGCGCAAAAACTAGTAATTCGATATTTCATAAACAAGTTTTAATGCGAAAATCATTTCTGGTAGGTTTTTTACGGTTCTGTAGCCAAATGGCAAAAAGCGGAACCCTTATGGATTCGTCATGTCTGTCTGTCTGTCCGTCCGTCCGTATGTCACAGTCACTTTTTTCCGAAACTATAAGAACTATACTGTTGAAACTTGGTAAGTAGTGTATTCTGTGAACCGCATTAAGATTTTTACACAAAAATAGAAAAAAAAAACAAAAATGTTTTGGGGTTCTTCATACTTAAAACTAAAACTACGATGCCTTCGCACTGCTTAGAACTAGGAGTAAAATGCTTATTAAAAAATGCTTTAAAAAATTTATGTCCTCTATTGAGGAATCACTGGATAAGGATTCTAAGCCTTTTTGGCGTTACGTTCACAGCAGGAAAGGTCAATCAAGTGTTCCTCAATCCTTGACATATGGCGGTAAACAGGCCGTTGGCTCTCAGGAGGTATGTGATCTTTTCTCGGAATATTTTGGTTCCGTGTTTGATCAGGAGTCTGTCCCCCCAGTTAGGGATAATGCCCTTGTCAATGTATCTAAATTATCTAATGTTCTTCACGACATTACTTTGGAGCCGAATCATATACTTGCTAAGATTAAACATCTGGAGGTATGTAAGGGTAGGGGTCCCGATGGGATACCACCTTTATTTATTAGGGAATGTGGTGGTGAGCTTGCGTTGCCTCTAAGTATAATTTTTAACAGATCTCTTCGCTCTGGTGTATTTCCTACTGAATGGAAATTGGCACATGTGATACCAATTTATAAATGCGGCGATAGAAGGTGTTGTGAGAATTACCGACCCATTAGTATTTTGTCCTGTATACCGAAGCTTTTTGAAAGTATGATTTTTGAGTATATTTATGACCATGTGAAACCATCCATATCTGTAAGGCAACACGGTTTCGTTAGAGGCAGATCAACTGTGTCTAACCTGATGGTGTATAAAGATTTTATTTGCAATGTTTTCGAAGATGGAGGACAGGTGGATGCCATCTACACGGATTTCAGTAAGGCCTTTGACAAAGTGAGTCACTCGCTTTTGTGTTCCAAGCTCTTGACATATGGCATTCATGGCAGTCTGTATGGATGGATTTGTTCGTACTTGAATCGGAGAAGTCAAATATTGGCACTAAGGGGTTTTGTATCGAAACCAGTGGCCGTAACTTCCGGGGTTCCGTAGGGTTCTCACCTTGGTCCACTGCTTTTTATTACTTTTATTAACGACCTTGTTGATGGTCTTGAGAATCCGTACTTACTGTATGCTGATGACTTAAAGCTTTACGCGTCAATCAAAGACATTAGCGACTGTGTATCCTTGCAGAAAGATCTGAATTATATAACTTCATGGTGTCTGATAAATCGTATGTATCTTAATGCTAAGAAATGTTCGGTAATCTCATTTACAAATAAACATCAACGTATATGCTTTGACTACCAAATCTTAGGTGACTCTCTACAACGGGAATCGGTAATTAGAGACCTTGGTGTATACTTTGACGAGCGTTTATCTTTCAGGCAACACTATGACCATATAACAACCAAGGCCAAGAAAATGCTTGGGTTTGTCATTAGACTCTCGAAGGATTTAAGTAGGCCAGACAGTTTGCTTTGTTTATACTACAGTCTCGTGCGGAGTATATTAGAATATGCTTGTCAGATTTGGTCTCCATACTACGCCGTTCATCAGAATGCCATCGAAAGTATACAAAAAAGGGCTCTGTGTGTGCTGGCTCGGAGATGCCACCTCTATCGTCAATTGCCTAGGTATACCGACCGGCTCAAATCGTTCAATGTCACATCACTGACCAACCGTCGAAATCAGTACGACTTGCTGTGCCTACACAAGGTTCTGCACGGCGCAATTGACTGTCCTGATCTGTTGTCTCTAGTTTCAATCAGTACTCAGCGTCGCACCCGCTCTTATAAGACGTTTGCTATTGACGTATATACAAAAAAAACCTCGTACTTCAACCCTATTGTTCGGATGTGTCGTTTGTATAATAGCGTATCAGCTGATAACCCTGCCCTTGACATCTTTGATTCAAGTGCGGCTAAATTTAAGAGACTTTTGTTAGGGATATGCGAGAATTCCAGTACATAATTTGCTGAAAGGTTTTACTAATTATAGCCCTCGAGA
Organism: Anania hortulata; assembly: GCA_963576865.1. NCBI lineage: Eukaryota > Metazoa > Arthropoda > Insecta > Lepidoptera > Crambidae > Anania > Anania hortulata. The sequence continues at coordinate 1,684,420 of OY756399.1, read as the reverse complement.
CGAGTATGTGAGAACACTTAAATGTGTGTCCTAATGATCTTAATGACGCATTTAAGTGTTCTCATAATCTATAGCTGTTGTTCTTAATGTAGAAATATGTTTCTGTGCATGCAAGTATTGGAATATAATTTAGTTTGCTACTTAAATACATGTTTAGTAATACCTGTGCTCTTGTAATTATATTCTGTTTTGTGTGTCTAAATAAATAAAAAAATAAATAAAATAAAAAACTCAAAAATGATTTTTTCATCAAACCTATGGATCTATGGATAAGTCTTCAAAAATGATATTGAGGTTTATAATATTTTTTTTTTCTAAACTGAATAGTTTGCGCGAGAGACACTTCAAAATAAATGTAACCCTTCAAATGATAAATCTGAAAAAAATATATAATGTACATCAACACGCAAACTTCCACCGAAAATTGGTTTGAACGAGATCTAGTAAGTAGTTTTTTTTTAATACGTCATAAATCGTAAACCGCAACTTACACTATTAAAACATCGATCAAAGTTACAACGAACTACAAGAACTTTTATATTATGTTACTTATGATAATATAACACTTGAAAAAAATCGACTGCCTCAGGTGGGACAGGTTTTTTTTTTAAGTGTTATATTATCATAGATATAACAAGCATGTCATTGCTAAAAACAAAATTTAAATTATGTTACTTGCTGCTACGGAACCCTTCATGGGCGAGTCCGACTCGCCCTTGGCCGCTTTTTTATGTCAGTTACTAGTCAAGTTACTAGCACAAGTCGGGAACTCAGGGTACGCTGACCATAATCCCAGATGCAGTAAGTGTATTTATTACATTTATAGTATTTTCCATCAGACCTTCGTAACCTTTAGACCAGTGGTTCTTAAATTTCGCGGACCACTGGTGGTCCCTGGAAGCACCCGAAGTGGTCACCCAAAATTATAGATACAACAAAACTTTATTAATTTACAATTACTTTATATTACCTCCGAACAGTGTTGATTTATGACAAGACCAAAATTTTGACAAAAAGTCCCTCTTTAACTTTAAGGTTACGAACTGCTATGGATAAACAAACCAAGGAATTTTTGGACCATGCCTACACATCAATGTTATCTAAATGTGCAGAGTTCTTCACAGTGATTTCTCTAACCGATACAAGTGATTTGTCTTCATTTGATTCGAACTTACTAGAAACGGATGTGGGCGAGACTTCGGAGTCTCGGAGGAGGTAGTTGGTCACCGAGCTACTACCGCTTCGTAATATCACAGTTTATATTATTTGGTATTGTGTAAGAATAGGTACAGTCGACGACTAAACCGACAAAAAATTTACAAATTACCACAAATTAGTATTTACGTTTATCTTTATGACGACCCGATTGGCGAAGTAACGAAGTAGTTCACCTTGAACGCAATAGACCTAATGTTTGATTCCTGGTTCAATTTAAAAATATATATGTATATGCCTGGGTTTTTTGAGAGACGCCCCAAACAAATTTTACTGACGGAATGTTACACAAAGATGTTAATACCTTACTATGAAACCATGACAATAATTGGCATATATTTATTTATTTTATTTCATCATCATCATCATCATTTCAGTCAAAAGTCCACTGCTAAACATAGGCCTCCACCCATGACCGGTTGGAAGCGGCCAGCATTTGTTTTATTTGTTATCCGTCAAATACTTACGTCGCTTCGCTGCATCACTACACAACAAATTAACATCTAAATTATTTTAAAACTAGAGGCTTTTGTATTTCCAAGCTATCAAACAAGTGGGTGCCACTTCCAAACGAGACAGGACAAGGCCTCAAATTAAGGCGGGATAGCCCGAAACAATAGGACTGTTATCATTAATTGCTTGGAGAAGTCTCCATTGTGCCAAAGATGTAAGACAAGCCCCGCACCGATTCGCCTAGAGTACAGTTCATTTCTAATTCACCTTACGTATTTTGTCGACATTACTATAAACATAATATCAACGAGAAATAGAAAAAAGTTTGTATATTCCAAATACTATACTGGTTGGAGCCCATAAACAAGGCATTTCTTTTGACGTTAACAAGAGTAATGAATTGCCTTTGGAAATTACAAGAATTCCTCGTAACAAATGATCGAGACATTTTTCCTAAAACATGTTTGGTATAATGTAAGTAGTAGACTGTAATAACTTTATATTCTGACTTGCATATATAATTGTGTTTCTATCATTTATTTGTAATTATTCTTTAATAACATATACAAATATATCAATATATATCATCTTTAATTTAAATATATTTGACAATGTTTAATGAGAATTGTACGTACAATTTTATGCAATGTAAGGAAATAGTAAATAAATTAAAATTGAAATCAATTGATACAGTAAGCAGTTAAACTATTCAAGATTAGAATATTACATCCATAATATATATTTTAAGAATTAAAATTAATCAATAAATACAAATTAATTGTAAAAGTAATTTATATATTATATTTATATTCCAAAGCAAAAATGGCAGAATAACGTTAATTTATCGATAAAATTGAATCAAAATCGTTATCCAGCTTTAAAACTTTAATTATGTTACCATTTTCTTTGAAATTAATGATTACTTTTATGATTAGAATCAAATTAACTACCAAAATAAAGGAATTTATCTTTTTTGTCACCGACTGTACCTTAAATGACTCGGTTCTATAAAACCTGCTCAAAGTTAAATTGGGGTTTTCGAATCAAACAATGTCTACTAAAATAAACATTCATTTCAAATTCATTGTGAGTAAAGAGATATTACGCCGGTAAAATATTTCCGCTAAATATTAGGCGGGTCGCTAAACGATCTCAAGACAAATACAAGAAGAAAATGATGCGGAGTAAAGGATTCAATTGAAGGTAGGTAGTTAGTTAGTGAAAGAAACTCAAGCTCAAGTAACTTAGGTACTACGGTTTAGAAGTAAGTGTTTCGTTGTTTTATTAACTCCAGTTAGAGTGCTTAGGAATTTCTAAATGTTTTTTGCAAGATAGTTTATTTTGTAAATTGTCATTATGGAGTATGGCATCGCTTGATGTATCTTAGTGATGATTTTAAAACCTCCCAAAGGTAAACAAAGGAAATAATTATTAGTTACACAACTTTTTAGAACTAATTAAGATGATTAAGAATGTAAAACAATATACCTATAGTGTCTACGGTCATGATTCAATGTATCACATTTATTTAAAACATCAACCCCCTAGGGGGAAAATGTTGTTGTATTTGAGCATCTGAATCATCCCCTAGGGGGTTGTTGATGTTTTAAAAATAACCCTGTATATTAAGAAAACCTTTTAGAGGCAGTGGGCAAATAGTTTTTACCAAAGGTGGCTCTCTTTGTGAGAGCTAATCCTAACCTATTTCCTCGGTTATCTGTAAGGTTATACGCAACCGTCGAGACGGAAGCAAACTGTGCTTGCAACCATCAAAAACGGCTCTGCTAAGAAAGAGTGTAGTATGCATGGCTCCTAAAATTTATAATAAAATTCCTCAGGTATATAAATCTTTAAACAACAATCTTTTTAAAAAAAAATTTAAAAACCTTCAAATTGAATAATGCTACAACACTGTAACTGACTTTCTTAATGACAAATTTTGACATAAAAATAATGTAATAATTAATAATAATTTCCTTATATAATATATTTCAATTGTTGATTGTTTGAGTAATAATTTTATAGACTTTGTATATTGATGGACATTGCTAATGTTAACTGAGATCTAACGAACTAAGACTATAAATTTTACACACTGTATATCGGTAAGACATATTGATACTAATGACACTAACACCAATTAAATATGTTGGCCAATGCTTTGTATATCTCACACATGTTTACGTACATAAAAATTATCTTATCTTATCATACTTTGAACCTTATTCACCTAACTCGCTCAAAAACCAATAAAAAAATCAATAAGTTAGACCCCATTAAGGGTCAAGTTAGTAAAATTATAATTTTGAAAGTTTGTAATGTTTATTAGTTAATAAATAATCGGAAAAAGCAAACATTTGGTAAGAAAAATTGATTAAACTTAACACATAATGTTTATCTCATTTTTGTGTTGTAAAATGTTTATTTATTCCTCATTGAATTAATTCTGAAGTCTACTCAGAATAAGGCGCCCGGTTATTGCAGAAAAAAAAGGTCTCGAGATTAATTATAAAGCACGTCGTCTACAGAGTAAACTTTAAGATTTTCAAGTGCTAATTTGACAAAGCGAAAGACATAAATTGCCAAAAGTGATTGGTGCTTTACCTCATATGTCAGTGGTCGTAAAAGGTCAGAGCCTCACAGAATCTTAATTACTTCAGTTCGTTTTTCAAAGTTCTTTATTGATAATAAGAGTTAGACAACAATATAACTTACGTTAGTCCGCATCATTGTATGTGTGAAATATTTATAACATTTACTTTAGGCTGTACGCACCTCTAAAAGTGTTAAAAACATGTATACTTACGGCTATTCAAAACATATTAATACAGCATCATACTACATGAATAATCATACATTTCTGTATGCACTTAATGTTTAAGAGCATTTTTTTCCATGGACTAATAACTACTTGCTTACACACCAACACTGAACACACTAAATTTATATTACTGTCTTGCAGGCCCCGCCTGACAAATCAAATAAAAGATCGCAAATGCGTAGGCAATATTGTGCGTGCAATTCACCGCCACCGACATTATTGTAATAAAGCTACTTCAGTAACGAGGCCATTAACCCCATACAGGGTGATTACGCGGGTAGTTATAATTACTGTCTTATCAGCCGGTGCTAGAGAGCTATATTATCTTCTTAATTTACAACCGACTTCAAAAAAGAAGGAGGTTCTCAATTCGACTGTATGTTTTTTTTTGTATGTATGTTACGCGATTACTTACTTCGCCAATTATGAATCGATTTTGATGATTTGTTTTTGTTTGGTAGATCGTACTTCAGAGGTAACTTATCAGTTACTTTGGAGTCGGTGCAACGAAAACATTTAAACTGATCAGCTTGCACCGACTCCAAAAGTAACTGATTACCTGATTAGGTACTTATGTGTTGATGTTGTTTTTCGTTTTTTTCGGTTTTGTTCATTTTTTAATAAAATTCATTATGAATTGGAGACCAGAGACGAGTAAAAACATTGATTTCATACTTATATAATAAGGGCTACTAGCACAGCGTTCTAAAGTCTAGATTCAGCCTAAATTTGTATTTGAGATTTGCCAATATATAAGGTTTCGTAGTTGTAGTTGCCTGTCACAATATGGGGTATTTGCTACTTGTTTTACATAATTAATGATGATGATGATAGTAAGAGTGGACGCAGGTCGTCATTTCATAGAGTTAGTTTTAAGTTTGTCTATGGTTTGATCACGGTCCATTTTTGTATTTGTGACAGATAAAGTGGATAAGATTTTATTATATTATTTTAAATTCCATAAAGGTATACCTTTCTTAGATTTATGATTAATTTTTCCAACAACCAAACTAATTTCACACGTGGCCGCGTTTCGTCCTATTATTATTCAAAAAGTTTCACTTCAGTTTAATGTTGTTTATAAAAAGCGGTACTATGTTTTTAAGACGACTTTTAAGGCGCAGGGTAAGAAGAATAGAAACACGTAAAAGAGGTATTTTTGGACAAGTTTTCTGGCAAAAATACTGGATATAGGATGTGGAAATCAATATATCATGTAACTTATATGTTGAAGTTTTTCCTATTGTATCTAATTAATCAATTATTTTTGTATATAATATAATAATTATTATTGTATCTAATTATTAAACGACGTTTTTGTTTAGCTTCAAAGTTAGTTTAGTTATTTATAACATTCGTGCCTTTAGGGTGAAGTTTTTTTTTTAATAATCAACAAATTAAGAATTATAAGGATTTTCAATGGATTTTACTCTTAGGGCCTATTTTTCCATAAGCGGATATTTACAATGATAAATCTATTTGCACAGGAGCGCAACGGATGGATGTTTAGTCTGCGAGAAGCATTTGTATTATCTTAGGCACGTAATAGAAGTCGCATTAGTCGACGCTAAATGCTCAAGGTCACTTACCTTACCCGTCGCCTTAACAAGCTATCGATTTAAAAAAAAATTGCTATAGAGTTTTATGACAGGTACAGGTAAAATAACGCTATTCGAACTAGGGCAAGCCTACACTAAACAAAGTTGCGAAGAATCGTAAAACGAAGTCGTAAACCAAGTCAGATTCGCTGTGGGGCTGTGGAACTTGAATGGCTGTGTAGCTGTCACTTAGGCAATTTGTGACATAACCTCTCTGGCCTTTAACTACTAAGATGAAAGTCTTCAACGAGTGCGTTGGCTGTCATGATTCACGGAGATAAAACGTGGACACTAACAACCACAAAAAAAAGACTAGTAACTACATCAATTTCTATTAACTATGTGAAAATTGATTTTAATTTAAATATAAAATGACAACTTGATACGAAATATTAGAATATTTCAATCATGTTTTATTTATTTATTGATTACTATGTGATGTGTGTATGATTATGTATATAATAATTAACTTAAAAGCTAAACCTAAAAAAAAACAAAGTAAATTAAAAAAATAAAAAATATTTAATTCTAATAAAGTTAAAAAAGGCGAATTGCTTAAACGTAATAAAATCAGAAAGACGTTTGGAAGCTGTTTAAACAATTTTACATATTTCTAAATTGGAGTAAAATTTACAGTAGACATTCCAAATTCAATAAACAGTAAGTAACATTACAACCTGACAGTTTATCTTGTGGTTTCGCCCTAAATAGAGTTATGTACCTCAAAGAATGGTCGAAGGATCGACAGGCCAGTAGGGGATAATATCTGATCGGTTAAAACCTTAAAGATTTATTATAGTTCTTGTCTTTGAATATGCAAGATCTCGTTATCAACGTGTCAAATTGTCAACCACGGCTTACATCGGGCTTAGCAGGGCTTAAGGGCTTGATAAGGCCAGATGGATTAATTGATCCAAAATAGTAGTTGTATTCTTAATACATATAAATAAATATATAAATAAAATATTGGACAACATCACATACATTTCTCTAATCCTATGGTAAATCCTATCCTTTGGCTATTGGTAAATAGCCAAAACATTCGCGTTAGAGAAATCAAAAACAACGACAATATCACAACACCCAGACCAGACCAGATAATATAGAAAAGTTGTTTTTCTACATTGACCAACCGGGAATTGAACCCGGGACCTCAGAGACAGCGACACCAAGTCTATTGGAATAGTCCAATAGACTCATACATAGGTATGTATGTAGGCTGATGATGATTATGATGATGTTACTATGTAGAACTATGAATAGGTATAACGTACACTGCGCCCGCATGTAAGCGGACAATCTAAAAGTCATTGGGCCTATGTTCAACAGTGGACGTCCTATAGCTGAAATTATAATGAATAGATAGATAAATTCTGTATTTAAGTACAACAAGCGATAACATGTCCATGTAAAAAAGTATTTTCTTAGTTACAGTGTCTCCTCAGAAATGTTTCACGTAACCTCATTGCGCTTAAAATGTATAATTTTAAGTTAGTTAATTCCTTAAACGTTGCAATCAGCAGCAATATATAACAACTGTGTTATCGTATATTAGAATAATACCTAAGCGTTGCGGGCTTATGCCCTGAATGCCACAGTCCCTCTATGCCACAGTCGCAAAATACCTACCGAAAAGTCCCTCGTTGTCATGAGTTACTTGTATATTAAAACGGCACAACTCAAAATAAGTCCGTGTCTTTGGAGTTAATATAATATGAGATCATATTAATGAGTGGCACTACTCAAGTAAACAGGTGTCTTTGGAGTTAATGTAAATTCGATGCAGATTCCCATAATCGTATTAACTTGTTTTTGTATTATTTCGAGTTGCGCTACTCTTTATCCAGGTGTGCGATTAGTAGAACAATAGAACGTATAATCAAAAGAAAAATGATTTGAAACATTGAGATCATCACGTCATCACTTCAGCCACAGGACGTCCACTGCTGAACAACGGCCTCCCCCAATGACCTATTATCGGGGGGAGAATTTCAACGTTTGGGAATCCAGCCAGCACCTCTCTATACATGCACCCTCTCCTACCTACAGTCCACTGACCTACCGTGATCACACACAACACAAAAATTATCATGTAATCTTGATTACTAACTACTGTAATCAAGATTAAAGATTACATTTGTAGTCTTGATTAAAAGTAATCATGACTACTTCAATCTGATTAAAAGTAATCATGATTATTTTTATTCAGATTATTAATCAGACTACAAAAGTAGTTGATTACGCCCAATTCTGGCGGTAGGGAAGTGTATTCTTTACTGCCGTCCCCACATGGCACATAATATTAAGATGATAACATACTATTTATTTTCTGAAAAGTTTACAAAATGATATCTATGACATTTTAAAGATATTGAAAGATATTAACAGAAATCATATTTACTTTGTAAAAAAACTCATTTTTAATATAGTATTTGGCTCGAGCCTTAACATTATTTGAAATATATACACATACACGTACAGATATACATACATATGACATACCTAATAATATATGTATAAAAAACTTTACAAAGCATTTTACAACTAAATGTCTAAAATGTAGGTTGTAACTGAATTGTAACATAGCGGCACTGTGACACACGGGGCATAATACCGCGTTGCGTATAAATATGTATTAGGGTACCTAAGGAGTTTACTTCGCTATGGCGTCGACACGCGTGGCGTATAATGAGGTCGATACAAGATACAAGCCTCCCTTACTTTTTACTTTGCATATTATGAAACAGTTGAACGGATCCTTTATTAAATCATGCAACGGCTAAAAGGGCTCCAATATTATGAGTATCAAGTAAATTACATAATATACGTGGAGAAAAGGCAACGGCCATTTTTTTCTCGTTTATGCAAAACAGCCTAAAGTAGCGAGTTTTATTATAAGTTAATGTTAAAGATTTTCATTTTTAGGATTCACAAGAAACTCCTATTTTTTTATTTAATTTAAATTCAGGGGTAAGTGTATCCTTACTTATATTGAAAACGCAAAAGTTTATATGTATTCATGTTTGTCAATCTTTCACGCAAAAACTACTAAACAGATTTTTATGAAATAAAACAGATAGAACGGCCTGGATTAGCACATAGGATATTTTTGTTCGGGGTCAACGCAGACGAAGTCGCGGACAAAAACTAAAAGTAAACACAATATTAACCTCCAAATTTAGAATGAAATCTCTGAAAATAAACATGTCATCGTCGAACAATAATATGCCGTGTAACTATTCGACCATTTTAATAGACATAATGAATGATTTGTTGTTTGATGGTTTTTTCAAAGATATTACCCTTTTTTAGGAGTAAATATGTTCACTTTTATCAATACTTCTTCTTGTTCTTCATCATCTATACAGTCAATCCCGGTTGCGTCCAAAGACATTGCTTTGGAGCCCAGGGTCCGCTTTTGCTGATTTATCCTCCACTTCGCACGGTCTTAAGCGTCTTTAGTTGTGAGATCATTGGCACGCATGTCAGCACTTACGACGTCAAGCCAGCATTTCTTGGGTCTCTACCCCTTTTGCCAGGACCTGGCGGTGGCGTCATGGCCAGACATTTGTTTCCTAAGTAACTTGCCGGTTTCCGCAACTTCACTTTTATCCTTACATTTACTCCTTAAAAGGTTTGTACTAATTTCATTTTAAATTCTTCAGCCATTAGGGTGTTTTTTTTAATTAGATAGGACCGTTTTTTGTTGTATTCGTTTTTTGCGACTTAACCGTTTTTTTTTTGTTTACATAGAAGTTTAATTTTTTTCACATCTTCAAGGGACTATAGACCTGAGTATAATATGGTTTTAATTTTACCTCGATACCTTTACGCGTTCCCGAGATAAAGGGTCATTCCAGACAGATTGACAGACAGACGGACAAGAAAGTGATCTTTTAAGTGTTCCGTTTTTTTCCTTTTGAGTTACAGAACGACGAATCATCGAAATCGGTTTACATGTGGCGATATCGCTGACAATGACATAAGCTCTAATCAGAACATAATAAATTACTTATGTAGCTAAATGATCTAGCAAAACCAGTAGCGTAATACCCGCAGGTAATCAGCTCTGTGCGCTTACTAAGCCCAGAGCGATGATTCAGCTTGTATCGGTAATCTAGGCCGGCAGCGCAATTTGCAAGCCACAATTGCCTCATGTCAGATAAATAGAAAGTCGTGTACACATACATAAATATATATAGGCAGACAGTAAAACGATCTTTTGTTTGTTTATTTTGTTTAACAAAAATGTTCGCTTTTAACAACATTTTCCTTAACTCTTCTGTTGAGGATTAAGACAAGTAATATACAGGATGTAACGAAAAGGTGAAACAAAACTTTAAGGGGTTATTCTACGGCAAAATTACATCAACTTTTTCTATGGGACCAACATCGAAATCGCAAAAAAAAAACACTTTCCCATACTAAAACGCGACCAGCTGGCATCAGTTTGTATGGAAACGTCAATTTTTTTTCTGAGATTTTGATGTTGGTCCCATAGAAAAAGTTGATGTAATTTAGCCGTAGAATAACCCCTCAAAGCTTTATTTCATCTTTTCGTTACACCCTGTACATTTCTCTATTTTAATTCATTTATTGAATAGTAATTGTATCCACTTATATTCTCAACTAACTACTTTATTCAATGAATTTAAAAATCTCTAGCAATGATACATTATTTTGATGTTAATGTGTCATTACTTTTAACAACAGTCAACGCCGTTGTATTATACTCACTTTGAAATGGCAGTTAGGTTTCGGAATGGAGGCCACGTACCAGCCACGTCCAACCACAAGGTGGACAGACGACCTGGTAAAGGTTGCAGGAAGCCGCTGAACGCAGGCCGCTTCCGACCGGCCCATCTGGAAGTCAATGGGGGAGGCCTATGTTCAGCAGTAGATGACCTATGGCTGTAATGATGATGGTGACATTGTATAATGACAAATATGACAACATATATTTGACATTGATAATTTTTGAATGATTTTAACTTAATTTAAAGCTTACATTTCATATGCATATACAAATTTTAACGCCTGAATAATTAATTTTTGCATGCTGATAATTTGGCAAGACATGTGCACACTATTTTGTAACATCTTTTATACCATGTACTTATACAAATAAAGAATACTATTACTATTATATAGACATTTTATCTGTGTAAACACACATGAAATTAATCTGGAAAGTAAATACTTTACAGATGTTAGTCTCTCCTTTCGTATGAATTAATTACTTGATTGAACAATTTTGAAACAAACATTAGAATGAGTCATAAACATTACTATCAAAGTTTACTTTCAACGGCACTATTCATATGTTGAACAACTTCTTCCGACAACTATTAGTCACCTAAAACTTAAGTTTTGCCGTAACTGAGTTATAGACGACAGCACTCCGTGGTACGGAATAGTTTTAATGGGGGTCTGACACGCAATTTGGTGAATTCTTTAATTTTCGGTATCTGAGCCGTTAAAGGGACAAACGGAACCCTTATAGGATCAATTTGTTATTTTTCTGTCCTTCTGTCAACAAGACCCTTAATAATATAGATCAAGAAGCGGTAGGTACATGATGAGTAATATTAATTATTATGGTCACAGTCCTTTATTAAATTTAAAGCGTTACGTTTTGCGGGTTTTAAAATTTATGTTATATATTTTAAAACCCGCAAAACGTATTTATATTTACTTTATGTTAACCTAATTATTATAAAATTTGTACATACGTCATTTCGACATGCCGCCATCTTTACTTTGGGCATAATATGGAACAAAGCTAAAGCTATAAAATATTAATTATATTAATGATAATGATAAATTAAATTTACAACAAAATAAATAATATTAAGTTTCAGGTTTAACAATGAGCTCTTAAAACAATACTAATTCAATCATTTTTCGTTTTTTTTTTGTATAGAGATTGACGTATAAAGTAAGTACTTATGTTTAATGTAGGTATGGTTAACGCTTTTGCGTTTTTTTTTACGTTTAATTTGACAGCGGACTACGCGGCCAACAGATACAAGTATGCTCTGGGAAAGGTAATTCAGTTTCTCAATTTGAAAAAGTGTTAGTCTTGATCATTTCATCTTAAGTATGAAGCACGCAAAATTTACGTTTTCTGTAATATGCGATCAAATCCCATAACGCCCAAAATTGGCTATTTATTATACAATTCTATTACGGGACAGGGCGAATGTTCGATCACACAAGCGTGGTGCAATTAACAATAAAATAACCGCGATTGAGACGAGCCCTAATATACAGGGTGTTAGGTAATGACCCTATCAAGCCGAAAAAGGTATGTGCTAAGTGCTAAGTCTCAAATCCTTAATTGATAGTCAATTTAAAACAAAACTGTATAAATGGTTACACTTGAAAAATGTCTACGATGTAAAGGACTACTTAGATAAAAAAACTGGACTTGTATGTTTCCTTGATATGAATAATTTGATGTAATTTCTTTTGAATTTGAATAATCGTCTGTACCTACTAATTAATTTGTCACTTTGCATGCCCCACTATACATATTAGGCAAAACATCTCATAGATCTTTATTTTGTGTAACACCTTTAATACCATTTTTTATTGCAAATAAAGAATGGGCTAGTTTCTTAAAAAAATCTAATTAGTCCAACAGTTGGATTATCAGAAAATATTGGATACGTATTTTTTCTTTTCTAAACCAAACAAAAAATGATGAAGATATAGCCCGTTAAAGTTCCGCGTAACGTCACGTCTTGCGACACTTTTTAGCAAGACGTGACGTCACGTGCTCACTTTGATGCGCTTTATCTTTGTCATTTTTTGTTTGATTAACAAAAGACAAAATATGGGTCCAATATTTTTTGATAATTAGACTTAGTTAGACTGACGGACTAAATAGAATAATCATTTTTTGACCCAGGAAACTAGCCCATTGTTTGACATTTTAAGCCATACAGCCAAAATACAAAGAAGCTTCTGACAGATACTTCTACACACCATACAAAGAAAATACAGAAACGTCACATTAATTTATTAAAAAGAAAACAACTGTCAAAATTTCCCGCGCTTCTTCTTTACATCATAAACTGAAGCAAAGGCGCGTCGCGTGCACGGCCTAGGAAGGTGTTTTTAGGTGTCGATATTGGTTGGAGTAATGAAATCAATCCACTCCAGCCGATATTTCCGCCCCGATTGCCGTGCTCGTTCCTCGCTGTATAATCTCGTTGGATTCTCTCAATTTCGTCACCCGCTCGTGTGAGGGGAGAGCTAATTTGTGACGTGTGGAAATTGCGTTTCGTTTCTTCGCTATTTTTTTCTGTTGGTAATAGCCTGTGTATTTTGTTCCCAACGTTTTATTTCGCCGAAACAGAAATGAAAATAAAGTTTGATGCTGGCTTGTTTCGTGAACATGATGGAATGCCTTTAGGCGAGTTAAACCTTTTTTCTTTTTAATCAAATAACATGTTGTAAATAACCTTTACTACATAAGGGATGAATAAACCAATGTGTGTGTATCTATCTATATATATAAAAATGAATCTCTATTGAACGGATGAAATAATCTTGTTTTGTTGTGTTAATTTTTGTCAGAAGGTTCAAAAAAAATCTAAAAAAGTTGCGCAGAAAATCCTTTATGAATAAGCTAAAGACCACGCGAACAGCAAAACAGAATTCGCGGGCAACAGCTAGTCTTAAAAAAATTAATCTCTATTTCCCTTGGTCATCACATCACGCTAGAACGGATGGAACAATTTAGCAAATTCTGTTTTTGTTGTGTTAATTATTGTCAGGAGAGGGTTCAGGAGAAAGAAAAAAATTGAGAAAATTGCGCGGAAAATCATGAATAAACTAATGACCACGCAAACGAAGTCGCGGACTACGGCTAGTATAATATAAAAAAATGGCAGATGTCCAGCAGTGTTCGTCCTCTGGCTGAAATGATAATGATGACACAACGTGTAAAATGAATAAGCAATAATACTCAAGGGGCTGGATTCTGTTGCCCAGATACAACTTTTCGTTATGATAATGGGGATATAATTTTGAAATATTTTACTTAATTTTTTTACACCAATAAATTCAACTACAAGAAACGTACCTAATTAGTAGTTTAGCAGTAAAGAAATAACATTCTAAGTCAGACGTCTAAATCTAGATGTTAGAAAAGCTATATTCAATCTTTAATAATTCCATTAACTCTACGTAAGTACACTAACAACTAATTAGGTACGAGTACTTTATAATTAATTACTTTCATATTATTCATGAGGTGTTAAATAATTTGTAGATTTATTAAAAACATTCGTGATCAGTACTCGTAAAGTTTTCAAGTTGGTTTCATTTAGCATCTATTTTTGCTTCGCTCCCAATTATTGCTATCTCAATGGTCTCCAGCGAGCAATATCGCGTAATGGTCATTAGTGGACAGTAGGTCAAGTAGGCTGCTGCTAATTTATGCGACTTCAATGCATAAATTACAGAGTGTAGGTAGCTTTGGTTTGCGGTTTCCGTCAAATCTGTCAATTAGTAAGGCTGCTCCACTGTACCGACACAGCTCTTTGAAATCTAAACTGGCAATAGGCAGCCACTTTTCCTCAAGAGTTTATAACCGTTAGGGAAGAAAGGTTCTCGAGTAGCCACGAACTGAAAGATGCAGCGTAAGCAGGCCTTCCGCCCGGAGGACTAAAGATTTCGAACTCTGCTGGCTGCAAACGGCCCAGAACCGCTCACTGCAATATATGGGGCAGCCCTGTGTCCAGCTGTGGTCTTCTAAAGCGCAACACACACAGAAGAAGTAAGCGGGACAGCGACGAATGCGGTCGGGAGTACGGCAGATCTATTAACTTAGGTTTAAATGGGCTCTCCAACAGCCGGCGGACGCGGGCCGCGCTCGACGCACACGCCGGCTGTCTATCGGCACCGTACTCCCGACCCGATCCGTCGCCGTCCCGCTTACGCTTTATGTGTGTGTTAGGGTTAATGGCTAATGATGACAATGAAGGTGATGATGATAAAAAGAAAGCGACAAAGAACGGTACTCTTAAGGCACACTTATCATAGGATCACATTACTGCGGATGCGGATGCGGATTAGAGAAGCATTATGAATATTTATGAAATACGCACAATACTGCATCAATTCATATTCGCGTAAGAAAAGAAGGCATATATTTTCTTCTTGCTATCTTATAATACAGTCATTTATTGTGTGCGTGTATTGGCGACTTAACGCCATCTTCGCGCGCTGTTCGATGACAGAAT
Organism: Anania hortulata; assembly: GCA_963576865.1. Taxonomy (NCBI): domain Eukaryota; kingdom Metazoa; phylum Arthropoda; class Insecta; order Lepidoptera; family Crambidae; genus Anania; species Anania hortulata. The sequence goes on along the minus strand of OY756399.1, from coordinate 1,669,079 downwards.
TGCAGCTGGATTTTGCAATAAAGGTGGATTGGCGAAAAGACAGCGATATTGCGGGGCTATAAGTCACGGCGTTTGCTCGTCGAGATATTACAGGTGCGGTAAATATGCCAAGGCCAGTCACTATTTACATAGACCACGAGTATTATTAAAGTTTTTCACTACTACGTTCGATACTAAGTATTTCAAGACTAACTACGAGCTGTTACAACAGTATTAGGTACCTCGGCCATAGTTTCACTTTTTCAGTATTGGATTTAACTAAAGGTGCGTCTACAACGGGTAGGTATGTATAATGTTCCGTTTTAAGCTTTGCTATATAGTTTTATTGAAAGATTGTTTTTTATTATTGCCTATGAAAAAATTATGTAATTTTAAATTTAAATTTGATTTTAATGTTTGCATTTGTAATTTGTATTGTATTGTAATTGTAATATTATTATTTAGTAATGTCTCTACTACACTTCTTCAATTATCCGTCTTTCTTTAATGTTATTTGGTTGTGAATGTGTACACACGTTTTAGGATTACTGTCTCGTACTTATTCTTTGTATGCAATTTGTTAAACTAATGTGACTGTAATTTGTTGTGTGTATCAATTATATAAAATGGAAACCACGTAAGCCCTAACCGCACACCTACCTTCTTCTGCCTTCTATTTAAGTTAGGCATGTCTTATTGTTTAATCGATGTAGTTTTGTTTGGTTGTTGTTGCTCGATTGTTTTTTTCATTCCCGCATGTGTCTCTTATCCACATAAAATGTACCAATTAGCATTGGAAACTTTAAATGCTCATGTATAATTAATTTAATGTTAGCTATATGTATTATTAAAATGCTGTATGTTTCCTTAATAAAGATAAATAAAAAATAAATAAAAAATTAAAATATTTGTACCTTAATCATGGATACCATTTTATGAATGTCTATCCGTGTAAACAACATGTAAGTAACACAAAGGTATCAGCTATTAAGTAAAAAAATATATTATTTTCAAGTTAGTCTATTTTATTTGTTTGTCGACCGATTGCTCAGTGGTTTCGCTCCGGACCACAAAGACAGGCAGTCGCAATTTCGGATTCGGATCCCGCAGGCTTATTAGCGAAAAACAGCGACCAGTCCCGGATTTGTTAATAGGCCGTATAGGCCGCGGCCTAGGGGCGGCAGCGTCCTAGGGGCGGCAGATTTCAAAGGACGCTCACTCGATTTCAGAGGGTAAAAGTCAAACAAGTGCACTGGTTTTTTAAACTATTACGTTAAATCGGGCTGCAAACTTGTTTAAAAAATTAGGACATACTTGGATTAATCAGCCACGATTTTGAGGGCGAGTGGGGTGGAAGCGGGGAGGGGGGAGAATTAGAATTAGAAAGTTTAAAGTTATGTTCTTTCAAATCAAATTAATTAACTTGTTTTATCTCCACAATAGGAAACTTACGCTAGTGGATTAAATGAACTAAGGTCAAGTCTGTGACTGGTGTAACGGTGTGAGAGACTGGTGCCTGATAAACCAAAACCGATGTTACCTTAGCTTTACTTCAAACGAATGTTGTATTTACATGATACTCGTAAGTATTTATTTATTTTTTGTTACATTTACTAAACATTAACCACTTGTAGTCTGTAACAAGTTAGTGTAGTGAATCGATATCGTTTTTTTTTATTACATCCCTCTGAACTCTGGCCAGCATTTTATTACAGCCGTTGACGTATTGTGTAATAAATTCACGATCGCCATCGTTAACGCCCGACAGTAAGGATTAGGGCGGATCCTTTTCCGCTATGACTGATTCGATGTTGATAAAATGAAAATGAATTTTTTCAATGTTGATAAAAAATCTTTTTGTGTTTTCGTTTATTTCAAAATATTAAACTAGCAATTAATTAGCGTTTCTTTTCGCGATATGTTTCGAATTAAGGATATCGCTAAAAAACCAAGCTCACCGACATGAATCTTCGAATTGCAACTAGGCTAGGTTGCTTTCATTTATCAAATATTTATTGTAATTCCATATGGTATACCATCTTATTTTTAGGCAGTTACATAATTTAATGTACCCTAGTTCATCTTGTCACATGTCCTCCACATTATAAGCAAAATCCATTATTGCCTTTTTCGTCAATCTTATTTTATTATCTAATATTATACGAACACAAAACAGAAATTCAACATGCCTGTCTGTAACAGACACAAGACATGAAGTGACGTCCCGAGCCGTAAATCCGTTTAAATCAAAGTTTTCCGATACGTAACGGATCGCAGCCGGCGGAGACGTGGCAATAAAATACCACCGCAGTTCTCGCTTCGAGCGATTCTGTTATACGTCACGACGCGACCGGCAGAGGACGGGTTAAATATTCAACTGTAATGTGAAAATAAATGTTTTTTTTTCTGTAATTATGTTTACTTAATTTTTTTACGATTGATGAAGCTCTATTCTCTTGTTACTTTCGTTCGGGCTGACATCTCGGATATTTGTGTGAACTGTCAATAGGCAGTAATACAAATTCTGTATAGATAAAATCAAACAGGATTGAAGTAATACTGGTGTAAGAGCTCATGGTTAAACCCCTGAGCTTTGACAAATGTACTTCCTAACTATTCAGTTAATTCGGAACGAATTTTGGAACGAAGGTTGTAGAATTTGAAGAAAAAAATGGAATATACATGGTGGCCAGAAAAGTGACGTCCAAATATTGTTTTATAGGTGCCCCGTGTTGAAGCGTATCTGAATCACCCCTATGTATGTTCTACGATTTTTCGTAGTTTTCGAGTTACGATTTTTTCAAAATAGCCTATAAAGCCTATGAGGTACTACTTTTTTATTATTATTATGAAAGCTTAGAGTCTAGCGCATTCTCTGAAGCTACTTAGAAACTAAGAAAATATCAGTTTAGATTTTTTATTTTTTAAATTTAAAATTTAAATGGTAACTCACTTAACATAAATTCTCAACTTTACGTCAATTTTGTAGTAACTTTCATTAAAGTATGAGGCTGATTATTTTATGCATAAATGCACAGTTCAAATAGATTTAGCTGCAAGAAAAAAACACAAAGAAATTTTCTACTTTTTTTTAGAAATTATTCAAACAGATCTGCTTGCAAATATTCATAAAAAAATCGTAAATCGAAAACTACGAGAAATCGTAGAACATATATAGGGGTGATTCAGATACCTCTCAAACACGAGGCACCTATAAATAAAACAAAATGGAAATGGAAATCATTTAAAAATGACCTTAACGTTTTTTCGACTCTAAACGTAAAGATCGATTCAACTATACTTAACTAGAGGTAGCCTGCCACTTATCAAGTTAGCTTAAACTTTCGAACCTAACAAAAACACTTGGAACCTAAACGATCGCCCCGAACAAACGGGGCCGTCAGAAGACAATGGGTCTCTAAAAGGGCTCTTAGGGGGGTTGATGACTTCGGAGTTCACCCGACTTGGCAACTTCTCAATAGCAATCCAATAGCAACTAGGTTTCAGTCAGATAATCGAAAATCAAAGAACAAGTTCAATTCGATTCGATTTCAAGATGGCAGAATAAAATCTAATCAATTACATTGTTGAATGGAACGTATTTTTACACACATACTCGTAATACATGTTGTAAATGAATTTTATGAGTTCGAATTGACTATAAAAGTTATAAATGGTTAAATATAATATTTCAGACATTTCGAGAATTAATTGACCGATTTTGAAGATTTTGGACCCCTATCTCAAGATGTGAACGCTCGTAAAGTTGATTCCTAACGTTTATTAGGTTCCAAATTTGGACTGATTAAACTTACGAGTAAGAATCATCATCATCATCATCATTTCAACCATAGGAAGTCTGACACAGTCAAGTCAGTCACAGCTGATAATCACATGACCATAAAAAAAATCGAAAAGCTTTAAGTTAAGGTTATCAATTCATACTTCACATAGCACATTAGGCAGTTAAGTATAATTCAAATGTCACGTCTAAACTGCTACTATTAGCTTGTACTTTATAAAGTACACTGGGACTTACAAGGTAGTTTTAAAAATTACGACATTTATTTATTGATCATAAGGCGATACACGGCTATGCAATGGTATGTCCACTCCCTCTCGAAATAACACCATTTTTTATTTGGAAGTCATGATTAAAACTCTGATAAAAATCTTAATATTCTAAAATTGTTTTTGTATAAGCAAAAAGTTATACAGAATGTCCTAAATGTGGCATGCCAGACTGACACTGCAGAAAGCTGAGCTACAGACCTTTCAGATAAAAATGAAATACCTCTAATAAATCGCAATTTCAGGGAACAACCTTCTAAATTATGCTAGTTTTATTAAAGACTTCTACTTCTTACTTCTTTACTTCTTCTTCTTTTAGTAGGAGATTATCGCTTAATCTATGCGACTTTTACTAAAAGCATGTTATTTTTATCAGAAAGGTCTGTGGCTAAGCTATCTTCAGTATCATTCTGGAGTGCCATTTTTGTGACATTCTGGTATCCCTAAAAAGGTTAGAATATTAAGTTTATTTTATTTGTTATTAGGGCACACCAACAGCACATACAATAGAAGTTGCAATAGAAGTTTACAGCAGATTGGTTCTGATAGGAATATGTGTTCCGGCGTTTCTTCTCAGCACTTGCCAGATTGTCTGTGTCTTGTCTCGAAGCGCTAGTAGGTAGGGCCCAAAAAATAAAGAGACATGTTCTGGCCCCCTAGGGGCCTATAATGTTGTGATTGACGTTCATAAGTGGCAATTTTGTCCTGAATTGAATAAATGATTTTTGACTTTGACTTTGACTTTGACACAACTTGGAATTTAGTCAAATAAATTTACACCCCGGCAAGCTGAGTATGTTAGTATGAGCTTGCTCTGAACTACAATCAAATTTAGAATGATACTTAGCAAATATTTTCTACTTATAATTGTCCGAAAAAGAGTGACTGTACCACAAAGTAAATCAAAAAATTACATAAGTCTTATAGTGTAAAAGATTACAGTGAAGTTGCTCAAAGTCAAAATGCTATCAATCTATCGTATCGCTATAAATTTTGACACTTGTAGCCGAGCGAGTAGCAAGCTTAGGGTCGTATCCTCAAAATTTTAGGGCGCCATTATGTGAATTATTTCAGATATTAAAATTTTAATTCCTACTGAACGTAACTAAGATAAAATATCTAGAAGAAGGTTCTATATAGGTAGATTTTGTTGCACAAATTAAAATGTTACAAATAGTAAACTTAATGCCATTAGGCATTCACTGCCAGCCGACCAACAGGTTAACAGGAATGTATCGGGGGCTGGTACGTAAGGTAATTAATTTTTAATTTTCTTTTCTTAGTTTTTAAACTTTTATTTGCCTGACGTTTCGTCCGGGTAACACTGTCAGGTCGAAACGTCAGTCAAACAAAAAGTAAAATAATGCTAATAGGTAACGCTCATGTTACGAAAGATTTAAAATTCATATTAAAATGTTTTCTACAGTTTTAGTTTGATCGTTGTTAAACATTTAAGTGCTAAAGATACAATTTTTATATATAGAATCTTTATTTGCTATTACAGTGGGTTAAAATAGGTTTGTCATTTTAAAGCATGCAAAAATTTAATCACCTACTTAAATAATTTCAGCAGTCCTAAAAAAGGTATATTTGAAATAACGCAAAACCTCTAAAAGGCTGTCAAAAATCAACTTTTTCTATGGGACCAACCAACACTGAAATCTCGAAAAAAAACTTTTCCATACAAACTGATTTCTGCTGGTCGGATTAATCTGTCAAGCTCAAACCAACCACATGTCGCCGCGTAAATATAATATTTCCATTTTGTCTCGTTTTCGTGGCGGGAACTCGGGATAATCCAAATTTAATCCAGCCTATATACAAACTCCATACACAATTTACCGTCAGTCATAAATTAACACATTCTAACGGTTATTGCATTCGGTCCGCTACAACAGCGTTTGACGGATTTATTATTCATTAGGGTTCAGCAGGCTGGCAGTAATGACCCCATAAATCGAGAATGGAGATACTGTTGTGACAGGGATGGCGGACACATATGGTTTGATTCCAAACCTAGTCAAGGCATTTAGAAATAGGTTAAAATTAACACTAGCTATATTAAACATTTTTTCGGCCGAAGCTTATGTACTTGGAATCTAGCCTTAATGTTCCCCGCATGGAGAATGTTCCCTCTCTAGTTAGATTTTCGAAAGCTATGCCTAAACCAGTACCAGTGCTTTTTGCTCGATAATGAGGAAAATATAATAAAACCTGTACCTACACTTATTTCCAAAACTCACCTATTCAAAATATGTCAATTTCTCTAAATAATGCCTTAACTAGATTTGCCACACCATGTTCAGCTAGGACGTAACATGTTTGAGTTTGACCTTAGTCCTTGGTACAGATAGCTTGTCAAGCTACCACTAAACGTCAAATTTTTCTCAACTCATATTGATATTTACATATCGGTTCATTAACCTTTAACTTTTTGGGTAGGTAACCTGCCGTTGTCTGTACATTGATGACTGGGTTTTAAGGAGTGGATATGTTTATCCTACGTTCTTGTTTATCATCTAATAGGTTCATCAACCTTTGGAAGGTCTAAAGATTTAGATCAGTAGATACTGATGGACATAGGCCCCTATAATGCCACAGTAAATAGCTCTGGCCACAGCCGTTTGCATTTAGCAGCTCCCCGCAACTTAGACTATCGATCGATCGTCAGTCCACGGTTCGCTTGCTATAATACGGCGCAAATAGTAGATAACCATCATCATCATCATTTCAGCCATAAGAATAGGACGTCCACTGCTGAACACAATGACTAATGACTTTCATTAGGGGGAGGATTGCCAATACTCGCCACGCTTGGCAGGCGAGTTGGCGAGCGCAGTTTTTATAACATTTCGCATGCAAACACTGCTGCCCATCTCGTGCTGCAAGAATTAGTCGCCTCTTACGACACGCCTCCTGTTGGCGATGGGGAAGTGATTTTTACGGCCGTCCCCTCACCATAGCAAATAGTAGATATACGACACATATTAAGCTATTGTTCTATCAAGCAACAATAGATTTATACTCATTAGCCCATTCCGCCGCGAGCGGTAATGAGCCGGTGCTTCGCGTCGTAAACACACACGGGCCATTCTCTCTACGACATCCATGATTTACGATCTCCGGACCGAATTCTATTGCTTAGCGTATATCGCAAAATAAATGACTAGTTATAGACTAAAGGGTATGTTTCAAAGTTTGTTTAAGTCCTTCGTACCGAGACCGATACTAATGAATGCAAAGTTTTTTAGTTTTAGATTTTTAAATATTTTGAGAGTTATCGTAGTTGCAAGTTGAAAAGTGTCTATCACCTGCAACGGGCAATATTTTAGTCAAACGGGTTCCGTTTTTGAGTCAGGCAGCCGACCGGCCGCGAGCGTCAACCATCCCTTTTATTCCTTAATAAATATCAAGATGCGAGTACAAGCAGTAAGATGACCAAAAGTTGGGACTGACCCGGGATAAGGTCCAATTTTATTAGATAACTGCCTTTTCGGGATTATTCTACTGCTCAAACATATCAACATTTCGTTCGAACTATTATTAAAATCGTAAAAAAATACTTTCCCGTACAAGTCAATCGACTGTTACGTTATATAAAAATAAAAATAAATCGATGTTGGTCTATTGAAGGTACTTGTTGCATTTGAGCAGTACAATTACCATTTAATGGAAGTTAACTTATAAAGTAGGATATTAAACAGGTTGCCAAATTATTGTTGATGGTTCAGAGTTGAGTCTAGAATCATCATCATCATCATCATTTCAGCCATAGGATGCGTCGACTGCTGAACAAAGGCGTCCCCTAATGGGTTGGCGAACGCAGTTTTTTATAAGATTTCGCACGAAGTCGCTGCTGCCCGTCTCGTGAGTCTAGAATACAGTTATAATATTAAAAATTCTTAGATAGAGAGAAATGTTTCCAAGCTTGTACATAAACATCAAGTTGTTTTCATTACATCTTTTTATTTAAAAAAATATTTATCCTTAAAAACGACATAAAGTACGCGGCCCCTATCAAACTCTTTCTGCAAGTACCCTCGTCAATCGCATGGTAATCCGCACCAGTACTCTTTACATATTTTTGCATTGAGGAAAGCCCCTGTCGCTTGCTTCTTGATAAGGTCACAATATAAATAGACACAGTAGTCTTTTTCCTAGCGCCTGTACCGAGCGGGTACGGTTGACCATGATCGATCTGAGGCAAGTCTTGTTATTTCTTATACCTCCGTAGCTAGAGGAGAGTACTTCGCCATCTCAAAGGTTTTGAGATCGATTCTCGGTCGCGTCAATGAGGTAAACAATGACTGTACCACAACGCCGAGACCCGAGACAATATAGAAAAGTTCGTTTTCAACATTGACCCGACCGGGAATCGAACCCGAGACCTCAGAGATGGCGACGCCAAGTCCGATCCAACTATGATTAACATAAGTAAAAATTGGATTAAGGATTACTTACATGATCTCCAAGAGGTGCTTTTTTAAAAACAAAACTAAAAAACGTGGCTTAGGTCACATTTGCTTTAAAAAATTCAAACTCAAATCATTTATTGCAATCATGTGGTATTCAATGGTTTGCAAAGAAGTTTCTATTCAATAATCCGTTTATTTTATATGACACTATCTTATGAAGATTTATTTGTAATTTTTTTCTGAAAGCCTATTTGTACCATTCTTTACATAATATTACCATCGCAAATAAAAACAGCCCACTCCTTTCAAGATAACGTTGCTTAGGCGGGATTAATCCGGCTTTACCGACTGAACAGCTGTTTGTTTACAGATGGTTTGAAGTGGCTAAGCTTGCCTAACGCTTCGTTTTGTTGAATGATTCGATAAATAGACTTTAAGTTAGCCTTCACACCTTCACACTACTAAGTCACGCGACTAAGCCGCGCGACTGCCGCGCTGCTTACGGCCTTTGTAGACAGTCTGCCTTAGGGTTGCTAGAACAATTTACCATGCAGCTAGCCTACAGCTAGGGTTGCCAACTCTACTATAGAATATAGTATCCTACTATATTAGGGGATCAAATACTATATTTCAAAAATATACAGGGTGTAACGAAAAGGTGAATTCTACGGCTAAATTACATCAACTTTTTCTATGGGACCAACATCAAAATCTCAAAAAAAAAATTGACGTTTCCATACATACTGATGCCAGCTGGTCGCGTTTTAGTATGAGAAAGTGTTTTTTTTTTTTGCGATTTCGATGTTGATCCCATAGAAAAAGTTGATGTAATTTAGCCGTAGAATAACCCCTTAAAGTTTTATTTCACCTTTTCGTTACCTTTTCCTGTGTACAGGGTTATTTGTAAAACATCAACAACTAGGGGCTAATTCTGGCGCTCAAATACTACAACTTTTTGTATGGGACCAATATCAAAATTGCAAAAAGAAATCACTGTTTCATACAAACTGATTTCAGCTGGTCGGAGGCTTTGTATGGGAAAGTAATTTTTTCTTTGCGCTTTCGATGTTGGTCCCATACTAAAAGTGGTTGTATTTGAGCACCAGGATCAGTCCCTAGGAAGTTGTTGAGGTATTAAAAATAGCCCTGTATAGTAGGCGAAACTACTATATTGTGCTCGTATCATTTCCTTTATCAATTCCTGCAACATCAGCATTCACAAAGCGCATATTTTCTGTCATGAAGATGAAATGGAGAGATGAGCATAACAAAAACGAGTTTAATTTTAATAAGAGCAGTTTTATATTTGGACTTGCTGCTCTGCGCTTAGCAACAAAAAGTATTTATTTAAAAAAATAACGACATTCTACCTATATATATATTTATATATTTATTTGCTATCTACTATATATTTAGAGGTAACAGCTTTGAAAATACTATATTTTAGAAAAAAAGTTGGTAACCCTTCCTGCAACCCAAATGTAGTCTGTAGGTTTGCAGTTTCTATGCAGTTATGCCAACTGCACAGAAACGACATCCAAACTGGAATTTTGCAATCGACTGGTAGTCCAAATGCACAGTCACAGCCCACTGTCATTTTTATACGGGCTAGAATCGCGCGGCCTATTCTCACGTAGTGCAAAAGCACTCTAAAAGGATTTCAGAACTATAATTTCTTATTAGGTCCCGGCAAAACCAACCACAATAGCTAACTCTTGTGATTTTTTGGCACAGTGACTCAAGACCCGAGCCAATTTTGAAAAGTTTGTATTTCAAAATTGACTTGGAATCGAAACCTGGTCCCATTGCGCTCAAACCGGACAGCCTCTGTGCTAATCGGGCCGTCAAGTGCTTAGCTCACATGTGATATTCGATTCATCATCATCATTTCAGCCATAGGACGTCCACTGCTGAACATAGGCCTCCCCCAATGACTTCCACATTTACAGTTTGGAAGCACCGGTTCCAACGTATTAAAACGTTTTATCTCACAAATTGAATTCTATAATAATTATACCTTAGCCACAATTTTTAACAAATCCAACATTTTCAAGTCTATTTGAAACGTGCCAACACTGTCGCAATTTATACATCAAAAGAAACGTCTCGAGCCGCGGCACGCGAGCTGCAGCGATTGGAAATTTAATTAAAACTACACTCCGCGTCGGAGTAGCAACTAGCAAGCTACCCATAGCATTTACTTACGCTTCAAGTAGAATAAGTTACTTCTAATGTCGTAATGTATCTTTCCATTATCTATATAAATTTTCTTGCTGCAGTACTGTTACGATAAAATATAGTATTATAGGCTTGACTGCTATCCCCAACAACGGTGTCAAAATGCCTGAGGACCAATTAAAAAACAATCGGCCAATATAGTTTTTTTATGTAATGGTCAAAGGCAAAAATTAAGATATTACTTACGAAATATTACTTTTAATGCCTTTTTTTTTAAGTAGTTTGATAAATGGTAACACTGTGTATCTTTTACAATATCTGTGGCAGCCTGACAGAACAATTGTAAAAGTTAGTAAACGCGAACTTAGGTTCCGGTGACTAAGAAGAAGAAATACATGGCGCTTTCTTCTCCTTAATTAATGCGTATAAAAATTATTAAAAGACATATCAATAATCTTTGAAGTTTTATCTTTTATCTTAGATATTCGACAGCATCACATACATTGCTCTGATCCCAAGGTAAGTAGCTATTAAAGCACTTGTGTTATAGAAATCAGAAACAACGACGGTACATCTGAATTAGCTCAACTAAAACGCGTATTTATTTATTTACTTTTAAAATATTTGCAAGTACTTATTCAACTACAAGACGAAAAATTCGGATTTAATTTACCCCAAAATCAGACAAACCAAAGAAACACCCATGAAGAACCCCAAGTATAACTTGGGACCGGAGGGGATCGTGAAATGAATTCGCAATAATTACGCTACTGGCCAACTTTCCCTCGGAGTTTCCAAACATCCATTCAAGTTGTCACAAATCATTTGATATCGTCTAAATTCTGCCAAAAAATGATACCTATACATAAAACTGAAACTTTCAATTTTCAGAATATTTAGGTTAAATAATTTGTTAACTCAGATTGTAAAACTTATATTGTATCTTGAGTAATCTAGCTTTTTTGTTCATTTGAAAGGAATATTATACAAACAGGATTAATTATTAGCTAGCTACAATTGTTTATGCTGGACCTTTGACAAATAAAGAACAATTAAAATAAGCCGAGTGAAATATGACACCTGTTGCTAGGCTGAGACGATAATCTGGTGTTTGCCAATATTATTGGGCATGGGTGTGATGGGTGACGCCCTCGACAAATAAACATTTTCGGGCTTACCGTAATCTCGTGTTAATATTTGGACTTGGATTTGTTTTCTCTGTATACAAGGTGTTAATAAAATAACTGAAAACCTGTTAGAGTCTCATTCTGGTGCTCATGTCAGCTGGTGGCTTAGTAAGGGAAAGTGTGTTTTTTTGATTTCGACGTTTGACCCATAGAAAAGGTTAATGTATTACCCCCTAAAAGATTATGCGTTATTTCATTAGCACTGTAGAGTTTGACGTAACACCACCTTTGCTTGACGAACTGTTTAGTGTACCGAGGTGATATCTTAACAGAACGATGTTATTTTTAACCGACTTCAAAAATAAGGTTCTATGTTTGGGTGTGTTTTTTTATCTATTGTCTATTGTCAATTATAGACAGGTTTCAATTTTTTTTTTTTGTTTGTAAAAGATACTTCGAGGTTGTCCCATTTTCACCAACTTAGGATTTGATGACATAATCTCCGGGAAATCAATAAAATAAAATAGGCACATAGACCATATCTGGTAACTTTTAATAACTGATTCAGGTGTCTGCGTCTAGGAGTCATCATATCAAACTAGTGAGCTGATGATGACAGCCATAAAACTCCTTAGCGATTAGGAGTTCGAGGACAAAACTACGATTTATCGACAGAACGTAAGGTAAGGTAACGTAAAGTACCAGACTGCAGTTTTATTTACTGGGGGCGTAAACAGTCACACCCAAAAACAAGAAAAAATAGAAAAGTTCTTTTCATAATTTTACTTAGGTATTGAACGCAGGACCGGTAAGGACTATGGTTATGATACACAATAAAGCATGTTTACTTTCAACAGACCCGGCTTGATATTATTAATTTATCTTTTCAAACGACTTCAAACAAGAGAAGATTCTCAATTAGACTCAAATGATAGCGTATTGTTAGGCATTTAACACTAAAAATAGTGAAATAAAGTAAAGTATTATAAAAAACTCTAAACAGACTACAAAAATAAACTAAAAAACGAAAAATAAAATTTATTCAAACATTCCTAATCAGTTACTTTTGCAGTCAGTGCGAATGAAAACATTAAAACTCTCCATACCTGGCACCGACTCCAAATATAACTAATAAACATAGGAACCTACTTACTATATAAGTATACATTTATAAACATCATAGACTTATATACAAATGCTTTAAATAATTTGGTGCTTGCGGGATTGAACCCGCAACCGTCCGGGGCAAGAATCACACGGCCAAATGGTCGTTAATTGTCATTTTTAAGGTTAGGTTTAAATACGACTTTTTGTCAAGATGCTGACTCGTCACATGGGCGTTAACCTGTAATGGGTTTGCCAGCCTAATAGCAGCCGAGAATAAACATGGCCGCTCAAAATAGCTGACTCAGCGCTTTCCTTTCTAGCTGTTTCCGGACGTGGAGGAAGCGACTTAAATATTGCTTCTTTGAAATTGCTTAGCAATAATCTGGGGATTTTGTAGATATTTAAGTATGGCGCAGATAAACTTGGAAACATCGCAAGTCACTCCAAATCTATACCTACTATATAAGGTCGCCTTTTATAAACGGGTGAAATTTAAGAGCAATTACAAAAACATAAATGAATCATTTTTGTTAAAAAAAAAAAAAAATGTTTACTCTAGTTTTCGAGAAAAACGCCAAAAACTATTTTGATTTCAACGTAAAATAATACACCCCGTGCCCCGTGCGTGCACCCCGAGGGAAGAGTGCGGCACGATTGAATTAGAGAGACAGAGGCGATGACGTAGGGACGTTTCAGACTAGACAGGATGCTTTTAATTTATTTTTTTTTGTTAGGAATAATAAAAATGAAAACTAGCCCGTTTTTAAGAACGAAAATAATAGGGCCCGGTTTCTCTAACTCATTTAGAAGTTCTGTTAAAGTTTCACCCGTTTATAAAAGGCGACCTTGTATAACATTATAAAGCTGAAGAGTTTGTTTGTTTGTTTGGTAGAACGCGCTAATCTCAGAATATACTGGTTTGAATTAAAACATAGTTTTTGTGTTAGATAGTGCATTTTTGAGCTAGTAACATTACGCTACAACCAATAAAAGCGGAGCATCAATGAAAAATCCTTTTGAGAGCTTCCGTTGCGTGCGCTGCGTAAACGGTTAAAGTTTCGCAAAAATCGTGTATGATGGGATTTTTCTCCTTTAAAAGTATTATAACGTTGAGAAACTGTTATAATTCTATAAATAGGCTTTGTTAAACAATATTCCTACATGGAATCGAACACACGAATATGTGACGGGACTTCGACCACTAAGAAAGAAAGAAAGAAAAAAAGAAAATTATTTGTTTGGTTCATATTATAAATTACAATAAATTAATAATGGCAAAAAGGTAATGTGATATGAAACTAAAACGGTAATATCACTACGCTAGTAAAATGCGATTTAAAACCACAAAATTACACACCAAAAATGTATAACTCATTTTACATTTCGTTAAAATTCTAATTTAATTGTCTATTGCGACTTATATACAATTATGCTGTAAATAAAGATATACGAAAACATATTGTGACACCCTGCAAGGGTATAGCAGACGCGGAAGTAACTATCTCTCTTTTTACAACAATCCACATACACACATACTGTTTACATATTAAGGTTTTAGAAACAGCTGTTCCGGCGAACTTCTTACCGCCTCAATTTTTTTATTATTTTGTGATATTTTATTATTTATTCTGCTATTCGGGGCTGAGACGAATTCAACAAATCAAAGATCATAAAAATCGGTCTAGCCGTTCTCGACTTATAAATGGTGTAACTAACCCGACTTTGTTTTATACAGTGTGTAACGAAAAGGTGGAATAAAACTTTAAGGGGTTATTCTACGGCTAAATTACATCAACTTTTTCTATGGGACCAACATCAAAATTTCAAAAAAAAAAAATTGACATTTCCATACAAACTGATGCCAGCTGGTCGCGTTTTAGTATGGGAAAGTGTTTTTTTTTTTGCGATTTCGATGTTGGTCCCATAGAAAAAGTTGATGTAATTTAGCCGTAGAATAACCCCTTAAAGTTTTATTTCACCTTTTCGTTACACCCTGTATATAAAGATTACATTCATATGCAGACTCCACTAAAAGCTTTTAGTCATAGCGCGGAATGGGCCAGACAGTTTTATATATTTATTTACAAAAAAAAAATTGTGCCAGTTTCACCACTTGCTGATAAGTTCCGGATTACCTATATGACACTTGTTTTGACAGATAGCCCATACAATCAACTGTCAAAAAAGTACCAGATAGGTTATCTGGAACTAATCAGAAAGTGGTGAAACTGGCCCTTTTAGGAAACTAACAAAAAATATTTAGTAGCATACCGGCTCAATCATAATAAACAAAACTCATATATTTCCCAAGTGTAATTTGCCAACACTGTGTTTGTGGCTACTGAGTAATTAAAACTCGTTGTGTGCTCTCTGTCCACTGGATACGTTGTGAAAAATTTAGTTTTCCTGCGACTGCGAGATGGATTTTTAGGACAATAAAACAATATTGCATTGACCCAGTGGAGAGTGCTGTTTTCTATATTATTTATTTATTGCACATTGCACAATGTCAACATAGTACAAGACCCTGCAAGGTTGTAGCAATTATAGTGACAAATTAAATAAATAACAAATGCATGCATTTTCTCATGAGAACACGTTTTGGTACTTAATCTAAAAAGTTTACTCTTAAGTACCAAAACATGTTATATATGTTATAAACATGTTATACCTATATGTTGACTGCGACTTTGTCTGTGTGGAGTTATTTAAGAATCCTTTACCAGCGTACGCACAACAATTATACACAAAAGTAATGGTTTCGGAACGCATAGGGACAAACAAAGAATCGAATATTTATTTTTACATAATTATAGATATTCAAACCGACCTTGAAACT
This sequence comes from Anania hortulata, assembly GCA_963576865.1. Classification (NCBI taxonomy): domain Eukaryota; kingdom Metazoa; phylum Arthropoda; class Insecta; order Lepidoptera; family Crambidae; genus Anania; species Anania hortulata. The sequence continues at coordinate 1,653,363 of OY756399.1, read as the reverse complement.
GAAATGTAAATAAATTGTATAAATACAAGACACCAGTCTATTAAGATAGTTTCGAAGTAAGGAATTATTATCATTGTATTAAGAGGTTACTAGACAATGTTTTTTTTCCAGTGGCATCTCTCAGCACACCCAGGCCCAAGTCAATTTAGGAAAGTTCATATTCTGAATTGACCTAAACCGGGATTTGAACTTTGCGTCTGAGGCGATCACCGCACTACAAGTACTACGAGATTGAGTCATCAATACAGTAAATAGAGATATACTCAGTACATGGTAATCCAATGTTTTAATCCTGTTCCGTATTTTCATTAGTTTTTGCAGAACATTCTCATAGCACAAAAAATTTTTCTTTGTTAGCTTTTCTTTTAAATAATTCAGAGGCACAATCCCATTTCCCAGCGCCGTAACAAATTGCAGTGACTAGTTCTGCCCTCTAAAAAAAAGGGATCACTTTACACTTCTTCTTCAACTTGTACGTACGCGGCGCAGCTTTTCTAGAAGTCTTTCTGGGAAATAAAATAAATCAAACAAAACGCACAGCAAGTTACTACGTATCGTTCCGAGAGACCAGAACCGGCTAAAAGATTGGAGGTACCTCCAAAGAGGATATCAGGTGAGTGCCTCTGATCTCAAACTAACGTTAGAAGTAGGTTAGAATCTTTCGTTTTATCACACAAATCCATTTTATTTTATTTATTCATAGCACACAAAACAGATTACAATCAAAGTGAATATCTACAGTATTTGTTTTCAATTTAAAATGCATTGTGAAGTACACTATAAATGAATCGAATAATATTAATTAACCCCTACAATATTCCGAGTCATGTATGCTCTCTGAATTGTTAAGTATATCAATATAAGTTTTAAGTACTAGCTGTCCCGAAAATAATTTAAAATCGTTCCATACAAAACATATGTCAATTTTTTTTCTGAATTTTTCCGATATTTTATAGTTATTGTGCTATTCGAGGCGGATACGAATCCAACAAATCAAGGGTCATAAAAATCGGTTCAGCCTTTCTAATGAAGGTACCTAACTAACTCGACTAAATAAAAATAATTATTTTACCATTGATAACATAGGTAAACTTGTATTTTTTTGTCACAATAAACAAACTGTTTCCAATTAAAAAATAATTAAACAGCCATTTTTTTCCTTAGATTATTTTTTCTAGACTACAAGGACGTATAATTTTTGTACAAAATTACTGTGTGATTTGTGACCATTACTGCAACATTTTGTTTACCCTAAATTTAATCAAATACCAGAATAAAAGCTTCCTCAAATTTGGTCCTTAGTGTTGAAAAGACGCAAAACAGTAATTAATTTGTCAATTAAGTTGAAAAGCGGAAAATATAAAAAATGTAATTAATCAAGGGTCAAAAGAACGGTTCCTATAAATCAGGGAAGGCATTGCCGACATAATCGTGTCGGACAAATCAAGTTAAACACCCCTTTTAATTTAGACCGAACGACGCCAAACAGACTCGTTGAGACGTTAGAAAAAATTGAGTAAGTGAGCGTCTGCCACAATTGTTACTGGGTTCGGTAGTATTTTTTGGTTTAAAAATCAAGTTATATATCCTCAAGCAAAGGAACAATATTCGGTCCCTCGTAATTTTCGTAACAAAAACAAATTAGCATTGCCCGCCTCCAAGCTTTACTTGGTTAGTTCCGGTTTGTACCACATGTCAATAATAATTTATAATAAACTGCCCTCATACCTAAAACCCATTGAAAAAAATCAACTTACGTAATGTTATTTCATTCAAATTTAAAATAAGCATACTTTATGTATAATTACTAATATTGCAATGCCCTAACAGCGTCTATAAGTTTAATGAAATTGTTTGGTAACACCTTATTGTACACTTTGCGTCATACCTAAGTGCGTCATAAATGAATATGAATATGAATAATTCTCCCGTGGAATACGACTTGTCACCCTCTATTATACTCTCTTAGGAGGTAAATTAAAAATACTAGCCTGGTTTCCTTTCTTAGGATACAATTATTGTTAGACTAACCTAAAGGATAAAAAGTAACCTAATCATCGTCAGACCCATAAACTACCTCTATGCAAAAATTGTGACGATTTGCTCTTTAAAAATTTATGTATCCCACGGGAACCGTACATTTTTTCGGGATATCCGGTTATCCCGAACCTATATGTAATCTATCCTTGTGCCAAATTTCCTCTAGATCCAACAAAACTAACTAGCCTTCGTTGATATTGCAGACAAACTGCAGAAGAGTTGCCTACGGCCATGTTTTGCGGAAACCGGCAAGCTACGTAGGAAACAAATGTCTAGCCATGCCGCCACCGCCTGGTCCTGGCAAAAGGGGTAGACCCAAGAAATGCTGGCTTGACGTCGTGAGGGCTGACATGCGTGCCAATGATCTCACAACTAGAGACGCTCAAGACCGCGCGAAGTGGAGGAGCAAATCAAGGAAAGCGGACCCTGGGCTCCAAAGCAACGGCTTTGGACGCAACCGGGATTGACCGTATAGATGATGATGATGATGATGATAATCCAACAAAACTAACAAACATTCAAACCTTGGCATTTATAATATTAGTAAGAGCAAGATACGATTTTATGGTGGGCTTAATGCCATGTGACAATGGCATATTATAACAGTATTAAGCCAATAATAATTGTTTCAACCCGCTACCCCTAGACTCTAGACATAAGCCTCTCCCAAACTGAGCCTTATTTCCCCATCTTGTACTACTACAGTCCGCACCCATTTTACCACGGACATGCACTAGCCTAAAATTGTTAGTTTAGTGACGGACTCTTTTGCCTCCAAACGCTATGTCACGTTCCTAGTAGGAGTAGTACTTGATGGGTCATGCCTGGCTATTACCTACTTGGAAAAAACTGTCTGAGCTCCTTAACCCTTAGGCATGGTACACTCATACATGGATTTTGAAAAATCCATAAGTACTTCGTACTTGACCATACAGCCGATCTGAGGCGACTCCGACCGACCGCTATAAGCCACCACCTCTGTGCACTAATTAACATAGATTATTGTTTGTTTTATTCAGAAACAGTTGCAAATAAACATTAAATAAATAAAAAAATAAAAAGCCGTTTATTTCTTACTATTACAGTTACAATTAATTTGTTTTCTAGTAGTATTGTTAGTGGTGGCAAATAAACATTATTTAATCTTAATTATAGCTCTAGCCAATTATGAATTCCACCGCTTATCGTTTTCACGTAAGAGCAGCAGACATCAAAATTTAAAAGTGACACAAAATTATCGTATTTTTTTTAATAGTAAGTACCTAATAAATTACATATAGTTTTAGTTATAATCCTTATCAAAAAACGAGATTTCTGGTTAGCTGATGGCAGTTCAATAATGTTGATTACTTTAAATAAAGGTAGCAAGGTTTTGTCCTTTGCCTGCGGTTCGCTAAAAACGATTTTGTTAATAGAATATTTTAGGGGCAGCGGGTAATGAAGTCGTTTGCCGTAAAATTTACATCGGGAATGAGAACGGCGAAGGGAAGGTTTTTTGAGTTTTTTTCATAAGAATTAATTGCGCTCGGTGGGTATAGTCTTTATTCTTATTAGCTTTCATCCTGTGTTTAAAATGAGCGAACATTTTCATATACCAAGCCAAATCAGGCTGGGATAATTATTCTAAAAGACCGAATTAGTTCTACGTACCTAAGTATAAATAAAAAAATATTAAATAAATATTAGACAACATCACATACGCAAGCAATCTGATCCTATGATAAGTAGCCAAAGCAATTGTGTTACAGAAATCAGAAACAATGACGGTACCACAACACCCAGACCCGAGACAAAATAAAAAAGTTATTTTTCTACATTGAGCGACCGCGAATCAAACCCGAGACCTCTGAGATAGCGTCACCGAGTCCGGTATGCACGCCTCTAGGCTATGGAGTTCGTTAAATCGTCGATTGTCGTCGTATACTCGTAGTAAGAAGTTTTGACGTCACAAGTCAGATGCTATCCATTAATATTATTTCACTTTAATTAACAAATTTCAATGCCTTGTGGGATTCAAACCCTCGATTTCGCTATCCGTGAGACTGCTCTTTCAACTGAGCTACAAACTGGCGAATTTCCATAAGTGATTATCGCTGTTAATAACTAGCTTATTTTAAAAGTATAATAACATATAGGCGACGACCGTCTGGTGTATTAGTTCCCGCTCCGGACTACAAAGCTGAGCGGTTGCGGGTTTGTATCCCGCAAATGTTTGTGTGATGAGATCGACTATTTGTACCTAAGTCATGGATGTTTATAAACCTATTTAAGTATGTTTATTCGTTATCTAGTCGCCATAGTAAAAGCTTTGCTATATTTGGGGCCAGCTAATTGATGTGATTGTGGAAACATTTTATTTATTTTTTATATTTGATATTAAAAACTAATATTGATGTGAATCCAAACACATCATTACTATATCCATTGACCTTTAGGTCACTTACGCCATATAAGGATAAGCCCAATTATTCCGGATCTATTTACTAGCACAGTAATTCCACTTCCGCATCTGTTTCCGTTTCTACTAAATTTTAATTTTGACATCTGATTAAGATTCTGCTTCCGATAAGACACTTCCGTTGTGTTGGTCATCACTAGTGCGCGTAACTCGTCTCGGTTTGACGTGAGGTGTTGTCATTGCGGCTGGCGTTATTGAAAATGATTACACACAACAATAATGCATTTGAATGACTTTTTTATAGTAACTATGTATTATTTTAATTGAATATTGAAATGTTTCGGTCGGTAGGTAAATACAAACTAGAAATTATGTAAAATTATGTATTTATTTAAATTACAAAAATTTAAACAACAATAAATAAAACAATACTTTATATAAAAATACTTAATGTACAATCAGTGTATAATATTTTGCTGCAACGAAAATAGCTTAGGGTAAGTAGTTGTCGTGCAAATATTGATAATTTATTTATTTATCCTGAAATAGCCTACAAATTTTTATATCATAGGTGTGAAAACGATTTTAGGGGCAATTTAATACGTTTACGTTTAATCGGATTAAGCGCGAATACCATTTTAACCTTTCTGTTTTACGCCTACACTTTATGAGGGAAAATATACTCGCTGTGTTTATGTTTAGCAGAGGAATTATTAATTAACCAGCTTTTCTGGCGGCTCCGCCTACGTCACAAACCGAATTATGAATCCTTTGGCGCTGTTGTACTGTCGCTGGAAATAGTCTTCTATTATTTAAAAGTCGTCTTTTTTATTTTCATAAATTGAGGATGAAAAACTATTTGCACTTGATGTGTCATAATAAAGTTTTATATATATTTTTATTTATATTTTATTTGTCTAAATATAATTTATGAACATGCGCTAACTTCTAAGATTAGGTGAAGGGTAGTCGAATGAAAAGCATTTCGATCTATTTTAATGGTTTTTATTTATCATTTAAAGAACATTAGAGTGCAATTTGGTGTAGTTTGTGTTCTAATGTTTGGTGAAGTGATAAAGATCTGAAACTATTGAAATATCATTGTATTCAGTGCCGTATCGAGTGTCAAGTGGCTTGTCTTAAGACAACTTGCTTTAGACCCGATAGCGTCTCGAAACCTGCTTCTACGGGAAGAGTAGACTTCACTGAATCCAAGAAAACTAAACGAAACTCGAAACTCGAAACTGGCAGAATCACTGCTCTACTTAATAGAGCAGGATTGAGTCCATAAAAAAAAACTTCTAAGTTTTTTACCCTACTGACCCAGAAGGAGGGTAATATTTTTACCTTTTATTTATATTGGCCGAAGTGATAATGTGTGGGAGTTAGGGCGCTGTCTGTAATACCAGCAAAAGATCTTAAGATTGATTACACTTTTAAAACATGAATCATCATCATCATCATTTCAGCCATAGAACATCCACTGCTGAACATAGGCCTAGGCTATTGACTTCCAGATTAGCCGGTTGGAAGCGGCCTGCATCCAGCGTCTTCCTGCGACCCTTACCAGATCGTCTGACCACCTTGAATGTTTATATTAAAACATGAATGTTCATATTTTATGCTTTATATTTCTTTCTTGGTAGCACAATGTAAAAGCTGAAAGAACAAGACTAAGAATATTTTTTTTGCAAATAAATATTCTTAGTCTTGTTCTTTCAGCTTTTACATTGTGCTACCAAGAGACAGTTTTCTATCTACACACTTACATAATCTTTTACGATAAATAAGACACGAGAAATAAAAAAATACGTATGTCTTTGCCGAAAGTTCAAAATCATGTCAGTTCTTAACCGTAATACTTACTTACTAATTAATAATTTGGTAGTGTGAGGAACAGGGTGTTAAGTTCCTCATCCACCATTGAAAAGGAAGGATCCTCCGACCAGACGGGTGTTGTGTCTGGTGGGCAACTGCCCGACGGTTGTTGTCGGGTTCTTATATATCTGTTCAATCGCTTGGATAACTTTAATATCGCGATGCAGAATACGTCAGTTCTAGTTCGTATGTGGCGAGATAGATGTCGCTACATCACTCCCCTCCGAGACCGGAGGTCGATAGCAGGTTGAGTCGTCCATTGTGATGCTTGCAGGGCCAGTGGAATGTTCCAGTAAGTCGGAACCAGATGCCGCATAGTTCACGGTGAGTCGGAACTGTCTGCGGTGATGCCCCAGTGAGTCGGGGTGATGCTGCAAAATGCTCCAGTGAGTCGGAGTGGTGCAGTGCTGCGTAGTGGCTGGCTGCTGCGTCGACCAGGAGAGAAGTGCGTCTCTACTTGCTGACCGGCCGAAGTGCAGTGTGCTGTGCCAAGTTCGCTGAGAAGGCTGTGGGTGATGACCAGGAATGCGCGTCCGCTGCATGCTGGTGGTCAGGATACCCGTAGTAGCCGTGGATGCTGGCTGGGCTGTAGGACTCGCTGCTCGAATGCTTGAGGAAGTGATGATGACGTCACGATGACGTATCACGTCGGGGTCACCAGTTTGGGGGTGAGAGGAACAGGGTGTAAAGTTCCTCATCCCCCATTAAAAAGGGAGGATCCTCCGACCAGACAGGTGTTGTGTCTGGTGGGCAACTGCCCGACGGTTGTTGTCGGGTTCTTATATATCTGTTCAATCGCTTGGATAACTTTAATATCGCGATGCAGAATACGTCAGTTTTAGTTCGTATGTGGCGAGATAGATGTCGCTACAATAACGTAACAGAAAGACAAACTCACATTTTCTACTTTTAGTTGCTTCATTTCGAATTAATTGAATTATGCATTTGTTTTTAATTTGTTTCAGGTACGCCCCTACTCACGATTTCTTCATCAATGTAATTGTAAGTACCTATTATAGAAAGCTTGTAAAGTGGGGTACAGGTTTTTGAAATTGAAGATGGATTCGTTGCAACTGAAATTGTTTTATTCTTGGAAAAAACTAAAGAGCGTATTTCAGCGATGCATCCATCTAAAGAAGAGAACGCTCATTCTTCTCGCTTGCACGCCTTTTTATCTTGCTCACTCGTCTTAAAGAAACCATACAGTCAACATTCACTCAGTCACTCAGAGCATATATCCTGTGGAGCAGCAATACGAACCGTTTTTCTCTGAAAATAGTAGGTGACTTTTCACTTACATTTAATATGAGTGACAACTCCTGTCAACGCTCGCCCATACAAAAACGATACAAAATGGCGGAAAATTTTGTCGATCAAATCAATGACATTTCTACTCTATAGGGTATGTATTCAATGGTCATACTACACACACTACACAGCCACAGCGCAACTGAGATAGTTTGGGCCATACTTCGTAACGCAGGCCAGAGTGCAGATTGGTTAAGAGATGCTGTTTTATTGACGACGACAGACGTGGATTGCTTAGCTTTCGTAATTACTTAAGACTGCCGCCTGCATTTATACATTTTTTACTCTTTTGAATTACCTCATGTTTAAAACCTCCTTTAACCGCCTCGACTTTTAAAAATACCTTAAAGAACACCAAGTTACTGGCCCAGTTCAGTTTGAGCCCGCGCGGCGTAAGAGCCTCTAAGCATGCGATACCATTTGCAGTAAATCGCACACGTTGGCAAAACTAGCACAGAACAAACTAAACAGCCAATAAAATCAACTTCAATGAAATAAAATTTCGTAAAAATCTGATGTCAGAAAATTTTAAATTTAAATTTTAAAAAATGATACATGATGATTGTAATCATCATGTATCATTTTTCATAATTAAAAAACAGATTCTCAGAACTATCGCTTGCTTAGGAACGTAAGTAAGTAACAATGCAGTAATAGTAATTAAAAGAATTAATTTAATTTAATAAAATTAATAACAATAAAAAATAAAGGAATAAGAAGCAAATAATTTATTATTTTTTTTGGCAACAGTAAAAGCCTGTACAGAGTAGATTTCAACCTATCGAGAATCATTTATAAGAATTGTACACAGTACATAATAATACGAGAAGATAGATGTATCAGGTTAACATTAAGTTTACAGATTGGAATTTAAACAATCTTTAAAAAGTACCTATTTTTATAGCTTGTTTAAACACAAAACTGTCGTCAGTCAACATTGCCGATAAAAAGTACCAATTTAAATAGCTTGTTTAAATACAAAACTGGTGTCAGTCAACATTGCCGATCATATTGTAAAAAATTAAAATTGTTTAGAATAAAAATCCAATTACCACTTTACCTTATTTCCTAAGTTCCCAAAATGGATAACATCAGGAAATAAAACGAGGTGGCTGTTCTTCGTGCGCTGTGTGCAATGGTTTACTCGTTATTTAGTACTGACTCCGTTTGCTTCTAGTTTTCTACCCATTTAAGTAACTGCATACAAAAAGGCAACACGATGTTTTTTCATGTTAATTCTGTTTTTTTTGCATTAATTATTTCTAACATAGAGTCAAATTTAACATTAGGTTAGGTTAAAGATCTTTATTCTCATACGAAATTACATTTCATTTACAATGAGATATAGAATTTATCATAGTTTAAAAACCAATTAGCCGGTACTCGACTCTAAATACATTAAACAAACGATTTTCTTTAAAATTATTTTATGAGACCAAAACTCTCCAGAAATATACGAGTATTTACAAAAAGGGAAGTCCTGTCAGTCTTCCAAGGCAAGACTAACGTATGTTCGACAGGTCAAAAGTAATGAAAGGTGTATAGTTTGAGGGTTCTGAAGACCAACAATATTGACATTTGGTGCCAAGGAATATCTATATATAGCATAAATATTTGTAAATAAAATAAAATAACTAATAAGCCAACGCGCAACACCAACCAAATTAATATGAAATTAACATTAAAGCTATTGCAGTAGTTATAGCTATTGCTACAGAAATTGTTCTTTTTCAATTAAAATATGTCACCTCATTGGTAGGGAAAGACTGACAGTTTAGGTACATTTAATTCAAACTTTGTTTTAAATGTATTAACGTAACTATTATAACATTCATCAAATCATAAAAGCATTGTTTTTTATAATAATAAATAAATAAAAATTGAATTAATAAATAATTGGTACCGTCGTTGTTTCTGATTTCTGTAACACAAGTGCTTAAGCTACTTATCATAGGATCAGAACAATGTATGTGATGTTGTCCAACATTTTAAAAAATGAAAACTACTTAAAGGTTGACCAACGTAGAAAAAGCGACATTTCTGTTTAACAAAAAAGACAAGACTGTTTTATTTATTCAACACATTTAAAAATATTAAAAATGCCAGTAAGCTATGCGACATCCTCCTCTAGCCAACTATTTGGCTAAACAGAAATGTTTATTTTTTATTTATTTTTTATTGAGAAAACCAACAGCGTTACAATAGTACTTACTACTATTATACTTACTATTAGAGTGTGTCCGTGGGTGTGTGTGTGTGTGTGTGTGTGTGTGTGTGTGTGTGTGTGTGTGTGTGTGTGTGTGTGTGTGTGTGTGTGTGTGTGTGTGTGTGTGTGTGTGTGTGTGTGTGTGTAAACGTAAACGCGCCTGCCTATCCCCTGTTATTATGTTTTGTGAGCGGTGCGACATAGGCAATACCCATAGCCTTAGAATACGCTACTTAATACCACGAACCTTTTATTATGTAGATACGTCTCGTCAATTCTCTTGGTTTTTAAACTCGGTAAAAAAAGATATTGGCTGAAAATGTCTTTTATAAGCTGCTTTGTGTGAATGAGTGTCTCCTTACAACCACAGCAGTTAAATTGGTATAACAAGCCATTTTATCAGTTAACTCAGAAATTGAGAGTGAATCTAGAATGTTCTAGTTTCGTTGGCAAAACTAGCACAGAACAAACTAAACAGCTAATAAAATCAACTTCAATGAAATAAAATTTCGTAGTGTTTATTTTATTTTATATACTAGCTGTCTTTCATCAGATGTCAGAAGATCATCATAAAAAATCATCTTACTAAAATTTTAGGTATTCGAATTCGATGGAACATTTTTCATAAGTAAAAAACAGATTCTCAGAACTATCAGATTAGAGAACAGATTCTTAGTAACAGTGCAGTAGTAGTAATTAAAAGAATTAATAACAATAAAAAATAAGAAAATGAGAAACAAATAATATTAATAATATGCTCTTTCTTCCATCAAAATAATAATAATAATTTTGAGAAATAAAAAACCTTCAAAATCGTCAATCTAGCATAATCTATTCTGAGCTTGTCGTTTCTGATTGAAAATGAAACAGTTTTTTTGAATGAATTAATGAATAATATTTTATTTATTATGGCTACAGTAAAAGCCAGTACAGAGTAGACTTCAACTATCGAGAAATAAGCCCAACTGGCCAATCGATTGCAATTGATTTAGGTACACCACCCGTCGTCCCCAGAGCATGCTAACTCCTCAAGGCGCCGCCCCAGTTAGAGGTAATTTAGGCAACTTCGTGGTGTCAGATCCTCCGGGACTCTTTGCGGTCCGGCTTTTAGGGGTTAAATTTGAAGCTTTCAATCAGCCTTTGTAACTAAAGCTACCTTGATGATAAAAGCTAGCTTTTTAATAAAAATCTGGAATTTTATACATAAAATTCCGGACTTGACGATGAATAACATTTTCACAGTGACAATAATAAACCTATACACAGAACGATGTATTAACTTAAAAAATGTAAAAACACTAACTAAATTGGACCTGTGAATACTTTTTTACCCCCACTAAGTGCTCGGACAAATGTTCGATTGATAAAAATGCAAAGTCTTGTTCCAGACGGCCCTTTACATAAATCTCTTAAAAGGCTTCAAGACCAGTCTTGTAAATCAGTTTTGCAAAAAAATTAATGGTACTCGTATTTCTTGCGATTTTCATACAATTTGCAACCGTTTGTTGAGGTAAGTTAAGGCTCAAGGCGTACTGAATATTAGGTAGACGTGTCACGTTATTTATTGGTTGAGGTTACAGCATGTTTAGTGTCTTCCCAAAACAGGGAAAACTATTGAATTTCCTTCATCATCATGTTTCAGCTATAGGACGTCTGCTGCTGAACAAAGGCCCCCAATGACCTATCATCGGGGGGGGGGATTGCCAATACTCGCCACGCTTGGCAGGCGGGTGGCGAGCGCAGTTTTTTATATGATTTCGCACGAAGACGCTGCTGCCCGTCTCGTGCTACAGAAATTAGTCGCCTCTTACGACACGCCTCCTGTTGGTGGTGGGGAAGTCTATTCACACAGCACATTTGATTTGAATTTCCTTATCGCCAGTCAATTTTCAAGGCAAAAAAACAACTGATTCTGAATTATCGTACATTTGACTATCATAAGGTCTAAGATATTTTGTAATCAATATTTTGTGAAAATAATATCTCGCCGGCCAATTTGGAAGTCACTAGGGGAGGCCTATTCAATTCAATTCAATTCAATTTATTTATTGCATTCTATAATGTTACACAGTTCAGCAGTGGACGTCCTATGACTGAAATTATGATGATGATGATGAATATCTCGCTATTAAACTCGGTACTACTCGAAATGTGGATCAGACTATACAAATAACCAATAATGTTAGCACATAAAAACTCTTAAAAACCACATACATTTGACGTCTATTTACCAAATGCTTCGTTTTCCCTTTAACCTTTTAAGCAAGTAGGTACTACACTTTTGTTTTATCGCCGAGCTCAAAAGCCAGGGGATAGGTACTTAGCATTGAATTTACAAGTATTTACCACTTATTTAGACAAAAAATTACGTATTACATTAAAAATATTTCAAATTCAAAATAAACTAACGCAGAAATTGAAATAGAAATATCTTTATTTTGCTTTAAATGTGGTACATATACAGATGACAATATAAATGGTGTTTTCTCACATTTCACCAGACACTGGCATGCAAAAACGTTTTAAAAAGATCGTTAAGAATTGAATTAATGAGGAAAATATAACAATAATTAAATAGAATAAGTCTTGTCAACAATAAACACACTAGATTATTACACAAAGTTATTATTAATTATTAACATGCAATAAAAAAACAATTATACAATAATACCGTGCCGTGTGAGGACGGCCGTAAAGAATACACTTCCCCACCGCCAACAGGAGGCGTGTCGTAAGAGGCGACTAATTCCTGTAGCACGAGACGGGCAGCATCGTCTACGTGCGAAATGTTATAAAAAACTGCGCTCGCCAACCCACCTGCCAAGCGTGGCGAGTATTGGCAATCCCCCCCGATGAAAGTCATTAGGGGAAGCCTGTGTTCAATAGTGGACGTCCTGTGGCTGAAATGATGAATGATGACAATAATACAACTCAGCAGAGTGGTCAATTTAATGTCAAAATATTCGTCAAGAGAGTAGAAACAACTACTAATTATCCAGCATTTCAATTTTCTCTTGAACACGCAAGTGAAATTATCGGAGTATGCAAAGAAGATTAACGGTTCCGGATGAAGAAAGGTTTTCGAGTGGCTACCCCGAGCTGGAAGTGGGGGCAGATCCCCATCCAGTGGACTGATGACCTAGTCAAGGTAACAGGAAGCAGTTGGATGCAAACGGCCCAGAGCTGCTTGCACTGGCCTATAGAGGAGACTTATGTCCAGCAGTCAGTAGACCTTAAGGCTGATGATGATGATAAAGCTGAGAGAGAATAAGCTGGCCTATTAGACTATAAATCTGTATACAGGGTGTTAGGTAAATGGTATATCAAGCCGAAACTAGCCTTTGTTAACATATGCATATAAATGCTATGGTGAAGTCAGAAATTTGATATCATCATTTTTTTTTTTTTTATTTTCATACAAAACATAATTCTCAGAATCCGATTAGTATGAAAAAAAAAATTCTAAAGATATTGATAACAAATTTCTGACTACACCATAGCATTTATATGCATATGTTAACATGGGCTAGTTTCGGCTTCTTATACCATTTACCTAACACCCGGTATATAAAACAAAGTCGGGTTATTTACACCATTTATAAGTCAAAAACGGCTGAACCGATTTTTATGATCTTTGGTTAGTTGAATTTGTCTTCGCCCCGAATAGCAGAATAACTATAAAACACGAAAAATTTCATGAAAAAAAATTAGAAGGGGCGGTACGAAGTTCGCCGGGACAGCTAGTATATATATATATATATATAAAACAAAGTCGGGTTAGTTACACTATTTATAAGTCAAGAACGGCTGGGCCGATTTTTTATATCTTTGATTTGTTAGATTTGTCTCCGCCCCGAATAGCAGTAAACTAATAAAAGATCCGAATATTTCACAAAAAAAAATAGGAGGCGGCACGAAGTGCCGGGACTGCTAGTAATAAATAAATAAACTCGCTGGCTACAGTATTTCGTAGCGTTATTCAGCGTAGCAGCGATTCTACGTTCGTAGCAGTGAAGCTACGGCGTAGCTGGCAGCGTAGATACGAAGTTTACCTAGTTAATTTCTTTTTACCCGACTGGTATTACTAGAATTGATCACGTATAGCTCTTTGAATATTTTTTTACTACAAAGTAATGTAGGTACTTGAGAAAGATGCTTAGATGTATCGATTTATTTTTAAAAGTTCTTAAATTTTTAATATTTTTTACCATTTTTTCCGATTTGCATGATGCATTATAGCTTAAGCCAGTGGATAACATTAATGTAGGACAGACATCAAGTGAAACTCGGGAATTTGTAACGAATACACTATTTATTTTGCTATAAAATTACTTGATACAACAAAACGTCTTATTTCCAACCGTTCCGCAAACTTCTAATAACTGAACTCGCTTCAAAACTTACGACGACACAACAATATTTTAATAATCTCTTCCTCTTTCACTCTCGTTCATACTGGCAATCACTCGTTCTCTTTTACCCGGTCATACGTCATCCTGTCGTTCCGTTTTACTGAGCACTCATAGCCTACATTAATATGTTTAATATACAGGGTAAAATAACGAACAACATATTAACGTTCATTTACCGTTACCGCCTCAGGCGTTCGCAAACATCGTTAAACTCTAATCACATTCCGTTACTTACACTGCCGGTAACGGAAAATGAAGGGGCTTAGTGTTGAGTATATTACTATGAGGGAGCGTTTAATACCATTTACCTATGTGTTAATTAAAATAATGCGACACAGGTTGCATGTATACTTATAATGTAATGTAAATAACGCAAAACCTCTGGTTGATTTTGGTGTTCAAAAACAACTTTTTCTTGTGAAACGATTTGAAGAGCTCCGTAGCCGAGAGGCAAGCGTACCGGACTTTGTGACGCTATCTCTGTGGTCCCGGGTTCGATTCCGGGCGGTCAATAGATAAAAATAACTTTTCTTTATTGTCTCGAACCCGCAACCGCTGGCTTTGTAGTCCGGAGTGTGAACCACTACACCAGACGGACGGACCTACTATCATCGATTACACGTGCTATCAAAATTATACAATGTCGGAAAAATCAATATTAACTTCGTAGGCAACAGTGATTACCATTATGATTTGTCAACCGACTTCAAAAAAGGAGGAGGTTCTCAATTCGACTGTATGTTTTTTTTTATATATAACGCGATTACTCCGCCAATTATGCATTGATTTTGATGATTCTTCTTTTGTTTGGTACTTCAGATGTGGTCCCATATAAATTTTATCGTAATTGATTCAGCAGTTTTTGAGAAAATAACAATATATATACCCAGATAATGTGTTGATTCGTGATTCATGGATGTATGTTAACCAATATCTTTGACAAATGTAAACCGATTTTGATGATTTTTTTTTATTGAATAGCTAATACTTCAAAGATACTAGAGTAAAAAATTGTACCCCTAAGGGTGAAAAAAGAGGATGAAATCGGTGTTCAGCAGTTAGATAAGGATTTATCACTAAAAATAGATGAAATAAGTAAGTTTAATTAAAAAAATAAAACACTAAAAAGCTAAAAATAATCCTTAAACTTAAGTATCTAATCAGTTACTTTTGGAGTCGGTGCCAACCGATGAGAGATTCAATGTTTTTGTTTGCGCCGACTCCAAAAGTAACTGATTAGGTACTTAAGTGTTAGGATTATTTTTAGATTTTTAGTTTCTTTCTTTTATATTATAACGTTTCTTTTATATACCAATAAAGTTATTACTTTGTGTTAATATTGTTTTTACAGCGTGACTGAATTCTAAAACTAAAAATAAATTATAATAATACCTAACTATTATTTATTTACTTTAGCTCGTAGAACTGACGGCCGATGGGGCAGAAAGGTTCTAGAATAGAGGCCACGTACCGGCAAACGCAGCGTAGGACGTCCACCCACAAGGTGGACAGACCTAGTAAAGATTGCAGGAAGACGCTGAATGCAGGCCGCTTCCAACTGGACAATCTGAACTGCACGCGGCGGAGTGCACACTGCCTAGCAGACGCAAAATCCGCGTGCATCTCTCGCGATTCGGCCAGTATAACCGCGAGGTTGGTATGGCCATGGGTGGTTGGTGGGTTTGGCCAATCTGAAAGTCACTGGGGGTGGCCTATGTCTGAAATGATGATGAGTAATACCTAACTCAAAATTAATCACATAAATATTGTTTACATACTTGACGAAATGAATTTGCACACCTGCATGCAGGTTGAATGCTTGTATCTAGGTAAGCTATTGTTAACACCTTTCTTTAGAACCTACGAGTATTTTCTAGCAAATAAATACATTTATTATTATTATCTATTTATCGGTTAACAGTTCTATGTAGACCATATTATAGGGTGACTGAAACTAAACCAGACATAGCAAATTCGCATATTTGCTAATGATTGGACCTCACTATCGTTAACTTTACTTACCTTTTTTATATTTTTTTAAAGCTTACGCGTCTTATAATTTTTTCTCAAGTTTGAGGGAAGTGCCGATGTAATTTAATCACAAATGTTTATGACTACCAACAGACGATTAAAAAACTAAAAATTGACATATCCCTGAAACTATATCAAAATAGTTAGAGAAAGTAAGGTCCAATAATTAGCAAATTACCTCCTCTATAAGCGAATTTCCTATGGTGGGTTCACTTCACCCTCTATGTACCAATTGATTCTACAGAGAAGATTTTTTTTGCTGTAGGAAGCTGTAGCAAAACCGAATAGTATTCGTTTTGCTTTCATTTAGTCCACCTTTGTTGTTTAATTGATCCACACTTTATTAGATTTATTTCAATGTTTTAGATGCTTTTAAAGTGTATCTATTCGGCTTGAACATTTTTTGTGAATTATGAAAACGATTAAACTGTAATAACCGCAGTTAGACAATCGCAGTATTATTAATACTTATGATTGGTGCATATATCATCATTATCATCATCATTTCAGCCATTGGACGTCCACTGCTGGACATAGGCCTCCCCCAGCGACTTATATAAATGTGTTTAAAGTCCTCATCTCTTTTATTAGTCTGGCTCAAGTAACGAGCCAATTTTAATGATAATGGACATTTTTCATACACCTCACAAATTCGGCCCATTCATGCAAATGGCCAGAATTGAATTTGCATGTTTTTATTCAAATTAGTCGTGGATGAGCACAAATGAAGATATAAATAAAGTGACTGTTATGCTTATGAGCTCATATACATCACATTTACATTATGTATAATGATCGTTTTAAATCAGAATTCGATGAATATTGATGCGAAATAAATAAACTCACGGAATATCTTTAAAACATTAATCGTACATGGTTCTTAGTGGAGCGTGAAAATGCAAAATACATTTTAAAATCTTATTTTTTATAATAAATAAATAAATCGTTAAACAATAAAAGGTGCTTATCTTACGTAAGTGGTCTTAATTACATTATAATATTGGACAACATCACATACATTGCTCTGATCCTGTGATAAGTAGCTTAAGCATTTGTGTTACAGAAATCAGAAACAACGACGGTACCACAACACCCAGACATTAAAATTTAAATTACATAACGTAAATCCTCTAAGTTCAGGTTAAGATTTACAGTTTATGAAAGAACTCTACTTTTATTTGTGTAAGCCCTTTTTATTTATGAGAATTTTTTTTCCTTTATTTTTCTATTTAGTCTAGTCATGAAATCGTCATCGGTATGACTTTTCGACGTCAGGGAAAATCACGTTTAATTTATTGAAAACTAGCTGTCCGGGTGAACTTCGTACCGCCTAACATTTTTATACTTTTTTCAATTATTGATCATTTGTAATTCGTTAATTATCCAGTGTTTTATTAGTTATTCTGCTATTCGGGGTGAACCCTAATCCAACAAACCAAAGATCATAAAAATCGGTCCAGCCGTTTTTGACTTCTAAATGGTGTATCTAACACGACTTTGTTTTATTATAGATAGCTAGTCCATTCCAAATAAACATTATTTGTTTTTACCTAACTGTGCGGCAGCAACGAAAGCGTAGAAACCAAACAAAATAGATAGAAACAAGATGACATAGGTACAAATGGCAGTATGACCTCGAACGCAATTCGTTTTGCCTAGTTTGTCTACTACTCTGAACGGAAGAAGGGATTCATATATCAAAATCTACGTTTGTTTGGATTTCTTCCACTAGCTTAGCGGTGAGAGAATACATAGTCAGGAAACATTTACACTCAGATAACAATGGATGTGTAGCCACGGTCAAAATTGTCTGGTTCCCTCAGAAAGGGTTACGAAGGTCTGATGGTAATGGGTTAGTTTCCTACAAAAATTAACTAATTAACTGAGATAAAGATAACTTCGTCGAAATATATCCTAGGTCTACTTTCTGTTTTGAACATTCTGTTCGTGTCAATTAAGAAAAAAACTTTTCTAAATCAGGTGTAGCTCCTGGCAAAATCCATTATAATTTGGCGCGACGTGTACCTTAAGACCCTATCTGCCACGAACCGTCGAGGTATTAAGTAAAAATTAATACCCTATTCTCAGGACTTTGAAGCTGTGCAAAAATCAAATCTCATGCCGCATATTTACACTTGTAAAGGAATTAGGATCTTTAAGGTATCCTATATTTATACCTTAAAGCACAAGTTAAGGAAAACATCCTAAAATCGTAAACTTTAGATTTCTGTGTAGGACGAACTGTGGTATGTGACCCACAAGCAGTATTGCCAGACGTGCGATAATTATCCTAGATCCACGATATTTTTAAGTGTAATTCCACAGAAGAAGTAATAAATTATCGCACGATAAATCTACGATAATCCACGATATTTTGCTCAGTTGGAGATAACTTTAGGAAATCATTTTAATCCGTGTATTTGAAAACATTTTACGTTTATTTGGACAGTCTGACTCTGACACCACAATAGTGAATTTAATTTCTTTGCTCTAAAAACGAAATCGACTCTTGTCAGCGTAAAATTGGTCAGTTTGGAAAAGGGTGAATTGTCACTGTCAGTTTGGTGTCAGTCATCATGACGAGAAAAACCGGTTTACTTTAATACTTGTGTAGTGAGTACTACAGTTCAGTTAACAAAAATTTGTTATTTTAAAAAGTAAAGAAGTGGGTAGTAACAAGATTTAAACTTTCCAGTCGTATATTTTTTTTTTTCTAGATTTGGTGGAGTTACAAAAACGATAATTTTGTGAACTGGGGTTGCGATAAAAACACGATAATTTTTCAGCAAAACTACGATAATTCTAACCTATGAATCTGGCAACACTGCCCACAAGCTTGTACGGAACACTCGTTTTTTTTTTCTGACAGTTATAGTAAGTCAAGTCCTACATTTCAATGTGTAGCTTGGCTTGTAGCCGTGGGTACTGTTTTAACTCCGTCTACCGCTGTATCTGACAGTGTCTGAGCGCGACGTACAAGTGCGTACTATTATACAATCTTTAGTATGTCGGGTTTGTTCCAATTAGTGGAAGACACGCCGCAAATTATCTTTGAACAATCGGAGGTATCTTCGTTCGCTTGAGCGCGATATGTGACTAATTAAGCCGTCTGTATACACAGCCTGAGGGTAACAGCCACTATCTACAAAAAAAGCAAAAAAAAGTAAAAAGCAATTCGTTTTCCATATTTTCTATTTAACTAAATTCGATTCTTCATTGCATAACCATATGTTTAGTTACAAAAGGTCTTATTTGTTAGATAAATGAGACTTGTACGAATATGGCCAATGCAGGGTGTCCTCTAACTCAAGAATAACCTTGTAATCACATAATATGTGAGATAGATGAAGATAGAATGATAGAATCATTGTAAACAAATTTTGTCCTATGACTTTTGTAAATTTTCTTGAAAATGTATCGACTGATAAAGTTACGAAACAGCCGATTAAATTTGTATAGAAAGACAAATATGCAAATTTTTAAGTCATAGAACTAAAGTTGTTCACTTGATGTATAGAATATGAGGTTACTAGGTTATTCTTTAGTTAGGGGACATCCTGTATATGGTATATTTTACGAATATGATTATAAATAAATAAATAAATAAAATATTGGACAACATCACATACATTGCTCTGGTTCTAAGGTAAGTAGCTAAAGCACTTGTATTATAGAAATCAGAAACAACGACGGTACCACAACACCCAGACCCGAGACAATATAGAAACGTTTTTTTTCTACAATGACTGACCGGGAATCGAACCCGGAAACTCAGAGATAGTGACACCAAGTCCGGTATGCTCGCCTCTTGGCTACGGAGGATATGTATTCAAAGATCTTCTATCTTTGCACTTACTGTATAATTGTATGTACATATGTGTTTACTTGCTAACACACTACAGTGTAATTGTGTTTTTATCAAAGAGATCATTAATTTACAATCATCATCATCAACCTTCAAAGGTCCACTGCTGGACATAGGCCCAGCAGAATGCTAAAGTGAGCGGCTGTAGGACGTTTGCATCCTGCGACTTCTCGCAATTTTGACTAGGTCGTTAGTCTACCAGGTGGGAAGCCTGCCCTCGCTGCATCATCCAGTTCGTGGTCGTCGCTTGAGAACCTTTCTTCCCCACTCTTTTTTTATTATTGCAATGAAAATGGCGGACGTAATAGTGTAGTTCATCATTCATCATTTCAGCCATAGCTTAGGACGTCCACTGCTGAACATAGGCCTCCCCCAATAACTTTCATTGGGGGATTGCCAATACTCGCCACGCTTGGCAGGCGGGTTGGCGACCACAGATTTTTATAAGATTTTGCACGCAGACGCTGCTGCCCGTCACGTGCTACAGGAATTAGTCGCCTTTTACGACACGCCTCCTGTTGGCGGTGGGGAAGTGTATTCTTTATGGCCGTCCCCATACAGCACAATATCATCATAATACGAGTATCATCTAACTGGTAGTAGGCGTAGCACACTACGTTCCAAATCCAAGTTATTCTCCTGGGTCAAAAAAATATAATTCTATTTAGTCCGTCAGTTAGATTATCAAAAAATATTGGACCCATATTTTGTCTTTTGTCAATCAAACAAAAAATTACGAAGATGAAGCGCATCAAAGTTTGGCAGTGACGTCACGACTTGTTAAAAAGTGTCGCAAGGCGTGACGTTACGTGGAACTTTAACGGGCTATATCTTCACCATTTTGTGTTTGATTGACAAAAGACAAAATATGAGTCCAATATTTTCTCTTAATCCAACTGACGGACTAATTATATTTTTTTGGGAAACTAGCCCATTACATGTACGTACTTACTGTTCTTTTTAACCTATGCTAACTCCTCCAGCGTGTGTACATTGTTATGGAGCCACGAATTGTACACCGAGGCAGATACACGCAAATCCTTGTTTGTACAAAGGTTTCATTACAGTGTGCGTAGTTTTCTTGTTCTGTTTGATTAAACTATGGGCGCTATCGTTTTAGACATTTCAGTCTAAATTGCTACACATGTTTACCGGATCGCACCCGTTCAATTTGTATGACAACTGTACAGATACTAAAAACAAAGTACTAAGTTCGATTACTGTCCGGTGCATGTTTTTATTTCTTTATTTTATAGTTCTAATAAAGAAATACATCTATATATCGTATTTTTGTGCTTAGCAATTTTTTTTGACGCTGGACAAATATTTTTTATTTTATCGAAGTTTAGCCTAACAATGCAGCCTCAAAACATTTTCAGTTTTGTATCATAACCTAATATTTCTATAAACTATTTATTTAACCGAAACTTCAGCATGTTTCAAAAAACATGTAAACGAATAAAATTATTTGTCCACAGTTAAATAAAGAAATATTGCATTGAACAGGTTTTTAAAAGGTAGAGTGTCAAGTAAAAACGATACATCGATATATATTTAAATATATATAGAGCAGCAATACGAACCATTTTTCTCCGAAACTAGTAAGTGATTTTTCACTTACATTTAGTATGAAATGACAACTCCTGTCAACGCTTGCCCATACAAAAACAGGAAAGATACAGATTAAAAAATTTCGGAAAATTTTGTCGAACTAATCATATGACATTCCTACTCTATAGGGTATGTATGTACTCCATAAAACGATACAACGAGAAAAATGTTTTTTGGCCATCTTTTACTGTGCCCGATAAGTAACTTTATGTATTAGTAATCGATTTATCCGAGAAAGCCTGTAATCCCGGGATAAGGGGTCCCAATTAACCGACACACATCACCCTAACCATTCAATTAAGTGATGCCAGGTGATATCTACAGATCTTCCAACCATCGAATTCTAAATACAATAAGATTAAGCAAAATGAGAACAATTTCAAAATTGACAAGTTATTACACAAGTGGCCAAAAGAAGTGTAATGTTTTAGGGTTCATGTATGTGTATGTGAGTCTCTTTATTCGACCATTACGACTAAACGCCTTTTAACCGATTTTGATGTATGAGCTATCGTTAAAATTCTTACGTTCTCCCAGGTCACATGGTTTACGTTATGTTATAATAAAAACAATAAAGCGAATTTTATACTCCATAATGTGCACCCAAAAGAAAAAAATACAAACATATCAAAATAAAGGTTTTCTAAAGGTAATTACAAAAATATATACACCTTATATGCTTAAATGTTCCTTTTGATGACAAATTGTTGAAAAAGGATCAAATAAAAATAATAGGTAATAATTTAAGAACACGACTTCGTACTATTATTAAAAACCAACTAAAATGTTTGAAATTATTTGCGGATACAGAAGAATTTTTTGCAGTCGTTTTCCTTTAAAACTATTCTATTAACACATATATTCCGCGACTGATAATAAATTCTACTGTATTATCGATTTATTTAAGCTTTTATTAACAGTAGTTTCATTTTTTATTTCATTTTTTCCCTTTCCCCGCACACGTCGTCATGTCCAGTTTAACAGTCAGCTGTCAAACAACACTTGCGCATGTAGTAACAGAATTAGCACTAAGCAACTGTGTTTTGTTTCCAAAATCTAAAAGCATGTAGTTTAATTTAAGTGGTGATTTGTGAGCTAATTTAGTATTGCCGTTAACTAGTGCTTAAATAGTAACAACTCTCTCTCTCTCTCTCTCTAACTCTCACATTACTCATAAGACTTTTATCTGGCTAGATAAGGATAAACGCAACCATTCGTTAAATTGATTATTATAGTAAGTAAGTAGGTATTACTATCAAAATAAATGGGTATTCATCATATTTTTGGTGGAATTAACTATCTAATCCTTAATGAAGTATACTTGTTCCCGGTGGTTTAATTTTCAGGACAATACAATCTCGGAACAATACAAATAAAACCAAAATTAGATAGTAATGTAACAATAACAATACTGAAATAATCCACCGTTCTGATTAAGAGCGATACTTCGGACTACAACTTGACGAAAAACTAACCTGCAGATGTCACATCGAAAAAGTTAGATCTAAACTGAATTGTCTAAACGGTGCTTTGCGTACAGTGGTTAATTGCATTCCACACAAGGTCCGAATCACTTTATACAACTCGTTAGTGAAATCACACTTGGATTATCTTGTGGAGGTATGGGGATGTGCTGCGGAATCAAATCTTAAGAGTGTACAAATATCTCAAAATAAAATTATTAAAACTTTATTTAAATACGATCGCATTAAGAACACGAAACTGCTGTATGAAAAATCAAAATTATTTAACCTTAAACAGATATACAGATAAACAGATATACGTACCGAACATTCTTATACTAATAAGAAAAATTTTAACAGACAAAATACATTCACAGATATCTTTTACAAAACGAACTTTTAAGCACAATTTGAAAAATACAAATAACATTTGTTTATCGACACCGAGAATTAGCCACGGCAGAAGAAACATAATGTTTGAAGGAGCCCAAATGTACAACAACTTACCTAATGATATAAAGGAAGGCGACTCGTTTGGACTATTTACAGCAAAATTAAAACCGTATATGAGCATTTCTCATTTCTCCAAATTACGCAGTTTTGTTTGACTTCGGTGGCACGTTTTTTTTTTCAAAGATTTAGCATAGGTATTGGATTTGAGTTATAAATCATTTAATTTTTAATTATAAACTGCTAATTGGGCAACTGAATTCTTAACAGATAATCATATAATTAAACCACCGAATTCGACATGTACCGAATTCAGAAAAATTTGCACCGCTTATCAGAAACTATAAACCGAAGTCATAAAATGTAAGTTTTATTCGTATAATCTTGAAAAAAGGGTGAATCAAACAACAAAATTTCTTTTTTTCTTCATATATATTAGTCTAAAATTAAGGGATAATAATAACGAAAGAAACGTCATTAGTTACTTCAAAAGTCTTGATTTCAAAATGTTTTTTTATAAATTAAAAGTCGATGGTTAGATAGTTATAAAGTTTATCTAAATGAGTTTATGAAAACACAACCATCATAAAAACATTAAAAGGTGCTAAAAAAGATTTTTATAAGAACATCTGAATTCGGTAAGCTATTTTCTGAACGCGGTGGATGAATTTCTGAATTTGGTGGCTTAAAATGCACCGAATTCAAGTCCACTGTATTCAGAAAATATATTATGGCAATTACACAAAAGTCAGAAATAAGAACAGTTGTAAAAACGATTCTGGTTTAATTTAATTAAGACAACAGAATCCATATTATGATGATACATCGGCTATACTGTAATAAAATACAGGTTTTAAAATATTTCGTACAGTAAATTCAAAAATTGACCTGGACCAAATCCACCGAATTGCATACTCACCCACAAAAAATTTGCACCGGATCACGCGTCTGCTCTTTCTGGTCGCTGAGCTGTGACTGGCGAATACTGTAAGTGATCTGCGATACTTCTAGAATGATTCACTAGTGATATGGAGCGCAGTTTGTAGTTAAACACCGAATTCAGGCGTTAGTCCTGGTCAAGCATTCAACTTAATTTTGTGATAAAACTGTTGCCTATTTTGTTTTAAAATTGAGAGAAATTGGATTGTCATGTAAATGACTATGTGAACCGGTGTTAGATAGTGAAACAAGGTTTACTCAATACTCAATACTCAATAATTTATTGCAAAACCATAATGTACATATAGATGTTACAAATTAAAGAACCAGTGTTATGGACCCTGTTGGGCACGCAACTTGGGGGCTAGGAGAGAGGAAGCTTATTAGATTATGTGAATACATGACATTCAATATTGAATTCTGGGTTCGGGACAATCCACCGTTGTCAGAATTCAAGCGTTCTCGAGCGTTTTAGTTTTTTTTTTCAGTAGGATTTGAAAAGATTATAGAGACGTTATTATGCTCTTCAGATAGTCTATGGTTTAAACTATGTAGTGTATTTTTTGTAGATTTTTGTTTTGCATAGAACGTGGGAAATTAGTGCTTGGACACGAGAAATTGCGTCGCTGGAGAAATGCTCATATTTACAACAATTTTTTTTAACAAAAAAGTGCCATGTGTGCCATATTAATTAATGTAAATTATGTAAACTATGTTATATTAGTTTATTTTGAAGCTCATTCTAAGTGAACTATGTTCTTTATGAGTAAATAAAATGTCTTTAAACCTAAACCTACTGTTAAATTACGTGAATTGAGCTTCAGATACTAGACAATGAATTGTGCTAGTTGGACCTCCATTACAGCAACACGGGTCTATGTAGAAAAATCTTTCTACATAGCGTTTAAAGTGACACAATCAGGTCATCCAATTATCCTTACTTAGCTCGGCTATCTCGTTGACACATTTTTATTAAGCCCACTTAATCGGCACTCGATTACTTTACGCTGTGCTAAACCATCGAGTCCCTACACTTCACCAGCTCCAACTCAAAGGTATCTCGAAACATATCGAGTTTCAAGGAATCATTATAAACTTCGCGAAAACACTCAAATTCGGTGAGTTTGATTCCCATTCAAATTGGTTAGTAAGAAAACAGATCGCTGTAAATTAATTAATTTGAATGTTGATACAAACCCCACAAATATTGCGTGTTATATAAACTTACCATTGATTTAAAATTACTTCGTAAGGACAGGGCGTATCGCATGTTTAACTGTTGCCACTAACGTGGTCCTAGCAGTCCTCCATAGACCGTAGTCGGCTGTCGGCTGTTCAGCCGGGAACAAAGGTAAGTACGTTAAAATTAGGAAAATGATGAATTTTGTCGTGTCTACTACGACAAAAGCACAACTAACAAACAACAACAACAACCTAACAACAGTATGATATTTCCAATTGAAAATATGTTAAATAAGAAACTTATTCACTGTGATGACTTTGTCAAGGTTACGGGCAAGGTTGCGGCTACTTTTTAACTGCTTCGGTACAATATTGTTGATTAGCGCCAAGAAGAATAATTCCTTGTTAATAATTACAATTTATTAGCAAGTGGCAGTGGGCCGGGAACATTGCACGTAGAACTGACGGCCGATGGGGCAAAAAGGTTCTGGAATGGAGGCCACGTACCGGCAAGCTCAGCGTAGGACGTCCACACACAGACAGACGGACACGGACAGACGACCTGGTAAAGGTTGCAGGAAGTCGCTGGATGCGGGCCGCTTCCAACCGGCCAATCGGGAAGTCACCGGGGGAGGCCTATGTTTAGCAGTGGACGTCCTATGGCTGAAATAATGATGATGATGAATTACAATTTAAAAAAGTAATGATGGTTCTTGGCCATTACAGGTGCCCATTTTTATTTTTATTTGTGAACACTGTGAAGATTTATGATTTAAAAAACCTCCTCCACTCAAAAGCTTTTGTTTCTAATGCCGTGTTTTGCAGAGAACATTTACTTAAGTACGTGAAATAGCATGTAATGTAGCCAACATTAATTTAAAATGCTTCAAGTAAAGTCGTCATTCCGCTCTGCAGAAATTCCTTTGAGAATAACTCATTGCTGGAAGTTCCTAATGAATATCCATTACTTTATTAAAAATAAACATTTATGGTAAAAATACACGTGTAAAAATATTCTTCTTCTTCCTCGCTGTTTAAGACCAATGTTGTGGAATAAGTTTAGTCCTGTTTTACTCGTATATCGCTAGATGGCGTTGTGCCGACTTAGATCGCGCAAGTATTGTGTTTTATAGTGCACATTATGGGATTAACCCACTGGGTTCTGTTATAAAGTGTAGAAACAATGGGAAAAACATTTCGTACATGTTTTATTGTTTTCAACATCAAGATGGAAATTGGAGCAAAGAAATAAATGGATAGCTGCAGCTGTGAAAAGAAAAAAGTTTGTAGGGAATTCGTGTTACAGACGTTTGTCTTATGATCCCAGATCTTATTAAGTAGCTTTGTCCATTGGTTCTGAGCTCTTCAAAATCTCTCACACGCTGTATTAATACAATTTGACCTTTTTGCACATTTTAAGGTTGGAAAGTTAAATCATGTTGCATTGATTAAAATCCCGTAGGTATTATAAAATTCGTATTTTAGTTCAAGTAAGAAAATCACTTATTATAATATGCGCAAACTTTTTAGATATTTTCATCTAATTTAGAAGAAAAACAACCCGAAAATCATGCTCAAGCCATCCAGTTGTCAAAATTTGAGAGACTCAAGTCCACAACAATTGTGGTCACTAGGGGCGGTGTCTTCGCGCACACAGCGAATTAATTCCTTATCCAGTTCATCAGGTCATATACGCTCGCTCTACCTGTTTATAATCGAGGTAGACTTGACCATGGTCCTGGATAGATAAGTCCATGCGGCAAGCCTAGATACTCGTATTACATAAGGTTGGCATGGAGCGATTGTCAGCTGATAATTTTTATGTAGTTTTTTTTTTACTATAAAAAAATATCCTACTTAATTTGTATATTTTTTGTGTTAAGTTCTCCACAAGATGAAAGAAACATTTGAATCCAAAAAAATATATTATTTCTGTTTCTACTCCTATTTTGCACTGTTAAGCATGTTTTTTTTTCTTCTACTGCTGAAGTAAAAAAACTCTACTCAATAAGAAAAAAAACATCAAAAATCGTATTGGCTACAAAAATATCACGTAATTTACACAAAAAACTTACAGTGAAATTTGCCCTCCCTCCCTTTGTCCATTTTACGTTTGTTGATAAGTGGTTAACTAAGATGACTTATTACTCTCACTCAATTCTGAAACATAATTTATAAAATTTGGGTGTCCCAGTTCTAGGTAAGTTTAAACAATTTGTATTATTTGCGTTCTAATCGCCGTGCTGAATCCATTTCAAGCAATCTAATATTTTAAATAGTTTAATTGTAGTGACTACCGTGACGACCTCCGTAACCGAGAGGCTAGTACGCCGGACTTGGCTCAGCCACCTCTGAGGTCCCGGGTTTGAATCTTAGTCGAGTCAATGTAGAAAACTAACTTTTCTATGTTGTCTCGGGTCTGGGTGACATGGTACCGTTGTTGTAGCTTACCTTACCTTACCTTAGAATCTGAGCAATGTATGTGATGTTATCCAATATTTATTTATAGTAATTGGAAACACCACACATACAAAAACAAAACATTACCTTTGTTCACATATATTCTTATTAAGTACATGAGAATAGTTTATTTGCGTGTTTAATTCTATTTGGCGTCATAAATCCAAATGATTGAGGGCTCAAATGAGAGCCTACACCCAAATAAACGTAAAAATCTAGTTCAATCTGTTGTATTGTCTCTTTCAGGCTTAAGCCGGTCCGATCGTGTCCATCCAATTCCACACTGAATATCGTATTAATACTTGTCTGGCAGAGAACTTGCAACTAAATAGGCTAGTTTCCTGGGTCAATAAAGATTACTCTATTTAGTCCGTCAGTTAGATTATCGAAAAAATATTGGACCCATATTTTATCTTTTGCAAAACTATCTCAAAAAATGACGAAGACAAAGCGCATCAAAGTGACGTCACGCCCTGCTAAAAAGTGTCGCAAGGCGTGACGTTACGCGCAACTTTAACGGGCTATATCTTTATCATTTTTTGTTTGATTGAGAAAAGAAAAAATAGGTGTCCAATATTTTCTGTTAATCCAACTGACGGACTAATTAGATTTTATTCGGAGACTAGCCCATTACTGGTATACAAGGCTACATTACAAAATAGTGCCAACGTAAAAAATAAGATCTAGAGAACAATATAAAAAAACGATTTCATCGTAATTATTTACACAAATAAAATTCAGCCTGTATAAATATATATTTTACTATTACCTAGATATTTTTTTACCTAAATCTACATTAGGTTTTTTAAATTAAACAAGTAACATTTGGAACAAACTAAATCCAGTAGATCAATCATAAAAAATGTCTTAAGTGAATGCAATCAAATTGCAAACAAATCAAATTAAGGTCAAATTAAGATCCCCGTAGACAACGTATGTATATTTTTCAGTATAACATCATGAAACAAGCATCTCCGTGCAGTGTAATTCTCGTTGATTACCTAGCTTCGTGTCCAGTTTCACAAGGCCTCTCAATTGCATAAAATGTCTCTTGTTTCTTATCATTACCGACTAGTCAAGTGAACTAAATGGGTCTTCTAATAGTGGTGCTCTAAATAATGAAGTCTCCTCCTATTAGATGTCCGTGGTAATTTATTTCCAACCCTCTGGCTTGTGGTTAAGATCGACTTTGCCTCGTGGAAGGGTCAAGTGAGATTAATTAAAAACAAAACCTCTCCTGCCGTGTCCTGCTCGCCTGGTACTCACCCATTATTAGACTGAGGCTAATTGGAAAAATTAAATACTTTTGTAACTAAGACGAAGCAGATAAATACTCTGTCGCTTTTAGAAACATTAAATTATGAAAAATACAAGCTTGTAAAAAAGTTACTATTTGTCTTTGTGATCATACTAATATTATAATAAGTTACTAGCTTTCTGCGCTGGAATATACCCCGCATGTATCTCTAGGTACACCCAGTTAAAACGTTATTGCTGGTCAGTTTACACAAGTGGAATTTAATCATAGCCGCTGTGTAAAGCTGGAGCTCGAATAACAAAGGCCTATATCATCGTGATATTTAAAATTTAATTTTTTACTAATATCACCTGACGTAAAAGTTTTTGGAAAGTGATACATGTAAATAATATAATTTTAAGGAACATCTCTATTCGAGTAGTAGACAATGTTGGCTTTAGACCTGCCAATATTTAATTTAGTTTTTTGAATTTAGCAAAGGTAGATCTGTCTCTATTTTCCGATTACCACCCAAATTAGAACTGTTAACAGCGTAATGGCGCGGTCGTCGTAAACGCAAAGGGTCCCGAGTTCGATATTTGATTTTAGACACTATGCGTGTTACTGAATCACCAGTTTGAAGAATAACGGGGTTTACACGACCTCTACCTACGTAATCTAATGTATGCATTCCACATTTTAGCTCATTCCGTTCTACCGTTAAGTGTGATTTTGTTATAAATGTACAAAATTTTACATTTATATACAGGGCTACATAGGAGCCGATGGAGTCCCAATCGAAGCCTGGAAGGCGATGGGCCCTCTTGGGATGGACATCTTAACCTACCTTTAGACCTGCATACTCTTAAGCGGGCTAATCCCGAGCCAATGGAGAATAAGTGTTATTACTCCGGTCTTCAAAGGCAAGGGATCGGTGCAAGAGTGCGGCAACTACCGCGGTATAAAAGTCATGTCCCACACCATGAAGCTCCTTGAGCGGTTTGTGGACTCCCGGATCCGACAGGAGTGTGATGTCTCAGATTGTCAATATGGGTTTCGTCCTGGCAACGGTACTATGGACCCTATTTTCGCCCTAAAGACTGTCATGGAGAGATACAGGATGAAGAACACGCCTCTGCACTTGCTCTTTCTTGATCTGCAGAAGGCCTTCGACTGTGTCCCTCGAGTGGTGATCTGGTGGGCACTGAGATCCAAAGGGGTCCCCGAGGCATATTGACATTATTCGAGACATGTACCGCAGCTCCGATTCTATGCTTCGGACCCTTGTTGCGACACCAAACCTTTCCCCATCACCGTCGGAGTACACCAGGGTTCCGTCTTCAGTCCGTTTCTGTTCAGTGTGATAGAGACGTTGTGTCAAATAGCATCAGAGACTCACATGAGCAGCCACCATGGCTCCTGATGTATGCTGACGATATCGCACTGGTGGACGCGGACAGGGGCAGGCTGGTGAAACGGGTGAACGAGTGGAAGCAGTTGCTTGAGAGCGGTGGTCTGAAACTCAATATGGCAAAGACTGATTACCTGGCCTGTAACTCTACAGATCCAACGCCCGTTCGCATAGGCGGAGACAAGGTCGAGCGCACGGACCAGTTTAAATACCTTGGATCTGTACTTCACTCGTCGAAAGACATCGATTGCGACGTCAAAGCACGCATTGCTGCTGCGTGGGCCAAATGGCGAGAGGTGACTGGTGTCATTTGTGACCCCAGAATGCCAGTTAAGCTGAAAGGACAAATCTATAAGTCCATCATTAGGCCTGTCCTTTTATATGGCAGCGAAGCGTGGCCGCTACTTGAGCGACACAAGCAGGAGCTGCGTGTCACGGAGATGAATATGCTGCGGTGGATGTGCGGAGTCACGCGGAAGGACAGCGTGAGGAACGCACGCATCCGCGGTAGCCTTCGTGTCCGTAATATTGCAGACAAACTGTAGGAGAGTCATGTTCTGCGGAAACCGGCATGCTACGTAGGAAACAAATGTCTGGCCATACTGCCACCGCCGGGTCCTGGCAAAAGGGGTAGACCCAAGAAATGCTGGCATGACGTCGTGAGGGCTGACATGCGTGCCAATGATCTCACAACTAGAGACGCTCAAGACCGCGCGAAGTGGAGGAGTAAATCAAGGAAAGCGGACCCTGGTCTCCAAAGCAATGGTTTTGGACGTAACCGGGAAGAAGAAGAACAGGGTTACATAGCAAAAGGGGTGCCAAATTAAAAAAAAGATCTAGGGAACAATATAAAAAAGCGTATTAATCGTTATTATTTTTTATAATCGTATGTTATGAAAAAAAATACTCCAAATTATCCGAAAGCCGCGCGGTCATTCATCAGATGCGTAGGTACGGCGAGCTTACAAGGACCTTACGCAGTGCACATACATACGGTAATTTTTTTTCATAAATGAGTTAAATTATCCACGCGTAAGATTCTTAACAGTCAATAAGAATAATGAAATGTAAAAAAAAATTTTGTTCTTTGCACAGGTCGATTAAGTTACTGATTCTGAGCCACTCCTAAAGGTTTGGCACCCGTTTGCAATGTAACCCTGTATGACAAAAATTTATAGTCTGCGGCAAATTATATCGTCAAGCTATAATGATGTCGCCCATAAAAGGTCGATACATCGTGTTTACTCATTCGTTTCCCGGTCATAAAGCCGAATGTTAACGACTGATATTAGGATATAAACCGCTTTGTTCTAGGCCTGTCCCCCAAAGGGCAGTACATTATAATGTCACCGGATTTTTGGAGCGAGTGATATTATTCATGACGTTGTAAACCTTTCCGTGATGAAGTACCCAGAATAGGTACTACGTTTTAAAAGGGTTTGTGTAAAAAAATGTGTGTGACGTTTTAGCTTTTGATCGCAGCGACATCTGCGTGAACTCAATAGGTTTATATCGTTTCCACACATTCATTTGTTTCTGCTGACTTTTTAATAAGAGTAACTTAAAAAGCGTAACATCATTTCCCATAACGATACTCTTCATTGTACACCACACAAAACAAAAAGTACAGAGAAAAAAATATGTTAAGATTAGTAAAATTTAGACGGTCTTATTGCTAGAAGCAATCTCTTCCAGACACCCTACAGGAAGAAACAGTTTAAAAGCTAAGGCGGTAATAGTCTAAAAAATATTCATAAATAGTCTGTCTAGAAAATATACACAGATAATACATTACATTGTATATACAGGGTGTAACGAAAAGGTGAAATAAAACTTTAAGGGGTTATTCTACGGCTAAATTACATCAACTTTTTCTATGGGACCAACATCGAAATTTCAAAGAAAAAAATTGACGTTTCCATACAAACTGACGCCAGCTGGTCGCGTTTTAGTATGGGAAAGTTTTTTTTTTTTTTTGCGATTTCGATGTTGGTCCCATAGAAAAAGTTGATGTAATTTAGCCGTAGAATAACCCCTTAAAGTTTTATTTCACCTTTTCGTTACACTCTGTATACTTATTATTATTCTAGATAATTACCAAACATACATACATAGTATAAACTGACGACCTCTGTAGATGAGAGGCAACAATACCGGATTTGGTGTCGCTGTCTCTGAGGTCCCGGGTTCAATTCCCGGTCGGTCAATGTAGAAAAAAATATTTTCTATATTGTCTCGGGTCTGGTTGTGGTACCGTCGTTGTGTCTGATTTCTGTAACACAAGTGCTTAAACTACTTATCAGATCAGATAGGATCAGAGCAATGTATGTGATGTTTTCCAATATATATATATATATTTTTAAATACATACCTTTTATGTATGCTTAAGGACCAAAAATGTTAGAAAAAGTTTTTTTTCTTTATCCATTTCTTCAGGTTTACTTTAAAAAATTAAAGATTCTTTAATTATTATTTGTTTGATTTGTTTTCTGTAACTTTTATCGAGAAAAATGGCTCTTAAATTTGAATTTTATACTATTCTTCAAGTAAGGACTTCTATTCAACTGAAACAACTTAAAGTGCTTTCGAATTTAATATAACAAGATTCTCTAGTACTTCAACAAATATCGTCAGTGAATTCAGTGATATAAAAGGAAATATCTATAGAAGTAAGTTTATTTTTAACGATGTACTTACGTAACAGGTCGGTTCAAGCGTTCTTAGTGTAACGAAGAAACTAACTTCTAAAAGTTACGTACCTACGTATACATAGACACTTGCCTATTATCTATACATACAGGGTTTACATTGCAAAGGGGTTTCAAATCTTTAGGAGTGGCTCAGAATCAGTCATCATCATCATCATGTCATCCATAGACGTCCACTGCTGAACAAAGGCCTCCCCCAATGACTTATCATCGGGGGGGATTGGCAATACTCGCCACGCTTGGCAGGCGGGTTGGCGAGCGCAGTTTTTTATATGATTTCGCACGAAGACGCTGCTGCCCGTCTCGTGCTACAGGAATTAGTCGCCTTTTACGACACGTCTCCTGTTGACGGTGGGGAAGTCAGAATCAGTAACCTAAACGAACTATGTAAAGATCAAAAAATTTTTTTTTTTTAATTTTAATTACATATTCCTATCCGCTGTTAAAAATCGTACCCGTAGATAATTGTACTCATTCATGAAAAAATTGCACCGTATGTGCACTGCATAAGGTCCTTGTAGGCTCGCCGTACCTACGCCTCTGATGGATGACCGCGCAGCTTTCGTAGTCTCTCTATTGACTTTATTTTCGGATATTTTAAAGTGTTTTTTTTCTCGTAACATACGATTATTAAAAATAATAACGATTAAGACGCTTCTTTATATTGTTTTCTAGATCTTATTTTTTTTAATTGGAACCCCTTTGCAATGTAACCCTATATAATAAAATAGCAAATATAATTTAAAATTTCATAAAACTTAAACATTAGGTTTCACATTAAAATTACATCAAGCACACTGTGAATTTGAGTTGGCTTTGAAGCTAGGTACAAAAATTTTCTATAAACGAAATCAATTAAAAACTTATTTCTCAATACAAATTAAGTATGGGAAAGAGAGAGACCACTTTTTTTAGATTCCGAACGTTCTTGTATACTTATAGCAGGAGAGTGTGACTTTTGCGGCTCCAAAGTCAATCTAAACATAAAATAACAGTGTAACTGTGTGTGTGTCTAATATTATTATTATCTCTATCCATAAATCAATCTCACTTTCAAAGAAGTTTACATTTATTATTGTGCTACATTTTTATTTCAAACAAAAGTTGGCAGAACTTATTACGACATAATGAAATCGTTATGTAGTATGTTTATGTTGGCATTACCAAAGTCTGCCTTCTAGCCCGCTGCTTTTTTTATCTTTCGCTAAAAGGGCTGTAGTTAAGTATGGCACATATTTATTATTATTTAGGTTATTTCGTACATTAAGACTCATTTTACGAGTAGTAAAGTGGTCATTTTTTTGGTTTATTTCGATTAGCCACGTATAGCTAACACAGTGTTTGGAAAAGATATCGCTTTTTCTAATTTATTCTTTACACAAATAAATACTATTTGAAACTCTAAACACGCACTCGTCAGTGTTTATTCCACGTTGCAATCCTCTTTGAAGGCGAACAAAAAATATTCTCACCATTACGTGTAAGGGCTTTTTCATTGCGCACATAAACTTCATAGTAAAAATTCAGGGCTTCGTTCTTTACGATGTAGGTGGAGTGCATTGCGAGAATTGTCTATTTAGATCAGCGAAACAAACTTTTGTAGTCCAAGAAAATGTTCTAAAAGGGGTAGTCAACATGACTGTATA
Organism: Anania hortulata; assembly: GCA_963576865.1. Taxonomy (NCBI): domain Eukaryota; kingdom Metazoa; phylum Arthropoda; class Insecta; order Lepidoptera; family Crambidae; genus Anania; species Anania hortulata. Next base: position 1,618,118 of record OY756399.1, on the reverse strand, counting down.
CATGAAAACATCATCATCATCGTTTCAGCCGTAGGACGTCCACTACTAAACAAAGGCCTCCCCCAATGACTTATCATAGCGGAGGATTGCCGATACTCGCCACGCTTGGCAGGCGGGTTGTCTAGCGTAGTTTTTTATATGATTTTGCACGAAGACGCTGCTGCCCGTCTCCAGAGCCGCGCCGCACAAAGGTGCGAAGTGTGCGGCGCACACAGGCGCCAAGACAATTGGGGCGCCGGATGAAATTCCAGCGCCTGCTTTTTTTTTAAAGCCGGTTAAAAAGAGGCGCTTCATAGGTTTCGCACACAGGCGCTGCTAGGAGTCGGCGCGGTCCTGCCCGTCTCATGCTAAATAATCACTACGATATAGGTTATGATAAGTTGTCAAGTGTGTAAAACTTGTGTCATACTAGCGAGCATAGAAAAAATCGAGGTTTGACAGCAGACCAATCACACTGGCGCCATCTGAGGTTAGCTTTGCCTGTGTTTCCCTATTGCAGGGGGGTAACCATAAACTCTTAAAACAATCTCAAATTACGCCCATCCGTCAATTTGGTACCATGAAGTCGTAAAAACAATCTTGTTTCATGGATTTTGACAACATACAATTTTGTTTATCATTCACTCAATTCAATACAAATGACGTTTATTTTGACACTAATGACAGTTACAAATTGATTTCTTATGTCAAAATTATTGTTATGGAAAGTGGTCATAGCAGACATTTCATTGATTTCTTTATTTCTGAATGAATACTGTAAAAACAGTAACAAAATCAAAGAAATAAATTAATTATATGTATAGATCTCTAATTTTAATAATGATACTTTGCTTGGCTGCTACAAAACTGTAAAAGCAATTATGCTGCTTAGAGATTTTGATTTGAGCTTGTTTTGAATTTGTACCATGAACTACATAATTAGGTTTTGTTTAGGGATGTAAAAGAACGAATGTTTTGGATGTTTTGTCTATTAATTGCTTTGAGAAGAAAAGAGACGCAATATTTAAAACCACTGACAACAGATAACTTCGTCTCTTTCAATTTTTTATCTCCGAAGTCTATGGCCTAATGTCATTGCCATCCAGGGAAGGTATAAGTACTACGAACACCTACTTATAAATTCTTTGTTGCCATTAAAAGCATGAGACAGTAGTCCGAAACATGAAACTATGGAAAAGAGAACGGAATAATCTATTCTTTTATAAAAAAAAATAAAGGTGAGAGGTAATGCAATTAAGCGGTGGCTATACGGCTTTTCAAAATTGAGATTGTTTGTCAATTGCTAGACATTTTTACATGGCTCAAAACTGTTTCCAAACAATGAGCTATTTATTATGACTAATGTTGAGACTCAGTTTCGGAACCGATTGATAGGTTTGACTTAGGTCAGCTTCTAATAGTTTACTTGATCAATGCTAATAGTATGACAGTTGTCAAGGGAGTGACACGCGGAAATTTTAAAATCAAAAACTGATAAAAACCATGAAAATATTTATTAGTTTTTATGAAATCCGCCAGCGCACCAAAGTTACCGACGTGGCAAAAAAGTGGCACGACTGAAAGGGCAATGGGCGGGCCACGTATGCCGTAGAAACGACGAAAGATGGAACCCCAAGGTCTTGCTCTGGAGACCCCGCACAAGAAAACGAAGTGTGGGCAGACCACCAGCAAGATGGTCGGACGATATTGCAACACGGCAGGACCGGCCTGGACAAGAATCGCCGCACTAAGAGCTAGCTGGAGAGAGTTTCAGGAGGCATAATATGTCCAACAGTGGACAAAACATATGCTGAAGAGGAAGAAGAAGATGATGAAATTACGTTGTCTAAATCGTAGTAATTGCACCTTGGAGCAAATGTCTTGACATTAAAATTGTATTCTGCAAAATCAGGCACGCATTTCACGACTTTTGCGAGTGGTATCGAAGTGTTTAATTTCTCCAGAGAAAGTATCGTGTAAACCGTCGTCATGGTAAACATTAACCTCTGTGATTCTTAAATAATTAAAAATATAAAGCATAGTTTTTTAAGTGTACAATTGACTTTTAATCGACCACTGATATCTGACTCACCTGTGAAAGTGTTATACCGTAAAAATATGCGGCACAACTTACCAAAAACAGTGACGATAATATGCAAGTGTCATTATGCAAGTGGGCTCATTATACGACTTTATATCTACAATTCTTCATTCTAACAGTGTTTGTGAATTGCGAATACATACTTGGACATTTATTGTAATAACAAAACTATAATATTGAAAACCAAAACAAAGTACAAAAACATTGTGATAACAATTTGTGGGTGTAATCGTTTTCTGTTTGAACATAATACTTGTCATACAAACTAATGCCATCTATCTAAAAGTAACCCAAGCTACGTTAAGCCGGTAAAACAGTGGTAGTGGCAGCACCTTGCTTACGGCTACCTGAGTAAACTATTGCAACCGAATACATACTAAAATTTCGCCCTCTTCACATCGATCACCGTGGCTCGTTTGGTAAAGCGACGGACTTGGTGTCGAGACTTCAGGGGTCGGGACTTCAAATCACGGCTTTCATCACAAAAAGAATTTATTTTTTCTAAATAATCATTTACAATTTTATCTTCAAAGTTATATCACCTGAAATGGATAGCTTGAACAATGTAAATACACAAAGAAGACGAAATTTGAATAACACAAAACTCATAAATAGTGAATATGAAATGGACATATTGTATCAAAGCTTACCTAATAGCATTGGGAATAGGGAAGAAAATACAATGCTAATAAATGAAGAGATTAATAAACTAAACATAGAACTTCAAATTGCTAACACAGAAATAGACAATCTAAACACTGAAAACAACTATTTAAAAAAGGAAGTTATTAGATATAAGCAAAAAATAGAACTTTATAAATCTGTGGGCATAGGCGATACCAACATTATTCCTAATCAAACGCCAATAAAATTCTACTCGCCACAATACCGAAAACACCTAAAGTACTCCGCTATTAAAATAGGATTACCGAGAACATCTTCAAGAGAGTTAACAGCAAGCGCAATTGAAAGAAGCCTAATTGATATTAGAAGTCCTTCAGAAAAGTCCACTAGTAAGAGAAATAATTCTCATCTCGATACTTTGGACGAAAGGTCACACAGTACACCAAATAAACGCCAACAGATAGACATGGGGACTTTAGTAGATTACAAACCCGTAAAAACCGACAGCGCTAAGAGTATTCTACCTCATGAAATAAAAGTAACACCCGGCCAGGGCGTACAAATAAAATCAACATTAACCACAGATAATCCTCATCAAGATTTACCAAAACAGAGAGTTATGATATTTGCTGATCAGAATGGACGTGGTATGAGAAAACTACTTCAAAGAATCCTAGGAGACACTTTTATTGTAACATCTGTCATAAAACCGAATGCCCCAATCAGTGAAATATTATGTTCATGTGAAGTAATATGTAAAAACTTTACCAACTTAGATTTTGTAATAATCTTAGGTGGCTCTAACGATTACGATCCTTTAAAACTGCAATCATTTCTGCATTATGGGTTAGATAAAATTAAACACACAAATATATTGGTCGGAAAAGTCTATAAAAATAAATATCTTAATCTAGAAATGCTGAATAACACTATTAGACTTATATGTAATAATAGCATAAATTCGTATTTTATCCCACTGGATTTGCAATATCACGAGTGTAACTTCCCAAATTATGTTAATAAATTACAAGCTAGTCAAATACTACTTAAGACAATACTACAGCTTAATTACAGAAAAAAATATCTTAATTATATTTCTAGATTACAAAACTCACAGAATAAGTTTAAGTTAACAAACGATGTCCACACACAGACTGAAACGTTCGTAGATATACAGGGAACTGCTAATGTAAATGCACAAACAGATTGTCTAACATCATTTGACTCTGATGATGATTTTTTTCGTAACTCACAAATCTCAAGCAAATACAACGAATGACGTATCTATTAAAAGTAAGTGCAAAATGAATGACAATTTTTTTGTGTATCATCATATCTCAATATTGCATCAAAACATAGACGGACTACTTGGGAAATCAGATCTACTAAGTGCGCACCTATGGGATATGGCCCGGGAGGATAAGTCGATTGACGTGCTATGCATAACTGAACATAATATGAAGGAATGTGACTGCGAACATATCAATATCCCAAATTATACACTTGCTGCTAGCTGCTGCAGAAATAATCGTTATGGGGGCTCTTGTATACTGACTAGAAACTTACATACATTCAAGAAACTCGACTTTCGGGACTTTAACGGATACAATAATATTGAATGCTGTGGCATTGAATTACTGGCTCATAACATAGTTATAATATGTATCTACCGATCGCCAAAGATTAGTATAGATTCTATGACCTCTTTTTTTAATTGTATAAATGACATCTTAACACAATACTGTCATAGGGCAGATAAAAAAGTAATTCTATGCGGTGACTTTAATATTGACATTTTAAAAAACAGTAAATATTCGACTGAATTTCAAAATATATTAATAAGCTATAATTTAAAAATGAGCGTGCGTGAACCTACACGTTTAAAAAGCGGGACATGTATTGATAACATTGCACACAATATCCGGGGAAGTAAGGCAGAAGTAATTGAATTCGCCCTATCCGACCATACAGCTCAAATTATTAAATGTCCAGTCAAAAAATCATGTTCTATGACTCACTGGTTTTCTGAAAAAAGAGACTACAGCAAAGAAAACCTGATTAAATTCAGAGATTGTCTCCAAGGTTTAAGTTTTAGTAACGTGTACGAACGGACTGATGCGAATAAAGCATTTAAAGAGTTTTACGACTTATTTAAACTATTCTATAACCTATGTTTTCCGATTATTAGAGTAAAAACTTCAATAGTTAAAAAACCTAAATGGATTTCAAATGGTATTCGGACATGCTGCAAACGGAAACGTGACATGTTGTGGCAGTACCGGTTATTCCCCAGTTTAGAAAATAAAACAAAATTTAAACAGTATTCGAGAAAATAAAAAAAATTATATCATTAACGAAAAAATCCCAAAATAATCACTATATAAATACCGCTAAAAATAAATCAAAGGCAACATGGAACACGATAAAAAGAGTAAAAACACAATTTCCAAAAGAAAATATTTCATCTATTGCATTTAATGGAAAATTGATCACGAAGCCGACCGATATAGCTAAAGCATTTAATGACCACTTTATAGATCAAGTTATTCCCCTACAAAAAACAAGTTGCGGTTACAATTTAGCCGATAACAACATTAGCATACAGTCAATTTTTATGAATCCTACTGTGGCTCACGACATTTACGTGATAATAATGTCTCTAAAAAACACATACAGCTGTGGGTATGATGATATTACTACAGAGGCTATTAAGTTTGTAGCCCCAATAATTGCGCCTGTACTCAGCTTTATTATAAATCTATGTATAGAAAATGGCTACTTTCCTAATGAACTAAAAGTATCAATTATTAAACCACTTTTTAAAAAGGACGATAGAATGAATATTAATAACTATAGGCCCGTGGCACTGATCCCGATATTTTCCAAAATAATAGAAAAAGTAATTCATAACGATATCACTCAGTTTTTTGAAAAAAATAGTATTTTAGCAAAAGAACAATTTGGATTTAGGAAGAATAAAGACGTGAATCTGGCGATTTATAACTTAGTTAAAAAAATATTTGAATCCGCTGACAATAAAATACCCGTAACTGCGCTATACATGGATATGAGTAAAGCATTTGACTATGTAAACCATACCTTGCTGTTAAAGAAGTTGTACGCATGTGGAATAAGAGGCAATGTACTAAATCTCATAGAATCCTACATAACTAACAGACAACAAGTGACATGCATTAATAGAGTTTGTAATAAATCAAAAACGGACAGATGCTATTTTTCTAAAAGAAGGCAAGTTAAGTATGGAGTTCCGCAAGGCAGTATCCTCGGCCCATTGTTATTTTTGGTATATGCCAACGACTTGCCAAGAGTCACTCAATATCCCATGACTTTGTTTGCTGACGACAGTACTATACTATTTACTAGAAAAAATATTAGAACTTACGAATCAGAAATTAATAACACATTAAGAGACGTAATAAACTGGTTGACATCAAATAATATTAAAATTAATTTAGATAAGACGAATATTATGACATTTAAGCATCATTCTAATCTGACTCATATGGATATACAATTTAAAAATTTTAAAATTCAAGAAACTGACGTAACGAAATTTTTAGGACTCTGGTTAGATAAAAACTTGACCTGGAAGGCTCACACTGATGCCGTATGCAAAAAACTAAACCAGTTTTCATATGCATTATATAAACTGTCCAAAGTTGTAAACAGATCCGCAGTACTAGTTGCCTATCATGCATACGTCTCGTCGACTATACGCTATGGTATAATATTTTGGGGCAATTCTACGGATAGAGAAATAGTTTTTAGGGCTCAAAAGAAATGCGTACGAGCTATTTGCGGAACTAAACCCACTGAGAGCTGTAAGCCTTATTTCAAATCACTTAATCTTCTTACGCTGCCATCAATCTATATACAGGAAATGTGTCTCTTTGTTAGGAAAAACTTAAATTTATTTACTTCTTTTAATAGTATGCGAAACAAAAATAAAATCTGCGCAACGCTGCATAAAACGGCACTCTTTAAAAAAAATATACTTGGTATGGCACCGCGAATCTACAATAAGCTGCCACAAATTATAAGAAATAAGGAAGACGTGTTATCTTTTAAAAAAACCCTTCATATCTTTTTGAGTAACAAAGCATACTACTCAATCAACGAGTTCCTCCTGGATAGATTTAATTGATTATGGCTATACTATGGCTGTTTTGCAGGAACAATTGACAGATTTCCTCAATTAATGTGATTATTAACTATCTCAAATTTTCTCTTTTCTTGACATCACAAAAATATAGCAATTCTGACACTAAATGAAATGATATTGACATTGACTAATTTATAGTAATAACGTATACTAAGTAGGTATTATAAAAATGAAAGAACTGTGACACTAATTAAGTAGTATTTTATTATTTGAATTGTTAAAATATAATGTTAGTAACCTACCTATTTCGTTGTATTAAATAATGTTGCATGCCTATAAGGTAAGATGTAGCTGACCCAAAACTATTTTTAAGATCTCTGTATGTACCTACATTCTGCAATAAAAACATTTGAATTTGAATTTGAATTATTTTATTATAATGAGATCCTAGACCCTGGATAAGAACAGCAGGAGCAAAAACGAGCTTTTTGTCTTAAAACTGATCTACAATTAATTTGGAGCATAAAATACATCACGACCTAGTATACGACTTTTATTTTGAGAATATACAATAACATTCCTAAGGGAGAAGCTATCATGCCAACCTACTTCTTTTTTGTTTCAAAGCAATGAATACGGATATGCGAGCAATAGCTAAACATTTTATTTTTACATGTATTGATACATTTTAATTACGTAATGAAGTGGCGCTTAATCCAAAACTGCTCAATTAGGTGCCTGCTTCAGAGCAAACTTACAAGTACGAAAGTGCGCCTGAAGTGCTCATCAAATCTTAAACCATAGATAAGTAACCCCGGGTTGTTCTTGTTACTGTTACATTTAGTTGTAGTCTTTACTTATCTTATTTAAAACCCTTGCTACGAGTATTAGGGGATATTTTGATTTCTTTCCTGTTATTTTGAAACACACAAGTTTACTTACTATCATAATAAAAAGAAATAAAAATAATAAACGTATCAAACGCCACTAACTTTAAAAGTCAAGCATGTAATTAGAGGGACACAGGTAAACAAATATGTTTATGTTCTCAATATTCCATCAGATTCTATTGTCGGCACTGAGTATAGGTCTTTTGTAAACTACTTTTCTAAGCTCAAACCACCTACATGTGGCCAACAATAAAATTTCCATTGTCTGGTTTCCGTGAACCCCCGATACAGAACCCTTCGCGAGTTAATTGTCAACCGATAAACCACGTGACACTAATGTTAAATCCTGTTGAATCATAAGTGTCACGTGATCGTCTGGTCGACAATTAGTTACCGAACGGTTCTGAATCGAGGACGGGTTAACTAAACGTAAACGTAAAAAGTTTTATGTAAATCTAAAACATTAAACCCTGTTTGTGCATTGAATAAATGACAAAAAAATCATTTAGATTTGCGTTTAATTTGTTGTCAATTGTTGGATTTCTTGTGCGGAAAAAATATAATACGAGTAATATAAAACCACGCTCCCCACCAGCGCGACACAGCCGCCGGTATCACACACAGAGCGGTGCATTCGCGATGATGGGCAGCGACTGCCAAGATCCAAATCATACCTTTACTAATTATTAGTATAAATATAACATTTAATACTTTTGTTTCTCAATCACGCTTTAACGGCTAAACTTAATTAGCTGAAAGACACACATGCATGGGTATTGATCTAGCCCAACACATAAGGTTTTTTATGTTACCGTGGGACGATTATTCTACTAATATAAGTCTACGTAGACAAAGTTGCAGGCAGTAGCTAATATAATATTTTAAAAATAGGTAAGCTATTGACCTAAAAAGACACCATCATCACCATCATGTTAGCCTATTGCAGTCCACAGCTAGACGTAAGCCTCCCCCAAAGAGCACGATCTCCAGCCACTTCCAGCCATTTTCCTAACCTAAGCTCATCGTTCCATCGAGCTGGGGGACGTCCAACACTACATTTACCGTGGCGTGTTCTCCACTCAATTTAGTCCACCTTTCATCGGTTCTGCGATAGATATGGCTGGCCCACTGCCACTTTATCTTACTGCATTTTACTTTACTTACTTGTACCTATAAAGTAAGCTCTTTACATTTGGTGAAATCTCAAGTTAATTAAGTACATTTAGACATAAGGTAGTAAGTTAGTAACGTTATAAAGCCGACCAAGTGCAAGTCAGACTCGCATCCTTCGTACTATCGTACTAAGTATATTAAACACGAGATACATCATTTCAGCCATGGACGTCCACTGCTGAACACAGGCCTCCCCAAATGGTTTTCATTGGGGGGGATTGCCAATACTCGCCACGCTTGGCAGGCGGGTTGGCGAGCGCAGTTTTTATAACATTTCGCAGGCAGACGCTGCTGCCCGTCTCGTTCTACAGGAATTAGTCGCCTCTTACGACACGCCTCCTGTTGGCGGTGGGGAAGAGTATTTTTTACGGCCGTCCCCACACGGCATACATACGAGATACAAATTTTCTTAAAAAATTTAGTAATTATATTTACTAAGTATTACTCTTAGTAATGGCAATAGTATGTATTGCCATTTTTAAGATCAAATTCAAATTCAAACGTTCATTTGCCAAAACGCAGTTAAAAAAGGTAATATAAAAATGTTTTTTTCCTGGTTCAGAGAGGACTATGTCGCACCCCGCTTCCTATACCTTTGGAAACTGACTGGAGCGGAGAATGTATTTAAGAGCATAGTAAGACAGACCCCTCTTGAGTCGCAAATAAGTGAGTATCGCAAGACGATTTGAGTTCTATACGATGAATTTCACTACTCATTTGAGTAGCTATCAATCGGGATTTTTTAACAACCTATTTAACTACCGGGTTCTTATTAAAACTAGATAGTACTAAAATAAAGCGTACATATTTATTTCACTATTTATTTGTGTCAATTGGCGTTTTGCAATGATTTTATGAAACTACTATTAGTATAGGTACACTTGTATGCTCTGTGCATCGAATTTTAATTTACACAGCTTACAGTTTCCTGCGTTCCTAATCATTGCCCAGCATAAGCTTTCTTCTCCTTTAGTACCAGGGGTTACTTAAAACTTGAATGCTTTAATTGTATTTTTCTTGAAACTAATCTGCAATAAAACTATTACTATAAAAAATATTGTGAATCGACGTTGTTCGACGTACTCGTACATAGCACAATTTGAATTATTGTTATGATGTTTCATTAAACCATTCTAATCTCATTTCTTACTAACTGAAAATATTATTTTGTATTTCTGTAATTCGTATTTCTAAAGTAAAATAAATTATTTATGAATGTTGACAACAAATAATGACTTTTACTTTTTTTCTAATATGTACTGTCAAGACACCTTTGCACTAAGTAGGTTGGTATCGGACAATGCATTGTTCCGAAACATTTATGAAAAACTCAGAGCTCAGTCGTAGCTCATTTAGTAAAAGTGATATCTACGATAGAAAAATTTTTAGCGCTGCTGACATGCCTCCTAGTAGAAGCAAAATAGATTTTCTTTAATATTTTGGCAAATTTAGTACGCAAGAATAGGTATTTATTGATTTCACTGACATTTTGTTAATTTAATTAAGACGATTCGGACCACTTGCAACGCATAGACTATTTTTACATACCATTCGGTCTTTCCCAGCCATATACAAGATTGTTTTACGTAGATCATGGTACCAAATCACGTGACCTAACATATAATCTCATATCAAAGTGCAACCAAACAAAGTTGGTTTTGTAAGAGTTCATGGTTACCCCCCAGAACGTTAGTCTCGCAACTCGAGAATGGTTCGATCGACTTAGCTAATTTCTTTTTCGTTGTGTTCGTGGTTGCCAGCTCAATGTTTGTATGGAGAGAAAAATTGATTAACTTTGGTAAAAAATTTGTAAAAAATTTGGTAAAGCTGAACGTTCTTTTGTCTATAACATTTTTGATACTACAAGCGCGAATGTCGTTTGGACAAGACAACGTCTGTCGCGCCTGCTTGTAAACAATATAAGGGTGATCATCGTCATTTTATCAATTCCTACTAATATCCTTAATTCTTTAAACGTCCTACCTATTGCGTCTTTAGAAATACAAATTACAATACCAACTAAGTAATTAATTTGTATAACTAAGACACGCCTACGCATTTTTAAATCCCACCAACGCTCATTTTGTCACGGATTTGCTAATGCCAATCTCAATTATTTGCACTTCAAAACCAAATAAAAACAATTTATTTTTGTAAATAGTCTTAAATTAGACTCACACGTCCGAATTTTATTTTTTACCTTACCACTGCTTCGTGACAATATTTTAGGCTATCGCCAAGAAGAAGCATCGCATTAAGAAACTCTGTGACCATTAAATAAATAAATAAAAATAAAAAAGCCTTATATTTCTTACTAAAAACATTTTACAAAAATTACATGAAACAAAAACTTTTAAATTTTGCTTATAATTTAAAACTTCATATTTTGCGCCCAGTAAGAACCCCTCATTTGAAGGTGAAGGCCTCCTCTAGAGATTTCCATTTCTCCCTGTCCTTCGCGCTATTTATCCACTGTTTGCCAGCCACTTGTACTATGTCGTCTGCCCACCGGGCAGTCGGTCGACCTCTTTCCCTACTTCCTGATGGTCCGGTCCAGGTTGTCAGTCTGTGAGTCCACCGATTGTCTGTCAACCTTGCCAAATGACCGGCCCAGCGCCATTTTAGTTTTCTACAATGATAGAGAGCGTCAATGATTTTTGTTTTATTTCTAATAGTCCTGTGGGATATTTTGTGAATTCTTTTAACTTTTAGTAGGCTTCTCTCCATACTTCTTTGGCATGATCTAATTTTATTTTTCATTCGATATGTGAATTTCCAAGTTTGGCTGGCGTAGCTTAGTGATGGGAGGATGCAAGTGTCCATAACTCTCTGTTTCATTTTGACCGGCATTTCACTCTTTACAATTTCTTTTAGATTCCAGAATTTCTTCCAGGCAATTGAGGTTCTTCTTTCAATTTCTTGCTCGTTTCTTTGCTTATCAAATGAAATTTGCTTACCCAGATAGATATAGGTGTCAACATACTCTAGCGCTTCATTTTCTATGTATACATGGTTTTTAATGTAATTTGTCATAATATTAGTTTTACTGCGGTTGATTTCCAGACCAACTTGTAGACTTTCTGCATGGAGAGCGTTTATCATTGACTGTAATTCGGTTATGTTTTCGGACACCAAGATAATATCATCGGCGAATCTTAAATGACTTATATATTGATTATTTATATTTAAGCCAACTTTTTCCCAGTTTAGTTTTCCGATGACCCACTGTAGCACTGCAATAAAAATCGTTGGAGAAATAGGATCGCCCTGTCTAACTCCTCTTCTGATAGGTATAGAAGGTCCAGTCGTCTCCAATCGAATTTTACTGTTACAATTTTGATATAGGTGTTGTAGGACTTTCAGATAGACATTTTAGAATGTAGAGATTTCCAAATAGAGTGATGGTACAAAGTGTCGAAAGCTTTTTGGTAGTCTATAAACACAAGATAGAGTGGTCTGTGGAATTCTTGATATTTCTCTATTAGCATTTCGATAGAGTGGATATGATCCATAGTGGAGAATCCTCTTCTGAAACCCGCCTGCTCTATGGGTTGGTGTGTTTCGATAGTAAGTCTGATTCTGTTTTCTAGAATCGATGAGAATAATTTGTAGATTGAAGGCAGCAAACATATTGGTCGATAATTAGCTATATTATTTGGATCTCCCTTCTTATACAGTAGAATTATATCGGATTCAGTCCATTGTTTAAGCCAAGAGCCTTCGCCAAGAAGAAGCATCGTATTAAGAAACTCTGTGACCATTATCAGCTTCTTTTTCAATTACATTAAAAAAATGACTGTGCAAGCAGGGCAGTTTTGAATTTCACATTAGGTACTTAAGTGTTAGGATTATTTTTAGCATTTTAGTGTTTTGAAGTCGGTTTTATTTTTTTAAATAAAATTTACTTATTTCATCAATTTTTAGTGATAAATCCTAATCTAACTGCTGAACACCCATTTCATCCCCTATTTTCCTACCCTTAGGGGTGATTTTTATTTTGTAAACTTTTAGCATATTATCTTTGAAGTATAAGCTATTCAATAAAACAAAAATCATCAAAATCGGTTCATATTTGTCGAAGATAGGTAACAAGAACCACAACCAAAATACTATCTGGGTATATATTTGTTGATTTTCTTAAAAAGTTCTAAATCAATTTTGATAAAATTTATATGGGACCACCTCTGAAGTATGATCTACCAAACAAAAAAAGAATCATTAAAACCGATTCATAATTGGCGGAGTAATCGCGTAACAAATATACAAAAAAAAAAAACATACAGTCGAATTGAGAACCTCCTCCTTTTTTGAAATCGGTTGAAAAGGCAGCTCGTGTACTTTATTACTTCGTTTGCAATTAACTACAGAAACAGTAATTTTACGGTCTAAATCAGAATTAGCTACTAAATCCTTTTTAGACCGATTTATCAAAGGCCCAAAGACAATATCTAAAAATCTTAACTTTGAGTCTTTACAAATTATGATGCTAGTTCTATCTGTTATACTCGTACTTCAGAGATTGTTGAAAAACTTTGTATTAATAAATGAGCATTATTAATTAGTTTCTTAATTTTTATCTAACAATTATACAGGGTTACAATGCAAAGGGGTGCCAAATTAAAAAATTAATAGCTACTGCCACAACCGATTTGCTCCGAATCTACTGGACCGATTTAATTATTTTTCAAAAAACTTATTAATGCTGATATATGTATACGGTTTATAAATACTGCTTAAGGACGGCGTGGCGGCATTCTTATGGCTGCCATGACTCTGGGGGTATACTGCGTAGTAAATTAGTTGTATGACGTAATTTTACTACACAGCAAACCCGCAGATCGCTAGCCAAGCGCAATAAAATGACGTAACACCGGCAGGGAGAAATCCCGCCTGATCACGCCGCACCTATAAATCTGGCGCGAAGATGGATGCCCTCGGGATAACCTCGTTCTCCGGACACTATTGACATTTTCGAAGAAAGCGATAATAGACTAGCGATGTCGCCGACTAAATATCTGTGGATTGTTGCAAAATATTTGGAACGAATGTTATTCTAAGCGTATCGAAGGCAAAATAAAAACCGTAAGCCTAGAGATATGTCACGCTAATAATAATAAGGTGTTAAATAAGTACTAATCAGTCAATTATTACCATCATCATTCCAGGTATAGGACGTCCACTAGCCAAACATAGGCATCCCCCAATGACTTCCAGATTGGCCATTGCAACCTTACCAGGTCATTTGTCCACCTTGTGGGTGGACGTCCTACGATGCTTGCCGCTTGCTTGTTTTTTACCATCCAATATTAAAAGGTAATTCAGAATCAAGTCTCTGTAAACCATTGTTCAATTATTTTTTTTTTAAATGCAAGCTATGATTAAAATGCCGGCTTGCCACACAAAGGTGCGAGATCAAATCCCAGTGCGGACAAAAACTTTACCCATTTGGCAGGTGGTTTTTCGTAGTTTTGGATGTTTAGATTCGTTATTTGTGTTCGTCAGACGCAAAAAAAAATCTGTTTATTATTTTTAGGTATGTCTATAAATTGATGTTTTGTTTATTTTTTCCTATTTAAAATAGTCTTAACTTGAAATGACCCTATTGAGCTTTCATAAAATACGTAACAAGAAAGTCATAATTAATGTAGAGAAGTTTCAAAAATACTTATTATACAGGGTGTTAGGTTAATGGTACCTATATATATATACCTAATATATGCATATAAATACTATGGTGAAGTCAGAAATATATTATAAATAAAAAAAACATACAAATCGGATTCTGTTAAATTAAAATTAAGTTTAGTATCAAAATAAAATAATGATATCAAGTTTTTGACTTCATTGTAGCATTTATATGCATAAGTTAACATGCCCTAGTTTCGGCTTGATATACCATTTACCTAACACCCTGTATGGTATGCAATTTAAAAATGTACCGCTGCAGATTATACCTACTTAGCAAAGTTAACGAGAACGAAGTTATCGGAATGAGGAAAGTTCTGGAGATTCCAGAGATAGGAACAGTTCTACAGGTGCTTTCACAGGATATAATATAATACCGTGTATTACTTTCGACTCGCTACGAAAGTTGGGACAAAAACAATATGGATGCGATGCCCTATAAAACAAGAATCATACATTGGGAATACCAACGTATTATAATGTTATGCATAGAAATAATCTGAAGCCTAAAACTTCAAAAACTCAACCGACTTCAAAAAAGGAGGAGGTTCTCAATTCGACTGTATGTTTTTTTTTTTTTTTGTATATTTGTTACGCGATTACTCCGCCAATTATGAATCGATTTTAATGATTCTTTTTTGTTTGGTGGATCATACTTCAGAGGTGGTCCCATATAAATTTTATCGAAATTAATTTAGAACTTTTTGAGAAAATCAACAAATATATACCCAGATAATATTTTGGTTGTGGTTCTTGTTACCTATCTTCGACAAATATGAGCCGATTTTGATGATTTTAGTTTTATTGAATAGCTTATACTTCAAAGATAATATGATAAAAGTTTGCAAAATAAAAATCACACCTAAGGGTAGGAAAATAGGGGATGAAATCGGTGTTCAGCAGTTAGATTAGGATCTATCACAAAAAATTGATGAAATAAGTAAATTTCATTAAAAAAAATAAAACCGACCTCAAAACACTAAAATGCTAAAAATAATCCTAACACTTAAGTACCTAATCAGTTACTTTTGGAGTCGGTGCAAACAAAAACATTGAATCTCTCATCGGCTAAAGATCTATATTTTGTGTTGGAGTCGGCAGAACGTATCATATGAAATTTCTGTGCGCGCTTAATATAAAATAATGGTTATTTATTGTGATAAGAGTCTGAATCTAGCTTAAGTATGCTCAGAGTTGGGCTATAATTCACTACTGTTAGACGAGATATAATATTTTGATGTATATTTATATTTTGAGAAAAGATTTACGTTTCACGCACCATAAGTTACTAAAACAAAACATTTTACATTAGTTGCGTAGTTTAATCCAGTTATCCAAACTGTTATTAAAAGTAATACTGCCTCTTACTATAGCCCTCATAAGAAAGCTTAAGGTTGCACAGCTATGGAAAGGGCTATGCTCGGTGTTTCTTTGCGAGATCGAATCAAGAATGAGAAGATCCGTACACGAACTGAAGTCGCTACAGTAGCCCAACGGATTAGCAAGTTGAAGAGGTAGTGGGCGGGGCACATAGCACGTAAAACTGACAGCCGATGGGGCAGTAAGGTTCTAGAATGGAGGCTATGTACCGGCAAGCGCAGATTAAGACGTTCACCCACATGGTGGACAGACGACCTGGTAAAGGTTGTAGACCGCTTCCAACCGGCCAATCTGGAAGATATTACGGTAGTTTGTCCAGCAGCGGAAATCTTATGGCTAAAATTATGATACTACGGTATAGTTTTGTCGATTTAGAATTAAATATATACAAATTCTGGTGTTGTACTTAGAACACTAGAATTTGTTTGTTTTGTCCCTAACTAGGAAACGTTTTTTTATGTATAATCGCAATATTATTAAAATAATAAAACTCATTATTGTGCAAAGAATAAATAAAAATAAATAAAGTTCAAAAATATCGATTAAAGTTTACAAGTATTAAATAGTAAAAACACATGTCCATTTGTATGAATACGTGTGCCATTGTAGGCACACACACGTAACAATCCCTCCTCCAATTAAATATAACTCTTAATTAATAATTAATATGTTCAGACAATCAAAGTATGTAGGTACATTCAAAGCCAGCTAATCGGGTCTAACCCATCGCCGCCATGTTGATATAGGGCTCAATCAAACCGGCCCTTTTACAAGGATTCGCACTCTATTCAAATAGATATCACCGCTTATAATAATAAATGTTAGTGATGACAATTATACAGGGTTACTGGGAAAGTCGTACAGAATATTGAAGGACATTTTTATTCAGGTCATTTCTGATCGAATTGATCCTATAATATGGTATCCGAAACCTAACCGTTATGGAGATATTGAATTTTAAAGATATTTTTATAATCTTTTTCTTTTGGCTTTTCTATCGATTTTTTTGCGATTGGAGCTACGAATACTAGGGCCCGGTTTTTTTATGTTTCCAGTTAGAAGACATGTCAATTAATAAAAATGGTCAACAAAAACTGAACCTATTACTATCAGCTTCATAAAACTGCTGGACAATGGTTGAAATTAAGGAATTTTCACTAATTGTTTTTAACTTCGAAGACCTTTTTTTAAAAAAAAAAAAATATGGTACTTATCCTGCAAGTAATTTTAAAAACTTCTACGTCTTTTTAGCTATTCAAAAAGGTATAACACTTGCTAATTAATAGGCCAAACATTGACAAAATAACAGTTAGGGTAGCAGAGGGTACATTTTTAGTTTGATGTAAAAATAGCTAAAATGGTAAATAAAACAAAAAAAATACATACAGCAGTTTTATGAAGCTGTTAGTAATAGGTTCAGTTTTTGTTGACCATTTTTATTAATTGACATGTCTTCTAACTGGAAACATAAAAAAACCGGGCCCTAGTATTCATAGCTCCAATCGCAAAAAAATCGATAGAAAAGCCAAAAGAAAAAAGATTATAAAAATATCTTTAAAATTCAATATCTCCATAACGGTTAGGTTTCGGATACCATATTATAGGATCAATTCGATCAGAAATGACCTGAATAATAACGTCCTTCAATATTCTGTACGACTTTCCCTGTAACCCTGTATATATTTATGTTCGAAATACCTACTTGCTAAAACTAGTAATAGTTAATAGTTTATTTATTCAATAATGGTACATTGTAATTAGTACTTACCTTTATGTTATTTCAATTTTGCTGTTATTTATTGGCTGTATAGAAAGTTACAACATGGTTGATAAAAAATTTGAAAATAGAACATTTTTTTTATAATTTGACAGGTGTCAGTTGAAAATGATTCTCCCTAGGGCTGAAAAGTATAACTTTCAACCCGCTCCTCAGCCAACTTCAGACATACTTTCCAAAAATGATATGAGTAACGAAATTGTACATTGTTACCATAAAAGTGAAAGTAACTTACTCAGCCCTGAGACGGGGTTTCCAATAGTTCTAGGGATTAAATTAGTCTATACCCCAAGAAAAACATTGTGCTTTTCATTTCGAATACAAGGCCAAGGCCGCTGAAAAAAAATGGTAAAAAATTTGCCAAATCTATGCATTTTAAAGAAATAGTTGAAAGTAAATTACTTATCATAAGGTCATTAAAAGAAAATCTTTAATTATTAACTTTATGTTAGGTAATTCAATTTTACATCGCGCTGTTACTGAGTGGCTGTATAGAAAGTTGGAACATGATTCAATAGAAATGTAAAAACCATGGATTTATCACAAGTGTTAAATCCATGGTAACAATAGTTTTTTTTTTTTAATAATTTGTCATCTGTCAGTTGAAAACGATTCTAGGGCTGAAAAGTATTACTTTCAACCCGCTCCTCAGGCAACTTCAAACTATGAGAATGAGTAATGAAAAGTTATTTTTCTACATTGACCAACGGGAATCGAACCCTGGACCTCAGAGATAGCGACACCAAGTCCAATTAGGATCTAATTTTTTCATAGTTTCAATATGACAGTTAGAATAAGAAGTACCTACTTGAATTTAAAAAAATAATTAAATAGATAGTTACATTACAAGTGAAGCTTATTAACGTCTGTTAAAATAACATTGCGTGGGCAGCGATTTTAGTACATATAAAATACCTAGTACAATAATACATTTTGCTAAATAATTTTATCCGAAACAAATATTCAAGAGAGAAGATCCAAGCGCAAGCCAATGTAGATCTTGGTTTGACCCATATCTCGGCTCATTAATTTCGGCGCAAGGGTAATGTGAATGTCGTTACACAATTATCCCGAAACCAGACCATTGTTCTAATTGTAGAGAATATCTAATGAAGTAATTGCGCCAGACAAAACAGCAATCGTTGTGGTTTTGAAGTTAGGAATCAAAACTCTTGTGTAACAAGGTTGAATAAAAAATAAACTTATTCTTGTTTGCGGGCAGACGCTGAATGGAAACTGCCCAGAGCCACTCACTGTGGCGTTCTGTAGCAGAGGCCTACGTCGAAAAGTGGTCTTTTCGACCTGTATGGACTCCAAAAGGCCAAAGATGATGATAATGTTTTTTTTTTCTAAAAGCAATTTTTTTATGATTTTTGTACACATATGTGACGATGACAATCCCGTCGTTTCTTATACTAAGAAACAAAGTATCCACTTATTAAAAATAAACGCTATGTTGATAATGTTTTGCAGGATTCAGCTTACCTTTTCGCTTTACATTTCCAGGAGTTTAAGTATTAGTAGAGTGGTTTTAAAAATCATATTCGTATACTTTTAAGTAAGGAGCAAAATTCCAATACATAAGGTAAATTAATTTAATAAGACATATACCTCACTAGTGGCGGCAGAACAAAACCCTTAAGCAGTAGACAGTACCCATAAGTTCGTAGCACGCAGTTGGGAGAAAGAAAGTCTTTTGATCGTTCACAATGAAGCCTTCAGTTCGCTAAAATCCGATAATTGCTCGCTCCGACTTTTGGTGGCCGGCGTGCGTAAATTTTCAATTATCGGCTCTTCATAGCCTATCGGTTTTTCATTGGTTTGAAAAAACCAAAGAAATACGATTAGCGCCACCTCCATTTTTTGTTTGTTCTTTTTTCTCTTTGAAAATGAAAAGGCAAAGGCATTTCGATTTATAAGTATCATACCATCTGCACTGGTGTGGACAATTACGAAGAAAAGCGCCTTTAGAACCTTGAACCGAGTCGCCAAGAACGGAAGACTCGACCCAAACCCTCTTAGAGGTACACATTTAATTCATTTGGCCAGCTATATTGTGCGCCTTCCGATCGTGTCTTTAGGTCGAAGTTCGGCTTTGCAAACATATCAGGGCCCATCATATTAATCAGCTAAACATATAGAAGTCACCGTCTTGCCGAAAACGGTGTGAAGAACATGATAATGACGATAGCCTGAAAATTGAATTTTTTTTTACAAAATCCACAGCTCTTAAGTACAGAATACATTTTCTTAGTGACAAAGCGGACAGCCAGTATTAGATTTACATTTTGTTACATTTTATACAATACGTGTTAAAGAGGAGAGAGAGGATAGGAAAGGAGAGGAGAATGTCTTGGTCATTTTCAGAAAAACTTGTCAAAACAACATTATAAGCTTGTTTATAGGTATTTATTTGTGTTACAATAGAAATACTTATTTCGTTACATAAACGTTTAGTTTTCCTACATTATAAATAGCAGATGGAGTGATGGCGTAATTATTCTTTGGAAACTTATAAACGGCTCCACAAAACATAGAACAAAGGCAGGTACTTTCAGTTTATTCTGAAGTTAACAAAGTGGGTGCCTATTAGATGAATTAATGGCAAGCAGGAACAATAAACAGACAATTTACTGGTGTTTGTTGGCAACTGGAGACGTCTGCTCGGGCAGAAAAGGAGCTGGTACGGTAGACTTGGGTAAGGTAAGGATATAGACGTTCAGTAGGAGTACTAGAGTTTTTGTACAAGCGAGAGCAGGATTTGCTAACCTTGGGTAAGTGGACCCCCTGGAGTTTGGCGACGTGCCTATTCCAGACCAAAACAAGAATAATTGGGAAAGGCTGAGCTCGAGTAACAAGATAGAACAAAGGAAATATTTCTGCTCTCTTGTGCCGACCGTGCATGCTCGTACGTTCATGGATCATACAGTTGTACGCGATCTCAATAAAAAGGCGTTTAGCTCTCAAATATTCCAACGATACTTAAAGTTGAGATTCCGTTATTGGCAGTCATGTCAAGATCAAGACATACGTCAACTTAACTATTGTAGAAAATTGTGAATTATAGACAGGGATACAAGTTTTTATATTTTTTATGGCTTTATCTCTAAATTACTTTTCTATATTGTCTCGGGTCTGGGTGTTGTGATACCGTCGGTGTTTCTGAATTCTGTAACACAAGTGCTTTAAGCTACTTATTAAAAGCTCAGAGCAATGTATGTGATGTTGTCCAATATTTATATTTATTTATAAGTTTTGGATTTTAAAGCAATTATTAATAAATATGGCTACTCATATTAACATGAACAATATTGTAAATGAAATTTAACATTAAACCATTTGACGTTAAAAAGTAATGACACCTTAATAAAGTAGTAAACTTATAATTTCGTTTTGTGTTATATTTATACACACAAAAAACCAAATTATTAAAAGGTATTATAAACTTTAATATTATTAATTATTATTATTAATTTGCATGCTAATTAAGTTTGGCTAAACATGTTTGGTTCTCACTGTCTGTAACATCTTTGTATACAATGTTTACTTGCAAATAAATTATTATCATTATCAACAAGACACAGTTATGTGCAACCAGGCGGCCTAATTGCCAAAAGCGATCTCTTCCACACCGTAAAGGAATACTTTCGTCCGCACCATGTGGACGTTATTGAATTAGTGTTTTTGGGGCTACCGTATCTAGCTTAATTATGTTAAAGTCGTGTACTCGGGAAGGATTGAAGGGTTATTAGGGTAGTTTGATATTGTTGGGGGTTCCTGTTCTCTAGCTTCGAAGGCTGTTTCATTCCCTGCTTAAGTATTAATCGTTTTCGTGCCCAAGTCCTTTCTTACGTTTTAAGAGGGCATCACTAATCAACCAAAAATTGCCCAGATAGATTTTGATAAGTATGTTTGGTAGTATTTTTTTTTTTTGATAAAGTCCCGTACCTTTTGACTGCGATGACTTTTGAACGCTTGAATTTTTCACACCTTCAAGAAACTAATATAGACCTTAACATTTTATACTAGTTTCAATTGGATACCTTTACCCGTTCATAGATAGAAGCAGGTATTGACAGACGGATAAACAGAGTGATCTTATAGAGATCCGTCTTTTTCTTTAAAGGTACGGAATCAAAAAAACATTTATGAGCTATTACCTGAAGGTTGTCTGGAAGAGATCGCTCTTAGCGATAAGACCGCCTAAGTTGTACCATTCTAAATTTATTGTTTCTCTGTACTGTTTTTTTTTTGTGTGGTGTGCAATAAAGAGTATCTATCTATCTATCTATCTACCAGCCTCTAAGGGCTTCAAGTGGCGTGACGACCGCGACTTGGCAAGAGCAGTGTAGGGCGCCCTCTTGGTTCTGACAAGAAGTGGAGCGATGATACAATATACACCAAGGTGTTGGCAGACAATGAAAAAAAATAGCAAAGGTGATCGGGCTCTGTGTCGGGTAATGAGGGCATTGGGAGAGGCCTATGAGCAGTGGACTAACATGGGCTAATTTAGTCATTGTAACTTCTTTTAATCCTTTAGTTGGCAGCACATTTTTTTAAAAATAAACATAGGACAACATCACATACTTTGCTCTGATCCTATGATAAGTAGCTTAAGCACTTCAAGAAATCAGAAATAACGACGGTACCACAACACCCAGACCCGAGACAATGTAGAAGTTATTTTCCTACATTGACCGACCCGGTACCTCAAAGATAGCGACACCAAGTCCGGTATGCTCGCCTCTCGGCTACGGAAGTCGTCATGATGATAAATGATTATTATTGGGAATCAGTATGACGACCTCCGTAGCCGAGAGACAAACATAGAGATAGAAACTTGGTGTCGCTATTTCTGATGTCCCGAGTTCGATTTCCGGTCAGTCAATGTAGAAAAAAAAAACTATATTGTCTTGAGTCTGGGTGTTGTGATACCGTCGTTGTTTCTGATTCTTGTAACACAAGTGCTTTGGCTACTTACTAATGTAATGATGTCTAATATTTAAATAAAAAAAAACTGAAAGGTGAATTGTTATGCCTGAAATAACCCGTATTATAGCGACAACGGCGTAGATCATAATTAAAATATAATTAACGCGTCTGGCCGCTTATCTGCTCACGTGACTAGAATATAATGAAGCCCCAAATCAGTTGGACTAATTTGTGTGTTTTAGTGGTGGTCACAATGGTGCCATAGGTATTTTAGCTTCTCTTCTAAGGTGAATTATAAGGGGTCATGCTTGTGGTAGGTGAGGGTACAGAAGTAAAAAAGGAATGCCACAATAAATTGTATAATTCCTTCTTTTTTTCGAATAACTTAATTTCTATCTGTGTGGACGTGAAACGTAATTCAAAAAACGTAAACGTAATTCTTACTTCCTTGAAGGATACCTATGCACTGAATGGTATCGAATATGTACTTCTAAAAAAATTCCTAAAACATTAATTATTATTTCTTAAATATATAATCTTTACTAAAAGATTCATCAACTTATGTCAATAATCAACTACCTAATTTGTCAATAGACTGTAGTCTGAATATTTTAATTAGTCAATCGACTTATAATCTAACAGACGTTTGTTATCAACAAGTTTTAGTTAAATTTATGTACTGCTTACTTAAGTTTCGGCACTGCCTTGTCTTTCTGTATAATTACTGTTAATAAATACACTGTTTATTTAATGAATGTTTGTGCTAAAATAAATTAAAAAAAAACAAGGAAATTGTACGTGGTTCTTAGATATTCTGATTCTGCAAAAATACGCCTTTAAGTCACTATTGTAAGCCTTTTTGCCTACACATATTCGCTACGCCTACTACCTACTCCAAAAAGGTAACTTAGTGATAAACGCTAGTCCCTATTAAGCCATTCTTCACTGTCCGAGATTCTAGTACCCATCACAAGCAGATTGTACCAGCAAAAAGTACTCGTACCGTTGGTACATCAAGACGTTACGCCGCCGCGCCGTGCCGCGTCTGGGACGACATACGTCAGTGTCAGCCGCAGATAAACGAGCTTCATTGTTTCACTACTCTGCAGGTATTATTTAATACTTATAAATTCCTTGGTATTATGTAATAGAATACAGGGTGTAACATGAGCAAAAAAATTGTGATGACTTCTTAGAGTATCCACAATTACAAAAAAAAATAGTAAGTCATTCATCACCACGTACATCGACCCACTACCTTACATTTTGCATACTTATGTACTTAAGTTACATGACAAACCTTTTCTATTTTGTTCCTTATAAGTACCCTGATGAATTTTTACTAACTATGACGTCACATAACATGTCAGTAGATAGGAACATCACGGTCGACGGTGTTTTCGAGGGCTTTTGTTGAAAACTGAATATTTGAATGTTTATCATCATAATTTCAGCCATAGGAAGTCCACTGCTGAACACAGGCCTCCCCCAATGAACTACCCATCTGGGGGGATTGCCAACACTCGCCACCCTGGGCAGGTGGGTTGGCGAGCGCAGTTTTTTTTATAAGATTTCGCACGCAGACGATGCTGCCAGTCTTGTGCTACAGGAATTAGTCGCCTCTTGAGACACGCCTCCTGTTGGCAGTCGGGAAGTGTATTATTTACCGCCTGCCCCACACGGCACACAATAATTATTCGAATGTTAACAGCTTTAAAAATAGAATTTTAAAAAATACTACTTATTTAGTAAGCAACAATTAGAAATCTAACCCAAAAACAAGTCCTATATCATGTTGCATCCTATCGAATTTCCAGGATCATATTGCAGCAGCTGCCTGCCCCCTAGCATGACCACCAAAACACGACATGATAAAGCGATTTAATATCAACACCAACTGTGAAAATATGATAGATATAGACGCCATGTTGAATCGCCGTGCCGGTGACGTCTAGGGTTGCCAGATGTCCGGTATTTAAGCGTACAGTCCGGTATTTTCGAGGCCTGTCCGGTAAAAAATAAATGGTTATACCGGACAGAACAATGTCCGGTATTTTGAGGAAAGTCGGTACCACTGGTCACAAGCGCCTACAAAAGTAGGCATATGAAATCCCTCAAACGCAAAACTCGCGCGCGCTCCTCGCTCGCTGTCTGTTTCTGCGTCTGCGGGCTCTCACTTCACCACTGTATACCGTCGTCGAGCGCATTTTCAGTGCGATGGGGAATATATGGACCAATGAACGAAACCGCCTTGGTCTAGAGACTGTGAAAAGTGAACTTTTATTTTTGTTAAACATACCTATCTAGTTTTAGGTAATTTTATTTTTTTCTGAAGTTCCTACCTTTATTTTGTTAAGTAAGTAGTAGATTATAATATTCATACCATTGTTTAATAAAGACTTTGTCAAAGTTATCATTGTCTTGGCGACCACAATTTTATGACTGCATTTTGTTACTAATTTAGTTGATTTATATTGTGATGTTGATTAATAAATTATAAATAACCCGTATTTTTTGCGACTTATCAAACACCCCCCCCCCCCCCCCTGTTTGGGGTTGTCCGGTATTTTTTCGCGGCTCCCCTCTCAACCCTAGTGACGTCACATGTTTTCGTTGGATCGCTGTTTCGATAAAAATTCAACGTGGCTGCTAAATCTATCTTTTATTAAATAACAGTTGGTGTCGATAAATCGCTATATCATATCCCACCTTTAGAATTACAACGAGGCAAGTGCAAAATTTCGTCAAAATAACTCAAGTATCACGAACACTATCAAAAGTGCCAAACTATCTTACGCAACATTGACTCTTTTATAACTACCATAAATGCCGCTAGATGGAAGTAGTGCCAACATCAAATTGAGCGAGACTTGAAAACAATAACGCCCGATTGGTCAGTTCATGTTAGGGGGGCTGGCCCAAATAGCTAAGCGCCATTAACTGCGACCGTGTTACCTAGTTCATCATCAGCATCATCATTTCAGCCATAGAAAGTCCACTGCTGAACACAGGCCTCCCCCAATGACCCAACATCGGGAGGATTGCCAATACTCGCCACGCTTGGCAGGCGGGTTAGCGAGCGCAGTTTTTTATAACATTTTGCACGCAGACGCTGCTGCCCGTCTCGTGCTACAGGAATTAGTCGCCTCTTACGACACGCCTCCTGTTGGCGGTAGAGAAGTGTATTCTTTACGGCCGTCTCCACACGGCACCGTACGTACAATGTACATTTTACATGAACTTATTTGCTAAACTGTAGCCCAAAACATGCGTCTATGGCTGGATTTAAAAATAATTAAATTAAATTTAACAATAAAGCAAAGAAAGCAAGTTCCACAAAAATAAAACTAACAAAAATTATCAGTAACAATAAACTAAATTTTACACTACTTACTTTATTTTCAATTTTTTTTTTTTTTAATCTGCCTTTTGGAGATATTTGGATTGAAGTTCAGGATGCCTATGTCTTTGCAACCTTGCAATTTATCAAAAGCATCTCCGTGCTTCGAAAGGCACGTTAAAAGTTGGTCCCGGCTAATATCGCTTGATAATAGCAGTACATACCCTATTTATGGCAAACAAATAATTTGAATTTGTGAAGTCTAGTCGGCGGCTTAGCCCAAACCACCTCATAGTTGAGGTGAGGCCGGTGCCCTGCAGTCGGACGTATATAGACATGATTTGTACTGACTGACGACCTCCGTAGACGAGAGGCGAGCATACCGGACTTGGTGTCGCTATCTCTGAGGTCTCGGGTTCGATTCCTGGTCGGTCAGTGTAGAAAAATAACTTTTCTGTATAGTAAATAAGCGTGGCGAGTATTGGCAATCCCCCTAGTGATCAAAAGTTGCCAATATCAAAGGAAGCCGCTGGATGCAGGCCGCTTCCAACCAATCTGGAAGTCACTGTGGGAGGCCCATGTTCAGCAGTGGACGTCTTGTGGCTAAAAAAATGAGAGATGAAGATGAAATCGTACTTGTAATGACTGTATCCTGTTTTGTGTCATTTACAGATAAATATATATTTTTTTTTAAAAATGTCACTAAATATGGTTGGAATGGTCACCCATCCAATCACATCCGCGGCGTAGGCGCTGCCGCCACTGAGCTAAAAGCACCTCTTGGGGAATATTAAAAGTAAATTTTCCGGTTGACTGTACGCCGGAGCGAACCGCTCGAGTTCCGAACTGCGTTAAACCTCCGATAGCCAATATGCACCGCAAAAGCTTTTAGCTTTTATGATGGCTGCTGCGGAAACGACGCAGATAGACGGCTTCTTTGTAAAATCATATCTCGTAGATCTATTGATGGACTTCGATAAAGATGAAAACCTAACCTTATGTTATTTAACCAGTATACTTTTAAAAACCTACAAAAACGCTTTAAGTGTATATTTAATTAAACATGGTGTCTGGTAACTCAATTATAACCTTTAAACCGCATATTCCACACATCATTTTGTTTGGTAATAATAATTAAGTAATAAATAAATAGTGGACAACATCACATACATTACTCTGTTCTCTAGCTAAAGCACTTGTGTTACAAAAATTAGAAAAAACGACGGTACCACAGCACCCAGACCCGACACAATATAGAAAAGGTATTTTTTCTACATTGACTACTACGCTCAGAGATAGCGACACCAAGTCCGATATGCTCGTCTCTCGGGTACGGAGTTCGTCAAATTGTATAGGAAGTCAATAAATTTTCATGCAAATTTGTTTCACCATGATACAGTATAGAATATATGGTTACGAGGTAAGGTTACGGGAAACCCTGTATAAATATAGTACATAAATACAGATAAAATTATACTTGATACATGAAAGAAAATATCGTGACTAACGATGACCAGTTTGGTCACCAACCAACCAGTTTCCAACATTTAACAAGGATACAGAAATGGTTTGTGTCAAAGCGCATGAAAATTTGCTTTGAGGGCTGCTGAAGGATTCCAATTAACATTCATTGCCTTATTGGAAAGGCTAAGGAGTTCCGTAAGCAGTGGACTGGACAAGTAAATAATAGTATAAGTTAATTTTAAAAAAAACTAAAACGCTAAAAATAATCTTAACACAGTACCTAATCAGTTACTTTTGGAGTCGGTGCAAACGAAAACATAGAATCTCTCATGGACTGGCACCGACTCCAAAAGTAACCGATTAGGTACTTAAGTGTTAAGATTATTTTAAGCGTTTTAGTTTTTTGAAGTCGGTTTTTGTTTTTTTATAAAATTAACTTATTTCATCTATTTTAGTGATAAATCCTAATCAAAACAAATCTTACGAGTGGAAACATAATTTAACTGCTGAACACAGATTTCATTTCCCATTTTTCCACCCTTAGGGGTGAAATTTTTTCCGCAAATTTGTATTGTAGTATTTTTGAAGTATGCTATTCTGCAGTGGATATGCGGAATCACGCAGAAGGACCACGTGAGGAACTCGCGCATCTGCGGTAGCCTTCGTTGATATTGCAGACAAACTGCAGGAGAGTCGCCTACGCTGGTACGGCCATGTTTTGCGGAAACCGGCAAGCTACGTAGGAAACAAATGTCTAGCCATGCCGCCACCGCCAGGTCCTGGCAAAAGGGGTAGACCCAAGAAATGCTGGCTTGACGTCGTAAGGGCTGACATGCGTGCCAATGATCTCACAACTAGAGACTCTCAAGACCGCGCAAAGTGGAGGAGTAAATCAAGGAAAGCGGACCCTGGGCTCCAAAGCAATGGCTTTGGACGCAACCGGGATTTACCGTATAGATGAAGAAGAATAAGAGTATCTTTGAAGTATAAGCTATTCATTAAAAAAAGAATCATCAAAATCGGTTCACATTTGGCAAAGATATTAGAAAATAGATACTAAAATCAGTTGGCGTGGTACGGAGTTCATGCAATGTTTGATGATTTTCTTATAGATCCCATCATCAGAATTTAACATATGGGACCATTCTGAAAGTATTACCTTTCAAACAAAAAAATAATTATCAAAATCAGTCAAGGTAGTAACGAATGATCGCTGAAAATCATATAAAAAAAAGAAGTCGGTTAAAAGTGGGGAGAAATGAGATGTAGTTTTTTTGGAGGCCCCCATGTTATGACCCTGCGATGACTGCATAATTTGAAAGCGCTCTTTTAGATATGGATTATCTTTTTTGTCTTAATAATGGATATTCGCCTCTTGAAACTCTTAGGTAATAAAAAATATCAATATCAAAACATTTATTTGCACTTGAAGATAAACTTATTTCGTTCAGATTGGAATTCCCATAATCGTAAAAATATGTACCTGTACTTGGAGATACCAAAATTATGTTATGTGATAAGTATTTTGTATTTTTTTATATTAGTTTAATCTTTACTGTAACTTATTTGCTATCGATGTCCTTTAACATAAAAAATATCATGATAGTGCCTAAGTAATTACATAATAATAATCTTATTTTAATGATTCGTTGCATTTCCACAATATAATGAATACATTTATACAATCTACCCGGATGTTTCTTAAATTACATAACAATAACATTTACAATTGAATTGTAATGGCGAGTTGCGGAGACCTACAGTAGGGCGCCATCCGATGAGGTGGCAACACTGAGCTAACATATAAATCAACGGGTGGCAACACACAAAGATGCTATGCTAGAAGCGGCTGGAAAATGCTAGTAATAGTAGTAATAGTAATGCTAGGCCTATCTCGAGCGAGAGCTGGTTATGAGTTGCAGATACATAACTTACAACTTGCTCGATTTGCCTTTTAATAAATCGAGCCCAATCTGCACGGCTTGCAAGCCGGTGCCGGGCGCGCACATCACCCCGTACCCGCCATGCCCGTAGCAGTGCACCACGCGCCGCCCCTCCACTAGCTCGGGCTCCACGCGCGTGGGAACGCGGTGCGGCCGCAGCCCCACGCGCACCGTCACCACCTCCGCCTTCTTCAGCGCCGGCAGGAAGTCGCAGCACCGCTCCATTATCGCAGCCGTGTCATACTTACAAACGTTCAAGTTATAACTGTCGTACTGCCGCACACCACCTAACGTAGCCACACCGTCCAAACCAGGCACAATATACGTGTCGTAGTCCCCATAAAACGCAGATCTCAGCCACGGCGCCCGAGCCTTGATCACCTGCCCGCGGATCGGCACCAAATCGTAGTCGCTGCACAGAAATTTCGCGCCCAAACCGGCACAGTTGAAAATCAAATCGTAATCGGATAGTGATGCGAAACTGTCGATCTTTTGATGCAAAATTTTCCCGCCGTTTTGCTTAAACCTCTTCTCGATCCAGGGCAGATGTTTCTCTGAGCCTACCTTAAGCGTTGAAAAATATGATCCGTACTTCCAATCGCCAGATACTAGTTTCAATTCCTCCTCGTCTACGGTTCTGTAAATCGGCACCAGATCCTCAATCAAATGATTTCTTGTAACGTGATAGTTTTCTTTCGAGAATATGTAGGCATCGAATGCCATAATGCCAGCGTCAGGTGCCTCTGAAGTTCTCAGGATGTCCTGCCAATAGTTCCAGGATTCGTCTATCCATTTTTTAGTGATTTCCCTGGTGGGCCCCCTGAAGCTGGTGCCCGGTCGGAAGATACCGGCGGCGACGCAGCTGACGGTGTCGTCGTGGAACTTGTCTGCTATTACCGAGATCTGCGCTTTCCCCAGGTTCTCTTGCACTATTTTAGCGACGGTCATCCCGATGATGCCGGCGCCGAGTATGGCTATTTTTGGCGAGGACTTGTCCATGACACCTGGAAAATAAACATAAAATTGATTAATTATTTTTACGAACGAGAGCACGAACAGGACAATAGCTCGGCCTTTGCTTATACTTGTGGTTGTAGATTGAAAGACACTTGAAAAGAGCACGATCTCCCGCTTTTTTCATCCAGCTACTGCCAGCCATCTCCCTAAGGTCGTCAGTCCATAGAGCTGGGGGGCCTCCTACACTAGGTTTGCAAAGGCGCGGTCTCCACTCGAGAACCCGTAAACATAATAAATTTAAATTACCATTCACCTTTGAAAAAATATGAACATTTGAAACCAGGCGTCGGGATTTGGCAAACTGTATTATGGTTAAGATTGGGCAAACTGTATTATGGTTGGGATTTCGCAAACTGTATTATAACTAGCAGGAAAACAAAATAGCACAGTGACCGCTGAAGGCTACCAAGAATATTTTTACTTGATCATTTTGAAACAAACTTAGTATCACTATAATTTTTATTATACCTTTGATAAAATTGGGGTATTGACATCATTCACGAACAATCTGATATTACTTTTATGGCCCGAAAACCCATTTAAAAAGAACACACTAATTAAGTTTTGTACCTACTGCAAATAGATTTACAATAGCGATGTAATAATTGCTCCATTATTATTGACTACTTTGTTTCTACTTACTTAGGTCTCGATAACTGTTTTGACTTCAAACTTCCGATACTTTCGAATAGCCTTAAAGCGGCCGCTAAGATGTAGTACAGGTACTTACTAAAGAAATAAGAAAGTAGGCATATTAGAACATTAATTCTACCTCTCTTATTTAAGAGTATTTATTACTCTAGTAATGATCTACACTTGGTAATTTAATTTAATATTTGGTGTGGCAACAAATCATTGACATGCAAAGGTAGATAGAATAGACTATTTAATGCACATCACACACACGCAAACAAACTAAAGATACATTTAGAGCTGCACTATAAATTATTTTGATATGTAACATGTGCGTATGCGTATTGTCGTGTGTCTCCGTACCTAACCAAGGTCAAATGAGATATCTCCTACTTACTTATTATAAACTACGCAATAAAGTCAATTTATAAGATTCTAAAATAATATAAAGGCAGTTAAAAGAGATAAAAAGGAGACGTTAACAGTACATCTAAAAATATCCACAATTATAATTACCAGTCAGAATGTGTTTAATCAAATTAAGCTAACACTTGTTGTTGTTTTTTCTTGTTGACAAATTTTAATGTTGACCATGGCCAACCACTAACAGACTCGGCGCCGGCGGAGTGACTGATGCGATGTTCCGAAAATACCGGCACTTGTTCGGTCACTGTTTTATTATAGGGAATTATTATACCTATTTCTAGAATAATAATGACAATGTTGATGTAATACAATTAAAAGTTGTGTTGATAAGACCGATCATATGAGTCTACGTTATCATTAATACACTTGAGAAGTTGAGACAAGATAACAGGTTAAAAACACCTATTGTTCCAAAAAAGTTTGTAAACTTACAGATACAACTGTTGTTTCTTTCCAACACTTCAAAATTGACTGATTACAAATTACTGAACCGTTTAAAATGGGGCCGAATAGATATTTTGTGACCTTCGGTAGGCCGTTTAAAATTAGTAATAATTTAAATTTAAACTGGTTTCATTAGATCTATTCCACTTTGGAAATCAAGCATAAACAGTAGGTAACCTTTCTGCCCTATCGGCCGTCAGTTCTATGTGCCCCGCCCACTGCCACTTCAGCTTGCTAATCCGTTGGGATATGTCAGCGAATTTTTTTCGTTTACAAATCTCCTCATTCCTGGTTCGACCTCGCAAAGTAACACCGAGAATAGCCCTTTCCATAACACGCTCTGCAACCTTGAGCTTTGTTATGAGGGCCATAGTGAGAGGCCACGTAGAAAAAAATTAGATTATGGAATTACCGTACTTTATTTTTGCGTGGTCAATTTCACAAGGTGGTGAAAACATAATGGTATGTAGAAAAAAGATTAATGATAAAGTGCACCTGCTTATCTTTACTACGTTAAGTAGTAAGCACGAACGGGAACAAGCTTACTATCCACATCTTATCAACCTATTATTAATTATAAAAAAGATCAAAATCAATAAAGATAGGAAAATTATAGAGTTAATAAGATAAAAGTCTTTACATAATTCCGACAGTTATGCTTTGATGTACTTTTATCATAAAAACAGAAACATTGTTTGTTTGTATGTGAATCCACATGCATTTATGAATGAGGTAGATAAGTACATTATTTATTCCCAAATGAGTAGGCTATATTTTTATCCTCGCCCTTAACTCGGCTCTCATCTCGAGGGATGCGTGTAACTCGAAGTCTGTGTGACAAGCTGAAATCTGTGCAAAGGAGCCACGGCGGCAAAAGGGTAGTTTTTCAGGCGCTCAATAGACGACAGATATTTTTGCCCACGTCTGGGTGGTCCATTTGCTCCGTGAATTTCGGGATCAATCGCCGCGAACACTAGCCCCACGCTGATTTATTTGAACCGCAACTCTAGTATTACTTAACGGAAAGAAATGGAAACCAATAAAGAATTGTTGCGTACCTACTAATAAAAATATGCAACTCATGATCGTGCGATAATTTTATCGGGTGTGCGTTGTATTGTAGCAAATAATTTCTAAATTTCTATACAGGGTTATTTTTAGAACATCAACAACCCTCTAGGGGCTGATTCTGGTGCTAAAATTCAACAACTTTT
Source organism: Anania hortulata (assembly GCA_963576865.1). Taxonomy (NCBI): domain Eukaryota; kingdom Metazoa; phylum Arthropoda; class Insecta; order Lepidoptera; family Crambidae; genus Anania; species Anania hortulata. The sequence continues at coordinate 1,584,973 of OY756399.1, read as the reverse complement.
TCTATAAAACCAACATCGGAATCGTTAAAAAATAATTTCACTTTCCCATACTAAGCCGCCGACCAGCTGACATTAGTTTGTATAAAGCGGTGAAATTTTTTTTAGATTACGATTTTGTCCCCTAGAAAAAGTTGTTGTATTTAAGCACCAGAATCAGCCCATAGGGGGTTTTTGATGTTTTAGAAATAACCCTGTATATTTTGTCTGTTGTTTTCTGAGCGTCATACTCGGTCAGGGAAGCATAGGGACATTTGTCCCTATTGACAATAGAATTTATATTGTGTCTCGTAATTTCGTTTCATAATTCCCTGAGGGGTTGAAACCCACCCAACAGCACATTAGGCTACCCGTACACGTATCAAGCAATGTTATTGTTATATCAAGTTAGGTAACCCACAAATTAAGAAAATTGGCAGCGTATCTGGAACTGACCACTCGCATTTAACAAACAGGTTAATAATGAGCCAGCCCTTGTCTACCCCGATTTAGACCTTGCGGGCAGGTAATTGTTGTTACGTCCTTACATTTAACTTTCAGGTGCATTAGATATGTAATGTGCAATACCTACCTAATGCGCCCGCAGTCAGTTCACCATTCAACAAAAATATTCTGACCTAACGCTAGAGCTAAAATATTTTTCTTGTAAGTACCAATATTAATAAGTACCTTTATCTTCTTTACTTGTGATATGTTGTTGTCAATCACGCCAAATGTCACATCATCATATAATTTTATTTTTATTTTTTACAGAATCACGACCTCCACGGAAAAACTACAATCAGCTCTCATCCAATGAGAAACTTGACAACCGACAGCCAGATGACATTCACATCGAAGAAGCCGAAGTAGATTCAGATGCGAGCAGTACCGACTTAGACGAGCGAGACACACGCGGCGTGTGCCCGCCTTGTGCGCATGACCGATACAACAACAACATACGTCGGCATGCACATGATGACTTCAGCGATGACACAGACTACGGTAAGAATTAGGATCCATTTATATAATTTCATTAAAAATCTTTAAATTATTTTGATTCGACATTCTTCACAATGTCTGAAGATAATCGATAATAGAGTTCCTTTTTCCTGCACATGCGCATCACTAGCACTAGGCAAAACGCTAGCGACGCGTGTCGTCCGTGAGTAAAAAAATATTTCTGTCAGACTGGTCACAAATACAATCCGAGGCCGTAAAAGTTATTAAAAAAAAGGTTGTCAAAATTTGACAGCGGTTGTTTTTCGTTCGTTCGGGTTGCGTGGACTTGCGTCAACAATACGATACGAATAAAGTTAATTTTGTGACTTTTTGGGTGATATTAGAATAGATAAAATACATCCTATTCCCTAAACGACGTATCACAATACTGTTGAATTAACATGGCAAACTTAAAATCGGAATTGGATGAGTATATGCTCCAGAAAGAGAGCCGTCGAGGCTACTTCACTCTGCCAAGTTTTTCATCTCCTAGTTTTCTTTCAAGAAGCTCTGAAGATACTACTAGTGAGAGCTCGACTTGGTTTCAACGAGTTCAAAACGATTATTTTACTCTAGTAAGTACCAAATTACCTGTCTGATCACTACATTTTGGTTCCTGTTATGAATCATATTTTTTGACTTACTTCAATAACATAGTACAACATTGTCTTTGTTTTTTTCAGAGTCGAACGCAACGGTTTATGTGCTTTGGCGTATGCCTAGGATTGGGAATTCTTTGCTTCATATTGTCATTCTTGTACATTCCATTGTTACTGCTGCAGGCAAAGAAGTTTGTGCTTCTCTTTACGTTGGGCAGCTTCTTCTTTATTCTTAGGTATGTGATCTTGTTACCAGACTTTTTATTGCATTTTGTGGACCAATTTGTTAAAATTTCTATAAAATTACCATTTAAATGTAGAGATAAGATGGAAAAAGAACAATTTTTTTTTATTGTTATAAAATCTAATACATGTCACTTTTCATAACTAACCGCTCATATATTTTTAAGATGTCTTTTAACTTACTGTATGTTATTTATTATTCCAGCTTCAGTTTTCTCTATGGACCATGGGCACATATGAAATCTCTATTCTCTAAAGAGCGAGCACTTACAACGTCTCTGTACTTCATCACAATGATAGCCACTCTGTACTGTGCACTTCACCTAAGAAGCACTCCGTTAACTGTGGTCTGTGCAGTTGCTCAAGTGATCTCTTTGTTCTGGATGATGACTGCTTCCATCCCCGGAGGGTCCTCGGGTGCCCGATTCTTCGGCAACATGTTCAAGTCATCCGTTTCTAACACACTGCCAATTTAACGTACATTTCAAGGGTTTTCTGCATTTGTTTGGACTCTATGATAAAGAGTAATACGATAATAGTGCAGTGAGAAAGAGCGTAATATGAAAAGTGATGCAACTGATGGAATCTAAAAGGAATTGGGTTCTTTTATCTTTTGGAGGAAATTATTATATTACTATAACAAATTACTTACTTATTTGATTAATTAAGACTGATTAATAAAATCAAATGTTTTATCATCATAGTTTTTTGTATAAAGATATTGCCAGTTAATCAGTAAGAATATTTTATAGTTAGGTATTTATAATCTATTCATAATTACAAAATAATGGTTTAATTAACATAGGTACATGTTTATGTACAAAATTTATTAGTGTATTTCGTAATTGCCGCATGGAAAAGTTGAATGATGTGTGTCCTATGTGATAAAATGAATAGCACAATTTTTCATATACCTACATAAAAAATAAGTTTATAATAAAATTGTTTGACAAAATTAATCTGTTACTGTTTCTAATAATTCAACAGTATTTGTATGTATTGACTATAATTGAAGACCAGTTGTTTTTCTCAATTCACTTATTATTAGATACCTATTGAACCTTGATGCAAAATAATTAAAGGTAAATATATAACCTTACTTCTTTAATATGTAATACCAACTCATAGTGCCTGCATCACCTCCCTAGTCATATCATAAAGCGAAAACATAATTATAAAATCTATTTTACTTGTGTACAATTTAGTCCAGTTACTTCATTAATATTTTGCTGTTTTATTTTGCAGGTTTAATAAACTGTTTTCATAAATATGATTAAGGGTATTGGAAATCATGTCACTAGACTACTGCTACTAACTATTTCAGCCATTAGAAATCCACTGCTGAACATAGGCCTCCCCCACTAGACTAATAATTATTATTATTTAACTTCTTATCCTGCAGGCTCATTGATCATGGATAGTTTAAACAAATACCCTGGATTTGTTTTCCTAAGGTAGTCATTAAGTGTCATTTTAATATTTTTAAAATTATCTAACCTTTCGAGTGGTTTTCTTCCTAAATTGATATGGAAAGGTGTTCTGCAGATTGTGTGGTGTTATTTCATCAGCGCAGGCCACTTCCAATCCAACCGGCCAATCTGGAAGTCAATGGGAGAGGCCTATGTTCAGCAGTGGAGGCCTATGGCTGAAATGATGATGATGATGATGATTTCATCTATCTATACAGGGTGTCCTGTAACTCAAGAATAACCTTGCAACCACATATTCTACTACATCATAGTGAACATCTTTTGTTCTATGACTTATGAAAATGTATGGACTTCCCATACAAAATTACCAAACAGCCGATTGAACTTGTATAGAGAGAAAAAAATTGCTTAAAAGTCGTAGAACAACAGTTGTTCACTTATGATGTAATGGTTACAAGATTATCCTTGAATTACATGACGTCCTGTATAAATATAAATTGTTTGTATGTTTGTCCCCTATACGTTCCTAACCCAATGATCAGCTCCCCTAGCATGACCACCAAAACACGATATGATATCATATGATAAAGCGATATATTGACACCAACTGTAAAAATATGATAGATATAGCCGCCATTTTGAATTTTTATCGAAACAGCGATCATATTATGTGACTTCACCGGCACGGCGATTCAACATGGCGGCTATATCGATCATATTTTTACAGTTGGTGTCGATATATCGCTGTATCATATCATATTATATCGTGTTAGCATGACCACCAAGGTCATGCTAGTGAGGCTGATTGGGATAAAACTAATCACCATCATGCGCACACCGGATTCTAAATTAAAGATCACGCGAACGAAGTCGCGGGCAACAATAAGTGGAGAATTAAATGTATTGTAGTCTTAAGTATGTCAGCGTCCTGATAGGACATTTGCCTGTTCCAGACGAGGCGCTGACGTGCAACGTGTGCGACAGGTCGTTCCCCACGCGCCGCCAGCTTGCAGACCATCAGCAGAAGAAGCGCCACTTCGGGTAAGTGTAATATACTACAAATATTATAAATATTGGACAACATTTCATACAGACCTTTTGACAGGTGCTTGCAGGCAACAGGTGCCATCTCAAGAAATACCATACAGGGTTTTAGGTAAATGGTATATCAAGCCGAAACTAGCCCATGTTAACATATGCGTATAAATGCTATGATGAGGTAATGTCATCATTTTTTTTTTCATACAAAACTTAATTTTCAGAATCAGAGTTGTATGAACTTTTTTTTTTAATGATATCGATTTTCTGACTTAACCATAGTAGGTATTTTTATATGCATATTATGTTAACATAGGCTAGTTACGGCTTGATATACCATTTACCTAACATCCTGTATATTTGAAGCAAATAAAGATTAATGATTACATGGGTCTGATCCTATAGTAAGTACCCAAAGCACTTGTGTTATAGAAATCAGAAAAACGACGGTACTACAACACCCAGACCCGAGCCAATATAGAAAAGTTTTAATCTTTCTACATTGACGGACCGGGATTAGAACCAAATGAACTTAACAAAAAATGAATTTAAAAAAAGATATTTTACCAAATAAAAGCAAAACAATAACGAAAACTTTACAAAAACAGTAGATAAAGGAACTATGCGAAAAATAACGATAAGACAAATCGCTGACAAGGCAGACGATCTTGCACTACTGACGTCAACGCATAGATTTACACATGACGACCGAACCGATTCATCGATTTAGTTCCGATTACGTATTGTCAATCCCTATAAGTAAACGTTCTGGGTTAAGCATCAAGTATTTGAAGGAAATCCTATAAATTAATTTGTTAAATCATTAAGATATATTGTCAATTTTTACAAGAATTACATTGACAAGTAAACATATGTTTGACAGAAATTTAACTTAATAACTTTTTATTTACGTTTCGTTTTAAGCGATTCACTACCGCTTTTTAAAATCAATGAGTTTTTGCATTCCGTTTCATAATATTTTCTGCGTAAAACGAAAATAGTTACGAGTGATTCAAAAATGCGTAAAATCGTAAGCAATAGAAATTAATTTCATACACGAATTGTTTTCGTGTTCTAATTCGAAATTCATATCTAATGCTTCAAAAATACGTCTCCTGGTCGTCAGACATTTATATTCGATTATTTACCACACTTTAACCATGTTACACGTGATGCAAATAAACGATTTGGTTTGATGATTCCCTATAATAAGCCACGCGATGGTATGTTTCCGATCGCGTGAATGAATTTATTACCTAATAAATTAATAATACATGACTTGTTATGCATTCAGCCGTAGCAACGGGGTTGGGCAACATTTTCATCCGAAATCCGGAATTGTATCATTAATTTAGTTTCATTTTATCCAAGAATATTACTGACGCTTTAGTTTTTTTTACCATTTATGACCGATTTTTCAATAGTCGGATAACATTTATTTGAAGAATAACTTTGACATTTAACAGTTTTCGTATATAAATTGTGTCAAAACGTCAGTTTTATTCGTCGAATAAAGTTATCTGGCGATTAAAAAATCGGCCCTTAGTTTCACAAGTTATCGGGTAGAGACAATATCAGTGTACGGAATGCGTTCCATATTATCCCTTTCTAAACGTCATAACTTAGTATCTTTCCCTTGTGAATGCAAACAGACAAAAACAGGTACCTGACACTATCAAACTAAACTGTTGTCAAAACTATCATCCATTTGCTTACATCTAAAACCTAATAAGTCAGTACTTATCAAAAAAAGGCATATTAGTTCGACAGTATAAATGATAATCAATGAAATTAAAATTGAATTATTGATGTTTTAAATCTTATATTTAGGCTAAATCTACACTGGACAAAATATTATAGAACACTCTTTAAAATCACGTGTTCAGCTGTTCACCTATTAATTTTTTTTGCTATGGGACACAGAATAAATAATGGAACAAATATGGATCAACATCAAAATCTTGAAAAAATACATATTTAGTGCTCATACAACTAACGCGCTAGCCCCTCTATCATAACCACCAAAACACGATAATTATGATGTAAGTAGCAATTTATCGACACCAACTGTAAAAATATAATAGATATAGCCGCCATGATGAACTTTTATCGAAACTGCGATCATAACATAGATCACATCCCTGGCACGGCGATTCAACATATCCATCATATTTTTTTACAGTTGGTGTCAATGAATCGCTATATGTGGTGTTTCGGTGGTCATGCTAGGGGGCTGTTATCATGAGTATAAATAAACAAACCTAGAAATTTTTACATTAAATAAAATTTCACCGTGTAATCTAAAAAATTGACCACTATAAGTGCAGCAGTGTGCAGTGTAGTGATCGTGGAACTCATGGTTGCAGATGCAGCGCGTGCGACAGCCTGTTCCCGTCGCTGATGGCGCTGGAGCACCACAAGGAGGAGTTTCAGCACTGGAGCGACTCGTGCTGCTCGCGCTCCGAGTCGGACGACAGCGAGCCGGAGCCCTGCCACGACCGCCACCGGCTGCTCTAATGCCACCACCTCATTATTGCCGGGGACAAGCCAGCCAAGCTGGGCACCTTTGTTTAATTTAAACTCTCACTGTGTTTTAGAGCTCGCTGCGGACTCTGTTTTCGTAAACATCAGGACGATGTTGCAAGGCCCATGTCGTTTTGAAAAGATTAGGCCTTACGAGACGCGGTAGGGCCTTACTACAATAGGGATGACGACTATCTTTTTTTTATCGTCTATCAGGTAGATTATTAAAAAGAATTGGACACGTATCTTTTCTTTTTTTGCACAATCAAAATCAGTTATATCGATTTAAATTGTCGCATGACGTTACGTCTCGGTACAATTTTTACTTAGAAGTGACGTCACGAGCCCCCACTCCCGAACTTTGACGCGCTTTATCTTTGTAATTTTTTGGTTGATTGACATGAGAAAAAAAATGTGTGCATTATTTTTTGATAATCTAACTGACGGATTAAATACAATTTTATTTTCTTTACCCGGTCGTCAATAAGGCCCGTTACTTTTTAATAAAAAAGACCGTTATGTTCCAAGGTTGAGTGCAGACCATACGGTGCGGCTAAATGTGTTCACCTTGATTGACCTTGAGGACGGCGTTGCTGAAACACTTGCCACTATTCGCTAAACAAACCACAGTTAATTACCAAAATCATAATATTCAACATGATGTTTAGCCTATAAATGTTTAAAAAAATATATATGGCCAACGATGCTATAATTATAATTGTTCTTGTAAGTAAATCGATAGCGTTTATAAAGCAATTCCTTCGTCAAACCTACCTATAGTTTTGCTTATTATATATATGCGAAGTATGATCGGCAAGTGTTCAGTTCTTTTAAACTTCGTAGGTTGAGGTCAGACAAGGGTACGTTTTGACTTTTCCGGTAGCAAGCACTTACACAATACCATCGACATTGTACGGCAAGTAAGAACCTATCCTGTTGCTCCTTGCTCGATCTTGCTCAATCTCACTTCAAGCCCCGCTACCCAATATAACCCACAGATAAAATCGATCATTTTTAAAGATTATAATTATAGCTATCTATTGTTATAGTGTAGTTGGGCGTGCAGATGCAATGCCGGCCGGAAAGGTCATGCAAGGTCATCTGGTATAGGCTCTACGTCTGTCACCACTTCAATAAGGGCATTGTAAAAAAGCTGAATGGTATTCAAATCGCAATGAACTTGTGGTTCAATATTGCGATTTCAGTAACAATGAATGGTCCCCTCTAATCCTTCTCTCATAATCATAAATCTTTATCGCGTAACACAGGGCTCAAACCCGATCGATCGATCCTACCTGTTGGTTTATTTCAATAACCTTGAAATAAAGTTACATCTAAAAAAATGTGTAATAAATTTAAATGGGAATGGGAATGTATGGGAGCCCCACATATTTATTTTATTCTGTTTTTAGTATTTGTTATAGCGGCAACAGAAATACATCATCTGCAAAAATCTCAACTGTCTAGCTATCACGGTTCATGAGATACAGCCTGGTGACAGACGGATAGTGAAGTCTTAGTAATAGGGTCCCGTTTTACCCTTTGGGTACGGAACCCTAAAAAGTACCTAATCTTGAAAAAAAATTGCTTTCCCATACAAAAATCCAATGATATAAGATTTTCCAATATATTTAAAAAATCGGTTAGTTTAGATTTCGGGTGCTGATTAAACAATCTTTCCAATGGGAGATACATCGATATCACGAGATTTTTGGAGAACGATAAAAATAATTACAGTAGCAAGGTGGTGCCATTAATCAAACTACGCAAAAAAAATAAAAAATATTTCCAATTATTTTAAAAAAGAGGTACGCGTGAATAATTTACGATCAGTCGATGAAATTGCACCGTATGTGCACTGCATATTTAGTAGTAGTAGTAGTAGTAGTAATATTTATCCTCAAAGGGAAAGGCAATGGTACAGAGCCATACAGCCAAACTGCATATTTAAATTCTTGTTGGGGCATCGGCGTACGCCTGTGATCTGTAATGAAAGACCGCACATCTCGCCTTTTGTCTTCTTTTTGAGAATATTTTGAAGTAAATATTATTTGAAAATACGATTCATCATTTCAGCCATAATACGTCCACTGCTGAACAAAGGCCTCCCCCAATGACTTATCATCGGGGGGGATTGCCAAAACTCGCCACGCTTGGCAGGCGGGTTGGCGAGCGCAGTTTTTATAAGATTTCGCACGAAGATGCTGCTGCCCGTCTCGTGCTACAAGAATTAGTCGCCTCTTACGACACGCCTCCTGTTGGCGGTGGGCAAATGTATTCTTTACGGCCGTCCTCACACGGCACATGTGATGGCAATACGATTATGATGATATAATTACGATATGAAAATAAGCTCTAAAAAAATTTTTATTATATTGTTCATTATAGTGTATTATTAATGTGGCACCACCTTGCAATGTAACCCTGAATAAGGTCGCGAATGCAGGTTGATTCGCTTATTTCTTTTTTGTATAGAGTTCTGAAAAAATCCGGATGCATGTAGTCCGAGCCTGACTGCCTCGGAGACGTCAATTAACAGTAATAGTGTTAACATTTTTGTTCATTCAATAATTATTGTATCGACTAGAATCGTAACAGATTTTTCTTAAGTAACCATTAAAGTTAAGTGACGTCTCTGAGTGCGCAGTAAGTCAGAGACCAAGAGAAAAGTAAGGTACAAACACACACACCGACCGCACTGCGTGGCGAGGCGTTCTGGCCCTGGCCTAAGAAACATTTTCGCTACCTATAGTCTATGGTTAACTTTCTTCTAGGGGGCGATTCTAATGCTCAAATACACCAACTTTCCTGTGACCAACATCTAAATCGCAAAAAAAAACACTTTCCTACTGTAAACTGCCGTCGAATTGAGATTAGTTGCATGGAGTTTTTTTTTCGAGATTTCAATGTTGTTCTCGTAAAAACAGTTGTATTTGAGCTGTAAATTCATCCACTATAAAATGAATTTACAATAAGTTCCATTCATTGAACAACTGTTATTGCCCTATACTATACAGGGTGGTCCAAATTTTTTATTGGATTCCTTATATACCCTACTAGCTGTCCCGGCGAACTTCGTACCGCTTCAGTTTATTTTTTTTAATTTTGTGGTTTTTTATTATTTATTCAGCTATTCGGGGCGGAGACGAATCCAACAAATCAAAAAACATAAAAATCGGTCCAGCCGTTCTCGACTTATAAATGGTATAACTAACCCGACTTTGTTTTATATATATAGATTATGTCTCCCGAGTTTAACGTTTTTTTATCTTCAAATTTAAAATTAAGTACTAGTTTTTTTAAAGCTAAGAATTTCTGAAAGTTTTCGAAATGATCTACTAAACCGTGGAACCACTTTTATTTTTCTCTGACTAGCTTAAACGTAAACTATTGACTTTCGATAATTATTTTGGAAACTTTTGTTAAAAAATATATATGTATCTCGAAAATTACGAATAATTGGGTTATACTAAAGGGTTTATTTGGATAGCACTGGATATAAAGAATCCAGAAAAAAAAAATTGTACGTCTCCTTTTGGACCACCTGTATTTAGTATTGCTGTACTCATAAAAAACATACTGTTGTACTCTTGAAAGAGCACCTGTCATCTAAACTTTTTTGATTCTTCTTGATTTATAATAAAAGCGCGAACAGGGTCCGTAGCACATCGTTTATTCCTGAAGTGAACCTTGTACAAAATGTAAATCCGAGGAAACCTTTTCAATGTACTTATTTACTTTTTGAATTTATATCTACAGTAAATCGATCGATAAACGTATAATGTGGGACAGTTAGCAAACCTAGCATTATTTAATTTGACTTATTTACATTCGAAAGTCAATTATGATGATGACTTTCGAAAGTGACTGCAAATCAAAAGGCCAATGACTTTGGAAACCCAACCAAAGAAACAAAATCTATATTGAGTATGTATGTTTTATTACAAAATGTAGCAAAATATTACAAAATAAATCCATACCTCTCCGAAATTGATCAATTCAAAAAACTTTTGCGACTTTTTATTAAATTATTCCCGAAGGCTTGATCTGACTTTTATGTACTAATTTACAATTTTTCTTGTCAATTTAAGTTCATTTGTTGTGTAAAATTGTTTTGGTGTTTCCTCTTTTGTCACATCCACTGACCCACAAATATCGGAACAACACTGCAGGTTCATTACTCTGCATGCTTTTTGTCAGTGTAAAGTGCTCCCACACGGCAGTTGTATGACGTAACGATACCGTTCTCTTAACCTATGTTACATTTTGTTACCTGTTGTTTTAAACGTTCTCACACGGTTAAAAAGGTTCTAACATATTGATAACATCGCATAACATTTTGTTGAAACATTTATTTTTTGTGATAAAATGTTAAATGAAATGCTAGAAATCATTATGCAATGTCTGGGAGTACCTTTATACAAAAGGAAAAAAACTATAGTCTTACTGCTCAACATGTGGATGTGACAGAATGGGAAACAAATGTTATCATTCCGAGTGAAAAGATTTAAAAGTAGGAGAGAAGATAAATAACTTCTTAGAATGGATTTTTAATTACAGATTATGATAACCCCTTGTATGCGGTTTATTCTCAAATGTGTGGACATGACAAATGTATGGTTTCTCGTATAATAAACTTATAAATAAGCACCGTTAGGTCATGCTTCTCCCGGTGTAACATCGTCAGGTCAAACTTGATGATACGGGTGGACATAAACAAAACACCAAGTTATAAAATAAAGCTTTTATTGACTTTAACGATAAGCCTAATTCTAAAGTCAATTTAAGTGACGTATATACAATACAAAAATTATAGCCTAGAAATTTATTAAAATGCCAAGCGTGGTATTATTATTTGACAATCGAGATCACCATAGGTCACAATAGTATCTCCGATTGCTTCCGCATACAAGAGGTTAATGAATAACCTTCAATGACTAGGCCATAATGCACCCCGAGTGGTGAAGGCGCCCTGCCACGGCCCCAGGGCCTGGGCGCCTCACCACTGGTGGGACAAACTCCAATTTGATATTTTTAAGTATTTTCCATTATCGACGAGTCAAAATTGTTAACTAAACGAATACGCAGGTTTAACATTTTGGTACTAAGATGATAAACATGAGCTCTATAAATACATACTATAATATTATGCTATTGTAATTTCTAAGTTTATTTTCGAATACGTCTGAATCGTGTACAAGTAGACATATCATTTATTACAAACAAAATGGAACTATATTTTTAAGAAAAAAAAAGCTTGTAAACATTGAAATTCGAAAGCATATCTCTTTGTAAATACATTTCTTAGTGATATCCCGGCAATAATGCATATCACGGTACTATTATTACGACTGAAATCATAGTATTAGTTGTAAATAATAAATGTAATAATAAAGTTAAGAGTGTCGTAAGTCGAGTGTAGAAGTAAAATAAGATTTTAGTCACAAAAAAATGTATGTGCCCCGTAATTCCCCCTCACGAGATTCTGAAGAATCTTCCAACCTTAGTACTATCGATTTCGATAATCCATCGTAAACATTGCTAGATGTAAGTATTTTTGTAAAGTATCGCTGTAAGTGAATGTCGATCTGTATGTAACTAACCGGCTCGGTCTAATGAACGTTCATAAATAAAAATACGATTGAAAATATGTACAGAAATGTTTATTTTATAGGAAATCACATAACCACAGAGTACAGGCTACGACACACGTATGTACTGCGCTATGTCCGATCTCCCATAAAGGTACCGAAAGCCGGTCGCGGCTCGTATCGTCCGGGGGAGCGACGTACACATGTTTAATTTTTCATATTATCGAATAATCAGGAATACAAATCACGAATCTCTTATAAAAGCATAATACGAGTAAGTCTAGGGACGGGCCCGTGCGGGCCGGCCGTACAAGTCGCACGCGTGACGCCTCGGCCGCCGGCGGCCCGGGGACCGAGCTGAGTCAGACATGAGTAATTAAATAGAAGAGTCAATAAATGCCATCGTTCCGTTACGAGGATCCTCACACGCAGGGCCCACGAGCGAACCGGCCGCCGCCGCCGCCGCCGCCGGCCGGCGACACCGGCGGGGCGGCGGCGGCGGCGGCGGCGGCGGCGGCGGCGGCACACATGTTACGTTAGGGTGATCAGTCGCGCCGGGCTCGGCCGGGTCCATCCGGCGGGCGTCTACTCGCGAGTCGGGCTCGAGGCGGCGGGCGCGGCCTACGCGGTGCCGTTCACCATCTCGGCCTTGGGCTTGGGCGCCTCGCGCCGCGCCTTGCCGCCGCGCCCCGCCCCCGCCCCCGCCCCCGCCGCCGCACCCGCCCCCGCCCCCGGCCCCGCCGCCCCCGGGGGCCCCGCCGGCCCCGCCGCGCCCGCCGCCGGCAGGGGGCCCGCCCCCGCCCCGCCCGCCGCGGGGCCCGCTGCGCCCTCGCCGCCCGGTCCGGAACCGGTGCCGCTCACGCCGTTCTTCCACCCGCCTCCTGAAAATTATTACAGTTGTGGCTGGCAGATATGAATGATTTCGTTTATTATCTAGTCACCTTAGATCCTGTCATACTATAACCCTTTGGGAAAAATATTTATCGCAAAACAAGTGACAACTTTTAAACCACTTTTATATTATTGTTGCGATGCAACATACTACATAATGCTGTAACAAATGTATGAATGGACACCGGTTGTTTTTTTTTTAATCCACTCATACTTGTTCCTCAACAGGATTTTCTCCCTAACCTGTTGCAACATGACAAAATCTAATGTGGCTGGATAAAATAAACTAAATTGCCGAGTGCAAACTTTCTACATTTACAATATTAGCTGCAATTATAATGAAACGGTTCATTTACGACTCCCGAGTCGGCGAGAACCTGTGACGAGGACGTCCGTGTACCCTACGTGACCGTTGGTTTATTTACACGGAATACTTATTGTATTATGAACTGTGTAAGTCAAGCCGCTGTGCGATGGATTCAGTTGCGCACACAAATGATACATTAAACACGAATAAGGGCAAATCTGAAAATCTTACGTCATGTGAGACGAACATGCAATAATAATGAAACTACGATTTACGATTATTACTAAAAGCGGTCAATGCGGAACACAACAAAATTAATCTTATATCTACAGTCATGCATCAAGACTAATCGAGGGTTAAAGCTATGGAGAACAAGTACAATACTTTTAATCGATTAAGCTAGTACATACATAGTTCGATATGAAAAAAACCTTAATTTCTCTTGAACCAACTAAAATAGGCACCTATTTTAATTATGTATAGACAACAAAATAGTAGTACAAAAAAACACAAACGCAAATTCTACGATACCAGAGTTTGAACTTGTTAGAAAATACATACTTTGCATAACATCAGTATTAAAAATATATATTATAATAACGTAACAAACAAGAAGACATGGTGATTTTTATTCACTTTTTCAAATATTTGTATGCCTTTGATTAACTGTTATTATTTGTGAAAAAACAGGAAGTAGAAAAAACCAATAAAAATCAGCACTTAGATTTGGGTGATTTTTGCAATCATGAGTACGTTGCGGTTCGGTTGTGTAGAGCGTCATTTCTATTGATACATTCAACGGCAAAACCAAAAACATTTATGGTCATTCAATCGATTTTCAACCCTAAAGTCCAACACAAGGATTTTAATGTCAATTGAGAAACTTGACGTTTTGTAGTGAGCTGATACTACCGTTGTTGTTGACTGTACGTAACTGCTTGTCACTCTAACCAACATGTCGTGTTGGTTAGAGATGACAATGACAGAAATGATGCTCTACAAAGCCAAGGCCCGCCCGCCTGTTATTTGCGTTAGCTTATTTAGGAGTAATGAATTTGAGAGGATGTGTATATAGGACAATAGCCAATGTGTATGTGTAAAATAGTAGCGAGTGTATGCATAAAATAGTCGGGGGTATGTATGTGTAGGTTGGTAGCGAGTATGTATGTGTAGGGTAGTAGCGACTGTATGTATAGGATAGTAGAAAGTGTAAATGTGTAGGATAGTTATAGCGAATGTGTATGTATGATAGTAGCGGGATGTCCATGTAGGATAGTAGCAAGTGTGTATGTATGATAGTGGCGAATGAATGTGTAGGATAGTGGCAAGTGTGTATGTATGATGGTAGCGTATGAATGTGTATGTATGATAGGAGCGACTAAATGTGTAGGATAGTGGCGACTGTGTATGTATGATAGTAGCAAATACATGTGTAGGATAGTGGCGAGTGTGTATGTATGATAGTAGCGAATGAATGGGCAGGATAGTGGCGAGTGTTTGTGAGATAGTAGCGAATGTACGTGTGGAATAGTGGCGAGTTGAGGTGAATGATATGAGTGTGTGTTTGCAGGATAGTGATGAGTTTGTGTAAGGTAGTTTGCAGGATAGTGATGAGTTTGTGTAAGGTAGTTTGCAGGATAGTGATGAGTTTGTGTAAGGTAGTTTGCAGGATAGTGATGAGTTTGTGTAAGGTAGTTTTCAGGATAGTGATGAGTTTGCAGGATAGTGATGAGTTTGTGTAATGTAGTTTGCAGTATAGTGATGAGTTTGTGTAAGGTAGTTTGCAAGATAGTGATGAGTTTGTGTAATGTAGTTTGCAGGATAGTGATGAGTTTGTGTTATGTAGTTTGCAGGATAGTGATGAGTTTGTGTAATGTAGTTTGCAGGATAGTGATGAGTTTGTGTAATGTAGTTTGCAGGATAGTGATGAGTTTGTGTAAGATAGTCGGTGTTGCGTGTGCGTGTGTGCGTGTCTGCGAGTCCCCGCGTGCGCGTTACCTTGCTTCCTCCTGCGGCGGCGGCGCGTGGCGGCGGCCTCCCCCGCGCCGCGGCCCTCCTCGGACGTGGCGGACTCTGCGGCACAACACACATGCATGCCCACCGCGCCACCGCACTACCAGCTAGGGACTACCGCTAGCACTACCCGGACTAACCGTTCGCTATCATTGGAACTCGCTCGTTAAGATACCGTTCGCTTGGGTCCGTTTGTTTGGTCCGAAAAGTTTGCGGTATTATAGGTCGTATGACATCGGAAAAGTTATACTCCCGTGTGTTCTCTCTGCCTGCCGTAAGTAATTAGACCAAAGAAAATAAAACTCAAAGTTAATGTTCCGATTCTATGTAACATTTATTAATGAGGAGATTTAAGGTGATTTTTTTTAATTTGCAATTTGAACCATTGAGAACTGCAGTGCGACAAGGTGAGTTTGCCTTTGGCCAAAAGTTAGATTTTCAGAAAACGACAATTTATAAAACTCCAGTTGGATAAAAAGTTGATAAATAGATTTAGTTTCACTTAGACAAACCCATGTGACACATAGTTTCCTGTTATATTAAAAACTCTAAATATAAATCCAACATTAGTTAGTAACTAAACTTTAAAAGATGTACCCTTTATATCGTAGCAAAGCCACCACCGAAATTAGTTTTAAGGTAATTCAGAAGGAGAATAAGATAGGACTCGTCGCCCCAAAGGTAAGAAACCAGTTCCATATAAAATAGCAAACGACTAATCACTTTGTAAAAATAAAAAAGTGGAAAAATAGAAACATCCCATTCGTCCTGCTACGACTTAATGTACTAATTAAAATGTAATAAAACGATAGCACAAAACAAACATAACATACGAGTACAATGCATAATAATATACCACTTATAATAATAGTTTAATTGAGCACTACACACTACATTTTAACTAGCACATTCAGTAATATTTTCAGATTTTATTTATACACAAAAATGACAACTCAAAAGTAGATTTATAGTGTAGAAATACTAGATCTTAAAAGTTATCTGTAGAACAAATATCTACTCAGTCGGGCAATGTTTTTTTTAATGCAAAAGGTAAAAACAAGCTTCATATTACAAAAGTCTGGAACTAAGCGCTCACTTGCTATAATGTATATTTACATATATTATGCTAGAGCTCAACAGTTCACAGTAAAGCAAAAATAAAAATACATGGCAGCTCTCACATTCTAATAACCCTTGGTAAATCTCGCGACAAAAATGGAAAAGAAATAGCGCCAAAATTAGCCTGTAATTATGTGACATGTATGCCGTGGAAGTGTGAACTAACGCCAAATGTTACTTTTCTAAATCACACAAGTGACATTTGATGTTTATTAAATAAACAATAAAACATTATTTTTATAGGTAAGCATTTTAAAAAGAGAGCTACCAGTACATGATCAACATGAAATCGTGTAGTTGTTTCTTGAAAGGGACGTAATAAGGTGTTTATATGATTTAAAACAACTGTTATCTTTAGTAGCAAGAAAAAAATAAGAATATCCATCGTCGAAGTATCTAACACCGCAAAATTGTAATGTGACATGCAATAAACGTTGGAATTTGAAGTAGTTAGAAGACGACGATCCCTTGATAAGATTTGTAAGAATCTAAAGTGTGTAAAAGGGATTACGACTAACTTCTTTTTTCTTCGTCTATCAGACAGACAGGTAGATTATCAAAAAGTATTGGACACATATTTTATCTTATTTCACATAATCAAAATATTACAGAGATAAATGTTGATTTGAATGACATCACGTCTTGGTACAATTTTACTTAGAAGTGACGTCAAAAGATCTCCCCCTCCCCCCCCCTCACTCCCGAAGTTTAACGCGCTTTATCTTTGTCATTTTTTAATTGACTGACAAAAGAAAAAATATGCGTTCATTATTTTTTGATAATCTAACTGACGGACTAAATATACATTTTTTTTTACCCAATCGTCACCCTCATTGCAACAAATCCGGATAGTATTGTAATTTTCATCCCGGCACGTATCTTGAGCGCTGGAGGAGAGCGTGGTGATCGCTTTGCGCATCTAACGAGACGATCTTCATATCATAGCGTGTGCGGGGAGCAAGCGACTAATCCCGGCCGGCGCACAGACCGGTATTCGGTCATTCTAGGCGGCCAAACAAACATAATTTGGCCAATTACTTAATCGTATCGGTCTTCAGCGCATCGTTCCGCCCAGCGCTCAAGATCGGTGCCGCAAGTTGTATCAGTATCAG
Organism: Anania hortulata; assembly: GCA_963576865.1. NCBI lineage: Eukaryota > Metazoa > Arthropoda > Insecta > Lepidoptera > Crambidae > Anania > Anania hortulata. Next base: position 1,567,129 of record OY756399.1, on the reverse strand, counting down.
GTGACCCTGTGCGTACCTCTGTCGGCGCTGGAGACGTCCTGGCTGTCGAGCACGGAGCTCTCGTCGTCGGTCTGCCGGCGCCGGTCCTCGCGCCGCCGCCCGCTCTGAGATACGCAATCATCACTAGTTACGTTACGTCTAACTATAAGTAAATTTTATTAAAAATAATAATACCGACTTCAAAACACTAAAAATAATCCTAACACTTAAGTACCTAATTAGTTACTTTTGAAGTCGGTGCCAGCCGATGAGAGATTCAATGTTTTTGTTTGCACCGACTCGAAAAGTAACTGATTAGGTACTTAAGTGTTAAGATTATTTTTAGCATTTTAGTGTTTTGAAGTCGGTTTTTTTTTTTTTTATAAAATTTACTTATTTCATCTATTTTCAGTGATAAATCCTAATCTAACTGCTGAACACCGATTTCATAACCTATTTTCCTACCCTTAGGAGTGATTTTTATTTTGCAAACATTTATCATAGCATCTTTAAAGTATAAGCTATTCAATAAAACAAAAATCATCAAAATCGGCTCATATTTGTCGAAGATAAGTAACAAGAACCACAACCAAAATATTATCTGAGTATATTTTTGATGATTTTCTCAAAAAGTTCTAAATTAATTTCGATAAAATTTATATAGGACCTACCAAACAAAAAAAGAATCATTAAAATCGATTCATAATTGGCGGAGTAATCGCGTAACATACATACAAAAAAAAAATAAGTCGAATTGAGAACCTCCTCTTTTTTTGAAGTCGGTTGATAAATACGCTTAACCTTTTTTTAGAGCGGTAAAGTCACAGTACTGACACAGTGCGAAATATTCTTCTATATTGCTATATTTCCATAGAATTCTATACTAATATTATTAAGTATTTTTGAGTAAAAACGTCAAAATTCGCGATACGAGTCACAGTACGTGTTGGGTTATTGTAGAAATAATGGGAAAAACAGTTCGTACATGTTTTATTCGTTTCTAACATCAAGATGGAAATTGGAAGCAAAGATGGATAGCTGCTGTGAAAAGAGAAATGTCTGTACCCCTACAGTTACAGTTTGTGTTATAATCACAGCTTATTAAGTAGCTTTGTCCGTTGGTTGTAAGCTCTCACGTGCTGGGCTGATACTATTTTTTCCCTTTTTATAGAGTTTAAGATTGTGAAAGTGTGTTGAAAGTTATATCATGTTGTATCGCTTCAAATCCCGTACGTATCATAAACATTCATATTTTAGTTCAAGTACTTGTACTTTTTAGATATTTTTATCTAATCCCGAAGAAAAACAATCCGAAAATCATTCACAAACTATCCGGTTACCATAATTTGAGAGATCTCAAGTCCACAATAATTGTGGTCACTGGAGGCGCTGTCATCGCACACACAGAAAATACAGTACGTTAACTTATGAATGGTGTTGCATGGAAGAGAAACAGATACTGCGCCGACCCTCGATGACCCGGGAACAGGAGGCGAACGATGAATGATAAGTGTCGGTAACTCACATTAGCGCGCGGCGGGTGCGGCTGGTGCGGCAGGCCCTGGTGCGGGTGCGGGTGCGGGTGCGGGTGCGGGTGCGGGCGCGGCGGGTGCGGGCGGCCGTTCTCCAGCGGCACGCGCCGGTCCTCCCCGCCGCCGCGCCGCTCCCCGCGCTCCCCGCGTTCCCCGCGCTCCCCACGCTCCCCACGTTCCCCGCGCTCGCTGGACCTGCGCAAACGTTCATGCTACCGTAACTGCTGGCCTCGCTTACTCAGGCGTTTTACACAGTCAGCCACTAAGCGTCTTTACTCATGACGCACCACGATGCGAGCTATCTCTCATCATGAACATAGGCCTCCGCCAATGACTTTCATTGGGGGGGGGGATTGCCAATACTCGCCACACTTGGCAGGCGGGTTGGCGAGCGCAGATTTTTATAAGATTTTGCATTTCGCATGCAGACGCTACTGCCCATCTACAGGAATCAGGAATACATCGTGCTACAGGAATTTAAAGCTATCTCTCAATAATACTCATTTATTCAATATACACACACGGCGATTCACACTCCAAATTTTTAGGAGTGACTCAGAATCAGTAACTTAATCGAACTATGCAAAGAACACCTTTTTTTTACATTTAATTATTCCTATCCGTTGTTCAAAATCGTACCCGTAGTTAATTTAACTCATTCATGAAAAAATTGCACTGTATGTGCACTGCTTAAGGTCCTTGTAGGCTCGCCGTACCTACGCCTCTGATGAATGACCGCGCGGCTTTCGTAGTCTCTTTACTGACTTAATTTTCGGACATACCGATTTAAGTAACAGTTTTTCGTAATATACGATTATTCAAAATAATAACGATTAAGACGCTTCTTTATATTGTGGCCTTGATCTTATTTTTTTAATTTGGCACCCCTTTGCAATGTAATCCTGAAAGGCCCTCTTCCGGGCACTTATACAAAACATAGTTTTTCCCTACCATCAAGTCGATTGTCAACTTGGATGTATGTACGTCCTCATGGAGCGATGCGATACAACGGGGAAGCACAGGCAAAGCTAATCTCAGAGGGCGCCAGCGTGTTTGGTCTTGTCTCTAAGTTGTCAACTTATGTCCACGCAAATGTCAAAGTTATTAGCGCGGAAAATCACTGGGTTAACTATAACTTTTTTTTGCCATCGATACGCTGAGATTAGAAAGCTAGACTTTCGTGTCTAGAGAGATGCATTTGCTATACAGGGTTATTTTGTAAGGTGGTGCCAAACTTTAATAATAAGATCTATTGAACAATATAAAAATATGTATGGCTTTATTGAAATTAATATAAAAATGTATAATATGTTTAATAAAATGTATAATAATAATTTGTAATATATTTTTTTTTTAAAAAGGTGCGCCTTCATTTATCAAAGATCAGAGGCGGCACGCTGACGCCGCTCCAACAAAAACCTTGTGAGGTGCACTTATAATGCAATGTAACTAATCGTGAATTTTCCACAAGTTTTATTTTTAACAGCAAATAGGAATAATTAAACATTTTTTTTTTATCTTTACGTAAATTGAGGTTACTGTTGAAAATATGTAACTATCTTGCAATGTAACCCTGTATGTATGCACCCAGAAAAAAAAACATATGATTTGTCAACAAAATTATTTACCAATCTGTATCTGTACTGTTTTAGAATAGGCAAGAGTTGACAGGAATGTAGAATAGTGATTTTTCCACTAACTACTAGTTTCGGAATATAAATCGTAATGTGGTCGATGATATCGTCAAATCGAGCGAGCACCACGTGTTTCAGTGTGACATTTGTATCACGTGTGTCGCGTGTGTCGCGTGTAGCTCGTGTGTCGCGTGTGTCGCGTGTGTCACGTACCTGTTGGGCCGTGGCGCGCGGCCGCCGCGCGGGCGGTAGCCGCCGTCGCCGCGCTCTTCGCCCACCTCGGGAGTCGTGCGCCGCCCGCCTGCAACAAGCAACGAGGTCAGCGACACGACATTTATGACTAGTGGACAATGTAAATAGTTATTCAAAATCGTTTACAACTTTGACGCTGTACAATCCCAGGCACGGATCTCGAGCGCTGGAGAAAAGCGTGGGGATCGCTTTGCGCATCTTCCGAGACGATCTTCGTATCAGAGACTCGTGTGCGCGGAGTAAGCGATCTAATCTCGGCTGGCGAATCACGTAATCGTAATGGTCTTCTGCGCATCTTTCGCCCGGCGCTCGAGATCCGTGCCGCTGGTTGTATTCTTTGTATGTGTACAAATATACTATCATCATCATTTCAGCCATAGGACGTCCACTGCTTAACATAGGCCTCCCCCATTGATTCCAGATTGGCCGGTTGGAAGCGGCCTGCATCCAGCGTCTTCCTACAACCTTTACCAGGTCGTTTTAGTCAAAAAGTTCAAGTAAACATCACCACGCGCAGCTGCTGGTGTGTGTGCGGGTGTGTGCGGGTGTGTGCGGGTGTGTGCGGGTGGGTGCGGGTGGGTGCGGATGCGGGTGCACTCACCGGGCGGGTACCGCTGCGGGGGGAGGCGGGGGCGGCGCGCGCGCGAGGCGGGCGCCCCGCGCGGCGGCGGGAACGAGGACGAGTTGCCGCTCATCACCACGCGCAGCTGCTGGTCGATCTCCAGCTTCTCCGCGCGCAACTGCTCCACCTCCTGGGGACCGAAACGTCAGCGTCAGACACGCTCCACGCTCACATCGACGCTCCGTCAGCGTCACACACCTGGCCCCTTAGAGAGGCCGCGCGAATCCGGTATATGAACACTCCATGTAGCCCGCGCACTAGGCAGCCAAGAACTTATGGCCGCCCGCAGCCAGAGTCGGAGGCCGCGACGAGGCGAATGTATGAGGCTGTCTCTAGAAACTGCTCACTTGTCCTAGCAGCCAGACGTGTTTAGCGTTTTGCACCGCAAAATGCAAATAAATTTAAGTTTTGCAATGAGTTTCGATACTGAAAAATTTATAAGCGAATTAAGAAAAGTCATATGGGACATGACTTCTGAAAAGTATGGGGAACGCGATTTCAAGAGAAGATGTTGGGAGGAAATAAAAAATGTGTAATGAAGATCTTCTACGTCCATTTCGCTCGACAATATTGTCCCGACTGGCCAGTTGTGGCTGCTCTGCCAGGCTGCCTAGTGCGCATGGCCTCTCTTAATGTGGACCTTTACTTTGCACCACTGAAAACGTCTCCGTAACGAAATATCGCATAACAATATTTAGTTGCTTTTACAGCTCCAAACCAATTTATAGTAGAAGAGACATAATAAAAGTCTGAAATATTATTGACAAACTGAGATGCAACTGAGCAGGACATAGTATGTAATGTATTACATTAAAAAATAAGTATGACAAATGAACCTGGGATGTAACAGAATTACTATGTGCCGTTCCCGGGAACACACTCCGTGCGGGGAATATTCCCGATGCATTGCCTACGGGGACGGCACATCTCTAAATGGATAAGTACCCTAGAAAAGGACAGAGAAAAAGGTAGATATTTTACAACATTCCCGAAAATGGGAAAATGACCTAAGAGCCACACATGCACGACATGGAGGTGAAAAGCTAAAATCGGGAACTATAGAGAAACTCTGGAAGGCCATTGCTGCAAAGCAAAACAATTGAATTACCAATGTTTAAGTAAATTGTAAACCTAGTTTGCAAGGTGAATAAATAAAAGCTGTGAATTTAATTTAATTTTTACATTTTAAGAACGTTTTCCCGCTTATATAAGTGATGTATTACAGATGGTTTTACAAACATTCAACTTTATCAATCGTTACTCGTAAACCATTAAGTGATTTATCAATATTAAAAAGACATTCCCTTTCACCCAGTTCAACATGTACATTAGAGGGCCCAGTACAGTACCTTGAGGTGCGCCACGTGGTACTCGACGAGCACCTTGGCGTTGGCGATGTTCTCGCGCGTGCCCACGAACACGAAGGGCACCATGCCCTCCTCGCGCGGCGCCGACGGCTGAGGCTCGTTGTCCCCTTCCACCTTCACCTGAACACGAACACACATCAAAACTCACACTCTGGTGCACCCCTAGATGTAACATTTTTACAGAAATATGCCGCCGGCAATACCGTCAACGTCTGTAAAACAGCAATCGTCTTAAATACAGTAATTACCATTGCTTGCCGGCAACACACAGTCGTGAAAACGTTTGTTTAGAAGCATCTATAAGATAGTCACGTTCAGAACGGTTAATCCAAAAGCCGTTTAGCTGAAGTCGACTGCAGACCAGTGTCGGCACAGTCGGCGTTCGACGTCAAATTGATATCGTTCTGAATATCGATTGCGGTTGGCTTCATTAAAACGACTTTTGGGTTAATGTGCACAATGTTACTTCGGGGCCTATAATAAGATAAGAGGAGTTTCTGGAACTAACGGGATTCCAAAGGCGACCCGCAGACAGTCAATCTCTATTTTTGTCACAATATCTGTCCTTTACACTTTTTTGCCTTTTTAATAGATTTTTTTCTAGTTTAGAATAGGTTTTTTATTGCGGTAAATGTGGTACAAAAAGATGACACAAAGTATATGGCTGCTCACATTTAGCCAGAAAACAATGGCATGCAATAAGTGGAGAGAAGCGGTAGTCAATACAATTATACAAATAAAAACACAATTTTGATTGACTGTTTTTAAGCCATTGGATCACAATTTTGATTGACTGTTTTCGGGCCGCGGTACTTAGTGATATACATATATTTGCGTTTCCTTGTGTATGTTTATTAAACAATGAGACAATGACCATAGTAATAAGCATTCGTAAAACAGATCTTTGCCATGCTCTTTAGTGTAGTCTGACAAAAAAATATTTGGCAAAAAAACTCCTTTATCAATTTCTTGAACTAAGATATTCCATGGTTGTCTTAAACCCCCTTTGCCAACCCCAAAAAAAATTCACTTAGCATTTTTTTTTACTTTTTTGCCAAGCTAATTGACGTCATACACAAGAACACGATGCAAAATATGTAACTCATAAGGCCGAACTAAAACGACAATCAAAGTTGAGGCTCCGATTAGTATTACGACGCCTCTGCATTATAACGTAATTATAAAATAGTATATTGTGGCTTGTCTCTCTATATACAAAACACAATTTCCTACAACGGAATTTTTTACAGTATTTCCTAAATCCTCAACTTAGAGTATAGTTTCAGGATTCAGAGCTTTAATCATCTAAAAGATCCATCCATTGAGAATGGCTAGACATATAAAATAAAAGATACAGATTGCATTATTTATGCACAGTTGAAATGAAAATTTATATTTCTCCTCTCTCCGATGTTTACTTATAGGTTTTCTAAATTTATTTTAAATGTCTGTTTCTACTACATCGGATGTCTGGTCGACCCAGAAAACCCAACGGTTGGTTTATTGAATCAACATTATAATGGTATTTACGCTAAGCCAATACGATAAAATTATGTTCTAAGGGGGCTTCGAATTAACATCGCCCCGACATTCAAATAGTATAAATAAGCCCTAAACTCTAATTAAAACTTTTTTTAATTTATTAGGTGGCGTCATCGAGAAATGAAATGCGATAAAAAGAAAGTAATGTGATGTGATGTTAAGGATTCATCCAGAAAAAATAATTTATTTAAACAACCAAGTTTGCGTTTCCGATATGATAAATGAAGTTTTATAGATATTCCAAATGCTGTCGCTCATGATTTTTTTTTATAATAAATTAATGATAAATAAAACACCTCAATATCATATCGTTGATGGCACACAAACAACAAAATTTAAAATTATTAGCCGAAACCATGCGTTACGATTACGAAACATGTGCATAATATTGTTTAAAATTTTTGATATTTTTTTTATTTTCAAGTTTGCGTTTGACCTAACATAAATTATTTGTTCGTATTTTTTTCTTTATTTGACTATTTTAGTATAATGCTAGCACTGTATTCTAAAACCACTATTACTTAAAATAAAAGAATAATAAATAGAATAATATAATAAATAGAGATGTAATGAAAAATCTAATAAAGTTGATGCATTTAACAGTAATATTTTCTGTAATAAAATAAAAGTTTATGCAAAAATTAAGGAAATGTTTAACATGACATGGACATCCATGCATCATCTTTAATTAATAAATTCATCATATAATATCATGTTATTTTAGAACTAGTAGAGAGTGGTAGACATAGTCTGAAGTAATATTTGGAATCATATCATTATATTATAATAACAATGAACTTACTAAAGATTTCTTATGGTGAGAAGGTATGTCTACTGGAGGTTTTAGGTTGAGCTCACTTGGGTAGATCTAAAAGTTTCCAATCATAAATTTTAGTACAAAATAGAGATTCATGCCTTATTAATTCGTGTTCATATTAATAAGGCATGCTGTAATCTCACCATTATAATTATTTCATACGACTACCCTACCCGCCTACTTGCCGCTCGCGAGAAGCGCTCATTCGAAAATCAAAAAACACGCAATCAAACACCTTTACGAAAACATTAATAAATTCCATTGTTTTATGTACTTTACAATCGAGTAACATTACAAACATACATTTAAGATAATACATTTACCATGTCGTAGTTAGCACAATACAGGCACGAGTAGTTTTCATTTATTTGATAATATTGTGTAATAGCAGTGCGTGTAAACTAGCTGCACTCAACTTAATGCATGGGCGGTACATATAATGTTTTCGTCACGAAATACGTCTCGATTCCTAACGTTATCAATTTATGCTAAGTTTAGTATAAATGTGTTTATATAGGCTTGAAAATGCGCGTTGATGTAATTTATAATTTTGTTTATTCAATTTAAAATATTTTCTCGTACATCTAAGTTATTGTTTCGTACCGTGACATCGGCATTCGTAGACTGATAGACCTGACGTGTTTACTACGAGAATGGATTCTAATTAGTTCTTTTTTTAAATAGTAGAGTTAGAATCTCAACTGATTTTCAATTTTAAAAACGAAGGTGATGAGTTTAATATTTGTAATAAGTTAATAAGCCGTTGATTGTACAAAATAAATGTTATTGTGCGTAAAAGAAGTGCAAACATTAAAATATTGGTAATATCCAGAAGAATCGCATTTCTAACAAAATAGTCAGATCTATTAGTAAAATTATGGTCTATATTTCATCTTCTTATTCTAGATCTTGTTCCCAACATGGCCAGTCCCACCAATCAACTTAAATGTGAAATCATTTTATTTCAGGATTTTCTCTTCAATAAATTAAGTTGCAAACACATTTGAATATTGGAGAGGCGGAACATGTTGTAGGTCAGTTGTGGTTCATATAACCCACTTGAGCACATACCACCATCGGTTTTCTTTAGATTGTTCTCACAGATTTATTCTTTAGTATGAAAAAATGCGACTTTATAGTTAAGTATAATAATAAAATATTATTATTATCATTTGCTCCAATTCAATGATTTTAAATAGTATATGTTAACTTTTCAAATATCTTGGGTAAAGAGTAGCGATTCGGTTTAATTTCTCATCACTGCGCTACTTACTTACCGAGATCAGACCCCCGATTCAGAAGCCTTCGATAACGAATTGACAACCGGTAAATCACATGACACTAATTCTATACTGTCACGTGGTTTTCCTATCGTCAATTTACTATCGAATGGTTCTGAATCGGGGGCCTGTAGTGATAAAACGGTCGTCGTCATATTTTTATAACCGGGCTTTTAATAATCGTTAAAAAAAAACTCGTAATATTAGGATTTAGAAAGAAATTAATGAGAGAATAATCTATAGGTATCTGAGAGTAGCTATAGGCGCGATGTGCTCGTGTGGGTGTGTATGCACGGGTGTGTCGTAGAGATGTAAAATGACTGAATCTGACCAGTCACGATGGTCAAATAAAATAGATGACTGGTCATTTACGGTCAAATTGACTGGAATATTCCTGTCTAATTAAATAAATATTTCAATATTATGTATTAAGTAAAACTAATGAACGGATTATTATTTTATATTATGTATCAAGAGAAATGTTTGAATGAAATCCTAAAAAAATGCTATGTACAGTATGCAAAATAACAGATGGTGTTCCTTGAGGCCTGTTTATCTACATCAATCATCATACATCATCAAATAAAAATATAACAAACATAAATAAGTATTTAAAAAATACAAAATATTAAATAAACTGAATATTTTTTTAGTATGTACAGTCGCTATAGTATTACGGGTTAACGGGAACGCTCTTCGTTAACTAACAAACTGTATATTAAAGATTCAACAACCGCGCTGTGATAGGTAAACTCTATTGAGAAATATAATTTCCACACGAGTATTAATTTATATTAATAAGACAGGTATGTTCGAGTCAACTTGACCGAATTCGACCATAATATGACCGCTCAGATCCACTCATTGAACACCTCCATGCGAGCGTGTGTGTGTGCGTGTGGGTATGTGTGTGTGCAGGGTGTCGTTAGGCGGTACTCACGCGCACGACGCCGCTCTTGTCGACGATCTCCTGGATGACCTTCCCGTTCTTGCCGATGACCTTCCCGACGAGCGCGCGCGGCACCGTGATGGACTCCTCGGCGTACTCCAGCAGCGCGCGCGCCGCGCGCACCGCCTCCGCGCTCTGCGCACACGCACCACGCACCGTGCAGATACATATCATACATACATACATACGCAGTCATAGTCGCCTCGCAGGCGACCTGCAGGCGAACTGCAGGCCACGAGAGAAGGAATGGCCGAGCCGCCCGGCGCGGTGCCGGCGTGAGTGTGGCGTCGGGCCCCAGAAGGGGGAGAGTTGTATAGACAAGGGACAAGGAACGGGTTCGTACACCACGAGAAACGATACACAGGAAAAGACATTAAGCGTAGCACCGTTTAGACGGTCTTTTCGCTAGAAGCGATCTCTTTAAGACGACTTTCATGTAGAGGACGGTTGAATTTAAATCGAGAGCCCAGGGGTAGGTGGTGGAGAGAGAGAGAGAGGCGGCAGAGGTTCTCAAACTTATTTTGTCTACCACTTTCATTTCTTTTTCAACGCCCTCTCAATTCTACGCCCCCCTAACCGACTACAGCTCCCATTTTTTTCTATGCCCCTCATCGCTCCTCTCTAGGCCTTCACTTTGAGAAAGACTGATGTAAAGGCTCGTCTACATACTACGACACGGTCAACGTGGACAGACAACCTGGTAAAGGTTGCAGGAAGCCGCTGGATGCAGGCGGTTTTCAACTGGCCAATCAGGAAGTCAACGGGGGAGGCCTATGTTCAGCAGTGCACGTGACGTAATATGTGGATGGTCCCTAAATAAATAATAATACCTAAATATTAGTAACTATTGGACAACATCACATGCATTGCTAAGTAGGTAAACCACTTAAGTTATAAAAATCAGTAACAACACACCAATAGACTCGGTCTCGAAGAAATTAAATTTATTGTCAAAATATCATCAACCCAAGTGAAAGAAAGATATTTCATTAAACGAACTTACTACCATTATTCTTACTGAAAAACAAAGACTGAATCGAAATACTAAGAAAAACTTGTAGTAAATAAAATTTACAGGACAGTTGTCGAACGACCAATACTACCGCATCGGCCTGTCTTTAGCCGGCCGGCCCTGTGTCGTTCGTTACTGTTAGCACGCGACCCGCGGCCCGTGAGTCTGCGGGCTCGCGGCCGGGCCGCCGAGCGGGCCTGCACGCTCGGCGGCCTGGGATTGTGCTACACTACCATCTCTTACCGCCTTACAGTTAGGCGATGTTAGTCTAACAGTTAGGCCCTAACTAGAGGGGGAAGCATGAGGCCGAACCAGCTGTGTATGTAGGAAGCGTTAGTGTTGTGAAATTCTCGAATCCGGGAGCCTATATTTTAGACTCGAGTTCGACATTGGTGCTCAAGCCTATTATGCGCTCGAGTCGGCTTATGTAAAGAGTCGCGCTTGCTCGAGTGTAAGTAACCTAATGAGCGGCGTTAAGATAGTGTCTAATAATTTGTGTGTGTTTCGATTTGAATTCTGCGTAAATATACTTGTTGGCGTAAATAGTAGTTGTTTATCGTTGTTTTGTCTGCGCACTCGGCGACCTGGGATTGTGCTGGACTGTACCACCTAACTAGAGGGGAGAAGCATGAGGCCGAACCAGCTGTGTTTGCAGGAGCCATGAACGACATACCCTATAGAGTAGAAATGTCATATGATTTGTTCGACAAAATGTTCTGCCATTTTTTTTACTGTATGCATGGGAGAAGGTTGACAGGACTTGTCATTCATACTAAATAAATGCAAGTGAAAAATCACTAACTAGTTTCGGAGAAGATCGTTCGTATTGCTACTCTATAGAGTATTTGCTCGATGGCAGAAAGCATTAGTACTGTGAAATACTAAAATCCGGGAGTCCATATTTCAGGCCTCGACTCTTAAAGGGAGAGACTACAGCTGATCGAAGTATTACGAGCGTATAAAGTCTCCGAAACACGAGTTCAACATTAGTGCTTGAACATTATCTACTATGAGTAGACCAGTCTATCATGCGCTCGAGTCAGCTTATGATGTAACGAGTCGCGCTCGCTAGAGTCTGGTAAGTAACTGAGCGGTGTTGTGGTAGTATCTATTAATGTGTGTGTGTTGATTTGAATGCTGCGCAGGCATAAACATGGGCAATAAAAGTTGTTCATCAAAATTAAGGTAACCCTGCATGTCGTACTCGAAACTTTGTTGGGTAGAAATCGCTTCGAGTCGAGGTTTCGAACTCAAGTTCTTTTTAGACTCGAGTCTGTGCTCCAATGAGTCCGCTCTGGATATAGTATTTTATTCCACCCAGTCGTTCAAAATGTCGAGTCGAGTTTATAAATATAGTTTCCAAGACTCGAGTTTTTACAACACTAAGGGCCACTTTCACCACTTGCTGATTAGTTCCAGATAACCTATTTGGCACTTGTTTTGACAGATAACCCATTCAATTAGCTGTCAAAAAAGTGCCAGATAGGTTATCTGGAACTTATCAGCAAGTGGTGAGAGGCCCTTAGGGCCTAACCCTTAGTGCCCAATACTAACACTAGTAACTAACACTAGTTACTAGTGCATACGCATTCCTTAGTCGGTGATGCGGTAGAAGCGACAGTGTCGTTCGTGGCTCACCTCGCCGCAGATCTTGAAAGTGCAGGAGACCTCCTCGAGCTCGATGTTGGTGACGCCGGACACCTTGCGCGCCTGCTGGATGTTGGCGCCGTGCGTGCCGATGGCCAGCCCCATGAGATCCTCGCGCACCGAAAACTCATCCGTATACCTGAACGATACGACGATAATAGTGTCAATTGAGTAATAGCGATGACGACTATCTTTTGTTTCTTCGTCTATCAAGTAGATTATCAAAAAGTATTGGACACGTACTTTTTTTTCACATAATCAAAATATTACAGATATGTATTGATTTGAAATGTCGTATGACGTTACGCCTTGTAAAATTTTTAATTAGAAGTGACGTCACGAGCCATCCCGAACTTTGACGCGCTTTATCTTCGTCATTTTTTGTTTGATTGACAAAAGAAAAAATAAATGTTCATTATTTTTCGATAATCTAACTAACGGACTAAACATAATTTCATTTTTACTACCCAGTCTTCATCCCTATTGGGTAGTTGCAAGACAGTTAACAACCGTTACTGTTGTGTGCCGCGAAAACCATAATATAGCACTTACTACACATTACCTTTAAAAATCGGGCTTATTCTGATGCTCAAATACTATTTGTCCACAGATTTTAAAAATTATAACCTGCTTTAGGTGAATTTAATTAACACTTCTTAGTGAGACCAAATAATATTAATTAAAAAAAATATTATCTAAACGTTAAATCTAAAGTAGAGCTGTGGTAGGTACTGAGCTACCAGCTATGAGGCAAGACTCCGACTACTGAGTCTTGATCATATCTGTGAGCCGTGTGGGTTCGATCCCAGCACGTACGTCTAGATTTTTCGCGTCTATGTGTATACGGATTTTTACTAACGAAAACGTGCACACTAAATAAAAATGTATCTGTCACTATGATCCAGACGGTCTGGTTCCCTTGCAAGAAATGAATACGGATGTATAAGCAGTGGCTTCAAATGTCAAGCTCGATTAGAAACGAGAGAAACGCTACGAGGAAATCGTAAATGTACTTACCCGCCTTGATTGTGAATTTTGGTTGATTCAAGTTGCCTTGCTGCCTCTTCAGTCTTTTTTAGCAATAAGAGCTTTTGGGCTAAATTCCTGTGAAAGAAAGGCAACGTTAAATTTAATTATTTATGCACGGCCGTAAGGATAGCTCGGTATTTTTAATGGATTTTATCAGGATTTAAAAAAATTATCAGTCCTGTCATTGGACATGTTTCCTCTCAATACGACACCGAACTTTATTTTCAATCGAATATGCTTTTTTAACTATTAAAATCGGATATCCTATTTAATATTATATATTTGAGACACGTATGTCGAATGAATGTAATAGGTATTAAGAAGTGGCCAGTCCAACAATAAGGTCCCTATTTTTTTTTACGCCAATTAGCTAGCCCCAGACTAAGCAGAGCTTGTACTATGGCCACTAGATAACGAATAAACATACTTAAATACTGTGCTTACATACTTAAATAGTGCTGCCGACTATGTTATGTTATTAATATTTCAAAAAACAAACAAATCATTTCCCTCCAATTGTTTTTTTTTTATTACTAAGAAGGTTGCAACGTTTAAAAAAATATAACATTCTAAATTCAAATAGTTCCGATTAGCTAGAAGTGCAAAACTTTTAGTGTGCCCCATGTATACCATTTGGTACCGTTACGAAAAAACCTAGTGCCTCAATAAGTCAAAATATATGACTAGTTTTTAGTGGTCGAGTTGGCCGTGCTAGGATCGACACGTTGCAACTCGACCACTAAAAATAAGTCATAAGTTTTGACCTATTAAGGTCCTAGTTTTTTCCGTTACGGTACCAAATGGTACATATTTGAACAGTCCATAGCCTTTTCTCTGACCTTATTGGGCACCGTGGCCTGGTCACAACATAACACACTTTTGACGCTACTTAGTTTGAACGTCCACGAAATTTAATGATATAAATGCATGTTTTTCTGACACTTGTAGCCAGGCACGTTTCTTAGTTAGTACTTTTCCATTAAATTTGTCAAATTTAGTTTCCGAGACACAAAATGTGAAGTTCTTTTCCTGAAACCGTAAAACTTGTCATTTTACAGTGGTATGAAGTAAAACTACCTTATACACAGTAATCCGCTTTTTCTGTCAAAAACAGCGTTGTACAAAAATGGGCACCGCATTACCAATTTCCCCATCTGGCAGCACTGGCACCAACATCGTATTCAAAAAAAAATTTTCTCTCCATACAAAATAGTAATTTACCGCAACGATAATGTATGGTCTGTTTTTTTTTTTCGTGTTGCAACTTTGGATTCATACTAAAAGCTGTTTACCCTTATGGGCAGAATATCCTGTTAAAGCGATTCCTTTGCTTACCAGTCGCTCTACAGAAGCAATACCATAGAAGCGGGCCCCTCTTTTCCACTGGGCACTGAGGGCAAGTGCCCAGGGCCCCGCGATCGACGGGGGCCCCCTAGTTCTTGCTAGATCACCAACCGATAACCAATATTCATTAACGATAACAATTAAAGCATGAGCACCAAAACACGATATGATATAGCGATATATCGACACCAACTGTAAAAATAATGATAGATATAGCCGCAATGTAAAATTGTTATTGAAACAGTGATCATAACATGTGAATTCACCGGCACGGCGATTCAACATGGCGGCTATATCTATCATATTTTGACAGTTGGTGTCCATATATCGCTATCATATCGTGTTTTGGTGCTCATGGGTGGTGCCCCTAGGGGCTAGAAGATCTTTGGCGATAAAGCCTTCTCTGTAAGTCATAGGCCATTATCTTAATGTGCCCAGGGCCTCCTATAGGTCAAAAGATAGCCCTGCATAGAAGTAAAAGTGGTTTACCTAAAGTGCATCTCCTGCAGCATCTCGGCGCGCTTGTGCGAGGTCTCGCAGCGCGAGATGACGGCCAGCACCCCGCGCTCCGGCACGTACCACACCAGCGCCGCGCCGATCGCCTTCTGGAACTCCTTGTGCGCGTTCTCCACCTTCGCGCTGTGGAGAATGAAACACCGGTCAGTGACCTACGCTACACGCTACTCGCTACTACACACGAGTCTAGGGCGCCTACACGCTTGTGGCGTGAACAAGCACCACACCACTGACGCGCGGCAGACATATCTAAAACCGCAATTGCAGCGCCTCAGTTACCTGAAAATGTCAGTGGCAAAACGGTAGCGCTTCTTCACACCACCAATTGGAAGAAAGGATGTCGCGCGATTTATACGCTGCAACATAGTCACCCAGTGATCATCGTTTGCCTGACCTTCCCAGGTCATCTAGGGTCGGCGCAGTATGTTTTTCTTTTCCATGCAATCCGGTCACTCGTCATCTAGTCATTCACTCCCTCTTCAGTCATATCACTCCACACACAATACATCCATCTCGTCTTAGGTCCTCTAGTAAAAATAATAAATTTTGAAAAGTAAATCTTTTAAAAACTAAACTATTTTTGGCACTATTTCTTTATTTAAAAATATAAAAGTAATCAAATTATTTAGTGATCTCTCAATCACCTCTAGACATACGACTGATTTATCGTGCTCTGTATCCATTCGAATCCCGTAAAGGGCGAGTGTTTGTGTGATAAGCATGATGACATTGTGATTTTTAGAACATTACTAGAAACTTTTTGGTCGCTCCTCGTACTCGGGTCATGGACGTCGTGGGTTTATATATATCTAGCCGTTATCATGTCACCATAGTATAAATTCAGCTCAGTTTTGATTAGATAATTGATGCGATTGTTGAAACAATTTTTTATTTTTAATGCTGGGAGAGATGTAAAAGACTCCACCGACAAGAGCAAAGCTCTGAAATAGGATGATGATAAATGCTAGCTCGTGAAACTCCTGACATTCGTTCGGACAAACAGGCAGACAGCAACAAGGTTTCAGTTTTGCTTTTTGTGTACGGAACCTTAATAAGAGTTAAATAAATACGTAAACATAAATAATATAATATTACGTCAGTATCCATCAAGAGGTTTTACTTCGATAAGAATTGTGATAAAATAATCTAAAGAAATACGCGATCTCAGTGCAAAGTAGTTTCGCAATGAAGCCACAACTTATTTTGATTGTGTTGTGCGCGACGGTCGTCCTAGTCGCCGGATATCATAGGACCATCGGGATCCCGACCGCAACGAGTATAAGACAGCATGAGATGCGTCTCTATGGCGCAAGAATAACAGAAGGACTTCTCTCTTTTAGACATTTGCATCCATTCTTCGGTGGCTTAATTATTACTCTGGCTTCGAACTCGACCTCCGTTTGCGGTTCTACATTAATAAGCGATACCAAATTGGTGACTGCGGCTCACTGCTGGATCGATGGCGATGACCGCGCCAACTACCTCGAGGTCGTACTCGGCTCTATGCGACTCTTCAGCGGCGGGACGAGAATCTTCACCGACAAAGTCGACAGACATCATGCGTACAGCCCCCATACGTTACAGAACGACATAGCGATAATAACAGTGCCGACGGTTGCGTTTAATGAATTTATCAAGCCTATAAGTCTGCCTGAAGGGGCTCTCTTATACAGTACTTATGAGGGTGTTCAGGCACGTGTAGTGGGTTACGGGCTAACGAGTAATTTGGTCGGCATCGAGGTAACACAGATTCTGAGATATGCTATTGTAACCGTGAGACACGACGACTGCGAAATATATGGGGAGTATTTCGGGCCGTCGATGATATGCACAAACACTGTGCTCGGCGGCCCTTGCGGGGGCGATTCTGGAGGACCTTTGTTCGTCTTCGACCATTCGTATTTACAGCGATACTTAATCGGCGTGGTGTCATACGGATCGCCTCTGGGTTGCAAAGTGGAAAACCCAACAGCGTACACTAGTATTAGTTCTTATATTGATTGGATAAAGGCTAGAATTTAAATGTATTTACCCTCTTGTAAAATCATAAACAATATTGTGTAAACCGATTAATATTTTAGCAGTGCAAGCAAAAATATATCTTATCCCTTTAAATACAACTGAAGGGTGTTAGTATGTTTGTTAACAAGTAAGATGAATATATGAACCAATGTAACTATGATTTAGGGTAGTAATAAACCAGCATCTATCGAAGTCACTTGTTTCACTTAAATCCTCTCCTCTCATGACGACCCTGCCATTTTTGGGTGAGCGGGAATAGTGTTAAGGCGGCGCGTAGTTACAAATAAGGTTACGACAATGAAATATTCTGCTCTCATCGACCCTAACGAGCGAGCGTATAATTTAATCGTGATAGTTATTATCAGTTAAAATATTTTAAAATGGGAAAGAAGCAATCAAAATTAGAGGAAGTGGTGATCGCACAAAACGCTTCAGGGGGCGCTTCAGGAAGCAATGCAGCATGCAGCATCCGCGACAAGACCTTAATCATGTGAGCACCACCAACATAATCAATGAGAAAATTTTACATTTTGTGGTAGGTTGACGCGCTGTTGTCTGTACCTAAGTTATGGATGTCATATAATATATTATATGTAAGTATGAATATCTGCTATGGTCGCCTATTTACAAACTTGGCTTAGTTTAGTTAAGGTATGTTTATCCTAATCCGATTTTGTCAATCGAGTTTGTTGTATTTAAAGCGGCGACAGAAATACATAATTTGTGAAAATTTTAACCGTCTAGCCATCGCGGTTCTCGAGATACAGCCTGGTGACAGACAAACGGACGGACAGACAGCTAAGTCTTAGTAATAGGGTCCCGTTTTTACCCTTCGGGTACGGAGCCCTAAAAATGGATGCGCCGGGAAATCACGTTCCATGATCTGAGATCCTTACGTTGGCGTCCAGGTGTTGCCGAGCCAGAACAATACCTACGACAGACGGCCCCGTCTGCGACCGGGAAACCAGTTTAGTGTTGTGTAAAAAAAAGGGTGAATTTCAGTGCGTAAAATCGGCAATCATAAATAGTGTTTGGCGTTATTTTTCGACATCTCGTATCCTGAACTGATAATTATAATAAGGAACATTGCAGTGTGGAAACGGCCGTACAGAATACAAATCCCTACCACCAACAGGAGGCGTGTCGTAAGAGGCGACTAATTCCTGTAGTACGAGACGGGCAGCAGCGTCTTCTTGCGAAATCTTATTAAAAAACTGCGCTTGCCAACCCGCCTGCCAAGCGTGGCGAGTATTGGCAATCCGTGATGATAAGTCATCGGGGGAGACCTTTGTTCAGCAGTGGACGTACTATGGCTGAGATGGTGATGATGAAGAGGAACTTTAAGTGCGTTATAACAATGTATGTACGAGTAGTTAATATTTTTATTTTTGTGTTTATATAATCCATTAAATCATTTTAATCTATTTTTAGAATTTTGCAGCTATGATGTATAAGTAAAGTAGCCGTTCCGATGTAACGTAATACGACGCGATAGTTGCATCATGCCCCCTACTTTGGTAACTCACGCAGTAAATAATAATGGTAAGTATTTTTTTATTATTTAATTGTGTATTTAGTTAAATGAAAAAGAGTTATTAGAATGTTTAAAAAAAATTACAATAATAAGGAAATATTTAATTATAAAAGGAAAATCAAGATTTAGAGGAAAAATAAATTATACGAAACAGAAATTATTTATGAAGAGTAAAAAAAAGTATATCAGACGCGTTATCTAGAATTATTATAACATCAGATACGTTAAAGGAAATAAATGAAGAAATAATTAATGTTATGACGAGAGCGCAGAGAAAAGGTGTATAAATACAAATACACTTTTCATCAAAAAAATCGAAACACCTTGCGATTATCAGAAAAATGTGTATATGTCAAATGTCGTTTAATAGTGAATAATATGAGGTTTTCTAATCCTAAAGTTAATGTACTAAATTCAAATTAAATTTCCATGGGTTTTGTAATTTGTTTAAAAAGTAATTTTTACCCTGTATGGAGTATGAAGGAAATTGATAAAACAACACACGTAAATGAAAAAAAAAAGCTAAGAAACGTTTATTTAATAACTTGTATTCCCTCCCCGAGATCTTATTACTGCTTCCGTACGGTTCTTCATCGATCGGATGAGTCACGATAAAATGTTGTGGCATTCCATTCCATTCCTCTTGGATTGCATTTTGCAGCTGGCTAAGTGTTTCTGGGGCAGGACCTCTTGCACAAATTCGTCTGTTTAATTCATCCGATAGATGTTCAATCGGATCATGTTCGAGCTTCTTGCTGGTCATTCCATAATGGAGATACCGACTTCGATAACATAATCTCGTACGACGCTCGCGGTGTGAGCCCTAGCATTGTCGTGCATGAATATGAAACCGTTGCCAATAAAATGTGCAAAGGGCATCAAGTGAGGCTCAAGACACTGTTCGGTGTACCGATGACTGTTTAGAGCAGGCAGACGTGGCCCAGACACAAAAACCAGCTCTGTCTTACCGTCGGCGCTGATTTCTCCCCAAACCGTCCACGAACCGCCACCATAGCTGACCTTTTCTTCAATGCAACATTGCGCAAAGCGTTCTCCATCTCTTCTGCAGACCTTGTTCCTTTCGTGGTTACCATACAGCATAATTTTTCACTCATCAGAAAAGAGGACTTTGTTCCACTGGAGGTATGACCAATTTAGGTGCTCACGTGCAAAGTTAAGGCGCGCTCTTCGATGGTCTGCAGTTAATTTCGGCCCATTTGCTGGCTTGTGCGGTACCAGTCCGCGTTCCTTCAACCTTCTTCTAATTGTAGAGTCACTTACAGCCACCCTACGTACAACATGAAGCTGCTGCTGCAATTGAAAAGCATTTAGGCGTCGATTTCTTAAAGTTGTTACAATAAATCGATCATCTCGCTCAGAAGTGACCCGATTTCTGCCAGATCCTGAACAGCGCGTGAACAAACCAGTCTCCCGCTAGAGTTTGTAGACTCTATGAACAGACGACAGGCTTAGATGCAATCTTTTAGCCACAACACGCTGGGTAAGTCCAGAATCCAGCAATGCCACCACTTAGGCGGATTCTGCGGGCGAAGTATTTTAGAAAAAATATTTTTCAGACGTCCCAAAGTCACAGTACACACAAAGTATACGGAACACAGAACAAAACGTTTTAGATGAGCGCAAATTTTTAGTTTTCAAAGGTAAAATGTACTCCAACTCTAAACACACGTCATTTGTCTCAAAACAGTGAATCATTTCATTTATAGGATGAACAAATGAAAAACTAATTTAGAATTTTCGCGATATAGTTGAAGGAATTTTGTGAACAAGAATGTAAAAGAACTATGCATAGTTAAATATGAGGAAAATGAAAAATTTACTAAAGATTCGTTCCATGACATAAATGTTATAAAGAAATGACCGGTCCTCGAATTTGTATAATAAAGGGTGTTAAAGGAATAATAATGAAGAAGAAAAGAAGTATATACTAAGCGATTTTTATCTGTTGCCAACCAGTGGTCATGCTGGTATCCGTTGGATGATCAATAATATAAAAGAAAGTTTTTTTGGCAAGGTTTAGATAGAAACGTAAGAGAGTATGTAAATGTACCTAAGATGTATAAATAAACCAATGAAACTATGATTAAGGCCCACTTGCGCACAATAACGCTCATAAACATTTAATCCAGTGCTAGTTAATAGCGTAGTAAATAAATTAATACC
The DNA here is from genome assembly GCA_963576865.1 of Anania hortulata. Classification (NCBI taxonomy): domain Eukaryota; kingdom Metazoa; phylum Arthropoda; class Insecta; order Lepidoptera; family Crambidae; genus Anania; species Anania hortulata. Next base: position 1,545,867 of record OY756399.1, on the reverse strand, counting down.
TGGTTAAATTTTGTCTTGCGCCAACAAAAATCTGACATGGATTAACTAATCCTACAATTTTAATAATGCTCCAGAGGTAATGTAAATCACTACGTCCATGTAATATCAAACGTTCACTTAAAACATCGGTCTTTTGGCTAAAATTCTTCGGAGCCAAGGCCGAAAAAAAAAAGTTTGAAGTTTGAATAAAAGGTAAACGTCTAGTTTTAACGTTATATAATTTATTCAACAAAAATAATTTAAAATGAATGAATTTATGTATGCCTACAAAATCTAATAAGCTGGCTCCTCGTAGCGTAAAAACGTAATGTACAAAGTAATTGATCCAAGGGCCATGGCCCTGCAATTACAAAAATAGTGATACCTGATCCTATTAGAAATCACTGATTTGTACCTATCTACTTACAAAATTTGGCTTATTACGTTATGAAATAACTATTGTGTATTGTGTGTTGTGTATGCTTTTCAATTTGCCTAGTTTTATCCAACGCTGTAGGATCAATGCCATTTCTTTGGACAGTCTTAACCTCCACAGAAAGTCTGTATCACGGCATGTTTAAAATGGGGTTTCTCCGGTCGTCCACTATTTTTTTAAAACTACTACTAACTACACACATTCTAGATAGTAGGTAGTTAATTCTATTACTTCTTCAATATCAGAAAACATAACCATGACTGCGATTTAGTAATGTTGACCACGTCTACAACTTTTTTGACGTTTCTGAACACTAATCCACCGAATGTGTCGGATTAAATATTTATATTTTTAACCCGGAGTAATCCGCTATGGCGCAAGGCAATTCATAAATGTAATACCGTGTTAGTGCATAGTTCGCCATTAAATTCGCTAATCCTGACGTGCGCAAGTGGACCTGTAGTAATAAACCAGCATCTATCGATGTTACTTGTTTCATTTTAAATCCTCTCTCTTCACAATGATACGAAATTTCTTAATCTACATAATAAAAATGAATTCCATTTCCCTTGGTCATCGCATCACGCGTGAACGGATACATGGAACAATTTCGCTAATTCTTTTTTTGTTGTGTTAATTATTAAGAAGGTTCTTATGAAAGAAAAAATTAAAAAGTTGAGCAGAAAATCCTTTAAGAATAAACTCAAGACCACGCGTACGAAGTCGCGGGCAACAGCTTGTTAAATATAATTCTGAAAATAAAATAAAGATGCCTGTTTGAAGCCACCACGTATTTACATAAGATAATGTTCCTCCTACTCATGCAGTAGCTAAACTTTTCATCGAGTAGGTACTTAAACACTAGAGTGAATTGGCCACCCATTGACTTCTGACCGCGGCGTGGGTTGTATTAGCCGGGAAAGCAGTTTATGTACCAAATAACAATCGTTCCCATCGTCGCAGTTAGGGGATGGTCAGGGGTGGCTGGCAGATGCGCAACTCACACAAGTCCGCGGACCGTTTGAGATCCTAATAAGTCTTGGAGGCGCCAAATTCGAATCTTGCCCAGAGCGCTCATGCCCTTAGCTACAACGTTATTTCCATGGCTACCTTGTTTATAAATCATTTCAAATATGCCTGTTCTGTTCCTAAACAGTGCTTTTAATATGGCGAATAGATAATGCAATCGGATAAACATACATATACATACTTGAACTCGTATATGACATCCATGACCAGGGCACAAATTCTAGTGATCATCAAACAATTTTAGCTTATCTCTCACGGAATTCAAACGCGCGACCGCTGTCTTTGTAGTGCGGAGTGCGAACCAATAGAAGACGGTTTTAGTAATGCCACCATAAGGTTTAAGGGTTGCTTTGCACCAGATGTGGGAGGAAGCATAAGTGCGAAGAAGTGCAGCATGAAACAATGCGTCTTTTTCCACCAAAGCTGCGGCAAAACGAAGTGGAGCCATGTCGAGTGCGCTCTATTCGTCAATGTTGAACCGCGTTGTATGTCAATACGTCGGATTATTTGTCTATCAATGTCGTTGCGGTGGTGGTGGCGCGCGAGAAAGGCACTAATGTTAGCACGCGTTGCCATCTGTCTGTTAAGAACTTGCTCTAATATCCGCATTTAGACCAAAAAAAATTTGAACCTAGGAAAATAAAGTAATTCTATGGGCCGAGTACTTTCTCCACTCCGCTTAATAACCTATCATAGATCTGGATAAAACGCATAGGCTAAGTGTATGTTAAGACACAGGTGACGCAGCACAGCATGTTGCAAGGCAGAACAGTTGAAGACAGCTAAATGTCACGTTTCGAAGTGCACGCATCGCGTAAAAATCTGCCCGAACTACAACGATGCGTAGAGTAGGATAGACAGTCGTCTCACGTGCCTGCGCCGCAGCGTACGCAGTTCTCACCATATTCATACACTAGCTTCTGCCCGCAGCTTCGCCTGTGTGGAGGTCGGTCTGTCACTCTTTATCAACATCCAAATAATGCATTATTTTAGAACAAATTTATAAATTATAGAGTCAACTTTAAAAGATTTCCGTCACAGACTTTTTAAAAGAACTATTAAAGGGGAAGTATTGCGTCTTACATGATTTTTGGGCAACTTTAACTGTTTACGCAGCGCACCCAATAGAAAAGGAATATTTGTTCCCGTTTTAGGAACATTAGTCATTGATGCTCAATCAAAACAAATTCTTCATCTTTATAACGTTAGTAAGTATACATTACAAAAACTTTACTGCTCTGCCCGTACTTGAAACTGTATCACCTACGTCTCGGTATATGCCTAGTCATAAGGTCACAAATTCGCTAAGACGTGAGTGGCGCAATGATAAGCAAAACGCTTAAACGCTCGTTACACGCCCCGCCTTGTCGTAGCGATTATGCAGCCTAAGAAGAAAATGCAATACTTACTAGTCCTTGAGATCGTCAGGTACAGCAATTTCAAACTTGTGGAAGGTGTTTTTGTCGATGGGGGTCTTGGTGGTTTTCACCCGGAGCCGGTCCTTTGGCACAATCTCTGTGTAGCAGTTGTCCCATTCCAAGTACTCTATCACGAGGAAGTCCCCTCTTATCATCTGAAACAATCATTATTATGTGTTTACAATTCTATAGACAACTGTCATTCTAAAACTGACAAGAAAAAACTGGCTAGGTATTTTAACGAAGACAATTGTAATTTTATCGAGTTTTTTAAAGAAGTTAAATTGTCTTTTTTTTTATCACACTTATCTATTGCATTTATCTAGAAGTAAGACTCCACTGAATTTCTTATTGCAGGGCTTTATTCAATTCAATATATTTATTTCTTTCTATAATGTTACATGAGAAGGATGGAGCATGGAGGATGAAATAAAGAAAGTGACTGGGCCAATATGGACTAGAATGGCGAAACATAGAGAGAAGTGAAAATCTTTGGAGGAGGCCTTTGTCAAGACAAGACAAGCTGACAAAACAGCATAAAAATGAAAAACAATGTAAAAAACCATATAGGCAGCAATAAAGGCTATTTTATTATTTATTATAATGTTACATAAGTGTTATTAATCGGTACATATAACAGATCATTACAGGGTCTCTGTTAGGCACAACAAAAAAGTTAAGACAGAGATATTTATAACTATAAAGCCCTGCAATGAGAAATTCAGTACAATTAATGATCTCCTTTTGAGAAGAGTGTCATTTACATAATAATTGCTCCCGTATTTTACGACATATGTTGATGCAGTTTCAATATTGTTTTTTGATGATTTGATACACAAAATCAAACAAAACAAAATACCTATCATATTAATGTGCTCTAGGTTGATTTTTTTGTCAGTTAAATTATATCAAAATTTCTAAGTTTAAATGACTTGTTGGTACTCATAAAAGAAAAATAATACAAAATTATACTTTAAATGCTGGTAGCCCCCTTGGATGCGTTCTGAAGGGCAAGTGGTATTCAATAGCCAAGATTACATTAACAGCTTTATGGTAAGTAGCACCTGGCATAATAAAATAAGGGGTGAGGGGATATGAGTCATCTAGCTATCTAGATATAGGGTTTGTATGATAAGGGAAGTGATAACATAGAGAATAAGAGAGTTTTAAGTAAGCCAGAGCACATCAAATTAACAATAGATGAGCACAAAAATATACTTATAAACAATGTACATATTTATAAAGATGAGAAATTTTGTTATGCCATTTGTATTTTTGTAAATGAAGAATTGGTTTATATATTTTTTTTTACTAACTTAATTTATTGAACAACCACTTCTACTCTGGGAATAACATGAAAACTTTAAAAAAAACTTATTTATCGAGTAACAGCTGCCAATCAACTGTTACTAAATTAGTTAATAAAAATGATTGTTGCTGTATTAAAGCAGTAAAATCACATCCTATAAGGATTAGCTACTAAAATAATTCCTTTTATTTAGATTTTTTTAAATAAAAATTCTGCATATTGCTAATTTATAACTGCATAATTATTTTAAAATTTCACTAACATAAAAACAGGAAATAACTAATTAAAATTAAACTCTAATCAATTTTGTCTTTGTTGATATTTGTATATCTCTAGGCATTATGTATGAATCAATCAATCATGAAGGTACATAGAGGGTAGTGCTTAAATAAAATAATTATACTATTATGTTATTACACATTTTAGGTAAACTACTAATTTGTTTATTACATTTAAGCACTTTAGGGTTTTAAATGGTATAATTTATTGTGTAAATAAAGAATATTGCTTTTATTTTTATTTTCGTATAATGTAATTCAATACCTTGATATTTGCTGTCCACCAACCACATGCTTCCTTCTCATTTGACCTCGCGAATACTTCGACCTCTTGGTTCTCCACGAACTCTGTGTGTTTGCTGGTGTCTTTGGGTGGTAAGAACACTTGCGAGAACGGGAATTTCGACTCCGGCTGCCAGCTGCAATGCACAGTATACAAGTAAATAAAAATTGATAGGAGGGTACCCATCGATCTAAAATCCCACAAATACGAAATAATTTCAACTCACTCATTTTCAAAGGCTACGAGAACCTCGTTGTCGAGCACGTCGGTGACAATGGCCTAAAAATAAAAGAAATTTCGAACATTTTAAGACGATCAAATAACTTAGTAATGCGCTAGAAATAAATAAGTAAACTAGGTCAGATACGTGAAAATGCGCACATATAAAAATCCGGTTCATGCCGGCTCAAATTTTGTTCCGCAAACGTTGCTAAAAATATAAAAAGCAGCAAATTTACAACACATGGAAAAATCACGCCCTGTCAGACGGACATGGCGTCCATTCCAGCCGCGATCATCTTCCCGGAAAAATATTTTTGCAAGTAAAACGTAGAAGACGTTATTGGCGACTGTAAATAACTCAGGATATAAACAACGAAATATTGTAACGTCGAACTAACAATATTATAATGTACTTCACGATTTACAAACCTTGTAATAAGCACCATTTTCACCGTACACCTCGACCGACAAATCCTCCATTTTGGTTTGAAAGCGTATTTGGCGTTTTCGAGCGAGTACGACTCTCGTATAAAATCAACCAACCAATCGCTTGTAAGAATTTTAGCATAGACAAGTTTTTATTTATTTTATAAATATTTCATAGCCAATAGAAAAATCATCGATTTGAATTCAGAACTTACAAAAGTCCCTGCTATCGCTAAAAGATTAAATCAAAAATTGTACTCGAAAGATTGAAACTATTTCAAAACTCTGCAACCATTTAATCGATGCTAAGTGTAAATGATAAATCGTGTTATCAAAAACCAACAATGGTACGGGTAGGTATGGAGCGGAGCATGAAGAATGTGTTTAAGTGTATCATATAAAGGAATTTAGAAGTACTGACTGTACAGAGTACTTTATTATATTAGGTAGTCCTTGATGTTACATTAATCATTAATCACCTACTCAAAGGTATTCACGGTACGGAGAGTCTTCGTACCTTTAGGGATGGGCACTTAGTAAATAATAGTTTATTTATTTATTTAAATTTTTATTTTTATTTCATTAACTCAGACAACGCAGATCCATTTTATTAGTAAGATCTTATAAGCTATATTAGTAACAACAAAAACACAAAACAATAAAACAGAGATAACTACAGATGGCAGCGGCGGGTCAGCCAGTGTTCCTCTTGACCAGCACCCTGGCAAGATGGCGAGTTATAGGAGAGTTATATCTCCCCGCTATGGTCTTCAGGATGGAGTTGGAGCTGGCCCGTATTCTGCAGAGCAACGACGCTGCTTTTTTACGCATGATAGCATAGAAATCGTCAGTGCGTGCCTCAGCGAACATCCCTGAGGCACTGCAAAATCGAGGCAGCCCCAACAACATTCTGAAGCCGTTGTTATATTGGACACGTAGAGGATTGACGGTTTTCTGCGTGTAGCTAGCCCACAAGCTGCAGGTATAAAATACTTGACAGTAAGCTTTGAAAAGAGTGATTTTCACTGATCGACTACACCTTGCAAACCTGCGCACCAGCATGTTACATCTGACCGCCAACGCTCTACGCTCCCTCTCAATATCTTCATGGTCTATAAGGACCTAAATATTTAAATTTCGTAGCTCGTTTGAGCTCAACACCGTTTAACTTGATGGTTGGAACAGACTCCGGGCTCTTTCCTCAGACGGCCTTAAAGACCAGAAACTCACTTTTCTTAACATTATATGTGGCCATGTGCTATAGCATACTCCTCACACACCTTTAGGAGTTCATTAAGTGCTCTGACCGTCGGACTCAGCGACACCATATCATCAGCGTAGCTTATGTTGTAAGGTTACATCGTACACGCGACAACCGACGCGCTTGCCTCTGAGCCGAACGATAAGATTATTAACATATAAGTTAAACAATTTAGGGGATGAAAGACCCCCTTGCCTCACTCCGCAACCTAGCCTATATGAGTCTGAGAGTGTGTCGGCCCATCTCACTCGGTTCTCCTGGTTCCCGTACCAATACTGGAGGATACGCGGAGCTGCTGCGTATCCTCAGGTACATTTTAAAAGGATATAATTTATAGTCAAAGTATTAGAGGTATTAAGTTAAAGATTTGTTACTTATTCTGTGCCTTGGTTCCTGGGCATGACTTCATGGGCCTCGGTTGTGTACCAGCCGTAAAACAGTAAGTAGTAGGTTTAGGCTCGGACTACAAGCATTCAGAAATCCGGGCTTGTCCGGAGTCGATTTGTATGGGGTTCTGAAAATTCCGGATGCTTGTAGTCCGAGCCTTAAAGTATTACACTTTTTTTTTAAATTGTAGTTGTCTCCACTCTTCATTATAAACTCAGCGACCGTTCGGCAAGCTAAGTTGGAAGTCCTAACCTGTTCACCTCAAGCCTCTTTTATTGTTTGGCATGGAGACTTACTTGGGGATCATATCAACGCCTCAAGTTTACTTGCCCTTATCTCATCGTACGTTTTGATTACTTAATTTGAAAAATTATGTAGGAGCACCAGACGTATTCCGGCTAGCGATGAGCGATGATTAAAATAAGTTTTTACACATTTTGGGTAGGTAATAGGTACTCGTATATATATGCCCTCCGTCACTCATTACTACTCGTAACTCCGTCTGTTCTGGAACCGAGTGGACTCATGTGTAGCAATAGCTAGCCATCGAGCACAAACCCTGTAGAGCAGCAATACGAACCATATTTCTCCGAAACTAGTTTGTGATTTTTCACATTTAGTATGAAATGACAACTGTCGACGCTCATTATCATCATTTTAGCCATAAGACGTCCACTGCTAAACATGAGGCCTGCATCGAGCGGTTTCCTGCTTCTATCCACCTTGTCGGTGGACGTCAAACACTGCGCTTACCGGCACGTAGCCTACACTCTAGAACCTTTCTGCCCCATCGGCCGTCAGTTCTGTGGGCTGTCAAATAGTCGGCCATATAAAAACATAGATTCAATTTAAAAAATGAAGGTACAATTTGTCGAACAAATCATATGATATAACTACTCTAAAGGGTGGGGGTACTCTACTCGGCAGAGGATAAAAGGGCATAGTAAATCCTTAGGCAACGACGCCGCAGATGAGTTGGCAAAGAGAGGTTCGGACATGATCACTGAGGGACCACTCTCGATACTCCCTCTACCAAACTCCCAGCTGCGCGCCTGGACAAGCGGGCCCACCGCCACCTCTTCACAATGAAGCGAAGTAGAGTCCAGGATTTTTACTAGAGGTAGGTACTTATTGTACAGATTTTAAGGTTTAATGGAAATAATATCAGTAATTTTCACAAAAACTTATCTATGAATACTTTCATTGTTTCATTAAACTCAAAAATCCCTTCGTACTTATCTTCCACTTAGTGCTGCTCACTAACTGCTGAATTATCTACTCATCCACATTTTGCATTTTCTACAAATCGATAGCAAAAATATAACGTATAATCGATAGTTTTTACGTTTCGAGACTTGAAAGACCATAGATTAAAGAAGTTAGATTGTTTTTTTTATATTTTTGGCTGTATGACTGTGTCATAATGACAAATAAATTGGACTGGCTGCTGTCAAATTAAATTCAAGCCTATTTGATTATTGCCATTTTAGTGCTGTAGCATGCTGTGTGTAGGCAGATGCGAGAGTACTGGAAAGTAAATTAGTTCTCAGTACTCTCGCTTATGGCGCTTTAAATGGGCACACAATTTCTAAGTCAACTGGCACACAAAATTACCTACACTTACCGAACCAGTCTGCTGCTCTGTGTTTATGCTGGATACAAACAGGGACGGTCAAGTACGCGTCTTGACATTGTAAGGTCAAACGCTGCCATCGATCGATCCTTGGGCTGGCGAAAGTTGACTGAAGGCGTCCAGACGCGTCCTTCCCCGTTTGTATCTAGTTTTATTTTTCATTTCAGCAAGACCATAGCTTCCGAGCCTTTGGGTACCTATTTTACAATATCCGAGCCATGGAGCCACTAACATTTTTTTTTTTTTTTATGTTGGTGTATTGAGCTATGTGCTCGTTGTTGTTCCAAAGTTTCGAGCCATGCTCCACGCTGACACTGGATATTCTTCGGCCACACCCAAGGCTGTTTCGAAAACGCAAATGTTCAAACTAGCTATTTTAACCGACTTCAAAAAGGAGGAGATTCTCAATTGATCAGAATCTTTTTTTATGTATGTTCAGCGATCATTTGTTACTACCAGTTTTACTTAATCAGTGGTTACTACGTTGACCGATTTCTATAATTATTTTTTTATTTGAAAGGGAATATATACTTTCGAAATGGTCTCATGTAAGGCTCGGACTACATGCATCCAGAATTTTTCAGAATTCCATACAAAACGGCTCCGGACAAGGCTGGATTCAATCCGTTTTGTATGGTGGTGTTCTGAAAAATTTATGCAGTCCGGGCCATCCAAGTCCGGGTGAATGGCTGAATCCAGAAAGAAATTTATTCAGTCAGCCTCCGTTACTTAGAACGGACGTCTGTTCAGAATGAACATGGACGCTACGTAAAGCTGAGATTTTATTAAGCTTCGATGTCGCTGTTATTTAAAAAAAAATAAATGGGGCACTACTACACCATTTAGAAGTTTTGTCAAGACGATAGGCTTATCATGTGTAGGTTAGGAGTTTCTTTTCTTCAGACTCTCGGCATCTCACAATGTTCTGTCAGGACAAGTCAAGCGAACCCAAACACGGCGGGTTTATCATGTATAGTGTAAGAGTTCTTTTGCCACCTCCATCTCCTCCATTGTCAGACCAGCTTGACGGTACATAACATTGCATTGTTTTACCGACCGACCAATAAGTATGCCAACATTTTAGACATCAGCCCCGAACTTACAAGCGTTCACCGTTCCTTGCAAGCGTTAAATAAAAAGTTAAATAATAATTTTCACGTCCTGTCTCCCGCGAGTCTCTTGTGTAAAACTAGTGCATTAGTGGTAGCAGCCGGAACAGCGTTGCCAGATTATTTTTTTTGGCAAGTCAGGATTTTGAAACTTTATGAGTGAAAAATTCTTTCGTCTAAAACGGGACATAGTAAAAAAACGTAAATAAATAGATGTTTTAAAATATTTTTATTTAAGTTTCAAATTACATTTACGTAACAATATATAGCAAAAATAGTCATAGAAAATGTTTTTTAATAAAAAATATGATATTTTAAATCAGATTTATCTTATCCTTATGTAGTACCTAGTTGTCTTCTTCATCTTCTGAATAAAAAATGATAAAAACAAAAATTGAAGTAAAAAAAAGTGCAGCACGCTGTACGCACGGCCGTTATCCCCAAAAAGCGGGACTGAGCCTGTCCTGCCTGCGCGGGACATTTAATTTTGAATTAAAATTCGGGACGTCATGCTGAATGTTTGCCGCTTACCATGCCATGTCTACCTTTTTTTTTTTTTTTTTTTGGTTCCATTCTTTCCTTCCTCGATGGTTGGAAAAGGCAAAGGCTTTCGCCATACAGCCAGGTCTTATGTTAAAATGTATCTTCAATGTATTTTTTTAATTTAGAGACGTTCATCAACCGTTTCACAAATAATGTTTAAAGCTCTTCTACAGTTGAAATTATGAAATTATATAGGGCTTTATAGTTTTCTTCATTCTTGAGAAGTTCCTGTAGACGGCGCGGGATGTCTTCAGGCCTTTTATAGACTTCTAATAAATCTTCAATCAAGATAAGTCTTTGAAGTGAGAATTCAGAACACTCAAAGAAAATGTGATGGAGAGACTGAATTGGTTCATTACAAAATGTGCATGACGGGGAGGTAATCATGTTCATTCTATGCAGATGTTCGTTAAAACGACCATGCCCAATTCGTAACCGAGAGATTAATGAGTAAAATTTTCTGTTCTTGAAAGTTCCTTTAAAGAACCAGGGCACTCTTATATCATTATTTATTTCTCTATACCAGGTTCCTTTTGCTTGAAGAGTTTCCTGCCAATGCTCTGTCCATTCTCTCCGTGACGATTCTTTTAAAAGAGTAGTGCAATCTGAATGTGGTAATTTAATATTCTTTGCAGGAACTAGATCCGAAGTATTTGTTATAAGTTTAGCAAAATAATCTGCTTGCTCATTGCCAGCCACACCTATATGCGAAGGAGTCCAAAAAAATATAATATCTTTACCCTCATTAATTAGCTCGACATACTTTTCTTTGATTTTTATAATTAGGTAATTGGTTTTAGCATTGTGGCATGGATTAGACAGTGCTTCTAAAACGCTCATACTATCTGATATAATAATCCACTTTTGACTGTCAAATTTTTCTATGTACTGTAAGGCAGCTAATAAGGCACATGCCTCGGCCGTGTATATACTTGTAACGGTAGGTAATTTTATTCCATGACCAGTCTTTAAGCATGGATCATAAAATGCCATAGAAACATTTTCTACCGTTTTTGCACCATCCGTATAAATCTGCCTGTATCCTTCCCAATCATTAAGTTCATTATGTACAACATATTTACAAAACAGTTTTTTATTAATAATAATCTTCATTTCAAAAAATTTACTTTGATAAAGACCACTATAACATGGTAATTCATCACTTGTATGAACATTGTTTTCGTCTTTTAACTTTTTAACATCTCTTAATGCTATATTTAAATAGGAAGTGAAATTAGCATTAAATAACTTTCTTAATAATATACTATTATTTACAACCAATAATTTCATCAAAAATATTTTCCGGAGATAATCAAACCGTATATCTAATGGAGGCAAATTGCATTCAATTTGCATTGAATTAATCGGTGAGGTGTTCATAGCACCTAAGATAATGCGTAAATTTTTATTTTGGACTTTATTAAGTTTCTCGACGAGCTTTTTGTCTGATGCAAAACAAAAGAAAGCGTATTCGAAATGGCTTCTCACCAGAGATTTGTATAATACCAGCAGTATTTTAGGGTCAGCGCCCCATTGAGTACCAGTTAGAGATTTAAGAATATTAGTAGCTCTGAGGGATCGTTCTATGAGACAGTCGACATACATTTTCCAGGAGAAGTTTTGTTGGAAAATAACACCTAAAAATCTTGCACACATTTCTGTTGGCAACTCTTCATTATTATATTTTATGTTAGAAATAGGCAATTGAATGTTACGTTTCTTAAAAACTACAACTTTGCTTTTGCTTGCATTTACATCTAAGTTCAAATAAGTTAAATACGAGTGAAGTTTAACAAGCACGCTATTCAATTTGTCTATAAGATTTGTAAGATTTGAACCTTGTGTATAAATAGCTAAATCATCTGCAAATTGCAAATTTGTTATGTCAGGATCAGGTCCTAAAATTTCATTTAATCTATAAATATATAAAATATACAACAAGGGGCTCAAAATACCCCCTTGGCAGACTCCTTTGTAAGACAGCCTAGGTCCATACAATTTATTGTTTATCTTCACAAAAACCTTACGTTTATTTAGGAATTGGTACAACCATGTCACAATTTTATTGGGAATTCCTAAAGAAAGTAGCGTAGTTGATAAAACTGAAAGATTTACATTATTAAAGGCACCTATAATATCGAAAAATACACATACTAAATATTTATTTTCAGTCAAAGCTTTTTGTATATCTGTAAATAAACATCCCAAACTCTCACGAGCCGAACGACCACGTCTAAAACCAAATTGATTGTTAGGAAGTAAGTGATTGCTTTCAATGAAAAACTCTAGACGTTGCTTTAATAACTGCAATGAGTGCAATCGGACGATATGAATCGGAACTATCTTTATTTTTACTTGGCTTTAAAACTGGAACTAAACAGTCCACCTTCCACTCTTCAGGGATTGTATTACTCTTCCATAACCCGTTAATAATAGAAAGCAATTTTGATAAATTATCTTTAGTAAGTTTTTTAAACATCTTGTAAGAAATATAATCTAAACCGCAAGTAGTGTCCTTTCGCGACTTAACAGCTGAGACTAGTTCAGATAAGCTAAAAACGTCTGTTAAGTAACTGTTAGCTGAGGTATTATTGCTTGAAGTATTATAGTTATTAGGAGGTGGAGCTTCTACATGATCTGGGGTATATTTCCTTAAAAATTCATTAACCCAAGGTGGACATTCATTATTCTGTAGAAACCTAGAATCGCTACTTTTATTAAACTTTCTCAGGGTATTCCAAATTCGAGATACTGGAGTCAGTCTATTAATATTTGAGCAGAACTCTTTCCAGTTCTCACTTTTTTCAGTGTTAATTATGCGTTTTTTTAAAGCCTGTAATTTTTTAAAATTAACATAATTTTCAGGCGAAGGGTCAGTTTTAAACTTTATAAAAGCTTCTTTAGAGTTTTGTACAGCGCTAGCGCAACGTTCATTCCACCAAGGAACCGAAAGATGTTTAAAGTTACTACGAGACGTTTGTGAAACGGAACGATTGGTATTATTTTTGTTGTAATTTGGCATTGACATATTTACAGCAGATTTGATTGTGTCACAAAAAAAATTGTATGCTTCAAGAGGACGATTGTTGTAATTAAAAGTCGGAAAATCATTTAACATTTCATTGACTGTGTCTGAATAGTGTTCCCAGTTTACTAATCGAAGGTTGGGATGATCAGGAATATCAGTTCCTGAAGCAACAAATGTTTGCAATGGTGTACATACAGCAAATAGTTGCATTGAAGTTAAGGTGGGTAAATGATAACTACCTAAAGGATCATCATAGACTTTCCAGTCACAATTTAATGCCAAACAAGAGCTCACCATAGTTAAATCCAAGCCATTCGGTCTCCAACTGTGTGAACCTACAGTTGTTACTTGTTGGTCATTTAACAGTACTAAGTCACAGTCATCTAAATTATCAAATATATTTCTACCTCGAGGGTCTATGGAGTTGCATCCCCAAATTGTGTGATGAGCATTGAAATCTCCAGCTACAAAAATAGGTTTTGGTAAACTATCTATTAGATCTTTGAACTTCTTAATGTGAAATCTTGGTGAGCTGTTGTTTGGACAGTAGACTGAAACTATTGTGTATTTCTTATTATTAATTGTTACCTGGATTGCTAGATTTTGTAAAGAATTATCAAAAAAAGTTGGGAGCCTGACATACTGAATGCTTTTATGAATTATAATAGCAACCCCATTATGCTCATTTCCACAGTCATTTCGTTCTATGTGATAACCTTTAATTTTAAATTTTTGGTGAGGCTTGAGCCATGTTTCTGATATTAAAGCTATATCTATGTAGTTATCATAAATATATTTTTGAAATAAATTGCGACTGCTCAGTATGCTCTGAGCATTCCATTGCATTATATTTAAATATTGTTCTGTGAACTTAGTAACCTTTCTTTCTTACTGAGAGTTTCTGATAGAATACCTAAAATATTTTTTGATGAAATTATTGTCTCATTTGTTTTGTTCAAAGTAATTATTTTAATTATAGTTTCTATTAAAAGATTCATTGCTGATGCATCAGTATTTAGTATGTCAAGTAAGTTGGTTTGAGGTTTTTTGTAATCTTTAACAGTGGTCTTTAGTTCTGGGAAATTTTTCTTATCAAACAGATTTGCATAAGTGGGTGCTTTGTGTTTAATTCTGTTCTCTTGAATTTTCTTTTGTTTGATGGGGCATTGACCAGAAATACTAATGTGATTACCATTACAATGAGCGCAAACAGCATTCTCTTTGGTGATTGTGCAGTCTTTATAATTGTGGTTATTGTTGCAGATTGAACATCTCTCATCATTTTTGCAGTATTTAGAAATGTGTCCATACCTCAAGCAGCGATAACACTGCTTTACCGGTGGTATATATTGCATGATGTTATGTCTCCATCCCTCAAGGTCCACAAAATCCGGCAGGGAGGTTGCTGCGAATGTGATGGCAACTGTTGGAGTTGGCTGACGGACGAAACCATTTGCTGTAGCAACTTTTCTGAAAAAACGACGGATGCTTATAATTTTCTTAGTGCTGCTTAGAAGAGTGTATATTTTCTTATTTGTGTACTTTACTGGGACATTACGAATAATGCCAGTTGTTTCTGTTGATGTTGCTGGTATTGTGGCTGCAAAGTTATTTTCTTTTAGAAATGTTTTATTTATTAAAAATGCATTGGCCAATCCTGGTTTTTCAAAATATACGCCGATTTTGTATTTATTGAGAGCCCTTAAGTACTTAATACCCTTATTATATCTTCTTATGCAGTTTGAAATGGAAAGAAGATCTCTGCTGCCTATTGGTGTCTCACTGCCTACTGCTTGTACAAAGACGACAAACTCTGTTGCATTTGAATCCTCTGGATACATTCGAGTATAGTCGGTAACATAATATGGGGCATGGTTACTCTCCTGCTCTCCCTCGTCCTCCGACTCCGATGTTGTGCTGGTAGAGTCTCGGTTGAGACCCCCCGAATCCTGATCAGGAACATCATCTTTTTTTCTTTTTTTCCCTGCTCGCCTCCCCATCGTCTCAATTGCGGTTAAAACTCTTAATTTAACAACTTTTTTTATTATTGAAGTTAAAAAATTTAAGGAGCCCGCCTTTACTCTTCGAAGTTCCCGCGCTTTCCGCCATGTCTACCCTTTGGGCTGTGTGGTGTGGCCCGAGCACGACATTGATTATTGACATTCTTGCTTGTGTCAAGTTGACAGATGACAAGCCAAGATAACAGCTGTTAAATACTTTTTTCGGTTCAATTCAATTGAATTATACCTAATAAAATTCCGGCTTCTGCCACATTTTTACATTCCAAATCAAATTAATTATTGGTAATAAATATTTAAGAGGTATGTTACGTAAATTTTACTTCTGATAGTGAATGTAAATAGTGTTCGACGTTCGTAATGTCTACTATTTAGCGTTATTTAGATGGCTCATTTTAATGTGTGTAAATTTGTTATTAGAAGATGAGTGCTGAGAACACAGTGGTTCTTGTTACTGGAGGGTCAGGACTGGTCGGTCAGGCGATCAAAACCATTGTAGAGGAAGAAAACGGCGCCCAAAACGAAACATGGTTGTTTTGTGGATCTAAAGATGGTGATCTCAGGTATTTCATAGTACTCTATAACTGGGCCTTTTTCCGGTCGGCCAGCCTGCCAGCCGGTCTAAAATCATAGTTAAAAACTCGATACAATCTACCTATGCATATGGGAAAACTGGTAAGTAACTTTATTTTACCAAAAGGTGGAAATCATTGATCTGGTTGTAATAAAGCATATTTTGTTTAATCAAGTCATTAACTCTGCTTCTTACCATACCATATTTATAGTAATTTAAAGTTTAATATTTTTTTACCCAACTATGGCAAAGCATTTAAGTATGTTTCTATTTTTAAGTACAGTTGCAGTGTACAAAATTGGTTAATGGTGCTTTCACAACCTTTTATCATAAAAGAGGCTCATTATGACCTTGAGGTATTTGTAAATTTGAATAATTTATAAAAACTACTAGATTAAAGTATACAGGATGTTCCATAAATAAAAGATGGATGTAACTAATTTGAATCATTTAAAAAAAACGCTTTACCAACATTTTATATTTTTAGAATCTTTATTTCTATTTCTATTTCTATTTCTACTTTTTTTAGCGGGATACATTTTTCTAAAACAGTAGTTGCAAATGGTTTTTGTACTAAATTTCAGAATTTTTGGCAAGTCATGAAAAACTTGTGGTACAAATGTAGTTTAGGGACTAGAAACTATTCAGCAAGCTTTAATGTTAGTTGATTATTTATGCGATACCCTATATTATGTAAACTTTCTTCCAGTGCCTTATGCAGCTATTAAAATCATCTTTTTTTTTCTGGAATTGCAGAGACAAAACTCAGACAGAGGCATTGTTTGAAAAGCACAAGCCGACTCATGTGATACACTTGGCCGCCATGGTGGGGGGGCTTTTCCACAACATGGCCCATAACTTAGACTTTTTTGTGAGTTTACCAATGGGTTAGAAGTGTAATTTTTTAAAATTTTATTTAAAAATTAAGCAAATTATGTCAAAAATGAAAAATTATATTATTAAAGCAAAGTCATAAACATATTTTAAACTTTTTCTTAGCCTTTAAATTGGCGACTTCATGAAGCGCAGTTTAACACTGACCCGGCACTACTAACTTTCATAAAATATCTAAAAGCACAGTTGCAGCACACCTAGTGTTCACTACTTTTTGTATGAGAAATAAATTATATTAAGGTCAGAGAACTAAATTGAACAGTATTTTAGGAATGTAAACATTATTTGCCCCATCGGCCGTCAGTTCTACATGCTATCTGGAAGTCAATGGGGGAGGCATATGTTCAGCAGTGGACGTCCTATGGCTGAAATAATGATGATGATGATGATGAAACAGTATTTTATTATTGAAACGTTATACTTTTTTTAGTTTTTATTGCTGCTCTATTGAACAGTAATAAAGATTAACAAGCATAAATACACATTATAACACTGTTTTTAACAGTATGGTTGGATACCCTAAGTATGCTTCTGACTTGATATTGTATGAAAATTTGTAGTTGCATGATTGTCTGCATCAAATAGGTATATGTTATTTCCTACGGGTGAGTATAAGATAATTTGAAAGGAAATAACAAAGGCCTTCCTTCACACTTTTAGGGGCCTTAGTTAAAAGTAATACAATGTAAAGTAAATGTTACTAACATATAGATTTTTAGAAGTTATTCATGAGGGCATTTCTTTTTTTTTATAACTTTATTACATTTTCAGAGAGAAAACATGGCAATAAATGACAATGTGTTACATGCAAGCTACAAATATGGCGTCAAGAAGGTGGTTTCATGCCTCTCCACATGCATATTCCCAGACAAGACCACATATCCTATTGACGAGACCATGGTAAGCATGCTACTATTGTTATTTTTAAAATTGTTATTTTTGATAAAGCATTTTAGATTAAGCAAAAAGTAAATTTACAAAACAGCAAATGTTTGCAAATGGACGCCATTTTTATAATGACGAATCATACAATACGCCGACGACAAATACATGAGTTTACATTTTCAAGAGTATCCATACGAATCATAACTTTGTGCAAAATTGATATGATAAAAAAAGTTTGAAATTTTTTTTTAGATACACAATGGACCTCCTCATTCATCAAATTACGGCTACAGTTATGCAAAAAGAATGATTGACATTTTAAACAGGTAAGCTATGATGGCAGGAATTAAGAAACCGTCATACCACGAAGCTACTGGTTGCCATAAAAAAATTTGGCCAAGAAACTTACCACAAAACAAAAGTTAACAACACTTAACAGATATATGTACATATCAAGTTTATAGTTAGTTGACGTAAGTATTTATTTGCACTGGCCGGTAAGAATGCATTCCACGTGCAAGAAGTTCGTATGCTTTTTAGGGTTCCGTAGCCAATTGGCAAAAAACGGAACCCTTATGGATTCGTCATGGCTGTCTGTCTGTCTGTCCGTCCGTATGTAACAGCCACCTTTTTCCAAAACTATAATAACCATACTGTTGAAACTTAGTAAGTAGATGTATTCCGTGAACCGTAAATAGCTTAATAAGCAAATACCTTAATGTTTGCGTCAATCGGTGCCGGTAAATCTGTAAGTCTAAACTAAATAGTTTGCTCGAGAGACACTTCCAAACTGGTAAAATGTGTGTCCACAAAAATCCACAAAAATCCATCCAAAAAAAAAAAATGATGTACATTACCATGCAAACTTCCACCGAAAATTGATTTGAACGAGATCTAGTAAGTAGTTTTTTTAATACGTCATAAATCGTAAACCGCAATTTACCTTTCGTAATGTTATGGATTTAATTTTGCAAAAAAATACCATAACTATGACTCGATTGTCGTGATGAGTGAACTTTTACTTACATAGGTGCCTACAGGGTTGTACGGAACCCTCGGTGCGCGAGTCCGACTCGCACTTGGCCGGTTTTAATGTTAGGTCCTTAAGAATATGTAATCATATAAGTTCGATTGAAAATCTCTTTTTGAAGTAGATTACAGGGTTACATTGCAAGGGGTGCCAAATCTTTAGGGGTGGCTCAGAATCAGTAATCGAACTATGCAAAAAACAATAAAATATTTGTTTTACATTTCATTATTCCTATCCGCTGTTAAAGATCGTACGCGTAGATAATGAAAAAAATGCACCGTATGTGCAATGCGTAAGGTCCTTGTTGGCTCGCCCTACGTACCTACGCCTCTGATGAATGACTGCGCGGCTTTTGTAGTCTTTATATTGACTTTATTTCCGGATATTTTAAAGTAATTTTTATTCGTGACATACGGTTATTAAAAATAATAACGATTAAGACGCTTCTTTATATTGTTCCCTAGATCTTATTTTTGAAATTTGGCACCTCTTTGCAATGTAATAAAAATGAAAATTCAATTTATTTTTTTCAATGTAACCCTGAATATTGAATGAGCATGTCAGTACCTCAAATGTAAGTAATGTCCCAGAGGCTACCACGAGCAGTGCGGCTCGCTGTTCACGTCGGTGGTGCCGTGCAACGTGTTCGGGCCGCACGACAACTTCCGCCTCGACTCCTCGCACGTCATCCCCGCGCTGGTGCGCCGCATGGACACCGCCATCGCTAATGGTATGTGGATCTTCTTCTCGGGTCGAATGCAACTAAATACTTCTATGTGACCAATACTTTTTCGCGTTGCACGATATGTTATTATCAGGGACTGTATACCGGTATGAATATGTGCATTTTTTTCTGTATGAATTCTATATTTAGGGAACCGACATTTTTGTTCATTTTTTAAAAACATTTAATCAAAATTGACAGCTCTTAAATATGTTACAAAACACATAATTTATACAAAATTACAATATTTATGATTTTACTTTACCACGCGCAAAATTGCAGTACAGATAAAAGTACTCCAAGGAAAGCGCGGGCGATAAAGAAAGTGAATGAAGACAACTGTCTGATGTAGTAGTTTGCGCTCCGGACTACAAAGCCAGCGGTTGCGGTTCGAATCCCGCAAGGGGCAAATGTTTGTGTGATAAGCACGAGCATTAGTACCTACACAATCAAGTCATGGATGAAAAGTATTTCTGTATTTTTATCTGATAACTAGTCGCCATAGTACAAGCTTTGCTTAGTTTAGGGCTAGAAGATTGGTGTGAATGTAAAAACACTTTTTTTTCGGAAGAAAGCACCTTACTTCTTAATATTGTCTCTGGTCTGGGTCGTGTGGTACATTCGCCGTTGTTTTTGATTTCTATGACCCAAGTGCTTTAGCTACATGCCTTAAGATCATAGCAATGTATGCAAACTGGAAGTCACCGGGGAAGGCCTATGTTCAGCAGTGGACGTCCTTTGGCTGAAATGATGTTGATGTGATGTTGACCAATATTTGTTTTGTGAAGGTGACTACGACAGCTGCTAGTTATGTATCCGGAATAACAAAGTGAAACGAACATATAGCATTTATTATAGTTTTATTGCTTTACAGCAGCGGTTCTCAATCTTTTTTGGTGACGGAACCCTTTTGGATAGCAAAATACTTGATGGAACCCTACAATAAAACAATGGTTTTTAAGTGTATTTTTTATTAATAAGCATAATTAGAGTACCATGTAACAGTTACTTATTACTTACTTACATAACAAGTATAATAATAAATATAACATTGAAAAAGAAAAAAAATCTAACTAATGGGATGTATGAAACTGTTTTTTATTTTTCATCAATTGGTTGATATCAGGTTTCATAGAGGACAGTTGAAGTCTCATATCAGGTTCGGCGTCCAGTCTATTGCGGTATTTTGTTTTCGTGGCTGCATAGGTTGAGAATCCTGTTTCGCACAAATATGTTGTTGGAAACGGGAGAAGAATATTCAAAGCCATTTTGGCAAGCATTGGATATTCATTTCGGATTCTGCACCAAAAATCGTTGAGAGGCGTCGTTTTGAACAGTGACTCCATACTTGTGTCAGATGACATTTCTAAAAGAGATTCATATATCTCGTTTGACATACTTTCGGGCTTTTGTAAGTTGGGTAAAAAAGGATTATGAATCCATGAATTCAGTTTCATTTTTGTATTCTGTTCTTCAGGAAAATACTGCTCAAAAGATGCGCGCATCGAAGTGAGATATTGGACCAATTCTTCAAATACATCATCTTGAAATATTTCTGAGTTGTTATCGCCAAGAAACTCACTGAGTGACGTAAAGCTTTCTATTTCTCTATTTCCAACGCAAATAATCCAAAAATCTAATTTTCTTTTGAAGGCAGTTATTTTGTTACAGGCCTGGAACACTGTTGTCTGTTTACCTTGCAATGATAAATTTAATTCGTTCAGTTTCTGAAAGATATCCGCCATAAAAGACAGTCGGAACAACCAAGTTTTATCATACAAACGGTCTTTCAAATTAAAAGAAGTATCTGAAAGAAACATTTGTAACTCGGCTCTAAGTTCAAATAGCCTTGTTAAAGTTTTACCCCGAGACAGCCATCGCACTTCTGTATGGAGCAGCAGTGTTTTATGTGTGCTGCCATAATCTTCACACAATAATGAGAACAATCGGGATTGTAGTGGTCGTGATTTGATAAAATTAATTATTTTTACCGCTTCATCCATAACTAATTTTAGATTGGACGGCATTTGCTTCATCGCAAGTGCTTGTCTATGCAGGATACAATGGCTGGAACTACAATTAGGCGCTTTATTTTTTATTCGTGACACTACTCCTGCTGTTTTACCCGTCATCGCCTTGGCCCCATCTGTACAAATGTCAATGCAATCGTTCCAACTGAGATTTTTTTCCTCAAAAAATATATTTATTTTATTAAAAATTTCCTCTCCGGTAGTGTTTGTGGGTAGAGGTGAACACATAAGCATGTCTTCTTCAAAAGAACTTTCACATGGATATCTCACGATAACCAGCAAGATAGCCAGACCAGCGACATCAGTCGACTCATCCATTTGCAAGACGAATTGTGTTTTTTGTAGACGTGTAACTAGTTCTTGTTTGACGTAGCTTGCTAGATCATGAATTCGCCGTGAAACAGTATCGTTAGATAGCGGCACAGTAGAAAGATGCTTTGCAGATTTTTCATCGAGCATGCATTTTGTTATGTCTAATACACATGGTTTTATTAAATTCTCAGCGATAGTGTGCGCTTCTCCTGCTTGTGCAATGCGATAGCTAACTAAATATGATGCCTCCGTGGCCTTTTCATTGATAGTTTGGGTTACATGCATCATTGTTTTTTGACTTTCCAATAACTGTTCTTTTTTACGTACAAAAAATTCTTTATTCTTGTCTTTAGACTCGGGGTGTACAGTTTCTAAATGTCGGCGCAACTTGGCAGGTGCCATGGAACTATTAGGAAGCAGTTTACTACATAACATGCAGCGAGGTGAGCCGTTGGAATCAACAAATCCAAAACTGATATATGATTCATCATACTTCCTTTTTTTCGCCTTTGAAACCGTGGAACTTGACGTCGTTGCATCATCGTCTGGATCGGTAATTGCTGTATACTCCACGCGGACTGCTTTTGAACATTCTTTCAGGATGGTGAGGTTAAAATAATGCACGGTCGTTACTGCGTAGAAGAGTTTAGCACTTTAGTCCAAAGAAGAAATGTACAAAACTGATACAATCAGAAAACAGCAGTAGAACAATACACAATTTTTTTCTAGCAGGTAGGTACTTATCGCTCCGAACGCTAATCGTCGACTGACTAGTGTCAAGGCTTGATCATCGCTTTTATAGTCCTAGCCTCAATCTCGAACATTCTCAAAAATACTCGAGTCGGCGTCTTTGATAAATAAAAAGCCGATATAAAAATAGAAATTCAAAAAATGTGGTGTAAGCAATCTCGACTTTACGTTTTGAAGTTAGAGCCGAAAGTCGCTTGTTCACAATTATAGCGTCTAATTTCAAAGGCGGCTTTTATCAAAGGGATTGCGCGGTCACAAGTAGGTATCGGCGGTGGCGGCATAGTAAAATTGTTCGTGAATCGTGATACGCCGCGACAGAACGGTCGACCAGAGAGAGGTGTTTTGATTTTTTTTTCTAACTTCTTGCGGAACCCCGACAGGGGTATCGCGGAACCCTAGGGTTCCGCGGAACACACTTAGAGTATGGCTGCTTTACAGTATATTCGCCATGATGATCGATGCACTTTCGCATACGTTGAAACCCATTTTTGTAGCACTTTTTTCATTCTGATTAAAGTATCTCCAAAACATGCACTTTGAACACATCAACAGGCTTTTTACGGCTCGAAAAACGTTGACCATGTAATTTATTCTTTACGGTTGGGAATAAATAGAAGTATTATCGTTGGGGGCCAAGTCGGGGCTGGCTGATGATCCGTTAAACTTTTGATCTTCCAAATACCGAGTTGTTGCGGCCGATATGTGGCAGCTCGCGTTGTCTTGATAAAGAAGGATTCTGCGTTTTCGGTTGTTCTTTCTTATTTCTTCAAAGACTTTTGTCAAACAAATGGTCGTGTTCGGTGTTCCATTCAGAATTAACCGTTTTACGATACTCTAGTGGTACTGCAGCCAAAACAAAAAAAACAAGCGACCATTTGCGACAGAGTGCTTTTTGAACGAATGATTTTTGTTGGTTTTAGCTCGTCTTGGAACACCCAAACCGTTGATTGTTGTTTAGTTTCAGGATCATACGCAAATACCCAAGATTCATCACCTGTTTAGATATTATAGACAGCTTTTGACGCGCCCTGATTGTACTTATACTTATGTAACATTTTATTACATCAATTGACACGAGCCCGTTTTTGGTTAATTCTGAAGTTGTGCGAAATCCAATGTAAACAATTTTTTTACAGCTAAATGTTCGTTTTATGTTTTATTCGGTCGTACTTCGTCCCCAAAAGACAAAGTGAGTTGATCGATGCACTGTTTTTAGGTTAGCCCTCGTAATAAATCATAGCACGTTAATTTCCACGAGTTAAATCCATGGTTATAAAGACACGCGATTTAAAATGACGCCACAAAGTATTAACAAATGACAGCTACTCAAAACAAATTGTGTTCTTCAGCAAGAATTTTTGTATGTTATAAATTACTTTTTTAATATTGTTCTGTAACTTCATGATTCATGAATAGCAGCCCTTGTAGAACTGCTGATAATCTAAATATGACAGTGTAGCGGTTCGACGTTCGCATTTTTGCATCGTGTGCAGTTTCGGGACACACGATGTAAATCCGGCAGTCGTCACCCGCCGCGCTTCCCGACTTCACTCTCTAATAAATAAATCGCACCTGCGTACAACAGCATCTAAAATGTAAATTCGAAACGTATCTGGGCAGGCGATGCGACATTCACGGTGATGGGCAGCGGCACGCCGCTGCGGCAGTTCATCTACTCGCGGGACCTCGCGCGCCTGTGCGTGTGGGCGCTGCGCCGCTACCGCAGCGTGGAGCCGCTCATACTCTCAGGTAGCCAGTAGCCACCACTACCACCGCTTAGCCGTCTTACACCTAGCGCGTACATCAAGCCGCTGCGGCAGGTCATCTACTCGCGGGACCTCAGTGAAGTCATGGGGGGGGGGGGGGGGGCTATGTTCAGCAGTGGACGTTCTATGGCTAAAATGATGAAGTATGGCTTTGACAAGTGAGAACTTGTCGGCTTGAACGGCTAATAATAAATACCGACAATAGCGCCACGGCCTACGGACGATGATGATGACGATTAGCCCCAAATATTTTTGTAAGAATAAATTAATAAACTAAATTATTACTACCAATAAACAGTTTTATTTATCACATTTCAAATACCCCATTTCAGACCAATTGTTATCGATAAACGCACGTATACAAACAACGCGCATCTCTGTGTCTGTGTGACGTCATCCATAAACAGTGCAAGTGCGAGAGAGAAAATGATGTGCGCTGTATCTTTTGCGGGTTTTATTGCTCCGCCTACCACGAGTCTGCGTTTAGTATAGCATTGCGAATGCAACAACCATATTTAAAATCGAATATTTATATTCCCAGTTGATGAAGAAGACGAGGTGACAATAAGCGCGGTGGCCGAGGCGATCAAGAAAGCGCACGGCTACACCGGGGACATAGTCTACGACACCACCAAAGCGGACGGCCAGTACAAGAAGACTGCTTCAAACAAGAAACTGCGAGCCTTATACAAAGACTTCCAGTTCACTCCCTTCGAGCAAGCCATCCAGGAAACAGTGGACTGGTTCAAGAAAAATAAAGAACATGCCAGGATCTGAATTAATTAATAAGTTAAGAATGTTTTCGTTGTTATAAATATATATTTATGGACCAATTTACTCGAGCGTGTCTTTGAGAATCAAATTAACATATATCACTTGATCAAATTAGCATATTTTATGTCACATGATCTCCACGTATGAAGGACAGATACAGGTGAATTAACATGAAATTGATAACGTAATCTTAATGAAATTCATTATAATTACGTAATCAGCTGCTGTAAAATTCAAATCTAATTAAAGCAACAATGAAACAATAAAGACCGTCTGGTGTAGAGGTTCGCGCTCCGGACTGCAAAGCCATGCCGTTGCGGGCTTGAATCCAGCCAGGGGCAAATGTTTGTGTGATGAGCACGAGCATTTGTACCAAAGTTATTAATGTTTATAAACGTATTTAAGTATGTTTATATGTTATCTAGTCGCCATAGTACAAACTTTGCTTAGTTTGTATCTAGATCAGTCTCTCAAAGTCGGCGATAACGCCCCATTAAGTGCGCTGAAGACCTAGAGGGGGGCGGTAAGGGGGCCAGATAAATGAGGGGTGTTGTAGTCGTTTAGGGGTAGTGAAATTGGGGGTCGTTGAAAATAAATGATTTAAGTGGACGGTAAACTTAATAGGTTTGAGAACCTCTGGTCTAGATGATTGGTATGATTGTTGGAATGATTTAACGTTAGTACTTAATTTCTAATAACGATTTGATACGTTTGGTTAGAGGCCAGACAAGCGTCTAGCCGGTCGGCTATAGCACGCAGATTGATGTTGGGGGCTTGGGTTTGCTTGCGCAAGAGAGAGACAGATTTTATGTGCGCCAAACATTGACGACCAGCGTCGTAGGTTACTAGGGGCATAAAGGCCACTGGCAAGACAAAAACTTAGCTCCCCTGGCAAGATTTAAAATTTTCGCCGTCTGAAACATATTTGCTAGAATTGTCATAGGTCCACAATCTGCAAAGTGCGCCCCCTGAGGGGTGCGCCCCTAGCCAGCACTTTGTTTTTGACGATTTCGGAATTGCTCCTAAAGAAAAAGTTATTTCATTAACAGCTGATTACGTATTTATAGACGTATACGTTTATTTTGATAAAATTTACAGTTTTAGTAACAGTTCTTTCGGGTCCCCACACTAGGCCTGTCTTGTAGGGAACAGTGTACGATTTGTGAATGTAAAGCGTAGTAGGAACAGGGTTGGCCTGGATAATTATCGTGATAATTATCTTGATAATTATCGTTGATAATTATCATGATAATTACGTGTTGATAATAACGAGTAACTGTTATTGTACAAAACAAAACGAATTAATATTATGTGTATCCAAACGCATGTTTTTTCGTCACAATATCAAGCGTGTATTGACATAATAAAAATTGTAAATGACAGCCAAGTTACTATGAATGCAGTCGATTTTCTAAAGCGATTGTCTCCTATTAGTATAGCTTTAAACAGAATGCAAAGGAACTCCAGTACGATTGCCGTATTAGTAGAAATATGGCACAAATTACGATTGGATCTCGATGACCAGCCGCTAAATTAATTATCAGAGAAAATAATTATCTTGATAATAGCCAACCCTGAGTAGGAATGATACTTTAAAATGATTTACAAAAATGACAACGCAAAAAAAACTACATAGAACGTTTAATAAAAACTAAAAATAATACTAGTAATATACATGTGAATTCTTAATTATAATTTTAGTTCGTAAATAGAAATAGATAAAAAAAATATAACATTTAATTTATTCAAACATTCGTGCCAAGTTACTTTTCGATAATCTGAGAGTGTAACACAAATATTTTCCTTTATGTCACACTGTCACACAAGCGGATATGATACAATGAGAAACCTGTTCCAACCAGTTTACATAATAGGACCTCCGGTTTTATAGAGCCAGTCCCATGTCGTCGTATGTCACGAATATCTTCTCTATGGCGTTGACGTAGGCTGCCGTCCGCAGGTCCAAGCCGAGGTTGTGCAACTTCGCAACTCGCATTACGTTCTAAAATATTAAAATATGAAATTAGAAAATATAAAATTTGAAATAGAAATGAGATAATACAAAAATGTATATTTTTGTATTATCTCATTTCTATTTCAAACGTATTATTATACATTTCAACATTCTTTATTTTGAGATCCTTGAACTACATATTTAATTGAATCTTAGAAAAAGCGATACACCTTTTTTTAAAGAACAAAAGTAATAATGAGGAAACAGTTTTTATTTATGGTTTTTTAATATTTTAGCATGATACATGAGTACAGTATAGCAACACGTATCGAAAAAGCTGTCGCGCGCGGCTAAACTCCTGACAAGCGCTTTTTTTTCGATAGCGCCTAGTCTCCCGTTCAACAAGATTGCTTGTTGCTCGTCGTGCATACGAAGATATGTTGGTAAACTAATAATTTACGGTTTTATAATAAACATGGATTTTTTTCGTATTTTTACCCGTAGCCTTAACCCGGAGATATGGTGGTTGTAACAACTCTATGTTACGCCTCATCGCAAAGTATAGATAAATATAGCCACCCAGTTCCGATAGCTGATAATAACTGGTTTGCACCGGTGCGGCCAGTGCACAAACTGAGGGCTGCGCGACTCGCGTGTTTGGTTTCGTTTAAAAAATGAATGAATTTCACAAAATATAATAAAAAGCATACGAGTGAAAGCGACGGAGGACAACATAGCAAGGTAATTAAGCCGAAGGTAAGGAATGTCTCACGTCGCAGGCGTTGGTCATGGAGTACTCGAGGCCGGAGTTGACGATGTGCTGCTCGTTGGCGCCCTCCATCATGGTCTGGAACAGCGGCGACGGCTGGATGCGCGCCTTCACGTCCGCCTCCTGCAGGGACTTCTCCACAGACTCTGCCGAGTCAAAGTAAGCTATGCCTATATACGTCCCACGTGACCCACGTCCCACTGCATCGGCGGTCTGACAAGCTAAATTCGACCTAGCGTTTTACAATGTGTTAAGACAAAAAAGGCTAAGAAGCGTCACATTTGCTATAGAACCAATAACCGATGAGGTAGACGTGTTCTTGAGCGGTGGAGACGATCGTTGAGCGATGATAAGGCCTTCAAATAGTATCAAGTTGCTGACAGCCAGACGGAAACGAGTAGCTGTGTAAAGAAAGGTAAGAGACAAAGCTTTTTACAATCGCGCTGTGAAAGGTACACTACTACAAGTGCGCGGGGCATGTGTGCGTGAGCACTAAATGCACGTACGTACGCGCCGCGATGACTTATAACCGGTTTGCGCCGGCTCGGCCAGTGCACAAACCGAGGGTTGCTCAGTGCTTAGTGGCGCAAATTGGGGCAGTCCAGCAATTAACTGACGTCAATAGGTCACGCGTCAGTTAGATTATTAAAAAATAATGGACACTTATTTTTTCTTTTATCAATCAAACAAAAAATTACAAAGATAAATCGCGTCAAAGTTCGGGAGCCCCACTTCCGAACTTTGGCGCTATATATAGGTACTATATACGCGATATATTGATTATGTGAAAAAAGAAAAAATACGTGTCCAATACTTTTTGATAATCTACCTGATAGATGAAGAACAAAAAGTTAGCCGTCATCCCTATTATGATCATCATGTCAGCCTATTGCAGTTCATTGCTGGACGTAAGCCTCTTTCAAAGAGCACGATCTTCCCCTTTTTTCATCCAGCCTCTACCAGTCATCTTCCTAAAGTTGTCGGTCCATCGAACTGGGGGGCGTCCTACGCTACGTTTGCCATGGCACGGTTACTACTCGAGAATCCGTTTACTTCATCATTTATCGGTTCTGCAACAGATGTGGCCGGCCCCCTGCCACTTTAGCTTGCTACATTTTTGGACTACATCCATTATTTTGGTCTGCTGCCAAATAACCTCGTTTCGGATTCTATCCCTTAACGAAATTCCAAGCATCAACCTTTCCATAGCTCGCCGAGAGACGCGAAGTCGGTGGGCCAGCTGTACTGTCATGTTCCACGTTTCGACTCACTGGTATTATAATGATGATAATACAATATTGGACATCACATACATCGCTCAGATCCAATGGCAAGTAGCTTACGCACCTGTGTTACAGAAATCAGAAACAACGACGCGGTACCACAACACCCAGACCCGTGACAATATAGAAAAGTTATTTTTATACACTGACCGAAAGGGAATCGATACCGAAACCTCGGAAATAGTGACACCGAGTCCGGTACGATCGCCTCCCGGATGTGGAGGTCGTCAAGATGATTAATCGTCACGATGGTAAAACAGTTCAAGATGTAACAGTCACCGAGTAGCGCAGTGTTGGAGTCCCGCCAGAACTTGATGCTGAGCTTGCCGAAGCTGACGTGGTTGAGGTTCTTGAGGAACTCGAAGTAGGAGACGGTGACGCCGCCCGCGTTGGCCAGCAGGTCCGGCAGCACCAGCACCCGCCGCTCGCGCAGCAGCCGGTCCGCCGCCGGCGTCGTGGGGCCGTTCGCGCCTTCACCTATTATCTGACTAGATCAATATTGGACGACATCACACATCGCTCTGATCACCATCGTCGTCCTGTTTCAGCCATAGGATGACCACTGAACACAGGCCTCTATGACCTATCATTAGGGGGATTGCGAATACTAGCCGCGCTTGGCTGGCGGGTTGGCGAGCGCAGTTTTTTATAAGATTTCGCACGTAGACGCTGCTATCCGTCTCGTGCAACAGGAATTAGTCGCCTCTTACGACACGCCTCCTGTTGGCGGTGGGGAAGTGTATTCTTTACGGCCGTCCCCACACGGCACACTAGCCTAGGCCTAGCCTTGCTCTGAGTTAGGCCTTGCAATACCGGAATGTTTTCTACTCCGGAATTCCGAAACTGGTTCCGTAATTGATAGAAAAAATTGTCTGTAGGTTTTTTTTAATCGCCTGTTTATTGCAACATCAGTCATACTTTATATAGTCTTATTGGATGAACAGTTTATTTTTTTTTTAGTTTTCCCGTTTTTGCGAGATCATCACTACATAAGTAAACAAAGTCGCTTCCCGCTGTCTGTTCCTATGTATGCTTAGGTCTTTAAACTACGCAACGGATTTTGATGCGGTTTTTTTAATAGATAGTGATTCAAGAGGAAGGTTTATATGTATAATACATACATTATATAATAGAGAAACACTTATAATTTTGAGGTTACTAATGTGATGTCGCAAATAAACACATTTTTTGCGCTTACATACACTGCAAACGCTGGCTGGACCCGACGAGATGGATCAAAATAATGTACTACAGTATTGTACACCATAAAAAGGTCTAAAATCATCCGCGATAGTATATGTGTATCTCTTAGGGATTACCCACAATAACCATTTTTATCCTTTACTTTTTACGAGAAATAATGGCTTATTTACGAAGCGATTTTAAGCAATACAGCATTAATCCAACCTTACAACCTTGCAACCTTGCAACCTTACATACATTGTGCATTTAATATAGATAATTATGGCCCTTTACAGCATGTACTTTAAACGAATATTTTCGAAGATATTACAGATTTAAAATGCAGGGACACAGCGGTTGCGGTCGGGGGGAAGAAAACATGTTTGTATTGTCTAATGACAAAAAAGCTGTGAACGTAGTACATAAAGATATTCTGTAGTATATTTGGTATTAGCATTGCACCCGTGCGAAGCCGGGGCGGGTCGCTAGTCTTATTACATTCTAAACAAGACGAATCCAACTCGGTTGGGCAGCGTTTGGGGAAACTTCGTGATATCTTCTCGTGCGATATCCCCCAGAACAGACTATAAAATCTAAGAGCAGTGCGTGTTGCCCATGATGATTTGTCTGCCTATTAACAAGTTCAAAGTCACTCAACGTGCTAATAGAGAGAGTCATGCTTAGCGTTTTTTTTTTCGAGATAAGATCCGAAAAGAGGAGATCCGTAAAAGAACCAAAGTCACCAACATAACTTTATTTTATTTTATTTGGGATAAAAAACAATTGTACAATTCTTAGGCTAAACAATGTTTTATAAAATAGTATGCGTAATTGTACAACCAACATCATGTTTCATCATCCCCGTTTTATAAATATAATTTAATTTAATTTATAACGTGCGACTCCGCAGCACAACCGCGGAACCCGAATGCTCAACGGCACGTCGAGACGCGCGGGCTGGCTTATTTTATTAAAATAAAACTCATAATTAATTAAAATAAGTCTAATGGACCGCTAGGCATTCCGCCTCCACAACCGCACAGCAAAAGAAATATTATTTATGTAATTGCAACAACAAAAATACAAAACAGTACCTATTCATTTTCCAATTGAAGTTAAGTTTCAAAACATTTCTGTTTAGCCTAATGGTCGACTGGTAGAGAATGCCACATGGCATTAAGTCCACCTTTTGTACGATTTTATTTTGTGCAATAAAGTTTAAATAAATAAATAAGTTTATAGACAGAGTAGAAATAACGGAGTTTATATAAGTCTATAGTTCAGAATTGTTAATATTTATGTAATAGGACTTGAGTGACAATAACTTTTCTAATTGTAAAGCTTAAGTGGCAATGGACAGGCCACATCTCTCGTGGAACTAACAACCGTTAGGGAAAAGTTCTCAAGTGACGACTTCGAATTAGAAGATACAAGAAGATTGGATTAAAATCCTACAAGTGATCCTAATGACATTCGACCATGATAAGTCTGGTTGGTAGGTTGGTGATGTTTTTTATGCATCAGATAATTAATTCTCGAACGGCATCCAAATCCATGATGGAAAGGCTGCTATGCTTCCACTTAGACTAATAGACAATAGGCTAGTTTCCTGGGTCAAAAAATGATTATTCTATTTAGTCCGTCAGTTAGATTATCAAAAAATATTGGACCCATATTTTGTCTTTTGTCAATCAAACAAAAAATTACGGAGATAAAGCGCATCAAAGTGAGCACGTCATGACGTCACGCCTTGCTGAAAAGTGTCGCAGGGCGTGACGTTACGCGGAACTTTAACTGGCTGTATCTTCATAATTTTTTGTTTGATTGAGAAAATAAAAAAAACGTGTCCAATATTTTCTGTTAATCCAACAGACGGACTAATTCGATTTTTTTAGGAAACTAGCCCATTAAGACCTGCGTTAGTAGGATAAAAAAAAAAGCGGGTCCTCGGTAACTACCTAGTAAAATAAGGACCAACTTTGCAGTTAATCTTGCACGCGTTCTCGTGCGTGAGAGTCTTCTCCATGGCGGCCAGGATGAGGATGTCGCACTGCTCGAACATCAGCTCCGGACCCACCTCCTTGACCCCCTCGAACCCCTTCACGCTGCCTCTGTTCTTCTTTTTGTAGTCCTGCAGCGCCTGTAGGCAGACAGACTTATCTTCAAGCTTCATTATTCCCAAAAGTACACGTCAAAATCAGTTCTAGGTACTTTAATCACTTTACTAACACTAAACTAGCTGTCATTGTATGGGATAGCCAGTCCAGTAGCAAATTATAGAGGTCTATTGTGTGTCCTATCTCACCTGGGGGTCGATGCCGTCAGGGTTGGCGATATTGCAGTCAAACTCCATCACGCCGAGGATTTTAACGCCCTTACTGTGCAGGTAGATGGCCGCGTAGCTGCCCACGTTGCCGAACCCCTGGACGATCGCTGTCTTATTCTGGAGTAGTGATTTTTTGGTCATATGATGTCATGAAAGGTGAAACCCGCGAAAGGTGGAGTAAACGGGTTTTCGAGTGGAGACCACGTCTTGGTAAACGTAGTGTAGGAAGCTCTCCAGCTCCGACGACCGACGACCTTAGGAAGATGGCTGGCAGTGGATGGATGAAAAAGCGGGAGATCGTGTTCTTTGGCGCTCTTTAGGGAAGGCTTACGTCCAGCAGTAGACTGCAATAGGCTGGCATGATGATGACGATAATTTCATGGTCTCGGAGTAAGGAATTATCATCCTTGTGTTATATTTTACAGTAAATTTTGCCAAGGGTATTACCCAGCACAAATAAACCCGAGCCAATTTAGAAAAGTTCGTTTTCTGAACTGACACGAACTAGGAATCGAACCTCGACATCATCGTGCCACTACGCCAATTTGGTCGTCAAATAGTTAATTTTAACCTTCACACTTGTCGGTTGTTTATCGTTGTGAAATGGAGAAGGTAAATCGCAACCTACATCATTAAATTGCTACGAAAGCCTTGTCTGTTTCGATCTCATAAATATGACCCTTAATTATGAGGTACACAACACAACTAAGCAGAGAAACTGAAAATAAATAGACGAACGTAGGCGGGAAAGAAGAGCTACCTATTTCCTTGTACGCCTCGCCGCTAACTCGTTCAGATTAGGTTGACAACAACTGCTTTTGAAACTCGGTCACTGTTGTCAGCCTATTTAAAAGAGGCTGACAACAGTGACCGAGTTTCTTGCGCTGCTTGTGCATAATATTGTCCCGAAGCAGTGGTAGGGTAAAAATACTTAATAATATTGGGACGTGTGAAAGTGCTTAATTTAGGCCTATTTACAGAAATAAATTGATTTTATTTTATTTGGCATTAGTACACACGTGTACAGTAGGCATCGGAGTGGACGCGGGCGCACCCTTCAAACGTCTGATGTTTTGACCTTCTTTCTTTATTTATTGTTTAAATTCATGTTTTTCTTAATAAAACATGTCAGGAAACTCTGCCGAAAGGTGAGCGGTCAAACTACAGGCACTCATTTTGTGGCTACGTTCGGGTGCTTTGTGACCACGGTTAAGCGCTTTGTGACTGTTTGAACGCTTTGTCGAAATTTTGGCGCCCTTTGAGACCGCGTTTGGGCGCTTTGTGGTCGTTGTCAGGCAGATTAGTCATCTAAAAGTGCAATATTGCAAGCGAGATTTTGGCTGGCATCAGCGTACACTACAGCGACACTAGGCATTCGATCATGGGGCACATACTCTATAGAGAAGATTAGATCTATTTTTAGTTCACAAAAATTCAGACATTTTATTTAATTTGTAACTGTACCTACCTACTGTTTTTGTATGAACGAGAGTTGACAGTTCTCGTCAGTTCATACTAAATGTATGTAATAAATTAGTAGTTACGGAGAAAGACTAACTTTTGCTGTTCTATAAGGTATGCACTTGATGCACTCGAGTGTTATGTGCATCGATCGTCCAATATGACCGCGTTTGTACGTTTTGTGGTCGCGTTCGGGCGAATTGTGGCC
Source organism: Anania hortulata (assembly GCA_963576865.1). NCBI lineage: Eukaryota > Metazoa > Arthropoda > Insecta > Lepidoptera > Crambidae > Anania > Anania hortulata. The sequence goes on along the minus strand of OY756399.1, from coordinate 1,511,586 downwards.
GCGTTCAGGCGCGTTATGTGGCTCGATGTGTCTTTACCTCGAAGCCGGGCTGAACGTCGATGAGCTTCATATAATCCTCGTTGTGTATGAAGTGGTGTATGGTCATGTAGACGCCGCGGCCCGTGGCCTCCACGCGGCCGTGGATGCCGCCGCCGTTGATCGGCTTGCCCGTCACGCACGCGGCCGCGTTTATGTCGTGGAAACCTGGAAGGTTAGATACATGAAATAAGAAAGCGTAGGCATTTAAAATGAGGGCTCTAGTTATCGTGGCACACATCAAGTCGCAATAACGTTGCCAATTTAGTTACTTTGACCGTACGCTTAACCATAGCAAGTCAGATAGTTTTACACAAAAATTAAATTAAAATAATATATTAGTATATTTAGCAGGTGAGGATCATGTGTGGGATAGTCTCAAAGTGTGATCCAATAAATAATTTGAAACATTTAATAGTGTTTGATAAGGCTCTAATTTATAAGCTAACTTCCTTCTAGCTAGAGGGTGTTTCTGCTGGTGAAATACAAAAACCAACATCGAAAACTCAAAAAAAAAGAAGGAAATTAACCACTAAAATTTAGTTTATAAATCATACCTATCGTCTTAATGTACGTGTCGACGATCCAGGACATCTCCCTCCCGGATGTGTTGTAGTCGGGCGCGGGGACGTCTATTCCAGGTCCTGTAGGGACAGCAAAATGTTAGTAAGTCCTGCTATTACGATGCAAGAAATATTGTTAACAAACTACGGAGTGTACTGATATCATCAACAGGACGTCCACTGCTGAACATAGGCCTCCCCCAGTAATTCCCAGATTGGCCGGTTGAAAGCGGCTCGCATCCAGCGGCTACCTGCAACCTTTACTAGGTCGTCTGTCCACCTTGCGGGTGGACGTCCTACGCTGCGCTTGCCGGTACGTGGCTATATGGTTCTATGTGCTATCCGGGGGGTGTCACTCCGCAGTTTAGGTATATTCGGCCAGCGCGCCGCCCGAAGCGGCGTATGCCAGTGGGCTGTCGCTCGGCTCGCACGACAGTTGCGGTCACGTCGTGCGAGCGCATATTTGATAATATTTTTTTGCTTTTGCAAATTGACCCACAATGTCTTCTACTTAGCCTAAACGTCAATATAATAATGCGTATAAAAGATGTTTTTGGTTTACCGGTTGTCTGAATAAAACGAATAGTGAATCAGAGCTAACATTTTGTTAAATTACACACCATATTGAAATATTTATTCTTCTTTAATTATTTAGTTATTCGCTGTGTGCGCGATGACAGCGCCCCTAGTGACCACAATTGTTGTGGACTTGAGTCTCTCAAATTATGGCAACTGGATGGTTTGAGAATGATTTTCGGATTGTTTTTCTTCGAAATTAGATGAAAATATCTAAAATAAGTGATTTTCTTACTTGAACTAAAATACGAATTTTATAATACCTACGGGATTTTAATCAATACAACATGATATAATTTCCCAACCACAAAATGTGCAAAAAGGGGAAAAAAAAATATTAGCACAGCGTGTGAGAGATTTTGAAGAGCTCAGAACCAACGGACAAAGCTACTTAATAAGATCTGTGATCATAAGACAAACGTCTGTAACACAAATTCCCTACAAACTTTTTTCTTTTCACAGCTGCAGCTATCCATTTATTTCTTTGCTCCAATTTTCATCTTGATGTTTGAAACAATAAAACATGTACGAAATGTTTTTCCCATTGTTTCTACACTTTATAACAGAACACATATGACCCATATCGCGAATTTTAACGTTTTCACTTAAAAATACTTATTAACGTTAGTATGGAATTCTATGGGAATTAGCAATTTGACACATGTCAGTCCAGAGTTTTTTCACATTTCTGCTACATTGCGTGCTGCGATCGATTTGACGGCCCCCACTATTCGCTATGTGCGAAGTGGGTGACTTCGCACATAGCGAATATTAGCCCAGAAACAATATTAAGAATAGGATAGGATAATGTTTACAAAGGAATACCTACACCCGTAGGAATCGAACACACGACATTCAGATGGAATTTATATGTTTACAGAATCAACGTTTGTAATGCTTAATCTACTTATTTTAATCGTTAAACTAGTAAATCAACTAGGTACAACCCCGTGCCGTCGTACGCAGCTCGGTCATAAAACTGGGACGCGCAAAGAAAATTCGTGGTTCGCGCGCGGTTTTAAGTTTCAATTTTGCTTGCAGGCGGATAGCTCTGGCGAGTCTAGGTATATTTTTATACCTAAACCTGACTTTTGTTAGGAAGTGAGTCTTCTGTACGGTAGTACTATTAGGTATTCTGTGGTGCTATGTGCCTCGCCCACTGCCACTTCGGCTTGATAATCCATTGGTTTTGAGTTACTTTAATAAAACCTTGTAGATTATTTTTATTGTATTAATTTAGTCTAAAAGGCTTAAATAAATAAATAAATAAATCGTTTATTTGCGCAAAACACGGTATAAATGGTAACATTAAGCCTTAAGGATTCTGAATTTGCGTTTAAAAAAAACATTCGGGATGCTTTGTCAGTTCATCAGCTATATTCACTTAACCGGCTAGGTAAATAGATCGCCGATCCAGATAACATTAAGAATAAAATTTGTTTTTAATTAAAAACAATATTCGCTTAAACTCAAAAATAATAATTAAACGAGTCGTTCATATTGCGACTGAAAATGAAACAAAACAAAATGAGAAGAGAATTTGTATGTCCCAGTCACATTACGAAATTTTTGTCAATTTTATGCACCTAATATATACTTGAAAACTATTTTTGATAGTATTGTACGACAACAATCGAAACTAGACTGCGACTACTATTAAATTGAATTTATAACAGGTTCGTTGTTATTAAAAGAGTTCGTGTGATAGAAACTGTTTACTAGGTCCGAGCATAAGAAGACATATAACAAAACAGTGTACAAAAGAATTAACTTAAAACAAAAGCGGTAGGAAATAAGACGCGGCGGAGATAATACGAGCGGCACGCGTGCGTCTACCGTTAGCGTAGTGACTCGACTTGCGGGGGCCGTTCTCGCCAGTGTTGCCAACTCCAGACCAGTCTAATTCGTCAGAAATTTGGCGCCAAGTAGCCTAAATTCGTTGTTTTCTATTTTCCTATGAAATAGCCTAAAATCGCCTAATTTAATGCCTAAAATGCAACTTTTTTTTGCAGTTTTTCATTTGACAACTCCAACTAACACAAAACGAACGAAATCAACTAAAGCATTTATATATTTTTATAAATGGTGCATCCACCTGTAGTTGTAGTGCGTACTAAATACTAGAAAAATCCAACGCAATTAATTGTCATAAAAACATAGCTGCTTTATTGAGTACCTACATACATTTTTAAAATATTTAAGACTCAGAGAGGAAATTATGATAGTTTATCTACTTCGAATTGATGTCGCCCCTTTATTTTCTCAAAGTAAACTAAACCTCGCCTAAACGGCGACCAGTCGCTTATCTCAATTTTTGGTCGCCCCTGACACCCTGATAGCCTAAGAGGCGAAAATTCGCCTAAGTTGGCAGCACTGGTTCTCGCTCGGTCGCTCGGTGCGCTCGCTCCCCCGGGGGGCGCGCGGGGTAAGCGCTTACTACAACCAACAGCCGAGCGAGGGGCACCCGAAGATTCTAGAAGGCGCGTAGGCGCGCGGAGTGGCAATGCTAGGTACATATATAGGGTTGCGATATAAATTGAGAATTCATATGAACGTTCCGCACTTCGGCCACATCTTGGTCCACTAGAAAATAATTATGTCCAAGCAAATAAGAGATTAAGATACATCCTTGTGTTACAACGAAGTACTAGACAATTAATTAAGCCCGAGGCGTCCTCTAGCACACCCAGACACGAACTTATTTTAAAAAGTTTGTTTTCTCAATTGACCCGATGCGGAAATCGAACCCAGGACATCTCACGGGGTCCACTATACCGTATCGGGTCTCTAAAATTGACAGGAGCCTTTCGATGACGTACCGAGCCGAAACGATCCCGACTCGACCTTTGAATTGCGAAAATGGTCAAATTTAATGGACTTACCAATATAATTTTTCTTCGCTAGCTCCAAGGTGTAACGCCTGGTTATTCTCTGCAGCTCTGCAACTGAATACTTCTTGGGGTTTATCGCAATACCTGCAGCAACAGCCCACATTATTGTCCCGAAGCAGTAGGTAGTAGTTGTAGGCAAAACAGAATGATTGGGAAGTCCCAATTAGTCAGAACTAAGTTCTTTTACTGGTGAAAAGGAGCCATAATTCAGGCCTATTTACAGAAATGAACTGGTTTGAATAAGTGTCAAACTAGGAGTTAGGGGGTAGGAAACAAAAATGGAGGTATCGCGGAGAAGCTTCTATTAATGCCAGATGATAAGGCTTTTTGTGACTAAAAAACTAAGTCAATGGGGAATATGCATGTTTTTTTATTTGGTCCTAAAATAAATAATAGTTAATTATAATTAATAAAACTTTAAGAATTTTCGAAAAATATTGATAAATACCTGACTTACAGACCATTAAAGTCGCGTGTTAGACAAGGAGATCCGATATGTACCGTGACGTCAGATTTGACGCGCGCCATACATTTTTCATACTAAAAGTTGTTTTAGATAGAGAAAGGTATACTTACCTTAATTTTTAATTACTATATTACAGTTATTTTTTACCCAAAATTAATTTTGTTTTCCCTATTAGCACTATAATTTCATATATTTTCTTATAAATATAGTAAAAACAATATATATTTTTTTCATGCATATTCCCTATTGCACAGAGAATTAAATTGTACCTTTCTCGATCGGAGCTGCAGACAAAAGCTAGTGCGATACGTGACTAAAAAGTAGGTAGGTACCTCCTTTAGCTCCACCAAAGGGTATGTTGGAGCAGGCACATTTGTAAGTCATAAGCGCCGCTAACGCCTTTACTTCTTCAAGGTTCACTTCGTCTGAAAATCTGATTCCTGTAATAAAAAATGTACAATAACAATAAACAATTCGGCCTAGATAAGAGGCTAAAGACTAGATCGGGACTTAATCTTAGGACTTTAACGCTAACTTGTACAGTTGCACCCCAGGGATTCAACGCGGCCATATGTAAACTCGTGCTTTCGCCATACCCGGTCCATCAAGCCCAGTTCTGGTCTGGTTTGCTGAAGAGATGGGCACAAGATACATACCTCCCTTGCATGGTAGCCGGTGGACGCTGTGCTGCGACCGGTACCCGTGTATTATCTCATACTCGCCGTTTTTCCTCTGCAAAGGGAACTCGAATTGGAGCGAGCTGTTGCAGGAGCCCATCACCTAAAGTAAAAAACCTTCTAAGTAGGTTAAGTGGGTTCTATTCCTAGATATCTTTTACTGTTACTATAACTACTACAACTGGTACCGTCGTTGGTATTGATTTCTGTAACAAGTGCTTTGGCTACTACCATAGGATCAGATCTTTGTAGGTATCTATGTGATGTTGTCCAATTTTTAAATAAATAAAAAGGTTACAGTATGAGGTCCTAATTTTATAGTTACTTACTACCTTCTAGGGTACTATTATAATGCTCATAAACTACGCAAAAAATATGTCGATCCCATGCTCTATGAAAAATAAAATATCCCACGGGAACCGTACATATTTCCAGGATACAAATTTTATCTAGATCCATTACTCCGATTCCTTCCGATCGCGGCCTGCATTTAGCGGCTTCCTGCAACCTTTACCAGGTCGTCTGAGCATAGCCCTTTACATAGCACGCTTTAAATATATATTTATAATATTAGTACGATAGTAAGTTAGGGGTTACTTAAAACACAATTTATCACTCACCCTCAAAATACCAGCTACCCTATTCAGCCTCTTCCTATCCGACATGTGACTGTATTTCTTGAGGTAATCTATCAGCGTCGGTTCTACAACACGCACAGCATTATGATAGTAATACTCCACCATTCGGTAGAAGCTTGGGTCCAGGTCAGTCGCTATGGACTGCAAATGCTGGGGTATCTCGTAACAACGAACACTTAGCTTTGTCGGGCCAAAAGCTAACGGGAACACTCTCCGCACGGACTTACGCAGCGGCGAAGACATTTTAGAAAAAAATAAACTTAAATTCTTGTGACAAACAATAATGTTGTAGGTAAATAAGAATTGACTTTGTAATGTCAGATTTTGTTTTCGGTTGTCTGTCTTCAAACACAAAGGGCGCGGCCGATAAAGAGTTTTGTTATGGCTAGAGATATCTATGGTATTTTTAAATAAATTATTTAGGCAGGAAGATCTATCTCTATTCGGTAACTCCTACATAATAGCGAATGATAATAATCTTTATAAATAAAAACCAATTGCCGAATAAATGTAAGCGCGTCACTTCAGAACGGCTGCACCTATTTGGTTAATTCTTTTTTTGGTTGTGTTCGAGATTGTCAGGAAAAGGTTTGTGTGGAAAGAAAAACCAAAGAATATTATGGCAATTGTTCAAATGCGGGAAAAACTAAACATCCTTTTTTTATTTATTTATTTGAAAATGATTATGGTTCAAAGTGGTCGTCATGTTCCCTTATCTAACGGGTGTATCAGACTCGCCGTCTAGGTTCGTGGTCAAGTATGAATGTATCCTCGTCAGGACAGAACATATATCTGAGGAAGATAGTTGTCAATAAAAATCAATAGTTTGATTACCGCTTTATTTGATAAATAATTATTTGTCTAGTCTACAAATAGGGTTCGTTTGGACCATCTGTAGGTCCACCTTGGGCCCCACCAGGTCCCTGATGTTGTTGAGCCCATACTTGATCATGGTGGGCCGCTCGAGCGACAGGCCCCACGCGATCACGTTCACGTCTTCAGGCAGCCCCATCGGCAGAAGCATCTCCGGTCGGAACACGCCCGAGTTGCCGATCTCTATCCATTTGCCGAGACCTGTTAGGAAAGTTGTTGTAATAGGGATGGCGCCATAATAGGAATGAAGATTAACTTCTTTTTCTCCGTTTATCAGGTAGATTATTTTTCTTCTACTTTATTTATTTAACCATTTTTCCTACATCTTGGTCACTAGATTCTTTTTCATGTTAATAGGGTATTTATTTATTTACATGTATTTATTTTAAGTATGTATTCATATTATGTCTGTATTATATAAGTATTTTACTATGTACATGTACTAGGTAGTATGTATTTTATTTTATTTGTTTGTTTAATTAGTTTGTGAAATTTTTGGACTTTTATGTTTTGGAACTCTTCACCGCCTCCCTTCTCTCAATATTAATTCAACTTTCCTCTACCTGAAGGTTGTCTGGAAGAGATCGCTTCCAGCGATAAGACCGCCTAAATTGTGCTATTCACTAAGTATTTACTTTCCTGTGATTTGTTTGTTTTGTGTGGTGTACAATAAAGAGAATCTATCTATCTATCTATCTATTATTAAAAAGTATTGGACACGTGTTTTTTATTTTTTCACATTATCAAAATATTACAGAGATATATTGCTTTGAAATGTCGCATGACGTTAGGTCTTAGTACAATAGATAGAAGTGACGTCACGAGCCCCCACTCCCGAACTTTGACGCGCTTTATATTAGTCATTTTTTGGTTGATTGACAACATAAAAAATAAGTGTCCATTATTTTTTGATAATCTTTGGTGGTTGTATGCAAAACTTGTAAGAGAGACCCTACGAGAGAGTTATATCCAGGGATCGGAAACCGGTATTTTTACTATGGAACCTTAACCGGAATAATAAAGGTTTTCGCTAAATTAATTATCACATACTCCAACTACCGACTTACAAGCTATTTCAAATTTAGTTTTATGGTCAACTCTTTACAACTACTATCAAATATTTGAAATGGGTCATATACATTCTGAAATAAATATTAACCGGTTCCTATCCTTGGTTATATCTCATCGCAAAGTTTAGGTAAATATATTCGCCCAATTCCGATCACTGGTAATTATACAGTCAGGACAAGCCTCACCCGTGTGGTAAGCGAAGATCTCCATGCTGGGCTCGGTGTAGGGGTTGTAGGCTGGCTTGAACTGCAGTTTATCGAACCCGAGGCGGCGGAAGAAGGCGTCGAGCGCGCCGATGAGGTCCGCCAGCCCGAGCCCGCGGTCCGCGATCACGCCCTCCACCTGGTGGAACTCTGCCAGGTGCGTCGCGTCCAGGGTCTCGTTGCGGAACACCTGCACCGAGATGTTCATCATCATCATCATTTCAGCCATAGGACGTCCAGTGCTTGACAACCCTCTTGTGTAGTGGTTTCGCGTTCCGGACTACCAAGCCAGCGGTTGCAGGTTCGAATCTCGCAGGGGCAAATGTTTATGTGATGAGCACGAGCATTTGTACCTAAGTCATGGTAATGACTTGATCAGTACGATTAAGCGTCAATGATATGAAAGTAGTCATGTCTTATTTATTATACCACGTAAATATTTATTTTATTTTCATAAACGGTTCGCGCGCAATCTTTAAGCAAGTTCAACCCTTTACTCACGTATTGTAAAAACAAAACCACGTCGAAAGCAAAAAAGAAGAGACGGAAATTCTGTGCGGAATAAATTACAAAGGGATTTATTGAAACCACAAACCTATGCATTTGAGGCTTCTTTGTCTAAACATTCTAAAACATTTTAAAATCAAGACTTCCCTTTAAGACTTCAAGAAAAATAGGGGGGTGTTGAAAAATAATTGATTTTATAAGTGGGCGGTAGACAAAAGAACTAAATTAGAGAGCCTCTGTTTTAGAGGCAATGTAAACGCGCCGTTAGTACCTTGTCGATGCTGAAGTACTTCTGCGGCGCGAAGCCCCCCAGCGCCAGGCGGTGCAGCATGCGCGCGCTCACGGCCGTGGTGTGCGTGCGCAGCAGGTTCTTCTGCGCTTCCTCCAGCCTCCACTCGTACCTATACCCCTGCGAGGTGCGAGAGTTGCCAGTAACGCATCTTGTTGTGATGCATGAGTAGTGCTTGTAGTGCAGTGGCGGTGGTAGTGATTACCGAAGCTAAGCCACCTTCGCCATCGTTAGTGACATTTATCACAAGCATTCCGAAGGCACGTTTAAAGTTGGTTACGGCTTTCGGCTAATATCGCTTGATACTAGTCGTGAAGCCTAGTCGGTGGCCTTAGGGCGGCTTAATATCACCTGACAGTAAGGTTAAGTCACTGGCCTTAAAACACTACTCCACTCCCAACCGATCAACCAAAAAAGTTATTGAGGGTCCAAAATGATCCGGTTCCCGTCTTAGAGTTACATAGGTCTGACGGCATTGCTCCAAAGGTAAATTAGCCTTACAGCATCTAAATTAAGTTCAAGGAACTACGAATAGAAATAGGAACAAGCGCTAGGATAAAGAAGAAAGAACGTCCACTGCTGAACATAGGCCTCCCCCATTGACTTCCAGATTGGCCAGTTGGAAGCATCCAGCGTCTTCCTGCAGTCTTTACCAGGTTGTCTGTCCACCTGTGGGTGGACGTCCTATACTACGCTGTGCCGTGTGGGGACGGAATTAAAGAATACACTTCTCCACCGCCAACAGGAGGCGTGTCGTAAGCGGCGACTAATTCCTGAAGCACGAGACGGGCAACAGCGTCTTCGCGCGAAATATTATAAAAAACCCGTCTGCCGAGCGTGGAGAGTATTGGCAACCTAATGATAAACACAGAAAAATGGTAATATGAATGAACAAACGAACCTGTGACCCATACCCTCCTTTACTGTGAACCTGCTTGACCCTCTCCAGATAGTCCATCGGGAAGTCGGTCGTGGTGGCCGGGCTGGACAGGAAGAAGGTGTCGTGGGCGTCCCTGGCCGGGTGTTGCTGCGGCTGGAACAGCGCGTCGAAGTTCCAGAACGAGCTCTCCACGTACATGTTGGTCGGCATCTCCGTGAAGCCCATCTCGAGGAATATCTCGCGGAACTCGGAACGCACTTTTAGGAGGGGATGTAAATGCCCACATTCGGGTGGCTGACCTGGAAGAATTTATTTAAGTGATAGATAGATACTCTTTATTTGCACACCATACAAGAACATTACACATGATTTTTACAGAAAGACGTACAATTTGACTCCGAAGCAACCTGTAAAAAATTCCCAACTTATTATTATTGGCAGGCAAGCTGTAGAAACAACTCATGATAGTAGAAGCATCTCGTCATTGATTAAGCCTGTCATGGTTTAATTATTTTTTCCTTCAGATACTTGTTTAATCTGTTCTTAAACTGGTTAGTAGTTTGTGCTGACACTTGTGAAAATTGTTCTATGCCTGGGTCACTCTGTTGTTAAAGAAGTGACTGTGGGGGTTCTTAACTGAAAGGGTTTGATAATAATCTGGAATAATTCCTGGTCAAAGTTATTGAGATCATCACTACATTATTTTATTACAGTATTCATACTGCAACAACAAACTGTATTATGTGTTTCTTTTCTAGATTTGGAACAACTACTTATCTCATGAAAGTTTTTGTATTTGTACCTATTGACTTGAAGATAAAATAATTTACAGAAACAACAATTAATATCATTTTTTTTCCTAGAATTGACCCGAAATTGGTATGGAACCTTGAACACAGGTAATGGTGAACACTTCGAGGAGTTCACAGTGAACTACCAAATCAAAATAATGTAAGTGCAGCAGAAATGACAAAATATTTAATAACATAAAGGTTATTCAATGCTGGTATTGAAAAAAATACTATAAAAAACGCCTTGTTAAACAGAATAAATATTATTCTAAACAACTAGTATTATCATAATTGAACAGGACAAGGATATTGTCAGTATTATTTAATTTTATCAATCCAAACCTTATCTAATTATTAAAAATTATTTTAAAACGCCTTTGTGCTTTTTCATAACATACCTAACGCATCAAAATTGTACGGTTTGAACTCCAGATTCTTCCAAGACCCTGTTAACAGCATGTCACTGGTTAAATCAGTTTCTAGCTTCTTTATGGTTGTAGCAAACTGTGGACCTTTAGATAGAAGGAAACTTTTGATTGTGACTTCTTGCAGGAGTTTCCGCTTTTTGTAATCATTCCTAATGTTGTCGGCTAGGTTATCAATGCCTTTCTTTATTTCATTGAGGTGGTCTTGCACTGTGTCTGTGATGGTGTCTACTTTTTTCTTGACAAGTGGTGCTCCTCCAGACTTATCTATTAAGATCCAACCGGATGACATGGCTTTGCTGAAGCCTACTTTTGCATTAGAAACAGACTGAAATGGAATAAAAACAATTTGATTTCATTACATATACATACATTTACAGTGGCTGCCCATTATAGGGGGTGTTTTCGTTTTAATCTTCAAGCTAGTTTATTATTTTTATATATTTATCATATATTTATCATATGAATCTATCAATAAGTAAAGCATACTTTGATAATTTTAAAATTTTTAATCTGCTGCAACAGTTTTATTCTTTCACTCATTGTTATGTCTACACTTTTATCTAGCAAGTACATAATAACGTTATGTAAAATAAAATAATAATTAACTAAGTGTTGATTCATCATCATCATCATTTCAGCCACAGGACGTCCACTGCTGAACATAGGCCTCCCCATTGACTGGTTGGAAGCGGCGGTTAAGTGATGAATAATAGTAATTTGTGATAATAAACAGAGGAAGGTAACAATGCCATGAATAGTACCTAATTTGAATATTTTTACTAGTTTCTGCCAGTGCCACATTTTTGTATTACACGGCCAAATAAATTTCAAAAATGTCTAGAAATCAAGTCACTTAGGTTATAAGGGTAATAGCTAAATTTGGAGAAAAAAGCTATTAAAGGCCAGTGTAATATATAGGACCAGATAGGACGAATGGGACTTCCTAGCCTAACAGAAAGGAACTATATATTTTGTTATTAGACTGTATGAATTTTCTTTTAAAAATATTGAAAGAAGATAGAAGTTTCTAACCTTCATAAGGACTGCTTGTGGTATTCCAGTTTCTGGTACACTACGGTAAAGCACAGCCTCATGGCTACCTTTGTCAGCCACCTGTTGGCCTTCTTCAGTCAGCTCCCACCTGGTAATCTTTACTGGCTCAGAAGTCACCATCTCCAGAGCTTCGAGGCTCTTCACAGCACCCACTATCTTTTGGTGGTCTTCATTGAATTCTGATGCTAATTTTAACGTGTCCACCTTATCACTTTTGTCTAAAACGTGCAAAATTCTTTCGTTTAATTCCATTTTTGTAAAAAATATTTATTTTCGGCTAACTTTTAGGTTAGAAAGAAAGTGACAGATTGACACCGAGAATCCGAGATGTGACACGACTTTTGACATTGACAGATAATAATGTTTTTTTTTTTGGTTCCTTTCTTTCCTTCCTTGATGGTTGGAAAAAGCAAAGGCTTTCACCATACAGCCAGCAGATAATAATGTTTTGGAGTTTTACTTGATAGTACCTACATGAAAAATTATATAAATGCATTTAAAATTATTATTGTCACCGTGTAAACTTGACTAACGTGAATTGGTGTAATTCAACGGTGAGTGAGGTAGTAGTGGACCGATGACCCAAGATTTGGCCAATAAATAAAAAATTAAATCCATAAAAATATCCCTGTTTTATTACAAAGGGCAAAGGGTAAAGCTTGGTAAGCGTGATTGCCACTTTTTTGCTAGCATTCAGAACCTTTCGGTAACAAATTGTCAAACGGAAAACTACGTGACACTATAAGATTTAACATTAGTGTCACGTGATTTACCGGTTGTCAATTATTAATCGAAGGGTTCTGAATCGGGAGTCAGGTTCGATAGTCATAGACTTTATGACTTGCTCACAACCAGCCAATTTGGCATGTAAACTCGTTAAATTACCTGAAAGTACAGATAATAGCTCATAAATCTAAGGTCAACCTACCCAAAAAGTTAAAGGTCATTGAATTGATTTTGAACATTATGTCTTGTTGTGGTAGGTGTGACGTGCTGTTGTTTGTACCTAAATATTGGAAGGTTTCAATTTCCGATATTGATTTCCGATATAAACCGGAATATACCGGAATTTCGATATTAATATTGGAATTGTAGATTCTCTAAATAAAAATGTATTGGATAGTTTTGCAGTTGCTTGCACACGATAAGTCAAATAAATATGATAACATACACATTACATGAGAAGCGCCTGACGTGTCCATATTGCCTATAAAGCCATAGACAAACGGCGACAGACGCGTCCCTGGACGCGTCTTGACATTGTGAGGTCAAACGCTGTCATTGGTCGATCCTTTCGTCAACTTCACTCGGCAAGACTTCACCCCTTCCTGTTCCGAAACTGGCATCTGGGAGCCGTGTGTCACCTGTTTAAAAACTTATAAAACATTGTTAGGTCAAACGCTGCCATTGGTCGATCCTTGGGCTGGCGGAAGTTAAATGAAGGATAGACCAATGGCAGCGCTGGTAGATAAATCTTTATTGACATTTTGTTGCATTGCAACATGCTGTTGTTATTTTTGTTGACTTACTCAACATTATTTATGGTTTTTGTTCATGGGCATCTACGAAAAATCATTAAATTATTAGAGTTCTTCGGAATTGAAAACCAGTTAGAGAATATAGATTCAACTGAGAGGCAACGGGGCAAAAGGTTCAAGAGGGCAAAGCTTGCTTTGCAAGATAAAACTCAATCTAAAACCTGAACCATCGCCACAATCAGTCTGGCTTTGTCTTAACTATCTGTTTTTTACCAGCTACTTTTCGGCAACTGTGCAATGGAAGACAGTTACAAAACTGATAATAATGAAATATTTACTGGACAATCTTTAAAGTAAAGCTGGTGACAAACGGGGGACGGACGCGTCTTGACATTGCTTTGACCGTCAACTGTTCGCTTCTTGTTCCGGATTAAGCATACATCGATTTTAGCTTTCTGAAACTCGAGTGGTGTAGCTCAATATTAAATCTGAACAAGTTTGAAAATACTAATAGCAATTATAGCCAATATAGGAAAAGGGTGGAGTTAGGCTGGCGAGCTTGCCGAAGTTGACGGAAGGATCGACCAATGGCAGCAGAGACGCGTCCATCGCCGTTTGTCACCAGCTTTACTCCCATAAGAGACTCATAGATAAAAAGCAACAGGCCTTCGAATTTCCTAGAATGAATTCAATTTACTGAAAATCATCATCCAAATGAATATTCCTTGATTTCCAAACATTGTTGTTTCATTTAAACTCGTTTGGCCTTCAAAAACAAGATAAAACGAAAACCTACCCCTAGCAAGACCAGATAATACGATTTATCGACACTAACTATAAAACTGTTTTTCTCTAAAAATATGCTAGATACAGCCGGCATCTTGAATTTTTACCAAAACAGGTATCGTACGTAACATGTGACGTCACTGTCACGGCGATTCAACATAGCGGCTATATTTATCATATTTTTACAGTTAGTTTCAATATATCACTATATCATTTTTGTTTTGGTGGTCATGCTAGGGGGGCTGGCTGTCTATTCACCCCCATTATCTCTACAATAAAAAAAAAAGTCAAGTGTATGGGACACACAGCCCTAAAAATCATGTTGGTTGACAGCAAAATAGATCTAGTAGCTCACTGATCTTTAATGTGGGTCAGTAATCAAACCATTTACAAAATTAAATAAGCTAGTAAGTCATAGATTATTATTTTTGCGTGACGTTAGTTTGATAACAAGTTATAAAAATCGTAACCCTTTACCCAACGAAGAAGCGCAGAATTTTAAATATTAGAAAAGGTTTAATTTCGTTAGTAGTACGATTTATCCTATTATACAGGGTTAAATTGCAAAAGGATATCTAATCATTAGGAGTGGCTCAGAATCAGTAACTTAATAGAACTATGCAAAAAACAAAAAAAAAATTACATTTAATTATTCCTATCCGCTGACTTTTAGTCATACGCGTGCATAATTTAATTCATTCATGAAAACAATGCACCGTATAGGTAAGATCCTTTGTGGCTCGCCGTACCTACGCGTCTGATGAATGACCGCGCGGCTTTCCCAGTCTGACATTATTTTCGGAAATTTTAAAGTTTTTTTTTCGTCAAATACGATTATCAAAAATAATCACGATTAAGACGCTGCTTTATATTGTTAGCTAGATCTTATTTTTTAAATTTGACACCCCTTTGCAATTTAACCCTGTATATTCTGTAGCAGTAAATTTGATATTGATCTCTACATGTTGGACTTAAAGTTGAAAATCAATTTAATGACCTTTAACTTTTTGGGCAGGTTGACCTGCCATTGTCTGTACATACATTGTTTATTTAATTATGTATATTGTAGGTACGTATACATTATTATTGTTTTGTATGTTGTGTTTAAGCGATTAAAGATATGTTTTTATTTGTATCAGAAGATTAGAATTTATAGGCACTCTGCACGACCTTCCCCTTTTTCTATGGTTGTCTACTACCTAAAGATTGTCTGGAAGAGATCTCCATCACCGATAAGACCACCTAAATGGTACCTTCATCTTTCTGTAAAAACCATGTTTAATTTTCTTTGTATGGTGGGTGTCCAATAAAGGGTACCTATCTATCTATTTTTAAGAACTTTGATATAAGTAAGTACCTAAGTACAGACTAAAGTTGTACTTGGAATGGAAAAAACATATTTAAAACTTATTGCTATCTATTATTAAGCTATATATTTCATGACCTGTAGATTTTCTAATGCTTCGATCTCGTAAAAGTTTTTACTTATGAAAATTTTAATTCGTTCTATATTGACCCGAGTGGGAACCGAACCTTAAAGTGATGGCCACGCCAATTCCAGTGTATATTAAATTTCTACAATAATTATTTTGCATAAATATAAAATCCTAGCAATGACTTACTTCGTGAAATTCCTAATGGTTGCATCAGACCACGTACCAATAAATTTCTATTTCTGTCTCGTTTTGTTTGGCCGAGGCACTGATTGCTGAGGTGTTAAAATGCATTAGTTCAACGCCTTAGTATTACTTCTTAGCAATAATTTAAAATACAACGCAAGTCTGTACAAGTGCACACGTAACTCGGTACTCGACGAGTACCTACGAGTACCTAAAGCCGCAGAGGTATAAATTGATTCACAATGATTATTATTTAATATAGAACCGCGCGAAATTACC
Source organism: Anania hortulata (assembly GCA_963576865.1). Lineage (NCBI taxonomy): Eukaryota > Metazoa > Arthropoda > Insecta > Lepidoptera > Crambidae > Anania > Anania hortulata. The sequence goes on along the minus strand of OY756399.1, from coordinate 1,495,482 downwards.
GCGTGCTGTGGTACTCGTAATTAAAGAGTACTTACCTATTGAATAATCAAGACTTCTAGTGTTATTGCTGTAAGTTTTTTTTACTTTATTGTCTTTATTAATTAATTCTTTGTACTTAATCCATGTTTTTCTCTTCGTCAGTTTTAAAGCATTTTTTTTTCTTGCAATGACTATACTGACTACAAATATTGCTTAATATTGCACTGTCGTCACATTTCCTTTTATAGTAAACAATTTTAGATTAATTAAATTCGTAGGTCAAAATTCACTTGCTTGGATTTACTCGAACGTGAAATTTAAAAACTTAGCAAACTTGTAAAACTTGAAGATCAAACTTAATAAACATTTTATATCGAAAATCTCTTAAAATTCAAATTAATTAATTTGCAACAAACATGGTACATAGAGTTCTTAAATACATTTTCAGGGTCACATGTAAGGCTACTTAAACGAGCATGCAAATGTCATTGAGAGAAATTATTATGTGACAATAGCCTTTTTTTTAATACAAAATTAAATCCAATTATATGTGACGGCCAGAGTAATAAAAATGACAGAAATAATAACAATGATGTCCAATTCAAATACTATATACTATGCAAATAATAATATAAACTATGCGAGGACCCAGTGTACGTTTATAAAACAATGGCTTCGCAAAAATCGATGGAAACGTTTTAAATTATTTATTCGAAGCAGTTATTTTATTTAACTTACACTCAGGCCTCCAGGTATAGGATATCGCGAAGCATTCACACAACAACAAAAAACAGTTGAATTAAAACGTCTTCCTTTTACACTTTCTCAATTGTCTAACCACTACAAGCTAGATGCGTGTTTGTACCGGCTCCACCACCCTTTATAATTTTTTTAGCGTATCAAGAAAATGTTATTTTCTTTCTTTTAGATGACGAAGTGTGATATTGTAATATTTGGAGCCACCGGGTTCACAGGTCAGAAAGTGGTAGAAGAGTTGGCCTGTGGTGGCACGAAGTATGCTGGGATCAGCTGGGCTGTGGCTGGCCGCTCGGAGTCGAAGCTGCTGAATCTACTTAGTAATACATCTTCAAAAGCTGGTATATGACGTGAAAGTTATATTTTGAGTTTAAAATTATCCACAGTAATAATTGATAAATCTGAGACAGTCTTCCGATAACGTGCATTAACTATTACTTAAACCTAAAGCTGAAAAAGTTTAGCTTTTTAGAAATGTTTTACACAGATTAAAATGCTTCTACTTAGTAACATTATTGTTTGGTCCTGTAAAATCACATACTTACTTAAAAAAGCCAATGTACCTGTCGATCTCTACGACGAGGTCGTTCACATAATTAGGTCATCAACGCATAGCTAGAACTACTAAAGTCAGAAATATAAAAAATTGGGTAGCTCTCTAATCCCGATATGACGTAAGAGACGCACAATTAATAAAATTAGGACGTGTAAAAATACTTAATTTAAGCCTGTTTGCAGAAATAAATTGGTTTAAATGGTTTTTTAACTAAAGGTGAAGGCATACTTGTCCTCACCGTACGCGCTGAATTTTAAATGCGCCGAAACTGGGGCGGTAAGAGTTCACAATAAAGTGTCTGACTTTTTTTAGCTGTAGACTTGTCCAGAATTAAAGTGATAACCGCTGACATTGGGGACTACCATTCCCTGAAGATCATGTGCGGCCAAGCGCGAGTGGTGCTAAACTGCTGCGGCCCATACCGGCTCTACGGCGAGCCAGTCGTCCGAGCAGCAATAGAAGCCAAAACGCATTACGTCGACATAACTGGAGAGGAAGATGTAAGCTTACTGTACACTTTACATTGTTACGTGTAATTGTTAAAGTTAAAAGGTTTTAATGGTAAACCTACCTAATGGATAAATAAATTAAAATGCACAACTACATATCGAACATAATAATTGTCGTGGTCTCGAAGTAAAGGATGCAAGGCTTGTCAAATCGTCACACCATCCTTTTCTGGGTCTACCTCTTCGGCGATAGTCGTCTTTAGAACATAGCCAGATAAACCTAAACTGGCAACCCGACCCCTGGGTTGGGTACCGTTAGGTCCTGACCTATAGCGTCAAGACGAATCACCGCGCCACTACAACAATGGGATATTGATGAAGAAAGTCAGTAGACAGACGCAGAATGATTGTTCCTGTTAAAAATGTATGAACCGATGAAAATTCCTATAAGGAATTTTGTTGAGCTCAGGGAATAAGCAGCCCTAAAGATGATTTAATTAAAATTAAAAGCAACCCTGTATTTTAATGCTGCCCGAATTGCGCTACAATTATTTTTGGCAAAAAATAGCAGCTACAATTATTTGTAGCTGCTATTTTTTTTGTCAAAAATAATACTAAGTAAGTACTTATGTACTAAGCAGTCGGAATTGCGCTACAATTATTTTTGACAAAAAATAGCAGCTACAAATAGGTACTAAGGAATATAAAAATGTTTAGTACGTTTACCAAAGTAGGTAAATTACCTATGCTTAACTAAAACCAGATTGTTCTATGTAAGCAATTGCGCACAGGTCAAGGCATCTCTAGAGTAAACTAGAAACAAAAACGCTCGATGACCTTTTGTTAAGCTAATGTCAGTAATTATTTGTCATCAACAGTGTTTTGCTATTAGCGCTGCAGTCACGGTGTTGTGGTATTATTATATATTATATCTTATTGCGCGTAATGAATGAATCCAAAGGTTGGAAGTTGTGTTTAATTTTTCATCACTTTTTTAAATTTATTAGTAACTTTTTTCGCATAATGACTTGTAAAATTCAGCCAATCTCCAACGAGAGTAGCTGTACCCTACTGGCACATAATGTATAATGGGATAGCAGGCTAACTACTAAGTCCTGCCTAAATTGTAAGCACTTACTAGGTAGGTTATTACTTAAACCTCCAATAACCTAGTGGTTATTACACTTATTGGTTAATGTAGGTAAAGCAAAAAAAAATTGTATAATAAGTATAATCTTCCAGTAGGTTACTTACACCATTACGCGTTATTAAAAACCTAATTGCACCAACTTAAAAAGTATACAAGAGATGGACATAATACTAAAAGCAATTTCTGATAGTCAACATTAAGGTCATGATGCAGAAAGCAGTCATAGCTGTGGTAAAGTTTCAATTTAAAATCTTTACTTTACATTATCATAAATAAATTTAAATACTTTGCAGTTTATAGGAACGATTCAGATGAAATACGACGATGAGGCACGACAAGCTGGCATATACGTTATCAGCGCGTGCGGCTTTGACAGCATACCAAATGATTTGGGTGTGGTGTTCCTGGAAAAGAACTTTGGAGGTTAGTCATTGATCTACTTTTAATTATCCGCTTTTAATAAAGCAATCTTTTAATAAATTCTGCTAATGCAGAAGCTGTAGATTAAGCTTAGATATTATATTTTTTCTTATATTTGTAAGGGCGTTTTTTGCTTATAATATAACCACGCGCGTTTTTTTTTTGAAGAAAAAAAAGCCGTCCTTTCCCCAATTGAAGTTAACAGTACCTACACGTTACCCATTTATAATTTTCAGGCACTCTAAACTCAGTGGAATCATATTTGAGTCTTAGCATACCTAAAATGGAGTCTCAAAACAGTAGCATCTTTAACTTCGGAACTTGGGAATCTGTAGTTTATGTGTAAGTTGTCGCTTCAAAATTCCTTGTTTTTTTTTAGTTATACCTAATGTTTGTCGGCTATTGACTAGGTATTAAGTGTATAAGGAAAAATTCTGGGAAGTCATAAATCGGGATCTTTGGTTTATTTTGGCTAAAAAGTATTTATTTTAGAACAATCAAGATATAAATTGACGACCTCCGTACTCCGTAGCCGAGAGGCTTTTTTCTATGGTGTCTCGGGTCTGGGTGTTGTGGTACCGTCGTTGTTTCTGATTTCTATAACATTCTTATGATCAGAGTAATTTGTGTGATGTTGTCCAATTTTTTTTAAAAAATACTTTAACAAGACAAACACAATTAAGGAATGTGTCGTCTACATTCTTTCTTATGACACTTAGCTAGGCATTCTTCCACGGCATGTCAATGCGTTTGTATTTTATGATCAGAATATTAATATGATGTCTAATTAAAAGCACGTTGCAGGTTCGCCAACTTCACTGAGATATTAAAACTGAGAAAGAAACTACATTCCAATAACTTACCTGCGTTTAAGCCTAAACTAAACCAACGGTAAGTTCAAATGTCAAAACAGTCTGAACAGGTATTTTGAAATTAAAAATTATTTGACATAGAGCATTCCTGAATATTTCACTGCACCCTAAAGCTCTTGCATGCCAATTACAAGAGGCTGAGATCATATATCCAGCATTGAATATCCAGGAACCTAGTGATGATACATTAAAAAGTAATTTACGCTGAACTTGATTGAGGAGCATTCTTTGCGAACACTTGAGCATATCATATACATATAATTCTTCTGTACGTGTGTTTGTCTTACTCCTCCTAAACGTCTGAACCGATTTGGATGAAATAGAGTATGTACATATCAATGGGTTCCTGAATGGTTTGAAAACACAATTGGACCCGGTAGGTGGCGCTGCAATAGAGTTCTAGGAATTTTTATTTCCTAATAACTGATTTGGACAAGACAACGTCTATCTGCTAGTGAAGATATATTAATATTAACACTCGTACATACTTACTACCAATTTTACTAACACCAATGTAGATTATTTTTGTATTCTTTGTGGATACAAGTACCTCAGTAGATATCTTTATCTTAATAAGCTTGCTTTTTGAGAAGTTTAATTAAGTAAATTATATTTTTTTTATAAATTATTAAATTATGTTATTTATTTTATTTCTAATTCAGGTTTCCCCTTCACAAGCAAACTAAGAAGTGGGCCGTCCCTCTCCTAAGTCCCGATGGCTCCATCGTATATCGCACGCAGCGTTTTCTCTATGAGAACTACAACAAACGACCTGTGCAGTTTCAGCCATACCTCACCCTTCCTAGCATCGTCAATGTTCTTCTCCTAGCCGTCACAGCCATACTTGTTGGCATCTTCTCCAAATTCAAGTATGGGAGAGACTTGTTGCTGAACAAACCAGAGTGGTTCACTTTCGGATGGATATCGAAGCAAGGGCCAACGCAAGCGGTTATGGACAACACTCGTTTTACGTTTGAATTGATCGGTCGCGGATGGGAGACAGGAGGTGACGTCGTGACTTCTGTACCTAGGAAAACTGTCGTGGCCAAGGTTTGACTCAACAGAGTAAATAGTCATTTTTTAGGGTTCAGTTCCTCAAAAGGAAAAAACGGAACCCTATGGAATCACTTTATTGTCCGTCTGTCTGTTTGTCCGTATGTCTGTGAATACTCTTTATCTCAGGAACGCGTGGAGGTATCAAGTTTAAATTAAAACTATATACTCCGGTCTACATTCCCTTCAAGCTGTGAAAAAATCAAACTTCTAAGTTAATATAAAAAAGATACAATATAAAAGTTTGACAAAATATGAAAACCCACATAACAAAGTCAAGACAGCCTCTTGTGAATGAAACTTAAATTATCGCTCGTTTCCAAAAACAATAAGAAAAAATATTTTGTATTGCATTCCAAGACAAGTTTGGTACTTGTTTAACGGAAGAGCGACTTACGTTTATATTTTGCAACAAAAATGTATTATGATAACGTATCTCTATTTCCAGATTTCCGCAACGAACCCAGGCTACGGGTTTACATCCCTTGCGTTTGTGCAGTCTGCTGTTGCTATTCTCAGAGAAAAACACAAAATGCCTTTACTGTAAGAATTTAACTGTCATTTAGATCGTGTTTTTATTTTACTGTGAAAGGGACGTTTGGTAATGTTTAAGAAACCAAAATGTAATAACGGTTGCAAGGATTTGGATGGTAACTACATAGATTATTTCTTCTATTTAATTAAAGGCTACGTATTACTTTGCAATAAAATTAGTTTTTTTAGTGCTCATCAAATTAGGGGTTCTTGGTTACAAAAAATCAATTTTGGTCCTTAGTTTTTTTTAAATGTTAAAAGCAATACCATATTTCTAAATTAAATATAGGCTCATCTATTAATATGACAGTAATTACATTTGTACATTTACTGTAGTTTACATATTTTAAATCTTATCAGTAAGTTAATGTATTAGAAAGATGTCTACTTATAATCAATAATTACTAATTGCTGAACTTTATCTAGAGTAAGATTGACTTTACTAATGTAATGAAACCTTTTCTTAATTCGTGTTTCAGTGGAGGAGTGTTGTCAGCAGGCGCTGCTTTTTGGAACACAAGTCTTATAGCTAAACTTCAAGAAAATAATGTTACATTTGAGATAGTTTAATGATTTTAATACATTAGCGATACTTAAAAGTAAGAATTGATGGATGACACAGTCAATTTGCAATAGTAGCTAATAAGTATTACTTAAAAACATGTAAATATTTAAATTTTAACTGTATTTTATTATTTTAAAAAATTCTTTAGCCCAAGACAAGGGCTAAATAATTTACACTGGGCTTGCTGCTTCAACTTGAATATGAAACCCCCAGTTTGATTTAAAGTTCGTTTTTATTTGTTGGCGAATATTTTATGCAATCATCAATTGTGTTAATATTTTTACTACAGTATGTACAATAGTCAAATCAAATCATTTATTTGTGAAAATGTGGGTAACAATAAGGTGACAAACATGGAGCAAAGCACAAACACATTTACCATCACTGGCTTACAAATTTTTTATATAAAATTAAACTGTCATAAATCATATAAACTATAGGAACTTAATTGATCATTGAACTCAAAAAGAATATATTTTAATTGTTTGGTAATTTTATTACACTGATATATTTGGCCAAAATTGTTTACTACATTCGCCAATTAAAAAGAAACAGACTTTAATGTTATCCATTAAATATATTTTTAAAATTGTTATTAATTATACTCAATTATTAATTATCTATTTGTAAGTGAATATATTAATGACCAATAATTATATTTTTAACCAATTTTGTAATAATAATTTTTAATTAACAAGATGTAATTTTTATTTTCAGAACTTAAATTAGAAATCTTGCAGTTTAATGAAATATGCAACACATTACCCTACCGAATTGTAATTTCTATCATAATTATCTTTTAATCGGAATGTCATTATAAAAATTATAATTTTAAAGGAGTGTTATTAATTATTTGAATCAGGAAGGGCATGACGTAATTAAATCAACATATTTATGCCTGAAATGTAGACTGCAGTTACATTCTTAAGATAATAAATAAATATCTCTCCCTTAATCTACCACACACAGTTCCAGTTTAATGTAAACAGAGGCCCAAAATGAACTGTCTAATAATGCTATTCAAGCTTCGCTTAGTTAATTATCCAATGACGACGATATGTTATAATAACTTACATGACACCAATATGAATGATGCAACTTTATCATCATTACATAATTTATTTTTAAAAAAATGAGAACCTGCTTATTAAATCAAATCAAATGTTTATTTGAGATGTTTAAAAACTCAATACGGTCCAGTGCACTCAACCAAAGAATGTCATGCAAATGTTATTAACATTGTTTAATAATTTAATAAATTGGCTGAACCGATCCTGATTAATTGGCATGCCACAAAAATCATTACCTATTTACAATCAATTATTTTTGTATCTAGAAATTCCTTAACACCGTAAAAGTAATACTCAATAATATTCATTTATTCAGTATATAGTAGGCCCTCTTATAAATAAACAAAATAAATTGTTTCCACAATCACACCAATTAGCTAGCCCCAAAGCAAGGCTTGTACTGATAACGGATAAACATACTAAAATACCAGCCACCACCACTGGCTTTGTAGTCCGGAGTGCGAACCACTACACCAGACGGTCGTCGGTCGTCTTCTGGGCACTTATACACGTCCCAAAATATACCTTTACCCTAGCTACCACCGCTTCGGGACTACATATTTTTCGTGTCACTTATTATTTTTTATCTCGTCTTCGTAGTTATTGAAAAATACAATACAAACATTATAATACATTTTTCTTAATGTATTTGTTTGCGACAAGGAGGCTTTTTGTAGGTTGGTTAAAAATAAAAAAACTAGCCAAGTGCGAGTGGGACTCGCGCACGAATAGTTCCGTACCATTATCTATACATACAACATAAGACACTATATTATAATGGAGAAGGCAACAGAAATACACTATTATAAACAAAACCGGCCAAGTGCGAGTCGGACTCGCGCACCGAGGGTTCCGTACAAACCTGTAGGTGTATAAGTAAAAGTTCACCCAAGCTTAAAGGTATTATAGACCTGAGTATTTGATATGAATTTCAATTGAATACCTCTACGCTTTCATGAGGAAAGGGGTGGTAAGTTTAAAATTATTAAAAATATTTTTTTTAAATGATGTAACTAAAAATTTTTCGCAATTTTCTCTTTATCTGTGCTATAAGACGTTGCTTCTTACCAAATTTCAAGATTCTGAGTTCACGAGAATTATCCTGTAGGTTTTGATTCCCTTGCGAGTGTCGAAAATTTGCGGCATAAACGGCTGTATCTTTTGATTTCCTTAGCTTAGAAGATTGATTTTTTCACAGCTCTAAGGGACAGTAGACTTGAGTATATGATTTAAATTCTAGCTTGATACCTCTACGCGTTCCTGAGAAAATGGGTCCTGACAGACAGACAGACGGATGGACGGACAGACGGACGGACGGACAGACGGACGGACAACAAAGTGATTCTATAAGGGTTCCGTTGTTTCCTTTCGAGGTACGGAACCCTAAAAACGGCAAAAAAAACAGTTTGTTGTATTGGATAAATGTTAATAAATATTTATTGTATTCTGTTTTTAGTATTTGTGTTATAGCGGCAACAAAAATACATCATCTGTAAAATTTTCAACTATCTAGCTATCACGGTTCATGAGATACAGCCTGGTGACAGACACACAGATGGAAAGTGCACTGTCTGTCTGCAGTCTTAGTAATAGGGTCTCGTTTTTATCTTTTGGGTACGGAATCCTAAAAATGGATCGAAAACGCTCATTAAGCAAAAAAAAGCCCACAATACGTTGTGGTCACAGTAAAACATCTACATGGCAAAATTCATATTATGGCTCTAATGAAAAAGCTTAACGCGTTGCGGCAATCACAGAAAAACCACATAGCGTCGTGGCTAACATGCTTTTCGACCTAAACGCGTTGTGGCAATAAAGAAAAGCTATGACGCTTTCTGAGCATTAATTAGTCGTGATATGGTTTTAAAACCATATCACGATGGAACGATTATAACTTGTCGGTCTTAGCTCAAGTGCAAAGACGCATTAAATAAAGTTTGTATCAGGTTCATTCATTTATTTTCTATTATTTCAAGTACATTTTAGGTAGTTTACCAATGATTAATAATTTGTGTTCATTAATTTATTACTACCATTCTCAACACCGAGAAAAACCCCAAACTTTACAATAAACGCACGGACTGGGACTTGTTTCGTGAACAAGTAAGTGAAAAGCTTAAAGACTGAGTCAAATATTGACACTGCTATCAATATTTTGCCCACAACGATTCAGGAATGTTGTTGGAGATCCACGCCAGAAACTACCGGACGGCCACCATATCGAAAGGTTTATTCAGAGGCAATACGCCTAAGAATATCAGAAAAGCGAAACCTTCGACGGGTGAGGTATACCAGCCGGCATCCAAGCGATAAAACAGTGCTAAACAGAGTGACAAAAGAACTAAAATCTCTAATATCTGAAGCCAATGAGGCTGCCTTAGAGACTTATCTAGAAGGCCTCTCGGACACAAAAACAACTATTTACTCGCTTTGGAAAGCATGCAAAAACCTTGACCAACCACTACATCACCACAAGCCGCCTCTTAGGAAGCAGGATGGGAACTAGGCTAAAACTGGAAAGGAAAAGGCCGAGGCGTTTGCAGCGCATCTTAGTCAAGTTTTTAAACCTAACAGTGCAAGACCAAATGCAGATGAATTGGACATCGATCTTGCTCTAAATCAGGACTTCCAACTTGAACTACCTATGAAAATAGTGACACCTGGGGAGATATATCAAAACATTAAATCGATGAATAACAAAAAGGCACCAGGACTTAATCGACTAAAAGGTCCTGGAAGAGTTGCCGCGCAAAGCCATTGTGTATCTGACCGCTTTGTTCAACGCCATCCTGAGGGTGGGATATTTTCCAGATCTGTGGAAAGTATCCCAAGTCGTAATGATACATAAACCTGGTAAACCCGCCCACCAAATCACCTCATATAGGCCGATTAGTCTGCTGCCAGTAGTGTCAAAACTCTTTGAAAAGTCCTTACTGCACAGGATTACATCTGTTCTAAAAGATAGGTCTAAAATTCCTGACCACCAGTTTGGATTTCAGCAAGAACACGCCACCATTGAACAGATTCATAGAGTTAGCAGGACGATCAGAAGATCATTTGAACAAAAGGAGTACTGTTCATCAGCCTTTCTCGACATTCAGCAAGCTTTCGATAGGGTGTGGCACAAGGGACTGCTCTATAAAATAAAAACCCCTTCTACCACATATATTTTATCCCATTCTTGAGTCTTACATATCTCATAGACTATTTCAAGTAAGAGGGCGACTGCACATTGGGATTCCACGAAATATCCGCAGGAGTGCCACAGGGCTCTGTGCTTGGTCCAGTGTTGTACACACTATTCACATCTGACTTACCACAGTGTCCAAAGTTACAGTTGCGACCTTCACTGATGTGTCCAATAAAATCTTCCAAAATATTGCAGGATGGTCTAAACATAACGGAAGAATGGTTGACCAAATGGAGAATAGCTGCCAGTGTTTCCAAATCGGTGCACATAACCTTTACCCTTCGCAAAGATAACTGCACACCAGTCTCCCTAAATGGCACTCAACTCCCACACCAAGACAGTGTGAAATACCTGGGAATGCATTTGGACCGCAGACTTACCTGGCGAAAACATGTACAAATGAAAAGGGATGAAATTGATTGGACAAGGATCTCTATTGGCTTCTTGGTAGAAACTCAAAACTGTGCATTGATAGCAAGCTTCTCATCTACAAAACAATCCTCCACAAGCCAATTTGGACATATGGAATACAAATGTGGGGTTCTGCAAGTAATCCAATATAATGATTATGCAAAGGTTGCAAAACAACATCCTGAAACAAATATCAAATGCACCATGGTTTATCAGAACATACGAGGTCCATGAAATCTTTGACATGCCAATGGTCAAAGAGGAGATAAATACACATGGCGCTAAATACAAATTGCGTCGACAAAAGCACCCAAACCAGCTCGCAGCACAGCTTACGATACCTGAAGTCATGCGTCGTTTGAAAAAGCGACGCTATATCTTCGACTATTAATGATCAGCACAGACTAACTACTCAAAAAAAAAAAACCGACTTCAAAAACACAAAAGCTAAAAATAACTTTTAAACAATCATACCAAACAGTTATTTTTGGAGTCGGTGCAAACAACCACATTCAAACATTCCACGGCTAGCACCGACTCCAATAATAACTGTTTGGTATGATTGTTTAAAAGTTATTTTTAGCTTTTTAGTGTTTTTGAAGTCGGTTATTTTTTTTTATACAAATTTGTTTTAATTGTCTGTTTTTAGTGTTTTTTTAAATTTTATGTAATAATAGCTAAATTGCTTCTCATGACGATTCAAATAAGTCCAAACACGGCTATGATACATTGTTTTATCATAGAGTTCCGGTGCTTACCTTCCGCCTTCTTCATCAGATCAGTTTGATGGTATCATTCTCACTAGAATCTTTCATTAAAATTAGATTTTTCGACTATGGCAAGGCTTAACTGTCCTAATGAAAATATCTTATCACGTGGGTAGGGCGTGCGTACCTTACTCGTGGAAGACTTATGTGGCCAACTATGGTTCTTTATCAGTTCCACCTTAGCAAATGATACTTTCTGAATGCAAATGCTTGACTTGTTGTTAAATATACTAAAATCGCTATATGTATACCTATAATATTTTAGGAGTTCCCTCAACTCCTCATGGATCCCATCATCAGAATTGAATTTTGAGTCGATAACCAGAATGACCACATTCAGATTTTCAGGATCGCTAAAAACATATTTTCTTACTTATGTTGTTTGACATGATACAAGCGCACAAATTGAAACGGAATGAATCAACTGCTTAATGTTTATTGAGAATAAGCAGTATTTATTTTACGTTACCATTTGATTACTTTTTAAATTGAGATAATCGCGTTGTAATTTCTAATGAACTCAAATTCCGTTTTATAGCACTTACATGTTTTACAATTCCACCTTGTAGCGTGCTGTCGCCTGTCACTGACTACTGACAGACAGATGCCGCTGGCCGGCTCGTTGATTCTGACAGTTCTGGTTCTTGTCTGTCTGACAGTGACAAGACAAGATCACCACGTCAAAACTAATGTGATCAGTGTCACAAAAACATTGAATCAACAACAGATTTTCACACAAAAATCTTTCGATGAAACTTTTGTAGTGTATTTACATTTAAAATATCCACGGTTTTCAGTAAATAAAACATTGCATGTTAAAAGCGCCGCTACACACAATAATCGTAAGTAATAAGTTGGTACAACACGAAATATTTAAATAAAAAATTCATCCTACAAGTCACCTTCTCACTGATAAACGAATTTATGATTACCAAAGTCCACTTACAGGTCGTCTTATTTTCTAAATAGGAACTTATCTACAGCTTTGTTCTAGATGTCGAAGTTTGATTTGGTTGTGTTTGGGGCCACTGGGTTTACCGGTAGAAAAGTTGTCGAAGAGTTGGCTAGAGGTGGCAAGAAGTATGCCGGCATCAGCTGGGCGGTGGCCGGTCGCGCCGAGAAGAAACTTGAGGGTTTACTCCTTGAAGTTGCTAAGAAGACAGGTATTTAAATTATATTTTTTTACTTAACTGGAACTTTACTTTTTTAGTTTACCCATGTGAGGCAGGAGGATTATACTCAGCAATGGGTCAGCAACAAGTCGTCTTGAGATGACAACATACATTATTTTTTAATAAGAATAATTATTGTTTATTTGGTAACAACATACAAAGAATAAAAAAATATGTATTAAGGGACACTGCAAGACTTATGAATTAAAGTACCGGTTTTTGTTGTTTATTATTTATGTGGTCATTTAGGTTCACTTGCACATCTAAGGATTAGTGACCTTAATCCTGAACTATCCACTAAGACGGTAAAACGACTCAAATAGACCACTAAACCTTGCATTTGATACATTTTTGCATACATAATTAATAACAATAATGTATGCGCATATCTAATAAGTGTAGGTGTTAAAGGTTAGGTCTAAGATTGCTTATTACATTAGTAAACAAAATGTGCTTCTCAACACCGTTTAAAATCTTACAGGATAGTCATATACAGTTTAGATTTGAACAGCACAATGGATTAACTGAATATTTTTGCATATATTTACAAGAATAGAAAGACAGGTCCATACACAGTATCACACAGCTAGGTTCACTGGGCAGAACAAACATACAATTATAACTACAGATGTGGAGATATTGTTTTTTTTAACTTGTATAGATTTATTTTATTATATTAATTATTAATTTAACAATGCATATTATATGATAGAATTAATAAAAAGAAAAAAAACTAAATAAACTAACTTAACCTAAAACTAAAAACTACCTATTCAAAAATAAAAGTGTGTCCGTGAGGCATGGAGGCGAGGCTACTGGCAGCGTTTCCTTGCTGAATTGCTAAACTAAGCCTTTGTGTGAGGAACGAACCAGCTTTTTTATTTTCCGAAATAAAAATCAATTTTGGTGCTATTTTGCCAAAAAGTAATTTAGCATTCGCTACTAATTTAACAATATTGATTTGAATTAAATATCAAAAACTAAGTCCATGGTACCTTGGAGGTGTCACCCCGTCTGACACAGACACATCCTGTCCTTGTCACAGCTGGTCACATTTGTGAGACTACACAGTGTGACATCACATATTTTGTAATTTTTATTTATTTGTTTGAACTTTATTGTACAAGTACAATTAGCGGACTTAATTTTACATCTAGAAATTATTAAATTAAAACAGCAGATTTGAAATTAGTTTTATTTCCACTTAGATTATTTTTTAATTTAATCAACATCACACTAACAAAAAATTCGTATTTTATTATTACTTAGATATAGATTAGATTTTGAAATGTTATATCACGAAATTTAGGACCCCTTTCTCCGCTTGTCACACAATTTCACACTTTGTCGACCCCTTCCCCCCACCCCCTAACGTGTAATATAATTTATAGACAGCCACTTATCTTCATTTCACTTAACTCCTAGTGTGGTCTGAGTCAAACAAAGGCATATAAATGCTATGGTGTAGAAAGAAGTTGTTTTTTTTTTGCATACAAAACGATTATTTAGTAATAAAATGTTGTGTGGAAATAATATTAATAGGTTACCTTTACCTTATAAATATGAATAAAATTCGAAATAAACTTTTTTTAAACAACATTGTTTTTATGGAATTACTGTTAACCGGTTCAAAATTCAACGCACCCGTTGCGATTTTGATTTTCGTTTCACTGTAAATTGTCGAAAAATTCCCTAATTATTTCGTCGATTTCATTGCGAAGCGGAATCACTGCGTATCCGGTGGCAAGTACGCTGCAATCTCGCTCTTGCTATTTGCTAGTGAGATGATACTATAATAAGGATGACGACTAATTTTATTTTCTTCGTCTATTAGGTAGATTAGCAAAAAGTATAGGACGTTTTTATTTACATTAATCCAAATATTACAGAGATATATCGATTTGAAATATCGCATGATGTCATGCCTAGCTACAATTTTTACTTAGAACGTCACGAGACCCGACTCCCGAACTTTGACGCGTTTTAACTTTATCATTTTTGGTCGATCGACAAAAGAAAAAATAAGAGTTTATTATTTTTTGATAATCTAATTGACGGACTAAATAGGATTTCATTTTCTTTACCCAGTCGTCATCCCTATTGATACTTTCAGGCGCAGACTTGACCGGTGTGAAGACAATAATAGCGGATGTCTCCGACGAGGCGTCGCTGCAGGCGATGTGCGGGCAGGCGCGGGTGCTGGCGAACGCCTGCGGCCCCTACCGCCTGCACGGGCCGCCCGTGGTGCGCGCCGCCGTGCGGAGCGGGGCGCACTACGTCGACGTGAGCGGGGAGCCCCAGGTTCGTCTGCCTGTCTGTTAAGACCCTTTGTATCAGGAACGCGTGGAGGAGATATCGTGTTGAAATTAATATAAATACACAGGTCTGCAAGCTGTGAAAAAATAAAACTTCTAAAACAACGTAACCGAAAGATGCGATCGTTTGTTCCACATATTTTGAAGCTCCCGTCTCGCAATTAAGGGAATAAAAACCTATAGAGCTCTTTCCGTTGATCTAGAATCATAAAATTTGTCAGGAAGCTGTATTTTATCACCTATAATTAAAAATCCTAAACCAAAAAATATTGTAGTTGCATCATTAATTAATAAAAATAATTCTCGCTATGGACAAACTATTTGCATATCTAAAGTTTATATAGAACCCTCGGTACGCGAGTCCGACTCGCACCTGGGCAGTTTTTATTTACTTTTCCGCACACGCTTAAAGACGTGACGATATACTTTGTTTTTATGTATAAATTTACAAAATGGGGTCCACCAGGCCAAAGCATTATACCCATCGTCTAACTATCTGTTTTCTGCGTAGGACAAAATAAAAGGTCGACTGCCAAAATGTATTGGCTGTTCTTTAACCCTCTCACTAGTATAAACATTTATGATTTTTACTGGTTTTTAATCGTAACTCAAGGAGATAAAGTCTAAAATATGATGGCAGCTATTCGGCTACTACTGGTTAAGGGGTTAAACGGCTTTAAATATTCTTTCCCAGTTTATTGAATCGATGCAGCTGGAGTACTCTGCTCAAGCTCGCGCGGCCGGCGTGTTCGTGGTGAGCGCGTGCGGCTGGGACAGCGTGCCCAACGACATGGGGCTCGTCTACTTGGAGCAGAACTTCGGCGGTGAGCGAGACATCATCATTATCATCTCTTCACGCGACGGCATCAGCTGAACATATGCCTCCTTAATTGATGTCTGATGGTAACAACTTATAGCAGCGTGCTTCCAATGATGCTCGGCATCTAGTACCGGCTTCCTGCATTTTTTGGCAACCTGCATCCAATGTGTACTTGTGTCCAATAGCTCCCTGCATCCAATGGTTCTCTGCATCCAAAAGCACTATGCATATGAGACTTGTTGAACGCATGGCGACATTAGATGCATGAATGGCTCCCTGCATCAAATAGCACTATGCATATGAGCCTTTTTTGACTCACCGCTCCCTCTATCTAATGGCGACATGCATCCAATGGCTCCCTGCATCCGTCTGAAACAAAACTTATTCAAAATTCTGTCTTGTGTCCATATTGCTTGCTATATCAGTTCACTGTTTGACTTTTATCTATCGTAAAGTCGTAATTAGACAGTATTCTGCTCAAAGTCAAAGTCAAAAATCATTTATTCAATTTAGAGCAGAAAACTGCCACTTATGAACGTCAATAATAACATTATTGGCCCATATGGGGCAGAACTTGACATGTGATTTAAATTTATTAATATTAAGTTCGGTAACAATGTAAGGTATATTATTAAAAAATTTAATACAATTACCCAAGAATGAATTACTTGTTTTGCCCAATCTGAAGTTTGGGACTACAAGTTTGTTTTTGTTTCTTGTGTTATATCAATGAATATCTTTTTTTTTTATAAAAAGATCTAAATTTTATAAAAAGATCTCAGCTCTCTAGACTCTGGACAGTCGTACCTTTTTTCCACTTTCTTGTGGCAGCTTATGCAAAACTACAAATAAACGCGTTACGAGAAACCGGCATTGTTATATACAACAACACTACAGTCCGCTGCCTTACAACATTCCTGCTCATTGACACTTTAGCATCCTAATCTGCCGGTTGTAGGCCCTCGTCTACTACCTCCATTCTGATTCGATCTCAGAATGAAAATCGAATTAACCGTGTTGTGAACTCTCATAACCAATGTTTTATTTGCTTGCAGGTACGCTAAACTCGGTGGAGTCATACGTTAGCTCTACGGTTGACCCAGAGTACACCTGGCAAGCCTTCTGGCACGGCAGCATCAACTACGGCACCTGGGAGTCGCTGGTCTACAGGTCAGTTTGTTACATTTATAAACTAACAATTGATGCGCAACACATGACGCTACACGTGTTTGGCAACGATGCACAACACAGTGTCGTTGCATGACTATAAATCAGCATTTTATTTGACCATTGCAGCTTGGCGCACTATGACGAGTTGGCTCCGTTGAGGAAGAAGCTGTACTCAACACCTCTGCCTCCCTTCAAACCTAAACTGATAAACAGGTAATTGTCTGACCTTATTACTAAATACACCTACGTTATTTGTCTGTACCTGTGGCCTGCATATAAAGAAGCTATATAGCACACCGTTTGAACCGTAATTGTTCACAATCACATTAAATATACTAAGCTAAGCAAAGATTATTAGATAACGGATAAATATACTTAAATCCATGACAGAGGTAAAAATGCTCGTGCTCATCACACAAACATGCCCCTTGCGGGATTCAAACCCGCAACCTCCGGGCTGTGTAGTCCAAAGCGCAAAGCACTATACCAGTTTGTATAGTGTTGTCAATAGGTGTGCTGTCTGGCGTAGGTATATTTATTAATATTTAGTTCTCTGTTAGTGGATAACAAAAAACGGTAAAGTAGTGTGTAAGTTGGCCATCGAGCAAATACCCTATAGAGTAGCAATACTTTCTTAATTTCTTCGAAACATGTTAGTGATTTTTCACTTACATTTAGCATGAACTGACAAGTCTTGTCAACTTTTGACCATACTATTAATTTTATAAAAAAAATAAAAACCGACTTCAAAAAACTAAAACGCTAATAATCTTAACACTTAAGTACCTAATCAGTTACTTTTGGAGTCGGTGCAAACGAAAACATTGGTCTCTCATTGACTGGCACCGACTCCAAAAGTAACTGATTAGGTACTTAAGTGTTAAGATTATTTTTAGCGTTTTAGTTTTTTGAAGTCGGTTTTTATTTTTTTTATAAAATTAACTTATTTCATCCATTTTAGTGATAAATCCTAATCAAAACAAATCTTACGAGTGCAAACATAATTTAACTGCTGAACACCGATTTCATTTCCTGTTTTTCCACCCTTAGGGGTGAAATTTTTTCCAAAAATTTTTATTATAGTATCTTTGAAGTATAATCTATTCATTAAAAAAAGAATCATCAAAATCGGTCTACATTTGGCAGAGATATAGGTAAGATAGATACTAAAATCAGTTGGCGTGGTACGGAGTTTATGCAATGTTTGATGATTTTCTTATAGATCCCATCATCAGAATTTAACCAAATTTATATGGGACCATTCTGAAAGTATTACCTTTTAAACAAAAAAATAATTATCGAAATCGGTCAACGCAGTAACGAATGATCGCTGAACATACATAAAAAAAAAAAAAAAAAAAGATACTGACGAATTGAGAACCTCCTCCTTTTTTGAAGTCGGTTGAAAAGAACACATCATCATCATTTTAGCCATAAGACGTCCATTGCTAAACATAGGTCGCCCCAGTGACTTTAGATTGGCCGGTTGGAAGCGGCCTGCATCCAGCGGCTTCCTGCAACCTTTACCAGGTCGTCTGTCAAAAGAGTACAATCACAGATTAAATAATGGCGGATTTTTTGCCAAACAACATATGACGTTTCCACTCTATAGGGTATGTGGTGGACTCCCGGATCCGACAGGAGTGTGATGTCTCGGGGTGTCAATATGGGTTTCGTCCTGTCAACAGTACTATGGACCCTGTCTTCGCCCTAAGGACCGTCATGGAGAGATACAGGGCGAAGAACACGCCTCTGCACTTGCTCTTTCTTGATCTGCAGAAGGCCTTCGACTGTATCCCTCGAGTGGTGATCTGGTGGGCACTGAGATCCAAAGGGGTCCCCGAGGCATATATTGACATTATTCGGGACATGTACCGCAGCTCCGATTCTATGGTTCGGACCGCTGTTGGCGACACCAAACCGTTCCCCATCACCGTCGGAGTACACCAGGGTTCCGTCCTCAGTCCGTTTCTGTTCAGTGTGATATTAGACGTTGTGTCAGACAGCATCAGAGACTCACATGAGCAGCCACCATGGCTGCTGATGTATGCTGACGATATCGCACCGGTGGACGCGGACAGGGGCAGGCTGGTGAGACGGGTGAACGAGTGGAAGCAGTCGCTTGAGAGCGGTGGTCTGAAACTCAATGTGGCGAAGACCGAGTACCTGGCCTGTAACTCTACAGATCCAACACCCGTTCGCATAGGCGGAGACAAGGTCGAGCGCAAGGACCAGTTCAAATATCTTGGATCTGTACTTCACGCGTCCGGAGACATCGATTGCGACGTCAAAGCACGCATTGCTGTTGCGTGGGCCAAATGGCGAGAGGTGACTGGTGTCATTTGTGACCCCAGAATGCCGGTTAAGCTTAAAGGACAGATCTATAAGTCCATCATTAGGCCTGTTCTTTTATATGGCAGCGAAGCATGGCCGCTACTTGAGCGACACAAGCAGGAGCTGCGTGTCACGGAGATGAATATGCTGCGGTGGATGTGCGGAGTCACGCGTAAGAACCGCGTGAGGAACTCGCGCATCCGCGGTAGCCTTCGTGTCCGTGATATTGCAGACAAACTGCAGGAGAGTCGCCTACGCTGGTACGGCCATGTTTTGCGGAAATCGGCAAGCTACGTAGGAAACAAATGTCTGGCCATGCCGCCACCGCCAGGTCCTGGCAAAAGGGGTAGACCCAAGAAATGCTGGCTTGACGTTGTGAGGGCTGACATGCGTGCCAATGATCTCACAACTAGAGACGCTCAAGACCGCGCGAAGTGGAGGAGCAAATCAAGGAAAGCGGACCCTGGGCTCCAAAGCAACGGCTTTGGACGCAACCGGGATTGACCGTATAGATGATGATGATGAGGGTATGTGGTCCATGAAGTTGGCCTTCCAACTTTATTGTGTTCCAGGGCCGCCCCCCACCGGGACAACGGCCGCTGGTGCGTGCCGTTCCTCGGGGCGGACAACTCCATCGTGTACCGCACGCAGCGCCATCTGCACGAAGCCGAGAACAAGCGGCCCGTGCAGTTCCGCGCCTACGTCAAGCTCCCGAACTTGTTCTACGTGGCGATGCTCTACTTCTTCGGAGCGTTCATTATGTTATTCTCGAAATGGGAAACGACTAGGCAGTGGTTGCTGAACTACCCGCGGCTGTTCTCGTGCGGGATGGTGACGCGGCGGGGCCCGCCGCAGCAGGTGATGGACCACACGCGCTTCCAGTTCCGGCTGGTGGGGCGCGGCTGGCCCGCGGGACAGGATGTGGACTCCACGCCGCCGACTAAGACTGTTGTAGCCAAGGTTAGTTTCATTTTACTTCGTCATCAGCATTTGGGAGTCCTCTGCTGGGCATGGGGCTCCTCTATAGAACGCCACAGCGTTACACGCAACCTTGACTAGGCCGTCAGTCCACTGGCAATACATTCCAGATTTCCCACGCTACGTCTTGAAAGTTGGAACTAAATAATACTTATTTATTCAGTATATAGGCCTCCTCAGGCCTATACTCAATCGAGATCCATTCCTACAGAAACAACTGGACTAGTTATTAACTAACACATAAATAACTACAATAAGTCACTAACTTATACATAAAATACCAACATTTGAAATGTAAAAATTTAGAGGAATGGAATAATGGGTTTATTATTATTTATTCAGTATATAGGCCCTCTTCCGGGCATTTATACACGTCCCAAAATATAACTTAGCCCTTTCACTTCTCCCATCTCACACCGCCGACTAAAAAGGCAAACCAGGACTTCCCCCAAGAGGTCAGACCTATAGGGTCTACTGCCCAACAGCCGCCACAAGCAAGCTACCTGTTTGTTTATTAAAAACCATTCCTTAGACTAGTTCACTACCTAATATCAGTTGACCTTGAATATTTTTAAACTCGCAAAAGTATGCAATTTGTCTGACGTAAAATCGAGTGGTTTTCCAGTAACAGGTGATTGATGATAAAATCGTTCATTTATTGATCGATTGTAATGAATGGGATTGTCGTAATCGTCAATATTTTTAATCTCCCAGATAAGTACCAGGTGCTAAAAGTAGGTATTGCATAATATTTTATAAACATACTAGCTCTGTGTCTGAGCTGTTTTTGGATTTACCCACAGAGATTAAAGCCCTTATTATGGTTTTCTAAAATACTTTTCTTGTACTGATCGTTTTAGAAAGAGTCAAGGCTTAGAAACTAAAGTGAGAACCGTTACTAATAAAATATTAATAACTTTTCAACCGACTTCAAAAAAGGAGGAGGTTCTCAATTCGACTGTATGTTTTTTTTTTGTATGTATGTTACGCGATTACTCCGCCATTTATGAATCGATTTTAATGATTCTTGTTGATCTATGATCGATTTTAATGAATGTTTTTGTTTGGTAGATCATATTTCAGAGGTGGTCCCATATAAATTTTATCGAAATTGATTTAGAAATTTTTGAGAAAATCAACAAATATATACCCAGATAATATTTTGGTTGTGGTTCTTGTTACCTATCTTCGACAAATATGAGCCGATTTTGATGATTTTTGTTTTATTGAATAGCTTATACTTCAAAGATGCTATGATAAAAGTTTGCAAAATAAAAATCACCCCTAAGGGTAGGAAAATAGGGGATGAAATCGGTGTTCAGCAGTTAGATAAGGATTTATCACTAAAAATAGATGAAATAAGTAAATTTTATTTAAAAAAATAAAACTGACTTCAAAACACTAAAATGCTATTTTTTTAAATAAAATTTACTTATTTATCATATTTGTCCAAAGTTGCAGTCCACTGTTGGACGTAGGCTTCCCTCAAAGAGCGACAAAGAGTACGATCTTCCGCTTTTTCCATCCAGCTACCGCCAGCCATCTTTTTAAAACTTCTTAACGGTCAGTATTTCCATAAAAACTACATCTTCTTTTCCATGACCTTTCACCATAAACAAATGGTACCTACTACAAGGCTACATATTATTTGTTAAGAATAATAGGATCGTAGTAAAATAATAACGATATATAATAACTAAAATAAATTATGAATTACCAGAAACAAGAATAGGAATACAATGATAGTTGATACATAAAACAGAAAAACCTGTAAAGACAAAGAGATTGAACCACAAAGAAAATAAAAAGCATAAAGTGCTTTCAGAAAAACCTGATCCGAAGGCGTATTTCGAGTTTTCCCCGATTTTTAGAGATGGTTGGAGTTTTCATCACAGTACATACTTTGCATTACAATTTACTTAAACTTTATAATTTCTAATCTGTACTCTGTACTACAAGGTTACTTTTTCCCGTCTGTTTCTCCCAGAAAAAAAAATCTGAATCCGCCCCTGTGGGTAAGAGTTGAGTCATTTCGTACTAAATGCAAGTAAAAAATCCCTAACTTGCTTCGGAGAAAGGTGTTCTGTATCACTACTGTATAGGGTATGTGGTCCACGAGCAGGCCACGCGCAACTAGCGCCACCCGGCGATGAACACTGAGACCTGTCCATAGAAGGTGATGCTCAAAACTCAAAAGATTAATTGTTATTAACGTTAAACTTTCAAAATAAATATTTTTATAGCACACATAAACTCAAGTAAGTTAGCGAATAATGCATTTTTCGACCAAACACTCAACTTTGAGCTCGTGCACTCGACAAACGATAGCTCTTAGCGATTTAATTTTATATACGGGATGTGTGGGTATCAGGATTACCCTCATATATTATTACTTTTAAAATACCCTTATTTTAAAAATTTAGTTTTGATGCATACCTTCTATGGACAGCAGGTCCCAGTGTGCGATGGTTCCCCACCGGCCTAGTGGTAAGTGGGTTCGTTTGTCGTTGCCAGGTGTCGGGGCGCGACCCGGGCTACGGGTTCACGGCCCTCGCGCTGGTGCAGTGCGCCGTCACCGTGCTGCGCGAGCGAGAAAGCATGCCTAAGGAGTGAGTACTCTTCTAAATACGTCTTAACGTCATAACTACGGTTGACGAACTTGTCATCGCTAGCGAATGGCGTAAAGCGCTGCGAAGATGCTGGGGCGGGGGGGCAATTTTGCCGCGAACGATAGAACAAAGGGAATCGTAGTCAACGCACACGGCAGTCAAAAAGACCGCGCCGATAGTGCCCCCTTGGTGGATCGCACAGACCGGTTTGTATACACTAACGCAGACGGCGGCGTGGGCGGCTAGGTTAGTCCGCGCCGCGCGTTCTACTAGAATGGTCATCCTGAACTGACCTTCGTGTGCTTTGAGTTCGCGGCGCGGGCATCGACGGGCAGACGCGGTCAAAAAGACCACCCCGCCTCGGCTGCGCGCCGCCTAAGAGTTATGTTTTTTTTTATGAGTCTACAATTATTTTATTGTCAACTTTTTTAAATTTATTTTTTTGGGTTCTTTCCAACTTTCTCAGATTTACCTAGTTACCTACTGAGTTTACAATTACTACTTGTTAGCTCGCTACAAACTGCCGAAGGCAAACAATTCAAGCGGTTACTCAAGTGTCAAAATTTTACTTGCTGCCAACATTATTCAACCAATTGTTATTTCAGGGGTGGTGTGATGACCACAGGAGTTGCATTCCAGAAAACCAATCTCATAAAAAATCTCCAGAACAGCGACTTTGATGTCAAATTCGAGATCGTTGAATCTAAATAAATGTACTTTTTTGTTGTAAGAATTGATTGTTAATTTTATCGTTTTCATGCTTTTACACTACGCGACTTATAACTTATAACGCCATATAAAAATAACAGCCACGCGGCTTAGTCGTATACAGTCACCAGTAATGGAATGTATATATTTTGTAACGAAACCGTTGTAATAAGGTGCAGTCCTAAAAATAATACACGAATAATTTTGGTTGGTTCTAGAGTCCAATCAGCTGTTACAATTTTTATGAGGAGGTTTTTTTTTAATTTGCTTTTTTTTTTGATGTTGGTCCAAAAAAAAAGTTGTTGGTTTTGGGCAGGAGAGTGTGAGTTTGCGGCTCCAAAACCAACGAAAATTGTATTGTGTATTTATGCTTGTGACTGTAATATGATGCGATTTCACGACTAAGCAGCGCGGCTGAGTCACCAAGGGGGCATCCATAAATTACGTCACACGAATTTCATGGTTTTTGAACCACCCCACCCCCACCCCAGTTCTTGTCACAGGTGGTCCCATTTGTGAGTCCTTAGTGTGACGTCAAATACGTCGTCAGCATGTGACACTTTATAGAGCGAGTGTAAACTCGCCAACAAAACAATTTAAACCTTATGGTCATACAGATACGAGTTCAAAATATTTTCAAGTTTGTCGATAATAGCTCAAATTCCATGTTACTTACTATTACTATTACTAATGGATTTGAAAATAAATTTGAAATGGTACGTCACGAAATGTATGACTTCTTGTCACACAATATCACACTTCGTCGAGCCCCTCTTTAAGTTCCGTGTTTTAACACGAGATCAGATGCCTACTACAACGACCTCCGTAGCCGAGAGGCGAGCATACCGGACTTGGTGTCGCTATCTCTGAGGTTCCGGGTTCGATTCCCGGTCGGGTCAATGTAGAAAAATAACTTTTCTATATTGTCTCGGGTTTGGGTGTTGTGGTACCGTCGTTGTTACTGATTTCTGAAACACAAGTGCTTTGGCTACTTACCACAGGATCAGAGCAATGTATGTGATGTTGTCCAATATTTATTTATTATTATTATTTATTTATTATTATTTATTATTACATTTTTAAATGTCACGTCACCAAATTTAGAATCCCACCCCTTGTCATACAATGTCACACTTCGTCGACCCCCCCCCCCCACAAAGTATGACGTAATTTATAGATGGCCCCTATTGTGAAATCACTCTTGAAACTAGTGACACAATCTCGAACGTTCTAGCTCTGTATCTACTCTGTACTCTGTACTATTGAATAGGGTATGCTTTAAATCGAATGTAATATTAATGATGATAATTATTACACACAATATTCCAAATGTTATACTACGGGCCGATTTATCAATTGCCAGATAGATTTTATTTGAAGATTAAGTTTGACATGTTGTGAGTTTTAGTATAGAAAATGTGTCAAAGAGACAATTTTATTCGTTGGGTAAAAGTTATCTGGCGTTTGAAAATTTGACCCTAAATAAAATTCCATATAAGCATTTATTTAACTCTTTATTTGGGTATAATGTACTTTTAAATGTAGGTATATAATCGTGATTTTTATTAGAACAGGGATGTCTGAACAGAAAAATATCAATAATAAAACAATAATAAATTTTTTATTTGCTATAAAACATGGTATTAAAGGTGGTATCAACTTATTGCTCATAAAAATAATGTAAAGGTTTAGTTTAATTAATCTGACTTATCTAAATGGGTTCGGGTCTGGATGTACTGGGAGATGACTCTTGTATTTTAGTCCTTTTTTTGATATTAATTCCTTTCTTCAAACTTACTCGCGCGTACTTTAGTACTGTGTTCGACTTCCATCCCCCCCCCCCCTCCCTCCACATATTTCCGAAACAACTGAGCCTAAAAAACTACCTTGATAATGCCTTAACTGGGTCAAGGCCCCTCCCCCCCCTCCAAACCAAAATCCTGGATCCGCCACTGCAGGCGACTAAGTGCTGGAATAATATCTCACCACAGTTATGACTATTCATCCAAGTACAAATACAAAAACTATCTAAAATGCGCATTATTAGACTCAAAAACTTGGGGTCCGAAGCAATAGTCGCCTGGGTGAATGTGTTCATCTTTTCGTGCCATAGCACTCTGGAATTGGAGTTTTATAATTTACCCCTAATTCTTGACTATATGAAAATACGTCACATTTTATTATTTATTTATTATTATTAATATGTTTTATTGAGATTGCTATGCATTTTGTAAATAACTAATCAATACTCATTATTTATTTTAATTTACTGACATTCTAATTCAACTTAATTGTTTGTAATTTATTTTAATAAATTCTAGTAATATTGTACGCGACCTTGCGTAACCTTGACTAAGCCGTGGCTGCAAATCAGAGGCCCAATTCCCGTAATTTGACAATAGCTGCAATCCGGTGTCGATCCGCTCATTTTTTGATCGTAATGTTACTGGGAGCGGATCGACACCGGATTGCGACTATTGTCAAATTACGGGAATTGAGTACACGGGAATACTCGTCGAGTAGTACCATCACTGAGAACCTACTGTTTTCATCGCTGCGGCACACACGATATTCCTTTACTCAATTTCACTTCAAATATCTTTTATACTCTTTAATTATTTATATTTTTTAATTAATTATTCATTAAAAATGTTGCTATTATTATTATGCCACCTTATTAATAAAATATTTAAATCCACCATATTAATGTGTGTGCTTTGTGTTTTGCAAATAAACTATTTATTTATCTATCTACTTCGAGGCAATTGGTTTATTTAATGTAGGTTTTGTTTAAGAAGCTAAGTAAACTTAGGCTAATGATTGGTGCTGGAGTGGTGTTAGTTATAATGGATGATGTTATGTAACCAAAGTCATTCGTAAAGTACGAAATATTCCAACAAATGATTAACATGTTATTTATACGTGTATCACCTTATTTATTTTTGTATTGCAATAAATAAACATAATCTATAACAGTTGATTTTATTGTTTTTACCTTATTATGTTGCAACTGTCGCAGGGACATGAGGATATAACCGAAGCCCAATTTGTAATTTAATTACCGGTTTGAAGCGGCCTGCATCTAGCGGCTTCATGCAATCTTTACCAGGTCGTCTGTCCACCTTGTGGGTGGACGTCCTACGATGCGCTTGCCTCCATTACAAAATTTAATTGAATTAAGTTTCAATTACGGGAATTGGGCCTCATTTGTGAAATCTCTAGGGACACCACGAATCGAGTATACGATTTTGTACGAATTCGGGAGTCGAATATTCGATTTTGTTACCTCTTACTAAACAATTTTGTGTCACGACGAAAAAAGAGTAGCGTTGTTAGTTTAGCGCATACATCTGCATGTCTGACGTGTATCTGTCTGTGGGATCGTAGCCCCCAAACAGATGAACTGATTTTAAATTGGTTTTTTCTTGTTGTTTGAAACATGACACTGAACACTGTCCAACACAGTGTTTTTTTTAAGCTATGTTTCAGGAAAATCTGTTAAGCCATTTGAAGCTATCAGAGGCCCAACTCCCATAATTCAACATTAGTCGCAATCTGATGTCGATCCGCTCCCAGTAACATTACTATTCAATCTCGTAAACCCAAAAAATATTAGGCTATTTGACTGTTTTCTGAAATAGAGTTATTATTGTTGGTAATATTCAAATAAAGCATCCACAATTTTATTTCATTTTTTAAAACCTTGAGAATAATAAAAAATTGCATTTTATTCTTTACGTTTTTAAAAGCCTGTGAAAACGCCGTCGGCTTTGATGTACTTGTTCGTGACGTCACGAACCGTTAAATATCCATTGAGTTATAAAATACTAGAACAGGCATGTTAAAAACCTTTGTCGACGGTCACAGTACTCATACTTTGTGCGAGCGTAGAAGCTCGCTTTGGGATGTCAGTTCTAGTACAAAGTTACTCAATGGTGACGTGCCTGTCATTGTTGCTGGCGTTTTTGACAATGTAAAATACCGACAAAAATATAACATTTGAAAATTATTTTTTTACAGTATTCATTTATATTTTTAATAACTATTGATATGTTTCGGTTCCATATGGTGCAAACTATAACTAAATTATTAGATAAGTCAATTTTGGTACAAGGCAAATAGCCTTGAGATATTTTTGTTCTGTTTTCAATCGAATTGGGATAGCTTTGATAATTTTACATTAAAAAAAAAGTTTCCGAGAATACCGTTTTTGATAGTAATGTTACTAGGACCGGATCGACACTAGATACTGCGACTACTGATAAATTACGGCTTCAGGTATTTTCTAGTTGATGAAGAGATGTAAGCTATCCACGATTTGAGGAATCTTGTTACTTCAATGATATTGCTAGAACATGGTGTCACGTTGCGCTGCTGCAGCATTACCTAGATCTGCAGGATACCTAACTCTTTACAAACTTAGTTACAGCAGAGCCATCGTGTTTGGGCTCATTGGAAAAGACTTCGAACTTTTGTGTATGGAGCCTGGCATACCTCAAGTTGCAAGTAACCTTAAACAACGTTATTTTGGTGTACACCTACATTCAGGGTGAACATGTAATATTTATTTTTATTGACACAATCAAATTGAAATTCTAAACAAAGTATCATATACGACGTTTTGTCAAAGAGTATTTGTTGTTTGTAATTATTTTCTCTATCAATTATCATATGTTTCATAGGTGTACACCAAAATAACTTTATTAAAGGTTATTTGGCAATTTGGGGTATGCCAATTAGATTCGATGCCTTTTATTACTCTTAACAAACAATGAAATAAAGTTCAATAAAAAACCCATGATACAAAAACAAGTAAAAACAGTTTTTTTTAACTTTTTAAAACTTTTTTGTAAGTGATAGGTACGTTGTTTGACCAGCATAGCATGACCACCAAAACTCGATATGTATAGCGATTTATCGACACCAACAGATTTAAAAAAAAAAGATACTTAAAATAGCCGCCATTTTGAATTTTTATCGAAACAGCGATCACAACATGTGACGTCACCGGCACGGCGATTTAACATGGCGGCTATATCTATCATATTTATAAAAGTTGGTGTCGATAAATCGCAATATCATATCGTGTTTTGGTGGCTACGCTAGGGGGGGCTGAAAAAAAAATGGAATGTCTTATGGGTAAAGTAAAACTTCTTTTTGAAAATAGATTAATTAATTTATTGATAAAGTATTAGGTACTAGCTTAATGATAGGAAATGTACACGCAAACCAACCTAGCACGCATTATATACATTAAGATTTATTTTAAGCATCTGTACATCGATAATTACATTGCAGTACCTTCAAAAATAAATTAGAAAAATGAGCTTTGGTCTAAAAATAAAGTTATAAAATAAATATAAAAAATATATCAAAGTTCCTAAAACTAATGCTTTAATGACACATGACGTAGACAGTTCGGTAATGTACAATTGTATTTGCGAAATGAAGTGATATAACTATCGTAGTAACATCTACACTATGCCCAAAATATGGTATTTTCTATGTTCTATCTTAAAATCTGTAAACAATTACATTGACACGCGATAGCGCCGTGATAAGAGATATCTCGATAGTAGTTCAGGCAAGACTGTCAACGAGTGCTTGTTATCTTGTTACCGCTAGATACGCTGCCTTACGAAACTTGTTAGTGTATCATAATGTTGAATCAGAATTTCGATACAGGGTCGTGATTTTTGATCGAAATTTTCTCATTCATTTTTGCTATAGATAATGGCAGGGCTGATGTTTGCCGTAGAAATATGAAGAGTAGAGGTAAGGAGTACTATCTTCGTTTTGAAAAAGTGTCCTGCAAAGTGCGTTAAATTAGGTGGCGCCACAGTAGCAACAGGGTAAATTGTTCAAATGTAGTTTTAAAGGATGGCTTTATCCTCCATATTTAAAGTCACTAAAATGTTTCAAAATGGTCTAACTCGGCACTCCATACTCGGCATACTTCAATCCGTCAACAACTAATATATTCATATTGCATCATTCATCCATTTGCCTACGCTAGCGCTAATTTGAAGGGTTTTGGAAGTGTTATTTACTGCTTTAGCACACTTTTCAACTTTCCTCCCGTAAGAGATAGTACTCCTACCTCTACTCTTTATACGTTAACCCATAACCGACGGGGTAGACGTGTTCTTGAGTGGAGATCGCAGGGTAGGGCGCCCTCCAATAAGGTGGAGCGATAATATAAGCAAAGCTGCTGGCAGCGAAGGAAAAGAAAAGCCGAGGATCGGGCTCAGTGGCGAGCATTATGAGAGACTATGTCCAGCAGTGTACTGACGTGAGACTAAGGTGGAGCGATAATATAAGCAAAGCTGCTGGCAGCGAAGGAAAAGAAAAACCGAGGATCGGGCTTAGTGGCGATCATTATCAGAGACTATGTCCAGCAGTGTACTGACGTGGGCTGATTGTGATGATAACGATGAATTTTCACAGTATAAGACTATTATTTGCAATAATTTTAATGTTGACATATCTCAAACAGCGCAATAATTTTGATGACCTAGATTTTAAAATAGTCAAAATGTCAATCTAGATATAGCGAAGATTTACTTAACTTGATGATACATATTTACTAAACATACTAAAAATATTGGGGTCAACTGGGAAAACTGTTAACGCATTTTATGCTATTTTCACACCCATGAAAATACTTAACGTGATATTAATACGACAGACATTTAAAATTACTCCAGAATACATTTTCCTATGATGATCTATTTACAATAATCTCTAAATTGTTGTTAAAATAATGGAATATAACTGCGAAAAATTCAAACGAAGTATGTAATCACTTCATTAATTAATCAAAAGCTACATTAAGAGCGGCCTATGCCATGCAGTCAAGGCCTCGTTCACACTGGCTTGTTTTTTCACGTATACCAAATAAAGGTTGGCATCATGGCATACCTACACAGACGACGTGTAAGTACATGACAGTTTGATGTCATATCATCATCATCATCATTTCATCATCATGATTACTGTTTCACATATGAAATGCCATAATCAAGTCGCAGGTTGACACAGCTAAACAAAAAGTTAAGCTACCTAGACAAACCCTACCCTTTCGAGGCGCTAGATAGAGGCGCGAAAATGACAGGTGAAATTAATTTTGTATTTTTATTCGTGTTAGCTTGTTTTTGAACAAGTATACTTATTCAAACTTTATTGTAGAAATATAGTGGTAATCTATGCAAATCGACCATTGGGCTAAACAGACATGAATAATAGAAAATCATTTTGTAAGTGTGGTCTGTCTATGTATGTTAAATTTCAACTATTCTTTAGCGCGAAGTGCTTTTGGCGGCCGCTCTAAAAAATTGGTAAATTGACTGAAGAACTTAAAAATATCGTATTTTATCTCCAAACGTCGATGTAGCAATACTTAATGCTCTAGTTTAAGTTAGGAGCCCACAACGTCGTTTTCTTAATGGATCAGTTGCAAACACTGGATATGTAACGAAGAAAGATTAGATAATCTGTTGAGATTTGACAAGGAAGAATAATATAATCAACACCCAGAGAAGGTAGCATAAAGCCTTAAAATTTTGAACTTTTTTTTTAGCTGCTGACAATTTTAGCTAAGTAAGTTTAATTTAAATAGGATCACACTATAAAAAAAACCGACATAACATAATAAAAAATAGGGAATCTATTTTTTAAAGCTGATTAAACGAAAATTTTCAAAATTTAGGATAAAATGAATATCTCGAAAACTACGATAAATCGGGTAACATACCTATATAGGGTATATTGGGATAGCCCTGGATATAAGGAGTCCAAAAAAACATTTTTGGATGTTACCTTTTGGACCACACCGTATTACTGGCATGTGTAGTATTCGTTCGTACCTTTCGCTTAGCACAGGGGCCTAACCATAAGTTAAGACTCTATGTACAGAAAAATAAAATAAGATTAAAGTAACACTGTCATGAAGAAAGGTTTAGTAATACGTTTTTAGTTTTTACAATAATTAGGCACAGAATTATAAGCAAATTTTTAGTTAAATGTCATAACCTGAAGAAACAGAAGCTTCTTACCCTGTCTGACCCTTTGCTAACTCTTCACTTTGGGAACCCCTGGCTTAGCGCTGTACCTTTTAAAACTAAATACATATGAGGCAGTAGGTATGAATAAAAACGGAAGAAATACGATTTTAGTCAGAATCTATAGGATGTGTTACTTTAGTGTTATTATTTCGAGGGCAACTAGTTTGTAGCAAGTGATACTAGAAAAATCAACGTGTGACTCGGACTACATACGGTCTAGTTTATTTATACAAATAGTGCAGACAAATGAGCAGGTCACTTATCAAAGTCTTTGTACTGTTCACTCACTCCGACCAGACGGTTTAGCTGGACTCCCGACTGTTTTCGTTAGAGCCGACTGTCTGTTGGGAGGAAGGGGTCACTTCGGGAGCAACAATGAGTCCCTCTTTAATCCTCTTTTTTTGCTTCATCCGTCGGTTTTGGAACCAGATTTTGACTTGCGTTTCGTTGAGCTGGAGAGCGGAGGCAATTTCTATTCTCCTCGCTCTGGTGAGGTATTTGTTAAAATGGAACTCCTTCTCGAGTTCGGTGAGTTGTTTGTTGGTGAAGTTGGTGCGGCCGGTGTTGTTGAGGTTGAGGAGGGGGTTGGCCAGCATCTGGCTGCCGGTGGGGGTCCGAAGTCCCTCCTGGGGGCTGCCCAGGACGCCCTGGTTCACGAACTCCGCCGGTGGGATCATCAGCTTTGGTGCTGGAAAGAGGAAAGTTGCTGTTAGTGGGGCTGTGACTGGAATTTAAGCACATTTAAGTTAAGTTCTCATGATCAGAGTAAGATAAAGCAGGGTGACTGAGGCAGTTGTGTGTACAATAACCGTACGATTTATGTCTTTTGTCGCAAAGGTATTAATTTTACAATTTTTTTATGCCAATTAGCTGCCTTATTGACGTGAAATTAGTTTACAATACAAGTTTTAAAAAAAGTAACCTTGATTATACGGTTGTTTATTGTGCTCTTGTGTCACTTTGTTATATTTTCTGTGATTGCATTCTTCTACAGATTCATACAAAGTTATTTTATTATGGTTTACTCTCGATATCTAATCTTTTAATAGTAGCTTTGACTTCGTAAAACGAGTGTTAAACGTCAAGTTTTTTATTATGTTATTTAAAAAGTACACTTGTAATGTTACGACCGGGCCATTCACTTGTCCGTCACACAGAACACTGGCTTGTTTACAGGAACGTCTCATTGCGGGGATCATCTTTACACAACAGTCGTGGGAGCAGGCTCCTTTTATGACAGGTGTCAATTTTTTCTAATTCGACCAAAGAAAAGGAACAAGATAAAAGATATTTCAATATTGGCCTAAGGAGGCTCCCCGCTGCGCCGGAGTGGCCGCGCGTTTGAGTACGTGAAGCTTTGACGTTTATTGTTGTGGTCAGACGTTTATTATCTAATTGTTTGTTTGGTGGATAACTAAGATTTTTGTGCGCATTCCAAATATTTGATGAGGCGTAAGGCCAAGGTTGTCAAATATGTGTTCGGCGGTTGTGTAGTTAGCAAATAGCTGTCGGAAATTAAGAGGTTTGAGTTAAGTGTGGGAGTATCAGAATAGCAGCCTACTTAGTACGTACCCATACACCTAAGAGTACATAGATCCTCATCTACCTACAGGTATTGTTTGCAGCTGATTTAGCGATTAGCTCCAATGCTTTTTGATGTGTGAGTGATAATGAAATCTAAGAAAGAAGTCTAAGAATACCTTATTACTGAATATAGGTATTCCCTTCTTTTCGGAAAATATCAGTAGAAAAAAATACAGACAGTGCAAGTCGGACTCGCTCACCGTGTCTATCAGTTTAATCACAAATCTATATAAATAAAAATGAATCTCTATTTTTCTTTCGCTTATTCTTTTTTGTTAATTAATTATTGTCAGGAGAAGGTTCTCATAAAAGAAACAATGGGCTAGTTTCCTGGGTCAAAAAAAGATTATTCTATTTAGTCCGTCAGTTAGATTATCAAAAAATATTGGACCCATATTTTGTCTTTTGTCAATTGAACAAAAAATAACGAAGATAAAGCGCATCAAAGTTTGGGAGTGACGTCACGCCCTGCTAAAAAGTGTCGCAAGGCGTGACGTTACGCGGAACTTTAATTGGCTATAAGTTTATCATTTTTTGTTTGATTGATAAAAGAACGGACGGACGAATTAGTTTTTTTTTAGGAAACTAGCCTATTAAGAAAGTTGCGCAGAAAATCCTTTATGAATAAACTAAAAACCATGCGAAAGAAGTCGCAGGCAACAGCTAGTAAATAATAAAACTTAATTAAAATGTATAGTTTCAGATTTTTCCCTATTACTTGCCTTTCATAGCTCTAGATCAACGGAAATTATCCTACCCTAAAATATGATTCCCTTAAGAGTGTCGGAATATACATTTTTGCGGCATAAACGGCCGTTTTTTTTAATAAAAAAAAAGCTGTCGCCGAAGAGATAGACCCAAGAAAAGATGGTGTGATGAATTGGTTAACCTGAAGAGGGATTGGGAGTCATTTGCGATAGATAGAGATCGATGGAAGAGTCTGAGGGAGACCTTTGTCCAGCAGTGGGATTGAATAGGTTATAATTTTTTTTTTTGAAATTCTATTTTTTCACAGCAAGGGTCTGTACTTCTGTACACCTGAGTAAATAGTTTTAATTTCAACTGGATACGGCGCGTTCCCGAGATAAAGGGCCTTGACAGACAGACGGACAACAAAGTGAAGGATATTCGCTATGTGCAAAGTGGGTGGTGGGGGCCGTCGGAATCGATCGCAGCACGCAATGTGGCAGAAATGTGAAAAAACTCTGGACTGTCAGTGTCAAATTGCTATATTTTCATAGAATTCCATACTAACATTATTAAGTATTTTTAAGTAAAAACGTTAAAATTCGCGATATAGGTCACAGTACGTGTTGTGTTATAAAGTGTAGAAACAATGGGAAAAACAGTTCGTGCATGCTTTATTCGTTTCCATTATCAAGATGAAAATTGGAGCAAAGATATAAATGCATAGCTGTTGTAAAGAGAAAAAAGTTTGTAGAGAGTTTGTGTCACAGACGTTTATCTTATGATCACAGCTCTTATTAAGTAGCTTTGTCCGTTGGTTCTAAGCTCTTCAACGTCTCTCACATGTTGTGCTAATAATTTTTTTCCCTTTTGCACAGTTTAAGGTTGGAAAGTTATATCATGTTGTATTGCTTCGAATCCCGTACATTCATATTTAATTCAAGTAAGAAAATCACTTATTATATTATGCACAAACTTTTAAGATATTTTCATCTAATTTCGAAGAAAAACAATCCGAAAATCATTCTCAAACCATCCAGTTGCCATAATTTGAAAGATCTTAAGTCCATAATAATTTTGGTCACTGGGGGCGCTGTCATCGCGCACACAGCGAATAAGGGTTCCGTTTTTTCCCTGTGAGGTATTAACCCTAAAAACAAGACGGTGGTACGGTACGGCCAAGAAAGTGGTCTACCAGTTTTGACAATATTTAATGTGTCAGTAAAATAGCGATAAGGTTTTTGACGTAATATGTTAAAGAGAGTATTAGTAGCTGTCAGAATAATTTTGCATAGGAAAATCAACCCTGTTGTTCTATGACGCGCGAATGATTTTCTACCTTAGGGTGATAGACCACTTTGTTGGCCGACTGTACCTACTACTAATGCAATGGCAAAAGTTCGCGCAAAATCTCTGAGTTAGACTTGAGGTTTTGCTTGAGTGACGTGAGATACTAGGTACTACTCCTGCGCACTGGCACATAATAAAAACCTGTAAAAAATGGTATTATACAGGTGGCCAGAGAAATGACGTCCAAAAATTTTTTTAGGTGCCTTGTGTTGGGAGGTAGGTAAATAGCCTATGAAGCCTATGAGGTACTACTTTTTTTATTATGAAAGCTTAGAGTCTAGCGCATTCTCTGAAGCTACTTAGAAACTAAGAAATTATCAGTTTTGATTTTTAATTTTAAGTTGAAAATTTAAATGATAACTCACTTATCATAAATTCTTAACCTTAGGTCAATTTTGTAGTAACTTCTATTAAAGTTATGAGGCTGTTTATTGTATGCACAGTTCATAGAGATTTAGCTGCAAAAAAAACGAAGAAACGTACTTTTTTTTTTAGAAAATTTTCAAACACCCGGTTGTAGAAATTCATAAAAAAAAATCGTAATTCGAAAATCACGAAAAATCGTAGAACATACATAGGAGTGATTCAGATACCTCTCAACACGAAGCACCAAAAAAAAATTTTTTGACGTTACTTTTCTGGCCATCCTGTATAAATTGAAATTACATAATTTATTTAAATGTATATGACGACCTCCGCAGCCGAGAGACGAGCATAGTGGACTTGTTGTCGCTATCTCTGAGGTCCCGGGTTCGATTCCAGGTCGGTCAATGTAGAAAAATATTTTTTCTATATTGTCTCGGGTCTCGGTGCTGTGGTACTGTCGTTGTTTCTGATTTTTGTAACACAAGTGCTTAAGTTACTTATATAATGTTGTCTAATATTTATTTATTTATATTTTTTTTTGGTATGCAGAAGTAGACAATAAAAACTAAAGGCCCACATTTAACTATCTGTAGTAATTTAGTCTGCAGTCAGAAGCAAATTATTAGGCTTAAAATCAGATAAATGGCTACCTACTTTGACTTACTACACTTATAAGCAAAGCTCGTTATAATTGAGACAGTAACAGACTGTTACAACTCCCAACAACTGTTAATGACAAGTACGAGTCTAAAACAAATAATTGTGTACGTTTGTTTCCGATCCCCATTACAGATGTATCACTGTACCCCATCCCCAACCCTTTCGTATCGATGTAGCGAGGGTTGGTCCAATATCGACACGTTCGTCGTTTCATGGATTAATTAATTTGTGCGTCTGTCGGCTTGTCCTCGTTGTTGTAATTAACATTTTATTTGTAGATTTATGAAGTTGATGAAAGCTGACTGTTAGATAACAAACCTTTGAGGTAGGGGCACTTTATTTCGAATAACAGTCAATAACCGCATGTCATTAAAAATTTAATCACAATTTCAACAATTATGATATCGCTAGCTTTATCCCGCGGCTTTATTTGCACCAAATTCGGTTTGTTGACAGCACTTAAGTATGTTTGTTCGAGTATTTTATGTATTTTTTATGCATACTTACTTACTACGAAGCTATTCTTGGCATGCCGTATATGTTGCCAAGTTACGGTCAGTCGCCATTGACACTACAGGAAAAGAACATTGAAACAATACTTACATCTATTTCAGCCGTGGCAGATATTTTTAAAGCACCTTATATATAAATAAAGGATACATAACTTTTCCAGAAGCTTAAATGCTATTTGTATACTCGAACAGAGTTTAGAACTATAAACAATGTTGTAAGTAATTCATATCCTTGGCTGTGGCCTGTACGCATGATCAAAAATGAGGAGAATCGTTTCGTCTGCGGATAGCGGAGATAATCTACAGTCTGCACAAAGTCGGTATAAAATAAATAAATATTTGACAACATACATGCATTGCTCTGATCCTATGGTATGTAGCCAAAGCACTTACAGAAATCAGAAAAACGACAGTACCTACCACAACACCCAGACCCCAGACAATATAGAAAAGTTATTTTTCTACTTTGACAGACCGAGAATCGAACCGAAGACCTTAAAGAAAGTGACACGCGTATGCTCGCCTCTCGGCTAAGGTCGTCTTAGTATGAAGTTCAAGAGATCGTGTCTTGTTATCTTTATGAAGTTAAAAAGTGCCCGCCAAGGTCCATAATGACCTTATACTCATAAAGACAGATAGAATGTGACCTTATAGGCTGACCTATGATGATCATAAAGATATTTATAAAATGTAACACCTAAATATAAGCACATTAACACATACACATTAATAAAGTATTGAGAGTCTGCCAAAGAGATAGTAAACACCTGGACGGCTGCTAGCTAGTGTTTGCGAGCGCTGTTTGGGCAATATCCACTCTGCCTAACCCGCTGCGAACTATGCGAGCGACTGTTTCCGTTGTCACATAAGAGTCAGTTTACACCGAGACGCGATGCGACGCGACGCGCGCCACGTATTCATGGTGAGAATTCAGAATACATTGCACCACGTATTCTGAATTCGTCGCGTCGCGTCTCGGTGTGAACTGACCCTAAATTTACCGTTTCAAGAAACAATAATTACGTCAAAAAGGGTGTCATTTAACTGTACCTATAGCGTATAGTTTACCCAATTTAATGCCCTATTTTTAGAAGTGCGTAATATATAGATCCTGATTTAAATATTTACAATTTATTGTACCTATGGTAATTGCGTCAATTGTTACACTTCTAAAATTGATTCCAACAAATATTTAAAACGAAATTATCATTATCCTTTTAACTGTTAAGTTCCTAAAGGTTTTAAGAAAGATTATAATAACTTACTAATAAATTCATCTATCCAGTGAATTTAAGAAATGTCGTGTCGTCTGAGTAAATGGACACAGTGCCTGCCTGTGCAGTGCCGCGCGTACGCAGCCTGCCTAAAACAATATTGACTGTGACGCAAAACCAAAGACAACGATGACTTTGTCTATGATTCCCATACTCGCGCCAAAATGGATTGGTGTCGTGCGTTCCAAAAAAGTTATGAGCCTAGTATAGTGGTGCGTGCTTCGGATTAAGACCTGCCTGCATTGCCAGTTCGAATTCCGCTAAGGGCAAATGTTTATTTGATGTGCACGAGCCCGAGCCATTTTCTTCGAAACACGTTAGTGATTTTTTGCATTACATTTAGTATGAACTGACAACATCCGTTTATCGCCCATATTAACAAAACAGTACAGCCTCAGCCACAGATTAAATATTGGCGGAATGTTTGTGGGACAGAATTATGTGCTCCAAGGCGCGAGCATACCAAGTCGTGGATATTATTATTGTATAGACACTGGTGGTATTTTTTACCTAAAAGGAGGTTTTGGTCAACGTTTGTAACTATGATTGTTTATATTTAATAAACAATATGTTATTTATTTTTTTATTGTATTTTTAACAGTTACGGTAAATAACACCGAACTTCATATTCGTGATATATTCACGTTCGTATACATAGCAACGACCAATCTCCACCGGCGAGACTACGCGGTCAATCGTCAAAGGCTGTTTAGTGTTTGCGCGCGCGCCGGTGTGTATTGAAACTTGAAACTGAAGAAGGCCGGTGCTACACAGCTCGTCCATTACGACCGTCTGGTGTAGTGGTTCGTACTCCGAACTACAAAGCCAACCGGTTGCGGGTTCGAATCCCGCAAGGCACATGTTTGTGTGATAAGCACGAGCAATTGTACCTAAGTCATGGATGTTTATAAACGTATTTAAGTATGTTTATCCGTTATTTAGTCGCCATAGTACAAGCTTTGCTTAGTTTGGGGCTGGATGATCGGTGTGATTGTGGAAACAATTTATTTATTTAAATATTTACAGATGTTTCTGTTCAGTAACCGTGTTGTAGTATACTATTATTATTTACGAAAATCTGCAATCCAAATATTATAACCTACTAATTAAATCACTAAAAACTGTCAGCGACTAATCTCTGTATGGTAGATTCACGTCGGCTCGGCCACAGTAAATATGTTCTATAAACTGTGGCTCGGCCGTCAAAGACGGTGTTTGCGCGCGCGTTGAAACTTGAAACAGAAGAAGGCCGCGACAGCGCTCGTCCATTAGCCGGCAATGTTTGCGCCTGCGACTACGCCGATTGCGCTTTACTACATTGACTCGTGGTTGCGACGAAATTCCAATATTTGGAAAACATTAAAAAAGGGGCTACACGCAATTGATAGAGAGTACTTCTAGGTATAAAGTCAGCCATTTGTATTATTATTTTTACATTTGCATTTAATTAAACCTATATAACCCCACTGCTGGGCAAAGGTCTCTCCTAGACTCTTCCATCAATCTCTATCAATTGCCAATAAGTCCTAATCCCTCGTCAGGTTAACCAAATCGTAACACAAATATTTTTTTGGGTACCTCTTTGGCGATAGCCGTCTGTATAATAAGAACCCATCGCATGACGATTAAAGCAAACCTATCCGAAATTTGCAATTAAAGTTAAAATAGTAATGGAAACAATTTTGATTTCGACAATTCCTATCGCTTGGTCCCGTTAAGCGTGATCAATTCCTTTTTCAGCTATAAGAGTTTTGCATATTATTTGGAAATACCAAACATCTGTAGATCTTAATACTTAATAGAAGTAATAATACTTCTGTTTTGTTTGATTTGTATAGTACATATCTAAAGGCCCCTTCAGGGCAACCTCATTATTATTTTTATTATTAATCTTTTATTTTTAATTTTTTACCCGGCTTCGCGGCAGTAAAGTCAGGGTTATTTATACTTGATTGGTAAGCACTAACCATTTGGTATCCTATTAAACTAAACATTAACTTATAAATAATATTATAAATAACCTCAATTTAAACTTCCTTTACTTTGTAAGCAATTTGAATGTTGTACGTTTTGTTTTGATATTTAATTGAGTACAGTTCAGTAGAATTATTTTAAGTCCCCATTTTTGTAAATAACTAGTTTACAGATGCAAACTTTGACAAAATGGCTGATTTTACCCTTATTTACCCGCGGACAATACGGGTGGCAATCCATAACGTTTCGGTGCGTTCCGAATTAAGCATAATTCAATCAGTTCAATTGTTCAACGAGTCGGGCCATGTACCGAGCGTCAACGCCCTTCGCTCCCGCCAGAAAAAAACACTAAATTCGATCTGACAGTTAAATGACAGCTAGGGGAGCGGGAAACGACGCTATTGGTCTAAAATTGGACAATGCGGCAGATGCGTTCACATTTTTTTCACATTGTACAGGCACGGCCATGTTTGCTCAAATTCTTTACCGAAAAATGGGTTCCTATGTAATGAAAAAAGTGTAGCAGCTGATGTCTCACTTTTCTGTGACGGCTGACAGGAGATGCTTACCTACGATATAAATAAGTAGGTAGGTACTTGTAGTAATTTTGTAATAGAAGCAAGCTGGCTACAACGATCATAGGATACGATACGGCCGCGTGGATGGGTATGATGTATCGCTTTCCCGTTCGTAAAATTATCGGAATAATGAATTAATTTTATGCTCGAGTTCAGTTTACCATCGCGTTAACTTTTTCGTGACTGGGAAATGTTTCTGTTGTAACTAATTTAGTTCGCTTTGTATTTTTATAAGTCTCCTAAGGTTAGTTTAAGTAAGTACTTGAAGCACGAAACATGCTTGTTTTAGTACGTTAGGAAAGTTAAAAGTTAGAAAATTCCGGTCGGATTCGGACTAAAGTTATCGCGTGGTACGAGTATCTTGCCGTTTTCACGATACAGAAAAAACAAAAACAAAGTTTAAAATACAACGTTTCTTGAAAGGGTTTCTTAATAGGATTTTACAAAAGAATAACAAATTCCTT
The DNA here is from genome assembly GCA_963576865.1 of Anania hortulata. NCBI lineage: Eukaryota > Metazoa > Arthropoda > Insecta > Lepidoptera > Crambidae > Anania > Anania hortulata. The sequence goes on along the minus strand of OY756399.1, from coordinate 1,454,092 downwards.
AGAACCACGTGAATAGTTGCTGATATACAATAAATTTTATAAAGGAAGCAATATCTTACGTAAGCTCTAACAGTATAATATTATCTTTAAATATTAAAAATGTCTTAAATATGTTAGTTATAATAATACCTTGTAGGATTTAAGTAGGTACAATTATATCGCTGTTGGTTTTATAAATAAATAAGAATAAAAAACATGAACATCGTGAAAAAATTTGATACTTAAAACATTATCATTGAGCTTGGGCGTGAGTTGTTATGGGGCATTTAAAAAAATGATTTCGATATTGGTCTCTTAGTAAAAGTTGTTTTAAGTGATCAGCTGATTGTATGGCTTTAAAGTGCCATATTCTTTTAGTACATCCTCTGTATATTTATTTTATTGTATCATTATCATTTCAGCCATAGGACGTCTACTGCTGAACATTGGCCTCCTCTTATGACTTCCAGATTGGACGGTTAAAAGCGGCCTGTAGCCATCGGTTTCCTGTTTGGGAGTGTGAGGACACCATTGAATAGGGAGGATCCTCCGACCAGAAGGGTGTTGTGTCTGGTGGGCAACTGCCCGACGGTTGTTTTTTGGGTTCTTGTATTTAAGGTTCAATCGCTCCGATAACTTTAATATCGCGATGTAGGATACGTCATTTTTATATGTGGCGAGATAGATGTCGCTACACCTGCAACCTTTACCAGGTCGTCTGTCCATCCACAAGGCGGATATCGGTAATCGGTATGTGGCCTCCATTCTAGAACCTTTCTGCTTCATCGTCTGTCAGTTCTAGAAGCTATGTGACCCGCCCACTGAGACTTTAACTTGCTAGTCCGCTATGTCAGACACGATTTAGTTAAGTTTAGATTTTAGTTTCTTATTACAATTTCTCTCGCAGCATTATACAATTTTATTCTACAAAATACAGTTAATACTGTCCAGCTGCTTACGTCTTGGGTGCGGAATAAAAAAAAAAAACAATATTTTCTACCACAAATTTAATATTGACTCTACTTACCCGGCCATAAATTATATGACAAAAAAGGTTCGACGATAAAAAGTCGGCGATAATCGGTATCGCTGCCCAAATTGGAAAGCTAAACCAACAAGGGCGCCAATACCGGTAAGCCCTTAATCCTCTGGCTCCTGTGTGCTCGATATGTAGATGTCATATGACGCTAAATGATTTTAGCTGGTACTGCTGATAACTTCAAGTGGGTTAACACATGTTTTGTCAGATACATGAGTACCAATAACGTGTTGTGTTGTTGCGAAGGTTAGATCTAAGTGTGCAATAAACTCACTTCAAAAATTCGATATAAATAATATTTTATAAATATTGGACAACATCAAATACATTGCTCTGATCCTATCCTACATTGCTCTTCTTGTGTTACAGAAATCAGAAACAACGACGGTACCACAACACCCAGACCCGAGACAATATAGAAAAGTTATTTTTCTACATTGACCGACCGGGAATCGAACCTGGGACCTTCGGAGGTCCCGCTATCTCGGGATAGCGACACCAAGTCCGGTATGCTCGCTTCTTTTTATTCATTCATAGGCAATGTAAAGTACGTTTTTATTATCTTACTAATTTAATGCAAAACCATATTTATTTATTTATTTATTCAATCATTTACTTATTTTTAATAACTTCTCGCAATAATTAAAATAAACAACGTTCGTAGCAGCGACTCCATAGCTGCGACTACGGAGCCACAATTTGCTACATCTGTTCCCAATAGCAAAAGACATAAACGTATCAGTGGATCAATCTTCTTTACTTTGATATTTTCTGTAATATATCATTACAAAATTTTGATATTTATGTGGTTATTTGGTGATATTTAAAAGATATAAAAAATTAAAGAGACCGCTTTGTTCTATAAAATAAATAAAACTACAAGTATCATTATGTTGGGACAAAGCAATAAAGTTATTTTCTTATTTTTTGCACGTTTCTAAAAATTTACACCGTTTGTGCAATAATGACTTATTAAACATTTTGGGTTTTGTTATTTTATGTTTATAGTGTATGTAGCGGCCTTCGATTTTGGATTTGTCTTTTATATGTCCAGCAATCTCCAAATCGTACTAATATTATTAATGCAAAAGTTTGGCTGGGTGGATGTATGTTACTCAATCATGCCAGAACGGCTGAACGGATCTAGATAAAATTTGGTACAGAAATAGATTATAGTTTAGAATAGCAGATTGGATACTTTTTATACCGAAAAAATTTATGGTTACCGAGGGATACAAGATAACTGTCATTATAGATTGCGCTTCTTACCAATAGATGTCGTTGTTCAGTTGGCAATTTTTTTTAATGTGAAAAAAATATGTATTAACACTAGCTGTTGCTCGCGACTTCGTTCGCGTGGTGTTTAGTTCAGACTAACTACGGTTGTGCAAAAACCACGCTTAGTAGTAAGTCTAGGCGTTGTAATTAGATTATCGCACCTTCGGTAGAATAAGGGCACACTTGAGTTTTTGAAATTTTACAGAAAGGTCATTTTAAGTTTTTTATTGCGATGTGTATGCTCTTGCTCTGCTTATATTGATCTAAGTAGTTATCCTTAGCATGAAATGAACTAGTCGATAATTATTTTAGGCATGTTCTTTACAAGATTTTAAAGTATAGTTTCTTCACTTTAATTGTGGTCTTGTTCTACCGAAGGTGCATTATGTTCTTTTGACGAAAACTCAGAGATGGTCTTTAGTCTTTGATGCGGCGCGTATTGATTTGTTTTCTGCCTAAATATTTTGTTTTCTCCCCTGCGTCCCACGGCCGAGCGGTGATCGCTCATCGTGTCGCGCGCTCGCTCGCTTATTAGCATTAGCAGGAATATTGCGATTGGACGCGATATCCAGCGCAATACATTTTATTAAAAGATACTTATTTGAAATTGTTAATGGAACGTTGAAAATTTTTGTATAACTGTAAAAAAAACTCTTTTATTTATTTACGATAGGTTCACTAACAGATTACAGTCTATACGTGATTAAAATAAAAAACGAAGCCTTAACAAACCTGAACTGGACAGTAACCCATAAAAAGTACACAACATCACTTACATAGGGTGTAGTTTTAAACAGTAGTCAAGGCTCTAAGAGGAACACATCTGTTTATAAACCTAGGCCAACGAATTAGCCTAGCTATTTAGCGTGGTAATGTGGCCAGCCTTTTGGGCACATTTTTATTTTATTTTATTTATTTGGTATATACGACAGTTGACAATCGATGGTTAGTATTACAACGAATGGTTAGTAATGTAGGACTAGATTGACAACCTAATTGTATACACACTACATGATAATGTTTGGGTGTTACACAGTATAAAGCATCGCTAATAACTTGTAGTATACAGACTTGTTCATTAAAAGAAATTAGGATACCAAGTTGTTGACCGAGTCGAAATCATAAATACTAATTTAAACTCGGACAACAACCCATTTTGATCATGACAGTCGTACAAATTAAAAAGATAAAAAGAGAAAGAAAAAAATAATAAATATTTATATTTGCATGACAATTAATTCGACGGAGAGCTATGTGACTAACTTGGCTCGGTTATTGTTGCATCTTAACGACCGAGCACCTCCTCTAAACAGCCATCTTAATCAGATATTTTATATAATATCTCTTCTATTAATAAAATTCTACGCGAGTGAAGTCACGGGCAAAGTCAAGTTATGATAAAATATTTTCCTAATGCAACGCACTGGGTTCGTACCGAGGGGTCTGCCCGATGTTTGCCGAGCAAACTTGCGCAAGCTCAATTTGATGCCGTGGTCGGCTCCGTCGCCGAAACCTGATATGTTTGTTGTGTTTCATGCCGAATCCGAAACAGGGGTTTTGTTTTAATGCGATTAGGGTTTATTAGGATAAGGGCAGTTGTCTTAAAGCCCGCGCACACAACAGACTTTTCATCGGCCGGTTGGTTCGGTCTTTGTAATGCAATGAATGTAAGCCGATTACAAGTCGTTTCAGTCTGTGCATTCACTATGTGTATCTATCTATATATAGTACGTAATTAAAACCGATCTAACTATTGGCCTAAACATTTTGTAGTGATCTGTATCTATGTGCTCTTAGTAACTGCAAATTTGAAAATTTCTTCAAAAAAGTAAGTCATTGCCAGCTGTATGAGGTGGGGTCTTGTGGTATCTACCGCACCATTACATACCTAGTGACTGTAGTGTAGATGCATCACCATACGAGTAACATTCACTTTTTTTAGAACGACTGACTCGGGAATGCTAGGCTTTTCCAACTATAAGAAATCTGTCACTGGCCATCTGGTTTAATAAAAGAAGTTTAATGATAATTTGAAAAAAAAAAAAAAATTTAAAACATCTGGCTTTACAAAAAAAAAGGTTTTTTCAAAAATTATCTTTTAGTTTGCATGAAGATTTGGATTTAGTCGCTACTAAAGTACCTAACTCTAAATTTCAAGTGACAACGTAGGTAGGTAAAAATTCCCAATTGTTGAATCGTCAAATAAATTAAAAGAGATTAATTTTGTCATAGAAAAATGTTTCTTGTTTTATTTTTAGTCTCATTCATAGTTTTAGTTCTTACGAATAAGTTTATTTCGTACCATAACTAAACATACCGAATACTGAAGCGTGTGAGAATAAATTCGCCAAGTGAGGAATACCGGGCCCTAGGGAGTGATCCATCGCTCGAATAGACGCAGCCTCCCTTTGGATGGCGGTCAGTTGCACTCCCACTATTTACTTTGGACACGAAGATGAGAACTACAGGGTGTTACAAGCTAACGTAGGGTTAGTTCATGGAAATTATAATAATATAATGCGCATGTACTTGTTGGATTCCCTGCTAGGCTAGCAAAATTTTTATAAAATCAGTTCGATATAGTTTCAAAAATAAACTGACGCCTTTTTGATTTAAATTAACTATTTTCAATATTTAAGGAAACTCCGGCGTGAGTGCAAAACTCGCTCATTTTATCCTGTGGAGAAAACAAAGCTTAAAAAAACGATTTACGCAATTTCGCAGTTTTTGCGAAGCTTCCGTCAGGACACAAGAAGATGCAGTGATAGTTTTTGTTAAAATCAAATTGTACCTACAACTTTCAAATTTATGATCAGTAGGTAGGTAAAAAGCATGTACGATGTGATTGGAAGGACCTCTCCTACCTTGAAATCAAAGACCTAGACCGCCCACGATTTTGCATATTGACCATGATGTCATATGTCATGATGATGATGACTATGTTGACAAAAAAAGCGTCACTGTTAAAATTGTTACAAATTTTTGAACTTATTTTAATATAAGGATAAATCATTTGATTTGATTTGAAAGATATACCTAGAGATAATTCCAACGATATGTCATACATAAGAGTACAATCATTCAATATTTATGAATAATCTAGCGTCCAGTTTTGATTGATAACAATGCAATTTTAAATGTATATACATATATCTCTATCTCTGATGTAGGTACAGTAAATTCACCATACCTAAAATGAATATTTGTATTTATTCACCATCTGCTGTCGTGATACATTTATGTGATGCATCAACAATGTATCAGACTGTCATTAGATAAGTTCACAAATCACTGCATATTGATGTTGTGAATCAAACATGATTTATTTATTGAATCAAAGATGATGGATAAAGAATGATTACTGTTATGTACTACTAGTCATGTGCAGAAAGTAAATAATGGATGTGTTATGTGAAATGACAGAATGATAAACGTCACCTCTAAAATAAGTAACAATTGGCGTAATACCGCGGCGAAACGCAAAGTTTAGGTTCATTTAGCAAATAACAAATAACAAATAAATCGTTTATTTGCACAAAACACGGTATAAATGGTAACATTAAACAATAAAAGGGCTCATGTTTCGCTAATAAAAATAGCATGCAAATTGTATGTTATTACCTACATGAATTGCAATAATTAAAAATGTCTGGAATCAAAATTTCAATAGTAAATATATGTCAGTAAAATCGAGCTAGTTGTCAATAAATTCCTTAACACTATAGAAATTTTTGTCATTAAGCCATTCAGTTAATCTTTTTTTAAATAAGAAATTATTTAGCACTTTAAATTCATTTGGGATCTTATTATATATTCTTACGCACATCGCAAGGCAACTTTTATTATATTTCCATGTTTTGGGAACATTTCGTAAGACAAGTTTATGTTTGTCTTTGTTAGGAAACGAACTTTGCTATATTTGCAGGGTCATGGGTGTACTGACTAGGAAACCTCTCTGGCCATAGTCTGGTACCTCGTAACACAAGCATTAAGAGACCGTGCACCTAATTTCAATGCTTGTGTGCGTCTACGAGTATGATGCGGGATAAAGCGTCAACAATGTTGATCCTTTACAAGATAATATTGATAATTTATTAGGAAGTGGACGTCCTACCTAGGTCTGAAAAACGATCCGTTTTGCGTGCTTGATTTTAGAGTTAATTTTGACTTAGGTTTAATACTTAATTTTTTGGTTTTTACATAAAATAAAAATTATATTATTTTAAAAGTATACCTGAAGATTATTGTGGTGTTTTTATCTTATAATAGTTGTTCATAACGACAAAAAATATTTATATTTAAATGGAAATTTCTAAGATTTTATGTTATTTCAGCATTTTCTTTCTGCTATATTTTGTAAGAAAGTAAAGAAAGTATTCGACCTATGTGGAAATAGACCATTGTCTACAATTAAATGTTAAAATCAAATTGTCAGGATAACTTGTAGTCTCTTGTAAACCGATGTTCAAACGTAACTCGAACGTAATTTTTCTGAAATAAGGGTAGTAACTATTGGTGATTTACCTTTATTTTTTAAATGATATGAATAATCCATTCGCGCCACATGCAAGAATAAAAACGAATCTTTTAAAATCACGTGTTATTTTGTTTTAATTATCATTCACGTCTTAACAATCAGAGAACAAAATGTACGAAAATAAGACACTTTCTAGGACGGCCTCTTAATTCTTTACTTCCAGACTATGACAAACAATAAATGCTTGCTTGCAATCCATCAACATATTTAAACAAATATGTTGATATATCGACACCAACTGTAAAAATATGATAAATAAAGACGCCATTTTTAATTTTTATCAAGACAGCGACCATAATATGTAACGTCACCGGCACGGCGATTCAACATGGCGGCTATATTATATTTTTACAGTTGGTGTCGATAGACCGCTATATTATATCATATCATAACGTGTTTTGGTGCTCTGCTAGAGAGGCTGGCACTCCCCTGCCGGCGCCTATGCCCGTGCTTAAGCCTTGAGATATTTTGGAAGAATTCCAAAGTATAGATAAGTAAATCACGTAACTATTCCTTGTCGGAAGAGCTTACGAATCAGCGAGTATGCCTTAAGATTGATGACAGTACACAATAGTGCTCAATCTGACAGATTTTTCAAAATCAATTCAATCATTCATGAGATATCTTAAACCATACAAATCTCCTTTATCACAGTTTGAGTAGGACAGCACCTTGCAATTCGTTAGTCCCGTAAACTGAGAACAACATGATAACTGTCAGATAAGGTTTTTTAAGATAAAATGTACGAAAATCATGGCAAATCACATTTAGGTATTACTGCCTTCAATCTGTGAAATAATAATTAGATAAATACTGGGCAACATCACATAAGTACATTGCTCTGAACCTGTGGTAAGTAGCTAAATCACCCGAGACATTATAGGAAAGTTATTTTTCTACATTGACCGACCGGGAATCGAACCCAGGACCTCACAGATGGCAACACCAAGTCCAGTTGGCTCGCCTCTCGGCTACAGAGGTCGTCAAAGAAATATAAATCGGTTTTGGAGTATTTTCAATGGAATGGAATAGTATTCATTAATATTATTTCTATATTGGATTTCAGTAACTTACATATTAAAAAGCTATTTATAATATTTTGATGATGATTGAATATTTGAACTTAAATTGCATGTTAAAATGATTTTAATGAAAAAGGGTTATTACACCGTTAGTTTATATAAAAATGTGTGGATTTAAAACTGCTTAGCTCGCACCAAAACTTAGATATTAATTTTTAAAAGAGGCTGACAACAGTGACCGAGTTTCTTGCGCTGCTTCTTCTCGGCACGAGCCCATAAATTGTCCCGAAGCAGTGGAGAACAAAAAAAAATATTAGGACATGTAAAAGTAGGTACTGTTAATGGCCTATTTGCAAAATAAATCATTTTGATTTTTACTAAAGATCTATGATGTATTTGTTAATCCCCATCAGAGTTGGTGAGATGACCTGGACTCAAAGAACTAGAGGGACTCGTCACCGCCTTCCAATCCAATGTAACTGTAACTAATACATAGTATGGTACATGTCATTATTAACTTTGTGTGGTGTGCAATAACGAGTATCTATCTAAAGAAAGCTGGCCTAGAATGTAAGGCTTGGAGGAAGTAGAGGGAGGCTTACCAGACTGGAATAATAGAATTACTGTTCTTAGGTCTAGGTACATAGCAAATATCAAACTGGAATTCAATGAAAGCTATACTAAGCGCGCACTATTTTTTTCCCGAGCGATTATTTTGTTGTAGTAATTAAACTTATGGCTTTATAGAGCAGTACGTGCACGGAGCAGATAAACAAAACATTGAATGTGATTTTGAAATCGTATTTACAAAAAATACACACTAGGCAGGCAGCATTTGATTTACTTCACTAGCTTGCCTAAAACTAGTCATATAAATGTCTCAGATATTTTCTATTTTAAGCTTTTTAATGAACATTACTTTACTGAAACTTAGCTCAAAAGTAGTTATTGTGATAAAATCTTTATTACATTAGACTTTTTGATGAATGTTTTTCAATCTGTTTTTTAGGAATCTAAGCAATAATGTTTTGAATTCAATAGTTTATATCGTTTTGACGGAATAAATCACGCTGTTTATATTTACGAAAATAAGAAATTCATCAATGTCATCTCGATACAATCTGTTCTTTACGTAATTTAAGTTAAAAGCGAGATGTAATCTGCGGTGGGAAGCCGGGATAATTGTGTGTAATGTGTGTGCTAACATCATCGATCACCTACTTATCTGCCAGTTGTTCTGGCGATAACCTATCTGTCTATTGTATTATCTGGGCCTGTAAGCAAACATCGTGGTTTTTGGGCGTTTTCAGATTGCGGGAATCGGAACTGAGTGAGATGCATGCAGGAGGAAAATAATAGGTTTTTCAGAGTTCAGATTAAAGATTTTCAAGGTCTTTGTCATTGTTAAAGTTTGTTTGTATTAAGAAGGTAATTAATAATAAATAAATAAATAATAATAATTATAAATATAATAATAATTATTATTATTATATCCCCGCAGGGGCAGCTTGTGGCAAGCTGTAGGTGAGTGGCGACACCTCGGACCCCGATCCTCCGGAGGGCCCGTATTTATTTGGCCCTTGCCTCTTGTGCTTGCCTTAACTGGCCGGCCAAGAGTGGAGTTGCAAGAGCAGAACCTGTGCTCCAGGTTGGAAGTGTAAAATGTCATAACGCCGGGGGCCCGTTGACTGGTGCGTTTAGCACTGGGATCTCGCACCCCGCAGACTCACCTCTCTACAACTTTAGCCGTTCACACCAATGTTGCTACCCTTGCTACCTTCTGGTGGCTTTAATAGGGTGGCCCATTTAGTGAGCGGCGAGTCACCGTCTGCCCTGATTATCGAGATGAGACATTTGATATGGCAGGCGTCCCGTTGTCTCATCAATATCCCGGCAACCAGTCCATCAAGTTCCTTTCCATAGACCCGGTATAGTTTCCATCTTTTCTGCAATAGTCCTTGTACCTAGCGGGTGCTGTCTTTGGCTGTATCTTCTCAATAGTACAGGCAGAGATAGTATCCGCTAAGTGTACATATCCCAACTCATTATCGTATCTCAAAGGGGCCTCTTCGTGTTGGATCTGTATCCCCACGAACGCCTTCCAAAAGGACCGGCCTTTGTGCCGTGATTTCCCGTAGAAGAGATACAATAATAATTATTATTTAACTAGTTTTTGAGAAATTCATTTCAAAGTTCCAGTCCATTTAGGACTGGAACTTTGAAATGAATTGCTCAAGGGATGACAGATTAGTAATGTCAATATCGGATTGCACATTATTCGAGGGATGAGTGATAGACAAAATATAGATAACGGTTAACTGATTACGGTTGACTGGCAGAGAATGCTATTAGTATTAAGTCCTCTTTTTGTACACTATTAGTGCAATAAAGTTTTAAATAAACTAATAAATAATAAAAAACACAGATTCGCTGATCAGATTCAATGTTAAACTAAAAGACGAGCGGGCTACGGTAGACAAGCTATAGTAATGGGATAAATGTTCACTTATCAGTATTCTCCACATGATTTACTGCGTTTCTCTTTTTCAGTCTAGGCATCTACGGAAGGCCAACTTAGTAACATCACTAATATACTCCGACATGTGCTGAGTAGATACCGTTTCAGTATCGTGTATCGAAACCACACTAATTTATTATGTTTTATTTTCTGTCAATTATATTGTATGCATGGTTCTGACTAAATGTTCTTCTATTCTATTCTTTTACTCGGTGTTGGGAGACGCAGCTGGCAAAATACATTGTCTGGTACCTCGTAAGTCAAGGATGATAATGCTTATTTATCATAAGAATAAAGAGAAAAAAAAAATGTTATGCAAGGCTGCAAAGGTGGACTTGCGTTCTAAAAAAGTATGGAATAGAAAGAAAGAAAGAAAGAAAATATTCCTAATGAATTAAAAACAATGAATGTTAACTAATTGAAAAAAAGTTTACACAAATGGCTTAACACGTACTTTTAATGACATAAATGATTTCCTAAATTATAAAAAAATATTTTATTTTATGATAAGATTATGGATTATGATGACTGATATTTAAAGAATTTTAATACTTAATTTATGTTCTCAATTCATTAAATTTGCATGCCTCTGTAATTGGCTAAACATGATTAGTACTTAATTTTCTTTGTAACACCTCTATATACGGTGTTTAAGGCAAATAAAGTTTATTTTATTTTATTTATTTAATTTTAAGGTTCGAATTTTAAAAACTCTTGCCACGCTAGCGGACAATATGCACTTTTGCGCTCAGATTTATAATGACAAACAGAATCTTCCGAGGTTGTAAGGTGAAAACTCATTTGTCATGTAGGTATGTGCGGTGCGAGTAATAGGTAAGTCTAAATTAATTAATTAAATTAAAATGTAGTGTGTGTTATTGTAAATTGTAATTGGAACACAAATTTTACTCACAGTATAGGGTTTATTTGTACAGAATAATTATTTTAAATACTATAGGTATAGATGGTACATTGGCAGCAGTGAAGGCACACCTTTCTTTTGGGTATATTGATTGTATTTTTTGGTATATTCTCACTGTAATTCATAGTATCAAAGTATTAATTAGGAAAGCCGAAACACTGAACTCTTCGGAAAAGTAGTTGGTGATTACAGTCGACGAAGTTTGGAAAAATAGCTGGTTTATGTAAAACTTGTTCACTAACTAGGTGCCTTATATTTCTCGCGTAATGTTTCCTGGGTCAAAAAAAGATTATTCTGTTTAGTCCGTCAGTTAGATTATCAAAAAATATTGGACCCATATTTTGTATTTTGTCAATCAAATAAAAAATTACGAAGATAAACCGCAGCACGTGACGTCACGCCTTGATAAACAGGCGTGACGTTACGCGGAACTTTAACGGGCTATATCTTCAACATTTTTTGTTTGATTAAGAAAAGAAAAAATACGTATCCAATATTTTCTGTTAATCCATCTGATGGACTAATTAGTTTTTTTTAGGAAACTAGCCCATTCTGTGGTATTTTCATTCTTCAAATATAGTAGGTACCTTTTACCACATGCAAGTTGCAACTATCCTTAAAAATAGATAATAGCATTAAAATAATGTTTTATTGTAAATTGATAATGAACTTGGTTTGTTGGATCGTAGATAATTAAATAATATATTAAATGTTAGGTCGTCATGCTTTAGAGCAGTCAAGGGTGACATTTATTTATTTGTGTTTTTTTCAAGCTCACACCTATTTTACAGGAAGCCCAATAATATAGTGAACCAACATAAAAACATATGTACTTAGTACTTACAATTAATACACATTACACACCTACCCACCCTAGTGAATTCACTCAGAGAACAGAGAAATATGACAATCTTTTGACATCTTTTGGCAAACTTAAATTAAGTAGCCGCACTTTTTGTTTAATGTTACATACAGCAAAAATATGAAATCTCTAATATTAATAATCTTTAAATTCAAAGTTTTGTAATACATAGGATAAATACTGTGCTTGTTCTGTGAACCACTGGATCATGGAAGGTGGGTATAGTATAATTATAATACAACAATAAATTGCGCGGAAGCAAAGTGGGGGCGGATGCCGTGCCGGGGGGGGGGGGGGGAGACGGGCAGCAGCGTCTGCGTGCGAAATGTTTTAAAAAATTGCGCTCGCCAACCCGCCTGTCAAGCGTGGCGAGTGTTAGCAATCCCCCCTGATGAAAGTCATTGGGGGAGGCCTGTGTTCAGCAGTGGACGTCTTATGGCTGAAATGATGATGATGATGATGATGAAAGCGGGAATAATTTCCAATGATAGCAACATTTACAAAGCAGCCAATGTTAAATTGACCGTAAATAGAGAAAATAATAAGGTTTTTAATTTAATTAATTAAACAAGAACTTGTAATTTTTCACGTTGGGTACAGTTTAGTCGCAATCAAGGTATGCTTTGCTTTTAGAATGGAATTAGATTAGCTTTTATTTACATTTTTCTACGCCATATAACTAGATATTCTCATTCAAGCACATCTGATTGACTGTTGTCATCGAGTTCATAATCATTTTGTCGCGTATCGCGTCCTACCCACGTGATCAAACATCACTATCTAGCTAAGATGTTACGTTTGTATAATTGATTTATTGAGTGTTGATAGTGTAGAATGCTGGACACGCCGTATCCGGAAGCCGGGTACTCCAAATATAATAAATTATAATACCAACACGTGATAGTGCCGTCCCGTCTCGATTGATCGATTGAGGTGGCGAGGTAATCGATGGGTCGCGTCGAGACTCGCATGCAAGATGGCGTCCACCGAAATGTCAACCGGGGTTTGACATCTTCATTGTTGCGCTGTATTGTTAAGCTAATGCTGGACCGTTAGTGAGTTATCTCGGTTTTCATTGTATGCGAGCGATGAAATATGTAACGGAGTTTATTGTGATGCATTACTGTTTAATAATAATGTAGAGAGATGCGAGTTACAGTATTGTGTTATTTGATCCAATAAATATAGATTTTGTGTTTGGTTTTATTATTTTTAACTTTTTTATTTGATAATTGTTTTGTTAGTACAAATAGTTTCATTTTTACTGGTAGGTATTACTGTTTTAAAATGTTAGGGTCATGTAGATGCTTTTTAATGACATCATCATCATCATAATTTCAGCCAAAGGACGTCCACTGCTGAACATAGGCCTCCCCTAGTGATTTCTAGATTGGCCGTTTGAAAGCATCCTGTATCCATCAGCTTCCTACAACCTTTACTTTTCAATGACATGGCACTGGCAAGTGAAACAAAAGAAAAGAAAAAAATGAAAGTGAGGAGCAGAGATTAGGGAGAGGGATGGATGATCAAGATGGGGGGAAAAGTCGGGATATTTGGTTTTGGAATATAATGATTACTAATGTCATTACTGTGTCCTGTCAATAAACGAATTTACAAAGGTATTTTAGTAATAAGTTTATTATTTTATAAGCTTAGTTTCCGTGGATTTTAAGTTCGTTTGTGTAATTGGTAATTACTTATAATTTGGGCAACCTGGGAGGCGTGATTACCGCCGAGTTTCTAGTACCTTAGTAATCCAGTGTAAGTGTACCTACATACGAGATATAGATATTACAAATCTTGGTATTTGTAGGTACACTTGATATTGTTGAATATCACTGCATTAAATCTGTACGTGACATATTTTGCTGAATCATCGATACCAAGTATTTTTGGTGAGATTTTTGATTAGATGTGACGTCATTAGCATCACTACTTATTATCTTTATTTATAAGTATCGGCAAGAGTATTAGAGAAGGGTTATAAATAATCTCCGTTTACGAGTTCATCATCATCATCATTTCAGCCATAGAAGGTTCACTGCTGAACAAAGGCCTCCCCCAATGACTGATCATCGGGGGGATTGCCAATACTCGCCACGCTTGGCAGGCGGGTTGGCGAGTGCAGTTTTTTTTATAAGATTTCGCACGAAGACGCTGCTGCCCGTTTCGTGCTACAGGAATTAGTCGACTCTTACGACACGCCTTCTGTGGGCGGTGGGGAAGTGTATTCTTTACGGCCGTCCCCACACGGCACTTTGTTACTGAACGGCTCTAAAACTGGGGCCAGGGCTCGTAACTTTATTCTATTCAGCAACACCTGAGTCTCAGCATAATGCCAAACTTAAAATGCAAATATTGTACGAATCAGACATGTTTATTTTATTGTGACATAATTATTACGTCATCGGACTTAGTATGTGAAATGTTTCGCGACAATGTTCCGTTGTAAGTCTTATCTGCGTATTTGTGTGCCTACATGAAACCGAATAAGCCCCAAAACGTCTGAATGGTTATTATTATCAACACGTATAAATAGTCAACTGTGTACCAACTCGATTCCTTCCCAAAGTATAGAAATGTAGACTGAAGAGACGGCTTAGGATGTGATTGGGTTCAGTATAATTATGATATTACATATGTAAAAGTTAGTATTTTTGTTAATCACGCTCTAACGGCTGAATGGAATTAACTGAAAGGCTAAAGATATCCCGTTAATACAGGTCAACCTTTTTACCACATGTTTATACGTAATGGTAAACAACTTCTGTTCTTTCTATACAAATTTAATCGGCTGTTTAGAAGTTTTGTGTGGGAAGTCAATTAATTTTCATGCAAAGAAGTTCGGCGAAGATGGACCCAATAATTTACGAAGCCTTTACGAACATAATAAAAATGTTAAGTAGGATTAACAGATTTTGCCCCTAAAATTTCATATTTTTATAAATTGGGAATCAGATATTATATTACTTAAAATTTTGGGGTTT
This sequence comes from Anania hortulata, assembly GCA_963576865.1. Classification (NCBI taxonomy): domain Eukaryota; kingdom Metazoa; phylum Arthropoda; class Insecta; order Lepidoptera; family Crambidae; genus Anania; species Anania hortulata. The sequence goes on along the minus strand of OY756399.1, from coordinate 1,438,948 downwards.
ATTCAAGAAGATTCCATTTCAGAAAGAGTTTAAGTATGCTCAAATCGATTTTAGACTAATTCTGAATACACTTTTGATGTAGAAAGTCGTCTGTCAATGTCTGATTGTATTGTGAATGTGATACTTTTTTTGTCCTACGTGTCTCCCACAAATACTTGACATTAGCAGAATCACTGCTCTACATAGAGAGTGCTCACCATTTCATGTTTTCACTAATATCTCTTGAATCCCAGCTTAAGAGGGTTAGGTCGACTAACTCTTTTGTTAGCTTTCCTCAAAATTTGGGTCCAGAGCTCTATATATTCTTTGCAAAAGTCCTAGAACAAAAGTTGCTTACAATGTATAGAATATATGGTAACATGGTTGTCCCTGGACACCCTGCATAGATATTGATATCTTATCTCGTTTTTTTGTTCCCGTGGAATGGTTCCTCTCATCCTCTGATTTGATTCCGTCTATTTTAATTGAGTCAGCTGCTCATACGAAGTCGTCGGCAGAAACTAATACATAAAACTTTGCAAAGAAGATCGGTCACGTTTCTCTGCCTTTAAAACAGGAAATACAGTTACAAGTGGTTACAAGAAATGTAATTGGCGGGTAATAAAGTCTATGCACTCAGAATAAGATTTATTTAGATTTGCGAGTTGTTGCCGGAATTATAGCCCATTGAACCCTAATAGATCTCCTGGTTCGCACAAGGAGCGTTGGGGCCACGACCGATAATACTGATTTGTGAATCGGATCGATAGCTTGTGTCACTGTCAGAAAACAAATATTAAGAGCATGATTTGCAATGATATGGTTTTCCATAATATTACTCATATTTTTCTTGTTACCTTTTGTGCCAACTATAATTTCTATCCATACTTTCAATGTTTGGAACTTTTCACTGCCTACCCGTCTTAACTTTATTTCAACTGTCGTATGAAGATTCAACATTATCTATCTATACAAATTTTTTGGCGACCGCCTGGTGTAGTGGTTCGCGTTCCTGACAAAGCCAGCGGTTGCGGGTTCGAATCCCGCAAGAGGCAAATGTTTGTGATGAGCACGAGCATTTGTGCCTAAGTCATGGATGTTTATAAAAGTATTTAAGTATGTTTATCCGTTATCTAGTCGCCACAGTACAAGCTTTGCTTAGTTTGGGGCTAGCTAATTGGTGCGATTGTGGAAAAAATTTAATTTTAAATTAATTTAAATAAACTTTGTTTGGTTGAACGCGCTAATGGGTTTGAATTGAATAAATGTTTTTGTGTTGGATAGTCCATTTATTGACGTAGGCGGTTCCGCGAAAGCTAGTGTTAGAAAATCTATACCTACTCTTGTTTTACGTGTAAGCACGCATCAACAGGTTTACATAATATTATAATTGCTGAACAAATCATACAATATGTATATGTATTAGGTAGATAAATGAGGGACTTACTGTTATAGGTTGATATTTCTATAAATATGAACAACTTTTACTATGAAAATAATAGTGCAATTGAAAAATAAAGCTGTTCCATACTGACATGACTGATTATTTTTCGATTACACCATTGTTCCTACATAAAAGTTAATTTACTAATTTGTTTACGAAATAACGAAACACTAGTAATAAATGTAGAAACCGTGGATTATGACAATAGGATTACGATAAATAGAATTAGGTAGGACCAAAACTAAAACCGATTTGCCCAAACCCAAACAGATACACGGCCTCCGATAAGGTATCATTTGTGATTTTTAAAGTGGCAACAAACGCGATACCACTCATATTATCTTCGAGCCTAACCTGCTCACTTGATTCTTATAAAAATAATAAACCAGATTACCGACGATAAACATCTTGGTAGACGGATAAGATATTTTTAATCACATTGACGTAAATAATAATCATTAATAATTTCAAAATCATAATGTGTATTTAATTTTATTTGTATTCAAGAGCAGAGTGGTGGAAGTATTTCCACACACATTCCAGGCAAGATCGTGCTACCCACAGCAAAAAAAGAAGTTCTGCATAGAGTACAAAAGAGAAAGTTTTTATATTTCGATCACATCATGTACAACCCCAAATACCAATTATGCAATCTAAAACACAAGATGATCCAAGGGCAAATGAGTTAGTGCTTGGGTCTTAATGTCATTAAGTATGGAATAAAATTTAATTAAATCTGCAAGTCAGCAGTGGGCGTCCTATGGCTGAAATGATGATAATGATGATGATGAAATTTATTTTAAGTTTTGACGACTCCCGTAACAAAGAGGCGAGTACGCCAGATTTGGTTTTCGATTCTCGGTCGGGTCAATGTAGTTAACGAACTTTTATGGGTCTAGTTGTTGTGGTTCCGTCGTTGTTTCAGATTTTTATAACACAAGTCCTTTTGCTATTAAATTTTGTTTCTCTCGGGATTATACCTCCAAACTTCCTTTTGTAAAATAATTGTAAACTTATCAAATTGTAAGTGTTTTTAAAGTCCTTATTACAAAGCGAGGGAGTAGTATTGGTACGTTTTGCGGACGGGAGTGCGCGCATTAGCAGCTGCAAGTCACCTGCACAGTTCGTGGCGCAACTCATAGGAGAAAACTGCATTGCCTACGGAAATAAATGAAACTTAAAAAAAACAAAATATGCCTATATACGTTATGGAGTGGTTCAGCCATACTCAACTACTCGGGCCTAATGCGGTGGAGGGATGTTGTAAGGCCAGTAAGACTTAACCTTACTGTCAGATTAAGCCGCCCAAAGCCCTCGGACTAGGCTTCACGACTAGTATTAAGCGATATTTTCCGGGACCAACTTCTAACTTGCCTTCCCCAACAATATTAAATCTAATATCGTCGAGGAAAGTATAATAAGCAATATAGTAGATGAACCAAGTAGTGGAAGGAAATACCTCATTTCATAAAAAACTTTAAAAATTGACGTCATATTAAGTCATTTTTGTAAGATGTTCATTGCATCGGATACATTCCCCTGAATCATTGCAAAGCTCATTGGTGGTGGAAACAGGTAAGATCGTGCTCGCACAAAAAAGAGAAAGCTGGAGTATTTTGGGCACATCATGTGTAACCCTAATTACCAATTATGCAATCCAAAACACAAGGTAATCCAAGGGCTAATGAGTGTCGGTCGGCAAACAGTATTTTGATTGAAAACACTACGTCAATGTGTCGGCAAGAACATTATTATGATAACTTAATCAAAGCAAGTGCAAATCTCTATAGTTATCGCCGAACTTCAAAAATGGCACCTTAAGAAGAAGGTGCTACTTCTATAAACCCTCGGCGAACGATCAGTGTTGTTAACAGTCGAATGAGTTCCAACTTGAGTGACTATTACTCGAAAGTGCTCGCATTACCGGCCTGCAAGTCACCTGCAGTACGTGTGGTGTAAGTTATGAGACATGGATTGTGTTAGTAGGCAGAATTTTGGACTAAATACAGAAATCATTTATCATTGAGGTACTGGAAGATAATCTATATATATATATTTGTTGGAAACGGGCCAGGATAGCAGTCTCCTTAATTAGTCAAATAAACTTAGGCCTAACTAGTTAGCTTAAATTTGGAATCAGTACTGATTTGTCTTTTCAGTGTGTTTATTTTGAGATTATTTGTGCGTTTTCGCTTTGGTTGATATTATAGTTTTTGATAAGCTCCTTGTTTTCATCAGTTTATGTAATATTATCCTTATCCTCACATCTCTATACATTCCATCAATTATCAGCTCACAAACTTCAATTAGTACCAAATTTATGTTGCACCCTACTACTGTTCGGCCAAGATCTGCAGCATTTTCTGGTGCAGGTAATTTCAATACTCGTTAGGATGCTAGAGTTAACAAAAAATTGAAACATGTTACTTTTGAAACTGTTACACATCAAAGTGTTGGTCCTAGATATACTACTCAAATTTCAGACTGCATAAAGTGAGTAATTCGTTCATGGGGAAATGTATTCGCTTTTTTAACAAATTACCACAGTCTATTGTTGAAGTTTAAATGTACCCATACCCATGTTTAAGTTTAAATCGCATGTTAAGATTATTTTAATAAAAAAGGGTTATTATACTGTTAATGACTATTTAAATGACAAAAATGTCTGGAATTAAATACTGCCCTACTCGCACAGGTATACATTTTTTTTTAATTTTTTTTTTGTGGCAGCTAGTGGAGTCTGAGTTTGTTCCGGCGTTTCTTCTCAGCACTTGCCAGATTGTCTGTGTCTTGTCTCGTAGCGCTAGTAGGGCCCAAAAAATAAGGAGACATGTTCTGCCCCATATGGGCCAATAATGTTATTATTGACGTTCATAAGTGGCAGTTTTCTGTCCTAAACTGAATAAATGATTTTTGACTTTGACTTTGACTAGTAATGCACCCATGAATTAAGAAATTTATTTTGAGTTGATTGAGGTGCTAGAATCCTAGCATCTTACTTTTTGAGCCAGCCATCAAAGCAGTGGTCCCAGTAAACCGATTACAGCGGGTCCAGGCGACTATCGCGCGATCTGCACGCAACGCTAGCCCCTCGCACGCGACCGCTTTCCGATATTCGGCTTTGTCCTGGTAATGACCCCTTGACTTATTTAATATCAATAATATGCTCGTTTCGGTAAACAGGGATCGAGGGCCACTTTGTGAACTGCTGGGCGACGAAATTTTAACGTTTTTTTCGTATGATGCCTGTAGTACTAGGTGAAAACTTGCGTGGTTTTGTCCTAAGAGAAATGGAACTGATATTGCCCATTCGGTTTAATTTATAATTATTAGATTACCGATTTGTTTAAATAATGTCAGATGATTAAAAGTGTAGAAATATCTATCAATGTTGCTATTCTCAATGTTATTTTTCTATTCCTTTGCTTATTTTATGTGGTATACAATCTATCTAACTTCAAAAATTGAGCATTTTGTAAGTAGTTACATATTATTAGTAGGTATCTGATAAATAATTTACTCGTAATACAATTTTTATATTTCTCGTGGGTATTAAAGAAAGTTTAGATTACCTATTAGCAAATCCCTTTGTTTGTATAGATCGGTTGTCTATGAAATATAAATTTATGCATTCATATGCTGGGTAAGCAAATTTGGTTATCTGGGTTCAGTTGCAAGTTATATGTTTTATTCACCCCAACTTACTTCGAGGGGTCGCTTGTAGGTTCGAAACTTAGATAAATATTTGATGGTCAATTAGCATTATTCATCGTTTTTTTGTCCTTCTAGGATATTACTGTAGAATAGGTTTCCAAAACTATTGACACTTTGTCTTGCTATTGTGTCAATTTAAAACTGAACATGAGGTTTGTTTTAAATTGACACACATTCTTCTGAGCCTATTTCAAACTGTGGTGAAGGTTTGCTTGTTTAGGTACTGTAAGGCATTTCTGAACGCAGTACTATTTCGAGTGCAGGGGTTCCCCCCCGTTAGTGTTTGACGGATATGTCCTGTCTCTCTTGCTTGCTAACTCTACGACTGTATGTATTTGTTCCGTGAAAAATAAATGTAATTTAAATGTTTTTTTGGTTTTTCTGGGCTTCCCTTCAGCACTGATCAAACAGGTTAAAATAAGCCTTAAACACCCAATAATTACTTAGGTACTTCATAAATCATAATCTTAAGCCTTATTTAGCTATTCTTATTGTTTTTTTTCTGATCAAATGCAAAGAAAATATTTTATTTGATTTATTTCACTATAAATGTGTGATGAATGTGATGTGTGTGTAATGGTGATTACCATTTCAGCTAGGATCTATTTTAGACTTCGTATAGTTATTATTATCAGTCACTATGGATGATAGTGACTTTTATTAACTGGATGTAACATCCTTTCATCTCGTCTGCGAACCATACAAATATATTTAGATATTTTGATCTATATTCTTAAATTTGATTGAAACTGACTTCTATTTTGAATACGTGTATTACTGTTACTAACATTTGTTTTGGAAATACAATTGATTGATTTGATTTAAAGATTATGCTACATATAATACTCTACAATATTTTTATCCAACTATTGAGTCATTGCATCAGTTTTGAATTAGCCACAAAATAATAAAGGTAAACCACCGTCAATATTTTACAATTAAGTATTAAACAAACTATGAAATTACAATTACAAGCGTGGGTGTGAGTGTAGCCAGTGGGTCAAACGTCTCAACTTATCTCGGTGTCGACTTGTCCCTAATGACGAGTCTTATCGTGAGCCCTTAATTGACCCACTCTTTATTCGGGTAATCCAACCCGGTGTTTAAAACATATTTATAAACATATTCAAACAGTTATTTTTAAGTCATCAGATTTAAACTCTCCAAACACTGACAAGACGGGTTTTTTAAAAACAGAACTTGAAGCTTCTTCTTAAAACTATTAATTAAACTTACTGAAATTGTTTCAAAACATGGCAGTAGGTGTTGTTGCTAAGTAAACGAAATAGTCATTAGCCTTTATATAATTTAGAAAATAATGTAATTTAAAGACGAATTTAATTTTACAGACAAACTATTTGTGAAGACGTTGTAATGTTTTAATTAAAAGTGTTCTAAGACCAACAAATAAAATTATTAAAATGGTAACTTTTATTAATATTCATTAATTTTACTAATGGTGCTATTTATATTTAAAAAACAATCAGACGGAATGTATAGTTACTTATAAATGCATTCTTAGATAACGATGCTATTGTTCTACGGTCACCGGCCACCGCCCAGCTGATAGCGTCGGAGTCTAGTCAGATTAACGGCAGAGGACGTGGGAGGACGCCACGAGATGATCGGGTCTTAATGGTGCATATCATTATTAGCTGCCCGATATGTGGAGAACAATGAGTGCTTAAGCTGTAGTTATGTATCTGTTGAATTTAGTTCGAGTTAGTGTTCAATTAATATTTAGTGAAAAGATTAAAGAATTTTTAACGTACTTTACACTTGATACTGCGGCAGTGGACGAAACAGCTACTTAAAATTTGCAGCGTAGAGTAGAGCGCTCTCTGACAGAGTGGCGCAATTATATAAGTACATAAAAAAACTTAAAACTAAGGATCGACTAATTAGCAACTATTGTTCATTTACGAATCTCCTCATTCCTGATTCGATTTCGCAAAGAAACACCGAGCATAGCCCTTTCCATAGCACGCTGTGCAACCAACGGATAAGCAAGCTGAAGTGGCAGTGGGCGGGGCACATAGCACGTAGAACTGTCGGCCGATGGGGCAGAAAGGTTCTGGAATGGAGGCCACGTATCGGCAAGCGCAGCGTAGGACGTCCACCTACAAGGTGGACAGACGACCTGGTAAAGGTTGCAGGAAGCCGCTGGATGCGCGCCGCTTCCAACCGGCCAATCTGGAAGTCACTGCGGGAGGCCTATGTTCAGCAGTGGACGTCCTATGGCTGAAATGATGATGATGATGATGAAACAATTTACATTAAACATAATAGTACAAGTACCAAAATGGTATCCGCTCAGTATAAGGCTGTGACGGCAGAGAGCACATCGCGACCACTGGTATTCTGCGGACTTTATTCTAACTTCAAAGAGTTTGTGATACTATAAAAAGGCTTTTATTTCATAATAAACAGGTTTTATCTATCGGTATGATAAAGCACATATTTAAGAAGTGAGAACAAATTTTAAAAAGTATTAGATATTTTTATTTTAATCTATTAATGATACAGATTAAATGTTATTTTATATACTGTATTATTAACTTTGTCTCATAAATTAGAAGTAGCTAAATATAAAAGGATCAGTAGGCAGATTTATATTTGTTGCGTCACTGAAATACTTATTGCGAAATAAACAATAATAGCAATGTCACTTATCATTCGGAGTTGGACGATGTAAAAACCAATTTCGAATGACTATAGAAGGATAAGATAATCTATTCATAGTTCCGTAGTAAACTAGGAACCTAAATTATAAAACTTATTATGTCTGCATGTCTCAGGTATAAGCATTTTGCTCACTGATTAAATTCCCCTTGAACTTAAATGATTCTGGGTTCGATTTCCAGTTCACTGGGCAATTCTGGAAACAAAATTGTCTTAATTAGCTTGCGTATGTGTGTACTGGGAGACATCCATAGGAAAATTATTTTTTTACTTTTTAAATAGGACAAATTAATGTTTTGTCTGATGCAACATAATGGTGGGAATAATAATAACTCTTGCACAGAAATTTTGATTAAAGATGTTTAATGGATAACTGTATGGTAAAATACAATGACAAGAAGTGTTCGGTTTTTTAGCTGTCAAAGATTATACAACGTCCGGATCGTGCATAGACTATACAATGTCAAAGGAGGAGAAAATATAAAGACATGATAGGTAACGCCGGAACATCTTCCCGCCTCGTTGAAATGGATACATTTCAACACTGGATGTTGTCGTCCGTAGGTAGAGGGCATAACCGGACCAGAGGCCTTCGCACGTTTCCTCTTGTAGTGTGAACGTCGGCGACTCTTGCAATCCCATCTGCGCCTGTGTACAGTCGAGTAACTCGTCCGAGCCTCCAGTTCAAAGGTGGGGCATTATCTTCTTGCAGCAAGACTAGGTCTCCTACATTCAGTCTAGATGTGTTACTGCGCCATTTTGATCGTTGTTGTAATTCCGATATATATTCTTTAGACCACCTTCTCCAGAAATGCTGGCGTATTTGTTCCAGACGTGCAAATCGTTTCAATGTATGCTCCTTAGCGTTCTCTAGCCTTGGTGATGGTAGTGCAGTTAGCGGCCTTCCTATCAAAAAGTGCCCAGGACTCAAGGAGAGAAGGTCGTTGGGTGACGATGATAGGGGATACAGGGGACGACTGTTTAAAATCGCTTCTATTTGAGCAAATAAGGTAGATATTTCCTCAAATGTGAGGTGACTATTACCGATAACGCGCTTCGCGTGATACTTGGCAGATTTTACCCCGGCCTCCCATATGCCGCCGAAGTGAGGAGCGTAAGTTGGAGAGAAGATAAACTTAATTCCTTCCTGACTTGCAAAATTTGATAGAGATTCCGTATTATTTTTTAAGAGTTGCCCTACCTCCTTAGCAGCAGCGACAAAATTACGGCCGTTATCGCAAAAAATTTCCAATGGCTTTCCTCTCCGTGCTACGAAACGCCTTAAAGTCATAACAAAAGATTCTCTAGATAAATCGCTGACACATTCCAAATGAATGCACTTGTAGCGTAGGCAAATGAACAGGCACAAATAACATTTTATGAGACGACTGCCGCGTCCCTTGCGATTTAAAATGTAGAATGGACCAGCGAAGTCCAAGCCAACGGACAAAAATGGGAAATCTGGAGTGACGCGCTGTGCTGGTAAATCACCCATTTTGGGGCACAAAGTTTTGCCTTGATTACGTCTACATTGAACACACCTGTTGTGAGTGCGTCTAGCCAAGCATCTTCCATTAACCGGCCAAATTGTTTCGCGCACAGTGGCTAATAGCAGTTGAGGGCCGGCATGAAAGTTGCGTAAATGTTCACGATGAAAAATAAGTTTTGTCAAGTGGTTAGATGAATGAAGCAGTATGGGGTGCTTTCTTTCGTAAGAGCAATTGGACGCATCGATTCGTCCACCTACCCGGATTAGATTGTGATCATCCATGAATGGAGACAACGCTAATATTTTATTTTTACTGCTCAAAGGCTTCCGTTTATGTAGCGCCTCATATTCCATCGGGAATGATTGTCGTTGCGCAATAATGCAAAGTGACTTAAAAGATTCATCTATTTCTTCTACTGTTAGAGCGCCTACCCGTTTATTTTTTGGATTTTTTAGATTAAATATAAAGCGTTTAATGTAAGCAAATGAATTTTGAAGTTTGCTTAGATTAGAATAATTTTCAAAATCTATAATACTTTCTATTGTGACAGCCGAGTTTGATTTTATTTCTGGTAATGCTTCACAATATTGTTTATTATTAAGAACTGGCCACCTTGACTCGTCCTCAAGAAGATAATTAGGACCTGACCACCACAACGTTAACTTAATTATTTGATTGCCGTCTATGCCCCTAGAAATTAAGTCGGCAGGATTTTCCAAGGTAGGCACATAACGCCACGATGATTTCCTAGTAGTCTCTAAAATTTCACAAATGCGGTTGGCGACGAATGCCTTGAGACTTCTGGGGTCACTGTTTAACCAAGCAAGCACTATGCTTGAATCACACCAGTGGTATACCTGATCTGGTTTGTATCTGAGTGACTCTATGACAGTCTTGTGGCTAACAACGCGGCACATAATTCTAAACGCGGCATCGTTGTAGGTTTTAAGGGCGCTACTTTAGACTTACTGCATAATAGCTTAACGCTGACCCTGTCATCCACATCAATTGACCTTACATAGATACATGCCCCGTAAGCCCTTTGTGAAGCATCACTAAATGAGTGCAATTCGATCCGTTTTGGCGATTCACAAAGAACTGACCTAGGGATCTCTAATTTTTTTAAATACTCTAAGCTGCTGGCGAAGTTCTGCCAATTATCCTTGATGTCAGTTGGAACGGGATCATCCCATGAGATTTTTTGTAACCATAATCGTTGTATGATCATTTTAGGTATGATTATGCAAGGACTTAACATGCCTAGCGGATCAAAGATTTTAAATGAACTTGACATTATGGACCTCTTGGTAATGTTATTTGACCCAAGAGGACTTTCTATAGGAAAGTGTAAAGTGTCGGACGAAGGACTCCATCCGAGGCCCAGGGTGCTCGATGACTCGCTGATGGTAAGGTTTTCCTGTGTATTCACATTGGCATCTTGTATTAAATTTGACAAATTGCTTTTGTATTTTCTTAAATTGAAACATCCCGTGCTCAACGCCTTGGCTACTGAATTTTTAATAAAACGCATCTGATGCTCGTCATTGCAACCCGTGATTAAATCGTCGATATAAAAGTCCCTTTGAATTATTGTTTTTATTGTCTCATCTTCTTGCTCCTCCCCAATTTGATGCAAACATCTTGTGCTTAAAAAGCTAGCGCTGGCAGTGCCGTAAGTGAGAGTGTTAAGCCGGAATGTTTGAATGGGCTGGGAGCTGTTCTCTCTCCATAAAATGAGCTGAAGGTTACGATCTTCCTCCTGGACTTGAACTTGGCGGTACATCTTTTCGATGTCCCCAGTAAGTAAATATTTATACTGCCTTGCTCTTATCAGGATGGAGAACAGCGAATCCTGAACCGTTGGGCCTACCCTTAATATGTTATTTAATGACAATCCAGAAGAAGAGGGAGCAGAGCCATAAAAAACAACCCTGAGTCTCGTGGACTCACTGCTTTCCTTCAAGACTGCGTGATGACACAAAAAATAATTGAAATATGGTTTGGGAACCTCTGACTTCGATAGATGACCCAGTTCTGCATATTCTTGAATGAACTTTGAATACTCAAGTTGCAGTTTTGAATTTCTTTTAAATCTTTTCTCTAAAGTTATTAAACGTTTCTTTGCTATTGTGTAGGTATCGCCAAGGCAATCAGGAGAATCTATTAAAGGCAATTTAACACAAAATCTACCCGATTCCAATCTATAGGTGTGAGCCACAAAGTGCTCTTCACATGCCTGTTCGTTGTCACTTAGATAAGGTTTTTTGGGAAGTTCTTCTAACTCCCAAAATTTGGTTAGTGAGTTGTCTAAATCATTTAATGTAGTGGAGTTCGTAATAACATGGTTACTTTGAATGTGATTATTGTATGATAAATTATTTGAATTCACTGGGCCTGATATTAACCAACCTAATTTTGAACTACGCAACCTAGGTCCAAATGGACTTAGAGAAGATTCTTCAGTACCCAATAAGTCCCAAAACAAATCGGCTCCAATTAGAATATCAACCGGAGCTGGTTGGTCAAATTTAGGATCTGCCAGCTGTATATGGTTAGGAATGTTTAGCAATTTTTTATTTATAGGTGCTTTAGGTAACTCACTAGTTAGTTCATTTAGCACGAGACAGCATAAGTTTGCATGAAATGTACTGCATATTGCCTGAATTTTAACTGTGCACCTTTCAACGACATCATTTGAATGACTATTGCCTATGCCTATAATTTTCAAGGATTTTATTGGTGTGGAGTCAATACCTAACCTCTCCTTGAGCGACCTTGTCATAAACGATGATTGGCTTCCACAATCCAAGAGTGCTCTAGCCTGTATAATTTTGCCCGAATTTGTATTTATAACATTGATTAGGGCTGTCGACAAAACAACTTGCGTGCTTTGTTGAGAAAAATTAGCGACTGCCTGAGATTCAACAGAGTTATTATTAATAGACACATTGGCGCTTGGATTGTGCAGCAAAGTGTTGTGACGTTTTTTGCAAGTCCTGCAGGGCCCTAATCGACAATCCTTCACTGCATGACCCTGGCGAAGACAGTTGTTGCATAACTTATGATTGTTTACATCGACCAGCCTCTCTTGAACATTTTTAGATTTAAAAACTGGGCAGTCGTAAATCTTATGTTCATCATTGCAAATTATACAACTATATTTACGTTCACTGGTGGTTGTGAAAGATTTTGTAATTTGATTACGTTCTTGTTTGTGCTGTGTGTTAGTGTTTGACCTTGAAGCCGATTGAAAATATTTTAGACTGCCATCAAATTTGTTACGGTTAATAGAATCTAAAACATCAGCTCGATCAATAAGAAATTTATGAAACTGAATTAGGGTTGGCATTTCGCTAAGTGAGTTTCGATACTCTTCCCACTTTAAAACAGTGCCGCTGTCCAGCTTAGAAGTCACCATGTAAATAATCAGCATGTCCCATTTGTCCGTTGGCTGGCCCAAGCTGGCCAAAGCACGTAAATTTTTTGTCACATGATCAACCAAAAAGCGTAAAGATTTTTCAGATTCTGTATGCTGCCTTTGAATGTTAAATAGAGAACCAAGATGCTGATTTATTAATGATCTTTTGTTATTATATCGGTCACAAAGTAATTTCCAAGCCTCTTCATAATTTTTAGAAGACACTTCAAAATTTGTCAAAATTCTAGCCGCATCTCCTTCGAGATATGACAGAAGGTAATGAAATTTTTGAATACCCTTTAATCGTTCGTTCTTATGAATTAAATTTTCAAATGTGTCACGAAATTCGAGCCATCGAAAATATGCACCGTCGAATTTTGAAATTTGAATATGAGGTAATTTTATGCCTAAGTCTTGATCAGGTAAGCATTGAGTGTCATTGATAATTGAATTACGCCTGCAGTCACTTTCAAGTTGTGTTTGACGATCAATAAGCTCCTTCGCAATTGCTAAGTTTGTAATGATATCACCTTCAATGCTTTCTCTCTCATTTAACTCCAAAGACAAATTTTCTGAATTTAAAATCTCGATCTCACTTTGCAAATCATCAAATTTCACAGATAGCGATTCAATTTTAGATGTTTTAAGCTTTAATTCTGTAAATCCCGTACCAGACATAGGTGCACTAACATTGTTTAAGTAATTTTTGAATTTTGTCACTTGTCCCTTAATTGAACTTCGCTTAACCATTAAGTCTTTCAAAGTTAATGCCATATTTAATAATCACCAAACAAGAAGAGAAAAGAAATATGTACTTATAAAAAAAATAACAGATTGTAAGCTCACGCTCCTCGCCTTGACTGCACACCAGGAAGCCGGTCTCAATTGCAGAAGCAGGTATGTACTCAAATTATTTGCCTTGCCCGGGTATGTTTAGTACCTGTGTTCCGCAGCGAAGCGATTCTGGAATGTTCAGCAAAGTGTGTGAAAAATAGGCTACAATGTGTTAGATGCTAGAGGACAAATATCATCTCAACATTATGATTGGCACATTAAACTAATAACGACCGAATGCTTGACATCCAGCTAGAAATTGTACAATTAATTATCTGTGAAATTGGGTATTTAACATGAGCAAAACACAATTTATGTCTGTAACAGCAATGATAAATGTGATAGTAGGGACTTAACGACCTTGATTATTTCTTGAAATAGGTATGCAGAAACATACAATTTGCAGATAGCAATAAAGTACTAACTTAAACAAACCTAAATGGTTTGTATTGGAAAAACCTATAAAAATATTGATATTTTGTTGAGAATTGTATGTAAATGAACTCGAAATGTATATTAAAACATAAAACTAGATTTGATGTTTGAGATTTATCGCGATTCAAGTTGTGTTGGATGGGAAACATGGAGAATAATGTGGATATAAGCACATGGAAGGTTGTGGAGGAGGGCACTTATCTTTTGATCTGCGCTGCGGCGTGATGCTTCACTGGTCCGGCCAGACAATGTTTTTCACCTCAATTCCTTAGACAACCTCAGTCTTTCCAAGATAACTCCGATTTTAGTGTTATTAATACAATCGCAGGTGGACGCCAACCAACACTTTGGTACGCCGATTTCTTCGATTGGTCGATAATAATTTTGGTTCGTGATTGTTCCCCTCATGGGCCACCAATTTATGTCTGATGCAACATAATGGTGGGAATAATAATAACTCTTGCACAGAAATTTTGATTAAAGATGTTTAATGGATAACTGTATGGTAAAATACAATGACAAGAAGTGTTCGGTTTTTTAGCTGTCAAAGATTATACAACGTCCGGATCGTGCATAGACTATACAATGTCAAAGGAGGAGAAAATATAAAGACATGATAGGTAACGCCGGAACATGTTTACTTCTTTTAATCAGCCTAAATTTCATTATTGAATGCTTATTTTTAAGGGGTAGGAAAATATTTTTACTTATATTTTTCATGAAACACAATTGTCATCATATCCTTGGGGAGCGCGAGATCGATCGCCCATGACAAGAATCTTTACACTCAAATTCTATTCAATAAACGTGCCATTTTTCAATCGAAAAAGGGCTCAAATACTGAGTGATAAAATCTAAATCCTATTGAAAGATCATTTCCATGGCACAACGTCTCGAACTCCCAACCAGAAAATGTCAATGCAAGTATCCTTTTTTCACAATGTTATCTGCATCAGCTGCCAAGTTTAAAATTGAACTTACGCTAAAAGCATTAAAGTTTAAATTCGCAAATGTTTTTTAGGAATTAGTAAATCGATGTGGCTCGATTTGATGTCGGGGTATTGTACTAGAATAGATAAGATCGGTTGTCCCCTGACAGTGCTCACGTGTGGTCTCCGGTCTGTAAGGTATGCAGTTTTTTGGCACTTTAGCACTGTTAAAATGCAATGTTGCTAACGTCATGGCGGGTGACATCATGTTTATTTTTGTCACTATAGAAAAATATTTTGGTTAAAAGCATAACCGGGCTTGACTGTCGTGTCCTTGCAATGTTTTTCCTCTGTTTAGTTTTTTTATTCTCATTGAACTGGTCAATATTTGTTTTAGATATTTCACATACCTACACAATGGCATGATGGTAATCTTTTATCCTGGTGTTTGATCTGTTCCATCCAGTGTTGATTATTTTTGTAGCTAAAATATATCTTTCTTTGTTGTCTGTCTCAACTTAACATCAGTAGTAAAGATATTCTACATACTTTATCGTAACACAATATACTGTGATAAAAAAAAACCTAAAACTGACTCCGAATATCAGTTTTACTGTAACATTTGTTGAAAATATAATGATTGGATTTAATTATGGATTACTAACCGTTTGTATAATCGTTTAATAGAAGAGTAATTGTTTTGTAATCGATTTGACACGTAAAAAATTATCACCTCAATTGTGTGGTACCAGTTGATAGAGTCAAACCAATCAGTTCCAATTGAAGATCTTTTTTAATTAGTCGCCGAATATCTGTGTATTTTTTTAAATTCACCTCACCCAAATTAGGTTAGGATACAGGTTGTTAGGAAAAGCAATTGCTGAAACAGATGCTAAAGTTTCGGAAAACCGAATAAATTGCCGAATATCCAGTAACTATTCGGTAATCTAGCAATATGCGGAAATGGTTTGCTTTATAACATATTGCACAGAACTCGTTAAACCCGAAAAAAATATTCGGCGCATCTCTAATTTTTAACTCTAGATTTTACCTAAGCCTAGATTAAAACGTTATTCTGTCAACTCTAGATAAAGTGACAGACAACAGTGTTCAGGTTGAATCATCTAGCATCGTTTCCTTGATTTTAGGGATAAAATGAATAAACCAGCCCGTGTCGCAACTTTCGGCCACCTTGCGGGTGTCCTACGTTGCGCTTACCGGTACGTACCACGTGGCCTCCATTCTAGAACCATTCTTAGTATATTTTTATAATGATTTTCTGACAATTCGGGCTTAAGTAGTAAGTTTCTAAAACCACATGCGAGTTTTTTGATTACTGTTATTTTACTCGCCTTAAGTATGGAGCGCGAACCACTAGACCAAATGTTTTTTTTTCATTTATGTAGGTTAACTAACAATAGAAAATTACAAATTTACCAAGCAAGCAGCGATACATACACTGATAATTCATATGAAGTGACATTAGCGATACTAGTTTACCGAGCCTTTTAAAGTACGTACCTACGGAGATGCATAAAATACACTTATTAGATCTAAATGTATCCCTAATAAAGTTTACGTCGCAGCAATGTTATAGCGGGGAATCGAAGTAACTACCGTTTTACGAGCCCTAATAAGACCACCGTGCTTCTACTACATTGTAAAATAACGAATTTTAAACAAATGTAGAGTTCATTGCTAGGTTTTATTATGCTTTGTCTGTTTCATGACTTGTACTGCTGATAATTCAAGAAAATAAATAAAAACTGAGAAAAAAATCTTTAGTTTTGCAAATTAATGGGGGCTGCGCTGTGGGTAGGGTAAGGTGGGGTTAAATGGCATTGGTATCTTAAGTACATTTTTTTTGGCATATGGTAACTCTTATTTTTATTCTGACTCACATGTGCACACTTCAAGACTGAATATCTATATGGCGTCTGCGATAAACAATGACTTTAAACCAGAGGTTCTCAAACTTATTTGTCTACTCTTTGAAAGTCATTTATTTTTCCATGCCCCCCAATTTTACGCCTCCCTAAATGACTACAACACCCCCGATTTTTCCTGGGCCCCTTAACAAAAGGGGTTTCGGCCTTCAGCGCGTTATCGCCCACTTTGAGAAAGACTGCTTTAACCCAACCAGCGATTTCCGATATTATTTATGTACCTACAGAAACAGTCTCGGTACTCTGCGTGTATAGTAAAAACAGTAGGGGAGGCCGGGGATAGTTAACTATAGGGAAAGGTTGTCTAACTTTATAAAACTTGACCTATTAGATGATGTTGGATTATTCATCTGAACGCCAAAGTCGTTTCCTGTCCCCTCTAAAACCGGACATTCCGAACCGGCAGCATTTGATTTCTAGCACTTAGTTTTTTGCAAATAAAGATTCTTATTCTTAGTCTCGTGGCAGCCTTGAGTGGCCAAGACTAATACTGAGCAGGGACCTTTTTGGAATAATAATAATTTTCTTTAATTTCTGTAACCTGTTGACGACTTCCTTAGCCGAGAGGCGAGCATACCAGACTTGGTGTCGCTATCTCTGAGGTTCCGGGTACGATTCCCAGTCGGTCAATGTAGAAAAATAACTTTTCTATATTGTCTCGGGTCTGGGTGTTGTGGTACCATCGTTGTTTCTGATTTCTGTAACACAAGTGCTTAAGCTACTTATCATAGGATCAGAGCAATGTATGTGATGTTGTCCAATATTTAAATAAGCAAAAATTGTTTAGTTGTTTTTTCATCATCATCTTGTTATTTTTGTGTGCCAAATAAAATATTCTTATTATTCTTACTCGTACTTTTGAATTTAAACTTTTATGACCTTACTACAAAAAAGATAGACTAGATTTAAACCATGTCTAAAGAATAGCCATACAATTTAAATATTGACACATCACACATGTCACGGTTAGGTTACCATACTTTTTAATTGGTTGGCTAATCTTTAGGCAGTGTTTAAACCTAGTCTATCTTCTTTGTAGTAAGGCCCTTGATATTTAGTCAACCTACACCTATAGTCAACTATCCCCTGTCTCCCCTAAGCAACAAATAAAATCAAGATTAAAAATTACATGGATTTTGTATTCATGATCGACATATCATTCTGTAATTGATCCTTAGCAATAGATTGTAGCGTTCAATTTTAACGGCCCATGTTAAAGATTTTAATTCTTAGTTCATTAATTTCATAATTTATAAGCGCATTAAGTGTTACTGGTATTTGATGGGCATATTCCCGGTTGCGCACATGCGATCATATTTACGGCTGAATGCAAGCCAAGTTAATTATCGACTAATAAAAATAATACAAACTTGCGATTGTTATAAATTATGTTGAGTTCTTAAACAGTATTAAAAAAACCGGCCCGATTCACACTTGACTGCTTTTTATTTTGTTGTTTGTCTAGAGGGTTTGCGTAATACTTATTACGTTTTTACTGTAGACCCCATAACAAAAACGATCTAAAACTGATTAGCATCGTCGCAATAAAAGTGCTTTAAATTACGAATTGACGGTTTTTAAAACTTTATACGACATATGACACAAATGTCGCATTAAGGGCCGATTCGACCAAACACAAAGCTATACCAGAATAATTATTACTGGTATAATTTTACACCTTGAATTTACCCTTGGGAATTTACCCTTTGATTACGTTTTTCGAGCAATATACACTATACTCGGTATTGTTATTCTGTAGTTCAAGAGTGAACGATCAACGAATTGATAAACCTACCAAAATCAATGTAATCCATTTCTTCTAGGTTGACTTGAAATGCCACAACATTTTAATTTTGTAGGATAATAGAGTGTCAATGCTAGATGTTGACAACATGTCAGTTTCGAGGTGACAGAAGTGGATTTGACAAGTGACAACTTTGACATTTACTTATTCTCAGTTTAATTTATACTCTGTCAAAATCGCCCGTTTAAATATTTTTTATAGATTAGTGGTTGGTAGAATGAGAAATCAGCTTACTCTAGATTAATGAATGAATGAATGAATATTTTATTGCATAAAATACGGTACAATAAAGTTGTTATCTTAATCTAAAACAATTTCCAGCGTATTTTACCGATTTATCGGTAGGCAAAATTGTAATCGAAAATTACTAAACTAGTGAAGTTATATAAAAAATTGATGTCGTCCGTAATATTATTTAACAATTAAGATTTGAGTTAATAATAATTTAAAATTTAATTAAAAGTTAATAATGTCAAAATTTGAATTCAATATAATTGTCATAAATTAATAATTACTTAGTAATAATAAGATAGTAGTTATTAGAATTAAATTAACAATAAGCAATCAGTATTTATTTACATCGTCAGACCTCTGTTTCATGTTTTCAGTCTTGCAAAATCCCACAAATTCGTCAGTGCTATAAAAACATTTTTCTAATAACAATTTGCGTATTGCCCTTCTAAAAGTTCTGATTGGTAAGTCTTGTATCGGTACAGGTAGTATATTGTATAGACGAATGCACATGTTATAACTATTTTTCCCATAGCAGGTCGTAGCACATGGTGGTATACTCTCAAGTTAAAACTTACACCAGCCTGGTCGAAGTGGCGTACTTTCTAAAAGTCTTTACAGACGGAAAATAAAGTGATCATGATTAAAAAATAAGGTCGCATGAAATCTTTGTAAATGTATTTTACCCCTGATATAAAAATCTCGCCCTATGTACATTTTATGGTGGTCCAAATAAATATGCTAAGCATGATAGTAATTCGTAGACTTATGCAGAAATTATTCTAGTGCAAAAAACAATTTTTAAATATTCTCATTCCTAATCCTTCCTAGAACTAATTTAAGCTTCATCGTAATCCGAAAGTTTCCTGTATCACCGATGTTATTAGCGTGAATTTCTTTTATAGACCACTTACGTTCCTTTTTACGCGCGCTCCCCGACACGTTTCGTCACACGCAACCTCAAATCGCGTTTTACCTAATCCTCCATGTTGCTTTTTTATCTGTATTTGTTTTTGTAATTGCACGCAACGTCACAAAACCGCGGGTATTTCGAGGAAAGCTGCGAGGCGACATATTATAATATCGGGTGTTACACTGTTCGAAGTGAATTATAGGTTCTATTTCTGTTGTTTTGTTCGTTTAGTGATTAGCTACTATGTTATTAGTAACTTGTTTTAAAATTATAAGTAAAAATTCGTGGAGTATCGAAGTCAAAAGTTTAATTTGCCTTTTTGTTTTTAAATAATACCTACATCTTATATAATCTTGTACGCTTTTTTATTTTTAATACATACGGCAGATCGTATGTAATAAAAATATTGTATTATTCTATTATGATAAAAGATATTGTTAAATATTCTTAGACTTTCCAAGATGTTTTTTTTTGTATTTAATTTTATTAGTGTTAAAACTAAGAATTATTTTTTACCTGTAAACAATTAAATTTTTGTCAGATTAAATTAATTTAACTATCTACATAATCGTTATCGTTATTTTACGCTTATTAAATTTTATTTGACTCGAGCGTTTTATTTCTTGTTTCCTTTGCATCGTTATTTTTTGTTTCCTTTGCATAATAGGTAGTACTCCTTTCTAACACTTTTTCCTTATTACGCACAAATTAGCATTAAAAACAGCAATGTTTAGACGAATAAAAGTTGTTGATTTCCATATTTTTAATTGCATAAAAGAAATAAACCGATTTAAATTGAAAATTAAACTCGCAGTCCGGTCGGGTGCCCCCGTCATGTCTGTTCGTTTATCGCTTACATCTACGCGTCTGTCTGTCTGTCCTAGCGGCATTAATAGAAAATTCTTTATAATATAAAGATCGTTAATTTCCATTAAAGTTACTGCAAATTGTTGCTCATTAATTTACTCGGTTATTGATATAAGATTGGTTTGCAATTAGTTTTGAGGTGTAATTATTTATGTTTTAAAGGAGCGACAAATAATTTTGTAGTCCTGGTGAGCAGTCAAAAGGCGATGATAAATTGGATCCAGTACGTATAACTTAACCTAGAATGAAAATTACAAAATAATTTTATAGAAAACTAGCTGTGGCCGCGAATTTGTTCGTGTGGTCTTCAGTTTCTTCCTATACTTACCTTTAATTTTCTGCGCAACTTTCTTATTTTTTTCTTTCAAAACCAATAAAACCCATTTATTTCTGTAAATAGGCCTAAATTAAGCTCTTTTACACGTCCCAATATATTTTTTTACCCTACCACTGCTTCGGGACAATATTGTGGGCTAGTGCCGAGAGGAAAAGAACCTTCTCCTGACAGTAAATAACAAAACGATAAAAAAAGCGAAATTGTTCCATAGGTTCACGCGTGATGCAATAATACAGATTCATTTTTATATTATACCAGCTGTCCCGGCGAACTTCGTACCGCCTCTTAATTTTTTTTGTGTATGTTTTCCGATATTTTAATAGTTATTCTGCTATTCGGGGCGGATACGAATCCAACAAATCACAGATCATAAAAATCGGTTCAGCCGTTCATCATTCATCATCATCATTTGCCTGCCCTGTTCCCAGGTCATCTGGGGTCGGCGCAGTATGTCTTTCTCTTCCATGCAATCCGGTCACACGTCATTGAGTCATTCACTCCCTTCTCAGTCATATCTCTCCTCACACAATCCATCCATCTCTTCTTAGGTCGTCCCCTACCTCTCCACCCATCAATACTCATATCCATCACTCTTCTCGTTACGTGCTCCTCTTCCCTTCTCATCACATGTCCATACCAAGACAAACGGTGTCCTTTCATCTTTTCTGCTACGGGTGCCACTTTCATACTTCCTCGAATATATTCATTCCTTATCTTGTCCATTCTGGTCACCCCACCCATCCACCTTAACATTCTCATTTCTGCTGCATGCAATCGCCGTTCTTGACTTATAAATGGTGTAACTAACCCGACTGTGTTTAGATTTTAAAATTTTAGATTTTAAAAACGAATGGCTATTAAGGCGTATAAAACAAAATACTCTGACCCAACAACACTCCGATTGACGTTAGCTCGGTCGCCTTGGAGGCTGGCTGCGAGTCGAGAGAGTCACGCAGGCACAACCCTTGACTCCCTGACGGCGCCTGTCACAACTCACGACCGACTCTGTCGATGTAGAGACGTCGAGTCGTGTTGAGGCAGTATCTGAACGATACATCTCGGTTCAAAAGTGCTAACATGTTTTTGTTTTTGAATGTACCTATAGGAATGTGCTACACTATTAATATTTATTTATTTAATAGCTGTCCCGGCGGACTTCGTATCGCCCGTTTAAAAATATATTTTGTGAATTTTTCCGTTGTTTTAATAGTTATTCCACTATTCGGGGCGGAGCCGAATTCAACAAATCAAAGATCATACAAATCAGTCAAGCCGTTCTTGGCTTATAAATGGTGTAACTAATCCGACTTTGTTTTATACAGGGTTACATTGCAATGGGGTGCCAAATCTTTAGGAGTAGCTCAGAATCAGTAACTTAATCGAACTAACGAAAAAAACACATTTAATTATTCCTACCCGCTGTTAAAAATTACGCGTTGATAATTTAACTCATTCATGAAAAAAATGCACCGTGTGCACTGCGTAAGGTCCTTGTAGGCTCGCCGTACCTACGCGCGGCTTTCTTAATCTCTCTATTGACTTTATTTTCGGATATTTTAAAGTATATTTTTTTCGTAACATACGATTATTAAAAATAATAACGATTAAGACGCTTTTTAGGGTTCCGTACCTCAAAAGGAAAAAACGGAACCCTTATAGGATCACTTTGTTGTCCGTCTGTCCGTCCGTCCGTCCGTCTGTCAAGACCCTTTTTCTCAGGAACGCGTGGAGGTATGAAGCTGAAATTTATATCAATTACTCAGGTCTACTGTCCCTTGAAGCTGTGAAAAAATCAAACTTCTAAGCCAACGCAATCAAAAGATACAGCCGTTTATGTCGCAAATTTTCGACACTTGCAAGGGAATCAAAACCTACAGGGTGCTTCCCGTGAACTCAGAATCTTGAAATTTGGTACGAAGCAACGTCTTATAGCATAGATAAAGGAAAAATTACGAAAACCATAAATTTTTAGTTACATCACATAATATTTTTTTTTTAAATAATTTTAACCTTACTACCCATTTCCTCATAAACGCGTAGAGGTATTAAATTGAAATTCATACCAAATACTCAAGTCTATAATACCTTTAAGCTGTAACAAAATCAAACTTCTATGTTAACGCAATCAAAAGAAACAGCAATTTAAGCTGCATATTTTGAAACTCGCAAGTACTCGCAAGGGAATCAAAACCTAAAGGGTACTTCCAGTCGACCTAGAATCTTGAAATTTGGCATGAAGCAACGTTTTATAGCACACATAAAGGAAAAATTCCGAAAACCTTAAATTTTTAGTTACATTACAAAATATATATTTTTTAATAAATATAAACTTATTACTTTTTTCCTCATGAACGCGTAGAGCTATCAAGTTGAAATTCATATCAAATACTTAGATCTAATTGCCTTTAACCCGTGAAAAAAAAAAAACTAAGTCAACGCAAAAACGCAAAACGCAAAAGTACAACCATTGATACCGCATATTTTGAAACTCGCAACTACACGCAAGGGAATTAAAACCTAAAGACCACTTCCCGTTGACATAGAATCTTGAAATTTGGTAAGAAGCAATAGCTTACAGCACAGGTAACAGAAAAATTCCGAAAAGCTTAAAATTTTAAGTAGTTATACCACCAAAAAAATATGTACACTTCATCTTCTCGTCTGATTGTTGTGGGAGACTTCAATATAGATTTTAGAATGAATCCCCAAAATGGAATTTCCACATATTTTTCATCCATAAACATGTTTCCGTTAATAAACAGTAGCACTACACGAAGTTGTACAACTATTGATAACGTTTTTTCGAACTTCAATGTTCAATGTGGTACTATTCATAACTTTTTCAGTCACCATTTACAGGTCTGGTTCAAATTTAATACTTAATTAATATTTTTGAACCAGATTTCTAAATAGTGACTAAAAAACTTAGTAAATAAATAACTTTAATAAAAGAACTTTCGCAAGTCTGCTGCAAGGCTAGTATAAGTGTTTCAGTTATATTATAGATAAATGATATGTGTTAATATAAAATAAAGGATTACTTAAACGATAAAGAGATCTTTGTCTTAAATTTATGCTCCTCCATCTTTCCCCATTGTAATGTTATGAATTTCATTTTGCAATAAAAATACCATAGTTATGACTCGATTGTCGTAATGAACGAACTTTGTAAACCTTGCAGGTTTGTACGGAACCCTCGGTGCGCGAGTCCGACTCGCACTTGGCCGGTTTTTTATATTGTTCTCTAGATCTTATCTTGTAAATTTGGCACCCCTTTGCAATGTAACCCTGTATATTATAGATTTAACCAACGGCGTTACAAACAATAATTAAACAAATTACAATATCAATCGGTAAGGCTAATTATAGGTCTCTCATAATTTATAAAAGAATTTTAGCGCGAGGTACAAAAATAGATTACTATCGAATTAGTAATAAGATTTATAGCAATTGCAGTGTGAGTCTTTTCAAAGTGCACTCGTCAAATGTTGGCAAAACCAGACCCTACTACAGACAGACTATGTAATATAGTAATAAAATAAATTATTTCACAAACAAATTATCGAGTCCCATATTAAGCAAGGCTTGTACTATAATGACTAAATAACGGAAAAATATACTTGAATATATTAATTGTACCTACACATATCCATAATTCGAACACGAAACCGGCTTTGTAGTCGATCGCGTCATCGTTTAGACAAACCAATGGGATATGAGAGCACGGTGGCGGTCGCGGTTGCGGTTTTCAAAATGTATGGTAAAGTTTTGCGGGCAGCCACATGTCAAGCTTTATAATTAAACGCTTTACTTGTACAGGGTTATTTTTAACCGACTTCAAAAAAGGAGGAGGTTCTCAATTCGTCGGTATCTTTTTTTTTTTTTTATGTATGTTCAGCGATCATTCCTTACTGCGTTGACCGATTTCTTCAGAATGAACTTTCAGAATGGTCCCATAGAAATTTGGTTGAATTCTGATGATGGGATCTATAAGAAAATCATCAAACATTGCTTGAACTCCGTACCACGCAACTGATTTTAGTATCTTCCAATATCTTTGCCAAATGTGAACCTGTTTGTTGTTTTATTAAGTATTTTATTTTAAATAAAACACACCTTAAGGCACTATGTGCCTCATAAGAAAGCTCAAGGTCGCACAGCGTGCTATGGAAAGAGCTATGTCTTTCTCTGCAAGATCGAATCAGAAATGAGGAGATCCGTAAACGAACAAAAGTCGTATAGATAGCCCAATGGATTAGCAAGCTGAAGTGGCAGTAGGCGGGTCACTTAACACGCAGAACTGACGGCCGATGGGGCAGAAAGGTTCTAGAATGGAGGCCACGTACCGTCAAACGAAGCGTAGGACATCAAAATGATGATTCTTTTTTTAATGAATAGCTTATTAAAACATCAACAACATCATAGGAGCTCATTCTGGTGCTCAAATACAACAACTTTTTTTATGAAACCAACATCGAAATCTCAAAAAAAAAATTGACGTTTCCATACAAACTGATGCCAGCTGGTCGCGTTTTAGTATGGGAAAGTGTTTTTTTTTTTGCGAATTCGATGTTGGTCCCATAGAAAAAGTTGATGTAATTTAGCCGTAGAATAACCCCTTAAAGTTTTATTTCACCTTTTCGTTACACTCTGTATAGGTATATAAAAATGAAATGCTGTTCGTTTGTCTCGCTAAAACTCGAGAATGGCTGGACAGATTTGGATAATTTTGATCTTGAATTATTTGTGGAAGTTCAGGGAAGGTTTATAAGGTAAGTAAATATTGAAAAATGCAAGGAAAGTAGTAAAACAACTATTTTATTTTCCCATATAAACGAATTGGCGGAACGAAGTTCGCTGGGTCAGCTAGTCCTATAAAATATATCCTTGGAGGTTGTTGATGTTATAAAAATAACCCTGTATATAAATTTTTTACGCTAATTTAGTCGCAATATAAAAACTTTCTGATTTATGGTACATTTGTGACTACTTTGTCGAATTACCGAGCTTTGATAATTTACTGCAGGATAATAAAAGTAGGTAAATCACTATTAGCTAGCTAGCTTTCTGATGAGTCATGAACTAATGACTCATGACACTTTGTTTTCGACTGCACTTGCTCCTAGTGATGTTCTAGTGTCGATATAAAATATTTACTTTATTTAGTCTTTTTAAAATTTTAAAAAGCGGGAGATCTTGCTCTAGCGCTCATTAGGGGAGGCTTGCGTCCAGCTGTGGACTGCAATAGACTGACATGATGATTGCCCAATTTAGTTATTATGTCATAGTCATTGTGATTTTCAGATTAAACTTTCAGAATAAGTATAATGATTTAATTAATTTATTCAATTGTTGTATTAATTAACATTAATTAAGTAAATACTTATTAAATTTACAAGAATTGAATAAATAAATTAATGTTAAGCTTTAATGTGGGTTCATCCATTGAAGCACTTACATATCTGAAGTGTTTTTAGTAAATAAAACATATATACTTCAGATATTTATCAGGTTATCAGCATATTGTTTTTATTACTTGCATATTTATGTTAATTCAGGTTTTCCGAGTTACCTAAATCTTCTAAATCATTTTTTTAGTAATTTGAGTACCTATTGGTATTTGAACAAATCCAATAATATCCTACTACTGTTTGGTATGAGTGGATAATTACTTCCTTCCCTAATGAAAGCGAGCCGCCATTAAGTGGGAGAATGAAGCGATTGAGCCACTTAATTCGTTTCAATTTAGGGGTAGTTAACTTCAGATTAAGGGGTGAGATTTACTTTGGTTGGTTTTCAGTATGACGCAGGTTACTGCTTGTTAATTAATGTTTTACGAAGTTAAGCTGCTATTGATGAGTAAGGTTTAATTTTTAATAATATTAAAGAAAAAAAATGGCTGAAAGAACCTACTAAATAGAAAAAACTGTTAATAACATTATTATACAAATTCTAAGATTCACTTACAGAATTTATTTTAAGCTTATATCTAAATTAAAACAAAATGACGCATACAGACTGACATTTAAAACCAGTTTTAGATTAAATCCCGAACTATAAAGGACCTTACACACTTGTATATACATTCGAAAAAGAAAATACAATTCTAGATTATGACTTACCACTAGGTTTGGGGACGTTCCTCTTCACCTGCATCCACTTATAAGTTGGGACTGCAGAGTGGGACGTGTGGGGCTGGTGTCCTACGTGGGACATACAGTCGGCGTCTCTCGGGAACCCCTCCCTGAGGACTCCAAACTCCTCTTTCGGCTGGTAGTGTTCGAACTCCGCGCACGGCAGCGGAGACCCCGTATGGTTGTACTGCATTGACGTTTCATCCACGAAATGCATGTTATACTTCGTTTCTAAGTAATGATTATCTAATTTGTGCTCATGGACATGCATATCTTCGTGTCTTGGGACATCTTCTCTATGCTTGAACGCGTCAGGGTGAGGTGGAAGAGAGTGCATAGGATAGTTTGGCTGAAGTTCTCCGTAATCCAAGTTAGTATAACATAAACCAGTGTCCGTGCTTATAACAGGCGTTGGGGGATGCTCGTGAGTTGGCTGACCGTGCAGCAGCGGCTCGTAGTAGTGCCCTGCCGTCTCGTAGTACCCCTCGTGGTAGCCCTCGTACGGAGGCTGATAGGCCGCTCCCTGCTGGTAGTACTCCGCGCTGTAACCGTTTTGCTGGTTGTTATACATCCCGACGTCCATAGTCATCATGTTTGTCACAATAAATGTGTCTATCGATATCAACTGTTTACATCACACACATCACTGATACGGCGAATCGGGGAGATCGCACGGCGGCTATTGGCGTCCCGGAATTCGCAGCGTCCGAATTTTAAACGGGCTAGTGACGCACCGCACTCATCGATAACACGCCCGCGCGTCAGCTCCGCCGGCGAACACTGATCGCGACCACGTAATTTTTCTTTACCACACCTAAAACTTAAATCGGCCGTCCTTGTCTGACCCGTTTGTAATCTTAGCAAGTGATAGAGACAGGGTTATCTTTAACGGTTTTAATGATACAACTATTGATAAGGAGTGTGATTTTAATGGAAAGATTTGGTATAGCGGTCACGGTGAATGGGTTTTGTTACGAAATTTCTGTGAGGTCAGAAGTGCGACTACGCCGGGTATTCTGGGGCAGGTAGAGCTTTGCAGTGGAGATTTTTTGTGCGGGGTGGGCGGAGCGAGTGCGGAGAGGGACGGGCGAGGGTTCCGAGCGGCCAATGAGGCGTCCGGATTCATGTCTCGTCATCGGATTGGCCGGCGCGAGATAATAGTGCGAATCTGGGAGGCTGGATACTCGCGACGGATGATTTTTTTATTTACTTTGTGTTGTGCTGAATGGTCCGTGGCTGTCCGTTAACGCGGAACGCTTTAATTTATCCCGCTGACGTAAATCGATTTCAAGGTGCGAACAGTAGCTTTTCTCTCTTATTTTCCCCCGGCCCGGGAGCAGCTGTCATTGTATATGTACCCGGTGTCTTATTATATGTGTCAGGCGACATGAATAACATGACTGATGCATTTTATTTTGCGAGCTCTGTATTCGAATGTTAGGAGATTTCTATTCACATTGTAAAAGACGAATTCGGTATGAGTAGGTGTGAATAACATTTTGAATAAAAAAAAATTAAACAAATAGGTTGACATAATGAATATAATTTTGTTAGCCATTTTAAATTAGTATCAATTCACTGATACAAGTCACAAAGAAAAATCATTTTGATCATGGTAAGGTAAGACTCAGTTTATTATTTATTTACTATTATTACCTATTCTCAGTATATTATTAACATTCTACATTATAACTGACAGAAGAAGGAGTCCGATGTTACTTACCTATCAACGTCTTTCTTATTAGCCTGTATTTTTCCACTGTAAAGCAAACCATCTCTATCTACATCCAAATTCTGCTAATCCCAGGAGTAGGTACTTGTCCAGATCGTCCTGCTACCTTTCTTGGCCTACCCCTTAATCTGTTTCGTTTCGCCTTACGTCAAGTTCCTCATTTCTCATACCAGCTCATACTCTTACATTAACTCATTGTCTCTGCACAGAAGAATGACCTGTCTCCTGGAGAACTGCAGTGTGTGACTCTAATTCAAAATCCACAGCTGCGCTGTGTTAGAAGTCGTTGATGCTGATGGTTGATGATGGATACCAAAATGCAAACTAAAATATCAATCTGTTTGACCATTTTTGTCAATCGTCAGACGAAGACTTTTGGTAGCGCTGATTTAACAATTCCATAGCTTTTTATCATACTTTTTTATATCATCATCATCATCATCATTTCAGCCATAGGACGTCCACTGCTGAACATAGGTCCCTCCCCCAGTGACTTCCAGATTGGCCGGTTGGAAGCGGCCCGCATCAAGCGGCTTCCGGGTACTTTTTATTATAACTTTTGTACATATCTTAAAAAAAACTGTTCTTTTTGTTTATCGGTTTATACAGAGTGTAACGAAAAGGTGAAATAAAACTTTAAGGGGTTATTCTACGGCTAAATTACATCAACTTTTTCTATAGGACCAACATCGAATTCGCAAAAATAAAAAAACACTTTCCCATACTAAAACGCGACCAGCTGGCGTTTAGAGCGTTAGGACGTTTCCATACAAACTGATGAGTTTGTATGGAAACGTCAATTTTTTTTTTGAGATTTCGATGTTGGTCCCATAGAAAAAGTTGATGTAATTTAGCCGTAGAATAACCCCTTAAAGTTTTATTTCACCTTTTTGTTACACCCTGTATACTTGTCACTGATCCTGATCCTGTCTCTAATTTCCCCGATTTCCCGTAAATTCTCCCTCTGTTCCTTAGCTATCGATAACAGGTTTGTCTAATGTATCTTCAATTGAAAAGGGAACCGGTAATTGACTTAACTGATTACTCGATGAAAATAACACTTATTAGGTACCAACTCAAATGCCTAATTGCCTTTAGCTAAAAGTTAAATAATCAAAGACAATCTTTTTACTTTACTACTGGTAGCAAAAATTAATATACCTACATTCGTGTAAAAAAAATCTGATCTACCTACAAAGAATAAAATATATTACTACTGTCAGGTTTTTTTTTATTTCCTAAAGCAACCATTTAGCTGGCAGAAGAATGCGTGGGGGACATTTAACTCTAATAAAATATAGCGCTTTAAAGATTAATACTAAGCCAACAGTTATGGGTCAACTGACTGGATAAAAGGGTTTAACAAACCCACAATATTTTCAAACGACACCCCTTTCGATGGGAAAGTCGAGAATAAACCTTTCCACTTTATATGTAGGCAAGCCATACTAAAAAAAACTTCATGATTTTAGTGTACCATTTTGTCTGCGTCATTAATATTTATACTCATGCTAAATTATAACTTTCTTGTAATAAAAGTGTTTAAGCTGGGCCGCATCCGGACAGACAGAAAGACGGACAGACATGGCGAAACTAAAATGGTTCCGAGTTGATTACGGAACCCTAAAAATGCTGGCCTTTTTATCGAGTTATTTGACGTATGATTTACTAATAATGGTCATCATTTCATCAACTATTTAGAGCGAATGATATGCTTGTCCATTCTTATGTACTTATAAAATACAAACTATTTCTGCAAATGTTCTATAGTTTAATAAAATCTAAAATTATATTAATCAACAATGTTAAAAAATATATCTCTGTATTATACAAAAATAAATATCAATTGCCTTTAAAATCGATTTAAAGGAGATTAAAGAGAATAAGTATTTAGACTAGGCAACTGTCTTCACTTTTTATTCGCTCCTACGCTTATTGGAATAAGTATGTATTTATTGAGTGTGAGTGAAAAATGATCTTTACTGAGCATTATAATGAGCTGGAACGTGTTAACGCTCTAGACGAGACAGATAACGCGTTTTGGGTTTAGTTAATATGACTAGTGGTGGAAAATATCGATAAATGTATCGAGCCTAGTTTTGAAACAATTTTTTTCTGCACAGAAATTAAAAAACCTTTGATTGTCTATCAGCATTTCATGGTGAGTATATTAGGTACTACATGGCGATTTTATTAATAAATGTACTGGTTAGTTTTTAACTATCATTTATAATAGGTATAAATATACAATATACGAGTAAGCTGTATTATACAAACATAAAACAGCTTTATTTGTATAAGAGCATTACATACTGATTATATTACCTCCTACTTTGTTATCCTCCTTCCTTCTAAGTACATCCTTTCAGAGTAGGATTATACTGCTCAAGTACCGTTTTTTTCTAATAGTATAACATTTAAATCATTGGTCATCATTAAAAATAGCCAACTTGTAATAAATAAACAATCAGCTATTATAGGTTGTGGGTAACGTTGACATAAGTTTAAAGATTTTAAAATTATGCTGCTGTACAAACCAAAGATCTATTATTAGCCATAATATCTACATTACTTACTTATTTAGGATTACCTTTGCAACTTCAAAGATAAAGATTTAGCATAACAAAAAATGGTCTAATTTTAACAATATTACTGTTAGCTTATTATTTTGTGGTTAATATAGAGACAATGTATTATGTTTTAATCTAGTTCTAGCATAAATCTAGATTATATTAGACTGTGCAAGTAGACCGTTGTTATTTAATATGACTGTATTAAACAGATTTTATTTTATTCAACAAAGCTAACTTAATACAAAGAAGAATCACAGTCTTATATTCCAGAACTTACAGACAATTAATTAATTTACATTTTATAAAACACAAACACTATTAGTTTAAGTTAAAGATTTAAAACATTGAAATATAATTTGGCTGTTATTAAGTTTAGGTAATAAAGTGAATTTGTCCACGTCAATCAACATGCATATTTTAATATTACAATTTATTATCTGTTTTAGACCATTTTTGTTACGAG
This sequence comes from Anania hortulata, assembly GCA_963576865.1. NCBI lineage: Eukaryota > Metazoa > Arthropoda > Insecta > Lepidoptera > Crambidae > Anania > Anania hortulata. The sequence continues at coordinate 1,407,023 of OY756399.1, read as the reverse complement.
GTCTTCATGAAAACAGTAACCCAAAATAGTATTTCTCTATAATCATTAATTCTCATAAATACTTATTTTCACAAAAAAAATATAAATCAATGTCTTTTTTAAACGATAAAAATCATCGACTCCCGACGTCTCTATGAGCCGTCTCTTGTTTTCAATTAAGTTGTCGAGTGCTGATTTCCGTCTCTGTCTTTTTTGTTATATTTGTATACTTTTGTCCCGCTCGCGCGCCGCAACGGAAGCAGTCTGGTTAGATCCAATGATTAATAGTGTTAGGGAACTATTTGCTGGGAATAAGGTACGGCCGATCGCGTGGATATGGTTTTATTGTTTTTGTCTTTTAGAATAACTGTGTTGATCTTGGAAAGCAGTTATGGATATCTTCTGTTCTCCAGATTAATAAAAATAAAAATAATTATTACAAAATTTGTTGTAATAGTTTTTTCATATGGGATCCCCTAGAACTACCCAATAATTTTATTTTAATTTTTTATACGGCATAATAATAATAATCAACATTTGGGTTACGTAGAAACATACCGTCTACCAAGAGCATGGGACTTCTGGCTTCGGTGACAGACAGTGTTGCTTGTGACAGACAGTGTTGCTTTTTGAAAAACATCTTAACGAGTATATACCACCCTAGAAGCAGGAATCGGGGTTTCGTCAGTCAAAAAAGAGATAGCCATAATATTGCCAAAGGCTTTTCTGTCGAAAAATCCCCGATTGCTAACGATCGACGAATCCAAAAAGTCGTCGAAGCAGCATGCTTCAACGCAGTCATAACTTCACAAATATGCCAATCGCTAAAACTAATAGAAGTTAGGTTAGGTTAGGCTCTTAGGTAGGTAATCAGGAAGAATAAAAATCACTTTTTCGAAACATAATGTACTTTTAACTTATTTGAGGTTAGTCAATTAATTAAAATTGAATAAATAAAAAATAAAAGTCAAAAGTCAAAAATCATATCGATACCACTTCATTATATTATGAACTTTTACTACGACTTATGAAGTTTGATTCAAATCCTAAAAATAATCATTGAACCTTGTCAAGCTTTTGATAAGAAAGAAACATGAAGAAAATGTTAAAACACTGAAAAAAATATATAAAAAAACAATACCTACTTATCATATTCTTGGTCCAGCTCAACTTAAAAGCGTTACATGTTACCTACATCAACATAATTATAAAAAAATCCAAGTGGACATGCTCGCTCCATTATTAATCACGTGACACGTCACAACACTATGATATCGTTATTCAATAATAACCCGTTCATTTGTTAACTACACGCCATTCTAAACTATATTCACAAAGCATAAAGTTCATTTATAAATATTGCGGTAATTTACAAACGACGTTTTAGTGATGGGGATAGTATCTTTATGCCATGCAAATATCGACTTAATTATGATGAGTTTTAAAATCAGTTTTCATATTAAATCCAAAGTTTGCTTTTTAATAGCGTGTAAAATGATAGGGTATTGTTTTTGTGTTGGTGGTATGAAGACATCGGCTGTCAGACTGCTTTCATTGTCCGAAATGTGATAAAGATTGCCTTTCGTTAATGTTCTCCCGATTTTTTTTGTAAGATTACGATAAAGCTCCGTCATTAAGTGGGAGTGAATACGTCGCTTTAATCATATTTAGGTAGGTGAATTAAGTTTCGACGTAATCAGGCATTAATGTTATTTTAAGCCCATTAAGTACTTAAGTAAGATCATAACGGAATTCGAAACAAAAGAGAGAGCTTTGGTTAAAAAACAATGCGCCATCAGGTTACTGTCTTGTTATAAATTTTGTATTATTTTCGGACTAAAAGTATGTAATTGTAATTATTAATTGACACATACTGACTGTTTAATATTTTTTAAAAAAATATAACTACATATAAGTTAGCACAGCCTTTTGGGGGATTCGACAAACGCAAATATTTCAAGATTAGCTAATTTATGTCTGTCTGTTTCGTTGTGTTGGATCGTTTAACATTAGAAAAGGCTGTTCAATTTATTACAATATTTTGGTACAATTTTAGAAGTTACTAACTTTTATTTCATGAAGTTTGATGTATCTATTTTGGTGGATGGAATAGATGGAATTTAATTTTACGAAATTAACTTTAATTTTACTAAATTAAAACATCATTCTGTCTCTATCAAAGCTAAGCTTTTCCATCCACCACAATAGAGACATCAAAATTGTACCAAAATATTGAAATAAATTGAACATTCTTCTTCTTGCTCTTAATTGGTAGCCTTAACTAATTACCAACTACTAAACGCTTCAAGTATTTTTACCCAAAAGTTTGTCGTGAACAAAGTGAGTAATTGCAGTGTCAATAAAACAGATCGCGACACGGTTCAAATCAATTACGCGGCGGTAATTAATCACCGACTGTCGCCGCTGACACCTCGCGGTTGTCTCTTTGACAGCTGTCACCTTGACAGTTCAAGGTAAGGTGCACTTCCTTGTTCTGACGGTAAAGTTTTCCGTTGTATACAATATTAGACACAAACATTACCGGTAGGGGAGAGCGGGGCTGAAAGTGCCGGGGTTAAGTTGTTCCGATGCAAATATCTACCTTCCAGAAAGATATAGCTATATGTTCGTATTATTTCCGTTGCTCTGACCATCTAACGCATGCGCGGCGGCCATTTTAGTTGCGCCCGAGATTCAGACCGAGCGGCAGTAATATAATGATCCTCTAGCATCACGTTAGTAAATATTTTTTCATTAATACTTTTTGGTCTGATGTAAACATTTTTGGTGTTACGGATATGAGAGTTTTACTAATATGTTAGTAATTTATCCAGATATAATAATCTATGCAATTTTAACTCTTTGTACAGAATAATTTTTTAGAAAATGATAAAAATTAATGTCTTAGGAACGGGGTAAAAAGTGCCCTTTAATCGGGGCTAATTGTGCCGGGAACAACCAACCCTCAACAAATCTTAAATCATATATATCGTTTTTGTTTAATATGTTACAAGAGAAAAACACTAAAAGGAACCAAGGATCTTCTACAAAGGGCTGCTGTTGCGGTTATTAAGGAATTGCGCAAATAAAAAACTGTTGCACTTGAATTAGAGACTTAATGCGGCATGCAATGTGTGGATGATGAAGAAAATTGACCATTTGTGTGTCTTAATTACTTTTCAGATCAGTAATCTAAAGAAAAAGTTTAGTTTTTGATGTTTTTAATGTAAGTTCAATATGAAGACTCATTTAAGAAACTGATTAATAAGAAATTTTTAATCTAGCTGAACTCTGTAACCTTGGCTATTGGGAGAAATTTGGACTAATCCTAGTATTATAGTCTGTAAGGGGCAAAGTTTAAATAACTCTATCTAATCGAACTCATTTAGATTAAAATTAAGTAAAAATTATGAAGTTAGAAGGTGCTCTCAGTATCAAATAGTTAGAAGAGTAACTGGTTGTAATTTTTTTCACTAATGTTTAGTATAAAAACTACTAAAGTATATAAAGTGTTAATTTTTAGTAATTTTAATTTCGATGAAATATAAACTATCAAATAGTTTTCATTCCAAAATCCATTTATTTCGTTTAAAAGACCAAACATTATGAACGGCACAACCGACCTCAGCTGCGGCACAACTCGCCCCAGAGAGGGGTCAGTTGTGCCTTACGGCCGCTGTATAAAAATATAACTCTATATAAAAAACCATTCAAAAAGCACAAAAACTGATTATAAATTCAAAATCTACATTAAATTTTACATAAGATAGACTGAAACTAATTACTTTAGCATTCGTCTTACCCGATTTATCTCAGGATTTGTCAAAATCGGCACTTTCAACCCCGCTCTCCCTGGGACAGGCCTATGTTCAACAGTGGATGTCCTATGGCTGAAATAATGATGATAAAGATTACTGGTAGATAAAAGAGAATTCCATTTATAAAAATAACATTTTACTCTACTCTATTTACTGTTTTTCTTCCCTCTCTTGGCCATCATTCTGTTACTACTTTTGTCCACCAGGACATTTTCTTTCTCTTTCTCCTATCTTCCTATTCAACTCAGTAATTAGGTTACTAACGTCACCTCAATTATTTGACATATTTTGACATTAGGCATTGGTCTAATCCTGGACCTCCCAGAGAGATTAATTAGAGACTACTCCATTTAAAAGCTGGCTCCAATTGTAGCCAGCAAAAGTCAAACGATTAAATAAATAAAAGCACCGGACGTCACGAATTTTTATGGTTTTTAAGTAATAAATTAACATCCTATAGTTACGTCTACGAGACAATGATTTTTGTTAGCGGCGTCACGTTCAGAGAAATTCAGACGGCACAAAGGACAACAGAAAAAAAAAACATTTTCTTTCTCGAACTGAACATTTGGGCTCCAGGCTAATCAAAGACAAAGTGATTAGTTCGTCGAAGTAAAAAGAATTTTAAACGTAGCGTGGATATTACCCATCGAGACTGTAAGCATAGTACCGTAAGAGCAGTAATCGGACCACATGTCTCCGAAACTTGTTAGTAACTTAGTAAGGAATGACAAGTCCTGTCAACTCGGCTATGAACACGAGACAGAATGGAATTGTTCCGCGGCTACAAGTTTGAGCTTGCCATAACTTTTTAAAAATTTTAATTAATTTATGTAAAAACAGTCTTATTTACATACATTGCCCAAAACTTCCTTCTAAGTAAAAAAATACCTGTGACAGAAAGAATCGTTCTTCTTATCTAATAGTGTTCTATTATATTAATTACATGAAGTATAACATCTGTAATAATATCTTATCAAATTTTAATAATAAAAGGAAATACTTGTTAAAATCGAAACGGAAATTGTTACGCAGCTACAACTTTGAACTTGACAGATTACTTAGACGACAACCTTCGTAGTCGAGAGGCGAGCATGCCGGACTTGATGTCGCTATCTTTGAGGTCCCAGGTTCGATTCCGGTCGGTCAATGTAGAAAAATAACTTTTCTATATTTTCTCCGGTCTCTGATTTCTGTAACACAAGTGCTTTAGCTACTTACCATATGTTCAGAGCACCGTCAGTACCGTCGTTGTTTCTGATTCCTGTAACACAAGTGCTGTGACTACTTACCATAGGATTAAAGCAAAGTAAGTGATGTTGTCCAATGTTTTAAGAAAATGTGACTGAATTTCTATCGAACAAAGTTAACAGACATTTCTAATTTATATGATATGTGCTCCATTATAATACCATACCTAGTCATCAAGGCCTAGTTGTTCCCTAATTACATGGCAATGAACTTGTTCCCCAGAGGTTCTCACGGCTGTATATTACGGTTTATGGTGCGATAACGGGATGAGGCACTAGATAAGCATGTTTGTCCATTGATTACTTTGAAACAATCGCTCGTTTGCCGCTTGATAACGGACAGAATTAAGAGTTCATACAGAATTTGACAAAGTTGTCATTAGTAACCTTAAAAAAATTAATAGAAAGATAGAAATTTTGCAAAACGAAACAGACACAAAAAGTAAACAGAATTGTATGAAAGAAATATACAAAATATTCCATCAATTAACACTGTGTACGTTATCGATGGCTGTGTGTGCTGGTGACCAATGTGGAAGTCATTGTGGAAGACTTCTTAGGGCTGAAATGATGATGATGATTATAAAATATTTTTTACAATATTTAATAACAAGTTCACTAATACTTACAATTTTAATTTCTTTTAAACGCAGTTACATTTATTTTTAAACTATTAATTAATAGATTATTAGCTAAGGCCCGCGACTTCACCTGTGTAGACTGAATATTCATCTCACGAGATGGCACAAAAACGGGATAAAAATGATCCTATGCGTCAGGGGCGTGCATTGGTTTCAGATGGGGGTAGGCTGTGAGTGAAAATTGAGTAAGTTTGCGTGAAACAGTAGGCGATCTCGCGGCAGCCTAACATTGGTTAAATTGCACAGGAACGACCTAAGTTGCGCGCTTTAGTAAGGAATAAGTACAGGTAGACGACAAAATGGTTACAGAATATTTATTGTTTATTGTTGAATACGTAATTAATAATTATGGGCTCTGCATAATAGCCTATATAGAATGCACGCCCCTGCTATGCGTTAAGTTAGCTAGATCTATAACTAAATCTTGAGTGTCTAAATCTAAAGGTAATTTAGTAACACACATTTAAATATACAAACTTTCACATTTGAAGTATACTTATCAACTTTTTAGGGTTCCGTAGCCAAATGGCAAAAAACGGAACCCTTATAGATTCGTCATGTCTGTCTGTCTGTCTATCCGTCTGTCCGTCCGTCCGTATGTCACAGCCACTTTTTTCTGAAACTATAAGAACTATACTATTGAAACTTGGTAAGTAGATGCATTCTAAGAACCGCATTAAGATTTTTACAAAAAAATAGAAAAATAATAATACATTTTGGGGGCTCCCCATACTTAGAACTAAAACTCGAAATTTTTTTTTTCGTCAAACCCATACGTATATCAATAGATAGGTCTTTAAAAATGATATTGAGGTTTCTAATATAATTTTTTTCTAAACTGAATAGTTTGCGTGTGAGACGCTTTCAAAGTGCTAAAATTGTTTTGATTGATTAAGTGAAGGCGCGTTCCGATATCCGAATCGGACCGAAATCGATTTTGGCGTACCTTACTCGTCCGGACTGATACTCCGCTCTGTCCAAATGACACTGTGTGGCGTGTACCTATAATTCCGTGTTAATATGTTGTCCCGTCTGGCACCGTGCTTGTGGGCGGCGGTGCATCGGCCTATCGGGGGTTCCAGGTTTTCTCCGACCGATCTTGTGCTCCTCATGGGCCTGGAGTCCGTTGGAGGGATTTGGGATTCTCTGGTGGTCCGATGTGCCGCTGCGTCACTCGCTGCACGTTCCAGCGTCGGAGGTTCCCGCCGAAAATCAGCGTCGTGATAAGTCTGTGGCTGTCACGACAAATGCTGAGCGAGCACCTTTTCGACACAATATCTAATTTATATTGTTTTGTGTATTATTATATTATTTTCTCTTGTGTGTCGAATAAACGTTTCTTTCTTTCTTTCTTTCTTTCTTTCTTTCAAAATGTGTGTCCCCCCCCCTGTAACTTCTAAAATAAGAGAATGATAAATCTAAAAAAAATATATAATGTACATTACCATAAAAACTACCAGCGAAAATTGGTTTGAACGAGATCAAGTAATTAGTTTTTTTTTAATACGTCATAAATTAAAAGACCGCAATTTAACTTTCGTAATGTTATGGATTTCATTTTGCAATAAAAATACCATAACTATGACTCGATTGTCGTGATGGGTGAACTTTTACTCATAACGGTACCTACAGGTTTGTACGGAACCCTCGGTGCGCGAGTCCGACTCGCACTTGGCCGGTTTTTTTAAAACTGTCTTTTACTTAAAGGTTGTCGGGGAGAGATCGCTGTTAGCTATAAGACCGCCTTAATTGCATGTACCATTTTAAATGTATTTTCTTTTGTACTGTTTGTTTTGTGTGGTGTGCAATAAAGAGTATCTATCTATCTCTTAGTAAGATATCTGTGCCCATTTTTGATTAATTAATTACTTTTTATATAATGTGTAAGCAAGTGACAAGCAATAAAGATATTGAATTGATATTTTCTTATCGTGGAAAACGATGAATTTAATAAATATGGGCCAGACGCCATACCTACTGTCATGGTTTCGAAGTAAGGATTTAACATCCTTGTCTCTACCAGACAATTAATTTTGTTAGAGGCGTCTCCCAGTACAACCAGACCCGAGCCAATTAAAAATAGCACGTTTTCTAAATTGACTTGAACCGATAATCGAACCTGGGACCCATTTGAGGAGAATTACAGCGCAACTCGCTCATCAGGTCTTCAATACCAGGTAAAACAATTATCTTCTAACTAGCTGTTGCCCGCGACTGCGTTCGCGTGTTTTTCAGTTTATGCATAAAGGTTTTTCAGAGCAATTATTTGATTTTTTTTCCGTAAGAACCTTCTCCTGGCAATAATTAACAAAACAAAAAAAAAGAATTAGCGAAATCGATCCATCCGTTCACGCGTGATGCGATGACCAAAAGAAATAGAAATTCATTTTTACAAGCTTATATTAGCTTGCAATGTTCGTATGAACAATTTTGAAAATTAGCAACTTAAATTTGACCCACTTCCCGGTGCTCGATTGAGCTGAAAGAACAATGCCCACTTTCCATACTTTTGAAAACCTGATAATGAAAGTTTATGTATAGACCGCAAGTATAGCAGGAATACTGCGTGCTAGATTAGGGAATAATTCCCTGTTTTCACTTTTACCGGTTAAACGCCAGGAATTTAAAAAAAATCGAATTACTACTTTATTGGTTAGGAATTGCCGCGGCCAAATTATCGACAAAAATATCTATGGAAATATGCCGGCAGTACCTACATATGTACCTAGTGTTTAAAAGTTAATTCACTATAACTTTGAATCATTTCACCTATTGATTACAAAGAACTTCCACTAAGGTAAATATGTATGTTGGTAAAGTGCCAAAGAGTGTGGAGGTAATGACTACATTTTGTAAAGTACCTACCTACTAACTGGCTTTTTTAGTAAAATTATATTTTTATGAGTAAGCACCAAAAAAATTGCAATTCTTTTGGTGCTTACTCATAAAAATATATTTTTATGAGTAAGCACCAAAAGAATTGCAATACTTTATGCTGAACTAGCTTTTCGCTCGCGAAGAAAATAATTTCAATCAAATAATTACCTACAGTACTTAAAGCAACGAATCTGGGAAAAACTGGAATAATAAATGAAACATTAATGTAAGAAGATATATTTTTATTTATAAATCGAAATCTAAATCTCTACAACATCATCCAACTGTTTAGCAGGAGCAGATATATTTTCATCGTACCTAGCCCATCCAAGGTACCATATTAATGTCATGACGTCATGACAAAAGAGACTGCGCCGATTCGAATATGACGGTGGCTGTCAAACGTCAAAAAAAATCCGTTTCACTCTATTAGAATAATTAAACGTAAACTTATTTTCAACTGATGTGTTGTGAAATGTTCGTATTATTTGTAATAATGGACTTCAATAAATCTTTATATTAAGTTAATAAAGAAAGTATAAACTACTAAAAATAAAACAAAAAGTAATAAAACTAGTTCAAATAGATAAAGTCAGTCTCCAGTCTTCACTCGCCAGTAACTAAAACGGAACGTAACAACTGTACCTACAAGTAACGTTCAAATACCATATTTTCATTTTTTAAGAAGTTTGTATGAGTTTAAAAGAATATCAAAAATCTTTTTTTCCTGCGTTTCTGATTAATAAATGATAAGCGTAATGAGTTTACAATAAAAAAAGCTTAATTTTAAGATTTGTTTCATTTCTATACATACTCAGGTGAAAAATAGGCTTTGTTCTTTGGCACACGTATGAGAAGTGGGTGACAATATTGCATTGTTGATACCATTGAGCTGAGGGCCAATTCCCGTAATTTGACATTAGTCGCAATCCGGTGTCGATCCGCTCCCAGTAACATTACGATCCCAAACGGTATTCTCGTAAACTCAAAAAATTCAATTATAGTTCGTAATGCGACTGAAAATGGAAGAAACCAAAATTAGATATTTTTTTGCTCTGTTTTTAGTCTTATTGGGATAGTTTTAATAATTTTACGTCAAATTGAAAGTTTACGAGAATACCGTTTGTGATAGTAATGTTACTGGGACCGGATCGACACCGGATTGCGACAATTGTCAAATTACGGGAATTGGGCCTCTGATCTGATGATGGAGCCAGAAGGTGGTCATAATTATTTTATTCTTTTTAGTTCACTTTTTACTTAATAGATTTTTAGATTTTACTTAAAAAGCTTATCTTATAGTTTTTTTACTTTAAAGTTTTATGTAAACAGGATTACATTTCAAGGTAGTGCCAATTTTTCAGGGACCACTCAGAATCAGTAACTAAATCGATCTACGTAAGTAACAAACTCTTTTTTTTTCATCTTTTTTTTATATAAAAAGACGGGTTAGTTACACCATTTATAAGTCAAGAACTGCTGGGCCGATTTTAATGATTTATGCTTTTTTGAATTTGTCTCCGTCCCGAATAGCAGAAAACAGTTAGTTAGATAAAGTATAGCATAGTTAAAAAATAAATGAAGACGAACTGAAATTTTATATTAACTATTTTCTTGATTTTATTTTTTAAATTTGGCTCTACCTTGCATTGTAATACTGTATACGAGTTATCATCATTGAGTGCCATCTTCTAACGAAGTTTGGAGAGCAGTATGTGAAATCGTGGGCGGGCGCTGACTAGATATACGAGTAGATAGATGTCATCATCATCATCATCATTTCAGCCATATGACGTCCACTGCTGAACATAGGCCTCCCCCATAATGGGGGGGATTGGATACTCGCCACGCTTGCCAGGTGGGTTGGCGAGCACAGTTTTTTATAAGATTTCGCACGATGGCGCTGCTGCCCGTCTCGTACTACAGGAATTAGTCGCCTTTTACGACACGCCTCCTGTTGGCTGCGGGGAAATAAATTCTTTACGGCCGTCCCCACACGGCACGGCACGGTAGATAGATGTAAGAAATACATAAATGCCGTTTTAAAATTGAACACGTACAAAAGTGAAAGTAAAGCAAGGAGTTATCCTGCAGTGTCGGTCGGCGGGGCCCGGGAGGCGTACGAAGACGGATCGCCGCTCCCGAGGGACACACGTTTTCGGGAAACTGGCGCGTCTGCGAGGCGATTCTTGGATTCTGTGACTTGTCGTAACTCAAATACTGTTTTGTACTAAATGCGCTTTGCTCATCATCAAATATTTCAGCCATTTTAACAGTATTTTTATTGATTTTCCAATAATAATAACAAATTGTTTTCACGATCACACCAAATAGCTAACCCCAGAGCAAAGCTGGTACTATGGCGACTAAAGAACGGATAATTATACTTAAATACGTTTATAAACATTCAGGACTTATTAGGTTTAGGTTAGGACTTAGTCAACGGCAGGTCAACCTACCCCAAAAGTTAAAGGTCTATGAACCGATTTTCAACTTTAATTCTGACATGTAGAGATCAATATCAATTAAGAAAATTTGACGTTTTGTGGTAGGTTGACGTGCTGTCGTCTGCACAAATGCTCGTGCTCATCACACAAACATTTGCCTCTTGGGGGATTCGAACCAGCAACCTCTCAAAGTCAAAGTCAAAGTCAAAAATGATTTATTAATTTCAGGACAGAAAATTGCCACTTATGAACGTCAATAATAACATTATAGGACCATATGGGGCCAGACCATGTCTCCTTATTTTGTGGGCCCTACTAGCGCTTCGAGACAAGACAGACAATCTGGCAAGTGCTGAGAAGAAACGCCGGAACAAACTCAGTCACCACTAGCTATTCATCTCAGTCTCGACTTCGTAGTCCGTAGCGCGAACCACTACTGCAGACGGTCGTCAATCTTACTAATATTATAAATACGAATGGATTAATCACGCCGGAACGGCTGAACAGATCTATATGATATTTGCCACAGAGATAGATTATAGTCTGGAAAAGCATACTACTTTTTATCTCGGAAAAAACGGTACGTGGGATAGTTTTGTTTTTATTTTTTACAGAGCAAGAGATCAACATGTTTTTTTGTATAGTGGTAGTTTATGGGACAGAGAATGACATAAGCATATTTCATACCTGAAAAATGGACGATTCCTATGGGATAGCATAAGAATTAATCGTTTTTGTTTTTTGAAAAAGCATAATAATGCTAGTTTATTATTTATTGGAAAATAATTTTACTTGACAAAAAATTCCCACCAAAGGCGGTTGAATTTTTTTTTCAAGTAAAATTATTTTCCTTGAAATAGCATAATAATTGTTTCCAAGCGATGGACATAGGGTACTTATTTTAATCATTTCTATAGAAGTAAAATAGAGGGTGACAAGCCTTATTCCACGGTCGAAGCCGCGGGCAGAGCTAGTATAAATAAATATGCGCCAGACACCACACCTGCAGCCAACCCCCAGCATGACCACCAAAACACGATATGATATAACGATATATCGACATCTATCGATATAGCCGCCTTGCTGGTGACGTTATGATCGCTGTTTTAATAAAATTCAACATGGCGTCTCATCATTTTAGATATAGGACGTCCACTGCTGAATAGAGGCCTCAATGACTCATCATCGGGGGGAATTGCCAATATACTCGCCACGCTTGGCAGGCGGGTTGGCGAGCGCAGTTTTTTATAAGATTGCGCATGAAGACGCTGCTGCCCGTCTCGTGCTACAGGAATTAGTCGTCTCTTACATGGCGTCTAAATCTATCATATTAAAAAATATATATTTGGTGTCGATAAATCGCTATATCATATCATATGGTCGGATGATATTACAAAGACGGCAGGAGGATAAGAATCACCGCACAAGGAGCTAGCTACAGAGCTTCAGGATGCATATGTCCAACAGTGGACGAAACACATAAGCTGAAGAAGAAGAAGACGACAATACACCAGTTGTCATGGCCACGAGACACTGGATTTTGTCGTGGATGTCTCCTAGTCCTAGCATGCCCAGACTAGATAGGAAAGTTCGTTTTTTGAATTGACCTGAACAGGAAAAACAGGTCGGTCGGTCGGTCGCACTGAGGGTTCCGTACAAATTTGTCGGTATGTAAAGTTCTTACATAATAACGAAAACCGGGTCTTACGGTTTTCGGACTTTTCACTTGTGCTATAAAATGCCTAATGGTCGACTGGCAGAGAATGCCATATGGCGTTAATTCCACCTTTTGTACGATTTTAATTTGTGCAAATAATTTAAATAAATCCTATAAGAGTTTCTCATTACATTTGTGGTACAGAACCCTGAAAATGTATAAAGCTGTTTTTTCTTGTCTTCCGTAGCCTTCTAGTTGAAAGCAGGGCCACCCTAGTAGCGGAAGGTCGTAGGGTCCATTCCCACTTGAGGTGTTTGAATTTTTTAAATAGTGAAAATCATTTTATAACGTCAATGTAATATGAAATATAAATAAATATTGGACAACATCACATATATTGCTCTGATCCTATGATTAGTAGCAAGCACTTGTGTTACAGAAATCAGAAACAACGACGGTACCACAATACCCAGACCCGAGACAATATGGAAAAGTTATTTTTACATTGACCGACCGGGAATCGAACCCGGAACCTCAGAGACACCAAGTCCGGTATGCTCGCCTCTCGGCTAATATAGCTCATATCGCTTTGTAAATGCACAAATAACATTATAGTCTTTGGTAAGTGACATTTTTCGTAAACTGTGTAAGTCAGACACTAAGTAATGTGTCGAGCTTGTTTGAAACACCGTGTAACTTCCAGCGGAAGTGCGTCACCCGATAATGGATGATAACTTAGATATAGGGAGATAGTGAACTCACGTGAATTTTGACTAAAAGACTTATTCACTCACACATCAACGAATCGTTTTAATATCTCAATCGTGGTTTAAGGCGAGTGGTCCCCCATAATTAGCGACTCGGCGCGCGATAGTACGAATAGCAGCGCGCAATGAATCGTGGCTGTTAGGACAATCGCTGCGTCTTTAGGTAACATTGGCTAAAATAATAATTTTAATTTAATAATAGTTCGATTAGAAAACTGTTTGATCAAGCTAAAAAGTTGGTTATCGTTATCAAACGACATAAAAACGAATTAAACCGGTCAAGCGGTTGAAAAGAAGAAAGAGAATTTGCATTTTTTTTTCATTTTTTTTTCTCCGGAAGTATATGCCAACAATTGTCTATACCTACATAGACAATTGTTGGCATATTTTTAAAAAGGTTTTCTGGCTTTAGTGATAGACTTTTGAACAAGCTGCTTTACATTTGGCGACTATACTCGCCTTAATTCTAATCGTAATTTTTTGCTGTCTCGTCGCGTTGCCACGAATCGTAAAACACCGGTGTAGTGCACTTAGTACTCACGCACCGAGAGTTCTCCACAAATGTAAATGTTTTTAATTTGACTTGACCATATTTTATTTGTTTGTTATTGTAACAACAAGGCTTGCACTATAATCACACCAAGGCTAACGCTAGTATGTGTTACAGTTTTCCCTGCAGACCACGTTACAAAATGGTCGAAAACTGTGTCGTTTAAAAAAAAAAATAGATCATAGGCCCCTTCTTAGGCTACAACAACGAAAATACTCTACTTCCTATTGCATAAACTCCCTTGAAACGTATCGTAAAATACGTAAACATACCAAAAAATATATGATTTAGAACGGTTCTACTTTTTTTGGTACTACTAAAATCTTTAGTGAGATAAGTCGCGGCAGCGTCTGCCGGGTCGCGACTGCTGGGCTGCGATTGTCAAGATTTGAATCATACCTTTAGTTTCTTTTTTTATTTGTCTAGGCTCAACGTAAAAGTAGGTACAGACAACGGCACGTCAACCTACCGCAAAACGTCAAATTTTGACAATTGATATTGATCTCCATATGACTTAAAGTTAAAAATCGGTTTAATGACTTTTAACTTTTTAAGTAGGTTGACCTGCCGTTGACTGTGCATATGATTTAATGAGTGAGTTTTGCAAGTATTCAAATATGCGACAATGGGCTAGTTTCCTGGGTCAAAAAATGATTATTCTATTTAGTCCGTCAGTTAGATTATCAAAAAATATTGGACCCATATTTAGTCTTTTGTCAATCAAACAAATAATTACGAAGATAAAGCGCCTCAAAGTGTGCACGTGACGTCACGCCTTGCTGAAAAGTGTCGCAAGGCGTGACGTTACGTGGAACTTTAACGGGCTATATCTTCATTATTTTTTGTTTGATAATCCAACTGACGGACTAATTAGATTTTTTTAGGAAACTAGCCTGTTATGGTAAAACATTTTTTTATTGATTACTCATAAGAATTATAAATGACTGAGAAATATCTATATTTTTGTCATGCGTATATTTTGATTAATTTGACTTAGCTTAGAGGCTTGATTTGATATTTGATTAAGAATATTAATAATAAGTCGTCAATGATGGATTCATGTATGATAGTGCCCTAATTTAATTTCTTTTAGTGACCGGTTTTCTGAACTTGCGATAAAATAATACAGGAATTATTTAATTAAACCGAGTGTTATCTTTTTATTGATAATCGCACTTAGATTTGATATTTTTTGATAAAATACCAAAACGACTTATAGGTGTTAATGTAGGTAAGTAGTTATCCAGGTAGTTAATCATCAAAAGACAGTTTTGAAATATTAATACACGTAAAAACCACAGGAAAAACTGTATTTATTTTGGTTTCGTATTCTAAAGATAAATTAAAATTATAAATATATAATTGATTATTCATTACTGGTGTGTATTTTCTAATATGGTAGTTTTTTTTTTACCATTTAATTGTTTTTTTTAAATATTGGACTACATCACATAACAATGCTACATATACTTATGTGTATTAGCATGTAATGTTTATTTTAATTAGAGTATTTTCTCATGTAATAAACTTGTCGGTTACTTCATACTCCGCCACAAACTTCACTATCTGCACTACCTCAAGGTTGACTGGTAGAGAATGCTGTATAGCATTAAGTCCGCCAATTGTACCCACCTGTGCAATAAAGTTTAAATAAATAAATAAATAAATGCTCTGATCCTATGGTAAGTAGCTAAAGCACTTGTGTTATAGAAATCAGAAACAGCGACGGTACCACAACACCCAGAACCGTGACAACATAGAACAGTTCGTTTTCTACATTGACCCGACCGAGAATCGAACACCGGACCTCAGAAATGGCGAACGCCTAGTCGAGCGTACTCATCTCTCAGCTACCAAGGTCGTTATATACGAGTAAGTATATTTTTTACCCCTAATCTGCATTGTACTCCGTGTACTACTACTACTACTACTAAAGTTTTGACTGATTGTTAATATTACAGCATGTTAAGATTTTCGAGATAGGAAGACTATTGGGATGTAGTATTTAGTAGTAGTATTTTTTAATAGCGTAATTCCATTTTTATTTTATTTATTAGGAAAATCAACAGCTTTATTTTAACAATCATGCTTAAATGAAAATCTTACAAAAAACACTTAGCCAATAACAGAGTTTCACAACGTTGGTTATGTTTACGAGGTGTTACTGTACTAAATAAATAGGTATGCAAATAGTGCAGTGATTAGCATATTATGAGTGTTAAATTTAATTTATTTTTCAAAAAATGATTTCTTTATTTTTTCGAGTTGAAGTGTTCTACATGGATCCATATGGATTTTTAAGAAAACTGATCTTAAGTATATACTGTTGCGTTAGAAACAGGGCCCCAAGGATTTATCCTATTATATATTCTGTGCCCCAAGTTTGATAATTTACAAATGGCTTAATTGAATATCAATTGGATCGTAATATAATTGTTTGACACGTTTGGTATTCTGCTAATAATAAAAGACCAATGGTTGTCCAGTGATATGTCATTGAATTGCTATTGGACTAATTTGCTAGTCTGCTCCATAATCGTTATGCAATGGAACTCGATTGTGGCTTAAAATGGTATCGTGCTCTTATTTGACGTTTGTTTGATGCAGTGACAGTGACAGTGCATGGAGTACGATTGAGCAACAATACTTTTTGTAATAGTTTTGTTTTTTACCATTTTTGTGTTCGAACTCTCGCATTTCTGTCTGTAATTATGTTCCATAATCTCGTCCTCATTGTGTACAATGTAGTACGCACTTTTTGCTACTGCACTGATTACAATCTTCAAAGTTAGGCGCGTGCATGAACGCGTCAATAAACTAAAAAATAAATAACCGGAACGTGCCCGCACCGTCACCTATCAATGTCATCTGTCACCTGTCAATGTCATTGTACTTTTTTGTACACAGCACTGAAGACATAAATATTTAGAATAAATTAGTTTTTAAACTAATTAGTGATTTACAGCTTACATACAAATGCAAAAAACCAAGAAGAAAATACGGTGATGTTTGTGTAAAAGTATGGTGGCTGGAAAACAAAACTTATCAGTTGAATTTGTGAAATTGTTGGACCGATACCTCGGCTCAATTATTACGATTACTACGATTTCTATCACCACCACAGCACACTAACTTTAGTGTTATTATATTTATAATATCATCACCATCACCATCATCTCAGCCTATTACAGCCCACTGCTGGACGTACGGGAAGGACGCAAAGAGCGCCAAGGAGTACGATCTCCTGCTTTGATACAAATGTATCTAGCCATATTCCCGAGTTCGTCGGCCCATCGAGTTGAGAAGCGTCCTACACTACGTTCGCCGAGACGTGGCCTCGTGGACAGAGTTGCGTTATTCTTCAGCCCGCAAACGAGACAGAATGAATGACATCGGAGCTTTCACGGGAGGTTGGCCGTGGTGATCATTAAGTTCATTCTAGTTGTCTCTCATGTCTCAGAATGAATGACATCGGAGCCTTCACGGGAGGTTGGCCGTTGGTGATCAATATGTTCATTCTAGTTGTCTGTCATGTCTCCGAATGACTCCACAGAAACTGCTCTGTACAGAAGCACTGGCCTTTACGATGGAGTGGCCAGTGGGTTTTTGTTCAGTCTGAAGCGTCTCCTCGAGGGATTCCTCCTGAGACGTAACATTATGGCTCTAGTCTTCATGAAGAGTTGACCATGAGACCGATACAATGTTGCACCAGAAATATACTACAAAGGATCTGTAATAGCATAAGGTAAGTTATTAATATTATAAAATTCTTCTAGCGCATCATATGTACCGAGAGAACAATTATTCCTCTTTTCTGTCTCGCAGCAGAATTATAACACTTCCACTTGCTTTCACGAGGGGTTAGCCTGTGGCTTAAAATTTTTGTTATAATATTGCGGGTCTGCAAATCTTATAAGGTTGACCAGAGACCGACTTCATTAATTGAAGTTGAAAATATAGTCGAACACAAAAGTATCAAGACGATACATATCTTCGAATTCCACTGAAGAAAAAAAGAGAGGAGGGAGAATATGGGTACCGAGACCATGAGGTAATGCCCTCCGTCTTAGTATTTTTTTCAACTTAACACTTTGACTCTAAGGAGGCTATGAAAGAAGCTCCTTTGCCTGCTGATATTGAAGGCTTAAGGAATTCTGAGTATTGTGTAAACAAGTCATATACTTACCTAGACAATTTCAGTCTTTTTATAAAGATTTTAAGTTTTTAATAATTTCATCAGTTGTTACTATCAAATTGGGCCTTTGGCAACCATTAATGGTACCAAGACAATCTGTTGGTCTCAGATCTGCTTGTCTTATTCTGCCCCATTTATATACATACAAGTCAATGATAAATAGGGCTTTTACAAATTATGGTTTATCTCGGTGTGGATTTCCACAAGTTTTTTACCACAAGTAATTGAGATACTTCTTGATGTTGGCCCAAGAGGGCAAGACTTTATAAAGCATACCATAGAAAACAACCTGTTTACTCCAATAGTTCATGTAGTTATGACCATATTAAGTTTTTTTTTTTTTCTCTTATATTTTACTAAAAAGCTTAAATAAATAAATAAAAATTACTTGACATTGCTAATTGATATCTGTGACTTAAAATTCATTAGTCCACTTGATTCGTGAAGTGCCTTAACGTAAAAGGTCCCAGGTTCGATACTCTGGTCGAATGACCCTGGCGAGATACATTGTCTTGTACCTCATAATACAGGGAAGTTGACTCCCTGTTTGGAGACCATGACAAATTGATGCTGGCTGGTGCATGTTTGTATGTTCCTATACAACTGATATGGTATCCCATTTGTGTAACTTATAATATTAGATCTGGTTACAACCGGGTAAACCTTAAATTCTCATAGTATCAAGCTTAATTCTCAAGATTCTATAATAATCTATGAAAGCAATTAAAATTTAACACTGTTACTGACTTAAGGTTATTATTCTAGCTGATCGCCATGGCTAGTTAGATTATTTCTAGTCTTCATCAAGTGAAATAAAGACACACTCAAGATGAGTGTTACTTACAAATAATGTGAGTGAAGATCACTGTTACAGAAATGGAAAAATAATTCTCCTTGTTATCAACAAGATAAAAATTACCATAATTAAAAACTTTTTTAACTGTAACTGTATGTTATATTCCAATATTTTCAGTCAGTAAAAACCCATGGAAAGATTTATGCAGCTTTATTTACAGGCAAAAATGTCGCACCATAATTGATCCTTATGTACTTGTCATAAGGTCGAAAACCAATTATTTTAATTTTTAAGTAGGTACCTGCTACCTTTGGAAAAGTAAGAGAAATTCAAAACTAGACACAAAGTTCCAATGATAACTTGAATTTTCAAATCTGACCTAAATATATTTTTAATATATTTTTGTTATAAACCATATATTTCTAGACATTTTATTATTTGTGAAAATGTTTGATACCAAAAATTGAAGACAAAGATAAATAATCATCCAATCATTAAATTATCAAGATACTAAAGATAGTAAATAAACTGAATTATCCCAGGTGGATAACAAAGGTTCATATTTAAATAGATGATTATAATAAAATATGATTTATTAAAACATAATTTAAAAAATTAAAATTGTATCCATGAAACTATAAACTTCATAAAAAATATACTACTGACTTAAAATTATTATTTAAATTAAGGCATGAATCTTACAATTATAATTGAAGATTGTCAAGTACCTATGTAAGTCTATGTATAAATAATTTTATTAGATATTAAATTACCATGTAAAGCAAAAATGGAGATGATAAATAATGACAGAAAATTTCTAAATGAAAAAAAAAAAAAAAAAAAAAAAAAAATTGATGAGACGATAGAGGCATTGATCAGTGGCAATAATTAAGGCAATGCAGGCAATAAATGTTGCCTTACCTTGTTATTGGACTAAGGCTGTAAGGCTGCTACAAGTATTTTGAGCCGGAGTAAACTTTCTATCTTATCCGATGTGATGTATTGGTAAATTATTACTTATTTAATTATTATTTTTTATTAGCTTACAAGAATTGACCAGTCATTGAATCTTTTTATAAATAAGTATTCAGACTGTTTCATTAACTTATTAATATCCCCTACCAGGGATCCACACATAAAGTGCAGGAAGTCTCATACTGATTTCCAGCCATACAAGTGTAACACATATAACGGTTTTCTAAGAAGATGAGTAAAAATCAATCTTTCTCAGTAAAATAATGTTGAAACTGTTGAAATTGTCAACAAAATAGGATCCCTACTGGAACAATACTAGTAGTATTTGTATATAATTTCCTTATTTATAACATATAATCAATGAAAAATTTGCGATAGTAAACATCCATATTATTTTTTTTAGTTTCCTTTACTTTGGAACTACACCTTGAACAGGAGTTATTAAGAATACCTAAGACTAATTTATTTGCATAAAAAATTGTATTACAGACAATGATAACTTAAAAGGTTACTAGATTTTCTTATTATATAAAATAAAATAAGTCTTTTCAGAAGAAATACTAGCTTAACTACCTACTTGCACATCGATAAATTTACCTTGTTAGGTAACCATATACTAAGTATGTACTACATACTACTGGATAAATGAGACGGATATTAATAGTTCAAAGCATTGGCTCCATTTCCATGACAACTTATTAAACTAGCTGTTGCCCCGCGATTTCGTTTGCGTGATCTCTAGTTTATTCGTAAAGAATATAGGTATATTCTTTACGTAGTATAACGTACGTAACGTACTAGGTACTTAATAGCGCGGGGTATTTATTTAAAACTTTATTGCACAAACTTAAAAGTGTACAACAGGTGGATTATCAGTCTCAGTCCCAGCAAATCTATAAATTCATAAAGACTTACAGTTTTAACAAAAATAAAAGAGAATTGCAATTTAAGTAAAATTTGCTATTTTCGATTTTATAGAATTCCTACACATTTTTTGGCCCACCTGTATGGTATAAAATAGGTACAGGTTTGTGTCATCAAATGGGATGGGACTGTATCAATATACATGGTTGTATTAGCATACGGGGTTATATCATCATACAGGGTTGTATTATCATACAGGGTGTATCATCATACAGGGTGTATCATCACACAAGGTGTATCATCATACAGGATTGTATCGATATACAGGGTTGTATCGATATACAGGGTTGGTTGATTAATTCCAATGAATTAATCAAACAACTATATCCTTGTTAGATAAAACTTGAATTAAGCATCTACCAATAGATAGATAGTTAATAAAATAAACTTTTATCATGTGCGAAGACTTTAGCAAATCATATAAATGATCATAATAAATGTTTATATTGCTTTGTCGACACAACTTTCCTCTTTGAACATCTACATTGTACACAATGAGGACGAGATTATGGAACATAATTTATATGATCGGACTAACTTACCTAGTGACGTCCGATCCTCAATTATGTGAAGTAATCTCGTCCTCATCCTATCCCCAGCCCGACCCAGTTAGTATGTATTTATCAATCCTTAAAGTACAAAAAAGATTATATGCTATAAATACCTACATACTACTTAGTTTCCCTTCTTTTTGAAAGTTGTGTCCAGTTTTATCCTTTGAAATAATGACATTGACAGGTGACAGATGACATTGATAGGTGACGGTGCGGGCACGTTCCGGTTATTTATTTTTTAGTTTATTGACGCGTTCATGCACGCGCCTAACTTTGAAGATTGTAATCAGTGCAGTAGCAAAAAGTGCGTACTACATTGTACACAATGAGGACGAGATTACTTCACATAATTGAGGATCGGACGTCACTAGGTAAGTTAGTCCGATCATATAAATTATGAAGTTATTAGTGTCATGTTTAAGGTGGCGTATTTTAGCATTGCTTTGCTTTCTTTTGGATCCAGTCTAACTTTGTCTGAGCCTTTTTTATCAGACTGCGCCCGTTGTTAGAGCCTGAGCAGTGCCCAAGGCCTAGCTCTGGCTGGCCGTCTAACTACCCAATTTTTTTGGTTTTTTATTTGGTTCACAAATGGAATGTAACGTATACATGGTGTACGTAACTTCCCTATGAAACCATGTAATTGCTAGACCTTAATTAATTAATTTTATTTAAAAAAAAACCGACTTCAAAAAACTAAAACGCTAAAAATAATCTTAACACTTACATACCTAATCAGTTACTTTTGGAGTCGGTGCAAACAAAAACAATGAATCTCTCATCGGCTGGCACCGACTCCAAAAGTAACTGATTAGGTATGTAAGTGTTAAGATTATTTTTAGCGTTTTAGTTTTTTGAAGTCGTTTTTTTTTTAAATAAAATTAACTTATTTCATATATTTTTGTGAAAAATACTAATCAAAACAAATCTTACGAGTGCAAACATAATTTAACTGCTGAACACCGATTTCATTTCCTATTTTTCCACCCTTAGGGGTGAGTTTTTTTCTAAAAATGTTTGATTATAGTATCTTTGAAGTATAAGCTATTCATTAAAAAAAGAATTATCAAAATCGGTCCACATTTGGCAAAGATATTAGGTAAGATAGATACTAAAATCCGTTGGCGTAGTACGGGTTCATGCAATGTTTGATGATTTTCTTATAGATCCCATCATCAGAATTCAACCAAATTTATATGGGACCATTCTGAAAGTATTACCTTTCAAACAAAAAAATAATTATCGAAATCGGTCAACGCAGTAACGAATGATCGCTGAACATACATAAAAAAATAAAAAATAAAAGATACCGAGGAGTTGAGAACCTCCTCCTTTTTTGAAGTCGGTTAAAAACGCTGCCAGTATCCTCGTATCCTTGCGTCACGGATGTAGCTCAGTGAGGTGCTTATCGGTCAGTGGTGGCAGCGATTTGGTGGTGATTACCAAAGCTAAAATACCTACGCTGCGGACCATATTTAGTGATATTTATCACAAGCATCTCCGTGCTTCGGAAGGCACGTTTAAAGTTGGTCCCAGCTTATATCGCTTGATACTAGTCGTAATCCCTAGTCTGAGGCCTGAGGGCGGCTTAATAACATCTAACAGTAAGGTTAAGGCCTTACAACACCCCTCTACAATTCAACACTGGGCCCGCTTGGTGGAGTATGGCCCAAACCACCTCGTAGATGAGGTGAAGACTGTGCCCTGCCGTGTCGTGAGATTTTTAAAGGCATTCTTTACTTTTTTTACTAGAAGAGGTATAGTTTTAGCTTATGTTTGTTTATCAAAAGATTTGGTTGTTATTGTTGATTAGTGATATTTAAATAGTGCATAGAAAAATGTTAGGTATGTAATAGTAACCGATTCTATTTATTGAATTCAAAAATATGAAATGCGAAGATTTCGTATCGGCTACCAAAGGTATTATAGGTGATAAGCACTGATACCAAGATATCTGGCAAGCGAGTTCCTTGATAACGGCTCGAAAATACCCACAATTTAATTTATCGCTGCTGACGTCACTAATATTTATTTTCGTTAATCAAAGATAGTCACGTCCACTCGAAACAACGATTTGACAAGAAATTTTGTTGTAAATCGATTGAGTATTGTATAAAAATACATTTGTTTAATTGTCCCGTATGTGTTCCCTAATTATTTATCCGATTGCGATTTTTCATCTATGACTTTTGCAAATTTGCAAAAACAAAAGTTGTTTATATTACAAGGTTATCCTTGGATCACGGGACATCCTGTATCAATGTCCTGTATAGTAAGAGGTAAAATAGTAAGATAAGAACTCAGATTCACATACGAAAGCACAATTTTAGTATCCTTTTCTATATTCATATATTTTTCTGAAGTTACATGAAACGAAGGTAAGGATTTCAAAGTATGTTTTTAATTTTGAAAGTAATCGTATGTTCGTTTGTTGTTTTTAGCTTTTGTTACTTAAACTTCGAAAGAAAAAAAATACTAAAATCATTGAAAAATACAAACAAAAGAGATCCTAATTCACTTTCTTCTTTTTAATTGTCGACCGATTTCATTTGTACACGTCCGTAGAAAAGCCAACTTATATCTACAAACAGTGCATAGGGTTTCTTTTTGTCGAAATAAAATTGCGTTTACGCGAAAAGTATTATTTTCCTCAATTGTCGCTATCTTAATATTATGGCTTTTACGACAATCACTGCTATTGTCCCACGTTTCATTGCGCGCGCTGTCCTTTCAGAACCGAATTTTTATGTGTTTTCGTGCGATGTTCATACCACCACGCGTCGTTTCTCTTATTTAGGGGCACTACTTAGCCACTTTAGCCAATCTTACTTAATTCGCTTCGTGTAGAGTTTCTCTGTCGCCGTGTAGAGCCTTCTGGAAACGTATTCTTTAAGTATAAAAAAAATCGCAATTACAATTCGCATAAAATAGTAAAAGTCGTTTTTTCCATATTCGCGTAACAACTAAATATTACATGGTCTCGAAATAAAGTATAAACAACGATATATGTTTTGCTGAAATCGTCTCCCAGTACACCCAGCCTTCATTTTCTAAATCGACCCGACCACTGTATAGCACGCAAAACTAAAAATCGTAAAAAAGATATTAATCCCTTTTAGTTATGAGGTACTAACACTAGTTATTAAGTTTTAATGTTACTAACACTTATGGAACTGTTGTCCGATAAATAAACATTGTTATTTTTATTTATACATTATTTAAAAAAAAAAAACAATTTTGTTTTTGTCTCACGTCAAGAAAAGCTTACAAGTTTTAAAACATGTGTATATAAGTATAACAACATATCTAACCTACCTACTGTTTACAAATACATAACAGGTTCTTGATGATATTCGCTGCTTTGCTACAACAGAATAAATATATTTATACTATAGCAGCATAGTGGAGGAGACCGGGGATGGTTCACTATAGGTGCAGGTTGCCTGTCAAAAACTTAACTATTTGAAAGTGGTAAATTCTTCAACTGAGTGTAAAAACTCGTTTCCTCTGCCTGCTCAGTCACCGGGCACGCGGATTTGCATTTGCTTAGTTGAATGACGAAAACATTTTCAAATAAGTCTATTTAAGAGTTAGCCAACCTACGGTCAACTATACCTCCACAAACGATAACAAAAGTATCAAAAGCCTAATTTAATAGTTATTGTGTGACTTCACCACTGTGCGTTGCGCTTTACTACGAAGTATGTCGAATCTCCTTGAGTTCTTGTTAAATTAAACAGTATTTTGTGGCTTAAAACACTAACATATGACGAAACAGAAACAATTTTAAAGAGATTAGGATGACCTCGTGAATCACTCACATTCACATTCACACACACACACGCACACACATATAAATAATAAGTGTGTTTATATAGTATACAGCATTTTATCTAAAAAAAAAAAACTAAGAAAGTATTCTAAATTAACCTACCTACTCAATAATATATTGCAACTAGCACTAAGGTGAGAGCGAGGCACTCCAACACGAGTATAATTATACTTGCTGATTGTTTGAGATATATTTACGAGTAGTACCGATGTTCTACAACAGCGTCGGGTCACAATGTTTTAAAGCTGGAAAAGAAAAAACATTTATCCCTGCAAATGGCAACATTTGTTGGTAATGTCATTACGATTGTTTGTGACAGCGCGGGCACGTAGTCCTTGCAATAAAATGTGTAAAATAACTATTATTTACTCTATTTGTAGCTTAAAAGTTAGTGTTTAGAATGCTATTATACAGTTCTCTATGTGGATTGTGTTTACAATAAGGTTTATAGTGAATTTCAGCCAAAAATCAACAAGGGATGAGCGCCATAATCAGGCGCGGTTATGGTTGGTTTTTTAACGCTATATTAATGGAATCAACTTATATATTCATTAGTTCCAGTTACAGGTATGTACAATCAAATACTTTACTTCCTTTTGTGAATTATAGATATTCTCCTATGAAGGAATTACTTAGGTACCTAACGTATAATTGATTGATAGAATCTAACCTAAAAGTCATTTTTAAATTATAATCTTGTTACTTTTTCTTCTAAAAAACTTAATAGAAGTTGAGAATGAAATACAGAGCTATCAAGTTTAAGCTCCAGTTCGCCCCAAAACTGAAGATACCTAGTAAATATACAATTTATGAAAATAAGGAAAACTTAAGAAATTTAGAAAACAGCAAGATGAAGAAACCATGACACAAGTATGGAGACTCACATAGAAAATATTAAAGCCAGCCTCCTCAGGCTTCAGTCTATATCAATAAAATTGAAGTGGAAACGCAATGGCTGGGTGTTGAGAAAACTACAAATTACCTACTGAAATAAACTTCAAACGCCTGGGTAGTATATACATAATGGGCAATAGACAATACCAAGAAAATTGAGCCAATGCCCCATTATTTGACATCTAGCTCTATCACTTATCGGATAGACAGTATGTTGCTATACCATGAAAATGGAATTTGATCCAGTGCACCAATTAATTGCCATCTAGCGCTATCACAGTGCGGATAGACAGTATGTTGCAATACCAGGAAAACTAAAAATTGAGCCGGTGCACCAATGACCTGACATTAAGCGCTTTCACAAAGCGGGAAGACAGTATGACAGTATATGTTGCAATACCATGAAAATTAAATTTGAACAAGTACACAAAAATATTAGATGTCTAACGCTACCACCAAGTGGATAGAATAGTATGGACAGACAAGCATACTCACTCAATTTCAATCAACTAGCGCTACTATCATGAGACAACAATTAGTATGGACAAATGAGCAGGATCACTCATTTTTAAACACCAAGTCCTACTGTTACTAAGCGAATAGACAGTATATAGAAATGGGCAGGCTCACTCATTATTAAACAAGCGCTAATATACTAAGAGAATAAAAAGAAATTATGGACAAACAAGCAGGCTCACTTGTTATATTAAGTAACCTATTGCTATGCAATTAGTGTTATATTACATAAATAACAAATGAAAAATCAAACAAATTATTTGAAATCTTGCACTGTAAGCTGATGTGATGACAGTATGAAACAATACTATATAAAATTGTAAAACCAATTGTACAAAATCAACACAACACTATAATATTATTATTGTCAGACAATAGTGCTAATATCTGATAAATACTATTACAAATAAACAAAGATGGTTTTAACTAGTTCCTAAGGGATTGGATGGAGATAGAAAATTCAAGAAAAGCCCTTTACCTCAAGAAAGAAGGTTACAATAGAGATACAGATACTTACTTATCAAAGCTATGGATTACTTTACTGGCCATCTTATTAATCACAAATCTCTATTATAAAGTCTTAGCCATTGCGCTAATGAATCCATTGTTTGGTTCAAAACTCCAAAATAACCCTTTCTTCGTTTTTACCATAGTCAGATAATGAAGTTGCACTACTGAATAATTTATCAAGAAATTATATAACTAACCCAATCTTTTACTAATTAATTAGTATTTAAAGGTATTATTGCACATATGCAATTCTTGGAAGAAATAAATAGACCTGCAAAATTGCAGTGAAACAAGGATTTTGACAAGACAACGTTTATAAATTCCAGCTTGTGACAAATCAGATGCCATCTTATCAGCTTATACTTCATGTCAAAGAATTTTTGCATAGAAATCCTTAAGGTTAAAATTTATTAACCCTAATCCAAAGTTAATGCCACAAACAAATTGAAAAGTAAAGGTGTTATGGAAGTACCATAAAAACCCTTAAAATATTAGGCTTACATTATTTAATTAAATAATAACCTAGATATTCCAGATTCATTTCCTTTACTTCATTGTGGTAAACAATGTAATGTACTAAGAATACCTATTTATAAATATGTACTTACATAAGTACCATTATTCAAAATAAGATACATTTCAAAACTATTGGGAACGCTTGATTTGTTCAGTCCTCCATCATAACGATATGAAATAAGTATAAGATGGACAAAAGTCTGTAAGATTAGTAATATGTATATAACTATTTATTTATTATTTATTAAGCCTTTTGTGCTGAGTCTTTTTCCAGTCGAGCCCAAGCTATATGTGTGGAACCATCTTTTCTTTGGCTGACCTTCTTCTGAATATCTTGTTATGATAAATTGAGGACTATAAAAAATTAATGTAATAAAACCTTATTAAGGTAGACTTCTGTAACCGCTGAATTAACATAAAGGCTATGTGATGAACATTTACCTAATACTAATTTAGTAATTTCAAGAGATCTTTTGTTTTTTATATATTTATGATAATAAAATAAAATAAAATAACGCTGTGACCCCTATCACATGCTAAGGAACTGTTTCTAATCACTTAAAAGTTCTGATCATAATCTAACAAAATCATTATACCTATTCAATTTCTTAAAATTGAAATATCCCTTTTAAATTACCATTAAGACAGACATTTCTCAAAATTAAGAATAGATAAATTCACAATAAGAACATAGTAGGTACCCCTACATATGTAATTATTGGTATATCACCTTAAATATAATCTTAGAGATTATCTATACATATCTTAGAGATTATCTATATATGAGATTATCTATAATCTTTCATTTAAGTCACTAAAACAGGAACAGTCTAATACCTGTTGTCCTGATAAAAATTACATAATGCCAGGGCTTGAATTTCCTTAAATATGACATATTGAAACTAAATTTCTGAACAAAGTATTATTATAATTACTAATTACTAAAGAAGATGACAATCTTGACAATAATGTGTGATGGAAAATAATACATTAAGAATAATTGTACTTCAAATAATTAATTCATGTAGAAAACTTCATTTAAATCAATTAGGTATAAATAAAAAATATGGAAGTAAATTCCAAAAACAAAGCCTAGTAACCAGACATTTTTGAAACATTTGAAACATGTCTCAGATAGAACCATTCCCTGTTGGTAAACACTTAACCCGTTGACTGCCCAATAACAGTCAATAAAAATAAGAGATGGGCAATATAGAGTTATAACAGATAAGTCGAACTGATAAATACATTTATCGTATTCAATAATATTTTCTACCATAGCAAATTAAAAAAAAAAAAAAAAAAAAAACACATTCTTTCACATTATAACTTAATGTTACATTTATTAAAATTATGCCTACATTGCTGCATTCAAATAAAGCTATAACTGAGTCTGTTAAAGAACTTTTTTTTCTGTTAGTTTACAATATTATCAACTGATAAAATATTTGGTTTTATGATCCGATTATACGCTCTATCTTGCTAAATATAAAGCATAAGCTACCGTATTGAATTCAATCGATATTTTCAACCAAATTATGCAATATTATTTCCATAATATTAACATTCGGTTAGTAGCAATAAGGATGTATCTTAACTATGGTCATCCGTACATCTGTGACCAAAATTGAGGTTTCTAGAACCCCGGTCATCCATCCATTTAGTGACCAAACCTGAGGTTGATCCAATAAGTGACTAAAGTGATTAAACTTGAAGTTGTTTGACCACGGTCACCCATTCATTAAGTGACTAGATTAAAAGTTGCATAATGCATAACGATTGATGTTTTTAACTAATTAAAAAAAAAAAAAAAAAAAAAACTTTTTACAGGATGAACCCTCAACAATAACAAATATGCCAACTTAATTACATAGGTCAGTTACTTGGAAATTCCCGTACTGATTCTATAGATTACCGGCCTTAGCTGAGATAAAAAATAAAAGAATGTAATAATTGATTGTTAACACGTTGAGCGCTACGCGGAGCCGCAAACAATAGATTTTCTATTGTGTCTAGTTTGTGGCAGTCAAAGACTTTTATCATTTAAAGTATAAATATTTTTAATCATTATTGCCACCTTTAGTAAAAATATTAATTGTAATCATACGCTAAGATATTATGATTGCGCACCTGCATATTTTTTTTTTCAATAAGATTCTCTCCTTTCGTTAAATTCATTTTAATCTTTTTGTTTGTTTTTTTTTTTTTTGTTAGAACACTTTATTGAAATAAGTATTTACAGTACTTATAACAACATATTTGTCTTACAACCGGTCTTCAGGACCAATTGTTTTCGATGTTTAATCACTCAATTATGGAATTGGCTAACAATGGACATGTTGTTATAATCAGATAATAAAATAAAAAATAAAATAAAAATATATTTACAAAAAAAAAAAAAAAAAACAAAGAGTGATGTAACACTATTGTAATAGATTAGTTATTATTTTGTGGCCTGGCTTGTGCAGTATATTATGTGAGACCTAAATGGAACGTAATTTTACTCTTGACGCATTCAGAATTTCAGACATTCTACGTGAATTCATTAGTTACTCAGCCTTAGCACTAAACTTAAAAGATATGATTAAATATAAGTACCTTTTTGTTTTGATTTGCCATCAAACGTCTCCGGATTGTACTTAGTTTTCAAAATGTTTTTTGCATTTTCTAAACTAATAAGCAACTTATTCGCAACCGAACTTCAAACATCTACTCGTAAATATATCTCAAACAATCAGCAAGTCGAATTATAAGATTAAACGAACTTACCTTAAGTGAAGTTCAATCTTAATTATACGCAGCTGATTGTTTGAGATATAACAGTCCCAAAAACCCACCCACTAATACTTTGTATTATCCCAGTATATTACAGGGTTGCTCATAAGGCTGTCTTTAAACGTAATGACATTACCAACAAATGTTGCCATTTGCAGGGATAAATGTTTTTTCTTTTCCAGCTTTAAAACATTGTGACCCGACGCTGTTGTAGAACATCGGTACTACTCGTAAATATATCTCAAACAATCAGCTGCGTATAATTAAGATTGAACTTCACTTAAGGTAAGTTCGTTTAATCTTATAATTATAACTCTCTGGAGCTGTCTCACCAAATGGTTGTAACCCAATTATTGAAAAATAAAACATTTTATTATTTTATTATTTTTTGTTGGCATAGACGCTTCGAATGAATTTGGCGAGTGTTTACCTGGTGTACCCAAACAGAAGAGCTTTTGTTGTCACATCCATGAGTTGGATCGGTTTCTAACACCAGTTTGTTTGTTTTGTGTGTCCATTTTTACTATTATCTCCACCACAACAAGCAAATTACCTGGCTTCTCTAGCCGATAATTTGTTACATTGCCACTCGAGAACCAAATATAATTGCCGCTACTGGTTTTGTCAAGATAAGCATGATTTATGGCTCTAGCGCCGCACTTTATCAGCCTACCATTGATAATGCTGGGAAGGTATGTTGGGATAACATCAAAATCAGGGCGTTTTATAATCTGCTACGTTACCTACACCTGAAAAAATATATAATCTAATCTAAGTACCTTTTTTGTTAGGCACTGCGATGTTTAATTCCAGGATGGTAAGATGGTCATCGATGGCTTAAAGTAAAAAAATTTAATATTTTTATAATAGGCAGTTTTTATCAATTTTTAAATTATAATTTCACTAAATTTAAGAGTATTTTATTGCTAGCTAATAACCTATTCTTTGAGACCATTCTAATGAGACCAAACACGATACCTCTGCAGTCAATCGTGAGCAGTTAGGCACCCTGCAGATTGCAGGTGGTACGACAGCATCAGTGCTAGGTTACTAAGTTCTCAAAATATTATTGGAGCTACAATCATCTTCATCTTTCAGCTTTCATCAATTTGAAAAGACCTAATAATCTATAAACGGCTGAAAAGATATTTATTAATCAAATCTTAGAATACTTTCGAGTAAGTTAATGATGACTTGCTTTTATACAAAAAATCACTAATTTAAAATCGGTTCATATGTTTGGGACCTACGATGTCACAGATAGAAACAGATGTTGATATGTTGTTATACTTATATACACACGTTTTAAAACTTATACGCTTCTCTTGTCGTGAGACGAAAATAAAATAGTTTTGTTTTTAATAAAAAATATATAAAAATAAGAAAGCTCAAGGTCGCACAGCGTGCTATGGAAAGGGCTATGCTTGGTGTTTCCTTGCGAGATCGAATCAGAAATGAGGCGATCCGTAAACGAACAAAAGTCACTGACAGATTAGCAAGCTGAAGTGGCAGTGGGCGGGACACATAGCACGTAGAACTGACGGCCGATGGGGCAGAAAGGTTCTAGAATGGAGGCCGCGTACCGGCAAGCGCAGCGTAGGACGTCCACTCAAAAGGTGGTCAGACGACCTGGTAAGGGTCGCAGGAAGACGCTGGATGCAGGCCGCTTCCAACCGGCCAATCTGGAAGTCACTGGGGGAGGCCTATGTTCAGCAGTGGACGTCCTATGGCTGAAATGATGATGATGATGAAATAAATAAAATTTGTTGTTTGTAATTATTTTCTCTATCGATTAACGTATGTTTCATAGGTGTACACAAAAATAACGTTATTTAAGGTTACTTACAACTTGAGGTATGTCAATTAGGTTCAATGTCTTTTGGATCTAATAAATATTAAACTTTGTTGGATTCATCCTAGGAAGTGGTGATCGTCACTCAATGGCTAAAGCCAGTAAGGTTGGCCAAGAAAAAGGTGGCGGGATGATCTAGACAAATACTCTCAAAAATTTAGGATTATCAGAATTTGGCAGTGGATAGCGACATTTGTAGGGATTTGAGAAATAGAAGCCTTTGTCTTGCAGTGAGAAAATCCACGCTAACAATTAAAAAAACGAGTTTATTTCCTAACTTGAACAGGAACTGATTCTGGAACATCTTGCTTAAATAGGTTAAAAACAAGAAGAGGGTTAGTTAATCAGTTTATTCCGATGACACGATGTACCAATAACTGCGAGCTGGGGTCAAAAACATTTGTCACTACGCGTCACGTGCGCGCACTAATAACGCGGGTCTGTCTGTCCGCGGATTACAGGATTAACCCTTCCGATAAGATACAATATATTGGATACCAGAGTACTATGTGAGAACCAGAAATACCTTAATTTAGGGACGATCATTTTTTGTACAAAGATAGTGTTATACTTACCTTTACGGCACGAAGAGAAGCAGTTTAGTAAGATCTTCTAGATCATTTGACTGCCGTCTGGTGTTATAGTGGTTCGCGCTCCGGACTACAAAGTTTAGTATAGTTTTAACTTTTCTTTCTATGTTTAAAAGCGGAATCAATCACTTATTGTCCATTAAAACAGAATTTAGGATTTCAATTCAACAATTGTTAACCATCTTTCACACCATTTTTGGTTTTGTGTGGGCATATCTTAGGCAGGTTTTTTTGTCCAGCTTGGTCAAAATTGAGTGTATTACGTTTTAGGAGACCAATTACTGTCCTACCCTGGATAGTAATTGGTTGCACCAGAGTTTGTGTTAATGTATCACTGTGGCACTTAAAGAGTCACTGTTTTAATCGCGGTAATGTATGCTCACTTGAGAATAACTTCGGGTTACTCAGGAGCTGCTTCATAACAGAATTAGTGAAGTGATTTAGACAGCAATGTACGATCAACTGCTGTATTGGAGCATAAAAATGATTCTGATTGCAAATGAAGAATGAGCAGCATCAGTCAATCTCAATCATGATACGCGGAAGACAAATCACAGTTAAGCGATCATCAATAAGTATATTGACACATAACCGGCTAGTTAGTGATCGATTTTGTATGAAAAATGGTTTAAGTGGGTAATGTTATACATAATTTTCGAGAATTATTATTATTAAGATAGCCTTATAATTACAGCAATTTAATATGGTTTCTAAGGAACTCAAGTGTAAGTCGATGATTCAACACCGTGTATATATTTTTTTTGTTTCTGGTTTATGTAGCATAGTTTGCTAACTATTTTTGACAGACTTCAAAAAAGGACGTTACTCAATTAATTCGCCAATTAATATTTGATTTTGATGATTTTTTTTGGTAGACCATACTTCAGAGAATAAATGGTCGCATATAAATTTTATCGAAATTGATTTAGCGCTTTTTGAGAAAATCTAAAACCAAAAATCTAAACCAAAACATTGTCTGGGTTTTGACAATGTTTTGGTTCGTGGTTCTTGTATCTGTGTTACCCAATATCGTCAACAAATGTCAACAGATTTTGATGACTCTTTTTTAATCAATAGCATATAATAATATATACTTCAAAGAAAAACTGACGCCCCTAAGGGTGGAAAAGTAGGGGATTAAATCGGCGTTCAGCGCTAAACTTTTGTTTGCACTCTTATGAATTGTTTTGATTAGGATATATCACTAAAAATAGATGAAATGAGTAAATTTATTTAAAAAAAATCGACTTTAAAAAGCTCAAAAAAATTTTTACACATAAATACCTAATCAGATACTTTTGGAGTCGGTGCTAGCCGATGAGAGTTTGAATGTTTTCGTTTGCAATGGTTTGAAAGTCGCTAAAAAATGCGCCAATCCTATTTAGTTCTGCTGTCTAGGTAAAATCAATCAAAGGAATTTTGATTAATATTCGTACTAAAACATTTTAAATATTTTTACTTAAAAAATTAACCCTTCACTTGTCATTAAAAAGAAACAAAAAAGTCGGACAAGCAACAAAATTATTCACAAGATAAAAATGGCAGTGTCACCGAAAAACAATATTTCAAAAAAGCAAAAAGCCGGACCTGTCACTGGCCACTATCAAATGTACATGTCATTTGCCATGGAATTTTAAACTCAGCGGTTGCTTATATAAAGTTTTAAATTGCTTGGCTTCACTTTGTTGTCCAGTCAATTATTATAAAATGCTGTCTTGTCTCTAACTAATTAGAATTACGCGGTGACGTGTCGACAGGCACAAGGAGATAAACAAATAAGAAGACGATATTTTCCGGTCTGAAAATATATCTTTTTAAAAAAATAGTTAAGTGTGAACTGGCCATTTAAAAAGGTTATTTAGGTTTTGTGTAAAGAGATCTAGGTTTGTTTTGCAATCAGGTTTGCTTTTAATGACTTATTCGAATTTTACTAATATTATAAATGTGAAAGTTTGTACGTTTATTATTCAAACAAAAGCGTGTTTGGCTGAATGGAGTTAGATGAAATTTGGCACACATAGATATTGATCTAGCTTAACACAGGATTTTAGTCCCTTGTTTGTGTACCCGTGAGATTCATTTTTCTTTGGCCTAATTGCAAACGCGGTCAGATGTTAGTATTAATATAAAACTTACGCAGGTAAGTGCTGATGATTCACGGTGAATGTAAAAAAATTACGCATTTAAAAAAATATGTGTTTGGACCAAATACGGGTTCCAAATTATTAGTTTTCACTTTTCTCCAAGTAAATCATTAGGTACCCTACTTTCTTGGTTTTTATTTTATATGGTAACATTATTTTCTGCGTTTTGTTTCAAGATGTATGACGAAAAATTTTAAATTACTACTA
The DNA here is from genome assembly GCA_963576865.1 of Anania hortulata. NCBI lineage: Eukaryota > Metazoa > Arthropoda > Insecta > Lepidoptera > Crambidae > Anania > Anania hortulata. The sequence goes on along the minus strand of OY756399.1, from coordinate 1,371,760 downwards.
CTACCTATGTACTACATGGTTACTTATATGCTAAATTTAAAAAAAACTACAAAATATTAGCTTTAACACCGGGAATCAAATACTCCTCAACATCATTATTTACTATTATCTAAGTACATTTTGCTAATAGTTGGTGAATTTTCTGACGATGTTCTTCACCACCGACTGAATAGATCTTTGATATTATGGTTATTTGTAAAAATTATATTCGAGTATCTACCATACGTATTTACAAAGGGCGCACCCGCTTAAAGGTTAAAATATAATGCGCGTTACGGACCCCTAAAAACTTAAGAGTGCAGTGTCACCTACGTTATCGAGATCCTGTGAGCATTTGGGTCGAGTCCCTTCAAACTGGGACCGGATCCTTATGAGAGATTGGCACAAATATTATTATTATTGTATGTTACTTAGGCTTATCATAGGTTAACGTTGAAATTATTGTATAAACTGACGCGAACCAAAAAACTAACCTGGAACCTTTTGCATTCAACACTACACCAATCGGTCGCCTGGTTAATTTAATTTAATTAATTCAACGCTCGTTACGGCACTATCGCGCGGTTAATACCTAACCTTGCTTTGCATATAATTAGACGCAATGGGATTCGAACCCAGGACACTTGTCTACAATTTATGTGCCCAGGAACTCTTAAGTGATAATAAGTATAATATTTTTACTTAGATTCTTTTTACTGCCTCTGGTAGCTGTAAGTGATAAGCCGGCATTTTGACCAATGCACCACCGCTGTCGCCATAACTTACAATTGATTTTCTAAATATTCTTCATCACACACAATATTCTGAATCACACCCTAAAATGTAGTTATAAATGTTTAACACTTTTACTATCTACTAAACTATCCACTAACACTAGGTATTATTTATTTAATCTTTATTGCACAAAAATTAAATCGTACAAAAGGTGGACTTAATGCCATGTGGCATTCACTACCAGTCGACCATTAGGCTAAACAGAAATATTTTGTGGGCGGTGCGATATGGCGTTACAAAAATGAACAAAAGTATACAATCACAGCATAAACTACACACAGTATCAATGTCAATATATTATAACTTAAATAATATAATACATAGACTACATAGATAAAATACATATATAAATATGATGACGATTACAGGAAAGTAGAGAGTCAAGGGTTCAAGGGTTTAATTTTACCTAGAAAATAAGTGCGTGCGAGTATCATAAAGGAGTATTAAACATCATTCTATACCTGTCAGGTTGTATGGCGTTGACAGAGACAGAAAGATGTCTTAATTTCGTTGTTAACTAATTTGATAGTGCGCAAGAGGACCTTAACAGTCTATGTTAAGAGCATACTAAGTAGTGGCACAATTCAATTTAATTTAATTTAATTTATTATCTATAAATCTATAATTGTATAATGCTTGAAATGTACACTAATCTTATTATAACTTATTACTTATAAAATTTAAAAATTGTATGTACATATGTCACTCTCTTGTTTGCTATGCCCTTGCAGGGTGTCACATGTATACCTTTATAATTCTAACACCGCAAAATTGTAATGTGACATGCAATAAACGTTTGAATTTGAATTTGCCATTTCCAAATTAGTGCGTCTAGTAAAATATTCAAATACTCTCAAACCTTTCCCTGAAACGTTTTTTCACCCCACATCGTGTTAGCACAAATTGTTTGTGTCTCAACTCTTCGCTCCCGGGGAAGGCTCTCCCCCGGGAGCACCCAGCCTCCTTTATCTGGCATTTTAGTCTTTGATCGATGGTGCAACTTTATTTCGCTCCTAACAATTTATTTTTATGCGGTGTGTAAAATATACAATCTCATTGATTCAATACTTGTGTAACTGAATTTGTGAAATAGATAATATAAATCGACTGGCGTACCTGCGCGGTAATTTATCATAAACGTAGACTGTCCAGGATTCGATTCCCGGTTTGGTCATTTATGAAAACAATTGTTTCTCAATTAGTATCTGGGTCTTGTACCTTATAACATAAAAAAATAAATTCTTTACTTCGAGATCATTACGTACATACAGACATTGGATATGTTGTTTGTCGCATTTTCATTTCTTGAATTTATACCGGGTTATAAAAAACGCTTGCTATATAAGTTGCTATAAATTAGTTTAGGAGTAGTAGCTTTATACTCACCCATGAAGATAAAACATAAGATTTTTAAGTTATAGCCAACTTTCCACAAAAATCCAAAAATTCTTGCCGCCCGCCGTTGCCAACAACTGCGTAGTAACCTATTACTGCTATTATTATACTTACGTATAACTATTATAGTATGGCCTTAGATTATTTGCTTATTTAGGTGTAAGCGTTTGAAGTTTTTAGGAAATTGTAGGTTATTGATAAAAGGTTAAAAAATAATTTAAAAAAACTTTACCGATTTACGCATGCTGATTTTTAGGAACTAAGTGTTTTTTATAACCCTGTATACAGGGTGTAACGAAAAGGTGAAATAAAACTTTAAGGGGTTATTCTACGGCTAAATTACATCAACTTTTTCTATGGGACCAACATCGAAATCGCAAAAAAAAAACTCTCTCACATCCTAAAACGCGACCAGCTGGCATCAGTTTGTATGGAAACGTCAATTTTTTTTTTGAGATTTCGATGTTGGTCCCATAGAAAAAGTTGATGTAATTTAGCCGTAGAATAACCCCTTAAAGTTTTATTTCACCTTTTCGTTACACTCTGTATAATTAATGTATTTATAAGAATTGTTTTATTTACTGGTTTTACTGTCTATCTATGGAATGTAAGGGATTTTGAAGAACGCGAAGGATGCACCATCAGGAACAAACATGGGGCGTCACGTGCTTGATTTGCTTATGGGTCCAGGCTCCAGCACTGACAATAAGGTGAGATTAAAATCAAACGAAAAAAAGTTGGTATCAAACCGAATTTCATAGTCACAGGCAAAAACATTTGCTCGGTAGAAATAAGATTTAAATATAACCAAGTTTTAGTTTAACAGTCAATAATGTCATGACTAAAACAGAGCACAGCCACGTGTTAACATTAACACGATTTGTGTTTTACCTGTTAAGGCGCCAACCGTCACGCTGACGCGAGGTGTTATGACAGGGGATGGACGCGGACAGGCGACGCCTTGGCGACGAATTACTTGCCTTAACATAGGTCCGTTTAGAGATCTGTGGGCGTGTAGTAGCCTGAACTCACCCATGTGATCTTTTTTGAAATCGCTTATTTTATATGTTAGTTTTTACACCACGATAATTGTCTTCAAAAATGAACTTCTCAATGATGGCACGGTTCTGGGAGTGCTAGAAAACCCCAGAAGTCCCCTAATAAATTTTTGACTCCAACTGGGCATCGAACCCGAGACTATTTGCGTTCGAGGCGTAGCGACACGCCACTACGCCAATTGGTTCGTTGAATGTAAGTCATTTTCTTCCTTTTTTTAGTCACGTTAGTGACAGTTAGTTAACTTACCCCTTAGTTAATCATTCCAGCCTGCCTAGCATGACTACTAAAACACGATATGATATGATATGATATAGCGATATATTGACACCAACTGTAAAAATATGATGGATATAGCCGCCAATTTGAATTTTTATCGAAACAGCGATCATAATATGTTACGTAACCGGCACGGCGATTCAACACGTCGGCTTTTACTCTCATATTTTTACAGTTTGTGTCGATATATCGCTATATCATATCATATCATATAGGGGTTTATTTTACGAGTAATTCATGCTCTGAATGAGTAAAATAGATGCCGACAATCCATATGTCATGCGAGCGAAGCCGAAAGAACAGATGTGTATAATTTTATACATACAGAACTCATTACCACGAAGGTATCGGCCTTGACTATTTTTATGGTCCATATCAATCCGTGTAACCCAATCTCTGGTCGGACGTGCGGACGCGACGCGGCGCGACACGATTCGGCTGACCGCAACACGCGGGGCTAATTATTACCTTTACACTTCAATGCGGTTTTATTTTACAACGATCATTTGAGGGTTATTTTCATTTATTCCTAAGCATGCAATTTGGACAAAAGGCTTGTTTCCTGGGTCAAAAAATGATTATTCTATATAGTCCGTCAGTTAGATTATCAAAAAATATTAGACCCATATTTTGTCTTTTGTCAATCAAACAAAAAATGACGAAGATAAAGCGCATCAAAGTGAGTAGGTGACGTCACGCCTTGCTAAAAAGTGTCGCAAGGCGTGAAGTTACATGGAACTTTAACGGGCTATATTTTCATCAATTTTTGTTTAATTAAGAAAAGAAAAAATACGTGTCCAATATTTTCTGTTAATCCAACTGACGGACTAATTCAATTTTTTTAGGAAACTAGCCCATTATTGATAGTTGCCTGTATGTGGCTGTTCTTTACTGGTCCATCCTGTTAAAGTCCCCCACATGCTTGGTTATGGTTACGTAAAATTGGTTCCCAAGGTCCACGTCTTTTTAAAACAGATAAAGCCAAAGCATATACAGGGTTATTTGTAAAACATAACAACCTCCTAAGGGCTGATTCTGGTGCTCAAATACAACAACTACATGGAGATTATATAGGTAATAAATTAAGGATGCTCCTAGGTAAATTCCATCATTTAAGTTTTAAAGTTCCAATCACTACATTAAAATGTTTGTATTTCTCTCTAATTGATTCAGTGTTGGTTTACGCTCTTGATAGTTATGGTCTTACTTTCAAAACACATATAGTTAAGCTAGAAGTACTTTAAATTAGATTTTTAAAATTATCAGTAAATAAAAAAACTAAAGCTAAATGTAAAGGTGACTATACAAAATTATTTAAAATATGTAAAATTCTTCCAGTTAGTCTTAAACATAAGTATTTGTTGGCAATCAATAATCATGACTCTTGGGAGCGTGACCTGACGCTGATTAAAAATAAACACTGTACAAGATCGATGTCTTCAGGTAAATTTGTAGTACCAACGGTTAAAAATTACTTTGGTGACAGAACCTTAAAGAAGCGAATACCATACCTCCTTAATAGTTTGCCGGAAGACATCCGTCGAGAAAGAGACAAAAATAAATTTAAACGTAATTTAAAAAAAGATTACTTGAACACCTTAGTTATATAAAAATAATCTGTAAAGGATTTTAAGTGAGACTCACTTGATTCTACAGACAAACTGTGTAAACAGTTTTGTAGGACTCTGTTTGTAAAAATTGCAATATGTTGTATGCATAATAAAAAATAAAAAATAAAACTTTTTCCATGAGACCAAAATTGAAATCTAAAAAAAAAAAACACATTTACATACAAACTGATTTCAGTTGGTAGTGACTTAGTATCGGGAAGTGAATTTTTTTGCGATTTTAATCTTGGTCCCTTAGAAAAAATTGTTGTATTTGAGCACCAAAATTACCCCCCAGGAGGTTGTTGATGTTTTACAAATAACCCTGTATACCGCACTGATGTGTTGTGACCTTGCACTGCACAGTGGGTTTCGCCTGCAGATCGCGATAGCACGTCGCGTCTTGCGGACAGCGCAGGAAATTACCAACGCGCCCTATCGCGCCACAAGTGCGAACGTTTTAGGTTAAATCCTGCTTAATAATATGTTCATGTCCTGGCCAGGTACCGCTTACTTGTTCTCTATCACAGGGCTGTATACCTGCGAGCATCGTAAGCCGCACGCGAGTTTAATTACGTCTCACAAACTCGGATTAAGGTGACTTTAAAGGTTTTTGTGGGGCACATAGCACGTAGAATTGACGGCCGATGGGGCAGAATGGTTCTAGAACGGAGGTCACGTACCGGCAAGCGCAGCGTAGGACGTCCACCCACAAGGTGGACAGACAGGGCCGTCTTTCCCACTGGGCACTCTGGTCACTTGCCCAGGGCCCCGCGATTGATGGGGCCCCCTAGTTCTATTTATATAGTTCAATAGTATCAAAGTCATAGGGGCCCCATTATCCTATGTGCCCAAGGCCCCCAAATAGGTCAAAGATGGCCCTGTGGACAGACGACCTGGTGAAGGTTGCAGAAAGCCGTTGAATGCCGCTTCTAATCTGGAAGTCATTAAGAGAGGCCTATGTTCAACAGTGGATGTCTTATAGCTGAAATGATGATGATGAAAGGGTTTGGTATCAAACCTTCTTTGCAACTTGCGGTGTCGCGTCGCATATAACGGCCTAGGATCATCTAAGCCGTGTTTTTACGACAGTAGATATTATATAGGATTAGAGAATAATCGAATTATCGCGTAAAGAAAGTCGCTTACACTTACACTAAGTACGCTACCTGACTGATTCTTGCAACATTAATCTAGTATTTTCGCGAAACGCGAATTATAACTTGCTTGCTTGCTTGCGTTAGTTTTGTAGCCAAGGTATATGTTACAGAAATCAGAACCAACGATGGTACCACAGCACCCAGACCCGAGACAATATGGAAAAGCTATTTTACAACATTGACCGACCGGGAATCGAACCCGGGACCTCAGAGATAGCGACACCAAGTCCGGTATGCTCGCCTCTCGGCCGGCTACGGAGGTCGTCAGAATAATATCTGAATACATGACGAATAGACAAATTACCTAATAAATATTTAGGAAAAAAAACCTTAGTTACATTATACTACTCGGTCTGTTTCATGAAAATGCCTGATTTATTTTGCGTTTTCGAGAAAACACTAGATTAGTCTATTAAGAATTATTTACGGGAAACCACTTGTATTTCCTCGAATACACGGTTTAACGTAGGATCCTACGCCAACATTCATTGACTAATTACTAATCAAACCCATCAAATTAATTAAAAATAATTACATAGTCTAGTATTTTACTCCGTATATTTAAAAAACGACAAGTATAATAATTAAGTTGTGTTCCATAAATAAATCTGTTTGTACCTGCGTCGGTCCGAGCTCTGCGTCACGTGGTCGCGGATCGCTTCTCGAGCAAAAAACTGCGCTCGCGTCGTTCCGAATCATTGAGCGATTTCCATTCTACAATCCAGTGGTGTTCAAACTTTAGGTACATACGTAGTCTGTATTTAAGTACCACTTTACCAGTCACATTATATTATGTAGGTATATTTTATTGCACAAACAAAAGAAAAATAGTACCTACAATTTGCGGATTTTGCGGCAAATATAAGGCCAGACAGAGATGGTACAGACAACAGCACGTCAACCTACCACAAAAGGTTACACAAAATTCAATTGATATTGATCTCTACATGTCGAACTTAAAGTTGAAAATCAATTTAATCACCTTTGACTTTTTGGGCAAGTTGACCTGCCGCTGCCTGTCATACCTAATAATACTCACCAAATATTATGTTAGTGAGATAATTATTGATTATTACTTATAGTGTTTTTTTTTTTCAGTAAAACTATTATTAGTGCAGTCGCTATTTAAAAAAACGGCCAAGTGCGAGTCGGACTCTCGCACGGAGGGTTCCGTACCATCATCTATAATATTCTGTGAATATTTCAAGCGGGTACCTGTTGCCGTTATTAATATCGAGCAAAAAACGGCAAAAGAATCACGTTTGTTGTATGGGAGCCCCACTTAAATATTTATTCTATTCTGTTTTTGTTGTTATAGCGGCAACAGAAATACATCATCTGTGAAAATTTTAACTGTCTAGCTATCACGGTTAATGAGCTGTTGACAGACAGACAGACAGGAAGACAGACAGCCAATGGGGTTATACCCTTTGGGTATGGAACCCTAAAAAGTAAGAAATTTTGAATTTCACGAGCCGTGTTAATGATCTGCGTTTATGATGCCTGCGTAATTAATTAGTTAAAAGCATAAATTAATATAGCTTGAAGTTTGAGCGCTGCCGGCGCATGCGTTGACGCGCGCGACAGGTTGTGCTGTTTTGACAGCTCGCCGGGACGCCATCTTATAACAATGCACTTTGTCTGTCCGAGACATGTCCGGCCTTCTGACTCCTGAGGGAACATTACAAGACTTAGCTATTGTTGGCTCGAAAACGACAGGTGAATGAAAAAACACTAAATAATATGTATCAAAATCACGTTCATATTTTTAAATGAAATTCCTACCTTATAGAACTGTCTCAGGAACATGTCCTGTGGTGAAGTTTGTACGTATAGTTAAAGCTTGGGCTTTTGAACTGCCACATTTAAATAGCCATGACATCAAGTGACGTGCGACACCTGAATAAGTGATCTTCAGGATCAGTTAAGTATATTTGCAATTTCAACTATTTTAGTAAGTATATTACTTTTTTAAACGTTAAGTCATCAAATAAAACGTAATAAATTTCATTATCATTATCATCTATTTATTAAATTCATAAATTTTTTTTTCAGAATGTAAATCGTTTTTCCTAATGTTTTCTAACATCACATTTTAGTCGCCGCTTAACTCATATATGACTTTGAGGAGAATTTTTACAATTTTAGCGGTCCTCAGATCAGTTTTAAAATATCCTATTATCGTCATCATTTCAGCCATAGGACTTCCACTGCTGGACAAAGGCCTCCCCCGCTTGACAGGCGGGTTGGCGAGCGCAGTAAGATTGTGCACGAAAACGCTGCTGCCCGTCTCGTGCTACAGGAATTAGTCGCCTTTTACGACACGCCTCCTGTTGGAGGTGGGGAAGTGTATTTTTTACGGCTGTCCCCACCCGGCACTGCAAAATATGTTATAGCTGTCCTCAATTCCTTACCTAAAAGCCCTTGTAAGTTTCGCAATCGTGCCCCAAATCAATTAAATAAAAATCATTGCACTTATCAGTGGATGCGTAGTTTGTGTTCGGCGCTAATCCGCATATCTTTATCTGATAACAACTGTCAGCTATCATAATGTATTAGCAATTAATCAATTTGCGCCGCGTTACGTTTCTATGGTTGGTATTATGTTAAAGATCCGCTTACGAAAGCGAGGGCAGAAGATCGATTGTAAGGGAGAAGATTATACTTTGAAAGGCAAAACGAATAGTATTCATTGGAATGAAGTACATCCCTCTATACTCCATCGTCGATCCCCTAGTGGTTGAGGATCGAGACTTTATGATAAGCCGTCGTCTGCTTCTGCCATCGCGAGCGCCCTGAATGCCGCGTGAAACGGCACTTCCAGGAGTTCCAGGGTCTTTACCATCGTGTCGGTCTTTGGTCACGAGGTCTTTTACCCTGGCTTTTCCCGATGAGGATAGTCTTCTCGAGGTTTTCAGGCGGTTTCCGCGTACTGAAATACATTACAACTCCTATTTTTAATCGACTTAAAAATATGTTCTCAATTCGGTGTAATTTTTACTTTTTGTATGTACCGTTCCTTTGTGTATGTATAGGTTACGCGATATTTCAATCAATGTTGAAAACATTTTCAAAAAAAAATTATATTAATTAACTTACTTTTAGAGATAATATTTTAATGCTCAAATACTACAACTTTGACTATGAGACCAAAATCGAAATCGCCAAAAGAAATTCACTTCCCAACTTATTATTTATTTATTTATATTGTCGAGCTGTTATGCGTTGTTAGAAAATCTAACTTTTTTGAGATTTTGCTAGAAAACACATAAGATTAAAATAAGATTACAAAAAGAATAGTCTAAATGGCTTTCAAAAGTTAGTTGCCTAACAAAATTATTGAGGTTAGTTTCGTAAGAAAATTTAATTAGTCCATCAGTTGGATTAACAGAAAATATTGGGCACGTATTTTTTCTTTTCTCAATCAAACAAAAAATGATGAAGATATAGCCCGTTAAAGTGCCGCGTAACGTCACGTCAGGAAACTAGCATAATTAAACATAAACTTTACTTAGTCACGTTATACTAGTACCAGATAATCGACTTAACTCTGGACATTTATCTATACATACTTAACGTAAAAAATAAACAATCTAAAACCAAAATATCACGTTCACAAAGAAAACCAACCACAGAAATGTTGTTGCCTGTCCCTCGTCAAGTATCAATGACCGTAAGTCCACCTAATCCGGCCTCTACATTGCAACAATGGGCCTCCACGGTAGCACGACGCTTACAAATCCCTTTATGACATATTAACTTTTTCTAGAGAAAAAAAAATAACTTTATCCGAATACTCGAATAATTTTAGCCTGCAAATTCCGAAGCAGGGGTAGGATTAACAAATTGGGGCGTCTAAAAGTGATGTTACTGTACTCAATAAATATTAGCAAAATACATTGGTTTTCTTTTTACAATAATCAATTAACATTTTTGTTTATGAAAATAATATTAAAACCATCTGCCGATTGAAAAGTCTTAATAAACAAAAATAAAAATACATTCAATTTATTTCTTATCATCTTAAAACATGAAAATCCAAAACGGATTTCAATGACGTCAGTGCTTTGACTAAATACTCGAAGCATCAGTCTTGAAAAAATCTAAATAGTGATATGAATCAACATATTTCATTATCATGTGATAAAACTTAAATATGTATAAATGCGAGTCCATCTACTTTATAATGTAGGTGTAATTACATCTTCGAAAAAATATATTTTAATATATTGCAACGTTTACAATAAAAATGTGATAAAACATAGAACCAGTTTACACCTCCAAATCTGCTACAAATATAAGTCATCTTTTTTGCCGAGGCTTAATGTGTCACGGGTTATAAACAAGAAGTCCTTTTTTTTGTAGGTAGCTGATTTATATGTTTTCTGGACACATATTATTAACCTAATGTCGTCCTACCTATCGGTAAACTCTAGGCACATCCGGTATAGGATTTTTTTTGGTTACATTGTGGTTAAAACGCTTTATCTTAATCTTAAAGCCAAATGGCACTGACATTTTAAATCCTTAGACACATTTATAGAAATATATTGAAGTGTCTACAGGTTTTCTAGATAACTGTCTAAATGAAGTCATAATAGGTATGTTTATTATAATCCCCAAAAAAAGATAATTTGTAGGTATTTATTTGTTAAGCTTTTTTTTATATTAATTGTCATTTCAACGAGTAGGTAGATTTTGAGAAATCCTTTACATGTAGGCCTAGGACTGTGGCGTACAATAAATACTTTCATTCGAGGGGAATTCTAGCTCTACTCTCTGAATGTACCCACTTCACTTTCAGTTTCAGGATGTCTTTGTCTACATCTCTCGCTTTGTTTATTTTTCTATGTACATAATATTATGCTTCTTATTTTGTCTTATATATTTTCTTAAGATAGCTTATGTTTCAGGTTCTTATTAAATTTAAAATTTTACTTTGCTATGCAATTTTAATTTATGCATGTATTAAATTTATGAAGTGTATAATTAAGAAACAAAAGCAGTTTTTATTTTCGAGTAGAAATACAAGAATAAGAATTATCACTTTATCTTAATATTTCTATCTTCTATAATTAATCATTTAACGCTTAAGGTCTGAATGCGGCCTTTTAATGATTTAATCGAAGGATGAGATAGTAAAATTTATGATAAAAGTACTTTATCAATAAATGCAGGTATCGGTATAGGTACCTAGCATGTTTTACAACAGTAGGTAGTTATAATACTCGTATTTATGCGTTTATTGACTAATTACAATTTTAGTGAATGAATATAATTAATGTTTAACAGCACCTATTGATTTATGAATTAACTAAATCTTAACGAGTTGCAAAACTGATTTTATTTGTAAAAATACCTACACAATCACTTTTATGTCAAGATTTTTTAAAAAAAACTATAAATATGGGATCTAGCTGCCAAGAGCCGAATACCATAACAATAGTTAAAGTAAAAGTTACGCATAGGTTTATATGTCGCGAAGGCAGACAATAACAGACTAGTGTGTGTGTCTTTTTATCGACTGCAAAAAGAAACTGTATCAAACTGTATGTTCTTTTTGTATGTATGTTACGCGATTACTTCGCCATTATAAATCGATTTTGTTAATTTTTTTTTTGTTTGTTAGATCATACTTCAGAGGTGGTATCATATATTTTATCAAAATTGATTCAGCAGATTTTGGAAAATTTTCAAAATATATACCAGATAATGTTTGGTTCGTGATTCTTGTATCTATGTTACCCAATGTGTTCGACAAATGTAAACCGAAATTACTTCAAAGATACTATAGTAAAAAATTTCGGAAAAAAAATTACCCTTAAGGGTGGAAAAAAGAGGATGAAATCGGTGTTCAGCAGATAGATTACGATTTATCACTAAAAATAGACGAAATAAGTAAATTTTATCTAAAAAGATAAAACCGAGTTCAAAACACTAAAAAACTATAAAAATAATATTTTTAATAATTTCCTGGCAACACATGTCATGGTTTTGAAGGTATTAACTTCCTTGTCTTACGAGGTCCCAGACAACGGTTTTTGTGCCGGGGGTGTCTCCAAGGACATCCAGACGAGAGCCAATAAAAAAAAGTTAGTTTTCTGAATAAATTAACTGGACCCGGAATCGAACCCGAGATATAAGCTCGATACATCACACCCCACTATTACGACCATATTGGACAACATCATATACATTGCTCTGATCCTATGGTTAGTAGCCAAAGCACTTGTGTTACAGAAATCAGAAACAACGACGATACTTCAACACCCAGACCCAAGGTAGTATAGAAAAGATTTTTTTTACATAGCCCGTCCGGGAATCGAACCCGGGACCTCAGAGATAGCGACACCAGTCCGGTCCATGCTTGCCTATTGGCTACGGAGGTCCATATTGGAGCAGTACACCTAATTCTCAGTATGACCCATGACGACCTCCGTAGCCGAGAGGCGAGCATACCGGACTTGGTGTCACTATCTCTGAGGTTCCGGGTTCGAATCCCGGCCGGGTCAATGTAGAAAAATAACTTTCCTATATTGCCTCGGGTCTGGGTGTTGTGGTACCGTAGTTGTTTCTGATTTCTGTAACACAAGTGCTTTGGCTACTTACCACAGGATCAGAGCAATGTATGTGATGTTGTCCAATATTTATTTATTTATAGTATGGGTCAAATTAGAAATCGAATTTGCTTAGGCTGGTGCTTAGAGCATCCCGTGGCAATTTCTCTGTTTGGTATTTTTTAATGAAAGGATGTTAATTTTTTGCTGTCGGGCGCATATTTAATTAGGCAAATTTTGCAAGGACGAGTGTATTTTAACTAATGTTTTTTTTTTCTTTGCAAGGGGTGTGTTACTGACTAGTTTAAGGTTTCAGCAAATACCACCGAACACATTAATCTTCAGTTAGTTCAGTCTAGTAAACAGCAAGCAATATTGCAGCTACATATTTGCCGCAACAAAATAGGCAGGCGTATTAGGCTTCGCTAGTCCTTTCTTCTAGTAGAAACTAGACTAAGTAGATTGAATTATAGGACATCTAGTCGCTTTGTTCTTCATTCTAATAACGGACCTAAAAATTGAATAAGTACAGCGTGTTGAAAAAAGGTCCTGGGTTCGAATCCCTGTGCGGATAAGTCTTCTTAGCATCAGCGAAAACTGTAGGTAGGTATCAACCGCGCGCCTGTGCGCTAACAAAAATAGAATTAATGATTTTGATATATTTTTTTTATTAATAACAATTGAATGACAATATTTAAACTGGAATCGATTCAGAATAATCCCCAATTGGCTGGTGCTTTATGTAACACGCTGTATGTATACTTACTTCAATGGAAGACTGCCACACACCCATATTTTATTTTGATTTATTAAATCCTTTAATTAAATTTTGTCGGCCAAATTTCAGACTGCATAAGCGAGGAAATGTAAAACAGTATTACCAGTCGATTGTTGAACTACCTATGTATAAATTTAAATCGCATGTCAAGATGATTTAAATAAAAATGATTATTACACTGTTAACGACTATTTAAATGATAAAAATGTTTGGAATTAAAAACAGCCTTGCTCGCACATGCATAACTATACTTTCTTGTAACTACACCATGCTTCAGAGGCTGATAGCAGCGACCGGGTATCTTGCGCTTCTTTTTCTTGACGCCAAAAAAATAAAATTGGAACCTGTAATAGTGCTTAATTCTGGCCTCATTCTTGCAGGAATAAATTTGTTTTATTGGTTTTTATTTAACCGATAGTTAATTTTTCGAATGTATCACTTGTTTTTTTAGGTATTGTGAACAATGCTTTATACAAATAATAATATTGTCCCAGCTCACTCTTATTACTTGAACTCTGGTACAACTACGCACACACATAATCACAAACTTATTTGAGATTGTCGTTTCGAAAGCAACGACATTTTACACCTTGAATGCCATGGCACCGGAATGTCGAACGCAGGAAAAGCGATGCAGAATCAACAAATCGCTATCGAACGCAGAATGTCGTGGTTAGCCGATAAAAGTTGCGAGTGTGGTGCGACTCTGAATGAACATAGGTGTGAATGGACAAAGGTCCTCGATATAATAGTTTAGTTGTTACATCCAGTAACACGTGTGGTGGCTCTTATTTTAAATTATGCATTTAGTTGTGACTCTGTCTGTTAGGTAAAGACAGCTTTGAGCGGGAAATCACTAGGAGAGTGCAGCTTGGATGGGCAGCGTTTAAGAAGTTGCGTCATATCTTCTCATCGCCACTGCCACAATGCCTGAAGAGCAAGGTATTCGGCCAGTGCGTCCTACCAGTGATGACCTATGAAAAAGAAACGTGGAACATTATAGTAAATCTGGCCCACCGACTTTTCGTCACTCAGCGAACTATGGAAAGCGATGCTTGGGACCTCGTTAAGGGATAAAATCAGAAACGAGGTCATCCGGCAGAAAACCTAAGTAATGGAAATAGTCCAAAAATGTAGCAAGCTAAAGTAGGCCGGCTACGACTGTCGCAGAACCGATGAAAGGTGGATTAAATGCATTCTCAAGTGGATACCCCGTCTAGGTAAACTGTAGGACCCCTTCCAGCTCGATAGATCGACGATCTTAGGAAATTTGCTGGCAGTGGCAGGATGAAAAAAGCGGGATATAGTGCTCTTTGGCGCTTTTTGGGAGAGGCTTACGTCCAACTGCGGACTGAAATGCTGATATGATGATTTCGTTGTGCAATAAAAAAAAAACACGTAAGAATAATATATTTTAATGGCATAAAGATCAGTATAAAAATGAGGTATCCTTAAGATTAAATTACAGTTGACCTAAAGTTCCCCCTAATTTATTACATACAATACATTCGATATTTGCGTCTACTACTACAAAACTAACGATTCAAATCCAAAAATTCTTTTTTTTTACATATTTACAACGTTACACGGAAAGAACCCTGTATTTATTTAAAATAATACAAGAAAAAATACAGAATTTATTCTAAACTTGTTGCCCGCGACTTCATTTGTGTGGTCTTTTATTCAATTCAGAAACCCTCTCGTTTTATCACAACCTAATCAATGGTTAAGTTTCTTAATGGACATACAATAGAGAACAAATACAGACATTCATTTTTATTTTCATGCATAAGGATAGTGTATCTACACTGCAGTTAGTTTTTGTTGAGCAACATTTTAGTGTAACTAGACGACGTTCAGACAATGAAATGACAAAGTAAGTACACACTTGTTATTTTATTTTATAATGTTGTGATCGCTCTACAAAACGTTACAGCGCTGTAGATGCATCATTAGTGTCATTTCATTACATACGTGACACACTGTAAGGGCACCGCAAAGCAAAATAAGTAGAGGTTGATTTATCATCAAAGGTGCACTTACACAGGCAATTTTTGGGCAATAATCGCCGTAGATGCTTGACTATTTAATAGAGCATTATAGAGCAATCGCCAGCCGGAATCGCTCCCGATTGCTCCACCAATATGGCTGCTAATTACAATACATCTTACGGATTATTAGGTTGTTTCATATCGTTAATGTCGTATCGTTAATCTCTAGTAAGTCTCAGTATTGCAGTTAATTGCTTGAAACGGTCGTTATGTCATAATTGTTAATATTGCCCTGAATGTTGCCTTTTTTGTTTCACCATAAAAATGTATCTTATTATTAGCAACAACATTGGCGGAGCAACAACTGGAGAAATTTTTAAAGAATTGTCTGCATTTGCTCCATCGCTACTACTTACTACCTCTGGCAACTGTCGCCAGGCAATAATTGCTCAAAAAATTGCCTGTTTAATTAAGAGCACA
The DNA here is from genome assembly GCA_963576865.1 of Anania hortulata. Taxonomy (NCBI): domain Eukaryota; kingdom Metazoa; phylum Arthropoda; class Insecta; order Lepidoptera; family Crambidae; genus Anania; species Anania hortulata. The sequence continues at coordinate 1,355,683 of OY756399.1, read as the reverse complement.
TTAACATATCACACAAATGATTTATCATAATAATGCAGGAAAAAAGCTGTTAGTTACTTACAATTTAATACCAGAAAAGTTATTTATATCATTTTATTGGCGGTTTTTGTATCCTTGAGTTACATATACACGATCAACAAATAAATATAATCACTGGTACATAAGTAGTTAGTTACTAGTTACACAAAGTTACTTAAGTACCAATTAGATTGATTTGCGTATCAAAAAGTATAAAATGACTGAGTTACACTATTCAAGTTTATCAATATATAACCTAAATTATTTAAATATTACCTAGTAAAAATGGCAGTATAACAGACGAAGTAAATTTACTTCAAAACGGTCCGAAGAAGAATCAGGAGTGAATTTCGTTGCGACTACGAGAGAAATATTGAGATGATGCTACGCTATAAATGTACAGCGTAGTATCATCTTACTACGAGTAGCTCATCTTTAAAAGCTTAATACAGGTTAAATTTTACAAATATCTGTCTAAGCACGTTAAACCATTTTTCCTGCTTGCTAATGCAAACGAGACACGATGGAAAGTTTATTGCTAAGGTGGGTACTGCATGACCAGCGTTACGTAAAGTACGATTCTCACTTGGGCGCGCGTCGGAGCGCACTTTACAATTTGCTGAAGAGAATTGAAATTCGCGTACGCGGCTGCTCTCGGCTACTACCGGCTCGATGTGTCCGGTCGTCGTTTACCGTTTAACGTTCACAGAGGACAATATCTGATACAGTTCGGTTCGAGTTTCCAGGTATACGATGGCTTGCTTTCTGAGATTATTCAATAAGAATATGTCTAATAACTCTACGATAGGTCTACCTAATTTGGTTTATTGACTATTGCTTGCAGTTCTTCTGACGATGGCTCTGAAGCCCTGCTTGTCGTCAGCCGTGTACTGGACGGTGCGCTGCTTCCCGTCTGCGTCGCGAAACGTGTAGAACCCTCGGACGAGGCCACCGTCTCTGGTCTCGTGCGCTGACTTGGAGTCACCGGTCAGTTTGTCCTGAAGGTAGAGATGGGGGGAAATTAGTTCATTATCATCAATTTCGGCCGTAGGACGTCCACTGCTGGAAGGAACAGGAAACGACATAGGAAAGTCTCCGAAAAGGAGGGATTGCTAATACTCGCCACGCTTGGCAGGCGAGTTGGCGAGCGTAGTTTTTTATAATATCTCGTGCTACAGGAATTATTTGCCTATTACGACACGCCTGCGTACACAGAACATGACGGAAAGGCTAGAAAAACGAGAGTCGATTAGATTGAGAACTCGAAAGCGCCTTCTAAGCCTTCTAGTTCTCTTCTAGTGTCTCTTGCCATCAAGAAGTCAAAACCGGGCTTTGTCGTGGATCTCCGCCCGTCCAACTATTTTTTTCTTGTAAATGTCTCTGCTAAGTATAAGCGAGCTTCTTTCAGGTATGATAGTTTATACCAAAAGCAGATATGTGTCGCTTGGCACAGTCTTTAAATTGCAGGTGTCTCCTGACATTCCGTTTTGCACCTGTGGTAGATGAACACCACAGCACTCCACGTGTGGGAAACGGTTAGGTTCCATGAGATAGTTCATGCCCTAGCCAGTGCAATAGTATGAAAAGGTGATGTAGTGTTTGACGGCAATGACCTAGAGTTGTTTAATTATTAAAGGTGAATAATAATTAATGTATACTCATACAGCACCAGCTAAAGTAACTATGAAGTATTCGTATTTAAATAGTTTCGTTGCTATTCTTATAAATAGACTTCAGAACTGGCATTCAGGAACTACAAATAGCTCTGTCATAGCAAAATTTATTAGAAAGGAAAAACCGAGTTGCTGAGAAAAAAAATCGAGTAAACAGTGCGTGAATAATTGCCGCGGCTTTTAAAGAATAATGTGTTGCTACTTCCTGGAACCAAAGTAGGTATTTGTCTGCAACTTTATTTTAATTTTTTGACCCATATTTAACATAAATAATGTAGGTAGGGCTAAGGACAAATACCTACCTAGTCTTCCTTTTGTGCAGTTAGGTAAAGGTACCAGAGAATGGCAAAGAAACACGGGCCGAAATCTGAACAATATTTCTGGACACTAAATCATTCAAAGAGGCAGGTTAATGTATAAGTGACAATTTCATAAATAGATTGTGACCCATGTTTCTTTATACTTGTGCGCAGAATTATGTCCTTCTCTAATACGAGGCCGATTAAGCACAGTGTACTGAGGTTTAAGGCTGCGTTTTCAACAGATCTTTTAATTCATATGAAAACACATTAAATATTTTCTCTGCACAGCTTTTACAAAAATTTGCATGATGCGTTTTTGACTGTATATACGAGTATAAGTAAGTTTAAAAAACCGGCCAAGTGCGAGTCGGACTCGCGCACCGAGGGTTCCGTACAAACCTGTAGGTACCGTTATGAGTAAAAGTTCACCCATCACGACAATCGAGTCATAGTTATGGTATTTTTATTGCAAAATGAAATCCATAACATTACGAAAGTTAAATTGCGGTATACGACTTATGACGTATTAAAAAAAAACGAATTACTTGATCTCGTTCAAACCAATTTTCGCTGGTAGTTTTTATGGTAATGTACATTATATATTTTTTTTAGATTTATCATTTTCTTATTTTAGAAGTTACAGGGGGGGGACACACATTTTACCACTTTGGAAGGTAAAATGTGTGTTGATTGCTACACGCAAACTGTTCAGTTTAGAAAAAAATTATATTAGAAACCTCAATATTATTTTTAAAGACCTATCCATTGATACCCCACACGTATGGGTTTGACGAAAAAAAAAATTTCGAGTTTTAGTTCTAAGTTAGGGGAGCCCCCAAAATTTATTATTATTTTTCTATTTTTTTGTGAAAATCTTAATGCGGTTCACAGAATGCATTTACTTATTAAGTTTCAACAGTATAGTTCTTATAGTTTCGGAAAAAAGTGGCTGTGACATACATACGGACGGACGGACAGACGGACAGACAGACAGACAGACATGACGAATCTATAAGGGTTCCGTTTTTTGCCATTTGGCTACGGAACCCTAAAAATACAGCAAATTCCGTGAGATAATCTCCCAATCTAATTGTAATAAGGTAACTTCACATTGCTACACAAAAAAAAACGCGTAACAAAGGTATGTAGTAATAATTAGCATTCGGCGAAGGTTCACGCCACGGTGCGTATGCGATTGTGATCTTTGCACACCACCTTCTGCGGCCTTCTGGTCGAATGGTAAGCACCTAAAATTGGCAACCCTGTATAGTCAGAAACAATAAAATGTATCGTGTTGGTGCTTATCTCTACAAAATAATTACTAAACGAAAAACTATTTCCTTTTACAAAAACTAAGAGGCCTAACAACCCTTTGGAGCGTAGGTTTTCGTCTCAACAAATAGGCCTATTCGGAACTGCTTTTAATTATACTGTGCTGTGTTGTTATATTTACGAATCACTAACTTTGATTTTATTGATACAATGTGACAAATATACCTTTAAAATGTTTAAGCATAAAAAAATCTTCCGGGTTTGATTTCTAGTCTGGTTAATTTACTTCTTAACGTCCCAAAGACGAATTTATAGTAATATCTTAGTTTAAAAACTATTTAATGTGTATTTGATTCGACACGATGAATCAAATGAGCCCAAACACAAGTGTTATACTAGTAGGCATTGAAGAGTTCTACACCTTCTGGCTCCATCATCAGATCATCACGATGGTGTCAAATTATTGTATTGTCATCCGAATGTCAGATTTCGAACCGATACGTCAGTTAGAAGTAGATTGAAAATAAAATAAACTTTATTTGCCATAAACATGGTATACAGAGGTGTTACAAAGAAAATTAAGTAATCATGTTTAGCCAGTTATAGAGGCATGTAAATTTAATGAATTAGAACATAAATTAAGTATTGAAATTCTTTAAATATCGTCATCATAATCCATAATCATGTCATAAAATAAAATAAATTCTTATTATTTAGAAAATCCTTTAAGTCATAAAAATTACGTGAGACAAGCCATTTAAATAAACTTGTTTTAAATTGGTTAACTTTCATTTTCTTAAATACTACTTCCAAGATTTGATTAATAGTTAGTTAGTTACCAGTGAAGTTAATAAAAGTCTGTTTAAGATAAATCCTACTAATATTATAAATGCGAAAGTTTGTGAGTATGGATGGATGTTTGTTACTCCTTTACGCAAAAACTACTGAATGGATTTTAATGAAACTTGGCATACAGATAGACCATGGCCTGGATTAACAAATATAATACTTTTTATCCGGGTAAGATCAACGCAGACGAAGTCGCGGGCTAAAAGTTATCCTACTTCCTACTAATATTATAAATGCGAAAATAAGAAAGTTGCGCAGAAAATCCTTTATGAATAAACTATAGACCACGCGAACGAAGTCGCGGGCAACAGCTAGTTGGTCATAAATCTTTATCTGATGGCCATAATCAAAATACAGGGTTACATTGCAAAGGGGTGCCAAATTTTAAAAATAAGATCTAGGGAACAATATAAAGAAGCGTCTTAATCGTTATTATTTTCAATAATGGTATGTTACGAGAAAAAAAAATATCCTAAAATAAAGTCACCTTACGCAGTGCACATACGGTGCATTTTTTCCATGAATGAGTAATATTATCCACGCCTACGATTTTTGACAGTGGATAGGAATAATTAAAAGTGTTTTTTTAAATTCTTTGCATAGTTCGATTAAGTTATTGATTCTGAGCCACTCCTAAAGATTTGGCACCCCTTTGCAATGTAACCCTGTAGTTTCTTGTTTTTGCTTTACTGTTCTCCAGGTGATTGCCGACTGTGGGGAGTGCCCACTAGTGCTGCAAATAAATGTGACTGTACTTACGTGGAAATATCGTTAAGTGTTTAAAGTAATTACAGATTGTCTATAGAGGCGAGACGACAAGATCGCGACAAGGTTACTGTACGAAGCGGTGCGTTTGCGAATTTTTGAAATACTTTCGCTGTGAGAGTAAACGCAATGAATGAGCATACAAGTACTTGACTCTTATAATTATAATTGTGAATTGACGACCTCCGTAGTCGAGAGGCGAGCTTACCGGACTTGGTGTCGCTATCTCGGAGGTTCCGGGTTCAATTCCCGATCGGTCAATGTAGGAAACTAACCTTTCTATATTGTCTCGGGTCTGGGTGTTGTAATACCGTCGTTGTTTCTGATGTCTGTAGCACAGGTACTTAAGCTACTTACCATAGAATCAGAGCAATGTATGTGACTGTTGTCCAATATTCATATTCATATTCATTTAACCACCTCATAATGTAACAGCAGTATCAAAACATACATCGGCTTCAAAGATGTTAAACAGTTACATTGGACAACAATTGGACATTATAACCTCCATGAGGTATTCGTGAATTTAAATATTTAATCAAATCAAAGTTATAATAATATAACATTTCATCATGCCAATTCAACTTAATTAACAATGTTATATTCAAATTCAATTATTTTAAAAATGTCACATACTTCATTGGATTACATGTCAATTATTATTACGATAGTATTCAAATTAGAAAAGTCAAAATAAAAGTTTAAATAACAATGTAGGTCAATTTATAATTATTTTTATTGTTTTTATTTTAGTTAAAATTGTCACAAAAATGTTTTTATTTAGTATTGTAAGTTATGTACCGGTAGTGATTTATGTATAGCGGGCCGGAGTTCGATTAAAACCATAAAACCAATATATTTCTGCAAATAAGCCTGAATAAAGCTCTTTACGGCCCGTTATTATTTTTACCACACCACTACTTTTGACAATATTTGTGGGCTATAATAATGCCAGCATGTACCTATAGTTTTTTCGGAATCTCTGTGCGGATTCATATTACTTAGGAAGGTAATAGGTACTGGATGCTTAGCCATAATCCGATCGGTATTATTTCCATGTATATGGGTTAAGAAAGTTTTTATATTAGAGACAATTGCTTTGTCTGATCTGCAGGTCAGGTTACTAGCAACTAGATCTGATAAATCAAGAATCATAGTCGTACCCTGACTAGAAACGGGTCAAAGTGCCAAAGAGAAGTAACTTGAACATGACTTACAGTTACCTAATTAAGTGACCTAAATTAGCGACTCGACTCTGTGCTCTAAATGTTCTGAAAGGTTTTGACGATTCTTATTAAATTTTAAAAATCTTTTTCTGACAATTAGAGCTAGGCAGTAGGCTTTTGAAACCACATGTTATGAGTTTTTGTTTTACTAAGCATTAATTCAGTAAACAAATTAACTAATGAAATGGATTCCAACAAAGCAATACGGAATGGCCTACGTGCGAACTCGACAACCCAGTATATCTCATTGCGTAACGGCCACACCTCCATTGCATTACTTCCTACCATGGCAATGAATTAAATACCGGCCACATTCTCCACCTTGTCTCTACATTGCAGTTTACGTTCGATTAATTTTAAACAAGATTCTGTTAGAATACGCAATGTGTACTTAAGTTTGGGTTACACTCGTTTAGATGACTGACATTGATCCACTTTCAAGTTTTGTAAGTCATCGGACACAGTATAAGTAGAGACAGAAGACTAACATAAAAATGTGTATTATATGCGACCTAATATAATTTCGTTGTTCATTTACAACGTTGCTTTTTGTTTACGACTTGACATGACTTAGGGTTGATTCTGGTGCTCAAATTCAACATTTTTGACTAAGTAAATAGTTCGTATTGGCAATCCCCCCCGATGAAAGTCATTGGAGGAGGCCAGTGTTTAGCAGTGGACGTCCATGGCTGAAATGATGAATGATGAAATAGTTCGTCCATAAGTCTCGAATGCAACTACAACATTTCCGTTTTCGGACTTTTTCCTTTACTTCTGCTAGATATTGCTTCTTAATGATTCTAGGTCCACATGAAGCACCTTTTAGGTTTTGATTCCCTTGTGTCAAATCATGCGGCATAACAAGCCCTACATTTTTTGATTGCGTTGACGTAGAAGTCTGGATTTTTTTACAGTTTCAACGGAACGATTCCGATTTTCTACTCGACACCTCTAGGCGTTCCTGATGGAAATGGTTTTTATAGATACACAGACGGACAACAAAATGATCCTATAAGGGTTTATTTTTCCTTTTAAGGTACGGAACCCTAAAAATTTTAACCGGGGGAGATCGAGTTGTGTCGAGCGAGTGCTTAAAGCGCGCAGCGTAGGTCTGCCTCATTACTAGCGCGACCGTGCCGTGGCCAAGTGAGTATGCCTTCTTAGCGGCTGGGCTGCATTAAAAGTATTTTATTATGTATATCCGTTATTTAGTCGCCATAGTACAAGCTGTGCTTAGTTTAGGGCAAGATAATTGGTGTGATTGTTAAAACAATTTAATTTAATTCAATATATTTATTGCATTCTATAATGTTACACAAGTATTATAAATAGGTACATAAAACAGATCATTATAGACCCCGTTGGGCACAACAATAAGGTAGGTATTGTGGCCAGAGAGGATGACGCTATGCATAAAACGCAAATCTTCATTGAATTGCATTGGAAGCATTGACAGGACCGCAGGCTAGCTCCATTCTAGCGGGTCGAAACTGGAAGGTACCGGGGTTGTTGTTTGGAACAGGCCTACTGTCTGTATTTATATTGTACCTACATCGGAAAACGGCAAATTAAGAAATCCCATTTATTATAAACATGATTTGAAATAAATTGATCAATGTGCGAAAAAGGAAAAGTTGTAGGTAGGTATTTGTAAACGAACGTAATTATGTATCCACACATTTTTACTTTTACTTGTTGTAGGTATGTGTTGTGTTGTCTCTTGTAAAATAAGTTCTTTCGCTATTTATTTATTTAGACTTTATTGCACAGATATAAAAAACATACGGCGACGGCTGGACCGACCTGGACAAGATTCGCGCACTTAGAGCTAGCTGGAGAGAGCTTCCGGAGGCATATGTCCAACAGTAGGCGAAATACTTATGCTGAAGAAAAAGAAAAAAAAACATACAAAAGGTGGACTTAATGCCATGAGGCATTCTCTGCCAGTCGACCATTGTGCTAAACAGAGATGTTTTGTGGGCGGTGCGGTATATTATGTAATAATAATGAACCTTTCTTTTAGTGACATCCCGTTCTGGATCTACCCCCGTACCTTCAGTTATATAAACATAACTTAAAAAGTATCATTAAAACAACATTGTAAAAAACTGTGCCTGAAAAATGCATCCTGCAAGCCTGTGTTACAGTTCACCAGGTTCTCCCTGGCATTAATGATAAATTGTCATTTATAAGTCCAGTAGGTAATATAGTCTTTACCAACGCTCTGGAAGATGTTTTTAAACTCTTAGAGTGGAACGGACTAGGCATCAACATCAATGGCGAATACATTACTCACCTTCGTTTTGCCGACGACATAGTCATACTAACGGAGTCGCTCGAGGATCTTGGCATTATGCTTGGCGATCTCTGTAGAGTCTCCCAACAGGTGGGTCTTAAAAAGAATATGGACAAGACGAAGGTCATGTCAAACGTCCATGTCGCACCCTACCCTCGAAGTTGTGGATTAATATATTTATCTAGGACAGTCGATCCGTCTAGGTAGGTCTAACTTCAACAAAGAGGTGGCACGACGAATCCAACTCGGTTGGGCAGCGTTCGGGAGGCTGCGTGATATCTTCTCGTCCAATATCCCCCAGAGCCTAAAGACTAAAGTCTTTGAGCAGTGCGTGTTGCCAGTGATGACTTACGGTACTGAGACGTGGTCCTTGACGATTGGCCTCCTAAACAAGCTCATAGTCACCCAACGTGCTATGGAGAGAGCTATGCTTGGTGTTTCTCTGCGAGATAAGATCCGAAATGAGGAGATCCGTAGAAGAACCAAAGTTACCAACACAGCTTATAGAATAGCAAAGCTGAAGTGGCAGTGGGCAGGCCACATCGCTCGCAGAACCGACGACGGTTGGGGCAGAAAGGTTCTCGAGTGGCGACCACGAACTGGAAGACGCAGCGTGGGAAGGCCTCCCAAGCGGTGGACTGACGATCTTGTCAAGGTTGCGGGCAGCCGCTGGATGCAAACGGCCCAGAGCCGCTCGCTGTGGCGTTCTATAGGGGAGGCCTATGTCCAGCAGTGGACTTCTAAAGGCTGATGATGATGATGATGAGGTAATATAGTAAGGTATAGGTAAGTTGGTTGTGGTTGGAAAGGTGGAAGTGAAAAGACCACGCGGCCGATCACCAAGCCGCTGGTGTGATCAGGTGACTGCTCTCACTGGCCTCACGGTTGCAACTGCCCTAAGAGAAGCTCAAAACCGGACAAGATACTAGTACACTAGTAATATCGAGCCTTTAGTTGATCGTAGAAAGCACAGAGACCAGGTCTTGCTATATAAAATTATTAATAATGATGTAGATTCCCCTTATTTGTTAAATAAATTACATTTAAAATGCCCTAGACTAAGTGCACGGCACCTAAGTACTTTTGTTACACCTTCCTGTTCGACCAAGTATGGAGGTAATGGTTTTATTATTAGAGCTTGCAAAAAGTATAACAGTACGTATAATCACATCGACATATTCCATGAAAGAATGGCACACTTTCGATGCTTGTTAAAGAAGGCCGCCTGATTGGTTTTAGCTTAGCTTAGCTTAGCTAGTGAATAGTACATCTATTTCTATGTAACTAATATTCTTGTATCCCTTTTTTTTTGTTCCGCATTTTGTCTTTTTAACAATTACTTGTATTACCTAGCAGTGGAAACTTTAGTGCTTAAGTACTATCCATAATTTTTAAGCCAAATGTAATATTGATAGCTGTTTGTTTCCTTAATAAAGAAAAAAAAAAAAAAAAAAAAAAAAGATGGCGGGAAATTGTAATAAAATCTGCGACTGAGAAGAAGAAGGTATTATAGTCATTATTTTAAAAAACATTAAATAGTAACTGACATACATTATTTCATTTAATATTGGTCAATACAGATTTTTCCACTTGCAACTATTTGAAGCCAATATAAGTAATAAATTAAAATAATTAGGATTCATTAAACCAATTTTCGACTAATTTACTTATTACGATTACTATGAAATATAGTAGTAACTATCGAAATTATAGTTGCAAATTGCATGATTACATGTTATCAATATATTTACTGACTGCCAATTTAAATTACGAGTATTTAAGATTATGCTCTACTGTAATTCTAGTAATTCTTGATTTTAAAGTATAAATGTCGGACAGGCTATGTTAGCTAACTATTTCCCTTGGTCATCGCATCACGCTTGAACGGATGGAACAATTTCGCTAGGTAATTATTTTTTTGTTGTGTTCATTATTGTCAGGAGATCGTTTATTTTGCTTAGATTTTTTTTTATGAATAAACTAAAGACCACGCGAACGAAGTCGCGGGCAACAGCTATAGTGACAAAATTTAACTGATAGATTTGTAAATTGACGGTCATATGCTATAAGCGTCCGTCATTTATGATAAATGCTCGGTCACATTGGTCATTTGTTGTCACGATGGTCACATATTTTTTTTAGGATAAATTAAAAAAAGGAAGAATTCCTCTAAAGTAAGTCTTAAATGTTAAGTATTTGACAATAAAAACATACAATAATACATGTAATTGGATCTGGATTGAAAAAAAATCGTGCGTAACGATACGACGCTTTTTAACTTGTTCGTGCTAAAAAGAAAAATTAATTTTAGAAATTTCATTTCCTTATAGATAATTACTACTAAAGCCTGTCTTTCTTATAATAATGCACTTATTTGTGATCAAAGTTTTTTTTCATAGTTTTTCAATAGAAATGATTGTGACGTTAGTGAAAATAAATGTCCGGTCACATTGAGAAAATGTCCAATTTGCTCGGTCATATTGGTCAGACATTTATAACGTGACGGACACTTTACAACTCTAGTTTTGACTATTACTATAATTAGTACAGTTGGCTAGTATGTACTACTGCTGGGCATTAAGTACCCTCTCACTGCTGAAAAGACATAATATTAGGTATGTCTGATGACAATGATGTTACCTATTGATGACCATCTGTCTGGTTTAAGAGACCGTCCTAGAAATCGTCAAGTCAAAATTAACTATAAAGTGCAAAACCGATTGTTTTTCAAACCTAGGTAGGACGTCCACTACCTTATAAATGATCAATATTATTTTGTAAAGTATCAACATTGTTGACCCTTTATCCCGCATCATAGACGCACACAAGCATAGAACTGTATTTCAATTTTGCACTGAAAAAAGGTGCACGGCCTCTTAATGGTTGGCGCTTCACACTAAAAAATTAAACCCATTTCAGCATTTAACCTTACATGAAGAGCTTGTCTAATAAAGAGAGTGGGTCCAGGAATCAAACCGAAATCTCTTCGCGTTTTCACAAATCACTGCGCCACAGTTATACGCCAGTAACACTGACATTTTAAACCTCTCGACAGTTCTAGTTAAATCTCGATTAAGTGGGCCTTAGAACAATTTATAAATCATTATTTAGAAACTTATGTAGGTCTACTTTAGTTCTGTCCAAATGTAATTAAGCGTCATTAATCATTTTATAATAAACTGTTAGTTATCTGAACGACAAGTGCGTTAAAAATAGAGCCTTCATTTTTATGGTTCGCTTAACCTTAATGAAACGTGAGCGAAAACAAACACTCGATTGCAAACGAGATAGTTATCGATTTCAAACATTCGAATCAATGTTGATCTCTTTCGGTACATTCTTAAATAACGATCTGTATCGATATCATGATATCACATCAGTTTAGAACGATCTGTATCAATATCATGTTTAGACGTAGACGGAACAATAGTTATATCAGTAGGGAATATTATATGCATAAACAAGGTCGCCTTTTATAAACGGGTGAAACTTAAACAGAAATTGTAATTATATTAGAGAAACCGGGGCCTATTATTTTCGTTCTTAAAAACGGGCTAGTTTTCATTTTTATTATTCCTAACAAAAAAAAATTTTTTTAAAGAGCATTCTGTCTAGTCTGGAACATCCCTACGTCATCGCCTCTCTCATTTCAATCGTGCCCCCCTCTTCCCTCAGGGTGCACGCACAGGGCACGGGGTGTATTATTTTACGTTGAAATCAAAACAGTTTTTGTTTTTTTTTCTCGAAAACGAGAGTATAGAAATCTTCTTTTTTTAACCAAAATGATTCATTTATGTTTAAAAGAGAGGCATTCCTAATTCCTTACCCGGAATGTGTATCAATTTACAAACTTATCGTTACGTTGTTATATGTATTTGTTGTTTTCACTGTATATTTGTCATTATATACATTACGTACATTTGTAAAGAGAAACAAATGGTTATTTTTATTATCAATCTTATCTATTTGCTAACAGTAAATTACACTATTCAACAGTTAAACCTATTAATTCGCTAACAACCGGGGCGTATCGATATTATACCAGCTAATTCCATTGTTTTGAACCAACCATTAGTCGGCCATTTATGAATGACCGAAAGCCGAGAGCCACTCACGCGCAGCTAAAGGTTATTGTTATCATGCTTCTAATCATTATGTTCGGCTAAGGTAAACTGAATATGAATTTACAGGTTGTTTGAACTATATATCAGGTAATCTTTCATAAAACTAGTAAGTAATTACAATTTTTTTTAAATTAAGTATTAAAAACATTAATAATTCGAGTTGTATTTGATAAAACAGAAACTTTAACCAAGGCATAGAAAGATATTATATTACTTATTATTTATTAACATATATTATATATACAATATTACTTATTATATTTTATTCGTATACGACAAAGGGTTATGCACCCGTATGCTATGCTTTGTGATATTTATCTTATGAAATTCAGAAATCGACTCCCAGTCGATGATCGACTGAAACGGAATCTTTATAAGTAAATTGCTTTCTTTACAATTCATTTACATTTAGAACGTGTCCCCCAAAATAGAAAAAAAATTACGTTCGTAGTTCAAATTTCGGTGACGTAATCTAATAAAACACCCATAACCCGTGACTATGGAACCACTCAGTGTAGAGCCAAGGTATAATTATGTGAGCCCAATCGGAACTGCTAAAGTCAGCCACTTTCGCGGTAGCGAAAAAAACAATATTCGCTTAAGTAGGTACTTTCACTTGCATACAAGTTTTTAATGCGCACGATAAGTGAATGCAGAAGGATTGTAAACTTGTTTTTAACTTCGAGTGTATTTAGTTGTAAATCTGCAACTTGCCCGCCAAACTAAATAGAATAGACAATTGTTGTAATTCATTAAACAACTTTATCTGTCTTAACTAGAGTTTGCTCTATAATCATAAGTTTGACCATTGTATGTTTTACCGTTTTTACTTTAGTCCCGAAAAATACAAGTTCTTTGCAAATCCCCTGTATTTTTAGAACAATTTGTATTTTAATTATTACACAAGGACTCGTTTAAAGAAAAAGTAAAAAATAATAAAATTAATCACTTAAACTACGCACAGCTGTTCATTAATATTCATAAAGGTTATTCTAAATGAATTTTATTTATTAAATAGTTACTTACAAAACTACTCATTGGCAAAATACTTATTTCCTAAAAATTATATACATTTGTAATCATAAAAATATATTTAATTTATCGGACACAGACAAATGTAATAATAATGTTCAAAATGATATCTAACAAAGATACATTAAGCTGCCGTAGAATTAATCAGTTCCTGAAATACCTATTTGCATAGTTTCTACATAACACTACATTAAACAAGGTTTAAGGAATTTTACAACATTTTTTTCTATCTAACTCCTAACCACCGAAACAAAATAGTTCTGCCACCCATTAAAACAGATATATATGTAAGAATAATGGTTACTCAATGGTGAACAGGATGCATAATAAACAATATACCATTGCAAAATGCTAAACTGCCTACAAAAAAAAATCAATAATCTAAATGATTAGTGGAGTGTTATTATTGAAAATGAAAATGAAAATGAAAAATGAAAATGAAAATGAAAATGAAAATGAAAATGAAAATGAAAATGAAAATGAAAATGAAAATGAAAATGAAAATGAAAATGAAAATGAAAATGAAAATGAAAATGAAAATGAAAATGAAAATGAAAATGAAAAATGTTTATTTCTTTAACAATAATTTTAAATATAGCTATGGAGACTCTTATAAGTGCTATGGCACCTGTGGCAGAAGGAGTCACTCTTCCTTAACAAAAGGTACATTTATATATGTAAAAGCAAGTTTCATGGTACTTTTTAACTTACAAAACAAAACGTTTGTGTTTGTGTGTGTGTGTGTGTGTGTGTGTGCGCGTGCGCGTATGTGAATGTTAATGCGTGTGTGTGTATGTGTAAATGTGTGTGCGCTTGGAAAACATGTTTGGCATTGTGTTATGTATCATATTTAAGTAGGCTTTCAGTTTCTTCGTAGTTTAATGATTTTAACCAGTTTGTCACTGTAATTTTGCACTCCCGATATGTTAGGGGTATATTTCTAGCTTTTTATTGACAAGGTTGTACACATGAGAGGATAGGTTCTGAAATTGGTTTTGGGCAAAAGCTGTGCGAGAGCATTGAATTTCGATTATCTTGTGCTTTCTTCGTTTTTGAGTGATATTTTGATTGTAAACCAAGGTCTTATGCCTTCTAAGTACAGCAAGTAAGACATATAGTTTCCTGATAGTAAGTAAATCTGCTAAATCATAGAGCAAGTCAGTTGAAAATGTTTGCTTCTTAAAGTACATAACTTTTAGCAAACCTCTCTGAGCTCGTTCAACATCTAAGAATTTTGTTTTTAGTGCCCCGCCCCACACTGTTATGCAGTAAGTTATAATAGATTGAACTAAAGAAATATAAACCTGATTTAGTAATCTCTGGGTAGCAACATGCCTGAGTGTTTTAAAAATCCATACCATTTTTCTCGTCCTGCTTGCTACCAGTTCAATGTGCGATTGCCACGTGAGTCTCTGGTCCATCATAACACCCAAATATTTCGTGCTTCTGACTTTTTCTATGACAGGACAGCTGCAAGTGGTTTGGGCTTGCCTACACGAGTGTATTTTATTTCAAAATTATCAGAAGGTTGCGTTCTGTCGCAGATAGAGAAACACATATAATTGGTTTTTAAGGTATTCAGAGTCAATAGATTCCACTTCAACCAGTCATTTATTTTAGACAGACCATTCTCCGCAGCCGTTTTGGTATTAATCCATGAGGCACCGGTAAAAATTACGGCGGTGTCATCAGCATAAGATAGTATTTTACAATTTTCAAGCTGCATATTGCACAGGTCGTTAATATAAACCAGAAACAATGTCGGGCCCAAGACACTTCCCTGTGGCACACCGTATTCTACTACAGTTCTTTCACTTAAGGTTTGTCCTACTTTTACTCTTTGCTTTCGGTTCTGTAGATAGTTTTTAAATAAATTGAGAGGAATACCTCTGATGCCGATCATCTCCAGTTTCTTAACAAGAATGGAGACAGAGACGGTGTCGAAGGCTTTTTTGAGGTCTAGGAATGCCGTTAAGCACTTTTTCTTATTATCTAATTTATCTACTATTTCTGATGTCAAAGCACTAATAGCGTCTTCCGTACATTTGCCTGCACGAAATCCGTATTGGGAGGGTGATAGGATGTTATTTTTGTCAAGGTAGTTTAGTAATCTTTTATTAATACATTTTTCTATTACTTTTGAGAGTGATGTTAGCACCGAGATTGGCCTGTAATTATTGACGTCGTCTCCATCTCCACCCTTGTATACTGGGGTTATGATAGATTCTTTTAGTAATGATGGAAAAATACCATTACCAAAGCAGAGGTTTGTTAAGTGGGTAATAACCGGAACAATCTCGTTACTAGCACGCTTAAGAAAGCTGGTAGGGATATTGTCCCAGCCCGGGGCACTATCCGATTTTAGGTTCATCAGTATACTGTGTATTTCGTATTGATCAACATTTATGAGAGCAAAGGAATTTGACTGAGATATACTGTGCGTGTTTGGTCTGTTATCACGAAGAAGTGGCTGGTGGATTGCATTCGCCAAACTTTTTCCGATGTTACTGAAGAAGTTGTTTACATGGGTCACTGCTTCATTCGGAGAAGATTTAATACACAATAGTTTTGAATTATCTGACTGCGACTGTTTCATGTCTGTAATTTTGCGTATGTTTTTCCAGAGTCTTTTGGGGCTATTAGTTGATTCGTGCAAAAGCTCTCTCTCATAGTTTCTTTTTAATTTTTTAATTAAGTTGTTACAGAAGTTGCGGTACCTTCTATAAATGACTTTAAGAACTTCATCGTTTGGATTACTCTGTAGCTTATAGTGTAGTTTGTTTCTATGTCTAATACATCGCAAAATCCCTGGTGTGATCCATGGTTTAATTACTCGGTCTTTTCTGGAAATGTGTACCTCTTTAGTATTTTCTTTTAAGGCTTCCGTTATACGATTTATTAGTTCTCGCGTGACTTCTTCGGGATCATTACAATAGAGAAGAGCAGTCAGATTTTTATCCCTTAGGCTGTATAATGCGTTGTCGTAATCAGTGACTATCTTTGTCTTTTTACAGAGACTATTTCTATTGTTTTTCTTTGGATTATGCAGCAAAACTAAGGCATGATCAGTCACTGTTGTGTTAAGGACAGCAATCTGAGACTCACTCTTTCTGTGTGCTTTAAGCATGATATGGTCCAATGAGCTAAAATTCCTGGTTGGAAATGAATGTCCCATTAAAATACTGTGTGACGCGAGCATATTTAGATACTTAACTCTATTATTGCGTTCATAAGTTTGCTCGTTATCCCTAGGTATATTGTGTATATTAATGTCTCCGGCTATTGTAATGTGTTTATGTGTTTTCAATGATTCGAGATGAGAGTCCAAGGAGTTGACGAACTTGTCAGCATTTGTATTAGAGGGTGATCTATATATTGCCAGAATCAGATTTGTACTCAATTTGATTTGAATGCACGTAGCTTCTTCTAGATAAATTTCCGTGACACTTGCCAATATTTTATTATGTATGTAGACTGATACTCCGTCATTTTGGTTAAAGTATCGTGAAGATGAGTAAGATTTATAGTTATCTAGTATTGGTATAGGTTTATCTTTCACTAGCCAGCACTCTGTTAGTATGATTATGTCCGGGATAAATTTAAGGTGTGTAACTGTTATAAGAAAGTCATTAAAATTACAGTAAATACTTCTTATGTTCTGCGTTAAAAGTGTAAAATCATTATCTCTCACACAAAACAAATTGGATATCTCTTCGACGTCACATTTGATTGCATTGACAACTTCTGCTCGATCAATTTCGGTTATGGTGTTTATAACGTCATTCATTGCAGAAAGTTTGGATTGATAAATTCATCAACATGGAATCTTTAAGTGAAAATTAATTAAGTATAAGTATTAACAAAACATACTTGTGTGCAAGAATAATTAAAGCGTGGGAGTGCAAGTGTGTATGGGAGTAAGTCTGTGGGTAAAGTGAATTTGTGTGGTTATTTTTGCTTGTGTTTACGTGTGTTCGTGTGTGTTTGGTTTGTTGTGTGTGGGTGTATATGTTCGTTGCAAAGTGTAGTACATACAAAATGATACAAAAGAAAAATAATATTCGAGGCAATAAACAGAAAACATTATTACATAATAGTTTCAGGTCATAGAGAAGCAGCACCTGAGAAGTATTATAGACTTATATTCAGACTTGAGTACTTGCAAGACAAATGTAAGTAGTCGCAATTAGTGTCGATTAACTATAGAATTTGATTGTAAATGATTTAATTTTATTTCTGTGCTATTTGACATTTTGCTAGGTACATTTTTTAATTTTTGACATTTTAATTTTATATCAAAATTTGTAAGCCAGTGATGGTAAATAAATGTGATTGAAAATGAAAATGAAAATATTTATTCATTGTAAAATTGAAAAACATAACAATACAGAGGCAGAACCACTCCTTTTAAGCGTTGGATACACTTGTGCCAGGGGAGGCCACTCTCCCTTAACATATTAGGGGTGATAACTTATACAATAAATAATGATAAAATAAAATACAACACATTTACAAAAGTCGTGTGTTTTTGTCTGGGTCGTGTGCGCGTGCGCGTATGTGTGTGTGTGTGTGTGTGTGTGTGTGTGTGTGTGTGTGTGTGTGTGTGTGTGTGTGTGTGTGTGTGTGTGTGCGCGTGTGTGTGTTTATGCGTACGTGCGTTTGTGTGTGTGCACATGAATCATCTGGTAAGTACATCCACTTTTTTTTTATTTTTATAAGATGACAATCAAGGAGTGATTATGCTTCACTCCTTGATTGTCATCTTATTGTTACCCACATTTTGCCCCATATGGGCCAATAATGTTATTATTGACGTTCGTAAGTGGCGGTTTTCTGTCCTAAACTGAATAAATGAGTTTTGTTTTTTGACTTTGACTTTTTGACTTTTGATTTGATATGATATGGAACCAGCATCAAACTAAAAAAAGTGAATTTTTATTTTAGAATGGGCTAGTTTCCTATAAAAATCTAATTAGTCCGTCAGTTGGATTAACAGAAAATATTGGACACGTATTTTTTCTTTTCTCAATCAAACAAAAAATGATGAAGATATAAGTAGTTAAGTAGTATATTCAAATAAGTAGGTAGTAAGTAGTTTTTACTTGCTCTAAGAGTTTTTAGACCTAAACAGGGAAACAAGTGCAAATGCGCTACTAGGCTTATTGGGCGTCAAAAGTCGCGCCCGATAAGATATCGAGTAAGGACAATTCTGGTTCGCTATTTAAATACAGGTTGTCCCGTAAAGACTTTAACTTCCCAAACAAATTCAATAAGCTGTTAGGTAATATTGTATGATTATATATTCGAAATAAATGCAAATTTCAATTTTTTTTCTTTCTCTAAACATACTGCATTTTATTTTTTATTTTTTTAATATATCGTACAACATCACATACATTGCTCTGATCCTATGGTAAGTAACCAAAGCACTTGTGTTACAGAAATCAGAAACAACGACGGCACCACAACACCCAGATCCGAGACAATATAGAAAAGTATTTTTTCTACATTGACCGACCGGGAATCGAACCCGGGACCTCAGAGATAGCGATTCCAAGTCCGGTATGCTCGCCTCTCGGCTACGGAGGTCGTCGATATTAAACTTATATTGTTTTGTTTCCCAGGACTGATGAGATAAGATAAGATAATTTTTATTTACGTAAACATGTGTGAGATATACAAAGCATTAGCCGACATATTTAATTGGTGTTAGTGTCACTGAGCGGTTAAAATCCTTGCTGACATGCAATCCTACTATACAATCTATAGGCTATTGATATAACATTTAAGCAGGTAATTAGTGTTTTTTACCCAATAGCTAATTAGCTAATAATCGAATAATCAGGTGCATCCGGGAAGCATGGCCTAACACTGTTGAACACAGCACAACAAATGCAAACGATTGCTAAACGAACAAAAACTCACGCGCCGACAATTTCACGATTTGTTTCACGCGGCTTCTAGCCAAAACTTTGTAGTTAATAAAAATATTTTATGGGATAAGACACTTGAAAAGTTAGCGGTTGTGAGTGGATGTGACTATTCCATAGTTACGTTTATCCCAAAGGATCTAATGGTTTGGAAGGCATGACGACCTCCGTAGCCGAGAGGCGAGCATACCGGACTTGCTGTCGCTATCTCTGAGGTTCTGGGTTCGATTCCCGGTCGGTTAATGTAGAAAAATATCTTTTCTATAATATATTGTCTCGGGTCTGGGTGTTGTGGTAAGTACCGTCGTTGTTTCTGATTTCTGTAACACAAGTTCTTAAGCTATTTATCATAGGATCAGAGCAATGTATGAGATTTTGTCCAATATTTATATTTTATATTTAAATTTATGTTAAAGTTGGTCTCGGCTTATATGGCTTGATTCAAGTCGTGTAAGCCTAGCCAGAGTACTTAGGGCAGCTTGATTGCATCTGACAGTAAGGTTTAGTCACCAACCTTACAATACCTCTCCATCAAACCATTGAGCTCGCGTGGTGGAGTTGGCCTATGGCCTATGCTCTGCAGTGGGACGTATAAAGCCGCCGGCTTAAGTGTGTCACTTTAGTTATTCAAGTCAACGTTTTAATTTGCCAAAACATAGACTAGCTATGCGTCTGGGAGTAGTGTAATTTTTTGTCGAAAAGTAAATGTTCAAACAACCAGTTGTTCAAGTTTTTAACAGATTTTTTCACCGTTTAAGAATTCATTGTAAAACCTGCGTACTCTGGAGAAAGCCGAACCTTCGTCACGCTCGACTGCGCGGCGTGAACGCGCAGTAGTTTACCTTACATTTGGTAAGTCTGTTATACAGGGCAAGGACCCTTATTCTTAAAAGTAAGATGAACTATGAAAAAGATTCATATCCCAGCACAATGGTTCAAATCCCAGCTCGTACTTTTGGATTTTTACCACTTATTGATCGTCAGTGAGGGAAAACACTATGAGAAAAACACGCACGCTTACGACTCAGGCTCTGGCTTCCGTGTCTAAGGGTGGGTTTCCAGCAAAACTAGGAGGAAGTAGAAGAGCTGTGTTTTTAAATTACAACCTTAGATATATTACAACATTAGGACATCCCCTGCTAAACATAGGCCTCCCCGAAAAGGGGGGGATTGCCAATACTCGCCACGCTTGGCCGGCGGGTTGGCAAGCGTAGTTTTTTATAATATTTCGCACGCAGTCGCTGCTGCCCGTCTCGAGCTATAGGAATTAGTCGCCTCTTACGACACGCCTCCTGTTGGGGAAATGTGTTCTTTACGGCCGTCCCCAACGGCACATCTGATCATAGTCATCGCACCCCTGAATAGATCGGAACAAAGTTCTAAAAGGAAGGAAAACTGTCGGAGGATGTAATCATATTCGTCTAAGCTTGCTAATACGTTGCGAATACTCTATTTTACTATAAATGTTTACGTTTTAGTACATTTTTAATAAGTATTCAATGCACTAAGAAGACTTTCTTAGTCCTATATTCACTTAACTAAATTATTCAGAAACCTTTCAACCAAAGTAAAATGTAGTAAGTAGTCAGTCATCGTATTACATAAGCGCTTGCTAAAGGAAACAAGGTCAGTTGTCGAAAACGTGATCAGAACTCGCACGCTGCGCAATTTCTATCCTGAGACACGAATATTCGTATAAAAATAAAATTATTTATTTACTTAGGATATACCTCATATTTTTATTTTATTTCGTTTGTCATTAAATGACGTGGACACTCATATACGACTGGTGCACCATTTAAATTTGCTTGGCAAGCTACGGTGAGAATTATGCTAGGGATTTCTCTAAAGCATAAACAGTCCAACAAAAATCTATCGTTATCGATATAGCTCAAGCAATAAGCAAGCTGAAGTGGCGGCGTACGTCACATTTTTTGTAGAACCGATAACCGAGTAGATATTGTGTTCTTGAGTGGAGACCGCGATTTGGTAAACGCTACGTAAGACCTCAGACAAGGTGGAACTATGATTTTCCCAAAGCTGCTGGCAGCGGATGGAGAAAAGCAGCTAAGGATCGAGCTCAGTGGCTATAGGTGAGGTCTGTGTACAACAGTAGATTGTTATGGGATGATTATGATGATCATCAAATGAATTACCCACGATGTATTGTCATGAAATATGGAATACCGTCAACAAGTATTGCAGCTAAGAACGGTCGGTTGGCTTCAAAATAATGTACAAATTCATGGCGAGTTACAGATGTTATAACACTACACATAATAGCAGTGGCTGCAGCGGCCTCTGCGCCCTCTTCATTTACCTCTATGAAGGCTTTCTGAATGGCCTTGGAGACGTAAAGAGGTTCGGCACAGTTCAACACTTTAGTTATACCCATGCCGCTAAAGATAGCGTTGATTCCGAGATTAGACAACACTTCCTTTAGATTAATTGTAGTTTCAATCTTGAATTTGGGAATTATGACGTGCACCTTGGCGCGAAACATGTTTTGGATGTCTCCCAAGAGGTCATAGCCACCTGCTAATTTCTTCAAAATTTCATCAAGACCTTCAATCTCTCTTGGAAGCACAATCAGCATGCTTGCCTCTTCGCCAACGTACTTCATTTCCAACAGCCGAGCGTTTAACAGTTGGCTCTCACCGTACCTAAAGTAATCCTGCGTGTTCATCATACGCAAAAGTTTCGTGGTTGATGCATTAACATGGAACAGCCTATCGTGGGTACTCTGTTCCTTGAACTTATTTTTCCATGTTCCTTTGAAGTATATTGCGTTAACAAGAACCAGACGAGACGAAGAATTTAAACTGCCTTGCGGAATGAGATCTTTGATTCTGTTATTTGTTCTTTCTTCTACCCATTTGTTTATGATACCCTCCGCACCATTGCAGAAAAGTTTTTCGATGTCAGCATCAAATATATTTACAGCATCTTCTTTCAGCTCCTGATGTATGTCGTAATTGACTTCATGTTGCATGACGTATACTTTATTAGCCACGTGTAATGTGACGGACTTGATTGATTTAATCTTGTTGGAAATCTCCAGGAATGTTGAGCGAATCGAATCATCAGTAGACACTCCGAGGGAATAGAGTAACTCTCCGTGGGCAGGGTCAGTGCATCCCAAAGCGAGTAGTGCGAGGAGATACTCCGCTGACAGGGGAGAGGACACTACACTTTTGGTTTTGTCAAGTTCATCACAGAACTGGGCTGAGAATCTCACAACAGCTGAGGCAAATGCTTTCGCGTCCATGACTGCGTCAAAACTAGTCATCAGACTAGTTGGCAGATAATATAAATTCCATGTCGATTTTCGCATGTCATGAGTCACTAGACCGTATCAATTCGTAGTTATCTTATCACGTATGTATGTACGTCTATAAAATAAAAGTACATTCGACAATAATTAATTTGTCGGTGAATGTGCATGCCAACTACTGATGGGCTCATTACGACCAACTCGTTAAAAAACGAAGTCGATACAAATATACTAAAATACGTCTTGTATTTTTTTTGAGCCAATTTTAGCAATAACTTTTTTTTACTAAAAAAAGTTGGTTATTTTTGGAGACAAGACACCTTTGAAGGCAGTTTACGAGAAAAAAAAATCGATTAAATACCATTTATATTTTGTAAATTGAAAACAATATTATTATTAAATATGTGGTGTATGTAGGTATCAATATGTTTTTTTATTTTTTTAGTTAGTGTATCGTGTAGTAGCTAAGACTAATCGTGTATGTTATTTTGTAAATATCTATTGGTAATTATATTTAAACGGTTGATATGTAGATAAGATACAAACTCATTGACATTCTCAGAACGATTCGACCGAAACCGAAACTAAAATACCTTCGTCATAGTTGCAGTGGTTCCATTTCTATTTAATAAGTCAGAATGAAAACAAACGCTATTGTTAGAAAATATGCAAGAATAGTTTTAATCAAAACAATGCCTAAAACAATAGCAATGTTGCAAGCGACTACGCAGAGTTTAGAAAGAATAATTTTGTCGTTAAACAGGGTTTGTGTAGAAATATGTCAGTCTGCTGCCAGCAACAGGCTATAAGACATGCTAGATATGCAATTAAAGCCCCCAATGCATGTCTAGCTTTACTTGCTCAAATAGAACATCATTGAAAGATAAACAAAGTACTGTATTCTACTATGAGCCATTAACCGTTTCTGATGAATTTGTTCATAAAGATAAATAAAGAATGGGATATATACACTAGCTGCAGATGTCTTTTACATAACATTAAGGTCCGCTTGCGCATCTCACATCTTTTGCGTTCTCATATTCTAATCCATAATCGCGGTTTATATCTAAGTAAAAATAAATGTCTTTTCACAGTTTTATGTCATCATCATTGTCATCAGCCTTTGGAATTCCACTGATGGACAAAGGCTGTCCCTAAAGAGCGTTACAGTGAGCGACTCTGGGCTGTTCCTGAGTTTTATGTATCACGTATAAAATATCAGTAATGAATATCTACTTACGTGGACTCCATACGAGAAGGTATACTGGGGGTTCGGATTAAAGTCTTGCAAGTCCTGCACTACAGGATCCCTCGTGAAATGAGCCAGGTTTATAGGGCTGCCTCTAACCGACTGCAGCTTGTGAAACCTAAACGTATCCTTCAGTTTCTCAAACTCCGTGCCCTTAACATATCCCAAGTGGTGCTGATACTCATTTGGGTGTGCTACTTGGACGTTTACGTTTAAATTGTACAGGCTTTCGTCGTCATAGGAAGCCTGCTTTAGGTATAAAGGCTTGTCTTTGTGCAGCTGAAACGACTGCTTCTGCCCTATCAACTTATGTTCTGCCTTAGATCTTTCGCGCTCAGGGAGTTTAGTGTCTGGATCGTCTAGGTACCCTACTATTGCGTCTTCTACGGTTTTGTACGTGTCGTATGCGTATTCTCGACCAGTAGCACCTGGACCGGTCTGGTCGTATTTGTTTTCGATGGCGAACCGTATTTGGGATTCGGAAGCTGCAGATTGTTTCTGTGCATAGTATTCCCCTTGGGAGTTGGCTCCGGTGCTCAAGAGCAGGATCGGTATCTGTGGCAATAGAGAACATCTTTACATGTTAAGAACAAGTGGAATAGTTTTTGTTTAAATATACACGTAGATTGTATTTAGATTTTAATAAAAGCGGCTGCTAGATTGTAGCTAGAGAAAGTAAACCAAAAAGACACCGTGTATAGATTCAGATCAGTGAATTGTTTGTGGGTTTTAATTTTGGAGCCGCACATGGGTACTTACAACAACTTTTACTTTAAGATCAATATCGAAATTGCAAAAAAACACTTTCAAATACTAAACTTTCGACTAGCCAACATTAATTTGTATGGACAAGTTTTTTTTTGAGAATTTGATGTTGTTTTCATATCTTTATTTATTTGAGCAGGAGAGTCTGATTGCGGCTTCAAAACCGACGAGAATTCACCTTGTTTATACACAATATTATTTCATATTTTCGCAATACCTCTAATAATGAGCCAATGATAATTGTAATAAGAACACATTTTAATGAATTATTTGCAAGTTATGAATCTTCATAGATAAATAGGCATAAGAAGCTGAGTGTTAGTTGACCATCCGCATTTTTTTGTAAACATGGCACCCAAAATGAATTTGAATTAATTTGAATATGAAGGGCTGATTTAGTGTCTCAACAATAGAAACTTTTACAACAGGAAGCCTACTACGAAAAACGAAATACGATGTTTCGGGCGAAACGAAAGACAAACGATACGCAAACGATAGGCTTACTAACTACGTAACAGTTTTGGATGTCGATGTTTTAATCGGATGCGACATATTTTCGGAACGACTTCGTGAATGAATAAATAAAATGTTATATTTCGTATTATTTAAAAAAAATCCGAAGCGTTTTGTAGTAAGCAATCCGAAACACGATTATCGTATTGACGGATTTCGTTTTTCGTAGTAGACCTGCATGTTCGTCCTTTTGTTCGCATCAATATGTCGAATAAAAAAAGAACACACTCAAATCACCGATCAGCGGTTACGACTTGGGAGTAATGGAAATTCTGTCAGTCGCATTTTAATTTTCTCATAGCTGTTACGGCAGTCTGTTCAGTTGTATTAAACATAACGGTCATTCTGGTTGCGTGGTTAATTATTATGTAACGAGAAATTTTGCGTTTGATCATTGGTTATGTTAATTAATCTTCACGCGTTACCAATAAAAAACTAGTATGCTTAATTTTATGCCATGTATTGAATTTTTTTGCGGTCAAAGTCGAATCAAAATACTGATCTTGGTTACTATGTTATTAGAATGAGAATGCGTACTCATGTCCATCACACAGTTAAAAAAATAATTACTTATTATTTTCAAATATTAGGTTAATCATCGAAAAGTTATTAACTAACATACTTCACAATCACAATAAAACGACGACCGTCTTGTATAGTGGTTCGCGCTCCGGACTACCGAGCCAGCGGTTGCAGGTTCGAATCCTGCAAGGGGCAAATGTTTGTGTGATGAGCACGAGCATTTGTACTTAAGTCATGGATGTTTATAAAAGTATTTATGTATTTTTATCCGTTATCTAATCGCCATAGCTTTGCTTAGTTTGAGGCTAGATAATTGGTGTGACTGTAAAAAACAATTAATTAATTTATTAAGTAGGTCATGTTGTTTGGTTTGAAATTAATTTACTTCATTATTATTATGCCTAAATATCATTGGTGCAGTTACCAAATCTAAAGGCTTGTACATTGTTTAGTTATGCATCATTGTTTACCGGGGAAGACAATCTCATGCTTAAACGCATGTTAACTGTCAAGATGTGTATCGAGTTAGTTATCTGGGTTAGTTTTTACGGCTTTTTCGTGTGTAGTGATGTTGCAAATGTGTTGCCACTACATTCGGTTAAGTAATGTCTTTTTCGAGTTCAACATGTTTTAGGAAAAACTTTTTGCATTTATTTAGATAAACAACAAGACAAACACGAAAAAGCATTTTTATTTTATTTCGGAGAGTATGTATAAAGTTTTGAATACTTACCTAATTTATTTTTTTGCATTTACATTAATTTTAGTTAAAAAGACAAGTTAATACTTGAAAAAAAAAACAATAAATTTGTTCGTAGCTCAGTTGCAAGAGCCCTGATAGCGTAAGGTCATGGGTTCGAACTTCGAATCCCACCAGAGGCAGCAGTTTTTTTTTCAGTGAAATCATTATTACTTTACAATTGTAAAATATACCTAAATGATTGTAATTTTAAATTATACCTCCCATCTTAATTTGGATTTAGGTTTGTAAATCGCCAAGACATCGTACTTTTATCGTATGCGTATCGTACGTAATCATTGATTGAAACATTTGCCACCGCCTATCGTCGCCTTAATTGATAGTCAAGTTTTTTTCTCACACACGGCCCAGAAGTGTGCCAATAGTATCAAGGTACAGGGTTCGCTTCCTATGTCGTAATAATTACGTTTGCCGTGTGATCTTGTTTTGGGATGTTTACGTGCCAAATTCGTCGTTGTAATGTAATTTTTTTGAGATTGCGCTTACAAATAATTGCTGATAAATTATTTTTTGCTACAGAAAGCAAGTTGAAACTGACTCTTTGTATATAGTTTATTGTTTTATTATCAGTGATCGGAATAGGTAGATTGATTTGATATACTTTGGTAGTGCTAGCATAATATGGATATGCCTTTTTTCAAAAACTGATACAAAAAAATTCCGGAATCCCGGAGGCATGTCCATATTAACATCAATGTTTGAGATCATTGACCCTAAATCAATCTACCTATTCCGATCACTGTTTATTATACAGGGTGACTGGTAGTTCGACCTTCACAACAATTTTCAACAAATTTTATCCTATCGTAACCTATCACAAGTTTCCTGACTAAAGTTTTGTTTATACATGGTATAAAACAAAGTCGCTTCCTCCGCCTGTCGCTTAGATCTTCTAAACTACGCAACGGATTTTGATGCGGTTTATAACAATAGACAGAAAGATTCAAGAGGAAGGTTTATATGTTTAATCTATGTATATTATAATATGAATAAACTAAAGACGACGCAAACGAAGTCGCGGGAAACAGCTAATGGTGGATAAAAATTAATGGCTAGACTATGTTCATTCTAAAATTTGTCAAAAAATAGAATCCCCATAACGGGCATAGGACGAATTACCAGCTACCCTGTATTTCTAACTTTTATTCAGTAGATAAACTTAGTAAAATTATTTGAATGCTGTTTGTCGTTATGTTTTTACATGAATCTAAAACTGTGATTGCGCATTATTTTAACCGATTTAAAAATGTCGGCGCGCGTGACGGTCCTACAAATGATTGTCGATTTGTCGCGCATGTGTTTATTCGCTAATTGTGGTGATCAAAGGCGTTCCAGTTTCCTCAAAGGTAGTACCTATGTAATGCTAAAGTTACGAAATTTTTAAGTGAATCCGGATGATCAGCAAGCGAGAGCGGCTTATTTCTGGACCGGTTTTTCGGATATTTGGGTTCCTTTGTTCTCAAGAATTCTGCTTTTTATGTCATTTGTGTCTTTTGTACTATTTGTGTGTGATGTCCAATAAATAATAAAGTTATTTATTTCTTTCTTAGTAATTTTTTATTAAGTGCCCATTCCTTGCCACCTGTTTTACATAATTAACAACATCATCTAAGTATTTTTTCAAGGTACTTTTTACACTTTAAATCAGTAACATATTATGTTAAGCCTACCTCTGTGATAGTTTTCCTTTTTCACTTGGTTGTGATTTTTTTCACACCTGTTAATTAAAACATTTCTCGGGTAGAGGGGAGGGAAAACTTAACTTTAATTTAAAAAAACACTAAAGAATAATATTATGCAAACGTATTCCTAAACGGAATGGTGTTTGCACACTTACAATATATTTAAACGCCCTATCCAATGACACCCTACACCATGCGATAGAAAAGTAAAAAACGACCTGGTTTTAGGGAAAGTAACCTAAAAAAAAATTTTAGATTTTATTTTAGTTTTTGTCGGCGTGATTAATATTATACCCTTGCGAAATTACAGCCTTCTAGTAAGTGGCTCTGAGCAAAGCCGCGGACAGACAGACAGACGGATGGACGGACATGGCGAAAATATAGGATTGCGGTTTAACTACGAAATCTACAGAGGCGCATCTTTTAAGGATATTAACAAAACTATCTGAATTTGAAAATTACATGGATTTGGCGTAGTGGTGTTTCGCCTTGAAATATAAGGGGGACCCTTATCTTCATTGACAAATTTGGGGCAAAATTAATTGACCTTATTACCCAAGGAAAAAAAAATAGAGAAAAAGGAAAAAATATTATCGATCTTTTAACGGTCATGGCTTCTTCAAGTCTAGAGCTAGTACAGTCAGCTTAGCTTAGCTAATCAAAAAGTAATTTACAAAACTACTGACACAATAACCTGACTTCTTTATTTGACTTTTGCGAAGTGATTTTGTTAGCCTACTCGTATTACGATAAGTTTTGCAATGAGATTTATTACTAAGCTACTTTTGTTGCTGACTGTACTATAACGAAATAATATCTTCACAACACTTTATTAAAATAATACACTTTAGTAGAAAATGTAATAAATTTGCGGAACCCTGATGAGCGATCACATTATGCACGTTTTCTCTTTCGCGGGTGACCTTATTATGCGTATCTCGCGCATGCGTAGCCTGATCGTTGTTAATGGGCTAGTTTAAAAAGAAACTAATTAGACGGCCAGTTGGATTAACAGAAAATATTGGACACGTATTTTTTCTTTTCTCAATTAAACAAAAATTGATAAAGATATAGGCCGTTTTAGTTCCACGTAACGTCAGGCTTTGCGACACTTTTTAGCACGGCGTGACGTGACGTGCTCCCATTTCCAAACTTTGATGCGCTTTATCTTCGTAATTTTTTGTTTGATTGACAAAAGACAAAATATGGGTAAAATATTTTTTGATAATCTAACTGACGGACTTAATAGAATAATATTTTTTGACCCGGAAACGAGCCTATTAGCCAAGTAGGGATTTAATTGAGTTTTTTTTATCACACCAATTAGCTACCCCCAAACTAAGCAAAGTTTGTACTATGGCTACTAGATAACGGATAAACATACTTAAGTACATTTATAAACATCCACACTTAGGTACAAATGCTCGTGCTCATCACACAAACATTTGCCCCTTGCGGGATTCAAACCCGGAACATCTGGCTTTGTAGTAACGTCGTCAAAACTTATACTTGAATAATAATTAAAAATTAATCGAAAATGACAACCTCCGTAGCCGAAGAGTGGCATACCGGACTTGGTGTCGCTATCTCTGAGGTCGCGGGTTACGGTCCCGGTCGATGAATGTAAAAAAAACTTTTTTATATTGTCTCGGGTCTGGGTGTTGTAGTACCATCGTTGTTTCTGATTTCTGTAACACAAGTGCTTTGGCTGCTAGAGCAATGTTTGTGATGTTGTCTAATATTTATTTAAAAAAAAAATACGCCTGATTATTTATTGTCATTTAGAAATTACTATGAAAATGATGATAATAGAAACTTACTATAAATAAATTAAAAATTAAATAAATATGCTCCCAAGAACACACCAATTGTTATGGTCGCAAGTCAGGAATTAACAACCTTCTGTACCGAGGCACCAGACAATGGTACTAGCACACCCAGAAACTAAAAAAAAAAATTGTTTTTCCTGAATTGACTTGAACCGGAAATCGAACTCAAACTCTTAGCATTCGCCGAATCACAGCACCACTATGCCTATTAGGTCTTCAGATGACATTTTATTATCAATCAGGCGTAATATACAATACATACCTACTTTAATTAACAATTCATTAAAAAAAAATATCTCAAAATTAAATCCATTCAGCTAAAAATGACTTCTTATTGGAATTTTATTACACAGAATGAAATCGCACTAATGGTGGGCTTAATAACATTAGGTATTCTCTATATTGAAAATATTCACGTTATTGTTTTCAGATGCACTTAATTTTCCTTTTGTAATATCAATGTTTACCTTATCCTTATTATTAGTTGCACTATCAGATTTATAATATTTATTTTTAATTTTCCAGTGTGTAACTATAAAAATTAAATTAAAACTATTACTCACTACGAGTATCAGCATTTTGTTTCACTCACACAACACATGAACATGGATCACTCGCGACACGCGCCCGCGCCGGTATCTGAACGCGGAGTGCGCCGGCGCGTGCGGCTATTCGGAAGCGGATCTAACTCTTTGCATAGATCCCTTGTCTTGGTCACTGCAGTGACGTAATGGCCACTTGTCCGTTTGTCGCGACCGATTTCAATGCGTAAGAAAGTCGATTGATTAGAATTAGATCAGGATTGATGCAAGCAACTTTTTGTTTGTAATACATAAATATTAGATAACATCACATACATTGCTCTGATCCTGCGATAAGTAGCTTAAGCACTTGTGTTACAGAAATCAGAAACAACGACGATACCACAACTCCCAGATCCAAGACAATATAGGAAAGTTATTTTTCTATATTGACCGAAAGGGAATCGAACCTGAGTCCTCAGATAGCGACACCAAGTCCGGTATGCTTGCCTCTCGGCTACGGAGGTCGTCTATACAGGGTGTAACGAAAAGGTGAAATAAAACTTTAAGGGGTTATTACACGGCTAAATTACATCAACTTTTTCTATGGGACCAACATCGAAATCTCAAAAAAAAAATTGACGTTTCCATACAAACTGATGCCAGCTGGTCGCGTTTTAGTATGGGAAAGTGGTAATTTTTTTGCGAATTCGATGTTGGTCCCATAAAAAAAGTTGATGTAATTTAGCAGTAAAATAAAGTAAAGTTTTATTTCACCTTTTCGTTACACTCTGTATAATGTATATCTGAGGTGCATAATAAACGTTTTCTAATCAAATAATTTATTTAATGAAATATGGTTACACTATAAAGGTCTTAAAGCTAGATATATTCTACATATTCTGCCACTTTGGGCGTTGAAATACAAATAACAAATGTAATAATTTTAACAATTTCAATTCAATGTATTTTCTGTTTTAAATTATTAAGTGTTATATAATGTCAAAGTTAATTAATTATTGGTCTCGATGGTCGTCACAAAGTCAATATTCTAATATGAAATGTTTTTATTTTAGTTTCTTTAAATTCATTAATTGAGTAGAAACATTTTTGTAGAAGCCAGTTATTGTAATTGTAGACAGTACAGTACAGTAATTGACATTGAAGTCAATTTAAACTTATTTGCTGGCAATGCCCGAAATGTAATTGGCAACTTATTAAACATTTTAATAGCGTTACAATATACATTATTCGAAAACAGTTTGTCTCTGTGCTGGAATGTATAGTTTAAATAAGTCTCTGCTATTCTTACTGTGTCATGCAAGGGAAAGAGATGTGGGTCTTGATAAAACTTACTTGTGCCTAACATGGGTGACGGAGCTTCGTGCGGCATAATATACGAGTTAGTTACTTCATACTAGCTATGTTTATTCAACCCTTCAGGTACTCCTGGAGGGTTGGAGACTGGATTAAACATAACTATAGTTAGAAACGCGAATATCAATATCTAGCAGCTCTGTCCGCATAATGACTCTCAAATCATGAGATTTTTTTGTTGCTCCAGACATTATCATCAAGGTAGAGAATCACTTTGTGTGGTGAAACATAATCGCCTGCTTAGAAATCTAAGCTACTGTTCAGAACCACAACCTGTGTTATTTTATAGAGTATATTAATAAGCAGTTCGTTCCTTCCAACCAAAAATTCAAAACCCAAAAAAAAAAACGAAACGCCTGTTAAAAACCAAAATCGTAGCGCGGAATAGTAACTAGAGTAATAACAATGCGC
Source organism: Anania hortulata (assembly GCA_963576865.1). Lineage (NCBI taxonomy): Eukaryota > Metazoa > Arthropoda > Insecta > Lepidoptera > Crambidae > Anania > Anania hortulata. Next base: position 1,323,293 of record OY756399.1, on the reverse strand, counting down.
GTACGTCGCTTTGCTATCTGCTCGCACAGTGAGAAAAGGGTCGGACGTTCATTATATTTAATTAAACCCACTTTTATTTTATAAAAATAATATTTTGTCTAATATGTAGTACGCTGTAGTATTACCGGTTAACAGGAACGCCTTTTATTAGTTATCATAGTTACTGCATTATTTATAGCAATTAAAAATATTCCTGTCTATTTTGGATTTTTTTAATCCACTTCATTAAATAAATAATAAATGAGTATTTTATTAGGTAACTATCGTCGCGTTTGTTTGTTTTGGATTGCTTTTTAGGAGGTTCTCAATTCGGCTGTTTTTTTTTTCATGTTTGTTACCTCAGAACTCCGCAATTAATAAACCGATTTGAAAATTTCTTTTTTCAATTGAAAGGGTATATCTCAAGATTGGTCCCATTTTTTTCAAAATTTAATTCTGATGATGGGATCTTTGAGGAATTGAGGGAACTCCTAAAACATTATAGGTATACTTATAGCGATTTTAGTATATTTAACAACAAGTCAAGCATTTGCATTCAGAAAGTATCATTTGCTGAGGTGGAACTGATGAAGAAGACCATAGTTGGCCACAATAGTCTTCCACGAGTAAGGTGAGATAAGATATTTTCATTATTACAGGTAAGCCTTGCCATAGTCGACAAATCAAATTTTAATAAATGATTCTGGTGAGAATGATACCATCAAACTGATCTGATGAAGAAGACAGAAGGTAAGCACCGGAACTCTGTGATAAAACAATGTATCATAGCCGTGTTTGGACTTATTTGAATCGTCATGAGAAGCAATTTACATCACAGATCGCCATTTAGAATGTAAAAAAAACACCAAAAAACAGACAAATAAAACATTTTTTTATAAAAAAAATAACCGAACTTACTACAGCTATTTTTGGAGTCGGTGCAAACAACCACATTCAAACATTCCACGGCTGGCACCGACTCCAAAAATAGCTGTTTGGTATGATTGTTTAAAAGTTATTTTTAGTTTTTTTGTATTTTTGAAGTCGGTTATTTTTTTTATAATAATTTGTTTTATTGTATGCTCTGCAGTTCGATAGATTTTACTGAGTAACTTAGATGACCAAACTGTAATAACAAAAATAACATTAGCATCAAATTAGTATCTAGAACATTGTTGTAAGCAAAAAATGTGCCTTCGGTAATAATCTTCAATTGTTGTGATCTCCCCGATTATGTTATTTCTTGTGTAAATAAGAAAGTGTTTTATTATTATGCTTCTCCATAGCTTCCGCATAGTTCGAGGTAACATCGGTGACTAGAATTTTAATTGCACATTGTGGGCGAATGTCGCCTCCGCATTGGGTTTACTTCTGGACATAAACACAGCCTAAAAAATAGCAATATAAATTTGAATAATGTAAATTTTGATCTAGTAGGTACGTAGTTCGCCCAAAGGCAAACAAAAGTTTGCATGCGCCACATTTTAGCAGTCCTATATTGTTATTCTGTGGTCGTGCAGTCGCCTGTTTAAATTATTGTTAATTAGATCCAATTTCACTGAGCTTTCTTTAACACTAACTGTTGAATACAACCAACAATTGAACTTACCCATAGTTTCGTTGTTGAACTGTCAGTAGTCATCTGTTAATACGAGTAAACAGCAGGATAGCTGAAATGGGTCTAATTTAAATATTTATTATAGACTGTGCTATGGTATTGGTACGCGACATATTTATTACACGAAAATGAAAACGAATTAATAATTATATGTTTATTTGGCACAAAAAAAAACAGAAAAACATATCAATGCAAAAGTGAGAAATTAAAAAGTTCACGTTTAGCATTTGTCGTAACAACCAAGGACTTATCACGATGCTGACATCATTGTGAATTAACAATAACATCATTGTGTACCAGATACTGTAAATGTAGCAAGAATTATACCAATTCCTTAGATATTTGATTAAGGCATGTTAGATGCAAACATTGATTAAATAACGACACCTTAACTGGTATTGTGTGGATGTTGCAAACTTGCGAATTAGAAATGAAACGAAAACGAATACTTATTTTTGTCCTGGCTTGGCTGTTCTTGTTAGTATAAGTGTCAGCTGACCCCAGACCCCACTATTCTTATGGTAATTTGTACTAGATAAAGTACATGTAACAACTCTCTGATCAGACTGTTTAAGACATAATTTAAAAGTTGAATTAAATATTTATACTCTACTTTCACTGTCGGTACTTATCGTGACAAGTATTATGCAATTTAGTTCAATATGTAGTTTATTTTGCTGGTCTTTTCGTCTACTTTTATTGGATACCTATTCCTATTTTATAGGGTGTCCAAAAATATAGTCAAGCGGGTGTCTAAGAATAACATTAAATAAAATAAAATAAAAAAGGCTTTTATTTCCGTTTTACAATTTAGCAAAAAGAAAGAGAAACATTAAATTTCCCTATAATTAAAAGTATACTAATTTACTTATATTAATAAAACATTTATATTTTAAGTAGGTAGGTACAGTCAACGGCAGGTCGTACCTGTTTTTATTTTTATTTTTTATTAGTACTTATTTAGTATATATGCCCTCTTCCAGGCACATATACCCGTCCCTTAATAATTAATCACTCGATACTACCTACTATACAGGGTTACATTGCAAAGGGGTGCCAAATTTGAAAATAAGATATAGGAAACAATATAAAGAAGCGTCTTAATCGTTATTATTTTTAATAATCGTATGTCACGAAAAAAAAAACTTCAAATATCCGAAAATAAAGTCAATCGAGAGACTACGAAAGCCGCGCGGTCATTCATCAGAGGCGTAGGTACGGCGAGCCTACAAGGACCTTACGCAGTGCACAAACGGTGCATTTTTTAAATGAATGAGTTAAATTATCTACGCGTACGATTTTTAACAGCGGATAGGAATAATTAAATGTGAAAAAAAAGTCCTTTGCATAGTTCGATTCTGAATCACTTCTAAACATTTGGCACCCCTTTGCAATGTAACCCTGTAATCTATAAAATGACTAATTTTATCAATAATTAAAAGCAGTTCGTGCCGACAGAAAAATATTGTCAACTATAATTTAGAAGTTTACTCGATTTATAGAATGCCACTTAACTAGCCTTTTACATTTCACACCTCAACCAGCCAACGACTTGACCTATAGGTGACACGGTGGTCATGTCATTAAGTAGCTTTTATAAGTTTTTACCGTGTTCTTGTAAAAAACATTAGTTAAAACATTATCATACAGTAGCTCAACTGAGCTAAAGTGAGCTAATATTGTCAAATGAATTTCTGACATTCCATCGGATGCAACTCAACTTGATGACAACTTTCGACGACCTCCATAGCCAAGGACGAGCATGCCGAACGTGGTGCCGCAGTCTCTGAGGTTCGATTCTCGGTCAATGTAGAAAAATAACTTTTGTATATTGTCTCGTATAGAAGACGTAGGGACGTCCACCTACAAGGTGGACAGACGACTGCAGGAAGCCGCTGGATGCGGGCCGCTTCCAACCGGCCAATCTGGAAGTCACAGAGGGAGGCCTATGTTCAGCAGTGGACGTCCTATGGCTGAAATGATGATGAATGATGATATTGTCTCGGGCTGGGTGTTGTGGTACCGACGTTGTTTCTGATTTCTGCAACACAAGTGCTTTGGCTATGGCTACTCACCATAAGATCAGAGGAATGTATGTGATGTTGTCCAATATTCATTATTATTATTTACTTAAAACTAAATCTGATGGTGATTTCAGAACATTGTAGAAAATTTAACTAAGAGGAACGTAAACATTTTGTGGATTTCATAAACGAACACATTAAAATGTTTCTAATTTAAAATTAATCGTATTTATAGTCGCTTATTTAGTTGGTAAAGATTGAGCATTATAGACATCCCTTTCTAGCGTTATTTTTTTGTTTCTGTTTCGTCTTCAACGGTAACCTAGATTAACAACTAAACAGAGTAAGTAAGTCAATACTTAATGTTGTACGTCAATTCAAGTGGTCAAACTGAGTTGAGAATGTTGAGATACTGTATATTATGTTTACTGTGTCCTGAAGCAACTCAGTTAATCTAAATAGCAATAATTTAATACAATATGCAATACCTATGTAGATAATGTTACTGGTGTCTAAACAGTATTGAAGTGGCAGACTTGCGAAACTTTCATAGCCTGGGTGTAACTCGCGCCAATTGGAATGTGATACTTACGTACTTTGACATTCGCAAGTGAATAGTGATCTATTTTAGAGGTATTTTCATATTTCTTAACCCGTATGGACAAAGAATATCTTTAGAAGAAACGATCCACAGCTTCACGACTACAAGACTAAAGGCGTATAATTTTATGTGATCGTTTGGGCTGTCCACAGCTCCAGGTCTACAAGAGTACAAGACTAAAGGTGTATAATTTTATGTGATCGTTTGGACGATCACAACATTGTACCATTTCAGTAGTGCTACTGTTAAATAAACAGGACATGTAAAAGACATCAACTCAAAAATGATTGTCTAATGGTCATTGGACAACCTTCTTAAAGCAAAGTGGACCCATAATACTCATTTATTTTGTACATAGGCTCTCTTCCGGGCACTTATACACGTCCTAAAATATAGCTTAGTCCTACCACCGCTTCGGGACTAAATATTGGCCGGTGATGAGAAGAAACAGCGCAACAAACTCAGTCACCGACCATTCCGCGCTTCTTGAATAGGCGCCAGCAAAGTTGTAGGAATTTCATTGCTGGTGAGTTTTAGCTACTAGCAATTATTACCTTCGAAAATTATATTATATTATTTGACTAAAAAAAAGCGTAGGAAGAGAAAAGCAGCTGCACGCTGTAAATGTATTTATTTCGGGTTCGATTTCCGGTCTGGCAATGTAGAAAAATAACTTTTCTATATTCTCGTGTCTGGGTGGTGCGGTACCGTCGTTGTTTCTGATTTCTGTAACACAAGTGCTCTGGATACTTACCATAGAATCAGAAAAACGTATGTAATGCTGTCCAATATTTATTTACTTGGTTTGAAACTTTGTAGTTACGTTCTATAAAAAAAAACTTTAAAATCAATGTAAAACGTCACAAAGTTGACGATCGCGAATAGTAAAAGTACCTAGCTATCGAGTCTGAGTACTTAGTTAATAATAGAGCGCCGATTTACTCGTCATTCAATCGATAAATTGCCCCACATGATTGGTGGTTACAAATTGCGATTGTCGTGACTGAGTTGTGCAGCCAGGTTGATAATGATAGCCAATGTTTTGTTAATAAATAATGATACACCATTGTTTAATGTTGACGTTTAGAGACAATGATCTAGGTTGGCATTGAAATAAATAGTGGTCAACTATTTTATGACGTTGAGAAATACATTGATTTAAAGCTATGGATAGTTGGTAGAGTACCTTGTTTATGTCGTGGTTAGATTTTATATTATACATTGCCAAATGCATACCTAATTACCTGATCAAGCATACGTAAACGAGACACAATAGAAATTCCATTGTTATGCGGTCTCATGAGACCGTTAATTCATGGTTTATCAAAATCTCTGCCACATAAGTAAGTTTTTTGTTCTAAACGAGCGAAAAGTAAATGCAATTTTGTTTGGAGTGTGTGTGACGCGTTATCGAATTTATTTATTTCTATTTAAATCCGTGTTTAGGTAATTTTTGATCTACACTATTGATTTTTGCGGAACAAATGTTTATTTTGAATTACTTAGTTGTCACGATGAGGCACATGAACCAATTAACCTGGCGTAGACGGATTCCATGCGATAGTGCGTAAAACAATCGGCTCCCTGATGAGTAGGGTGCGTGGTGGTGTCAATGGCATCCTGAACACCATTGCGATAAGGGAGGATAGTGGCATGTTGAGGCACTGGGTAGTTGCGCATCTGTCGCCGGCCGCCCTGCGCCGCGGCGTGTACTAGCTGGCTCTGTTGATCCTGTGCTCATGTGCCCGTATGCGTAAAGCACATGGGCATATGAGAATAGTTTTTTAAACTTTTTTTAAATTTTAAGAAAACTTACTAACATAGTTAGTAAGCAAATTGTTACTAACACCAATATGGATTTTAGTCCGAAATAAATGTTTTTAATTTAATTTAATTTTTAATTTAATTAATATTCAAACATTATAAATGCCTCAGCCAGTATTAAAATGTAAAAAATACTCTCCTAATCCCAACTTCTGCAGGCTATTTAATATGTAGATACTACCGTCGTTGTTTCTGATTTCTGTAACACAAGTGTTATGGCTACTATCCATAGGATCAGAACAATGTGATGTTGTCTAATTTATTATTTGTTATTGGTCACGGAACTGATACAAATTTTTCACACTTAATAAACGATAATTTTAATTAATTCATTCACCAGTAATTGTTCCGCGTTGAATGTACTCTGGTGAGTAACCATAACTTCTAATGATCGACCTCTAGTATATATCCTGATTGAGTTTACTACCCATGTTTGGATGACGACTGTACGGACACGTTTGGCCGAAAGCACGAAAGATCGAATGTACGTTTGTGCTAAAATTCATTTGTGCAATGGTTCATTACGTCGAACAATTATTTGTACTTAAAATCGTTTGGTTGAATATTACTTACTAACACGCAAAAAAAAAAAAATTTTGGCAATTAGTGAATTAAGAGAGTTATGTTGATTGCGACCTTTTTAGAGCAAAGTTTTAATATTTTTAGGGTTCCGTACCTCGTAAGGAAAAAAACGAAACAATTATAGGATCACTTTGTTGTCCGCCCGTCTGTTTGTCTGTCTGTCTGTTAAGACCCTTTATCTCGGGAACACGTGGAGGTATCGAGTTAAAATTAAAACGATATGCTCAGGTCTAGTACTTAAAAAAAGAAACGGCCGTTTATGCCTCAAAAAACGTGTATTTCGTCACTCTCAAGGGAGTTAAAATTAATAGGGCACTTCCGGTTGACCTAGAATCATGAAATTTAGCAAGAAGCAATGTCTTATAGCACAAGTTAAGGCAAAATCCAAAACCGTAGTTTTGTAGTTACATTTAAAAAAACTCGGAAAATCGGTAAATATCTTCAAGGCTCGATTTCCGTCATAAACGAATTATTTACACAGCTTTGAGTTGGTACGGAACCCTCGGTGCGCGAGTTCGACTCGCACTTGGTCGGTATTTTTATATCTTTTAGCGCTTGCAAAGGGCAAACGATAGTATGATAATACCTGAGTTAATAGATGTTTGTATGTATTTAAGTATCTGTTATATAGACAATTGTATATGCTGTGCTTAGTTTGTTGTGATAGGTGTAATATGATTGTTTGTTATTATTACAGAAGGTACCTAAACATAATTTTATAGCGTGAAAGCAAGGCCGTTGAACCTAAATTTTTGCTAGGTCAGGCAACATAACAACATGAACTTCTTTAGTTCTTTTTTAATAAACGGGAAAACCTGGAATTTCAACATAGTTTTTCAAGCTTATGTTTCTATTATGAACTTGGAAATATCTCCAAAAAAAAAATTGCATTGAAAATTGTTATTTATTTATTTTGTTATAATCCCGCATTAGCAGTTATACCTATATTATAATACTTTAAAAAATTGTGGTTTACAAAAAACAATGGCTACTTACAGTTCAAAAATTTGCGCAATTTCTAATTAAGTTACGCTCAAAAACTATTGAGATTGAGCATTGTTTTATGCGTGGGCGCAGTCACGACCGACCTTCGAGTGACCATGGCTTGAGCTGAGGATACCCACGCCCAAACCATTAAAATCGCGGGCTAATGTTATGTGGTTCACTGCCGTTACTAATTACTCTTTGACCTTAAAAGCGTGCGTTTCTTTGTCGGGTCAGTTAAGGAAATGGTAAATATACTTACGTTTGTCACTTTTATTTTTAGATTATGAATAAGTACTAATTAATTAAAAAAGTAATAATAGGCACTAAATTGCTAATTATATTTTTATTTCATAAAAAAAACCGGTGATTTTTCTAAAAAAATATTGTTTTGCGTAAGTCTTAAACTTAAAACTTTAACGTATATGAAGGGTTACGTTTCAAGGTAGTGCCGAATTTTAAAAATAAGGATTATAGAACAATAAAAAATACTAATAGATCGTAATTCTGGAGTAAAATATACGGAAAAATTTCCAAAAAGGAAAAAAAAAACGCGAGATGCGCCGTCATTCATCACTCATCAGCAGTGATCGGAATAGGTAGATTGATTTGGGGTTAATGATCTCAAACATTGATGTTAATATGGACATGCCTCTCGGATTTCGGGATTTCTTTGTATCAGTTCTTAAAAAAAAGACATATTCATATTATGCTAGCACTACCAAAGTACATCAAATCAATCTACCTATTCCGATCACTGCTCATCAGAGATCACAGGCGTACGCCGACGCCGCTTCAACAAGAACCTCATGCAGTGCACATACGGTGCAACTTAAACGAGTAATCGTAAATATTCTACGTATTCTATTTTTCAAATGCAGAATGGAAGAATAAAAAATGTAAATAAAGAGTTTGTTTTTACGTAGATCGATTTAGTTACTGATTCTAAGTGGTTCCTGAAAAATTGGCACTACCGTGAAATGTAACCCTGTATAGGTACAGTCAAGCTACCCAAAAAGTTAAAGGTCATTGAATTGATTTTGAACTTTATGTCCAACTTGCAGAGATCAATATCAATTGAGACAATTTGACGTTTTGTGGTAGGTTGACATGCTGGTGTCTGTTCTTTAAAATGTTATAGGTATTTTTTAACGCATACCTACTTAATATTTATAGCGTCGTCGGCATATTGTATGATTAGTATTTCGACGCAATAAACATTGTCTTGATTAACAAATAATTACTTATATCGAAGGCACGTACTATAGGACATTTACTGGAAACTTATACTTATCGGTAGTAATTAAACAAAGTAAATAACATAAATACATCGATATTCGCAGCCTGGCAGGTAACTCAGCCAATGGTCTATGCGTGCCAATTACATTGAAATCTGTTACGCCGTTTAAGCACGAATGTAACAAACACGAACTCACATGTGTGATGTTACGATTTTTTTATTATTATAGCGTACCTCTCGTTTTTATAAATTACGTTACCCAAAGCTTATTTCGTACACGAATTTTATCTCCAGCAAATACGGCAAATGAGAATGTCTCGGGAAAAAGTCGTCTAATTCCCCCCCCTTCGCCGCACCGGGGCAGGGGGTACCGTCCGATCCATCACCGGGGCTGTCACATGCCATTAGCGAAGCCTACCTAGTAGGGCACGGAGAAAGTACTGCTCGAATTACTTTCTTTTTACTTCCAAAAAGATATTGTATGGTTCGGTTTTTTATAAGAAATAACTTCTATTTTTTTTTTTACACACAAACTAGGTACTCTAAATATGTTTTCATTTTAAAAACCGGATTTTAAGGATACGCATTACGTTTTTTTGATATAAACAGATATAAAAGGATATGCGTGTTTAACGTGCAATTTAAATTGGTACGATTGCAATTTGGCTTAACGTTTACTAGCATCACCTCGTTGTGTATAATGTAATGTGGTCAAATTTTCCTCATGATAAATGTTTGACGGCGCTGACGCAGTTCTTAATCATAAACAATTGCGTAGCTAGATTAGCTAGATTTTTAGTCAACGTCATATCAATCTAGCCAATTTTCTCAACTAATTGTTAAATGAAAGTTCAAGACATATAGTTCAATATCATCTAAAAAATAGACGTTTTGTGGTAGGAGCAAATGCTCGTGCTTATCATACAAATTATTTCATCCTTGCAGTTTTTGAACTCACAACTGTTGGTCTCGTACATATCATCGATCAGATAGGCGGTGACTTAATGTACATACCTTTTATGAGTTCCTCCCCATATAATCTGATTTGTCATCTCAAATCGACAGTGTTGCACGTATTTGATCGATTCAGAAAACCTTGATCACCTACAAAGAAATGTGGTTTATCCACTAACCAGTATGGAACTATGTCAGCCATTGTGTTTGTACAGATTTACATTGTTTCTCTGTAGCGAATAAATATTTAATTGCTACTTTATTGAATAATAGACCGATCAGCAAATCGTGTACACGCTAACGTTGCATGTAATTACGTTAACAATAGCTATTAAGTAGTCTCTAAATACATGGAGTGCAGTTGCTACTAGGTACGTACAGCTATCCATTAAGGTGGATCCATATTTAATTAAATTACCTTAAATAATATGAAGTTACTTCCACTCGAAGACGACCTCCGTACTCGAGAGGCGAGTAAGCCGGACTTGGCGTTTGCCAACTTGAGGTTTCGAGTTCGATTCTCGGTCAAGTCAATGTAGAAAACGATTTTTTTCTATGTTGTCTTGGGTCTGGGTGTTTTGGTACTGTTGTTGTTTCTGATTCCCATAACACAAGTGCTTCAGTAGCTACTTACCTTAGTGTCAGAGCAATGTTTGTACCTTATTATTTTATTTATTTGTTAACTCGAAACCTACGATATCACGCAGGCGCTTTACTATTAAACTACGGGTCCTAATCCAGATCGGATATAATTTACTTTTTTAACTCTTTAATATTTAGAAGTGTGTATGTTTCGGTACTTGGCGGCGTCACATACTTATCACTTAAATATATTATGTGTCCGTACTTCTTCAGTGCCATAGCGCGCGGCCGGCACGAATAGACGTGTAAGCAGCAAATATCTCCATCCGCGGCTTAGCACGTAAATTGCAGCCCAAATATATTACACAGTAGCCATATATGTGAAGAGAAAACAAACCGGGGTACCTATACCATTATAATATATGTCCATTACACACCGTGAATTTTTAATTACCCGAGAGACTTATATGGGTATAAAAGTAAACATTTACCCCTGGAACACATAATAAGAAATCTTTAAATAATGATATTTGAGCCTTTGCTTGACGCATGGTCCAGCGTTTTTGTAAGACTTTTATCATTTTGGTAAAAATATAGTACCTACTTATTTATAAAAACAACGTACCTACTCACCAAGATGTAAAAGTCCCTATGTATATCTGCGTCTATTCGTTTATCTCGGACAAGACTGATTACTTATCCAATCATCATAACAGGCCACGCCTGTCTACTTCTGGGATAGGCCTCTCCTAATCGACTCCAATCTCGGCTGTTCTCTTTCCATCGCTGCCAGAAGACCAGTAACCAGCTTAATATACTGTATAGAGACACTCACCTGTAGGTAGGTACATAGGTTTAACGAAGATATTTACCATGCTCAAAAACTCGTCTAGGTACTCTATTTGTATTTGGCTTTAAGTACGTAAAAATAAAATAGTAGAATTGATTTTAAAAACTTTTATTGTTTCATCATCATATAATCATTTCAGCTACAGTGTGTCCACTGTTAAACAAAGGTCTCCCCCGGTGACTTCTTTTTTGTTTACCAAAACATTATTATTAGTTATTTAACAATTGCAATAATAATTCAATAATTATGTGACAATTTCCAATATTGGGCAGTTTCACCACTTGCTTTTAAGTTCCGGATAACCTATCTGGCACTTGTTTTGACAGATAGCCCATACAATTAGCTGTCAAAAAAGTGCCAGTTAGGTTATCTGGATACCCTATCCTCTAGGATACCCTAAGTATTCCCATAAAGACTACCAATATAGCAAAGAAAATATAATAGAGATTATTGTTAAAAAAAAAGAACAAAATGGCTCGCCGACTGACCCTGCGAACACTTTCGTCGATTGAATATACCCCACTAAACTAAGCCCACTAATACACTCGATTGAGTGTAAAAGGGAGTTTAAAGTGGTGTACGACAAAAGCATAGAAATGTAACAAACCTAAAAAACTTTAGCACTCGATTGATGTGTTAATTTACTGGCATTAGTTGGTAATTAAAAACAAATGAAATATGGGATGACCTATTCCTTACCTCGATAAATCAAATTGTTTATTGATACACAAGTTAATTTGATGTTATACAAAAAGTAAGTTGAGCTGTGTAGTTCTAGATACTAGATAGAACATCGTAACAGCAACAAATAGCTACATTACGGACTAAAATAAGAGTTACTTACTTTTTTTATAATCTGTTCAATCCCACAGCTGGGCAAAGCTCTCCCCCAGACTTCCATCGATCCCTATCCATCGCCTATGACTCCCAATCCCTCGTCAGGTTAACCAAATCGTTATACCATCTTTTCTTGGGTCTACCTCTTCGGTGACAGCCGTCTGTAAGTACCCACCTTTACTTTTAATTATAGAAACATAAATTTTCAGTCGGTGCAAACAAAAACATTGAATCTCTGATCGGCTGGCACTGACTCCAACAGTAACTAATTAGGTACTTAAGTGTTAGGATAATTTTTAGCATTTTAGTGTTTTGAAGTCGGTTTTATTTTTTTAAATAAAATTTACTTATTTTATCTATTTTTAGTGATAAATCCGAATCTAACTGCTGAACACCGATTTCATCCCCTATTTTCCTACCCTTAGGGATGATTTGTATTTTGCAAACTTTTATCATAGCATCTTTGAAGTATAAGCTATTCAACAAAAATCATCAAAATCGGCTCATATTTGTCGAAGATAGGTAACAAGAACCACAACCAAAATATTATATATATTTAATTTAATATATATTTAATAATATAATTTAATATTTATTATAAATATTATATATAGTATATATTTGTTGATTTTCTCAAAAACTTCTAAATCAATTTCGATAAAATTTATATGGGACCACCTTTGAAGTATGATCTACCAAACAAAAAAAGAATCATTAAAATCGATTCATAATTAGCGGAGTAATCGCGTAACATACATACAAAAAAAAAACATACAATCGAATTGAGCACCTCCTCCTTTTTTGAAGTCGGTTGAAAATAAATAATTGTGTCAATGTCAGCCATATTAGGATTTGGATAAGGCGTGCACTAAGACGTACTTCGTAAATTGTATTTTGAAATGTAATGAAATACTAGTTTATTTGTATAAAGTATTGAGTCTTCGATGTTTATTCGTTCACGTTTAAAGTCAACGAGGGGTGACGTGTTTAATATGCGGTGGCTCTGTTGATTTAATTACGGGATTTGGTTACTTAGGGGCTTATCAACATGCTATTATGGGGATTTCTCAAGTATAAAATCATTGAGATAGGTGCTAACAGCATTATTTTTTCCCAAATTTATAGTAAGCTAAAATAAAATGATATTAAAAAGAACTGTCCTAAGTGGAAATCGAACCTACGTCTATTCGTTATCCAAGCGACTGTTCTTTAACTAAAATGTACATTGGCCATGGTACCTATGTATAATATACGATGTATTACCATATAGTATAACTACCATTATTTATTTATTTATTGTAAAAGGTACACCAACAGTACATGTATACAATATTGATATATAACACCAATCATACATCATACATTTCTTATACATGTACCTATTATAGGCGTACACAACATTGACAGGTAAATAAGATTTATCAACACAAATATTTACACAGCAACAATTAAACATAATAAAATATCCATAGCAAAAATTAATGAATAAACGAAGCTTTATAAAAGTAATAATAACAAACTAAAACTACCATTTACTTTCTATTAAAACAGATCGGCCAGTTTCCGTTTGAATTTAGTTAATGAATAATTATTGATTGAACCACCCTGTCTTAGGTACAGCCTTATGAATTCGGCGAGATAACTAAGAATAGAAACTCAGAATAGCAGTCGCCTCAATAACGAAAGGGCGTGGATTGAATTCACACCTGGTACAATCAAACCAGTGATGATATATGGAACTGAAACGTGGCCCCTCTATATGGGCCTCATAAGAAAGCTCAAGGTCGCACAGCGTGCTATGGAAAGGGTGATCGGTGTTTCTTTGCGAGATTGAATCAAGGATGAGGAGATTCGTAAATGAACAAATACCGCTGACATAACCAAGCGGATTAGCAAGCTGAAGTGGCAGTGGGTGGGGCACATAGCACCTAGAACTGACGGCCGCCCCATCGGCCAGAAAGCTTCTAGAATGGAGGCCACGTACCGGCAAGCGCAGCGTAGGACGTCCACCCACAATATTGACAGCGTCCTGGTAAAGGTAGCGGGAAGCTGCTGGATGCTGACCGCTTCCAACCGGCCAATCTGGAAGTCACTGGGGGAGGCCTATGTTCAGCAGTGGACGTCCTATGGCTGAAAGGTGTTGATGATACCAGGAGCTTGAAATGTACGTATTTTTGCTAAAAGGGCATGCGCATTTAAATACTTCAACGATAGACTAAAGAGGGAGTTACCAAAACAAGTTGGGAACCCGTAGGTAATTGTTTGACGTCCCTCGCTGTTGATCCTGTCAAAAGTTGTCGAAACACTAAACGGCGACGAGCCGCGGCCCCGCTGCGACCAACTTGTGATGGATCGCGCCGCTGCGCGAGCTGGGTAAGCTATTTTTGGATTTAAGTTTCTTTGGGAAATGTAAGGTAATTTGCACAAGGAAAAATCTATGAAAAGTTTCCTAGATAATATAGCTTGAGGTTTTTTTCTTCAAAATAGTCATATTACCTACCCAATTGCACAAACACTTAATCAGATACGTCAGGTATATTACTAGTTAGTAGGTAACAGGTAAGTGAACTAACAACGTTCGAGCCGGAGTTGACCAAAAGTCTAAATATAAAAAATATATTTTTTAAACTTTACAGCCACTTAAAAATAATAAATAGTTACTGTGTATAAACGTTAGTAAGCAAATAAATAAAAATAATTTATTTTGGATAGAGTCAATCAAGATCCATCATTACGTGAGCCAGAACCTAAACAAGTACTACTTATAACTAAATTATCACTCTCCTTACAAGGCACATCCATAGTAGCGAGGTCCAGTCCAGCTGGACCACTGTTCTCAGGATGCTGTTGTGCTGTTTTTGAGCACGATGCCATAGAAGCCATCTATATGTTGGTATATAATGATCGCAAACATCAACGATGCACTAGAGAATCGTTGCAGTCCACGCAACATCCTAAGGAAGTTGCTGTATTGGATATGCAGACCATCCATTTACTGGAATTGGTATGCGTTACCTAGAGACTTGCATGTAGAAGCTGACAATAATGTCTTTTTTGTAAATTTCGTCAAGGGATTAGAGAATCTGGGTCAGCCTGTTCCCTCTTGACTGCTAGCGCTCTACGCTCCCCTTCAATAGTGCTAGCAGACCCCTAAGGTCTTCGGTAAGGAGTGGCTCAGATATTTAAATTTGGAGACATGTAAATACACCCAGACGCAATGACTTTAAGACTTGCAATGTGCAAGTCTAAGCTTCTAGCTAGGCTAGGCTCTACCCACTACGCTGCCCTAAAGACAAAGTAAGTATTCGATGTCACAAATAACCGAGATGATGTTGGTTAGGCGGACATTCAGCTAAAAGGTAAAGACGGCCGGTAGACGTAACGGAATGATGCCTAGACAGGAATGAAGGATGGTAGGTCAACTAGTTATTCTGGCCCAACTTGTTCGAGTGTCTGGGTCACGTTAGGAAAGATTGACACAAGACCATGAGAAGTGGTGCGGTAAAACGATGCCTATACTCAGCAGTGGGCCTACATACAGGCAGATAAGTTAGATGTGTACATGGCTACTTTAAATACTAGGTACTGACTTCGTAGAAGCTGATTAGATAGATGGATACTCTTTATTGTACACCACACAAAAGAAACAAATCACAGAAAAATAAATACATTAAGAATAGCACAATTTAGGTGGTCTTATCGCTGGAAGCGATCTCTTTCAGACAATCTTTAGGTAGAGTAGATTAGAGTGTAACAACTTTTTTCATCGGTTGAACTTCTAAATCTCATAAAATGTATCATTTTCCATAGAAATCGTAACAGACAGCTACGGAATCGGTAATTTAGGAGGATGTATTAATTAGAATTGTTGTATTTAGCTCTAGAATCAGCCCCTAAGTCAATGGTATTTTAAAATAAACCTGTAGGTATAGAAAATATCTATAAATTTTCTAGCTTCCACACATCTGTTTTTTTGTAAAGAAGTAATTAATGTTTTGAGAGTATTTAAGCTTAACAGATATTCAGGGCCAAGACGCGTGCGTGTTGATTGATTAGATTTACGTGTAAAGGCATGCGAATAGACTTGCGGCGCTAATAGAGATTGTGGCCTTCGTGAGACCCAAAATGATAATTATAGGCGTGGGCATTTTGACTGTCCATCGATTGCGATCGCTTTTTTTGGGTCATGCGGTTGTTTAGCGAAGGTGATCAGACACATAGGAAGTAGGTAAAGTTAATTATTCACAACTTGAAAACCTGATTGGTGTAGGGGCTCGGTGGTTTATCTTGAATGAAAAGGGAAGGTATACCTATCTTATTGTTGTGCCCTACAGGGTCTATAATGATCTGTTTTATGTACCTATTTATAACACCTGTGTAACATTATAGAATGCAATAAATATATTGAATTGAATTAAAAAGCTTTGATTCCCTCTTTCGGGTACAATTAAATAAAGCATTTTTCTAAATTGGCTCAAGGGTGGGTATGCTAAGCTGAGACACATCTATGGCAAAATTCATTGGTACCGTAACATTAGGAAATCATTTCCCATTTTTAGACTATGGCAAGTAGTGTGTTGTTTCGGAAAATTTTGGACTACCATTATTGTTCTTTAATTTTTTTAAATAATTTTATTTAATATTGGACAACATCACTTATATTGCTCTGATCCTATGATAAGTAGCCAAAGTACTTGTATCACAGAAACAACGACAGTACTTCAATACCCAGACCAGATACAATATAAAAAAGTTATTTTTCTACATTGAACGGCCGGGAATCAAACCCGGGACCTCAGAGATATCGACACGAAGTCCGGTTTGCTCGCCTCTCGGCTACGGAGGTCGGTCGTAATTTGTAATTATGGTGGTAAATTGATGGTCGAGAGTCTAAAGAAATTGATGATGCCGATTGAAAGGACACATGATCAACAACGTGAACGCTCTGACCGTGGTCACAGAAACTTAGTTTACTGTAATACCTAAGTAAATAAGTAAGTATGTAACTACTTATGAAACAAATTCCATTAACAAAGTTTGCAGCTGTTTCTAAGCAATTCTCAAAAGCTTTTTAGCGAAAATCCTCATTCTTAACACCGCAAATTCTACTCATATTTGAACAATTATCCACCGTGACAAAATCCATTTTTATTAGTACCCGGCATATCGCACGTGCATAGCCAGGACCTGTCTCCGCGGCGGGTGATCCATCACGGGTATTGTGGGGGACAGAAATTATACCTTCATTCGAGATTGACATTTTCGTTAGACCGTGCCTTAGATTTTTTTCGCGTTGAAAGCTTTTGATTGGCGTGTTGGAAATTGAGATATTATTTAGAAATATTGCGAACAAATGCTGGTAGGTATGTTGAAGGTTTTTACCAAGCTAATGTTGAATAAAACCGGCCAAAGTACCTATCTAAGGGGGCTCACTCAACATGAGAATGAGAGAATACACGGCAGTAGCGCTTGGAGCGAGTCCGACTTGCACTTTGCCGGTTTTTATGGTTTTAAGTAAGACATAGCGGGACTTTTAGTGCTAAGACAACGTTGATATTGCGCTAGCTTACAGACACTGAATAAATAATAGTGCCGGCACTGATAATCATTTTTGATTGCCTGTACAGTGACAGATTAGCTAGTTAGAGGATATATTTATTTTAAACTATGTGTGAAACCAACTTTATTTACATAATATTTTTTTTATTAGGGGATCCTGGTAGATTCACCCAGTGTATAGCTTTAATCAAGCATGTGTATACAAACAAACCAATGCCTGGGCTCATCACACGACTAGCAATGCCTTGCTTGCGGGATTTGAACCTGTGCGACCCGTTGAGGTTAAACGATGGCCATGTTGCTTGTTTTAAACTTGTTGTATATGAATTGCTGTTCGTTTGTCTCGCTAAAACTCAAGAATGGCTGGACAGATTTGGCTAATTTTGATCTTGAAATATTTATGGAAGTTCAGGGAAGGTTTAAAAGTCAGAAAATATTTAAAAAAATGCAAGGAATGTAATAAAACCACAATTTTATTTTCCTATATAAACTGTTCGTACCTGTCAAACGACTTGGCAGACCGAAGTTCGCTGGGTCAGCTAATTAATTTATATAAATTGTTTTTTTTAATGAATTTTATAGATGGCGCTTAACATGGTTTCTAGACTTATGTAGGTATATTATTATGTTTACAACATTGCTACAGGTGCTTTATTTATTAGGAAAACCAACAAGACAGACACTAATACGGGTAAAATATCTACTCGTACATAGGTTAGTAGAACTTAATACAGACTTAGCGCTAACTAAGCGTCGTCTTAATTATACAGGGTGGCCGGAAAAGCGACGTTCAAAATTTTTTTAGGTGCCTCGTGTTGAGAGGTATCTGAATTACCCCTAATGTACGAGTATGTTCCACGATTTTTCGTAGTTTTTGAGATACGATTTTTTTTAAATAGCCTATGAAGCCTATGAATTTTAAGTTGAAAATTTAAATTAGATCATTTAAATTTTCAACTTAAAATTAAAAATCTAAACTGATATTTCTTAGTCTAAAGTCTAAGTAGCTTCAGAGAATGCGATAGACTTTAAGCTTTCATAATAATAATAAAAAAGTAGTACTTCATAGGCTTCAATAAGCTATTTTTAAAAAAAACGTAACTCGGAAACTACGAAAAATCGTAGAACATACTCGTACATTAGGGGTAATTCAGATACCTCTCAACACGAGGCACCTAAACAAATTTTTCTGCGCAGCCTGTATTTTAATTAAATATTTAAGTTATAAATAATATTTTATATGTTATATATAATATTTTAAGTAAACCAATTTTTTTTTGGCAACTTTTCTGGGCACCCTGTATTTAGTTTGTTCTTTTCATAAATAAATATGAATATAAATATGCCCGGGACACACAAATAATTGTCATAGTCTCCAAGTAAGGAATTAATAACATTGTGTTACGTCTGTTATGAGGGACCAGGCTTTGTAGTTTGCCAGGGCGTCTCCGAGCACACACAGATCAATTAAGAAAATATCGTTTTCTGAATTGACCCGAACTGGGAATCAAACCCTTTACGTTAATGGCGACCTTACCACTACACAATGGGGTTGTCAAATAAATGTAACCACCTCATAGTTGAGATGAGGCCTGTGCCCTGTTGTGGGACGTATTTAGTCCTTACTATAATTTATTAAGTATGTTATTATGTTAGTGCCGGGTGGGGACGACAGTAAATAATACACTTCCCCAACGCCAACAGGCGTCTCGTAAGAGGTGACTAATTCCTGTAGCACGAAACGGGCAGCTGCGTCTGCGTGTGAGATGTTCTAAAAACTGCGCTCGCCAACCCGCCTGCCAAGCGTAACGAGTATTGACAATCCCCCCCGATGAGTCATTGGGGGAGGCCTGTGTTCAGCAGTTGACAATGAATGAATGAATTGAAATGATGATGATGATGAATTTATTATGGAACCAATATATAAATATAGTGAAATCATGAAATAAAATATTTTGGTCGCATTTGACTTTCGAATAATAGAACGGATGATTTTATTTCTCGATTTCCCTATTGGTCCCATAATAAAGGTTGTTTATATGGTTAAAGGTCGTTTAACAACCGGTAGAAGTATAACCCTCTTTCAACACCTTGTATAGTCGTTCTTATACTATGGTAGGGATGTGAAAGAGGCTCGTAATCCAGCTAAGTAAACGCGTTTTTCGCTCGTATCCCAAATCCGCGACAATGCCGCGTCCGGCCCATCCATCATGGTGTCGGCCGTCAATGGTATTGTTTGTTTACTACTGCGTGCTTCTGATCGCCCGGTACTTTGCCTAATAATACAACAATAATGGGCGATTGGGATGGCCGAAAATAAGGATATAAATTGAACTATTTTATGGAATTAGCAAACCTAACATACAATTATGACGAACATTGTTAATTAATAAGAAGGTTCTAGATGAATTAAGGAACACAATTCCCTCTCACAAGAAATTGTACTTATGTACTTTACAGTATTTTTGACGACTTAATTGGAGTGATGGCGCAGTGATTTTCATTTAGGTGCCTAAAAGCAAAAAAGTTCTTATAAATTGGCTCAGGCCTGGGTGTGTTGGAGTTACCCCATCATTCTGCAGGGTACATTTAGTTTTTCGTCATTATACTTACTTACTTACTCATCGATTGAAAACAAATAATTATATACGTTGATGACACGTGCTGCACTTAGAAGAGTGCAGCTTGGCTGGGCAGTATTTGGGAATTGGGAAGCTGCATCATATCTTCTCGTCGCCACGGTCACAATGCCTAAAAGGTACTTATTTAACCAGTGTGTCCCACCAGTGATGAGCGGAGCAGAAACGTGGAACATGACAGAAGGTAAAGCTAGCCCACTCCTCAGCGAGCTATGGATAGGTCGAAGCTTTGAATTTCGTTACGGGATCAAATCCGAAACGACAATACGGCAGGAGACCAAAGTAATGGACATACTTTTAAAATATGGAGAGCTAAAGTGGCAGTGGACCGGCCACATTTGTCGTAGACTGCCATGGATGTAAGGTGAGACATCGATGCTTCGATCACTAAATAATTACTAATGCTCTCTAACTGCTAAACCTGGGAGAAATATAATAAGGGTCATAAATTAAATTTAGGATAGCCTAGTCGTGAAAACATCTGGCATACTTACTTATATTATGTGTCTGAGAATCCAGTATTTTTTTAATTCCTAGCTGCGACTCTCCCACAGTAGGTACGCGATCCATCTTGCTGTCAGTCGCCCCATTGTACCGTGACTGTTCGGACAGCCGGCTACTGCCGAATACGTCTTTATTTCACGAGAGATTTTGTGTAAAGAAAGCATTCGTTTTGAAGATAGTTTTGAGCACGTTTTTGAGCTTAGACCAAAATATTATAGTTAACTAAATACAATAAATGTCAACTTATAACCTCTTGAATCATTAGATAAGTGTGCCTCGGCTATTAGGCAAGTATTTCGTCTAAAAGACAGGCAATGTTGTATCAAAAAACTTTAAAGCTGTTATTGAAAGTAATTTTGTGATTAGTAGGCAGGTAAATACTTTCACA
This sequence comes from Anania hortulata, assembly GCA_963576865.1. Classification (NCBI taxonomy): domain Eukaryota; kingdom Metazoa; phylum Arthropoda; class Insecta; order Lepidoptera; family Crambidae; genus Anania; species Anania hortulata. Next base: position 1,302,128 of record OY756399.1, on the reverse strand, counting down.
TATAACAGTGAAAAAACTGAGGGAGTTAAATCTGAGGGGTTATACCTGTAGTTATTATGGGTTCTGTTCTGTTCTGAATTCAGTTGTTTTTCTATTTCAATTTTTTTACGGAATCACCTTTTAATTTAACCACCCTGAATATTATTGAATTGGTAATGAAGTTTAAAATTCATTAAATGATTTTTCGGTTTTTTCATTCAGGTTAGGTAGTTAAAAGCGTAACTGAAACCGTTTTCGCAATACTGAATAGTTACCAAATATGCGGTTTGCCGAAACTTCGGCATTTGTTTCAGCAATTGCTTATCAAAAATTCGGTGCATTGAAAAATACATACAAACATATTCGGCGCATCCCTAATAAATTCAAATATTAGATACATTTGTCTTTAATTGAAGGGTAATACATTTTATTTTTAAAAAAAAACCGACTTCAAAACACTAAAATGCTAAAAATAATCCTAACACTTAAGTACCTAATCAGTTACCTACTTTTGGAGTCGGTGCCAGCCGATGAGATTCAATGTGTTTGTTTGCACCGACTCCAAAAGTAACTGATTAGGTACTTAAGTGTTAGGATTATTTTTAGCATTTTAGTGTTTTGAAGTCGGTTTTATTTTTTTAAATAAAATTTACTTATTTCATATTTTTTTTGTGATAAATCCTAATCTAACTGCTGAACACCGATTTCATCCCCTATTTTCCTATCCTTAGGGGTGATTTTTATTTTGCAAACTTTTATCATATTATCTTTGAAGTATAAGCTATTCAATAAAACAAAAATCATCAAAATCGGCTCATATTTGTCGAAGATAGGTAACAAGAACCACAACCAAAATATTATCAGGGTATATATTTGTTGATTTTCTCAAAAAGTTCTAAATCAATTTCGATAAAATTTATATGGGACCACCTCTGAAGTATGATCTACCAAACAAAAAAAGAATCATTAAAATCGATTCATAATTGGCGGAGTAATCGCGTAACAAACATACAAAAAAAAAACATACAGTCGAATTGAGAACCTCCTCCTTTTTTTGAAGTCGGTTGAAAAATCTGTAATAAAACAACATTTTGAACCACCACATGGCGGCGCCACCTTTGTGCAACCAATCGCTGATATTATTAGGTATTTAATGGTGGCTTTGGATTAAATTATTATGGCCCTGTTAATAATTGGCAACCGTCCTTTTATTTTCAATAAATTATCATTTAAATAAGTAATTTTCTAAAGATTAAAACTGTAAAAGATATTACAGAACAAGTCGCGCCATCTATCACACCCCTTTGAAAGATAATGTCATGGACATAGTTCTTTAATGATGTTGTAGATGTCGCTAAGCGAAGTTTGTGTTGAAATAAAACAACGAATTGTAATAAATTTATTTAATTTTAATAATAAATAATTATCTAACTGCGCACAAAATACGTACGATTGCTTCAATTATAACATCACATTTAAGCGCCGCTCTCAAGCGACATGAATAAAGTTATATTTGACTAAGAATTATAAATCCACTCAAATACCATAATTAGCAGACTTTTTCATAGCCAAATACAGATAATAATGTACAGAGTTTATTACAGAATACTAATAAAATAACATATCTACAATTTCTGTTTCGACGATTAAAATACAAAAACTTTCTTCAATACAAAACATCGATTTAAAAAGCAAATAATTAGTGATTACCTATAAAATTGTATTCACCTAATATAAAAGTACTAATTTAGTACGCATATTTCGGTCTGATAAATCCATATATTCGATTTTAATTAAATATAAAAAAATAAGACTTATCGACCAGCAACGTGTAAAGCGAACTATCCATCCAATTAAGAATTATAAAAATGAGTTTTTTGAGTGGATTTTCGGTAATCAAATTAAGAAATTCGCACGTCACTTGATAACTGCGGCTCTGACGCGCGATCAATGGAAATATTTACAATGCATTTTAGTTTATACATTATAGAAAGAAACAGAAGGCTCGCTCGGATATGCACAAGGTATACGGATCGAAGAGAAGAGTAATAATTACAACTATCGCAATTTAGAATTCGATTCTTTACAAAAGGCAAAGAAAGTTTCAGCCGAAATTATATTCTAAGTAATCTCAAAGATAAGTCTCGATGCTTGATAAAGGTAATTATTTAGATTGATTGGTCAGTTTAAATCTATTTTATTATTCTACTGTTTTCGTTTTCTGTAAATAAATTAAATAAAAAAGATCATTCAATGCAGCCGCTAATTATAATTTTCTTATGTTTTTCGAATACTGATAATAATGGCATTAATGTAAAAAGTCATCACTAACAATAAATTTACCTCCAGAGGTAACCATTTACTTGTGTCAATCCTTTGACAAAATATGAACATCTGAAACTGGCCGGGTTAAGAAAAACACGACCGTTTACAATTGTTCGTAAACTGTCAAAGGTTTGACAAAAGTAGATGGCATTTAAATTTGTAGGTTTATTCGTCCGAAAGATTAAAACATTTTAGTAGTAGGCCTTCTGGTAGCACTGGCCGAATGACTATAATAGGCTGATGTGATTTATTAAGGGAGCGGGCCCACTGTTCCTGACTACAGGGTGTTTAGATCATGTACTTCCTTGAAAGTAAGTAATCAGTAACATTCACCTAATTTAACTAGAGGTATAGAAGCAATTTCCAAATCGTCAGTTTGTTGCGTGTTTATGATTTTAGCACCATAGTAATAGTTGTCATACAGGGTGTACAAAATAATGTAAAAATAAGAAACTGCTTATATAAGGTGCTTCATAAATATCTGCAACGGCTGAAATGGGTAGAAGTATTGCCTTTATAGATTACGATAGTGAAGGAATTACGTGCCCCGGATCGGTAATTAATTATTTGCGAAAAGACAGTAAATAAATGGTTACTTGCTTCAATTTGCATAACACACTTCGTCATCCGCCCTTGACATTACGCGGGAGCGGTATAATGTGAAACGTTAGCATTTTTGGACAGATGTAGACGGTTTGAGACAGAATAAAGCCTAATCTTTATTTAATATAATTTTTTTAATGAAAAAATTAATGATGTTCTGGACATAAAATTTCTTTACTATCGTAATCTATATAAGCAATACTTTTACCCTTTTCAGCCGTTGCAGATATTTATGAAGCACCTTATATACAACTGATTTTACCATGAGAGCAAAACATTCAGATTCTCTATACAAAATAACATGCTCTGGGTTATCTAGGTAGCATTTAGGTAACGTATGGAAAGAAATCAAATCATCGAATTTGTTATACAACGTGTAACACTAAATACGCAAAACCTCTTAAGGACTGATTCTAGTGCACAAACACAACAAATTTTTGTATTAGACCAATATCGAAATCGCAAAAAAATTTGGACATTTAGTTTAAATTTGCTTTTTTAATGATTTTACTGTTGGTCCCATACAAAAAGTTGTTGTATTTAAGCACCAGAATCAACCCCCAAGTATTGCGTATTTAGTGTTACACGGTGTGTATGAGTTGGTTACGTGGTTGGTACTATTCTTTTGTATATCCTTTACATCAGCATTTGATTAAGTGTCTTCAAGGGAATACATGAGTTCTTGACCCTGTAACGTCGTGATAACTTTGCGCTGTTTGTATTGGCTAGAGATTCACCTTCACTACTGATTCGCTGCTTCGCTTATTCTGAAACAAAACAAGAGGATGTTAGTACCATGGATCGGAAACCGGTTATTTTACTATGGAACCTTAACCGGAAAAATTAATTACCATATACTCCAACTACCTAAAATGAAAATGATATTAAAAGCTATGACAATTTTTTTTTATTGTCAAATCTTTACAACTATTATCAAATATTAGAAATGGGTCTTATACATTCTGAAATAAATATTAACCAGTTTCGATCCTTGGTTAGTACTGATAGAAAAATCAAGTAAGTAGTAAATTAGGTAAAGTCAGGGTAAGTATAAATAATTTGTTTAAAAAATCATACTCAATCTAGCCCAAAACTAAGCTGAGCTTGTACATTTTATAACGACAACTCTTATTCTTTATTTTCTTCTCTTTTGACTCAAGTACAAATGCTCTTGCTTATCACACAAACACTTGTTTAATACGGGATTCGAACCCTCGACTTGTTTGGTTTTGTAGTCCGTACCGCGAAACACAAGGCCAAAATGGTCGTTAGATTATGACGGAATTAAGATCATAATCGACAATTTAGGAAGAGTGAGTGTTTCAGGCGAGTATAGTTGCTAAATGTAAACTAGCTGGTCGTTTCAAAAGCCTAATATTTAAAAAATATGATAAGAATCATCAAAACCTATACAACATTTTGAGCATAGCATTTGTATCTAGTACTTACAGGAGAAAAAAATGCAAACATAAACATTTTTTTAACTTAAATCACTCATTAGTATCTCTCGCTCTGTCTCAAACAATGTATGCGAGAGAGCAAGAGAAGTGCTATTTTTCGGATTCTAGGCGTGAGAGAACGTGTTACATGCAGCATTCATATTATCGTTTTACACAGATTTTGGAGCTCAACAGGTACATTAATGGTCCCTATTACATTACACATGGGAGGCTAAAAAAGTACGTCAAATGTGTAAAATGTACGCTAACGGCAACACTGCCATTGTCTGGTGCCTGATTCTTCGTACTAACTAGCGGCACGGATCTTGAGCTCTGTGCGAAAGTTGCGCAGAAGAACATTACGATTACGTGATTGGACAGTCGCGCGCCGCGCCCGACCGCCGCCGCCCGGGATTAGTCGCTCGCACACGCGTCTTTGATACGATGATCGTGTCGTAAGAAGCGCAAAGCGATCCTCACTTTTTCCTCCAACGCTCAAGATATTTGCCAGGGATTGTAAATTCGTAACACAAGGATGTCGTTTCTTTATTTTAAGACCGTGACAATTGGTTTTGTCTGGCGCCTATTTAAACATAGAATATACTGTAAACATTTCTATTATTATGACAATTTGACAACCATACCAATGTACAGGAATTTGCATAAATTAGCTCTGCGAGTGTAATATTTGTAAAGGTGTCGACCAACCTGAGAAATGTTTAGCACTAGTTTGTAATATGTAACGTGTTAACGTATGTTTATGGTTATATAATATGAAATGAAAACATTTATTTATCATTCTATATTTATGATTATAGCAAGTTCAGCACATCCGCTACTAGTTGCGTTGAAATATTTATTACATCGTATTAATAATAACGGAGGGATTTTTGTTTTTTTGCTTGGCACCTAATATCGGTATAAGAAAATGATCCCTTTAAAAAAAATGTGTTGTGAATCAATCGCGGGTGCAATAATATTTTTAAAAAATCACTTCAATAATATACTTTTGAGTTTGTTCGAAAATACCATGCTTTTATCAACAGTCGTATTACCTACCGTAAATCGCAAGAAATTTTAAATTAGTTGCCTTAGCATATTTTAACAAATACATATTTGAAAACGACGACCGTCTGGTGTAGTAGTTCGCGCTCCGGACTACAAAGCCAGCAGTTGCGGGTTTGAATCCTGGTTCGGGGTGTGATGAGCACGAGCATTTGTACCTAAGTCATGGATGTTTAGGAAAGTATTTAGGTATGTTTATCCGTTATGTAGTCGCCATAGTACAAGCTTTGCTTAGTTTGGGGCTAGATAATTGGTGCGATTGTGAAAACAATTTATTTATAAATTGATGAGTGCCATAAATTAGGTTTTATTTTAAAGAAAAACTGTTTTGGAATTATTTGTAAAAGGTGTCTATATTCTATTTCTATAGCATTATAAATCTGAAACGTGGCCTCTCACTATGGGCCTTATAAGAAAGCTCAAGGTTGCACAGCGTGCTATGGAAAGGGCTATGCTCGGTGTTTCTTTGCGAGATCGAATCAAGAATGAGGAGATTCGTAAACGAACAAAAGTCGCTGACTTAGTCCAACGGATTAGCAAGCTGAAGTGGCAGTGGGCGGGGCACATAGCACGTAGAACTGACGGCCGATGGGGCAGAAAGGTTTTGGAATGGAGGCCACGTACCGGCAAGCGCAGCGTAGGACGTCCACCTATAAGGTGGACAGACGACCTGGTAAAGGTTGCAGGAAGCCGTTGGATGCAGACCGCTTCCAGCCGGCCAATCTGGAAATCACTAGGCGAGGCCTATGATCAGCAGTGGACGTCCTATGGCTGAAATGATGATGATGATGATGATAGATTTCAAATAAGTACATATTACAATTAAGCTTTATTAGCATCACATATACAATACACCCTATTCAGTCATCACCCTTATTCACTTCGCAACCCGTAGTGCCCCAGGTGATGGGACCAAATGGTTTAAAAATAAAAATAAATGGTTTTTAAGGTTCCTTAAGACAAAAAGAAAAAAAAAAACACCAAATACAGCGACCGGTGGCCGCCACCTCCTTCGGTGATGCGTAAATGTGGTTACATCAACACCACTTGTGTTGACGTGCCGCCAAAATTTAGGAGGTGAGCGGGGGCCGGAACGCCATGTGAGAAGCGAGTATTGGCGTATGATAAACATAAAAAACAGTGCGGCAGTCGCTACACGTGAGTGGCAAGTCAATGCAAGACCGTGCATGTCCGTTTCTTAAGAACATTTTTGAGAGGATCTTTCATATCTTATGATAAGAATACATGATCAAAATTCTTATGATAAGATTACTTGAATGTGGTATCTCTGGTAGCTTGCTAAACTGGTGTACATCATACCTCGCTGATCGTTCATCAAAGGTAGTCCTTAACGGGTTCGTGTCTGACAAGTTTATGGCATTATCAGGGGTCCCACAAGGATCGCATCTTGGGCCCTTATTCTTTAATATATTTGTGAATGGTGTAGCTAGCTGTTTTCAGCATTCACAGATATATCTATATGCCGACGATCTCAAGATTGTTACTTGTCTGAAACAAGTTGACGACTGGCGTTTTCTTCAGGAAGATTTAGATCGTTTTTCTCAATGGTGTAAAATTAACAAAATGAATTTAAACGCTGAAAAATGCAATTTTGTTCATTTCTCCCGTAAAAAGTCATCCTATTTTAATTCTTACGTCATAAATAACCATGTATTAAACGAAGTAGAGATAATAAAGGATCTTGGCATACAAATAGACAACAAACTTCGATTTCATACACATGTAGATAAGTTGGCAAAAAAGGGTTACAAAAATTTAGGTTTTGTGTTGCGTAACTGTAGAGAATTTAAAGGTGGTTCAAGTAAAATAGCTGTTTTTAACTCATTAGTAAGGTCTGGTCTTGAATACTGTAGCGTTGTGTGGAATCCTTACTGCGAGGTTCATAAGAGTCGATTGGAAGCCGTCCAAAAAAGGTTCCTTTGGCATTTATCTTCTAAATTAAATCTAGCGAAACGTCTTCCTAGATATAATCCACGTTTAAAATATTTCAAAATGATTAGTCTAGAGAATCGTAGAATTATAATAGATTTTCTATTTCTGTTCAAGTTAAGTAACAATTATATTGACTGTTCCAATTTATTAAAGCAAATTAATTTAAATGTTTCGTACAAGCTTGCTCGGACGTCTAGATATCTGCCTTACAAAGGCAAGGGCTCTAAGACCAAGTTAGGGCATTTCTCATTAATAAATAGAATTCAGTCTCAGTTTAATTCATTTTTGCGCTCATCTCGGCTTGATATTGACATGTCTTTCTTATTTACAACGTAAATTCAAATATATATTGCATGAACATATGTCTTCATTAATATAAAAAAAGGCTGTAATTTGTCATTTTTCCATTTACTTAAACTGATAAGTGTATACGTCAGTTTCCACATTTTAATTTTTTATGCATGCCGTAGTAGCCTTTAATTAAGGTAACACTAAAATGTAAAATTTGAATTGTATTTTGTATTGTCTAGGTGTATGCTTTGTTGGCTGTCCTTAATTAAATAAATTAAATAAAAATATTTCACATTCACATTTAAATAAATTTTTTTTAGAGGCATGGTTAGAAAATAAAAATGAGGTATTATGAAATACTAGGTCTATGGTCCCTTGGATGTGTAAAATATTCAAGCTTTTAAGTCAACGCAATTAAACAATATGGCCATTATTGTCACGTGTAATATCTAAATATCCATTGTTACTAATAAGTATTATTATTAGAATTTAAATTAAAAGGGCCCCGGCCGAAAAAGTATTTTTTATCTTTTTACTACGGATACAGAATTAAATTAGGTGCCACGAAACATGATAGTGTTTAAGGACTCAAAGAGTAAAATAATATTTTTAAAATGATTTAATGTGTTTAAACACAAAGAAATGAGGGTCGTTTTCTTGTAAAAGACTACGTTTTTAGTTCGGCTACAGTAAACTGAAGCTAACCGACCCAATACACTACAATTTCAAGTTGCGAACTATGGGAGATGCTCGGGATTTCTCTGAAAGATAAAATTCAAAAGTCAAAAATGGTCACATTTGCCGTTAAATCGATAACCGATGGGGTAGACGTGTTTTTAAGTGGAGACAGGAACAGGTGATAAATACCCGTTATAGACTTAGACTTCAATAAGTAACTAGTTTATGTTTAAAATATTATGTGGATGTACTTACCAGACTCATGTGAACATATACACATGCACACGCACTCACCCACGCACACAATCACACACACACACGCACACACACACACACATTAATTGTTGGTTTTATTATATTTATTACATACTTTATCACCCCTAATACGATATGGGAGAGTGGTTTTTCCTGGCACAAGTGTCTCCAACACTTAAAAGGAGTGGTTCTGCCTCTGTATTATGTTTTTTCTACTACAATCAATAAAATATAAAATATTATTAGTAACACAACGCCTGTGTTGTTTTTTAAAGTTATTGCTTTAAATGTCGTGTACGTCTATAATAGGCGTTTTTACGCTATTATTTCTACGTTATGTGTTACATAAACGCTTACTTTATTGTACTCTGTTTATTTTAACGGCTTCATATAAATGTCGCACACGATTGCTATGTTTAGCATTAGATACCTATTTACAAATATTTTCCTATAATACTTGCTATGTATTTTGGTTAGTCGAAAGAAATGATCGATTAAGAGTTTTTTTCCCAAACTGTTTTATGCTAACGTTTAAATGATATTGTTTTCAAAAAGCTACATTATTGGACATAAGAATTTCTGAATAAATTCCCAATCAGGTTAATCTCGAGAATCGTTCATTTTCGCTGAACATACATCATGCATGGGGGGGTCTAGTCGATAGGTATTAGTATCCCTATTTACCTGGCACCTGCTGGTTAACCCTTCTTGGGACACCCTGTAGATAAGATGTTTAAATATCCTCACTCCTGTTTCTAGGATGTTGGTGTACCTTTCTTAATAAGATAAAACTTATATGCAGGCGTAGGGCGCCCTCTGACAAGGTGGAACGATGAATACGCAAAGCTGCTAGCAGTGGATAAAAAATTAAAAAGTTGCCAAAGATCGGTCACAGTGGCGTGCATTACATATTATTTTGAGAGCCCAGCAGTGGGCTGGATATAATGAATATACATACAAACGTCGAAACTTTGAGTAAAATGAAGAAAATAGATCCAGCGTACGGAATTTTCGATATGCTTGTCCGATTCGCACTTAACTGTTTTTCTTGTTGAAACAACTGAAACAGTCTAATTTATAGTATTCGTGAGTCACTAAAGTGCGTCTATCGGAGATAGAGGTTTTTGATTATATTTTCGTTAATTCTGAAATATACTGTACTTTAAAAATATGGAGAGTGATTCTAACGTCTTCCAGTGGAAGTCGTTTCTGCGACAGGTTGGTAATGTTTTTTATGACATTTAAAATAAACGGAGGCGGTATAAATTCGTCGTCGTCGTCCGTTTGACGATAATGAAAGCGGACTGTGGATTGAACGACAATTTCGTGATTTATTATAAGCTATTGAATCAGACTTAGGTACGATATTATTTGTGTGTAAATATAAAACGGTAGCCGGATCGAACCGACCAAACGGTAGGTCACTAACATTGGAAGAACTCAGTTTTTTTCACAATAGTAATCAGACCATAATATTTTACGTACGGCAACAACTTAAGCTAAAATTTCTATTATAAGCTCAACTCTAACTAACTTATGGTACTGCATGTACAAGATAGTTTAGATAGAAATGTTTAGCTTGGTTGTACTATAATTATTAGCAGTTCAACAATTACGAAACCGTTGAATACAAGCGCGAGTGATAAAACTGTGAATCAAGTACTCCTCAATAATATTACAATAATCAAGAATATTCATTTACTCATTCAGTATAGAGGTAGACCATGGAGCACATACTCTGAGAAGAAAATATATCATACTAGATTTTGCCCGAAGTCTACGTTAACCTTACCCGGATAAAAAGTATCCTGTGTGTTAATCCAGGCCATGGTCTATTAGTATGCCAAATTTAATCAAAATCCATTCAGTAGTTTTTGCGTGGAAGAGTAACAAACATCCATACATCCATGCTCACAAACTTTCGCATTTATAATATTAGTAGGATGATTTTTTCGACAAAAAATTCCGCCATTTATTAATCTGTTAGTGTACTGTTTTTGTATGGGGGAGAGTTGACAGGAGTTGTCATTTCATACTAAATGTAAGTGAAAAATCAGTGACTTGTTTCGGAGAAATATGTTCCGTATTGATGCTCTATTAGAAATGTGCTCTATGAGGTAGACGCTGTTTTCGTGAGCACTTATTCAAATACACAAGTCCCTGTACATAGTTTTGCCCTAGCACCACTCCAGAGACTAGATATTAGCTGGTGATGATGAAAAGCGGCATTTTTACAGATGATGGTGTGCAGCACTGCGTGGTCATTTTATTTTATGTTCGGGTTGGTTCTGGGAACGCCCACCGTCACCATACCACAGCTGAGAAACGCGGCTAACTCCACGACAGAAGTCAGCGACGAAATGGCTTCGTGGATATGTGAGTAAACACATACTTTAACACATAAAACTAACGACTAAAATTCAACTATAATGTACCTATCTAGCTCATGGCGGCTAAAATACTTAATTTCGTTATCACTTTGTAAAAAGTCTAAAGACTACTATTTCCGCAAAATTATGATCGCAGTTAAGCAGGATACATCAAACCAAGTCCATCCAATATCTAAATGTATATGTTATCATCAATGTCTAAAATGTATTATCATGCCAAATAAAATGAACTTATTTAAACAAACTGTTGAAATTATTATACAATGCAATGAAAATGTCATAATAATTAGCATCATTTATTTTTGATAAGCTCACAATAAGATATTAAAGGTCAATTTATATTAGACAAGCAAATGACAATTTTATCAATGACCGAGCATTCTTTAGTTGTATATCTGTTGTTGTTTGTTGTTTTTGTACGAGTATATCTAGTTGTTTAATAGAAGATGTTTCGCTCGCTTGATGGTAAAAGCGGACGAGCGTATGGACTGTGGCTTAAAAGAACAAGTAACGCGGCTGACAATTTAGAATTCCGTAGCTCAGAATGCTTGCTACATTTATTTACTCAGCTTGAGTGGAACTTCTTTGTTCAACTGGCTACACCAAATGAAAGGATTATGTTGAAAGAAAAATTGATTTACCGCAACATTACTGTTTTATGCTCGTTTGGATTAATATTTACGATATTAAGCAAAGGTCCGACGCCAGTAAAATCGGTAAAAAAATTCACTGTACTCTTTTCTCTTTTCCAGCGTCTGTAGTTGGCTACACCGGAATGATATGGGTATTTATACTGACTTTCACTGCCCATCGATTTGGTCTCAAATGGACGGTATGGATCCAAGTTATCAACGCGTTCGCAGCATGTATTGTCTTTTACTTCAGCCAGAACGCCTTGCAAGTGTTAATCAGTCAAATATTACATGGTACTACCGCCGCATCGCAAACATCTATTATGATACTCATATTGACGGAGTATACTTCTCCTAGGTACCGTGGTTTGTTTCTAACTATCAAGTCTGCGACATTATTTTGGGGCATATGGGCTGCGAACGCAATAGGAATATATTTCCCATACAAATACATTGGATTACTCGAAATTATCTGTATCATTTATGTCATTATAGTTGTATTGATAATGCCTGAATCGCCGTACTGGCTGGCGAAAAAGGAAAGGTACGACGAATGTGCAAGATCTCATCGTTGGCTAAAGGGAATCGACAGTGCCACAGAAAAAGAACTGGAAGTTCTTATAACAACACAAAAAGCTTACAAAAATTGTAACAAATCTGAAAAAACATTGATTCAGTACGCAAAGACCTACGCTTCAGAAATTTCTCAACCAGAAATGTATAAGCCACTCGCGCTTTGCTTGTTACTTTACACTATGTATCACATGTCGGGTAAATTAGTGCTTACAGTTTACTCAATTGATATTATAAAGAAGATTACAAATAGCAAATCCACAGCACATATTGGAATGTTGATTTTGGATGGCATTACAGTCATAGGGATGTACATTGGATGTGGTTTGGCAAATATTTTCAAAAGACGATCGTTGATCTTAGGCACGTCATCAATAGCTACGATGTTTTTGTTCATAATGTCTGCATATTTGTTTCTCATTAGATTATCTTTAATAAAAGAAAACGGATATGTATCGATAGCCCTTCTGATGGCGTTCTCGTTGGCCATAGCATGCGGTCCAATGATCATGGCATATTCTATTGCCGGTGAGCTAGTGCCCGTAAGGTGTAGAATCTTTTGTATATGTATACTCACGTTCTTCACTAAACTAGTTTTGGGGGTAGTTCTTAAAATTGCTCCTTACATTTTCAAATATTTTGGTACCGATGGGTCTTTTCTCTTTTTTGCGATCAGCTCGACAGTATTGATAATGATTGTTTATAAGTGCTTACCAGAAACAAAAGGCAAAACGCTTCATGAAATAGCAGACTATTTCAGAAAAGACAAAGTACCAGAATCAGAGTTGGTCTCGCTGACAAGGCAAAGTGCAAACCAGTAGGTAGTTGTAAATATATTGTAAATACATATATTATGTTAAAATAAAATTGCATGTTTTTTATTCTACTGGCTATCTATTCTATTAAACAGATTTTCATTGCATCTTAAAATAATTTCCAGTTTCACCGTCAGTTTCTTGTACAGAAAATCATTCATCAAACATTTTATTTCTTTGTAACTTTCGGTTTCCTGGGCGAACTAAATTTCAGTCGGCCCAGATTTTTAGTTGATGAATTTCCCGCAGTTACTATATTTCTTACTAGTGCTATGGAAATGGCTGAAATAAGTTAATTTTATTAAAGAAATAAAAACTAACTTCAAAAAACTAAAACGCCAAAAATAATCTTAACACTTAAGTACCTAATCAGTGACTTTTGGAGTCGGTGCCAGTCGATGAGAGATTCTATATTTTCGTTTGCACCGACTCCAAAAGTTCCACATACATGTGATTATTCATTGAGTTTTCGCACTTTGGCGCCAATACATTGTACAATATTTTGCGATATTAAAATGTTTATTTTTGCAAATAGGCCATTAAAAGCACTTTTACACGTCCAAATATTTTTTGCCCTACCACTGCTTCAGGACAATTTGTGGGCTAGTGCCGTGAAGAAGCAGTGCAAAAAACTCGGTCACTGTTGTCAGACTTTTTTAAAATTAATATTTTTACAAGTTTTGGTGCGAGCTAAGCAGTTTTAAATCCATAAATTTTTATCATTTAAATAATCACTAACTATCAATAGGTACAATGAGACCTCTGTTTATGACAAAAAAAGATCTGGCCGTCCACGTAGTGTTCGTACGAAAAAGGTGGTCAAAGCAGTAAGGGAAAGAATTAAAAGAAATCCTGTCCGAAAGCAAATGATTTTATCTCGGGAGATGAAGATAGCACCTAGAACCATGTCGCGTATTTTAAAAGATGACTTAGGACTTGCAGCCTATAAGAGACGTACTGGTCATTTCTTAACTGATAATTTAAAAAAGAAGAAGGTGGTAAAATCGAAACAACTACTTAAGGTCACAGAAAATTTTTGTTTACGGATGAGTTTTTTTTTACAATTGAGCAACATTTTAACAAACAAAATGACCGCATTTATGCTCAAAGCTCTAAGGAAGCTTCCCGATTAGTCGACAGAGTGCAACGTGGGCACTATCCGACTTCAGTGATGGTTTGGTGGGGTATTAGCTATGAAGGAGTGACTGAGCCATACTTTTGTGAAAAAGGTATCAAAACATCGACAAAAGTGTATTAAGATACCATTCTTGAGAAGGTAGTGAAGCCCCTTAACAGCACCATGTTCAATAACCAAGAATGGACCTTCCAGCAAAACTCGACGCCGGGTCATAAAGCTCGGTCTACGCAGTCTTGTTTGGAAACGAACGTTTCGGACTTCATCAGAGCTGAAGACTGGCCGTCGTCTAGTCCCGATCTTAATCCACTGGATTTATGGTCAGTTTTAGAGAGTACGGCTTGCTCTAAACGCCATGATAATTTGGAGTCCCTAAAACAATCCGTACAATCAGTGAAGAATTTACCCATGGAGAGAGTGCGTGCTTCTTTGATAACTGGCTTCAACTGGAAGAGATCGCATTTGATGATAAAGCCGCCTGATTGTACATAACTGTGTCTTGTGTGTAATAACCTTTAATGTTTTTGTGCAATAAAGTGTCTATAATCTATCTGTCTATCTCAACGTTTAAAGGACCGTATTGCAGTCAATGGAGACCACTTCTAATAAGCTTTTTATATATTTTTTTTAAAAATATTTATGTATTAAACTAGCACACTGTAAAAGTAATAAATGTTATTTGCAATAATTTTTTTTTTGTTTTAGTATTTATGGCAAGACTAGGTATATGACAACGTTTAGCACCATGCGAAAACTGGCCTAAAAGAACTATGATATCAAGCAGAAAGACATTAATACTACGTTTTTTTTCTATTCCAGCGTCCATAGTTGGCTACATCGGAATGATATGGGTATTTATACTGTCTATCTCTGCACATAGATTTGGTCTCAAATGGACGTTAACGATTCAAGTGATAAACGCGTTCACAGCATATACTGTCCTTTACTTCAGTCAGAACGCCTTGCAAGTGTTAATCAGCCAAATACTACATGGTTCCACCGCCGCATCACAAACATCTACTATGATACTCATCTTGACAGAGTATACCACTCCTAGATACCGTGGTTTATTCCTAACCATAAAATCTGCGACATTATTTTGGGGCATATGGGCTGCGAACGCCATGGGAATTTACTTCCAATACAAATACATTGCATTATTCGGAATTGTCTGTACAATTTATACTATTATAGTTGTATTGATAATGCCTGAATCGCCTTACTGGCTGGCGAAGAAGGAAAGGTACGACGAATGTGCAAGATCTCATCGATGGCTAAAGGGAGTCGACAGTGCCACAGAAAAAGAACTGGAAGTGCTAATAACAACACAAAAAGCTTACAAAAGTTGTAACAAATCTAAAAAAACATTGATTCAGTACGCAAAGACCTACGCTTCAGAAATTTCTCAACCAGAAATGTATAAGCCACTTGCGCTTTGCTTTTTACTTTTTGCTATGTATCACATGTCGGGAAAATTGGTGTTGACAATTTACTCCATTGATATAATAAAGAAGATTACAGAAAGTCAATCTACAGCACATACTGGAATGTTGATTTTGGACGGTATTACAGTTATAGGAATGTACACTGGATGTGGTTTGGCAAGGATTCTCAAAAGACGAACTTTGATCTTAGGCGCGTCATCTATAGCTACGATATTTTTGTTCATAATGTCTGCGTATTTGTTCCTTATTAGATTGGCTGTGATAAAGGAAAACGGATATGTATCGATAGCCTTTCTAATGGCGTTTTCGTTAAGCATAGCCTGCGGTCCGCTGATCATGTCATCGTCTATAGCCGGTGAGCTGGTGTCCATAAGGTGTAGAAGCTTGTGTTTATGTATAGTTGCATTTTTCACTAAACTGATTTTAGGAGTAGTTCTAAAAGTTGCACCCTATATTTTAAAATGTTTCGGCACCGATGGGTCTTTTCTCTTTTTCGCGATCAGCTCGACAATATTGATTATGATTGTTTATAAGTGTTTACCAGAAACAAAAGACAAAACGCTGCTTGAAATAGCGGACTATTTCAGAAAAGACAAAATACCAGAATCAGAGTTAGTCTCGCTGACAAGGCAAAGTGCAAACCAGTAGGTAGTTATAGATATACATTATACATATTGTAAATATAAATACATATTAAAATAAAATCGCATGTTTTTTCAACTTGTTTGTCTTGTTGTGTAACCATATTCTGGCAAATAAATGATTTTATTATATATTACTATTATTATTTATTCTACTGGCTATCTGCGACTGTTGCAGCCACTCTTAAGAGGAGCCATTATAGCGACGGGTAAGGAGAAGATACATAAAAGAGATGTTTTGAGAAAGTTTTCTGGCGAAAATACTGGATATGAAATGTGGAAATTCATATATCGTGTAACTTATGTGATAAAGTTTTGCTCGTAGTACCTAAATACTATTTATTAGTTCTTATAAACACTAAAATATTTCAAAGTATCGCGAATACCGCGATCTTATATAAATTTACATTTTAAACAAGGTTTTTGTTTAGTTTCGAACTTGGCATAGTTATTTATAGCATTCGTGCCTTTTGTTTGTGTTTTTTTTTTCAATTAACCAAGAAATTAAGGAATTATAATAGATTCCAATTTTTGCGCCTACTTTTCCATCCTACTTTGATAATCAAGCGTTTTTGTGCGCCACGAAAAGGCGACGTTGCACGCCCGCTCGACCGCCGCTGGATGTTTAGTCTGCGAGAAGCATAGCACGGAATAGAAGTCGGTTTAGGTACTTGAAACTTTAGGTATGTCAATTAGGTTCGATGCCTTTTTTGGCATCTTTTAGTTCAACTTGGAGGTTCTACTGTATAATACTTAATTAATTCTACTTTTTTTTTCTATTCCAGCGTCCGTAGTTGGCTACATCGGAATGATATGGGTATTTATACTGACTATCGCTGCACATCGATTTGGCCTCAAATGGACGTTAACGATTCAAGTGATAAACGCGTTCACAGCATATACTGTCCTTTACTTCAGCCAGAACGCCTTGCAAGTGTTAATCAGCCAAATATTACATGGTTCCACCGCCGCATCACAAACATCTACTATGATACTCATCTTGACAGAGTATACCACTCCTAGATACCGTGGTTTATTCCTAACCATAAAATCTGCGACATTATTTTGGGGTATATGGGCTGCGAACGCTATGGGAATTTACTTCCAATACAAATACATTGCATTATTCGGAATTGTCTGTACAATTTATACTATTATAGTTGTATTGATAATGCCTGAATCGCCTTACTGGCTGGCGAAGAAGAAAAGGTACGACGAATGTGCAAGATCTCATAGATGGCTAAAGGGAGTCGACAGTGCCACAGAAAAAGAACTGGAAGTGCTAATAACAACACAAAAAGCTTACAAAAGTTGTAACAAATCTAATAAAACATTGATTCAGTACGCAAAGACTTACGCTTTAGAAATTTCTCAACCAGAAATGTATAAGCCACTTGCGCTTTGCTTTTTACTACAGACTATGTATCACATGTCGGGAAAATTGGTGTTAACAATTTACTCCATTGATATAATAAAGAAGATTACAGATAGTCAATCCACAGCACATACTGGAATGTTGATTTTGGACGGTATTACAGTTATAGGAATGTACACTGGATGTGGTTTGGCAAGGATTCTCAAAAGACGAACTTTGATCTTAGGCGCGTCATCTATAGCTACGATATTTTTGTTCATAATGTCTGCGTATTTGTTCCTTATTAGATTGGCTGTGATAAAGGAAAACGGATATGTATCGATAGCCTTTCTAATGGCGTTTTCGTTAAGCATAGCCTGCGGTCCGCTGATCATGTCATCGTCTATAGCCGGTGAGCTGGTGTCCATAAGGTGTAGAAGCTTGTGTTTATGTATAGTTGCATTTTTCACTACACTGATTTTAGGGGTAGTTCTAAAAGTTGCACCCTATATTTTAAAATGTTTCGGCACCGATGGGTCTTTTCTCTTTTTCGCGATCAGCTCGACAATATTGATAATGATTGTTTATAAGTGTTTACCAGAAACAAAAGACAAAACGCTGCTTGAAATAGCGGACTATTTCAGAAAAGACAAAATACCAGAATCGGAGTTAGTCTCGCTGACAAGGCAAAGTGCAAACCAGTAGGTAGTTATAGATATACATTATACATATTGTAAATATAAATACATGTTAAAATAAAATCGCATGTTTTTTCAACTTGTTTGTCTTGTTGTGTAACCATATTCTGGCAAATAAATGATTTTATTATATATTACTATTATTATTTATTCTACTGGCTATCTGCGACTGTTGCAGCCACTCTTAAGAGGAGCCATTATGGCGACGGGTAAGGAGAATATACGTAAAAGAGATGTTTTGATAAAGTTTTCTGGCGAAAATACTGGACATGAAATGTGGAAATTCATATATCGTGTAACTTATATGATAAAGTTTTGCTCGTAGTACCTAAATACTATTTATTAGTTCTTATAAACACTAAAATATTTCAAAGTATCGCGAATACCGCGATCTTATATAAATTTACATTTTAAACGAGGTTTTTGTTTAGTTTCAAACTTGGCATAGTTATTTATAGCATTCGTGCCTTTTGGTTGTCTTTTTTTTTTAATTAACCAAGAAATTAAGGAATTATAATAGATTCCAATAATTGCGCCTACTTTTCCATCCTACTTTGATAATCAAGCGTTTTTGTGCGCCACGAAAAGGCGACGTTGCACGCCCGCTCGACCGCCGCTGGATGTTTAGTCTGCGAGAAGCATAGCACGGAATAGAAGTCGGTTTAGGTACTTGAAACTTTAGGTATGTTAATTAGGTTCGATGCCTTTTTTGACATCTTTTGAAGTTCAACTTGGAGGTTCTACTGTATAATACTTAATTAATTCTACTTTTTTTTTCTATTCCAGCGTCCGTAGTTGGCTACATCGGAATGATATGGGTATTTATACTGACTATCGCTGCACATCGATTTGGCCTCAAATGGACGTTAACGATTCAAGTGATAAACGCGTTCACAGCATATACTGTCCTTTACTTCAGCCAGAACGCCTTGCAAGTGTTAATCAGCCAAATATTACATGGTTCCACCGCCGCATCACAAACATCTACTATGATACTCATCTTGACAGAGTATACTACTCCTAGGTACCGTGGTATGTTTCTAACCATCAAGTCTGCGACATTTTTTTGGGGCATATGGGCTGCGAACGCCATGGGAATTTACTTCCCATACAAATACATTGCATTACTCGGAATCGTCTGTACAATTTATACCTTTATAGTTGTATTGATAATGCCTGAATCGCCGTACTGGCTGGCGAAGAAGAAAAGATACGACGAATGTGCAAAATCTCATCGATGGCTAAAGGGAGTCGATAGTGCCACAGAAAATGAACTGGAAGTGCTAATAACATCACAAAAAGCTAACAAAAGTTGTAACAAATCTAAAAAAACATTGATTCAGTACGCAAAGACATACGCTTTAGAAATTTCTCAACCAGAAATGTATAAGCCACTTGCGCTTTGCTTTTTACTTTTTGCTATGTATCACATGTCGGGAAAATTGGTGTTTACAATTTACTCCATTGATTTATTAAAGAAGATTACAAATAGTCAATCCACAGCACATACTGGAATGTTGATTTTGGACGGCATTACAGTTATAGGAATGTACACTGGATGTGGTTTGGCAAGGATTCTCAAAAGACGAACTTTGATCTTAGGCGCGTCATCTATAGCTACGATATTTTTGTTCATAATGTCTGCGTATTTGTTCCTTATTAGATTGGCTGTGATAAAGGAAAACGGATATGTATCGATAGCCTTTCTAATGGCGTTTTCGTTAAGCATAGCCTGCGGTCCGCTGATCATGTCATCGTCTATAGCCGGTGAGCTGGTGTCCATAAGGTGTAGAAGCTTGTGTTTATGTATATTTGCATTTTCCACTAACCTGATTTTAGGGGTAGTTCTTAAAATTGCCCCTTATATTTTAAAATGCTTCGGCACCGATGGGTCTTTTCTCTTTTTCGCGATCAGCTCGACAGGATTGATAATGATCGTTTATAAGTGTTTACCAGAAACAAAAGACAAAACGCTGCTTGAAATAGCAGAATATTTTCGAAAAGACAAAATACCAGAATCTGAGATAGTCTCACTGACAAGGCAAAGTGCGAACCAAAAGGTAGATGCATATAACAGGGGTTTAAGAATGTATTTTATGGAACAATGTAATTATTAACATCATATTGTACACTTATTACCAGTGATCGGAATAGGTAGATTGATTTGATGTACTTTGGTAGTGCAAGCATAAAATGGATATGCCTTTAAAAAAAAACTGATACCAAGAAATGCCGGAATCTCGGAGGCGTGTCCATATAAACATCAATGTTTGAGGTCATTGACCCCAAATCAATCTACCTACTCCGATCACTGCTTATTACGCAATAAATGAATATGCGTAATGAACAAGTTGCCATTGTAGTTATTTAGTTAATCAAAATTTGAAGTTTGTATCTTGAAAAATATGTTTTTTTTAACCATACTTCAACTACTTACATTAATGGCCCAGAAATCCCCGTCTCCTTACATGATTCTAGTCAACGGGAAGTACCCTACTGCTCGATTCCCTTCGTTCGAAAATGCGGTATAATGTTGTTGTAATAGTGTTTGCTGACGATACGAATACATTGATAAATACACAAATAAGTAATGATTTAATTTAATTTTTAAACTTTATGATATAATTTTGAATTGTATTAATTTTTGTATTTAAATTTTGTATGCTATAAACTAGAATAGCTAAATAGGCATGAGTTGATAACACCCACAAAATTGTGTGATGATGATACCCTATTCACTGCAATCAAAGAATTCAAATTTTAAAAAGACTAAGTGACTGATCGAACTCCATGCGGGCCGGGCGGTAACTAGGTGAATAAAGGATTCGGTCGGGGGTAGTCGAACGAAAAGCATGGTCGATCTATTTAATGGTTTTTATTTATCATTTAAAGAGTTTTAGGGTGCAAGTTTGGTGTAATTTGTGTTCTAATATTTGGTGACGTGATAAAGATCTATTGTAATATCATAGTATTTAACGTCGCATCGAGTGTCAAGTGAACTTGCTTTAGACCTGATAGCGTATTGAAACCTGTTTCTACGGAAAGAGTAGCATTCACTGAATCCATGAAAAGCAATAAAAATTTAAAACTCGTTATTTATTATAAGCACTATTCAAGAAAATACTAGACATTAGCAGGATCACTGCTCTTCTCATAGAGCGGGATTGAGTCCATAAAAAAACTTTATTTTTTATTTTCCCGTATTATGGGCAAACAAGTCGTATTATTCTAAGTATTTTGGTCGCTGTACGGAAGAGCGAAAATCACGTGAATTTTGCGCTACGTAAGTAGGCGATCTCTGCAGAGCCTACTCGGCCAAGCATTTAGCGAAGCGCATTTTTGAGTTTTAGTAAAAGTAGGTTTTTACGAATATGGTATTTTTATACGTATCGTGTTTATTGGCATAAATATTAATTATGTATGTTTCCTTTTTTTTACCAGTACGATTTTTCTTAAGGGAGGTAGGCACAGCTAAGTAGCCTATATGCAACGCACGCCCTAGCCTAGTCGCCATAGTACAAGCTTTGCTCAGTTCGGGGCTAGACAATCGGTGTGATTGGGGAAACAATTTATTTATTTATCTGAAAGAAATAACTGAGTAAACAGGCACTGACTTGTTCCCGAGCACGGCGGCGACGGCGGCGGTGACGTCGGCGGGCCGCGGCAGGGCCAGGGCCTCGAGGCTGCGCGCGTAGGGCATGGGCACGTCGGCGCCCGTCACGCGCCACGCGGGCGCGTCCAGCTCGAAGAACGTCGCCGACTCCATCACGCGCGCGCAGATCTCCGCGCCGATGCCTGGGGAACGGACCGGGTCACAGCCTCCGACTTATACACTGTTGTTTTTAGGGTTCCGTAGCCGATTGGCAAAAAACGGAACCATTATGGATTCGTCATGTCTGTCTGTCCGTCCGTATGTCACAGCCACTTAATCCGAAACTATACTGTTGAAACTTGGTAGGTAGATGTATTCTGTGAACCGCATTAAGATTTTCACACAAAAATAAAAAAAAAAACAAAAAATACTTAGTTCCCCATAGAAGGGAAACTCAAAAATTTGTTTTTCATAAAACCCATACTAATATATTTTTTTTCTAAACTGAAAAGTTTGCGCGAGAGACACTATCAAAGTGGTAAAATGTGTGCCCCCCCCCCCCTCCCTGTAACTTCTAAAATAAGAGAACGATGAAACTAAAAAAAATATATGATGTACATTACCATGCAAACTTCTAACGAAAATTGGTTTGAACGAGATCTAGTAAGTTTTTTTTTTAATGCGTCATAAATCGTAAACCACAATTTATCTTTCGTAATGTTATGGATTTCATTTTGCAATAAAAATACCATAACTTTTGTGATGGGTACCATAACTTTTGAATTTGGCCAAATTGAGTTAGTAACGGATTCGCGTTCTACGCATCGAGCTTTATTTTATGCAATAAAGAACCAAATTTTTTGTACATTATTAAGCCTGTTAGTGGTACTTGTGCCGATAGTGCACGAGACAAAATTGATCGTCTTCGTCATGCAACACTGGCACTTTCGAGTTAGGCGAGTTTTATGTAAAATACTGTATGTAGATTTTTAGTTGAGCCGTATTTGACCATTTGGATTTAAAGGGGAGAGCAAACTGTTTTCAGTAGTACATATGGTGCTTCATAAATATCTGCAACGGCTGATATGGGTAAAAGTATTGCTTATATAGATTACGATAGTGAAGTAATTCCTCGGTAATTAATTTTTTGCGAAAAGACAGTAAATAAATGGTTACTTGCTTCAATTTGCATAACACATTTCGTCATCCGCCCTTGACACTACGCGGGAGCGGTAAATGGACGGTTTGAGACAGAATAAAGCCTAATCTTTATTAAAAATATTTTTTTTATGAAAAAATTTATGATGTTCTGGACATAAAATTTGTTTACTCTATGTATAGGTACCTACAGATTTGTACGGAACCCTCGGTGCGCGAGTCCGACTCGCACTTGACCGCACTTTTTTAATACTTGCCAGAAGACTTCGAACTTTTTTGTATGGAACTTGGTCCTAAAGTTGCAAGTACCTAAAATTACAAATATCACATTTTCACACATATTTCTGAACAAAGTATATTAATAACGACATTTTGTCAAAGAGTACTTGTTGTTTGTAATTATTTTCTGTGTTTCATAGCTGTACAACAAAAATAACGTAATTTTATGTACTAGTACAAGGAAGTGGTCTATCACCCTAAGGTTGAAAATCATTTGCGCGTCACAGGACTACATCACAGAATACGATCGAATCAGGAATGAGGAGATTCGTAAACGAACAAAAGTTGGGCTAATTTAGGCCTATTTGCAGAAATAAATTGGTTTTATTAGTTTTTACAGGGTTGATTTTCCCATGCAAAATAATTCCGACAGCTACTAATGCTCTCTTTCTATGACGCCAAAAACAAATAAATAATGCGTCAAAATTGTGCATATCTTTCACTGTTAAAAAGGTTAAGTCCATGAGATCAACCATATCGCTATTTTTTTTACAAATTAATTTTTACCAAAACTGGTAAATCTCTGTCTTGGCCGACCGTAGTTGCAACTTTAAGTATGCCAGGCTCCATACAAAAAAGTTCGAAGTCTTAAGGACGCGAATGAGTGCATCTATGGGGATGACGACTGGGTAAAGAAAATGAAGTTCTATTTAGTGCATCAGTTAGATTATCAAAAAATAATGGACACTTTTTTTGTCAATTAACTAAATTAAATTACAAAGATAAAGCGCGTCAAAGTTCGAGAGTGGACGCTCGTGACGTCACTTTTAAGTAAAAAATTTTCCAAGACGTGACGACATGCTACATTTCAAATCAATCTCTCTGTTTTATTTTCATTATGTGAAGAAAGAAAAAATACGTGTTCAATACTTTTTTATAATCTACCTAATCTAACTTAACAACTTTCACTATGAGACAACATGGGACCAACCACAATCATTTTTTCTGCTCCATACATCATCATCAAGGTAGAGCGTTAGTTTGTATGGAGAAATAATTAAAAAAAAATCAATTTTGATGTTGACTCCATAGGAGAAGTTGTTGGTATTCATGAATACATTCGCCTTCTTAAAAGCGAGTGTTCAAAACTGCACACTGTAAATCGGATGTAAAAAAAACTTAACAAAGCCGACTACCACATATTCTACCGATTATTATGATCACACATACCTGGGAAATTACTGGTTACCGAGGTACTGACGGTCAAGTTACAATTTGAAGATTTTTACAAAAAATACTTCTTGTTTGTTACAACTAAACTTTATCTCAAAGAAACATGTTACACATACATATTTGACTGAATCGAAGGCCCGAGTTCGTATATTATGGAATAATAATAACAACTACAATACACACATAACGTGATATATTCACCAAAAAAACGTAAAAGGCTGCCAAATAAGCTTCATGTTTACTTCTTGATATCCCCCCCCCGCCCCCTAAATCTGGGGCAGCGTATAGCTCTCTGTTGATAGTCGCTGCCAAAAAAGCTTGACATTTGCTTCTTGAAACCCCTTCCTCCCCTCTAAATCTGGGGCAGCATATAACTCCCTATAGATAGTCCTGATGGCGCGATGTGAAGGCTGTGGTGAGTGAGGGGCACTTACCGGACTGCGGCCAGCCCTGCTCGACCGTGACGAGGTGGTGCGTCTTGGCGACGGAGCGCGCGATGGACTCGAAGTCCAGCGGCCGCAGCGACCGCAGGTTGATGACCTCGCATTCGATTCCTGCGAACAATAACTCAGCGATTAGTGTTGCCGCTCGATAGGTCAATATCGATTGTCTATCGATAGTTGAAGGAAAAACGATACTATCGATAGTCTATCGATTCTATCGATAGTATCGATATCTCTTTTACTGCAATACTATCGGTAAACAGCAATACTATCGATAGTATCGATCGCTGCCAACCAATGAGCTATCGATAGTATCGATACTATCGATAGTTTTATACTATCGATAGTGATATTTATTTCAATAGTATTGCATTCAGTATGCAGGCATAATGAGCGGTATATACAACGAAATAAAATTAATTAACTAGTGTATTTGACTTTATTAAAACGTACGTTTAGTTTTTTAAAAATAAAGATGGCAATTCTTTGAATTCTTAGGTGGCAATACTATTGAATTAAAGCTCACTATCGATAGTACAAAACTATCGATAGTATCGATAGTCTTCTCGATATTAAAGAGCAATACTATCGATAGT
This sequence comes from Anania hortulata, assembly GCA_963576865.1. NCBI lineage: Eukaryota > Metazoa > Arthropoda > Insecta > Lepidoptera > Crambidae > Anania > Anania hortulata. Next base: position 1,276,616 of record OY756399.1, on the reverse strand, counting down.
TCATAAGTTGGAAGCGATCGATACTATCGATAGTATTGCTGTTGACCGATAGTATTGCAGTATGAGAGATATCGATACTATCTATACTATTGATAGTATCGATTGTCCTATCGATCGTATAGATGAATTTAGCGTTCAACTATCGATTTTTCGGCATCACTATCAGCGATACCGATCACATTTATCACTGTAGCTTAATAGCCATTTTACAAAATCGTGCCGTTACTATTGAGCAGGCAGCATAGCATGGACATAGCAGTTACTATCGAAAATTTATAATTTAGGGTGAGTTGTCAAAGCGTGCCGTGTTGGAACGACCGTAAAGAATACTTTTCCCCACCGCCAACAGGTGGCGTGTCGTGAGAGGCGACTAATTCCTGTAGCACGAGACGGGCAGCAGCGTCTGCGTACGAAATGTTATAAAAAACTTCGCTCGCCAACCCGCCTGCCAAGCGTGGCGAGTATTGGCAATCCCCCCGATGGAAGTCATCGGGGGAGGCCTGTGTTCAGCGGTGGACGTCCTCTGGCTGAAATGATGTCAAAGCGTTTTTGGGTCTAATTATGATTGGATTGTCAATAAAATTGCATAAAACGAATAAATAAAGATGAAAGGTGTTGTGATATAAACTTTTAAATATGCTTAAGTTAAAAACAACCGTAATAAACTCGCCCAATTTAAAAAAAAATTTTTTTTTGTTCTGCCACCGATCAAATAATCACTACGGTATAGGTTCTGCTTAGTAAAGTATGTCAAACTTACATCAAACACAATTACACAATTACAATAATATTAAGTAAATAAAAACAATCTCTGTTCTTTGTGAACTAAGTCATTAGCAAATACATATTTTTTATGGTGATCAATTTTTTTTCTAAAATAATGCATTATTTAGTCGTTGCTAAAGACTTTGAAGACGGCGGAGGGGAAGTGACCTTGAACTTTTAGCGTCAACTCGCCCGACATCTATACCGTGCTTAAGATAATACTTATGCTTCTCGCAGACTAAACTTTATCCATCCGTTGCGCTCCTGTGTAAATAGATGGCGCGCAGACGATTTAGTGTATAACACAGAGCAGCTTAAAGTTCAGAGATGTCCTTCAGTCGTGGCAGACCGAACTCCACGACGGGCGGAAGCTAGTAAATAGATAAATAGTATAGTGTGGCGTACCCTTCCCGGCCAGCTCGTTGGCGGCCTGCAGAGCGGTGTCGGTGGCGCGGCCGGCGCACACCACGGTCACGTGGCGGCCCGCCCGCTCCACCTTCGCTTTGCCTGGAACAAAGATAAAGCGATTTAAGACGAGTATAGTCGTCAAATGTAAACTTGTATGTGCTTTCAAAAGCCTACTTCTTAAACCCAGTTTGTCAGAGAAATATTTAAAAAATATGCTAATAATTGTCAAAATCTACACAACATTCTGAGCACAGCATTTGTTTTTAGTAATTAAATTTCGGAAAAAAAAAACAGAAATCATTGAAAAAACCAACAAAAAAGATTCCGATTATCTTTCTTGTTTTTAACCGCTTAACCGTGACCGCTTAATCCGTTTATTGTCCGTAATAATTCCGTCCGTAATATGTCGATTGATGGCCATGTCGATTGGCCAACTTAATAGCTACAAACTAACCATAGGATTTAAGCGTCTCACACCGACCTTCGACCTTAACGTTCGGACACTCTCTTCTCACTTTAACCTCTATTCTCACAACACATTTTCATATTTACACAACAGGCCGTGTCTGTTTGTGACACGCTTGAAGAGGATATACTTACCGATTGGCAGCACGAAGTCGGGCGACTGCGCCTCGTCCGACATCGGGAATGGGATTCCGTACAGGATCTCATCTTCCAACACTACCACGGGGTCGTTCTCTCTGATGGCCGCCTTCATAAGACCTGGGACAAAGATATGGTAGGGTAAAATAATTATTAGGTCGTGTAAAACTTTTAAACTTTCTGATAACCATAACTATTATTTGATCTCTGGTCACAGGCTCTACTCAAAATAATTTTACCTGATGGGGTAGACGTTTTTAAGTGGAGACTGCGACGTATGATAAATATATGCGAAGTGTTGCGTATATTTATCATACGAGTAACTTTAGCATACTGCAAAGAGTAAGGCATCAGCACTTTAAGGCCAGGGCAGTAGTTGTTCCACTCCCTGAAGCACTGCGAGTATTGAGTTGCGACTATTTGTCTTGCCTTTAGCGTCTTCCGAAGAGTACGGCATTAGCACCTTAAGCCGGGGCAGTGGCTGTACCAGTATGCGCCGAAGCACTGCGAGTGCTAGACTGCGACTACCTATTCTCTTACCTTTCGCGTCCTCCGATGAGTATGGCATCAGAACTTTAAGGCCGGGGCAGTGGCTGTACCACGCGCCGAAGCACTGCGAGTGTTGGGCCGCGACTCCGGACGCCGCGCCGTTGGGGCCGCGGAACACGATGGGGACGGGGACCCGCCCCGCTGACATGTAATACGTTTTTGCTGCTGAGTTTATTACCTGAAGAAGAATGTATGAATATGAATAAAGAATACGACGACATGATAGCGGATAATTTGCGTTGCACGCCCCTTTGCTTGCAACGCGAATTACCGCCAGTAATTATTCCCTGGTTCGAAAAACTGACTCTTTCAGGGGTTACGCCCAGATTTACTCGACGTATTCGACGACTCAGCCTCGAAAGACAAAACCTGCGAATAATTGTGGGGACAGTGACCGGTCACTGTCTCTCTCTCTGACTTTTTGAAACTAATTAAAAATTCATGTCGATCTCTTGCTCTGTTAAAAACAAAAACAAATTTATCGCATGAAACCGTAATTTTTTCCGGGATAAAAGTAATATATGAGCTATTCAAGATTATAATCTATTTCTCTGCCAAATTTCATCCAGGCCCGTTCAGTCGTTCTGGCGTGAATAAGTAACAAACATCCAATCATCCAAACTAGCGCATTTATAATATTAAGTAAGTATTGTAACATGTGGCAGACATTATGGTCTCCAAGTAATAAACATTCTTAGATTACGAGGATCAGGCAGTTTACCGGAGGCAACAATCAACATGACCAGGAATCGAGTATGGGACCCTCAGTTATAGTCGTGAATAATGATAATGTTTATACTCTCAAGCTCTTTTAAAAAAAGTGGAAAAAGCTGACCTTTAAGATGGTAATGTATTGATTTTGTCGAAATCAATCACTGTTATATGATAGGAAAATGTAAACATTGTGCACTCAATCATTGTAGATTACATTTATCATGATAAAAACCAAGTCAGTAAAAATTGATGACTAATACATATACAATAAAGATGAAGGAGGAAGTAAGTGGTCAATGTAATTGCACCGAACTTGTAGTTTCCTGCTAACTGGCCTCTACAGTTTAACATGTATAATACTCAGTCTTACTTATAAGATGCTCTCTATATAATAACCCTATTTTTAACCCCCGACGAAAAAGAGAGGTGTTATAAGTTTACCGTGTATCTGTGTATCTGTCTGTGGCATCGTAGCTCCCAAACGAATGGACCGATTTAGGTGTTTTTTTTTTGTTTTAAAGCTGATGTGTAGTGCTTATAATAGTTATAAGCCTTGTCATAGAAATTCGCAACCATAAGTGATGACTGGGAGTATACATGTTTTGAAGACTTTCCTTTTTTTATTTGCATACTTAGCTCCTTAGATTTCCCTGTATACTCCCAGTCATCACTTATGGTTGGGAAACCTGGGCACTCACCAAACAGCACAGAGACAAGTTAGAACGCTGCCAGAGAGCCATGGAGAGAAGCCTAACAGGAATAAGGAAACAGAACAGAGTGAGATGTAGCATAATAAGGGAAAAAACTAAAGTTGTCGATATATTAACTCGAATAGACCAACAAAAGTGGAGATGGACAGGCCACATGATACGCGATCCACAAGAGAAATGGTGCAAAATTGTTACTGACTGGTATCCCAGAGACGGCAAAAGAAGTATAAGACGCCAACAGACCAGATGGGAAGATGACCTAAAACTCACGGCTGGTCACCATTGGAGAAGGGTAGCGCGTAAGAGGTCACAGTGGAAAATGTTAGAGAAGGCCTATGCCAAGAGGCAAATTGAGCTTCAGGACATTTTATAACAAACAGAAATATGTCTAGCATTCACACATCATAGAAGTTCAGAATAAGAAGGCTTATTATTATTTGTACGCTCTAGGAGTTCACGGGCCAGAAGTGACCCGGTCCTTTATAAGGCTTGCGTGGGGATACTGATCCAACACGTAGAGGCCGTTTTAAGCGCAAATAATCAAACCTGAAAGTGTTACACTGCTGCATCCAATCTCTGGCTACATTATAGGATGTAATCAGAGATTATACCCAGCATGTATACAAGAACTATTGCAGCTAATGACAAGTTAATTAATTAGATAGATAGATAGATAGATAGATACTCTTTATTGTACACCATACAAAGAAGTTACAATTAGGTCTGTTAAAGGAAGATGGATGGACTGGGTTCTGGGCTATTGATGGAGACTACCGGTCACCTGCCTGGTTCATAGTCTCAGACTGAAAAATTGGCAGGTGGTGACTCGCCGGCAACTGAATGGCCCCCTGGCGTCATGGGTCATACAAGACCGGACTGAGGGGCAACACTGTTGTTGGCGGCTAAGAGTAGAGAGGTGGCTCTGGACTTTAAACGACGATCGCTTGCTCCCCCCTAAGGGTCCGGCAACACGTGCCCACTCGCCACTTACGGACCACATCCACCCTTCAAGCATCATGCTCTAGCGACTCCACTCTGGCCGGCCGGTTAAGGCAAGCCAGAGGTGAGAGACCTGCAGACACCCTTGGGTTACAATTATTACAATTGGGACTACTAAAACTGTTGTTTCTCGCCACTGTGTTCTAAATTCAATTTTGCCATTTTTTCAGTATGTGTGGTGTGGTTTGCAAGTTATGAGTATTGCACACGGCTATGTCGATGAGGTACACTATTTTATTATGTTTGTCGAGTAAAGTTATATTGGGTCTATTATATGAATAGTTTTGTCAGTTATTATGGTCCTATCCCAATATAATTTGTAAAATTGACTTTCAAGGACTGTTTCAGGTTGGTATTTATAGTGTGGTAGAGCTCGATATGGTAGATTCTGTTTAATAAATTGAAATTTGAAAGATACATACTTTTAATTGTAACAACTGACTTTTATACCTATGATGACGAATAAATATTTCATTTCATTTCATAAATGTTGATGAATTATTGCCGCTATTTGTTCGTGTCTATGTTTGTAGTCTGTTTGTACAATGGCCCTACAAGCTCCCGTTATGTGTTGAATGTGTTCGGGGCTGCTATGACATCGTCTACATGCATCTGAAATCATGTTTGGTTTTTTAAGTATGTATTTTTGGTAATTTTTTGTATCAATCAATTATTATTATTATTATATTGTCATAGAAATTACTGCGTTTTTTAATGTTTTTTTTTTAAATCATAAGGTGTACTTAATGCCACGAGCCATTTTCTTCCAGCTTTTAGTTTTTTTATAATAAAAAAAAAATAACTATTTACGACAAAAAAAAATTTATTGACATTAGGAAATACTTTTTTTTCCTGATAGTTTATGCAACTAGTACAGGAAGAATTTTTTATCACCATCCAAATTTAAATATAATAATCTATGAAGAAAAAAACAATACACGTGTTTTTTCTTTTGGTATCGCCCAGTACAAAAATGTTGAGATAAAGCACCTGGAAATTGTCTAAACAAATACTAAGAGTATGGACACGGCACGCAAACTACTCTACGCGCTAGCGTACCTCTCCCCGCACCCGCTTTTTATTGATGTTTTTACGATCCTTAAGTTGTTGACTTTCCCTTCATATATTCGCGATAGTATGCAGCGCGCGGGACTGCGGAAACGCGGTAATAAAGCACACATACGTCACAGGATTGCGCAGGCGACTGATTTGTGTGTTTGTTGAAACCGGCCGGCGCGCCGTCATAGCAACCCAGTGCCACTGCCCTCGCGCCGCCCTCACATTCATGTCCCTAGCGTAATGTTTACGTTAAGCAGTAACCACATTAAATTGAAAATTATATTGGGAAAAATATTTTATGGTGAAAACTTGACATACCATTTTTTAAAAATAAATGGGTTCTATGAAGGATTCCTAATGCCTAGAAAAAATTTAGATGGTGGTAAAAAATTCTTCCTGTATACTTGGTTTTGTAGCAAAAGCCAAATTATAATTGTATTGTGTATAATAAAAATTTTTTTAAAACAATAGCTTTGGCTAAAACTGGCACTTATACCTCTTAACATCCTTCCTTAATTTTTCACGACCTTCGTAGCCGAGAGGCGAGCATACCAGACTTGGTGTCGCTATCTCTGAGGTTCCGGGTTCGATTCCCGGTCGGGTTAATGTAGAAAAATTACTTTTCTATATTGTTTTGGGTCTGGGTGGTGCGGTACCGTCGTTTTTTCTGATTTCTGTAACACAAGTGCTTTGGCTACTTACCATGGGATCAGAGTAATGTATGTGATGTTGTCCAATATTTATCATTTATTTAATGAGCTCAAAACAAGACAAATGCTGAAAAGATTAAGAAACTCAGTATTATCTTTATGATCTTTGTATAGCTAAGAAGGCTTAACAACGAAAACTTGGAATATGTTGATGAATACATTTACCTAGGCCACCTGATATCTACTACAGATAACACTAACAAGGAAATTGACAGAAGAGTTACTAACACCTGGAAGAGATATTGGTCTCTAAAGGAAGTGATGAAAAATAAGGACTTAGCTATGATACATAAAAGAAAAGTGTACAATACATGCATACTACCATGCTTGACCTATGCCTGTCAAACATGGGCACTCACCGCGAAACAGCTGAACAAATTAAAAGTGTGCCAAAACAGCATAGAAAGAAGCGTCTTAGGAGTTAAACTCAAGGATAAAATAAAACTTGAGATAAACAAATCCAAAACCAAGTTCAAAGACGTGGAAGAGACCATCAGGAAACTAAAATGGCGTTGGCCCGACCAACCACATGATTAGAAATAACGGAGGAAAGTGGACAAGAGCTGTTTCGGAGTGGTACCCCAGACAAGGAAAACGAAGTAGAGGAAGACAGGCAATGAGATGGGAAGACGACATAAGACGAATAGCGGGAATGATTTGGACCAGAAAAGCGAGAGATAGAGATGAGTGGAAGCTCTTGGAGGAGGCCTTTGTCTTAGGACAAGCCATAGTAGATGTAATTTGATCGAACACCGACAGTTCTGTGACACCAGTTACTTCGGCAATATAAGGCTTAATAATAATAATAAAATAGCTAAGAAGGGCAGGGACACAAGATTGCATAAATTATAATTGTCTGTAAAGATAAGGTCAGTTATGATAATCTATTACTGAGCAATAACTTTAGAATAAATAGTAATTTATGCACTAGAAACCTGATAATAAAGATGTTACTAACAACAAGAGTTTTCAGTATAATTTTTGTAAGTTATTTCAAACAAGCTTAGCTATCTTATCAGACAAACTAAATACAAAATACCTTGTTAATTGCTTTGTCTAAGTGGATTTAATTCTACATCAAATAATTAAAACCTGAAAAATTTCATAGAACTGAACTAAAATAGTTTGCATTTTTTTAACTAGTGACAATATACAGGTAAAAATTTGAATATTTTGATAATAATATGACAAAAACCTGCAATAAGGGCTATTTCAGATAAAACATTTTGAGGCGGATTTCAGTGTACGACTTACTTATAAACACTAACAGATGTTATTTATCCAACTCAGATATAATGCGATTTTCTATGTGCAGTCCTGCAAATGCATGACTCACGTCTTGCTCAAAACTTTTTACTTGAGAGTGCCCTGAGGAGACTTGAGATGAGAAGTTTCTTACACTCACGTCACTAAGACAAACTATAAAGTATTACTTACATGATCTATGGCCTGCATAGAGAAGTTAAAGGTCATGAATTCACAGATGGGTCTGAGGCCGGCAAAGGCAGCACCAACAGCAATACCAGCAAAACCAGCTTCAGTGATTGGAGTGTCAATCACACGCTTGTCACCATACTTCTTCCACAGGCCCCTGAAACAGTTATCAGCATAGATAGAATAAGGTTACAAATCATCATCATCATCATTTCAGCCGTCCATTGCTGACAAAGACTACCAGATTGGCCGGTTGAAAGCGGCCTGCATCCAGCGTCTTCTTAGCCCAACGGATTAGCAAGCTGAAGTGGGTGGGGCACACAGCACAGATAATTGACGGCCGATGGGGCGGAAGGAGGCCACATATCATTACGCGTAGTGAAGGATAGGAATGTATACTAATAAACAAGGAAGAAATGATATCAATAGAATAGAAATCAAGTAAATATAAATGAGATAATAAAGTGAGCCATTTTGGTGCATAATAATACTTTGTTTGTGTGCCTGAAAGATTTTATATAAGTGTATGCCTTGTACCCATGTGTTCATAGGCCAAAATGATATTATGTAGATTGTTAACACAATGTTGTCAAGTCTGGTATGTAATTAAATGTTAATATGATTATAGGTAAATAGATTATGAAGAAGAATGAAATACCTACTAGATGTTTTTGTTTGAAGACAGTGAATTATAAGTCATCACACCTTTTCTAGCTTTACTAAAAGTATTAATATGCAATGCTTTTTTGCACACTCATAAGAGAATTTGTAAATAAACAAAATATAAATTTATTCAAGTGACTAACAAGACTGGTAACTACTTGCCAGTTTAATGAGGCCCTGTATACGGAAATTACTTTATTATGATTCTACTGACATTGCTTGCGTTCTCAGATAGCATTACGCCTCAGATCTGTCAACAAACTTGTTGGTTATGTAACATTGCTTTTTGCATGTGCAAAAATGTTTAAGGGTTCACTCGTTAAAAAAATGAATATAAATTACAAAATACTGATATTTACCCTTGAGTTTCGGTTAAAAGATCTGTAAAAATTGTCTCAAAAAGCTTAAATCAAGCAACGAAATCCTCACCTTGTGACTTTGTAAGCGCCGTCGTACTGAGCCACTTCTTCACCCAAAACGAATACCCTGTCGTCCTTATCCATCTCCTCGTCAATCGCTTGATTGAGAGCATCTCGGACAGTCACTGGCTTTGACGAAAGAGCCTTTGAACTGGAAAAACTACGACGAGACAGCCGAGCCAGCAAATTGCACACAACCGGCGATGATTTTAACGCCATTTTCAATATTTATACCTCACTTTCACACTTAGGAACTAAACAAACAACACTTCTATGCCTCCTAAAAGGTTTTTGAGTATGTTTTTCGTTAATATTCGTTGAAAATGATGTTAAAATCTATATTTTGACGGAACGAAGGATGAATGGAGGTCGAAAAATGACCAAAGTGAAGTTCGCGTTGGACGGGACGTGTAATGTCACGTCAATGTCATCTGTCAATATCGACTGTCACACTGACATTAGTAAAGGATGCGTTCATCAATCAAAATGAAATAATTTGTAGGTAAGAGGTAGGTTTATTGTTTTTACCATAGTTTTGACTAACTGCATGCATCGCCAAACGATCGAAATGAAAAGTTTCGAAGCGATTGTTTTTATTATAGATATAGTTTTTTTTTGGATAATATATTTTTATTTATCAGAATTAAAGCTAAAAGCAAAGTTTACGCCCACATCAACCTCAGTCGTCGACTGACATTTACCAAGTGGGAAGCAACACCTGGTGTTTTGCCCACCTCCATCCTTTACAACTCCGCGAATATTTGGAGACGTTCTGCACACGCGGGTCTAGTAGGTCCTGGTATATGGTCTTATAAACGAAATCTGCCGTACGGCGTCTTAAATCGTCTACAGATCAAATGGTGTAACCACTAGCTGGCATCGCTCCACCAAATATGCGAGACAGTGGTTAGTGGCACTAAGCGTCGTAAGCAAGAGACGAGCAAACTTCAAAGGTGTGTTTAAAATAACTCAAAATATTAGTATCCTTTTCTATTTGTTTGTGTCGATCTTTGAGCCACTCCCGCCTGGACAAGATTTGCCATGGCTGACTTGGGAGTCCCTAAATATAAAGCCAAGTAGGCCATTGCTAGCAAAATCAAGGCTTTACTGGTTTCGCATTGCAAAGACTGTAAAGTTCATACTTTACAGTCTTTCAAGGAAGATAGGAGGGGGTCATCCCCCTCCTATCTTCCTTGAAATGTCCTGACATCTGCACGCGGAAAGAGCTTCTAACATTATTTTGCCATCAAAATGCTAAGAATAAGACGAACTTTAATAAAATGTGATGTTATTTATCATTTCTAACGGAATATTAATCTCATCGGCATATCTTCTCATGCAACATAGCACAGCAATCGAGTCTTGCTAGAGAAAAACAAACATCAAGCACTGGTTGTTACTTTAGAATTTACTTTGATAAGTAACGTACTCATCTTGACTATGGAACAAATTTTCATAAATCATACATATTTATTTGCTTCAATATGGTATACAAGGTCTTAATTTATAAAATATCGATGCACATATTGGGCTATACATATAATTAGCATGCAAATGTCACAATATGAAGAAAATTAAATATTAAAATGCATTAATGTCAAATCGAATAATAGGTCCAAATTAATTAATATTAGAAATACAAAATGTCATTATCATCATCCTTATTAACAAAGCGCATTCACTAAAATTAAATGTCCCATTCATTGTAAATTATTATCACGTGTCAAAGGAATCTCGTTTTTTAAAGTTAAAAAGAAATCTGTAAGGCTGTAAAAATTATGGTAATTAAGCTAACGGAACAAATGCCTCTTAGATACCGCAGCACTGTGCGTTTTCATTTCATTTGGTATATGGTTGTAGATATTAACGCACATAGCTAAGCAACTTTTATTATATTTTGATGACTTTGGATTGTCTTATAAAATAAGTCTGTGGGGATCTCTGCGTTTCAAAATAAGAATTCTTCTGAAGTAATGACTTCGCTAAGTTGTTACTTAGCAACAAGCAATTACCTACTTCTTTATAAATACAGGTGTAAAGAGGTACTTACTTGAATAAGAATTTTAATGTACTAAGTAATTAGTTTAAAAACCAAAAATAGTTTGAAAACAAAACTTTTTAAAATGTAATTCGTTAAAACGAATGAAATGAGCCCCAACGCGAAGGTTAGTAAATACCTACTAGGACTAATTAACTAGTATTCGTTACAGTGTTCCACTGTTCACCTCCCTGGCTTCGTCATCAGCCATGGAGCACTTACCCTACAGAGTAGAAATGTCATAACTATGATTCTTTCGACGAAATTTTACGCCATCTTTTAATCTGTATCTGTACTTTTTTGTATGGGCGAGAGTTGAGAGGACTTGTCATTTCATATTATATGTAAGTGAAAAATCACTTACTAGTTTCGGAGAAAGATGGTTCGTATTCGTAATGCTGCTCTGCAGGGTATGGACTCGATGTCATCAGCCTATTTACAGAAATAAATTAGTTAGGTGAAGTTACCTACCCTTTTATTGTTCCAAATCGGTACGACAAATTAGTAATTAATTAAGTAACAACTCGTCTTCCAATATTGGATTTTAGTTCGTTACCTTAAGGTTAACTAAAAGTGAATCTAACATTTATGTGTTAAAAAACTTGTACCAAAACATGCGTAAAGTGTTTTGAAATCGCATTTCTCCCTGAGGAAACAGCTGAGCGGTTTACTGTCGAGCCGAGGGTCTGAAGGTCGCTCTTAAGAGCGACGTTTAACGCTCGGGTTACGACTGGCTTGTAGGAGGTCAGATTGAAGTAATAGGCGGTCGGGATTTTGATAGGTTAGAAGAAATTAAGTCTTTACTGATTGCCAAAAAGTACAGCACATGATATCTGATTTGATAAGTATTTTACGTTGATTGTGTGACGTGATTGACGTGTTTGTCCTACGTTGACTTTATATATTCAGATATTTTTAATACATACACTACGTATTTGCATTTATTTTTTTTCGTTTTTTTATCATAAGAATAATTAACTTACAAATAAATAATACAATAAAAATAAAAATAATTAAATGTACATATTCTAAACCTGCCGTGTGGGGACCGTAAAGAATACACTTCCTCACCGCCAACAGGAGGCGTGTCGTAAGAGGCGACTAATTCCTGTAGCTCGAGACGGGCAGTAGCGTCTGCGAGCGAAATGTTTCCCGCCTGCCAAGCGTGGCGAGTATTGGCAATCCCCCCCAATGAACGTCATTGGGGGAGGCCTAGGCTGTGTTCAGCAGTGGACGTCCATGGCTGAAATGATGATGATGATGATTCTGAAACTAAACTCTTTATACAAAGTCAGATATTTTAGGAAAGATCCTATAAATAAAATATCTGACAGAGATTACTGTTCAAAAGAAAGGTGCCCAAAAGGCTGGCAACATTACCACGCTGGATAGCTAGGTTAATCCGTTGGCCTAGGTATAAGCCAGTCTTTGAATCGTGAGATGTCTCAAGTAAACGCTTAGACAACACACGAGACAGCTTGTAGGTCGGTCCCCACGGTCCCAAAGTCTCCACCCCAAATGTTTCAAAAATGTAAGTCTCGCCAAAACTTTCATATTCGCGCCGTTTTAGGGCCTCTGCAGAAGCTGCTGCAGAACCCGCTCTGTTGCCAGTCGATGGAAGATGGGAAGGGGCTAAAGTGTCGACGCAAGTCGCGTCCCACACTAAGGGCCTACCCATCCTCCATGGAACGAGGGTCAATTGCAAATTGACATCTAAATAGTCAATTCATGTCCATCATCATCAGCATCATTTCAGCCATAGGACATCCACTGCTGAACACAGGCCTTCCTAGTAATTTCCAGAATGGCCGGTTGGAAGCGACCGCCGAGAATACATATTAAATCATAGCCCTTTTCAGGGCACGCTGTGCATTCTTAAGCTCTCTTATGAGGTCTTATTATGTCTAATATTTTTTTAATGAAATTTATTGAAAAAATATTGAACATTTAGATTTAGATATTTTGGGCGGTGACTTGCCCAAGGGCGACATTGTATTTATTGAGCTCTAAAATTTTATACAAGTCTTATTTATTAATAGGTGCTTAAAATATTTTTTAATAGACCCCGTTGGGGACAGCAATATGGGAGTAAATAGAGATGACGCTATACATAAACATTTATTTCATGAATAAGTATTAAAATTGTAATAAAAACACTCAGCTGAATATTTACAGAGATCATAACTACGTAAATTACCTACATGTGTGCGTCCAAGGTAAAAAGGACAATAAAGTGAAAAGATCGAGAAGAAAATATAATCCGCATATTATTGCGAGAAGGCAGTTTGGTTGCTCGGCTGTTTACAGGCAAGAAGGGCCCTCTCGAAGGTCGCTGTGAGGGCGCTGTTAAACGCATGGTTTATGACCTCTCTTTTGAATGAAAAGGGGAGACGAACGCCGCATCGATGTCTCAGCTTTGCCAACTTTTTGTGCACATTTGCCTAGCTTAATCATCCAGGGTATTTAAAAAGGATACGAGCCAAATTTTAGGGGGTAATTCAGAATCGAGTCTAGAACTGTTAAATCAGCCATATAAGAACATGGATGTGATTATGAATAAATGAATGAGTGAAATATTTATTTGCATAAAATACGGTAATTGTACAAAATTGGAAGCTGCTCTTGTTGTTGTTGTTGTTGTTGTTGTTGTTGTTGTTGTTGTTGTTGTTGTTGTTGTTGTTGTTGTCGTGTTGTTGACTCTGTGTGCGGGCCGCAGGTGAAGCCAAATACAGTAATAGAGTACAAGCGTATTTTTGCCGATCTATCAGTAGGAACAATACTCCGACCGAATTCAAAAATAATCATTTACATCAATCAATATCGCAATGTCTCTTACAAGTCCAAACAAATAAATATTGTATGGTGTGCAATAAGGAGCACTTATCTATCTCCTACAAAAAGTCCCTTAAAACCGATTTTCAGATTAAAGTCGAGTTCAATCGATTAAGAATATTAGGCAATTAGTTTGCATGCTAATTGTTTGGTTTGTCTCCCTTATATTTTAGATAAAGTGTTCACGGAACGCGTATTGTAATCAGTTTGCGGCATTTGCTTGCCGTCTCATTCAGTCAGTGGCTGATTTGCAGCGTAAGTAGCAACAGCTGGTCAAACACAGACCAAATCGTGACCAATGTACTAAAAACCTTGTAATCCACTAAGTCATACCTTTTACGTAGCAACAGAAGAAAAGCAATAGCCGGGTAAAATTTGAGGGGAGTTTAAATTTGTATCGGGACGTAGGGCCCGGATTAGGCAGCCTCTCATAAATAAACTAATAAGGGACCCAGTACCCCACATGCCATCTGCGGGTAAAGAGCCCAAGTCAAAAAAAGATGTAAAGCATAAAAAAAGAAAAATATACTTAGTACGGTTAAAAATAAAAGACGACGTTCTTGGCCTAGTGGTTTGCGCTCTGAATCCAAATGGTCGCAGTTTCGAATCTCGCAAGGGGCAGGTTACGTAAGGCAGGTGAGTCCACTTCCGGGTAATCTATAGAGATGGTTTAAAAGGATAAAAAACATATATAAGGGATAGACTGGAAATTCTGTGAGACCTGGAATGGTTAGTCTAAATAAAGGTAAAATTATAATGTTATAATAACTACTATTCAATAAAATGATCACAGAAGAATTGAAGGGTTACTGAAAACACACTGACAAATTTTAAATTAAATTAATAAGACTACATAATAAAATGCTTACATAATAAAATGCTATCTATTTTAAACGATCAGTTATTATTATTCTTATGAATAAAAAAGTTACTTATTAGAATTTTGCGAGTTGGTAGCATGGCCGCTTGAGCCGGGTCGGGAAGCGGGTAAAAACGGCCGGTCATTAAATCTTTACACGCAGGAGCGGCCTTGGCCGACTTCTGGCAACTCTTTGCACAAGACATCCTACTTGCAGCCTCTAGCCAGTCACAGTACGAGCAGAACAGCAAGTAATAATGTGATATGGTTTAAAATATTAAAACTTTTTTTTTTACTTGTTTCGTACAAACAATAAATAAATATTGGACAACAACACTTACATTGCTATGATCATAAGGTAAGTAGCTAAAGTACTTGTGATAAAGAAAACAGAAACAACGACGGTAACACCACCCAGACCAGAGACAACATAAAGAGATTGTTTTTTTACGTTGACGACCGAGAAGTTTTCACAAATGTTCTTAACAATTCTTCTTCTATCAGAACCTCTCCAATTCACTAAGATTTGTGACCAACTCCTATAATATATTATCCTTGTTTTTGCGAGTTGGAATTATCAGTTGGGCTGCAATTGTTATTCTTGTCCATTCCCGGAAGATTTGGTTCCAAAGTTAGCTAATTACAAATTCATTATTATATGTTTAAATCATCAAAATTTCAACAATCACATCAAACCAATATTTAGCCCAAAACTAAAATTATACAGGTCCTATTTTATTTGTTACTTTCTAACAGGGGATGGTTCTTTCTTACCACTCAAAAACATTAAATACGCATGTATTAATAACATTAATACGTGCTTTTATTCGATATGAATGAATTAGTGTCTGATCTCGCTGGTCTGTGGCTCGGACAAGGGTTCACCGAGGGCTGTTTGGACTCGGTTTGAAGAATTTTTGATAAAGCGAATGAATTAGTTAGTATGGCAAATGTTTGTTTTGGTTGCGCATTTAACGCACAGTATTCTACAAACGAAAGAGCATCTGATCTTCCGCATACTGCATATATTTTAAATTAATAAAGATATCTTTGACGTAAAAGAATGTATTTCTTTTGATGTCTTTATTTTTTTGCCTTTATTTTTTTTTACAATTTTTTAAGGTGAACAGACGACCTGGTAAAGGTTGCAGGAAGCCGCTGGATGCGGGCCGCTTCTAACCGGCCAATCTCTAAAACACTGGGGGAGGCCTATGTTCAGTGGACGTCCTATGGCTGAAATGATAATGATGATGATGAGTATAAAAAGTTGTTCATATTCTAAATATTTTATTTGTAACTTGATGAAACGGTGGCCGTGGACAGTCGTCTTTAGGTAGCGAAAATTGAGGAAAATAATACTTTTTGCATGGAAGCAATTGTTTGAATAAACAATCCTATGCTCAGTTTGTAGTTTGTGTTTGTAGTATCTAATAATGCATCAAATCTGTTAAACTCTTACCTCTCAGGCAGATTACAAACAGTAAACGTTAGTGGTACTAACTCCTCTGTGGCACCCCGCTTCAAAAGGGAGTGCCCCAGGGCTCAATATTGGGACCGTTGCTATTTTTGACCTATATTAACGATATCCCTTTCTATTCCAAAGACTCCTGTGAGATAGTTCTGTTTGCTGATGATGCTTCTTTAATCTTTAAATCAAAAAGAGGCGAAGAAATATTCGACGATGTAAACGGAGCTCTCTCTAAGGTATTAAATTGGTTCATAAGTAACAACTTACTTCTTAATACAAAAAAACCAAATGTATTAAATTCACTATGCCTAACGTGAAACAAGCTAACACAGAAATTATACTAAATGGTACAAAACTTGATCTATCAAACTCCACTTTTTTTTTGGGCATTACATTGGATTCGAAGTTGCAATGGGGATCACATGTTGACACTCTGGCTGGGAGACTTGCTTCAGCTGCCTTTGCGGTTAGAAAAATTAGACATCTAACTGACTGACTAAGGCTCGCATATTTTAGTTACTTTCATAGTATTATGTCTTATGGTCTTCTCTTGTGGGGTTCTGCTGCGGACATCGATACCATCTTTATTTTACAGAAAGTAGCCATTCGTGCTATTTACAAACTTAGTCCGCGCGAATCCCTGAGAGATTTCTTTAAAGATATCAACATACTTACTGTGGCCTCTCAATACATATTTGGTAATATCATGTATGTACGCAAAAGTTTATATCTTTTTATAAAAAAAAGTAATACCTATATTATGTATTCATATTATGTCTGTATTATGTAAGTATTTTACTATGTACATGTACTAGGAAGTGTGTATTTTATTTTTATTTGTTCTTATTTTATTTTATTTGTTTGTTTAATTAGTTTGTTAATTTTTTGGACTTTTATGTTTTGGAACTTTTCACCGCCTCCCTTCTTTCAATATTAATTCAACTTTCCTAGCCTAAGCCTAAAATAGCCTAAATTGTGCTACTCATTATGTATATTTACTTTCCTGTGATTTGTTTGTTTTGTGTGGTGTACAATAAAGAGTATCTATCTATCTATCTATTCATTTAACACAAGAAACAAAAACAAACTTGTAGTCTTAAACTTTAGATTGGCCAAAACAAGTAATTCATTCTTGGGCAATTGTATAAATTTTTTAAATAATATACCTTACAATGTTATCGAACTTCCTATTAATTTTAAGTCACATGTCAAAAATTCAAGACTATCTTGATGACAAGAATATATGGTCAGTCCAGCCTGCATTAAACTGATGTACTTACCTACCTGTTTATTTTGATTGATGTTTTTGTGGCAGCTAGTGGTGATTGAGTTTGTTCCGGCGTTTCTTCTCAGCACCTGCCAGATTGTCTGTGTCTTGTCTCGAAGCGCTAGTAGGGCCCAAAAAATAAGGAGACAGTCATGTTCTGGCCCCATATGGGCCAATAATGTTATTATTGACGTTCATAAGTGGAAATTTTCTGTCCTAAGCTAAATAAATGATTTTTGACTTTGACTTTGACTTGACTATTATGTTGGCCTATTAATCAAGCGGTTAAAAAGTAAAGAGAATTAGCATCTTATTTGTTTTTTTAATGATTTTAATATATTTTTTCTCATATAGTATAAGTACTAAAAAGAAATGCTATGCTCAGAATGTTGTGTAGGTTTTGACAATTCTTAGCCTACTTTTTTAATTTTTTTTTTGTCAAACTGGGCTTAAGTAGTAGGCTTTCGTAACCATATACTAAGTAGTTTATAATTGACGACTATACATGCGTTAAGTGGTAGGTTTAGATCAATAAGTTATACTCGAAGTCCTACGGTTCCATCGTCCATACTAGTCGTTATTGCGCTTTAATTTAAAAGCAGTAGTTCTCGGTAAAAAAAAACAATTTTGTTCTGCAAACGATCTTAAAACGTGTCGTGTAAATTTACGTTATAAAGGGCAGGCGTAATTAGAAAGAACCAATTAATTACAATCCCTTTGTGAAGCCCGCAGGAATCCAGCTTGTTCCTGGAAACTTCTGTGGCATTGGAAACATGTGACTTTAGTTATAATGGAGGCAAAAGTGTGGGGGTCAAGTGGCAAGTTTGTTTTGAAAAGGTTACTACTTTTGTGATAGAATCAGATGTAAACGCACTTGGTAAACCATTTATCGAAGCGGTAGTTACTCACTGGTTGAATTTTTGCCCCATATCCATGAAACGTGAGTTCGAATCATAGCACCATCTGGGGTTTTCGGAATTATATATTTTTTTTAATTTCAATATTTTGAATAGTAGATCAGAATTCTTGACAAATGCATGTGGTGTTCCACAGGGAAGTGTCCTCGGTCCATTACTCTCTCTACTTTACATCAACGACCTTCCTGAAGTAACTAACCACAAATGCATATTATTTGCAGATGATGTTTCGGTAGTAATTCCATTTAGAAATAATACTAAAGATTATGAATCGGACATAAACACTACTATTGACAAAATAATAACATGGCTTAATAATTATAATATATCAGTAAATTTTAACAAAACTAATTTAATACAATTTGGCACGAATCGACAAACTAAACTAACATTGAACATTAACTTTAATGGAACAAACATACAAGAAGTAGACAATACAAAATTTTTGGGGATAACTATAGATGATAGCTGTAGCTGGAAACTACAAATTTAAACCGTACAGGATAAAATAAATCGTTACGTATTCGTTCTAAAAAGATTGCGTCACACATCTACCTTGCAGACTTCTCTGGCGACATATCATGGCTACATAAGCTCAACTGCTTAGTTCAGCTGCTTATGCCGTGAGAAAGATAAGACAATTGACTGATGTTGGAACGGCAAGATTGGTGTACTTTAGCTATTTTCACAGTATAATGTCATATGAAATATTATTATGGGGCTCAGCAGCAGATATTGAATCTAGTTTTGTACTACAAAAGAGAGCTGTACGGGCAATTTTCGACCTCGGGCCCCGAGACTCGTTGAAGGAACTGTTCAAGGAAATTAATATACTAACAGTGGCTTCTCAATTCATTTATGAAAATATCATGTATATTCGCAAAAACCTGCATCTATTTCCTAAAAAGAGTGACATGCATAACATTAATACCCGGAATAAAGATAAACTTGCCATTCCAAATTTCAGACTGCATAAAGTGGGTAATTCGTTTATGGGAAAATGTATTCGCTTTTTTAACAAATTACCACAGTCCATTGCTGAACTGCCTATGTATGAATTTAAATTGCATGTCAAGATGATTTTAATAAAAAAGGTTATTACACTGTAAATGACTATTTAAATGATAAAAATGTATGGAATTAAATACTGCCGTGCTCGCACAGGTTCATTTTATCTTGTAATGTAAACACACTATTTAAAAAGAGGCTGACAATAGTGACCGAGTTTCTTGCGCTGCTTCTTCTCGGCACTAGCCTACAATATTGTCCCGAAGCAGTGGTAGGGTAAAAAAATATATTGGGACGTGTAAAAGAGCTTAATTTAGGCCTATTTACAGAAATAAATTGGTTTTACTGGTTTTATTAGTTTTTAATTCTGAAGTAATTCTGAAGTTTGGTTTGGGGAAATTCCGTTGACGTTGAAATTTACTATTCAGAGCACAAAAAAGATGCATAAGGGAAATTTGTGGTATGTCCCCTCGTGAGTCTTGTGAACCTGTTTTTAGGAGATAATTTTTTTTGTCGTTACCATGTATGTACATTCTGGAGGTGGCTATGTTCGTCAAAAATAAAATAAAATTGTTTAAAAAAGCGTAGTGACGGAAATAGTTCCAACTTAAGGAACCCAAATAAATTACTGTGTAATTGTACCTATACCAGAATTGCAACATTACCATAGACAATGTGATGCTATGTGTGTTTAAATATATAATGCTATTCCGAATGACATTAAATTATTACCAAATGTGTGTTTCAAAAGAAAACTTGTAGAATGGCTGTGTTATGAATTTTTATAAAATTTGTGACATATTTTAATAAATAATTGATTATGATGTAATAAATTTTATGAAAAAAAAAAAAACATTAAGTTTGAAAAAAAAAAAAACATTAAGTTACATCAATATTTGCATGCCATGTTAAAAGGTAAAACATGAGTACTACCTATTAAATTAATGTTAACACCAATATCTCACCATGTTTTAAGCAAATAAATTTTTCATTTCATATGCATTTAATTTCATTTCATAAAAAACGCTAGGTCTATGAGGTAAGTAGGTGCGTGTAGTAGCTTTGTGGCGGCAGCGCTTTAGTAGTGATTACTAAAGTTAAAGCACCTACGCCGCGGTTATGATTGGATGGGTGACCATCCCAACCATATTTAGTGACTTCGACAACAAGAATCTCAAGAAAGGAAGACACGTTACAACATGGTCCCGGCTAATATTGCTTGATACTAGTCGTGAAGTCCTGAGAACTTAGGGTGGCTTAATAACATCTAATAGTAAGATCAAGTCACTGGCCTTATAATACCCCTCCACCACACTGGGCCCGCGTTTGGGGACGGCCATAGAGAATAGGTACACTTCCCCACCGCCAACAGGAGGCGTGTCATAAGAGGCGACTAATTCCTGTAGCACAAGACAGGCAGCAGCGTCTTCGTGCGAAATCTTATAAAAAACTGCGCTCGCCAACACGCCTGCCAAGCGTGGCGAGTATTGGTAATCCCTTCCGATGAAAAGTCATTAGAGGAGGCCTTTGTTGAGCAGTGGACGTCCTATGTCTGAAATGATGATGAATGATGACTGCCGTCAGCAGTCTTGCGTATATCGTCGCTCCGCCTTGCCTAGTCGCGGTCTCCACTCAAGAACACGCCTACCCCATCGGTTATCGGTCCTACGAAAGATGTGACCAGCCCACTGCCACTTCTGTTTGCTTAGCCTTTTAGCTACCAACAATTTAGTAGAAACCTAAAAATATCTCCAAGGCTGCGTGGCATTACAAGTTAACATCGACGCTTAGGACATGTTTGTAAAAGGATAGGTATTTAATAACATTGTCAAGACTAAACAACTAAAATTACCTAAAGACATTTAATTGTGTCTTCAAAGAAAATTTTGTTTCGTCCTACTCAAATGCGTGGGCTAAAACATAAATAAGCAGAGAGCTGTGTTGAAATAATCTTGCCTTACTTTTGTTTGATCAATGTTTTAGTTCTAAACATTATTCCGCACACTTGAACGGTGTAGCTAGTTTGCCTGTTTTTACTTAGATTTAGTAACGCATATTTACACAGGTTTTCAGCTGAAAACTTCATTACTAAACACAAAGACTTAGCAGAACGGATTAGCAAGTTACAGTGGCTGTGAGCAGTTCACATAGTAAGTAGAACTGACGGCCGATGGGGCAGAAAGATTTTTGAATGGAGGTCACATATCGGCAAGCGCAGCGTAGGACGTTCACCCAAAAGGTGGACAGACGACCTGGTAAAGGTTGCAGGAAGCCGCAGGTGCAAGCCGCTTCTACCCGGCCAATCTGGAAGTCACTGGGGGAGGCCTATGTTCAGCACTCGACGTCCTATGGCTGAAATGATGACGATGATGATGAAACATAAATACTAGAGAGCTTGAAGTTCAAAATAGATGTTGGTTTCCTATTTGTTGTTTCACTTTAAATATGGTAGGCCCTTTGATATTAGCAATCTTTTTATAAGGGGTGTAACGCGCAAACGTTATTGCTACGCGCGCCAACGTTATAAGTTTTGGCTCAATAGTCTGTGGTGCCGCGCCCTTGACGTCATCGGGACGCGCCCCGCCGCCCGCGTCCTTCCCCCGAGAGAGATTCCGCCCGCCAACTTGCCGGTGCGCACGAAAAAACGTTCGGACTATAATTTTATGTATTTCTCTATCAAATGTAACTGACAGTTTTATTCAATAAATGATTCTAAGTAAAAAAAACTGTTAGAATGACGCCCAACTCGAGGCCGAACTCGTAAACCCAGTGCCGGCAAAGCAAAGTACGCGTGCCGCGTTCGCGACAAGTCAAAACCAGTTTTCACCGGTGCCGCCATTGACGCCGCGGTGTGAAAAAACGTGATTTTTCCGAAAGGACGTGAGGAATTATGGCTTCTGCAACGCGATCGAAGTCCGGGGCTGCCCGAGACGCGATCGACGACGATGATTCACCGAGAACTTCGGCGGTCGCGGGTGATTGTGACGTCACCCAGTACGACGCCGAACGGCCAGCGCCTACTCCGGGTGGAACCCGCGACGTACCTGGCCCGTTCATGACTGAGACGCAGGTGTCCTCTCTGCTGGAGGCATTCGCGCGATCACAGCAGGAGACCAACCGCATCCTCTTCGAGACCATACTGACGACGCTGAACCGCACGACGAGCACGGGACAGGTGGTCCCACCCCCGACGCCACCGATGTCAACGCATGAGACGCAGTACCGAGGCGGGTCGTTTGCTAAGTGCACGGCACGCTTCGATGGACGAGCGGACGACGCTGACAAGCTGGAAGCATTCCTAGACGCCGTCATCACCTACAAAGAGTGCCTGAGCGTGAGCGACGAACACGCGCTACGCGGCCTCCCCATTCTGCTGGAGGGTGACGCGGCGGTGTGGTGGCGTGGTGTCAAGAACTCCATCAATACATGGGACGACGCGGTCTCGCGCCTACGTGGGATGTACGGCGCTGCACGACCAGCCTACAAGATACTGCGCGAGATCTTCTCGCAGGAGCAAGGACAACAACGTTGCGACGTGTTTATATCGCGAACGAGAGCGTTAATCGCTAAACTTCCGTATGAACTGGACGAGTGCGTGCAAATAGACTTTGTGTACGGGCTACTTGACCGCAGAGTGCGTAAACGTGTAACGCGCGAAAGTGTAGTGTCGTTAGATCAGCTGGTGGATAAGGTTCGCGAGTTCGAGGAGTCGATCGCCGAGGTGACGCACGGGGACGAAGGTAAAGGTCCACGCGGCACCACAGGTACCCATCCAAAACCACGGTCAACTGTAAGTAGTAACCCAGTTAATAATAATAATGTTAACGCGCCCATACGCTTGCCCCCTAGTTCAAACGACGCCAAAGCCGGCGGTCGTAATCGCATACGGTGCTCATTTTGCAAAAAGTTTGGACATCTAGTAGAAGATTGTCGTAATTTATCCGATAAAAACGCCAGTAAAACTAAAGAGATTGATACCGATAGTAACAATAGTAAGCGCAACAGCGCAATACGGTGTTATGGATGTGGCCAACAAGGCGTAATTAAATCTAAGTGTGAGACTTGTAGTCCTAAATCACAAGTAGACTTCCACAGGTTAGGTACCCGCCGTAGTAATGTTAAAAATCGTCAGATACCTTCCACAACGTCATTGACACTTAAAAATACGAACAAAACGCCTTATCAGTCTTATCACAAAAAATCTGCAATACAGGGTTGCAAACAGGAGTTCCGTTGCATACAGGGTTACAAACCGGATAAGCATAGTGATAGTAAGAGTGATGATCAGGAATGTTGTCGTATACGGGTTGATGATCGGAATGTTTGTGATATACAGGGTTACGACAACAATGTTTGTGGCATACAGGGCTATAACCGGAATTGCTATAGTGTTTTAAAGAGTGTCAATCAGGATTTTAATTGTGTTATGAAAAGTGACAATTGTGATAATTGTAATATACAGGGTGGCAATCGGAAATGTAATTGTATACGGGGTGGCAATGAAGATTTTTCCGGTAGTAACGGGTAGTAAACCGTTAGGGACCCCGGCCGGTAAAAACACACAAGTCAAGTGTGAAACGGCTCAAATAGGTATGAAAGCCGAACTGTTACGTAATTTTCGAAAAATTGCAGATTTTGAAGGGAAATGTAGTTTTATGGGTTATAGTGAGTTTAAATCCACCCGGGTGAAGGGTGCGCCTCACGATTGTTGTTTCTTCCCTCAGCTGACGTTTTATACAGCGGGAGTTGAGCTCGACCAGTCCAAACCGGTTATCAACGTCAACATACTAGACCGCAATGGTGTGGCCATTATGGATACGGGCGCTACGAACTGCCTCGCCAGTCCGTTGCTATATCGCATGCTGGTGAGTGGTGGCGTACACTTCGTGGAGGCACGACGATCAATCTGTCTAGCAGATGGAACACAGCAGGTACGTGATGTCCTCATAGGAGATGTATCCGTCGAGCTGAATGGTCGAAAAATACTTACGTCGTTCATGGTGATCCCCGGAGCTAACACGAGGACTCTGTTGGGGCGCGATTTCATCAGTGACGCAGGTATTGTTATAGATATCCGAAAAGCTTCGTGGAGTTTTGCCGACACACCAGACCAACGTTACAGTTTTGTACAGAATTACGTACTTACCTCTGCCGCTGACGCTGAGCTGATGCGTGTTGAGTCCGCCGAGCTTAAGTTAAGGCATGATGAAGGTGTGAACCTGAGTGATGAGCAGCGCGACAGGCTTGATGAGCTGCTAGTGCGGAATGCTGACCGCTTCGCTCCTGATGGCAAGCCAACTGAATTCGCGACGCACCACATTAGGACAGACGAGAAGCAGGAACCCATCGCTTCTCCACCTTACCGTATATCACAAGGTAAGAAGCAGCTTTTAGAGGTAGAGCTGGACAAGTTACTGAAAGCAGACGTCATAGAGGAATGTGAGTCGCCCTGGGCTGCGAATGTAGTGCTGGTCACGAAGAAAGATGGCGGGGTACGCCTCTGCGTGGATTACCGCAGGCTTAACGCCGTCACAGAGCCGGACCGCTACCCTCTGCCCAGGATGGAGGATATCCTGCACGCTGCTAAGACTAGCAACTTTATGAGTACGCTCGATTTGAGATCAGGCTACTTTCAAGTGAGTGTTACAGAGGAGGATCGCGATAAGACTGCTTTCATCACCCCTCTCGGTACGTACCGATTTAAAAGAATGCCAATGGGTTTGCGTAACTCTGGGGTAACTTTTCAGAGGCTTATGGATAGGTTCAGATCGAATATCCGGGGCGATGTCTCCGTCCTGTGCTACCTAGACGACCTCATAGTACTCTCGGATTCGTACGAAAAACACCTGGAAGACCTGGAAGCGGTGTTTGACCGCCTAACGTTATTTAACTTGCGCGTGAATCGCGAGAAAAGCTTCTTCGCCAGAGATTCGGTGAAGTTTTTAGGGCACCTGATAGTACCAGGTGGTATACAGGTAGACCCCGCCAAGACCGCAGCGATAACATCTCTGCCAGCGCCGAGCAACCTGAAACATCTCAAATGTTTTATACAGACGACGAGTTGGTTCCGGCGGTTCGTTCCTAATTATGCAGATGTAGCCCGGCCGTTGACGATGCTGTTAAAGAAGGACGCCAACTGGAAGTGGACTCCGGAACAGCAGGCGGCTTTCGAACATCTGAAACAGCTCCTTGTTACAGCGCCTATATTGCGGCAAGCCGATGAGACCCAACCGTACAAGTTGAGGACCGATAGCAGTGGCTATTGCCTCGGGGCAGTTTTGATGCAGGGGGAGGGGCCAGACGAGCGACCTATCGAGTACGCCAGCCGCCTCCTGACTGCCGCCGAGAGAAACTACACGACGACGGAGCGTGAGGCCCTAGCTGTTGTGTGGGCCGTCACAAAGTTTCGAGGGTACATCGAAGGATCAGAGGTAGTTGTAATTTCAGATCACCAGCCCCTGCGATGGCTGATGAGTGTCAAGTCACCAAGCGGCAGACTCGCGAGGTGGGCGTTGACACTTCAAGAGTACAACCTGCGCATCGATTATGTGCCAGGTAAATCTAACGTCGTGGCTGACACACTATCGCGGCCCGCTTGTACCGATGAGGTAAGTTGCGACCTTTGTCTCGCCGTGGTCGATCTCCCGGCTCAGAGCGCTTCCGATCTGCGTACGCAGCAGCTTTCGGACCCTGATGTCAAGAGGATCATAGACGACTTAGAGACGGATGACGAACCCTTTAGGGGGAGACAATGGGCGAACCGTGGATATGTCATGTCAGACGGAGTTTTGTATAGATGTGGTCCAGAATCAGACGAAAACGACGATGCATGCTTGGTCGTACCCGCGAGCGAGAGAACAAAAGTCATCGAAGATTACCATGATGCGCCAACAGCTGGTCACATGGGGGTTGAACGTACGCTGCATCGGATCAGTTCACGTTTCTATTGGCCTGGTATGAGAGCGACAGTGACCGAGTATGTGAAGAATTGCGTGCCGTGTCAGCGGTACAAGGCTGATAATCGCAAGCCAGCCGGTCTACTTCAGTCCCCTGCCGGAGCCCGTCGTTTTGAGGTCGTTTCTGTTGATCTTTTCGGTCCCTTGCCGGAGACACCCGCGGGAAACCGATGGATTTTGATTATCGAAGATGTTTGCAGTAGATGGGTCGAACTCTTCGCACTAAAGAACGCCACTAGCGTGGAATGCGCTAAAACCCTCGTAGAGGAAGTCTTTCTGAGATTTGGTGTGCCAAGAAGGATGGTAAGCGATAACGGCGTGCAGTTTGTTAGCGAGATCATGCAGCAGGTTTGTAACACGTTCGGTATTGATCAGTGCCTGACGCCTTTCTACCATCCTGAGGCCAATCCTGTAGAAAGGAAAAACAGGGATTTGAAGCCCCAGCTGGCCATCCTGGTGGGCAGAGACCATTCTTCATGGGATGAGTACTTAGCATCCGTGAGGTTCGCGATGAATTCGGCTTTGTGCTCTAGCACGGGTTACTCACCTGCGTTCCTCACTTTTGGACGGGAGATGCGCGCACCTGCCGATGCCCTCACGGATATGCGCGAGATCGTTGAGAACGATAAGTTTGTAGCTAACATAAGCCCTTACCTTAGGAAGCTGTCATCTGCCCTCCTCGATGCCCGAGACTCCCAGGAGCGAGCCCAGGCGATCCAGAAAAAGTATGCTGACGAAGGTCGTCGTCCACCGCCAGATTATAAGGTGGGTGATTTGGTCCTATTAAAAACTCAAGGTTTGAACGACACTGGTCGAGGTCAAACCCCAAAATTCAATCCAAGACGCGACGGTCCTTATAAAATATCGAAGGTCTTGAGCGACACTACTTACCTCCTCGATGGAGAGTCAGGGAAGTTAGGAAAGTATCATGTCTCACAACTTACCCCGTTTGTTGGTCACCTCCAGCCACCTGTTAGGGAAAAACGTCGCCGAGGTAGACCGCGTAGAACTTAGGCTAGTCCAGACTTTGCGTTGCGCCGTCTGAACTAGAGGGGGAGGCTGTAACGCGCAAACGTTATTGCTACGCGCGCCAACGTTATAAGTTTTGGCTCAATAGTCTGTGGTGCCGCGCCCTTGACGTCATCGGGACGCGCCCCGCCGCCCGCGTCCTTCCCCCGAGAGAGATTCCGCCCGCCAACTTGCCGGTGCGCACGAAAAAACGTTCGGACTATAATTTTATGTATTTCTCTATCAAATGTAACTGACAGTTTTATTCAATAAATGATTCTAAGTAAAAAAAACTGTTAGAGGGGTTAATTTACTAGTCATATCCAACAATATCTAAGTGAAAAAAAAAAGTTTTTTAGATTTCGATGTTTAAAGTTACAACACACCTATGACATTAAGTACATTTACGGTATTTTTTTGCAATTTTGATGTTAGTATCTACTATCTACTGTAGTAAAAGTAGTTGTGTCCGACAGTACTTAAGGAGTAAAGTCAAGGAAGGGAACTTACGTAGGTCACACTATAAGTTTTGCGTAACTTAAAAAAACAACATGTTATAACCAAAATATTATGTTTATTGCTTTTCAAAATACTCTCCTTTACATTTTAAATATTTTTTCATGCGATCGAACCATTTTTTAAAACAGGAGGACCACAGATCTGAAGGCATGTTTTCTACGTGCTGATTGAACGCTATCACTGCCTCTTCGGAGTTGGTAAAAGTAAAACCTCTAAGAATCAAACCTTTGATTTTGGGGAAAATACAGAAATCACAGGGTGCAAGGTCGGGACTATGCGCAGGATGGGTGACGAATTGTACTTTTTCGGAAGCTAAAAATGACTTTGTTTTGTTGGCAGTATGTGAAGATGCGTTGCCATGATGTCATTGTAGGAGAACGCGGCTTTTGGGTCGTCTTTCGCGAACTTTTTCTAACACCCTGGGTAAACAAATGGTAGAATACCATTTGGCATTAACACTCTTTTGATCTTCAAGTGAAATTGTACAGATGGGACCCGTAACTGAGAAAAAAAATGCGATCATTTTTTTACCAACGTTTCTCGCCTGCCTCACTTTTGTTGGCCTGTTCTCATTTTCAAACACCCATTCACAAGATTGCTGTTTTTTTTCGGGTTCAAAACAATAAATCCACGTTTCGTCTCCTGTGACAATGTCATAAACAGCATTAGAATGTCCGTGGTCGTACTTCAGTAACATCTGTGAGCATCATTCCACACGAGCCCGGTTCTGCTACGCTGTCAGTTCATGAGGGATCCAACGACAGCAATGTTTCCGAACTTTCAATTAATTAAAAACCGGCTACGTTGCATGTACAAAGTGACTGGCAGAACGCCCTGAATTTAAAGTATGTTTTACACTTTTTTACATAATCATAACCAATGCTATTCCATGTATTTTATCATCATAATCATTATCAGCCTTTCGAGGTCCATTATCATCATCATCATCATGTCAGCCTGTTATTGGATGTAGGCCTTCTCCAAAGTGCGCCAAAGAGCACGATCTCCCGTTTTTTTCATCTAGCCACTGCCAGCCATCTTTCTAAGGTCGTTGGTCCATCGAGTTGGTGGGCCACCTACACTACGTTTGCCGACGCATGTTCACCACTCGAGAACCCGTTTACTCTACCTTTCATCAGTTCTGCAACAGATGTGCCGGCCCACTGCCATTTTAGCTTACTACATTTTTGGACTTGTCCATTACTTTGGTCTTCTGCCAGATGAACTCGTTTCGGATTTTATCCCTTAACGAGACCCTAAGCATCGACCTTTCCATAGCTCGCTGAGTGACTTAACGTGGGCCAGCTTTACTGTCATGTTCAACGTTTCAGCTCCATAGGCCATCACTGGTAGGACGCACTGATCGAATACCTTGCCCTTCATGCATTGTGGTAGTGGCGACGAGAAGACAAGACGCTCACCGTCCGATAGGAGGTTCCCTGTTGGACTAAGGCCTCACCATTAAACGCAACGTTCCACATTTGCATTCAGTGGCTTCACGCAAACTTGCCAAAGTCGTCAGTCCACCGGTAGCATCCACCATGTGTTTTAATACTGTTTATCTAAGAGCATGAATCGTTGTTAATTAATTGTAACTATGTATTTATAGCGCCTGGTGTTATACGACATCGACTCTTACTAATACAAAGCCTTTGTTCCTCAAATCATCGTTAAAGCGTCTTAAAATTTTATATCACACCAAGTCAAAGAAAACGATTTTTTGCTTAAGTCATACGAATTTCTCACATCATGCTCATCATGTCATCGTGTAGCTCGTCACTTTACCAGCGCGAAAAGGGGGTAGGACCACATAATAGGAATGAACAGAGGGGTTATTCCGAGTTTCGCTTAACAGTATTTGACAAGGCCGCCATATTTTCTTGGCCACACACATTGAAACCCATTTAGAAAGAAAAAAAAGTGTAAAGTAAAACAATTCATATTAAAAATACGAAGACGTACGGTCTGGTCTAAACCAGACCACAAACGGTCTAATTTGGTTTCAACATCATCATTTCAGCCATAGGACGTCCACTGCTGAACATAGGCCTTTACCAATGACTTCCGAATTGGAGGCGGCCTGCATCCAGTCTCGTCCAAAATACCTGTGCCTAAAGTCGAAAATCTACAACTAGTGTGTGTTACTTTACTAGTGATGACATATTACAGAACTGAAACATAGCCTCATACTTTAGGCCTCATAATAAAGCCCAAGGTTGCACAGCGTGATATAAAAAAGGCTAATGCTCGGTGTTTCTTTCGATCGAATCAGAATCTGGTTTCCGATTTTCTTAAATATTTTTTATATGCGCCAGACAACACTAAAGCGTAACACACACAGAGAGCGTGCGCGGGACGGCGACGGGTCACGACGGCAGTACGGCGGGTCTATTAACATAGGTTTAAATGGGCGCCTACAGACAGCGAGCGTGCGGAACGGCAGCGGGTCGTGCGCGGAACGGGTCCCGCGCGGCCCTTCCGCCGTCACAGATAGGCGGCGGGCGGACGGGTGGTGCGCGGGTGCGGCGTTCGTTACATTCGTCGTGATACACGCATTCAGACCAAAGCGCTCACACAGAGAGCGTGCGCGGGTCGTGCGCGGAACGGGTGCCGCGCGTATACTACGACTGTTGTGTTATTTTACAAAACATTATCATTTTTCGCTATGGATTTGAATGAAAAAAGTAATTAAATATGTGAGGAAATAAAATGTTTGTACGAACTAGGTAATAATCTACTAAACTCAAGGTTGCTGTACTACGGTCACCCATCCATTTAGTGTCCACACTTGAGGTTGCTTAACCACGGTCACCCATCCATTTATTGACCAAACTTGACGTTGCTTATTCACGGTCACCCATCCATTTAGTGTTCAAATTTGAGGTTACGTAACCCTCGGTCACCCATCCATTTTGGGACCAAACTTGAGGTTGCTTAACCACGGTCACCCATCCATTTTGGGACCAAACTTGAGGTTGCTTAACCACGGTAACCTATCCATTTTGTGTCTAAACTTATGGTTGCTTAACTACGGTCACCCATCCATTTTGGGGCTATACCTGAGGCTGCTTAGCCACGGTCACCCATCCATTTAGTCCAAGGTTGAGGTTGCTTAACCACAGTCACCCATCCATTTAAAGGCCAAACTTGAGGTTGCTTAACCACGGTCACCCATCCATTTGGTGGCCAAACTTGAGGTTGCTTAACCAGGGTCACCCATCCATTTATTGACCAAACTTGACGTTGCTTATCCACGGTCGCCCATCCATTTAGTGTTCAAATTTGAGGTTACGTAACCCTCGGTCACCCATCCATTTTGGGACCAAACTTGAGGTTGCTTAACCACGGTCACCCATCCATTTTGGGACCAAACTTGAGGTTGCTTAACCACGGTAACCCATCCATTTTGTGTCCAAACTTATGGTTGCTTAACTACGGTCACCCATCCATTTAGTGTCCAAGCTTGAGGTTGCTTAACTACGGTCACCCATCCATTTTTGGGCTATACCTGAGGCTGCTTAGCCACGGTCACCCATCCATTTAGTCCAAGGTTGAGGTTGCTTAACCACGGTCACCCATCCATTTAAAGGCCAAACTTGAGGTTGCTTATCACGGTCGCCCATCCATTTAGTGTTTAAATTTGAGGTTACGTAACCCTCGGTCACCCATCCATTTTGGGACCAAACTTGAGGTTGCTTAACCACGGTCGCCCATCCGTTTTGGGACCAAACTTGAGGTTGCTTAACCACGGTAACCCATCCATTTTGTGTCCAAACTTATGGTTGCTTAACTACGGTCGCCCATCCATTTAGTGTCCAAGCTTGAGGCTGCTTAACTACGGTCACCCATCCATTTTGGGGCTATACCTAAGGCTGCTTAACCACGGTCACCCATCCATTTAAAGGCCAAACTTGAGGTTGCTTAACCACGGTCACCCATCCATTTGGTGGCCAAACTTGAGGTTGCTTATCCAGGGTCACCCATCCATTTATTGACCAAACTTGAGGTTGCTTATTCACGGTCACCCATCCATTTAGTGTCCAAATTTGAGGTTGCTTAACAATCGTCACCCAAAATATCAATGTCATAAAAGTGGACCGTGGTTAAAGAGCCTTAAGTATGGATAGGATGGGAGTGGATAACTAGGATGGGAGTGATGGGACCGTGGTTTTGACCTGACCATTGAATGGGTGACCGTGGCAAATCAACATTTAGTGACTAAATGTAAAAGTTATCGTGTTAATGAAGCTTCATATTTTATATGCGTTATTGACCATAGCACAAACCCGAGCCGCGCCTTCGAATCGCTCCAAAACCGCCGCCGAACCGCTTCGCGCACGACCCGTTCTCTGTGTGAAGACGACGAACCGCGCAACTCACGTCGGAGAAACGACCCGTTCCGCTCACGCCTTCTGTGTGTGTTACGCTTAACTGTCACGGTCTCGAAGTAAGGTAGTAATTAACATCCTTGTTACGATATTTCAAGGAAAATAATTTTACTTATAAGAATTTTTCAACTGCCTTTGGTGGGATTTGAACCCCTTTTGCTATCCGGGCGACTGCTCTTGCAACTAAGCTACGGAGGACATAGTAATGTTGGTGAATTTCTTCAAGTGCTTATAGCTGTTAGTAAGCCAGCATTGTTTCATCAATGTCTTGGATTTTTATACCCACAAACATCTGAAAGAAATATTATTGCAAATAAATAACAATCAGTTAAGATGAAATAACTTCAATGTTCAATTTAAACTTTTTATTTATATTTTTTTGCATTCACAATAATGTAAGTGGACTATTTAACTCAATTCAATTCAATTCAATATATTTATTGCATTCTATAATGTTACACAGGTGTTATAAATAAGTACATAAAACAGATCATTATAGACCCTGTAGGGCACAACTTATGGCTATGGCTATGGGCGTCTTCTAACACACCCAGGCTTGAGCCAATGTAGAAAACATCGTTTTCTAAATTGACCCAAACTGGGAATCGAAACCTGGACTATTTGTGTTCAAGTGCATATGCGCCACTACACCTGTCATCGGGTCATCAATACGATTGGTATAGTAGCGTGTGCTGCGTGGCGTCATTTACATTTCAAATATTATTTTGTACTGACAATTTGTAAAATTGATCAAGGTCCTTTTTTAGTCCGATATTATTCGGTCCTTGTGAAGCAGGGGGTTGTGGGCATTTCCCCGTGAGTGCTTATAGTAGAACTGGCTTGATGATGATGAGAGTGTCAATCTGTATTCTGTCTAATACTGTATAAATAGGTAGCATTTGGTGGCGCCGCCTGGTGTGAGTTCATGCTGACATCAAAGTCGCCAAAGTGCAAAGTCGATCTAACATACGCAGATCCATATAAAACCACTATGCACTTCACTGTCCAATACACGTACAAAGCATTGGAGCCTCTCTATGTCTATAACTGATCGTTTAGATCTTATACTACGTGGCGTTACGTGGCGTTGTGATGAAAGGGTATGCTACAAGTTGGTTGATTGATGGGCAACATGGCGGGCGGAAGGAAGAGCGGAACCGGTCGGTCGGTCGGAGAGAATGCAAGCAACTAAGACATTCACACAGATAAATAAATGTCCATCACGATCACATGACACGTGAATCTGTCAGTTGCAGTATTCTGTTTAGCGTCCAGACCGTGTGTCTGCTTGTTTATAATTGGACTGATCTTCAATGCAATTTTATTATTATTTAAGTATTATTTTATTTTATGACTTAATTAATTTTCATTGATGACATGCTATTATTGGTTGTATTATTTAGTTTCTATTCTATCTAATTTAATGATATTTATAATTGGTTTGATTTCATTTATTATTATTTTTTATTGTGTTCTTTTTTTTGTTGTTGTTTCGTTTTGCAGAATACCAGTGTCGTGGCCTATGCCACGACTAATGCTGAGCGGGAGACCTTTTTGGCACCGACAATGGGCTAGTTTCCTAGGTCAAAAAATGATTATTCTATTTAGTCCGTCAGTTAGATTATCAAAAAATATTGGACCCATATTTTGTCTTTTATCAATCAAACAAAAAATGACGAAGATAAAGCGCAGCAAAGTGTCGCAAGGCGTGACGTTACGCGGAACTTTAACGAGCTATATCTTCATCATTTTTTGTTTGATTCAGAAATGAAAAAATACGTGTCCTATATTTTCTGTTAATCTAACTGACGGACTAATTAGATTTTTTAGGAAACTAGCCCATTCCTGTATTATGTAATTTAGATTGTTTCTGGTGCCAAATAAAACACTACTTAGGTACTTACTTACTTACATCCAAACCCATCGAGTAAAACCGAATCGGATTGAAACTACCTCGTTAACAAGCGCCTTTAGTGTGATGGACATCTTCTATCGCCTATTTAGAAAGCAGACCTACTATATTAAACTATTTTATGGTAGGATTATATCAACGCGCAGCCGGGCAACGACCTTGTATCATGATAGGTAAGGTAGGAGAGAATCAGTGATGTGTTATAAAAATATCGATAGTAAACATTACATAGATATTATAATTTGGAACTAATACGCATCGCATGCAATAGAGCGATGATATACTCAAAGGTGCGGGCTGGAACTGGGTGGAAAATAATAGTCGGAGAACGGGTTCGATGCCGTGCATTGGGAGAGGCTAATGTCCAGCAGGGGTCCGATTAATGATGATGACCATCGCAATAAGTAGAAGCCGTATTGATCGCCACTGCCCGCGGTCCTTCCGTCAAAAGACATTTTACAATCTGTAAAGTTGACATACAACCATTTCTTCAGGTGTAAAAAGTGGCTGTTAATAGCAACATGACGGTCTATTTCTGTCACTTAAGCCGTAGAAAAGCAAATAGGTGGAAAAAATCAATATGCGAATTAGCACACCCAGTATGCTTGTCAGTCAGATTACTGATGTAAAATGTATCTATCTAAGTTCTGAAAACATCGAGACTTCATGTCCCATCACTGTTATCTCGGCACGATTTTCCACATGAAATCCCATCGAAGTTTCCCGTTTTAATTTGATTTAAGCACTTATAGTAATGAGCGTAATATTATTTAGGTATGTAATGTATGGCATCGTGCTTGGCTGCTTGAGAATATCTTCTCAGGAAAATATAAAGTGAAGCGAAGGATTTATATGTTTTTACAATGTTTGATGTGTGACTGGAATTAACGGGCATTGTGCTCGTTATTGTAATTTAATATCAAGAACTTTTACTGCTATGTGACCCGCCCACTGCCACTTCAGCTTGCTAATCCGTTGGGCTATGACAGCGAAATTTTGTTCGTTTACGAATCTCCTCACTCCTGATTCGATCTCGCAAAGAAACACCGAGCATAGCCGGCCGATGGGGCAGAAAGGTTCTGAAATGGAGGCCACGTACCGGCAAGTGCAGCGTAGGACGTCCACCTACAAGGTCGACAGACGACCTGATAAAGGTTGCAGGAAGCCGCTGGATGCGGGCCGTTTCCAACCGGCCAATCCGGAAATCACTGGGGGAGGTCTATATTCAGCAGTGGACGTCCTATGGCTGAAATGATGATGATTATGAACTTTTACTGCCATATTATCAGTGCTACAATAATGAAATTTGGCATGTTAATAAGGTGCTGGTCAAGAGGAACACTGGCTGACCCGCTGTTGCCATCTGTAGTTCTCTCTGTTTTATTGTTTTGTGTTTTTGTTGTTACTAATATAGCTTATAAGATCTACTAATAAAATGGACCTGCGTTGTCTGATTTAATGAAATAAAAATAAATAAATAATAGATAATGTATATGACAGACAAAAACATGGATTAACATTTCAAACACAGTATAAAGGTACTCTATCTATAAAGTAGGGGGTACTTTTTGAGAGCCGAACTTTGCTGTGACGCGGTCTTTGCTAGTCACTAGGCAAAAATATCGTACATTGTGGGTGTTCATTTAGTTTGTTTACAACAGCTGCAATCTTTCGCTAATTTCTAAATTATTTTGTATGATTACCATAGTAATGTTTTATGTATTTAAATTCACCAATCGAGCGGCTATGACAGCTATTATACGCCATTCGAATGATCCGTATAAAAAGATATAGGATTTTTACCTGTTTCATTTTTGTCAATACTAATAACCGTAACGGCAGATTGTGGTTATATACAACATGTAGTATCAAAATTGCTGTTAAAATTGTATTGTTATTTTTACATTTACATTGCAAGGGAAGGCGCCCTGATAGCTAAAGGACATGAGTTCCATTCGATGTGGGGGAGTCGCAGTTTTGCATGAAAATGATATTATTTGAAAATAGCATTTCATTCAGTTTGGTCAAGTCGAAAGCAACTTTTAAGAACAGCAAAGATTTTTAAAGTAATAACACAGAGTATTGTTATAACACCATTTACACATATTATAGTTTAATAAACTTAAGAAACTTAATCTAATTACAATTATTTCAACAATCATATTTAGCCGCAAACTAAGAAAATCATAAGCTATGGCAAGTAGACAGACGTATAATTATGTAGTATTCAAGAGTTTACTATGTACGGTCTCCCTTACTTCTTTCGGTTTAAAAATTTCTGCGATTTCAAGTAGAGTCTGATCTTTTGTTTCCGGCATGTACTTATACATTAAAGTTATTACTATTGTCGAGCAAATCCCAAAACAAAAATAAGTTCCGTGAAACCCAACCGAGTTAAATACATAAGGTGACACTTTTAGGATTGTACTCATAAGAGTTAAGCTAAATATAGAGTAGACAAAAACACATATACTTCTAAACCTCATAGGTAATAATTCAGCAGATATGGATGTCGCCAAAATCATAGGACCACAGCATACTGACACAGAATATCCAACTAACATAGTTATGATAACGTATACATTTTCGGGCAATAGAGATAATTTAATGAGGTATAAGTAAATACACATAGTGAACAAAAATGTTGTACCGGTGACTGATGTTGATAGCAGCAACGTTCGTCGTTTAAATATTTTTGACAGACCACAGCCTACGTACATTCCTAATACTGTGAACCCGTCTAAAATTAACACACCAATATACACTGTGTACTGATTCGCAGTAAACTTCTTCATCATTTCAATAGCATACACAGCACACACTAATTTTCCAGATAAATTATAAATTGAAGTGACAAGGCAACATAAAAGTAAAGGTTTTATTATATCTGGCTGTTTGACAACCGTTAGAAGGTGTTTTAAATATTTTCGTTTAGATTTCACTGAATCGTCATTTTTGGCAATTTCTTTTTGCGACTTGATTAGGACGTCTAGTTCTTTTTCTGCATCTTCGTTTGCTCCCTTGAGCCACCGATGAGCGGCGGCACATTCATCATATCTCCCCCTAAAAGCCAGCCAGTAAGGGGAGTCTGGTATAATCAGTGAAATTATTAAACTGTAACTTGAACAAAAAATCCCGACAAGTCCAGTGTAGTTGTACTGCGTAAATATTCCGATGGCGTTTGCTATCCACATGCCCCAAAAAAACGATGCCGACTTGATAGTTAAGAACACTCCTCTGTATTTTGGTGACGAATACTCGCTGAGTATTAATAAAAACACAGAACCCTGAGCGGCGACGGTAAGACCAAATATGAGTTGGCTTATAAGTAAGTGCGTAGCGGTCTTACTAAAATAAATAATGGCTGAAGCTATAAATGCGCTTGCAGACAGTATAGCCATGGTGAATTTTCGACCCATGAAGTGCCCCATTGGAATTATAATGACGATACAAATTAATCCGGAGTAGCCCACGGCAGACGCTGGAAAAAAATGCTAATTTAGTAATAGGGCAATGGACATGATGATAACAAGTTCGATTCCTATTAGTGCCTCATCTAACAGTCGACTGCTCAAAATATTTTAAGGCATTAAGTCCACCACTTGCACATTTTCATTGTGTAATGTTTCATATAAATATTATTAATATAACGCTTTAATTATACACTACAGTGACTACAGAAGTCCCGTGTAATTGATTAAATATTAATTGATGAATCATAATATTACTCATCATTATTTTATGAAGTGATTGCATGAAATGATAAGATGCCATTCGGTAC
Organism: Anania hortulata; assembly: GCA_963576865.1. Lineage (NCBI taxonomy): Eukaryota > Metazoa > Arthropoda > Insecta > Lepidoptera > Crambidae > Anania > Anania hortulata. The sequence continues at coordinate 1,238,630 of OY756399.1, read as the reverse complement.
ATTAACAATAGGTAAAACCATATTTAGGAAAAAAAAAATATGTTAATAGCAATTACAATTAGATTTAACTATTCTCTATGTGAATGAATGAATTTATTTTTATTTCAATAAAGTTAATACATGATTTTGATTAATAGCATTTTAAAGCCCACGTTAGGTTTGTCTAGACACTGTTTGTTCTCAAAACAAAATGTAATTAAAGCTTCCAATTTTAGGCGTACGCGTTTTATCTGTTGTTACATATTTTTGTCATTGAGCTCGCGCGCACAGCGATAACGACACCCAGCGCTAATATGTACCTACCTCACACAGACCGGGGTAACCGATTACTTGTCCGTAATTTACTTGACAGAATTTCAGTTGGCCGAAAATTATAGACCGACATTTCTTTTGCTATAATATGTATTATTTGATATCATTTGCATTGCTTGCTTGCATGCTTGTTTGCATGCATGCATTGCTTGCTTGTTTGCATGCATGCATTGCTTGCTTGTTTGTATGCATGCATGCAGTTATGCAGCATGGTTAAGTTAGGTTAGAACAGTGACCGCGGAAGCGGCCGCTGAGCGCTTAAAAACTAAGGATAAATTCTAAGGATAAGGATGAAGGATTCATTATTATAATATTGGAAGCATTTTTCTGGAAACTAAATCATCTAACGTCGGGGTCGAAATAAAATTCGGTAAAAAACTTTTCGAACATAAGATAGGTAATCCAGACCGGGCCGGGTGGATGGTTTTCTTTGACATTGGTGTGCGTAGGCACGTATACAAAGTTTCCCGTTTAGCAGCCGTCTCACGCATGTGCACACGAGCCTAGAAAACCTATAAAGGATGATTTAGTACACGCCAGCCAAGTACAAAATAATATTATGCTCGTTGAAAATATATTTTTATTTCGTTTAATATTTTTTTGATTAATTATATTGTGTGGCGCGAGGTGGCGTTGTAGACGCTGAAGAAGCGCCACCGTCACGACGTGTTGTGCGCGCGCCTGAGCCTAACTTTTTACTTTTAAAAAAAGACTGTGACCATGTTTGATGCAAATAAATAAATTTGAATTTGAATTTGAATTTGACTGTCTGAGACTGTCATGGAGACGTTTTTCGACCTTTTTTTGTGTTCGAATTAAAAATCATTAAATGTTTGGGTTTTTTTCTTCAAGCCGTAAACTCTCATGCTAAATTTGTTAATTTCTATTGATAGTTTATTAACAAGGTATTGGCTCGTCTTTTTTCCATACAAATTTGTAAATTTTGGATTAACATACAGTAGAATAAATATTAAGACTAAAAATCTTTTAGAAAAATGACGAAGACGGCTCCCCCTCCGTGCCTCCGGCTTTTAAATCACCAGAACAATGGCCCACCGCCAGTCGGGTTAATTCCTAATTATTATAATACATGATAATAAGGTACTTATAGCTCCTAAAATTTGCCTAAACTAACAATATATAAATTGATGTTACCTATATTTTATGAGCTTACAATATGTTATTATATAAGTAAATTTTATTAAAAAAAAATAAAACCGACTTCAAAACACTAAAATGCTAAAAATAATCCTAACACTTAAGTACCTAATCAGTTACTTTTGGAGTCGGTGCTAGCCGATGAGAGATTCAATGTTTTTGTTTGCACCGACTCCAAAAGTAACTGATTAGGTACTTAAGTGTTAGGATTATTTTTAGCATTTTAGTGTTTTGAAGTCGGTTTTATTTTTTTTTAATAAAATTTACTTATTTCATCAATTTTTAGTGATAAATCCTAATCTAACTGCTGAACACCGATTTCATCCCCTATTTTCCTACCCTTAGGGGTGATTTTTATTTTGTAAACTTTTAGCATATTATCTTTGAAGTATAAGCTATTCAATAAAATAAAAATCATCAAAATCGGCTCATATTTGACGAAGATAGGTAACAAGAACCACAACCAAAATACTATCTGGGTATATATTTGTTGATTTTCGCAAAAAGTTCTAAATCAATTTCGATAAAATTTATATGGGACCACCTCTGAAGTATGATCTACCAAACAAAAAAAGAATCATTAAAATCGATTCATAATTGGCGGAGTAATCGCGTAACAAATATACAAAAAAAAAAAAAAAAAAAAAAACATACAGTCGAATTGAGAACCTCCTCGTTTTTTGAAGTCGGTTGAAAATGTAAATGATATAGAAATTAAAATTATATAAAATGAAGTTATAGATGGGGTAATTATTAGTCCAATTATAGAGCGTTATACCTGTTAAAATTATTTTATTTGTTTTAATAGAAATGAAGCGCACCCGTAATAGAGATTGAATAACACAAAAAAAATCACCAAACTTACTCAACCACGAAGCCATTTCATTACTGACTGCTGCAGTGGAATTGGCCGCCTCTCTTAACTGAGGGATGGCCACGGTAGGTGTGCCCATACCCATCCCCGTATTGATGAAAGCGGTCCATAAAATCAAAGCAACAAGCACCTGAAATCATCATCTCCTTCATCAGCCTTTGGAAGTTCACTGCTGAACATAGGCCCCCCCATGGAACACTACAGCAAGTGGCTCTGGGCCGTTTGCGTTCAACGGTTTTTCGCAACCTTGTCTAGTCCACCGAGTGGGAAGCCTGCTCCCACGCTGCGTGTTCCAGAATGTGGTCATCATAATCATCATCATTTCAGGCAGGTGATGTCCACTGTTACACATAGGCCTCCCCCAGTGATTTCTAGATAGGCCAGTTAGAAGCAGTCTGCATCCAGCGGCTTCCTGCAACTTTACCAGGTCGACTGTCCACCTTCTGGGTGGACGTCCTACACTGCGCTTGCCGGTACGCTGCCTCCATTCCAAAACCTCTCTGCCCCATCGGCCGTCAGTTCTACGTACTATGTGTCCCGCCCACTGTCACTTCAGCTTCAGTTCGTTTGGCTATGTCAGCAGCTTTTGTTCGTTTACGGATCTCCTCATTTCTAATTTGATCTCGCAAAAAAACACTAAGCATAGCTCTTACCACGCTGTGCGACTTTGAGTTTTCTAGTGAGCCCACCACTGGGACGCCACGTTTAGGTTCCATGTCATCACTGGTAACAAACACTGCTTGTAGACTTTCATCTTTAGGCACTAAGATATATTGGACGAGACGAGAGAATGTGATCGCCACTCGGGAATCTTTCTTCCCCAATGCTAGGGATGTGACCTCCTTATCTAACTTTCCCATGCCTGGAGTGGTTGAGAATTGCAGAATGGATGTTCGACTTGCCCTAACACTTATAACGATACCTTCCTGCTCTGCTTGTGAGCTGGCACGATTTTGTACCTATCTTTTGACATTTAGGCCACGTAAGAACTTACTTGTAAGAAGCTCCGTAAAACTATTAGTCTACAAAGACTAAAATAATATTTTTTGTATTTATAAATGCCACAAAAATGTTGCTTGGTAAAGTAGTTACTTCTTTTTTGGTAGGAATTTTGCCAAATAACAAACATTTTTGACTCGACAAAATAAAATTCAGAATCTCATGTCAGCTGTTCAATAAACGTAATTTAAGAGCGGTTCAGCCAAAAGTCAAAAGTCAAAAATACATTTATTCAATTTAGGACAGAAAACTGCCACTTATCACGTCAATAATAACATTATTGGCCCATATGGGGCAGAACATGTCTCCTTATTTTTTGGACCCTACTAGCGCTTCGAGACAAGACACAGACAATCTGGCAAGTGCTGAGAAGAAACGCCCAAACAAACTCAGTCACCACTAGCTGCCACAAAAAAAAGGAAAGAAAATAATGTATACCTACCTGTGCGAATAGTTATTAACAGTATAATAACCCTTTTTCATTAAAATAATCTATCATGCGATTTAAACTCAAACATGGGTAGTTCAACAATAGACTGGTAATTTGTTAAAAAAGCGAATACATTTCCCCATGAACGAATTACTCACTTTATGCAGTCTGAAATTTGAAACAGAAAGTTTATCTTTATTCCGGGTATTAAAATTATGTTTGTCACTTTTCTTAGGGAATAGATGCAGGTTTTTGCGAATGTACATAATATTTTCATAAATGAATTGAGAGCGATTGTTTCATTTGACATGTATTTCACTGTACAGGCATACGTAAACGAGACACAATATAAATTCCATTGTTATGCGGTCTCATGAGACCGCTTTAATGTTAACGGGGTAAATCTATTAATTCACTACAGCGTTTCATCATCATTATCATTTCAGCCATGGACGTCCACCGCTGAACACCGGCCTCCCCCAATAACTTTCAGCGTTTACAAATATAAAATGTTGTTAAGCATTATCTAAAGGCGTTGTTGAGTAAAGCTGTAATGTTTGGCCCAAATGTCAATAGAATGAATTAAATACCGTATCACGACAAGGTCGCAATAAATTTTACCTGTCTGAAGAAATGAGTCCAACTAGTTTTATTACTCGTTTTAACGTATCTGTATTCAGTTTCCATTTTCAGCTAGCTACTGTCACGGCGCACTATAAACTAAAATTAGGCATTTCCTTGGTAATACAAAAAGTATTTGGTGATAACCGTGAAGGCAAATTTAGTTTTGGATATAATACGACCAATTGCTAGTCACGTACCACTTTTCGCATGATTACCTATACCAATTGTTTTAGTCCTTTATTTATTCATCTCTTGCGCACGTGCGTACAGTATCCTAGTCGAGGTTGAAAAATAATATATTAATAATTACTTATTTTTAGCACATTAGCGGCGACTTTACTTTGCATGGTCTATGTGAACTTAGTAAGCAACAATCCTAACAGAAGTATAAGTACCTAAATAGTTCTAAATTATTTCTTCTATAATCCTGGAAGATGTAAAAAAATACCAAGAGCGGTTAAATCTAATTATAGTTAAATTTTAGTGCTAATCATAATTATGATGACTATGATTTCCGAGAAAAAAGACAGTTATTATGTAAAAGGTTTTATTGCTTTGTTTTTAGTTGCCTATCTATTGCTTTTGTTAAACACATACAGACACACAACATTTATCTTAAAATTATTCTTTTAGGTCGAGACAATCTTACATTTACTACCAATACAAACTTAAAATGTTAGCAGTAATGGTTCATTGACAAGAAAATTCCTTATTACTATCTAGAAGTATACTCTGCTTAGGCCTCCCTTTGGTTTTTGGTTGCACAAATATTTCTGCGATTTCGAGTAAAGTACGATCCTTTGTTTCTGGCACGTACTTGTATATCAGCACTATTAATATTGTCGAGCAAACCCCAAAACCCAAATAAAAACCATGAAAACCAAACCTATTAAACATATAGGGTGAAACTTTTATAAGTGTGCTCGACTCAATTAAGCTAAATATAGAATAAATCAGAACACAAAAACTTCTAAATCTCATAGGTAATAATTCGGCAGATATAGATGTCGCCAAAATCATTGGACCACAACACACAGAAACAGAATATCCTACTAACATAGTCATGATCACGTATACGTTTTCAGGCAATACAGATAATTTAATGAGGTACAAGTATATACTCATTACGAACAAAAATGTTGTACCTGTTATTGATGTTGAGAGCAGCAATGTGCGTCTTTTAAATATTTTCGATAGACCACAGCCTACGTACATTCCCAATACAGTAAATCCGTCTAAAAATAATACGCCGATATACACTGTGGACTGATTCGCAATAAACTTCTTCATCATTTCAATAGCATACACAGCACACACCAATTTTCCCGAAAAATTTAACAGAGATGTGACAAGGAAGCATAAAAGTAAAGGATAAAATATATCTGGTTCCTTAATGGCTGTTAACCAGTTCTTTAAATATTTCGGTAAGGATTTAATAGTATCCACATTTTTGTCAATTTCTGTTTGCGACTTTAGCAGGACATTTAGTTCTTTTTCCGAATCCTCACTAACTCCTTTGAGCCACCGATGAGCGACGGCGCATTCATCGTACCTCCCCCTAAAGGCCAGCCAGTATGGGGATTCTGGTATAATTAAGGAAATAATTATACTGTAACTTGAACAAAAAATCCCGACAAGTCCAATGTACCTGTAGTGCGTGAATATTCCGATCGCGTTTGCTATCCACATACCCCAGTAAAACGTTGCTGATTTCATAGTTAGAAATACTCCTCTGTATTTTGGCGATGAGTATTCTGTAAGTATCAATAAATATACCGAACATTGAGCGGCGAATGTAAGGCCCAATGTAATTTGGCAGATTAGTAAATGCAAAGCGGTCTTACTAAAATAAATTATTACAGAGGATATAAGGGTGTTGACTGCCAGTATTGCTATGGTAAATTTTCGACCCATGAAGTATGCAATGGGAATTATAATAAAGAGACAAGTCGATCCAGAGTAGCCAAAAACAGACGCTGAAAAAGAACAAAGATAAAATTATGACAGTTATCACATTAATCTTGGTAATATAGTATTAGTAAATTGCAATTGACAGTAATTTTTATTTTAATACTTACTCAACCATGAAGCCATTTCATTACTGACTGCTGCCGTGGAGTTAGCCTCTTTTCTCAACTGAGGAACTGCCACAGTAGGTGTCCCCAAACTTAACCCTGTGATGATATAGGAGGTCCATATTGTCAAAGAAACGAGGACCTGCAATAAATCCGGTGCTAGATTATTAAGTTTGTTACAGACCAGATGCAGCAGAATAAAAGAGCAAAGCTCAATATTCCGCCAAGCATAATAAGTTACGGGAATATGATAGAGTGTAAAAGGCCGCTGACTGCCTCAAGATTTAGTTATTATTCTGCAGAATTGTGATAAAACAATAAAATATTTTCATTAGGGTGAAACTGCCTTTCCAAAAAAGTAAAAATATCATCCCACAAAAGTCTTTTTTGATTTATATCAATAACAGAGAGCTCTTCAGCGTCCTTAGCTCCCGGACCTAAAATAAGAGAGTGTCTTTCGGGCAATGTCAGTATATTAAAGACAACATTCTATACCCGTTTTCCTAATAAAAAAAAACGTCAGTCCATTCAATATAAGGGAAAAAATTAGTACCCATATTACGCAAAAAATATTTAGTAAGGAGGAATTTTGATCTTGGATATTAAAATAACTGATATTAAACTAACAATGGTCTTTAAATAAAAAAACAACTATTTCGTATTAAAGTCAAAGTGCTACTTAACAGAAATGTACTAAAACACGGCCAAAATATCGCTCTTTTCATCACTGATTGGTGTGATATAAAATCTAGATTTTACCTGTCTGGAGCAATGTGTCCAACTCGTTGTATTGCTAGTTTTAATTTGACTGTATTCGGTTTCCATTTCTTTATTTGGCTAGCTGTCGTTACTCAAAGGTGGCACACTAAAGAGTGGTTAAGTCAGTTAGTATTATACCTTTAATTGACAACATAATATTATTAATTATTCTATCGAGCATGACGCCAAGTAAGTAGATATGCAGATTTGATTGCCTTAAGCACGTGCACTACAGTAGTATGGACCGTGTTCGCAAAAGTTTTACACTTTTTGGGCCAATAATTTTTACTCAGAAATTGTTTCCTAAAAATATTCAGAATACAATTTATTTTAATGCAAACAAACGTTTGGATTAATTGTTTTATTCAGAATAAACATCATTTTTTAATGCAGAAATAAGGAGAAGGCAGCACTCAATTGGGGCAAGAGCACCAAGCGGGTTTGGTCTGTCTTTAGCTGTATCTTCTCAATAGTGATGATAGTGTCCACTATCACTCATATCCCAAGTTATTATTGTATCTCAAATGGGCCTCTTTAAATGATCAGTCGATTGCCTTATAAAAGGACCGGCTTCTGTGGCGACATAACCCTTACTGACAATATTATAATCTAATAATAGCATTAATAGAAAGACACACATATTAATTTAGCTTAAAACTGGATATTTTTTATTCCGTGTTTTTGTTCACATGGTAAGTCTATGCTGATGAAGTCACAGAGCTAGTAACTATAACAATAAAAACAACCCAGAGAGCTGCTTGCCGCTAGTGTTCGACAAAGCGACTTGATCGCTTTGGGGAGAAGTAATCTTCAAATCTGGCTTGCATCTATAAGCCAGTTTGTGTGGATAATCCCCTAAAATGGTTTACTTATATAAAACAGTTATAAGTATTTCAGCCAGATGCTGGGGATCTTTAATTGATCACTAGGATTAAAGTGAAAACCGCACATTACCTATCTAATCCCTGAGCACCTCAGGATATGTTGCCCTACGTACATTATATGCTAAATGCTATTTTTAGGGGCCCATTTGCAATGTGTGGGAGACACCTCAAGCTATTTTGTCCGTATAAACCAGTTCACTGGCACCTAAACCCTATCTAGGCGACAGTGACCCAACTGAGCTGAAGATCATTATTTTTTCGTCAAATTCCTTAGAGTTATTGTGATACGCTGGGCTAGCATTACTTCTTTAATAATATGGTAACACACTAGTGCTGATTATACAAGCATTTGGTCCTTGCGAGTTTTGAACTTGTCATCGAAAGTTCGATACGCCCTAAGCCACGGCCGTCAAACCTTGCGTAAAAGAAATCAAATAAAGTTCATCTTAGATAATAACAATTCTAATCTTATATAAGCAAGCAAGTTCTAAAAGAGTAGTTACATCAAAAACAACATTTAATTAAGTAGAATGGGGGGGGAGCGCTGTCTGTCTTGAACTCTTGACGAATCACTTGCACAATAACAAGGTCTTAAGCCAAAGCGATAAAAAGCGATGTCAAGAAACCAGAAACTATGTTTGTTTAGGGCAGAGCTCTGCTACATGCTAAAACATGGCGATAATTTTGCTCAGTTAAAATATCTTCTTTATCTCATCACATTATGATTTCATAAAAATAGTATTTTAACAGAATAAAATTATTTTATAACATTTTTGCATTTGAACTATCTAGTTATCTCCACCTGGAGGTAACTTCGCTTTCGCTATCGCTTGTACATATTTTAATCGTTTAATACTAATGCAAGATTTGACAAATCGACGTTTATGTTTGTATCTGTAGGCGAAGCTTTAGGCCAGTTGTAATGTGGTTTTCAATAAATGGTAGTAAAGTGATACACATTTTATAAAACTTAAGGAAAGTGTCAATGACATACTGCCAATGCCAATAGTTCTAGTTATTGACTCTTAAGACCACAACATTGAATTCCATGAGGATGACTATATCAAAACTTAGAAAGAAGAACTTAAAAAGAGTTTTCGCTCGGCACTGGAATGAGTCTTTACGTTTGATGCCAGATCTCTATCTAAATCTCGCGCAATCTACATTATTTTTATTCATACGACAAAAAGGAATTGGTTGTTGACTCACGCACTCTTAGACTGCAGTTCTTTGGTCATAATTGTATATTATATTCAGTAGGTTTATTCCGCATTCTCACCAAGCTTAGCCTTTGTTAATTATTTTATTTCATTGTTTAAAACATTTATTTCTTTATTTGCCTGTTTACTAATATACAGATGTCCCATAAAAAGCGTGCCAAACGAAAATATAGATATAGCAAAAAAGGCTCTATCTCCTGTCTGAAATTAGATTTCGTAAAAGTCGCACCATTTTTGCACAAATTGCGATTTTGAGTTGTTTTCCTTAGCATTTTTTTAGATCTAAATTTGCCCCATAACGGGGCGACTTTCATTTATAAGGACTATTTTACGGGACAGGAGATAGAGTTTTTTTTGATAGAACAGTTTTCCTTTGCCACGTTCTTTATCGGACACCTATTAATAATCTATGATACTTTCAATTGCATAATTAATTGTATATTTTTATATAAATACTGGACAACATCACATACATTGCTCCGATCATATGATTAATTCATTGACGACCTCCGTAGCCGAGAGGCAACCGAACGAGAACCGAACTTGGTGTCGCTATCATTGAGATCCCGTCTGTCAAAATAGAAACATAACTTTTCTATCTAAGTGTTATGATACCGTTTGTTGTTTCTGATTTCTGTAACATAAGTGCTAAAGCTACTTATGTACCTATTTGATGTTTTATTATTACATAGTCTCCTCATAACGTACAGATCTATGTAATATTATGTATTCTACACGGTAAATTTTCATTGGTTTTAAAACCGCATCACAATCACACCCTTCTGCTTAAATATAAGTTTTTTTTAAAAGATAAAATCGAAAATATATAAAATATAATAAAATCGAATATATATACATCAAATAGACAAGGGTTGACTTCTTCTATTAACTGAAAAGAGCAAACTTGCCAGAAGAGGCCACTCTTCCTCAACACACTCTTACTTCTAAGGTTAAGGTAAAGTACGGTAAAATTACATAAGTAAATTTTATTTAAAAAAATAAAACCGACTTCAAAACACTAAAATGCTAAAAATAATCCTAACACTTAAGTACCTAATCAGTTAATTTTGGAGTCGGTGCAAACCAAAACATTGAATCTCTCATCGGCATACATAATGTTGGTGCCGTGTGGGGACAGCCGTGTGGGGACACTTCCCTACCGCCAACAGGAGGCATGTCGTAAGAGGCGACTAATTCCTGTAGTATAAGACGGGCAGCAGCGTCTGCGTGCGAAATCTTATAAAAAACTGCGCTCGCCAACCCGCCTGCCAAGCGTGGCGAGTATTGGTAATCACCTCCAATGAAAGTCATTGGGGGAGGCCTATGTTCAGCAGTGGTCGTCCTATGGCTGAAGTGATGAATTATTGTATTACGGTAATTTTTTACCTAAGATTAATTTAGTTTTCACTATTTTCACTTTAATTCCATGTAATTTTTTATCACCATCATCATCATCATTTCAGCCATAGGATGTCCACTGCTGAACATAGTCCTCCCCCAGTGACTTCTAGATTGGCCGGTTGAAAACGGCCCGCATCCAGCGGCTTCCTGCAACCTTTACCAGGTCGTCTGTCCTTGTAGGTGGACGTCCTACGCTGCGCTTGCCGGTACGTGGCCTCCATTCCAGAAGCTTTCTGCCCCATCGGTCGTCAGTTCTACGTGATATGTGGGGCACATGGCCCACTGCCAGTTCAGCTTGCTTATCCGTTGGGCTATGTCAGCAACTTAAATATAGTAAAAACAAAATTTTGTTTGTGTGCATATTTCCTATTGCTTTAAATAATGTGGTAATAGGATAGGTACTTGCCACATCTCGGATCTTGGCCCTTGGTCAAGAGTATCCCTGTTAGGAGAAAGACACGGAGTTAGCATTCTGTATCTTACTCGACTGTGTTTCTTTGTATTTTATGACTTATGCTGAATAGAAGTTTTTTTTAAAGATATCTATCTTTACAGGGAAACCCACCAAATTGGTATTTGTATTGTTAGACGGAAAAATAATGCCGTATGCAAATGTTCATAGAGATAGTCGAAACGAAAAACGTTATTTACATTTAAATATGTAAAAACTAAATAGCATAGAAAATTATACCTATTTTAGTGTATAAATACTTGAAGATGTCTTGTCATTGTACTCGTATGGCCTCGCATGGTGAATTTTATTCCTGGTGATAATTATTTTTTTATTTAATTACCGAGAGGTGCTTGTACCTCTGTGACGGCAGCGCTTTGATAGTACACACGTTAAGCCATCTATTGGATGGGTGACCATTCAAAATATATTTGACGACCTCCGTACCCGATAGGCGAGTATATCGGACTTTGTGTCGCTATGTCAGAGGTCCGGGGTCCAATTCCCGGTCGGTTAATGTAGAAAAATTACTTCTCTATATTGTCTCGGGTCTGGGTGTTGTGGTACCGTGGTTGTTCCTGATTTCTGTAACGCACTTGTTGGCTACTTACCATAGGATCAGAACAATGTATTTGATGTTGTCCAGTTTAGTGACATTTATCACAAGAATCTCCGTGCTTCGGAAGGCACTTTAGAAGTTGCTACGAGCTAATATCGTGTAATACTAGTCGTAAAGCCTTGTCCAAGGCCTTAAGGCGGCTTGGTTACAACTAATTATATTTAACAGTAAGGTTAAGTCACTGGCCTTACAACACCCCTCCACCAATCCGCACCTGGCCTGCGTGGTGGACTATGGCCCAAACCACCTCTAGTTGAGGTGAGGCCTGTGCCCTGTGTGGGACGTATATAGGCAGACTTTATTTTACTAATTGTTCTTTAATTAAATTACCAAGAACACTTAATGATGTACAAATGTATATTAGTAAAACATGCTTGATAAAGGTAACCTGTTTTTTGTTTCTTTGGGATTCCACACGTTTCTCTTGAATTGAATTGAGTTTTTGTCAGGGGTGTACCCATTTTAATTTCAGCCCCCCTAGTATGACCACCAAAACACGATATGATATGATATGATATAGTGTTAAATCGACACTAACTGTAAAAATATGATAGATATAGCCGCCATTTTGAATTTTTATTGAAACAACGATCATAATATGTGATGTCACCGGCACGGCGACTCAACATAGCGGGTATATCTATCATATTTTTACAGTTGGTGTCGATATAATAATTAATACATACCCTTAACACCCACACCACACATACACACAAACACACACACACCACACAAACACTCGCATGCACACTGCACACATACCCGCACAAACATACAGAAATACCATTGTTCAGCTGTTGCAAAATTGTAATTGTACATAGTAAGTTTTTATGAGTAGTAGTACATAATCTATTTTGAATATCCCTTGTTTATTTTATAGTTTTTGTTTTTCGTCGCCGGTAACGCCATCTTCCTAAATATACGGTTTCCACTGAAAACCAGCGCAGTGGCTAGGCCCTTCACCTACGCCATCGCACATGCTGAGTGGATACCATTTGGTTCCTTAACACTAATTCCAAAATTTATAATAAGTCATGTATTCTCTTTTCCTTGTTGTCTCCTTTTGTTTAGTTTATTTGTAATAAAATTATTATGTATGTGTTTATGGACCAATAAAAATGTTCTATTCTATTCTATTCTATTCATATATCGCTATATCATATCATATCATAACATATCCTGTTTTGGTGCTCATGCTAGGGAGGCAGGCCCTGAAAATGAATAAATTAATGCAATTGTACAATATTGTTTTTAGTCTTGTTGTGAAACTAGTTTGAATCCTAGGAATTCGAATAGTTACATTTTCTAATCTACTTTTATTGCATGTGTTTCTTTTGGCGACAATGTTCAGACAACGGCAGGTCAATTTACCCAAAAAGTTAAAGGTTATTGAACCAATTTTCAGCTTTAAGTCCGACACGTAGTGATATCAATTGAGAAAATTTGACGTTTTGTGATAGATTGACGAGATGTTGTTTGTACTTGACATTAAATTCAAGAAAAATATTATTTATTAGCCTTACCTTAAAGTTCGTTTGTTATATCATATCAATTGTAAGTACAACGTTGTTGGTTTTCTTATTAAATAAATTAAGATTAAATTATTTCAGAAAACAAAGCCTAGAAAATCATTATTCACTCTCAAAACGTCATCTAGTAAGCAACTTTGAAATAATCGGGCCTAGTGAGGGTTGGTGCCTTTCCGCACCCAAACTTTATTAATGAAACCGATGTTTACACAACTTTAGACCAAGAGCCAGCCATTTGAAGCTTACATTTTTTATCATAAGATCTATTAGCCTATGGCGGGATTTTATTTCTACACAATGGTGTGGAAGCAAAATCCTAATTCTATACAAGTTTGTATTTAATTTTCAATGATAAAGTGAATACAAACTCGTATAGTCTTTTCTATGAAAATCTTCGTTTGCTTTTATGAAGGGTCCATTTGTGACGTGTCTAATGCTGACACCGTCACGAAACAATGACACGATGTAATGTGCAAATATGGAGCCACCTTTAGTTAGAACGCGTATATGTAAAAAAAAAAAATTAGAACCTCTAAGTTTAAGTGATCTTTGTCAACTATTATTGATCAGAGTTAAGGATCTCTTATTAGTCCGGTAGCCAGAAAAAAAATGCCCTTTGATTATTCTAAAGTTTTATAGGTATTTTGCTATTATGACGTTTTATCATCGCTGTGACCGCTTAACATTCGTCACTGTATTTACTTTTATGTCCAATCAAACTAAAAGTTACAATAACGGCAACAAGTTATAGTCATAGTGACAGTTATATTATAACGTAGTCTTAATTATGTATTGTTTGATTATCGTTTCAGTAATTGAATATAATATCTTGCAATGTATTGTGTACCCAGAGGAACTGTATGTTAAGTGTCGTAGTCAGTGATTAAGCTGGTTAATAGAGTGAGTAAAAATTTATGTTATTTCTTGATACCAGCTGCAGATAAGCAATAACTTTTACTGAGAGAAAAATCTAAACAGCCACCAAGAATTATGGCTTTTTATACGATTTCGATGTTAATCCGATATAAAGATTGAATATATAAACTCCTATTTCTAATTAAGCCAACTAATTGCATTCAGTGACCAAATGGAATTAGAAATAGAGAGACGGATTTTGGACACATAAAGAAGTAGTGGAAGGCAAACAGCATAACATCACAATGAAAAGAAAAATATACAACACCTGTATATTACCCATACTAACCTACGGACGCCAGATCTGGGCAAATACACAAAAAAAGACAAAAAACTGATTACTTGTCAAAGAGCCATGGAGAGGAGCGTACTGGCCTATAAAAGAAGAGACTGGTAAATAGCCACGGACATAAAACAGCAAAAATAGAAGATGTTGTGACCAAAATAAAAACTCTTAAGTGGCGGTAGGTAGAATATGCTCAGAGAGAATAAAAACAAACGGACAAAGGACGTACCAATATGGACTCCTAGATTCCAAACAAAAAGAAAACGATGGTCTAATCAAATTAAAAAAATAGCAGGCCCATTATAGCAGCGAACAGCTACAATAAGGGAAGACTGGAAAAAGCTGGAGGAGGCCTTTATGTCGCAAAGACACACCGACACCAATTGTTGGCAATAAAGACTATAATAAAAATACGATCTTGATGTTAGTCCGATATAAAAGTTAGTGTAATGCAGCTGATTATGTGCTTTCAAAGAATCACAAGATAAAGCCATGATTTTTTCGAAATAGATATTTTATCGGAAACACGGTATAGTGGATGGTGGTTACTTCCATTTTACCTGGGTTTTATTAAACGTTTCCATACCTGTAAGAATAATGTTTGGCCATTAGACTAGGTCGAGCAGTCTGATATATGGGGTTATCATTCCTTGTGGCGCGACGACCTGTGATTTTAAAACACGCGTTTTTAGCAATATTGTGCTTGAAGGGAATTTTGTCCGACAGGCTTTTATTCCGCCATTTTTGTAGAAACGATTTAATTTTTCGATTACGTGTCAAATACTCGGATCATAATTTATGCCCGCGACTAAAATAAGACTTAATGTTTGATGATAGTTTTATCAATTGGTTTCTGCCCTAAACTGCAAAGCCAGTGGTTGCGGGCTGTACATATTCTACCCGACTTCAAAGAAAAGTAGATTTTAAATTTTCCTGTTTTTTTAATACTACGGTTAGGGATCAACTTGCTTTATAAATTAAAAAATATATACCGCAGTAACAAATTAATGTGTTCAGAATCCAAGACCCTTCTTTTTGCATTGGGAGATTGATAGTAGTAGCAAAAGCAATTTCCCTTAATGATAGGGATTGACATGACCTTGTGATTATATCTCCAGAGTCCAGACTGACCCTTGTATTGTTTTCGCTTAAAGTTAGTCTGTTTAATTAACTTGGCAAACCACATTTAACTACAACATTTATTTTGATTGTTACTGATATAACCAAGAATGAATTTAATTGTTGTTTTTATTTTGGATTAAAAATATTTTTTTTTAATTAAATTTGCGGTTAAACAATACAGCAAACTTTAAAAGTTATACATTTTTGTGTATCTATTCAAATACTAAAAATAATTTGCAGGAGGCCTATGTTCAGCGGTGGTCGTCCTGTGGCTGAAATGATGATGCTAAATATTTACCTAATTAGGTGTACCAATTTAAATGGCCACACTTATGTACGCTAAGTATAAATTACTTTGATAAACAAGTTGCCTTCACAACTCTTTTTTATTAAAATATCTTGTTTTTTATTAGTCTAAACTTTAAAAAAATTGTAAAGTAATTTGCAAGATTTGAACACTGGATTTATTCATAAGTTAATTACACATTAATACTTCTACTTGAAATAATTCCTCGAAAACCTTTGAGACATCCTACTTCGGTTAAGTGAAGCTCAGGTTTCGCCTATTTGTAGTTTTTCTAGTATCACTGTGCATCATCATATTTATATATTTACTAGCTGTCCCGGCGTACTTCGTACCGCTTCTTTTTTTTTTTCCTGAATTTTTCCGATGTTTAAATAGCTATTCTGCTATTCGGGACGGAGACAATTTTAACAAATCAAAGATCATAAAAATCCGTCTAACCGTTCTTGACTTACAAATGGTGTAACTAACCCGACTTTGTTTTATATTTATAGAGTTAGAGAAGATGTATTTGGACTATGTAGTCTGTGTAATAAAGAACCTATTTTGTATAATTGTTTCTAAATACGACACTATGTACATTGAAATTAAAATAATACTATGTATTTATAATGTTCGATTCAAATACTGTAAGGGGAGGAACTGGCTCCTGAAACACAGTTTTTCTAGCTCGGGAGTCAGGGAATCAATATTTAATGTAAAAGGTATTCTTACAAATAAATAAATTATTATTATTTCTTTACAGGCCAAAAACCTCTCGCCTCTTGGGCGGTAATGACCGGCAATAGCACAGTTGGCCGGGATCAGGGCAAAAGAGAAAGAAATCGGCGGACGATGCGTTCGGTATCAAGCACCACCGCCTTCTGCATCTTTGCTGGAAGCGAGCCGCCGACCAATCCCAGTCTTTTCAGGTGTACACCTAAGGTGTGTGATTAACCCGTTTGCCGATATAACAATTGGTATGATTTCAGTGGACGCCACTTCCCACATTTCGGTAACCTCGTGTACTAGGTCCAAGTACTTGCGTTGCTTTTCGGTCTCGGCCTTCACAAGGTTCTCGTCATGAGGGATAGTGACGTCCACCAAAAACACCTTCGATTGCGCCCGGTCTATCAGCACTATATCAGGCTTCTTCGCAAGAATAGTCCTGTCAGTGATGACGGGCCGGTCCCAGTAGAGCCGGATACTGTCACTTTCGAGTACTGGCTCCGGCGAGTACTTATAATAGAGTAGTCTCTGGCTCACGAGACCGTACTTCAGGGCGAGCTCTTGGTGGAGAATTTTGGCTGCTTGATTATGCCTGTGCAGATACTCAGTGTTAGCAAGAGCCGAACAACCCGAAACTACATAACGGAGGGATTCTCCAGGATGGCGACAGGTCCGACAAATGTCCACTGTGCCATCCTTTATGATGTATTTTCGGTAGTTGTTCGTCTTGATAACCTGGTCTTCTATCGCACAAGCAAATCCCTCGGTTATTATTATTATTAATTTAAATAAAACTAAAAATACGATTATTGGCTCTTATTTATTAAAAAGTGATGAACTGGCATGCAGCTTCATCCACCTGTGCACAAAGAACGCTGCATGGCATTAAGTCGACCATTTGTACTACTTTAATCATAGCATAAGTTTGAATAAAAACCGTTTGGTTTGTTAAGATGATTACAAATACACAAGACCAAGCATCTAGGATGACTGAAGTAATACCTTTCAATCGTCGACCCAGACGCTCTAATTTTCCTTATTAAATGAAGTCCGAATACTAATGAAGTTATACAGTTTGCAAGAACATTAATTTACCTTTGATATAGGTAGGCATCCAAGTCCATAGCAATACAAGATTAAGATTAAAACTCGAGCCCAACAAACTACTCGGTTGAATCAGATCGGCGCTGTAATGTTGGGATAAAAAGCTGAAAATATTAACGTTTTTTTAGGGCTGATTTTTCAATAGCCAGATAACTTCTTTTTTTTTAATGGCGATGAACCAGAGTTTTACCGCCGTGATGACACTGTCCCGCCAGTATCACGTGAGCAGCGTTTAGAAGTTTTAAAAAAATCTTTTTAAATATTAAAGTTTAAGTATTTATAAAACTAAGCGAATTCGACCACCTAAAACAAACAGGAAAACAATAATATAGTACAAAACAATACATAAGTTTAAATAATAAAACTACTTAATTATGACACAGAGGGGGAAACGAAAAGGGGGAGGGGGGGGGGCAGATAACTTATATAGGACGACTAAGTTTGACATGTTGACAGTTTTGGTATAGAAAATGTGTCAAAGCGTTTTATTCTTTAAATAAAAGTTAAGGGGTTTGAAAAATCGGCCGTTAAATGTCAGACATATTGTTATGAATGTTAACCTATCTTACTTTCGAAACTTTTCTCTTTGAGTTACAGTCAATTGTAACAAACGATATAATGACGTGTTTAATACCTATATGTTTCTTTTACATGATATTTATTTTAACTATGTTTTATTATCTAGAAAAACAATTACTAACCCGATTATCAAAACCATTTTTTAGGACCCCGTACTCAAAGGAAAAAAACGAACTCTTATAGGATCACTTTGTTGTCCGTATGTCTGTCTGTCTGTCCGTATGTCTGTCAAGACTCTTTATCTTGTGAACGTGTGTTAAAATTAAAAGAGTATGGTTAAGTCTACATCCCCTTGAAGCTGTAAAAAAAATCAAACTTCTAAGTTAACTCTCAGGGGAATCAAAATTTATAGGGTGCTTTCCGTTGACCTAGAACTATTAAATTTGGCATTTAATATCATCTTATACGACAGGTACAGGAAAAAATCTGAAAATTATACATTTGTTTTTTATTTTTAGACCATTTATGTGTTCAAAAAAATATTTTTTTTAAATTAATCTGCGAGACTCGATTCCTGATCTATTTATAATATGTACGTACAAATTAGTACGGAACCTTCGGTGAGCGAGTCCAAGTCGCACTTGCCCGGTTTTTTCTTTTTACAGAAGTTTTGCTTACTATAACATTCATTTAAAGAAGTATTAAAACGCTACTATAACTTACCTTGTTAGCATGAACACCAAAACACGATATGATATAGTAAGTGATATATCGACACTAACTGTATGATAGATATAGCCGCTATGTTGAATCGCCGTGACGGTGACGTCACAAATTATTATCGCTATTTCGATAAAAAATCAACATGGTGGCTTATTCTATAATATTTTTACAATTGTTGTCGATATATTGCTATATATCGTGTTTTGGTACACATGCTAGGTACACTTCAATTATTGTCGTATTTTCGTTATGTCATGGTATGTGTTGGGTCTGGATGTGGTGGAAGATACCCCTAGTTAAATTCCTTTTCTGGTTCCACGTTTCACAAGGATGTAAATTCCACGCTTCGAGACCATTCTTGTAGATAGTGTTAACTTAGACTTAAAGCGCAAAAAGGTATGTGCTAACATTATGGATTTATATCTTGCAACTTCTGACTTTGATATCATCTTTTGTAAAAAAAGTAATTGAGTTTAGTAAAGAAATTTCTCTGTAGAAAAAAAATCAGAAATCAGGTTATCCGACAGAAAACTAAAATATTCGATACAGCTAAAAGAATAACCAAACAGAAGTGGCAGTGGGCAGGTCACATTTGCCGTAGAACCGATATCGATGGGGCAGCGCAACGTGGGGCGCCCTCCAGCAAAGTGGAGCGACGATATACGCAAGGCTGCTGGCAGTGGATGGAAAAGAATCGCCGAGCATCGGGCACAGTGGCGTGCATTGGGAGAGCCCTATGTCCAGCTGTGGGCTGACGTGGGCTGTTTATGATGATAGAAATACAAATTTTTAAAATAATATGATATCAAATTTCTGACTTGTTTGCGCTGTGTAAAGCTTAGCACTATGTCCTCGTACATAGACCCTCTTTCGGACACTAGACTTTATAGCATCTTAACCAAACACCCTGTATCTATTTAATTTGATTTGCAGCCGAGGAATAGCTGAGGAGGCATTGTAATAAAGAAAATAAAGAAATTGGTTTTTAGTGTTTTTTGGAAAATGACCGAAATAAACAGATTTCTTTGACGACGGTACCAGAAACGGTTGGTCGAACTATTTACGGCTCGCACTTGACGGATTGCTCGGATACACATCTGGGAAGTTAATGGGCGCCTCTAATCTGGGATTTGGCAGGATGTTCCGTACTTTGTTAAGCTTTTAGATAGAAGAGTAAAAGTGGTTTTCGGCCCGGTTAAATTTTAGAGCCGGTTTTACCTGTTTGGGAAAAACTTTTTAACCTTTTTTTTGTTTAGCCTACATAAAATTGCCGCCTCGATCAAGTATATAAATAACGAACCATTTTTATAAAATACAAATCTGAATCGATCACTTTAATTGTCAATTTTTTTCTAAACATCAACTGTAACTTCTTTGCATGGTGTGCAATCAAAAGTATCTATAAATAATAAATATCGGACAACACTACATACATTGCTCTGATAAAAAAAAAACTAGTAAAATAAAAATGTTTTTTAAAATAAAAATTATTATAATTGAACGTCTTATCTTTTCTTTGCAATGCGAGCAAGATAGAATAGCGACGTTGGCAGTTGCGATTTTGTATCGTTTTTTTACCATTTTTTTATATTAATTTTTTATGCTTATTTTTGTAAATTTATATTTATTTTAATCTATTTAATGATGTAGATAAAATGGTTGAAAGGAAGACCCTCTGTTATTTTACATACTGTATCATCATCGTCATAATCAGCCCACGTCAGTCCACTGCTGGACATAAGCCTCTCCATGCACGCCACTGAGCCCGATCCTCGGATATTCTTTTCCATCTACCCACCAGCAGCTTTGCGTATATATATTTAAACATTATGTATATCTATCTTAAACTTTTACATCTTAATAAGAAGAAAGTACCTACGTATCTATTTTTAGCTGACTTAAACCCTCATTAACTGTCTATTCTTGCTGCCTTTGATATTAACACCCCCAGGCGAATATCTCGGCTCCAATAGACTAGTGTTAACGATATTCACATGCACATGACCTATACAGGGTGGTCTATTTGCAGAAAAGGGGATTATAAGATAAGTAGGTGCATATGTGAAGTATAATTACCTAAGCTAGTGTTTGTTAGACTGCATTTGCCTAATAGGTTATTGCTTTCTGATATTTGCTTACCAGATTTAGCAACCAAAGTAGCTTCTTGTAGGACGAATTTATTTGTTGCGATTGTGATACGGGTATTCGCTATCTGCAAAGTGGTGGTGGGGCCGTCAAATCGATCGATCGAAATGTGAAAAAACTCTGGACTGTCATGTGTCAAATTGCTATATTTCCATAGAATTCCATACTAACATTATTAAGTATTTTTAAGTGAAAACGTTAAAATTCGCGATATGGGTCATACGTGTTCTGATACAAAGTGTAGAAATAATAGGAAAAACATTTCGTACATGTTTTATTGTTGCCAACATCAAGATGGAAATTGAAGCAAAGAAATAAATGGATAGCTGCAGCTGTGGAAAGAAAAAAGTTTGCAGGGAATTTGTGTTACAAACGTTTGTCTTATGATCACAGATCTTATTAAGTAGTTTTGTCCGTTGGTTCCGAGCTCTTCAAAATCTCTCACACGCTGTGCTAATACAATTTTTTTCCCTTTTTGCACATTTTGAGGTTGGAAAGTTATATCATGTTGTATTGATTAAAATCCCGTAGGTATTATAAAATTCGTATTTTAGTTCAAGTAAGAAAATCACTTATTATAATATGCGCAAACTTTTTAGATATTTTCATCTAATTTCGAAGAAAAACAATCCGAAAATCATTCTCAAACCATCCAGTTGCCATAATTTGAGAGACTCAAGTCCACAACAATTGTGGTCACTAGGGGTGCTGTCATCGCGCACACAGCGAATATAATATGTCGTGGCCAGATCGTAAAACTGATCATTTCATGATGTCACCGATCATTTCATAAAATGGTGGTATTTCATGATATAGAACAGAACACGCTGCCTACATCATGATGTGGTCTGACCAGATTAATGAACACTCAGCGTTTGACGTTATAAATCTAAACGCACGATTACTTAAATACACACGATATACACGAAGTATCGGGATCACGGGTCTCTCCATCAAGTTACTTGTAATATTTTGCAGTGAAACCAGGGTCACGGTAGGTTAGTGGTAACAACAATCGTCCAGATTCCAAAAGTCGTAAGTTCCGATCCCGTTTTTCACAGTCACTTATTTCAAGTGCTATGATTATCCACGTATTATCTACGTAACAAATTTGTTTTACTTATAATTATTGGTACTTACCAACTTTCTTCTCCGACAGCTTATCACAGCTTTGTTCTTATTTTACAGTATTTTATAAAAAAAGATTATTAATATTATTTGTACGCTGGGTTCACGGGCCAAAAGTGACTCGGTCCTTTATAAGGCTTACGTGGGGATACTGTTCCAACACGTAGAAGCCATTATCCAACCTAAATTATTATTATTTTATTTCACTTATTGAGAGATTGACGAAGTTTAGTGAAAATCGTAATCTAACTTAATATTATACTTGCTGATTGTTTGAGATATATTTACGAGTAGTACCGATGTTCTACAACAGCGTCGGGTCACAATGTTTTAAAGCTGGAAAAGAAAAAACATTTATCCCTGCAAATGGCAACATTTGTTGGTAATGTCATTACGATTGTTTGTGACAGCGCGGGCACGTAGTCCTTGCAATAAAATGTGTAAAATAACTATTATTTACTCTATTTGTAGCTTAGAAGTTAGTGTTTAGAATGCTATTATACAGTTCTCTATGTGGATTGTGTTTACAATAAGGTTTATAGTGAATTTCAGCCAAAAATCAACAAGGGATGAGCGCCATAATCAGGCGCGGTTATGGTTTGTTTTTTAACGCTATATTAATGGAATCAACTTAAATATTCATTAGTTCCAGTTACAGGTATGTACAATCAAATACTTTACTTCCTTTTGTGAATTATAGATATTCTCCTATGAAGGAATTACTTAGGTACCTAACGTATAATTGATTGATAGAATCTAACCTAAGTCATTTTTAAATTATAATCTTGTTACTTTTTCTTCTAAAAAACTTAATAGAAGTTGAGAATGAAATACAGAGCTATCAAGTTTAAGCTCCAGTTCGCCCCAAAACTGAAGATACCTAGTAAATATACAATTTATGAAAATAAGGAAAACTTAAGAAATTTAGAAAACAGCAAGATGAAGAAACCATGACACAAGTATGGAGACTCACATAGAAAATATTGAAGCAGCCTCCTCAGGCTTCAGTCTATATCAATGAAATTGAAGTGGAAACGCAATGGCTGGGTGTTGAGAAAACTTTACAAATTACCTACTGAAATAAACTTCAAACGCCTGGGTAGTATATACATAATGGGCAATAGTCAATACCATGAAAATTGAGCCAATGCACCCATTATTTGACATCTAGCTCTATCACTTATCGGATAGACAGTATGTTGCTATACCATGAAAATGGAAATTGATCCAGTGCACCAATTAATTGCCATCTAGCGCTATCACAGTGCGGATAGACAGTATGTTGCAATACCAGGAAAACTAAAAATTGAGCCGGTGCACTAATGACCTGACATTAAGCGCTTTCACAAAGCGGGAAGACAGTATGACAGTATATGTTGCAATACCATGAAAATTAAATTTGAATAAGTACACAGAAATATTAGATGTCTAACGCTACCACCAAGTGGATAGAATAGTATAGACAGACAAGCATACTCACTCAATTTCAATCAACTAGCGCTACTATCATGAGACAACAATTAGTATGGACAAATGAGCAGGATCACTCATTTTTAAACACCAAGTCCTACTGTTACTAAGCGAATAGACAGTATATAGAAATGGGCAGGCTCACTCATTATTAAACAAGCGCTAATCTACTAAGAGAATAAAAAGAAATTATGGACAAACAAGCAGGCTCACTTGTTATATTAACTAACCTATTGCTATGCAATTAGTGTTATATTACATATTACATAACAAATGAAAAATCAAACAAATTATTTGAAATCTTGCACTGTAAGCTGATGTGATGACAGTATGAAACAATACTATATAAAATTGAAAAACCAATTGTACAAAATCAACACAACACTATAATATTACTATTGTCAGACAATAGTGCTAATATCTGATAAATACTATTACAAATAAACAAAGATGGTTTTAACTAGTTCCTAAGGGATTGGATGGAGATAGAAAATTCAAACCGGAATTATTGTGAAAAGCCCTTTACCTCAAGAAAGAAGGTTACAATAGAGATACAGATACTTACTTATCAAAGCTATGGATTACTTTACTGGCCATCTTATTAATCACAAATCTCTATTATAAAGTCTTAGCCATTGCGCTAATGAATCCATTGTTTGGTTCAAAACTCCAAAATAACTCTTTCTTGGTTTTTACCATAGTCAGATAATGAAGTTGCACTACTGAATAATTTATCAAGAAATTATATAACTAACCCAATCTTTTACTAATTAATTAGTATTTAAAGGTATTATTGCACTTATGCAATTCTTGGAAGAAATAAATAGTCCTGCAAAATTGCAGTGAAACAAGGATTTTGACAAGACAACGTTTATAAAATCCAGCTTGTGACAAATCAGATGCCATCTTATCAGCTTATACTTCATGTCAAAGAATTTTTGCATAGAAATCCTTAAGGTTAAAATTTATTAACCCTAATCCAAAGTTAATGCCACAAACAAATTGAAAAGTAAAGGTGTTATGGAAGTACCATAAAAACCCTTAAAATATTAGGCTTACATTATTTAACTAAATAATAACCTAGATATTCCAGATTCCTTTCCTTTACTTCATTGTGGTAAACAATGTAATGTACTAAGAATACCTATTTATAAATATGTACTTACATAAGTAACATTATTCAAAATAAGATACATTTTAAAACTATTGGGAACGCTTGATTTGTTCAGTCCTCCATCATAACGATATGAAATAAGTATAAGATGGACAAAAGTCTGTAAGATTAGTAATATGTATATAACTATTTATTTATTATTTATTAAGCCTTTTGTGCCGAGTCTTTTTCCAGTCAAGCCCAAGCTATATATGTGGAACCGTCTTTTCTTTGGCTGACCTTCTTCTGAATATCTTGTTATGATTAATTGAGGACTATAAAAAATTAATGTAATAAAACCTTATTAAGGTAGACTTCTGTAACCGCTGAATTAACATAAAGGCTATGTGATGATCATTTACCTAATACTAATTTAGTTATTTCAATAGATCTTTTGTTTTTTATATATTTATGATAATAAAATAAAATAACGCTGTGACCCCTATCACATGCTAAGGAACTGCTTCTAATCACTTAAAAGTTCTGATCATAATCTAACAAAATCATTATACCTATTCAATTTCTTAAAATTGAAATATCCCTTTTAAATTACCATTAAGACAGACATTTCTCAAAATTAAGAATAGATAAATTCACAATAAGAACATAGTAGGTACCCCTACATATGTACTTATTGGTATATCACCTTAAATATAATCTTAGAGATTACTTTTATTTCATTTAAGTCACTAAAACAGGAACAGTTTAATACCTGTTGTCCTGATAAAAATTACATAATGTCAGGGCTTGAATTTCCTAATTAAGACATATTGAAACTAAATTTCTGAACAAAGTATTCTTGTAATTACTAATTACTAAAGAAGATGACAATCTTGACAATAATGTGTGATGGAAAATAATACATTAAGAATAATTGTACTTCAATTAATTAATTCATGTAGAAAACTTAATTTAAATCAATTAGGTATAAATAAAAAATATGGAAGTAAATTCCAAAAACAAAGCCTAGTAACTAGACATTTTAGTAGATACCATAATTAACCTGTACATGTACAAAGATGTCTCAGATAGAACCATTCCCTGTTGGTAAACACTTAACCCGTTGACTGCCCAATAACAGTCAATAAAAATAAGAGATGGGCAATATAGAGCTAAAACAGATAAGTCGAACTGATAAACACAATTTAGTAGTAGTAGAAAATATTCAATAATATTTTCTACCATAGCAAATTAAAAAAAAAAAAAAAAAAATAACACATTCTTTCACATTATAACTTAATGTTACATTTATTAAAATTATGCCTACATTGCTGCATTCAAATAAAGCTATAACTGAGTCTGTTAAAGAACATTTTTTTCTGTTAGTTTACAATATTATCAACTGATAAAATATTTGGTTTTATGATCCGATTATACGCTCTATCTTGCTAAATATAAAGCATAAGCTACCGTATTGAATTCAATCGATATTTTCAACCAAATTATGCAATATTATTTACATAATATTAACATTCGGTAGCAATAAGGATGTATCTTAACTATGGCCATCCGTACATTTGTGACCAAAATTGAGGTTTCTAGAACCCCGGTCACCCATCCATTTAGTGACTAAACCTGAGGTTGATCCAATAAGTGACTAAAGTGATTAAACTTGAAGTTGTTTGACCACGGTCACCCATTCATTAAGTGACTAGATTAAAAGTTGCATAATGCATAACGATTGATGTTTTTAACCAATTAAAAAAAAAAAAAAAAAACTTTTCACAGGATGAACCCTCAACAATAACAAATATGCCAACCTATTTACATAGGTCAGTTACTTGGAATTTCCCGTACTGATTCTATAGATTACCGGCCTTAGCTGAGATAAAAAATAAAATAATATAATAATTGATTGTTAACACGTTGAGCGCTACGCGGAGCCGCAAACAATAGATTTTCTATTGTATCTAGTTTGTGGCAGTCAAAGACTTTTATCATTTAAAGTATAAATATTTTTAATCAATATTGCCACCTTTAGTAAAAATATTAATTGTAATCATACGCTAAGATATTATGATTGCGCACCTGCATTTTTTTTTTATAAGATACTCTCCTTTCGTTATATTCATTTTAATCTTTTTATTTGTTTTTTTTTTAGAACACTTGAAATAAATTTTACAGTACTTATGACAACATATTTGTCTTACAACTGGTCTTCAGGAACAATTGTTTTCGATGTTTAATCACTCAATTATGGAATTTGCTAACAATGGACATTGTTGTTATAATCAGATAATAAAATAAAAATATATTTACAAAAAAAAAAAAAAAAAAAAAAAAAAAAAAAAAAAAAAAAAAAAAAAAAGTGTGATGTAACACTATCGTAATAGACTAGTTATTATTTTGTAAATATATCTCAAACAATCAGCAAATATAATTATAAGATTAAACGAACTTACCTTAAGTGAAGTTCAATCTTAATTATACGCAGCTGATTGTTTGAGATATGACAGTCCCAAAAACCCACCCACTAATACTTTGTATTATCCCAGTATATTACAGGGTTGCTCATAAGGCTGTCTTTAAACGTAATGACATTACCAACAAATGTTGCCATATGCAGGGATAAATGTTTTTTCTTTTCCAGCTTTAAAACATTGTGACCCGACGCTGTTGTAGAACATCGGTACTACTCGTAAATATATCTCAAACAATCAGCTGCGTATAATTAAAATTGAATATTGTGAAACTGTTCAATATATAGTGTGAAAACGTCACGTTGGTTTCTCTGGTCAATCCCTGGTAGGTTACCCCAAATTAGGTACACATCCCCTCAGCTCACGCACGGCGGGCTGGGGCCAGTACATATGCTGACGAGGAACTCAGGCTGAGCTAGCTGAAAGGGTTCTTCGTCACAAGTAAAATAATATTATCCCTGCTGTAGTTTTTGAAATTCGCGTTGTTGATCGGAGTATCACCGCGATTCCAGTTTGTAGCTCTGCTTAGTCTAATAATTGCAAGAATTTATTTGGATGGGACGGCCGTAAAGAATACACTTCCCCACCGTCAACAGGAGACGTGTCGTAAGAGGTGATCAATTCCTGTAGGACGAGACGGGCAGCAGCGTCTTCGTGCAAAATGTTAAACCCGCCTGCCAAGCGTGGTGAGTATTGATAATCCCCCCCGATGATAACTTATTGGGAGAGGCCTGTGTTCAGCAGTGGACGTCCTATGACTGACTTGATGATGATGATAAAGAATTAATTTGTTTCATTCAAAAGTTACAAAGACAGAACAACAGACAAACAGTGGGAGAATTATAAGATTAAACGAACTTACCTTAAGTGAAGTTCAATCTTAATTATACGCAGCTGATTGTTTGAGATATATTTACGAGTAGTACCGATGTTCTACAACAGCGTCGGGTCACAATGTTTTAAAGCTGGAAAAGAAAAAACATTTATCCCTGCAAATGGCAACATTTATTGGTAATGTCATTACGTTTAAAGACAGCCTTATGAGCAACCCTGTAATATACTGGGATAATACAAAGTATTAGTGGGTGGGTTTTTGGGACTGTCATATCTCAAACAATCAGCTGCGTATAATTAAGATTGAACTTCACTTAAGGTAAGTTCGTTTAATCTTATAATTATACTTGCTGATTGTTTGAGATATATTTACGAGTAGATGTTTGAAGTTCGGTTGCGAATAAGTTGCTTATTAGTTTAGAAAATGCAAAAAACATTTTGAAAACTAAGTACAATCCGGAGACGTTTGATGGCAAATCAAAACAAAAAGGTACTTATATTTAATCATATCTTTTAAGTTTAGTGCTAAGGCTGAGTAACTAATGAATTCACGTAGAATGTCTGAAATTCTGAATGCGTCAAGAGTAAAATTACGATCCATTTAGGTCTCACATAATATACTGCACAAGCCAGGCCACAAAATAATAACTAGTCTATTACAATAGTGTTACATCACACTTTGTTTTTTGTTTTTTTTTTTTTTTTTTTTTGTAAATATATTTTTATTTTATTTTTTATTTTATTATCTGATTATAACAACAATGTCCATTGTTAGCCAATTCTATAATTGAGTGATTAAACATCGAAAACAATTGGTCCTGAAGACCGGTTGTAAGACAAATATGTTGTTATAAGTACTGTAAATACTTATTTCAATAAAGTGTTCTAACAAAAAAAACAAATAAAAAGATTAAAATGAATATAACGAAAGGAGAGAATCTTATTAAAAAAATATATGCAGGTGCGCAATCATAATATCTTAGCGTATGATTACAATTAATATTTTTACTAAAGGTGGCAATAATGATTAAAAATATTTATACTTTAAATGATAAAAGTCTTTGACTGCCACAAACTAGACACAATAGAAAATCTATCGTTTGCGGCTCCGCGTAGCGCTCAACGTGTTAACAATCAATTATTATATTCTTTTATTTTTTATCTCAGCTAAGGTCGGTAATCTATAGAATCAGTACGGGAAATTCCAAGTAACTGACCTATGTAATTAGGTTGGCATATTTGTTATTGTTGAGGGTTCATAATTGGTTAAAAACATCAATCGTTATGCATTATGCAACTTTTAATCTAGTCACTTAATGAATGGGTGACCGTGGTCAAACAACTTCAAGTTTAATCACTTTAGTCACTTATTGGATCAACCTCAGGTTTGGTCACTAAATGGATGGGTGACCGGGGTTCTAGAAACCTCAATTTTGGTCACAGATGTACGGATGACCATAGTTAAGATACATCCTTATTGCTACCGAATGTTAATATTATGGAAATAATATTGCATAATTAGGTTAAAAATATCGATTGTATTCAATACGGTAGCTTATGCTTTATATTTAGCAAGATAGAGCGTATAATCGGATCATAAAACCAAATATTTTATCAGTTGATAATATTGTAAACTAACAGAAAAAAAGTTCTTTAACAGACTCAGTTATAGCTTTATTTGAATGCAGCAATGTAGGCATAATTTTAATGAATGTAACATTAAGTTATAATGTGAAAGAATGTGTTAATATTTTTTTATATATATATATATATATTTTTTTTGCTATGGTAGAAAATATTATTGAATACGATAAATGTATTTATCAGTTCGACTTATCTGTTATAACTCTATATTGCCCATCTCTTATTTTTATTGACTGTTATTGGGCAGTCAACGGGTTAAGTGTTTACCAACAGGGAATGGTTCTATCTGAGACATGTTTCTACATGTACAGGTTAATTATGGTATCTACTAAAATGTCTGGTTACTAGGCTTTGTTTTTGGAATTTACTTCCATATTTTTTATTTATACCTAATTGATTTAAATTAAGTTTTCTACCTGAATTAATTATTTGAAGTACAATTATTCTTAATGTATTATTTTCCATCACACATTATTGTCAAGATTGTCATCTTCTTTAGTAATTAGTAATTACAAGAATACTTTGTTCAGAAATTTAGTTTCAATATGTCATATTTAAGGAAATTCAAGCCCTGGCATTATGTAATTTTTATCAGGACAACAGGTATTAGACTGTTCCTGTTTTAGTGACTTAAATGAAATAAAAGTAATCTCTAAGATTATATTTAAGGTGATATACCAATAATTACATATGTAGGGGTACCTACTATGTTCTCATTGTGAATTTATCTATTCTTAATTTTGAGAAATGTCTGTCTTAATGGTAATTTAAAAGGGATATTTCAATTTTAAGAAATTTAATAGGTATAATGATTTTGTTAGATTATGATCAGAACTTTTAAGTGATTAGAAGCAGTTCCTTAGCATGTGATAGGGGTCACAGCGTTATTTTATTTTATTATCATAAATATATAAAAAACAAAAGATCTATTGAAATTACTAAATTAGTAAATGATCATCACATAGCCTTTATGTTAATTCAGCGGTTACAGAAGTCTACCTTAAAAAGGTTTTATTACATTAATTTTTTATAGTCCTCAATTTATCATAACAAGATATTCAGAAGGTCAGCCAAAGAAAAGATGGTTCCACACATATAGCTTGGGCTCGACTGGAAAAAGACTCAGCACAAAAGGCTTAATAAATAATAAATAAATAGTTATATACATATTACTAATCTTACAGACTTTTGTCCATCTTATACTTTTTTCATATCATTATGATGGAGGACTGATCATTAAACAAATCAAGCGTTCCCAATAGTTTTGAAATGTATCTTATTTTGAATAATGGTACTTATGTAAGTACATATTTATAAATAGGTATTCTTAGTACATTACATTGTTTACCACAATGAAGTAAAGGAAGGGAATCTGGAATATCTAGGTTATTATTTAATTAAATAATGTAAGCCTAATATTTTAAGGGTTTTTATGGTACTTCCATAACACCTTTACTTTTCAATTTGTTTGTGGCATTAACTTTGGATTAGGGTTAATAAATTTTAACCTTAAGGATTTCTATGCAAATTTTTTTTTTTTTTTTTTGACATGAAGTATAAGCTGATAAGATGGCATCTGATTTGTCACAAGCTGGATTTTATAAACGTGGTCTTGTCAAAATCCTTGTTTCACTGCAATTTTGCAGGACTATTTATTTCTTCCAAGAATTGCATAAGTGCAATAATACCTTTTAATACTAATTAATTAGTAAAAGATTGGGTTAGTTATATAATTTCTTGATAAATTATTCAGTAGTGCAACTTCATTATCTGACTATGGTAAAAACCAAGAAAGGGTTATTTTGGAGTTTTGAACCAAACAATGGATTCATTAGCGCAATGGCTAAGACTTTATAATAGAGATTTGTGATTAATAAGATGGCCAGTAAAGTAATCCATAGCTTTGATAAGTAAGTATCTGTATCTCTATTGTAACCTTCTTTCTTGAGGTAAAGGGCTTTTCACAATAATTCCGGTTTGAATTTTCTATCTCCATCCAATCCCTTAGGAACTAGTTAAAACCATCTTTGTTTATTTGTAATAGTATTTATCAGATATTAGCACTATTGTCTGACAATAATAATATTATAGTGTTGTGTTGATTTTGTACAATTGGTTTTACAATTTTATATAGTATTGTTTTATACTGTCATCACATCAGCTTACAGTGCAAGATTTCAAATAATTTGTTTGATTTTTCATTTGTTATTTATGTAATATAACACTAATTGCATAGCAATAGGTTAGTTAATATAACAAGTGAGCCTGCTTGTTTGTCCATAATTTCTTTTTATTCTCTTAGTATATTAGCGCTTGTTTAATAATGAGTGAGCCTGCCCATTTCTATATACTGTCTATTCGCTTAGTAACAGTAGGACTTGGTGTTTAAAAATGAGTGATCCTGCTCATTTGTCCATACTAATTGTTGTCTCATGATAGTAGCGCTAGTTGATTGAAATTGAGTGAGTATGCTTGTCTGTCCATACTATTCTATCCACTTGGTGGTAGCGTTAGACATCTAATATTTTTGTGTACTTGTTCAAATTTAATTTTCATGGTATTGCAACATATACTGTCATACTGTCTTCCCGCTTTGTGAAAGCGCTTAATGTCAGGTCATTAGTGCACCGGCTCAATTTTTAGTTTTCCTGGTATTGCAACATACTGTCTATCCGCACTGTGATAGCGCTAGATGGCAATTAATTGGTGCACTGGATCAAATTCCATTTTCATGGTATAGCAACATACTGTCTATCCGATAAGTGATAGAGCTAGATGTCAAATAATGGGGCATTGGCTCAATTTCTTCATCATCATCATTCATCTTGGTATTGTCTATTGCCCATTATGTATATACTACCCAGGCGTTTGAAGTTTATTTCAGTAGCTAATTTGTAGTTTTCTCAACACCCAGCCATTGCGTTTCCACTTCAATTTCATTGATATAGACTGAAGCCTGAGGAGGCTGCTTTAATATTTTCTATGTGAGTCTCCATACTTGTGTCATGGTTTCTCCATCTTGCTGTTTTCTAAATTTTTAAGTTTTCCTTATTTTCATAAATTGTATATTTACTAGGTATCTTCAGTTTTGGGGCGAACTGGAGCTTAAACTTGATAGCTCTGTATTTCATTCTCAACTTCTATTAAGTTTTTTAGAAGAAAAAGTAACAAGATTATAATTTAAAAATGACTTTTAGGTTAGATTCTATCAATCAATTATACGTTAGGTACCTAAGTAATTCCTTTATTGGAGAATATCTATAATTCACAAAAGGAAGTAAAGTATTTGATTGTACATACCTGTAACTGGAACTGATGAATATATAAGTTGATTCCATTAATATAGCGTTAAAAAACAAACCATAACCGCGCCTGATTATGGCGCTCATCCCTTGTTGATTTTTGGCTGAAATTCACTATAAACCTTATTGTAAACACAATCCACATAGAGAAATGTATAATAGCATTCTAAACACTAACTTTTAAGCTACAAATAGAGTAAATAATAGTTATTTTACACATTTTATTGCAAGGACTACGTGCCCGCGCTGTCACAAACAATCGTAATGACATTACCAATAAATGTTGCCATTTGCAGGGATAAATGTTTTTTCTTTTCCAGCTTTAAAACATTGTGACCCGACGCTGTTGTAGAACATCGGTACTACTCGTAAATATATCTCAAACAATCAGCAAGTATAATTCAATTTGTAATATTCACTTCATTTACTACCTCAAGGCTGGAATACCTTGTGAATTTTTATAAATTGATAGCTGTTGCCCGCGACTTCGTTCGTGAGGTGTTTCATTTAAAAGAATCCCAACTCTTAATTATTTCATTTAAAAGAACCTTCTCCTGACTATAATTAACACAACAAAAAAAGGATTAGCCAAATTGTTCTATCCGTTCACGCGTGATGCGATGACCAAGGGAAAAAGCGATTCATTTTTAT
Organism: Anania hortulata; assembly: GCA_963576865.1. Lineage (NCBI taxonomy): Eukaryota > Metazoa > Arthropoda > Insecta > Lepidoptera > Crambidae > Anania > Anania hortulata. The sequence continues at coordinate 1,204,867 of OY756399.1, read as the reverse complement.
ATATAAGAAATAGATTAGATATAAATTGTGTTGAACTTATATAATAGGGAGTATCTCAATTAGCGATGATATAATTATTAATTGGGAATCTTCAACATCTAAAATGTAATTTGAAACATAGTTATCTATCGCAATAATACAGTTTTAGGTACAAAGCTATAAGATAAAGCACTTCAATCACGATTTTCATGTGGGCGGTTGCTTCATGTGGTTCCCTCAATACTCGGTGTTATTTGATTGTGTCTGAGGCTTTGGCGCGGAGCGCGAGAATTATTTATTAAGAAGTATGTTAGTAAATTTAACGATAGAATACTCATTTAAGAAAAGCTTTTTTGGTAAATTATTTATAAAAAAAAGACTGAAAAAAAATTAAAAAGCTAAAACTAATATTAACACATTGGTAAGTACCTAATCAGTTATTTTTGGAGTCGATGCAACGAAAACATTTAAACAATTTTCTGGCTGACCTCCTCCTTTTTTGAAGTCGGTTAAAAAATAAAGTACATCTTACATAATGTAAATGTGAAAGTATGTTTCTTTCTCAATCATAGTTTAACAGCTTAACGAAATGGGATAAAATTGGCACACTGTAGATATTGATCTAAGTATACAGCCTCTTTAACGTTATTCAACTTTAAGAAAGCCTTTTTATAATGCTTAACAAAATTTTGTATTCATTAACGCTATTTAGACCTAATCAAAAGATTAAGCTGCCTTATGTCAAATTAAGTTGTGCCGTATGGGGACGACCGTAAAGAATACATTTCCCCATCGCCAACAGAAGGCGTGTGTAAGAGTCGACTAATTCCTGCAGTACGAGACGGGCAGCAGCGTCTGCGTGCAAAATGTTATAAAAAACTGCGCTCGCCAACCCGCCTGCCAAGCGTGGCGAGTATCCCCCCCGATGAAAGTCATTGGGGGAGGCCTGTGTTCCGCAGTGGATGTCTTATGGCTGAAATGAAGAATAATGATGTCAAATAAAACAAATGCTGCATTTTTTATTATTTGACTTTTGGCAATTATAACGAGCATACAGCCAGATTACTACCATTCCAACGAAAAAAGGAGTTTGTACTCTATACAAAATTTAAGTAGCGTTTATGAATACAAAAGGATTCAGTAGGGGAGAGTCGAACGAAAAGTATGGTCGATCTATTTTAATGGTTTTTATTTATCATTCAAAGAGCTTTAGAGTGCAAGTTTGGTGTAGTTTGTGTTCTAATGTTTGGTGAAGTGATAAAGAAGGAATTATTAAAACATCATTGTATGTATTCAACGCCGCATCGAGTGTCAAGTGACTTGTCTCAAGACAACTTGCTTTAGACCCGATAGCGTATTGAAACCTGCTTCTACGGGAAGAGTAGCCTCCACTACTCATCCAGTATCATACTATTGTGAACTATATCAAGAATACACTCGACATTGGCAGAATCACTGCTCTGCTTGAAGAGCGGGATTGAGCCCATATAAAAAAATGAATACAAAACAACACTAATTATTGCTTAAAGCTTGAGTTTTTACTTAGCTAAATATTGTTTTACTAGTTTGTTAACAGCTTTTAATGAATGACTTTTCTTTATAATATTTGCAATGGTATCATAGATAGTCCCGATCTCTACTCAGACCCTAACGTTCGGAGCACCTTGCTTATGGACCAGACACACTAAGCTTTTCTGCAGCTCGTTAAGTCATACTAACTATGCCCAAAATTCAATAGTAAGTAGAATGCACCGCACTTATAATAAAAACATTGCCTCATTAGACTAGTTTAGCACCTCCAAACAATCTTTCAGGAGGGAGGTTTATGATTTATTGAGAGGGTAGGACAAATATACACGAGCACACACACACACACACATTTATATTTCCCACACATTTACACTGATACACACCACTCATACATCCTAGTGCAACTATATTTTTTTAAATTAATATATATAGAATCCATTATTGGCTGTAAGTTTTGTATAATTATGTGATTTGTAAAATTTTTAAGAGCTGTGGATAATGAATAAACATAAAATAAAATAAATATTGCCGTAAGGTTTTATGCCAATTTTTGTCTTAATTCTGAAGTTTACGCAAACCAAGTCGCTAGCAGAAGCTAGTTTACAATTATTACTCAATAATACGAGAGTTAACGTAGATAATTGTGCTAAAAAGGTCTATATGTGCTATAAGTCGTGACAGTTAAGATGGCTCCCGCGGCACTGATATTGGGTATGCACTGGGCACAGGAGCAACTCAATAAAAACTAATTATTTACTTAATTAAATCAAACTAATAGGTGCATTATTTTTTATTATCGTGTTTATCGTTCACTATTTTATGCCCGCGACTTTGTCTGCGTAAATATCATAATTAACCCAGAGAGAAACATATGTTATGTATGCCAAATTTCGGCTTATACAAACAAAATGTTTATAATTATAACATGATTTAATGCTCATCATCATCATCACCACTTCAGGCACAGGACGTCCACTGCTGAACATAGGCCTCCCCCAATGACTTCCAGATTGGCCGGTTGGATGCGGCCTACATCCAGCGGCTTCCTGCAACCTTTATCTGGTTGTCTGTCCACCGTGTTAGTGACGCTCCTACACTGCGTTTACCGGTACGTGGCCTCCATTCTAGAACCTTTCTGCCTCATCCGCCGTCAGTTCTACGTGCTATGTGCCCCGCCCACTGCCACTTCAGCTTGCTAATCCGTTGGGCTATGTCAGCGACTTCGGTTCGTACTCGTATTACTCACACACCGCGAGAGAGAGAATAAAAGTCAGCTACCTACAGAGAATTGACTTTTCGGACTTATAGGTTTTAACATTGTCTTTAGGGAGTTTGCTAAAGTTAGTATTTTTAATGAAATACCTTAGTACATATTGACTAGTATTTATTTTTTTAAATAATGAAACACATTTAAATAAAAATAACTCTAAACTTAAATTATAATTTATATTTTTATTAGCCTTATATAAATTCTACAGGCATGCTGAATATTTCAGTTAACTTTAATCACTAACTTTGGTGGGCTGCAATCAAAAAGAACTTAACAATGAAATTCAATTAGTTTTTGAAAACATAAAGAATAACCAAAAACTATTTGTTTATTAAAATCAAATAATAAAAGAGGGTTGCCCTAAATAGACATTGGTTTAGTTTTTATATTACACGATAGGTTTGAATACATTTAAAGGTTAATAAATGGATGACCTGAATAAAATAATAATGACTAGTATTTTTCTTCTTTTTATTTGATAAAATCCTTTTAAGAGGTCACTGGAGATGAGTCGAGAAAGAATCGGGCTATATTAAAAAACTTTTTTGTACCTTCGCCCAATGTTTAGATAGCGACCCGAGCCACGGAATCAATGCGAATGGAATAGCAAAGAAAACATTGGGTAACGTATAATTTATTGACGTTGACATTGCTAGAAATTTCGTAATAAATTACCGAAATGCAACAGTTTTGACGACTGTCTGGTGTCGTGGTTCACGCTCCGGACTACAAAGCCAGCGATTGCGGGTTCGAATCCCGTAAGGAGCAAATGTTTGTGTGATGAGCACGAGCATTTGTACCTAAATTTTCTTCCCTTGAGAGTAATGAAAACGGCGTTGAATGTCGAATTTTGCGGCATAAACGTCCGTAACATTTTTTTCACAGCTTCAAGGGAATGACCTGAATATATTAATTTCATAATTAAGGTTTTAATTACAACTCGATACCTTTACGCGTTCCGAGATAAAGGTACTTGTCAGACAGACAGACGGGCAAACAGACAGACCGACAGAAAACAAAGTGATCCAATAAGGATTCCGTTTTTTACTTTTGAGATGCGGAACCCTAAAAAAGGTAGTTTTTTAAATTAGCCAAAGCGGGAATTAATCCCAGCTCCGGTTATCAAGTTTTCATTCCCGGTTAAAGTGTCATTCATAAACCAAAACAGCAAGAAAAGTCAATATTCCTAATAATACAGCATCATACGAATCTTCATCTAGAACCTTATATCGATGTTTTAGCAAAGCAATTGGAGCAGTTATTGTCCATCAAAATTGTCTTTAGCAAAAATAGATCGCAATTAACGTCGGAGTGAGAAGGGCGAGGGACCCTGCTATTCATCGTGACACTGTGATTGATTGTTTAGCATTATGAACTTGTGATGCCATGCTAACATACATAATAATAGTATTTTGATAGCAAATGCAGTGTTAGGTCAACATAACATGGGTTTACGGAGAGTACAGGATAGGAGACCCTTAAAACCACGTGATCAGATGCTAAATTACAACTTTTATTTATATTTTACTGTTCAAAATCGTAATCGTAAAAAAATGCTGCTTACAATTCCATTGAAGAGGAGTATCATCATGAAAAAAAATGAAAACATTTTTGTGGAAAATCATCGTAACATATCCAAATCTTCTACAATAATGATCTTGTCTTGCATGCAAGTACCTAAATGATTGAATGTATAACTCCAGCTCAAATAGGTATAACAGAACTCTCCAAAGATACGATTATTGTTTATTCAAAACCGTGTTCAAATGAATGAGAGCAATCGCTGCTCATCCAGGAGCTAACAAGTGGATTAACGAACTACCGGCTGTCGCCGGCAGGTGAGCCCCCAATTAGAAATCAATTTGAGTCTCCGTAGGGATGGGCAAGATCTTACATCGATATCTTATAGATTGATAGAATGCATGGACAAAAAGTTTAGGACCTTTGTCAAAAGGTTATATCTATTTCGAGAATATAAATGTCAAGACACAACACTAATAAAGAAACCCTGTAGCTGTTCGTTCAGTTGTTAGACTTTTTTTTTAGGAAAAAGAAAATTTTACATTATACATACAGACTTTAATACTGAATAAAAAAAGTAAATATACAGGGTCTAACAAAATCAACTGCGTTCCTTTTAATATATTCTTTTATCATACTGAATACGATGAAAAATTATAAGGTATTGTTATAGCAACTTTTAAAATTAATTTATTATTTTTTATTTATTATATTATTATTTTTCTAAATAAAATAAATAAATTAAAACGCAGTCAAAAATGAAACACTCTGTATCTTTTCTTACTCATGCAAACTGTAGTTCACAGATGGCGTGTACGTACATATCGCACACTAGCTAATTACTAAAGATCGTTGTGTGCATCCACGCTTGACAAGCCAGCTGATCTGCGATTGGTCGAGTGGCATAGCTAGACTGTCTTGATTTCTTACTTGAAGACTTTGTTTTTGTAGTAAACTGTTTGACTCCTATTTATATTGCGTGATATTGTCGATAAAAAAGTTTATCTGAAATAAGATAAAGCTCAAAATAAATATAATTAATTAAAATAAAAAATCTATTGTATCTGATAGCAATCAAGACAACCATTGATCAAATTATCGATATAGCACAAGAGTCGAGTCCATTACATCGACAAATTTATCGTCAATTTTACATCTCTAGAGTGCACAAAATTAATTGCACGTGGAACTATCCTTCTGAACTGCCCTAGTTAAAGATATAATCTAATACGTGTCGAACATTATACGCTGTGTTGGGCCCAACGAGGCTGTCCCTTGACCCGTGAATGGGAGGTGATCACGAATGTACCGTGAACAAGCGTACTGTTAAAAAAATGGCATCGCTTATAGTATTAAAGAGCCGTACGCGCCATATACTGTCTTGGACCTCGTGACTCACTGAGGGAGATTTTTAAAGATATAAATATATTAACAGTAGCCTCTCAATACATTTTTGAAAATATTATGTACGTTCGAAAAAATCTTAGTTTGTTTAGCCTAAAAAGTGATTTTCATCAATATAATACTCGAAATAAAAATAATCTTGCCGTTCCGAGCTTCAGACTACACAAAGTTGGTGATTCATTCTTGGGGAAATGTATTAAATTTTTCAATAAAGTACCACGTACTCTTGTTGAATTACCTGTACATGAATTCAAAATTCACATTTAAAAAATCCTTATGAAAAAAGGATATTATAAAATAGACAATTATTTAAACGACACGAGTGCATGGACTTAACCTGCTTGGCTCACACTTACTACATGTCTTGTAAACTGTATTTCATGTAAAATAAGGCTGACAAAGGTGACTGAGTTTGTTGCGCCGTTTCTTCTCATCACCAGCCAATATGTAGTCCCGAAGCGGTGGTAGGATTAAGCTATATTTTGGGACGTGTATAAGTGCCCGGAAGAGGGCCTATGTACAAAATAAATGAGTATTATTGAGTATTATTATGTGAGATAGTGAAGGCAAACAATTCTCGTAGTATCATCATTTCAGTCATAGGACGTCCACTGCTGAACAAAGGCCCCCCATTATCAACGGGGGATTGCCTATATTCGCCACGATTGGCAGGCGGGTTGGCGAGCGCAGCTTTTTATAATATTTCGCTCGAAGACGCTGCTGCCCGTCTCGTGCTACAGGAATTAGTCGCCTCTTACTACACGCCTCCTGTTGGTGGTAGGGAAGTGTATTCTTTACGGTCGTTACCACACAGCACAAGTATACAGTATCACAAATAGGCATTTTGACCTTGACCCACAATTTTTCTACTAGTTAGAGTCAATAAAATTAGGGAAGCACAGGCTAAGATAATCTCAGATGGCGCCAGGGATGGATGACTAAGGTATTTGTTTAAGGTTTTTATTTATTTAGCTAGAAAACTTCGAAAACTAAAATCATTATCATCATAATCAGCCCACGTCAGTCCACTACTAGACATAAGCCTCTCCCAATCCAATGTAGAATAGAATAGAATAGAATATTTATTTATTTGCTTAAGACACAGTATAAAAGCTGTTACAGAGTTAGAGTGGGTTGTGCACATGTCTTGCTTCATTAAGATAGCATGCAAATATAAATTAATTAAATTTAACACTGAGTTTAGAAAGTCATAATAAAATTGAATACTAGTTAATTATAAATTAATGGAATTAAAGGCACAATAAAATAAATAATACAACATTCAAAACTATTAATTAATTCATTTCAATGTCAAAAAATCTCGGATGTCATAGAAGCTGTGTTTATTCAGCCATTTAAACAGTCTATTTTTGAGTGAGTGAGTGAGTGAGTCCCTTCATTTCATTAGGTATTTTATTGTATATATGAACACACATGCAAATAAGATAAGATAAATCCGTTTGTTGTTATAATTGTGGTACATAAATATCGTAAAAACTAGTCGCTTTACACAATTAACCTATTAACAGGCATACAATATTTAACTTAAAAGATAATGTTAGTTTAATCAGTTAGTAATTTTAGTAAGTATGTACTTTATTTAAAAACTCCATATCATAAAAGTTCTTTTCATTTATTTATTTAAACTTTATTGCACAGACATTTAAAAAAAAAGTTGTACAAATGGCGGACTTAATGCCAAAAGCATTCTCTACCAGTCAACCATGGGGGCCATACAGAGATTGTATAGGCGGTGCAACAAAAAAACAACATTTAGCCATTGGTATAATTTGCTCTTAAATATGTGTGGACTAAGTGTTTTAAAATAGTTTGGTAACTTGTTATATATTTGTATGCACATGGTCAAGCAATTTTTGCCATATTTGCCTGTTATTGGCATTTCGCTCACTAATCTGTGTGGGTTTCTTTTTAACCTATGATTGATAATGCAAGAATTAAAATATTTATTTGTAAATAGGGAAGTCTTGTCTTCAGTTACTGCTGGAAATAGATATTTAATCAAGTCTAATAGGCTTAACTATGATATCGATTCATAGAGCATCAAATCTTGGACTTTACACGTCGCCGCAAGCGAGTTCGTCTCGCCTGCCACCCATAAAGCTGATCTCACGCGTAGTTTTTGCTATAAATTGAAAGTGCAGTGACCTTTCATAATATTTCGGGTCGTAACTTTGATCCGGCACTCATCCCGGGACAGTAAATACTGAATTACTCTTCTTGTAATAACATTGTGAACATTGTTTAGTTATGACTTGATTCGACTATGAATATCGGCTTCACCACAATTTTATTGCTAGTAATATCAGTGATATGATTTACTTGTTAATATTAGTGCATTGTTTTGCAGTTTAGTTATTTACAAATAACAGTTTTATGACCCACAATAGAAAGTGAAATAAAGATTTCTTAAGCACCTAAACTTTGGCTCTCTTGCGCGACGGTCACTGTTATAACATAACGTAACTTAGATGATACAAACTAATCGTATCGTTGTTTACTTATACATGGGGCACACTAAAAGTTTTGCACTTCTAGCTAATCGAAACTATTTGAATTTCGAATGTTAAATTTTCTTAAACGTTGCAACCTTCTTAGTAATAAAAAAACACAATTAGCGGGAAATGATTAGTCAATTGTTTTTTATCACACATCAAAGTTCTACGTACGCAACGAAAATGGAATTAAGTCGAAAAGATTTTAAAGCGATGATTTTTTATGATTTTAAAAGTTCTCTTTCTCCGCAAGACTGTGCCGCTCGTCTTCAAAATGCTTTTGGGAGAGAAGCACCTTGTCTGAGCACCGTGAGGCGATGGTTTGCTGAATTTGAGAGAGGTCGAGTTTCTGTACATGACGAATTTTGTGAAGGGCAGCCTTCAACTGCCGTCAATGAAAATAATGTGGCTAATGTTAAGCGGCTAATTGAAAAAAACCCGCGGATTACCTATGAGACAATTCGAGGACTATTGGGGATTGGTATGAGCCAAATTCAGAAAATTTTACAGGAAGAATTGAAAGTTCGGAAACTTTGTTGTCGTTGGATCCCTCATGAACTGACAGCGGAGCAGAAGCGGGCTCGCGTGGAATGGTGCTCACAGATGCTACTGAAGTACGACCACGGACATTCTAATGCTGTTTATGACATTGTCACAGGAGACGAAACGTGGATTTATTGTTTTGAACCCGAAAAAAAACAGCAATCCTGTGAATGGGTGTTTGAAAATGAGAACAGGCCAACAAAAGTGAGGCAGGCGAGAAACGTTGGTAAAAAATTGGTCGCGTTTTTTTTCTCAGCTACGGATCCCATCTGTACAATTCCACTTGAAGATCAAAAGAAATTAATTAATGCTTTAGTTAATGCCGAATGGTATTATAACATTTGTTTACCCAGGATGTTAGAAAAAGTTCGCGAAAGACGACCCAAAAGCCGCGTTCTCCTACACCATGACAACGCTTCTTCACACACGGCCAACAAAACAAAGTCATTTTTAGTTTCCGAAAAAGTACAACTCGTCACCCATCCTGCGCATAGCCCCGACCTAGTACCCTGTGATTTCTGTATTTTCCCCAAAATCAAAGGTTTGAAGAGAGGTTTTACTTTTACCAACTCCGAAGAGGCAGTGATAGCGTTCAATCAGCACGTAGAAAACATGCCTTCAGATCTGTAGTCCTCCTGTTTTAAAAAATGGTCCGATCGCATGAAAAAAAAATTAAAATGTAAAGGAGAGTATTTTGAAAAGCAATTAACATCATATTTTGGTTATAACATGTTGTTTTTTTAAGTTACGCAAAACTTATAGTGTGACCTACGTAAAGTCTTTTGACTAGTTAGAAGTTTTGACTGCGACTTCTATAAAACATCCACGATGCATTATGGTAGGTAATCCAAAATACTCATCTGGCATAAGTAACGATCCCAGAAACTACAGAACAGTAAACAGATTTACTCAGTAAAGACACTGATTGTGTCTTGTACATCAATATCGTTTTGTTTGCTGAATCAATAACGTTAATAACGGAGTGGAGTAATTTGTAACTGAATATATTTGCTATTGCCTCCAATTATTGTGTACTGTCAGCGTCAAAAATGTGTGTACTCTTTTGTCAAATGCTGACTTAATAAAAGCTAATTTTGGTGAAATGCGAAAAGTTTTGAAGCGACTACAACTATTTATAATTATAACTATTAAGATAAATACGCAGCATTTGTTCCCTAAACTATTTTTTTAACGTAAGTGTTTCGTGCCCCGGATAACAAAGCCAGTGGTCGCGGGTTCGCATTCCACACCGAGCAAGTGTTTTGTAATCATCATCATCATTTCAGCCAAAGGATTTGGATTCCTATGGTTTTTCCTATGGATTCTTATGGTTTTTGTAATCAGCACGAATACATATAATACATATTGTAACCGAGTCATAGCTGTTTTAAGGTAATGTAAATGCTTTGCTTAATTTTGGGATAGATAATGTTGTTGTCTTCGATGTATTCTAGCTAAATTTAATGTTACATTATTTCTAAAAAAGAATGAGTTGGTAGTAAGAATAAGAAATAGTTTATTTTGCACAAAATACAGATAACATAACAGCCCAATTACATAAAGGCGTTTGCGCTAAAACGCTTAGTTTTAATAATGCTAGCTCACGGAGGACAGAGATATTCTGCGGGTGCCATGAGTTGGTTTTATAATTGCAATCAACATTCTAATGCAATGCCCTTGTTTGTATAAATTAATAAAGCTGAAACACGTTTTCGCGGTTTCTGCTTTATTACTAGAATTCTGATTATTATTTTGAAACATAAATCCAGTTACACAGGAATTAAAATAATATGATTAACAAATAACCAGTGTGTGTTACCAGTGATGACATATGGAACTGAAACGTGGCCTCTCACTATGGGCCTCATAAGAAAGCTTAAGGTCGCACAGCGTGCTATGGAAAGGGCTATGCTTGGTGTTTCCTTGCGAGATCGAATCAGAAATGAAGACATCCGTAAACGAACAAAAGTCGCTGACATAGCCCAACGGATTAGCAAGCTGAAGTGGCAGTGGGCGGAGCACATAGCACGTAGAACTGATGGCCGATGGGGCAGAAAGGTTTTAGAATGGAGGCCGCGTACCGGCAAGCGCAGCGTAGGACGTCCACTCACAAGGTGGTCAGACGACCTGGTAAAGGTCGCAGGAAGACGCTGGATGCAGGCCGCTTCCAACCGGCCAATCTGGAAGTCAATGGGGGAGGCCTATGTTCAGCAGTGGACGTCCTATGGCTGAAATGATGATGATGATGATGATTAACAAATAGCGAAACAGTCAAAAAGTCTAAAAATCACAACATTGGCTGTTTATTTGAAAAATGATGCAACACCACAAGAAAAACTATACCTTTAATAAAAATAAATAATTAAAGTAAAAAAAGCAAAATTCCTTTTCTGAATATGGTAATAACTCAGTGTGGCAGAATACTAACCATAAAAAATTACAGAAAAAACAGAAGAAAACCGACTTCTAAAAAAGAGAATGTGCTTAATTTGTCAAAGATTATTTTTATTTGGCATCAGTTCTCTGAAATTGAGAACACAAATTACGTAAATCTTTTCCATCTAAGATCATTTTCAGTATCGAGTTAGGAAGTCTGATTTAGGCTACTTGAGCCCTAGAAATAATACTGGCCTAGTATTTATGAAAGGTCGCCAGAAGGTAAGGGTTAAAACAAAAAAAAACTATTGATCATGGCTGATACGACAAACGTTAGTAAAACGAAAGAAATTAACTTTAAAAAAGACTGCACGATTTGTTAATGATTTGGTAATTTATGAATGTTATTCTAATGTTTAGCACTAGACGTCCTATGGCTGAAATGATAATGATGATAATTCTCTTAACAGCATCTGGCAGTAAGCGTTTTCTGCATAAGTTGTTGCTCCTTCAATTCAAAGCATCATATCAATCAACATTATCAAAATAAATAACATAAAAAAATGCAGGTTTTGACCCCAACTGCCAAATAATACTTCAAAACTTTGTTCCTACGATCTCATCTCTCAGATTCTTTACTTTAGTTTGATAAATAACACTAATCGAGTTAGTTCGGATTTGTTGGGACCAACAGAAACAAACAATCGTCATTCACCAAATTATCCTGTTCAATGTATCGAAACAATGGATAAAGTCAGACGTGTGTGACTCAAACATAATAACAGGGTTGTTAATGGTAAGACGTGGGAATCATTAACCATTCAAATGAATTATTCATCCTATTAAAATGAATAACTTTTTAATGTCACAAATATCGCAAATCGGAAATCGTTTACCTCTTTGCCATCGTTTACCTTCTATTTCCCTTGGTCATCGCATCACGCGTAAACGGATGGAACAATTTCGCTAATTCTTTTTTTGTTGTGTTATTTATTGTCAGAAGAAGGTTCTTTTAAAACAGAAAATTAAGAAAGTTGCATTTTTTTTTTGAAAGACCACGCGTGCGAAGTTGCAGGCAACAGCTAGTAAATAATAAAATAAATAAATAAATATTGAAAAACATCACATACATTGCTCATCCTGTGATAATCGTATTCTCTCGGCTACGGAGGTCGTCAAAAAATTACATTTATCTTGACGATAATGTATAAGGCTTTGGTTTTTTTTCGTGTTGCGTCTTTTGTCTCTTATTAAAGCTTTACCTTTATGGGAAATTACCCTGTTACAGCGATTTCCTCATCTTGCCAGTTAGTTATCTTGTCTATGTATCTATAGGTATCTAGTGACCTTGTCTATGTACATAGTGATTAAAATTTAATTTTAAAAAGTGTATTCAGTCAAGTAATGTTGGAAAGGGAAAAAAAGTATACAAAGAAAGATGGATCACCAAACTACAGCAACAGATTTTTTTGAAACACTATCTTTCTTAAAAGAATTGATATTGAAATATTCGCGAGTTATCTTCTTCTTCATCTATACAGTCAATCCCGGTTGCGTCCAAAGCCATTGCTTTGGAGTCCAGGGACCGCTTTCTTTGATTTACTCCTCCACATCGCACGGTCTTGAGCTTCTCTAGTTGTGAGATCATTGGCACGCATGTCAGCCCTCACGACGTCAAGCCAGCATTTCTTAGGTCTACCCCTTTTGCCAGAACCTGGCGGTGGTGGCATGGCCAGACATTTGTTTCCTACGTAGCTTGCCGGTTTCCGCAAAACATGACCGTACCAGCGTAGGTGACTCTCCTGCAGTTTGTCTGCAATATCACGGACACGAAGGCTACCGCGGATGCTCGAGTTCCTCACGCAGTCCTTCCGCGTGACTCCGCATATCCACCGCAGCATAGTATTCATCTCTGTGACACGCAGCTCCTGCTTGTGTCGCTCAAGTAGCGGCCACGCTTCGCTGCCAAATAAAAGGACAGGCCTAATGATGGACTTATAGATCTGTCCTTTCAGCTTAACCGGCATTCTGGGGTCACAAATGACACCAGTCATCACCATTTGGCCCTCGCAGCAGCAATGCGTGCTTTGACGTCGCAATCGATGTCTCTCGACGCGTGAAGTACAGATCCAAGGTATTTAAACTGGTTCGTGCGCTCGACCTTATTCGCGAGTTATAATACGACTGTTTAAAAATTAAAGTTTAAACTAGAATTTTGATATTAATATTCCAAAAGAGAAATAAAAAAGGTAATTAAACAAACCAAAAAACCCGACTGACTGTAAAAAAGAACTAAAAAGATATAAACTAAGTGTCTAACTGGTCAATATTTGTAACAAACTAACAAAGTTTAACGAACTGACAATCGGAGGCCACCGACACAGACTAACAAAAATATGCGTAGCCTCCGACTGCCAATTAGTTACACTTTGTAAGCTCCCGGTCCACTGGTCCATTAAATTCTACGTTGTAACCTTATCATATTTTATTTAAATAGCAAACAATATCTGAATAAGTTAGCAATTCATCCATCTATTTATCGTGACCTCTACTTTATATGTAACTCTATAGGGATAAGAGTTCAATCAGTATCTCTTGTCTTACCTAATCAATAACAATTTAATGCACATAAGATTTTAAGTCAGACGTTTCACTTTCAAACAGTAAAAAAAAATCAAAATCGGCTTAGTAGTTCGAGTCTATAGGTAACATATTTACTCTCGTCGAGTCACTTATGGCTCTATATCACCGGGACACCATGGTGGCGCCACCAGTCGCCGCCTCCAATAAAATATACACAGCTCATTCGTGATCGTGAACGAACAAAAGTCGCTGACATGACATAGCCTAACAGATTAGTAAGCTAAAGTGGCAATGGCATAACACGTAAAACTGACGGCCGATGAGGCAGAAAGGTCCTAGAATGGAGGCCGCGTACGTCCACCCACGAGGTGGACAGACGATCAGGCAAAGGTTGCAGGAAGCCGCTAGATGCAGGCAGCTTCCAACCGGCCAATCTGGAAGCCACTGGGCCTATGTTCAGCAGTAGACGTCCTATTCAGGGCCATTTTAACATAATATCCCGGGGCCCTGGGGCACACAAGAATTTTGGGTCCTATTGCAAAGTAAAAATGAAATACTGTTCGTACCCTGAATTCCAATAAATAATTTCATACCTATCTCCGTTAGAAGTATAGCTTTAAAATGTTTTTTCTTTTTTCTAGGCTTTGACCCTCTTTTCTTTCTTTTTCTTATTTTTCAGTTAAGTGATCTTAGTTTACAAACATATTTTAGTGCTTTGGGGCCCCCGTGAGGTCGGGGACCCTGGGTACAGGCCCCGTGTGCTCTTATAGTAAAGACGGAACTGGTCCTATTACTGAAATGATTATGATGATGATTATATTATGAATAAACTAAATACCACGCAAACAAAGTCGCGAGAAACAGCTAGTATTTTATAACTTGTGACCACGAATCATGCAACTAGAACGAAACTAGAAGAAAATGAAATTCGAATACCTACTTTGTGTAATATATTGCTTGAACCTGTTCTAACAATACGTGTTCACACATCAACTTAACTATTTGACGTTGACTGTCAAACCTTGGTCAATAATTAACTTTATTAACAACTTACGACCGATGACGACCGCTTGCATAGTTCACGACCCGGACAACAGGCCAAGTGCAATTAGGAATCCCGCAAGGGTCATGTTTGGGTGATGAGCACGAGTATTTGTACCTAAATCATGGATGTCTTAGTATTTTAATATGTTTATCAATTGTTTCGTCGTTAGAGCACAAGCTCTTCTTAATTTGGGGCTAATTAGGTAATTGGTGTGTACAATAGTAACATGCGACAAGTCTAATTAGTCTTTTATTTAATACAAGAAAAACATGCCATGTACGAGTAATGAAATACTCGTATAGTAAAATTCTTTGCAGAAATAAAGTAAATAATAAAATCAAAAATGTTTTAAAATTTTCTTAAAATAAGATTTTATTTATTTTCAGAAACATTTAATTTAATTAGAGTACATGATATAAGCCTTGGTGCGCTGTGATATCGTCGATAAGCTACTCTTACTAGAAAACCAACTGCGTACATCCTACTTAAAGACTTATTTATTATAAATAATATTAAAGGTCCCAAATTAATTAAGATAAGGACCTCCTTACGCCGGCGTAGTCCGAACAGATCAAGTTGGCGTCGCCATTTCTGAGATCCCAGGTTCGATTCCTGGTCGGGTCTGAGTGTTGTGGTAACGTCGTTGTTTCTGATTTTTGTATCATAAGTACTTTGGCTACTTACCTTAGGATCAGTGCAATGTGTGTGATGTTGTCCAATATTTATTAAATTTACTCATCAGTTAATATCTTTCTAGGGGTTGGTTATTCTGCTTAAATGCAAGTTTTTTTTTATGGGGCACACATCGAAATAAAATAAAAAAACAGGCTAAGTGCGAGTCGGACTCGCGCACCGAGGGTTCCGTACAACCCTGTAGGCACCTATATAAGTTCACCCATCACGACAATCGAGTCATAGTTATGGTATTTTTGTTGCAAAATGAAATCTATGACATTACGAAAGGTAAATTGCGGTTTACGATTTATGACGTATTAAAAAAAACTACTTACTCGATACTACTACTATTCGTTCAAACCAATTTTCGGTGGAAGTTTGCATGGTAATGTACATCATATATTTTTTTTAGTTTTATCATTCACTTATTTTAGAAGTTACAGGGGACACACACACACACACACACACATTTTACCTCTTTGGAAGTGTCTCTTGCGCAAACTATTCAGTTTGTAAAAAAATGATATTAGAAACATCAATATCATTATTGAAGACCTATCCATAGATACCCCACATGTATGGGTTTGATAAAAAGATTTTTGAGTTTCAGTTCTAAGTATGGGGAACCCCGAAACATTTTTTTCTTCAATTTTTGTGTAAAAATCTTAATGTGGTTCACGGAATACATCTTCTTACTAAGTTTCAACAGTATAGTTCTAATTTCGGAAAAAAGTAGCTGTGACATACGGACGGACAGACAGACAAACATGACGACGGTTCCGTTTTTTGCTATTTGGCTACGGAACCTTAAAAAACACATGACCATTCAACCTGATGTAAGCCGGTAGGCGATTTGGTAATGGGAAAGTGTTTTTTTTTGTATCGCAGAGTTTTTTTTTGTTGGTCCCATCGAAAAACTAGAAGAAACTTAACTAATAAATTAGGAGCAATAATGTGCACCATATACCCCATGAAATTAGAATGTTCTCGAGGCATAATTTAATAACCTTGTGGTCCGGTGTTTGACACTGAGTTTTGCTAGAGACTTCTCCAAGCACATCCAGAGTCGATCCAATTGAGATAAATTAGTTTTCTGAATTGACTTGAACTGGAAACGAACCAGGCCCCAGATTTAGAACTGTTCGATAACAAATTATCGAACGGAAAACCACGTGACACTACAAGGTGTAACGAAAAGGTGAAATAAAACTTTAAGGGGTTATTCTACGGCTAAATTACATAAACTTTTTCTATGGGACCAACATCAAAATCTCAAAAAAAAAATTGACGTTTCCATACAAACTGATGCCAGCTGGTCGCGTTTTAGTATGGGAAAGTGTTTTTTTTTTTGCGATTTCGATGTTGGTCCCATAGAAAAAGTTGATGTAATTTAGCCGTAGAATAACCCCTTAAAGTTTTATTTCACCTTTTCGTTACACCCAGTATATGATTTATCATTAGTGTCATGTGATTTACAAGTTGTCAATTCGTTATCGAAGGGGTCGTCCGGTATTATTGAGAAAAGACAACGCTCAATTTTAAGATACCTGGTCATTGTACCCGGTAGAGGTAAGAGAAGAGGTCGGCTAACCCTACTACTGCTATGGTTGAGTGTTGTGAATAAATGCGACTAAATGCAATCTGAAGATGTCCAGAATAAAGAACAGGAAAGTGGAGAGAAAATAGACGCTGGAAAATAAAGATATGTCTTTTTTAATAAAAATTGCCTTCAACTTCTTTATTTTATACTGATATTACTGTCATTGAAACTTATAGTGGCTAGGAAATATTGTAAGCGAGGCCGACTACATTTTGATTGTGGCAGTCGAATTCTGAGCTCTGTTGCAATACGAGTATTTTCGGTCAATTTCGCGAAGCGCGACACCGAAAATTCAATTACGGATCACTTCGATCAAAATGCATGGAACGCTAACCTTTCGGCCGCCCGGATGCATTCTCAACGACCTTCCAATTTCCCTGAAAATTCACATTTTCACTCAAAAAGTGCCAGTTGCGACTTTATTCACTGAAAGTAAGGCCGTCGCAAAGTGCAAGCTACGTATTTCCCTCTCGCGGGGCTTGCACATGCGTCCCACCGCGCTAGGCCTCGTAGCGCGCTACGCTCAGACGGCGTGCGACCGCCGACCGCTACGACCGTAGACCCGCTACGAACCCTCCCGTTTCATACTACGAAACTTTTCATACTTTTCTAACAGTAACTTTTGATTTGCGATTTCGTTTAATGTGCGTGTGTGTGTCAGACATGTGGATTTGATTATGGCTCCTCTTAGGGTACCCACGGATTTTTTCACTGACGACATGACGGAGTTTTTTAACTATTCCACTCAGAATCCCCAGCACGAGACTCGGCATCACGGAAGGCATCGGAATCATTCTCACGTTCGAGAGGTCCACTCAAAGAACCATAACGTGGTGGACATACTTTCGAATACGATTATGGAGGTGATGAATACGAAATTGGTGCCGGAGAACAGTGTGTTGCCGGACTTGGAGCCTTTATCAACTCATATGGACGGTTCGATGGATCGTCATTACCCTCTGAGGATGAATATAACGATGAATAGGTCTGATTTAGGTGTGATTAACGATGAGTTCATGTACAGACATAGTGGTGCGATGACGGCGGTGTACTGTGCCGCGTACCTGTTGGTGTTTGTGGTGGGTCTGATCGGGAACTGCTTTGTGATCGCGGTGGTGTACCGGTCCCCGCGCATGAGGACTGTGACCAACTTTTTTATTGTGAACCTGGCTGTGGCGGACATTCTGGTGATCGTCTTCTGTTTGCCAGCGACGCTGATGTCGAACATCTTTGTCCGTGAGTACTTTGAACTTTTTACTGAAGTAGCGAGTTCTTGCAACTTGAGAGTTGTTGTCGCGAATGTTTAATTGTTAATGGGTGTGGCACTTTTAAGTTGAGGAATAAAGAAGAAAAGAATAAATTTTATTTATTTGGCACAAAAACACACCGTGACATAAAAGTTGCTAACTTAAAAGTTATAAATACACGTTTTTTACTATTTTAAAGACATAAAATCATTTGGTTGGCCTATAATTGGCACATTATATCAGAACCGATCTGCTGTAAACTTTTGTTGTATTTTTTAATGTATTTTTAATGTTGGTGTGCCTTAATAATATAAATAAAAAAACAAAAACTATTTCTTACCCCTCTTGTTTATTTGAAAGAAAAAAAGGGGTTTTCCTTGTAGGCTAAAAATATAACACCGAATTACCTATGAATTTATAATAAACCTAATATCGAATGTCTCTCGATCACAAATATTTGTTGTTCAGATGTTTATTATACAAATACTGTATTTGAAATATGACTAAACAGGCACGTGCCCAATTTTCACGCGTTCTCTCTGCAAGGACTATTCACACATTCGGATTTCCAGAGCTCAAGAAATGCAAGAAAATTAATCAAGAACATCGCGCTATTTTACTGCGGTAAACATTGACTCGATGTTCAGTGAATGGGTTTTAATTACAATCGATTAACACGCTTGGTCTTCGAAACTAAATAGACGAATGTAGTCGTAAATTACTTTAATTAAATCAAACAAGTTTAGAGTTTTAAAAATGTTTGTATTTTGTCATATTTTAGGAAAGCTCTTTAGTTAAATGCAATATTTCATATTCGATTTTTATGTCTCGTTAAGCTGAGCTGAGCTGAGATGAAGCTATATTGAGCTGAGATGAAGCTATATTGAGCTCGATATAGCTTCATCTCAGCTCAGCTCAGCTTAACAAGACATAAAAATACATACATATAATGATAAATATCTATGTGTTGGATTTAAGCTAATTACGTTTAGCTATCAAAACTAAACGTATTTTAACTTTGTACGGTATTAAAGAAAAATTATCCATCTAGACTTGCGTTTGGAGTAACTTTAAATACTTAATTAAACTAGTACTTATCAACGATCACTGGATTGCTTCGGGCTTACCTGACCTACATAAACATACTGGGACTCCTAAATCCACACCCGACCTTTGAACCATCTCATAAATAACTCTGCGAATGATTCCGAAATAAATGGACTGAAATCTAGTGGATTTTAAACTAATGAAAATAACTTGCTAAGACCGGACTTTTAAGGTCACTTTTGTATCAAGCAGAGGACTGTTTTAGTTGTGATGAGAACTTACTTTAATACACTATTTAACTATTATTTGAATACTTTATTTAACTTTTACTAGTAGGGGACTGGGGAGGAGTGTTCAGTACTGGACGTCATGTGGCTGAATTGATGATGATGAACTAGTTATACTAAGTTCATGTTTTAAGAAGTCGACGATTAGTGTAGTGGCGCAATAATCCACTGCTAAGGGCCCCAGGTTCGATTACCGGTTCGAGTCATATCAGAATTTTCTAAATTGGCTCGAGTTTGGGCGTGCTAGGGGACGCTCTGGCAAAATATATCTTCT
This sequence comes from Anania hortulata, assembly GCA_963576865.1. NCBI lineage: Eukaryota > Metazoa > Arthropoda > Insecta > Lepidoptera > Crambidae > Anania > Anania hortulata. The sequence goes on along the minus strand of OY756399.1, from coordinate 1,184,973 downwards.
TGTAACAAACGTTATTACCTTATTTCAAGATTATGACAATTAGTGTGTTTTTAGCGCAGTGTTTTCAGCGCATATATTATAGATAATAGCTTTCTGTTTGTCTGTCTACACAAGGAGGAATTGATTACCAAGGGTTTCGTAGTAATGAATGTCCCAGCGGTACCCTTTACTTGTTGCGGAACGTCAAATATCAAAGACTAGATTTCAATTTTAATTTTAATTCCAACAATGTTGAAATGTGACCAATAAACACTCCCTTTATGTATATGAGTATATAAGTAATATGTTCCTGATTTATTATAGGTATCAGCGCTGAAATATGTAATTTTTGTGACCTTTTTCCTTTTTTCTAGCTTAACAGTCGGGCGGGCCTGCCCAATGTAAATTTATAAAGAATGGCCCGTTTTGCAAAGTACCAGCTAGGTTGTATTTTTGAAAAGGGGTAACGCACTATCATATTTTATCAGATTATACAGATTGGTATTCGCGTATGCACGATTGAGTCGAGTCTTTATGTGAAATAGTTTTCAATGAAACCTCTAATCAATATGCATACTGTGCAACCAAGAAAGTTGGCAAATGGGAAATTCGTTCCTGACTTAGTAAGTGGAAGAAAAAGTAACTTCATACATTTAATAATAGGTAGATAAATAGCAATTTCTTCCAAGAGGCCTAGTGTGGGTGTGAGATCTAATTTGTATAACTTTTCGATAGATTTTTGCGAAGTGATTATTTTATGGCACTGACACTAGCTTGACCGTTAGCTGACCCGTCGTTTGTCAAGTGTTTCTCGCTGTCGAAGTCAGCGTTTTGTCTGATCAATGTTACGTATACCTAAGTCTTTATTACTACTGTCAATACCTGATATAAATATGGATGCAAATATTTAACTATTGGCCAAGCCACATACTTTGACTAAGGTTGGATGTGAAGTTAGGGCTTGTAGAGTTAGGGCGTGTAGAATTAGAAGCTTGGCTCTACATGATCTCTGATATTTTTTTGACAGTGCGAGCTTCGGTCTCGTTTTGGCAACAGTTTACATAAAAATGTTTTGGTAAAGCAATAAAGAATTGAATTGAATTGAATTGGTGGGATTAGATTTTTCTTTCTTATATTTTCTATTTATTAAATACCTTCTTTAACTTAAGGCTACTATTTTCAGTATGATATTGTACATCCCAAAACACAGGAAAATTTAATAGCAGCAGAAAATATGAATTTATAATATAAACTCATGAATGTCAAAGTAAATAAAGAAAGTAATTATGTTCCATAATCTCGTCCTCATTGTGTACAATGTAGTACGCACTTTTTGCTACTGCACTGATTACAATCTTCAAAGTTAGGCGCGTGCTTGAACGCGTCAATAAACTAAAAAATAAATAACCGGAACGTGCCCGCACCGTCACCTGTCAATGTCATCTGTCACCTGTCAATGTCATTGTACTTTTTTGTACACAGCACTGAAGACATAAATATTTAAAATATATTAGTTTTTTAACTAATTAGTGATTTACAGCTTACATACAAATGCAAAAAACCAAGAAGAAAATACGGTGATGTTTGTGTAAAAGTATGGTGGCTGGAAAACAGAACTTGTCAGTTGAATTTGTGAAATTGTTGGACCGATACCTCGGCTCAATTATTACGATTTCTATCCCACCACAGCACACTAAAACCACCATCACCATCATCTCAGCCTATTACAGCCTACTGCTGGACGTAAGGGAAGGACGCAAAGAGCGCCAAGGAGTACGATCTCCTGCTTTGAGACAAATGTATCTAGCCATATTCCCGAGTTCGTCGGCCCATCGAGTTGAGAAGCGTCCTACACTACGTTCGCCGAGACGTGGCCTCCACTCCAACAACATAATCAGCCAGAAATTAATCATGAAAACAAGGAGTGTGTATGACAACTCTGTCACTAACAACAACAAATAACGCCACTCGGCGTTATTCTTCAGCCCGCAAACGAGACAGAATGAATGACATCGGAGCTTTCACGGGAGGTTGGCCGTGGTGATCATTAAGTTCATTCTAGTTGTCTCTCATGTCTCAGAATGAATGACATCGGAGCCTTCACGGGAGGTTGGCCGTTGGTGATCAGTATGTTCATTCTAGTTGTCTGTCATGTCTCCGAATGACTCCACAGAAACTGCTCTGTACAGAAGCACTGGCCTTTACGATGGAGTGGCCAGTGGGTTTTTGTTCAGTCTGAAGCGTCTCCTCGAGGGATTCCTCCTGAGACGTAACATTATGGCTCTAGTCTTCATGAAGAGTTGACCATGAGACCGATATAATGTTGCACCAGAAATATACTACAAAGGATCTGTAATAGCATGAGGTAAGTTATTAATATTATAAATTTATTCTAGCGCATCATATGTACGGAGAGAAAAATTATTCCTCTTGTCTGTCTCGCAGCAGAATTATAACACTTCCACTTGCTTTCACGAGGGGTTAGCCTGTGGCTTAAAATTTTTGTTATAATATTGCGGGTCTGCAAATCATCTTATTAGGTTGACCAGAGACCGACTTCATCAATTGAATTTGATAATATAGTTGAACACAAAGGTATCAAGGCGATACATATCTTCGAATGCCAGAGGGAGAATATGGGTACCGAGACCGTGAGGTAATGCCCTCCGTCTTAGTAATTTTTTCAACTATCACTGACTCTAAGGAGGCTATGAAAGAAGCTCTTTTGCCTGCTGATATTGAAGGCTTAAGGAATTCTGAGTACTTGTGTAAACAAGTCACATACTTACCTAGACAATTTCAGTCTGTTTATAAAGATTTTAAGTTTTTAATAATTTCATCAGTTTTTACTATTAAATTGGGCCTTTGGCAACCATTAATGGTACCAAGACAATCTGTTGGTCTCAGATCTGCTTGTCTTATTCTGCCCCATTTATATACATACAAGTCAATGATAAATAACGCTTTTACAAATTATGGTTTATCTCGGTGTGGATTTCCACAAGTATATAACTGAGGTACTTCTTGATGTTGGCCCAAGAGGGCAAGACTTTATAAAGCATACCATAGAAAACAACCTGTTTACTCTAATAGTTCATGTAGTTATGACCATATTATTATTATTATAATTTTCTCTTAGATTTTACTAAAAAGCTTAAATAAATTAATAAACATTACTTGAAATTGCTAATTCATATCTGTGACTTAAAGATCAGTAGTCCACCTGATTCGTGAAGTGCCTTAACGTAAAAGGTCCCAGGTTCGATACTCTGTTCGAATGACCCTGGCATGATACATTGTCTTGTACCTCGTAGTACAGGGAAGTTGACTCCTTGTTTGGAGACCATGACAAATTGATGTTGGCTGGTGCATGTGTGTATGTTCCTATACAACTGATATGGTATCCCATTTGTGTAACTTATAGTATTAGATCTGGTCACAACCGGGTAAACCTTAAATTCTCATAGTATCAAGCTTAATTCTCAAGATTCTATAATAATCTATGAAAGCAATTAAAATTTAACACTGTTACTGACTTATGGTTATTATTCTAGCTGATCGCCATGGCTAGTTAGATTATTTCTAGTCTTCATCAAGTGTGAATAATTTCTCAGAAAATTTATAAATAAAGACACACTCAAGATGAGTTAAGATCACTGTTACAGATATGGAAGAATAATTCTCCTTGTTATCAACAAGATAAAAATTACCATAATTAAAAACTGTTTTAACTGTAACTATATGTTATATTCCAATATTTTCAGTCAGTAAAAACCCATGGAAAGATTTATGCAGCTTTATTTACAGGCAAAAATGTCGCACCATAATTGATCCTTATGTACTTGTAATAAGGTCGAAAAACAATTATTTACCTTTGGAAAAGTAAGAGAAATTCGAAACTAGACACAAAGATGATAACTTGAATTTTCAAATCTGAACTAAATATATTTTTAATATATTTTTGTTATAAACCATATATTTCTAGACATTTTATCATTTGTGAAAATGTTTGATACCTAAAATTGAAGACAAAGATAAATAATCATCCAATCATTAAATTATCAAGATACTAAAGATAGTAAATAAACTGAATTATCCCAGGTGGATAACAAAGGTTTATATTTAAATAGATGATTATAATAAAATAAGATTTATTAAAAAATAATTAGAAAATTAAAATTGTATCCATGAAACTATAAACTTCATAAAAAATATACTACTGACTTAAAATTATTATTTAAATTAAGGCATGAATCTTACAATTATAATTGAAGATTGTCAAGTACCTATGTAAGTCTATGTATAAATAATTTTATTAGATATTAAATTACCATGTAAAGCAAAAATGGAGATGATAAATAATGACAGAAAATTTCTAATGAATTTAATTGGATTTATCAAAAAAAAAAAAAAAAAAAAAAAAAAAAATGGATGACATGATAGAGGCATTAATCAGTGGCAACAATTAAGGCAATGCAGGCAATAAATGTTGCCTTACCTTGTTATTGGACTAAGGCTGTAAGGCTGCTACAAGGATTTTGAGCCGAAGTAAACTTTCTATCTTATCCGATGTGATGTATTGGTAAATTATTACTTATTTTTTATTTTTATTAGCTTTACAAGAATTGACCAGTTATTGAATCTAAATAAGTATTCAGACTGTTTCATTAACTTATTAATATACCCTACCAGGGATCCACACATAAAGTGCAGGAGTCTCATACTGATTTCCAGCCATATAAGTGGAACACATATAACGGTTTTCTAAGAAGATGAGTAAAAATCAATCTTTCTCAGTAAAATAATGTTGAAACTATTGTCAACAAAATAGGACCCTACTGGAACAATACTGGTAGTATTTGTATATAATTTCCTTATTTATAACATATAATTAATGAAAGATTTGCCATAGTAAACATCTATATTATTTATTTTAGTTTCCTTTACTTTGCAACTACATCTTGAACAGGAGTTATTAAGAATAAGACTAATTTATTTGCATAAAAAATTGTATAACAGACAATGATAACTTAAAAGGTTACTAGATTTTCTTATTATATAAAATAAAATAAATCTTTTCAGAAGAAATACTAGCTTAACTACCTACTTGCACATCGATAAATTTACCTTGTTAGGTAACCATGTACTAAGTATGTACTACATACTACTGGATAAATGAGACGGATATTAATAGTTCAAAGCATTGGCTCTATTTCCATGACAACTTATTAAACTAGCTGTTGCCCCGCGATTTCGTTTGCGTGATCTCTAATTTATTCGTAAAGAATATACCTACTTAATAGCGAGGGGTATTTATTTAAAACTTTATTGCACAAACTTAAAAGTGTACAACAGGTGAATTATCAGTCTCAGTCCCAGCAAATCTATAAATTCATAGACTTACAGTTTAAAAAAGAGTATTGCAATTAAAGTAAAATTTGCTATTTTCGATTTTATAGAATTCCTACACATTTTTGTGTCATCAAATAGGTACAGGTTTGTGTCATCAAATGGGATGGGACTGTATCAATATACATGGTTGTATTAGCATACGGGGTTATATCATCATACAGGGTTGTATCATCATACAGGGTGTATCATCATACAGGGTGTATCATCACACAGGGTGTATCATCAGTATACAGGATTGTATCGATATACAGGGTTGTATCGATATACAGGGTTGTATCGATATACAGGGTTGTATCGATATACAGGGTTGTATCGATATCCAGGGTTGTATCGATATACAGGGTTGGTTGATTAATTCCAATGAATTAATCAAACAACTATATCCTTGTTAGATAAAACTTGAATTAAGCATCTACCAATAGATAGTTAATAAAATAAAGTTTTATCATGTGCTAAGACTTTAGCAAATCATATAAATGATCATAATAAATGTTTATATTGCTTTGTCGACACAACTTTCCTCTTTGAACATCTACATTGTACACAATGAGGACGAGATTATGGAACATAATTTATATGATCGGACTAACTTACCTAGTGACGTCCGATCCTCAATTATGTGAAGTAATCTCGTCCTCATCCTATCCCCAGCCCGACCCAGTTAGTATGTATTTATCAATCCTTAAAGTACAAAAAAGATTATATGCTATAAATACCTACCTACTACTTAGTTTCCCTTCTTTTTGAAAGTTGTGTCCAATTTTATCCTTTGAAATAATGACATTGACAGGTGACAGATGACATTGACAGGTGACGGTGCGGGCACGTTCCGGTTATTTATTTTTTAGTTTATTGACGCGTTCAAGCACGCGCCTAACTTTGAAGATTGTAATCAGTGCAGTAGCAAAAAGTGCGTACTACATTGTACACAATGAGGACGAGATTACTTCACATAATTGAGGATCGGACGTCACTAGGTAAGTTAGTCCGATCATATAAATATAAATTCATAAGTTTAGGAACTATGTGCTTGGCTAAGGACAAAGTTTAGTCATTGGATGTTGACAGCCAATATGTTTGTTTCGGGGTTCAAGCTCAATTTTGAACTAGGTATTTGATCTATTCTTGGCATATTATATATTTTGAGCGTAGTTTTGTTTAAGGAATTTAATTAAAAAGGTAAAATAAAGGTATTTTTAGATAGGTAAGAGTGAGGTGATTTATCTTTGAAGATTGCCGTTCTTAGCCTCCGTATAACAAATCGTAGTCTCCTATTAATTTAAAAATTAGAAGTAGTTTTAAAAAAATCGTTTATTTACGATTGGGTAAGATGAATCTGTGCCAGTACGAGTTTTTTTTTTTGCATAAAAGATAAATGGCATTTTGGATATTCCGAGGAAAGGCCATCTTTTTGCCAACGACGAAAAGAAGGTAGGGTCAAATTTAGGGTGAGAGTTTTTTTGTTTGTTTGTATGTGTGTGCAGTGTGCACTTGAATGTTGCCATTTGCCTTGAATGGTGCGGTTTTCTTGGTGAAACATCAAAGATTGTTCTTCCATAGGTATTATAGTGTTAACTCAATTGAGGCCGCAACAGTAAAAAAAAGGGTTTGATGTGTTGCTTACAGAAGCAATCGTGCATGGAGCCTCAAATTAAAACTTTAAATTCTGTATTCGCTTTTAAATTTGGTCGTTACTGAAAATTGCGGATAATCAATTAATAGTTAGCTTTATGAGTAGCTATGCAGATTTATAACATGCAAATAAATACAGTCACAAAAATTTATTATTATTACCCGTGCCCCAATAAAAAATATTGTAAGAAATCTCTGTAAAGTTTAAAGTTTTTTTAAAAAAGTCTACAAAGCTCCAACCAAACTAGGCAAAGCTTGCGTACTATATACTTTATACTAAATACCGGATAAACATACTTAAATACTTTGATAAATCTATGACTTAGGTACAAATGCCCGTGCTCATCACACAAATATATGCCCCTTGCGGGATTCAAAGCTGCAACCGCTGGCTTTGTAGTTCGGAGCGCGAACCACTACACCACGTTGGTCACGGTCGTCAAACCTTTTATTTATGACTTTATTTTCTCCTTGGTCGCACCATTCACCAAATATTTATGTTTAGCTTTTGGGCGTTGTTTTTTTAAATCTGAGCGATATAGTTAGTTTCCTTTCCCGTTATCCTTTGCATTAGACTAGCATTAAGCTACGTGGGTCGTTTTTCATCATCATCATCATTCAGCAGCATAGGATGTCCACTGCTGAACATAGGGTTCCCCCAGTGACTTCCAGATTGTTGGCTTTGTTTTTAGTTTTCTTTTACGTTTGTTATATACTTACCATGATTGATGAACATTCTTCATCTTTTCGGAAAGTATTGTTTGCGATTCATTTGAGTGTAACGTAAAGGGTCATACTTTAGACGAAATATGTAAAATTTTAAACAGGGCAATGGCCTTGGCGGAGGACTTTCCATTCTTGTGATTTCTAAGGGAAGTTTGACCTTTCAGACAGGGCTAATAAATAAATACCTTACCTGTAACTGAGATTATGAATAAATAATATTATATTGTACCGTAACAAAACAATATTATAGTTTCTACTGGGATTCATTTTTTAATGGTAACATTAGGTTAAGAATTTTAATAATTATTTACTACTTACATAGATTAAGACGACCTCCGTAGCCAAGAGGCGAGCATATCGGATTTGGTGTCGCTATCTCTGAGGTCCTAGGTTCGATTCTCCAGGGTCAATGTAGGAAAATAACTTCTCTATATTGTCTCGGATCTGGGTGTTGTTGTACCGTCGCTATTTGTGATTTCTGTAACACAAGTGCTGGCTACTTATTATAGCATCAAAGCATAGTATGTGATGTTGTCCAGTATTTATTTATTTATATTAAATAAGCACAAACTTTTTAAATCGAGATTTTATCTTTGAAAAACAAAAAAAAATACGAAAATAAGTTATCTTAGTTATGTACTTCAAACTTTGAACTAGTTTTTTTTTATTATTTAAAAAGGGCACACCAACAACATAATATATTTAACACTTATTTCACAACACATGCATAAATACATTTCTGATATATATGTCACTTAAACTTACTTATTAGTTACTAACTTGACTTATTAGTCCAATTTAGGTTTATTTATACAAAAAAGTGGTAAAACTTACAAGGCTGATCTTTACTTAAACGATATAATTTTTCCCCTATGAAAACAATTACAAAACCTTCGAAACCTTTTGAATACTAAATGGCCGAATGTTTTTAACAATTGAATACAGCAAAACATGAATACTTTACAGCAATAGAGTATGCGGCTAATTATCATTTTAAACAATTGCATCAGCTTTTAATTCAACCTATGTAGCTCCAGCGAATGACACGTGTAGAACCGGAGTGAATCTAAATTGAGTTATCAGCATTTTGGTGTCGAATCAGCGCTTGCGATGGATCTGATATGAACAATGCATTCGATATAGCATGGTTATAGTTCTGTTCATTTATTCATAGAATTTAAAGGTACCTAAGAGATATAACTCATTGATAGACTAAACTTAATCGTAGTAACGTTTTCCATTAAACCAACAACGGAATAACAAAAAAAAGATGACTTATTGGTCTGGTGCACCTGTCGTAAGGGTTAGGTCTGGTGAAAATAATATTATTCCAAAGCAATAACTAGATTTTCCACATTTAGGATGATGATAAGCGGACCGCGACTAGGCAGAGAACTAACGAGATTTGGCAAATGTGTTGGCTCACCTATCTATATGCATCCTGCATAATACAGGAATTGGGCTACAAAATAGTTGCAGAAGAGTTAAATGTCACTAACGATACTGCCTCATATTAATACGCTTGACTTTAAAACACAAGAAGTACTGACTTAAAAATTACTTTTAATAATACCAACTCACTTTTTTTGCACTTAAGTAGTTGCCAAACGCTTTGAGGTACTAAGTCTGCCATCTTTATAGTTAAAAATACTTTTTCAAAAGAATCACAGGCTACAAAGTATTGAAAATCTGTATTCAGTTTTCGAAGAATTTATTATGGATTCGTTTTATTACTACAAAATACACAACCATTTTACTTCGTTATGCTAGAGTTAAGTTAAAAACAATTTAGACCAAATTAAGAGTTACATTACAGACACAAATAAAATATATCAAATGGCTTTAAAAAATATTTAGTTATTTATCTTTTGCATAAGCATGGTTTAATAGAAACTTTCGCTTAACTTTTGACATGATAAATTACCTACGCTTTTATCTTAAGCACATAATAATGAGAATGGTTAAAGGATTGTTTAGATATCTTGTGGAGATTTTGATTAATATTTTCTTTTATTTTTTCGTTTCAGTCACACGTAGGGTTTTCTTATTCAGCACTTTATAGTTTTATTTAATTCAAATTAATACTCGAGTTTTCTTCTTTCGTGACAACAATAATTCTGACAAAATCAATATGACCAGTATTCCACACAAGTCTCATTTTCAGTAGCACGTCTTTGGGTATGTCATCTCAGAAAGTGGCTTATGGTTTGTGGCTTTTACTTACTCATTAGTTTTATTAGTGCCATCAGATTAGCTTTTAAGTACTCCAGTAAAGTTTTAAGTAACTTAGTAAGCTATACAAAGAGCTATGCTCGGGATTTCTCTAAAAGATAAAATTAGAAATGACGTGGTCCGACAGAAAACTAAAGTCATCGATATAGGTAAATAATTTGAAGTGACAGTGGGCTGGTCACATTTGCCGTAGAACCGATAACCGATGGGGTAGACGTGTTCTTGAGTGGTGATCGCTTGCCTAGTCAAGCGCAGCGTGGGGCGCCCTCCGACAAGGTGGAGCGACGATATACGCAAGACTGCTGGCAGTGGATGAAAAAAATAGCAGAAGATCAAGCTCAGTGGCGTGCATTGGGATAAGTCTATGTCCAGCAGCGATTATGATAATGATGATGGCTCTAGTGAAATATGACAAATTGAATAAAGCTTTTATGTTATTATTACACTGTGTTCTAGTTTAAAATTTTTGGTTATAAGTTTTCGGCTAGACAGCCAAAGGAATTTTTGTGCTATTTACAATAAAACATTCGTTATTCTTCAACGAGACTTTGTAAACTTTAGTGGCTTCAAGTAAAGCTGACGTTGATTGGTTTATTTGATTGCTATTTTATTTTATTGAGTTCTTACAACAATTGATTCAGTCTAGCAATCTTAAATACTTAATGGAATGGAATAGAATGGAAAAGTGGTGGACTTGATGTCAAAAAGATTATCTATCAGTTCACCAGGTTATAATTGGAGTTGGATTTATAAAAACTGGTCGAATGCAAGTTGGACTTACGCAACGAGACCTTTGGGATTATATACCTTATAACAAATTTTGTACTTTGGCTAAGTGTTTTTGGTAAATAAATACATTATTTATTTATTTCAAATATGCCTCGTTCCAACTGTTTGGGTAAAACTTTAACACGCGAGCGAAACATGTACTTTTTAATTCCATAAAGACAACTTGAACTTTAAAACATAATTCGGCGAATAGTCTAGACGATATCATAATAACCAATGCCAAAGATGGCGTAAATATTTATTGGCCACCAATACGAACCCTCTAACTATTGCGTTTATATTCTGTCCTGATCATCTGAAAGCTGTTGAAAAGAAACAGCAGACTTTTAATATTGCAGGTAGCGTTTTAATGTATGGTAATTCTCTTTTAGATACTTTCGAAGGAGTTTTTAACACAAAAACAAAAACTACGTGGTTCATCGACCGTGGACGTCCACTACTGAACATAGGCCTTTCCAAAAAGGGGGTGATTGCCAATACTTGCTACGCTTGGCAAACGAGTTGGCGAGCACAGTTTTTTAAATATTACGCACCCAGGCGCTGCTGCCCATCTCGTGCTACAGGAATCAGTTGCCTCTTACGACACACCTCCTGTTAGGGGTGGGGAAGTGAATTCTTTACGGCTGTCCCCACACAATGTAATCAATAAATTTATTTGTGGTGTCATTTTCTTTTTAAGAAGTTGTCTATGGTTTTGACTGCCTTCAAACTAGTAATGATCAAAGCCTAGGACAAGACAAGACAGGCGACCTGATAACTCTAGGTTTTCAGAATATATTCTACCTTGAGTCAAAAAGTCGTCAATAGTAATGTTCCAAAACTACAGCACATACGTTACAAACTATAGCTGACTGTTTCCACTCTACATCGTGTATTTGCGTTCGATGCTAATCAAACAACACTGGTTGATAGCATCGGTAAACATTTCAAAGCTTCGCTGTCGGCATGTGGACATATACTGAAATCGACGCATTTCAGTCGATGATAAACAGCAAAATTATTATTACCCCAACTCACAAAAATATACCGAGTTGTAATAATTTTTACTCGAATTATTGATTCAGCTGGATGCAGGCTGCTTCCAAACGGCCAACCTGAAAGTCACTGGGGGAGGCCTATGTTCAGCAGTGGACGTCCTATGACTGAATGATGATGATATTGATTTTGGAGGGTGAGCTAGATAGAAGATAACGTAAAGAGCATTAAAAGTTCGCGAGTTGTCAATGATAAGTTGCAAAAGACTAAACATTTTTGTATGAAGCCTGGCATACGTCAATAGACAAATAATATAATTACAAACAATACATATAAACTTTCTTCAGAATTTAAGTTTTAATATGTAAATAAAAATAAATATTACGACAGACGTCCACCAAGGAGGATAGACGACATGGTAAATGTTGCAGAAAGTTGCTGGATACAGGCCACTTTTAGACGGCCAATCTGGAAGTCATTGGGAGGCCTATGTTCAGCATAGAGGTCCTGTGACTGAAATTATTTATTGGTCTAGTAGTACGATCTAGAAGTCTTTGTCAGCAAATAATTACTTGGTTTTAAGGTGTTCTTTTCTATTATAAACCCTTCATATTGCATTTTAAGATCACTGTCAACAAAAGCACTTATTTTAAAAAATACAGAAAAAGGAGAAAGAAAAATAATGAATGAAATGTTCTGTCGTTAAAGCTACTCTCAGCTTAGAGCTGCCACCTTGATATTATAATATCCATAAATGACATGACATTTATCTTGTCCTTCACTTAATAACAGCCGCCCAAAATAAACAATCTAAGCTGTCTTCGTAGACAGCTTAGATCGGATTACATGAGTTATTTTTTGCAAATAGTTATAACAGTAAGTTGTTTATTTTATAAGATGTCTCAAGAAAGATACAAAACCAATCCTCCCTTTGTCTGATACAATTTGTAAGTGAAACACGTCTTTAAGATAAAGTAAAGATTTTTATAGACACATAAAAGCGTCCGTCAGACTAAGCGTGTTTCGCTAACAAGGGATGTAGAGCATTGTTGCAGTTTACTGAAATCGGAAACAGTGAGCTGAGCTGAGAGAGCAAGCAGTCGTGACAGCGACACGCACCCTGCGTTTAAAATCTTCGTAAAGTTAGAACATAATGTTAAAATATAAATATAATTTAACAAGAATTTATTAAGTTTAGTTGGTAATAGTAATTATTGCAGAGGCACCAGGATATACCTAGTTACTTGTAATTATTAGAGTTGGATAGCGGATATAAAACCTGTTTTAAATATTATTAAGTACCTGCTAGTGGTATTACTTTTTGGTCTGACATAGATAAGTAGGTAATATTTTAGTTGATGTTGACTTGCAGACTGGTATCGTATCTAATAGAATTAATAAGGTAAATACAGGTATCTCACAAAATACGGATAATACTTAAAACCATTAGCAAAATATAGTTAAATTATTTGAAATAGTCTATGGTTCTATTTTTTATCTGTGGTTTTGGTAGTTGTATGGTTCTCGCAGAGCTGACAACCTATTTGGGAGAAAAGTTCTCGAGTGGCGACCACGAACAGACAGACGCAGAGTGGGCACCTCCCTCCCGGTATACTTACGACCTAGATTGGATTGCGGAAAGTCACTTGTTCCTACTGTGTTCTGTATTGGACTTTTGAAGACTGAAGATGACGATGACAGGTTATTGTGATTTGTTCTTAGGCGACGCCAGGCAACGTCAATAAAAATAGCCAGCAGTATGGCCCTTTATTTATCAAAATACCGAAGTCTATAGTCACACACATTTTTCATTGACCAGACTAATCTTGTACCGCAAGACAGTTCATCCACAAAAATGTATTATAGAAGATCACAAAAGAATTCAATAATAATGTTATAGTGCCGTGAATAAAAACATGAGGACTTCAAACTACCAGATAATTTTGGTTATGATTTATTTTCTTTTAATGTTTCTTTTATCAAAAAACACTCGCCCGAGGACACAACACAGACGGATTCGTTTGCAGTTTATTGCAGTCGGAAACGCAACTACGACCGTCTGGCGCTTTGAGCGCTTGACGGATGGCTGATGGCTGTGTTTTATACTAGCGAAACGTCTGTTTTCTTATTGCAAACAATGCATAAAGTCAGAAAATAAGTAAAATACCTACGCCTTGCAGATTCTGATTAACATAAAACTATTTTTAGTGCTCAAACAGTTCGATATTCTATACAGAATCAACATTGAAATCTAAAAAAACCTCTCTTAAAAATCTTCGGTCGGTATTGTAGCTAATAAAGTATTATTTTGATATTTGACGTTGGTTTCTTGAAAAATTACCGGGTTTGGTCCTACCGCATCTGTGTCGGAATTCTTTAATAACCTAGAATTTATTTTAGAACTCGAAAGCGTCACTTTTTATTTCACACCTTCTTCGGGATTTGTAGTCAAAACCGTTTCAAAACTCTTACAATCGGTTGAAATAAGCATATAGAGACAAAAAGGACTTCAACAAATCAGTCAATAAATAAAATAACCGACTTCAAAAGCACTAAACATAACTTTTAAACAATCATACCAAACAGTTATTTTTGAAGTCGGTGCAAACAACCACATTCAAACATTCCACGGCTGGCACCGACTCCAATAATAACCTGGTATGATTGTTTAAAAGTTATTTTTAGCTTTTTAGTGTTTTTTTACATTCTGAATGGCGATTTGTGATGTAATCATAGCTAAATTGCTTCTCATGACGATTCAAATAAGTCCAAACACGGCTATGATACATTGTTTTATCACAGAGTTCCAGAGCTTACCTTCCGCCTTCTTCATCAGATCAGTTTGATGGTATCATTCTCACCAGAATCATTTATTAAAATTTTATTTATCAACTGGCAATTCTTAACTGTCTTAATGAAAATATCTTATCGCGTGGGTGGGGCGTGCGTACCTTACTCGTGGAAGACAAATGTGGGCAACTATGGTCTCCTTAATCAGTTCCACCTTAGCAAATAATATTTTCTGAATGCAAATGCTTGACTTGTTGTTAAATATACTAAAATCGCTATATGTACACCTATAATATTTTAGGAGTTCCCTCAATTCCTCATGGATCCCATCATCAGAAAGATTTTCTCAAATCGGTTCATTAATGGCGGAGTTCTGAGGTAACAAACATAAAAAAAAACAACCCTCGATTCGGTGGTTTTTTATACAACACATTTCTCTATAAAATAAAAATTTAAAGCGCTAATAACCTATTATTCTGATTGTGATGTTTGTCCTGACTGGAAGTTGTTATTTATACGAATAAGTAGTAGAATTGTTTCCAAAAAAATATAAATAATTTCTTTTCTAAACTGTCCTACGTCTACGTCAGAAACTTTTGTGTTACAACGATTAGCTTTATGAATTCGTGATTCCCCAAGCTGTGTCGGGAACATCACAGTAATATTCCAGACAACTCCCATTTAGGGTCATCCCTCAACGAAACATTCATCCAAATCCTTCGGGGCAATCTCTGAAGTGGCTTCTTGTATTTTTCTAAGACAAATTTTAGATTAATTTGCGTTACAACACAGAAAGGTACGGTAGGATAATATTCAACGGTGAGCGCGTGATGGCATTCATGAACAAAAAAAACATTATTACCACAAAACCTTATTTTTTTAAATACCTCTCAACTTTGTAGGCCATTTTGTTTTGCTTACACTATACCTCTTAAAGGCCGATTCTGGAGCACAAATACAACAACTTTTTTAGGCGTACATCAAAATTATATGAACTCGGCGATTTGCCTTCCCCATACGATTTGTATGGGGAAGTCTTTTTGATGTTCGCCTCGTAATATGTGTTGTTATATTTGAGCATCGTAATAAGTCCTTGAGGTGTTGCGTAAACAAAAATGACGTAGTATCCATACAAGCAAAATATCTGTGACCTACAGACACATGGACAAACAAAAAAAAAGAACTCTAAAACGGAGGCCTATATCTAGCAGGCTGACTGACAGCTTAGAGCGCTTAGTGGGTGCCAAGGCTACTGTGCCTTCACCAACTAAGTTAACGTCTAGTGTCTAGTGCATTTCATCGTGTTAGCAGTAGTTTAGACTAATTTATTGCGCCGGCGGTCCTTGAGCGGATTTATTTCCTCGATAAATCTAGGAGACAATACTGCTAAATTTGAAAGGAATCGTTTACTTGAGGTCCTTTGTGTATTCTAGAGCGATTTGGTTAGTGACAAGCATAAATTAAATTGCTCAGCTATTAAAAAACACAGTAATTACCATTTGTTTCAAGCTAAATAATTGTATATGGGCTGATTGTGGTCCTCAAATTCCTTTTCCATGGGACCAACAGCAAAAGAGAAAAAATACTTTCAATAATCACAACAATTATCTAGCCCCAAACTAAGCAAAGCTTGTACTATGGTGACTAGATAACGGATAAACGAATAAATACATTTATGAACAGCTATGACTTAGAAAGGACGCAGGTGGCTTCCAACCGGCCAATCTGGAAGTCACTGAGGGAGGAAATGATGAGACTTAGGTACTAAAGTCGTGCCCATTGCACAAACTTTTTCTTCTTGCAGGATTCAAACCCGCAACCACCTGGCTTTGTAGTCCAGTGCGCGAACCACTAGATCAGATGGTCTTCAGAGCAAATAAATACATTTCCATAGTCGTAAAAACTGGATAAACATTTTTTTTTTAATTCCGATGTCTTTCTTTCCATGTTGTACATGAGAGTAAATTTTTGACTAGAATCTCTTTAACATATTGTTAAGATTTTGGTCAAATTGGTAGAATAGTCACGAACTAGCGAAGGCGAGGCAGTCAAATTTAAAGTGAAATATCGTTTTTGAAATATTTAGCTTTGAGTGACTTATCCCAACCTAACAAATCACATACACTAGGAAATACGAATGAGGGCCACTCCGACGGTCATTTAAAATTCTTACAGGCAATAAAGCCTTTACTATTTTAAACCCTAACCCGTATCTATTGGGTTCGTTTTAGTGTGAACAAGGTTGTTGAAGGCTGTAATTCTTATCTGTTCTCGTTAACCGAAACTGTGTAGTAAAATAAATATGTACGCCCTCTTATTACGGACGTTAGTTCGTTTATGACAGTCTCGGGCACTCGAGACGAACACTTTTGCCACAACCGATTTAACAACTTTTCTAAATCTAGGTTTAGCTTAACTCTGTTTTAAAAGATTTGTATCTGTCATTGTGTATGAATCCTAAAATTGTATGATAACTACGTTCAATAAATTATGTGAACTACTAACAGTTATTGTGCGGTTCAACAAACGCGCGACAGACGTCCTTCTCAAAACGTTTTATATTTAAAGATCCTTATTATTAAAATTTAATTAATCTCAAAAGGACAGCCGACCTGGTAAAGGTTGCAGGTTCCAACCGGCCATTCCGAAATTAATTGGGGATGGCACACGTTTGGTAGTGGTCGTCTTATGGCTGAAATGATGATGATAAAAAAAAAAATTACCACTGGACTGAAGCGTATTGGCCCGGTGATTCACGTTGAAAGCAAATATTCCTAGGTTTGTCATCCGATTCAGGTCAATAATTCAGAAATATAACTTTTAGAAATTGGTTTGCGTTTGGGTGTGCTGGGAGACGTCTCAGGCAGTATTCATTGCCTGGTACCTCGCAACACAATAATATTGTTCCATGCTTTGAGACCATGAATTAATAAATGGTGTCTTGTGTGGCAAATATTTTTTATTAATATTAAATAAAATAATATTAGATTAAATGGAATTCTTAGGCTTTTAGATCACAATGCCTTTGTGTCCGAAGATATAAATTTTCGACAAGATTCAAAATTCTTGACGAGATATAGAGCGAGGCAGCTTATAAAAAAACATAGAAACTCGGGTAACAGTTCTATCTGGACTGATGTTCAGAGTTCCAATCCTCGAAAATAGACAGACGGACAACAAGTGATCCTAAGGTTCCGTTTCACCTTAGGATCACTTGTTGTCCGTCTGTCTATGTGCCACAGCATATTTTCTAAGCAACGGCTCGGAGTATTAAGTAAAAATTTATTTGAAATATTTAGGTCCTAAAATTACAATGCTGACAAATAATTAAAAACACAGAATATAATTAAACTAAAAACAATAATTATTGAACAGGGCACATAAAATTATTTATCTTGTTATCATTATTCCTAAATATTAATGTATTTTTTACGAATGTTGTGCTCACCTGTAAGTGACATATATATCAGAACTATCTGTCTATGACTTTTATGTATACATAAGTGCTTAATATATATGTTGTTGGTGTGCCTTATTGAATTAAAAAAAACTGGGTCAAACTTGCCATTGAGTTTCATATCTAAGCATGACCGAACTCTTTATCCAATGCAGCTCTGCTTGACGGTAGATTTAAGTATGATAATTAAGATGAGCTGCAGATTACCTTGTAAAATCTCCGCCAGCCGGTTCATCTATGCGTATTCGTATACTACAAGATTTAGCGAAATATATTAAATCTGAGACACTAAGTTCGCCGTTTGAATTATATATTCAAAAGATTTAGTTTCTTAATATAAGGCCAATGCGTTTCAAATTTAATTAGTTCGTTTCATTCATCCAGTTATGAGTCTTTGAAAGAAGTTAGTTGATTTTGAGAACTAATTTCTATCACGTCACAGAGATGGCTTTAAGAAGTTTCGGCCAAGTTTGAGTAAGTTTGTTAAAAATATAAAATTAAGGATTTTGATGACACTGTAACGAAAGTCTTTGGTCGAATAGATTTTGAGATAGATACGTTTGAGAAACATGATTAATGAGAGGCAACGCAAAGTTCTTGCAAAGATTGTTTAAATAGCATAATATAGTGTAACTTTTTTTTGTTGTGTTGTAAAAAACTAAAGCGCAAACTATATTCTAAAGATAAATATCTTAAACTATTGCAGGTTCTTGATTAGACGTCATTAATAAGTAGGTTGACGTCAATATTTCTAGATAAACCGTTTTTCGCTACAGCTATTACAAAGTAAAACCTTAATGATTGTGTTAAAACTAAATTCTACTGAAAAGGTCACTATGATATCATAATCAGTACTATTTTAACCATACGTTCTGAATTTCCAGATATATTACGGTATATCTTTCCTTAGAAGCTTTCTGTTAGTGGGAATATGGATTCTTGATATTTTTCCTTCCATGGAAACTGTAGATAGTTTTACCGTAATAATACAATCTAAGTAGTAATATTAGGTCGTTTTAAAACCACTGACTACTATGAATATATCGACAAGATTCACTTAGTGTCTTCGAGAGTTTGATACTTATAATCCTCGATTCCATTTCATCCCTACTTTGTTCGGGACGATGTCAAATATTTTAGAATCATATTCTTGTAAGTAAAGTCTCAGAATTCTTGTCAGCAGTCATGTCGCGTGGATTATGATACTAAATTTTGGATCAGATATTTTTTTATTAATATTCGAGTTTAGATACTTCTATTGTCAGCCAATTTTCAATTTGTTTTTATTAAGTTTCTCAAATCACTGACATAATATTCTATTTACTGGTTTAATAAAGATTACTACAACTATCATGATAATAGTTTTATAATGCCTATGTAATTAAGATATATATAAGATCTTTTCGCAAATACTTTCTGATTATAGTGCAAGCATAGGTTTAGTTAATTTCCTTTGTGAAGGAAGTGAATGTGTTCATCAATTCAAACACCTTTTACCTGTCAACATCGACACTGTAAAACAAAAGATGTTCTATGCGAACTAATGTATTTTTTTAATTTCAAGAACTTTAATATTGTTTTTACGATTATAGTTAAAGTTGTTCATATTTTTAATCACATTTACTTCCTATAATATCAAGACTAAACCATGCCGCGTTAGAAAAGAAAACGTAAAATAAAATTTGACTAGATATTCTGTTTACTGTCCACAAAAAATTAAAAGTCAGCAAAGAATAAATACGCAATCACTCCATTTGCGGCATTGTTTTTTCCTGCTTGCTATTACGAAGGTCTAACATATCTTTCGAACTCTTCAGCATCCTTGAAAGCCAATCGGTGTTATGCATCTTCGCTTTTTCCTACCCTTGGTTTTGTCGTAAAATATATTTCATAGCGAAATGAGACATAAAAGGCCTGATGTGATATTACACACTTGTTTTTGTTTTTACCCTTTGCTTATTTGACGAAAATAGAAATGTGTCCAAAGGACATATTTTAAGATAAGTACCGATGTAAATGTACGCAGGTTATTAATGGATGTTTATTTTTAGTTAATGCTGTAGTCTTAGTCTTAAAAAATCTTTTTCCTAAATTGTTTTATTTAAAGATGCATTATAATAATCAAAGATCATAAAAATGTTTTTTTCCCTACGAATGGCTGAATTCGAGTATACCTAAATTGTGGTTTCCCTGTCTAAGGGTGAGCAAGGATCAGACTATTAACAGGCAATCATTTCTATTATATTTAAGAATTATGTCAAAGTATGGTCAAGCGTACTCTGACTCGACTAAGACATAGTGTCTGCAATGGGGAGGGGGGAAGCACAGGCAAAGCTCATCTCAGATGGCGCTAGCGTATTTGGTCGTGTAAACCGTAGTCTATTAATGTCCACGCAAATAACAAAGTCAGATTTTTGTTTCTGTGCTCGCCAATATGACGCAAGTTTGACACAAAACCTTTATAGTTGTGATTTTTTGTTGGCAGCAGTGAGGAACCATTAATAAAATAATCACTACGGGCAAGGCCGAACACAATGCGACATCTATCGGAATAAAAGAGCAGAGTGGTTTCCCATTGCCAAGCCTTTGAATAAGGACTTTTCGTGTCAATATTTGGGTTCTAATATTGTATGCTGCCTTTTTTCTATATAGTAACGGCTAATTGTTATTCCAAGAGCTTAGGTTAAGACATACAAAAACATCGTTTAAAACAATAAACGTTAATTGGGCTCAATGCCCGAATAGTTAGTGAAACGTTTAAAAATAGGCATTTGAAGGGCGATCACGTAGCACCTAATCACTACATAGCGTCAATATTGCCTTGTTAGAAGGTTTTAATCGGTTTTTTGGCTGAATAATTTATTTAAATTCAAATGTGCCAGATTTAAGGGTAGACATTGATTGAATAAAATGCCGTTTACTGTGCATTTGTGAGATAATCTACTGTGATTAACGTCTAACGAATATAAATCTTTGCAAGTAAGTATGTGTCTTACTGCTCAAATACAAAAAAATACTAATTATGATGTTAGCATCGGATTATTCAATAAAAAAGTAAAAACAAATTAATTGAGGAGTGATTTTTTGAGATTACGATTGTAAATAATTAATAATATAAACACAATTATTGTATTTAAGTCGAGATATGAGACAGCTCCGAAATTAATACATCAAATTTATTTAATAGTTAGTATTACTATGTATTTTGTGGCTGTTTGCTGTTTTTGATAAAATAATTTGTTTTTTGACTCTATTTAAAGCCGAAACAAGTCTGTTCTAACATTTGCATATAAAAATTCTGTGGCAAATTCAGGATGTTATGGTTTTGAAAAATAAATCATACATAATCATAAGTAATTATTATTTCTAGCTTAATTATTATGCCATATGCAGAAAAGTGATCAAATCTATAAAATAATAAATGTCTTGTCCCAGTTTTAAGTCGAATATCGGTTTTAAATACCATTTAGCTAGTGTCACTATTAGGTATTAGTATTCTAATAAATGTACTTCATTAAAATCCTAACACTAAGAAAACATTTCATTTGGCGTATAATTTATCTCGACAATGTATCTTAGAGTCGTCAGTGTCGCTCGTGTATGGTACAGCCATCCTTAAAGATTTATCCTAAATCAATGGACGGATGGTTGAAAATTGGATGCATACCATGAGGGATGAGTGTACACGTACAGTACTACAAATAAATAAGCGCTGTTCTATTTCAATGGAAAAAAGTCGAAAACTGTATTCACTTTTCGAGAATGAGTGTACAAGTGATGACTTTCATAGTTTGAACAAAGTAGTCTACGTTTAAGCTTGGTTTAAGTTTTTATATGTACGTTTTCATATTGATATTGTAGTGGATTTACTGCGTACTAAAGTGGCAGCTCCATTGACGTAGTCAGTATATTTCCTTAAAATAAATGTACTCTTTTTTCGTTGGCTTCTTTTCATCTGTTGTATTATTTTAGTAGGTACTATAAATTTTCATGTTTAATTTAAGTAAACATAGTATGTATTTAGAATTTCTGGAACATAGCGAATTTTCTAAAGCGAAACTTAATTATATAAACATACATTTACTTAACGTGCCTAGAAACAAAAAACGTTTGTACCCGTTTATTTGTTTAATAAATTGGATAAACTGAACTTTGTTACCAGTACTAAATTTCATTTGACAGCTGATTGTCAAAAAACAGACAGCTAATAATAAATATTATTTATATTTCAGTTACGACATCGATTTAACTAGCTCCTAAACGGTGAATACATAACAGTACTACGTACTCAAACTAAGCTGAGCTTTAAATACTGAGGTAATTTGGCGACTACATAAAAATTCAATAGATGAGACCAACTCCAGAATTAAGAATAATATTGTATATTTTTTGATCCACCAGATATTGCTCTACTAGATAAGCTTATATTATTCAAAAAGCTCTCGTAACCTTCGTCTGTATACATTTCGTTCAAAATTGAATAAAAAGAATAGACGTATCTCTGTATCATACGGTGTCTCAGTTACATAGTTTGTGTTATACAAAAATATCATTCTCCTTTTGGCGTTCGTTCACCGTAACGTGAGATGTTGAGGCAAACACTTGCCTCGAGGAGGTTCAAGGTTGCCATGACTACTGAGTGTAGATTTGACTACTGAGGATTTAATGAGGAATTTTAATCAGAGCGATATTCACTTGAAAGAATCTATTTTCACGACAAAACTATTGAACTAATTTACCGGCTTTCCGCTCATTTCATAAAAGACATCGAACCTTATTGGCATACCTAAACTAGCAAGTACCCAAAATTACGTTATTTTGGTGTATATATATGCGTATACCTATGAAACATACGCCAATCGACAGAGAAAATATTTACAAACAACAAATACTCTTTGATAAAATGTCGTAATTGATATTCGCTATGTGCAAAGTGGGTGGTGGGGGCCGTCAAATCGATCGCAGCACGCAATCTGGCAGAAATGTGAAAAAACTCTGGACTGTCATGTGTCAAATTGCTATATTTCCATATAATTTCATACTTACGTTATTAAGTATTTTTAAGTAAACACGTTAAAATTCGCGATATGGGTCACAGTACGTGTTGTGTTTTAAGGTGTAGAAACAGTGGGAAGAACAGTTCGTGCATGTTTTATTCGTTTCCAACATCAAGATGGAAATTGGAGCATAGAAATAAATAGATAGCTGCTGTGAAAAGAAAAAAGTTTGTAGGGGGATTGTGTCACAGACTCTTATTAAGTAGCTTTGTCCGTTGGTTCTAAGCTCTTCAAAGTCTGTCACATGCTTTACTTATACTATTTTCTTCCCTTTTTGGACAGTTTGAGGTTGGAAAGTTATATCGTTCGTATTATAACATTAATATTTTAGTTCGAGTAAGAAAATCACTTATTATAATATGCACAAACTTTTTAGACATTTACATCTAATTAAGAAGAAAATAAATCCAAAAATCATTCTTAAACCATGCAGTTGCCATAATGTGAGAGATCTAAGTCGACAATACTTGTGGTCACTAGGGGCGCTGTCATCGCGGACACAGCGAATACTTTGTTCAGAATTTCAGTTTGAATATGTAATATTTATTATAATTTATATATACTCAATCTGAAATTCTAAACTTGAAGCTATACCTAAGTATGAGAGGCTCCATACAAAAAAGTTCAAAGTCTTTTCTGCTGCCAATAAGCTTTAATGTGTTTTATGTAGAAGTGCCAAATAATGAAAATGACACCGCCCACCACTATTTTTTAAGAGCTGTCAATATGATGTAAACAGTAATAGTAACTACCTACAGTATATTTCTATTTCTAGCTTTAAAATATCATTGACAAACTAAATTGAGGTTAATTAACATTAATCTAAGAGACAAGTCGAGTAATACTTATATGGGATATAAACACGAGCCATGTTTTTAGACGTTAGAAGTTTTTAGAAACAAACGTTTTATTAAAATAGTGTCTGACACATAAAGTTATTATACCTAGTATAATAACTTTATGGTCTGACATTGATAGGGAATGATATTTGTACTGCCATCTACTAAGTAGGCATGTTTCGTCTTTTAGAGACTTCATCGTCACTTAATCTTACCCAGTCAGTTGCAAATAAAATAAATTAAAAAAATAATACGGCGGCCGACTAGCTCGCAAGGGGCAAGTGCAATTGTGTGTGTGCTGAGGCCGGGTATTGTTGTTTGACATTGTTGTATCTCCTACATATAAATCACATGTTTAATCATGTATCTTTAAAAAAGTAAACTTAGCTATTTCACAGTTCAATAGCCAAAGGTGATTTTTGTGTCTGAAAATTGCTATAGTTTTACTCTTGACTTCACAGTATTTTATAAATGTTCTGTGCGACGATATTAGTAACATGAGCGTATATCTTGTTAGACAGCCTACGTAAGATGCGGTTCAAAAAAATAAATCTTAACGGTCACAACTTAAGGTTGATTTTTTAATGATACAGTATTTTTAGCGGCTTTTGCAAAAACAAGTGCAAGTCAGAGTGCACTTTAACCGATGAAAGTGGAAAATATTTGTGCTTTGTTTTATTGTGTGTACAGTTAAGACCAAAAGTGGCTGGTGAAATTATTTCTTATAATGATGGAAGTAAGGAAAAATGTTTGCTTGGGTGACCTGTACGCAGCGTTGGTTTTACTTAAGTGTCTCAGCGAAGATTGATAGATCTGAAAGTAGTTTTAAAACAAGCCTTGACAGTTTTTCGATTAGATTAACAACGTGACCGAAAGATTATGTGGCCATCTTAAATTAAATAAGATACAAACTTTAGGAATTTCACCAGTATCAACATTCCTGGGAGCGTTTACATAGGTTTATTTTAACAATTTGGAAAAAACCCACCCAATTGCGTGTTAAGCGTGCGCATTGACGACGGTTGCAGTGACAAGTTGTTTGCATTCTACCTTTCATACGCGCGCAGAGGTCTTCGAAACTCGCAAATTTTTATGTGATGAGTAAGACAAAACGGACTCTACTCAGCATATAACTGGACTGTGGTCCGAAGATAGCTAGAACCCTAGGGAAGGACTTTTGCCTAAGACCTACTTACCTATCTGAAACATAGGTAGGTAGTATCTAGGTAGAAACCGTTTTCTATAGGCAAAGATTTACCGTCAATAATTACACGAATGAAAGGAAATTAATAGGCGGTAAAAGTTCATACTGCATGTGGGAAAAACCCATCATAATTCGTAAGTGGACGACCCTTCAGTATCTATTAAAAAAACAAATACATATACCAACCAGACGTAATACCTTCCTTAAACCCCAAAATGTTCCCAGTTTACATCGGATCAGAGAGTCAATTAATTATCCCAGTCCCGACTTAATGACAGCTGGTTATACTGGGGATCAAGGACTCTGCGAATCCAAAAGATCTCATTTAGAACGGACTTGAGGTTTATTTATAAAAAGATTACAGAGATTCACTTTATTTATCATAAACTTGCTGTGTTGTTCGTTCACGGGATGTTGATATGAACCTTATTCATTATCATCATCATCATTTCAGTCATAGGACGTTCACTGCTGAACATAGGCATCCCCCATTGAATTCCAGATTGGCCGGTTGGAAGCGGCCTGCATACTGCGTCTTCCTGCGACCCTTACCAGTCGTCTGACCACCTTGTGAGTGGACGTCCTACGCTGCGCTTGCCGGTACGCGGCCTCCGTTCTAGAACCTTTCTGCCCCATCGGCCGTCAGTTTTACGTGCTATGTGCCCCGCCCACTGCCACTTCAGCTTGCTAATCCGTTATGCTATGTCAGCGACTTTTGTTCGTTTACGGATCTCATTTCTGATTCTATCTCGCAAAGAATTACCGAGCATAGCCCTTTCCATAGCATTAAACCATATTCTTTTTGTTGTAAATTATCAAAGCAAAAGGTTCTTGGTGTGTCTAAGGTGCATGGTTTTTATATTATTAGGAGTAAATTTCTTACAGAAACAACAAAACAAGGTTGAATACTGCTTAAGAGCGTTGTTCGGACCCTGGCCATACATCAGTTTTTAAAATTAGTTTTATGACTTTTCTTTGTTTATTTTAACCGACTTCAAAAAAGGAGGAGGTTTAAAAGGTAATACTTTCAGAATGGTCCCATATAAATTTGGTTAAATTCTGATGATGGGATCTATAAGAACATCATCAAACATTGCATGAACTCCGTACCACGCCAACTGATTTTAGTATATATCTTCTTACCTAATATCTTTGCCAAATGTGGACCGATTTTGATGATTTTTTTTAATGAATAGATTATACTTCAAAGATACTATAATAAAACATTTTCGGAAAAATTTCACTCCTAAGGGTGGAAAATAGGAAATGAAATCGGTGTTCAGCAGTTAAATTATGTTTGCACTCGTAAGATTTGTTTTGATTAGGATTTATCAACAAAATAGATAAAATAAGTTAATTTTATACAAAAAATAAAAACCGACTTCAAAAAACTGAAAAATAATCTCAACATTTAAGTATCTAATCAGTTACTTTTGGAGTCGGTGCAAACGAAATCATAGAATCTCTCATCGATTGGCACCTAGCGATTAGCGTTTTAGTTTTTTGAAGCCGGTTTTTATTTTTTAGTGTCATTTTTCATTTGCCTTCAAAATACACATTATCTTTATCATATTTTGTGGCTTTTCAATTTATCATTTCAGCCATAGGACGTCCACTGCTGAAAATAGGCCTCCCCAAGTGACTTCCAGATTGGCCGGTTGGAAGCGGCCCGCATCCAGCGGCTTCCTGCAACCTTTACCAGGTCGTCTGACCACCTCGTGAGTGAACGTCCTACGCTGCGCTTGCCGGTACGCGGCCTCCATTCTAGAACCTTTCTGCCCCATCGGCCGTCAGTTCTACGTGATATGTGTCTTTTAAATTATTGACTCGTTTAGAGTGTTATTCTCAGTTCCTAGAATTTTTATTTCGGCACAGGCCTCATTTTCCATCTTGTCGGCTGAGCATATAAAAGTCTACAGCACTTAGTAACAAAAAAGGCATTACTCACTTACAGATAAAAGAAGTAGGATAGTGTTAGACGTTTCTATTGGCAATTGAATTAAATTCGCATTAAAACCTTTTTTCACTGTTCCCACAGATTTTAGATTGTCAGTCGATGACCGCTAGAGATAAAATCACAGAACTCTTTTTTGGTGAAAGTGTGCCTTGGATTTTACAATCAACACAATACTTGCAAACGAAAAGAACACGATACTATAAATAACTTATTTATCTTTATTTTTAACCGACTTCAAAAAAGGAGGAGGTTCTCAATTCGTCGGTACCTTTTTTTATTTTTTGTGTTTTATTAATTTTTATGTATGTTTAGCGATCATTCGTTACCAGGTTAACCGATTTCGATAGTTGTTTTTTTGTTCGAAAGGAAATACTTTCGGAATGGTCCCATATAAATTTGATCAAGTTTTGATGATGGGATCTATAAGAAAATCATCAAACATTGCATGAACTTCATACCGTGCTAACTGATTTTGTACCTATGTTGCCCAATATCTTCGGCATTTGTGAACCGATTTTGATGATTCTTTTCGAATAGTTTATACTTTAAAGATGGTATATTGAAAAATGTTTGGAAAAATTTCACCTCTAAGGTGGGAAAAATAAGGGACGAAATCGGTGTTCAGCCGTTAACTTATGTTTGCACTCTTGTGATTTGTTGAAATGATTCGTTTTGTTGAGGATGTATCACTAAAAATACATGAAATAAGTAAATTTTATATAAAAAAAGTAAACCGACTTCAAAAAACTAAAAAGCTTTAAATAATATCAACACATAAGTACAAACGAAAACATTCAAACTCTCATCGGACGGCACCGACTCCAAAAGTAACTGATTAGGTACTTATGTGTTGATATTATTTTTAGCTTTTCAGTTTTTTTAAGTCGGTTTACTTTTTTTTTATTATATCTAAAATACAGAATTATGACTAAAATCCGATAAGAATCAAACACTCCATATCCAAACTCTTCCTTTCTCTAGCTTTTTTGACTGCGCTACGGAGGAAGATTCTGAATAGAGAAGGTTTTAGTTTCGATTCAAGATAGACATTTTTTTGTTGTGAACCATCTTCGATAATAATAGCTGTTTAATTTAACTTTGTTATGACGTTTTTATTTCGAATGTTTGTATTTGTAAAATGGACATAGTATATATTTTAATACCACTAAGCTCAGAAATAATGTATCATTTTACACTATATATGATATTAATTTGACGTTTATCTGTCAAATGGATCGGTTTATTTCAAAATATCAAGAATTAATATTGTAAAATAAATACTTTAAATAAACTAACTTACTGAATCGCTAAACTAAGCCTTTGTGCGAGGAACGAACCAGCTTTTTTATTTTCCGAAATAAAAATCAATTTTGGTGCTATTTTGCCAAAAAGTAATTTAGCGTTCGGTCTCCACGGTCCAAACGTCTCTACACCAAATGGCGCAAACACATAGTCACTTGCAAGAGACTCGTATTTGCGCCGCTTGGCATTTTCTGCTGACTCTGCTGCAGCCCCTGCTTTTACAGCTGATTCCCTGAGGTGAGAAGGGGCTAAGGTATCAACACAAGTTGCGTCCCATACTAAAGCCCGACCCCTCTCCCAGGGAATCAGAAAAAAAAACAAGTATGGCGATTAGATAACGGATAGAGCCAAAAAACATACGACATTACAACAACAAGTTCTAGTTCTTTGCGGGATTCGAACTCGCGACTGCCTGTCTTTGCGAGTTGTCTGATAGTAGTTGTCACAAACATCTGATTCCGTTTGTCTGTGTGCGTGTCAGGTCAAACCAAACATCGACCACGATAACTGAGGTGATTTTTCAATTTTAGGTTTTTATAATTCAACAGCTTTCTATGTTTTTTCCGTGGACTGGTCGACCACTGCTAACCCCCAAAGTTTCACTAAGAGTTGCTTCCTATCTATTATTTCGAGAATTTAATAGTTGTAAACAATTTGGGCTTTGGTATTTCTTCGTATTTTATTTTCTTCATTAAAAAGTTTCTATTAAATAAAAATAAATATTGGACAACATCACATACATGGCTCTGATCCTATGATAAGTAGCTTAAGCACTTGTGTTACAGAAATCAAAAACAACGACGGTACCACAACACCCAGACATGAGATAATATAGAAAAGTTATTTTTCTACATTGACCGACCGGAAATCGAACCCGGAACCTCAGAGATAGCGACACCAAGTCGTAGGTATAGGTCTCGCCTCTCGGTAACAGAGGTCGTCAAATATAATATATTTTTCTAGCGATCTCACCAATTACGTAACCAGAGGTAATCTAGACATACTACGTAACGTACATTATTTTGATGAATCGTTCTCAAAAGTTAATAAGTTAAGTTGTAGGCTTTACTCAAACAAATTTATATTCAACGTTGTAAGGTTGTCTCTATGCCTTTTATCATTTGAACATAAAATATTTGATAAAGTTGTCATCACCTTTTTCAAGATCGTTGTTTGCTTTAAACATTGAAAAAATGCAAAAATATACAAAATAATTTAGCAAAACGCATGTTTTTATGTTTACGGACTTAAGTAGACAGTTATTTTCGTGCGTACACAGAAAAGTAAAACCTTAATTGTTTTTATTTTACACCAATTACTTTTTACTATTTGTATTCACTCAAAATAGAATTACTTAAGAAATAATTTAGTTTTTAATGTAATGTAAACTTAAAATTTAAGTATTCTGATTGATAAAACGCATTTGTATACATTTTTAAGTGGTTAGATACTAATGCAAATAATTGACAGCGAGTCTTGCAATAAAAGTACTTTTCCTTTTTCATTGATTGCTTTGTAAATATTAATTTATCTTTATTTTTTATGAAGTTGCATCTCTCTCTCTCTCTGAAGTACCTATTAGTTCTTTTTTTAACAATATAATATTGGTACCTACATTTGAAAAAAAATAAAAGCTGGCTTGTTCATGCTCAAAAGTTTAGCATACCCATTGAGAAATAAAACGCAAAAATAGCGAACCGTAATTTTAAACCAAGCAAAAGTAAATCATCCATATTAAAAACTATTAATCTATTTGTGTCAAATCTTTGACGTTTTATGAGTAATAAGAAACAGCCAACATAACATGGATTTTAAGTTTTTTTTCGGTGAGGGTAGTCAAATGAAAAGCATGGTCCATCAATTTCAATAGTTTTTATTTATCATTTAAAGAGCTTTAGAGTGCAAGGTTGGTGTAGTTTGTGTTCTAATGTTTGGTGAAGTGATAAAGTTCTGAAATTATTGAAATATTATTGTATTCAACGCCGCATCGAGAGTCAAGTGACTTGTCTCAAGACAACTTGCTTTAGACCCGATAGCGTCCTGAAACCTGCTTCTACGGAAAGAGTAGCCTCCACTGAACCCAAGAGCGCTCGGCTTTAAGAGCGGACTGAGTCCATTAATAAAAAAAGGATTTTCAAATAGTTTCCGAAGTTTCAAATAAAAACAATAAACACAAAAACATTATTATTTCTGCAAATAAGCCTGAAGTAAGCAGTTTTACACACCCCACTGTTATTTTTCTACCCTACCACTGCTTCAGGACAATATTGTGGGCGAGTGCCGAGAAAAAGCAGCGGATGAAACTCGGTCACTGTTTGTCAGTCTTTTTTAAGTAAATACACCAATCTTACCGTTCCAACATCAGTCAATTGTCTTATCTTTCTCAAAGCATAAGTAGCTGAACTTTTTCTATAAATTTTCGTAAGTTCCAAATAGCTCATTGATTTGCAGCGGGCACGCATAAAGATAAAGATGGAACCTACACTATTCTATCTTCGAAAGATCAACACACATTTCTACGCATCGCGCTTCGCATTAGGGAAGAATAGTCGGTCAAGTGTAAGTCGGGCTTGAGAAGATAATATTCCTTACCTGCCCCCCCCCTAGCATGATCACTAAAACACGATATGACATGATATGATATAGCCATATATCGAAATCAACTGTAAAAATATGATGGATATAGCCGCCATTTTGAGTTTTTATTGAAACAGCGATCATAATATGTCACGTCACCGGCACGGCGATTCAACATGGCCGCTATATCTATCATATTTTTACAGTTGGTGTCGATATATCGCTATATCATATCATATCATATCGTGTTTTGGTGCTCTTGCTAGAGAGGCTGATGTTAAAATATTTGAATCTTCTTTTTTAGCGGTAAATTAGTATTGCAGCCAACTTTCTGCCACACGGACATTTTTTTAGATGGATAGATTTGCGTGCAAACAAAGCGCATTTACAGAGGTATTTTTTCCGCCCATAGCAAAGTAAATGCAGGGTTACATAACTGTTTTATTTTTACCTTTTGTGTCCCACTGCTGGGCAAAGGTCTCTCTCAAGTCTCTCTCTGAACTTCTTGCCCTAATGTCTGTAAATCCTAGGTTTGGCTTTCCAAATCTTCCCGCTATCTTGTTTTTGGTTATTCCTTACGGCCATACTTATCTTCTGGCCTGACAACTTCATTGAGTGATCTGGGTCCATTACAACATATACATAGTTAATGGTTTATTTGTAAACTCTTGAGGCAACTATACTGTTAATAGACACAGTAACTTAATAAACTTCTACCACTTAACCATTTCGCTGAGGGCCCCCGAATCCCAATTTACCTACGAGGTGAACGCACTTCGAAACGGGACGTCATCCCGCTGATCTGTTTGTCCAATCATCCCGCGATATACCCCATTTGAATATCCCGATCTTGATGTACACCTGGAATCATACCAGGTCGTTGACACGCATATTTAGCTATGGTGAGTATTATAAGCAACCATTGACGGTTTGTTGTAGAAAGAATTTTTGAATGCAAAAACAAATAGTTAATGTATTAGTAGATAGTTTTACTTAGTATTTTTATATTCTTTTTTTACAGGTGTACGGGGTTGCCGTATATGTTTTGATGATAGGGTTGATTTAGAATGATAGAAATGTTTGACAGGTAAAATTAACTTGTATTCAGAACTGTTAAGCTAGATATGGATATTGATGGTAAGGTGAGAACGCGCGATACAAAAAGTAATGAATGCGTATTTACAAAAGTAGGTCAAAATAATGATGACGCGAAGAAATGTACGTGCTTGCCCGTACAACAGGTAACAAGCCTTTTTAAACGTCTCACTACATGATTTACAGGCCTTGCTCGGCCTCACCTCTGCTATGAAGTAGTTAAATTTTTTATAATATTTTTTAGAATGCGCTTGACAACACACCATAAGGGATGACGACTGAGTAAAGAAAATACAATTCTATTAAGTCCGTCAGTTAGATTATTAAAAATAATATACATCTATTTTTTTTTTGTCAATCAACCAACGAATGACAAAGACAAAGCGCGTCAAAGTTTGGGGGTCCCTGGGATCGGCGTGACATCACTAAAAAGAAACATACGTGTCTCTTTATGATAATCCACCTGATAGACGAAGAAAAAAAGTTAGTCGTAATCCCTATTGAAATGGTCCCTAAATAAAGAATTAACATCCTTGTATTAAAACTTAATTTCCTCTGCCCTAAGGTTGTCTGGAAGAGATCGCTTTTGGCGATAAGGCCGCCTGATTGTACACAACTGTCTTGTTTGTAATAACCTTTAATGTTTTTGGGCAATAAAGTGTATCTATTACAGAGTATCTGACAATGACTGACTGAAAAACGTTTAATTAGCACTATGATACTCGTAGCAAAATTCTGCAAAGGTATTCGTACTTACTCATAGTGTATTCCAATAGTTATACTTCTATGAAAATCCAAAAAATCCATAGCTAAAAGTAATTTTATTTTTATATTAAAACACACTTCATTTTTTTCCTAATTTTAGGAGAGAGAGACCTTCAAAGGGTTGGGAATGGACCAAAATATTATAAAGACCACAATATTCTTAATTTATTCTGCTGTCGGCCGCAGATAAAGATAGAGGTCTTGACTTTTGCTTGATTACGCCTTTTTCTTTGGCCCATTCATCTCTCGCTCAGAGTGGAAATGTTGCATTTGGTTTTTTGTCAGGTTTTGTAAGAATATTAATAAAGCGGCCATAAGTTTAAGCCAATCACAAAAGCAATGGAGAAGCCGTTTGAAAAGTAATATGGAAACCCTTTTGCTGTCACAATGCTGTCTGTCTATGTGTGTGTCATGCAGGAGTCTCAAGTTCGTAAATAATTGATTAACAGAACTGAATACCTTTATAATAGCTATTAAGAGTTAGGTTGTTTCTTAAATCACTTCAAAGCAGAATTCAAAGTAAAAGAACACCTAATAAAATCCGATTAGGTCTCAGTTGATATCGCGCTATGGATTACAATCTGAATAAAAAAATACGAGTGCTACGGAATCCTCGGTTCACAAATTCGAATTGCCCTTGACCTGTTTTTAGAGTAGACAGCATCCTATCAATAATAATATCAAGGAGATATGATTAGTGATACGGAAATTTACCTAAATCCAGAAATCGAACTAGACACAATTTTTAGTTCTAAAGTTAGATCCATTTTACCAGATTTAATACGGTTTTCATTCACCTAACCACTACTTAACCTGTAATAATACTACATAATTATGTAACTAGTCATTTAGTTATACAATAGGGTAGCTCGACCCAGTTGCAGGGCAGTGACCGGCCTACCTCGGGGCGGGCTCGCATGATGCCGTTCACGATTCGCTGTGTGTGATCTACGGGCATAGATAACGATGATGCATTTTAGTACTGCATTCTTTAAAGTTACATCAGCAAGTACTACCTGTCATGACTTACGGAGCTGAGACTTGCTCGAAATTTGACTAAAGTATACACTCAGAAATAAGGACATTCGACAGAGACCTTAAGTAATCGATAATTATAGTTAATAAATAAGCAAACTGAAGTGGCAACTGGGAATGTGCTGGTCACATTTACCGAACAACTGATAGGGTAGACGTGTTCTTGAGTGGAGACGGCTAGGCAAGCGCAGCGTAGGGCTCCCTCCGACAAGGTGGAGTCATGATATAGGTATGCAAAACTGCTGGTAGCGGAAGAAAAAGAATAGCCAAAGATCGGGTACAATGGCGTGCGTTGGGAGGGGAAGGTCTACGTCTAGCAGTGGGCTGATGTAGGCTAATCATGATGACAGAAGAAAGAGAATATCAAAGTATTCTATCATACATTCATATGTAAATAACTTTAAAATAGGTCCTAAATGAAAATTATCAGATATTGTTCCATTATGTTTAGACACGAATAAAATAAATAAATAAATTGTTTCACAATCTCACCAATAAGCTAGCCCCAAACTAAGCTAAGCTTGTACTATGGCGACTAGATAACGGATAAACATACTTAAATACATTTATAAACATCCATGACTTAGGTACAAATGCTCGTGCTCATCACACAAACATTTGCCCCTTGCGGGATTCGAACCCGCAACCGCTGGCTTTGTAGTCCGGAGCGCGAACCACTACACCAGTCGGTCGTCCTGGATGGATGGATTTGGAATCAACATTTTACCATATTGTAATTTTTTTTTGGTCAAAGACATAAGAAGCAATATAACGTCAAAGGTGCAGATAAAAATGTTGATGGCCTAAATAGATATTCGGCCTAAATAGCCCATTTTTTTTGTGGTGCTGTCACTTCCTCCACTTCTAAATTATTAAAAACGAAATCACTTGGGTAAATCAATTACCGACACTAACTTGACGTCCCAGCAGGTTCTGTAAAAGTAGGTTTAGTTGTCAATTGACGCGAATGCTACAGCTCTTCAGGGATGCATTCAGATTTTGAATACAGATTTTTTAAATTGTGTAAATTTATAGGTATATATATGTACAGGTATAGGCAAACAGAAAGTAAACATGATTTGTATGACTTACTTTTATGCAAATCTATGTAAACTTTACAATTAAGTGAAACTTAAAACGCACAAGGTGATAGGTGACGATAAGTTACAGTATGGGTTATACTGTTATAATTTTATTTTTAAATTTACAAAAAAATAAAATACCTACTTAATACACATTTCTTTTTTATGATTCTTTACACATTTTCTGATTCTGATTCTAATTAGATATAACTAGTTTGTTTATTTTGTTTATGTTGTATTGCATATTGGTGTTTGTAATACTGCAGTGCTTTTTCTGGGTCAATTTATGCTCTCTAAAATATAAATTCAGATACGAATATACATATATTATATATGTGGCAATAAATAAAAGTGAATAAGTAGTAAATTATCTGTTTGAAAAAATAACACATCTTCTCTGTGTTTTCAGCCAATTAAAAAAAAATTTTTTTTTTAATAATGACCTGATGGGGATTAAAGCCTTAGCACTCTTGTCCCAAAGCCGTAATACTGCGTCATTTGGATCGTCTACTAAGGTGAGCCTTCTATCTCTGTTTCAAGTGTGGTGACGTGATGAGGACGACACCCGCTAAGCACGAAACGCCCTAATTAGTGCCGTCTAGACATTTTAAATCTTATCACTGTCATTGCTTTAGGTAAAACGTCGTGTTATCAGCCACTTAAGTGTCGAAGTTCGGGAAGAACTTTGGAAGAAACAAAGCTGTTTGTATTGACTTTTTACACATTAACATTACAAAGAAACAACGATGCAACTAATGAATGGAAGGAGCTATCGTTGTCCGTGGAAACTTTTTAACCTCCGTTACAAAAATAGAGTTGATAAATGTCTCCTATGTCTGTGTGCTTATCTGAATCTATGTGTGGCATCGTAGTTTCCAAAAAGAGAGAGATTAATACGTGGTTTAATTGAAAAGGAAGCCAGTTTTGACGACCGTCTGGTGTAGTGGTTCGCGCCCCAGACGAAAAAGTTATTATATTATTCATATATTATAGTTTATCAGTTTCTTATATGCATAGGAGTTTGTCCGTCTGTTTGTTTGTCCTTGTATTTTTTTAAATAGGGCTGGGGCAGTTTTTTTTTTCAAACACCAACTATTCTAATAAAACCGTGTAACTACGTACCTTATCAAATTCCAATGTAATTTGTAAGGTGCATTAAAGATCACCTCCCCTCATTCATCACAGAAACAGGGCACACTACCTTTACCGGGCCTGCCCCTAAACCAGTGCATTTACCCCGCGTTCCGGGTTACCCCGATACATCTGGGGCACTGGCAAATTGTATTTAACGCTGTCATTTATCATCGTCATTGGATGGGTATTGCAATAACGGAGGCGAGATATATATTTTGTGACGCGCTAGCTTTTGTGTTTTTATTCGTTCTCATTCGTTCAATGACGACCGACTCTTAAAATAAAATTTTCGAGCAAAAAACGTAATCTGAAATTTAAATATTAATAATAATTACAAATAGCATTCTTGCATGTGGAATTTCCTTAATGTAGTCTAACTTATGATACCCCAAATGTCCGGTAACAGAAACCAATTTTTTTAATTATAATTTATACGAGTAACAATCAGATTTATTATATCAAGATTTATTGATCTGACATTTAATTTAATTCAATTGATTATCACCTATTATTGTATGCCCATGCGGCGGGACACAGTTGTTCTAACCTTATTATTATATTGCCACCTCTTTGTACCTGTGATTCATAATAAATAAATTTGATTTGATTTGAATTTTTAAGGTAAATAACTATACTTGGAAAAAAATTCAACTGCCTCTGGTGGTAACCCGCTTGGCTTAGGCCCGTGGGTTTAGCGTTGTTACCAGGACACTATATTCTTCGAGATTAATGTAGATAAAACAAAAAAAATAAAAACTAGCATTACTGTCAATGTAAAAATAGTTGATAAACAAGTTTAAATTAGGTTTTGGTTAATTTTCTACACAAAATACACGGATTATAGGTCTACAAGTCATTCGTTTCCGAAAGCACAACTATAGCCATGTGGGTTGACAGACGCTGACAGGGATAAGGTCAGTGAGTGTCGGTAGGCAGGTGGTGCAGTAGGTAATTTTTTTTCGGACGGAACTTTCGCTGGTAGCCTTTAAAGAACGCTTCATCCAGCTTCACTGGGCAGTTTTGAAGTGCGGCGGTGAACAGCCTTGGTCCGCCCCACGTGGTCGCCGCGCTCAGCGAAGCCTCAGGCTCGTACGTATCGGGCCCCATACTAGCGGGCGTGATCGGGCCAGTGGCAAGAGCGTAAGGCACCCTACCAAGCGGCGAACCCGTTAGTGGTGGCACCGACGGGACCGGGACTGCCGAAACAAGCCGAACTACTATCGGGCTCCTTCCTAGCAGCGCTTTCCCACTTTTTTATACCAAAACATGGATAGTACCAAGCGTATGTCATTCGAGCCAACGCCTCTAGCTCCGCATGTGTATAGCGCAAAAATTTGAGTGGCTATAAAACCTAACATATGAACAGATGGACTGTTAACACATTTCAGCATTGTTCTTTGCGTAACAAACTCTGTAAAAAGGGAAAACCCAATTGAGCTGTTAAATAAACGGGCATTCAAAAATCATATTACGGTTATTGTAATGTTTTCAGCAAAGTAGGATTTCCTAAAATTGATAGAACTATCAAACATAAAGGAGCAAGTGGGTTACCGAAAAAGCAGTCAAGACACCGTGTCCTTAATAAAAACGCAAATCACCTTTGATCCGCTCCACCACTAACCTGGATTCCGTCGAATCAAATATTTGCACTGAACCGACTTTATGATTGAGCGCGAATAAAAACAAACGTAAACTCCAGTTTATTCCTAATATAGGTACGTAAAAGAAAATTTATTTGAAGTTACATGTGGTTAATAATGTTTATTGGAAAAATACTTTAGTAAATTAAGTGTCAACACAGAACACGTAACTTTTCAATCAATCAAAACTTACCTTGCTCTTGTCAAACTTTTTCCAATCTAGTCTGTTGTACAAAGCCTGTAATTGTGTTGGACTTGAAACGACATCAAATCCAATTTTCCTTTATCCAACATCATATAGGTACTACTAATATTTCTCTAAATATTGTATTGTAGTGACACAGTTTAATCTATGTAATTTATTTGAAATATTACAAAATGAAATAAAAAGAAACAATATTTCTACGACCTAATCGCGGTCGCGCGGGAGAAACACCTTGAGCTCAAGCGCCTTTTATTTCTGCCCCCCTAGCATTACCACCAAAACACAATATGATATAGCGATTTATCGACACAAACTGTAAGAATATGATAGATATAGCGCCATGTTAAATCGCCGTGCCGGTGACGTCACATGACATGATCACTGTTTCGCTAAAAATCCAACATGGCATATAGCTATATCTATCATATTTTTTAAAAATACCGTTGGTCGATAAATCACTAATATCATATCGTGTTTCGGTGCTCATGCTACGGCTGGTCGCGTATTTTTTTTAAATTGCCTTTTATCTGGGTGCGTTGGGAGACGACTCTAGATCGTTGATTCCATAATTCGAGACCAAAAAGTATGTTAGGTGCAGGCAATTAGGATTGTTTAACATAAAGAAGGATTGCCTTAAAGGTCCTTTTCCGTGGCTCGTTAATATTTGCGCCCCAACAGCGTTTTAATATTACTCTAATAGATAGATAATTGGGCTGTTGACACCAACCATTCAGAAAACAATAATATTTCAAGACTTTGCTTAAGACCTTTTGATGCCTGACAACCCAGTTTCAATGTTAACTATATGATTTTGATCGTTTTGAAATCAACAACTAGTTAGCTGAGTTAGGTAAAAGTGACGTCTAACCTTGCTATTGCCATATAAATTAAACGGAAAAATTACGTTCCGCAGTTCATAAAGTATGCTAAATGATTGGTGGTGCTCTCTAAACTCTATGCAGAATAACATAACAAGCTTTAAGTAATTTTAGGGAAAATTTAAAACCAATAAAAACAAATCAAAGTTAAAATACTGGTTTAAGAGATCATGCACAGACAATGGCAGGTCAAGCTACCCAAACACTAAAGGTCATTAAAAGACCAATTGAACGGAACTGAAGACTGAAAGACCATTTAGATATTGAAAGGGAACGTAGGGCACTAGCGGTCAGGAGTAACATGCTGGCCCGCAGATTTGCACGATGTACAGACCAAGTTAAAATAACCCTTTTTAAGGCATACTGCCAAAGTCTGTACACGGGCAATCTGTGGTTCAATTACACCAAAAAGTCGCTGGATGTCCTGCGCGTCCAATACAATAATGCTTTTAGAATGCTGTTGAGACTGCCACGGTACTGCAGTGCTTCTGAGATGTTCGCGCAAGCCCGCACGGACGGCTTTCACGCGATAATACGCAAAAAAACAGCTTCTCTGCTAAGAAGAGTGAGAGATAGTCCCAACAGCATTCTAGAAACAGTAGCGGAGAATTACTATTCTTCCTTAAATAAAAAGTTTGTCCAAACCCTAATGTAAGTTTACTAACACTATTATTAAGTCATTTGTTACTAACACTCTTATGGATAACTGTTGGTCCGAAATAAATGAGTTTATTATTATAATTATTATTAAACCGATTTTCAACTTTAAGTCTGACATGTAGGGATCAATATCAATTGAAAAAAAAAAACATTTTGTGGTAGGTTGATGTGCTGTTGTCTGTAAATATAAACATTGATTACGATTAATATTTGGCTACGGAACTCTAATAATTAACCTCATACTATTTCTAAGACTCGTTACGCCAACGTTCTTATAAAACTTTTCTGCACCGATCGGCTATTCGACCGAAGACACAAAAATAGACCACCTTTGGCAAAATGGCGAGTCTAGTAAAATTGTTTTCAGGTGAACCTGATATCAAAGACTATATATGGCTTCAGAAGTCTAGAAACTTGTAGATATAAAATAAAGTCCAAATATTACACAGCTCTCGCAAGTCAAATATTTTATGAAGTCTTATCAAAATACCTTATGATTTAAGTATTTTGTTTGAAAAATCGTTTGTTGTTATTATCAAAGAGAAATACGTAATTAATGGTAATAAAACTGCCTTTAGATTTTCTTAGTATTTTATCATTTGCTACTTTTGCGTTATAAATATTTATGTATGAAATTGATATCAATGTTATTAACGTCTTTAACGGCCTGTCCCTCGGTTGATACTTTACTTCAAGATTAGTATCATGACGATTATACCGGGTTACATTTCAAGGTAGTGCCAAATTTAAAAAATAAGGTCTATAGAACAATATCAACATACCAATTTATCGAAATTAATTTCAGTCGTCGTATTTCTGGAGTAAAATATATTGAATTTTTTCCGAAAAAAAGAGAAAACGCGACATGCGCCGTCATTCATCAGAGATCACAGGCATACGCCGACGCTGCTCCAACAAGAACCTCATGCAGTGCACATACGGTGCAATTTAATCGAGTAATCGTAAATTATCTACGTATTCTATTTTTCAAATGCAGAATGGAGGATAAAAAAAAGAGTTTGGTTTTTACTAAGCTAGTAAGCTAAAAGATATTTTTAGCTTTTTAGTGTTTTTGAAGTCGGTTATTTTTTTTATAAATATTTGTTTTATTTGTCTTTTTTTATACATTCTAAATGGCGATCTGTGATGTAATTATCGCTAAATTGCTTTTCATGTCGATTTAAATAAGTCCAAACACGGCTATGATACATTGTTTTATCACAGAGTTCCGGTGCTCACCTTCCGCCTTCTTCATCAGATCAGTTTTATGGTATCATTCTCACCATAGTCATTTATTTTGTCGACTATGGCAATTTGATTTGTCGACTATGGCAAGGCTTAACTGTCTTATGAAAATATCTTATCGCTACTCGTGGAAGACTATTGTGGCCAACTATGGTCTCCTTCATCAGTTCCACCTCAGCAAATGATACTTTCTGAATGCAAATGCTTGACTTGTTGTTAAATATACTGAAATCGCTTTATGTATACCTATAATATTTTAGGAGTTTCTTCAATTCCTCATGGATCCCATCATCAGAGTTGAATTTTGAAAAAAACGGGACCAATCTGGAAGTATACTCTTTCAATTGAGAAAATAATTTTTCAAATCGGTTCATTAGAGTTCTGAGGTAACAAACATAAAAAAAAACATACAATCGGATTGAGAACCTCCTCCTTTTTTGAAATCGGTTATAAATTGGCACTACCGTGAAATGTAATCCTGTATGTGTTATACTTCGTTCTCCGTCTGTTAGGACCCTTTTGCTGGGATTTGAACGCATGACCCACGGAAGTGTGATCACTGCGCTACTACAACTCAAAAATATCTTAGTTATTGTTGACGAAATAAAATAAGCCTATCTAAAAAGAAAATAAAATGTAATATAAGAATTTAAAATAAGCACCGGTAAATTTAATCTTAAAATTGCCTATTTGAGAAAAAACTGACAATAGTGACAATATTCTTACGCTTCTTCTTCTCAGCCATTGCTGAGAAGAAGACCAAGCTGGGACCATTGTCCCAAATAGTATATCTCAAAATAGTCCCAAAAAACGGTAAAGTAAAAAAAAAATAACTTACTAAAAATACATACCTGATAACTTATTATGGGCCTATTTGGTAAAATACATACAGTAGGTACATTCATTACATACCTACAGTAATTTTAAGGGAAACCTGTTATTAGCTTTCCTAGTTTTCAGTACTACATAATTTAAGAAATATTTGTATAGTACGCAGCTAGTTTAAAAAAAAGAAGAAATAAAAACGTATTTTTTATTAATTTTTTTTATTTTACATTTGATATTGATGACCACGCGTATATTTAAATTGAAAAAATCTTTAAAACAGTGAAAATTCAAATTATTGAACTAATGTACTAAATAAATGTGGCAAAAGTTTTTGTGGCGTTGAACCCGGTACAGTCAGCCAAACTTTTAGATTACAGTATTAAATTCAGATCTGGACATTCATGGCTAATCTTCGATAGGATCGCTGGGAATGAACTCAGAAGTTTTAATGGATATTCGAATTGAGTGTATATAATATACAGGGTTACATTGCAAAGGGGTGCCAAATTAAAAAAATAAGATTTAGGGAACAATATAAAGAAGCCGTGTGCCGTGTGGGGACGGCCGTAAAGAATACAGTTTCCCACCGCCAACAAAGGGCGTGTCGTAAGAGGCGACTAATTCCTGTAGCACGAGACGGGCAGCAGCGTCTTCGTGTGAAATTATATAAAAAACTGCGCTCGCGAACCCGCCTGCCAAGCGTCGCGAGTATTGGCAATCCCTCCGGATGATAAGTCATTGGGGGAGGCCTTTGTTCAGCAGTGGACGTCATATGGCTGATAATATGATGATAAAGAAGCATCTTAATAGTTTTTATTTTTAATAATCGTATGTTACGAAAAAAAAAACTTTAAAATACCTATCCGAAAATAAAGTCAATAGTCAATAGTTAGTAAAATTATTCCTTTATTCAAGTCAGGCGAGAAAAATAATCCCTCTAATTTTCGACCAATTTCAATATTACCAGTACTTAGTAAAGTCTTTGAAAAAGTAATTTTTAGTCAACTGTTATCTCACTTTGCCCTGAATAAACTTTTACATGATAATCAATATGGCTTCACGAAAGGTAGAAATACTACTGATGCTGGAGTTGCACTCTTAAAACACGTGTTTGATGCTTGGGAGAGTAGGCAGGATGCTTTGGGAGTTTTTTGTGATCTTTCTAAAGCTTTTGATTGTGTGGACCACCAAACTTTACTAAAAAAACTTAGGCACTATGGTGTTTCAAATGATGCCTTAGATTTAGTAAACTCTTATCTCACAGGCAGAACACAAAAAGTATGTATAAATGGAACTGAGTCTTCTGGGTCGCCTCTTACTATGGGTGTGCCGCAGGGATCAATATTAGGACCCCTACTGTTTCTAATTTACATTAACGACCTTCCGTCTTTTACAAAGGACCTCTGCGAGACAGTGTTATTTGCGGATGATACTTCATTAATTTTTAAAATTAAGAGAGGTAAAGATTTATTTGACGATGTAAATACTGCTCTCTCGCAAGTATTGCACTGGTTCACTACCAATAATCTTATGCTTAATGCAAATAAAAC
This sequence comes from Anania hortulata, assembly GCA_963576865.1. Lineage (NCBI taxonomy): Eukaryota > Metazoa > Arthropoda > Insecta > Lepidoptera > Crambidae > Anania > Anania hortulata. The sequence goes on along the minus strand of OY756399.1, from coordinate 1,141,928 downwards.
AAAATGTATTAAATTCACCATGCCGAACGTAAAACTGGTCCCAACACATATAACTGTAAAAGATGAACTGCTAGATACATCTAGTTCCACTACCTTTTTAGGAATCACTTTAGATTCCCGTTTGCAATGGGGTGCTCATATTGAGACTCTATCGGGAAGACTTAGTTCAGCTGCTTATGCCGTGAGAAAGATAAGACAGTTGACTGATGTTGGAACGGCAAGATTGGTGTACTTTAGCTATTTTCACAGTATAATGTCATATGGAATATTATTATGGGGCTCAGCAGCAGATATTGAATCTATTTTTGTGCTACAAAAGAGAGCTGTACGGGCAATTTACGACCTCAGACCCCGAGACTCGTTGAAGGAACTGTTCAAGGAAATTAATATACTAACAGTGGCTTCTCAATTCATTTATGAAAATATCATGTATATTCGCAAAAACCTGCATCTATTTCCTAAAAAGAGTGACATGCATAATATTAATACCCGGAATAAAGATAAACTTGCCGTTCCAAATTTCAGACTGCATAAAGTGGGTAATTCGTTTATGGGAAAATGTATTCGCTTTTTTAACAAATTACCACAGTCCGTTGCTGAACTGCCTATGTATGAATTTAAATCGCATGTCAAGATGATTTTAATGAAAAAAGGTTATTACACTGTAAATGACTATTTAAATGATAAAAATGTATGGAATTAAATACTGCCGTGCTCGCACAGGTTCATTTTATCTTGTAATGTAAACACACTATTTAAAAAGAGGCTGACAATAGTGACCGAGTTTCTTGCGCTGCTTCTTCTCGGCACTAGCCCACAATATTGTCCCGAAGCAGTGGTAGGGTAAAAAAATATACTGGGACGTGTAAAAGAGCTTAATTTAGGCCTATTTACAGAAATAAATTGGTTTTATTGGTTTTATTGGTTTTAGTCAATAAGAGACTACGAAAGCCGCGCGGTCATTCATCAGAAGCGTAGGTACGGCGAGCCTACAAGGACCTTACGCAGTGCACATACGATACAACTTTTTTATGATTAAATGTGAAAAAAAAAATTGGTCTTCCACACTCCTAAATATTTGGCACCCCTTTTTAATGTAACCCTGTATAGTTAAGGCATTTATAATCTGAATTGGAGAAGATATTCATTTTCTCGTTGTTATCTAGAAGTTTAAATTGCATTGCAACTTGTTAAATTTTATTCACTTAATTGAAGGTTACGACAAAAGGTGCAAAAGGTGATTTTCATTGAATTGGGATTTAATTGAGAGGCCAGGCTTCAAGATCGGGGACCTTGGATGTAATTAACTTAATTATTTTAAATTCAGTAGGTACTTTACTTTTCATTTTCTTTGAGATAAAGTATGTTTTATGGTTCTAATAAGAATGTTGTATCGTAAGCGTCTAACTCACTACGCGACTAGCCCCGGGGTTGACAATAAATATATTATTATGTAAAATTTATGCGGGCAACGGCAACGCAGTGCGAATTTAAATTTAATAAGTTATACATCAAATTTTTTGCTTGTGATCAAATACGCACTACGCATTGCGACTTTGCAAGCTGAAAGCTAATAAAGCATTGTGTGTAGATTAAAATAAATAAATAAATAATTGTTTTTACAATCACATCAATTATCTAGCCCCAAACCAAGCAAAGCTTGTATTATGGCGACTAGATAACGGATAAACATAGGTACTTAAATACTTTTAAAAACATCCATGATTTAGGTACAAATTCTCGTGCTCATCACACAAACATTTGCTTCTTGCGGGATTCGAACCCGCAACCGCTGGCTTTGTAGTCCGGAGCGCGAACCACTACACCAGACAATCGTCAATTTTTGAAACAAGATTGATTGCAGCGCGGAGTGTGGCTTCACAAGACTCGATTTAATTCCAACTGCACCTCAAAAAGATACCCTTCACAGGAGTGTAAATGTAACCTAATCATGTCTCAGACTTAGCACACACATTTGGATTTTAATTAGGGAAACCGTTATAAGCTTTAGAAATTATACTTAGAATTCTTTAATCAAAGTAAATAATGCCTTCATACATCACTTCTTTAATAAAAGTAAAGAAAAGTATGCCTTTGTACATCCCACTGCAGGGCAAAGGCCTCACCTCAACTTTGCGGTGGTTTGGGCCATACTTCCGCGGGCCCAGTATGGATTAGTGGAAGGGTGTTGTAAGCCAGTGACTTAACCTTACTGTCAGATGTGATTAAGCCGCCCTAAGGCCTCTGACTAGGCTTATTTATTTATTTAGACTTTATTGCACAGATTAAAAAAAAAACATGCAAAAGGTGGACTTAATGCCATGAGGCATTCTCTACCAGTCGACCATTAGGCTAAACAGAGACGTCAGACGTCGTCGAAGCTTCACGACTAGTATCAAGCGATATTAGCCGGGACCAACTTTTAACGTACCTTTCTAAGTACGGAAACGCTTGTGATAAATGTCTTTAAATATGGTTGTAATGGTAACCCATCTAATCACAACCGCGGAGTAGGTGGGTTAGGCTTTGGTAGTCACTACCAAAGAACTGCACAAACAAGCACCTCAACTGAGCTACAGGGATCTATAATAAATAAACTAAAATAAAAAGTAACGTACTTTATCGGCAACCATATTTTATCCAGTGCTTTCCCTTAAAGGCAATAGCTCCGCAGTTTAATTCCCAGTTGGGTCGATTTAAAAAAATCACTTTTCTACATTAGTTCACCGCCATAATGTCTATGCTGGGCTCCTGACAATGAAAAATGATTGTATTGCACCTCGTAAAAAAATATTGTTACCTTACTTTGACAATGGGTGTATTGCCTGGGTCATATTTATAAGGTCCCTAGACCTTAAAAATTGTCGCCAGTGGCTACCAGTTTTCTACAATAGAAATTATATACCGCATCAGTAACAAAATCAATCGCTCATTTTCTAAGAAAAACCGAGGAAAACAAAGCAATAATAATGAATAAGTATTATCAAAACTCCGCCCAGAGACGTTCTATATTTAGGTCGAGCCCAAAATTTATGTCGATATCTTTGCCGTTTCGCACTTGACCGAGCAGACAAGGGTTCTATTGGTAGGGGCTACTATTTACACTCATAATTATTTCAAACTAATACTACATAGTTATTACCTCCTAACTATTTCTCTTAGTATTAACCTTAATAACTTAATAAGTCATAATTCTTATGCTAATGATTTTTGTGTTGCAAAAATTTACGTGAATTAATAATTTTTGTGTTACAAAAATAATAAGAATTTCGAAAATAAGTAATTATTTAAGTAATTGGACTTGCATCACGGAGTTTCTAAGATAAAAACCAAATGTTACATACATTATTTTATTGTCAACAACAACAACAACGGCAGGTCAACCTACTCAAAAAGTTAATGGTAATTTAATTGATTTTCAACTTTAAGTCCGACACATAGAGGTCAATATTTATTGAGAAAATTAGAGGTTTTGTGGTAGGTTAACGTGCTGCTGTCTGTACTATCGCTGTGTTGTGGGTTCTATCAAAAAGTTGAATAGGAGGTTTTTTAATTACATCTTGTATTTGTTTTTACATTTGTATTAAATATAATATTTTAACAGTAGCAACCCTAAATTATACGTCACGAATACCATAGCCTCGTTTTACAAATCATTTGTTGTTTGTGAAAGCATTTTCGTTATGATTTTCCGTATGATATGTTATTAGTTTTTTCCAGTACACTTCTTTGTGAATTGTACCGGAAATAAAATGTTTCTTTGATGGAAATTAGGTTAACAGTGAGACAGAAGTAGGCTTGAGGTTCAGTGGATATCTGATAGTAATGTTTTGATTTGTATGTCAAAAACAATCCAATCCAAAAATTAAGGTTTTTTGTTTATAGTTAAAGATTTTTGTTTTGGGTGTGATTGACGTTGCTGTGATTCTTTTATTAAAAAAGCTTGTTGACGAGCTCGGGTTTTATCGTATATCATAAGACGTCGGTTCGGTTAAAAACTGTGATTAGATTGAATCCGTCTCGTGCATAATCGCCCTTATAAGCCCATTTGATACTAAGTATCTACAGTTACCATCCTATCTATTGGTAAAAACAGCATCATGGTCTCTTCAGTAGTTTCAGAGATATAAGTGATTAGTCGCAGTCTAACTGGCTTAGAATTATAGTCTATAATGGAGTTGAGACCTCAGGAGCTTGAGTGACAACTAATAAAATAGCCTAGCCAAATATTAAACCAAGAAATAATATCACCTAACGGTTGAAAAAACTCTAGAGCGAAAAATGATTCGCGAAGAAAATCTGTCAGTTTTTTCCTTCATCACTCATAGCCTATTGAAAGTTGCCCAGTCAATTAAACTCACCGACGCAGGCTGAAACTATCAGGAACTGACATGCCTACCAGCTATAGAGTTAATGCATCTAAAGCTGGCTAAAGACTGGGCGTTTATTACACGCCAAAAGCAAGCTAGCTTAGAATACAGTGTGGCGTTAAATATCTGAAGTACGATAACTAGAGGTAGTCTTTGTTACAAAACAAATAGATAAATAAATACCTATTTATATATGACCAAATAACCCAGAGGTTCTCAAACTTATTTTATCTACCGTCCACTTTGAAAATCATTTATTCTTCAACGCCCCTCTAAACGACTAACACCCCCAATTTTTTTGGGCTCCTTACCCACTTTGAGAAATACTGATTTAGACCATATTTGCGACAAGCTTCTGAAATTACGTTTAAAAGTTGATCCCGGCTAATATCGTCGCTTAATAGTAATTGTTAAGCATTGAGTCGGCTTGATATTATCAATCAGGTTAATCATAAACCTTACACACCCATCTACTTATTTTCATTGGATTCCCGTGGTCAAGTTTGGCCCAATCCACCTTATAGTTAAGGTCAGGCCTGTTATGTGCCACTTATAATCACTTCACTTTTTATAATAGCGGCTAGGAAAGGTTTATTTGTAATAGTTCAATGAAATGGTTTTAAAAAGTATTGACACAAATAAAGGTGCAATCTAACTTCTGCTACGACGTTTTAAAAACGCAGCGTTCTAACGCTTTTTAGCAAACGTGCCAAACAAATACTACTGCGGCGTATCGAGCGAGGTCGGGCGTCGACCTGCCTGCACTTTACTCAAGAGGGAATACAGGGAGGTATTACCTAGTGCTTATGGCGTGAAAACGCACCGAATTAGATTTGGACATGAATTATTGTTGAAACTCCCCCTTTGAAAAGGATTGCCAATCTAGAGAAAAGTCGGAACACAAATGGAATGTACGGAAGATCAGATAGTTAGTTGTAGGATCACTAACCTTTAATGCAAGGGTCGAAGCATCTAAGAAAATTGGTTGCGAAAATAAATCAATTTGACCAAAGATTTTCTTTATTTTGATTTGAACTGACACTTCAGGATAAAATCAGGTCTGTCTATGCGTTTGCATTGTTAGAACTTTAAAATAGAATACCTTTGAATCTAGGCATTGTAATTAGTTTAGCATTGAATTACAATATTTTATACAAGCAATAATCTTATTGTTGATGCAGGCCGTTCCCAACCGGCCAATCTGGAAGTCAATGGGTTGTTAATGCTTATATTTAGCAGTGGATGTCCTATAGCAGAAATGATGATGATGATGAATATCTTATCTTATCTAATTTTATTAACCTGTCAAGCATGTGTGAATGACACAATAGAAATTACATTGTTATGCGACCGCCGGCGGTCTATTAATCCTCAACGGGTTAAGAGTGCATATACAGGCAGTTACCTTATTTTTGCTGAAACTCGTTTCAAAACATTATATTTTAACATCCAACAAAAAAGAGTCTAATATATAGGCTGTTATAAAAGTAACAAGCCAAATTTTAGCAGGTGGTTCAGAATCGAGTCTAGAATACAGTTGAAAATCTTTTGAATTTTTTTTTGTTGATATGTAATCCATTGTTTGTTTGTTGTTGATGTTCATTGTCAATCAATACTAATTATTTTAGTAATAATTATAGTAAAAAATGAAAAGAATCTCATAAAAATTATCAATCCAACGCTACTGTTGTCGCTTTATTTTAAACAAAAAAAAAAAGATTACAATGGATTTTAGAATATTTTTATTCGACTCTGATTCACCCGCTCGTACTTTTTTTTATCACCCTGTAGATTGCAAAAATGTCGCCGACAAAAAGTAAGTCGGGTGTTAATGTACCTACTAAAATGGTTTGTGTTTCGATAACACTCTTGTAGATGTCATAGCAATGCTTTTTTCAATCAACATTTCATTATTGTCCATTCCTTGTAATTTAAAATAGCAATATGATTTTTCACTCACTTTGTCAACTGATCAAGGTAGGCACTTAATAATATTAACCTTCACTAGTACAAAATAAGGTCTAAACTCGCTCACTAGAAGCCAATGTCTTTTGTTCATCCGTTCGTTTCATTTCCAATTTAATTGATTTTCGTTTGATTTTTCTCTTTCTGTCCTCCAGTGCTTCCGTTTGGTTAAGAGAGTTAATAGACATGTTATGGTCGAAAATGAAAATAAACTCTATTCCGTATAGATAGAGAATACTATGCTTCGAAAAATCTGTTAGGAATTTTTTATTTTAATAACTGAATTTTAGCAGTAGAGAAGATAAACTACAAACGCGAACTGTTTTCGTTTATTCAGACCCTTTATGGTATTAATTTTCAACTCATAGTGAACACAGACGAGTTTGTTTGTATGTTTCGTGTGAATAAATAAATCTGATAGAATAAGAAAGTAAAAAAAAACATCTTGCTTCAGTAGGTACTTAAGAAAATTAACTTTTATATTGCATTATTGAAAGGAAAACTTTTGTCAATCCATAAACATATATTTGTAAGTAAAAGCTCGTGGAGCCGTTCAAATGGATATAATAATGTAACATTAATTTAGGGTGACAATGTATTGCCATTTTGTAAACTGTTTTGTGATTATAAACTCCTAAATTGGCACACTACTTTATGACCATATAAATTGATGTTTAGTCAGGTACATATTTAAGTTTGTTGACATTCCATTATTATTTTTAAATACATGTATGTGGTAAAAAAACAAGTAACTATCGGAGATAAGGTGAAAATATTATGTAACCTTTAGTGAAACAGCCTAAATTATAAAAATATATGAGTGACAATGAAAAAAATAGCGGCTCACAACATTATACATACATTGACATGGTCTCGAATTTAAAAAAAATTAAAACCAAAGAAACCTATACAATGCGAATCTCCGCGCCACTATGCCGATTGGATTGTCATTGCAGTTGCCCTTTGAACTAACTAGAATAACAGTCACCCCACTACAAACTTCTCCGTCTTTGCCGATTGCAGCTAATTTCTGACTTAGACACTTGTGAACTTTAGACGTGCTGTGTAATTTATTAAATAGTTGGATTAATTAGGGATCAGACATTTGTAACTTTGTTGACGAGAATATTTATGTACTTACAGGTTAGAACATACGAGTCGTAATTTCTTTGTTTTTATGCATTCACGGAGAAGATAAAACATTTGTTAAGCCGTTGTTAAAGTCAATGTTCGTTTGTAATTTAATAAATTGTAGAAAACTTTCCACTCACTGAACTGTACGGATAAATGGGCGTAAACCAATATTGCAAAACAATTCATTTTCTCAATTGCCTGACACTCCTTTAGGGCTAAACTGGTTGTGATAGCAATATTGCAATATTAGCTTATATTGCAGTTTATTTTCTTGTATTTTACAAAATATGTTATATTGCTAGCTAATTTAGGTATTGTTAAAGTAACTCTCATCAGAAATTAGTCAAATAGGTTGTTTATGCGAATGTTTTATCGTTTAATAATAAATTACGTAAACAATTTTAAATGTCATCTTGTTTCATGAGATTTGAATGATATACAATTGTACAAGCATAGATTTTTTATCCGCTTTTTAATAACCGGATATTTTTATAATATATTTTTTGTTTTCTAATTAATAATCAGTCAGACAGGGTGCCCCGTACCCTAGTACAAATACTAGTCTCTTACAAAGGAAATTTGTAAAATTTGTATCTGTGTACAGTGTATGAAACTAGACTTAAGAGTTTACCTTTGTGAAACTAAAATAAATAGTTTTGATTATTTATTATAATAGTATAAAACGATTTGTCAAATGTTTCGATGAAATTTTAACTAGTAAAATGTCAAGCTTGCCGTTGGCTGACATGAGGTTGGTAGTCTCTACTCGTGAAATTGTTTTAAATAAATAAAAATGCGGTAGACAACACATTTATTGACATTGTCTTAAATAAAGAAATTAACATGCTTGTATCGATGTCCGCTGTATCGATATAACCTGTCGATACAAGTATTTATTTTGCGGCAGTAATAACATTACTTTGCACTCAGTGTCACAGCAAACCTTGTTAATGAATTAAAACTCCGAAAATACTTAAATCAATATCCATTATAGAGGCTTGTTGCTTTAGTCTGTCCGCAATATTAATTAAACCTGTTAGAAGTAATTGACTATTAATGGACTTGAGTTACAATGTATAGGTAGATAAGTACAGTGGGTTCTTCCCAATATGTGTATGAATTACCTACATTAAGATGTGATATGTAAATTGTACATCTTTCTGTAAAAATCATGTGTATTTTACTTGTATGGTGTGCAATAAAGAGTATCTATCTATCTATCTATCTATATGTCAAATTTTCAATTAATGTGAATACTTTAGAAATAGGAGCTCCACTGTTCAGAGGCATTTGGGAGACAGTTGCTGTACTGCTGCTAACAGCACAGCGCTGATGTGCTTGTTTAAATACTACGGAATCAAGATCTATTTAGGTTTATTTCGATTGAAATTGATAAAAAGATGTAAAAAGTCAATTTAAAAATCTGGTTTTTATTAAAAACTTAAATGTTACATAATCTCCATATAAAAGCTGTCCTGTAACTGAATATACATCATATTGAACAAATTTTGTCCTATGACTTTTCAAAATATGCATCTACTTTTCTGTTTTTCTATACAAAGTCAATGATCTATGTGGTTACCAGGATATCCTTAAGTTACGGGACAACCTGTATAGAGCAAAGTCGGGTTAGTTCAGGGGCGTGTATTGGTTTCAGATGGGGGTAGGCTGTGAGTGAAAATTTAGTAAGTTTGCGTGAAACAGTAGGCGATCTCGCGGCAGCCTAACATTGGTTAAATTGCACAGGAACGATCTAAGTTGCGCGCTTTAGTAAGGAATAAGTACAGGTAGACGACAAAATGGTTACAGGATATTTATTGTTTATTGTTGAATACGTAATTAATAATTATGGTTAGCTGTTCTGTCGGTTTTTTATGAAGGTAGGCTCTGCATAATAGCCTATATGGGATGCACGCCCCTGGGTTAGTTAAACCATTTATATCAAGAACGGTTGAATAGATGGCCTCGAATAGCAGAAAACTTATTAAAACAGAGGAAAAAGCACGAAAATAGTAATAGAAGACAGCTAGTTTAATATAAAACAGTCAGTCAATTGAAAAAAGGTTTTTACATCCTTGATTTAAAAGAGTTAAAAAGTTCATGCAATGAGTATAAACGTTTTTCTATCAAACAGCTTTTAATTGTAAGCCCAGTAAAACGAGACATAATGGAAATTCTAACCCACTGTATTTACATCTACTGTGCAGCAGGGGTGATGGAATGCCGATGTTATTTGTGTAGCTGAGGATTCTGAAACAACTATCCAACCTGACTGAACTTGACGTGTCTCGCTCAAGCAATACTAACTAGTAGCCTGAAACTATTGTGGTGTATAAGTAGTTATCTTATACACCACTATAGTTTTAGGCTACCTAACCAACACGTTGAGTGGCGAGGAGAGCCGTAAAGAATGCACTTCCCCACCGCCAACAGGTGTGTGTTAAAAAGCGTGCATGTCGTAAAAGGCGACTAATTCCTACAGGAATTAAAGTACTAATTCTAAAAACTAGTTTACGAATAATTCCTTCTCGTGCTACAGCACGAGACGGGCAGCAGCGTCTGCGTGCGAAATCCTGTAAAAAACTGCGCTCGCCAACCCGCTTGCCAAGCGTGGCGAGTGTTGGCAATCCCCCCAATAATTGAAGTCATTGGGGAGGCCTTTGTTCAGCAGTGGACGTCATACGGTTGTAATGATGATAATGAACCAACACATTAAAAAATAAGTGCAAAGGTATATTCGTAGGAAGAAAAAAAATAGTTACAAATAAGTTTTCTAAATTGGATCTGGTCTGACTGGGTGTCATGGGAAATGACTCCAGTATAATTTATTGAGTAATACCTCATAGCATTATGGATGTTAATTCCAAACTTTGACACCATGGCAGTCAGTGTGATGTCTGCTGCACATTTATTTATATTGAAGACAAGCTGAGTATGATTTTTTGGTTTTGAATAAAGTGCATCAAAATGCCCAAAAATTACAACTTCTTATCCCAAAAATATTACAAGCATAAAACCTAAACCTACCACACTTAGTGGTAAGTTGATAGATCAATTACGAACAAGGATCTTATCTCGCCGTCTACGTGCGCGGTCGGGATTAGCTGAGAAAAATAATAACCTTGGCACGCCTTAGACTAGGGCCTCCAATTATTAATACTCTTAGACACTTTGGACTAAATATATGTAAAGTCCGCTTTCCTTGCTCTTGTTTCCCGTGTATATTGTAAACAACCTTGAAATTTTTAGAAACAACAGTGTATAAAATCAACGAAATGTTAGAATAAAGATTACGCTGTGTTAAATTATTAATTTGAAATTAAAATATCAGTCAAGCAAAGAAAAACTGACTATCTATCCGTTTATAACCTAAGTGTCGCAATTAGTAAGTCAGTGGCGTAGTTTAACCCGTCTTAGAATTTTATGTTAAAATATTTAATGTTTTCGCTACCGTGATTTTATTAACGAACTGAATAAACCTGTTTGGCAGGACTTTTCCTTTGTGTACATGGTCACCCTAGTCAGGATGCCGCAAATAATCTAGAAAAACTACTGGCTTCATAAATCTTCTTGTCATCGCGATGATTAGTGCTGAAGTAGCGGATCTAAAAATAAAATGGTGGATAAGAATGCCGGAGACTTTTTAGAATTACCATCTTTTAAATATTTTGTAACGAGACTTAGGACCAAATGTAATTCATTAAAACGTAACTTAAAACTGCTGACTGTTTTAATTTCTTTTAAGATTTTGAAGTTCTGTTTAGGTTATTCCGATGTGCAAAGGATGTACTGATTCCGAAAAATACAGAATTTCCAGAAATCCAGCGCTGAGATTATAACTCATGATCCACGGATGATGTATGACTCCGTTTACTGAGCAACCAGCGCTTTGCAACAATATGAAAACTTCCTCAAAATGATTTAATACATGTATAGGTACGTAACTATATGTACGTATAGTTACGTACGCTATGAAAATGATTTCTGCAAAATCATCCTCATTTCGCAAGTTTCTAAGAGCTTCCATCATTCGTATAGATACCCGCTTTCATACTCGGCTTTGAATCGCTTTCAAGCCGAAGGTTTGAAGGCAAGCGGGCCCGTCTCAAGGCCACCGCGACATGCTTTCAAATTTGTAGAAATAGTTGCATAATAACTGCTCTAGTAGAGATGTTTTTGCATTATGTTATTTTTATGTGCAATTAATTTATCTTAGTTCTAAATGTTGATTTTGTTATGTCAACTAATCTAAATCGTAGGCCACGCTTCGTTGCTGTTGACCGTCTATTACAAAGAAAATAAATTACTACGTGAATCTGTTTAGTTTTTCCAATTTCAGTAAAATTCGGAGGGTAAATGATGTCAAGATGTAGGTAAATATTTTTTTTAATTAGAGTCTGCTGATTCAAATATTTAAACATTTTTTTTTAGAAAAATGATAAATGAAATCGGCAATGGTACCCAAATCAAAAGTCTAGTCTGTTAAACAATGTCAATCATCGAGACAACATTAAAATGAGTTTTTTCTATTGTCTGCTATGGAAAAGACATTTTCATTATTTTTGCCTCTGTAATAATCACAATGAAGATTGTGAAGTAAGCCCACTCTTTATAAGCCACGTGAAAATACTTCAATATTGATAAAAATCAATGTTTCGTTACAAATACTCGTAATATCGTGCTTATTATACAAAGTTTTGCATCCTATACTGGATTCGAACATGCAACTGCTTGGCTTTGTATTCCAGAGCGCAAAGTAACTTTTGGCTGAACTACCTATATATACATTTATATAAAAATAAAATAAATATACGCATGTCATTTGTCATTTTAATAAAAAAAAATCGTTTTCAAAGACTACACTAGACACTAGACAGACACTTTCTAGACATTTAAATGATAAAACAAAGAATGATATACTTTTATCTTGTAATGTAAACATACTATTTAAAAAGAGAACGACAACAGAAGCCGATTTTCTTTTCAACCGACTTCAAAAAAGGAGGAGGTTCTCAATTCGACTGTATGTTTTTTTTTTTTTTTGTATATTTGTTACGCGATTACTCCGCCAATTATGAATCGATTTTAATGATTCTTTTTTTGTTTGGTAGATCATACTTCAGAGGTGGTCCCATATAAATGTTATCGAAATTGATTTAGAACTTTTTGAGAAAATCAACAAATATATACCCAGATAATATTTTGGTTGTGGTTCTTGTTACATATCTTCAACAAATATGAGCCGATTTTGATGATTTTTTATTGAATAGCTTATACTTCAAAGATAAATATGATAAAAGTTTGCAAAATAAAAATCACCCCTAAGGGTAGTAAAATAGGGGATGAAATCGGTGTTCAGCAGTTAGATTAGGATTTATCACTAAAAATTGATGAAATAAGTAAATTTTATTAAAAAAAATAAAACCGACTTCAAAACACTGAAATGCTAAAAATAATCCTAACACTTAAGTACCTAATCAGTTACTTTTGGAGTCGGTGCAAACAAAAACATTGAATCTCTCATCGGCTGGCACCGACTCCAAAAGTAACTGATTAGGTACTTAAGTGTTAGGATTATTTTTAGCATTTCAGTGTTTTGAAGTCGGTTTTATTTTTTTAAATAAAATTTATTCTGCTTCTACTTGGCACTAACCAACAAGATTGTCCCGAAGCAGTGGTAAATATAATTGGTATTAACACAACACGGGCATCAATGCAACACGTACCTCTTTTTACGAAATTGATTTTCTCAACGTTTCAACCTAATTGCATAGGCCGTGATCACTGGATGATTGGATAACAAAAAAGTTTAAAATACAATTGGGACGTTTAAAAGTGACGTGACGAGAATGGACAAGGTAAGGAATGAATATATTAGAGGAAGTATGAAAGTGGCACCTGTAGCAGAAAAGATGAAAGGACACCGTTTGTCTTTGTATGGACATGTGATGAGAAGGGAAGAGGAGCACGTAACGAGAAGAGTGATGGATATGAGTATTGATGGGTGGAAAAGTAGGGGACGACCTAAGAAGAGATGGATGGATTGTGTGAGGAGAGATATGACTGAGAAGGGAGTGAATGACTCAATGACGAGTGACCGGATTGCATGGAAGAGAAAGACATACTGCGCCGACCCCAGATAACCTGGGAACAGGGCAGGCGAATGATGATGATGGGACGTTTAAAAGAGCCTAATTTAGTCTTTTTTGAAGAAATGAACTAGTTTTATTGGTTTTTAAACCACTAAGACCAGATTGTTGTCAAACATGATAATAATAAAAAATATATTTCTTCACAATGTAACTGTCCAACTATATCATTTATTAATTGCTTACAAAACATAAGGTTTCGTTTTTTTGCTAACAGGCCACCAAAAGTACCATACAAATCCACGTTGCGTTTACTTTTAGATGAGTGAATTTTAGAGAACTTACATTAGACCCTTAGTTATTCTGTGTCGTCTGTCAGGAGCTTAACCATCAGTTCTTAAAACAGTATTATTCTGACCTGGTTTCGATCTTACTGTCTGCATTATGACGTAAAAGTAACACTGTTTAGACTTTATTGCATATAGACGTATTTTTAAAGCATTGGGATTCAAATACGCGTACGAAATCCAAAGAAACATATTCAATTTACTTGGAGTTTGAATACTAGTCTTAAGTAATAATAAAAGCCATTGGAATTCCAATTCGCAAATTACATAATATTTACATCCTTCAAAAATACTGCCCTGTTAACTCAAAAGGGCATATTTAACATATTGTAAACTCGTGAAAATTAAAACTCGTAAAAAAAACCGGCAGTTGTGCCCACGGGATTTACTTTATTGTGACAATATTGATAGGGTAACAGCGTGCTAGTTTTTCTTACAATATTATTTTATGAAACTGGACTCTTTGGTCGAAGTAGGGCGATGGCTATTGAGACCGACCCTTTTTTCAAGTGGTTATGGAGCAGGCTTATGTTACTTAACACCCTTATAACTTGATTACAAGTTTAGTGGGTCATATTATGGGTATGTTAAAGAATGTTTAGCCACCCTGCCTTTTTTTAACTTCGGTTTTCAAATCTGTTACTCTTACTAAACATTTTTATGATTATATCCGGTGATTTTAAATTAGTTATTCATATGAATAAAGGTTTCTGCTTCGAAAAAGGTTACTTTTAATTATTAAAAAAAATCTTTTTTGGTGATGTACAAAATGACAAAATTCCATGATGTTTTCGCTTATAAATAATTAAATAAATATTGGACAACATCACATACTTATTGCTTATAGTTTAACTGTTACAATATATGTGAAATATATAATAGAAAATGTGTCAAAACGTCAATTTTATTCATCGAACAAAAGTTGTCAAATAACGCTATAACGATTTTGTTCAAAGTTATCTTTTAACACAATCGGTAATATAAATACGTATAAACTTAAACTTTTTTGTTTTTTGCATTTACAATAATTCTAGTTTATTATTTCAATACGAATACTTAGACAATTTACGATTACTCGATTAAATAGCACCGTATGTGCACTGCATGAGGTTCTTGTTGGAGCGGCGTCGGCGTACGCCTGTGATCTCTGATGAATGACGGCGCATCTCGCGTTTTTTTTTTCGGAAATTTTTAACTATATTTTACTCCAGAAATACGACGACTGAAATTAATTACGATAAAATAGTATTTTTATATTGTTCTATAAATACGTATAAATATGTATAATATAATATATTTTGTAGGATGCTTTTATCAACAGCGAAAATAAATAATACCTATATAACTTTTGAAGTTTGCAATGGATAGAGCACGCAAAAGATTATACTCATTAATACTCATTAATACTCATTTATTCAGTATATATGCCCTCTTCCGGGCACTTATACACGTCCCAAAATATAGCTTTACCTTACCACCGCTTCGGGACTACATATCGGCTGGTGATGAGAAGAAACGGCGCAACAAACTCAGTCACCTTTGTCAGCCTTTTTTACAGGAAATACAGTTACAAGACATGTAGTAAGTGCGAGCTAAGCAGGTTAAGTCCATGCACTCTTGTCGTTCAAATAATCGTCTACCTTATAATATCCTTTTTTCATAAGGTTTTTTTAAATGTGAATTTTGAACTCATGTACAGGTAGTTCAACAAGTCTGTGGAACTTTATTAAAAAATTTAATACGTTTCCCCAAAAATGAATAATTGTATTTATACCAGTACATTTGGAACAACGTCAATAACTTTATAACCAATTATTTGCTAAGAAAGACAACCGTTAGCAACATCTTGTCTTTATCCTCCTCATATTATATGAGAAAATGACAAACAAGGAAATAAAGCCTTATTGCGTGCGATCGTATTAGGACGGGGCGCTCTTTGAGACGCATCCTGAATAGACATGCCTTGTTAATTACTTCCACTAATTAGAGAGAGAGAGAGATGTTTTTTTTAATTATTAGGAATAGATAATATCAATAGGCAACTTATTTTCAAAAGATTATTTATTTACATAAATATAACCTTGGTGAAAACCTTCGACCAAGTATACAGGGTTACATTTAAGGATAGTGCCAATTTTTCAGGGACCACTCAGAATCAGTAACTATAAACTATAAAGGTGTAATCTTACAGATAAAGAAGTAAAATACCATCGCCGAGTACCTAATTTTCGATCAATGGTTGTACCGGACCAATATAGGTACCGGGTTGTAAATAAATAGCATTACTAGATTGAATTTTACGTAGCACATAAAAGTAGAATGAAAAAGATTGGATATACAATTGTAAACATTTGGTATATTGTTGTTTTGAACAGAAGCCAAATTTTTGTCAGCTGGTGGTGACTCAGTATGGGGAAATAGAAAAAGTTGTTGTACTTGAGCACCAGAATTAGGCCCTAGGAGGTTGTTGATGTTTTACAAATAACCCTGTGTAAATATTTGCTAACACCACTAACTGTCCGTCTCGAAGTGGGTATGGGAATTATCGTGCGTGTGTTAGGGACTGCGCTTACTATAGGGACTGCACGGCAGGGGATTTTTAAGTGATGAATAGTATTGTACCTTAATTTTATGTCACCAAGGTTGATATTATTAATTCGGTATTCCTAAGCATGCCGCGGGTCATAGGACCATTATCATTGCAATTCCAACCATATTTTTTAATATTAAGGTACATTACTATTCGTCACCTAAAAATCCCTTGCCGTGCCGTTCCGATAGTAAGCGCACCCCTTACGAGGCACGTCCTCTGACCACCCGGTCATCTAACCCGAGCCAATTTAAGTTTTCTCAATTGATCCAAACCGAGAATCAAATCGTTTGCGTTCAATCAAAATCACCATGCCACTACGACAAGCAATGAAACAACGCCAGGTCACGAACTTGATGTTGTTTAGGTAAGCTGACGATGAATGAAATATTGTAGGTAGATTAGATTAAGTTCAATAGTAACTCACCCACAAAAATTCAAATTATGTTCCCACAATATCTGTTTCAAGAAAAAATGTTAATGGATTCAAAGAAAAAATAACAAAACTTGGGAAAAATATTCCAAGTTTTCATTGAAGGATGTTTTTCAGACTCTAATAATAACAAACGGTAACAAATTGTAAATTAGGTTACGTAATTATGATATTATTGGATCGATACGTATTTGGATCAAGAAGAATAAAACCAGCCTTGTGGTAGTGAGATTCACGCACACGGCTTCGTAACATCGTATTTTTAAACAACTTCAAAAAAAGCAGGTTTTGAATTAGCCGCGTTAATTTGTTTTATATTTAACCTAATGACTACGCGTATTTTTATAATGGGACGTCCAATTTTATTGTTTAAGGTACTTTGGTTATTTTTTGTTAACAAAAGTTTTCTATCAATCAGTACATATACGCTATTTACTAACTCGCACTTGAATGGTTTTAGTATTTGTTACAATATTCGCGTTATAATCACACCAAGTTTACGCGTTTTTTTCTGTAAGACTAAAGTTCTTATGATGTATTTTCTTATTAATGTTACTGAATTATATTAAAATCATTTGTATGTATTTTTATTCGAATATAACAATTAAAATTCTAATAACACAAAAATAAAATAACCTAAAACTAGAAGCTACCTACTCAAAAATAAAAGCGTGTCCATGAGGCAAAGAGGCGAGAATGATAGCAGCGTTCCCACGCTGAATGGCTAAACTAAGCCTTTGAGCGAGGAACGAGCCAGCATTTTTATTTTCTGTAATCGAAATTAATTTTGGAGCAATTTTTCCGTAAAGTAATTTTGCACTCGGTCCCCACGGTCCAAAAGTCTCAACGCCAAATTGCGCAAACACGTAATCACTTGCAAGGGACTCGTATTTGGCATTTTCTGCGGACTCCGCTGCAGCTCCAGCTTATACAGCTGATTCCCTAAGATGAGAAGGGGCCAAAGTATCGACACAAGTCGCATCTCATACTAAAGCCCGTCCACGCTCCCAGGGAACGAGCGCTAGGCCATCCGATCTCTTGCCATCATCACGCACCAATCCACGAGGTTCCAGCGAGGAGGGAACGCAGATGCTGGCAAGAGCTCTCTTGATGGCGTCAATGAGTGCAGCATGGCGAGCGAACCGCCCAGCGCTTTGCTGACAACAAAGACCGTGTATTATAGTATTATATTATATTATAGTTTAATAGTCAGTTAATTCTTAACCTATCAAAAATACCAATGATACACTCTTATAATCTTTTACAATGCCCGAGTTAATGTTGCAGCGATTATAGATGCCATATATTTCCAATGACATTTTGCCAATGCTAACGATTTCTGAATATAGGGCAGCCTTTGGTCAGCATATTTGATTGTAAAGGAGGCCTTGCAATAGCACTTATATTCTGAAACGGTAGTTACCGTGAATTATTTAGACGACAAACATAATTTGTTGGACGGGCTGTGTGTATTATGGAGGAGGTTTGTTGTTGTTAGCGTTTGCGGCAAATGTTTGCCGAAAGCGGATTTGTTGGTTAATATTTATGTTCTAGATTTATTTGTTGATCTGCCATTTCTGCTAATATCATAAAGGTTTATTTGTGATCATGGAAATATGTAGGTTTACTATGTGTCTTTGAATATCCATTACAAAAAGTATGATAACGCACAACTGATAGTAGTAGCGGCATAACAGATTAAAATTTGGGACACTTTCAAATAAATTATTACAAACAATACGAATACGAAACTACTTAGCATACCTATTATGTAAGTAGTAGACCAAGATATGGTCCATTCCATTTCCATAAATTTATAAATGATTTTGGAGAAATGTGCATACGTCAAAAATAGTAATGAAAAACAGACAAAATGAAAGCAATACACTTTTTTACATCATCAATAGAAACTAAATATATATTTCTATTTCTTTTGGTCTTCAATTTTTCAAACTCATGACAAGGATCCTTTATATTTTCCTGTCGGACTTAACAAACAAATTCTAGAAACTCTTCCGTTAATAGTTTAAAAGATACATAGTTCGTAATTAGTAAAAGCAACCAATAAAGTGGTTCTTATCGCTAGAAACGCGCATTTTATTTTCATATCTAACAACACTCAAAAACATATTTACGTGTAGCTTTCAATTTGGTAAAACAACCTGCAAACATTTGCATGCATCGCCCCATTTGATCCAATTGCCAACATTTGCCACATTCGTCCTACAATCTGTATTACCCGGTGAACGACCGACTGACCCGGTTTCCGAGATCGAATGCATTGCAATCGATTCTCGATACCATCGAGCGATTCTTAGTAACCGAATGTTGTACGATAGTTGCTAGGTGAGATGGCAGAATTGAGTGGTTTCTATCAACTGTAGATTACTTGGTGAATTTGATTTTGCGGAGCTGTCCTAGGATAGTATTCTCTTCGAACTTTAGAAAGTATTCTTTAGTAATTTATGCACGTTTTTGTGGGAATTAACACATTATACAATATTAAGCTTATCGCATTTTGTATTTACGATATGCAATGAGTGATTAAGGGCCTATTTCACCACTTGCTTATAAGTTCCGGATAACCTATCTGGCACTTGTTTTTCACCCTTATAATTAGCTGTCAAAAAAGAGCCAAATAGGTTATCTGAAACTTATCGGCAAGTGGTGAAAGAAGCCCTAAGTCTTCATTATTTGATTAATGAAATTCATTCCGAATTTATAGGCTCTTTAATTTCTAGTTTCTAAAAAGTCTGTGTTTTTTCTTGTTTAATATAATTAACACTATTCTACAAGGCTGAGATCGGGTAGGATAATCACATGATCACCTAAAAAGTCCATTCTTTCGTAGCTCGAAGACTTTTGTGTTGTTTGATTGTATGTTTCGCAAAAACTATTGGAGAAAAACATAGTTTGAGCTACTGTCGTGATCGAATATCGATCGAAACACGAAAAAAAGCCTACAGGATAACACTAAGGCCGGCCACACTTTGGGTACCTTTTCGCTCGAACGTATAACGTGCGAACAAGCAAAAATATAATTATGAAATCGCACACGCAGCGTCGCAGCTAGTGTGCGAACTCTCGTAGTTTCTTATAGTTGGAGGATCCGGATCATTTGGACGTTTACGCACGACTCAAATTCGTACGAAAACGCATCTAAAGCTCGACTAGCCTAAGCAACTTAACAACGACAATATAAGTCAGGCGCCACATAAAACAAACATTACCCATTATGGTTTGTAATTTCTCCTTTGACCAACTTATGTGGTATTTTCTCTAACTGTTGCAGTCAATCAAAAGTGTCGTTACTAGCGCCATCTACGAACGAAAACAATTTCGAGATAAATGCTTGTACTTCTCGTAATGGCTAATGGTCGATAAGGTTTTGTTGTGTTTTTGGGTCACAATGAACAGATTGGTCTATTAATACTCGTTTCGTGTACGATAGAACATTATGGATATGGGAAAGTAATAACGGTTGTCCATTCATTCTATTGTAAGCCCTATTGTTAAGTTACTACAGATTAGGTTAAATAATATTAGAGAAAAAAGTTTTGCAATACAACAATTTACTTGTAGATTTTTGAAATAAGTTTCAAATATTCCAAAAGAATTACACAAAGAAAAAACTAGGCCAATAGTCTTTCTTCATTATTCCTAGAGGCTAGTTTTAGCCTTAAATTTCTTGTAAACGTTGGGCAGCAACAGAGCCCAGAGCATATCGAGAGCGGCCCTCGGTCCTCGACACGCTGACCCGGCGTCAAGATGACTCCAACTAGGTTATTGGCTACGGGAGTGTTTTATCACATCAAGTAGTTGGTCACCGATATTTTTCTCCTAGCATTAAGATATTGTTATCCTGATGCGAAACGCTATCGCAGAGATACCATTAGGTTTGAAATTCGTTCTCGTGGTCTTTTTAATCAATTCAGAAACCCTCTTCGACGTACGCTTATCAGTCAAAGTTAGTGAGTTAGTTATCGTCGTCCATTAATCATGATCTCTACTTTATATAAAATTCCATAGAGGATATAGTTCAAGCTATATCTGAATTCATACTAAGTCAATTACTATTTGATGTACCCCGCAATTTAAGTAGGATTTTATACTTTCAAGCAGTAAAAATTATATCAAAACGGGTTTCGTAGTTTAATCGTCCATAGGTAACATACATACTAACATACAGAAAATAATTTAAAAAAATACAATTTTGTACTCCACTATCCATAAATATGACCCAGCAGAATTTTTTTCTAACTTTAAATCAATGTACACAAAACCATTTTTTACATTTTAGGATTTACTTTACATTCAAATTTTACCAGAACTTTTATAATATTAGCATTAGCTACAGTCATCTACATTGACATATATCTCACTTCTCTTATGAAAAGGCTTCTTTCGGGATATAATAATTTATATTACTATGTCCATCCGGAAGGTTCATTATAAATGTTGGTCATTGACTTATCAAATCGAATGGGTAATTTTGAAAACTATCACCTCCATCCAAACAAATTTTAATTCTTTAAAATTGATTTTTGTTGATATTGCCATTGCTTATATATTATATTATAAATATTTTAAATGTGAACACCGAAAAATATTCTATTAAAACTTTTATGTAACTCTCATTCAATCTACCTGGTCTCAAAGAACCTTGATAAGGACGACCACAGATCTTTCATAATTGGATGTAATTTAAGATCTCATTAAACTGCCTTGGTAACGTTTTGATCGCAAGTTTGTAAATGAACAGTTATGTTCTATAATTAATTTTGAATCTTTATTAAGTCTAAAGCTTCGTAATCGCTAGTTCAATCTAATTTGAATTGAAATGTGCAGTCTTGGGGATCATAACAAATATTAACTGAGTGTTAGACGGGTTAGATGAATATTTGCGTAATTTGAATTCAGATTTGTTGAAACTCAAAGGGAATTTCAGAGGAGATATATTGCCTAGTTTCTCTTGTTATTGCAGGTCAGAGCGGTAAATTTGGGACTGAGTCTGTTTTTTACCTCATATCAAATATTCTACCGAGGTCTCTATCTAGAAAAAAATATCCCCAGTATATAATATACATTGCCATTGCCGCGCTGTATAGCTAAACAAATAAGTAGTTAGTTTGAAAGCTGCAGATTTCATAAGTTTTTGATCTTACAAACTGTTTCTTTTTATATACTCGGGAGATAAATGATATCTGAACGTTAATGTACCTTTTCGGAATAAGGCCCACTGTGTATATATTACCCGCAAAACCTTCAGCAAGCGGAGCAACACAGGCACTGAAATATTCAGACACCAACCAGTATTTTCAGAAGCGAACGGACGAGACCTAGTAACCTAATACCAGAATAATACTTACTTTTTACATTTATGGTATGTTAAGTTTCAGGTTTCAAACGGAAAACAGTCAAATCAAATCAAATCGTTTATTTGCTTTAAACAGGTGATTACAGAGCTCCGAAGATATGATACAGATTTGTGTTGCTTAAGACCTATTTAGCCATAATATATAATATAATATCATTTATTTCAGGCAACTTAATTATTACAGATGACATTATATTAATAGGCCCATATAATAAATACCTTACAGACTAGCATACATACAATAATACAAGTTAAGATTAATCTATGACATGCAAAAATAAAATAAAATAAAAGTAGTTATTACAAAATAGGTATTTGAAGTCAATTCCACACATCAACTAAATAAAACTTAGGTCAATTTTGTGTTTGAGAAACTCATCTACCGAATAAAAAGTGTTTTTTATAAGCCATTTGCGCGCAGAGCAGCACTTTGATGTCCGGCAGTCAGAGATTTTTTGAAACACAGAAAAATTATGAAGTTTAAAATAATATCGAAAACAGATTCCTTGTCCGATGTATCACAAATGTTTTGTTGTGTCTGCTCTTGGACAGGAAACCAGTTTATGTCTAATTCAAATTTCAATTGATTTATTTGCAATAAATAAGGTTTTTTTTTTAAAAGTAATAATACAACTCAAATAGCAAATAGGTCTAATGCCTATTTAGTTGTTTTGGTTTCTAACATCTACGGGCTCTCGGTGGTGTAAGAAATTGTCAACAAAATCAAATGTACGTCATGCGGTACGTTACTTCCCGTCGACTTAGGATAAGGATTTGACAATATGAATAGTAATGTTCACTGACAGAAAGACAAATCTTATACCATAGTCACATCTATGTTATATTTAATGATTTACAAAACAATATAAGTTAAAATCTTAGTTGCGCAGCTTGTTCCTAATGTAACCTCATTCAAATAACCCTCTTAAATTGTGATCTCTGAAACTTACTCTCCTTGAAATATATCTTGTATAAGAGTTATGTCATACTTAATTCTTAATGACTTAATGGCCCTTAATCGTGTCAGGGTAATAATTACGGCTTGTTAGGCAACTAGTCGGATTAGACCGGGTTTCAGCTGTCCAATATGTCTCCTACAGGAAAATTAATTAGGGGGTAAAAGAAACAATATTAAACCGAGTCATTCTTAGAATATCGTCCCCATAGTGAAATAAGGAAATTGCTTTAATGTTTGTTTGTCTATTCTTGCCTACGCATGTTAGAGATAAGCTCGTAAACGGAATGACTTACATACAGACTGAATATTTTGTGTCGAACGTTGACTCAAAACCCAATTTTTTATTAAAAAATCGCTTCGATTGTATTGTTTATAGTTACATGAAGTTAGTAAAAGATAAAGTGCCATGTAAGGATGGCCGTGAAGAATACATTTTCCCACTGCCAATAGGGAGCGTGTCCTAAGTGGCGACTAATTCCTCTAGCGCGAGATGGGCAGCAGCGTCTGCGTGCGAAATACTATAAAAAAACTGCGCTCGCCAACCCTCCTGCCAAGCGTGGTGAGTATTGGCAATCTCCCCCTTTCGGGGAGGCCTATGTTTAGCAGAGGACGTCCTACGGCTGCAATTAGTAAAATATAGTTGGCTTCTATTTAATTTGTAGGCTAACAAAAGGCTTTAATATAAAAATTTTAACATGTTTTATTCAGATTTGGCAAGAAATGATAATACATAATAATAATTAAAATATTATTAACTTATTTAACAGAAAGGTAACGCTCTTAAAATAAAAGTATACAGGGTTACATTTCACGGTAGTGCCAATTTTTCAGGGACCACTCAGAATCAGTAACCAAATCGATCTACGTAAAAAACAAAATCTTTCATTTTTAATTCTTACATTCTGCATTGGAACAAAAAAATACGTAGAAAATTTATGATAACTCGATTAAACTGCATCGTAATTATGTGCACTGCATAAGGTTTTTGTGGGAGCGGCGTCGGCGTACGCCTGTCATCTTTGATGAATGACGGCGCATCTCGCGTTTGCTTTTTTTTTCTGAATTTTTTAAGTATATTGTACCCCAGATATACGACGACTGTAATTAATTACGATAAGTTAGTATTTTTATATTGTTCTATAGACCTTATTTTTAAAATTTGGCACTACCTTAAAATGTAACCCTGTATTATCAGGGCCTACATACACTTGAAACTCTTTGAACCGCAATCAATTCGCGTAATATCCGGATCGCGCTCTAATAAGAATTACTCAAAAATTTTGAAAATTACTGAATTCTTTGTCTACTCGATGTAAGATATCATTTCAATCTATGTTTAGTTTAGAACGCTTGTAGTTCTATTTATACTGCAGACTCTAGAAATAGTCCCACAGAGTTAAATCAGATTAAACAAGAACCCAACCAGGAGTACCGATAGTTTGTATTGTACCCTTTCAAACAGACAGACAACTTTTCAATAGAACCAGCTGAATGCGGCCGAAACTGGCTAACTCCGTGACCCCCTTAGGAACAGCACGTGACGAGCTAAGGTGTCTTCACATTAGTGAAAAATCTAGCCAATTTTGGCATCCATACTAATCTATAAGGCGGCTTCCAATCATGGTCCATCCCGGTTGCGTTCAAAGCCATTGCTTTGGAGCCCGAGGTTCGCTTTCCTTGATTTACCCCTCCACTTCGCACGGTCTTAAGCGTCTCTAGTTGTGAGATCATTGGCATGCATGTCAGCTTTCACGACATTAAGCCATCATTTCTTAGGTGTAGCCCTTTTGCCAGATGCCTTTATTAGAGCCAATAAAGTTTTTTAAGTTTGAAAAAAATAATCCTGCCTTCGAATTCAACGCGTGGTGTGTAGCACCCTAAAAGCTCTTCCGTTGTATTCAATGAATACGCTGAAAGGCACAGCCAAAGTTGGCAACTCGAATGTGTGCCAATTTTGTTGATTCGTGACCTTGCTAGCAGTTTGAAAACTCTCTGACTTGAAAGTTTGTTCCAATAATAATGTTGAGTCTGTGTTTTTTTTTTAGTCAAAACAACGATTTTTATAAATTGGGGCTCCCAAAATGAGAACGTACCTCCTCGTGTAGTGTAGTAAATTTTGATGAAACTTGGTCTTTTAGAGATATGTTGAGCTTAAATATTGAATAGAAATGTCATCATCAGTTCAGCCATAGGGCGTCCACTGCTGAACATAGCACTAGCAATTAACTCGGTAAGTCGTAGCTAAAATCTGCCAACTTTCTGTGATACCCATCCTTACATTCAACGACGAATCCTTGTTTTTTTGGGAAGAATAAGAACGTAGCCAAACTAGTTTTTGTGCAATTTATCTTACAACATAAGAACTCTATGGCTTAATTCTTTTGGACTGTGCAAGATGGCGCTTCATAAACAATGACTTGTGTAAATAGCAAGTAAGAGATTGTTTGCCGCAACAAAATCAGAAGGCGTATCCAGAGACTCGAGCGCTCGCATTAATATCCGAATTAGGGACGTGCACACACTTGGCATAAACTTCGAACATCTTATTAACATAAACAGGGTGACACGTAGAACGAGGGACAATTTAAAAATTTTAACAGGATGTTCTGAACATCGGTTCAATGTTCTCATAAGACCTACTGTTACTACAGCTGATCAGCTGTTGTTCAAAGAAGTGTTTTTCCTTGTTGTGTTTTCAAAATCCTTTTTATTTAGGGTGCGATTCTACGACTCCAATACAACAACTTTTACTATGGGACCATAATAAAATCTCAAAAATAAGGTCGATTTTCCAATTGAAACTGTAATTCTAGCTAATCGGCTATTTAAAAAGAAAGAGTTTTTTTTATGCGATTTTGATGTCGTTTCTATAGAAAAAATTGACTTTTTAACCGACTTCAAAAAAGTATTTTCTCAATTCGTCGGAATTTTCAGTCAGTTCAGTGATCATTCGTTACCAGGTTAACCGGTTTCGATAATTCTTCTTTTGTTCGAAAGGGAATACTTTCGGAATGGTCCCATAGAAATTTGATTAAGTTCTGATGATGAAATCTTTAAGAAAATCATCAAACATTGTATGAACTCTATAGCGCGCTAACTGATTTTTGTATCTATGTTGCTCAATATCTTCGGCATTTGTGAACCGACTTTACTGATTCTTTCTTTATTGAATAGCTTATACTTCAAAGATGGTAAATTAATTTTTTTTTGGAAATATTTATCTCTAAGGTCGGAAAAATAAGGGATGAAATCGGTGTTCAGCAGTTAACTTTTGTTTGCACTCATATGATTCGTTTTGTTGAGTATGTATCACTAAAAATAGATGAAATAAGTAAATTTTATAAAAAAAAGTAAACCGGTGCAAACGAAAACATTCAAACTCTCATCGGATGGCACCGACTCCAAAAGTAACTGATTAGGTACTTATGTGTTAATATTATTTTTAGCTTTTTAGATTTTTTAAGTCGGTTTACTAAAATCGAAACGGCGTTTCTTTGCGAGATCGAATCAGGAATGAGGAGATTCGTAAACGAACAAAAGTTGCTGACATAGCCCAACGGATAAGCAAGCTGAAGTGGCAGTGGGCGGGGCACATAGCACGTAGAACTGACGGCCGATGGGGCAGAAAGGTTCTGGAATGGAGGCCACGTACCGGCAAGCGCAGCGTAGGACGTCCACCTACAAGGTGGACAGACGACCTGGTAAAGGTTGCAGGAAGCCGCTGGATGCGGGCTGCTTCCAACCGGCCAATCTGGAAGTCACTGGGGGAGGCCTATGTTCAGCAGTGGACGTCCTATGGCTGAAATGATGATGATGATACTAAAATCGGTTTCTAAAATGAAGATAATTAATCAAATAGGAGGATTATGTACTAAAATAGTGGTTGATTACAGTAACGTAATCGAACAAAAGTCGCTGACATAGCCCAACGGATTAGCAAGCTAAGGTGGCAGTGGACAGGGCATATAGCACGTAGAACTAACGGCCGATGGGGCAGAATGATTCTGGAATGGAGGCCACGTATCGCCAAGCGCAGCGTAGGACAATCTGAAAGACACTGGGAAAGGTATATGTTCAGCAATGGACGTCATGTGGCTAAAATGATGATGATGATGATGATAGTAACTGATCGGGACCGTAACCGCCACCGCACCGCGATTGATAGTGTTTGTTTGTCTGAAGCTTTACGGAATCACACTAAACAGTGAATACAAGTTATGTGTACGAGTCCTAAGCAAGCCATTAGTTTGTCTGACATATTGGATCTATGTGGCTCTGTGAGCCGACTGCTCCTAACTTATCTTCAGATTTGTACGAAAAATAAAGTGTACTCTCTATATGTTGGCCTAGAAACATTTAAACAGAGATTGAACAGACGCATCTTATTGATGAATTCGTTTAACAAGTAGATAAGTGGTTTACTGAAATAAACAGTATTCGTCTTGACTCTGGGTTCGATTATCGGTTCGGATCAATTCAGAAGAACGAGCTTTTCTAAATTAGCCCTGATATCTACTTAAATTACTTTTAAAAATTACGATGGGCACGAAATTCAGAAAAAGCTTTTAGCAATGCTCGTGGTGTGCAATGAATTGATCATAATTTATTTAAGGCGAGTAAGTAATTAGAAACAACTTCAATAAAGTCTAAACTCTATCAGACTACTCTCTACAGAAATCTTAGTTCAAAATTTTCTAATTAGGCTTTAATCTAAATTATTTTTGGTCTAAAAGTGGAAACTGAATGGAACTTAGAACTAGAAAATGTTGTTTTACTAACTTTTTAGCTCAAATTGACTTTTTCGAAGCTAGTCAAGAAACTTTATAAAGATTTGGGATGTTTTGCTTTTGATTCCGATGAATACAATATTGTTAATTATAAGGGTGCTAATTATCTGAAAACAAGCTCTTAAGATGTTGGGAGGAACTGATGGCTTTGGCCAATTAATGACGTACTCAAAAATTCATTATTTTCACGTTCTTTCGAACAAAATTAAGACGTTAGAATAAATTTATTTTTCCTGTATGCGAAATCCAGTGAAGTCTTTGAAACATAATATACATATAAATTTTATTTGTATAAAAAGCACAATAATATTTTTAAGACAATTGCAAACAATTAGTGTGATTGTACTAAGATATGAAAAGATGTAGGTATACTGGCGGACTTTATTTACTATGAAGCATGGAGCACGTTATCCTATAGAGTAGAAATGGCATGTTAATATTTTTCGACAATTTTTTTTCGCCATTTTTAAATCTGTATTTGTATTTGTACTTGCAAGAGTTGACAGAACTTGTCATTTCATACTCAAGGTAAATCAAAAATCACAAGCTAGTTTTGGAAAAAAATGGTTCATATTAAGATAAGATAAGATAAAATTTATTTCTGTATAAAAACTTAGCCTAGATAAAAAACTTAAGTTAAGAAATATCGGTTAGTACACAAATATTACGATGTTTATACTTAAACTAAGCAAATCGTTTGCTTGTATCTTAGGTATTTATATCATAAAGTAGGTTAGTGCTTATTCAACAATAATGTAAGTGTTATACACAAAATCAATACCTCAATATTATAATAAATAAGTAGATCAAGATATTGTTTCTCTATAGGGTATATGCTTGATGTTATGAAGGATTATTAAGTAACCAAGCAAAGAAAGGCATAGCAATAGAATAAGTAGCAACATTGCTTATTATAATAACTCGAAGCGCATAAAAATATGACTCTAACATACGAAACCTCATCTCATATTTGCGTTACTATTTTCCTTATTTACTTTTTTCTGAGAGTACTTACAATGTTCAACCAAATTGTTTGTAGCAAAAATTTATCAGTAAAAATGGGCCAATTGTTCTATTTTTCGAACAAACTTTAGGCTCGGTTTCAAAACCGAACGAACCAACGAAGTGGCAACGTCGATGCGCTCTTAACGGGGAGTTATGATGTTATGAATGGTTGTTTGATGAACATTATTGAACATCAATTAATTTATTTTTGCCTAAAATAGACGTTTGAAATGAAAATCCTCTAAATAACTTTTTGATTTAGTCTGGAGGCAACTTTTTCAAGCCAGGCAATTGACTGTTAATCTATTTTTTAATTAAATAGATCAAGTTTTTTATTGTGCCAGCTCTAACAAAAATCCATATTATCATTAAGCATTAGTATGTACGTCTGTTCAGTCATATTATTGTGTAATATTTTATACTGTTTTTGTTAGTTTTTATTGACCAATTTGTTAGAGTTTGTGTGGTTCTGAAAAAATTTCAACCCAGTTGTTCTAAGCTCAACCCAAACCAGTTATCCTAACACCTCCTCCTAGTACCTCCACCAGTTATCCTAATACCTCGTAACACTCAAGAGGATAACAATCGGACATAATATGCGTACCTATGCTTATTTTTAAGGTTCCGTAAGTCTAAACGATAAAACGAAACCCTTATTTTATTTTATATTTTATTTAAATTCAATTGCACTATTTATAGGATCACTCGTGTGTCTGTCTGTCCGTCTGTCACAGCCAATTTAATCGTATTCGATTAGGAATCTACTGGACCGATTCATTTGAAATTTTGTACATATATTATGAATATCTGTGACCCAAACATGGACCTGTAACGAAATCAAACGAATTATTTATATGAAGGGAGGCAACATAGTAGATTAAAAACGAAAGTTTTGAAAACTGTACCGTGTTGCATATAAAATGAAAGGGCTTTTTGTGACGATCTCATTTTTTTATTATTATAAAATAAATAGTTGTACAATTAGTTATTTAACAAAATGGACTTGACCATACCCTTATCTCCGAAGGGACTTAGCCTACAATTTTGAAAAAAACACAGGATATAGATTTTTACCATAGATTACAGGAAAATCTATAAGAAGTCCCTGATCCTAACATAACATAGTAAATTTCTAAATATGCCGCGACGTGATTTTTGTGCTAAAACGGAAATACCGTAGAGAGCCCCATGAGTTTTTTGGTGAATTTTGTTAATTTGGATTATTGAAATACGAAGCTGTTTTTATTTATTGCATTAGAAATAAGTTTAATAGTAAATCTTGTATTGTTGATGTTTGAAATCGATAAGTGTGTAGTTTATACATTGCTGCTACGCCGCTCACGTAGATTTACGGTTTCACATAAATTACAAGAGGTGCAGAATGTAGCTTAAACAAGTAAACATTAATTTTATTTCACACAACAGCCTGCACTTAGTTAACCTTCATTTTCTCTTCTTCACAATAACCAAGTTACAAAAAATCTAAGCTGAATGAGCCTGCAGCCGCATACTAAGCGCCTATTTATTGTTACAATGGATGCCCGTTGTAGGGCGACCTCTAAATAAAGTTAATAAATTTTCGCAACGTGACCCAGTTCATAATTTTCTTAAATCGCAGAATCTTACTTTATTGTTTTTTGTAGTCTTATTTTTATTGCATGAAAGCCGTGTATATTGATGTCGTCAGCAAACGGATAAACGGGCTTATACAGGTCAGCTATTTATTAATTATTTAAAATACAGCATACATTTTTATTATTGTAAAATACTAAACACAAACAAAAACGCGAACGTCAAACGAACACTGACAATATTAAGTAATTAAGAGATAGAGAGATAGGCAATATAGGCAATTAATTTCTTAGGTTAAAGTTGTTTGTTATTATGAGTTTTATGAAACCTTTAAGCCATCATCATCATTTCAAGCATAGGACGTCCACTACTGAACCTATGGTTTAAGAAGGGCCTATGCCTCCCCTTATAACTTTCAGATAGGCCGGTTGAAATGTTTTTCTTATATTCTTGCTATTATCTTTACGGCACGTACATTTAATAAAATCTCATGCATGAACATAATCATGTTCCCGCTTCCATTTTATGTGTTTATTTTGTTAGGTTGCTTGACAATAGTGAGAATAAACTACGAACTTATCCATAGATAGATACTCTTAATTGTACTTTATTCATCTTGTGGCTTTGTCTAAAATTATGTTTGTGTTATTAAAAAAGATAGGTATGATGATTTAAACATTTTTTTTAAGACGCAAACCTTATGATTTTTTATTGCCTTTTCGACTGTGGGCTCATTTTTCTATTATATTATTTGGTATCTATACCAGACTCATATTTTAAGTTTATAAAATACTTACTTTCATGTAATAAAGAAACTTTGATATTACAATACCCAACACAAGGACAATATTTTCACAAAATATTAAACGCAATCTACAAAATACCAACGATGTAATCACAAAACAAACAGATGTAAAACGAAATTATTAATCACTTTCCTATCAAAGACTGCGTAGGCAGTTGGCGTAAGACAAAACCTTGACTTTGTTGAGATAAAGTATCAAAGTCAAGATTTTGTCGATGTTTTCTTCATTTTATATGACTAGGATTGTGATATTTTATTTTTAACATAACCTAATTAGAAACCTCCTTCAATCTAATATACAGGATTTTAAGATAGGACGTAACGATCGACCATGACTAAAATTTGTTTTTTTGTCTTTGTTCTAAACATAATCTCAAGGAAATAATTTATGTTCAGCAGTGGACGTCCTATAGTTGAAATGATGATGATGATGACTACGAGGTTGACATAAGACATAATAATATGATAAACATTATTTTTATAATAAAACAATTAAACGTTTAATTGTAATTTATCTATAAGTATTGCGTTTAGCAAATTGCTTTGTAAATATTGTGGAATACATTTTAAATTAAAAAAGCCAACTCTGTGTAAGTTGGCTCGGATTTGAACCCTAAACTGAAACTATACACTACACTGTTATGCAACACATACCCCTGAACTGAACGTTTAGGTCGCTAACAATGACAAATTCGTTACACATCGGTATTATAATACGGCATTTCCGACAAAGTCGATCGTTCCGTCCCACCCGATATATCCAGCTCTAAATCTCCTGTCTACCCCAAATATTGAAAAAAGTGGAGCATCCCAAAACGGCCATAAACACGATCATTACTCTCAACCCTTTTGTCCCTTCGATCAATAAACAATAAAACCACACACGTCTATAGATTTGATAATTTATAAGAGAGTAAATCACAAGCTCGGTAACTGATAATGGTGATTGGGACGTTCCCGGCAGTTAGAGGAAAATGGGACGCCAACAGCCGGGGCATATAATGCCCTTAGTTACAGAATAAATAATATAACTACAGAGAGATCGAATCAGAAATGAGGAGACCCGTAAACGAACAAAAGTCGCTGATATAGCTGAAGTGGCAGGGCGGAGCACATAGCACGTAGAATTGACGGCCGATGGGGCAGAAAGGTTCTAGAACAGAGGCCGCGTACCGGCAAGCGCAAGGCAGATGGACATACGACCTGGTAAAGGTCGCAGGAAGACGCTGGATGCAGGCCGCTTCCAACCGGCCAATCTGGTAAAGGTGATGATGTTGATGAATACAGTATTTTAGCCCTAGGTACAACAGTTTTGGCATCTATAGCAGTGTAGAAGACAGTTTTGAGCCACTCTTTAGAGGCATACATCGCAGTTTAGATATACCTAACATTACTTTTGATTCTGATCTAGCGGGATTAGTATTGAGTTAAAGTATAACAAAAATGTATTTCAGTAGGTGTATTTATTTCGGTATCTAGTTACTAAAGTATACTACAAATTATGGTTAAAAGTCGAAAGAATAAAATAAAAAACCGATCTCTCTCTCGAAATATGAAAACTCATATCTCTTACTTTCTGTATATTACTTTGGAACTGAATTTGTGTATCTGTGAAAATTGTCTAAGCAGTGCCTGTGTCCCAGCTGAATCCTAAATGCCCGTAGGTATACAGTGATACGTGCTTCCGATAAAATATGCTAATTCAATTACGCTTATCGATTCCCACAGGCCATGATATATTGCAGAGATGATGCTGGCTATCAAGTACGTATAGAACATCGAAATACAGAATCACATTTAAAATAAATCTGGTGAAACTTTTAGATACAATTTGTTGCAAATAAATTTATTGAGAGGACTTTTTGACTTGTGAAAAGATTAATTAGAATCTAAGGGCCTGCGAAGTTTAGTTTGATCATAACTTAAAAATATCACATCAGCATTTGCTGCACTATGAATCTAAAGTTAATGAAAGGTGCTATTTTATTAGTTAAGTTCTTTCAACAGGGTGCTCAATACCAGCCGATCAGATGTTGTTGATTGTATTGGAAACATAGAACTTATTTTTAAGATGTTGTATGTTGTATGTAAGCAATAGAATCACCCCTTAAATTAATTTGACTAATAGAATAAGAGTTTAATAAGTATATTTGCATTCATAGTTCTTTATGGGGCACTAAAATACTTCTAAATATAACTTTACATGGTGGTGGGTGTGCAGAAGCATCGCAATAAACTTAGTTTCTATTTGTCTACCTTTTTGCAAAAATCACAAGTTATTGTACTGGTGAGAGTAAGTTATGCTTTATTTTGTGTCTACACGACGCTATGAAAATTCTTCATGACACACATTCTAGCATAAGTAAGAAAAGACGTGATAATATGCCAGACGTTATGACAATTGCCACAGTACCATCCGAGGAGGACATTATGTTAATTTCAAGTATCATCCACGCTTCCCCTTATATTAAGAGGGTTCGCTTTATGTCTTCTTGGAACATACGAATGTTACGTTAATATAGCTAATTCAATTCAAGGTTTGCATAATCAGTAGTCCCAAAAACAATAAACTAAACGCAAGGGATACTTTAAGTAAGATCTTGGTTCTAATCGAACTATTAATATTTATACTGATAAGGTTCAATGTAATTAAGTTACTGCTGTATTTGTGATGCTTTACTCCTATGGGTTAGTGTGAATTGCAACTGATGATCCGATAGGAGACAACACTTCAATCAATCCTTAAAAATATAATCCGAGCCTACCAACTCCCAACGCTTGAATATTGTTTGTATAAATTGTGAAGTTCTAAATAATAGAAAAACTGTAATCAGTCAAGTGCAAACCATCTATATAAATAAATAAATAAATTGTTTTCACAATCACATCAATTATCTAGCCCCAAACTAAGCCAAGATTGTACAATGGCGACTATATAACGGATAAACATACTAAATACTTTTATAAACATCCATAAATTGGTACAAATTCTCGTGCTCATCACACAAACATTTGCCCCTTGCGGGATTCAAACCCGCAACTGCTGGCTTTGTAGTCCGGAGCGCGAACCACTCCACCAGACGTGTGTCCACCAGTCGTCGATGTGGCCGCGTTAAAATTTTTTATTATCTCTCCTTTCCGTGGTCTGACTAGATAGCCTCTTAGAGATTCTTAAACCTTCAAAATCTAAACTTTACGTTGTATAAATATACAAATTATTTTCTTTAAGCGTAACTCTACCTTCATTTAAAATTTAAGGCAAATTGTTTTATCCCATAAAATTTAATTTGTAATAAGAGTGCCTGGCGTAATAAACATTTAAATATTAATACATTTTATTCGGGTTAGAATTGTAATACATTTTCGATCTAGTATAGAACAATGTTATTGACATTTTAAATGTTTTTTAAATAAATATTATACTTTTGTATCACTTTCTTGGCAACGATGGAAAATATCGTGAGAAGACCTCTGTCTCTGACTGTCTAAGAATATCTGGAACTGCTTTAAATGTAATGTAACTGCTCGTTTTTCAATTTTTTTTTTTTTTTTTGTTTTTATTACTTGTTTTTCTTTTTCTGTCATTTGTACTATTTGTGTGTGATCTCTAATATTTAATAAATGTCTTTTCTTTCTTCTTTCTTTCTAATAAACAAACTGGCCGCTAGGATTGTAATCGAGCGCACACAAACTAGGAATAGGCCCCCGATTCAGAACTCTTTGACAAGAAATTGACGATAAGAAAACCACGTAAGGACATATTAGTGTCACGTGATTTACCGGTTGTCAATTCGTTATCGAAGGCTTCTGAATCCGGGGGCCAGGACAGAGAGCAAGGAGAAAAGAACGTCATGTCCCCGTCAAATCACCTATCACATGTCAAAAAACATTCCAATGTATTGCTTCAAATTAGAATAGAAAGTCTTGAAAGCTCAGTGCGATTGTTAAAAGAATTTTATTGTTTATTTAGAGAAAAATTATTCCTTGCTACTTCATTTTTAATGAAGAGATAATTGAGCCTTTAGAGATAATTACTTGTGCGTATTATTACTGAAATATTAAATAGACTCTCTTGAGTAGACTCTCAATTTCAAGGACTGGAGTAGAGTCAACACGATAAGACATATCCACAATTATTGGCTTTTGAAAATAAACAAACTACATTTTAGAAATAATTCCTGCTAATATTGACCCAATCACTATAAACTCTTTCACAGGCTGTTAGCGAGCACAGGCAAATAAAAACTGCACTTTCCACATGGTACATACCGAGCCAAATAGCATATATAAATTAAGTACTTCTAAAGCGTTTGGTCTACTACGAAATCTATTCGATACATACTGTCCTGTGTGTACGATTTTCACGTATTTTCTGAGCACGCATCGAGGAACCCATAAAAGTCAACTTTACGAGCCATCTCTAGATTACAGAGGATGTATTTCTACTCTGAATTCGCTTCATTAGGTAATTTTATCGTTGACACTAAGATCATTGGGCCGTCTGAGTAAACAAATTTAGGATTATTATATGTAAATTATTATTTTTATCGAACGCCAACTGAATATTTTTACATACTGCGAAGATGCTTGATGCCGAAATGAGGTTTTTTTGGAAGTCAAGGTCTTAATTATATTGTTCTGTATCATCATTATTATAGAAAACAATATTTATATTTCTTTTCGTCATTCAAAAACTTCGTACGAGATAAGTCATTATTAATCTATTCCAGTGAAACAATATTTTTTAGGTTTCGGTTTTTTTAAACAAATTAAACGTACAAATTATTATTCATGATACCATTATTAAATGTTATTGATATAAATTTATAACAAATATAGCGGCCTGTGATTTTCGGCCTATTTTAAAGGACTAATCACCAAATAACCACATGAATGCCAAAGTTTTATAATAATCTTTTTAAATCGAGATTTAACTTTAATTTAGTATCATATTATGTCAAGTCAACTTGGAAGAGACAGAATGATATTTTAAAACAGGTTTATAATGATGTCGGTTAATTATTCTCGTCTTAGAATGTTGAGCAACTGACAAACAAACAGATGATTGTGCAGTAAGTGCAGCCTTAAGTTTAGTGTAGTTTCGTTAATCTATCGCTAAAAAAATATGTTGAGTACGTATGCGGTTTAAACCATTCGTCCGATTGCGATAAAAGATGTCTTAATTAAATTAAATAACGCAGTTGCGGACAACAGCTTTTATAAAATGTATATTTCAAACATCATCAAGATGAAGTCTAATTATTATCTATGTTCATTATTATTATGTTAAAGTTCTCCTTCAAAGAGGACAACGACCTCCGCAGCCGAGAGGCGAGCATGCCGATCTCTGAGGTTCCGGGTTCGATTCCCGGTCGTTCAATGTAGAAAAATAACTCTCTGGGTGTTGTGGTACCGTCGTTGTTTCTGTAACACAAGTGCTTTGGCTACTTACCGGATCAAATCAATGTATGTGATATTGTCTAATATTTATTCATTAATTTAAAGATAACTTAAAAACTTATTTAAGAAAAGGTATGTATTTCATTTCATTTTAATCAGCCTTTACCAGAGTAATTAAATTAAAATTACTTTAGCAAATTGAAATAATTGAAAAAGCAATAATGATGTCTATAAAATACATTCATAACGTTATTGTGTGTCAAGTAGACAAAACTGACAAAGTAAGCGTTTTATTTAACTTTCTTATAATAATTTAAATTCCAACAAGAGTACTAACGTACTACATAATCTTTAAGAGCAGAATTTAAGTGATAATGTATTTAATATGTCGCAAGTTTAAAATGTAATGAGTTAAAGTAAAGCCATCACTTTTTGTGCTTCTTGAAATGTTAGAAATAATTATATTTATATTTAACTGTGCAAGCTGATCAGAGTTTGAATATTTTCGTTGCACCGACTCGAAAAGTAACTGATTAAGTAGTTAAGTGTTAATATTATTTTTAGCTTTTTAGTGTTTTAAAGTCGGTTTTGTTATTAAATAAAATTTTCTTTTTAAGTAAATAAACCAGGCATTAGTCGATACTGTTAAGGATTGAGGTCTATGAACTCGGACAAAGCTCAGTTAGTCAATGGTCGGTTTATGATCTAATAATAACCGACGAAAGCTTTCTGTCGTTGCCGAAAAGATGCCTGAAAGCTAAATCCAATTTATTTGAGGGATATCAGCTTATTTGTCAGGTTTAGGGTTCCTTATGATAGCTAGAGATAATATGACACAAGTTTTTTTTAAGTAACATTTAAGTAAAGACACTTTATCAAACAAAACCAACCATCTCTGTAATAACTAAAACAGCACTCTTTTTTGTGAATAAAAAGAGCTATCTCTAAAGAGCTCTCTTTATAACTAAAGAGTGTCAATAAGCCTTATTGAAAGTATGTCCTAGTTAGTAAATTTTTAATTTTTTTAAATTGGTTTTCCTTACAACGTTGTACTCGTATGGAAATTTACTGTCATTACGTTTTGTTTTAATAATTAAACAAAATAAAATAAATCTCTTTTCGCTGGTCAAACAAAACAGCTATCACATGAACCTTTTAAAATAACGAAAATATATGGCATTTTACTAAAGGGATAAGTTTCATTGTACAGCGAAAAGATAAATAACTTGAATGAGCTCTTGGGATAATTTCTTAAGAGACGACTTGTCTCAATCGTTGACTCATTGGGATCGTTCTAAGTGTGTTAGTCAAAATTATTAGTATGTAACTATGAAACAGTTCATAATCATCATTATCATTTTAGCCATAGGACCTGCTGAACATAGGCCTTTCCCAGTGACTTCTATTTGCTAGATGGAAGCAGCCTGCATCCAGCAGCTTTAGCAAACTTTATACCAGAATCGTCTGTCCACCTTGTGGGTGAACGTCCTGCGCTGCTACCGGCATGTAGCCTCCAAACCTTTCTGGCCCATCGGGCAAACAATTCAAATGAGCTCAAATTCAAACAATTCAAATAAACTCAAAGGTTCTATTAGTAGTCATTGAAGAATTCTACTATCCACGCAGATTAAACTAACTCTAACTATAACTCGTGCCGTGTGGGGACGGCCGTAAAGAATACACTTCGCCATCGCCAACAGGAGGCGTATTGTAAAAGGCGACTAATTCCTGTAGCACGAGACGGGCCGCAGCATATGCGTGCGAAATCATATAAAAAATCTGCGCTCACCAACCCGCCTGCCAAGCGTGGTGAGTATTGGCATCCCCCCAATGATAGAAGACATTAGGGGAGGCCTATGTTCAGCAGTGGACAACCGATAGCTGTTATGATGATGATGAACCACCATAACTCGCAGATTAAAATCGATCTTCGAGATTTGATTGGAGTGAAGCTAACAAAGTCGTGTTAAAAATATATTTAAAAGTACTTTCCAGTGGTGTATGATGTTTAATTCATAACGTGTGTAGCACTATACAAGGGTGGAATAAGTTGACATAAGTACTTTGGATCCTAACGCCTTTTAATTTTATTTTTATTTTCATTACTCAAGAAAGGAAGAAATGTCTCAACCTTTAATAAGTTTAGAAAGTAACTTCGTCAAATTAAACGCGAATTCTTTTCTAAGAATGTCTTAGTGCATTATAGTTTGCCATATTATATCAAAGAAACATACGTGTATAAAATCCCTATTGCGTAGATCGACGATGAAATAAAATGTTAACTACTGCGCCTTCCATTGCAGCATGAGTGGTTATATCACATTAACTCAAAAACTCGTTCAGACATCAAAAACTTTCTTGTTTCTTTAGGGGTTTTATGTTTAAGTGCGTTTTTAAAGATACAATAATATTTTTCTCGCAAAGTCTGAGTTACTGCTAAGGTTTGATTTTGGCCTTGAAAAAAATGCGATAATTGCTTAGTCCTCTCTTCAGATTAGAATGGACTTAAAATCAAATGGACTTGAATTTTTTATTAATTAAAATTTCAAAACTAAAATAGTTTTAAAATTCACCTGCATCTCAATTGAACGGAATACAACGGCAATAACAATCTCGCAGGCATATTATAGTCTTGCTTTTTTCTAAACGGCTTGTTTTCTGTGTTCTGGTAGCAGTGCACGATAGGCAGCAAATTTACTGAGTTCGTGTGCTTTATCTAAGACTTCATCGTTAGTTCTTCACCTGGTTTGTGTAGGCGTGGTATTTCGCCTTGCACTAAAAGGGTCCCGTGTTCAATTCCCGGTTCGGGTCAATTCAGAAAATAATCTTTTTAAATTGGCTCGAGTCTGGATGTGCTGGAAGACGACTCTGGCAAAATGCATTGTGTACTAGTATCTTGTTACCTTGTACCTAGTACCTTGTAACACAAGAACGTTAGTTCCTTACTTCGAGACCTTAATAATTGTGATGTTGTCAGGCACATATTTACTGACTAGCTGTTGCCCGCGACTTTGTTCGCGTGGTCTTTATTTTATTTATAATATTATATACATTTATTGTACACAATACAAACTATATAGCACGTAGAACTGACGGCCGATGAGGCAGAAAGGTTCTGGATTGGAGGCCACGTACCGGCAAGCGCAGCGTAGGACGTCCACCTACAAGGTGGACAGACGACCTGGTAAAGGTTGCAGGAAGCCGCTGGATGCGGGCCGCTTCTAACCGGCCAATCTGGAAGTCACTGGGGGAGTGCTATGTTCAGCAGTGGACGTCCTATGGCTGAAATGATGATTGCACACAATAATTCTAAAAACGCATTTTCTGCGTTGACTCCACTGACCACAGGTATACATTATTTTCTTTTCCTTTTTTTTTGTGGCAGCTAGTGGTGACTGAGTTTGTTCCGGCGTTTCTTCTCAGCACTTGCCAGATTGTCTGTGTCTTGTCTCGAAGCGCTAGTAGGGCCCAAAAAATAAGGAGACATGTTCTGCCCCATATGGGCCAATAATGTTATTATGTGTGGTGTTGGACCTATGGATTCCTGCCGACCACTGTTTAAAAAACTAAATTTATTAACTTTACCCTGCATGTACATATTTGAAGTATGCGTTTTTACAAAAAATAATAAGCATTTATTTAAAGAAAAACATGACGTTTGTAATTTTCGAACTAGGTATCCAAATCGTTTCGTGATACCGTCTTGTTTAACGAAGGGTTACCAAAGGAATTGTTATTTTATGTCAATTAAATTGTTTAATAAGTTGCCAGATGCAATGAAAGATTTACCCATAAAAAAATTTAAATATTTGTTGTATCAGTTGTTAAGTGAGAAATGTTTTTATAGTGTGAATGAATTTATTAATTGTAAAATGTGAATTTAATTAATTGTTATATAATTTAATGATTGATATATTGTCTAATTTCTTTTTTTATTGTTTTTATTGTGTTTTTATTTGTATAATTGTATTGACTACCGCTTCTCTCCACTTATTGCATGCCATTGTTGGCTAAATGTGAGCAGCCATATACTTTGTGTCATCTTTTTGTACTACATTTACCGCAATAAAAAACCTATTCTATTCTATTGACGTTCATAAGTGGCAGTTTTCTGCCCTAAACTGAATAAATGATTTTTGACTTTGACTTTGATCATAGAGAAGGAATATCATCAAAATCTGTTCCGTAGTTTAGAAGATCTAAGCGTAACGACGCGAGAAGTGACTGTTTAATACTATCTAAAGATATAAATATTAATATAGTTACAATTTAGTGACATATAAGTCAATCGCTAACGCAAATAAAAAAACTTGAAGAGCGGCTTTATATTATTTTGAAGTGATAAAGATAAACCCCAAACGGCTTTGTAATGGAGACACATTAACAGAACCTAGTACCATTGTGACTGAGTTTGTTTATATTTTAGCGAGCATGATTTATGATGAACAATATGCGCAGATGTTGAAAAAACAATGTAAATAAATTGAGACATTCAAGACCGCGTTGCGCC
This sequence comes from Anania hortulata, assembly GCA_963576865.1. Classification (NCBI taxonomy): domain Eukaryota; kingdom Metazoa; phylum Arthropoda; class Insecta; order Lepidoptera; family Crambidae; genus Anania; species Anania hortulata. The sequence goes on along the minus strand of OY756399.1, from coordinate 1,100,586 downwards.
AGTCTTTCTTTTTTTATAATAAATGTCTTTGTAATTTCAAGTCCACAGTTCTCAAAAGTGCGACTGCAAACATTTCTATTTGCTATTCAAAGTCAAAAGGTTTTCGTGCAGTTGGACTGTTTTGATGTTTATTTGTATTCTTGTCGGTTGGAATACAAGTCTTTTCACACGAGTGCTCCTGTTCATCTATGATGCTCGAATCTATATTTTTGATAGAACTGCGTCGTTGGTCGCAGGTGTCCATTTAGAATTTGGCTCCAAAAGTTTGGCGATCATTATAATAAGTTGCTCTCTAAAAACAAGCTGTTGATGGATTTATATAGATACTCTTTAAACAAAGTGTGTAACAGTTAAGGATTTCAGAATTTGGGAATGCTTATTACAGCGAACTCTTTCAGCTAAACATAAGTTTACCTTTATGTTGGATGGAAGAGACAGTTTCCAAATCGTTAATTTATTTATTAAAACCGTATTGCATAGATTAAAATCCGTAGCTGAGAGGCGAGTATACCGGCCTTGGTGTCGCTATCTCTGAGGTCCCGGGATCGATTCCCGGTTGGTCAATGTAGAAAAATAACTTTTCTATATTGTCTCGGGTCTGGGTGTAGTGGTACCGTGGTTGTTACTGATTTCTGTAACACAAGTGCTTATGCTACTTCTCACAGGATCAGAGCAATGTATATGATGTTGTCCACTATATATATAATGCTCAAATTGTACGTAAACTATTAGAGTAGTTTTATCAAATACGATATTTTTTAATTATTTGTAGTTACTCATATTGTGTTCAAAATACTTCAGTATGTCATCCTTTTTAAGTACTTTATAGGAGAATGCCGCTTTTTCTTAGTGGCATAAACAAAAATATATCAAGTTTTTTTTATTTCTCGCTGCAAAATTGGGAACATTACTCATATAGTTTTCAAATCAGTCGCCCCTTTATCATTTCGGAAATTTCAACTGAGAGTCAACTTTCCATTAATAAACTACAAAAAATGACCAAACCATGAAGAGGGTAGGTATTTTACCTTGACCTTCAAGTAAGACACTTTATCAACAACCGCACGCTCCTCAGACCATCGCTTGATGGAAGGTTAGTCCAGGAGCCGTGAGATAAGATAAATCGTCGATCCTATTCTTGAGATGAAAAATGTTCGACCGCTGACTCCCGCGACCTCTATCGGGTTTCGATGCACTTAGGCTCAAGGCTTATTCAAGAGATCCAGATTTTATAATGCCTTAGATTATTTTGTTGGCTGATTTTAGTTTGCATTTTAGTTTAATAAGATTTCTGCTTTCTTGCGAACTATATTAATATTGTGTTTCGTGATGAAATAAGTTTGCGGTTTTTGCAATATGCTGTGAATAAATAAGCGAATGCAAATATTATTTTAAATTAATCATTGAGGACTTTGGCATAAAGCTTGTCTAAAAGCAAAGAAATTGAATTTAATTTACAAAAAAAAAAAACTTTACTTGAGCGTTCACATCTCAACGTGGGTTTCGTATACTATTTCTTTGCTCCATATTATTTTGCCCTTACATAAATCGTTTGTTTTATGACCGATCTTTTGAAAAATTATATAACAATCGACTGTTCCAGTCAAGGCATTCACCTCGTCAGTTTATTTCATTTCTCAATAAAAACTCACCTAACTGATTTTTTGAATTACTTCTTTGATTTATTAAAGGTGCAATACGTTGTTAGGTAAATAAAATCAACCTTAATAACGCATTACTATTAGTTTTTACTTTTCGAAGAGCTTTTTTGAAAAACTAATTTAAATGTAGAGAGTAAAGTGAAAGATTACAGCCCTCAGCTCCTTGTCTACTCATGACGTGCAATAAACAAAAAACACGTCGCTTAATCTAATGATCAGAAAATATTTGCCGTAGTAGAGAGAGATACGATAGGTCCAGTCTCACTAAAAGCTATTTTAGACTTGACCTATCGTATTTAGGTAGTTAAGTTCTGACTAAATATTTAAATTTACTTCATGTTACAATATACCACAATACAATAAGACTACTACTTATTGTATTGTGGTATATTTACAACGTGTTAATAAAATAACGCAAAACCTCTGAGGGGCTGGTTCTATGCTCAAATATAACGACTTTTTACGACCGATATAGAATTCTCAAAAAAATTATCGACGTTTCCATACAAACTGATGTTAGCTGGTCGCGGTTTAGTATGGGAAAGTGTATTTATTATTTGCAATTTCGATGTTGGCCCCATAGAAAAAGTTACTGCATTTTAACAGTAGAATCACCTCCTAAAAGGTTTTGCGTTATTTTATTAACACGTTGTATGTTAATAAAGGAATTTGAAAACAAAACTAAAACCTATAAAAAAACCGTTGATGTTCTACGTGTCCAGTATAACAAAGGCTTCAGAATGTTGTTGGGGCTGCCCCGATTTTGCAGTGCCTCGAAGATGTTCGCTGAGGCACGCACTGACGACTTCTATGCTATCATGCGTAAAAAAGCAGCGTCGTTGCTCTGCAGGGTACGGGCCAGCTCCAACTCCATTCTAAAGACCATAGCGGGGAGGTATGACTCTCCTATAACTCGCCATTTTGCCAGGGTGCTGGTCAAGAGGAACACTAACTGACCCTGTAGTTCTCTCCATTTTATTGTTTTGTGTTTTTGTGGGTACTAATATAGCGTATAAGATTTTACTAATAAAATGGACTTGCGTTGTCCGATTTGATCAAATAAATAATAATATATTCTTAAAAGGGTAAAAAACAATTGATAAAACTCATAAGCCTGATTCTCTTGCTCGAAAACAACAGCTTTTTTTTCTTCTATTTAACTTTTTTCCCATTTAAAAAGAAGAAATACATTAAAATATGTCAAGTCTTACCTACTATTAGTTTTTATCTACTATGTATTATGGGAAAGTACATTTTTTTTTTGAGATTCCTTTATCGGTCTCGCAGTAGTAGAAGACCACCAAAACAAGATATAATAATATAGCGATTTATCGACGCCAACTGTATTTTTATTTCAATATTATAGATATAGCCGCCATGTTGAATTTTTATCAAAACAGCGATCATAACATGTGACGTCACCGGCACGACGATTCAACATGGCGGCTATCTAATAATATGTATTATAAATGCGAAAGTTTGTGAGGATGGATCTTTGTTACTCTTGCACGCAAATTTTGCTGAATGGGTTTTGATGAAATTTAGCATACCTACCCATAGACCATGGCATTCGTTGACCATACCCGGGTAAAAAGTATGTTAATATACTTTTTACCCGGGTAAGGTCAACGAAGACGAAGTTGCGGGCAAAAGTTAGTCTATTATATTTTTACAGTTGGTGTATCGACAACAACGATATCGCTATATCATATCGTGTTTTAGTGGATATGCTATAACCACTGATGGCTGATGTTAACTATTTAAAAACAAAATTGGTTCTTAAAATTTGTGTTTAACGTAGGTTTTTTTAATAGGAAGTAATACTGCATGTTTGTGCTTCTATTGTGTAGTAACTGCGATATCTCCAAAAGTTACTTAACTTGATAAGGGATTGGTTGGTCGAAAGCGTGACTCAGGATAAAAGATGACGAAGAGTCTCAAGAATGATTAATGATAAAAATCTCTTGCGAAAGACTCGCGATTTTTAGCTTTCCTCCACGAAATAATAGTATTAGGAAGTTTTTTCATTAACATACAGTATGGTAATCTGACGTATGTTAGTGTATTATGAAATCTTTGCCAATTATTCAGATTACATATTGTTATCGGATTTCAATAATTTGTTACAGACTCTTTTGTAGTGATTTGAGAGAATGACATCATGTTTTCAGAGTTTTACCAATATTTTAAAAATGGAAGTTGGCTACTATCCCGAAAAATCTACATTTTATATAGATGACGTTATAAACTTAGATGTTGCTCTTTAATTAAATGTGAAAACAATATTAATTTTGTCAATGTAGAAATATCACTTTTCTATATTCTCGGGTCTATGTGTTGTGGTACCGTCGTTGCTTCTGATTTCTGAAACACAAGTGCTTTGGCTACTTACCATAGGATCAGAGCAATGTATACGATGTTGTCTAATATTTGTTTATTTACAACAGACACTATTGGATAAAGAAAACTAAACAGTTGGGTCTCGAATTTCTGTGTCAAACCAAATACCACGCAAGCCTATTTAGGGTCAAAAGCCAGCGGTAAATAAAATGGTAATACATAAAAGTAAAATATGCCTTTATACGTCCCACTGCAGGGCACAGGCCTCATTCCAATTATGAGGAAGCTTGGGAAATACTCCACAGCGCTGGCCTAGTGCGGATTAATGGAGTGGAGGTGTGAGGCCTGTCACTTAATCTTACTGTCATATGTTATTAGGCCGCATAAGGCCTCTGACTAGGCTTCAAGACTAGTATAAAGTGATATTATCCGGGACCAACTTTTAACAATTGTCCCGAAGCAGTGGTAGGGCAAAAAAATGGGACGTGTCATCATCATCTTCATCATTTCAGCCACAGGATGTCCACTGCTGAACATAGGCCTCCCCCATTGACTTTCAGATTTAAAGGAAAAAGAGCTTAATTTAGGCCTAGTTGAAGAAATAAATTGGTTTTATTGGTTCACGTGCTTTTCAAAGCACGAAGATTCTTGTGATAATGTCTATAAATATGGTTGGAATGGTCAACCATCTAATCACAACCGCGGCGTAGGTATCTCAACTTTGGTATTCACAACTAAAGCGCTGCTGACATTGAGCTACAAGCACCGCATAATACATACTTAAGCATCAAATTTGATAATCTTCTAATGCAGACTCTGAAGTAACATAATACAATACTATAATTGTAATTTCTCAGGTGATACGTACTATAACTTGAATATCAATGTTCTAAGCTGTCTGAAAGCACTATTAGCCCTCCGTATGCGTTTCAATGAATATTTTAGTTGTGCGTGGCGTCGCAAGCTTATTAGAAAAGACCTTTAAGGGACTTTGAAGGGGAAAGTAGACGATCTGGTAGTAAGTGGTCTTAGTCGGTTTTGGCAAGCATGCGCTGCTTACGCAATTTTTTTTATGATAACTTGAAATAACGCTACACGGATGGCGGCGATGGTGGAAAGGAGGCAATCTTTAATGTAATGAGCTATAAATTGTCACAATGAGTACCTATACAACAAAAACTCATTCATAATCATGTTATTCTTATAACAACATAAATTTAAATTTATAACGACACTAATTAGCGCCTTTCTTCCAAAACATTTAATTAAACTAAGTGAAATTTGTAAATTATAATAACCTAAACCATTCTGAAATACTTAGGATACTTGCATTATATTTACTTACATTAAAAAAAACTTTTATCGTCATAACGTGACCAAAAAAGTATTTACGGGTCTTGTCTAACATTCGTAGGTCAGGAGTTGAAATCCCATCACGTAACTTATATACGTCTTTTTTTTTTTACAAAAGTTTGAAAATATAGTCAGAATAGAAAGGAATTAACCCAAAAAGCCTTGTTCGTTTAATTTCCGTTCCAAAAAGTCCTTTCCTATCACCAAACTACCAAAGTTCATTGCTTTGTTTTCCTAATCCTAAAATATGTTCTCATAAATATGCAAAATTATTTTGAACCCTATTCCTGTAGATATAGGAAAGTTTACCTAGCCTGCCCGTACCTGTTCAGGTTCACTGGACAGATTAGTTCGTTGTTCGTTTCTGTAGAATATTGTTGAGCAAAATCCTTTACGCCATCTTACGATTTCGGAACTTTTCTGTTAGTAAAGGCAAAATAGAATTGTACTAGTTTTTTTACCAATGGATTAGTTTATACTTCGCTAGGTCCGACGTCCAACTTTATTCGTTAAGATAAAGTAAATTTTAATACCTAGGTATCAAAAGAAAAACGACTATTTTCACAAAATATTCATCGCTATGCGCATAAAATCAAGTCATGCGATCGCAAAACCAACTGTTAAAATTATCTTCGGATGCTTAGAAAATCTCACAATAACTATACTGTTCAGGATAAATCCTTAAAAAATAAAAACAATTGAAACATAATCGACTGTTTTTAGAAATATGAAAATATGCTGCGCACTCACCCTCGACCCCACTTCACCCAACTAAACCACTATGTTATTCCCAGACCACAATTTATGAATAAGCAGTACAAACTGGTTTTGAATTAGTTGACTTAGCCCTTCAACACCTAAAATTACAAAGTTTTCATTCGCAACAGTCACAAAATTTATTTAATATATATTTTTTAAAGTCGAACAACCCTGTTCTAAATAGACAAAGCGCCTAAAAGGACAATGGGCATAATTTTTCTGTTATCTTTCACGCTTGTCTGAACAGACCTTTTAACATTTTAAATTATGCAATGGTATCGGCATCTAGATCTTTGACCGAACTTTACGGTTCTTTTACTTTTGAAACTTGATTCACAGGAAATTGCTTAAAAATGATATTCATTCTTTGATATCTTTCTTTATACCCAGAATCCAACGAGTCAAACGCAAATAGCATTTGTGGAATCGCAGTTGATTGCAATGTCAATGTTAAGAAGGAGCTTTTGATCCTTCTCATTCTGTCTGAAAATCTTTATTACTGGTGCTGATGAAATTTAAATAAAGGAAAGCTAAAATATATGCGACTTCTTTTTTCATAGATGCCAGTAATGATAACAAGCTTACGAAATTTTATCAGAAGTTGACTTTAGGAGATTTCAATAGTTTTAGTGTGAGATGATTTAGAATTGTGGCAAAAGCGTCTTAGATTATGTATGATTATTTATAGTAAAATATTTTGGACTGATGTACGATGTTATGCGGACAATCTTTAGTAAAACTATGAGCAGAAAAAGGAAGGTTGTGAATAATAGAGTAAAATAATATTTTTTATTACAAATCATAGTGTAATCTAAAACAATGGAATAGGTACCTATATAGATAAACTATATGTTTTTATAGATCTTTTATATTTTAATGAAACATAATTTGAGGGGTTTCTTTTCGAGCAGCTGGTTCTGGTTTGTCAACTTTAATTAAGCAACAACTTTTTATTTAACAATAGAATAGCGTCGGCCAAAAGCACTCAGTACTTAAATTTATTCATGTTCATGATTAGTGAAGTGTGTACAAATAAGTGAACTTTTGAGCCATTTAATTAGGTTCTAAATTGGAATGTACCTGTTTATTTCAGGTTTACAACTATATTCAAACACCAACTTTGCACTTGACTAAGGGCATGCGTCTCTCTAAACATATTCCACCCATTCATCTTGTTAGACTTCGCAAACTAACTCACACAAAACTAGATTAAACTGGATTCCACGAAGTCAAATGCTGTGATCATTAGTGAAGACGTCGGTTAAAATTAGTTTGGACATTAAATTCGTTCTGCCAGATTAAATAAAAAATAAAAAATACAGGTTAAGGGACAATGAATATAATAAAAAACTTGTAAATCCTAACAAATAAAAATAAATTCAAGTCTATTAGACTAAGTGTTTTAAAAAACTGTGAAGTACAGTTTTATTCAACACTTGGTTTTACTTAGTTAAAACTAAGCTTTTTCCAAGATTTTAAAGTTTTTGTAAGTGACCCGATACATCTCATACTCTTAATTGTTCTCAGAAAAAGGCCCATATAAGTTCAAACAACAGCAGTCTAAATATAAAAAAGGTTAATTGATACTTGGCAAAAATAAGTTATTTTGTAAACCCAATGAATAGAAACCGCATTCCATAATGCGACCTTTCATAATGGAATTTCGACAAAGACCCTTATAATCCCGGACCTATTATATAATTATAACCGGAATAATTATAGAGGTATCTGGAATATTATATTATTGCTCTCTCCTCGTAACCAAAAATCAAAATTTCTTATTTTCATACAATATTTCTAAAATTTATTGAGTAAAAAGTTCTGAGAATTATCACTTAAATAAAAAATAAAATACTTAAATAGATTTCTTAATCACCACACCAAACTAAATAAAGCCTATAGCAACTAAAAATGGATGAACCTATTTTAATACTTTCCAAAACATCTAATACTCAGGGACAAAAAGTACGTGCTCATAACACAAAAATAAATCGATACAAAGATGTACTTATTTATGTCTATTAGTTTTGAATCCGGAATTTCGACATTCATAACATAACTGATGCAAAACCAACCTATTTATATACCGATAAAAAAATAAAGAATCATAGATAAAAAAGTTGCAGGAAAGGATATAGATTTCAATAACGAGTCCACGCGACTTGATGCATCTGCATTAAGAATCAGAGCATGCAGAAGCGCCATTGCTTGGTAGTTGAAGGAACTGATAGTAATTCTTAAGATAGGTACAATCGCATCAGATTAACAGACTTATAAAAATTAGTAAATTTATTGATTGTAACATAATTTTAATCCTATAAATAAGGTTACTAAGTCTTAAGCATAATTGTACCTAACATGAGATCTGTACACAAAATAAATACTTGTGGTACTTGTACTCGTATACTTGAATTTTAACCGCGCTGCCGGCTACGGTTAGTAAAGTTTATGAATTTATGAATTAATCATGACACAAACATATTTTTTAATGAGCTGACAAACGTTGTGTATTTTAATTTGAGAGAATCAGAATTATTTTTTAATTCAAAAATATGAAACGAGATCCTTTTTTGATAACGTACCGTTTACTGTTTATTTTAACATTTTAACATGTAGTTCCTAAAAACCTATTTACATCGGAGCTAGCTAATCTTTTTTAAGTAAAAAAAAGTAGATTTGATGCCCAATCTAATGAATTGTGAAGCAAACACATTATTTTGATGTTACATGAAAAACAATTATGAGCATTTTACTAAACCCAGAATTTGAAATAAACTTACAAACTTTCACTTATGTGTAAAGATCCTTGAAGACGGCCTCAACCTCCACTCGGAGTGATTCCCTCCGGCAGACAAATTGGCCAGAGCGTGAAATATTGGCCAATACGTCCTACTTCTTGAAATATCCCTCTGAGGGATAGAACAGTTTGTGTGAGAAGGTTTCGTACCTATTTGGTTAAATTGATACATTATTTACATGCTTTTTTATTGTATATTGCACAAAAAAAGATCTCTTATACGAGTACAAGCAGTCAAGGTAAAAAAGACAAAAAATATTGAACACCTCTTCAATGTTGTATCGTAGAAACACTGGTTCTTGAAACACGAACGACCGCACTGCACGTGCTAGGGATCCGCTTAGAGCTATTTTCAATTCGAATGTCAACTCCAGCTTGATGAATCACAAAATTCAACAATTTCTGCGCTTGAAAGACCGTTTGATCAATCACAATGGTGTTTTTAAAACAACACGTAGTAGGTAACTAGAGTTAATCAGACTTTTATAAGATTAGATAATTATTTTTTTCTAAAGATAATTATTTCAAAAAAGATATTTATTTCTAAGATTTATTAGGTATTTAGGTATTTTTGTATTTTACCATCTTTAGTATCGCAATTTGTTTTACTTTTCATAGGTAACATTTCTGTTGTTGGATTTTTTTTGATACGACTGACTTATAAATTTTCACATATGTTGTTAGAACACAAGCTTTGAAAAATTAACAGTAAATAAGATGTAACATTTTGTAACCTACCAATTTGTATCTTAAATCTCCCTTTAAAAGACCTTCCTTAAATTCTTTTTTTTAGTATGTAAAACATTCCTAAAGTCACTTGCAAAACTTTTGAGATTTGCAACTTTTTTGGGGCAGTCATTGTCAGAAAGAATAAAGTAATCACCTTACACTTCATAATTTTAAATTGTTCAAGCAGATATTACGAGCTACCTGAAGACATGTGAATAATAATAAAAATAATCAAAATAAAGTTTATTTTAAATTTATTCGGAATAGTGTAATGTTAATAACAGTGACATTACGAGCAAATTTTGATATTGCTAGTGTGCAAAAATCTTTTGACTAAGACATCGTCATTATCATCATTATCATCATATCAGCCTTTTGCAGTCTACTGCTGGTTGTAAGCTCCCCCAAAGAGGGCCAAAGAGCAGGCTCTCCCGACCCGCTTTTTATATCTATCCACTGGCAGCCATATTCCTAAGGTCGTCGTTGGTCTCTCGAGCTGGGGGGCGTCCCATACTAATTTGCCAAGACGCGGTCTCCTCTCGAGAACTCCACCTTTCATCGGTTCTATGACAGATGTGGCCGGCCTACTGCCACTTTGGCTTGCTACATTTTTGAACTAGGTCCATTACTTTATTCTTCTGCTGGATAACCACGTTTCGGATTTTATCTCTTAACGAAATTTCAAGCATCAACCATTTCCATAGCTGAGTGACGGGAAGACATATCTGAGGGCTTATCCAAATTCCACTCAATAGGTTTTTTAGATGAACGCACAAGCGCAAATTTGTGTGGTATTCGGGGTAGCTCCGCTTGTAATCATGATAACGAACAGTCTTATATCTATGCAAATCTGAGTTTATTCTCTTATCTAAAGCTATTAAATTAAATGCATTGATATACCTAATGTCGTCATATTTAAATATTTCAAATTTATTAATTAAATCATAATTAAATCTTTTTTTATGATACAACTAAATTATCTCGAGATAGATATTGATAGACTTTCAATCTCTGTTTGAAATTACCGGCAGAGAACGCCTCATAATATAAGTCCACATTTTTTGCATTTTTTTGAAGCTGTAGCAAGCAATGTACCTTTAAATAAATTAATTAAAATTCCTGAAAAACTTCCTGTTATTGGGTTAACTAAACGACGCATTGTCCTTTATTAAATACGCAGAGTTTTAACCTCACGTCAATCACAATTATTAAAAGCCTTTATCAAATAACATACGACCCGAATAATAATTACCAATATGTATGACGATGAAGGCACATAAAGTGGTTCTTCCTGCTTCCCTTAACTGTAAGTTGATTTTCCCGGCACGTCCCGGCCTCGAAAACAACATGCATCCCACTGATTTTATTATGTTCCTGACGCGATAATAAGGAAGAAACGTATGGACATACCTGGAATAGCTACATACTACTACTCTCTGCTGAGAGGTGAAACAACAAAAATTTTAACGGGCTAAATAGGTTGAGGGTATTCTGCCACAATTTGTTTTTTAAAGGATACGATAAATAGTTTAAAAAAGATGCATTTTACCCTCTCGAGAGAAACTATGGTAGTGGTGACTATCTGGTGGTGTGTTCGCGCTCTGGACTACTAGGCGGTTGCGGGTTTAAATCCCGCACAGGACAAATGTGTGTGTGATAAGCACGAACATTTTTATCTAAGTTATTGATGTTTATAAACGTATTTATGGTGCGTATTCGTTATCTAGTTGCCATATTACAAGCATTACTTAACTTAAGGCCAAAATGAATTAAAATGAATTTATAAAAAGGAGTTGTTAGTTATAATGACTACTCGTATAATCAAGTTTTTTATGTACCTATCTATCATTGTTTAAGTCACTAGCTATTAGTACTACACTATACTATATTTATTGACAGATGTCTAGCTTACAATTACCTCGCTCGAGCTCAAAAGTATGCTTATATAGACCTAACCATGATCACATGTAACATGATTACCTAAATTTCGTTTTTTGTTTTCTGTACAGAGTTTGATGTAAAAACAACAATGCTTACGAACGTTTTAGCGTTATTGTAATGATAGTTAATAAATAAATTGTTTTCACAATCGCACCAATTATCTAGCCCCAATTTAAACTAAGCAAAGCTTGTTTTATGGCGACTAGATAACGGATAAACATACTTAAATACTTTTATAAACATCCATGACTTAGGTACAAATGCTCATGTTCATCACACAGACATTTGTCCCTTGCGGCATTCGAACCCGCAACCGCTGGCTTTGTAGTCCGGAGCGCGAACCACTACACCAGACGATCGTCGATAGTATGGAATATCCCCATTATGCTATCCAGCTATCTCGCGAATCTCGTATAAATCACTTGAGCTTAGCATCGGGAATGGGAGGCGACGTCGAGTGTTAACAAGTGCCGCTCGAATAAAGAATTATATAACGACCAAAATAAGATTGTTTTCAGCCATTATTGGTTTTGGATAAGTATACAGACATGTTTACATCTTGTTACATAAAATGTAAATGTTACGTAAAAGTGGGCACAGACAAGAATAAAAATATAGATTTTTGGTGAAAAATATTCAGACACACGGACTGTATTATCGGTGGCGCGTAATAGAAGCTCCAAGGTTTATTATTGGGTGTCCCAATATAATTAAACAGAGCCACTATAGAGTTATCATTTAAGGCAATTATTAAATCAAAATGCAAAATAACACGTTTCTAAAAGCATTCCACTAATGTCCAAATTGATGGATTGAATGAATTGTTAATCAAAAACAAAGTTTTCTGTAAGTATTATAAATTTAGACACTTTTAAAAATATTGGACAACATCACATACTTTGCTCTGATCCTATGGTAAGTAGCCAAAGAACTTGTGTTACAGAAATTAGAAGCAACGACGGTACCACAACACCCAGACCCGAGACAATATAGGAAAGCAAATTTTCCTACATTGACCGACCGGGAACCGAACCCGAAACTTCAGAGATAGCGACACCAAGTTTGGTTTGCTAGTCTCTCGGCTACGGTCGTCTATTTAATTAGATGAGAAAATAGTTTGTACAAGAGATAAATTTATTTTTCCTACCTTCATAATTGTCCGGAAGCTTTTAACAATAAGATCACCAAAGTTACACGTTTATATGTTAACTTCAGCTGTAATTATATATATAGCTTTGAAGTTCTACTTCTAGACTTGCAACCATTATTTAAAATAACCCGCATGAAGCCTATTTCAATGAATAAATATCCAACCAATATGTTTTACTCTATTATGAATACACGATATTTTGCTGAATTTAATCATTTATTGCTGAAATACTAAAACCTTTTAGAAACATCTTTTTGTAACAGTGATCTATAATAAATAAAATATAATTTTATTTTAGTATGTTCCATAAATCTATTTGCAGCCGTATATATTTTTATATTAATACAATTTATCAAAGGTTTTTCTTTACCCTTAGATAGATCATCATCTCGTCATCAACATATTAAATATGACACGCATGCATTACACACAAAAACATCCTCTTATATCATTCTGTCTATTGATGAAAACCGCAGTAAAATCCATTCCGAAATTAAAATCTTAGCGTTCCTCTAAGATGAATAGAATGATCACTTATTATCCTAACTAAGCAAATAAAATAACAAAGTAATTTAAATAATTTACGGCCGATTTTTCAATAGTCAGATAACTTTTATTTGAACAATAAGTTTGACATTTAAAAGTTTTCGTCCCTCAAGGCCGATTTTGCAATCGCCAGATAACTTTATTCGACGTATAAAATTGACGTTTTGACACAATTTCCATACTAAATCTGTCAAATGTTAAACTCTGACTGTTGAAAAATCGGCCCTAAAATATTAAAATTGCTTTAATTAATTATTTGGTACTTAACACATATACCTATAAGAGGAGATTTCGGAAATTCCCACTCACGAGTGTGAGCGAGATTCCAATCTCTTATGTTCATACTTTAAAGGGTTTAATTTTTATTGTTTTTTTATTACCTAAGCAAACAAACAAAACAAAGCACCAAGAGGAAAATAATAGTTTGAAACAAATTTCCAACATATCTGTTACTGTAAGTTAATTGAAACTGCAATAATTCAAGTAAATTGGAAAATGATTTCTTTAACTTTCTGAACAAATCATTAGATTAGAATATTTTAAATACATTACGACCTTACCAAGTCACATTAGGAAAGTTGATTTAATAAGGCTAGCAGAAGATCCGCAATATCCAATTCCACAATTATCGTCCTCTGTGCGACATTGTGCTGGCCTTCATCTGGAAGCGCACAGTGCACTTTGAACGGCAGCGGCTGCAGGAAGAGATTAATCCTTGTGACCTTGCACTGCGAGTTACACACTCATAAGCGAGTATTGGAAATAGAAAAGATTTATTTCTGGTGCTTTAAGAGTCGTTTTATTATTTATTTCCTTTTGTTATGCCTGTCCCTTAGGTTTTATTTTATTTTCCTCCTAAAATTAAGATTTACCTTAATTTAATTGATCTTAAGCCTTTGACCATGAGCTATATTAATTCCACTAGTGCTAAATAAATCACTTCTACAGTTATTTAGTAATGATAAAAATGAAGTACCACGCTTGTTAACCTATTTTAATTTGTAAATATACATGTTTGAGTCATTTACCTACTCTTTGCTATAGTTTCTATGAAGAATTCATATAAACTTTGTTGAACACATTTATGAAAAGCGGTGCGTGACACAACGTTAAAAACATAAACTTTAAAAAGCATAATATTAACACCTAACTGTCAAATTAACATCCTTGTGTTTAATTAAGAATATATAAAATATAATAAAACAGTGCATTGTCGATAAAAAATACACATCGCTCACAGAATTGACAACCGTTGGGGAAAATAGGTTTTGGAGTGGCGACCACGAACTGGAAGACGCAGCGTAGGCTGGGCGTGGCCCACCCACGGGCTGGGACGCCCACCTGGTGGACAGACGACCTATTAAATAGCCTAGAGTAGAAAATAGGTTACTTTTTATCCTGAAGAAATGCATGTTCAATGTTTTCTAGTAAATCAATATATCTATATTGACAATTTGGGGTTCGGCATTTATTATCGCCCAATATCTTGAAAACCGAGGAATTTTCCTCAATGCCCACGTAGGTAAGACGTCACATCTCGAATATCAATTCGTCTGTCAAACAACTTTGGGGGGTGTGTAAGGGAAACAGGGTGTTGAGTTCCTCATCCACCATTGAAAAGGGAGGATCCTCCGAGCAGACGGGTGTTGTGTCTGGTGGGCAACTGCCCGACGGTTGTTTGTCGGGTTCTTGTATATATGGTTCAATCGCTCCGATAACTTTAATATCGCGATGTAGGATACGTCAGTTTTATATGTAGCAAGATAGATGTCGCTACACAACGATGTAGTGGTATTGGTATTTTACTCTATTATTTGCCGTCAATGAAAGCATTCGCATGAAAAAAACATTATAAAATAATATACGAGTGCTGTTGTTAATAACTTTAACATAATTGTTTTAAAAATATTGTAAAATGTACTTAAGAGCCTCATAGCCGAGAGGCGAGCACGTCGGATTTGGCATTGCCATCTCTTAGGTCCCGGATTCGATTCCCGGCCGGGTCAATGTAGAAAACGATTTTTCTATTTAGTCACCGGTCTGGGTGATGGTCGTTAAATTGTTTCTGATTTCTATAACACAAGAGCTTTGGCTACTTTTATTATGATCAAAGCAATATGTATGTGATGGTATCCAAATAGCAAAATCTAGGTGCTTAGCCTTGTCAGATCTTTATTGCTAGCAATACTTCGGATCCGCATGTAATTTCCCACTATTTAATAGGAGGAGGGCTAAAGTTAAAAATACAGTATACATTTTTGCTTTGGTTGTAGAACACTCCGAACAAGTTCCATGTTTTAGCAAGTAAATTAAACAGAACCATTTCGTAATAAATGTTGAAACAGTATAATATTTTAGTAATGTTGTTTTTCTTGTCATCGCAATTTATTTTTAGATTTGTCTGCCGCCTATATTATCCAAAAATGTTTGCTTTCCCAACGTTTTCTTTCGTGCTCTCATATAAAATACTTAATGAATAAGTGATCGAATAATGATGTCTAAATAATTGACAGTACAACTTAACTTCAACTTAAATAGCGATTAGTCTAAAAATATAAGTTCTGATTGATGAGAATGTTTTTGCTGAAAACATTCGAGGAGTTTTGTTACAACAAAAGATTTTAAATGTAGTCAATCTCCATTCATTGACACCTTGAAATTATGTGTGACTAAACCGACTCTACACGACAATAGACTGTTAAATAATTTACCAGTTAATAAGCAGCTACAAAGATGACTAGATTGACTAATGATCATGAAATACCTACGAGATATTCTGTAATATAATAATATTGTTAAAGCGGGTCTTTAGTCGTTTCGCACCACGAGTTATTCGCACCGCGGGGCGAAACAACCCAATGCTCATTTTCTAGTCCGCTTTAGACTCTTAGCAAAAACTTAACGATTCCAATTATTTATTTGTACAGAACTGTTTTGTTCCCCACTGCGGTTCGAATCGAACAAAAAGTTCTTGGGCGATTCGCCCCGTGGTGCGAAAGGGCCCATTTAAAAAAGGTCTTGGGCGATTCGCACCGCGGAGCGAATAACTCGTGGTGGGAAACGACTAAAGATTCGTTAAAGCAAGGAACGCTATTATAGCAGTCTAGCATGCATTACTTATTGCCGCTTGCCCCACGGAGACGCTGTTAGTAATAGTCGTCAAATGTAAAGTAACATGTAGTTTCAAAAGCCTACTACTTAAGCCCAAACTGTCAGAAAAATATTTAAAAATAAGAATTAACAAAACCTATACAACATTTTGAGCATCTTAGCATTTGTTTCTAGTACTTAGTTTATGCTTTAGGAGAGAAAAAAATTTAAATAAAAAAAAAACAAACAAAAATGATGCTAATTCTCTTTCTTTTTTTTAACTTTGAGTATGCTAAAAGACTGATTTTGCGTCATAGATGCATATATTTTATATATTTTTTGAGGTGCATACTATTTTGCTCTTTAATAAATAGAGGTTAACTTAATGCAAGTTTGTAGGAGGTAATTTTCTTCTTATCAACCTTTTTAGGCCAGTTTGGTGGAGGCCTCCTTCAGATTGCGCCCGGTGCTGCGCTACTTCGATCCAGTTCGTCCCTGCAATTTTCCTAACGTCATCCTTCCATCGCATCTTAAACTTAAATTTCAGTTCTAAATATTCTTTATATTATTTTGGTAGATTTACCTAAAAGTTTGTCGATATAAAATATAAAATTTGAAGAGCTTTTTTTCGAATTTTAACTGTGTTACCTCGTATATTTGCCACAGGTTAATAAAAACTGGTTATAAAGTTTAACCTCGAATGAAATGTATTAGTGAATTTGATTAAATTTCGTAGTTTAGGTAGCTCAGTAAATTAAGTCAAAAATTATGTTTTGCCTTATATTAACACCGACAATACAAGTAGTTACCCCTGGTGGAATTCAAACGCCCCCCACGAACGCTGAAATTGTCTTCAACGTGAACCACTTGACCTGACGTTCGTAATTTAACGAGAATTGAAAATAAATATTATGCTGCACGTAATGCAGTCAATTTTAAAAAGCCATTTATTATACCTACTTGTTAAGATGACAGTGAGTTGCTGTCAAGTCCAGGAGGACGATAATCACACAAATCCTTTAAGTGCATGCGCTTTCAGTGCCAAGGGTAAACAAAATAGAGGGTTGACCCCAAAATAAAATCTAATTTCTTTCTGACGATAAACAGCCCTAGCGTTTCGAGTAATTCTGACTTTATCTAGTTTTTAATTGGCTAGAATCCCCACTTAAGCCCCAAATATGTTTTTGTAAGCTAAAATTACGTAGAATTTGCAATATGACCTATGATTTTATCAAATTATTTAATTAGTTTACTTACTTAATACTGATGGCAGTCTCGGTCTAGGAGTTCGCGCTCCCGGCAACAACCCCAAATGGTCGTGGATTCGATTCCCGTAAAGGGCAAGTGTTTGTGTGATAAGCACGAGAATATTTGTACCTGAGTCAAGGATTTTACGTATGTCTATCCATTATCTAGTCGCCATAGTACCAGCTTTGCTTAATTGTGGCGTGATATTTCGAGGCTAAATAATATCTTTTTGAAAGAAATTATTAATTTCTTCTTGATCTACCTAGCGCTTCGCGACTCGGAGTAGTTTGTGCGGTTGCGGGTTCGAATTCCGCTAGTAGCAAATATTTGTGTGTAATACAAGCACGCGAATGTGAAAAAATATTTTTGAGCATATTTAGTCCATTTAGCTAATATAAAACAAGCCCTATGTAGGTAGAATGCGCTAGATTCCTAAAAAAACTATTTAGTCTGTCAGTTGGATAAACGGAAAATATTGGACACGTATTTTTTCTTTTCTCAGTCAAACAAAAAATGATGAAGACGGGCTATCCGTTAAAGTTCCGCGTAACGTCACGCCTTGCGACACTTTTTAGCAAGGCGCGACATCACGTGCTCACTTTGATGCGCTTTATCTTCGTAGTTTTTTGTTTGATTGACAAAAGACAAAAAATGGGTCTAATATTTTTTGATAATCTAACTGACGGACTAAATAGAATAATGATGTTTTGACCCAGGAAACTAGCCTATTGTTGCTAGAATCTGACACTCGGGAGTGTGAGAAAATCACTTCTTTTTATAACTGACTTACTTAAACTTTGGCGTAGATGGCGTAATTCTTTTTTGTGCCAAACCAAAGGACAGATTACACATAACATTTTACCAGCTTTAAGCAATTTTACAAGTTTTACAAGTGCGTTATTATTGAAAGATAAACCTAGGTAGTGGCGTTGTAGTTTACTGGATCATCAGCTCAAAAATACATTTTGCACGAATAAAATGTGAGGCTGCTTGTATAGTGTTTTAACCCAAAAACCTATCTGCAGAAAATAGGTAAGACAAGGTACACAGGACATAGTGTGTAAGGAGAGGTATTCCATCAATAGAATAAATATTGCTCCGTACTTTACAGGTTTACGTGGCCTGAGTATAAGGAGCTCTTGTAATATAAAGTGGGTTTTCCTACCACATTTTTGTATCATATCTTCGATATTACTAGCAAATGCAAAAACAATAACCAATTAAGCTGTTATTTAATACTTCTTTCATAGTTACTTAAGTAATGATTGTCGCTGTGGAGTACGGCTCCAATTACAAAAAAAACATAGTTGAGGTGACGCCGGTGCGACTGCCTGTGTTTTTTTAAGGATATTTGTAGTAAGTACCTAGTTGTTCACTGTGAGACGACCTCTTATATCGGACTTGGTGTCGCTATCTTTGAGGTCCCGGGTTCGATTACCGGTCGGTCAAAGTAGAAAAATAACTTTTCTATATTGTCTTGGGTTTGAGTGTTGTTATACCGTCGTTTCTGATTTCTGTAATATGTATGATGGGATCAGAACAATGTGTATGATGTTGTCCAATGTCTTATATCTTATCGTATCCAAAAAAATTACAGTTGAAGTTTACAAAAAAATACACTGTTTATTATTTACAAGTAAGTTTTTTTCCATATCTAAGCGAGAAGCGACCCAAGACCCAATATAAACACATTAAGTTTTCAGCCCGCTGCCCGCGGTCCTCCGGCTCACCTGTCGGTCGGAGCCGTGGCCTAGTTCAATGGCCTGACCTACTTCTTGCAGCTTCATCCTTGGCTAGGATATACAAGATGCTAATTAAAAATAATATTTTGACAAACTAAAGACTTTTGAAAATCGAATTCTTGCTGGTTTGTTTGTTTCTCATAACAAAGTAACATCTAGTTTAGATTTCCATTCAGATATAGTCGGAGGGACGTAGCGACGTACGACGTTCGACCTGGTAATGGTTGCAGGAAGCCGCTGGATGCGGGCCGCTTCCAACTGGCCAATCTGGAAGTCACTGGGGGAGGCCTATGTTTAACAGAGACATCCTATGGCTATGGCATCCTTCCTGCAACCTTTACCAGGTCGTCTGTTACTGCCATCTTAGTTTGTCTAAACACAATGGATATGGTTCTCAAATAAGTTTTCCGAAGAAACATGGGTCAAAATATAATAAAAATGGTCCTTCCATACGATTTGTCAGGTCAGATAATTTTAAAAAAAGTTCCACGTTCGAAAAATGAAACCTTTTTTAGTAAAATATTTACGCACATGTTTTTTTAAGTTGTTTAGTTGCTTGAGCACAACTACATAAGTATATCTTGAAACGAATTTGTTTCAGTCTTTCTACAAAGGTTTTAATATTTGATTTCCACGTGACTGGTCGAATTGGAAGGTCTATAGATATTTTTTTCTAAGTGAATATATGAATTTAAAGTACTGGAGGTATTTTATAAGTTTATTACGTAACAGATAAAATTAGAAATTCCTGGAAGACACTATTTGAATCGATTATTTAAATCTAATTCTTGAGTAAAGTTTTCATCTAACTCTTGTTTAAAGTTATGCTACAATAATGTTTGATTCTTCTTAGAAGATGTTCAATCTATCAAGTGTGCTCCCTAGTTTCTTTCTTACTATTCTTGTCACGGGCGAGGAGACTGATGCATTTACAAAAAGGCAGTCCATAAAAGTGAAATATAATCCAAATTCCGTGTCACCGCTAAAGCATTTAGCATTACAAATAAAATAAGAAGAATATTCGTGCGCCGCACACAGCTGAAGCTTTTCAATAAACTTATTGGAATGGAAATGGAGATTGGAAAAGGCGTCTTACGTGTTTAGCACGTTTGAAACCAAATACTTTATTTCGTTAAGTTTCTATTTTAAAATATTTAGAAACATTTACAACTTGATCTAGTAAATAAATAGAATTTTAATAATTAGATTATATAATTAAGTAAATAATGTATTATTATCTATATATACAAAACAAAGTCGGGTTAGTTAAATTATTTATAAGTCAATAACGGCTGGAACAATTTTTATAATCTTTGGTTTGTTGAATTTGTCTCCGCCCCATATAGCAGAATAACTATAAAAACTCGAAAAATTTCACAAAAGAAATGTATAAAGAGGCGGTACGAAGTTCGCCGGGACAGCTAGTTTTTAATTTATGTTCCATAATCTCGTCCTCATATTGTGTACAATGTAGTACGCACTTTTTGCTACTGCACTGATCGGACTTCACTAGGTAAGCTAGTCCGATCATATAAATTAATAGAAACGAGTACATTTACAAGATCAACCACTGACAATGACGTTATCGGTGGCAATTGGGACATATTGTATTATACATGACAAGTTATATATATAAAATCCAAATCTATTAGTTAACATTTTGTACATCATCATCAGACTATTGCAGTCCACTGCTGGACGTAAGCCTCCCCCAAAGAGCGCCAAAGAACAGGATCTCCCGCTTTTTTCATCCAGCCACCAGCCATCTTCCTAAGGACGTCGGTCCATCGAGCTGGGAGGCGTCTTACACTACGTTTCTCGAGGAGTGGTCTCCACTCGAAAGCATTTACTCCACCTCTCATCGGTTCTGCGACAAATGAGGCCAGCCCACTGCCGCCTTAGCTTGCGAAATTTTTGCACTATGTCCTGTAATTTGGTCCTCTGCCGTGTGACCTCGTTTCTTATTTTATCCCTTAACTTTTTATATATGCAAACATTGAAATCGCATTTACTTTCCCACACTAAACCGCCGACTAGCTGTCATTGGTTGGTATAGAGAAATGCCCTTTTTTGAGATTTTGGATTGGATTAATCATATTAAAAAATATGTTTTTGAGCTAATCATTCCTAGAAGTTAATAAACTAGGGCCCTATATTGCATTAATGCAAGTACACTCAATAATATCACTGCGACCAGTTACATAGAGAAGGACTATACCTAATGATGTATCAGCATACAATAGAAGCTTTTTGATTACGTAGGGTTGACAGTCTGTTGTCTTATAAACCTACCTCAACAATCTAAATTCACCTGCAACAGAGCCACAACAACACGATTCTTAAACCCCACTTACTTTTTGAAGCATCAACAGTAACTAATCCAGTATTAAGAACACAAAGGCCCCCGCCCTGTTTGAAGAGGCCCTCATTAAATTTGAATGTGAAACAACTTCCCCGGCCTAATTACATAATTCGGGACCAAGTGACCCCGTTCTGTATGATTTCGTACGTTTGTTTTGGGTACTTTGATCCGCAGTACGAAAACAAGTAGCTGCTTTTCGGCTGCATTAAATATTATTTTACTTCTGCCTTCCTCAACAAATTTACTTCATGTATAACCATTTTAAATAGACTGACAATATTGAAATTATATTTTATCAACCCATCAATGTCACTGATGACCGCTAAGTTAATTACTAACAAAGCTTACAAAAATCTGAAATATATTATCTATTTATTGAAACTACAGAATTCTAGATAAGTCATAGAAAACAGAACCGCAGACAATTGTTATTGTTCAGTAAAATACAACTAATCTAAAAACGATAAAAATATGAAAAAATGATAACTTGAATGCGGTGTTATTTATAAAGCCTTTTAAGGACCTAAAGTCAATTATTATTGGGGTGATAGGAAAAAAGCTTTTAATGAAAGGAACAAATGTCATCAATGTACGATATTCCATTGAAAGTCATGAAAGTATAATCGTCTGAAAGAATCAGAATAGATTGGTACCAAATTCGATTCATTATTCAAATGTGAGGTCAAGGAACGAATATTTAGGTTACGAAATCATAAAAATAATACCTGAACTCGGTCATTATTAAAATCGAATCAGTTCCTTCAGCGAATCGATAAAGCTGTCTCGATGCAAGTCTTCCTCGTAACTGTTTATTGAAATACCGACTTTATGCTGTTATATATACGTTTGGAATTTAATTGGGGATCGTATTGTCATGTTGGACTTTTGTATTGTAATGCGTTTTGTTGCGGGGCAAGGCCATGCCAGAGAAGGATGGAGGTATGGAAATGCTTGAGGAGGAAGTGAGACGGGGCTAGAGGAATGCAAGGCTAGGTCGCAGGTAGGACAGTGACCTGACCCAGTTTCGGTTGCAGGGCATCGTGTAATATTGATTTAATGACCTGTTTCCACTTGTTGCTTGGGTGAGGCTTGAGATTCGAGATCGAGACACCATAGAAGTTCTGTTAAAATGTATGGCGGTTCATGACAAATGTCAAATATCAACTGAAGGAATACACATTATTTTAGATAAGGCATTTGCTGAATAATTGACTATTCCACAAAAGCATAGGCTGAAAATGAGTGGTTGGAATTCTTCTGGTCAGCATCAAATATATGTAATTTTGCGTTATACTGTTTAACTTATGACTCTTCTGTATGTCTGTCCGTTCGTCAGTATGTCAGGGGTTCAAAGTTTGTAGACAGAATAAGATATAAACCTGAAACTTGGATATAACGTGTAGAATGTTAATCCAAAACAAGATATTTAATTAAAATCAATTATAAAACATTTTAAAGAGGTTTTACCATTTTTTCTTACCACGGTATATATACCCCCACGGTGTCTATCTAAAGTTAACTCAGATTAAATAACACACTTTAAAAAAAACAGATAAATTTTAAACATTATCTTATGGACTTCAAAGGCTACAGCAAAAACGGTATTATATTGCATAAGACTTGGTGTGATTATAATGCAAACCCTAATAATAAAACCGGCCAAGTGCGTGTCGGGCCACGCGCAATGTAGGGTTCGGTGGTTGTCACAATATGCGATATTTGTACTTGCTTACCTAAGTACATTTTAAAAGGTAACTCGGAAACTTGTGTTTTCCTTTAAACTTCGTTATACTATATTTTTTTTTACATTTTTTAAAGCAACTATTTAGCTGGCAGAGGAAGGAAGCTGACTGATACTAGACTCTTATAAAAAAATGAATACGCAAACGAATCCATGTATCGAAAAGGGGTGTTCACACTCTTACAATATTTTTAAACGACCTATCCAATGAACTCCGACACCATTGGATAGATGGAAAATTTAAATTATTCCCACCGTAGTCTACACTTTACAGTGGAAATGATTTATATTCTACAGGTATTCTTAAAAACTTATTTTGAAGATTTTATTCTACCACTTTATTGGCATGATTAATGTGTACAGACCACGGCAGGTCAACCTTCCCAAAAAGTTAAAGGTCATTACACCGATTTTCAACTGTATGTCTGACATGTAGAGATCAATATCAATTGAGAAAATTTAAACGTTTTGTGGTAGGTTGACGAGTAGTCTGTACATATTATGGCTCTGAGTTAAGGCGCGGATAGATAGACAGACAGACTCACATGGCGTAACTACAAGGGTTCCGTCGTAACTACGAAACCCTAAAAAACCGGTTAAGTGTGAGTCGTTTTCGTGATAAGGTCTCCGTTTTTTTTCATAAGGCTCAATGCCGCTCTACCTACACCAATTTAACTTTATTTACAAACGACCTGTTCTCTAGCATGGATGGGAGGGCACAAGTCGATGCAGTGAATACCGACTTCCAGAAAGCCTTCGACAAGGTGGACCATAGATTGCTATTGGAGAAGCTGGCATTTAATAGTATTCGTGGTGACCTGTTGCGTTGGTTTGCTTCTTATATATCTAATAGGACGCAGAGGGTTGCAATTAATGGACTCGAATCAGTTAATACCCTAGCAACTTCCGGTGTACCCCAAGGATCAATCCTTGGTCCGTTGCTGTTCCTTTTGTATATAAACGACATCAAAAAATACTTTACTAATACAATTTTTTTATTATATGCAGACGACCTAAAAATTTATAAATAAATAAAATCACTTAATGACTGCTTACTTCTCCAGTCGGACCTTGACACACTAAGCGAATACTGCAAAGCTAATAAATTATTCCTGAGTATTCCTAAATGTAATTTTATTAGCTTTACAAAAAAGAAAAACCTTTACATCTTCGATTATACGCTAAAAAATAATATGTTGAATAGAGTTTCAGTAATCCGCGATCTTGGCGTTCTGCTGGACTCTAAACTTCACCTAGATATTCATATCAACACCATAATCAGCAAAGCCTTTAAGATGTACGGCTTTGTGTCTAGGTCTGCAGAAAATTTTGAAAAACAAAAAACTTTTTTCACTCTATACCGTTCGCTCGTTAGGTCCCAGCTGGAGTACGCTGTACCAGTTTGGAACCCATTTTACAAAAAGTACACCGAGTCCATTGAATGGGTCCAGCGTAAATTCCTGCGCAGAGTCAATTTTAAGTGTTGTCGCTCTTGGGTCCCTTATGAGCAGCTTCTTACTAAGTTTAAGTTCCTGAGCCTTGAATCCAGACGGTCGCTCCTGTCTCTTATGTTTCTTTATAATTTAGTAAACAACAAATTTGATTGCATAAGCCTCCGTAACCTGATCAATTATTGCGTCCCTAGATGTGCCATGCTAAGAAGCACGCGCAGACTGAAGACATTTCATGTAAACTGCTGTAAAACCAATGCGGGCAAACGAGCCCCACTACATAGATTGATGTCAGATTTCAACGAGAACTTCAATGAACTCGATTTTTCCCAGAGTCCTTCAAAATTTAAAATTTTAAAAACTTATTTTAAAAAACTTATTATAGAAATCATAAATTAACACAATTCTTTTATGTTTCTTTCTTCTTCTCATTTTCAAAGCTGTATCAAAACTGTACTTGTATTAGAATTGTAGTATCAATGTTGAGCTAAAAAGCTTTTATTGCTGTTTTATGTTTACGCTTTTTACCTCGTTTGTATTAAAATCCATACACCTACACGTGGATTACGTAGTGGGATGTGTTACTAATTTTACTACTTAAGTTTAGCAATAAGTTAAAATTTGTAACGCATTTGTTTGTAATCCCTAAAAATAAAAAATAAAATAAAAATAAAGGTAAGGCAAGTAAGCTGCTTGCCCACTTTAACAGAATATTCTATTGTCCACAGCGTGGGTGTTGGGCTGGCTGATGTGCAAGACCGTGCCTTACGTGCAGGGGTTGTCGGTGGCTGCCTCTGTGTACAGCCTCGTCGCCGTGTCGCTAGACAGGTAAGATGAACAATTATTTTTTTAAAATTTCAGACAGTCTTATTATTTACACTGTGGTTTTATTATCTTGACCTCCGTCTTGACTTAACTAGTGGATGATGGATCGAGGCTCGGACTATAAAACCAAGTCGTCGTCGCCTGTAATAACCATAGACACACTTGTTTGTACTTAAAAGTTTTGAAAATTACTTATTTAGGTAGTATTATACATGAGTGATTACATCTATTTAGTTAAGACGGACAATAATTAAAGAAATACGGTAGTTAAAATGGCATGGGTTGCTATTTCCATTGCCCAGGGTCCTATTTATGTCAACAATAAATAATCAAGTTATGCAAATGAAACACTAAATAATAACCGCAGTCGTTACGTCCAGAATTAGTAGACTATACAATTCTGTAAATATATAAAACACTATATTTTGCCTTTAACTCAATATTAGTAGTGCTCAGTCCTCAATAATCCGATTTAACACACATTTATTTATTTAAGTAATTTAGAAATACAAACCGTATATTATCATCTATATTTTGTTATAGTACTTAAATACACAAATAAAATGTGTTCACAAACATTAACCATAAAATACACGTATTACATATAAAGCAAAATATTTTAGGAAAATTACGTTTGCAAATTTAGAAATAGTTAATTTTATAATAACAAACCTTTGCAGCAAGATAAAAATACTAAACTACCCTTAGCAGGGGCTTTATTTCGTCTCGAACTACGTCAGTGAAATAATGTGACGATGCGTCTTTAACCTGTTGATTGAAGTAATAATAAAAGTGAGCTAAACACAATCCAAAAAATACGTTTTTAAAATAGTTTAGAAACTATAAAACCTACCATTATGTTACACTATCTACCGCTTGCTTTCAGCATCAGATTAGCAGAATTTTATTTATTTATTTTATATATTAAAGGCACAACTACAGAATACAATTCAATTCTTTTTCACAAAATGGTGATCTCGGTTTTACATAAAATTGAATTCCGGTAAACGTTGTACACAGCGTTCACATAGAAAAATGATCTTAAAAATAAAACCGACATCAAAAAACTAAAAAGCTAAAAATAATCGAAAACGGAAACATAGAAATCTCTCATCGGCTGGCACCGACTCCAAAAGTAACTGATTAAGTACTTAAGTGTCAGGATTATATTTCGTTTTTTGAAGTCGGTTTAATTTTTTAAATAAAATTAACTTATTTCATCTATTTTAGTGATAAATCCTAATCAAAACAAATCTTACGAGTGCAAACAAATTTAACTGATGAACACCGATTTCATTTCCTATTTTTCCAACCTAAGAAGTAATTTTTTCCGCATTTTTTAAATTAAAATAGTGTTCTTAAAGTGTAAGCTTTTCAATAAAAAAAGAATCATCAAAATCGGTTTACATTTGTTGCAGATATTGGGTAACATAGATACTAAAAATCAGTTGGCATGGTACGGAGTTAATGCAATGTTTCATGATTTTCTTATAGATCCCATCATAAGAATTTAACGAAATTTATATGGGACCATTCTAAAAGTATTACCTTTTGAACAAAAAAATAATTATCAAAATCGGTCAACGTAGTAACGAATGATCGCTGGACATACATTAAAAAAAAAAGATTCCGACGAATTGAGAACCTCCTCCTTTTTTGAAGTCAGTTGAAAAAAAGAAAAAGAATACTTGAACAGGTTCATAAAGATGATGTAGAAAAACAGGTCAAAAATGTTAATGCATGAGCATTATAATTTAACAGTACGTATCTATCTGTCCTTTGCATCTTATTAGAATACCATCAAGTATTAGTAAATAATTGTTTTGTTTTCCATAAACAGTGATAGTGCGAACTATGTTTTTATCAATAAGGTAGGTTATCAATAATTGATGAATTAGGTAATAGATTTATTGATTGCCGTTGCAGATTTTGTACCTGAAAGTTTGCCTGAAATGTCGTATGTCATTTAAAATGATTGTTTTAAAGAGTCGAAATTAACTGACTGTTGTATATGACCGTGAGCTTTCATATAGCAAGGAACACTTGTCCTATGTATTTCCCAAGACAACAAAAGCCGACCCTAGTCCTTTTCACTACACTGAAACTTTGAATCGCGCCTCGCCCATAACAATTCGGAAAGGCCCAAGATGCGGCATACCTGGGCCAAGGCCTTGACCCAAAAGTCAAGTATTGCCCTACTGCAGCTGGGTTTTAGTGATGTCGAAATGTCGATGGTTTCACTATCGATTGTAGACGTCTATTAGTTTAAGTGTAGTAGGTAAGACTATTTATATTTTTACAATATATAGTATTAGCTATTGATACTGTCTTTATGAATGAAAATAAACAGACTGTAAATTTGAGAACTGTTAAACTTAAGATTAGTAATTTGCCAGTGTCTACCGCACGTTTCCATCATGGTTAAATAGCAATCGTATAGACGATTAGGGGGTATTACCCACAGGTAGTAGGTATTTTACTATGTTTCACAGGTTTAGTCGTCGTGAAATACTAGTGAGATGTTGGGTATATCATCAAATATTATGTTCACTTGATACCGAAAAAAAAAACATCACTTCTTTTAAATTTAGTATACACTAGCGATATTACTACTAACTACAACAAATAACTATGTTTACTTGTTCACACCGCAATGGGCTAGTTTCCTGGGTCAAAAAAAGACTATTCTATTTAGTCCGTCAGTTCGATTATAAAAAAATATTGAACCTATATTTTATCTTTAGTCAATCAAACAAAAAATTACGAAGATAAAGCGCATCAAAGTGAGAACGTGACGTCACGCCTTGCTAAAAAGAGTCGCAAGGCGCGGAACTTTACCGGGCTATATCTCCATCATTTTTTGTTTGATTGAGAAAAAAAAAAAAACTTATCAAATATTTTCTGTTAATCTAACTGACGGACTAATTCGATTTTTTTAGGAAACTAGCCCATTGTATGTGACAGTATGCAATTAAAAGCCTACTGGCCGCGACACTGCTTCTCTGACATCTAGACGAGAGGGTTATTTCTATGTATTCAAACATTATTTGATGGACATTACTGTTTTTTTTTTCACTATCGATACTTGTGAAGTTAGACATTATTAGAATAGATATCGATGTTTGACTTTCGCGCACACTAATGGATTCAAGGACGAGTGGTCCGTTGATGCAGTGAAAAATTGAGGTATGCCTGATAGATGGGCGATGGGTGTTAGCTTGGAATCCTACGGAATTTCAATGGGGACTGGGGTCATGGTGAGGGAAGGAATTATTTTGGAGTTTGTTGGTGACACGATTGACGTAGTAGCGCAGTAATTTGCCGTGAACGCTATGGGACCCGGGTTCGAGTCAATTTAGAAAACGGGTTTTTCTGACTTGGCACAGGTCTAGAGTTGCTGGGAGATACATAATTAATATTATAGTACAGTCATTGCCGGTTTACCTACCCAAAAAGTTAAATGTCACTGAACTGATGGATGAAATGAACTTTAAGTCCGACAGGTATAGATCAATATTAATTGCGAAAATGTGACGTTTTGTGGTAGGTTGACGACATGTTGTCGGTACCTTGTAACACGAGTGTGGTTCCTTACTTATTTCGTGATCGTGACAATCAGTACACCCTGATTGTCAGTGTGTACTGTGATAAATTAAAATTTATTTATTTTAATTTTTGAAATAAGGCAAAATATAGATTTTCTGTTTTCTTATACAAACTAATGAGTGCTATGTAAATAACCTGTATTAAAAATTATAAAAACAGTTGATAACACGATATACTTAAATATGTTAGTTGGCGTCCTAACGATTTTCGCTTCAACCTCGTTTAATTTTTAATGTATAGTTTGACGTAAAAACAACACTGTTTCGGTACTGTATTAATAATTTCATTGACTTTAATGATAAATATACCTACATGACATGTAATGTATAGATGACCCTAAATTCTAAATATTCACTGACATTTGTAATTTTATTGAATTTATTGAATAATTGCATAGAGCTTGACATGTTAAAAAAAACTATTGCTAATTGTTACTATAAAAAGTAGGTATGATAAAAATTTGTATGCTATATTCCATAGCTAAATAGGTCTAAAGCTACATTACCTGCATCAAAACAACATTGTAACAAATAAATAAGTTGAATTTCGAATTTAGTTTAAAATCAGTAAAAAGAATACCACTTTTACCAACTTGATGCATGAGTAATATTTCGTCACACACAAGTACGCCTAATAAAGCTCTACGTAGTTCTTGTCGTAAAAGTTGTAATGAAAAAAATACGTCATTAAACTACTACGCATTTTCTTAAATTACCACAACAAAATCTAATATGGCTAAACGCCCGTCACTTGAGCTCTGTAATTCAGTTACTCTGGTCTACGTTATTAGCGGAATATGGCTGCTCTAAATTAATTGCCCTCAGCCTGTGATGCGCGCACGACGCATTTTTATTTTTGAAGGTCGCAGTTTGCCGACCCTAGGTGGAAGAACTTAAAAGTGTAATAGGCAGGATGGTGTTAATCGAGCTACTTAAGGACGTCATGCATCAATAAATCTTAACTCCGTATGCCTTTTTAGGGTACCATACCCAAAGGGTAAAAATGGGACCCTATTACTCAGACTCCACTGTCCGTCTGTCTGTCTGTCTGTCTGTCTGTCACCAGGCTGTATCTCATGAACCGTGATAGTTAGACAGTTGAAATTTTCACAGATGATGTATTTCTGTTGCCGCTATAACATAACAACATATACTAATAACAGAAAAATATCTATTTAAGTGGGGCTCCCATGCAACAAACGTGATTTTTTTGCCGTTTTTAGCTCGATATTAGTAATGGCAACAGGTAGTCGCTTGAAATATTCATAGAATATTATTGATAATGGTACGGAACCCTTCCAGCGCGAGTCTGACTCGCCGGTTTTTTATGATTTCAGGCACAAACAATAATGCTCTTCTAGTACGCCTTTAGTCATCTCGGCTTTGTGTCAATCACATCCTGTTTTCATTAACTAGTGGTCTGCAGCTCGCTTTTAGAGATGTGCCGATTCCGGGAACTTTTTCCGTGCATATAGGCAATGTTTCCGACATGGGAAATATCACAGTTTACGTCATAACTTCAGTTTACGATAAAACAGATTTAAACCGGATTGCGAAATATTGTGGGTTTGAATCCCACTAAAGGCAGTTGAAAAATATTTTCAAGTGAAAATGTTATCCTTGACTTAATAAATTAGCATTTTTGTAAATGCAATACATATAAAGCTTTAAAACAGCTTTTGATAGTAATGTTACTGGGGGTAGATAGAAACTGGATTGCGACTATAACTGTTAAACGACGGGAATTATTCTTCAGATGCTTCTTCTCATTAATATTCACCGCACACTTCTCGTCGTGACTACCCGCTACCATTATACTTCGTCGCTGCATCCTCGGGATTTTCATAATTAATTACCAAGTAGTCCACTCCTCAATGTACCGAGCATCAAGACGAATACTTTTAGAGAATTCAAAAATAAAAAGTAATGAAACTCAACTTCCGGCGGTAGGGGGCGCGCCTGCGCACGCTCGCGCCAACTGTCAAGTCGTCATTCGCTTCTAGTATTCGGGCATCGAGACATCGAAATATTTTTCTCGTTCGTGCATTTTAAATTGTAGTAGGTACATACCTAATATAATTCTTATTGTGAAAGTGTGCTTTGTTGTGATAAAATGGGTAAACGGAAACACAAAAGCAGAGATCCCGAAAAAATTCGCAGGAAAATACGTCGTTTGGAACGACGCCTGGAATCGGAGGATAGTGACTATTATGGTAAGTACCTACTACTTATAGTTTCGATCATAACACTCTGGTTTTAAACACTCCAGAATTGGCACTGTGGATATTTAGCCGAAAAGTATGCAAATAATTAATAGTAACTAACTTTCTTCATATACCCACATATCGCACGATTTTATTTTCGGTTCTTATTTTACGTATATATTATTTGATAAATATTTTTATGATAAATACTGTTATCTATACCCGTTGGACTTACGTAATAACGGTTTTTGTGCGGATGTGGTGGAAGGTACCTATTGCAATTTTCTACGTAAATAAGAAGTAGCTGGCTGATAATGAATATCTTCTTATCGATTCTAAGACGTTATGAATGTTGTCCAATTGATTATCGTGACAAAATTTAAGACATTTGGATCTAGAACCACGATGGTGATCGTGGTCTTATACGTAAGTTTTTAACCTGCCGTGTCGTGATGCGATTACGACCGAACTATTTTTTAACGTTATATAACGTAGAACCTCGATGCGATTGAGGTCTTACATATGTATTTCATAGAGTAGTGATGTGATTACTACCGAAATACCAATTCTTACCTGGCCTTAATACCCTTGCAGATCATGTGTCGGATGGTTCATATTCGTCGGATTTCTCGAATGTGAGATCAGTAGTTACAATACCCCCTGAGACAGTTGTCGACACTCCTCCTGAACTCGAAAACGGAGAAAAAGAGGTCCAGCAAGTCATTCAAATAGAAGAGAGTGCTGAGATTCCCGAAATATCCACGGATATTCTAGAGGCTTTAGGAGAATCTAAGAATAGAGCTGAGGTCTATGCTCCTAAAATTAGAGAGGAGATATCTGAACGCTGGGGTAAGATTGTGTTGGATGGGCTAAGTAAAGAGTCGATACAGAAGCTGACTGAGAATATTCACATACCTGAAAACTTCAAATTGCTTAAGGCCCCTGGCCTCAATCCGGAAATTTCAGCAGTTTTGTCTGAGTCAACCAAGAACAGAGATAAACGCTTAGAAAAAGCACAAAACCATCTCGGATTAGGTGTCGCAGCGGTTACAAATTTAATGACTAGTTTGATCAATGGGGATATGGATAAGACAGATATAATTAAGAGACTGTCGGAAGCAGGACAGTTGCTTTTGGATCTTCATTGTCAAAACACTTCTGCAAGGAAGAAATTAATTATGTATAGCCTTGATAAGAAGTTTTCAAATATTATACAAGGGGTTAAAAGAGACTCTTTATTGTTTGGCGAAAATTTAGGAGAAAAGATTAAAGCAAACAAGACAGCTGAGACATCAGGCTTACAAATTAAAAGGACTTTTGATC
The DNA here is from genome assembly GCA_963576865.1 of Anania hortulata. NCBI lineage: Eukaryota > Metazoa > Arthropoda > Insecta > Lepidoptera > Crambidae > Anania > Anania hortulata. Next base: position 1,067,719 of record OY756399.1, on the reverse strand, counting down.
CACAACCGTCAACATCATCTTATCGACCAAACCAACCAGTTTCACGCCAGGGAAACTGGAAGGGCCCGCCCAGGACACATGCTCAGAGAGGCAAGCGGGGGGCGGCCAGGACTCATGCCTCTCCGCAGATATCCAGACGGATACCACCAACGACCGATCGTTACACAAACCCAACCAGGACGAGCAACCAGCGCGACAAGCCAGCGCGCAGACCGTAGAGGTAAAACAGCATGCTGGGAGATTACGATATTTTGTCAATACTTGGAAAACTATTACTAATGACCCAGTGGTATTAGAGTACGTCACAGGTTATAAAATTCCTTTCAAACTACCGGTAACCCAAGCGGATATACCGCCTGAGCCTCTTTTTTCTTCAGTAGAAATCACCCATATTCATCTGGAAATAACAAAGTTACTCAATTGTGGTGCAGTTAAAACATTTACAGACGTAAATGACCAGTTTATTTCAAATGTTTTTCTCATTCCTAAGTATGATGGTAGTTACAGGTTTATTCTTAACCTTAAAAAACTTAATAAATTTGTAGAAACGCATCACTTTAAAATGGAAGACATTAGGACCGCCTCAAAATTTATATCAAAATTAAACTTTATGGCAAATATTGATCTGAAGGACGCGTACTTTTTTGTGCCCATACATCATTCATATAGAAAGTACCTCAGATTTAAATTTGAAGGCCAAACATATGAATTTCAGTGTTTACCATTTGGTTTATGTTCTGCCCCATATGTATTCACGAAACTCATGAAACCGGTAACTACTTACCTAAGAAACCGTGGTCATTTACTAGTTATATATTTAGATGACTTGTTATGTATAAATAGTTCTCACATTGGCTGTTCTCAAAATGTCGAAGAGGTCTTGAACCTATTGAAAAGTCTAGGGTTCTTGATAAACTATGACAAAAGCGACATTATTCCTAGTCAACATAAAACTTTCCTGGGCTTTGAAATTAATTCCTCTGAAATGGCCCTTACGTTAACTTTGTCTAAGCGTCAAAAAATTTTAGACTTGGTTAATAGCATATCTAAAAAACAGAAAATACCTATTAGAGATTTTGCAAAATTCTTAGGTGTCCTCACCTCGGCCTGCCCAGCAGTAGATTACGGGTGGGTTTATACAAAAAAATTTGAAAGGGAAAAGTTTTTAGCCCTTTTGAAATCAAACGATGATTATGATACAACAATGGAATTAAATCCTAACTTACAAAATAACATAATGGACACTATAAAGCCTTTTCGTAATGGTCGGTATGCGCTAGAAATTTTTTCAGACGCTTCTCTTACTGGTTGGGGAATTTCTTGTAATAGTGAAACATCAAATGGGTTTTGGAGTCTATCTGAAACTCAGAATCATATAAATTATTTAGAGTTGCGAGCAGCCTTTATAGGACTTCAGTGCTTTGCAAAAGATCTTTCTAATACAGAAATTCTTTTGAGAATAGACAACATGACCGCGATTGCATATATAAATCGAATGGGTGGTGTTCAGTATGAACATCTAAACGCTATTACGCGGGAAATTTGGCAGTGGTGCGAAGTCCGCCAGATTTTTGTATTCGCATCCTATATTAAGTCAAAAGAAAACGTAGACGCGGACCGCGAGTCAAGATGTACAAACGTGGACACCGAGTGGGAGTTGTCTCACGTAGCTTTTCATAAAATTAAAGAAAACTTTGGTTTGGCAGACATAGATTTGTTTGCATCCCGGCTAAACACAAAGTGTAATAAATATGTATCTTGGAAAAGGGATCCTAATGCCTTCAATATTGACGCTTTTACGGTAGATTGAAAATCTTTTTTTTTCTATTGTTTTCCTCCCTTTTCTTTAATATTAAAATGCTTACGCAAAATTATCGATGATGAGGCTTCAGGTATAATTGTTGTTCCTTATTGGCCGAATCAGCCTTGGTATCCCTTATTTCTAGAACTCCAATCATCTGATCCAATTTATTTCTTACCAAGAAATGACCTCTTGTTATCTCCTTCCAGGAACCAACACCCCCTTTGGCGAAGCCTTACCCTGGTGTCCTGCCACTTATCAGGGAAGCGTTTACTCGGCAATATTTAACATCTTATACAATAGAACTTATGATATCATCGCTTTCCCATAGTACCCTGAAGCAATATGATACGGCTTATAAGAAATTTTGGTAATTTTGTCAAACTAACAGAATTGATGATTGTCTATCTATTTCTAACCCAATTGCTTTAGGTTTTTTATCCGATGAATTTAAGTCAGGAGCTAGCTACTCTACGATAAATACACTCCGCTCAGCACTCTCTCTTATAATGGGCAAAAAATTCAGTTCAGATACCAATGTTAGTAGATTACTCAAAGGGGTATTTAAAGCTTGTCCGTCCTTCCCGAAATACCAAAACACATGGGATACTAATGTCGTTTTAGATTTTATCAGCAATTGGTATCCGAATGAAGAACTTCCTTTGATAAAGTTAACTAAAAAATTAGTAGCTCTCCTTATGTTGTCAACGGGACAACGATTGCAGACGCTATCACTTGTTAAATTATCGAACATTCGAATAAATGATTCAAATATTGATATAGTCATAGATGAGTTAGTTAAAACATCAGCTCCTGGACGATCGCAGCCACACCTTAAAATACCTTTTTTCAATAAGAAAGTAGAGATTTGTCCAGCCAAAACAGTTATATCCTACATAGAAATAACAAGTTCATTTAGGGAGGGTGTTGATACAGAAAAATTGATTCTAACTACTAAGAAGCCTTACCACAATGCAAGCGCTTCTACGATTGGCCGTTGGATTAAACAGGTGCTACACGAGAGTGGTATTGATACGGGTATATATTCTGCTCATAGTGTCCGCCACGCCGCAACCTCGGCGGCCGATCGCAGAGGTGTTTCCATGGAACTAATTAAGAAGGCAGCAGGCTGGTCTGGAAACTCTCTTGTGTTCAGTAAATTTTACAACAGACCAGTTGCCGCTATTAATAAGGATAATGAATTTGCTAATACTGTATTGGATAGTGATTAATTAAAGTACTTATATTATTGTGTTATAATACCTTGGCTATTTTTTTATCTTTTGGATAACGATTTCTCTAAAGATCTCTAAACATCTACTTGGTAATTAATTATGAAAATCCCGAGGATGCAGCGACGAAGTATAATTGAAGGTTAAACAAACTTACCTTAAGTGAAGTTTGACCGTAATTATACGAGTCGCTGCATCCGAAGGGATTTTCATTCCCGCCCTACCCTTAAGTTATTTAAAATAACCTTACCCTGATTAATCTTTAGGGTAATCGTAGGTTCTCTAAAAGAAATGACGACTTGACAGTTGGCGCGAGCGTGCGCAGGCGCGCCCCCTACCGCCGGAAGTTGAGTTTCATTACTTTTTATTTTTGAATTCTCTAAAAGTATTCGTCTTGATGCTCGGTACATTGAGGAGTGGACTACTTGGTAATTAATTATGAAAATCCCTTCGGATGCAGCGACTCGTATAATTACGGTCAAACTTCACTTAAGGTAAGTTTGTTTAACCTTCAATTCTTCTCACGTAATTAAATCATAATAATTACTTTTCTACTGACGTAGTCCTTTCTGTATCACTTACAGATTTCAGTTTAATAGTTGTGTGGTCGGAATAGTTTATAGGGTTTTTCACGATAAAATGATCTTTTTTTATTGTAGTTTTGAGTGGACTTTTGGAGTGCATTTGACTTTTAATTTAATTACTAAATACTAGTTCCAAATATATTGCTCAGAAATTTAGAAAAGCAGTGGTAACATAACAGACAATTATAAATAACCAGAGTTATCATATTATTTATTAAATTTTTGATTTGACACAAAATAATTTAATTTAGTTGAAAATAACATGCGTTTTTTTCTGTAAAACAACAGACAGTGAAAATTATAATGAAATTATTTTACAACTTTTTTCTCTCGAAGACCTTGACAACTATCATTTTGTACCCTATTGTAATACCCGTATGAAATAACATACACTAAAGTTATTTAAAACCCTCTACGCTTTACTAAATCTTGTGAAGTATTTCATTTTCTAAAAGCGAGGTTAACTAACAAAATAGTTACAATTGAACTAAATAAACATTATCTCACACGATAAATAATCGTCGACAAACACTTTTATCTAAGAATGCTAACATATTTGCCTCCATTATCCACTAACTCCTAATATATTCAAACACGTCTCCCATAGTTGAGCAAACTCGTCGATCGCGTGCCTGAACCGGGAAAGGAATCCCGAACATCGCACACTGTCATTACCACAACACTGTTCAGAGGTAGGGTTGAACATCGAAGTCAAGTTTATTCTTTATCTTGAGTATCAATGGCGGACTTAATACCGAAAGAATTCTCTACTAGCAATCAGATCATGAAGACAGGCAGAGATGACATAGCAAAACGAAAAAAAAATTGCAAAGTAGAATTTTGTTTTTGTTTTTAAGGTAGGTAAAGATAAAAATAAGAGGACGCTATTTAACGTTGGTAATATATATTAAGCTACCATTTGCATATCTTTAAATGCATATTTCATATTTTAATAGCCTGTTTTCTCCGATAGCGAACTGGATTATAGTAACCAATGATTTTATGAATGGTGGTTATGACGATTGATTTTGTACTACGACGTCGTAGTTACAAAATTGTTTTTTTTCCTTATTTTCTACGTTGCTTGTCAACCCTGCCGCAAACTGTCTGTGTAGTGGAGCGAATAACACGCATCCCGACCGTGAAAGGATAGCTGCATCTCAAGGCCCTTCATCTCCCTGGCTTTGGAAACAAAAGCCGATTATAAACATAATTTTGCTTAAGTACTAAGCTTAGTTTAGAAGTGGTCGTAGTTTTACAAATCATAGTGCAAGCCCAATTAATTATTTTTATTATTAATTTCCTTTTTTTAATAAATTGGTTAGTTCATCAGTTGTGTGTCCAGTATTGTAACTCACATGGTTCTAGAATGTTATTATCGGAAAAAATTATTAACAATAATTAAATAGTGTAAGATAAATCATTGTTTTACCTTGATTTAGCCTACGTCACTTTACTGCAAAATTACCTAGGCTTTTTCCTGATTTAAGGCTACACTGTTGCAATTAATCACTGGGTATAATCCAACCGTACCAAAAAAAACTACTTTTATGGATAAACCATACAGATTCTCGCTTTTTTGCTTGTATCGTCATCATCATTACCCTAAAATAAAATAACAATTCTTTCCCTCTAAAACTCTACCGAAAAACAAGAGCATAGCACATTTAAACGAGTGTTAATATTAAAGTAAAAAAAAAGAAGAAATTAAATAAAAAATGACAAAAGTGTCAGCCCTGAGGGAAACTATTTGCGTAATGGCACGCGCCCACTTGTTCCAGACCGCGGAAGCGTCGTTGCATCTCAAGGCCGCCCTACGTCTTGTAGCCGTGGGCCTTGGGGACGAAATTGCCGAATGGTAACATACTGTCATGTAAATCGTGCGTAAAGCGGGTACGGTTCGCAGAAAAGGATAATTTTTTTTGTTGATCTTTTTTGCGAAGAATTCAATGAGATTGGGAAGAAAAAGTTTAGATGCCTGTTAACAAAAACGTTTTAAAAAATCGTGTTTACACAGAATTATTGTTTAAGAAAAAAATTAAATGAAAATAAAAACACTACAGTTAATTCATACCTACGTATTCTGAAACAGAGCTGTAAAGCTCTTTCGCATTATAGTCCTCTGTAATATATAATAATTATAAATTAGATCTGTTTTCTTCTCCAATGTTAAGGAGCGAAAGTTGATAAATCGTATGCATTTTTTAACCATAACTAAAAAAAATTAATAACCTAGTTATTTTTCAGACCGTACGCCTGTCCGTTACTGCGGATTAGGCGGGTTCCTTATTGGGTCGTTTTCAGATGTTTCTCATGTTTTTCTGACTGTACGCAGTGAATGAAATATTAGTTGTGATACGTTCCCTGGATGGAATATAAATATGGAGGGGTATGTAGATGGATCTACGATCTACACTTTTATTTTTACAACTTTTGCTACGTCTAGCAAAATAGATTTCATTTCTGTCCTACCAAAAGCTGTTAAAATTAAACAGTTGGAACAAAAGACAATAATTTGCTTAAAATGGTTAAACATGTGTCTTCTATTATTTTTAATTAACATTAATATTTGTTTAAAAAAAATTTAATTTGTCACGGGGAGACTTCGTAACTAAAACTGTTTATGACAGTTAAAATACAAATAAAATATCATATTATCCTATTTTAATTCATGCAATAAAGTATAAATAAATAAATATCATAAGCGTACCTATTTGACATAATCTACAGCGTGTGTAAAACAATTTTTCTTAAAATCAAGTCGTAAATATCAAAATATTCACAACTTTCTGAAAACAATTTAAATTTCCTGTCTTTTAGGACTAGCCAAACCCTCTCAACAACACGCCTTATACAATACAAGCACTCAAAACATCAATACAAAGGGCGGGCGGTTTATTTTATTGCGCACAGGGAGCGTCAAGTGCGTTTCATTTCCCTTAGCGATTTCACAAACGATTGCACACCCCGAAAAGGTTGGGTGAAGGCCTTGCACAGATGCAACCTTGGACACTTAATGGGGCAGGCTAGAAGAACCGCATAATACTCATTGGCTCATAGCCGTAAACGCGGACCTCTTCGAAAGTCTTCCTACAAATAGTACAAGAATCTACTACGAAAACAATAAGGCAACGCTAAGCAAGATTTATTTTTATTTTGTCCATGGCTGTCATGTCAAATGCTAAGTGGAAACCTTGTTGACACATCCTGATCCTTTAAAGTTTTTATATTATAACTGCTGTCCCGGTAAACTTCGTACCGCTTCGTTTTTTTTTTCGTAAATTTTTCGATGTATTTATAGTTATTTTGCTATTCGGGGCGGAAACAAATCCAAAAAAATCATAAATCATAAAAATCGACCCAGCCGTTCTTGACTAATAAATGGTGTAACTAACCCGACTTTGTTTTATATAAATAGTTAAAAAGGTATTTCTCTCTTGTGTGTCGAATAAACGTTTCTATTTAATTTTATTAAATTTGGATTGTTACACCTCCAAGTGAGTAGAGGAGAGTAAAGACTTTAGCACAGTTAAAATAAGCTAAAGCAGTACCCAAAATAGGCCTATTTGTTAAGATAAATACTTACACTCCAATAGGTCGTTAGGATTGACCTCTTAATTACTGTAAAACTGTAATAGTTTTTTATTTAATATAATTCTATTCGCTATGTGCAAAGTGGGTGGTGGGGGCCGTCAAATCGATCGCAGCACGCAATCTTGCAGAAATGTGAAATAACTCTGGACTGGCATGTGTCAAATTGCTATTGTTCCATAGAATTCCATACTTACGTCAATAAGTATTTTTAAGTTAAAACGTTATAATTCGCGATATGGGTCACAGTACGTGTTGTATTATAAAGTGTAGAAATAATGGGAAAAACAGTTCGTGCATGTTGTCAAATGGATAGCTGCCGTGAAAAGAAAAAAGTTTGTGGGGAATTTGTGTCACAGACGTTTGTGTTATGATCACAGTTCTTATTAAGTAGCTTGGTCCGTTGGTTTTATGCTCTTCAAAGTCTCTCACATGCTGTGCTAATACTATTTTTTCCCCTTTTTGGACAGTTTGAGGTTGGAAAGGTAATCATGTTGTGTCGATTCAAATCCTGTACGTATTATAACATTCATATTTTAGTTCGAGTAAGAAAATTACTTATTATAATATGCACAAACTTTTTACATATTTTCATCTAATTTCGAAGAAAAACAATCTAAAAATCATCATTAAACCATCTTGTCATAATTTGAGAGATCTTAAGTCCACAATACTTGTGGTCACTAGGGGCGCTGTCATCGCGCACACAGCGAATAGAGTTATCGCAATCGTGACAATCGAGAACTCGTCTCGGCTTGGCAGTACTCGACACCCGCAACTGAGTACTTCGACAACCGCTTATGGGTCCTGTTGCCTCAACACATGCACACCTGTGTGTCTGTGTATGTGCGTCGTTACCTACTTGCTTTAATGATCTAGATTTTATTATCAGTGAACTTAGTATAGCATAGTCAAGGTCAAAGTCAAAGTCAAAAATCATTTATTCAATTTAGGACAGAAAATTGCTACTTATGAACGTCAATAATATTATAGACCCTCATAGGGCCAGAACATGACGTCTCCTTATTTTTTGGGCCATACTAGCGCTTCGAGGCACAAAACAGACAATCTGACAAGTGGCAATAAATATTTTCACTTGATACCTCTACCCAAACTGGAAGACGTAGCCGAAGGAGGCCTCCCACCCTGTCGACTGACAATCTAGTCAAGGTTGTGGCAATTTGCTGATGGCTGGTCCAGAGTCACTTGCTGTAGCGTCCTATGCCTATTTTATTTAAATTCAATTGCACACTCCAGTAACAGCTTATAGCCAAAGCGTGGAGTGAGCCAGTTACAGTTTTATAACATTTTTTACAAACACACATACTATCAATATTAGCCTAAAAAACTAACACAATGATTCACAAATTGTCTATGCTTATTATAAAACAAGTCAGTTTCTGGCTCCTGAGCAATCAGGGCATTGAGCATACAAATAGCCTGCGCTGTGGGAGCGTGCCGCGCCGTGAGCGTGCGCGAGGGCGGGCGGCGGCAGGCGGCGCGCGCGCAGGCGGCGGTACTGGGCGGGCGCGGACAGGTGGCACATCGAGAGGGCGAGCGGGTTGTCTATTTTTCCGTTGAGCATCAGGTAGTAATGAACCATTAGGGAACATTTACGTCGCAACTCCAGTGTGTCTAGACCGACCATGCCGTAGACGAAGAGCGACGGAAACAAGACGGGGTAATATCCATACATTTTTTTGTACAGATACCGCGCGAATCTCCGTTGTACCCGTTCAATCATTAACTTATACTTTGCCTCGTGAGGGTCCCAAATTAACGAATTGTATTCTAATATGCTGCGAACGAAGGCAAAGTATAAGGTTATGATAACGTTTCTGTTAGAAAACCTAGATGCCTGTCTCATGACAAACCCGAGAGATTTATATACCCGTTTACATATATCTACAATATGAGGATTGAATGTTAGGCCTGCATCGAGACACAAACCTAAATCCCTAATTTGGGTGACTCGCTCCAGTGGGACCCCAGATACATCATAAACGTGATGCCTATGGTGGAGACATGTCATGTCAGCAGTGGATATCCAGTCTGATGATGATAAATGAATAATAATAAATATAAATAAATAAATATTGGACAACATTACATACATTGTTCTGATCCTATGGTAAGTAGCCAAAGCACTTGTGTTACAGAAATCAGAAACAACGACGGTACCACAACACCCAGACTCGAGAAAATTTAGGAATGTTATTTGTTTACATTGACCGACTGGGAATCGAATCCGGGACCTCAGAGGACCGGGACCTTCGCTTTGCAGTATTGATATTTTTACTGAATAATAATCATCAACTCATATTTAATTTATGACAAAATGTAGGTAAAATTATTATGGAACTGATAGTTTAATAATCACATTTTGATAAGACAGTAAAGAAAAATCGCTTTTCGAAGAAAAGTTTTAAATTTTTAATACGTAGGCTGCACTAAACTATCCGCCTTTTAAGATACGGTACGTCAGCAATAATTTGACGTTAATGTTTATCGTCATCATCATCATTTCAGGCATGAACGTCCACTGCTGAACACAGGCCTCCCCCAATGACTTTCATCGGGGAGGACTGCCAATGGGATAGTACCCTAAAAAAAAAAAATTGCCCGTCAGTTTTTATTGGTCATTGGATTAACAGAAAATATTTATTTCGTCGTATTTTCTTTTCTCAATCAAACAAAAAATGATGAAGATATAGCCCGTTAAACTTTCGTGTAACGTCACGCCTTGCGACACTTTTTAGCAAGGCATAACGTCACCAGCTCACTTTAATGCGCTTTCGTAAGTTTTTGTTTGTTTGACAAAAGAAAAAATATGGGTTTAATATTTTATGATAATCTAACTGACGGACTAAATAGAATAATCTTTTTTTGACCCAGGAAACTAGCCTATACTCGCCCCGCTTGGCAGGCCACGCTGACGAACTACATTAGGCTTTCAGTTCAGCTTATCAGCTAAAATCCCTTGATTCGCTTCGCTGGTTGAATGGATAGGACCTACAGAACCTTCTAATGTCCTTGGACCCATGGCTGATGGTAATCTCAAGGCAAAATCCCGAATGTGGAGATAAGTGTATCGCACGGTCGGCCTATGAGGAAATGCATAAAAATTTATGGAACCGTTATCATTTTGCTTGTTATATTAAGTCAAGGAGACGGGAGGGGCGGTAATAAATTGTCGTTTGTTTTTTTCTTCGTCCTTTCTGACTGTTTGCGATTGATGTATGAGGCTGTATTATGTGAGATCTCAATTGGTTTTTCGTGCGATTGTTTGAAATTTTATGCTGATTTTGTAGAGGATTGTCAGGGTAAAAATGTTTTCTTATTTTCCAATTCTCCAGAATTCTATGTAACAAAGAAAGTTAGAAATTAGGGTGATCGATAACATTTTTCATATGAAAGAAATCAAAAGAGAATCCCTACGTCTTTTTATTTTTATAGTTTAGCGAATAGAATTGTTTCATTGAAGATGACATTGTTGTTGTTTGAGCAATAAAATTTATTTATTTATTCACGTGACATGAGTTTATTTTTCATTGATTCATCTCATCATTATCATTTAATTGTAAACATGTATAATACTTAATTGCTTTGATATTAATGACTAAGTAAGGTTAAGGTCCTTTTTTTCAGATTTTTTCTCATATACCAAATATCTACGAAGAAACAGAAGAAGTTCTGACACAAGTTTTTTTTTAAATACTACAGATTTAGTCAATTTTATTTCTATTAAATCAATACGTTAGGGGTAAACATGGTACTTAAGTTAACATAGAGCAAAAAAAGATGATTTTAGAAGTAGAGAAAATAAATCAGTCTACTTTTATCATATTACTAACTGTCTTCCACATCGTAATCTTTGTCGTAAAAAAATTACGCTGGTGTCAATTATTTTAGTAAAATTTGTTCAGTAGCAGCTTGCTTTAAAAATGATTTGTTGCACGAGGTGATCTGTATGTTATGTCTGTTATTCAAAAAAGGTAACACGATAAATGCCTAAATCGTATAGAGCCAAAATAATTGTTAGACTTTTTATGCATTAGAGAGTTATATTATAAAGCGTCTTAAATATTATGCTACCCATGAACAAGTATCCTACTTTCTGTGGCACTTAACTGAGTTGCCTCATAAATAGCACATTTAACCAGGCCTCGTTAAATTTTATGCGAGCATACGACACAAATACTAATAAAGAGTTTTATCAGAATATCTTAAAACACTCTGATATAAAAACAAGAAATTTATTAAAAAGTTTGCAAAAATAACAACATCATTCAATTAAGGAAGATGTACAAGTCAATTTAAGAATCTTAGACGTTCATAAAATGAACAATACCTGGTTGATTGCACATGAATATCATTTAAATGGTTGAATATCCAATATCCGTAGCCCAAAACTGACTCCTGATGTTGAAAGGAATGTACTTGAGTACTTGCCAAAGGCTTTGTGGTTCAAAATATTAAACATACAGATTAAATTAGCACAAGATTACGATCAAGGTAGAATGCGTGTTTCATTTATTTTCTAGATTAATAATATCAGTGTCAATGCAGCAAAAGTTTTCTCATTCTAATCATGGTGGGTGACCTAAAATTTACCATAAAAGTTCCTCTTTAACCCTTGGATTTTTTGGCGACCTTTTTGGTCTAGTGTTTTTTAAACTGGGCTACAAAACAAACTATGCGTTCGAATCCCAAATCAGTGCGTTTAGTACCTACCATCTAGTCTCCAGAGACATGCTTTGCTAAGTTTGGGGGAAAATAGATTTATTCATAAACCTTTTACATCTTTATCGAGGTTCTGCAGCCTTGAAAATCCAATCGCCTCAAAAGCTTCTAATCCTCAAATGCCCATAACCAAATACCTGTATTGTTCCCAAGTGCGTCTTTTTCCCGAAACACGTACAAGGATAATTGCTGAGAAGCCGGTAATAAGAAAAGCCTAATATATTAATCGCCTTTTTGTCTGACCCTGATCCTTCTAAATGAGGGGGAAAATGTGTTCTGAAAATTTGAGAGGCAGTCTAAAAGGGTCTGGTTTATGCCTTTAGCAGATATGCCTACATTAACATACGGTTTTTGGAACACTTAGCTTGCACTTGAAGGTCATACCCTTGCCTTAAGTTTAATGCGAGACATAATTTAGATTCTAAAGAGCTAAGGTAATTCTAGAGTAATTGAAGCATTATCCTTTACATACATACTCGGCTAATGTAGAGGTTAACTACTACACTTTTTATGATAGAAAAAGTATGCTACGTGCCCTTGAGTGTACTTGCATCAGATATTATACTCTGTCTGATCATGGTGACACACAAATTAATGAGAAAAAGAATTATTTTATGTCTTTTAAAATGACAAATTCCATGGCACGAGGGAAAATGTGTCTGAAATTTTATCAATTTTTGAATAGGAAATTGATCACAACATATTTTAGTGTTAAGTTCGTAATCTACACAGTAAATTACAAGCGAGTTGCCAATATGAAATTACAGATATTAGTATATTCTTTAAAAAGCATGGCTTGCAATATCTACCTTTTACTACCCACCTGAAATGCGCAGAAACTACAGTAATGTTGAACTTTACATTCTGCAAATATCGGATTTTTTTATTAGGACCATAAACTTTTAAGTACGCTGTTAAGATATTTTAACGTCTTCAGTATTTAAGAATCACATAACACAAAACTCCGTGGTCAGTTGTTCTAAATATAGTGGATAGGTATTTGTCTACACTTTGTCTACAAAGGTTGTATTGGTGTCAGTGATCTTCCCATACCCCACACAAAAATGACAAAAACAGGGAACAAATAAAATAGCATAAATCATTTTGCGCTATTCCTCTTATAAATGTCCGCGACCACGTCTTGAGAACGAGTACGCATTTCCATATTTCCACGTATCCGATAAATTCCCAGAGCATAATAGAGAATAATGTGATTACGTTCGGATATTTTCGGTTTTTTTACCTCCGCCATGTTTCCGGATAGAAATGGGTTAATATCTCTGGGGAGGTCATTTATAACTCCTTTTTGCTGATCTCTAAGGAGAACTGATGAACGAACTCCAGGAAAAAATGTTTTTATCAGTGACTAAATGAACTCATTTTACTATGCTTGATTAAACCTAAATATATGTGGGCGTAATTTTGATCCACTAAAAATATAAACTGTTGTAAAATGAAATACTTTAAATCGTCTCAAAGAGATACATTTTATTTAACATAAATATTTCTTTAGGTATACTACAATTTGAGATAAAAATGCAACAAAAGCAGACTTAAATGAAGAAAAAAGTAATGATAACTGCTAACAAAAATTAGAAACAGAATAAGGCTACTAGCCTGAACCTTTTAATACTGATAAGTTTTTCCAAATAAAGACTTATAAAGAATTTAGAATTTTATAAAGTCGTCATCCACATGATATTATTACTATATTAATGATGAACCGCGATGACGGGTCTCACAATTGGGACTGGGTGGACCACAGGATGGACCACAGGAACGGGGCGTACCACGGGATGTACTATGGGGACGGGGCGGACCACAGGATGGACCACTGGAACGGGGTGCACCACGGGATGGGCCACCACCGGGTGGACCACTGGCGCGATGATGCCGGCGCTGACGAAAGCAACCATGGCGAGGAAGAAAGCCTGAAAAGAATTTTGAACAATTATTTGAAATACTGTATCTAAAAATACAATGTCACGTAGTAGTGATGGGACATATAAGTAGTGCATTTAAGTTCACATTGACATAGAAGTTGCAAAACTTTTAAGTAAAGTTTCAAACCTTCAAGTTCAATGTATTTAATTCCATCTGAGATACAAATTAACAGTCACAGATAATAATAACAGTTAGGTACTGTCTGGTTTAGAGACGGAGGAGACTCGAGTGCCTGCCGAGTCTACTTAACGAGCTGTAAACTGCTTAATTGTATTTTGAGGCTTATATATTTAGACCTATACATAAAACAAAGTCGGGTTAGTTGCACCATTTATAAATCGAGAAAGGTTGGACTGGTTTTTATGATCTTCGATTTGTTTCCGCCCCGAATAGCAGAATAACTGTTAAAACATCAAAAAATATTTCCAAAAAATTCTAGGGCTAAAAAAATTTGCTGAATTGAATTGCATTAAGTAATGTTAATTAATAGTTCTGACCTGCGCCATGTTTCTATAAAAACTAACAATTCGGTGCTGCGAAGGACCCCGAGACGTATTGATTATTTCATGGAAGGTGTGCAGTTGCTTAAATATTGCTAGGCACTGACATTGACATCTCACTTATATAATTGATCATTGACAGTATGCAATTTTCAATGAATCAACATATTTATTATTGGAAAACACAATACACAATTCATAATATTGCAATTCAATATCAGCATGATTTATTTTAACTTAAGTGGTAATGAGTTACGTCTAAATAAATCAAGTCTTACCAGCTTGTACATTTTAATGTTTGTTTGTTTGTCCTCACGATTATACTTAAGCAAGTGACGACGATGCACCGACTGTTACCCAGATTACCTAGACTGGCCCTTTTATAGGCCCTACGGTCTAGGCTGAACACCTAGGTACTTGTAACGGATCCAGCGTTTGGCAATATGCAACTTGAGTGAGTGCGGAACTTGCGGTGGAAGTAACTAGAGTTACACGCGGATCTGCTTGTGACAATAATAGTTTCCACAGTAAAACGGATTTTAATGCGATCGTGCTAGGTACTTTACCTTTTATTTGCCTAAATATTTCTACGCCACTAGTGGCAGAATGTGCTGAACTTACTATATTTTTTAAGATCTTGTATGTACCACTTTCTAAGAAATAAATTTGATTTGATTTGGTTTGATTTTGAAGTTTCAACCGGGTTGCGCCGACCGTTAGTCTGTGACCAGGGTTAAATTCTGTTTTATCGTGTGCATCGTGCAACACTATACATTTTTTGAAAACTATAGTCTCCAGTATCTATGTAATTGTGAAATACCAATTTAATAGTAATTGTTTCTTTAAAAAAAAAACATAGTCATTACTAAATAATGTAAAAGCTATGTTCTTGCTATAGAAGTTTTTTCTTTTATTTAATGGACGTTAAATATCGAAATATTGATATGATTAAAACATTAATACGATTCAGTCAATGTTTCAATCATACTCTTTACTCCACTGGATTCATGTATGATCTTCTAGATGTCTTCTCTTCCATTGCACTTCTTTTCAATTGTCCACAGCATATTTGATAGAACATCGTGTTACATTGAATAACTATTTCATCTTTCCTCTCTCATTTTTAATAGTTTGTAGTATTTGATAGTTCGCCGGATAAAACAAGCTAGTATGTAATACAAAATTTGTATTAGCTGTCCCGGCAAACTTCGTACCGATTCTTTATAAAAAAAAAAACCCGTGAGTTTTCCTATGTTTTAATAGTTATTCTGATATTTGGGGTAAATACAAATCTAACAAACCAAATAACACAAAAATTGGTTTAACCGTTCTTGATTTATAAATGATGATGATGTAACTAGCCTGACTTTGTTATAAGAAGATTGCTTTACGTGCTGATTATTTTAACTAAATTTTGTTAAGCACTCTTTGCTTAAGACACTATCAAAACTAGTAGACAGTAAAAATATGTAGGCGTTTCCTTGCTGGTAAAGGTAAAGGTCGTATTAAGATACCTTCTCAATTTTTAGGTATTATTTTTGTGTAAATTTTATTCATCGCCTTCTATTTGAGGTATTCTCTCACGGCCAACTGATATTCATGAATAAAAATAGTATGTATTTTTAAGCATTGTGATTGATAGGTTAAAGAAATATTGTTTAGCTGCCTACTCGTGGTTAGGCCGTGTTTGAAACGTCACAGTGTGTTCTAATTCCAAGTAGACACCATATTTACAAACTTATACTGATCAATCAGCGAGATAGATATATTTGCTTACAGTAAGGCATCATTTAGGTCACATGCCATTAAAATATTAAGTGGTCCCTAAATTACTTAAAATCATTAGGTTTTTGTTGGGTTGTATTATTTTTATGTATCTGCACATATACTTACACAGACACACACATACTCACACACCCACACGAAACGTGATGAGCATATTGTTATCAAATAATTTAATAAATAGTCTTATTTTATTTTGCTTTGAAAGTTTAGTTTTATATAAGTCTTTTTAAGTTTTATGGAGCAACTGTTACTACTGCCTCCGGTTTACTACTTTCCTATTTAATCTGTGGAAACCTATAATTAGCTGTATATTTTTAGAAACTATTTAATTTTTAACATGCAATGTATCGCCGTTGATTTCCTGAATTAAAAAAACTAAAACAACCAAAGTAAAAACTAAATTTCATAAAAACAAATAACAAGTCTATTTAATAATACTCATGAAACAAATAATAATACTTCTGAAACTTATCGAGGTGTCCAAAAGAAAAATCTACGTCAATTCATAAGAAAAACGTAATTACTCGGCCTTGGAAGCCCGCCCTTAATTTAGCGGAGAAATGAGAAACAGATGTCACTCGGAGTATCCCTCATCAGAATATTACTATAGAAACGCGTTAATCAAATTCTTTATCAAGTCTAACCTACATTCAGATTCATACTAAAAAAAAACACTAGAAGTGCCAAAAAGTGATTTATATTTAAGTCATATTCGTATTCATTTATTGCGTCATAAGTGTACATTAAGTTGTTATTACACTGTGTGAGACCATACTCATGGACCCTTTAAGGGTATTTCATTCATGTAATACAATAATATTATTATTTAATCGTCATATTAATAAATTCAAAAAATAAAAGTATGTCAAGTCAAAATGATACATAAAATTAATTTTAAATAAAATTTAATCAAATAAAATTATGCGAATTAACACAATGTGTCAATTTATAATTATTTAAAATCAAAACTTAAAATAGCCTTTTTTTACTTTTTTGTCGCCAAGGAAATTGCACTAAAGATTTTTGTCATCGCAGAATTCCTTTAAGTTTAACATTTAGCTAACTATTATTTTTTTCCAATTGTTTTGCGAATTTTACCTTATTTGTTTCGGCTTTTAAGTAATTTGGTAATTTAACGTTTTTTAAGTTACCGTTAGATAAGCAATAACTGGGGATTTTATGATTACTTACTTTTGTTTTTAATGAAATGCGTTCATTATGGTATTCACCCCCATCTATATATATTATGTATAAAAGAAAGTCAGTCAAAGTAGTTACACCATTTATAAGTGAAGAACGGCTGGTGCGTTTTTATGATCTTTGATTTGTTTAATTTGTCTCCGCCCCTAATAACTATAAAAACACGGAAAAATTCACGAAAAAATGTCTGAAGGGGCGGTACTTCGAAGTTCGCCGGGACAGCTAGTTTTAAATAAAAAAAGACTGATTAAGTTTATTTAAATTGTTACTAACATAGTTTTTAAGTTCTTGTAATAACATTACATAGATCTAGTTGTCCAAAATATATTTTTTTTTTAAGTTCTGCAATATGGGTGATGGTCATATGTTTCTTATACCTTTATTAACGGACGAACATTATGGGTTACTATTAGCAAAGATTTCCCTTTATTAATTTTCTTTGCTATTAGTAAATAATTTCCAGTGAATGGACCGTTGTATAAGTCAACTCCATTCGTATCTGATGGCGATGTTTACTTAATATATTGTTAATTGGCGAGATAAACCATTGCTGTCCTACAAAGGTTACTAGTTACTAGGCCCGTAAATCGCATAAGCATGGCAGCTGGTTCGGTTATGAGATCACTTGATTTAGTATAAGATAAATCTTTAACTCATCGATGGAGCAACTAAACATCGTTACATATATCATTATCCATTACAAAGATAAAATAATATTCTTGATAAATAAACACATTTAGAATTTCACAATATTTAGGCGATCTTTTGTAGACAACTTTTAAGTAGAAGCCAAAATGATGATGTTTGACTTCCAGTACTCTACTAAAATTGTTGTACCTTGGCTTCTTTCTTTTAGGGTTTCTCTTTTTGTCTTTATTTATTTCAGACAAACTTTCTCTAACTATTTTCAACTTAGAGTCGTACAAATAGAGTTCAATATAGTTGAGGAAATTTGAGGTCTTTAAGTAGTTTAATTAGGCTGTTAGCTGTACCAGAAGTTTTAGTCTGTTAGAGTCGGACATCACCATCTCTCTCACATAGGTGATATAAATCAGACTAGCATGCGTTGAAGTATTCTAGATACTACTGTGTTTAGGTACTTACGTTTTACTATCATACATAAGTATCATCATATATAGGTTTCACATCAAAGACGCTTTTTCGCAGCAAATTAGAAAATAATGAGTTTCGCGAAAATCTCAAACTGTCATGTCTACCTACTCCTGACAAATAAAAATAGACAATAAACAATCATTTAAGTTGGATTTATTAAACATTACAAATTAAGTAGAAAAGACAGCCAGATTTCTAAAAAAAAAAAAACAGATAACATTAACTAAAAACTTAACAATATTGGGGAAAATTCATTCTAAAAGAAAAAGACACACAGTTTTTAATTAAATTATATGTGTTTTCAGTATTACACCCTTGCTTAGGGTTTCTTTGCTAAATAAAAATAAATAAATGCTAATAAATAACGGCTCAGATATTCGAATTTCGCGCTAGATAAAACAAGAACATCTACTTATTTGATTGTTAAAATACGCTTTAATTATATTAGGCTTGGACGGAGAGTACGAACGAAACCTCCTGAAAAAACCTTAATGTGTCGTAGTCTATCGTTATCAGGCACGAAATATTGATTAAAATATTCCAGAGCTTACTGTTTTACTAAAACTCATTTCGCTTTTCAGCTTATCACACTTTTACTATCAAATCTATCACCCACTACATCTGTATTTAGAGTCTTACGTTTTAAGATAATGATGCACTTTGGGACTACATAGAATTTACGTCGTAGATTTAGAAATAAAATTTCTTTTTACTTGTCTTTTACAATACTTAAGTAATTAATTATTTTCAGACGTATAAAAGCTAGGCACATTTATGCTTTTATTTTTCATTTATCTTTACAAATTGAATTTAAAATTGTATGAAATCATTTTACACCATTCACATAAATCACATTTGTTTGAGTAAATAAGCTACACTTAAAACAGAAGTAGAATTTGACTAGTACCTCTAGACTTGGAAGTCAAAGCAGCAGGCATAATAATATTCATATTTTTGTTATCATACGAAGTTAAAAATATATTCATCTTAATTTAGCTTTTTAAACTATTGATGATCTTCGAACTAATTGTTATTTTTTTAATGAATAGCAATGCATCGTCGGCTGCCATATTTTCGAAGCTCGTTCCTCTTCCTCGTTCCGCAATGCTAGTTAAACGGTTCCCTTTGTGTCTTGTCTCGAAGCGCTAGTAGGGCCCAAAAAATAAGGAGACATGTTCTGCCCCATATGGGCCAATAATGTTATTGTTGACGTTCATAAGTGGCAGTTTTCTCTCCTAAATTGAAAAAAAGATTTTTGACTTTGACTTTGACTTTGCAGTTATCGGTATTGTGTATTAAAAAACGTATAAGTATTAACCAATTCGAATTTAGTGCAGTTTCCTATACCTCTCAATTTCAAGCGTACTTAGACAAACAGCTTTGCTATTCTGAAAACTGTCCGGCGAAGGGTCACATAAAATCATTTATGATCGTCGTTGACACATAAGCTTGGCGTCAATTTATACGCACTAGTCGCATCGCAAGCACGACAAACACCTCGTTAACTAATCAGTTGATAAATCTATTAGACTAAACTATAAACAAGCTGTCGCGTAACTCAACGATAACCTTTTAATCACAATTTTAAAAAAAACTACCTATGACTTTTAAATATGCATAATTAGAATTTTTTAGTTTTTCCATACAAAATAAAAGCTGTTTGGTAATTTTGTATGCATTGAGAAGTCGATATTTCATGCAAATTTGCAGATGTCATAGAGCAAAAGTAGTTCATCATGATGTATAGAAATGTTACAAAGTTATCCTTGAGTTATAGGATAACCTGCATATCTTGCCTTGATTAATTACCTAGGCACTCAATATTTATTTTATTTTTGTGTCCATATACTAAATTATATGGCGCCTATTGTCACCATGTCAAGGTGGAGCGAAAAATATACGCAAAATTGTGACCAGCGGATGAATAAGAATGGCAGAGGATCGGACTCAATGCATTAGGAGAGACTTATTTCCAGCAGGGTGTGAATTGGGCTGATGATAAAACTATTGTACGAAATTATCGCAATCCGTGCAGCATTAAACGTTAGACTCAATGTCGTTTAGTCGACGCACAGAAAGAAACATTGTACCTACTGACTGATTTCACAGCCAATTGAAAAGGCCATAAAATAAACAATTCTACTTCCAACATTACACGAGACGGTTTTTTGAACTCGAAAGATTCTACAGACGTGTCTGGTCTTTTCGCTTACTTTACAAGGTCACCTTGTCCTTCTTCTACATATTAGTCTAGTTATTTGTTTGAGTTTGAGGTATAGCAAACACTTTCCGGGTGTATTGGCTAAACTGATATGATGTGGGTTCGTTTGTTGAAGATAAGTTTAGTTTATAGGTTTTAGGTCAACGAAGGCTTTGAATTGCGTAGATATTCAATAATAGTCTACTGAGCAAGTTATGTTAGAAATTTTATAAATGTTTTAAGATCTGAATCTGTCAACACTATTTATAAATATGCGCTAACTAGTGAAGTTAGGTCTAGTTTTGTGTCAAAGTTTTAGTAGAAAAACAAATATCTGTAAAGTCGTAAAATCGCTACGATGAGGTAATGTATAGTTGACAAGCTATGCCCGTGGCTTCGCCGGCGTAGAATACGGTTCGTCACACACAATTTTAATAGGTTAAGAGGTGGATAAAATATAGTAGCCTATGTCCTTCTTCTGTTTAGAAGTTTCTTTGTAACGATAGAGGCGCAGCTCATGAATCCTGCCTGATGCACTCCCATATTACACTCGCGGCCCAAAAGTCATCGTACAGATCAAAATCATGTTGACAAACAACGCAACTCTTTTACCAAATTTCTATAATTAGACATTCGACGTCACACAAGCAATCACAATCAGGCTTTGTTCGCTTTGCTTCAGTAATTTGATATTTTATGAGCGCGCTGTCACTTCCAGCGCTGATTTAATTATGCTCGCCCATTAAAGTGATATATTCCCGAATAGTTCGCTAATTATAGGTTGAATGAACTGAGAAGAGGAACTAACGGAAGGAAAGTTTAGGGAACTGTGCTGGCAGGCTTGCTTTGATATATGTGGTATTTTAAGGATCGTAAATCTAAAAAAAATTATTCAGAACTGACTTATAAGTAGGTATGTAAAATTTTCAAGGAAACTAAATTAATGAACATTAAGCAACTTTACATTTATAGTACATAGTATAGTATAGTAGGATAGTATAGTATTTAGTATAGTAGGATAAATATATTTATACCAACATAATTTTCACAAAACAAACAAATTATCTTGGGCCAAATAAGGTATAAGGTAGACGTGCTCGGGGTAGAACACCTACCAGATGGTCAGACGCGGTGAAAAAAGCATTATTAGAATATTTTTAAATAATCTGACTAAAATCTTACCTAGTATCTAAGTGCTACTACTCAGTAACTGAATACTTAAATTAAAAACATTAAAATTATCAGTACTAATACTTACTAAACTTTAATAAACAATCTTTGCTGGAGATTTCAGAGACTATCATATTTTTAAATAATAATTTTTATTCTTTTATTTAAGATTGTTTAGACTATAAACTGCTCGCACCTAATTGTTTGCAATACCTCCTAGGTAGCTAAGTTTTAAAGCTCTGTTACATAAACCTACCATCAATATACTCTACTTAGTAAGCAATAAAGAATTGAATTGAATTGAATTGAAAATTAACGAAAACTAGTACTATCTTTTATTACTTGACAATATAAACTTTCCATCTATCGTCTCGGATGAGAATCCAAGACGAAACGAAGCAGACGTGCTTCCATAACGGATTTCATGTATAGTAAAAAAAATAAAGTGGCTACTTATTTCTAAGCATAACCCAGTCACCATGACTATGTTTTGGGGCGCTAGGGAATAGACCTCGGTTCAAACCTTCGTTTAGAGTAGCCAGGTTTTCGAGCGTGTATTAAAACTGTCTTTTTACCCTACTTCAGAGAAACCGAAAGAGGAAGATTATTCTTCAATCAAAAACACTATAGGATATTAAATTCTTAATTCGAAACCGAGATAATTGTTATGGGTCTTTAGTCGTTTCGCCCCACGAGTTATTTGCCCCGCGGGGCGAATCGCCCAAGTCCTTTTTTAAATGGGTCCTTTCGCACCACGGGGCGAATCGCCCAGGAACTTTTTGTAACGGGTCGATTCGGACCGCAGTGAGGAACAAAACAGTTCTGTACAAATAAATAATTGGAATCGTAAAGTTTTTGTTATGCGTCTAAAGCGGACTAGAAAATGAGCATTGGGTCGTTTCGTCCCGCGGTGCGAATCGCCCAAGAGCTCTTTTTAAATGGGGCCTTTCGCACCGCTGTAATCACTGCGGGGCTCGTGGGGCTAAACTCGTGGGGCGAAACGACTAAAGACCCATTGTTATCTGGTGCATATTCAATTGCTAATTAAATGAAACATTAGCAATAATTAGTGTACTTATTGGGTAGGATTCCGAAATAAAAGTTTTGTTCTCTGTCTTCGACTACAGGGTTACATTGCAAAGGGGTGCCAAATCTTTAGGAGTGGCTCAGAATCAGTAACTATATCAAATTATGCAAAGAACAAAAAAACATTTTTTCACATTTAATTATTCCTATCCGCTGTTAAAAATCTTATGCGTGGATAATTTAACTCATTCATGAAAAAATTGCACCGTATGTGCACTGCGTAAAGTTCTTGTTGGCTCGCCGTACCTACGCCTCTGATGAATGACCGCGCGGCTTTCGTAGTCTCTCTATTGACTTTATTTTCGGATATATTAAAGTTTTTGTTTTCGTAACATACGATTACTAAAAATAATAACAATTAAGACGCTTCTTTATATTGTTCCCTAGATCTTATTGTAAAATTTGACGACGACAACGTTCCGGAAGTAGATTTTCAAAGGCTAACAATGATGTAACATATTTGATTATGTAATACACTCATAACTGACACATAATGTTATCAAAATAATGTTTGTGTAGCCTGTTGTTCGTAATAACAGCGCTTTCGTAATTTATTTTATTGAGTGTTGAAGTATCTCTATGAATCAATCGTGAAAAGTATACAGCTATTGGCATTTTAGTAATTGAAGCATTAAAGTAAAACTTCAGTATTAAGATGGATCCTGTATATTAACTGAACAAATGTTATCGTTTTGCAAGTTCTTAGTTTTAAATGTAAACTTGTCAATGTGCACTTAACCTTAGTAACTAACTAGTCTGTGTGTTATTAATGCTCATAGTAAAATTAACGTCAATATATCTCAATAAGGTCACAGGCCAGTTCCTATCACTGCCCTATTTGATAAGATCAATGTCGACACGAGGTTGCAACGACACTCACGACGGCACTCAGTGCCATGGATTTACTTACATTTTAACAATGTACAGTCGGTAATAGTTTACGATTTTAATCCGAGTATTAGCTAGTTATAAGACTGCTCGATTGGCGTAGTGGGTTATTCGCCTTGATCATAAAGGATTTGGGTCAATTCAAAAAATTAACTTGTATGAATTGTTTTAGATTTCGGTGTGCTGAGAGATGCCACTGGCAAAATTATCTGGTACCTCGTAACCACTGAATTAATTTTTATGTCCCATTATTATACAAATAAAAGTTTATTCCGACAGCTAAACCTTTGTTGATTAGTTAAAGGGACACGAATAAATTGTCCAATTCTTAAATATCTAATTACTTTAAACGAGCAATTCTTGTATATATTAAATTTACTTCGAATATCTCGGAAACCACTCCAACGATTTGGATAAAATTTTGTATGTATATAGATAAGTTTTTCCATTTAAAGTTTATCTAAATATGTTGTATCTATTGTAAAACGCAATTTAACATTTAAAAAAAAACGTTTTTATAACTATGTATTGTGTGTACATATTGTATTGTTGATAATTTCACATAGCGACACCTTGTAAATTTGTATGGTACTTGTATTGTTGGCGAAGGATGATGTTCAACTGATTCCTTTAAATTTTGTAAGATGGCGCTTTAAGATCCGCCTAGGTATATCTACTAAATACCATAAATGCAGTTGGCCGACTTTATTAACTTGTGTTCTCCTCTGTACTTAGCTTACCACACTGTTTATGTATCGTGATGACGGATTTATTGTATATCCTATGCAATCCATTACTGAAGCTTCTGATTTACAATTGCGTTAGCAGCTTAGCACGACGCATTATCGATTTGCATCGATGTAAATATTTATTAATTTGACCCCCTGAACTAGAATGCAGGTAGATCTTAAACTATTTTTATAGATGTCTTTTACCTGAAGGTTGTCTGGAAGATACCATTTTAAGCGATAAGACCACCTTATCTCTACATCTTTCTATAAACATCAACTGTTACTTCTTCGTATTGTGTGCAATAATGAGTATCATCTATATAAGTGTATCTCTTCCAAATCTGAGCACAGCTGTTGATTCAAAAAAACATACAGTCAAGTTTGAACCTCTTTTTTTATGAAGTCAGTTGAAAACCAAGTTTTAATCAGATCTCGGTGTCAAGAAACCATCGCATTTTATAACGTTAAATGTACAGTTGTCGGCAGATCAAGCTACCCAAAAAGTTAAAGGTCATTGAAGGGTCATTTTCAACCTTAAATCCGACTTGTAGAGATCAATATCAATTGAGAAAATTTGACGTTTTGTGGTAGGTTAACGAACTGTTGTCTCTGAAAAACTCGGGAAAAACACATGGTTTTTCTGAGTTTTTCAGTGCATTCAACTTTGTTGCCGATTTTAAAACCGAAAGGTTGACTTTATCATTATTTCAGCCATAGGACGTCCACTTTTTTCAGATTGGCAGGTTGTTAGCTACCCGCATCCAGCGGCTTCCTGAAACTTCTACCAGAACCTGTTTCCACCTTGTTGGTGGACGTCCGTCCGTTACGTGGTCTCCATTCTAGAATATTTCTGCCCCATCAGCCTTAATGCTTAATGCTAATTAAAAATGCCATATGGGCATTATTTGTCAGTCGACCATTAGACTAAACAGAAATGTTTTGGGGGTGGTGAAACATAGCAGAAATAAAAGTTTCTAAGTATATAACATACCATACAATACCATAATTTACAAATAATAGTTTAAATTAGTGCTAAAATTAATAAACCGGCCAAGTTCGAGTCGGACTCGTGCACCGATGGTTCCGTACAAACCTTCCCCATTACTAAGCCGCCACCAGCTGACATCAGTTTGTATGGAGAAGTGTTTTTTTTTAAAGATTTCAATGTTGGTCCCATAGTAAAAGTTGTTGTATTTGAGCACCAGAATCAGCCCCTAGGAGGTTGTTGATGTTTTACAAATAACCCTGTATAAGCAAATGTTCACCCAAGCTTAAGGGTATTATAGAACTGAGAATTTGATATGAATTTCAATTTAATACCTGTACGCGGAGGAAAGGGGTAGTAAGTTTAAAATTATAAAAAATATCTTTATCATATGATGAATAAAAAAATTACGGTGTTCGTAATTTTTCCTTTATTTGTGCTATAAGACGTTGCTTCGTACCAAATTTCAAGATTCTGAGTTCACAGGAAGTACCCTGTAGGTTTCGATTCCCTTGCGAGTGTCGAAAATTTGCGGCATAAACGGCTGTATCTTTTAATTGCGTTGGCTTAGAAGTTTGATTTTTTCACAGCTCCAAGGAACAGTAGACCTCAGTATTTCATATAAATTCCAGCTTGATACCTCCACGCGTTCTCAAGAAAAAGGGTCTTGACAGACAAACAGACGAGCGGATAACAAAATGATCCTATAAGGGTTCCGTTTTTTCCTTTTGAGGTACGAAACCCTAAAAATAGCTTTTCTAAGTACACAACAGCACTTAATTTTAGCTGCTTATACCGCTCCGTAAATAGTTTTTTGTGACGAATTTGTTATGCCCCTCGGGAAAACTTTCAGACGCTTTGTTTTTATCAAGTTTTAGTAACTTTACTCACCCTTGTCACTTTTTATGCCTAAATAGGTACGAGGCACAAAAATAGGCCTTGCTAATTTAACCAGGAGTTAATAAATAAATAAAAGTTGTTTGTATGAGATCTCATTTTTTAAAAATTAATAACCATTTTAATATCTCTTGTAAAGTAGTATAGATAAAATAATAGTAATAAGTAATATCAAGACAAAAAACATCTTAGATATTCAACCTTAAATCATTGTTTTATACTTACGAGAAGGCAGACAACACTGTATCTGATTTATCTGCCTAACACCCAGGCAGCGTAGTGCTTGTAGCTCAGTGGCAGAAGCGCTTTAGTAGTTATTACCAAAGTTAGGCAAACCACGCTGAGGCTAATAGTTGATGGGTGACCATTCTGACTATATTTTGTCATCATCATCTTTAGTGTCATTTATCACAAACATCTCCATGCTCGGAAGGCACGTTAATAGTTGGTCCCGGGTAATATCGCTTGGTACTAGTCGTGAAGCCTAGTCCGAGGCCTTAATGCTGCTTGATTACATCTGACAGTAATAAAGGTTTAGTCGGTGGCTTTACAACACTACTCCACCAATCCGCGACTGGGCCCGCGTGATGTAGTATGGCTTAAGGCGCCGGGTAAGGAGAATACACGTAAGAGAGGTGTTTTTTTTTTCCCCGCATATCCCCAACAAAAGTGTCTTAAATTTAGCCGCACTAGAATCAAAAATATCAAGGGCAAGCGTATCAGCTGATACGCTATTATACAAACGACACATCCGAACAATAGGGTTGAAGTACGAGGTTTTTTTTGTATATTACGTCAATAGCAAACGTTACAAATTAATATATCCTGTAAATTATATGTTGAAATTTTTCCTGATGTATAGTATATGTATAGTATTTAGACTAGTTATTATTACTTATAAACACAAAAAAAAGTACCGCAAATATCACAAGCTTGTACACATTCTTCAAAGCTTCAAAGTTGGTTTAATTATTTATAACATTCGCCTACTTTTCCATGAAAGGCTATTTTGCTGGCAATGATAATCTATTTGCACAGGAGCGCAACGGATGGATGTTTAGTCTGCGAGAAGCAATTGTATTATCTTAGGCACGTAATAGAAGTCGCATTAGTCGACGCTTAATGCTCAAGGTCACTTGCCTTACCCGTCGCCTTAATCCACTTCATAGTGGAGGTGAGGCCTGTGCCCTGCAGTGGGAAATATCTTTATTCTAAGTAAGACGTCACAAATAAAAATGAGTAAACTACACAAAAATGATCAATATGCATATGTATAACTTTATTTTTTGAGAAAAAGGCCATAATTATACAAAATGTTTTATTATAAACTGTACATTAAAAACGTGTACCTCCTACAACATCATTAGAAATATAGAGGGTGTACCGCTGGGAGTACGTGTGGGTGGTGGTACAGGGTGCTGACGTGGGACACGGTCAGTGGTGCAGGGTGGACGAGGGGCGCCGCGTGGACCACGGGCGGGTGGTACACGCTGGCCACGTGGGGGTACACCACGATGGGCTTCGGGGCTGGCGCGGTGGCGGCCATGGCTAGGAGAGAGAGAAGGATGACCTGAAACAAAAAATGTATTATTGTATCACCATTATTGTTATAAAATCAGCCGCATCGTACGCTGCTGGGGCCCAATTACTGAGCTTTCAACATTACCAGTGTTATTTTTACGGTAAACTGTACGGAAGAAACAAAAATGTTTTTGAACTGAAAACAAAATAAAACGCTTCGGTCCAGTGGTTCGCGACCGGATAACAAAGCATGAGGTTGCGGGTTTGTATCCCGCAAAGGGCATGTGTTTGTGTGATGTGCACAAGCAAAATTGAGTTTTAATACATGGATGTCTACAATGTAAGAGTATATAAGTATCCGATAAATAACCGATTGGTGTAATTGCATGTTTTTACAAAATTTATATATATTATTAATTATGATCGTGGTCCTGTCTAGAGTCTAAAGCTATTTCTTTTATTTTAACTAAATGCTGGCATTCGGACGTCTCAATTACATACTATACGTCAGGCCGCAACTATTTCTAAACATTTTTTATTTTTGGAAAGAATGTGCCAGTCCATTTTATCGACCAAAATAATTCAATTTTCACGAAAAGACTGGATGACAGGGCGGCCTATTAACCTAGGTGCTTAATTTGCTACTCACTGACAATATAAACTTATTGGGGTAATATTTATTCTAGCAGAAGCCTAATTAGTAGGTCAGACGGTATGAGTATAGCTCAAAGTAAACGGGCAACCCTCTCCGCAAATTTCTTGAACATACATTTTATTGATAATACTTAATGCTCTCCTAATACAAGCAATAACTTGCTTAAAAAGATATTCCAAACCCTGTAAGTTATTATATTGTAAGTTACTCAAATAAATTATTTTATTTATTTATTATTTAATGCGTTCAAATTAACTTTTGGTTAGAAATCATTCTGTCTACCAGAAAATATCTAAAGTAAAATGAAAATGAATAAAATTGATCCATAAAAGGAAAACAAAAAAACTACTATTTAAAACAAGTTGGTAAAATAGGTGAAATTATATTTGTAATTTTGTTATAGTTAGAATCCTTACTTAAACCAACTAAAGGGTAGTTTGATGTGTGCTCAAAGTACCATAAGGTCTTAATTTATTAATTACAGGCCTTTGAAGGGATGACTTACTGCTCAAATACAGCTATTTTGTCTATGCACAAACAGTTAATATCAGTTTGATGAACAAGGGTTTTTTTTTTAATTATATTATTCGTCGTTTTTAAATTATGTTATCGTATGTATAAGTATAAGTTGTTGTATTTGAGCACTAAAATCACGCCCTAAAAGGAAGTTCAATAATTTATTAGGAACTTCTAAGTACAGCTCTACTTTGCAAGGCAGTGCCAAATTTTAAAAATAAACTTTTGCGAAAGATAAAAACACGACTTTTAAACCGTAATTTATTTTAATCTTCGTATTTTTTCAAATAAAATATACTTTAAAATTTCTGAAAAACAAGAAAGAAAACGGGGGGAGCGCCATCATTCATCAGAGATCACAGGCGTACGCCGACACCGCTGAAACAAGGACCTTATGCAGTGCACAATACGCTGCGATTTAATTGATTAATAGTAGTTTCCACAAATTTAATTTTTGTTTTGTTCTTTACGTAAATCTATAAAAACAAAGTTGCCATCTAGCTTTTCTGTTTAGTCTGTATTGTAAGTGACTACCTATCTAATAAAGACGGAATCTGTTACATTTATTTAATAGGAAATAGAGAAAATCAAATGAATAGAGATTGCCTTATGAATAGTCCTTATAACATATTATTAATTATGCCACATAAGGTCTGCTTACATACTGCCGTCTTAATAACTAAAACATGTATTTCAAGTATTTATGAATGACATGGTTGTCCCGCTTACAAACGAGAATGTATATGAGTTTTGGTTTCGCGCTCCGGACTTTAAAACCAAACGGTCATGGGTTCAAATCCCGCTTGGGGCAAGTTAAGCAGCAATCCTGAAACATTGATGTCATTAAAGAAATGATATCCGTTATCTAGTTAGTATAGTAGGTAATAGTGAAAATAGTAATTTATTCAGTATAAAGGCCCTTTTCCAAGCATTATACACATCCCAATAAAAAACCTTTGCACTACTACCGTTTCGGAACTACGTATCGGCTGGTGATGAGAATAAACGGTACACGGAGTAGGTACACCCTTTATTTCATCATTATCAGTTTAGCCACATAAAGTCCACTGCAGAACATATTCCCGAATTAGTTCCAGTTTGGCCGATTGGAAGCGGCCTGCATCCGGCGGCTTCCTGTAACCTTGATCAGGTCGTCTGTCCTCCTTGAAAGTGGGCCTTTTTTTTGGGGCTAGTTAATATACATATGTTTTTGCTATAAGAAGCTAATTTAATTGTACTTTAGTTAATTACTTAATTTTCACTCTATAGTTTACAAACCATTAAATAAGTATATTTATATTTTCTCTCCCTGAATATAAACAATCTGTATAAAAACATTACTCTCCTTCTATCGTATTGTTTATTTTTATCGAATCAATTCTGTACAAGTCCCTTACCAAACTAAAAGTTTAGTAACATGAATTAAAGCTTAGTACTAAGGATAACTAATATTTGTAATATATAGGTTAGTATGTAGGTATATTAAGATTTTGTTTAAATTCGAAAAGTTAATAATGATGTTATTAATAGATTAGCGAGATAATTAAATCAGAGAACTTTACTGAACTTTATCAGAATCCGTCGTGTAGAAAATCACAGGCACATGTAGGTCGATAGGTTATTACATTACTAATTAGTTGATAGATTAATTAATCCCACGCAAATTCCCGTGTTAATTATTCGTCCTTAAAACGAACTTTACAATATGGGCTTGTAGGTTTGGTAATTAGTGTTATGCTACGATGCCCTAAAGTTTAAATATTTACTAATTATAATCTTTTGAATAAGGGCATTATAACTTAAAATAATGGTTGTGCTGTAATAATTTTAGTAAGAGAATAACTTTGTTTGAACGAGTTCTCTTCCAGTGCCAACGCACAGGGCGGGAAAACAACAGAACAATCCTATTTCGAGGCTTGTTATTAAAATAAATAAATACTTTCAAATTACACCAATCATCTAGCCCTAAACTAAGTGCTCATGCACATTATACAAACATTTGCTCCTTGCGGGATTTGAACCCGCAATCGCTTGGCTTTGTAGTCCGGAGCGCGAACCACTACATAACACCAGACAATCATTAAGCCACTAGACCAAAATTATTAAATAAAATGTGTAGGTTATCTCTGAATGTTTTTCTTCACCGTCGAGCTAGTTGACGACCGTCTGGTGTAGTGGTTCGCGCTCCGGACTGCAAACCCAGCGGTTGCGGGTTCGAATCCCGCAAGGGGCAAATGTTTGTGTGATGAGCACGAGCATTTGACCTAAGTCAGGGATCTTTATAAAAATATTTAAGTATGTTTATCCGTTATTTAATCGCCATATAATACAAGCTTTGCTTAGTTTGGGTTAGATAATTGGTGTGGCTGTGAAAACAATTTATTTATTATTTAGTGATCTAAAATACGTAGTAACATGGATTTAGAAAAATCCATGTGTATGAAGTCACAACCTAAAAATGTGTGGCAAGACTGACCACTGAGCTACCCACCGCTAAGCGGTTTGTATGAGTACAAGGCCTTTTGCCAACAGCATAGGTCCATAAAAATAGCAGTATTAGTTCGAGCTACCAACAGATATCGCTGCCGGTATAACAGTTCCAGAATTCATAGTCATCATTACAGCCATAGGACGCGTCCACTGCTGAACATCGGCCTCCCCCAATGACTCCCAGATTGACTGGTTGGAAGTAACATTCATTAAGCGGCTCCCTGCAACCTTTACCAGGTCTGTCTGTCTGCCTTGAGGGTGGACGTCTTACTCTACATTTCGAGACCCCTTTAAGATAACCGATAAACAAGTCATGTTACTTTATGATAATTCATAAAGCATTAATTGACTTGAAATTTAATAAAATTAATTTATTTTATACATCCACGATAATATTTACTTAATATCACCGTAATAAAATTAAAATCAAAGCATTTTATAATACTAGTTAATTAAATTTAAAATCTAATACGGTGTCTATGATTATAATTATTGTTATTAATGTTTATAATTATTATTTAAAAATAAAATTTGAAAATATTAACATTGAAATTATAATAATATAATAAAATTATAATGTCTGATTCCAGTTTTAATCAAATAAAATAAAACCAAAATAAAAAAGGCTTAACAAAAGGGGATGAATTGTCATGCAGCTTCATCCACCTGTGCACCATCGGGGAATCTCACTGCAATTGGCTATCTTTTATTAAGTATATAAGATAGATAGATAGATAGATACTCTTTATTGCACACCATACAAGTAAAATACACATGATTTTTACAGAAATATGTACAATTTAGGCGGTCTTATCGCTAATAGCGATCTCTTCCAGACAACCTTTAGGGAAGGTGTTGCAGAGTTCTTAAAATTCTTACCTGATACAAATAGGATTGCATAAATTTATGGCATAGACGTATACATACAGTAATAAATAAATAAAAATAAAATAAAATAAATACATAACAATAATTTTACATACAAATCAAATCAAATCATATATTTGCACAATAAACATACTTAATACTACTTGATATATTATGCGAGGAGATGTCGAGACTAACAGTGACCAGTAATATTCTAAGATATAAAGGCAGTTTGTGTCAAGAAGAAAAAAAGTGTGCTTGAAGCCGATTTTTAAAATAGCAATCGATTCGGATTTTCTGATTGTTAATTGTTATTGATTTATACTTTATTGTAAATTAAAAATAATTGTACAAATGGCGGATTAAATGCCAAGAAGCATTCTCTACCAGTCAACCAGTGATCAAACAAAGAAATACAGGCGGTGCAGAAAAAAAAAAGATAAAAATTCTAGAATTGCTGGATGCACCTTATACTAATATATACACGATAACATTAAATACTTAATAAATAGGTATAAATATTATCAGTTATATACATTGACATACATATGTATAATACAGTACACAGAGCTATTATCAATTGTCAATTCCTTAGGGAGCAGTTCTGTCGCAGGGGGAATCGAAATCATATCTCTTCGCTCCGCACGACTGAGTTACGAGCTACCAAGAACAGTGTGTAGCGACATCTATCTCGCCACATACAAACTAAACTGACGTATCCTACATCGCGATATTAAAGTTATTGGAACGATTGAAACATATATACAAGAACCCGACAACAACCGTGGGGCAGTAGCCCACCAGACACAACACCCGTCTGGTCGGAGGATCCTCCCTTTTCAATGGGGGATGAGGAACTTTACACCCTGTTCCTCAGCCTCTTCACACCTCTAAACTATCGTCAACTCTTGGATTGATACATATTCCATACTAAATGTAGATCACCGCTACAAGTGAAACCATTATTTAAATGTATAATTTCTTTTAGTATTATGTTACAACTTCAGCTTGCATAATCCGTTGGGCTATACCAGCGATGTTCGTTTGCCGTTTTCCTCATTTCTAATTCGATCTCGCAAAGTAACACCGAGTATAGCCCTTTCCATAGCTCGCTGTTCACCCACCAGGAAGACAGACGACCTGCTAAAGGTTGCAGAAAGCGCTGGATGCAGGCCGCTTCCAACCAGTCAATCTGGAAATCACTGGGGAAGGCCTTTGTTCAGCGGTGGACGTCCTATGTCTGAAATGATGATGTTAAAAATATCTTGCCTATTTATTCTCATTTCGATCTTTTATTAATAAAGATTGTGTAGCATTTTGTTTTATGTTATACTGAGACAAAGTGTTGAGAGTAAGCTAATGGATAAATACATTAACACTGTAACATTATCTTAGATAGGTACAAGCTTTCACATTAACTCATATATTATAATGGCTGTCAGACATTAAGGCTTCAAAGAAAATCTTAGATATGTATCATTGAGTGAAACTTAATATTTTTATAGTAATAAAAGTATACTTAATAGCGAAGTAAATATACATTTGATATGATACACCCAGAGGTATCATTCTGAAAGCCTTTATCTTGTTTGCTAACAGAAAATATTGAGTGATAAAACATAATTTATTACCTATCTATTACACTTAGTACATTTGTATTCTAAAGTTATCAATGATAAATATAATATATCACTAGATTAAAAAGCTTACAAGTTTTATCAGTTATATAAATGTCACACATCAATTCAAAGTAACGAGTTATATTGCTTTTTACGAGGTTTCAAGTAATAAATTGAGGTGAGGAGTGCCAGCATAATAGGCTAGATTCCTGGGTCAAAAAAAGATTATTCTATTTAGTCCGTCAGATGGATTATCAAAAAATTACGAAGATAAAGCGCATCAAAGTGAGCACGTGACGTCACGCATTGCTAAAAAGTGTCGCAAGGCGTGACGTTACGCGGAACTTTACCGGGCTATATCTTCATCAATTTTTGTTTGATTGAGAGAAGAAAAAATATATGTCCAATATTTTCTGTTAATCTAACTGACGGACTAATTAGATTTTTTTAGGAAACTAGCCCAGTATACAGACACACCGAAACAATAAAAAAAGTTTTGAAATAGACCCAAGCGGAGAATGGAACCATGAACTGTTTTCATTTAATGTGAATCGCCACTACGCGGAAAAATAACTGACTCGTAAAGTACTGTGTTGTTTTCGTGTTATTCACAAGCCTACCTACAGTAAATAATAAATAAATATTGGACAACATCACATATATTGCTCTGATCCGATGGTAACTAGCCAAAACACTTGTGTTACAGAAATCAAAAACAACTACGGTACCAAAACACCCAGACAATATATTAAAGTATTCTTTCTACATTGACCGACTGGGAATCGAACCTGGGACCTCAAAAATACCGACACCAAGTCCGGTAAGCTCACCTCTCGGCTACGGAGGTCGTCAAAGGTTTAACTTTTATTAGTATTTAAGCACCATACTCACCACTCGCTGCATTTTCCGATTTCACTAAATCAGAAACAGGCAAAAACAGGATGGAGCCAATCACTGCAGTTGGCCGACTAAATTTTCCGACCAGGCCACTCAAATATATAGCCACGGTGTGTATTCTGTTTCGCTTAGTGCTACGCAGAGCTTTATATGGACTGGAATTCCTATAGTTCACCTTTTAGGTAGTAAATACATACCTATGCTACAGTGATGAGATGTTAGTTAGTTAGTTACTTTACTAGGTAGTTAGTGTTAGTTAATTTACTATCATGTTTTAAAGTTTATTAACCATTTTAACCATTATGACATAAATACAAAATGGTTTTTATACAATAAAAATATTTGACTGTCATGACGTTGCAAGTGTTTTGATAAATAAATAATAACAATCAAAATAATAAAAAGTATAAGGAAATCTGTTATTACATATTATTGTAAATTTGATAAAATTATTACCTTAAAAAAACTATTAATTTAAAAATACCAAAAAGTATTGCTTAACAAATCAAGTTAAATACTTTCATTCAATAAATGTAATGTTTCCACGATGAAAACGAAATGCAAAACGAGTTGGTATCTTTTATGAGTACCTTGTAGTCAATAAAAGTGCAGATTTTCCTGTTAATTTACTGTTAAAAGAATTTAAGCGTACAATCTTATGGCTTTGATAGCATAATTTTTAAACACAGAGTAGTTTTTACTTAGAGAATACAAATACCTACGTTTCGATTATCAGAAACATTTTTTTTAAAGAAATCTTAGAATGTGAAATGTATTTATAAAATTCCAAACAAATTCCAGCCATGTACCTACTAAAGTTATCAAACAACCATTAAATTATTTAAGCAAATATATTCTTTTTCAACTTTGTTGATAAAAATACAAGAATTGTGTTTCGTTTTCATCTGTTGAATATCACATTGCACTGAGATACTGTAATTGCAATTATTATATCTTGAATCGTATAAAAAATCGTCAATGAATAGCGAAAATTGTTTATATAGTATTCTTAATTTGTTTATTTCCACACATAGAACAATATACGAGTGTATACGTTTTTATGAATTTCAAATTTAGAGATATACCCAGAAAGAGCACTACAGTATTATAAAATAATTCAAATCAAATTCAAATAAGATATTTTAAGCGAAACATAGGTTACGATATGTACATATAAAAATGGTTAACAGGACAGGATCATTAGAATAAAGTCATAACAACAAAATTAATAATTGAATGTACGTCAAGCCATTTTTATAAGTAACTATATTGAATTGATTTCTAATAAAAACATTAAATTTAAATTCTGTTACATAGACAGTTACTTATGTTTATGATCAATTACATAATTTAAATAAAAAAGATCAAAGATTTAATCTAGTTAATATGTCAAAATAGAAATGCAGCGTGAAGGTTTACAGAAAATGCAATAAAAAAACTAGAATGTGTTTTCTGCAAAATGTTTACTCTAAAAGAAGCTTAGTAAGTAAGTTGATTTAATTGATTCCACTTCTCGACCGACAATCGATACAGACAGATACAGCGGTGCAACTTAGCCAAAAGCGTCTTTGTAGGCGCTGACGCCAAATAAGTAGAAAACCAGTCATCTTTACTTGTACATACCTTGTTGTAACATCCTGACCGTGTTCTAACTTAAGTACAGTCAGTTAGATTTTTTCAGCTTAGTTTTGATTTCTTTTAAAATTGCTTGAGTGATACCAAAACATTTGTCTTTACGCACTGAGGTATTATGGACGAAAAGACGGTGTATTTTCTCGACGGCTGCCCAGCCGAGTGGCCGAAGCCGCTGGATGCAGGCCGCTTCCAACGGGCTAATATCAGTCATTGGGGGAAATGAAAGAAAATAAATTCCGATTTATATCACTTTTATATTCTTTAAATTTTTAAAATCCAGAGGCTCCTTGGCCGACCTTTTGAATATAGTTTAAAAGGTATGAAGTACCACGTAATTTTAAAAAAAATGGGAGTTAGGAAGTACTTTCTAAAAAACGTCTTTAAGCTCTAAAACAAATCGAAATCCATGTGTACGAAGACTCGGATAAAGGTTAATCTCTACACAACTATACTTTGACACAATAATAGTTTTATTTAAAAGATGGACAAAATTGTCTGGCATATTGTCAATATTCCTATGGACATGGCTAACCTATTTAAACATATTAATTATTTCTACAATTTGGGTAAATACAGTATCTTACACCATTTTTCAATTGACATACTTTTTACAAAATGTCATAACGCTACTCTTCCATAAAATTTGTATGGCCATAGCAAACTATGACGTCACTGTTTACCTAACACAACGGACTAACTTTTTATTGGTTTTGGAACAATTAAAAATCGATTTTTTTAAATTAATTTTAATTAGGTTATTAGGCCTAAAATAAGGTGACAGTTTGAATAAATGTTGCCTTAGAATTATTAAAGAATGGTGTAAACAACCCTATTGCAAAATTTTTGTTAACAAGTATACTTAGTTTACAAATTAATAATTGCAATAAAATGTAGGTTATTTGCGGTTAATAACGCAACTTAACATGCTAATGGGACTTTAAATACTAAGCTGTAAATTGTAGTAATGCTTCATGCTAAAATTGATAAAATTATGATTGTTTTATGATAAGATAAAATTTACAATATAATTTAAAATTTAATTTCAAATATGTAAATTTATAACATTATTTAGATAGATAGTAGAGCTTAATGGATTAATGTGTAAGATGAACGACAAGAGCCAACAATGTGTCTACTAAACTTAATAAGTTACTTAAAATTTTGCTGTTGTTTCTAACAATGTGAAAAATTCTTTATTATAACATTTTTCCAAACCTTTACCTCTATGTATATACAGTAATCTTTTCCAATCCATTGACTAAATAGAAATGTCGACATTTCCCAGGTTGTCTAACCGCTCTAGATTGGATTTCGAAGAAAAATCTTCTATTAGAGTCGAATCAGCGGCACTAATACTTACGAAAAAGGGCAGCTTTGTCGAATTCCGAAAAAGGTATGAAAATAACAAAAAAAACAATATATAAAAATAAACATTATTTGGGTTTACGCTAAGTCCTACACCTAGATTGAGCATAATAGTAACTTAGTGGTGTAGTAATTCTTACTCTTAATGAGTGGTAAAACTAGTTCCTGACTCGTAGGAAAAATAATTTCCTATTCGTGATTTAGAAGCTGTCTAACTGTGAGACGATCATGCGTAAATTACCTACCACTGTGTTTATTTTTTATTTAATTTGGGAGCTTTGGCGGCGGGTCCGACATTTGTATTGTTTACTATAAAATCTGTTCACATTACGAATAACGCATGTTTATAATGCCATTAAATAAGGTAGGTACATCAAAAACAAAAATAACTTTAAAAACATAACCCTCTTGAGGCGCTTATTATTTTTATTAATTAATATCGATTATAATTATGATATTCTATCACATAATATAATATACTCTTTCAAACCAACTGGCAGTATAATATCGTAACAACACATACATTTAGTTATATGCGAGACATATAGACATGAAGCTTTGCCTTTACTATTTAAAATACATACAAATGAAATGTTCTCAGATATAGTCGTATATTATGTCTCGTATATTATATACCTATGTTTAAGTGTCGTTGTCAAATTATACTGTTATAATAAATAAACTTTTTTTATACCTCTTACCTTTTTTGCCTGCGTTTATCTGTGTACATAGTATATGCAATGAAACGATTATCATACTTGTCGATCCTCTGCACATTCTCGCCCCAGAATCCGTTCACGGCTGGTTTGTTTAGCTAGCAATTAAGCCTAAATCATGATTATGATTAGATGTGTCATTAAGTGAAAATGGCCTCAGAACATAACATTTTAGAAGAGTGATACACTTGCATTTTAGAATGAACATGTTAGTTAGGTATATTAGTTTTTAAATAATACATATTAATAATAATTAATTAAAATATATTTGCGGTAATGAATATCTACAAGGAGACAAATTATTGTAATTATATGCCTGAAACCAGCTACAATAATATATGAACTTATTTTCAGTTTTATGAACATATAAAATAAGATTCAAATTTATTTGTAAACTCCTTTCTAGGTGGTGATTTTATAGAATAGAATAGAATAGAATAGAATATTTATTTATTTGCTTAAGACACAGTATAAAAGCTGTTACAGAGTTAGAGCGGATTGTGCACATGTCTTGCTTCATTAAGATAGCATGCAAATATAAATTAATTAAATTTAACACTGAGTTTAGAAAGTCATAATAAAATTGAATACTAGTTAATTATAAATTAATGGAATTAATGGCACAATAAAATAAATAATACAACATTCAAAACTATTAATTAATTCATTTCAATGTCAAAAAATCTCGGATGTCATAGAAGCTGTGTTTATTCAGCCATTTAAACAGTCTATTTTTAAACAAATTAATAGTGAGTCCCTTCATTTCATTAGGTATTTTATTGTATATATGAACACACATGCAAATACAGCTTTTTTTGTATTTACTTGATTTTGGTATATCGCTAAGTATCAGTCTTTGAGGATATCTTAGTCTGGTATTACCAGCTCTCTCGAAAAGCGTTGGGTTTTTGTGAACGAATATTGCCACTTCATAAATGTAAAGTGATGGAAGCGGCAATAAACCCATGCTTGTAAATAGTGGTCTACACGATTCAGAAGGAGGGATACCACATATAGCCCTAATGCATCGTTTTTGCGCAATAAATACCCGATTTTTTAATGTGCTATTGCCCCAAAGTAAAATTCCATACCTAAGAATTGATTCTATGTAAGCGTGATAAGCTAAGACGGCTGTTTGTCTACATGTTACGTTTTTAACTTGTCTTAAGGCATGTACAAATTTATTGATTCTTGTGCAAACGTTATCTAAATGTATTTTCCAGTTTAAGTCTTCGTCGATTTCTACACCAAGAAACTTAAGGTTTGATGTTTCCTTTAGGTTTGAGATATTTAAATTAAAATTGTATTTGTCCTGTTTACATTTATTAAATTGTATGAAATTCGATTTATTAAGATTAATTTTTAAATTATTTGCATTTATCCATTCAATTATTTTGTCAATCGTATTATCTATGTCTATTTTATGATTTTTAATGTGTTTTTTATCCTCGGATGTCACAATGATGGATATGTCGTCAGCGAATAGAATGCATTTGTGGTTAGTAACATGCGTTATGTCATTTACATAGAGCAAAAATAGGATTGGTCCCATCACACTCCCCTGAGGGACGCCACAGGAGTTGTCCCTAAATTTCGATGAGAATGTTTTAACTTCGCTTCCTTCAATATTTTTTATTGTTACACATTGTTGCCGATCATTGAGGTAGGATGTAATCCATTGCAGTGGGAGACCTCTGATACCGATTTTTTCTAGCTTGTATAACAAAAGTTTGTGATCGACATAATCAAATGCCTTCGACAAATCGAAAAACAGTCCAGTGGTTAGACGTTTCTTGTTAAGGGTTGTTAATATTGTTTTTATCAGATCAAACATGGCATAGGTAGTGGACTTATCTTTTTGAAAGCCGTACTGTCCACTGTCTATGATGTTGTGTCTACTACAGAAATCACTAAGTCTTTTGAGCATGCACTTCTCAAAAATTTTCGAAATGATTGGTATTAGAGTGATGGGCCTATAGTTTTGAGTGTCATTCCTATCCCCTTTTTTGTATAACGGTTTGACTACAGATATTTTTAGGCTATTTGGAAATGTTCCTGAGGAAAAGGATAAGTTAATAAGGTACGATAGGATGCTTACTATTTCGTAAACACACACTTTAAGTATTCTAGTATTAATACCATCGTAGCCTTCAGAATTTGTATTTTTGAGGGTCATAATTTCAATTTTTACTTCCTCGACTGTCACAGGTCTAAGAAACATTGAGTCTGCTTTTGTCATTATTTTGAAGTCATATTTTTTTGTATTTAATGTCGAATATCTTGTCATATCTATAAAATAATTATTAAATGTATTAGCAATGTCAGTTGGGTTTGTTACTGTCTTATCATTAACTTTCAGGGCATTTATATTATCTTTCATACCGTCTGTACCAGATAGTTGGTTTTTAATCACTGACCACGTCGCCATGCATTTGTTTTTGCTTTTGTTTATAAACTTAATGTTGGAATTTTTTTGAGCCGTTTGAATCGATTTACTTAATATTTTTGAGTATCTTATGTACTTTAATTTACTGTTTGTGGTCTTATTATTATAGAATTGGTGTCTTAAAAATCGTTTTGTCTTACAACATATTTTAAGACCCTTGGTTAACCACTTCCGCTTATTTTTATTTGAATTATTTATGTGAATTTTAATAGTTGGAAAACACAAGTCATAAAACAGGCGAAGCGTGTCATGGAATTTTTCAAAAGCTAAGTTTATGTCATTTTCTCCATATATCTCTGACCACGACATATTACTCAAACATTCTTTAAATTTACATATGTGTTGAATACAATAATCTCTTTTATATATATAATGTGATTTAGGTGTATAGTTCTTTTCCACTACTGGGAAACTCAATACCTGAGCTGTTTCGTGGTCCGATAAGTACAAAGGTAATACTGTAGCAGTCGCATCTTTAATATTGCTGAGAATATGATCAATGCAAGCTTGTCTACG
The DNA here is from genome assembly GCA_963576865.1 of Anania hortulata. NCBI lineage: Eukaryota > Metazoa > Arthropoda > Insecta > Lepidoptera > Crambidae > Anania > Anania hortulata. The sequence goes on along the minus strand of OY756399.1, from coordinate 1,026,026 downwards.
AGTAGGAGTTTTAATATGAATTCGCATGTTATAATTATTACTTATATCATTGAGGTAGTTATTAATTTTTCCGGTTTTAAGAGTGTCGATGTTGAAATCACCTGTTATAACTGTGTTTGTATTCGTCCTGTAACGCTTAGATATTTCGAAGAGTACCTGATCGAGTTTATTGATGAATTGGCTTGGATCAGATGTAGGTGTTCTATAGAGACAGATAACTAGTAGCTTGTGTGCCGGTATTTCTATACCACTTGCTTCAAAAGATTTCGGTATTGTAATTTTTTTTAGAAATGTCAAGTCTTTGTAGCTAACGTTACGTTTGGCCAGAATACAGGTTCCACCTCGCCGCTTTTCTCTGCAATATGCCGTAGCAAGTTCGTAACCACTAACTTTTATATAGTTGACATGATCGTGTCGTAGGAATGTCTCGGAAAGACATATAAGATCGGGATCCGTACCAGAATCCCGTAGCTCGTCAAGTGTTATTTCAAGTATATCTTGTTTAGAAATAATGCTAGCGATGTTTTGGTGTAAAATGGTAAATGATTCAGTGGTTTTATTTATTTTGGGCTCGAAAAAAAATTATTGTTTTTATTTTGCTTTGGGAAGTAATCGGTGATGTATTTTTTGCTTTTAGGCTTTAACGGTGTTTCTGCATCTGAGTTATTAAGGGAGACACAGGTACTCGTAAACGGTCTGAAATAGTAAGGGATTGTACCTTTTGCGATATTTTTGATGCCCTTAATATCTCTGTTAGATGAATTACTCACTATTAGTTTCTTTAAATTCTCTATATCTAAATATTTTTTGTCATAATCAATGCAGTCAACAATAAAATTAATTGATTTACAAACTGCAGTCAAATTATTTGCATTACAAAAAGCAAAGTGACCGTTTTTGTACTTTTTGCACAGATTTTGGATCGTGTTATTAATATTATTTACATTCAAATACATGTTTTTAAATAAATTCAATATTACAATGTCATTTTGCTTAAATCTAGTCAATAAATTGCGCAGTTGCAGTAATAATATCTTCATGTCATAGTCGTTTTCTCCAATACACACAATTATTTTATCACTTGGCGTAACATTTACATTAATGCAATCTTTCAGGATATCCGTGGTAAGTGCATAGGGCTTTATTTGACCTTCAATTTGGTATTTATCATACATCGTGTGTTCTCTTGATTGGATAAGGGCTGATGACAAGCCGATGCACTGCTGAGAGCCATAAATTAGTATCCTATTTTTGGGAATTTCTTTATCCGCTGAATATAGAGATGATCGGTTGTGTATTAGGTGCGGCGAGATTCCTATGTGAAGTTGCGCTTCCAGGCTGTGGATTCGTTTTATGAGAATTTGTATTTCCTTTTCTGCGGCTATCAGTTGTTGTTCTAGTGCAGTTATTTGCTTTAAGAGGGTCGATGAACTGTTTTCTGAGTTTTTAGTTACTTGGTTTGATTTTAACGGCGTATTGCGTAATAGACGGTTTTCTTTTAATGGAGATAGGCATAATTTTTTCAATGTGTTATTTTCGTTTGTCAGTTTAGTATTTTGACAACGGAGTACGTTATTTTCAAGAATATAGTTTTCTATTTCATTCTGTGAACTAGCGAGTTTTAACTGTAGTTGTTCTATGTTTTCTTTCATTTCAGTTATCGTGATAGATTGAGTTGCCAAGTTTGTGACCGTGCTATCCATACTTCTTTGGAGCAGTTTGTCTGATGTTGAAAGGGTTTCATCAGACAATATATCGTCCATTGTCAGGTTATGTGTGTCCTGTAGTCCTGTGGAGTTTAAAAGCGTAGATACCGATTCTGTGTCATTCAGCGTACTCGTACCAGGGAACGGATCGGCTATAGTAGGGCTATTATTTGAAATAGATATTGGGGAAGACTGCTGTTTTTTTCTTGTTGTTATGTACGATGGCTCGGATGGATCTGATTTGACATGACATCTTTTACACTTCCATAACTTTCTTTTCTCTGGATCTTTTAGACGATGCAACTTCTCAGAGTAGCCTATGCAGTCAAATTCGTATGACTTTTGGCATAGGAAGCATTTTATTGTGTTTCTACTATCAACTTTGCCTTTGCACGAGTAGCACGTGACTTGTGGTGACATCTGGTGGCTGATGTTTGAAACTTTTTGTTTCCCTTTAGCAGACATTTTTAAGCGCAAAGGTAAAGTAGAAACAAATTATTTCCCACAAAAAGACAATGTACATTTTTTATTTTTCAACTTAGTCTCGAACCGATGCTTTCTCGGATGTGAGGTGCGTACTATACCAATGCTCCACCGGCACGTTAACAAGCCTGACGAATTTTAGTATGGGTTGCTGTACGATTACGAAGTAATTTGTTCGTTAGAATTTTGAAGTTGGTTTTGAATGAACATTATTTGCAGACACCAACACTTGATAATTTATAAATGGAATAGTGATTTTATTATTATATATATAGTATTTATAGCTCAAATATACAGAAACCTTTTTTATAGGAAAAGAAAAGCAAGTGTAGGTGTACCTACTAATAATATAAACAAATAAATTTTATAAAAAAAATAAACCCGACTCCAAATAACTAAAAATTATCTTCACACGTAAGGTTAAGGAAAACGGCAACATTGAATCTCTCATCGGCTGGCACCGACTCCAAAAGTAACTGATTAGGTACCTTACGTGTTAGGATTATTTTTAGCTTTTTAGTTTTTTGAAGTCTGTTTTTTTTATAAAATTTATTTATTTTATCTATTTTTAGTCATAAATCCTAATCAAAGCAGATCTTAAGAGTGCAAACAAAATTTAACTCCTGAACACCGATTTAATTTCCTATTCTTCCACTGTTAGATTTTTTCCGCAAATTAATATTAAAGTATCTTTGAAGTATAAGCTATTCATAATAAAAAGAATCATCAAAATCGGTTCACATTTGTCAAAGATATTGGGTAACATAGATACAAAAATCAGTTGTCGCGGTATGGAGTTCATGTAATGTTTGATGATTTTCTTATAGATCCCATCATCAGAATTTGACCAAATTTATATGGGACCATTCTAAAAGTATCACCTTTCGAACAAAAAAAAATGTATTAAAATCGGTCAACGTAGTAACGAATGATTGCTGAACATACATAAAAATACAAGTAAAAAGATTCCGACGAATTGAGAACCTCCTCCTTTTTTGAAGTCAGTTAAAAATAAATAAATAAAACGAATTTGGAATCAGCTCCAACGATTTTATATATTAAGATAAGGTTTTGCTTTTTAATTTAACTTTTTAAGTTATATTCTTTTTCTCTTCTTCTTCATCTAGACCGTTAATCCCGGTTGCGTCCAAAAACATTGCTTTGGGGCCCAGGGTCCGCTTTCCTTGGTTGTTAAAGTAAAGTTAAAGATATATTCGTTGTAAAAACGCAAATTTACACAAAAAAAAACGATTGCTAAAACGATTTCTAAGATACTTCTATCCATTCTCGCCCTCGTTTACAACCCTTTGATAACGAATTGACAGCAAGTCACTTGACACTAACGTTAAATCATAGTTATTGAACGGTTCTGAATCGGGGTTCAGATGCTGACAATTTTATTTAGCGCCATCTCGTAAATTTAAGTACCTACTTGTATTTTTGCCGATGAATAATAAGTAACTGTCACCTTAGAATTTTGTGAGATGGCGCTACGAGTATTACTGTCCCAAATAAAAAAATACACTGAACTTCCCCAATAATTGTCATGGTCTCGGCATAAGTCATATTGCCGTCGTAACGCAAAAAAGCCATTTTTTTAAACCTCGAGAAAATAAGGTTGAATGTATTCGCCTTTTTTTCGGATTCCGAATATGTATACAGGATATCCCGAAACTCAAGGATGACATTGTAACAATATATTCTGTAATCATGGTGAACAACTTTTGTTCTGTGTCTTTTGCAAATTTGCGTGAAAGTTTATCGACTTTCGAATCGAAATCGAATAACTAAATAATGTGATTTGTCCTAGTTTTGCTCCGTAAAAACCGACGTTAGTATAATAGTTTATTTAAATATTTTTGTTGAATATCTACTTAATCAAAAATAAAAGCGTGTCTATGAGTCAAGGATTAACCTTTAATTAATTATTGTTTTTTTATAAAATGGTCTAAGGCCATAATTATTTATATTAATTTGAAACCTTAAGAATATTACAATATAGCCTATAAGTAGACTCATGAGTAATTTATATTTGATCTAATCCAAGTATAGTTGAGTTATAGAAAGAACGTGTCTATTATCACTTTTCTTATTGTCACTAATAATATTAAGGGGAAGACACATTGTTCACAAATCTTTGAAAATAGCATGAGAGCTATACACACTATTACTGCACTAACTCAAAAGGTTTTGTTCTTTTAAGTCTTCTCACTATGTCCGTGTTGTCAAGGAGCTGGATTGCCTCGACATTCACATAGTAAATTTAAAAATTAAAATTATTTAAACGTGGTGTTAACTGCTATTCTTAAAGCGCAAAATTATAATAATAAAAGACATGAATAACTGGTGGTAGGTAATATTTAATTTAAATAATTTAAAATGAAATCAGTGGTGGACAGCAACAAGTGGGACAGCCTTGACGACTGAGCCGTGGTGCACGACCGAGCTGCTGTGAGCCACTGCCACGGGTGCGGTCTTAACCACGAGGGGGGCGGCGTGGACCACGGGCGCGTGGACCGCGTGGACCACAGGGGCAGCGTGGACCACAGGAGTCACAACATGGGCGGTCTTGACCACAACAGGGGCAGCATGAACGGCGTGGACGGCATGGACCACAGGTGTGCCGTGGTTCACGACTTGGCTGCTCTTGGTGATTGTGGTCTTGGAGCCGACCACGGGTACAGCGGCGTGGACCACCGGCGCGGAGTGCACGGCTACCACGGGCTGGTGGACCAAGAGACCGGGTGCGGCGGCGGCGCAAGCCAGGAGGGCGGCGAAGGCTACCTGTTTGCAGAAACACATTTTTATAAAAATATAACTGAACCTATTTGAACAACAATAAATTAAATTATTGCCCCAAGCTGAATAAATCTTGTACAACGGCGACTACATAAAAAATAATCTTATACAGGGTTATTTGTAAAACGTCAACAACCTCCTAGGGGCTAATTCTAGTGCTCAAATACAACAAATACAACAACTTTTTCTATGGCACCAACTTTTAGAAGCAAAAAAAATTTGCTCCATACATTATCATCGAGGTAGCGCGTAAGTTTGTAGGGAGCATCAAACATTTTTTTTTGATTTCGATGTTGCTTCCTTAGAAAAAGTTGTTGTCTAAGAGCAGCTGATCACGTGGTTCTAAGAAGTGTTCTATTCTTGTGTACACCCTGTATAATATTGACATTATAACAAAGTCTATCGACAATCGGAAGTCTATTTTAAAATCTTAAACACAGAACAGATTTTTCAACAGTGCAAAATTTAATTTGAAACTGGATATAATTGAATAACCGGATACAACAAATATCAACTTATTGATGATATTATCAGCGTTTGGTAACTATCTGACGATTTGTTTGAACAGCCTTTCCCCATTTCTCGAGGCTTTGGCACGTGTAAGGAAATTATAGTTTTTCTGAAGTTATCTCATGTAAGAGTTACGAAGTACGTTCGTTATATAATTTGAGGAAAATATGTTTGCAAAGTATTGAAGTGGAAAACAACTGACAAATGTTCTTGTAAAAACTTTGTTAGATCTAGACTAGATGTCTAGTCCAGTAAGTTATAAATGCCTGTTTGTGAAACTGATTTTAATAACATACGTGAAAAAGAACGTTATGAAAAAGATTCTAAGAATCTTTTAGTGTTAGGTTTCATGTCTTCACGTAGTCGTCATAGAAGATGGTCTAAGATAATAGAATAAAGAAAATCTATAACAAAGCTGTCTCGTTATTTGTTTCATGCTTCGAAATAGCTTTGTATCGCGTTTCCATTCAGATCTTATAAAATAAGTATCTCGACACACTATGACACTTTACCAGTTCTGATATTTAAAATTATCACTTTTATCACTTTATTTCTAAAAATATTTTCACTTTTAACTTTTTGTAACACTTACAATGGTCTGCATGTTTTGTTTGTTGTTGACGACGCGGTGGTGCGGAGTTATCTAACGACCCGAAGCCTACTCGGGTATTTATATCGGAGACCGCCGAAATAATACAATACGCACGCAATATCGTACTTGAATACTGTATAAATTAAGAGAGCTACGAAGGAGCTTGCGTGGAAGCGGCATCGGACTTCTGACACCGGTCGGAGGTTAAACCGTTCACTGCGTCGTTAGAACGATTACAAGAATCAAGGAGAACAAACTTATAACGCTCTGGGAGATTTAAGAATAAAATAAAAAATAAAAAACAGATAACGAATTATGAAGGGTAAGACAGTAAATATAATTTAATAGTATATCGGCGAGGCAAACATTGTGTTCTAATCTGCGTAGTGGTTTTTAGTAGTCATTGTTGATAAATAAATAAACGTATGTGTTTATTTATAAACTAGTATATATGTACGCATGTATTACGTAATGAGCACTAGTATTTGTTCCTGTCATAGATGTTTATAAATGTATAAATTTGGAACAAATCATAATCATAATCCTAAAGTACAATCAGCCAGGATCAATCAACTTACTTGACTTTGTAATGATTGTTAGAAATGATGATGATGACGATACAATTGATCTATTTTGTAAATATTTAATATAATAGAGCTCAAGCTTACTAACTTTCTCGAAAAAGCAGTCCCTATTATAGGTAAGTTGCAAGTTTTTTTGTAAATAGCAATGCGACAACATACCAACTCTGCTCAACTACCGCATCCACGGAGCTTTCACTTGCTTTGCGGCTCCCTGCGGCACTCATACACCGATTAATGAATGCATAAGCAGCCAAACGAGCCACACAACTCGAATGTAGGTTGATGCCAAGTTCAGTCGGTCCTGCACTTACATAATTGTACAAGATGTACTGGCAAGGACCAGGTTCTCCATTCATGTATTGTGACTGTGGTTATAATTGAAAATTATATTGGGAAACTTGAAGTACATAAAAAGAGAGTAAGAGAGCTATTTAAGCGATTTGTTGCAAGGATCTACGAATTTTGTTGCCAGCGAACAGAAATAGTTTAAATCATGAAATCTAATATAACATGGAAAAAATCTTCATCAAATTGCGTATAGTAGAAATGAAAATGTTAAGGTGGTAGTAAGGAATACCAGGAATAGACAAAATAAGAAATATAAATACTATTAGATATAGTATGAAAGCACTTGTGATAGAAAAGCTGAAAGGAAAATTGTTTGTCTTCGTATGGACATTTTGTGACGAGAAGGGATAAAAGGCACGTGACGAGCTATGTGATGAGTTTGAGTGTTGATGGGTGGTTGAGGCCTTTCCAAGAAGAGGTGGATAGATTATGTTAATAATGATATGGCTGGAGAGAAGTACTTGTCTTGATGAAAATTGACCCCCATGAATGCATGTAAGAGGAAAACATTGCGCCGACCCCAGATAACCTGGGAGTAAGGTAAACAACTAATACTTAATAACCTTAATAAAATTCAATGGTCATCTAACTTTGATAAAGCAATTACCTATGAAAATTTCATTAGACTGATTTTATTAAGACTGAAGGTACCATACTATCTTAAAGATATTGAATTATTCAAATTTAAGCTTAAAAGACAAGTTTGTAAAGGAAAAATTAAGAAACTAACTTCAATATGTAGGATAGTCTAGTTTTAATTAATTTGACTGAAATGTAAACCTGAACTGAAGTTACTGAAGTAATATAAAGAAAATGTAATGGCAATGCTAGTTTTCACTTTTTGTTATTTTAATTAATAGTCTGCAAACCTCGAGTTCTGGATTAATTAAAAGAGCAGCACTTTATTACTCGTACTAATTATCTTAATTTGCTCGTAAAATGACAAAAAAATTGGTACAAGACGTAAATTATGATTTATGCAGTACTACTAAACTAATTTCCTTACAAAGCTTGAAGCAGTTCATTTCCAATACGACTTTAATCGTCTTATTTATCTTATGATAAAAAAATCTGTGTATAATATTATTATTTATTATTATTATTATTATTTCATTGATTCAGACAACGCAGGTCCATTTTATTAGTAAGATCTTATAAGCTATATTAGTAACAACAAAAACAAAACAATAAAAACAGAGAGAGCTACAGATGACAGCGGCGGGTCAGCCAGTGTTCCTCTTGACCAGCACCTTGGCAAGATGGCGAGTTATAGGAGAATCATATCTCCCCGCTATGGTCTTCAGGATGGAGTTGGAGCTGGCCCGTACCCTGCAGAGCAACGACGCTGCTTTTTTACGCATGATAGCATAGAAATCGTCAGTGCGTGCCTCAGCGAACATCCCTGAAGCACTGCAAAATCGAGGCAGCCCCAACAACATTCTGAAGCCATTGTTATATTGGACACGTAGAGCATTGACGGTTTTCTGCGTGTAGCTAGCCCACAAGCTACAAAAATTATGACTACATAAATTAACGTATCGATTAAATTGTGTCAGAAAATACATTTATTTTTATTATATAAACATCAAACAATTCTTTTGCACGTATCGGAGTCAATGTCTTAATTTACACGACTTTTATTGCACTTACGTGAATGTGACTGCAGTAAAAAGTGTCGATTGAGCTGTTGACTTCAAAAATTACAATTCATTTCTTATCTTATATTTGCAGTGTTGTTACTCGTTGCATTTCAGACATAGTTTACTTTTATACAGAGTTACATTGCAAAAGGGTGCCAAATCTTTAAAAGTGGCTAAGAATCAGTAACTCAATCGAACTATACAAAGAAAAAATTTTTTTTTTTCACATTTAATTATTCTTATCCGCTGTTAAAAATCGTAATCGTGGATAATTTAACTGATTCATGAAAATATTGCACCGTATGTGCACTGCGTGAGGTCCATGTGGCTCGCAGTACCTCTGCCTCTTAAATTATAATTAAAATTAAATTCTTAATACTTTGTCTTTTTTACCAATTATAATGAATTTCAATTAAAAGATAAACAATTTTTGTAAATCGAGGAGGCGGGATTCATTATTTTATATATGAAAAATGTTTTTTTTTGTAAATGTAAAAGGTTAATAATAATGTTTAAAATATTAGGCAACTTTTTGCATTTCAAATTCTTAAAATCTTTCCTATTATCACAAATTAGGCGTTGATAATATTGGAATATGTGAAATGACTCAGATAGGATGATTTTGTTTCATACAAACTGGGTAGGAAGACCTATCTATATAGGTATAATACCTGATACAGCGGATATTGCAATTATCATAGTATTATTATATTTATGTACTTTATTTATATCCTACGATGGCAGCTGATTTTTTATAGTTAGTAGAAATATAATTTTAAAGACGATTTTGACATTAATTTTCATCTTCGGCATGCTCAGTATTAGCATATACTCCGTATACCGAAGGGGGCACGAAATCAGCAGTGACTTATTCATTGACTAGTCCAAGTTTTGCTAAAATGGGGGTCAAAAAAATTGGTGACATTGTTAAAAAATACATATATTGCGCGATATTTCCAAATATTGTAACATAACGCGCTTTTTCACATTCCACACTAATGTGTACTAAAAACACAAATAAGCTTTGTGGATTGCCCTAGTTAAAAACTAGGCAGTTTGTCTAATGTCTCGCAAATTACGTAATAGGCATAGTCATTTCCGAGGGTACACATGCTGTCTCAAATTTGGGCTAACTTGTATAAAGAACCTATTGACCTAAAATCCTAAAGAGGGCGGCCTAAATTACGGGGAAACAGGAAAAAAGCATTTTTGTTAGAAAGAGAAGGACTTGATTGGAATCAAAAATCTCAGAAAATAATAAAACACTAAAAACAAAATTGCGATCTTGACCTGTCTGATATAATAGGACCTTAATTACCATTTTTTTATAATCTTATAACTTTTAAATTATAAATAATGATACTATCATCAAAACATTGCAAACGCGTTAAACATTCAAGGTCTATCGACGTGGTCATTAATTTTGCCATAATATCTTAACGCTAACAACATTACTAGCCGAATGTCAAGTTCATGGATCAGCCTTAAACACACAGCCTATCATTAAATTGTTATATGACGAAACTTCCATGTTACTCTTGTAACTAGCTTATACTGGTTTAACGATCCTACTAGTAAACACTAGTGGATAGATACAGATAAAGATATTGTATCGTCAATCTTATCGTATCGTCATCTGCATTAACTATGAATCATCTGCACATCAATAATCATCAATCAATCAAAATAGAATTACAGCGATTTCATAATACGATCAATGACTGGATTAGGGGCCTAACCATGAATCCTAAGCAGTACGTAATTGGTGTCTTTTTCACGTCAAACTACACATAAAAAGACTTCGAACTTTTTTTATGGAGCCTGGTATACCTCAAGTTGTAAGTTTTGACATAAGACATTTTGTCAAAGTGTATTTGTTGTTTGTAATTATTTTCTCCATCGATTAACGTATGTTTCATAGGTGTACACCAAAATAACTTTAAATAAGGTTACTTTCAACTTGAGGTATGCCAATTAGGTTTGATGATGATGCCTTTGGTACATTTGGATATTTTACTTGTTATCTGACAGTGGCTATTTCTGCATATATACGACTTATTCTTTAATTAAACTTTTACAAAACTCTACTCCGGTTATTTTATAAACTCAATAATCTTAATGTTGTAATGCTAGCATGCGATTTAACAATCAGATAACCGCTAATTCACAAACACCACTTTTCGGACGTCAAGGACTTTAGATGATTTCAATTGTGCAAGTAATGTTGCTTTAATCTTGCAATACCAGCATGTCTGTACTTATAAAATAAGTATTCTGAAAAAACAAAACAAATACAATTTCTATTTTATATAATTTACTTGTAACTAACTACTAACATTGGGATCAAATCTTACAAATTATTTTTAACATATTTCTAAATGTCATGACAAATAAATATACATAGTAATATAAATATATAAATATTGGCCAACATCACATACATTGCTCTGATCCTGTGGTAAGTAGCCAAAGCACTTGTGTTACAGAAATCAGAACACCCAGACCCGAGGCAATATATAAAAGTTATACACAGCTACATTGACCCGACCGGGAATCGAACCCGGAACCTCAAAGATAGCGACACCAAGTCCGGTATGCTCGCCTCTCGGCTACGGAGGTCGTCTATAATATAATATTATAAAATATTTTGAATGGGCTTTGATATGATGATGGAGCCAAGATGTGGATTGTGGAAATGTTCAATGACTACATACCAGAAACAATCCAGTTTGGTGAGTTAAATTTATTTTCCATGACATGCCCCATGCATGTTATGGGTTTTTTATTTGTTTTAAATGTTTTTTTAAACTTTTATGATGTAACGTCACTATTTATTACAACATTTTACTAATCAAAACCAATCTATAAATTAAGTTTAAATAACAGAAACAAAAGAAAACGCCAATATTTTCTTTCAATGGTGACAAGGGTTATTTTCATGTGTTTCCTGTTTCCTTTCTGTTTTTTTTTCTTCTCTTTTTTTCTCTCTCTAGACCTTCACCCATCAATGTTGGACTTCCCCGTATGTGTGTATTTAATATACATATATGTATATCTAGTTTTTATAAAATATTTACTTATGTGTATTAGTATGTAATGTTTATTAATTATTTTTTTTCTTATGTAATAAACTTGTCGGTTACTTCATACTCCGCCACAAACTTCACTATCTGCATTACCTCAAGGTTGACTGGTAGAGAATGCTGTATAGCATTAAGTCCGCCAATGTGCAATAAAGTTTAAATAAATAAGGGTCAAAATGACATTTATTTTTATTTACAGTCTATGCCTAAGCTCGGTTCAATGACCTCGGCAATTACTCAGGCTCTTGAACATCAAGCGCTCATTAGAACCGAATTGTAGTCATGAATGCGTTGTAAAACAAGCGTGTAACAGCCTTTAAAGCTTCGAACAGTCGCAAATCTTTATTATTAGGCGACACTTACTAACATCACTTAAGTATTGAGCTACTTTTGTATTTAAATTAAAGGACTTAGATACTCGTATTTAAGTCTACGTTGTTACGTATACTATAAAATACTATAAATAAACTATAAAATTCCTGTTAGAAATAATAATAATTAGTTTAATATTAGTTAGTTAAGTTTGGCTGGCAGTGGCTGGATGAAAAAAGCGGGAGATCGTGTTCTTTGGCGCTTTTTAGTGGAGGATTGCGTTCAGCAGTGGATTGCAATAGCAGTGCAGTGGATTAAGGATCGTCTTGTTTATTGGTTCGCGCTCCAGACTGCGATACAGTTGCGGGTTCAAATCTTGCAAGGGCCAAATGTTTGTATGATGAGCACGAGCATTTGTACCTAAGATACTATAATTGTATAGTATGTTTATCCGTTATAAGGTCGCCATAACACAAGTTTTGCTTAATTTGAGAGTAGATAATAAAATTGGAGTGATTGTTTCATGAATCATTATTTTATTATTATTGTTTTTTTTTTACTTTATTGCATATACAAAAAATAAGTGGTAAAAATGGCGGATTAAACGCAAAAAGCTTTCTTTACCAGCCAACCATGTGGTCAAACAAAGATGGTTAAGGCAACAAAATAGAATTAGTATCAGACATAATCGGGTAAAACAAACGCAGACTAGATGAATAGATAACAATACTCTACATACATCTATAATATATATATACTTAAACAAATACATGCACATAATATGATTGTACACAGATCTCGTGCCAGCGTGATTTATTCGAAAATGAAAAAGGGAATAGAAGAAAAGGGAGTGTTAGTCCTTGTAACGGCTGCGGAAAGCGGACCCTGGGCTCCAAAGCAATGGCTTTGGACGCAACCGGGATTGACCGTATAGATGATGATGATGAGTCCTTGTAACGGCTGCCCAAAGCATTTAAAAAAGAAAATTTTGACATTACAATTATTGGTATAGTTAAGTTTTTTTTAAAATGTTTTGTTTTTGATTATTTGAGCATCATAGTTCTAAGAAAAAGAAATTTCTTTTTATATCTATAAAATGTTCCCGACACAGATTAGGTGGGTATTGTTACATAAATGTTGGTGACCGTGTAGTTATTACGTCACTATCTTCACGGCCCAATCTCAGTATTCTCATGAAATGAAACTCCTTAGAGACATTACCCTTTTGGAAACTTAGATTGTTGTTACAAAACTTACAAGTTCAGGGTTGGACGCCATCAGAAACATTACACGAGCTTTTTAAGGAAAAAAACTTTGGATTTTTCTAGTAGGATTAAAGGGCAGAACCCTTTATAAAAATTATTCAAAGGTTATAAAAAGCTTTTCAATAAAATTTGTATTTTTAATCTTCGAGTATTACTGTATGAAAGTGAATAAATGAATTACGAATTATGGATGTGGATAAAGTTATTGTTCAAATAAATAAAAAAGTTATGATTGAACAATGTGCAGCAAATAGATGACGACCTCCGTAGCCAAGAGGCGAGCATACCGGACTTGGTGTCGCTATCTTTGAGGTTCCGGGTTCGATTCCCGGTCGGCCAATGTAGGAAAAATAACTTTTCTATATTGTTTCGGGTCTGAGTGTTGTGGTACCGTCGTTGTTTCTGATTTCTGTAACACAAGTGCTTGAGCTACTTACCATAGGATCAGAGCAATGTATGTGATGTTGTCTAATATTTATTTATTAACTTAACAAACAAACAAAAACAACTGCTAGACTTAAATAAAAAATAATATAAATATTGTAATTTAACTATCAATACACAATATCACTTACGATTTATGATTCTAAAAATTATCTTTAAAGTTAAAGGGTCGTGCTTCACAAATGTTTATGACAGGCGTTGGATTTTTAGGGTTTATTTGAATTGGGCAATCTTAAAGTGACGCCCAAAATAGTACAACGATAGTTTTCTGTAGTTTTTAGTAGCTTGACCCAGCGAATATAAGTTTAATAAAAGTTAACTCTTTGCATTACACTTCCACATACTTTAAAAAATACGTGTAGTGCTACTTTATTGAGGGCCAACACAAAAACTTGGAGAAAAAAAAATCAGGGAGGTTTTCAAGGAAAAATGTGGTTATTAACGCTAACCACCGCGACATAAAGGACCAAAATCAATGAAAATTTGAAACCATTTCAATTAAATATTTTTTTAAATATGGTTGTTTTCTAATTATTTTTACTGGCTACACGCTTATAAGACGTTTTTCAATATATTCAAATATAATTATAAAAATCCCATATAAGTATTTGTGTATAACATCACAATTACTGACACGAAAAACAAGAACAGAATTTAAATTGACAAACATAATAACGAACATAGACTCGTACTTTAAATTTCTTTTAGTCACTAACTTATCAAAGCGTGGTATTAGTTCAGTGGTAGCAGGATTGAAACTGTGTAACAAATTTTTAAACATCCGCTATAGGTGATCAGTAAGGCTAACTACCATGCCGCAAAGAGTTAAAGGACCCATTCAACACTAAAAATCGGACAGCCCGATTTGGCATTAAAAAATGACACTACACCTTGTAATTATAGACTTGTATTACCTATGTCACCGTCATATAAGATTTAAATCAAACTGTAAAAAGTGTAAAAAAAATTAGGCCTATTTGCAGAAATAAATTGGTTTTATTGTTTTTTTATTGGTTTTACTAAAATAATTATCACACCAACTCTTAAATAATGTTGGTTGTTGAATAATGCAATGAAGAATTAAAATAACACACAGTTATCGAAGGAGGGATTTTCGATGACTTTCACAATATATTCTACATTGCTGTTGTCGAAATAAGACTATATATAAACTACAGTCAAAAATGTATACCATAGTTAAGTTTTACATAATTATCGATATTTGTCAGTGACATATCAAATAACATTACTATTATCACACCCACGAAAGCTTAGAGAGATTAAAAAATAAACTAGGCTTAAAAGGCTTGGATATAAACCGTAACCCTTTTATCTCGATAGAAAATGACAGGCGTAAGAATAAATTTATAATTTATCATTGTTTTCTAACAATGTAGACGTGTTTTACTTCAAAACCTTATTACAAAACAATCATTGTTCACTTAAAATGTCATCGGTTATTTTGCAATGTTTGTGATTGACTGACAAAAATCGTTTCAATCTCAATAACATTATGTGTGCAGTAATCATTTATTTTCGTAATGAAATGTTCTTGCCTCGTGTTACTTAAGACCGCACTGAGAGACACTATTTAATTGTAATTTAAAACACAAACATTATTTATTCAAATCCAGACCACGACCCAAAGAGGATTACGGTCTAGATTTGAATTAAAACAATTTTCACCTAATTGATAGCTCGACTATAATTCTAGGTCGAACAATTAAAACCTTGCGTATTTGTTTGAAAGAAAAATTACATTTTATTTATTCATTATAAAGAAAATATACTCTAGTTGCACTTAAACCGAAACCTCTACTAATATTATGCAAGATTTTTTGGCTTAAGTAATTGTGTTATTAATTTTTTGGATCAATCTAAATAAAAATAAAGTGCCGCATGTATGAAAAGTTAACACTTAAAAACAGCTTGGCCTATTTGTTTGATTCCGTATTTGTAATTGTGTGGACAAATTTAAATTCCTTTTTTAACTTACTTTTGTTAGCTTCACTTGTAAATAACTATGTAATCTTGGAAGTAGGTTTACCCTACTTTTTTTTAACGGACTTAATCCCGCTCTATAAGCAGAGCAGTGATTCTGCCAATGTTGAGTGATTCTTGTTAAAGTGTTCAGAATAAATAACGGGTGTTTAGTTTTTATGGCTTTTCTTGGATTCAGTGAAGGCTACTCTTCCCGATGCTATCGGGTCTAAAGCAAGTTGTCTTAAGACAAGTTACTTGACTCTCGATGCAGCGTTGAATACAATAATGTTTTAATAGTTTTAGATTTTTATCACTTAAACCAAATATTAGAACACAAACTATACCAAACTTACACTCTAAAGCTCTTTAAATGATAAATAAAATCCATTAAAATAGATCGTCCATGCTTTTCGTTTGACTACCCTCGACCGAATCTAACCTACTTTTAACTGACGTATCGGTTTGACATTTTGTGAGTATCTGACTTTCGGATGACAATACAATAATTTGACACCATCGTGATCTGATGATGGAGCCAGAAGGTGGATGGTGGAACTCTTCAATGCCTACTAGTAAATAAAACATTCGTTTTGGGGCTTATTTGATCTAAACATCGTCGTCAACATGTCTTAAACATCTTGTCGAGTGCGATCCGATACGACATATAAAAATGTGTTTTATAGTTTTTAAACTATGATATTTAGGGCGCAAACATCGTAGATAACGTTTGTCGGGTCAGCAAACTTAAGATGTAAATAAAACAAAAAAGTAAAAATAAAAACTTTTAATAAAATCAAAATCAATGGTGGATAGCGTACACTGAGTAAGATTTGAAAACAGGCACGGTTTCATGTACAGTAGAACTGTGGTGGGATACCGCAGAGTCTCCAGTCTTGAAGGTGACGAGAGGTGAGGAGTGCACTACGGTGGTGTGGACCGGGGCGCTGACCACGACTGGTGAGTGCACGTATGTGGACCCATGGTCGACCGACTGGCTGCTTTTGGTCACTGAAAAAATAACAATTATTAAATTGACTACCCGATTGTCGTAGTGGTGGTAATTCAGTAACTTTTTTAAATTGTCTCGGGTCTGGCTGTGCTGCGAGACGCCTTCGGCAAGATTCATAGTCTTGTACTTCGTAACACGTAATAATGCCTTACTTTGAGACCATAACAATAATTAATGTGTTGTCTGGTGCATATGAGTAATCATAAACAAGTTCAATGATTTTGTGAAATTATATATTTTCAATTGTTTAATCAATGAAGCCAGCCAGTCATATTAAGTGTGTTAATTGATTATTCGTGTCAGCTAGCATTTTTCTGAATTTATCCCTAGGGAGTGTTTAGACGTTTACACTTAAAGAAGTGAAGCGACCTGAGGATTATATGATTAATGGCATGGATACTTTCAACTTCAAAAGGGCAGCCAGAACATTGCCAATCTTTCAGTAACAGTAAGTTAAACTTACACTTTAAATTGAGTTAGTTTCCTAAACGAAATAGCCAATCAACTGTTACGATTTATGAATAGTTTAATTTCTTTGAGATTTTGATATTGGTTCTATTGAGAAATTTTCTGTATTTGAGCGCAGAAATCAGCCCTTAAATTTCTAGTAAATGAAAAAGAACTGTCTATTTTATAATGCTGCAAAGCTAAACATTAGAGCTGGATACTTTCAAAGGATACCATCAGCATTCAGCCATACAGCATAATGTCCATAAAAGTACAAGTACTTTGACTTTGATTTGTTATTTTCTTTATTAATCTCGTAATAAATTAAATACTATTACTATTACTAACTATAGTAAATGGAGATTGCAATATTTTTACTATTTTTCTAAATTTATTTTTTTATTATTTAATAAAAATATATACCTGTTGACTTCTGAGAGTGCAGTATAGGATACTCATGTGTGTGCACTACTGGTACATGCAGAGTGGCGCCATGGTTGACCAGCTGGTTGCTCTTAGTTATCGTAGTTTTTGCCGGCACTGAGACATGTACCACAGGGGAAGCATGGACCACTGGAGTGGCATGTATCACAGGAACGTGGTGAATGATCGTACTCCCGTGATCGACGACTTGGCTACTGTGCGTGATGGTAGACTTCTGAGGCTCATGGGTTAGGATATAGCCTGGAGCAGCCGCTGCCAAAGCCAAGATGGCGCTAAGGACGATCTGAAAAAAAAAACATATTATGTATTTTCATTTAGATATAAATTTGGAACAGACTACAACTTAAACTAAAACATAGTCAAAGTTATAATGAATTCGATGGAAAGTTATTTTTTGAACTAAAACAATTAGGCATTTACATGTAAATTGAACTTTTGAAAACGTTAGCCTCAATTTTATATAAGTGTTCAGAATGTTGTTTGATGAGCATAGTCTTAAAACTTTAGCACTTAAAAATGTGGTAAGTAATAAATATTAAAAAAGTTTTTGTATTATTATTATACAATAGGTTTCATCCAAGTATGAAAAAAAAATATCAGAAGCAGTTGCCTTTTTTTAACTGAAATATCTTCAACACTGCCTCTATTAAAAAGTTTCTGGAAGCCTACATTTTGTTGACCCACTTACAATTTTTTGCATTTTACTTGTAAATATCTTTCTTCACGGCTTATACTCGACTGATGATAAGTACGTCCAGCCCGTACTTTTTATATGCTTCAAAATAATCGATCGCCCCAGATTGCGACAATATTGGGCAGTGTACTTGAGGTCTTTCTTTTTTTTGCAGTTAGTTTGCGAAATTTCCGAGCCTTACTAATTATCTTTTTTCCTTGTCAAACATTTGTCTCGGGCCCTCATTTGCATAATTTATGCGACTCGCAAAGTGCTCTTGTTTAGATCACGTAATTATCTTGTCAGTTTTCGTTTAGGCTGTGATCATGTCAGTTTTGATTATTGGTCATAGTAATTAGGTTGTATCGGCTTTTAACATATTTAATAGCTCTATTTAACTTAGTTTTTCTTAATTCAATTAGTATAAATATTTACAAAATCGAAACATAAACTAACTTAAAAAGCTAAACCTAAAAAAAAGAAAGAAAATAAAAAACGAGATATTTGAACATAATCTAAAATTCTATTTATGGGGGGGGGGGAACCCTATAAATAAAATAACTGATAGAGCTCGCTTTCTTGGGGAAAGGTGCCCAAAAAGCTGGCCACGTTGCCACGCTAAATAGCTAAGCTAATGCGTTGGCCTAAGTATTGGCCAGCCTTTGTATCGTGGGATATCTCAGCTAATCGCTTAGACATCTCACGATAGAGTTTATAGTTTTAGGTTTCTTTGAAATTAGATGTTATTGAATTTCAAAACATTAAGACGTGTTTTTTATAATAAAATATAATAGTTTTAATAATTCCCCAATTTTGTATAATTATGTTATGTGTTAGTTTGATATGATCCCAGTTTAATTATATTACACTTATTACAACGTCTTAATGTTGTTTTTCGAACGTCATATCCAACATGTTAACATCGGGTCATCGTTGGTCAAGCTAAAAGTGAGGTGTTGTGTATCACACTTTCCTGTACGACACTCATTCTTCTGACAAGTGGGAACGGGGTTTGACAATTATTTTTAAGTGGATTTTCACGTAGTGGGTAACTTTTCGCAAATATTTTGTGTTTGTTTTTATTAATCCGTTTTTATTGTCGGTAAGAATCATTTTAAATAATCACTTACCTATATGGTTAAAAAAACTAACGGGTTGCTTTCGATTCGAAATAACCTGTTTAAAATTTAGCAAGGTTCAAGATTCAAGATTTAGCTTCAGAGAAGTTTTTTATAATGTTAGGGGACGCGTAATTAATAAAATCTTGACCATCCATTCATTGTGTTCCAATTTACAAGTAATAGAAGAGACCAGTATAACTTATAAATTGGTCAAAAACCGAAATTGTTTGCCAAGTGCTTGTAAGTATTAGGTTTGTCAGTCAATTAACATTAAACTCTACGTGTTTAACCTTAAATTGAAAATAAGTTGGCTGTTGACTGTCTTGGTGCCTTAACATTATATTGAATTGATCTTATTGATTTTGAACTTAATCTAACTGAATGGTTTTTCTGTTAACTGTTCACCGCTGCATTGGAAGACGCTTTCAAGCTCCTGGAATGGAAAGGATTTGGCATCAACATCAACGGCGAGTACATCACTCATCTTCGGTTTGCCGACGATATTGTGGTCATGGCAGAATCGCTTGAAGACCTCAGCACAATGCTCAATGACCTTACTCGAGTCTCCCAACAAGTAGGCTTGCGAATGAACATGGACAAAACCAAGCTCATGTCGAATTCCCATGTTGCGCCCTACCCAGTATCCGTTGGGAGCTCTACTCTCGAAATTGTTGACAAATATGTCTACTTAGGACAAGTTATCCAGTTGGGTAGATCCAATTTTGAGAAGGAGGTCAATCGTCAAATCCAACTTGGCTGAGCAGCGTTCGGGAAACTACACTACGTCTTCTCGTCCAAAATACCTCAGTGTCTTTAGACGAAAGTCTACAACCAGTGTGTGTTACCACTGATGACATATGGAACTGAAACGTGGCCTCTCACTATCGGCGTCATAAGAAAGCTCAAGGTCGCACAGCGTGCTATAGAAAGGGCTATGCTTGGTGTTTCCTTGCGAGATCGAATCAGAAATGAAGAGATCCGTAAACGAACAAAAGTCGCTGACATAGCCCAACGGATTAGCAAGCTCATGTGGCAGTGGGCGGGGCACAGCACGTAGAACTGACGGCCGATGGGCAGAAAGGTTCTAGAATGGAGGCCGCGTACCGGCAAGCGCAGCGTAGGACGTCCACTCACAAGGTGGTACTGGTAAGGGTCGCAGGAAGACGCTGGATGCAGGCCGCTTCCAACCGGCCAATCTGGAAGTCAATGGGGGAGGCCTATGTTCAGCAGTGGACGTTCTATGGCTGAAATGATGATGATGAATGGTTTTTCGCTGTGTTGTATTTAGAGTTAACTCGCCTGGAAGAAGAAAAAGAAAAGCATACTCAGAACTTTCGACCAAGTATATAATATCTATACGGACAGTCGAGGCAGCGAAAGCTGCAACAAAAATTGTTCCAGACCCTGGTCGTTAAATCTCTTCCCAGCGTGTGTTCTATCACTGGAGACATATATGCCGCTAGGCAAAATTGAGGTGTCGGAAATGGCGATTTGACCTAATAAAGTGTGAAGAAACTATAAAGGAAGACAAGACAAAATACTCGTATAAAACAGTATAATAACATCGCGGAGTACCTACATTTCGACCAGCGTAGGCCTGTTTTTATTTAATACGATTCAAGCAGTATGCTCTGTACGGTGTGAGACGTACACCTGAAGATTTGCTAAATGAAATACCGGAGAATGAGTTACTGTAGAGTTTATTGTTAATTAGCGTAAATACAGAACTTTGATAATGCTAAGGATGACGTGTGATTGTTATGAATGCGATGTGTGCACTGACTTATTGAGTGGAAAAATGGATTGTACAAAATGCTAAACTGCTGATGGAGTGATTTGGGCGTAATATAATATGTACACCGTACATGCTCAATCTAGACAATATAACATCATTGTTTAGAACATAACCAGGATATTAGTCCTTTTGGTAAAGAGAGACAATGTTTGCATAAGTGTAGTTGAAATGCACTGCGAGCATAAAATGGTCATACTGATTAAGTAAAATAACTTAGCCAACCATTGTATTCAATGCAATCATTTTATCTTGGTTGATCGAAATTGTTGGTAAATAATAGCCAATAGAAGGTCACAGAAAGCTTGCAGCAAAAGTTTTCTTATCAGTTGATCATCGCTGTTCTGTGGTATTGGAATGTACATCTTACGATTATGATGGACCTTTAATAATTTGAAAACTTACCTAATATTAATTGATTAATCTTAAAATGATTTAAAACCACTAAAGGAGGCCTGTGATCAGTATTGGACGTTCTATTGCTAAAAATGATGATGATAACGAATCTTAGGAACCATTATATCACACTATGTAGTACATTTTTGGTGTACTACTCTTTAACTAGCACTATAGAGCTACACTATAGAACTATAGAGCACTATAGCTTATGTCAGTTCCATCCATAAATGAATCACGATCAATATTTTGAAATGATATTGACCTATTATTTCGAAGATTAAGAATGATTACTGTATAATTAAAAGATAATTTTAATTAGACAGTAATCTTTTCAGAAGATGTAGTCTGACTCTTTTCATTTAATGAAAAGATGATATTTTGTATAATATAGTTTAAAAAACTATACCGCACGCTTTTTTAACCGACTTCAAAAAAGAAGGAGGTTCTCAATTCGTCAGAATCTTTTTTTTAACCGACTTCAAAAAAGGAGGAGGTTCTCAACTCGTCGGATTTTTTTAAAATGTATGTTCAGCGATCATTCGTTACTACGTTGACCGATTTCGATATTATTTTGTTTTAAAGGTGATACTTTCAGAATGGTCCTATATAAATTAGGTTAAATTCTGATGATGGGATCTTTATGAAAATCATCAAACATTGCATGAACTCCGTACCACGCCAACTGATTTTAGTATCTATCTTACCTAATGTCTTTGCCAAATGAGGACCGATTTTGATGATTCTTTTTTTAATGAATAGCTTATACTTCAAAGATACTATAGTAAAACATTTTCGGAAAAAAAACACCCTTAAGGGTGGAAAAATAGGAAATGAAATCGGTGTTCAGCAGTTAAATTATGTTTGCACTCGTAAGATTTGTTTTGATTAGGATTTATCACTAAAATAGATGAAATAAGTTAATTTTATAAAATAAAAAAACCGACTTCAAAAACTAAAATGCTAAAAATAATCTGAACACCTAATCAGTTACTTTTGGAGTCGATGCCAGTCGATGAGAGATTCTATGTTTTCATTTTTTTTTTAAGTACGAGTCTTGTCAAAATGCATCGAATGAGCTTTAAACTCGAAAAAGTAGCAATTGAAGATTTCTACTATGAACCTTCTGGTTCAATAACGAGGTCAGTTTGATAGAATTAAATCCTTGTGTACTTATCCGGATTTCAATCAATACTTTAATTAGAAGTAGGGAGGTACAAATTAACTTTCAAGATCTAATCTTAAATTAGTTACAAGTGAAACCGTGTCAAAAAAAGATAGAGTTTAATTTAAAGAATCATGATCATCATTTTAGCCATAGGACAATTTAGAAAATATTACTACCGAATCAAAATCTGTGACAAATATCGGTTTTGGTTTCACAATCAATCTCAATTAAGATCACCATGAAAATTAAATTGTTTTTAAACTTGAAAGGCAGTAAAAATTTAACAGCATTACTAGTTCATTACCTGTTGACGTATTTATATGTATTTCCCAATAAATCTGGTGACACACATGTTTCGTACGGTTCTGAACCTTCCAATCCAACGATGTTTTTTCTCACAAATAGAGACGTAATGAAGATATTGTAAACCTTCAGCAGATTCGCGTCAAAATGTGTGTTTATTTCGTTCCCAAGGCACGCTTAAACCGGTGTAGGGATTTTGATGTCGAAATTGTCGTATATTCACATAAAAGAGAATACATAGTACCAAGTATATAAAAGAAACTATTTATTTTTACCAGGTTTTTAATTTTACGAAGGATAAATAAAATAAAAACTCTAGATCGACACTTCACCAATTCCAATCTTAGATTGTTTGTTTCATCGTTGAATGAGCTATATCTACGAAATTTACTTTGAGATTGCAGAGATCTCAAGAAAGTTTAATAAAATAGAGTTATAAATGTAGCATCTTCTTTTTAAACCAATTATGTATTAAGTTCTCTGTCATTGATTTCAGCAGGCAAGACCAAACAGCCTAATTATGTACAAACAAACAACAGAACCGTCTCTGGGGAAATTTTATCGGTCCTTTTATTCACTTACAACTGGAAATCTCTTGTTTGATATTATCAACTTGTTTATTTTTCAGGACGATGGCTTAGATGTACCATAACAAACCCCTGTCTCAAATCTAAGGCGTGTCGTCTTAAAAAAATACCTAAGCCTTAGGTCAAAAATTTGTAGTAATATTGTTTTGGCATTTTTCTTCTTCTTAGAGGCAAAATAAAGCGTTATTTATGGTGAGGTCAGTGATTTTCCTCGAAATTTGGCATTGGGTCTTGGCTGTTGCTTTTTGGTGTTTTTAAAATTACATTTGATATAATAGTAATATTTTTTTAAGAATAACATTATTGTCTCTTTTGCTTATTAATGATTATTTTAACCTTGTCATAAAAAGGTGCAGATTTAGCAAAGTAAAATTATGCGTTATACCTGCAATGAGTAACGAGATGGAGTCTTGTAACAACCACACTACAATTCCACCCAATCATAGTAATATCTCAGAATACAAAAAATTGTTTCTCAGAAATAAAATTTCAGATTCTAACGTCTGAGGTGGATTTTTCTGCACTGTTCATTGGGGACCTAACATCGATCTCAGTTTAATGATGCATTAAACAAATACGTCTTAGGTTTATTTTAGGGTCCACTTAAGAGGATATCTAACTCGTGTCGCTGAGTGATTAGGGAATTTATATTGATTGCGTCCTTTTATAGATTGGAAATAGTCCGAAGAAAGTGTATTCATTAGTGTTTGATCTATACAAGTGAATCCTATTTATAGAGTTAATTTCGATTACTCTGAGTGTCATCACATTTTTATGGCCTTCAATAGTGCGTGTAAGCGAACACACACATTCCGCCAGCGTCTACAGTGTTGATCGCCTACGAGCTAGTTCATTGACAGGATAGTTTGAAAGGTTTATTGGTTGGTTATTTAAACTAATAGCTGAATGTGTGAAACAGCGGGCCAAGGTTTGTTGTCCAAAAATATGTTTGTAAAAAACCAAGTTAAATACCTGTTATGCAGTTTTCATCGGCCTGTTTGCCGAATCATATCTTATTTTGCCTGCATTCCATCAACCAGTTGTCAATTAGGCTCTCCTCGTGATCTTGATTCTTTGAGCGACCAATTAGCGTTAATTTTTAGGGTTCCTCTTAAACTTAACTCTTATCTCTACTTAACTTAAATCGGTAACTTACTGTATGTCTTAATGAGTCTAGCTAGTAGCCTACAATATACTTATTTCCTACCTACCGTCTGTACATTTACTCATAGCATTAATAAGCGTATCATTTAACGACCCAATTATCGTAGTGGCTCGGTGGTCCACTGGGATCCCTAATTCCATTCCTGGTTCAGGTTTTTTTTATTGGCAGATTGGATCGGATTAGTCATAGTCATTTATTTCATTAAAAACAATAATACATTGTGTCAAAAATCATTTTTATGAAAATTATGAAATACACATTTTACGATTGATTGATTGGGGTACGCTGGGAGACGCCCCTATGGCAACTATCTGGTATTTACTTATTCTTATTCTTAAATTGTTAATTTCTTATTTGAAGACCGTAATAATGTGTGTATTCTAAGGCGAACATTTAAATTTATTATTTATTTATTCCTTTATTGATGTCTCTCCTAGGTACGCACGTAGGTCCTGTATTTAATATTCAAACAAAAATACTTGCAATACTATTTATCGCAGAAGTTATCTTTGTTTATGACAAGCAATTTTGAAAAGAAACAAAAGAATTGAATGACGGAGACAGTTTTTGGATTATGTTTTTATAAGTAAAACACATCTGATTTATTTATTTAAAAGAAAGTTATTAAATGCCCTTTATTTGATATCCTGTGGTATTTTGCTCATAGGAAGTATTTATTGTAAAAACCTTTAAAGTTTTTGCGGTTGCCTAAGTTAGATAATATGCAGCAAACCCAACAAGCTAGAGTCCACTTCGCAGCAGCCAAAGATACTTAAAGTACTTCAAGATACTCTTTATATTATGTAGAGAACCCTTTCAATAAAACTTTGCCGTGTCTTAGCATTATTTTTTGCTAACTCGCAAGAAAGGGCAAACATTCTTTTATAGCGATTTTCTGAAATAAAGTTTTATTCGTTTAAGCAACACCTGTTTGCTGCGATTTCTCAATTTACGCGATTGACATCGTAAATAATCATTTTTTGTTCACATTCCAACAGCAAATTTCTTTATTGTTGACAGTTAATAAGCTAAATGATAACATTCAATCATTCATACCTACCGCAGAGGATTCGATGGCGTTAATATCAAGTTAATTTTGGATGCAATCTTGCATCAGAGCCTCAAAAATGAGAATCGATAAGTTTGTAATCGAACTTTTACTGGTGATATTTATCGGATAAAGATTAATGGCAGTTAATTAATTTAAAACGCACACGCTTGTCCACAATTAAAAGACTAAGTGTTACTTTAATTTATGGTTCAATAATCGGTGTGATTTTCCGTTAACCTACACCCAATACATCGTTTAAAGTAATGGCAAAGTTTAATACTGGTAATTACATACGTCCATATGTAAGACGGGTTCAGTCTTGGCAAACGATGCATAGGCCCTTCGATAAGGTGTAGGTATGATATAAGTAAAGCTGCTTGCACTGATTCAAAAGGATCGCAAAGGATATAACTACTACTGACGTAAACTAACTTATTATAATAATGACTTTAGAAACAAATAAATATCTATATAGATACATGGCAGGGTGTCTCTACCATTTTGTTTACTATCTTAATTCATTCAGATACAGTCAATATCATTACTCCATTTTTGGATCGTGGGTAAACTGTCGCTCAAATTACGTGAACTGTCTGAAACAATTTTAACTGCCTCACAGGACGGCCTCAGAGATCGATTAGCAAAGCCAGTTCGCATGCCACAAATAATAACATTGCAGGTAGTGTCACATTACAAAAATCACATACGATTCGAATACACTTCGCTATGCAAATCTAGACCTTGGTGATGATGACATACAGAACTCCAAATGTAGGGCGCTGGTAGTAGATAAGATTGTCAGTTGTTTTGTACAACTATAATCATGTAATTACGCCATTTTGTTTTATGTCAATGTCAGTTGACAGATCCGTTGGAAAGTAGCGCCGGCGTTGAAAACATTGAGACGCGTGTATCCTGAAAGTTATTCGATTCGACAGAAGAATTCCTGTCGAGAGCAAAATAATATACTTACAAATCTCGTTTTTGTCGGTTGTTTTTCACAAATAACAACAGCAACAATTTTAATAAATAAAATCAAAATACATTTCGACATTAAAAAAAAAAATATTTGACGTTTAGCCGTCAAAGGCTGCGGGGTATAAAAGTTTTTAGAAAATAGTTGAAGATGAACTTGTCTTTATTAAACAAATAAAGTATTTTTCCGATAGTGCCGTTTCAAGTATGAACTCGACTCTACGTCAAAAAACATGTCGATGAAAGCTCCAAAATTACCTAGCGTTTCACACCAAATGGGCAAAAATTACAGGTTCCACATAATTGTCACCATTTTCTTGTAAATCAAGGTAGATATTTCAATAACAAAAATTAAGTCCTGTATTTATTTTATTGAGTAACTGAATTTATTAGGAACATTAAAATATGGTTTCGAAAAAAAGATGCGTTCTAAAGGGCAAGAGTGAGTGTGATTGCAGAATTATGCACCCGACATTAAAATGCCAGTGCAATTGCGTGCTCGTTATTTTGATTTTGGTTAAGTGATGTTACACTATCGATTAATTATATTATAGGTTTTCAAACGATATAACATTTCTGAATATATATATTACACCGATGATACTAGAAACAATTATCGTTGTTCAACCACTAACATTAAAATGTATATGGAAACGGGTAATTTTCCCTTCCATTTTTAATACCTACTTACCAGTTTAAAATCAGGGGCATTAAAGTATATAAAATACAATTTGTAAAGCAGTTTGTTCTTTGTTTCTACATTTGATGAAACCATTGTTGCTTTGGATACTAATTCATTTGGTATCGATACAACTGTTTTCAATGGGAAAATATCGACAATGTTTTAAACAACAACACTAGTTGAAGCAGATGCATCGTCAAAGTTTGTGGAGCGAGGCTGGCTGCGTATCAGCTGCATTAAGATCAACAAGATGTATGCAATTTAACTTTGATGCATCGTTTTTAGTTAACAAAGTAATGACCATTTGCCTTACTGTAATTAAAGGTGACAGTATAACATAAATTATACATAATTTTAGTAGGTATGTTCAAATAATGTTTTTTTGCTTTATAGTTCTTATATATAAAACTTTTACTTTACTTATGTAGGATTAAAACAGGTGACACTGTGATGTTTTTGTTTCGCTCAAGACCGCGCGAAGTGGAGGAGTAAATCAAGGAAAGTGGACCCTGGGCTCCAAAGCAATGGCTTTGGAGGCAACCGGGATTGACCGTATAGACGAAGAAGAAGAAGACTGTGATGTTTTTGTTTGCGTTTTTGATTTTAGTCTCAAAGTAAAATTTTGATATTTTTAAACAGTATAAAAAGAAGGAAGAAAACTATGAAAATAAGAACTAGGTATATAAAAAATTGCGCTCTTCAATCGTCATATGTTAGATCAACCATTGTTTATAGAAGCATAATAAGAGTCGCATTATTCCTTCCCCATAGATACATTCGAAATCATGAGGTACTATTTGCAAAGCCCAGCTAAACGAATGCCTCGCAAGCCTGTTGGGCTACTATCTCGTCTATTTCGACATATGCCATTCTGGAAGATGTTTTGTCGGCAACACCTTAAATTATTTACATGAGACAAAATTGTTTGTATATACAAACATTTTATATTCATATTTGTTAAGAATGTGAGCGATATATTTTCAACAAACTAAAAATCGTGAGTTTGATAAATTACTTAAAACATTAACTAAAACTTTGACTATAGTAACATCTGCATTAATAAAACTGTATTTAGCTAAACATGCCGTGTTAGTTTGATTTATGTGTGTTATTTCGAAGTCGTTTTGCCGTTTGTGAATAGTCGGTTTTAAAACTTTCCTTGAATTGTTTTGATTGCTTATTTACATTTGAGTAAAATTATATACAAATGTTATAGAAATAGAAATAGTATTTAGTTGAATATGAGTATTTAAATAGATTTATAATGTCATTTACGGTTCACAAACTAAAAAGCTAAAAATAATATTAACATCTAAGTACAGACAACGGCAGGTCAATCTACCCAAAAAGTTTAAAGTCATTCAACCGATTTTCAACTTTAAGTCAGACACGTAGAGATCAATATCCTAATAATAAGAGGAGAATCCAACCTCTAATTCAAAATAACCCACTGTTTTTTATGAATAAAAATATTTTTCATTTTTTTTTTCAATATTAATTAAGAAAATTTGACGTTTTGTAGTAGGTTGGCGTGCTGTTGACTGTACCTAATCAGTTTTGGAGTCAGTGCAAACGAAAACATTCAAACTCTCATCGCCTGGCACCGACTCCAAAATTAACTAATTAGTAGGTACTTATGATTATGATTATGATTAGTACTCGAGTCTCCCAACAAGTAGGTCTGCGAATGAACATGAACAAAACCAAGCTTATGTCGAATGCCCATGTTGCGCCCTACCCAGTATCCGTTGGAAGATCTACTCTCGAAATTGTTGACAAATATGTCTACTTAGGACAAGTTATTCAGTTGGGTAGATCCATTTTGAGAAGGAGGTCAATCGTTGAATCCAACTCGGCTGGGCAGCATTCGGGAAACTACACCACGTCTTCTCGTCCAAAATACCTCAGTACCTTAAGACGAAAGTCTACAACCAGTGTGTGTTACCAGTGATAACATATGGAACTGAAACGTGGCCTCTCACTATGGGCCTCATAAGAAAGCTCAGGGTCGCACAGCGTGCTAAGGAAAGGGCTAGCTTGGCGTTTCCTTGCAAGATCGAATCAGAAATGAAATGAAATCAAATCAAATCAAATTTATTTCTTAGAAAATGGTACATACAAGGTCTTAAAAAATATATTAAGTTCAGCACATTCTGTCACTAGAGGCGTAGAAATATTTATATGTTAATAATTACACATTCTAACACAGGCACATTATTCAATAAATATTAATAATTCAATGATAATTTTAATATTTAATTTTACTAATATTAATATACCCTCGTTAGTCGTCAATTAATAATTAGAAGTCATCTTTAATATTCATTTGTAAAAAGTCATTAACAGTATAGAAACATTCATTCATTAACCAATTCTTCAGATTGTATTTAAATTTACATAATGTCATATTTCTAATAGTAGGAGGAAGCTTGTTGAATATTTTAATTGCATTGGAATAAACATTATTTGAACATATTTTTAGTCTATTGAGTGGTAGATACAACTTCGTTTCATCTCTTCTTACTCTGTTGTTTCTAAGCACCTCACCTTTTATAGGGAAAAAATGCGGATGTTTTTTAACAAATAAGCAAATCTCGAGTATATACTGACATGGCAGAGGTAAGATTTTAAGCTCTTTGAAAAGAGGGGCACAATGCGCCAGGTAGTCGGCACCACATAGAGCCCGTATACACTTTTTTTGAGCCCGAAAGATGAGGAGATCCGTAAACGAACAAAAGTCGCTGACATAGCCCAACGGATTAGCAAGCTGAAGTGGCAGTAGGCGGGGCACATAGCACGTAGAACTGACGGCCGATGGGGCAGAAAGGTTCTAAAATGGAGGCCGCGTACCGGCAAGCGCAGCGTAGGACGTTCACTCACAAGGTGGTACTGGTAAGGGTCGCAGGAAGACGCTGGATGCAGGCCGCTTCCAACCGGCCAATCTGAAAGACAATGGCAGTGGACGTCCTATGGCTGAAATGATGATGAATGATGAATATTATTTTTAGCGTTTTTGTTTGTGAAGTGTTTTTTTTTATAAACTCTACTTATTTCATCTATTTTAGTGATAAATTATTAGAGTGCAAACAAAAGTTAACTGCTGAACGACGAGTTCATCCCCTATTTTTCCACCATGAGGGGTGAAAAAGTCAGCAAATTAAGCTATTCAATAAAAAAAAAACATCAAAATCGGTTTACATTTATCGAAGATATTGGCTAACTAGATACAAAAACCACGAACCAAAACACTACTAAAAGTATATATTTTGTTATTTTATCAAAAAGCGCTGAATCAATTTCGATAAAATTTATATAGGAATTTATATGAAGTATGGTCTACCAAACAAAAATCGATTCTTAACGGAGTAATCGCGTAACATACATTTAAAAAAAATATGTTTAATATACGAATTGTTGAGGTTTTCGTTATTGATATTGTTGATAACAGTTAGTTGGTGCAGATTATTACACTAGCAAAATTTTGAAAGCGATTGTGTAGGTATGTATTTCCATATAAACAACAGTTTGACTACCATCTGGTGTAGTCGTTCGTGCTCTAGACTTTAAAGCCAGCGGTCACGGTTTCGAATCCCGCAAGGAGCAAGATTAGTGTTTGTGTGATGAGCTCGAACATTTGTACTTAAGTCATGGATGTCATAAATAATGTTATGTCTATCCATTATCTAGTCACCATAACACAAGCTATGCTTCGTTTAGGACTAAGTAATTAGTGTGATTGTTAAAACAATTTATTTGGCGCTTTGGAGTAAAAGTGATGAAGTTAACAGCTTATTTAAGAATTAAATAGAATACATGTTAGCATTTGATGTACAATGGTCCATACTGACTCGATACGGATACTTGATATTTTACACTGAGTTTTCATTCCTTTTGTGTTATATTCTCAGCCTAAATCAAACATTTAAAGTCTTCAAATGACGCAATAAAAATATCAAATTTCGATACACCTTGCGCTGTGTAGGGCGATGGCATTGGACTTCAAAAAACAACCTAAAGTTATGATCAGGCGTTAGCCTTGTCAGTCCTATCGTTAGAAAAGTTATTATATCTCTGTGACATCTCAAGGCAAATATGCCTATCAATGTTGAAGGACTTTACCGATTATTATTATGACAATAACGTTTTCTTCCGACTCTAAATTACTAAATTATACTTATTCAATTAGCACATAGGCCATGTATTTTCTTTTGGGATAACCTATTTAATTATATGTATATATGATCACGAAATGCATTGACAAAATAAATTAAAAAATCGAAGGTGCATGACTGTTGCTATAGTTGTTTGATATACCTAAGATTTAGAATTATGACGCCGGGGTAGAATGACACAAAACATAATGCTTTTTTTCAGAAAAGCCAAATTAAATTCACTTCTGGTGCAGGCAAATGTGATAGTTTAATTATTAAACATTTCGTCCTGCTAATTACAGATTAATACATTACTTTCGACTGTAGTTAAATTCGCTCGAAGTATCAGAAGCGCTAATTACCTATTATTTTGCTTCGAAGAACAATCCAGTAAGCGGCTTTGGCAAATGTCGTGGGTATAATTAGTATTACGGTACGGCACGTTTCGGAACAAACAAGAGAAATTTTAATATATCCGAAGAAACTTTGTGGGAGTAAGTAAGAACATATACTAAAGAAGAAGTATTCATAGTTGTCAATGTTGTATATGAAATTGCCGTTCAGTATCAAAAAAGTGATTAAACTTTTTAAAATGAAATTATTATTTAATCAATCGAAGTATGCGCCGTTGTTATTGATACACTTCCTCCATTAGTAGGCAGATCATTGATCCATTTGGAAAAAAAATCCTGGGAGCGACAGTCTATAAACTGTTTGAAGGCGGTTTTGACTGCCTCATCAGATTTGAATTTTTTTCCTTGTAAAAAGTTATCTAAATTTTGAATAAAGTGGTAATCGGTTGGGGCAAGATCTGGGGAGTATGGTGGGTGACGCAAAGGTTCCAGTCACAGCTCCTCTAACTTGGCGACGGTTTAATGTGCAATGTATGGTCTAGCGTTATCCTGAAGGAGGAGTGGGCTAGAGCAATTCACCAGTCTCGGTTGTTTAATGGCGAGCTTTTCTATCATTGTTTGCAATTATTGGCAATACAAGTCTGCAGTAATTGTCTGGCCTGATCTCAAGAAGCTGTAGTGGATAACACCAGCACTGGTCCGTCAAACACTAACCAGAATCTTCTTTTTGGTCAGTTTTCGCTTAGGGCAAGGTTTTGCCAGTTCTTCAGGGTTAAGCCATTGTGATGATCGCTTCCGACTGTCGTACAGGATCTATTTCTCATCACAAATCACGATACGGTTCAAAATATCTTCATTCTTGTGACGATTGAGCAAAGAAACGCAGCAAATGACGCGTGTTTGTTGGTTTGATTCAGTCAATTTGTGCGGTACCCACTTTTCGAGTTTTTTTACCTTCTGATTTGGCGCAAATGGATAAGTATCGCTTTGTCACTTACACCGAAGGCTGCTGCTAATTCGAAGGTGGTTTGAGATGGATCCGCTTCCACAGTTGTCTTAAATTTTTCGTTATTCACTTGAGTATCAGGTCGTCCACGAGGCTCATTGTGTGAATCGAAATATTCAGAACGGAAACGTTGAAACCAAAAACGCATCGTCAGTTCGTTAGCGGTGCCTGGTCCGTACACGTATTTAATTCATCGAGTCGTTTTTGCAGCACTGGTGTGCAAAAACGACCAGTGGAAAATACTGTGAATTTTTAATCTATCCGTTGTTGTTATATCGATGTTGATGATGTGAAAACAAATGAAATACGAATCTTAAAACAATATTTTTCTGGCTTTATTTCGAAATAAATTTGAATTTGGAATTCCCAATCAAACGCAAGATTTTTGATATTAAAGTTTCCAGTATTGAGTATCGGCAATTTCATATGTAAGGACCTAATACAATGCTACTACTGCGTATGATAATGCTCTTCTTAAGAATTCGTGAAATCAGCATAAAAAAACAATTTATGGCCAATTTAAAAAATTGCAATTAGGACGTATTTTTATCAAAAATACAGTCAACGGCTTAAAAACCTACTTAAAAATGTCAAATTTCTTCAAATGATTTTCTATTTTATACTTTCTTTCTTCTTTCTTCTATTTTATATTTTTATACAAATTGACTTAAATATCGATTTCGATTTGCCGTTTTGAAGTTTGGTAGGTCGATGTGCCGTTGATTGTACCTAATTCTTGTACTTACAAAACATAACAGCTGATGGGTCACTTTTTATGGAGAATATTTTTCTATATTTAGCTGTTAGTTGAAATGAATGTAGGCAGAAAAATGAGATTTTCTTGACTTCAAAACCAATACAAATTCACTGTGTATAGACAGATATACAATAAATATTTCCTACATATAAAAGCATTAAAATTAAGTATACTTCATAAGTGATTAAAACTACATAATATTTAAAAATCTTTTTAACAAGGTACCCAAGTTCTTTTATGTTTATCCCTACACTGTAACTAATGGTTATATTATGCGCAACTTTTGTACCGTTATAAGTTTGGTCATAGCTCCAGGCATACACAAATTCGTAACATAAACATTTTGATAGGTTCTAATGTTTGCTTCTTGTAAATTGTTACATGGCTAAATTGAAATTTGTATCTTGTAATAATTATTATTAAGAATACCAACCAGCGAGACATCGTAATTGGTGGCTTGATTTTCTTATTGGTGAGGTGTCAGTACTGACTTACATTCCCTGTTGAAGCCAATTCAAAGAACGTATTTTCTAAACTGTATCGGGATAGGTGCGCTGAGAGACGCCTCTGTTAAATATTCAGAATCAAGTGCTTATAATTTTTAAAATATTATTTTTTACTGGACGAATAAAGATAATTTACTATTGGCAAATTTTCTAGCTGAGAGTCATTAGTAGAGATTTAAGTTACAAAATAAATTAGGAAAGATACGAATACATAAATAGTGCAATATAGTGCAAATTATATAAAAAAAGTCACTTAAGCTTTCAATACAATCGAAATCACACTGTAGTCGTCATTTAATTTTACTAAACACACGAAAATACTGAATAAATTTTTTGGGCGAAGGAGTTCCAAATATCAAAATTATCAAGTTTACCTAAATAGAATTGGAATTAAACATGAATATAAATTCTAAGTTTATCATTGCTAGTTTTTTTTACATTAGGGATTTCTCAAAAGAAAAGTAATAAACTAATTTACTAAGTTAGAGTGCTCTTTCTTACACTTTATCATCGTCAGGTGAAACTGAAGTCGAGCGTTAATTCATCTCCAAATGAAAAAAGAGTTATATAGGTACTCAATAAAACCTTAGAACAAAACTATTAATTATTAGCCTAGGTAACTAACTACCGATCAATTTGCATACGGTAAATTGATCCTTGTTTTTCCAGACATCCCATTAATCCACCAGACTGGATAACTTCTTAACGCACCGCTGGGCTCACGTCTTCCGAACAATATCTGCGATTATTTCGAGAATCGTCCACAATTAGTTTGAGATGGATGAAGTCCCATAACAAGAACCCTACTCCGTCGAATTTAGATACAAGTTAAAAGTCGAGTGCAACAACTTAATTATTAAACGTTTGGAAATGCTTTGTTTTTCATCAAACGTTTTAAGCTGTAACGTTTAAACCTTTTAAGCACAAGTGGAAACCATATTCTAATAAGAATTTGTAAAACTTTATTGGTTTTAGATTTGTTAGTTGTTCTTATAAAATAAATTAACGAACTAGTAAAAACAATGATTATTCTTGATTTTTCCTTATATTTTTCCTTTAAGTGTTTTTTTCAATGCATATTTAAGTTATTTATTTTTGTTCCAGATTCCTCGCCATCTGGTGGCCACTGAAATGTCAAATCACCAAACGACGTGCCAGGATGATGATCGTCTTCATCTGGATCTTCGCGATACTTGTCACTACCCCTTGGGTCTTCTTCTTCGACCTCGTTGTGGTCTTCGAAGACAACCCCAACGTCAGACTCTGTCTCGATGTTTGGCCCAACCCCATCAGCGAAATCCTGTACTTCGTTATAGGAAACCTCATCTTTTGCTACATTCTCCCAATGATCCTTATCACACTATGCTACATCTTAATCTGGATCAAAGTATGGAGACGATCTATACCAACAGACACCCAAGATGCGCAAATGGAGAGAATGCAACAAAAATCTAAAGTCAAGGTTGTCAAAATGCTGGTTGCTGTCGTCATTCTTTTCGTCCTATCTTGGTTTCCACTATACTTAATCTTTGCGAGAATAAAGCTAGGTGGACCTATTCAAAAATGGGAAGAAGACATGTTTCCAGTAGTGACACCATTAGCTCAATGGCTGGGGTCGTCAAACTCTTGCATCAATCCTATCCTGTACGCGTTCTTCAATAAGAAGTACAGGAAGGGTTTCGTTGCGATCATCAAGAGTAGAAAGTGCTGCGGCCGACTCCGGTACTATGAGACCATCGCGTTGCAGTCATCGAGCACGTCGACAAGAAAATCATGGCATTATAATAATAACAACCATCCATCGATTACTCGGAGATCACCTCCGATGGATAAGAACGCGGTCTCGTTCATTTTCAATCACACCGGTGTGTAGAGATCTGAAGAACGGATCTTGGAACCGGTTTACTCAGAGCCGCTGGCGGCTTAGTGTGGCCACTCGGGCTCGGCGCGGGCGAGACGACGCACTTCAGCATATCGACACATACGACCTTTTTATGCTTCTTAAGTATGATTTTGAGTTTGACAGTTTGATGTTGTCTTGTGCAGAACCAAGTTTTTGACCTTCGTGACTTGATAGTGAATCTGTGGATGTTTTTAAAATAAAGTAAGGTACTTTTATACGTAAGTTGGTTAAAGTGTTTGTTGTAAGGAGATTTTATTTTTACACAATTGTAATACTGTATAGAGGTCAAGAGCAAACGCACATTGCGCACAAAGTTTTATAGAAAATTACTTTTTTATTTGTATAGACTCATTTAATAATTTGAGACAGGTTTGGTTGGATTTTAATTATTCAATATGTAAATGTTTAAAAAAATGTTAATATAAAAACAATATACACAAATAATAACAATACGACAGTACAAAATAAATTTTAGAAACTAAGATTTTCATACATTATTCCTATATATTTATATAACATCTTACTTGTATTCTCCTGCAGTGGTTATTAGGACTTACTTATTTTTAGTATTTTTTTTATAATCTGCTTTGGTTTCAAGGAAATTTAACAATTTTATAAAATATGACTGTTAACACTTCATGAGATGTATGTATGATGCATTTTTGTGCTTTTGTACTGCTACAAAGTGGTGTAAATATCTTAATAAATGTCATATTTTAATAAAGTTACTATTACCTCAACGATATTTAACAGTCTCACAAATTACTCTTATTCATGTGGTAGGTATAAAAAATACTCTTATATATAAAGTCACTTCACACTACAAGAGTTTTATGTATATTAAAAATATCTTAATTAATTATGATAAAACCAAGTTTTCCTAAAAATCTAAAACCTAAAAACCTAGGCATTTTCAAATTTTGTTTCTATTTTACGTTCGAAATAGTCTAGTTAGAGTTAAATAAAGTATTTATCTTCCGTATTAAATAATATATTTATTATAATATCCATGTTTATATACTGACATTAATAGATTTAGATTTTCTGAAGTTATGATAGTGAAATTCGGCACAAGCCGAGAGCCGCTTACATGCACAAATGTTGATACTTAAAAATAACAATACTTTTAAAGTAAGTCATCGTCACGGAAATACTGAGGAATAAAAATAGTTTCACTAATAAACTTTTTTAACTTTGAGTTTTTTAGATTAGATAGTAGTATTGTATTATATAGTTTATTTGTGAATGTCTCTTATAATATTTTTTAATAAATTTTCATCAGTAATAGTGTTTTGTATTTGAAAACAAAAAAACGGGAGGGTCAAATTATTCATTTTATTATTTGTTAACTAATATTTTTATTATGATCTAAAAAGTGTTAATGAAAATTCAAATTATTTAATTGAACACTGACTATAGTAAATAAACAACCTTAGTAGTTCGTGATTTCCATTTTGATGTTACATCAGAATATTATTAAATATATTTTTACAAGCTTTGTTAACACTGTCACTCGTAGAACATTTTAATAATGTAAAAGGTTTCACGTTTTAATATAATACCATTGTTTAATAAAACCTAAGCCTTAAAGATCTCAACCTGCCCGAAGCATTTAACAGAGTAAGAGAAAAAGTTTTTTTTTTTAACCTAGATTTAATTTTGAACTTAAATTCAAAATTACGGTAAAATCTAAAACAAACTATTTTAGTGTTTAGAAAAAATAATTATTAGTTTTGACCAAAACCGTTCTACCATGATGATGAATTGATAATTCCAGTACTTATCTATGTAGGCACAACCGTAGACTTAGGCACGATGACTATGTTTATGGGGATTACTAAAGTTGAATAAATTTAAAATTTATTTTAGAAAAAATATCGAACTAAACATTCTTATGATTGGTTAGGTATATTGATTGATACCGGCGAAAGTGAACTATTTTTATTTCTCAGACATAGTGGTAATATTTAAACAATATTTCCATTTATGTATGCTAGAATAAAAATATTATTAAATAGCAATGTAATGCCTACACAATAATCGCACATAATATTCTACATGATAAAGATTAAGACAATTTTAAAGTAAAACTTGAAAATATATTTTTCTACTATAAACTTCTGGTATGCAAAATAATTCGATTGATATGATTTTTTAATTGTTTATTTAATACAGGCTTTTATCAGCGAAGCAATTATAATTTAGCACAAACTAATTGCATTAAAAATATTAAAAAAGACAAAGTCAAAGCTTGCAAGACTGAACTCTCGTAAATTCCTTAAGAAGGAGTTTTTGTGTGATAATAAAAAGGAATTATTATACTTAATCCTGCTATTTTTATAAAACTATGGATTGCTCTAGCTTGTGTAGATATTCTGTTAATGTTATTTTGGTGGTGGCAAAATTTGACTCTGTTAAAAATTGGGCTCAAACGAATTAGAATTTGCAAATAATTTCGATTGTCTTTTGTTTTACTTGGATCTCTAAATTCTAAAGGAAAGAAAAATAATGTCGAATAATGCTGGTATACGTCAACATTTTGACTTCAATGTTTTCGATCTTGATAAAGCTTAATTAAATTATGCATAAATATATAAGTTTTATATGATAATTATTGGATTAGCCCATGTTCACCAGCTAATTTCCATACGCTGAGTTATGCTAATAATATTTATGTTTTAAAATGTTTATTTGAATACAAATAAAAACAAATATTAATCAACTGTATGATGTATGACTTTGTTTAATTATTTTTATGTTCCCATTTTTAAAACACAAATTAAAATAAGTGTGAGAAGTTGCCAGTTTATAGGTACCAAAAAAAATTTAATTTTTAAGAAACAAAGTATAAATTTTTGTACTTGTATTTAAAGGTATAAAGATATTTATACAAAATTTGTAAGGGTTTCTTGTAATTCTCACGTTTGTAAATATTAATTGAATAGGACTTTTAATAATTAAAGAGTTATATCAAAAGTTTTAATATTTACATTTTATTTATTTCTACAGAGGCATTTCTGTATTATATTGCTGTTGTTTATTTGCTGTGTTTGGTGTTAGTAATTAGAATTAATATAAACTAAGTAGGTACTATAACATAATTATAAAACATAATATTACCTAGGGATAAAGTCAGA
Organism: Anania hortulata; assembly: GCA_963576865.1. Lineage (NCBI taxonomy): Eukaryota > Metazoa > Arthropoda > Insecta > Lepidoptera > Crambidae > Anania > Anania hortulata. Next base: position 986,651 of record OY756399.1, on the reverse strand, counting down.
CCTGAGAACAGACATTAAACATAAATATACACATTTAAACAGTTTCATAAACAAACTGTTCTTCATGTAATCATATTGATAAATATAATATCTCAAAAAAATTGTTTGATGTTATTAGATAATTATGTATTAAATATAATTCAACGATAATAATTTACAGTTAATCTTAATAATATTTTAAGAACGGTCAGCGGAGTGAAGGATGATCGAAACTATCAAAGAAGGGATGTTAGTTCCAAGAGGCTACGCACTTAATTTTAATGTTTAAAAGCTACTGTGTAATGTTTAAAACTTTAAAAAATCATTAAAATGATATATCATTTTAACTGAAAATTAAGATTATTAATTGTGTAGGTTGTGACATAATCACTAAATACTTAACCATCAGAAAATCATAAACAATTTTTTTTTATCCATCGAGTCTAGAAAAATTACAAATTTTATTACCAGAAAAAGTATGTGCGTTCGAAAGATATATTATTATAATGCAGATGTCCTTTTTAAAATCAAGTTCGTGATTCCTTAGAAGGTTTTCATTAACTGATAGTTTTATTACTCTCCCTGGGACACACTGACTAATCTTAATAGTCACTCCTATGATGACATGATTGTAATACATATTTAATATGTAATATCAAGTGCTTGTATGTAGTATATTAGCTGTTTATTAGGATTTGTAAAAATGTATGATAATGATATAATGACGTATAGGATAATATAATTGCAGTAGATTAATGTTTTTAGCAATGTTAGATCATTATAAATGAGGGAAGCTTTTTACTAGTACTTACTGATTTGATTATGAACAGGTCCAGAACCCATGTTTAAAATGATACACTAGTTTTCTACAAAAATGTACTTTAAAATACTTGTCACAGGTCATTAGAATATTTTTGTAGAGGATTGAGTACCTAATATTTAGGACAGTAATTTTATATTAAAATTGGGAACTTCATAATCAAATTAGTTTTCCTTTAATAAAACTTACTTAGACATGTGCAATATTCAGATTGGTTTTAACAGTTTATTGCAAAAATCAATCGTAACATATTGAAAAAGATCACATACCGGTACAATTTTATTACATATCAATGAGAATAAACTCAGTTTTTCGACCTCAGTATTGTGAATTTTCATATTAAAAAATAATGTCTTTAATTTTTTTGCAAAAGTAACTAGTAGCTTTTCAAAAAACTATTTTCTATTAATAACAATAATTCAACCGTAATAATACTAAAACGTCCAGTGAACAATGAAATATATGTCTATAAACATCATAGTTTTAATTCTTTTTCTACGTAACTTGTTAAAAATAAAAAAAACAGCTTGTAAAATTTTTACTTTAGGGGTTAATTCTAGTAAATTATAGTGAAATTTGAAACGTAGACGCAATAAATGTTTTCCTTATTAGTTGTAATAATAATGTATAGCGAAATAATTCTGAAGATTATAATTTAACGTAATAATTTTTTTATTAGACTGTGATGTCAAAAATAATAATTTAGCTGTCCATAATTCCAGCAATATTTTTTTTTCCGTTTAATGGTATTAATATTAATTTTAACATTCAGAGAAGATGTAGTTTTTGTTTGAATTTGTAACTATGACATTATTCAGAAATTCATTTAGATAAAAACTTGTGTATTATTAAGCTAAATGTTTTTAAATTACAATTTCTTAATTTTATCTAGAAATCTTATAAAATAAAAATAAAAATAATTTATCTACAAATTTTATGCACTTTAAGTTTTTTGAATGTATTAGTGTAATTTTTGTTTTAGAAAACACATGTTTAATTATTGTATTTATTACTATTTATAATAAAAGTTATATAAATGTGTGATTTTAGAAGGAAATACGCTTTTTAAACAAATAATCTCCGTAACTCCTTATTATGGACGATAATGTCTCCACACAGCCTCTGAGAACTCTATCTTAGGAGTTATATAAACTCTTCTACCCATTCAAATAAAAAAAAACAAATTCAATTAAAGATTTTAGCACACATCATTCATTATTCTCGAGGCCATGATTTCCTACTGCAGGACAAAGGCCTCACTAACATTGATCTTCACTTACAATCATAATATATTGTTATAGAGCATTCTGTTTAAAGTTTACTTCAACATCAAAATTAAGTTACTAATAAGTTTGTTTTAATTTATTCCTACTTGAAAAAACCTAACGTTAATTTTAAAAAAATGGTAAAGTTGTACTATGATACTTTATTCTTTTTGATAACACTTGTAATTTTTATGTTTATTAAACAAACACAATTTATACAGATTTTAAATGTAATGTTCGTCACTTATTTTCTCGGTTATAATTAGCATAGTAGCAATCCCAATAGTTAGCCTATAGGTGAAAATAACCAGTAAATGATAAGTAGGTTTGAATTACTTTTATTTTGATCGTGAATTTTAATAGATCCTATTAAACAATGCACTAAAGTAAATGAACTGTCACCATGAAACCGTGTATTTACAAGATAGCAATAGTTTCATAAAAAGAAAATTGGTTAACCACGAATGCTGAATAGTATTTACGCCAAGTTGTTTTAACGCCTAACTCAATTTAGAAACAACAAAAACTGGCTAAAATAATACTTCTGTATCATGGTTAGAATGGTTATCTCACAGGACTGAAGAATAATCAACTAATTTGAATTGTATGTCATCCTTGTTTACACACTGTCTAATGAGCAATACATTACAAATTATTAAGTTATTCATTAGTCCTTATTTTTTGGATTAAGTGGGATAATTTTTAGCTGTAAATTAATGTTTACGCGGGTTACGCGGGTTATGTTGTGCGTCATCTAGCAACATCGCGCACTCTTTACCAACGTTGCTAGGCATTAAAAAGTCATATTTGAAGCCTCTACTGTAGCTATGTGGATACACGGTTTTCTGCAAAAACGGTGTTTTATCTAGTAATGATCACTTTCGCGTCATAGTTTTAATTTGCATTAGTATTGTTTTAAAAGTAAATCCCACTTAGTGAATGTACTAATATTTTCTAAGTCGTGAAAATTAAAGTCATAGACATGATTAACTCACAGAAATAAGAATGTCATTTATTCCTAAAACAGTACCTACCGTAACACAGCCTAAAACACTAAGTAGTAATAATCCAGCTATTACTTCGATAGCACAATCAGTAATTCTACAATCCCTTTGACAATTGGTTGTTAGAAAGTTTTTTTACACGACTTAGAAGATATAACATTATTTTCTAATTTTGCATTCATAAAGATAAAAACAGTTACAGATTTGAACTTCTCAGAGTCGGTAAATTGGCAGATAAATATTTTTATGAAAGTGAAACTAACAGCATAAAGTATTCTTAATGAATGTGTGGAAATATAACTATAGTTGTTTTTACAGTAACAATATTTTAGACGAATAAACTATGTGATACATCATTGAAATTAAACTAAATGTTAAATTAAAAACAATATGTTTCATTAAAGCTCCTTTACCTGGTATGTCTTGAATATTTTTCGACGACAGATCACAAATATAAAACATTTATAGGTGCCAGACAACAGACTTCATGTATACATGTATGTAATGATAATAATTAGGTCTCTGTGTAGGGACTAAGCATACTTGTGTGTTGTGTAAGGTACCAGATACAGTGTTTTTGCTAGGAATTATAAAACTATACTATTCACTATTATTTGTTGTAAAATTAAATAAAAAGTATTAAAATAAATAAAAAAGTCTTGCAATGTCACACCAATTATAAATAGTCCCAAATCAAACTTGTACTATGCCGTCTACATGACGGATAGTTAGACTTAGGTACCTAAAGTAAAAATAAAGCATGCCTATTACGTCCGACTGCAGGGCACAGGCCTACCTCAACTATAAGGTGGTTTGGGCCATACACCAGCACACGGGCCCAGTGCGGAAAGGCGGAGGGGTGTTGTAAGTAAGACCAGTGACTTAACCTTACTGTCAGATGATATTATATATAAGGTCTCTGACTAGGCTTTACGACTATATTATCAAGCGATATTAGCCAGGACCAACTTTTAACGTTCTTTCCGAAGCATCAACATAGAACAAGCATCTGCTTCTGATAAATGACACTATGGTTGGAATGGTCAACCATCCAATCACAATCACGGCGTAGGTTGTTTTACTTTGGCAATCTACAAACACCTTACTTACCTAAATAACTTAACTTAAGGAAACTTTGGTATCTTCCGAACTTTGAAATCAACAACATTTTTCTGGTGAGTAACAGCAAATCTGATAATAGTATTTATCCACTGCAGATATATTGGATTACTAGCTTTCGTCATCTCAACTTATGCTGCCATAACATAAGTTGAAATGGCGAAACATTTTTATCCCCGAGTCTCTTTACTGACTGGATTCTACTAGCAAATATTACGATTGTATACTTAATCAGCTATTTATAAAAGGAGATGGCAGAATTCTCAAAAGGAGTTATTGGAATTAAGTAAGAAAAAAGGAGTGTAATGATTTAGTGTAACTTACGTGATTATTTCTTCAAATTCTCAGAGCCTCAAAAATTTATAACAAACGAGAGAGCCAAAAAAAAGAGAATGAAATAAGACGGATTATAGTCCATAGAAAATTACGGTGTATCCGACAGCAAAGTTTTGATACAATTAAATTTAATCCAAGTACTTCTCAATATTGTAGTAAATTCGTCGTACACAATTCTGCCCCTGAACTAATATACAAAGCATCTTTTTTATCTTAGGCTGCTTACAGCCTAAGATAAAAGTAAAGTAAAATAAAGTAAAATATGGGATATTGTTATACAAATTTTTGTAAATGTAAAATAAGAGAGATATATTTAAACCGTACGCTTTTTAAGAAGTCTAACAAAAAAATACAAACCAAAACAAATTAATATAATCATGAAGGAAGGAATTTGCATCCTCGTGCTAGGCAAATGAAAGAACATTACACATAAGAAATAAACGTAAACAAACAAAAGTCGCTGACATTTGTTATGTAATATGACAGCGACTTTTGTTTGTTTATGGATCTTCTCATTTCTAATTAGATCTGATCTTGCAAAAACCGAGCATAGCCCTTTCCATAGCGCCTAGTGAAGGTTACAGGAATGTGCTGGATACAGGCCGCTTCCAACCGTCGAATCTGGGAGTCATTGGGGGAAATAGTTAGGCGCGGGTCATTACGTAGTTAAACATGTACCAAGCGTAGGGCGTAGGCGCGCAATGGGAGCAAAGCAGGCGAAATGGGGCGATGTGGGCATCGCTTTAAATTATTTTGTATAAAACAAGAATGCATCTGTAAAATTTTCAGCCTAGGCGCATGAAGAGAAAGTCAAGCCTTAAATTGATCTGATCCGAATGGAGAATATAGATTTAGACGGCACTAACTTTATTAGCCAGTGTTACAAATGCTGCTAAGTATTTAAAGAGCACGCTCATATGAATGAATATTTTAAACTGAACACGCAAAATGTTATCTAGGAAATATTTTACAAGTACTAGTTTAGACATTAAATTGTCTAAAAGTGCTTATCAGCAATTGCCTACTACTCATTATTCAGTTTGACTGCTATTAAGTCTTCAGTAACGTCGTTAACGCAGTATCGAAATGAAATAAAACCTGTCCCAAAAGAAACCTAACAAGTATTATTAAATATTAGTTCCGTGTTTTAATTTAAAACTAAAATGGAATTAGAAGACACAAAGAGGAATTTCAGTAAGAAACTAGGATGGACTACATTTTTAAAACAGGTAATGTTATTCTATTAAATAAATACTAACAATAAATCACAAAAAATAAGCCTCCATAGCCGAGGATGGTTCAGAAGCGAGCATCGGAAAATACTTATGTCCAGAAGTGGACTGATGTGGGCTGATTATGATAATGAAACCTCAGGGCTCTGACTGGAATCAAGTAAAATGTGCCGCGAGTCCGGGTCCAATTTTTGACGTGCCTTACAAAGCACAAAGATGCTTGTAATTAATGTCACAAAAATAGTCTAAATGTACACCCATCCACTCGTTAGCCATGAGTAAATACACACAGTAAATGACATCTATGTCACGGAAACAAATGGCCGTGCTTTGTAATCTAAAGCGCAGGCCACTTAACCAAGACGGTCGTCATTATAACCAATATTCTTTAAAAATAGTCGTAATTTTGCTAATTTTAAATTGTACCGTGTGGGGACGGCCGTAAAGAATACACTTCCCTACCGCCAGCAGAAGGCGTGTCGTAAGAGGTGACTAATTCCTGTAGCACGAGACGGGCAGCACCATCTGCGTGCGAAATGTTATAAAAAACTGCACTTGCCAACCCGCCTGCCAAGCGTGGCGAGTATCGGCTATTCCCCCCGATGAAACATATTGGGGGAGGCCTGTGTTCAACAGTGGACGCTGAAGTGATGATGAATCCTAATTAACAATTTATTTTAGATAAATGTATGTTTCACCGTATGGAATCTTTATTTCGTTGCTGGTTTTCCCGTTGGAACCCCGACAGTAGTTCTGCCTCAATTGATAAAGGAGTCTAATTATACTATTGTGGTCAGTCAAAATATGCATTCCTTGATCGGTGAGTGCTTAATATAAATGTTTTTTATTTTATTTTATTTCTTATACCTTATTACATAATATTAACTATTTTAGTGTTTATTAAATGTTTATTTATATATGTTTTCTGTTACAGGATCAATAGCTGCCTTCTCAGGAATCTTCTTCGTTTTCATTTTTATATTTATCGCACATTTCTTTGGGAGACAGAGAACTATGTTAGTCACATCACTTATAACAATTACCGCATCTGTACTTCTCTACTTTAGCCATAATGCTATGCACATGCTTTTAAGTCAGATATTATACGGAAATCTAAACGGAGCATTATTTACAGTTTTTCCAATGATACTTACAGAATACTCTTCAACAAAATATCGTGGAATCTTCTTGACTCTAAAATCAGCAACGTTTTTTTGGGGAATATGGACTGCTAATGCGATCGGTATATTCACACATTACAAATATATCGGATTACTAAGTATCATTATTTCAATTTACTGCCTTATAAGTTCATTTTTTTTACCAGAATCACCTTATTGGCTAGCTTTCAATGGCAAATATGATGAGTGTGTATACACTCATAGATTGCTGAAAGGAGAAGAAGAAAATGAGGAAAAAGAATTAGAAGATTTGATTTCCTCACAAAAAGAGAGGATACGTATCAAGAAATCCAAAAATTCCAAGCAAAAATATTTATTAGAATATTTTCAAATCATGAGACAGCCAGAATTTTACAAACCAGTTACAATTAGCTCCATTGTAATTTTGATTTATCAAGTGTCAGGAAAGTTAGCCTGTGCCGTATACGCAATCGAGCTGATGAAGCAACTTACTGGAAATGATACATCAGCCCATGTTGGAGTTTTGGTTTTAGATGGTTTCAGTGTTTTGGGCATGTATATAGGATGTGGTGTTTCAAAAGTTGTTAAGAGACGGACGATATTATTAGTAACATCGATAATCGCTGTCTCGTTTTTGTTTATCATGTCTCTATATTTATATCTCGTAAAATTGTCTGTTATATTAGGTAGCCCATACGTTATAACTGTTTTATTAGTATGCTATTCTTTAGCAGTATGCTGTGGTCCTGCGATTATGGCAACTTCCCTATGTGGGGAACTAATGCCAATTAAGGCAAGGAGTTTCAGTTTATGCATTTCTGCTTCACTGTGGGCCACATATTATTCCATTATACTAAAACTTGCGCCACTAATGTTTACAAATTTTGGTATACACGGAACCTTTTTAGCTTACGGTGTTAGTTGTATGGTGTGTATTATATTGGCATATAATTTTCTACCAGAAACAAAAGATAAAAGTTTGTATGAAATATCAGCGTTATTTGAGAAGAAAAAATCAGTAGAATCAGTTGAAAGAAATCTTTTACAAAATATCAATACAGTAAATTAAATGGATTTTATTTTAATTTATACTTTTTTTACTAGGAATAATTAGTTTATGAAAGAGAAATAGTTAGCTTAGTTAGTTTAGCTTTGTGCATAAAAGCCACATCCATACTTCCATACTAATATAAACGCGAAAGTAACTCTGTCTGTCTGGTACGTTTTTATGCCTAAGCCGTTTAACCATTTTAATGATTTTTGGTAAAGATAAATTGGATCTTTTTGTAGCGAAAACTGAACCGAATTTAATAAAAATTTATACAAAAAAGCGACGGACATAGTGTACTATTTTTTATTCTTCCTCCTAAGATAGTAAAACAGAAAGTAACATGCCTTATTTTACGCGGGCGAAGCCGCTGGTACAGCTAGTACTAATACAAATGCGTTTTAGATTTAAAAGTAATGACTGATTTTTGTCCCTGGTAACACACGTTGCCTGGTAGCTCGTAGCATAAGAATGTAAATAACTATTGTATTGTTTGCCAAAAACATGTTTTTTTCTGTATAATTTTGTATTATTGTGTTGTGTATTATAATTACATTTAACTTCTTGCACTTTAGTTTAGCTCCCGTCTTTTCTTTCTCATCCATTTCTAAACTTTATTCAACATTTTTGGTTACGAGATCCATATTTCGACTATAGTTTAAGCGTACATAAAAGTCATAGCTTGGCTCTACAAAAATAAATTCATCCTCAGCACAAATTTCCAGTGGCAAACATCATTGAGATAATACTTTTCGTAAATTGAGTCATCTTAGAAATTAATAATCCCTAAAATTTCGGTAATGTATGCATACTTTGCATGACAAACAAATGATTTTGTTAAGTTTGCTCTGTATTCTTCCATTTGTACAGTTGCTAGCAACTGTCTCTGATCTGGGTCTGTAGTCATTTTGCAGGCAACATGATATGACGGTTAAACAGACCATTAGAAATAAAATGGAAATTGAATATAAAAGTGTTATTCAAACCGAGAATGCTAATTGGGCTCCGTTTTTAAGACAGGTGAATATAAATATTTTAGGTATGTTTACGTGTTACTTAATATGTAGCTTCCTCTAGACATTTGGGTAAATTGGTGATAAAACAGATTTCAACAGAATTCTATTTTATAAAATGATGATAACTTTTTAATCTCGTGCAAAAAGTCTAACTAATGGATTGTAGTCCGAAATAAATGTTTTTAATTTAATTTTAATTTAATTAAGTCAGTAACATTTCAAATTGATGTTTTGTGGTGCTATCGACAGAAGCTATTAATAGATCAATAGTGAATATTAGTATGTAAGAACTGATTCAAATAAGTCCTTTAAATACGTACCTAACCTTGCGAAGGCATTTTAATTTCCGTTGATTCTAATTACGCGCTCTGCACGAATAAGACATACAGAAATACAGATCACAATAGGCTATAATTCATGCAAATAAATTATTAAGTGGAATTCTACGTTTTTATTATTTTTCAGCTTCTCGTGGCTTATATATTATGGAGTTCCTTTATAATAGCAGGACTGAATTTGGGCTCACCCACGGTTGTGGTCCCACAGCTGAGAAAGGAGGCGAACTCCACTGAAGCTGTCAGCAGTGAAATGGCGTCGTGGTTAAGTAAGTATCTCCGACCAAATACTCATAAGAAACGAAGTCTGGGTTCTGGATAAAACTTGTTATTGGTTTTTGGTCTTTTTGGCAAAAGTTTAATTTTTCACAAATTCGTCCAATTAGTTTATCTGTATGTTACATCCGTTTTATTGGCTATCTATCAATGCTAAAATCTAAAATCAAGTATCTTTATAAAAAATTAGTCTGTTAAAAAAACAATTGCAATACTAATATTTCAATATCTATTTTCAGCGTCCATCATTGGCTACTCCGGAACAGTATGTGTCTTCATTATAATTCCTGTAGGACACTTTTTGGGACGAAAGTTTTTCATGATTATTACGGCTGTAAACGCTTTTATTTCCTCAACAATTCTTTTTTTAAGTAAGACCGCTATGCTATTTTTTATTAGCCAATTACTTAATGGTCTTACATTTGCTGCTAATATTTCAATTTACTTGTTGCTAGCCTCAGAATACACATCACCAAAATACAGAGGAGTATTTTTAACGATAAAATCAGCAACATTCTTCTGGGGAATATGGATAGCAAATGCGATTGGGATATTTACACATTACAAGTACATAGGTCTGGTGGGAATGGTAATTTCAGGTATAAGTCTTATTGTATCCTTAATTATACCAGAGTCCCCTTACTGGCTGGCATTTAAAGGTAGATACGATGAATGTTCTGTCGCTCATCGATGGTTGAAAGGAGTCAATGAAGATTCTGAAAGAGAATTAGATATTCTAGTTAAATCAGAACAGAAAATTTCTCAAAGTGGTAAATCGAATAAATCCATAAGAATTTATATAAAAAAGGTTTTAGTTGGTATCAAGCAACCAGATATTTACAAACCTGTACTTTTATGCTGCCTCATTTATTCTATCTATAACTTATCGGGTAAAATAGTGTGTGCGGTATATGCTATTGAAATGGTACAAAAATTTTCTAAAGATAAATCAACAGTGAACAATGGTGTTTTAATTATAGATGGATTTACGGTGTTAGGAATGTATATTGGTTGTTTCATGTCAAAAATTCTCAAAAGACGAACGTTGCTGCTGACTACGTCCATAACAGGTACAATATTATTATTCACAATGAGTATTTACTTATACCTTATTGAATTATCTGTTTTACCAGAAAACTCATATGTAATAATTGCTATGTTAGTAGGATATTCTGTGGCAATATGTTGTGGGCCTATGATTTTGGCTAGTTCAATTTCTGCAGAATTATTACCTATAAGGTTTAGAAGTTGTAGTGTTTTTATTTTTGCTGTTTATAGCACAATTCTTGTAGGTACAGTAATTAAAGTTTCGCCTTATGTTTTTAATTCTTTTGGTTTCCAAGGAGCTTATCTAGGTTTTGGTATTTGTTCAGCGACAATAATAATTTTGATTTATAAGTACGTGCCAGAAACCAAAGACAAGACTTTACATGAAATAGCATCAATATTTAAAACCAAAGATCGACAGAACGACAAAGCAACAGAATTCGAACTTTTACCTAGTAATGTCAATGATTATAACAAGAATTATTAATCAAGATAATAAGAGTTCAGCGACATTTCACCGTTGACAAATATATTCAAAATCCAATCCATTTTTTGGGTATCGACAAAGTTGATACAGAGAATTTATCGATATTCATCTAAGTAAAATTTTGTTGTACACATTACTGTATAATAAAATTGTAATAAATTATTATTATAACACCAACCGCATTCAAGACAGACGCACTCTTAGTGACACCATTGTTAGATTTTCACATCGAATAATCGATTACCGCACCGATATATTTTTAACTAACTTCAAAAAAGGAGGAGGTTCTCAATTCGTCGGTATCTTTTTTTTTTTTTTTATGTATGTTCAGCGATCATTCGTTACCAGGTTAACCGATTTCGATAGTTCTTTTTTTGTTCGAAAGGGAATACTTTTGGAATGGTCCCATATAAATTTGATCAAGTTCTGATGATGGGATCTATAAGAAAATCATCAAATATTGCATGAACTTCATAGCGTGCCAACTGATTTTGTACCTATGTTGCCCAATATCTTCGGTATTTGTGAACCGATTTTGATGATTCTTTCTTTATCGAATAGCTTATACTTAAAAGATGATATACTGAAAATTTTTTAGAAAAATTTCACCTCGTAAGGTAGAAAAATTAAAGATGAAATCGGTGTTCAGCCGTTAACTTATGTTTGCACTCGAATGATTCGTTTTGTTGAGGATGTACCACTAAAAATAGATGAAATAAGTAAATTTTATAAAAAAAAAGTAAACCGACTTCAAAAAACTGAAAAGCTAAAAATAATATCAACACTTAAGTACCTAATCACTTACTTTTGGAGTCGGTGCAAACGAAAACATTCAAACTCTCATCGGATGGCACCGACTCCAAAAGTAACTGATTAGGTACTTATGTGTTGATATTATTTTTAGCTTTTCAGTTTTTTGAAGTCGGTTTACTTTTTTTTAAAGGTTCTAAACGTTTTGTTTTGCGCGTCAAGTATTTAAAGGGATACTTGTTTCTTTATTTATACAATTCTTAAGCTATATAAGTGGATTGAATTTTTTGCTTAGATTTTAAACTAATGACAATTTTAAATGGAACTTTTTCATTAGGGGAAAATTTGTTAATCCGAGCTAGTTCGTACAAAGTTAACATTACTTGGTTTATGCTAGACAGTCTTAGTTCTATTAAAAAATAAACTGATAGTACATTAATTATTTGTTTTATTTTATTTACTGTAGGGAAACAAACAGTTTACAGTTAAATTAAATAACCTAATGTTCACAAACGTAGCACTAAAACCAATGAAGTCTCCACTAATAGAAATAACCATCGAAATAGAACGCCCAGAAGCCAAGTCCGCGTCCGTAAAGTGAGGCAATACAAACTAAGCCATAATGGCTTAGTTTATTACTCGGCCCGTTAGTGCTCAAGATTGTGTCGCGTGACAAACAGCTCCCGAAATATTAAAAAAACATGACGGTTTGCGAAGTCACAGTACATCAGGAAAAACACAAGAAAGATTGTGAAATTACATTTTACGTGTTAGAGTTGCGTTAAAACTTATATTTTTACGTTAAACATTAATCAAAATTAAAAATTAATCATAATAAATTAGTCTTGACATTTTATGAAAATGTTGACTGTATGGGGAAAAAATATCTCCCACATTTTGTTGTTTTTAAAAGAGAAACGACTCAATTTATATTTTGTTTTGTAATCTAAATAATTGAGACGACGGAATTATTTAGGTCCCGGGTTCGATTCTCGGTCCAGAGTATAGGTAACGGGGCGCTATGGTGACACAAACAAAAATTAACAGATTTTATATGGAATATAATTGACAGCTGAATTTTCGATTGTTTTTTTGTATGGAGCTGAGACTTGTAATTTTTCTACACTTTTACTGAGAAAAATTATATCAACTCGCACTTGACCTTTTTTAGACGTCAAAATATTATGGGCCCGGGTGCAAACTGGGGCTTTTAAGGGGGTCGAAATTTCATTATTTTTTGGATCCGACGTTACTGAGATATTTGCAGATTTTATACGGGGATATTGTCAAAATTTTAGAACCAGAATTATAATCTAGCGCTCGCCGGCAGCTGCCGCGGCACGCTTGCTCCGCTCGCTCGGATTCGCACTTTATGTGGTAACTGATTTTAACATAACCTAACCCATATAATCCTTGACAAGTTTTGACTAGTCTATTTTACAATTCCCAGCTGTATACTAATTTACTTCAGAAATTTGGCTATGTCAATTTTCCATTTAAAATCAGTAAAATTTTTTCTAAGTGTCGTGCCCTATAGCGCCCCGTTTCAACCCCCTACTTTTGGGTAAAATTTAATATAAAGGCAACATTATTTTTTACTTGTGTGCGTTTCGTGGAGCGTAAACACGACTTACTTACGCATACAAAGATGTCATTCTTGCCTCACCTAAGACAGTTCGCTTCGTAGGAAACTATCGTTCTGGGTGTTCTATTTCGATGGAAATAACATAGAACTGAGCAGCTGAACTAACAAAAACTACATGTAACGAGGTACAAAAAACATACAAGATACAAGATGAAAATTCCACAATAATTAATTTAATTTAATTTAAGCAGCTATGTTTCAGCACCTCTGAAATATTTTTCATGAGAGATGAGTTAAGTGTTAATCAGAGCAATATCTTGAAACTGCTTATTGTAAGATATGTAAGAGCGACTTGTGAAGATATTTTTAGCATATTGTTTTTAAATTTGTATTGTACATTATATCATACTGTTTCTTAGCACATCATAGGCTAGTTTCCTAAAATAATCTAATTAGTCCGTCGCGTCAGTTGGATTAACAGAAAATATTGGACATGTATTTTTTATTTTGTCATTAAAACAAAAAATGATGAAGATATAAGTACCACGTTAAAGTTCCGCGTAACGTCACGCCTTGCAACACTTATTAGCAAGAAGTGACGTCACTCCTAAACTTTGATACGCTTTATCTTCGTCATTTTTTGGTTGATTGACAAAAGACAACACTTTTTTTAATAGTAAGTGACGGACTAAATAGAATAATAATTTTTTGACTCAGGAAACTAGCCTATTAATTGATAATATTTTAGAAATTAGAAATCAGAAAATGTATTTGCCAGAATACATAAATGGTAAAGGTCTTAATATTAAACAAACATTTTAGTAATATTAATACTACCAGCCATCTGTGTGTCCTATGGCAATCGATTCAAATAAGACTTGCCATAAGGTTCTAGAATGGAAGTCAATGGGGGAGGCCTATGTTCAGCAGTGGACGTCCTATGGCTGAAATGATGGTGAAAAATACAACTGAGTATTTTGTGAATATTTTAAATGCCTACCTGTTGCCATTATTGATATGGAACAAAGAAGGGCAAAAAAATCGCGTTTGTTGTATGGGCCCCCCTTAAATACTTATTTTATTTTGTTTTTAGTTTTGTTGCTATAGCGGCAACAGAAACACATAATTTGTAAAAATTTCAACTGTCTAGCTATCGCGGTTCTTGAGATACAGCCTGATGTCAGACAGACGGACGGACAGACAGCGAAATCTTAATAATAGAGTCTCGTTTTTACCCTTTGGGTACGGAACCCTAAAAAGGCTCACCGTAGCCCAATATAAAGGTTAGAAACAGTAGTGAAACGCATTGTACTTGTAAAGAGCAAAGGGGGACCTGTGTGGCGAGGGCAGCATGAGATACAAACTCACGTATTTAGTGAGATCGTTTAACCCGTTGACATCCAAGCGGTATCATGAGACCGCATAACAATAAATTTTCTATTGCGTCTCGATTACAGACGCTTGATGAGACAGGGAGGCCGCGGGCACGTTTAGGTAAACTGAATCACGGTGAACAGAAACTGTTTCGTTTATATGATTGCAAATTTACTAAGCAAGTTTTAAAGTATTGTTTGGGGCTAGATAATTGGTGTGATTGTAAAAACAATTTTGTGAAATTTTTATACTTGGTTTTATAGGGTTTTTGAACATTTAAGAATAAAAAGTTGTAATGTGAGTAATTACATGTAATAATGTCTGTAATAATAGTAAGTGCCTGAAGTTGGTCTGTCACGTCATACTTGTAAGTACTGTTTAAAGTATCAAGGTACCTTCGTTAGCCATTTCGTGAAATAAACTCTAATTATATGACATGGACGGAAGAAACAAGCTTGTAATGCATGGACTATGAAAGTGTTAATCTAATCTAATCAAATTGTTGTAGCATTTTGCCTTACACCATGAAGTTTTTTCTATATTTGCGGTCTAAGCTCGGGTTTGCCAACAGTGGCAATATCCCAATTGAACAAAATGGCCAACTCTACAGCGGACGTTAGACCTAAAATGGCCTCCTGGATAGGTAGGTAAAGTTAACTAATATTTTTTAAATAATTTTATTAAAAAAATTGGTAGTTATTCGAAAACTTTTTTTTCCAGCATCAATATTTGGATACTCTGGAACCTTATACGTTTTAATTTTGATCTTGGTGTCACATTTTTATGGATGGAAAAAGTGTTTGTTTTTTTTGTCCATGAATTTAAGCAGCGCATCTACACTTTTGTACTGCAGCCACAATGCAGTGCACTTATTGATATGTCAGGCGTTGTACGGAATGGTTATAGCAGCACAAATGACTATTCTATTGATGATGTTGACTGAATACACATCAGCTAAGTATAGAGGAGTTTTCCTTACTCTATAATCCGCAACATTTTTTTGGGGTGTACCTGTGGACTGCGAATGCAATGGGAATATTTGCCGACTTCAAGTATATTGGACTTTTTGCAATTTTGTGTTCAAGTTTTAATTTTGAAGCAACATTATTTACCAGAATCACCTTACTGGTTGGCTTTTAAGGGGCAATTCAAGGATTGCGCTAAGACTCATACATGGTTAAAAGGTATCCAACAAAATGCTGACTAAGAATTAAATGATCTGATAACAACACAAAAAGAATTACGAAAAACAAAGATAAAAAATACTTTTTTAAATTACACTGCAAAGTGGTTGTTAGCATGAGGGAACCGAGTATTTATAGACCTGTTTATTAAACTTTCTCCTTTACACGTTTTACCAAATGTCAGAAAAAATCGTATACACTATTTACGCTATCGAAATGATGAAAAAAATAACTGGCAATGAATCAACTGCACAAATTGGCGTGTTAGTGTTGGACGGGTTTAGTGTCTTGGGAATGTACGTAGGCTGTGGTTTATCTAGAATTCTTAACAGGCGAACCATGCTGTTAGTGTCATCAATAGTTGCTACATTTTTTTTATTTTTGATGTCTCTATACTTGTATCTTATAAAATTATCTCTGATATCTGAAAATGCATATATTACTGTTGCCATATTAGTTAGATTTTCTCTGGCCATATGTTGTGGCCAAATGTTCATAAATACTACAATATGTTTCGAATTATTACCAATTATGTATAGGAGTTTTAATGCTATGCTGTTAGCTTTATTTTTTTCAACAGTTTTGTGTGAAATGGTACAAACAAAGTATCACATTACATGTTTGAACATTTCGATCTTCACGGCACGTATCTGTTTTTCGGAATTAGTTCATCGATTTGTTTGGTTTTGATTTATTTTTACTTACCAGAAACAAGATGTAAGACACTTTACAAAATAGCGGAAATATTTGAAGAAAAAGAAACAGAAATAGCAGTGAAAATAACACTTTTGGATAATAATTTCAATTTAAAAGAAAATGTAAAAAATAAACATACTCATAGTTAAAATAATTAATACAATCAATACAAAAAAAAAGATACTATACTAATAATTTAAAAGCATGAAGTAGTTTTTTAAGCCTTGTGTATTCACTATTGAATAAATGTTTTACTAGGAACGCGTAGAGTTATAAAGTTGAAATTATTTTAAAGAGTCCGGGAATGCCTTGAAGATGTAAAAGGAATTTTAAGTTAACGCAATCAAAAGATACAACTGTTTATGCCAATTTTTTTGTACTCGCAAGGGAATCATTACTATTATTTAATACATAATATATTGTAATTATAACATTATATTTGTACATTAAAATCATAATTCTAACTCAAACCCATGGAGCACATTAGAGAAGAAATGTCATATGATTTGTTAGACAACATTTTTCGCCATTTTTTAATCTGTGCTGTTTTTGTATGGGCGAACGTTGACAGGAGCTGACATTTTTTTATAATAAATATAAGTGAAAAATCACTTACTAGTTTTGGAGAAAGATGGTTTGTATTGCTGCTCTATGCTCGAACCTAACCAAATTTTGCCTATCAAAGGGAACAGGACTTACAGAACTTTAATATATTTATTTCCAATAGAAAACCAATTTAGCTGAAAAATTATGTATGAATTTTCCTGTTTCACTTGTTTCCCTCTGTGTCCAAGCAGGTGTTGTTTTTAGTATTATTTTTTGTAAAATTAAAACTTTAAGAAACTCCTTGGCACATGTAAACTTTATTATAGAAAAAGGATAAAATGTTTACACCTCGCGACAAATAGGACGTAAGTAACCAAAAAGAATACGTCGCGGACTGTTTAAATTAAGTATAGGAGAATATCAATTAAATAACACAATTGGCAAAGCTAAAGGGTGGAGATGGAGACGACGTCAATAATTACAGGCCAATCTCGGTGCTAACATCACTCTCAAAAGTTATAGAAAAATTTATTAATAAAAGATTACTAAACTACCTTGATAAAAATAACATCCTATCACCCTCCCAATACGGATTTCGTGCAGGCAAATGTACGGAAGACGCTATTAGTGCTTTGACATCAGAAATAGTAGATAAATTAGATAATAAGAAAAAGTGCTTAACGCTATTCCTAGACCTCAAAAAAGCCTTCGACACCGTCTCTGTCTCCATTCTTGTTAAGAAACTGGAGATGATCGGCATCAGAGGTATTCCTCTCAATTTATTTAAAAACTATCTACAGAACCGAAAGCAAAGAGTAAAAGTAGGACAAACCTTAAGTGAAAGAACTGTAGTAGAATACGGTGTGCCACAGAGAAGTGTCTTGGGCCCGACATTGTTTCTGGTTTATATTAACGACCTGTGCAATATGCAGCTTGAAAATTGTAAAATACTATGTTATGCTGATGACACCGCCGTAATTTTTACCGGTGGCTCATGGATTAATACCAAAACGGCTGCGGAGCATGGTCTGTCTAAAATAAATGACTGGTTGAAGTGGAATCTATTGACTCTGAATACCTTAAGAACCAATTATATGTGTTTCTCTATCTGTGACAGAACGCAACCTTCTGATAATTTTGAAATTAAAATACACTCGTGTAGGCAAGCTTAAACCACTTGCAGCTGTCCTGTCATAGAAAAAGTCAGAAGCACGAAATATTTGGGTGTTATGATGGACCAGAGACTATCGTGGCAATCGCACATTGAACTGGTAGCAAGCAGGACAAGAAAAATGATATGGATTTTTAAAACACTCAGGCATGTTGCTACCCAGAGATTACTAAATCAGGTTTATATTTCTTTAGTTCAATCTATTATAACTTACTGCATAACAGTGTGGGGCAGGGCACTAAAAACAAAATTCTTAGATGTTGAACGAGCTCAGAGAGGTTTGCTAAAAGTTATGTAGTTTAAGAAGCAAACATATTCAACTGACTTGCTCTATGATTTAGCAGATTTACTTACTATCAGGAAACTATAATTATGTCTTACTTGTTGTACTTAGAAGGCATAAGACCTTGGTTTACCATCAAAATATCACTCAAAAACGAAGAAAGCACAAGGTAATCGAAATTCAATGCTCTCGCAGAGCTTTTGCCCAAAACCAATTTCAGAACCTATCCTCTCATGTGTACAACCTTGTCAATAAAAAGCTAGAAATATACCCCCTGACATATGGGGAGTGCAAAATTACCGTGACAAACTGGCTAAAATCATTAAACTACGAAGAAACTGAAAGCCTACTTAAATATGATACATAACACAATACCAAACATGTTTTCCAAACGCACACACATTCACACATACACACACACGCAATAAAATTCACATACGCGCACGCGCACGCGCACACACACACACACACACACACACATACACACACACACACACACACACACACACACACACACACACACACACACACACACACAAACGTTTTGTTTTATAAGCTAAAAAGTACCATGTAACTTGCTTTTATATAAATGTACCTTTTGTTAAGGAAGAGTGACTCCTTCTGCCACAGAAAGAGTCCACCTCTGCATAGCTATATTTAAAATTATTGTTAATGAAATAAACATTTTTCAATTTTCAATTTTCAATTTCAAAGTGGCAGTGGGCAGGCCACATCACTCGCAGAACCGACGACCGTTGGGGAAGAAAGGCTCTCGAGTGGCGACCACGAACTGGAAGACGCAGCGTGGGCAGGCCTCCCACGCGGTGGACTGACGATCTTGTCAGAGTTGCGGGCAGCCGCTGGATGCAAACGGCCCAGAGCCGCTCGCTGTGGCGTTCTATAGGGAAGGCCTATGTCCAGCAGTGGACTTCTAGAGGCTGATGATGATGATGATGAACACTATTATCATCTTGCGGTCTCAGCATCAAAATTCGATGAACACATTCAGATTTAAAAAATCGGTGTACACCATATTTGTCAAAATTTCCTACTGAGTGAAGTGTTAATAATATTTTTTTGGTCTTTGTAAATTGGAAGATTATAATATCTTCATTTTTATCACGTATGAATTACTGGACTTTAAGTTTTACATTCGTTATGTATCATTAATTCGAATGGAGTCGACATTTTCAAAATCGGGACAATAGCGTCTTAACTAGCATTTGGGGCAAAGCATCTAGAACAAATTAACAAAATATCGCCTTTGCAGTTGGTTTTCTTCGTTAGTTTAATAATTGCTATAATAAGACAAATTGGAAAGAAATAAGATATCTCGATGCTGATCAGGCTTCGTGTGCAATTGACAGAAGATCATATACTTTGTTTTTTAAGATGTCTGGATGTGCCACATCATATGAGTGTAAAAAAACAACAAAAAAAACAATGTCGAAAAAAAAGGCGCCAATGTACCGATAAATTTATTTAGCGATAACCAGAGTTCACAAAAGTTGGTATCTAATCCTTTGTATCACAGAAGAACAAACAACATTAATGTTCGGCATCATTTTATTAGAGTGTAACTAAAATTTGGTAAAAATATCTTATTTGCCTAAATAAATAAATAAAAATAAATAAATAAATCATTTATTTGCCAGAATATGGTTCAATACAAAGATGAAAGATATTGTTTTTCCAACATATTAACCTACTTACCTACTTACTTACTACATGCCAGCAGATGTGCTAACCACGAGCCTTTGTCATTCAAAATGTTATAAATTCATAAATAATTAGTATAGGGTTGTCACAGATGAATACAGAAAAGAAATTACTGTCATTATTTTTTTAAGTATTTTTTCTTAGAGTGGTTATTATTTATTATAAGTGGGGGTGTTATTCTGTTGTATCTGTGGTAGTTACAAAATAACTTGCAGCACTAGCGCCACTTCCTGTCGTGTGTATTTCGATTCGATGTACTTTTTTTAAATAAAGCGTTCAGCAAGTAAAAGCACTACACAAGTTTTAATAGTTTTCATGTAATTTATGAGCAAAAAGCTATTTCCTGTATTATTCAAAACTTTAGGCTCAGTACTTTCGAAAATAATGTTCAATTTTCGTCTGTTTTATTAAACTGTTTAAAACTGTTTACCTTACTCGATGTGAGGGGCTCAAGTATTAAAAAACGAGCCCTTTCTATGCTATGCCACACGATAAAATTTGCGAAACTTTAAAAAAAAAATTTAACCGAATTGAACCTCCTCTTTTTTTAAAAGTTGGTTAATAAATATTATTTGGTGGGGGCCAAAACTTGCTCTCATGACAAACAATTGTCTGTTTACGTCTATGTTTGAGTCACACAAGTTTATGTGTTACCACAGGTTGTCTGTCCACCTTGTGGGTGGACGTCCTATGCTGCGCTTGCCGGTACATGGCCTCCATTCTAGAACCTTTCTGCCCCATTAGCCATCAGTTCTACGTTTTATGTGCACTACAGCTTGCTAATCCGTTGGACTATGTCAGCGACAGTTGTTCGTTTACGGATCTCCTCATTTCTGATTCGACCTTGCAAGGAAAAACCAAGCATAGCCCTTTCCATAGCACGCTGTGCACTTTTGAGCTTTCTTATGAGGCCTATAGTGAGAGGACACGTTTCAGTTCCACATGTCATTACTGGTAATAGACCCTGGTTGTAGACTTTCGTCTTTAGGCACTGAGGTATATTGGACGAGGTTGCGTAGTTTTCCGAACGCTGCCCAGCCGAGTTGGATTCGACGATTGACCTCTTTCTCAAAATTGGATCTACCCAACTAAATTACTTGTCCCAGGCTTGTCAACAATTTTGAGACCAGAGGTCCCAAACGGATACTGGGTAGGGCGGAACCAAGTGCATTCGACATTAGCTTGGTTTTTTTCTATATTTTTCTGCAAGCCTATTTGTTGGGAAACTTGTTGGGAAGTAACTGTCTTCTGATAAATACAACGTGCAATTTCAAACCCAAAGCAAAAAGCTTCCTTTTTTAAAAGTGCTTTAACGATGAGCCATACAAAAACATCATGAACGTCTACAAGAACGAAGTCGCAGGTACAGCTAGTAGTTTAATAAGCGTAGTTAAACGTCATAACCAAAACTAATCTTCATTGTGATCTATTGTCTTGGCTAAAGGTATGACATGAAAACAAAACTCAACATTCTCTGTACTTATTAAATTTGGCTAGCTCCACAAAAAATAAATTCATGTTTTGCACAAAGTATCAGTGCTACATATTATTGAGGTAAAGCTTTTCGTAAATTCAGTAATCTTGGGAATTAATAATAGGGATGACATTTTTTTCATCATCAAAAAGTATTAGACACGTATTTTTTCCTTTTTCAGATAATCAAAATGTTACATACATAATAAAATATTGATTTGAAATGTCGCATGACGTCACGTCTTAGTACAATTTTTACATAGAAGTGACGTCAAAATCCCATTCCTAAACTTTGTCGCACTTTATCTTTATCATTTTTTGGTTGATTGACAAAAGAAAAAAAATTACTTACATTATTTTTTGATAATACAAGTGACGGACTAAATAGAATTTTGTTTTTTTTAACCAGTCGTCATCCCTACCCTTTCAAAAATTTTAAAAGCTTTGTTCGCTATCATGCTAGATGAATGCTTTGCATAATAATTTAGTATATAATAATATGTGGTGACGGTTAAACAGACCTTTTTATGTAAAATGGAAACTGAATATAAAACTGTGATTCAAACCGAGAAAGCAACTTGGGCTTCGTTTTTAAGACAGGTAAATTTGTATAATGTGTGGTCAAATTGAAGATACGACAGACACGATCTATGTTATTTATCTCGTACAAAGAATCCGACCAAACTTATCCTCTTAACATAATGAGCATTGTAAGTTTTAAAATTTACAGAGACTAGCAATAGGTCAAAAGTTAAAATTAGTTTTAGGTACTTGTTCAAATAAATAATTCAAATACGTACCGAACTTTTTGTTGGCATTATTCTTTATTACAATAGGTTAAAATTGAAGCAAATAAATTATTTAATTGAATTTAATTATACTAGTAGCTCAGCTATGTTTTATTTATTTTTCAGCTGCTAGTGGCTTATGTATTATGGAGTTCCTATATAGTATCAGGAATGAGTGTGGGCTCACCCACGGTAGTGGTCCCACAGCTGAGAAAGGAGGCGAACTCCACTGACGCTGTCAGCAGTGAAATGGCTTCGTGGTTAAGTAAGTATCCCCTGCCAAATACTTATCAGAAACGAAGTCAGGGTTCTGGTATATTTATGTTTTAAAGTTTTTGGTCTTTTTGGCAAAAGCTGAAATTTTGTAAATTCGTCTGTTTGTTACATCCACTTTATTGGCTCTCTATCAATGCAAAAATTAGGTCTGTTAAAAAAACAATTGCAATACTTTTATAATTGTAGTGATATTGATTGATTATTGTATTTATATTTCAATATCTATTTTCAGCATCCATCATTGGCTACTCTGGAACAGGTTGTGTCTTCTTTACAATTCCTGTTGGGCACTGTTTGGGACGAAAGTCTTTCATGATTATTATGTCTGTAAACGTTTTTATTTCCTCAACAATGCTTTTTTTAAGTAAGACCGCTATGCATTTTTTTATCAGTCAATTACTTAATGGTCTAACATGTGCTGCTAATATTTCAATTTACTTGTTGCTAGCCTCAGAATACACATCACCGAGATACAGAGGAGTATTCTTAACAATGAAATCAGCAATGTTCTTCTGGGGAATATGGATAGCAAATGCGATTGGGATATTCACACATTACAAGTACATAGGTCTAGTGGGAATGGTAATTTCAGGTATAAGTCTTATTGTATCCCTAATTATACCAGAGTCCCCTTACTGGCTGGCATTTAAAGGTAGATATGATGATTGTTCTGTCGCACATCGATGGTTGAAAGGAGTCAATGAAGATTCTGAAAGAGAATTAGATATTCTGATTAAATCACAACAGAAAACTTCTCAAAGTGATAAATCGAATAAATCCATAAAAAAATATATAAAAAAGATTTTAGTAGCTATCAAGCAACCAGATATTTTCAAACCTATACTTATAGGCTGCCTTATTTCTATCTATCATTTATCGGGTAAAATAGTTTGTGCGGTATATGCTATTGAGATGGTACAAAATTTTTCTAAAGATAAATCAACAGTGAACAGTGGTGTTTTAATTATAGATGGATTTACGGTGTTAGGGATGTATATTGGTTGTTTTATGTCAAAAATTCTCAAAAGACGAACGTTGCTGCTGACTACATCAATAACAGGTACAATATTGTTATTCACAATGAGTATTTACCTATACCTTATTGAATTATCTGTGTTACCAGAAAAATCATATGTAATAATTGCTATGTTAGTAGGATATTCTGTGGCAATATGTTGTGGGCCTATGATTTTGGCTAGTTCAATTTCTCCAGAATTATTACCTATAAGGTTTAGAAGTTTTAGTGTTTGTATTTTTGCTGTTTATTGCACAATTCTTATAGGTACAGTGGTTAAAGTTTCACCTTATGTTTTTAATTCTGTTGGTTTCCAAGGAGCTTATCTAGGTTTTGGAATTTGTTCAACGATAATAATAATTTTGATATATAGGTACGTGCCAGAAACCAAAGACAAAACCTTACACGAAATAGCATCAATATTTAAAACAAAAGATCTAGACGAGGCAACAGAATTCGAACTTTTACCTAGTAATGTCAATAATTATAACAAGAATTATTAATATGGGATATATGTAAATACCTAAACTATTTTCAAGATAATAAGAGTTCAGCAACAGTTCACTGTTGGCAATAATTATAGTGATACTACCTAACGAAATCCAATCCATTTAATGTGTATCGACTACGTTGAAGAGAATTTTTATGAAAGTAAATATTTATTGTACATTTACTTACTGTAATCATTTTGTTTCACGCATCAAGTATTAAAAAGAAATGTAAAATTATAGAAACAAGAATCCCTTCTTTGAAAGGGATTTATAATTTCGTAATTTTTACATTTCCTAAGCTATATGAATAGATTTCATTTTTTGCTTAGATTTCAAGGCCAATAATAATTTTGTTTAATAGTATTATATGCGTGGAATGGAAATTTCAAATTATCACCGATCTCATCTTACCTTGAAATATTTTAGCTATTTCTAAACATCTTTAGCTTTTTAATTTGTGTACCTAGTTATGATAAAACAATTAATGTTTATTTGGGGATTTCATATGTTAAAAATCAAGTTCTTTTCGTGAACTGAAATCGAACTAAACTTTACACTGTATTGTACTGGAATGTATTTTATTATTTAAATATTGGTATAGCAATCAGAGGAATCGGGTGAGATGGGCTGAATCTTTATCTGATGAGTACAGTCTAGAATGTGGAGTGAGGCAGGGGGGGTTGACATCGCCGACATTGTTAAACCTCTATGTGAACGCCCTTATAGAGGAACTCAGTAGTTCTCATGTCGGATGTTTTATTGACGGCACCTGTGTTAATAACATAAGTTACGCTCATGATATGGTGCTGCTGAGCCCCTCAATAAACGGGTTAAGAACTCTTGTTAAATGCTGCGAGAGGTATGCAGAAAAACACGGTCAAAGATATAACTCGAAAAAGAGTGAATTGTTAATTTTTAAAGCAGGTAGAAATAAACCTCAAGAAGAAGTCCCCCCCGTTGTTTTGAATGGTACACCTTTAAATATTGTTAATAATTTTAAATATTTGGGGCATATTGTAGTCGATGATCTCAATGACGATCTCGATATCGAGAGGGAGCGCAGGGCTCTGTCGGTTCGGAGTAATATGTTGGCTCGCAGGTTTGCTCGTTACACAACTGAAGTTAAAGTAACTCTATTCAGAGCTTACTGTCAATCATTTTACTCATGCAGCCTGTGGACACAGCATACCAAACGGGCCTACGGTGCCCTGCGAGTCCAATATAATAACGCCCTTAGGATGCTGTTGGGGCAACCGCGACGCTGCAGTGCATCGAACATGTTTGCTAAAGCAAGGGTTGACGGGTTTCACGCAATAATGCGCAAAAGAGTTGCCTCTTTGCTGAAACGCGTCCGTGGCACCGACAACGGCGTCCTGAGGATGTTATCAGCCCGGTTTGACTGCCCTTTCCAAAAACATTGGATCGAGTTGTCACTGGGCATTACGTAGTTTGTAGGTATTTCATAGTTGTTTTTATTTTTATTTTGTTCTCTACGTAATTATGGATGTATGTATTACTACTTATCCGAAATAAAGAGTTTATTATTATTATTATTAGAATTATTATACGTCATTTTTTTGTGCTTTTTTATTTATTTATTTATCTATTATTATTTTTTTTGTAATTATGTAAGTTTTAGAATTTAAAAGCTTTTTACTCTTAGCAAATGTGACGAAATTTGATAGAGGTTTTTGACAAAGGCAATGGTGTTAACATGGTGACAATTTAGAATGGAACCCATTTATACGGGGAGGATTTGTTATCCCGAGCTAGTTCGGATAAAGTTTACTTTGTATATGCCAGACATTAAGTCCCTACTAGTCTTAGCTCTATTTAAATTATACACATAGAACATTTAATTATTATTTTGATTTATTTTTTTCTATTTACTGTAAGGAAACAAACAGTTTACAGTTGAATATTAGTGTTCACAAATGTAGCACAAAAACAAATGAAGTTTCCACTAATAGTAATAACATAGAACTGAGCCGCTTAACATACAAAAACTAGATATAACAAAATACAAAAAACGTACAAGATGAAAATTCTACAATAATTATTTAATTAAATTTAAGCACCTATGTTTCAGCACCGCTGAAATATTATTTATATGAGATGAGTGAAGTTTTAAAAAGGTCAAAATCTCGAAACTGCTCCTTGTAAGTTATGCAAGAGTGACTTGTAAAGACATTTTTAGCATAATTTTTAAAATTTTCTTGTTTTATTACCTATATCATACCTACTATTTTCTTAGAACATAATTATCATTAATTAGTTGATATAAAGACAGGTGCTTGTGGGTCAGTGGCAGCAGCGCTTTGGTAGTGACTAGCAAAGTTAAGCCACCTACGCCGCGGTTGTTGTTAGTGGATGGGTGACCATTTCAACCATTTTTAGTGACATTCATCATAAGCATCTCCCTGCTTTGGAAGGCACGTTAAAAGTTGGTCCTGGCTAATTTCACTTGATACTAGTCGTGAAGGCTGGTCAGAACCCTTAGGGCGGGTTAATAACATCTGACAGTAAGGTTAAGTCACTGGCCTTACAACACCCCTCCACCAATACACACTGGGCCCGCGTGGTGGAGTATGGCCCAAATCACCTCATAGTTGAGGTGAGGCCTGTGCCCTGCTGTGAGCCGTATATATTCATACTTTAGTTTACTTTTTTTTAGGTGACATGCCCATATTTTAGTAATATATTGCTTTAATTCTTTGAGCTATTTCTTACTGCAACTAGTGAAGTGAAATTTAGTGATTTCGGTGAATCACCGAATTTGAAAATGGAATTTTCTGAGAACATGTTACTTTTTAACTTCAATTCAATTAAATTTAATATATTTATTGCATTCTATAATGTTACACAAGTGTTATAAATAGGTACATAAAACAGATCATTAAACTCCTTTACCGTGATTCGAAGCCTAAATAATATGAGATAGCATCTACATTTCCCCTCTCTTTTCCTCGCCTATTTACGTATATATATAGCTGTCTCTGTCACACACTCCCTCGACCAGGCAGGGAGGGGGCGAGGTGATCTCGCTTCCCTCACTACAAAGTTTTCTTCATTGGCGTCTTTTTCCCCGGAGTGCGCGGTCGTCTCCAGCAGTCCCTACCTGAGAACTCTGCATCTTTGCCGACCGCACAAGTCAAAGACGTAAGAAATTAATATTCTTTTCATTTCACATTTTTTGATTGAACATTTAAATTAGTACCAAGTAATATCAAGACTTGGCCCTTGCCTATTTTTCTTAAAAATACTTTAATCTTATTATTTCATACTGGTAGGCTAAAGTTTCCACCGGCTTAATCTAGTAATACATTGTACAACGGTGTTACCGTTCGAGGTTTGTTGCGTTATGTTCTACGGTTTAGGTGATTTGTTTTCTGTGCATTTATTGTGATTTTAGACTTGTTACAATGAGTGATATTAATACCGAAGTACAAACGAATGTCGCGTCCGTTAGCTCAAAGAAACGAAAGCGGTCAACTTCGACTAGTTCATCGTCGGATTCGTCCTCATCTAGTTCGTCATCATTATAGTGCGTGTGCAACGCTCCTCTAAATCTAAAGGTTCAAAATACCGTCAGCGCGACGAACTTCTAGAAAAACTTATAGAAGAGGTAAGTAGCTTGCGTGAACATGTGTATAACACCGAGTTAAATGCTACCAATTCGCATTGTGAACCCAACATAGACCTAAATATCTGCCGTGAACTTTATAGTGATGACGAAACCTCTCTTAACGAGTTACTACCAGACCAACCGCAAAATGATTTCAGCGTTCAGTTTGGCACGTCATTGAAAATACCTACAATTCCACAAAATTCTACTATGCTACTGGATAAATTAAAAAATCTGCAAAGATTTAACAGCGCTGATTGGTGTGACGTCAGGTTCTCTGAGGTCCAAAAGAACTACCTTAGTACACCAGGTTATGTTGAACTCGAGACAAATGACGGGATTAAAGCTTATGACAACGGACCGAACTTAGCCTACGCCGAAAAATCATACGCCGCCCTCACAGCGGCCTTAATCAAACAACAATCGACTTTTCAAACTTGGGTGCGCAACCCAGAAAATCTATCAGTCGAAAAGATTGATGAAATGATTAACACTTCTTTTTCAAAAGGCGACTATACAAAAGTATCGAACGACCTGATACAAATGGTCTGTGGCCATAGAGCGGACATTATCGAACAAAGACGGGATTCGATCCTCGCTTCAGTAAAAGACCCACTTGTAAAAAGCAGTCTTCGTAAGATTGCCCCGTCATGCAAGGACTTGTTTGACTCTGACCCTTTCACTACGGCACTAGAAAAAGCTGGTGGGGTAAGAAAAGTTTTCTGGTCAAAAACACCAAATAAAACGGCTGCGCAAGCCAAACTAAAATCCAAACGATTCCCGGCGCAATCATATTCACAATCACAAACGGGTCCATACTACCCACATGTTATGAGTAAAATTACTCAACCAACCTTTTTGAGAAACAGGCAGCCGACAACGTATCGGCCACAATACCAAAGCACCGCGCAGTAGCGGGTACAATCGTCGGGACCTCCTAAGCCTGTGAATCAATATGCCCGCCAGAATAACTTTCGGGACGGCAAGAAAAACTTCAACTCAAACGATAAACAAGGCTTTCGCAAAAGACAAGCTTCACCTTCCTTTCCCGAACGGAAAGGAAAGCGACATCGCTATTGACTCGAGGCCATTTCAGGCGGGTCAACTGCAACTTTTTTCAAGTCGATGGAGGAAAATGGGAGCCCCAATACGCTTACTCGAAATGATACAGGGTTACCGCATACTCTTTATTCAACCCTTTAAACCACCTCTAATTTATATGATCGGACTAACTTACCTAGTGACGTCCGATCCTCAATTATGTGAAGTAATCTCGTCCTCATTGTGTACAATGTAGTACGCACTTTTTGCTACTGCACTGATTACAATCTTCAAAGTTAGGCGCGTGCATGAACGCGTCAATAAACTAAAAAATAAATAACCGGAACGTGCCCGCACCGTCACCTATCAATGTCATCTGTCACCTGTCAATGTCATTATTTCAAAGGATAAAACTGGACACAACTTTCAAAAAGAAGGGAAACTAAGTAGTATGTAGGTATTTATAGCATATAATCTTTTTTGTACTTTAAGGATTGATAAATACATACTAACTGGGTCGGGCTGGGGATAGGATGAGGACGAGATTACTTCACATAATTGAGGATCGGACGTCACTAGGTAAGTTAGTCCGATCATATAAATTATGTTCCATAATCTCGTCCTCATTGTGTACAATGTAGATGTTCAAAGAGGAAAGTTGTGTCGACAAAGCAATATAAACATTTATTATGATCATTTATATGATTTTCTAAAGTCTTCGCACATGATAAAACTTTATTTTATTAACTATCTATTGGTAGATGCTTAATTCAAGTTTTATCTAATAAGGATATAGTTGTTTGATTAATTCATTGGAATTAATCAACCAACCCTGTATATCGATACAACCCTGTATATCGATACAACCCTGTATATCGATACAACTCTGTATATCGATACAATCCTGTATGATGATACACCTTGTGTGATGATACACCCTGTATGATGATACACTCTGTATGATAATACAACCCTGTATGATGATATAACCCCGTATGCTAATACAACCATGTACAGTGATACATGATACAGTCCCATCCCATTTGATGACACAAACCTGTACCTATTTTCTACCATACAGGTGGGCCAAAAAATGTGTAGGAATTCTATAAAATCGAAAATAGCAAATTTTACTTTAATTGCAATACTCTTTTATTTTTGTTAAAACTGTAAGTCTTTATGAATTTATAGATTTGCTGGGACTGAGACTGATAATCCACCTGTTGTACACTTTTAAGTTTGTGCAATAAAGTTTTAAATAAATACCCCGCGCTATTAAGTAGGTATATTCTTTACGAATAAACTAGAGATCACGCAAACGAAATCGCGGGGCAACAGCTAGTTTAATAAGTTGTCATGGAAATGGAGCCAATGCTTTGAACTATTAATATCCGTCTCATTTATCCAGTAGTATGTAGTACATACTTAGTATATGGTTACCTAACAAGGTAAATTTATCGATGTGCAAGTAGGTAGTTAAGCTAGTATTTCTTCTGAAAAGACTTATTTTATTTTATATAATAAGAAAATCTAGTAACCTTTTAAGTTATCATTGTCTGTAATACAATTTTTTATGCAAATAAATTAGTCTTAGGTATTCTTAATAACTCCTGTTCAAGGTGTAGTTCCAAAGTAAAGGAAACTAAAAAAAAAAAAATATGGATGTTTACTATCGCAAATTTTTCATTAATTATATGTTATAAATAAGGAAATTATATACAAATACTACTAGTATTGTTCCAGTAGGGATCCTATTTTGTTGACAATAGTTTCAACATTATTTTACTGAGAAAGATTGATTTTTACTCATGTTCTTAGAAAACCGTCACTTTATGTGTGGATCCCTGGTAGGGGATATTAATAAGTTAATGAAACAGTCTGAATACTTATTTATAAAAAGATTCAATGACTGGTCAATTCTTGTAAGCTAATAAAAAATAATAATTAAATAAGTAATAATTTACCAATACATCACATCGGATAAGATAGAAAGTTTACTCCGGCTCAAAATACTTGTAGCAGCCTTACAGCCTTAGTCCAATAACAAGGTAAGGCAACATTTATTGCCTGCATTGCCTTAATTATTGCCACTGATCAATGCCTCTATCGTCTCATCCTTTTTTTTTTTTTCATTTAAGTTAAGTTAGAAATTTTCTGTCATTATTTATCATCTCAATTTTTGCTTTTACATGGTAATTTAATATCTAATAAAATTATTTATACATAGACTTACATAGGTACTTGACAATCTTCAATTATAATTGTAAGATTCATGCCTTAATTTAAATAATAATTTTAAGTCAGTAGTATATTTTTTATGAAGTTTATAGTTTCATGGATACAATTTTAATTTTTTAATTATGTTTTAATAAATCATATTTTATTATAATCATCTATTTAAATATGAACCTTTGTTATCCACCTGGGATAATTCAGTTTATTTACTATCTTTAGTATCTTGATAATTTAATGATTGGATGATTATTTATCTTTGTCTTCAATTTTTGGTATCAAACATTTTTACAAATAATAAAATGTCTAGAAATATATGGTTTATAACAAAAATATAGTAAAAATATATTTAGGTCAGATTTGAAAATTCAAGTTATCATTGGAACTTTGTGTCTAGTTTTGAATTTCTCTTACTTTTCCAAAGGTAGCAGGTACCTACTTAAAAATTAAAATAATTGGTTTTCGACCTTATGACAAGTACATAAGGATCAATTATGGTGCGACATTTTTGCCTGT
The DNA here is from genome assembly GCA_963576865.1 of Anania hortulata. Taxonomy (NCBI): domain Eukaryota; kingdom Metazoa; phylum Arthropoda; class Insecta; order Lepidoptera; family Crambidae; genus Anania; species Anania hortulata. The sequence continues at coordinate 954,780 of OY756399.1, read as the reverse complement.
AAATAAAGCTGCATAAATCTTTCCATGGGTTTTTACTGACTGAAAATATTGGAATATAACATACAGTTACAGTTAAAAAAGTTTTTAATGATGGTAATTTTTATCTTGTTGATAACAAGGAGAATTATTTTTCCATTTCTGTAACAGTGATCTTCACTCACGTTATTTGTAAGTAACACTCATCTTGAGTGTGTCTTTATTTCACTTGATGAAGACTAGAAATAATCTAACTAGCCATGGCGATCAGCTAGAATAATAACCTTAAGTCAGTAACAGTGTTTAATTTTAATTGCTTTCATAGATTATTATAGAATCTTGAGAATTAAGCTTGATATTATGAGAATTTAAGGTTTACCCGGTTGTAACCAGATCTAATATTATAAGTTACACAAATGGGATACCATATCAGTTGTATAGGAACATACAAACATGCACCAGCCAACATCAATTTGTCATGGTCTCCAAACAGGGAGTCAACTTCCCTGTATTATGAGGTACAAGACAATGTATCTCGCCAGGGTCATTCGACCAGAGTATCGAACCTGGGACCTTTTACGTTAAGGCACTTCACGAATCAAGTGGACTAATGATCTTTAAGTCACAGATATCAATTAGCAATGTCAAGTAATGTTTATTTATTTATTTAAGCTTTTTAGTAAAATATAAGAGAAAAAAAAAAACTTAATAAGGTCATAACTACATGAACTATTGGAGTAAACAGGTTGTTTTCTATGGTATGCTTTATAAAGTCTTACCCTCTTGGGCCAACATCAAGAAGTATCTCAATTACTTGTGGTAAAAAACTTGTGGAAATCCACACCGAGATAAACCATAATTTGTAAAAGCGCTATTTATCATTGACTTGTATGTATATAAATGGGGCAGAATAAGACAAGCAGATCTGAGACCAACAGATTGTCTTGGTACCATTAATGGTTGCCAAAGGCCCAATTTGATAGTAACAACTGATGAAATTATTAAAAACTTAAAATCTTTATAAACAGACTGAAATTGTCTAGGTAAGTATATGACTTGTTTACACAAGACTCAGAGTTCCTTAAGCCTTCAATATCAGCAGGCAAAGGAGCTTCTTTCATAGCCTCCTTAGAGTCAAAGTGTTAAGTTGAAAAAATTACTAAGACGGAGGGCATTACCTCATGGTCTCGGTACCCATATTCTCCCTCCTCTTTTCTTTTCTTCAGTGGCATTCGAAGATATGTATCGTCTTGATACTTTTGTGTTCGACTATATTTTCAACTTTAATTAATGAAGTCGGTCTCTGGTCAACCTTATAAGATTTGCAGACCCGCAATATTATAACAAAAATTTTAAACCACAGGCTAACCCCTCGTGAAAGCAAGTGGAAGTGTTATAATTCTGCTGCGAGACAGAAAAGAGGAATAATTGTTCTCTCGGTACATATGATGCGCTAGAAGAATTTTATAATATTAATAACTTACCTTATGCTATTACAGATCCTTTGTAGTATATTTCTGGTGCAACATTGTATCGGTCTCATGGTCAACTCTTCATGAAGACTAGAGCCATAATGTTACGTCTCAGGAGGAATCCCTCGAGGAGACGCTTCAGACTGAACAAAAACCCACTGGCCACTCCATCGTAAAGGCCAGTGCTTCTGTACAGAGCAGTTTCTGTGGAGTCATTCGGAGACATGACAGACAACTAGAATGAACATATTGATCACCAACGGCCAACCTCCCGTGAAGGCTCCGATGTCATTCATTCTGAGACATGAAAGACAACTAGAATGAACTTAATGATCACCACGGCCAACCTCCCGTGAAAGCTCCGATGTCATTCATTCTGTCTCGTTTGCGGGCTGAAGAATAACGCAACTCTGTCACACACACTCCTTGTTTTCATGATTAATTTCTGGCTGATTATGTTGTTGGAGTGGAGGCCACGTCTCGGCGAACGTAGTGTAGGGCGCTTCTCAACTCGATGGGCCGACGAACTCGGGAATATGGCTAGATACATTTGTATCAAAGCAGGAGATCGTACTCCTTGGCGCTCTTTGCGTCCTTTCCGTACGTCCAGCAGTGGGCTGTAATAGGCTGAGATGATGGTGATGGTGATGATATTATAAATATAATAACACTAAAATTAGTGTGCTGTGGTGGTGATAGAAATCGTAGTAATCGTAATAATTGAGCCGAGGTATCGGTCCAACAATTTCACAAATTCAACTGACAAGTTATGTTTTCCAGCCACCATACTTTTACACAAACATCACCGTATTTTCTTCTTGGTTTTTTGCATTTGTATGTAAGCTGTAAATCACTAATTAGTTTAAAAACTAATTTATTCTAAATATTTATGTCTTCAGTGCTGTGTACAAAAAAGTACAATGACATTGACAGGTGACAGATGACATTGATAGGTGACGGTGCGGGCACGTTCCGGTTATTTATTTTTTAGTTTATTGACGCGTTCATGCACGCGCCTAACTTTGAAGATTGTAATCAGTGCAGTAGCAAAAAGTGCGTACTACATTGTACACAATGAGGACGAGATTATGGAACATAATCGACCCGCGCATGGCCAGCTACGGTTTACAAACGCCCGAATCAGACGAAATGTCGAAAATCATAACTCGGCTCAAAAAGGATAAAGTGTTGGTAACTATCCAGCCGGGTCCCAGTTTTCTCTCGACGATGTTTCTACGTCTAAAAAGCAACAACACAATGCGGCCCATTTTCAACCTAAAAGCGTTGAACAACTACGTTCATCAGTCCAAATTCAACCTGATAACTATGTACGATGTCCCGGATTTCATACAAAGCGAAGATTGGTTGACCAAAATAGATATTTCACAAGCATATTTTCACCTTCCTTTAAGCCAAGCTCACAGATGCTTCCTTCGGATGACATACCAGCGCAAAATACTAGAAATGACGTGTCTCTCGTTTGGTCTAAGTTCTGCAACAAGTGCGTTCGCTTCGGTCACCGCCTGGATCGCACAAATACTAAGAAACGAAGGAATCAGAGTTCTAGTATACTTGGACGATTTTCTCCTAGTAAATCAGAGTTGTTCAACTCTGAGACATCAAGTCAATTTTGCCGTAGAGTTACTGAATTATCTGGGATGGCACGTCAATTTACAAAAAATATTCAAATCAAATACATACCAGGTCTTTACAACACCGATGCAGATCATTTATCTCGCCTCAAACTGCCTTCAGAATAGCATCTTCTCCCAATCGCAACAAAATTAATTTTTGCCAAATGGGGAGAACCAATCATCGATCTATTTGCGTCTAGGTCAGCCTATGTAGTAGACAAGTACTGCACACTAAGCCTCAGAGACAACAAAGCGATACTACACGATGCGTTCGCTCACCAGTGGAATTACAGCCTCGCCTGGGTCTTTCCGCAACCATGCCTGATCCCACGGGTCCTAAATCACCTGAACAGAGCCACCGGAACGTACTTAGTAGTAACTTCAGTTGGAATCGAGTTTTCTGGCGGTCAGACCAAAAACGACGAGCACTGGAAGCCCCACACACGATTTGGAACGTCCAACACGTACTGATCGACGTCACTACGGGACTTCCCCCACCGAGAGCCCACGAGATGACTTTAGAAGTTTGGAGATGTGGGGCTGGTCTAAAGAATTAACTAACTGGTCGCCGGAGCAAGTACATATCCTATTATCAGGCTGGCGCTCGTCGACTATGAGAACTTATAAGCCAGCATGGCTGCGCTGGACTCGCTGGTCCCAACTAAACAACGTCAGTATAACAAGTCCTTCTGGCCCAGACGTCGGGAGATTTTTGATTGATCTTCATATTAAAGAAAAACTATTTACAGCACTATTTTGCTACACAAATCAGTAGTCGCTACTCTGTTCAGCACAAACTCCTCACACATGAGCAATCATAGCGTCGTAAAACATGCACTGAAAGCCATCTCGATAAAAAATCCAAAAGCAATCAAAGCTCCAAAGATATTGATATAGTGATAGACCACCTGTCTAAAGTAAATATCGGGACGAAAAATCTGTTTGAAGCCTCAAAGTACGCGGCCACTATCCTTCTCCTGTGTTCGGGCCGAAGAGTCCACGACCTCACTCTTTTGAAAATTGATTTGGAGCACTGCGTCATGCAAGATGATCACATAATTTTTTGGCTGGCCTACGGCTCAAAGACAGAGTCCTCAAATCACCGTCAGTCTGGGTGGAAGCTTCTCAACAATCATAGCAACAAGGCTCTGGATCCCGTTTTCTGGGTCACTAAAGTAATAGAATTATCAGCTCAAAGAAGGGACGCAAATAACTGACCTGTTCATCTCAATCCGTGGGGCTCCTAAAGCAGCTTCTAAAACTACCATAGCAGGGTGGGTAAAGGAAGTCCTTGAAGAAACTGGCATTTCAGCAATACCTGGCAGCTTCAGAGCAGCAGTTGCATCCAAAAACTGGATAAACAACTTTCCACTAGATGACATCCTAGCCCGCGGCAATTGAAAGTCGGAGAATACATTTGCTAAATTCTACAGAAGACAAATACTATCGTCTCGATCTAATCCTGTTAATCGGTCATTTGATCCTGTATAAAATTAACAGTAAATCTGCATAAATGATTGTTATCCTTTAAAATTACTTACTATCATTATCATATCCAATATTATGTAATTTGAAATATTGTGAAATTAATTACTTGTTTACTCAACATTCTGGTAACAAATATTAATATGATTGTTTATAAGTTCTACACATCACCCGACTGGGATGTTAGCAATAGAGTAATACAGTAGTAATAGTTAAATTATTTGTCACGCTTTCTATCGTTAACTCTAATCACGAGCATAATAAGCACCTACATTAAATATTTAATATCAAATCGTGTTTTTTTTTATTAGTTAAAAATTAAAATACATGGTTACACATTATCAATTTTTAGTTCTTCAAATAATCATTGCAGCTGTCCTGCTCGCACAATTTACATTTGCCTATAGGCATACCTTTCACTTGGAGTCACATATTAACTCCACACTGCCATATTCCAACCTATTATCACACTGGCCCCTCCCTCGCCAGGCGATAATAAACACTTCTCATATTGTTTAGGCTTCGAATCATGGTACAGGGGTTTAATAGACGTGTTTTAACTACCAATAAAACACATATTAAACCACTTACCTGATTCGAAGCCTAAGATAATTGCTACCTGGCTGTATCAATTATCATGAGACCAATGAAGAACACTTTGTAGTGAGGGAAGCGAGATCACCTCGCCCTCTCCCTGCCTGGTCGAGGGAGTGTGTGACAGAGACAGCTATATATACGTAAATAGGCGAGGGAAAGAGAGGGGAAAAGTAGATGCTATCTCATATTGTTTAGGCTTCGAATCAGGTAACTGGTTTAATATGTGTTATAATGGTAGTTAAAACACGTCTATTATAGACCCTGTAGGGCACAACAATTATTAGATAGGTATTGTGGGCAGAGAGGATGACGCCATGCATAATTAGATCAATTTGTTTATTTTAAGAAGTTGTAAAGAATTAAAATACATTAGGAATCATTTGATAATTATTGAATAATATAATCAAATAAATAGTACTTTTAGGCATTCAAAAATTTAAATATTATTTCGAGACTGTCATGAGATAATAAAATGGTAAATCTCTCAATATTTTGCGGAAAAACTTAAATTTTTATTTGAAATGCATAGCATTATGTCTTTGAACTGCTATGATAAGTTTGTTTGCAGAAAATACTTACACTACGATACGATAGCGACAGCTACGCGATGTGAATTTTGATTCAAAATCGCAATACCGTCGAGTGAGCAGCAATGTGATTTTTGTGTTTAAATGACGATACTATAGATATATTATTGACTTTGATGATTTATTTGACATGATTGGAGTTTTAATCTGACATAATATTTACTGACATTGATAATGAATTTTATTGAACTATATAATTTACATTGAGTTGTGTACTCGTACATAATAAAAATCTGTAGTAATTTGGCTCATGGCGAAATAGGTCTTTAAGCTACAATAATTGTGTTACAACAATATTTACATACCCTGTTTATGGCAAATAAAGAATTTCAATTTCAATTTGATACAATTTGATATACTATTAAATAAAATGTGCATGTCAGAAAAGATTAATTGTGAGATACGTTAATGTGTCAAGCCATCTTATGTGACGTACTCAGCTCAGATACTAAATAATTTTACTGATAAATAATAAATAAATACAATTGTCTTTATTATGAAAACACTCAATGTAGTACAAAGTTTGAACTGCTCTTATATAAGGTTACCCTGTGTTAGCTTAATTAGTTTTTTTGTGAATTATGCTAGTTTGAGTTATTGAAATACGATGTTTTTTGTTAATTTATGATACTAATTACATTAGAACTTAGTTTAAAAAAAGTTTCAATGCTCATATTATTGATGTTTAAATTGAATTGGGAAAAATTATATACGATAGTAATGGCACACATAGATGCTTGGTGCCGTATGAACACACTCGATAACAAAATTACTCCAGTGCAATGAAGAAGTATTGAAATTTTTCTGTGCTTCGGAATTTATACGATCATACCTCAACCCTCATAATGTAGTTAATCTCTACCACAGGTGTTGACGGCAAACCACACTAACATCATCACTGGCTGTGTAGCCATGGTCCAAAACTGGTATACTACCCTGTCTTAAGGCTATGGAGATCTGATGGAAATAGCTTCAAATTAGACTTGCCACAACCATCTAGGATTATGGTCAAGCGTACCCGACTAGGAACGAGACACAGCACTAGGAAGAAGATACGTTTGATTTAACTAGCCAGACATCCGTCACTGTTTAAACGTATACAGTGTACGTACACCTACTGCGCTTCGTACCAGTACTAGCTCATACTGTTAAATAAACGATAAAAATGTGTAGACTTAAAAACTCTTTGCTCACATCTGTATTTGTACATTTTATTTGCTTTTAAACGTATTTACAATGGAAAAGAGGCTGACTGTGTAGCCCAATAGATTAGGTTAGGTTAGGTTAGGTAGATAGGTTAGATACAGTAGTGAATCGCATATACTTATAAAGAGCAACGACGGGGGACCTGCGCGGCGAGGGCGGCTTAGAGACATTCCGCTATGACACACAAACTCACGTAGTTTGTGAGATCGTTTAACGAGGCCACTGGCACATTTCGGTAAAATTGAATTATGATTTATTGTCTTTTTAACTTGTTTAAGTTGGGTACTGAAAATTGCGAAGGCTCAAAACAACTTGAACTTCTTGAAAAATGTTAGATATGGCTATATCTAACTAAATATGTTGAATTTTTATCGAAACAGCATTCATAACGTGTGAAGTCACCGGCACGGCGATTCATCGTGGTGGCTAGCTATAATTATCTATCATATTTTTACAGTTGGTGTCGATAAATTGCTATATCATAAGTATCGTGTCTTGGTAGTCATGCTAGGAGGGCAGTAGCTTTTGAGATCAGCGCGTTAAACTAAGCAAACAAACTCGTCAGTTTTATAATATTAGTATAGAAGTTGGCTTTTATATCGCTAAAATTTATAAACGTACATAAGGTTAATTTATCTGACATTCATTATTCTAAGTGTGTATCATCATTGCACTCGTCTCGTATGCCAGATGTTATCGCTGTTAAAACAAATGATAATGAAGTTTTATTCATATTAATTTTAATATTTACCTATAGGAAATATACAATGGAGATAGAACATAAGTTTATTGATAAAAGTGAGAACAAAACTACAAACATTTATTTTGCGAGACAAGTAAGTAAAAGTATATTATTAATTATTTTCGATTTTAAAAGAGGAGAAATCACTCTAGAATTATAAACAGTTATGGTAAAAAACACCTCGGTAGGTGCTGGCTGTTGTCACAAGCATTGAAACTTTTACTATGCCAAGGATAGCAGTGACCAACCGCTTTTAGCCTGGATCTAGCACTGAGGAGTAGTAGCCTTATTACGGGCTTTAAAAAGGGAACCATTATTTGTTATTCTTGTTACAGAGGTCTCACATGATACTCAAAACCTCCTAAATACATTCGATAAATATAGTGTCTTCGCACCATAAAAGAAGGATGCACCAATGGCATATCTTATGGCTAATTGTGGATCCTAGCTATACACCGTGACTTTTTAATTACCCGAGAAAACGAAAATTTGCGTTTATAAAAATATGTATATCAGTAAGTAACACACAAAAATTATAGCTTTCATACAAAAATATCGTTTTATAGGACTTCAAATAAATCCTGTTAATGCACAAAAACATGTAAACCATCTTCGTAGTATTATAATTAGGTGGATTTTGGTTTCGTTAATGTTGGAATGATAATGATTACTATTTGAATTAGCAGGACTTTTATTGTGCATATTTTTTACGGAATGTTAGGTACCTTTTAAATAAAGTTCTCATAAAAAAACTCTTTTTATTCGCCAAATTTGATGTATATCGATATCTGAATATATTAGTTAATTTTCTCGGGTAATTAAAAATTTACGGTGTATACACCCCTAACCATAAAAAAAAAAGTAGAAAAGGCGATCTATCATTAAACTGATCCTTTCACCTCGGATTAAAATGTAAAGATATTACCTACAAGTACTGAAAAAAAAATGTAAGTACGTAACTTACAATTTTTTTTCAACCTCTAGAAAAATTAAACATGGTTAAAGTAACTATTTGTAAGAACTCATGATTAAACCCCAGCCACCATTTATATATTTGAGGGCTTTAGAGACTAAATATCGAATCAATCTAATTTCTTTTTTTAACACTTTAACTATCCCAACGTAATTAGTAAGCCCATCCCTACACGTCCAGAAATGCATTATTACATGTAATACATAGACTTCAGATTTTTAACTTCCGCCTGGTCTGTCACGTCATACTTGTAAGTACTGTTTAAAGTGTCAAGGTACCTTCGTTAGCCATTTCGTGCAATAAACTCTAATTATATGACATGGACGGAAGAAACAAGCTGGTAATGCATGGACAATGAAAGTGTTAATCTAATCTAATCAAATTGTTGTAGTTGTTCGTTTGCCTTACACCATGGAGTTTTTTTTATATTTGCGGTCTAAGCTCGGGTTTGCCAACAGTGGCAATACCCCAATTGAACAAAATGGCCAACTCTACAGCTGACATTACACCAGAAATGGCCTCCTGGATAGGTGGGTAAAGTTAACTAATATTTTTTAAATCTTTTTATTAAAAAAATTGGTAGTTATTCGAAAACCTTTTTTTTTCAGCTTCAATATTTGGATACTCTGGAACCTTATACGTTTTAATTGTGATCTTGGTGTCACATTTTTATGGACGGAAAAAGTGTTTGTTTCTCTTGTCTATGAATTTAAGCGGCGCATCTACACTCTTGTACTGCAGCTACAATGCAGTGCACTTATTGATATGTCAGGCGTTGTACGGAATGGTTATAGCAGCACAAATGACTATTCTATTGATGATGTTGACTGAATACACATCAGCTAAGTATAGAGGATTTTTCCTCACTCTAAAATCCGCAACATTTTTTTGGGGTGTATGGACTGCGAATGCAATCGGAATATTTGCCGACTTCAAGTATATTGGACTACTTGCAATTTTGTGTTCAAGTTTTAATTTTGTAGCAACATTTTTCATACCAGAATCACCTTACTGGTTGGCTTTTAAGGGGCGATACGAGGATTGCGCTAAGACTCATAGATGGTTAAAAGGTATCCAAGAAAATGCTGAGAAAGAATTAAATGATCTGATAACAACACAAAAAGAATTACGAAAAACAATGATAAAAAAAACTTTTTTAAATTACACTGCAAAGTGGTTGTTAAGCATGAGGGAACCGAGTATTTATAGACCTGTTTTATTAAACTTTCTCCTTTACACGTTTTACCAAATGTCAGGAAAAATCGTATACACTATTTACGCTATCGAAATGATGAAAAAAATAACTGGCAATGAATCAACTGCACATATTGGCGTGTTAGTGTTGGACGGGTTTAGTGTCTTGGGAATGTACGTAGGCTGTGGTTTATCTAGAATTCTTAACAGGCGAACCATGCTGTTAGTGTCATCAATAGTTGCTACATTTTTTTTATTTTTGATGTCTCTATACTTGTATCTTATAAAATTATCTCTGATATCTGAAAATGCATATATTACTGTTTCTATATTAGTTGGATATTCTCTGGCGATATGTTGTGGCCCAATGATCATGAATACTACAATATGTTGCGAATTATTACCAATTAAGTATAGGAGTTTTAATGCTATGCTGTTAGCTTTATTTTGTTCAACAGTTTTAGGTGTAATGGTCAAAGTATCACCTTATATGTTTAAAGCTTTCGATTTTCACGGTACATATTTGTTTTTCGGAATTGGTTCATCAATTTGTTTGGTTTTGCTTTATTTTTACTTACCAGAAACAAGAGGTAAGACACTTTACGAAATAGCGAAAATCTTTGAAGATAAAGAAATAGAAGCAGCAGTGCAAATGTCACTTTTAGGTAAAAATTTAAATTTAAAAGAAAATGAAAAAAATATTGATTAAAATAGGCTTTAGTAATGTCTTGTTTACACCGTGTTAACGTCATTTGATAAATATTTATTTTATTATATTAAATTATTATTAAATGTAAATTTAATAAGAAATTATTAAATGTAAATTTATTATTGGCTTTAAGTTCTAGAATGTAATGTATGTGATTCTTCTTTGTAATAAAAGCTGTGAATTTTGTAGAATAAATAAAAAAATAATATATAAAAGACATGCCTTTTATTTTGGTAGTATTTTTTTAAACATCTGGACACTACAGTGTCAAAGATAACACTAATAATCAACTTGCATAAAGTAGTTTTGTGAGCTATCTGTGTTACCACAATTAAATAAATGAAATAAATATACAGGTTGTTTCAGAAATCAACGTAAAGATGGAAACGGGTGGTAGGGTAAGTAGCATAAAAATATTCAAAAGCTATTGTGGTTATTATATGGATAAAGTTTTCTAACTGAAGACAGCCTCTGACTCCTAAAATAAGTAGAAATACATAACCTTTGCGAGACTTCGCTGAGCTCGTTCAATTTCAAGGAAGCGTGTCTTAGCAGCACCACCCTACATAGGCACACAGTAGATGAGGATCGATTGTACCGGAGATATGTAAATATTTTTAAGGAGATCCATATTCACATTCCCCGGCTCTGTATCTATTACTCAAACTCATTTATTCAGTATATAGACTTTTTTCGGGCACTTATACACGTCCCAAAATATAGCTTTATCCTACCACCGCTTCGGGACTATATGAGAAGAAACGCACGCCAAGCGACAGAAGACTTTATTTGTAATCCTACAAAAATAAGAATCGCCTTTTCAGAAAGCTAATAAAACAAGGATTCATGTATTTAGCTCAATACCGCCCAATTGCCTATTACTGTGATTTTGGCTCATAACGGCAGTAAGATCAGAAAGATTATGGTGATATAATTTTTAAAGGATTTAACATGTATAACTTTTAAATTTTAGCTATGGAAAAGAATTAAAAATTAGGAAAGGCTAAAATAATTTCCCAACAATATCCTTATCAACAATTGCTAACTAAACCAGATATCGCATTTGCAGTTAGTTTTTTCATTCAGTGTAATAATTAATGTTATAATGAGACACATTGGAAAAATGGAAATCTATATATATAAAAGAAGAAACTGACTGACTGACTGACATATCAACGCACAGCCCAAACCGCTGGTGCTAGAGATTCCAAATTTGGCATGTAGGTTTCTTATAAGGTCTAGGGGTGCACTAAGAAAGGGTTTTTCAAAATTCACCCTCTAAAGGGGTGAAATGGGGGCCCAAAGTTTGTATGGGGAAACAAGATTAGTTAGACTATTTTATTCGAAACTTCACAGGAGTATTCCTAACAATAAATGATTAAACACGTGTTTCAGGTTTTTTGCGAAATCCACCCCTAAAGGGGTTAAAAGGGGTGACAAAGTCTGAAAATCAACATGGGTATTGTTTCTATGGTTTATTGGGTCGCTGATTACGAAAACAACAATAATTTTAAAATACAACGTTACGGACGTGAAATATCATCCCCCTGTTGGGATGCAATGGGGTTGAATTGTCTAAATATCAATATGGGTGTCGATTTTATGGTTTTTTGGGATGTTAATTACGAAAATGACATCAATTTGGAAATTTAATATTGTGGACATATAAAATTCTGGAACTCAACCCTTAAGTAGGTGAAAAGGGGGATTTTTTTTGTATTTCAGTTATCTATTTATATAAAATGGTAAACTGACAGGAGTATTCCTAACAATAAATGATTAAACACGTGTTTCAGGGTTTTTGCGAAATCCACCCCTAAAGGGGGTAAAAGGGGTGACAAAGTCTGAAAATCAACATGGGTATTGTTTCTATGGTTTATCGGGTCGCTGATTACGAAAACAACAACAATTTTAAAGTACAACGTTACGGACGTGAAATATCATCCCCCTGTTGGGGTGCAATGTGGTTGAAATGTATCTCTCTGTAAATGTATTGTATTTCAGTTATCTATTTAGATAAAATGGTAAAACTAACCCAACATACATTGTTGTTTTCACTCGGCTGCCGTAGGAGGGTTATGTTTTTTGAGCGTATGTATGTGTGTTTATAATTTTTTGGCACGCTTTACAGCTTAAGCCGTTAGAGATGTATTTTATCATATGAGATTCTTCTCAGTTGTGGAAGTGACAAAACGTATATCGTTTTCCGAAATTCCCATAGGACATAGAAATTACGCGGGGAACTCTGATCTCTAATGGTACTTACCTGATTTCAACCCTCGATGAAGGTCTGCTTTAGATTAGTTTAAATGTGTTCCAGAGACGCCCCCTGGGATCTACGGGGGCCAAAATTTTGTTTATTTTGAGCTAGGACGCACCGTTTTCGAGATATCAACGGCGCTGCGTACATGACGTAGCAGGGCGGGCCGGACAATTTCGCCGCAAACAATAGACCAAAGGGAACCGTATACTGCAACGCACACGGCGTACAATAAACCGCGCGCCAGTGCCCGCCCCACACCGCGGCATATCCGTGGCTACCCGCCGTGGATCGCACAAACCAATTTGTATACACTAACGCAGACGGCAGCGCGGGCGACTAGCTTTGTCTGCGTCGCGCGCTCTACTATAATGGTTGTCCTGAACTGACCGTCGTGCACGTTGAGTACGCGGCGCGGGCAGCCGCGGGCATCGATGAGCATGAGCAGACGCGGTCTTTATTGCTTCACGGTCAATAAGACCGCACCACTGCGTTGTATGCGCAGCACCTTACTCCATTCTATATTAATTAATCTATATACATATATAAAAGGCAAAAGTGATTGACTGATGTATCAACGCTCAGCCCAAACCGCGGGTTCTAGAGATAGAGATAAATTTGACACGTAGGTTTCTTTTCTAGGGGTCACTAAGAAAGGATTTATCAAAATTCATCCCCTAAAGGGGTGAAATGGTGGTCCAAAGTTTGTATGGGTAAACAAAATTAGTCAGACTCTATTATTCGAAACTTCACAGGAGTAAGTTCTCCTTACGATAAATAAGTAAATATGTGTTTCAGATTTTTTGAAAAGTCAACCCCTAAAAAAGGGAAGGGGGCTGACAAAGTCTGAAAATCAACATGGGTATTGTTTCTATGGTTTATTGGGTCGCTGATTACGAAAACAACAACGATTTAAAAATTTTACGTTGTGGACGTGAAATTCCATCTCGGGGTGTTGGGATGCGATGGGGTTGAAATGTCTATCAATATGGGTGTAGATTTTATGGTTTTTTGGAACTTTGATTTTAAAATTGAATATTGTGAACATGAAAATTCTTGAAATTATTTGTGCTAAATTGCAATTCAATCGGTCCAGTAATTTCGGAGCTAATCGGTTGTAACAGACGGACTGACAGGCACCCACACGTGATCCTTACACAATGGTTCTATTTTTGCATTTGATGTATAGAACGAGACCCGCGTTATCCTAAAATTGATAAATCGCTATATTATATAATATCATATCGTGTTTTGATTATTAAAAAATACTGTCTATAAAGAAGGTTTGTAGTTTTTTTAAATTTCTGAGTTTGACATTCATACTACACTTAAAATCAAATCTAACGCGAGCGAAGCCGCGGGCAAAAGCTATACTTATATAAAACTCACCATGGTGGGTTAAAATATGTAAAAGATTGTTGTAATATTGGGATAAATAATAAATTTACAAAAGGTTATTGGTTATTATTTTACCTTTGAACAAATTATGTACTTTTTAAAATTTTAAGATTTTTGGATGTGCTATATCAAATGAGTGTAAAAAATCAAAAAACTGTTGGATAATTCAAAACAAAATCAAAAATGTACCGATGACTTTATTTAGTGATAACTAAAATTCACAAAAGTCGGCATCTAATCCTATTTATCACAGAAGAACAAACCACATTCATTACGTTAGAGTGTGTAACTAATAATTTGGTAAAAATATCGTATTTGCCTACTACAGACATGCCAGCAGATGTGTTAACCAAGAGCCTTTGTCATGTAAAACAATATAAATTTATAAATAGTATTTAAGGTTGTCACCGATAAAATAAATACATTAAAAATTACGTTAATATTTTTATTAGTATTTTTTCTTAGAGTGGTTATTATTTTTATAAGTGGGGGTGTTATTTTATCTGTGATAGTATAAAAATAATGAAAACTTTAGGACAGATGGACAGACAGACACACATATGATCATATTATAAGGGTTTCGTTTTGTCATTTGGGCTTACGGGACCCTAAAACAGTTAAATATATTTTTATATAAAAATAACGTTTACACAAACATACTTAACAGTTATTTTCGAAGTCAGTGCCAGCCGTGGAGTGTTTAATTTTTTTTTTTTATTGATTGACAAAAGTAAAAAAATGGTTCATTATTTTTATAATAATCTAACTAACGGACTTAATAGAATTTCATTTTCTTTACCCAGTCGTCATCCCTATTACCTCTCAATTTTTTGAAAAGGTTTGTTCGCTATGATTTCGTGCTTTGCATAATGAATAAGTGGTATTATTCAGTTTGCTCTTGAATCTTCTATTTGTACAGTTGCTACATTCTGGAGTCACTTTGCGGGCGACATGAGGAGACGGTTAATCGGACCGTTATAAGTAAAATGGAAACTGAATACAAAACTGTTATTCAAACAGAGAATGCAACTTGGGCCTTGTTTTTAAGACAGGTAATTTTATATTTTGTGTGGTCAAATTAAATATATGTCCAACAATGATCTGTTATTTATAAATTTACTTTTAATCTCTTACAAAAAATCAGACCTAGCTTATCCTCTGGAATATAATTATTAAATTCTTACTTTTTAAATTCTATTCACAAAGACTATAACAAAATTTCAATAGTTGAACTTAGTATTAAGTTCTTATTCAAATGAACAATTAAAATACATACAAATGCTTTCGTTGGCATTATTTTTAATTACAATAGGTTTATAATTCAAGCAAATGAATTATTTAATTGAATTAAATTATAATGTGGAACTCTACTTTTTTATTTTTAGGAATGAATTTGGGCTCACCCACTGTAGTGGTCCCACAGTTGAGAAAGGAGGAGAACTCCACTGAAGCGTCAGCAATTAAATTGCTTCGTGGTTAAGTAAGTATCCCTTGTTAAATATTTATCAGATACTTAACTTATTAGTCAGGGTTATGGTATTATATGTATACATTATTTATAGGGTTCCTGGATTTTATTGGCAAAAACTGAATTCTTATAAATTCGTTCAATTAATCTTTCTGTACGTTACATCCATTTTATTGTCTGTCTCTTAATGCAAAAAATCTAAAATCGAGTATTCTTATTAAAAAAAAATGTCTTTTTAAAAATAATGGCTAATACTTCAAATAATACTTCAGGACTAATATTTCAAATTCTATTTTCAGCGTCCGTCATTGGCTATGTCTTCATTATAATTCCTGTAGGGCACTTTTTGGGACGAAAGTTTTCCATGATTATTATGGACGTAAATTCGTTTATTTCCTCAACAATTCTTTATTTATTAGTCAATTATTCAATGGTTTTACATGTGCTGCTAATATTTTAATTTACTTGTTGCTAGCCTCAGAATACACATCACCGAGATACAGAGGAGTATTCTTAACGATAAAATCAGCAACGTTCTTCTGGGGAATATGGATAGCAAATGTGATTGGAATATTTACACATTACAAGTACATAGCTCTGGTGGGTGGGAATGATTATTTCTGGTACAAGTCTCATTGTATCAGATTAATAATACCAGAGTCCCCTTACTGGCTGGCTTTTAAAGGCAGATACGATGAATGGCATGTCGCCCATCGATGATTAAAAGGAGTTAATGAAGAATCTGAACGAGAATTTGATATACGAGTATTAATTAGACGCTGGATGCAGGCCGCTTCCAACCGGCCAATCTGGAAGTCAATGGGGGAGACCTATGTTCAGCAGTGGACGTCCTATGGCTGAAATGATGAATGAGGTCACAACAGGAAACTTCTAAAAGTAATAAATCAATTAAATCCATAAGAACTTACATAAAAAAGATTTTAGTAGCTACCAAGCAACCAGATATTTTCAAACCTTTACTTTTATGCTGCCTTACTTTTTCTATCTATCATTTGCTGCTGATAATGCATAAGCTGTTTTGTGCGGTATATGCGGTTGAGATGATACAAACATTTTCTAAAAATAAATCAACAGTGAACAGTGGTGTTTTCATTATAGATGGATTTAGTATGTTAGGGATGTATAATGGTTGTTTTATGTCAAAAATGTTGCTGTTGATTACGTCCACAACAGGTACAATATTATTATTAGCAATGAGTGTTTACTTATACCTTATTAAATTATCCGTTATAGCAGAAAACTCTTATGTAATAATTGCTATGTTAGTAGGATATTCTGTGGCAATATGTTGTGGTCCTATGATTTTGGCTACTTCCATTTCTGCAGAATTATTACCAATAAGGTTTAGAAGTTTTAGTGTTTGTATTTTTGCTATACATTTGTACAATTCTTTTAGGTACAGTTGTTAAAATTTCACCTAATGTTTTTAATTCTGTTGGTTTTCAAGGAGCTTATTTGGGTTTTGCAATTTGGTTGACAATAATAATCATTTTGATTTATAAGTACGTGCTGGAAACCAAAGACAAGACTTTACACGAAATAGCATTAATATTTTAGTGGCCAGATCTAGATAAAGCGACACAATTCAAACTTTTACGAAGCAATGTCGAGATTAACACTTGCTAATATTGGATGTATGTAAATACCTAGTTAGTTTATCTTAAATACTTAATTATACCTATGATGACCTATGTTTATAAAATGATGATGATGATCATGATGCAAACTGATAATCTTCAAATGTTTAGTTAATGATCAATGGTAATGATAATTTAGACGAAAATAACTTAATCACTTGTTCACCCCTTTTTTTTCATTTTCATTCAAATATCTATCTAGATTTATTTCGTCTGGATACTGAAGCATTAAGCTTATTTTTGTGGTAAGTTTGTCTTAATATGTTTTACGTGTTTATCTAAACTGCTTAATTATTATTTTTTAACCCTATAGATCTTGTCAAATGTAAACGAAGGATATAACGTTATTGATATTGGACAATTAGGTAGGTATAATGAAAATTAATGTGATAATTATGTAATTATACATGATGATAGATGATTTGTCATCTTATCGAAAATGAGGCTAAATATTAATCTCACGCACAGTTGTAATTTATATGTAATACAAATAGCATTTAAGTTTTGAACAAACTCCTATTAGGTTATTTTAATGTAACAGCATGTAACCCATGCGTAAAATAAAAATTTAATTAATTTTTAGTATTTGATAAATCACTCTGAGTAGAAATGTGACGAAATGTAACATAAGTATTCGACAAAGGCAAAAGCGTTAAACTAAAGACAATTTAAAATAGATCTATACGAGTAGCAGTGGTTGTCCCGAGATAGTTAGTACAAACTATATATACAGGGTTATTTGTAAAACATCAACAACCTCCTAGTGTCTGATTCTTGTGCTGAATATAACTTTTTCTATAGGACCAACACTGAAATCGCAAAAAAACGCTTACCTATACTAAACCGCCACCAGCTGACATCAGTTTGTATGGAGAAGTGAAATTTTTTTTAGATTTCAATGTTGGATAGACATAGAAAAAGTTATTGTATTTGAGCACCAAAATCAGTATCTAGGAGGTTTTTAATGTTTTACAAATAACCCTGTATAGTTTGTTCATGCTAGACATGAAGTGCCAAAATTCGAGCGATTGCCCTTAAAAAAATACACTATTTATCTTATATAAATATACAGGGTTACATTGCAAGGTAGTGCCAAATTTTAAAAATAAGATCAACAGAATAATTGTCTCGGGTCTGAGTATTGTGGTACCGTCGTTGTTTTTGATTTCTGTAACACAAGTCCTTTACTACTAACCACAGGATCAGAGCAATGTATGTGATGTTGTCCAATATTTTTTTATTTGTTTATAATATAAAAGGGCTTCTTCATCGTTTATTATATTCGCTTTAAAATATCCGGGAAAAACGACAACGTGACCTGCTCAATCATTCATAATAACAGGCGTACACCGTGGCGCCCAAGACCCAACAACGACCCTATGCAGTGCACATAATGCACCGTATGTGCAGTGGCTATGTTTACGCTTTGTTGAAAAAAAAAGTAAGAACAGGCGGTACGAAGTTCGCCGGGACAGCTAGTATACATTTAAATATGATTCAAACTAATGACCTATCGATGGGAGGACTCTGATTGGCTTAAAAAAGTAAATTCTCTATTAGATTTTGAAAATGAGTCGACGAGATCCTACTTGAAGCTTTAAACGTCGTATCCAGTCAATTTGGTGACAAAAGCTTCTAGATTGCCGTAATCACGGCCAATCTATGCTGAGGAGGCATTTATGGAATGGGGAACATTGTCGGTCAATGACTTCGCTATAATTTTTGTGGATTTCTAAACCATAGCGCTAACTTTTGATCAATATTTGTCTCAAAGCGCTACTGTGTTGTTAGTTTCTTAAATATTACCAAGCGCTTTTCGTGCTAATATAATAAATATTTTATAATTTAGAGGTGTTTCATTTCCTCCAGTTTGATATTCTTGGGGTTTTAGTAATAAAATCAGTCGATGAGACGTTATTTACTTATTTATTATATAAT
The DNA here is from genome assembly GCA_963576865.1 of Anania hortulata. NCBI lineage: Eukaryota > Metazoa > Arthropoda > Insecta > Lepidoptera > Crambidae > Anania > Anania hortulata. The sequence continues at coordinate 935,483 of OY756399.1, read as the reverse complement.
TAAATTTAACTTTAATTACAACGGTTATACCCCAGTAGTTGACACTACCAATCAATTGCCATACTTTTTATGAGCTGTCAAAACGTACCTCTTCCTTAGAATTTGTATGGCAATAGCGGACAGTGACGTCACTGTTTACTAAACTCAACTTACTATCTATTTATTAGTTTTAAAGCAATTAAAAATCTATTTCAAGAAACAATTATAAAATATAAATGAACAAATTAATTAAATAAGGTGTTATTTAAAAAAATAAGTGTCATGGAATTACATATATTTATGAATGGTGTCAACATCTCAATTACAATAATGAATGAATAATAACAAAATAAGATCATTGCCCCTAACTTTCTAAAAACGTGAACAAAGAAATCATTAGGCTCTATTTAATTACGACAATTTCTTAACAAATTCCCGAAATCCCTTCGAAGACAGGCTTCTGAAGCTCGGGTAAATACCTTTTTTAATGTTTGGTTTTAAGAAACTGGCATCTTTGATGTGCCAATTGAATTATAGAACATTTGAGTTTGAATTAAACTATGTAACTATGAGAATCAATTTCTTGAAATAAATATTATTTAATTTAATTTTAATTTTTAAACTATACAGGTTGTTCTATAATATGTGGTTACAAGGTTATACTTGAGTTACAAGACACCCTAAGATTATGTAGAATTATATGTAACTGAGTGATAATCTCACCTTACAATAAAAACCCTATATCTCTCTTTCTCCCCCTCAAAGTATGGTATCAACGTCCTTAAATAATGTTAGGATATTCATTCGTTGCTTCGAGAGGTAATGGTAACTACCGGACACTGAATCTTCCCAGGAGTGTTTCCCAGCAGACTTAGAATGATCCAATTTAAAAGGAATCGTTGTTCAGAATTAACTAGAACCGAAATAGAACCCGGGACCCCCTACGCGCAAGGCTAATCAACGCACCACTACACCTCGGGTCATTAAAAGGTACGTATGTCGGTAGGTATTCAACCTTTGGCGCACTGGCCACTAAGAAAACAACCTACCTTCTATTTAGAAGATATCGCAGGCATCTGTTTGTTGACGATCGTATTTTGTTATTTTTCAATTGATTTTAGCGTTATGAAAATCTTGGTTATTATTTTCAAAAGTAGTGGAAAAAAGTGACTGTGTAGTTATTGTAACACAAAATTATTTACAAGTCAGTGAAAAGTGTAGTGTTGTTATCCTGTAAACAGTTAGTAGAGTGTTGTGTCGTGAATAGTCGTGATCTTTTATACAGTAGATTGTAAGGTATCAATAAAACGTTTTAGGTAAGTAGGTTTATCTACATATTCGTACTTACTATTAAAAACATCTCGAATTACATTTAAATCTTAATAACTACATCGTTCGTGCCTAGTTGATCATCACATTTGTTGCTTTAAAAAAAAATCCATTGTATTTCATCTGTTGTCAGTTCGACTATGTCTATCGGTCCGAGTGCGTAGCGGAGCGTAGCGAGTCATTCCGGTTCTGTGGGTCCGAGCGTACAAAGCTTAGAAGATTCGGGTTCAAATCCCGCAAGAGGCAATTTTTTGTGTGAATCATAAGACAATATATATTATGCATTTGTAAATTGAAATGTATTTAGTAGGTGTGTCAATAATCTTAGTAGGTTTATGTTTTAATAACGACATATTTATTTTAAGAATAATAATAAGAATAAATTTTATTTATTTGGCACAAAAAACACATCACAGTGACATTATTTACATAGAAAGAAAAGTGCCAAAAAGGGTCCCCCGCTCAGTATTAGTCGTGGATATTTATTGGACATCACATACATTGCTCTGATCCTATGGTAAGTAGGTAGCCATTGCACTTGTGTTACAGAAATAAGAAAAACGATGGTAACAAAATACCCAGCAGACCCGAGACAATAAAGGAATTTTTTTTTTTTTGATTGAACGACTGGGAATCGAAGCTGATACCTTAGAGATAGCGACACCAAGTCTGGTATGCTCGCCTCTCGGCTACGGAGGTCGTCAAATCTAGTCGTCATTTTACAGGCTTTTTGTAGTTTGGGGCTAGGTATTTGGGGTGAATTAAGATAAGATAAGATAAGATAAGATAATTTTTATTTACGTAAACATGTGTGAGATATACAAAGCGTTGGCCGACATATTTAATTGGTGTTAGTGTCATTAGTATCAACATGTCTTACTAAAAGAATGTATTTGTTTTAACCCGTCAACATCCAAGCAGATAAATAAAATGTCTAATGTGTCTTGTTTGTGTCTGCTTGATGAATGAAACTAAGAGCTGCATAGGGTCATAGCAACTGCTAAATGTGAAATATTTACAGTTTCAGGATTCCATTGCTGAAGCATGGCGTTTGCAGAAAATAGTTTGGGATCAGCGGACTTAGAACAGAGGTAAATATTATTTAAGTACTTACATATTATTTAACGCACACTCTTTAGAGTATATTGCAGTTACTTTTACACGTGTAGCCTGTCTACATATACTCAGCGATTCTACAGCTCATCGGGGATGTTTGCAGAAACCCTTACATCATCATTCCAGACGACAGAAGACATTCGCTGCAGAACATAGGCCTCCTCGAAAAGGGGAGGGGGGGTTGCCAATACTTGCCACGCCGGCAGGCGGGTTGGCGAGCGCAGTTTTTTATAATATTTCGCACGCAGACGTTGCTGCCCCTCTCGTGTTACAGGTATTAGTCTCCTATTACGACACGCCTCCTATTGGTGGTGGATAAGTGTATTCTTTACGGCCGTCCCCACATTATAGCATTGAATATTGAACATTATTGCGGACAGGATAGACTGTGCGTACATGATTCGCTCAGTGCAATCTCACATAGGCTTGTACTGCAGTGATTCACAATAGTAGCTTTAAGTGTAATACTTTGTGTCTACGCCTTCTTGACGCAGTGGAATTCAATTAAATTAAACTTGCTATATGTTAAATCTTACTGCAATAAAAATCTATAAGTAACAATTTTGGAGATGCGTGCGGAGCGGAGCTTGAATAAGTTAAGTGACCCAACCCGTGATGTGAAGCAATACAAATTTTAAACCCCATCAAATTTATTAGCAGTTACGCTGAACCGCGAATTCATAGTGAGAGAATTGGCAGGCTGCAGGCCTCAACACTTTGTACTGTCATACTAACACTTGGTTATCACATTGTTACTAACGCCGTGGACTTTGCCTAAAATAAAAATGGATTTATTATTTTATTTAAATCATAACGTTCTTTTTTAGAAGAATTTTTCGAAACCTATGTAAAGAAATAGATAATTATAAAACATTGCACAACATCAGATTCATTGCTCTGATCCTAAGGTAATTTAAAGCACTTGAAAAGATGAAAGGAAACCGTTTATAGTGGTACGGACATTGTGATGAGAAGGGAAGAGAGGCACGTAATGAGGAGACTGATGGGTATGAGTATTGATGGGTGGAGAGGTCGAGGACGACCTAATAAGAGATGAATGGATTGTGTGAGGGGTGACATGACTGAGAAGGGAGTGAGAGTGACCGGACTGCATCGAAGAGAAGAGATATTGCGCCGACCCCAGATTAACAGGCAGACGAATGATAATCATGATTTCTGTGTCTATATTGTAAGTTGTTTCTCTATCTTTATTATAATACAAATGCAACTTTACTATACTCACTTATACTATACGTACTGTGATTCAAATTGGTTGCCGTTTTACTGACGATGATGAAGTTATCTTTTATTATGGACCGTAACTAACTCAAACAAAAACCATAAAATATGTGCAGTATAATGTACTACAAAGTAGGGTAACGATTTTAAAATACGCCTCAGGCCTTGGATGCCTGCTCATGACCTACTTTTGGGTCGCCAGTGCAAGGCCGGCGCATCGCAGGTGATAGATAAGTATTTGAATTTGGTGAACCGAAAATGTTTGCGCAAAATACCTAAAATAATAATGACGATAAACGTCCTTCACTGATAGACTCAGCATGCTATCCATCTTTTAATTAGGGTAATTTAGGATACCCTAAAGCACAAATTAACATACTACAGTAAAACTAATTCTTTCTTCTACAGGGTGGATAAACAATTTAATAAAATGGGTAACGATTACCTGTACCTAGATTTGTTTTACACCCGCCCTGTAGCGGTGAGACGATTTTAAGTAATAGCTACTTGTGTTCCAGCTCTAATATGCCGACCAAACAAAAATATTGTACTTAATGTATTGTTCTCCTTATATTTCATATTACAGGGTTACATTGCAAGGTCATGACAAATTTTCAGGAGCGACACAGTATCAGTAATTTTATCGATTTCATGTGTCAGAAGTATATATTTTTCAATTTTCTAATTAATCCTTACGCCGCGTAGTTCCATAGTAGAGTAGAGAGTACTGCTAACACACTAAGATATTGATGTGTTTGTAAGACTTACGAATAAATGCGCACGCCGGACGGTCGACACTAATCAAGACAAAGCCCATAAATAATAAATAAATAAAAATGGCATAGAGAAAATATAAATAAAAACTTAGTTTGTAAGGTCCATTGTCATCTAATTGGAAGCGGTCTGCATCCAGCGGGCTTTCTGCAACGTTTACCAGGTCATTTAGAAGTCAATGGCCTATGTTCAGCAGTGGAGATCCTATGGCTGAAATTATGATGATGATGATAAATCTATTCAAATTATTAAGAAAAAAATTTTTGTTTGGTTATTCTTGCATAAACATTTTGGTAAATTGATAGAGTTCATAAACCGGTTAACACTAGGCCAGTTGAATTAAGTGAAATGGAATGGCGTTTAATTATTATATCTACTCCTTATAAGAGAGCGAAAAAAACGAATTTATGCAAGGCGAGAAAATATTGTAAACAATAATTCGGTGCGATTACAAACTGTTTAAATAGTATTATTATAATGACAAAAAAAATGTATTTTTTGTCTCTCCGTGGAAAGCTATTGTCTGTTTTTTTAAGTCGACTGCATAATAATAATAGTTCGTTATAAGAACCGAGCGGGGCAGGGGGTAAATGTGACTATAGTGTGTATCCACATGCTATGGACATTGGTCCATGTCCTACTTTTTGTTCCCTACACCTGCTCGAGGGATGGCTCAAACACATAAATGGTAAAAAACTTGATTTATCAAACTCCACTGTTTTTCTGGGCATTACGTTGGATTCGAAGTTGCAATGGGGGCCACATGTTGACACTCTGGCTGGGAGACTTGCTTCGGCTGCCTTTGCGGTTAGAAAAATTAGACATCTAACTGACGTTGTAACGGCAAGGCTCGTGTATTTTAGTTACTTTCATAGTATTATGTCTTATGGTCTTCTCTTAAGGGGTTCTGCTGCGGACATCGATACCATCTTTATTTTACAGAAAAGAGCCATTCGAGCTATTTACAAACTTAGTCCGCGCGAATCCCTGAGAGATTTATTTAAAGAAATCAACATACTCACTGTAGCCTCTCAATATATATTTGATAATATCATGTACGTTCGCAAAAATTTAGATATTTTTATAAAAAAGAGTGATATTCATTCATATAACACAAGAAACAAAAACAAACTTGTAGTCCTAAACTTCAGATTGGCCAAAACAAGTAATTAATTCTTGGGTAATTGTATTAAAATTTTTAATAATATACCTTACAATGTTATCGAACTTCCTAATAATAAATTTAAATCACATGTCAAAACTACCCTAATGTCAAAGGGGTATTACAAAATTCAAGACTATCTTGATGACAAGAATGTATGGTCAGTCCAGCCTGCACTAAACTGATGTACCTACCTGTTTATTTTGATTTATATTTTTTGTGTGGCAGCTAGTGGTGACTGAGTTTGTTCCGGCGTTTCTTCTCAGCACTTGCCAGATTGTCTGTATCTTGTCTCGAAGCGCTAGTAGGGCCCAAAAAATAAGGAGACATGTTCTGCCCCATATGGGCCAATAATGTTATTACTGACGTTCATAAGTGGCAGTTTTCTGCCCTAAATTGAATAAATGATGTTTGACTTTGACTTTGACGCGTAGAGCTGTTCTGTGACCTAAACTATAGTTGACTTACACTCCGCTACGGGTTGATTAGTGTCTAACGTTAGTTTCATCGACTCTATGAAGATTAAGTTGCTAGCCAACGATACGATAATATCTTTTTTATGAATAAATTTAAGGCAAGGTGCAAATGTTGTGTGATAAGCACATGCATCTGTGCCTAAGTCATGGATGTTTTTAAAAGTATCTAAGTATGTTTATCCGTTACCTTGTTGCCATAGTACAAGCTTTGCTTAGTGTGGGGCTAGGTAATTAATTTTATTGTGTTTTTTTTTATATATTATTATTTATTATATAGCAGCAGCTTATATAAAAAAAAAACTTTTAAATGTCACCGTGCTAGGTACACAGAAATACGATGTATCCAGTTTGCGCATTGTTATTACGCTAGTCACTATTCCGTGTCATGATTTTGGATAGGGCTTTTTAAAGGATTTTTTGGATTACAAATTTTTTATGCTTTTTTTTGTAAATTTTAATTTTTATCTATTCATGACGTGGATAAACTGGCATAAGGGAATGCCCTCTGTTATTTTACATTCTGTACCTAAACACATTTCCATTCAGACTAAACAAATCTGTCTCCGAGACAATCCTCGACAATCACAACTAGATATTGGTCTGTCAGATGCAATATGCCGTCACCAGATGTTATGCTCCAATATTAGATACGTAATACTTGTGTTGTCTTAAGACATTCCACATACATATAAGTATGTGTAAATGTATTGGTAATAGTTTGAGTACTGTAAAAGTAAGTGCTCTTGGGGATTTCAATTATTACTGTTTTTACTTTACCTGTAACATGCGACGCGGGTGTCTCCTCGTAAATGTGTAATTTGTAATACTTTACATATAAAAATGTTTAATGTGCCTCTATATTTTTTGCAAAATTGCGCGCCTTGGCGTAATGTCTGGATGAAAAAAGCGGGAGATAGTGCTCTGTGGCGTTCTATGGGGGAGGTAAGCTTTCGTCCAACAATGGATTGTAATAAGCTGACATGATGATAATGATAAACCGAAAATCCCTTTTATTTTATGAGACTCCGTATACATTTGAGATGTTTTTAACCGACTTCAAAAAAGGAGGAGGTTCTCAATTCGTCAGTATCTTTGTTTTTTTTTTTAATGTATGTTCAGCGATCATTCGTTACCAGGTTAACCGATTTCGATACTTTTTTTTTTTGTTCGAAAGGGAATACTTTCGGAATGGTCCCATATAAATTTGATCAAGTTCTGATGATGGGATCTATAAGAAAATCATCAAACATTGCATGAACTCCATACCGGGCCGACTGATTTTGTACCTATGTTGCCCAATATCTTCGGCATTTGTGAACCGATTTTGATGATTCTTTCTTTATCGAATAGCTTATACTTTAAAGATGGTATATTGGGATTTTTTTGGAAAAATATCACCTCTAAGGTGGGAAAAATAAGGGATGAAATCGGTGTTCAGCCGTTAACTTATGTTTGCACTCAAATGATTCGTTTTGTTGAGGATTATCACTGTATGTATTACTAAAAATAGATAAAATAAGTAAATTTTATAAAAAAAAAGTAAACCGACTTCAAAAAACTGAAAAGATAAAAATAATATCAACACATAAGTACCTAATCAGTTACTTTTGGAGTCGGTTCTATCCGATGAGAGTTTGAATGTTTTCGTTTGCACCGACTCCCAAAGTAACTGATTAGGTACTTATGTGTTGATATTATTTTTAGCTTTTCAGTTTTTTGAAGTCGGTTTACTTTTTTTTTATAATAGATAGGCGGTTACTACTTTTGTTGCTATCTCAAACTCGAGAACAAAATATTTATAATATTATCAGCAGTGATCGGAATAGGTAGATTGATTTGATGTACTTTGGTAGTACTAGCATAAATATATGATTTGTTTTCAAACAATGATACAAAGAAATTCCGGAATTCCGGAGGCATGTCCATATTAATACTAATGTTTGAGATCACTGACCCCAAATTAATCTACCTACTCCGATCACTGATTATCACGGTGGTCGGACCTTACCGGTTAACCCTGGAAGTGTGAGAGACATCCCGACTAGCGCTTGATCGGTATGATTGGAAAAGGCTCATCATCGAGGTGACTATGGAGGAGAAGGCGGAATAATCTATATAGGTATATAAAAATAGGTATAAAAAATTATCCTTTCTCTATTCCTTTCCTTTCCTTTCTCTATTAATTCTATTATATGATTTAAAAAATCGTAACTCCAAAACTACGAAAAATCGTAGAACATACATAGGGGTGATTCAGATACTTCTCAACATGAGGCACCAAAAAATTGGACGTCACTTTTCTGGCCACCCTGTATATGTGAGGACCAAAACTCAGCTACCGATATAGCACTATTGGTGGCCTTGTAGAGTACACTAACACTAACGAGATAGGTGAGTAGTTTCTTGGCCAAAGTTGTCTATTATCATAAGTATGTACAAACCCTTTAGCATTGTACACTAATTAAATCCTATAATAGGCCTAAATTCTGTAAAAAAGCCACCAACTCAGTCTCTTTTGCAAAATGAGTTTTGACGCTTGGAAATATGGAATCTACTCTATGTACTTCTAATACTGCTTTTCTACATAGGAAACGCTTAAACGATTATTCAGTTTACCTTAGTTAGGCTTAAAAGCCGGTTGCATCGATCGGGGTGCAACAGGAGCGGGTGGGTGCGGCCGTGAACCCGTTTTTAGGTCAACCCCGGCCATGGCCGCTCGATACCCGGGAGAGATCAGTTTAAAATCACATTTTTTCCTTTTTTTACTGCCAAACGCCAAACCTAGTTTACAAACCTCTTGTAAATTGTCTGTTTAATTACCAGATATATTTTGGAAAAGTTTGTCTTCCATGCTGGTCTGGGAGGAAAAGAAAAACTTAGAATGTCAGCCCTTTCTCCACCCCGGGGTGTCGTAAAAACCGACTAGGGGGAAATTGCCCGGTGCATAACATGAAGCACCTTAGGGCACCCGCACGGTGGAGGGAAACCCACCAACAACAGCATTCCCAAAGAGGGTTGGTGTCAGGCAGGCGGCCGACTGTAAAAAAGAAAAACCAGCCAAAACCCTTTCGCAGTATGAATAGTATAAATGTGAAGCGCGACAGGGCTAGGGCGTTCCCCGCAGGCGACGCGCAGGAGCAGCACCCGGCACCTGTGGGAAGTGGATGAGTATTGATGGGTGGAGAAGTATGGGACGACATAAGAAGAGATGGATGGATTGTGTGAGGAGAGATATGACTGAGAAGGAAGTGAATGACTCAATGAAAAGTGACCGGATTGCATGGAAGAGAAAAACATACTACGCCGACCCCAGATAACCTGGGAACAGGGCAGGCAAATGATGATGATATATTTTGGAAAAGGTGAGTGTCGCCTTCGTAGACGAAGAAAAGTCGCTGACATAGCGACATAACGGATTAGCATGCTGAAGTGGCAGTGGGTGGGGCACATAAAAGCACGTAGAACTGACAGTGGATGAAGCAGAAAGGTTGTAGAATGCAGGCCACGTACCGGCAAGCGCAGCGTAGGATGTCCACCCATAAGGTGGACAGACGACTTTGTAAAGGTTGCAGAAAGCCGCTATATGCAGGCCGCTTCCAACCGGCCAATCTAGCAGTCACTAGGGGAGGCCTATGTTCAACAGTGGACGTCCTATGGCTGAAATGATGAGTGTCGCCTGGTTGATGATGAACTTCGTCCTTGGTAAGTTATTGACAAGTTATAAAGGTCAAGGTTATGTTTTGCTTAAAGTGCAGATTTAAACAATTTTGAGATATTAAGTCAGAATACTTAAGAAATGCAAATGTTGATTTTGACTTACAGATGTTGTTGAATATATTTTATCCTTTATAAGTTTATGGTAGTAAGTCTGATATGATAGATGAATAGATATAGATTACACTTTATTTTATAAAGATTAGATGAGAATTACGATGAAAATACTACGTGACAATTCATAATTAATTTCGTATGATATTCGTGATGTTGTGTGGAATGCTTTTTTATCTAGAAAAGGCAAACAATTTACCTGTATCTACCTAAATAGTATACGGTTATTAGTATATAATAATTAAGTTATATACTATTTAAATTAGTAAATAATAATACACAATTGAGGCCGTCTTATCATTAAGATAGATATATTCCTGACATCTTTCTCTAGATAGAGAAGCTTATGCTATAAATTCCTTTTTTCCTATTAACTTTTATCAATATGAAATAAAACCATATTTGTGGAACAGTGACCTTCACACAATACAAGCTGGGCCTACTTAATATTCTATTCCAAGTTATTGGGTCGAGGTCCGAGATTCAATAAAAATTCCACCGAAAACAATTCGATGCATCCTGAGTGAGGCTTTCCCAGGTTCCATGGATTTCCATGGAACAAATAAAAGATATCACCTTAGGTTTTTTATTTATGTAATAGTATTTTCTAACATCACAACACAGCTAATTGGCCGGCCCATAATATGAGGTATTTACATGGTCCAATTTTTTTATCCTTTTACTGCTTCGAGACAATACCTAATAGAATTTCTTGGAGTAGTTTAATTATTGTGGACTGGTACCGAGATAAAGCAGCACAAGAAACTCGGTCACTATGCAACTTCCAACTTCTTTTTTTATTAGGGTTCCTTATTCAACACGCGACCATTTCGCCAGTTTCGCCATGTCCATCAGTCTGTCTGTTTCTCCGCAGCTTAGCTCAGAGACTCTTAGTACGCCGACAAAGTGGTAGAATAAATCTTTTTTGCAAGCTTTTTGTTTATCTATCTCATTGTGATATCTATCTCATAAGGACCTATCCAAGGTCTTTTAAAAATATTGGGTGCGTGAAAATCATTTTTCGATTTCGGGATCCGTTTGTGTATTATTACGCTTTTAAAGGCATTTTTTTGTGTCTTCCATCTCTGCCATCTAAATAGTAGTGAAAAATTTCACGATAGTGATTATCTAGCCTCAAACTAAGCAAAGCTTGTATTATGGCGACTAAATAACGGATAAACATACTTAAATACTTTAATAAACATCCATGACTTAGGTACAAATGCTTGTGCTCATCACACAATTATTTGCCCCTTGCGGGATTTGAACTCTGGTCTTGTAAACCGGAGCGCGAACCACTACACTAGACGGTCGTTAAATCGTCCAAAGGTCGTCCTGTATCTATGTAGCTATGTATACAGCTTTTCTCCTCCTCATTTTCGTCAATCATTTATTCAGTATACAGGCCCTCTTTCGGGCACTTGTGCACAGTGAAAATGCATCCTAATAAGTGAAAGTCAAAAGTCAAGTCAAAGTCAAAAATCATTTATTCAATTCAGGACAAAATTGCCACTTATGAACGTCAATAACAACATTATAGGCCCCTAGGGGGCCAGAACATGTCTCCTTATTTTTTGGGCCCTACTAGCGCTTCGAGACAAGACACAGACAAAAACACCATAAAGCCTGTACACACCAAAGCCACCGGCCCGGATGCAAAACTCCCTGGCCTGACCTTCCGGACTTATATATCGGGGCCGGCGGCTTTGGTGTGTATAGGCCTTAATTCAAATCTGCCGCCATAATGACGATTTTAGAAGTAGGATTTACAAATAATACCCTCATTAAATTAAGCAAAGTTCCCCTACACTGCTGTTGATACGACAAGGTAAGCATATATGTGCCTTAGTGCCAGGTAACACAGCAAAGATTAAACTGTCTTCATGGAGGGAGACTTCCACATACACGTCTTTAAGGCAGTATTCTCTGTGCAGTTTTTACAGCTCGAAAGTAGGTTGCTCCTACTGACCCAGTTTCTGAAGTTCATGGCCATTGCACCGGGTGTTCGGGATTTCTCTGGTTGCTATGAGAATTTATTTAGTATACACATGGGCTACTATTTTATTTGTAATCGTCCTTTTAGGACATTATTCGACTAATCATTCATTTCATGTGAACTCATAGTTACTATTTATATTTTAGACATATTTTAGGATCATCATTATTATTATTTCAGCCATGGGATGTCTACTGCTGAGCGCCTTCCCCATTGACTTCCAGATTGGCCGTATTTCTATAATTTCAGACTTCCATATTTTACGTTTTTTTTTATTATTGCTTTTATTTTTAAAGAAAAAATTTTATGATTCTTGATGTTAAGGAATATTTGCGACTAAATGTGCATTTATTTAAATAATTTAAGTTTGAGTTTTGACTTCAATTTCACCCGATGGTTAGTGATGACGACATTGAAGATGGAGTAGGCTTTATAAGTAATAAAATAATAACAGTACTCTCACTTTCATGTAAAAATTCAATATTATTATCAAGTAAGTAATTCAAAGTCAAAGTCAAAGTCAAAAATCATTTATTCAATCCAGGACAAAATTTCCACTTATGAACGTCAATAATAACATTATAGGCCCTTAGGGGGCCAGAACATGTCTCTTTATTTTTTGGGCCCTACTAGCGCTTCGAGACAAGACACAGATAATCTGGCAATTGGTTACTGTATAAGTTATTTAATGCGTAAAAATAATCACTCAGGATTTTGATTCAAAATAAAAGATTGCCTTTATTTTTATCGGTCTATAAATAAGTAAATCCTCTAAATGCAAAACCATCGATTTTGGCTAAGTATGATAAAAACAAAACAACATACACTATAAAAAAAAGTCTATGCAAAACAATAACAAATACACTTTTTGTTTTAAGGATATTAAAGGCAAAAAAGTGTAATAAATTTTAATAATAATGTACATATCACACTGGATAATAAAACATTATTATGATTTTGTTTATACAAACACTAGGATAGACCTACTAGTAGGTCTCGTTGAACTAAAAGAAGTTAGATCCTTGATGCCAATTCAGTACCTTGACTAATATAGACATTCATCATCATCATCGACCATATGACGTTTACTGCTAAACATAGGCCTCCAACAATGACTTCCAGATTGGCCGGTTGGATTTAGATTATTAAGTGGCATTAGCGTGGTTTCCCAGACGAAAATTTAAACTTGTCTATTCAAACCGGTTGAATCTCGTTTGCAACGCCGCGGTGTCCTAGTTTAGCATGCAGTTCAAGGTCATTGCACCGCTCGTCGGAACCGGCCGGACCAATCAATAGTGTGGTCACCCCGTTATTTGGGCTGCGATGTGTGTGCACAAAAAGGTCAGCATCACACCAGTTGTCTATAATATTAACGTTACACTGTTATATTATTTTAAGTTACTAAAGGCGAATAGTGTTCCAAATAAACAGGCACGTTTTAAAAATTTATTTCTTAACCTCAAATAAAAATACAAAGGTTCCAATTTTAGACAATATGGCCTTCAATGCTGCAACAGAAACGAGGTGATACCACAACAAAACATATTTTATTATAATTTTTGTGTTTTGTGTTTTACAAATAATTTATTTTATACTAACTGAATGAATGAATTTACTTACTGGGAAAACACTAGCTTCTGAAATACAGTTTACACTAGTAAAATAACCAGGGCTTCAATTAAATAATATGTAACAATGGTTACATATTATTTAATCAATAAAGGTATGTAACAATGGATTACATCAAAAAAGGTATTTATATTTTTATAGTTCTATTTTAACAAAAAAATAAGTTAGTTTATTGAAAGTATTGTTTTTCATTGTTGTTTGAATTAATGCCTCTAACTAAACTTAGAGGAGTACTGAGTGATTTTTAAAAAGTTTTATTGATATATATAACCAAGTTACTAAGAGTATTCTCCGTACTGCCAAACTGGAATAAGATCTTAGCTAAAAGGGTCAAACAAGATATTCAAATCCAAGCCGGAATTAAATAAAATCAAGGACTACTAGATTATAAAAATATATATACATTTGGCAAAACAAAATGTAGTAGTAGTACCGTAGGGTAGGACGCCTCCCAGCTCGATGGACCGACGATCTGAGGAAGATGAGTGACAATGGATGGATGAAAAAAGAGGGAGATTATGCTTCTTGGGCTTACGTCCAGCAGTTGACTGCAATAGGCTGAAATGATGAAACCAAAATGTAATTTTTGGGGTTTATATCAACTAGTTTGATATATTGAGACTAATACAAGTTTCTGAAATGAGCGAATGCCAAAATTTATCGTTCGTTCGGGTTTCGTTTATGTGGCATGAGACACTGACAGCAGCAAAAGATAGCGAGACATCCTGGGGCACAAATCTGCCCCCTCCAATACTACTAGATGACGACCACGACCGCTCTGCCAATCGAATCGACTAAGGGCATATTTTTCAAACGCCGGATGACTTTTATCCAACAAATAGAATTGACGCTTGGCACATTTTCTATACGAAAACTGTCAAAACGTCAAACTTATTCTTCAAATAAAAGTAATCTGTCTGTATAAGTCAGAAATAAAACAAAACTGGCACCAGGCCTAAATTGTTTCTAGTAAGTTGTATTGAAATTATGCAGTGGCATTATGGAGGTCGTCACGTGACCCAGTTTGTACCAGTTCAAGGGCGATGCACTGCGCGTGCCCGAACCGGACCGGGAGACGATTAATCGTGTGGTCACCTTAATCAAACTGTTTGGGAAATGACTATCCTGGAATTTATTCCTGCAGTTTTACATATATTAGTAAACTTCAGTGATACCAATGATAACGTTACAATCGGCACGCCGTTTGTTGATGAGGCATTCGATGGAACACACATGTGGCAAATGCACTTACACAATTGTATGCCTCACGCGCTTACTTTGTCTTACCCTGCGATTAATTACCGTTAAAATTTAACCCCCTTCCTCTAAACCGATTGATTTGAATTGTGGTATTTACCTTTATTTCTGGTGACAATACAATTATTTATAATCAATATTATTGTAAATCTAAGATGGCCGCTGCCACAAAGTAGCGAATTGCATATTTTCTTTCAACCCCCTCAATATGGGTATCAAATAAAAGGACTTGACTAGTAAAATACAGTTCACTATGAAAATATCCAAATCAATATGGACGCCACCACAAAATGGCAGATTGCATATTTTTATTGATTAAGATTCTTTTAGGGGCATTTTACTGTTTGATTACTAACAACACCATACTTTTACTATGAGGCAACCTTACAATAGCTGATCGGCTTTTAAGTCGTACCTAGTACCTGGGCATACAGAGCTTAGAGCTTACATACAGAGCAGTATTGCTTAACATAGTAGATTAATAATTTAAAAATAATTCCTAATTTAGATTGTCAACTCGGTACTTTACAATAATTAAACATGAAATGTGTTATAAAAGAGCGGCATCTCCTAATACAAGCAATAACTTGCCTAAAAGGAGATTCCAAACCCTGTAAGTTATTATATTGTAAGTTACTCAAATAAATTATTTTAATTTAATTTTTAATTTAAACTTAAAAAGCAAAACTTTATCAAAATTTATATATTTTCATCCAAATCAATACAATAATATATAATTTTTTCAAAGGCAGCAGCGTCAAAATCTCAAAAAAAAATACATACATGGTGTAAATTATTTTTTTGCGATTTCGATGTCAACTGGTCTGCGGTGTACCTACTGGGGATCTGTTTTTTGTTGCGGTTTATAAAGATGCGGTATTTAAACAGCAGAATCACCTCCTAAAAGTAAGTTACCTAATAAAGTAGGTCATTATATACTTGCAAGAATTGCTTGTTGAAAGTACTTAAATAGATAGAAAGTAAAAAAAAACGATTTCGATGTTGCTCGCGTAGTAAAATATGGTGCATTAAAATAAGACTTTATATTACAGTGAAGTACTTTTTCAATTGTGTAGTAAACAAATAGTGCAGCAGGACGTTCAAGGCAGCGTCCTCGGATCTAGCCTAGGTAATCAGGTCAGTGAGGCCTAGAGCCTAATGTGGGACGGGTGCAACGGGAAATTGCTAGAGTAAATCTCCCGATGAGATTAATGGGCGGCCTTGTTGATTTTTCAGGAAGAGACAAAATAGTAGTAGGCATTTACTATTTCTCTAGTGTCTTGTTTATAACCGACGTCCAAAAGGAGGTTCTCAGTTTTGTCATCATCATCATCATTTTAGCCATAGGACATCCACTGCTGAACATAGGCCTCCAGTGACTTCCGGATTGGTCGGTTAGAAGCGGCTCGCATCCAGCAGCTGCTTTCACCATGTAGGTGGACGTCCTACGCTGTGCTTGCCGCTACGTGGCCTCTATTACAGAACCTGTCTGCCCCATCGGCCGTCAGTTCCACGTCAACAGGTCTACTGCGAAAAACGAACTCTGTCAATACGAAAATCGTTGTTCGGATTGCTTACTACGAAACGCTTCGGATTTTTTAAAATAATACGTTAAATAACATTTTATTCATTCATTCACGAAGTCGTTCCGAAAATATGTCGCATCCGATTAAAACATCGGCACTCAAAAGTGTTACGTAGTTAGTAAGCCTATCTTTTGCGGATCGTTTATCTTTCGTTTCGTCCGAAACATCGTATTTCGTTTTTCATAGTAGGCTTCCAGGTTCTCAGTTTGACTGTATGTTTTTTTTTGTGTATGTTTCTTGTCGTTGCCAAATGGGAACGGATTTTAGTTATATATTTTTGAATAGTGTTTTCTGTGGCGTTGGGCTTAGAATAGTTCACACCAAAAATTTGGACCCGGAGTCGAAAAATAGTACGATTTAAATAAAGACAAAGTATTTCTATGAAAAAAAACAAAAACTATAAAATCCAAAAAGCTAAAAACAAAATTATTACTTAAAAGCCTTTGACTACCACGAAACTAGATATAATAAGAAATCGGTTGTTACCATTGACTCAATGTGTAATAAATCTAATTAGTTTTTTTCTGAGTCATTGATTTCATGTATTTTACTTAAAAATAATACTCGTACATATGTTATATTAAAACTAACCTAGTTGTAAGTAATTACTAACATATATTGAGTCTATGTTACATTAATAAATAAATATTCATTCATTCATTCATTCATTCATTGAGTCAGAGTCAAAAGCCATCGAGAATTCAAAAATGTTCATTTGCACCGATTTTAAAATGAATGTAAATTGAAGCAAATAGGTAATTAATACGGATAAGTATTGTAAATACTATTTTTATCTTGCTTTTCAGCCCCAGTATTTACGGGATGTCACTTGTGAAATGAAATTATAAAATGTAATAATGATTCTATTGTGTCTGATCTGTCTGATCTGATTGTATCTGAGTCAAATTAGGAGATAACTTTTTACACCTAGCATAAATATTATTTCTTAATTTGGTAAAATACTGCTTTGTCCGTATAACGATGGCTAAGGTAATACCTATACAGATAATACCATATTTTAGTATATATAATTATATTTTAAAATAAACAATTTTAGTATTTGATACAATCGACAACTTGTGTTAACAATAAAACCATCTGTTCGCAAGAACACAGAAGGTCGATTTATGTAATTGACATATTTTTGAAAAGACAAAACAGTTAAAATTAATGAAGCACTCATATTTTACGGCAATTATTATTTATTAATCGACTTCAAAAAGGGGGGAAGGGGGTATTCAATTGGTCGGAACCCTTTTTAAATGATTTTTAAATAGAAGGATGTTATTAATTCGAGTGTATTTTTGTGTATGTATGAAACGCGATGTCTCTGTCAATTTTGAACTAATTTTCAATATTATTACAATAGAAAAAAAACGGAATCCTTATAGGATCACTTTGTTGTCCGTCTGTTTGTCTGTTCGTATGTTTGTCAAGACCCTTTATTTTGAGAACGCGTGGAGGTATAAAGTTGAAAAAACAATTTCAGGCTAACAGTCCCTTAAAGCTGTGAAATCAATCTTAATAGTTAGGGTAAAAAAAGAAAAAACGTTTATTTTGACACTCAAGAAAATCAAAATTTTTAAGTTTTTTTTCAATGACTGAGAACTATGAAATTTGTCAGTAAATATCTTCTTTTACTACAAGTTTACGGAAAAATCTGAAATCATTTGTAATTAAATTATGCATTCATTTGTAATTAAACTGCGAGACTCGATTCCTGAACTATTTATAACATGTACCCACAAATCCGACTCGCACTTGTCCGTTTTTTTATTGAATTGAGCTTACCGCCATATAAATTTGGTAAAGATCTTACACGATGGTGTACCTATCTATGGTCAACTTAAAAATACCCACGGAACTGCTCAACAGGTTATTGTTGTGAAGATCACATCCAATAGCTGACTAGGTAAGTATCAATAGTCAACTAACCGCCATCATCAGACCAAGACCTTGCCTATATTATTCAACGATAAACATTATTAAACAAGGCGAAATCTTAGTGGTTGTTTTCCCTCGGGAAGGTGATTCCACTCATAAAAACAAACAACTTTTATTATGGAACCAAATCTGAAATCGCATAAAAAAAAATATCTGTTTCATACATTATAGTAAGAGTAATTATTGAACATTTGTTCAGAGTTGGTTTCATAATAAAACGCGGGAAACCACCACTACTTATTTCGCCTTGTCTAAATCATTTTAACATCATACATAATAAATGACTCAGATTCCAAAAAATATTCCAACGTGACATTAATTAATCTTTTTTCTGTGGTTCATATGCAAAAAAAGGCAAAAAGCTATAAATTAAATAATTTCCCGGAGAGCAGAGATCGGCTGCAGCCACATGACACGTCCATTTTCTCGGGGTGCACGATGTCAACTGAGCTAGACATTCGCGAGTGCCGCTCAGACACGAGCAAAGTGCGAGGCTCAGCGAGCGCGCTCGTCGAGAGTGTACAGCAGGCGTCTGAGTGTACGAAGCTTAATTTATGATAATTGAAGGTGGACAGACAAACTGGTAAAGGTCGCAGGAGGACTCTGGATGCAGGCCGCTTCTAACCGGCCAATCTGGAAGACAATGCGGGAGGCCTATGTTCAGCAGTGGACGTCCTATGGCTGAAATGATGATTATGGTGATTACTATTATATAATGTGTGCTGTATACACGGAGCACAGACCCTATAGAGTAGAAATGTCAGATAATTTGTTTACATAATTTTCCGCCATTTTTTTATCTGTATGTGCTGTTTTTGTATGGGCAAGCGTTGACAGGAGGTGTCATTTCATATTAAATGTAAGTGAAAAATCACTTACTAGTTCCGGAGAAAGATAGTTTGTATTACTGCTTTAAAGGGTATGTACTCGATGGCTGTATACTCCTAACCTTCTGAGTGTAATCCAATACATAGGTATTTCTTTTCACACACATATGTTTAATTAAATATAGGTTTATAAATACCAAACAAATAGGTCATGGCATGTGTAAGAGGAACTTAAGCACATGTGATAGGAAATAGTTCAGATAGCCAGACTAGGTTTGTGGGCCAGCCCCGTTCGGCCTAGACCACTTCCGGCCGCGTAGCGCCGGCATCACACTTGGCAACTGATCAAAGTTACAGTTCTTATAGCTGACGCTTTCAAGTGACCTAGTCCATATTGCATAAAATCTTGTTCCTAGTACTTTGTCGTTTTACTATTCGGGGTACGCTTTGACCATCATAATCCTTGATGTGACAAGTCTGGTTATCACATTAATGCCCAATTCGGCTGAACACAAAGTAAAGCCAGTTTAACTATACTCCTCGAATTTACTCTTGCATAACTTCGTTTACGTTTTTCCAACTTACTTGAGGAATACATTACACACGGTATTGATATCCTATGGTTCAAGTGTGAATGATAAACGAATGGATAAACCCACTAAAATACAGACATACAGACAATAGTGTCAATTCTAGATAACAGCTCTAAGACTACTTGTTCATCGCTTCCACCAGAGAACTGCACACGCCAACACTGAAACAGTTGTGAATGAGCTTCGCCAAACCTATTGGATTATTAGCCTGAGAAGCACAGTTCGTTCCATTGCCCACCATTGTTTATTTTGCAAACAACAAAGAGCGAAGCCATTTAACCCTCCAATGGGACAACTCCCTCACGCAAGATTTGCTCATCATGAGAGGCCATTTTCATACACAGGACTAGATTATTCTGGACCTGTTCAAGTCACAGTGAGCCGAAAAAAAAACGCTACGTTGCCCTTTATACGTGTCTAGTGACAAGAACGGTCCATCTAGAGGTGGTCTATAGTCTCTCAACAGACGCAGCATGATGAGTTTGAGAAGATTTATTGCTCGTCGAGGCGCGCCATGTCAAATTTACTCCGACAATGGAACAGCTTTCGTCGGCTTAAGCAGAGAGCTGAAGAAACTGTATACCGAACAAATATTAACTTTCGCGACAAATGAATAGATTCACTGGAATTTAATTCCGCCAGTGGCCCCTTTTATGGGTGGGGCCTGGGA
Source organism: Anania hortulata (assembly GCA_963576865.1). Classification (NCBI taxonomy): domain Eukaryota; kingdom Metazoa; phylum Arthropoda; class Insecta; order Lepidoptera; family Crambidae; genus Anania; species Anania hortulata. Next base: position 915,078 of record OY756399.1, on the reverse strand, counting down.
ACGTCTCGTTCGAAGTATCAAAACTGCGTTATAGGTCACTCTAAAAGAGAAAAAACCCACTGATGAGGTCTTTTTGACTCTTCTTTTGGAAGCGGAGTCCATCGTTAACAGCAGACCACTCACACATGTTTCTCCTGATACAAATCATCCAGAAGCTATCACCCCCTGCCATTTTTTAATTGGGACGTCATCAGGGAGCAACATTATCACAGAAGCGAATGAGAGTGATCTTCATGGAAGGATTTGTTGGAGAAAGGCAGCAAGCATGGCCGATCATTTTTGGCGGCGATGGGTGATTGAGAACTTACCCCTCCTTAACCCATCCAGAGGAACCGGATCGAGATCAGACGTAAAAATAGGAGATGTGGTGTTGATCGCAGATAACAACTTGCCTCGAGGAATGTGGCCAAAAGGCAGAATAAATTTACAGGGGAAAGCCAGGTTGCCAAGGTGGCTGACGTCGACACCTCCACGGGACCACTGAAGAGGCCCCTAAAAAAATTAGTGCCTTTGGCCATTTAAAAAAAGGGAGGATGTTGCTAACTCTGTTTTTGATCCTTTCTTTACGAATTGTTTATGGTTTTTATATTATGTTTATGGTTTTTTTTTATGGTTTTCTTGACGTTGTCTGTTAAAGTTCTGTTGTCATCTGATATCCATCATGAGTGGTTTTTATTCCCTGATTCCCTATTAATAGAATCCCTATTTTCCACTACAAATCTTAGCTATACTGCACACAACTTACTCTTAGATAATTGGTTAGCAACATGCCAAATCAGATAATTTAGATTAAGCAGTGGTTTACTCTTGAGCATATCCGTGTTTTGGAAGGCACCTTGAAAGTTTGTCCTGGCTAACATCGCTTGATACTAGTCGTGAAGCCTTGTCAGAGTCACAACAACACCCCTCCATCAATCCGCACTGAGCCCACGTGGTGGAGTATGGCCAAAACAACCTCATAGTGTAGGTGAGGCCTGTGCCCTACAGTGGGACGTATAAAGGCATACTTTGCTTTACTTACTTGCCTATACTAAATAACCGATTAGCTGTTGACGACTTATAAAATATTTTACTGAGATTTCGATGTAATACTAAAAGTTGTACCTATTTATGCACTAAAATCAGCCCTGATGAGGTATGACTTAAATATATAATAACGTTGTAAATTATTTGTATAAACTAGATTTTTGGTATTTTGTTTAAACATAGGGAATTAGTCTGAAACTCTTGTTTCGCGATATCAATCTATAAATTAATGTGGTACGTGGTAATTTGCCTGCAATGTAAAGTAAGTATACTATTACATTAATAATTTCTGTTTAATTTTGTAATATAGGCAATCTCAATATGTTTCTGTCCTGTAAATCATAATAATTATGCATCAATTTTAATAATATAATCATAATAATTATGCATTTAGTTACCGGTGCGTAACAATAGCTTACCTTTGTGGGTCTACTCGTGTACATAAACAGAGTTAAGATACGCGCTCAAAACCAAATAAAACAAAAACTATTTTATTAAAACTTCATTTATTACATTTATAACACGTCCTTACAAATATTTTTGATTTCTAATCATTATTTTGGAAATGTTTCTCTTTTCAACAATTTTTTACTTGGACTTTTATTTCTTGACCAAAGGCATAATTCCCGTTTACTAGACAACGCCATCTATCGGTATATCTTTGCCATCCGTTTTGTTCCGTTTCTCACAACTACCTTTTTTTCAGCATCAACTCTTAACCTGCACATCTAAAGTAAGTAATGTATTTTTAATAAAAGAACGTATGAAAGCTGTAATTGATGTTTTTCAGTTTCAATTAGTTTTTGGAGCTTTTCAGCGTTGTTTAGTTCTGCGTTGACAAATAAATTAAATTAAAAAAAACATTTTTGCTTTTTGCGTCCAAGTTTTACGCGAAACGAAACGCGACCAGAGTGGAGGGAGATATGATGACGTCACGTACATGACATTGAGATTTGACCGAATCATTTTTTGAACGCGAGCACGCTGCTTTTTGGTGGTTTCTTTTTGGAAATGTAATCCAGTAATTATAAGAAGATGTCGGTTTGGGAGACGTTTTTCTTTTCACCTGGCATGTGTGTACCATAATAGGCATAATAAAATAAAACTGCGGAGGACCATACATGTTATGCTATAAAAAAAAGTGACTTTTCTTCTCTTGGTTTGTTTGTATCGTCACACCCTGATGATGCAGATTTGTCACTTCAAGTTGCTTTTGGGCTTAAATTAATGCCCAGCTTGGCACACCCTCGTGTTCTCCGAGGACTGGAACTTTATATCGTCGAGTCCCGAGGAAGGGACATGTGTGGTCCTCTGCAGTGATGTTATACATTCAATTTATCATAAGTTCTTAATCAATGCTAAGGTATTTATAAACCTTCTTATTAAACCTCATTGGTGATATTCATAGGCCAAGTTAGGATAAGTGTTGTTTTACTTTAGAACTAAGTGTAGGACACACCGCAGCAGCGATTCTAGATATTTGTAATTTTGTAGTTGATGACACTTACTGTTTAGTAATTGTTATCTCTCATCATTAGTGTGGAATCACATACACTACGTTGAATTTAGTTATCTCAAAATAGTGTATGTGAACCTTAAGCTTAATTTTTCAACCTGCAATTCTTGTACTGTTGAAATCATTCTTTCTTGCTTGTAGTTAAAGCAAGTGGCGCCCTGCACAGTTTTCTTGTAGGAGTCTCTGAGCGCCTGAGGACCCACGAGCTGGCAAAATAGCACACACCATCCCGCTCTGTTACACATTTCCGCTATTTACAAATAGTATTTTAAAATAAATGATCCTTATGTATTCATATTTAGCATAATTATAGTATTATTTATTTGGCTATTTTCTATTTAAAGGTGTGGTCTCGATGAGTGTTGAGTCGATGGGTTTTGAACAAAATAGCGCGGCAATTTCATGCAAAGTTTTATCTTTAGTTTCAGGAACATACTTGTATATTAAAATCAAAGTAACAGCTGAGCTTATACCAAAAACTAAAAACGTGCCATGAAATCCACAGGCTTTAAAGATATACGGTGAAATTTTTAGAAAACAGCCCAGAATAATCATTGCGATTATACCAAAAACAACAATACTAAAACTTCGAGATTTAACTGGCATTAGTTCACTTGCAATAGATGTAGACAAAATCATTGGACCGCAACATATTGCTAAAGAAAAGCCAACTAACAAAAATATTGTTATAAAAGGATTATCTGTAACAGCAGATATTTGAATTAGATATAAATAAAGGGACAAAGTTAATAAAAATAAAGTACCAATAGTAAGAGACACTAAAAATAATGTTCTTCTTTTAAGAATTTTTGACAAACCTGCTCCTACATACATGCCCAGTACGCTGAAACCATCTAATACTAATACACCAATATAAGCCGTTGACTCATCTGCAGTAATTTTCTTCATCATTTCAATAGCGTATACTGCGCACACAAACTTGCCCGACAAATGGTAGGCTAAGAAAACTAATAGACTGATACTGATTGGCTTATAAATTTCTGGTTGTCTTAAAGTGCTCACATAACCTTTGAAAAACATTGGCAAGGTCTTTGTTTGTTTCGTTAATTTGATTCTTTCTTTTTGTGATTTAATTAAATCTTCTAGTTCCTTCTCTGTGCACGCACTGTCTCCTTTTAACCACCGATGAGCTTCAGCACATTCATCGTATCTGCCTTTAAAAGCTAACCAGTAAGGTGATTCTGGTAGAAAAAACGAAGTTATGAAATTATAAATTGAACATACAATCCCTAGTAGTCCAATATATTTATAATGCGTAAATATGCCTATTGCGTTTGCTGTCCATATGCCCCAGAAAAACGTCGCAGATTTTAGAGTTAGGAAGATTCCCCGATATTTTGCCGATGTGTATTCTGTTATGATCATCAATAATGTCGTCAGTTGTGAGGCCGTTGTCATTCCATGTAAAAATTGACTTATGAGTACATGTACAGCTTTCGTGCTGAAATAAAGTATTGTAGATGCGGCAAATGTGTTCATTGATAAAATAATTAGTGACTTCTTTCTTCCTATGTAATGGGCAATAATAGCCGTAACAATAACCCAAATTGATCCAGAGTAACCACATATTGATGCTGAAAATAATAAATGATAGGAACATTAAATTGGGTATTCATAAAATCATAGAAACAAAAGATGTAGCAGAAGATTACCCTTCGCGTGCCACTAAAATTGATAATTTAAGTGTAACTATATAATTTACTCAATTTTACGGGCAACTTTCAAATACACTTTTTATGGTTCCGTACCCTAAGGGTAAAAACGGGGCTCTATCACTAAGACTACTAAGATAGTAAAATTTTCACAGATGATGTATTTCTGATGCCGCTATAACAACAAATACTAAAAAGAGAATAAAATATATACCGGGTGTCCCGTAAAGAGCATGCCAAACAAAATCCATAGATAGAGCAATAAAGGTTGTATCTCCTGTCCAAAATTAGACTTCGTAAAAGTAGCACTATTTTTGCATAAATTGCGGTTTTAGGTTGTTTTCTCTAGTACTTTTTTTTAGAAAATCTCAATTTGCTCAAAAACGTTGCGACTTTCTTTAGGACTATTTTTGGACAAGAGATACAGCTTTTTATGCTTTATCTACAGTTTTCGTTTGGCACGCTCTTTATGGGACACCCTGTATTAATTTAGTGGTAAAAAAATCACGTTGTGGGAACCCCACTAAATTAATACAGGGTGTAAACGTGATTTTTTTTTGCCATTTTTTGCTTTCTACGTAATAATACGGGCAACGGAAAAACACTTTTAATATAATTACAAAATATTTATTTGTATAGTCACTTTTAAAATGTTATATAGTGTCTTATGTTGTATAGATAATGTTGTATAATAAATAAATACGGAACCCTGGCCGGTTTCTTATATCTGTAGGACCTTCTCATTTATAAAAAATATCATATTTAGACAGAGTTATATAAAAATAAGGCAGCCATTTCAAGGAGGCTAGACTTTAAGAAAGGTGTGTTCGTCAATAGCATTTGATAAATAATATGCCCATAAATTAATGCTAGGGTGTTGGTAATTAATGCAGTGAAAACTGTACAAACAAGTGTCCTTTCATAATATGTAATTTTTTTAAACATTACGGAAAATAAGAAGTTACCTAGCCACGATGCCATTTCACTAGAGACAGCCGAAGTGGAGTTAGCTTCTCTCCTCAATTGAGGAATAGTCACTGTGGGAGTGCCCATACTCATTCCAAACATGAAAAAAGTGAGCCATGTTGTAAAACATACGCCTAACTAGAACAAGAAAACGTTGTTTTAATGATTGGTCATTGGATCAATTTAAAAAATATGTTATTATTTTATAAAGACGATTGTTAAGAAAATTCGTTCAGTGATAATATTCTATTTCGATAAAAGGATTCTCTGATAAAGCTTAAATTTCATAAAATTATTTCGAATATCACAAGTAGGTGTTAACCATGAAATCCTAAAGAATCTTTAATTCCATTTTTTTTATACATACCTGTCTCAAAAACGGAGAAAAAAATATTTTGTTTTGTCTTTCAATAATAGTTTTACACGCTGATTCCATTTTAATACAAATTTTCTGAATTACACAAACAGCTGTATTCTGTACAATTTACACGACTTTGAGAAACATCACTTGCAGGCATAATGAATATTATAATTGCTAATACCAATTGCTGACAAAATAAAAGGTGTTTGTAGCTCATTATATTATTGAAGATATTAAATATGCTTCTCTCGTCGTGGTTCTGAATGGATGTGTTACCTACCATTTAGTGATACTTATTTATAATGCGTTACAATTTGGGTCTGGCTTATTAGCGCTTGATATTTGTCAGTAGCAGTATTACTAGCAGAATGTTGTTGCTCTGAAATTCACTTGGTATAACACACTTGGCATAATCTTCTTTAAACAAATAATTGCAAGGCATACTTAAAAAAAAAAAAATTTTGGTCCAATGTTTTTTGTTTGAATTCACAATAGCATACTTTTAAGATGGCAAATTTTATTAGGCACTTACCTTTGGCAAAACTTTAGTTTGCATAATTTCACTAAGCATAACGTTTACTTAGTGCGACGTTTATTTTGTACAATTACACTTGGCATACTATGAAGATGGCAGAATTTCACTTTGTACAGTTTCAATTGGTATGCCATAAAAGTGACAGAATTTTATTTGAAATAATTTTATTAGGCATATTCCTATTTCTATAAAATAGTATTTTAACCTTAAAATGAATTAAGGTATTGTCTTAAAAAGCCATCATGTTGTGTTACAAAAGTCAGTGACAGAAACGAACCGTTGAAAAGCCGACTTCACGTAGTCGTGTCTGCCCTACCCCTAGGGTGTAATTCAAACCCGCGTAGGTCGGAGGGGTGAGCCGGCCCGTGAGCTGAGTAGCAGGTGATTCCGCAGCTTCGGCTTGCTTGCGGCTTCGGTGTTGAACGAAAACCTTCTGCGACGATAAGTTTGCGTGGGAACGCTAGAGCCCCGCAGCGCCGGAGCCGTGACAAAAACTATGCATGCTGCATTCATGCAAGCTGTTGTATGCTGCACGCATGATTGCTTGCATGCTGCATACTTGTTTGCACGCTGCGTCCTTGCTTACACGCTGCGTCCTTGCTTGCATGCTGTATGCTTACATGCATGCTGCATATTTGCCTTGCCATGCATGGTGTATGCTAGTATTGCTTAAATAGCATTGCTTGGGATACACGAGGAATAAAAACCATATATGTTTACAATTAACTGTTTTAGTAATTAATAATATTTGTAATTATTTTGGATATGAAACGTATGCCGAAAGATGATTCTGAATGTAAACTTTCTGAGATTGATAGTTCTGCCTTTAATGACTATAGATATGAAATGTATCCCAAAAGACGATTTTGACTGTGACCATCCTGCGATATTATGTTGGTTCTCCTTTTTTATTATTGTGGATAATAAATTTGTGCCTAAAGATGATTCTGGCTTACAAAATTATGAGTTTTGAGTGTCTGATAAATGAGTGAATGCCAAATGATTTTCTGCGAAATGAAGTTGATGCCATTTATTGATATGCATTATAATATATGACATTATGAGTTCTGCGATAAAAAGTAGATAGGGGTCTACCTTTTATCGCTCAACAGTGGACGTCCTATGGCTGAAACGATAATGATGATGATGATTAAGCTCTTATCGTTTTAAGTTTACCCGTCCATGTTTGTTTTTTTTTTATCTTACCACTGCTTAGGGACAATATTGTGGGCCAGCACCGAGAAGAAGCGGTACAAGAAATTTTGAGAATATTGTAAGCTTCTTTATAAATAAGTATTTTTAGGCTTACTCAGCAGTGGAGTGGCTGAAAAGATGATGATAATTATGTTTGTATGAATTTATGTAGCTGTGCAAACAGGGGAGTCTTTAGTTCTATATATTTTTTAGTCTTGTTTTTAGGGTTCCTTACCTTAAAGGGAAAAAAGGAACCCATATAAGATAACTTCGTTGTTTGTTTGTCTGTCTGTCAAGACTCTTGTCAGTTTTTACGGTGTGGAGGTAATTGAAGTTATATTCTGCAATTCCTTGGAGCTGTAAAAAATCTAGCTTTTGAAGAATTTTTCAAATCGAACCCGTAGTTTCCAAGATTAGCGCGTTCAACCAAATAATCAAACTCTTCAGGTTTATAATATTAGTATAGATTCATGTTGACCTTCATGAAATTTAGCAAAAAGCATGTCTTATAGCGCAAATAAAGGAAAAAGTCCGAAAACCGTCAATTATATTTATTTTATTTTATTTTTCTTTATTAAGGAAACAAACAGCTATCAATGTTACATTTCGTTTACAAAATAATGTATAGTACTAAAGCATTACAAGTTTCCACCAATAGTTTTTACAGTAGTATGTTGACGAGATAAAAAGTTTAATTAGAAATTTAATATAAGGGATAAAACAACAAAACAGGCCATAAACTAGTTGTAGGTACTTGTACTAGGGCTCAACTACATCGAATGGCCCTCGTAACAAATAACGAAAGCGTATCAGTATCATTATGGAGGTTCATTATACTATGGTTATTGTAATGGAAATACTTTTGGTCTTAATAAGACACGGTATAAGAGCAGATTTTGTTTTTTTTTTACTAACTACTGCCGCATATTGTGTTTTATTCATTTATGATTTCATCCATATGTTTTATTAATTTTGAGTACCTCAGTTTCAAACTAAAATATAAAACATAATATCGTTGTTAAAATATTATTTAAAGTCATTTGATTTGACCAAATTGGCTGTGACAGACGCACAGACACATGAGTGATCCTACATGGGTTCCTTTTTATAAGCTTCATATTAGCTTCACCTGTCCCGGTGTATGTAATGAAATCTTGGAAGTTAAATTTGACCCACTTCCCGGTTTCTGATTAATCGTAAATTTTGCATACATATATTATATTGCGTGACAATGCAATATTATTATGAGATAGAGCTGATCTAGTCAGAAGTCTCTCCAGCGGTGCCATATTGACTATCGGCACATCGAGGTGTTGAAGTGTTTATGCAAAAACGCAACCATGTCGGTCCGAGTATAAGAGCAGAGCACTAAAACGATTCCTCTGTAGCGAGGCGTAAGGCAGGGAGATGTTATATCTCCAAAACTGTTTACCACTGCATTGGAAGACGCTTTCAAGCTCCTGGAATGGAAAGGATTTGGCATCAACATCAACAGTAAATCACTCAGCTTCGGTTTGTCGACAATATTGTGGTCATAGCAGAATCGCTTGAAGACCTCAGCACAATGCTCGATGGCCTTAGTTGAGTTTCCCAACAAGTAGGCCTGAAGATGAACATGGACCAAGCTCATGTTGAAAACTTCTACACCAATGAAATAAATATTCTACAATCAGATAGTAGAACCTGTAATGCGTCAATTCCTTAAGAAAGCATGATTTGATGTCTGCTGTTGTTTATTTAAATAAAAGACCTTCCCAAAATTGTAAAAGAACCCTGTGTGCTGTTTGCTGAGGATGTCTCCCTCCTTACATCAATAACAAGACTTTTTTTTATTTTTAAACTATAATAACAATAATAAATTACAATAAAATTATAATAGTAGATTGTATCATAGGGGGCAAAGTAATATTTTTACTGCAAGGGCGGTTTTTTAAATTCAGAGCGAAGAAGTTTTAAATTCTGGAGTAGAATACAAAGCGTAGCGAGAGATTCTTTAGTAGAATCCTGAACGTAGCGAGGGATTCAAAGTACGTCGCCCTAGCCAAAAAATATATTTTACGTCCGAGTGATACACTCTACTTTTCTTTACCCAATATGAAAAAATAAAAGGCGCCTCATATTTTATTGTAATACTAGCTGTTGCCCGCGACTTCGTTCGCGTGGTCATAAGTTTATTCATATTTTTCTGCGCAACTTTCTTAATTTTTTCTTTTAAAAGAACCTTCTCTTGACAATAATTAACACAACAAAAAAAGAATTAGCGAAATTGTTCCATCCGTTCGCGCGTGATGCGATGACCAAGGAAAATAGGGATTCATTTTTATATATATAGATTATTATTAAATAAAACATAGAGTAACAACTAAATTGAAATTAATTAATAACTAATAATAAAACAACTAAAAACTTATATTTACTTTTGAGACATTTTTGCAATTACGAAAATTTATTGTTACAGTTTTATCAGGAATAGAGATTGTTGTAGGTTTTTTATTCTGCGTGTTTGAAATAATGTCCAAATCTGGCTCATTTTGAAGAAAATGTGTCGGTGAATATCTTTGTTTGGATGTAGATTGGCGCGGCGACAGTGGCATGGATGGATTAACTGAAGGTTGCAATTTAATGTTTTTCACGATGCGTTCACATGTTTTCGCCTTGTTCTCAATGGAATTTTCTATATACCCCTCTGCTACAGCACTCGACTTCTATCCTCCATGTCGCTTGAGAACAGTTAAGTCCGCTCCAGAATCTGCCAAAAGGGTAGCCGAAGTACGACGAAAACAATGTCCTGTATACAGCGTGATATCTGGTCTAGGTATTTCTGTACAATAGTTTTGTATTCTCCTGGGATTACGAAGGATCGGTAAATTTTTGTTTTTATGTTTTTTTTTTTTCAGCCGGGCGGCGCGGTTATGGGCCGTCGTACCAGCCAGTCTTTATTCAAACGATATTTTCGTTCGATTACTTTGGCGCTGAAAACTAAGATGTTCTAAATTCAAAAAGAGCGTGGATAAGATAATTGCGGCGCACTTATAAAGAGGATTAAAAAGTCATTATTGCCCGCTAAAATTTTCTTATAGGAAACACCACCTTTGGGTGCACTTAAAGGCGAACCAAGTCGTCCTTTTCGAATAGATGGGATGAAAATATTTATAATAAACTACATTTGATACTAGACAAGACAATAAACTGGATGACAGAACATAACCTCGAGATTAGTTTATTTAAAACAAAAATAATCAGTTTTCACTCGTCTCAAAAATATCCTTATAATACAATCTTTAGCTACGAAAACATACAATTAGAACAAGTAGATAAATTTTTCCTACTCGGCCTAATTATAGATACACATACTTACTGGAAATCCTATATAAAGAATATCAAAGAAAAATTATCAAGTTTTGAATACGCTACCCGAGAAGTGGAAAAAACCACTGACATACAAACAATTTTCCATGATCAACCCTCATCAGGCCTAATATTACGAGCAAATGTACAGAACTTGTAAGACTTTTAAAGGCCGTCTAAAATGTTGCTTAAATAAAGGGAGCAAATTAGAATGGGTCAAATTGCAAACCTTACGGCCTAAAAGAAGAAGTTTTTGGAAGTCTACAGAGAAATTGGATGTCGGGCCTGGCCTTCCGGCGAGTATCGATGGTATGAGTAACCCGGAGGACATCGCAAATATGTTATGGAACATTTTAAGGTGCGAACTCCACTTGGTCCATTTGCCGCAGCCTCAGGCTCGGCATGAGTGGAGATGGGCCACTGCTGGTGTTTACTACTAGCCAGGTTAAAGCTGTAATAAAAGAGATGACCAGAGGCAAGTCTCCAGGGCACGACGGGCTCAGTATCGACACCTTAAATATGCGGGGGTGCATTTACCGAGGGACCTAACTACTGCAGTGCCCATAGTTAAGAACATTTCGGATAAGGGCAACTATCGCCCAATTTCCCTTGCTATAACAGAGGCCAAGGTACTGGATAGTATGCTTGACTCTCACTTACAAAAATATATAGGTTTACATGACGCGCAGTTTGGGTTACAGTGCGGACTAGCGAATGTAAGCGCAATATTGAGTCTCAAGCATACTGTCCAATATTAATAATACTGTTTGTCTTAACAAAAATTGCACCCTCAAAAATGTACAAACAAGACATTATGGTCAAAAATTTAAGTGTTCAATATGAGTTTTCCATTGTTACTTAGTGTCAATATGAAGCCCTAACAATTTTGTCGTTTCTATTTCATTGATTGCCTTAAGAAAGACATCCTGAAAACGGTGGCAGAGGATCTGCATGCACCTATTGTAAAGCGTTTCAGGCAAACGACGACCGAAATAGTGCGCGAGATGCCGCGCAGGTACATGACAAATATCTTTGCAAATTATTTTTAATAAATATTTTATTAATAAAATGATTAGATGCCATTATTTTTCGCTAAGTGTAGTTTTTTTTTTCAATTTTATTTTGCAGAATAAACCGATCGAGTTTGCTTTGGATTTTTTTTTGTCCAAATCTCAATAAGCTGAAAGCGACTGCGCTGATGGACGCGTTCCGCTAAAATCTCTTTTTTAAAAACGTCAGTTTTACATAAACCGACCACAAGTAAATACTCTATTTTAATACTAAAACATGTTTATTTAGCAATAAAAAGTATTTTGTATATTAGCTGCTAACACAAAGTCATATATTTCATTATTTTTTTTTAACAATTTTATAGAAATAGAAATATAAACGTTACATACAGAGAAATATACATAAGACAATACAAAACAATTCTGATATGTCGAAAAGGTGCTCAACATTTGTCGTGACAGCCACGGACTTATCACGACGCTGATTTTCGGTGGTAACCTCCGACGCTAGGACGTGCAGCGAGTGACGCAGCGGCACATCGGACCCCCGGAGAATCCCAAATCCCTCCAATGGACTCCGGGCCCATGGGAACCACAGAACCGGTCGAAAAAACCCGGAACCTCCAATTGGCCGATGCACCGCCGCGCACAAGCACGGTGCTAGACGAGACAACATAATATTACATAAATCAATAACACATTCATGTGGTTTACCCGTAAAAAACACGAAGAATTTTGAAAATTTTGCCGAACATATAGAAAATCAAAGTAACATCGAATAGTACACAAGGTAAAAGTTACAATCACAACAAAATAAAAATATACTTAATTATACATTACCACACAGTGTCACTCGGACGGAGCGGAGTATCAATCCGGACGAGAAAAAGTGCGCCAAAATCGATTTTGCTCCGATTCGGAAAACGGAACGCGCCTTCAATGCCTTCAATGACGCTTTTCGTCGCACCTAATCTGTCACCTGACTGACACTTCGCCCGACCGAAAATCATTCTAACCTACATGAATAGAATAAAAAATAAGGAAAATGCCAGCAAATTCCGGCATGTGCTATACACAGTTGTGCTGACACAGTTTTCGCTGTATTTTCAACCGACTTCAAAAAACGAGGAGGTTCTCAATTCGACTGTATGTTTTTTTTTTTTTTTTTTTTTTGTATATTTGTTACGCGATTACTCCGCCAATTATGAATCGATTTTAATGATTCTTTTTTTGTTTGGTAGATCATACTTCAGAGGTGGTCCCATATAAATTTTATCGAAATTGATTTAGAACTTTTTGAGAAAATCAACAAATATATACCCAGATAGTATTTTGGTTGTGGTTCTTGTTACCTATCTTCGACAAATATGAGCCGATTTTGATGATTTTTGTTTTATTGAATAGCTTATACTTCAAAGATAATATGCTAAAAGTTTACAAAATAAAAATCACCCCTAAGGGTAGGAAAATAGGGGATGAAATCGGTGTTCAGCAGTTAGATTAGGATTTATCACTAAAAATTGATGAAATAAGTAAATTTTATTTAAAAAAATAAAACCGACTTCAAAACACTAAAATGCTAAAAATAATCCTAACACTTAAGTACCTAATCAGTTACTTTTGGAGTCGGTGCAAACAAAAACATTGAATCTCTCATCGGCTGGCACCGACTCCAAAAGTAACTGATTAGGTATTAAGTAACTGATTAGGCATTTTTTTAAAGCGCTTAAGTAAGCGCTTTAAAAAAATGTTGTGACACATGGATCTTTGTTGTCTGAAATAAATAAATTTAAATTGAATTTGAATAATAATATTTTATACATTTTGCCAGCAGCTTTGCGTATTCATCGCTCCAACTTGTTGGAGGGCACCCTACGGTGCGCTTTTGAAATCGTGGTCTCCATACTAGAACACGATGCTCTATCGGTTTTCGGTTCTTTGGCAAATATGACGAGATCAGCCCATTAGCAATGCAGCTTACTTATCTTTTGCAAAATGTGATTTGCAGCTGCAATAATAATATTTCTATTGAAAAAAATCTCTATTTTTAATAATATAAATTTTGAAAAAGCAATATCGCAAGCGGATATTAAATTCATTAACATAAACTCATGTTGTGCTGAAAGTTATTACATAAATTTCTGATAAGATTTTTTTTTTAAATTTTTTTAATATATCTAGTACAAGTTTTTTCTAATATATCTAGTAATGTGACGAACTGTTGGTTGGGTTCTTGCTATTATCTAGTAAAAGCAAGGCCACTGCTTCTTTTGTTTCCTTTTTATCAAACAATGTTTCTATTTCATGCAACGTCTTATCTTTTGTTTCAGGTAAGTATTTAAATGTTAAACTAAAACAAACTGTGGAGCAAATGCCAAAAAACAGAAAAGTTCCATCAAAACCAATATTTTTTAAAATATATGGAAAAACTTTTAACGTCGTTCCAATAAACAGTTTATAGGCCATAGCATATACACACACACTATAACTTCTGGCTCTTATTGGTAACAATTCAGCAGTAATTGGACTCGTTAACAGAGCTGGACCACAGCACATTGCTAACGAATAAACTACTAGTAAACCAATGGTAATGTGAGGATTATCAGATGTTATAGAAAATCGGATTAGAAACAAAAATAGACAAGTTAAATATAAAAATATGATTCCAACTGCCGAAGACACAAATAACAATACTCGTCTCTTTAAAAACCTTGATAAGATACTACCTATATACATACCCAATATAGAAAAACCATCTAAAATTAAAACACCCATGTGCGCAGTTGATTCGTTTTTGCATATTTTCTTCATAATTTCTATGGCATACACAGCACAAACAAGTTTTCCGCTAAGTATAAAAAATGCACCAAGAAGCATACTTATAGCTAGAGGTTTATAAATTACTGATTCTTTATTTATCGTCGCATAGTATCTTACATAACCCCAAAAGCTATGTCTAGATTTTGTGATCTTTTGTAGTTCTCTCTGGCTGCTAATCAAGATATCTAATTCTTTCTCGGCACTTTCATCGCTTCCTTTCAGCCAGCGGTGAGCCAGAGCACAATCTTCATATCGTATTTTGAAGGCTAACCAATAAGGTGATTCTGGTATAGGCAAGGAAACTATGAAGTTAAAAGCTGAACACAGAATTCCAACCAATCCAATGTATTTGTAACGAGAGAATATTCCAATCGCGTTAGCTGTCCATATACCCCAGTACATTGTTGCTGTCTTCAGAGTTAGGAAGATCCCTCTATATTTTGCTAATGAATATTCTGAGAGAATCATCATAACTGTTGTCGTCTGCGCTGCTATTGTCATTCCATGCATCAACTGGGTAATGAATACATGGAAGGCGTTCTTACTAAAGTAAAGAACTGTGAAGGCAGCAAATGAATTAATCGACTGCATCATCAACGTTCTCTTGCGGCCCAGGTAATGCCCGATAAATGTCAAAAGCAAAACCCAAACGGTTGCTGAGTAGGCCATAATAGACGCTGAAAAAAATTAAATAACATAAATCGTTTCAATATTGACTTTCAAGCATTTTAGGTATCCGTACAGCAAAAAGAAAAAAACGGAACCCTTAGGATTATTTTGTTGTCTGTCTGTCCATATTATGTCGTCAAGAACCTTTATCTCGGGAACGCGTGGAGGTATCAAGTTGAAATTAAAACCATATACTCATATAGTTTACGTCTATAGTCCCTTGAAGCTGTGAAAAAATCAAAATTTTGCATCAAAATGTATAAGGTACTTTTTGCTGACCCAGAACTATGAATTTGGCAAGTAATATCGTTTAATACCACAAGTACAGAGAAAAATCGGAAAGCTATACATTTGTAATTAATTTGCAATTTAATTGCGAGATTTTGATTTCTGAACTAAATACTTTATAATACGTACTGCTAATTTGTACGTAACCCTCCACCCCAGTTTTTTAAAGTTTCGACCATTAAGATAAAAATGAGGTAGGTAGAAGTCAAGCTACTACCGTTAATTTTTTTCGTGATTTCTGACTAAAAGAAACTCCAACATCAATCTCAGAAGATCTTAGATTGTAGAAGAGTTGAATTTTCACTCGTACCTACTTGTGCTTTCAAAAACCAGTCACATTTTACCTTCTCATTTTCGGTTTCGAAATTTCTGCGTGCTAATGTGTTTTTAGTAAATTAATTATATCTTTTTAAACTTAAATAACGTTTAGACTTTTAATCTATTAATAATATTATTAATAACAGTTTTTTTTTATCCAAATCCGACAGTGCGAGTTGTACTAAATGACACCCGCACGACACTTTCTTCATAACGGGAGGTAGGTTAAACATTAATTTTGTCTTGTCGCGGGATGAATCTTCATAACAATATGACTTTTTGAAGGTTTCAAAAGTACATGTTTTTATGGTTATTTGTGAAACTATTACGGTTTGCCCGTTAGGATGCCGAGGAAGATGGTCAACGAATTTACCTCAAAAGAAAAGGAAGTATTATTAAAAGGTAACGACTTTTTTTTAAAGGACCTTAATTACTACTAATTACATTTAACAAAGAGAACGTAGGAAGCTAGTACAATTTCTATGACAACCGATCGCTCGTCAAGCCAAAAGTGAAGTCACTGGTGAAGCCGCCGCGCTCTGCGCTACTTTATCGACGCTTGATGTTGGTAAAACAATCACGGCGCAGATGGCGCCATCTGTATTTCTTTTTTTTAATCTAATAGAAGTAAAAGTAAGGACTTTTGCATGTATATGTATAATGAAAAAAAAACATTGCTAGTCTAATTCGCGCACCAATGATTCCGTAATAATTAGGTACCACCATAATTCAAAATTGTAACCTATTTTCTTAAATTTATTTTATTGAATCTATTTACTAACTAACAACAAAAATATTCAAAAACTAACAATTGCAATAGTTACTAAGTAAAAAAAAAAACATATTATATCGTTTAATTAGAACATAGTAGAGAGTCAGGATATGTGGCTTGCGTCATTATAAAAAAAGAAGAATTTTACAGAAGATACATTACTACTTACGTATCCAAGAAGCCATTTCAGTACTGACAGCGGCAGTAGTTAGCCTCTTTCCTTAACTGAGGGATTATTACTGTCGGGGAGCCCATACAAAGCCCCGTCATAAAATAGAAGTTACATCCTATGAGGCAAACGATTAACTGAAAAAAGTAATGTCGAAAGATGATGTAACTTATGTAATTATTTTAAATCAATGACTTAAACAGGGTGACTGCTAATTCGACCAATTTCCCATTAAGGGGATATAGGGGAGACATTAGTATATGATGTTGTCCAATGTTTATTTACGTTATCGAACTAATATCGATGTTACCATATCGCATAATTAACCGTCTTGGAGAATATTTTTTTCTCTTACAATATTAATTTATATTCTAAACAATAATTGAACTGAGTCACGTACATTTACCGGCTTCAGTTACCGTCTTTACATCTTTTTTTGTAAATCTGGTAGACGGAGTTACAAGTATTTTAATGAACTAGTTTGGACAAGAAAACATCTGCATACGGCATACACTATATTCTGCTCAACGTATATGTACCTACACAGGTATGTCACTATCTAAGGTTAGAGAGTGATAATCTAAAAAAAAAACACTGCCTCATACAAACTGATGTTAGCCGGTCGGCGGCTTAGTAAATAAAGTTGTTGTATTTGAGCACCAGAATCAGGCCCTAGGGGGTTGTTGATGTTATAAATATAACCCTTTATAAGATGAAATTTTGTTTGTTTGTCTCGTATGCGTTCCTAAACCATTTATCCAATTCTGATAAAACTTTGTGACTTTGATGTGCAATTGTGCATGTCGGGGAAGGTTTGAATTATTGGTGATCACGCAACCCAGCAAAGTCGCGTTGAGCTTCATTGGAGCTTCTCAACAATAATTAGGCCTAAGTTTCCGTACTGTTTTAGCTCACAAATATGTCCTGGACCAAGTTAAATATTATTATTAATATTATTAAATAGGCATTGTACACAGTGCCTGGGCATTTTGAAATATGCCCACTAAGAACGGATAGTGTATATTTTTTTTAATATTTGTTTATTGATTAAAAAATATAAATTTAGGTTCTGGCGATTTTCCAACCGCTGCCAAGGCTCGCTTACTTTGCTCGGTCGGCTCACGCATTGTGGTCTTAGCCCTTGGTGATATTAGATTTTGCCAACATTTATATATGTCGCAGTATGATAGATAAAGCCGTAATATAGTTATATCCCTAGGCATATAATTATATACCGTAACATAGTTAATATGATAATATGATTTTCTGACTAAACTAATCTGGTCAAATAGTTATAAATCTACCATAGAATAAAATAAAACAATAAACTGATTTTGTAACCTGCAATTAGTAACAATGCTTTTTAGCAATAATACGTATTAAAGTAATAAAAATTATTAGTTAATCCGATCGTATTTTACGACATATATATACCCTTCGGGCTAGGTTAGGTTACAACAGTGACCACATCATTGCTGATTAATCACTTGGTCCTTAACATATCATTTGTGGTAATACAGGCCTTCTATAACCGAAACTAATAAATTATTTTACTTAAAAACAATATGATTTGCCATTTCTTGTTAACTAACTCCTATTTATGATAAAATAGTACCTACGCCACTGATCTAAATAATGGCGAAGTTTTTGCCAAACATTTTTTTTTCTCTATAAATGTACCTCGTTGGGCAGAATAACAGTTTTAAAAAGTTGTCAAAATTTCCGTCGATACGATTATAATACGAAAGAGGTTTACAAAAGAATTGAATCGTTCACAAGTCATGAAAAATGCAAGTATGTTTGCATATTCGTTTATAATATATAAACGTAGTATTTAAACACCTGTATTGCAGGTTTCAGTCGTTTTTAAAAGTATACAACAAAAATAAAAGCAAAGTTATTTACCTGTCTACAAAAGTAAATCCAGTTAGTGTTACTGACGCCCATTTGATATACTTATTACAGCTATTTTAACAGCTATGTTAACTTTTATTTTCTTTGCGTGATAGATGAGTTTACCACTCTACTATACTCACAAACTGGCAACTAAAATGGAAAACAAAATATTATTATATTTTTTCATTGCATTGTGGACAAAACAATTGTAAACTTAATTAACGTAATAATAGCTTATTTGCAATAACATAAACGTGACCAGTGAGAACAAAAAAGGCGTTATTGAACGTTTAACTAATTATTTAATGTGACATGCAATAAATGATTTGTATTTGAATTTGCGTGTTTCATTGCACCTAATGGAAGATAGATGTATGAGGTATTGTTATTATAAGACAGTAATAAATGCAGTTAATTCAATATAATTACATTGTGTTACAAAAAAGCATGAGCAAAAATCATACATACCTAACTAAGATATACTATAAATCACTAAAAATATAAGTGTTTACAAGGCGTCCATACTTATTTACCAAGTTACAATACCTTCCTCAAAGCCACTATTGCTAAGATTATTAAAAAATTGCAAAACTTACCCTATATCGTAGTAAATATTAAAGTAAAATTTAAATTAATCATATACATCTAAGTGGTCTCATGAGACCGCATAACAATGGAATTTCTATTGTGTCTCGTTTACGTATGCTTGATCAGGTTAAAAACACTTAGTTTTATTACGGGTCGATAGGTTTACACAATGAAATGCGCGTGCGACTAGTAGTGCAACAAACAAGTGACACGTCTTCTAGGCTAATGCTCTGGCCACACCAAATGAAAATTCGCTAAATATTTTTAAAATTTTGGCCGCCATTTTCTAAAACTTTGCTCTAGATAAATTCACTCACCAAACTACCTTAATATATTACAATTTAATTTAACCAGGGTACTTAGTCTTGCATTGGGAATTTTTTGAATCTACAAATTCTTTGCGATCATCATTGGTAGGTAAGGATGCAGCGTCTCTGTTGTAAAATTCAACAAATGATTCGATGTCTGACAATTTTTTTATAAGAACATAAAAACAAAATGTAAATATCGTTTAAAAATCAAATTGGCATAAGCAAATATATGTCAAATGTTCCCTTTTTTGTGCAGTCGGAGCAATGCCGAATTAAGAATGAAACGATACCACTAAAGTAGCGACCACTAAAGTTTTACTTGATATAGTATCGGTGACTAGGTATCTATACGTACTCGGTATCGATTATAAATATTGATATTATTAATTGATATAAAGACGTAAGTATGTCATAAAAAAGAGTTCTTTAAAAAAAGCCTGCCATTTGCGCAAAACTATGACTGCAAAACGATGCGTTTAAAATTTTTATTATCTTAAATAAAAACGTGACATTATCATACCGCTCGTGGCGCTAACCTGTAGAACACCACTAACGTTATGCTTACGTCGAGTCGCGTTCAAAAAATCATAGGACGGTGACAGACGGGAGTCTCAACCGTGTATCGCATACCAAAAAAAGTTCAGAGTACTGTCAATAGATTGAAAGGGTTTGTTTGATCTTTGCGCGTAAGGTTTATTATATTCCCTAAGTTACAAAAGGTTACATAGTTTTATGGTATCTCTAAGTAAAACTAGTAAGACAAATTTTCTTTTGCAAATTAAAAGGCCTAAATTAAGATCTTTTACACATAAATACACATAGGTAAATAGTTTGAACATTATAACTATAAGGTTTATAAGCAAGTAATTTTGTAGATTAAAGAAATAATATAATTTGATTAAGCAATCAATTTACAATAAAAATATCTACTCGATTTCTTTACAACGTGTAACTTCAAATACGAAATACCTCTAAGGGGCTGATAACAATGATCTTAAAAAAAATTGGTTACGTAATATCATTGGTATGGTCCATTTTATTTGCAATTATGATGATATTACATTTTAGCAGTTTTGGAGTTACACGTTAAATTACAATTTATTGTAGACCAAACAAAGATAAACGATAGCACAACACAGAAAAACATTTGCAAGGAATAACATTGTTACTCACTTTAAAGTTTTTTAATTACAATCAGTCCAACGAAAAACCATTTTTTTTTTCATTTAACAACCTTATTTTTTCTTACTCTGAATCGGTACTGGGACCGGTCAGTTTCGGTCAGTTCAGTTTCGGGTTGACGTCGAGTTTTGGGACACCTATATAATATTTATTGTATAAGTTGGTCGACTGTTACTTGTTAAATTGGTAAGCGTAAATAACTATCGTAGTTTTTCTCCTAACTTAGCTGTTATATTTATTGAATTTCGTGAATTATGTCTTAAAACAACCATTAAGTTGGCGAAGGGGGATGGACACTTGACTACTCGACTAAGAAAAAATACCATTTAAAGCTTATAATTCATTTTAATTGATCTGAAAGAGATCGCTTCTAACGATAAAACCGCCTAAATTGTGCTAATATTTATATACTTTTTCTTATTACTTTGTTTTTTGTGTATTGTGCAATAAAGAGTATCTATGCATCTATCTATCTATTACGCTAACGGATCCCTGATTCAAAATTGGTTTTCACAAATTTACAGTATTTTTAAACAACCTATCCAATAACACCTCACACCATGCGAAAGACCAGAAAAAAAATCAACACTTTATTTTCCGATGCCTAATTACAGCGTCCTAATACCAAGAGTCTCTTGGCTAAGCCGTGGGCAGATAGACAGACGGACATTGTTAAACTATAAGGGTTTCGTGTTGAATAAGGAAGCCTAATATTTCAATAGAACCCACAATTTTTTACTAAAAATTTTAAAAATGTTTAATTTAACTATAAATATGAATTTTAAAAAAATTGGGCTGAATTTCGAATATAAACGTCATTTAAGTTCTTGTTTGGCTTACAGATTAATAAATGATGAGAAATATATTATATTTAGATTTAATAACCTAAATTGAGATAAAAATAAACGAGATCAGCTATTATTTATACTATCGTCAAAATTACTAGAACGCCATCGAATCTGGAAAATGTATCTAAGAATTAGTTTGTTTCTTGTTTTCATCGTCAAGAAGTATGGTCTCTGCATCTTGTGCTTCCTTCCTTTCAAACATGGCTTCTATTTCATGCAATGTCTTACCTTTTGTTTCGGGCAAATATTTAAATAATAAACTATAACAAATTGTAGAGCAAACACCGAAAAAGAGAAACATTCCATCGAAACCAAACTTTGTAAATACGTAAGGAAATATTTTAATAGTTGTTCCAATAAATAATTTTAAAGTTACAGCAAATACACACAAACTGAAACTTCTCGCTCTGATTGGCAACAATTCAGTAGAAATTGGACCGGCTAAAAGAGCTGGGCCACAGCATATCGCTACTGAATAAACTGCCAGTAAACCTATGGTAATGTACGGATTATCAGATAGTAAAGAAAATCGGATGAGAAATAAAAATTAAGACGTTAAATATAAAAATATGATTCCTATTGCCGAAGACACAAATAACAACATCCGTCTTTTCAAAAACCTAGAAAAAACACTACCTACATACATACCTAATACGGTGAAACCGTCTAAAATTAAAACTCCTATGTGCGCAGTTGATTCATTTTTGCAAATTTTCTTCATCATTTCTATAGCATATACAGCACATACAAGTTTCCCGCTTAGTAAAAAAAATGCAGCAAGAAGCACACTTAAGGCTAGTGGTTTATAAATAACTGGTTCTTTAGTAATTAAAGTGACATAACATCTCACAAGACCCCACAAGTTGTTTTTTGGTTTCCATTTAATTTTTTTCTCTTTTTGGGTGCTAATCAAAATTTCTAACTCTTTCTCGGAATTTTCATCGCCGCTTTTCAACCAGCGGTGAGCTCGAGCACAATCTTCATATCGTGTTTTTAAGGCCAACCAATAAGGTGATTCTGGTATCGTAAAGGAAAAACTAAAATTAAAAGCTGCACAAAGGATCCCAACCAATCCAATGTATTTGTAATGAGTGAATATTCCAATCGCGTTTGCTGTCCATATACCCCAATACATTGTTGCTGCCTTCATGGTAAGAAAAATTCCTCTGTACTTTGGTAATGAATATTCTGTCAGAATGATCACAACTGTTGTCGATTGCGCAGCTAATGTCAGCCCATGCATGAGTTGGCAAATAAGCACATGCAAAGCGCTCTTGCTAAAGTAAAAAATTGTAAAGGCAGCAAAGGAATTAATGGACTGGATCATCAACGCTCTCTTCCGGCCCAGGTAATGCCCAATACATGCCAGAAGCAAAACCCAAACGACTCCTGAGTAGGATGTTACAGACGCTGAAAAAAAAATTTGGGTAGTTATTTTATAGTATAGATAGATAGTAAGGCGAATATAGCCTTGATTAATAATTAATTACAATATAATTACTATATCTATTATATTAATAACCAAAATTCTTCCAAATTGAAAAAAAAAAACAATTGATTTACTTTTTAACGACCAATATGCTTTGGTGGTTTCCGCTCCGAATTACTGGTCTCTGATTGCGGGTTCGAATTTAACCTGGGACAATCGTTGAATACATTTATTTATATATTTTTGCCTAATTTTGAGATTAGTGTCATGTCGACATGTGGCTTTCACAATGAACTTCCTAAGAAATATATAAATTTATTTTTAAGGTTTACAGTAGATGATTCAATAGAACTTACGTATCCAAGAAGCCATTTCGGCACTGACAGCGGCAGTAGAGTTAGCTTCTTTCCTTAGCTGAGGGATTACTACTGTCGGGGAGCCCAAACAAAGCCCCATCATAAAATGATAATTACATCCTATGAGACATACGAGTAACTGTGAAAAAGGGATGATGATAAAAATTGTGCTTGGTGTTAAATTTGTCTAAAATAATGCATTGGCGCTAGCGTTACTTTTTACTGTTAGAACGAGACGTTGGTGTGGTTTTTTGTATTATTTGATTATTTTGAGCTGGGAGGTGACATAATGTATAGTTAGTAAGTAGTGTCAGATCAAACTCCACGCGGGCGCAGCCGCGGGCGGAAGCTATTACTTAATATTACTAGTTTTTTAGTTTTTGATGATATTTTACTAAAAGAAAGGAGTTACTCCTTGTGCTCTGCTTAGGCACTGCTTACTTTTTTTTTTAAACGCCGTCGGTCGGTCTTCGCATGCGTTTTATCGCATAATGAAAATCATAAGTCAATAACGCAATCGTCATGTCGCATTCGGGGACATGCAGGTGAGGTAAAGTAAAAATAAGTATAGTATGTTTATATGCGTCCAACATCAGGGCAAAGGCCTCACCACCACCTCAACTACTAGTTTGAGGTTATTTAGGCCATACTCCACCACGCGGGCCCAGTGCGGATTGGTGGAGGACTGAGGCCAGTGAATAAACCTTACTGTCAGATGTAATCAAGCCGCTTTAAGGCTCTGATTTGGCTTTACGACTAGTATCAAGCGATATTACTCGGGAACAACTTTTAACCTGCTTCCTGTCTATTTTGTCACTAAATATGGTCGGAATGGTCACCCGTCCAATCACAACCGTGGCGTGGGTTACTTAACATTGGTAATCACTGCCACTGTTACCGCCACTGAGCTACAAGCACCTCCTACGGTACGGTGAGGTAAACGCTGCTATGTCGACCGCGGTAGTGTCTCAGTACTCATTAGTTTTAAATATAGCAATATAATCCAAAAAATGTTTTTAGAAGAGGTTAGTTTTCAAAATTGTAATTTTTCAACAGTTTAGCAACTGAAAGTAAGATCAAACTGTTTCATAAGTGCTCTTCTTTGATAAAATCTGAGGAGTAATGGGCCATACCTTGATAAAACTAATTGATTTTGAATTTCTTTGTTAATCATTTTTTCCTCAGTAAGTGACGAATAATTAAAAGTACTCCATATAACATTGAAGAAGAGCACCACCACACTTCTGTTCCATGCCTCCGGCGTTATTCCCTCGAGCAAGACGGAGTTAAAGAGTTTCTGAAGGACTTTCAGTGTCGGTGTTCCACCCGCATTCAGAAGCTTTGATGTGATTCCGTCATCACCCGGTGCCTTGTTGTTTCTGAATTGTTTGAGGGCTATCCTAATCTCGTATAGGCTGATGTCCGGGATATCTTCGGTATAGTATCGGGTCAGCTTAGCTCTTGGGTCTTCGGCTGAGCTACTAACAGGTTTGGTAACCGAGGTATATAACTGCCCATAGAACTTCTCGATCTCCCTCAAAACTTCGGCTTTCATCGACGTTATACTGCCGTCCTCCGTCTTCAGCTTCGTCAGCTGGCTTTGCCCAATAGACATGTCTCTCGCGAAAACTTTGGAGCCTTGGTTCCGCTCTATCGCCTCTCTAATACTGTTTGTATTAAAGTTGCGGATATCATGTCGCAAGGACTTCCATATCCGTCTATTGAGCTGCCGATATGCCTCAGCATCAACGGAGGTCTGCAGTGCCATTGAACGTCGTCCTGCCATGAGATTGAGGGTATGATCGGTAAGCTTTTGCGGTTTGTCTTTACGACGGGGTCTAAACGGTGGTGCTCTTCTTCAAGAAAGGGGATAACGCCTTACTGAAGAATTACAGACCCATCTCGCTTTTGAGCCATGTCTACAAGTTGTTTTCGAGGGTCATCACGAATCGTCTCGCGCGTAGGTTCGATGACTTCCAGCCTCCCGAACAAGCCGGCTTCCGAAAAGGCTATAGTACCATAGACCACATCCATACGCTGCGGCAAATTATACAGAAGACCGAGGAGTATAACTTGCCACTATGCTTGGCGTTTGTGGACTATGAGAAGGCCTTTGATTCGATCGAGACCTGGGCAGTGCTACAGTCTCTCCAGCGGTGCCATATTGACTATCAGTACATCGAGGTGCTTATACAAAAACGCCACCATGTCGGTCCGAGTACAGGAGCAGAGCACGAAGGCGATTCCTCTGCAGCGCGGCGTAAGGCAGGGAGATGTTATATCTCCGAAACTGTTCACCGCTGCATTGGAAGACGCCTTCAAGCTCCTGGAATCGAAAGGATTCGGCATCAACATTAACGGCGAGTACATCACTCACCTTCGGTTTGCCGACGATATTGTGGTCATGGCAGAATCGCTTGAAGACCTTGGCACAATGCTCGATGGCCTTAGTCGAGTTTCCCAACAAGTAGGCCTTCGGATGAACATGGACAAAACAAAGATCATGTCCAATGCCCATGTTGCGCCCTATCCAGTATCAGTTGGGAGCTCTACTCTCGAAATTGTTAACAAATATGTCTACCTGGGACAAGTGATCCAGTTGGGTAGGTCAAATTTTGAGAAGGAGGTCAATCGTCGAATCCAACTCGGCTGGGCAGTGCTCGGAAAACTACGTAACGTCTTCTCGTCCAAAATGCCTCAGTGCCTAAAGACGAAAGTCTACAACCAGTGTGTGTTACCAGTGATGACATATGGAACTGAAACGTGGCCTCTCACTATGGGCCTCATAAGAAAGCTCAAGGTTGCACAGCGTGCTATGGAAAGGGCCATGCTCGGCGTTTATTTGCGGGATCGAATCAGGAATGAGGAGATTCGTAAACGAACAAAAGTTGTTGACATAGCCCAACGGATAAGCAAGCTGAAGTGGCAGTGGGCGGGGCACATAGCACGAAGAACTGACGGCCGATGGGGCAGAAAGGTTCTGGAATGGAGGCCCCGTACCGGCAAGCGCAGCGTAGGACGTCCACCTACAAGGTGGACAGACGACCTGGTAAAGGTTGCAGGAAGCCGCTGGATGCGCGCCGCTTTCAACCGGCCAATCTGGAAGTTACTGGGGGAGGCCTATGTTCAGCAGTGGACGTCCTATGATGAAATGATGAAAAAATGATGATATAACATTGTCAATCCATGGTATATTGTGCGTCTAAGGCCGGTATCTCAAAGCAACTGCCGAAGTTGAGGTACAGGTGGCCATAGTATCCTCGTGGGAACCCTTTTGACCAATAAAAACGGTTCCCGCATACAGTCCCTATGGCATGCATTACAGAAATTGCCCACACGCCGCATGCTAACGATCAATAAAAATGCCTTTTTATCATTTAATAAAATGTGATGATGTTCAATTTTTTGTTCAATTATATTATATAGAATTCACTCTATAGAGGTAGATTTAAGCTCTGACCAGCTTAAACGCAAAGTATTGACTTTCGGTCAATTTTTTGGAAACTTTTGTTAGGCTTAGCTAGCTGATAATTTTATCTAAGTAAGTTTAATTTATAAGGGTCATACTCCAAAACAAATCCGACAGAATGTGAAGAAACTATTTTTCAAAGCTGATTAGAACGAACATTCACAAAACTTGAGAAAAAAATATATGTCTCGAAAGGTACGAAAAATCGGGTAACATATATTTCATAATTATCATTATCATTTCAGCCACAGGACATCTACTGCTGAACAAAGGCACAATGACGTATCATCCGGGGGGAGGAGGGATTGCCAATACTCGCCACACTTGGCAGGCGGGTTGGCGAGCGCAGTTTTTTCTAAGATTTCGTACGAAGACGCTGCTGCCCGTCTCACGCTACAGGAATTTGTCGACTCTTACGACACGCCTCCTGTTGGCGGTGGGAAAGTATGTGTATTTACTAACTATATTAGGATAGACCTGGATGTGAGGAAAAAAAACTGGACGTCATCTTTGGGCCATCCTGTAATATACTCTTTATTGTAAACAACACAAAAAAACAGGAATTTGATTTTGATTTTTTACAATTTAGGAGGTATTTAATAATAATTGGCAAAGTTTATTACCTGTCTGCAAAAGTAAAGCCATTTAGTACTGCCTTTGCCCATCTTTATTATTATTATTCAAGGCAGTTATCTATTCAACTTTTATTTTCTTTGTTTTACAGATGGGTGTTTGTATCTTAGACACAAACTGAAACTGACCAAATTTTTGGTAATGGAATACATTTGTTAAGCTTCATTAACATAATAATAGATGAGGATGTAAGCCGTGAAAAAAAAATTAAGGCTTTGTTGAAAGTTAGCGTGTCTCATATTAGGACATACATATCTACATAAAAATACTGTGTTCTTGGTGCGCAGTTTTCAAATTGGAATGGCATCAACCGAACAAAGTTTATTGTATTATTAAGCAACCCACGCCGTGGTTGTAAGTGGATGGGTGACTATTCGGATCATATTTAGCGACAATTATCATGAGCAGCAAAGTTGGTCCCGGCTAATATGGCTTGATACTAGTCGTGAAACCTAGTCAGGAGCCTTAAGGCGGCTTGATTACATCCGACAGTAAGGTTTAGTTACTGGCCTTACAACACCCCTCCACCAATCCGCACTGGGCCCGCATAGTGGTGCATGGCCCAAAGTACCTCATGGTTAAGGTGCAGTAGGACGTAATAGGCATACTTGACTTTACTTTACATTACCATAACTCTACAACCACAACTTCGTACCGCACCTTCGTAATTAATTTTTTGTTGAAATTTTTCCGTGTTTTATAGTTATTTTGCTATTCAGGGCGGAGCCAAATTCAATAAATCAAAAATCATAAAAATCGGTCCAGCCGTTCTTGACTTATAAATGGTGTAACTTACCCGACTTTGTTTTATACAGTGTGTAACGAAAAGGTGAAATAAAACTTTAAGGGGTTATTCTACGGCTAAATTACATCAACTTTTTCTATGGGACCAACATCAAAATCTCAAAAAAAAACGACGCCAGCTGGTCGCGTTTTAGTATGGGAAAGTGTTTTTTTTTTTTGAGATTTCGATGTTGGTCCCATAGAAAAAGTTAATGTAATTTAGCCGTAGAATAACTCCTTAAAGTTTTATTTCACCTTTTCGTTACATCCTGTATATAAGGTCGCCTTTTATAAACGGGTGAAATTTAAAGAGCAATTACAAAAACATAAATGAATCGTTTTTGTTAAAAAAAAAAGAAAAATTTTATACGCTAGTTTTCGCGAAAAACGCCAAAAACTATTTTGATTTCAACGTAAAATAATACACCTCGTGCCCTGTGCCAAAGATATCCTTTATTAATTTTCTTTGCCCGTGCGTAATCCCCGAAGGAAGAGTGGGGCACGATTGAAATGAGAGAGACAGAGGCGACGCGATGCTCTTCTTTTTTAGGAATAATAAAAATATAAACTAGCCCGTTTTTAAGAACGAAAATAATAGGGCCCGGTTTCTCTAATATAATTAAAAGTTCTGTTAAAGTTTCACCCGTTTATAAAGGCGACCATGTGTATAGATACAAAAGCACATACGTTTCTGGTGATACGTATCAGTGATTTTATTTAATGGTTTTGGCCGAATACCGTCTTATTGATATAAAACGGCCGATTTATCGGCTAACTAATCAGCCTGCTGATCAATGGTTCGATGACGTTTGTAAGAGCTGCTCGAGATTCTATAAATTGATTCGTGATTTTCGTAAAATTCTATGAGGATCTGGTGACATCTCTTGTTTACTTATACAGAGATAAATAATAAAAAACCGACTTCAAAAAACTAAAACGCTAAAAATAATCTTAACACTTAAGTACCTAATCAGTTACTTTTGGAGTCGGTGCAAACGAAAACATTGGTCTCTCATTGACTGGCACCGACTCCAAAAGTAACTGATTAGGTACTTAAGTGTTAAGATTATTTTTAGCGTTTTAGTTTTTTGAAGTCGGTTTTTATTTTTTTATAAAATTAACTTATTTCATCCATTTTAGTGATAAATCCTAATCAAAACAAATCTTACGAGTGCAAACATAATTTAACTGCTGAACACCGATTTCATTTCCTGTTTTTCCACCCTTAGGGGTGAAATTTTTTCTAAAAATTTTTATTATAGTATCTTTGAAGTATAATCTATTCATTAAAAAAAGAATCATCAAAATCGGTCTACATTTGGCAGAGATATAGGTAAGATAGATACTATAAAATCAGTTGGCGTGGTACGGAGTTTATGCAATGTTCGATGATTTTCTTATAGATCCCATCATCAGAATTCAACCAAATTTATATGGGACCATTCTGAAAGTATTACCTTTCAAACAAAAAAATAATTATCGAAATCGGTCAACGCAGTAACGAATGATCGCTGAACATACATAAAAAAAAAAAAAAAAAAAAAAGATACTGACGAATTGAGAACCTCCTCCTTTTTTGAAGTCGGTTGAAAAATAGTTTAGCACCCTAAGATTGCATAGGTATATTGAACATTGAACATAAAATAATCCAAATTATGATGTATAATAATCGGAAGAAGAAAAAAAATCCTTCTGGGTTTTAATACTCAACATTTTAAATAAAATAAATTATAGTTTGAAATGTTTATTTATTTCTTACTAATCTTAGAGTAGTGTCAATAAAATAATGTTATCTCAACATATTTCGTCAAATCATCAAGCTCAAAAAACCTTAAAAAATGTGTTTTTTTTATTTATTTTTTATAAGAAGAAAGTGTCGTGGAGTGGCGACAAGTCAGCATATCTCCAATTTTCTTGACGAACTGAATTCATACTAAAACTGGTGTGTAGTTATCTTAAAATATTTTTATTTACTAATATAAGCTCTCGTGTATCAGTTTAAAAAAAAAGAAAACAACATCACATACCTACGAGTACATTGCTCTGATCCTAATGTATACAAGTTTATAAAGCACTTGCGTTATAGATATCAGAAACAATGACGGTACCGTAACACCCAGATCCGAGATAATATAGAAAAAAACGTTTTCTACATTGTCCCGACCCGAAATCAAACCCGGGACCTCCGAGATGGCGACGCAAAGTGCGGCATGCTCGCCTCTCTGCTACAGCGGTAGTCGAAAAGATAAGTCACCGTGAAAATTAATATTAACCTAGTAAATTTAAGAATTTTTTGGCTATTCAAGTGTGAAAATGTCGTGTATAATATTTTGTATTGAATAAGTTTGGATTGAAAACTCGGAAATTTATTTGATATGGAATGGTATAATGTTAATTATTTTGGAGATTTACCAGGACAACGAAGCTAGAATATGCTACGATGTATGATTTTGTAAAAGTTTCATTTCTGTTCTCTCTTCTGAGTTCTTTTTTTCGAATATGGCAGCAATTTCGTACAAAGTGTGATCTTTAGTTTCAGGTACACACTTGTATATGAAGATAATAAATCCCAAAGAAACTAAACTATAAAATAAAGCAGTGCCATGAAAATCAAATGTTTTAAAAAAGTATGGAGTCATTTTTAGAATCAGACCTGAAATAAACTTTGTTGCTATCACTACACAACAAATCGAAAAACTTCTAGATTTTAATGGGAACAACTCACCAGCAATAGTTCCAGCCATAATTGTAGGACCACAACATATTGTTAAAGAATATAATGAAAATAATCCAATAAACAAATAATTGTTTTCTGGCAAAATTTTTAGCTTTCCAAGATAAACAAACAATGACAAAGTAGACAAAAATATAGTGGCTATTGTAAAAGCAAATAGGAGTATAGTCTTTCGCTTTAACATTTTTGATAAAATACAACACAAGTAAGTGCCTACT
This sequence comes from Anania hortulata, assembly GCA_963576865.1. Taxonomy (NCBI): domain Eukaryota; kingdom Metazoa; phylum Arthropoda; class Insecta; order Lepidoptera; family Crambidae; genus Anania; species Anania hortulata. The sequence goes on along the minus strand of OY756399.1, from coordinate 883,966 downwards.
ACACTGAACCCATCTAAAGTTAACATAGCTATGTAAGCTGTAGACTGGTCTTTCATAATTTTATTCATTGTCTCAAGTGCATACACACCAAACACTAATTTGCCAGTGACACAATACATAAGCATGACTATTATACATATAAATATGGGTTTGTAAAATTCTGGCTGAAGCACCATTGTGATATATTTCCTCAGATAGCTTTTAAGAGAATGCTTTTTTATAATTGTGTTTTTTGTAAGTTTTTGAGCCTCTAATATACCAATTAATTCTTTCTCGGACATTTCATCGACTCCTTTTAGCCAGCGATGAGTAGAAGCACACTCTTCGTATCTTCCTTTGAACGCTAGCCAGTATGGAGATTCTGGGATGAGAATGATTGAAATAATATTGTAAATAGAGCACAACACTCCGAGTAACCCGATATACTTGTAGTGAAAGAACGTTCCAATAGCATTTGCACACCATATTCCCCACAAGGTTGATGCTGATTTTAAAACCAAGAAAACTCCACGGTATTGCGGTGATGAGTATTCTGTGACAACCATCAATGATAAGCTGCTTTGAGTTGCCACAGTCAGCCCCAGTAAAAGCTGGCTGAAGAATATGTGCATAATGTTGGTACTGCAGTAAAATAAAGTATAGGCAATGCAGCTGATGATCGCGACAATGAGCCAAGGCTTCTTGCGACCGATGTAATGAGCCGCAAGGGTTATAGCAATCACCCATATTGTAGCAGAGAAGTCGGCAATGGATGCTGAAATAAAAAAAAGCTTTTAAAGTTTATTTTAAATGTCCCTAACCTAACATAACCGTCTGTTTCACCAATACTGTGAACAACGGTTGGGTTAGGTTAGGTTGGGTTCTTTAAGAAAGTTTATGTACATGGAAAGTGACCACGATAAGTGTTCGTCCTTCACCTGTCAATGAGTATACTTACACTTTAGGCAAAACTGTTTCTATTCCCGGCAGTTTGGTTTTCGAAAGCAATAAGTTAACAAATTGTTATTATTATTAGTTTTATAGAACTAACAAAACTACATTTTCAACTGAGTTTTTATCGGAGTTATAAATCTTCCGTACACTTTAGTAAAACCGATAAATTTGAGCAAATATTGAGACGTAGATTGACTGAACTAGTTATCACCTACAAAGATACCTTACACTCGACATTAAGGTACAATGAAGCCTAGCTAAATGTACATAATAATAGTCATAATAGTCATTTATTTAGTACTAGCTGTTGCCCGCGACTTCGGCGCGACTACCGCGAATGATTTTCTGCGCAGCCTTCTTAATTTTTCCTTTTATAAGAACCCTTTCCTGACAATAATTAACACAACAGAAAAAGTATTATCGAAAATTGTTCTATTCGTATACGCGTGAAGCGATGACCAAGGAAAATAGAGATTCATTTTTAAATAGTTAGATATATGTCCTCTTACGGGCACTTATACATCCAAAGTTCGGTGTCATAGTCCTATTAACTGTTTAGTAAAAATTAGAAATTAAATTGTACAACATAATTTTTTTCATATTATGTGTTATTGTAGGTTAAAACGCCAAATCTTTTCAAATACGTTACATTTAATTTTTTATTAACGATTTTATTTTCTTATTTTGATGCTTACTTATCCATGATGCCATTGACTCGCTAACAGCCTCGGTCGAGTTGGCTTCTCTTCTCAGCTGAGGAACGACGACCGTAGAGGAGCCGTAGCTCAGCCCTTTCATGAAAAAATATGTTCCTGATATCAGGCTAACGAAAAACTGAAACATACGAACAGTCATGGAAATTTTAAAAAAATATTTATTCAGTAAGGACACTGGGCTTTTTTGAAGTGGTCTAACAGGGATATGGTTAGTGTTACTGTTACAGAATCTTTTGTACCTTGTATTTTTAGTCTGTAAAAATAAACCCGACGTCAAAAAACTGAAAAGCATAAATTAATATTTACACATAATCAGTTACTTTTGGAGTCGGTGCAAACGAAAATATTCAACTCTTCCTGAAGTCGTTTTTTTTTAATTAAAATTTACTTTTTTTATTTTTATTGATATATCATAAACAAAATGAATCATATAATTGCAAACCTGCTGAACACCTATGTTATTCCCTATTTTTTCTATGTTTGAAATATAAGCTATTTATTAAAACGGGTCATCAAAACCAATTTACATTTGTTGAAGATATTAGGTAGCTTAAATACAAAAATACAAAAAATATGGAGTTCATGCAATGTTTGACGATTTTCATATAGATCCTATCATCAGAACTTCACTAAATTTCTATGGGACTATTCCGAAAGTATTTCCTTTGGAACAAAAAAGAAATATCGAAATCGGACAATGTGGTAACATACGTCAAAAAAAAACTGGTGAATTGAAAACCTCCTCTTTTTTTAAGTCGGTTAAAAAGGTGGTCCTTGGAGCCACAAAAAAACTATTGGTTTTTTATTTTCACACCAGTTTATCTCTGTAAATAGGCCTAAATTAAGCACTCTTTTATATTTTTTCCAACCTAGTCATAAGTTAGGAGTGGACGGCTGAAATGATGATGATGATATTTTAAAATCCAATAGGTACACAATCTCCACTAAAGTTAAAAATATAGCTATTTTTGTTTTCAAATTGTAATTAAAAACCCAATCATTAAGCGTCTTACCTGTTTAAAAAACGGGCTGAAGCCGTTTATTGACGTATAATCCGACTCCATAATACTTAAAATACGTATTCTATTTGTAAAGACACCCGCATAACTCTTTTTTAGTACTTTAATCACGTTGGTATTGTTAGCTTAGTCAGCACAGTAAAATCACCTGGGTAAATTAATTTATTTCCTGATAACAATACGTTATTTAGATACGGGTCTCTTTATGGCCTGTTGGAATCCACAGCATATTATACGAGTAATCGTAAGACGACTGAAGTAGCCATGACAGACTACGTTTTTACAAGCTTGATATTAGCTTGCAATGTTCGTATGTAACAATTTTAGAAATTAACAACTTAAATTTGACCCACTTTCCGGTGCATGTGCACATTGGGCTGAAATTTGGCACACGTACGTAAAGTTGATGACTATGCAATACTTTTGGTACCATCAAGCTGATCTAATGATGGATCCGGAAGGTGGCACAGCAACTCATTACTAAAACAATGCAGTAAGATCGAGTTTGGGCTTGTTTGATTTGTCTTGACAAGTTCTCTATTAGAAGGTGATATATAGTGAAGGGGGTATGATGATGAAGCCAGAAGGTGGCCAAAGGAACTCTATAACAAAACAACGTAACCGTATCGAGATTGGGGCTCGTTATATTTTTCATGACAAGTGATATATTAGTACCTTGAATCCAGGGTCTGATGATGAAGCTGGAAGGTGGTCACAGAAACTCTGTAATCAAATTAAGCAACCTCATCGAGTTTGGGCTCGTTTGATATGTCTTGACAAGTACTCAATCAGTAGATGATGACCCGGGTATGATGATGAAGCCAGAAGGTAGCTAAAGGAACTCTGTTATATTACAACGTAACTCCATCGACTTTTGGCTCGTTTGCTTTATCTTGACAAGTTCTCTATTAGTAAATGATATCCAGGGTATAATGATGAAGGCAGAAGATGGCCAAAGAAACTCTGTAATAAAACAACGTAACCCTATTTAGTTTGGGCTCTTTTGATTTGTCTTAACAAGTACTCTATTAGTAGACGATGTCCAGGGTATGATGATGAAGCAAAAGTGTGGCCAAAGGAACTCTATAATAAATCAACGTAACTACCTAGAGTCTAGGCTCGTTTGATTTTCTTGACAAGAAAATTATTAAATCTCTCTATTAGTAAATGATGTCTATGGTATGATGATAAAGCCAGAAGGTGGCCAAAGGAACTCCGTAATAAAACAAGGTAAACCCCATCAAGTTTGTCTTTACAAGTACTTTATTAGTGATTTTGTCCAGGGATCATAAACTGGAGAAAAAGAAGAGAAGGATGCTAAAGGAACTTCTGTAATATGAACAAGGATACTACTGTTAAATTTGGGCACTGCGTTTGATTTGTCTTGACAATTGTACTATAATTGTAGATGTGTCTGATGATGGAGCACGAAGGTGGGCATAGAAACTATGACGTATAGACGAAACCCCATCGAGTTTATGCTCGTTTGATATGTCGCGAAAAGTGCTCTACATCATGCAATAAAAGTATGTAAAGTACATGATGTCCAGGTTCTGATGATAAAGCCGGATACAGGAACTATATTTTAAACAATGTAAACTCAATGAGTTGAGGGCGAGGCTTGATAGTTCTCTATTTGTAAACAATGTCTAGGGTCAGATGGTGAAACCACACGGTGATCACATGAACTCTGTAATAAAACAACGCAACCTTATCGATTTTGGGTTCATTTAATTTATTCTTATCCTAAAAGGTACTCTGATAGTATAACTATAATATCACTTTATAGTTCTGATGAACCCAAAATATAGACTGGTACTCTCTCATAGAAAACGCTAAAGTGGTTAAGTTTCATCTCGTTTGATTGGTTGTCTTGCGCGAAGAGGAGCGAAGCGTATCATTCCTGTTCTGTGGTTTAGAGTATCATAATATGATATTACACATGATGAAGAGCTTCTAAAGATGATGGATAGAGCCGAAAGATTGCAACTGAAACTGCCAATTGGAAAGTGCTTAGAGCTTAAAATCAAATTAAAGAATGTTTTAATTACGAAGTGCTATTATACAATAATAGATTTCATGAATGACAAATTATTATAATTATAATTAGTTTATCTGTATGTACGTACTCTGTTTGACACTTCATTAATTTAATTTAATCAATAATTGCATGATTATATTTGACATTTACATACTAATATATTAATGAATATTTTATTATAATTTTGACATCTATTTTTGACATGTTTATGCTATAAATATTAGAAAAAAATTGTACACCGCTTCGGTACGGCATGTTGAAACTAAGCCTAATGACCTATCACCTGTTTACCATGTACACATGTCCGAACAAATAAATGATTTTTTTTTATTTTTTTTTATAGTCGAGTTTGAGTTTATACATTGAAGATATTGATTAAAAAAAAACATTAAGATTAAAAAGTTATAAATAAATTAAAGTAAAAATTATTTTTTAAGACAAGCTTTTATTGAGTAAAAATTGAACTAAAAGGAATAAAATAAATTTAGGTGACATCACATCAGCCATACACGTAGACAGGTAAGTTCTATAAGTCTTTTCAAAATGAAAAATATACATAAACTTCAAAAGTACTAATCAATGCTATCCGTTATACAGGTTTCCTTTACGATATCCGTGTCTCGGTTTTTGGAGTTTATGTAAATTTTAGATTTGAAAAGAAAAGAAAAAAAAAATCGAAAGAAGAAGTTGTGATAAACAGATAAAAAGTAAATTACAACATTCAGTTAAGCTTTAAACTAAACTGAATCAGCAAATTCTACATACAAAGTTATATCTGGTCAGCTGTTCTGCACCAAGAAGTGATTTTTTGTTGGCAATTTATATGATGGTCCTAGAATGTTGTTGTACTTAGCAAAATAATCAAACCCAAACGCTATACAATTGTATGGAGTATTTGTAATGAAAGTGAAAATAAAATGAAAATGTTTTATTACATAAATAAACTTCGTTTACAATACATTTTGGTAACCTTCCTTTTAGGTATAAAATACCTGTAGTAGGAGGTTACCGCTCTTCCAAAAGTATTAACATTACATTCTTAGTTAGTGTGTTTATGTGATGTATTGAGTGAATTATTGTGTTGTGTTGTGTTGTGTTGTGAGTGGTGTATTGAGTGAATTTGTGTTTTGTGTTGTGAGTGGTGTATTGAGTGAATTAGTCTTTTGTGTTGTGAGTGGAGTGTTGTGTGTATTATGTGTGTAGCAATTTATTTAATTCATGCCATCCCATACGTCAATTCAAATATCATCAATTTATCATATTTATTAGTATCTAGATAGGTGTTAATTAATTAAATAATTCATGTTATATTATTTTCTTAAGTAGATTTTCTGTTTCTGTATAACTGAGGGATTTTAGCCAGATTGTAAGTTTTTTCGTATAGTATGATAAATTGTATATGTTAACTTTTTTATTTATTATTTTATACAGGTATGTCGACCGTGTTAAATATTGTTTAGCAGCATAAGCTGTTTTCATAAGATTAGTGGTGAAGACTCTGTCTATCCTTCTCTTAGTCAGTATTTCAGGATCATATGATATGGTTTTATGTAGCTTAAGTATGCAATGAAGAATGTACAACTGCCTTATTGTCAAGAGGTCACTATAGGTATACAGTCTGTCGGTGGGAAACCTATAGGGTAAAAAATGCATTACTTTGAGTAAAGATCTTTGGGTTCTTTCTACTACCAAGAACTTTATTTTACTTGCACCTCCTCATACAGGAATACAATACGATAGTACGGATTGGGCCAAAGTAATGTAGACACCCGTGAGCAGATTCTTGTCAGCAACGTCTAAGTCAGTAAAGTCTACCCAGATAACTTTCCTGACCCTACTCATCAACAAATCAATATGTGGATGCCATGACAGGTGCTGATCAAAAACCACCCCCAGATACTTGACAGTAATAACTTTCTCAATGGATTGGCAAGAACATGCTGTGTTTTTAGGATCTCCGCAGTTATGTATTTTAATTAGAAAATCACTAGCAGGTTGTGTTCTTTTATCGATTGTAAAGCATATGAAGTTAGTTTTAATAACATTAAGAGTAAGAAGATTCACACTTAGCCACTGAGCAACCATTACTAGACTCTCTTCAGCGTGCTTTTGCACTTCAGCCCACGTATTACCAGAAAATACAATGGCTGTGTCATCCGCATAAGAGAAAATTTTAGCATTAGGGATTTTAAGGTTGCACAGCTCATTGATGTACAACAAGAAAAGCGTTGGGCCAAGCACACTTCCCTGGGGTACACCATACGAAATATTAGCTAACTCACTTGTGTAGTTACCTAGTTTGACCTGTTGCTTTCTATTAAGAATATAGCTAGTGAATAACGCTAAAGGGGCATTTCTAACGCCATATTTTTCGAGGCTATGTACAAGAATGGGGACAGAGACAGTGTCGAAAGCTTTCTTGAGGTCTAGGAATACCGTAACGCATTTCCGTCCACAATCCACATTTTTAACTATTAGTGATGTTAGAGAAGTTACTGCATCCTCAGTTGATATACCTCGTCTAAAACCAAATTGTGATTCAGAAATTATGTCAAATTTATTTAAGTAGCCGATTAATCTAATACATTTTTTTTTTTCTAAAACTTTTGAAATTGAGGTCAGAACTGATATAGGATTATAATTGCTGACACAGTCCCTATCACCACTCTTGTACACTGGTGTAATTAGAGCTCGTTTTAGCGTATCGGGAAAAATACGCTATTTACATATTAAATTAGAAATAACCGACTTTTAAAAACAATAAGTGAACATTAAAATAGTTGTGACATCCTAACTTATAAAAAACAAACTGTAAACATCGCTCGGTGGTGGTTTTTGTGTCATTCTCTATGCTCGTATTCGGTGACCAACTGACAAAATGTCGATGAGTGATCGCAGGAACTGCAATGGCTGTCATCGGGTCATCGAAGATAGGAGGTTTTTGACCTGCGGCTTGTCTCTTAAGTAGGGACTGAATAAATCAACCGACTTGGTATTACGTGGATTTCACGACTTTTAACGGTAGAAGAACTGAGTTGCGAGACTTGGGATTTTTTACAAGTTTACTTTTTAATGGCATCTCATTTCTTTTTGTAGATTTTTTTCCAAATACCAACAACGAATTTTCTGAAAGCCTGTCTGATGAGATTTTCTTATTTTTGTAGGTAGTCTTTCTCTTTTTTTTTCCGGTACTAATTCTTAAGCTTCAGCTACAGTTTTTGTCAAAGCCTACTCTCTGTCTCTATGGGTTTTTCTCGGAGGCTTTGATGTTACAATTTTTGACAAGTCTGGACGGTAATTGGCGGCATTCACATGTGCGCGCGCCCTACTCGCATTCACTTCTGCGCGCGCCGCGGTTATTTACAACCTTATTTACACACGTTGCCATGCTACGTATGTAATCTATATATACGAGCTACATTATATAATATATATATATTTCATCATTACGTAATGAGCTATTCTAAGAACTTAGTGACCATATCAATATTAAAAATATTTTATGTTTTAAATAAATAGATTGACTTGGCCATCGCATGAAAACACAATGTATCTCACAAGTAATACATATTATATAAAATTAGATTGTTTAGTGCGTAGTTATTTAGTCATTATTCAGTCAGTCAGTCAGTGACAAAATTAAGAACTTTGACTAGTTATAATTCAACTACTGGTTCAAATTGAATGAAATTTGAAATATACCATGTTTAAACAATGCTTGCTTGGTTCCTATAAATACAGGCTTTTAGTTTAATCCACAACGAAGTTATAGGGGTCGAAAATGGCCTGAACTGCTTCGAGAAAATGATGGTACGGCCGGGACGCTTTTTTTTGCTCGACTTGGTGCGGGCACTGCCGTGCCCTCAGATAATTGTCTACCTTTTCGGGTTGACTCACTAATAAACTGTTTCAAAATTTCAAATTCAAATCTTTATTTGCTTACTAAGTGATGTACATTGGTGGTAGGTACATATGCAACAGGACTTAAAAACTAAGTTACCTATAAGGTATCGCAAATGAAGAGAGCAGCCTATATTTTAGCTAGATAATCATAAAAATCGGTCCAGCCGTTCTTGACTTATAAATGGTGTAACTTACCCGACTTTGTTTTATATATAAGGTCGCCTTTTATAAACGGGTGAAATTTAAAGAGCAATTACAAAAACATAAATGAATCATTTTTGTTAAAAAAAAAGAACATTTTAATACGCTAGTTTTCGAGAAAACGCCAGAAAACTAGCTAACTAACTAGGATGCTCTTTTCTTTTTAGGAATAATAAAAATGAAAACTAGCCCGTTTTTAAGAACGAAAATAATAGGGCCCGGTTTCTCTAATATAATTAGAAGTTAAAAAAAAAAAGCACTGTCAACAGCTACGTGCTTGCCTTCTTAAATTAATATACTTTAAATTCTTATCATTTGATTTTGCTTTGTGCATTTATAATACAGACTCTTTTAGTGCTAAGGCAGCTGTGTGCATGTGGGCAGGTGTCTAGAAGGCCCTTTAGTGCTGCAAAATAGTTAATATCAAAGTTTGTTTTGGATGCTCTGACATCAAACTGACAGTTGCCGGGGACGCCTACGTTGCTAAGAGGTTGGCGTGAGATCGGCCAACCAGAGAAGGCGACGCAACACATGCGCGGCGGTCTCCTGGAAACTTTATAACAAGAAATCAACATCATTTTGTAAATAGCTTCATGTTTTTTCAATGTTTTTTTTTAGTTAATTTAAGTAATTGTGTAATTTTTTATGAATATCTCGCCACCTATTTTTACTCCAGTGCCCCCAAACGACACCACTAATGTCTCGTCGGACAACCTAATTCGCTGCCCCCAATGCTCCCAGACTCGTTACTTCAAAGGCCAACGTGGCTTAAAAATTCATATCAGCAGAATCCACCAAAACACCACTAACGATACCCATGTTTTTGATCCCGTTTCATCAACATTACCGCCCATTCCACCTAGTGAACCATTTTAGAAAAAGTTATTTACATTAAAACACACGCACCCAATCATTAAATGCATACCAAGAGGTGCACGCACGGCAGTCGCACACTCTTTAAGCCACACCATATCCAACGTCATCTCTGAAAATACTATTGAGGCTTGGGAGCATTTGTTTACCTTCACTTACAGAATTCTACACGTTAGTAAAATCAACACAGCACATTCGTTGACTCAAAAATAAAAGATAATTGTAATAACTCCTTAGTTTGGCAACCTTCACTCATTTCTCCATTTTTTTCTTTAAATAACATTAACAATAACTTCAATCAAAAATATATTGAGTCCAAAGTACTCGTAAGTGATGGTGATATTAGAGGGGCAGCTCTACTTCTGTTCTCTGACGATCTCATTGCGCCTAATTCTCCCGATCCCCTTTTGGCCTTACAGTGCAAGCATCCACTTTCAGCAACCAACAACCCACTTCCTGACCAGCCTGTTCAATCACAAAATTTTATACAAACAACGTCTGAAATAGTTCTAAGTGCCATCAACTCATTCAGTAGTGGCTCTGCCGGGGGCATGGATGGCCTCACTCCACAGCACTTAAAAGACCTCGTGAGTGTTGGCTGTGGTGAGGCCGGTAGTGCCCTACTGAGGAATTTGGTGATGATGAAAAGTATGTAAAGTACATGATGTCCAGGTTCTGATGATAAAGCCGGATACAGGAACTATATTTTAAACAATGTAAACTCAATGAGTTGAGGGCGAGGCTTGATAGTTCTCTATTTGTAAACAATGTCTAGGGTCAGATGGTGAAACCACACGGTGATCACATGAACTCTGTAATAAAACAACGCAACCTTATCGATTTTGGGTTCATTTAATTTATTCTTATCCTAAAAGGTACTCTGATAGTATAACTATAATATCACTTTATAGTTCTGATGAACCCAAAATATAGACTGGTACTCTCTCATAGAAAACGCTAAAGTGGTTAAGTTTCATCTCGTTTGATTGGTTGTCTTGCGCGAAGAGGAGCGAAGCGTATCATTCCTGTTCTGTGGTTTAGAGTATCATAATATGATATTACACATGATGAAGAGCTTCTAAAGATGATGGATAGAGCCGAAAGATTGCAACTGAAACTGCCAATTGGAAAGTGCTTAGAGCTTAAAATCAAATTAAAGAATGTTTTAATTACGAAGTGCTATTATACAATAATAGATTTCATGAATGACAAATTATTATAATTATAATTAGTTTATCTGTATGTACGTACTCTGTTTGACACTTCATTAATTTAATTTAATCAATAATTGCATGATTATATTTGACATTTACATACTAATATATTAATGAATATTTTATTATAATTTTGACATCTATTTTTGACATGTTTATGCTATAAATATTAGAAAAAAATTGTACACCGCTTCGGTACGGCATGTTGAAACTAAGCCTAATGACCTATCACCTGTTTACCATGTACACATGTCCGAACAAATAAATGATTTTTTTTTATTTTTTTTTATAGTCGAGTTTGAGTTTATACATTGAAGATATTGATTAAAAAAAAACATTAAGATTAAAAAGTTATAAATAAATTAAAGTAAAAATTATTTTTTAAGACAAGCTTTTATTGAGTAAAAATTGAACTAAAAGGAATAAAATAAATTTAGGTGACATCACATCAGCCATACACGTAGACAGGTAAGTTCTATAAGTCTTTTCAAAATGAAAAATATACATAAACTTCAAAAGTACTAATCAATGCTATCCGTTATACAGGTTTCCTTTACGATATCCGTGTCTCGGTTTTTGGAGTTTATGTAAATTTTAGATTTGAAAAGAAAAGAAAAAAAAATCGAAAGAAGAAGTTGTGATAAACAGATAAAAAGTAAATTACAACATTCAGTTAAGCTTTAAACTAAACTGAATCAGCAAATTCTACATACAAAGTTATATCTGGTCAGCTGTTCTGCACCAAGAAGTGATTTTTTGTTGGCAATTTATATGATGGTCCTAGAATGTTGTTGTACTTAGCAAAATAATCAAACCCAAACGCTATACAATTGTATGGAGTATTTGTAATGAAAGTGAAAATAAAATGAAAATGTTTTATTACATAAATAAACTTCGTTTACAATACATTTTGGTAACCTTCCTTTTAGGTATAAAATACCTGTAGTAGGAGGTTACCGCTCTTCCAAAAGTATTAACATTACATTCTTAGTTAGTGTGTTTATGTGATGTATTGAGTGAATTATTGTGTTGTGTTGTGTTGTGTTGTGAGTGGTGTATTGAGTGAATTTGTGTTTTGTGTTGTGAGTGGTGTATTGAGTGAATTAGTCTTTTGTGTTGTGAGTGGAGTGTTGTGTGTATTATGTGTGTAGCAATTTATTTAATTCATGCCATCCCATACGTCAATTCAAATATCATCAATTTATCATATTTATTAGTATCTAGATAGGTGTTAATTAATTAAATAATTCATGTTATATTATTTTCTTAAGTAGATTTTCTGTTTCTGTATAACTGAGGGATTTTAGCCAGATTGTAAGTTTTTTCGTATAGTATGATAAATTGTATATGTTAACTTTTTTATTTATTATTTTATACAGGTATGTCGACCGTGTTAAATATTGTTTAGCAGCATAAGCTGTTTTCATAAGATTAGTGGTGAAGACTCTGTCTATCCTTCTCTTAGTCAGTATTTCAGGATCATATGATATGGTTTTATGTAGCTTAAGTATGCAATGAAGAATGTACAACTGCCTTATTGTCAAGAGGTCACTATAGGTATACAGTCTGTCGGTGGGAAACCTATAGGGTAAAAAATGCATTACTTTGAGTAAAGATCTTTGGGTTCTTTCTACTACCAAGAACTTTATTTTACTTGCACCTCCTCATACAGGAATACAATACGATAGTACGGATTGGGCCAAAGTAATGTAGACACCCGTGAGCAGATTCTTGTCAGCAACGTCTAAGTCAGTAAAGTCTACCCAGATAACTTTCCTGACCCTACTCATCAACAAATCAATATGTGGATGCCATGACAGGTGCTGATCAAAAACCACCCCCAGATACTTGACAGTAATAACTTTCTCAATGGATTGGCAAGAACATGCTGTGTTTTTAGGATCTCCGCAGTTATGTATTTTAATTAGAAAATCACTAGCAGGTTGTGTTCTTTTATCGATTGTAAAGCATATGAAGTTAGTTTTAATAACATTAAGAGTAAGAAGATTCACACTTAGCCACTGAGCAACCATTACTAGACTCTCTTCAGCGTGCTTTTGCACTTCAGCCCACGTATTACCAGAAAATACAATGGCTGTGTCATCCGCATAAGAGAAAATTTTAGCATTAGGGATTTTAAGGTTGCACAGCTCATTGATGTACAACAAGAAAAGCGTTGGGCCAAGCACACTTCCCTGGGGTACACCATACGAAATATTAGCTAACTCACTTGTGTAGTTACCTAGTTTGACCTGTTGCTTTCTATTAAGAATATAGCTAGTGAATAACGCTAAAGGGGCATTTCTAACGCCATATTTTTCGAGGCTATGTACAAGAATGGGGACAGAGACAGTGTCGAAAGCTTTCTTGAGGTCTAGGAATACCGTAACGCATTTCCGTCCACAATCCACATTTTTAACTATTAGTGATGTTAGAGAAGTTACTGCATCCTCAGTTGATATACCTCGTCTAAAACCAAATTGTGATTCAGAAATTATGTCAAATTTATTTAAGTAGCCGATTAATCTAATACATTTTTTTTTTTCTAAAACTTTTGAAATTGAGGTCAGAACTGATATAGGATTATAATTGCTGACACAGTCCCTATCACCACTCTTGTACACTGGTGTAATTAGAGCTCGTTTTAGCGTATCGGGAAAAATACGCTATTTACATATTAAATTAGAAATAACCGACTTTTAAAAACAATAAGTGAACATTAAAATAGTTGTGACATCCTAACTTATAAAAAACAAACTGTAAACATCGCTCGGTGGTGGTTTTTGTGTCATTCTCTATGCTCGTATTCGGTGACCAACTGACAAAATGTCGATGAGTGATCGCAGGAACTGCAATGGCTGTCATCGGGTCATCGAAGATAGGAGGTTTTTGACCTGCGGCTTGTCTCTTAAGTAGGGACTGAATAAATCAACCGACTTGGTATTACGTGGATTTCACGACTTTTAACGGTAGAAGAACTGACTTGGGATTTTTTACAAGTTTACTTTTTAATGGCATCTCATTTCTTTTTGTAGATTTTTTTCCAAATACCAACAACGAATTTTCTGAAAGCCTGTCTGATGAGATTTTCTTATTTTTGTAGGTAGTCTTTCTCTTTTTTTTTCCGGTACTAATTCTTAAGCTTCAGCTACAGTTTTTGTCAAAGCCTACTCTCTGTCTCTATGGGTTTTTCTCGGAGGCTTTGATGTTACAATTTTTGACAAGTCTGGACGGTAATTGGCGGCATTCACATGTGCGCGCGCCCTACTCGCATTCACTTCTGCGCGCGCCGCGGTTATTTACAACCTTATTTACACACGTTGCCATGCTACGTATGTAATCTATATATACGAGCTACATTATATAATATATATATATTTCATCATTACGTAATGAGCTATTCTAAGAACTTAGTGACCATATCAATATTAAAAATATTTTATGTTTTAAATAAATAGATTGACTTGGCCATCGCATGAAAACACAATGTATCTCACAAGTAATACATATTATATAAAATTAGATTGTTTAGTGCGTAGTTATTTAGTCATTATTCAGTCAGTCAGTCAGTGACAAAATTAAGAACTTTGACTAGTTATAATTCAACTACTGGTTCAAATTGAATGAAATTTGAAATATACCATGTTTAAACAATGCTTGCTTGGTTCCTATAAATACAGGCTTTTAGTTTAATCCACAACGAAGTTATAGGGGTCGAAAATGGCCTGAACTGCTTCGAGAAAATGATGGTACGGCCGGGACGCTTTTTTTTGCTCGACTTGGTGCGGGCACTGCCGTGCCCTCAGATAATTGTCTACCTTTTCGGGTTGACTCACTAATAAACTGTTTCAAAATTTCAAATTCAAATCTTTATTTGCTTACTAAGTGATGTACATTGGTGGTAGGTACATATGCAACAGGACTTAAAAACTAAGTTACCTATAAGGTATCGCAAATGAAGAGAGCAGCCTATATTTTAGCTAGATAATCATAAAAATCGGTCCAGCCGTTCTTGACTTATAAATGGTGTAACTTACCCGACTTTGTTTTATATATAAGGTCGCCTTTTATAAACGGGTGAAATTTAAAGAGCAATTACAAAAACATAAATGAATCATTTTTGTTAAAAAAAAAGAACATTTTAATACGCTAGTTTTCGAGAAAACGCCAGAAAACTAGCTAACTAACTAGGATGCTCTTTTCTTTTTAGGAATAATAAAAATGAAAACTAGCCCGTTTTTAAGAACGAAAATAATAGGGCCCGGTTTCTCTAATATAATTAGAAGTTAAAAAAAAAAAGCACTGTCAACAGCTACGTGCTTGCCTTCTTAAATTAATATACTTTAAATTCTTATCATTTGATTTTGCTTTGTGCATTTATAATACAGACTCTTTTAGTGCTAAGGCAGCTGTGTGCATGTGGGCAGGTGTCTAGAAGGCCCTTTAGTGCTGCAAAATAGTTAATATCAAAGTTTGTTTTGGATGCTCTGACATCAAACTGACAGTTGCCGGGGACGCCTACGTTGCTAAGAGGTTGGCGTGAGATCGGCCAACCAGAGAAGGCGACGCAACACATGCGCGGCGGTCTCCTGGAAACTTTATAACAAGAAATCAACATCATTTTGTAAATAGCTTCATGTTTTTTCAATGTTTTTTTTTAGTTAATTTAAGTAATTGTGTAATTTTTTATGAATATCTCGCCACCTATTTTTACTCCAGTGCCCCCAAACGACACCACTAATGTCTCGTCGGACAACCTAATTCGCTGCCCCCAATGCTCCCAGACTCGTTACTTCAAAGGCCAACGTGGCTTAAAAATTCATATCAGCAGAATCCACCAAAACACCACTAACGATACCCATGTTTTTGATCCCGTTTCATCAACATTACCGCCCATTCCACCTAGTGAACCATTTTAGAAAAAGTTATTTACATTAAAACACACGCACCCAATCATTAAATGCATACCAAGAGGTGCACGCACGGCAGTCGCACACTCTTTAAGCCACACCATATCCAACGTCATCTCTGAAAATACTATTGAGGCTTGGGAGCATTTGTTTACCTTCACTTACAGAATTCTACACGTTAGTAAAATCAACACAGCACATTCGTTGACTCAAAAATAAAAGATAATTGTAATAACTCCTTAGTTTGGCAACCTTCACTCATTTCTCCATTTTTTTCTTTAAATAACATTAACAATAACTTCAATCAAAAATATATTGAGTCCAAAGTACTCGTAAGTGATGGTGATATTAGAGGGGCAGCTCTACTTCTGTTCTCTGACGATCTCATTGCGCCTAATTCTCCCGATCCCCTTTTGGCCTTACAGTGCAAGCATCCACTTTCAGCAACCAACAACCCACTTCCTGACCAGCCTGTTCAATCACAAAATTTTATACAAACAACGTCTGAAATAGTTCTAAGTGCCATCAACTCATTCAGTAGTGGCTCTGCCGGGGGCATGGATGGCCTCACTCCACAGCACTTAAAAGACCTCGTGAGTGTTGGCTGTGGTGAGGCCGGTAGTGCCCTACTGAGGAATTTGGTGAGCCTTATAAATTTAATGCACTCTGGTAATGTCAATCCATTATTTACCAGAAAAAGGATGGTGGTATTCGGCCCATAGCCGTTGGCTGTACTCTACGACTTCTTGCCGCCAAGGTATGCTGCAGGGCTATTTCAAATAGTCTTGCAGCATATTTTGAACCAATTCAACTTGATTTTGGCATCAAGGAAGGGTGCGAAGCCGCCATCCATTCTGTACGTTCATTTATACGCAACAACCCTGACGACATTTTGCTGAAAGTGGATGTCAAAAACGCTTTTAACTCCGTAGATAGGGGCACCTTGCTGACACAAATCCAATCTTTAACACCATCTATCTATCCTTTCCTTTGGCAGTGCTATAGCACTCCAAGTCTCCAAGCCATCTTCAATATAAGGATCATTTATTATTGAGTCAGCAGTTGGATGTCAATAAGGTGACCCTCTTGGTCCTGCTATTTTCGGCCTTTCTATTCATCCGTTTTTAAATCAACTAAATTCAAAATTAAACGTGTGGTATTTAGATGATGGTACTCTTGGAGGTGATCCTAACACTGTTTTGGCTGATCTAAATTCACTTATTCATAATCTTAAAAAAGCTGGTTTAGAGTTAAATTTTTCCAAATGCGAATTATTTATACCAGACTCTTGTCCTAATCAAAATTCTATTATTCAAAATTTTAATACCGTAGCTCTAAATATAAAAATTATTAAAAATGATTCGCTTCGCCTCCTTGGGTCACCAATGCTGGATGAAGGTTTCTCCCCCTTTATTGATGAAAAATTAAGAAGTTTCAATAATGTTTCAGATCGCATAGTCAAAATTAATACACATATAGCTTACACAATTATTAGATATTGTCTTTTTGTCTCAAAATTTACATATTGCGTCCGCTCTTCCCATTTTTGGAAATTTCCGGGTTTAACCGCCAAATTAGACGACACAGTTAAAAACATAATATCCTCAGTGCTGAACCTCTCTTTGGACGATCGAACCTGGACCCAAGCCTCACTTCCCATCAGGTTTGGGGGCTTGGGTATTCGTAAAATTTCTAGTGTTGCTCTTCCGGTTTTTACTGTCATCGACTCATAGCACTACAGAGCTGGTTACTAAAATACTTAGCAAGTCTTTTGGTAACCCAGCAATTGTCTATCGGGCCGAGGCTATCAACGCTTGGAGACAATTGTGCTCCGAAGACTTGCCTTCATCAGTATTATCACAACGGCAGTGGGACGAGCCGCTCTGCAGACTAGTACGGAATAATTTATTGAACACGTCCCTTAGTACTGCAGATCGAGCTCGTCTCCTTGCCGTAGCTGAGTAGGAATCGGGACTTTGGACTGCCTCCCATCTCCTAATCTGGGTACACTTTTAGATAACTCCACTTTTAACCTTTCCGTCTCTTTTCGTTTGGGAGCACCTTGCAATGTCCCACATCGCTGTCCTGGAGACATGGTAGACTCGTTGAGTCATCACGGCCTTTCATGCAGCAGAAGCGTCGGGAGATTTTCCCGACATGCCAGCCTTAATGACATAATCCGCAGAGCTCTTGCTACCTCGTCCGTACCGGCTATTCTTGAACCGAATGGCCTGGTGCGGAGTGATGGTAAGAGGCCTGATGGTATGACCTTGGTTCCGTGGAAGATGGGTCGGCCTCAGTCTGGTGTGGGACGCAACCTGCGTTGACACACTTGCTCCATCTCATCTTTCACGTACCTCGTCAGGGACTGGCTTTGCTGCTGCATCAGCGGAGGACCTTAAGCGTCGCAAGTATGTAGGTCTCAGTAGTTCCTACATGTTTGAGCCGTTTGGGGTCGAGACGCTCGGGCCGTGGGGACCTAGCGCACATCGACTGTACAGTCAGTTAGCCAAGCGGCTGATTGACTGTACAGGCGACCGGAGGGCTGGCGCATTTCTTCGTCAACGTATCAGTTTGGCCATTCAGCATGGAAATGCGGCCAGTCTTCTTGGCACCATGCCCCGATCATTGGACGGCGATTTGGGACACATTTTTTACTTGTACATTTTTTTTTCTTTCTTTTTAGGGTTAGTTTTTGTTATTCAATTAGAAGTTCTGTTAAAGTTTCACCCGTTTATAAAAGGCGACCTTGTATATACAAGGTCTAACAAAATCAACTGCGTTCCTTTAAAGGGGGGTATCTATACATCATACTGAATGCGATGACAAAAAATAAGGTATTGTTTTATAGTCATTTTTAAAAGTTATGTTTTCTAACAAAATAAATAAATTAAAACGCAGTCAGAAATGAAACACTCTGTATCTTTTCTTACTCATGCAAACTGTAGTTCACAGATGGTGTGTACGTACACAGCGCACACCAGCATTTTATTACCAAAGATCGTTGTGTGCATCACCCTTGTCAAACCAGCTGATCTGCGATTGGTCGAGTGGCACAGCTAGGCTTTTTCGACCAATCACAGATCAATTGCAACGAAGAATAGCTTCATACACACATGTTAGTACACTAGTGTGTGTAGAATGCACTTTCATGATAATAATGTTTTCGATAACAAACAAAACAAACAATGTCAACTAAATTAATAACCAACATCGTTTTTTTGTTACTTCAAGGCTCTAAGGAAAGATAATTTCTATGTCTTATGAGTTAGATTATATCTTAGTTGTAGGAACTAGGTAGGTATTTACTTACTTTCTTGTAATTGTTGTTGTACGTAATTCGTTATTTACCTCTCGAAGCTCTTTAGAATCACTCCTAGCAGAATGGCAAGGTGGATAGAAATAAAGGAAAATAAAGCTGTTTTAAAACATTTATTAATTTAATTCTGACTCTTGACTGACTCTATCACACTTTCACAGGCTTTGGACTAACAAGTAGGTTAGCGTAGTAAATAATTTATCTGACTAACAAAAAAATTAAACAAACAAATCAATCAAGTAGGTACCACTTACTCTCAATCTACGCTTACTTGGCGTGTTTAAGTTCATTAAGAGGTTTACAATCTTTACAACAAATTACATTGATCATAATCACATTACAAAAAAACATTGCACAGCAATGCGACGTGCACTTTTACGCGAAATAACAGTCTCTGTCACTTTTTATGTTTTAAAGCGTTCACACGGTTTGCAATAAAATTCGCTGTCGTAGTTGTGTCGCACTTTCAATGTTATAATCACCTTCACAATACACTAAGTCCTACACTCAGCCCCACACATGGAAGCCCAAATGTTCAGGCTACTGCTACATCTAGTCTGAAAATGATCGGGCCGAACTAGGTGGGGGTTCTGTTCAGCCCAATAGTAGGCGCCGCGGCGTAGAGGTTAAACATCCAACCACTGGTGAAGCTTCTCTCGTCCGTCCAGAGAATGTTGCAGCTTCTGCGACTTCTGCAAAACTGGACTCGTAGTGTGAAGTCATGCGGCTTCAGCTCTTGAACTAGTGTAAAATGATACAGGCGCCTGCCCGGCCTGCCCCTCGTCTTGCGTCTCGCCGCAGAATTCGCAATAATGACGCCTGCGCCCATGAGCGTTTGGCGAAGACGGACGCTGCATCAGTCGCGCTTGCGATTGGGTTGCCGATCAAAAATCTGCATCACACTGTCTTCTTATTGAACAGGCTGGCGTGGCCTTCCCTGGTCCCCGACGGACATAAACAATCTCACTCCAGTCTCTAGGCACAAATTAAAGTTGCGATCCTGGTAGCACATAACCCTGGACTGACACCGTTGCGGCGTCGCACACGCACGCCGCACGGAAGCGAATTAGAGACTGCGCGGCGCGGGCGCCCGGGCGGGGCGGTCGTCCTGCAAAAGCCGAAAAGGCTCAAGCTAGGGATGCGCCTAAGATGGGATCATAATTTAAAGGATACTAAAAACTAAAACATACCGGATAACTGATCGTGAATTGGGAACTGACACCTCGCATTTAATTAAGTATTATGGCGAGGTAACCTACTACTTAAACGAAATCGTGAGTGCGACACAAGTTTTTTTTGTACCTTAGCTTTCAACTCGCCAATCTAGTTAAGTGTAACTCTTGTTTTAGAGTAAAATTATTTTGTCCAAACCGGTAATAAATGTTCTAAAGTGTCAGTTTAAGACAGACAAAGACTGATAAAACATACAACGACTGAATTTAAAAAGTCACTAAGAATTATTTTTAACGAACTAACTAGGCCATAGCATTTAAACTCGGACATATCGTACTTTATCTAGCAGTTATTTCTTAACTGACAGTCGCAAAATTACCAAAATGTATTTTTAAAATGCTTATTCACATAACTACTTACTTGAGTTACTGTAAGTGGCAAAAAGGAAACAACTTCGAGAGAAATCAAAACACTAATAAAATGTTTTACTTACTTAATATGAAATATGCGCTGATAAGACTATTTTTCGAAACTCATAAAACATTGTTATCGTCTCAATAACTTAGTTAAAATCAAATAAAATCAAATTTTAGTTTAAACAAAAATAAAATCTTAATTAGTAATGTAATGAATGAATGATCTGTAAAAAACTATGAGCCTAGAAATCAGAACAAATGTGGCACATCCTTATCTATCCGCATGCACACTTTGATTTACCCCGACACGTGCCCGACACCGGCCTTTCGGCTCGAGCGGCATCGAGTCTGCAGTTTGCGAGTACGGTAGGGCTTCCACGTTAAATAAATATCTAGGACTAGGATTACGATTTTACACGAATGTTTGAGTAGGTTTATTAAAACAATCCATATCATTTTTTATTTAATTATTTTTAGCAAAACAATTATGATCGTGTTTAATTGAACCAAATATCACATTTTAATACTTTTCTCATTGTAATATTGCGACCGGTTAAGAGTTAAATTCTAGGTAACTTTTAAAGCATTTTTTGAAATGAGTTTGTCCCGTGGTTTGTCAAGTTAATATCAACTTTTACGGTGTCGATTTCATTATCTAGACGACTAGTCAAGAATTAATTACAAAATAGCAAAACCTTTTTATTCCAACAATTTTCCTTATAAACAATAGTAATATCTCAAATGTTGAAACTTAAATAATAAGTAAAATGTATTTCAGTTCCTAAAATAGCAAAGTGTTTTATTTCCTTACGAATACCTACGATCTTATCTTAGCTAAACAAAATGCTTGTCACCCTATCCAAGATACCGACAAACACGGCGGGGTACTTTTGTCGGGGCCACCTTTGAAACTTGGTCTTGCTAACTCCAAAATAATTTTACCTCCAAAATTAATTAAAAAATAAAGTAGAATTAAAGAAGGCGAGAAATTAGACTTTAATGACTTTGTTATTTTCAGTTTAAACAACTCGATTGTAGTTTTGTTTGTAAAATTTAATTTAATAGCACATTACACGACGAGTTTACAGCCGTGGTGGGAAGTTGGGAACGGTTAGACGTAACGTCGTACAGCCATTTTTATTGAAGCTGAATAGACGAGAGCATTGATCGAAATTGTCGTTGTCTCCGCGGTATCTTCGTTCTTTCAAAATGATATGTGAATACGGCCTTGGTTACTACGAAAACTAGTGAGTCGTTGAAGTTTTGTTACGTAAATTAGGTCACAACAACACAGTCACACTCTCCGGTCAGTTCGCGAACAACGCACTCTGCGGTCAGCTGTTCGTAGTATCTTGATCGATTATGAAGTACCGCCAACTTTTGATTCTCTCGATGTCGGTTCGGTTACGTGACCGCAAAAATCAACAACCAATAACCCCTAATTCCTAATTCTCTAATTGCGAAACACATAATTCTACTCCAATCCGTAGTGAAAAAAGTCCTTATAAAAGAAAACACACAAACTTTATTTTACCCTAAAATCAGGGTAATTCTTTCATGTTGGTATTTCTGAGTCACTGTCGCCGCACCGCCGGTAGTACTATTCGGTATTCTGTGGCACCGCGCTGTTATCTTGAGTGTGTGCATGTGTGGGTCACGTTTGCTTGTGTGCGTGCGTAGTGTGTCAATGTAGTAGTAAACAGCTGTAAAGGGTGTAGATTTTCGTAGTTACGGAATGAGATTGTTAAGATCAATATCTCCGTAACTAGCCTGAATTTTTGGCTCAAATTTGGTGAGCCTGCTCAGCTCGATGTACAGATACCCCCATTAAAAGGAATGTAGTTGATTTTGTTAGACCTTATAGATACAAAAGCACAAACGTTTCTGGTTATACGTATCAGTGATTTTATTTAATGGTTTTGGCCGAATACCGTCTTATCGATATAAAACGGCCGATTTATCGACTGACCAATCAGCCTGAAGATCAATGGTTCGATGACGTTCGTAAGAGCTGCTCGAGATTCTATAAATTGATTCGTGATTTTCGTAAAATTCTATGAGGATCTGGTGACATCTCTTGTTTACTTAGACAGAGATAAAAAATAGTTTAGCACCCTAAGATTGCATAGGTATATTGAACAGCACATAAAATAATCCAAATAATGACGTATAATAATCGGAAGAAGAAAAAAAATCCTTCTGGGTTTTAATACTCAAAATTTTAAATAAAATAAATTATATTTTAAAATGTTTATTTATTTCTTACTAATCTTAGAGTAGTGTCAATAAAATATAATACCTTGTCAACATATTTCGTCAAATCATCAAGGTCAAAAACTTTTAAAAAAATATATTTTTTTTTCTATTTTTATAAAAAATAACAAAAGAAGAAAGTAGCTGGATTGGCGACAAGTCAGCATATCTCCAATTTTTTTCACGAGCTGAATTCATACTAAAACTGGTGTGTAGTTATCTAAAAATATTTTTCTCTCGTGTGTCAGTTTAAAAAAATATATAGCAACATCAAATATCTACATTGCTCTGATCCTAAGGTATAAAAGTTTATAAAGCACTTGTGTTATAGATACAGAAACAATCACGGTACCGTAACACCCAGATCCAAGATAATATAGAAAAAATCGTTTTCTACATTGTCCCGACCGGAAATCGAACCCCGGGACCTCCGAGATAGCGATGCCAAATGCGCCATGCTCACCTCTCTGCTACAGAGGTCATCAAAAAGATAAGTCGCCGTGAGAATTTATATTTACCGAGTAAATTTTAGAATTTTTTGGCTATTTAAGTGTGAAAATCTCATGTATAATATGTTTGGATTGGAAATTTGGAAATTTATTTGATATGGAATGGTATAATTTTAATTATTTGGTGATTTAACAGGACAACGATGCTAAAATATGCTATGATGTATGATTGTGTAAAAAATTCATTTCTGTCCTGTCTTCTGAGTTCTTTTTTTCGAATATGGCAGCAATTTCGTACAAGGTGTGATCTTTAGTTTCAGGTACATACTTGTAAATGAAGATAATAAATCCCAAAGAAACTAAACTATAAAATAAAGCAGTCCCATGAAAATCAAATGTTTTAAAAAAGTATGGAGTCATTTTTAGAATCAGACCCGAAATTAACTTTGTTGCTATTGCTACACAACAAACTGAAAAACTTCTAGATTTTAACGGGTACAACTCACCAGCAATAGTTCCAGCCATAATTGTAGGACCACAACATATTGCTAAAGAATATAATGAAAATAATCCAATAAACAAATAATTGTTTTCTGGCAAAAATTTTAGTTTTCCAAGATAAACAAACAATGACAAAGTAGACAGAAATATAGTGGCTATTGTAAAAGCAAATAAGAGTATAGTCTTTCGCTTTAACATTTTTGATAAAATACAACACAAGTAAGTGCCTACTACACTGAACCCATCTAAAGTTAGCATAGCTATGTAAGCTGTAGACTGGTCTTTCATAATTTTTTTCATTGTCTCAAGTGCATACACACCAAAAACTAATTTGCCAGTGACACAATACATAAGCATGACTACTATACATATAAATACGGGTTTGTAAAATTCTGGCTGAAGCACCATTGTGATATATTTCCTCAGATAGCTTTTAAGAGAATGCTTTTTTGTAATTGTTTTTTTTGTCAGTTTTTGCGCCTCCAATATACCAATTAATTCTTTCTCGGACATTTCATCGACTCCTTTTAGCCAGCGATGAGTAGAAGCACACTCTTCGTATCTTCCTTTGAACGCTAACCAGTATGGAGATTCTGGGATGAGAATGATTGAAATAATATTGTAAACAGAGCACAGCACTCCGAGTAACCCGATATACTTGTAGTGAAAGAACGTTCCAATAGCATTTGCACACCATATTCCCCATAAGGTTGACGCTGATTTTAAAACCAAGAAAATTCCGCGGTATTGCGGTGATGAGTATTCTGTGACAACCATCAATGATAAGCTGCATTGAGTTGCCAAAGTCAGCCCTAGTAACAGCTGGCTGAAAAATATGTGCATAATGTTGGTACTGCAGTAAAATAAAGTATAGGCAATGCAGCTGATGATCGCGACAATGAGCCAAGGCTTCTTGCGACCGATGTAATGCGCCGCTAAGGTTACAGCAATCACCCATATTGTAGCAGAGAAGTCGGCAATGGAAGCTGAAACAAAAATAAAACTTTTAAAGTTTATTTCAAAGGTAACAAAGGTTTGTTAATAGGTAATTGTTATTTAAGTTTATGTGTATGAAAAGTGACCACGATAAGTGTTCGTTTAATTATTCCTTCACCTGATAATGACTATCACTTTAGGCAAAACTGTTTAAATTTCTGGCAGTTGGGTTTTCGAAAGCAATAAGTTAACAAAGTTATTATTTTTATAGAAAATAACAAAACTACATACTCAACTGAGTTTTCATCGGAGTTATAAATCTTCCGTACACTTTAATAAAACCGATAAAGAGCAAATATTGATACGTTGATTGACTGAACTAGTTATCACCTACTAAGATACCTTACACTCTTCTCTAATAGCAAATTATTAAATTCAAAAAGGATTTCGACATTTAAGTACAATGAAGCATAGCTAAATGGTACATAATAATAGTCATAGTAGTTATTTATTTAGTACCAACTGTTGCCCGCGACTTCGCTCGCGTGGTCTTAAGTTTATTCATAAAGGATTTTCTGCGCAACTTTCTTAAATTTTGCTTTCTTGAGAACCTTCTGACAATAACTAACACAACAAAAATCAATTAGCAAAATTTGTTCTACTCGTATGCGATTGCCAAGGAAAATAGAGATTCATTTTTATATAATTAGATATATGTCCTCTTTCGGGATACATAAACGGGGGACTTATACATTCAAAGTTTAGTGTCATAGTCCTATTAACTGTTTAGTAAAAGTTGGGAGGGTTCACATCCTACTTAACATCACTTTTTTCTTAAGTGTTATTGTAGGTTAAAACGCCAAATCTCTTCAAATATTTTATATTAAATTTCTTAATAACGAAATTGTTTTCTTATGTAGTAAGCATTACTTATCCATGATGCCATTGACTCGCTAACAGCCGCGGTCGAGTTGGCTTCTCTTCTCAGCTGAGGAACGACGACCGTAGAGGATCCGTAGCTTAGCCCTTTCATAAAAAAATATGTTCCTGATATCAGGCTAACGAAGAACTGAAACATACAAACAGTCATGGAAATTTAAAAATATATTTATTCATAAACACTGAGCTTTTTTGAAGTGGTCTAACAGAGATATGGCTAGTGTTACTGTTACAGAATCTTTTTTACCTTTTTTTTAATCTGTAAAAACAAACCCGACGTCAAAAAACTAAAAAGCAAAAATAGTATTTACACATAATCAGTTACTTTTGGAGTCGGTGCAAACGAAAATTTTTTTTTAAATATCTTTTTGAAAGCGGTTTTTTTAAATAAAAATTACTTGTTTTGTCTTTTCTATTGATATATCATAAACAAAACGAATCATATAATTGCAAACTTGCTGAACACCTATGTTATCACCTATTTTGTGTGTTTTTTTTTCCATAAATTTAAAATATTCTGGGCCTTACTACAAAAAAGATAGACTAGGTTTAAACACTGCCTAAAGATTAGCCAACCAATTAAAAAGTATGGTAATATAACCGAGACATGTGCTATGTGTCAATATTCCAAATTGTATGGCTATTCTATAGACATGGTTTAAACCTAGTCTATCTTTTTTGTAGTAAGGCCATCTATGTTTAAAGTATAAGCTATTTATTAAAACGGGTCATCAAAATCAGTTCACATTTGTTTAAGATATTAGGTAGCTTAAATATAAAAATCAGTTGGCGTTGTATGGAGTTCATGCAATGTTTGATGATTTTCATATAGATCCTATCATCAGAACTTGACTAAATTTCTATGGGACTATTCCGAAAGTATTTTCTTTGGAACAAAAAAAGAACTATAGAAATCGAGTAATGTGGTAACATACGTAAAAAAATAAACTGGCGAATTGAAAACTTCCCCCTTTTTTGAAATCAGTTAAAAAGGTGGTCCTTGGAGCCAATAAAAAGCCAATAACACCAGTATAGGCCTAAATTAAGCACTCTTACACGTCCTATTTTTTTGCAACCTAGTCATATATTTAACAGTGGAAATTCTTTGGCTGAAATAATTATTATGATGATGATATTTCAAAATCCAATTTACAATCTTTACGAAAATTAAGAATAAGCTATTTTTGTTGTCAAATTGTAATTAAAAACCCAATTATTAAGCGTCTTACCTGTTTAAAAAACGGGCTGAAGCCGTTTTTTGGCGTATACTCCGACTCCATAATACTTAAAATACGTAGTCTATTTGTTAAGACACCCGCTTAACTCTGTTTCAGTACTTTAATCACGTTGGTATTATTAGCTAACAAGGCACAATAAAATCACCTGGGTAAATTTATTTATTTCCTGATAACAATACGTTATTTAGATACGGGTCTCTTTGTGGCCTGTTGGAATCCACAGCATGTTATACGAGTAATCGTAATACGACTACTATACGATGACGAAGTAGCCATGACAGACTACGTTTTTTATCACTAATATTCAATTCTAGTCACGATTGTATCTACTTAGGTAAAATAAACCATTTTTAATATAAAGAATCGTCGAAGTACGAGTTGGAATAACAGCGTTTTACCCTACAATAAAACGCTTATTAAATACCTACCTTATTTGAAGCTTAAACATATAATGAGATAGGCCTATCTGTTTTCCGCACGTCTTACCTCTCGGTCTACCCTAGTAGCTCCTTCTCGCTCGCACACTTTCCCTCGCTCCACCACCGGTGCGGCCGCTTGGCTCGCTTTCGTCATTGTGTCGAATTATACCAGGCAGAGGATAAAAGTTAAGCTTCAAATAAGGTAGGTATTTAATAAGCGTTTTATTGTAGGGTAAAACGCTGTTATTAAACACCAGACCGTTATTTGAAGCTTAAACATATAATGAGATCTGTTTGTTATCGCCTGGTGGAGGAGGACGCCAATGTGAAGGTATGCACATCTACACGCTGAAGGCGTAAAAGGTAACAATTAAGGTTACAGTAGTTCATTTCTTATTTAGGAAAATATAAATAAAAGTGTAAGTGTGCGAGACTAAGTAAATTTATTCAATTATAACATGTTCCTTGTTGTTCTTAAAATTAAAATTATTTATAGAAAGAAAATAAAATGTAGTAAACTTCTTAACAGTTTCGATTATATTGGGCGAAAACAATTTGACATCCCAGAGCTAATAGGAGCCTGGACGACTTCACGCCTATAGAAGCGACGGAATGTGTCACCAGACCTCCAGTTACCTTGTGACAAAATTTCGTCAACCGAGACGTTATCGGCCCAACTTCTGGAGGCGACTGCTGAGCGGACGCTACCGGGAGCTGCGACAATACCAGCCTCTGATAGGATAGATTTTACCCAACCCGCAATCACAGTACGCGATGCTGGCTTATGATAACCTCTTAAATTAACAAATAAAGAATAATTATTCAAAGAATTACATTTTTGATTAAACAATTTGATACACTGCTTTACCCAAAACACCGGATCGAGGTTTTTAATATTGTCATTTTTTAGTAGTTTCCAGCCCGATTGCCTGAAATCAGAACGATCAGTTTTAGAGCCAAATCTGGGCCATAGAATGATATGATCAGTATTGTCTGTATAATGCTCTTGATTGACAGCCAGAAGGGTCAGGTCATGGATACGTCTACCAGAAACCAAAAGCAGCAACATTGCAGTGTGCCTGGCGGTAGCAAAACAGTTATTTTCGTTAAATTCATATGAAGTCAAAAAGGAAATGAGAACATTGACATCCCAAATAGTTTTCTTATGGGGCACAAGTTTTCTTAATGCAATAGATTTCATAACATGCTTAACCAGTACATGAGCACTTAAGACTCCCGATAATTCGGTATTGCACAGCGTAGACACCACTGATTTGTGTAACAGTATAGTATTATAAGATAGGTTTTCATTCAAATATAAATCGGCTAAAAATTTTGCTAGTATTGAACCGGTTGGGCGACATGGATCAGCTTTCTCTTTTTTCCACCATCCTAGCCATCTATGCCATGCAGCTTTGTATGTACTACGTGTAGAGGGACGCCAGGACGATGAAAGTAGATCCAGTTGGGAACTGTTCCAATCATTTAGGTTATGAGACCACCCCCACATTTCCATACTTCTAGCGTCATTTTCTGTACTTTGGGAGGTGGAAGGCCCGTCGAGACGTCTACTAGATGACGGTTCAGATGCCTGATTGTAAAAGGAGCAGCTAGCGCTCGGGATTTGAGATCGGCTCTCCAAAAGACCCGTTCCCACCGAGGTACCACTAACAGAAAGAGGCCCTTGGCCTGGTTGAGATGGGTGAGTACCTTGGGGATCAAATATGGAGGAGGAAATATCCACGCTAGGTGGTAATTCCAAGTCTGGGAAAAAGCGTCGTGGAATAGGGCTTGGTCGTCGTTCTGGTCCAGAGACACATAATTGGCCACTACATGCGCATTTTCCGACGCAAACAAATCTATTACCGGAACCCCGAATCTGTTGAAAATCAGGTCTGCACACGCCGGCAAAAGGTGCCATTCGGGGGGTGATCGGTAACGAGACAGATGATCTGCGTGGGAGTTGAATCTGCCGGGAATGTAATGAGCGGCTAGGTGAATTTGATAATGATCTAGAATCTCGAAAATATCGATTGTCAAGTCTAAGAGAGCTATTGATTTCGTGCCGCCTTCCTTGCGAATAAAAGCTACGGCTGTTCTGTTGTCGCACTGCCATAGGATCGTGGAACGACTCAGAGACTGACCCTGGTCCTGTAATATCTTGAGTAATGCTAGAAGTTCCTTCTGGTTGCAGTGTATCGGTTGTTCTTGTTCGTTCCATGGTCCTGTGAACGAACGGTCGTCTAGTTGCGCTCCCCAAGCTAGGTCTGAGGCATCGGTCGCTAGAAAATGCGTTGGAGGCGCGAAGTGAATCGGAGAAGGACAAGGGTGGTTCTGCAACCACCAAGTTAACTCTTTCAGGGCATGTACCGGAATCATAAACTGTTTGACAACTGGCATCTTGGAGACTGTGTTCAGAAAAGAAAGGAGTGCTCGAAAGTGAAGCCTGCCCCTTGGTACTACAAAACTTGCGAAGTTTAATAGACCTACTAGGCTCTGCAAAGCCTTCAAATCGAGAGCTCTCTCTTCTAGGGCTGTCGATATCTTGGACGTTAGATTTAGGAACTTTTTCTCTGGAAGAGACTTTTCGTTTAATAGAGTGTCCCACTGAACGCCCAGGTAAACTAGGCATTGACAAGGTGTGAGTGTGGACTTGTCGAAATTCACCAACCAACCGAGATACTGCAACCTTTCTACCGTGATTTGGACATGAGTCTGTAATATCTGTGGGTCTTGATGCGCGACCAGAAAGTCGTCCAAGTAGACGATTATTCGAATCCCTTGATCTCTGAGTGACTGAGCTACCCAATTGGATAGGGAGGCAAAGACCTTGGGGGCCGTGCTCAGACCGAACGGGTGGCACGTCATTTCCATTAATTTTCCTTTGTAGATTAGACGTAGGAACCGTCTGTGAGATGGCGCTACGGGAAGGTGAAAATAGGCTTGTGACAGGTCTATTTTGCACATCCAATCTTTTGGTTGAAGGAAGTCTGGGACTCGATAGACATTTATTAATCTGAACCTGTCGGTGATTACGTAATTGTTCAAGGCAGCTAGGTTGAAGATAGGTCGGTGCGACTCGTCGACCTTTGGCACGAGAAACATTGTGGACACAAAACTTGGCGAGGCCTTGACAACATCTAATACCCCCTGTCGTTGCATTTGTGTGATTATGGACGTCATTGCATCCGATGGAACTGTGCTGAACTGACTTTTGTTTAACGGTGGTACTACAAGTGGCGGTCGATGTAAAAAGGGTATGCGATACCCTTTTATTATCTTTAACAAATAACTTGGAGCACCCAGTTTCTTCCACCGATGTTGGAAACGAACCAGACGACCCGCTCTGAATGTTCGGGATTGATGGTCAAAACTTACGTTTTTTGTTCTGGTTGTAATTATCAGAGGGCGATGGGGCTCGCTTGCGGCTATTCTTGCTGTCTTGCTGCCTAAAGCCTTGCCGACCTCCTCTGCCTCGAAAGGAACCTCTTGAACCGCCAGAAAATGATGGGCGATTATCGCCGTGATTGGAGCCTTGACCCTGCGAGGGTCGGGCA
Organism: Anania hortulata; assembly: GCA_963576865.1. Lineage (NCBI taxonomy): Eukaryota > Metazoa > Arthropoda > Insecta > Lepidoptera > Crambidae > Anania > Anania hortulata. The sequence continues at coordinate 852,956 of OY756399.1, read as the reverse complement.
TTACAGCAACCCTGCGAGGGTTGATTGTAAGCAGGGGAAATATGCGTAGGCGCACAACATCCATGAGCAGTACCCTGCGAGGGTACGTTACGTAAAGCCTGCCCCTGCGAGGGGTGGCGTGCGGGCTTGCTTTGACCCGTTTGCGAAACGGAAGCAGAACTGCCCGGCTTTCGTAAAGGTAAGAAGGCTTTTCGAACACCACCTGCCTTCTCTAGTGCTGTGGTTAGTGACTCCGCATTAAACACGTGCTGACACGACGGAGGGATCTTACGTAACACGGCCTTGACAAGGGGATCGCGGACGTAATTTGTAATTCCATCCCTTCTCATTTGAATAACCTCCGCACGATGACCGCAAGTTAATTGTAATAGATCGGAAGAAACTTTGAAAAAATCGCCCTTCAAAAATAGCTCGTTAACTTTTTCGTTAATACCCTCGTAAGACAAATCCGAATCTCGCGCCCATTGTAAAAAACTTCTGACAGAAGTTTGTAAAGCTTCGCGCTGTTTAAGGATGCAGAACGATAAGGCAGCGTAAGCCTTGTCAGCATGAGCAAGATGGCGTAACGAATCATACGCCTTAATTTCTTCATTCATTTCCAAATCGATAAAACCGGGGGTAGAATTATAAAGTTTTTGGGTTTCCGCATAACGAACCTCGCACCAATCACTACTATCTAAATGTTGCAAATCCTTTAACGTTTGAAGAAACTTCTGAGGAGTCTTTGGAATACTAGGTTCTTTCAATTTCGTCTCGATTTCAAAAGTAAAATCTGACTGAGCAACAGGTGCCGGCACCTCGACAGAATTTATAATCGGATCTTCGTAAAGTTCGCCACTAACGTTTCCGTCAACTAGATTCTCATTAAATTGTACCGCGGAACAAGGCACAGAATTATTGTTGCAAAAAATTAATTGATTTCGAAGGTCATCTACCTGACGTGTTAATTTACGGAATTTCCGGTAATCGTGTCGTCGATGCCGGCGTTTGCCCCCCCCTTTTTTGTTGCGGTGACGCGGCGTGGATCTTCGAGGACTCGAGTCCGAAGACGACGAACTCGAGCTGCTAGAGGAGTCCGATGAGTTACTATTCGAAGAAAGAGACCTAGCTCGCGACTGACGATGAATACGCGATCGTTTTTTATTGTCACTATTAGCAGTACCACTCGCACTAGCACATGGGGCTTTCGAGCCCGGATTTGAAACAATTTCGTCACTTTCCATGTTAATACGAGCTGTAAAATTTAGGATAGAAAACCACACAAATTAATATAAAACAATTAAGGCAAAATATGTAGGTACCTACTAAAAACCTACGTACTTAAAAGTACCGAACGGTAACACCGTTTAATTGAAATTGTAAAAATGACATTTTAAAATAGTTTGATTTACTTATTTCTTTTAAAAGAAAAAGGTAAGAAAAGCGTTTTAAACACTTACGTGGAACAGGAACGGTAATATTAAAATATATATACTAATTTGCAAGGATATGCAAAAATAATTTACTGAGTCCTGAGCATGACAGTGCGCAGCGGAAAACAGGACGCCAATGACGAAAGCGAGCCAAGCGGCCGCACCGGTGGTGGAGCGAGGGAAAGTGTGCGAGCGAGAAGGAGCTACTAGGGTAGACCGAGAGGTAAGACGTGCGGAAAACAGATAGGCCTATCTCATTATATGTTTAAGCTTCAAATAACGGTCTGGTGTTTAATAAGCATATGCCAAGGTTTAGGTTATGATTTTCTAGGAAACCAAATTGTATTTGTGGTTGCTTGCCATACAAAATTGTACCTCAATTAAAAGAATGAGGAAAAAGTGTTAGTTAAACGATCACGAGAAAAATAATGTAAAAAAACAAATTCTAAACACGAGTTAATTGTTTGAATGTTCGATTTTATGTACGAGTAATAAATGCAATGCAATGTTAAACAAGATTAATTTAAACAAAAGTCGAATTAAGAAATTCACACTCATACATAGGTACCTACATGAACCCTGAAAACGTTACACTCCTATTTTGGGCATTCGGGTAAAAATACGCTTATTCTGGTCCCACTGTTTTCGAGTTATACAATGGGCTAGTTTCCTAGAAAAATCTAATTAGTTCGTCAGTTAGATTATTTAAAAATATTGGACCCATATTTTGTATTTTGTCAATCAAACAAAAAATTACGAAGATACAGCGCATCAAAGTGAGCACGTGACGTCACGCCTTGCTAAAAAGTGTCGTTTGCGATTTTTTCAAAAAATTAAGTTTTTACGTCTTTATAAATAAAAAAACATGATTCTTTATATACAATGACTTATCTATAAACATTTGTTTTTGTTTTGTTGATTTGATATAACACGAAAATATTAGGATTTTGAGTTTGTTGTTGATTTTATATTACGGTTTTATGGTTTCATATTTTAAAAAAAACCTTAACATTTTAATGATTAAAAGTTCTGCCAATTAATTACTTGACTTTTATTATTAAACCTAAACAACTGGACATTTTGAAATCTTGACATTTTGCAAATTTGACAATTTGCACATTTGTCATTTTGCGAATTTGACAATTTGACAATTTGCGAATTTGGCAGATTGCGACCGCTTGACAATTTGCGCATAAAGGGTATATTTTCATAATTTTTTGTTTGACTCAATCAAATAGAATAATCTTTTTTTGACCCAGAAAACTAGCCTATTGTATGGCGTTTTTGTAATTATGACAGATAGCGCCTTAAATGTAATGTTACGCCTCGGTCAATATAAAAGGTAAAAACCTTAGAAGTCGCCACTCGTCATAAGGCATCAAGTGCACAGAAATAGTTTTATAAAAAAAAAAAAAAAAGGAATTATTATGAAAACACAATGTATCTCACCAGTAATACATATTACATTAAATTATATTGTTTAGTGCGATTGCAAAGTCACTAAAAAATCATAAAAAAATAGGTTTTGCTTCCGAAGACTACAAACTTTAGCCATATAGTTTTAGGTTATTTCTTCACATGATGACCTAATTAAATTACCATAAATCATCCGTTTAATAGTATTTTCTGTCAATTATCCCTAAAGACAACTTTTTAAGAAACAGGAAAAACGTCCTAATCCATCCACCCAAAATCCACGTGACCAATGACTGAATTGCGTCTTTCTTTTATCAAAATAATCTAGTATAACATCAAATTGAGAAAATACGACTTATGCGGTGATTGTGCAATGGCATGCTGTTTGCGAAATTTATAAAATGTATGTGGTATAATTATTTTATTTTTATTTATTTAGAAAATCAACAGCAACAATATTTCATTAATATTAATTATTGGATTAATAGTATGGCCATGTGGTTACCCCAACTCGAATTTGTAAAGGATACTACCTCAGAAAAGTGCTACAGTTAGGTAGAAACAGTTTTTAAAGGGAAATCGCTAGCGGTTTACTGCTCGCTCTCCTAGGAGAATGCAACTTGGCTGAGCAGATTTGGGAAATTGGGTCACATCTTCTCGTTGTAACTGCCATAATGCCTAAAGAGCAAGGTATTCGATCAGTACATCCTACCACTGATGACCTACGATGCAGAAACGTGGAACATGATAGTAAAGCTGGCCAAGCTGGCTGGTGCTTGAGATCTCGTTAAGGGATAAAATCCAAAACGAGGTTATCCAGTAGAAGACCAAAGTAAGAGACATAGTCAAAAAATTTAAGAAGCTAACAAAATAACAGCTAAAAATGTAAGTACATTTGTCGCAGAACCGATGAAAGGTGAAGTAAAAGGATTCTCGAGTGAAAACCACGCTGCGGCAGGCAGTGGCTGGATGAAAAAAACGGGAAATCGTGCTCTTTGGCGCTCTTCGGGAGAGGCTTACGTCCTGCAGTAGACAGAGTAGCTGACATGATGATGATGATTATGATTCAAGCATTCACAGCATTTTCAAAGACGAAATACATAGGTACTTATTATTGCGTATTTATAGGCCTCTAATGTCAGAGTCCTCCTTTTTTAGCACCTGGAAAGGAATGTGTCTAGGCCTATTTAGTGATAGAGTATAAGTCTAGTCTGCATAAAAAAATTAAAAAAAATAAATTATTTATCGGACAACAGAGATCCATAAGTGTTAGTAACATTGAAACTTAATAACTAGTGTTAGTACTTAATACCTAAAAGGGATCGAGTAAGCCTGCATAGGTGCTCGACTAGTGGACAGTCCCCACTGTCGGCGATGGCCTTTAGAACATTGTTGCGGCTGCCGCGGACTCGGCGCAAAAGTGAGCCGGCTTTTTTGCGCAGTATGGCCGGGAAACTGTCGACTTCTGCGTGCGCGAACATGCTCGATGCACTGCAGTATCGCGGCAGCCCCAACAATGCCCTGAACGCATTATTGTACTGTATACGCAGGGTGCTATTTGACTTTTGAGTATAGCTGACCCACAGACTGCTCGTGTAGAAAGAGGTGCAGTAAGCTTTAAAAAGCGTGATCTTTACTCGAGTCGAGTCATCCTGTAGGTCTCCCGTGACAACGTGACCTAAGTACTTGAACTGGCGTACTCTAATAAGAGGCGACCCATACAGCTTAATTGGGGGAACTACTTCCGGTAGTCTGTTGCCAGACTTAAAGACTAGGTATTCACTTTTCTTGTTATTGTACACAAACCCATGAGCATTAGCATATGACTCACAAACAGCCAGCATTCTCCTAATAACACTGACAGAGGGGGCCAGCAGCACCATGTCATCCGCGTAACTGATATTGTTTTTACATACGTCACCGATGTGGCATCCGACCCTCATACTGCTGAGCCCCTCAATTAGCACATTGATATACAGGTTGAAAAGCTTTGGCGAGCTTAAACCCCTGCCTCACTCCGCATTCCAACCTATATGGCTCCGAGTACTCGTTTGCCCACTTCGCGGTATTTAATTGATTGCCGTACTAGTATTTTAGCAAGGAAATCAACTCTGGAGGCATTCCTATTTGCTCTAGCTTCTTCCACAGGATACTGTACACGACCAGATCGAACGCTTTAGACAAATCAAAGACAAATCCAAATAATTTATTTTGATATTGCAATCAGTCATTATTAGTTTACGAAATTTAAAACTACACAGACTAATTAGATAACCTTATAACTATTTTAAAGGATAACGAAAGAGATCAAGAATAAAAAAAAACGAAGTTACTAACGAATGTATCCATGCAACACAACTATATAGAATCGCATTGCTTTGCCGTTTTCTGTGCGCCGATATGACTCGCTTACACGTGTGGCGCTTGGGCAACAGAAGCTGACGCCCTAAATGTTTGTTTTGCGTTTGAAACAAATAAAGCGTTGATGAGACTACATGATATCCGACACTTTATATTCTCATATCATTATATTCTCATCCTACCACCCCTACACTTTTAAATATGAGCAGAGAAAAATGGATAAGCGACGTGATTAATAATGATATCCGCTAGGACTATTCATCCTAAGCGCCTTCAAAAATACATAGACTGACAGGGAAAATAACTATAAATTGGGGTCAAAATATATTAGGCGACACTTTTAAGTTTTGCAAAAACCGGCAAAATGTATTAACTATTTTTATTTGACAATATTTTGAAAGCTAAAATTGCGTAAGTCAGTATTTCGAAGTATGTTTTTTTCTAAACACCAAAATAAATAAAAATTGCTAAAATATCGGTAATTTACAGTGTAAAAATTAGGCTCGGCACAATTTAATTTAATTTAATTTATTATCTATAAATCTATAATGCTTGAAATGTACACTAATCTTACTATAACTTATTACTTAAGAAATTTAAAAATATGTATACAGGGTGGTCCAGGATATAAAATTTTTTTAGGTAGTCGGCTTAGGGACCTATTTGTACCCGCCAGGAAAAAAATCGCTTGTCAGCCGCTTACAAGATATGATTTTTTTATTTATTTTAGAAATATCACCACTTTTAATGTTTTAGTATTTTTTTATTCACCTTTTAAATGAAAAATTCTATTATTTTTTTATTTTAGGTGCCTATTTAGACATTGCACTCTCAGAAAAAAAATTCAGACTGGTCTGCAAATTTGAAGTGCATTTAATTTCATAATAATTTTCAAAACAATTTCAATAATTAATTTCCTTGAAATCGACAGATTTTTCGTAAACTCCAATTAAAAATTAAAAAAACGGTTCAAAGGACTTATGTTTTTTTTTTAAACTGTAACAACTTATGCTCTTTCAATTGCCAAAAAAAAGGCTCATGTTAACGAACCAGAAAAAAGTTACGATTTTTTCAAAAATCTAACTAGGAAGAAAAATAAATGCTGCTTCTAGTTTTATTTACAACAAAGTTATAGGGGTCGAAAATAGCTTGAACTGCTTCAAAAAAAGAATGGTAAGGCCTTGGCCTCGCCTTAATGGCGGGGGCACTGCCGTGTCCCAGATTTTACCTTTATTTTATAATATGCTTTAGACAATGACATCCCGATGCCATGGAAATAAATCTGAACTGAATTCTAAACTCATTCCATATATGTACTAGCTAAAAATCCCTGAGACTCCTCAAACATATTTTTTTTTGGAAAGGTATTTGATTTACTAAAGTCACAATTTCGCCAAAGGTTGGTCGCCGATAGCTAAATTTTAATTTGATTTTTGTTCATAGCATACCAAATAGAAACAGATAAAAACTGGGTAAATAATTATTTTCCTGGATTTTTTTTTTGAAATTTTATTTTTAGAACTAAGACTATTACACTTTGTGACAATATAAAATAAAACCTTTTGCTGTTACTTAAGTATATACTCAAAAGTGTTTGGTTTTTTAGCTTACTACATCGTCGGTCTCTGCTCTGTCTTTAGAAGGATTCTTATTTTTAAATTGCGCAGCTATTTCGTATATGCTTTTATCTTTTGTTTCTGGTAAATACATGTATGTAATAATGATACATATTAAAGAACTTATTCCATAGAATAAAAAAGTTCCATGAATATCGAAAGCAATAAACATTATAGGAGAGGTTCTAATAATTGTGCCAAACAAAAACATAGTGATCACAGCAGAATAACAAACACTAAAACTTCTGGCTTTGACTGGTATCAATTCTCCACAAATTGATGTTGACATGATAGCCGGACCACAGCATATTGCCATGGAATAAACTACTAGAAGAGTTATAATTATATAAGAATTAGCAGATATAATACTCAATTTAACAAGGTATAAATAAAGGGATAGCGTTATTAAAAATGTTGTTCCTATAGTTGAAGTTACTAGTAGAATTGTACGTCTTTTGAAAAGTTTAGATACACCGCATCCTACATACATGCCCAAAACACTAACGCCGTCTAAAACTAATACACCAATATGAGCGGTTGATTCATTGCCAGTAATTTCTTTCATGATTTCGATGGCATAAACTGCGCACACCAATTTTCCCGAAATGTGATAAATTAAAAATACCAGTACACAAAGCGACATAGGCTTGTAAAAATCTGGCTGTTGCACTAATTCAACGTAGTATAAGAACTTACTTCGTATAGATTCTATTTGATTTTCTTTTATTCGCAATTCTTTTTGCAGACTGATCAAATATTCTAATTCCTTTTCTGCTTTTTGGCCTTCTCCTTTTAACCATCGGTGGGCTTTGGTGCATTCATCATATTTACCTCTGTAAGCCAGCCAGTAAGGAGATTCTGGCATAAAGAATCCATTCACGAAACAGTAACTTGAACAAATCGCCGAAAGTAGTCCAATAAACTTGTAATGTGTGAATATTCCAATTGCGTTTGCGGTCCATATTCCCCAAAAAAACGATGCTGATTTTAGTGTAAGCAAAATTCCTCTATAATTTGTCGATGAATATTCTGTGAGTATCATGGCATAAACTGTCATTTGTCCTGCCGCGGTCACTGCGTACATCATCTGACTAAAAAATACGTGTGTAGGATTGCGACTAAAGTACAAAAGTGTTGATGCGCCAAACGAACAGATAGAGATAACAAACACTGTCTTTTTTCGTCCGAAGAAATGAGCAAAGAGGGTGAGAATGAAGATGCAAAACACTCCTGTGTAACTGCCGATGGAAGCTGTAAAAGAAACATTAGCGTTATGTATTGGCACTTAATTATTAAGATATGTATTTGTCCTAAAAATGCATAGAGTGTAAGCAGTGTTATCAATTAAAAGATTTTTACCTAATCGCACTGCAATAATAATTGTGCAGTTATTGTGGGTGTAACCTACTTGCAGTTAATTTATGATCTCTCAACCTGTTTATAAACACTATGAAAATGTGACTAAGCATGATATTTCCGATCTTATTATTACATTTTCGTGTCTATGAATAATATTCACATAGTAAAAATGCTTTTGAAATTAAATAAGTGCTATTTCATAAAATATTTTTATTTTTGGAACATGAACATGATTTTATATGACTTTTGTTATATATACTAATATTATAGTATAGGTAAAAGCCGATTAAAAACAAATTCCTACTGTATTCACAATTATTTATTTAAAGTACGTGATCGTTGTTGTTACATACAATACTTGTAGTTAGATAAAGATAGACGTATGTACACTGTTATATTTGACAGAATAAACTTCATAATATACATGTGCGTTATTAACATTTCTAAAATTGACGATTTTCAGAAAATAAGGATACTAGTAACAAAATATATGGTGGCATAACATCCACATAGGTAGTTAAATTTGAAGACACTTACTTATCCAAGGATACATTTTGTCACCCATGATTGTTGAGGAGTCTGATTCCTGTATTAATTGAGGAACAATAACCGTAGGAGATCCAAGTGAAAGACCGACAACGAAAAAGAAACACCATATTGTTAGGGATACATTGACCTGAAAGAATTGAGACATTAAAACATAATAATATTATCTGATTTTCAACTTAATGTTAAAGATTTTAATGTTACCATTTATCCTGCTTACTTTTTTTACATAGATTTAAATTTTTATATTCCGTTAACTCTAACAGTTTTTAAGTTTATTAAAATAGTTTCCAGACTCTTACTTGCTAACTGCTGGACTCTCAAAACGCGGCACAAATTCAAATTCAAATTCAAATTTTTTTATTAACCATTTCGTTACATTTCATAACACAGCAACCAGTCTTGTCCCTTCCGCATCCAGTCTGCTACTTAGATCGTTATTTACCTTTGATCAATGTTGTTTGCTTATTCGTAACATTTCGACATGTTCAATCCCACGGCTGGGCAAAGGTCTCCCCCACTCTTCCATCGGTTTCTATCTATCGCCAATGACTCCCAATCCCTCGTCAGGTTAACCAAATCGTCTCACCATCTTTTCTTGGGTCTACCTCTTCGGCAACAGCCGTCTGTAGGCCATCAAGTAACGATTTGGGCCCACCTATCCGGATGCATTCTGCACACGTGTCTTGCCCACTCCCATTCGTATTATTACCACTATTATTACTTTAAACCAATCTAGCTAACGTAAACAGCACCTACATACCTGTCTCAATAATTGTATCCACGTAACTTTATCTGTATTAGTAATTTCGACCTTCATTGTAGCTATTTTTGTGTCCACAAACACATTCTCTCAACAGAACTGTCTGACTGATTAAAATTCATGACTTTTTGTTAAGCGTGCGACCTGCTTAGTTTGAAACTTATCATGCCAGACGTGGTGCTCGTCGCGGCGCGTTTGCTATTATGTATCAATAAGATCAAACAAGTCAATGCACTACAGAACGCGGCACGAGAATGGTACTAGTTGCGATGTAATTGCTGCTTGAAGCTGCTTACCGGTTGGTCATAGCGCACATCACCCGCGTATTTAAAACTTCGCAACTGCTTAAAATTAGTATGTGGTGTTTCTAAATTTCAAATGTAGGTACACAAACTACAATTTTGACCAACTATATCCTATACCGTGATTACTTATTAATGACTGATATCGTTATTTTGTTAGATTAAGTCATTAGAATTGTTTAATAATACAACGTTAATGATTTTATCTAACAAAGTAGGTATGCGCACACATACATAATTACTCTAATAAATCTAATGTGCGTTCTAATAAATTAAAATGAAATGAGTTTAACTCTATTCTAGTGAACATTTGAATCGATCATTTAATCGTCAATTTAGTTCTCCGGTAAAATAAAAAGTGTTACAAAAATTGTATACGTACTCGTAATAGCAACAATTATCATTTTAACATTATAACGAAACAAAAACACATTCAGGGCAAAAAAAAAAAGTTCACGGTTAATTAAGGTGCAACGACAAAACTTGTTAAACTCAAGTGACGACCTTAGTTAATATTTTTTATCATTTACTTACTGAATAGTCTATAGAAGTCTATAGATATTTAATAATCAGAAATGTTCTTTATTAAATAATTAATCCAATTATTGTTTTATGAATTAATTACTAGTCTATAAGTTTTCAGATATAAATCAATCAAACCTACCAACTGTAGTCCGAGTGTAACAGCAGGATGCAGTGGATCTGTAAAGTGTAATTCTATTGCTGAAATACAACAACTTTTAAAATAAAATAAAATCTTCCACATAATAAACCACTGACCAACTGACATCAACAGTTCGTTATTGTTTTAGGATACCTATATGACTTATTAAAATTATGTAGGGTACGTAAATAGGTATTTGTAGTCTTTGATTGATACACCCCTATCGTTAATTCAGAGCGGCAAATGGCAGCCCCCAAAGGATTAACCTTACTTATTTTCTTTTAGTCGGGGGTTATTTAATTTAAACACTTAATTATATTTTAGTGGGCTTTATTAAGATTCGCTTTGATCTCTTGCTGCCACTGCTCACCATATTTAATGCCTTTTTATCGTCCAGTATATCTCCAAAACAGTGGAAGGTGGCAAAACTTTTGCCAATTTTTTGAGACGGGGACATTACCATAGTGAAAAATTACGGGCCTATATCTATTACGTCGGGGAAGATGTTTGAGTCTATGGTCTGCTCGGCCAAACAAAGCTATACACCAAACAATACCTTATTCGAAATAAAATATGGTTTTGCCCAGGCTTGATCCACCTTTACTAACTTAAATACCTAAAGGTACAGGGACGTCGTAGAAGCAGTTGACAGGAGAGTGCAGGTACATATCGTATATACAGATTTTTGCAAGGCCTTTAATACGGTTTCTCATGGCGTTCTGGTTTTGAAACTTCATGTAGGTACGGTTTTACCGGGACGTTACTGGGATGGATCAAGTTATATTCTCAGGAATCGATAATTGTTTTGTTGTTTATATTCATATTTTCATTACTGATCACTGATAACCCAAATAAACCACGTCGTACGTAGTGTGCGTAGAATGCTATAAGGATAATTCCGAGCAATGCAAAACAGCTTATTATTATTTTTAAGAGATTTATTATGACAAATACGTAGGCCACACTATAAGTTTTGCGTAACTTAAAAAAACTATATGTTACAACCAAAATATTATGTTTATTGCTTTTTAAAATACTCTCCTTTACATTTAAATTATTTTTTTTATGCGATCGAACCATTTTTGAAAACAGGAGGACCACAGATCTGAAGGCATGTTTTCTACGTGCTGATTGAACGCTATCACTGCCTCTTCGGAGATGGTAAAAGTAAAACCTCTGATCAAAATATCTTTGATTTTGGGGAAAATACAGAATGTGATTTCTATTTTCCCCAATTTCTGGGTGCTAGGTCGGAACTATGCGCAGGATGGGTGACGAGTTGTACTTTTTCGGAAGCTAAAAATTACTTTTTTTGTTGGCCGTGTGTGAAGAAGCGTTGTCATGATGTAGGAGAACGCGGCTTTTGGGTCGTTTTTCGCGAACTTTTTCTAACACCCTGGGTGAACAAATGGTAGAATATCACTCGGCATTAACACTCTTTTGATCTTCAAGTAGAATTGTACAGACGGGACCCGTAGCTGAGAAAAAAAACGCGATCATTTTTTTACCAACTTTTCTCGCCTGCCTCACTTTTGTTGGCCTGTTCTCATTTTCAAACACCCGTTCACCAGATTGCTGTTTTTTTTCGGGTTCAAAACAATAAATCCACGTTTCGTCTCCTGTGACATTGTCATAAACAGCATTAGAATGTCCGTGGTCGTACTTCAGTAGCATCTGTGAGCACCATTCCACGCGAGCCCGCTTCTGCTCCGCTGTCAGTTCATGAGGGATCCAACGACAGCAAAGTTTCCGAACTTTAAATTTTTCGTGTAAAATTTTCTGAATTTGGCTCATACCAATCCCCAATAGGCCTCGAATTGTCTCATAGGTAATCCGCGGGTTTTCTTCAATTAGCCGCTTAACAGTAGCCACATTATTTTCGTTGACGGCAGTTGAAGGCCGCCCTTCACGAAATTCGTCATGTAAAGAAACTCGACCTCTCTCAAATTCAGCAAACCATCGCCTTACGGTGCTCAAACAAGGTGCTTCTCTCCCAAAAACATTTTGAAGACGAGCGGCACAGTCTTGCGGAGAGAGAGAACTTTTAATATCATAAAAAATCATTGCTTTAAATACTTTTCGACTTAATTCCATTTTCGTTGCGTACTTAGAACTTTGATGTGTGGTAAAAAAGAATTGACAAATCATTTCCCGCCAATCGTTTTTTTTTTCACTAAGAAGGTTGCAACGTTTAAAAAAATATAACATTCGAAATTCAAATAGTTCCGATTAGCTAGAAGTGCAAAACTTTTAGTGTGCTCCATGTATCAATTTATCATAAACTAGCCTTCTCCCACGTCACCAACATCTGGTACTTATTTTTCATCATCATCATTTCAGCCATAAGACGTCTACTTCTGAACACAGGCCTCCTTTAATGACTTTCATCGGGGCAGGCGGGTTGGCGAAAGCAGTTTTTTTATAATATTTTTCACGTAGATGCCGTCTAGTTCTACAGAAGTGCCGACTAGGGACGGCCGTAAAGAATACACTTCCCCACCGCCAACACGAGGCGAGTCGTAGGAGGAGACTAATTCCTTCTTATTTTGTATTAGATAATCATTAATTGAACGCTTCACTAACTTAATAATATTATAATGGCGACAAGTTGGGTTATCGAAATGTATACCTTGGGGTTGTTTGTCCTCTAATCAATCTTTTTAATAGTTGTTATAACAGCAATTCAGTATTTTTCTTTTTCGGGCACTTATAAAAGTTCTAAAAGACAGCTTTGATTTCGTGTGTTTATGTTAAATAGATTTTCATTTATGAAGGGTTCAAAAGTGGCTCCAAATGGTTCGTGTAATATCACACACGGTGCCGCTCGCCAGTTCTCTTTGGCTTGACACGCTCCCGCGTTTCTAGATCCGGATCGAAACGCAGAGTCGTAGGCCTGCCACGACGCTGGTTACCGGTGGGCCCTGCCTGTGAACCTGTGTTTGTTGTAAGAATTTTTCGATAAGTCCGCCTAATTTGTACATCTTTCTATACCCATATAACCATGTTTTTTTATTGCGTTAGACTACATACCAATCGTTTTTGTCTCTCGATGTACCAGACAATTAATATAATAACAGGCGAGTCTCCTAGCACACCCAACCCAAACAACCCAAATTAGAAAAAAAACTTTTCTAAATTGACCTGACCCGGGACCCATTGAGTTTAAGGCGAATAACAGGGTCACTATTTATTTAACTACAAATTTAAAAAAAACAAAGTAATATAACTTTTACGGGTTTAATTAACTAACAAAAAACGGATACATTTTAATTAAAATAGTATTAATAAAATCGTTTTTACTACTAAAGTAACACTAGAATAAGTTGTTGAGACCTTACATGTTATTTTATTTAAAAATAGCTGCAATTTCACTTAAAGTCTTATCTTTAGTCTCTGGCAGAAGTTTATAGGCTAAAATAATACACACTGAGAACAATACAGCATAAAATAAAAACATACCGGGTGTATCAAACACCTCGAACAAGGACGGTGAACACTTTAGAAATGTTCCAAAAAATAGACCTTTAAATACAGCTACAAATAATACGGCACAGCTTCTATACTTTAGTGGAAACAATTCACTGCAAATAACACTAACCAATAGGAGTGGACCACAACTTGTTGATATCGAATACAGTATCAATATACTTATAGATACATAATTGTCTTCAGTCAAATAATCTAATTTTACGAGATACAAGTAAAGTGACATCATAAATGTCAACATCGCAGATATCGCAGAGAAATTTAAGAACAACGTTCTTCTTTTAAATATTTTTACTAAAACGCAACCCATATACATGCCTATAACACTGCACCCATCCAAAATTAGCATTGCATTTTGCGCTGTAGACTGTACTTTTGTTATTCTTAGTAATATTTCAACTGCATACACAGAGTATACAAATTTACCCGAGGCGTTGAGCATAAACATAACTAGTATTCCTATAGATACGGGCTTATAAAAATAAGGTTGACACACTATAATTACATATTTTTTAATGTAAGCTAAAATAGAATTGTATTTTTTTGTTGACCGTTGTTGAGTTGTTCGAGATTCAATTAAGATATTCAACTCCTTTTCAGCATCATCGTCCACGCCTTTTAAACATCGATGTGCAATAGCGCACTCATCATACCTTCCTTTAGATGCCAACCAGAAAGGAGTTTCCGGTATAAAAAAGATTATGACTATAAAGTTCACAACAGAACACACCATCCCAACGATCCCAATGTAATTGTAATCGAAAAATATTCCAATTGCATTTGCGCACCATATACCCCAATAATTACTAGCAGCTTTAATGGCAAAAATCAATCCACGGTATCTGGGTACTGCGCATTCGGTCATAATCATCAGAGATACCGATATTTGTGCAGCACCTGTAACTCCTAACAGCAATTCACATATAAAAACGTGTACTACGCTTTTGCTAAGATATAACACTGTAAACGAAACGAAAGTGATGACAGATGTAAAGATCCAAGGTTTCTTGCGACCGATGTAATGTGACGTGACGACATAAATTAAAACCGATGGAATTGAACTGAAGCCTTGAATTGATGCTGTAAAATGAAAAAAAAAAACAGTTTTAAGATACAAACAACACAGTAATATGATAACACAAAGGAGCATCATCAAAAGTAACAAACTTCTCATTTACCAATCCAAGACGCCATTGTCTCACTGACTGCATCTATAGAGTTGGCTCTCTTTCTTAGTTGGGGCACGATGACAGTTGGAGACCCTAGTCCCAACCCCAGCATGAAGTAGAATAAACATGATGTCACGCACAGGAGCAGCTGAAATCGATCAAAATGTAATAGGGCAACGGTGATAAATTATTTTGTTCTGTTACCAGATGAGGGAGCGTCAAATAATTTTTACTGGTTTGTTAAAACAGATCCTAACTAAAGTCGCAAGGTGTGGACAGTTAACCTATGGTCCCCAATCATTGTCGCCCCTTTGCCACAAAAGTTTTAGAGAACAAACTACGAAGAACTACCTAGCCCTCTATCAAGAATTAATTATCTTATGATCAAACGAACTTACCAAATGAAGTTCGATCAGAGTTATCCTGTTTTCGCGAAAAAGATTCATGATGATAGAAAAACAGCATTAAGGCAGATATTCATGTTACTGTAAGTAAGTCGATGTCATGTTGTGTGCTGATGGACCTGCACTATCGATGGATCGAACCTGTAATTGTGATAACTAATGCTTCTGTGCTAAATCAAATAGTAAACCGTTCGGGTTGTCCGTCTATAGGAGAGCGTTGTGGATGTAGGGCGTGAGATTCCCTTTCTTTTCGAAAGAGGCGAAAACAGGATAATGATAGTTAAATGCCGCTACTGGTAATAAATATTTTTTATCGTACACATCACCAAATTACGTAGTAAGGTAAAAAATATAGGTATTATATGCAATATTTCACGTAATATTCTTCTAAAACGATTGTCAAAAGTTTTTCTAAATGATAATATTAAGGCAGAAACAAAAAAAAAAAAAGTGAGTAGTAATTTGTTCCATTATGTAATGTTCCCTAAAGTAAAATAAAAAAGATTACCTGTCTTCTCAAAACGGATATAATAACCTTTCGTTCACCAATCGCTCTATAACTTGTCTCCATTATTACTTATTGATCGTTGTCTTGAACACAAGTATTGCACGTCTTGTCGAAAAGCTAGTAAAGTTGTCTTATTAGATACCCATGCATACTTGGAATAATAAGTACTCATTCAATGTTGCTTTGTTTAAAAAAATATGTATTGTCTTTTGAAACACAGATAATTATACTCATAGAACAGAACGGCGCTCAGAATAAAGAATCTTGGCCCGCAGTACACATTAAAATATGTACTTTTGTATTTTATTTTATTCTAGGTGTCTTTTTCTATTTGATGTATAACAAGAATTAGATTTTTCAATTACTATATTATAATGTCAGCCATCTTCCTAAGGTCGTCGGTCCTTCGAGCTGTGAGTCGTCCCACACCACGTTTGTCTTAGGAAGATGGCTGGCGATGGATGGATAAAAAAAGCGAGAGATCGTGCTCTTTGGCGGTCTTTGTGGGAAGCTTACGTCCAGCAGTGGACTGCAATAGGCTGACATGATGACGATAATGTTGGTAAGTATACTATACAATATACACATTTAAATGTATAACAACTTCAAACAAATCCAGTTAAGAAAAATTTATTTGGCACAAAATTATTATAGGATAATTTATCTCGTGAGGTGGCATCTGGTGTTCTTCTCGCACTGTCAAAAAGGTTCGCTTGTGTCACTAACCTGCAGAACACCACTGACGTCATGCTTACGTCGAGTCGCGTTCAAAAAATCATAGGACGGTGACAGACGGGAGTCTCAACCGTGTATCGCATACCAAAAAAAAGTTCAGAGTACTGTCAATAGATTGAAAGGGTTTCTATGATCTCTGCGCGTAAGGTCTGTTTAATCTGTGCGTGCAAAGTTCACCATATGATTCTGACATTACGTGCGTGGGTGCGTGTTGTTAAATAATTTTGTTTGATGAATGTTTAAGTGAAAATACATGAGAATAGCGCTTAAATCGATAAAGTGAGAGTGTTTAGATGGATTTGCAGCATTAGTTTGCATAATGGAATGATATTTCAAGGTAAATTTTATAAAATGTAAACAAATATTTTGGCGGCCGCCATTGCTCGAGATTTTTGGTTAGTTTCAATATTAATTCGATAAATTCATATCAAATAAAGCTTTGATAAATCTATTTATAGAGTCAGCAACGTAGTTAATTTAATAGATTTGTTTTAATAAGCCATAATTACTTACAATATCAAAATATTTAGCGCGACGGCACTTGACAACAAAAATGTATGATTTTGTTGGTCATTTTTAGAATATCAAAGTTTAATCCTTATCCTTTATTTTATGATAAATCTAAAGTAAATTTGATAAGCTTTATGAATACATATTTACTTTTTAGGAAAAATAAATGAGTTTTGTTCTACACACCATTTGTTCGAGGTACCTACCGATTTTAGGGTGATTTTGCAGCGGTATTTTCATTTACCTTAATTATGTATTAATTATTTACTTTTCTTACATTATTATTTCAAGAATAACAATATTATGAATCATTCTTTGTAATTCAGTCGTTTTTTTGAGGCTAATTGGCCAACTTAATTTTTTGCAAAAATTTATTTTCCCGTGTTGGCGGTCTGCAAAAGTTGCCAAAAAAAGCCATTATTTAGCAAAATTTTTATGGAGTTGACTTTTTGTTTGTTTGTGCTTAAAATCCATTGTAAATTCGTATTGATGAATAATGAAATAAATGAAAGGCAATCTCTCGATAGAATATTGTTTATTTGGTGGATAATTACCTTTTTTTGCAAAAATCGGGGAAATTTAAGGTCAGCTGGATTCATGTCGCTAATAAATCGCGTAGTTAACTCGAATTGCATAATTTAATACATAATAAAATAGATTGTTTCCTAAGGATTCCAAAGGTATACAATACAACCCCCTTACGTGCCGGCTAAGCCACCATATGTTAGTTTGACCCAAAACGCGTCATTATCTGCGTCATGCGCTGCTCACCTATGCCAATTGTAAGGTGAAAGTGATTTATTACCGTGCCAAAGGAAGGGCAAACTTATAACTTTACACAAATTAACATAGCTGTCGTAAGTTTTATAATCATTTATTATAAATAAATAAAACCACTACAACCCACAAAAGATTGAAATTAAAAGGTGTTAACAGAATTTGATTTAGATCCAGATGTTAAAGTTATGTAAAGTCAATCAAGAGGCATTTTAAAAGCGACCAAGTTAAACGTATTCTATCGCACAAAATCATTGTTTCATTTCATCATTTAATTATTTATTTTGAAAAATCCACAGCTCTTAATTAACTAAGTGTGCATAATATACTCAATAAAATCTATTTGACAAATGAGATGCTTTTTCCTTAGGACTTAGGACATAATATCATGGCACTTGTTATAAAATATACATAGGTAGTTATATAAAAATATTAAATTAAATAGTTTTTGCTTCTATGATTTGATTTCTCTCAAATAGAGCAGCTATTTCGTTTAAAGTCTTATCTTTTGTCTCAGGTAAAAATTTATATGCTAATATTATACATATCAAAAAACTTACGCCGTACAGTAAAAAAGTGCCATCATAATCGAGTACTTTAAATAATTTTGGTGAAAACTTAAGAAGTGAACCCAAAACAAAGTCTTTGATAACAACTACAAATAATATAGCAAAGTTTCTAGATTTTAATGGAAATAATTCGTTACTAATAGTTCCAGACAAAACCAGTGGCCCACTGCATACTGACAATGAATAAATTACCAACAAAGTTACAGAAACGTAATTATTTTCATTTAAAACTTTTAGTTTAACGAGATACAAATATAATGACATACCAAATGTTAACACGGCTGCTATTACTGAAGAAACTAAAAGTAAAGGCCTTCTTTTAAGAATTCTTATCAAAATACTTCCAATATACATACCTAAAACAGTAAATCCATCTATGATTAACATTGCATTGTACGCCATGGTCTGGCTATTCGTTATTTTTTTTAACATCTCGACTGCGTAAACAGCAAATACCAATTTACCTGACGCTTGGTACATAAAAATAATAAGGAAAGCTAAGGATACAGGCTTATAAAACTCTGGTTGAATTAATGTAGACATATATTTTTTACAATAGCTTAATATAGAATTGCATTTTTTGTTGGTCTTTTTAGCATCTTTTTGATGCTTTATCAATGCCGTCAACTCGTGTTCGGCATGTTCATCGCCGCCTTTTAACCAACGATGGGCTTTAGCACACTCCTCGTATCTGCCTTTAGATGCCAACCAAAAAGGAGTTTCCGGTATAAAAAATATAGTTATAAAGTTGTAAATAGAACCTAACATCCCAACTAGCCCGATGTATTTATAATGAAAAAATGTTCCTATTGCGTTAGCACACCACATACCCCAGTAGAAGGTTGCTGATTTTGAAGCAAGGAGAAGACCACGGTATTGAGGAGATGCGCACTCAGTCATAATCATCACAGATAGTGATGTTTGAGAAGCAAAAGTAAACCCTAAGAATAGCTGACTAATAAATATGTGCATAACATTTTGACTACAGAAAAATATAGTAAAAGATATGAATGTGTTTACAGCGACTATAATCCAAGGCTTTTTGCGTCCGATGCGGTCTGACGTGATGACTAGAATGAAGACTGAAGGTATCCCACTGAAGCTAACAATTGATGCTGAAACATGTAAAGGATATAAAACTTCGATTTGATAGGGCAGTAAAAATATTTAGGCAGTAACAAAAAGTTAAAGGCTTCTTATACGGAGGTATTTCGTGACATTGAAAGTATAAATTACTAACCTGTTGTTTTAAGAAATCTAAAATTAAATTATGTATAACTCCATTAAATGTTGAACTAATTCACTTTAACGGAGTCATACCCACCGTATTAGGATATAAAAGAGTCTAACATGGGGGAACAAGAAAATACTACCTCTGTAATAGGAAAACCGTCTCGAGTATTGTAATCCTAATTCAGTTCCAAATAAATTTGCTATGTGCTAAGTAACTTAGCTGAACGATAACCGTTTTATATTTAAGACTAGCTATTGCCCACGACTTTGTTCGCGTGGTCTTTAGTTAATTCGTAAAGGATTTTTTGTGCAACTTTTTTTTGACAATATTATAGTTAACACAACAAAAATGAATAAGCGAAATTGTTCTATTTATCTTTTGAATTTAGAATGCTGGCCACAAAAAAGTTTATTGAATTCGAATTTCGAATTTTTCATGAAAATAAAAATGTGTACTTTTTAGAATTTTCCTCATTTTTAAATATGGAGTGGACACTTAAAGAAGACCGTGTCGCGGTTATTGCGTTGCATTGTTGCGGTTACGCGCCAATTCAGATTTCGACTTACTGAAAAATTTGAATATAACCAAAAGATTCGTTTATCGTATCATAAAACGATACAATGAAGACTCTAGTGTAGATGACAGGTCAAGAAGTGGTCGCCCTCGCTCTGTTAGGACTCCAGCAGTGATAAAAGCTGTGAAGGCGCGAGTTCAAAGAAATCCTATACGAAAGCAGAAACTGTTGGCCCTTCAGATGGGGTTAAGCAGGACCACGGTGAAAAAGGTGTTTAATGAAGACTTAGGGCTTAGGGCATATCGAAGAAAAACAGGACATCGTTTGGACGCTCGTTTAATGGACCTGAGACTGAAGAGATGCCGCGCTTTGTTGAAGCGGTACGCGGGAAAAAAGCATCGGGAAATTCTTTTTTCGGATGAAAAATTTTTCACCGTGGAAGAGAGCTACAACAAACAAAATGATAAGGTGTACGCTCACAGCAGTGAAGAAGCTAGCAACCGTATTCCGCGTGTTCAACGAGGTCATTTTCCATCCTCGCTCATGGTTCTCATGGTCTCTTATTGGGGCTTAACTGACGTATATTTTTGTGAGAAAGGCGTAAAAACGAATGCAGTTGTGTATCAAAATACAGTCCTCAAGAGGCACTGGGTATTCCAACAACATTCTGCGCCAGCTTATAGAGCAAAAAGCACACAATCCTGGCTGGCGGCGCGTGAAATCGACTTCATCCGGCACAAAGACTGGCCCTCCTCCAGTCCAGATTTGAGTCCGTTAGATTACAAGATATGGCAACACTTGGAGGAAAAGGCCTGCTCAAAGCCTCATCCTGATTTGGAGTCACTCAAGGCATCCTTGATTAAGGCAGCCGCCGATATTGACATGGACCTCGTTCGTGCTGCGATAGACGACTGGCCGCGCAGATTGCGCGGGGGTAATTTTGAATAAACTTTATTACCACATGAATCTATGTTTTATTAAGTTCATTTTGCTATATAAATGGTTACATAAATAATAAACATGTCTAAATTATTTCATATTACACATGTGACAGAACTTATGACCTGACTAGGTACATGGGGCACACTAAAAGTTTTGCACTTCTAGCTAATCGGAACTATTTGAATTTCGAATGTTATATTCTTTTAAACGTTGCAACCTTCTTAGTAATAAAAAAAAACAATTGGCGGGAAATGATTTTGTCAATTGTTTTTTATCACACATCAAAGTTCTACGTACGCAACGAAAATGGAATTAAGTCGAAAAGATTTTCGAGCGATGATTTTTTATGATTTGTAAAGTTCTCTCTCTCCGCAAGACTGTGCCGCTCGTCTTCAAAATGCTTTTGAGAGAGAAGCACCTTGTTTTAGCACCGTGAGGCGATGGTTTTCTGAATTTGAGAGAGGTCGAGTTTCTTTACATGACGAATTTCGTAAAGGGCGGCCTTCAACTGCCGTCAACGAAAATAATTCAGAAAATTTTACACGAAGAATTGAAAGTTCGGAAACTTTACTGTCGTTGGATCTCTCATGAACTGACAGCGGAGCAGAAGCGGGCTCGCGTGGAATGGTGCTCACAGATGCTACTGAAGTACGACCACGGACATTCTAATGCTGTTTATGACATTGTCACAGGAGACGAACGTGGATTGATTGTTTTGAACCCGAAAAAAACAGCAATCTTGTGAATGGGTGTTTGAAAATGAGAACAGGCCAACAAAAGTGAGGCAGGCGAGAAACGTTGGTAAAAAATTATCGCGTTTTTTTTCGCAGCTACGGGTTGTTAATGCCGATTGGTATTCTACCATTTGTTTACCCAGGGTGTTAGAAAAAGTTCGCGAAAGACGACCCAAAAGCCGCGTTCTCCTATATCATGACAACGCTTCTTCACACACGGCCAACAAAACAAAGTCATTTTTAGCTTCCGAAAAAGTACAACTCGTCACCCATCCTGCGCATAGCCTCGACTTTGTGATTTCTGTATTTTCCCCAAAATCAAAGATTTGATGAGAGGTTTTACTTTTACTAACTCCGAAGAGGCAGTGATCAGCAAGTAGAAAAAATGCCTTCAGATCTGTGGTCCACCTGTTTTAAAAAATGGTTCGATCGCATGAAAACATATTTAAAATGTAAAGGAGAGTATTTTGAAAAGCAATAAACATAATATTTTGGTTATAACATGTTGTTTTTTTTAAGTTACGCAAAACCTATAGTGTGACCTACGTATTTACACTAATAAATTGGTTTTTAATAAATTAAATTTCAAAGAAACCCTCTAAAATATCTAAGTTTTTTATGATAGTGTGGCTGAACATACTGCTGAACATAGGCCTCCCCCAGTGACTTTCAGATTGGCTGGTTGAAAGCGGCCCTTCCTGCAACCTTTACCAGGTCGTCTGTCCACCTTGTAGGTGGACGTCCTACGTATGGCGCATTCAAAGTCAAAAAATAATTTATTATTTTTCATTATGATGTCTATAGAAGACGACGCAACGAGATCTGTCGCCGTCCCGGCAGGCGTACCTACAAACGGGCGCGACGTAACGACCCGGGCGTAAGCGGGACGGTTAAGTGTTGTGTTGCATGGTAATCGTGCATAAATGTCACGTAGCTTTCTGTATTTGTTTATTTTTACAACTTTTTAGTGATAATATAACACTTGAAAAAAAAGATCGTTTTTTTTTTTCAAGTGTTATATTATCATCATAGATATAACAAAGCATGTAATTGCTAAAAAAACAAAATTTAAACTTTTTAGTGATTTGATAATTATTTTTTCTCCATACATTGCCCGAGGAAGTGTCAAACTGTATAATCAATTTTTAATCAATTTTTTTAATGATAATTATTATAATCATATTAATAATATATTGTAAAAATCGAACATCTTATTAGGAACGTCAACGAAACCGTCACGCCCGTAGTGTGACGTGCAGGCCGCGCTGCTGCTCCATCGCCTTCCCCTTGCCGTCGCGTCCCGCCGGCTGTGTGGCCAAGGTTTATTCTTTTTAAAGTATTGATAGTGAAATGAGAATTCTTACTTATCCAAGAAGCCATTTCTTCACTAACAGCCGCTGTAGAGTTGGCTTCTTTTCTCAACTGAGGCACGACCACCGTGGGCGAGCCCATGCCCAACCCCATCATAAAGTAGAATAAGCATGCTGTTACACACACGAATAGCTAGAAATGATAAATATTTCGACCGTTACACGTAGTTCTGTTGTGACATCAGGAACCCTCTATCCGGAAGTCAAGAAAAAACTATTAATAATTTTTCGTTGTCACTTTTTAAAAAAGCTTTAAAAATAAAATAAGTTAAAAAGATTTTTAAGTTAAAACGTTTTATTGTAAATAAACATATTTAATATATGGATAACGGATAGCTTGAGGCACTGATCAATGCTATTCGTTATACAGGTTTCCTATATACGATATCAGTGCCTCGAGGTTTTGGAGTTTATGTATATTTTACATTTTGAAATACAACTTACCTATCTACGTGTATGACTGATGTCACTTAAATTTATTTTATTCCTTTTAGTTCACATTTTACTCAATAAAAGCTTGTCTTTAAAAAGATTTTTTACTTTTAATTTATTTATAACATTTTAGTCTTAAGGGTTTTTTATTAATGTCTTTAATGTTCAAACTCAAACTCGACTGTTTTAGCACGTTCCATTTGGCAGTTTCAGTGGCAATCTTTCAGCTCCTTCTTTTATCTTTAGAACCTCTTCATCATGTGTAATATAAGACTCCCAAGACCACAGAACAGGAATGAGGCGCTTCGCTCTGCTTGCAACATAACCAATCAAACGGGATCAAACTTAACCACCTTAGCATTTTCAATAAGAGAGTTCCAGTGGCTATCTTTCGGGTTCATCGTCAGAACTATAAAATAATATCATAGTTATACTATCAGAGTACCTTTTAGAATAAATTAAACGAACCCAAAATCGATAAGGTTGCGTTGTGTTATTACAGAGTTCATGTGACCACCGTCTGGTTTCATCATCTGACCCTAGGCCATTGTTGACAAATAGAGAACTAACAAGCCTCAACTCATTGAGTTTTACATTGTTTAAAATATAGTTCCGGTATCCGGCTTTATCATCAGAACCTGGACATCATGTACTTTACATACTTTTATTGCATGATGTAGAGCACTTTTCGCGACATATCAAACAGCCCAAACTCGATGGGGTTGCGTCAATATGTCATAGTTTCTATGTCCACCTTCCGGCTCCATCATCAGACACATCTACAATTAGTACAGTTGTTAAGACAAATCAAACGCAGTACGCAAATTTTACAGTCGTACCCTTTTTTATATTACAGAAATTCTTTTGGCGTCCTTCTCTTCTTTTTATCCCAGGGATCATTCCCTGGACATCATCTACTAATAGAGTACTTGTTGAGACAAATTAAACGAGCCGAAACTTGATGGGGTTTATCTTTTTTGTTACGGAGTTCCTTCTGGCTTACCATCATCATACCCTAGACGTCATTTATTAATACTGTCAAGAAAATCAAACAAGCCTAGACCCAAGGTAAATACGTTGATTTATTATAATTTTCCTTTGGCCACCTTTTGGTTACAATATAATACCCTGGACATTGTCTACTCATAGAGTACTTGACAAGACAAATCAAAGAAGCCCAAACTTAATAGGGTTACACTGTTCTATTACAGAGTTCTTTTGGCCACCTTCTACCTTCATCATCATTCACTGGACATCATAAAAGTAAAAGTAAAGTATGCCTATAAACGTCCCACTGCAGGGCACAGGTCTCATCTCAACTATGAGGTGGTTTGGCGCATACTCCACCACGAAGAGTGTTGTAAGGGCAGTGACTTAACCTTACTGTCGGAGGTCATTAAGCCGCCCTAAGAACTCTGACTAGGCTTCACGACTAGTATCAAGCGATGTTAGTCGGAACCAACTTTTAATGTGCCTTCTGAAGCACGGAGATGCTTGTGATAAATTTCACTAAATATGGTTGGAATGGTCACCCATCCACTCATAACCAGGGCGTAAGTGGCCTAACTTTGGTAATCACTACCAAAGAGCTGCCGCCACTGAGCTACAGACACATCATTAGTAGACATATCAGACGAGCCCTTACTCGATAGGGTTGCGTAATTTGATTGAAATCCCTTTAGCAAACCTTTTATCATAATACCCTGGATATGGATTGACGACCTCCGTAGTCGAAAGGCGAGCATACCGGACTTGGTGTCGCTATCTCTGAGGTTCCGGGTTCGATTCCCGGTCGGTCAATGTAGAAAAATAACATTTCTATATTGTCTCGGGTCTGGGTGTTGTGGTACCGTCGTTGTTTCTGATTTCTGTAACACAAGTGCTTAAGCTACTCATCATAGGATCAGAGCAATGTATGTGATGTCCAATATTATATTATTTATTATTAACACCTTCTTCTAGAGTTCTTGTTAAGAAAAACAAACAAGCCTTAACTCGAGGTGGTTACGTTATTTTATTATAGAGTTTCTTTTTTGTCCACCTTTTGGCTTTATCATCATATCCTGCACATCGTCTACTAATAAAGTACTTGTCAAGACAAATCAAACGAGCCCAAGCTCAATGGGGTTACGTTGTTTTATTACAAAGTTCCTTTGGCTACCTACTGGCTTCATCATCATACCCTGGACATCATCTACTGATCGAGTACTTGTCAAGACATATGAAACGAGCCCAAACTCGATGGGATTGCTTTGTTTTATTACAGGGTTCCTGTGGCCACCTTCCAGCTTCATCATCAGACCCTGGATTTGAAGTACTAATAGATCACTTGTCACAAAAAAACAACGAGCCCCAATCTCGATGTGGTTACGTTGTTTTGTTATGAAGTTCCAATAGCCACCTTCTGACTCCATCATCAGACCCTGGATACCATCTGCGATCAGAATATTCAAACGAGCAAATCAAACGAGCCCAAACTCGATCGATTGCATTGTTTTAGCATTGAGTTCCTGTGGCACCTTCCGGCACCATCATCATATCAGCTCGATGGTACCAAAATATTGCATTGTCACCGACTTCACATACGTGTGCAAAATTTCAGCTCAATCGAACACCGGGAAGTGAGTTCATTTTAAGTTGCAAGATTTCGATCGAAAATCTACTCCCTGACTAAGTCTTTATTTTAAATACACCTTATTCTCAGCAAAGTTGTCTTCAAATGTGTGGTAAAGTAAATTTATCACTATTACCGTACAAAATCACAGAACTATAATTTATATGATCGGACTAACTTACCTAGTGACGTCCGATCCTCAATTATGTGAAGTAATCTCGTCCTCATTTTGTACAATGTAGTACGCACTTTTTGCTACTGCACTGATTACAATCTTCAAAGTTAGGCGCGTGCTTGAACGCTTCAATAAACTAAAAAATAAATAACCGGAACGTGCCCGCACCGTCACCTGTCAATGTCATCTGTCACCTGTCAATGTCATTATTTCAAAGGATAAAACTGGACGCAACTTTCAAAAAGAAGGGAAACTAAGTAGTAGGTAGGTATTTATAGCACATAGTCTTTTTTGTACTTTAAGGATTGATAAATACATACTAACTGGGTCGGGCTGGGGATAGGATCAGGACGAGATTACTTCACATAATTGAGGATCGGACGTCACTAGGTAAGTTAGTCCGATCATATAAATTATGTTCCATAATCTCGTCCTCATTTTGTACAATGTAGATGTTCAAAGAGGAAAGATGTGTCGACAAATCAATATAAACATTTAATATGATCATTTATATGATTTGCTAAAGTCTTAGCACATGATAAAACTTTATTTTATTAACTATCTATTGGTAGATGCTTAATCAAGTTTTATCTAACAAGGATATAGTTGTTTGATTAATTCATTGGAATTAATCAACCAACCCTGTATATCGATACAACCCTGTATATCGATACAACCCTGTATATCGATACAACCCTGTATGATGATACACCCTGTATGATGATACAACCTGTATGATAATACAACCCTGTATGATGTTATAACCCCGTATACTAATACAACCATGTATATTGATACAGTCCCATCCCATTTGATGACACAAACCTGTACCTATTTTATACCATACAGGTGAACCAAAAAATGTGTAGGAATTCTATAAAATCAAAAATAGCAAATTTTACTTTAATTGCAATACTCTTTTATTTTTGTTAAAACTGTAAGTCTTTATGAATTTATAGATTTGCTGGGACTGAGACTGATAATCCACCTGTTGTACACTTAAGTTTGTGCAATAAAGTTTTAAATAAATACCCCTCGCTATTAAGTAGGTATATTCTTTACGAATAAACTAGAGATCGCGCAAACGAAATCGCGGGGCAACAGCTAGTTTAATAAGTTGTCATGGAAATGGAGCCATTGCTTTGAAATATTAATATCCGTCTCATTTATCCAGAAGTATGTAGTACATACTTAGTACATGGTTACCCGACAAGGTAAATTTATCGATGTGCAAGTAATTAGTTAAGCTAGTATTTCTTCTGAAAAGATTTATTTTATTTTATATAATAAGAAAATCTAGTAACCTTTTAAGTTATCATAGTCTGTAATACAACTTCTATGCAAATAAATTAGTCTTATTCTTAATAACTCCTGTTCAAGGTGTAGTTCCAAAGTAAAGGAAACTAAAAAAAAAAAAATATGGATGTTTACTATGGCAAATCTTTCATTATTTATATGATAAAAATAAGGAAATTATATACAAATACTACCAGTATTGTTCCAGTAGGGATCTTATTTTGTTGACAATAGTTTCAACATTATTTTACTGAGAAAGATTGATTTTTACTCATCTTCTTAGAATATGTGTTACACTTGTATGGCTGGAAATAAGTATGAGACTCCTGCACTTTATGAGTGGATCCCTGGTAGGGGATATTAATAAGTTAATTAAACAGTCTGAATACTTATCAGAGAAATATTCAATAACTGGTCAATTCTTGTAAAGCTAATAAAAAATAATAATATTAAATAGGTAATATTTTACCAATACATCACATCGGATAAGATAGAAAGTTTACTCCAGCTCAAAATACTTGTAGCAGCCTTACAGCCTTAGTCCAATAACAAGGTAAGGCAACATTTATTGCCTGCCACCAATCAATGCCTCTATCGTGTCATCCATTTTTTTTTTGATAATTCCAATTAAGTTCATTAGAATTTTTCTGTCATTATTTATCATCTCCATTTTTGCTTTATAATTGTAAGATTTATGCCTTAATTTAAATAATAATTTTAAGTCAGCAGTATCTTTTTATGAAGTTTATAGTTTCATGGATACAATTTTAATTTTCTAATTATGTTTTAATAAATCATATTTTATTATAATCATCTATTTTAATATGAACCTTTGTTATCCACCTGGGATAATTCAGTTTATTTACTATCTTTAGTATCTTGATAATTTAATGATTGGATGATTATTATTTATCTTTGTCTTAAATTTTAGGTATTAAACATTTTCTCAAATGATAAAATGTCTAGAAATATATGGTTAATAACAAAAATATATTGAAAATATATTTAGGTCAGATTTGAAAGTTCAAGTTATCATTGGAACTTTGTGTCTAGTTTTGAATTTCTCTTACTTTTCCAAAGGTAGTAGGTACCTACTTTAAAATTAAAATAATTGGTTTTCGACCTTATGACAAGTACATAAGGATCAATTATGGTGCGACATTTTTGCCTGTAAACAAAGCTGCATAAATCTTTCCATGGATTTTTACTGACTCTGAAAATATTGGAATATAACATATAGTTACAGTTAAAAAAGTTTTTAATTATGGTATTTTTTATCTTGTTGATAACAAGGAGAATTATTTTTCCATATCTGTAACAGTGATCTTCACTCACATTATTTGTAAGTAACACTCATCTTGAGTGTGTCTTTATTTATAAATTTTCTGAGAAATTATTCACACTTGATGAAGACTATTAGCTTTTATAGACTATTATAGAATCTTGAGAGCTTGATACTAAGAGAATTTAAGGTTTACCCGGTTGTGACCAGATCTACTATTACAAGTTACAAAAATGGGATACCATATCAGTTGTGTATGAATATACAAACATTTTTTTTTTTCAAATTCAAATTCAAATATTTTTATTGCAGAATGTAGGTACATACAGAGATCTTAAAAATAGTTTTGGGTCAGCTACATCTTACCTTATAGGCATGCAACATTATTTAATACAACGAAATAGGTTACTAACATTATATTTTAACAATTCAAATAATAAAATACTACTTAATTAGTGTCACAGTTCTTTCATTTTTATAATACCTACTTAGTATACGTTATTACTATAAATTAGTCAATGTCAATATCATTTCATTTAGTGTCAGAATTGCTATATTTTTGTGATGTCAAGAAAAGAGAAAATTTGAGTTAATAATCACATTAATTGAGGAAATCTGTCAATTGTTCCTGCAAAACAGCCATAGTATAGCCATAATCAATTAAATCTATCCAGGAGGAACTCGTTGATTGAGTAGTATGGTTTGTTACTCAAAAAGATATGAAGGGTTTTTTTAAAAGATAACACGTCTTCCTTATTTCTTATAATTTGTGGCAGCGTATTGTAGATTCGCGGTGCCATACCAAGTATATATTTTTTGAAGAGTGCCGTTTTATGCAGCGTTGCGCAGATTTTATTTTTGTTTCGCATACTATTAAAAGAAGTAAATAAATTTAAGTTTTTCCTAACAAAGAGACACATTTCCTGTATATAGATTGATGACAGCGTAAGAAGATTAAGCGATTTGAAATAAGGTTTACAGCTCTCAGTGGGTTTAGTTCCGCAAATAGCTCGTACGCATTTCTTTTGAGCCCTAAAAACATTTCTCTATCCGTAGGATTGCTCCAAAATATTATACCATAGCGTATAGTCGACGAGACGTATGCATGATAGGCAACTAGTACTGCGGATCTGTTTACAACTTTGGACAGTTTATATAATGCATATGAAAACTGGTTTAGTATTTTGCATACAGCATCAATATGAGCCTTCCAGGTCAAGTTTTTATCTAACCAGAGTCCTAAAAATTTCGTTACGTCAGTTTCTTGAATTTTAAAATTTTTAAATTGTATATCCACATGAGTCAGATTAGAATGATGCTTAAATGTCATAATATTCGTCTTATCTAAATAAATTTTAATATTATTTGATGTCAACCAGTTTATTACGTCTCTTAATGTGTTATTAATTTCTGATTCGTAAGTTCTAATATTTTTTCTAGTAAATAGTATAGTACTGTTGTCAGCAAACAAAGTCATGGGATATTGAGTGACTCTTGGCAAGTCGTTGACATATACCAAAAATAACAATGGGCCGAGGATACTGCCTTGCGGAACTCCATACTTAACTTGCCTTCTTTTAGAAAAATAGCATCTGTCCGTTTTTGATTTATTACAAACTCTATTAATGCATGTCACTTATTGTTTGTTAGTTATGTAGGATTCTATGAGATTTAGTACATTGCCTCTTATTCCACATGCATACAACTTCTTTAACAGCAAGGTATGGTTTACATAGTCAAATGCTTTACTCATATCCATGTATAGCGCAGTTACGGGTATTTTATTGTCAGCGGATTCAAATATTTTTTTAACTAAGTTATAAACATGCACCAGCCAACATCCATTTGTCATGGTCTCCAAACAAAGAGTCAACTTCCCTGTACTACGAGTCTACGAGGTACAAGACAATACATCTCGCCAGGGTCATTCGAACAGAGTATCAAACCTGGGACCTTTTACGTTAAGGCACTTCACGAATCAGGTGGACTAATGATTTTTAAGTCACAGATATCAATTAGCAATTTCAAGTAATGTTTATTTATTTATTTAAGCTTTTTAGTAAAATATAAGAGAAAAAAAAATTAATATGGTCTTAACTACATGAACTATTGGGGTAAACAGGTTGTTTTCTATGGTATGCTTTATAAAGTCTTGCCCTCTTAGGCCAACATCAAGAAGTACCTCAACTATATACTTGTGGAAATCCACAGCGAGATAAACCATAATTTGTAAAAGCGCTATTTATCATTGACTTGTATGTATATAAATGGAGCAGAATAAGACAAGTAGATCTGAGACCAACAGATTGTCTTGGTAGTTGGTACCATTAATGGTTGCCAAAGGCCCAATTTAATAGTAACAACTGATGAAATTATTAAAAACTTAAAATCTTTATAAACATTCCTTAAGCCTTCAATATCAGCAGGCAAAGGAGCTTCTTTCATAGCCTCCTTAGAGTCAAAGTGTTAAGTCAAAAAAATTACTAAGACGGAGGGCATAAGGCATAAGGCATAAGGCATAAGGCATAAGGCATAAGGCATAAGGCATAAGGCATTATCTAGTGGTCTCGGTACCCATATTCTCGCTCCTCTCTTTTTTTCTTCAATGGCATTCGAAGATATGTATCGCCTTGATACCTTTGTGTTCGACAATATTTTCAACTTCAATTGATGAAGTCTCTGGTCAACCTGATAAGATGATTTGCAGACCCGCAATATTATAACAAAAATTTTAAGCCACAAGCTAACCCCTCGTGAAAGCAAGTGGAAGTGTTATAATTCTGCTGCGAGACAGACAAGAGGAATAATTGTTCTCTCGGTACATATGATGCGCTAGAATAAATTTATAATATTAATAACTTACCTTATGCTATTACAGATCCTTTGTAGTATATTTCTGGTGCAACATTATATCGGTCTCATGGTCAACTCTTTATGAAGACTAGAGCCATAATGTTACGTCTCAGTAGGAATCCCTCGGGGAGACGCTTCAGACTGAACAAAAACCCACTGGCCACTCCATCGTAAAGGCCAGTGCTTCTGTACAGAGCAGTTTCCGTGGAGTCATTCGGAGACATGACAGACAACTAGAATGAACAAAATGATCACCAACAGCCAACCTCCCGTGAGGGCTCCGATGTCATTCATTCTGAGACATGAGAGCCAACTAGAATGAACTTAATGATCACCACGGCCAACCTCCCGTAAAGCTCCGATGTCATTCATTCTGTCTCGATGGCGGGCTGAAGAATAACGTCACTCTGTCACACTCCTTGTTTTCAATTTCGGGCTGATTATGTTGTTGAAGTGGAGGCCACGTTTCGGCGAACGTAGTGTAGGACGCTTCTCAACTCGAGGGGCTGACAAACTCAGGAATATGGCTGGATACATTTGTATCAAAGCAGGAGATCGTACTCCTTGGCGCTCTTTGCGTCCCTCCCTTACGTCCAGCAGTGGGTTGTAATAGGCTGAGATGATGGTGATGGTGATGATATTATATTTTAGTGTGCTGTGGTGGTGATAGAAATCGTAATAATCGTAATAATTGAGCCGAGGTATCGGTCCAACAATTTCACAAATTCAACTGACAAGTTTTGTTTTCCAGCCACCTTACTTTTACACAAACATAACCGTATTTTCTTCTTGGTTTATTGCATTTGTATGTAAGCTGTAAATCATTAATTAGTTAAAAAAACTAATTTATCCTAAATATTTATGTCTTCAGTGCTGTGTACAAAAAAGTACAATGACATTGACAGGTGACAAATGACATTGACAGATGACGGTGCGGGCACGTTCCGGTTATTTATTTTTTAGTTTATTGACGCGTTCAAGCACGTGCTTATCTTTGAAGATTGTAATCAGTGCAGTAGCAAAAAGTGCGTACTACATTGTACAAAATGAGGACGAGATTATGGAACATAATTAACACTTACGTCACGCTGCGCCTCACGGTTTTATTTTAGCCTGATCAATGCTTATGCTTGCTGTCGAGAGTGGTGTGGTTATTGGTATCTGGTAGCTAACTAATTAATTTTTAGCTTATAGTACTTTTAAATATGTTTCTTTACAATAAAACTTTTAACTTAAAAATCTATTTTAGTTATTTTATTTACAAGTTTTCAGGCTTTTGTTTAGTTACGTAATATTTATCGTAACATTTCGTTCATTTCATCATCATCAGCCTTTGGAAGTCCACTGCTGGATATACTAGGCCATACTAGATTTGGATATTTTCATAGTGAACTGTATTCCACCAGTTGAGCCCATTCATTTGATACCGATATTGAGGACCACCTCAATATCGGTATCAAATGAATGGGTATGTAACCATACAGAAATATCCAATTCGCCATTTTGTTGTGGTGGCCATCTTGTGTTTGGATTTTTTCATAGTGTAGGTATTGTATTCTACTAGTCAAGCTCTTTTATTAGATACTGATGTTGAGGGGGGTTAAAAATACGTGATCCTACATTTTGTTGTGGCGGCCATATTAGATTTGGATATCTTGATAGTGAACTGTATTCCACGAGTTGAGTTCTTTTATTTGATATCTATATTGAGGGGGTTACAGAAATATACAATCCGCCATTTTGTGGTGGCAGCCATATTATATTTGGATTTTTTACAGTATAGATACTGTATTTTAATGGTCAAGCTCTATAAGATACCGATATTGAGGGAGTTCAAAAAATTATCCGCCATATTGTGATGGCGGCCATTTTGTGTTTGGATTTTTTTCGTAGGTTACTGTATTCTACTAGTCAAGCCTTTATATTTACTACCAATATATAGGGGATTATAGAAAATATGCAATTTGCCATTTTGTGGTGGCGTTCATATTTGATTTGGATAGTTTCACAGTGAACTGTATTTTACTAGTCAAGCCCTTTTATTTGATACCCATATTGAAGGGAATGAAAGAAAATATGCAATCCGCTACTTTGTGGCGGCGGCCATCTTGGATTTACAATAATATTGATTATATAATTGTATTGGCACCAGAATTAAAGGTCAATACCAAATTCTGTGTGGAGACGGCTTTAAAGAATACACTTACCCGCCGCCAATAGGAGGCGTGTTGTAAGAGGCGTTTAATTCCTGTAGTACGAGACAGGCAGCGGCGTCTGTGTGCGAAATATTATAAAAAACTGCGCTCGCCAACCCGCCGGCCAAGCGTGGCGAGTATTGGCAATCCCCCCGATGATGAAAATCATTGGGGGAGGCCTGTGTTCAGCAGTGGACGTCCGACGGCTGATTCATGACCAAATTCCATATCAATCGATCCACAGGAAAGGGGGTTAAATTTTAATTACTAGATTTGACCGATACAAGACACAAACACGGTAAGCTAAATAAAACCTTTTAAAAACGCACCAGAAAAACAATACACTAATTGGAGTTATTATTCTTTTGTTACGTGGTACAAGCCAGTGAATTTTTAAAGGAGCGTCGGTTAGCAGACCCTGTCCCGATCCATTTTATTAAAAAATATTATTTTAAAATGAATCTAGTCGGGGATATCCATATCACAACGCCAATGCTCATGACAGCAGAATATGACAACTCGGTATTTACAAAAATATTCTTGAACAATACTGAACGACGATGGACTAATCTTAGGAAGATGGCTGCCAGTGGATGGATGAAAAAAGCGGGACATCGTTGTCTTTGGCGCTAATTAGGTAAGGCTTACGTCCAGCAGAGGCAATCCAAAAGGCGAGACTGTGATCACTAAAATACAAATAACAAAATGAAACTTACCTGTCTTAAAAAAACTGTAGTCCTCACTTTTTTTTCACCAATAACTTGATACTCTATTTCCATTTTGTTTATTTTGTTGATTCAGAGCCGCTAATTTAAAATAATTACTAACTTTTACCCTATAGTGTGCGAAACACTACTATTAATAATTTAAGCCATACTTTTCGTGAATATCAGTTGACATAGTCTGTGTATGAAACAAGTGTAATTGTAGAAACAGGTGCTGTAAAAATATAGGGTACAAGTACGAGTCGGACTCGCCCACCGAGGGTTCCGTACAAATTTATAGTTACATTATTATAAATAGTTCAGAAATCGAGTCTCGCAGATTAATTACAAAGGTAATGTTTTCAGATTTTCCCCTATAATAACTAAAAATAATGTAACTAAATGAAATGAAATGGGTCAATTTCAACAAGTCCATTTTTTTTGTCATTACGGTGAACTTTTTTATTTATAACTTTTTTTGAAATAAAACCATGTAGTATTGTTATTTATGATATTGTTATGATTAATCTTTACTCGACATCAAATTGAGTTCATATACTTAGGAGATATAGTACTTTAAAATTTTGGTGTCACCGAAATTAAAGAATAGTTCACCGAAATGAAACTTCTCATCACCGAAATGAAAAACGCGAGTCACCGCAATTAAATTACTTATGCAGTCACCGAAAAAAACTAAACTGTTACCACGCAACGCACCTAAAATGCTGCTATCCTAGTTCCATAATTACTTACCTACGTTTTGAAGAGTGCTATCACACAGTACAGGTTATCCTTTTCTGACTATACTATAATGGTATTGAAAGTATTAATTAAAATGTACCATACATGGATATTAACTTATTTAAACTTAAATTCATTTAGAAACGTGTGAGAATAAAACAACAAAAACAACAAATATATTGTAATAATCAACCATAAAAACTGAAAAGATAAAAATAATATCAACACATAAGTACCTAATCATTTACTTTTGGAGTCAGTGCTATCCGATGAGAGTTTGAATGTTTTCGTTTGCACCGACTCCAAAAGTAACTGATTAGGTACTTATGTGTTGATATTATTTTTATCTTTTCAGTTTTTTGAAGTCGGTTTACTTTTTTTTATAAAATTTACTTATTTCATCTATTTTTAGAGATACATACAGTGATAATCCTCAACAATACGAATCTTTTCAGTGCAAACATAAGTTAACGGCTGAACACCGATTTCATCCCTTATTTACCCACCTTAGAGGTGAAAATTTTCCAAAAAATTTTCAATATACCATCTTTAAAGTATAAGCTATTCGATAAAGAAAGAATCATCAAAATCGGTTCACAAATGCCGAAGATATTGGGCAACATAGGTACATCAGTTGGCACGGATGGAGTTCATGCAAAATTTTATGATTTTCTTATAGATCCCATCATCAGAACTTGATCAAATTTATATGGCACCATTCCGAAAGTATTCCCTTTCGAACAAAAAAAGAAGTATCGAAATCGGTTAACCTGGTAACGAATGATCGCTGAACATACATAAAAAAATAAATAAAAAAAAACAAAGATACTGACGAATTGAGAACCTCCTCCTTTTTTGAAGTCGGTTAAAAATATACAGGTTGCACCCTTTCCATGTTCAAAGGGTCCAAACTCTACAGCCTGCTGACTATCCGCGCAGGATTGCATTCTGCAGAATCATGTTAAATAAAATAAGGGAGGACCTGCAATTTTTCAATAAAATGTTGTGAACGGATGATTCCTCATGCCGGAAAGATGGATATCTCAACATCCACAATCTACATAGCTAGCAAGTAGAAAACCCACATTTGATGAGGGAAGATCGGTCCCAAGTTCAATTTAAAGTTAACTTGTGGACTGGGATTATTGGCGGACAGGTGATCGGGCTATATGAACATCCAGCTACACTGAATAGTGAAATTTACCTTAATTTTTTACAAAATGATTTACCCGGCATGCTAGGAGATATCAGTTTAGAAGTGAGGCGGAGAATGTGGCTTAAAAATGATGAGTGCCCAGCTCACTACGCAATAGTAGTAAGAAATTATTTGAATCAACACTACCCACAGAGGTGGATAGGCCGGCTCGGCCCTATTTTATGGCCACCCAGATCGCCGGATCTAAATCCCTTGATTTTTTTTTTATTGCGGATGTCTGAAAGACCTTGTCTACGCGAGACCAGTATCCTCAATAACAGAGTTGCGGACTCGCATACAAAATGCAGCTGCATACATAAAAACGTCTGGTTACGCGAGCCGCATCAAACATCTATAAATATTAAACAAGAAACTGACTGACTGACTGACTGACTGACTGACTGACATATCAACGCACAGCCCAAACTGCTGGTGCTAGAAATTCCAAATTTCGCATGTAGGTTTCTTATAAGGTCTAGGGGTGCACTAAGAAAGGGTTTTTCAAAATTCACCCTCTAAAGGGGTGAAATGGGGGCCCAAAGTTTGTATGGGGAAACAAGATTAGTCAGACTCTTTTATTCAAAACTTCACAGGAGTGAGTTCTCCTTACGATAAATGAGTAAACGTGTTTCAGATTTTTTGAAAAGTCAACTCCTAAAAAGGGGAAGGGGGCTGACAAAGTCTGAAAATCAACATGGGTATTGTTTCTATGGTTTATCGGGTCGCTGATTACGAAAACAACAACGATTTTAAAATGTAACGTTGCGGACGTGAAATTCCATCTCCCTTGTTGGGATGCGATGGGGTTGAAATGTCTATCAATATGGGTGTAGATTTTATGGTTTTTTGGAACTTTGATTTTAAAATGAATATTGTGAACATGAAAATTCTTGAAATTATTTGTGCCAAATTGCAATCCAATTGGGCCAGTAATTTCGGAGCTAATCGGTTGTAACAGACGGAGTGACAGACAGCCATACGTGATCCCAACACAAAGGTTCTATTTTTGCATTTGATGTATACCCGCGTTATCCTAAAATTGATAAA
Source organism: Anania hortulata (assembly GCA_963576865.1). Taxonomy (NCBI): domain Eukaryota; kingdom Metazoa; phylum Arthropoda; class Insecta; order Lepidoptera; family Crambidae; genus Anania; species Anania hortulata. The sequence goes on along the minus strand of OY756399.1, from coordinate 815,031 downwards.
TCGCTATATTAAATCATATCATATCGTGTTTTGATAGTCATGCTAAAAATATTGTCTAGAAGTTTTGTTAGTTTTTTAAATTACTGAGTTTGACATTCATACTTCACTTAAAATCAAATCTAACGCGAGCGAAGCCGCGGGCAAAAGCTAGTTCTTTTATAAAAAGATGCCGGGCGTGTATCAGAGCGCAAGGACGCCAATTCGAACATTTATTGTAATTTTAATAAAAAATTAAGAAAAACCAGACATAAAGTTTAAGAGATACAGAAAACATAAGCTTATTATACCTTTTCGGAAAATAGAATAACTAAGATTTTTTTTAAGTTAATGGGCACGATGAGCGCCATACATTTTTTTAACATGGTAGTTGACCAAACATGAGGAAAAATAATTTTATGTTTTTTTTGGAACATTGTTTTTTTGAAGCACTTCGTGATTAGCTAGCTCAATTTTAACCATTGTTATTGATAGCTAAACTATTCTTTTAGAAATAAAAAGAAACTGAATTAGAAAAAGTCCGTATTTGTAAAAATGGCACATTAAAAACTAACCGAAAGTGGCATTTAAAAAAAAAACTAACTCAATTATCTTGAAAACCGAGATATTTTTACTAAAGTAAAAATTTGAGATTAGAGAGGTCTTGACGAAACCTATCGACAGTTAAAGGTTCATCCATTGTTTCTGGGACAACCTGTATATCTTTACAACTTTTTCAGATTCTTATTTTAAAAGATTTTAATTATTAGTTTTGATAACACAAAGATACTGTAATATACAGGGTGTAACGAAAAGGTGAAATAAAACTCTAAGGGGTTATTCTACGGCTAAATTACATCAACTTTTTCTATGGGACCAACATCGAAATCGCAAAAAAAAACACTTTCCCATACTAAAACGCCACCAGCTGGCATCAGTTTGTATGAAAACGTCAATTTTTTTTTGAGATTTTGATGTTGGTCCCATAGAAAAAGTTGATGTAATTTAGCCGTAGAATAACCCCTTAAAGTTTTATTTCACCTTTTCGTTACACACTGTATAATGTAAAATAAAACAAACGTAGTCTCTTGTTATTTGTCTTCACAAAATCTTATTGTGTATTAGTCATTAATAAATCAGGTAGCACAAAAATCTATCTTTTGGATGGGGACACGACTCTAGCAAAAATATTTCGGAATTTAAACAACAAAGGTTAATATTTCGGAAACCGATCACTGAATCGAAAAATGGTCTTTACAACCTCGCAATATATTTGAAAGACCCATCCAACGATACCCCAAACGATGGGGTAGACTAAAAATAAATAATTCATCCCTTCTTTACGTGTAGGGGAGATACCCTAGAATTTTTGTTTTCAAGATATTATTGTACCATTCTGTCGGCGTGTTTAATGTTTATACTCGTGCAAAATTACAGCTTCCTAGTACAAACAGTATCTGTGCTAGGCCGTGGACTGACAGACGGACATGGCGAAAGTATAAGGGTTCCTTTTGTACCATTTTGGTACGGAACCTAAAAAAGTACGTGTTCAATATTTTTGAATTTCGTTTAAAGTGGACTAATTATCATAATTTAGTCAAATAGCCTATTGCCCACGCGAGCAACAACTGAGATTATTCTTTTAACTAGTTGCTACATTTTAGTCCCCAAAACAAATATATTCCTTGTGCAACTAAAATGTAACAAAATAAATTATGGTCTGTTTTTCACCGAAGTGAAATAATTTGTCACCGAAATGAAAAAAAAAAACACCGAGATGAAGATAAAAATCATCGAAATGAACAACTTCTCACCGAAATGAAAAAAAATCACCGAAATGATATTTTTTCTCATTTCGGTGTCAATTTAGGTCACCGAATTCACCGGAATGAGATCACCGTCATGAAAAACAGCCAATAGAAGTTAACACTACAAGCACAGTATTTATGATAGAAATAAATTGATACTACCTACTTGATCGGGCGACATTAAGTAAAAGTACATATATTTAATAAACATATCGGATCATTGGATCACAACTTTTATCCACTCACGTGAATGAAAAAAAAAGCGGTCCCAAGTCACCGGAACCCACTACTTACGTTTTTGGTGGGAACACCAGACAAGCAACACGCGTCCTCTCACATCAAGCGCTTAGGCGTCCCTGGTGCGCAAGTTTACTGCGCAGTAGCGAGAAGCTAGTGTTGTTGGATGCCTAGATATTCGCGTACAACGAAAATTCACCGCGGTGAAAAATCAAATTTGGACACGTGAATTTGTACTTACCATTCATTAAATACAACAGATTTTGTAATGAAGTTTCCGCAATAAAGTACTGCCACTATTTAGGATTTAAATTTAAAAAAGAAAATCCCTAAAAAATCAACTGTTTTTATTATATGATTAAAAGTATACTGAAAAACAAATTGTGCCGCTTCACCGGTATGAAAAACTTAGGTGTTTATATATTTTTTTTCCTTATTAGCAACAATCATAATGGAAAAATATTTGTAGGCTGCTGTAGAAGACAACATTTTTCATCTAAAAAAAAATATTACAAGTTAAAAGTGCCATCCTGCACTAGCAGTTTCAGCCATGCCGTTTACGATTTGGTGCTGGGAAAATCACCCAAATGTGACATTTATATGGGACAATTTATAGTACCTGAAATAAAATTGATTTATTTATTATTGATTTATTTATTTATAATTTATGTAGTACAAAACAATACTACTTGCCAAATTTCATAGTTTAAGGTCAAAGAAAAGTACCCTATTAATTTTGTAGGTCAAAATATACGTTTTGCTGCTGCTTAAACGTCCGTTTTCTGCTTGTTACTTTTGAAGATTAATTAAATTTTCATTTCAACTCGGTCCCTCTACGCGTTCCTGAGAAAAAGGGTCTTGACAAACATACGGACAGACAGATGAACAACAAAACGATCTCCTGACTCCAAAAGAAGTCTATACACATCGTTAAGGTGTGGTCGCTGGGTATAAAATCCCAAACGCAGATTAATTTTAAGGCTTCTCTAATGGAGGTTCATAGCAGTGGAGTAGTTTTGTTTTCAGTGCGTGCACACGGCATCTCTTTTCAATCTATGTGTGCATCTCTCTTCAATTTATGCATCTCTATCTTCCATAGTTTTACATAATTATCAATTTATAACATCAACAATACAAGTTTTACAGTTAAACTTTTCTCTAATGCAATAAATAAGCAAATAGCTTCGTATTTCAATAATCCAAACTAACACAATTCTCAAAAAAACTGATTAAGCTCTTTCTACGGTATTTACATTTTAGCACCGAAATCAAATCGCGGCTCTCAGGTTGGTATTTATTTGCACTTTCTAGAATTCACCATCGAACCAATCATGCATCTCTTTTCCACCTATGTGTGCTATTATTTTTTTCTATTTCTATCTTACATAATCTTTAACAATTTTCAAATTTAAACATTAACAATACAAGATGAAACCTATTTTCAACCGACTTCAAAAAAGGAGGAGGTTCTCAATTCGTCGGTATCTTTTTTTAAAAATTTTTTTTGTATGTTCAGTGATCATTCGTTACTGCGTTGACCGATTACGATAATTATTTTTTTGTTTGAAAGGTGATACTTTCAGAATGGTCCCATATAAATTTGGTTAAATTCTGATGATGGGATTTATAAGAAAATCATCAAACATTGCATGAACTCCGTACCACGCTAACTGATTTTGTACCTATGTTGCCCAATATCTTTGGCATTTGTGAACCGATTTTGATGGTTATTTCTTTATTGAATAGCTTATACTTTAAAGATGGTATCCTAAAAATTTTTTGGAAAAAATTTACCTCTAAGGTGGAAAAAAATAGGGTTGAAATCGGTGTTCAGCCGTTAAGTTATGTTTGCACTCAAATGATTCGTTTTTTTAAGGATAAAAATAGATGAAATAAGTAAATTTTATTAAAAAAAAAGTAAACCGACTTCAAAAAACTGAAAAAGCTAAAAATAATATCAACACATAAGTACCTAATCAGTTACTTTTGGAGTCGGTGCAAACGAAAACATTCAAACTCTCATCGGATGGCACCGACTCCAAAAGTAACTGATTAGGTACTTATGTGTTGATATTATTTTTAGCTTTTCAGTTTATTTCAGTTCATGTCTGGGTTACAGATATTTATACGTGTACAAAATTGAATCGGACCAGTAGATTCGAAGCAAATTGTCTGTGACAGACACCCGAGTAATTCTATAAGGATTTCGTTTTGTCATTTGAACTTACGGAACCCTAAAAAGATGAAATTCTATTCTTTGTAATTTACTGTACCAACAAAACTTACTTCTAATATGATAAGTACAGAAATAATATTAAATAAATGCTGTTACCAAGACTTGCTTTTTATTGTCTCGCAAAAGGTGAGAAAAGTACAGTATACTTCTCGGGGACAGAGCTGTTTTGTCTTAGGCGCGCTTGAATCCCTTACTACACTCAGGATTCAGTCATAATTCCCTCGTTTCGCTCAGGAATTAAATAACACAAATCTGGATTCCTTGGTTAAGTTCAGCATTCAAAATTGCGACCGTGACATAACATAGTGCTTTATCCCCTTGGAGTATAATCTACTATTAAATTTTACTAATGCATTAGTGCTATTTTTCACAAAGCTCCAGCAAAAGTATTGTCTCGTCTCCGAAATCATTTTAGATGAACGTTCATGATGAAGAGTAGACACCAAATAGCACCAGGCTTGCGGGTAAGCCGCCGCCGTGGGCCGCGTCTGTTTGTGACACGCTTAACGACGACAAAAAAATAACGACGAAACGACGACAAATAATAGTAGTATGTATTTTAAAAAATAAAATTTCAGTTAGTATTTAAGAAGATATATTGTTATAATCGTTTTGTAGGTGTAAAAATAATTTACTTAGAAACATAAGTATATAATAAAAACCTAAGATACAAACTAATAAATACTACAACATTAAGGATTTTGAAGAGGCTTTAATTCAGTGGTATCATTGGATTTTTTCTTTTTTTCGAATATCGCTGCTATTTCTTGTAAAGTTTTGTCTTTTGTCTCAGGTATAAATTTATATACCAGTATAATACAAAGTACTGAAGTGATCCCATAAAAGAGGAATGTACCATAAAAGTCAAATACTTCAAAAAGCAAAGGAGTAATTTTGAGAGTAGTTCCTAAAAAGAATTTAACAATTATTGCAACAAAACATATGGAAAAACCTCTTGCCTTAACAGGATATAATTCACCTGAAATAGTAGTGGACAAAATCATTGGACCACAACATATGCTCAACGAAAACACTATCAATAAACCAATAGAAATAAAATTATTCTCAGATACAAGGTTTACTTTTATCATGTACAAGTAAAGTGACATAACGAAAATAAACAAAGTGGCTGTAACAGAAGACACTAACAGCAATGTTCTCCTTTTGAGAATTCTTGCTAAGAAGCAACCAATATACATGCCTAAAACACTAAATCCGTCCAAAATTAGCATAGCTGTGTATGCCATCGATTTACTTTTGGTTATGTCCTTCATGATTTCAATAGCATACACAGCAAATACTAACTTTCCTGATAAATAATACATTGCCTGAACCAGTAAACACAGAGTCGCAGGCTTATAAAATTCTGGTTGCAAAATTGTTTTAATCCACGTTCTACAGTAGGACGGTATAGACGATTTTGTTTTCATAGTACCTTTAATTTCTTTTTGAGATTGTACCAACATTTCTAATTCTTTTTCAGCGTCTGCGCTACAACTTTTTAACCAACGATGAGCTTTAGCGCATTCGTCATATCTGCCTTTAAAGGCCAACCAATAAGGGGATTCTGGTATAAAACATATTGTAGCCAAATTGTAAAGGGAACATACGATTCCGAGTAGCCCGATATATTTGTAGTGAAAAAATGTTCCGATGGCGTTTGCTGTCCATAAGCCCCAGAAAAAAGTAGCCGATTTCAAGGTCAAAAAAAGTCCTCGGTATTTTGGGGAAGAGCATTCGGTTAAGATCATTGTTGATATAGTTGTTTGTGTTCCTCCTGTGAGTCCAAGCAGAAGCTGAGCGATAAATATCTGCATGGCGTTAGTGCTGCAGTAGAGTAATGTAAAGGCAGCTAGACTGTTCAGCGCTGCGATATACCATGACTTCTTTCGTCCGATGTAATGTGCTGTGATTGTTAAAACGATGACCCATGCCATGCCAGAGTACCCAAGAATGGATGCTGGAAAAAATATAATAAATTATGTTAGCTTAAAAAAAGGAGGTAATTAAATAAATAAATTAATTCCACAATCACACCAATTAGCCCTAAACTAAGCAAAGTTTGTACTATAGCAACTAGATAACGGATAAACATACCTAAATACATTGATTTAAAACATCCATGACTTAGGTGCAAATGCTCGTGTTCATCACACAAACTTTTGCCCCTTGTGGGATTCGAACCCGCAACCGCTGGTTTTGTAGTACGGAGCGTGAACCACTGCACCAGACGGTCGTCAAGGTACTTGTAGTTTAATGGAAATAGTAGTAATGATAATGAAAATAAAAATAAATAAACGCTTGGGTAGTAAGCATTTGATATAATTATCTCCACCTTTCCTAAGTATCGCTTTGTCCCAAAAAGACGTTTATCATCATCCATATCAGCCATATATGTCCACTTCTGAACATAGGCCTCCCCCAGTGACTTCCAGATTGGCTGGTTTGAAGTGGCCTGCACCCAGCGGCTTCCTGCAACCTTTACCAGGTCGTCTGTCCACCTTGTGGGAAATACGTTACTACATAATACATCTATCGGACCGTTACTGTGTTTTGTCCCTGGTAACAATCATTTTCTGGTACCTATTAGCACAAGAATGTAAATCAATTCCTTTCTTCGAGACCACGACGATTTTATTTATTTCCCGAGATAAATCAAATTGTGCTTACAAATTCATATTTATAATTACTGGAAACGAAAGCAGAACCGCGACCATAACCATTTTCGATTACAGATAAAAATACCTACCTACCAGATAAATAGCAAACTAAAATATAATAAGTAAATAAAAAAATGAAAATCAAAAGCACGTTTATCTATAACGGAGAAGATATCATTGGCAATTTTGTTTGTATTGTCTTAAAAACTGTCAAAAAATTATCATCAAAATAATATACATCACAATATACCGAAATCTTTAATGGCGTATTTAGGTATTCCGTTTTTCTTTAATTAGAACTTTGTTTTCTCTAGTCTATCCTGTGATGTGGGGTGTCATTTAAAATATTATAGATGTATATTTTTCGATTCATGAATCCGTTTAAGCAAGTGCATTTTTTTATTACAGTCACGCACGTGACTGTGACCCCAAAGTGTCAGAAGGCCATCGCAATGACAGTCTTCATAAATGTGAAAAATATACCAGAGTAGTATATACGAAAAAAAACTTACAAGGAAAAATATGACAGCTAGGTAGGCTTTACAAGTTACCGAGTTAATTAAGACAATCTACTTAGAAAGGAAAATTACTTAAATGAAGTTGTTAATTATGCAAAACAGGTATAATATACCGCATGTTGTGATGATTACTACATTGCGCGTGGCCCGCCCGACACGTACTTTGCCAGTTGTTTTTTTTTTAATGCTTAGGAAACTTTTAGTCATTCAAAATAAACTAATAAGGTTTGACTATTTGTCTATCTAGGTACTCATTGCCGAAATATGTTGATCAATTTAATTACGGTCCAATCCCGGTCACGGTCTTGAGCTCACGGTCGAGATAATATCTGCCTTGCAATGTAGCGTAAATTCTAAACCTTTTTTTAACAATATAAAGAACGTAAGATAACATTAAATATTTAAGACGCAAAAAAACATAGTTCAGCGCAGCAAAAGGCAGAGTGCAACAGAACAAGCTCTGAGACAAGTACAGTCAACACCTTATCAAAGTACTAAAAAACTTTAAATATTCTCAATTGGTATTGGAACTACGCCGATCGGTCTCGGAAATTAAAATTTTTAGGTTTCCGTTACCTAAAAAGTAATCAAGAGAATAGGCTTCCGTTGGTAACCCTTATCGCCGAATGGACCGTGACGGGTAACTAAAACCTCCGCTGTCCGTCTGTCTGTCAGCGGGCTGTATCTTATAAACCGCAATAGTTAGATTTCTGAATATTTATTGACAGCATGTGTATTACCATGGCCGCTATTAACAACAAATATTTAAAAATACGTGTTTTTTTGCCAATTTTTTGCTCGATTGATACGAAACACTTCGTTTTTGAGTCCAATTCGCACTTGGCCGGTTTTATTGGTATGTGATAAGCTGTTGACTGAGGTTTTTAGAGGTTGGTTTAGTTGGCAAAGGACATTCTGTACTCCGTCCCGATACCTACCTAGGATACTCATGTACCTCAATGGTATACTTGGGGTGTACCTAAGCAGTTATGTTTGAACAGGCTCTGACTCTCCCAGCTCTTGGAATACGGTGCAGGCCTCGCTAAAATAATCAGTTGTCTTACTTATCCAAGAAGCCATTTCACGACTGACTGCATCAGTAGAGTTCGCTTGGGCCCTTAGCTGGGGCACTATGACTGTAGGCGCGCCCATGCTTAGGCCGAACATGAAGTAGAATGACCATGATATTAGGCAGACGACCAACTGAAAGATTAAATGGACTTAATTAGACTAATCGATGGTATTCTCAACAGCTCTGCCACCTGGAGAAGACTTTTATTACAAAAAAAGCGGCCAAGTGCGAGTCGGACTCGTCTATTGAGGGTTCCGTAGCAGCAAATAACATAATATAAAAGTTCTTGTAGTTCGTTGTAACTTTAATCGAAGTTTTAATAGTGTAAATAGCGGTTTACGATTTATGACGTATTAAAAAAAAACTACTTACTAGATTACGTTCAAACCAATTTTCGGTGGAAGTTTGCATGATAATGTACATCATTTATTTTTTTTAAGTTCTAACATTCTCATATTTTAGAAGGGGAGGGACACACATTTTACCACTTTGGAAGTGTCTCTTGCGCAAACTATTCAGTTTAGAAAAAAATGATATCAGAAACCTCAATATCATTTTTGGAGACCTATCCATAGATAAAAAAATATTTTTGAGTTTCAGTTCTAAGTATGGGGAACCCTCAAAATGTTTTGTTTATTTTCTATTTTTGTGTGAAAATCTTAATGCGGTTCACAGAATACATCTACTTACCAAGTTTCAACAGTATAGTTCTTATAGTTTCGGAAAAAAGTGGCTGTGACATACGGACGGACAGACAGACAGACATGACGAATCCATAAGTTATTTTTTTTGCCATTTGGCTACGAAACCCTAAAAAGTTACCGTTGGCAACACGTAATATTTTTATAGTCTATGTTTTAATATCTGGAAGTCATAGGGGGAGGCTGGTTTTCAGCAGTGGCTATGGCTGAAATGATTATTGATTTCTTAGTCAGGGATAAGCCTGTGTTCGGACAGAGACGAGGAAGGGGAGACCGGGAATAGTTGACTGTAGATATAAGTAGACTTGCATCATCATCATCAAAAGTTGCATCCGTCAACGAAGCGCGACAAATGAAACGCTACGTAGCCGGTAACTGAATGGGGAGTGCAGAACTGCTTTTCGCACCCAGTTGAATAATGAAATACATTCAAATAGGTTATATTTTCAATAATAAGTCAACCTATAGTCTCCCCTATTAGTCCCCTATAGTCAATTATCCACCATCTTCTGTACCCATTTGTACTTCTGTAAAAACTTAAACACACATATCCGTGGCAGCATCGAGGCTGTCAGTGTCTCACACAGATTTAAGAATCCGGGCACGGGCAGGTCCGAGCCTGGAGGGCCCTGACAAGGACAAACACAACGCTTTATTTTTCATTCACGCAGATCCTGGGTGCCGGATTTTTTCCTATTTTAAGCTAATAAAAGTGAGCCAAAGAAGGCAACCCAAGACACTTTTGTGAGTGAAATTTGACTATTTTTAACATATTTAGCTTTATCACCAACATTTCCGTGCTTTAAAAGGCACGCAAAAGTTAGTTTTGGCTAATACGAGTACTTATCGCTTAATATTCGTCGCTAAGACTCGTCGGAACCTTACAATGGGACATTGAAAGACTAACTTTTCTTCTGTTGAATGACAAGAACTTTCAAGACGGTTCTCATGAGATAATTTTGACTAGAACACAAACAATTTGTTTATACAAGTTTTGTAGTGATACAATACTGAAAACCGCATAAGACAACTAAATGAGGTAAACAGCACCATAATAAATATTTATATGGTTAATATTATATATTTAACACTGTGTCTTCATGCAATCTCCCATCGGGACTTGAACAGGATAATTTATAATTCGTCGCAATCCTTGTAGAAGCAAAACGCTACAACTTTTATGCCTACTTCTGACCAAATTAATGAGTGAAACTTTATAGTTGACATTCAGAAGTGACCGAGTTAGTTGCGGTGCTTTTTCTTGTTATTTTTTTATGGACTCAATCCCGCTCTATAAACAGAGCAGTGATTCTGCCAATGTTGACTGATTTTGATGAAGTGTTTACAATAAATAACGGGTGTTTAGTTTTTATGAATTTTCTTGGATTCAGTGAAGGTTACTCTTCCCGTAGAAGCAGGTTTCAAGACGCTATCGGGTCTAAAGCAAGTTGTCTTGAGACAAGTCACTTGACACTCGATGCAGCGTTGAGTATAATGATATTTCAATAGTTTTAAATCTTTATCACTTCACCAAACATTACAACACAAACTACACCAAACTTGCATTCTAAAGCCCTTTAAATGATAAATAAAAACCATTTAAATAGATCGACCATGCTTTTCGTTCGACTACCCTCCACCGAATCTGCTTTTTCTTGGCACAAGGATCATCTAGGAAAGCGGACAGAGTAAGAAATAAGAGGTCACGTTAATGTCTGGTTAAAAACGGCTTCTTATTTATTTTATTGACTATTTAATCATTGTTTTTATATCTATCCATACTAGATATAAATTTACTAACAAATAATCAATCGTTTAGCCGAAAATAATTTTATCATTGAATGTTATAAGCACTTCATGTTAGTCAATACTGATAAATCAATGTCAATAAACTTTGGTATTGGATAACTATCAGTGCAATATCATAATGCTGTAATATTGCCTTTGCTTCTTGTTTATTCCAATGTATCGTATAATAATAATAATATAATGTGCGCCAAACAACAAATCCAATGTCATGGCCACGAAGTAAGAAACAAACAATAATTAGATATTCCTAGGTATTATGATATCTCAGTTATTATTTGACTAAGTTTAATGTTAATAAATAAGTTCTGGAGACTTAGCAGCAGGCCAAAATACAGAAATGAAAGAATGTATTCAATGCATTCGCAAAATATTTACCAACGGAAATATTGAGTTGGATAGAATGGAGAAAAAGTGAGACCTAGCAGTGGGATCTTGAGCCTGGATTAGATGAGGATATTTTTAGCACGAAACTTTTTTATAGCATTAAAAACTATTTTGTTTTAATAATTATATGCATAAATCGTTACTAAGTACGGACACTAACCTGCCTTAAAAAAGGATTGCATTTTGTTTCGTTTGTACTAACTTCTTGTTTCTCTGTCGTCATACTGTTTTGTATAGGTACTTTTTTACGAAAGCACACACAGTTGTAGTAGTAACACAAGACTAGTCGCACGGCAGAATGTTGAATGTATGAATAGTTTACCCTTTAAAAACTACAAAAACAAGTTTGGTTGCATTAATTGTTTTTGATAAAATGTTTGTATAAATAAATCACAAACATTCAGATAGTTCTTCCATCGGGAGTTCACAAGTCACTTCTTCTATTTTACACGACGCCATCTATTAATTAAAACGCTGTATGGTACAACCTTCTTGAAATAGCATGATAAGTAAGTAATTAGTTTTATTTTTTAATTAAAGGTATTTATTGCCTATCATTCTTGCGGACTAAAGTGTTAATTTTATCGGAAAGGCAGGTGGTGTTTAAAATAATGGTAATTTGTTATACCAAAACATGGTAGATACATTTTAATTAAAACTTTTTGCGTAAAATTGTGTTGCAGTAGTGCTTCTAAATCCGACAAATTGATTGCAAAATGACGTATGAGCTTCCAATACCTCAAATAGTGTTGCCGTTCGATAGTCCACTGTCATATCGATAGATAATTGGTCGTAAAGGCAAATCAATAGTGTCGATCGTATCGACAATATCGATACACCTCTATTTAATCTAGACTTACTTAAATAATTTAATATGTATTTTATTTCTTATGACATTAATATTGAATCATAGCTTGCCATTGATAGTGCAAACATATCAATATTCGATACTATTCATACTCAATACTCAAGAAACTTTGTTTAACGAGAAAAATTACATCTATAACTCATTTAAATAAGGAAGGAAATATCAAAATGTATAGTATGGTAAAATTTTCGTTATCAGTATTAAGTTTTTTAATATTTCAATTAAAACGTGTAACCCAACATACGCAAAAGGTACCCCTCTATGGCGATTAGATGGGATAAACATACAAAAAAATGTCTTCGATGTGCTTAATACTCGCTGGGTGTGTAATTATTAAATATGTTTTTTTATTTTGTTTGTGATAATGTAATTTTTCCTTGTGTAAACTATTCGTTGTTTATTACATATTTTGTTTAATTGTCAAAAATTGTATGTCATGTGGTATTGTTTACGCTACACAATCTATATATACAGGGTGGCCAGAAAAGTGACGTCCAAAAATTTTTTTTAGGTACTTCGTGTTGAGAGGTATCTGAATCATCCCTATGTATGTTCTAAGAATTTCGTAGTTTTCGAGTTACAATTTTTTAAATGAATTTTTGCAACCGGATCAGTTTGAACTTAAAAAAAAAAAGTAGAAGCTTTCTTCTAATTTTTACTCTTGCAGCTATCTCTATGAACTTTGCATTTATGCATAAAATAAACAGCCTCATACCTTTAATGGAAGTTACTACAAAATTGACCTAAAGTTTGGAATTTATGTTAAGTGACTTATCATTAAAATTTTAAACGTAAAATTAAAAATTTTAACGTATAATTTCTTAGTTTCTAAATAGCTTAAGAGAATGTGCTAGACTCTAAGCTTTCATAATAATAATAAAAAAGTATTACTTCATAGGCTTCATAGGCTATTTAAAAAAAATCGTTACTCGAAAACTACGAAAAACGTAGAACATACATAGATTCAGATACCTTTCAACACGAGGCACCTAAAAAAATTGTTGGACGTCACTTTTCTGGCCATTCTGTATAAAACAAAGTCGGGTCAGTTACACTATTTATAAGCCAAGAACGGCTGGACCAATTTTTATGATTTTTGATTTGTTGGACTTGTCTCCGCCCCGAATAGCAGAATAACATTTAAAAAAATCGAAAAAATTTACGACAAAAAAAGAATGAAGAGGCGGTACGAAGTTCGCCGGGACAGCTAGTATATATAATAAAACAGAATAAAATAAATATTTAAGTGGGGCTGCTGGAAATAGAGACAGACTAAAATAATTATTTAAACGGCAAACAAATCACGTATGTTGTATGGGATACAACATACGTGATTTGTTTGCCGTTTTTTGCTTGATATTAATAACGGCAACAGGTAGACGCTTGTTATATTCACAGAATATTATAGATAATAGTACGAAACCCTCCGTGCGCGAGTCCGATTCGCGCTTGGCCGGTTTTTATTTAATTGAGGTGTTGTATAGTTGTCTTACTGATCTTACCTTTAATAGTCCGAAGCGCGAACCACCAGAACAGACGGTCGTCAGTCAGTTTGTATGAAGCATCTTATTGTTTTCGATTTAGAAGTCGGTGATTTAGATAGAGGCTTAATGGCGAATCATATTTAGCCGAATAATTAGTGTAGTTTTGAAAATTGGTAAAGTTATGCCTTGAGGTGTCCAGATGAACATACTAAAAATCGTCTAGGGTTGGGGCTCTATTGAGGAGGTAGATGGGAGATTTATAGGTCCTTTTTTCAGATTTTTACTCATATATCTAATATCTGTATAAATAGCAATATGATTGCATCTGACAAAAGTCTCTACTTCTTAAGTCTACGATCAAAACGTTGGGAACTACAGGGTGTTATTTGTTCACAATGTTACATTTAAACCAATACCCTTCTTCACATTAAAATTTATGGTGTATGTCCAGCGCTACTTGTAGTACCGTTCCGATTTTGATAAAATCTGCTTTTTTGCTCTTTCATTTTTAGTTTTATCTATCATAGTTCACACTTATGAAACTAAAATTGCCAAAATAATGTATAAATAAGAGTTCATAAAAGTAGTTTTATAAAAGAAAACAGCTGTAACAAATGTAGGATAAGAGATTTAATAAAAATACGTTCTTCTGTAGCAAATTATTCAATTCTGACCTCTTTCCTAGTTCTTTACTAGCTTACACTTTGTATCCTACATCATTTTTCCTGCAATAAATCATTTGTGCCCAAAACTGTTTTCTGCCATATCTCATCAGATAGTCAGATTTAGTGCCTTAATAAATTACAAAAAAACAATTATGTTGACCTAAGCGGTACTAACTGAATAGCCTGCGAATATTTTACATCTTTATGTTTGAAACCGTGAGCAATCTCGTGCAGAGTTTTATTTCGAGTTTCCAGTAAGTATTTAAACATCAAAGCAAGTAATATTGTACTACTTACCCCATAAAACAAAAATCCTCCCTGATTACCAAAACTTATGAACAAATACGGTGAAAGTTTTAGAACTGTACCCAAAGTTAATTTTGAGAACATAGAAACAATGCATACACTAACTGCTCTCGCTTTCAGTGGTAATAATTCAGCAAAAATGGATAGTGACATTACTGTACTGCAACTTACAGCTAACGAAAATGCAACTAACAGGCCTAAAGATACAAACAAGTTTTCAAAAATCAATGACAAATTCACCAAATATAAATATAAACAAATAATATACAAAAATAATACTCCTCCTGCTAATGATGTTAACAGTAACACCTTTTGTCCAAAAAATTTTGACAGAATACAACCAACCATCATACCACATATTGTTATTGCATCTAATATTAACATACCAACGTAAGCTGCAGATTCATTATTTGTAATCTTTTTTATTATCTGTATAGAGTAGACAGTACAAACTAATTTGCCAGACATGTAGTAAGAAGCTATCACTAATATTGACATCGTCAAAGCTTTATATACTTCTTTTTCTAGCAGTAAAGCAAAACATTTTCTAATTATATCTAATATGGTTTTAGATCTTTTGTTTCCGCTGTAATAGAAAGTGTTAATTAACTCATTTAATTCTCTATCGGATTTATCATCGACGCCTTTAAGCCAACGATGAGAAGCCACACAGTCGTTTAATTTTTCATTCTTAACTAACCAGTAAGGAGATTCTGGCATAATGATAATTGCAACAAAATTATAAACTGAACAGACTATTCCTACAAGTCCAATATTCTTCCAATGAAAGAACATTCCAATTGCATTAGCTACCCATATCCCTAGAAACATTGTTACAGTTTTCGTAGTAGAAAATAGTCCTCTATACTCAGGTGATGTGTACTCTGTCGTTATAACAACAGTCGTGGTGGTTTGTGACGCGGCTGTCAGTCCATGTAAAATTTGACTAATCAAAATCTGAGTGGAATTGGTGCTGCAATAGAGAACGATAAATGCTGTCAGAGCGTTGGTTACGACGAAAATGCAGCTCTTTTTTCTTCCAAAATAATACATCGACATGGTCAAGGCTAAAGTCCACGGTATGCCCATGTAGCCAGCCACTGAAGCTGAAAAAACAGTTTATATTATTAATATATTTATTGAAACAAGAAATTATTTATATTAATTTAAAACCCAGAGCGTGGCCATATAAAAAGATGATCTTTAGATCATGAATTACTGCCTCAACATTAAATATCTCAAGTTTGTAAGCTTTTCCACTTCGTGTTTAAACAATATTTTTAATATTAAAATACCGCGACCTGGCAAATTTTGCGTAATGCAAAGCTGCTGGCAACATAATTGTCGAAGATTTGGTTCAATTGTGAGCATTCCTATCTGAAGAGTTACCAAGAGTTAAAGCAAACATGCCTCTATTTCCAGCAGTAGATGATTGTAATTATGATAATATAAATACTAACATATCCATGACGCCATATCCTCGCTAATTGCCTCCGTGGAGTTTGCTTCCTTTCTCACTTGTGGAATTAGTACAGTAGGGGCGCCCAGAGACAGCCCAAACATAAAGTAAAACACCCATGCTATGCTGTTTACCAACAACTGAAAAAGCATCAACATAAGAATTTGAATTTACAATTTGAAAATGGCAAGTTTCATATATTATGCAAGGCCATTTTTTCCCTATGCGAGAAGGAACTACAAGAACGACATTTGCCTTGTTTTAATTCCACAATTGAACTTGAATTGCACATGCATTTTATTTCTTGCAACAAAGAATAAATAATTCTTCATACAAACTTAAACAATAACCCTGGGTAAGATATCAACGACTTAGTGCCCATTTAAAAAAAAACAGCTAAATAGTGTTCAGATTCTAAAACCTCACCTGTCGTAAAAATGGTTTCCATTGAAAAACAGTTTTTGTACTTAGTTCTTTGTACACTGCATCCATCAAAGATGTTTTAATTTTATTTTCAACACTAAATACTTAAGTTTTAGCTGTTACTCAATACACTACAATTCCGTCAAATGTTTCCGTCGGCCTTCGTTTAATTTGCATGCCAATGTTACCTAGAATTTGTTAAATACGTTTTTTTTATACAATTCCTATAAAAATACTGACTAGTTACTTTTATTATTAGTAGTAGTATTAAAATGTAAATTGTAAATGTATTAAAAGCCAAAAGTCACCTTGAATAGAGTTTATTTCCTAGTTCTTTAAATAACTTGAGTTTTTTAATATAAAATTTACCTTGTTTTAATTGTTACGCAGTACTTGGCAATGTCTTACAACGAAGAGAAGGAAAAGTTTTGTTAATTCTCATATATTGTACATTTTATAAACATAATAAACGCAAATATTTTTCTTTTTTTTCTTGATCAGATTTAAATCCATACTTTTTCTAGGAATTCTATAAAACTAAGAGATTTCCTAGGTAGGTAGCTCACACCTCATACATTTCAAATTACAAAACATCAAAACATCTAAATAAACACATTGAAGGAACAACGGCTGTTTAAAAAGTGCTGTTTCCATTTTAAGTGATTGTTGGTACAATTAATAAAACATTGATTTTAAAAAAAAAATGATTAGTTTAACAGTTTACAAACAGATCTAAAATAACACATAGACTTTTTACATTTTTTATTTTTGATTTGATAAAATTTTACAGAAACGTGCTAACTACGAAGGTTTGTGTCTTACAGGTGTATACTGCCTGCGCCGCGCAGGTCCATCGCCGTTGTTCTTTATAAATACATGCGTTTCATACCGTATCTAATCTTTGTATTGTGCTTATAATGTCAGCCTCGTTTGAAATAAGTATTTTTACAAAATAAATGTACCCATGCAGAGCATGAGCTGATAGTTTTTAAGACCACACAGTATGGGCTACTTCATTACATTAGCTACTACATTTAAGGCTACAGCTCTATAACTGACCTCTTACCTATGGTAGAGAGTAAACTGTATGATGAGGGTTGAGGTATGGTCGCTGGATATATGTAAATTCCGACACGCAGATGAATTTTAAGTCTTCTATATTGGAGGTATTTGGTGAAGTCATCATATCGTATGGCATTTATAGCTGCTTGAATCCTAATTTAGATGTCGAGTGCTAGTTGGCGTAACCAGTCCTCAGCGGCTGGGGTAAAAAGATTAAGTTCCCGCAGGCCACCAGGAAAACAGTACAGCTGGCAATCGTTAGCAATATGCGCAAGGGTCTGGTCTGTGGCACCACAATCACAGGCCGGTGACTCCCTTAGCCCCCACTTATAAAGGTGGTGATTGGAACGGCCGTATCCTGTCCTGAACCTATTTAGCCTTACCCATACTTGACGTGTAGTGTTGAAACCAGCGGGCTTTGATGTCGGGTCCAGAACTAAATCCTTTTGTGGGTCTTCAAAGGTTTCCCAGGATAACCGCCACGCTGTTTTCAAACTGAAGTCGGTTTTGAGGCTATTATCAGTCCAAATTGGAGACCTTGATGGAAGTCGGTGGGGTGGTAATGCCTTTAGTGTGCTCTGGATGGGCATACCTTGGCGTAAGCACTTCTTCCACTCAAACGCAGCAGCGTTGCTTCGACGCAGGGCAGGAGGAGGTATATGGGCCAGAACGTGCAACCAAGGGAGTGGGGTAGGTTTTATGAGCCCTGAGATAATGCGCATCGCCTCGTTAAGCTGGCTGTCCACTTTGTCAGTATGAGCGCTGCGATACCATACTGGTGCGCAGTACTCTGCTGTAGAGTACACTAACGCTATTGCCGTAGTACGCAGAACTGAGGCAGAGGCGCCCCAGCTGGTGAAGTGTTTTTTTTTTTATCATGTGCGTTCACACTGCACAAATTAACTTATTCGTTATCATCATCATTGTTTCAGCCATAGACATAGCCATAGACGTCCACCGCTGAACATAGGCCTCCCCAAATAACTTCCAGATTGGCCGGTTGGAAGTGGCCTGCACCGGCTTCCTGCGACCTTTACCAGATCATCTGTCCACCTTGTGGCTTGTTACAGTACTTATTGCATAGAAACTTATTACAGTAGTTCAAAGATGTATGTTTTCTCCTTCAAGTACGTTTCAAATAGGCAAGTAAGTTTGTACGCACAATATTGAGAGATTTACCATGTTATGTTATGATGACCATGGACTTCCTTCTATGGTTTTCCTGTAATGTATAGTTTTACTTATGTTCTGTTTTTTTTGCTTGGTAATGTCGGAGAAAATGTAAAATTTTCGTCAAATTTCTTAAAGAACTCTCAAAACTATTTATTTTATTATAATAATAAAAATATATTTGAAATCTTAACAAGAAGCCGTCATTTAATATGCCACACGGTACACTTATCAAAACTCTTTTTTAATCTATAAATTTGCGTTTCCAATAAGGGGATCAACTCTTACTCAAAATTGTATCCTTACACATCCTTGTTTGGGTCACAGAAATGCATATGGTACAAATTTAAACTTAATCGGTCTCATAGATTCAGACCAAATTTATTGAGAGGGACGGAGACAGACACACAAGTGATCCTTTAAGGGTTTTGTTTCCGCATTAGGATGTACGAAATCCCAAAAACGCACCAATTAACAGCGTTACTTATTTGGTACCTGCCTTTAAATTTTAAAGCCTAACTCTAATTAATATAATACTATTTTGAGCCAATTACTTTGCTATGGTAACAAAGCAACACGCACGTGGAAAGATAACTCTCCTTTAGAAAATGAATTCACGCATTCTGACGCATTAAACCATGTTAATTTAATCATGTAGGAAGATAAAGAAAACGAGGATGTAGTCTGTAGAAGGCTATAAATGTACGGGTAGTTATTACACACAATATTATCGTCAAATAGAAGTCGCAGTTTAGTATTAGCACGTTAGCCTTAAAGCGTAACACACACAGAAGGCATGAGCGGGAGGGAGACAGATCGCGTCGGGAGTACGGCGCGTATATTAACACACGTTTAAATGACAGTCAGGCGGAGTGCACGGGCTGTGGTCGCCACGCACACTGGCTTTTTGTGTCCATATAAACGTATATAAATAGACCCGCCGTACTCTTGACCCTAACAGTCACCGTCCTACTCACGCTTTCTGTGTGCTACGTTTAAACCTTGACCACACAGCCAGCGGGACAGAACGTTAGCGGGACGCGACGGTGACGGGACGTTAGCGCGACGCCAGTGATTGTAATACGAGTATATGTCCATAGAATACGACTTTTGCCACGCTTGTACGCCGCGCTGCTACCCTATCGCCGTCCCGTCGCCATTACGCCCCGCCGGCTGTGTGCCCAAGGCTTTAGACAAAGTATGAAAAAAGTAATAATAATTAATGGACAACATTACATCTCCTGATTGTAAGGTCTGTAGCCAAAGCACTTAAGCTTCCTTTTATTTATCATTAGTAGTATAGCAAAAGTTGTTCATAAGAATGTGCCTGGGAAGTACAACTTCCTGGAAATAATATGTCTCTCGTTAAATCTAACAACCTGTATATTTTTTACATACAACTATGTTGTATGTCTCATGGATCGGTAAGGGTTAGGTATTAACGTGGACTAAGTTTCTTAACGTGTTATTGTTTTTTAACATATTATCGTTTTCTTAACCTTTTCAAAGTAGGTATTATATTTGGAAACATTAAACGGCTTTGATATATCTTCTTGGTATCTAAAAACTAAAATAATGAAATGAAGTCATGTATTGCAAGATAGCGCAACAACTTATTCTTCACAATAGAACAGCCGAAACGGAAAAGTAAATATTTACCCGAACAGTATCTGGCAAAATGTCAAAGTTCATCACTTTCAAATTATTTGTTAGACTTTGATAAATAAATATTTTGGAGGCTTGTTGCTATTATTATTCTAGCGAGATTTGTTACTAAAATATTTCGTTTATTACTGCGGTGACTCATTTACTTATATAAATATAATTTTTTTTTATTTGCCTAAGACTGTCCGACT
Source organism: Anania hortulata (assembly GCA_963576865.1). NCBI lineage: Eukaryota > Metazoa > Arthropoda > Insecta > Lepidoptera > Crambidae > Anania > Anania hortulata. Next base: position 794,337 of record OY756399.1, on the reverse strand, counting down.
CACCCCCAGATCGGGCCCGCTAGAAAGGAGCCCGGCAGCGGTCCGGCCTGTTTCGGCAGTTCCGGTCCCGTCGGCGCCACCACTAGCGGGTTCGCCGCTTGGTAGGGTGCCTTTTGCACTCCACATTGGCCCGATCACGCCTGCTAGTATGGGGCTCGACACGTACGAGCCTGAGGCACTCAGCGATAGGTCCGTAAAAAAAAAAAAAATTGCCTAAGACTTAGTGTTTAGAATATTTCTTTCTTTCTTCTTGTTCTTCTTCTTTACTAGCTACATAAACTTTTCAGATTAGTAAGCTAAAGTGGAAGTGGGCGGCGCATATTGCACGTAGAACTGACGGCTGATGGGGCAGAAAGGTTCTAGAATGGAAACCACATCTCGGCAAGCGCAGCGTGGTACGTCCACCCACGAGGTGGACAGACGACCGGCGTTTCTTCTCAGCACTTGCCAGATTGTCTGTGTCTTGTCTCGAAGCGCTAGTAGGGCCCAAAAAATAAGGAGACATGTTCTGCCCCATATGGGCCAATAATGTTATTATTGACGTTCATAAGTGGCAGTTTTCTGCCCTAAACTGAATAAATGATTTTTGACCTTGACTTTGACTTTGACCTGGTAAAGGTTGCAGGAAGCCGCTGGATGCAGGCGGCTTCCAACCGGCCAATCTGCTAGTCATTATGGCAGACTTATTTTCAGCAGTGGAAGTCCTATTAGCTGGAATGATGAGTAAGCTTCTTAAATAAAACCCCTTAAAAAAACTATTCTGTCTTTTAGATATGTGTCTTGCTTATATGCGTTTCGGTCTACAGAATTATAAGTTTACTAATTTGAAAAATTTTGGACCTAAATGCTTATATGAGTTGCTCTGCGGTGTAATTACTCTAAACTCTAGACAAACCATAAACAATTTGATTTTGCTTGTACTTGTAGGTACTATGTACGGTCCGACATCCGTCGTCAATTGTTTCTTACATGGCAAGTACCTACCCACTTTACAATGTTTAGATATTGGAGATTTCATATTAGAGATTCAGTGGACCTGACGCCCCCATACGCGAACTATTATAGAACGTGGGCCTCAAGTCCACCGGATAGATACGTGCCAAACTAGCATTTTTTAAATAGAATTTAAGTTGTTGTGGTAGAAATGTTAAAAAATAGGTTAATTAGAGGCTGAAGTAGAAAGAAACATTTACTAGGAGAGCTATCCATCCAAAGGTTTTTTGGAGCGCGGAGGTCATTTCCCTCTCTCAGCTGATTGCGCGGAATCTAATTAAGTCATTAGAAGACAACTTTTTGTCAGCATTAAATATTTTGTCCCTTTAGATAGATTGTACACTGATTAAACGAACGAATACCAATTGATTTCTTAAAAAAGTAGGTGAATTATAAGTATGAACATACATTTGCTATTAACCTATAAAATAGTTTTTTCATTACTCATACTCGGAAGTAGGTCTGAGGTTGTCTGAGAAGCGGGTTGAAAGTAATACTTTACCTATATATTTATATACCTATATGTAATTTACTTTCAACTATTTCTTTAAAATGCATAGAATTGGGCAAAATATTTACCATTTTTTCATTGATGAAAATGAAAAATAAAGGCAGAATAGCTGGCCGGCCACTGAAAAAAAAATAGGCGGAAAAGCGGCAATCCAATAATTTTTTTTTCGCGTTGTAGAACATAGTGATTGCATACTCTTCGGTAGGGTTTTGTTAGAATTAACAAATTTTTCGGATTAAAGACTTATTTAGTCCCTCGAACTATTTGCGCTCTCGCTACGCTCAGGCGCCAAACGACGTCTCGGGACTTAATAAGTTACTTTCACCCCTAGGGTAACAATGTACTATTCAGCTCATACCACGTTGCAGGTGATAGTGGTAGAGAAGCAAAAATTACAAAATTACAAATCGAGCACAGATATCATAAGTAAATTTTATTAAAAAAAATAAAACCGACTTCAAAACACTGAAATGCTAAAAATAATCCTAACACTTAAGTACCTAATCAGTTACTTTTGGAGTCGGTGCCAGCCGATGAGAGATTCAATGTTTTTGTTTGCACCGACTCCAAAAGTAACTGATTAGGTACTTAAGTGTTAGGATTATTTTTAGCATTTCAGTGTTTTGAAGTCGGTTTTATTTTTTTTAATAAAATTTACTTATTTCATCAATTTTTAGTGATAAATCCTAATCTAACTGCTGAACACCGATTTCATCCCCTATTTTCCTACCCTTAGGGGTGATTTTTATTTTGCAAACTTTTATCATATTATCTTTGAAGTGCTATTCAATAAAACAAAAATCATCAAAATCGGCTCATATTTGTCGAAGATATGTAACAAGAACCACAACCAAAATATTATCTGGGTATATATTTGTTGATTTTCTCAAAAAGTTCTAAATCAATTTCGATAAAATTTATATGGGACCACCTCTGAAGTATGATCTACCAAACAAAAAAAGAATCATTAAAATCGATTCATAATTGGCGGAGTAATCGCGTAACAAATATACAAAAAAAAAAAAAAAAAAAAAAACACAGTCGAATTGAGAACCTCCTCCGTTTTTGAAGTCGGTTGATAAAAATGAAATAAGATCTGTAAACTTTGTAGAGGACAAAACAAACGCACTATACAGATTGAGTAATGCGAGTAAGTACCAAAATGGCACCAACTTTCTGTATGAGAATAACATACATGATGACTTGCTTAAAAATGTTATTTTATAAAAAACAGCTTTTAGAATAACTAGCCGTTGCGGTTTGTATTTTAATATTGTTATAACAATGGGCTAGTTTCCTGGTTCAAAAACTGATTATTCTATTTAGTCCGTCAGTTAGATTATCAAAAAATATTGGACCCATATTTTGTCTTTTGTCAATCAAACAAAAAATTACGAAGATAAAGCTCATCAAAGTGAGCTTGTGACGTCACGTCTTGCTAAAAAATGTCGCAAGGCGTGACGTTACGCGGAACTTTATATATCTTCATCATTTTTTGTTTGATTCAGAAAATAAAAAATACGTGTCCAATTATTTCAGTTAATCCAACTGACGGACTCTTAAGATTTTTTTAGGAAACTAGCCCATTACCTACCTTAATTACAAAGATTTTGTTCTGTAGTAATTAAGTAAAAAATACTACTTAAACAAACAAAACATTTGCTTAGCAGCACAGCAGTAGTAAGTATCTGAGAATGTTTTTTTTTTCTTTCTATAATGATACAGAAAGTAGCTTATATTTTATTTCCTTCATTACCCTGTAAATGTGCGTAGGTATGTGTAGTCCTTCACAAAGTTCCATCTCATTTCTATTCCCTTTTTTAGTGAACGGAAGTTAATTTGGTGGATTTCAATTAACGGTTTCCGTGGCTTATTGGTTTAAAATTCAATGAACTCTGCCCATTGTTTTCATTCAATTACTACTCCAGTTTGAGTCACCGTCCTTGCCGCCCAATCTTTTTGTTTCTAAGCTGTAATAAAGGCCTGAATTTTGAGAATATTGAGGTTAGGTTTTGTAGAAGTTGATTACATTACAACCTCACTGTCTCGACGATAAAATTAATATGAAACTGTTTGATGTGTAAATTATATATGTGTGGTTAACACCGTGTAAAAAGAACATGTCTCATACTCCCGTTGTTTTATTTTTTACTGATACCGACTGAGGCCACAATTAAGGCACAGTTTATATGTTCTATATCATACAGTGACATGAGGGGAGTGAGATAGCCAAAGCTTAATTGAAACGTCACGAACTTCATTGATGTGAATTTACCCATTGAGACTATCTCAGAAACCTTTAAAGACAAAGTAGTTTTTTGAGGTTGCAGCCTTTTTTTAATGCAGCATACCACTACTTTTAACAGTTCCTAATTGGTTTATTTTGCATTTTTCTTTTTTGTTAATGCTATCATTATTTCGTAAAAATATTAGCCTTTTATGAAGTAATACTATCAAAATTGTATAATCGGGTAGATTTGAAGTGATAGTATGTCTCTGATCCTGCCCTATTGAATGAATAACACAATCGTAAAATTTACCTACGTTTGGAAAAAAATGAAGATAAACTGTGGAACCCAAAAAAGAAACTTCATGAATTATACATCTGACTTCTATCAGTGAAATGGGTCGATTTTCCTTATGATTGCACTCATCGTCTTATATTAGCAGCGTGGTAAAATATGGCCGAGTTCAAAATTTCCAATTGATGGTTTGCGCCTCCCATTGATTCCATAAAACGTGTCATCGATCTTTGGGATTCTAACCAACTCTCATAAAATGTAGAGCATTCGCCGTATTAGTAAAATATACAATAGAAACTAGTACAGGAAACGCTTGCAACGGTGACCGTTGCACCACTTGCATGAAGCGGCTTGCAAATGGATAGAACACCAAAAACTACAAAATCTGTAATGGGCGCCTCATTTTTTTAAACTTTGTCACTGAATGTAAAGAAAATGCGAGCATACAGCCCTATGTCAGGCAGGCTGTTTACTCAGGTAGTTAATTAAAACTGGGTCTCTGTTCATTTTAGAGCACAATACTTACTAAAGCAACTTACTAAAGGTTGAAGTACACAAACGCTTAATTATTAATGTATTTGGCTAAGGTCATCATTTTAGTCAGTTTTTTTTGTCTACTGGTCCGTTAAATTCTATGTTGTATCTGACCTTATCATAATTTAAATAGCAAACAATTTCTTAATAAGTTAGCAATCACATCCATTAATTATGACCACTACTTCAGAATACGAAACTCCATAGAGATGAAAGTTAAAATAGTATCTTAAGTAATACTTAATCAATTACCATTTGATGTACACTAGATTTTAAGTCAGACTTTATACTTTCAAACAGTAAAAACGAATTAAAAGAAGGCCAGTGGAATACAAAATTTCATCCAAATCGTTAAAACCATTCCGTATACCGTTATTTTTTAAATAATTTCTAATTAAATTAGATAAATACTAAGAAAATATTTTCAGAGGTCAGAGCGGATCCTCAGATATTGACAGCTTAATGGTTTACGTTTTTGTGCTGACGTCATTTACACTATTACACTTCGGGGAAAAACGCAAATCGAATGACACCTCACACGTCAAAATCGGTCAAGCCGTTTAGGCTACAGGAGGTCACAATGGAACAGAATTACAAATAAGTAAACATATGGGTAAATAAATACATACGCGCGAAAATAATCATTTTCGATGCATTTTTTTACCCCACTGCGTAATGACGCAGTCGGGTAAAAAAAACGAATATTAATTGGAAGTATGATATTCGACTTTTATTTTGCTGTGATCCTATTCAAATTTGAGGCATAAATCGAAAATAATATACCTACTTTGGGTTCAGAAAAGGCGTCTCCACAACTCATGCATGTTTTTCTTTAGTAAAAGAAATCACAGAAGCTTTGAATAATAAACAAGCGGTTGTGGGACTACTCCTGGATATGAGCAAAGCGTTCGACTATGTTTGTCACTCCCGGCTTCTTTTTAAATTACAAAAATATGGCATAAGAGGCAAAGCCTTCGAATGGATTCAGAGCTACCTTCTCGAGCGTTCACAATATACAGAAATATGTAGAATAATTGACAATAAAAAGATTATCTCGCAATCTGCTTCTAAAACGAATATCACGGGAGTACCACAGGGAAGTATTTTGGGACCCTTGTTATTTTTATTATATATCAATGACCTCCCTAAATCGTTGACACAAGAATGCATTTTATTCGCCGACGATACGACAATAGTTACTAAATGTAAAGATAAAAGTTCTCTTGAAACATTAGTCAATGACGAGCTGAAAAATGTTATAATGTGGCTAGAACAAAATAATTTAAAAATTAATCTTGACAAAACAAATGCTATTCATTTTGGACCGTATAACAATAGAAATATAGGTATTAATATTAATTACAATGGCATGCCCATAAAACAAGTTAATTTTACCACCTTCTTGGGCATAACTATAGATAAACACCTAAGTTGGAAAGAACATGTCAATTCTCTGTGTACAAAATTAGACAAATTTGTGTTTGCCTTACGTCGCCTGAGGTTAATATCTTCTCAACAAACTGCCTTATCAGCCTACCATGGCTACGTGTCTTCAATATTACGATATGGGTTAATTATATGGGGACACTCGGTAGATGTTCTAAGAGTGTTTAGAGCTCAAAAAAAATGCATACGGGCTGTAAGTGGCGCTGACTACCTAGAACATTGTACGCCATTGTTTAAGGCGCTTAAAACCTTGCCCCTACCATGTCAATACATATTTGAAATCTGCTTGTTTGTTAAAAAACATCCACAACTCTTCCCGCTGCATGACGAGGTGCTTAGAAGCAACAGAGGGAGAAGAGATAAACTTAAGCTTTACGTACCACACAAAAGACTTCAGATATTTTCAACCAATGTTTACTGTAATGCAATAAAATTGTATAATAAGCTTCCTGCTAATGTTAGAGCAATGACATTGAGCCAGTTCAAATGTAAACTGAAAATATGGTTATTGAAAGAATGCTTTTACTCCGTTAAGGACTTTTTAAATATGACAATTAAAGATAATATGTTTGATAATTGATTAACTTTATTTATAATTAACTGACCTATAATAATTACTATGTTAATATTTCTACGTCATTATTGGCAGAATGTGTTGAACCTGTTTATTTATAAGACCATAAGCTACCACTTTCTGAGAAATAAATACTTTTCATTTCATTTCATTTCATTTCATTTCATTTACTTATATTTTGTTTGGAATTTAAATTGTAACAACAATTTGCAAAATCAATGTCACAAACGAAATGCCAAGCTACGACATGCTTGATTACCACGCATACAATAGTCCACTGAACCTGCGCATGAAACAATAATCTCTCATCAAAATGCATAGCAGTGTCACACGTTATAGGTTTGCCTTTCTTCATCCTAACAAACCGATCACACTTGCTTTTAAACTGCTGAAATTATAATACATAATATTGCATTTTTTTTTATCCGAGAAAACGATATGGAAAATTCGCGCAGACTTTGTGTCTAGTTAACTATTACTTACTTAATAACGTTAACTATATTATTTATTTGTGTCTAGATAGTTGGTGTGATTCTATGAAATTCCGTTTATTTCAAATCAATCGTTATTTTTTATATAAAAACTGTAAGAATAATAATGTCCTACGTGGCATAAATTTGTTGCAAATCCAGATAGTGAAAATGTATTCCCTTTGCTATAGTAAATCTATACTAATAATTTGTCATATCATTTGGTATAGAAGTGACTACCTCCCATTTATATACGTCTATAAATCCTATAATAGGTATCAAGGGTATTGACACAGCATATATTTAAGCCGACATTACGGTACATAATATGTTCCTCTAAGAAACCTAATTTGGTATTTGTGGTTAAAGTGGCGTTTAAAATGTATCGTGTCACTGCGTTTATAGTCCGTTGACTTATTGGCTTCACTCTCACCATTCGTTAGCGCGGTGTTACCCCCACACGCTTGCTCATTTGCGACGAGGGCAGCTGTTGCATTTACCAGTTTCCCACTGATTACTACCTACCTACATGAAAACAAAGTAACCTATCAGGGAGCTTCACCCAAGCTTATGTCATCTTATCTGGGTAGTTTCAGTAGAACACTTTTTGCAGTACTACTGAAACTTGTCATAGGTAGAACATGGGTGGCCTTAATTCCCTCTGTCTGTCTGTCTTTTAGACCTGACACGTTCTTTTCATGGGCTCCTCAAGTAAGCCTTAGCCTTAGCCAGCCTGTAAAAATAAGAAATCTAAAAAGGTAAAGTTCGTTTTACCTTCCCTTCGCCTTTAAATTATTTTATTTGTAATATATAAGGTGAATTTTCACAATTTATCATAAAAAAATATTGCTTATAAATAGTTCCTCATTGATCCCTTTCAAAACCAATCCATTTTACTCTTCGGTATACAGACAACAATATTTTTTCGTTGAATTCGTTGAAGCAATAATACCCTAAAATTGGTTCACCCTTAGCTCGCTCGTTAGCTAGCGGACGTCTTTGGTGCGAATAAGGAAAAATCACTAAGTTGGTTTAACTTAATGTCACAATGGATTCGTTTCTTCGTATACCTGAATATAGTGTACATTTTTGTCCAAAAATAGTTTTATTGACAATTTAATACCCATTGTCGATACTAAACATCACATTAAAATCCCCAGGTCGACGACCTCAGACCTTCCAGGGAAGTAATTTTGTCACAGAACACTTAGGATCGGTACGCGACATAAAAATATTTGCGAAATATTTTGGTAGGAGTTCAATTACACTCTCTTACAGACCCGATATTGGCCTTTACAACAATAAAGAAACATTTTAACATCTGTATTTTATTGCGGAAAAATACACTTCGGTCGTCACGATAAAAGAAATTAACACAGTCTAAAATACTTTCATACATTCCTTTTCTACTTTTCGATTTCAGACTTGGGTTCGTCCAGTGTTTTTCTACTCTGTGTCAATGTAACGACGTCCAAGGTTGTGATAGGATGTATTTATTATATGTTGGCTCGTAAAATTTATACTTGCATGGGTGAAAATATTTAAAAAATTACTGTGCAAGGCAGTGCTCATTGTTTCAGAATGATAGGCTTTTTGTGTGATATATAATGTAATTACGTTCATACGTCATCGTTATAACAATTAGGTTTTTTTTTCTTCAGATCCTAATAGCATTAAATTCTACTAGCCAAAAAATGTAACAAAGTTTGTAAGAATATACGGGATGTTAGATTATGACCCTATAAAGCCTAAAATGGTACATATTTATTATTACTTTACTCGAAATAAAAAGAAACTTGCCGTTCTAAACTTCAGACTATTCAAAGTTAGTAATTCATTCATTTCAATTTAAGCTCTAGGGATAGGTGGAAATCGAAATAGTTGGAAGATCAGTCTTCCAGATAGCGTCAAGACTTCGAGTTCGATTCCCACCTGAAGTCGAATTATTTTCAACTTTTTAAGTGTAATTTTATCCAAGATTCATCATCATCATCATGTCAACCATAGGACGTCCACTGCTGAACAAAGGGATTGCCAATACTCGCCACGCTTGGCAGGCGGGTTGACGAGCGCAGTTTTTTATAAGAATTCGCACGAAGGCGCTGCTGCCCGTCTCGTGCTACAGGAATTAGTCGCCTCTTACGACACGTTTCCTGTTTACAGTAAGGAAGTGTATTCTTTACGGCCGTCCCAACGCGGCACCAAGATCATTTAGTATCTATGATAATGATGTATTTTAAAAAACAACATCAAAAATCTAGCTATGTATTTATCGTAAACAATATGTCTACGGAAATAATCATCATAATCCATATTCAACGCATTCAGTTGTTTTTTTATCAGCACAGCCATTTTTCTTCGGAAAAGCATCGGCAGGCAACAATAAATCACGGCAGTTTCCGCGTCCACTTGTACATCAAATATGGCTGCTGAAGCCGAAAATAGTTTCTCCTAAGTAAGTAATAGTTTAACTTATTTTATTTATTCCAAACATCTTAAAAGCTAACAGAATACAAGTTCCAAAACGCTTATAAGACAAATTACAGTATCGACAGGTAAGAAATGTAAAATTATGGATCTATAACTCAATGATATAATCCTTACATTGTATTTAAAAACTGTGAGATATTTAATAAAAGTAGTTGTATCTTCTCTGTATCTAAAAGAAAGTCGAGTAAGCTAGTTTTTAAAGTTCGCCGGGACAGCTAGTACAATTTAAAAAACACATTTTCAATTACATTTACTTATTTATATCCAGCTTCATGAATACACTATAATTTGCGTAAGAAAATAAGGAGTAATTACACAGTGTGGTGGAACTCAAAAACCAAGTGGGTAGGACCAATATAGCAAAAAAATTTTACCGGTTTTACGAATTTGTTTGCAATTTTAAAGCTTGAAAAATACGTGAAATACGTGTCCTGATGCGTAAACCACAATAAGCGAGAATATATCACTTAAGTACAATTGCATCTGCGCGTGACGAAAAGTTTAATGATAAGTTAGACGCAAAGAATAAATTAGGTAAACAATTTATTCAACTTTATGACTGGTTTTGAACATCAATAAGTCCCTTGAGCCATTGATGCGTTGCAAATGTAGACGAGAATCTCAATCAGTCCAAATTTTAATGAGCCCCGGTCATCGGCCGCCCTCACCCTGTTATCAGTCATTCGGAAGGCCGGCCCACTTAGAGTAAATTAACAGATGGTTCCGGAAAACGTGAAGCTCAGAACCATCTGGACTGATAATTGTGCTTTTGACCGAGTTCATTTCGTACGAATTCTTCACTTCTGAACGAATTTATCTCAGTTATTTATGTGTCCTGCTTTACTTTCATTGATGTTTCAGTCATTGGAGAACCTTTAATCTGCTTAATATTAATGACTAGTTGTGTGGCTTCACCCGCGTCGTATTCGGGTAATACATAATATTTAACATTCAAAAATTTTGGCAATCTAATTAGCGACATCTATGCTATAAAGCGCCATCTATTGATCACCTATCTCGCATGTTATAGGAAATGTGCATTTGTCCATCGCCTATGTCCTTTGCTATTTTAAATATTGGTATCATTATTTTTCATCGCATAAGTATTTCCATAGATCACCCTCTACATCCAAATGAACTTCCTCTTCAAGATTACAGCACAGATGATTATGGTCACCGAGTCCAAGAGGATTTCATTGATAGGATAGGTTTTTATTAGTTTTTGTATATTTAGCCACAAATTATATCTATATGAATATAACAAATCTATATATATATATAGATAAATGAATCTCTGTCCCTTGGTCATCGCATCACGCGTGAATGGGTGCAACAATTTCACTAATTCTTTTATGTTGTGTTAATTATTGTCAGGAGGTTTTTTTCCTAAAATCCTTTATGAATAAACTAAAGACCACGCAAACGAAGTCGCGGGTAAGAGCTGGTTATTAATAGAATTTTAATTGATCGATTCTTTTAATCCATAAACAACAAAAAATTATTGCATAATTTATGTTTAGGGTCGACTTGTATAATGTAAGCAATCATTCTTTATGTTTGCTTTATTTAAGGTTATTATTATTAATTGTCAAATACTACATTGAAATGAATGTAAGTAATAAAATTTACGAATGATCAGAAAATAAAAATAGTTACTTAAAAGATTTCAAGTTTGAATTAACTTTAATATATTTATGTTATTTTGGTTTATGATTATAGAAACCATAATTTTATTCAGATCATTTATTTACTTTTATCTTTGTATTCAACCTTAAGATGATTACAAAACTTTCTCATTTCTAATGCAGTGGTGATTTTTAAACTGCAAATAGTGCAAACAACATTTATTTCGTTCTAGGACAATAACCTTAAATCGATATTGCCCAGAAAATTATCTTTTGGTGCTCGATCAAAACGCTATTTGACTGATTTTAATACAGAAACGATAAGCGATATATTAAATCTTTCGTAGCAAATTCGGTCAAGATAAGATAATTAGAACTATTAGAAGTATCTCACGAAGATTATGAGATGGTAATGCTGCGTTTAATTTTGCAGCTTTATTCATCAGGATCATAACTAAAGACGTGCAAATAGTGGGAAAGGCCCATAGAGGGACTGAGTGCCAAATATATTTGAAACCATTTTTGTTAAAATACCTACCTACCTCTGCGACTTTTATCATAAAAATTGACAAAACTATATTTTATCGTGGTACGATACTCGCTGCTCGCTCATATGCTATAATGCAGACTTACGTACAGATAACGGTAGGTCAACCTACCCCAAAAAGTTATAGGACATTAGATTGATTTTTAACTTTAAGTCCGACACGTAGAGATCAATATCAATTGAGAAAATTTGACGCTTTGTGGTAGGTTGACGAGCTGAGTCTGTACATAATGAATACATTAATTTCCATTCAATATTTTTAAAATAAAACATACAAGTAATACTTAATAACAAATGCCAAAGTTTTATTAAGAAATCAGTAAAAAGAAATAACTGTTTATTCTTTTCTTTTGCAAACACCGCTTCATTTCGTGACTTAAATCTATTAATAATTGTCGACAAACAGTACTGAATCTAAGGCTTATGTTCAAATTGTATTTCCAATCAGATACTTATTTCAATGTTGGTTAACTGGAAAAGGCCAATGACCATTGCTGTGTTTATATGTTATTTATATAGAAAAAATCAAAAATTATTAATAATACAATACCTACATTTGTTTTTTCTGTTAACTGTTACATTCTTATAACTATTAATAAATATACATGACGACCGTCCGGTGTAGTGGTTTGCGCTCCGGACTACAAAGCCAGCGGTTGCGGGATCGAATCCCGCAAGGGGCAAATGTTTTTGTGATGAGAACGATCATTTGTACCTAAGTCATGGATGTTTATAAAAGTATTTGTGTATGTTTATCCGTTATCTAGTCGCCATAGTACAAGCTTTGCTTAGTTTGGGGCTAGCTAATTGGTGTGACTGTGGAAACAATTTATTTATTATTTATTATTATTTGTACGCTCTAGGAGTTCACAGGCCAAAAGTGACCCGGTCCTTTATAAGGCTTGCGTGGGGATACTGATCCAACACGTAGAGGCCGTTTTAAGCTCAAATAATCAAACCTGAAAGTGTTACACTGCTGGATCGAATCTCTGGCTACATCATGGGATGTAATCAGAGATTATACCCAGCATGTGTACAGGAACTATTGCAGCTTAAAATGACAAATAAATAAATTAGGTCTATTGAAGGAAAATGGAGGGACTGGGTTCTGGGCTACTGATGGAGACTACCGGTCACCTGCCTGGTTTATAGACTCGGACTGACAAAATTGGCAGGTGGTGACTCGCCGGCAACTGAATGGCCCCTAGCGTCGTGGGCCATGCAAGACCGGACTGAGAGGCAACACTGTTGTTGGCGGCTAAGAGTGGAGAGGTGGCTTTGGACTTTAAACGACGATCACTTGCTCCCCCCTGAGGGTCCGGCATCACGTGCCCACTCGCCACTTACGAACCACATCCACCCTTCGAACATCATGCTCTAGCGACTCCACTCTGGCCGGCCGGTTAAGACAAGCCAGAGGTGAGAGTCCTGCAGACCCCCTTGGGTTCCGCTTAGGCAGACGAGGGTCTTGCCCGACTCTCCGGAGCACTCGGATTAACAACTAACGAAATGCCAAATGCCTTAGATTTGTCCTTAGTTTATTCATTCATTAACTCTTTCATGTGATTGCACTGTAAATTATGATCTATTTGGCCTATCACCTTCCCGTAAACATTAAAGTTTTTTCAAACAATATACATAACATTACATAACATAACAATAATGATAAAAGTAACATACCCATCTACCCTAACTTTAAAATAGTAGATTAGAATCAAATACTAAAATGAAAGTTTACTTGCAAAACGATGTCCTATTTTTGTTTTACTTATGTCAAATTTTTTACATGAATGCCCAAAAGGGAGTGCAATGTTTTTAGGCTTCATGTAGGTTTGTATGTGTTTTTTTTATTCCACCAGAAATCTGAAATGCCCCGATTTTGATTCTTGAGGTATCATTAGAATCCTATGTTCATGTAGATAATTTTATCTGCTAGTTTCTATTTAATGAGCTACTGTTGTAAAGATTGCAATCGAAACCTTAAAAGTATTGCACACCAATATTGTATTATTTTGCCGTAATATCCAAATAGCCACACATGTGACCAGGGATCAACGACCTTGTTATTGTTCGTCGTGTGCGGATAGATCCGGGACAGGTAATATCTGACGAATCCGGACATGTTGTTTTTACATCGGAAAAGGGAAATACACCCATTTCGCGATGAGGTTAAATGGAACTGAAATTGTGCGTCGATGATTGTTTTGTTTCGGATTTAATGCTCATTACACACTTAACATGTTTATGGTGCTTAATTGAAATTAAATAAATTTTGTTGCCAGGATTTCAAGGTTTATTTTTTTTAAGCTTATAGAAATAACTGCTCTCAAATTAGTAAATCTGTCAATGACCTATAATGTTTTCGAGAAAATCTTTATCTATTATTTTATATGTCAAAATGTTTATGTTAGTAATTCAATCGAAAATCAATACTTGAAGAGATTTTAATTAAATTTGACGCAGTTTATCCTTGGATGAATTTCTATCTTTCTATTTATTTTCTATAATAAATAAACTTACTTACTAACTACATTCATCAAATTAATTAAGTCGAGCAGAATTCAATTCAATATATTTATTGCATTCTATAATGTTACACAGGTGTTATAATTAGATACATAAAATAGATCATTATAGACCCTGTAGAACCAAGTATAAAACACGATTATATTTAAATTTATCATTAGTTTAAGTAAGTTGGTCTATTATAAATACCAATATTAATAAACATGTCAAAATATAAGTATGTACCGCCCATCAGCCAACATATTACTCAAATCGGCCCACGCGTCTCAATGTTAGGTGTAAAAAACCGGCCAAGTGCGAGTCGGACTCGCGCACCGAGGGTTCCGTAAAAACCTGGTATATAGGTATTATAGACCTGAGTATTTGATATGAATTTCAATTTAATACCTCTACGCGTTCATGAGGAAAGGGGTAGTAAGTTTAGATTTTTAAAAAATCTTTTTATTAAATAATGTAACTAAAAAAAATAATGGTTCACGGTTTATGTATAAGGTTTATGTTTATGAAATTAAATGTTTTATTTTTATATTTGAGTTGATTGAATGAAATGGTAAATAGCGGTATATGATTTATGACGTATTAAAAAAAAACTAATTACTTGACCTCGTTCAAACCAATTTTCGCTGGTAGTTTTTATGGTAATGTACATTATATATTTTTTTTAGATTTATCATTTTCTTATTTTAGAAGTTACAGGGACACACATTTTACCACTTTGAAAGCGTCTCACACGCAAACTATTCAGTTAAGAAAAAAATGATATTAGAAACCTCAATATTATTTTTAAGACCTATCCATTGATACCCCACACGTATGGGTTTAACGAAAAAACATTTTTCGAGTTTTAGTTCTAGGTATGGGGAGCCCCCAAAATTTATTATTATTTTTCTATTTTTTTGTGAAAATCTTAATGCGGTTCACAGAATGCATCTACTTACCAAGTTTCAACAGTATAGTTCTTATAGTTTCGGAAAAAAGTGGCTGTGACATACGAACGGACGGACAGACGGACAGACAGACAGACAGACATGACGAATCTATAAGGGTTCCGTTTTTTGCCATTTGGCTAAGGAACCCTAAAAAAGGGATGAACGGAGGTAGAACCTATTTAACAACTTACTTTGTTATAGTGCTGAAGATTTTCTGGTAACTGCATATTTACGCTGACTGACCGATCTTTCCTCTGCATAACATCAAGAGCGATAAAATCGTTACAAAAAGACAAAAAAAAACAAGTACCGCAAAGAACCTATAATTGGGAACAATGTCATTATAACTTTTTAAATGACGACGCATAAACAAAAAGGTCAACAGCCTGTTTTATGCCTCTGATACTCTCTTTGTCACGTACTCGGCGTTCCTCCCAAATGCTTACAAATAGTTAATTATAGGCACCTGAAAATACTGAACTTTAAGAAAGTTCATTTTGGGTTTCATTTGTTTTCGTAAGAGGAGCTCAGTAGTTATTTTGGTCATACATTATCAATTTTAGTAGCCGTGATAGCAAAAGCACTTAATACTACTAGTGTTGCAGCATTTATAATGATGGTCAACCGTAACCCAACTAGAAACGCCACAAAAAGGTGAGTTTTAATGTCTTTATGCGTCATCTATGAGTACTAGCCAAATAAAACATCAAGTAAATCAAAAGTCGCGCCTTGTCTATGGATGGATGATAAATAGTTTGGTATAGAAGTAACTAACTGCAAAACCAGTAGTTTCTAGTTCGAATGGGGTTAAATGCTTGAGGATTAGTACCGGTATAGAGAATCTAAGAAGATCAGTGTTAAGTAAGTAAAATTGAAGCGATACCTCTTAACCTTAAGGTGAGTTAACGTAGAGTGCAGTTCTAGTCATTTTCTTTATTGGAAGCGGCGAATGAATTCATTAATCGAAATATAATTTAACTTATTAAATTCCTAGTGGTCGCATGAGGCCATGTTACTGTAAAATTTATGTCATTTTGTTTGGATAAAGCCGCTAAGGGCTTACTGCTTAGTCGATATCGATAAAGTTTAAAAAAAGTTAGATGCTCTATGCATTAGCATTTTTTCAGAATATTGTCTCAAAACAGTGAATGGGTAAAACAATTAGGATGAATAAATGTGCCTTGTTCTATTTACAAAATTAAAATTATAAGTTTGTTTGGTTTTTATTGACGCTCTGGACTCCATTAGTGTACATTGTTCATATTGATGTACATATTCGTTTCCTTTAATATGTATTCTAGCTAACATATCACTGTATAACTTCAGCTCCGAGATAAAGTTTTAAATTGAAATAATTTACCAATATAAGCATTACGGCGTCATTAAAACTCACATCGAGAAAAGTTTATTTAACATTAAGACATAAAACAAACGCAATTTACAAAACAAACATTTGATGTTATTAGGTCTACCTACACAGACGATCTACCGCGCTCCGATCACGGCAGAAGAGCGAACCGCAAAGGTGCGTTTGGTGTGGACGTGTCGCGCGTGTTGGAGCTAAGTTCTAAGCTCCACGACTGAATCACGGATCGTGGATCACGAATCCAAAATCGTTCATCCAGTGTTATACGTAGGTCACACTATAAGTTTTGCGTAACTTAAAAAAACAACATGTTATAACCAAAATATTATGTTTATTGCTTTTCAAAATACTCTCCTTTACATTTTTAACATTTTTTCATGCGATCGAACCATTTTTTTAAACAGGAGGACCACAGCACTGGAGGCATATTTTCTACGTGCTGATTGAACGCTATTACTGCCTCTTCGGAGATGGTAAAAGTAAAACCTCTCATCAAATCTTTGATTTTGGGGAAAATACAGAAATCACAGGGTGCTAGGTCGGGGCTATACGCAGCATGGGTGACGAGTTGTACTTTTTCGGAAGCTAAAAATGACTTTGTTTAGTTGGCCGTGTAGGAGAACGCGGCTTTTGGGTCATCTTTCGCAAACTTTTTCTAACACCCTCGGTAAACAATGGTAGTACCTATACCGGTAGTATACCACTTGGCATTAAAACTCTTTTGATCTTCAAGTGGAATTGTACAGATGAGACCCGTAGCTGAGAAAAAAACGCGATTATTTTTTTACCAACGTTTCTCGCCTGCCTCACTTTTGTTGGCCTGTTGTCATTTTAAAACACCCATTCACAAGATTGCTATTTTTTTTTCGGGTTCAAAATAATAAATTCAAGTTTCGTCTCCTGTGACAATGTCTTAAACAGCATTAGAATGTCCGTGGTCGTACTTCAGTAGCATCTGTGAGCACCATTACACGCGAGCCCGCTTCTGCTCCGCTGTCAGTTCATGAGGGATCCAACGACAGCAAAGTTTCCTAACTTTCAATTTTTTCGAGTTTTCTTCAATAAGCCGCTGTTAACAGTAGCCACATTATTTTCGTTGACGGCAGTTGAAGGCCGCCCTTCACGAAATTCGTCATGTAAAGAAACTCGACCTCTCTCAAATTCAGCAAACCATCGCCTCACGGTGCTCAAACAAGGTGCTTTTCTCCCAAAAGCATTTTGAAGACGAGCGGCACAGTCTTGCGGAGAGAGAGAACTTTCAAAATCATAAAAAATCATCGCTCTAAAATCTTTTCGACTTAATTCCATTTTCATTGCGTACGTAGAACTTTGATGTGTGATAGAAAACAATTGACAAATCATTTTCCGCCAATTGTTTTTTTTATTACTAAGAATGTTGCAACGTTTAAAAAAATATTACATTCGAAATTCAAATAGTTCCGATTAGCTAGAAGTGCAAAACTTTTAGTTTGCCCCATATAGGTTAGATATTTAAAAATAGGTATTAAGAACCTACATTGTATACATTTATAAATAAATAAATATTGGACAACATCACATACATTGCTCTGATCCTATGGTAAGTAGCCAAAGCACTTGTGTAAAGTGTAAAGAAATCAGAAATAACGACTTTTTCACCCTTCACATTTTGAACAGGAAAGAGGTTAGACTAAAACAGATTTTAGATAAATTCTCTTCCTACGTCAATAATGTCTGATCTGAACCTTTCTAATGAAATAAAAACTATACCATGACAATAAATGCATAATTAGAATGGGTAACAGGTTAATAAACCCCTTTGTCCTGCAAAACGAGATAAAGTCAAGAAGTGAAACAAATGGTAAATAATGAAAAAAGTCCAGAAATGGGAAAGATATTTTAAAGATTGGGATAGTTTTTAACCCCAGACAATTTGTCTAGGTTTGCCCAGTGTTAGTGTCACACAAGGTGTCTGGTAGCCGAAGCCAACGCCCGGAGAGGGAAGGAAATGACAGAAACACTACACTGTTAACTAGACACTGCAACAGAGACTTGAGGAAAGTGAAAACAAGATAAGACTGAGTTGTGCTCGGATGCCAAGGACCCGTAATTTTTATTTGCTGAGTTATCTAAACAGCGTATAATTTATATATATTTATTATTATTATTATACAACAGAGTATAAATCGCTTTAGAAAAATAATTTTCTTCCTGGTAATGCTTATCTATATATATAAAAAGGAATTGCTGTTCGTTTGTCTCGCTAAAACTCGAGAATGGCTGGACCGATTTGGCTTATTTTGATCTTGAAATATTTGTGGAAGTTCAGGGAAGGTTTAAAAGGTCAGAAAATAAAAAAAAATGCAACGAAAGTAGTAAAACAACTATTTTATTTTCCTATACAAACTGTTCGTACCTGTCAAACGAATTGGCGGAACGAAGTTCGCTGGGTCAGCTAGTTTTAAATAAAATCTTAGAAGCCACAGTGAATTCTGTAGTTACTTCGTTGTTAGATTGCATATTATTACACACACACACATCACACATCAAGCCACCTTAAGGCCTAATATCTAGCGATTTTTCTGGAACCAACTTTTACGTGCCTTACGATATGAATGATCTCAAAAATAAGTACAAAAATGCGCCAGACAACACACTAAATGCGATGGTCTAAAGAAGAATTAATGTATTTTTTTTATGAAGTACAGGAAATGAATTTTGACAAAGACGCTTCCCACACAAACCTGAAACAATTTAGAATTTATAAAAAATAATAGCCTGAACCTGTATTCGACCTTCTGCGACCAAAACGAATCATCATTAGTATACCACGAATCGAGAAAAAACGAGAAATAACACTAAATAAAATCACAACCCAAACCCATGCACTTGCAACCATGGTATAGGTTGCTTAGCATTTGGATTTGTAGTCTGACTGCATTGCACGTCTCTTGCTGTTATTGTACTTTTTTATAGTAAAAATTAAATAAAACTATGACGAAATCGCTGCAGCCACTGCGCTACAACTACTCCGAGATGTAACTACCTATTTGTCAAAATTCTATAATTATTTCTTTTCTAGTTAGACGATTTGCGATACGTCTGAGGATATTATATTTGACCACAGAACTCTAAGGCTCCAGTTGGAACAAACTGTTTACTTTTATACCACCGCGGGGACGCTTGTTATTTTGTGGAAACGCTTAAATCTTTGTCTGATTGCGTGGGATTCTTGAACGGGACTTGATACTTTTATTAAATTTTTCGAAAATTCTAAATCGAGTGTCTCGTTTCATGTTTCGGCATTTCTCTTAACTTTAATTAATCTCTACTTAAAAAATGGTTTCCCTTTTTTCATACAAACCTACCTAATAATTATAATGGCATCATTCTCATGACTGTCAAAACCAACAATGTGCATAGCTTACTAAAATCATAAGTAAGTACTAAGTCGAGTAAAAAGGATCAAGGCCAGTGATTTTTTTTTAAATTACGATGTTGATGCCATTAAAAAAAAGTTGTCTTTGAGCACCAGATCAGTCATAGTCAGTTTTTGATGTGCGGGTCTTAGCAGGAGAGATTGCAGCCGTAATATTATATGGCAAATAATATATCCACTATAACTTCTAAAATCGGATTTAAAGGTATGGTACAAATCAACTTGAATGAAATAGATTACCTACATTAATGCATACAGTCATTCTGTTATAATTTCGAATTTTAAAAATAACGCAAACTTTTTCATTTGTAATACTTACTTATTGTCTCCTACATGGCTTTAGCACAGTGTAAATATTTTGGTCCTCGGTTCTTTACATTACTATAAAAAAAAAACAATCACACGAAGGTGTAAGCAAAGAAGAGAAACCCGAAAGAAACAACAATTCACTACAATAAATATTCCGTGACGTCATGCCTAAACAAATCGTGCCTTTTTTAGCCAGGACCACAGTATACGCAGTCAGTTTGCAGTTTCACCACAATTAAGTAGTGAACTAACAGTTATCAATAAAGAATGTAAAAAAGGTCAAAGTCAAAAATCATTTATTCAATTCAGGCAAAATTGCTACTTATGAACGTCAATAATAACATTATAGGCCCTTAGGGGTAATTGTACTGTTCTAGTCACAGAACATAGAAACAGGTCTCTGCAGGGCAATAAGAACCTGAAGCCAAAGTGTATTTACAAAGTTATGTAGTTTAAGAATATGTACCTATTGCCATGCGAAGTGCAGTGAGCTTCACCTTTATGACATACTGTGCTTCTTCATCTTCATCATCATTTTAGCCATAGACTGCCCCCAATGACTTCTAGATTGACCGGTTGCTTGGTTCAGAGTAACTAATTCAGAAAATTAACTTATTTTGATGGCTTCGGTCTGGGTGTGCTGGCTGTGCTTAGCAAAAACTCATTGTAACACAATTTAAATTTATTCCTCACTTCAAGGCACTTGTTATGTTGCTTAAAGCTTTAGCTTGAGGAAGTGATGATGACGTCACGATGACGTATCACGTCGGGGTCACCAGTTTTGGGGGGGTGTGAGGAACAGAATTGTAAAGTTCCTGATCCACATAAAGTTCCTCAGCCACCATTGAATCTCCTCAGATCAGACGGGTATTGTGTCTGGTGGGCTACTGCCCGACCATTGTTGTCGGGTTCTTCTATATATGTTTCAATCGCTCGGGTAACTTTAATATCGCGATGTAGGATACGTCAGTTTAGTTCGTATGTGGCGAGATAGATGTCGCTACAAGTTGCCTGTCGCTTCTTTATTTAAAAAAAACTATACCTTCTCATCTAGGCTATGTCACTAGTAGAAAATACATTTTGGCTTCCTGAAGGTTGTACGTGACGAACGCGACCTGAAAGGCATAAACAGCTGAGGCTGAGGTGACCGGCCGTCGACCCCGGCGTGTCGTCACACTGATACGACGATGCTCACGCAAGCGTGACGTCATTCATGAAACGCCTAAACATTTTTGCATCATAACTATTATTATCTAACTGTAGCTATTATTAGAAGGATCATATTAGAGCTTTCCTTGCTAACTTGTAAAATTTTGAAATTAAAAAATCTAAAAATACTTTTTACCTAAGTTAACATACAATCAGTCATTTTTAGTGGTCGGTGCAATGTGTCATGAAAACATTTAATCCAAACACACCGAATCCAAACTGGTAATGTTTGTTTTTTAAACTAAAAATATACTTTCAGTGTAACTGTTGTACATCGATTTTACTGGGTGAAATTGACTGGGTATTTTTATTTCTTAAATTAGCTCTTAGCGGTAAACTCTTCATAATGAAAATACGATTTACATTTGGGGAAGATAACATGCACAAAAATTAAATACAGTCTAATTAAGAACCTTCTTTTTAAATTTGGTTGTTATTTCTCACGTTTTTGTACTAGCTACAACTTAAAACTCAAACAAAGTGTCAGTGCGGAAGAAGTAGCTGCGTATGTTTGTGTATCATAATTGTCATTATCATTTCAGCCATAGGACGTCCACTGCTGAACATAGGCCTTCCCCTTTGACTTTCAGATTGGCCGTATGGTGGAAGTATGTCGAATATGGCATTTCTAATAAAGTGTTTTACTGCTGGAAAGCAATGCAGCGTCAGTCATAAATAAAGGGGAGATCCGAGCTGGACTAACTAACTATTCCAATTAGTTATTTTGTAAAAAATAGGTGGACCCCATATTGCCCTTGCGCTTTAATGGATATCATCCTATTTGAGTCACCGGCGACAATGTGTTAGATTTAATAAAATGGCGAGGGGTGAAATAATGTGTATTTCATCGGAATATAAGCATAATTCCTATGGTGTGCTCCAGGGGAGCGTTCTGGGACCACTTTTATTTTTACTATACTTTAACGACATAACTTAAATTACAAATCACAAATGTACCCTATTCGCTGATGACATTTCTATAATTGTTTCAACTAATGACAACAGAAATAATTTACGTTATCATGAAAAGGACATTAATAACACTATTGACAAAATAATTGAATGGCTACAATTGAATAATTTAAAAATCAATCTTGATAAATCTAAATACATACAATTTAATCAATCTAAGAATAAAAAATACAATTTTAACTAAACATTTAAAAATAAGCGAAACAAGTCAAATACAATTTTTAGGTGTAATTTTAGACGAGAATCTCAATTGGAAATTTACTTAAATGATGTCTGCAATAGGATCCATAAATTCGTTTATGCATCGCGGAAAATAAAGAAAGTCAGTGATAAAAAACTGCATTAATGTCGTATCACGCTTATGTGGTCCCTTTTACGTTACAGGATTATACTATGGGGCAACAGTACACAAAAAAATAAAGCATTCGGAATCCAATAAATAGGAATCCCTCTTATTGAGTCCTGTAGGCCACTATTCAAATACCTAGGACTACTGCCACTCCCATCACTCTACATATACGAGGTTTCCACATTTGTTCATAAAAGTCCGGAGCTTTTCAAAAGGTCTGGAAACCTGAAATTAAGATGCCCCCAAAGACTGATACTCAAAGACATACCGTATCTATAATAAGCTACCAAATGAATTAAAAATGCTCGCTATTAATTTGTTTAGGAGAAGGCTCTATAAATGGCTCAGTGAGCGTAGCTTCTACGACTTAAACGACTTTCTTAGATTATGATGACTCATTTCACCCTTTCTTTTTCTTTTTTTGACATACTTAATGCAATCGATTTGATTTTTCTAAATTTAATTTATTGCTATTAATTAAATTTTAATTTTATGATTGTTTGTATTATCACTAATTACAAGTTATTAAGTTTGCATGCTATCATTATGTAGCAAAACATGAGCACACAATTACTTTATATCAACTTTTACTACCATGTTTTAGGCAAATAAATGATTAATTCTAATTCTAATTCTAATTGCCTAAGGATACTCCATCTCACTCTATCCAAAAGAAACTAGGACTTTTCTTACTTCAATTTTTATTTTATTATAGATCATAAATGTTTTTAACATGATAGTAATTTACAAGTCTAACTACCAAAATCGTAATTAAAATAAAAAATATTATATAGGTAGGTAGTGTAGGTATAGTAGTTTTGTTGTCCTTTAAACCTTAGTGTCTTGCCCACATCTCCACTACTCTGTAAGCGACGGTTTATGTAATTTTTAAATCACAGGGAGTTCAAAAAATTATGATAATATTTCATATTTCAAACATAGTAATATTTCATACAATTTTAAAGCTTAAATTTAGTAATGATACCTACAGTACTTGCGCCTGTGTGTGGGTATAGATTCTGAAGCAAAAATCAACATCACTAAAGGCTTTTAGAACTTAATGACCAGTATTATACCTATCACGGAAAGTTCCAGCCATCGTTTTTTTAAAAAGTTCTATTGCCCAACTAATTTTTAATCGTAGGTAGTTGTGTTAAGTCTTTCAAACAACAACCTACGATTAAAAATAAGTTGTATATTGTTCAAATTAAGGGACTGTTGTTGAAGAAGCAATATTAGCTTAATCAAAAAATTTATCAATTCTTAAATTGCTTCATTACTTTGACAAAATAAAGTCATTTGTTTTAGTAACTGCTTCTCATTTTTCGTTTCCAGGATTTAGATAGAAAATAAAACATTCCCATTTCGCCTTTTTAGATGAATGTCAATTTCACCCAGTAAAACGAAAGTGAGCTAACAAAGTTGTGATGAAAAAGAATTTTATGCATCATTAGAAACAGTGGAACAAAGTTTTTAACATAACAGTCCTATCTTATAAGCAGATATTTTAGATTAAAAACTTCTTTCTTTTATAACTAACTAGCTGTCTCGGCAAAAATCGAAAAAAAACACCAAAAAAATATTATGACAAGGCGGTACCTTTTCACATATTTTTTTTGGTGTTTTTTTTATATTTGAATAGTTATTCTGCTATTCGGGGAGGATACAACACTAACAAATCAAAGATTACCAAAACCGGTCCCGCCGTTCTTGATTTACAAATGGTGTAACTAAATCGAGTTTGTTTTATGTACTTGGATAATGCAATTTATTGTCAACAATTATAATACGACTTATATATCTAGTAACAAATGGCCATGCGAGTGAATCCTATTTTTTTACATTAGTCGAACCTACCTTGCCGAAAACGAAAATACCTGGCTTTATTGTACTTGCCCATTTTAATCTCTTTCTTTCTTAAAAAAGGATTTCATTATTTAGACTTTATTGCACAGATTTAAAAATTATACAAAAGGTGGACTTAATGCCATGAGGCATTTTCTACCAGTCGACCATTAATAGGCTAAACAGAGACGTTTTGACGGTGCGATATAGGCGATACAAATTCAAATGAAAGGTCCGTGTAAATTATTTTTAAAAGCATAAACTACATTACAGTAAATACCTATATATACATAAACTAAATACTATCATACATAGCCAAAATACATACATAAATAATGAGACTACAATACCTAAGGGTTTAAGATGATGATTTCAATTTATAAAGAAAATGAGCACGGGCAAGTTGCCATTGTTTTCTTTTTCACACATCATTGTGCAGTTCTTCTTACACAGTTTGTTTTAGTGTACTAGTGCTAATTTTTGAAAAAAAAAAGAACAGGCTGCAAAATCAGCTGATGTAAAGGCCGTTGCTCACTAAAGCACACGCAGATGCGTAAGCAAATAGCGACCGAACCAGTGTACACAGCCTTACCCCTAGGCTTTGAAGTCATTCGCACCCCGAGTCCTATTGTCTTTCCTTTGTTTTATGATTTTCCCGAAAAGGTTATCGGAACACTGCAGGTCATTGCACCTGTCACCTTTCTAATCGGTCATCTTTTCATTTTGCGTGGAAATGGTTTTACGACGCGAGTTTCTATTGATAAAAATAAAATAGGTTAATAAATAAATATGCGCTATACTCACTAATACTCATTTATTCAGTATATAGGCCCTCTTCCGGTCACTTATACACGTCCCAAAATATAGCTTTACCCTACCACCGCTTCGGGACTACATATCGGCTGGTGATGAGAAGAAACGGCGCAACAAACTCAGTCACCATTGTCAGTCTTTTTTACAGGAAATACAATTACAAGACATGTAGTAAGTGCGAGCTAAGCAGGTTAAGTCCATGCACTCTTGTCGTTCAAATAATCGTCTACCTTATAATACCCTTTTTTCATAAGGTTTTTTTTAATGTGAATTTTGAACTCATGTACAGGTAGTTCAACAAGAGTCTGTGGAACTTTATTAAAAAATTTAATACATTTCCCCAAGAATGAATTACCAACTTTGTGTAGTCTGAAGCTCGGAAAGGCAAGTTTATTTTTATTACGAGTATTATAATGATGAAAATCACTTTTTAAGCTAAACAAACTTAGATTTTTTCGAACGTACATAATATTTTCAAAAATGTATTGAGAGGCTACTGTTAATATATTAATATCTTTAAAAATCTCCCTCAGTGAGTCACGAGGTCCAAGACAGTATATTGCACGTACGGCTCTTTTCTGCAACACAAAGATTGATTCAATGTCAGCAGCAGAGCCCCATAGCAGTAAACCATACGACAACAAACTATGAAAATAACTAAAGTATACTATACAAAACGACAATTGTCATAGTCTCAAAGTAAGGAGTTAAAATCCTTGTGTAACGAAATACCATGAATTTTGACGGTTCGTCCAAGTCGATTTTCTGCCGCCATCTGCTTATTGAACCAGGAACTGAACCCGGAACTGTGCGAACTACTACACCAATGATGTGCTACTACACCAATGATGTGTTGTCAATAAAATTTATTTTTATCGTAAAACTTACGTGTTTAAAAATTAATAAAGAAACGACTGATCACAAAAGAAAGAAAGAAAGAAAAAAAATCAAAGTAATGAGTAAAATGCTTTAATTTAAAAAATAGATTTTTAGACAAACTTACACATGCCTACAGTAATACGTCAAATATATTTTGTACAATTAACATTTTATTTTTGAATTGGTTTCAAGATACAGGCGTAGCCTTATTTGGGAAACTGGTATTTACGAAATCAGAGTTTGTAAAGTTTGTTTTTGGTAGGACTAGTACGGTTAATTTTATGCGCTAATGTTTACCTATTAATAACTTAAATTTATATTTGTACGAACTTGCTGCTATATCTTCAGAAATTATTATTTTAAATTTAAATTTAAATTAATAAACGTATAATAGTTGATGAAAAAAAAAACATTTACCTTCAATGGAAACAAATCAGATCTTATCTATGTATATAACAATGAATCTCTATTTCCCACATTCCCGCAGGTCATCGCATCACGTGTGAACAGATGGAACAATTTTGCTAATTCTTTTTTTGTTGTGTTAATTTTTTCCTTCCTTAATTAGTTTCTTTTAAAAGAAAAAAATAAGAAAGTTGCGCAAAACATCCTTTATGAATAAACTAAAGACCACACGAACGAAGTTGCGGGCAAAATCTAGTATAAAATATAAATTCCGACCTCTGTAACCCTTATACAGGAAAAGCAGAGCATTTTTGGACAATAGTACATATCCAGTGTCTTCTAAATGTGCTGGTTTCCTCAAGATGTTTTCCTGCCACTTTCGAGTGGGTAGTATAATAAATTCTTACAAAGATTCCGAAAAATCTAAAGAAAAGTGCTGTGAGCTGCTGTGAGATACCAACTCACGTCCTTTAATTATATTTATCTAGCGTTAAAACCAAATAACGATCATCGTCAGTAAATAATTTTCAAAACAAAAGATTTCGTTAAGTAACTAGAACATGAAAAGTGTTTTTCATCTTTTGCAAACTTGAGTAGGTATT
Organism: Anania hortulata; assembly: GCA_963576865.1. Classification (NCBI taxonomy): domain Eukaryota; kingdom Metazoa; phylum Arthropoda; class Insecta; order Lepidoptera; family Crambidae; genus Anania; species Anania hortulata. The sequence continues at coordinate 767,003 of OY756399.1, read as the reverse complement.
TTGTTACAGCTAAAGGTTATTCTCAAATAATATTTCTGTATCCTTTTACAGCTTCAGGTATTGTGATATTCTAACGTTTCGTTACGGTTTAGTGATTTTCTGCGTGGGACGAGACGAGATGGAAAATTTGCGCAAATACGAATTATATTTGCTTCGGCTCAAAATGTCGGAAGTTGGGTAGTCTTTGTTTGCTTTGATCCATGATTTGGTTAGTGAAACTATGAAAACTGCTCCCGTTGAGTTATTCGGTAGCAGGGCCGCTAGCTGTGGTTTCCTGGTATGTGATTTGTGGTATTGGTTTATTCCAATTAAGTTGCCAGGATCGGGTAGAATTGTATTTTATGACCTCTGGATATGTAAAAATATAACAATGTACAGGGTTACTTGTAAAACATCAACATGATGATTCTGGTGTTCAAATACAACCAATTTTTGTATGGGACCATTATCGAAATCACAAAAAAAAACACTGTTTCATACAAACTGATGTCAGCTGGTCGGCGGCTTTGTTTGGGGAAGAGAATTTTTTGGTCCCATACAAAAAGTTGCTGTATAGGTGATAAGGTTGAAAAAAGCTAAGAGCACATAGTATTGGAATGGAGGCAACGTACCGCCAAGCGCAGCATAGGTAGGACGTCCACCCACAAGGTGGACAAACGACCTGGTATATGTTGCAGGAAGCCCTGGATGCAGACCGTTTCCAACCGGCATATCTGGAAGTCACTAAGAGAGGCGTATGTTCAGCCAAAGAATAGGGATCTTTGGCTCAGCAGTGGACCGCCGAGAGTAGGAATCGAACCCATGTCTCATTTTCAAGTGTTTATGATATTATCTTATTATAACAAGCATGGCAGGAGCTGCTAAAAACAAAATTTTAAAATATATCTTTACGCCCAGTCACCTTTATCTTTACGATTAGAAACATTAACATACATTTTATAATTTGTAAAGGTATTTCAATATAATACAGAGATTATGAACCTATTTAGTGTTTTCTGAAAACTCCCTTAAGAATATTTTTGCCATCTCACACTGGAAATATTTGTATAGGTATATTTCCAATTTTCCATGCTCACCTCACCTATTAAACTTTTCTTATTTGCCGGCAAAGTTTCTCATGGTCCAAGTAACGATTTCTCTTATCTTTACAACTTGTTTTTCAATATCCTCTTTTTTACAAAATTCATGGTGAAGAAGTTCATTGAACCACCCATGAAGGGACGCACAACTTCTCAGTCTTAGAAAACGAGACACAGCAGACATTTTATTAATATGTGGTCTCAGGCGACCTCTCGGCCTCTAAAAAGTTAATGTCCAGGATAACTGTCTCCGTACTTAGGTACCAACGCAAATAACGTTTTCTAAGTCAATGCAATGTACAAACAATCTTACAATGCGGCAAACTTTTGGGATGTAAAATCGAGCTGCGAAAGCGTCGTGTAAACTCTTCAGCAAATAATATTGTTGGCAATCCTGCGCGTCAACGTGAATCGTTATGTTTAAGCAGCAGCTGCCTATCTCTTAATTTTTTTTTCCCACAAAATCTACAGTTTTAAATAAGATAGTTTTAATAGCTACTTACATGAAAGACAAAATAATATCATAATTATTAATCTAGGAGTGATAAATTGTTTTAATGACGATTTTCTAAATGGACTCTCCCAAAGCTTCAAAATAAAATTGTTGCAATGGAATCAAGTTGTGTAACAAAAGTTTTATAAAAAACTAGGTATTTCCCGCAACTTCGTTTATGTAGAATTTTTCAATTCAATTCAAAAACCTTAAACACACAATAACTCACATTTCATCGCAATCAAATTTATGGTACAAGATCTCATACATATGTACACAATAAATGTATATTTTTGATGTGTTTAGAAATCTTGAACCCTCGCATATTAGTTATGACCTTTGCCTTTTGCAAAATTCGTTTCGTGACAATCGCGCCAAGATTCCTATTTTGGTTCTATAAGCCACAGTAAATTAACGTAATCACCCGAGGCTGTTTTTATTTAGCCCATAAAAGGTCTGGCTATAAACAATACGCTTTATTTTACGAACCTTTATCCGTATTTTGAAGCACATAGCTGTGTCGCGCTGTAGGAGGCCTAGAGGTCTACGTTTAGCGTTTATCGATGCCCTAAAAAGAAAACGATATGGATAAGGCACTTTATACGTTCTAGTTTTAGGGCTTTCTGGGATAAGTATATCATTTATGTAGGAACTTTCTGTTCAACTGCAACTGAAGACTGTAATAACTGGCCTTTCTGTTAAGTAAGGCCTGAATGTTCAAGTGAACTGACCTACCCTTTCATTGTAGTGGTACATTCCAGTCGTTTGGCGAAATTTTATGCATAACCCTTAATATTTTTTCATATTTCACAAGCTAGTATGCTACAGTGTGTGGAACTTTGCCCACCACAGTTTTGTTTTCTAAATTCTTCTTCAAAATTTAGTTTTCCTATAACAATGATTAAATATGTGGCACATAACACAACAATCGTCATGGTCTCTAAGTAAAAAATTTATTTAAAAAATATCCTTTTTAAATAGTTACTGTTATTCGTATAGTTCTGTTTACCGTAGAACATTTTAATTACAAAAAAAGTTACCGCTTGCACTTTGTATGTTACGCTTGGTATGTTTTTGTACTTCCCTCTCTTGTGACTGACCTAGCCATGTTTTTATGTAAGTACTAAAAATCGCATTATAATAATATCGGAAATGCTTTTTTTTTTTGTTTAAATGTTCTACGTGCAGCAGAGCATGGGGATATTTTTAATTTGGTTAAGATTTTATTCGGTCGACGACCTGCATCTACCTCATGTTCCCGAGACCCGCAGCGCCCAGATCCGTCCGGGTCACCCCGGTAATGTCCGGATTAACCGGACGAAGATTAATTGCGGCTCATTTAAATGGAGTCAAACGGTTTTCTTGTACCGACCTATTAAACAGTTTTTTTCAAGTAACCCTGTTGTTTTTTTTTTCTATACAGTATTCACTTAGTCCTAATAAAGTGGGGCTGCATTGACGGCACCAACAGCAAGTGTGTCTGCGGTGCTTTTCCCCAAACCATGGGCCATGTCATTATATCATTTCCCGCCTGTTCGGACAGCTGCACACGCATGTTATGCGACACGGATAGTGCCGTTCGTGTGGCAAAATACTGGCCATAAAAAAATTGAAAGAATTGCCATCGACACAAGCAGAATAAGTTAAGTAGTTGTGTAAATTATTTTTTATATTGTTTTTTTCCTATGTAATAAATGCTTTAAGTAGTAAAAATTAAAGTTTTTAATTTTTTGCATTCACAATAATGCTAGTTTATTTTATAAAGGAATTTTATTTACCTTTTTTTTAAATATATATTTTTTTTAATATTTGAAATTCGCCAACACTACTATGTCCTCCGTAGCTCAGTTGGAAGAGCAGTCGTCCGGATAGCGAAAGGTCGTGGGTTCGGATCCCACCAGAAGCTGTTGAAATTTTTTTTCAAGTAAAAATATTTTCCTCGATGAAGTAAAAATTAAAACAACGACATGGCAAAGTAATATATTTACTTTCATAACTCAAAAAGGTATTTACAAAAATACAATTTACATTATTTAAATACGCATAACGCAGTAATTATCGTAAAGGTGGTTGTTGAGTTTTCAAGTCTTCCGTTTGTTGTTATGAAGACAACCAAATGGCACACTTACAATGAGTATATAACGTTTTCTTTGGTCACATGTGGACCAAAACTAAGCGAAGACGATTTTTATTTTAAGCTATTTTTAAAACGAATATCTACAAATTTATTTACAGATTGTACAGAACATATAATTAATAATTCACATGTTATTTTTTAACTAAGATTAAAATACAATTTGGTAACCAATTATACAACTGGTTGGTTGGTTAAAATATTAATTATCACATTTAATTTATAATTTTAGCTTTCAAGCAATGTAGATAATCTACAAAAATATTCAGTCGTTAATCTCATAAAATTCATAATATTCAAAATTTGATGCTGTGATTGTTAAATATTTGTTGGCCAACCGCAGTTAGTTTATATTGGAGTAAAAGTTAGTTGTGGCTTATTAACACTATGGAAAAGTCTATTTATTTTGTTCTCGCAAAATCTCTGTAAGTCCAGCACTATAACGGTCGAGCGAACATGAGCCTCTCGCTCCCCTGCCTCCTCATAATCTCAGCTGCCGCAGGAGTGGCTACAAACACTGCAGCCTGCCCCCCTATTTCCATAAACTTCCCTCTCTTGTGACTCTTACTCGGCCGCCTGTCTATCCTCGTATCAAAAACATCCTCCCCTTCGCTGTGATCGTAATCAATCATCGGCTCTGTCAGAACTTCGTTTCGCCGCAAACTCTGTTTATTGGTGACGAAGTATGGTTGGCCAATGTTAGACACGTTGGGCGTGGAGATCTGTCTGGTCATTCGCCCTGACGATATTCTTTCGAATTGAGGAAAATGGCGCTGCATGTTCTCTGAGAATGATTGACGTCGATGGTTCAGATGCCGGGCGTCCAGAGGCTGGTGGCCGAAGGAGGCTCGTCGATGGAACGCCTGCTCTTCGCGATGTTTTCGGGTTTCTTGGTTGTGATTAGACTTTAGAGAGTCTTCGTAACTGCAACTGTAAAATGATTTTAATTATGGCGTGCAATGTTTGTTGCTTAATCACGCAATAATAGCTGAGTTGTTTATCTATATACTATACGATTTCGATCGATTCTTATCAATTTGATTTCTCTTGATCTGTCGTCATCTTGTGACCACATAGCGACGGTCTGAATCTGGACTGAATCAAAACGTCAAGAAAATTAAATTGACAAGATAGGTATGTGTTGCAATAATATGTACCTGTCTTGTGTATACATCCAGTGTTGATTATGAGACAATTTAGTACTCAGGCTAAAACCCTATTGGAACAACAAGTGTGTTTTGTCGCGAGAAATTACTCTACATACTTCTAAAAATTACAAACGGAATCCATTTAAAAATATGTCATTTTTCGCATTTTATTTTTTGTGTGACAAATTGAATTCGTCAAGGGCGGAGCCGCAAAAAAGTTTAAATAAAGATTATAATATATATTCCTTTCAAGCTTGTAGTTCTAGTTTATTCACTGTATGTGCTTTTAAATTACCTACTTAACTAACTATTTGACCTTGTTTGTTAACCGATATAGTAAGGAAAAATTACTTAATCTTACAAATTATGAACTACTGAAACAGTGCCGCGGCGGTGTAAGATAAAATAATTGAATAACAAATTGTCAAATGTTCAATCAATAACTTTAAACTATGCTGTGTAAGTTCAAACAAACGAAAAATGGACATGACTGTTTCTAAAAGTCTAAAACAGCCTCCAAAGATCATTATATGTCATCTACATATTTAAATAAACAAATAGTATATACCCGCTACTCTCTTCGGATGTGTGCACACTGGACTGGCCGCACGGGCAGCGGGCCTCGGCGATGCCGGAGTCCTGCCCGCTGGAATTCACGGAGGTTATCGATGTATCCTGCCCCTTCCTACGGGAATGCTCATATCATGTGTGTGGTGGTAGTCAATGCCTTATGTCAGACGTGCGGGAAACATTTGACATTTTAAAATATATTGTTATTTGAAACACAAAGGCCAAATGTTACTTTTTAAATTAATAACAACGTACGTACCTACTTTTGATTGGTTTAAGAATCTTCTTAGATACACATATTGTATATGTATGTATTGTATATGTCAAATATCAGAAGATTTGTCACCAATAAAATAGTTAACAAGAACCTAATTGAAACTGTTTTAATTAAAAGTAAATAAATAATATTATGTTGAAAGTACAAACATGAATAAAATCATGTGTTTAGCGAAAAGACAGATAATTTACAATGATGCGTATTAGTGTAAATGAATACATGCAAATTAATACAAAAGCTGTATGATGGGAATAATTAGTACTTGTTGTTTAAGTAGGTTAGTAATAACTGTAAGTATGTATTCGTTGTCACCAAAAAGCATGAGCTTGTATATAAAAGTAATAGGATTGGGACAGGATACCACTTTAAGTTAGGAAAAAATACATATAAAATAAAATGAATACATAAATTTGATTTATTAACAATTGACTGAAATATGTTATTAGGACCGACAAACTGTCATGGCTTTATTAAAGTTTTTTTTTTGTGTTGACATACACTTATTTATTTTGTATGTCTTACTAAAATTCTCTGACTCCATTAAATTTGTAAGCAAGTAAAAAGTCTCACCTCTTTTGCAAAGGTCGCTGGTTAAACTTGATGCACATTCTCTCATGTTTCTGGTTGAAATCCGATGTATGGTCTCCGAACTGGCCCTTTACACATTTTTGGTGGGCTTTCCCAAACTCTTCAACCGTGTTCCCATGCGGACATATCTTCTTGGGCATGTTGTGGTTAATCACGTCAATATACGAATCACCTTCGCTATATGACTGATTCAGCTCCTGACACTGGTTGCCACCAGATGGGAAAAGACCTCCGTATTTAGTAAGGTGCTCAGTGGAGAAAGCATTAAGACGTTGCTGGGAATATGGTTTGTGATGTTTTCTGTTAGGGCAAAGATTGAAATGTTAGACAAAGTTACTCCAAATACAGAAGTGTGTACAGAATTTACAAAAAAAGAAAAGATAGATACGGAAACAATAATAATACTTTTAGTTCTTCCATAATTTATTACCACTAGTTATAAATTAATTAAATTATAAATACTAACTACAAAGTGATTTTTAAAACAAAATAGAAGATCTATATATCACAAAATTTGAAAGCATGCTATAGTAAAGTCCTCAAACGATATAGTGAGTCACATGTTTGGGTTTGTTGTGGCGATGATCTCTGAAAGGCAATAGAAAATAAATCTTTGCTTACTCAAAGGTGTTAAAACAAACTCTAATCAAGTAGCCTAGTTTCTATTGTAGATTACACATCTCACTCTAAGAGCTTGTCTAGTCTAGGTAAGTAAATGTTTTATTCAAAAGATTTAGACCCATAAAGCCTTTTCATGAATAGGTACATTCTGGCAGATTTGTTTCATTCACCATTCTACAAAGGACTAAGTTTTTCGTTAACTTTTCAAACGGTCTCAGGAATAGATAAGTAGACGATGTTCCTAATCTTATCGTAACGACGTAAAACAGTTTCTAAAAGTTGTAAAACTAAAGAGTCGACATCGGCAAGAACGCTACCTGGGTCTGTTTTAATCTTAATGTTTAGGAATTGCAATTTCTATGATGTTTATTAAAATTAATCAATCAAATATTCCAATGTAATTTATTAAGTAATCATAAATAAATTGTTGCTAAAATTAAGAAAGAAACTGTATGATTTGACGATACAAAGACAATGTCTAAAGATGGTATCATGTATTCTCAACAACAAATAGAATAAAAATTGTACTTACTTTTTAAAAACGATTTGCTTTACGTATTAAATTTTTCATTGGGATACCTATTGATTTAACTAAAAAGATAACTTAATTTTAAACTTTCGTTAAAATGCTTCTTATTACTATTAGTTTTACTGATCGCACAATAATAATGGTAAAAATATATATCTACTAGCTTAATTATGCTCTTGGAGGTTATAATGTAACTATTTATTATCATACCTTTGTGGTACATATATCAATTAAAATGCTGTTAGTTTACATTATAAAAAATAAAAGAATAAATAAAGATATTACCTTCTGCTTCGCCTAACGCACAACACGCATACCGCTGTGGTGCAAGCTCCCACAAACACGATGCAGCCAAGCGCAACCACGCTGATCTCCATCGTGCTGAGCAGCCGGCCGCTCCGCGCGGAGACCATGGCCATGTCACCCACTTCCAGCACGCGGAACCCGGCCAGTTCATGACGGAGGTCCACCTCGCGTTTGAGGAGCGATCTAGTGATGATGAATATTTAAGAAAACGTTCAAATAAATGGGCCAATACACTATTAAACATAGTTAAATGCAGTACGAGTAATTGGCGCAGGTGCTGCATTTAGTAACCGATGATGCTCCCAAGTCCTAATACGAGATGCTAGGTCTAAACGCGCGCCTCAATACGCTTTATATACGAATGGGGAAGGAAATAAAATATATATATTATCTATTTGTCTTTAGAAAGATTGAAGTTTTTCTGTTAGATTAAATTTTATAGTTCTGTAACATGAAATTGTTGCATAGATATTAAAAATATGTTTTCAGCGTTTTTCTCCGAATCACTATTTTGCAAATACTGCATAAACTATTAGCAGGGCAGACCAGTCTACGACGTTTTTTATTTGTCCAATCAATCCAAATAATCACAACAATCGTCTAGCTCCAAACTAACCAAAGATCAAAAATGGACTAGATTAAAGATGAACATTTTAAGAATATTTATATACATGTTTTTTACAGATATTATATTTGTCCCTTGTCAAATCCCGCCGCCTTATACTCCATTCCTCCTAGCATGACCACCAAAATACGATATTATACAGGGTTACATTACAAAGGGGTGCCAAATCTTTAGGAGTGGCTCAGAATCAGTAACTTATTCAATGCAAAGAGCAAAAAAAATTTTTTTTTTCTTTAAATATTCCTATCCCCTGTTAAAAATCGATAATTTAACTAATTCATGTAAAAATTGCACCGTATGGTCACTGCGTAAGGTCCTTGTTAGTTCGCCGTACCTACGCCTCTGATGAATGACCGCGCGGTCATCGTGCCAGTCGATGAGAGATTCTATGTTTTCGTTTGCACCGACTCCAAAAGTATCTGATTGGGTACGTAAGTGTTAAGATTATTTTTAGCGTTTTAGTTTTTTGCAGTCGGTTTTTATTTTTTTTATAAAATTAACTTATTTAATCTATTTTAGTGAAAAATCCTAATCAAAACAAATCCTTCGAGTGCAAACATAATCTAACTGCTAAACACCGATTTCATTTCCTATTTTTCCACCCTTAGGGGTGAATTTTTTTCCAAAAATGTTTAATTATAGTATCTTTGAAGTATAAGCTATTCATTAAAAAATAATCATCAAAATCGGTCCATATTTGGCAAAGATATTATGTAAGATAGATACTAAAATCAGTTGGCGTGGTACGGAGTTCAAGCAATGTTTGATGATTTTCTTATAGATCCCATCATCAGAATTCAACCAAATTTTTTATGCGACCATTCTGAAAGTATTCCTTTCAAACAAAACAATAATTATCGAAATCGGTCAACGCAGAAACGAATGATCGCTGAACATACATAAAAAAAAAAGATACCGACGAATTGAGAACCTCCTCCTTTTTTGAAGTCGGTTAAAAATATGGTAGATATAGCCTATATCTATCATATTTTTCTTCAATACAGCATGGCGTATCTATCATATTTTTTTTAATTTGTCAGCTGGTGTCGCTATATCGCTATATCATACCGTTTTTTGGTGGTCATGCTAGGGTGGTAGAGTGTAAACCACTAGACCAGACGGTCGTGTAACGATAAATGTTCTTAGTGTCTTGGTGTTGAGAATTAATTAAATATTAACACTTACTTTTGTAAAACTTCCATGTCTATGATAGCATTAGACATTGGATCAACAGCATACAGATAAATGTCAGTCCTGAAAACAATTTCAAAAATGTTTAAATCACATCTTTGTAAGATTAAATTAAAGACAACAGTATCATTTATAAACGTAAAAAATCCAGTGCGTAACCAACAAAACAGTTCTCAATTCAATCGAAACAACGTCATAGTTTAATAGTTGATGTTAAAATAAATAGTGGGTACTCATTACCAAAACGTTCTAAGAAACTTAATTTTAGGTACCTACGCTTACTCGCTAAGGTCGTTAGCCGCAGGAGATTAAGATTAGAAACTGTTAAGAAGGGATTTCAAAACTTTTTGGTTAAGCGAACGACAATACGGTATTCACCAAAAGTAAAGTTCCTTTTAAGCATTAATGATTTGAAGTTTGATCAAAACAACAGATATTGCAAAAAAAATATTTGCATGTAGAAGTTAATCCCCGAAACTACTCATTAAATTCAAATAAAACGTGATGTTGTGTTACTCGTACCCATTGGTATAAAATAGGCACATAATGTTTAACTTTTTCAAAAAGTTGCCATTATGTGTGGCACAGCAAATATTTAAATACATAAAACCTGTCTGCAGCTGCTTGATTTGATTACTATCTATCAGTTTGGTGAGAACGTAATTAAAATCGGACTGTTGTAGGTAAATTACATTTCAGTTTCAAAATCAATCCATTTTCAGTAAGCATTCTCTTTAGCGGAGATGGGCTATTCAAAGTATGAGCAATTTTATTATTAAGAACACCTACAAGTAGTCAAGGAACACGTTATTTTGCATTATCTTCTGGCATTACAGATCTGTAACATTTTAAACTTTCTTGTTGCATTTTTAAGTAACACTTTACACACGGGTAATAATAATGCAACACATACCTCTTTTTATACGTAATTGCGGCCACAAATATTGAAGCACTGCTGATGTATACTTACGAATATTTTTCATCGCGCTCGGGCAGACGACCCCGTACATTGCCAGTCATCCCGTGACCACGGCCTATGCAATTAGGTCCAAACGTCGCGAAAATCAATTACGTAAAAAGAGGTATGTGTTGCATTAATACCCATGTTGTGTATAGTATTACAGATCTAGTATAAAATAGTGTAACTGATAAATATAAGAAAAACTAAAAACTAACTGTTTTTTTTTTAATAATAAATATTGGACAACATCACATACATTGCTCTGATCCTATGATAAGTAGCTGAAGCACTTGTGTTACAGAAATCAGAAACAACGACGGTACCACAACATTCAGACCCGAGACAATATAAAAAAGATATTGTTCTACATTGACCCGACCGGGAATCGAACCCGGGACCTCAGAGATAGCGACACCAAGTCCGGTATGCTCGCCTCTCGGCTACGGAGGCCGTACAGATATCATTTATAAGTATCTATTCGTATAACCTGGTATTGACTGGTGACGACATTACTTACGCATATCCATCCATCGAAGCCTTCGTGTTAGCTTCCAGCCTCCTCACTCTAATGTCAAGGCCAGTCATTTTAGTCAGGTATCGCGTTATGTTCGTTATTTCTTTCTCAACTTCCATTGGCCTTGCTGCAACAACTAATACTAGCTGCTTGTTTTCATCTAACACGTATACGAACACATTTGCAATAGCTGACTTTCCGTCATCAGCTCCGCGTTTGTCAGTAGCCTTGACGTCGAACCCGAAAACTTTGCCCGAGTCCCTTAATAAGGATGACACCACTCTCACCCGACCAGTCACATAGTCAATAGCGAAGCGAGGGGCTTGTTCGTTGATAATCTGGTAGCGAATGTCTGCGTTTATTCCTGTGTCTGCGTCTGTTGCCTGTTAGATAAAAAACAATACATCTACTTTGCTACTAATAAGCAGTTCTTCTTCCGGAACCTTTACCTCTTCCCCAGTCAAGGTACATTTAACTATTAGTCTAGATGCGGTAAGTTCAGTTATTACACATGAAGCAATAGCTGTAAGCCATCTGCCACTATTAGGCAGCAGAATTAGATCATTTTAGACCATGGCTACACAACAAGTATTTTATTTTATTATCTGATTTTACAGATTTACTTACGATATTTTTCTTCACCACCAAGCAAGTCGTATACGAATACATAGATTTAGAAAAATCCAGAAGTACGTGACGGGATACGAACCCCCAATCTACGATAGTAAGGCGTCGTGACCCGACCAATAAGCTCCCACCGCTTAAGTACCATCATAAATATCAAAGGATTAAATTAAATACAAAACGAATTATCACAAATTCGATTACCTGTAGCTGAATAACTTGATAGCCAAACGGAGCGGTTGTTGGTATTGCCGTCACTAGTGGCCTACCGCCATTTATGAATTTAGGCGCATTATCGTTTACATCTTTTATCCTTACAATCACTTTAACGTCAAACTTCGTCATCCCTTCAAGGACATCATCAGGCACAGGGTATATCATATGAGGCAATTCTCTACTTATTTTTTGCCTTTCAGCTCGAACTAATACCTCGTATACATCTCGCATTTCTCTATCTGGACTTTTTGTCATATACAAGGTACCATTTTTAGGATCTATTATAAATGTCCTCTTTATATCTGTGTCGTTTTCGTTTAGAATGAAATACTTCATTTTAAATGTCTCGTAGTACTCAGTAAGATTTAGTGTTACTAACTCTACTGGAGTGTGAACGTTTTCTTCTATCTCTAGTTCATAATAACGGGAAATAAACACTGGCTTGTCTGACACTTCGATTTCATCAGGTACATCAGTAATAGTCAACATCAATATTGCAGTTGAACTCAAACTGGGGGAACCCAGATCAGAAGCAACTACTGTTACATTATGCATCGTTTGACTTTCGTAATCTAGTCTTCCAGTGGTTGTTATTATTCCTTCCTTAGAATCAATTGCAAAAAGATTTAGCTGATTCTTCTTTTGTGGTAAACTGTATAGAATAAGGCCATTACCATTGCCAATAAAATCAGAATCATTTGCATATATTCTAGTAACTATAGTGCCAATTGGTGCATTTTCTGGTAATACTGCTTTATAAACAGGAATCATTAAGACAGATTCAAAGTTGTGGTTCGAAAGTTCATCAGCTTCTGGATGCTTCCATTCTAATATGTCATCGTAACCAAAAAATCGTGGTGGATTGTCATTTACATCTAGCACTTGTATTTCTACACTTACTGATGAAGATTTTCTGTCCTGGCCATTATCTCTGGCTACAACTGTCAGTATGTACTTATCGTCTTTTTCTCTATCGAGTTCACCGTTAACACTAAAAACTCCATTAACAGGTGATATTTCAAATGGTAATTCTTTACTTGAAGGCTGAATGAAATACGTCAAATTTGCATTTTGACCAAAGTCAGCATCAGAAGCATCCACTTTACCCAAAACTCTCCTTGAATATTGAGCCTCTTCTACATTGAAAGTGTACCATGACTTTTTGAACATAGGATAGTGGTCATTGATATCCTTAACAAAAATTCTAACAGATAAGTGGTCGCTTAAATCCCCACCGTCAATGGCTGATATGTTAAGTCTGAATTCAGATTCAGGTGGCAATGCTCGAGCTACGATTATATGACCGTGTCTTTCATTAATTACAAAGTATCTTTTAATTTGCATCATATGAGAAGTTACGGCATGTGGAGGTATAAAAACTTCTGACACAAATTCATACCTAACCTGACCATTAAGACCACTATCCATATCTATGGCATTTAATTTTAAAATAGATGAACCAATAGCTACATTCTCTGGCACCAAAAATAAAGGACCTAACGCGCTGACATTAATTGCAAACTTATTTTTTGGTCTTAATTCTGTATTTGTAATTATACCGGTTATCTCATTCTTCTTTTCCCTGTAAATTTTTATTATATTTTTATCATCAACCTCTAGTAATTCAACATTTTCTCCTAATGGTATTATGATCTGGTTAAACACTGGCTCATTATCGTTTTCGTCAACCACTGTTATTGTCAATTTTGCTTCTGAACTCAAATTACCTTTATCTCTTGCTACAATTTTTAAAAGGTACATGTTTTTTTCTTCTCGATCCAATTTACTTCCTATAAAGGTTACTATTCCAGTCTTTTCGTCCACACTAAATAAATCATGTCCATCACCAAAAAGAGTATACATAAAGTGTGCATTAATTCCCTCATCTGCGTCCGTCGCTTTAATCTTATTGCTTGTTTTTACCTCTGTGCCTTTATTGGAATTTTCTTTGATAAATCCTTCATAGACTTCCATTTCAAATATTGGTGGGTTATCGTTATCGTCATCAACATGAATTGTAACTTGATAAATTCCAGCTCCAGATATCACTCCTTTGTTAAATTCAGCAATGACAGTCATGCGATAGACATCTCTTTTTTCTCGGTCTAATGGTTTCTGAGCAAAAATAGTTCCATCTTGACCTGCAATAATAATAATATTTTTTTTAACTTGATGTGCCTAAACAATTTTCGGTTAGAGTAATGATTTATCTCAATGATTCATACCAATAGCAATATCATCAGTTACGTCTTGTTGATTCGCGATGATAAATCGAATATTTCCGGTACTGTTCACTGGCAATGCACTTATATTGACATGAAATATTTGTCCAATGTTTGCACCGGCGATATTTTCTTTGACATGAAATACCAGAGGTGAATGCGCTCCCCTAAAATTTTAAATAGTGTTATTGAGAATCTTAAATTCTTAGTTATTGGAAAATTAAGAAAAAGTATTACTTCAATAAAACACCTCTCTCGTCTTTAACGTCAACGACGTGGATTGTAGTGTTTGTAGATATTGACACGTTGGCATTTTCTTGTATTGCTACAGCTTCGAAATCATACAGGGGCCGGTCGAAATTTGAGAGTTCATCTATTACAGTTATTACTCCAGATTTTTCTTCAACCGCAAATGGAACTACAAAAAAAAGATTAGTATCTTTTATCTTTTTTATAATTGTAATAGTATTTGTGCTTTTTGTTTCATACTCACCGCCTTCTTCATAGCTATGCAGTAGATCGTAAGACACGTCATTTTTGTTCATTGCTTCATTGATTCTTATTTGCCCTACACTGGTTCCAATACCAACGTTAGAACCTACCCAAAACTCATATGGTGCTCCAATAAAATCTGGTCTATCAGGTTTACTTCCTAAAAATTATAGAAATAATTAGATAACCAACATTCGTCGGTCAACGAACGAAGTTTTTTAGAACAAAAAAATAGTAGCATTAAGTATATCAATTTAAATGTACCTTTGGTAGCTCTATTGACATCAATAGTAACAACTGCTAAGGAGTATCTTCTTTCACTTGGGTTTGCGGGTTGATCTGATGCCTCAATAAACAAAGCATGTCTACCCTCTACTATAGGAGATTCAGCTACACTGATGGCTCCAGTTTTAGCGTCTACTTGAAATGGCGAGGTTATTGTTAAGTTACTCGTCCTTTGTAAATCATATAAAACTATTCCATTCCGTCCAAGGTCTGGATCTACAGCTTTTACTTTACCAATGTATGTACCAACCTTAGAATTAGATTTAATTGCAAATTCATACAAATTACTAGGGACAAATACTGGATTGTTGTCATTAGCATCTAGCAATGTGACTTCTACAGTAACAAAAGACATGAGCTGATGAATTTCTTCAAAGTATTCAATATTATCGTTTTTAGTATTTAACTTATCAGGAAATACATAGGTAGTTTTATCTTTGTAAGGAGTTCTGGGGGTGGATGGATTTCGTTGCCATTTCGATAAACGTTGCTTGTCTAAAAAAGTACCAACAATACTCGGATTCTTTTCTTTTGCATACACTTTCATCCGTAGTGACGAATGCTTTTCTCGGTCCAGTACGGTCTGTGAAAATAAAATATGTTTTTTTTGTTTTATGTCCAAAATTTAAAAAAAGTATTAGCATACTTAGTCTTCAAAATTTTTGAAATTGTTACCTGATTTCGCACAGTGAGCCATCCACTTCTAGGGTCAATAGAAAATGCACCCTCTAGATCACTCAACTGATATATAAATTCACCATTATCGCCTTGGTCTCTGTCAGAAGCCATAACTTGTAGGACGCTAAATCCTAAAAAATATTTTTTTTTACTTACGCACAAAAGACACTCATTGATTTAAATCAAAAATCAAAATACATTTATTTCAGTCTATTATTTTTGTGACATAAATAGTTGTTTAGATCCTCCTAGTAGGAGTTAAAGTAAACTCCTGTGTCAGGAGGTCCCGCTCTTCAGTAACTTGCATTATACATTTGATAGACATGTAAACTAAAAAATATTATTTAAATAAAAACACATTTATTATCTGGAGAATTCTAAGAGTCATAGGTATACCAGAATTCTCATATTTATTTAATCAATTAATTTAATCAATTATCATAGTTGATATTTAAGGTATATATTTTTAATAGGTTTTAATTTTATATTATATAATTTTTAATAGGAAAGGTGCTTGATTATCAAGTGGTTATTGATAAAAAAAATATTTATTTACCATTGGGCAAGTTTTCAACAATGCTGATATTATAAAAGTCAACCTCGAACTGGGGCAAGTTATCGTTGAGATCAATTATTTCAACTTCTACACGTGCTTGAGCTGTTTTCAGGGGATTGTCCACTTGTGCTGCTTGGATTTGAAGCACAAACGTGTTTCCTAAAATAAACATGTACATATAAAAAATTATCAATCGAATACGAGACTTTTATTCTAAATAACTTGTACCTAGATAGTAGTAAAAATAAACGCTATAAAATTCTAAAGCTGTTAACTCATGAAAATATTTCAGTAAACGAATCCTAGAAAGACACGTCATAAATACAAAACCCCTACTTTTTTGCTTTCTAAAATGTTTCAATTGGTCCGCATTTATAGCCCTACTTTATTTAAGTCGTAGATACATACCAGGTAACCCAACTTCTATATCCAAATCGATTTCTTTCTCCAAGAACATGGTCCCGTTAAGTGAATCTAGTGTAAATAGCTTTCTCTCGTTACCAGATATGAGCTCGTAGCGGAGGGGAGTATTCACCCCTAAATCCTGATCATACGCATATATCGGCTCTGAGAATATCAGCTCTTGGTGAATACGTTTGCCCTGAAACAAAGGTAAATATATTTTAAAGATAATTATGAACAAATAATTATGAATAAACAGGCACAGCCTCTGCCTTTGTTCCGATCACTAGTTTTAAGAAATGTCTGATAAGCAACAAATACATTATTTTATCACTCACTCACATCACACACACACACGTCACTTAGATTATAAAAAGAAACATCTTTATGACATTTTGCCACAACAGACCAAGAATATAATTTTAGAATAATTCTGGCTTTGCGAAGAGTTTATCGAAAAGAGAAAGCAATTATTTAGTTATTGACAACTAACCAAGCATACGTATATTAAGGTAAACCTATTGCTTTAATTGTATTATGGAGATTTATTTAATATGAACAGATATGATTATGATATGATTTGTTTACCAGTATTGGATAGAACTCCGGTATCTGCGTTTTGTAGGCATCAACAGTAAATTTTGGAGGGAGGTCATCGTTGTCTTGAACCAAAATGTGGACGGTAGCATTTGAACTCCTAGGCGGTGAACCACGATCCTGAAATAGAAATTATTTAACAGACAGTCAAAAACAAACATTTAATTTTCCAAATCGTAGCGCGTAAACAAGTGGATGAAAGAAGATATACAACAGAATACGGCAAAAAAAGGGAATGAAATGCGAGATATAAATTGTTCAGTTGTTGTTTGCTATTAAACTAAACTAAAAACGGTAAAATATTTTATTCAATAACAATTAAAATTCTAATCTAATCACATAAAAATAAACTAATCTAAAACTAAAAACTACCTATTCAAAAATAAAAGGTTTGGAGGGTGAGAGGAACAGGGTGTTGAGTTTCTCATCCACCATTGAAAAGGGAGAATCCTCCGACCAGACGGGTATTGTGTCTGGTGGGCTACTGCCCGACGGTTGTTGTCGGGTTCTTGTATATATTTGTTTCAATCGCTCCGATAACTTTAATATCGCGATGTAGGATACGTCAGTTTAGTTCGTATGTGACGAGATAGATGTCGCTACATCACTCCCCTCCGAGACCGGAGGTCGATAGCAGGTTGAGTCGTCCATTGTGATGCTTGCCGGGCTAGTGGAATGTTCCAGTGAGTCGGAACCAGATGCTGCATAGTTCACGGTGAGTCGGAACTGTCTGCGGTGATGCCCCAGTGAGTCGGGGTGATGCTGCAAATGCTCCAGTGAGTCGGAGTGGTGCAGTGCTGCGTAGTGGCGTAGTGCTGCGTCGACCAGGAGAGAAGTGCGTCTCTGCTTGCTGGCCGGCCGAAGTGCAGCGTGCTGTGCCAAGGTCGCTGAGAAGGCTGTGGGTGATGACCAGGAATGCGCGTCCGCTGCATGCTGGTGGTCAGGATACCCGTAGTAGCCGTGGATGCTGGCTGGCTGTATGGACTCGCTGCTCGAAAGCTTGAGGAGGAAGTGATGATGACGTCACGATGACGAAGCTTTGCGAAGGCTGCGCTGACGTTCATGCTCGGGGTCACCAGTTTGGAGGGTGAGAGGAACAGGGTGTTGAGTTTCTCATCCATCATTGAATAGGGAGGATCCTCCGACCAGACGGGTATTGTGTCTGGTGAGCTACTGCCCGACGGTTGTTGTCGGGTTCTTGTATATGTATATGTTTCAATCGTTCCGATAACTTTAATATCGCGATGTAGGATATGTCAGTTTAGTTCGTATGTGGCGAGATAGATGTCGCTACAAAGGGTCCATGAGGCAAAATGGCAGGAATGTTAGCAGCGTTTCCAAAAAAACTACTAAAAAGCAACTAATCAAATAAACCACAACGTGATATTTTATCAAAATTTATCGAAATTGTTTAAAATAAATTTTAAACTCGTGACAAAATTAATTTAATTAAAACACGAGCACAGATACTAATTTTATTGCCAGCCAGGCCTAAAATTTGACCGTGTCAATGAACCAGATAAATAATAATCTTACTTCACAAATTCCTAACTGCCGTTAAGTTGATTAACAGAGTGAGTTGTAGTAATTGTTTCAAAGTTTATCGAACGTCGCCGAAACCGTCACAAATCTGAGGAATTTCGAGATAATTAAGATTTGAAATCGTGCCGCTGAGAGATATAGACAGTGATATGGAGCTATGGTCCATTTTTTAACACAGATTGATCAAATGCATTGGATTGTTACGGGAGACTAAAGGTTGATAACGTCACCACACTCGACAAAGTCCGGAATAGACCCTCTCGTTACATTTTTTATTCAGCTACTTTGATCCTTGTGATCTCCTAAGGGCCATGCATTACGGTCCTATTCTAATCGAGTCCAAAAGACTCTCGACGTTTTTACGATATCATCCGCTCATCTAGAAGGAGGAGGCCCACCATCTCTTTTTCCCATTTGCCTCCACCATTTGTTCCAGGATTTACTCCACCACCTATCACCACCGTCTAATCAAGTGTCCTGCCCACTGCTCTCACTGTCATCTGCGTTATAATAATGTATGATTATTATAACGCAGATAATATGACTTTGGTTTGTTGACGTATTTCAGTATTAACAGAAAACCAAAGAGGTAGAGGACGCTTTGTGATGAGCTAGAAGCGAATCATCATTTGTTTAGCGGCAGAAATTAAGCAAAACGATCTATTAAACTGTGTCTTAATAAGTCAAAATATTAATGGATTTATCGAATTCATTATTTGGTAAGCGTCTAATTATTTTTTTGCGTAGCTAAAATTAACTTTGCTATCTATGTGTACGTGATCTCTCAGATCTCTAAGATATAAAGGCAAAGGTAGAAGCGACCATGTTTTACCTTATAATGAGCTTCAATATATCGTTACGAAAATAACAGCAGCAAACAAAAAGTCGGGCCAAGTGCGTGTTGGGCCACGCGCAATTTAGGGTTTCGTAGTTTCCCGTCACAAAATGCTGTAATTGCTACCTACTTTACATACTTAAAAACATCATCTAAGTAATTTTCTTCTCAATGTACGTTTAAAAAATTAACTCTTTGTTGTCTAAAAAGATAAGTCTTCCTACACTACTTACATTTTATCACGGCATTGTAGCATCCAGATTGAGGTACGCAATTATTTTTGGGGAAATGCAACCAACTGGGACAAAGTATTTAAGTGTCAAAAAAAGTGTATCCGTGCTATGTGTGGCTTAAAAAAAACAGATAGCTGCAAAACGTATTTTATAAATTTAAAAATATTGACTGTGCCCTGCCTTTATATTTTCGAGCTTGCTCTCTTTATTAAATAAAATCCGAACTTATTCAAAATTGTCCACGGATCTCGCAACCGAACTGTACTGCACGCCATTGATCGTATCCCACATAAAACAGCCCTCTACAGCAAAGCTGTTCTTGCCATGGCCCCAAGAGTTTACAATAAAATACCTAACTATATTAAACAGTGTAATGAGTTTTTGGCATTTAAACAAAGACTATTTATGTTTCTGACAGATCATTCATTCTATTCAGTCAATGAATTTCTAGAATTTAAATCCCAAACTAAATAAATCTTTTCATATCCGCTTGACTGCCTGCGCTATAATTTAATTGACATTGAAATTAATTTGTACATCGATAAATTTGATATTTAATATTATTATGACGGATTATTATAATTATGCTATTTAGTAATTGATTGTCATTTATTTCAAGATTTATATATAGATGATTTGTAAAACTAAACTAAACTTATGAACTCAGTTACATTTGTATGCCGCCAAGGCTGATCACAGCGCTCTCATAAAACCCTGTTCCTATGTTATAATAACTATTTACCTGTGTATCACAAATAAATGATTTGATTTGATTTGAACTTTTCAACTTGTAAAGCCTTCCTAGCTTGATAGTTTTCCTTTTAACTTCGTTACATACACTTCTGTCAACCATTTATCTGGCAGAAAATTATAACTATAATAATATTTAATTTATCTATGTCATTACAAAGTAACTAGATGAGACAAAAGACAAATAAAAGATGAATTGCCTATTTATTAAGAGAAAACTCTTTAAAAAATTCGGTAATCAAAATTTGTCAGCACAAACAATGGTTTGGAAAAATCTGACTACAATTACACATAAATTCATGAAAAAGTGCCACCCAAGGTCGGTCCCTAATTTTGCTACAATCTAAACTTACCGAAGCCGTGATTCCAAGCGTAAACTCCTTATCGCCAGCATCATAGTCCAGAGGTCTCTTCAGCACTAGACTTGGTTTATGAGAGCTCTCCAACGCAAAGTGGCCATCAGCGTCGCCAGACGTAATGCTGTACTGGATGTCAGAGTTAGGAGTGTTTGGCTTGTCACGGTCGAACGCGTGGATACCTTTGAAGATGGTTAAACCTGGAGTAAAGAAATTGATTTTTTTAATCACTTTAGTTGTCATTTTAGATAAGTACTTATATCTACCTAACACATGAAATGCCGCATGCTTCACTGCCTGATATTAGTTTTACTTAGGCATGTATAAAAAAAGAATTTGTTTATTTTATGTTAGATTTTGATTAGTGCGTGCGTGCGTGCGTGCGTGCGTGCGTGCGTGCGTGCGTGCGTGCGTGCGTGCGTGCGTGCGTGCGTGCGTGCGTGCGTGCGTGCGTGCGTGCGTGCGTGCGTGCGTGCGTGCGTGCGTGCGTGCGTGCGTGGGTGCGTGCGTGCGTGCGTGCGTGTGTGTGTGTGTGTGTGTGTGTGCGTGTGCGTGTGTGTGTGTGTGTGTGGGTGTGTGTGTATTTAGACCTTTTTCTTAAAATCATAAGTGTTGTTTAATGTTTTACATAATAATCTAAGATTTTAAACGTCACTGTTTATCAACTGCGATATCTACTTATAAATGCAAAAAAAACGACTTCATGTAACAAAATATGAAAATGTAAGCAAAACACATAATGATATTCCAACTATTACGTTGATGTTGCTTGAAAATGTAAACCTCATTCTATTTGAATTTTACGACAATGCTGGAGAAATTACTCTACTGAGTTGGTTCCCTTAATAAACGACCTTGAGAGAACTTGAAATTTTACTTAAGCAATTAAATAAGTTTACTCGAGGAATAAAATTTACTACTTGGTTACGAGTCTATAATAATAAAATTAAAACGTTATCGGGAATTACGTGGTTATTTAATATTATTGTTCAAACAAACCGAAAATAACTTTAGAAATATGAACCCAGTTTCCCTTACGTAGGTATTATTGCGAGGAAGCCATATATTTTTCCTAAAACCTTTGTAAGTTCCGATTAATGAACAATAATGAGACGTAACAGACATTGAACTTCAGGATCATTGTTACCTGTGTGTAAATATACATACAAGTATTAACGAAATCTTAGTATCTTTATATTCTATTTATTTAAAGTATGTTATATCAAAGAGTAAAATATTGTATATTGTATACATGGTTATGAATAAATATTCTTATATTCTATTTTAAAAACTCAAAGGGGCTTTCGGATTTACCACAATAACATTTTGCTTTTAACAAAAAATTTTTTTTTTATTTTAATTATGTCTTTATTCCAAGGGAAAACCGCCATAATCTTCTTCGTATAATTTTATTTCTTTTCGGGTTTTCCTCAGAAACAAGGTAACATTTAACATGGGATGTGATAGCCTAGAAATTTATTATTTAGAAAATAAGAAATCGAAATTGTTGTGATTATTGATTATGGTTAAAATTCTATTTCCCTCCGACTAAAAGAGCTCGGCCTATTTTAAAAAGCTTCTAGATCTTTACCCCTGTGACCGAATGATGAATCTCAGTGACTTATAATTTTAACAGAACCCTAATTATAGCTCCAGGCTGCTTTTAGGTTTAGATTAAAATACGTTTACCTTACAATATACGCTAATGTAAGGTAAACGTTCCTTATTGTGGCTTCAAAGAAATTCATGTACCTGTGGGCGTGAGTTCGTCGACTGTGACACGGTAGGGCGTATCGAGGAACTGCGGGACATTGTCGTTCACGTCCTCGATGTACACCGTGACAGAAAGGTAAGCTGAGATCTGGAAGAAAAGAGTTCAATGATCATTAAATGAAAACATACTAAAAAATATTATAAATCCGTCAGTCCTGCAAAACGAGACAACATAAATGTTATGCGAACATGCCCATGCGAACGTTCGGCAGCAAATAAGTTTTAGGTCTGTTATCTGGTAGTAAACAAAAAAGTATTATTATGCCCTAGCATAATGTTCTTGATTTTTAGAGTTCCGTACCTCAAAATGAAATAACGGAACCCTTACAGGATCACTTTGTTATCCGTCTGTCTGTATGTCTGTCTGTCTGTCCGTCAATCTGTCTATCAAGACCCTTTAACTCGGGAACGCGTGAATGTATCAAGTTGAAATTGAAACCATCATACTAAAGTCTTTCTTAAAACTGTAAAAAAAACTTCTAATTAACTTAGAACCTAAAAAAAAATACGGCTGTTTATGCCGCAAAATATGTATATTTTGGCACTCTCAAAGGAATCAAAATTAAAGGGTACTTTCCGTTGACCTAGAACTGAGAAATTTGGTAAGTAATATCGTCATATACTACAAAGACGGGAAAATCTGAAAACTATACATTTGTAATTAAATTTTGTAATAAATCTGTGAGACTTGATTCTTGAACTTGGGCTAGTTTCCGAAAAAAATCTAATTAGTCCGTCAGTTGGATTAACAGAAAATATTGGACACGTATTTTTTCTTTTCTCAAGCAGACAAAAAATGACGAAGATATAGCCCGCTAAAGATCCGCATAACGTTACGCCTTGCGACACTTTTTAGCAAGGCGTGACGTCACGTGCTCACTTTGATGCGCTTTCTCAAACGTCTGACGACACTTTAGTGTCTACCTAAGTTTTTAACGTCTTACGTCAGGGGATACTTTAGTGTTCTCTAACAGCAGTGATAAAAAACAGGTTCATGTGGCTAAAATAAAGCACCTTTATGCAATATCTGTGGCCTTTAGGACACGGAACAAAACATAGGTGGCGCTTAAACATAAAAAGAGTGTATATTTTGTATAAAGTCGGTGTTTCTACTTAAGTTTGAAGTTTCGGTGCGTTTGTGTGTGTGCGTGTACTCCAAGGATTGTTCGCAATTATATTTAAATTCGTACTTTTTTGTTTGATTAACAAAATAATTTTGAAAAAAAATTGTGATTCTTCTGTGTATTAAGAGCTGTGAATTTTGAACAATAAAAAAAATATATATGAGTCCAAAATTTTTGTTAATCTAACTAACGGACTAAATAGAATAATCTTTTTTTGACCCAGGAAACTAGCCTATTACTGCTACCGAAGGTACTCAGAAGTAATTCTGATTAAACACGTAACCAAAAAATTGTGTTTAGTTTTTGGTTATTAATATTATCCTATCCTAGTTTATCAAACAAACTGTACAAAAATGTTTTTATATAACTGATAAATAGGAAAATTAATTAAGGGTAAGCTAATTCTTAGTATTAGTGTACAATATTCCATATTGACAAGGAATCATGCATATTGGAAAACAAACAGACCTACGTCAAAATAGAAGTAGGTAGGTTTTTTGATAATTTTAGTAAATCTTATATTTACTTTATAAGAGACTAAAAGACGGGATTTTTGTAATTTTTAGGCATCAATCTTCTTTGAACTAGGAAAAATAATAATGTAACTAGCAATAACTTTACAAGTTACTTACCACAAAACTTTACAAGTTTTTATACCCAAAAATACATCTACTGATATTTAATCCACCTTCTTTAAGCATAAAAATATACTTCTTTGGCAGAAAAAGCCATCGTTACTACATTTTTAGAACAAGAAAATTCTAAGTTGTTAAAAGTTTAAGGTTTCTGTTTTCCTTTGATGCCAAGTAATACCAAACACTATCGGAAATTTTATTTATAACTCTTTAGTTGCGACAGAATTAACATGATCATAATTAGAACTGAATTTCTATCTAGAACTCTAAGCTTTTTTACTGTGGAAGTCAAGTGATGTAGAATAAAGAAAACTAAAATAAGTAGGTAAGCATAAATTCCTACAGATGACAATCTCATACAGATGCTTTAATTAAAATTTAATTTTAATGCTTTATATTTACCCTTTCGATATTCCGAAAACAGTTGTAAGTGGATGTAAGCATTCCGAGCATGTTTAGTGATATTTATCACAAGCATCTCCGTACTTCGGAAACACGTTTTAAGTTTTTCCAGGCTAATACATCTTTAGATTTTAGCCATTATGTCTAGTTAAGTCAAAATACTAAGGGCGCGCGGCTTGAATCCATCTGTCAGAAAGGTTTAATCAATAGCCTAAATAAATTATTATAGTTGCGTGATAGAATCCCGCAAGGGGCAGATGTTAGTGTAACGAGCAAAAGCATATTTTTGTACCTAAGTCATGGATGTTTATAAACGAATTTAAGTACCTATGTTTACCCATAGTACAAACTTTGATTATTTTGAGATGCTTTAAGGTGTGTGATTGTTAGAAGAAAATTTAATGACAGTTGTGCCTATCACATTTTTTTTAAATTATCTTCTGTAATTAGGCAGAAAACGAAAACATAGAATCTCTCATCGACTGGCACCGACTCCAAAAGTAACTGATTAGGTACCTAAGTGTTAAGATTATTTTTAGCGTTTTAGTTTTGAAGTCGTTTTTTTTATAAAATTAACTTATTTCATCCATTTTTTTGCAAGGGTCCACATATTAATCATGCTTAGTGATAAATCCTAATCAAAACAAATCTTACGAGTGCAAACATATTTTAACTGCTGAACACCGATTTCATTTCCTATTTTTCCACCCTTAGGGGTGAAATATTTTCCGAAAATATTTTATTATTATCAAAATCGGTCCACATTTGGCAAAGATATTAGGTAAGATAGATACTAAAATCAGTTGGCGTGGTACGGAGTTCATGCAATGTTTGATGATTTTCTTATAGATCTTATCATCAGAATTTAACCAAATTTATATGGGACCATTTTGAAAGTATTACCTTTCAAATGAACGAATGATCGCTGAACATACATAAAAAAATTAAAAAAAGATTCCGACGAATTGAGAACCTCCTTCTTTTTTGAAGTCGGTTAAAAAGTTGTACTTAAGTTATTGTAATTTCGTAAAACTGAATATAAAGTTATTAAAAACTAGCTGTTGCATGCAAATCCGTTTGGGTGGTCTTCTCCAATACACAAACCGTTCACAGCGTGCGCACAATAACTCACAGAAGTTACATCGCAATCAGACGAATGGCTTAGGAATGCATACAAGATAAACAAAAATAGCAATAATAAAAACAAGAAGTACATTTTAGTTCGCATCTTGGCTACAAGAATTCTAAAATCATAACCACTTTGTTCAAGATGAGTCTTTAAAGAGGAAAGAAATTCTCATTACAATTACAAAAGGTTGAAAATTGAAAAAAGGAACGTTGCTCCTCATCTGTTCCTTTCATCGAGCAAAATATAATTTTACTTCCTTGAACAGGTGAGCCAAATTGAGAATAACTGCGTCAATGTTTTGTTTGTAGACATAAATTATTCAAAATACGACGATAGGCAAAACTTGCTGGATAAGACATGGTAAATTATGTATTTATTTAATTAGAATAACGTACCTACTTGATGATCAAAAGTAACAAAAGGAAAATGGTGAATGGTAAAATGGTAATGAAAATTGTAAAGTAGGCACTTATTTATTGCTACAAACAAAAAGAGCAACATTTACATGTTGTGAATTAATAATGTTTATAAAGATGTACTTGTTTCGAAATGTAAGTAGTTAATATGATAGCAATACTAACGGTGAGTTCCTTTTGATCTGCAGTTGTAGCGCCATATTGGTGAATCGTTTATTGATATTCAATACACAAATCGTATCATGTTATAATATTATTGTGAGCCGCAATTAATTCGTCTTGTTATCATTTCAGCCAGGACGTCCACGAAACATGGGGAGGACGTCCACGAAACATGGGGAGGCCTCCCCCAATGACTTCTAGATTGACCGGTTGCAAACGGCCTGCATCCAGCGGCTTTACTTGAAGCCCGATTCCCGTAATTTAACAATAGTCGCAATTCAGTATTGATCCAGTCCCAGTAATATACTATATTATTTACTATCAAAAACAGCATTCTCATAAACTTATAGTTAATATGACTTAAAATTTACAGAAAGTTTGTAATGCGACTGAAAATGGGATAGACAATATCTTATCTTGGTTTGTTGCCTTTGTGATTTCATTTTTTATGATTGTTTTTAGGGTTCCGTAGTTAAAATGGAACCCTAACATAATATGCTATAGCAATTTATCGACACCAACGGTGTTTTTAAAAAAAATATAAATTAATAAATATAAAAGTTCTAATGCATACTCGTAATATGCACTTGGTCGGTTTTTCATCGTATAGGTAATGTTACTCGGATCGAATACAAACTGGAATGCGAATACTTTTAAATTATGGGAATTTGGAATTTGGTCGTCTGTCCACTGTCTGTCCTGTACGTGGCCTCCATTCTAGAACCTTCCTGCCCCATCGGCCGTCAGTTCTGCCCTGACAACTGCCTTGCTTATCCGTCGGGCTACGTCAGTAATTTTTGTTTGTTTACAAATCTCATCACTTTTGGATTCAATTGCTAGAATTATTAGAAATTTGAGAAATTTATGTTTTTTTTTACATGAGAACTGCTAATGCGACACTTTTAAGCCTATACGGGTAGTAATCTAACTTTGAGCTTTCAGAAGTAATTTTTTTTTTAAAGATTTAAAATCGTAACTATGTCATAAATCGATTAACCTTTAACACTATACAAGTAATACAGACTTTTAAAAGACTCTTTGTAGTCTATGACTGATTAAAATATTACAACTACCCAAGTTTTTTTCAATTCGCGCGATTTACGCTCACATCTTCGGTGTTTTCAGTTATTGTTAAAGTGTAACCATATTCTATGAAATAAATGATTTGATTTGATTTGATATTTTAAAATGTATAATTTGACAAATTGTTTTGAATTGCATCATTTTATTTCAAATGAATTTTATGTATTATTTTGACATGACATACTTATAATTATGTACTTTATTTTACCTATCTATGAATTATTTACCGACTTTTAGTGTGACGATTTTTATAATATGATTAGATATAATCTTATTATAAAACAATAATGCGATACCCTCACAGGCTTCATAACTGTAGTGTCACACGGTGCAATAATGTGCACATAAGACGTATTAAATTAATATGAACAAGCCGCATCTATAATTGTTATTATTATAACTTAGAACATTTCCAATCTAAGTTAGTATCTTTGTTGCACGGGGCTCCTTACGCACCGCAGTTCATCGACTTCATTAAAATGACGCCTTTACGTTTTTACGACAGGCGTTGTAAAAGTAAACGTAAAATTGTCTCTTGGTCCCATTCGTTTTATTAACTAGTGTTGCTGTGTTAACGAATGTTTACGATCCCTGGACAAAGGATTTGTTTTTATTATCATTTTGTTCAACACGCATTTATGGCATATTAATAGGCAAACATCAGTTTATTGGAAGTTAAGTTTTTTAGAATTTTAAATAACTGGAGAAACATTAAATAATCAAATTAAATTGTGCTGGATGACCATTTACACTTGATTTTTTCTGAAATCCAGAAGAGAGTGTCAAGTGGAAATCGAGAGGTAGATCACTCCTAAGGGTACCAAAATCACCCCGCTGCATGATCTGCAGTTTTTTTCGTATTCGGTGTTTTTTTTGTTTTTCTAGACTTTCACTTGATACTTTTTTGGGACATTCTGTATAATATTTAGTATGCCATGTTCTGTTTTTAGGCATCGATTCATCACCGGTACCAATCGTAGCTTGACAACCAGCTAAGTGACACGAAAAAGTCCGCACTCTACGCAGAAATAGACTACAACTAACGCAGAAATAACCCAATAAAAACTGTAGTTTAAATCTTACTAACAATAAGTCATTTCCAGTCTTAAAGTCTCATCCTAGGCAAAACTTTAAAAAATATGTTCTATTATAACATAAGAGTTTACACCAACAGGCCCCTCTGGCCCAATGGGCACTGTGGGCAAGTCCCCAGGGCCCCGCGATCGATGGGGGCCCCCTATTTCCTGCCAGATCACCAACCGATAACCAATATTCTTAACGATAACTATTTAAGGTTGTCTGAAAGATACAGCTTTTGACGACAAAGCCTAAATTATCTGTAAGTCAAAGGGTTATTATCCAATGTGCCCTGGGCCTCCTCTTGGCTAAAGACGGCCTTTCATCATCATCATCATCATTTCAGCCACAGGACGTCCACTGCTGAACATAGGCCTCCCCCAATGACTTTCATTGGAGGGGAATGCCAATACTCGCTACGCTTAGCAGGTGGGTTGGCGAGCGCAGTTTTTTATAAGATTTCACACGCAGACGCTGCTGCCCGTCTCGTGCTACAGGAATTAGTCGCCTCATACGACACGCCTCCTGTTGGCAGTAGGGAAGTGTATTCTTTAAGGCCGTCCCCACACGGCACCTCACTACGCAGTAATAAACAGTATAGATACAGAGTAAAAACTGCAGTGGTCCATTCTTACCAAGTCATCGCCAGTATCAAAGTCGCAGCCCAGGCGAAACTTGACAACGTTCTGGGGAGTGTCACTGTCGACCAAGGAGTCCACGCTCTGTGCAAGAACTACTGACACGTGGGTGCGGTTCACGTCTCGGTACGTAAAAAGGTGGGCATCTTCTTCCTTGTCCACTGGCTGCAAGCTTAGGTTTTTTCTGGAACAAATAAATAAAACAATATTTCAAACATAAACCCATAATAAACGTAAGATTAAATACTACAGGAACCTTTAATTATTTTTATTCATAGATTGTACGGCTTGTGAAATATCATTGAAAAATGGTTGTACAGTCAACAGCACTTCAAAATACAACAAATCATTTTTTTTTTCGATTATTATAATTTTTCTAAATGTAGACTTGAAGTTTAAACATATAACTTAATTTAAAACCTCGTACAAGTCTGATTAAAAAAAAAAAAAAAACCGACTTCAAAAAACTAAAACGCTAAAAATAATCTTAAGTACATAATCAGTTACTTTTGGAGTCGGTGCAAACGAAAACATTGAATCTCTCATCGACTGGCACCGACTCCAAAAGTAACTGATTAGGTACTTAAGATTATTTTAAGCGTTTTAGTTTTTTGAAGTCGGTTTTTATTTTTTTTGTAAAATTAACTTATTTCATCTATTTTAGTGATAAATCCTAACCAAAACAAATCTTACGAGTGCAAACATAATTTAACTGCTGAACACCGATTTCATTTCCTATTTTTCCACCCTTAGGGGTGAATTTTTTTTTCCAAGAATGTTTGATTATAGTATCTTTGAAGTGTAAACTATTCATTAAAAAAAGAATCATCAAAATCGGTCCACATTTGGCAAAGATATTAGGTAAGATAGATACTATGCATGCAATGTTTGATGATTTTCTTATAGATCCCATCATCAGAATTTAACCAAATTTATATGGGACCATTCTGAAAGTATTACCTTTCAAACAAAAAAATAATTATCGAAATCGGTCAACGCAGTAACGAATGATCGCTGAACATACATAAAAAAAAAGATACCGACGAATTGAGAACCTCCTCCTTTTTTGAAGTCGGTTAAAAAAAACTAAAAAGAGGTAAACACATTTTAATTTAAATATTTAAATAAATCAGTAGATATTAAAATTGTACTTGTTTTGTTCTAGTTGTATACTCAGACAGTGAGTGCATCTAAATATTACATTGCTAACAAAACCTGGTGTATCTACCTAACTGTCTAACCGGTCAATTTTAATGTAATAAACTGACAAAGTTTAACTTACTGACAATTGGAGGCTAAGTAGCCTAAGTTACAAAGTTGCCTTAGTCGTAGGTAACAAAATGTCAAATCTTCTCAATTAATATTGATCTTTACGTGACGAATTAAAAGCTGAAAATCAGTTCAATGACCTTTAACTTTTTGGGTGGTGTGACCTGCCGTTGACTGTACACAGACCATCAAAAATATGCTTAATTTAAATCAAACGATATCAAGACATCATGAGCTGAATTCTTTTTAGTAGTATATATTTTATTCTAGATCTCTTTATTAATAGACTGACTGAAGCATAAAAATGTATACAATAACTTCCATGATTTGCAAAATAATTTAAAAAACATATTATTTAATTGTAATTTGGTTATTCTAATAAAATAAGTAAAGTATTTCTGAAAATGTAGTTAAAGTTTAGATAAATGTAGTGTACTCCTGTGAAATGCCATCTGTCGAAGTAAATGGGAACTAAAGCACCGTTCGACGTCCGTTCTTTCATTTACAAGTTCTAAAGCAAGCGTGAGCAATTTAAGTATTTATTTCGAACGTTCCAAGATTGTTCGGTAGGTGGCGTTAATAAAGGTTTTTCAGAAAGTTTCTATGCTGAATAGATACGAAATCACTATTTTCCAAAATACCTACCTTATTTTTGTCAGAGAAAATATAAAGGTAATATAGAATCTTTAAATGTATTGTGTTCACCTGATTAATTTTCATCAGTCGAGTTTCTATACTCTGCAAGATTTAATAAATCATCTGTTTTGGTTTCTGTCTGTCTGTTTTATTTCAAGCTCATTTCTCTACGTTTCCAGTTATGTTGAACAAACACCATTCAACTTTAATAGAAAAAGGACAATTTTAACTAGATCTTATCTAATAAAAAAATTAAAATGTAATTTAATATGAGACACATAAAATAGCAACAATTTAAAACACTTATCACTTAAATTAAGGGTCAATTTACGCAGTTAACGTCCATTAAAACCCATTACGCTAATTACCTTTAAACCGTAGTAAACTACACGCTCCTACTAACCACGAACATTAAAAACCTAGCGGTAATGTCTTGTAACCCACTTCGGGGACACGTAATACTAAATTACATAAAATACAATAATAATTATGCAACTAACAACTGTATTAATCTTCAAACCGAAATTCTTCCCATGTCCGAAGGAAGCTTGAGTTATAATTAAGGAAGATAGAGCAGGCTCAGTAAGTTATAATAATTATAATAGGCAATTATAATTTATAATACTTATCAATACTATTTTATTATGTTTAAATAGGCTCTCTTAACATCAAATAACACAAGTTCGAAAATTGCGATCTATTTTCGTAGCTCCTGGGTGTTGATTGATTGTGATAGCTTATAGCACCACACAATTTTTGCGTACAGTTGGCCCATTTTGTTATGTGATTTCTGTGCTAATTTTAGACGAACACTATTAAATTGCAGACACCAATAAAATTATCGCCTTGTTTTTGTCAATCGTCATGTACCACAAAAACAAAACACGATTGTCTATCAGTATATAAAGTTGTATAGTAGCAACATATTATGTAAAGTACAGGACTTTTTACCTAATGTCTACCGCTCTTGCAGGCTTCGTGGGTAAAGCTGTAGAGAGGCTACTGGATAGTCTATTGATTATGCTTGAGTTATGTAAAAGCATTCATTGTTGGCAGTAAAGTAACGATAAGTTGAATGAGTAATAAATTTTTATTTTACAACATTGTAGATTTTATACTCTAGTTACTCTGAATCTAGTTGAAAACTGGCCGAGTGCGTATGTGAACGCGTCACACTTCAAGCATTTTTGCATACGAATCTATTATCGTAAATTAGTAGGGAAAAGCTTATTTCTATTTCCTTATCCTTATCCTTAAAATTTCTTTTTGGAATAAAAATCACTGATTAAAACTTCTATTTTTTTTAACAATTTCTGACTACTTATTAACATTACACTGACAATGATCAGCCTAAAGGGTCAAAAGTTCATGTTCCTTACAGCCTTAATACTTTGGCATTTTAATAAAACCTCTAAAAAGTTCAAGCACGGATGAAAACGGGAAAATCGACAGTAACGTTATAATGTCTACATTGGAGCTGCACATATTATCTCACATATAAAACAGTTTTCGCAATCATTTTAAGTTACATATTTGAATACATTTAAATTTGCATAAGTCTCGTCTTTTAACGATTTAGCACGCAAT
The DNA here is from genome assembly GCA_963576865.1 of Anania hortulata. Taxonomy (NCBI): domain Eukaryota; kingdom Metazoa; phylum Arthropoda; class Insecta; order Lepidoptera; family Crambidae; genus Anania; species Anania hortulata. The sequence continues at coordinate 734,248 of OY756399.1, read as the reverse complement.
AAAAATGATTTATTCATATTCAATTAATAAATAGATCTTACTACAATAGCATACTATGCATCAAATAGCAATTTAAACCAGGTTTGCCATAATATCAAAATATTTTTAATCGGTTACATTTTCGAAACCAGATCAAATGTTAAAGATCACAAGTCTTAAAACGACTTCTTTTTCAACATTTATTGCGAAGATGTTGATTGATTGAAGATTCCTAATTAAGTCTTAGAAAAAAAGATGGACATTTTAACGCTAATAAAATATTAATCACAATGATATGACCGTGATATTTTGTAACGATAATAATTTAACCTGTCCGATTTATGTCTTCTACGGCTTAATTTAGCATATTTTTTTTACAAACTAGCGAAAGAGAGATAAATAATAAAAGGTAAGTCTGCGGATAAGCCTCTTAAGTAAACGATGTGGTATAGATCAATAGTAATTGTGTCTGATACTGTATTATGACCGGTGTCTTTAGTAGGTTACACAACTGACATTTGCCCATTACTGACATAATGAAAAGTAGTACCTAAGTAGTAATTTTTGATTTCTCTTGCTTTTTATTAAAAGAAAAATTATCAAAGCGCTGAATAAAGACAAAGTGAGCATTAGATTGCTGAAAGACTCCTCTCCTCACGCACTGCAAATTATCCACCTTAAGGACCCTTTTAAAGTGCAATGTGGGATGTGCAAATAAGTTCTAATGATCTAAAATTGTCTTTTAATGGTATTGAATTAGGAAATTCTATTCACAAGTTTAGTAACGCCTTTGCATAACTGCCGAGTGGAATAAAATGAGGATTGTCGATCAGAACCGCATTAGCGTATTTAGGGGGCTATTTGAAGATGTGTAAGTTTTAAATTGTCGTGGTAGTAAATGGAATACATAAGATTTTGTGAACGGGTGACCTTAGCATTATTTAAAAACATATTACTATTATGAAACTAGGCAATATGCTTACTCTGGCTGGCTAGCTTTATTTTATTTTTAACCGACTTCAAAAAAAGGAGGAGGTTCTCAATTCGGTTGTATATATATATATATATATATTTATTTTTTAATGTTTTTTACCTCAGAACTCCGCCATTAATGAACCGATTTGATAAATTCTTTTTTTCTATTGAAAGGGTCCATCCAGATTGGTCCCATTTTTTTTCAATATTTGATTCTAATAATGGGATCCATGAGGAATTGAGGCAACTCCTAAAATATTAGAGGTATACATATAGCGATTTTAGTATATTTAACAACAAATCAAGCATTTGCATTGATGATCTGATGAAGAAGGCGGAAGGTAAGCACCGGAACTCTGTGATAAAACAATGTCTAACACAGTAATTTTACTAAATGGTGAAAAACTTGATCTATCAAACTCCACTGTTTTTCTGGGCATTACATTGGATTCGAAGTTGCAATGGGGACCACATATTGACACTCTGGCTGGGAGACTTGCTTCGGCTGCCTTTGCGGTTAGAAAAATTAGACATCTAACTGACGTTGTAACGGCAAGGCTGGTGTATTTCAGCTACTTTCATAGTATTATGTCTTATGGTCTTCTCTTGTGGGGTTCTGCTGCGGACATCGATACCATCTTTATTTTACAGAAAAGAGCTATTCGTGCTATATACAAACTTAGTCCGCGTGAATCCCTGAGAGATTTCTTTAAAGAAATTAACATACTCACTGTGGCCTCTCAATACATATTTGATAATATCATGTACGTACGCAAAAATTTAGATTTTTTTATAAAGAAAAGTGATATTCATTCATATAACACCAGAAACATAAAAAAAAAACTTGTAGTCCCAAACTTTAGATTGGCCAAAACAAGTAATTCGTTCTTGGGAAATTGTATTAAATTTTTCAATAATATACCTCACAATGTTACCAAACTTCCTATTAATAAATTTAAGTCACATGTCAAAACTACACTGATGTCTAAGGGGTATTATAAAATTCAAGACTATCTTGATGACAAGAATGTATGGTCAGTCCAGCCTGCACTAAACTGATGTACCTACCTGTTTATTTTGATTTATATTTTTTGTGTGGCAGCTAGTGGTGACTGAGTTTGTTCCGGCGTTTCTTCTCAGCACTTGCCAGATTGTCTGTGTCTTGTCTCGAAGCGCTAGTAGGGCCCAAAAAAATAAGGAGACATGTTCTGGCCCCCTAGGGGCCTATAATGTTGTTATTGACGTTCATAAGTGGCAATTTTGTCCTGAATTGAATAAATGATTATTGACTTTGACTTTGACTATCATAGCCGTGTTTGGACTTATTTGAATCGTCATGAGAAGCAATTTAGCTATAATTACATCACAGATCGAATTTTTGAAATGACGATTTTAGAATGTAAAAAAACACTAAAAACAGACAAATAAAACAAATTTTTATAAAAAAAATAACCGACTTCAAAAAATCTAAAAAACTAAAAATAACTTTTAAACAATCATACCAAACAGTTATTATTGGAGTCGGTGCCAGCCGTGGAATGTTTGAATGTGGTTGTTTGCACTGATTCCAAAAATAACTGTTTGGTATGATTGTTTAAAAGTTATTTTTAGCTTTTTAGTGTTTTTGAAGTCGGTTTTTTTTTTACCCAAAAAACTTATATTTGATATTTTGTACGCTGCACCTATTTGAAGCCGAAGATGAGATGAGATGAGAAGATTGTACAGTACATGTAGTTAGTACTCAAATGATAGGTATTTTCTCAAATTCACGTTATTGTCATAATAAGATTACAAGCCCTTAGATTTAATTAAGTATATCTGATTAGATTTTTTTAATTGTCTTATATATGAAAATAGGTCGTTTTTTCACAAACATATTACACATTCAAATGTACAATCTAAATAAAAAAATAAACAATTAAAAGAACAGTCAACAATTCAATAAGAAAAATTGGCACATGATAAAATACTACACACTTAAAAAGTTGTTTAAATGAAAGTCAGTAATTAACTGCCATTAGTTCCAATAAGTATACTTTTTACATTATTAGTTCTAAACTGATAGAATTGTTATGTCATTAAGTGAGTGTGTACACGCAAACATGTACTAAACGGATCATCTAATAGTAGGTTAAACTAATATGTACATTAGTCGTAACTCGTAAGTGACCGAGTTGACACGCTGTTGTTATTGAGTCAGTATATCAATGAAGTAACTTTGTGGTGTCTGCCATCGTAATCATAGTGTATTCAATACTAGTTTCCGAACTTTAGATGCGTAATTCTCATTAATGTGTTAAAAAAATCTGCAGAGTCAGGTTTTGTTTTTCATTATCCTTTCAATTAGGGCTTTTTGAAATTAATATAAGTATGATATGTATATAAACGCATAAAAATACAGGGTTACATAGCAAAGGGGTGCCAAATTTAAAAAATAAGATCTAGGGAACAATATGAGGAAGCGTCTTAATCGTTATTATTTTCAATAATCGTATGTTACGAATAAAAATTACTTTATAATATCGGAAAAGAAAGTCAATACAAAGACTACGAAAGCCGTGCGGTCATTCATTAGAGGCGTGGGTACGGCGAGCCTACAAGGACCTTAGGCTGTACACATACGGTGCAACTCTTCCATGAATGAGTTGATTACCCACGAAAATACTCATAGTTCGACTAAGTTACTGATTCAGAGCCACTCCTAAAGATTTGGCACCCTCTTGCAATGTAACCATGTATACAACATATAAAATAGTCCAAGCATTTTTTTTTCGGTTTTTTCGCATTTAGCATAGAATGTTCTAAAACAAACACTGAACCATTTTCTCAAAATTCTAAATCGATCTCGAATCTGGCTCGATCGATTTAGATGATTCCTTATTTGTTGTACTGAGAATTATTAGGACATGGTTCTGTAAAAAAAAAGTTTCCTGGATTTTATTAATTCGGAGAAATCTAAATATAATGCTTTCACGACTGCAAATATTGTTTGTCTGCCGATTAATAAGTTTGACAAGACAAACGTCTGCCGTGACAGGTAGTCAGAACTTCAATATGGTTTTTTACTGCCCCCATCACGCAGGCAAGTGAATGAGCATTAGCTTTTGCCCGGGATCGACATCATATTGCATCATCGAAAATTATTCTTGAACTACAAAAGAAAGTGAAGATTTACATAATTTCTTTAATAGAGGTCGCCGAGACATCGAGGAACGTCATTGATGGTGCTTAAATGATTGTTGTGAATTGTGAAGACAGGTATTTTTTACTATGAGTTGAATTCTTTCAAAAGAACGTTACCAAGCAAAATGAGCCTTTTGCACTTTGAATCTTTAATTCATTTGAAAAATGTTTTGATGCTCGAAAATAACATTACATTGTACAAGATTTTCTTAAAGAAAGTTTATACATATTTTGTTTAGCTTTCTTCAACGAACCCGAGGGGTGCGGGGGTAAGTCAATCGGTAGCCTGGCTCTTGGGAATTTTTCATCGGCTATAGAGCATTTCTTGGGAGTGACGTAGCGCGTTGTGCGTGCAAGAGTTTTACAGCACCGGTGATTCAGGGTCTGCAGCGCTTTAAAGATTCTGCAATATTTGAGGTTTTTGCCACTTAAAGGAGATGCCAAGCATACCCCTCATTTAAAAATAGGTGAAAAAGTTTAAAAACACCGGTACAACATTGGAAAAGGCAAAAACGGAGCCAAGGCTAAGATCTAAGATAATCAAGAACGGCAGAAAACGTGGTGAGAGTTAACCAGCCGGGTCTTGACGCTCAACCTTTCAATTTGGAAGTGTGGTGCTAGCCTAGGTGTCATTACACCGTATTGTTCACAAAGAACTGAAGCTGCATGTCTATTAAAATTCAAATGGTACAAGAATTTATATCTTCTTCTCTCTACAATCACCAAATCAACGCACAACGTTCGGTCTACTTTCGAGAAACGCCCCAAGAGCCAGGCTACCGATTGATATCGGGGGTATGTCTCGCCTCACCTCTCGGATTTAGTGCATTCATGCAAGAACAAAATATAAACTTTTTAGAAGCGAGAACGCCAGACTTGTCTTTGTCATCTCTGAGGTCAAGTCAAAAAAGTCAAAAGTCAAAAATCATTTATTCAGTTTAGGGCAGAAAACTGCCACTTATGAACGTCAATAATAACATTATTGGCCCATATGGGGCAGAACATGTCTCCTTATTTTTTGGGCCCTACTAGCCAAGGGTTTGATTCTCGGTTGGGTCAATTATGAGTTGTGGTATCGCCGTTGTTTCTGATTTCTGTAGCACAACTGCTTTAGCTACTTACCTTAGAATAAGAGAAATGTACACATACATATATATAATATACAATATATATTGGACAACATTGTGATGTATTCATTTGGGAGACCTTGTATAATCTTATTTTATTATTTGTGTAACAAACGGCTATATTAATATTACTTACTCATTAAATTTAAGAATCAAATTGATAAAGTTTTGTTTAATGTTGCTTTTTCTCTTACGAAGCTTCTTATAGGAGGTTTTTTGTCAGTAGTAACAACGAGGAAAAGACAGATTAATTTTCCATCAGAAATATTTCACTTATTCTTACCACTTTTACGTAACAGTAGTAGTAGTGACAGAAAATCGAAAGTAAAAGTGATTTCGAGTTAATTCTAAAACCATTAACCACTGATAGGCAATTTCCGCGGTACTTTTGAGACAATTGAAAGTGGAAACCACAGTAAATTAAAGTCACTATATTTGAATAAAATAATATTCTGTACCTAAGCAGTGGTTTTATACCCCAAACTCTATTTAAATAACAAAATAAGGTTAAATGAATACTGTTTAAAGAGCTTATTATTGTGCTCCGGTCTCTCATTTTTTCAACAAGCCTTTAATGAAGCATTTAGAAACCTGCTGTGCGAACTACATCTTCTTTAGGAAGAAGTGTGAATTTTACTTTATTTACTTTTAGGGTTCCGTACCCAGAGGGCAAAAATGGGACCCTATTACAAAGACTCCATTGTTCGTCTGTGTGTATGTCTGTCACCATAATTAAAAATGTTCACAGATGATCTATTTCTACTACTAAAAACAGAATAAAATGAACATTTAAGTGGGGCTTCATACAACAAATGTGTTTTTTTTTTGCCGTTTTTTGCTCAATATTAACAACGGCAACAGGTGTAGACGCTTAAAATATTCACAGAATATTTTAGATAATGGTACGGAACCCTTCGTGTGCGAGTCCGACAATCACTTGGCCGGTTTTTACTCTATAAGCTACAAAAGGATTAACTTAGGATAGGCACTGCTTCTAATATTTTAGTTCCGGTGAAAGGAAAGTAAGTTCGACTTATACCTATTAAAAGATCCAAACGCCGATAACAGATTATCAGAGTCAATAGCTCGTTAAGTAACTTACTGCATGCCAGACTTTGCATGTCTCTTAATTAAAAACAATGATATTTGATTTAGCCGCAATCTGTTTCAATTGTCATGATTTTTTATAGCTTATAGTAAATTTATGCTCTTGTAACATGTATAGTTACGTAGTGGTATGTTCAAGGTACAATGGAATCTGTAGGTGGTAGATTATGAAACAAACATAGAGTTAGAATAAAACCTTATGTCAACAACTAAGGTTCTTCAAAGTTTGTTAATAAGGAAAATATGTAACAAAAAACTGAAGCTATATTTGGGGATATGATTGTACCAAAAAGATAACAGTTAATCCAAAGACACTGATTGAGTTAAGAATAATAACTGCTAGGTTAGTGCCGAAGGTCGACAATATTTTTAATATTTCGGCCCATATTTCTATAACAAAGTTGTTTATTTTCACGAGCACAGCCATGACGCGAATGCTCATTATGATGCCTAACTTAAAATTAAATTAAAAACATTAATTCTATATAATTTATTTGTATATGGCAAATACCTCTATGGTACATGTCATAAAGGTGCCAAAATCTTTTCTTCAAATCAGTGGTATATGTAATCTTAAATGTCTTTAGAACTAAGAAAAGTCTATGAACCATTCAAGGAAGTGTCGAAATATCTGTGGATAACGATAAACGTAATAACAGGGAACTTATTTATTTGTTTTATATCTTTGATTTTAATGTTAATTAGCTGTAGCTGTACTCCGCCAAGAGATGGCTCTGCCGGCATAAAAGAAGCTTCTTTTGTTATTTCAGACTTTTTTTTTTAAACTCAAACAATAATTTTACAAAAATTAGGTTACCACCTGATTTCATTATCCAGCATACGGATTTATGATGAGATTTCCGATACAAGATAATATCTCATCTATCGCAGCGAGAAGGCATGACAGCATAAACTAAATCCAATGACATCACACTTTTACTTTTACCTTGTTACTCAACCGAAAAGAGTGAGCCGTGTAGCGTTATGGCAAATCATACAGTTCATATGGTTGGTCAGTGCAGTGCTAGATGATGTCCTTAGTAATCAATTTGGTGGTGTAAATTTTTTCCTACCACTGTTCATTTTTAACAACAAATTTACATTTGGAGGTTATCATAATTCAAAACCTTTGTTTATCTTTCACCTAGACTCTTTTTCTTATTATACTGAAAGTAAAGATATTAAGTTAAATATATAATTATTAACTAACGTTAAAAGATAAGCAAACTATAGTAGCAGTGGGCTTGGTTTTTTTGCCGTAAAACCAACAATATTTATTATAGTTGCGTAAAACCGATAACCGATGACATGTTCTTGAGTAAAGATCGTGACTTACCCAGTGCAGCGTAGGGGTCCTCTGACAAAGCGAGGGCGATGATTTACGCAAAACTATTGGCAGCAGATCAAAAATATTTGCCAAGGATTGGACTCAGCTCAGTGATGTGCATTTGAGTGGCTTATGTCCAGCAGTGGACTGGCGTAGGCTGATTATAATAAATATGTTTAAGAGTGAAGATATAGCCATTTTTGTTACGTACTTTGATATTCAACTAATTAAATAAAACCTGTCGGATACTAAGAATAGAATCTTGAAATTTAGCAAGAAACAAGGTCTTGCAGTAGCAATTATTACTGTTAAATAAAAAATTCACAGTAAAAACGGTAATACGAACGTCATCATCATCATCATGTTAATATGTCAGCCTATATTGTAGTCCACTGCCTGCCGGCCCACTACAAACTTAGCTTGCTACATACTAAGGTTGTCGGGAAGAGATCGCTTTTGGCGATAAGGCCGCCTGATTGTACATAACTGTGTCTTGTGTGTAATAACCTTAATGTTTTGTGCAATAAAGTGTCTGTCTATCTATCTATCTATCTACTATGTCTATTACTTTGCCAAATTCTTCTGCCAAATAACATCGTTTCGGATTTTTCCACTTAACGAAACACCTAAGCATCTTCGCTGAGTGACGTGTAGTCTGTGGGCCAATTTACTGTCATATTCAACGTCTCGGTTTCATTGGTCACAGGACGCACTGGTCAAATTCCTTGCTATTTACAAATTGTGGCAGTGACGAGAAAATATGACACAGATTCCTAAATGCTTCCTTAAAAAATTCGATTACTGTTCATCATAGAGAAGTTAATTACCTTAATAAAATATTAAGGTAAGTACTTTCTTATTATTTTACTACGGGGCTAACATAAAATTCTTGAGTAAAAGCGATCAGCTAATTAGTACAGGAAATATATTTTTATTACTATTTTGATTGAGACCTAAGTCTACAAACTACTTTTTTGTTATTTAAACAACATTTATTATAAACTGTATAAGTAAAGTAAGTAAATATAACCGGTTACGTTTTTATCGTGTATGTAAATAGCATGATAATTACTACCCATTAGTAGAATCTTAGACGTGGCAGATGGCACTTGTGTTACTTAAACTGAGATTGACATTATTTTGTGACATTCGGAAAATATAAACAAAACTCTCGCTAATAATTATGATTTAATACAACTCTATCATGGTCAAAAATATTGTTAAAGTCGAAAAAGACAACAGTTGGACTCCCTTTTGGAGACAAGTAAGTCACTTTATTTTTTATATTATACGTTTTCATAAGAAAGCTCAAGGTCGCACAGCGTGCTATGGAAAGATCTATATTGGGTGTTTCTTTGTAAGATCGAATCAAAAATGAGGAGATCCGTAAACGAATAAAATTGACTGATATAGCCCAACGGATTACCAAGCTGAAGTGGCAGTGGGTGGGGCACATAGCACGTAGAACTGTCGGCCGATGGGGCTAGAAAGGTTCTAGAATGGAAGCCACGTACCGGCAAGCGCAGCGTACATGAGAATTGTAATGTATAACTTGCTTCCGGAAGAACTTTAATGCTGAGTGGACCGATATTTAAAAGAAAATTGACGGAATGGCTTTTAGACTTTAATTTTAAGATTAAGATTTTAATCGGCGACATTATTTATTAGGTACTAGGACTAATTGAATTCAACTAAACTGTATTCTGTTTCATTCATTTTTTTACTTGACCAAGCTTATGTTATTTTTATTTAATTAATTTTTGCGCATCTGCGAGCAGATTGAACACATATACTTTCAATATCTATTGTTACCATCTTGTCATAATTGTTTTTTGCAAATAATCTTTTGAACTTAAATTTGTTTTCAGTTATTAGTATGCAGTGGAGTCTGGTCGTCCTTTTATTTGGTCGGCTTATGCATTGGATCACCTACAGTAATCGTGCCTCAAATGAGAAGAGAAGCCAACTCAACTGACGCTGTGTCAGATGATACGGTGTCATGGCTTTGTAAGTCTGTAGGTCCATTTTTTTGTTTTTGGTACATTAGTTTGTGCATTTTAATTGCTCAATACTGGTTTTACTGTTGTCTAACAATATAATCATGTAAGTAATAAAAAAACTAGAACTCCGGAGTTCCAAGATGAAAGCGAGATAAAAATAATATTTAAAAAAATATTACGTTATACAAGGCTTTTTATGTTACATATAGTTACTTAGCTTATTTACATAAAAAATATAATCTAATAAATAATTTAACAATACCAGTGATTCCGATTAGAACGTAAAATTAGTAAATTTTGCATCTAATTATACAGGGTGTAAGGTAATCTATACTTAATATTATAATGCCGAAGAGTTTTTATGTTTGAACACGCTAATCTGACGAACTACTGGTTTGTTTGTTTTTATGGATACTTTACTTTATAATAACACGCTACGACCTGGACCTGGAGCGGAGCATCAGTATAAAATGTTGCAAAAGTATTCCTTTTGTGAGCATTGGTTGTTCATGTAAAACTTTATTGTTTCTCTTTAAAAGTTCTACATAAATAAAATTACAAAACCAAAAAACCCGACCGCGTAAAAATTTAACTAAAAGGACGAAAAAAAAGAACAAGATTTAAGGATTTAATTTGCAGCCGGGGGCATCTGTCTATTGTTTATGTGATACGGATTTCATGTCAACTAAAATACAAGACTTTTATACAATAAATGCAGTAAAAAAAGACCATGATCGCATATGTCTATCTTTTAAGGTCAAGGAATGTATAAGTACTACATATACCTTTATAAATTTAATGTTTAAGGTTGACTCAGTATAAACGTTTTTATAGTTTTTTCTTTTTAAAATAATGCATTATCTGGTGATTTATAAGGACTAAGTGACAAGGCGAACTAACTCCACGTGGGTGAAGCCGTGACCAAATAAAGCCGAATAAGTTATGTATGTATATGCGTTTAAAACTATAGCAGTGTCAGAAATTTGATATCATTTTTTAAAAAATATATATTAGGGTAAGGTTGCCGATATTGTACCAGTTAACGAACTTTACAAGCTGGCGCAAGAACTGTATGACCTAAGAAGATTTTCTCAGTAGAAATAAAACTGTTGCTCTATTGGTTTTCTTTTTTTATTAGTAAAAAGTGAGGGAATACAAAAACATAACGACATTTAAAGTTTTAAAAAAAGTCTGAAAAAGTACAATTTAGGAAACCGGTTTCCTTAATTGTGCCATAGGTATCCTAAATTGTACTTCACGATCTAAATGAGACTCAAGTGCCTTGAGAAGCCGGACTCGTCAATATTGTAATTTTTTTCTGCAGTGAACTGCTCCTTGTCTATAATTTGTTCCAAAAGATTGAAGAATTCTGTAACGTTTTCACGGTTACATCCCTTGGCTCTATTCAAAGATGTTGCTTCTGGTTGGCGAACACTAAGTTCCGGATGTCTTTTAAGAAATGAGTAATACCATTTTCTCCCAGCCACTTTAGTCGTTTTTGAAAAAGTGTTTTGTATGCCATTTTTTTCCGCAATGTCATAAGCCAGTTTTCTGATTTTCTTTATTGTGAGTCAAAACATAATATGCTTTTCCATATTTAACAAATGCGACACAAACTCTTGCTTAACTTCATTGTGAAAAACAATTGGTTTGCCCTTCGAAATGGTATTTTCATTCGCTTAATTGTTCGAACTTGAAAAATGTGACTTTAATGAGATTAAAGTGGGTTTAGGTACGTTGAACATGCGTGAACACTGGTTTATTCCCATGGATTTCTTTTTCAAACAATCTGAGGCTTTTTCCAAATCATCTTGCGTCCATTTGTAATAATTTTATCTTCTCCCAACATTTGAAAATATTTCAATCGAATTAAAAATCGAGTTGAAGAACTACCATACACCTAAATTGTACCGGTACAATTTAGGACTACCCTACCTGGTACAAATTAATCAACACTAAGTTTTATTTTTATGCGAACCGGCATTATAACTTCGAAACTCTAAACATAAAACTATATTCTCAAAAAAGTACACTAATATGCTTACTTTCCAAAAACATATATGATAGCTGCAGTGTACTTACCGTTGCCACAAGAAATCCTTAGCTGAATATCCATAAAATAAGATCAGAACGCCGTAAATATTATTTTTGTTTACTACACTTTAACCTGTTGCGTCATTGACTCTAAAAGGGCAGCGATTGCGTTATGTTGGTAGCATTGCATTTTAGTGTTGCCATTTCTAAACATAACATTACGGTTTGGTAGATTTTGAGGTGGTACAAATTATGAGCCGGTCCAATTTAGGCAACTCGACCCTATCATATCAAATTTCGAACAACATAGTACAATATAGTATTTATATCATAATTATGTTAGCACATATGTTTCGGCAGTAAGGGGTCATCATCTAACATTGTCTAACATTGATTGTCTGCATAATAGTTAATGCATGTTTAATAGTTTTGGTTTTTTTTTTTTTCAGCAAGTATTACGCACTATTCTGCGGTTCCGTGGGTGTTCGTATTGACCATGTCATCACAAGTATTTGGACGGAAATGGACTATGCTGTTCATAACGACTTCATCCTTAGTGGCTTATATTCTATTCTTCTTGAGTACAAATTTGATTCACATTTATATCACCGAAACTTTAGTAGGCATTAGTTCGGCTGCACAACTTTCAACATCAATATTGGTTTTAACTGAATATGTCTCCCCAAAATACCGAGGTGTGTTTTTGACCATCAAATCGGCATCTATGTTTTGGGGTTTATGGACATCAAACGCTATTGGCACATTTTTTAATTGGAAAAATATAAGTATTGTAGGCATCGTATGTTCAATTTATGCATTAGTTACAATATTTTTTTGGCCAGAATCTCCGTATTGGTTAGCCAGTAAAAGACGATTTATTGAATGCGCCGAATCTCATCGATGGCTTAAAGGAATCGATAAAAGTTCAGAAGAAGAACTGATTAAATTATTAGATATGCGGCCAACTACCCAAAAACAAGACTTAAAAAAATTCTATAAAACAATCTTTAATCACAATTTACACAAACCTTTATTCATCATTACAATTGTAATTGCTTTGTATCATTTTTCTGGAAAACTAGTTTGTAGTATTTATGCCATAGACATAATTAAAAAGATCACTTCGAGTGAATCTGTAGCATATACAGGAATGTTAATTTTAGACGGTGTCACAGTCCTCGGCATGTATGTTGGATGTATAGTATCTAAATTCGCAAAAAGACGTTCTCAATTATTAATTGCAACTATTATAGGAATAATATCTTTATTTACAGCATCTGTTTATTTATACTTGGTCAAGTTAACAATTTTAAAAGAAAACGCTTGCGTTTCTTTAGCTTTGTTGGTTCTATTTTCCTTGTCAATATGTTGTGGACCAATTATTATGTCCACATCAGTAGCTGGAGAAATATTGCCGTTAGAATATCGAAATTTCTGTGTTTGTGTGATGGCTGTTATAGCAAATATCTTCATGGCCACCTCGTTAAAATGTGGACCTTTAGTTTTCAAAACTTTTGACATACATGGCGCTTTTCTTTTTTACGGCATCACTTCGTCAGTTCTTTTGTTTCTAACGTATAAGTATCTGCCAGAAACTAAAGACAAGACGCTTCAGGAAATACAAGATTTTTTTGGAGGTGATAAAAGCAAAGTTGATAATAATAAAATATTTAAAGTCAGTACAGTAAAGGTAATTACACAATTATAACAGAAATAATGATTGTGTGTACAATATTAATTTTGGCGACTATAGTGTTCTTGCATTACTACACTAAAAACATGAAGTAAGTGATACTAATGGTAATTAATTACAAGAATTCATGATGTAACGCTGGTGTGCCGACCTAGTTCATAGCAGACGAGTTTTACTGCGATTCGTGTTTGTTTGCGCGTAAGTTATTGTTTTTGTGACAAACTAGTTCTTCGACTCCAATGACTTGTCATTGGATGGGCGTGGTCGACCCACTTTGAGGTTTTATAAGCAAACAAGCTTGCATCTTCGTTAATAAGGGGGCTTTCTAACAAAATTACTTCAATACTTGTTTTGTTTGTATACGTATAGTTTGACGTATAAATAAAATAAAACACCATTGTTATCAAGGTTAAGTCTCAGATTATTTGTTCATAATCTTTGATTAGACAATCAAAACAATGCCTACGCAGGATGTACAAAAAAATATTACACCCTTAAAAATAACGAAATAAGGTGCTCAAGCAAAATCCTTTTGTGCCCCCTTTTTAATAAAAAAGATTTTGTAAAAAAAATAAAATTTCTGCCGCACGCATAGACGCATACTTGTTATGCTTATCGACTTTTTGTTGTATACCTACTTAACACAGTTAGTTTATTGAATATTGAATACCGATGAAAGTGTAAGATGGCAGTGTCAATCGTCAAATAAAATTTAATTAGTACAATATTGTGATATGTATTCTTGTTATCGCACATGTCGTAAGATAGAAAAAGTTTGCGGATTTGAACTGGCCTCTCTTATTGTAAGACAAAAAAATTGGAAATAAATTATTTACATTATATTGTGTGTGACTTTTTTTGCATAAAGTTGTACTTACCTAGGATGTACTTCTACCTTCAGGACTTCGTCTCCAACATTGAGGTTTTCTGGTATCCTCACGAATTTCAAGTATTCGCCAACGGGATAAAAGTTGCAACCTAAAACAAGGCGAATTTATTTACTATTTAACAATTAATATAAAAGTGCTTTGGCAGGATGCTAGTGACATAACATGACTTGTTTATACATAAAAAACTAAACAGCTCTATGCAGTGTTGCCACAACTAAAAACTCGACAGATCAAAACTAAATCACCTAATTAAATTGCAATTACAATTTAATTTGTACCTTAGTATATGGTGTGACTACTGGATGACTATGGTTAGAAGAAAAGAACCGATGCTAAAATATTTAGTATTTTTAAGGTCTTCATAAGAAACGATCAAGCTTAGCAGTCTGCAGATAGCCTTTTGGCTAATTATGATAGTTTTATATTTAATGTAGGTCAAAAGAAATATAATATAAACACAGTAAATGCTTCCGACCTACTTACGATAAGATTTTAATAACAACTCTAAAGGTTTCTTCACTTATCATACTAACACCTAATGTATAATGCATTCCTTCTTTATCAGATCTATTATTGGATTTTAGACAAAGCACAAAATACCAATTAAATAGCGATAAATACCGATCGAACAATATACCCATTATGGTCTGACAGTAAAAACCTCTTAGGTACATAAGCCAACTAACAATGCTACAAAAATTCTCGTCTCAATACAACTGAACGCCAAATTGAATAGTGATGCCAGCTAATAGAGATTTTATCGATGCTTTATTAACAAAAGTACGCTTTGTTTCTTTTTTGGAAAGAATCTGTTTATGTTCTCTAGATCCATAAATTTACTAACTGCTGAAATATAATTACAATTACTTACACATTGACATGACATGACATAATAATAAAAGGTCCATATATAAATAATAAATACATTTAAAAATTTAACTATTGTGTTAAGATCTGTGTATAATATGTGTAAAATACCTTATAGATTAACATACATTACAATAACATGAGTTACATGTACAATTATTTAAATTTAATTTGTTTTTCGAAATTGGCTTTGTACTTGGAGCCGTTCTGGTGATGTCGGCTGGTATATTTGGTAGCTACTATCGATAAATGAAATACATAATAATATGATAAAAAATATATCAATACGTATTCAAATGAATTAAACATTAAAAAAATCTTTTTGGTTGCCTCAAGCAGTCTAGTATAGAGGACAATAAAACAAAACATGGCATTATCGCTATAAAATCGTCATAGAAAATTATCGATATTCCGAATAACTGAAATCAGTTGACTGACATTACATTGATGTCGATATGTTCACTGCACTACAAAGTATGATGCAATGTAATAAATTCACACAAGTGGACTATTCAATCGTGGTCGCCATTCTGATGTCGGATCGGAGCGAAAAATTACTAGTTGTGGTTGGTGGGATCTTTAGTAATTAACTTGTTTGGAAATCAGTAGTATTTATTAGGCAAGTAAAAAGATGAACCTTACAAGTAATTTAAAGTTAATAATGGTATTAGTTGAGTAAGCTCGAATTAAGTGAATTCTGCTAGTGCTAAAATATGTGGGGCAGTCGTATTTTTAAAAAACAACTAGTTATTCAGATTTAATTCCAATATCAATAGCTTACTTTTGATCAAATATGATTTATACAAAATCAAAATCAAAATATATTTATTTGTTAACAAACCATTTGTTGACAACAATTTGTGGTGACATACCTAGTAAGTATTAATATACCTGTATCAGGTAGTCACCGCCTATTCAGACCGTGGTAACACAAGTTAAACAAATAAAATGATTTTTAAGAAGTACTAAAAGTTAAATTAAGTATTGTTTGTATTATTAGACAAATCGAGTAAATTCATTTGTGTTGTGTGTTTTGTGACGTGTGTTTTGTGACGTGTGTGTGTGTGTGTGTGTGTGTGTGGTGTTGAGGAGATGTGGGTATATGTGAAAGTTAAAAAATAATATTGTGTAATAGGGTAATGTTAAGTAGGATTATACTTTTAAGCCATGAAAAATAAATACAGGGTATTTTAATAAAAAGTACACAATATGGTTATATTAAGTAGAGCTATGCTTTTTTGCTGTTATTCTATAATTATGTTTAAGATAAAATAATTCGTTTATATTATTTGAGAAGATTTTCAGTTTCTGAATAGCTAATTATTAATTTGAATTATACAGTTAAGCATTATCTTCACGGCGTAAGCAAAATAAACATTAAATAAATTATTTCGTGCCGTGTGGGGACGGCCGTAAAGAATACACTTCCCCACCGCCAACAGGAGGTGTATCGTAAGAGGCGACTAATTCCTGTAGCACGAGACGGGCAGCAGCGTCTGCGTGCAATATTTTATAAAAAACTGCGCTCGCCAACCCGCCTGCCAAGCGTGGCGAGTATTGGCAATGGGGGGGGATTGCCAATACTTGCCACGCTAATGAATGAAAGTCATTGGGGGAGGCCTATGTTCAGCAGTGGACGTCCTACGGCTGAAATGATGATGATGTTGAAATTATTTCAAGGAAATAACTATGGCACCGTGGTAATAACCTAACTCAGGCCCCTAGCATGACCACCAAAACACGATATAATACAGCGATATATCAACACCAACTGTACAAATATGGTAGATATAGCCGCCATTTTGAATCGCCCTGCCGGTGACGTCACACGATATGATCGCTGTTTTAATAAAAATTCAACGGCGTCTTTAACTCTTCTTCTTCTTTATCTACATGGTTAATCCCAGTTGCGTCCAAAGCCATTGCAGGGCCATATGGCGGCTTTGACAATCATTTACAAAAAAAGTTGATCGGAATAAATTGCTATATCATTCGTGTTTTGGTGTCCCCTCTGTCAGCTTTATTGGCAAGTGTCAAAAATTATATTACAAATTAGTAACCCATTCATTGGATAAATAGATTACCCAACTGACCGTAAGTACTGTCGCAGCGCAACAAATGCAGTGACACTTCTATGGGCGATGTTCCCATCGTTTCACAATTTCTCTAAATCGATTCTGATGGCTTTGGACCCGTGAAATCAATTGTATATTGCTCAAAATTATCTGATTACATTGGGTAAGAATTGTTAATTAATTTGATGGTATTTTCATTTATAAAGTTCCATTTGCGACCGATTACGATGGTCGGTTCTTGGTACTTGGTGGTTGAACTCTTAAATACTATTAATATCTCAATACTAAAAGCCATTCGTTATTTTTTAGAACCGTGTTTTTACCATTATTTTTGGCTACATAAGTACCATCAGCTCTGATCCACCTGATACCATCAATCTCTTGTTTTCTATGCCCTTGCAGGGCGTCACATGTATACCTTTATTTTTCTAACATGACAAAATTGTAATGTGACATGCAATAAACGTTTGAATTTGAATTTGAATATCCTATTAGAGCAATGTATTTGATGTTGTCCAATATTTATTTATTTTGAAATTAGCTCGAGTCTTGGTGTGGTGATAGACGCCCCTGGCAAATACAGGGTTACATTTCAAGGTAGTATCAAATTTTAAAAATAAAGTCTATAGAAAAATATAAAAATTCTAATTTATCGTAATTATATTCAGTCGTCGTATTTCTGAAGTAAAATATATACTTAAAAAATCTCCGAAAAAAAAAGAACTTGAGATGCGCCGTCATTCATCAGAGATCACAGGCATACGCCGACGCCGCTCCAAAAAGAAGCTCATGAAGTGCACATAATGTGCCACATATGGTGCAATTTAATCGAGTAGTCGTAAATTTTCTACAATCTATTTTTCAAATGCAGAATAGAAGAATTAAAAATGATTTTTTTTTTTGTGTTTTTTACGTAGATCGATTTAGTTACTGATTCTGGTGGTCTCAGAAAATATGACACTACCGTGAAATGTAACCCTGTATAATGATCCGGTAACACAAGTACCTCGTAACACAGGTATGATATTAAACTGCATTAAGATAACAAAATATTTGCTCTAGTGCAATGGATGGATCGATAACAAAACCATACTTATTATTTTGGTAGCAATATTTTCCGTGGTTGATGATGGTACGACTAGACTACATTTGGTATACCACATCATGGAACTGTTGCTCATTGACGTTGACGAGTCTTAATATGTTTTTACTGAGATAGAACCCCTCATGTTAAAATAAAACATTTTACATTCCACATTTTATTACGATCATAATAATGATCCGTAATTTCTCCACTGTAGTAAACATGTTAATAATTATACTTGGCACGAATAAACTTCGCACAATAACGAAAGTAACTTCAAAAACTTTCACGGTTGAGTTTAAAAGAACCAATATTTCTCACGATTTTGAAGATAATGAGTGACACGTTGATCTCAGTAATTAATCGTGTTTTTTTAAAACCTATATCAATTAAGCTTAAGCTTAGATGATTTAACTTTATACTTAAAATGGTTATCTTAGGTTTTTTTCTTAGGTATAAGCAATGCTATTATGAGTGAACTAACTAATTGCATCCCATGGAAAATTTCTCAGACAATTTTTTGCTGCACGCACGTACTTAATTGAGTAGATAGATTTGAAATCCTTTTTCAGTTTATTTGTTCCTCCTACCTAATATCAAAGTATAGTTTGTAATGGCTACCTATTTGAAAATGCAACAATAAATTAAAAGTATGGTCAGTACTAAAATTAAAATCATAGGTTGTATAAAAGATTGAGCAGTTGAAAATGGCGGACGAAGAGTAAGAGATCTTTAAAAAAAATGTGACTTAAATAAACTTGTTTATTATTGTAAGGTATTTCTAGTTATTAAATATGTTAAAACAGGCAGGAAATAGACAGATACAACTATGAATGAATGAATGAAGTTTCTGTTAATAACACTCGGAATAATTTAATAACTATTGAAAATAAGTCTACAACCATTGTGTGTTATCAGTGATGACATACAGAACTAAAACGTGGCCTCTCACTATGGGCCTCACAAAAAAGCTCAAGGTCGCACAGCGGCTATGGAAAGGGCTATGCTCAGTGTTTCCTTGCGAGATCGAATCAGAAATAAGGAGATGCGTAAACGAACAAAAGTCGCTAACATAGCCCAACGGATTAACAAGCTGAATTGGCAGTGGTCGGGGCAAATAGCACGTAGAACTGACGGCCGATGGGGCAAAAGGGTTCTAATATGGAGGCCACGTATCTGTAGGCGCAGCGTAGAACGTCCACCCATAAGGTGGACAGTTAACCTGGTGAAGGTCGCAGAAAGACGCTTGCAGGCCGCTTCCAACCGGACAATCAGAAAGTCAATGGGGGAGGCCTATGTTCAGCAGTGGACATCCTATGGCTGAAATGATGATGACGATGCTGAAAAGAAGACTGCAGTAGCTATGATTTGGTCGTAAACAGATTTTTTTTATCGATGCAATAAAGAGAGTAACTTGCATTAATTGTAGACAACTGCTAGTAGATGGTTTATTCAAAATTCAAATTAAATTGAAAGACAGGCCTTCTTAAAACATTATAGATAAATAATAAGAATATATGAAGTAGACGACCCTGAAGCCACATAACTTGTGCTAAATACCCGTGTCTTAATCTGAAACCTAAAATCTAGTCTGAAAACAATTTGAAGCCCCGTTAATTCTCAAAGCCTGAGAACATGATCTGATTGAATGTGAAAATAATTCTATAGTGATTCCCATAAGTGTAACGCAAGCTATAAAATACCGCAAGTGGCCGTGTGATGGGACAGGCACTGTTCAGGTATTATTACACCTAAGGTAAGCGTTTGATGATAGTGTACTACTGACTATAATAACCATTTATGAGGCAACTATCAACTGGATAAAAAGAGCCTTTGTTTTGCATCTTACTGTTTTTACCATCTTTTGGTAGCCGGTTCAGTAATAGATCAGAATAGCAGCAAAAACAGCTTTCATTGCAAATGCATACCGAGAGTGTAATGATGATAAAATAGTTTGAAATTGATATTTGTGTAAAAAAACTGCCATTTAAAATACACACACACACACACACGCACACACACACACACACACACACACACACGCACACACACACACACACACACACACACACACACACACACACAACATACTCGCTAACGGCTGATGAGGCAGAAAGGTTTTAGAATGGAGGCCACGTACCGGCAAATGCAGCGTAGGTTTACCTTAACAAGGTAGACAGACGATCTGGTAAAGGTTGCAGGAAGCCGCTGGATGCTGGCCGCATCCAACCGATCAATCTGAAAGTCATTGGAGGAGGCCTATCATAAGAATTAATGGACGTTCTAAAGCTAAAATGATGAATGCTCTTCACTCATGTTGACACCTCTATAAAAAGTAAATGATCGGGATTTATCCATCTGACTGTTTTGTGAGCTTTTTAGCGCAATATATTTTCTGCGGCGCAACGCAAGGCATTAAAGCGCGTGCAAGTGCACGTAATTTTTTTCCCTTCTTATTAGCATAGCATGACTGTGCGTGGAGCAAATAGATTGACTCAAAGTTAATGCTAAGATTTTTAAAAAATACAAAAAGTGAACTTAATTTGATGTAGCATTCTCTGCTAGTCGACCATAGGTTAAACCTGTTTTGATCTGTTCACAATAGGAGCCAATAATCTGGCAGATATTAATCATAATAATGCCAAATTACATACTGATGAAAATAACAGCTTACTCAATGAAGTATAAAATAGTATTGATACATTCAATGTCAAAACAAGACCGATCCTAATCTTCGACGGGAAAAGTCGATTGAATAGCCCAGAAGGCCGCGATAGATCACGGCGATAGCAACACTTCCTCCCAGGCCATTGTTTTGTTACACTTATCGGGAATAACCGCATCCAGTAATTTTGCAGAAGCGTGAACATCTTTGTTATCTTTCGGTTGTATAATGGTGGGGAATGATAGAGTGTTTTGATCCGGTTAAGTTTTGGGTCAAATAAAAATATAAGCTACTTGAGAACAAAAGGCGTACAAAAGAAAAGAATCACAAAAAAAGGCATAAAAATTTGCAAAGAAAAGTATTTCAGTTTTTTACTGTGACAGAATAAGAAATAGCATTCAAAATTTATTTATAAACTAAATTGACAGAAAAAATCAACAAAAACTGTAAACAGATTTCAACTTACTGATATAGCAATAGGAACTTTAATAGTATACAATTTGGATTGTGATTTGTGTAAAACTTTACACTTCAATTTTACCAACAATTTAAAATCAGCCTACGTCAGTCCACTGCTGGATATAGGCTTCACCTAATATTATAATAATAATTTATTTTTAATTCGCAACACAAATGAATTATGAAAAATTACAATACATGTACAGAAAAAAGTCTGTGTGAGACTGACGCCTGAGCTAGGTAATTTAATACCTGTGTTTCAGGTCATCAGGCCCCCACCTCCTAGGATATCGATTTTTAAACATAAATAAATAAACAAACAAAGACAATGCTAATGCACGCCACTGAACCAGATCTTTGGCTATCCTTTTCCATCCGTTGCCGGCAGCTCAGCGAATACTAACGGTCCACTTCGTCGGAGGGCGCCCTACGCTGCGCTAGTCAAGCCGTGGTCTCCACTCAAGAACACGTTACTGATAACCAATAGGGTGGTAATCGGTTCTGTAGCAAATGTAACATCCTGTATCCACTTTAGCTTACTTATCCTTTGAGCTACATCGATTACTTTAGTTCTCTGTCAAAAGACTCCATTTCTGATTTTATCCTTTAGCTAAATCCCTAGCATACAAACAGTTGAATACGATTTTTTTAAGAAACATAATTTTATATAACTACTATCCCAATTTTTTTCAACAGATGACCATGGTGGTAAATGATTAAAAACATATCTACCTCTCTGTAAATAATAACAACATCATTTTGTCAATAGTAAACTATTTAGGAGTATTTTCACTATTTTAACTATTTACCGGTAAAATAAGTAGACAGGAAAGCGACTGACTCCAATGTAATATTATGCTGGTTCAACGACGTGTTTCCTGGCTTCCGCCACTCGTTTCCATGTTTTCACTTTTACTGCAGCTTAACCAGATGTATTTCACTAAATGCCGAGTCATTTTCTTTATTTATAAAAATGTGACAACCATACTAATACACTATTTATTTTACAAATATCAAACTCTCTTATTAATTCGTGACCTTCTACAAAGACAGTTACTTATCTATTTTGATTTAAAACAAAGTCAAATCCATTATTCCAGCAGAACAAAATACTTCAAAAATGGTATACCACCGTTATTTTCCTTTCCATAATATCTCAGATCCTAATCTCGCAGCCCAAAATACTGCAATCAATCCACCAGAGCCCAGAGGTACAGTTCTATTAAAAAAGTAATGCAATTTTAAATACACGTAATATATTATGATATTCATATAAATATGATACACATGTGTATACTTTTTTGTACCTTGCATATATGTAACGTTAAGTATCATCATAGCTAGCTTTGGCGACCGGTTGGTGTAGTTGCGCGGTAATTCGCTTTGAACATAAAGGGTCCTGGGTTTAGTTCCCGGTTTGAGTCAATTCAGTAAGCGATCTTCACAAAATTTGCTCAAATCTAGGGGTGCTGGGAGATGCCCCTAGAAAAAAATACTGTCCTCCTTATAAAAGTTATGGGAATTCCTTACTTTAGCCATCTTCTCTTCCTTACTTACGTCTGCCAGTGCTGGCCTCGCCTGTAAATGCTACAACAAGACTAGCGGTGATCAGACAAATATTGGACAACATCACATACATTGCTCTGATCCTATGGTAAGTAGCCAAAATACTTACAAAATACGGGTCTGGGTGTTGTGGTACCATTGTTGTTACTGATTTCTGTAACACAAGTGCTTTGTTTACTTACCACAGGATCAGAGCAATGTATGTGATGTTGTCCAATATTTATTTATTTATTTATTATTTATTACTTGTGTTACAGAAATCAGAAACAACGACGTTACCACAACACCCAGACCCGAGACAATATAGAAAAGTTATTTTTCTACATTAACCGACCGGGAATCGAACCCGGGACCTCAGAGATAGCGACTACAAGTCCGGTATGCTCGCCTCTCGACTACGAATGTCGTCAACTGCAGCACACAGTCTATAAGACTTAAGTATAACTTATTTATGAAGCTGACTGTACGCACATTCAGCATTACAAATAACAGCTTTTCAGATAGTAATCTTGACATTGAATGATGCAGCCTTCACGGGCAAGGGTATGGTTTAAATCGGCCCGTAGCTATGACATTTAGGTCAATCTAGCGGATAACGCTGTCTGATATCATCTAGCTAGACTTTCTATCATAATTGTGATGGTTAAGCTTAAAAGGTTTTTATATAAAAAACCATAGTTGACTTATAAGTTACGGAAGAAATGCATGCGAAATTTTTCATGTTTGACCTTTTTTTATGCAAATTCAAGAATTTGACATCAATATCATCATCATTAGGACGTCCACTGCTGAACAAAGGCCTCCCCCAATGTCTTATCACCGGAGGAGATAGCTAATACTCGCTACGCTTGGCAGGCGGGTTGGCGAGCGCGGTTTTTTATAAGATTTCGCACGAAGGCACTGCTGCCCGCCGTGTGCTACAGTCGTTAGTCGCCTCTTACGACACGCTTCCTATTGGCAGTGGGGAAGTGTATTCTTTAAGGCCCTCCCCACATGGCACAAGACTTTAATATTTAACTTATTTCTATTAAATGTCTGCATAAGATAAAAAATATAAAAATCGGCTATCACAGGAATAAAAATTATAACTTGAAGATTTCAACCATTATGAACAAACTAAAGACCACGCGAACAAAGTCGCGGGCAACAGCTAGTTATATATAAATAACTGGACTAATTCACATATTAACAAAAGTTGAATGATGCGTACAATGTGAGATTTGGTGGGAAAATCGTGGTAAATGGTTATGTTTGGAACTTTATTGTTATTAATGATAATGTGACAGTCGTTACAGGTCCCATTGAACGATCATTAAAATAAGGTTGTTGTGGAAATCTTAAACCATAACCATAAAATTTAAACATTATTGTTTATGAAAATGTATGTAAGGGTACATTGTTGGTACCAAAACCACTTGTACATCGATTTAGAAGAAAGCGTGGTTGGAAAGCTGAGCGAAACAAAATGATTTATGTTGAAAATTCAAGCTTATCCGTACTTGTTTACGTAATGAAACTAGCCTATTTATAAATACTCGATACTCGAGTTGTTGTATTTTAAATGCTAAATAAGTTATCTGTATGTTATATCGGTATACTCACTTAATCAATTTTATTTTTATGAAAATGGTCTCACAACTAGAAACGCTCAAGACTGCGCGAAGTGGAGGAGTAAATCAAGGAAAGTGGACCCTGGGCTCCAAAGCAATGGCTTTGGATGCGGCCGGGATTGACCGAATAGATGAACAAGAAGATGAAGAAGATCACGGTTAACAACTTTTGCTCTATGTCTTTTAAAAATAAGCATACAATTTTTTTTCTAAACAAATTCAATTGGCTGTTTGGTAATTTTGTATGGGATCCCAATTCAAACAATATAAAAACCTTCTAAAGGTCTTCAAAGATCTTCTAAAGGTTACATTATTAAACCACCTTAATATGCCCATAACGGAACGGTTAGTCCGTAGCCTGACCTACGTCGATTTCGATTTCTATAACGTATCTCAACCCGTTATGACGGCGTTGCCATCTGGCAGGGCTGCGTGCTGTTTACAAGCCTTAAAACCGTTTGAGGTTTCACTACACAATTAGCCTCACTGTGGTTAATTTTAATGTTCACATTAAGTTGTATGCGGAATGGTCAGTAACAGTCTTGAGGTTCTGAGCACGATACTTTCCTTGACGCTGAATATGCAGAACTATCATGAATTAGTAGGGACATTTAAGATTTACATAGTCTGATCTGACATTATTCTCGCAGGGAGGAAGAATATAATTATCACTGTTGAACAAAGGCCTCCCTCAGTGACTTCCAGATTGGCCGGTTGAAAGCGGCCCGCATCCAGCCAGCCATCCACCTTGTAGGTGAACGTCCTACGCTGCGCTTGCTGGTACGTGGATTCCAATCCAGAACCTTTCTGCCCGATCGGCCGTCAGTTCTACGTGACTTCAAATCACTAATATTAACAATTTGGATACAAATTACACAACCTGTCTCCCATATTTCACATCAAAATAGTAACGGAAGTTACCGGGCATATTAAAAACAATATCGAACTGAGAATTTACATTAATTACGAAACCGGTCACTCGAAAAAACGAAAGTGATTCGAGTACTGCGATAAACGTAAAATCACTTCGGACAATCGCAGATGACTGTGGGATTAAAATGTTTAATACTGTTTATGTAAGAGTAAATACAGTTATTAAACCACATGTTGCAATAGATCGTTAT
This sequence comes from Anania hortulata, assembly GCA_963576865.1. Taxonomy (NCBI): domain Eukaryota; kingdom Metazoa; phylum Arthropoda; class Insecta; order Lepidoptera; family Crambidae; genus Anania; species Anania hortulata. The sequence goes on along the minus strand of OY756399.1, from coordinate 708,483 downwards.
TTCAATTTGAAGCAACGAAGTCCTAAAGCAACTGTTGAAAAGCAATTTAGAATAAACTTAAAATTGAGTACAGAATTGATTTGACGATTGCTTTTGATGATGGTTTTAATTACGTTTATGCAGTTCAAAAAAGTACTACTCTTGTAATTCTAATTTACTCTAAATTAGAGTTGAGGTAAAGCATTTCAATTTAACATATAAAATCAAGTATTTATTGCACATTTTGTTTTTATTCAATGATTCATACATCTTACTAAATTTACAAGTTCCTATTTTATTTGGAAACTTATTTCTCGAGGGTGATTCTACTGCCATTTTACTAAAACATTATGGAATCAACATCAAAATACCAAATAAAAATCACTTCACTTTAAGCAAATAAATACATATAATAAATAGCATAATCAGCTGTTGTAAGGTGCTCTTGTAGGGAACATTCAAGTTTATTTTGAAATTTCGAAGATGGTCCCTTATTAAAATTTATTTAAAAGAGCAGTGAAATAACCTTCTAAAAGGAAATTGACTAGTAAAATTTTATAAAATAAATATACGTGTAAGATTATTTTTAGCTTTTTAGTTTTTTGAAGGCGGTTTTTTTTAATAAAATTTACTCATCTCATCTATTTTTAGTGCAAACTAAATTTAACTGCTGAACACCGATTTTATTTTATATTATTCCACTCTTAGGGGTGTTTTTTTTCCGCAAATTTAAATTATAGTATTTTTAAAGTATAAGCTATTCAATAAAAAAAGAATCATCAAAATCGGTTTACATTTGTCAAAGATATTGGGTAACATAGATACAGAAATCAGTTGGCGTGGTATGGAGTTCATGCAATGTTTGATGATTTTCTTATAGATACCATCATCAGAATTTGACCAAATTATTATGGGACCTTTTGAACAAAAAAAAATTAACAAAATCGGTCAACGTAGTAACGAATAATCGCTGAACATACATACAAAATAAAAAAAAGATTCCGACGAATTGAGAACCTCCTCCTGTTTTGAAGTCAGTTAAAATAGGACCCTATATTCTTTGAATCAAGGTTTAATTATTTATGCTTTCCTATTTTACAGAAAACACTTTACACAGTAAAAGAATACGGATGCCGATAAGTACAGTAAATAAAACAATGACAGCTATTGAGACATTTATAGATGTTTATAAAGAAACAAATGTAGATGTTACACGAGTAAGAATAATTACAGACAATGAAGGTACGACTGAGACATTAAACTTAGAGACATAAAAAATAGTATACACTGCATTTCCTCGGAGTAACAGGAATGCGGAACATATCTCGGGAGAATGCGTTTTTTTTCAAACCTGCGCCAATCGGCTGTTCTCACAAGCATGTTATAGTTATTACTCTTAAGGTGTGTGTACGCATTTCAATTGGATTCTGAAGTTGAAAACTCATTTAGATAATAATACCTGTTTTGTTAACAGACTTCACTTCTTCTGTAATACCTATCATAACAAAATATTTTGGATTAAGTTGATTGTTTCCATTTCAAAATCTTGTGAATTCAAAAATAAAAAATGTTGACAGAAAATCGTTGCAACTACTTAAAATCATTAAATATTAAGTACATTTTAAAGTTATTGTATACAGAATACTTATAAAAAAAAGCTTACTGTTTCTTTTAGATTCGAAAACAATTACTTGAAATGTTTACTTTCAAGTTAAGAACCGGTTACAAAATCTTGAACAATATCTCAAATGCAGGTTACTCATCAACTCATAACATGCGCACGAGGCAGTAATGGCATTTGCTCCGATTGAGTGCGCGCCTTTACCCGCGCGCATCAGGTGCATCGCTTCTAGGGTTTTTGCGCCGGTGCCAATGACCCGATCTGAGCCAGAGACGAGAGACTAGCGGTCTAGCTTTAACTCATGGGCAGAGATCCTCATGCTTTCAAGACTTTCGTTGAAGTTAGTAAATTTACCCGGACTGCGCACAGGAGCTACAAGATTGCAAGTCACAAGCGGTTACCCTTTACTGAGCCAGTAAAAACGTCAAAAAAACTGTTTTCAACATCGACAAAAATTGTTATCAATGAAAATATATTTTCTTAAATCTTACTTTTTAATTCTTATTTTTAAATATTTGTATTTAAATCTATTGTCATTTAATTTTTTTGATAAATAGATACGTTAGAGTAATGAAGAATAAGAATGATATCGAATTCATTGTTTATTGCATGTTACATTATTTTGCTTGTTCTTTTATATGGCAGCGAAGCATGGCCGCTACTTGAGCGATACAAGCAGGAGCTGCGTGTCACGGAGATGAATATGCTGCGGTGGATGTGCGGAGTCACGCGTAAGGACCGCGTGAGGAACTCGCGCATCCGCGGTAGCCTTCGTGTCCGTGATATTGCAGACAAACTGCAGGAGAGTCGCCTACGCTGGTACGGCCATGTTTTGCGGAAACCGGCAAGCTACGTAGGAAACAAATGTCTGGCCATGCCGCCACCGCCAGGTCCTGGCAAAAGGGGTAGACCCAAGAAATGCTGGCTTGACGTTGTGAGGGCTGACATGCGTGCCAATAATCTCACAACTAGAGACGCTCAAGACCGCGCGAAGTGGAGGAGCAAATCAAGGAAAGCGGACCCTGGGCTCCAAAGCAATGGCTTTGGACGCAACCGGGATTGACCGTATAGATGATGATGATGATGACATTATTTTGCTTGTCTAAAATTAACTCCTAAAAAGGTTATTAATCCATTTCTATTTTTTAAAGTAAGCTATTGAGATAAGCTATCGACTGGTAGAGAATACCTCATGGCATTAAGTCCACCTTTTGTATGTTTTTTTAAATCTGTGCAATAAAGTCTAAATAAATAAATAAATAAAATTGTTTTAAAAGTAAACTATAACTCACTTGCAAGTCGTGGCAGCCTTTAACTGAATCTAGACTTAGCTCATATTTTAAATAGTTATTACTTGTTAATTGTATTATTGGTGTATGATTTGTTGGTTGCTCTCATTAAATAAATAAATACATTATTATAATATTTTTTTAAATAATTGTTTCGCTTACTTAGTGTAATATGACGTAACAGAAATGTGGAAGGTACTGCTTGTTGGTAATTAAAAACATGATGTACGAGCGATGACTTTTGATTATTTATATGGTGATCCAAGAATCTTCAAAGAACAAATTTTTTAACAGAAAATTCATGAGTGGAGTTCATTTACCTTGAGTAAGGATAAGGATTTATCCGATAAAGGTTGAGAAACCTTGTCACCAAGCAATAGCTAATAGCTTGGGTAATTGTCGTCGATTATACAGTTAAATTAGATGAAAGTTGAGGTAGCTGCGAGCTAAAAGGCAATATTGAAATTAGAATTTCTTTAAACGGTACGACACTTTCGCGATAACTTTGTATTGGGTTAAAGATGATAACCATTCCCAAGAAAGTGTGGATTTGCATTTCAGTTTTTAGACAACTGACACACATTCACAAGTGGCTGGTAATACAGGCCCTAAATCTATTTCTTTTAATTTCATTTAGTGTGTTCTTGAAATAATAGGCTATTTGCCTTGTACCAAAATTTACTTAACTAATTATTTAGTTTAATAGATTGCACCATATGGAACCGAAACATATTAATAGTTATTAAAAATAATACATGATTACTGTAAAAAATTTCATTTTCGAATGTTATATTTTTATCGGTATTTTACATTGTCAAAAACGCCAGCAACAATGACAGGCACGTCATCATTGACTAACTTTGTACTAGAACTGACATCCGAAAGCTAGATTATGCGCTACGCTCGAACATTGTATGAGTAGTGTGACCGTCGACGAAGATTTTTAACATGCCTGTTCTAGTACTTTATAACTCAATGGGTATGTAAAGGCTCGTGACGTCACGAACAAGTACATCGACGACCGACGGCGTTTTTGCTGTCATTTAAATCATTAAAAATGAAATACTATTTTTTATTATTTTCAAAGGTTTAAAAATTAAAATAAAATTGTTGACGCTTTATTTAAATATTACCAACAATAATAACTCTATTCCAGAAATTAGTCAAATAGCCTATTGTGATAGTGTTTAAAAAACGCTATTAGTTTTTATTATGTGCGCTACTTAAATACTATGTCTAAAAACTTATAAAACACATAACTTTTTAATGCTTAGTTTGATAGCATCAATTTCTTGAATTTATGAAGCGATAGTTATAAACCCTGCCTATAATTAAGTTCTGAGGTGCATATTAGCACACCAGTCCAATCAGTGCATGTTGATATCTAGACCAGTTGCAAAATACGTCGGCTAGACTTTTAGATAGCCAGTTTAAACATACCCTGCGCCTGGATTATGAAAAACTACTAACGTTCAGCACTAGGGGCTATTAACTTGCGTATTACTTTATCTTCCTGTGTATTGCAAGACCGATTAAGTGATTTTCACTTATTTCCTTCTATCGAAAACGTTTGATTCGTAAATAATTGGACTTCAAAGATTCTGGTGTCACAATTCTTAAGACTGAAAGGCAACATGACAAAGTAAAAATTATCTCAAAGATTGACAAAGACCACCCAAAAGGTTTTTATACTGAATTGTAATTAAAACCTTATTTATGGCACCACATTTAGTAAGCCATAACTTATCAATCAAACCTTAGCTAAGGTTTCAACACAATATCTTTACTAAATAAGGGCCGTAAAATTTCGCATCTATCTCGGTAGACACTTGCTTTGGAAGTAGATTTTCATTTTGATCCTTATTACTATTAAGCATAAGAAAATACAACGAGACCTATGACTGAAGCTAAAAAAGGTTTGTGCAAGTTCGACCTCTAGATTAGTGAAATCATGACAGAGTTCCGCATTTAAAGTAATGAGTATTTTGTTTCTTACATTTTTGTGTTAATTTACAAGGCTATGGGATTTTTTCTCATGCTTTTGTTAATTAATGAAACAGTTTACAAAATAAACTAGCAGCTTTATTTTTCACTGAAGAAATAAAAATGATGCCTATTAAATCAATCAAAACCTTAAAAAGTATCATGTAAATTAATAAGAATCTTTAACCTATAACTGAATTAGTTAAAGATGAGGCCCAACCATGAAACTATAAATTATGCAGTGGTGTTTTAACTCTTTAAGAAATTATGGTTAGGCTGAAGATGGAGCTACTTACTGCCGCTCTCGGAGACGTCACTTAACTTAAAAAAACTGTGATTCTAAAGTAATTACGGACAAAAACATTTAATGGATAAACAAAAATGTTAAATAACACTTACTATTATTTGACGTAAATCATAAAATCGGTTCACATGGCAAAACGGTAGAACATAAGAAAAAAGTAACAAACACACACAAAAAACATACATTATAATTAAGAACTTGGTTCTTTTTTGTAGTCTGTCAAAAAAAACGACCATTTTCATAAATCACAAAGCGGAACCCAAAAAAGATTTCGAACGACAGCTCCCATGGATTTCTCTAACCCGCGCAAATTAATTAGCCGAAGAAAGAGTCAGTGTCATCGCCATTACAGCATAGACTAAACTGGGCTAGTAAACTACAAACTACCACAATTTCATACAATTTTAAACCTTACTACGACGAGTTAAAGTCGAAATAGACAGTAAAATGGAGGTAGCGATAGCAAATGAAGTCGGTCGTGAGATGTGACTTACTTAGGCACAATACAGAAATGGCTGTGTATTCCGATTTCTTTTTATTATTTGATTCATAACGCGTTTCCTCCAGCAGCGCCGATGATGAAAACTAATAAACACACTTTTGTGGACGCATATTCAAGTGTTTCGAATATATGTTTGCAGCCTTTTTGATTCTTCTTCTATGTTCAAATTTTGATTTGGAAAAAAAAATGTTAGCCGATAAAAGTCTGACTGCAGGGCACAGGTCCTACCTCAACTATGAAGTGGTTTGAATTTGAATCCATTTAAGAATCTGGTTAAAGTGTTCACAAAAGCTGTAAAATAATAAGGACATACAAAAACGTTATGTACGCGTACCAACGTTTTTATTCATGGTTTTAAAAAAAAAAACTTGTAGTGAATATAACGCCATCTCTAGATAATAATTAATGAAAACGGTCCAATATGAGTCCCGCACTGTATGAAGTCCTCAGTTAGCACACCTGACACGCAGAGACGGATTTTCGGAACAATTTTAATGAAATGATAATGTAAGGGGTTTTTTGATTAACATTATAATATCAAATCTTTATTTTGTCGAATAAATTATCTCAATCAAGACATCAGAATGCTATTGTACATATAACTTAATCACAAATCGCAATAATGGTGATCTACTCGTTGGTTTACTCTCTTGTAGACTCATTGTATGTTGCTACCATCAAGTTTTGCAATAAATATGTCTTTACGTCCAAAAATTAATGCGATATAATCTGTCTACAGAGCATCATCTATGATAAGAGAATCTTAGAGAAGATTCTACATAGTAAGTACTTAGATGTAACGAGACATGATTTTTAACAATCGTGAATACGTGATACACGAATACTGAGTTTACCATGTTTTTCATGCAAGCATTTTACATAATATATGAAATAACCTTTTTTTTCTCGTGGGAAGTTTCATTTCTCTAAGATTGCTTTGCTAAAAATATAATTTAGTAATGTATGGACTGTATTGTGTTATACGAATTCTCTTTACGTGAATTTTAAGTACTCTTGGACAACATTAATCATAGTTTCAGTCAGGTCAAAAGCTTTGAGTTGACCTGTTTTTTAAAAATTTGCGCAAAAATATCACGCATTTTAATATAACAAAGTATAGTATTCAAACCAGATAGAATAAATTGGTCTAGCAAAACATTTTATCAAAAAAATGTTATAGCAACTTATCAAAAAGCCTGGTAACTGTTACTTACATTAGAAAGATTTTTATGTGTGCAGAAGGGCACAACGTGGTTACCTATATTAAGGAATAACACAACGCATTCGACTTTCGAATAAAACCACGGAAGGAACCCCTCAGTCATTGAGATACATTAGATAACCATAACTGTTCTTCAGCCATACCCCGTGACTAATATCTAGTGTAAAATTTAAAACAAACAAAACCTTTACATCACTGAGCATAATAACTGTAACTTAATGGCTACTCATCACACACCCATACGTCATTCGGACTAAAATTAACGTTAAAATGTTAATATGTTAATCTGATGTTACTTCTAACGAATGAAATATAAGGAAAGAGCATATATGGTAATGATATGATCTGGTTTCGCTCCAAATATTTGTGAATTGTGTCGTTCTTGTGTGTTGGCTGAACACAGTCTTTGTTTTTCTTTGTAAAGTAAGTAGAGCTTGTATCAAAAAGTAATCAATTATAGACACGTAGAATGCCCAGCTTACCAATAAGTCCCACACAATAGATTTGCGATAAAGACTCCTATTCTTATAGAACAAGTAGAATTAGCAAGTTTAAATTAAAAACCAAGCTTCTATGCTAACGCAAGCAAAAGATAGGACCGTTTAATGTAATTTCATTTAAAAATTGCTCACAACGGGTCCTTAGACAGGTAAATGTTTGTGAATTTCAAAGGAAAAACATACTGTAGTATACTGCATGAAGAATTCTAAAAGACGAAAAGTCAACAAACTCTATCATAAAAAATGAGAAACTATCACACGCTCAACCAAAAGATACTTTTTGCGAAGATAGCGATCTAGAAAAAACTAAGGTTATAACAAAACTTATTATTCATAACTCTGAAAAACCACAATACAATGAAACAGAAACTAAACGCGTTCTCACTTTATAAAACAAATTTAATGAAAACAAAAGTGTAACTAAACAAAAAACCGAACCAGACGTTTGGTCATATGAATTCATTCACGAATTTTTCCACGACTATCATATCTCATCACACACAGTTCTCATACATCACACAAAGGATTCCGCGATTATCTTTAGACAAATCGTTATATTTATCTCGATACAATTGTTCCGGTGAAAGTCGAGAAAGTACTGATCTCGTGAACTCTTGACCATAATTAGTCAGTTTAAATGTCACTAAACGACTAGTTAGTTGACTAATAAGGCTTCAACGACTAATAGTTACTACGCGATCTAACAAATGGACTGTATTGCGTATTTTATTACCTCTAAACGCAATGTAAGGACAGTACCATGTAACAGTTACTTGTTTGTATTTAATGGTTCTGTCTAGCTGCGTTTCAATTGTTTTCGGCATACTTTTGTTATTGATATAATAACTAGGTACAAGGTAGTTTTGTAATAGGTATTCTCGGTAACATCTAAAATCTTCTTCCTTGTAGCGCTTCGTCTCATTTTGGAGTCGGGTTTCATTTGAAGAAAAATGCAGCAAATTTTATTCATTTACCTATTTTTATTTAAATAAATAAATATAAGAATTCCCCAGAAAACATACCACTTCGGAAGTCGAGACAATTTAGAAGGAATCGTTTTCTTAACTAACAAGAACCGGGAATCGAACGCGTTTGACGACTGTCTAGTGAAGTGGTTCGCGCTCCGGACTACAAAGACGAGCGGTTGCGGGTTCGAATCGCGCAAATGGCAAATGTGTGTATGATGAACACGAGCTTTTGTACCTAAGTCATGGATGTTTATAAACGTATTTAAGTATGTTTATCCGTTATCTAGTTGCCATATTACAAGCTTTGCTTTGTTTGGGGCTAGGTTATTGGTGTGATTGTGGAAACAATTTATTATTATTAATGGGAATCAACGCCCCACTACGTTAACCGGGTTGTAAATCGGTACAGACTCTACCACCGCTCAATGAATCAACAAGAAGCAAAAATATTATAAATATTAGTAACCAAAAAATATTTTCAATCAATCAATTAATTCAGCCATAGAACGTCCACTGCTGAACACAGCCCCAATGATTTTCATCTCATCGGGGGGATTGCCAATACTTGACGGATTCGCGAGCGCAGGTTTTATAAAATTTCGCACGCAAACTACGCTGCTCGTCTCGTGCTACAGGAATTAGTCGCCTCTTATGACTCGCCTCCTGTTGGCGGTGGAGAGTTGTATTCTTTACGGCCGTCTCCACACGACACCTTTCGGTATGGCAGAAAAATATTTTGGTATGATGGTTTCCTGACATAACATATCAGTATCAGTATTTATAAATTAACAGTCAAAACTATTAATCTCATCAAAAATATTAAGTTCACGGTCGATTTACTACAACGGAACTCCATAATTGGACAACATAATTTCCGCAATTTGTTTGTACGTGAGATGTAAACTAGTTGCTTGTGCTTCACTGTTATTTATTTAACATGTTTGTTGTCTAGAGACATACATTCAACAGGTTGGACCGAAAAATATGTTATAACAATAAAAAAATATAAAAAAACATCGTGGAGAAAAAACTCTTCATTCTCTATTAAGAAGACACTAACAGATTGTTAAGGCTGTTGAGGCTATTGTTGCCCAAGATAAGAACTACTTTATTTAAAGAAACTGTTAACCAAGAATATAAATAATGTTTAATAATTTATAATAAACTGCCTCATTCATTGACTGAACTACCATTAAATTTATTTAAAAATATACTATTTAACTGGCTCAAGATAAAATGTTTCTACTCAGTAAATGAATATCTAGATTGTAAAGTTGACATTATCTAATAATTAATAACTGACGTAATTTCAAAAATGTATGTAGGTATGTATGTATAACTTAATTAATGACTTTTAAATTGTTTGCAGGCGACTCGTCTCCGACTTATTTGTTGTTTGTATTTTAATGCTATTGACTATGGCTGAATAAGTGAAACCTATAAATATGTTAGTAATGTACCCTATTCAAAACAAATAAATTATTCTTGATTCTAAGAACATGGCTGACATAGGGGTAGAAGTTAGTACGTTAGTGCCATAAATTATAAATTAAGTTAAATCAAAAAGTACTCATACTTACATATCGCTCTCCTCGCGAAGAATAAAGCTATTAACACTAACACTGTCCGCGGACCCATTGCGCTGGTCATAATAATATCACTCTACGGATCATCTTGTGGCGTCCAGTCCACTGCACTCGCGCGGTCTCATACTAACACAGTCTTTGGATCCTGGAAAGAAACAGATAAAGTCAACACTTGAATATTTTGTCAATCTTTTTAAGAGTAAAGTTATCGAAGAGTAGCAGGTGTCGAATTTTACGTAAAACTGAAAAACAGCCGTGCCGTATATGCCTAGAACCGAATTTAAAGGGTGTTTTTACATGATTAAAATGGCATTACAAAATTGTATGATATTGGTTTTGAAGGCAGACGTCATTTTGTTTTTACATTTTTAATACTTTTCTACTATCCAATGTTTTCCATCTACTTCGCAACTTTGTTTTTGCTTGTACTGACTGTGGTTCAGTCATGATGGGAATCCTTTTTTCAGATTCTAGCGGTTTATAAAATAGTATTATTATCAAGTTAGCACGGCCTGAAGAGTGGGAGCTGTCACGATAGCCCGCGGGAACTGTCAGTCTTTATCGAACCGTTACTCAGAAAACAGTTGCACAACCTCTATAATATTCATCGGTTTTTTGACTGATTTAAAATGTACGTACAGCAAGTGGTTTAATTATACTGTGGTTAAATTTTAAAGATAGTAAAAATATGTACCATGAGCCCTATTAGAAACTCTAAGCAGTACCTAAGCAGTGTTCTTTCACGCCAAACTCTTTACAGACAAAGCAGAATCAGGTTGAAGTAATACTGTTTTAAGAACTGCTGGTTAGGCCCCAGGATACATATTGTTATACTGTTTGGGATTTTAAACTTATCAGCTACGATTATGATTCTGTAAAAATAAAAAGCATGTTTTAATATATAGGGCACAAGAGAATAGGACACTCCTTAAAACTGCGTGATCAGCTGATCATAACAACAAATTTTACTATGGGAGCAACATTGAAATCATGAATTTTTTTCAGATGCTCCATACATTATCATCGAGGTAGCCCGAAGGTTTGTATGAAGCATCTAAACATTTTTTTTCGATTTCGATATTGCTTCCGTAAAAAAAGATGTTGTATGTGTTGGACTATTACATCCCGTAATACGAGTACACTGATAAAACAAGAAAAAGAAAACGAAAAAAGACAAGAAATATAGTAAAGATTTTTTTTAATCTGATGATCCGTGAGATTCCAGATCAATTATAAATATCTGTATAATTATTATCGAATGAAATATGCAAGGAACAGTCATAATTGCACTTATTACCTCTGAATTATTAGCATTATCGAATTGACACATTGTTATAACATAATAGGCCACGTTCGCCTGCGGGAGCACCGTTCGCGCTCCTCCCGTTACTCCGACGCGTCGGTCACTTACAATAATAACTCGCGTGATCAAACGTTGTATAAGACTAATTAGTTTTTGCAACTGTTTGCTTTATGCGCTTGATTGGATTTTGTTTTATATGATGGCACAGTTATTTACTGTTTTTTTAATATGCAAGCGCATATGAGAAACAAGTTTTTGAAAAATTGGATAAGTTCTGTACTAACATTAGAATTATTAAATTGCAATAAGTATCTTATGATTGCATTATTTTTAATGTAAAAAATATTTACCAAAAAAAATACGTTATCAACATTTTTCGACAAATCAAAGGTCGTATAGAAGCAATAAAAAATTATATAACAAAATTACCTACGATTCGTAGGCTTTTAAAAGATTATAGCACCTCATAATAGGGATTTTATGATATATCTTAACTGATTTAAAATACATTCAAAAGTTTAAAATAAAAAAAGAAGTGACTATACATGAGCTAAATGATAACAAAAAAATTTTTTTATTCTAGATTAGAACACTTAATTTTGCAACACTAGAAATAGAAAGCAATGCCCTAGAAGGTGCTAGACAAATATCCAACGTCAAAACAGTCGATCGGTCGAAACCCGTTCGACTCGATATGATTCACGCGAATTGATTCCCGATGAACCGAAACAAAGTGTGTAACGGAACGGACAATTATCTTGCAGTGGTTGATAGACACAGTTTCTGATCTGACGCTAAAGGGGTCAATGCTTGCGTTGTTTGTATATTTATCATCAATACAGATAAGATAATAAAATAAGGTGTAAGCTTATAAATACAAATTAACAATAAAAAATATGTCTAATCTAAAATAATTTAAATTAGATTTGAAGAAGTTTAAGTTACAGAAACAAGGATATAACTATAAATGCTATGCTGTATCAAGTTATTTCATTTTATACAGTCAAAATTCATAAAAAAAATGTTTTTTGTTGTTTGACAAATAATAATGCGCCAGCGAATATTGTTTTAAAATGTGTAATTCTACGTGGTAGGTTAAGTGAAATATTATTTTATAGTATTTATTATATTTATAAATAGTATGTTCATTAAAATAGTAATATAAATAACTAGACCTGCTGCATCTTGAATCATGGTCAACTGTATGCCATGACTGGCAACGAAAACTATATGCCAGAAGGAAAATAAAATGTAAGTATAGGAGCAATTGTTATTGTAAAATGAAAAGGTATTTGGTAAGTAAGTTGTTTTTTGTCTACTAAAGATGGGACAAATTATAAATGTTCTAAAGTGCTAGTAACGCATTCAAAAGTGCCATTTGGTGTCTGAATTAATTTAACATTTCATACGAATGTCTATACAATTATAAGTTGCGCAAGTGATCTTTTATGAATTATTCAGAATATAGCGGTTTCATAATATATGCCCGCGTTCTTGTTAATATCTACAAATTGCAGTCTTTTGTGCTATTTGCAGAGATGAATATGCGGAAGTTGATTAAAGAATATCTTTGGTTCTTAGATTAACAAGCAGTTTTTACTGCAAGTAATTATGATGAAGGGATCGTTAGTTCCACTTGTATGTAGAGTTAGCAGTTTAAAAAAAAGAGCTCTGCAGATTAAATTAAGTTATTGCTTTCGGTGACAAATAAATGGATTACAACATGTAACTACTTTCTTAATTCTTGCCAAAAAAAACAAGAAGCCAAAAGAAGAATTTGATCTTTTCTTTTGCTACTCATTGTGTAAAACCAGGAGTTTAACAGCAAACAAAACGTGACAAAATACATTTGTATAGTTTTAATCAAATTTACAGTGTCAAAAATTATGAGCTAACTTTAAGGATTACCGATAGCACAAACACAAATAACGAAAACGAACATCAAAAACTACGGACAACCATCTGTAAAATGGGTTCAGGTTTTAGTACTGAAGTTCGAACTCATTAACCTGAGTAATGAGACTGCATTTTGTCTGTTGCACCAGCATCAAAGTCGTCTTATTTTACTATAGACTCGATTTTGAATCAGCCCCCAAAATTTGTCTGGAACTTATTTCAATCTGTATACAGAATTTGCACTGAACGAGGTACAGGAAATAGCTTTGGTTAAAATATCACAATATGTGATGAGCTAAATGCTGCTCACGTGACTTTCACACTTGAATATTCACAAAAAAGTGATGTCATAAGTTAGAAATCGTGTGTAATAATAACCTTTAAAAAACAAACATCGATCATGGATCACTTTCTTAACCACTGACCACTAATGCCTGGACACAATCTTCTGAGATAATGCACTTTCTAAACAAAACGTTGTAAATACTTAATAACGCCGAAGAGTTGAACCAAAAAAATCAAGAGAGTTATGGTCTACTCTTAGGTACTCAAGTTATGCTGTAGGGAAATGTAAAAACGTCGAACGAAGTAGACAAAATAAAACCCCAAGAACTAACTACTCTACTAATTATATAGTATTGAATTAAAATTTCACGTTAGACGTCTTGGCAAATGTAGTGTAGGACGCCTCCTAGCTTGATGGACCGAGGACCTTAGGCAGATGGCTGGCAGTGGATGGATAAAAAAGGCGGGAGATCGTGCTCTTTTTCTCTCTTTCTTACTCAGGCTTACGTCCAGCAGTGGACTGCAATAGGCTGACACGATGATGATGATGATAGACTTTTTTCTAGTTTACCTTATGTCTGACATAATTCATAACCTAAATACGTTAGCGTGCAAAAATAACTAGTTACTAAAAGCATAGCTAAGCACATTTATTATTTCAAGTGATCTTGTTGTGATGATTTTAGGTATACACCTATATTCATTTTCTTTTACTATTATAAATGATAGAAATAATTAAAATTGTCTAAATAATTTAATTACTTACTAACTCATTTTCTAGGTACGTTATCAAAATAAAGACATGGGCAGCTGCGGCCTCAATGAAAAGAATGGCCCGGATAGAGCAAAGTGAATGATAAAAGGCAGGTAAACAGACCTGTCATTAGACAGGATATAGCTTCTATACTAGAAAGAAGATAAAGACAAAAAGTTTGCCATAATCTAATAGGTGCCAATGTGTTTAACTAAGCTTTTTTGCATAAAAAATGTATTTACTAAAAAAATACCAAAACTAGTTTTGCCTTTTACTCGTACTTGCAACTGTGGTTCTTTTATGAATTTATAATATAATTTTATGGAGTCAAAAAGTAGTGCATTGTTACTTACTGTCGTGGTCTCGAAGTAAGGAAGCATCATCCTTGTATTAGGCGCTAGAAAATGTATTTTGCCAGGGGTGTCTCCCAACACACCCAGCCTGGAGCCGATTTAGAAAATATCGTTTTCTGAATTGACCAGGAATCGAACTAAGACTACATCTTAAAGGAGACGGCATATCTTGGTTTGATATCATTTGAACATTAATCAAATAAGTACCTCTTAAAAGTATTTATTTTGACAGTGAACCTATTTAAAAAAAAGCAATCAGTGGACTTCGTCACATATTTAAACTTTTGTTTTTTGCATTTACAATAATGCTAGTTTATTATTTCAAGGCAGTTGAAATAAAATTCAAGTAAAATTATTTTCTTCGTCACGTATTTATTCGCTATCTACTGACTTACAAAAATCGCAAAATTATGCGTTCAGCTTTCTTAAATGTATTTTAAATATACATTATATTCGATATCACTGGCTTTCGTCGTCTTGGTAGGCACACGGCTTAACTTTATGCCTCTGAATAACATTATGTTATATCCATGAAAGTGTATAACTTAGCATCATTTGCATACAGATCACGATTTTTAATTATGTGTTAATCAATTAGTATAGTTAAATCTTAGGTTTTATTGCCCATATAACTTAGTATAATTTAGAGGCACATTCCAAACTAAGTAATAAATTTGCTAATATATAATATTACAGAGATAGGCACACGTTATTTATTATAACAATTTAATATATAATCCCTCTGGTTATGTACGAATTTGTGGAGTTTTGTAAATTTTGCAGCGGGGCTGTATCTGCTATAATACTTATATGAAGTAACTTAATTTCAGGAAACCCTAGGTTTCTTTAAAAAAAAGCTAAGTATATCTGCTATTTATTTAGTATAAGTACTAGTTCAAGTAGAGGAATGACAAACTTATGTATTGTTTGAAGTCCACAGTGGCTGATCCTGTAATCGAACCCAAGCCTTCCAGAGCATCGCACCGGCAGTTGAAAAACTACATTACAAAAAACTCACCATCACAAAAAATCGTAACATCCAAAAACCAAGATCAGTCCAAACTCAAAAACACAACACTGATTTTGACATGAAAATTTCCGCAAAGAAACCGTCAAATCGTGCGGTTGCGCGTGCGTCGATGCCGCTGCGGAGGAGAGACGCTACTGCGCCGGCGCGGTGAGTGTTGATCCGCATTGTGGTCGAGCTTTTTGCAACGCGAAGCACTCGCGTGCATTTGTGGTTGTTCACCTGTCAGTGATAGATGGATTCTGTATTGCACTATAAAATAGATGTGGTGGTAGTCTGGAACGGAAGTCATACATATAACATTGGGTTGCAACCATTTGAAATTAAATTTTACGTAATAATAATTATGACCAGAAATCAAAATTACAAGTTAGTTTATTACAAGCAACATTTAAGATGATGGTTCTGGAATGGAGGCCACGTACCGGCAAGCGCAGCGAAGGACGTCCACCTACAATGTGGACAGACGACCTGGTAACGGTTGCAGGAAGCCGCTGGATGCGGGCCGCTTCCAACCGGCCAATCCGGAAGTCACTGGGCCTGAAGCCTATAGTTCAGCAGTGGCCGTCCTATGGCTGAAATGATGATGATGACCTTTAAAATTTGTCAAATTCAGTAGCTACTAAATTTCACTATGCATAAGGCTCAGTTACCAGTGTAAGTTAACTCTCTCATATTGGAGGTGCCGTATCTAA
Source organism: Anania hortulata (assembly GCA_963576865.1). Classification (NCBI taxonomy): domain Eukaryota; kingdom Metazoa; phylum Arthropoda; class Insecta; order Lepidoptera; family Crambidae; genus Anania; species Anania hortulata. The sequence continues at coordinate 692,216 of OY756399.1, read as the reverse complement.
GGGACTGTATATTAAATAATAATAAGAACAATAGAATAGAATACATATAAGTATTTCCTTGGGTTTCTTCTGAATCATAAGCAAGCATCAATCACTCAAAATAGCATAATTACAGTCCGCGCTGCACTAAACAAATCAGAAGAAAACATTAATTTCTTGTTTTTTAAGGATTCCAAATACCCAAAATCTTAAAATGGTACGTGCTTGTAGATTTGACTCTGACTTTTCCTTAACACTTAGCTGATAAAATGTTTATCAATTGTATTTTGTTTATCTCTGGCTATATGAACCTCAAAAAACAGGACGTGTAACATCCAGGGTTACCATTTTTTTTTTTTACTTTCATCTTTTTCGCCAATGGCCAAGACGATAAAATTCCCTACTATAGTAAAATAATGTACTAAACAGCGAAACTTTCATGTAATTTTATCTTTTAGGAATCACTTTCACTAACCCTTTGCGTTGTGTGAGAGCATGTTCACGGTAGACGGAGCTGTTTGATCAAACACGCTCTGGTTGTTTGAAAGATCTTCGCTATCGCCACTTCGTTTGTGTGAACCGCTGCGAATTACGATGACATACTGGCAATGAAATTGGAATCAGTTTTGACAGTATATATTTTTTAAACATATATTTTACTCAAATGCACATTAAAAATATTTTGTACTAATGGCGGACTTATTTCCAAAAAGCATTTTCTACGAGTCAACAGTAACTGTTGCCAAACAAAAAACATTATGTCTGAGTACTCGACGCTTGTGATTTAGCCACTTTTGGTAGTTGTTCTCTTAAAGATGCATAGTTTTTGTATGGAAAAGTTAAAAGTCTTTTTTATGCTACATAAAAGTTTTTTTCGACTACGAATACGTCTACAAAGGTTTAAATAATAATTAATAGAATCAGGCGTTACTTTGCGGAAATCTATAACTAAATAATGTTACTTACAATTTACGCTTAGTAACGCCGGCATAGGCACCGCAATCACACCACCTGCGTACACTTCGTCGACAAACACAAACATCTTTGCATTTTGCGGAAACTGAGCGGAAGTTGTAAGCAAAATAAATACATTTTCATAATAATTTAGTTATAAATATATTTTTATCAGGCTTAATACTAGAGGGCTCGCACGGGTGACATGTAATTATGTAAGCCACGGTGAATAAAATTGTAAAAAAAAAATTTGGCTCCACAAAGAGTTAACATTTACTTACATTTATTCATTAAAAATGCTCAATTAGGATACAACTCTATTCATCAAAAAAATAATTGTCTCAAAATGTCACTTGCACTTACAAGTTACGTATGAGTAATACGTCGCGTCGTCACAAAAACATCGTGTTTATCGGCCGTAAGTATGTGATATTATAGTCGTTGCAATGTCTAACTTAAAGAAATTGTATTGCTTCAATGGTTCTTAAAATCTCGACAACTTTAATTCTCGTCTTCATTACGATTACGGCACTACCCGGATGTTTTAGAAAAATCGGACAACACTCGTAAAGAAAGACTTCTTAAATTGAGGAAATACACTGCAGTTTAAATGTAAACGACTTGAAAAACTTATTACCTTATAATAGAGTAAATACACTTCTCCGCCGCCAACAGGAGGCGTATTGTAAGAAGCGACTAATTTCTGTAGCACAAGAAATCTGCGTGCGAAATCTTATAAAAAAAACTGCGCTCGCCAACCCGCCTGCCAAGCGTGGCGAGTATTAGTAATCCCCCCGATGATAGGTCATTGGGGGAGGCCTATGTTCAGCAGTGGACTTCCAATGAATGATGATGATGACAGTAAATACTCGTACTCTATAGGAGAAAATGTTTTAACGGACAATAATTATAGACAAACGCGTTAAATAATAAAAAAAATACTTACAGATATCTAAGCACTGAAGTGATGTTCCCAATCATGGGGATTTAATGGTAAAGTATTATTACACTATGTTAACTTTCAACTTCAACATAATTGTTATGAACTCATTAACCTTAGACGAATCACTTTCATTCAAACGACCGGACCTCCAAGGTTCATGACCACTTTCTTAGAGCCGGTTGAAGCTCCCACTTCCATAGCTAGATGATGCATGCTAATGTTCATCTAATATGGGGTATTAAATTGTGTTTTCTGTGATATCTCAATAAATAAATATGAAACAAATGACGCATCGAGCTGGATTATCTATCACATTAACTCCTGGTCAATAACGGCTCTCTTTATCTAAATGAATTTATGTAATAATTGTATCGAATTTTAATATATTTAATGGGACTCCTGGCAACAGTATTAGCAGTTGCTCTTAAAATAAAAAGTAATTATAAAAGTATTCCAATGAGCCATTACATTTGGAATCATGATACTTGTCATTAAAACTTATTATAGGTATTGTGTTATATATTTATTCTATTTGAGAAGGAAATTCAATTTTATTTACACATGACATAGTTACAAAACTGAATAAACCAAAAATGGGAAGTAAGGAATAAGACACTTTTTAACCGACTTCAAAAAAGGAGGAGGTTCTCAATTTGTCGGAATATTTTTTTATTTTTATTTTTATGTATGTTCAGCGATCATTAGTTACTACGGTGACCAATTTCGATAATATTTTTTTGTTTGAAAGGTAATATTTTCAGAATGGTCCCATATAAATTTGGTCAAATTCTGATGATGGGATCTATAAGAAAATCATCAAACATTGCATGCACTCCGTACCACGCCAACTGATTTTAGTATCTATCTTACCTAATATCTTTGCCAAATGTAGACCGATTTTGATGATTCTTTTTTTAATGAATCTTTTAAACTTCAAATATACTATTATAAAAAAAAATTGGTTAAAATTTCACCCCTAAGGGTGAAAAAATAGGAAATTAAATCGGTGTTCAGCAGTTAAATTATGTTTGCACTCATAAGATTTGTTTTGATTAGGATTTATCACTAAAATAGATGAAATAAGTTATCTTTATTAAAAAAATAAAAACCGACTTCAAAAAACTAAAACGCTAAAAATAATCTTAACATTTAAGTACCTAATCAGTTACTTTTGGAGTCGGTGCCAGTCGATGAGAGATTCTATGTTTACGTTTGCACCGAGAGAGCGGTTCTCTCCTAATACAAGTGTTAAACTCAAAAGGAGAGTTCCAATGTACTTGTTACTAAAAATGTAAAAAAAATTAAAATTAATAAATGAAAAAAATTAATGAATGATTAGGTACTTACGAGTAAGTGTTAAAATTTATTTTTAGCGTTTTAGTTTTTTGAAGTCGGTTTTTATATTTTTTATATTAAGGTATCTATTTTTAACGTAAAAGAACGTCGTAAAATTTAGAAAAGGCACTCACTCATCTCGAACTATCTACATTAGACCAAATATTTATTTTTATTTTATGATTAGTTTTTAATTAGTTACACGGATTTAAATTTCTATTTTAGTGGTCATTTTTATTTCACTTAATAAATTGTGTATAACTTCTCCAGCAGGTTGCAGAATGATTTATATCTGTCTGTAACGGACTGAGAACTGGATTTATCATTAGACCGGTCAGTCTTGAAACTCATTTATTTTGTTAAGAACTTTGACTACCCACATAGTAGCACTGGTTTTCTTGGAGATTAACGGAAAATTGAGTTATTTTAAGAGTCGACAAATATAAATCCAACGGAATAGCATAATAACTAATCTTCTTCTTTATAGCGCTTTGTCCGTTACCTAGTTTGCAAGTGGTAAAAACCAATACCAAATTTATTTCTGCAAATAAGCCTTAATTAAGCTCTTTTACACGTCCCAACTATTTTGTACCCTACCTGCTTCAGGACAATATTGTGGGCTGGCGCCGAGAAGAAGCAACGCAATCATCATTTCAGCCATAGGACACCCACTGCTGAACATAGGGTCCCCCAGTGACTTCTAGATTGGCCGGTTGGAAGCGGCTTCCATTTAGCGGCTTCCCTCAACCTTTACCAGGTTGTCCGTCCACCTTGTGGGGGCAAGCAAGTTTTAGCAAAATATACTGAATAAATGAGTATTATTAAGTGTTTTTTTTTACAACATCACATACATTGCTTTGATCCTGTGGTAAGTAGCCAAAGCACTTGTGTTACAGAAATTAGAAACAACGATGGTACCACAACACCCAGACCCGAGACAATATAGAAACGTTATTTTTCTACATTGACCCGACCGGGAATCGAACCCGGAACCTCAGAGATAGCGACACCAAGTCCGGTATGCTCGCCTGATCCGCCCGTGTTTGATCCTAGATCCTATTATCCTAGAGGTGGCAAGTACATTTGGAACGATTGTAATTAATTGTAATAGTGTAATACACTACCCGGGCTACACACCCAGTGTTATTAAAATGTGCAACTTGTCTTACAATGTTTTCACTCATTGCCGAGCCAGTGGTATGTGTCCGTACATAGATCCCGAAAAATCTAGAGGTAAGTACTAGGATACGAACTTAGGACTCACGGATTTAAGGTAAGGCTCTGAATATTTAGCTACATCGCAATTCTCTTGATACAAATAAAAAAGTTGACCAATAAGACTAAATAAATACAGGTACGGTTACAATAAATAACAATCAAGGATCGAATAGACATATGTAAGGTATTACATAAACATATTACAAAACACATAGTGAAGATGTCAAAAGCAAACATTGCTTTTATCATGACCTGATAATAAAAGCTCCCCAAGAAGTTGTAAGCTCAGAAACGCATAATTCATCTTATCTTAATTAATCGTATTTTAATGATCTAGAATCACGTGAACCGTGTGTGTTTATTATTTCAAGCAATAAATAAACACTAATTTCATGGCTAAGCAAACGAAACTGCATTGGATGACAAGGCCGCAAAATGCATAATTTTACATTAATTCTGCCACTTTTGTAACACATATCTCTAAAGATGTGTTCATGTTTATTTAATTAACCACCAAATCTATCTAGGCATAACTTAGTTTTCTAGAGACGAATATTTTTATGTATTTACACATAGTGTTTTTGAATAATATGCGTGTCGTTCGTCTTCGTAGAGGGGATTGTGAATTCGTGATGCTTGTTTAGAATTTCAAATCCAGTCACCGCAGTTTACTTTTATTTCATACCTGTAATACTCTTTACCTATGATTGGTTTACTGCTAAAAGTTATCATCAAATTACCTAAGCAATATTACTTTAATAGCTAAAAAGCATGACTAGATGGTATCAAACAAAACGTTATCTACTCAAGATAGTCTTAACCTCAGCTCGGAAGTGACATTATAAAGTTACAATGATGTGAATGACTCGTGGTGGGAGTTGGGACATGGTTTTAGAGATCCATGAGAAAAATCGTCTTTTATGTCAAGTATCGAACGTCTCAGAATATAAATTAATTTTCTAAAAGTCATCTATAATGAAAAAAAAAATCTTAAACTATTAAATAATATTGTTATTATGAAGTAAATAAATAAATATAATATAGAAATATTTAAAAAAAAAAACTGAAAAACGAACTGTCAGACGTAGACAGGCCTCTCATCTGGTAAATTGACGACCTATTGAAGGTTGCATGATGCCGCTTAATGCAAATGACTATGTTCAGTTCTGGACTTCTAAATGATTACAATGATTAATATATTGTCCTTAATAGGCTAGTTTCCTGGGTCAAAAAAGATTATTCTATTTAGACCATTAATTAGATTATAAAAAAAAAATAGAACCCATATTTTGTCTTTTGTCAATAAAACAAAAATGACAAAGGTAAAGCGCATCAAAGTGAGCACGTGACGTCAAGCCTTGCTAAAAGTGTTGCAAGGCGTGACGTTACGCGGAACTTTAACGGGCTATATCTTCATTATTTTTTCTTTGATTAAGAAAAGAAAAAATACGTGTCCAATATTTTCTGTTAATCCAACTGACGGACTGATTAGATTTTTTAGGAAACTAGCCCGTTTCTTCTAAAAAGAGATTTTTTTTTTGAAGTAGAATAAAAAAAATACGGAACCAATTTATCTAGAAAGAAGTCTAGTATGACAAGTAATTTTATTGTTTAGCTATCTTTCATATCTGGAAGCCGGTGTTTCCGGCTCTCGGCACTTTTACTTTTAGTGCGAATGCATTTGATATGCATAGGTCAGACTAGCATTATTTAACACACTAAGCGAACCTACGCATTTCGTTGCTAAATGTTGTTTTAAAGTATTAGAGGTTGACAAGATGATAGCTAGAACTCTGGAGAATGGTTCAAGAATTAGTATTACATAATATTGATATTTCGCCCATTTCATTACATAAAGTGTGCGAAACATTTTATACTGTTAAATATTTTTGTTTAGAGCTTAATTTGATGACATGGTTAATGTAAACATAGCACAATGCATGCAATGCAATACCTACTTCTGAACCCTCCAGACTAAAATGAGAATAGAATATTATTGTCACTTCTATTATGCGACCTATGACCCAATTCGGAGCCTACTGAAAACCAGCGTCGCGGCCTACTCAAGCCGTGGCTCAAGCTGAGTGAGGTCCCATTATCCCGGACATCACAGGCACATAGAGGCACCGCTTGGTTTACTCGTTTTTCATTTATTTATTTTTATTTTTTTTTGTTTTTATTACTTGTTTTTCTATTTGTGTCATTTGTTTGTACTATTTGTGTGTGATGTCCAGTGTTTAATAAATATCTTTTCTTTCTTTCTTTCAATTCTGGTGCTCAAATACAATAACTCTAAATATAAATAAATAAATTGTTTTTACAATCACACCAATTATCTAGCTACAAAATAAGCAAAGTTTGGACTATGGCGACTAGATAACGGATAAACATACTTAAATACTTTTATAAACATCCATGACTTAGGTACAAATATTCGTGCTCATCACACAAACATTTGCCCCTTGCGGGATTCGAACCCGCAACCGCTGATTTTGTAGGTAGGTAAATAAATTCGATTAATAAGTAGGTAGGTAAAGTAAAGTTAATATACAGGGTGGCCAGAAAAGTGACGGCCAATATTTTTTTTAGGTGCCTCGTGTTGAGAGGTATCCGAATCACCCCTATGTATGTTATACGATTTTTCGTAGTTTTCGAGTTACGATTTTTTTTTAAATATTAGGCTTATTTATTATTATTATGAAAACTTAGTCTAGCGCATTCTCTGAAGCTACTTAAAAACTAAGAAATTATCAGTTTAGATTTTTAATTTTAAGTTGAAAATTTAAATGATAACTTACTTAACATAAATTTCAACTTTAGGTAAATTTTGTAGCAACTTCCATTAAAGTTATGAGGCTGTTTATTATATGCAAAAATGCACAGTTCATAGAAATTTAGCGGCAGGAAAAAAATAATTGAAGAAACCTTTTTTTTTTAATTTTTCAAATTGATCCGTTTGCAAAAATTCATCTAAAAAAATCGTAACTCGAAAACTACGAAAAATCGTAGAACATACATAGGGGTGATTCTTATACCTCTCAACACGAGGCACCTAAAAATTTTTTGGACGTCAATTTTCTGGCCACCCTGTATTAAATATAAATTCGGTGTTTGTGAATTGTTACTGTTATTAATTTGTAAGTTTTTAGCATTTGTAAAACCTAATCGATACCACCTATTATTATTCTGTGTTGATACCAATTATACTACGTTATCGCGTAAGACTTAGATCATTGCTTTGGATAAAGTTGCCAATAGAAGAAATCTAAAGGAAAGAAGGAAGCTAAAGGTTGTGTAAAAGGCCAAAGGCAACCCATAATAACTGTTACATCGAATATCTCGCACATTTTATAGTCAAGTTAATACTTAAGCTTCTAGCTTTACCAAATGCTCCACTTCTGACTTATTTTATAGCGAAACAAACTGCATAACGTTTTTGAAACAAATTTCTCAATGCATAACTAATTTTATTAATTTCTCAACTGCCGATGAGCGTTACAAAAGATGCGCAGGCGATCCACTTCAGCATCTCTATTTCGACTGCATTATAACGAAGCTGTTACATTAAAATATGGATGCAATGTCGTAAATATAATCGTGGGACATTTGCTTTATGTTAAATCTGATACAGAGCTGTTGAAAGTTGTCAAATTAAGCATATCGAAGGTTAATGGGAAGAGGATTTAAATTATTGTGAATGTCCAATGCTACTAAAGAGGACATCAGACAAGTGCAACTGGTTTGAACTTTAGGCGTGCAAAAAAAGAACTGATTTTTAAATTGAATGTGCTAACTTTTAGTCACTCAGCCTAGCAAAACGAAACACAAATTATTATCCCTTCGACCGCAGACTGATAGAGTCCTTATTTTTATCGGCAAAACAAGGTTCTTTTGATTTGTATTAAGATTGTTTGTAAGGCTTAATTAAATGACCTTTTTTCCGGTATTATACAGGGTTATGAAAGAATAGGAGACTCCTTAAAACCACGTGATCAGCTGCTTTACTATGTTGCTCCCACAGTACATCAACTTTCACTATGGGAGCAACATCGAAGTCGTGTTTATTTTTCAGATTCTCCGTACATTAATAGGGAAAAAGGTCCCTAGTTATCCCTGATCGGAAGCAGCGTTAGTTTATTGGGACATTTGGCTATTTTAAATTATCTGCAGTAAAAGTTAAAGCAGTTGTGTTTTAAAGGAGGTGTAAGGGAAAGCAATTTAAATAGAAATAAAAATGAAATGCTTAAGAAAACTCAATAATAATAATAATAATAATAATAAAGCTTTATTTTTCCATAACCTAACTTATTTTTCAATTTTTACAATTAATTATTTTATCATGGATCCCTTCTGGGTAAAAGCCTCCTCCAACTTTTTCCATTTCTTTCTCTCTGCGCCAAGACTCCACCAGTTCCTGCCGGCAACCTCCACTATGTCGTCTACCCACCGCTTCTTCGGTCTTCCGACCTTTCTTTTTCCTAGTGGGCCGTTCCACTTGGTTATTTGTGTAGTCCACCTTGTGTCTGTGCATCTCGTGATGTGACCGGCCCATTGCCATTTCAGCTTTAGAGCGTGTTTAAGAGCATCTGTCAGGTTTGTTTTTTTTCTTATTATTTCACTTTTGACTTTTTCTATTTTCCTTAGTTTTAGGATACTTCTTTCCATCGCCCGTTGGGTTGTTATTATTTTATTTTTTATTTTATTTGTAAAGACCCATGTTTGGCAGCCATATGTTAAGCTAGGCAAGATGCATGTTTCTATTACTGTCTGTTTTAGTGGCATGTTGAAGTTTCCTTTCATTATTTCTTTATGAGCCCAAAATCTTTTCCACGAACAATTTACTCTTCTCTCCACCTCTTTTTTATTGTTGTCATGATTAAAGGATACTTGTTTGCCAAGGTAAATGTACTCGTTGACATATTCTATATGGTTTCCATTTTCTGTTTGGATACTTTTCTGTGGGCCATTTGTCATCACTTTCGTTTTACTTTCGTTCATTTGCAGTCCAACTTTTAGGCTTTCGCTGGTTAGTCTGTATCATATCTTGCAGTTCGTAGGCTGACTTTGCGAAGATAGCAATATCATCTGCGAATCTTAGATTACTGAGATGTTTATTAGTTATCCAAATTCCTTTTTTGGTCCAGTTGATCTTTTGGAATATATTATCCAGAACAGCAATAAATATTTTAGGGGACAGGGGGTCGCCTTGCCGTACTCCTCTTTCAATTGCAATCACTTCGCCTTTGGCTTCCAACCTTATTCTGCTCGAGCTATTTGTGTAGATATTTTTCAAGAGGGTTATGTATATTTCTTCTATATTACAAAATTCTAGCGTTTCCCATATAGAGGTGTGAGAGATACTGTCAAACGCTTTTGAGTAGTCTATAAAGTTAATATACAGGTGTTGGTTGTGTTCTTTAAATTTTTCAATAACTTGCTCTAAGGTGTGTATATGGTCAGTTGTAGAATATCCCGATCGAAAACCTGCCTGTTCTACTGGCTGTTTGCTGTCTATCTTGCCTGCTATTCGTGTTAGTATAATGGATGAGAATAACTTGTATATACTAGAAAGCAGACTTATTGGTCTATAGTTTCCTATATCGAGTGGATTTCCTTTCTTGTATAGGAGTACTATATCTGATTCACACCATTGGTGTGGTACTGTTCCCGTTTCTAGTACCATGTTGAATAGTGCCGTCAGAAATGTAAGCAGAATGGGGCTTCCAATCTTTATAGCTTCGTTGCTGATGTGGTCTGGGCCAGGGCTTTTATCAGGTTTAAGCTTCTTTATGTGTAGTAGAACTTCTGTCTCCGCTATTGCTTTTATTTCATTGAACGCTGGCGTCTCTGTGGTTTTAGTTTTCTGTCTATTAGTGTCTCCAAGCTGTTTCAAGTATAATTCCTTGTAGAATGTTGTTGCACATTTCAGTACGTCTTGTCTTGTTTTTGTAGTGTATTGTCCTTTCTTTAGGGTTTGTATCCAATTTTTGCATGTATTTAATTGTTTGTTAGCTCTTTTAACACTTCTGTATTTCATTATGTTTGCTGTTATAATATTTTTCCTATATTTTCTGTAGTCTTCCTTAATAGCTTTGCTTGTCCTCTTAAAAATAGCCTGTATTGCATTTTTTGTTTGTTTTGTTTTGTTCTTGCAAGTCGTAAGTTTAGTGCGTTCCTTTATAAGGTCTAAAGTACTTTGCGATAGTATTTTGTGTTGTTTTCTCTCTTTGTTTTTGTTGTCCAGTATTGATCTTGAGCTAGTGGTAATTATGTTTTCCAATTGTCATAGTAGTTCTGTACATCTTGCATGTGTTTTAGCTTGTCTTCTTGTGTTTTTATGTTCTCATCTAGTTTTTCTATAAATTTTCTTATTTCGTTTTCCGTGGTTGGTGGTCTTGGTATACTTGTAAAGGTTTTTCTATTTAATTTAGGTTTTTCCAGCTTTAATGATGCTCTCACTAGTCTATGGTCTGAGTTAAATTTAGTTTTGTTTAGGACTTCCACATTGGTTAGGTATTTTGGATTACTGCTCAGGATAAAATCTATTTCGTTTTTGATTAACCCATCTGGGGACTTCCAGGTCCATCTACGGCTTGGTTTCTTTTTGAAATAAGTATTCATTATCGACATTTTGTGCTCATATGCATATTCTATTAACTTTTCACCTCTTTCATTCCGGCTTCCACATCCATATTTTCCCATTATGTAGTTTTCGTCTGGTCTTGGTTGTCCAATCTTAGCGTTAAAGTCTCCTATAACTAGCACCGGAAGGCCCGCAAGGTGGTGGGCTTCTGATAAGTTTTCATAGAATAAATTGATCTCGTCTTCATTTGAGAGGGCTGTAGGAGCATGTACTTGTATTATTGACAAGGCTGTGTTAGTGAGCTGAAGCTGGAGAAGAGCAACCCTCTCAGATATTCCAGTAAAGTTTACTATGTGATGCTTGAGTTCCTTTTTTATCAAAAAGCCAACTCCGTAAAGTCCATCCCGTTCTCCTTTATAGCAGAATATATGTTTTCCATGTTCTTCTATTTCGCACCCGTTTCTTCGTACTTCAGCTAGTCCCAATATGTCACAATCAATTGTTTCTAAGGCGTGAGTGAGTTCAATATATCGTTCTGTTGAAGACAATGTTCTTACATTATAGGTTCCAATTTTTAATGATGATTGACGGTTTTTTGTTTGAGTTGGAGGGTAGTGGTCTGACGTCCCACGGTGACCAGCCGGATTGGGACCTATTGTTGTTGTTGTTATTTGTTTTCTTGTTGTATCATTAGTTTTCTTTCGGTTGCCGACGTCCTTTGATTGCTAATTTTTCGCTTTTTCTTTGATATGTAGTGATTTTGATCTCATATAAGTAAAAGCATTTGTCTTATTAATTTTACTAGGGGTGTCAACGCTTTCCTGGGTTTGTTTTGTACGATCGATAGGTGAGCTTGAGGGATGCCTTTTCCTTTTTTCGTTCGGTCTATCTTTCACGATTAGTTTATCGTAACGAATAAAAGCATTTTTCCCATTTTTGACAGCTTCGTTTAGTTTATCTTTGAGTTCGTTTCTCTTTTCTAAAATATCTTTCGGGAAATCTTCGGTTACGTATGTGCCTTCACGAAATGCTTTGTTATTTTTTAATAATTCTATCTTCCTCCAATACAATGTCAGAGTGATGAGGATGGGTCTGATTTTCCTTTCATTCCTCTTTCCTATTCTTTGCACCCTGCTAATCTCCCATTTATCCCATTTCTCGATGCAAGCCTTGTCACTGGTTTCGTTAAGAGTTTCTAGCACTATCTCTAAAAGTTCTTTGTTGTTGTTCTCGGATTCTTTCAGGCCATGTAAGATGATGTTATTTTTTCTTGACTCCTTTTCTAAGCCATAAACTTTGGACTTGAGTGTTTCTATCTCTGTCTTTAGATCTTTGTTTTCTTTTATAATAGGTTCTAATTTTTCTTCTAGTGTTTTGTTCAGATTTTCTGTTATGGTTTTCGACAAGATATCCGATTGAGTAGCTAACTCTTTCCTTATAATTGCTGTTAGTTGCATAATAGTGCTTTGCTCCATGTTAGCTAGCACCCGTGTTTATCTCCCACTTTAGTTGGTAACTTTCTGTGACTGGCAATACTCAATTTCTGAACGAAAGTTTGTCTATGATTAAATTTGTTTTGTGTTGGTAGCACTGGTATGCGCTGTCACTGTCAGTTGACGTTATCTGTCAAGTGATACCGAGGTAAACGAAGGTAGATGCACTTTTCTTGGATTTTTGTTTTTGTATAACACGAACTGTTTTTAGCACTTTATTACATTGAAATCACAAATAAATCACTGAATTTATACTTTGTTTCGCTGGATGGTACTATGTTGCGTATGTTGGTAAGTATATTGCAGCGGAAACTTGTTTTTTTTTTGGTTTTTGCGAATTAAATTCTCGGTGAGCAGTGACGAGCTGTGTTTACGTTTCGAACGCCGGAACCGGAAACCAAGAAAACTCAATACCTAACTTTTATTTATAAACCTCTTTGGATGCCCCGCTTAAATCATGATTTCAGCCATAGGATGTCAACAGCGGAACATAGGCCTCCCCCAGTGACCTTCAGATTGGCCGGTTGGAAGCGGCCCACATCCAGTGGCTTCCTGCAACCATTACCAGGTCGTCTGTCCATCTTGTAGGTGGACGTCCTACGCTTCGCTTGCCAGTACTTGGCCTTCATTCCAGAACCCTTCTACGTGTTATGTGCCCCGCCCGCCCGCCGGGTAAGCTTAAATAGATTATTTCAATAATTGTGTTTTATTTTGTGTTACCTACAGCTACGAGGCGTCCCAACCATAGGCTGTATTATCTGTGATATACGAATATTACCTATATCTAGTGAGGTAATCTGTACGTCGAAGAGTCATAAATTAAGTTGCATACAACTCATAGTGCCTGTATACGTTCACCGTTTATGTATGTCTCGATTAAACTCCCGTTGTGTTACGCGATCGATTCTGTGGTTGACTCTGCTCATCTGTGGTTAACTACAGTTTTCGCAGCTCTTTTTACAGTTTAACCATTTTATTTGGGAATTTTGGACAAATGAATATTACTTATTGTTACATTATGCACCGTTATTCGGTTGCGGGTAAAGGTATAGTTAGGGTCCAATAAGAAAAGACATTTCATTTTGAATTATATTACAAAATGATAAAAAAGTGTAGCTACAACGACATGGTGCAACAGCAACTACTTATGTGTTTATATAGGTATATAAATATCGTAACATCATTCTGCCATGCATGACCATATTATCGTCGTCAAACTGAAGATGTACTCGTCGTTAATATATTATTGATGCCGAAGAGGATACCAGGAGCTTGAAAGCGTCTTCCAATGCAGCTGTCTTACGCCTCGCTGCAAAGGAATTGCCTTTGTGCTATGCTCTTTCTACATAAAACGTCGAACTGGCGACCGATGGGGCAGATTCTGAAATAGAGGCCACGTACCGGCAAGCGCAGCGTGGAGCGACCACTAGCAAGGTGGACAGACGACCTGGTTACGGATGCGGGAAGCCGCTGGATGCAGGCCGCTTTCAACCGGCCAATCTGGAAATAATTAGGGGAGGCCTATGTTCAGCAGTGGACGTGTTGATGAAATGATGATGATGATGTATCATCATTATGTCATACTCAAAAGAGCGCAAAAGATCACAATCTCACGAAAATATATGTATGCGACACAAAACAATAATTGTCATGGACTCTAAAAGTAAGGAGTTATTATTTATCTTTGCCTGACTAATAATTTTGGCCAGTTGCGTCTTCCAACACACTTAGACTTGAGCTATGAATTGGGAGCCGAACCCGACCTCTCGCTTTCGCTCGTGCGAATTACTACGACATTAACCCAATTTGGTCGTCTATTCTAAAGCTACTTGATAATAGTTTGGAGTGTTAAGCTGGTTAAGCTGTACCAACTAATATGGAAAGGTAGTAACTGGTATAAAAAATACGCGTTTTCAAAGCTCAAAGCCGCTTTAAGTTCTGTTGCATCTCGCGTGATTGCACAGGTGCTGGAGGGCTGATGGCCGCGAGTGTAATGCTCGTTACGCGTCCGTGCAGTGCGCTATGCAACCAGGCTCCAGGTATCCACATAGAGATGTTGGAACACCCGACATGTATTTATTTCGAGTTTGATACCTGATCGGATAAATTCGAAGTATAAACTATTCTGAATTGATGGCCACTTTCATGGAAAAGTGGTCTGTTATCTAGTAACACACACATCATAATTTGGTGTCTGGTAGACTATTTTTTATACTCCTTTGATAATTTTATCACTATCTTACCCACTGCGACGAAAAAATAGTCGATAATCATAATACATTTTAATAATCTAGTTAAATTAATGGTTTTAGAATCACACCATTATTTAACCTTAACCAAAGCTTGTACTATAAACATACTTTAATACATAAACATCCACGGCCAATTACAAATTCTCGTGCTCATCACACAAACAATTTCCTCAATCAAAGTTTCGAACCCGGTCGTGGGTTCAAGACCTGGCTTTGTTGTCCAGAGAACGAGCTACTAGAACAGACTGTTGTCTGTAAGTCCAGCTAACCCGTAGGCCAGATAAGGTGGTGTAGCTTTTGCGATGATACTGAGGATCGGTACTGGAATGTTTTGCTGCTGTATGATTCTCCAATTACACTTTCAGAGCTTGTTTGACGACGCGTACCCACGTTTAAGGCATTTTGTTGTTGACAAGTTTCAAAATACAAATAAAAACGTCAATCTATCCGATCATCTTTGTGAGATATCATACTCGTACGTAGACGTTTGTCATTTAGAGAAACTTATAGAACCAAGTCACGTTTGGCGACCTCCGTAGCCGAGAGGCGAGTACGTCGGAATAGGCTAGTTTCCTGGGTCAAAAAATTATTATTTTATTTAGTTCGTCAAATTATTTTATTATCAAAAAATATTGGACTCATATTTTGTCTTTTGTCAATCAAACAAAAAATGACGAAAATAAAGCGCATCAAAGTTTGGGAGTGACGTCACGTCTTGCAAAAAAGTGTCGCAAGGCGTGACGTTACGCGGAACTTCAACGGGCTATATTTTCATCTTTTTTTGTTTGATTGAGAAAATAAAAAACACGTGTCCAATATTTTCTGTTATTCAACTGACGGACTAATTAGTTTTTTTAGGAAACTAGCCCATTGACGTGGCCATCTCTGAGGTCCCGAATTCGATTCACCGTCTTGTTAATATAGAAAAATAACTTTTCTATGTTGTCTCGGGTTTGGGTGTTGTGGTACCGTCTTTGATTCTGATTTCTATAACACAAGTGCTTTAGCTACTTACCTTAGCAACAGAGCAATGTATGTGATGTTGTCCAATATTCATTTATTTATTTTATTTTAGATTAAATGTTTTGTCTACATTCTATATCAGCCATTTGTTGTAACATCTCTTGCACATTCCCAATAGCTAAAACTAGAATGATAGCATTATGAATATGTTGCAACGCCATACTGTCACAACACAACTCAGATGTCGCCGGGCCGTGAAATTGGTCCGAGTGTCCGTCAGCCTTTCTCTGCTCTTCCTTATAGCCTGCAAAATTATATAAATATGTGATGAAACAACCACGTAAGTACTAAACAAAGGGGAGTTCGTCAAAGAGTCTACAAAACAAGTACTTAATGGCAGTTATGTTTTGTAAAGTAATATCGTAGATTTGTACATGAAGTCATTGTTCTAAATTATCGCACCTTTAATAATAAACTGAAATAATCCAAAATTCAAGATTGTTGGGGAAACGCGTTTAAAGTTTTGCATGTATGACCCGGTCCACATTTTTGCAAACTAACAAAAGAGTTAATACGATACAGTGATTATATTAAGTGATTTGAGTAACTAATGAATTTATCTATCGAAAGGTATAACAATATTGTTAATACTGTTAGTATTATTTTAAATACAGTACTTTAAACAAAACATTGTAGACATATTTCGTTTTATGATTAAAATATTGCATATTATTTAAAATATTATGTGTCACAAAACACGTTAGTGCACTTTGATATTAAAACCATTTTTATTGTGTTTGCGTATTTAGGTTTAATGCTTTATCAAAATATTTAAAAGAAAGTGTTTTGCTCTATTACTTAAAGAAGCTGTTCAATATTAAAAGGATGATGGCGATTTCCAAGAAAACTCGTTTTTATCAGGAATTAATTATAGGTTTATTAATTAATAAGGAGATCTTTCTTAAATTGTAGCTACCCTTTATTGGGAAACTAAAACAGAAAATAGTTTTCTTTTGTTATAAACTAAAATTTGTACTCGCACGTAAAACATACCTAATCCAACATTAAATTTTTTAATACTAACATAATGTTTATTCTCTCAATCACACTTAGTTTAATTTAGTTTGCGCTTTATTATTGCTTAGGATAAAGTAAATAACAAATATAAATCATCTTAAAAAGAAACTTATCTTGGCATGGCATACCTACTTACTTAATTACTCAGTCTTCTGTTTAATCAACCTCTAAAATGTAAAATTACGAATTTGGTAACAATATTCATAAACTCAACCTATACTGGGTGTACAAAAGAATAGGACACTCCTTTAAACCACGTGATCACGGTGCTCATATAGAACAACTTTTTCTATGGGACCAACATTGATATGTCATAAAAAAAAAATCACCTCTTCATACAAATTGATGTCAGCTAGTCGCCGGTTTAGTATGGGGAAGCTAATTTTAGTTATACGATTTCGATGTTGGTCCCATAGAAAAAGTTGTACATGACCAGGTGATCACGTGATTTTAAGGGTTGTCCTATTCTTTTGTACACCCTGTATTTAACTAGGGTTAAGCGACGATAAAATAAAAAAATCACAAAGATACACTGTACCATACTACTAGAAAATAAAGATCTTACAAAATGTTCTTAAAACAACCAAAAAAAAGCAATCTGACAATATTTCCCTTAACATACTAAAAAAAATGAGATCTTACAAAATTGAGCTATAAAAAAAATCGTAATAAGAAGGTATCAATCCTTTTGTAAGAAGTTCCTTTAGATCCTTCTTTTTATTAGTACTTAATATTTGTCTTTCTGTGTAAGCCTGCTTAATTACAATGTCGGACTCGTTCTTCATTTTCTTTCTTTTATTTCTTACATCTACTTCTTTAAAAGTTGCATCCTCATAGGAATTTTTATAATAAAATGTAAAGGGATTTCCCTTGCACATCTTAAGCTGTTTTATGTCGTTCCAATTGACAGTTTGCCCATCAGTGTTAATATTAAAGTTATATCCCCATTCTTCTTGCAGATCTTTAAGATCCATAAACATGTTGTGCGTCATTGCGTAAACATTAACAGGCGGGTTACTTTTTTTGGCAGATTTAATTAAAGTCACATATTGGTCAGGGGTGTAAATTGGCCCCGATTTCAAATTTTTCTTTACTTCCTTTTCGATAAGGCTGTGAACACTATCCGCCTCATTCTGAGTATGACCTCTTATGAGGAATTTATGAGTGATACTATTTATATTCAATGTTTGTACTGCATATAAATAAAGTGTTGTAATAAATTTGTTTTTATTTTGCCCGCAGCAATTATCAGAATAAAAAATAATATTCCTTCCGTTAGTCTCTCCTTCGCCGCTTATTTTCTTTAAAAATTCCCAAACACATGTACCTATTTCAATTGCTCCACGTTTGGCCTCTATTTCAGTCCAAAAATAGCAGTAAACATTATCATACGCATTTTTAGTGTCTTTATTATTAAGTTCTGTCATTGTGAGATTGTAGCTATTAATTTTTGATTTATAATAGAAAGCCGACGTTTCCCCTCTAGGACATTGTAAGACAGCTTCTAAGTCATAGACTACTACTTTATTATCATTATCAACCTTCAGTCTATCATTTAACTTTTCTTTCCTACTTAACTCTTTCTCTTTCAAATGCGCACGGTATTTGGCTTCTATGAGCAATTTTTGATTTTGATCGGAATTCTCAAAGCTGGTGCATAAATCACACTGATCTTTTTTAGGACAGTAAAAACTTAGGTTATACTCAGTGGTAAATATCTTGTAATAAGTTATGTAGTTTCCGGTGTCTTTACCATCTTCCGCTTGTGACTTTGAGAAATCTGTATAAAGGTCTTTTATGGTCTTACCACCAGGAATATATTCTTTGGTAGTTTGTGCCCTTAGGTAGTGGGATTCCATTCGAGGAATAGACTCGATATGCCTCTTTATATCTGTCACTAATTCTGGACTTAGTATTTTATTATTGCCGTGTTTACCACGCCTTTCTTCCAGTACAAAACCATTCTCGTTAGTATTTAACCTTATTGTATGTATCATACGGTCTGTTATGTCTAAAGTATTTTTGTAAAAGGTTTTACAGACTCTAATCTTCTGTCCTTTTACAGTCAAGAAAAATGCTTTATTAGGGCGACGTGGATTTTCAGCATTGGTATATTTATATTTTGGCTGAATATCGATCATACAAGAATTGATATATAACCTTTGCTTGCTCAGATCTCCCAGTTTCCAGAAGTTATTAAAAATGTCATATCTCTCCGTATTATCTATTTTTTGAGAACAGTTTAGCTTACAATTGGTGCATGGTAGTTTCAAGTAACGAGCTGGGATGATTTTGTTTGACTTCGCTAAGGATTTGTAAGACTCACCTTCATTGCGTAATTTCTTAGCTCGATTTTGTTTCCATTTGTTAGGATGTTTCTGCCTTTTTCGTCCCTTTTTGGTATTCTGATCAGATGAGTCAGTGTCAGAACTAGAGTGGTTCAAATCAAGCGGGAACAAATAGTTACGAGTATGACGAGAAGCATAAGCAAATTTATCCTCGAAGTTGTAAGTCGGATCAGTTACGTCGTCGTCAAGGTCACTCTCATCTGTATACTGGGGAGATACTACAATTGGCTCATTTGTTGCACAAATTCTTTCAGGTCTCCTGCTACTTTCATACTGGGTCTGAAAATAAAATATTTTTATTTGAAAAATATATTAATGTTTCTTGAATTTGAACAAAAAGTAATTTTAAATGAATGAATGTATAATAACTTAAAATTTATAATAATATTACATCAACTTGGCTGTCATCTTGAGCGGTGGTTATCTTGTTAACGTCTGACTCAGGGGTACGACTAATTAAATCGACTTCATCTGTTTGTTGTCCGCCACTAGCCTGCGATTGTTCAATAGGTTCGGGTTCCGATTCCGAAGATGATGAACTGCTGGACTCTGAATCTGAAGATGAGCTTGATGAATTTGAGGATGAAGACGATTTTCGCGTAACTGGTGCATTTGTGTTACCATCATCAGCATCAGAGAAAGTTTCACTGTCATAGTTCGGCACAAGACTAATTTTAGTTTCGATGACAGTGTTCTGTGCATCCTGTAATAGAATATAATATTCTTTACTAGTGACCCGCTCTGGCTTCGCACGGGAAGAAAATTGAAGCTTAAAGATATAACAAAAAGCTCTTGGTGATTGTGATAATCTATTGGTAAAATTATTTCTGAAATCGGTCCTGTAGTTTTTGAGTTTATTGGTTACAAACATAATTTTATAATGGTGAATTCGCGTGGTGAAATACCTTAACTCTCTACTAAATAATCTCGATACAAAAAGGTAGAATGTGTACTAACATTACTGTAAAACGTTACACCTATCGAGTAAATTAGCTTTGGAGACTTTACATAATAATACTTCTATTAATTTTACTTACAGCGTTATTGGTGCCCTCTTCAATGCATTCCGAAATAGGTGGCGCATCAATTGATTCGCATTGATTAATTGATTCTTTTCTTTGAGACGCACCATCCTTTGTAATTAGCTCAACAATCCTTCGACCTCTCCACGACGACGTCATAACTAATGAAAACTGGTATCCGATTAATCAAAAAAAGAACTAATTTTAGGAAGTAAAACACAAAGTTACCTTTAAATTTACAATAAAATGCAATAACGCTTAAATTAAATATGAATGTAAAAAATTTTTAGTAACAAACTAAACTAAACCTGAATATATCTATGAACATTCGTAAATGTTTAATAATAAAACGTAACAAATCATACAAATACGAACAACATGCCAAATTCTTTAATCATAAAATGAACTAAGTATAACTTTTGCGTATTGAAATTAACAATATTTAAAAAGAAAATGCAATAGTTCGAAAACATTCACTTTAATATTTAAATCCACGCAAAGTAAGCGCTTACCTGTTAATGATAAAACGCACTAATAGGTTTTACACAGCCACGTACGTGTCCTCCTCGAAACTCTGTCGGCGTAACACTGAATGGCGCCACATTTCGACTAGCTAATTGGCCCGCTCCGTCAAAACGAAAGAGACGGACGATCATCTATTTCACTTCTACTCGTGTAAATCGAGCGTTTGTAAGACTGATCGTGATTTATTCACCGGTTTTAATGCGTTTTATGATGAAAAGTCAGAACCCCGATTTTTTAACTTATTTCGGTTTATTATTAAAGGTGCGTTATGTCGTTTTGTGTTAGTAAATTTTATTTTAGTTAAACAAGATTATAGCAGATTTATATCTGTTAGATTCCTAATAGTTAAAAGTGTGCAATTATTTTGGTATAGAAGTGCCTAATTTTAAACAAAAGGACAATTTTGTGTTTTTATTATGAATAAATATTTAAAAACAAACTAATCGGAAAATGTGTTGTTTATTTTTACCATTTTTAACAAATTCAAGTAAGCTTAGAATCTTATTTTAGTTGAAATTGCTGAAAAACCTCGACGTCTGATCAACGCAAGAAGAATGCCATACGCAATGATGATGAGTTGAAATTCTAAATATTGTTTTTTTTTTTCTTATAAATATAAAACTTTGCTTAGCTTTTGTTGCGAAGTCAATCGTCTTATCTAATTTCATCTAATAAGATATTACAAGTAGTTAGTTGTTTATATATTAGTCATACTTTCTTCAATATTCGCACCCAATCTCCGACGAGCCGACAGCCGTGACGGCCGTGGCAGATGGATTGATCTGCTGAATAATCCGAATGACTGCTGAACCATCACCAACGTTGTTTAAACTAAATCACATCGAAGAATTTTAATAAATATTACGCAATAGGTGCTAGCATCGGGACGAGATTCGATTTTTTTAAATCTTCTTAACCTTGTGCCCATCTAATGCATTAACTCTTTTATGGGAAAACCGGATAAAGTTTTTTACTCGCAACATTAAACCGAAAATGTGCTACGTGATATTTTATGGAGTAATTTCTGTTATTTATAAGATTAAGCAGAATAACTTAAGTTTAAAAAAAAACTCTGTTTTAAAATAGAATCTCAACCTTAATTATTTTAAAGGTGTAATCTATCGTACAGTTCTTCGAAAATTCCTTGTGGACTTGCGACATTGTCCACAAGCGAATGTTGATCTAGTTGACAAGGTTGTTTTACAGCCTTAATTAATATTATACCTAACTTAATTTTAAAACTACACAATAATACTCTCAATAATACTCATTTATTCAGTATATAGGCCCTCTTCCGGGCACTTATACACGTCCCAAAATATAGCTTTACCCTACCACCGCTTCGGGACTACATATCGGCTGGTGATGAGAAGAAACGGCGCAACAAACTCAGTCACCTTTGTCAGTCTTTTTTACAGGAAATACAATTACAAGACATGAAGTAAGTGCGAGCTAAGCAGGTTAAGTCCATGCACTCTTGTCGTTCAAAAAATCGTCTACCTTATAATACCCTTTTTTCATAAGGTTTTTTTTAATGTGAATTTTGAACTCATGTACAGGTAGTTCAACAAGAGTCTGTGGAACTTTATTAAAAAATTTAATACATTTCCCCAAGAATGAATTACCAACTTTGTGAAGTCTGAAGCTCGGAACGGCAAGTTTATTTTTATTACGAGTATTATAATGATGAAAATCACTTTTTAAGCTAAACAAACTTAGATTTTTTCGAACGTACATAATATTTTCAAAAATGTATTGAGAGGCTACTTTTAATATATTAATATCTTTAAAAATCTCCCTCAGAGAGTCACGAGGTCCAAGACAGTATATTGCACGTACGGCTCTTTTCTGCAACACAAAGATTGATTCAATGTCAGCAGCAGAGCCCCATAGCAGTAAACCATACGACAACAAACTATGAAAATAACTAAAGTATACTAGTCTTGCCGTTTCGACATCAGTTAAAAGCCTTATTTTCCTCACTGCATAAGCCGCTGAACTGAGCCTTCCTGACAGGGCAACTATATGGGGACCCCATTGGAGCCGGGAGTCTAATGTAATTCCCAAAAAAATTGTGGAATCGACTGCATCTATATGATCGTCTGACATATTAATATGCGTACTGACCTGCCTCACATTGGGCATAGTGAATTTAATGCATTTAGTTTTGTTTGCATTTAGCAACAGGTTGTTAGCTGTAAACCAGCGTACTACTTGAGAGAGAGCACTATTTACATCGTCAAAGGCAGCATTACCTCTGTCAGTTTTAAAAATCAATGATGTATCATCTGCAAACAATACTATCTCACAAAGATCTTTAGTGAAGTAAGGAAGGTCATTTATATAGATTAGGAATAATAGAGGTCCCAATATAGAGCCCTGGGGCACACCAATACGTATTGGAGCTCCAGAAGAGTCAGTTCCATTGACATTAACTTTTTGAATTCTATCTGTGAGGTATGACTCTAACAATTTACCTGAATCATTTGAGACACCATAATGCCGTAATTTCATTAATAAAGTCTTGTGATCTACACAATCGAAAGCCTTAGACAAATCACAAAAAACCCCTAAAGCATTTTGTTTTCTTTCAAAAGCATCGAAGATATGCTTAAGGAGTGCAACTCCAGCATCAGTTGTGTTTCTACCTTTGGTGAAACCAAACTGCTTCTCATGCAACAGTTTGTTAGTTCTAAAATGTGATAAGAGTTGATTGAAGACTATCTTTTCAAATATTTTACTAAGAGCTGGTAGTATTGATATAGGTCTAAAGTTGGAGGGATCACTTTTATCACCGGATTTAAATAATGGTATAATTTTACTAAATTTCATTAAATTAGGAAACGTACCTTCATCAATACACTGGTTAAATATACAAGCAAGATGAGTTGCTATTCTTCTTCTTTATATGGTTAATTATATTGGTCGAAATGCCCCATAAATCTTCAGTTTTTTTCATATTCAGCTCTCTAAATGTTTTAACAATAACATCAGGATTAACATGTCTAAACTTTAGGGAAGAATTGCATTCATCCACATTTGATTTCAAAAAAGTTTCCGCAAGACCTGGCGTAGAGTTTAATTTATTAGTTGTAGCAATTGGTATATTAGAAAAGAAATAATTAAACGCGTTTGCTACTTCACTGTCTGATTTAATAATTTTATTATTAATATTAAGGCTAATTGTGCGATCCGATTGTCTGTTTCTGCTTTTTCACAAAGGAGGAAATTGAAATCAATTGTTTAAAAAGATTTTACTATCTAATTGATACTACTATTGATATTGATCTACATTGATTTAAACCACCAACACCTTTTATTTGATAATTTATGCTCTATTTTCGTTGCATTGAGGAAAATTATCCATAAGTAAGTGCACCCTTGATGTCTTTAAAGGGCACCATTTGTTAAGAACTACCGACCAAACCATGATTGAAAACGGGTCAGGAGGTTGTGCAACGATTAATCAATTACAACCGTATTGCTAGTAAAAAGGGTTCAAATTTCATAAATCCTATTTTAATTTGAAACAGCTGATTACACGATTCACACCAATTTACAATTTATTTTGTAACATGTTTTGAAATTTGGTGTAAGTTGCCATAATTAGTTACGGAATATTTTAAATTATAACAATGCTATGACGTCTGTGATTAATGATAGTTCATGCATTGAGATCTTGTGATCTCATGGCATTTCCAAGCAAACAGTAGCCAAGCTACTCACCTGTACATAAACAATGGTCATAGTGGTTTAGGTATCCGTTATCTAGTCGCCATACTACCTACAAGTTTTGCTTAGTTTGGGACTGGAGGACTAGTGTGATTGTTGAAAGAATTTATTATTTAATGTAAAAATAGTGCTAGAATACAATAGGGAGTATGCATGAGAAAAATAATTTGTTTTTACTATATTTATAAGAAAATATATGAAATTATAGTGCTAATAGTAAAAACAAATTTGATTTTAGATAAAAAATAACCGTAATATAGTAATTAGAAATTAAGTTATACTTATCTTTCTTTGATAACTTTTACTCGTACTATGAAAAATGTATGGCGGACGTGTAATGTGACGTCATGGTACATATCGGATCTCCTTGTCTAACACGCGACTTTAATAGGCTTTAAGTCAGGTATTTATCAATATTTTTCGAAAATTCTTAAAGTTTTATTAATTGTAATTACGTATTATTTATTTTAGGACCAAATAAAAAAACATGCATATTCCCCATTGAGTTTTATTTTTCCTTTGTACTGATTTCAGTTGCGGCATAAGTACATAATAAACCCTCAAAAGTTTTCTAGTTTTACTTTAATTACACACATGAATTAAACAACAATCCAGTTCGAACGCGTATCATAATCAATCCGATCCAGTGGCGTTATCAGCACTCGCTTCCCGGAAGCGCCGCTATTTTCATTTCCACCGTTTCCCAACATGGCCGCCGGGCGCGGCCGCCCGCTTCCGTAGATTACACGCCGATTGACGTTATTATTATAAAGGGATAAATTTTTGAGATGATATAGATTATTTAATAATAGGAATTTAGTTTTAAGTTAATTTAACGTTATAAGGTGTAATCAAAATATGCATTTTTAGTGTGGACTTTAGGAGCAGTGGTGCCACTTGATTAACTAAGTAGGTACGGGTGTAAGTTATTATTCTGACAGCTTTTGTGGTAGAAAAATGTATAATACCGTGTTAGTGGATAGTTGTAGATTAAATATGCTAATCGTGAGATGTAAAAGTGGACTATAGTGGTGATTTTCCTAAATTATACTTACGTTTCTAAGAACGAGTGACTTTGGTAAGGTTGCAACTTTTTATTATGGCGCAATGAAATCAGATTGACCCACAGAATTGTTTTTTGTGACTTTAAAAGGTTTATAGGAATATGTTATTTAACTGAACCTTACATCTTTAGGTTTCTGTACCTAATGGTTCCTATCGCGCCCTTTGTCTGACTATTTGTCCGTCTATCTTATCTACAAATGGCTGTCAAATCAAATCAAATCAATTATGTATTTGCCAGAATGCTTTTTACATATTATTTTGCAAGTTACACAGTGCAGATCTTAAAATAAGTATTTCCAGGTATTCAGCCTGCATGCAGGCGTGCAACTATTAACAAAGTTTTTTCAAATTTTCATATAGTCCGATTATATGATTAATCATAAAATGTCAAAAATTTAAATAATGATGTCATAAAATTAAAGTCAATTATAGTAATAATTATATGTAAATAACCGATTTAAGTATATAAAACTATTTATTATTACATTTAAAATATTCCTCTAAACTATAAAAACTCTCACTAAGCAGCCAAGCAACCAACTTTTTCTTAAAAACAATTCGATCAAGTCTTTCAGCTCCTCGGGTAACTTGTTATATATTATTATAGATTTATTATAATTATTTTTTCTATATATAATTATGGCTGTAGTTTTAAATTCGTAATTCATTTGTATTGTACTATATTGTACACAATTTGCTTAATAAGTAATTATTAACTTTATGAATAACGGAAACATCTGTAATTATGTAATTACAGTGCAAACTCTAAACAAAACAACAAAAAAAGAGTGACTCGGACTCGCGGTAAGAGCTGTACTTACCAAACCCTTTTTTTTTCGTCGCAGGAAAAACGCATTTCGCATACCTACCGCCGCGGGGGCAGCGATAGGTTATGTAGGACTCCCTGGACAGAGAACAGTGGCTTTCGCAACTGTTCCCCGACGAGGTATCACCCACTAAAAAACCTGCGGTGTACCACACTAACGTATGCAGGCAATACATGTGCACCCGTGTTCTGGAAAGCTGGATAGCTTTCCAGAACATATACAATCCATGCATCGCCTACGTACGGCTACTATGCCGGGCCTCAGGCATAAGGTTTGGGTGATCCTGTACACGACGGATCACCCCCTACTCGTAGGCTGTACAATGAGAGCAGGGGGCCCCCGCCCCACGCTCACTAGCCTACTAGAGGGTAGAAGTTGAGTTCGGCGAAACGCCTACCCCCTCTCCCCCCCTCTTTCGACTTCGGATCGGGTCAGCAAGGAGTTATCCTTCCTAGCCCGATCCGCGGCCACCCTTTGCGACGAAACGGTGCCGCCACAAAAGGCCACCTACGTCTCACGCCCTCTCGCCGCCCAGTATAGCTTGAACCATACTGGGAAGCGAGAGACCAACCGCAGGGTCAGGACCCCGCGGCCACCGTCTAGGCCGCACGAGCATGGAGTCTTTACCCCCCACACGTGCCGCCTTCGCGAAGACGCCTCCACAAACGGGCTGCCCTAGCCCGCCGGGAGCGCCTCGGTCATCCCCCCCCCCCCGCAGAGTTTAGCCGTGAGCTAGCAATCCCCGAAGGAAATTATAAACCCCCGTTGCCCAGGATGAACCAGGCCAGGATGCTACTCCTTACACCCGATCGTAAACAGAGTGTAATTAGTAACACCCCGCCGCACGTGGAGGTGACTCTGATCAACCCTACTTACCAAACCCTCCGGTAGGTAAGTCCGACTCGCAATTTACCGTTTTCAATGAAAACTGACTATCAATGAGCTAAACTGAGAGACACTAAAATAACTTTGTTAGTCGTACTTATTCATTCATGTAAATTATGATTATGGTGCGGAGGCACCAATTGGTGGCTATTATAGTGAGAAAGTGATAAACCTCACTAATATTAAAAGTTGCAAAACAACACAAAAAATGTGGCCTGATAGGTACAACTTGCATTTTCAATTAAAGTCTGAGATATTTTTGTAGAGATGCGGCGAATTTAATAAGTTATCGATAAAACATTTTTATTAATATTTAAAGTATACAGAATAAAAAAGTCGTGTAATTCCATGACAGTGCACAATCAGCTGCTATTATTCAACATTTTTTACCTACTAAGGCGCCAAAATAGTTTTAGAGATATGCGTTAGACAACACAGCGGTTGCCATGGTTTTGGAGTAATTAATTTACATCCTATTGTTATGATGACGTCGTAATCCCTTGACACGTTTCAACTCCTGGCTAGTTTCACGGTCTGGTACCGACGAGACAGTGAAACTTGCCAGAGTCATCGCTTATCCAACTCAGACGCAAGCCAAGACAGAAAAGTTATTTTTTGAATTGACACAAACAGGGATCCGAACTCGATACCCCTTGCGTTCAAGGCAAATCTCCGCACCACTAAATACGCCAACCGGGCGTTGGTCAAAACAGTGTCATCAGGATTTTTTTTCCTATAGCTACAAAGTCGTTTGGAGCATCTGATTTTTATTGTGCGATTTCGGCTAAGACCTTATATATACATTTCCTGACTTCATAAATATTCACAATATGAGTGGTGATAAGAATGTCTTCATTCATATAAATAAATACTTTTCTATTTGCTAAAAGGTTAACATTTGGTAGATACTCTGTATTATGTTATCAAATACTGTAGAAATTAAAATAGTAACAAGTTTCATTTGTCGTTGTCAAATAGCAACTACAATCTCAGTCGGCTATTCATCGATATCGGTAAAACGATCAACACATCACCAGGCACCAAATATGACAATCACGGTACAGTAACGAGCGTCATTCGGCACCGGAGTACAATAATCATCGCGTCTGTTAAGTCCGCCGCTCGCGCGTTAACATGACTTGGCCTTTTACTTTCACTGCTTATGTACCGATAAAGAACGGTCACTAGATGGATATGGTAGATTTAAAAACATCGTCCTCATTATTTTATTATTTTTCAGTCTGGTACCCCGTAGATATATGTAATTTATTTCTTACTTCATGACGAAGACAATTGGTGAGTGGTCTGTTATTACTTTGTATGGTGTGCAACTAAATAAAAAAATACTCAGACGATCGAACTATTCCCTGCCCTAAACTAAGAAAAACTGTTACCATGCATACCATAGTTATTTGTACAATGCTTTGCAAGCGGAGCGCGAACCACTACTCCAGACCAGTCCTTCAAAAGTACAATAAATGGTATAAAATGATATATCTATTTCCACAAACGAATATCATTGTTGATGTACAGCCAAAACAAAGCAAAATCTAATAACTTGCAATGTAACTTTCGTTAAATTGTCCATAGGTCATCGCGCTGCGTTTGTCAATACATGGTATCCATCCTAGAAAAAACCTAAAAAAGGAGCTAACAATAATAATGTAACAGTAATAATGATGCACAAAGTGAGTGACAATACGTAACTGGACATGTGGGATTTTATGAAAATACCTTCTCTGTTGGTTTTAACTTTTTAAAGTAACAAATTAAAAAACCCAAAGGATTTTTGTCTTGGTCCCCCAATCACGTGTTGTCCTTTTTAACCGACTACAAAAAAGGAGGAGGTTCTCAATTCGTAGGGTTTTTTATGTATGTTCAGCGATCATTCGTTAACACGTTAACCGATTTCGATAAAAAAAATTTTGTTCGAAAAAGAATACTTTCGAGATGGGTCCATATAAATTTGGTCAAGTTCTGTTAATGGGATCTATAAGAAAATCAACAAAAATTGCATGAACTCCATACCGCGCCAACTGATTTTTGAAAGGTCGGAAAAATAAGGGTTGAAATCGGTGTTGAGCAGTTACCATTTGTTTCCACTCTTATGATTCGTTTTGTTGAGGATTTATTACTAAAATAGTATGAAATAAGTAAATTTTATTTAAAAAAAACGACTTCGAAAAAATCCCGAAAATAATATTAACACATGCAAACAAGCCAGCCAATGAGAGGAATGTTTTCGTTAGCACCGACTCCAAAAGTACCTAACTGATTAGGTACTTATTATTATATTATTTTAGTTTTTTAAGGCGGTTTATTTGTAACAAATATGCCCTGACCGTTTCTACTCTACGTAGATTTAGTTTTTGAGTCTGTTGTTTTTTTTTTTAGTAATATGTATAAACATGCAATAATGCATGTATGACGACCGTTTAGTGTAATGGTCCGCGCTCCGGACTAAAAAGCCAGCGGTTGCGGGTTCAAATCACACAAGTGGTAAATGATTGTGTGATGAGCGCGAGCATTTGTACCTAAATCATGGATGTTTATGAAAGTATTAAGTATGTTTATTCGGTATCTAGTCGCCATAGAACAAGCTTTGCTTAGTTTGGGGCTAGATAATTGATGTGATTGTGGAAACAATTTATTATTTATTATTATTATTAACCCTTCAATGCGTTTTTAGCAACTTTTTTGTTATTTTTTTTTAACTGGAATAATGCCACACCCATTCTACATGCACTAATTTTTCCTCACTTCGTGGCAACGGCATATTAAGTATTTTAGGAGCTTAGAAGCTTGACATTTTTTGTTACAAGTGCAATTATTTAACAGAAAAATAATGTCAGCATGCTCATTTGTTTGCACGTGTATGTCTACCAGTTTAGTTTACATTAAATAAAAAATATGTAATGTATTTTTTTTGTCAGAGTATGTTACATCCATTTAATAAAGTCAGTCAACTTATCAAAAGCTAACGAATACATAATTTTACTTACTATGTTAGTGTTATCAAAATTGAGAATAATTTTTAGCTTTTTAAAAAATAATAATTTGTATTTAATTACTCTAAGATAATTAAAACCACCATACCATGCAAAATTATTGCTAATTACTGTTGATTTATTGCATTAAATTAAGAAATGTTATAAGTATGTTTTTAACACTATAACCCCTCATTTGGCGCAACAATCACACAATTTCACTTTTTTTAAAAGTAGAATGTGTCACTGTTGCATCAAAATGAGCATTAACTAAATTGTTATTCGAATTAGCAAGAGTTATTTCTGGGAACATTGTATTAAGCGCCATCTAGTACACTAACCAACAACTTCAAACGACAACTGTTATTTTAGAAGTACTATATACAAAAGGTAGATGTCGCTTCAAGAAGTCCTGTTTTGTTTTTAGTAGCTATAAAATTGTAAATGACAAAAATAATAAGGTCATTTACTGGTTTTCCATTTTCTAAGTTACCTACTAAGTATTTTATAATAATGACTAAACTAATATAAGATTATTACATACTACAAACAGATACAAATCAGTTTAGTTCTGTATCCAAAGGTGCCACTGCTCTTAAAATAAAGTTCAGTGCGCTATTCACAGATGCCGCTTTACAGCATTGAATCGCGGTGTGTTTTGATAATTTCGGAAAGTAGAGAAAAGAAAATTATACTTACCTACACAATTAAGCAAGTAATCTTTACTCACAAACGTATTATATAACTATAATAAAACTAAACATCTAAATTTAAAAATGGATTCTCCGTCTAAGTCAACAATAATGAAAAGTTTAGGTGCACTTATCGACAGAAGTCAAGGAAGGTAAATACGTAAATTATTATTATTTTAGATCAGGTTGTCTAAAGGTTAATTCGGCTAAACGATACTGATACATGAATTTAATTTTAGAAAATTGGCACATACAACAAGAAACATGGATCTTGGAGGTACCAAAAACACGATAAAATACGATGGACAGGAGGAAAGTAAATTGAAGGCTAATTCAAAAACCGTCAGGACTTTTAAAACTCTTGAAATGTGGAAGAAGAAACAAAGGACTGAAGTTATTGATCTAAGCCAAGACTCTTTGTAACTGTAATAAAAGTTAGTTTTACCTATGGCTAACCAAATACAATTAAATCATTAATAACATGAATTAATTAAAAATAATCTGTATTAAATTAATCTTGTGCCATCACTTTCTAAGAAATGTTTTCATTTCATTTTATTTCATAACTTATTGTTTTGATTTTGTACGGCTTTCATCACCAATAAGAAACATTGTTTATTTGTCGCTGACACGATGTACTTTCCGCTATTTTTAAATTAAAATAAATACATATTGTAAAAAAGCAGTTTAATACATTTACAACATCAAATTAGTAGCGCTTGACTGGCATGATAAGATTTATGATAATGGCCTGCCTTTTACAATGACATGCTGAAAATTTTTCTCAGGTGAAAACAACTTTATTGATGCTTCGGCAAGCTGGTTACCTACTTATACAGGGTTATTTGTAAAACATCGTCATCCTCCTAGGGCTTGATTCTGATATAATACAACAACTTTTTTCTATGGGACCAACATTCAAATCGTAAAAAAAACATTTCCCCATACTAAGCCGCCACCAGCTGACGTCAGTTTGTATGGAGAAGTGATTTATTTTTTTATTTCAATGTTGGTCCCATAGAAAAAGTTGTTGTATATGAGCACTAGAATCAGCTCCTAGGAGGTTGTTGATGTCTTACAAATAACCCTGTATAATTTTAGTAGTTATATCAGCAAAACCCGATAAATTACATACTTATAACAATACATTGGAAAATGTATTCGCTTATTTAACAAATTACCACAGTCCATTGCTGAACTGCCTATGTATGAATTTAAATCGCATGTCAAGATGATTTTAATGAAAAAAGGTTATTACACTGTAAATGACTATTTAAATGATAAAAATGTATGGAATTAAATACTGCCGTGCTCGCGCAGGTTCATTTTATCTTGTAATGTAAACACACTATTTAAAAAGTGGCTGACAATAGTGACCGAGTTTCTTGCGCTGCTTCTTCTCGGCACTAGCCCACAATATTGTCCCGAAGCAGTGGTAGCGTAAAAAAATATATTGGGACGTGTAAAAGAGCTTAATTTAGGCCTATTTACAGAAATAAATTGGTTTTATTGATATAACAATCTTTGGCACAAGTTCACACCGATAACGTAAAACAAAAAAATAATTTTAAAAAATCCTTTACTAAATCCTGATTAATTTATTGTATCATATTTGCTATTTCTTCATCACAAAATTAGGTAGTGAAACTTACCGACATAATTTTTTGAAACACAGAATTTAGTATCACAGGTAAATCTAAATTTATTAGTCAATTTCGTTTTTCGTCATGTTAAAATGATTAGGCAATTTATGATTCATTTAACTCATTAAGTACTTATGCTATTTTAAAAATTTGCTAGCCTATTTATTAAAAAAATCTATAAATATAATAAACGAGTATGTCGAATGACAGGTCTTAAAAATATTTGTCTTGTCTTTTTTTATCAATACGGTTGGCTGGCTGCAGGTTTGCGTTTTGTTTTTCAGTAGGCTACGTCCATTGACATACCTAATATTTAAATCAATGGCTATTTCTCTACAATTACATTATCATTATTCATCATCATCATCATCATTATCATTACTTAGGTAATTGGCTTAGGACATATCACTTCTGTAGCGCAAATTTAGATTAACATGTTTTAATAGCAGTCTACCAAAGCAAAAATAGTCAAAAAATATGTAAAATCATGCTTAGAATCGTCGTTTTGTAGGTACAGATAACAGCTCGTCAACCTATCACATAACGTCCAATTTTCTCAATTGATATTGATATCAACCTACATTAGGACTTAAATTTGAAAATCGGCTCACTGATCTTTAACTGTTTGGGTAGATTGACCTGCCTTTGTCTGTTCTCTAATATTCTTTTTGTAGTAGATAAAAGGCAAGGCACCTATTGTAATTTATAACAATTAGTAAAAATTCTACTAATTATTAATTAACTTCATCATAAATTTAATACGCTGCTATAATTATTTCCTTTGTCAGTCTTAATGTAATAGCTCGTTTAGAGTTATTTATTTTCTGGTACGAGTACTAACACATGTATTTTAACATCACATAATATTTGGCCAGAACACTTACACCACGAATAAAAACTATTTTGTTGTCCACCTCACAGCTCAAATGTAATGAAATACCTTTTGTTCCGCGCATCTAATCTTATTGTTGAGTGCTTGCGATCGGAAATGGTAGCCAGCCAGATGATTGGACGACCTAGTTCGACTCGCTCGCACTTGGGCAGCCAGTCAATTAATTAAACGACTAGGCGGTCTTGCTCGCACGTGACGCTAGGCGGCTGCGTCACTCAGTTACGCGCCGCGCGCCGGCCATTCAACTACACGTCTAGCCTGTGCGTTTGTCGGTCCCAGTTAGTTCTGCTCGCTACCGCTGCGGCGCTACAAGTCAGTTTACAAGATGGCGTCAGCAGCTGCGTGAATACAAACAAGTGGTGTTTTTTTATTGTATTGAATAATAAACGTCAGGAAGAATATTAATATCAGAAATTATGGAGGTGCCAGCCATCGACTTAAGCGATTTTAATTTCAGAAATAGCTTTGAAACGCTTCTCAGGGCTTACGAAGAAGAGAACAAAGGTAATTAAAATGTGTTTGTTATTTATATGCACAGCATATGGATCTGAGTGCGATAATTCGATTTGTCACAAAATGACAATTTACCTTTCGTTTATTTTATAAAAAGTATCATTTGTGTTGGAAGAGAGATATAACAAAAATTAGGTCTTTCAATCACAAACTCTTCTTTTATTTTTTAACAATTTAAAGCCCTAGCCTTCGCGTTCCACTTAACCACGGTAGACCGAAAAAACAATCAGAAAACAATAAGGAAAATTTTTAGTGACACGCAAAGGGTTAACATTTTATTAATTTTTAAAACAAAAAAGAAAAAACTTGCTACTATCTTCTTCCTCTTTCGTTCATATATCATGCATTTTGACCTCCTTCCTTACTCGCTATAATACACTTGCACTCCGTATCCCACATTTGTCTATACAAGTAATTGCTCGGTTTAGAGTATTGTATTTGTTCACTTAATTTAAAGTAACCACGTGTGCCCTCTTTCATGCTTTATTTATACCTTTATCAAATAAAATACGACGACTTTGACGACTGACTGGTGTGGTGGTTTGAGCTCTGGAATACAAAGCAAGCGGTTGCGGGTTTGATTTCCGCAAAGGGAAAATGTTTGTGTAATGAGCACGAGCATTTGTACCTAAGTCATGGATGTTTATAAAAGTATTTAAGTATGCTTATCCGTTATCTAGTCGCCATAGTACAAGATTTGCTTAGTTTGGGGCTAGAAAGTTGGTGTGATTGTTTAAATACTATAAAATGGTTCATATTTGTGTAACATCAAAAATGGTTCAGCTGTTAAATTATAAAGACTAAAATTATAAAAACAGTTACTTAAACTCAGTCACTTCTATGGACTTACATCACTATGACTAGGTACTGAAAGACTTCGAAATTTTTTATATGGAGCCTGGCATACCTCAAGTTGCAAGTAACCTTAAAATAACATTATTTTGGTGTACACCTATGAACCAATGTTAATCGAAAGAGAAAATAATTACAAACAACAAATACTCTTCGACAAAAATGTCGTAAATGATATACTATATTCAGAATTTAAATTTGATTAAGTAAATAAAAATAAATATTACACGTTCACCCTGAAATTATGAACAAAGTATTTCATATACGACATTTTGTCAAAAAATATTTTTTTCTCTATTTTTTCTATTGATTAACGTATGTTTCATAGGTGTACACCAGTAACGTTATTTAAGGTTATTTACAACTTAAGGTATGCTAATTAGGTTAATAATATCCAATAATATACGAGCACAATTACCACATCACAATCATCATGCATCTGTAACACAATGGAAATTTCATTGTTATGCGGTCTCATAAGACAGCTTGGATGTTGTGCGAGTGTGAATTATCAAAAGAAAAAAAACAAACGATCGGTTAACAAATTGCTTCTAATCGAAGGAACCGCATTTTCTTTACATTATACAGACGACCGACAGTACTTTTGTATAACGAAATAAAAGCGCTTTTGGTAGTGATATATGTACTCTGGATGGTCGGTGCGGTCATATGTATGTGGTTTGACGTACTACTATAATCTAAAAATATACTTTGGTTTTATAATTATCATATTTTTTTAAAAATTATTGACAAGAACAAACATGGAGTGATGATTCATTAAATGATTTTGTAAAATTAATGAAATAGCGTATTCATTAAACAAACCTTATTAATGGTAATAAAATTCATATCATTAAATTACTACCTGTACCACACTAGCCCTGCAAAATTTACATTGTTATATCTGTCTTCGTGAATAATTACAAAATTAGCAAATATAGCACCACAAAATCAGAGTATATTATTAGAATGATAGTAGTATGTCAAACCAAATATAGAGTAAACCAACCAACTCATAGGTCCACTCTTTAGTAAATACACGACCGCACGGACCATGTATAGCAAATATCAATACGAAAAGCGCTTTTATTTCGTAACGGATAAGGCGACCTCAAGTCTTGATTATGTGCTGACGGTCGACTGTAATTTTAACTTTTCCAACGCATAAATCGTTTTTATATTAAAACCATTCCAGTAACAGGCTGTAGTTTTAAACAGGAGCCAAATCTGTTCATCAACATCTTTCACAATGGGGTCAAGATTTAATATCGAAATCATAAAAATATTTTTTGCTGCTTCATACGTGGTTCTCAAACTTATTTTGTCTACCGCCCACTTTGAAAATCATTATTTTTTTAACGCCCCCCTAAACAACTACAATACCCCCAATTTTTAATGGGCGCCTTACCGCCCGCTCCTTTAAGCCTACAGCGCCCACAAGTGGGCGTTATTGCCAACTTTGAGAACGACTGTCATAGATTTAAAGCGTAAGTTTGTATGGAGACACAATAAAATCCAGTCTAGTGCTATTAGGAATCGCACATCGTATATACGATAATAACGGCACCTGTTGCCGTTAATAATATACACGCTTGAAATATAAAATAAAAAAACGTAATAGTAGTATTACTATAACGTTTTTTTATTTTATATTTCAAGCGTGTATATTAATAACGGCAACAGGTGCCGTTATTAATATCGAGCAAAAAACGGTAAAAAAACACGTTTGTTGTAAAAGAAATTTAAATATTTTAATTTTATTTTAATTTTATCGTTTAAGACAGACAGATGGACAGTAGTCTTAGTAATAGGGTCTCGTTTGGGTACGGAACCCTAAAAAATTAAAAGAAGTTGTTTGTATTGATGAACACATTGCCTCCTCAAATTTGGCTACTGTTCAAAGCCACACCCTGTAGAGTGTACAATTATATTTTCTATGAAAACTGATAACATT
This sequence comes from Anania hortulata, assembly GCA_963576865.1. Lineage (NCBI taxonomy): Eukaryota > Metazoa > Arthropoda > Insecta > Lepidoptera > Crambidae > Anania > Anania hortulata. The sequence goes on along the minus strand of OY756399.1, from coordinate 655,482 downwards.
CTATTTGTTTAATCATAATAAAGGAAATTCGTGCAAAGTAGTACCGAATTAATTTCATTGAGTTGAGAGAGCTGGCGAAACCAAGCCAAAATTTGGTGGAATTCGGATAGGTATCGTCTTGTTAACAAGCGCCAAAATACTTTCCAGATATGAGTAAATCGGCTTTTGTGCAATCGCAATCACAATCCACATCGGGAGACGTATTTTTAAATCATGCGAATCCAATCCGAATACGAAATCGCAAGATTCGCATGCGAATTCCTAAAACCACTATTTTTGAAAATAAAATTCATTCTGTGAATTTTGCTACGAGTGGTCCTACCCACCCATTCATTTTTTGATTTCTACTTGTTAGTAAAAAGTACGGAAGAATGACATTGACAAGTGAACATATGATTGACAGAGATTTGACACTTTTTATTTACGTTCGATAATGAGTTTTTGCTTTATTGTTTATAATATTTTCTGCGTGAAACAAAAATAGTTACAAGATTTCAATTTAATAGCAACACTTATTTCGAATGATTCAAAAATGCGTAAAATCGGAAGCAATAGAAACCATTTTCATACACGAATTATTTTCGTGTTTGAATTCGAGATTCAAATCTAATGCTTCAAAAATACGTCTTCTGAAATCGAATTATTATTATTTGTAGTTCTATACTAACATTTGAATTTATGTAATTGGAGCACATAAAACTGTTTTCACATTTAACTATTACCGATTAGTCCGTCACAAAAACCGATATTTTACTGGCTTATTCATGATCAAATTTATTGTTTCTTTCCAGGATCTCAACGTAAACTATGGACTAAAGCAAAAGTTGAGGAAGTTTTAAATAATATCAAACATACTAGAATAGCCAAAACTACAGGGGAGAAATTGAAGTCTATGGAATATTATTGGAGCGGAAAATATGATTGCATCGTAGTGAACGGTCAGGAATGTATAACATTTAAAAAGAAAAATCCCGAAGATCCAACAATACGTATTATACCTCGGGAAGAGTTTTTTGATGTCTTGAAGCCAGTTCATATCAGCTGTAGCCATGGGGGACGGGACAAAATGCTGAAGAACATTAAAAATAAATTTTATATACCAAAAAAGGCCATAGAAATATTTAGTTCACTTTGCCCTGTCTGCGGTCCAAAAAAGAATAATGGCGCTGACCTTAAAAATAGTAAAAATACGCGTCCGATTAATAGTTTGAATGATTTTAATACCAGAGGAGTTGTTGATATAATCGATTTTCAATCATATCCTGATGGTGAGTTCAAATGGCTGCTCAAATATCAAGACCATGCTACAAAATTCCTTAACATTCGTCCACTCAAATCTACAAAAGCAAAAGAAATTGCCATGGAACTTGTTAAAATATTTTTTACCTTTGGTCCTCCTTCCGAATTACAATCTCTTACTGGAACTGAAAGTATAGACGAAATTTTAAAAGAATTAAGAAAAATTTGGCCTGATTGTAAAATAATTAATGGATCCAGCAGACTCTGCTCTCATCAGCAAATTCAAACCCAAAGCTCTAGAAACAACAATATCGTAAATATGCTTCTTTCTTGGATGAACAAAAATAATTTGAGTAACTGGTCGGTTGGGTGTTTTTTTTACCAGTACTACATAAACTCTTCATCTGCATACAGAGCGTTGTTCTGTCGAGACCCTAAAGATGTTTTAGGCAGCACAAATGTTTTCTCTAAAAGGTTACTATCAGAAGGGAACGTAGCTCGAAAAAAAAAAAATCGAAACCGAATACCGGAAACAATCACAGGAAATTGTAAGCATCCTACAATATTAGAATCACATAATAATATAATACTAGAATCTAATATTGCAATGCCATTAAATGACGAGGAGACTCAAGCACTGAATACTCAGATGGAACATTATGAATTAAAAGGAGAGATTAAAATCGAATACGATGATTCAGAAATTTGTGGCCAGCAAGATTACGATAGCGAAGATAATTTTAAAAAAGTTGATGATGCACTTGAACTAGCTAGTACTAAAGATGAATACGAAAGCAAACATTTAGAACACTCCGGGATATATGTCGAACACAATGAATTCGGTCACAACCTAGAAGTAAAATGTGCCGATTCTAACACAGTAAGTAATGAACCTCATGATATTTTTGCGAATAACTCGAAATTAATCAACTTGAAAAAAGAGCCCATGGAAGAGACTGACCCGCTGAAAAGTACTTGTGATGTGTGTCAAAATGACATCTTTGATGAGAATACCATTTTATGCTTTAATTGCAAAGATAAAATTCATGTATATTGTGGAATATCAGTCACATATGAAGGTTGCGATATAAAAGAACTTTGTATCAAATGCGCTGGTAATCGGGTCCATGGATTCGAAGAAACAGTTGCACTTAAAGGAATAAAGCGTGAAGCCGAAGAAACTATTGTTAGTACCACAGCAAAAAGAGCTCTAGTATCAGCTTCTGGTAGTGATGTTCCCGGACCATCTAGTGATCAAGGGTATATAAAACATTTCGTGACCTTTGTTAACAAAACTAACCAATCGAACTGATTATTTGTATCGAAATTAATGTTAACAATTAATGCTTTTTCACTTGAAGTCCAATGCAAGTTTGGACCAAGTATGACCACATGAGTCGATGAGATATAGATGCAGTCGATTCTACCACTTTTTTGGGAATCACATTAGACTCCCGTATGCAATGGGGTCCCCATATAATTGCCTTGTCAGGAAGGCTCAGTTCAGCGGCTTATGCTGTGAGGAAAATAAGGCTTTTAACTGATGTCGAAACGGCAAGACTAGTATACTTTAGTTATTTTCATAGTTTGTTGTCTTATGGTTTACTGTTATGGGGTTCTGCTGCTGACATTGAATCAATCTTTGTGTTGCAGAAAAGAGCCGTACGCGCCATATACTGTCTTGGACCTCGTGACTCACTGAGGGAGATTTTTAAAGATATTAATATATTAACAGTAGCCTCTCAATACATTTTTGAAAATATTATGTACGTTCGAAAAAATCTTAGTTTGTTTAGCCTAAAAAGTGATTTTCATCAATATAATACTCGAAATAAAAATAATCTTGCCGTTCCGAGCTTCAGACTACACAAAGTTGGTGATTCATTCTTGGGGAAATGTATTAAATTTTTCAATAAAGTACCACGTACTCTTGTTGAATTACCTGTACATGAATTCAAAATTCACATTAAAAAAATCCTTATGAAAAAAGGATATTATAAAATAGACAATTATTTAAACGACAAGAGTGGATGGACTTAACCTGCTTGGCTCACACTTACTACAGGTCTTGTAAACTGTATTTCATGTAAAATAAGGCTGACAAAGGTGACTGAGTTTGTTGCGCCGTTTCTTCTCATCACCAGCCAATATGTAGTCCCGAAGCGGTGGTAGGACTAAGCTATACTTTTGGGACGTGTATAAGTGCCCGGAAGAGGGCCTATGTACAAAATAAATGAGTATTATTGAGTATTATTGAGTCTTGGTTAGTTAATTTACATAAAATTATTTAAAAGTAAGTTTGGTTCTTTTTGTGAATTCCTTATCATCTTCTGAAGTTATCTTAACAATATTCTTAAGCAAAAAATTTTGTCTACTGAATTTTCCATATTCTAAAGCGTTATTAAACAATTTTCTTATAAGTAAACAAATATTGGACAACATCACGTACATTGTTCTGATCCTAAGGTAAGTAGCTAAAGCAGTTGTGCTATAGAAATCAGAAACAATGACGGTACCAGAACACCCAGACTGGAAACAATATAGAAAATATCGTTTTCTACAATCCGAGAATCGAACCCGGGACCTCAGAGAGCTTCTCGGCTACGGAGATCGTTATTCCAATAAACATCTTAGGTATGTCTTTTACTGATCCTATACGCTTTTGTATAGGAAAGATGGATCAACTGGTTCTTTTTTAGAAAAAGTCTGTTTTCTAGAAATCTATTAGATATTTATTGAGGTGAATGATACAAATTCGTTAGACAATAATTGGGTAAACATAAACAAAAAATTAAAAAGAGATCTGCATGTAATTATAATATTTAATAATACTTATTTATTCAGTATATAGCCTTACCCGACCACTGCTTCAGAAGAAGAAACGGCGCAACAAACTTAGTCACCTTTGTCAGCCTTTTTGACAGGAAATACAGTTACAAGACATGTAGTAAGTGCGAGCTAAGCAGGGTTAAGTCCATGAGTCTTGACGCAAATAATCATATATTTCTTGACATCCTTTTTTCGTAAGGAGTTTTTGATGTGAATTTTGAATCCATGAACAGGTAGGTCAACAAGCGTCTGTGGTAGGTAAGTACTTGATTGACAAATGTAATACTTATATTTTCCCAAAAATGAATTACTAACTTTGAGCAGTCTAAAGCTCGCAACGGCAAGTTTTTATTTTTATTTGGCACCAAAAAATAATACAATTTTCAATTATAAGTTATCAGAATGGGGAATATGCACGAAATTAATATATTGTTTTTACAACATTTATAAAAAAATACATAAAATTATAGTGCTAATAGTTAAAATAAATGATTTTAGGTAAAAAATAAACGTAATACAGTAATTCGAAATTGAGGTATACTTGTCTCTTTCTAAAACAACTATTACTATGAAAAATGTATGGCGGGTGTGTGATGTGACATCGAATTCGCATCGCAGCACTCGCCCAGTTCGGACGCTCATCCCGTCCCGCTCTGCCTCGAGTCTCGAGAGTCTGTTTTCGATCGAGTGACGATCACGTGGTTTGCCCGCGGCTCACTGGGGGATACCTTACGGTGACAACCAACCCAGTTGAGTTTAACGCCTTTGTCAAGGCGGTTCCGCTCGTTGGGGAGCGTCGGACAGTGCCTTTTTCAAGGCGCTGAAGCACTCCCCCTTCCGCCGGTACGTCGGTAAACGGACCTTGGCCCCCTGGAGGGCACGCTCGAGAGGGTGAGGCGTTCCTCCTCGCCCTTGAGGCACTAGGTCCGGCTGCCTGCCACTGCCGGGGTTGACCCCCCTTCCCATCCCCGTATTCCATCCCTTAGGGAGCGTATCCCGGGTCCGCCCGGTCCCTCCCGAAGGTCAGATAGGAGTAGGCTACACACCCTTAAACACTGGTTAGGGCTCACGTTTAGACTCACCCCGACCTGTTTACTAACAGGGAGGGAGCTACACACCGTTATACGTCTGAGTTTCTTGCCGGTTCTTCTCAGAGGTGCGACTTCCGAACCGGTAGTAGAAGCACGCAACACGATGTCGGTCTTGGAGGAACTCCTGGAGTTCCTCCAAACCGCGTACCCCGACGCCTTTGAGCGTTTTAACGCCCTCCGGGCGTCCCGCTCACGGGACAGCCCCCTCTCCCCCGACCCTCCTCCGTCTGAGGAGGGTTCCTGCCCGACCCGCGAGACCGATTCTCGGTCTCGCTCTAATTCGCGATCTCGTTCGCGCTCCCCCCTCCCGCTCTCGCGGCCTAGAGACGGTTCGTCCGTCTCGCTCTCGCCCGCGCCCGTCTCTCGGCCTTCAGCCGAAGACGTCATGGACTACACGTCCGCCCCCGAATCCGCCGAGTCCGGTGACGACTTCGTCACCGTGACAAAAAAGGCGAAGCGCCCGCGCAAATCGCGCAAGTCCCCGCCGCCCCCGCCCCCTGCAAAGGTCGTTAAGACCAATGCAGGCGCGGCCAAACCGGCGCAGTCCCAGTCCTCTGGGACTCCCGCCCCTCCCCGCCCTTCCGGCAAAGTACCGCCGGTATTCATACAGGACAAGTCGTCCTGGAATACCGTCTCCTCCGCGATCAAAGAGCGGAAAATTTGTGAGTTTTCTCACGCCAGGGCTTGTGCCGTTGGCATCAAGGTCGTGGTACCATCTCCGATGGACCACCGCGCCCTCACAAAATTTTTGGACGCCGAGAAGATCGGCTTCCATACCTACCCTCTCCAAGAAGAAAGGGAACTGCGGGTAGTAATCCGCGGTCTCCCTAAGGAGATGGACACCGGGTCCATCCTCCTCGACCTCCAGGCGCAGGGGTACCCCGCCAAACAGGTGCACCGCCTGTACAAGGCCCGCTCCCGCGAGGCCTACGACATGGTCCAGGTGGTCCTGGACCATTCTTCAGAAGCCAAGGCCGTCTTCAATGTGAAGACGGTATGCTTTATGTCCGGCCTAAAGGTCGAACCCCCGCGTAAGCGAGGGGCTCCCGGGCAGTGTCACCGCTGCCAACTCTACGGGCATTCCGCCCGTAATTGCCACGCCCGCCCGAGGTGCGTCAAGTGCCTCGGGGATCACGGCACAGCCGACTGTGTCCGTGACAAGGCGACGGCCACCACCCCTCCCGGCTGCGTATTGTGCGGCGGTCTGGGACACCCCGCGAACTATCGCGGATGCCCCAGGGCCCCACGCGTCCAGCCACGCGCCTCCGCCCCTGTCGCCCCTAGGACGGCGCACGCGTCTTCTACGCGTGCGTTTGTAGCGCCTTCGGAGTTCCCCGAACTCCGCCCATGCAGGCCTAATGCATGGGCCAAGCCCTTGGGCTCTCCCAAGGCAACGCCCCCCGCACCCGCGTCACCGCCCCCCCAGTCGGGGGCCGTCCCGCGCGCATCCCCTGCCCCTAAGGCAACCGCCCCTAAGGCGACTGTCCCTAAAGCGATCGCCCCTAAAGCTGCCGCCCCTAAGGCGGCAGCCACTAAGGCCCCTACGGCCCCGACCCCCGAAGGCGTGCACAAACGTGCAGCCGACCTCGCCGCTGTCGCCTCCTTTATGGGAGGTATCGACTTTGACGAGCTTGGCGTCGTCGCGGACAAACTCCGCGCCTCTAACGGCAACCTCACTCTGAGGATGGCCGTCCTCGCAGAACACTCAGAGTTCTGCGCGTCAATCACCTATTCCGTTCCATAAAAATGGATTACACAACTTCTAGGAAGAAACCACGGTCGATTTCCGTAGCATTTTTCAATGCGGACGGCCTCAAATCGCAGAGGGATGAGGTTGCCCTCTTCCTTACCGAACACCAGGTCGACATCCTCCTGGTGCAAGAGTCCCTTTTAAAACCTTCAATTCGCAGTCCTCGGATTGCGAATTACAATCTCATTAGAAACGACAGACCCACACGTGGCGGCGGAACGCGTATTTATTATAAGCGCTCTCTGCACTGCGCCCCTGTTGATCCTCCGCCCCTGACCGACATGGAAGTCTCGCTTTGTAGGCTTGGCATGACCGGTCATCAATCTATACTCATCGCTTCGGTGTATATCTCACCCCTCAAAGCTCCCTTAAGGAGCGACTTCGAGGCACTCTTCGCTATGAACGACGCCGTCATTTTGGGCGGCGACTTTAATAGCAAAAACACTCAGTGGGGCTGCTTATGTACTACCCGAAACGGGACGGACTTGAGCACGCTCGCTGAGGAACTCGATTTCGACGTTATACCGCCCCTGTCTCCGACACACTACCCGTATAACGTCAACCACCGCCCCGACATTCTCGATATGGCTATTCTAAAGAACGTAGGCTTACGTCTATGCTCGATAGAAGTCTTTCACGCCCTCACATCCGATCACCGCCCGGTGGTGGTCCAACTCGGCTCTCCTGAGTCCTCCCCTGAAATGAGAACAGTGGTAGACTGGAACAAACTCAAGTGCAAACTTGAGAACTGTGACAGTCCCCAGCTGTCCTCGATCCCCGATGACATAACCTCGCCTAACGAGGCTATTCATGCGATCGACGCACTCACTAGCCACATCTCGGTCGCCATAGGCGATTCGTCTAGGCAGGTGCCTGCGATGGGTGACCATCGTTTCAGGCTGCCTGACGACGCGCGAGAACTACTGAGAGCTAAGAACGCGGCTACTAGAGCCTATGACGCTTATCCCACTGAGGAAAATCGGAGAAGCTTACGCAGCTTGCAGCGCGCTGTCAAGAAGCGTATTGCGGAGCTCCGAAATAATCGGTGGGACGATCTGCTAAAAGAGATCTCGCCATCTCACCAAGCTTATTGGAAGTTAGCGAGGTCCTTTAAGTCGGATGAAACAGCGTCTATGCCCCCCCTGACTCGTCCCGATCAATCCTTAGCGTTTGACGACGACGACAAAGCCGAATGTATGGCTGACAGTTTTGAGGCGCAGTGCGCCCCTAGTACTCTCCCCGTAGACCCCGTCCACCTCCATACGGTGGACGCCGAGGTCGACCACCGCTCGTCACTCCCACCCACCGCCCCCCCTCTCTCCCCTACTAGTGTGGACGAGGTACAGGCGATAATTAAAGGGTTCCGTCCCAACAAGGCCCCCGGCCCGGACCGTATCTCTAACAGAGTTTTACGCGCCCTCCCCGCACAGCTTCTCTGTCTGTTGGTGTCTATCATCAACACCGCCATGGCGCACTGCATCTTTCCCGCTGCGTGGAAGGAGGCAGAGGTCATAGGCATCCCTAAACCGGGTAAAAACCGGTCAGACCCCACCAGTTACAGGCCCATCAGTCTCCTAAAGACCATGGGCAAGTTATACGAACGAGTATTAGTTTCCCGACTAAAAGATTATATTTTCTCTAATAATCTTTTAATTAATGAGCAGTTTGGCTTCAGAGCTACTCACTCTTGCGTCCACCAGGTGCACCGCTTAACGGAACACATTCTGGACGGACTCAACAACTCTATAGAGACGGGAGCGCTATTCTTCGACGTGGCGAAAGCGTTCGCTAAAGTCTGGCACAATGGCTTGATTTACAAGCTATACCAACTCGGTGTGCCAGATAGGCTCGTACTCATCTTGCGAGACTTCTTATCGAATCGTACTTTCCGCTACCGCGTCGATGGCACCCGCTCGTCCCCCCGCCCCGTCCGCGCCGGCGTCCCGCAGGGCTCGGTGTTATCGCCGTTACTTTTTTCGATCTATGTCAACGACATACCCAAGACGCCGGACGCGGAGTTAGCCCTATTCGCGGATGATACCGCTCTCTATCGCTCAGGATACAACCGTCGTTACATCACGATAGCGCTACAGCGCGCCGCTGATGCTCTCGGCGAGTGGTTCAGGAAGTGGCGTGTGGAGGTGAACCCCGAGAAAAGTGCAGCAGTGTACTTTACTCGAGGTCGCTTCAAAACGCGGCCTTCCAAACAACCCCGCTGCAAGAAAGTCCGTTTTAACGTCACCTTATTTGGCCGACCGATCCCCTGGGTGAGGGAGGTCAAATATCTAGGTGTCACTCTCGACCATCGGTTATCGTTTGTACCCCACATTACGCGCGTTCTCAATCGAGCGAAGTTCTATACCCACCGACTATACCACCTTGTCGGTAGCAAGAGTAAAATGTCGCTTAGAAATAAGTTGACAATTTACAAAACTTGCATCCGCCCCGTGATGACATACGCCAGTCCGGTGTTTGCTCACGCTTCTTCAAACAGCATTAAGAAAATGCAAAGTTTCCAAAACAATTTCTTGCTGAGAGCCTCGGGTCAACCGTGGTTCGTACGCCGCAAGAATCTCCACAAAGATTTCGACATGCCCTCAGTAGCCCAATATATGAAAGAAGCGTCTGAGCGCTTCTTTGATAAGGCAAAAAATCACTCCAATCCGCTCATAGTCAAAGCCGCCACGTACACGCCCCAGGAGGATGTCGCTGCCCGACTCCGTCGGCCTCGGCACGTTTTGGACGACCCTGACGATTCCTACACCGCGTACTGTAGAACAACAGCCAACACCGCCTTAAGCACTTCAAGTACTGCACAACATTTTAGTTCGCATCACCGCACCCGCCGAAGGGTGCGAGGTCCCGTATTTCATTTCGGCCGACACAGACATGTGCCTGGCCGTTTTTCCCCTGCCCACCCTACGGACGACGGCCCAAGCCGAGGTCCGAGCCTATAGAGGCGCCCTTGAGGCCAGAGTCCGACTCACCCCCAGATCGGGCCCGCTAGAAAGGAGCCCGGCAGCGGTCCGGCCTGCTTCGGCAGTTCCGGTCCCGTCGGCGCCACCACTAGCGGGTTCGCCGCTTGGTAGGGTGCCTTTTGCACTCCACATTGGCCCGATCACGCCTGCTAGTATGGGGCTCGACACGTACGAGTCTGAGGCTTCGCTGCGCGAAGCCTCACACTCGGCCGGGTCGGGCGACCGCTAGCGGGGCGGACCTAGGCCGTGCGCCTTCAGCGCACGCCACAACTGCCCGGGTTAAGCTGGCGAATGTCTTCCTCAAAGGCACTCAGCGATAGGTCCGTCCATAAAAAAAAAAAAAAAAAAAAAAAAAAAGTGATGTGACATAACGGTAGGTACATATTGGATCTCCTTGTCTAGCACGCGACTTTAATGGGGCAGATATCAATATTTTCCGAAAATTCTTTAAGTTTTATTAATTATAACTAAGTACTATTTATTTTAAGATGAAGTAAAAATGTATGCATATTCCCCATTGTCGGTGCCGAAAAAGGTCTCCCGCTCAGCATCAGTCGTGGCATAGGTCAAGACATTGGTAATTTTGCGGGAGCATTGGACACCGCATCATCTGATCCATTATACTAATCAACTCAATTAGAATGAAAAAAAAAACAAGAATTTTAATGATAAAAATCACCTTTTTAAGTTAATTCAGTAGGTATTTTAGGCTTCAAAGCCCTTTTTAATACTCGTAGGTAAATCATTGTATTATTATAGGACCATTATGATGTGTTAATTTAAGTCTTCGTAAGGACATCATAATAAACAAATATGAATAGCGAAATAATATGCCAGGTTTTAACTAGGTACTAGTTTTCATGCATCTAGTGCCTATAATAAAGAACATTGAGCAATAAAAGCGTATAACCACTTTTGCTCTTATAAACCATCAGGCACCAACTGTTTGACTGTAGTAAGCCGAACGAACTCGCAAATATGCCGAAAGCTGAAATTATTCTCGCCGAAACCGAGATCGCCAGCGGCCGCTCGTGCCCCCACGTGATTTGTCTAATTACCATCGTTAAGTCTGCAAGGATGCAGACATTGCAGTCTGCCATTTTGGAGACAGCTTTCAGAGTGAAAACTGTCTTTGAAGTTTCGGAGACAATTCATTATATCAATTAATTATTTTTACGATATCTACTTCAATTATTATTAAAGCACGTGATTTTCAGCATAACAAAGTCACCAAAAAAGTTATTAGAAGTATTTTTGGAAATATAATTTAGACGGTATGGGTCTAGGTATACTAGGAGACGCCTATTTCATGGCCTTGTAACACAATAGGATCTTGATTCCTTACTTCAAGACCTTGTCCGGCGCATATCACTAGTATAACTTAGGGTTATCGACGTGGACATTTTTAATTTCTCGCTATCAACTTATTTTGTTGTAAATGGCCCATTTATGAAGTGACGTAATTCAGTGCAAAAGTTTACGAAATATATAATTCTCTTTATGCAATGTTTTTTATTGGCTATCAATATACAGGATAGCTTAATATAACATGACCAGCTAAGAAAAATAAAGTTGGAAGCAAACCCGCAGGCGACAGCATGTTCGCAATCGCAACATTCGATTCGAGTGGTTGGTTGAAAGCAATCCTGTGTCGCCGTAATGGTACAAAGAAAACAATTAACAAGAAAGTTGCCACACATTGCGCTTCGAGCATTAGCCCTCGGTTACAAGTGGGGAAAGAAATAAAGTTTTAGAGAAAAAACAAAATAAGGTTTCAAATATTTTTGTTCTATTATAGCCTGTCTGTAACAGCGGATCAAGGCTAAACTTTATTCAAGCCTTAGTATAATATGCTCACTGTAATGAAAAATATATAAAAATAATGTCTACCTATATCTATATAAATAAAAGAATGTCGGGTTAGTTACACCATTTATAAGTCAGAAACGGCTTGACCGATTTTTATGATCTTTGGTTCGTTGGATTTGTCTCCGTCCCGAATAACAGTAAAAAATCCTTAAATTACGCAAAAAAAAAGCGGTACAAAGTTCGCCGCGACAGCTAGTACTTATATATATAAAACAAAGTCGGGTTAGTTACACTATTTATAAGTCAAGAACGGCTGGACCGATTTTAATGATTTTTGGTTTGTTGGATTTGTATTTGCGCCGAATAGCAGAATAAGTACTTATAAAAACATCAGAAAATTTACGAAAAAAAAAAAAAAGTACGAAGTTCGCCGGGACAGCTACCTAGTTTTATTTATAACTGTGTACTTCAGTTGTGCTCCATCGACGTATTGTTTAAATGGTGTTAACCTTAACACTCTTTATTGTGCACCAAAAAAGAAACAAATCGCAGGAAAAATACATTTAGAATAGCACAATGTAGGCGGTTTTATCGCTAGAAGCCATCTCTTCTAGGCAATCTTCAGGTAGAAGACAGTTGAATTAATGAAGACAAGAACAGGTGTTTATTTGATTATTTTTTTTTTTTAATTTCTATAACTCCGAATACTTTACATCAAAGATACAGTTAATCATAGCGATACTGTTGTAAACTAAAATTAATATATTTATAAATGAAACATGTTTTTACACCATGATACTCATATGATGCGACAAAATTGACAAGGACATATTTTGAGATTCTCGAACTTTGACGATAGCCTGTTACATTTATTATTATTACTAAGTTAATATTGTTTATTTCTTAGTTGCCTCACTTAGACTTATCCTTACCTGTCTGGTTACTCATATGTGGAGATTTGTAATTAGTATGGAACCACAGTATATTGTACTAGTTTACTGTATTATTGAAACTGTAAATCTTCCTAAAATGAATAAAAAAATTAAAAAAATATATTTGAAGTCATGTCACAAAAATGTATATTTGTAAGTAAATTACACAAAATAGCCACTACCAATTTCACAGGATACATTAGGTCAGACTAGATGAGGGAATGGCTGAAACAGGATGAAACAGGAAACCAACCGCCTCGTTAGTGAAGGATTTACTTACTCTATTCTTATACTTCAAAGTGTGTCATAAGCCTTACAGTGAAGTGATATTTTCAACTCGATGTCCCAAAGCTGTGTCTTGACCAGTCACTTCTTCGCGCGAGTGTGTTCAATCGTTTATGTTTAAAATGTACAAAGTTTGTGTTCACAAAATCATTTTCTTGGTAAGTTTCTTCACGTCTTATATTTACACTACTAGATAGTTTTTTTTTTTGTAATGCAAATAATGAAACAAATGTAATTAATTTATAAATTATTTATTTAGTATTTTATGTTGACGACCAATCAAACCAAATCGGGTCGTGTGACGCCATGAACGCAAAGGGTTCTGGGTTCGATTCTCGGTTCGGATCAGTTCAGAAAAAATATTTTGTGAATTGGCTTGAGTTGAGGTGTGCTAGGAGACGCCTCTAGTAACTTGTAACACAAGGATGCTATTCTTTACTTCGAGACTGTGACAATCGGTGTCTTGTCTAGCGCATATTATTATTATTTATTATAGGCACTTAGTTTCACTAATAATGTTTTGTATTGCAACATGTCGCGAAAATGGGTACTCATTGTGTTTTATTTGATTGTCAATATTCCTAAACATACATTTACCCTTTTACAACATATACCCTTAAATGTATATTGCTATGTCTTTTTTATTTGTCTGATATTAACCGGAGTCTTGTTTATGGCTTTTCATTAATAAGAAATTTAAAAAAAAACATTTACATTTCTTTTAGGGGCTTATAGGTGTAGGTCTAACACATATTTTAACACCTAAAAATGACTGGGTACCAATAAGCAAAACTGAGATGTTACGCAGACTTAGCAGACTAAATAGAAGGAATCCTGAAATTGTACATTTTCATCAAACAGAAAATGAAGCTGATGTAAAGAATAAATATGTAACAAAATCAACAATACTAAATAATTCCCATGACCAAATTATCGAGAGCATTTATAAGAATAACGCTATGAATTTAGTACAACCGGTAAAAGTAATACAATTGGATCAACCAAATGTTTTTTACCCGGTTGCCCCCGACACAATTACGTCTGTGAACAATCTTCAAAGTTTTTTAGAGGAAAATCACGAACAAGGTAATTAAGAATTTTTAGTGTTTCAATCAAACAATTCTAATTGCTTATGTATTCCTATGCCTATTATATTTAATGCTTTTTATTTTTATTTTGTAGCAGAGCTACGTCAAAAAGAGGCTATCATATCGAAGGAATTTATAAAACCATTAAAAATTGTCAAAAACGATGATAATAAAACTGACACCAATTTCAGAAAACCTAAAGTAATTGCAGTTAATCATTATACTAATGATATCAAAAATACTGAAATTATCTCTTTGGCAAATTTAGAAAAAGATAAAGAAAAAACAGAGAAGGAATCCAGTCATGCGATAGCAGAAGAAAATCGAAAAAATTATCAAGTATCGGAAGACACAATTGAAGATGCATTTGAAGAGGAACAAAATGATACCGAAAAACAAACCGAGTACTTTTATACACCTCCTAAACCTAACTACGACATTTCTATGGGCAATAATTTGACAGAACTATTTTTCAACATACTATCCAAGCACAATATTCAACCTGGAGACAATTTGAAGAATTATTATTTGTCACGAAGACAAAAGAATCAAAATCCTCTGAATAGATATATGCTGGTACCAATACCATTAACAGTTTTTCATCAATTCAACAATTTTAAATTAGACCCACTGGCTATTTTACTTTCTAACTATGGGTACTATCTACCAGGTTCATATGGAATTCGTGGCAGGTATAGGAACCTCTATGGGTACTTGGCTTCAAATAACATTCACAATAATAAGCCTTTCGGCTCATACAAAATATTCTCAGACACTGATTCATCAAACTAATTATCTGACGCGTTAATTAATATCTTTTCAACTTGGAATAATAAATGGTTCTCTTTGAGTGTTCACATAATTTATAAACTTAGTTTAAGCATTTTTAATTATACAGTGTTGTATTATTCAGGGATTTTTTTGAGTCGCCTAATAATTATTTTAATTCAGGATCAAAGAAAGCGAAGCGAAATATCTTGAAGCAAATGGTTTGATTTGATTTGATTTGATTTCAAAGATGTACGAATTCTGGTTTATGTAATCAATATCATATATGTTAAATATGGGGATTTGTTATTAAACACGGTAGCAGTAGCGTTATTATAAGTATTTTATTCGCAATGTTAACATTATCATTAATTTAACTTAATATTGTAACTAATAAAAAGAGTGATTACTTAAGCCAAGCTTTCATTATGTATAGTTTAGTACACGTTTTGATTAAAAAATCGTAGCAGTTACTATCATCAAAGTGGATGCGTAAAATAAATGCATTTTAAAATAGAAACTTGTATTTACTCAATATTGAAAGCTAAACGCAAAAATTCCTTTGATAATAACAACAAAGGTAGTTGTTGGTAAGGCTCCAAGCAACCGCAAGCTCGTATATGCTATAAAGTTAAGATTTTGTTTCATAGCCCAATAAAAAGAGGGCATGAGGGCTGACATGCGTGCCAATGATCTCACAAGTAGAGACGCTCAAGACCGCGCGAAGTGGAGGAGTAAATCAAGGAAAGCGGACCCTGGGCTCCAAAGCAATGGCTTTGGACGCAACCGGGATTGACCGTATAGATGAAGAAGAAGAAGCCCAATAAAAAGAGATAGGTATTTAGATTTAGTACTAGGATTTATTGTTTACTTATTAATACAAATTCAATATGTATGTTGGTACATTGCGGTAGTCCAGGCCAAGGGCTGCAATGACCCAGCTTGAAGGCTGAGAGCGAGCTAAGCTAAGCTCGAGGCCAGCAACGATGTCATTGCGGACCAAAGCTTGTATTGTATATTATGGTTATTTTAAAACATCAGCAACCTCCTAGGGGCTGATTCTGATTCTGATGACAAGCAGTTAGGTAATTAATGTCTGGTAATTTAATGAGGTTCTAAAAGCAAATTTAATAATTTGAAGTTATGTTTGTTTAGACTACGCATTTTTTGAGATAAAATGAATTCATTAACAATTGAGACGTAAAACCACCTCATTACAGTCTATGCCGCTCAAGCTCCTTCTCAGTTCCCTATACATATAATAAAACTGTAAAAGTCGATTCCTGACCTAACAAAATTCAAACAGTGTCCAGGCTTTCTCTATGACCAATATAGTCCAAAAAAGGCCCCACAATATCGTCCCGAAAAGCTATGAAGGTAAAAAACCGGACTTGCGCTCCGAGGGTTCCGTACAATCCTGTAGGTACCTATATAAGTAAAAGTTCACCCATCACGACCATAGTCATAGTTATGGTATTTTTATTGCAAAATGAAATCCAACATTACGAAAGGTAAATTGCAGTTTACGATTTATGACGTATTAAAAAAAACTACGTACTAGATCTCGTTCAAACCAATTTTCGGTGGAAGTTTGCATGGTAATGTACATCATATATTTTTTTTAGTTTTATCATCTCTTATTTTAGAAGTTACACACATATTACCACTTTTAAAGTGGTCTCTCGCGCAAACTATTCAGTTGAGAAAAAAATGAAATTAAAGACCTATATCATTTTTGAAGACCTATCCATAGATACCCCAAACGTATCTATACCCAACACGGGTTTGATGAAAAACATTTTTTTTGAGTTTCAAGTCTCAGTTCTAAGTATGGGGAACCCCCAAAATTAATCGTTTTTTAAATATTTTTGTGTAAAAATCTTAATGCGGTTAACAGAATACATCTACTTACCAAGTTTCAACAGTATAGTTCTTATAGTTTCGGAAAAAAGTGGCTGTGACATACGGACGGACAGACAGACAGACAGACAGACAGACAGACATGACGAATCTATAAGGGTTCCGTTTTTTGCCATTTGGCTACGGAACCCTAAAAAGCAAACATGTTGGTTACAGTTTTAGTCAGTAAAAATACAATATTAACACACACACAGACAAAACACGGCTTAAAAGACGCAGCGTAGGTGGGTAGGCCTACCATCCAGTGGACTGTCGACCTAGTCAAGAAAAACCGTTGGATACAAACGGACAGAGCCACTCTCTGCGGCGTTCTATGGTGGAAGCCTCCGTCCAGCAGTGCAACAAAAGTGTAGTGGCCGTGGTGGTAGAATTGGATGGGTGCTCGGTAATATTATACAACAGCAGACACTGCATTAAACATATTAATAAGACCATTATGTAAGTGTTGCTTTTTGTTTATATACTTCGATTAAATAAAGTAGGTAGGTATATAATCATTTATATAAATGTTAAAGTTTTTAGTTGTCCAAATTTAATTGGAATTCATAACAGTAACATTTGTGATGACAAATTGTTCGAATTTAAAATATTTTTTATCGTGAAACCCCATTACACATACTAAATTGCTTGTTTAAAAAGCGTATCGCTACTATTATGTCGCATCGATGTTTGCTTTTAATCATTCGCTACTGAAACTTTAAAGCTATTAGGTAAAAAAATCTTACCTCATGAAAAAATAAAAGACATGAAAACATTAAAAAAACATCATACCTATTTTTAAAGTTTTGAGAGTGCTTTTGCTAAAATAATTTTTACTTAAAAAAAAACTTTGTCATGAGGGCATATAATACGACATTATGGTAGCGCGAATGCGCTGTGGCAGTTTAATTTTACATTTCTTTGCCATTTCTTTAAACTTAAACTGTCATGACTTTATTTTTTCGTAAAATAATTAACAATACTGGAGGGTATAACGTATGGCTCTGTTGTACCATTGCCTTTTCCATCGTGGGATTAAGTACTACTATCGTACTACATATTTGTGGCTAGAGAAAACATTTGTGGAGGTTAGCAAAAATAAAATTAGGACGTGTAAAAGTGCTTTTACAAAAGATAGATACGAAACAGAAGCCGAAATGCATGAAAGGCGCAATACTCGGAAAAAAAAACCTGAAGAGAAATATCATACCTAGCCTCAAAATTGTGAAACATTGTCCACGTAATCGAGCTGTAACGCTTTTTAACAAACTGCCAGAAGAATTAAAACTAGAGACTAGGTTTAACGTATTTAAAATTAAATTCAAGAAACTTCTATTGGAAAGGTGTCTGTATAGCGTAGAAGATTTTTAGTTATTTAGTTGCATGCATGTCTGTTATAAATTATGTAAAATATTCAAACACAATGCATATTGTTTATGAATAAATGAAATGAAATGAAATGAAAAATTGCAAAAATAAATGTTTATTTCATAATTTTATAAACAATATTTTAACTCTTTTCGGCACGCTTTCACATAGTTTACAGAACTATACTCTATTGAGGGCCTAAGAAACACAAACATTTTTTTAGGGAGGTTTCAATTCCGGTCACAAATCAAAATCAAAGTAAAAAACAATAATATTTCTTGATATGGTTATAAAGAATGCTATTTTTAAATAATTATAGTGGCGCTATATTTAGTGTAAGTGACAGAATAGGACAATTTTGTAATTTGTAATATTTGAAGGTTATTATCTTGATGGTGGTAAGTTTTGGAGTTGGCTGAGCTGGTAGCTGATAGAAAGGTAAGTGAAATATCCAATAAACTTTGATCAGTCAATAATTAAGCCGATCGGTGTTGTTGTTTGTTGATCTTGTGCCCATAATGATTATTCGATCAATAGTCACTGCTGCCACTGATCAAATAATCACTACGATAAAGGTTTTGATGTTGTCAAACGTGTGTTAAACTTGCGTCATACTAGCAAGTACAAAAAAAACGAATTTTGATGTTTGTGTGGACATTAGTTGAGGACGGACAAGACCGAACAAGCCAGCGCCGTTTGAAATTACCTTTGCCTGTGATTCTCCATAGAACAGTCCCCTCCACTAGCAGCCGTCACACTCGCCCCCCAACTGGCAAAAGTTGGCCAGCATAATGTTATATTGTTAAACAATACAAACATCGTTTTAAAAATTGACATTAGTCATGAAAGAAAATTAGAATAGAAAAATTTCTGGGACAGACCTCGAAATCTAAATCGATGACCAAAGTTTTAGCTTGTTAAGTCAATACTTTTAATCCAGATTTCAGTTTAATCTACATTATAAAAGGATGTACCACATTTAAAAAGGAATTTTAATCTATAGTTAAAAATAATGTGGCTTTTGATAAAATATTTGTCTTACTTTATCTGATGAGACTATGAGTGAGACTAATGAGAAATTTGTTTTATTACGTAATTATCCACAGTATGCTTCTTGGCTCGACATTTATCATGCAACTAATCTTACCCCAATGTACAACCCCCTTACAGCTTAACCCTAAACCGCCGGGGACAGGTCGGCCGCGGGTGCCAAGAACCGCAGGCACACACCGGGTTATTATCTTGGACCACATCCAGAGAAGGTTGAGAGATAAGGAGCGTGTGATCCGAAACTAGATATTGTGGGTTCTGTTGATTAATTTGAGCCTGATTTTTTAAAACGAAGTTTTAAACGTAGTCCATAAAATGATAGCCATTAAGTACTAAGGGCGTTCAATCGATGCCAAACACAATATGTATCGACTTTTAATAAATAATGTTTTTAGATTATTTAATTGATTGATATTCCAAATGCAGATAGGTATGTAATCTTCGGAGGTACCAGCCACCAGCAGGTTCGGAACTAATAGTAGACAGTCAGAGACAGTAAAAACAGTATACGACATAATTAGGTAGTGGCTGAATCACATGTATGTTTTTTAAAAGTATGTTGCATTTAAACAATTACGTGTTAAAATGTGTAAAAATAGTTGGTACCTACATTTTGGGTTGCGATTTTATTCTATCTAATCCGATCGTTTTTACTTATAATAATATGCTTCTGATTATTGCTACTGATCCCTAAAATTTTCTTAACGGTCTTTTATTCTTCCAAGGCTCATTTATTTCCCAACGCGTGCGTTTTGCACCCGTCTTTGCAAACTCGCTACAATTTTAATGCAATTCTTGTGTACAGTCGCGTAGAGATTATTTTGAAAGATTTTTACAGCGGTTGTTAATTATTTAAAAGTAAAAAGAATACATGTGTTATCATTAACACATCGTGAGACAGTATACGCCTATAGATGTTATAACAATTCCACTTCTATTGTGTTTTAAATACTGTCCATTAATGTGTTAAGGGATTTAAACCCGCGATCGCAAATTTATACAAAATGTAATTCCAAATACGCAGAACCTCTTACCAGCTGATTTTAGTGCTGAAATACAACATCTTTTTCAATGTCACCAACATCGAAAAATAATAACTGATGTACATGTATATATAAAGTATGGGAAATATTTTTTTTAGAGGTTGATATATATACTA
Source organism: Anania hortulata (assembly GCA_963576865.1). Classification (NCBI taxonomy): domain Eukaryota; kingdom Metazoa; phylum Arthropoda; class Insecta; order Lepidoptera; family Crambidae; genus Anania; species Anania hortulata. The sequence continues at coordinate 635,237 of OY756399.1, read as the reverse complement.
TAAGTTATGGTATTTGAGCAGCTGAGTTATCTTCTAAGAATTTTTGCATTACAAAAACACGTTTTATTTAATAAGTAATTAAAGGTTACTGCAAAATAGTTTTTAGTTCTGATCGGGCTCAATTAGTCAAACACAAGTTCATTGCACCACAATCTTTCAAAATCAAAATCAACTTTGACATCGTCCTGTTTACTCCGGACTACAAAGCCAGCGGTTGCGGCTTGGAATCTCGCAGGGGGAAAATGTTTGTGTGATGAGCACAACTGTTTATTTTGTACCTTAGTCATGAATGTTTATATAAGTATTTAAGTATGTTCATCCGTTATCTAGTCACCATAGTGCAAGCTTTGCTTAGTTTGGGGCTAGATAATGGGCTAGTTTCCTAAAAAAATCTAATTAGTCCGTCAGTTGGATTAACAGAAAATATTGGACACGTATTTTTTCTTTTCTCAATCAAACAAAAAATAATGAAGATATAGCCCGTTAAAGTTTCGCGTAACGTCACGCCTTGCGACACTTTTTAGCAAGGCGTGTAGTCACGTGCTCACTTTGATGCTCTTTATCTTCGTCATTTCTCGTTTGTATGACGAAAGAGAAAATATGGGTCTAATATTTTGTGATAATCAAACTGACGGACTAAACAGAATAATCTTTTTTTGACCCAGGAAACTAGCCTATTGGGGTGATTGTGAAAACAATGTATATATTTTATTGATTTACAAATTAAATGTAGCTGTGTATTATTACCAACGCTCCACTTCGTCGGAACGTGGGGACGTTGCGTTCACCAAATCGCGGTCTCACTCTATTACACGTCTTCTCTGTCGGTTATCAGTTATCAGTTCTACGGCAAATGTGATCAGCCCACTGCCCCTTCAACTTTCTTATCCTTTAACTATATCGATTACTTTAGCTTTCTGCTGGAATCAATGAGTATTGGCCTATATATTAAATGAGTAGTATTACTTTTCTGTTCTAAATAATAACAAAACAACAGAGTAAAGTATGACATGGTGAAAACAACTCAACAACACACACAGTCAACAACACACATCGTTTTCCCGTGAAGTGACCGGAAAGCTTCCAGTTTTCCGGGTGGTGAGGAAATGTGTTCGATTTCCTGCGTGTGCCAACCAACCGGCTGTTTAGTTTGTGACAGTGCTGCAGTGTTGCCAACATTTATTTCAAGGCGCTTGTATTTAAGAGGAATACATTTTTTTAATCTAATTTAAGTTAAATTTAGTTTACAGGGTGACTGTTATCTTCTATCTCTAAGGTCCGATTTCCTTTCTCCGGGTTCCTTTACTTCTATAATGTCTCGGGTCTGGGTGTTGTGGTTCTGTCGTTGTTTCTGATTTCTGTAACACAAGTGCTTTAGCTACTTACCATAGGATCAGCGCAATGTATGTGATGTTGTTCAGCATTTAGGTATGACATCTAAATAAACGATATTTGTTCGTCGCAACATAGCAGATATTCTATAGGATTGCGGCCATATACCGAGCATGCCAATAAAACCCTGATATCAGTCCCACACACGGAAACTCTTTGTCTTATGGTACAAGTCAAAAAAAGTTTAGGTATTCACATTCATACGAAACTGAGATGCAGTTCGCAGTTACGCTGGGTTTTCTCCGTACTTAGCGTCTTGTTTGGGCCATTGTGCGTGATACATAATTATTATATCGTTCTCTATTCAGCAGTTTGTTCATAATACAGGGTGAATTTATTTTAAGTTTGTGGAGCCGCAAAGGTCATATTCTCCTGCTATAATGCAGTATACCTTTTTCTATGGGATCGACTTCAAAATCTCAAAAACCAAAAAATAGTTTTAGATTTTTGTGTAGATAGTTGTAATGTAGTTTTGATTAGTTTCGAATGCATAAAGTCCCGGCACAAAGTTTTAATCCGGTCCGGGTGAAATAAGACAAGAGTTTTCTAAATGCACCTATACCCGAGCGGTATGGGTGTACAGGGAGACGTCTCCGACGAAAAAATATTCTCGGTACCTCGTAGTCGAGGACTCGGAATTCTTATTTGGAAACCATAACAATCGGTGTTAGTAATATCCTAAGTCGATATTATTATATTTTTTGCAGTTTACAAAAACAAGTAAATAAAAACCTCTATTCATTTACTATACTCTAATCCGTCGGGCTATGTCAGTAACATTTGTTCAAATCAAATCATTTATTTGTGATACACAGGTAAATAGTTTTTTTGTTTACGAATCTTTATTTTATATGGACTCAATCCCGCTCTATAAGTAAAGCAGTGATTCTGCCAATGTCAAGTATGTATCTTGATAAAGTAGACACAAAAAATATCAGGTGTTTAGTGTTTATGGCTTTTCATGGATTCAGTGAAGGCTACTTTACCCGTAAAAGCAGGTTTCAAGACGCCATCTAGACCAAAGCAAGTTAAGTCACTTGAGACTCGATGCGCGTTGAATACAAAACTATTTCAATAGTTCCAGATCTTTAACACTTCATCAAATATTTGAACACAAACTACATAAAACATGCACTCTAAACCTCATTAAATGATAAATAAAAACCATTAAAATAGATCGACCATGTTTTTCGTTTGACTACCCCCCACTGAATTATCTTACGAATCTTCTCATTTCTGATTCGATTTCATGAATAAACACGAAGATTTATAATACTTAAAACGATATACGTGCGTCAATGGCTTACTGCACGCGTGTAAAGGCTACGTATGACTTTCATATATAATAGGCTAGTTTCCTGGGTCAAAAAAATATTATTCTATTTAGTCCGTCAGTTAGATTTAAAAAAATATTGGACCCATATTTTGTCTTTTTTCAATCAAACAAAAAATTACGAAGACAAAGCGCATCAAAGTTTGCAAGTGACGTCGTGACGTCACTTGCACACTTGACACTTTTTAGCAAGGCGTGCCTTGCTAAAAAGTGTCGCAAGGTGTGACGTTACGCGGAAGTTCAACGGGTTATATCTTCATATTTTTTTGTTTGATTGAGAAAAGAAAAAATACGTGTCCAATATTTTCTGTTATTCTAACTGATGGACTAATTAGTTTTTTTAGGAAACTAGCCCATTCAGTGCTGTTCCAAAATCGAATTGACGAGTGTCGTTCCGACATGCGTTACAGTGTGAAAAACGCCTAATTCAACCGTCACTTGGACCAAACCGTCCAACTTATTGGCCCTCGATGTGAAAACTTTAGGTTTTCCTCTTTTTATTACGCAAAACCGCCGGTTTGCCGACGTTAATGAGCCTGATGAATCGCTTATATTTACTTTACAACTTTAAGTGGGTTTGAGAAGTTACGCACATTTTGTATTTGGAAATAAATGTACGAGTACATATAAAATGTTTGACCTTTACTGATATATGTTTTAATAAATAAGATAATGTATCAGGCGGTCGTATCAGTAGGTAGGTAATATTTATTTCTGTAATTATATGTCACAACACCTATACCGAGTTTTCTTAACCTAGTCCTGGAGATAACATAATTTTAGAAATCTCGTATATCCAACCTACTATCCAAGCCAAGTGTCTTGATGTCGCAGCAGGTCGATGCTAAGTCCTTCAAGTATACGTTTGTGTAAAAAAAATAAAGTATGCCTATGTACGTCCCTCTCCCTCCGTCTCTCCCGTTTCTCGGCACATGCCTCACCTCAACTATAAGATGGTTTGAATCAGTGGTTTGGGCAATATTTCAACACGGGGGCTTAGTGCGGATTGGTAGAAAGGTGTTGCAAGGTACAGCAAACTTTCTTTCAGATTTTATTAAGCCACCCTTAAGGCCTCCGACTAAGCTTTTATTTAGTAATTGTAATCAATTTCACCAAAATGTATACCACAAACTTATTAGATTTGTTTTTAGGTGACCACTACTCGCTGTAGTTAGTAGTCGTTTAGACAGAGCAACCATCCCGCTAAATGGGATTTGTGCAAAAAAACTGCAAAGTGCAAACTACATTACCCGGTCTGGTGCACTCGTCGCGGGCCAGGTTTGTGCATTTTATTACACAGGGTTATGTCAGATACTAAAGAAAACAGCCAGTACACTTGAATCGTGTAATATATGGCATAATAAGCGCATGGTTAATATGCAAATTTGAATAAAACAAACTACATTGTGTCAATTTGCGAGACTCGATCGGCGTAGTGGCTCCGTGTTTCGTCTTGAGCAAAAGAGTTTAGCAAAAGATAATTCTTGACTTTGCAATCGCTAAGGCTATAGAATTAGTCTTTTCAGTCATTAAATTTTAATGATTATTACGGAATTATAATAAGAATCATCTATTAATAACAATCTATTTTGGTAGTTGCTTTTGTTTTGGTATTTTATGCCTATACATTAAAATAAATACACAGTTTAATTTTTTTGAGTTTTGTATTTTTTCATGTATTTAAGAGTACTACGACAGGACCGTAAGACAGAGTAATCGACACGAGTCAATCACTACAAACCGCTTTTACCGTTATATTCGAGTGTGTCGTCCTTTCTCTCTGGCCTGTGGTTACACGCTGTGTGGATTTGTGACGGACCGATTGGGCTTGAATGTCGAATTGGATTCGTTTTTAATAAAGTATTGATCTTTGCTTTCTTTTCAAAGGCTTTTGGAGATATTTGGTCTGAGGTGGTAGTGTGTAAATAATAACTCCATTAATTGCTGAGTATCGAATGAATATTTACAGGAACAGGCTTTATTTATATGAAATTATTTACAAAGAAAAGAGTGTTTGACCAATTAAAAAATACAGATATTAGCCAATAGGGCGCAGTTATTGTTCTCTCTTTCCTCCACGTCTTCTCGTTTGTTTGCCGCGTCTCCCACCACGCACAGGTGTCTGCGGGGGTCGGACGTGCGGGGCAGGGAGCGCTCGCGCGCGCCGCGCAGTGGAAACTGGAGATCGCCTCGGCCATTTCATCGGCGGCGGCGGCGCAGCGTGTACGCGCACAACGAGGAGTGCTCGTGCCGCGGCGTGGGTGCCGCGTTCACACAAAACAGCTCTTCTCAGAGCTACCATCCTGTTTCGACTTGACGTAGTTCTTTTCAGAACTGTTCGCTTCTGTTTCTGTCGATGAGACGGCGCGTGCTCGGTGGCTTGTGTGTTGTGCGAGTAGCTACAGTACTCCCCTTCAAGTGAAACGTACAGGCTTCTTGATGATACGTCCATGACTTGTTTGCTTCACTGCTGATGGTATGGTATCTTGGTTTTGTTGTGAAGGTAAAGGTACGGTAACTTGGCTTGAGGTAACTTGGTTATGTTGAGATGGTAAGGTGACTGCGTCTGTGTCTGGTAACAGGTAAGCTGGCTTCAATCTGTCTATTGATACGTTGGTTTCGCGATCCGGTAATTGTACTGTATACACTTTGTCGGTTCGCTTGATCACGCGATATGGGCCTTCATATGGTTGTTGAAGTGGTTTCTTGACGGCGTCTATTCTTATAAACACATGACTGCAGGTATGTAGGTCGTTATGCACGAATATGTGTTGCTTGTTGTTATGAGTTGTAATACACTGTGGCTTATTTTCTTCTATGCTTGCACGTAGTCTTTCGACGTAGTTGTTATCCAATGCAGACGTCGACGTGGGTAACGTAGTTGCAGAAAAAAAATCACCGGGTAGGCGTAGTGTGTAGCCATAGACGAGTTCGGCGGCGCTTACCCCACTGTTAGTGTGTAGGGCGGCGCGTAGTCCAAACAACACTGTAGGTAATTCGGTGAGCCACGATTTTGAGGTAGTTAACTTCGCGCGTAGTGCAGTTTTTAGGGATCGGTGCCATCGCTCGACTATTCCGTTGCTTTGTGGGTGGTAAGGCGTAGTCCGTGTTTTCTTTATTCCCATTATCTTCATTAGTTTTTGGAATAGCTGACTCTCGAACTGACGACCTTGATCACTTGTGAGCGTTGATGGGCATCCGAATCGAGTAATCCAGTGTTGATAGATAACGTCCGCGACCGTTTCGGCGGTAATGTCATCTGTAGGTATTGCTTCGGGCCACTTTGTTAGTCGGTCAATCATAGTGATGAGGTAGCGATGTCCTTGACTTGTTGTAGGTAGAGGTCCAACAATGTCGATGTGTACATGTTGAAAGCGTTCTGTTGGCGGGAACTTTGATGTAGCGGAGATAGTGTGACGTTGAATCTTGCTTTTCTGACAGTCGATACAGCTTTTCGTCCATTTTCCAATGTCGGCGTTCATCGACGGCCAGAAGTACTTCATTGATATTAGTTTTCTTGTAGTACGAGTTCCGGGGTGACTGATATTGTGTATGGTTCGGAATGCTTCGTAACGATGATTTTCAGGTATGTAAGGTCGAACGTGGGTTCCGGAGGTTTCACAATGTAACCCGATGTCACTGTTTGGAATAGGTATTTTCTTGATACATAGGTTGTCTTGCTGTTTTAGTTGTGATAGGGTCGAGTCGTGTTCTTGTGATTTGGCTATTTCTTCATAGTTGATTGTAGTAGGGGCTGTTATTGTTTCTATGCGGCTGAGTGCGTCGGCTACGACGTTTTGTTTTCCGCTTACGTGGCGAATATCGGTTGTGAATTCGCTGATGAACAAAAGTTGTCGTGTTCTTCGCGGCGTTTCTGTGGCTGATTGAGATTTGTTGATGGCGAAGGTGAGGGGTTTATGGTCGGTGAATACTATTAAAGGTCTTCCTTCAAACATTTTTCTGAAATGTTTCACAGCCATGTAGATTGCAAGTAATTCACGATCGTAAGTAGAGTATCTTGTTTGTGCATCGGTGAATTTCTTCGAGAAATATGCGAGAGGTTGCCATTTGTTATCGACATTCTGTTGTAACACTGCGCCGGCGGACTTATCGCTTGCGTCGCACGAGATAGCGTACGTAGCGGTGTGCGATGGGTGAGCGAGAAGGGTAGCTTCGGAGATGCTTTTCTTGCAGTCTTCAAAAGCTTGCGAGGCGACTTCGTTCCATATTATTTCAGTCTTGTCTCGTTTTTTTACATTGTGCAAGTAGGCGTTTAGAGGTGCTTGAGTCGATGCGGCGTGTGGAATGTGATCGCGATAAAAGTTGATCATTCCGATGAATCGGCGTAATTCGTGAATTGTCTTAGGTTTCGGGTACTCGTTGATAGCTTGTACTCGTTCGACTGGTGGTTTTATTCCGTCCTTAGATACAATGTATCCTAGAAACTTTACTTCAGTTTGGCCTAGGACACATTTCGCTGGGTTGATGGTGATGCCGTAATCTTCTAGTCGTTGTAAAACGGTGCGTAGGTGGTTTCTATGACTTTCTTCGTTATCCGAAGCTAGGAGCAAATCGTCGACGAATGGATAGACGAAGTCAAGGTCACGCAGTACTTCGTGTATGAAACGTTGAAACGTTTGACCTGCGTTCTTGAGACCTGGGCACATTCTCGGAAATTCGAACAGTCCGAATGGCGTAATGATGGCGGTTTTTTCTATATCTTTTTCGTGCACCGGAAGTTGCTGATAGGCACGGTTGAGATCCAAGGTCGAGAACACTTGCTTGTTGTGAAGTTGGTAGGTGAAGTCTTTCATTCTTGGTACGGGGTAGCGGTCGGGCTTCGTGATATTGTTGAGTCGTCGGTAGTCGCCACACACGCGTAGATCGCCATTTTTCTTCGGCACAATGTGTAAGGGGCTTGACCACGGACTCTTGCTTGGTCTGCAGAGACCTTGTTGAAGCATATTTTCGAATTCTTTCTTTACTTGATTGTAGCGGTGTGGTGGGATTGGGCGGGCACGACAGTGAAGAGGCGGGCCGGTCGTTTCGATGAAGTGTTCGACGTCGTGTTTAGCGTTGAGTCTCATTGAAGTAAGTCGAGTTGTTCCGGGGTACTCTGCTAGTATGTCATGGTAGGACTGCCTTTCATCGATGCTTCTTATTGTAGGTGTGTCGGTGAAACGTCCCGTGGCATTAGTGACAAGTTTGGTCACGTCGTCGATGAGGCGCTGATTTTTCAAATCAACAAGTAAATTGTGATGTTTGAGGAAGTCAGCTCCGATGATAGGTTTGGTGACGGCAGCTACGATGAACTTCCACTTGTAAGGTCTTCGAAGGTTCAGGTTGAGGTCAAGTGTCTTCTCGCCGAATGTAGGTATTATAGTGTTGTTGGCTGCGTAGAGGTTAAACGGAAGCGGTTTCTCAAACGTCCCCTTTCTTTTCGGTATAACTGAGATGTTGGCGCCGGTGTCGACTAGAAATGTCATGTTCGAGTTTTTGTCTGTGACGAATAGGCGGTATGATTTGTTTCCTGCGCTGGGTTCCGCCTCGGCCAACGCTTGATTTAGTTTTCCGGATTTTGGTCTTGCACGAAACTGCACGGTGTTGTGCATCGTTTCGCATTCTTGCCAAATCTTCGATGATAGTAGCAGTGAGGCGACGGAGTAGCGGAGCGGTCACGGCGAGAGTTGTTGTCGTGTGAGCGAGATGGAGATGTCTGCCTTCTCTGTTGGTTTCGTGAATTATTTCGGTAGCGATTCGGCGATGAGTTGCGATACGTTCGAAGTTCAGAGATTTCAGTTTGCAGTTTTCTTATTTCTTCAACGAGAAACTGCATACTGTACTGACTGTCTTGTTGGTGGTGTGTTGCGACGGTTGACACGGCGGAGACTTGATGGTGTTGCTCGAGCATCTTGTCGGCGAGTTTGGCAAGTTCGTCTAGTGCCGTGGTTTGACTTATGGTGTCGCTGACAACGAGAACGGAACGAACGTGTGGTGGCAGCAGGTTCATCCACATCAGTCTGAGCGTGTTGTCCGGTACCTTGTTGAGAGCGAGGGTTTTCATGCGGCGGAGTAGCTGGCTGGGCTTCTGGTCGCCTAACTCCATGTCGGAAAGTAGCTTCTGTAGTTGCCTGCCGTCGGACTCCTCGTAAACAGAGATCAGCCGTTCCTTCAGAGCGGTGTAGTGGTGGTCAGCAGGTGGGTTGTACAGTAGATCGCAGACTTGTTCGATGTCTTCCTTATGAAGCTGTGCGATAACCATTTGAGCACGCTGAGCTTCGCTTCTTTTAAGGTCGTTCGTGGCGGCTTCAAATGCGATGAACCATAGGCGCGGTTTGTCACGCCAAAACGGTGGGACGCGCATTGATAGCGCGATGCCGGCGACTTCGTGTGGGAGCGGGATGGTTTCCAGCGGTCCTGAAGCTGGTTGTTGAGGCAGCGGGAGCGGGTGGTTTTCTTCAGTCATTGTGTTCACTGGTCGGTGGTCACCACTTTGGAGATATTTGGTCTGAGGTGGTAGTGTGTAAATAATAACTCCATTAATTGCTGAGTATCGAATGAATATTTACAGGAACAGGCTTTATTTATATGAAATTATTTACAAAGAAAAGAGTGTTTGACCAATTAAAAAATACAGATATTAGCCAATAGGGCGCAGTTATTGTTCTCTCTTTCCTCCACGTCTTCTCGTTTGTTTGCCGCGTCTCCCACCACGCACAGGTGTCTGCGGGGGTCGGACGTGCGGGGCAGGGAGCGCTCGCGCGCGCCGCGCAGTGGAAACTGGAGATCGCCTCGGCCATTTCATCGGCGGCGGCGGCGCAGCGTGTACGCGCACAACGAGGAGTGCTCGTGCCGCGGCGTGGGTGCCGCGTTCACACAAAACAGCTCTTCTCAGAGCTACCATCCTGTTTCGACTTGACGTAGTTCTTTTCAGAACTGTTCGCTTCTGTTTCTGTCGATGAGACGGCGCGTGCTCGGTGGCTTGTGTGTTGTGCGAGTAGCTACAGGCTATTTTATCTTTTTACTAGTTCAGTTTTATAAAAACAACTCTACAGTTTCATGTTTTGTTTCATGAATAGACGTGAATTATCTTGCCATTGGTCATAATGGCATACAAAAGTCAAAATCAAAAGTCAAAAATCATTTACTCAATTTAGGACAGAAAACTGCTACTTATGAACGTCAATAATAACATTATTGGCCCATATGGGGCAGAACATGTCTCCTTATTTTTTGGGCCCTACTAGCGCTTCGAGACAAGACACAGACAATCTGGCAAGTGCTGAGAAGAAACGCCGGAACAAACTCAGTCACCACTAGCTGCCACAAAAAAAAAAAGATAATATACAAAAAGATAGTATACCTGTGCGAGCAGGGCAGTATTTAATCCAAACGTTTTTGTCATTTAAATAGCCATTAACAGTATAAAATCCTTTTTTCATTAATACTGTATCGCTTACAATTGAACTCTACATTTTACTAAATTTATCCTACCAACGCGAACAATCTTCTTCTTTTTCTCGTATCGGTGGCAATTTTCTCACATTTTTGATGACCATTTCGCCTCACGAACCGCACTAACGGTGGCGCGTAAAAGATTTTCGCGTGTGCAGCTATCTGAACACGCGGGACATGACAGAAGGTGGCCCATGGTTTAGGAAGCACCGCAGACACAATAGCTGTACTAACTGTAACGATACTGCTTGGTTACTTAACACAGATCGTCGGCGCCGCAGCAGAACCCGTCGGAAGAGGTGACTTGGACACTTGTTCTAGAGAGTTGGAGAGAGTTGGCCCAGAATAAAATAGGTATAGGCAGGGGCAAGCCTTTGCAATAAAGCAGTAATACGATAGTCAAATGATGACATGAAATGTATTCGCAGAACAAGTAATAATAAAATCCTATCTAAATGTCAAATGTAACAAATGTCATACTGCAGGGCACTGACTGGCTTCACATAAGCATCATGAGATAGTTTGAACCTCAAATGCGTTGAGCCCGTACACTTCTAATCTGCATTTTCATTTTTAAATATTTGTTTATTCTTTTATTAAAAACGCATCATTTATTATAGTAAATTCCAATACGACATTATAAGGAAAACAATCTTCTTCTTCTTTGTCCTCGCCTTATCCCGTTACGCGAGGTCGGCTTTCCTTATCCTGAGGCGCCATTCTCTTCGCTGGTAAGCGTCGTCAACAGATAGACCCAAAACCTTCATGTCTCTCCGGACATTCGTCGTCCACGTTGTTTGTGGCCTACCTCTCCCTCTCTTTTGTGTAGCCATGGAAAGGCACTTCTTCACTACATAATTTTCGGGTCTTCGCATAACATGTCCGAACCACCTTAGCCTGGATTCTAAAAGTTTCTCAGCAATAGGCGCCACTCTAAAACTGCCCTGAATGTGTTCATTACGGACTTTATCCCTGAGAGTAACTCCACCAGCTCAACGTAGCATACGCATCTCCGTGGTATGCAGCTTCTGTTCATGTGTTTTGTTCATAGCCCACACCTTGCTACCGGAGAGTAGAACTGGTCTTACAGCAGTTTTATAAACCTTGCCCTTGGTTCTTACAGGCATTTTTGGATTGCATAAAACTCCTGTTAGTTTGCGCCATTTCAAGGAAAACAATAATGGTTAAAAATAAATAAAAAACTAGGACATATTTTCTAATTTATTAGTTTTCCATCCACGCGACATTAAACATTTTCCTAGCTTTAGAAAATGTTTTTTATTATTATTTTTGATGTGTCAGAACTCGCCATACGATATCACTCTCGTGTATCATCACAGTGCGGCCACAAATCAGCGCTCAACGGCAACAGCCTGGCTCTCGGCCTGTCGATAACTCTCGGGTGCATTACGTCCTGCCCTGGCTGTAGTACACTTAGCAAGAGATTAACGGTAGGTATTGTTTCAACTCCAACGCCGTAAGATGAGGGCTACATAAATAATATTGACTTATTTGATGACCTCTGTAGCTCAGAGGCGAGTACGTCGGACTTGACGTCGCCGTCCCGAGTTCGATTTTCAAATTAATTATTTCCTATAAAAAAATAAATAATGCAGTCTAACTTGTAACATAACTTATATCAAATAACAAAAACACTTCAGACTATAATTTTTGCAGTAATAAGTTATTCTGTACTGTTAACGTAGTTGTGTGAAACCACCTTAGCGTCAGCGATGCGTCGAAATGCACTTTTAACGTGAATATACGCACTAATGGAACGCGTTAAGCGTCCGATCCGGGACAATTGTAATCTACCGCCGCGCCGACACGACAGCAACCTTCAAACAGATTGGAGTTTATGAGCGAACGTAATTGACACCATGGTTATCCATCGTATCTATTTCCTTTTAGGATGCATCAATTGAAATTTTATAGGCTCCTGTCAAATTCGAATTGTAGATATTTATAAGCTTTATCCTGCTGTCTTGTAATTTCGTTAAGTCAAGTAATGTATGCCTATTTAAGTCTCCCTGTAGGGCACAGGACGCACCTCAAATACAATTTCCATTGTTTTCCACAAGCTGGCACGAAGGCCCATCAGATGTAATAAAACCCTAAGGTCTCTGACTAGGCTTAATGATTATATATAAAATAAATTAATGATTATACGTATAATAATATATCTTGAATTTTTGTATTCAGCATTCACATTAGTATCTAATTTTTTCATATTTTAAACATATTTTTCTTTACTCAATTTTCTATCGTTAGTAGCTCTTTTTCATCATCTATACGGTCAATCCCGGATGCGTCCAAAGCCATTACTTTGAAGCCCAGGGTCCGCTTTCCTTGATTTACTCCTCCACTTCGCACGGTCTTGAGTAGCTATGATTCTATTTTACTTACTATATACTAATTTGGTTTCATTATAGCCAGTTTAGTTGTGTTTTATTTTTTTCAATAGGAGTAAAATTTAACTTAACATTATCCAAGAAAATTCAGCCGCCATTCAAAACCATCTTGACAACGGTACCTAAAATTCTACCTCCTGTAAATTGCTTCATAATTACAGTACGAAATTGTCCCGACAAAAACGCGCACAATAGAGGCGTAATGTACGACAAAGGCCTGATAAAGTTAAGATAATGTCATCTCCAGAGTAACGCTATTAGCAAGCAGCGATCGAATAATTACAGAATTAATTGCTCAGGCGTCGGAAATTAGCTCGGCTACGAAATGAGATCCATTTGGAGGAGTGCGGATTACTGGAGCAAGAGCGGCTGTGGTCGGGGCACTTAGTGCCGCTAGTGCTTCTCACGACACAGCCGAGATACAGGCAGCGTGTAGAGCTTGAGATTGCAAAACTGAAGAAACAATTACGAAAAAGTAGTAAAAATCCATTGACGATGTGAATAACGCTCTTTTACAAATATTGCGATGGTTTACTTACTGCGCACAATCTTTCAGCTCAATGCAAGCAAACATGCGTTAAATCTATAGATAGTACTGAATGTAAGGCCTTACGTAGAGTCGGTAGAGGGTCTTATATAGAGTTTTGTGATGTGGGCAATAGCAACAAAAGTACCTAATAGAGCCATTATAGCTAAAAAAAAACGTCATGCGATCTGTATAATTCTGTCGAATAACTTTAGATTCTCATCTAGAATGGGGTACTCATATCGAGACTGATAGAAGACCAGTTAAAATTCACTAGTTGTTAAAATTATTTTACTGATTTTACTTAATAAAGTCACAATAATTATATATTTAATCTCATTACCTGACGTATAATTAGTATTGCCTTAGTCAGATCAGTCTCGATGTAATAAAATACGTTTCTTTCGTATTATCTCGTGAATTCGGAACTAGGAGCGTTTAAGCGTTACGTAACTATTACAAATTTTTTAAGCAGTAAAAGTAGGTAGCTCAAAAAGCGCCAAAAGTAGGTCCCCACTTCCGACACTTAGTGGTGTGGAGGTGGGAGAAACCCTGACATTCGCATAAACAGGTTCATCAAACGGGAGGGATGCTTCGTTGTTCCTGAGGCATCCCCGAGGCGTAAAAACCGCTTCGGTGGGTGCGGGCAGCCGCTGGGAAAAAGGAGTGCATGCAAACAGCGTTCCTTCGTCGTCTTGCTAATAGCGGCTAATGGAACTCGCGGAGGTTTTAATAGGTGGTAGTGAGCAGCGCCGCCACTTGTCAAGGAGTCCCACAAATTCTGTTTTCGTCCCTAAGACAACAGGTATGCGTAAAGCATCTCTTTTGCGAAAAAAAAGTTTTTTCATACAAACAACGTTATGGTTTTGCAACGAGTATACATTATTACACGTTTTGGAGTCCCAAATTTGGAGTTTTAGTGTTCAGATTTTTAGAAATTATGTTCTTAATAGGTATTAGGTTGTATGTACTCGTTAAAATTTCACTAAGCCCCATCATTTACATAAAGTCGTAAGTGCTTATTAAAACAGCGACCGCTTTTTGCGAAAATTCATGTAAATTCCTTAAAAGCTTAAACAACCCCAAAAGATTCACTTAACATAAAAAAGACCCTCCCGGATCCAATCAAAATCCGTCGATGCCCGATTCAATTAGAAGTTTTCGTGAAAAAAGAGCACGTACCGCGACAGAGACGCGGGTAAATGAGTAACAAACACTAAAGAGCGGGGATCAAACAGTAATCCGGCAAAAAGACACGGGTCTGACTTGCTCGAGGGTTCCACACTGGCCATGCAACTTTTAATAGGTTTGGAACTACTTATAATTTTGCATGAACTTTTTTAGCGGTACGTTTCGGTCCGTTTACCGGGGTTGTAATAGTTGTGATCACAAACTTTTGGTTAACATATTTAGGGCTGTGTAGTTGATATTTAAAGCGGCAGCAACCGTAAAAATATTTGTTGCTAAACTTTAGAGTAGAGCTCCAAATTAATACTGGGTAGGGCGCAACATGGGCATTGGACACGTACCGGCAAGCGCAGCGTAGGACGTCCACCTACAAGGTGGACAGACGACTTGGTAAAGGTTGCAGGAAGCCGCTGGATGCGTGCCGCTTTCAACCGGCCAATCTAGAAGTCACTGGGGGAGGCCTCTGTTCAGCAGTGGACGTCCTATGGCTGAAATGATAAAACTTTTTTTTGAACCAGTTAAAATGTTTATGGATTTTTTTTTTTACAACTTTAAACAGAGATTTAATTTAAAGCCTGCGCTGAACTGAACTGTATTCTAGAGACTGCCAGTAGGAGTATCTTAAGACAAGCAATAATAGCTATCACAGCAAGACCAGAATACTTTTCTGAAAAAACTTAAAAGATGATATAATAGTAAAGATAGTACTACTAACTGTTACTACCTAAAACTTTTTTAAATCCATTCATTTCAGCATGTCATTATTCTAGCATGTTATTAATGTACAGAGCCAAATGAAAGTTACATTTTATGAAATTGAACAAATTGAATCACAAAAACTAACCCTAAAAAGAAAAAAGAAAAATATGTACAAAAATATTTACAAGTAAAAAATGTGTCCCAAATCGCCGTCCAATGATCGGGGCATGGTGCCAAGAAGGCTGGCCGCATTTAGACGCTGAATGGCCAAACTGAAACGTTGACCAAGAAATGCGCCAGCCCTCTGGTTGCCCGTACAGTCAATCAGCCGCTTGGCTAACTGACTGTACAGTCGATGTGCGCTAGGTCCCCACGGCCCGAGCGTCTCGACCCCAAACGGCTCAAATATGTAGGAACTACTGAGACCTACATACTTGCGACGCTTAAGGTCTTCCGCTGATGCTGCAGCAAAGCCAGCCCCTGACGAGGTACGTGAAAGATGAGATGGAGCAAGTGTGTCAAAAAAGTTTGCTTCCCACACCAGAGGCCGACCCATCTTCCACGGAACCAAAGTCATACCATCAGGCCTCTTGCCATCACTCCGCACCAGGCCATTCGGTACAAGAATAGCCGGTACGGACGAGGTAGCAAGAGCTCTGCGGATTATGATTATAGGCATGTCGGGAAAATCTCCCGGCGCTTCTGCTGCATGAAAGGCCGTGATGACCCAACGAGTCTACCATGTCACCACAGGGACAGCGATGTGGGACATTGCAAGGTGCTCCCAAACGAAGAGAGACGGAAAGGTTTAAAGTGGAGTTATCTAAAAAAGTGTACCCAGATTTGGAGATAGGAGGGAGTGAAGCCAAAGTCCCGATTCCTACTCAGCTACGGAAAGGAGACGAGCTCGATCTGCAGTACTAGGTGACGTGTTCAATAAATTATTCCGTACTAGTCTGCAGAGCGGCTCGTCCCACTGCCGTTGTGATGATACTGATGAAGGCAAGTCTTCAGAGCACAATTGTCTCCAAGCGTTGATGGCGTCGGCCCGATAGACAATTGCTGGGTTACCAAAAGACTTGCTAAGTATTTTAGTAACCAGCTCTGTAGTGCTATGAGTCAAGGACAAGAAAGCCGGGAGAGCAACACTAGAAATTTTACGAATACCCAAGTCCCCAAACCTGATGGGAAGTGAGGCTTGGGTCCAGGTTCGATCGTCCAAAGAGACGTTCAGCACTGAGGATATTATGTTTTTAACTGTCTCGTCTAATTTGGCTGTCAAAACCGGAAATTTCCAAAAATGGGAAGAGCTAGACCTAAATATAAGTTAAACCATCATAAAATGAAGTCAATCACCAACTTAGTTACAAACTAAAAAGTAAATTAACTAAGTTTTGACACTTATAAGAACTGACACCAAGTTCTTTGAAGCTAATTTTTTATGTTCAACCTTAACTTTATGTTTAGCTTTTCACAATAATCAAGCCCTCCAACGTCAGTCCACAGCTGGACAAAGGCCTCTCCCAAAGCAAATATTAAAACTTTAGAATAATAATAGAATTTTATTTGCTATGAACATAGTAGTACAAGTTGTTACGATATTATTTTAATTTATAACCTCATGTATACTAAAGGTTGTGCAAATATAATTATTTAAAAAATTAATTAATTATAAATTCTACATAGATGACATAAAATCCATCATAATTATTTACTATTTTAAAAATATAAAAACTATTAAAATTATAAAACGATCTCAATCAAATATAAATAATGTCATTAGTAAAATAAAAAGAAAACAAAAATAAGTATAGTATAAAGTAGTTTACTTATTGAAGTGTCCATAAATAAAGTTTGATTATTACCATAACTTTATTATAAAAAATACTTTCAAAGATTTAAATACATTTTAAGCCTTATTTTCCTGCGGAACCCAAGAGGGGATCCCTTAATCTGCATTACCCGGTCTGGTGGGCGCACCATGTCTGCATACTAGTCTCTCCTGCGGATTTGCGCGTTTTTGCCAGTACGCCGGCGGGACGGGACGTCCCATTGATTTTAACAGCACATTTCGTTAGTCACTGGGAATTTTATGGCCTGTTCGGTTTTGGATTTTTGAATTTTGTAGATGTGATTCGATTTAAATGCAAATCTGCAATAGAAAATCCTTTCAAAGCAAGACAATATTTATTATTAAAGGAAACAAGTCTAGTTTAATCAATTAGACATTGATTGAGTCATTAGTAGTCATTATTTTAGACAACGTTTAGTTTAGTGTAGTTTAGTTGAGAATAAATTAAACAAAAAAATTCACAGTATAGTTGGTGCAGTACTCTTTTTTTAAAATAAATTTATATTTTTTTACACACACTAGTTACAATTGTTAGATTCATAGCATATTATTTGATATTTATCTAAAACTTTACTAATAAATCGTATGAATAACCATTGCATTATATCCGTAGAATATCAGTTATTTAATTCAATTGTGACATTTATTATCTATGATATTTATTTCCAGTAACGTTATCTCGTTATTTTTAAATTGAACCGTTAGGCTGTATTGTAATACGTAATGTTGGTAACATTGTAATTTAACTTTAACCGCCTCGAAGGAAATGTACTTTCACTTCTCTGCTAACCGTCGACTTAATATCATCTTTGTAGACCAAATACACTGATATCTGGCTTATTTTGAGGTTTTATTGATATAAAAGCTAGGCAAGTACCTGCCGACCTTTTATCATAAGTGGGATCAGTTCAAATTGCTGTTCTACTATGGGGCGAACACGATCTAAACGCTCACGCCATACGAAGAGGCGAAAACGGAATTCAAGAGACTACTCCACGGACTCGACAACTAATAGCTCAGAATCTGATTATAGCCCCCGGAGAAAAAGAACTCGTAGTCCACGATCCAAATCTTCTTCAAGACGACGTCGATCCCGGAGTACGTTCGAGCGAAGATGTTATACTCCGCAGCGGGCCAAGAACATTTCTGCGACCGGACGAGATACAGCCAGTGCGTACCAGCGAAGAACTTCACACCTGGCGAAGAATGATTCTGCGACCGGACGAGATAAAGCCAGTATGAACGAGCGAAGAACCCCAGACCTGGCGAAGAATTGTTCTGCGACCGGACGAGATACAATTATCTACGCACCGACATCAGCGGTGAGTGGTGACCTGGCCGGTGCAGCACTCCCATCAGCAAGTGGACACCTTTCATCAGAAACGTCGAGAACACCTACCACTGCAGTTGGCGATGACCCACCACAAGTGCCACAGTCGAAGACTTCTAGTGAGTACAATAATAGTTCTGCTCCTAACGTATTAGTGAACTTTAGTGATTTTTCTCGATTGTTGCAATCCCTAGTTAAGCCTAATAACGTTCCGTCGTCCATTAATTCTACTATTAATATGATACCCGAATTCGATCCATCGGTTAAAAATCATCGAATCGATTTGTGGATAGCAAAGGTAGACGAATGTGCTACAATCTATCGCTGGGACGAAACACAAATCATGCATTATGCTCTTCCTAAACTTGTGGGTAATGCTAAAAAGTGGTACCAAAGTCAAACGTCTATATTACATAGTTGGGGTGAATGGAAAACACTTCTACACAAGGCTTTTCCTAGTGAAACCAATTATGGCGTCCTTTTGACTGAAATGCTTGATAGGCGACTGAAATTTGGCGATAGTTTAGATGAATACTATTACGATAAGGTCATGTTATTAAATGCATGTGATATAGCTGGCAAACGCGCTGTTGATTGCATAATACACGGTATAGACGACCGCACGGTTCGGGCAGGGGCGTCATCAGCGCGTTTTACTGAACCTGAAGATTTGTACAAGTTTTTAAAGGACGTTTGTAAGGAACAAAAGGACATATCTAGGGTTTCTAATTCTAATAGGAATAGGCAGTCAAACACTTTAATTTGCCATAGGTGTAACGAAAGTGGTCATAGGGCCTCACAGTGCCGTGCAGCCAATCCTCAGTCAAGTCAAAATTCTAATTCTTTGGTTTGTTTTAATTGCAAAGAGAAAGGACATAAGTTGCAACAGTGCCCAAAACCGGTTATTAAATGTGAGGAATGCAACCGATTTGGACACAAAAGCAGCGACTGTTTCTTTAAGAAAAATAAAGACAAAAATACTGAAAAACGCGTGCTTCTTATTGACAGCATCAACCAAAGTAATTTTAAATACCACAAACAAGCTTTTATAAATAATAATCATGAGGTAGAATGCTTTATTGATCTGGGAAGTGACTGCACGCTCATTACTGAAGCGACTGTTAAAAGACTAGGGCTTGCCTTAGAGTTGGAAGGCTTACCATCTGTACGTGGCGTGGCCAATATTAGTATACCGTTACTAGGAAAGACAATATTTAAATTACGTATTGATTCAGTTGAAGCTGAGATTGTTGCCTATGTTGTAGACAATAACCATTTACACTCTCCACTTTTAGTAGGACAAAATTTCACAGAATTGCCAGAAGTAGTTATTACTAAAAACTCGAATTCATTAAACATTTTGTCACAAATCCACAATGAATTGCCAAATATTGACCCTGAAAATTTAAAAGGTAGTAAGGTTGAGTTGTATATTTTAAATGATTACGAGATTAGAAGTATTGATTTGTTAGACTGTTATTGTAAAGACTTACAAAACTCTGACATTTATATTAAAGGAAGTTATCGAACAAATGAAGGCAAAGAATATTGTGTACAGGAAGGAATATATAAACTAATAAATGGTAAATGTAAGATAGTGATTATGAACGTTAACAGCGCAAGTCACTCTATTTATTTCTTGAAAGATTCACTAATAACCCGAGCATATCCAGCTTGTATTGATGCCACACCTGTAAACATAATGACACAAAATAACTTGAATTGTTTCAAAACTCGTTTATTAGATCCTATTGACAGAAATGAGATCAAAATTAATCCAGACTTGAGCATGGAACAAAAAAATGAAGTTTACAATTTGATTGATACATATAGGGACTGCTTTGCGCTCAATTTATCTGAACTAGGACGTACTGATATTAGTGAATTGGATATAAAATTAACTGATGAATCTCCGGTTGTGTATCGTCCGTACCGTTTGAGTATTGCTGAAAAAGATATAGTTCGCGACATGGTTAAGGAATTGCAAGAGAATGACATTATAGAAGAGTCCGATTCGGCTTATGCCAGTCCTGTACTGTTAGTTTCCAAAAAGACAGGTGGTTATCGGCTTTGTGTGGACTATAGAGCACTTAATCGTAAAACGGTAAAAGATTTGTACCCTTTACCCAGAATAGATGACCAACTTGACCTTTTAAGTGGCAATAACTTCTTTGTAAGTCTCGACATGTGTAGTGGATACTATCAAATCCCCATTAAGGATAGCTGTAAACATCTAACAGCATTTATTACCCCCGACGGACTTTACCAGTTTAAAAGAGCTCCGTTTGGTTTGGCCAATTGTCCGGCCGTTTTTCAAAGAACGGTTAATAAAATGCTTGGCAAAGCACAAGAGAAATGTGCTATTGCATATATGGATGATTTATTAATTTCCGGAACTACCTTCATTGAATGCGTTAAAAAACTTGAACAGACTTTTATACTTCTGAGAGAAGCAGGTCTTACGCTAAATATTAAAAAATGCCGCTTCTTTGACACTCAAATTGATTATCTAGGCTTCGAGATATCTGCTGGAGGGATTAGACCAGGTAGTTCTAAAATCGAGGCAGTGAAGTCCTTCCCTGAACCAAAAAATGTACACGAAATACGTCAGTTTATTGGATTAGCGAGCTATTTTCGGAAGTTTATTCAAAACTTTGCCACTATAGCTAGGCCGTTAACAGACTTAACGCGACAGAATGTAACTTGGGATTGGGGACAGCGACAGAAAGAGTCATTTCAATGTCTAAAAAGTAAATTAGTACAACGTCCGATTTTAACATTGTATAACCCGCAACACACCGTTGAACTGCATTGTGACGCCTCTAAAATTGGTTTGGGTGGCATTTTGTTCCAAAAAGATCCTAATTCGTCTCAACTAAAACCAATAGCATACTTTAGTCGTAAGACCACCATAGACGAAGAAAAGTTACATGCATATGAATTGGAAACTCTTGCCGTCGTCGCCTCCTTAAGCCGATTCAGAGTTTATTTATTAGGTAGACATTTTACTATCGTAAGCGACTGCAGTGCCCTTCGATCAACTTTTGCAAAAAGGGACATAATCCCGAGAGTAGCGCGTTGGTGGATAGCACTGCAGGAGTATGATTGTAGCATTGAGTACAGACCGGGCCATTCAATGCAGCATGTAGATGCCCTTAGCAGAAATCCCCTCCCCTGTGTAAATGACAACGACAAAATAGAACATATTTCACGCGTAATGAATATTTCCCAAGACGATTGGTTGCTTACATTGCAATTGGCTGACCCCAAAATTCAACACATTAGATCTGCATTAGAGGACCCACAATATAAAGACATTGTAGATATTAAACAGAATTTTGTCTTGAAAAATAACAGACTTTATCGAAAAGTTGGAGAAGATTTTAAATGGGTGGTGCCCAAGAATGCTAGATGGCAGATTTGCCAACGTAATCACGATGAAATAGGTCATTTTTCAACGGAAAAAACATTAGAAAAGATTAAAAAAGATTTTTGGTTTCCGAAGATGAAAAAATTCGTTACCAAATATGTAAAATCTTGTTTACACTGTGCTTTTGGTAAGGAGCCTGCGGGCCCTAAAGAGGGGTTTTTACATAGCATACCTAAAAATAACATTCCATTCCATACTGTTCATGCGGACCACTTGGGTCCGTTTGTCAAAAGTACTCATGGAAATCAGTATCTTCTCGTAGTTGTGGATGGGTTTACAAAATTTTGTTTAGTCAAAGCGTTACGGAACACTAGGTCTCAGCCGACAATTAGGACTCTTAAAGATATATTCTATACTTTTGGCCATCCAATGCGATTAATCACTGATAGGGGTTCGTGCTTTACTTCGGGTGAATTTAAACGGTTTTGCATTGAATCTGAGATCCAACACATTTTAAATGCAGTTTCTGCCCCGCGAGCTAACGGACAAGTTGAGCGTTATAACAGGACTTTATTAGACGGTCTTAGGGCCTACACAGATCAGTTAGGGGAAAATAAATGGGACCAAGGATTAGGAAAGATTCAGTGGGGTCTTAATAACACCTATAACAAGGGAATAGGTAAAATCCCAGCTGAGGCCTTGTTTTGCATGCGGCCTCTAAGTCGTGGAGATGGGATGTTAGGTGAAACAATTGTCGAAACAAGACAAAATGATAAAGAACCCGAAATGATTAGGTCAGAAATAAGCGAGCACGTGGCAATTGATCAGTTAAAACAACAAGCTAGGTTTAATCAGACTAGGAAAAAGGCTAATGAGTATTCGGAGGGAGACTTAGTAAAAATATTAAAGACTTTGCCTTCCAATGACGGTAAGAGTCGTAAATTACTTCCCAAATATACTGGTCCTTTTAGAATTACCAAAGTGTTGCCAAATGATCGATATGAAGTATCAAGCATTCCAGGTTCGAACATCTCTAGGGGTAAATACACGAATGTTTGGTCGGTGGATCGGATTCAACCGTGGATTACAATAGCCAATAAATATAGCGACTCGTGTTCATCTGAGGATGAGGCATATGAGGCTTGATAAGGGACGAGACGGATAAATAGTTAAGGAATAATTAATTTTGATTGTAAAAAGATAATGAAAGCACAAATAATGTTTAATGTATTACTTACATATTTTACATAATATACTATAGTGATGAATATAATTTAAATTATTCAAAGTAAGTTAAAAAGTGATAATTATCAATTGATAGTGATGTACTATTGATTTTGTAAATACTACTAATTATGTTGAAAGCTTAATTATTTTTATATGTTAAATGGAAAAAGAGGAGTAAATACTAACGATGTATCGATTTAAATATCTAAGATATTTCTTTAGAATAAGTTGATGTTGAAACAGTAAGGACTGGAAGGCGTGACTGGCTCTTATGGTAGAGTGAAGGTTCACGATGCAGTCTGTATTTATTAATGATGTGGGGACTGGAAGGCGTGACTGACTCCTATGGTGGAGTGAAGGATCACGATGCAGTCTGTGTATATCGCCGATGTGAGGACTGGAAGGCGTGACTGGCTCTTATGGTAGAGTGAAGGATCACGATGCAGTCTAAAATATGTTGTATCTGGAAGGTTGGCACGATCGTGGGATCTTGCGACCAATTAAGTCCTTGACCTTACGGTGAGGGGTCAGCTGCAGATACGAGTTTTGACTGGAAGACGAAGGTGTCCCAGTGACTGAAGTGGGCTAAGCCTTCGATGCAGTCAAAATCACTGATTATGATCTCTGTTACATGAATTTTATTTTGTTATTTTATGTAAAGTCTGTTCATATATTTTATTTATACAATTTCTGAAATAATATAGTTAGGTTTAAGTTTGAGGACAAACTTCTCTTGGTCAGGATGGCCGAATGTTAGATTCATAGCATATTATTTGATATTTATCTAAAACTTTACTAATAAATCGTATGAATAACCATTGCATTATATCCGTAGAATATCAGTTATTTAATTCAATTGTGACATTTATTATCTATGATATTTATTTCCAGTAACGTTATCTCGTTATTTTTAAATTGAACCGTTAGGCTGTATTGTAATACGTAATGTTGGTAACATTGTAATTTAACTTTAACCGCCTCGAAGGAAATGTACTTTCACTTCTCTGCTAACCGTCGACTTAATATCATCTTTGTAGACCAAATACACTGATATCTGGCTTATTTTGAGGTTTTATTGATATAAAAGCTAGGCAAGTACCTGCCGACCTTTTACAATTATCATGATAGGATATACTCAATACGATAATGTAGTTATATTAGAGTAAGTTTATTTAATCATTATCGTCACATAACAATTTTAAGACATCATTCGAATTCACTCAATAAATTTCATGAAGTACAAGCTTTCGCCCGCGGCTTTGCCTGTGTGGAGTTCAAGTCTGTATCAACGAGCAAATAACAAATTATTTTAGAACAGATTTGATTACCATTAAAAAGATTATAGTAAATAAACCTTAAAATATATAATCATACGATATAAAAGAGATAAATGCTGTCACGGATATTTCTTAGAACTTTTACCGAGAAACAATTCCGTTATATATGATTTTTTCGTTACTTTAACCGTTTACGCAGCGCACACAACGGAAGCTCTCAAAACTATGAGATTAAATTAAATTTTGAGACTATTAAACTAAATTATGAGACTATTCGGATGAACATGTATAAATTTATGGTAAAGTGTGAAATAAAACGACTAGGCTTAAGAGAGTGAATTTGCCACAAGAATTTACACACCCTACAAGCTTTTAATTACAACAAACATTTTAAGGAATGAACACATTTATAAAAGTGATGAGATTATTTTCCACAGGAACAAAAAATACGATAAAACTAAAAATAAAACTAACATTAAAGTAAACTTTTTTTCTCCATTATTATTATTTATAGATTAATAAGAAAACAGTGCGGTAGTAAAATAGAAGGTCCAACACAAAAATCATTTACTCTGAAAAAAATTTTAGTTGTAGAAATATTAAAAGAAATTTATAAGTCAAAATGGTTCGGCGCTTAATTTGCCTTTATAAATATTCATGGCGATTTATACAAAAATGGTGAATTCCACATTTTTTGTGTCATTAGCCGACTTTATTATTTACGGCGGAAGTTCACGGAATCCTCTGGGCGCCTCGGGTAAATTCCCTCATAAAATTCAAATCTGATATTAATTCCCGTTTTGTATCTTTATTTCTTTGAATTATTCATTTATTGAGCGATACATCAATTTTCTCGGTTAGAAATGTCGATAGGTTTAGTCTAGTGTTTTGTGGCTACGAAGTATTTACGACGCAATAATATAATTTGACAAGCGGTTCGCCGCGACTTTGTCCGCCCAAATGTCCGGTTCACCGATAAAGAAACAATGTAGGTACTTTTTTTATTTAAACATCGCGTACCAAAAATTGTTAAACAAAAGGAAAGTAACGTAAAATACGAACATGTGGAATTTAATTATCTACGTTTGGTATGATTGATATTTTTGGCCTATCTTCCTAATTAAGGTTGATATATTAATAAACATTTATAGTTGTGTCGTTATTTACGTGTTCTTATTCATAAAATAAACAACATAGGTTTATGATAGTATCATAATGAAACTTTCTTGTTGCGTTTTAGCTAACACTATACACTACATGGGTATTAAAGCAACACATACCTATTTTTACGTAATTGGTTTTCCCGACGTTTCGACCTAAATGCATAGGCCGTGACCACGTGTTTAGTGTTAGTATCATAGTAGTTTTATTAATACTTATTTTGCTGGTTGTCTAAGAAGAATAAAGGTTTGGTGCCATAGAAAATTATGCTCAGACTATTTTTTCTACTTTTTTTAAAGCTTTTTATACAAAAAAATACAAAAAATAAAAGCTGATTAAAAATGGGGAGACCGTCATGTAGTTCCACTGTGTGCCAAAAAACTATTTGACTACTCAGGACTGCCAGGTGGTTGCTGCAACGCTGGAAGGAAACCTTTATAAAAAAATTGATTTTTGAACAATGGGACTACGTCTGTAAAGGACCTAACTCATTATGAACTACTAGCACGCGTGAGCCACGACAGTGTTGCTAGACGTGCAATAATTATCCTAGATCCACGATATTTTTGAGTTTAATTCCACAGAAAAAAAAAAAAAAATATCGCACGATAAATCTACGATAATCCACGATATTTTGCTCAGTTGGAGATAACTTTAGGAAATCATTTTAATCCGTGTATTTGAACACATTTTACGTTTATTTGGACAGTCTGACTCTGACAGAACGATAGTGAATTTAATTTCTTTGCTCTAAGAACGAGATCGACTCTTGTCAGCGTAAAATTTGTCAGTTTTTCAAGGCGTACTGTCAAATTTTTACACCTGCAGCCTTTAGTGTGACTATACGCAGAGGGCCTACAACGCGCTTCGAATCCAGTACAATAATGCCTTCAGAATGCTAATTGGCCTTCCCAGATACTGTAGTGCCTCAAGCATGTTCGCTGAAGCAGGTGTTGATGATTTTTATGGCATCATGAGGAAGCGCACTGCGTCAATGCTATGCAGACTACGGGAGAGCTCAAATTGTGTCCTGAAGGTATTTCAAGGTACGCTTGACTGTCCCATTCAGAGGCATTGGACTCGAATGCATGTGGGTGGGACATTCAAGTTCCTAAACTAAAATTGACTGCTCTCATCCTGGCAGATTTAAGGATAGTCTAGTTTTAATTCTTTTATTTATTATTATTTTTACTAACATATTATAAGTACTAACAAAAATGTATTGATGATTATCTGAAAAAAACATTTTTATTATTATTATTATTAAAAAGGGTGACTTGTCACTGTCAGTTTGGTGTCAGTCATCATGACGAGAAAAACCGGTTTACTTGAATACTTGTGTAGTGAGTACTGCAGTTCAGTTAACAAAAACTTCTTATTTAAAAAAGTAAAGAAGTGGGTAGTAACAAGATTTAATCTTTTCAGCCGTAGATTCTGTTATTTTCTAGATTCGGTAAAGTTACAAAAACAATAATTTTGTGAACTGGGGTTGCGATAAAAACACGATAATTTTTCAGCAAAACTACGATAATTCTAACCTATGAATCTGGCAACACTGAGCCACGTTGATTTCAGTGTGCTCTATCGAATGAGGTACACGCAGCTTCGAAGCTACTCACATTATATAACCATAAAGATACCAACTAGCTCATAAAATATGTTTAGTTTGAAATTGTGAAAAATTAAGAACATAATTGATTAACTTATAAAGTGAATTATCTAATGTTGCCTAAATATTTTTGACAGCACATTTTTCAGGACACCCTAAGAGAAATACGATTTCACGGTATGTACTCACTACGCATATTTCAAACTTCTGTATGCTGAAACTAACAGTAATTGAAATCAATGCAGTGTGCTACACAGTTCTCTGACACAAACATTTATCCAATAAATATTAGATACTTATAATATTACTTGCAAAGCAAAATCGCCTCTATTTTTAGCAGCACCTATCTCAGGTGTTGTTAATGAACCCGGTTAATTAAGCCCATAAAGCAGGGGGTTGCAAATTAAACAAGTGTGTGTAATAAAATCTCTCCTGTAGTCCCGGAGGTCGTAAATTTTGGCTATGTCAACGCACCCGCTTGTTTGTTTATGTGTATTATGTTTGTGCCACAAATACTCGTAGTGGAAGTAAAATAAAAAAAAATATTAATATTTTTGCGCCCAACAAAATACTTTTAGCTGTTTGTTAGGAAGCAAGGAATTGACATGTTTATTTAACAAAGTTTCAAACATTTTTTGTGCCAGTCATCTCTCACATTAAAATGGCGTTAATTTTTAGAATTCGAATTTAGAATTCGATTTTCTTACACAAACAATTTTCTCGTAGCAATTTACACAAATGTACTTTTTTGGACTGCCGGAATCTCCTGCTCGTTCCCAGTTGACATCGCGCCCGTTTCGTTACAGGAGTCGGGTGCCTCAACATGTATAACGAGCTGGAATTAAAATTCCTCGCCACAGACACAGTGGGGGGAGTTTAAGCGGGTTCACTTTATATGGGGGTTTGTTGGTGAGTGGAGGATATATTTGTTCTGATTAGTGTGGTTGTACCGAGTTGTAAAAACATGGCTACTTCTAACAAAACAATCTGTCACTCAAATAATGAATCCGCATAATAGTGTTATGAACTAATAAAAGGCTCGTGAAGCATTCTTTGTGTGAATCACCTGTGGCACTTTATGTTCGCCACTAGAGCAGTTCGAAAAAACAGCGTAGTTCAAACATGTGGTGTCAAGGCTGAAAATGTCATTTTATCAGAATTTAACTGGGCCCATCTGATCATGTTATGACACTTGCGTCAAAGCAGCTGCGTTTATTCTAGCCAGACTTATGGATTGGATTTTTACACTGCAGTCCTTTGGCTATGCAACGGCGTAATATTGCAAGATTTAGTTCATAGCAAATTGTAATTACTTTAAATGTACTATGCTGACATTAGTTGTCTTCCACACGATACTAATGTTCCTTGTACAGCATCGGGAAATGAATCTTCTGCTGGTTTCTGTACTAGGTCACAACGCACCCTCGGCCCTGTCTTATATTGTCTACTGAATTTGCTTTAATTGGTTAAGTTTACACTATATTTGTGGGGTCGGATAAGGGTGGACAAACGTTGTTTTAACGTTACAAACTATTTGGGTACACATTCTAAAAGCTGACGTGTCGTACAATACACCTTTTTTATGTGAATTTATTATTAACTTTTGGATTCCAGAATATAGAAAGAAAAACAAAAGGAATGGTGGGTATAGATATTAATAATTTTATTTTACTTTTGAAAAACAAAATAAACCTTTCTGCGTTCTCGAAATGCAACCAGTAAAGTAATTTCTTGATTTTAAAAGGACGTAATTATAACACGATTTCATTAGAAAATATTACAGTATGCAGGGTTACATTGCAAAGGGGTTCCAGGTTTAAAAAATAGGGAACGATATAAAGAAGCGTCTTAATCGTTATTATTTTAATAATTGCATGTTACGAAAAAAAATTACTATAATAAGTACATCCAAAAATAAAGTCAATAGAGAGACTACGAAAGCCGCGCGATCATTTATCAGAGGCGTAGGTACGGCGAGCCTACAAGGACCTTACACAGTGGACATACAGTTCAAAATTTTCATGAATAGGTTAATTTATTGACGCGTACGATTTTTAACAGCGGATAGGAATAATTACATTACGAATTATTACGAATTTAACGATTACGTTAGCGAAATAAACGATAACAAATAATCACTCCTAAGAATTTGGCACCCTTTTGCAACGTAACCTTGTAATACTAATTTTTTGATTCAATTTGTGGATGTTACAACTATCACGACAATGACTGAGTTAGTCTGAGTGAGATGGACGTAGTTAGTTTTCGCATAATATTTCCACTGGCTTGTCTTATAAATAGGCTTGATAATATCTGTCAGTTTTGGTAACATCCATTTGTTGGTCATCATTTTGTCTCAAGGGACCTTACTCCTTGTGTACAGGATTAATATAAAGTCGTTTATACCATTAAAATTACACAATCAACTGCTGATAAACAACGACTGTTTCAAGAGTCCAACACTAAAATCACGAATGTTCATCTGAATATTTAGGAACATCTGTTTCTCTTACAATAGAAGCATTATCTACTATTGTAGGAGATTAATAATAAATATTTGACAATGTATGTTATAAATAAATAAATATTGAATATTGGACAAAATCACACACATTGCTCTGATCATGATAAGTAGCTTTAGCACTTGTGTTACAGAAACAACGATTAAGTGTAGAATGGCAAACAATATTCATTAAATAAACTTTGGCCAAACAAATTGAAAATTATTCCCCCTTTGGCTGATTATACCGCCAAAGATTGCTTCCCAGATACGTCCTAGATCCCGAAGGAGGTTTATTCGTCTAGAAAGAAGAATGACATACCCTCTGTTTCCGAAGTTAACTGGCAATTTGCATTTTTAACTCGAACCCCAACATTGGTCCTGGTGTAAAACAAGAGGAGCTGAATGTCTTTAATTACGCGTTGTGACATTTCGCGCAATTTATACGCAATATACATGCAAATCGGTCTGTTAGGGCTTATTGTCATGATAATGATTGCTCGATTGCTTCTTTTAAACGAACTGAAGATTATATTGAGGTTGTAAAAAGGGTGGTAAAAAGCAATTTTATAAAATGCTTTACATTGATTTTATTTTAAACGTCGAAGCTGCTAAAGTTTCAATATAGCAAAAATTTTGCTATTCCTTAATGTAATGTGTAATTTATGTAAGATCTTTATGTTGATTTGAACTTTACTGAAAACATGGTTACAACGATTCTAATTTCAAACTTTTAACCACGATAAGTCGCATATTAAAAAGTAAAACATTAACTAGGAAAACATGCTAGTCTAAAAATAGCCCATAGAATCAGTAGTACGTCTGAAGCAACAACATCACAACGGTTTTCTCAAGGCACTTACACCAAGTACATACGTGACAATCACATTACTAAAGCAGAAACATCCGGAACCAGCATCCGAACAATGTAACACGTCTATCAAAGTTCGGAAGGGTACGGGAGCATAATCGACACAACTGAAAGGGCGTTTAGCGTTGGACAACTGACTTCCTTTCCCGCGGGAGACGAAGGGGTCACGCCGGGCCCCAGTGACTGCTAGCCACCTAACCAAACCACACGACCTGTACTCACGTCGGCCAAACTTAACAAATTGACCTTAATAGTGAAACTGACACGTGGTCTCTAAAAACCTTTGCATTCGGAAACGATTTTCGGGAACAGCATTCTGGGAATCTTGTGTCAATTTTCCAAATATTCCCGAAAGTTTTTTTCAAAACTCGAATTGTTAGGTCATGGATGTGGTCTTCAATAGTTGATTTACCAAAAAAAAGTTTTTAAAATGGCTATAGAAAGTTCGAGAACCCGTAAAGAGTGTGACAAGGTAGCATTGAACAGCATAGTGCTATGGTGTTGCAGTGTGTTTATTATGTTGGTGTGTGGATATGGTCTGTATCGGCAGCACTGCTTGGAGCAGCGAGTTCTGGTACTTGAAGAGCAGCAGTTGTTGCTGCAGAGGATGCTGGCGAAAGAGAAGCCAGAGGACACAGGGAATCTGCTACGGAGAGAGACCAGAGATGCTAATGACTGCATATGTCCAGCAGGTAGGTGCTTGGCTAAGCGATAGTTTGACCTAAATATGAATTAAAATTGACTTATATTTTTACTTGACTTAGAATTTAACTAAAACTGTATACGTTCAGTGTTATGGTAACAGTTTAAAAATAAATAAGTCGCAAGAGTTAAGTGCATTTAGGATTCTAAATCAAACACATATTTTTCGCAAAGTGATTGTACTCTAATGCAAACCTTTTTATACATTTACGAGTAACATAATAACTTAAACTACATGTGAATTTGAATGGTTTAGTTTATACCTAAAGGTTTTCTAGTAGAGATTGCTCTTGACGATAAGGCCCCTAACTGTCTTGTTTTTAATAACATTTAATGGTTTTGTCTTGACATTTGGGCGTACCGCAAGCCACATCGATGCTCACCGACACTGTCTCCTCCACCACTACACAATATCCGGCTATAAACTCAATTGGGATACCACCGCCCTCCTCACAACCCAAAAACAACCTTGCTGCTTCAAAATAAGATCCACATTGTCTTCTTCATCATAGTCCTTCTTCGGTTTTGTTGCAACGACGAGACAAATTTGTAATGCCCTATTGTCATAGCTATTAGACGTAATGGCTCAATAAGGAGTATTGAACGTTCTTACAGATAAGCTATAGGCTTTTATTCAATTTCCTATACATAGACTGTTGCGATGGTATGTTGACCTCTTGACGGATATTAGAAATCGCCCTCCGATTTGTCAGAATTTTTATCAGTAATATTAAGCGTTTCCTCTTCAAATTGGGACAGCGCTCCGTTTTGATGTTAATAAGATTTTCGAGGGTCATCGTTGGAATTAACTTTGATGGACGTTTTGCAAGGAACAATGGTAGATTTGTGAGTTTGAAAAAATCAGGCGGCAGGGGTCCCTAATTACTTTCCTTTGTTGAAGCGCGAAATAAAGGCTTAATTGTTTGAAGTTTTCGCATCGAGGAAGTTACTTCGATCTCCTTATCTGGCGGCACGGGGCAAATTTTAAGCTTCCGGGGCTGGATAGGGAAGTGCTCGAGTAATTTTATTACCCAAACTAGAATTCATTCATAAAGTTCAACGTCTTCATTGATGAGGAGAACAAAGAGCTTACGTCAAATTCAATTCTGACTTAAGTTAAGTTTAATTTTGGAAAAGTAAGGATGTTTGCTTCAGATGATTCTATTGATTAGCAATTGCCTAGTGACTTATTTTCTAATAAAATAAAGTTATTAAACTACATGCATAATACTAACTCTACAGGAGTCTTCGTTTGGAAATCATCCAAAAGTAATACACCTAATTAAATGTCATCGCGTTCTTGGCTTCGGATCCCTTTTGACAGAGAACATGTGTTTAAACTAATAAAGACATTAATCACTCGTTGAAGTTTGTGCATAGGTGTTTTTATTTAGTGCAATTTTATGCTTAGGATTCTGATTTTAATTACCTGTGCTTTATTTTTTTACTACAAGGTACGTAACCCCATAGAAATCATGTTTTAAATACCATAATTACATCACAGAATGTATAATTAGATAAATCTATGCTGCCGCAATACAATTTTTTACTAGCGCGGACCCTCCGCGCCAGTTGTCAATGTGTTGCTGCTACCAGCCAAAATCAAATGGGTTAATTGGCAGTATTTTTTTTTTCTCAAGTAGATTTATAAACCTAAACGATTTCTCATGGTGTCAGTATTCCATAGATGTTTAAAAGTAACAAATAAGTGTATAATGTAAGTAAAGAAATCTAACCTTAAGCATAATTATAACATATAACATACATATCATCCCCCCACATTAGTTTAGTTATGTATATTATATAACATAGAAAATACATAACTAAACTAATTTGTTAGTGCCAAGCCATCTAGCCCACTGCCCACATTGAAAAATATACCAATGTATACAGCAATAATGCTGACATGGTGCTGCTAAGTCCCACTGCGAGTGCTATCAGAGAAATGTTAAAAGTGTGTGAGAACTATGCTAAATCACAATATGGTCTGGCGTATAACGTCAGAAAAAGTGAATATTTTTTCTGACGTTATACGCTATATATACCTTAAGGTACCGCTACCGCTACCGCTATAACCGCTATATTACCTGAATCCACACTTCCAATCTACCTCGGTGAAGTGGAGTTAAACCGAGTTTCCAAATTTAAATATCTAGGACACATACTTACCGACGACCTTAAGGACGATGTAGACATAGAAAGGGAGCGAAGAGCTTTGGCGGTCCGTGGTAACATGCTGGCCCGCAGATTTGCTCGTTGTACGGAGGAAGTCAAAATAACGCTCTTTAAGGCATATTGTCAGAATCTGTACACGGGCGGTCAGTGGATCTGTTGTACTAAAAGATCGCTAAATACTCTCCGTATCCAATACAACAATATCTTCAGGCTGATGTTGGGACTTCCTCGCTTCTGCAGTGAGTCTGAAATGTTTGCCCAGTCAAATACTGACGGTTTTCAGGCTCTCATTCGAAAGAAGGTGGCGTCACTGATAAGTCGAGTGCGGGGAAGTGACAACAGCATCTTGAGGACTGTGGCAGATGATCCGCATGCGCCTATATTAAGGCATTTCGTGCGAATGATGACCGAAGTAGGAACCAGCACCATTTCCGGGTCGCGTCCGCATGGAGTGCCACTTAGGTACATGGTACAATAACCAAATCTTAAATTATTCACACATTAAATTGTATTTACTAACCCCTATTTTTTTATGCTATTTGTACTAACCCATGGACCCATGTAGTCTGCAATAAATAAATAAATTTAAAATTTAAATAATGTGTAGTATAGTTTTATGTCAAATAAATTTATTTCATATCATTATTTCATTTCAATCATTACATTGAGAGTAGAATATTAAACTAATGATTCATATCTTTGTAAAAAACGTCATATTTGATGTTGGTAGTATATTTTTGTGTTATTCGCATAGAGTTAAGCAAACATTGGTCGTAAAATGATATAATTGGCGCAGTTGGTTGATGTAAATAAATAAGTGTGCTGGCGAGTACTGTTGCACGATAAAACTTATCTTTCTGTAAAGACCACTCTACGTGGTAACGTTAAATTTTCATCTTGTTAGTGATTTATAGATCGCAATGGCGGCCAGTGCCCATAAAGTAGACAAGTATAGAACTAATAGGCCAGCTATCAACGCATTGTTACCTCAACACCTCCCACCAGCATCCTGGTAACCTTTGAATTGCAGTTGCTCAAAGGTTGTCTGCTGCAGACAATATATTCAAACGGAGACGATGGGGCAAGCCGCAAACTGCATGTGACTGAAACGTGACTTAATTATCTGCCTTCTTTGCCCTTATATTTGCATCTAAAAACGTCGTAGAGGTTGCTAGATTGTTGCCGGAGTCCATATAGCAAAATTGACTTAAAAAAGAGAAAGAAGAACTACAGAAGTTATTAATATTTTTATAAGTTTTAGACTCGATACTAGAATATTAAGACGGGCAAAAGCTTCTCGCGCCTGGTATGTGCCAATGATATAGGCTTTAATTAAAAATAAATGTATAAATTCTATACTCTGTCCAACCGACAAAGAAGCATTATGGTTTTTGACTCTATGGTCTTGTCTACCCATATGAATTGATAAGTTTTAGTACGAAGTGTAATTTTGTTCTATTTTTCGATCTACGTTACTTCACTACGTTATTCGGGTAATGTATATTTGTTCATCTTTCTGTTTTAGGTCTTTATTAGAGTTATTTTTGCAACAGTGAACGAGTCCTTAGTTCCGTATGACACCTCCACAGGGAGCGATCCGTCGTGTAATTGTTTCATGGCGCGTTATGGCGCAAGTTTCGCGATACGCGATATTAGTTTGCTCTTTCTGTTACACTCTTGTTTTTATACCGGACAATGTTCCGGTTTGAAAAGTGCTGTTGTTTGTTCTCAACCTAATATAAAACAGGCAATGTTTTATGCCTTCCTTGAAATACAGGGGTATTGCAAAGGGGTGCCAAATCTTTAGAAGTGGCTCAGAATTAGTAACTAAATCGAACTATGCAAAGAACAAAATTATTTTTTTCACATTTGATTATTACCACCTGCTGTTAAAAATCATACGCGTGGATATTTAACTCATTCATAAAAAAATTGCACCGTATGTGCACTGGGTAAGATCTTTGTTAGCTCACCGTACCTACGCCTTTAATGAATGACCGCGCGGCTACCGTAGTCTATATTGACTTTATTTTTGGATATTATGAAGTATTTTTTTTCTTAAAATAATTGTTATTAAAAATAATAACGATTAAGACGCTTCAGTATATTGTTCCCTAGATCTTATTTTTAAAATTTGACACCCATTTGGAATGTTACCTGGTATACA
The DNA here is from genome assembly GCA_963576865.1 of Anania hortulata. Taxonomy (NCBI): domain Eukaryota; kingdom Metazoa; phylum Arthropoda; class Insecta; order Lepidoptera; family Crambidae; genus Anania; species Anania hortulata. Next base: position 599,992 of record OY756399.1, on the reverse strand, counting down.
TTACTAAACAAGGAAAGTTAGACAATCTATTAGCACATTCCTTTTTTTAACCGACTTCAAAAAAAAAAGGAGGAGGTTCTCAATTCGGTTGTGTTTTTTGTCTTTTGAAAAATTCTTTATTCTATTAAAAGGGTATACCTACAGATTGGTCCCATTTTTTTCAAAATTCAATCCTGATGATGGGATCCATGAGGAATTGAGGGAACTCCTAAAATATTATAGGTATACATATAGCGATTTTAGTATATTTAACAACAAATCAAGCATTTGCATTCAGAAAGTATCATTTGTTGAGGTGGAACTGATGAAGGAGACCATAGTTGGCCACAATAGTGTTCCACGAGTAGGTACGCACGCCCCACCCACGCGATAAGATATTTTCATTAAGACAGTTAAGCCTTGCTATAGTCGACAAATCAAATTTTAATAAATTATTCTGGTGAGAATGATACCGTCAAACTGATCTGATGAAGAAGGCGGAAGGTAAGCACCGGAACTCTGTGATAAAACAATGTATCATAGCCGTGTTAGGACTTATTTGATACGTCATAAGAAGCAACTTAGCTATAATTACATCACACATCGCCATTTAGAATGTAAAAAAACACTAAAAACAGACAAATAAAACAATTTTTTATAAAAAAAACAACCGACTTTAAAAACACTAAAAACCTAAAAAAAACTTTTAAACAATCTTACCAAACAGTTATTATTGGAGTCGGTGCCAGCCGTGGAATGTTGGTGTTTTTGAAGTCGGTTATTTTTTTAATTAAAAAGCTATCACATAAAACTACATTAAACACACTAAGCAATTTATAAAAAAATATCTCAGTGTCATGATTCATACATTTTTAGAAATAATTCCCTAAATATAATGAAACGTGACACACTTAACTTCTAACCTGGTGTGTCATCGGCAAGCGACAAAACGCAATATGCGGGCAATATGTCTGGCGTCAGACTCTCAGGGTTGCCATACACTGAATTTGATTGCCAATCACTGTGACCAAAACATTATTATTCTCAGCTCCACCGGAACATGACTTATCGCTTTACATATTTCAAAATCCATAGAGAAAATTATGTGTAACATTAACAAAGAAAAAAACGACCGCTTCAGGTGGGAATCGAACCCACACGTCTCTTCTATTTAATATATTAATATTTAGTAATATTTATTGATGTAATACGTTACATCAATTGAGGCCTTGACTTCTAAACTAATGTAAACTGTAAACTGTATTTCTAATCCGAGTGACTGTTTTTTTCTTCCTCTTATCTTCTTCTTCTCTGTATTTCTTAACTTAAGTTTTATGTATCTAGGCTATGTTTTTATACAGAAATAAATTTTATCTTATCTTAACTTATCTTTTCTTTCTTTTAATTGCAATAAAAATATTTAAAAGTCCTTCAGGAAAACATATACTTCGTAAGAAACCTTTTTAAAACTCGTTTTTAATCCAAAATTCATAATCTGTAGGTAGAGGTCAAAATAAATTAGCAAATCCAACTTATCAATCCAATTTGTTTCATTTTGGTTTAAATGAGAGGTACATCGACACAAAGCGGTAGCAAATTCATCAATCAGCCTCAATAACGAGAACTCTTAGAGAAGTAGGATTAGCATCATGATAAGAGTGTTATCCTAAGCTAAGATGAATTGTTTTTCAATTCATAAATATTCCAGATGATCTTGGCAGCCCTTTCCGATTCCAGTCAGCGTCCCGATAGATTTACGGCATCTAGCTCCCTTGACAAATGAGATGTGCACCGCCGCAGAGCTCTTATAAATTCGTCCGTCACCCGCAAATAATGAGTCGACGACTGAATGATTAGTCGACACTTCGGTTTAAGGGAAACAATCCTGATTTGGACAGAATTTTTTAGGGTTTTTTGGTATGATTCGTTAGTCTCCAAGTTATATTCACTTTGATTATTTTCAGTTCCTATATCTAATTCCTTTTTTTTTGGAGCAAAGCAGTGCATGTATTGGTCACGTTCGGTCAGTCGTGAATCTGAATTCGAATTTGTATTTGCATTTTTCAGAATTATTCATGTATGGATTTATAATACTTGTTCGGCGGTTAGGAAACAGAAAACTACAACTGAAAAATAAATAAATGTGTAGCCATAACCAAAGAAGACCATATTCCTTATTAGTTATTATTTATTAGTTTAAGGATTTGAAGTTCTGATGGCAATGGCACCAAAATCGGAGGATTGACAATGACAAGCGTACTCTGATGAACAAGACTTCTAGGAGGAAGATTGATCAAGAAGGAAATATTTGGTAGTCGTTGGTTAATATATACGGTTATACAATAAAACTTTATTCAAGAAATAAATTTAATTGGAACTTCATAACAGTCTATTCAAACGTCTCCCTACCGCACACCGCTGATTTATTGCTGAAACTAGTTTTTCTTGGATTAGTAAGAGTAATGGAGAAGTTTTGGAATCATTATTATGGTAGCATTACGTATTAAACTTAGTTTACAATAGAAAGGGTAGGTTTTTTGGTTTTCTCTAGACTGATTTATAGCCCAAGTATGGTAATGTTGTAAAAAGATAATACAAAAAATATTTAAACTCCGTGTGTGACAAAATCTTAATCCTTGACGAACGTCTGGTGTAGTGGTTCGCACCCCAGACTACAATGCCAGCGGTTGCGGGTTCGAATCCCGCAAGGGGCATATTTGTGTAATGAGCACGAGCGTTTGTACCTAAGTCATAGATGTTTATAAAATTTATCCGTTATCAAGTCGCCATAGTAAAAGCTTCGCTTAGTTTGGGGCTTGATAATTGGTGTGATTGTGGAAACAATTTAAGATATAAATAAACTTGCAAATATTTTTATTGACTTAAGAGATGATTAAGAGCTTATTAGCTACTTATAGTCACAATAGCTACTTTTAGTATCCGTCATCAAAGATTTTTCACTTACATTGATGCTGTATCACGTTTTGCGACTGTTTTTCAGCATCTAGTAGCTGCGAACGACTTGTCGAAAAAATACGGATCACCGACCGATGTTTTTAGGCTCGAATGTAATCCTAACTGTTTATTGCAATCAGATCTCATTAATTATAATGAACAATAAGACATTCATTGCAACGTCAAAAATATCCTTAATGCTTCATAACTTAAAATCCGGAACGCCATCAATTAAATCCATTGTCACATATCAAAACACCCGCGGGTAAAAACGTCGCGCAATATTTTACTAACAACATGCGGATTTATATTCACATTAGTTCAGCATACGACAGGACGAGAAATTCATACTAACGTGTTATTTCTAATATTTCTCGCTTTTAAAGCGAATAACATCGCGACAAGTGTCAAAGGCAGGCGCACAAACATACATGGAGCACATGCGAACACTTCAACATGCAAAATAAATCTTATTGCTACCACGATAAGGTTAGAGTTGGTGGCAGACGCAATCCGCGGAATTTCAATATTTCATTTGACGCAACATGCATTGCTTTACCAGCAAAATATTGTTATGCTAATATAAAATATGCTATGTCTACCAGTAGTACGGTCCAATTCACTTTGGCGTTGCAAATGAAATCAAATTACTTGACGCTCTTTCGGAAAAGTGTTTTTTGAAAGTCGGACGATTGTAAGATTTATTCGATGGAAATGTTTTTGAAACGAGAAATGCTAACGTAAGACGTAATTTTGCTGACTGGAACCTTCAGCGGTTTATTGTAGAAGAGAAATTGTGTATGAAAAATGGATGAGAAAATCTCTCCCTGAACGTTTTAACCATCGATTTAGGCTTAAGGTATGATTCGCCAGCATTTTTTTTTTTTTGTAAGTCGTCGTGTAATTTGTGTAGTACAAACTTATAGTAGCAAATCCGACTCGATAATTTAAATTTATAGCAGCCTTAGCCTTAGCCTTATGTGCTATATCAAGTATAAATGTTTAACCTTATACTTAAAACATATTTTGTTGTTTTTTTTCATTCTCGGTATAGGTCAATGTATAATTGTTTTTATTTTAATTATAACTTTAGCAAAGAAACATAAATATACATGTAATATGGGCAACTAAAAAATATCAGAAACAGGAGAAACTTTCCGGTTTGGTTAATGGCACTATTCCCAGTATATACTTTTTACGTTAGGTTGTTGAAATACACATACTTAAAAATTACAGGACTATTATGAGACGATTAATTTCCTTCAAATTAGCCTAAATTTCCAATTTTTTTTTTTTTTTTTGTTATACACCAATTACAATAATTAAGGCACAGTCGATAGGTACTACATTATCGCGCTAGAAAGATTAATATTTTAGAGAATCATAAACGGCTTTTTTGAAACGTGACTAGACGTAATGAGGACAGGTAGAGCTAGGCCTTGTAACCAAGACATGATTATCATCGAATCATCATTTCAGTTATAGGACGTCCACTGCTTAACATGGGCCTCCCCCAAACATAGGCCTTCTTCAACCGAATGGTGACCATGGTGATCATGTGATAAGGAAGTCAGGAGAATTGCTTACTGGTAATAAATACATAGAATTTGCACTAGATCGTATTAAAATCTACAAATGCTCGTCATCTACCATAGTATATTACTTAATGATTGTAAACTCTTTGTTGTAATTTAAAAATAGCTTAATGTTACTATTCATGATACTTACTAAATACCTTTTATTAAATACAAATAGTTTTTGATTAAGCACATAAAAAATATTACAATTATTAATTTTCTATACTAGAAAGGGCTGTGATTTATACCTTGCATCGTGATTAAAATATCTAAGATGATAATGGTGAAAGACAACTTCTTGGCCTCAAAAAATCACGATGCAATCCAATTGGTCGCACTCTGAGAGGTAAGTGCACCGCAGTTTGAAATTAAACTGGCGAACAGGCGAAAATACGCTGCATCCAGCGCTCTGTTTAATATGAGGCAGGGTTGACTGTCGTGATAATTGCTCACTCTGCAGCTCTATAATGAACTAAAACCCATTTTTGTTCCTAATGTTATATTAGCTCCGTACCTTAAGTAGAAACAAAACATTTTAGAAAAATAAAAAATTGCCATTTAAGTAGAAATTCAGAGAGTAAATCTTATATCTAGCGGCTTCTGATATAAAGATTTATCTTATTATTTATTATGTGCTCTAAGCAAGCTTGTGACGCAGCAGTCTTTTATTTTTCCAAGAATACTTAATTTGGACACACGGTTCTAACAATAAGTTAAGGAAATTATATGGAATTAAAGCTTAGTTAAAAGTACAACGATTGGTTTTTAAAGATTATTTTTAAGCAACAATTTCTATTGCACTAATTATACTTTTGTTTTTTGACAAAATAATCAACAATTTCAATCTTAAAATCTACACCTATATTAAATAGTTTACAAAAAGTAACATTATTATTAATACTAAGAAGAATGTGACTGTATGTGTTTTTATGATCACTTTGTTATCTGTATGTCAAGAAAATTTTAAGGCACGGGTCGAAGTATCGAATTAAGAATTATAAGCGAAGACAACCGCTTCTTTCTGTCTTATTCAGTTAATTGTTAATTAAAAGCAAAATATGTGTTTAGGTTGAATACATTTTGACAGCCCTAGCTTTTAAAGTGCAACGCACACGTACCATTCGGTACAACACGTCGTCGCGTAATGAAAATTTTGAAATATTTTACAAGTTATACTCGTGTATTGTGTGAAATAATCAAGTGTTTCTTGTTCTAAAATAGATTTAGCTTCAGCGTAGGATTTAAAAGATACTCGTAAGATAGTTATTTACCATCTTTGTTTTTGACAGAATGCCTAAATGTAGTTTGGGTTATTGATTTTCCTGATGTCTCGGCCCAATTCCATGGGTTAAAGTGTATAGTGATAGTTAAACAAGAAGTTTAGAATGCTATTTAGTTAAAAGTTTTACAAGTTTGACAACGCATTGTCCCCTAAGTACCCTCATATTTGAAATCGTACAAAAAATGAGGGTTTTTACAAGCCACTGCTAAACAAAGACCCCCCAATAACTTCTAGATTGCCCGGTTGGAAGCAGCTTGCATCCAGCGGCTTCCTGCAACCAGGTCCTTTGAAATACATAATAGTAGGTCTTCACCCTTCCGCAAAATTCATACAACCCTTAGCCAAACAAGTCGCTATTATAAGCAACTTACAATAACATCAATGTTTTAACAACGCCGTTCGCGATCTGTATGATAATTGTATGAAAGCAAACAGTTTTCGCGGCTGAGTTTCATTTGCAAGTCAATGTGAAATTAATCGGTTGCCGAATTGGGCAAGAGCAACATGCTAACGATAACAACGCTCCTTGTTACGGGCGAGTGGAAAACAAAAAGAAAAGAAAGTAATTGGGGATTTTTTAATATAATCATCATTGTATCCCATCTTCTAACGAGGAGGACAGTATGTAAATCGTACTTAGTAGTTCTTTAATTTTGCAGTATCAGGGGCCCGTTCATCCCCCCCCCCCCAAGGCTTAGCCTTACAAAAGCATACTGCGTGCCGCTCTGCAGATGTCAAACGAAAGCAATTTTCCCTATCCTGATAATGGACATGACTGTTTTCCTGTACTAATTCCTGCCATCTTCATCTTCAAGACCTCCTCATAAATGCATGTTTAAAGATATGATGCCATAAATAGAATAATAAATTAATAGAATCAATCGCATAAAAAACAAATGGAAACAAAATGATAGAAATATTGGGTGACATAATTCCCGACATGATCTTCCGACTTCATATGCCGCAGCCGCAAACGAGATGAAAACAAAATGGAGATAAACACATTACAGCGAAACGGAACGGATGAAGTAATTAAAAACTCGCTCGGTACAAATCGCGGCAGTTAGAGCAACTCGCAAATGTTCCGGACGCGCCCGCACTAACGATTATGTCTAGGTTTAGGACAACGAGAACAGCCAGGGTGACCCACGGACAGTTCTGCTTTACAATTTTCTAAGAACTCGTTGATTAGTCCATTTTAATTTTTTTCTTATTGAGTGTTTTGTCATTGTTCATTATTAGCTATTGTAATTCATTCAATCATTTATTTTTGTTTTTGCATTGTAAGGAACTTTTCAACCGATTTCAAAAAAGGAGGAGGTTCTCAATTTGACTGTACGTTGTTTTTTTTGTATGTATGTTACGCGATTACTTCGCCAATAATGAATTGATTTTGATGATTCTTGATTTTCGAAGATCATGCTTCAGAGGTGGTTCCATATACATTTTATCGAAATTGATTTAGCAGTTTATGTGAAAAAATATATGTTCCCAGATAATGTTTTGGTTCGTGATTCTTGTATCTATGTTACCATATATATTTGACAAATGTAAACCGATTTTGATGATTCTTTTTTTATTGAATAGCTAATACTTCAAAGATAATAAAATATTTCTGAAAAAAAAACCCTTATTGGTGGAAAAAAAGAGGACGAATCAGTTACTTTTAGAGTCGGTGCAAACTGATCAGAGTTTGTACTTACGTGTTAATATTATTATTCGCTTTTAGTGTTGTAAAGTCGTTTTTTTAAAATAAAATTTGTTTATTTCATCTATTTTTAGTGATAAATCCTAATCTAACTGCTGAAAACAGATTTTGTCCTTTTTTTCCACTCTTAGGGGGTAATTTTCTGAATTGGCTTAGGTCTGCATGAGCTTGGAAGACGCTCCCACCAAAATAATTCTACTCCACACACCAAAATAATCATGTTACTAATAAAGGGATTTCAATTTCGTAATTTTTATCTTATTCTACTTAAAGATCATAATAGGTTTTGTGATGTGTTTTATGTGCATCAAGTACATAGAGGTATTTTGGTCGGTAGCTTTCCCTCGATTACATACAAATTTATAAAATTCTCATTGTCATGGCACGAACTTACCTACTTGAATTTTCTTTATCACCAGAAAGATATCAACTTTCTATGTGTGTTCTGTCGAATATCATGGAAAATAGTTTAGGGAATGATCTGTGATCTGGGGGTTTATCTTAATTTCTTATAGCAACATTAATTGAATGTTGTTTTTTTCTGTACACTGACAAACTTTTAACTATTTATTAACAGTCTTAATACTGGACGGTGATAACGACACTACTTTTTATAAGACAAATATTGCCCGTAACCGCATCAGCGTATTTATTGATATCTCTTGTTTTGTTCTTTATGCATTTTTCTATTCCCATTTAAAAAGGTTTTCCTTTTTCAATAAACTAGTGTAAAGTTACTGTTCTTGTTTGTTCTACGCACTCATCACAGTCCCAGTTTAAATTTCCGTCACGGTCGGGACACGTGTCGTCGTCCGATAGCGTTCGCGAACCCTTTCGGAATTTTTATCGGTTTAGATTCGATCCGCTCAAAGACACTATTTCGTCACACATAGAGTCCATTTTGCAAAGTTTTTCTTGTTGAAATTTACATACTGAGAGTACGTAATGGCCCGAAATGTCTTTAGGGTTGAGCTATCTCGTCTGTGGTAACGATTTTAAGTGGCGTAAGTTATGACGACTGTAAGATGTATTCAAAAGGTTTGAGACCCGTGTCTCTGCTTTAAAATAAGTGTATTGCTGAACCTGTTTTATATGTTTACTTTTTCATTAATAGCAAATATTGCTAGAAGCGAAGAAACACCTGCAATACAAAAGACTGACTTTGCAACATTTCTTAACTTCTATTCCAAAATGCTTATAAAAAATTTAAATTCTTTTAATTAATAACAATATTTAACACAACCGTACCCAACTATATTATCTGTCGTTAAATTGCAAACTGCACTCCTTGAAATCAATGGCAGAGGTCATAAACAGGTTTTGAGAAATCTGAGTGGGTTGTTATTATGGTTATGGTTACCCCTTAGGGTTAATTAATATTGTTTTAAACTGAGTGAGTAAGCCACAAAAGATTTTTATACTGTTGTATATTAGACAAGCAGTATGATTGTAAAGCTTAACTTATAGTTTATAATTTGTACGAAAGAAGTATAAAATTTCACGCTATTAAAATAAAATTATTGCTATAGGTAAGATGACTCTTTATTTGCATTAAAATACGGTACATAATTATTTGATTCTTATTTCTAAGTATTGCATGTTTAATCGATCTATCATGCGTAGTTCATTTAAATATATTAGGATTAATACAATACATTAATTATGTACATTAAGGAGTACATTCTTATAAAATTACTATTTAAAATATTTTCAACCATTTCTATACACATTTTCAAGAAACTGAATAGGAAAACGCTATATTGCGCATCACACAAAAAAGTCACAATTGATTTTTACAGAAAAATGCTTCAATTGCCAAATGCTTGATATACTGACCCCTGACATTGCCCATTTTGGTCTCACCATCGGCTAATCGGATCACTTTCATCTGGCTTTTGTGAAGAATAGGCTGTCCTGTTCCACCACTAGCACATCGGAGCAGACGATATTAATCGTCTTATTTGCTAACAATAAATAAAAATAATACGAGTATAAACATGTAACTTTAATATTATAACGCATTTTAATAAAAATATTTCAATAAATGTTTTTCATATTTCCATCCAACAGAATTTACCCTACAATAACAACCCAATTTACGAACAACACTCCGCCAGATTGAGCAAAAAATACATTTTTAAAAATACACTTCACACACCTTTCGACCTTTCCAATCTTTGGGCAATAACCTGCATTTTTTTATATGGGGGAAAAAAGACCCTCCGGTTCGGAATATATTGTCCAATAAAGCAGGGTTGCCCATAACTGTCCGCTTACGCTTGCCCGCCACCAAGTTGACGTTAAATTGCCAGGGAAATTGCTGATTTTTTTGCCCAAACCATAAATAACGCGGCCATTTTGAAGGCTTTGCAATGAAGGATTTGGGCCGCAGCGATTTAGGGTTATTGCGTATTTGTATAAATTGCTGATTGAGAAAATTCCGGATTCCGATTGAGAACGATTATATTTTTTATTGCCATTTTTAAAGTTTACTTACACCTAATAAACCACCCGGTAAATATCAATATATACCCGTACTTTTGACATCACAGTCAAAGCAATGCCAACATGATCTCATGATCTAATCACATTTTTTTTTCTATTTCATACAAAGTTATTATCTATACTTAAAGAGAAATGTAAGACAATAAAACATCTGAATTTTGTACGTAGTTTAATTTTGATAATTGATTTAAGCAATTACCAATATTATTCACCCTATAATCATCACCATCATCATTTCAGCCATACGGCGTCCACTGCTGAACATAGGTTTCCCTCATTGACTATAATACCATTTCAAAAACGGGACAAATTATGCGTTACATAGGTAAACTGTCAACTGCGTTGTTTTGTCCTGAAGATATTATGGTCAGACAAGGTCATATACCTTAGACCGTTACTAGAAAATTTCCTAATATTGTTAGAATAAGACTTTTTATATTTCAAAACAACCAGCTTCAGAATTTTTTTAGGAAAGTGTGTTATGTATCCATATAATGTAGTAAATGCCAACATAATTATAAGTAGGTGTACCTATCTTCTGCAAATAAGGTATAGATCATTTTAATAAACCTGCTAGCAAAATGAATAAATAAAACATTGGTCTAAAATTAACCAAAATTTAAACATCACTTAAAAGCTCTAATCCAAGCAACAGTTTAAACAAATCAATATTAAAGAGACAGCTCTTGTGGCCTATTGCTTGGTGCCAGCGCATAGGTATCTACGCCGCGATTGTGGGTGGATGGGTGACCATTTCGACTGTATTTGGTACTGACATAATTTACACACCTCTCTGTGCTGAGGAAGGCATGGCTAATGTTGGTCTAGAATCTGGAGCAATGTAGTTGTGAAGAACTATGCTTGAAGTCGTAAAAGTAGTTAATTCTTTTGACGTTCATAAGTGGCAATTTTCTGTCCTAAATTTAATAAATGCATTTTGACTTTTGACTTAAGAGTTATCCTTGGTCATCTTAGTTCAAATCGTACTTAGCTAATTATTAAAAAACATATTGTTTTATAAAATTGCGTGTTTAAACACTATCATAATGTAAAAAATAAGCCCGTTTGTATTTTTTCCAATAAACTCATAAATATTGATTGATATACAATATTAATAACAGTTTAAAGTTTTTTTCGACTCGGGACGGCGCTTTTAAAGGCAGCCTAATTAAATCTGTAGGTAAGGTTAGTCACTTGCCTGACACACTCCTTCACTTTGCCAGTATGGCTGGGCTTGTCACTAACTAAGGTCTGTGCCCTGTAGTGCAAGAATACATAAAGGTTGTAAATATACTATGTAAAGGTGTATTAGACAGAACAAGCACAATATGATTACTTTCTAGGGAGAGTATTAATCAAAGTTTAAATCATAAAACCCAGTGATTTATTACGCTTTCACATCCAAAGTAAACATACATTCTAACATTGTGTAACACTCTTAGGAGTCCGAATATTCTCAACTGCTTGTGCTATCGTCCCGCCGAGCCAAAATCACACGCGCCATACATTCTCCGTCGTATAAAACTTTGTTGCCACATGAATAAGGAAGAATAAGTGACGTCACACAGGGGACCGTCGGAATTTACGTCGCTATAAAAATGATAGCAAACTTTATTCTCCGCTAGTTTGTGCACCACAATATTTTTTTGAAAAAAAGACAACTGTTGTTGCCATAAGACTTGTAGTCCTCGAAGCTGGATGAAAAACGGTAAGACCACTTTATTTACAATGAAAATATACTCTCTTTGGTAAGAATCCAAATGGAAATAGGTTGAATAATCTAAACAAATGTATTCGGTCGTCGCCTCTTAAAGTGTGTCAACAACCAACCGATCAATTGAAATGGTACTTTTTAATGTCAAAATTTAATTCTTCTATAAATAAACCACCACTTTACACACCAATTATCTTGCCCCAAACTAAGCAAAGCTTGTACAATGGCGACTAGATAACGGATAAACATACTTAAATACTTTTATAATCATCCATGACTTGGGTACGAATTAATGCTCATCACACAAACATTTGCTCCTTGCGGGACATAAACCCGCAACCGCCTGGTTTTATAGTTCAGAACACAAACCACTTCGTCTATAGATGGCAATTTGTTCCGGAACACGCTTGTATATCCTAGATGGTGTAAGTTGTCTCATTTGGAGCGATAGTCTTTAGAGCTCCCGAACCCACTAAGAAGATGAGGAATCAGACCATTTTGTATCATTGCTCAATATCAATTGCTTATCTAGAAGTATTATAAAACACCCCAACCCCTCGACCAATCTTTATTGGGCCCTTGGTGGAGAAGAGCCTAAAAGAACCAACTTAAAGCCTTTGCACTGTAATGGAACCCACATGATTACTTTATCTTTGTTTGATTTTATCCAGTACGTAATATGACAAGTTCGTCATATTGGCTAGTAGTCGAGAGAGGTAGTTTTTTAATAATGTGTGATGATGCCCTGCTGGTCTGCTTAATCTTCGGATAGCACGATTTAGTGAAAAGTATGCGTGATTGAGAAAGTATTTACAGACAAGAAGTGATTCACCCTATCACTTTAGAACACAGTGGTTTTGAGTCAGTCGTATTCTATGCGTCAATTATTACAGCAAAGGTATCTGCGTATCTGTAATCCGTAAAAAAATAGTATTTCTTATAACTTTCATGGTACAACATTGGACGATGAAAGAAAATTGAAAATGTCTAGTTTGTACACTATGAATAAGATGCGCAATTTAACAATGTGTAAACTATGGCTCTCGTAGGATGATAACAAAAGAAACAGTATATTACTGTATCTTAACATAACAAATGGGCCGGGCCGTAACGATATTGCCTTCGGGACCCTGTGCAGACTTCCATGTACTCATGATAGGGCTGCTATAAAAGATTTTTACTAAGTATTATTTTGAAAAAACAAGGCTGAAAATTTTTTGAAAGGAAACGCGTTCCAAAACTAATACAATAGTAAGACTTACTAAAAACCCTAAAAATGCCGAGACGCTTAGAAAGGTACAGGATCTCGATGATTGGAGATGGCTTTTCATCCAAACGACAAAGTAGATTCTCATCTTCTGAGAGACCAACTACGAAGGAAGATTTTTTTGTACATGGCAATTCGTGATTCAAAAGTGTCATTATTCTTTATTTATGTCATAAGGAAATGGGTCATTTTAATTGTTTATTAGCGTATAATGTTTCAAAATCACATGCAGTGCTTTTGTATCTTAAAGCTTTATAACATTAAGACAATAATGCGATATTTAAATACTTACATGTGCAAAAAAAAATTTGTGTCACAATTTTGTTTAACTCAATACTGAAATTGGCAGCCCTATCAAATACAAACCCGTTTTAGGAAGGAAGCCAAGACTCTAGCTAGATGATTGCTGATATCTTTTGTCACTTTGTCCCGTGCATTTGTCTGGCGATTCATTTGTGCAAATTAGATAAGAAATTACCGAAGAAATGGCTTGCGAAGTGCGTAAATTGTAAATTGAAAGTATGTTTGCAAGCTTTTAAGTAAATACTGGAATATAGACAAAAGTTTTTATTTAATTTATTGGATTTTAGGTTTGCTTAGGATATAGAAATAGTTTAAAAAAAAAGTTTACTACTTTAAAAACAAACATGATATTTTTAACAATACAGGATCAGTTAGTGGTAGCTCAACTAGTGCTTATATGAAATTATATTGAGTAAAAAAATTGCTCATTTTAAATAAAAATAACGTACTTTTATATTTATATTGCTGTATATTATATTTTAAGACATATTGTAAGATAAGACATATTATATATATATTTTAAGACAGGGAATCTTGCGCACTGTTCAAACTTCGTCAGATCGTGCGATTCTACTTAAGCCATTTTTTAAAACTCATCATTTATTTCGATAATAACGACAACCTGGCGAACCACCTACTGGTTGATTGTTAATTTTGTAAATAAGACAAGAAAAAAACGAAAATCTGTGTATCAAAATGATTAGGGGAACGTTATTTGTTTTAACTGTAAATACTACTGAGAGCACGGTAAAGTTTCTCACAGATTTATATAATTCTGACCACATTCAAGGTCTTATCAAGAATATACAAGTTTATCAACTACTCTTATTGAAGAGTATACCGGAAAATGGTCGCCAACAAGATTAGAGTCCGTTTTGTCCGCATCACTAACAATAAGACTTAGCGTTACTACCACAGAATAAAGCTTAACTTTTTTATATTTTACTGTTCACCTACGGGCATAATATATGCGAAGGTGCTGAACAAAATTCGGCAAACGGCGGCGAACGACAGCGAGCAACGTTTGGGTCGCGAGCGAACATAGATGCTCGGTCGAAAACTCCCTAAGTGTGCGGTCACTGTATATTCCTGCAAATCACTCTTGGATTATACTCTTTTTTATTATACAGTCCGCTTTGTTTTTAAATAAATGTATCCCACCACCGAAGGAACCTAACTATTTACTCCTAAAAAAGTTTCGAATTGCATTTGGTTTTGTATGGTTCGTGGCACGCGTTCGCGTCGCTACAATTCGGTATCCTGCATTTGCTTGCCAATTTTTTCCACTAAGCCCTCTATACGTCACGCCCACATAGATACAATCTACCGAGCGCTGTTATCGCTCGTTTCCCGCCATATCCGATAATATTCTATAGGGGCGCTAGTGACGCTTGCACCCCATCTTTTAGCAGATGCACAGTACAGAATATTAAAAACAGTAACTCCATCTAAATCTATCCACCTATCTGCGATTTTTATTGCTTAATATTATTCAATTCAATGATAATTACTCTTATATCTTAGTAAATTGACACTTGGCAACTTACACTATTTTTCTGTACCTGAAAATAAATACAAATTACAGTGTTTATACACCAAGCTTATATTTAAGACAAAAAATACATTGATTATTAAATCTGGGCCTAACCATGAACTCCAAACGAGATGGTTCAACATCAAGCCCTTTATATAAAAAAAATAAAGTACATAAAACTGTTGTAATTTTATATAGCTCATTATTTGACCCATTATTATTTAAGGTAGATGCCGCCAATGGTAGTACCACGCTATGTCGTAACTTCTAGAAACCTTAACTGGCTATCTATTTATTAAATCATACAATAATGCTTTGTAAAAACCAACTGGGTTTGTACTTATACTTACTACGATAGAAAGTTTTGACTAATAAATTCTATCAGTCACAATTAGTTTTGAGTTTATTCAACATTATCTAAGTTTATGATTGATGGACATAAGTTACCATATGCGCGTGCACTGTACCCCGCCATTGTAAGTTCGCTCGGAAGATTGAATGCGCTGCCGATGCTCATATATTTTTCAAGTGGAAATTCTGCATACGTTAGTGTATAGGTAATTTCCGCGCGCTGATGGGGCGAACCTGCTTTGTGAGAAATTGGTCGCGCTTTTTTGGTGGAGTAACTGATGCGATGCAGAGCTTTTAAAGCTTGAATAATAAGCTTACGCTGAGATTTTAGAGCTTATATTGCATAGTAGTCACTATCTGGGGAGTCGAAATAAATGAAAACCTTGTCGTGAAGAATTTTACTTGGACGTGCTTTGTAAACGCTTTCTTATTTATTGAATGTTAAATACAAAAACTGTGCATCATAACCTTCTTATTTTATTATCTTATCTTATTTCTAATAATTTAGAAAAAAATATGGTGGATTTACCTACCTCGAAATTGAAACCAATCAGCATGATCTCTTAAATCACTAGCAAGTCTGTTACTTTTTTCACGTGTTTAGTTTATTCATAAATAATACCTATGCATATTACATAACAAACATTCCTCTTGAAGTATTCTGTCAATAGACAGAATACTTCAAGCTAGCAATAGCTAAAAGCCGCATCAAAATCCGTTGCGTCCGTCTGTCTGTCTAAACTACTTTAGTCTTACTTTTATCTTATTTTATACTATCTGTAGATTCACCCTACGATTTAAGTAAATTCATTCAATTTATTCAATCTTTTCCCTAATATTAACGCACAAGTACCAATAGGTACGACTACTACTTCTTACTACCCATAACTACCTACACTGAACAGGAAAATCGAGACAAATGAAAACCAAAACACGCGTCTCGTGCATTATCCCCAACAGTTTATCTGCCCGTCGCGCAGTCTGCATTTTTCCTAATTCAATTGAAGTCAACCCCCTGCTGCTAGTCCCTCAGACCACCCGCGTTAGTTTGGACCATAGACTGAGTAAATCAGCCCTCGAAAAACTATGATGGAAAAAAAAACCGGACAAGTGCAAGTAGGACTAGCCCACCGAGGGTTTCGTACATATTTGTAGGTATATTATACATAGTTCAGGAAACGAGTCTCGCTGTTTAATTAAAAAATATAAGCTAACGTTAACCTAGAAGTTTGATTTTTTCACAGCTTCAAGGAACTGTAGACTTGAGTACATGGTTTTAATTTCAACTCGATACCTCTACGCGTTCTTGAGATAAAGGGTCTTCACAGACATAACACATAAAACATAAAACAAAACTTATATCAAAGCATGCAGAGTCAAAATGCTAGTGAGGAGTATACAAACACAGTGAAGAAAATAAAAATACAGGAGAAACCACTCGGGCTAAAGGAAGAAACTGACCAAACAATAGAGAAAACTACTGCAACAAAAACCAAAGTCGTTGTAATAGCTGACCAGCAGGGACGAGGCCTACAACATGCTTTACAGCAACTGTTGGGTGCAAATTATTTGGTGACATGCTTTTGGAAGGACGGTGCGTGCCTTCGGGAGGTTCTCAGCACCTGTAGTGCGGAACTGCGTGGTCTCACGTTGCATGATTTTGTTGTAGCTATAGGAGGTATAAACGAAAACAACCCTTCAAATCTAAAAACCACACTTTTGAAGTGGATAGGTTCAACATGTCACACAAATATTATAATATGTGGTCTACCGTGTAATGCAAACTTGAATATCTCTCTTAATAAGGAAATAGAACTTATATGTAAGGGCTTCACCCATTGTTCTTTTGTGGGGCTTAATTATTATAGATCTCGCCTAGGCTCTAGATATTTCCTATCAGACTTGTGTTTTGGAATATCCAGAGAGATCACACATGTATCCCATCGCAAATTTAAAAAATCTACTTGCATATATGGTCATGGGGATGTATTGGACCGCTCTGAATTACCTTATTCACCAAGGTCTGAATTGTGCCTCTCCATACCAGGAGAACACCACACACCAAACCTGAGATCACAGACATTTCCTTTTTTATAAATAATGACTTCGTTTATGTAATGCACCAGAACATAGCTGGTTTCTTTAGTAAGAAGGAATTAATAGAAATTACACTTAATGAAATGTCAGAAACAAATGAAGTCCCAGATGTCATTTGTTTGACTGAAACGTTCGTCAAGAAACATTGTGAGTCAAACATAAATCTTAAAGGTTACAAGTTGGGTACTTCATTTTGTAGGTCAAAGGAAAAGCGGGGGGGTTCTTGTATTTTACACAGTAAATCTATAACGACTAAAGAACTATATTTCCTTAAGGAATTGGCAGCAGAACTCACTTTCGAATGTTGTGGACTAGAAATAATAGAATATAAGATAATTATTGTGTGTATTTACCGTACGCCAACAGCAAACGTAAAAACATTTTTTAATAAATTACATCTTCTTCTTGACAAATTAAAATCATTCAAAAAACATATTATTATTACAGGCGATTGGAATATTGACACATTAAAGAAAAATAATTTATCGGACGAATTAATAGAAATAATAACTAGCTATAATCTGGACTTACATATCAAAACACCAACACGAAGGGAGTCTTGCATTGATCATTTCGCGAGCAATATAAAGGAAGCAAGCGGGTATACTAAAGCTTTATGCTTATCAGATCATGATACAGCTCAATTATTGACTGTACCAGTTAAACTGCGTAAAGCACCGCTTAAAACTTGGCATGAGATGAGGCGTGATTATGGTATTGACAACTTGAACAAATTCAAATATGTTTTGACGAGCTACCCATGGCAAAACCTTATTGACTTCAAAAATTTAGATGCTGACTTTACACTCTTTCATAATGAACTTATCCTTTTGTATGACTTATGTTTTCCTACATATAAAATTAGAGTTTTTAATAAAGCTACCATAAAATCAAAATGGCTAACCAAGGGCTTAAGGACATCATGCCGAACTAAAAGAAAACTACGTCTATCATATTATAAAACACATACACGCAATATTAAAAATAAATACCGACAATACTCTAAAATATTAAGAAAATGTATACAATTTTCCCAAAAAAATATGAATGAAAAATATGTTAATACAGCCAAGAATAAATGCAAAGCCACTTGGAATATAATAAATAACAAAGATGATGTAAATGACAAACATAATATAGACTACTTAAAAATTAAAGACAAAATAATAGACAAACCTTCAGATATAGCAAATACATTTAATAATCACTTTATTGAATCGACTAATCTACCTGACAACCATCAACACAATTCAAGTAAACTTAAGTTCATCGAAAGCACTTCCGTATCGATGTTTTTAAGCCCCACCGACGAAAATGAAATAATCAAAATCATAAACACTTTGAATAATACAGGTGCTACAGGTTATGATGCGATATGTACCAGAGTAGTTAAGGCTTGTGCAGGTGAGTTGGCACCATTGCTGGCACAATTTGTGAATAGATGCTTTGAGGAGGGTACGTTTCCAAGCACTCTTAAGATGTCCATTGTCAAGCCACTATTTAAGCGCGGAGAGAGGCATAATTTGAGCAACTACAGACCCATTGCCCTTATTCCAGTTTTGTCAAAGGTTTTTGAAAAGGTCATGCAGGTCAGACTAATCTCATTTTTTACAAAAAAATCCATAATCAGGGATGAACAATTTGGGTTTCGCAAGGGAAGGTCAACAACTTTGGCTTGTTACTCCCTTATAAAAAATATAACATTCCACATGGGTAGGAGGATTCCCGTATCCACCGTCCTCTTCGACATGAGTAAGGCATTTGACTTTGTCAATCATAATACTCTCCTATCTAAGCTCGAGCGTTATGGAGTGCGAGGACCTGCGTATAATTGGATAAGGAGCTATCTCGATGAAAGAACACAGTTTGTGGAAATACCAATGCTGGATGATAAGCTCCAGAGTGTGACATCTAGATCAGATATTAGAGTGAATGGCTCGGGTGTCCCACAGGGTAGTATATTGGGACCATTACTCTTCATTATATATATCAATGACCTTCCCAAATGTACGCAGTATCCAGTAACACTATTTGCTGATGATATTTCAGTGACAATACACAAAAAACCTGACATTAACTATAATGATGAAATAAATAATGTAATTAAAAATATAACAAATTGGCTAGAACATAATGATTTGAAAATTAATACAAATAAAACAAAGTATATACAATTTCACAACAAAAATGGAAAAACTCAACAATTATCAGTACACAACAACAGCGATCCCATTGCCATGACTGCGTCAGCGACTTTCCTCGGTATTGTGATCGATTCCGAACTCACATGGCAAAGTCATGTTGAAATTGTATGCCAGAGAATAAACAGGTTTGTGTTCGCTCTGTATCGTCTCTCAGAGTTAGCTAACCTTAAGACAGCTCTGATGGCGTACCATGGTTACGTTGGTTCTATACTGAGGTATGGGCTGATTCTGTGGGGTAACTCGACGCACATTAGCCGTGTTTTTATCCTGCAGAAGAAATGTATAAGATCCATTTGCGATGTGGGACAGATGGAATCATGTAGACCTCTCTTTAAAAAGTTGAAAATTCTCACATTACCATCTCTTTACATATTTGAAATTCTAACATTTACAAAGAAACATGCCAACCTCTTCACAAAACAAAAGGATGACGGTAATCGTGGTAGTACAAGGAGGTACCCATGGAAGTTATCCGTGCCCCAATCAGGCACAGCTTGTATTTCGAGAAATTGTCACAGCATGTGCGTTACATTATTTAATTTACTTCCAAACCACATTCAACATTTGCAACTTAATGTTTTTAAAAGAATTATTCTCTGTGTTCTAATTGATAACTGTTTTTATGACATAAATGAATTTGTAAAATTTTGCCGTGATGGTCATTTTAAGCAAATTGCAATCGATTTCTGAGTTCTTCTGACTTATTAAATTGTCAATTTGCTTATTTACAAATCATTATTAATTTTTGGGTTGACATGATTATTATTACTATTCTGACAGTCTGCATTATTATGACACCTGTAAAGTTTTATATAATTCATTGACATCGCACTGTTTTATTTAATGATTGAAATGCTTGTAATTATAAGGTTGATGAGATTATTTTGTTACTCATTTGACATTTTGCATTTTGACTTTGCCTGTATAATTTGTATACCTCTCATTGACGTTGACATCTTACTGTTTGATACTAAAATGCTATAATTGTAATTTTGTAGACCTAATTTGATATGATATTTTGTTTGTAAGTAAGATTCAATTGCACGACGACGAAATGTTTGCATATCGATAAATCGGTAAAACATGTTTGTTCATATTATACCTATTATAAGACCTAAGATTGTACCATGTTTTTCGCAAATAAATATATTATCTTATCTTATCTTATCTTATGTAAAGACAGAAGGACAACAAAGTGATAATATTGAGTTTTTTTTTTGAGGTACTGAACCCCAAAAACATTACGCAATTAATATTCGTTTGAAATCACAATTATGACAGATGATAGTTTGTAGGGGGTTCCTAAGGTGTGATTGGGACTCCTAACATTTACTAATGCTTGCTATGCTATGCTATAAGGGATGGGTTACTCCGAGGAGTGGTCGGAGTCTGACTACAAATGTAAGTACATTTGGGTTTGGAATTCTAATCCCCTCATGTAGCTCTGGCTTTTTTAATGTTCCACTTGCTAAGCAGTGAGGGGAAACGTCGTAAGGAAACCTGTCATTCAGGTAACACTGGGTGAGTAGCCATGGTCCAAAAATGGTTTGGTTCTCGTGTCCAAGGGATACGGAGGTCTGGTGGAAATCGCCCCCAAATGTCGGTAATATCTAGACTTGTCGCATTTAGGATTATGGTAAAACGACTTAGAACGAGACAAAGACAGTATAGACAGCTTAGGATCATAGTAAAACGACTTAGAACGACTCAAAGTCAGTATAGACAGCTTAGGATTGTGGTAAAACGACTTAGAACGAGACCAAGATAGTATAGACAGCTTCGCGGCTATCCTGCAATAGAAACCTGCATCCCTGATATCGTGGAAGTCTAAGATGGAAATATGAGCCAACGTACTCTTTTACAATAGCCTAATAGTAACATTGCTTGAAAGATTTTGTGTAATAACCCATTTGGATCTTAGTTAACTGAATATATCAATAAATAATAATACTAAAAGCGCTAGAAAGAAGAAAGAAGAAGAAACTAATGGTCGGTTTTTTAAATAAGGGTTGTACAGCCGTTTAACTCACCAATTTACTAAGTAAATAAATTTAAAAACCCTATCTTCTTCGGCATAGTGGTTTTAATCATAATTTTTTATTCAAGGTTTTTTCTACGTTTCAAAATGATTGTACGAAACAGATTAAACGTTCGTTTACTTTGCATTAAATCCGCAGTTAGGTAATCCGAGTATTAATTAGGATTATAGCTAATCGTGGCAATCTCTCAGCTGTTAAACGTAGAGCTACCTTACCGTACCTGCATCAACCAATTTAGCTTGAATTATTAAAGTTTCATACGCTTTTAAAAAACCTTATTCGAACTTAATTTTTCAAAAATAGCAAAAAAAAATTGCCCTGTGGCATATTTTGTCAAGTAAAGAGTTAGAAACTAGCTCGTTAGCGTGAATATTTTGTTTAAAGAACTTGAACTCATTTATGGGAGAAAAACTTTTACGCTGACTTGAGTTTACTGATTGTTTTTATCTATGACAAGGTCCCGGGTTCAACACAACACGATTTGGGCGTACCGATTGTCCGATACTGTCGGATATTAGACACGCTTGGGCATTAATCGTATTCACTCTTTGATATAAAAGTGTTTATCTGTATATTAAAGTTTTGGTCGATACGCGTCTTATGTGTGATCGGTATCGAGAGCACGACTAATTGATAAAGGTTAATGCGACAAACGAGTCAGATTGGTTTAATTTCTTTTTATGAATTGAAAAATCAGAGTCAATAAACTTAACTGTGTTTATAACTTCGGTATTCTTTCATAGTAATAAATTGAGCCAAGTCGTTATAATGTTAAAAAATATATAAGCTTTAACAACAACCCTGTTCGATCCAAAAAGGGGTGATCTGGATAAAAAAAAAGATAAAAGATCTTTTATTTGCTAGAAACAGGTTACATAAGATGGTAGGTACAAAGTAGGATCCATGTTTTGCTGTATACATTCCAGCATGCAAACATTGTAAAAAAGTTAATTAATAAGCTGCAAAATTTTTGAATTCAAATATTCGCTTACAGTGTAAAAATTACAAAGTTAACCAAGCATGCAAGACTTTTTTTAATTTATGTAATGGTAAAAGTTTTACATGGGCTGGCAACTTATTTTATATTTTTATGACCATTGCGTAGCAATTTTTTTGATATAGTCATATTCTAGGAGCTATTGATTGTTCAAATAGGACAACTTAACTATGAGCTGTTACAGCTGTTTCATCTCATCTAATGGTAAATGGTAAATATTGGCACATATATCTACACCTACTTTTGTCCACAGTAGGTAAGTTTTTAAACAAACTTATTTAATGATAGATAAAATGCACTAAGAAACATTCTATGCTCAACTATGAAAAAGTAGAAGCTGAAATTTTGGGATAAAATCCAAAACGAGGTTATCCGGCAGAAGACCAAAGAATGGACATACATAGTTATAAAAAGTAGCAATCTAAAGTGGCAGTGGGCCGGCCACATCTGTCGCAGAACCGATGAAAGGTGGAGTAAACAGGTTCTAAAGTAAGACCACGTGTAGGCAAACGTAATATAGGATGCCCTCTAGAACTCGATGGACCGACCGAGGAAGATGGCTGGTAATGGATGAATGAAAAAAGCGGGAGATCGTGCTCTTTGGCGTTTTTTGGTCCCCCAACTTACTTACTGACTTACTTTCAATAGTAGACTGCAACAGACTGACATGATAATGATAACGATGATAAAGAAGCAACATACTCATCATGGTTTTGAAGTAAATACCTAATCAAAATTCTTGTGTAATGAGATACCAGTATTAGTACATTATTGCCAAGGCAACACACACACATTCAGGACTGAGAAAAGTTAGGTTTTCAAATTACCCGACCAAATCTAAATCAGGCCAGCGAGTTACATTGCATCTGAGTCAACTGCGTCAAATGAGTCTTCAACAAACACATTTATTGATATTTTAAGAACGCACATTATAAAGTAACCAAGCTTTATGTTTAAACTGGGATAGTACTTACCTACCGAAAGTAATAAATTATTAACAAAAAAGTAAAAGGAAAACAGCGATAATCTGATTTTATCAAAAATACAGTTGCTAAAACACCTTATTTGAGACAACAGACTTTAATGAATTTCAAATCCGTATAAATCACGCCCACTCAAACCCTTGTGAGCGTGTACAGTCAATTGCAACAATAGCTTCCACGTTTTTAAATAAATAATTGTCTTTTTAAGCTTAGGGAGATATTGCATTTTGATAGTGCTGTTCAATCGTATATTAAAAATAAGTCATAATCCTGCCTTACAGCGATGAAAAGTTGCGAGGTTGAATCCTACAGCAGGTACCTCTTTAAGGCGAGTATAGCTGCCAAATGTAAAGTTGCATGATGTGGTTTTATAAGCCTTAAGCCCAAATTAATTGAAAAATAGTTTGAAAATATGCTAAGAATTGTCCAAACTTTTATATCATTTTGAGCATAGCATTTGTGTTCTAGTACCTAAACTTTAGTAGAAAAAAAAACCTAAAAAAAAAACAATAATTCTCTTTCTTCTTTTTAACCGCTTTACCGATTTAATTTGTATATACCTACGTCGATTGATAGTCCGACTTGATAGCTGTATTACACACACACGACACGTTTTACTGCGCGTTGTTATTTTAACGATATTTTAATAAATTTTGGCGTGATATTCAAACACGCGTCGAGTCGATTATTTAGGGGCACTACTCGCCTTAAACCACTTGCTCGGCGAGCTTATAGTACAAAAATGGTCTGGTATCCCTGTCTAAGGGTTACGGAGGTGTGATGGCAATCACTTTTAATGTAATAACCGGACTTGCCGCATCTAGGATCATGGTCAAAGCAAACACCGACTAGGAACGGGACAAAGCGCTAGGAAGATGAAGTAATTAAAAATGAATGGGTTCATTTTTGAATATTTGATATTCAAAAAAAAAAGGCCATAAAATCCATAAAAATAAAACTAATACAACTAAATTATCTCTGTAAGCTGAAATTTGAAATTTTACACGTCCCAATTTTCATTTACCACTAGCTGTTGCCCGCGCAACTCTTTTTAATTTTTTCTTTCAAAAGAACCTTCTCCTGACTATAATTAACACAACAAATAAAGAATTAGCGAAATTGTTTCGGGTTATTTGATAATCCAGGGGAAATAGAGATTCATTTTTATATAATATATAAATTATCTCTCTATATACGTTCTTAACATTTTAAATGTTTGAATTTCTCTGATCTTTAATTTTTCGCCCAACTGTATCTCTCCACCTTGAAACAAAAGCGCATCGCGTTCAATTCTCATAAAGTTACATTCAGCGCAATCCAATCTTTTTAGCTGCAAAAAGGTTGAATCCGCACCATTCCCTTGTTTTCATTCTAAACAGGGTGCATGGCATCGCTCCAATGTTGTTCTGTTACTGTTGTGCCTGCACCATTGAAAAATTAATCGAGTAATCAATTGTGAATTGAAAATACATCGATTAGAATTTTTGGTTTTAGAAACTGTTTTAAAATTGTAAAATTTTTAAGTTAGCTGTTTTGGTACAAATGACAAAGATCTCACAATTAGCCATAAGCTGGAATGCAAATATTCAGAAATTGACTATGGTTAACGAATGACTAAATAATATCCATTAAACAAATTAAGAATAAATTAAAAAATTACAAGGCAATGTCAAAAAAAAACATATAAAATTAAATTAACAATGTCAATATTAACACAAATAAAATAGATAAATCAAGATGTTATGTGGGTTACAACACTTACAACTTCTTCTTCCGAAAATTGAAAAACTCAAAGTATTCATCTATAGAGTAGAAGCTATTTGCAACAACCATATTTCATCTTTAAATTCCTCTTAAAACTCCTTCGGTTTTGATTTTTTGGAGATGTTTATAATTATAAGTCAATAGGTAAGTAAAAACTAACTATTGATTTTGAGTTATTGCTGAAATAGAATAGCTCTGATCAGTATCAAAAATTTTGTAACAATCTAATAGAGTTTTATTTAAGAGAGAGTAGTTAAACACAAAAATTAAATTTAAATTTTTGAAATTTCTATATTAAAACAAAAATTTATCATAAAGTAGAACAAAAATTCAAAATTCAAGTCGTGTGACAAAACTATGATACCGTGAGCACATCACTCGCCTCCTTTATACTTTCGTTGATATCTTTCTACATTCGCGACTAAAGTTTATTTACTGCACTTAAGAGATTGTTCGAGTCAAATTGTGCATATTTCACGGCCGGGTTTACAGGTGCAGAAGTAGCCAGAACTTTGTGCAGTTTAAGTTTTATAGGGTTCCGTATCTGAAGAACCATTCCATAGACCGACATTGACAATTAAAAAATAATATGGTATAGATTATTTAAGAATGCTTATTGCATACATTGTATTTAGGTAAATATCGTCATAAAAACATATTTAGATGCATGAAACTGTAACACTTATTACTCGACTTCGATCCCATAGAAAAAGTTGTTGTTTATGAGCAGTAAAAGCACTGACAACAGTGACCGAGTTTCTTGCACTGCTTCTTCTCGGGGCTATCTCTTAATGTTGCCCCAAAGCAGTGTGGTGGGGTAAAAAAAAATGGGACGTGTAAAAGTGCTTAATTTAGGCCTGTTTAAGGAAATAAATTGATTTTAGTGATTTATTTTACTTCCTTAAAGTCCCACTGTACCTTTTTGTTCCACCCGATAGAAATATAGAATACGTACCTAATTGTTCGTTTTATTAATCGAGTCACAATTTTGAATGCTCAGCCAAAATTCGTAATTCGAAGCGCCATAAAAGTGTTGATGACGCATCTCTTCCGCTATTGCATCACAAAATGCAGAGCCACTATCCTTCACATCAGTACAGACAGCATAATCTAATTTATACTTATCATTTAAAAAAAATTAAGTGTTAATTTTATGTTCTTTAATTATTAATCTGATAGTTAATATATATATATATATATATATCTGATAGTTTCATATCAGATATAGTCATACTACCAGTTTTGTTGACTAACGTTTTTACATAAAAGTTCTAGCGGAGGTCAAACTGAGAGCAAAGAGAAACAAGGTTAAGTTCGTTTTGCTTCGCACAGGTTACCCAACTACGAGAGCTTAGGTATCGTAGATTAGCACTGCAGTTTGAGGTGTGAACCTAAGTATATAATGATCTGCTTTATGTACCTATTTATAACACCCGTGTAACATTATAGAATGCAATAAATATATTGAATTGAATTAAATTGAATATAAAAAGAACCAGTAGCGTGGCCTATGCTTTAAACTAAATAATCTGTCTTAAACTTTTTAATCCAATGTTAGACCTAATATTATTGCACCAATTGCCAACTATGCTACTATAAATAGTTTTACAGATTATTTCAGTTAAATCACTATTCTGTGTGTATGTGGTTGTTTCCTTTGTAGTTTCACTGATCGCAAAATCAAAACTCATGAGTTATCAAAACAAAACAGTACTACTTCAAATTTGTTTTATTTTTTCCGTCAAATGCTTGACGTAAGAACACCCTGCTTGTGCACTGTTTAGAGCTAATGTTTAGACACAGAACAGATAATAATAGTATTGTTTTTTTGCTATCCATACTTAGGCTCATAACATGCACCTGCGTCACACTGCCGTCTTCACAACTTCTTTCTGCTCGAAAAATGGCTGCAATAATGGCTCTTTATTTCATAGCGGTGACCAAAACAATAATTACAGCGTTTTCTTTACCATAATCATTCGAGTAGTCTTGGGTTGTGTCATTACAATGCAGGCTAAAAACACATACAGGTTTAGATGTCTAATTTTATTGAGTTGTAGGTTATTGATAAATTGTTTATTTTGCACTAAAATAGTAATAGCTAATATAGCAACAATATAATTAAGGTCACTTATGTAACTAAAAAATTATGTAGTCCATTATTGCATGCCGTGGCAACCTGTTATTAAGACGGCACTTAGTCTATAGCCAATATTTGCATGTCTTACCAATTTGCTTGTTATTGTGCTTGTCTTGTTGGTTGTCCTAATAAAATAAATATATAAAAACAAAAATTGGTTTGAAAGGTCCAATATTTATGATCCTTATGATTAATTTATATTTATAGACTGTCTAGATAATACTTTATAATATAGTTTTAATTTACTATCGACTTATCGTTTCTTTTATTTTATTAATTTAGTAGGTATGTAATTTACGACCTCCGTAGCCGGGAGGCGAGCATACCGGACTTGGTGTCGCTATCTCTGAGGTTCCGGGTTCGATTCCCGGTCGGTCAATGTAGAAAAATAGCTTTTCTATATTGTCTCGGGTCTGGGTGTTGTGGTACCGTCGTTGTTTCTGATTTCTGTAACACAAGTGCTTAAGCTACTTATCATAGGATCAGAGCAATGTATGTGATGCTGTCCAATATTTATTTATTTATTTTATTTAATTATCATTTTTGACATGTTATTTTTGAGTGGGTAGATTTTTGTTTTAGGTTTGTTTATTTTTGTGTTATTAGAATTTTAATTGTTATTGAATAAAATAAATAATTAAATAACAAGCTAGTGGATTGTAATGCATGCTGTGGTTACCTGTAAGTGTAGAACAGTTAGCCTTAAGCCATTTAATTGTTACAAAATTAACAATTAAATGGCTTAAGGCTAACTGTACATGTAAACTGTATCTTACGTTGGTAATCCATTAAATAATTGTTGAAGTAATCTAAGACATGCTGAGGCGATTATTGGTAAATAACAGAACAAACTCTGCGCTGCATCGGCAATATCTGATGGCGCTCGTAACGAGCACCTGACGCTTCGCAACTTTCGTATGACGGAAGTTTTTTCCCCCAAACCGTAGCGAACATATTAAAAGATCTTTCGCATTACGGTCTACGGTTTTGATACTTTATATTTTTTTGTTATAAACATAAATACAATTATTTGGATATTTTTTTTTGTTTTTCTATAACACAGTAAGTTTTACTTAATTTTATATTGTTTTTCTTTACCAATTTCTAGTTTCTGAAAGATTTTTACATATTTCATAAGTTTTCTCGTGATAAAATCGGAAACTTATTGAAGTTGTTGTAATCTTATTCCAAATAAACGGATAAGAAAGGTTACAATCACCTTCTTTTCCATTGATTTGGGCTAAGATTATAACAATTAAAGTTTTTTTATTATTATTTAGTGTGACAGTGTGTATCTGTGATAGAAATATCTACTGACGTACTTGATATTTAGACAGTGACAATTATGAACTCGGTACAGCAGTTCTATAAAAATGTAGACTGACTTAAGTGACTGTTCACACAAGTACCTACCATTTTAAACATACACCAGAGTCCAGACCACATACCCGATCTAATGGCCTTTATAGCAAGGAAAAAAACGCGTGTTAAGAGGTATCACATAACAATTTTCTTTAAGGCACTAACATCGAATTAAGAAAGAAAAAAAAAACATTTCGACGAATAATACATACAAACCTTCTGTTATTAGATAAAATTGTAAAAATGATTTTCAAAGTTTCAGTAACGAAATTTACTTTATTCCAATGCAGTATCCTAACTGAGAATAACTAAAGGCAGCAAGTTCTCTGGACACGCGTCGAGACCCCAGACGATCCGTCTCGCGGACAATATCACACTCTTCTCCTTCCTTACTTGTAGTTGGAGAGAATTTATTACCATATTCGATGATTTTAATAGTATCAACATGGGTTTCCTTAAGATATACGATTTATCAGAACTGTGTGTAAACACAATACTCCCTCATACCCTCATACATTATTCTAAAAAAAAACGTTCAAAAACCCATTAAAGTGTCATCAGAACTTGCTGACACGTGTACATAGCCGAAAAAACTTTAATAGACGCCGCCGAGTTGGTGTAAACTTGTATGAAGTTTGCACCAAGTTTGCATGGGGAGCTTGAGGAATGAACGAGGTGCCGGGAATAAGTTAAAAATATACTTTGAAATAAGATATTATTATATAGTAATAAGCAAGCAACATAACATGATGTATGTCCAAGTTTAGAGTATGAGAGAAGCCTACAAGCGGTATCGCAGATTTACTTATCTGTGTCTTTTAATGTCCAATTTCGATTATCTAAGCGTAAAATTATTATTTTTTCTTAGGTAAAAATTTCACGATTTTTATTATGAAGCAATATATTTCGTAATTACTTGGAAGACACCCGTTCAATTATATCAATATATTTTTTGAGTTCTTTAATGTTATATAGGTGTTTAATTCATTTTTATGTTATATAGAAACATTGAAAGATCATTATAAATTATCATTACTTATTTTCATGGCCCGTCTAAACACCTCATCTAATACTCCACTATATTTATTATAGGACGTAGTAGGTAGGTACGTAGGTAGGTAGGCTACGTTACCATCTTTTCATCGTATCCAGTGCATGTACCTGATCTGGGGCCATAAAGTAACGCCTCTGCAAAACCACACGCAACGATCGGTACGATAACCTAGGTTCAATTTTCAAATCTATAAATCTAGTCCCTGAATTCTAGTCGTACGAATACGGTGAACAAAAATGTTTCACGTTCATATTATGGTTTTATTTTTATTTTACCAAACTTGAAAAAAGGCGTCTAACTAAAACAAAAACCCTACTTCCTACATCGAGTGTTTACAATAACCTAAATACACGTATTAATTAAAGACTGAGTATAAGATAATAACAATAATTCAGTGGTACCAATCTCTGAACTAAAATCTCCATTTTTATCTTCATAATTTCAGGCATACACTGCTGAACATAGGCCATAATAGGGGACCATTGACTTCCAGATTGGCCGGTTTGAAGCGGCCTGATTCCAGCGTCTTCCAAAGACCTTTACCAGATCGTCTTTCCACCTTGTGGGTGGAAGTCCTACTTCCTTTACTTTCTAGGAAATGAAGTGACAGAATAACGGTTTATAACTTTCAAGCTAATCAACTGTCAAAATTAGTTTTAAATTTCTTATAAAGACTTATTTTTTATGGATGCTTTGTTTGGTAGGTACTAGCAAACCGTGATCAATGTTGCATAGAAGATGTTTTTTTATCAGCAGAAGATATGGTATCAGTACTTTTTTCCGTACGATTTTATGTTTTTTTAATTTGATTTAACAGCTTTTTGATATTATCTTTACAACGGTTTTCGTAGTTAACTAATTAACCGAACAGCACACTTCTAGCAATAGTTTCCCCGCGTTTGCGTGGTCGGGCCCAATTTAATTAAGTATGCAAATCCGGGTAACGGGCCAGCGACCTGCGATAATATACTAGTGTCAAGCGACCAGATTTATCCGGGAGTCACTGGTTACGGAAGACGGTAATAAATAACGATCGACAATTCAGTTCAGTGATCAATTGGATATGATCTGACAGAAGACAGGAATCGTAAACTTTCAACTCTAAAAAGCATACAAAAATGTTATTCATCATTTCCATAGGAAGTCCACTGCTGAACATAATTATAGGCCTCCCTCAATGACCTATCATCGGGAGGATTGCCAATACTCGTCACGCTTGGTAGGCGGGTTGGCTTGCGCAGTTTTTTTTATAAGATTTCGCACGCAGAGGCTGCTGCCCGTTAGCTACAGGAATTAATAGCCTCTTACGACACGCCTCCTGTTGACGGTGGGAAAGTGTATTTTTATCGGCCGTCCCCACACAGCACAAGAATCATACCAATCATCTTACTTCTAATGAAGCTGAGATCACTATGGTTACTAGACAATGAATAGATTCATTATACTTATAACATCCATCAGGTAAAAAATGCTTGTGCTCAACCCACAATCAGTAGGCCCTTGCGGAATTGGAACCCACGATCGCTGGCTTGGTAGTACGGAGCACGAACCCACCAGGTTTATTAGGTTTTCGGTAAATAGACTAACAGAGTAGAATTGAGGTTACGTAAAGAAAATAAATCCTTGTTTAAATTACCCAAACTCATAAAAGATGTTGGTTTAAAATCAAGACAGTTCAATTATTGAGTGTAAAGAAACAAAATATTAGCTGCAGAATAATCTTGCAATAACCAAGCCATAAGACTATCGAAGTACCCAATAAATATCGGGCAGACATAATAATTTGTTTCACCAACAATAAGATGGGTAAATAATAGTTACGATTGTCCGGTGTCGGGTTTTACACCGAGCTTAAAGATCTGCCCACATATTGCCGTAGTTCTCTTAAAGAGTCATGTGAGGAGGGTTTAATGCCTTGCAATAACACTCAATTGAAAAATCTTGGATCACTTTATGATGGTTAAAATTTGAAATAATAATCTAATTATAAACATTCTGAAGATGATCCGTATGTCATTGCCAAAATTGTAATTCTTTTGTATGTTACTTGAAATATTTTAACAAATTGTTTCACACCAGTGTGACAGTACAAGCAAGATATAAATCATCTAATATTTAGGCAATGTATTATGTAAAGACAATCAAAGCTCACAGCTGTTATGAACTTTTAGTTAAAAAGACTTTTTGGTATGGAGGCTGGCATATCTCAAGTTGCAAGTAACCTTAAATAACGTTATTTTGGTGTACACCTATGAAACATACGTTAATCGAAAGAGAAAATAATTACAAACAACAAATACTCGTTGACAAAATGTCGTTCGCCTTTGTTCAGAATTTTAATTTGATTATGTAAATAAAAATAAATATTAAATGTTCACCCTGAAATTCTAAATAAAGGCTATGATATAAGACATTTTGTCACCGAGTATTTATTGTTTGTAATTATTTTCTCTATCGATTAACGTATGTTTCATATGTGTTCACCAAAATACCGTTATTTAAGGTTACTTACAACTTGAGGTATGCAAATGTAAAACTGTTGCCTGTAAGTAATTAAGTTCAAGTATCCTTAAAAACCACATAACGGATATTCCTCTTGCAAGCACCCCAATTTTTGATGGTGATAATGTTTGTTGATCTTTATTGATGGCCAGGCGGACACAAACCTCTCCCAGGGTATGTTACCAAGCCCTAACACTTTTAAAACGTCCTTTGCAGTATATTTAAAAGCATAACATAAAACCGTCTTCGACGCGAATTAAAATTTCTCTCAAAAGTCCCAAATCGTTCGAATCTTGCCATAAACATTTATAGCCACGGAGCTCCTAATGGGCGGTCGGCAAACAGATGGCCTGTTTGCCCCCGATAATTGAGCGCGATAATGTCCTGTAATCGCCCGTTTCAGCCCTAATTGAGAAATGGCTGAGAAAATGAACTGACTGTAAGCTAGGAAGGCGGACTCTTCATTATTTATTATCATTAGTATTCACCCCCACGTGCAAGACAGAAACTTAATTGCAAGAAGTCTAAAAGCCACATTTATAAGCGTTCTGACGACCTCCGTAGCCGAGAGGCGAGCATAACGGACTTGGTGTCGCTATCTCTGAGGCCCTCGGTTCGATACCCGGTCGGTTAATGTAGAAAAATAACTTTTCTATATTGTCTCGGATCTGGGTGTTGTGGTACCGTCGTTGTTTCTGTTTTCTGTAACACAAGTGGAATAGCTACTTAACATAGGATTAGAACAATGTATGTGATGTTGTCCAATATTAATTTGTACGTAATAATAATAAAATAAAGTTTTTGGAGACTTAAAAGGTTTTGCATAAGCTGCTTAATAGTCATCAATCAATATAAGAATTCTTCTGGCAGCTCTCTGAATGGCGCAAAATAACAGTAGATAAAAATCATGACTATAAAAGGGCCGATTTCCCTATCGCGCATCGGTCTTTGACCGCAGAGCGAACGAGTTCTTATAGTAGCATATGTAGCGTTGGTCAACCTCGGACCGGGAGGTGTGGCTAAAGAAGTATGTCTCGACAGCCACAGATGACTATTAATCGCTATCACAATTTTTGTGCAATTCTGTTTGATCACTTGCCCTTCTCATCAGCTACCACCAGCAGCCTTAAGAAACCGTTGGGCGCCTCACTATCTTCATGATTTAACAAATAAATTAATACGATTTCCTTCAAATACTTGATGCGTAAAACGGAACGTTTACTTAAAGGGATTGACAATACATAATCGGAACTAAATCGATGAATCGGTTCGGACATCTTGTGAAAACCTATGCGTTGACGTCAGTAGTACGAGAGCGTCTGCCTTGTATGTGATTTGTGTTATCGTTATTTTTTGCAAAGTTCCTATTGACTTTTGTAAAGATTTCGTTATTGTTATGCTTTTATTTGGTAAAATGCCAATTAAAGGAAAAAAGACTTGTCAAAAAGCTGTCTACGGCACTCTGGCATCAAAAAAAAAATCGATTAAACTTTCTTTTATAAACTTTCTCGATTTAAAAAAAGAATCGGTTGGATTTTGTTAGGGCACATCACTATTTGTGTCAACAGGAAAGTCACGTGATGTGTCATAAGTTTCTTCTTATCTTGAAAACGGTATAATAATATTTTTTTGTATTTTTAACCACCTTGCTTATCTGATTTTTTTACGATAGTTAATTTGGATATATTCACTGTCCTTAATAAATAAATCAGGTCACGGACGATCTTTTTGTTTGCGAGTGACCTTTTAATC
Source organism: Anania hortulata (assembly GCA_963576865.1). Lineage (NCBI taxonomy): Eukaryota > Metazoa > Arthropoda > Insecta > Lepidoptera > Crambidae > Anania > Anania hortulata. The sequence goes on along the minus strand of OY756399.1, from coordinate 565,923 downwards.
AAATGGGAACCGTGAGCCGAATAATTAATTGTTTTTAATCAAGCCGCTTTAAAACGCGTAAAACCTGCATGGGATGGATGATTCGGATGATTAAACGGAACCAAAAAATTTGACATATTTTATATTTAAATTCGTCTGATTTTGGTTTCTATAATCTAAAATAAAGTAACTTAGATTTAATTTAGTCTTTTATAAAATTACCAGCTGTCCCGGCGAACTTGGTACCGCCCCTTCATAATTTTTAAAATAATTAAATTACTAAAATGGCCATTAAAAATAGGGGTTGGTGATAAAAGGGTAAAAATTTAGAGTTGTATGTATTTTTTAATGCGACATAATAAAAAAAATGAAGAAATTAAAAAAATGTCTAAACATTAAAGAAAAATGTTAAGGGTGGACAACCCTTATCACTAAGGGGTATGAAAAATAAATGTTGGCCGATTTTCAGACCTACTCAATATGCTCACAAAACTTCATGAGAATCGGTCAAGCCGTTTCGGAGGAGTACGGGAACGAACATTGTGACACGAGAATTTTATATATAAGATAAGATAAAGTGGTGCAATTTACTTATTTTTTGTTTTGTTTAGGTGATGGCCAATTACAATAATTATAGGTGTTTTTAAAATAATTACCTACCTATTTTTAAAAAAAACTGTTTTTTCATCATAAGTAGGTACGTTTGATCGACATTGGGGCGTTTCAGATTTTAGGATTGAGTACTATAATAAATTAAAGTTATTTCTAATAATGAGTTCAATAACATTCTTTAATACGGCTATAATTTTAGAATCGCCTTGTTTATTATGTTGTTTAATTTTCTTTAACCTCATGTAAAAATAGCGACATTAAACACAATCATACAATTACTAAAAGATAGTTTGTTATGTTTAACGATTTTAGTTTTTTTATTACAAAAGATAATCTTAACGAAATTTGTCCGCTCTGAACAAAAAAAGGCCAAAACTATCAGTCATTCTTAACACAACTTCTCAATTTAAATCTTAATCCTACTCAATCTAATTCTTAGTCTGCAAGGCACTTAACAGTCCATTGCGATTGCGAAACAAAAAATAATTTTCACTCCGAGCACATTTGTACGTGCTTGGTTCATTTTCACGACGAATAAAGTAATATTTTTATGAAGCTTTTAAATAATAAGATATTTAAATAATAAGAGATGCGTAGTTTTTATTCACTTTGTATAAATTTTGTTACAGGTATTTTTATTACAAAGTGAAGAAGCTCGACAAAGGTTTGAATTTGACCTAAATTTAGTAATTTACCTATTGCGACATTAATCGTGATGGTTCTTATTATCATCATCATCATCATTACAGCCATAGGACGTCCACTGCTGAACAAAGGCCTCCCCGTATGACTTCTATCATTAGGAGAGATTGCCAATATTCGCCACGCTTGGCAGGCGGGTTTGCCAGCGCAGTTTTTTACATGATTTCACACGCCGACGCTGCTGCCCGTCTCGTGCTACAGGAACTAGTCGCCTTTTAAGACACGTTTCATGTTGGCGTGGGGAAGTGTATTCTTTACGGCCGTCCCCACACGGCACTTTAATTGGTTCTTAATACCTACATATACGTAAATTTACAGTTTTAAAAAAAAATAATGAATATATTTAATAGCAATCAAGTAAGCTGGTGCAGCTTTTCATAGGTGCCATAATATATCCATAACATTACAGTATAACCTCTTATGCTCAGGAGATATACCGTCGCAGACTTTTCTGTGGGCATCTTTAAGATACTGCAATATTTTAAAGTATGTCACAATGGTGGTATGGTGGTAGGACTAAGCTATACTTTTGGGACGTGTATAAGAGCCCTGAAGAGGGCCTATGTACAAAATAAATGAGTATTATTGAGTATTATTGAGTATTATTGAATAATATAATTTACGGATGAAATTATCTGAATAATAATAAAAACCCAAAACCAGTTGCGTTGATAAGAAGCACTTAGCACACAACAGATAGACGCGGACGTGGACTGATTATGATGATGATGGATTTTATAATAATAAATAAAATAAAAAATATTTAAATAATGCGAACACTGCTGCGGTCCGGGTGCAATTTGCCATTAAAATATAACTTTTCTATTAAAAATGAAGTTCCGGATCGTTTGCAACTCAACTATTATAGACTTCAAGTAGTTTACATCTAATGTGATTTTTGCAAGAACTAAGGGTACCTGAATGAGGCTGATGTCTCTACAGGCACCGAACAGCATCTACATAAAGTCGCGATTAATCCAGTGACCGCTACACTTGCCCTAACGACGCTTAAGGCAAGGGATACACCAAGGAAACTGGCTTTTTCTGATATAATAGTTTTAAAACTAACCTTTTTTAAATCTAGAAATCCTTCGAATAGTTACTTAAAGTGTTTATGGCCCCTATCTAAGCTTAGGTTTTTAATTAAATGGTGACTAGTTAACGGGTTAAATACCTACATTATATGACATCTATTACACAGGTACGTCAAATGCTTGTGCTGGTAATGAGCCCTGTAGGACTGGCATCCATGACCTTTTGGTTTTGTAGATTGCAACTTGAACCACTAAACTAAGACTACACCTAACAGCGCCCGTTAAAATTGCTTTTGTTCGGTTTTTTAACCACCAGCTACAATTTCACTTGCACCCACTATGTGACTAGCTGATCTCTGAGCGCACTGTCTAATTAAAACTCATTCCGGCTCGCTCATTTAAATATTTAATTGCTCGGCTGATTAAGAGTGGAGTGTGTGCCTCTTGGCTGCCTGAATTATATATAGAGGAAACTGGATTAAGTAATTGCTTCAGTTTTTACACTTTGTTCAATGGCTTCCCGGGAGCGATAGGTTATTCTAGTAACATTAGTTTTTGTATGAGACTATACAGCGACTATAAAGTGCTGTGTGGGGACGGCCGTAAAGAATACACTTTCCCACCGCCAACAAGAGGCGTGTCTTAAAAGGTGACTAATTCCTGTAGCACGAGACGGGCAGCAGCGTCTGTGTGTAAATTTTATAAAAAACTGCGCTCGCCAACCCGCCTGCCAAGCATGGCGAGTATTGGCAATCTCTCTGAAAGTAATTGGGGGAGGCCTATGTTCAGCAGTGGACGTCCTATGGCTGAAATGATGATGATGATGATACAGCGATCGCGTAATATTTTTTTAATAATCCGTGTCGACATTATCTAGTCAAATGCACACACGATACTTCTACCTATTTGGTTAAAAAGGAATATCTGAGCAAAATCTTTGTTTTTTAGGTCCAAGAGTTTACATTGAGCTCTGATGAGTTCGTCAGTGAGTCAGGATTATTCTATCTATAATATTCATATTAATTAATTTAATAATAATAGTGTCAAATAATAATATTACTTTTAATATTAATAGGCTTCTATTACCAAAGGCACAGGCACAGTTATTACCAAAACATCAGACGTACGTGCAGAAGCTGGCCCTTTCGCATGCTTCTATATTTAGTTTTTTGCTGTATGTTCAAAAATTAAATCTTGTTGTTTTCCCAAAAACACGAAACGGAATCACGTCACAAAGCCACGACTTGGTGAGGTTCACGTTAATCGAACTATTTACTTGCGGCGCGAAACAAATTCCTCCTAACGCCGGGCAGTTTAATCAGACCCAAGTGCTGATGCGATGGCCGCAAGTGCCGCAACCGACATTTTTCTTGGGAACACGTATCGGAATCTATCAAGGAATAAATGCCGCATCAAATTGGAAGCGGATGTTCCGGATCGGGATGTTAATGCACAATAATCAAAAACTCAAATGCAAATGCTTCGATAGTAAAGTAGCTATAAGGGTAGATAGATAGATACTCTTTGTTGTACATCACACAAAAGAAACAAATCACAGGAAAATAAATACATTAAGAATAGCACAATTTGGGCGGTCTTATCGCTGTAATTTAACACAAACAAAATAAAGTACATTTAAACAAGAATTGTTTGAATAAAATCAATTAAGGAATCCCGGTTTAACGACTGAAAGATCAGCTATTACGATTTGAATAAGAAAGTGATTTTTTAGGTCCCATAGAAAAAGTTGTATTTCAATAAATTATATAATTATTGGAAATACTTGAGACATTAGTTATGCAAACAACAAAAATAAACGTATTACAGGTATTATAATAAATTAATATCCTAAATGCTTCTTGAATCATTTCGTTAACAAATTTAAAATATTCAATAAAAATAAATGTTATAAATTAGATTTCGGTTAGGGCGCTTTGTCGTGTTTATCTAAGAGGCACTTTACTTTGTGTTTTGAATATCACAAATCCTGAGATCATCACTTTCAAGCCGAAATCACTCTGAGTGCGATTATATTTACGACCCCTACTGGCGTTTAAATTGTGATGCGATACGTTGTTCTTGTATGTGGAAAGTACGAAGGTACAATCCCCGGCACGAATTTTGAGCACTGGAGGAAAAAGTGCAACCAATTCCGGCCGGCGGTGCGGGCGCGACGTACGTCTGGCCAATCACGTAATCATAATGGTCTCCTGCGCATCTTTCGTCCAGCGCTCAACATCGATGCCGCTAGTTGGAGGCAAGGAGCGCCTCTTGTTCACCTTACAGTTTATTTATAGAGAAGGAACTAAGTTCGGAAGAATCAAATAAGTGGTGTAGAATTTTAAACAAGATTGATAGATCAAGTGGTTGTCCGCGAACACTTAACCGAGTCATTTCAAACCTCTTTAGCCTGTCATTGTAGGAAACCAAGGCTTGTCCCCAGCCGCGACGGAAGCATTTTTGGGAATTTCTTCTGTACACTTTCAATATTTGAGTGAATTTCATAATGAGGTGACCATATAACAACGGATTCATAATCCAATTCGCTACGAACCAAGGAGTCAAACAGGACTCCGTGGCTTTATTTGAGCAGGATAATGCTTTTGTTGCTCCAAAACCAATGAAATCTACCGTGCTTTTAGAAAATCTATAAATGCGCTGTGATCATAATTTATATTTGTGATGATATATATATGTCATATATATGACATCTATGTAGTTAGTTTAATTATGCAGGATAACTTTATAATACTACTTCTTATCTTACAAAAACAATGTTACCTACATGTGAAACAAAAACCCACACATCGTTTCAAAAGATTTCCATTCCCACTTTCTATACGGAACGCTGAAAATAGGCCAGCAAGCGACAAGGGTCCGCCGTCTTAATCTAAGAACGGGAAATAACCAGTTCCGCGCGAGCCGGACATATCAGGATTTTTCCGGATTTCGGCCGGTTAGTGCGCCCGGGTAATGTAAAGTGGGACGGGTGTTATTGGAGTGTTTCTGGGCCTAGACGAGTTTTGTAGGGATTCATGTATTAGATGGTAGTAGCTTACGTTTATATTGTTTTAAGTTTGTATTTTGTTCATTAATTCAACTTTATCTATTTCTAATTAAGTAAAGTTCCGTTTCAACTGTTGAGTTTCTGGTTTGGTACTGATAACCAAAATTCAGCATCACAACGACATGTCCCAGTTCTGAGTGCATGGGTGACCAATCTGATGGTATGACATTTAACACAAGCATCTCCATATTTGATGTGGCAAGTTAAAAAAAAATAATCCCGGCTTATATTGCCTAGAGGTGGCTTAGTTACATTTGACAGTGAGTTCAGCCACTTGCATTACAGCTCCTCAATAGGTTCGTTCACGGGCTAAGTAGCCCAAGTAGTAGAACATGGCCCAAACCACCTCAAATAATTGAGATAACGAGACCTGTACCCTGCAGTGGGATGTATTTACCCGTGCTGTCAGTCAACTAGCTTCAAGATGTTATCTTCACAACTTTTCGTTCAAAGTGTACCTTACTGTTAATATAACAGCCGCCCGTTCCCGCTACCGCACAATATTCGAACACTACACCCTAATCTTGTTAAGTTTATGTCGCAGAAAAAGCGTTATGTTGTGGAAGTTACTTTTCTTATTACAGCGGGTCGAGTAACTTTAACGCCAGTTAGTTAGCGTGACCCGGACAACACTTAACTGTTAGGTGTTAGCTCGAGGAGAGAGAAGGGTTGACAAAATTAAAACGGGTTAAGTATACATAAATTGAAGAAACAGTAGTTGAAATGTTCAGGATGTTTCTAAATTGTTTTGGCTCAAATTGGATAACGTTGGGTATTTAAGCCCTGATGGTGCTTTACCCTGGATCACAAAACACGTATTTAGAATTGTCAATTTTCTAAAGTTTTTTTCACTTGATTCAATTTATGACTGAAATGATGATGATGGTGATGAAATATGTTTAGCTTTCTTATGTCACAAACTTCATTACTAGATAATAATATCCGTGGTCTGTTTACCTAGAGGTTCAGGAAACCAACGAAAATATTGTGCCTTTGATACTGACATCAAATGCGGTTGGTTACTTTATTTTAATCAATTAAATATATATTATTAAGTAAACTAGGTACAGAAAATACATTAAGTGCTGCTTATTTAGAAAGTCTTATCGGTAAAAACGAACGCTTCCACGAAAATTTGGTTGGGATTGGGTATACTCGTACTTTGACGCTGTCCCTAATAACTAGAAAATTACCCTTACAAATGATAACTACGAATACCTAATTACAATAATTTATGTTTATTATATTTAACTATTGGGAAAGAAAGGTTCTCCAGTGGCAGGCTCCCCACGCGGTGAATTGACAACCTAGTTAAAGTTGCGGGCCGCAGATGGATGCAAACAGCCCAGAACCGCTCGCTTTCATTCTATATGGGAGGCCTATGTTCAACACTGGAATTCCAAAGGCGGATGATAAAGATTTTTTATTTTATATTTTTTCTTTATTGAGAAAACCAACAGCGTATTTATACAATGTTAACATACATTGTACTTCACTGCACAGTCTCTCATGATATAATTAACTAATGTAGTATTCGCATCCTGCAGCCTATAACCACGAAGGTCCAGAGTCACAATATAGCTAAAAAAAAAAAATACATATCCATTCCACCAATCAGCGCCCTCTGCCGGACCTGTCATTCTCGTTTTCGTGCAGCCTACAAACCGCATCAAATTTTGTAAAAAATTTAAATTTTATCAAAAATGGGAAAAGACCCCAAAAAATCATTAGAAAAACTAAAGAAAAAGATAAGGAAGATCGAAGATGAACTTAAAGTAAAGTCAAGATCGCGTTCCGGCTCCGGATCGCGAAATTCGCGTCGTTTGCGTTCTCCTACGCAATCGCCATTACGCTCACGACGATCGGAAACAAGATCTCGTTCAAGGATACGTTCATCATCATGCTCATCCCAAGAGCAACTCAACACAAAAGAAAATATTGAACCGATTGATTTAACGGAGGAACCTACAGGTAAGTGAATACGTTATTCCCATTACATAGGCCATATTTGTTTTGATTATTATCAAAACAACAAACAAACATTGTGTACTGCGTTTATCTATTACTGAGATAATCCTTACACAACATTATTGGCGACTTACTAATTAGAGTAATTCCCAACAAAACGACAAGCATGGCGTGCTACGAAATTGTGTAGTTCCCTGATTTTCTTGTCAATTGCTGTGGACTTAGTCACTTAATACTAAGCTGTTCTACTGACATTGCGTTCTACTGTATGGGTAGATCCCTTGTTTTAATTGTTATCTTTAATACATATAAACATTTTCAGCCACAGCTGAAGATGTAGAACCTGAAATATTAAAATTACTAGGAAACTTTCCACATGAAAAGAATCATGGCCCTGAACTGCTACCGAGTTTAATAACACGCTGGCAAGCAATTCTACGGAATGGGTTAGATAAGGAGGAAAAGAAGGAATTAATAAATAAATACCCACCGCCTGTAAATTGTAAAATTATTGATGCACCGAAGCTCAACCCTGAAGCACAGGCTGCATCGAGTGAAAATGTATTAAAGCGAGATAAGGCTATAGAATCAAAACAACGTCAAGTGTCTTGTGCCATATCGGCACTGGGTCTGGCCTTGAATAATTTGTGCAAATCTGGAGCAAGTAATAAGGATAGCATTGGGCTAATAAGTGATGCTGCTCGTTTATTATGTGACTACCACCATTCCGAATCTTCTACTAGGAAAGGATTTATTTTAACGGGACTAGATAAATCTACCCGAGATGGTATCAAGGATACCATTACTGATGAGTGGCTTTTTGGAGCAGATTTTGCTGATAAGCTTAAAGCTTGTAAAGCCATCAAAAAGTCGGGGCAGGACTTAAAGGCAGCATCGCCTCATATAAAGAATAAGTCATTTCCTCGCAACAACCATTTAAACTACAAGGGCCCGACAAACAACAGTTTCAAACCCAAAGCACAGAGGACTCAGACGAAACCTCTTCCCAAACAGTACAACAACCAAACCAAGACCACCAACACTCAACAATCCAATTTTCGCTACCGTCAGCAGAACCAACATCGCCGTCAATAAATGCCGAGGTTAGTGTTTGTGGAAAAATACAGTATTATGTATCGGAGTGGTCCAAAATTACCAAGGATCCAAGGATACTCTCCTGGATCTTAGGTTATGTTATCCCTTTTGGCTGTACACCAGTCCAATCCTTTATTCCAAAGAATAATAACTTTTCTGATGTAGAAAGCAAAAAGATAGATATATGTATAGAAAAACTTATAACTAAAGGTGCAATAATTAATTGTAAACCGTGCAAGGGGCAATATTTATCTAAGATATTTACTGTTCCAAAACCAAATGGTGAAGACAGATTTATTCTAAATTTAAAGGAGTTGAACAAGTTCATTGAGACGGAACATTTTAAATTAGAGGATATTAGGACAGTTATAAAACTGATGACTCCTAGTTGTTATATGACCACTATAGATCTTCAAGATGGCTATTTTTCTGTGCCTATCGATGCAAAACACAAAAAATACCTTCGCTTCATGTGGAGGTCAAAAATTTATGAATTTCAAGTACTTCCCTTTGGACTCAACACAGCTCCTTATGTTTTTACTAAACTTATGAAACCAGTAGCTCAGTATTTGAGATCTCAAGGTCATGTTATAACTATATATTTGGACGATTTAATAAATATTCAATGTTCTTATTCCGAATGTCAAATTAGTGTTCCCAGTCTTGGTTTTCATATAAATTATGAAAAAAGCTGTCTAATTCCAAATAAATCAGTAAAGTTTTTAGGGTTCATTTTAGATTCTGAAAATTTTCAACTGTCACTACCAAAAGATAAAATCTCCAAATTAAAACTTGTAATTAGTAAATTTTTAAATATAAATTCTTGCAAAATAAGATCCTTTGCACATTTGACAGGTCTTCTTGTCTCAGCCTGTCCAGCTGTGGAATATGGTTGGATGTACACAAAGGAATTAGAGAGACAAAAGTTTTTACATCTACAGATTAATAAAAATAACTATGAAAGTACTATGCACATTTCCAACAGTGTTAAAGAAGAGTTAATATGGTGGTCTAAAAACATAGAAAATCCTCAAAATAAAATTAAACGGAACAAATTCCAAAAAGAAATTTTTTCAGACTCATCATTAACAGGATGGGGGACTTCCTGCGGATATGAAACAACTTCAGGGTTATGGAATGATGAAGAACGAAAACAACATATTAATTTCCTCGAATTATCTGCTGCTTATTTTGCACTTAAAACATTTTGCCAAGATGACAGTAATTGTGAAATACTCATCCGCATTGATAACACTACAGCTGTTTCATATATTAACCGTATGGGGGGCGTTAAATACATCCACCTTAATTCTATTGCCAAAAAAATTTGGAAATGGTGCGAACACAAAAGAATTTATCTATTTGCATCTTATATAAAATCAGAACATAACATCATTGCTGACAAGGAATCTAGAAGAATACATTCAGAAATTGAATGTGAACTTAATGACAATTATTTTAAAATCATTACAGATACCTTTGGCTCTCCAGAAATAGATCTATTTGCTAGTCGGGCTAACGCTAAATGCCAATGCTATGTATCTTGGAAAGGCGACCCTGATGCATTTAAGATAGATGCGTTTACGATTCCTTGGGCCCCGTATTTTTTCTATGCTTTTCCCCCCTTTTCAATGATTACCAAAATTTTACAAAAAATTATAACTGAACAATCAGAAGGTATAGTGGTAGTACCTAAATGGGAAGCACAGCCATGGTATCCAGTATTCAAAAAGCTAGCGCGCTCTAAGTACCTATACTTAGGGCCTGGTACTGATTTGTTTAAATCTTATTCCAGCAACCCAATGTTCCAAAGCCGTCTTATCCTGGTTGTCGCGGTGCTGTCAGGGAGGCGTTATCACGAAGAGGTGTCTCCGAAGCAGCTGTTGACATAATGCTGATGTCACTATCGGACAGCACCGCCAAACAGTATGATACGTACTTGAAACAATGGTACAAATTTTGTAATCAAATTAATATAAATCCCTTGGAGCCTTGTGTTCCTCAAGTACTTACCTTCCTATCAGAACTAGTAGAACAAAAAGCATCTTATGGAAGTATCAATTGTGCCAAATCTGCACTATCACTTCTCTTAGGCCAAAAAATCTCCATTGATGACAGAATAAAGAGGTTTATGAAAGGTGTTTTTCGGTTGAATCCACCTAAGCCGAAGTATGATGTAACTTGGGATCCTTTGACAGTTCTCAATTATTTATCTTTATGGTACCCAAATGAAAATCTGACCTTAGAAAAATTAACCAAAAAATGTGTTACCTTATTGGCAATTGCAACAGCACATAGGGTACAAACTTTATCCCTAATTAGAAAACAAAATATTCATCAACTTAATTCAAAAATAATAATTAAAATACCTGATTTAGTAAAAACGTCTAGAGTTGGTTCCAACCAACCTCTTTTAACATTACCCTTTTTCCATGAAAAACCCCAGATATGCCCTGCAAGAGCCTTAATTGCATACATTAATATGACAAAAACAATACGAAATAACTGTGAAAATCTCTTTATTTCTTTTAAAAAACCATATAATAAAGTTACATCACAAACAATTAGTAGATGGATTAAAAATACACTATCAGAAAGCGGCGTTGATACTTCCATATTCACAGCTCATAGCACAAGACATGCAGCTACTTCGGCTGCAAAACGTTTAGGAGTAAATATTGATATCATTCGTAAAACTGCAGGCTGGAGCGAATCATCAAATAGTTTTGCAAAATTTTATAACAGAGACGTCATAGAGTCACTAGATTTTGCCAGTTCCATTTTCCTTCAAAATTTGTCTTCTAATTAATATGGATTGTTTACAATAAATCCATAAGAAAGTGTGATTACCTAGTATGTAAATGTTTATAAATAGTATAAACAGAAAATGCAGAATATGATTATATGATACTGATTATTTATTATTATCATAAGACAGAAGATGTTAATTTTAGTTTATATTATTATTTGTTACAAACAAGTCGATAATTTGTTTTTGTTAAACTTATTATAAATGTTATGTTTCACTGTCCCAGGAGGAATTTTTATTTTTTATTTGTTTGAATACTTAAGTATTACATTTTGTTCCTAATATTAAAACAAGATTTTAATAAATAAATATTATTTTTTATTATATTGTCATCTTAATTATTTCACAAAAACTCTAAACATCTACATTAGTTAATTATATCATGAGAGACTGTGCAGTGAAGTACAATTAGTAATTAAACGAACTTACCTTAAGTGAAGTTCTATTATAATTGTACGAACTGCACAGTCTCGAAATGATATACTAACCCGCCCACCGCAAATTGATATGACCCATATTATTAGTAATCGTGAAATAATAATTAACAAAAACAAATTATTGTACTTAGATGAAAGTGTTGCTAACTTATTGCTCTCAACTTAATGACAGGTCCGGCAGAGGGCGCTGATTGGTGGAATGGATATGTATTTTTTTTTTTTAGCTATATTGTGACTCTGGACCTTCGTGGTTATAGGCTGCAGGATGCGAATACTACATTAGTTAATTATATCATTTCGAGACTGTGCAGTTCGTACAATTATAATAGAACTTCACTTAAGGTAAGTTCGTTTAATTACTAATTATTTATAACACAATATGGCCAATAACAGGTTTCCCTTATCTTATCAATAGCACATCAAAAGGTTGGAAATGCTACCAACGTTTAAGCAACACTAATCACTATACAACACACAGTATAATATACAACAAAACAAAGATCAACTCGACAGCCAACTCAATGTTATTTGAAAGATAAAAGACATAAGAGGCCGTGCACCTTTTTTGAGTGAAAAATTTAAATACAGTTCTATGCTTGTGTGCGTTTAAGATGCGGGATAAAGCGTCAACAATGTTGATCTTTTACAAGATAATATTGATTTGACTGGTAACTACTATGGGCACAACTGCCTCTAGGCTAGAGGCCTCAGCATAAACTCTCAACAGTAAATCGACAGTGTTGCATATACAAACTCTATATGTATAGAAAAAATCATGGTTACAATAAAGTAAAGACGATTACCGTAGCCGAGAGGCGAGCTTACCGGACTAGGTGTCGCTATCTCTGAGGTTCCGGTTTCGATTCCCGGTCGGCTAATGTAGGAAAATAGCTTTTCTATATTGTCTCGGGTCTGAGTGTTGTGGTACCGTCGTTTCTGATTTCTGTAACACAAGTGCTTTGGCTACTTAGCATAGGATCAGAGCAACGTATGTGATGTTGTCCAAAATATTTTTTAAAAAAAGTCATTCTGTTTTAAGAGCTAGTTGTTAGCCCCAGCCCCCCTAGCATGATCACTAAAACATGATATGATAAAGCGATATATCGACACTAACTTTTAAAATATAATAGATATAACCGCCATGTTGAATTTTTATCGAAACAGCGATCATAACATGTGACGTCAATTCAACATGGCCATATCTATCATATTTTTAAAGTTAGTGTCAATATATCGCTATATCATATCGTGTTTTGGTAGTCATGCTAGGGGGGCAGATAGACTTCAATATACTTTAGAATCCCTGTCTAGCTACAAAAACAGTCAATCTTGTATGTAATGAGTTCGCTATATCCAAAATGCGAATAGGCCCTTATTATAAATCAGCTCTCAAATCCGCACGCGGCTCGTAATTTATCGCGACAAATATTGCGATTGCGACGGCGCGTTCATTGCTAAGAGGCGTTCGGGCGAAAAAGGGCGAAGTTTTAATTAATGCTGTTAATTATTTTATTGTTTTGTGTTTTATCGCGCGGCGACACCGATATTGGGGCGATAATTTTGCGGGGAGAGAATTTACCATCGTTTGAAAAAATATGGTTTAATTCCGATAGGGTGGAATTGGAATGGACATTTTATACGTTTCCATTAAAATGTACGTTACGTTAGCTAATTATTATTTGACGACCTCCATAGCCGAGAGGAGAGCATACCGGACTTGGTGTCGCTATCACTGTGGTTTCGGGTTCGAATCCCGGTCGGGTCAATGTAGAAAAATAACTTTTCTATATTGTCTCGGGTCTGGGTGTTGTGGTACCGTCGTTGTTTCTGATTTCTGTAACACAAGTACTTTGGCTACTTACCACAGGATCAGAGCAATGTATGTGATGTTGTCCAATATTTATTTATTTATTGTGTATTTGGAGAGGTAGTAGCTTAGTAATTGGAGTCTCGCTTCACATCCATGGGTCTTGCGTTCACTTCAACTTCAAATCCAAGCACAAAAACTATTAGATCTTTCGGAATATAAGTACGGATACTACTGCTTACTCAGCGGCGAGGGCAAATATCGACAGACCTGCATGTTGAAATGACACTGGGTGTTTGTCATCATCATCATCATCATCATCATCTCAGCCATAGGATGTCCACTGCTGAACACAGGCCTCCCCCAAAGATTTTCATCGGGGGGGATTGCCAATACTCGCCACGCTTGGCAGGCGGGTTGGCAAGCGCAGTTTTTTATAAAATTTTGCACGCAGATGCTGCTGCCTGTCTCATGCTACAGGAATTAGTCGCCTCTTACGACACGCCTCCTGTTGGTGGTGGGGCAGTGTATTCTTTGTGGCCGTCCCCACACGGCACGGGTGTTTGTCGATGAGCCAAAATTGTCTTGTAATAACAAGATTGGCCATATTTAGGACCATGGTCAAGCCTACTCCGACTTGGAACTGGATAAAGATTGATCTGCATGTGCAGATTCCTTTGCAATGTTTTACGCCACTGGCTAAATGGCTTGCCAACAGGTAACTTAGAAACAACTTTTTTATTAGTTACTTCATTATTATTCTTATTAACTCGAAAGTTGTAGAAGATCATCCGTTGGCTTTGGCAAATATCCAGTACTTTTCGGAAAATTAATAATTGTGCTACTGAACCCACTGAGGATATTACGCTGTGTAGATGTACCAATATATTACAAAATGTTTTAATCGAACCGCATACCGTCCTTAACCTCAGCAAATTGGCTGGCAACACGCCGTCCACGAGGGAGCACTTTGTCGCGCGTCGCCTGCACAATGTTGCGGTGTCGCGGCATAAAATCTGACGCTCCCTTGTCGGACATTCGGTAATATTATTTGCGTTGCGGTGGCTATAAATTTAAGGCTTTTAAATAAATAAATATGCGCTGGACAGCACTCTGACTCCGCACACATGATTGTGATAGTTTCGAAGTAAGGTAATATTTTTATTTTACGAGGTACTGGACAATGTTTTATTTTTGAGAAAAAATAATAATATTGAATCACCTTTATGTTTCCTGCAAAATACCAAATAAAATCTCATCATCATTTCAGCCATAGGACGTCCACTGCTGAACAAAGGCCTGTTGGAAGCCACATACAGCGGCTTCCTACAACCTTTACCAGGTCGTCTGTCCTCCTTGTTGGTGGACGTCCTACGCTGCGATTGCCGGTAGGTACGTGGCCTCGAACGTTTCTATCCCATCGACCGTTCTACATATCTAATATTTGTTGTTTGTTTGTTTGTTTTGTTGATTTTTTTCCAGAGAATCACTGGGTGTCAATGCCACTGAGCCCGATCTTCTCGTATTCTTTCTTTCAACTTCTAATATTAGTGATATAATTTACTGATATTTAAATTTATAGGATTTTAGTACACCGCTTTGGGCGAGAGATCACCATCGCTTTCGGTCAATTAATTTTTAGCGAAGCGTAATTAATTAGCAACTACGGGTGAATCAAATTAGTAGTCTAGACAACCTATTTGATTTACATTTAACCCAATTGACATTCGAATGCATTGTAGTCGATGTTATATTCGTGGAAATTATTTTTTTTACTCTCTACGTTTTCGTAGAAATAATTGGAACAATTTGTAAGTAGACTGTCAATTTTATTTCATATCTTTTTGTTAGTTTTGGTATGTTGTAAACTTTGTTTTAATAGGCTAGTTTCCTGGTTCAAAAATGATTATTCTATTTAGTCCGTCAGTTAGATTATTAAAAAATATTGGACCCATATTTTGATTTTTGTCGATCAAACAAAAAATGACGAAGATAAAGCGCATCAAAGTTTGGGAGTGACGTCACGTCTTGCTAAAAAGTGTGGCAAGGCGTGACGTTACGCGGAACTTTAACAGGCTATATCTTCATCATTTTTTGTTTGATTGACAAAAAACAAAATACGTGTCCAATATTTTCTGTTGATCCAACTGACGGACTAATTAAATTTTTTTTTTAGGAAACTAGCCCATTCTCGTACAGTGACTAGTTTTGAAACAAATACATTTTAACAGAAAATATAACTTTCTTAAAACGTAAATTAATAACTATTTTACACAAATTAACTATAGCCATATAAAGTCTCAACCCCAACTGTACCAAAAATTATAAATATAAATCATATCACGACACGTCCTACGGGCAACTCGGGTCTCCGGGATAGGTAAGTGACGTCGGGAATTGGCTTCGTTATAATGAAGGATTTATGGCCCGATGAGATGCGACGCTTCAGATTATCTTGACACAGATTTAACGATTTTGATTTGTAACATTAAAACATATTTTGCAGAATATAGCAATTACAATATAATCCCACGGTATCGAAGTAAGCAATAAACCATTATTCTGTTATTACAGAACGAACACAGCTAGACCCGAAAAATATGGACCCGAGGGAATCGAACGCTCGAAGCAAATCACCGCGCCACTGCGCTACACAAGTTGGCGTTTTCAAATTTAGGGTTCCGTAGTCAAAACGGATCCCTTATAGTCTCGCCATATCCGTCCGTCTGTGTCTGTCCGTCTGCGGCTTAACTCAGAGACTCTTAGTACTAGAAGATTGTAATTTCGTAGGGGTACATATTAATCACGCCGACAAAGAGTTAGAATAATATCTTGAAAGGTCAAATCTCCCCAACACGTACAGTGAGGGCGAATTATTTCTTTCCCATCTATCGCATGGTGTGGACTGTCGCTAGTCGTGTAAAAACATTATAGATGAGCAAACTATAGTCTTCGATTCAATTAAGTATCCGTTTCCGTAATCTTCTTCATCCATACGGTCAATCCCGGTTGCGTCCAAAACCATTGCTTTGGAGCCCAGGGTCCACATCCGTAATATTAAGCTTTAAAGTGCAATTTTTTGTTAGAGTCAAGTGTCCCAGCGAAATGGTTGCTTTAAGAAATATGAAAAAAATCAAGACAGTAATATGTATAAAGAAGTTAAAAGTAAAATTGTCACAGCTAGGTAGGCTTCACAAGTTACTGAGTTAACATGTTAAATGTGTTATTGTTAATTATGTAAAACAGGTAGCAAATACCGCATTTATTGTAACGGGGCACTATGGAACCTAACATTGCGCATAGCCCGACATGCTTATGCCGGATACACACGCTTGGCACTTCTACTACAACTACAAACTACTTCGACTACAAACGTCAAACGTGTGGGCGCGTCGCAAGCGCTTGCGGCAAATTCCCTTTGATTTGTAAATAAATTCGACACTTGTTCGGATCGGCTACAAGCGCTTGCAAACCTTTGCAAATCAAGTCAAACACTATCCACACGTTTGAATTTGTGTCACTTTGTTGAGGTTTGCCAAGCGTGTGGATACGGAATTACTATGCATCAGACGACCAACCAACTGTCATGGTCTCGAAGTAAGGAATCGACGTCCTTGTGTTAGTTATCCGAGCTTATTTAAAAAGTAAAGAGTAATTGTTTTCGGTCTCGACTGAGTAAGTGGTAATTCAGAGTAAGGTACAGAAAACTTCTTATTCGGTAAAGATGTTAACATTCCAAATGTTAATATCTAAAATCTAAATAGTTTTCTATTAGTATGATATAGAAACAGTTGATTTTTAGGGTTCCGTACACCAGAAGGAAAAACGGACCCCTTACAGGATCACTTTTTGTCCGTCTGTCAAGACCCTTTATCTAGGGAACCCGTATAGGTATCAAGTTAAAATTAAAACATGGGATCTGGGATGTGATAAAAATGTGGGATGTTGATTGTAATGCGTAGGTATTTGTTTAAGGTTGTTGCTCTTCGTCGAGTGTGGGATGTGTGGAATGGAACGCAAGTTATGTGAAAGAGATGGAAGACGGAGTGAGCGAGAGGAGAGACGAATGCGGATTTGAATGTGATGACGGAAGTTTTTCGATTGTTTTACGAAGGTTCAGGAGAGTCAGATACGTAGTTTTACTTGATCAGTGAGTCAGATGTTCTTGGTGTGTTGTTCTGCAAAAACCTGAATAAACCAAGTATCATTGAAAACCAGCATTTCCTTTATCCCTACATACATTTGTTATTTAATTATAAAATTATTTTGTAATTTAACTGCAAGACTCGATTCCTACAACTACAAATTTGTACGGAACCCTCGGTGTGGAAGTGCGACTCACACTTGCCCGGTTTTTTGTTTGTACCTCCTCTTAACTAAAATAGGTCCGCCCCGAATGATTAATTCATCAAACATGCTTTGTACATTGCTGCCATGTCGCGGGAAAATAACTCACTTACTTTATAGGTCAGTAATTTACGCCGAGGCGAAAAATAATCAGCTTCATTTAAGTATGGCCTAGTTAGGCTCAGCTCGTCAAGATTGATGTAAAGTCTATAATCGTGCAGTGGTTGAGAAAGGTAAATTATTTTGGTGCTACAGTAAATAATGAATGACTGAGATTGTATCGAACGACTGTTCAACACGACTTAAAGCGTATGGGCTAATAAATTAGTTTGCTCCTTTTAAAATATCAATAAATTTGTTCAAGCAGAACAAACATTGTGACGTAAAGCAATATGCCTACTTAGGCCACAGAATACATTAAAAGTTTTGCATCTTGTAATGTTTTAAGGGAAACCAATGTATTTGACAGATAGATAACAAATGACAATGGACAAAGCAGTATGAGACTTGGTCTAAATGTTCACTTCAAACGAGACCTGCATAACTCGAGTCTACAAAATGTGACTGAACTAAAAGTGACTTCTAAATTTAATAAATAAATTGTTTTTACAATCTGGCTTTTTCTAATATGGCGTCTAGATAATGGATACTTAAATAATTTTAAATCAAATCATCAAATAAAAAAAAGTCGTCTCTTTTATTTACAAAGACAGTTCTGTAAAATAAGCTGTAAATAAAATAAAAATACTCTTTTAGTAACTTTTAGTTACATTTAGCAGTATTTTTAAACACAATAGCAATTAACTATTTTATATTATACTAAAAAAATACTACATAAACTGACCTATTTCAATTATTAGATAAATCACAAACGTCTGGTAACCTTGTCAACTGGTTGAGGTTTCATAGGCTTTAAAGAACACTACAAGCTGTCATCTCCATACATTTACCCTTTTAGTCGTTTATAATAGCCAACGCAACATTATTTACACAACACTTTCGAGTTAGTGTAGACAATTCAATTATCCATAAGGAAAATGAATCGCTTCTCTATTATAGGAACCGTATTAATTTCCTAAATCAATGTTTTTAGTTTTATTACACTGAAGCTAAAAAGTCCTTTTAAATTTAATTCCGTCTACTAAAACAGCCTTAATTATTTCAAGTAGGTAATACTGAGCGGGATTTCTCCAGTCTGGTAGTAATGAAGCTACTTTTGTTCAGCAGTTGACATCAATAGAACAAGAGTAAAAAGTTTCCACCACACTAAACGTCAAATGAAACACCGGGTATCAAGACGACAATCTCCCAAGCGAGCGTGGCCCGAGGGCGAATGTAATATTTCCGCATTACAGGCCCTTCATAATCACAATACCCTGGGGAGCGCGGGAGCACTCCATGCACGAAATAAGAAACGCGTGTAGGCAAGGAGATATCTGAGTCTAAAAATGTGAATTATCTTAATATCTTACTTGAATTATCTATTAAAATAGGTAATGGTTTTATGTACTCGTATATTGCCTTTTTAATGTAGGTTAGATTTAGCGGATTAGTTACTAGCACCCACGGTGTGCTACTATGCTGAAAAAGAAAACGATTTATATGGTAAACTAAATGTGCCTAATGCATGGTTTCAAAGTCTATTTCATCATCATCATTTCAGCCATAGGACGTCCACTGCTGAACATAGGCCTCCCCAAACATAGTCTATAACCGACATAATGTAAAAATAAGTTTTATAAAATATATTATAATAAAGTAGAATAAACCAAAAATCAAATGATTGAAGTCTCGTTAGCTTGCATCTTATTAGGAGTTAAAATGCACATTGTCTTGTGTGTTTTATCTTTGTAACAGTGTCTTGTATGTTATTTCTTTGTTAAAGGCTAAAGTGGTAAATACATAGGTTTTTATGGTCAAACAAATTAAACCTACGCTTAAAAGCAAAAGTTTCACTTAAGGCAGTAAAGAAGTAAAATTGTATGGTACCTACAATAAAAACTGCTTCGAACCGGCCAATCTGGAAGTCACTGGGGGACGCCTATGTTCTATTGCTGAAATGATGACGATGATGACAATTTAAAAAATATACATATTATTATGATTTGTTATCACATTCGTGGACAGTATTTTCTGGATGCAATTGAAGTTTCATTGTTATTTCGCTAAAGCAAAGCATAATTAATTGAATAAAATTTTAGCTATGATGTTTTTTTATAAACAGAAAACATTTTTGAAGTGTTCTCTCATCTCCTAGGCTATTTTTTTCAAATGATGAATTGTTGGCGCGTCGTCAGAACTCAACGCGCGATATTTAAGCTAGCCTCCACGCAAACATGTGAATTATGAGGAATGGCGAATTGTGTCATTATGCCTACATATGGTTTGTTTCAAGTTTTTTAGGGGACGGAGTTTTCCGAGATGTTGGATGATTTTAGAAAGTCTCGTAAACTCCCTACTCGTTTTACTGTCTTATATATCCGTTTAAGCTTTCTCATTTCTGGCCAAGTATGTGTATATGTCTTGCCCTAATTATTACTTATCATATCTTTAATAAACATCATCAGCCTTTGAAGTTACTGAATATGTTATGATAAAAGCTAGTATATTTTGCCATGTTTTTGTGATTAGAATACATTTTTACTGTGAGTCAACCAAGCAACAGAATTTTAGCAAAACCAACTTAAGTTATATTACGATGTTTAGGTAAATCCCACCCATTGAGTCCGGGGAGCAGGCCGACCACTTTGTATGATTGGCCATAATGACGCTACGCTACACAGTTCAGTGAGGTGGGGTGCTTGAAGTAGCGAAAAAATTTTACGAAAAAAAAAGAATTGCCGTCGACGCGAAAGTAAACTATCTGACCAGAATTGAGTTAACTATTTATCACTCCATGATAGGAGTAAAGGAGGAAGTAAACCATAGTTAATGGTTTCGCGCAGTCATACTTACATCACACTTTATTCCTCAATGCCTTTTTCTTATGATAAAAGCGCATCTGTATCTATTTCATGTAGGACTTTCAAGGTAAGTGACTACGGCGTTAGTTAAAAAGTAACTTTACTAATACCAGTGCTTGTTCTTCAAGCCGCTATTAGTAAGACGAAATCGTTTGATTTCTGTACATAAAGAAGACAAGCGATCCCTACAAATTAATTAATCAATCAAATTCAATCTATGCAAATGTCTGATTATTTAATCTTATCAACTACATTTCACTTGTTTAAGCAATTTATTTCCAAAAAGAATATATTTCTTAGTGTTTACATACAGTTTTTAAAAAACCAAAATTTCAGGATTCTATATCTGGCAATTTTGGCTTTATCTGAATGAAACGAATTTAGTTAGTTTCGCTTTTCATATACTCAGGAGTACAGACGCCTAGGAAACGACAAAGGTACTTACTAGAGACGATTGACGAATCTGTGTGTAAGGAAGTTAGCTTATCTCTAAACTCCGTAACCAAGGCATCTCCAAACGAATGGTAACTTCAAAGTTGGCCATGACTGTTTTTACACATTTAAACTAAACAATAACAAATTAAGAAATTCATTCCATTTGAAAACTTGTGATGGCCAATATACTCAAAAGACATTGGCTCTTTATGACGCGAACACAACCAAACAATTCAACATACTGAGTAAACCTGGAATAGCATTAAACAAAACACCAGAGAATACCGAACTAAAAATACCCCGCATAGGTTGTTTTGTGTCTGGTGGCAACGATTTGTTCCTGTCACGTTGGCACGATAATAATTTCTAACAATGTGCTTATAATTAGAAAAGATACAGTATCTACCAAGAATACTCGATATTTTTTGTCCTTTTTGCTTGCCATTGTTAGTTAGTTTCTATTATTTTGCTAATAAAATATTTAAAACTTGTTTATAGTTTGAATTTAGGGGTCTTAAGCCTTGGGCACATAGCCAGCGGGGCGCGACGGCGACGGGACGGTTTCGTTGACGTTCCTATAAGACGTCTGATTTTTCCACTATCCATTATTAAATCACTAAAAAGTTGTAAAAATATACCAATATAAAACGCCTCGTGATTACTAAGTACGTTTACGATGCAACACAACTCCAACCGTCCCATTCACGCCTGACGCACGCCCGTTTGTAGGACGCCCGGCGGGACGGCGATGGGTTACGAGCACGACGCGCTGTGTGTCGTCTTTTATAGTCATCAGTACATTACAAATACTGACGTGACGCGTGCGTCCCGTCGCCGTCGCGCCCCGTCGGCTGTGTGTCCAGGGCATTAATAAATTAATGCCATCATACATCCAGAATCAGGTTATAGCAGTAATATATCACTCAGAACCCTTTAAGCATAATTTAATAAAACACGTTATTAAATTCCACATAAAATTGTAGCACGTCAAGCTAATTGATTAATATAATTTACATAGTATTAGCATAGAAAGAATAATAATGAGCACAGCTTTAGTTAGATGTAAAACGAAAGCTTAGGTCTTATATCCTAAACCTTGTCTTAAGATATACTTTTTGTAAAAATATAATACTGTTATTATTTTATTAGCTTAAATCAGTAGCTACCTCTACAATTTTATTGCTTACTTGTATGGTCATTACCAAAAGTCGATGATCATATTCAGATTTCTAAAATCGCTTTACACCATATTATACCTATATTGCTCAACATGACAAGCTCCAAAATAGGATGATTATCAAAAAAGGATAATTCAGACGCTTGTCATTTTGAGCAATTATGAAAATTTGAATGTGGTCATGGGCTTTTATGCTGAATAATTAAATAAATCTGAAAGAGCATTTACTTTTCTATTAGGTCAAAATTCTCACACAAAAAACGTTTAAAAAAATTATATTAGCCAACTGAAACGACTTACGTCAACTTTCCGCTCACAATGAGACCCAACCACAAAGGTTTTATCCACATCGAAAGGGTTTGATGCGTTACGTCAAGCCTCGTTTGGTTTTCCAGAGCGGCCTAAGGGCTAGCGTGTTAGCTTAATGCTCAAGAGGTTTACAATGTTTACTCTGAATATACTATGTATAATTAAATGATGACCAATTGATGTTAACATGTTCAATAATCAGTAGTTTTACGAGACGTTTTATCCCTTAATCCCAATCGCATTCGAATAAGGAATTACTAAGAATTTCATCATTGAATTTTCATTTGATTGTAACTCAAATAGATAACAACTTCTTTACTACAAATACATATACTTGTATATTATGGTTTTGCACTAAATTATTGGGTATAACATACATCAAAAATCTCTTTTTACATTAGTGTTTAAGTAACTTGTTAGACTGTTAAATACCTACCTACTTACCTGTTTTATAGTTATTCTGCTATTCGGGGCGGAGAAAAAACTAACAAATCAAAGATCATAAAAATCGGCCGAGCCGTTCTTGACTTATAAATGGTGTAACTGACCCGATTTTGTTTTATGTATATAACTAGCTGTCCCGGCGAACTTCGTACCGCCCCTTCGTGCATTTTTTTTTCGTGAATTTTTCCGTGTTTTTATACTTATTCTGCTATTCGGGGCGGAGACAAATTCAACAAAGCAAAGATCATAAAAATCGGTGAAGCCGTTCTCGACTTATAAATGGTGTAACTAACCCGACTTTCTTTTATATTATAGATACTAGCTGTCCCGGCGAACTTCGTACCGCCCCTACGTACATTTTTTTTCCGTGAATATTTCCGTGTTTTTTATAGTTATTCTGCTATTCGGGGTGGAGGCGAATTCAACAAATTAAAGATCATAAAAATCGGTCCAGCCGTTCTCGAGTTATAAATGGTGTAACTAACCCGAATTTGTTTTATATATATAAAGATATAGATAGATGTAATATATAATAGATGTAAGCAGCGATAACATTGAAGGTAAGTAGAAATAAAATGTGAATTCGTTTATTTTCTAAATAAGATTAGTTACCAAAGTAATTGAATTTAAGACCGTGTAAACACTTAAAGTTATATCAAACGCTTGTAACAAAAGCCATAACTTGTTAGTAATAATTTTGTAATATAACATTAAACGGTTGACGGCCCACAATATCTTAATTGATATCGTGAGTGGTAAAACAGACGTCGATCGGCCGAGATTATTCATTGTTAACTTAAGTAATATTAAGTATCTGACACAAAATATGTAGCAGGTTTCTTAAAAATTCAGACTATTAATGAAAAAGATATTTTATGTTTAAAAATCACATCAACATTCAAGGAAGTTCTGACCATCAGTGAAATATCAGTCTATTAAATTTTTCTCTTCTTTAGCTCTTTGCAATGCAATAGAAAGTTTATTTATTGTGTAACAACTAGGTTGTATGCTATCTTTATTTTTACTTTATGATCTATTTTTAATATTACTAGAAATTCTTGTAGACATTTTAATATTTCGGATTCATGGCTAGCCCTGCAACGTGCACAACTGCAGATATTGCCCAAGGAGCCTTCACAATCTTAGATTTATGGAAACAAGGCGTTGTTTTGCATGAGACACCCACGAGCTACGTGAGTGGGTTTACTAATAAGTGTATTTTCAAAATATCAGATTACAGAATTAAAATATGAATGTCTCATATCTTTATTTATACGTTTACAATGAAAAGATTTTTCACAAGATCTAGTTATATACTGTTATAAAGTGCCGTTTTCCTATGTTCCTAATGAATTGCCATTTTCTATAAATTATTTAGCTCTTTACGTTTTAAACTTCGGTAAAACAAATAGGCCATAGGACATCCACTGCTGAACATAGCCCTCCCCCAATGAACTGTCATCTGGGGGATTACCAATACTCACCACGCTTGGCAGGTTTTTTATTTTTTATAGGATTTCGCACGCAGACGCTGTTGCCCGTCTTGTACCACAGGAATTAGTCGCCTCTTACGACACGCCTCCTGTTGGCGGTGGGGAAGTTTATTTTTTACGGCCGTCCCCATACGGCACTGTAAGGTATCTATTATAAAAGTAATTCGATATCGCGCGATAATTTCAAACTTAGTACCTAATAGCATTGTTGATCCTATCTTCGCCTTTAATCCTCAGACAATAACCACTTAATAACCCTCTAATTACCGGTGACAAATTGAGGAATGGCCGAGTGTATTACTTCACGCCTAACTAGTTAAACTGCGATTAATTGTCATTGTACATTTCCTGGCTAGATTTATATCAGGCATAAATCAGTGATTTAGTTTTAAACCGGACTTGCTGGGCCCAGGCGCAGTTTATCTGATACCATTGTTTTGTTTTAATACATTTGATTTTGTTGATTGCAGTAGGTTGCGTAATGTTTGTAATACATGCTGTATTTTCGTTGATTTTAAAGCAGCAAATATCACACACTCCTGTTCAAATAGATACAATAACATTTATTACGACAACATCATAATCTATATCTATTATATAAAAGAAAGTCGGGTTAGTTACACCATTTATAAGTCAAGAACGGCGAAACCGATTTTTATGATCTTTGGTTTGTTGAATTTGTCTCCGTTCCGAATAGTAGAATAACTAATAAAACATCTGATAAGTTCAAAAAGGCGGTACGAAGTTCGCCGGGACAGCTAGTATAATATAAAATCAAGTCGGGTTAGTTACACCATTTATAAATCGAGAAGGGCTGGACCGATTTTTATGATCTTTGATTTGTTGAATTTGTCTCATAAACGAATAGCAAAATAACTATAAAAAACACGGAAAAATTCACGAAAAAAAGGATGAAGGGGCGGTACGAAGTTCACAGAAACAGCTAGTTTAAAATATAAATGCATTTTTCTATACAAACTGGGAAACTGAATTATTTTTTGCGACTTCGATGTTGGTCCCTAAGTAAAATTAGTGAAGCCAACTGGTTATACTATAAAATTAAATATAATCAGTTGGAATATCGGTAAAACTATTGATAGTATCGATTAGAAATGTTAGTGATTAGAATAATAAGTATCACATTAGGCTAGCTTCCTAAAAAAATCTAATTAATCCTTCAGTTGAATTAACAGAAAATATTTGACAAGTATTTTTTCTTTTTCAATCAAAAAAAAAATTATGAAGACGTCACGCCTTGCGAGACTTTGTAGCAGGGCGTGACGTCACGTGCTCTTATTCCTAAACGGACTAAATATAATAAAAAAAATTTAACCCAGGAAACTAGCCTATTGCGCGATATTTTCATGTTCGAATTAAACTTCAACGTTTACCGTAAAGATATTTTCAATTAACGTAACTTTGAAATGTGGTAGGCCGCTTTTTAGCCCACTACATGCGCTGTACAGACATCTGAAGTTATAAAGTTTAACAACTCGAGTTGAGAACACTAGGCAAGCTCTCGTGAAATTATTTCTTGGTACCGTGCACAGGATAACAACCCACTAGTCATACAGTACGCTACAGAAATTCTAGGCCACCAAATATATCGACTTTTGGAAGTTTGGCAGTAAAGGTACTCTTTCCATTATGAATACTGCTTTAAGTAAGGTAACACTCGAAATTAAGACTCTACATTAATCGGGATATCACGTTGTGTGACGATAACTGCTATACATTTCAGTAAGACTAATTAATTTATGTTGCACCCTTAGCAATCTACACTTCATCGACTCTGTATTTAGTGGCAATAACTCATCCGAACTTTTCAATTCATTTGCTTAAAATAAATTAGGTCCGTCACGTTAATATAGTGAAATAAAAAATAATGTTATCAATTTGTATAGAGCAAGCTAAAATACGTCTTCTAATGTTATACAGGGTGTAGTATTCTATACTTTCTACTCACTTTTTAATTTTGCTTTTTTATCCTTTCCACATCCTAAGAGACTTTATTTTATTCTTTTAATCTGAAATTTCACAAAAAATCGTAAACATTTATTTCACTTTGACTTTTGCAAATGATTGACAATTCATGTCTACTTAGTCTTTCTTTTTCTAGCATAGTTTTTCTATATCGCCTATTTAATGAGGTTGTACTATAATTGTATTTTCTAAATAATCATTTATAATGTTTCGGCTAGCGTAAGTCTGGATTTTTATACCTATTTATGTTTGTCTACTGAATATCTAAATTATAATTATAAGCTCTTGTCACACTCCCGGATTTTATACCGACAAGGAGGTTGTAAATATTCTGGTCGTATATGGAGGCAATCAAAAGGGGGTGAAGAGGAGGCGGAACTAGACTGGTACGTTCAGCTACAGTCGTGGAGATCCAATGAACATTTATATAAATCTCTTTTTAGTAGCTGTACATAGATCCTCCTCCTTTTTGAAGTCGGTTAAAAATACCAGTTAGCCTATGGCATAACGAACCACGATAGAATTATTCCGTGACCAATCATTGGTTATCTGTTTATATAATTTTGTTTGCGCGATGAAATATCACTTAAGATAAGCTCTGTTAGGAAACCAACAGGATTGGAAAGTGTCGCAGTTGTTCATTAGCGATTTACTATTGTTAACAAGACCTTGTTATCAGTCTTGAGGAAAGTGGTGCAGGGGTTTGGGGAGATTGTTGCCTGGTTTGTTTATTTATAATTTTCATGTTATTTACTTTTTTAGGGTTTATGGGTTAAGTTAACTTCATAGTCTCTTTAGGTTTGGGCTTAGCTAGCTACTTTACACTTCAAGTCGATTTAGGCCATGATGAAGACACCATAGAAGTATGAATCCTCTGCAACAAAAACAAAGAGCGCTGAAATAGAACGGAAACTTTGGATGATTGATGGATATATTTAATGATAATGCTGGCACAGGTACATTTTATCTTGTAATGTAAACATACCATTTAAAAAGAGGCTGACAATAGCGAGGGAGTTTCTTGCGGTGCTTCTTCTTGGCGCAGAATAAATAAATTGGTTTTGCTAGTTTTATAAATGGATAGACGGATAAAATACGCGTATATAGCATCCCAACATTTTGATTTTCTGCAACTCGTCCCAAGTCAACAGTAGGCATGTGGGGCGAGTTGACGAATAACCCCAACTGTCAGCATTAACCTCTAAAAGTCCCTGGTATTATTGGCCTTACCTACAGCTAGTGAGGTCGCGGAGATTTAAGCTGTTTGCATCCAACTACAAGAAATAATGACACCGATATAATTCTTTAAACTGTCAAGTTAAAGTGGCAATTGTCAGACCATATTGACCAAAGAACGGTCAACATGATTCTGTGGGGGGTAGTCGAACGAAAAGCATGGTCGATCTATTTTAATGGTTTTTATTTATCATTTAAAGAGCTTTAGAGTGCATGTTTGGTGTAGTTTGTGTTCTAATGTTCGATAAAGTGATAAAGATCTAAAACTATTGAAATATTCAAGTGTCAAGTGACTTGTCTCAAGACAACTTGCTTTAGACCCGATAGCTTCTCTTCTCTCTTTGAATCCTGCTTCTACGGGAAGAGTAGCCTTCACTAAATTCAAGAAAACTAAATACCTGTTATTTATTGTTAACACTATAATATCAAGAAGACACTCGACATTGGCAGAATCACTGCTCTGCTTATAGAGCGGGATTGAGTCCAAAAAAAAAACTAGGTCAACAGAGTTTTTTGTTAAATGTAACTTAAGGGCTAATAGCAAGCTAATACTTGTAATACCTTTGTTATCGTGTGCTAATCACAATGGTAAAACAAACGTATCACAAAAGATTCCATAAGTTCCTATTCATGTTATTCTAGATTTTTAGTCTTTTTACCGCATGGGAGAAACTCGGAATTCGCTAAGTATTCCTTCGCGCATGCGATGTCGCAGCATGAATAACGCATGAAGCAATTACTCGCCCTCAGCGAGGGCCGCGGGTTCAATCGCGGGCCGGACAATTTAATTACCGGGGTGCAGTCGAGTAAGCGATTTGGCTATAAATGTCGCAAAGTAAGCGATTTAACGACGAGGAGGTATTCTTTTAAAAAGCTAACTAGACGTCTTCGATTATAGATTACAGTAATATGTCCGGACATATTACTGTAATATATAATCGAAGACGTTTAGTACTTCTACATATTTATTTATTTTTAATTAGATAGGAATGTTTCAGTAAATTTGACCGAATTTAATCGTTAACTGTAAATTTGTTGGTCAGATTCAGTCATTTTACAACTCTAGCCTGGGCTATAAATATGTTAGTAATATTATTTATTTAAGTGTGTCCATCACAGGTCACAGCGCGGTTGTTGTATGAAGCTTTTAAATATACGGCAATTTTATTAGGTTTTCATCATGACTACATCTTTATTATTATTATAATGTAAGTAGATCATCATCAGTTCATTAGTATTTCTTAATAAATAACATTAATTATATTAACGTAATTATTAAATTTTTCCCAAATTCTACCGTAAGCGACCGGTCATCTATCGTATTTGACCACCGTGACTGGTCAGATTCAGTCATTTTACATATCTATATTCATATATGTAATAAGCACTGAAAAGAACTTGTCGGAAAAACTAATCTTGTTCTTAGCTCAGTTGGAAGAGCAGTCGCTCGGATAACATTTAGTAAGATTTCGCTATCGACTAGCATTGCAAATGCAAAAAATAGCATTTAAAATGGCGTACAGCTTTTTATTTGAAACCGGTATCAAAGGGAGTCTATTTCAAACCACCTACCTTACTCTTTTGCTTTTTTGGACATAAAATAAAGTTGTTTTTTTCAGTTTTCTGCTAACCATACTTCCGTAACAAAGGGAAAATTTAAATAAATTAATTGGACAACATCTCATACATTGCTCTGATCATAAGGTAAATAGCCAAAGCACTTGTGTTATAGAAATCAGAAACAACAACGGTACTCCAGGGATCGAATCCGGGACCTCAGATATGGCGATGCCAAGTCCGGCGTGCCCCCCTTTCGGCTGCGGAGATCGGGATGTACCAACTTCAACAATATTTCCAGTTTCGTATAATCCAACTGCTGAATTTAGGCCTCCCCACTGACTTTCAGATTGGCCGGTTGCCATTAACTTCTAGTTGGTATCTTCCTGTGACCTTTACCAGGTAGTCTGTCCACCTTGTGAGTGGACGCGGTCTCCGTTCTAGAACCTTTCTGCCCCATCGGTCGTTAGTTCTACGTCCTATAATAGGGACCGTATAGGGGGGCTATGTTCAGCAGTGGACGTGCTTTCTGAAATAATGATGATGATGATGATAAGCCAACTTGGTTAACTTTGCCTACATAAGCTAACTTTTTACGACTCATGCGGCAGATTCCACCCCCCATATAAATGAATCTAAACACATCGTAAATTGGTTCGGGAAGGTAAACACAAGATCAAAGATCGCGCCACCACTCGCGAGATGTCGTTACTATGTCCCCACGTCGTATTTTATTCATCACGCACTAAACGATATCCCCAGAGTCCTGGGGTATTAGTTAATCTCAGCCTATTAATATTGAAGCAACATTAGTAGCAACTACTAGAGATGCCAGAAACGTTATAAATCGATGTCGATAATAATTATGGAAAATAGACTATATTTTTGGATGTAAGTTTTTTGGATTTACTTTTGACAGTGCAACAATTTGACAACTATCTGGAAGTCCTATGTTCAGCAGTTAACGTCCTATAGCTGAAATGATGATGATGATGAATCAGGATAAACAAATTAAATAATTACTTTATCTGCCAAAAAAAAAATTGATCTAAATCATTTATTATTATTTAATAAACGGTTTTCTCATCAGTTTAGCTCAGTTTAGTTCAGATTTTCGCTTTTCTGTCAACTTTTGTCCATACAAAAACAGCAGTCACAGATTAAACAATGGCGGAACTTCTGTGAAAAAAAAATCTACTTCATAGGATGTGTTCCATGAAGAAGATAGTTCTTGACTGAAGAGCGATCAATGAATTGACTGACACGGTTAAAAACATTTGATCCGAGTTACTAATAGAGATTGCAGACTTCACAGTTGTATTGCATATCACTAACAACACAACTACATCTTTGGATTTTGTTTGGTACCTAATTTAATCATCAATCACCCAATCACTGCGTTACTGAACTGAATCTTACCTCACTTATCTGTAACATTCTTACAAATAGTTAAATCTACTCATAATACTATACTTATATAACCCACGTTTAAACGTATAAAAGTGCCGAAATTTACAAAATTATAACAATGGTAACACATGTAAAATAATATCGATGTTATTTTTTCCCTTACTACATAATATTATACATCGTTCGATGTAGGTATTAATGTGGGATTAATAGTCTAACTGCAAACAGAATTATAGCCGGAACGCTCTCGGCGGTTCGTATCCGGTTGTTCTGATTGTGTTATGGCGTTTGACTTCTTGTCATCGAGGAGTTACAGCACTGATTTGACAATATTCTTGTTTAAATATTATTAAAGCCAGTTTATTATGTTTACATAATGTTAAATATCACACAGAGATTGCTTAATAATAGTCGTAAAAACTATTCAGAGCCTTACGCTTGGTAGAGTAAGGCTTGAACCGCCTTATAATTAAGGTCTGGCCTGAGCCCAAAAGCGGGATGGGACAAAATTACAACTTCGACGGAAATTCCGCCTATTATTTATGTGTAACATTTTTTGACTGTCAGCGACCTAAACTTTCTTATACATTATTACCATCATTATACCTGAATAATGTATCATTTTAATATGTCAATTTTAACTATTTCGGCAAAGTATTGTTGACTTGACTACTTGATAGGATTAAACTTTGTCAGTAAAAACTTTTACGTTGAAAATGATATTTTTTTTTTTGACAAGTATGTCATAGATTTTTTTAAATATATTTTGGGATAATCCGTAGCTGGGTCCCAGCCATGTTAGTTAATCTAATAATAATCAATGATAATAAGGTACATCTATTTCTGGAAACTGTTCCCGTGACGTACAGACTTACTTTGTTTATTCATTCATTGAAACTTTACTGTCTTCTATTTAAATGTAAATTAGTGCACAAATCAAAATCTTAAAGAAGTTTAATATAATGCTATAAGGCAGTTTGATTGCCAGTTTGATTTAATAGAAGGCTTAAGAGAAATGTTTTGTGGGCAGTGCGGCATTACTTTCTTTCCTTTTTATACATACTAATTTCGAATAAAAGTGAAGATTTCGTTTGGATTTGTCCAAATTGTTAACAAGATTTCTTTTCCCAATCTCTTTGCGCACGTAAAACTTGTAGTAAAAAGCACAAAGTTCAGGTTCATGACAACATTTTGGGGATTAGTTTTGTTACTTGTAACTTGCTTTGCAGTCCTTTGGAAGTTGGCTCGAAACTTTTAATTGCTCTACTTTTTGTGTAACGTACGTTGTTTTTTATCGTTATTCATATCACGGTACTTTTTATTTTAGCTCGTTAGCAGCTTTAGTTTGTTACTCGTTTTCAGTATAATTTGAATTCTTACCCTGTTTTTATTTTAAAAGTTAATCTCGTTTTCAATAGTATTTTTGACAATCTAGGATTGATATTGTACATTTATTATTTGATTTACAAACACTAACGGTATGTTTCTCATGGCCCTTTAGTCTAATATACTTTAGAGTTGAATATTATGTGTAAAGTATTATTCACATACTTGTCACGAGTGACATATTACGAGAGACCTTTAATATCCCTGAGGAAATCACCTTCATGTCGTCTCTGCATTTGACAAACGAAGTAGCTGCATTCGTTTTTGTTGACTTTGTTATTTTTAGTGAGCATTTTTTTAAAAGTAGCTATTACTATCTATATAACAGCAAGGAAGTCATATAATACCTAATGTAGATACGTAACCTACCTGACAAGCCTTCGAGCATCCCTTATATTTATAACATTATAATTATTAAGACAATTAGACTCTCCTCAGTTCTCTAGATTATTGTATCCGGTTTTAAAAACTCAACCATTAGTCTGGCAATCTGCATAATCACGCACTTATCCTAGAGTCTGCCTTATCTGCTAATTTTATTAAGCAGTGCTGTTTCAATAAAATGTTTTTACTAAGAATAAGACCATTGAGACTAGCATGATCATGAATCTACAGTTAACGGCAGGTCAATCTACAAAAAAGTTAAGGGTCATTCATCCGATGTTCAACTTTTAAATCTGACACGTAGAGATCAATAATATTAATTGAGAAATTTTGACGTTTTGTTGTAGGTTGACGAGCTGTTTTTGTCTGTATTTCATATATTTTTTTAGTATCCAACAATGATTATTTATTTACAAACTTAGTTTTTAAATTTTCTATTTGTCATAATATTTGAGTTGATTTATTTAGTTTTAATTTTTGTTTTGTTAAGTAGGTACACCTGCCGCAAGAATAGAGCATCGTTTTATTTAGTCCGCCTGGAACGCAGCCATATCTCTCGGGAATTAGCGCGCCGTCACCTGCACAGATAAACGGCGGTAATTATTGTCTTCCACAGTTTACGGACCTGAGAAAAGTTTTGAAAAAAAAAATTTAATACTTTATAAGAAAAAACAGCTTTACTTTTAAAACCTTGCCGAAACGGAGGTTAATTAATATGATCATCAGTACTAACAACTTTTTATAAGGCCAACATCAAAATCATGAACGAAATATTTGCTGCTCAATACATTATCATCAAAGTGGAGCGTTAGTTTGTATGGAGAAAAGCAAAAAATATTCACTATTTCGATGTTGACCCCAAAGAAAAAGTTGTTTGTGGTCTATTTGGCTATTGTCGTAAAAGTCATCCAGTATATTTATAGACCTCACACACAGGCACTTTGTTGACAGATTTGTATTATAGACTAAACGGTATCATCATGCTTTTGTTTCTATTTGACTCCAAAGATGAGAATAGTTTGTTGAAGACATGATTTTTGTTAATCAAAATTAACATTTAAGTCTATTGAAACCACCTTTAGATTTGATAGACTTCAAAGTTAATTAGGATATTGTCACCCATCGGTATGGTAACGGAAAAAGCTGTGTTTGGTATTTTTTTGTATGATAAATTTACGAGACGCAACCTGCGAAACCTCCGACATACCGTCTTTGTATTTCAAAGCAGATGTGGCAAAGGCAGACCACATAGCCAGCAGAACTGACTACTGTTGGTACTATTGGTAAAGTGGCTATTATTAGGCTAAATTCCTTATTGAACTGTCAACCTTTTGGGACGAGGGAGGTTCTCGAGCGGCGCAGTCGTTGGCTGGAACTAAGGTTGCAGGATGTCGTTGGGTGGCTATTTATGATAAAGGTTTTTTTTTTCAGCTGTGCAATTATGATGATGTGGATGGTTTTGCTTTTGGTTAGTGGCGAGAGATCAGTAGATGTTTATGAGGCAATCACGATGATGCAATATCAATGTAAATAGATAAATCGTCCACTACTAGACTACTTCTCCCAAACTCCAAGAACTTAGTATAATTTATTTACATCACAAGATTCAGCCTTCAGACTCGTAGTTTTGGTAATTAAAATATTTACTATTCTAATAGATATATTATAACATTATTATTATTTATTAGAATATATCTATTATTATGCTATTGTCTTTTAATAAATCCTTTAATAATTTGGATATATTTGCCCTAAACACTATTAAATTTAAAAAGCAGGTAATTGACTTACCTTACGTACTTTTACTTAACGGTATTAAGTAAAAGTTGCTACACACATACACACACACACACAAATCCACGAGCGCACACGAACACACACTCGCAAACATAGTTTTAAAAGTTTGTCAAACTATCTGTTTATGTCTCTTATGCCTGCAAAATGACAGCTTTGTTTGTGAAAATTTCATTTGTCATCCAAGCCTCAATGGGCTCCACTTAATATTAATTTTACTTATCAAAAGTGTGACCATCGATGTAGGATTCATTATAAGTACTGACTATTTAATAATTCCTAGTAAAACTGTTGTATAGTGAATTTGTTTGTGGTCCAAATTTATAAATAAAATAAAATAAATAAAAATAATAGTGCCTAAGCTACTTATCATATTATGATCAGAGCAATGTATGCGATGTGGTCTAATAAAGATATGAATAAAAATAAATAAATAATAAAATAGAAGTAATTTCTCACCCTCTTTATTTTGTCAAAGCCTAAGTAGAAGTCGATCACATAAATATTAATAATACTACTTAACGTAATGAACACGTCGCCTGTTCAAAGGACGCAAGCAATCATGTTAGCTATCGCATATTTCTACAGGTCTCATTTATTTTTCTTAGTTTGTTTAATGATGATTATGTTATAAGTTTTTCATATTCTGGAATAGGATTCGATTTGCTCCTACTTATAGTGCCTTTACAGATTTGCGAACAGCATCTGGATCTTGGCCTTATTTTTCTGGAATTGGAATGGTTGTCCCATTAACAGAATCGTAAAACGAAACTTATGTTTTACGCAAATGAATGACAACTTTCTAAGCACCCCTTTCTTTAAACTTTTAACTATAAATTACCAAGACTCAGCACTTTTATGACACAACATAAAACACGACTAGGCACTTTAGTAAACAAGTAACCCATTCTACTAATTTGCAAAGTCCTTCAAGCAGGACGCATTTTAAAGCAAATATTTCAATCTCCCGTCGCGCTGAAGAACACCTTTTATGAGTGCAATTTAAACATCCCTCATTTAATATGAGTTAGCGTCCGTGAGAGATAGTTTTTCAGGCGAAAAATAATGTGAAGCCGTATTTCTTGCTGAAAATATTAAAGCCCGTAGGAAAATAAAAGAAGACATGCTCTTAATATTTTTAGACTAGCAGTATTTGTGTTGCTGCAGAAATTTAGTACAAGAAAAAGTAAGATAAATGTTATCATATTTTATTTTAAAGTAAGTTTTTTTTTGTTAACAAAATACTGTAAACAATCTCGGCATGTCTTTTTACACAAATACCAGTGTATATAATTAAAAAACTTACATTAAACTGGATTATCTGTTAAATAATTAATATTAATAAAGTAGGTTTTATTTTTGTCATTCTTATTTTTTTGTTCTAAAGAAATATCAAGATTATTTACAATATACACCACGCAAATAAAAACTAACTTTACAGACGCAGTGGACTTCTGGTTTGATTTCATCATTAATTCTATGAAAATAAAGCTATTACTATTCTGTATCTCCATCAAAATCTCAGTGCCTGTCAAATCTAGACTATAAATCATAACAAGTTGGACTAGGTCTCTCCAGATCCTAAAAACCAGTACTAAACCACTAAATCAAAATCAAACTGAACCAAATTCATTATGTCTGCAATTGCTTTAAATTTCATATTCAATAAACGGTCATAATAATTATTTCTATACACTAAAGTATGAAACTAAAAAAAATTGCTATGTTCATGTTTCTCAGAACTTTAATGATAACAGTGAAAAAAATAACAATTGTTTTATAAATGTTGGAATTTCACTATCATTTAGTATACGAAATATATTATTTTACACTAAAATAATTCCGTGTGAGGACGGCCGTAAAGAATACACTTTCCCACCGCCAACAGGAGGCGTTTCGTAAGAGGCGACTAATTCCTGTATCACGAGACGGGCCGCAGCATCTGCGTGCGAAACTTAAAAAAAAACCGCGCTCGCTAACCTGCCTGCCAAGCGTGGCGAGTTTTGGCAATCCCCCCAATGATGGAAGTCATTAGGGGAGGCCTATGTTCAGCAGTGGACGTCTGACGTCTGAAATGATGATGATGATGACACTAAAAAAAAAAGTAAAAAGAACTCGTCAAGTGTAGGTCGAACTTGAATTAAAGATACTGATCTAAATGAAAGAAATGGTAGAAAGGAACCACGGAAGAGGATTCATCTCTTCCTTGTATGGAACCCTCAGTACGCGAATTTGACTTACTTTTGGACGGTTTTTTATAAGGGAAAGCTTAAGCTAATTTATCTTTTCACAACTATAAGTTAAAACTAAAACCCACCCTAATAATTTTAATAAAAATAAAAAAGGACACCAATGAAAATTAAATCTAAAATAACTAAAAATATGCACAGCATATTTTATTGTGACAGCTTGGGAATTACCACGACGTTGATTTTCGGCGGGGACCCCGACACCAGTAGAACAGCGAATGACGCAACGGCATTTTATTTATAGTGATACTTCACGTCACTTAACACACATTTTTTTGTAGAACTAATTATTTATTGAATTAATGATTACTACTTATTAGAACATAACTCAAACTAAACAAATGAAAATTGCATCGTAAAACATCTGCAACACATCCACGCATTATCTTTTTCGTGTACTATTTTTTGAAGTTGTTTTTTTCGATCGCATTTATTCAGTGTGGCCAGAAAAGTGACGTCCAAAAATTTTTTTAGGTGCCGTGTTGAGAGGTTGTGCTTTTAAAAAAAATCGTAACTCGAAAACTACGAAAAAACGTAGAACATAGATAGGGGTGATTCAGATACGTCTTAACACGAGGCATCTAAAAAAAAATTACGGACGTCACTTTTCTGGCCACCCTATTTATGATATTCTGAAACCAGTTTAAAGTTGTAACCGTCTTTGTGTATCAGTAAACAATGAGCAGGACTTGCAAGCAACAAAACAGACTTCATGAAGCGCGGAGCTATCGCTGCATAAGTTACTGCCTACGATCGGAGCACCAACTTATAAAGTTATTCCGAACTCTTAAAATTAACCTTATTAGAAGGTACATAAGAGTGAATCCAGGTGGAAGGAAGGTGGTAAAGGACAGCAGGGCTTATCTGGTGTAGTGTTCAAACGTTCCTGCTAATTATCGAGCAGAAACACTGGGCAGAGATGGCGCTGAAGAGAGATGAGAAAGTAGGCACAAAACTCGACGAGACATTGTAAAAATGAATTTTATGCAAAACAAAAACTAGTAAAGGTATCAATCTCGATTTGTGATCGTGACAACTTATAAAGAGAGGCAGGTTTTAAGTGAGTGTCCAGCGTGAAAGGTTTATGCTTCAATAAATTAATAAATGGGGATTGGTATTTGTCTCCTTATACCTATTCTCAATCTCTGATCATTAAATAATAGCAAAATTAACAAGACTTTTGCAAATGCTTTTCGTGGGATCGACGGAAATGCCATAGTTTTGATAAAATAACAATTCTACCCGTCAACACGACTTGCACTCACGACTGACATTCGCGTCAACTCGTGCGCAATCAGTCTAGATTATAATACCTAAATGCAAAATGTCTTTGGGATGAATAAACATCATAATGTCTTCTGATTTTGTGACAAGAACTTTTAGTCTTTTAAAGAATCATTGTCACAAGGAAAGAAATAAACGGATTCGGTGGAGGGTATTTTAACGAAAAGGATGGATGGAAAGGGGGGCACGTCGGACTTGGTGTCGCTATCTCTGAGGTTCCAGGTTCGATTCCCGGTTGGTCAATGTAGAAAAACAACTTTTCTATATTGTCTCGGGCTCTGGGTGTTGTGGTACGGTACCGTCGTTGTTTCTGATATCTGTAACATAAGTGCTTAAGCTACATAAGAAAGGATCAGAGCAATGTATGTGATGTTATCCAATATTTATTTATCATTTATTAAAGAGCTTTAGAGTACAATTTTGGTGTAGTTTGTGTTCTAATTTTTGGTGAAGTATTAAAGATCTGAAATTATTGAAATATCATTGTATTCAACGCCGCATCAAGTGTCAAGACAACATGCTTTAGAACGTCTTAAAACCTACTTCTACGTGAAGACTAGCCTTTACTGAACCCATGAAAAGCAATAAATACTAAACATCCGTTATTTATTGTAAACACTATTCAAGAAAAACTCGACATGGGCAGAATCAATGCTCTTCTTATAGAGCGGGGTTGAGTCCATAAAAAAAAACTTTTTTCCAAGTATTTTGTCTCCATTAGTCATTTCTTATTTTGTTAAGAAGGCTATTTGCATTGTCTCTCACCCACATAGTACTTTGACCTTTGTATTTTTGTGTCTTTTCTGTTACACATTTTTGAGTCACCAAGTTTGTAGCTTTGATATTATGTAAATTGATATTACCAGATTTCTTGTCTGATGTATTACATAATTATTATGAAACATAACAAAGGTTATGTATCTGCTCTTGGTCAGAGAACCGGTTAAGTTTGAATACATACATCCACCATGGCAAAATAAGCTATAGATTTGCCGATACTTTAGCGCAACCTTTTAGA
This sequence comes from Anania hortulata, assembly GCA_963576865.1. NCBI lineage: Eukaryota > Metazoa > Arthropoda > Insecta > Lepidoptera > Crambidae > Anania > Anania hortulata. The sequence goes on along the minus strand of OY756399.1, from coordinate 526,944 downwards.
GGTAAATATTTTAGCTCTTAGACACGTCTCTACATATTTTATTCTATGCGACTGTGTAATGCAATCTTTGTATTATCTGCGCTAACGAAGCGCGCTGGCCGCGGAGGGGGGACAAAGGTAATTAAAGGCGTTTATCTCCGCCAGGTGGCGCGAATTTCAGATATTAAGCAACTATGCGAGGGTAAAACTCCAAGTTTTTGGCGCAGTAAATCGCGGAGTTTTGCAGAATATGGAGTCGTCTATTTGAGTTTGGAGTGTATTGTCATGGTTTGGACACCTCGATGGAGCTGTGAAGTTTCTGACAGGCTGTAAGATAAGTTGTAGTGAAGAACTCAAGAATTTAATAGAACTTATTAAAGTTTCTCGCGAGTGCTAAACTAGAGAAACAGCTGTTTACCATCCATCATCTCCATTAAATAGATTGATTTATAGCTACTTAATTTGATTTGTAGTTACAAATGCTTGAGGTTTTTATTATTCATCATCATCATTTCAGCCATAGGACGTCCACTGCTGAACATAGGCCTCCCCCAGTGACTTCCAGATTGGCCGATTGAAAGCGGCTCGCATCCAGCGGCTTCCTGCAACCTTTACCAGGTCGTCTGTCCACCTTGTAGTTGGACGTCCTACGCTGCGCTTGCCGGTACGTGGCCTCCATTCCAGAACCTTTCTGCCCCATCGGCCGTCAGTTCTACGTGCTATGTGCCCCGCCCACTGCCACTTCAGCTTTTTATTATTAATAGTGTTTATTTTGTTCTGTGTAGGTAGGGCTACTATTAAAGGTAATGTTATATGTTTCATATTCTTAAACACTGTCTAATATGTATACGTTACAATACAGCGTCCCTCTGTAAACGCTTATTGACAGTAAAATATAAATAAATATGCATCGGACAACATACCAAATTATACCAAAAGTTGTTTTTTTAGGAGGTTTTCGTACAATTTTTGTACCGATCAATTATTAGTTTTATATAAAGGTCATAAAAGTTTAGTCTAAACCCCGTGTACTCTTTTGTTTATACATAACTTCAGAACTCGTATACCTATTATGTTTTGTGAGATTTATTTAATATCTTGTGTAATAAAAAGAAAACTAAAACTAAACTTAATATTAAACCTTAAAAAAGCATGCACTAAATAAATTACAAATAATAACTAAGTCTCATATCGCTGCATAAATGGCTGGCTGCATTTTTGCGCTGAATAGCTGAACTGATATGTTGGCCTAGAAATCCGCCAGCCTTCCGATCGCTTGTCCAGTCAATCAGCCGCTTGGCTAACTGAGTCTACAGCCGATGTGCGCTAGGTCCCCACGGCCTGAGCATCTCGACTCCAAAAGGCTCAAATATGTAGTACTACTAATAATTGCCTATTTGCGACGTCTGAGAGACTCTTCCGCTGCAGTAGCAGTATGGTTAGTATTAACCCCGGACGAGGTTTGTGGAAGTCGGAGCCAGTGTGTCACCACAGATTGCTTCATACACTAGGGGATGATCCATCTTCCACGTTATCACTATCTAGTCGCAACAAAGGCAGGGCTGTTAAATATGATTCTTGGGTTTTCATATCGAACTGGATTTCTTAAGTCTTAAAAATGTCTCCTGAGAACTTACCACAATATTTTTAAGCAGTATTACAATAAAGAAAATTAAATTACAAAAGTAGTATTACTTCAACCCTGTTTCATTTTTTCTGTACACACATACATAACACGCTTTGTACAAACAACACACAAACGCATGACAGCACGTCAACCTACCACAAAGCATCAAATTTTTTCAATTGATATTGATCTCTACGTGTCGGACTTAAAGTTGAAAATAAATTCAATGACCTTTAACTTATTGAGTAGGTTGACCTACCTGTCTGTACCTATATTATAATAGCTGAATTTTAACAAAAGTATTTTTTTATATTTTCTTCGAAATGTCACAAAGTAAACATAATATTTAACCTTTACCAAAGATGTTCCTCCTACACAATATCGCATCTTCACACATCATTAGTTCCGCTTGTTTTCTTTTAATATTTTTTCCAAAAAACTTGGCAACTAATGTAGCGGACTATGGTAAAAAGATAATGTTACACGACGCTGAACATATTCTCTAGGGGGTGGAGTTCAGAGTGAGTATAAAGTGCAGGAAGTACCTACGCCGGAAGTTGAGATAATGGCTAGAAATTTTGCTTTTCCTTTTTAGAGTTCCGTAGTCGAAACGGAACCCTAATAATTTCGCCAAGACCTTCCGTCTATCTGACTCTCTGTCCACGGGTAAGCTCTGACACTCTTAGTACTAAAAAGCGGAAAGGGTACCATATTCATCACGCCAGCAAATTAGTAAAAGAAAATCTTTAAAAAAATATATAACCTCCGGGATGTTTTTTTTTTCTCGTATCTCGTCACGGTGTGGGGAGTTGTTGCATACGTCTTAAAAATAAGCAAACACCGTTTTTCGTTCATGGAATCCGTTGGCTCAATAATATGCTTTAAAGTTCAATTTTTTGTTAGAGAAGTAGAGAAGCAACCATTTCTTTGGCAGATAAGGGAAGCACCCTTATTTGCCAAAGAAATGGTTGCTTTAAAAAATGAGGAAAAATCACAACAGTAGTAAAAACCTATTGAATGAAAAATGAAAAATATCACAGCTAGGTAGGTTTTATAAGTTGAATTAAATTGTAAAATGTTGATGGGAAAAAAAAACTTTGTTAACAATGTAAACAGGTCACAAATACCACATATTGTGACGGGAAACTACGAAACACTACATTGCGCATGTCCAACACGCGCTTGGCAGGTTTTTTGATTAAATATTTATCTAAGTGTTAGGGTAAGCATAAGAAAATTGGACTTATTTAGGTTGTAAATGTATGAATGAATTTCTTGGCAAGTGATCGTATTTACGAACGCAATGCAAAATTAATGCATTAAAGATTTAACTGTTTTTTAAATACGCTTGAAGGTTTAAAGGCTATTTTTAACAAAAGAAGTAACATTTGTAGGTACTATCTTAGCAATAAATTGTGTTTAATAAAGAACATGTTTTTAATAAATTTTTCTACCAAAAGGTTTACAAATTAAACTTGTATTCTTTGTTTGAATCCAAGCACACTGGCCGGTTCGTGGAGCTGGACCAACAAGTAAAAAATTAAACCCTTTGAACGCTGAAATTACAGTAAAAAAAGCGGTACTCACGAATATTTTTTAAGATGAGTGCTCACCAGGTGTTTTCGTCCATGAACATTACAATTTATACTAATGATTTTATTAATTATGTTGACCTACATTCAAAGCCAATATGCATAAATACTAGCGGCTTTGCTCACGTATTTAAAAATAAGGAATAGTATAAACTTAAAACGTGAAAGCGTAACAGAGAACAAACAAACAAACTCACTTTCACACCTATATTTTTTATTAGTTAGGATTTAAATATGTCTATTTAGTCGCGTTTAATTCGAATTTTCAAATATCCTTGTTTAGTAGATACTTACTCTTTATGTCAATGTGCAAAATTAAAAGTCTTGAGGTCCAGCTGTTTTGGCTGTGCGTTGATATAATGTTACCTAGTCACTTGGTTTACGATTTTATATGTAGATAAATTATTGACCTTTTGAAAGCATTCAAAGAGATGTGAAATGCTTCGTAAGTTTCAAATGGCAATCGCATGCTGTCGCTTAAACGACTTAACCTTACCGTAAGTATTCATGCTACTTGACGAGCCTCTAAAGTCAACTCTATGTAGTTAACTTTTTACAGTAGCTACGAAGCTATCGCGGGTTTAAATCACGCAAATAGCAATTTGTTTGTGTGATGAGAATATAACGTTTGTAAGTGTGTTCATCTGGTAAGTATCTTAGAAGTCACAATAGTACAGTTCTTTAGTTTGGTGCAAGAAAGGTAATTCATTTCATTTATTTATTTTTCCATCACATCGCAGGCTGCTTCCAACCGGCCTATCTGAAAATTACTTGAGGAGGCCTATGTTCAGCAGTGGACGTCCTGTGGCTGAAGTGATGATGATGATGATGATTTGTGATCCTTGGCCACAGAATATATCGTAGGATAAATCCTTGGCTCAAACATTCAAATGCGTAGAATGCTAATTACTCGAAAATGCTCCTCATGTAGACGCAGCTTTAGGGGCGGCTCATAAAAACATTTTACCGTGAGACACAGTATTACTGATTTCAGAGCAAACGTTACCTTGTGTTTCGTATGAAAAAAATGACAAGCAGAACTAATAGAAAAAGTAGACGGTTCTGTATATTTTTGTAGGAATTTTAATCCGTAAATCCAATCATCGCTGTTGCGCAGACCATAGATTTCTTTCTCTTAAAAATTGGCAAAATACATGACTCAAGTAATTATTTTTTGACACACTTTTGTTAGCTTTACTTGTAAATAACTATATAATCAAATCTTGGAAGTATTTTTTTACCTACTTCTAACTGACGTATCGATTTAAAACTTAAGTATTTGACATTTATATAACAATACAATAATTTGACTTCGTTGTGCTGATCTGATGATGGAGTCGGAAGGTGAACTGAACAGTATAACTATTCAACAACTTCTGGTAAAAAAATACGTGTTTGGGCTTATTTGATTCGTTTTGACGAGTTCTATATACATAAAAGTGGGGTTTTTAGTTTCCTAAACTATGATTTATCTCTCTTCTCTCTCATCTTTTATGGTATGTTATTTATTTATTTATTTATCTTTATTCAAGGAAACAAACAGCTTTACAATATTTCATTTAGCTTAAAAATAATTTGATCATACATTAGCATTTTAAGTTTCCAACGCTAATTATTACAGCTATACCAAATGGAGACATAATACAAAAAAAAAACAGAAAATATGCAGTATAAAATAAATTGAGTTAATCGATTAAAATCCAGTGGGCCAAAAAAGACTGAATACTGTTAAATTGATCTTAGGAGATGACGAAACCGAATCAACCGCTCATTAAAAATGTCTATGTGACAGAATTTCGAGTTATACTTGTCTTATTATTACTTTATGTTTAATAAAACAAAATCTATCTTATGATTATCTATGAGTTATCTTCAGTTTTGAACTTTTTTTGGATATATTAGATATATTGGGATTTTTAAACAGGTGCCCTAAAAATATATTTTTGCATTTGGTGCTATGGCTTGATTAAATATCATACAATGAGAACTTTAATTTAATATTTTTTAATGTACACTAGGCCTAAGACGCACCTATGTAATATTTATCTAAATAAATACCTTTTAAAATCAAAATAAAAAATGAGAACATTATATAATCACTTTGCAAAAAAAAAGTTTTGTAACTGAATCACGAAATATTAAAATTATATAGTTTAATACAAAATGCTGTAGATAAACATAAATATGTCCAAGGTAGTGAAACACACGGTTACCACCATCAAAAATAAGAAAAGTGAGAAGAGAAGTACTTATGTAGTTACGGAGGTTTATACGGAGTAAATGAAAGGTTTCTTTTCCCTGTTCTTTTGAACCCTAAAACCAAGAGAGACCACGGTACCACGTAGCACGCCGTGGAAACAAGGAAAAACAACCTAACACAGTAATTACTGTTTTTCGTGGAGCAAATTCTTTGAGATATAATAATACCCGGTTTTTTCCCGCGGCCACATCGGACTAGCTAGGCTCGCAAATTAAGGACATTGCAATAAAATCTTTTACTTCCAAGAAAGATCCTGGGCCATTATTTACGCTGTTACGTCTAATTACTGTAAGAAAGACGTTCTAAATTAAATGGTTTTATACGGAGCCATTATTTTCTTTACGTCGCCAGTTTGGATAGAAAAATGGAGAGTTTTACTTAAGGCAATTTTACTACCATATAGTAAATTTAGCACTGCATGGAAACAATTTACTCCTTGTGTTGATAGGTTAAGATAATAATTAACTTATTTCCAAGTTTGGATCCCAATACGCACCTCTAGTTATTTTTAGGACCCACTTTGGACATGCAAGTAGGTAAGTAAGCATGAGTGGACATTTGAATAACACTGAATATATGTAATCATGGACCAAAACAATCTGGTAACCTTGTCTTCATGTTACGGATGACTAATGGCATTCGTTTATGTTAACTAGACTTGCCCTATCAAGGAAAGCGTATCTTGACAATGATGGGGACAAGGTGGTAGTAGGAAAAAGTTCAAGGACTAACCATGAAATCATTTATATTTTTCTCTAATCTGTGAGTTTGATGTGAAATACACTGCTTTGGTAATTTAGACTTAATGGGCTAGTTTCCTGGGTCAAAAAAAGATTATTCTTTTTAGTCAGTTAGATTATCAAAAAATATTGGACCCATATTTTGTCTTTTATCAATCAAACAAAAAATTACGAAGATAAAGCGCATCAAAGTGAGTATGTGACGTCACGTCTAGCTAAGTGTCGTAAGGCGTGACGATACGCGGAACTTTAACGGGCTATATCTTCATCATTTTTTGTTTGATTCAGAAAAGAAAAAATATCTGTCCAATATTTTCTGTTAATCCAACTGACGGACTATTTAATTTTTGTAGGAAACTAGCCGATTACCCTAGATCCAATAAAACTCGATACCAAAGCTTTTTTCTATCCTAGTGTACAAAAATAGGTGTAGAAATCTTTTGTTATGTTGTATATAATGTCACGTGTTACTATGTGAAACGTTGAAGGACCAACAAAACATGTAACAGCGTATCTCTTTGCCGGTTCATTGCGCGGCGTATTATGTTCGGAGACGCGTTACTTCATCGACTATAAGGAGATAGGTTTCCTCCGTATATTTTCTTGAAGTTAGAATTTATTCGGTAGAGTAATGACAAGGGTACAAGGGCTGAATACGAACGCTTTTCAATAATAGTCTATATGAGTATATACTGTCAGAACGGTGAAACACGAGTGAACAGTCATGGCATTTCACAACAGATGTGTAGTTTTAGTTTTCGTAAGATGAAAGTCTTTTAAGGCGTAAGGAAAATACATGTAAAAGAGGTGTTTTTGGACAAGTTTTCTAGCGAAAATACTGGATATAGGATGTGGAAATTAATAACTCATGTAACTTATATGTTGAAGTTTTTCCTGTTGTATCTAAATACTAGTTATTATTTCTTATAAACACTAAAAAATATTTCAAAGTACCGCAAATGTCGCGAGCTTGTACACATTATATTTTAAACGACGTTTTTGTTTAAGTTTAAAGTTGGTTAAGTTATTTATAACATTCGTGCCTTTAGGGTGCAGTTTTTTTTTAAATAGTCAACAAATTAAGAATTATAAGATTTTTTAATAGATTTTACTCTTAGCGCCTACTTTTCCATGATCAGATATTTTGCTCGCAATGATAATCTATTTGCACAGGAGCGCAACGGATGGATGTTTAGTCTGCGAGAAGATTTGTATTATCTTAGGCACGTAATAGAAGTCGCATTAGTCGACGCTTAATGTTCAAGGTCACTTGCCTTACCCGTCGCCTTAAGCAGTGCGTGTTGCCACTCAACGTGCTATGGAGAGAGTTACTCGTATGCTTGGCATTTCTCTGCGAGATAAGATCCGATATGAAGTGATCCAAAGAAGAACAATAGTCGTCGACATAGTTTTTCGAATTGCAAAGTCAAAGGGGTAATGGGCAGGATACATAGCTTATAGAACTGACGAATGTTGATAGAATAAGGGTTGTCTTGTGTCTTAACATTCGAATTCTGCTAATTACATTGTAAGATACCTAATAAAAGCAAATTTGTTATGTAGATGTATGTACTACTTTGTTTGATTAAAATCTTTGGTTTCTTCGATTATGTAAAAATATTCAAAATACACAATCTCCCATGCAATTTGCGCCCTCGTATCGCAGCTCATAATTCCATAAAGGTCGTTCATAAAGGGACCTTTTTGGAGATATTTCGTTAGTTCCGATTCGATTTTCATTTTATGCAAAAGATCCAATTCGTAGGGCAGCGAAGACCTTCAATCGGGATAATGCCATAGAAGAATGATCCAAATTGAATTCGTTTAGCCCCCTCCGCCCGGGCATGAGAGACCCATTGCGTAATATAATAAAATACAGAAGAACCACACCATGATGCACAAGCAGATAGAACGCGTTTAAGGAATCACCGGGCGAGCAAACCAAGTAGTCAAACGTAACAAGCGAAGCAACAAGCGTGAACTAGCCAGAATTATGAGTTTTACTGGCTGTACATTAGAATATGGCACTAACTCCACGTAATGTGCTCTTATACAACAACATTTATTATGAAAGCAACATCTGATCGTATTTTTTTTGGATACCCCATTCAAACTAACGCACTATTTAGATGATAATGTATGGAGCCTCTTAATTCTTTTAAGTTTAATTTTTTAACTATTTGCCTGTGTAACTACGGAGTGGTCTTTCTGTGCTTAACTAAAATGTACCCTGGTCTTTTCGACCCCGGTTTAGCGCCGATCCGACAAATGCCGGATTCGCCTTAAAGGGCTGCTATTCAGCGAAAATTTTCCTGCTCGGTTAGGCTTGTAGGATTTTTATTAAATTTCCCGCAAATACGAGCGACGGAAAAGGACACTGTCCTCAAGACAAAACACAAAGTACTTGTAACGGTCAAGAAAGCAGAACCCAAAAGATAATTTCTCAAACCTCGCACACATGAAGTCGCAAATGATGGAGTTATATTTTGTTTCACAATGAAAAAAAAAACCGGTCAAGTGCGAGTCGGACTCGCGCACCGAGGATTCCGTACAAACCTGTAGGTACCTATATAAGTAAAAGCTCACCCATCACGACAATCGGGTCATAGTTATGGTATTTTTATTGCAAAATGAAATCCATAACATAACGAAAGGTAAATTCATCATCATCATCATCATCATTACAGCCACAGAACGTCCACTGCTGAACATAGGTCTCCCCCAATGACTTTTATTGGGGGGGATTGCCAATACTCACCAGGCTTGGCAGGCGGGTTGGCGAGCGCAGTTTTTTATAAGATTTCGCATTCAGACGCTGCTGCCCGTCTCGTGCTACAGGAACTAGTCGCCTTTCACGACACTCCTCCTATTGGCGGTGGGGAAGTGTATTCTTTACGGCCGTCTCCACACGGCACCGCAAAGGTAAATTGCGGTTTACGATTTATGACGTATTAAAAAAAAACTACTTACTAGATCTCGTTCAAAACAATTTTCAGTGGAAGTTTGCATGGTAATGTACATCATAATTTTTTTTTTGTTTTATATTTCTATTATTTTAGAAGTTACAGGGGGGGGGGGGGTCTCTTGTGTCTCTCGCGCAAACTATTCAGTTTAGAAAAAAATGATTTTAGAAACCTCAATATCATTTTTAAAGACTTATCTATAAAAACCCCACACGTATGGGTTTGATGAAAAAAATTTAGTTTTAGTTCTATGTATGGGATACCCCAAAACATTTTTTTTTCTATTTTTGTATGAAAATCTTTGTGCGGTTCACAGAATACATCTACTTACCAAGTTCCAACAGTATAGTTCTTATAGATGAGGAAAAAAGTGGCTGTGACATACGGATGGATAAACAGACATACATGACGAATCCATAAGGGTTCCGTTTTGCTATTTGGCTACGGAACCCTAAAAATGACTTCTAGTTACTACTTAAAAAAACACATGACTTTGATTTTTATTTAATCAAGAGGTACTGGGATTGCAAATTATAACCTAAAGGTATAAAGAGATATTCCGACCACTGAGTGTGCTCCGAGTGCTTTTTGCAAATAATATGACCACCATTATAATATCATGATCATGTGAAAGAACATTTATTTAAATGTTTTAGGAAACGTTGGTGTATTATATGGAGTTTATTGTTAATTTCATTGGGTTCTGTGTCTCAATGTTCATTCAAACAATTAGTTTAAAAAATGATTTTGCAAATATTGCTATTTGAATCTAAGATAAAATAAAAATCGTATAAGAACCGACTCATTCCTGTAGTACGAGACGGGCAGCAGCGTCTGCGTGCGAAATCTTTTAAAAAACGGCTCGTCGACCCATCTGCCAAGCGTGGCGAGTATTGACTATCCCCCCTTTTCGGGGAGGCCTATGTTCAGCAGTGGACGTCCTACGGCTCAGATGATCATGATGATTAGTCTGGCTTTGCCATGACGTAAACATAAGTTTTTGTTTCTTGTTTTAAAATCTTGTGAGATAGAATCCAATTACCCCGTATTTATCTGTACCCTTATGTATAGTTCGTACCCTTGTTTAAGCAGCCCTGCTTCCTATTTGCAGAGGTCGAATTAATCACCGATGCGAAAAGGTTTGAAATAACAAAACACGCGTCTAACCTTTGCCTTCAATTTGAATATGCTAATTGTACATTAGCATCATTTTTGTGTAAATCTGGCTGTTAATTAATTTTACTGGATGCGGAAGTGTTATGTAAATATTCCCATTTAAATGAGACTCTAAAAATATGCATTTGGATTTATGTTTTTTGGTTTAAAATAAAGGGCGGAAAAAAACAGGATGTGTAAATTAAATATACACTCTAACCAACCTGTTGTTAGAGACTGAAGCCTAGACACTTTTTCTCCTCCTGTGTGAGAATGAGTTGATTTTCAAATGGCTGTCTCTTATTACTTTAAAAAACCAGCCAAGTGCGTATTGGGACATGCGCAATGTAGGGTTCCGCAGTTTCTCGTCACAATATGCCGTATTTGCTTTCTGTTTTACATAATTAACAACATCATCTAAGTAATTTTCTTCTCGTACTTACGGTTAGTTACATTTACAAAGCCTTTCTAGCTGTGATAATTTTCCTTTTTACTTCGTAATAATTATATACTACTGTCGTGATTTTTTTTTATTTCTGAAAATTTTAACGTGCCTTGCAAAGCACAGAGTTGCCTGGGATATAAATAAATAAATAAATATTGGACAACATCACATACATTGCTCTCATCTTGTGGTAAGTAGCCAAAGCACTTGTGTTACAGAAATCAGAAACAACGACGGTACCCAGACCCGAGGCAACATAGAAAAGTTATTTTTCTACATTGACCCGACCGGGCATCGAACCCGGAACCTCAGAGATAGCGACACCAAGTCTGGTATACTCGCCTCTCGGCTACGGAGGTCGTCAAATACTATACAATATACTCGTATATCACTAAATAATGACTGAGGAATGGTCATCTATCCACTCTATCCACTATGGCGTGGGTTGCTTAACTTTAGTAATCACTACAAAAGTTAAATAAATATCGAACATTTCCTTTACTAAAAATAATACCGATCAGAATCGACCCGACCTAAGACTAATATCAAAGAACAATAAAGGCATTGATTTCGTCTGTTAGCACAACGCTTCCTCCGTTGACAAATCCATCCTATCATATTTCTAACGACGGGAAACCCAAGACGGTCCGTAAAAAACGAGGATTAATGCATTAATATTGACGATACAGCGCCCGCGTCCAGTGTCCGCTCGGGTGGCGGTGCATTAGGCGGGTAATATTCTGGAATAGCTCGACAAACAAACAAACAAAAAACAAAATATTGTGCTTTATTGTAAAATCCCCAGTGCACGACTTGCACTTGACTAGTTTTACAACACTGATTTTGTATAAATCCTTAAAAACTACATGCAACTAAGAAATCTATTTTACCGATTTATTAAGGTAAATCTTCTAAGTGGTTACACTCTTGATAGAGCAGTCGTGATTTTGAATTGTTGATGTGGGCGGACGTAACTCGCCTCACGATTTCTCGCCATCTCTTTCTCTTGGTTGTTAATCTAGAACAGTTACACTCGTGTACGGGGTCGGCCACAGAAGACTTGTTCTGGTCCGTCTATGGCATAGGTGATCTACCACGTGGGCTTGTGCCCTCCACTCTGATGTCCTGCACTACAAGATGGTCTATTGAGTCGCCACTTCGCCTCGATATGTGACCAAAAAATGCCAGGATGCGAGCCTATCCTAGTAATTCAGATATACGTTTTTTGATGCTGAGTTTTTGAACTATAGATTCGTTGGTCTAAAACTCAGTTCACAATAATCCAAGCGTTTTCCTACAGCACCTTATCTCAAGGAACATTAAAGCTGTTATTAAAATACATGTCAAATTAAACAACAACAACATCCAACTGTGTCTTGTCTCGAAGCGCTAGTAGGGCCCAAAAAATAAGGAGACATGTTCTGGCCCCCTAGGGGCCTATAATGTTGTTATTGACGTTCATAAGTGGCAATTTTGTCCTGAATTGAATAAATGATTTTTGAATTTGACTTTGACTTTGACTTTGACATTTTGTTAATTATTTTAACAGCTGACATTTAATTTTAAGTTATAATCTGTCAAAAGTGGAGTCATACTTTTAGATAGATAGATACATTAAGAATAGCACAATTTAGGCGGTTTTGTGCCTTTTAATTTGATGATAGCAAGAATAACGCTCAAACAGCCCGATAACTACCATTTCGACCAAAAAAGGAGTACTTCACTAAGCAACATTGAGGTGGCGTTTACGAGTACAAACAATTTTTTTACTGCTTAAGGCTTAAGTTGTTGCTAAGCTTGTAGGGGAGAGGGGGGCAAGACGGGGCAGCGGGTAAGACGGGGAAATGGCTTTATTTGGCAAGGCAATCGAACAATCAGAATTCCGCTTATGCACATTGATGCGCCTCCATGATGCTAATTATTGAATTCAGTGATCGGCTAGATAAACGTAACGTTTTATTGTTTAATTTAATTAAACTGTTTTATCCTATTTTCCTTATCATTTTTGTGTTTCATTTGCTTCATTTTTGTTGCCTACATATCACCAGCAAAGATACAGTGTAAAGTTATTTATATGTGTCAAAAATCACACCAACAGGTAAAGTATTTGTTTGATGCCATAACGGCCATATTTGTTTGTAATAATTTTATTACTTTCGCAAGATGCGCAGGAGCAAGATGGGGTACCAAGAAGAAAAAAAATTCCAAAGCTACTTATATCGTCATCATCAGAAAAAAGCAACAGTGATTCCGAAAATACTTCATGTTTATTCTGCAACGGACGCTATTTACCTGATGCTTAACAAATTGATGAGCAGTGATTTTATAAATAGCACTGTAACAGGACAAGAGGTCTCAATCGATAAATGTTGACACTTCATTACAGGATACCATAAACTATACAGTTTACTTATCGATTCAAATGAAATATAATTTTTAAATTAACTCATCCAATGAGTACAATCTCTTTATTGAAATTACGAGCGATCTTATAATAGTCCCCCGTAACAGAATCCATGGCCATCCGTCTTCGGGGTATTTACATTGCATTTACTTACCGCCAGTGCGTCTGCGATCGACTTTTGCTAAGTGCTAACTTTAAATCGGTCTTGTTCCTTTTAAGTGCATTATTTCAGTTTAAAAGTTATTTCTTCATTCGTCGGAAATTTAAGAAGCTGCAAGAAAGATAATGTAACAAATATGCGCTTATTTTACATTGGAATCATTAAGATTAATGTTTTTACTAATACAGTTATTATTATCGTAACTTGTTAAATATTCACAACTACTTAGCTGACCCGGCGAACTTCGTACTGCCCTTCATAAATTGTTTTTTCGTGAATTTTTCGTGTTTTTATAGTTATTCTGCTATTCGGGACGGATACGAATCCAACAAATCACAAATCATAAAAATCGGTCAAGCCGTTCTGAACTTATAAATGGTGTAACTAACCCGACTTTGTTTTATAGGTATATAGATAAATGATTTTATTTTGCATATACTTATTTTTCAAGACATTGAGAGGGAGCGGAGATCGGTGGCTGTCCGCTGTAACATGTTGGCTCGCAGATTTGCTAAATGTACTGACGAAACTAAGATTACGCTTTTCAAGGCGTACTGTCAGTCATTTTATACATGCAGTCAGTGGGTCAATTTTACGCAGAGGGCATACAATGATCTTCGCGTACAATACGATAACGCGTTCCGGGTATTGATGGGGCTGCCGCGTTTCTGTAACGCGTCCGCCATGTTTGCGGAGGCACACGTAGACGGTTTCGCCGCCATAATGCGTAAACGTTGCGCTGCACACCTCAGGCGCATGCGCGACAGCCCCAACAGTATCCTGCGCGCTTTAGCAGACCGGTGGGACTCGCCGATGCTAGCTCGATGGATACGACTGCACGCAGTTAAGTAGACATCTTGCTGGCATCGGAAGGTAATATTATTTGTATGTGTGTTTTTTCTGTCTGCTTATGTTTTTTGTTTTTATTTTTATTTGTATTCTTTGTTTGTTCTGTGTCGTGTATAACTGACTTTAGTTTTTAAGGTCAATTGTAATTTTACTAAACTATATGGATCCAGATATCAGAAAATAAACGATTTATTATTATTATTTATTATTATTATTAAACTTTATGTTAAATTTCTCAGTCATCTGTAATGAAATATTACGTCTACGCCTTTACGTATTAATATTCTGAGCGAGTATTAGATCATCCTAAACGATGTTTAATTTTTTTGTGAAACGTGGTTTATTCCATCAATCATAAATTCGTGTTTTAGTCATAACGTTAGTTAAAATAAAGACTGTTTTCAAATATTAGACTGTTTTCATAATTAAGTATAAAAGCCATATTTATTAAGGGACCTATAGTAAAATAGAAATTCAATTCTTGTATCTGGAAGTCAATGGGGGAGGCCTATGTTTAGCAGTGGACGTCCTATGGCTGAAATGATGATGATGATGATGTGGTTGCTTTTATTTTACGTAAAAAACAAAACCAAAATGGGTGTTGGCTCGTGTAAATAACAAACTCCAATAGCGTTGTATTGATACACGAGAATTGATTTAATTTCAAAAAACGCTCCTATTAAGGGTTAAACAATGTAATATCCAGCCGGTCCCGACGACAATGTAGCCTGTTTCATTCCAATTAACATAAAATTCAAAATCGCAAATATATGGCAACCTTTAATATCAGCGGACACCAATTTTGTCCCAATTGCTTTAACTGTTTGAATCGGAATGGCACAATTATAACATTCAATTGATTTACACACATTCATTTACAAGTATCTACCTACCGGAGAGTCGTTCTAATTTATTTTTTGTCTTTTACAGGTAAGAACTGCTGAGTTGGCACACTATGAAGAATTTTACAAGGTTTATAAATAACAAATATTTCTGGGCCTCATGTATAGTAGTATGTGATTTATAATAAGTTACGTTTTTATATTCTAATAGTAATAACTCGTGAAACCCTAAGCGGTCGCATGAGACCAGAATTCAGATAAAAAAAACATTGTGTTTCGATTTGCCTAGCTAAGAATATGAGCATACCAAGTAGTTTAATTACTAAACATAACAAGCACTATAAGAATAAGAATATTTAAATGGTTTTGTATAATATTTCATGATAAGTCAACACAACATCATAAAAACATAAAAGAAACGTAATTGATATAAACCCAATCGCGTACCTGTTGTATAAAATTTCATTATATCGGCAATCCGCCCCAAAAGCGTAATACTAATAAATTCATTTCTTCATAATCATTATTGAATGTTAATATAAAATTTGTATTCTAACGGCGTTTTCTATTAGGATCGCGGGCAAGATTCACGATGTTTTTGTCCAAAATATTTACAGAACACAGCTTAATTTGGTAAAAGAAAACATCTTTTCAAGTCGCTCATAAGTTTAATTGACCGTTTTTATATTCAAACAAGTTAGAAATTTGTTTTGGGGCGGGCTTAGGGCTATTTTGTATTAGCTTATTTACTGATCCGTTTTTTGAACGAGAAAAATAATATTGTTTCTATGAGACATTGAGTAAGATTTTATGTGCTTTAATACAGAGTTGTAAGGCTTATTTTAGATGGGATGTTTAATGCGCTTGAGAACGATAGTAAACCAGCCGTTTCATACGTTTTGTGATGTGAATCGCGGCGTGAACCGTTTCTCGGCTGATGGAGCAACAAATAAGAAAATATTGCGTTTCATACCATTTTTTTAACTTCAAAAGACAAAGTTGGTGGTTGGTTTTTGCGTTCAATTAAAATTAATACTGTTTTCTTACGATTGGGTTGAGAACCGTTGGAGTTTTGTATCTAGAAACAGAGAACTGAAAACGATTATTTGGTTAAGGAAAACCTTTCAGTTATTAAGATGCAACTAGCTCTTATTAACAGTTTAAGCAACATTCACTTATTTTGATATTTATGTGGATGCACACTGCTTGAAAAATGTGAACATTATTAAAATATTCCAACAGCATTACGTGCACAGACAACGGACGCGCGTGTTTACAACTGTTTGGCACATTGACAACGCAATATCGCCCCGTGTGGTGGCGCATTTTATATTTCCCTGATGTTCGATTCGGATATTTTCAGCATTGTGTTTGCAGTTCATACTATTGTTGCAATATTAATACCTAAATTATGTATGTCTGCTAGATTACAAATTCTCCTGTGGTGCATGAACAGAAATACGGCCATGAAATCAAACAACTATTGTGTTATACATGTTAAATTTTGGATGTTTCTTACTTAAACACACTTAGACAATATTTGTTATGATTTGGCACAATTATTGATCTATCTTTACTCATAAATAATATTTTTCATCCTGTTTTCTCGTTCCCGTGCGATGATTATTTAACTCTCTTAGGCTTAATTCTGATTTCCACGTAGGCAAAGTCGGGGCAGAAGTTAGTATTATACAAAACAAATTCAGTACAGCAAGGTTTCCACAGAATTGACGTGTACACCAAACTCCCAAAACAGGCGGTGTGTACAAACCGACGTTGTTATAAATCACTTGTGTTCACAATTACGCGCAAGTTTGAGCAAGTCTGTTTTGGTCTGGACTTCCTGCGGGTTGCTATGAGGAAGTCGGTCCCAATAGACTATTATCTAGACTAGAACATAGGAAAATGTTTGTTTATGAAACTCAGGACATATAATCATAATATAAGTAATATTGTTTTAATAAGAACGTTAGACTAAGAAACCTAAAAACATTGTTTTTTGAAATATTAATAAACTTATTCAGTACTTATAAATTTAAGGTAGCCATGAATGAGAAGTTCATCATCATTACAGCCATAGGAAGTCCACTACTGAACATAGGCCTCCCCCAATGACTTCCAGATTTGCCAATGAGAATTTAATTAAGATTAATAGGCTATTTCGCAACGATAGAGGAGCTAGCTCTGCACTGCTAACTAGTGGTGCAGAAATATGAAACAATGTATGTGGGATTAAAAAGGCCTATTTATTCGACAAAATAAAATCTTCTGTTACTGGTAGCAAGTAAAATAACATAATTTGCTAGACTCCATCCACTAGCAAAGTTGCTTTTTACATAATTATCGTAAATATCATATAAGATTTTACTATTTGTGTAATATGCCAAACATGAATTATACGAAATGAAATAATTGAATATATATTAAGTCCAAGTAATGTTTACTCGTATTAAACGTTACCGTTTGTTGTGAACCCAAAAAACAATGTCTCCTTCGCATTGTATCATCAACAATACTTCGGTTTAATTTGATTACAGTCATATTAAGTACACCCAATAATATTTACGTGCACAAAGTCACAGCGTTTATCAGTGAAATCTGATTTCGTAATCACTATTAATAATCCTGGACAGTGTTCTCCGGTAATAGAGTGGTACATGACGCCGTCGCTTTCGTATCGAACATGCCCGACTAACGACCTAATTGTGTAACTCGTTTGCTATTGTTTACATTGTATTATTACACTGTTTAGATATTCATTTATTACTAGTGTAATTAATTGAGAAACGATTTGACATTTGCAAAGGTATTATTACTTGCTGATCTTAATTAATGATTAAAATCGTTTGATATATGTATCTAATTTGACTTATCACTTATTGTCTTCAATAATGACAAACTTTCACCCCATAAGAGCAAGTTTCCAATAATCCTTCTTTAGTATTTAATTACGACACTCAAGAGACTTATGCAAATTTTAAAGTTTTTAAGATCTAGCGGTTTCGACTGCTCGTTGATTTGAGCTTTGCATGTTATTCACACGCTCGTAATAGCGTTAAGAAATAATCTAGACGTATAAAACAGTGACTGAAAATATGTGATAATATTAAGGTTTCAGGTTCAAGGATCTCAATCAATGTCAAGTCAATGTCTCATATATTGTGCCAACGGGACCCTTGTACAGTACTACACCGTCCTAACTAAAAACTGATATAGCATTTATACCGTGAAAGATTGCCAGTATTATATTCGAAAAACATGTTCCTATCAGTAAAGAAATAAAATAAAAGTGATAAATTATGAGAGTAAAGCGTAACACACACAGAAGGCGTGAGCGGAACGGGTCGTTTCTCCGACGTGAGTTGCGCGGTTCGTCGTCTTCACACAGAGAACGGGTCGTGCGCGAAGCGGTTCGGCGGCGGTTTTGGAGCGATTCGAAGGCGCGGCTCGGGTTTGTGCTATGGTCAATAAAGCATTTAAAATATGAAGCTTCTTTAACACGATAACTTTTACATTTAGTCACTAAATGTTGATTTGCCACGGTCACCCATTCAATGGTCAGGTCAAAACCACGGTCCCTACACTCCCATCCTAGTATCCATACTTAAGGTTCTTTAACCACGGTCCACTTTTATGACATTGATATTTTGGGTGACGATTGTTAAGCAACCTCAAATTTGGACACTAAATGGATGGGTGACCGTGAATAAGCAACCTCAAGTTTGGTCAATAAATGGATGGGTGACCCTGGATAAGCAACCTCAAGTTTGGTCCCAAAATGGATGGGTGACCGAGGGTTACGTGACCTCAAATTTGAACACTAAATGGATGGGTGACCGTGGTTAAGCGACCTCAAGTGTGGACACTAAATGGATGGGTGACCGTAGTACAGCAACCTTGAATTTAGTAGATTATTACCTAGTTCGTACAAACATTTTATTTCCTCACATTACATTACTTTTTTCATTCAAATCCATAGCGAAAAATGATAATGTTTTGTAAAATAACACAACAGTCGTAGTATACGCGCGGCACCCGTTCCGCGCACGACCCGCGCACGCTCTCTGTGTGAGCGCTTTGGTCTGAATGCGTGTATCACGACTAATGTAACGAAAGCCGCACCCGCGCACCACCCGTCCGCCCGCCGCCTATCTGTGACGGCGGAAGGGCCGCGCGGGACCCGTTCCGCGCACGACCCGCTGCCGTTCCGCGCACGCTCGCTGTCTGTGGGCGCCCATTTAAACCTATGTTAATAGACCCGCCGTACTGCCGTCGTGACCCGTCGCCGTCCCGCGCACGCTCTCTGTGTGTGTTACGCTTAAATGTACAAAAAAAAATTTTTTTTCAACGTTTTCTTTATTTTTATTTTTGCCATATAATATGTAATGACAAACAAGTGTCAAATTTACTGTCATTATAGTGTTGACTCCAAATTAAAACAGAAAAATATTGGACCGGGCTTTGGAAACCTAGAAGCATGAGTCAGACTCACATTGGGACCATAGCAACAAGCTATAAAGTTAGTAATTTAAATAATAAAATAATTATTAAAATAAAAAATAATAATAAATTAATTAATATTATACAACATCACTGACATTGCTCTGCTCCTATGATAAATAGCTTAAGCACTTGTGTTACAGAAATCAGAAACAAAAGTTATTCTTCTACATTGACCGAATGGAAATCAAACCCTGGACCTCAGAGATAGCGACACCAATGGGCTAGTTTATTGAATTTTGAATTGAAAATTTTGAAAAAAAATTAAGAATATATAGCCCGTTAAAGTTTCGTGTAACGTCACGCCTTGCGACACTTTTTAGCAAGGCGTGACGTTACGTGCTCACTTTGATGCGCTTTATCTTCGTGATTTTTTGTTTGAATGACAAAAGAGAAAATATGGGTCCAAAATCTTATGTATAAAATTCTCGTGTCACAATGTTCGTTCCCGTACTCCTCCGAAACGGCTTGACCGATTCTCATGAAATTTTGTGAGCATATTGAGTAGGTCTGAGAATCGGCCAACATCTATTTTTCATACCCCTAAAGACCACGCAGACGAAGTCGCGGGCAACAGCTAGTTTCTTTATAATCTAACTGACGGACTAAATAGAATAATCTTTTTTTGACTCAGAAAACTAGCATATTCCGGTATGCTCGCCTCACGGCTACGGAGGTCAAGAAAACGACAACTGTAGCACCACTACATATACGTAGATTTACAAGTAAATATACGTAGATTTGCAACATAGGAATATCTTTAATACGGTGATATTCATCTGCAGATTTCTTTGTAACAGTACCAGAAGCTTATATAATTTTACTATTCTTATTTATTTAGTTCGCAGTCGATCGCAAACACAACTTTTCTCTCTCGTCTTTCTATTTACTTAAGCTCGTTCTATATTTTCCTTAGCCGGGAATATGTCCCGATTTAAATAAACCTTATTGGTGTTGCTCGCAATTGCCCGTGGTAAGTTTGCAAAGTATACTATAATATAATACTTTAGAAATATGGAACTGATCAGTTTTCACATAAAAAGTTACGTAATTTCAAAGTTTTCTTTGCTAAAGATGTTTTGTATGCTACATAATACGAACCATAAATAATGAATCTATAATCATTACTTCAATATGCTTTATATTTTCAATGTCAGAACCAAAGTTGGTAGTGTTTGCCAATTAAATAGTTATTCGCATTGATGTTGGTTTTGCCTTTAAAGGTTCGGTAAGACTGTTTTTACTAAGCAGCATATTATTATCACACCTGGGGCCAAACCATGAGCTCTAAAAACAGTATTACTTCAACCCTTTTTTATTTCTTCTCTTATTAAATAAATACATTGTTTCCACAATCACACACATTAGCTAGCCCCAAACTAAGCAAAGCTTGTACTATGGCGAACGGATAAACATACTTAAATACATTTATAAACATCCATGACTTAGGTACAAATGCTCGTGCTCATCACACAAACATTTACCCCTTGCGGAATTCGAACCCTCAACCGCTGGCTTTGTAGTCCGGAACGCGAACCACTACACCAGACGGTCGTCAGGAATTGTTTAGAGTCACGGTTAGCCTTCTGAAGCAAAATCAAATAACAAAAACTTTGCTCATTTAACCTTAATATCGAGCATGGAGGCCAAGACATGGATTTTTATAGATTTAAACAAAATATCAGTAAAAAAATATTAGGTCGCTTAGATTGCTTTTAATTAAATCCTCCCTAATTTTATCTAACTTTCTTAGAAATAAGAATAATGGAAAGATATCACTATTCATACTCCCAGATAAAGATGCCCCGAGAATAACAAACATATCACTTCGGCAGTAAATCACACGACATGCAGGCATGAATGGACTCGCCACAATGGAGTCTCGCGATTGTAGCCGGCGGCTATAGCGTGCTCTGATTTATGCGGCTCAGATGATCGGTGCATTGGTGTGGATTTTGACATTATGCAATAGATCTTTAACGAATTTGACGGATGTATGTGGATCGTTTCAGTTGCATTGTTCCACTGCTATCTTATCTAACAGACATAGTTGTACCTTCTACAGTTTTTTTATAGCTTACAGACTTTATAAAAGTTATAATAAAGATGAATATTATTACACTTTCATGTAAAGTACTTATGAACATTTATACAATAATAAAACGTTACCTTAATATATTGTGTAGGTATATTTATTGATTTTAATAAATGACATGCTCATTTTGCGATATATGAAAAATGTAAAGAATTTCTTCACTTACCGTGGTTTATAAATATAATAAATAAAATTATTTCCTATTTGCCAGAATATGGTTACACAGTATTCTTAAAATAATACTTACCAACATATTCTATCGCCAGAGACGTGCAAATTTTGATAAGGAGATTTCTATATAATTTTTATAACCATTAATTTGGTTTTATTTCAATGGAGAAAGATGTCGTGTTTTTTTTGGTACAGAGTTAAAAATACAATAAAAATATAGCATAGTTTACAATGTCAAGATAAATATTGCAAAAATACGTACCTATATACATTGAAATCCAGAAGTAGAGTAAGGTAAGGCTTTTTGGTAAAAAAAAATTGTATTTATTTAATTTAACAAAAATGTACAAACCGCCCCCGCCCGCTTTAAATATTTTTATTATAGGCAAGTCGGTTAGCATTTGGTCCTTAAGCGTGTTTCTTGTGAATGTAACTAATCACACAGAGGTCATGTGGTAACTAAATTCGATTTCATCTCTAGAATTTACCAAATTTATGGTCTTACTTTTATGTTCTTCTAATGGTGACCCTTCGCATACCTATAACATTTACGTTGGTAGTTTCTTTAACGTGTTTTCTTTCAATTCATTCACAATACAAAGTAGGGAGATAGAATTGAATACATTCACTGGAGATGGCCATTAAAACATAATGGCGGATCCAAGTGCCGCTGAATGGGCCTGTGCGTGGGCCAAGACCGAAGACTAACAGCTTTATAGACGCCACATGCTAGTATTCGCAAAATAATACCTGCCTGACGTCATAAGTCAGATGTCGTGTCTAAAGTGAGGTGCATAGTTATTTTGCACGAGAAGGTATCATGTTGATTTCGTATGGTTTAATCACTACGACCTGGTGAAGGTTGTAGGAAGCCGCCGGATGCAGGTCGCTTCCAACCGGCCAATCTGTCTTTGCCTGTTGGGAGAGTCTCTGAGCAACGGCGCAGTGTATCTCTCCTTCCACTTCGTTCTCCTTCTAGATGAAGTTGCGGGCAAAACCTAGTAAAGTTAATCAGATAGTCAAAGTCCACTGCTGCATACGCTGAGACTTTACGTCATCACACCGCATTTGATCATATTTCGCATCCAGCTTAACCCTGCCACCGACTTTGGAGTATCGGTCAATTGGTAAATCTTTTAGGCCAGGTGTGTCCATTATTTCTTGTCGGTTTGTGCTTTCTATTCCTAGATTCATTTTTCTTATAACGGCAACCGTATACACTTCTATATGGGAACTTGGATGTAGAGGATAACGGGACTTAAAATAAAATAATGTGCACCTTCTAAGAGGTTAATGGTCTGTGGCCAGGGCTGTAAACCTAACTTTTTATTCTGGCGTGTAAGGCTAATACTTTGTCTAAAAGTAGTTTTAAGAGTGCCTATAGTCCGGGTAATTTTAATGTTGCCAATTTTCTATTAAGTAAAACCTTTTTCCTGACAATATTTATTATTTTAGACTTTTATCCTCCCAGCAAACATTTCCAATATAATTTACCTTATTTTCTGTTTCCATACCAACCCTTATTAAACCTGGTTCATTTGTTTTTATACGCCTTTGTCTATCGCATTGTTTCTTTACAAAATTATAACAATATCCGTATAATACTATTATCTACCGTAATATAGGTACAAAAATCTATGTAGGTAAGTGAAATAATGTTTTTTTTTGTTTAGTACCTAAGATTGTATTATAAGATTAATTCATATTTTCTTTAAAATTGCCGTTTCAAATCATAAAGAGGTAAAACTGGACTGGGGTTGGACTTAGTCTGATGATTTTAAACACCTTCCTCCTCTAAATTACCTGCTTGTTCACACTGAATGAAATTCAAATGGAACCAATTTTAATAAAAATAACCCAAAATTACATCCCGCGAAGGAATTAAAATTGCCATAAAAAAACCCTATTGTTTTCCATTGTTTTTCCGGTCTACCACGGGTAAGTGGCACGCGAAGGGATAACCGATATCAATTTTCAGGCCTTTGTTGATTAGTAAGTTGTACCTCGATTAAACGGGTACAACAACCTTGCTCAATTGTAATCCCATGTCCATTTAGAGCCATATTAGCATGTATTTAGGCAGAGGTAAGAGTGTACGTGAATCATTCATTCATCAATCAATCAATCAGATTGAATCAGTGCAAGTAATCTGAGCACATCACTGTGCCCGCGTGCCGCTAATGCAGTCGTACGCAATGCATATTTGAGGCACACCATCCGATCTCGTGCAGGGAATGTCTGGCGAGTGTGGGAAATATGAACGTATATGCACATACTTATATTAAATGTAGGTAGGTATTTCATATTTCAATCAATGTTGTTACAAAAACACATGGTATTCAGCTATGATACATGAAAATTATGTTTTTTTTTAACTAGATTCGAAGTATCCAGGTAAACATCGACCTTTACCAGTTCGTATGTCTACCTCGTGAGTTGACGTCCTACGCTGCGCTAGCCGGTATGTGGCCTACAAAATAAAATCTTTCTGCCCCATCGGTGTTTCCTTGCGAGATCCAATCTGAAAAGTGCGATAAATTAAGTTGTTACCTGAGATTAGGTAACATTATTAAAGAAAATGGTCATTTACAAAAACTTAGTAAAAATGAATGTGGTGGTATTAATGTGGTCATACAAAGAGGAATAACGTGATATACCAGCAGCAAAAGATTGATTCAATTATTATACTCGATCAATAAATAAATCTAGGCATACACGGAGAGAAACGCTTGTTTCGGCACTCCTTCGACGCAGGCGCAGCCTTCCCGCTGCGCTTATGAAACGCTATAAAACGGTCAGCACTGCTTTATGCATCCTAAGTGAAACGTGCTCAAATTATTACGGTAATAGCAATTGATTAACGGCCCTACAAATCATACAAGGATATGCGTCTAATAAATTAGACGAATCAGTTGTAAGTTGTTACTAGCTAAGCTTGTGTCTGGCATTGGAGTCACATTGAACAAGATTATTTACGTATAATACATTA
Source organism: Anania hortulata (assembly GCA_963576865.1). Lineage (NCBI taxonomy): Eukaryota > Metazoa > Arthropoda > Insecta > Lepidoptera > Crambidae > Anania > Anania hortulata. Next base: position 502,173 of record OY756399.1, on the reverse strand, counting down.
AAGTTTCATTGTTATTATGATGATCAATAGGAAATTCTGTCGTTAAGTAAAAAGTTTGATAGACAATGAAATTATTTTATTATTTTTAGCACTGGCAATACTGTAGTCAATAATTTAGGTATTTCTTCTATTTATTTTTGACGTTATACAGGGTTATTTAAAAATAAATGCAGTTTCGATGTTAGTCCCATACAAAAAGTTGTTGTATTTGAGTACCAGAATTAGCTCCTAGGGGGGATGTATTACAAATAACCCTGTATACGTATTTTGAGGCTACTTTTGTAGTAAAAAAATTACTTTTATACTACCGTTGGAATAAAAGAAAGGCGTTGTATTTTAGTTACAATATAATACGTCTGTAAGATTTGTGAATCCGGTGTAAGAGGGAAACGCATAAATTGAACGAATTGAGACTTTGCGCCCCGCGGCGGCGTATTTACAAACACCATTCTTCACCGCGGCTGAGTGAACGGACAATTTATTCACGGGAGGATTTATGAAGCGTGCTACAGCTTCCGCGGTAAGGCACACGTCGATAGCTAAACTTAGAATTAGGATGTTTAGGGAATGGATTATTGCAAACATTGTTTATTTTCGACGACAGTATTCGTCTAGTGGTTCAAGCCCCGAATTACAAAAGCAGTAGCGGGCTAAAATCAACCAAGTGTTTTTGTAATGAACCCGCATTTACACTTTAATATTTAATCCCAAATCAGTGCCTGGGGTATGGATGTCATGTTATGTTTATATTCGTTATCCAGTCGCCAAAGTACAAGACCTGCATAATTTATTGCTAGAAAATGTATGTGAGTGTTATTTTATTTATATAAATAAGAATTATAAGTACATAGTTATAGCGTAAACTTGCAAAACTTATTGCTTAGCTTTAGTACTTTTATTTACATATTGGTACATAGACAAATACTCTTCAATTTAGGGCAGAAAACTGCCACTTATGAACGTCAATAATAACATTATTGGCCCATATGGGTCAGAACATGACTCCTTATTTTTTGGGCCCTACTAGCGCTTCGATACAAGACAGACAATCTGGCAAGTGCTGAAAAGAAACGCCGGAACAAACTCAGTCACCACTAGCTGCCACTAAAATATATAAAATCAAAATAAACAGGTAGGTACATCAGTTTAGTGCAGACTGGACTGACCATGCATTCTTGTCATCAAGATAGTCTTGAATTTTGTAATACCCCTTTGACATTAGGGTAGTGTAAGTCACAGCGGATTTGGGTCCGCCGTGATACAATCTTGAGAGATCTTCTTGCTCCTTCGTGTGGACTGTATAGTTGAAATGAAACACTTCTTTCTTCCTTTGTTCCTTTATTCCGATGATGATCTTGACCGTGAGCGCAGTACAAATTTTGCGACCCACGGCCCCTATATTCCTATATTCCCCTATATTCATACAATCTTAGCCTATGTTTACTAGTGACTATCGCGGGTTAGTTCATAAGACAAGGACATACAAACTTCTGTCTCTGTCTACCAAATTCGTTAGTGTAACATTTATGTCTACCCTCCTAACATCGAGATACTGAGGGAGACGACCTATTGTTTATGTTCTATCTCTGTCTACACATTTCTAAACCTACCTACAGAAAATGTGATATTTCCCACTCACAACATTCTACCTCTGTGGGTGTCCTACCTATCCTCCGAATGTGCGAGATGGGCGACAGAGATAGTCTGCAGGTTCTACCGGTCCCACCCTCCAGTTCCGTCGATTCCCTGGTAGGGTGAGACAACCTTACAGGGTCTCTTTCACACCCGTTTACCAAATACCATACAAACCTAATTACCTTTATTAGCCCTACCTGCCTACCTAGTTGCAAGTGGGATATATCTAAACAAACTTTATTAAAATAAAACAATCCCTGCGCTAATTACATATGCCTTATAGCTAGGCCCTAATAGAAAATTAAGCTTTATTTACAAAACATTAAACTTATAACTATTACATCAAAATAGATTGGTTTGTCCGTAACAGGTAGTTTTGACACTCCATTCTCCTACTCTTTATTGCATACAAAAAAGTTAAAGTTGTTGTTTACAGAAAGATGCGTACAATTTAGGCAATTTCATCACTAAAAGCGATCTCTTTTAGACAACAGAAAAGGGAAGGGAAAATGGTGTAAAGTGTTTTGTTATTTTTTTTACATATACATACAATTTTAATTTTAATACATAAACGAAAACACACTATATATACTATACATAAACATAACAATAAAATACGAGTTTTCAGATAAAATATGCATATAAACACTTAATTAAGATACGTTTTGATAATTGAAAGAAAATATTCGTTACTTACAATGCCAATATTACAACAATTATAATGCAATAAAAAAATAAACAACAAAACTAGAAGCGGTTTTGGTGTCAAAGCGCAAAAAATGTGCTTTGAGCCGTCGTTTAAAAAATTTCACCAGTATCATTATCATCAATAAGGAGACTTGTTCTGCCCCATATGGGCCAATAATGTTATTATTGACGTTCATAAGTGGCAGTTTTCTGCCCTAAACTGAATAAATGATTTTTGACTTTGACTTTGAAATCATTTTAGGCATAGAACGTCCACTGCAGAACATTTAGGCCTCCCCCAGTGACATCCAGATTGGCCAGTTGGAAGCGGCCTGCATTCAGCAGCTTCCTGCAACCTTTAACCTGTCCACCTTGTGATAATGCTTCTTAATATTTGTTGAGCCTGTATAAGAGAAGTATGAAGGTACTCTGTCTCTTGTAATGTTTATAAAGGAAGTTATTAGGATCACATAGGGAAGTCAAACGCTGAGGCGACGTATAATTTATTCATCGGCGGGTGACGTCTGAGTTTTATTGACGCGATATGTATATCTTACGCAACCCTGAAATAAAAAAGCAAACTCGAATATTATTTTTTGACATCTATTGTATTTTGAACAATGGGACAAATATGTTTTATTTATTGGCCCAATAAAGACAAAATTAGCATTAATTGTTTTAAAAAGTGAAGCCTAATAATAACAAATTTTAGGATGGTAATTTTCTGGGGCTTTAGTATAGGCGCCGTCGTTGTTGTTATTTGCAACCAACTGTCCATAGGTAATGTTGGATACTAATTTAGATATAGGTACCTATGGATATTTGGTTTCTACTAAATAGCCGACTAGGTACCTTATACATACATCTAATTTGTAAAAATTACTTATTTTGTTTTATTTTACATGTTGTAAAACTGAAGGTGCAATATAATGATTGTTACATATTCGAACGAAGATAGCAGTGAAACTAACAATGACTCGCAGTCCGAACGGATCTGTGGGTTATGTATTTTTATGTCTGTGTATATATACACTGGCATTTTAGCACTTCATATGAGAAATGACGGAGCGATCCGAACAGTGTTTATCTAACGTGCAATTTATTCATAGCCCGGACGACGCGGCAGATGTATGGCCGCGATAGAACGCAACTGTGGAACATTGATCGGTACTCGTTTATGTAAGGAGTGTAAGAGGCTTCATTTAAAAAAAAATGAATCGTGAACCAAAGAATCCTTTTTCTTGTTTTCAACGTATTTTACCAACACGAATGTCAATTTCATTTGTTTATGATTTATCCATCTTTTCAACCGACGTCGAAAAACCGCAAGGACGAGGTTCTTATAAAAAATCGTCCTGCTTAAATGTTAACCTTGTTTCGTAACAAATCGATTTGTTGTGTTATCTTGACGACATGAGTGACACGAAATTTATTTTTCGATTTAAATTTATTAAATAAATCGACTTTAATCAAAACTAAATAATAACTTTAACGTCAGGTCGGTGCTGGGGTCTAGTATAAAGCACGTAAGCTGATGAAATCCTAATCTATGATTGAGCCATCATCATACTTTGTACTTATTTAGTTATGGTACGAGACGATAGAGACGTTTTTTTTTGTTTATATTCTATCACGCTTATCATCGGACGATAAGTCGATAACTCAACCATACAAAGCTCTGAATCACTCCTCCCACTTTCCGTTCCATTCTCGTATGAACGTGATCTTGCTAGGCGTCTCCGAAACCGATTTATAGTTCTCCTATGGGTCCCACGGGAGCCCTATTCCCGCTTCATTCTCGCTCCTCCTACTTGATGACTTATTCCCTATTTATTCTACCAATATCGATATTTAGGACCCATTTTCACTCCAGATATTGCCTTTGTATTTTCGGGCAAGAATAATATTTTCACATCTTCAAAAAAATGTGAACACTCGAGAGCAGAGAATTTGGGCTACGTTCAAAAACTAAACAAAACTTGATCATATAAAAGATTTAAAATGGTACCTTTATTTTGTAATCTTACTAATATTATTTGTATGTTTGTTACTAAATTATGCTTTGACGGCTTAAACGGAAATATAAACTCAAGTTTGGTACAGATACCTATGGATACATATCTAGCTAACATGACACTTAGGTAGTAAAATTATCCCGTTTTGGTGTTCCCGTGGCGTGATTTAATTTTTTCTTTGGCTTAATTCCGATGACGGCGCAGACGAAGTCACGCCGGCTGAAGATAGTTGATGTACAAATGGAATGAAACTATTTTTATTTTAGATGCTAACACTTGTTAAAAAATAATGTTTGTGATTGCGGTGCAGAGATCCAGATTCGGACCTGATTAGGGTGACAGATGAATTTGATGTCGCGAAGTTCTGGTCAAGTGACGCCAAGACCAATGCCTTACCTACTCGAAAAAAAACTCTGTACTTAGTTTCTGAAACAAAATGTCTTTATTTCTGAGTCAAACTCTTTGAACTCGGGTGTATTTTTAGGAAAATTAACTGCGTAGGCGTAACACTAAGTATTATAAATAAGCCCATTCTTTTTTATCAAAGCCATTTTCTGTTGGATTACGCGGTCGAATTTTAGAATAAAACCGTAAGATAGCTTGTTTTTTGTGACCTGTGTTTAAAAATTTGCTTATCTTTGTCAAATTACCATATTTGGTCTTACTGGGGTAGGTAATTACTATCTAGGATGAAATCATTAAAATTTCTTCATATTAACTGAAATAAGGCCGTCATAAATAAATAAATATAAATGGACAACATCACATATATTTATCTTATCCTGTGATAAGTAGCTTAAGCACTTGTGTTACAGAAATCAGAAAAAAACGACGGTACCACAACACTCAGACCCGAGACAATATAGAAAAGTTATTTTTCTACATTGGCCGACCGGCAATCGAACCAGGGACCTCAGAGATAGCGACACCAAGTCCGGTATACTTGCCTCTCGGCTACGAAGGCCGTCATATACCTATCCATTTTTTTAAAACAGTTATCCACTATCAGTTGACAAATACGTTAGTATCTAACAAGAAAAAATTACCTCTGTTAGCAAGATGATAAAAAAATACTTATATTATCATTATTACTCATATTTATTTCTTCATCACAGATTCCTAATAAGAATCTCTTAGCTTTATCCCAAAACAAGCGACATTACACAACGGAATCAGAGCCTAATGAAGCCTCAAGCCGTCGAGCTCCAAACAAAAGACAATAACAAAACAAGCAGCGCAAGTGCCTTTTATTATTTTCATGTTGCGCCTAATTGCTAGTGGACCGCCATTCATCAGGAGGTAGTGGGTAGCGGCATAGTGAGAAGCTGAAGCGGTTATGAGAGTTATTTAAATAAGGTAGGTCTTTCGAATTACGCCTAGACGCTATTAAGCATATAGTCATGAAAACTTAGATACACTATAGCCAAATTGAATCTTACGCAATAAGATTAACATGTCAGTCTTGAACTGTTTAATACACTCACGGTTTTCTTTTTTCCCCTGGCAATATTGTAGAACAAATAATATTTACCTTAAGCCTTAAGTATCTTTTATTGGAAGGATCTGCCCTAATTTATCATAACAAAAAAATACAACCTTATCATAGTAAAGCAGTGATTAACTTCGAACACATAATATGTGTACACATAATAACAATAGGGTCCCAGGTTCAATTCTCGGTTTGAGTAAATTTAGAAAACGATCATTTTTAAATTTACTCGCTTCTCTTAATACACTCTTCTAGATAATGCCTAAGGCAATTCGTTACCTCGCAGTTTGCACTGCAAGGCACCAGACAACGACCGATATTGATTATTTTCTTCAAAATACATAGTAACAAAACTTTCTATTGTCTAGTAATAAAAAGACCTTTAATTTGTTTCGATGTGAATATGTGAAACTGTGTTGTGTGTTTTTATTTTGTGCAAGGGTGCAACAGGCAAAAATCTTGGCCTAGTGGTTCATTGCCAACATGTCTTCTGATTAATGTAGTAATCGTTTAGAAAAATACTAATTGTGGTTAGGTAGGTACTTTTTGTCTCTGAACAAGAGTATTTTTTACGTCTGAGTTATACTTAATATCTTTAGAGGCCTTACCATTAGCTTTTCAAATAGTAGAGGTTGACGTAAAAACAAAACTGCTCGGTTAATAATGAGTTCATAGTTAGTTTCAAATTTTTATTGGTTTTGTTCCAATTATGAAATAAAATATAAGCAAACATGTGACTTCCCGACTTTTCTATTAATAACTCTCTCTGCTAACCACCAAGTTCTCACCCATATCCATAACAGCTACACTCGCGTAGAAATCACAAACCAATTATTTACGTTTAATCTAACCATTGCGCGTACACACTACTGTGTCGGCCGTTGTGCCTGCGGTCGCGACTCAATGGACATTGTACAATTTGGCCATAAATGATAATTCAATTGCGTCGCATGTAGGTGTAAGGAAAATTGTTATAGTCCTTCTTATTACTTTATGATTGAAAAACACGCGTAATTCTAGCTTTATTGTGCTTAATGCGTTTATCGCTTTCAAGTTTGTTAACTTTACCTTTTGTCACAAGATTTTTATTTTTGATTAGTGCATTTGCATTTTGTTGATTAGAGTCGTAAAACATTATGTTTATTAGGTAAGTGACGCATTTTCTTTTTAACTGAACGGTTCTACTATAAAGGAAAATAATTTTGCGATTACTCGTTAAGGACTTTTTAATTAATTTATTATTTATTTTTCTTTATTAAGGAAACAAACAGCTATCAATGTTACATTTCGTTTACAAAATATATATTTATATCCACTATTATAGGAACTAAAGTTAATAATATCTAAGTGATCATTGATCTAATTATTAGTCTTTCAGGTCCTCTGCCTGCTAAAAGATCGATAGAAAAACTATTTAAGGTTTTATTTCTAGCATCTTATAGTATAAAAAAAAAAGTAAAAAAAAAAGTAGGCTTTACTCTGAAAAGATTTGAAAGAAGCCATTATAAACACTATTTGGTCTTACAATAGTTTCAACCTTCGACAAAGCTCGGAGTGTCCTTACATTAAAAGACCAGTACTTGAGTGCGACGCACGGTAACGACTCGAGTTAGGACTTTACTTGAAAGAGCCCCAAAAAAAGCGATTTTTAAAACCAAGTCTAAATTTGTCCACCTCTAGAAACTAATCAAGATAATACAAAATGACACGGCAAGGTTACATAAATCTATCATTCCAGTACCTATGTAGGAACATTTAAATCCTTCTGGGCATACCGGCCGTAACTTAGGCGGTATCGCAATGAGTATTCAGGCTTAGATAAAATTGATCTTTGTCGATACCTAATTATGTAAAATTTACATTACAACACTAACTTATAGTTGGTCGGACTGATTCTACCACGGCCACAAATAATAAAGAAGTGCGGGTGGATGAATATCTTTCATCGCGCTCGGGCAGACGACGCCGCACATTGCCATTCATGCCGTGACCACGGCATATGCAATTAGGTCGAAACGTCGGGACAATTAAGTAAAAAATAATTCGTAATTAATAAAAATAAAGTAATTCGTAAAAAGAGGTATACTATTATGTGTTTCATTAATACCCGTGTAGTGTACCTCTATAGTGTTAGTCATATAACAGTTTAAACAATCAATTATATGACAGAACGTTCTTGGCGACTCAATTTAAATATTTTTAGTAGTGATTCAGTTGAGAATAATTAAGGAATAGAGAATAATATTATTTATTTGGCACAAAACTGGTTACATATTACCGTGGTGGCACCGGTTATAGACAGGGTTAAGCGCCGCCTCAGACATATAAAGCTATAATATTTTTATTTATTAAATCTCTGTTGTGGATTTTAAATTATGTAGTTATATTGTAAGCGTTTATTACTAACGGCTCAAAAAGTAAGACTGTTAAGGTTAAAGTTGAATACAAGTTCAGTGGTTTTTAATTTTTCAACCGACTTCCAAAAAGGAGGAGGTTCTCAATTCGACTGTATGTTTTTTTTTTTTGTATGTATGTTACGCGATTACTCCGCCAATTATGAATCGATTTTATTGATTATTTTTTTGTTTGGTAGATCATACTTTAGAGGTGGTTCCATATAAATTTTATCGAAAAAAAATCAACAAATATATACCCAGATAATATTTTGGTTGTGGTTCTTGTTACCTATCTTCGACAAATATTAGCCGATTTTGATGATTTTTGTTATATTGAACAAATATATACCCAGATAATATTTTGGTTGTAGTTCTTGTTACCTATCTTCGACAAATATGAGCCGATTTTGATGATTTTTGTTATATTGAATAGCTTATACTTCAAAGATGCTATGATAAAAGTTTGCAAAATAAAAATAACCCCTAAGGGTAGGAAAATGAAATCGGTGTTCAGCAGTTAGATTAGGATTTATCACTAAAAATAGATGAAATAAGTAAATTTTATTAAAAAAAATAAAACCGACTTCAAAATTAACTGATTAGGTACTTAGTGTTAGGATTATTTTTAGCATTTTAGTGTTTTGAAGTCGGTTTTATTTTTTTAATAAAATTTACTTTTGGTCAACTAAAACCGCTATTTTAGTGGCCCCACGCACAGCAGGGCCGATTCTCGCGGTGAGTAAATATTTGAGCGCACACGACTAGAATAAACTTTGCCTGTATGAGGCTCGTATTGATTGCGCCTGCACTGATACCATTGGTTTGCTGCTCGTAAAGCTGCCTGTTTACACAACTTAGTTATGCGAGTTTTTTAAAATCTTTATATATTTAAATGAATTGCTGTTCGTTTGTCTCGCTAAAACTCGAGAACGGTTGGACCGATTTGACTAATTTTAATCTTGGGATATTTGTGGAAGTACAGGGAAGGTTTAAAAGGTGAGAAAATAAAAAGAAATTGTAAGGAAAGCAGTAAAAAAGACTAATTTATTTTCCTATACTAACTGTTTGTACCTGTCAAACAGGATGCATTCAAAAATTAATTTTGCGACTAAGTAATTGCAACAACTTTTGTTGGCAGAACAAAGTTCGCCAGGTCAGCTAGTCAATAATAAATAAATTGTTCTACAATCACATCAATTAGCTAGCTTTAAACTGAGCAAAGCTTTTAACATACTTTTATAAATATCCATGACTTAGGTACAGATGCTTGTGATTTGGGATTTGAACCCGCAACCGCTCGGCTTTGTTATCAGAGCGCGAACTACTACACCAAACGGACAAACGGTTACGATAATTTTGATAAGCCCTTTAACAGTGCCGCATCTATCGGGCTTGAGTTGGTTCAAAAAGGAATGAAGCGGTTCCAGCTGTCTTGTCAGAATCAACAGCTTTTCTATTTCACGGCTACACACAAAATATTTTGGCTAAAACAGAATCCCTTTGGATTCGCATGTAAACAAATTCAGAAACGTTGATTTTGAAATCAAAAAGCTAAAAACCTATATCTAGGCTCTGTTTTACAAATGGAAAGCAACGTTATCCATATTTTTTACGAAATGAGAAAGCTAGGGCTCAAATTTTTTAATCATTTGCCGGATCTAGAATCAAGGTTTGCAAATCATCATCATCATTATCATCACGTCACGAAAAATGCAGTTCCGGTGGTATCAAGCTTGCCCGTAACCTCATTAGACTGGCAAGGGACAAAATTCGCAAGGTTATAGGTGTTATAACCGGCCACTGTCCCCTCAACAAACACCTGTTTAACATAGGTGTGACAGACAGCCCTACATGAAGAGGATGTATGGAGGCAGACAGAACGTGCTATTGGAATGCAGAAGCGTGGCAGATCAACGGGCACGGATTCTCCAATCACCAGGATCGCTCCCGGAAGCCTGCAGCAGTCTGAAAAGGCTGCTGACCTTCTGAGACGACCTAGGATGATTGGAGTAAGAAAGACTAAGTAGCAAGCACAATGGCCCAATCATGAGGCTAACTGCGGAGAAAGCCCAGCTAAACTAACTAACTAACTATCATCACGTCAGCCTATTGCAGTCCACTGCTGGACGTAACGAGCGCCAAAGAACTCTTTTTTATCCATCCACTGTCAGCCATCTTCCTAAGGTCGTCGGTCTATCGTGCTACTTGCAAATAAAAATATTAATTATTTCGTACGGCCTTCCAAAATGAACCAGAAAGGAAAATTTCATTAATTTCTTAAAATCTAGACAGCTCCCAAATTACCACGGTTCAAGGAACTGACAATCTCTTCAAGACACCAAATGTTGATTTACAAGCCGAGTCGATTATGAATAACAGAGCTCGGTATTTCATCCCGAAAGATATCACTAAAGCGACAATAAATTCCCTTTGAAATAAAACTTGATTGGGATAGGGTTAGCAAAGACAGGATAAATTGGAATCAAGGTCTTATTTACATACTATTTATTCCCAAAACATCTTGTGTTGGTTGATTATCTGTTTTTATTTTATTTTATGTAACATTAACTTATTAGTCTTTAGTAGCTATAATCGGAAGAGAGTTAAAAGCATTTATTCAACATTTAAAATACTTGATATGAGTTTAAGGCGCTACGCACACGGAGCAACTCTAGTTGACGCAACTGTCAACTTTTTATAGCAGTTGTCCGTTGCAGTGACTAAAACCTTTCATCAAGGCCTGCCACGGTCGCTTTAGTTTTAAATCAACTTTCGAAATCTGTGAGTCAATAAAAGGGGGTGGGGTTGACGACTTATAAATTGAATAATGTATTTAAATGCTGCCTTCTTGATAACATGTGTTTTATTAAATACATTTTTGAACTTCTGAACTTGAATAAACTATTTTTTTTTCTCAGCTCAGCACTCATATCTCAACAGCATTATTGTCTAATCATAATTGAGGAAATACACATCATTTAGTTTGTAGTATTGTTTGAGTAACGGGTGGCTACGATTAAAGCATGTCTCAATATGTGACTCATTTATACTGTTAGCGCAACATTTAGCTTTCTGTTATGGGACCACCCCTAAGGTAAACTTTTAACAATAAAAAAAGAATCATCAAAATCTATTCACATTTGGAAAAGATATCGGTAAATATACCTACATAAAAATCTTAGTGCCCAGTGCCCACGCACTACATACTTTCGATCGGCCGATAGTTGGATTGATGAATTACTTCCGACTAACTTTAAATCGTATTTTAATGCGTGCACAGGGTCTTCCGTAACTCAGTGATCTATACATCATAGTAAACAACTTTTGTTCCAAAGCTTTTGCAAATTTGCACGAAAAATTATCAAGTCAAAACGAGACACCCTTGTCAGTTACGAGACACCCTGTATACCTGTATACATGATGTTTTCATAGTTAATAAAATACTGATCAATTTATCGCCCGATCGAAAGTCAGTAGTAGTGTGTAGGGTGTAATCATAGATAACTTCAAAAATACGTGATAAGCGCAGGTCTAATGCCTGGACGCTACTGAAATAGCAATGGTAACATGGGTGCAAATGCACTTATGTGTGGTGCGTGTAGATTGCCCTTCATGCGGAATCTATAGGGGGTAATCTATGGGTGTAATAAAAAACCTTGTTTTTAAAGTCGGTTAAAAAGTTAGTACGGTAGTTGATTATGATCGACCCTCGTAGCCCTACTAATAGCTTAGGATCTATACAGGTTCTTGCGCAGGCTCAGTAAATCTTCGGTGAAAGTATCATTAATCGATTTAGCATTACAATTGAACTGATGGAGTAATTGTCGACTGGGTTCAGGCGTGCTTTATGGGTCCAGATAACACTACAGTATGACCGAGACGATTTATTGTCCTGCAAAGTTAGAGATAAGTTATCTTGATTAATGTATTCTTCTGAAATTCACTAATGTGTATGTAAGACGTAGTACAATTACATAAAGTAAAAAAAAGTAAATCCTTTTCTATCAAAAATTAAAAATATTGCAATTCCTGAATTGCAACGTTACTTAGGGATTAACGTTGACATATTACATTACAATATATTATTTCTAAATTAAGTTGACATAAGTATTATTATTACAATAGGCACTATAAAATAAAATACTTATTTGAATAACATAAATAAATAAAATAAATAAATATTGGACCACATTACATGCATTGCTCATCAGAGCATAATAGGATCACCTATGATAAGTAGCTAAACCACTTGTGTTGTAGAAATCAAAAACAACGATGATACCACAACACCCAGACCCAAGACAATATAGAAAAGTGACTTTTCTACATTTACCGACCGGGAATCGAACCCGGGACCTCAGAGATAGCGACACCAAGTCCGGTATGTTCGCCTCTCGGCTACGAAGGTGGTCAAACAACATAAATATATCAATGGAAAACAGTACTTTAAATAAACTAATTTAACTTGAAACAAAATACTACCTACTCAAAAATAATTCTTGTCCGTAAAATAAAAAACTAATTTATAAAAGTGCTACTTGTAAAAAATAACTTTTATCAGAACACTGAGAAACGAACAAGAGCAAATCAAGATCTAATGTCAATAATAAACGTAACTAGAGACTTCTTATTTACTCTCTCCTCTAAAATCTTTAAGTGTTCCTTGGACTTGTTTCTGTCACTAAGCATACTCAGTTTTTAAAACATTAGAACAGTCACGTATGCATGATGAGTCACGGCTATTTCATAGCGTACATACATCGGGGAGTCCCGACATTCATAGGTCATTTAAAAATAACTGATTCACTAGACTTGAATGGGTAGCTTAGCGTGTTAGAAGGTTGTTAGAAAGTCTAATTTGATTTGGTACTAGGCAAATAATAAACTTTATGGTGTAGCTAATATAGTGTGAAGTGTTGAAATTCTGTCCAACCAGAACGATGCTTTTTGTTAATGTGGTCTGGTAAAGATTAATTTTGTTTGATCTAATTGGCGCGGTGATTTGCCTTGAAAGCTAAAGATCCCCGGTTCGATTCACATTTCAATTCAATTTAGAAAACCTAAGTTTTCTAAACTTGCTTGGGTCTGGGAATGCTGGAGATGTTCCTGACAAAATTGGTACTTTATCGCCTCTTACTATTTTGTACCACAATAGTATGAAAAGGCAAAGCCGTTAAAAGCCAGGCCTCATTTAAGAGCTCCATTATAAGAGGCAAGATATGAGATTGTCTAAATTGTTTTTCTTTCTATCGTTTACTTTAACCTGTGTTGAAGTTATTACTTACTTACTTAGGTATCTGTCAATGCTACCTAGTATTACTTGTAATTTTGCTAGTGTGAGGAAAATTGTTATCCTAAAGATAAAGATAAAGAATATTTATTGCTAAAGGACATCACAACGGCACATAACAGAACAGCACACAAATAATAATTACTATTAACATTATACTATTTGAACAAAAATTATAAGCAACAACAAAAATGGTAAATATAAATAAAAACCGGCCAAGTGCGAGTCGGACTCGCGCACCGAGGGTTCCACAAACCTGTAGGTACCTATATTAGTAAAAGTTCACCCATCACGACAATCAAGTCATAGTTATGGTATTTTTATTGCAAAATGAAATCCATAACATTACGAAAGGTAAATTGCGGTTTACGATTTATGGCGTATTAAAAAAAACTACTTACTAGATCTCGTTCAAACCAATTTTCGGTGGTAATGTACATCATATATTTTTTTTAGTTTTATCATTCTCTTATTTTAGAAGTTACAGGGGATACACACATTTTACCACTTTGAAAGTGTCTCTGAGTTTCAGTTCTAAGTATGGGTAACGCCCAAAATTTTTTTTTTTTAAATATTTTTGTGTGAAAATCTTAATGCGGTTCACAGAATACATCTACTTACCAAGTTTCAACAGTATAGTTCTTATAGTTTCGGAATAAAGTGGCTGTGACATACGGACGGACAGACAGACAGACAGACATGACGAATCCATGGGTTCCATTTTTTGCCATATGGCTATGGTCCCTAAAAAAAAATTTTAAAAATATTAATGACCGAACAGTGCCGTTACGCGCGTCGCGATGCCCGTCGCAAAAGGACCTCACTAATAAGTCGTTGCCCACTACATAGGCCACGACGCTGGTTTTTAGTCTTTAGTCTTTTTAGTCTTTAGTCTTTTGAGTTTTTAGTCTTTGTTTTTTTTTAGTTTTAGTAGTCTTAGATTACAAACTAGAAAATCTTGTTAAGTAATTGGAAGTACCTACTAAAATTTATTTATTTATTTTTATTTTATTTATACTTTATTGCACATTTAAAAATAATTGTACAAATGGCGGACTTAATGCCAAGAAGCATTCTCTACCAGTCAACCAGTGATCAAACAGAGAAATACAGGCGGTGCAGCAAGAAAAAAAAAACATATATATATATATACACACCAACATTACATACTTAATAAATAGGTATAAATATATATGATTATCAATTATATACATATACATACACATACATAATATACTACACAGAGCAAATGAAAGATAAATTATTAGGTCAGCGATTTTTGATGTAAATGTGTAGAGCTTTCTTAAAAGTAAATTTGGACTTGGATTTCCTAATGTTGGTGGGAAGTCGATGTCGAAATGACATAATTTCACTTTTATTTTACTATTATTAGTGTTATGTGTTTTGGAATTCCTACCATGTTGATATTACAGGTGTAGCAGAGCGTGTTGTTTTCTGAAAAAAAAAAACATGCAAATATCATGATGATCACAGAAGAAATATAGTCTATGCTAGAATTTAAGGATAGTCTATTACATTGTCATGGAAATACAAATCAATCTATTCTCTTTCGATGTCTTTACACTTGACAATGGTACTTTTTATGGCCACATATTATTAGTGTTTGATAAAGCCTTGGTGTCAACTTTCAATTGGTGGATGCTAAAATGTTATTTGTCCCTTTTGAGGTATAAGTGTCAGTTTCCAAATAAGGGAATATCCCAAAATCCTTATTTCCCAAGCTATTGTTTCGGCGGTAAAGGCGCCCACACGGTAACCAACCAGCAGCAAACGACAAAAGTATAAAAACAGCCCTTTATATAAAATTAAATTTTAATTGGGGATCATAAATCAAATAAAAATGATTAATAATATTAAAAAAATGCATTAAAAATATTTTCAGTAAAAAAGAAATAAAATGTGTTTCGTTGTTAAGCAGAATAATTGAAAACGCTGCTGGCCCAATGTGGCTATATTTTTTATCACGAAAATTTAAGAAATTATAAAAAAAACTTTAAAATATGAAAATATAAAACCTGAAAGAAGTTTTTCAACGGTATACTTATGTACTACCTGCGCAAATGTCAAGTGACAGCAGACTGATAAAAGAGGACAATGTTTGTAAGTTAGTTCCTGATAAAATGAAGTTTATTAAGCTTTTAAAATTGTCTCAAACACAAACTGTTTAATGCAGTGTAATAAGTAGGGTCAAAAATAACAAAGTTTTAAGTATTTAACGTCCGCTTCTATGTTTACCAGTCTACTGCTGAAGACGTTGAAATAATTATTACGATTATGAATAATTTATCGATTTTCTATAATCAATGCTTTGTGGGTAATACAATAAAGGTTTTGGCCAATATTACAATAAATATTAAGAGATATTGACTTCTGTGCATATTATGATTGTCTATTGAAATATATCACTTTGATTTAATCCCTCATAAGTATTGGCAAAGCCAAAGAATACATAATAGTACAGTAAAGCTATTTATAGGCTTATTATTACTTAATCATCTTACAAATACAAATACAAATATTTTATTGGTAACGAAACATGTTTATAACAGAGTACCCTAACCTTACCCTTATCACACCACCATCTTAACCACAAATAGCTTATCAAGTGTTATCTGTAGTGAGCAGAGAGGGGTTAAAAATCAGTGCTTTATTTTATTCGTCCACCATATTGGCATCAAGTCATCCACTCACTCTTAAGTCTCGTCTCTCACTCAATCTATCATCATCATCTTCATCTTCTTCCGTGACCAAAATACTTTTTAGATGTAAGTACTTAGATTAACTACATTTTATTTATGTTGTAATATTGAATAAATGAGAAAGCTACTGTAAGCAGCAGCGCAACAGCAACCCTTGTTACCTAACCGAAGGAAACTTACAATTTCTTTGGCAGTTTTCATTTACAGCGCGAAGTTCGTTGCGGTCTGGCAACGAAATCGCTTTCATGTCTGGGGTCTTCACATTCAACTATTTTTACATGATTTTTATTTGGATGGATAGATAGATAAATACTTTATTGCACAAAAACATTGGATTGAGACATAAAGCGATGCTAACGTTATTAGAACAGCTGGTTGCGAGCTGCCTAGCTATCAATAGCTGACTGAAGTTTCTGCTTCATGAAGTTATTACCTACCTCGACGATCTTTTTATGCAATGGAACAACTTGAATTTTTGAATTCAATTTTTATTTATGTTACTTTAATAAGAGAATAAGGTATGTGCCTAAAATTCAAATTCAAATTCAAATACTTTATTCACCCGAAACATGGTAGATACATAGATGTTAAAAATAAATATACATAATTGTGCAAACATGTTTCGCTAATTTGATTAGCATGCAAATATTACATTAATAATATTTAATTAGAAATAATCCAATAAAATTATTTAAAAACAAAACAATAAATACTACAATTAAATTATTAGTAATGGAATAAAAATGTCAAAAAATCAATAATAGTCACACAATAGGAATTAAAAAAAAAAAGTCACTTGTTAATAATACAAGTCAATAAGTTGCAATTTAAAATAAATTAAGCATCGACTACCCAAGTCAACTATACAATTTATTAGAATGATTTGTATTTGAGGAATTCGTCAATGCAATAAAATGTTTTTTCTAATAACCACGTACGCAGAGAAGATGCATAGGAAGTACATTAAAGTGATCAGGTACGAGTATTTTATTGTATACTGTTACACACATAGCAAAAATATTATTTTAAAATCGTTTTGTTTTCGGTACACAGTCAAGTAGCAATTTACTCGGGTTTCGCATCGATTTTTGTGTCGTGTCTCGTGCTAGCGTAAATTTATTAATATTTTGCTTAACAAATACAGGATTACAGGATTAAACAATTTAAGTAAACCTGCCTGTCAAGCGTGGTGAGTATATTGGCAATCTCCCGATAATAATATGTCATTTGGGGAGGCCTATGTTCAGCATGAACGTATATATGTTGAGCATGATGATGATGGTAAACCTGCGCACGGTGCACTCTCTCAAACTAACGTGGCTTTAGCGTAGCGGTGGTAGAGTTTAGCGCTAGTTCGCTGCATGGGGTAACATTTAAAACATGATTTCTTTACTTGTTTCTTATGTGTTGGGTAGTCTCACATAGACTGATTATCACACGGGCCCCTTAAGGGTCCAAATACCACAGATTACGAAATTCTGCCTCAGTCAAACTAACAGTTTTGCTGTGCCCTGAATAGAAGAGATAAATAGATTGTCACCTACCTAATTACTGAGTAAGCGTGCTTCATCATAACTTACAATCAAGTGAGATTGAGAACAAACAATAAGTCATTAGCAAAAGAAGATATTTTTAGGAACAATGAATGTTCCTAGACGCGTTACCATTTTTATTGGTTTAGGATTTACAGATGTCAATTAATTTAAAGTCTTTATTTATTTAGTTGCTATATTAAAAATGTTGCTTACTTTAGGGCTAGATGATTGGTGTGATGATGATGATGAACAATAGAGTTTACATATTAATAATCGCATTAAAATACATGGTTTACCAAATTTAAACCGACATGTCTACACAAAATAGCACGGTGTAAAGGCCATGCTGATTACGCCCGATATTAAAACCGGGTTTTCTTTGTTTTCGCTTTGTTTATTAGCGCGAAGTTAGAACGTGTTACGAGTAGCTTGATTAATTATTGTGACAGTGTAATTTTACAATGTTGTAAGCAATTTCAAAAGTTTTGAGACAAATATACCAACACGCTAAACATTTGATTGATTATTCAGTCATCTCATTAATATGATCAGCTTTTAGTATAAGTAGGCAGCACTAACGATGCTTTTGATTGTCAAATATATTTTTTTTTGATGAAATTTACTTTTAAGAGTCGTCGCCAAAGACACCTTTGCGGCAAATACGATCCAGCGATTCAGCCTCTTCTGATCACCATACTTTCTTCAATCGTATCTGCCAAACAAAATATTTGTAATTGCACTTCTAATTGACATATACCGTACAAATTTTCATTTAACAATCATAAGTTAACAGTACTATCAACAATGCAATAACCTGAATATAACAGCCTTACATAAAAGTGTACATAATAAAAAGTGTTTTACAAAAAACACGGCTATTAATTTGAATACCTCATTAGGATTAATTATTTTTCCCACTCCTACTATATAAATATGTAATCTACTATATATGTATATAATCATCATGGAAGTCAGTGCTGAACATATTAGGCATCCATCCCAATCTGGTCTAGCTCGGCAGTAGCCTTTGTACACTGGCAGGCTTTCAAGGTTTAAGATGCTCAGTTTAAAAAACAGCAGATTATTGTTGGATCACACGTTTTTGTTCAAGATTGTAAGACGTGATCTGGACTGCCCATGGCTCTTGGAACAGCTTGATTTTAATATACCCTACGAATCCCGAGACAAGGTAGATATGCTCCTTTCATTACCAGGGGATCCAAAAGCAATCTCGGCCATTACTCTCATGAACAGGCTTCAACGACAAGAAGAAGAAAGAAGAAATCAAGTACAGATTTATTATCCAACGCACTCCCCAAATTTGAAAAATTGGCTTTAGAAGTACCTAGCATACTCGTATAACTCTTATCTGTAAATCTTGGCTATTGCTTGTCTAAAATTAACTCCTGAAAAGGTTATTAATCCATTTTTATTTAATGTAAGCTATTGTTTTAAAAGTAAACTATAACTCACATTTGCAAGTCGTGGCAGCCTTTAACGCCGTCCTAGCTATGATCGCAGATCGAATAGATTGCCCCTTTATACGACACTGCTGTGACAGGCACGTCACGTCAGTGAGATGCTAATTGCAATAGCAAAATTGCAATTGTTCTATTTTTGGCTAGAAAAATTAAACTGTATTAATGTAATGTATTGTATAATATATATTATTATTTTCTAAATTGAATGTGTTAATTGTGGTAATTTTTATTAAATTTTAATTTTATTGATGCTGATATTTGTATTTTGTATCTATTTAAGTGAGAATTTTTATTTTATTGATGTGTAAATAACTACTTACTATGGGACTTGTTTCTGAATTTTTTTTTTTTTTTTAACTGCATCTACACTTAGCTCATATTTTAAATAGTTATTACTTGTTAATTGTATTATTGGTGTATGATTTGTTGGTTGCTTGTAATAAATAAATAAATAACTAAATAAATAGGCCTCCTCCAGTAACTTCCAGATTATGATGATTACCTACATTATTATTATGATCGTTATAATATTATTCAGAAATTATCGTCGTCCTTGTAACTTGAACTATCTCAATAATGTAACCGTAGATACTAATCAAGTGGAATCTTCAAAGGCATTCGCTGTCGCTGCCACAATATAATAAACACTAATCGCTAATTACCTCTAATGTACATTTACATAAACCACATGTAAATACCTCTCATAAATCCGCGTTAATAATAATTTATTAATCTATTCACGCCGTTCGGGTGATTTATTAAGATCCTTCACTTGGTGAAGATCAACCATAGATACTGCATCTTTAACTCCTGTTGCATTTGTATTTATTATTTAATAAATCGTATTTAATTTTGAATGTGCATTATTTAAATTATGTAAAACTGGTATCTTACCACTTTTTGCTTGATTGGCATTATTGATTAAATATACTCTAAATTACTTATTCACATTAATTTATTGCGTCATAAGTGTACAAACTTATGGACCCTGTTAGGGTATTGCAATTTTCGTCATTCTGTAATTTTGCTTATTATAAAATTTAAATATTTACAATCATATATTAAAATTATTTACTGTGGTAATTTAATTATTATGTGATTTTTAATGTGGATTTTAAACTCATGAACAGGTAGTTTAACAAGAGTTCTTTAATGAAAAAATAACGATTTATTTATGTTTATCCGTTATAGTCGCCATTGTAAAAGCTTCGCTTAATTCAGGGTTAAAGAGTTGGTGTGGTTTTTGAAAGTATTTATGAATTATTATTTTTAACCAATGAGCTTATCCGGGCATACTGCATTTACCACAAAAAATCTAGAGGTGAGCGTAACTACTGGGATGTGAACTCACAACTCAAGAATGAGACGTCTACCACCGAGCTACCACAGCGCATTCATCATAAGACAATACAGGTTGCTGTTTTAGTCGGTAGCCATATTAGAGGAGCCGAATGAATTTATCAAAATATCAACACGAATCAATTTTATTATAGGGTCGATAACGAAATCGTGAAAACAAAGCAACATATTAAGTTATTTTGTGTTTGGTTTTGTCGTATTTTACAGCTATACTCATTTATTTAACCCACTAAGCATGACACCAGATGGTAAATATTTAAAGTCAGAGAAACTCTACCATGTCATGTAACTCCTACAGTACAGTAACATTCTCATTTAAACCTATTCCAAGAATACAAGTTTAAACACTAGAAACGGTGAAGGACGTCAAAACAAAGGGACGGGACAAAACTGAGGCTATATCAATAAAACAAATCACGGAGCCGCATTCGGGGCAAAATAATGAACGCCACACAAGACGCTTGGCAAATTTACATTGCTCTCCACTGGCAACACTGACTATTTCACTCATACACCTTCGCAGTGCGATGTTGCCATCTACGAAACCACCTTCTGTTACAGGCAACTCTGTTGCAATGGTGTTAGAATTCAAATTCAATAGTGACAATATTTGGTAACAATGATAAGGTGGTTTTTGAAGTCCACTTGTGAAGTTTATTCTACTAACATGTCAAAGGATTATAAACTGTAGCATCCTCGAAATAGCAATTAAATTAAGTTCATTGTTGTCTAAAGCGTAGGCTGAACTGAGGCGAAGGAAAATTTATGAAGTGCCGCATGTAAATGTAAGGTCAGGTTTTGTTTTTTTCATTTCGCAAGTCATTGTATTAGTTTTTCTCTTGTTTTAGTAGTAATTTTAATACCATATTTGGTATTCTGTTCAGTCATGTCTTATAAGCCTTTATATTTCTAACTGAATTGAAGGATTTTGCTTAAGTACATCTAACAAAAGATGGATTAATATAATAAAACAAGCCCATATGATCTAAAATTTTAACAATAGTATTTTAATTTATTTAAATTATAATATTTTCATTAAGTAGATATTTAAACCCAGTACTTGTAAAACGCTATCAAATGTCTAGAATGTCTTGTTCTCACGCAACATTACTCCTTTGGGAGAGCTAAAAGCTGAATATTAACCTAGTTGCTAGGTAATACCATCGGTGGTCCTTAGCCCGAGCAAGGCTTTAGTGGCAATAACTTGCTACAGATGGAGTGTTGAGAGGATTATATCTTAATGAATGTAGTATAGTATTTTGATTATTTATTTGTATTTAGGATTATCAAATTATATATACGAAAATACATATACGCTACTAAATAAACGCAATCAAATCATTTATGTCATCTTGACAAACGTTTTGGTTGACAAAAGCCAAGCAGTCGCGAGTTCTCATCTCGCAAGGAGCCAGTGTTTTTGAGCAGGACCATTAAAATACCTAAGGCATGAATGTATTTAAATTTATGTAACGTCCATCTTTAATTTTGTTACCAACACAATAGCACAAGCATATTAAAAGTTTGGATGTTGGCTATTTTCTAACCACTACCAGTCATCGTCGCTCTACCTTGTTGAAACGCGTCACTAGCTATTTTACATCCGTTTGTAGTTTTGGTAGTGTGTCAAACTATCATAAACCACACAAATTCGAGTGTCAGTAAATAGTACCTACAATTAAGTGTCTATAATATTTTATAGAGCAGCTTATCCAACAATTCTTACATTAATCCCCAACATCAGCAAACAATCTTGCTAACGCGAATGTTTACAACTAGCGTTGTGTCGAAGTGTCGATGCGGTAACACCGCAATATTGTTGTAACGCAAATAAATATAAATACTGTGCAAAGGCACAGTAGACTCATTCCTCACAAACAGCTTAAGAGTAAGTTCAGATGAAATCAACATAAGCGAAGTAAAAAGTTAGAAATAAGTTGTGAATATAGTGGAAAATTGTGCAAACAAAACAAACCGACTGCAAAGTCGGCGGACCTTTGGTGTAATAATAATAATAATAAGCTGGTCAGAAGTCATCTGGAGTACGCCTGCGTGGCCTGGAATCCAGTTTATACCGTCCACTCTCAGCGCCTGGAGAGCATCCAGCGTGCGTTCACAAGGCACCTTGCCTTTGTGTCCCCAGGTATCTCGCATCGGGCTCCGTATGATCAACGATTGTCATTTTTCAAGATGCACTCGTTGCGCGACCGGCGTAGGCGTCAAGACTTAGTGTTTTTGCACGGACTACTAAATGGCAAAATAAAAAGTAGCGAACTCCTGGCACAAGTAAAGTTTTCGGTTCCAGCTCACTTGCCTCGTCACCCCATCAAGAAAACCTTTTCTTTGCCTGCGTGTAAGACCAATCTGGGACGCCATGCTCCCATGCCGAGATGTTGTAGCGAATATAACGAGAACGATACAGCTGCGGATGTCTTTCACGATTCTCTACCCAAGTTTAGACGTACTTTGGCTGACTCCTTGGCATTAGTCAAGGAATCAGCTAAATTATGATTGAACCCCGAATATACCTGTTTTAACGGACAGTTAACAGTTAAATTACTATTTAAAATTTTAATTCTCAATTATAAGTATGTGCATGTTGTTACTTTCAGTGTTGTGTACGCCTATAATAGGCATATGTATAGGAGTTTTATGACTATATCCTATTTGTTGCAAGTGTTGTATATATATGCTGTTGGTGTACCTTTTTAAATAAATAAATAAATAAATAAATAAATAATAAATAAAAAATATTTCTCTTTCACAAAGGTAACACTTAATAACGTAATAAAATGGTTATAAAGGTCATCCCCAGGGCCCTAACTCGATGGTCCGACGACCTTAGGAAGATGGCTGGCAGTGGCTAGATGAAAAAAGGGGGAGATCGTGCTCTGTGGCGCTCTTTGAAAGTGGGAAGCTTGGGTCCGGCAGTGGACTGCAATGGGCTGACTAATGATGATGATGAAAGGTCATCCGCAATCAATTTCTTACTGTAGTCACAATTTATTTCAAACATTTTGTTTCGCTTTTATTAACGGCAGTCGTGTTGTTTCATTTTTTAATAATTATCTTTATAACACGTGGGATGACGCGTTTAAAAGTACCTAAATAGGCAATCACGGTGTAACCGATTCAGTTAAACGTCAGCCATTTGAATCATATACCCAAGTCAATTTGAACGTTCCTTGTGAAAAGGGTTTTGACAGACAGACGGACAACGACAACGAAGTGATCCCAAAAGGGTTCTTTTTTACCTTTTGAGGTACAAACCCCTTAAAATTAAAAAAAATAGATTGCCGTTACTGCCAAAAATCTGATTGAAAGAAATTTATATGTGTATCTTATCTCTACAGTTTTTTCTGGTGGCCGAGAATGGAATTGGAGTATTTTTTTTTCCATAAGAACTCTTTGTATGATTTTTGATCACGGAGAGAGATATGAAAATGAACATAACGCACTTACATTTTCTAGCTGACGTGTAAGTCTAGAGCATAAATAAAAAAAAATGTATTAAATACTATCACTAATTTTACATTATACTTAAGAGTGGGACTACTGTACACTGGCTGCATTATGACGCTGCTTAAATTATATTTACTGCTGGCTTCATTAGGCCTCGTTTGTGTAAATCGAAGGGCCATTGGCAAATAGCAATTGCAGCGCCAAAGCCTGAGTTATTAGATTCTGATTAGGTTATTTTACACAGTTTAGTTTTGATGTAGTTGAAGTAACTTAGGGTACACTGCGCTATAACAACTCTGTTATTTTTTTATTTAATTAAATCACACAACGCAGGTCCATTTTATTAGTAAGATCTTATAAGCTATATTAGTAACATCAAAAACACAAAACAATAAAACAGAGAGAACTAAAGATGGCAGCGGCGTATTATATATGTATATATATGTATATATATATGTATATATATTACACACAAAATTTAATTTCTATTGACATTTAATTTATTTAAGTTTAAATTATTTTATTTTTATATTTAATTATTTTTCAGTTATAAATTAAGTGATCGTAAATTATTTGACAATGTAATTATGGAAATTGTAAATTTTGACGTACCAATGTTATGCAATGTAACGAAATGGTTAATAAAAAATTTGAATTTGAATTTGAATTTGAATTTATTTATGTATCGTTATTTGGTTTTACCCTAACGGTTTCGGAAAGGTGAACAAGGAAGGGACAAAGGACAGTACGCAGACTATTAGCACAGTATACAGGGTTACATTGCAAAGGGGTGCCAAATTTAAAAATAAGATTTTAAAGAGGCATCTTAATCGTTATTAAATTATTAATCGTATGTTACAAAAAAAAAATCCTTTAAAATATCCGAAAATAAAGCCAATAGAGAGACTACGAAAGCCGCGCGCTCATTAATCAGAGGCGTAGGTACGGCGAGCCTACAAGGACCTTACGCAGTGCACATACGGTGCAATTTTTTCATGAATGAGTAAAATTATCCACGCGTACGATTTTTAACAGCGAATAGGAATTATTCAATGTGTTTTTTTTTATTGTTCTTCGCATAGTTCGATTAAGTTACTAATTCTGAACCACACCTAAAGATTTTGCAATGTAACCCTGTAGAGATAAGCTAACGCAGTACCGAATCTAGGCCTACTTGTTGACATAAATACCTACACTCCAAGGGTCGTTAAGGTTGGCCTTTTAATTTTTTTGTAAATTGAAATAGTGATTTGTTTAGTTAAAATCCTATAGAGATAATGGCATAGCGTAAAACTGACAACTCGTCTCGACTCGGCAGTATTCGGCACCCGCGACTGACAGCACTGCGACGACCGCTTACGGCTCTTGTCAAGGTGTGCGTCTGTGTGTGTACGTTATTTCAAACGTTTATAAGTAGTACTTACTGTATAGAATATACTGGGTGTTCCATAAAGAGCGTGCTAAACGAAAACTGTTGATAGAGCATAAAACGCTCTATCTCTTGTCCAAAAATAGTCCTAAAGAAAGTTGTACCGTTTTTGGACGAAAAGATTTTCTAAAAAATATACTAAGGAAAACAACTCAAAATCGCAAATTGTGCAAAAATGGTGCTACTTTTAAGAAGTCTTATTTCGGACAGGAATAAGAGCCTTTTTTGCTCTACCTATGGTTTCCGTTTGGCCCGCTCTTTACGGGACAACCTGTATATGTGCTATTGGCCCTCTAGTCCAATGATCTTTCTTCTCAATCGTTCCCCCATTGCTGAGGATCGTGACTCCTTAGACGCTTCATTGTCTGCCGCCAACCGATACGGTCCGTCGCCTGGTGAAGGGCGGCGTTGACTGGTAGCTCCAGCTGTTCGGAGATCTGGTCCGACCATCTCTTCGGGCTGCGGCCTCTGGGTCTTTTGCCTTCGATTTTGCCTGTCACTATCAGTTTTTCCAGGTTGTTGGCCTCTCTTCGTGCGATATGGCCAAAATAACTCACAACTCGGTGAAGGCAAATCGAGGACAGACAATGATATCAGAGTCCAATGATATTGCTCTGATAATGCTTTTAAAGTTTTTGTCACGCGAACTTAGTTTAACTTTGAAGTCTACTTAATTCTTTATAATTCTTTACAGGCTTTAATGTTCGTAGATACATAGATACTTTGCTCTACATATTCCGATCCTAGAAATTGAATAAGCATAAAACTTACTATAATGACGACTCATGATGTTTAGTTCCGCATACTAATGCATTCTAACTGCCATGTTTATTTTTAGCTTATATATACCTGATACGTAGATTACTTACTTAATTAATAATATAATAGCCCTAAACTAAGAGAGCTTGTAATACGGCGACTAAATAACGGGTAAACATACTTAAAACATTCTAAATTAAATGACATATGTGACTTGAGTACATATTTTAATGCTTGTGCTCAACTCAATCCCACATGATTCAAACCCGCAACCGCCTGGCTTTGAAGTCTAGAGCACAAACCACTGAAACTACGGTCTTCAAATGTGATCACCAAATAGAAGAGAAACCTAGCATCAGTATTTTAGAAACGGTTTTTGATAGTATCAGGTAAGCTGCTATTTCACTAATAAATATATCCTTAATAGTAAAACGACCTGTCATCTTTTAAAGACATACATTAACTGGCTTAAATTTCTCTTGAGCACGCGTCGAGTATTAAAGTAATTGTATCAAACATTACAAAAGGGAGTAACTTCCGAAACCATTTGAAAAATTGTCCAACACGTTATGGTAATCGTCGTGCGCATTACGATTTAATAGAATTAGCGAATTAATTGTTTAATGTGTAAAAAAGTTATGTCCGTTTGATAAGACAGCAAGAGTTCCGTTAATAATGATAAAAAATGATATTTGCTTTGCACTGCAACTACACCTCCGCTTACGTTAGCGAGTCTTTTAGGCCGCAAATACGAAATGCGAGCGTGCAGCAGAGCGTCCAATGTTTGCATACACCTAGTCTGTAAGAGAAAACCTCCATCTAACGCTAATTGATAATGTAATGGAACCTAATAAAATGTTTTATAGGACCCGCTAAGAATGCACTCTACTGTACCGAAGCCTTGACTCAAGAATTAGTTCGCGAATTTTGAATCTCAAACCCCTTTTCTATATTCGTCAGTTAATAGCTTTCACAGCAAACAAATAATATAAGTTAACTTTAAAGATTAAACTAAGCATTTCTTAGTTAAATCTCTCTACTACCTACGTAAGTAAGTAAAAAATAAATCCATATCATAAACTCTAAAAAGAACGCCACCTGCTACAACAAGTAGGTATCTTGTCTAATGAGTTTTGTATCTGAACAGGTATAGACCTACATTATTTACGTAAAATCTTGTGGTTTCGTTTGTATCTATGCGCCCTAAATCTGTGTGTACGTAAAAACAATACAGATGTGTTTCAATAGTGTTACACGCTTTAGGAATACAATGCTTATTATGTTAACTTTAAAGTGTATTGCTAGTTGAAGGTGAGGTGAGGTACCCATTTGATAGGCTATCGTCCGGTAGTTACAGATTTGATTGTTGGTAGAGCAGGTCTAGCTAAGTACTATAGCTGCACATTTTCTGATTGTTGACTAATGTCTACAAGTAGGTAGGCAGTGCCAAACCAGCAAGTGCATTATGATACACGTATTTCTTGATTAATTAAATATTGACTACTTTAAAAGGTCTAATTATTATTTTAAATATTTTTGGTTGGAAAGGGTTACCCCGGTACCGTAAACGTTAAATCAAAGCAAAGTTGAAATCTGTATACAGAAAACACAAGGAAAACACAAAAATAAGATACACCTTAAACTGCTTTTAGATTTTTGACCTGCGACAATGCACAAATCAATAAGAGAATTTTAATTAATAATAAATACTCAATAATAGTACAGGATTCGACGATTGACCTCCTTCTCAAAATTGGATCTACCTAACTGGATAACTTGTCCTAAGTAGACATATTTGTCAACAATTTCGAGAGTAGAGCTCCCAATGGATACTGGGTAGTGCGCAACATGGGCATTCGACATGAGCTTGGTTTTGTCCATGTTCATCCGCAGGCCTACTTGTTGGGAGACTCGAGTAACGTCATCGAGCATTATGCTGATGTCTTCAAGCGATTCTGCCATGACCACAATATCGTCGGCAAACCAAAGGCGAGTGATGTACTCGCCGTTGGTGTTGATGCCAAATCCTTTCCATTCCAGGAGCTTGAAAGCGTCTTCCAATGCAGCGGTGAACAGTTTCGGAGATATAACAATTCCTTGTCTTGCGCCTCGCTGCAGAGGAATCGCCTTCGTGCTCTGCTCCTGTACTTGGACCGATATGGTGGCGTTTTTGTATAAACACTTCAACACCTCGATGTACCGATAGTTAATATGGAACCGCTGGAGAGACTGTAGCACTGCCCAGATCTCGATCGAATCAAAGGCCTTCTCATAGTCCACGAACGCCAAGCATAGTGGCAAGTTATACTCCTCGGTCTTCTGTATAATTTGCCGCAGTGTACGGATGTGGTCTATGGTACTAAAGACTTTTCGGAAACCGGCTTGTTCGGGAGGCCGGTGGCCTCTCACTATGGGCCTCATAAGAAAGCTCAAGGTCGCACAGCGTGCTATGGAAAGGGCTATGCTCGGTGTTTCCTTGCAAGATCGAATCAGAAATAAGGAGATCCGTAAACGAACAAAAGTAGCTGACATAGCCCAACGGATTAGCAAGCTGAAGTGGCAGTGGACGGGGCACATTGCACGTAGAACTGACGGCCGATGGGGCAGAAAGGTTCTAGAATGGAGGCCGCGTACCGGCAAGCGCAGCGTAGGACGTCCACTCACAAGTTGGTCAGACGACCTGGTAAGGGTCGCAGGAAGACGCTTGATGCTGGCCGCTTTCAACCGGCTAATCTGGAAGTCGATGGGAGAGGCCTATGTTCAGCATTGGACGTCCTATGGCTGAAATGATGATGATGAATAGTACAGAGTTTTATTGAGTTTTTACTAAAATTTGAACTTTGCCGTGTGGGGATGGCCGTAAAGAATACACTTCCCCACCGCCGCGTCTGCGTGTGAAATATTATAAAAAACTGCGCTTGCCAACCCGCCTGCCAAGCGTGGCACCTGCCAAATGATGAGCTACGGAGCTCCAAGCACTGTTGACCTTTTTCTAAACAATTTTATCGAAAAAACATATTTTTGCGCTCCGAACTACTAACCCAGAGGTTTGTTATTTGCAAGAGGCAAATATGTTTATACGATTCAGAGAATCTGTACCTAGGTCATTTTATAGTCGTCATTGTACATGATCTGCTTATAGTTTGGTGCAATATTATTAGGACATAGAAGTGTGATTATTTATGATCAAAGAGTACGTAATTTATTACCAAAATATCCGTTACTCATTCAAATATTCACTCATACGTCATATTTTTGTGTAAGTTGTTATCGGGGCCATAAGTAAAACTTGGAACAGTTCCGGATAAGTGATAGTAACAGGCATTTTAGCTACCGAAACCGATTTTTAGTATTATCTGTGGGTCACTATCGGAGGTACGGTATGTGTCTTATCGGTCGCACACGAACAAACTGGCTCCGTTACACCCACACTAATGCAAAAGTCATTACCAAATTAACGACAATCAGGTGAAGAAAAAAGCATTTTGTAAACAACTCTCAATAGGCACGGTCGCCTTGGTGCTTAATAACTGTATCAAAATAAATGTAGATATTATTTCCCAAGTGTAGTGTATTTTGAGTGATCGGTGCAAAGTGTGAAAATGTCATCGGTGAACCCATCATCACCGAGCCTGCAGTCAGATCAAGACCTAGATGACTCCATAGACTCAACATCCTCCAGATTTTCAAACACGATTCCAAAATACGTTGCAAGTCATCTTGGAGATGCAACTTCGAAAGTTGACTGCAAAGTCGGTGCAGTAACTTCCCATGGTGTTGAAGACATACTGTCAGATGGTGTTAATTACAGTGCTAATGATAATGTGTTCTCAGATTGCAAAACAGAAGTGTTATCCTCGTTACCACATACATTTGTGCAAGATTATAACTCCAGGGATTCAAATGGGTTTAGTATTCAAGACATATTGGGACTAAATCACCCGTACCATGCTATAAACACTCAAGAAGATTTAGAGCCTAGATATGATTATCAAATAGCAAACTATGAAACTATCAGCAACAGTCCAAATAAAAACTATGGATCAGGAACTGATGAGCTGATTTCAGATGATTGTGTAGAGAAGGCTGATAGCATGTTTTCTTCCATTCCAATGCAAGTCACTTACAACAGAAACTATGCAACTAATGAACCTGTTAGGTATCATTCTCGAAGTGGTTTAGACAGTGATATTGTTAAAGATCCTGGAAAAGAAGCCAGCGACTTGCACGAATCCAGTTTTCCCAGTCAGGTAAATAATGTTGCAAAAGAAATTCGACCTTAATGTAATGTTTACTAATGACACAATGCTACCTTAGTAGAAGTTTTTGTGAATGTAGTGATTTACCACAAAATAACCGGATCGGTAATGAGAATTTAATATTGTAGATAGGAGCAATTAATACAGGTTGAACTTACTGTATTTAGTTAGTGACTGCTGCCAAAATAGGACGCATTTTGTATATTTTTTTAATATTCCAGGCTTCTACCTGGAGCACTAAACCTTCATCAAGTAACTCAATGATAAGAAGTTCATCACTATCCAACGGTAAATATTAAACTTTAAAATGTTATTATTTGATAGGGATTTGTAACTTGGTATTAATTCTAATCATTTTTATTTTTCTTTTCAGATATGTCAACTGATTCGTCACCTTACCAAAAAGGTTTTACCAAACGCGCCCGCACTGCTTATACGAGCTCACAGCTAGTTGAATTAGAAAACGAATTCCATCAAAATAGATATCTTTGCCGGCCACGACGAATAGAACTTGCAACTTATCTCCAACTATCGGAACGTCAGATAAAGATATGGTTTCAAAACCGCCGGATGAAATACAAGAAGGATAACAAACATAATAAGCCGTCGTCATCGGTGGACGATAGCAGCCCTTCGAGTTCGAAGGAATTGTCGCCGAGTCAGGACCATAAGATGAGTCACGGGAGAAGCTGCGGAGGCCATGACAGACATCGACGACTCCTCACCGACAGCCATGCAAGCCACAAAGTTTATCTTCCTGTCAACGAAACCATTTCGAGACCTCCAGATTACTCATCAATAGGAAGTCTGAAGTCGGTCATCAAAGGTCCGCAAAGCACTATCGAGCTGCCATCGTACACTCCAAACCTGAGTTATTCATCTTATTATACCGCAGGAACTAGCAGGCCCACTTACTCACCTATGCCTGAGGTTTATCGGTACACGAATGATGAGTCACTGCAACCGAATTCTAACACATTGTCTACGCTTGCCTCTGATAGCTACGTTCCAAACGGTGTCAACTTGAAGCTCAACGACGATCTAAGTAGATATACTGCAGGGTCTACTTATTACAATCCCTTATCGACAAGTGTAGTGATGCACCCTCCGACTTCGGATGCGTATGGATTTAGTCCCTCGATTTCATCGATTGCAGCGCCAACTTACGAAGACACTGGACTTCAGCCTAGATCATCAAGTTTGCCACTGACGACAGATCCCTATTATTCATACTTGACGACTCCTGAAGCAAGCAGCCATACAACAACTTCTAGCAGTAAGTATTCCTCATACATTTCATTATGACAGGCGGGTTTTAGTTCATATTATAGATAGTTTTGTAATACGTTTTGTAAATATGATTAGAAGTAATGATGATCATTCAAATGTAAATGTGTGTTTTTATGTCAGATCAAAAATCGAACTTATTGATTACATTGCTTTTTCCAATGACATTGATAAAATTACCTGTGTTACCATGAGCAGATTTTTTCTGACAATAAACTTAGTTTTGTACAGTTTTGTAGTTTTTAGTTTAAGATATAATGATTAATTTTGCCCATGTATTAACTACTATTCCAGGACTTTATCAGGATATTGTGAAATATGCAATGATATTAGTTTTATAATGTTTGTGGTTGTATTGGTGTTATTACATAAGTAAAAGAAGAGCCGAGGATCGGGCTTAATGGCGTGTATTTGGAGAATGTTGATGATGATGATAAATGTTTCAATATGAATTCTAATAATTATCTTTAATGCGCCTTTTTATAAATACTTAGTGTTCACAGGAACACTTAAAATGAGCAGTACTCATCTCGTTGTTTTTTTTTTAGATATATGTTGATCTATCATTTTATTATTTTTGTTTAAATATGTCCGGGTCCTAATTATTTTTCCTGTGGTTAATTATTTTCAAATACTATTAGTAAGAAACGTTTGTTGCACAATTGATGACGAATCATCATCGTTAGTTAGTAGTGTATTTACGTAATTGGAAATATTATTGTCAACTACTTGTTTGAATCTCACTTATTAATTGTAAAATATTTGACGTAATTCGGTATGTACCTACTTACTGTGCTACTTACTATTACAAATGTTATTATCACGTCAAAAGATTAGTTATTAAGCGTTATTATTTTTGTAAAATGTAGTACAGAGTATTACAGTAAATATTAATACAGTATCTTTTTGTTGTTTCAAATTATTTACTCATTTAAATTGTAACTATGTTTCGTTTCAAAACGAAATATCTTATGTAAATGTTCCGATATTAGTTTCACAGGACAGTAGCCGGGTCTCCCTTTGTGTACAAAACACTAAATTATACTAATCCACGGCCTTGCTACAGAGTTTACTTTATCTAGGCCAGTGTAGGATTATTCTATACAAAAAAGTTATACAAGAAGGCTATCTTTGCTAATGTTACGAAACTAGTGGTAGGTAAGTTTTGCTCGTATAAGATATAGGGTTACAGAGAGTATTATTTATAGGGTTACTTATAGAGATCTTTATTGCACTCAGTGGAAAGAAATAACAGTTGATTTTCACAGAAAGATGTACAATTTAAGTAGATTTGAGTCTTATCGCATCATTATATTCATGTTTATTTTGTAGTATAAATAATTTTTAAAAGATAGTCTTCAAAATAATGTAAGTACTTAATAGTAAATATAAGGTTAACAAATCTTTTTATGTGAACTTCCCCTTGATGTTCATATTGCTTGCTTTGTATTATTCTTAAAACATTTTAAAAAAACTATTGCGTGCGTTAATCAAAGATTCGAATAATATTTTTTTGAAAAAAAAAACAGGTACTCGTACTACAGTAGTGTTGTGAAGTGCTACTGATCTCACCAGCGCAGTTAGCAATACGTTTTAAGTAGATAAATAAACATAGAATGAAATAAAAAAAGAAGCTAAAGCACTGTGTTACCGAAATCAAAAGCAACGACGGTTCCTACCACAACACACAGACCCGAGGAAATATTATAGAAAAGTATTCTTTCCACATTGACCGACCGGCCAATATTTTTATCGAATCCAGTAATGTCCCAGGATATATTAATTTCACTGCATAAACGTCTGATATTAAGTATTCCGACACGTGTGCATGGCGCGGTAATGCAATGCTAAATATTTGGCTCAATGGCGTCGCTGCCAGACTGTGTGCGTTTGTTTGTAGAGAAATGGCAATAGTTTTGCTAGTTTTGAGGAGATGGCCAGTGTACTTATCTTTAGCGTATTATATTCTTATATACCGCCGTATATTACCGTGTGGGGACGGCCGTAAAGAATACACTTCGCCACCGCCGACAGGAGGCGTGTCGTAAAAGGCGACTAATTCCCTGTAGCACGAGACGGGCAGCAGCGTCTGCGTGCGAAATTTTATAAAAAACTGCGCTCGCCAACCCGCCTGCCAAGGTGGCGAGTATTGGCAATCCCCCCCGATGAAAGTCATTAGGGGAGGCCTCTGTTCAGCAGTGGACGTCTTATGGCTGAAATGATGATGATGAAGAAATAGTATATATATGGCGACCTGTTTTTTTTGCTGCAGTACCTAGTGGCGCGGCTTCATGGGTGTTCAGGTTCGATTCTCGATAAGAAGCTAAGTACTGCATGTGCTGTAGCGTAACTGTACTCAACGGGTACCAACTGGGCCCTATTACTAAACTTACATTCTCTTCATTCTTTCATTCTTGGAAATAAATGATTTGAATTTGAACTTACGCTATCTGTCCGTTTACTTGTTTTTCTGTTTGTCCTACCTTTAAAGATTTGTTACTTTGAAAACGTAATGGGTTTTTTTTACAGAATATAATAAAATAACTAGAATGTTAACTACGTAACTTTTTTAAGGCTTTGTTATATTTGTTCTATTGTAGGTAAAGCTATACAAGGTGTATCTGGTGCCGATCTGTTTGTTTAGGTGTAGTATAACTTGCCACTATGCTTGGCGTTTGTGGACTATGAGAAGGCCTTTGATTCGATCGAGAACTGGGCAGTGCTACAGTCTCTCCAGCGGTGCCATATTGACTATCGGTACATCGAGGTGCTGAAGTGTTTATACAAAAACGCCACCATGTCGGTCCGAGTACAGGAGCAGAGCACGAAGGTGTTAATTATGTATGAGTAATTTTCTTTTTTAAATACGCAGTGTTTTTGTTGTAGGTACCCGTCAGTAATTGCTTAGTGATTGAACACAAATAAAGGTACAAAATAAGCAAATTAAATTTATTCTAGTAGGATCCAGATCATGTACAGACAGGTCAACCTTCCCAAAAAGTTTTTGATATGTCACACATTGTCCAACACGTAGAGGTCAATATCAGTTAAGAAAATTTGACGTTTTTTGGTAGGTTGACGAGCTGTTGTCTGTACCTACTTTCAACAAATATGAGTATGGTATTGTGTACTCAAAACAATTTCATTCCACTGAACTGAGTCTGGGAGGAGCGAAATATAATCAAAGTGTAATCCTTGGACGCGTTAGTAAAACAAATGATAATAGAATGAATAAACACAAAGACGAATAAACTGAGGGACTACATTAATCCGGCATAATTCAAACTAAACTGCGGCTCCGGACTACGAGAATAGTGATGAGTAAGTAGCTACCGAGGATTTTATCGACATGCTTTACCCATTTAAATAGCTTACAAAAATCACAATAATTTTGTGATAAAGTTGCAATTTTCTTGATTTATTCATAATACAGAAATTATCATTACCACATTATACAGTAAGTTTTTATTTAGTAAGTAGGTAAATTTCTTAACTTAGTCTGGATTTACAATTGTGATCTGCAATTTCCCTCAGCTAAGACATCATAACAACGTTACTATATTAATAGCATAGAAATATAACATTTAAGTTTTGTACTCAGTTTTTAATAAAATAGAATTTATTACACTCGTAATAACAGTTTACAAAGTATATCGGCATAAAAATCGTAGATAAATACCTAGTCAAACATTTGTATAAACAAATCCGCCACGCAACATTTACACTAATTAACTAATAAATGCGCTAAAAACATAATATTATAAAGTTTAAGTCAGCAACGCTATTGTCCCTTTTTTGCAGATATATGGAGTGTGTTTGTTTTAACAACTTTTTTTTAAGAAAGAAGTCGTGTGTTAGATTTTAGGTACTATAAATAATGATCATGAAACTATTATAATTATTAGGACAACTTAGAAAAATAAGAGCATACAGTAAAAATGATGGGCGGTATCTGTCCAGTTTCAGATTTTGGTTTTCGATTTACCTAATCTTATAAATCAGAGCTCCAGTTTTTCACCGAATTTCGACAGCACTATTCAAAGATCTCTATTTCCGATCCTATACAAATTCGGATCGACTTTGCCACGCAATTCACTGCCTTATACACCACACAATAAGAGTCGATAAATACATTAGTGTTTTTTTTCTCAGATAGGTTTGTCATTAGAAACAAGATTGATGGAAAAGTGTAAAGGAACGCTTAGTCCACGACTTTTTACTGAATCAAATAGATATTTTGTCTCCGATGCGGTTTATTTTTGGCTTTTATTTTATTTGTGGCCGTTTCGGTGAAGTCGGGGATAAATATGAGGCTTTTAGCTTGGGAATCAATTAAGTAGAGTATGCTGTAGAATATAGTGTACGATTATGCTTAAATATAGGAACCCACAAATCAGTGTTTACAGAGACTTTTGAAATTATTATTTATTTTAGGAAGACCAAGGTTTAATTTTTTTTAATAGGTATACAAAAATAACACTTACAGATCCACAAAGATAGAAATGTTTGTTTTAGTCAGCATAAAAAAGGGTAGTTTAATCTTAATGTCATTATATTTTTATGTAATTTGCTTCATCACTATCAATGGCGAAATAAGAAAAGGTTAGTTATGGCAAGCCCAGTGATTTGCCACGCGACGTATTTTTTTTCGTGTCGGATGCGTTGGACTATTTCCCGATCTAGAACCGGAACCAATGTAGGGGAAAAAGCTGCCAAACTAAAGTGGGAATGGACTTGCAGGACATATGCTCAGGGTTTATCTTACAAATTCGACTAATATACCCAGCCGTGCACTGGCTGCTAACTGACTGAAGTCGTCCGAGAAGTAGACCTTAAACTGTCAACTGTCTGATGTCATAATATCTTGATCCTAAGATCCACTGACATGTATAAGTGTGACTATGACAGGCTTTTGTCCAGCTGTGAGACAGCTACTACATTGTTACACCAAGAACATTATATTTGAGCTGCAATATTCACTATCTCGTTGTCCCGTTGCATTAGACACGATCGCCGGCTGCACAGAGAACCAATAATAGGACTGTCCCACTAACGCTCGTCCGGAACTCAGTACGGAACCGTGTCCGGCGGGACGGGCAGGTTCATTCGATACAGAGATGTAGATCAACTAGATGTGACACGAACTATTATTCTTTAATGCATGCATATCGATTATACACTGGTCAAATAATGGATAACTAAACTAAAAGTATGGAACAAATCCAAACCATCTTAAAAGTGGTATTTAAAAACTGTTAGGCGGCCATTATACCGACCCTAACTACCGTGAGTCATCAGCTAATTATGTGGAATATCACTGACGGCTGACTTTAGTTAACCCTATACTCTTTATTTCATAAGGGCTCACAGATAAACTATCCACAAGGTGCATCATAAAGGTTCAGCCATATGTTAGGATATAAATGTGCTCATGGAATTAAGCAATTTAATTCAAGAATCATGGGAAAAAATACGAAAAATTCTCGAGATTCTCATATTTAGGCTTCTGGTAAAAGAGATTAGGTATTAGGCGTCAATATAACTTTAAAGCCTAGTGTCGTATCCAGATTTGCAACATCTATGACATCCGCCCGTGAGCGCGGATGTGCGAGATCTGACAAAAGGCTCGAATTACTAGCGGATTAAATTATCATGAAAGGGCCTGAGTTATGAGTCGAACCAGGAAACTAATTTCGACGCTGTTCTGATATATTATGTGCGTGAAACGAGAATTAATACTCATATGTATATATGTATATGTTTCTATAGATTCAAAGCGAGAATTATTTATTTTATGTAAAAATAACGTAAAAGGCATCAATGTTCAAAGTTGACAACACTTAGCTTTATTTTTATATGTCTTTCATTGCAAATCTATCGTTATCTAATATCATGTGTGATACATGATATTAGATAACGAATAATAGTGGGCTGTATGAGTTTTATTAGTTTACGATGGGGTAAACGTGTTCTTATTTGAAAGGGGACCACGACTTAAAAAGCGCAGTGTACGGCGCCCCCCGACAAGGTAGAGCGATGATATCCGCAATAAAAAAAAAATAATAAAATCTATTTATTTCAGTATATAGGCCTAAATTAAGCACTTTTACGCGTCCCAATTTTTTTAACGCTATTACTGCTTCGGGACAATATTATGGGCTAGTGCCGAGAAGAAACAGCGTAAGAAACTGGGTCACTGCTGTCAGTTTCTTTTAAATATTTTCTTTACAATAAAATAATATGTACCTGTGCAAGCAGGGCAGTATTTAATTCCAGACATTTTGTCATTTAAATATTCATTACCAGTATAACTAATAATAACCCGTTTTCATTAAAATAATCTTAACATGCGATTTAAACTTAAACATGGGTAGTTCAATAATAGACTGCGGTAATTTGTTAAAAAGCGAATACATTTCCACATGAACGAATTACCTACTCACTTTGTGCAGTCTGAAAAGTTGCGGGTAGCGGACAGAAAATAATATCCGAGGATCCTGATCTATTATCTCTTGTATCGCTCAGTACTCAGCGTCGCACCCGCTCTTATAAGACGGCTGCTAGACGTCTATAGATACTAAAAATACTTCGTACTACAACCCTATTGTTAGGATGTGTCGTCTGTATAACAGCGTATCAGCTGATCAGCGTATAATCTTTGATTCAAGTACGGCAAAAGACTTTTGTTTGTTTGCAGAAATTCCAACATACAGGGTGATTGGTAAAACGATACATTCCTCTCAGGAGGTGAAAGAGGAGCTAAATTGCAACAACTTTCCCAATAAACTACTGTTGAAATGTAAAAAAAAAAACACCCTCCCATACAAATCTTAACAACTGATATTGTAGTTAGTATGTAGAAGCAAACATTTTTTTTTAGGATTTCGCCATGGGTTATTAACAAAAGTTGTTGCAATTTTGCTCCTCTATCACATCCTGAGAGGAATGTATCGTTTTACCAATTACCATGTATAATATACATATAATATACATATATATACATCCTGTATGTGTTTTTTTTTTTTTATTATTCTACAAAATGCACAGCTCTTAATACACAGAAGAATCACAGTCTTACATTCTAGAACTTACAGCCAATAATGAATTTACATTTTATAATAAAAGAAAACATTAAAAAAATTGCGTAACACGGTGCAAACAAGACATTACTTAAGCCTAGAATCTGAACATCTGCATGTTTTAAATTATTATTTTATTTTATTAACTAATACTCCTTAAATTTTAACATTTTGTGTCAGTGTGCGTACTAAGTACCATATACCACTGTGAGAGAGAACATTATGATAAATACATAATGTATAAAATAAAAACATTCATCTGATACAACCAAAAATGCATATTTTTATTTCTTAACTTATTTTACTGCCGTTTTGACATCAGATTCCTCGATCAGCCGCCATTTGCTAGACCGGACATTCAGCCCGGAGCATTGCTGGGATGCCCTCACGACAGGACTCGTTCACAAATACATTTCACAGTTAAGCCAATTGAGACGGCTATTAGCTGAGCGACAGTCACAACATGAGCCTTATCAGCGCTCTCCACTACAAGCGAAGCTATTGTGTAGTTATTATCTTTAAAAAGTAAGCAAAAAAATACTTTTCTCAATTAGATTAATAATATGGCCTTTAAATTAAATATGAGTTGACTTGTTCTCAGGCAAAATTTTCATCTTGAATCAATAAGTCCCGAATACTATTGTAGGTTGGTTTGTTGCAATAGCTTGACTTTGATCTATTTGCAGACAGATGGGGAAGAAAAGTTAGTGAGTCTGTTATACCTCTACCATATTTTGTTATCGATTAGTTACAGATTTGGGTAACAGCTCGTGTAACTGATAACTTAACTTTTTTTTTTAAATATATAACAGGTGAACAATACTTTTCAAACCTTCAAAATTAAATACCATTACTTGCAACGTCATAAGCTATTGGCGATATATCCTACTATAGTTTTTGACTTCAATTTACGATTTGCAATAAGCGTGGACTTGGCTAGTATTTAAAAAAACACGTATTTACGCTGTTTGTGACTGTGTGCGTTGCTGGCGAAGCTAGCATGCTAACCTAACAATACAATATGATCTGCACTCTGTCAGATAAAACTGCATTGTTTTCTTAATTAGCACAGCAAATCAAACTTTAATATATAATTAGACAGAATTATATATTGGCTCATCATTATACATCGCCTCGCTTAGCTCTCACTTGGACGTCGCCCCGCACTCTCCGGTCCCGGCTACGTTCCCGGAAAAGTGCCGGATCCGGCGGATGGTTTACTCGACTATTTTTGTAATGGGCCCTGTCCATTAGCCGTAAATTGTTGCGGTGCGTCTAGACGAGATGCCCGAGACCTTTGTTTCATGAGTAATGTGACTGAGGAGAATGCAAAGATGGTAGTTTGTTTAATTTCACAAACAACATACAGCATTGATGGTTTAATGTTTATTGGTTAAATACTAAATAGAATGAAATCGTGTCTTCTTTTTCGTCTTAAATTATTATTTAAGACGAAAAAGAAGACACGATTTCATTCTAGTCCAGTGGTGTAACCACTGGACAAAACTGTAGCGATGAGATATCCAGGCCATTGGCAACTTATAAGTTACCAGTTTCTGCCGGTAACTTCATCTGCGTATACTGGTTACTTTAAATCCATTTTATTTTTAATCCGAATTGTTTTGGTACGAATTTTATTTTTCCGAAAACGTTTTGCTCTTTTCCATTTTTCATATTTTTATTATACCGAAAACACAATTGACATATTGGTGATACCTATTCAAATTTTAGATTGCAATTTTTCGATATATTTTGAAATCTTATTCAACATTTGCCAATGCTTGTTAATGTTAGATGATTTAGTTTCCAGAAAAATGCTTCCAATATTAAAAATTTAACCCTTCATCCTTATTCCTAGAATTTATTCTTAGTTTTTAAGCGCTCGGCGGCCGGCGCTGTGTGTGGTCACCTAACCTAACCTAACCAATGAGTTAGAAATGAAAATTATTGTAAGTTAACAACGGTGAAACGATAAAAATGGTTTTGATAATCGGTTATCAGTTTTTCTGGAAAATGAAACATTGGTAAAATAAATTTATTACTTTCAATATTATGTAAAAAAAAAACAACCTGCTATTCAAAACTTCGTTAAAACGTTTTCGAACTATTGAAATTCGAATAGAAGAGTTCCGAAAGTGCGATAGGTTACCGCGTATACTTGAGATTAGATCCTCGTCTCATATTCGTGGGTCGTCCTCGTGAGTTCGCATCCCACGGCACGTAGGTACCTCTGGATTTTTCAGAATCTATGAACGGATTTGAACCACTTGCTCGGCGTTGAGGAAAAACATCGTGAGGAAACCGGCACAATCAGATAATACTGGATGTGTAGATATGGTCCAAAAATGGTCTGTTTGGCCTAAGGGTTACGGAGGTCTGATGACAATCGCTCCAAATGTAACCTTTGTCGCATCTAGAGCCATGGTTAAGCGTGTCCCGACTTAGAACGGGACAAACGATTGAAACAAAGCTTTAATCTTAAAGCGTACACACAGAAGGCCTGAGCGGGACGGCGACGGGTCGGGTCGGGAAAACGGCGGGTCTAATAATAAATAATAACCAATTGTTTTCACAATCACACCAATTATCTAGCGCCAAACTGAGCAAAGCTTGTATTATGGCGACTAGATAACGGATAAACATAAAATAGAATAGAATATTTTTTTTTATTTGCTATAAACATACTTAAATACTTTTTTAAACATTCATGACTTAGGTACAAATGCTCGT
Source organism: Anania hortulata (assembly GCA_963576865.1). Classification (NCBI taxonomy): domain Eukaryota; kingdom Metazoa; phylum Arthropoda; class Insecta; order Lepidoptera; family Crambidae; genus Anania; species Anania hortulata. Next base: position 460,561 of record OY756399.1, on the reverse strand, counting down.
GTTCATCACAAAAACATTTGCTCCTTGCGGGATTCGAACCCACAACAGCTGGCTTTGTAGTCCGGAGGGCGAACCACTACACCAGACGTCAATAACATTTAAGTTTAAGTGGGCGCCACAGACAACCACGCGGCGAGCCCGCTCACGCCGGCTATATTATGTGGGCGCCCATTTAAATGTATGTTACTAGACCTTATGTTACTACAAAAACAATTTAATTTAATAAATTGTAGTTTGTATGCTGTAAGAGAAGTAAATGAATTACTTTCTTAGTTACTTACTTAGTTACCTTCCGTACTACCGACCCGGCCCGTCGCCGTCCCGCTCCCGCCTTCTGTGTCTGTTGTACTTAAGTTACGCAATGGAAACAAGTTGCAATCTTTCATTGGAACTGACATAAAAAGTTCTTTCCTGTATTGTAATAATGCTCGTTACTCGTTAGTTCGTCATTATTTAGTCATCTTAATGACTGGTCGCCTCAGCTATTACTGTCGTTCTCTTTGAGCTAGCAATTGATTGAGTAAAATGTGGCTTCAATCTGTATCAAAGAATTGCACTTTATTAGGTATTACTTAGTCTTTTATTTCGTTTATTTCGACTGCAGCAATTAACAAAGTTGGAACACTACATTTTGACGATTTTTATTTTTTTGCATTAAATGTCTTATCATATCAATCAATCTTTGGCCTCATAAAGTTTCAATTGTCAAATAGAACTCTTTCTATGTTTTTGACTTTGTAAAAAGTAGGATATATTCATAGTCCTCGATTAACACTGTAGGTAGTTATGTTGAGACGAACTTACCGGGGCCCGCGAGGGGGGCGGTCACTCGTGCGCCACGCGGATCTGCCAGTTCTAATTTAGTTAGCGGGAAAAACGTAATCGCGATTTTCTATTTTTCAACTCAATCGTATTACAATTAATGCAATTCTACGTTTTACATTATGTCTCGAGTTAAAAAAATGCTAAACTTGCTACAGTCTTGTACTTGTTGTATTTCCCACTTACCAGAAAACTAAGAATAAAAACTCCGATAATTATTGTAGTATGTTCCACATCCGACAAAATTGAGAAATAAAACTCCGATTAATAATATAGGATATCCCATTTTCGACATAGTAGTTTGGTCTTTTACGATTAATAACGTGGCATGTGCCCTTTTTTCACATTTCCTATTTATTATTACACTTTTTTACCTTATCATCTTCTAGCTTACTCAAAGTTATTGCACCATACCAAATTTTGTTTTGATACATGGACTTATGCCAATTTTATGCCTGTTTCAAAAGTAATTCGGCCGTATTGAAAACTATCGAATTTTCACATACCCTATTAATTGCTGCAGTCGATTTATTTGTCATGCTGCAGCTGTATGTGCCATTTGTGTGTGATATCTAATGTTTATTATTATTTTTAAATACCTATGTTTTTAATATGTATAACTTTTTTTTTTCAGGTATGTGATTATTTTAGCCTAAAGTTAATAATGTAAGTGGAACATAAATAAATTACTTACTTATTTGAGTTTAAAAATGCACCAAGATTTGTTTAATTGGATAAACTTATATTTTATTTGATTATTGAAGTAAACACATCGTTGTAATGCTACTTAGACAAGTCATAGAAGTTGACGACTTAATACACAGAACACAACAAATTGAATATACTGTCGGCTTCAGTACACAAATACTTCACGTTCTCGTTACTCCTTTAATTAAGGATCCTATTTCAGTAGTAAGACTCTTTTCAATGCCCCATCTGATAAAGTTGCGGCTAAACCATCGCCTCGTTAGTGCATCATTCATTACTTACCTTGTCCGCGACAGGTTAGCTACGAGAGAAGTAATCTGTAGGATTTCCCTATTTTTTCATTTTACAAAATATCAAAAACCGGTTTTTTTTGACCAACTTTTTATCTATAAATCGTTTTTTGAATTGAACTTTATTGATTAAGGAAACAATGTTTAACTTTGTGTAGATACATTAGGCCAAGAAAGTGATCTAATACCCTAAGGTTGAAAAACATTCGCGCGTCATAGCATTTCCCATGCAAAATTATTCTGACAGCTACTTATACTCTCTTTCTATGACGTCAAAAACAAATAAATAATACGTCAAAATCTCTTTTATTTTTAAAACGGTTAAAAGTCATGAGTTCAACCTTATCGCTATTTTACTTACACATTGAATTTTGCCAAAACTGGAAGACCACTTTTTTGGCCGACCCTACCTGAATCGTAGCTTATCTTTGGGATTTTTTGTGTTATCTCAGCTATTATTTGTCGATCCTGCGCGGATTTTCCAGCAGTAAACTATGACAGGCGAGTCAGCCGAATTGGCGTGCGTCGTACTAATAATGCGTTGTGAAACAGGAACCATTTCGGTAGGTAATAGGAAATGTCTTTTAATTTCGCTAGGGTTGTCAATGTTATATAAATATTTTGAAAAATACTTATGGTACATATTTAAAAAAACACTCATCGATACTGGATCTAAGTGACTATTTACATTTGCTATTTTGCATTTCCACATAATGGCACTGCTTAGTTTACTCGTTTTTCTATTTTTTGTTTTAATTTAAATAATGTTTTTGTGTCATTTGTACTATTTGAGTGTGATGTCCAATGTATAATAAATGTCCTTTCTTTCCTTCTTTCTTTCTTTCTATAGAAACATTAGGACGTTAAAAGTATATTTACAACATTTAACCGATGATAAAAATACAATATTATACTTGAAAAAAATAACAAACGCCTCAGTCCTTATATTTAAGACTATAGTAGGAAGTAATTGCAAAAACAACATTAATAACCAATATCAAAAAAGTAAAGTACAAATAAATCAATACGTAACGAAACGTACGAACCAATTTTAAATTTATTTACTATTATAACACCATTACCATTACACTGTCATCATTATTGTCTTCCCAAAAATCATAAATAAATTTCAGACGAAAAAACATAAAGGAAATTACACTAAATTCAAATCATGCAAACGGCAAGAATAGGCCATAAATAATCCCACAAAGAGCTCTCCATTACAGAAGTGCTCAGAAAAAAGCGTTGTGATAAGAGTAATTTATGTGGAGGAAGCGGCGTTAAAATTATATTAATTCGTTTGTAACGCGTCCGACGTCACGGCTCTCCCGGGCCCTGTCATGAGATCGTATCGCCGGAACTAGTATTTGAGGTTAGGTACGCGTGACAGCGGACGTAATCATTTTCGGCTAGTCAAAAATTAATTTGTGAGAGTAACGTCGGACATAACACGTGATAAAAGAGTAGTTGAAAGATCTGGTACGTTAAGGGATGGAGTCAGTAGATACAATGGCTGATTATAAAATTGTTTTTTTTCCGCGATTTTATGGTAAAGCAGTTGCTGTTAGCAATAAGTACTCGTAGATAACAAAATTCAAATTAAATCATCATTATTATTATGTCAGCTTATTGAAGTCCACGGTTGGACGTAAGCCTCCCCCAAAAAACGCCAAAGAGCACGATCTCTAGCATTGTCATCCATCCACTGCCAGCCATCTTCCTAAGGTAGTCGGTCCATCGAGCTGGAGGGCGTCCTACACTACGTCTACGTCATCTCAACTCGAGAACCCGTTTACTCCACCCTTCATCGGTTCTGCAACAGATGTGGTCGGCCAATTGCCACTTTAGCTTGCTACATTTTAGCACTATGTCCACTGCTTTGATCTTCTGCCGAATAACCTTGTTTCAAATTACATAAATTCTAAACATGCATAAGAGTAGGAACTTTTAGAATATAGTGCTACACGTTAGGAAACAAATTAGTAAATCTACTTATTTTAAAAAATAAGAAAAAAAAACTTGATTGTTCTCTGTAAATAAAATAAAATACGTCTGTCTTATATAAATTGCCTGTATTAGTTAGGTACTAGAGAATCTATGTATTTACGTCACGTTTTTTGTGGTAAGGAAAAACATCATGTGTAGCCATGGTACACATGACTCCTATCTAAGAATTACGGAATTCTACTGGTAAATCTAAATAAATGTAAATATTGAACAATATCACATACATTGCTCTAATCTTATGGTAAGTAGCCAAAGCTCTTGTATCAGAAACAAAGGCGGAACCACGGTACCATCTAAAATCATGATCAAGAGTACTCTGACAAAAAATGGGACAACGACTCTTTCTTCTATTGGTGGCACCTGGTATAACCTAGTAAGTAATACCAATAGATACAGCTCTAGTAAGCTCCTACAAAGGCCAATTATCAAAATTCATAGTTATTGCCAAATAAATTCCTTACTCACACACACTTATCGTACTCAAGGTCTCAGACGCGGCAACGGATTTATCCAGTAAATAAACAAATAATGTTGGTATAATCGTTATACATGGCCTTCCAATATGGTCCACCCACCCTACTATTATTCTGTGACAGAACCACTTAATATTTAACCAAGTCGACTAATCTTAATAATCTTACGAACGCTAACCGCTTGCAGTGAGACATCTATAGTCTCAGAGAACTTTGCATTTCTTATCTTTATTCGAGCCGTTGTAATTAAAAGAGAGAAGTTTTTGTGGTCGTTCGCCAGATAACTGCGATCTACAACTATTACATCGAATTACACTTTCCGACTTCTGTGGGGTCGGAGAGGCGGAGATAGTTATCGGCTACTAAAGTAAACAATGGCTATAAATTAATATTAATTGGACTATGTAGTCACATTTTGATTTCACTACGGAAAATTTCACAAATCACCAGAAAACTTATAGCTTTACTCCTAGTGCCAAATTAATGCTTAGGAAATAAATACCTTTCTGGGCGTTTCCGATATTGTTTAAAGAGTAGGAAAAGAAATTAAGGAATTTGTAAAAAGACTAGTAGTGGGATATAGCTAACAAAAGGAAAATTGCCAATGGACTTTAACTTAGTAAAATTAAAGATAGATTGATGTGGTAAGGAACTTTATTAAATAAATTTATCTATCTCATTTAAGATCACGTTTCTAATAGCTACAACAAATAAACTATAGGCCTCGATTCATGCTTTCTAAAATAACTATTTTATTTAAACTAATTACCATAAATATACCTAATAAGTACCAGACATCACACCGATTGTTATGGTCTTGAAGAAAGAAATAAACATCTTTTTGTTACGAGGAAACGAAAATTTTTTTTTGCCGAGGGCGTCGTCCAGTGGACCCAGATTAGAAAAGATCGTTTCCTATGGAATCAAAACTGAGACCCTTGCGCTCAATCTGAACCACTGCACTACTGCGCCAAACGGTTCGTAATAACGGAGTCAGTCATTAACGGGTCCTAATCAGTGTTTTTTTTAAGTGACAACCCTAGTACCTACGCGTGGCTCAAACATGGAAGTGGTTGTTTATGTCGTTAGCCGGATGATTGGTCGGGACACCGCGCGGGAAGCGACAAGACATTAGCGGCACTATTGTGTCACACTCCAGCGGTTCAATGGCTCGCAGCTCTGACCACTGACCCTCATTAAACTTCATCAAAAATTAAACCATTAATATAAAAAATATTACACCTAGTTCTGTTTCATAACTGTTAATTTTGTAGCTACTTAATGTCAGGATATAATTATGTACTCAAACTCAGGAGTACATGAATGCCATATTTAAAAAAAAGACATAAATGCCATATTTTTTTTGCTAATTTTGCCTCTGTACGTAGTCGTAGAAGGCACACACATATCATTTTCAATTCTTTCAATTTCAATTGTTCGTATTTAGATAATTTCTCAAAAAATTTAAACAAGGTAAAGGTTGCAGGAAGCCGCTGGATGCAGGCCGCTTCCAACGAACTAATCTGGAAGTCACTTGGGGAAGGCATAATGTTCACGAGTGGACGTCTTTTGGCTGAAATGATTAAGATGATGATAAGATCAAATTTTAATTCTTACCTTTCCTAATTGTTATGAGTATTTTAGAAAATGTATATATTATGTGTAAGTAATTTTAAGAAGACACTTTAACTATAATAGTCTCTAGAGTGTATCTCTAACACAACTTAAAATAATATCTAAAGTTTGTGCCAATACATCTTTGAAGTCATATAATTCTACGTTTCGAAGTAACAAAATGTAGCCGAAAACAGTGAGAGAAGTTAAAGAACAGTCTAGTTTAGAGGAAGTTTTCACATTTTCGTGATGCGGCGGGTTGGGTACATTGTTAGTTTTCAGTTCAGAGATCGCCGGGCCCGGATACAATTGAGAGTTTAAGTAACGCGTGGATCAAGTTACATGAAATCAGCGATAGTCTTTTATTAATTCTTCGAAACGGAGATTGTATGTTCGTTGATGGATGATTCATGTATTCCTTTGATAACGACGGTTTTGGTCTAGTGGTTCGGGCTTCAGACTACAAAGCCAGAGGTCAAATCCTGCAACTTATTATCTGACGACGAGTACAAGCGTTTGTATTTATGCCATTTAATTGTATTACATATAATATGTACCTGACATTAGTTGCCACAGTAGAAGCTCTGCTTTATTCGGGGCTATATGATTAGTGTGATTATTGGAAGAAATTATTTATTTATTTATTTCACTTTCTGTTCATCTTAGTTTTGGTTTATCTGCATGTCTCGTATAAGCTCAATGGTGCAAGCACTTTGGTAGTAATTTCCAAATTTAAGCAAAACGTGTGGATGAGAGACTAAATGGTCCACTCGTAGCCATATTTTATTAACATTTTTCAATAACATATCCATGCTTTGGGAGGCACGTTTAATGGCAGTGGCTTTAGCGGCTTGATCGCATCTGACATTACAGGTATTTGCTTGTCTTACAGAATCCGTCAATAAGTCCACAGTAAATGCTATTCACCTCAAGTTAAAATGAAGCTTTTTATACTGCCTCGATGGAAAAGTAGGTTGTGTTGTGGTGCCTATGACCAATTTTCTATGATATTCAGGAACAATCTGTTTATGTTATAATATTTGTTAGAAATTAAATTGAAATAGACGATAAGTTGTCTTTAACTTGGCCCGCGTGGGTATTACGCCCCCATCTCAGCGGTCAGTGGATTTTGAAGTCCTAAAGGTTTTATTAAAAATTCCTTTGTAACCGTTTACATTTCAGCCATAATCTAAAGTATTCGCCGTCAAACCTAGCGATTAGAGTTATCTTCAATAATCTTTGATTAAATATTTTATGACCAAAATACTTTTGCGAGAATATTTATACGTCAAGATTAGCATTTAAATTGGGAAAGTTTAAGCATTCGGACCACAAAGGGACCACCTGCAAACAATTGAGCAATAGAAAACTGTTTGCTGAAAATGATTACTCAAGACTTCTCCGACTTTACACTAAACACAAATATTTATTTAAGCAAAGGCCAGGAGGCTGTCGACAGTAGGAGGCAATAAATTGTGAAGACAAGATTAAACTTGTCAGGGGACCCCATTTACTTAACGCAAATTTATGCAAATTCCACTCCTCTTGTTAATGCCTCGGCAAATCGAGGATGTTTTTGTTTCCCGATAGGAGGCTCTCGGATAGTTTCGTAAACACTCGATAGAGCGCGCCATCAATCAACATGCGTGCTTCGCAAATTACACACTAGAATCCATTCTAGAATTCTCATTAGTGCACTGTGTCCCTAGGGGAATGTAGGTGAGTACTTCGGTGGCTTTAAACGAGCCACCTCAGTTTTAACTCTATAATGTAACCTTTGAACAAACTATGTACACACATCTTTATACTATACACATGTTTAATAGATATTAATAATATGAGCAATTTTGTGAACATTATCTTTGTAGATCAATCTGCCAAAAACCTACCATGTTATGAGATTAGTAAAGAGTACGTACTATAATAATTAAAAAAGCCAACTCGCCTATGCCGGGATTTGAACCCAGAATACATGACACCTGCTGTGCAGTCGCATTTATACGTTAAGCTTGTTTAAGAAAGAAATTGCCATTTATTTGACATTGAACAGGGTGTACATAAGATCGACAATGATAAAATTGATCACCTATCCAGCCATTAAAAATAGCATGCAAATATAGATAGGAGTAAAGGTTAATTTTTGGAGTTACAAAGAGAAAAAAAGACATTACATTACTAATAGGTATATCATAAAATTATTGAGATTACTATTTGCTGATTCTCCTTGTTATTTTAGAATTTTAAATAAATTAAGTATAATTTCAAAACAATTTACTTCATGTATGTATTTAAGTCTGAGTACGCAAACAAAGCTCTTTTAAATTTTCATTACTACCACTACTATTGAAATTACATTAAAAGTTTACTTAATGGTTTGATTTTATATTAAAACTAGCTGTTGCCTACGAGTTCTTTCGCGTGGTTGTAATCATTAGTTCATTTCACAACTCATCCAAGTTTCATAACATTATTTAGAGACGTCTAAGGGACAAATAAACTTATCTGTCAATATTGATCGAAGATTCAATAACTGATTAAAGTCCGGTAATACATCACACAGATAATATTTTTCTTGGAACTTAATAACTTTCTCTCTTTGTTTTCAAATAGTATTAATAAAACAAATCAAAATTTAATTAATTATGAGAACTTTCCCGCAAACTCCTTTCATACAAAATAAGTTATATTGTACTTTGGACAATAACTAATCAAACTCAATAATATTTTGTAAACAAGATAAAAGAATTAATTTCTAGGCTTGTAGTTCGTAAAAATCTTATTTAAAAACTTAAAAGTTTTTTCTCGTAGACAGGGAATTTGATTTAATTTATTTTTCAGACTATTTGCTACAGAGATTGATAGTATAGTTTCTTTATTTATTTTATAATTGAATAAAAACCAAACTACGATTAACTAACTAGCTTGTCGCCAAGCGAATAATAATCTCCTTAACTTTAAAAGTAAACAGTATTTGCTGCTCTAAACAACGCATCCCTAAACCGACTGGCTTTATTTCGCATTTGTCTTATCGCCATCGCCACGTTGGCTGCTCTTCCACGATGTCTCACTTACATTTATCTCCTTCAGACAGAAAAAAAGCCTAGAAATAACCAGCGAAATGGTACAGCCATTTAGACTAATAAATATTACACCAAGTGCAGTCTGTGGGACATTCTTCTCAATTTTAGAGTATGATTGCGAGGCCTGATTTCTTGACTTACCTACTAATGAATGAATATCTATAAAATAAATTAAAGTTGGGTTAGTTACACCATTCTTAAGTCAAGAACGGCTGGACCGATTTCTATGATGTTTGATTTGTTGAATTTGGAGACAAATTAGAATAACTATTAGAACAACGGAAAAATTCACAAAAAAATATGAAGGGCGGTACAAAATTCGCCAGGTCAGCTAGTTTTGTCATAATAATGAATATTTAGAATCAGAAATTCGAATGATGCACTCGATTGATCATTCTAATTTCCGTCTCCGAATATGCTTCATACATGATGCAATTTGACAAGCCGTAGCAAGAAATACACAAAGTTTATTTAAACAAAAATTGCATTTTCTTTAATGTTTGAAATCCTAATTCTTTTATCTCCTACAGACTTTGGATTGCTTTAGTTACAATATTAGGATATTCTTAGCAGAATTAATTAAAACTAGGCATGCTGGATTGACAACTTGAATTTTGTTAATGGATCGGTGGGCATGATTGGTAAGGTAATCGTTTGGAATCTGCCTCAGCGAAGCATTTTCATGATATTATGATTTTATTTATTGGCATAGATGAACTGTTGCGCCTAAACTTAATTTGTTTGCTGTATCTATATTAAAACTTTCATGTCTTTATTAATAGTTTTTCTTTCTAGTCCTGCTATTATTTCCTCTAATACATCAATGTACCGATTAGACACTTGCCCATGTACGCTACGAACTGTTTCATTAATCACGTCAATGGGAATACTAAATGCATACTCACCTGGCTCCGTATCCTGAACCCTCCCAGCATTAACTTAAAGTTCACTATCGTTTGGGAGTTGTAAAGTTGGGAGATTAGAATGCGGTATTTAGTAGGATCAAGTTGATTGATTGGCGTCGGTCAGGTCAGAGATCATTGCGCCTCTACTAATACTATTTAATAGCAAGACATAGAAGGCCCACCTATCTATTTACAAATTAAATTATACCGAAAATACGCTGCATCATGATACAATTTTTTGGACTTTTTATTGAAAAAAATACACATGTACTCATACATTCACAATAAATAATACTTATGCACCTCAAAAAGTATAAAATGATTCAATCTTTTTGAGAAATAGGCAATGGGACTTTTGTTTTTTTACCGAATTTTAATAAATACCGAATGATTTAACATCACTTTAGTTGAACCAAAGAACTACTTGTTTTTATTTATCTATGAAACTTTGGATTATGGTGTATCTATAAATACAATTAACAATGAACACATGCACAGTCAAGATTTATTGAAGATAAGTTAAAAGACGCTTCTTAAACTGAAACAAATTTTCAAAAACCCTTAATGTTTAAAAACATATCTGTAGTAAAAGTTACAATATAGCAGGCAGCGTATTTAAGTAACCTATAGCCTATATTATTATGTCCTCCTTGCCTTACTGACACTTAAATAGCTAGCTAGCTTACTATTTATTTTTGAGTAAGAGTTATTTATTTTGTAAGCTGATAGTTAGTTTTATGAGTACGTGAGTTGATTTGTTCGATTTAAAAGAGACGGATGATACTGATCCTCTCTTCATTGAAATGTTCGTGTAGATTATTATGATCGGTTACAACCCACGCACTATTGTTTAGTTACGATTAAACGGTTCTGATATCAATGGAGGTATTATTTCCTCACTGATGCTATCTATTCTGTAATGATGACTTTATGATGAAACAAAATGGGGATACATACACGTGGCATAAACGTAAATACTTAACTTCGTAAATCATTCAATGATGAATTAAAACAAACAATTACTAATTATCTGTAGTATCGCTCTGGCCAGAATCTCACCTCAGTCATGGGTAGTAAAAAGTGAACTTAATCTCAGTACATCAATCGGATTCTGGATCAAATCACTTAAATACCTATGACGATGATCTCATTTGGTACTTTGTTACGTTTGTATGTAGTTAATTGAGTATTGTTAACACTGTTTCTTTTACATTTATCATCATTTCAGCCATAGGACGTTCACTGCTGAACATACCTTCCAGATTGGCCGGTTGGAAGCGGCCTGCATTTACCGTTTTCCAGAGACCCTTACCAGGTCGTCTAACCACCTTGTGAGTGGACGTCCTACGCTGCGCTTGCCGGTGCCCTGTCTCCATTCTAGAACCTTTCTGCCCCATCGGCCGTCAGTTCTACGTGCTATGTGCCCCGCTCACTGCCACTTCAGATTGCTAATACATATATAATTTACATTTATAGTAGTATTCAAGTAGTAGTATGGATACTTACAGATTGTGTTAAAGGTTGAGAGTTTGCATTTTGGGGAGGTTTCGTCTAATTTGCAAATGGCTTCGTGACGTAAGCTGTGCAATTTGGCTTAAGCAGAATGTAGACATTTAAATGCACTGTGCATTTCAAAGTGCTTTTTTTGGCTTGAATAATTATTATTCTTTGTAATAGTGTAGTGTTTCACTTGTTTTTGGGGATAAAAAAAAACAATGATTGAACTTGCAGCTTGCTTTGCCTTGTAACAGGTTCGATTAAATAACTGTAATAAAAAAATATAATAAAACAGTGCTGTTTCTAGGCATTTTCCTACCAAACTAAAAAAGTTTTCCATCTCATAAATTGTAAAGATGTAAAGTTTGAATGTGAGACGTAATCTATATAGAACTATTTAAAATTAATTATTTTGCCAATATTTAGAATGAAACCTCAGGATTGTAGTGAGATATAGCTCACTACAATCCTAGGTAATTAATTGCGCTTAAATAAGTCACAAAGCTGTTTCACAGTTAGTTTTATGATTTATTTCAATTTGTATCCGAAAGTGGAAGTTTGTTTAGTGTTTTATAATAAATAATTCAAGATTTCTAAAGCCCTACAGCTGCAGATAAACATTCTAGTTAAATAAATACAACCATTAAATTACACTGTTCCGCTTAACACTAAGCGGGATCTCTTAGCGCATCGTTGCCCAAGTGGGCGAGGAAAAACATCGTTGATTTTGACGAGAGCGACCGAAGTTAAGGGTTCACTTAATAAAACCACTCTCATTTTCAAACATTCACTTTGATAATTTTATTTCATTTATATTTTAAAAAAATATAGTTAGAGAACCTGAAATGATAAAATAGAGAATATCTGTTTTTGTACCTATACGACAAAAAAGGTTACCGATAATTACTAGTCATCCAGGTCATGTTTCCAGGTCATTTGGTGTCAGACTGTCAGCGGATAATATTTTTCTCTTCCATGCAATCCGGTCACTCGACATCAAGTCATTCACACCCTTCTTAGTCATATCAACTTACACACAACCTGTCCATCTCTTCTTAGGTCGTCCTCTACCTCATCACTCATAAATATCCTCCTCGCTACGTGCCCCTTCCCTTCTCATTACATGTTCCAAGACCGTCTTCTTTAATATTTTCTTTTACAGGTGTCATTCCTTCCTCTAATTGTATTAATTCCGTATCTTTCCATTCTCGTCGCTGATGATGATAAAACTTAGGTACTAACTATACAAATGTGATAATGTTTATATTTGTTTCTTAGTCATACTTTAACGGAATTAGCTGAAATTTTGCACACATACGGGGTTACATTTCATCGTAGTGTAAATTTTTCAGGGACCACTCAGAATCAGTAACTAAATCGATCTACGTAAAAAACAAACACATCTTTTTTCATATCTATATACACATAATATATAAAAAAAAGTCGGGTTAGTTACGCCATTCATAAGTCAAGAACGGATAGGCTGATTTTTTCATTTATGATTTTTAGGGTTCCATAGCCAAATGGCAAAAAACGGAAACCTTATGGATTCGTCATGTTTGTAACTGTAACTTCTAAAATAAGAGAATGATAAAACTAAAAAAAAAAATATTATGTACATTACCATGCAAACTTCCACCGGAAATTGGTTTGAACGAGATCTAGTAAGTAGTTTTTTTAATACGTCATAAATCGTAAACCGCAATTTACACTATTAAAACATCGATCAAAGTTACAACGAACTTTTATATATATTATGTTACTTGCTATGATAAATATGAAATTTAACTGATAATATTCTTCGGTGGCACAATTCAATTTAATTTAATTTAATTTATTATCTATAAATCTATAATTGTATAATGCTTGAAATGTACACTAATCTTATTATAACTTATTACTTATGAAATTTAAAAATATGTACATATGTCACTCTCTTGTTTGCTATGCCCTTGCAGGGCGTCACATGTATACCTTTATTTTTCTAACACCGCAAAATTGTAATGTGACATGCAATAAACGTTGAAATTTGAATTTGAATTTGCTGCTACGGAACCCTTTATGGGCGGGTCCGAATCGCACTTTGCTGCTTTTTTTAATTTGTCTCCATCCCGAATAGCAGAATAGCCATGAAAACATCGAAAAATTCACGAAAAAAAAACGAGGCGGAACAAAGTTCGCCGGGACATTGTCTTTCTAAAAAAAATGTAATGTATGGTCATTTTGTATGGGCAGTCGATAAATTTTCATGCAAATTTGCAAAAGTCTAGAACAAAAGTTTTTCACTCGTAGAATATGTGAATAAAAGGATATTGAGCTACGGAAAATCTTGTATATTACTAATCAATATAAACACGTAGAATAGGATACTGGGATATTATAGGAATTTATATCCTCTTTCCCAATCCAAATCAGTTATGTAATTCTCTTTCGCTTACGGCTTCATAAGAAAAAGCTAGTCATCTTGTTGTTTGAGATCATGAAAACTATGTATGTTGGAAGTATGTTGGAAATAAAATAGCTAACCAGTTAAATAGTACTAAAGCTGACTAGCATTGAAATTGCAAAATGTGAATAACAATGTTAGAACTAGTAATTTGCTATCAGCTACGAACAAGAAGGTACAGCCGGAACAACAAAGTTAAACCTTTCTTGTACCCTGAAGACGAAGTTTAATGAAAGAGTGCAGGATTTAGATAAGGTAACCGCGGACAGCGCTGAGCGCAGTTTGCCAGACGTTTTACACAACGCCTCAAAGATAACAGAGTCGCTACAACGCCACGGATAATGAAGATATTATGTGTTTTATTCTGAGAAACACAAAGTGGTTTTATATGTTTTTGCGATTATATTTATCCACGGAAAATGTTCAGAGTATCCCAAAAAGTAAGCCTAAGTATTCTCCTTCGCTAATATTGTCTGCTTTGACTAATCTTTTGAACATTGAACATATTTTTTTACAAATGTAGAATAATGTTATTATTAAACATTAATTTAATATGAAAAATTAATTTAACGACCTTGTTGATAGTCTTGAGAATTCGTGCTTACTGTATGCTGATGACTTAAAGCTTTACGCGTCAATCAAAAACATTAACGACTGTGTATCCTTGCAGAAAGATCTGAATTATATAACTTCATGGTGTCTGATAAATCGTATGTACCTTAATGCTAAGAAATGTTCGGTAATCTTATTTACAAATAAACATCAACGTATATGCTTTGCCTACCAAATCTTAGGTGACTCTCTACAACGGGAATCGGTAATTAGAGACCTTGGTGTAGGTATACTTTGACGAGTGTTTATCTTTCAGGCAACACTATGACCATATAACAACCAAGGCCAAGAAAATGCTTGGTTTTGTCATTAGACTCTCGAAGGATTTAAGTAGGCCAAGCAGTTTGCTTTGTTTATACTACAGTCTCGTGCGGAGTATATTAGAATATGCTTGTCAGGTTTGGTCTCCATACTACGCCGTTCATCAGAATACCATCGAGAGTATACAAAAAAAGGCTCTGGGTGTGCTGGCTCGGCGATGCCACCTCTATCGTCAATTGCCTAGGTATACCGACAGGCTCAAATCGTTCAATGTCACATCACTGACCAACCGTCGAAATCAGTACGACTTGCTGTGCCTACACAAGGTTCTGCACGGCGTAATTGACTGTCTTGATCTGTTGTCACTAGTTTTAATCAGTACTCAGCGTCGCACCCGCTCTTATAAGACGTTTGCTATTGACGTATATACAAAAAAAACCTCGTACTTCATCCCTATTGTTCGAATGTGTCGTTTGTATTATAGCGTATCAGCTGATAACCCTGCCCTTGACATCTTTGATTCAAGTGCGGCTAAATTTAAGAGACTTTTGTTTGGGATATGCGGGAATTCCAATTCCAATTCTAATACATAATTTTTAAAAAGTTTTTATAATTATAGCCCTTGAGACGAGTATATAAGAGCACTTAAATGTGTGTCTTAATGATCTTAATGACACGCATTTGGGTGTTCTCATAATCTATAGCTGTTGTTCCTAATGTAGAAATATATTTAGATGTTTCTGTGCATGCAAGTTTTGGAATATAATTTAGTTTGCTACTTAAATACATGTTTAGTAATACCTGTGCTCTTGTAATTATATTCTGTTTTGTGTGTCTAAATAAATAAAAATAAAAATTAGCACTTTTACAATTGTCTCTAATCATATTTTGTTACTGTCTAACTTTGTTAGTTTCTTTACCGTCACATTTTATGCAAAGAAGTCTTAATTTTTTTGAGTTCTACCCATTTCATAACACGTCGTTATGTTTTTACAAGTCCACAGCAATTCCCTGCTCAATCCTGTTATTACCATAAAAACACAATCCGGATGTTATCTGGAACGAGGGCTGCAATTAAATTATCCCGACGCAGCAACAGATAATCTAAATGAAACATCTAAACCAAATTTTCCGTAGTAGACGGGTCATATATCAGCTGTATGACTCGATAAGGGGGTCCTTGGGGATGAGTGGGATTAATCTTTCGGCGGGGCACGCCCCCTCAGGTTTGGGAAGTCAGAAAAGCTGGTTTGGATACTCAAAAATTAGTGGGTTTTAAAGGTACGCCTTTATCGTAATTTTGGTAAGTATGTATCTTTGCGCGTTTCCAGTGTCTAAATTACATTAAATATCATAGCTTATATCCAACTCGAACAATTTCTCTTAAATACTTAGGTAGGTATCAGATTAAGATCAATAATTCTCTTCTTCTACCTATGCATGATTGTGGTCATCCTAAAAGTCAAGTCATGTAGTCATGTGTACCATGAGTTATAAGCAGTGATCGGAGTAGGTAGATTAATTTGATGTACTTCGGTAGTACTAGCATAATATGGATATGCCTTTTTTTCAAAAACTGATACTAAAAAATTCTGGAATCCCGGAGGCATGTCCCTATTAACATCAATGTTTGAGATCATTAACCCCAAATCAATCTACCTACTCCGATCACTGGTTATAAGTATTGTTATGAACCCATTGTAAGCAAATGTTGGTGATTCTATAAAGAATATCCATTTTTACCATAAGTTGGGTGTTATAGAAATAACACCCAGCTTAGGGTAAAAATGGATATTCTTTATTTCTTTTTATATTTTTATTTCTTTTTTTTTTTTTTTTTTAGAACAAAAGCATGTCATTTTTCACGGTTTTTATTTAGTTTTGTGTGTCCAACCATTCTCCGTGACCTCGGCAGGTCCTCGGTCCGTTTTAAGTCTTAAGACACCTTAAGTCCTCAGTTTTAAGACACCATTCGAGCTCATTCTTGACCCCATCTGTTGTTTGTTCTTTGGCGGTTTGTTTCTGTTAAATTTGAGTATAGGCGTCAAATATAAAGTAGCACGTAGTTTTAAAAGCTACTAGCTACTACTGAAGTTCAAATTGTTAGAACAATATTATTTAAATATGCTAAGAATTGTTGAAACCTACACAACATTCAAAGCATAGAATTTGTTTGTGGTACATAAACTTCAGGAGAAAACTCATGAATTTTCGTCCACGTGAATGATGCTATGGAAGGCGACGCTCAAAAAAGGTTCTACTCCATTCATCCAATTTAACTACAAAATAAAAATGCAAAGATTGCAAGATATTTGACACGGAAATCTCGTGAACGCGACTACCTAACTGATCTCCAAGTCTCAGTTAACATCTACACACATGATGTGCATACTCAAGCTTCGCAAATTAAATTGTTCCCAATTACCGCAAGATTTGCGGCTCCCCCATATCTGGATCCGCGAAGCTATCAAACATACATTCGAGGTAAAGGCAGATGTACACTTTGTACCATATACAGGGTGCTAAGTTTAACAGGAACATACTTCTACAGGTTATTCTGCTCATAAACATAAACAGAATTAAAACAAAAAAAAACAGTTCCATACATTTTGATTGAATCGAATCGAGGAGCAATTGGACTAATCATAAAATGAATAGCTTGTTGAAGTATGTTTCGCTTAACATAACATCTTGTACAATTGTGATCTCTGAAGTTAACGATTCGTACCTACATTGCAAAATATTTTAAAACAAAAAGTTGTTTTAGAAAAATGTAGGAGTATAAATGATCAGACAAGAAAAATCTATGACCTATGAATCTTTAGTTTTACAAAAATTATAGTTATTTTTTTTTTCATCAAGATAGAACTTGTAAGACCTGACAACCTTTGTAGCCGCGAAGCGAGCATGCCGTACTTGGCGTCGCCATATCTGAGGTCCCGGGTTTGATTCCTAGTCGGGTCAATGTAGAAAACTAACTTTTCTATATTGTCTCGGGTCTGGGTGTATTGGTATGAGTATTGGTAGCACATCTTGAGTGAGGTGTAATGTCTAGTGGTATTAGGCTTACGCTTGCTGGATGAAGCACACCTACACTCTTCTAGAGTGACTTAGTCCATGCCATCCGCGAGCAAATGAATACGAGTTATCTGATAGAAAGAGAGGCCTGATTATGAAATTTAATATGCGTATTTTTAGGGAATGGCTAATCATCTGGACTTGTACTTCTTGGTATTTTGTGGTAGTAGGTACCTTTACAGGTTTGGCTTAACGAGTTCTAGAGACGGGCCAACTTATTCGATGATAAAAATGAGTAAACTCAATGCCGTCAAATAATCGTAATCACTGTTATTTACATGTAAGTACCTACGGTTTAGGTATGACTGGAATGGCTCCAACTCAATAATGTTGCTATTGTTGAAAGAAATTCAACATTACTGTTAAAAGAAATTGAACAATTTATAAGTTTGATAGGTACAGATAATAAACTGTCTCTACTGGAGCTTTAAAGTATAATAAAAATGAGACGCATAGTCGTTTAACTCGTGTAATGTTTCCTTAGAGCCCAATAACATACATTCACATATTCTTTTTAGTTTTAAAAACTGTCGTGAAGACTAAGCATTAACATTTAGCAAAAAAAAATACATAATACAAATATAGATTAACATTCACAATGATGGTTGGAAATGTAAAATTTTCGAATTGTAAAAATCTAAAATGCGTTCCTACATGCATAACTACACACGATGGTGTTTAATATTTTTTTCTAATGAATTACACTTTGATATGAATAGAATTTAGAAGAAGATTGCCGTGTGGGGACGGCTGTAAAGAATACACTTCCCCACCGCCAACAGGAGGCGACAAATTCCTGTAGCACAAGACAGGCGGCAGCGTCTGCGTGCAAAATGTTATAAAAAACTGTGCTCGCCAACCCGCCTGCCAAGCATGGCGAATATTGGCAATCACCCCCGAAGAAAGTCATTGGGGGCGGCCTGTCTTCAGCAGTGGATGTCCATGGCTGAAAACTGATGATAAAGAAGATTTAGATGGAGCATGTTTACTAGGTAAATACCTTTGATGTCTAACTTACTCTTCTAATGAATGCTAAGTTTTTTGGAGAAATAGCTGCACCAAAAGGCTCGTTCGCTGCTTTATCAGCTATTAAGCAAGCTCATGCAAAGGTTTTCTACGGTACGCCAGAGCCTTTTTCGTTGTTCGGCACGATGCAACTGTTCAGATTAGCTTAGATTGACATTCCTATCTTATGTATCACACCATGTATTATGATGAGGGCCGCTTAAATTAATGGTGACAGGCCTTGTCATGCGTGTAGATCAGCCTTAAACACTGATATACATCAGCTACGCAATACATTTGCGGTATTCGTACGATATTAATACGGCCCCGGGTGTTCGCAAGAAGCAATTAATCGCTGTCGCTGCAGGTTTTCAAAGTTACTGCAACAGATTATGTTTGTTTTGATAGCTCGTAACAGAAGTTTGTAAATAGTTACTTACGTTATTTCGTATGTACATAGGGGCCGCATTTGTAATTTGTGTAATTTTAGATTTTATCTATTTTATCTAGGTTATCGTATGGAGCGCGTTTGTTCGATAGATTCTTTCAGACTTCCTATCTTGTGCGGGACACGGGTGATAGTTCTTTGCCCGCTATCTACTGACACTTCTCTCTTGTGATTGGTAGCGAGCGTGCCATGCTTACTTCACATCACTAATAGAGACCGAAATCAGAGCAAATCTTTATTCAGCAGTAGACTGTGATAAGTCGAGCGATTAAGATAATGAATGAATGCAAAAATAGAAGTTTAATTGCAAATATCATAAAAAATTTAAAACGTAATAATTATACACTCAAAAACTTTAATGTTTCAAATAATTATGTAAATACTAATTCCACTACTGAATAAAACTTTTTTTAAACGGCTATTGCATATATTTTTTGTTCCTATCACATTCAAACCCAGGTTTAGGTTAAGCCTGGGTTTAGGTAGCTTGTGAAAGTGCATAGGCCGTAGTAATCAGAATCTTTTTATTTAGAGTGGAGATTAGAAGAGTATGTAGCAAATGGTGCATTCAACCAAAAAGTATTTTTGTTAGGGAATGGCGCTCCATTCTGTATAACGATTCTCGGGATTGAGGGACACAAAGAAGGAAAAAGGACATAAATTATAGGGAAATTGTAGGCGGGCACACATGTCAGGGAGGGGGGGGGGCACAACGCAATCAGAAGGGCTGCGTGGACAGACCCACAGGGACAGCAATCACAAGGGTTCCGTGCGATGGACCCGTGCCCTATGATTAATGCACTGGGCACCCTAGACGCGATTCGCCTACTTGATATTATGTTTAACTAACGTGATTAAGAAGCGTTTACAATTACTTACTATTATGTCATAATGTGAGGTGATTTCACATCCGTAGGTTGTAAGTTTTTTTGGTGCCTGCTCGCTATTCCACGTCTCTCCAAACTATACAACAAATACAATGAACATTTGGATATCCACTGGGATACAATCTTCCGATTTAAGAAAAGTATAAGATCTCTGAGATCTATGTAGCATTGTCAGGTAGCCCTCTCCTTTCTACTCACAGCTTTCACAAAATTTGTGTACCATAATATTTTTCTTTCTTTCTCTTTTTTTTCTCTAATTGTAATTTATTGTCTTCACATTATATACGTGTGCTTAATATGGTGCAATTTGTGTTTATCTATAAATCTGTCGTGCAATATTTTTAATTTCCCTAAGCATGTTTTCTCTAGATTTAAAAACATTGTAACTACAATTGATAATCCTAATAAATAAAATATTTTTAAGTATTTACGAAAATTCTGATCTCATTACAAGATTTAATAATGATTCAATTAAATAAACGATGTATGATTAAACACAAATGTTCCGTAAGCCCATACCTTTTAATTAATGTCTTCATTAGACTACACAAAACCATAAAACGCTATGAGAGGCGTTTCAATTTAAATAACATTTAAGGTACAAGAGTAATTAACACACTATGAAATTAATCAAAATAATAAGCTTTTCCCGAAAATGAAAAAGCATAGAGTCTTTTATAAGTTCACTTTGACACGTAAACTGGAATTGCGGAATCTTTTGTCCGCAAAATGTTTGACTGCAAAAATAAAATATTGTGATTCGTTAACATTCAATGGAATTTCTATTGTGTCTCGATTACGGATGGCTGATAAGGTAAAACCTTTTTGAAGAAATACTGATAATAATAAATTAAGTACTAAACGCATTTGTACCTACATATTTTTTAAAACCTTGCATAGACTAAACTAATCATTGATCTTTGTGTGTAAAAATAAAGCAAATGTTTTTTTTACTGATGGATGTACTTGATCACATCGATGCAAATAAGGACAGTATGATAAAATTATGAAGAAAAATCCTTAGAAAAACACATATTTATCCGTGCTTTAAAATTATGGGCGTGGTGACAAGAGATAATATCTCATAAACATTCATTACTCTTTTGTGCTTGTTTCGTTCACCGCATCTCTCCGATTACACGGTCGTATAATTATACCTTAATGCACAAATGCTTGTAATTTATCTTTGATTATTTCTATATTATGGTAATGTTGTGATGTGAATGTCGTAATTATTGCCAAAGGTTAAGGGTCAGACCATGTCTCTGTTTGTAAACTCCAACGCTATCTCCGAGACAGGAATTATGGGTATGTTAAGAGATAACACGATAAAATCTAAAGCTTGATTTAGAGTTCATTCACAAGTCATGGGGAGTTTACGCGAGTTGGCTAATTTTATTAATAAAATATTTAGTAGGAAAATTGAATAATATGTAGTTATTTTATCAATCAAAGCCACAAAATTTCACATATGTAAATAAATTAATGTTGAAGAGATTTAGTCAAAAACTTTGCCCTGTAGTAGGAATGCATAATTAAAATAAAAAATAATAAAAAAGGGACGCGGACCTTTTCAACCGACTTCAAAAAAGGAGGAGGTTATCAATTCGTCGGAACCTTTTTTTATATTTTTTATTTATGTTCATCGATCATTACTGCGTTGACCGATTTCGATAATTAATTAATTAAGTACCTAATCAGTTACTTTTGGAGTCGGTGCCAGCCGATGAGAGATTCAATGTTTTTACCGACTCCAAAAGTAACTGATTAAGTACTTAAGTGTTAAGATTATTTTTAGCTATTTAGTTTTTTGAAGTCGGTTTTATTTTTTTTTATAAAATTAACTTATTAAATATAAACTCTCTCATTGCTCCTTTGTTTCATTCCTAGTGGGGGTACGCTTGACCGTGATCTGAAATGCGGCAAGTCTATACATTTGAAGTGATTGCCATCGGACCTCCGCCACCCTTAGACCCCAGGGTGACGGAGGTCCAATCCAAACCATTTTGGACTAACGCTACACACACCCAGTATTATCTGAATATGGAGGTTTGATCAACAATCTTGTTCTTTGTCGAATCCTCATGACAGAGGGTCATCACCACTTTGGACAGCACGATTAACCAGCATTCTCCAGGCCGTTCTGCACTCTGCTTGGCGTATGGATGCTTGCACCATGTTCATCCATCGGGACGGCGACCTGCCTCTGCTCCTACTATTTTCCACGTGGCCGACGACCAGAAGCTTTTTAAAACTGTCTGTTTCCCGGCTAGATGTGTTCAAAGTATTTAAGAACACGGTGCGTGCAGATAGATGATAGACGCGTCTTAATGCCAAGTTCGGCCAACAATCAGGACCAAACCATAAAAGGTCAAAACAATCCGAACGATTTCGATAATTCCCCATTTAAAATAAATACCTCAATAAACTTCACCTTAAGAGCCGATCGCATCAGACGTTAAATTAAAATATTGTACCAAGTTACTGTTAGATGAAGCATAATGAAGACATAAAACATTTACACTGGCAGATACAGGGTGGTAAATGTTAAATACAAATGATGAAGTAGCCCTTTAGAATGAAATAATAATACCTATGCAAATAATTTTGAGTAATTTTGTGATTAATTTAGGTACGAAAATAAACAGACGAATTAAGTATGTAAAATCTATATTGATTTAGTTTGTTTGATATTTGGAAAGATTCATGAGACACATTCGTATTTAATTTGATAAATACGAGGTGTGGTAAGTAATACTTATTTTCAAATTATTTTCCTAATAGCATATTTTTATCACTTTAAAAATTGTTTAAAGAAAATATTCCTAGTTGATATGCAATCGCGCTATCTATGTATCACTTTATTTTTATTTTATTTATTTATTGTAAAAGGTACACCAACAGTGCATGTATACAATATTTATATATAACACCAATCATACATCATAAATTTCTTATACATGTATCTCTTATAGGCGTACACAACATTGACAGGTAAATAAGATTTATCAACACAAATATTTACACAGCAACAATTAAACATAATAAAATATCCATAACAAAAATGAATAAACAAAGCTTTATAAAAGTAATAATAACAAACTAAAACTACCATTTACTTTCTATTAAAACAGATCGGCCAGTTTCCGTTTGAATTTAGTTAATGAATCGTGGACTTTGATATAAATATCTAGTAAAATACTTTGTACACCCTATAGATAGTCAAATTCGAAGTTGTAATGAGAAACCATAAATGTGCTAATGAGCGTCACTGATTATGTAAATGCACTACGGTAATAGAAACAACATAAACCTTGTAATCTATGAGTTTAGGAAACTGGTTAGAAGTAAATTTTCTTTGAAAATTATCGTGTTAGCTCGTGTAGTTCTGATTACGTATTTATTATAGAGTTACCATTATTTCGGTTTAATAAAATAAGATGTGGGTACGGCCATAAATAACACACTTCCCCACCGCGAACAGGAGGCGTGTCGTAAGAGGCGACAAATTCCTGTATCACGAGACGGGCAGCAGCGTCTGCGTGCGAAATATTATAAAAAATTGCACACGCCAACCCGCCTGCCAATCGTTGCGCCTTATGGCTGAAATGATGATAATGATGAAGATAAATTGTTTGATAAACATCTTGAAAAAGCCTGCTTATTCATATAAAACTGTGTCGAAATGGTCTAGTTCCCCAGTTAAAGGGTTAAGGAGGTCAGGTTGCAGTGGTTACATTTTCCACCAGATTTTCCAAATCTAGGATCATGGACTAGACTAGACCGACTAGAAATCAGAAATCAGAAATATTTATTTGCTTTTAACATAGTTTTACAAGATGTTTTACAAATGATATGTCCACATGTTTGACCTAATTAGTCATGCAAATATAAAAAGTTGATATTTAATGTACATAATTATAAAAAATACAGCAATATTAAAGAACTTCAATGTCAAAAGGATTATCATTATCGAGGATTAAATATTATATTATGATTAAAATATGTCAAGAAAAAGCTATATAATAATCAATTATTTGTCATCAAAATATTCTTGTATTGAGTAATAGCATTTATTCAGAAGCCAGGCATGCAACTGTTTTTTAAACATAACTATAGGCAAATGTTTGAAAAATTCAGGCAACTTATTATATATTTTAATAGCCATGCAATAGGGGCTTCGCTTAAATAATTGCAGTCTTATGCTAGGAAACATTATTCTATTTTGATGTCTTGTTGGCTTATCTTTATCTATTTATATTTATCTAACTAGAGTAGAGACAGTACAAAACCCTAGGAAAAACACAAGAAAACGCAGATATTCTCTCAGTCACACTCTAAGTAACCAGTTAGGCTTTGTGAAGACCAAAACAGCAGTATGTATGCGAAATTTTGAAGCGTGGGTCTTTTTGTTCAAATGACACATAATTTAACACAAGTCTGTATAAAACTTCGTTTATTTAAAATTTACACCAGCTCTTCATTTTTATAACCCAAAAAGGTATCGCGAAGAGTTTAATAGCGCATAAATAAAAACATTCATATCCGTACCGGGGAAAAAGGAACACGTCTTAGACTTCTTTGAAGGAATCTGATATATTCATATGTCTGTGGGACGTTTTACGTCCTAAGCATAGCCTAAATAAAACCACCATTTCAAATTGACATAAGAATAAGGATGAGAGACTTTATTCTATTTCTTATTCATATTTAAGCAAATTAAATTGTGGTGTAAGAACGTTCACCCACAAGGTGAACAGACGACCCGGTAAAGGTTGCAGAAGCCGCTGGATGCAGGCCGCTTCCACCCGGCCAATCTGGAAATCACTTGGGATGGCCTATGTTCAGCAGTGGACGTGTGATGATGATGAACTGGTTCCACATATTAGTATTTTTTTCTTTACACCTATAAAATTAAATTAATTTATTAAATGTTCAAAACGTTACGGAAGTCACTCATTGAATAAGAAGTTAAGGCACCCCAAAAAATAAAATATATAAATAAAGTACAGATAGTGAGACTACACAATACAGCTGTTTTTATCGCTGTTTAAATCTCTCCCTGACGACTATCAGTTAGATAGTAGATTTTGAGTCACTCGTTGTACCTACTTCCTTAGTGAACCGTTAACAGTCACTTAGCAGTTTTTTTGAAGCGGGGGTATGTAAATAAACGAAATGTTGTTGTCGAAATGTAAAATTTCTATTTCTATTTTTCTGTTTCTTTAGTGACAAAATTAATGCCATCAAAAACAAAACTTGTAAAAAAAACAAGTCTCGCAACTCAGTTCTGCTACCGTAAAAAGTTGTGAGATCCGTAATACAAAGTCGGTTGATTGATTCAGTCCTACTTTAGGGACCTTCTGTCTTAAGTTATTACGTAATTAGCTAATCTAACAACAACTTATAGTGACCACATTAATATTAAAAATCTTTTATGTTTAAATAAAATAGTTTGACTTGGCCATCGCATATGGGAAACTGTTCGCAATGAACATAAGCTCTATTAATAATTTCAAATTTAGTTTTGACCTTACCAAGCTCGTAAGCATGTTCTTTATTAAATGTAATGTATATTTTCCAAAATATTTTTTTATGTTATAAAAATATAAAGATTGACTTGGCCATCGCATGAAAATACGATGTATCTCACAAGTAATACATAGTATATTGGATCAGATTGTTTAGTGCGTAGTTATTTATACAGGTACATTTATTTATTCACTGCAAATGTTTTCTAGATACACCAACTGCATAAATAACTTTGTAATCCCTTTTAAATGTATAAGATTACAAAGTTATTTATTATAGTTATTTATGCAGTTGATGTATCTAGAAAACTGGACTGAAATTGCAAAATATTTTAGTTTTTCCTTGATTTATACACTAAACACTAATTGAATTCAAAATGTGAAACTTCTATGTCTACTAGAAGTGCCTTAGAGTTTTGATGATCGGTCAGTCAGTGAGTGACAAAATTAAGAACTTTGACTAGTTCTAATTCTTAAACTACTAGTTCAAATTGAATGAAATTTGAAATATACCGTGTTTATACAATTTTTGCTTGGTTACTAGAAATACAGGCTTCTAGTTTAATCCACAAAGAAGTTATAGGGGGTCGAAAATGGCCTAAACTGCTTCGAGAAAAGAATAGTACGGCCGTGCCGCTTTTTTTTTGCTCGACTTGGCGGGGGCACTGCCATGCCCCCAGATATTTGAAATCCAAAAGATCCTAGCCTATATGTTCTTAATTAATCAAAATTTTCAATTAAATTTTCATTCCCGCCAAAGAGAATATTTGTTTGTAATTCTGTAACGGTTTTCGATCCACAAATTGTTTATTAAAGTAACCTGCCTAGCTGTTCTCATTTCCCTCTGTCTGTACCGCAACTCGTAAACAAGTTTTATAATCTTATGGGAAGAAAACATTCGGTTTTATCTTCAGCGAGTCTTTTATACGGTTTCTTTCTTTTCTCGACACGTTCTTTGGCGTGATTTGTGGAAGCGAAATCGCCTTAAAAATTTATTTCTATTGAAAGACGTGATAACTTTGATCGCGTTATAAATTACTTTGACAATTGAATAAGTTCCCGTTCCTGAAAATTATATTTTTACGAGCTTAAACGATCATTAATGGTTTAAAGAATGAAGTTATAATATTATCTTACCTGTTTATTTGGCAATAACAAATTTTATCGTATTAAAAATATATAAATGCTTTTTTTTATTTGATGAAAAACAGGGTACTCGTAGGTAAATTTATGGGTGCGCTTGTCATGCTATATTTATATATAGCACACATAGTATCTCCTCTGCCACTTCACCATAAATGCTCTAAACATGCGATTTAAAGTTAATAATTTGTCAATAGGCTAGTTTCTTGAATCAAAAAAAGATTATTCTATTTAGTCCGTCAGTTAGATTATCAAAAAATATTGGACAGTTATTTTGTCTTTTGTCAATCAAACAAAAAATGACGATGATAAAGCGCATCAAAGTGAGCACGTGACGACACGCCTTGCTAAAAAATGCAGCAAGGCGTGACGCGGAACTTTAACGGAATATATCTTCATAATTTTTTATTTGATTGAGAAAAGAAAAAATACGTGTCCAATATTTTGTTTATCCAACTGACGGACTAATTAAGATTTTATGGGAAACTAGCCCTATTTAAAAAGCGACATCTAAGGTCTTGTCCAGAGGGGGTCTTTGCCGCGAAACACGCGCGATTCGAAAATAAACTCACGTGATGCTTAGTCCACAAGCAGCAGAGCCTAGTATGTATTGGCGCCTAGTATGTTTAGGCACCTAATATGTTTAGGCGCCTAATATGTCGTCAATGCGCGTATGAATTCGCGCGAAAGTTTGCGCTGCGAATTTGCCCATTTCTGTAAAGACCTAAAGTTGCGCGTCGCTAATCCGATGAGCGGTTTAAAGCGCGAGTGCGAAATAGAGCGAAATGGAACCGGCTGATAGCGCACAAATAAAACAGATTACAAGCTTTCATGCTGTTTATGCAATCCCTCGCATCGGAAAAACTGTCAATAGTTTTTTATTGGTACAGACTACTTAACCGAATAACTTTAAGCTTGAAATTTTCCTTCTATAGATTATTTATTATCATCGCAAAATAAGTTTTTATTGCGAGGAAATGCAAATTAAGCATAAGGATAGCGATAGTGCCTAAATAATATTGAATCTTATATAGAAAAAGATTCGAGAATTATCTCAATTTTTCTCAATTTGAGTTCATTCTTACCCTATGGATTAAAAAAGACTCCGATTAAGGATAGGGTAAGACGACAGAAGTTAAAACACCATATAATACACAATTTTTAGAAAGTAGAAAAAGTATAAAATATTAAAATAGAAATAGGCGGGGCACATGATTTGAGACAAGAGAAAAATGGACTAGATTGATAACAGTGGTACCCCAGAGATGGGAAAAGAAGTGAAGATCGACATAGCAAAATATGTTGGGAGGATGACATCAGGAAAGTGGCTGGGCCAGTGTGGACCCGAATGGCAAAACATAGGGTGAAGTAGAAATCTTTGGAAACTTAAAGTTAAGCAAAATTATTGTAGCGACATCTATCTCGCCACATATAAAACTGACGTATCCTACATCGCGATATGAAAGTTATCGGAGCGATTGAACCATATATACAAGAACCCGACAAACAACCATCGGGCAGTAGCCCACCAGACACAATATCCGTCTGGTCGGAGGATCTTCCCTTTTCAATGGGGGATGAGGAACTTTACACCCTGTTCCTCTCACCTCCAAATTATTATAGTGTAAACCATATAGCAATAAAGGCTGAATTATTTTTAGTTTGTTTTATTAATATGTAATCCTAAATGACACGACAGAACAAAAAGAACCACATAATCGACTTTAAAAAAAGTTGGACTATAATTATTTACACACGGATTACTATCGTTATATCCATTACAAACGTTTTATTTTCGATCATAGTTTATTATTGTTTAATTTTTTGTTTATTATTTGTATTTATTGTTTATTACCAAACAAACGCAAATAAGACTTAGCTTAAGGCAGGCGTCTATAAAAATCCGTATTTTTTTATAAGAAGGTTAATATAAAAACACTTCTGTGGGTTTTCACCCATGTAAAAACCTACATATAAAGTTGTACGGTGTGCAATAAAAACCATCTATCTATGACACAGCCACGTACGTTGTTGATTGACCCATCGATTGTATTGTGGGGCCGCTTCATTAGTTAATTTCAGAGGTGACCGCGTGGAGCGCCATTGACGCCGTGTTTACTGGCTATTACCAGAGGGTTTGAGCCCACTTGTGTACAGATGGCGAATGATATATGAAAACTAGTAGCATGAGGTGTTGAAATTAAACCAGCAATTCGCAGAATTAATAATGCCATTTGTGTTTTAATAGGTTAATATTAAGAGGCTGTCCTAGAAATCGTCTTGTTTCCGTACATTTTGTTATCTGCTTGTAAAGACGTGAATGATTATTGAAACAAAATAACACGTGATTTTAAAAGATTAGTTCTTATTTTCATATCATTTCAAATATAAAGGTAAATCACCAATAGTTACTAACCTTATTTCAGAAAAATTACGTTCGAGTTACGCTTGTACATCGGTTTACAAGAGACTACTTACAAGTTATCCTGACAATTCGATTTTAACATTGAAAATAAATATGATCTATTTGCATATGGATTGAATACTTGTTTTTACTTTCTTACAAAATATAGCAGAAAAAGAATGCTGAAATAACAATTAGCCAGCAAGTGAGCGTCCACAATTTCACATATTGTCTTCCAACTTCGGCAGAAGATTGCACTCTGTGGTGTTATGCGTTCGAGGGTCCCTAATAACTTTAACATTTATTTTTGGAGACGCATCATTTAACCAACTTCAACTTACAAGTATCTGACTTGAACTGAAAATAAACCAAACAAAAACATAACAAAAACATCTTGAAGTAACTCACTAAAGAAAACAATCGATACACTCGAAACAAATGCCACCATAATACAGTTTAAAAACAAGATAGTTGGCTCCGAGTATTCAAAGTTGTGGAATATTTCAACTGTACCCCGAAAGTTTTAGTAATGGACTTATTTCAGCAACGCAGGCACGTACTCAGAACTAAGCAACTCACAAGAGGACGAATAAAGTATTAATGATTTGGCAGAATACCCGGACAGTTTAAAAGTTGAAAGTGCTCCGAGCACTAATTCTAAAACTAAAGACATGGTCCACGGTAGTTTAAAAGTATATTTTAGTAGCCGAGTTAAAACAGTTTAATTTAAGCAATGACTAAGTTTTAAAAGACAAATGAGCTGTCAATATGTACAAGCAATTTTTAAAAATGTGTTTAAAAATAATAATAAGTCAAGGCAAGTTGTTGGCGGTGGGAAAGTGTATTCTTTACGGCCGTCCCCACACGGCACATATTATTGTACATAAAATAAAAACGCTGGAGATCAATGACACAGTCTTTTGTTTAGCAATGGACCGAAAATAGGCTTTAATCGTAATGCGTTATATAACTTATAGTGCTTCTCCCAAGGGCCGTCTTCTTTCATGGCCCACATGCACGGTTGTGCACCACTGCTAGTGCGGGTCGTCTGGTCAAATACTGGCCATCAAAAATATTTAGAATTGCCGACGAAACGAGAAGTAGTCATAATATTTTTTTTCTCAAGGTAAAACGACATTAGAATGGCAACATTTCTTGTCTCAAATAGACCTCAAACAATCGCAAAGCAACTCGGATTGCCCTCGTAACGAAATTAATTAGGACCAATGACGTCACAGTTTTCGCCAACCCTTGCCATGGTCCGTCACCCCTAAAACATAGTACAAAAAAAACGGCATGCCTGTTTGCAAGATTGGATTTTAGAAAAAAAAATTTGGAAATTATAATATCTGCTTAGCTCGCACGTTGCACATATTTTCCTGTGATTCACCCCGGAACGCATTGCGAACAGGGTGAAATAAGTTTTGGAGCCAAAACAAAAATAAATAAATAAAATTTATTCTTTTTCTTAAAACAGATTACTGATACCTCAAATGAAAATGAGATTTACTGTACATGTTCTGACACACACATGGTATAAAAATTATTTGCGTAACACAGTAATAGAAAAATCCATTCATGAACTTAAATTTATTAACACGATCTTCGTCAACGATCAAAACCATTACAATTGCACAAACATAGAGCTTCGTATAAAACGATCTGGCCCAATGTTCTGCGCTGTGCTTCGACTGTCCTTTGACAAAGTTCTATTAGCGTAAGGACTTTATCTTTTTGCCGTGACTTTGGCAAATTAAGCTCATTAAAGAGAACGGGCCTTATCAACTCGCTCTGCATTCTTCAACAACTTATTTCCTAGTTAGTCGACTGCGAAAGAGAAACTTTCATTATTTTGCGGACTTGGTTTCCTCAAAAGTCCCGTAACTACCCCTTTGGGCATTTCAAACGGGATAAATACCTAGTGTTAACAACAATTAAAACTTCATAATTAAACACTTTGAAGAAACAGTTTTCGCTTTTGAAGTTAAATAAAATGATGGTCTTCTTTAAATTCGCTTCTAGTATATTGAAGATAAAGAACAAACTTAATTATTTACTTAACTTATAATAGCCATATATTTTTATTTAATTTACATACTAATAGTACGAAATGGTTTTTTGGTAAATATTTAAGTCATTTTAAGACTTCAGGAAATAATTTCTTCACAAATTAAAGAACACACAAAAATAAACATAGAAACTCTTTAAAATAAGTATTTAATAATATTTAGACATCAAAAATTTGGCAAGCACTAACCACCGACAGGGATGAGCGAAGAGATTTGGGGGCCTTTGCCCAACCGTGGGACAGAAATCGCGCTACAGAATGTCTACGACGCTCTCTCTCTTTTTCTGTGCGACGATCTGTCTTAATTGATTATCTATTGTAGAGGCGCTAGGTCTAGATTGTACATAAAGTCAATTATGGAGACAAAAAAATAGCTATTTAAAATACTAAAATATTTACAATATCTCTACTTTACTTTTATTTCTTTAAGTCTGGTTTTTATGCTTAATAAATTGCTTTTACATTCCTGCTCAAAATAATAAATGATAATTCCAAAACCAGCCATAACCGTCATTTCATTCATAAGATTCAAATAGAGTTGTTCAAACAACCCCTCTTTTCAAACGTTCACCATTAATGACTGAATCGAAATCACAAAACATAACACTAGGCACTTACAACATCAACGGCAATGCATTCCGAACGTTGCTAACGAACCTTTGGCACGCCGCGTCTCATGAGCACAAATTACATACAATTACAGCCTCGCTGGATCTGTGACCACACATTCTGACCCACCCCTCTTCGCTGATTACGACGAATAACAGGCGACGGGAGGGAAAGTATTAACAAAGTGAGAGCCCAAGTTGTTTTGGGCGGTCTCCATCCCCATCCACCGGTTTATACTGACTTTGGACAGCTACTGCGCAGTCTACAACCCAAAATCAACTTCATTGTCAAGACTTAAGGTTGCAGTTTGCCTGTAAATGGCGGGTTGAGGTTTTAAACGGAAGGCAATACAAATTGATCTCATCAGGACTCAGGATCGTTGTTTAAGAAGCAGCCGTGCGATGGCGTCTCTAAGCGCACTATTTGTCTAAACACCAGTTTAAGCTGCCGTATTAGGTTCAATGGAAGGTCATGAATGGATTTGAAATAAATAAGTTATAGTAACAGGTGTCAAATCAGCAGTGTTACTTTCACAACAGTTATATTTTCTATATTTATTCATCGCCACCACAGTTTTTTTTTTCATGTAGAACAACAAGGTTAAATAAAAAAATATTAGACAACATCACATACATTGCTCTGATTCTATGGTAAGTAGCCAAAGCACTTGTGTTACAGAAATCAGAAACAACGATGGTACCACAACACCAAGACCGGGGACAATATAGTTATTTTTCTACATTGAAGTTACAATTTGTGTTTACAGATAGATGCACAAATTAGGCGGTCTTATCGCTAAAATCGTCAATTATAACCTTAATTACTTAATGGCAAAAAAAGAAAAACACTATAAAATTATTTTTTAATAATCTGTTTAACTGTCCTTTACCTGTCTATGAGTAGATGAAATAGGAAAAAACTACCAATCCCGGTTTTCGGCAGGTTGTCGAAGTGTAACCGGCGGTGAATGAATATAAATAACGACCAATTAAAAATTGCTTCACGGACTCACATGTGTATTCGCAAAAGGTAAGTACTAGAAAGCCGATCAAACTATCGTCTGATAAAAAGTCTGAAGTGTTAACGAAATAACTGGGACCTAAACATTTATTTTCTAGTTTTACAAATCATCTACTTTCATAAACGCATGTTAATTTTTTTGTCTCGTATCCAATGCTCATAACGCAACACTATATAGGCGGCTTCCAACGCTAACTAACATTTCTAGCTAGCAATGCAGACAAAGCCGCGGGCCACGCTATGAGTTACGGCCCATATAACGCGTTTGGTGCCAAAACGCAGCAATATCGCAGCGATTAAACGCTATAGGCTAGTTACTACTGCCAAATTCATGGGTGTAGGTTCTGTTCCATGTGTATTTGGTTCTTAGTTCGACTTTTGGTCAGTCAGTTAAACTTTTGCTCTAGTGATGTAATGGATAATACCAATGTATCCATATAATGTTGAAAGTGATTATCGTATACTGCTCTTGATTTTAAATATATTTTGTAAGAAAGTACAAAAAGTATTCAACCTTTGTGCAAATAGACCATATTTTCAATTAAATGTTAAATTCGAATTGTCAGAATAACTTGAAGTCTCTTGTAAACCAATTTTCAAACGTAACTCGAACGTCATTTTTCTAAAATAAGTGTAGTTCTTTTGGTTAATTTTTGAAATGATATGAAAAATCCATTCGCGCTAAGAAATACAACGATTTCTAGAAGGACCTCTAAGACGCCTCTTTATGTATATTGTTCCCTAGATCTTATTTTTTAAATTTGGCACCCCTTTGCAATGTAACCCTGTATATGTTTACTTAGTAGTTAAAATTTGTATAAATAAAAGATGAGGTAGGTTTTTTTAAATAATTGAACTAAGTACCCTATCTAGTAAATCTCTTTAGTATCATCATAATCATCATGTCAGCCTATTGAGATCCATCGCTGGACGTAAGCTACCCCCAAAAAGCGCCAAAGAGCACAATCTCCGGCTTTTTTTTAATTCATCCACTGCCAGCCATCTTCCGAAGGCCGTTGGTTCATCAAGCTAGGGAGCATCCTACGCTACGCTTGCCAAGACGTGGTCTCCACTCGAGAACCCGTCTACTCCACTTTTCATCGGTTCTGCGGCAGATGTGGCCGGCCCTCTGCCACTTTAGCTTGCTACATTTAAGAACTATGCCCATTACTTTACGAGTATTATGTTTATTTATAATTTTATTGCACAAGTAAGGACAATTGGTAGACTTAATGCTCTATTCACGGTTATATAACTTCTTAGAAGGGCCAAGCCTGAAGGAGCTTTCAACACTTAGCAGTAATGCCCAATTACGCATGCCGCACGCAGATTAAAACTTTTTCTTCCACAACATAATTCCATTGTGTCAGTAATCTATTGTGTTTTGTCACTTGAATTCGACAATCGAGATAACGATCGAGTCGTGATCGAGTTCCCATCGACAGCTCGATGCGGGTGTCACCGTCTCGATTATCTCGACTCGAATAAATTTGTTTACAATCGCTCGATCGCCGATAAGCGAGTGTCTCGTTGTTGGACACAATTTGTCGATTCGGCTGTCGGTTGTAAATTGTCCCGTTCCAAGAATCGAAGTTTGTAATCTTGTACACAATTAGTTTCAATTACTGGACGCGTGACTAATTTCGAATGACAATTTCGGCTTTTCATTTATTTTTGATCAGTGATAGTCGAGCCATTAGCCAGTTATTCTGAACGAATAAAGTTACGCTTTTTTTTTCATCTGACCTCTTATTTTTTGAAACATGATGTGAAGGGGCTCCTAACTATGAGCTTTTGAAACAGTAATTATTCATTGTTTTGTATTTTTTCTGTAGTCTTTGACGTTAATGTAACACTGCTTATATAATCTTTAAGAGTTCTCAGTGAAGCTTCATATTCATATTTGAAAGTGGGAAATGCCAGCTCATAAATAACTTGAAAATATTAAGTGACTATAACCAATGTAATGGATCATTGTGGGTTGGCTTTTTCTATATATTTTATACTTTATATTAGATTTTGTAAGAAAAAAGGGATTCTCATGTAGAGACCATAGACTGAGATGCAACGAGGTGTCCACGCACAGGCATAGTGCTACAGACGAGGGGGGCTTGTGAACGAGGATCGGCGAACGGCGGCGAACGACAGCGAGCAACGTTCGGCTCGCGAGCGAACATCAATGCTCGGTCGAACACTCCCTTCATAACCTTTCAAGTGTGCGGTCACTGTATCTTCCTGCAATCTGTCTTGGATTATACTCTTTTTTATTATACAGTCCGCTTTTTATTATAATTAACATCTCCCACCACCGAAGGTCCAAACACGAGGGTAATAATAATAATAGGGTAATAAGTCTAATAGTCTAATAAGATGATCTAGTAAAGGTTGCGGAAATTCGTTGGATGCAAACGGTCCAGAGCTGATTACTGTGGCGTTCTAAACGGAGCCCTTCGTCACAAGTAGACTTTTAGGGCCTGATAAAAATAAATAATTAATAAATTCACATTAAAGACAAGCTGCAAAACCTGGTTTATGTAAAAAGAAAAACAATACCAGCTGAAAAAATAAACGTTGTAAAGGAAATTTGGTCTATTAAATATATTTTTTTTCCAGCCAAGCCCGAAGTTTGTCCAACTGGCGATGTCAAACAACACATTTACGTACCCACAATCACTTATTTAGGAATGTTTTCATTCGGTAGGTAAAAAACTGTAAATTTTTAAACAGTTTGTAAGTGTTTTGTTGGAAGAAGAATTAAACGTCTATTTTTATTAAAATACATAAGTCAGTAAAACTTTGATAGAGAACAAACCAAAGTGAAACATTTTACGGTTATAAAATATGCAAAAATAGGTATTTTTTTTTAACTGTTGTTAAAACCTCAGGTCATTTCTTTTCATCAATATTAATAAAAACTTCATTACATCCGACCTGTATAAGTACATAGTACACAAGTATACCTGGCCTTATGTCAATCCATAATCCAGTATTGCATCACGTCATGGGGCGAAGCATTAAAAACCATCTTGATCCCACTTGAACGAGCTCAGAGAGCAATCCTAAAAGTAGCCAACTCCCTACCTTTTTTCCATCCTACTAACCTATTATATAAGTCGTGTAATGTGCTGACTGTCCGACAATTGTTTATAATGCACGTATTACTAAAACAACATATACTACTTCCTTATAATGCTGACATTACTAATAAACGACGTAGAGATATAGTTTGCATCACACAATCAACCTCAAAATACACTTTTACAAATAGGTTTTTTACATTTCTAGGACCATTTCTGTACAATAGACTAAATAAAATACTTAATTTTTATGAGCTAAATTATTCTGTAAATTAGAAATAGTTAAGTATTTACTATCTTTGTCCTACGATAAAACTGAACAATTACTTTTAATATGTAAGTAAAATAGATTGATACTATCGAAAACTTTAAATTGTATATTTTCCCTATTTTTAATAATTAATTACTGTTTAATTAATTAAGTTCATTTAAGTTCACTCTCGCCTGAAGCACAGGTTCTACCTAGTTCAGGCAAAGGTAACTCCTTGCACTGTATAGTTTTAAGTTGTACTGTTAAGAATGTATCTGCTTTTCTTGTATTTTAATAAACGATTTAATATATTATAGTTATCAATAAAGTAACAAATGATGGTAAACCCGTAGCTGTTTCTAGTCTGCATTTAGCAGCAAAGGGCGTGCTCTATCGGCGATGGCGATCGCTTTGCAAACCGTTTGCAATGACGCTCAGTTATTGTTGATGTTGATGAAATTTGGAGATAATGCCAAAACGATTAATATTCCATGCCAGTAGAATATTTGGGTTACCATCTTACAAAAGGAGCTTGAATGACATATTTTAGAATGTGCACTACCAGGCATATTGTTTGAATAAGTATTCACGTTTAATTATAGGAGCCGACGGAGTTACATGTAAGAGATATAGAAACACCGAAAATCCTCCACAATATAGTAGGCTCACGAGGTGGAAAAAAACGTACTCTGCTTCGTTTTTACCACCATCAGAGAACCTCCAACCAAGCAAAGACCTTCCGTAGCCAGCCTAGAAAGCCTTGATTAGGCTGTAAACCTAAGTTAGAACTGAGAGCGAATGACCTAAGTGGCCGACTTAAGGATAACCTTAGAAAGTGGGGATACACTAATGACACCAATGGCATGTGCGATTACAATGCTTTCCTCGAAAAACAAAAAAAAACTTCTTTCATGCCCAACGTGTACCACATCATCATCATCATCATCATCATTTCAGCTATAGGATGTCCACTGCTGAACAAAGGCCTCCCCCAATGACTTATCATCGGAGGGGATTGCCAATACTCACCACGCTTGGCAGGCGACTTGGCGAGCGCAGTTTTTTATGATTTCGCACGAAGTCGCTGCTGCCCGTCTCGTACTACAGGAATTAGTCGCCACTTAAGACGCGCCTCCTGTCGGCGGTGGAGATGTGTATTTTTTATGGCCGTCTCTACACGGCACACCACCACTACCTACTGCGGGCCACCGATAAATGAAATGAATGAAATGAAATAGTTTATTTGTATAAAGCATGGTACAGATAGGATGGTGCAAGTTATTAAGCTCAGCATGCTCTGTCCTGGTAAGACATGCAAATATTTTTGTAAAAATATTTTGATAGTGCGGGTTATGTGGCGGAATGTTGGTCATCAAAAAAATTACAAAAATGCCATCGCCAAAACTTGTAGTATAAAATTAAGACATTTAATACTACAAGTTTTGGCTTGGTAATGGAAACATTTCATTGATTTTTCAAGTTCGAGATTTTCATATTAATTTTTTGAAAGTTTTTAATATTCTGATCTTGATGTTTTTATAACCTGACTCGGTTTAAGCTGATTCCAGTCCAAGTTTCTAATAATTCTAAGTTGAAGTTTAGACAAATTAAAACAAGTTTATCATTTGCAATGCGCCTGTACCTTCTTACGAGTATTAAGCAGAGTCAACCATTTCGGAATATCAAGCCATATTTGAAAATGATCTCAAGCAGTTCAAGTTACCCTAAAATATCCGAAGCCGTTTATATGCGTACAGTCTCAAGTTAACTGTATCCTCTCATGTTTGTTGTATCCGAGATCCGAAGACAAACGTCTCAATTTACCTATAAGCTGTTTGCAAGTCATTGTTTTGTTTACAAAGATATAAAAATCAAGGTTTACTTTCATATTACTAAGGAAAACTATATCTGCTTAAATGATTTTACAAAAGGTATGCATGCAGGCGCTCGATTTTATGAAAACGACTGTCAGCGGGTAATTGTTTGTGATGTAACTTTCGAACAAAAAGTGCTTTTAGTTGATTTAACCGTCTAAAACTCCCTATCTCTCACTCTTCCTGGCTATATATCCCATCTGGAGGTCCCACCTCCTCAGCCTTCCGTGTCATTTTTTCTCCTCTTCACTCTAACTGAAATAATTTAACCGTCTAAAATTACTAAACTTAAAATATTAAAATTAAACTTTTTTTTCCTGTTAAGCTTGTTGTAAATATAACGCTGCTTGTGAACTTATGTGGGGAATAACCTTATTTGTCTTGCTCTTTTTGCGTTTCTTCGATTTTTTTAAGTTTTACTGGTGGTTTTACAGAATGCATGAGCCAATAAATGTTTCTCCAAAAAAAATTGTTTTATTTAACAAATTAATTAATCTTCTTTATAGAAGTATCTTGTCCCCTCATCATTGATTAGGTAGTTTAGTCAGGTCAAAGTCAAAAAACTCCTCATCAAAATTAATGTCCGTTGAAAATGGTTACTGACTCGATGAAGCCACCCCAAGATCTCCCATGTTTGTTGTAACGCAGATCGAAAGACAAACGTCTCAATTTCCCCACTCTGTTTGTAAGTCGTTGTATTGTTTGACGAGGATACGGGGACCCATTGCCGCCCTTATTTTGTAAAATGATCACGACTGAGCACCAAAGTCGCTGTCAGAAGTAGGCAAATTCTTCTTTGTGTCATGAAAATTTGGAGACTTCATGGCGACTAAAATGCGACCACTTGCAAACACAGTCACAATAAAGCATCGCGGATTGGTTACCTACATGTTATGCTAAGATAATGGCCCCAGTGCCCCGCCGAGCGTTACTTTGATGAGTTTCGGCCCCTTCGGATCGAGAGTTGTTTTTCATTTGCATGTTAAGACTGGTGGGGTTATGCGAATTGAATGATGTCATTGTATTTTCGCTGAAATACGAGTGCCATTGCAATCTTTGTAATTCGGTTGACCGCACAACAAACAAAATGTTTTACAAAGGCGTATTGTGAAAGAAAATTACAAAAGATAATTTTTTTTTTTTTGTGCAAAAGAATTTAAAATTTATAAGTTATTCAGCTAAAATCTGGCCAAATTTTGGGTGCTGTGAAAGAAACCTTCAAGGAAAACGAGCTTAATTTAAAAAGACGAAAAAATTCTTAATCAGCATTCAGTAAAAGCATAAAAAAACCTTGAGAGTCTCGTGAAGTTAAACAAAGATTACTAACACCAATTTTATAAAAATGAAGATTTAGTTGGAATATTTTTTTTTAGTTCCATAATTTCTAAAGATTTGGATGGAAACAAAAATAGCAGTATATTTTCGAAGTAAAACTACAACTGTAAAACAAGTCCCCTGCCGCGAGTCGAGCCCGTCCCGTGAGAGCGATCCAATGATTCAACGATTCTTTCACAGCTGACTCAATACGCGTTAATGTAGCTCTCACTCAATTTACATTCGGGAACTCATTTACTTGCGATTCTGTTTCTCCGGCTTCTGTACTTCCATCCACTTATGCACTCTCAGTGGATTGAATTCGTTGGAATGTTAAGTGAAACAGTTTTTTGCTGATTTCTTTTGAATTATTTCCTATTCGACCCCATTCGTGCGGTAAAACGCGCTATATTATTTTGACTTGATTTTTTTTGTATTCAATTCAATTAATCAGGAAAACCAGGCCCATGTTTTTGTACATGTTTTCGTAAACTGCCATTTCATCTGTGTCGAAAGTTTTATAAAAATCGGATACAGGGTTTAGGAACGCATTTAAGAGTGACAAACAAACATTAATTTAAAAAGAGTTTAATTATTTACAAACTTTACAATTCATAGAATAGCATTCCAATACCAGTTTTATGAAAACAACATACAACCTAATCCTATATTTAACTTGGACAAATATTTAAGAGGTACGTTTGTGTCGTATGTTGCTTTGTTGTCACTTTAAAAAATACACCCTCCTCACTGGGCAGTCTGGAATCTCATACAATATGCACATGTTCCGGGAACCAAATATTATGCGCTCTGAGAATTCCAATATCAACACAAGTGTACGTTACGTGTCGGAAAAGTTTAGTCCAGTGGCCCAGACACGTAAGACCTTATTAAAGAACAACATGTTAATAACATGCATATCTTTTTAATACCTTTTTGGTTTTTAATATGTCCATTTAATAATTAAAGGTATAATTATTTATTTAATTAGAACGGTTGATAATATTCCATTAACATCAAAAATAAACTAACCTAACACTAAAATCTACTTGATCAAAAATAAAAGCGTGTCCCTAAAGCAAGGAGGCGAAAATGTTTACAGCATTTCCTTGCTAAATGGCTATAATAAGCCTTTGAGCGAAGAACGAGCAAGCATATTTTTTAAATTTAATAAAATGTTAGTGCAATTTTTTCAAAATGTAATTTTGCACATGGAAAAGAAAAAAAAGGTTTACGTCGCGTGTCCACATTTTTCCAGTAGGCAAATTCACAAAATATCTGAACCTAACATCAGGAGAGGGACGCGACGGATACGCAAATGTTTGCCCAAATATTACCGGCCCGATTTCGCACATGCTAAAGGCCTGCCCTACTGAATTATTGAGATACATCTCGCTTGTTTTAACACCAGATGCTATTTAGATGTTCTCAAGTTTATTAGTTGGTCCCTAGTAATTTGTCATAGGACGTGTTGATGGGTGTTATTTAGTAAGGGACATTGTACCCACTCTTGATAGATTTATGGGTGTGATACAAATGAGAAATGGGTGGGGTTGCATTAAAATTCAAGCGTCATGGGCTTAACAGAGATGTTATTATCAAAACAAAAGCTATGTTAGTTCGTTACCGAGAATATATGAAATGAAAACTGCTACAACAGCAATAAAAGAACGCGCGTCGATTTCCAATGAGTTGCACCATCAATAAGCGGTTTGAATCATCTTTTTGCGGCATTCGGTTTTAAAGTTCATAATAAATTGCGGAGCGAGCCGCGTGAAGAATGGCGAGAGAGCCGCAGCCTCACATGAATGAGGGAAGCTGATAAAAGAAATTCCTCAAGAGATCAAACGGAGGGAAATAAATGGTTGGGAGCTGCGCCCCCGGCGTGGCTGCAAGAAATGGTTTGCAAAATCGGATCTTCCACTATTCGCTTCGGGTTGCCATCTTCCGATGACATTTGTTATTTGCCACCTTAGCTTTATCTATCACTGTCACCTTTCTATTTATGAGGATTTCCTGACAATACTGGCAATTTCAAATTTGTAATCATAAAAATTCACTTTCTTATTAGAACAACTTTGGTATCTGGAAAAGTTAAAATAAACTGTCTTTTATAATTTTAGTAAAAACTAGCTGTTGCCCGAGAGTTCGTTCGCGTGATTTTCAGTTTATTCATAAAAGATTTTCTGCGCAACTTTCTTGATTTTTTCTTTAAAAGGAGAAGGTTTCTCCTGACAATAATTAACACAACAAAAAAAGAATTAGCGAAATTGTTCCATCCGTTCACGGGTGATGCGATAACCAAGGGAAATAGAGATTCATTATTTTAAATATAATGGAGCATTAATATAAAAGCACTAAATGTAAATATAGAAATAGTTATATATCAATCATCATCATCATCATCATGTCAGCCATAGGCCTTCCCCAATGACTTTCATTGGGGGGATTGCCAATACTCACCACGCGTGGCAGGCGGGTTGGCGAGCGTTAGACGTTATATATCAATAACATTGCTTATTTAATTTTTGAAATCTTGGCAATTTAGCAATATTTATCGAAGTAATATTTTGACCGTTGAATGAACAAACGTGACAGTAGAATTATCATTACTTAGTGTGGTTACTTAAGTGTATTTATGACTATTGTCCCTTCAGATTTGTGAGAATATAACCTTTAATTAATTTCACGCTTGTCTCTTTTACGGATATAAATGATAACGACGATGGAAATTGTATGAGGTATTGCAATTGCTTTTACATTAATACTCGTTTTATTATTCTGCTTTAACTTTAGTTGAAGATTAGAATGTTACTAGTGAGTTGGTATGGGTTACCTAAAAACATTCTGTAAAAATATTTAAAAACTTATCTACATAAATGTTAATTCTAAGAATATTTTATTTGGAATACTATACCTAAACATTATCACAATTTGTATTGCTTAAAGTGTTTACACAAATAAAATTTAATCATGGATCTCGAAAGAGCTAGCACGAATTTTATGCCAGTTGTCCAATTTATTCGATACATTCGTGTTTATTCAATACATTCGTGCTACAAAATTATTTTTACAAAATTCCTAAATTGCAATAGCAAATGAGATTACCATTTTCAAAGCAAAGTTTTCTTTAAAACGCGTGCATAATCACTGTAGATCAAAGCGAAAAGAAAATAACCCCCAAATGAAACCAATTTATAAACGACCCGGTATAAACAAGTGAATGAGCTAGGGGTTGTATGTGTGTTGTATCTCTCAGACGAGTGGATGCGGACAAATGCGTGGACGGCGCGATACGACGCCCTCTGCCGGCGTTATCCTGATTAGTTTTGTAATAAATTTTTAACGGGCGCTTCATGTGGTAACGTCAGGTCGTAGTAATTAGAGTAATGAGGTGTGTGTGATAGATATCCTTTTTATCAATATTTTAAAAAAGAATTTTGTTTTAAAAGATATTATGAATATCCTGAAATTTGTAAATAAGAGCGGTAGAAGAAAATACTCTCTGTTTTGTTTTTCCTCTAAATACACAAAATCCCAAGGGCTCCGGGGTCCGTTGAGGGGATGTGGGACCTGCTGGTGGTCCGTTAAGGCGCTGCACGTCCCAGCGTCAGAGCTCCCCGCCGAAAATCAGCGTCATGATAAGTCTGTGACTGTCACGACAAATGCTGAGCGGGAACCTTTTTGAGACACCAGAAATCCTTGATTATTTTATTTGTTAGGTATTTTTTATTCGTGTGTGTGTCAAATAAATGCTTTCCATTTCTATTTCTAGGAGATATGTTTTTACATAGGCATGAACTTGTAACATCACAGTGCTATCAATATTGGACAGCAGTACTGTAACGTTGATAAAATGTATTTTATAGAAGCAGGTTTACTAAATAGTGCGTAACAGCGAAAAGGCGGCAGCAGCGCCGCCAAAGACAAAGTATAGGAAATTAAACTTGTCCGTTTGTAGTATACGAGTGGTACCCACCGCCCCCCGCCGATTGGCCAAGAAAACTGCTGATTGTATTGCTTGCTCTACTTAGTAAATAACAACTGTACTTGGAAAGAGTAGACTCGCTGCGTATATTAGCAAATTTTTACACATTTAGGTATATTAGAAACTCGCTTCAGCTAAGCATGTGTAGCAGTTTTTTCCACGGTCAGGTAAAAAAAAATCTTTACATCCTTGAACATTTCACAATAAAAGGTATATTCTGTAACATTAATAAATAAATCAAAATCAACGTTATTCATATTATGCATTTGTACAGTATACTTGAATATTCTAGATAATTCTGGAAGCTTCATAGAACATACAGGAATATTCTGCTTGCTTAGCTTATAGCTTGCTTTTTTTATATCTATAAATCTTTTAACCCAAATTCTTAGAGTCCTGAACCAAAATATTCTTGAAAAGTTGGGAATGAAGGGCTACCGTTTAACATACCATATGGGGCTATATGAAGCGATTGCAAAATTTTAGCGGGCTTTTATCATTATTTACAAATCCTTACTCACAGATACGTTATATTACAGAAGTCATTATATTTTTACCCGACAGACCCAGACGGTAGGTTTTTTTTCCATACATACCAGGCACACAACAGGCACACGGTGTTTAATCACAACTGCGATCACAATGTTGTGGCGATTTATTATATTTTTTGATTATGCGTTAAAAAATACGTTCTGCTGTAAGCCTTCTGTAGTTTCCCGCTTTGTGCAGTTACCGATCGCAATTACCTGTAAGTAATCAAGACATTAACAAAGGTAGTCAGGTATTATTACCTGAAATTTCTCACTTTCCCATAAGTTCATTAAACATAACGGAATGTCAAATCTAAATGATCTGCTTGTATAATATGATGAGTTGAGTAAGAGTTGCATTCACGAAGCTGCAATTCAGCAAAAGTTACGACTTGTTTTTCTTAATTACATAAAGCAACAGGTTATTGTCAATAATTTATTTCAACATAACAAACCCATGGTTTAAATGAGCGTGAAGGTATATGACTAACAGTCACACAAGAACTAGTTCCAAACTTTGGTATTCGTGATTTATAGTGTGTTGTCGCTGCGCCTGCGCCGTACCCCCGGGCCTGATATCTTTATAGCCCCGATCTCTAAATATTTATCATTCATTGTTCTGATCGACCTGCATTTAGATGCATTAACCATAATTATAATTGTCTCAAATAGGCACTTACTTGAT
The DNA here is from genome assembly GCA_963576865.1 of Anania hortulata. Lineage (NCBI taxonomy): Eukaryota > Metazoa > Arthropoda > Insecta > Lepidoptera > Crambidae > Anania > Anania hortulata. The sequence goes on along the minus strand of OY756399.1, from coordinate 415,935 downwards.
CGTATCTCGCTCAGATTCCTTGAATTTTCGTTTTTATAGCCGAGCTCCTCGGATTCTTGTTTAATTGGAGAATTGAGGAGATATTTTAATAACCTAAAGTATTTTGTGGAAGAAGATAATGTTTTATTTTATCGCTTTTTTATATTATTATCTTTTTTAAATTAGTTATTTTTTGTAAAATAGCTTTCGGACAATGTAAATTTAATAAATTACGATTATAAAATCTTTAGAATGAATACGTGTAAACTAGACATGTACACATCAGATTTCTTCATGACCCGCGATAAAAAACTTGTGTGTTGAAGATATGCGTAAAAAACACATAATAAGTAACTATTGGTGTTTTATATACAGTGTGTAACGAAAAGGTGAAATAAAACTTTAAGGGGTTATTCTACGGCTAAATTACATCAACTTTTTCTACGGGACCAACATCAAAATCTCAAAAAAAAAATTGAAGTTTCCATACAAACTGATGCCAGCTGGTCGCGTTTTAGTATGGGAAAGTGTTTTTTTTTTGCGATTTCGATGTTGGTCCCATAGAAAAAGTTTATGTAATTTAGCCGTAGAATAACCGCTTAAAGTTTTATTTCACCTTTTTGTTACACACTGTGTAGAGGTAGAGGCAGAGAGTTGCCTTCGATACGAGAAGAAGAAGAAAAAGAAGTAAGAAAACTCAGATAAAATAATAAAACAAAATTACTGACACACATTTCGGACTTCAAATGATTTGATATTTTTATTTCTTGTCGTTAGTTTATCCTTAACAAGAATCAATAAAAACCAGAAACAACTATAGCTTGACTTACTTAAACAAATTATCCACGTTCATAACAAATGAGACGATAACGAAAATCGTGTAAAGAAAGCGTCGTGAAAGTTGCGCGAGTACGACAAATTGGCCGAGGGTGTGTTTGGACGCTAAACGACCAGTTTAGTGGGAGCTTTGGTCAACGAGTATTATTATTACTTTTATAAAAATATGCGACTGATTTCACACCAATTGTCATAGTCTCGAAGAAAGGAATTAATATTCGTGTTCCTAGCAGACAGACCGGGCCCAATTAAACAGCAATTTTTATAAAATAATTGATAATAAATATTGGACAATATCACATACATTGCTCTGATCCTAAGGTAAGTAGCTGAACCACATGTGTTATAGAAATCAGAAACAACGACGGTACCACAACACCCAGACCCAAGATAATATAGAAAAGTTATTTTTCTATATTGACCCGACCGGGAATCAAACCCGGGATCTATAGGATATAGCAACGCCAAGTCCGGCGTGCTCACCTCTCGGCTACCAAGGTAAACTTTATTGCAAAGATTTAGAAAAATACATACAATAGGACCTAACGCAACGCATACTCTATCAGTCAACCAATACTGATCCAACTTAGGGCACTATTAATGAGTTTTTAAATTATAGTACTAAATAGTTTTCGTAAGTTTAAAATTAAAATTCGTATATTTGATAGCTGTAATTTAGTGATAACACAGTATGTGTTGTTTGTTTTATCTTCTGTTGCTTGTCCTTGCCGTCACGATTCGAAGAACTCTACTACAGGACTGTTATAATCCTAAATTAGTTCACAACTAAACGTAAACAAGGGTCAGGTTAATCTGGTCGTCACAGCGCGACAGGGTTGACTTTAATTTTCACAAGTTACTTCGAAACTCGTGCGCACTTTGGATACTCCAACTGTGCTCTCCAACTTATTATCGCGTTAGCTGTTTTGTTTATGGTTTCAGGTTTATTTGATTAAGTTGCAGAACTTTTGTTTGTTCTTTGTTTTACCTCCTATTGTTTAAATACAGGTATGATAATCTACCAATAGCACCTTAACATAATAACTATGGCGCCCTCAGACGCCATGGAAATAAACAAATTAATTGACGACATCCGTAGCTAAGAGGCGAGCATGCTGGACTAAGGTTCTGGGTTCGATTCCCCGTCGGGTCGATGTAGAAAACGAACTTTTCTATATTGTCTCGGGTCTGGGTGTTGTGGTAACGTCGTTGTTTCTGATTTATGTAACACAAGTGCTTTGGCTACTTACTCTAGTATCAGAGCCATGACGTATGGCCCAATATTTATTTATTTATAATTTACATGCCGTTTATAGTGCGATCCACGAGCCGGAATACTGGTTATAAAAAAAAACAACGTCACAGAAAAAAGAATAAGAAGAAAGAAAATTTTTAAACAGAACAAATACTTGTATAAAAACTCAAATAGATATTGTGGGTTAAAACATAAATGGAATATTTCAATGATATACCGTTCGTCGGACAAAATCTTTCAACGTGATTAATAAATTTAGCTCTTAGCTTAATTAATACTCCATGAAGTGCTTAATCAAAGTACTAAATGCAACAGTCCACACAATGACTTAGTAATGTTAATAGCTTCGTTCCTTGGGCTGTCCGTGCAGACAACTTAGCTTAGTTTTTGATGCCGCATGACTTGCACTTTGTTGGTATAAATAAAATTACCGTTAGCTGTAGTTGGGACAAATTATTTTTCTTTTAATCAAAATGTTGCCATTAACCATTCTTTAAATGATATATTTAAGAATTGGATAGTTTTGGTGCATTTCAGTCATAGGACGTCCACTGCTGAACGTAGGCTTCCCCCAATGGCTTCTAGATTGGCCACTTCCTGCAACATTTATCACCTTCTGGATATACGACTAGGACAGACCGTATGTTATTTTAATACTCATTAGAAAATTACAATGTATTTTTGTAATTGTGTTGTACAGAATGTCCAAAAATGTCTTGCAAAGAAGTCCTTAGTACTCGTACCTTGACCTTATTTATCAGACTTAAATGGTCACAAAGACAATTTTGATAGTTAGTAGTTTAGGTTTAGAAAATAAACATGAGGTGTGACCACGTGACTAGCTAAAGTCAATGCTTATTGCTTACACTTAATAGCTTAAGATAAACTAATAAAAAACAGAAAAGGTTGGTCTGCTTAATAAAATTGAACGCCTAAGTTATTTTAATTTAAAAAAACTGATAATTTTGGGGATAACCTACTTACTCTTTCTCTGGAGTTTCGCAGAACACACTATTTCGTGATTACCTAATTAAATATTAAATTCGGGCGATTATAAAAGTTAGTTTTGCACGCCCGCTCAAGGTTGTCTTAGAGTTTTTAAGCTAGGTAAGGTGTCTGAACAGTTCACCAGTCTATGGCGGATTGCAAGCGTTTGGCAAATTGATATAACGGTTTGTTGTTGCAATCTTTCCATTGATCCCAAAGATTGCATCCATCACGGCTGTTTATTATCTCAGATACGATTGTATTTAAGCGCTATTTTATCTTATTGCTCATTGAATTAATGTCTGCGTATATTCAGAATGTGAAACGGGAACGGTGGTATTGCGTAGGGAATGTTTTGATGATTCAGAGAAGAAATCTGGGATATAGGATTCATGAGTCGGTTCTAAAGAAGATGCTAGTTAAGGGCCAGTTTCACCACTTGCTGATAAGTTCTAGATAACCTATCTGACACTTTTTTGACAGCTAATTGTATGGTAGATTATCCGGAACTTATCAGCAAGTAGTGAAAGTGGCCCTAAAAGTTTTAAACTAAAATGTATCGTAGTCTTTTAAAAAAATTAAAACTCCTTACTTGCCTGAAAGAAAGTAATAAAATTTTTGTTGGTATTTAGTATATAACTTCGAACATATTGCTGAAAGTCTTATCTTCTTTTATATAAAAATGAATCTCGATTTCTCTTGGTCATCGCATCACGCGTGAACGGATGGAACAACTTCTCTAATTCTTTTTTTGTTGTGTTACTTATTGTCAGGATAAGGTTCTTTTGAAAGGAAAAATTAAGAAAGTTGCGCAGGAAATAATTTATGAATAAATTGAAGACCACGCGAACGAAATCTGTACGAAAGATGTACAAAAGATGAACTAAATACTTCATTACTATAATTACTATACTTCATTTCACGCAGAGAACGAATTGTTTAATAGATACATTATTAGGTATTTGGTATTCATAGTAAAGTATTTAGTGCGTGGGACAGTGGAATCTTAATAACACAAATAATTAAAGACGACTTTAAAGACAAAAGCTACAAATTGCGTCCAATTTAAATTACGGCACCCGAAATCAAACATTCGAAACAGTGGCCTTCGGATCGGGCCCGTCCCGAAACCGTTATCTTTGATCGCGACACAAAAACAATTAGTATTAATACTTAAACTCAGTAGGTTCACGCTGTATCAAACGCACATTATACGACCCAATTTGCTTTGATCGCAAAGGGTTCCCAGTAAAGTTCATTTGAGACGATTCTAGTTTGGGTGTTGTGGGAGACAAAAAACAAGTTTCACCTAACTTCTAGACTATCACTATTACTACACAGGATAAAACAAAGTCGCTTTCTCTGTCCCTATATCCCTATGTATGCTTAAATCTTTAAAACTACGCAACGGATTTTGATGCGTTTTTTTTAATAGATAGAGTGATTAAAGAGGAAGGTTTATATGTCTAATAACATCCATTAAATAGTGGAGAAATACTGTTATTTTTGAGGTTTCTAATGTGATGTCGTAAATAATTTCATTTTTTCCGCTTACATTGCAAACGCAGGCTGAACCCTACGAGATTTATCAAAATAATAGCTCAGCGGGCCGCTATGTTTTTATATACAACGTTCACAGTTTTTCTGTACTGTATTTAGTATCAGCATTGCACCTGTGCGAAGCCGGGGCGGGTCGCTAGTAACAAATAATGTGAAGATTGGCGTATAAATATAATTGCATATTTATATACTAGCACAGTCTTGCACACATGGACAGTTACTTACAATACAAATACAAAAATTCTTATTTAAGTGGAGACCAGTCTATTAGCAAGTTTAACGTAAACCATTTGTGGTGGATGGATGCCTTGGCAAAGGCTGCCCGATATAAGGTGGCAATATAGTTACCATCTTCTTCCTATGAATTTAGTAGTAAAATGCTTGAGTTCTTTAGTGATATGCCTAGCCAAGAAGTGGAATTCCTTGTGCGTCTGTGTGTCAATTTGGAAGAATCGAAACATACAAACCAACGGCTTTTAGGCACGCATAGTTTTTTTTCTTGACAAGCACGCTCCATTGTAAACCATTAAGAGCATATCCGTAAAAAAGATGTTTTTGGTTAGGTAATCTATAACCGTGCCTATGAGGTTACTGTAAGTCGGTCCTTCTGTACCATGTTGCTTTGTGTTGGACCCGTCCCAAACTTGTCCCAAATCCGTTAATCTTTGATCGCGACGCAGAAACAATTAGTATATAATTAAAACGTCATGCGTCGAAGGACAACCAGTCCCTATCGGATATTTGACATTCAGGGACGTTAATACTAATTTATAAATATAGGCTAGTTTCCTGGGTCAAAAAAAGATTATTCTATTTAGTCCGTAAGTTAGATTATCAAAAAATATTGGATCCGTATTTTGTTTTTGTCAATCAACCAAAAAATGACGAAGATAAGGCGCATCAAAGTTAGCACGTGACGTCACGCCTTAGGAAACTAGCCCACTATCTCAAAGGTAACAACATTTTAATAATAATTGATGTTTAAGTACGTTCACGCTTATTAGTTAAACAGGATGTCTAAATAGCAATAAGCTGAAGCCCATAATATAGAGACCACTATCTGAATCACCCTTGTCTATGTTTCGTGTTTTTTGTTGATTTAAAGTTTTTTTTTTTCAAACTTTGATTTAGTGTCATTATTGATTATAAAGATTTAAATCGTTAAGATAAAACACGCTTGTTTTTTTTAAAGTAAATTGTTCATCTGTAGTTAAAAATAACATTGCGCTATAGAAAGTGGGCTGTGTACTAAGTATGTACAAGACACGAAACCTGATGACCTGGAAAAAGATTTATTCTTTGTAACCCTACTCAAAAAAAACAAAACTCTATTATCAAATAAAATCAAGCAAAACCAAATACAACTTTTAAAAACATATGAAAAACATAACAAAATATGCACAATAAATTATTTTTAAAACTATATCAATTATTTAGCAATAAACTAAGTACTATTGCAACTATAAAACGGATAAAAAATATATAAATACTTAAATAAATACATATACTTAATACATATTTTTAAACATCTACAAATTAATACCGAATGGGAGATTCGCACCTGCAACCGCCTGGACTGGACCAGACGGTCATATGAATTATCCATACCCGAAAGATTAATAATTCTTTTCATATTCCCCCCTTACCCGTACTTTACCGGCCAGATATTATAAAACCCAGAAGATTACCTATCATTTACTCGCCCATACGAAATTAACTCTTAAATTTTGAGGACATAAAAGACATTGAACCCATAAATCGCAGAAGCTTCAAGATTTTCCGCAAACTATTCAAAAATTCACAAGCACTTCTCAATGGAAGGTAATATCCTCCGGCGAACGCACTCGACTCTGCCCACGAGATGCTGTCAGGGTGGAACTAAATTATATGCTCCAAATATTGGGACGTCCTGTTCCTATTATATTTTTATTCACTGCCTTCTTTAACCGCTGAACACACGATATACCTAGGTGATTTGTAATGAAAATTTACTGTAATACATTTTGACATGATACGATTTTTGGAGAAGCGTATAAGTCACAACATGTATCAAACTAGTGGGTGAATGCAGTACCTTATAGTTAAAAATTACAATTAAGAAACTATCAGCAACAATCAAATAAATCACTAATTCTTTTAGCATAATGACATACCGCCTCTCTTTTTATTTATATATCAACATAAAATACTAATAGACTTCTGTAATAAATGTCTGAGGAACTGTGAGTTCCTGAGGTTAGAGCTTAGATTACGATAAATTTCTTTTTTCTGGGGAAAAATAGTTTATTTTAAAAAAAATATCAAGAGTTCAATCCAAAATCCAAATCAAGATAGTAGTATAAATTTTGGTGGAAAGTTTTGTTTTGATTTCGTACAAGAACGGATAGAAACACTTTATTATGTCATCCAAGACGCAGTTACTAATATTTTCGTGCATCACAAAAACACTTGCGGGATCCAAACTCGCTAACACTTGTTTCGTAGTCCGGAGCGCGAACCACGTGGAGCACAAACCCTATAAAGTAGAAGTGTCATTTTTTCAGGACTGGTCAGTTTAGTAATACTAAATGTAAATAAAAAATCATTATCGTGTTTTGGAAAAAGATGGTCCTATTGCTGCTCTATTGGGTCTGAGCTCGAAGGCAAACCACTAACGTAACGTAACGAACGTAAGAATGTCATCATACCAACCCGTCTTAACCGTTTTTATGATAATAGTCAATAATATCATCATTTCAGCCATACGACGTCCACTGCTGAACCAAGGCCTCCCCCATAAGGGGGGGATTGCCGATACTCGCCTCGCTTGGCAGGCTGGCTGGCGAGCGCAGTTCTTTATAATATTTCGTACGCAGACGCTGCTGCCCGTCTCATGATTCAGGAATTAGTCAGGACACGCCTCTTGTTGGCGGTGGGGAAGTGTATTCTTTACGGCCGTCCCCACACTCTCAATTCATATTCAATTCAATCATAGTCAATATGTCAAGTCGATATGACATGGATTAATGAAATGGGACACACCATAACGAAGCAGACGAGATAAAAAATAGCGTTATAATTTCATTATAAATCATCGCCTATTTCCAAAATATCTAAAAAACAGCCACTTACTTGACTGTCCAAATAAAGTAACGCCTAGCGTAAAGCTACAAATATTTTGTGTTCACGTAGCTGACAGTTCCAAAGTGGGGAAATCAGGCTCCCCACAGATCCCAGTCCCCGGGTGCCACTGAACGACTCTTGTTTACTGTCTAACAAGGATTGGTAACGGCACCAATTTCAAGGGGACGACGTTACTTTCGCCTCAGTTGTTATCTTGACACAGATATTTTTACAGCTATTAGAGTTTTTATTTAATGTTTGTTATAAAATTTATTTATTTATTTATCACCACCAAATCTTACACCAATAATACAATTAACAAATAACTATTTAAAATTATGATCTAAGTGTAGATTCAGTTACAGGCTGCCACGATTTGCAAATGTGAGTTATAATTTACTTTAAAATAAAGCTAACTTTTAAAACTAAATATGGATTAATAATTTTTTCAAGGAGTTCACTATTGACAAACAATAGCCAAGATTTATAAGAGTTAGAAAAGGGGAAAAATCGCACTGTATTAATCAGGTGACACCTTTAATGACACAAAAATTTTAGCTTGCCATCGTTGTATAACATTAATATAGATAATATTACAAAATTACTTGCAAACCATAAACCAACAAGAAAATATAGGAGTTACTTAAAGAATGTATATAAACAAGGAGTTGACTAACGACCTGCCTGTTGTGCGTTGATTTTTAAGACAAAAAACAGCAAACGCCCAAAAATTATTTTAACGAAAAATAATGTAACTCGTACTTCTTATCAAATAAATTTAGTAGGCCTACAGACGAATGAGTACATCTTATAATAAAGTTTTCATTTACGATACCCAAAAAGGGAAAAGTTTATCGTAACTCGCAACTCGAGCAAGTCGTGTAAGCGCATAACGTTAATTCTAAGATTTCCCCTGACAACCTCCACTCGTAATCATTGCCAAAACTTTTAGTTGTTGCTGGGAATTTTCTATGAACCCGCGTCCCGACTCCTCACTTATTCAAAAGACTGCAGATTAAAAAAAGCCTGAACTGTCAACGAAGGGCGTTTTAAACTCTGCCTTTGACGAAGTGTATAAGTTTAGATTAAATTTGTACGGAGAGGAGGATGGCGAGCGCACACGTCCGCACTCTGCAGCTAAATAACGCCAATCTAGTTTTAATTGTTGCTATTTGTCTTCTACATTGAGTCTAGGCAAGGTGAGGAGTAAGAGCAGAGGTTGTTAGTGCTTACCGAATTAAAGCCACATCCGCTAGTCCGGATGGTTCTGATCATTCTGACTATAATTACGTGATGATAATTACTGCAAAAATATTAAAATACTTATTCATAAAAGTCTCGGTACGGCGAATACTGCTTGATGTTTGTTGTTTTTTTTTTGTTATTATTGTGAAAAAATATTTTATTTTAACAAGTGAAAATATTATCATTGATCCACTAAACTAGCATTATTTTAAATGCAAAAAATTTAAAGTTGAAATTCTTTAATTTTGTTTGAGCATGCTTGGTAATTTTGAATTTAAAATTATTTCTTACTTAAATTATTACTAATTTTATGTATAGGTATTTTTTCCCAATAAATAAAATATTAGATTAGGTATGTGTAAATATCTTAGGGTCTTTTAATTTTATATTTTGTATTTTCTTTATCTTTTTTAAGGTTAGCATTTAGGTTTATCTTCGTTTTGAGTTTGTAAATATTCTTATCTTACTAATAAATGAGTTTGGTACGATGTAATAGGAATACTCACTTCAAATTACTACTTTATCAATTTAAATTATACGCTGAACATGGGTAAGACATGTTTATACTAACAATACCACTATCAAGAATGTATTTCTGCACATGCATTGTAATTTTAATATCTCTCACGTTATCATCTAAACGAACATACTTTTACAGCCTACCACTCGACGCCTTCCTTAAGTTCCTTACCCTTACACAACATACACAGAAATAAAAAAAAACTAAAACATGTCGTAGTTGACACGTATACGCTGCTTTCTTATTGGTTAATATTAGTTTTATATACAAATGTCTGTGGCGGTGTACAATGAACCGTTAAATTTTAACATAATGAAGTTCCTCTAAGGGTGATAGCTGAATCCGCGTTAATATTTCAGTATTTATTGTCGTCAAAGTTTATAAAAGCCAATTAAGCGGTCGTAACAGGCGGAATGGCGTCGTAAATAACGACGATAAAGAATGTAATAGCTGTTTAGATGCAGTGCGCATTGATAACAGCCGAGTGCTGCGTTAGATCGGTATGCGTATGGATCTTGTATCAGAGTCATCTCTTAACCGTATGCACGCCTCTGCCGTTAAAAGACTTACAAGCGTGTCACTCAGATTCATGCGATTGACATGACAACTACATTTTAGTGAAGATTGATAATTTTTTATCAGCACAAGGTTTCCGATTCCTAATAGGTCAATTTAGGAAACTAATTATCTTAATTGGCAGATCAAAGTGTGCCGCCCTTGCAAAAAAATCTTTTTCTTTGCGACTGGTGTGTTGTCTAGTAAATTTTTTGTTGGAAAATTGAAATTAATTGTAAAATTATATCCTAATGTAAATTGTACTCATTTTATCTACTTATTAGAATTTTATTTCTGTAAAATTATGGCTATGGTAAAAACCATATTAAATAAAAATTATAATTTTTTCGTTTGTCTTATAAATTGTCAATAAAGCAAAATAAAAAATATTATCAAATTTTACAGCAATAAATCTTTTTCATAAGTCTTTGATTAAAGAATAGCATAGTTATATAGAAAAAATCAAAAGCATATTACCTTTTTTAAAGTCAAAAAGATTAATTTATATTGCATAGATTTATTGATCTACCAGTTCAATGACCGCATCACGCGTTTCAAGGCTAACGATATTATGACAAGAATTGACACAAAAACATTTCTAATGTGTCGGTCTACCATAAAAGTCCATTACAGAGTTTTTAACGCATCGGTCTTATAGACCAATACGCGTTTGTGGGAGGGTTAATTTTATTATGAGTAGTTTATTACAAAGGTCTAAATGCACCGACTGGAGTGTTTCGTTTTTTGTGGCGCTTGCGGCTGCCACTCCGTTTTTAATGACTCTATTAAAGAGATTAATAGGGTCTATCGTTTAAAAAACATCCATGTTTTTTCTAAGTACAAATTTAATTAATGTCGATAGAGATCTTTGATGTTTAGTACTAAAGGTAACTTGTGTTATTTGTTGGAATTATCATTTCGTAGTCCTAGAACAGGTTTCAAAGAGATTATTGTGTTTTATTTACTACTAGCTGTTGCCCGCGACTTCAGTTCAATTTAGAAACCCCATGGAGCGTCCTTAGAAGACCCTTCCAAAGTTACTCACTCATTAAATAAAATAAATAAATAAATAAATAAAGTTTATTTCATTAACAAAGTTTATCTTAATCTATTACAAATGTTGACTCATTACAATCTAATCAATGGTTTAGGAAAGCATAGAGGACAAACATACAAACATTCATTTTTATTAACATAGATTCTGATCATCCGGTTCTTATTGAACTAAGTATTTTAAATTTTACTTTAAAATTAAATAAATTAACAAAATTATTCCAACAACCGTATCTTGGACCTATTGAAATAATTAATTTCTGGTATTATGACTCACCTACTTGAATATTCTAACTGGAATTTAAACGTTAAAATTATCCCACTTACTGTCCGTGAGACACGAGTAAAACAATTTGATTAAGTCTCAGTTTACACGACCCATAAACGTGATAATGTAAACACACCTAAATACAGGCACAGGCCATAAGCAGCGTAAAACGTAAACTGTCCTATGTGTTTACATAGTACTAATCCTGTGTAAATCAATTAGCCAAGTATCTACCGTCCAATTTGTTTCGTCAGCCATGTCATCAAAGCATGTGCGTTTGTTCGTTTAGTCGAATCACTTCAGTTTATCGACCGCCTCATCACCGACCCGTCCCAGCCCAGCTAACTGGATTCGCAACCCCCGGCCTTCCGCGCGAGTTGTCAATTCCACGAACCAGCTTTTTGCGTCCCCTCGATGCCTTCCCATCAATAAGACTCATAAAGCACATTCCATCCGAACCATCATACCGTTTAAGACAACACTTGAATACACAAGTTTTTCTTCAAACGTTTCGAATCGCTAACTCCAATAAAGAAAGGACACGCGTGGAAGTGTATCCTTAAACGAAAATTCCCAAATGTTCCTCATGTCAAAGTTAGCGTTGCAGCGCGAGCCGCGCCAGTGGCACGCCGCCTGTCGGACTGAGAGGACGTCTTTACGTCGCTCACGCGCGAAAATTACGAACTCCAACACGATCACTCGACACCCTATCCCGATATCCTTTAAACCCTCTTTAATGTTTCAGTTCTTTGTTCCGATTTATTTGTTTGGTTGAATGTGGTTTTGTTTTTGTGTTACGGTCCATCTGAATTTCGTTAAAAAGGTTGTTAACGTGAAAAACTTCGTACCGGACGCGCTATTGTGACAATGTATCGGTCTATTTACGCTTGGACTTAATGAAATTAGATATATAAAGAAAAAAGATGTCCCCGAACGTGCGGTAAGGCTCGAGGAAGATGATTTTGAAGATAAAGTCGCCTCCGGGCGCAAAGCCGCAAGTGCAGGAGCGAGCGAAGGAGGAGAGAAATGGGAAGAAGACGTTTACGCAATGCGAGGACAGATGCCCGGGGGACCCGTGGGCGTATTGTATAGTGCTGTGGTGTGCTTGTGCGATGAGCCTGATCTCGAGCGGCTACAGCCTGTACAAGCAGCAGGGCTTGCAGGACAGACTGTCGTTACTTGAAGAGCAGCACTTGGCTTTGAGAAGCGCAGTCTTGGAGCCGCAGCAGCCACTGGTAGAGAGGCTGCGGAGGGAGGTGCTCGCGAGACCTCCACCTAGTTACTGGAGGCCGAGAAGGAGCATCAGAGATTATGGAGACTGCGGTTGTCCACCAGGTTAGTTGTAAAGCTGTATGTTTATTTCAAATGTTTGATCAAGTCAAGTCAAGCCTGCCATTGTCTAAGTTCAAAGAGCCGATAACAATATAAAACCTTAAAACTGGAGCTCTTGTCGCATGAATAGGAAAGTAAACAAAGGTGATTGGTTAGTCACGGTAATAAAGCAATTTTATTTCGAAGTTATTTTGTTACAATCAAACAAAATTTTGAACAGGGAGCTGTTTTATAATATTTCAAGCAACCCAGATCTTAATCATCATCAAATAACAAGGGTAGACGAAAAATCCAATACAAACAAAAAGTATCGAACGAGCTTCCTACTTGAAATTGTACTAGATAATTTCAATTTAATGGTTGTCCATTGAACTAACAAATTCAATTGTAATGTAAATAGTCTGCGAGCGGTATTTATTTGCTTCATTTGTGCGGCAGTCAACATTAAACCGATGGACTTCATCAATATTTGCAGGCGGACGAAAACCGTTTCGGTAATAACGTTCCAATTTAGTCATTCTTTCATTTTCATTGTCTTTCGTTTTCAAACTTATACTAGTTTATCACAGTTTTTAACTATCTACTTTACAATTTTCCAATTTCAATAAATGTCTGCATATACTGAATGTCTAAATACAATATTTTGACAGAATCCTCCCTCAAATATTATTATGCGCGAAATAAAGTCATAAGCTACATACATATTATATTCTAAATAAATGAGTTTTGTTCATGTATTTTTTAAATAAAAATAGAAACTACAGAAACAGTAATCACATTTAGGTCAAATAAATATATCCTTCAAATTGTATAGATTTAAAAATCTTTAGGATGTTATCAGTCATTGGTGACAAGTAGTATTGCTCATAAATATTTGATGATTGTGCATCAGTATTCATCGCGTTTGACGCCATTATTGTCGAAACATTGTTTGTTGTTCTTCGGTTATTAATGATGGGACGAAAGCGCCAAGGGCCGACTATAATCCGCGGGTAAAATAACACGGCTAATAAATTATTCTATTCGCGCGATAACGAAGCGAGAATATTCGATTTCCAAAAAAGTTGCGGAAAATTTTAGATTGAATTTTTTACATAAAGCGTGCAGAATCTGTTAAACATTCAACTGTAAAGGATTTAACCATCTAAATCTGAATAGCGATATCAAGCTGCTAAATTGTATTTATCAAAATGACGTGTATTTTTTCAGTGAGGAACAAACACTTCATACAACACAACTGTTTATAATGCTACAATCAACCAAAAACCAAAAATTTCTACATTTTCTTGTGGAAACATTTGCTTATAAAAAACCTAAGTATAGCTAGTTTATTTTTCTGGCTTCTTGCGTACGTATATAACATTTCACAGGATAAACTGTTAAAAGGGTAATATGAACTATGAATCGAAACTAAACTAAAGGTACCTAAAATTTCTAGCTCCGACAACCGAACCCCAACTTAATTCGCACTAGTCGTGTACGCACAACAATCGCAGCGGTCCAAGGTCTATATCAAAACGGTCTCTGGGGACAATCTCCTCAAAAAACCTATTAAATTTTTTCTCGCTCTGCCGCAGTACGGAGTTAATCCCAACTTGAAAGCTGTCAACTAACCCCATAGATATCCTTCAGTAGGGTTGACACCTCTGCGCATTTGGGAGAATCGTCAAATTTGATTTATAATGAAGGAAGAAGTTAAGCCTATTGATTTAGTTGAAAGCTACCGTTAATAAATTTTTTACAGGCGATCGCTGAAGATAACTAGAGCTCTTTTTTCCATTAAAGCGGTGAAACAGATACTATAACACGATGAATCGTCTATGTACTTTTAGAATTTTTGATCAAAGATAACTTTGTGAACATACTTAATATAATGTTGGATTTGTCTGTTTATAAAAGGAATAAACTATTGAGTCAACGGCCTAATTTACACCCCAATCAACTTATTCACATTTAGTTCTCACAGTACAGGATGTTCTTTCATCATCAAATATTAAATAAAATAAGAAACACTTTTACATCCTTTGAAAGCCATTTCCTTTAGTGTTTTTTTGTGTGTGCATTCGTATATCACGGTGGGAACCCTAAAGTTACCCCAGCTAGGAGCTGATCGAAAAAATGATAAACGGGGGCTGGTGCGAGCGTATCACCACAATTACAAGAAGACCTAGTAGGTTCTTTCCCCATTCTCACTCCAGGGAAACAAGACACAAATGGAAATTTTATAGTTTCGCGGAAGATAGTAGTCTTCATTAAGTCGCAGAATGGTCGCGAAAACATCGAAACCGTAATCTTCTACGATTGACGATTGACGACGACGACAAGTGACACGTACCTTAAAGTCACAAAGTATGCACGCACACTTGGATGATCAAAGCTGTGTACATAATCTTGCCTCTTCTCTCAACTTTATAATAGTAATAATAATAGCTTCGTCAGTAGTTGAAATATTCGTAGTATGATAGCTAATAAAAATCGATAAGAAAGAGACAGCATTTAAATAAGATTCTTATGAACCTCTGTTAGTCAAAACAGTAAGCGTGACCCATATGAATGCTTTATGAGAATGAGCCTATTCACTCTACTCTAATTGTGGAGCGTATCTCTGAGGGTGACACTTTTATTTAAGGCTCAAATACATCTCAGTAATGAGTGAAGCTCTCTTTCATTGCCGCTCCGTGCAGGCTTAAATCTTAATAAAATTCACGGAAGCATGTTTTAGGTTTCAATTTGAATGATAGTTTAAAAAACTAAATAGTTAAAGGCGCTAATTACTTAAATGGTTTTCCCCAATTTTACCGAAGTGGCCGGCTTCGGTAAAATTGCTTGTTTAAAAGTACGATTTTTCCAAATCTCATAACACATTTACGACAGTCTGATGAAAAACCGTGCTTAGCTCTGGTGAAAATCGGACATAAACGTCTCGTGGAAAAGCGCCTTACAGCATTTTTGGTGAAATAAACGTAACATGTATGAGCACACTATTTTGTAACATCTTTTATACCATGTACTTATCCAAATAAAGAATACTATTGCTATTAACTATTTAAAAGATTACCTATACTATAATCTAAACATTGTACGTATATTTTTTTCAGCTTCGTGTCTTTTTACAAAATATTTGATTTGTCCTTTACTACTAATCTATCCATGAGCAGAAAAAAATGGTAAAACTTTTGTTTGTGTCCGATGGCAAGCCCGACATTTAATAATTTGTAAAAATAAGATTGAGGGATTGATTTTCAAATTAATATAAATAGGTAACTAAACTACTTATGTTTTAAGAAATAAGGACAATATCAAAAGACAACAATTATGTACGTTATCCCGTTTAGTTCCACAATGCTATATAAATGATGGATTATTATTAACCTCTCCCACATCTATTTGTACTTTACCCAGTGCATTCACACCCTGGCATTGGATGATTGAACCATGTGAGAACGGAACACAATCATCAAAATAAACGATCCGAGTTTGAAAGCGATAAAAACGGCGCGTGCACATGACGCGGTCACCCTCCAATGTTTACCCGAATTAAAGAGCGCTTAATCGCACTACAGAACCATTGTCAACCCTATTGCGTCCGAAATAAGAGTGGTTGCGTGCGAAGTGTCGCCTATTGTCGAACACGGTTAACACCAACAAGCATTGATGCGTTTCAATAGATGCGCTCATTATGATGTCGCTACGGAAATACGCATTTATTTTTTCCCCACTTTGAGGCCTTAATGCGGTATTAGCATGTTCAAATAGTAAATGGGGTAGGTTGGCCAATTGTAGCGACACAAAAAAAATCTAAAATAACGACTGAATAGTGTGTAAATTCTCAAATAATAATAACATTCTTAAATAAAGGTAACAAAAATATCATTGCAGCGCTTAAAACTTAATTAACCTATCAAAATTGAATCAAAGGTTTTGCCCTAGATTATTAGGGATTGGTGAAGATCTCTCACCCGGCGCGATTCGTATGCCAAGATAATAATATAATAATAATCGCGAATCATTGATAAATGTAGGGTACACAGATCTATAAATCTCCGATGAACAAAAGTTAAAGATTGAAGTAAAAAATCTATTAACCAAAAAAAAATTATAAAAACCGTATTTCAAAAGAACCAAACTATTGGTAGAATTTAAAATTATTAAGGGCTGGTTTTTCAATAGCCAGATAACTCTTACATAACGAATAAGTTTGACATGTTGACAGTCTTCGTATGAAAAATGTGTCAAAATGACAATTTTATTCGTTAATTAAAAGTTATCTGGCGTTTGAAATATCGGCCCTTAGTGAATGAATGAAATTTCGGGTGAAACAAGTTATAAATATGTATGAACGCCGTTTATTAAAAAAACAAAAGATAATTGAATTCTGAACAAAAATACGATACTCTTAATTTTTGGCGCAAAGATAAATATTTTCAAATCTTTCTTTTTTACCTAGACTAACCACTGAGATTTTTCAATGCAAATAAAAATCCAATTTGTAACCTGGTAATGTTTAAAAAAGTTATTTTTTTCAGTTACAATTACTTTAAGAATTCAATTGTAATAAAAACGTGTTCTTTTTTAAAACAGCGCTAAAAAAGACAGTTTCCGCCCATGGGCGGTGTCCTGCCGAGCGGTCGCATGAGACCGCCAACGAAACATTTCTGGTATCTCGTTTTCATGGGCTAAGGGCTTTTATAATTCAAAGAATCACCGTTCGACCGCAGCCAGCGCCGCGGGGCACGGCTAGCCGTGTTTAAGACGGCCCTAAGCAACTATTTGCGAAGTAAAATTAATGTTTGGCGAAGCTTATTTCTCCGTTATCTAAGCGGACACGATTCCTCAAACTAATAGCAACTTAGGGTAAGAAGGAAAAGCAAGAGTGGATACTAATATTTCGATATCGATAACGATTTAAGTATTATTTCATAATTTTATTGTTGATTTTTAAAATTACATTTATTTAACAAAGATTTATGAAGGAAGGACCTATGCATATTAAGTTATATTTGTATTTTTACTTACTTAATAAATCAAAATAAAAAGATTAATACTCATAAAATAGGAAAGTGAATCCAAACCACAATGCAGCTAGGAAAATATTACTACTTATTATAAAGTGAAGTGTTACTACGAAGTACGGAAGTCCGCACGATTAGAAATCTAAATTAATTTAATTTCATTAATGGCTAGAATTGCAAAGGATTTGTCTTATATAAACCTTTATGGGCGAGGCCTAAGTCCACCGTACTTCCAAATGCTGATGGTGATTAAAAAAAATCTATTGATCAAGCAAATTCATATCGATATTTTTCTTTTATCGATCATCCCTAGAACAAGGCCCTTAATAAACCGTGTTTAATCAAAACTATGCGCCAGCCGCGGGAAGTACGTAGCATCGAGAATTTACCAACGAAAACTTGGAACGAATTGCTAGGGTCAATGAAACTCGTTTTTGATAACATGTGGGGTTAATACAAAACCAAGTTGAGGGGTTATATTACATAACCATTCTAGGAATCCCGACGGTAATTAAAGTTTTTATGTTATTTCTTTTTTTTTACTGCTCGAATTTAACTTCTATGACTTTTCTTATAAGTAGGTTACATTACAATATTTTCAACTTAACTCAGGTCACCTTAAATATTTTTTTACAATAAAGACACCGAGCCTCTAGCCTCAAAGTGAGCACAAGTTTACTATGACAACAAATAAGTTTCCGGACAAAGATATTCATCGTTGGATCAATGACTTAGATACATTATACGAGTATGTTTTCTATACATATAATAAAACTGTAAAAAGTCAATTCCTGTATATTGCCTAGAAAAAAATTAAAACAGTCTCCAGGCTTTCTTTATGATCAGTGGAGTCTAAAAAACGCGTTTTTAAAATTCTTCTCGTTGCTAAACTTCCAAGATTAGGTTCAAATCTTTATCATTACGCTGTAAAAGCAAAGAAAAACTCTTACGCAGGAAATTAATGAAGAAAGCTTTATATAGTTGTAAAACTTGAAGTAACGGTAAATAATTCACTCAAGTAAAGCTTTAAAGCTCTAGATTTAAGCAGGTCACATTGCGAAATCCCGCTTAGGGACTGACTCAGAGAATAATAAATAATATACTGCCAAGTGGAGGCTTTGTTTCATTCGGATTTATTTTGTTGTTTATATTGCGTAGTAAAAACAAATTAATATTGCTATGATGTAACACAATGCTGTAATGAAAATTTTAATTTCAATCCTTCTTTTTTATGTCTGTCAAGAACAAGATTTAGATTTTCGTGAAAAACGCCATCGAACCTTTCGGTTTTGCAACTACAATTGCAACTTTGTGTTTGTTTTTTGCGACTAACACCGATCTCTTCTGTGGACTTATAAAGTGAGTAATATTTCATTGAATTAAGGAAAGCAGTAGCAGTAAGGATTTCTGAGCGTTTGCGATAACCCACGAGCTACCAAGTGGCCAAATCGCACACACCATCTCTTTTGTTTTTAATGAATGTTTGAATGCTTGAGTTTTGCACTTTATCTATAGAATGTAGCCCTTAATGAAGCTATTTTTGCTTCATTTTAGGCTTCTAAAACAGTATCAATTCGACCACAATGAGTTTTAATTTTAATAATGCCGGGTAACTGTGGCGACCTTCCTGATTCATCATTACATCTTGGTCACCATCCGTAAGCTTATTGCTCATCGAAAGTTGAATCTAATACAATAAGACTCAATAAACCGAGAGTTGAGAAGAAGAATCTATCGTAGAAAGAAGAAAAGCTATCATCTTTATGTAAACAAAAGAATAAATAAAAAATTCTGGTAATCGTAAAACGGCTGGAGAACTTTATCCAAAAGACTTCATAGCAATGTGTATAAACCTCATACTCGTATATCCTGGCATTACATAGGTTAATAAATAATAAAAGGTACAACTTGTTCCATTTCACCCAGTTTTAGATTAGGCTACATGATGAAAATTGTTCCACAAAACTAGAAACATCTGAAATACAGTAATGAATTATTTAACTTCGAACGCGTGTGAGTTTAAAACTATGTAATTTCTGTTCGGAAACTGTTTCGCTTTAGGGAAAGGTGGTCTGAATATTACGTTGAGTTTAATATAATTTCGGCAAAGTTTTTTCACAAACTTAGGTAGCTAGGTAAGTGCAACTTTTTTGTGGGGCCTTTGGTGTACTTTCCAATTGCCCAATCCCCAGTCTGTGTTCTTAAGACGAGCCTTATTAGTATGGTGTTTGTCTTCCCCGTGAGGTTTTAAAAGCTTCGAGGCTAATTGAGTGTTTGCCCTCCGGAGGGCCGCCTACGATATACATAAACATTTGCTAAGATGATCAAACGTTACGGAATCAATTGAAGATTATTTCTAGACACTTATGCTTACAAGCATTTAGATAAATAATTTTGTGTTTTAATATGAAACGTGAAATATATAAAATCAGCTATATTTAAAGATGTGCCCATGAAATTGAATAAATTGGCCAAAGAAACATGGGTGGGAAAATGAAAAATAATGTTGTCTCTTTTATACAAGCTGCACAGCAAGGGATTGATTTAGTATGGAAGGTCCTAAAATATTTTTCTCTCAATGTTCCGGCCCATATTTTTGTAGCAAAGTTGTTTATTTTTTTAAGAATAACATCAAGCGATATGGTTAACCATTTAGGTTACAGGTTATACATGCTGCGGTGGTGAAAGCAATTTGTATTTTTTTAATGGTTCCTAATATTATGTGGTTATAACATTCGTGAATTGTTGTTTCATAGATCTCTTGTTAGGAAAATCAGTTTAGAAAAAAAATTATAGTGTAAAGGGGGTTTTTTTTTAAAATTTTATTTAGAAAAGTTAATTGTGGGAAAATGTTTACCTAGTAGACTGAGCTGAGGTATAAGCTGATATTGATGATTATAAACGAGATATTAATGTGATCAACTTTGCCGACTACATTAACAGACTATCGTCACCTCTTCAGAATATGATTTAGACAGTTTATTAGTTTAACACATTAACGGTAATAACACTTGCGCTCTTGGTAACAGTAATAAGTTAATCTCACCCTGATGACAGCTACGTTACGTAAATTACCAAGAACATTAAGAGCATATCAGGCGGTGGGCAGGGTTGTCACTCATAGAAATCAGAAGAGGCTTAATTTATCCCTATACATTATGAGCACGTAATAGAATACATTATAAGTACCTATGTAATGTATTTCCTCGCAAACCAAGGCATATCTTATACTCGTATTTTGTCAGTCGATGATGACATAAATAATCAATGCTAGACCTATAAGTCTATGTTGCAAACGTGCTTGTAGGTTATTCATGTTTATTAGCACTATAAACAATACGATGGATTCACGAATAAACAATATTTAAATATAAAATTGTGTCACCACCACTAGTAGAATCTGAACACACATTGCAAGGATAAAAATTCATACTGGACTATTTTGCCCGGACACTGGACATACCTGTTTAAGCTTGTCTGGTTCAGCTCGGACACATGACAGCCCTACACGGCGAACGTTCGCGGTGTTAGTGGCACACACGTTGACACAACAAATGAACGCCATCAATCAGTGGGGCTGAAATCGAAGTGCTTCCCAGAGGAATCCACGTCGTTTGTTCGGGGTTACGCTTCGGTGACACGTGTTCTTTAATTCAACTATAATAATATTGCAGAAAATTTACAAAATATCACTTTGACATCGCTAGATTTCGTTTTTGCATGCAATATATTTCTTGAACTTATCTGTAGCTCTAATCATAGTATTAGGTAGGTCTAGTTTTGAGAAGGCGATCAAATTCGGCTGGGCAGAGTTCGGGAAACTACACAAAGTCTTTATTCTTTATTTTTATCGTCCAAAATACCTTAGTGCCTAAAAACTAAAGTTTACATCAAGTGTCTGCTACCAGTGATGACCTACGGAACTGAAACATGACCTATCACTATAAGCCTCATAAAAAATCTCATAGTCGCACAGCGTGCTATGGAAAGGTCTATGCTTGTGTTTCTATGCGAGATTGAATTAGAAATGAGGAGATTCATAAACGAGCAAAAGTTTTTGACATAGGCCGATGGATTAGCAAGCTAAAGTGGCAGTGGGCGGGGCACATAGTACGTACTCGTAGTACTGACAAACTGTAAACAGCAAAACTATCGATGGTATCGATAGTTTCGATCGTTGCCAACTAATGAACTATCGATACTATCGATAGTATCGACAGTTTTGTACTATCGATAGTGAGCTTTAATTCAATAGTATTGCCACCTAAGAATTCAAAGAATTGCCTTCTTTATAAAAAAAAAACTAAAGGTACGTTTTAATAAAGCCAAATACACTAGTTAATTAATTTGATTTCGTTGAATATACCACTCATTAAGCCTGCATACTGAATGCAATACTATTGAAATAAATTCACTATCGATAGTATAAAACTATCAATAGTATCGATAGTATCGATACTATCGATAGTCTATTAGATATTGAAGAGCAATACTATCGATAGTATCGATACTATCGATAGTTCATTGGTTGGCAGCGATCGAAACTATCGCTACTATCGCTAGTTTCGATCGCTGTTGCTGTTTACCGATAGTATTGCGGTAAAAGAAATATCGATAGTATCGATAGAATCGATAGACTATCGATAGTATCGTTTTTCCTTCAACTATCGATAGGCTATTGATAGACAATCGATATTGACCTATCGAGCGGCAACACTAGCCCAAAGGCTGAAATGATGATAATGACGAATATTGCAAAATATATACCAATAGACTTTGACATCCCTAGATTTAGTTTTTGCGTATAGAATATTTCTTGAAACATATAGGTATGTAGCTGTAGCCGTAAACATTTCTTTTATTATAAATCTACGTCTGTACAAGTTTGTACATAACCCTCAACTAATGTAGGTTTATCACAAAGTTGGTTTCATTCCTTGCTATTATTTAAAGTCACATTATTCCAAACAATTTATTGTCTCTCTTTGGACTATGAAATGAGTGACAGAGACAAAAAGAACTGAATAATGTCCTAGGGCTATGTTCCGTAGTTCTATCCTACTTTGTCTTATCATCGCTGCACTTGGTAGCATTTTCCATGTATTCTGCCATGTTTATTACAAAACAGAAGTTATTGTTACGTTTTTTTAAATTAAGGATATGCATCTTAGTAAATTAAACAACTTTCTAAAGTTCAATAAAAATAGAGTGACTCACAGTCCAAATAAAGACGCAAGTCATCCTACCCTTGACTAATAAAGATGTCAACAGGCACTCAAGTGGGGTGTTTTTAAACCAAACACTTGGCCTCGCGATGACAGTTGGATGCTCCGGGAATGTATACGACCAATCAGGTTCGGTACTTACATCAGTAAACAGAAAGTGATCAGATCAAATACAGTATAATAAAATAAAATGAATATTAATGTGAAAAACCAAAATCATGTCGAACATTGAAAACGCGAAAAATCACATCCTATTTGTAGAATTGGTCGATCACCACATCTATCTAGGCCACAAAATCACTCTTGGTTCCGAAGATCAGGTTGCGGAAATAAGAAGACGCATCGGGCAAGCCTGGGTGGCATTCGGGGCAAACAACCATGTTCTACGCTCCAAGAAAATTGATCAACACCTAAAGACCACACAAAAAGTATTAGAGAAAAGACAGGGGTCAGCGACGTGGTGGAAGAGATTGAGAGCCGTAAATGGAGATGGGCAGGACACATTGCACGGATGAACCACGATTGCTGTGCCAGAAAAGAGTGGAGACCCCGTAATGACACCCGAGGCAGAGGAAAACTGCCTAAAAGATAGACAGATGACATCAGACAACAGGCTGGAATTAACTGCATGCAAGTGGCCGGGGACAGAAGTCGGTGGAAGGTTGCAAAGGAGGCCTATGTTCGAAGACGAACCCAAAGGCTGCTATAGATAGATTACATAGAATGAAAACTGAAAAACATAAACTACAAAGGCCCTGTGGCCCCTGTGGGGTCATTAGTAAACTGGAATTGCAAAAAATACTCTGCCTAAATTAAATTTTACATTAAAACTATGCGACATTTGATGAAACCAGGAAATCTACATAATTATTATGATTCTAATAATCTGTTTTGAAATCCATACTATCCCATCAAAAATTTTACAAGCTAAAGTAAAGCTTGGGAAATAACATAAGTTACTTTTTGTCGTAAAAGCTGAACCAATTTTGATGAAATTTTGTACAGATAAAGCTTAATCCCTAGGGAATGACATAGGCTATTTTAATTCCATCTACTAAGCAAGTGAAATAGGGTGTGTCAGGGTATTTCACGCGAGCCTTGCCGCGGGGACAGCCAGTTTGCTTAATTATATTTAGTATAGAAGACAATTTGTATTACTGCTACTGACATCAATGGCCAACAGATCACGTAGCTAATCATTCATGTCTTACTATAAGAAACAAAGCAAAATAGCAGACAACATTTTATTAAAACTCGCATTTCAGTCTCTTTGATATTTTTCACCGTTCGCGGTTTAGGTATCGGATAACTTCTCTGGTGTTTTGTGTGAGCATCGCTAGAAATAATATTGACCCAATCAATTCGAGTGTTAGCTTGTTAGACCGCTTAGATTGCGAGACACGTGGGTTCCTCTAATTGACTGCTCATCCCGAATTTCCTGTGGAATGTGTTAATTATCGTTCTTTGGATGTTGTGACTGTAATGTATTAACGAACATGTTTATTTATCGTGTTATAGGAGGCTGTTAACGTTGCATAGTTGGGAGTGTTGCCTTAATTAAGATAACTTTAAAGATCGTGTTTAGAATGTTGATACATGATTTTCTAAGACTTGATTTTCTTTATAAGCATTTTCTAAATATTTGTAAACGTATTAAAAAAATTCTTCTCATACTTAGAATAAAAGTATTCGAACTCTACATTTTTACTAAGATGAAATAATTGTGCTACTGTAGCTCTGATAAGAGCAACCCTAATTTACGTGTTTTCTAGACTAAGTTAAACATTGCCTTTAAAAGTATAAAAGCAGACAAAATTATTTATTTTAACGATATCATAAATTGGGTAGTTTTTTTAAAATCTTGTTTAATTCTACCATGCCATAGTTATGGTAATTTAATGTCAAACAATTAGTCAGAAGAGCTAAGATCTATTTGAATCAAGTCTTCGAAACACCTAAAACAGTTTAAATTGATGATAATATAGTTGCGACTACTCAAATGTAGTAAATTATACTTAACTGTGTTCAATCAATAGAAATTTGAATGTAGTTAGTTCGTGTAAGGCAAATTTCAAACGATAGGGGCATGCGAGCAAATAACAAAAAAAAACAAACAAAAAAGGAAACTTTTACAAATGCACCATTTTTACTGTTATTGCGCTAGCCTCCTGCATATTATCAAAATGTCTAGCTTATTTTAATCGTTTAAAGTGCTTTGATAGTAAGTTATCATCTTTCTTTTAAAGCACCTAAATCAGTGACCTATCTAGGTAAAGATCACATTGAAAGTTAGAACCACTAAATCCGACAGACGTCTAAAATATGAAATTTATGAATTCTAAGTGAATTCGAAATGTAACTATTAATATTTCTGCTTATACCATTTAACTAATTTAAGTAAGCACTTAACATTTATCTAATGGCGTGCTTATAATGTCTTCTCCAAAGCTTTAATAAGTGTAAAGCTCGATAGTGTCGTTACCGGCTTCTTATTGACATTAACACTTTAGCCCGGCGCGTTAACTTACGGTAGTTCTAACTCGAAAGTTGTTGATAATGCTCATTATTAGATGAACGGCTTTAAAAGGCTCGGTGAATATACTTGGCTTTTTGGATACTTTCTAATTAGCGTCGGATAAGATATTATTATTATTATTTTCATTAATTTATGGTAAATACACCCATTAAGCAGACATAAAAATAATAATAAAGTTAAGTAAGTTATAAACTAATGAAACGTGTCACAGATACCTATTTACAATATTGGTATAGTACAACAAGCAATATGTGACCGTCTATCCTCGAATTGTGTCACTTCAACTTTTTATTTAATTGACTGTACCATTCACTTTGGAACTTTGGAGACGATAACGTCGACGATTGATATTTCTAAACGTCTGTCCGAAAAGAAGTGTTACGTTTTTAGGGTTCATGTAGGTATGAAAATATGTGAGAGTTTTTTCAACATACCTACTTAACGCTCTAACAGATTTTGATGTATCGTTAGAATACTAACGTTCTCCTGGGTAACATAGGCTATGTAATGTCGTTATAAAAATAATATGGCAAATTTAATAATCAATAATAGCGGCCTGAAGAAAAATAATCTTACGAACTTATCGTGTGGAACATCAATACCTGCCTCTACCTACATCTTAAATTATATGCTTAAATGTACTTTTCAGTGACGAATTATTATTGTCTTATAAATTAATATTTTAAAAAAAAACATGGCTGTTGTTAATAAAAGTAAACTAAAAAGATAGAAATAAATTATGAATACAGTAGAAAATAGGACGTCCACTCACAAGGTGGTCAGCCGACCTGGCAAGAGTCGCAGGAAGACGCTGGATGCAGGCCGCTTCCAACCGGCCAATCTGGAAGTTAATGGGGGAGGCCTATGTTCAGCAGTGGACGTCCTATGGCTGAAATGATGATGATGATGAACACACACTAATTGTTGTCAACAAATAAATATATTTTCATATTTTGATGATGACAGTAGAAAATTGTTTGTAGTCTTAATTCATTCAATCAAGTCATTCTATGACACCTATACCAAAGTATACCAAAGGCTGCAAAAACACTGCTTATATGCAAATAATATAATACATGCATGGTTTACAAAAAATAATATTTTTGAATTGTTTCTGCAAGCATCTACGTACTAAACGTACTAACGTTAATTTCTCAGTATAAGTTCGCTACGTGACAATACATCATCATCGTGCATCTAAAAGTAATAGCCACGGGAGTAAGTATTAGTATTTATTTTTTAGTTAAGGACTGATTAAACTTTTAGTTTTGGAATAGCGCAGTTTTAGCAAATACCGCTAACGCTGTCTTCATGGTGGAGTTTTGGTCACATAAAAATATTGAGTTGCCTTCGGCATGCGAAGGAGAAGAAACAAAAACCTAACTGCCGTTATAAAAATGTATAAACAACTTTCACGTAGGTATTTTCATTAAAACAAAACTTGTTTGCTATATTTTTGTATACGTATGTCCAGTTGGTGAAACTTAAAATTATTATCACTATACGAGTATTATTACGTCATCTGGACACGCCAAGATTTTAACGCGTGTCCACAGTGAAACCTAAATAAAATTACTTTTATGTTTGTCCTACTGGACACACGTGTGTCCGGTCTTTTGTGTCGGGTTGGTGAAAACCCACAAAAATGTTACCTTTCAGATAAATTTTAATTAAAAGCCTCCAACGAACAAAAAATATGTATAGCGTATAGGTTACTGCGTCAAAGTGTATCAAAGCAATCGCGCTAAATTTTACCAAAGCAATTGAACTAAATTGTTGGCTTCGTTTTTCCACGGAATAACTGTAACAGTTTTTGCCGCCCATTTGCATACACTCTGAGTGACACCTATAAAATCGACGTGACGTCCCGACAAACGTTGCCAATCAATGTCGGTAAAGCAAAACAAAGCGACCTGCGTTGTTAACGCCACAGTCCAAAAATAACCGCCATAATTCTGAACTATAGTGTGTACTACATATTATGATATAATAAACTAGTATTATTGTGAATGCAAAAAATAAAAAGTATAAATTGATTAATCTGTTTCATCTTAACTGATTATTAAATATTTGCAATAATATTCTGATGACATTGATGAAACAATGCCGGCCTACTAACAGCTATAAACACTTGAAGAAATTTGCCAACATTACTATGTCCTCCGTAGCTTAGTTAAAACAGCAGTCACTCGGATAGCGTAAGGTCGTGGGATCGAATACCACCAAAAGCAGTTGAAATTTTTTTTAAGTAAAATTATATCCTTGATATGTATTACATGATAACTCATTTTGATGTGGCTTTAAAACTTACAGGTTTATTCATATAAAACTGCTCATCAACTTGTTAAGCATTATTTAGCTAATTAACAACTTAAGCCTTAAGCAGTGAATTTTTTTTGTACTCATAACCGCTACTTAAATGTTGCTTAGTTAGGTACTTCTTTTTTGGTAGTAATCTGGCTGTTTGGGCGTTATTCATGCCAAATGTCAAATTAAAAATATCTAACTGCCGCACTCAGTGAGGTCACTTTACTTTAAGCGTTACTTACTTAAGAAAAACGTATGATACTAAAGTCGATACGTATAAAGTCAATGGGCTAGTTTCCTAAAAAAATCTAATTAGTCCGTCAGTTGGATTAACAGAAAATATTGGACACGTATTTTTTCTTTTCTCAATCAAACAAAAAATGATGAAGACATAGCCCGTTTAATTTCCACGTAACGTCACGCCTTGCGACACTTAAGCAAGGCGTGACGTCACTTCTAAACTTTTATTCGCTTTATCTTTGTCATTTTTTGTTTGATTGACAAAAGGCAAAATATGGGTCCAATATTTTTTGATAATCTAACTGCCGGACTAAATAGAATAATCTTTTTTAAAACGAACAAAAATCTTAATCAACAATTTAACATTAAATGACGCCTCTGAGTGTGGCAGTAAGACACTTTTGACTCAGAATGAAAAGTCAGCTGTTGGACGCCATTTTGTTGATTAGCTTCTAACCACAGCATGTTTTTTTTTTCTTGGTCACGGAAACCTATTTATTAAAAACAACTCAATAAAGGCAATCTATGTAAGATTGCCTCTATTGAGTAGTTGTAAAATTACTACGTTTATAATTTTTCATAGTAAAAAATAATATTTTTACATGAATACTAGCTAAATTCAATGCTTAATTAGAATTATATAAACTGGCTGTTCTCTCCAGGCTACATCGGCCCGCGGCGTGTCACGCCTTCCATGGACCCTTTCCCTAATAGCGCTAGCTTTCATTTTTATTGCCGCTTCATAGCCAAGGGATTTGCTCCTAAGTAAACGCACTAATTGAATCATTGAGCACGAACGATCGGACGGTTACTAATACATATTTAGGGTAATGTCGATTTCTGCTTCAAAAGATCTGATTTGTTGGGCTGAATAAGGAGCTTTGAAAAATATTGTTCAATGAATTTAAGCGTCGTTTTATACTTGACTGATCTGAAAGAAAGTTTTTAATTTAACCTCCAGTTTATTGATTACGAAAAGAAAACGAAGAAAAAGTATATTAATATATCAAAGTCAGTACATGTGAGCAGACTAAAATTAGCTTGTTCAGTGTTTTTTGTGTTTTAAGAACTTATTTTTTAACCGACTTCAAAAAAGTAGGAAGTTCTCAATTCGTGGGAATCTTTTTTTTTATGTATGTTCAGCGATCATTCGTTACTACGTTGACCGATTTCGATAATATTTTTTTGCTTGAAAGGTAATACTTTCAGAATGGTCCCATATACATTTGGTTAAATTTTGATGATGGGATCTATAAGAAAATCATCAAACATTGCATGAACTCCGTACCACGATTTGTGTATCTATCTTACCTAATATCTTTGCCAAATGTGGACCGATTTTGATGATTCTTTTTTTAAAGAATAGCTTATACTTCAAAGATACTATAGTAAAACATTTTTGGAAAAAATTTCACCCCTAAGGGTGGAAAAATAGGAAATGAAATCGGTGTTCAGCAGTTAAATTATGTTTGCACTCGTAAGATTTGTTTTGATTAAGATTTATTACTAAAATAGATAAAATAAGTTAATTTTATAACAAAAAACAAAAACCTACTTCAAAAAACTAAAACGCTAAAAATAATCTTATCACTTAAGTACCTAATCAGTTACTTTTGGAGTCGGTGCCAGTCGATGAGAGATTCTATGTTTTCGTTTGCAAATCTTTCTGTAAAAATCATGTGTGTTTTACTTGTATGGTATGCAATAAAGAGTATCTATCTATCTATCTATTATTATGTGTTATAGTTTTTTTTTACAAAACAAGTAAAGAAAATCTTGCTTATTCAATTAAGCAATATTTAACGAGTTGGTTTAGTCTAGCTTTTCAAATGTTATTTTGCAAACCCCATCTAATTTCCAAAAAACAAACACTAACCATTCAGTTTGGTTTTTACAGACATTACATATATCAATTTCCATGGGAACAAAATCGCATCGCACCGAATAGGACCGGTTGATCAGCCAGTTTGTGTGTTTGGTCAGCGACACGCGCGGGGCATTGTGAGAAGACAATGACCCCAGCAAGGGGTGCGGATAACCCTTGCACGATACCTCTTTTATGAAATCGACATTTGCGCAGATTTATTTAACCCTTTGCATTCGGCTCCGATTATAAAATAATCATTGGTGCAGATAAAGTGATGTAAAGGTTTTATTAGCTCGATGTTGATGCAGATAAAACAACAATATTTGTCAGTTTGAATAAACAAACAGACGTCAGTCAGTATACTGGTAGCGTGGTATATCAGTAATGTTGTAACGGTATTCTAACTGAGAGGTGCAAAAATAATGAACACAAAAACAAAAGAAAGTCAGTTAAACGTTAATAAACACGATTTCGTAACCCTGAATCTTTTTTTGGTCAAGTTATATACCTTTTACTATTTATTTGCCCAAATGCATTGGTTTTAACGGATAATTAATACAATTATGTACAGACAACATCTAATGAACCTACCACAAAACATCAAATTTTCTCAATTGATATTGATCTCTACGTGTCGGAATTAAAGTTGAAAATCGGTTAAATGACCTATAACTTTTTTGGGTGGGTTAGCCTGCCGTTGACTGTATGTACACATCGATGTTAATTAAAAAAAATAAAACCGACTTCAAAACACTAAAATGCTAAAAATAATCCTAACACTTAAGTACCTAATCAGTTACTTTTGGAGTCGGTGCCAGCCGATGAGATATTCAATGTTTTTGTTTGCACCGACTCCAAAAGTAACTGATTAGGTACTTAAGTGTTAGGATTATTTTTAGCATTTTAGTGTTTTGAAGTCGGTTTTATTTTTTTAAATAAAATTTACTTATTTCATCTATTTTTAGTGATAAATCCTAATCTAACTGCTGAACACCGATTTCATCCCCTATTTTCCTACCCCTAGGGGTGATATTTATTTTTCAAATTTTTATCATAGCATCTTTGAAGTATAAGCTATTCAATAAAACAAAAATCATCAAAATCGGCTCATATTTGTCGAAGATAGGTAACAGAAACCACAACCAAAATATTATCTGGGTATATATTTGTTGATTTTCTCAAAAAGTTCTAAATCAATTTCGATAAAAATTATATGGGACCACCTCTGAAGTATGATCTACCAAACAAAAAAGAATCATTAAAATCGATATTGGCGGAGTAATCGCGTAACAAACATACAAAAAAAAAAAAAAACATACAGTCGAATTGAGAACCTCCTCCTTTTTTGAAGTCGGTTGAAAATACAGAGTTATTTAAATGGTAAACGTTATTTTCCTTTGAAATGGTATTAAAATAGCTGTTTTGTGCGTTGTTTGTCCGCTTTGCGGCTCATTGCCCAACCGGCGCAGCTGCATTAGTGCATCTTTTCAATTTACATAACAAAAAGTCCAATATTTGTACACAAAACAGCCAGCTCTCTTTCAAACCCTATTTGAATTTGTGTTCGCTACTTTGTGTAGTGATGTTCCAACGCTAATTTGAACTCGAGTATAAATGAAATTGAGTTTTATTTAAAATACAAACAAACTTCTGATGTAAGTATTTGCTTTAAATTGCTCTTAAAACAAACTTGTTTAGGTTCTGAATATGTAGATACATAACACTATGTAATAATCCGCATACATTTACATATACTATAAAACATATATGTACAATAGCTTAGTTTTAAGTATAATATTAACATTATCAACAATAACGTCGAAGATATGTAAAAAACATTTTAAAAATATTTTTATTGGTCTTAACATTCCACCATCGTTTCCAAAACAACGTGACAACCTCAATCTACAAGCGACAGTGTTGCTTCAGAGCCAAACTATGTGTATCTGAGTGTACCTGTGAAATTAACCACAAACAAATATTTTCATGAACTCATTCCGAACTAAACTACTTGGCACCTCACTACTTTGCGCAGTTTCAGCCACGTTTTTTGCTATTTCTGAAAATACTTTGAGCTGGCGTACTGACTTTATTGTTGTCTCTTTGCATTGCGGATTAGGTTACTTTGCGCACAGTGTGTTTGTTTAAAGTTTTTACTAAATAAAGAAATATCCCGACTTAATTATGGTGGTATTGCTTATTTAGTAGTGTACTTTAACTAATCTATATCTACATATATATTTAAAAAAACTAAACGAAAATCAGTTCATCCGTTTGGGAGCTACGATACCACAGACAGACACGTTAAACTTATAACACGAGAGATATCAGCCACTTCACTTCATCATTTCAGCAATCAGACGTCCACTGCTGAACTTAGGCCTCCCCTAATGACCTATTATCGGGGGGATTGCCAATAATCGCCACGCTTGGCAGGCGGCCGCAGTTTTTAATAATATTTTACAAGCAGACGCTGCTGCCAGTCTTTTGCTACAAGAATTAGTCGCCTATTACGACTCCCTTCGGTGGGAAAGTGGATTCTTTACGATGGTTACCATACGGCACTTTACATATCCATAACTATCCTAATAAAAAC
Organism: Anania hortulata; assembly: GCA_963576865.1. NCBI lineage: Eukaryota > Metazoa > Arthropoda > Insecta > Lepidoptera > Crambidae > Anania > Anania hortulata. The sequence goes on along the minus strand of OY756399.1, from coordinate 383,459 downwards.
ATTTAAAGCTAGTCAGTACTGGCAAATAATGCCACATTGCATTAAGTTAACCTTTTGTACGATTTCAATTTGTGTGATAAAATTTAAATAAATAAATAAATAAATCAGTTCTGAGCATAACCTTCTATTTTGTGGGTTCCTAGTGGTATATGTCATCTATACCGCAGATTGTGTTAATGTGATGATCACATTATAACAGTGTAAATTTTTGTTTACAACACATGAATTTAAGATAATTGCTTCAAGACTATCTTATCAAATTAGACACGACCTAAATAAAAATTATTTGGTATTTTGTGATAATTAAAAAAGATAGATGATGACATTTTAATTTAGCAATTGCCACAACCATGTTTATTTTAAGGGGTTAGTTGAATTTTGTTCGAACTGGGTTGACTGTTCTTCTTCGGCTGTTGTTGAGTGCTAACTCGCAGTCCGGATCATCGGATGTGTGACTAAAACAGATTCGTTCCATAACTGTGACCAATGGCCCAGCTAATGTCTAAACAGGGCTACCATAATACAGAAAAACTCACTTATCCTAAATTATCTTTTTGTGATGATTTTGAGGTTTAAGATTTTATTACTAAGACCGCTTTAGTTGTGCTATTCACAGTTCAGTAAAGAGTATCTAAGTAATAATTTCGGTCTGTTAAAATTTATTTCATAATAATGATAATGAACAAACAATACATTAATATGGTCTCAAAGTAAAAAATTAACGTCTCTTTGACAGTATATTGAATTAAATTGAATTGAATTGAATTTTTCTAGAAGTGACTCCCAGCACACCCATGCCCAAGCTTATTTTAGAAAAGTTGGTTTTCTGATTTAAACCAAACTGGGAATCGAACCTGGTACCTTCTGCGTTTACGGCGCCACTACGCAAATTTAAAAATCAGGATGATTAAACCTGAAGTTATTTTTATTGGTGAGCTGATGGTTCATAACAAAGGAATTCTTGGCAATAATACTTGCATGAGAAGAATTCGCTGATAGGTCAGGTAGATAGGTAGGTGATAGGAATACAAATCAAGAAATATGAATTATGTTAACATGTTTAACATTATTCCGATTGTACTCGGTAACCCTAAATTACGCCCAGTTCCACGCTTCGTTCCTCTAACGCACCGTACGATACCTTCAGTAGTTATTTTTCTTCGGTACAATCTACCCCAGAAATGTATGTTCAGACCGCGCCGTCTTTGGCTAACTCCTAAACTTTGATTTTTTAGGTAAATTGGTTTTGAATTTTAGTTTGACTCAAATTTCAATTGATTGTAATTGATGCTTCAGTCACTTACTTAGTAGAACCTATTTATTTTTGTCTTGAAGACACCCAAATTGTATTTGTTTATTTGCACCATCCACTATTTTGTCAAGTATGGTAATTATTCTAATAATACCAATTTCCTAAGAAGGATCTGTCACATCAACCAAGGGCAACAGAAAAGCTGGGGACGAATGGCCAGAGCTTGCCTTAGGGTTGTCCCCCCACCCCCGCAGTTCTCACCTCACTCAAATAAGGATAGCTGAAAAGCAATAAAGGTCTGTCACGATTAGATCAAGAATTTTAGGAATTGTGTTTTTCGGCACACCTTACATAAATTTGATAATTTGATTTATTCTTAGCAGAAAAGCAAAAATGCGTCTCAAATTACAAATTTTAGATTAAATTCAAATCCCAAAACGTATTTCATTGTGCCCCACATAGCTACTATATTAGCTGATACGATTTATATGGGGACGTATTCTTGCGTTGTTACAAATGCTTATTACTTCCAAAATTTTAAAAATATTAGATTTGTACATGCGATATAAGCTTCAAGCATATTTTTCTGCCTTTAACTGTACGTTCAGTATGGCGTCCCAGCACGACACACCGGCGCTAATTGTTTGCGTTTTATCAAATTTACTTTGTTTACACACGAAACCAACCGTTTTCGTGACGAATTTGTTTATTTTCGGTTTAATTTACAATTTAGTTTTTTTCATTACGATGACGTATAGGCACGATACGTACGTTTTTAATGTACAATAAATTCTGAAAGCAGCAATACCATAATAAAGCTTATGCCCTACATCCGTAGGATCACGTGGGCGTTGCATCGCCGAACGTTGGAAGACATGAGCTCAGTGTTTCTTAGAAAATGCAGTTTATGTTTCTTGCGGTTTAATTCTCGTTGTGACTGTATTACGTGGAGAGAGTTATTTGTATCAAATTCAAATTCAAATTTATTTATTTGCTTGAAAAGTGGTACATGTTAGGATGGTACAAATGACAAAGATCGCACAATTAGCCACAAGCTGGCATGCAAATATTTAGAAGTTGACTGAGGTTAACGAATGACTGAATAATATCCATTAAACAAAGACAAAAACAAAGAATAAATTAAAAAATGTCAAGTATCAGGCAATGTCAAAAATTAAATAAAAACCATATAAAATTAAATTAACAATGTCAATATTAAACACAAATAAAATAGATAAATCAAGGTGTTGTGGGTTACAACACTTACAACTTCTTCTTCCTAAAATTGAAGAACTCAAAGTATTAATCTATAGAGTAGAAGCTATTTTGCAGCAACCATATCTTCAAATTTCTCTTAAATCTTCTTAACGGTAATGATCTTAACTCTAAATCTAACCTGTTATATATTTTTATGGCCATACAATATGCGTTTTTGCTATACAGAGCTGTCGTTTTAGCAGGCAAATTTATCTATTTATCTTTATGATTAAGTTTGTAACAAACAAAACAAATTTTTAAACCTACATTCCAATAATATTACATTGGACATCAACATTAACTGAAGCTCCTGATAGTGTGGTTAGATATAATAATAGTTTGTAGCTGGAAATAATATGATGACCTAGATAGATTATCAAAACACTATTGTGAATCCACTAACCAAAGCAACCAACCATTACGAAGCTAAACGTTAAAAATAAAAATTTAATTGGGCAGAATACACCGCCCGCGCGTTTCTCGGAAAACTGTATGTCTACTATTCTAGATTGCAGCACGAAAAAAAAAACGAAAAAGAATTGACTATAGATCAACAGTACTGTCAGTTTATATCAGTCAACCCAAACAAACAACCTAAGATAATGTAAGACAATGTCAAAACAATGTCATGTAGGTTAGGAAAAAAAATACATGTAAGTTTATCCCTAAGGATGCCATTTCTGCCAAAAAGCGTATTTCCAAAACACGTCGATTACTGCAAATACAAATTACTGGGCAGAATTTTATTGTCATACGTACTTTTATCCTTCAAAACGAAATTGTTTTCCACGACAAACGGTTTCCCTATATATTGATCAATACAGTAACAAAACAGATTCCTTTCAAACTGTGATTAAATACAAAGCCTTTATTTTATTATTTTAGGCATTAGTTCGGATTTAGATTTAAATAATCACATAATAGCAACATCAATTTTAATAACAACTATTTGGAATAACGTTATCTAGATTAGATATTCTCATTAAACCTTAATTGTAATGTGTTTAGATCCAGTAGGCTCTGCACTAACACCCGAAGGGCACTGTTGGGTGGAGTCTGGGAAACTCAAGGGAAATTTTAATTGTAAAAATATGTACATGCGCGGTGACAAAAAAACAAATGTTGGTACTTTCGTGGGTTCCGTATCTGAAATCTAAAAAATAATTAAAGTGTCACTATGTTTATTATTTGTCCGTCAGAATTACCCTTTTTTGTTTTTTTCCTTTTCCCTTCATAAATGGCAATGTATAATTGTCAAATATAGCAAATTCAAATTCAATTTCAAATTCAAATTCAAATATTTTTATTGCAGAATGTAGGTACATACAGAGATCTTAAAAATAGTTTTGGGTCAGCTACATCTTACCTTATAGGCATGCAACATTATTTAATACAACGAAATAGGTAGGTTACTAACATTATATTTTAACAATTCAAATAATAAAATACTACTTAATTAGTGTCACAGTTCTTTCATTTTTATAATACCTACTTAGTATACGTTATTACTATAAATTAGTCAATGTCAATATCATTTCATTTAGTGTCAGAATTGCTATATTTTTGTGATGTCAAGAAAAGAGAAAATTTGAGATAGTTAATAATCACATTAATTGAGGAAATCTGTCAATTGTTCCTGCAAAACAGCCATAGTATAGCCATAATCAATTAAATCTATCCAGGAGGAACTCGTTGATTGAGTAGTATGCTTTTAGCAGCAGGTAGCAGGTAGTATAATAAAAATGCATTCATGTTTAGTAGTATAAAAAGAGTATGTACTTATATGCTTAGAGAATGTGGACTTTGATAGGCGTTGAGCCTACTTTGTCTTATCCCATTTTGTCATAAATCCAAAGTTGTCTTTGTCAAACAATCGTGATTAATTTCGCTAACGAACAATCAGAGCTGTTTATTCAACGCGATTAATTTTACTGTCCAAATGCTAATTTACGAATGTTTGAGACTAAAATTTAGTCACACCGAAAGTGCATTAGACTTGTTTACAAGAATAATTGTAGTTAAGTTTGTATAGCTTGGCAGAATTGGTTAAATTAATGTAAGAGCTCGATTTTACTATGATATTCACTTTAAGTTTCATAATTATGTTTGCACTTGAAGATTTAGTCTATTTTTATTCGAGCTTAGGTTGTTTTTAAGTGTCAGTTCAGCTTAATTCCTTACGAATTTTTTTAAAATATTAAGTACTTTAAATTTCGTCCTGCAACCCTATCAAAATTAACAATATCTAACTATTTTAAATTTTTGAAATTAAAATCGAGGATTTGCAGATCAAATAATGTTTGTCTTACCTACGCCGCGAATCACCCTGTATATTGAGTCAGGATTGTGGGTCTGTATTGTTGAGACACAATACCGCAGCTTTTTGCGGTAAGACGCGGGATCAACGTCGGATTTCCTTACATCTCTTATTACTTGATATTTCGCTTAAGAGCCGTCCTTTCACTTTTGTCCAGAGTGGCATTGTCTGCTGTATCGAGTTTAGGACGTGTCTTCAAATACAGCGGATCAAATTTAAAAGTATTATCACATAACGTATGTGGCGTATAAACACCTATATAATATAAGCTTTTTGTTCTCGTTTTGTTTACTCTTTGCACTGTACAAGTAACCCTGTAACTCAACAAATGCACAACGTTGTTAACAAACTCTAGCTCAAACTCAAGTCTCCAAGAGACAGGTTTTTACCTACTTTGGAGATTACCAGTAAATTTAAGTTGTGAGACTTTCCTGAATAAATTATTTTATTATTATTTTTATAATTATAAAATTTTATTTCTATCCTTACTCTGAAGTCAACCATGTCATATCTTGACGATTGCACTTTTACCTAAGTTCGATTATGTATTTTTATTTATTAATAGGCGAACACAAATTACATTAAAAACAACTTGTGAAAGTCTATAGTTGGATTTGGTGTTTCAAGGTTTGCGTTCATCATTACTCTCCGTTGTTGAAAATTGCCCTACGTTTGCCAAGTCACAGTCTTCACTTAAGAACATATCTGACCCTATTAATTAAGACCAATTCTATGGCAAACAAACTTAAATCTACTGTAATTTTTAATAATAACCCAAAGAAGTATGTTGAATTCATGTAGAGAAATTGGCAGATGTATATCTCATAACGAGTTTGTTAACAGACATGTATTATCTGACTAATTCTCTAGCAATAAAAAATTTGGTTTTACTTTCCATATTTATTCTAGCAATGAGGACACGCCCCTAACACAGTAGCATTGCTTGTAGCAGATGGTGAAGCGATTAAGTAGAGCCAGATGTTTTTTCAATTAACACTAGCACTTTTTTAATAGCAATGTTATTGTAATTAGCTGTGATTTAAAAATGCTTTAAGCTTTCCCTTGTGAGTTACGTATTTAATTAACCGTTTGTTGAATTTTGTCGTAAGTTTTATATAATTTGAGTATGCAGCAAGGTTAGACCTCCCACCCGGTAGACTGATGACCAAGTTAAGGGCAGGTATCCCCGGGTGTTACAAGTTTTTTTCATAAGTCATAAAAAGATGAAAAAATATATGTTACAGTTTAGGATCCAGTGGACTTTTAGATGCAGATGACGATGATGATGAGACGGTAATCAGTGTTTATTAAAACTATTATTATTTTAATAACTAGAATGTATCCGTAAAGAGACTTTTATTGAGTTCGTCTTTATTCAAACGATACTACCACTCCACATTATTATGTGTCAACTGGCCCCTTTTCATGTTGTTCATTGTCCACAGGGATCTTATAGGCTAAGCCAACACCAAAATGGGCCGTGTCAATTTTCACCCCATATAATAGTGTCAAAATCTCACCCGATACTAAAGAAGCGCTTACAATGGCATAGATGTGTTTTTTTTTATGAACTGGCTTTGATTTGTATGTGATTGGAGGTTGTTAATTTGACGATGTTAATCTTGCTTCGAGATCGTAACAATTAGTGTCTTGTCTGATGCATATAATAGGCTAGTTTCCTGGGTCAAAAAAAGATTATTCTTTTTAGTCCGTCAGTTAGGTTATCAAAAAATATTGGACCTATATTTCGTCTTTTGTCAATCAAAACAAAAAAATACGAAGATATAGCGCATCAAAATTTGGTAATGGGAGCACGTGACGTCAAGCCGTGCTTAAGTGTCGCAAGGCATGACGTTACGTGGAACTATAATAGCCTATATCTTCATCAGTTTTAGGTTAATTAAGAAAAGAAAAAATACTTGTCCAATATTTTCTGTTAATCCAACTGTCTGCTTCGAGTTCCGTACTAAGTGCCAAGCATAACTAACACAAGGCCTGTTATGAACACTACTATCACTAGTGCTGTGATAGATGGAGCTCCTGAACGAGCTCAGACGCGACTTGTAAAGGACAGTTCTTGGCTCATTTATATTGTATATGTGTATAGACTCACCCTAAGGGGACAAACGTGTCCCATTACAACAATAAGTCGTACTAGTGACGGCTAAAATTTCATCTCGCGGCGACAGATGTTCCTTACCAATAATGTTGCTTTGTAGCCTTGTTGCTTGCTGTTATTGCAAGTTTTTGTTTTGTTTCCTCTGCTTAGGAATATCTAGAGATATTGGTTCTAAGATATTTTTTGGCGGCGACAGTTTATTACTAACAGTAAGTAATTTTCGGAATGAAAGTTTATTAAATGTTACATAAAAAAACAAAGCCTTTATTACTAATATTACACTTTGCGGTAAAAATGTTACATCAGGGAAAAGAAAAGGTTTATAAAAATGTTATTTTAGGACAAAACAGGGTGTCGTCGGCACAATAACACTCGCAGGACTTTCGTATACATTAAAGCAAGCGGATTTTAATTCAGGCGGCGCCACCGTCGCATGTTTACTGGTCCCGTATCTCATTCGGACGGTTATTGCCAAACCCTTTGTTACCTGCGGAACCCTGGTGAGGCGCGAGATATATTAAGATAACAATATTTGTTTTTTAAATTGTGTTTTATTTCTGATTTTGTTGCGAACCGTTTGGAGTGGAGTCTATTTCATATTGCATATTTATTTACTTATCGTCAGTACCAAGGTGAGATTGAAGTAAAATGGTAACTCATTTTTCACAAAAAAATAGTCACGAAAGAAACAAAATTTACGCCTATTCGTTTTAAAGGATAGATTTTTATTAAATTAAACGTGATAAACGGCTTTCAAAACATTGTTCACTGAAACATTAATCTTACCTTTATGCATAAGTAACACCTAAATGTGTGAAAAGTATTTAATTTATTTGAGACTAAAGATCTTCGAAACTACAATTTTTAAGTATTTGTTGGATAATATGTTGAAAATATACAGGGTTACTGGTAATTCGACCTTTTCCCGTTAAGGAGATATAGAGGGGATATTTCGATCTAGTTTCCAAAAAACTAACCGCTACGGAGATAATTTATTTTTGTGCAAATACAAGTTTCCAGATTAATGTTATGTTAATGGATAAAAACATATTATATAAAGTTATTTCTAAATTTTACAAAAAGTAGAAATTTATTTGCTGTTGACTTAATCAAATTTAATAATTAAGCAAGTAACGGTTAATTTTGGGAAAGGGTTTGATAGGATAAAATTGGTTGAAAATCCCCTCTGTATCCCCTTAACGGGAATAGGTCTAATTACCAGGCACATACATATTACAAATTTGTGTATAAATTAGAAATAATATACTCTTATCTTCTAGGAATTTAAATATAAATAGGATTATAGAATCACACCATCATACCGTAAAGTCATCTAAAAAGACGTCGATCTTTTTAGAGGTATCGTTTAAACTTGTAACCTCATGTCACACTCAAAGCTGATACCAATACAATATGAAACTCGCCTTAAAAATGACTGTCACGCTAAGAAAACGTGTAACTTAAATAAACAAAAGTCAGAGTTTAAAAATAAAAAGTCTTTCAAAGAGCCGCTCGTAAAATTTCAATATCCGTTGAGACGATGTCTTTAATCTTGGGTGGGTACCTAAATTTGTCTCCCCGAGGAACGGCGGTTGCAATAGATGAGAGTGCGATCAAATGAATTTAATTTTATTTACGATTTTCCGTTTGAGTGACGAAAACTGACTGAGTTGTGGAATATTTTCCTCGTTCATTCTTTCGCGTAATGCAGGCTTAGCCTTTTAGGATTTCAGATCCGAACCTTAAATAAGGTTTTCAAATAAATTGCAATTTTTAGGATTTGTTTTAGCATCATTTAGACCGAAATAAATACAGTATTTTGTAAGTACATTTTGCTATACGCAATGCTGCTGGCAGTGGTTAAAAGAATAGCCGTTGATCGGGCATAGTAAGTAACGTGCATTGGGAGAGGCCTAAGTCCAGCACTGTACTATGAACTATGTTATTTTGGGTGGGTATTTCATTTGACTCTTTGCCAAAACAATAAATCAAACAGTACTTAAAAGCTTTGCTCTTGTCAGTAAGGCTTTTTCCAAATCAAGATAGATAGATAAGTTGATGGGTATACTTGATACAAACGTTATTAATGTACTCTCTTTATTCAAACATAGGATATTTTTTTTAGGTGTACGAGTATATAAAACTACGTAATGAAAGATTAAAAGGAGATTATTTATTGCTTAGCTTTGCTAAATATATATGTCATAGCCAGATCGTAAAATTGATCATTTCATGATGTGACCGATCATTTCATAAAATGGTGGTATTTCGACACAGAACACGCTGCCTGCATCATGATGTGGTCTGACCAGATCAATGGATACTCAGCGTTTGACGACATAAACTGCTAAACGCACGAATACTTCATGAATAGTCAAACATAAGAGATCATATCGTAAAATCGTTACATTACCCACCAGTAGAGGCGCTAATGTTGCTTTGGTTTTGTGATGAGTAATGGCGGCGGACATATATTATATTCTAAAAGTGAATAATTATGTGTAAATTGAAGGTGAAAGTGCAGAGAAATATCGTTACGACACCAAGCTAGATGATTTTTATAAAAGTCACTCAAAAAACGAGCGCAACGTCAAAAAATTAAGGAGATTGGAACGTAATTTGAGAGGTTAGTTAGGTTATTTAGCTATTCAAGTGTTTTTATTTATTAGTATTGTTTAAAAATAATAACTATTTATAATGTTTAATTTATCTATCGACCAAGATTACAAATATTAAACAAATTCACGTAACTTGTAAACATATTTGTATTTTTATGATATGGCCAAACGTGGATTGACATTCCATTGAATGTTGACGTTTAAACGATATGGTCAGTTTTAGTTGGCCATATCATGAAATACCACCCTTTTATGAAATGATCGGTCACATCATGAATTGGTCAATTTTACATACATGCATACATTTACCAAAGTTAAGCAATGTAAATTCCATTTCCTATGGTTTTATGTGATTTTGTCAAATATTTATTTATTATTACCAAAAAAGTTCGTTGAAATGCAGTTGAAAATAAGTATTGTCACAATAGCTGGTGTCACAATAGCAGACATATGCCCAAATAATTTTAACACATCCCCCAGCACAGTAGGAAATGAGCCGGTACATTTGATAATGACGTCAGCGTCACCCTCTGGCAGGTGACTAGTAGCGGAAATTAACGAGCTCTTATCGTGCCGAATTAGCGGGAAATGAACCCGGGACATTACGAAACCTGTTGGGTAATTGGACGAATGTTGATTTAGTTTTATTGTGATTAATTAGATCTGTTAGTAATAATGTTTATTTTTAAACAGATTCTAATTTTGAAATGTTTTTTGTTTAGTTACATGAGTTACAAATATTAAATAAAAAATATTAAAGTTTAAATCTTAAAGTGATAAAGAGTGTTTACAACCATATTTAATTTAAATATTAAAAGTAAGGTATTTTGTTTTATTTTAACCAAACGAGCTAATTTTCCATGATATCGGAATCATAATCTAATAATAATATTAAATAAATAAATAAATATAAATAAATAAATCATTTATTTGCCAGAATATGGTTCAATACAAAGATGAAAGATATTGTTTTTCCAACATATTCTATCGCAATGCGACGTGCAAATGTTAATTTTTATCATACAATTAATGTCAATAATTTCAGTACAAATTGGAATTATCAATAGTGTCAAATATTATCAGTCAGGAATTCATTAATAGTATAATACATTTTCTCTTTTAAAAAATTAAATAAATAGTTCTTAAATTTTGTAAATGTCAATGTTTTCAAGTTAACTGGAAGTTTATTAAATATTCGTATAAACATACAGTACACATTTCTTGAATAAAGAACTAATCTTTGTGATGGAATAGTCAAATTATCAACACTTCTACCCCTATATCCCGATTTTTTTTTATTATTAGTATCCTTAAGAGAAGATGTTAAGTATAGATCATTTACATTCACATTTATGTATTTGTCAATTGTACAAAGAGTATTTACGTCTCCAAGTAATACAAAAAGTATCTTTTATCCACAAAACTTAAGTGACTGTTACTTTCGTACCAGTGAAGACCACTCGAGCGATCTGAGCACAGCTCAGGAGAGCGAATTAAGTCGAGCGAGCGAGCGAAATTTCGCTCGTCCGAGTGGCCAACATCTGTTACTGAAACTGCCTACACACATTTTATATGCTTATGAACATTTTGTTAATATTTGGTTTAAAAAAATACTTTTTCATTGTCTAAACAATTAAGCGAGAAAAATAGGTGAATACATGATTTATTTTATTATAAACATTTGACCATAAAACCAATCTGTGGTTAATGTAATTGTACACGATTAGATTGTTATCATAGACTGACGACTGGGTGATTGGAACTTTTAGATGACCCTCGCTTTACTAAAGTATCTTTTCTTGGAAACTGTAAAAAAGGTGTTTTTTTTATTACTAAAAATATCAATACAAATTACAATCATCATCATCACCACCAATTCAGCATCATGACGTCCACTGCTAAACATAGGCCTCGCTCAGCGATTTCCAGATTCATCATCATCATCATTTCAGCCGTCGGACGTCCGCTGCTGAACATGGGCCTTCTCCAATGACTTCCATGATCGGGGGGATTGCCAATATTCGCCACGCTTTATAAAATTTCACACGCAGACGCTGCTGCCCGTCTTGTACTACAGGAGTTAGTCGCATCTTACGACATGCCTCCTGTTGGCGGTGGGTAAGTGTATTCTTTACGGCCGTCCTCACGCGGTGTGGTATTTCCAGATAGGCCGGTTGGAAAGTTCGAATATTGTATTGATTATTGACATTATCGCAATATCAATAATTATTCAAACAATCAACGGTTGACTAGCAATAGTTGTAAAGTTAGAGTCGTCATTAAAAGTGTGTAAAGTTAGGTACCTACTAGTACTTAGTATTTGTTAGCTACTTCCTGTAATATTAAGGTAGGTAAGATACGATCTTATCAAAATATGTTTTGAAATCAATTTTATTTATTTTGAAATGAGGTGAACGGTCGAAAAAAGTTCAAGTGATTCATCCACGTTGACGTCATCCCTCCCCAGTCCTTATCAGCGAGAGGGCCGGCCCTCCTCGATAAACAAACTGTTCGCGATCGGAACTGCTAACGCGGACTGACAGCGCCTCCATTTCGCGTCTGAGTGAATTAAACCCGGTTATCGAGTCTAATACTTTGAGATTTCAAAGTTTATGCGTAAATAATATGACTCGGTAATATTTTGTTTGTGAATTTGTCTGTGTAAAAATATAAATACTCGTAAATGTTACTAACGTCCCGAAGTAAAATCTTTCAATGACGACTTATGATACCTTTCACAAGTACCTAGGTGTTCCCACTCGTATGTTACACTATCTAAACCTAACCAATAACAAAATTTATAAAATGTCTTACTAATTTGCTTGTAATTGTGGTGGTCTTGTTAGCTGTCCTAATAAATTAATTTAAAAAAGTTTTTAAAGTACATTGTGATAGGGTATCGACTTACAATATTACATAATCGTATAATACGTCTTTTTACGTACGTACGTATACGTGTTCTTAAGTGGAGACCGCGATTAGGCAAGCGCAGCGTGGAGTGCCGTCCGACAAAGTGGAGTGACGATTTACGCAAGGCTGCTGGCAGTGGATGGAAAAGAATAGCCAGAATTCGGGCGCAGTGGCGTGCATTGGGAGAGACCTATGTCCAGCGGTGGACTCGCGTGGGCTTATAATATTGAAGAAAATACGTCAATTTTATTACATTATAAAAAATTAAAAGAGAAACATCAAATACGTGAAAAAAACAGGTTCATACATTCATATTAACACTACCTAAACACCTACACCATGAAGATGTAGTATTTGGTAGTCTTTTAACACCCTATCAGACGTACAATCAGAGTTATCTGTGATATAGGTAACAATCCTGACTATGATGAACAGTTGTTAAAAACAAGTTATATTAGAAACATAGTAAGATAATATTCATCTCGTTTGGGATACGTACGCAACATCGGCTAGAATCAATTAGTTTTGAAGTCAGAATACACAACCGCTATGTTATTTCAACCGTGGAGGTCGCGATCGGTGTAGAGCGGCACAAATTAAGGCCCGCGGTATATTGCGGAGCCGCGCGTACGCGTACACACTACACACGCTACCGCAGTTCGCCGAGCCGAGGATATATTGCGCTAATTGAGTAGACGAATGCAAACAAATGTTTTAAATCACACCACTGCGGAAACTGCAGATGTTGACACATTGATACTTGTAGAGGCAGAATAATTTTTAATGTCATTTTTGGGTTGCACTTTTTTATTGTGGTACTTTAAGATTTATATCCAGAATCTTGCTAACGAAATATTTATTTGTTCCAGGTACGTGAATCTCAAATAAAAAAAGCGGTTTTTGAGGAAACTAAAGCTAAAGTAAGGTAATTTTTAAGGTAAATAGCAAATTTGTTATTTTGCAATAGTCATCACATTTCATTTTTACTAGCACTTTGTTCCATTCATTGTCTAACGATTGAAAATGCCATGATCCTAATTGCGGCATTTTTTTTTACATTTGGAACAATTGTAAACCTCATAAAGACAAGACAACCTCAAGATCATTTTGAACACTGGCTACAAATTCAGTATTGGAATCTTCATCACATTCTACATGAAATAATTAATTTAGTAATTTATTAAGTACTAAATAAACAATTTTTTTAGCCTTGGATATGACAGTAGTTTTAATCGACAAGACTTTTAAAATAAATAGAAAGAAAGATAGAAAGAAAGCAACGTTTATTTATACGACACACAAGAGAAAAAAATAAATACACAAAACAATATAAATCAGATGTGTCGAAAAAGTGCCCAGCATTTGTCGTGTCAGCCACGGACTTATCACTACGCTGATTTTCGGTGGGAACCTCCGATGCTGGAACGTGCAGCGAGTGACGTAGCGGCACATCGGACCGCCAGAGAATTCTAAATCCCTCCAACGGACTCCGGGCCCATGGGGAGCACAAAATTGGTCGGAGAAAACCCGGAACCCCCGATAGGCCGATGCACCGCCGCCCACAAGCACGGTGCCAGACGGGACAACATATTAACACGAAATTATAGGTACACGCCACAGAGTGTCACTCGGACAGAGCGGATTATCAATCCGGGCGAGTAAGGTGCGGCAAAATCGATTTCGCTCCGATTCGGAAATCGGAACGCGCCTTCGTTCAATAACGCTTTTTGTCGCACCTAATCTGTCATCTGACTGACACTTCACCCTAACGAAAATCATTGTAACCTACACATTTAGAATAAAAAATAAAAAAATGCCTGCAAGTTCCAGCATGTGCTTTACAGTTGTACCGACAGTTTTCGGTGTATTTTTATTTAGTAACTGTAGTAGTAGTATGTACTGTGGTCAGTGCCGTGGTCAAATGTAACGATTATTATACTACGTCAATCAATTCATGTTCTTACATACTGTTTGCTGAACTTAACAGACTGTGTGTCTCCAACTATGTTAGCATAGATTAAATAAGTTTGCACGGGATGAATTTGTGTTTATGCTAACTAACCGAACAGCTGTATTATCAACAAGGAGTTTATTTGTATTAAGTTAGAGTTTAATTACGACTAGAACAAGTTATATTTCTATTAAGCTACACTTTGTAGGTAGGTATCTTATGTATATCTTGAGTCCTGAGTATTTTCAATTCAATTTAATTCAAATTCAATTTTTTATTGCATAACCATATGTTTAGTTACAGAAGGTCTTAGTTGTTAGGTACAGGTGACATATGGACCCTGTCGGGCATAGCAAAATTACCTACTTTAGGTATTTATAATGTTTAGGTTTAAAATTTTCAATAATAAGGTAATACTAAAATATATATATAGGGTATATATTTTTTAAGAAACTTTTGACATCGTGAAATGTGAAAAAATAGGGAGGCCTGTGCTACACTGAGAGACATGATATAAAAAGTCGCTGATTAGGTAACTATAATAAGGATGAATTTAGTATTATTGAACTCATCACTCATACTTATTTCGTTTCGTTTACGTGGCTACATTCGATTTTGAGGTACGTATTGATTCATTATCTATATTAATATTATAAATGTGAAAGTAACTTTATTTGTTACGTTTTCACGTCTAAGCTGCTGAACCAATTTTGATGCTTTTTAAAAGGACAAAATATTTAAAAACAAAAATTTTGTATACGTGTCCTATTAGGCGAAGCCGCGGGCACGGCTAATAAATAATAAATTCACTCGGAGTAAAGTTTTAAAAATATTAAATATTAGGCAAAACATACTGTAAAATAATTTCCAATAGAGATGTCCTTCTGCAAATTCATCCTTATCCCCAAATCATCCACCATCATCATCAACAACAAAGGCCTCCCCCAATGACTGATCATCGGAGGGGATTGCCGATACTCGCCACGCTTGGCAGGCAGGTTGGCGAGCGCAGTTTTTTTATAAGATTTCGCACGAAGACGCTGCTGCCCGTCTCGTGCTACAGGAATTAGTCGACTCTTACGACACGCCTCCTGTTAGCGGTGGGGAAGTGTATTCTTTACGGCCGTCCCCACACGGAAATAATCATCCATACAAAGAGAATTTTCACACGACCAAAATATAACACCCCTATTAACTCTCAGCATCCCCCCTCAATCTCGCAGAATAACAAAATATTTCCGAAGCGAGGTGCGAACGAGTGCCTGGCTCCCGGCCAACCCCCGCCGGAAGTAGCTGCCAGGTGCCGGCACTAGGCTAGCCGGGAAAAATGGGATAGCACTATCGATCTAGATAACCTCTCTTATGTTTAAATTTAAAAATATCATATTTTTTGTGTAAAGCAAGAACCTTAACAAATGAATGTCTTAAGACAGTTATCTTAGGGTAGTAGCTCGTTCTCACATGAGACAACCGAAACAGCAGTTGTCAATTTTTATCTAAAGATTATACATTTCTAATTGCGCCGCCGTTAATAACAACATTATCTAACGTTTTATCGTGTGAGACGGGCTTTAGCAGAGTTTAAGCTACTCTTTACCACAAGGTTAGGGAAGGGAAAAATCAACTATATTATTTCTTACAACATTTACCTGCATAAAAAATTCAGAAACATTTTCTTAGAAATAATATGCGTCATACCCAATTTCATAAAATAATTTTCGTATCATCTAAAAATAATGCTGTATTTCTTTTGCGTTTTGTTAGCGGTTACGTTTTGTTAGTTTAGCGGAAACAAAGCAGTTTCTTTTTTCCTATGCACATTTCTAAATTGTTCAGTGTCATAACCAATATTTGTTAAACGTAGAAATGCTATGTCCAAGCTAAATTTTTCATCACACATTCATACAGTGCAACTCTTCACCGTTTTGAAAGCTGGCGCGAAGCCAGGCCCGCAAAAACAGGTGCCCAGACGCTGCCCAGCCCAGACCAACGCAATCGCACGGAATTTAAAAACGTTGGAAAATATTAAACGGAACGCCTAGACGCTGAATGCAGTGTTTATACGTACCTCTGAAAAAAAAGAAACAAAGACAGGCTTACTATAAAAGCCAAAGATTTTAATTTGGCCTGTCATGGTGGTAAGGCAAGATAGAGACTAGCTCGGAACTCATTAATACTCATTTATTCAGTATATAGGCCCTCTTCCGGGCACTTATACACGTCCCAAAATATAGTTTTACCCTACCACCGCTTCGGGACTACATATTGGCTGGTGAGTAGAAGAAACGGCGCAACAAACTCAGTCACCTTTGTCAGCCTTTTTTACAGGAAATACAGTTACAAGACATGAAGTGAGTGCGAGCTAAGCAGATTTCAGGAACATTAAAATCACTAGGCCTGCGTAATATTCAATTCAATTCAATTCATTTATTCAATAACAATATACATCGTGTTTGAATTAATTACCTAAGATAAATTACAACCACAAAATAAATACAATACAGATGTCAAAAGAAAATTTAAAAAACAAAAAAAAAAACACAATGTCAGAATAAAACGTAAAAATTATAATAATAAAGATTGGTAAATAAGGCACACTATTTTCAATTAAAAATACAGTTTTAAATGTCAAGTTCCGTCACATTATTAAAATTAGTCTCTAAGAATTCGTCAACAGAGTAGAAGCACCCATTCACCAAAAAGACTTGAGTTCCTTTTTAAAATTACTATTGTAAAGAACCAGTTTTAAGCTGACCGGTAACTTGTTGAACAGTCTGACAGACTAATAGTAAAAGGACTGTTTGACCATATGGTTATGTGGGATAATTTTATTTGAGAAGTCTTTCCTTCTTGTGCTCTCTCTGTCTTTTCTGCCTTGTGGAGTCTCGTAGTCCTGTATATATTTGGCAAAATTCGTAAGAAGGACTAAGATATACAGGCTCGGGACAGTCAGTATTAGTATTAGCCTTAAAGTGCTCACGACAAGACTCTTGCTGTCGTATGCGGACTATTGTTCTAACCGCTCTTTTTTGTATTGACACATACTAAAGACTAAGATTTATATGAATTAGTTATACATAGCTCATAATGTAGCATGTCACGCAGAATTTCTTTTCTTAATTCTTGGCAAATTTAAGCCAATTTTTCGCCAAACAAAGCTTTGCAAATTCATCAAAATGTTTTGCCAAAACTCTATTACAATTTGTCTTAATAACCATAATTGTATTCTCATTGGATGGAGTATGAGAGCCTTTCCTGTCAAACGTAAAAAATAACAGGTAAAAATAGTGCAATTTTAAATTCAAGTTCTAATATTATTTATACTACGACGTCCGCTAAGTTGTCCAATTCTTATGTCTAGACGGCTCGCAGACGGCCTACGCGCGGCGAATGCAGAGGAGTCATTACGGGGACTGCCAACAGCGCTCTATGGACGAACTGCGATTGCGGGCAGCGTGATTTGTGAACAATTAAAAGGCTCTATCGAAATGAGAACGGACTGTTTAGTCTATGAATAAATGATTAAATTATTGAACTTTTGCTCTACAAAATAACTGTTTTTTTAAATCAGTCTAATTTCAAACATTTCTGGAAGTAGGCCGCTACTTTTGCCTCGTAAGTCCCTGTGTACTTTATGAAGTAAAAATTAATAGTAGCAGTTTAGACCTGACATTTATATTTTAAGCTAAAAATAACTGCCTAATGTGCTATATGAAGTATAAATTGTTAACCTTGTACTTAACACTTATTTGGTTACTATTAAAAAACTTAATCTAATATTTTGTTACATATTTTGAGTAATTTATCTTTCAAAATATTTTTCAGTAGATATATAACAAACATGCTAAGAAATATAATGAAAGACCAGGCATAACCATTAAAATCAAGTCTGAAGCATTATTCTAAATATGTACTTGTGGAAGTACATTAGGTTGTTACGAGGTTATTATTGTCTAAAGTGGAGTATTAACATGATGCGTGTTACGGTTGTGATGTACTTGTATGTACTGCCATGTTGTCATGATATGGAATAGTGATTAGCTCTAGATATCGAAAAATATTTGACTTGCTTCACTTTTTATAAGCCATATCGTTATGGCGAAAAAATTCTAAAATCTTGAACTACCAGCGTATCATATACCAGCCAGCGCGTGCGCAGGCAGATAACGATATGCTTACACTTTTTACAATTACATTGCACATAAAAACAAAGGAATTTAAATTGTGTACGTAACACAATATCCAATGTGTTAATGGTTTGTAAATCAGTACAATGCTAATCACTATACAGGGTTATTTGTAAAACATCAACAACCTCCCAGGGGCCGATTCTGGTGCTCAAATACAACAACTTTTTCTATGGGACCAATATTGAAATCACAAAAAAAAATACTTCCCCATACTAAGCCA
This sequence comes from Anania hortulata, assembly GCA_963576865.1. Taxonomy (NCBI): domain Eukaryota; kingdom Metazoa; phylum Arthropoda; class Insecta; order Lepidoptera; family Crambidae; genus Anania; species Anania hortulata. The sequence goes on along the minus strand of OY756399.1, from coordinate 364,625 downwards.
ACACTAGCTGACGTCAGAAATGTTTTTTTTTAGGATTTCAATGTTGGTCCCATAGAAAAAGTTGTTGTATTTAAGCACCAGAATCAGACCCTAGGAGGTTGTTGATGTTTTACAAATAACCCTGTATATGCAATATTTAAATTTAACTGACTTTAATTTTAAGAGTTACGTTATTTTTCTTTTTTACGTCGATTTTCTTCTAACATATTGTTTTTTGTACTTTTGTTATGTAGTGCAATAAGTAACAAAACCCAAAAATATTTTTGTACTTACCTTAATCTTAAAAAATGTCCTTTTCTTATACTTTATCGTGTGAAGTATACTTCACAAGCTTTTCTTATTGTTTTCCATCAACGCATTTCCCCCAAGAAATGTACTAGCATAACGTTATTTACGAACAAATTTCCAAATATGAGAACGAAATTGAAGAAATATTTTTTTGCGGTAGCAAATATTGTCGCGGCGTGCCCGGGGAATCGAACCGGCTCGCCGCAGGCGGTCGCGCCGCCACTCCGGAAGGGTGGGCAAACAATGTTTTTTGTTCTTGTTTGATTTTTATCGCGAGTAATGTTATGGTATCACAGAGAATACACATACCATGTGACTAAGACGCAGCAGCATTTTTAATGGTTTATATGATATAGTAGACAGATAAATACTTTAAGTTGCACAAAACAATACGTATAGAAAATATCTAGAGTAGCTCTATAACTTATTTTGATACCCCAATTGGTCCATGCATTTGTATCTAAAATTATATAAATGTAACATTTTACACCGTGAATTTTTAATTACCCGAGAAAATTAACTATCATAATCAGATATACATCGAATTTGGCAAATAAAAAAAAAAGTTTTTTATGAGAAATTTATTTAAAAGGTCCCTAACGTTCCGTAAAAAATATGCACCATAAAAGTCCTGCTAATTCAAATAGTAATCATTATCATTCCAACATTAACGGAACCAAAATCCACCTAATTATAATACTACGAAGATGGTTTACATGTTTTTGGTGCATTAACAGGATTTATTTGAAGTCCTATAAAACGATATTTTGTATGAACTCTATAATATTTGTGTGTTACTTACTGATATACATATTTTTATAAACGCAAATTTTAGTTTTCTCGGGTAATTAAAAAGTCACGGTGTATAAGTGTATAACATTAGGTATGTAAATGGTGTACAGTTTTTTTAAGTAGTGTCTAATTACATGTAAAAATATCACTGTATGTTTTCCAAACAAAAAAAATTTTTTTTTTAAATAACTAGCTGTTGCCCGTGACATCGTTTACGTCGTATCTAGTTTATTCATAGAGGATTATCTGCGCAACTTTCTTATTTTTTTTTACCATAAGAATCTTCTCCAAAGTATTAGAAAATTTAAAAAAAATGATAGATGAAATCGTTAAAGTCGTTCTCAAGTTATGGCTATTCTATTCTATATATATTCAACGTCTGGTCAACGTCTCTGCGTTGCTATGCTTATAATCATTGTGGCAAATAATAAGTAAAGTAAGTAAAGTTAGTATGAAGACATAAAGAGCCATGTTTCCTTATTACCCGACGCTCCGCCAATATTATCGCAACACAGGCATTCGCCATAAAATAATTAAAGCGTGCGATCCCTAAATTATTCATGAAGTGCCATCGGGAACTATTAACATTTTCATTAACTCAACTCCGCCACTCGAAGGAGCGCGATTATCAAAGTCGCTATATACGAGTACACTTCGGTGAGCGATTTTTTTATGATCGCGGTAAAGAATTCCACGTTTATACACTGAGTGTTAGGTTTGATTATTCTTATGAATGTAATATTTTTTTTCTATGGGACCATTTTAAAGTCAATAGAACAGCTGTTTTTTTTTCAAGATTTCATGAATGGTAGTAAAAAACCTTTTTTTGCATGATATTATTAAGAAAACAAGTAAAATTGAAGTAAAAATTACTCGTAGCAACAACTTAGTAATAAGTTAGGCATTGACGACTTCCGTAGCCGAGAGGCGAGCATACCGGACTTGGTACCGCTATCTCTGAGGTCCTAGGTTCGATTCCCAGTCGGTCAATGTAGAAATATAACTCGGGTCTGGGTGTTGTGGTACTGTCGTTGTTTCTGATTTCTGTAACACAAGTGGTTCGGCTGCTTACTATAGAATCAGAGAAATGTATGAGATGTTGTACAATATTCAATATTTAAATAAGTTAGGTACGGATAAACTATGAAATTGATTTTTAAAATAAAATATTAACTTAGCCAAATCTGTAATTTGAATTGCAGAATTTTAATCGTTAATGTTGCTAAACTAAATAAATTAAGTAAAGTTTGTTTCGCTTCAATTTGAACTATAATAAATCCATTTAAAGCTACTGCGGGAAACGTAACTAAATGTAAACAACGTTACAAGTTACCTAAGTTAATGTCGTGTTTCCCGGCAAACGTATAAACAACCAACACAATGCAAGTATGTGAGCTAAATATGCAGATGCAGAGCTCATTAGATCCAGAATCTAAGCCATCTACCCTGGGAGGAATGTCAATCTTGCCGGTGTACTCCTAAGGCTGGATGCAGACTTCATTCAAAGAGATTTCGCACTAATTAACTATGCCTTTTAGGCTATATACCTATTCTGTTACGCTACTTACCTGTGACAAACTTACTGTTAAGTCATTTGAAATGTTACTTATCAAGGGGGACGGTCGTGCCCCGCCAAGACGAGCCAAACAAGGGCACTAAAAAAAATACTACTTACTAACACTACCTACTTTTTCTCGAAGCGCTTCGTCGTTTTTTTGAACCCTCATAACTTGGGTTTGGATTATACCAGATAAACAAAATTCTCAATGTATGATGTCAATAGTAAATTTATTAAACATATATAAGGTTTCGATTGCATAGCGCTTATATTTTAGATTATATTGATATCTAAAAAACCTCGATTTCGTCACTGCCTCACTGATGATCATCAAAATTCATATGGTACTTCCTGAAGTCCAAGAAAGCTGAAATTTGGTATGTAAGCTAGAATGAGTACGCAAACCACAAAAAAAAACTAAAACTTGGCACTTTAAACCCAAACCTACGAACTCTACAAGCCCTAACTCCACAAACTCTCTAAAACTCAAAATATGCGGTAGTTAGTGCTTGTAGGTTAGGGCGTGTGGAGTTATAAGCTTGGCTCTACAAGAAATATGATTACTTTTTGACAGTGCGTGCCATATGGTCTCGTCTTGGCATCATTTTACAGGAAAATGTTTTTGGTTGGATTAAAGTAGTAAATAAATGCTAGAAAAAAGGTTTTTTTTTTAAGAAACAAAGAGCGCACAAATATAATTCTAAAAATTTCTTCCAACAATCTCAACAATCATCTAGCCTAGAGTTGTAAAGTGTCCGTCACGTTATAAATGTCTGACCAATATGACCGAGCAAATTGGACATTTTCTCAATGTGACCGGACATTTTGGACATTTATTGTCACTAACGTCACAATCAATTCTATTGACAAACTATGAAAAAAAAAATGGTCACAAATAAGTGCATTATTATAAAAAAGACAGGCTTTAGTAGTGATGATCTATAACGAAATAAAATTTCTAAAATTAATTTATCTTTCTGCACGAACAAGCTAAAAAGCGTCACGCGCAAGTTTTTGTTTTTGTTCAATCCAGATCAAATTACATGTTTTATTGGATGTTTTTATTGTCAAATACATAACATTTAGGACTTACTTTAGAGGAATTTTTCTTTTTTTTAGTTTATACTAAAAAAAATATGTGACCATCGTGACAATAAATGTCCAATGTGACCGAGCATTTATCATAAATGACGGACGCTTATAGCATATGACCGTCAATTTACAACTCTAATCTAGCCCCAAACCATGACAACCTTATGATATTGTGATTATTTATGTATAATGGGTAAATATAGTTAAACACATTTATAAACATCCAAGTCATGCTTGCTATGACCATGCTCGTGCTCATCGCACAACCATGGGCCCCTTGCGGGTTCCGAATCCGAAACCCCCGGGCTATGTATCTCTATACCTATTCTGTGACTTTACTTAGCTGAAACCAAAGATGACTGTAACTTATACAAATATCTGAAATGCAACTTATCAAAGAAATATACAGAAGTTTAAAATTGTAAACTAAAGAATGGAACTTCTACATAAATTTCTTTTGTTGCAAAAATTACAGCTTTAACGAAAACTTGAAATGAAGTACTTTCGACTTTGATTTCTCTAACGTCATATCGATATGTTTATTACGCAATAAAGGTAATAAACATTAGAATATCTCAAAGTACAGTGACATTTTTTTTTTCGTGTCTGCTCGCTAAAAAATGCATGGGCCCGCCGAAAATTTGATTTTCAGGTGGAGGTCACTCCACAGAACCTATATCCCCCTAATACTAAACCGACACTAAGCCATGGCTGTATAAACTACATTTATTTTGTGAAGCTATTATTTACCAGCAGCTGTCCGGCGAACTTCGTACCGCCTCTTCCTTCACACTTTTGTTTTTTATGATTTTTCCGGTGTTTTTAATTTATCTGCTATTCGAGGTGGATACAAATCAAAGACCATACTTTAAAATCTTTCCGGCCATTTTAGTTTTATAAATGGTCTAACTAACCCAACTTTATTTTATATAATATAGAGATTTCCACATAATTAAGACACATTCTAAACAAGTATGTGCGAATTAATAAACAATATGATCAATTTAATCAAATGAATATCCTTTTTCGTTAGTACCTACTGTTTTGTTCTTCAACGGTTTTCTTAAAGTTTTTATTTTTATCCTGTGGTTATTTATGCTCAAAAGAGATAGCCTATTCTGTTTTTAATTATATTCTCATTAGTTAGTGGAACTTTATGTGGCTAGTGTCCACTCCACCTAATTGGCGCGTAATGTAATGTAACTGAACCTGTGACGCCGCGCCCTTTCCCACGGATCACTATGCTTCGACCGCAACTATTCTATAGATAGAGCTTGTAACTAGCTCAATAGCATTGCAAATGGGGGAAGATGAATTGATGTAGATGATGAGCTACCTAGATCTTTGTCGACCGCGGCGTGGCGCATACGTAGCGCATATGAGCGCCTTAACAATGCCAGTATCATGATTGCATGGTTCACGTTGGTGAAAGTGTTTTAGAGCGATTACAGATAATCATCTTGAACTTTTCTTATACTTTAAACTAAGAGTTCATATCAAACCCATGTCCATAAAATGCCATTGACACAGAATACCTTACTGACAGAAGGCTCTCTTTCATATAAACTCAGCGTTATCGTACAACTAATAAATAATAAAAAAATAAATATATTTTCATAATCACCACAATAATTATCTAGCCACAAACTAAGCCAAGCTTGTACTTTGACGACTCTATATAGGATAAGCATACATACTTTTATAAACATCCATGACTTAGGTACAAATGCTCGTACTCGTCACACAAATATTTACCTCTAGCGGGATTCGAACCCGTAACCGGACAGTCGTATTCATTTAGTATATTAAACATTAAGTTTATTCGGGTGTTCTTCCTGCCCAGAAAGCCTCAATCCAAAATGAATTTCACAAAACATTATCTGACCAACAAATAAATCTTTTAAATAATCCCACTCGGCTGGGTCCCGTCGCATCGTGTTGTGATCGTTCCATTGTCAGCTCCAACGCACCAGCGTCAGGTGCTCGATTCTAAAGGCCTCCGACTCCGAATATTTTAACCGGACTCGATAGAGATCGGAGCTTCGGAGCTCGATTCATATGAATCGATTTGATCGGGTACGATCTAACTTCGAGCTCTCATCCGACGCTCATAGGGTTGGGAACCTGGCTTAAAAAATAATCACTTATTATTTTGACGTATAAAAGCTATCTAAAACATAATTTCTTAAAATTTAGCAAGTATTTTACGTAGTGATGGACGTTATTATATTACACTGAAAGTTCTTTTAGTCCCAAAATAGTATCCTACCTACTCACTTTTTTTTCGGATGTATGAAGAAAGCCTTTTTTTATCATACCATGGTATAATAATTTTATGTATTACAAGAATAAGCGTCTATAATAGCCCCTATTTTGCGTACCTATTTATAACACAGAACTTAGTAGAACTAAACAATACATTGAATTGAATCGAATAGATTTTTCTATCTTTGCAACGTAATTACGTATCCCATGTGACTAATTTTATATTTAACTAGCTATTTGCATAACATGCACAAATTAAATATTGTTAAATTAAAATGTTTTATTTACAGTTTAAAAGTTTTAGAATGTAGCAACCCTAATCGAAAGCGATTTTATCTTCCCGCTGGCTCGTATGAAATTGTATTAGATTTAATTAGAGAGATCCTGCTGGATAGCGCGATTAATCTTTATTCGCCGCGTTCGTTCGGGAGATCTAGAGTTTAGCGCTAATGGAACAAGTTATGTTATTGATTAGAATCAGTCTTGACGCAAAGTATGTTGCGCTGTGTTAATAACGCTCCTAGCGTGAACACCAAAACGTCAAACGTCAACGTAACGTCACATCTTTCGATTGCTGTTTCGATAAAAATGTAACATGGCGGCTATATCTATCGTATTTCTACAGTTGGTATCGATATATCGCTATATCATATCGTATTTTGGTGCTCATGCTAAGAGGACTGAGATATTAATTATAAAAAAAAAAAAACCGACTTCAAAAAACTAAAACGCTAAAAATAATCTTAACACTTAAGTACCTAATCAGTTACTTTTGGAGTCGGTCCAAACGAAAACATTGGTCTCTCATTGACTGGCACCGACTCCAAAAGTAACTGATTAGGTACTTAAGTGTTAAGATTATTTTTAGCGTTTTAGTTTTTTGAAGTCGGTTTTTTTTTATAAAATTAACTTATTTCATCCATTTTAGTGATAAATCCTAATCAAAACAAATCTTACGAGTGCAAACATAATTTAACTGCTGAACACCGATTTCATTTCCTATTTTTCCACTCTTAGGGGTGAATTTTTTTCCAAAAATGTTTTGTTATAGTATCTTTGAAGTATAAGCTATTCATTAAAAAAAGAATCATCAAAATCATTTCACATTTGGCAGAGATATAGGTAAGATAGATACTAAAATCAGTTGGCGTGGTACGGAGTTTATGCAATGTTTGATGATTTTCTTATAGATCCCATCATCAGAATTTAACCAAATTTATATGGGACCATTCTGAAAGTATTACCTTTCAAACAAAAAAAATATTATCGAAATCGGTCAACGCAGTAACGAATGATCGCTGAACATACATAATAAAAAAAGATACCGACGAATTGAGAACCTCCTCCTTTTTTGAAGTCGGTTGAAAATCGGTAGCGTATCAAATTTGAACATCAGTTTGTGAGTTTTGGAAGGAAAATGAGCGCACATTCCACAAAATGGTTATCAGCCCCTGAAAATTTCATCCACGTATTTTAATTAACCTTACCATTATTTGCTTTTAGTAAAATAAACATGATAAGGGAAGCCTAGACTAATTTACGGGCTCCTCAATAATTACCTTGAAATTATGTAGAGGTAGAATAATTAATTCAGTTGTCTTGTAAGTTTGAATTGTTAATTTATTCTTATTATATCTGGGATAACTGTCATAGAATTTAGATCAAGGAATATTTACTTACAACTACTCTATTATTATTTATTATATTATACAATGTTATTTATATTATTATATTATAAAAGATACCTATACGTAGTCATTGCCTGGAGAAACAAATTATCTTGGGCCTAATAGAAGGTAGACGTGCTCGGGGTCGAACACCTATGAGATGGTCAGACGCGGTGAAAAAGCATTGGGCGGAAATATGCATCGTGCGGTCCACACAGCGTATGATCGCAGTCTGTGTAGGAAAGTTGTATGTGGTCGCGATCCTCATCAGTGAGGGACCGAGGAAGAAGAAGAATACGTAGTCTAGGACGCCCTCCAGCTCGATGGACCGACGACCTTAGGAAGATGGCTGGCAGTAGCTGAATGAAAAAAGCTGGAAATTGTGCTCTGAGGCGCTCTCTGGGGGAGGCTTACGCCCAGCAGTGGACTGCAATAGGCTGACATGATGATGATGATGATGATGATATTATAATGTCGTTTGCCGCAAAGGCGCAGTGATTTGCAATGAGCGCAAGGGTGCCGCTTCCGATTCCCGGGCGGGTCCACTCATGAACGAACATTTCTAGATTGACTCGCGTGTGGGTATACTGGGTGACATGTCAAGCAGTAAAAAATGTTGTCTGTTTACTCGTCATAAGCATATTCATTAAGAAAAATATATTTCATTTCTTATTTGGACAAATACCATTGATTTGTTGTGTGGCGCTTTTATTAATCCCTTTATAATTCCCTTGGTCATCGCATCACGCGTGAACGGATGGAACAATTTTGGTAATTACTTTTTTGTTACGTTAATTATTGTCAGGAGAAGGTTCTTATGAAAGAAAAAATTAAGGAAATTGCGCAGAAAATACTTTATGAATAAACTAAAGACCACGCGAACGAAGTCGTGGGCAACAGCTAGTTATTTATATATTTATAATATTGTACAAGAGACAAAATGTTCACAGGAAAGCAAACCATGCAAGCACAATTTTCACAAAAACAAAACCCGTCGGAACACAGGGATTTATTATTAGCCCAAAGATAATACAGTTGTCGTCCCATAATGATTTACTGTTCGTCTGTCAACCGGCCTCCATTTATCATAAGAGGATAAAGGGGCAAAATTAAGTACCATAAGGAAAATAAAAAGTAATGGAACAAAACTCAATAAAGATTAAATCGACGGTTATAAAATTATGGTCTGCTCAAGAGAGGTGCAATGGGTGTTCGAGTTGACTTAAAAAATATCTGACTTAATCCTAGTTAAGACGTCTCTTGTATGAAATTAATTAGGTTTTTTTAAAGTTCTTTAAAGTTTAATTTTACTCGTGTATATTATGGGGTTTAGGATTAACGAGTGTTGAATAAGACTACTGTTTATGTTAAAATATCCACAAAACATTCAAAGTTCCACAAAATGTTAATGTTGTGACCGCGCTCAGTCGCGATGACTCCGTGTAATGCACTTATTAAGTGTTTTAGGTAAAATTGATGCATTGCAAACGAGTCGGCGGGAGTCACGTGTTCGGTCATTATTACAACGAACAGTGTAAAATTATTAAATACGGCTGGCAGTGGATGGCTGAAAAAAGCGGGAAATCGTGCTCTTTGGCGTTCTTACGTCCAGCTGTGGACTGCATCAGGCTGACGTGATGATGATGAACATTTTAAGGGTTTGTACACATGTTATCAAACCCAAGAAAGTAGTTAACTATCTCAACCTAATTTTGTTAGTTTACCAAAACTATTTCTTAATGTAAAGACGGACGGCAAACGTACACTAACAAAATTAAGTTACGTTAGGTAACTATTTTCTTGAGGAAAGTTGTTCTCTATCATATTATAAGAATCCTTAAGTATTTTACACTAATAAAAATTCATACTTTATATTGAAGTCTACAAAATGAAGTAGGCCTATTATTTGTTTCACAGCAGGGCACATAACTTACCGAAACTACATTACTTGGGTGGCTATGTAACTATATTACTGAGGTGCTTTGGGTCATTTATCTACTTAACTACTTGTATGTGCTGCAACAAGACTTACTGTCAGCCAGTCACATGTAAAAAGCCGTACCTACTCTTTAGTTCGCTAAATAGACTGTCGGTGTCGCTATCTCTGAGGTCCCGGGTTTGATTCCCGATCGGTCAATGTAGAAAAAATACTTTTTTATATTGTCTCGGGTCTGGGTGTTGTGTTGAAAACGGAGATGCCTATAAATATATAAACATGTCCATTAAAGATATACATATCAAATAGATTTCCTACTAAACAAATGAAACAATAACCATATCTGTTCTTCGATCTTTATTAGGGACCCCAAATTGACAAGGGTCTTTAATAAAAACAAAGGACGATCGAAATAACAAATCACTTGTTTTTTATATGTTATCGACTTCAAGGCAAACACAGTTTCGCTTTCGGTACCGATATGTATCTCGATGTTATGGTCGTGTTTGTAATAAAAGTCGATAAAAGGATTTATCGATAAAGTTATCGAGTAATTTATGTGCTCTATTCAAAGTGGTATCTAAATTGAATAGCTTTTGACTGTCCCGATAGTGTGAAGTATCGAAGGCAGTTGAATGAAATATAGTACCTTTTCACACATTTCATCTTCTTATATGCGGATAAAATCATTTTTTTATTTGTTATTATTATTATTATTTTTTTTTAAAAGAACTTGTCTCAATCAATATAAATACATATTTTACTAGTTCTTTTACTTTATTTATGCAAGTTGTTTAAAATCTTCTTTATTTATTGTTTTTGTACCACAAATCATATCAAATTATAACACGCACCAACAATAACCCTAAATTTTAAACTGACTATGTTTAACGACCCACCAATCGTGTAGTGCATCAAACACCAATCCGATTGTATGCAAACGTGTTAAGAGACGATAAAAAAAACGGATCACAATGACGTTTTTGTTGCACCCCTGTCACAATAAAGCGGGGGCTAATAAAAACACAACGCCTCCCGGAACTGGCGCAAAAAAGCGAATAAATCAAACAGCTTGCTGTGAGAGGGTTCCGACTCGTTCAAAGAACGTGGATTATTTTATTTTTGTTATTATAAGACGCGGAGTTGATAGTCATAAGTCAATTGCGGTTTTGACCGGACAAAAGGTTGCAGTGTATAATGTTTATGAATTTAAGGACCGCAAGGGCATACAGGGAACGCCTTTGCTGTGTGATGATGACAATAAACGAAAGAACATGAAAAGAGTACAACAAAAAAATACATTAGAAGTATGACAGTTTTGAGAAAAGTTTGCATTAATTGAAAAACACTTAATTTAATGGTCACCCTCTTTGCCTTGGTCTAGACGCCTGCAATACACGCGGCATAGAGAATTTTTAAAAAAATGTCTTTTGTTTGAAACACATTTAGTTAAATCATTAAAACGCTAATAAACTACTTATTTTGGTAATTTCTTTTTTTTTTGGTAGAAACCTTGAACTACACTGCTAAATTTAGCTTTTTGAACAGTTGTATTTAATGTCTCTACGAGTAATAACTCTGCATTTTTGTGCCGGAATTCCTATGAATGTCAATATCAGAAGGTCAACTGACGGCAACAAAAGACAGGTGCTGAGCTATGCGCGCGTGTGGACCCCCGTGGGCAGACCACCGACGTGGTCCAATCGAACGAAGGTATCCAAATTGTACCGATAATAGTGGGATAATAATGTCATATAGTGTGATGTAGTGTAGTGGGATAATAATGTTAAAGTCTCGACATACTGTCGTTTTTATCGAAAATTAATTCTCGTTTTTATTTTTTTAACGTGTCAATTTTATTTCTTTATACCATATACTACTATACTTTTATTTTAGTAACAGTATTCCCTTAATTTAAAATCGAATAAAACATCCTTTATTTATATTTCCTGTACTTTATAATTAGAACAGAATGATGTTCATCACTCTCTTTTTGACTCTGACTACCTTTATTCTCATTATACTCTACTTGTAAACTTAAAATCTATTAAAATAACGATAATAACTTTTACATACTTCAAAATAGTTTACTAATTTAAGGTGGGTAATCCTATGGCAGATTCTGGTTACAATTTCATCAGTTACTGTATTTTTTCTTCTTTTGGCATTTGACAGAACACCTTACTATTTCGTAAAACATGTCACAAAGTAAATAACATCAAACCATTTTTGTCAGAATGAATCTAAACCCATTTTTACATACAGCCGACTAAATTTCGAATAGCAACCTAAATGCATTTATTCAAATTGGGAGCTCACCATTAATTAAACAAGACCAGTAGGTAGTCACTCTACTTACAAGTCTAATTTGATTTACCAAATACAAGATAATACAGTTATGACGTTTTCGTAAAAAAATCAATTTAAATAATTCACAAATCATGCTATAAGTAGTAAACATCTAGTAAATGAATTTCTATTTCCTTTGGTCATCGCATCACGTGTGAACGGGTGGAACATTTCGCTAATTCTTTTTTGTTGTGTTAATCATAGTCAGGAGAAGGTTCTTTTGAAAGAAAAAATTAAGAAAGTTGCAGAGAAAATCCTTTATAAATAAACTAAAGACCACGCGAACGAAGTCGCAGGCAACAGCTTGTTATAAATATCATAGTTTTGTAGGCAAAATAATTAATAATTTAACAAAATAATAGAGCAATAATTCGTGGTCACCGCGCACTGGCCCCGGACCGCTCGCTGGGCCGCGTAACTGCCTTAAGACGGGGAACGTTCTCATTTTTCACGTAATGGAAGGAATAAATAACGCGAATAGGGTCGTGATGAAAACGTGATTTTGCTGCAATAAATAAACGCTGAAGAACTTGGCCCGTTCCTTTGCCGAATTATTCGCAATGTGTGTTTGTTTAGCTATATTTTTTAAGAAGACGTATTTTTACGAACTCGAGTCTCGTGAGTATTTTTTCGATTTTAATAACACAAAGAACGAATAGGTACACAGAATTACTAGTTCATCTATTCATACACTTTTATATTTAAAGCTGAACTATTTTCTAATTCAGTTCAGCTGATTATGTTAGATATCTTGACTTGTCGGCGTGAGTACAATGAGAAATCGATACCTACTTGAAACGATTATTTACCGTGAATCATATACTCTTACAATAAATATGTTAAAATATTTAATATCGGGTTTAGAACCTAAGTGTTAATAACGCAAACATAAGGTTCCTAAACTATTTTATTATACCTGACATTATTTTATTAACTATAAAATTCTGTTTAAAAAAAAACATCTGTTACTTGTCTATGTGTATATAATTTTATAAAAATTTGAACTCAATGTTATAAATAAATATTTTTATGAGCACTGTCCCACTTGTCAGCAAAAAGACCACACCCAAGTTTTTAAAACAATCTCTGTTGTCGGCCAAAGTCTACCAGTCTCGCGTATAGACAAGTTTTATCGGTAATACGGATATTATTCTGATATTTCAACTCGACGCGCAAAGTCAGTGCCCATCCGACACACAAGGCATGCACTCTCAGTCTCACTCACGCGCAGATAGAATCCTAGTATGTGCATTCCAATAGCACGATTGGATGCCATTCAGCCTGCAGCGGTAGATGTTACGCGTACGATATTATTGAAAAAAATTTTTTGTTAAAGCAGGAAGCAAGAATTTTGTGGCTTCGCCCATCTGTATGTATATATAATTATCGGATACACAATAATAAAGGTAAGTATAGACAACAGCAGATCAAACTTCCCAAAAAGTTAATGGTCATTGAACCGATTTTTAACTGGAAGTTCGACATGTAGAGATCAATATCAATTGAGATATTTTTTATGGTAGGTTGAGAGCTGCTGTCTGTACCTTTGAAGTTCATTAAGCACGGAAAGTGAACATTATTTTAGAACTAAACTTCGAAAGCTCAAGGTCGCACAGCGTGCTTTGGAAAGGGCTATATACCAAGGGCTCGGTGAATTTTTTGCGAGATTGAATCAGAAATGAGAAAGTCCGTAAACGAACAAAAGTTGCTGACATAGCTCAACACATTAGCAAGCTGAAGTGGCAGTGGGCGGGGCACATAGCATGTAGAACTGACGGCCAATGGGGCAGAAAGGTTTTGGATCGGAGGCCACGTACCGGCAAGCGCAGCGTAGGACGACCACCCACAAGGTGGACAGACGACCTGGTAAAGGTTGCAGGAAGCCGCTGGATGCAGGTCAGCCAATTTTTGACCGGCCAACCTGGAAGTCACTGTTTGAGGTCTATCTTCAGCAGTGGACGTCTCTGAAATGATGTTGATGATTATTCATAAAACTTCAAACGTACGAAGTAGTTAAAATTATTTTAGAATCCTAATTTACTTCTATTCAAAATTTACTTATTGATACTCGTTTTAAATCATTGTTATTATGTTGTGATCAAATGGTAGGTACAGACAACAGCTCGTCAACCTTATACAAAACGTCAAATTTTCTCAATTGTTATAGATCTTTATACGAGTAAGTTGAACTTAAAGTTGAAAATCGGTTCAATGACCTTTGACCTTGGGTAGCTTGGACTGGTTGACTGTAATTTTAAAACTAAAACATGGCAAAAGCCGTCCACATCCTACATAATAAACAGAATTTTACAAAGCGTACAAGGGTAAAGTAATAACGAGCAAGACGGCGAATCCTTTAAATCCCCGAACAATTACAGCTTGTCCCGAACCAAATCCTCCACTTTTGTTTTGTCTATTCCTCAGCACGGCACACATCCCGAGCGAATTATTTGGCACCGAACCTGCATACGGAATGAGCTATTTATATTCTAGAAGGAGAAAATATTCATATGGAAAGAAGTCAAACAGCCACCATCGTTTTTTGAAATAAAATTGTTGACTTTAAGTTTACTGAGAATAAAAAAGAAAATAACACTGCCATAAGGAGACTATGCATAGGTAGCACCCGAGCACTTTCCCTAACTAGTAACTTATGAATATATAAAGAATAAAGGCAAATATGTAGATATAAAATTTCGTAATATGTCTAAGGGTAACCAACACATTGAAATCATTAGTATTAGTAGTAATCACACGTAAAGAAATCAACAATTAATTTGACTGATTGAGTAAAATTAGACTCCACACCTAACAAAATTTTGAACGAAAAGATTGTTAGTATTCAGAAATAGCATATTAAACACGAGTAAAGAGCGAGAGAGACAGATGTATGACACACGTCTGTATTAATTGATCAGTGTTAATAGAAGCACAAAGCGGCCCCATTCATTGTTAATCACAATGACTCTATTAGCTGCAACATCGCTAAGCCGGCATTCCTGCTAATTGACCCAAACGGAAATTTATCTTGTTCATCTTCACTATTATCGCCTCTATTCCGAATGTCTTTAGGCCGGTAATCAATTAGCAATATCGAAATGATGACATAGCCCCAGAGTTATAGTTCAGATGTCAGTAATTAGCTGCTTCATCTATTACTTTTGTGACAACTGTTTCCTAATTGTTGTACCGCTGGAGGTTATATGCCTTCATGAACCATTGTAAGTGGCAATATAAACATTTTTACGTAATCAGTTATCGATTTCTGACATCGATTACAGAATAGGCTATAGGTATTAACTTTATTATGAACACGAAATTAAATTTAGTGTCACTAAATCAAAGATATTGTCAAGTCTGAATGAACAATGAATATTTATTTATTACGTCTAACGGTTGGTGGCTCTCATTTCGGTTTATGGTCTCTAAACAACAATAAGTTGTCAGTGGACTCGGCGTTATGTGCTTGATTTCCGATAGTTTTGTATGTTAATAGGTTTTAGTATCAATATAGTTCGCTTTATATGCATATTTGATGAGCAATAAGTGCAACTGAACGCTGTTCGCTAGTTATTCTTGTAATTGTTTCTTCTAGCAAATGCAAAATTGCAAGAATTTTATATTTTATAGATTGTTGTTACTTATTGTTTTGAAACTTTTAAAATTAGTCATAAAAACCTGTTATAATATATCAATAACTAATAATGTAAGACAACACTCAATCTACATAGCTAATAGCTGCTTGTCTTACCATTTTGCTTGTAATTATAAATAAATAAATATTGGACAACATCATATACATTGGTCTGATTCTATGCTAAGTAGCCAAAGCACTTGTGTTACAGAAATCAAAAACAACGACAGTACCACAACACTCAGACCCGAGACAATATATACAAGTTATTTTTTACATTGACCGACAGGGAATCGAACCCGAGACCTCAGAGATAGCGACACTTAGTCCGGTATGCTCGCTTCTCGGCTACGGAGGTCATCAATGGTGTTTGTATTGTAGGTTGTTCTAAATTCTCAATTAGAGTTTCAGGTTAAGCATCAATTTCCTTTCCCCAAACTGCGTCATCTACGAATCTGGCACAAATTCGTCAAAAAAACATTTACATCTATAGAATGCGTTACGAAACTATACTTTTATGAAATAAACCGGCTACAACGATGCTATCCTGCGGAACACCACAATGGAACTGAACACAGAGGCACAAACCTGTCTCATGCCAGCTATGTTGCTAAATCCGAAACGTCTTAGATTTTTAAACCAAGATTTTTTCATTTTCTTGTGATCAAA
This sequence comes from Anania hortulata, assembly GCA_963576865.1. Classification (NCBI taxonomy): domain Eukaryota; kingdom Metazoa; phylum Arthropoda; class Insecta; order Lepidoptera; family Crambidae; genus Anania; species Anania hortulata. The sequence goes on along the minus strand of OY756399.1, from coordinate 348,375 downwards.
TGGAGAGATAATATATTTTAATCTGCAACATGAGGCCGTACCTTGGCGAATAGGTACTCTTTTTCACTGGAATCGTACGTTTGCTGTCCATCTGTCCCAGCTATTATTATTAGTCTTACTGTACGTTGATCACTCTTGTCCGAACAGGGTATTGTTAGTGGTAAATAACGTCATTTTCATATTACCTAAGTAGAGAAAATTAAAAAGAAATCAAACCGTATCGAACAATACATTATTATGTTGTAAGATCAGACCTAATATTAGTAGGACAACAATATTAGTTCGGGCGTAGTGAAACCACTTCTCCTTTCTACATTGTTACAGGCGACCAAGTGAATAACGACACGTAACGAGTAGACGCGACGAGTGCAATTGCGCAGTCGCCGTAAGTCGCTCGAATAGACACAATTAGTTAATTGGTGGCCGCAGACGGGCCTTGTCTATCCTCGTCGACTTCGATATAGATTCTGTTTTCAGTCTTAAGAAAAAAAAGTTGAGTTAAAGGTTAATTATAGTATATTATCAAATTTATCGTGTTACTTATATTGTCTAACTATTTAGGTCTTATCACAATACTCAAAATAGGTGTTGTAGAGTTTGCGAAAAACAGACACTTCATTATCATCATCATCATCATTCGCTATTGAAGACCACTGCTGAACAGACCTTCCTCTCAGAACGCCACACCGAGCGGGACACACTTACTTTTCTTTTTTTTCAATTTTAATGCAATTACGAGTAGCAGCATGTAATACCCATAGTAATTAGCAGCTATAACCTATTTATACAAAGTTTCTTATTCTTTCGTACGCCATTTTTATTTCTAGAAAAATATAGATGTTATGACTTGATCACATATTGACGAACATGAGAAATTCACACAATTTGACCTACTAATAACTAGCACGTGCTTCAAACACTAGCCAATTAACAAATGAGATAAATACTTACTGTGTGCTTACTGTCATGCCCTTGAAGTAAAGTATTCACATTCTCGTGTATTTGAGGTATTAGACAATACACTTTGGCGTCTCCTAAGTCCTAGTACTCTCCGACCTAAGACAATTTAGAATAGAAAGCAAATAGAAAATGATCAGCGTTTTGACATAATCAAACTACTGTAGAACATGTGTGTTTATTAAACTTGCAAAATGAGAAAATTCCACCAAATTATAACTGAAATCGTACAAACGATGCCCCATTATTATATCAAAGAAATTATTAAGCAAACCAATAGGTCTATAATAATAGAAACCTACACAATGCCAAAGAGTAAATGAAATTGCCTCAAACCTATTCGGGATGGAAACCTATTTTGAACATGTAAACCTTACTTTGCAAAGGTTAATGGTCAAGTTTGTTTGTGGAAAAACATTCAATATTAACATTTATATGTAAAGCAATTTTAGCCATGGGCGATCCAGAACTAACAGACTATAATATATCTGGCATTTAATCAATGTTTGCAGGTACTTGATTAATGTAATAAACTTTATTCAATTTTAACCTTGAATATGTTATGAAATTTTATATCATATTCATTAGTGCGTTAATTTAATCGAATCTATTTAAAAGTCTGTTTAATGAATGATTGGTGTTGAATAGTGTTTGATTTCATGTAAGGGTCAATTCAGAAAACGAACTTTTCAACTGTTCCGAGGCAACAAAGAAGTACCACCTTGAGCGAAAAACCTACTTAGCATAAGATATGATATTTCCTAACTTAAAGACCATGCAACTGTGTCTAGCGCATAAAAAAAATCAATTTTATTAGCTATAGTAAGTTGGTCAACCTACCCAAAAAGTTGAAGGTTTGTAGCGACATCTATCTCGCCTCATACGAACTAAAACTGACGTATCCTGCATCGCGATATTAAAGTTATCCAAGCGATTGAACAGATATATAAGAACCCGACAACAACCGTCGGGCAGTAGCCCACCAGACACAACACCTGTCTGGTCGGAGGATCCTCCCTTTTCAATGGTGGATGAGGAACTCAACACCCTGTTCCTCTCACCCCCAAAGGTTTTTGAATTGATTTTCAACTTTAAGTACTATGCGTAGAGATTAATATCAATTGAAAAAAAATTGACGTTTTGTGGTAGGTTGGCGTGCTGTTTTCTGTACTTCAAGTGATCGCTTAATACTATCTAACTGTGATAGGTACCTATTGTATGTTAAGTCTGACTAATAATCGAAACTAGACAGTGTAACATGATCGTCACAACATTAATTTTGCATTTGTGACGAATATTTTCCATGCTGGGCTCGTTATTAAGTGCCGTAGAAAGTGTTCGTAGACAATACATCAATCAAGCGGGATCATCGCCGGATCTGCTTCATATTTATTTATTTTATTCCGTCGGGACGCTCAAACCGCATAATGTCTTCAGCGACAGGGCTGCCAAACAACGGACTGTAATTAAAAGTTAGATGGACAATTTCTGAGTTTAAAATAATATTATTATGTCATAACCTAAACGTCAAAGGTGATTATAATTCTTCCAGTGTATCGAACAGTGAAACTGGTACCTCATAATCAGTGATTGGAGTAGGTAGATAGGTTTGGGGTCAATGATCTGAAACATTGATGTTAATATGGACATGCCTCCGGGATTCGGGAATTTCTTCGGGAGTTTTTGAAAAAAAGGCATATCCATATTATGCTAGCACCACCAAAGTACATCAAATCAATCTACCTACTCCGATCACTGCTCATAATACAAGGATTTGATTAGTTACCTCTGAGATGATGACATTTGGCGTTCTGTCTGGCGAATATTCATCATCATCATCATCATCAACCTTTAAAGTCTACTGCTGGACATAGGCCTCTCCTATAGAACAAGACAGCGAGCACCTATGGGCCGTTTGCATCCAGCGACCTCGGCGGTCAGTCCACTGGTCTATTTATATTTCATTTATTTGTATTCATCATCATCATCATCATCATCATCATTTCAGCCATTGGGTGTCCACTGCTGAACATAGTTCTCAGCCAGTGACAGTTATTTATTTGTATTAAATGAAAACTTTATATAATATAAAACTCTATCAATATAAGCTATGAAATGCTGTTATAGGTTGTTTTCGCTACGTATTTATATTGAAACCTAGCAAACCTACGACTTATATACTTACAGGCATTGGCTGGAAATAACAATAGTCAATTTTTAAGTGTCTCCAACTAAATCCTACAACTAAATTTTCGCAATTAAATAATGGAAATTAATAAACATAAGGTGCTTCGTGTTGTAATTTACTCGTATGGACTAAAAGCGCTCTTACTTTAATCAAATGACATAACCTTGTGCTGCCGGTCTAGCACACAGTTCTGTTCGTGTATTTTGTACCATGGACCACATACCCTATAGAGTAGAAATGTCATATGATTTGTTCAACAAAAATTTCCGCCGTTTTTAATCTGTATCTGTACTGTTTTCGTATGGAGGAGACTTGACAGGAATTGTCATTTAATACTAAATGTAAGTGAAAAATCACTGACTAGTTTCGGAGAAAGATTATTCGTATTGCTGTTCTATAGGGTATGTGTTCGATGATTTGTACACATCGGAAATGAGTCTGAAGTATCGGAAATCTTTTAGCAAGACTGGATTCGAACCCCATTTGAAATATCGCCAAACGTAGACAGGCGGACACATAGCCCTGAATCGGTTTATCCGCAAAGCGGTTAGAATGATAGAACGATGAGATGGATTGTGTCGCCACCGCATGAATAATTCCGCGACGTCGCCGCGACATCAATCTTGCGTCGCGTGACGAAGTCAAGCTGAAACAGCCAGATCAATCACTATGCAGGTACCCGAAACAATAATTGATACAGCATCATAGGCTTCTTTAATAAAAAATGGGTCTCCTCAAAAATAAAAAAACTTTTTTTTTAATTAAGTTTAAGTTCCAAACGTGAAATTTCTATTTTATAAATAAAATAAATAAATAGTTTTCACAATCACACCAATTATCTAGCCCCAAACTAAGCAAAGCTTGTATTATGGCAACTAAATAACGGATAAACATACTTAAATACTTTTATAAACATCCATGACTTAGGTACAAATACTCGTGCTCATCACACAATCCGCCCCTTGCGGGATTCGAACCCGCAACCGCTGGCTTTGTAGTCCGGAGCGCGAACCACTACACCAGACGGTCGTCAAATATTTATTTAAATATTTATAGTGACACAAAAGAGAACCTAAATATAGCCTAATAGTCATGTAGTTAAATAGTTTTTTTTAAAATTACACGTCATTTATAAGTTTAGAAAGGTCTATTATTCTCTATCGTATATTTACTGCTCATTAGAGATTCGGTTTACGATACCTAATATTTTTATTTTGTAGTTTTCACAATGGTTTTTGACTTACCTACTGAAAGTTACGTTTACAAATTTCAAAGTTACGTTTACGGTTATGAATTTCATAAAGTATAGTCACTGATTAGCGTACTATAGTATAGTAAAGTGAGATCCCAGCAAAATGACACAAAATTGATTTTTTTTTTGTTACGCGGTCTCATGCGACCGCTCTGCATCCCATAAGTTAAACAAATATAACAACCTGTTTAAAAATCTTACGGTTTGTATCCCTTTATGCACTGGCTGATATGCTTTATCTTTGAGCACGTCGCGTGCTTCTTTCAAAAGGTTATTTTCGAGATTAGCGGCTGATGAAATATGCTGAGGATAATCTGTTACTCGTTCATTATGGCTGCGACAGCAGAGGGCGATATTCGCTCGATAACGTACGATCTTGTCAAGACGACCTTTTGATTGATTTACTGCCTTGTCCATATTGCTTGTAGACCTACATGGATTAAAAGTAGAAAGGACCAGACTTAGAAAAAAAACTGGTTTACTTAACAACTTGGTAAGGCCTTGTGTGAATTCATAATATCGTAGTTGGGTGTAGTTTCAAATATTGTTGATTTTTATATTTTATTGCACATTTTTTTATATACAGAGTGTAACGAAAAGGTGAAATAAAATTTTAAGGGGTTATTCTACGGCTAAAGTACATCAACTTTTTCTATGGGACCAACATCGAAATCTCAAAAAAAAAATTGACGTTTCCATACAAACTGATGCCAGCTGGTCGCGTTTTAGTATGGGAAAGTGTTTTTTTTTTTTGCGAATTCGATGTTGGTCCCATAGAAAAAGTTGATGTACTTTAGCCGTAGAATAACCCCTTAAAGTTTTATTTCACCTTTTCGTTACACCCTGTATATGTACAAATGGTGCTGGTCTACTTTTACTAAAGTAAAGGTAATAAAGCAAATAAATTCTTAACCAATAGATAAACAAGCTACTAACTGCTTTGAACAAATAACAACTCTTGTTTTTGACGCGTAAAATACTTGCAAGTAGTATTCACTCCCAATAAAGTAAACGTTGCACCCATTTGATTGGTTACAATCTAAGCCCTCTATAATATTGTATACTAAACTCTCAAAGGCCCGCAATCAGTTCTGTAATTAACTAAGTCAACTGCAATTAAAAACCACAACACGTCTAGATCTAGATACATACAAATTACCAAGACTTAACTGAGCTAACTGTACCACCGATTGCGATAGGAATGCAAATTCATTCATAAATTCATTGCAATTCATTTGAGAAATTGATATGTGGTGCGTTTGAGTTGTCACTTTCGCCAGTTCCTGGTGTTTATTGCTGGAAAATATGAGCCTCTTAAAGGCTATGTGTATCTCCAGGGACACATTAATTTGCGCAGTAAACGCAGCGAAGACACACACTGCCGCTTAGGGGAAAAGTACTATGTAAGGTAAGAAATCATAAAAGTTATATGTATTATCCTAAGCTTAATACGTTTAAGCGCCTGATTAATAAAAAAATAAAACGATTTCTTAATTTTTTTTTAGCAATATTCGATAAATAGCAGCTTTTTTATTCTCTCACAAAGTTAACAGCCGCGTTTGCTGCACAAAGCAACTTCGCTCTTTATTAAGTTTCTCCGCAAAGAAAAAGCTGGCCATGTGAATAATTCAGTAGCACTGGAGAGAAGCCTCAATCTCAGGAGTGTCGCTGTCTGGTGTCGCACAGACCACGGCAGACAGCTGACGGACCGATGGACTGAACTATCACTTAGAGCAGGGTTTCTAAACAGGTTGAGAACTTCTTCCTTAAAAAAACTTTGTATCTTTTTTATACAGGGTGTAACGAAAAGGTGAAATAAAACTTTAAGGGGTTATTCTACGACTAAATTACATCAACTTTTTCTATGGGACCAACATCGAAATCGCAAAAAAAAAACACTTTCCCATACTAAAACGCGACCAGCTGGCATCAGTTTGTATGGAAACGTCAATTTTTTTTTTGAGATTTTGATTTTGGTCCCATAGAAAAAGTTGATGTAATTTAGCCGTAGAATAACCCCTTAAAGTTTAATTTCACCTTTTCGTTACACACTGTATAAGTTAACATAAAACCTGAACGAGCGGAGTACTCATGAACCTGAAATGAAAACAAATACTTTTACTCAGCTACAAAGTTCCATGAGTGACAATAACCGCTCTCTATTAAGACAATATCTGCACGCTATGCCTGCCGCGTCTTTTTCTAATACAAGTACTCTACATAAAACTTCAGTTAACTTAGTGATTAAAAAAATAGTTACCATATTCATCTAACGCTCCTTTAAGTGTTGCTACGTTAGTCATTTAAACATTGATTACAATTTTAAGGTCTTTGTAATAGATAACTTTGGAGGTTTTTAATTTAACAAAACGTACTTTTATAGTTTCAAAAGGTTGCAGAAACCCGCTGGATGCAGGCTAGCTTCCACCGACCAATCTGCAAGTTATTAGGGAAGGTCTACGTTCAGCAGTAGATGTCCACCAAGACACAATAAAACGTGCTAAAAATTGTTAAATTTATTTCCGAGTAAATTTAAGTTATTCTTGACAAATAGTCAAAGTTAGTTATTACAGTCATCATTATCATCATCTTCGTTTCAGCCATAAGGCGTCCACTGCTGAACAAAGCCCCCTAGCATGACCACCAAAATACGATATGATATAGCGATATATAGCCGCCATGTTAAATCGATGTGCCGGTGACGTCGTTCGATAAAAATAAAACATGGTGGCATGGTGGCAACACCAAATGTATAAATATGTTAAATATCGCTCTATCATATCATGTTTTTGGTGGTCATACTAGGTTGGCAGGCCTCCTCCAGTAATAATAATAATTTATTCTGTGGATTTTTAAAAAACAGTAAGTAAATTATTGTAACAAGTCAAAGTTATTAAAATACTTAAACATTATTAAGAATAACTGTCTGCGCTTTAAAAACGTTAAAAATGTTGTCCACTCCTGGTCTAGCGCTGTAGTGATCTCATTCATTATTGTCGCTACACACTTGCACTTGGTCCTGATTGATTGCATGGAATGCGCGGAACGAACAGGGAGGAAGAAACATTGATTAGTAGAAGATAAAATAGTCATGATGCAATACTAAGAGATAGTTTATCGTTCTTGCATTTACCTTTTTGTTTGTTTGTATAGACGATGGGGCAGAAAGGTTCTAGAATGGAGGCCGCGTACCGGCAAGCGCAGCGTAGGACGTCCACTGACAAGGTGGTCAGACGACCTGGTAAAGGTCGCAGGAAGACGCTGGATGCAGGCCGCTTCCAACCGGCCAATCTGGAAGTCAATGGGGGAGGCCTATGTTCAGCAGTGGACGTCCTATGGCTGAAATGATGATGATAGACATAGAAATAAAATTCGTTAACGACATTAACAATCTATTCCTGTCACTTTCCCCTTTCTTTATAGTCGTCCTCTGCCTGACGGTTGTCTGGAAGAGAACACTGATATTGAAGGTTTTTCTTTAAAAAACTCAAGTGTAAAAAGTAATTTATGGTGTAGTCAACGGCAGGTCAGCCTACCGAAAAAGTTAAAGGTCATTGAACTGATTTAGGTCTTTAGTCGTTTCGCACCACGAGTTATTCGCCCCGCGGGGCGAATCGCCCAAGACCTTTTTTAAATGGGTCCTTTCGCACTATGGGGCGAATCGCCCATAAGCTTTTTGTAATGGGTCGATTCGGACCGCAGTGAGGAACAAAACAGTTCTGTACAAATATATAATTGGAATCGTTAAGTTTTTGTTATGAGTCGTTTCGTCCCGCGGTGCGAATCGCCCAAGAGCTCTTTTTAAATGGGGCCTTTCGCACCGCTGTAATCACTGCGGTGCGAAACGAATAAAATAGATTTTGCAATTAAGTCAGTCGTAGCTCTCTTACATGCGATTCTTGCTTACTATCATATAAATATTTTATGTGATAAGAGATTTTTAATATAATGAATTCTTGTTTCAGGTATGTAACGAAGATCTCTCACGATGTCACGGCCTACATATTCTAAGGTATTGTTTTGAAATCACGTAGGCAGATAATAAACTTTGGTGTTACCCACGGCACACTTACATGACAGCCATTTAAATGAACCAACCTAAACATCGCATGCTTTAAAAAATAACAATTTAGACCCTATTTCGTCACACGAAGGAACGTTTGAAGGTAATGTGAATCTTTGTCGATACTTTGGGAATCAGTAAAGCTCAATCGAACATGTTTTGTAACATTTGTAGTGTGACAAATTGGACATGTCACGATACTTGTTCGACATCACGTGATAATAGACGACATTTTTATTAAGTTTTGGGATATGCCGTATCTTGTTAGTCAATCGGTATTGATGTTCAGATATCTTTGAGACGTACTTTATGTTGGTGCCATAGCGTCAGAGCTTCTTTCAGCAAGTAATTTGTACACTAAATTATACTACTTTTTGGCCTCTTTCTCATAAAATAACTCTCTGTAAAAGAGTAACATAGAACTATCTAAATATTAAGTAGGTACAAATGTGTCGCATGTTCAATACATTTTTTTTACTAAATATTTTGTAATCACAAGAATGAAACCGTGGCCAAATAACTAGTCCTGATAAATAAACAGCATTCCGAATCTTATAAAAGCAATACTTTATGAGACAAATTTCGTTGTGCAACGAAAAGATAACATGAAAGCAAAAGTTGTATTTATAAACAAAATAATTGAATGCGGAATAAGCTTTAACTAATTGGTTGCGATTTTAAAATACAATTTCTTTCAAAACTAAACATCTCCACAATAATGACATTCATTTAAACGTATATACACGTCTTCACATTGTAGGTATGTTTAATTATCCTGTATGAAATCTGACCGAGAGCTGGTGAGTTTCTTCATGCGTCAGTGTTGCTTGTATCTATGTATCAGTCTAGCTAGAAGCAGTTCAATCGCGCCTTCAGGAATAGACGGTGTTTTTCCGACATATGTATATATATGTTTTTTTTGCGGATAGAGTAGGAAAAATATAAAAAATATAACCCACAAGCAGCTAAAAGGTTAAAAATCCTATTTCACTTGCTTAAACGTATCGGGCAAAACCCTCTGGGTCGTTTCCAAGGTTGCCTAGACCTCCCGGTGAGCGCACCTAGCAAGGGAACCACTTGCGTGGGCGTCCCGACATCAGGCCCAAGATTCCGTCACGCGATCGAGTTGCTCGCGACTTGATCTAGTACCAATTAGAGTGCAAGTGGGATTTTAATAACCGCATTATGTTAAAATAATTAAAAGCTGTGGTAAGATGGTAACTCAAGCATTTGCGTGATCGCAGTAATGTTTACTGCTGATGGAGCTTGTAAATGAATGTCGTATAAAAATGATGTGCATAAATTGCCGTGTGGGGACGACCGTAAAGACCACACTTCCCCACCGCCAACAGGAGGCGTATCGTAGGAGGCAACTAATTCCTGTAGCACAAGACGGGCAGCAGCGTCTGCGTGCGAAATCTTATAAAAAACTGCGCTCGCCAACCCGCCTGCCAAGCGTGGCGGGTATTGGCAATCCCCCCCGATGATAGATCATTGGGGGCTATGTTCAGCAGTGGACTTTCAATGGCTGAAATGATGATGATGATGATGTGCAAAAATTATACAAATCTGCAAGCTGCATTGTCATACAAAACATATAAATGTTGCATAAAAAACGTTTCAAATGATTCTCGAAGTAATTTTCAAATGTGCATTATGGAACTAAGAAAATTCAATATAGCAATACTATAAGCTCGACACTAAGTTAGATTACGGGGTAACCTTGCAAACCTTACTTGTATTATAGAAAAAAAACTTCAGCTCTCTCGGGATCAGATATTCTTTGCCGCAATATTATGAAGATTATATCTATTGATATGTGCGATTAAAATGTTAAGTGAAGCCTGCATAAATACGTCCTACTGCAGGACACAGGCCTCACCTCCACTATGAGGTGGTTTTTATGGTGATTAAAATGAAACATAGCTTATTTAACATACTACTGATCCCAACTCACTATACCCTTTTCAAGATAAGAAGAAACTTGTGACACAAAAAGTGAAGTGCCCTAACGAAACCCAATCGATTCTTTTTGAAAATCGAGAAAGAAAGTTTAATCGATTATTATTCAAATGAAATTATTTAAAATAAGAGATATACTGCAATGTTCTACTGCCGTGCGTATACAGCTTTTTGACGTCTTCTTTTCCTTTTTTGGCATTTTACCAAATTAAAGCAAAACAATAACGAAAACTTTATAAAAACAGTAACAAAAGACAAAATAGGAACTATGCGAAAAATAACGATAACACAAATCGCATACAAGGCAGACGCTCTCGTACTACTGACGTCAACGCAAAGGTTTTCACAAGACGACCGAACCGATTCATTGATTTAGTTCCGGTTATGTATTGTCAATTTATTGAAATCCTATAAATTTATTTGTTAAATCATTAAGATATATTATTGGTTTGCAATTTTTGCTTAGATTTTTATTGTGTTTTTGCAATGATATAAATAAAATAATAACAAATATTTTGGAAAATATTATCGTAAATAGTATGGCTGAAACGGAAAATGCCAAGTGTCATAAGTATCTTCTTATATTAAAAGGACTATAGGTACTCATATTTTAAGTGTTCCTGTGATCTTGATGTTAATGGCAACAAAACGCCAGCAGTAAAAACTCTATCAGAACCCTAACAATCTTCATCCATCTTAATCAAAAGCGTTACCATTAACATCCCAAACTAAACGAAGCCTCGTAACGTTCCCTCATACAAGGAAGGAAACACAAAGTCTCCCGTGTTCGTGTTACGACACTATACGCTTCCGAGCCATAAACTGTGAGAACCCAATGTGGCGGGAATTCGCGAGTGAGCTGAAGAGGTTATTCAACCTCTCGTTTACTTTCTTTTAGGATGTTAAGTTACATTGGCAGTATTTGTAGAAAGGACTAGAGAAAAGTGTCTTGCAATGTCGGTGCAAGTTGCTTGTATTTCAGGATTTTACTGGATAAAGTGATTGAACAGCTAAGGCATTACATAGGGACATTATACGAGTAATATGCATTGGGAACACAAATATATTCAAACAACTTTAAAAATGGGATTCTAATGGAATTGAAGCAAAAAATCCTGATTGTTAAGATGTACCTATCAGTGTGTACAGACTCGCTTTGTACATAAAAATACAAAATATGCAAAAAAAAATCTAGTTGATAGCTAGTAGCCTATGTTCAGAGTGGACAAGAATTTAATAAGCTGATGATCATCGCTTGCCAAACTGTTCTAAATAGCTCTAGTAACAGGGGTTAGTGCTTAAAGTGTATAGTGTACCATAGACCTTGCTTAAAAGGTAGTTTCACTTGTGGAAATGACAAGCAGGCTTAACTATGGCTTTAGTTGTACGATATTGAATACAGAGTTAGTCATATATCGACCTCAGTAGCCGAGAAGCGAGCATACCGGACTTGGTGTCGCTATCTCTGAGGTTCCGGGTTCGATTTCCGGTCGGTCAATGTAGAAAAATAATCTATATGGTCTCGGGTCTAGGTGTTGTGGTACCGTCTTTATTTCTGATTTCTGTAACACAAGCTACTTATCATAGGATCAGAGCAATGTATGTGATGTTGTCCAATATTAATTTTAAAAAAAAAACATTTCTATAAGATTAATGATTAGTGTCCAGCTGTGAATTAGTTCCTTTACGACTGACCAATTAGTTACTAAGCTGCAATTTTAAATATCTCCTAAAATCAAGATAAGATCAAATCATTCTGTAGGTGGTAGCTTGGTGCAAATAATTATTTGTAGAAATTAGCAAAAATGAATAGTGATTTAATTTACACCGATATCTATCAACGGAAATAAATTTAAATGCTTTAATAGTGCTAAACTAATTGTAAACGGTAAACCGAATAATATTACTAACAACTTTATGGGCTGGGCCTGAAATGAATTAATTTTAATTAAATTTATTTAATGATATCTGATATTTTAAACTTTAAGATAATAGATTTATCATTCATATAAATCTTTGAATGGCCGCACAAACCGTATCATTATTATCATAATTTCAGCCCAAGAACGTCCAATGCTGAACATACGTCTCCCCCAATGACTTTCATTGGAAGGTATTGCCAATACTCGCCACGCTTGGCAGGCAGGTTGCGAGCGCAGTTTTTTATAAGATTTCGCACGCGGACGCTGCTGCCCGTCTCGTGCTCCAGGAATTAGTCGCCACTTACGACACGCCTTCTATTGGCAGTGGAGAAGTGTATGCTTTACGGCCATCCTCACACAGCACAAACTTACCTATATTCAATTTCAAGACCTTGAAAATCACTAACTACTGAATATTTATTCGAAAAATTACAATATACTTAAGATGTTTACAAAATAATATAAACAATTAACCTAAATTCAAACAAATACTTTACATAGAAAATAATGATAAACATAAATACTGAAAATATAAAATACTATAAAATGTAAAAGATATCAGCCCCAGCGCTAACAGTAGGGATGGTGCCCAAAAGGCAGCATTGCGTCTCTGGATAGCGATGCTAATCCTTTTTCCGAGGTAGCTGCCAGCCTTTGGATCACCAGTGGTTTGAGTTAGCCTTTTAGCTAAATACTTAAATTTACATTTATTTATGATGCTACTCAGCAAGGCAATTCCCATACTGTGATGACATTGAATATTTAAGAATCCGTACGTAGAGTTAAACTTATCAAAGGACGTTTGTTAACGAGGACATACACCTGGACAGCGTAGTAGCCATCACTGCCCATTGTTTTAGCCGCAGCATCCGAACTTGTAACACTTATTCCTGCACGATAAAGTTCAAAGTTGCACCTTTTTTCCCGGCACACCGATCGTTAACGTCTGCTTTACGCGGAGCCCGCACAAAGCAACATTAAACAAACAACCTGTTGTAAAAGTTAACTTCACTAGCGCTACCGTGCAACTACCGCAAATGTCTCGACCAATCCCAATCTTATCTCCATTGGATATTATGTGCTACTTCTGTTTAAGTACATTTTTTGTATTCTTTTTATGTTCTTTTTGTTTTGATTGTGATCGAGTAAGTATTCTTTTATAATGTATTTTCTGAACTTTGTTAAAGATAATATAATTTCGATTAAAAAATTATATCTACTTATCACAAGCAGTTGGTAGAGTGCAATTGACAAGACTTAATTTTTAGGTTTCCGTACCTAAGGAAATAACGGAACCCTTGTAGGATCACTTTGTTGTCCGTCCGTCTGTCTGTCTGTCAAAACCGTTTTTCTTAGGAACGCGTGGAGGGCTGGAATTCATATAAAATACCCAGGACTACTCTACTCACTCGGAGCTCTGAAAAAATCAAACTCAAGCCAACGCCATCAAAAGCAGGGATCGGAAACCGGTTATTTTACAATGGAACCTTAACCGGAATAATAAAGGTTTTCGCTAAATTAACTATCACATACTCCAAATACCGACTTAAAAGCTATGGCAAATTTAGCTTTATGGTCAAATCTTTACAACTACTATCAAATATTAGAAATGGGTCTTATACATTCTGAAATAAATATTAACCGGTCTCGATCCTTGATCAAAAGATACAGCCGTTTATGTCGCAAATTTCAGAAAAATTTTCGACACTCGCAAGGGAATCAAAACCTACTGGGTACTTCCCTTAAACTCAGAATCTTGAAATTTGGTACGAAGCAACTTCTTATAGCACAGATATGAATCATATAAATCATATAAATGTCAATTACACTAACCTAAATTACTAATATGACAATTGATTATTATTACAATTTAAAATCAACACAATGTCAAATCGAGAATGAATGTGCAATTTGTATTTGGTCAGATTAAATACGCCGGTGAATGTTAACATACAAATAATAACAACACAAGATATTTTAGCAAATCTTGAACACAACAAGTTTCTGAGCTAAAGCTGTTTTACTTAGGTTTTAGACAGATCAATAGATATTACCCTTTATTGCACACCAAACAAAGAAGAAAACATTGACAATATCATATCCACTTATTACTATCGAAAGGCAATATTTTTTGTCATTAATTAGTCAAGCTCAAACCATCATTAAGAAACTAGAATTTCCATTGTGTCTCGTTTCTGTAGCCTGACGGACTAAAATATTCAAATTAACACATTAAAATTAAAAATTATTACATTTACATTACATTATACGTTAAAATTAATAATATTTCAACTGTATTATTGATTACCACCAATTAAAATATTTTCAGTGTTGATAGTATTTTAACACGTATAATATTTGAGCAAAGTTATATTTAAAACTTTCGCACGATGATACGATTCATCGTTTGATTTAAATGTATTTGTATAGCTATTTAGAACATTCCTACACGGTTTGTTACATCTGTGACCTTAAACTTTCCGGGAGTTTGGAAAGGACAGTAAATAGAATAAGTCCGTATGTCCAGGGACTGTTCAAGAGTTACAGCCGAAGTTCAAATGTTTTGCAAATCCATAGAAATACGCGTATGCCTATAAATTTGGGCAAGTCATGTCTCTTTCCGCTCTGCTGGAGATCTACCTTCAATGTGTGAAGACGCTGATGACCTTTTATTTTTGTGTTTTTTTTTTAACTAACTATTATACTTTTATCTTTAAAATGTTGTTATGAAAACTAAGCAGAAAGTGCACCGATAAATCAATAGGTTGTAGCCACCAGGTTCTAAAAATAGAAGCACAAAAATTCTGTCCATATCATATTTATTTCTAGTGATAGTGAGGTATAATAAAAAATAATGTGAGAAGATAACCATCTTAATAGAGCCGCAAACCGTTACAAGAATTTTGATATCAATATATGTATATACAAGTTAACACGTTAGCTTTAAAAACAGCATTTTAGGTATTAGTAAGTATAAAATTGCCGTAAAACCGTCTATTTTAGGAGTGAGTTCCGTTGAAATATTTCTTCAGACAGACAAAAATGCAGCACAATTGCTAATAAAACCCGGCGTTTCTCATAAGGAATACCTCCAGTTTCCACAGCTCTTTCCTTATAAGCCGGTTGTTCCTCATAAACTGTATTCATGTTACAGACAGATAGTGTTTTTATTCGAGCAGGCCTATTCCTTGTCCCGCCTGCGCCTTATACAGAGGAGTTTCTCCAAAAGGTACGACTTTAATAACATGACCATACATCGTGTTTTAACGGGACAGTCCAATTTAGTGATCCAAAAGTGTGAAACGGTAACTGTGCCAATTTGAGACCCATTTCTTGTTATCTTACACAAATTTGGTGTGTAAAGATGGATTCAACTTCACACTGCACAGAATAGTAACATATGCCATGATTGACATTATTTTATAAGAATTTGTATAAATAGCATTCTCAACCAGTTTTATTTCACTACTGCTAGTGCTACATCTTGATTTTATTCTACTTCAGAAAATTACATTAAAGAATAACTTTATAAACTTGCGTTTTTGATGGAAGGTACCTATGGTAATTGATATTCTGACTCTTGTGTAAACTTTTATTATTATTATTAGACAATCTCTACCTTGTGCCCAAGTTGCTTTTAGATATTTCGCTTTATTACTTTATGTTTGATACTTATCAGCTGCTTAGTAATATTTTTATCTCTAAGATATTCTGCAGTATTCTATCCGTTAGTTTTTATATAAATGATAAAAATGTGTGGATTTAAAACTGCTTAGTTTGCACCAACACTAGTAAAAATATTAATTTTAAAAGAGGCTGATAACAGTGACCGAGTTTCTTACGCCGCTTCTTCTTGGCACTAGCCCACAAATTGTCCCGAAGCAGTGGTAGGGCAAAAAAAATATTGAGAATGTAAAAGTGCTTTTAATTTGCAAAAATAAATGATTTTGATTTTGATTTTTTCTCTAAGGTTTTAAATATCCTAGCATTTATCCTACTTTAAGTAAAATAATTGGTTGCGCCAACCCTCAGCCTAATTGGTAAGGTTTTGTCAGCCGACGGCGGTTGTTATACAAAGCGCAGTCGCCTACGCTGCGCCCACGCACCAGTAATGGAGTTTCGTTTTTTTTACAACCTCCGTGAACTTCTTCCGTGTTCGTTAATTAGGACAGACCAACAGCAACACTCTGTGCACTATGAAGATTGTATTTATTTTTATAGTTTTATGGTAATATGATGTTGTTTAGGCACTTGTTAACTTAAATGAATGTCTTAACTAAATTATTTTAAAAAAATACTGTTATTTTTATTACAGCACACTTTTTATTATTTGTTGAACCATTATTATTATGTTACCATCGAGAAGATAAAGAAAAAAAGTTTAACTAAATTCATGAAGGTAAACCATTGTGTTATATTTTTAGCTTACCTACATAATATTAGTCGGATAATCCAGTAAAATATGCTAAAAATGGAGCCTCCGAAAAACGTTAGTAGGGAAACCATAGGAGATAAGACAAAAGAAAATCCGGATTAGGAACATCAAAAATGTATTTCGTTCCTCTTTACGCAGAAATTGTGGCGCCACGTGCGTTATATCACATTTTTAGATGTTTTCACGCAAAAGATACGAGGTACAAAACCAGTAATTTATCATATAAGTCACGTAGTGGCTTTATCGTGTACTTAAACGTAAGAACAGCAGTCATGCGCTCTCCATATATCCCGGTAGACGACGCGCATTAAAAAGATATAGGGAATATGTTCTCGCTCCCCACAACACGTATGAGTACTTTTTTAAATCTGCTATACAGAGTGTTTGGTATACTAAATAGACCAACTAAGGATATAAGGCACAAGCTGTAAATTAAAAATTTACAACAGGTTTGGATTTTTTAAATGAAGTTACTTTTTTCAAATACAATTTCAAAATTTTCATTTACATCGTTTTGATATGATTGTAGTTAATCCTTATATTTTTTTAAATCATTTCTTGTAGGTAGTTATTGAAACGAACTTTCAAATCTAGCCAAACCCTGTGCAATATTTTGAAACAGTAGATGTGATATTTACGGAACAACCTGTACTCACATAGACGCAGGTGGCTTTTCAGCAGTAGTTGATCTAATCTCATCATTATTCATTGCAGCAGATCGCTATTTCGTCGAAATAAGGTTTAAATAAAGCAGCGAAATCGGGGACGCTGGTAACATGAATAACTTAGTTCCTTTGGGGAAAAAACGGCGATTTTGTGGCCTCACGCCATTCCGCTGTTAAACTATACCAGATTTACGGGCAAAAATAATTGAATTACAGCACACGGGAGAAGGTGCGAACACGCGATCCATGTACTTAAATTTCGCTTATCTACACGCGAGCTTAATAACTCAATATCAAATAAAAAATACGTTTTTCTAAGAGCCTAAAAATTTACGAGAACAACATTTGCAATTTTCCTTACTTGCCTTTTAAAGTAAAAATTTTAAGAAGGTAATTTTCATTTTTACCAGTGCATGTTTTATTATGAAAATCGTTGTCCTAATATGAAATTCGCAACAGCATTTTTCAAATCACTCATACATTTAAACATTTCAAAGCGTTCAAAGGCGTAATCGCGCTCTTGAAACTTTAAACTGCCAGTGATTAGGGCCTTTGTAGACAAATAGGCCTCGCGTGCCAGACTCCTGACACCGCGGCGAAAGGAGAGAGCTTCTGTGAACATGATTCATGTCAGTTACTGACATTCTTCATGGTAACAGAATAAACACAAGACAGAGAATAGGGAGAATGTCAAATAGCTGACTAGGACTTCCAAATTAAGATTGACGACCAGAATTAGTGTAATGGCGGAATAATTCGTCACGAACGCAAGGTATCCTGGTTTGGATTCCAGGTTCGAGACATTTTTGAAAACGAATTTGTCTAAATTGATTTGAGCCTGGGTGTATTGGAAGACGCCATGGAAATCATATTGGTCCCAATTCTTGTGTTTGATGTTTGGATTTTTAAGAAAAAGAGCACAATTTGACTAAGATGTTGCAAGATTATTGACAATCACAAGTCCTTATAAACACAATGTTATTAAGTCTCAGCGCAATCCCGCTCCGACACACAATAAAATCAATATCTTGTACACGGCTGCCGCGAGCACGCGATCGGTCCCAGAACTTCGTCTATAAACGCCTCAACCTCACTTCACTTTTTCCTCACAAAAGAAACTTTCGCTACAGCCGTTGCTGTTTCGTCCATGTTCTACACTGCAGGCCAGAAAAATAACACAATTTGGTTTTTTGAAGCAACACTCTTTTTATATTGTTAAATAAACAGCTAACTATCCTTATTACGAGTATTAAGTAAATTAAACAGAAATGTGTATTAACTCTACCAACATCTACACTTTTTTTGTGAGAACAGAAACAAAGAAAACACTTTTTTCTACATTCAAGAGTATATTTGCAAAAAACACAGTAATTATATGCGAATTTAACAATTTGCACATGTGTTAAATCTGCTTGCAAAGGTAGATACAGGTCTTCACATGTCGCACTTAGATGTATATTTATCAATAATATTACCACCGTGCCATGTCTGTCAATTGGGCAGGCAATAGAAGAACACATGACGTAATTAATAAATGACCACAAAATAAAACATTTATCAATCTTCTATTCTGAGATATCGCATTTGCTCGTCAGTGTAATACGTACTAAGATGTTATTCTTGTAATGTAGATCGGCGAACTTACCGAGGCTTGTGTCTATACGAGTCGGAAATAAGTGTACGTGCTTACAGAAATTATTATTGCCCCCACTATTCAGTGACTACAGAATCGGAAATTGTATCTGAACGGTATGAATAAAGAACTGAGATATTTAAAAAGTTATTTGAAACACACCGTAATGACGCAAGATAAATTGAAATCAAAATCAATTTATTTTTGCAAATAGACTTAAAGCGTTTTACACATTTTTTTTTACCTTACACTACGATACAATACAGGAACCCTACACCAGTTCATACTTTAAAGAAAAATAATACAATTTATTTATTGTCCTATAACTCAATTATGACAATTAGTTAATTACGATTCATACTATCGAGGTTATGTTACTAAGATTTTTTTAAATAGCTGCCAACACCAACAGGTACAATGGAGTCCGGAATAAAATATTTGGAAATAATCGTTTACTAACAAGTTAGGTAGTAACCAACAAGTACCTGGTTTCAAAATTACCAAAAACTGACGGTAGAATTAACGTCAGCTTCTGATATTAAAACGCTATACCGTATCGCATTTATAATAAGCACTTATCTTAAATGTGCTATTACGAAAATTATAACGAGAATGTGAAGTTTACAGCGCATAAATATTAAAATTAATTCCAAGGCAATTTAAAAAGTTGGAATATAACGCGATCTTTGTGGTGGTATCTTGTGTGAGGCAACTCGATACACTTTTAAAGGTAATAAAGTTTTATTTGGGAGCACCAAAGATGGCTGTTGATGAGACAGTTATGGACGACACGGCTTTATGGCGGTGCATAAAGTTATGGACCGGAGTACGCTCCCCTGAGGCACTTCGGTCTTCCAGGCTTTAGTGCGAGGTTTATTCACACTTAAATTATGAAAGTGTTAACTGTCGTATAGTATGATTGCTTGCATCCGATAGCTGGGTGAATAGTTGCTTTCATCTTGGATACATTCCAAGTGAATTATACTACCATGATAGTGCAAAAGGTTTTAGCAGGTAACAAAACTCAGAGATAGGATAGGATAGAAATATTCTATTTACTAATATCAACTCTCCAACGACTCCAACTCCAACTTTTCACGTAAATAGAGAGCTGGTCTGTTAGAGAAAAAGTTTTAGAAAACAAACAAAAGTAGCAGCCAAACGTGCCATCCGATTGAACAGATCACCCTAGGCGACTTTTGTTAGGCCGGTGTTGTCTCGCCGCGGCCGCGTTCGATCGCCATCGATCGCAGAGGGTCGCAGCTCCCTTCCGGACCGTACAAACATTACGTGTGGGAACACTGCTGTGTGTGGCAACTTGGCCACTGTTTGTCCTGCCAATAAGCTAGATATTAATATATCACAAAGATTATAATTTATAGGGGATTCTATTTGTTAAGAATGGACTTTGTGCTTATGTTATTTTTTAAATTTAGAAACCAAAGCAAAAAAGTCTAATTCAATAAAAATAATAGTTGACTTCAAAAATAACATATTTGCACAAACATACCTATCAGTTATTTTTGTAGTGGGTCGGAGTCGGTGGTCATTTATTTTGTCAACTATGACGAAGCCTTACTATCTTAATCAAGATGTTATTTTATCGTCACTTGTGAAATACTTTAATTCTGGAGCCCATCTGTGGTCATATTCATTAGTTCCACCTCACCAATAAACTTCCTGAATTCAAATGCTTGATTTGTTGTTAAATATACCTACTAAAATCGCTATCTGTAGGCCTATAATATTTCGAAAATTCCCTCAATTCCTCATTGGCCCCATCATCAGAATTGGATTGTGAAAAATGGGGCCAATCTGGACGTAAAAGGTATACGACTATTCAAACTAAAAAAAAGGATTTTTCATAAATGGCGGAGAGCTGAGGTAACAAACATAAGAAAACAAACAACGGAATTAAGACCCTTCTCTTTTTTTAAAGCCAGTTATAAAGTTTTATCATACAGTCATTAATTGTAATTGTTTTGATATCTCGCACAGTGACAACTGTTTGATTCTACGGTTAACTTCAAGTAAATAAAGATCTTTATTTTAAACGAATATTTAGATTCGTAATTAAAGAGCAGCTAAGCTCCGTAGTATATGTGGTGCTAGCACGTTTGTCCACGCGGCCCGCGCGCGCGTTTATTGACGATAAATTACGCGAACGCTTTTTATCTGGATACAATCGTAGCGCCGATACTACGACCCTAAGTAACGAGACGCGCCCTTGCTAACGGACCAGTAAGAAACTTCCCAATAGGAACGTAAAATATTGCTCAGATATAGGAGGATTTCGGCAATAATTTTGTTGTATCGCCGTTTTATTGCAATTGGAGGGTTGGTTAGACAATTCCGAAAAAGTTTTATGGTTCACGGTATTACCTAAAATATTTTACGATCAAACGTAAAGACCTTAAAAAGCAATTTATAAAGTGTCTAATATTAATCCGTATTTACTACTGCAGCTATCTTTGATTAATATATCCGAAACTCTTAGAACACTAGTAAACAGGGTTCTTAACAGGTACACCAACTATATATATTTGAGCTTTCTGAAGGATACATTCAAGGCTTCGGGCCGATTTTCAAATCTTTTTTTAACAAACTTGAATTGATATATTTAAACATCATAAAATATTTGAATTTTACCACGCAGTCTAAAACAAAACGCACCTACCAAAACAAATGACGGTAGCTGATCGTATCGGCAGCCCTGCGAGGAGGCCACCAGAGGCGCTATGGCGCGGAACTGATTTCACGGGCGCGACACATAAATTAGCCACGGTCCCCGCTTATTAATCCGCCGTTGTGCTACCTTTTTGAATATTTTTATGGAAAACGTCTCTATTTGCGGGAGTGTGTAGTTTACAATAAAGAGGTCGGTATAGGGAAAACGCAGAACTTGGCAAACTGGAGATTTATTCATATTATCATTCAAAAGATAAACGTTCGTCTATGCCCGGTTAATTGTATCTTAAATAAAACATCTACCATGAATCTTGATTAGAAGTTGATAAAAGCAAGATAAGGTTATTGTTACTTTTATAATTCAACAGTTATATCCATGAACTACTAAGTATATCAGTATAATGGTTCTTTACAATGGAACCTGAACGGAGGCTTTAAATAAACAAGACTATAATATCGCAAATCGCGATGAAGAAATGCGATTCTTAACTCAATAAACCTGCAAATAACATTATTACCCGTTGCTTTTAATGGTATCTATTGTGTACATAGCAAACCATATTGGCAAGAACAACGTTTAACAGCTCAATATATCTTGCGACAAGCCAGTACGAGGAGACGTTAACAAGCTTTAAGAGAATTCAATGAGTAAACTTGCTCGTATGCAGATTTTATTAACATTTACACTCGAAGTATTTACGGCTAGCGTGAAGTAGTAATTCAGACATAAACAGAGACAGTGAGCAGTAAATTATAAAAAAGAGAAGTTCTCTGTAACGCCATTAAATCAAAGATCCAGTTGGTAACATTCAAGGCCCTCAAACGGTCGACGTAAGGCATAGTTTGAGTTAAACTATTGCTGATAAAACAAATAAACCCGACACTAATGTTTATGGTGGCAGTGATGGACGTTCGTCGCAGAGTCGTGATTGGAAAATTCCAGCTTTACCAGTAGCTGGGGATAGTAAAATTCGGAACCTCGTTACAGTAAAAGGGGAACCAAGTTCTTAAATCTTATTTAAAATTTATGTGACTGTTAATGTTGACGTAGAATCCAATGTTAGTAGCTAATAAATCTTACTAATAATACAAATTAAAATGGTGTTTTGAATTTCGTATTCATAATAAGTATTTTTTTAAATAATAATACTTTTTTAGAATAGGATAATATTATATTATACACAAACAACAATATTTAGCAAATTTAAGACATCTTTCACAATATACCGTGATTTACAAGCCATCACAACTTTAATTCACAAAATTCAGAGCGATCGAGACCACGCTAATTAAAATGTACATTGTGTCTCCTTTCGCTTAGGAGAAGTTCTAAGAATTGATGATGATGATGATGATTAATTATGATAAATATTCAAAGATTCATACTCTAAACTTGGTCTGCTGCACAAACGTGAAAACAAAACCATAGTGCAGTCAACAGCTCGTCAACCTACCACAAAACGTTTTTTTTTTCAATTGATATTGGTCTCTATATATCGGTACTTAAGGTTGAAAATCGGTTCAAAGACCTTTAACTTTTTGAGTAGTTTGACCTGCCGTTGACTGTACATTTGCAATCAATCGCTCGGTGCAGTTAGCGTCAAACTGCAGGCGGCGCGCGACTCGAGCCCGGTGCTGTTTAACAGAAACGAATTAAACTTTCAGCAGGACAGCCAGTCGGTCATACTCCGCGAGTGACAGTAAATACTGGCAGACATGCATAAATACGGCCCATGAATAATAAACAGATTGAAGGCAACAACAACGTTTACAACGTTATTCTAGTTATTACTAATCCAAGAATTTATTGTAATGATGCGAAAATCGAGAAAACTTTTTGAAAACCTAAGTATTTTAATTTGCCCAACAAAACGTAATACAATAGAAATTTTATTGTTTACAATCTCATGAGACTGCTTGGAATCCAAATAAGTTGAATGAGGAAAATAGTGTGTTTCATTTAATTTTGGCTAAAGAAACTCATAGGTTTGATTATGATCATGTTTAATAGAGCTATTGTGAATCATTTTTACAAACCTTCAAACATACATCTAGTGTCAAAACTTTTGTACACCTATATTGTTTAATAACTTGTTTTTGTAATTTTGTAACTGTATGTTCCTATACAATGCTATGAGAGAGCGGCCTCTTCTGGCACAAGTGTTCTTACACTTAAAAGAAGATGCTCAACCTCTATTCTTATAACCAAACTTTTGTTAAATAATAAAGATTGTTTATTTTCATGTTCATTTTCATTTCATCTACATTATTAGGAGATAATGAAATAAGTAATTAAGTAGTACATAATTGTGATATGAACCGAATAAATAATTTACTTTAAAAAAATAATAATACTGGTTTACCAACACGGCAGCAAAAGACTAAAAATAATCAAATCATCGGGATGTACGCACTATCAAATAAGTATTAATTTGATAAAACAGGTAAGGAAGATATCTGTTAAACAGTACACGACACTTTCATTTATTGATACATTGTAGGCAATATGCTTCTTAGTCAATTAGTGTTTTAGGTATTGGCGATCATAACTGAAAAATAAGGCCATTCATGTATACAATTAGCTTCAAACTAAATAATAAAGTCGTTACTTTATTTAGCTCCTATCAATAAAAGAAATCTCAAACCTAATAAGTTAACAAAAACGCTCGACACTTTCCGTCGACGCACAAAAAGCTTGATTGATACCCGTAGTAGCAGGAATTTGACATGTTTGTATTACATAAAACGCTTGACTACTTAATAAGGATTGCGTGACTGCAGCATGTAGAGAACTCATGCCCCACTCGATTCATAATTCACCGAATAATTTGTTCTTTAGGAAACGTTTGACGCAGGAATTCCGTAACTAAAGTCAAAAATCCACATTGACCCGCACAACTTTGACTTCAATTAGTTTTCCCCACGCATTCTACACTTGCGGGAAAGAAACCGGGTCACCTATTATTACTTTTAATGAAGTAGTTTTTTTTACTGTAGTAATTGAATTATGTAAAACAATCATATATTTTAAAACCTAAAACTTCACACAATTATTTATTTATTTTTTTGCATTTACAATAATGCTAGTTTAATTTATTAAGAATATTAATGTGCTTGGTACACTTTAATAAGTAGTATTATTTATTTTTATTTAATTAGACTGAAATGTTGGAGTCAATTTGATCATATCTGACCATATGACCGGTCAGATTCAGTCATTTTACACCCATGGGATGATAATTTATTCTTCTTTGGCACAATTCTAGAGTCTACGTACACTTAGTCGCGGACAATAGCTACTAAAAATATAAAAAAATAAAACCAAGATGAACTATCTATTTTTCAAATATTGGTAAAAATGCATGAATTGAAAAAGGTTATCATTTGTGAATAAACGGCAATCGCTTGCTGCGACGTCGCTGTAAAAGTTATTTTATAAATATTATTAAATAAATAAATAAATCATTTATTTGCCAGAATATGGTTCAATACAAAGATGAAAGATATTGTTTTTCCAACATATTCTATCGCAATGCGACGTGCAAATGTTAATTTTTATCATACAATTAATGTCAATAATTTCATTACAAATTAGAATTATCAATAGTGTCAAATTTTATCAGTCAGGAATTCATTTATAGTATAATACATTTTCTCTTTTAAAAAATTAAATAAATAGTTCTGAAATTTTGTAAATGTCAATGTTTTCAAGTTAACTGGAAGTTTATTTAATATTTCTTGAATAAAGAACTAATCTTTGTAATGGAATAGTCAAATTATCAACTCTTCTACCCCTATATCTAGATTTATTTTTGTTTACTTCAAAAAGATGGAAATATTTTTTTACAAAAATACTGATCTCAAAAATGTATAGGCAAGGAAGGGGCAAAATATTTAAAGACTTGAACAGGGGCTTAATTTATCATAGTCAAAGTCAAAGTCAAAGTCAAAGTCAAAGTCAAAAATCATTTATTCAGTTTAGGGCAGAAAACTGCCACTTATGAACGTCAATAATAACATTATTGGCCCATATGGGGCAGAACATGTCTCCTTATTTTTTTGGGCCCTACTAGACTACATATTTCGTGATATCTGGTAAGCCGCCATAAAATATAGGTAAACTTAAGGTGGTAAGACCGCGTCTGTTTTCTCTGATCGTAAGTGTAGAGCTATTTCTAAAGTATATCTCGGGCATAAATAGACGGCGCCACGCATTCACCGCACTGACAGACAGACCAATTTCCGAGCCGTCAAACGCGGTATAAAATTGTATAATGGCTACCGGAAGGATTTTAAAAATGTAAAGGAAATAGTCACTTTTAGAAACCGTTGCTACTGCACTTTGATTGTGAAGAAGTAGGTATAGCTCGAATGTGTGGATAAAATGTTGTGTTGTTGTTTCATATTTTTAGAGATTTAGTTATTTGTGTTACTTTACTTTTTAATGGAAAAAAACAGAAATTAATCTGTTTACTCCATTAATCATAAGAAAGCTCAAGGTCGCACAGCGTGCTATGGAAAGGGCTATGCTTGGTGTTCGTTAAGGCCTATCCTTGCGAGATCGAATCAAAAATGACGGGATCCCTAAACGAACCAAAGTCGCTGACGTAGCCCAACGGATTAGCAAGCTGAAGTGGCAATGGGCGGGGAGCATAGCACGTAGAACTGACGGCCGATGAGGCAGAAAGGTTCTAGAATGGAGGTCACGTACCGATAAGCGCAGCGTAGGACGTCCATAAGGTGGACAGACGACCTGGTAAAGGTCGCAGGAAGACGCTGGATGCAGGCCGCTTCCAACCGGCCCATCTGGACGTCAAAGATGGAGGCCTATAGTAATCAGTGGACGTCCTATGGCTGAAATTATAATGATGATGATTAATTATTTAATGGATACAAATAAATTGGATATGATGTCTTGTTTTTCTGAGTGAAAACACCGGTTCAACCTGTCTATAGCTACTGTGGACTAATATCAGATAAATTTTTGAAATTTGATTATATTTTTAATAGATAGGGCGACTTAAAACGTACACAAAAAGACCGATACCTATTAAAATTCAAAGTTATAAATCAAAGTGCTTAAATTGAAAATTAACCCTTAGAATAGAAAAGGAATCGTTGAAGGAATAGATTCTGTTACAATGGAAACTTACCTATTCAAGACTTTTCCTATCAGACAATAAACCATCTCCAGACATACCCCAATAATATTTTACTCTGCAAATCTTCCTAGTCTATTCATGGCCCAACAGAGAATAGATAACAAATGGCTTATGACAGTAACATCATCAACGAATCCTCTCTCTACCACGCGGCGACATATAAATACTATCGGAAAACGATTTGGGTTCCAGACGGCTACAGCCCAGAGCGAATAAAACAAAGAAAACTTTTTATAACACCCCGATTGCCGTTATGCCAACACCTAAACAAACTACTCTCTATCACTATACAAATAAGGTCTAAAATATCCGTTCTGCTACCGACTGTATATTACACACTCTAAGGGGATGTTATTCCCTTTCAAGATAAAACTATTATATTTTCTTTTCAGGCTTAATATGTTAAGGAAATTGGCTGTGGAAATATTCGCGTGCGGCGAGCCTTTTATCGTTATTTACGTATTTGCAAACAATGTTTTTGTTGTTTTGTTCCCATAAGTGGTTACAATTGTTTTGGTGTAAGCAGCCACTCGCGTTGATTGTTCTGTTTTCTATTTACGTTAATGTTTATTGAATAACTACATCGGGTGTAGGTGTTTGTTTTGTATTTGCTTGGACAGATGAAGCTCGCAGAAAAATACGGCATAATAATATTCCGTTGTGTTCAGTCATCGCCTCATTACTGAAGGTCGTATTTGATGGTTAGTTCTGCTAGTTATTTCTTTAGGCTCTCCGTAAGAAATTGCGATCTTGAAACATAAAATCATAAACAAAGATAAAGTCACTCTTATACAAATTTTTTTCGCTGAAGGCTCGAGAATTTAATATACAGGGTTATTTGTAAAACATCAACAACCTCCTAGGGGCTGACTCTGGTTTTCAAATACAACAACTTTTTCTATGGGACCAACATTGAAATCGCAAAAAAAACACTTCCCTATACTAAGCCGCCACCAGCTGACATCAGTTTGTATGGAGAAGTAACATTTTTTTTTAAAGGTTTTAATAAATAATAAATATAATAATAAATATTGGACAACATCACATACATTGCTCTGATCCTGTGGTAAGTAGCCAAAGCACTTGTGTAACAGAAATCAGAAACAACGACGGTACCACAACACCCAGACCCGAGGCAATACAGAAAAGTTATTTTTCTACATTGACCCGACCGGGAATCGAACCCGGAACCTCAGAGATAGCGACACCAAGTCCGGTATGCTCGCCTCTCGGCTACGGAGGTCGTCAAAATTTAATGTTGGTCCTATAGAAAAAGTTGTTGTATTTGGGCACCAGAATCAACCCCTAAGAGGTTGTTGATGCTTTACAAACAACACTGTATATTTTAAACTTGTGGAAACATAACTATAGATATAAACTTAAGAATTATGCAAAAGGCACCCTAATCCTTCACCTGCCTATTAGAAGATACAATAGGCAAACTATTAATTTTCATGACAGCCGGTTTTTTAACCGACTTCAAAAAAGGAGGAGGTTCTCAATTCGTCGGTATCTTTTTTTTTATGTATGTTCAGCGATCATTCGTTACTGCGTTGACCGATGTCGGTAATTATTTTTTTGTTTGAAAGGTAATACTTTCAGAATGGTCCCATATAAATTTGGTTGAATTCGGATGATGGGGTCTATAAGAAAATCATCAAACATTGCATAAACTCCGTACCACGCCAACTGATTTTAGTATCTATCTTACCTAATATCTTTGCCAAATGTGAACGGATTTTGATGATTCTTTTTATAATGAATAGCTTACACTTTAAAGATACTATAATTAAACAAACATATTAACATTTTTCATTCATTGATCATTGATCATTACAACATTAACATTTTTGGAAAAAAATTCACCCCTAAGGGTGGAAAAATAGGAAATGAAATCGGTGTTCAGCAGTTAAATTATGTTTGCACTCGTAAGATTTGTTTTGATTAGGATTTATCACTAAAATAGATGTAATAAGTTAGTTTTATAAAAAAAATAAAAACCGACTTCAAAAATCTAAAACGCTAAAATAAAAACCGACTTCAAAAAACGAAAACATTGGTCTCTCAATGACTGGCACCGACTCCGAAAGTAACTGATTAGGTACTTAAGTGTTAAGATTATTTTTAGCGTTTTAGTTTTTTGAAGTCGGTTTTTATTTTTTTTATAAAATTAACTTATTTCATCCATTTTAGTGATAAATCCTAATCAAAACAAATCTTACGAGTGCAAACATAATTTAACTGCTGAACACCGATTTCATTTCCTATTTTTCCACCCTTAGGGGTGAAATTTTTTCCGAAAAATTGTATTATAGTATCTTTGAAGTATAAGCTATTCATTAAAAAAAGAATCATCAAAATCGGTCTACATTTGGCAGAGATATAGGTAAGATAGATACTAAAATCAGTTGGCGTGGTACGGAGTTTATGCAATGTTTGATGATTTTCTTATAGATCCCATCATCAGAATTTAACCAAATTTATATGGAACCATTCTGAAAGTATCACCTTTCAAACAAAAAAATAATTATCGAAATCGGTCAACGCAGTAACGAATGATCGCTGAACATACATAAAAAAAAAAAAAAAAAAAAAAAAAGACCGACGAATTGAGAACCTCCTCCTTTTTTGAAGTCGGTTGAAAAATAATCTCAATACTTACGTACCTAATCAGTTACTTTTGGAATCGGTGCCAGTCGATGAGAGATTCTATGTTTTCGTTTGCACCGACTCCAAAAGTAACTTCTTCTTTCAATCGTAGAAAAGTGTCACTTCAATATTTTCTAGCGAACCCACAACAATTTCCATCAATTCAGTATTTTACTTGAGCGCGCTAAACTACCGCAATTTAGCCAACGCTACTTTAAATGTTCCATTTTCACAAATGGAATCAGACTTTCACATTTCGCTGCAAATATGCAGCTGCCGCAAATAATACTCAGATATACGTGTATACAAAGCGTCTGTTTGTGAGGCTGCAGTAGTGACACTATACCAATTTACTGTCTACTTTACAAGCACTAAACTTTACAGGAGCCCTCATTGTAGAAATAACAGGAACAAGATATTAGTTATTCCGGTAACGATTCGTGGAACTAGGCATTTCTAGTAGAAATTATTAGGAATACTTAGGTAATTGAGGCTCACTTGCGGACGGGACCTTCATAAATCGTGATTAAACATAGTTTAAAATGTCATCCAGTACAGTCAGTTTGTTTAAAGTTGACAGAGACAGAGAGGTTATGGTAATAAGAAAGTTCTGCAAGTGGCAATAGATGAAAAAAAAAACGTCCTTAGTTTTTAAATTAATTTAAAAACTAGTAGGTAACTTTAATGCCTACTTATTATTTTTGTTAACACACCTCATCTATTTCGGTATAACTGAAATCTATTGTATGATTATTTATGCAATTTGTAAATAAATAGACTCAAACGCACAAAATTTATGGCACAAAAATAATACCTATAACTACATGAGAGTTACATATGAGACATATCCTACTATTCGTGTTCTTGTTGTTTGTTCTGTGTAGTCTTATCACCAAAAGTTATCTCTTCCAGACAATCTTTAGATAAAAGAAAAGATGTTACATTAGTGGGTATCGTATTGCGAGAACACTGTTGTTGTTCTTCGACATTTTAATTTCTGCGTTTTACAAAAAAGTCATTGCATACTATTATGACTTTAGATTAAAATTGTCTTCATAACCAGTATCTTTCAGTTTAATGCGTACCTTCGATATAATGATACACTGTAAGAAATTATTTGCAGTTAACCGATTAATGAAGCGAGGCCTTCGTACCGAAATGATAAAACGAAAAGGACAATTTGCATTTTCAGTTAAGAACTTAACCCTCAAACAGGCTTACGGTAATAATTGCAGTATGCACTTCTGTTTTTGTCTAATTTAGTGTTATTACAATAGTCTTAATTTCATAGAAAACATGAAAAGCGTGCGCTGCACATTGCTTTTAATCGTAGAGCTTTAATGTTGATAATACTGGACTTATTACAGGCAATAGTGATAGGTAAACTTTATTATTCTTTTAAATAATGTTAAACAATTTTTTGTGTTCATAAACGCTATTCAGAGCTAATTATCAGATTAATCTGTTTCTTAAATAAATTTCTAATTAAACAATAACTGCACCTCTCTTAACAGTTAATCGACAAAATGGCGTCCATCTAACAGCTGACATTTATTATTATTTTAAACTTTTATTTGACATTATTTTAGCAAGAACAACAAGCAAATATTCAGATAGTAACCATTCTTACAAAAACAAGAAGTGCTACTAAGCAACATTTAATCATCGTTAATAAATACAAAAAAATTAATCACAACTTAACCCAGTTGTCATTTAGTCAAATAATACCTAACAAGTTGAGTAGAGGTTTTTATGAATAACGCTATTGATGTTTACAGTAATTTATTTTAAACGTTAAAATAATTTTAACATACAATAAAAGTAAAATTTTAATGTCAACCCGTCTTCAACGTATTTTAAGAAGCCATATGTTCTGTGTCTCATTGTTATTCACATGTAAGATTCAACAGTAACGCCCGAGTTATTATGTCTAAAAAACAACCCGGCTTGAAACAATACGACAGATTATAAATTACGGTGAGTGATACCTTGAGATCGAATGAATTATTTATCGGATTGTACGTCTTCTTTACAAGAAATTAAATAGGGTGTGTAGACACATTTGAATGTGTAGATTATAGTAGAATTTACAGTATTTGGTCCTGTAGAAATAATGTTAGAAGTTATAGTTCCTATTTATAAAGTAATCACAGCCTACTCGTATTAAAAAAAAATATTATCATAGCTATCGCAATAGATAAACTTTCGAATAACCGTTTTTTTTTTGTAACTTACAAGTAATATTTACTTACAGTTAAATTTTAGGCTTACATTTTTACCGAACACATTCAAGAAAATGTATGTCTCACATCAAATTTTATACGGTAAGATTTACATAATGCGTACCTGTAGCCAATGTATCATTACCCGCGCGGGCCAGAGTTTAAACGCAACGGTTCCTGCACCTGCACTCAACGTTTCGCTGCGCGTGATTCGATCATCAAGCAAACTATCGCCTTCGAGCGTGAAGGGTTAATAGGTACGAACCATGGTACGGACAGAAGCCGGTATTTTAATCGAAGGTTAATATAGTTTGGCATTTTACAAAAACTTTAATTACTCTTAATGTTAAATCTTGTCAATTTACTCGAGATTTTTATTAACCTTCTCAAAAAAAGGAGTAGGTTCTCAATTCGTCGGAATGTTTCGAATGTTCTATTTTTTGATATTCTGCCTGATGAAAAGAACTATGAAACAAATGTTTGCTATCGAAAAGTATAAGTTTGTAAATATTCTTAGATAGAAGGTAATCAAGCGAAGGTCAAAGTGATCAAGTTCCCAGTTTGATGTTAATGTCGAAGTGCGCCCGTCAAAATGGCCAACGACCCATAAAGACGTTGGCGAATTCAGGCTAACTACTCGTATGGAACCACAATGAAACCAGCGGCTGTAAACTAGTTCGGGTTTAGGGCCTACGCACATTTGTGACAAATAATATGGCTTTTTTTCTACTTTCTAACACAGCAGCAGTTATTCACAGCACAAGCTTCAAAATTTCTTATAACATTTTAATGAAAGCTTGGGCTTGTAGTTAAGACAATCGAGAGCTGCTGCAGAAACTGATAAGTTCTATGTTGTTCTAAGTTCAAACAAATACCTAACACCGGTAAGCACAACGCGAGTTTAACATCTGCCCGATGAATGGTAATTTTTTTTAAGGTGGCAGGGTCATGGTACTCCTGACTGGGATCAATGAAGAAATCATTATGTTCAACCTTATGATAAACTGAAATGAGAATAAATATTAAATAAATTTGCGCCAGACAAGACAACCTACCGATGTTACAGGTTTGAAGTAACAAAATAACATTCTTGTATTAAAAGCGCCCTCCTTGGGCGCCTTCTATAGATTTTACTTTGAATTTTTTTTAAAAACAAGGAGTTGGTTTATAAAAATTCTAATCTATTTACGATTAGACAAGAAAACTATATGCCCGTACGTCCTTCATTTTTATTTTGAAATTTTTATATCAAGTAATCGAATCAAAATTAAATCTTAAAATAATTTTTAACATGGACCGGATTAAGACAAAATTATTATTCGTGTGTAGAAAACCTATTATGTTTTATGTCGCATTGAGTTCGCAAATGTTACTGCTTTTATAGAGCAGTCACTTTACATGCAAATCTATAATATACGGCTCATTGAATTCTACTTGTACATTTTATTTCTAGATGTTATAACCAGTATGTCAGAGAATATTGTTGTGGTAGCTCGCCGCGGTCCGGACAAACAAAAGAAACATGCAATAATATCTCTCTTTTGAAGCAAAATAAATACCTATAGGGGAGAGCGGGGTTGAAAGTGCCGATTTTGACAAATCCCGAGATAAATCGGGTAAGACGAATGCTAAAGTAAATAGTTTCAGTCTATCTTATGTAAAATTTAATGTAGATTTTGAATTTATAATCAGTTTTTGTGCTTTTTGAATGGTTTTTTATATAGAGTTATATTTTTATACAGCGGCCGTAAGGCACAACTGACCCCTCTCTGGGGCGAGTTGTGCCGCAGCTGAGGTCGGTTGTGCCGTTCATAATGTTTGGTCTTTTAAACAAAATAAATGGATTTTGGAATGAAAACTATTTGATAGTTTATATTTCATCGAAATTAAAATTACTGAAAATCAACACTTTATATACTTTAGTAGTTTTTATACTAAACATTAGTGAAAAAAATTACAACCAGTTACTCTTCTAACTATCTGATACTGAGAGCACCTTCTAACTTCATAATTTTTACTTAATTTTAATCTAAATGAGTTCGATTAGATAGAGTTATTTAAACTTTGCCCCTTACAGACTATAATACTAGGATTAGTCCAAATTTCTCCCAATAGCCAAGGTTACAGAGTTCAGCTAGATTAAAAATTTCTTATTAATCAGTTTCTTAAATGAGTCTTCATATTGAACTTACATTAAAAACATCAAAAACTAAACTTTTTCTTTAGATTACTGATCTGAAAAGTAATTAAGACACACAAATGGTCAATTTTCTTCATCATCCACACATTGCATGCCGCATTAAGTCTCTAATTCAAGTGCAACAGTTTTTTATTTGCGCAATTCCTTAATAACCGCAACAGCAGCCCTTTGTAGAAGATCCTTGGTTCCTTTTAGTGTTTTTCTCTTGTAACATATTAATCAAAAACGATATATATGATTTAAGATTTGTTGAGGGTTGGTTGTGCCCGGCACAATTAGCCCCGATTAAAGGGCACTTGTTACGTTTCTAAGACATTAATTTTTATCATTTTCTAAAAAATTATTCTGTACAAAGAGTTAAAATTGCATAGATTATTATATCTGGATAAATTACTAACATATTAGTAAAACTCTCATATCCGTAACACCAAAAATGTTTACATCAGACCAAAAAGTATTAATGAAAAAATATTTACTAACGTGATGCTAGAGGACCATTATATTACTGCCGCTCGGTCTAAATCTCGGGCGCAACTAAAATGGCCGCCGCGCATGCGTTAGATGGTCAGAGCAACGGAAATAATACGAACATATAGCTATATCTTTCTGGAAGGTAGATATTTGCATCGGAACAACTTAACCCCGGCACTTTCAGCCCCGCTCTCCCCTACTCAGCAGTAGGAATTACTATTTTTAACCATTCAGTACTCGAAAATGATATTATTCTATAGAATGAGCCTGGCAAAACAGTTTACACTATAAATACTAGCAAACAATAATATTCAGAAAGTTTGTAAACTATCAAAAAGAATAAAAATCTTAATATTCAATGCTAGCCATTGAATAGGAAAATTTTATGCTGATTGACTTTAAACGGACATCAGTTATAATTACCTGGCATAGAATGGTAATCATAATAATTATGATAATAATTCTTGGTTATGTTATAGCATCATCGTTTATCAAATAGCAATATCAATACCATCACAAGAATTTATAAATAAACAAAGTTTGCGATCACATGCCTCTTTTGGAAGCGATGAAACAAGTGTCAGGTTTCATTATTCTCGTAAGTAGGACCTCTCTTATTATGGTAGCGATAACTTGATTTCAATTTATAAATTACCGTGCTCAGTGGGACACTCAAATAGTTTTTTTCTCCGTGGTAAATAATCCTTGCTGCTATAATAAAGGAGTTAATTTAGATGCACCTCATGCACCGCCTCTTAAAGTGCCTCTCATGTTTTTAAAAGGTGGCATTCTTTTAATAAGTTATGAGTCGAATCACGGTTTATACAGCTATATTCGTTATTATAATTTTCAACCACTTTTGAAGTATGTAAATCGTGAATATTGGGCCTTCGCTTGTTTTGGAAATAAGAAACATAGTAGGCATAATATAACATTGTAGAAAACATAAGATCAGTAAAATAAAATTTACTATTAAAATTATAAAAATATATATATATCATTCTTATTTATGTTTGATAGTGACTGCAAAACCATTGCGATCTGTCGCAGTTGTAATGACCCCGAGTACAAATCCCGACAAGTGAAGGACGCGTGACAAAGGAACAAAACACCCGACGATCGGAACATTCGGAACGCATCGCGGCGTTGCGTCGCTCGTAAATTAGCGCGACGGATTGACGCGACCGCGCGACACGCTGTCCGACGCTACCGTGACAGACTTTATTTTGGTTTTCGACGTTGACGTGCTGATAGTAAGCAACGGATTACTAGACGACGCTATTTTTGTTATAGAATGAAATTCAGTGGTTGGTTAAGAAGTGATTTATTTGACGCTCTGTTGACAAATCCATGAGATAATGCCAACGTAATTGTTAAATTGAAGATTAAATAAGTGTTTTTTGATTTACTCGGACTAAAGTAAAAATTTAAATTAATAAACTCTTAATAAGCAACGAATCGTATACCGTTCTAAAAAAATACAATTACAGTGAGTAAGTCTCTTTGACACTTAAAGGGTAAGTTTGTCCCATACTAAAAGCATCGGTACAAAGGACTGAATTTTTTTTTTCACATGTAGTTAAAGAATTCTTGATTAATGATAGTACCTTAACAAAGGTGATATATTATGATTTAAATGCAAAAAATCAGCAAAATGTGTGAAATGTTAATACAAAATCGCAAGATTCGTATGCGTAGGTATACCTAAAATCACTATTTCGGAAATTTGTTTCGAGAATTCTGTATTTCTGCTAAAAAATAAAAAGTAAGGAACATTGACTTTGACAAGTAAACATAATTATGTTGACACTTGGTTGACATAGATTTGACAAAATATGATATTGTCACTGCCATAATAACTTTTTATTCAGGTACGTTCCGTTTACAGCGATATTACCGGTTTTTAAAACCAATGAGTTTTTGCATTCCGGTTTTAAATATTTTCTGCGTAAAACGAAAATATGTAGTTACAAGATTTCAATTTAATGGCAACACTTATTCTAGTGATTCCGAAATAAGAAAAATCGTAAACTACAAAAATTGTTACATACACGTTTTGTTTTCATGTTCGAATAATAAAGATTTATGACTATTACTAAAAAAAAATCTTACCTGAACAAAAGTTATCCTCTAGGGATAAAGTAACCCGACTTTTATTAGTATAACAATATTCTAGAACCCAAAATAGTAAACTGAAGACACCTTTATCCATCGTCGCCCTATATTTTTTGCAGCTGTGTCACTAAGCCAGGCAATTAAAGAGAGATCACTTAAATGTTTTCGCAGATTATTGGCATTCTAAATCTGTCAAGGTCTCCAGAAATAGCTCGCACACGTGGTGATGCTTTTAGACGCCCCATCGCAAACGTTGACGTATGAAATTTCAGATTCTTTACAAAACAGAAAAAGAGTGCCGTCAACGAGGCAGCTTGTTTGCTATCTCACCTCTGAATGTGTGAACTCATAGGGTGATGTTATCGAATGCTTTTTAAAGATATTGTGTGCGTTTTGAGGGGTCGGTTGAAAACCTTATGAGTACAGTGGAGTGTTCTATGAGTGGTGTTAAGTATAGATTTAATCGATGTTCTATTGAATTTGATGAATGCTTCTTACGTAAGCTTATGTAAGCTTATTACTGTTTGCTTAAAATTGCTTAAAAAAACAAGGTATTTTTTCTTTCTATGCTTACTTTGTTATTTGCTATAATTGCGATAATTTTTGTTGAGGTATTTTTATAAGTTAAACTGTTATATTACCCTATTGTTAGAGTTTTAATAGTAATTCCTCTCCATTCCCCTTTTTATCGCCTCAGTATCTTGTAACGTCATTTATTTCTTGGTCTACTCACCTTAACTGTTTTAACTAGACGCATTCTTCGTTCCTCATCCGCTCGTTGATTGACATCTGTATATTTGTTTTCCTTAGTTTTTTGTGGAACTTGATATGTGTTTTGATGAGAGGTATTTCTTTTCTATTTAAGTACCTCATAGTCATAATGTTTGTCTATCGCTCTTTTGTTAGTATTTATCTTTTTCTTAAACAAATTCAAATCAACTATTTCAATAAACCGTCCATCAACACAGATCTTTCTCTTTGCCTCATTTCAATGCCTACTAGCGTCACAGTCCCAAAGACACGTTCCACTCCAAAACGAAAATCACTTTCCGAATGTCTTGTAACGTCACATTTTTCCAGATCCTCGTCGCCACAAAATCCACTTTCCATAACTGCTTTAGCTCGACGCGTTCTCGGCTCGGATCTTCTGATTGACGTTTATTTGTTTGTCCCCTCTGTCCTCCGGTTTTGTTCACAACACCGGCATCATAAAATTTTAACTGTTTTTGTTACAAACCGGTTACTGCTGTGACGAAAATTTACAACATTACACGTGATTAAAGACATTGGTTTTGTTAGTTATGATCGCGCTGAAGAAACGATTTATTGTTTCCGTTCTAAAAATTTTAAAAAAGTATATACTGTTTTTCTAAACGATATTTAGGATACGGTGTCAATATAAGTCGCCTAGGTTGAAAGTATTAGCAGAAGTTTAAATATGTGTCTTATAGTGTTATTATTGCATTGATTTTATTCTAAGTCACTATTTAAATGAGTTTAGGAATACATTTGTTAAGAACAGAACCTTTTTCTCTATCTGATCTGATCTGATCTAAGTACGTGCTAGCTCCAACAAGTATTTTTGCTCGCCTATTTAATGCAAGAAATACTGGCAGTCGAAACAAAGGAGTAAGATAGCCTATCTGAACGGGCCAGACAGTAACAGGGCTAGATACGACGCCAGTTGGGATCTTTCGCACAATCCTCCATACCTAGTTACACGGACGGCTGCACCCGACTTCGATGCGGATGCGTTTGGAAAGCAGCTCAGAATATGCCCTGGACTAAGATAACATTCGTGGGAATCAAATCATTTGTTCGAGACTTTCTATAGCCCAATCTAGTTTCATTATTTCTATTAAATCTCAAATGTTAGCATTTTACTCGTCAGTTTTAGGAGTTAGATTTTCAAAATTTCCCATTTCTTCAGGTTTCAATAAAATTTCATATTTAGAATCACAACGAACATCAATGAAATTTATATTTTATAAAATTATTTTACCTATTTCGGTCATCAACTTTGTACCAATAGAAATTCAAACCTAAGTTGGCAAAATTCTCTGAACTAATGAATATGTATCATCAGGAAAACGAAGCTAAAAATAACGACTACTAGATACAGTGGAAAGGAGTTCTAAAGATCGTGCCAAATCTTTGTAAGTTAATGCTTTCCACTTTTGTCGACTTGGCACGAAGAACAGGATAAATAAACTGTAAAAAGACCACTACCATTAATAAAAAGATAACATTCATCCTATTTTAGGACCGTCAAAGGATATCTTAATACGAAAATACCTGTTCGATTGAAGGAGGGTATTCCGTCAGTAAATCGTTTGATAGCTGTTCGAGATTGCTTACAAAGCAATATAGTTCCGTATGTAAAAATATGACTCGGGTAAGGGGTAATAACTTCCGAATTAGCCCTAAAATGTTTACTGGCTCTTCAACCCAATATGGAGGATCGTTGGAGCCACTCGCCTCTAGTGCCATCGCTTTGATATTGTTGCGGTAATTAATTTTGGAAGCGTTATCGTAATACGATGTCGGCTCTTTTGGGTTTCACGTTGAATGTTATAGTAAATATTATAATTAAAGCTCTTATATTTTGTTCAATGAATGAGCTACACAATATATATTTTCTTTCGGAACTTAAAACGCGATTGTCTTAAATGAATAATTACATGAATATTTTATGGTTAAAATAATACTTAATTTCGTAATCAGTTCTTAATTAGAGGCAAAATTCTTAGAAATTTAGACATTTCAATTTGATCACGTGACAATAAGATACTGTGACACGAGGCCTGCCATAAAATGGTTTGAGTTCAACAGCGTTTACGATCCTTGGGTAATTTTGTGGGCTACAGATGTATCAAATAGTTTTGTATACTTGTAACAATTGTACAAGAAGTCAAAATAAACATTCCTCACCCTCGCCCTAGAAAGGCAAGTTTGCACGTGTTTTAGTCTAATAGCTGTTTATAAGAGCGGATTGAAGGGGCACTGCCGAAGTGGCGAGCGCCGTGTCAGCGATTCAGAGCCTCGTAAAATTTTATCGCCGTCCACACATCTGCCGGCGACAAGGATGCCGAGATTCGGCTTTATTGATCAAGGTTCGGTAAAAAGACGTGTAATGTCACTTTTTTGGCGACTATTAACATTGGGGTTTGACGCTTTTCCTCAAACATTTGGGGAGCTAATAACTTTAGAGATGCTGACCACGCGTTTTTTAGATCGTTTCAGAACATTGTTCTTTCTTGCTTAGTTTCAGTTACAAAAATAACAATCACAGCTTTATCTTTACGTTGAGATAGACTCCTTTCTAGCATCTGTTAATAATAAGTAACTTCTGGTTTAGAATTTCATTTCAATTTTAAACACAAAAATCTGTATCATGAAAACTAAATATTACAAAAGTATTTCGTCAAGGTCAATCAACATTTTTGATTTTAATTCATGAAAATAAAGATTAAACATTTGACATGTGGGCGGGGCACATAGCACGTAGAACTGACGGCCGATGGGGCAGAAAGGTTCTAGAATGGAGGCCGCGTACCGGCAAGCGCAGCGTAGGACGTCCACTCACAAGGTGGTCAGACGACCTGGTAAGGGTCGCAGGAAGACGCTGGATGCAGGCCGCTTCTAACCGGCCAATCTGGAAGTCAATGGGGGAGGCCTATGTTCAGCAGTGGACGTCCTATGGCTGAAATGATGATGATGATGATGATGATGATGATTCGACATTTATTAAAGTAAGTAGGTACACTCCCTAATTTAAAAAATATTTTAAATAAGACCTAAAACATAAGTACGTATTATTTTATCAAAGTATGTTTTAATTGGTTTATTTTACATCTTATCTAGCCTTAGAGCCTCATTTCAGGCAAATGACGTTTTTTTCTGTCCTCGACTCTTATGTTTTTAAATAACAATTTGCCGAATCCCGTAGAATGATACTTTGTGGGAAGTGCACTTCCTCCTCAAGTCATCGCAAGGCTTCATTTCGGCGGATACGTGTGCAGAGGCGGCCATTGATATGTCAAACAATGGTAGTAAACACGGCGCACACGCCGATATTTGTTCGCGAATCGGAGCATTTGTTATACAAACAGACGGACGCGCGACGGTTGAAGCAAATGTTGGTGCATTTATTTATTTACTAAGTCTTTGTACAACATGACTCACCACGACTTACTGCTTTGGCAACTTGTTTAAAAAATAACGTACCTACACTATCTAAACTAAAATGTATTATTTATTTTGACGACCTCCGTAGCCGAAAGGCGAGCATACCGCACTTGGCGTCGCTATTTTCGAGGTCCCGGGTTCGATTCC
Organism: Anania hortulata; assembly: GCA_963576865.1. Lineage (NCBI taxonomy): Eukaryota > Metazoa > Arthropoda > Insecta > Lepidoptera > Crambidae > Anania > Anania hortulata. The sequence goes on along the minus strand of OY756399.1, from coordinate 307,456 downwards.
CGGTCGGTCAATGTATAAAAATAAGTTATCTATATTTTCGCGGGTCTGGGTGTTGTGGTACCGTCGTTGTTTCTGATTTCTGTAACACAAGTGCTTAAGCAATTTATTATAGGATCAGAGCAATATACCTATGTGGTGTTGTCCAATATTTATTTATCTATGGTAAGTAAGCTTGATTTTTTTATAAGAACATTACATTGAATTGAAAATAAAATAATAAAAATATTAATTATTTCATCTCACTTTTTAATTTAACCGATATTGACTATGAATGAAAGTGTATTTTTAGCGAACAATAGATATGCATATTTTTTTTATTAAGCTTTGTACGCTGCTTCTGCAATTTATATGCAAAATTTCATAGTTATTGGTCGAACCCTTAATCCCTTTGAGCTGGGAAAACTAAACAAAAATATTCACTCTCACAATTATTATTTTATATATAGCCCGAGGTGGGTGAACCTCGGGGCTGCATAAAAAATGTAAAATTTAAACAATTTAAAAAAGGTTTATTTATACAATTCAAGATTATGAAGCCTCCATTGAAAAGTTGCCCTTAACTGACCTTGGCCTCGCAACCAACCTTTCATTTCATAAAATTTTGAATAAAATTACTCTCTAAATTAGAATAAATTATCGACAAAAACTCATACGCTGACTTCTAGTATATTTTCTGTTTCCCCTTCTGCCGTTTACGCCTTTATTGAAAAACAAGCAGGTTCAAAAAGTTTTACATTACAATTTTAAATGTTGTGTTTCGTAATAACATTCTTCATCATTTCACCTATAGGACGTCCACTGCTGAACATAGGCCCCCCCCAGTGACTTCCAGATTGGCCGGTTGGAAGCGGCCTGCATCCAGCGGCTTCCTTTACTTGTTATATATTATGTAAAATAATATTACAACGAAAAAAAAATGAACAGCCTTTTGTTATTTCAAAATAATATTACACCGGAAAAAAATTAACAGCCTTAAGTAGGAACAATAATCTATCTATATATATACAGGGTGTAACGAAAAGGTGAAATAAAACTTTAAGGGGTTATTCTACGGCTGTATGGGAAAGTGTTTTTTTTTGCGATTTCGATGTTGGTCCTATAGAAAAATTTGATGTAATTTAGCCGTAGAATAACCCCTTAAAGTTTTATTTCACCTTTTCGTTACACCCTGTATAAAACGAAGTCGGGTTAGTTACACCATTTATAAGTCAAGGACGGGTGGACCGATTTTGATGATCATTGATTTATTGAATTTGTCTCCGCCTCGAATAGCAGAATAACTAAAAAGAACGAGAAAATTCTCAAAATAAAATGTATGAAGGGGCGGTACGAAGTACGCCGGGACAGCTAGTATGTATATAAAAGTCGGGTTAGTTCCACCATTTATAGGTCAAGAACGGTTTAACCAATTTTTGATGATCTTTGATTTGAATTTGTCTCCGCTCGGGATAGCAGAATATTTATAAAAAAAATTGAAAAAATTCACAAAAAAAAAATTAAGAGGCAGTACGAAATTTGTTGTATAAAATGCAAACTCTATTCAGTTTTTCATTCTTTGCCACATAACCAAGTGATAATAGTAATATTTGATACCTTTAACATTTTAAATAACCTCTTTTTACTGTACATACCATTTCACCCCATTAATACAAATTGGATTGGTCGTGAACAAAGTTTCAAATGTAATTGCCTCTATTAAACACTAATGCTGTTAAAAAAACTAATTTACCCGACATCCTCTGCACTTTAAAAAGCGATGCTATCTCCCCAACGAACATAACAATTTCACATTTCCTCCCCTTCTCGCCAAACGTCCAAAGTTCGAATCCCGGATGCTTCCGTCACGGGCTTTGGCGAACACACGATTCGATATGTCTCGTGGAAAGTGATGTGTCTTTTTTTTTTTTCAATAACATTATTATTTAAAATGTTTTTTTTAAACTATTATCTACGTAAAACCAATACCCGACAGTAAAAAAGTAAATACTGGTTCTAGATAGTACAAACACTTAATGTTATTAAGCAAATATATTTAAATATAAAGATTGGTTTTTTATGAGTATCGTTAAAAATGTGCAATCGTGTTTTTCAATATTTTGTTTGTGCAATGAAATCAAACCAAATTAACTATAACCTACAGGTAATACATTTTATGGGTCAATTAATATAATAAAAAGCGTACAATGAAGATACTACTGTGCTGTATGGTATGATGGTGGTAATGTTACTGTGATAGATTGAATAAGGAAATAGAGATTCGACATATTTAATTAAGGGGCCAAGCCTTTTGTATTTTACAACAAAACTATGTTTGCTTAAATTCGAACTTTATTTTAACATTCAGAATCTTGTAAGTAGGTTCCCTTTTACTCGCATACTTATCATTAGCAAGTCCTACATATGCCGTCAGTAGCGACTAGCGGCTTAATCGCCCGCCTTTGAGCGAGAATTAAAACCCCTTGACTTAGACTCGAGAGCGAGGTCAGGCCCGCGGCACTTTGATCTCTAATGACGTAAATCTGTATCGGTATGCATTTCACTGGTTGCATATTTTCAAACTGTTTATGTTTTTTATTTAATTAAAAAATACTTTTTAATATTTTTTTATTTAATTAGACAATTAAAATTTGATTTTGACTAGTCGCAAATATGCAAAAGTTTTTAAAATATGCCTTTTTTTTCAAATATCTTCTGTATTCATATTTTATTATCGACTGGCTGCTTTGAAGTTTAAGTACAAAATGGTTATTTATTTAATTACTAGCTTACAATATTGTCCCAAATAGGGTAAATAAATTGAAACGTGTAAAAAGAGTCAGTGGTTTTCAACCGACTTCAAAAAAGGAGGAGGTTCTCAATTCGACGGTATCTTGTTTTTTATGTATGTTCAGCGACCATTCGTTACTGCGTTGACCGATTTCGATAATTATTTTTTTGTTTGAAAGGTAATACTTTCAGAATGGTCCCATATAAATTTGGTTAAATTCTGATGATGGGATCTATAAGAAAATCATCAAACATTGCATAAACTCCGTACCACGCCAACTGATTTTAGTATCTATCTTACCTATATCTCTGCTAAATGTGGACCGATTTTCATGATTCTTTTTTTAATGAATAGCTTACACTTCAAAGATACTATAATAAAACATTTTTGGAAAAAAATTCACCCCTAAGGGTGGAAAAATAGGAAATGAAATCGGTGTTCAGCAGTTAAATTATGTTTGCACTCGTAAGATTTGTTTTGATTAGGATTTATCACTAAAATGGATGAAATAAGTTAATTTTATAAAAAAAATAAAAACCGACTTCAAAAAGCTAAAACGCTAAAAATAATCTTAACACCTCAGTACCTAATCAGTTACTTTTGGAGTCGGTGCCAGTCAATGAGAGACCAATGTTTTCGTTTGCACCGACTCCAAAAATAACTGATTAGGTACATAAGTGTTAAGATTATTTTTAGCGTTTTAGTTTTTTGAAGTCGGTTTTTATTTTTTTTATAATTGTCATAATCACATTTTATTTTATAATTATATCAACAGTTATTAGTATAATAACTCGAGATTTTCCATGACGTTCTTCGTATTTTTATTTGTATTAAAAATAATTAAATCAAAATCAAAACTTAAGGATTTTAAACAGAAATTAATAAGCCCTTCTTAGGCCCTGCATATCTTAAGCTATTTACTATTTATTACCCGAAAATTATGTTTCATGGGAACTGAACCTATTTTCAATAAACTTTCATTAAACTGTACACGAATTTCCAGCACTCCCAGTGGAGCAGATAGTAAAGCCGCTACCGAATCAGCGGGATGTTTCCACCCCGACGTATTAATGCTCGTTAAGTCTGATCAATTATTCAGACTGCCAGTATTTTGTTTGGGCAGGTTAAGGCAACTCTTAGAGAGTGTAGGGTGTGTCCAAACTAAGGCGATAGCGATCATATTAAACGCTAATTTTAGTAGGTTTAAGAGCAGTGTTATATAGTAGGCAGGGGCGTGCATTGGTTTCGGATGGGGGTAGGCTGTGAGTGAAAATTGAGTAAGTTTGTGTGAAACAGTAGGCGATCTCACGGCAGCCTAAATTGGTTAAATTGCACAGGAACGATCTAAGTAGCGCGCTTTAGTAAGGAATAAGTATAGGTAGACGAAAAATGGTTACAGAATATTTATTGTTTATTGTTGAATACGTAATTAATAATTATGGTTAGCTATTCTGTCAGTTTTTTATGAAGGTAGGCTCTGCATAATAGCCTATATGGGATGCACGCCCCTGAGTAGTCGAAATCTCACTTACGTGGATCGTGACTTAGGAAGCAACATAAAGGGACTTACAGTCTTTTAGATAACACTGGAGATGTATTCATGGTCCAAAATGGTCTACTTTTATCGTTAAAATGTTAATAACTTGACTAGGCGCATTTAAGATCATAGTAATGAACTTAAATTAATTTTTTAAATTGTTAAATATAGTATATATTTATCTGTGATAGTTAAATTATCAAGCACTTAGTTAGCACTTACAAATTGTCATGCCCTTGCAGGGCGTCACATTTTACCTGTCTACCTACCATCTAAATTAATTATTTAATCGCTATAAAATCTCTGGCTGAAGCACTGATTTTAATAAGTTTTATTTTATATTTAATCCATTTCGGGATGAAAAAAGTTCTTGAATTAGTCAGAAGTTGACTGCCCAATTTTTTCGAATTATCGTTTTCGTCGTTAAGAAACGTAACTTGTTTTTTATTCCGCTAACCTCGTCGCTTGAAAACACACCTTTAGGCCCGGTAAGGGATTCTAACGCTAATGTCGGCTTGAATTTCATTTCAAATTATATAGCTTACCTACTAATAATCAAAGTATACGAATACTTTATAAGACAACGTCAAGAAGTTAAAGGTTTCATTTCGAAGAGCAAACAATTTCAAATCACCTAAAAGGTTCGTGATTTAGTAATGTTGGGTACCTATAGTCTACACAGAAAGGCAGGTATTTTGCAAAATTATATTTTTACCAATAGTTTTTGGGTCTGTCTCGGTATTTATTTTCACACTCTTTCTATAAATCTGTGGTTGGTACAATGACATATTTGACGACCTCCGTAGCCGAGAGGCGAGCATACCGGACTTGGTGTCGCTATCTCTAAGGTCCTTTAGTTCTATTCCCGGCCGGTCAATGTAATAACTTTTCTATATTTCTCGGGTCTGGGTGTTATGGTACCGTCATTGCTTCTAATTTCTGTTACACAAGTGCTTAAGCTACTTATCATAGGATCAGAGCAATGTATGCGATATCGTCCAATATTTATAAAAAAACACTAAACATCATGATTACCAGAAGTTTATTTTAAATATGCGAAAGATCTGTCTATATAAATCTATTATACTAGTTTAATTTTAATTAATATTGTTCTTGTCTCGAGGGCTAATTCATCACCAGAACAATTATGTGATGTGTGTGCCGTGGTTAAAAATTAACATAAATATTTGAGCAAAGTAAGTTGATGTAACAAATATTAGTCAATAAATTATAAAGCTACACAAAAAACATTAAAAAGGGTAAAAAAGGATGGAAGTTTAAGATTTTTACGAAAATCAAGACGACGCATTGTAGATGCAAGAAGCATAACATAAATGTGAAAACATGCGTCTCGTCAACTGCTTGAATAAGTAATGAAAAGTACCCACAATCAAAGTGGCGTTTAATTTTGAACCATACTTAAAGGGTATTAAGGTTAAATGTATTCAGCTAATTTCGCCGCTGACTATTCAAGCCTGCGAGTAATCATGCTAATTCTAGTGGCTAACCACATTATCGCTTTAATGAATACGGACACCGAGTAGTGTCTCCCGTCCGCTCTACATAGAGTGCAAACAATATTAGTTCTGATACTTGCAAACATTAAGAGTGTGCGCGCACGGGTGACATTTTTGTCACTTATATGAAATCCTTAGATACCTATGTCTTGGATATCTTGAAATATCTACTATTCATATGAGTGACAAAAAAGTCATAGTGACAAAAGTCAATCGTGCACGCAGGCTCTAAATTAGTTATGGTATAATGTGAGGTTGGGGTAGCCTCAATGAATTTCAGGTTTCGTACTCGGAACCGAAATATTTTATGTAGAATTTTGATCAAGTCCGTATTTAATAAGAAATTATTGCCTTAATTTTCAATAGAGTAGGAAGCCAAAAAAAGTTTTATTTTACCATTTCTTAGAGCGCATGTAGCAGAAGACATTTTCTGTTATTGTTTATAAACGGTAATTCATACAAGCATCTGATTTGGTATGATTATTTTAAACCATGATGTTAAACAATAAATAACAAATCATGTGAAGTGTGAGTCTTCATCCGCTAATAGTTGGCTCTAATTTAATTTAAAACAAGGTTTTATTCAAGCCAATTTGCAGATGCTTATTCACAATTCAAATCGTTATCGTATAAATACGTTATCTTTGTAATAAATTTAAGATATTAATAAAAAAATAAAACTAAATTTAATTAGTTAATTCTGAATAAAAAAAATATATTTTGTAACTTAAATTACAATTAAGTAATGGGTCCAGGATCGCCATCCAAACACAGCGACATAGTACCCAGAAGGTTGCCCGCATTTTCTCAGTAATATAAATAAAACTAAGCTAAAGACTTATAATTTTCATTTATATCTACTGGTACAAGCCAAACCAAATTAGCGACAGATTTTAAATAATTTTATCATGGAAACGTGACATACAAATCGCTAACCAATATTGACTTAAAGATGCTCTGTCCCTCATAATTTTTCGCGTTACACCAAAATAGTAGAAAATTAAATGAAGGTTTTTAATTAAAAGGACTCCTTTAGGGAAAATGAGATTGGGCCTGCTCCTGTCTCCTCGAGTTAACATTAACTTGCTTTCATTATCTTCCATCTACATTAGTATACTATAAACGTATGTGTATAGTAAGGTATAACGCTAAGTATAGGAAGTAGATGTGGCTACAAGTTTATCGTTGAGTTACGGGACATACATAGACATATTATACAGGATATGAATAATTCAAATAATATACGCCAGTTCATCACACACGCATTTCATGATCTCAAAATAAAATAAATAAATAAATATTGGGCAACATCACATACATTGCTCTGATCCTGTGGTAAGTAGCCAAAGCACTTGTGTTACAGAAATCAGAAACAACGACGGTACCACAACACCCAGACCCGAGACAATATAGAAAAGTTATTTTTCTACATTGACCCGACCAGGAATCGAACCCGGAACCTCAGAGATAGCGACACCAAGTCCGGTATGCTCGCCTCTCGGCTACGGAGGTCGTCAAAAAGGAATAAAAGGAATCGCAACAAAATAATTAATGTTAATCTTGTACCAATAAACCTCCTATCGCAACTCACTACAAGATAACCTATCATAAATTAAATTACTATTGTTAGAAGCTTGTTTCAAAAACACGTAGTACACAACTCCTAACTAAAACTTTTTTGTTTACAGGTAAAAACTAGATAGATTGATAGTTTCACTACATTGTTTGCTACCAACCGTGACACAAGGATGCTGTAAGTAAAAAACTCATACTAAAAATCATTAGCATCAATGTATTTGTACCCAATTGTCAAAAAGAGGGTTATGTTTGTTTTTTAATATTATTTCTGGACACCCAAAAACCTAAGAAAATTGTTACACGTATTATTTAAATAATTTGATCACAACACTCATCATGATAATTATGGAAATGAAACGTGGCCTCTCACTCCGTAGTGAGAGGCTCGTGTCTCATCATAAGAGAGGTAGCCAATGCTGTGACGACCTTCCAAGACTTAACGTCACAATTTTTAAGAACTACGACAAAGACGATTATTTACGCTACGCTTTTGATTAGGTACTACGACAATTTACAGTGCTACACTCTCGACTACGGTCTCAACTATAGTCTTCTCGGCTACGACATGTAACAACGTTATATACTTTGATGGTATTCTTTGCTAAATCTCAGTACTTGTAACTAGTGACCACACTTTGTGCTGCGGAGTAGTGGATCAAATGCAGTATGACAGTTCACCTGTGGTTTCCGATTACATCGAGCGGCCAATTTTATTATTCGTCGTGATTGCGGCGGGACCGTGCGGTAGGCTCGCGGCTCGCGGCTCGCTCGCTGATTGATTGGAACTGAGTCTCAATGGAATAGATTCATAAAATTTTTTGGTAGAACGAACTCTGTACGGATCATTGGGTAATTGATAATTTAGAATGATCAAATCAAATAAATCCGGGTGAATAAAATATAAGACTACTCAAAAACTTTTCTTAACTCTTTGGTTTTCTGAGAATTTGTTAAAAATACTGACCTTTTGACGTTTATTATCTTATTAACCTCTGAGTAAGAGAAACAAATTATTTTGGTGCTTTTTCTCAGCACTAACAAACATTAATAAGCACTGTTAGGTTAAAGTTAAGGTAATATAAACACTTTGCATTTACGTTGAGACTTTTTATTAGTTCCTTCTTTAAAATAAGTACTTCTGCCTCATACATTTTCAAAACTTAGTAAACTAGAACCCACACGTGGGCTCGTTCGATTCATTCGCTCCACCTCCCCAACAGTAAATAAGTTACACGCATTCTCACTAACGAACTAATGCATCTGAGAATTCAATGTCGTAACCGATACTAAACTCGAATTATGTTAATAGGTTTCAATAAAGCCTAGTTTCTTTATAAACAATATTTATTGTAGTCTTTTAAGAGTCATTCTTTGATATTTAGGGTCTTAATAATAACTGTACTAGTGGCAAATGAAGCTGACTGCCCTTAAGCTAAGCTTATTTTTACTTGTTACTAGGAACGTAACCTCGTTCTTAGACCCCGGCTCTTGAAGTTAAATCAAATGGAACAAACAATTCCATACGGTATCTTTTAACCGTTTATCTCTTTTTTAGAAGTTAAAAAAAAAAGACGCAAGTTAAGTAATCTTGATGGCTGAGTTCCCCTAACAAGAGTTGCTTGAAAAAATAACATTTGATGAAAATATTTTGTATTTGAGCTGCAAAATCACCTCAAGAGGTTTTGCGTAATATTAATCACTTCTTGTATATGTAATACTTTTATCTTCAACAACAAACCTGCATGTAAAGTGAGCAGCACCCACCGTTACCTCGAACGTCACGCGCGCGGCGAACAGTCCTTTATCAGCCCCGACAAAGAAGCGATCTTGGAACGTTCGCAAATGTTTGCAAACAGAATTGCGGTTTATCATTGTCGATTTCAGATAGATTTTAGGTTTTAACATTATTTTGTAATCCCAAGACAGGTACGTTATTATTTAATAATGTTAATTTAGCCATTTCCTTATGTTTTGATCACGCAATTGTTGACACAAATTTCTCATTTCTCCAAAGCAAATTATTTTTTTTTACATTTATTGATAACTAGTTGTGCCCTGTAGAATACGGTTTGTCACACCTTATTTTACTCGCATAGAAGATAATATATCGCATAGAGAATAAAAATAGTAGCCTATGTCTTTCCCTAGGATTCAAGCTTTTTCCGTACAAAATTTCATCAAAATCGGTTTACCTTTCACGATAAAAAGTAGCATATATCGTTTCCCAAGCTCTAGTCTATCTTTGTACCAAATATCATCGGAATTAATTTAGCAGTTTAGGCGTGAAAGCGTAACAGATAGACAAAGTTACTTTCGCATTTCGTCACTTAAACAACAATACCGCGCAAGTCGAAAAAATGGCCATGCAACGTTTTATACATCATTTGATGCGCGCCAAGAAAATCTATCCAATGACGTATAAAACATCACATGGCCATTTTTTCGTCCTGCGCGGTACTGTTGTTTAAGCGACGACTTGTATTATTAATGTACCTTAGTAGGAACTGTGCAAAACCCACAACTCATTACAAATGACGTTTAATGCTTCGTTCAGAATGTAGTATTATTACAAACTTGAAGCTGTCATTACCCGTCTGGAAGGCAACACATACAACTTAATCATCCCCAATGAAGTTCGCAAGTCCCCAGCGTTGCCGGTCGCATTCTGCCCTAACAATAAAGGTCCGGTGGGTCGGATTACCCGCCTTAGATCAGAGTGGCCCGCAATATGTTTAGTTACACCCCCTCCCCCCTCACACGCAAATTGTCTACGTCTTGAGCTCGTAATTGAATTTATAATGGGTTAGTTTAAGAGGTATTTAGTGTTTTCGGCTATATGTCGGTGGCCCCACGTTATGCGGGATTATGGGGACACTTTGCGTTGCCCCGGGGCTATTCAATGGGGCTTTGCAAATGAATTGTCGTTAATTCTGTCGGTAAAAGGATCGGGCTGGATTGTCACGTTCGAGTTTCAAGCTATTTACTTGATAAGTTTAGTTTCTGTCCACACCATTTACGACAATCATTAATACTGTTTGAGGAAATCTAGTAAAATAATTTACGACTACATTATCCGTTATTTTAAAGGATATTTTAATAAAAATTACCTAAATCCGTAATATTATTTGGTAAGGTAAAATTACGTAAATCTTTCATATTATTTGGTTACCTTATCACATTGTTTTATTAAGAATATTGTAGCCTGAAATAAAAAATCATATACGTTTCTGAGTTGTTGATAGCTATCATAAAAAGATGTCTTTATAAAAGAAATATATTAAACAATAGCATATCTGCTTCAAGTGCAGCTAATCGTAACTTCTTTGTATGGTGTACAATAAAGAGTACTATCTATCTATCTAATCGTTAACTGCAGCCGCCGCAGCTGCAGTAAGATATTCATAACTGCAGTAACCGCGTTAGCGCCGGGGGCCGATTAGTTGTAAACTAGGTAAGCACTCTGTCGTATTTGTAATTATTTACATCAGTCTTCATTAGTTTCTGTCTTTAAGTTTCAGTGTACCCTGTTGAAACACAAATAAAATATTCTATTCTATTCTTGAGGTTCATTATACACAGGGTGGCATAAAATATTTTTAGGTGCCTCGTGTTGAGAGGTATCTGAATCACCCCTATGTATGTTCTACGATTTTTCGTAGTTTTCAAGTTACGATTTTTTTATGATTTTGTGCACCCGGATCAGTTTGAAAAATTTATATAAAAAAAGTGGAAGGTTTCTTCGTTTTTTTTTTCTTGCAGCTTAATCTATTTGAATTGTGCATTTATGCATAAAATAAACAGCCTCATAACTTTAATGAGCGTTACTACAAAATTTACTTAAGGTTGAGAATTTATGTTAAGTGAGTTATCATTTAAATTTGCAACTTAAAATTAAAAATCTAAACTGATAATTTCTTAGTTTCTAAGTAGCTTCAGAGAATGCGCTAGACTCTAAGCTTTCATAATAATAATAACTAAGTAGGTAATAGGCTTTATAGCCTATTTAAAAAAAATCGTAACTTGAAAACTACGACAAATCATAGAACATACATAGGGGTGATTTAGATACCTCTCAATAGGAGGTACCTAAAAAACATTTTTGGACGTCACTTTTTTGGTCACCTGTATATTCATAGTGTCAAATAACTAAAAATAATTTTACAGTCTGTATAGATCGTAAGGAGTTCTTATAAAACTTTTATTGATCAGCAGTTAAGAATAAATAAAATAGGACCAAGTTTACACCCTAAAAGTACTCTTTAAATTTCAACGATTTATCACTACTGCTAGCTCAAATCGTCACAAAATAAAACGATTCAAATAAATTGTTGTTGTTGTAACATATAAATATCTAAACACAAATGAAAAGCAGAAACTATGCAATTAAGAAACATTATGTTATCAATCTAACTGCCACTTAACTCTGTTTACTGAATCCTCTTGAATTTTACGAATAACCAGTCTTTCCCAATATTTATGCAAAGTGTGCAGTAATCTATTTTATACCAGGGAGACGCAAAGAAGATTGATATAGTGAGTAAATTATTAGATAAAGGAAGTGAACATCAACCTGACGGGTACTGGTGGAGTAACAAAGTCTTGGAGTAACGAAGCGTGTCGGCGCTCGATCATACTTGATAACTGGCGTCATGTATAGTTTTAACGGAGAACATGGATGGGTGGGAGATTAAAGACAAGATTTAACCAATAAAGAAACTTAGAGGCAACTTTTTTTAAGTCATTCTACAATTAAATACTTAAGAGTTATGTACAAACTTTTAACTTTTCGCCAAAAGCGATTTTTTTTGCATTTTAATGTTGTCTGAGATTATTGTCTTGCCATTAATTTGACCAAATCACGTATTATTTATTAAAAACCTTCATTAATACACTTGTTTGACTGCTATTTCTTGTTTTTTTTTAAAATTAGCACGATGAAGTTGAATATAAATAATAAATAAATAAATATAAATACTGGACAACATCACATACATTGCTTCTCTGATCCTATGGTAAGTAGCCAAAGCACTTGTGTTACAGAAATCAGAAACAACGACGGTACCACAACACCCAGACCCGAGACAATATAGAAAAGTTATTTTTCTATATTAAACCGACCGGGAATCGAACCCGGGACCTAAGAGATAGCGACACCAAGTTCGGTATGCTCGCCTCTCGGCTACGGAGGTCGTCGGAATATATTGTGTACAATTGCAAATTGGAAAAAGGAGTTGAAAAGACATAATAATAGTGTCTGTAAACGTGGCTATGTAGGCTAGACACACAATTTGCTGAATATATGCTCATGATTAAGCTATAGGTACATAAGCACGGATTAGAGTATCCGGAGGAAGATAATTAATTACAAAATTAATCGTAAACTCGCCATGTCAAATGAATCATTTTATCCTTTAAAGGAGGAGGATCTCAATTCGGTTGTATGATTTTTTTTTTTAATTTTTTGTTACCTTAGAACTCCGCCATTAATGAACCGATTTGAAAAATTATTTTTTCAATTGAAAGGGTCCTCCAGATTGGTCCCATTTTTTTTCAAAATTCAATTCTGATGATGGGATCCATGAGGAATTGAGGGAACTCCTAAAATGTTATAGGTGTACATATAGCGAATTTAGTATATACAATTAAGCCTTGCCATAGTCGACAAATCAAATTTTAATAAATGATTCTGGTGAGAATGATACCATCAAACTGATCTGATGAAGAAGGCGGAAGGTAAGCACCGGAACTCTGTGATAAAACAATGTATCATAGCCGTGTTTGGACTAATTTGAATCGTCATGAGAAGCAATTTAGCTATAATGACATCACAGATCGCCATTTAGAATGTAAAAAAACACTAAAAAACAGACAAATAAAACAAATTCTTATTAAAAAAAAGTAACGAGTCGGTGCCAGCCGTGGAATGTTTGAATGTGGTTGTTTGCACCGACTCCAATAATAACTGTTTGGTATAACTTTTAAACAAAGTTATTTTTAGCTTTTTAGTGTTTTTGAAGTCGGTTATTTTTTTTTATTAAAATTTGTTTTATACGTCGAACAAGTATGTATTTAGGCACATTCGTACACACAACATATTCGTACAACCTGTTTCCATTGGTTTACTGCTTGCGTTTATTACAGCTTTTGTAATACATTCTATGCAGTTGTGTTGTGTCTATCTTAAAAGGATAAATCTCTGGTGCTATTTCTGTCGCCCGACCATTGGCATCCGAACGGCAGCGCTGAGTAAACCATAATGCAGCTAAGCCGATAAGGCCCTCTGAACACCAGTCGACGGCCACGGCAGCGTATGAACGCTTGTTCTACGAAGGCCTGGCTGACTGTAAGCGAAGAGCGAGTATTTTTTATTGTTTTGTTTATCGACTGATCTTATTAGCATTAGTAAGATAGACCCCGATCAAAACTTAGCAACCTAGAATTTATTGTTTGTCATCTCATTGCTGTAACACAGTGGGCAAGTGGATGAGCTATTGTGGTGGTTTTTATTGCAATCACACGCAAATTATTCTCTGTTTTTCAAGTCGTCGTCATCATTGTGTATTCTTTATTCTTAAAGAATAAATCAACCTATTTCAATCCATGAAATATTTGGTTGTAGCACTCTCCGCTTCCATGTCTACCTACACTACTAAATTTAGATCATAATATATTAAATAAAATATTATGTATACTCTGAAGCACTACTAATTTTTGTATGTTTAATGTGCCTTATTATTCTTAACCCAATTATTATCTCAACGTTCAATTACTATGATTAAAATCTCGCTGCTACTGAGGCCCCACTTAATTTAATTCGCCGTAACGGGATATGAAATCCTAGCGCCGAAACTACGCAGCTTGCCGCACAATACGAGTATAGGTACGAAATACTGTGTATATAATATGCTGCTGTCTCAATATACACGGGTAAGTCTCGAATCTTCGTATTAGTTCCGTACATAAGGTCTGGTTAACTCCCTAACTGCGCTGTGCTCTCAGTGCATAAAATCCTGCATAGTCTGGCTTGGATAGGAGACGTTTATTATTAACTAATGATTGCTCGCGAGTCCGCTCGTATGGTTTGTTTGACGTTACATCACATTCTCTGGGAATATGTGGATCTAAAGCATTGTCTATTATATTTGTCAAATCTGTTCAACCGATGACACGTTGAGTGGCTAACACAAAGCTTACAAACACACAAACTCAAGACTCATTTCTTTTTAGGTTTAGCCCAAAAGGAATAAAACATCATTTTGTTATAAAAATTGTAAAAGGTGGATTTTTAGGGTTCCGTACCGAAAGGGTAAAAACGGGACTCCACTGTCAGTCTGTCTGTCTGTCACCAGGCTGTATCTCACAAACCGTGATAGCTAGACGGTTGATACTTTCACAGATGATGTAACAACATGTTGCCGCTATAACAACAAATACTAAAAACAGAATACAATAAATATTTAAGTGGGGTTCCCATACTGAAAACGTGTTTTTTTTTAGTTTTTTGTTCGATATTAATAACGATACGGATACCTACGGAACCCTTCGTGTGCGAGTCTGACTCGCGCTAAGCTGTTTTTTTTCTTTCTTTTTAAAAATGAGCTACGTTATTGTATTATCGAACAACACGTTTAAGATAACGACTTTGAATGCAACTGTAAGTAAAACCCAATAAAGATAATTGCAATCCCTGCCTTAAGAATTCATAGCTTCTTGCAAGAAGTTACTCTGTAATTATAACATTATTAACTAACTGTATCAGTGAGTTCATTACGCGGTATCTCCTAAAGCCGGCTTTCGCTAAACCTCCCTTTTAATATATCAATTTCTTCTCTCCCTCTTGCTCCCACTGCGAGTTGTATAGCTTTCTCTCTGCCGCGCGTTCATCAGTAATAAATGGGTATTAGTGTATCTCACATTATTGAGCGCCTTTTTTGTTGTAACTCCCCAAATTGTTTGGGGATTTGGGTTGTTATTTTTTGTTCCCAATGTTTGGTTTGTATCAAGAACGGATAGCAATATTAATTGCTTAATTGAGAGTATCTTTTTTAGGTAAGTTTACTTTTAATCTCGTAGTATGTAAATGCTATGGATAACATCGTTATTTTTTTACTTAATTACTTCAAATATTTTATGTTTTAAATGTGAAAAATAACTTTTCTACAAAGATTTTTGGAGCTGTGTCTATTGCCATCTTTTCTATATTGTCTCAGGTCTAAGTGTTGTAGTAATGTAGTTGTTTATGATTTCTGTATCACAAGTGCTTAAGCTACTTAACATAGGATCAAAGCAATGTATGTGATGTTGTCCAATATACAGGGTTATTTGTAAAACATCAACAACCTTCTAGGGGCTGATTCTGGAGCTTAAATACAAAAACTTTTTCTATGGGACCAACAATCAAATCGCAAAAAAAATCACGTTCCCCTTAATAAGCCGCCACCAGCTGATATCTGTTTGTACAGAGACGTGATTTTTTTTTTAGATTTTAATGTTGGTCCCATAGACAAAGTTGTTGTATTTGAGGACCAGAATCAGCCCCTAGGAGGTTGTTGATGTTTTATAAATCACCCTGTATATTTAGTATTATCCAGGATTTTTTTCTCTTTATATCTTATATTATGTTTTTTATTAGGTAAATAAACCTAGCCTATTAGTCTGGCCCATTTTAATTAGAAAGAAACACAAAATATATTTTTCAGATTAATATACAGCCCAACAACCATTGTGCAGTTTTGCTCACAATGCCTTGCCTCAAGTATAAGCAGTGGATTTTTTCTATTAAGATTTAAACCTATTAAGATATTGCATCTGCACATAAAATAAAAGGTTTATTTTACTGTTAAAAGAAGAATAAAACTCACTCCACTCGCAGTTTAATCAATCATGTCATTTTTAAAAATTCAATTTCAATTTGCACACGTTTGCGCAAACTTTAAGTATATTTTCTTTTATTATTTTAGAAAATATCTATGTATCTTGGAGATAAAAGCGAAACGAGGAATAAGATGAATTTTATTTATATCTAATTCAACACATCCATGGAATTATATTAATGCTTATAGGCCGCATTGTTACTTGAATAAGTACCCTGTAACAGAGAAAAAAATATACTTTTTCATATCATCATCATCATTTCAGCAGCCATAGGACGTCCACTGTTGAACAAGCCTCCCTCAATGATATTTCATCGGGAGGGGGGGGGATTGCCAATACTCGCTACGCTTGTTTATATTATTTTTATAAGGAGTATTATTTGAAGAACACTGTAATTACACGCGCAGGCGATACCGGTAAATACTCGTGGCTTGCGCCGCGTCCGACAGAGGGCGTGTCGGAAGCGAGGCGTCTCCGTCGCGGATGTCATTACGACTGCAGATATGCCACAATTAATAAAGCCTGCACCCCGCTGTCACAGGCGGAAAATTAACAGCTCCGCCATTACAACTTAAATGGGTAATTAAATAGGAATTAGAGCATGACAACAAATACTCAAAAGTAAAAGTCTTTTGCTCTAAAAAATATTTAACAGACAGACAATATCTTTATTCAAAAATCCGCAAAAAATCTGTGAAGAAGAGAGCCATTTTTATGGTTCCCTAGTCGTTAGGGAACCCTTATAGTTACGACATGTCTGTCGGTCTGTACGCGGATTAGCTCAAAGACTCTTAATACTAGAAAACTGTACTTTAGCATGTGCATAGTGTTAAGTGCGGATTAATTCAGGTCAACAGGTAATTATCACACTTTGCTGAACTTCTATAGGCCTTAAATTTTATTAAAACTACAGAACTATTTTGTAAAGGGCAAAGCTTTGTTGCTTAAATACAAATCCTTACGAACACTACTTCTACTTCAAACCACACATTAAAAGAACACCTGAATGTTAAAGGACAACAACAAACAAATGTAGCAGAGCAAACATGTCCAGTAAAGTACTATAATTACCTACTGCCGACGGTAAGGCCGGGGCGTAGCCGCCAGCGGAGACGTCTTCATCGCAAGGTACCATTACGACTGCAGATAGCGGGCTACAATTAATAATACCCGCACCCTCTGCCATAGGATTAAAACAAACAGCTTTGTCACTCCAAATGAATTAAAAGATAAGATTTTTAAATGTTTGTAAAAATATTTCTTAAAAAAAAAATCTTTTTAATTTTGGCGCCTACACTCTTTATATTGGATCTACTAATTTAGTAATTTGATAAATTTAATGCTTTCATGTCTTTTGTGCCAGTAAAATGGCTTTCAAGTAAGAAATATTTACAGTTTTGAATCAGTATAAAGTATGGTATTAAAGGTAAGGGTAAGGGTAGTATCAAAGAAAAAGGTTTACAAACTTATCTCATCGTTTTTTGTATATATTAAAGTATCATAACTCTATTATTTAATAGATGTGGTTTTGTATTAAAATAAAATAACAATAATTATTGAAAGGACAAATAATAAAAGTTGGATAGAATAGACAACATTTTAAACTATAACACTTAGATTGTAATATGTTTGTGTGTGCATGTAAAGCAAAAGTATATTTATTTAAACAATGTTCTGAAATTGGAGAAAAACATAGTCAAAAATGTTCAATTTTATCATAATAAATCAAATTAAATTTCCCTATAAACCGGCAATTTGCGTAAATCCCATTTGGATCGAGCGCTAATAAATTAAAATTAATCCGAACGTTGTACATCTGTTCGCCCTTACACTGTGGCGCATTACGAGTAATAACAGCTTTCATGCGGCATAATTACAACTCTCATTTAAATGAAAAATAAACAAGTGGGCAGTTTCAACGGATGCTATTGGAACAACCTGTTAGTGCTGCGAGAATATATAGTATTCAATATCGATGTTGCTGTGACCAAAACCATACGATTTTGACTCATACGAGATTCTTACAGTTCTTTTGTTCCTGCCAACTACTGTATTACTGTGATTTATAGCTAGACGTACTTGGTGATGAAGGTTGGGTAGTCTCGTAATGAAATGGAACTATTTTAGGACCCTACTATAGGATTTAGGATACTACTGAATGGTTTTTTTTTGTCTTCGTTTGTAAATTAAACTTATTTTCGACTTTTTATCGATCGTTTTGCAGCACTACTACTAGCCCGAGTATAAATGTAGTCGGCATTACACGGCTGATAGTGCTGCCTGGCGAAAGGTCTTATTAACTTGGTATCGAGTTATTGATTGTATAATGACAGACTACATTGATTTATAAATACAGACCGTATGTGGTACATATCCATATCTTGCTTTAGTAATTGCACATAAATGTTTATTCAACTTGAGATTTAACGTCCTGGGATATCTAAATGGATAACTAAATATATTTTTTTTTGTTTGTAGAGAATTTATTATGTACTAGAATTCATCATTTCAGCCATACGACGTCCACTGCTGAACACAGGCCTCCCCCAATTAAATTCAATGAGGGGGATTGCCAATACTCGCCACGCTTGGCAGGCGGGTTGGCGAACGCAGTTTTTTATAAGATTTCGCACGCAGACGCTCGTCTCGTGCTACAGGAATTAGTAGCCTCTTACGACACGCCTTCTGTTGGCGGTGGAGAAGTGTATTCCTTACGGCCGTCCCCACATGGCACTCCTTCTTCATAATTCCTTCTTCTTCATAATTAGAATACAACTTAGTTTTCACAGATCTATATAGATTAAGTTATAAATAGATTAGGTTTATAATTTTTAATTATAATTATCGTGGACTTAACGATACAAAGATATCCCTGTAGTAAACAGAAAATGTTGGTTTTATTGTTTTTTTTTTTCGTGTAAACATTATATAGATTATACTGAAAATTTATGGTAGCATTTTATCTCAACTTTGTTATCGCGTAAATCTCATCAAATATAACTTAAAATTATTTTGTAAATCTAAATATATAAAAATAATTCTCCATTTCCCTTGGTCATCACATCACATGATTGGAACTTTTTTTTTTTTTGTGTTAATTACTGCCAGGAGAAGGTTCTTTTGAAAGAAAAAATTAAAAAAGTTGCGCAAGAGATTCCTTTATGAATAAGCGAAACAGCAACAGCTAGTATAGTATATTTAAAACTACATTACTTCATATAGAACAACAATTGTTTTTCTATTTCACACGTCATATAATAACTTTATTTAGCCCAACGGATAAGCAAGCTGAAGTGGCAGTGGGCGGGGCACATAGCACGTAGAACTGACGGCCGATGGGGCAGAAAGGTTCTGGAATGGAGGCCACGTACCGGCAAGAGCAACGTAGGACGTCCATCTACAATTTGGACAGATGACCTGGTAAAGAAGCCGCTGGATGCGGGCCGCTTCCAACCGGCTAATTTGGAAGTCACTGGGGGATGCCTATGTTCAGCAGTGGACGTCCTATGGCTGAAATGATGATGATGGTGATTTATCCTGTGTCACAAAGATTAACGATGCTATTTTAATAATATATATCTATCTTCAAAACCCTTCCCTACTTTCACACTTGGAGATGAAACTTCTGTTTTCGCTCGCACGTGCTCCCGCGGCTTGCAGTGTGGTTTTATTTCGATGTTGCGCGCACAAGCCGAACTGATTCCATAATAGTAGCTAGGTATAGTAGCTAAGTACTCGTAGCTTGCAGATATTAAATAAATCACGTACGTCTTACAAATCGAACGTGTTAGAGAAGTCACCTATGCTATACGATGGTATCTAGTAGTCTGTGTCGTTAACTTTGAAATAAATACGTGCTCAAGAAAATTATTCTAGAGGTTACAATGTTTTTTTTCTTTCTGTACTATCACCAATTACACCCTTTGCTAAGAATAATCAATACCCTAAGCTACGCTAAATACGTCCTACTTAATTTATTTTGTTATTTATAAACACCTGAAGAGATGAATTGGAGAACTTAGAGTAAGCTTAGAATTTGAATAAACACTATATAATTTCCGAAAAAGTATCCTTTTTATATTAATGTACAAGTACTTAAGGTGTTAATCGACATATTTAACAATAAGAATCAAAACGTAAGAATATACAGCGTGCTGTTCTGAACAGTAGCTTCAAAATCGAATTCGAATCGAAATTTTTGTGTTTTTTTTAGAAAATTGAAACGTTTCTTATGACATATTTACTGCTTAGCGTATTTCATCCTCTTTTTATAAATGTATCATACATGGGGGTAGCGTATGCAAAAACCACACAATATTTTTTGTAAAATTCTTAAAATCTAGATTTTATAAGAACATATGTCATGTGCGTTACGGAAAAAATAAAAAAATGCCGTGGGACGGGAACGTGTTCATCAATACAAACAGTTTTAAGGTACTATCGAACGATCGACAACATCGAAATCATAAAATAAAAATTCGCTGCTCCAGTTATTATTAGACATAGAGCGGTACTTTGTATAGTCAAATGTTGACTCGGTAAAAAAATGGAACCTATTCATGACCATATCCGCCTCTTTAAATTTGGCTAGTAAAAACAACATCCTGTGTTTTAGTTTTGTCATAAATTTAGTCAAGGAAGCATGAAGAAACTGTAAACTGCAGATAAATGTAAGCTCAGACCATGAACCACGTCATTTATTAATCTTCGCATCTCATAATTACCTAGTTCACAACAAATAAATAACTGCCTCCACCACATTATTAAAAAATCTTAGATGCTAATCCAGTGACGCTAAACTCTGCCGGCATAGCAGCCGATCCGGCCAGGCGGCCAGTTTATCACCACTTACCGAGTTATTAAGTCGTGGGCCGCCAATGCAAGTGCAAATACATTGATCTTTTAAGAAAGCAATAGGAGGTGACTCAGCTTGTGCTGATATGGGATCGTGATCCCACCCAACGCTGATTTTCAGCCACTTCCCTTTCTCTATGCTATGCTTAAAGGGGTAGCTTTTACGACACTTGACGCTAGATAAAACGGTACCTAAACATCCCACATTTTCAATAGAAATTAAGGGGTCTTACGGGCGCAGTAAGATCCCTTCAGCAAACGTCACATTAAATATGTCATACGGAATTGTCATTACATTTTAAGTATGTATGTATATTTCCAATAAAGATACGAAATTAATTAAAAATTAAATAAATACACTAGCCTCAAACTATTTCATTACGTCCAATGCGAAATATAAACAAATGACGCGAACGTACACGCCATAAAGTTAATAGAGTCGCACGGGACCCCGCAATTACGGGACCCTGCTCGTCTTACAGGAGTTTGGTTAGGGCGCCGTAATGAATGTGTGCCAATATTGGCCTTGAGCGGGCGAAGAATTGATGACAGTTTAACTACTACGCTGACAATTAGAAAGAAATAAGAATTTTGGCTGTAGTCGAACTAAGCACAGCCTCCCTAGCACGAGCACCAATACACGATATGATATGATATAGCGATATATCGATATCAACTGTAAAAATATGATAGATGTAGTCGCCATGTTGAATTGCCGTGCCGGTAACGTCACATATTAAGATCGCTGTTTCAAAATGGCTAAATATCTATCATATTTTTACAGTTTGTGTCGATATATCGCTATTATCATATCATATCATCATCATATCATATCATATCGTGTTTTGGTGCTCATGTTAGGGGGGCAGATGTTGAGAGATCACCAGAATCCTTCAAGTAGGTACCGTATGCTTCAACTTGTTGAAGAGCCTTTTTTTCGCAGTACAATTAGTAAATACATTCTGTTAAGATGTTATTCGATCAACAACAATCAATTTAAAACTCGGTACACTAAAAACAAAGATATGCCTTTTTTTCGCAGTACAATTAGTAAATACATTCTGCTAAAATGTTATTTGATCAACAACAATCAATTTAAAACTCGGTACACTAAAAACAAAGATATTTTATAGCCAAAAATACAGGAGAATTGAGAATTTCCAATTTTAAAATCAGATAAAAACCTACATGGAAGTGAGAACCTCTACAACCTGCTACGAACTTTTTTTTTTAACTCTGATCCTATGATAAGTAGCTTAAGCACTTGTGTTACAGAAATCAGAAACAACGACGGTATTACAACACCCAGACCCGAGACAATATAGAAAAGTATTTTTTCTACATTGACCGACCGGGAATCGAACCCGGGACCTCAGAGTAGCCTCTCGGCTACGGAGGTCGTCAAAACGAATCAAATGAGTCTTTTATTGGACTGAGCTGTTTTTTTAAAACTATGGTTTTATAAATATTTTTACTATGGCTTTGTCTATGGTTTGTCTTCCTTGTTCTGTCGTGCATTGCAGCTGATTATGATAACTTCAGTGTTTTTGTTGTAAATTAACATAATATTTACTGCATTTTCTCATTAGTTTGAGCTGCTGTTGTTATTTCCACTGCAGTCTCTTAATTTCCTTCCTAGTCTTTTATAACCGCGATAAAAACTTCATTGTTCAATCATAATTTTGAGCTCGTTTACCCACAAAGAGCCATTACTATATTTCCGATCACCCCGTCCACGTTTCAGGAGCTTATTAAATAAATTTTCCGTGTCGGTGTCGTTAAACACGGATCGCGCGACTACGGGTACACGGCGGTAATTTAATAACGTCCGTTTGTGGCCGCCTTAACAAGCGGCAGCCTGTGGCCTGAAATAAATTTTGGAGACACAGCCCTGTTAATTTATTAAAACACTATATTTTTTGTAATGTTTTTTGAATCACTGACAGAAGCATGGTCATTGTTTTTAATTTTATTATTAACAAACTTATATTAAGCTTTACTTCCAACTAACTAGCTATATAACTAAATCTTGGAAGCATTTTTAACCTACTTCAAACTGACGTAACGTATTTAACATTCGGATAACAATACAATAATTTGACACTGACAGTGGATAGTGGAACGCTTCAACATCTGCTAGTAAAACCTTTGTCTTAGACTCATTTGATTCGTTTTGGCGACGTATAAATGTGTTCTACATTTTTCAAAACTATTTTGAAATAACAATCTCTTCCAACATTGAGGTTTAGTTAAAACTTAGGTTATGACTTCTTGTGCTACCAACAATAATATGAAAAACTAATTCAACATTAAAAGTTTGTTCTTTTTTTAGCCGTATGTCCAACCAATTCACTTGACATGACCACCGAGGTGCCGTTTGTGAGGTACTTTTAATTGTCTGTGTAATTTTTTAATTTATTTTATTTTAATCTATTTGATTTTTATATTAATTTTACTTGATTTGATTTTAATTTATCTAATTTGATTTTGATTTAATTTATTTCATTATTGCTTCTTGTTTTGTTTTGTCTGGATTATTATTATGAGCCATGTGTCGCTTGAAATAAAATGATTTTATTTGATTTGATTTGATTTGATTTACCTGGGTAGAGCAAATAAATTGGCATAAAGATAGATAAATAAATAGATACTCTTTATTGTACACCACACAAAAGAAACAAATCACAGGAAAGTAAATACATTATGAATAGCACAATTTACACGGTCTTATCGGAAAAATGGTTAAATAAATAAAGTAGAAGAAAAATAGACAGGAGAAAACTACAGTGAAAGGAGATATGTTTTAAGTCTAGTTCTGAAATTGTGCAGCGATTCAGATTCTCGAATAGACAATGGCAAGGAGTTCCATGGGCGGATGGATTGCACAGTGAAGGACTGGGAATAGGTTTGAGAAGAATGGAGTAGAAAAACGAGGCGAAGTTTATTGGAAGACCGCATTTCGTGACGCAGGTTGCAAAAAATTAAAGCCCTCCTTTAGATACGGCGGTGACTTAGGATTAAATAGTTTCCATGTCACTTTGACCTTTGACTTTGTGCGAAATATACTTTAGCAGTATCAACACCTCGCAGCTGGTGTTAATGTTTGCTAACTGTCTGTAAACATAATATGAATATAAATTATCCTTAAGTTCGCAGATAGTGTGTAGCCCGCACACGAGCGGGGCTGCTTCCCAGACGCAAACAATCGCCGAAGTGGCTGCCGTTGGTTTAGGGGTTCTACATTATGTATTACACAGTAATTGAATTGTCTGGCAAATATTTGGCATTCGGAAAGGCTTGCTCTACCATTACACATGTTAAAATGGTTGAGTCAAAAATAATATTTAAAACTAGAGCACACAGAGTTACTTCTCTGCAGAGACATAACATAATCAGTAATTTCATCAGTTCTGTCTATTGCCTTGACTGAAGAAAGTGCAGTGTGTAATGCAACTCATCCTATTACAAAGCATATGGCTTAGTACAAGGTAAATTAACGGCTAATTAGATTCATTAGTAAAGCATCAGTTAATCTCCTTGGTCCCAACATTGCAAGAGATTAGTATCAATCCAAATCATCATTCGTCTATTACTGCGTTACACGATCAATCTGGCGCTAATCTTACCAGACAGACTCAACCAATAAATTAAGTACTGGCCGCGTAGGCTCTCCCATTACAACTCGTCACTCGTCGCAGACTTTAATTAAAATTTGAACGAACTACAAGGTTACGAAAGGTGGCCAAACCTGGTGGACCAACTCCCTTGGGTTGGAAATGTTCATAAGTACCGGTAATACTTTCGATCTTACGGATCTAATGTCTACAGCAGAGACATAAGTACACCCGCGCTGGGTTTGCGGATTCTAGATTGTTAAACTATAAATAACAGTATTTTTCAAACTAGAGGACACCTTACCAGAATTTCATTTCTTTAAAACTGGCCTCTGATAAGGTTTCGTTAGATTATGTTTCCTCCAAAAAAATAAATCTGCCCATCTGCTTTGTAAATACAAAGCTGTACAAAAGTAATTTTAACAAAATAACCAAGATTAAGAAAGTTTTTATCAAACAACCATTATTATCGTAATTTCATAAATGTTTGTAATAAAAATTACAGAAGGTTTCAATCTTGGTTTTTAACCGAATTCAAAAAAGGAGGAGGCTCTCAATTTGTCGGAATCTTTCCCGGCCGGCCGGCTCTTGGCCGGTTGCCAATCTGGAAGTCACTGGGGAGGGCCTATGTTCAGCAGTGGACGTCCTATGGCTGAAATGATGATGATGATGATTTTTATTATTCTAAATTGACCGACCGCGAATCGAACCCGGGACACCAAGTCCGGAATGATCGCCTCTCGGCTACGGAGGTTGTCAATTAAAAATTAATCCATTTCAACCATGTTTATGTTTTACACTTTTATGGTTTACGCTGAATGTCGACTGCCGTTATTGGTGAAGCTTCACGCCCGTCAACTCTAACCTTTTGTTAGGGGAGGCGTAATTAACTAAACAAACAGTGGTTACCCCTCAGTGTGGGTGTCAAATTTCTTCACCTAACTTTTTTGCGTCATAAAAAGTACCGCCAGGGAATGCAAACGAGGAAAACCGGTGTCGTAAAATATTGTGTTTGATTTTCGGAAGTGTAAATCTAACCGTACCTTCCTACGTAATAAAATATTTAATGTAGTTATATTGTTAATTAACTCTGACGTCTTGCTTTTCTCATTTACTTTTTGTTTGTTTACAGGTAAGAACTACCATTTGGTTACTGGAGCTTCCATTCATTATCTATAATCTACATAAGGTAAAAATAATTTTATTGATGAATTCGACAACATCACATACATTGCCTTGGTAAGTAGTATTATCTCAATGTTCATTAAATGACACTAGACACTAGCAAACGCTGAACTGGTTGCCAAATTATAATTTTTTTAGAACATCGTTCTTTTGTGACTCTCTGACACGAAGCGTCAAACGTCACACTTATGAAATGCAAGCGCAACAAGCTTTAGATCGAAGGCTTTTGTTTCTAGTTTTCATACATAATTCAAATCCCATCCAAATTGTGATTTATATAATACACGAAAATTAACAAAAAAATAATCTATTTCGGTACGAAACAGTCTTTTTAATCCTTTAATAGAATAGTATATGAGTAGTACTTACTAGCGCAAATACTACACCTGAGTAATTCCGTGTATTTCCCAATATCCTCTGGAATAACCTCACGTCAAAATACCTCTCGGAGTCGCGGGTCGCGTCTCCACTTTATTAATTACGGCGTGCGCCTGCTAATGCGCACCCGCCCTTATTTATGTACTGGCATCTCAGGTCTTTCACAAATCTAATATACCACAGTATTTTATTAGAGATGTGCTTAAATAGTGTTAGACATATTACAAAAAAAAATGATTTTTTTAAAAATTGCTTTTACATACCTACTTGACGACTGAGCTGTAGACTTGATTATTCTTACTGCTAAGCAAATGTTATCTCCTAAACAATTTCTCCGATCTCTATCCAGTGCTAAAGTTGTATCTGTATCTGGTCTCTAGCTGGTCAGATGTGAAAAAAAGATTAGTAAATTGATAATGCGAACGCTTATATTTAAGGTGAAAACATTTTTAACCGACTTCAAAAAAGGAGAAGGTTCTCAATTCGTCGGAATCTTTTTTTTTATGTATGTTCAGCTATCATTCGTTACAACGTTGACCGTATTCGATAATATTTTTTTTGTTTGAAAGGTAATACTTTCAGAATGGTCCCATATAAATATTTGGTTAAATTCTGATGATGGAATCTATAAGAAATGAATCAAACATTGCATGAACTCCGTACCGCACCAACTGATTTTAGTATCTATTTTATCTTTTATCTTTGCCAAATGTGAACCGATTTTGATGTTTTTTTTTTAATGAATAGCTTATCCTTCAAAGATACTATAATCAAACATTTTCGAAAAAAAAATCACCCCTAAGGGTAGAAAAATAGGAAATGAAATCTGTGTTCAGCAGTTAAATTATGTTTGCACTCTTAAGATTTGTTTTGATTAGGATTAGGATTCACTAAAATATATGAAATAAGTGAATTTTATTAAAAAAATAAAAACCGACTTCAAAAAACTAATACGCTAAAAATAATCTTAACACTTAAGTACCTCATCAGTTACTTTTGGAGTCGGTGCCAGTCGATGAGAGATTCTATGTTTTCGTTTGCACCGACTCCAAAAGTAACTAATTAGGTACTTAAGTGTTAAGATTATTTTTAGCGTTTTAGTTTTTTGAAATCGGATTTAATTTTTTCTGTCTAATAATATATGTTAACCGCATTACACTTTATCTTTATCATTAACTTATCGTCAAACCATTGAGTCGTGTAAAAGGCATCTCAAATTAATTTGAATAAGAATATTATCCATCTTTACGTCTCTTCCAAAACCTCTCTTCTTTTAGCTGTCACACTGTTTGTTCTCAGACTACTTAAGCCTAGTCGAATCATTTTAGCTTAAATAAAATCAACACATATCATTGTAAAAGATGAGCGACTGGATATTAGTAATTCTACTACCTTTTTGGGAATAACTTTAGATTCCCGTCTGCAATGGGGTGCTCATATTGAGACTCTGTCAGGAAGACTTAGTTCAGCTGCTTAAGCTGTGAGAAAGATAAGACAATTGACAGATGTTGGAACGGCAAGATTAGTGTATCTTAGCTACTTTCATAGTATAATGTCATACGGAATATTGTTATGAGGCTCAGCAGCAGATATTGAATCTACAACCTTCAATTTACAACCTTCGACCCCGAAACTCGTTAAAGGAACTGTTTAAGGAAATTAATATACTTACAGTAGCCTCTCAATTCATTTATGAAAATATTATGTACATTCGCAAAAACCTGCATCTTTTCCCTAAGAAAAGTGACAAACATAATTTTAATACCGGAATAAAGATAAACTTGCTGTTTCAAATTTCAAACTGCATAAAGTGAGTAATTCGTTCATGGGGAAATGTATTCGCTTTTTAACAAATTACCATAGTCTATTATTGAACTACCCATGTTTGAGTTTAAATCGCATGTTAATTAAGATTACTTTGATGAAAAAGGGTTTTTATACTGTTTATGACTATTTAAATGACAAAAATGTCTGGAATTAAATACTGCCCTGCTCGCACAGGTATACATTATTTTCTTTTCCTTTTTTTTGTGGCAGCTAGTGGTGACTGAGTTTGTTCCGGCGTTTCTTCTCAGCACTTGCCAGATTGTCTGTGTCTTGTCTCGAAGCGCTAGTAGGGCCCAAAAAATAAGGAGATATGTTCTGCCCCATATGGACCAATAATGTTATTAATGACATTTATAAGTGGCAGTTTTCTGTCCTAAACTGAATAAATGATTTTTGACTTTTGACTTTCATTATTGCATCTGAATGCAACATCTTAAATGATAAAGCTTAGCAATCATTCCTTATCATTGAGCAATTCATTTAAACGGAACTTTACGAGGGCACTAATGTCGAATGTGTCATCTTAAAATGGCTACTGTGACGGAAACAGTTAGATAATTGTTTATAATGTTAATAATCAATTAAATTTACAATCACTCGCAGTTTACAACAGTAACAACATTTTTAAACATTATACCTACTTATCATTCGTTATATAGTAACGTAACATTCAGATAAAAGATAACAGAAAAAATTTTAAAATGAAAATTAATAAGATAGTTAAGGGTATTAAGGGACATTAGGTAAGTCTGTAAAAATCCTGTATTAGTCTTTTAACTTCCAAGCTAACTTTTCCTAATCGGCGAATAAATTTTATCCACGCTAAACTTTTACAAAAGAAACCTGATTTCATATCCTTAACGCTACTTAATTTAAATATGACCGAGCCACAACTACTTAAGTTAACCAGAGATAAATGAGATAGACAAGGAAACGTTAACTAGGTAGGTACTATAGGTACATTAAAATTTATTTGAAGCAAAATGTCTCGGTACTTGGACTAGCTATTTCAATTAACTTAATCTTTAAGAAACAGACAACATCTTTCAATTTTCAACTTTAAAGCTGTTGAAATTAAGTCTAAAGTAAATTTTCCTATAAACTTAGTAGCTGAACCTAATCTAAAAGCGTAATAAGTATTTTTGATAATAGTAAAATAAGGTACTTACGTTTCGTCATGTTTCTTGGCAATTTAAATGAAATGATCATACATTTGTTCGATATAATTTATGGTGTGTAATAAAATGATTTATTTCAATTTAGTTCGTATGGTTAATGTAGGATAATAAATTAAATGGTCCTAAATTTGAGTAATGTAATGCTTGAGTTATGGGTCTGTCGCTTTTGAGTGTGTACTGAGTTACTGTGAACATTATAACTATCAGAAACTACTGTAAAATAGTGTTTATTTATGTATAATATTTATTTATTTATTTAAAAAACACACCGTATTTAATATATAACATTTAGAATGTATAACAACAGATTATACCTACATCAACTATAAAAGTTTCTAACGCTATCAAAAAAATCAACAAAAACCAACAAGTAAAAAAAAATATTTAAAAATTGCAAAAATTCTTGCTTTGCAATCTTGTCATTACCATATGCATAGAATATACGCCAAATGAGCGATTGTGTAGGAAAACTCTGCTGCAAAATTTGTAATGCCATCTTTAATTCGGTTAATTGTATTGTTTTTAGTATTTCATACAATCTAGAAGGATGAATGTTATAATACTTTATAAAATATTAATGATTTCTTTACAATACCTACGTCTGCGAGTTTTTACATATCAAAGGCAACAGACAATAAACATTTTAGGTGCGTTTAAGATTGAAAAAGTATGTGCCTTTTGAAATTATTAAGATGCGTTTTGCATTATTGCCAACGACGTAATACAGTGATATTACATAACGCACTTACTTAAAAGGATTTTTATACCTATTTAAAGTGGTTTCGTTTCTTGAGGCTAAAAATTCATTAATTGAAGCTACCGTTTAAATTAGATAGGATCCGTGCATCCGATCCGCGGATTTTTCCTCGGCGATAAGTCCGGGGCCTGTAATTAGGCGGCGGCGGGCGCGCTATATTTCACGCGATACGGGCGAGTTATGGGACCGCTATCACTAAATGGGGTGTGCGACAAACCTGGAGAGATGGCGAGGTGATATTTGACTCTATTAATTTAAATGATAAATGAGAGAGATTGCTTTCTGATTTATTGACGTTGGGTTCAAATTCAGCGCGCGCTCAATGTACTTGTAGGTATTCTTTTTCTTAGTATTACACTCCTGGCGGAGTGGTCGTGGTCAGGGGTCGTCTGATAGGTCGGTTGCGACTTTGGCGCGACTTCTCCATCTCTCTCTTTTCGTGGCACTGCTGGTATACTCAGTACCTGTATATGTAATTACTTTTAAACTTTCGCGCTGCATAATTAATACCATAATCGTTAGGCAAATAAAAAGTAAAATATGTACCTAATAATGATCGCTTTAATTCTATTATAGGTAATTTTAATTATTAATAAAATTATTAAAGGTAATTGAAATTTTGTTAGAAACATTTTTTTTTGGTACTTACAAGCAACAAAGGCCTAAACTTTAGACAGAAATTGATTCAATAATTAATTCAATCACTCGTTAATAAAATAAATAGGACATAAGTTAAAGTTTAGTTTAAGTTTTTAATATCAAATATGAGTTTCAAAACTTAGGTTCTCATCAAGAACAATATCACAAAAATTTTGATGATTCGGCTGTTTAACCCTTAAAATAACCAAAATGACTATTTTTCTGATAAGAAAATGAACAGTTTATGGCCGTCAGGTTAAAAAACTGTCAATGGCAAAATACTTATTATGACAATTTAATCACCAGCAGTACCTAAATCTAAAGAAAAAAGAACGTAGTGATTACCTTACTGGTAGTAACACTAACTGGTACTTGGTGATTATTAGCATGCTATAAGCAATACTGTGATATAAAGTCATGTAATATTGATTTTCACCATTCCGCTACCGCATATGACTTGCAGTTTACAATTGAATCCGTTCAGCTCTGATCAGTACCCCACCGGACTTGTGGATTGTGCGATATACGAGTACCTATGTGTTCGATTGATTCATTGCCTCGCTCGGCGCTTGAGTAGATACAATAGGTACAGATACGCTTTGTATAGTCGTAGAAGAAGTTAATGAAGGATTTAGCTTTAAATAATAACAAAAATACATTTATAATAAAAAGGCCTTCTTATGCGCCGGTTGTTTAAAAGTTTGAGTGGATTTCTCTTTAAACCCCGCAGCCCAGCGAACGAGAGACAGTGGCAATTTTATTGATAACGCGGTCTCGTGTGACTGCTTTGTATTTCACGTGTTAAAATCTCACCCACTGGTATAATGTGATCTATAGTGATCTAGTTATTTTAAAGACCCTCTAGAAATAGGTTTAAAACATTTATTTCTCAAAACAGAATACAATTCACATACTTAAGTAACAATATGAAACTAGAAAAAGAAATGCATTTTGCAATTTTCTACTTATTAACGATAATAAATAATAATTAAGTATTAATACCGTAACATGCATTTTTTTATATTACGTAGGTCACACTATAAGTTTTGCGTAACTTAAAAAAACAACATGTTATAACCAAAATATTATGTTTATTGCTTTTCAAAATACTCTCCTTTCCATTAAAAACATTTTTCCATGCGATCGAAACAGTTTTTAAAACAGGAAGACCACAGATCTGAAGGCATGTTTTCTACGTGCTGATTGAACGCTATCACTGCCTCTTCGGAGTTGGTAAAAGTAATACCTCTCATCAAATCTTTGATTTTGGGGAAAATACAGAAATCACAGGTTGCTAGGTCGGGACGCATAGTCCCGACCTAGCAACCTGTGATTTCTGTATTGGAGGAGGAGGATGGATGACGAGTTGTACTTTTTCGGAAGCTAAAAATGACTTTGTTTTGTTGGCCGTGTGTGAAGAAGCGTTGTCATGATGTACGAACGCGGCTTTTGGGTCGTCTTTCGCGAACTTTTTCTAACACCTTGGGTAAACAAATGGTAGAATAACACTCGGCATTAACACTCTTTTGATCTTCAAGTAGAGTTGTACAGATGGGACCCGTAGCTGAGGAAAAAAACGCGATCATTTTTTTACCAACGTTTCTCGCCTGCCTCACTTTTGTTGGCCTGTTCTCATTTTCAAACATCCATTCACAAGATTGCTGTTTTTTTTCGGGTTCAAAACAATAAATCCACGTTTCGTCTCCTGTGACAATGTCATAAACAGCATTAGAATGTCCGTGGCCGTACTTCAGTAGCATCTGTGAGCACCATTTCACGCGAGCCCGCTTCTGCTCCGCTGACAGTTCATGAAGGATCCAACGACAGCAAAGTTTTCGAACTTTCAATTCTTCGTGTAAAATTTTCTGAATTTGGCTCATACCAATCCCCAGTAGTCCTCGAATAGTCTCATAGGTAATCCGCGGGATTTCTTCAATTAGCCGCTTAACAGTAGCCACATTATTTTCGTTGACGGCAGTTGAAGGCCGCCCTTCACGAAATTCGTCATGCAAAGAAACTCAACCTCTCTCAAATTCAGCAAACCATCGCCTCACGGTGCTCAAACAAGGTGCTTCTCTCCCAAAAGCATTTTGAAGACGAGCGGCACAGTCAGAGAGAGAGAGAACTTTTAAAATCATAAAAAATCATCGCTCTAAAATCTTTTCGACTTAATTCCATTTTCGTTGCGTACGTAGAACTTTGATGTGTGATAAAAAACAATTGACAAAACATTTCCCGCCAATTGTTTTATTTTGTTACTAAGAAGGTTGCAACGTTTAAAGGAAAGGAAACAGAATCAGTAACTAAATCGATCTACGTAAAAAACAAAAAAAAATTTTTTCGTTCTTCCATTTTGCATTTGAGAAATAGAATACGTAAAAAAATTACGATTACTCGATTAAATTGCACCGTATGTGCACTGCATGAGGTTCTTGTTGGAACGGCGTCGGCGCACGCCTGTGATCTCTGATGAATGATAGCGCATCTCGCGTATTCTTTTTTTTTTAATAACAAGTATATTTTACTCCAGAAATACGACGACTGAAATTAATTACTATAGATTAGTATTTTTATATTGTTTAATAGACTTTATTTTTTAAACTACTACACTACCAGTACCTACCATTACTACTGTACTACTTTAAAATATAACCCTGTATACTAAATAAATGACTATTATGACTATACATTAATTTAATGCAGAAAGTGCAGTACATTGTTGGTGTAGGTGTACTTACTGAGCTGACACAATCAGTGAGTGCTAACGACTGTAAGCTGCGCTACTCAACTAATTAGATTCTTTTACTTTGTGCTAAAGTTATTCACACCTCACTATTAATCACGCTTATCGTAGACCTATAAAGTCCCACTTTAATATAAGCCGATAACGCTGATTAAATTATTTTCTCTTCATCAGAAGCTAAGTTTGAGAGTGACAGCTCGAGTCTACGATAAAGTATTGAGTGACTCAGTGGCTGCCGAATAACGGTCACTCAAAATGTCATTTAAACTTTTAACGTTTTCAAGTTTAATAAATCCGGATTTTGGGCGCGTCGATCTCCGACGGAATCCTCATTTTCTGGAGTGTTCAAATATGAACAAGTAGAACAGCCAGCTGACTCTGAACTAATAGAATCATAGAAGAAATGTTCAGTGTTTTACGACAACAGTCATAATAATAGTCATTTAATCAGGATATAGACCCTCTTTCAGGCACT
Organism: Anania hortulata; assembly: GCA_963576865.1. Taxonomy (NCBI): domain Eukaryota; kingdom Metazoa; phylum Arthropoda; class Insecta; order Lepidoptera; family Crambidae; genus Anania; species Anania hortulata. The sequence continues at coordinate 273,533 of OY756399.1, read as the reverse complement.
TATATACGTCCCAAAATACATATCTGCTGGCGATGAGAAGAAACGGCGCAACAAACTCAGTCAATTTTGCCAGTCTATTTTCCAGGAAAGACAAGTTACAATGAATGTAGTACCTAGGTAAGTGCGAGATAAGCAAGTTAAGTCCATGGACTCTTGTCGTTTAAATAATCGTCTACTTTATAATATCCTTTTTTCATTTTAAATTAATTTGCATAACATTATCAGGTAATAAGTCTGACAACGAATCTGTTCGTATCGTAACTGAATCGTAAAAAAACTAGCTAAGTATTTGCCATATGAAGAGAACCATTTTTGTATGCGGTAGGTCGCCAGTTGATTGAAAAATTGACCTCAAATGCACAAATGTCATGGATCGACAATTACGTTGTGTAGAAATGAAATGAAATGAAATGTATTTGCATATGAAAAAGGGTACATTGTGGATGGAATTGCGGTATAACGTTCAGCTTTTTCATCCATTTACAAATAGCATGCAAATATTAAATAAAATAAATTGAAGTCTAATTGTGGAAAATGTAAAATGTCAATGTCGAAACGAATAAAATAAATTAAAATACAAATTTAAAACAAAAATTGGAAACAATTAACCTAATACCATTTTTAACACATGTCAAATTTGATTCCAATGATATCACAATAGTCAAATATATTAAAAATATATTACACGTTAATAAAATAGTATACAAAATTAACTATTGAAATTTAAATATTCATTGACAGAATAAAAACAATGTTCATTTAGCCACTTGTAAAATGTTACTTTAAATTTATTGAAGGGCAAGTCTTGCATAATTTTGGGTATTTTATTAAATATAGCAATGCACATCCAATAGCAGTTTTTACGAAATCTTGCGGTCTTGGGAATCAAATCGGAAACCAGCCTATTGCCATTTCTGGTATTCCGAATATATACATGTTTTGCTTGTTTAAAATAGTGCATATTTTGTTTTACGAATTACACCATACCATACAATAGAGCAACCTTAACTGTTCGTGATTTACTGAAGAAGAAATTATCCGCAATAAAATTGAATGTGAAATGAATTTCATATAGTCATATCGCAGGCTCCGAATGCGGTATGACGACTGCGTTGTCGACTTTTATTATGATGTGGTTTACCGACCGAGTTATCGACCAATAAAAATGCGCCTTTAAGCAATAACTTTTCGATATTAATATTTACAGTAAAACCTTTTAAAACCCATCATGTAATGAAAAGTGCTACTAATGTAAGTTTTTAGTAAATTACTTATTTTGATAGTTATCTTTAATACCTGCCTTCAGATTAAATTCAAACTTTAACTTAGTCGGAAACTCAACGGGAATCTATTATATCTATTAAATCTATATTTCTTCTACTGGTGAAGACAATCCCAAATAGAATCAACATACCTACTTATTGTAACAATATAAACATTAAAGTCACAAAGTAAATCTCATTGAGCTTGACGACACAGTCAATTTATTGAGCTATTCTTGATGCGGCTGCTCTCACTATAATGTGGCTCAGATTAACGACGGCCTTAGCTCTTGACAAATTTAATGTCGAGCCGTGAAAAGACACGGAGAAATTACACGGTTGGCAAGAATTATGAAATTCCCGCGCTCGACGCGTACACTGCGATAGACGTAAAATGTCCGCAAAGTGCGTAGCGGAGACAAAAAAAGAGTAATTCTACTTAATATTCTTATGTCCTAGTATAAGATAAAGACAAATTTTTGATACAAAAATATGAATTTTAAAATATTCTCTTACAAAACTTTTAGACAGTACCCATCCTAATGATACAATATTGTTCAAGATTTCTAAACAAATATACTTAAAGATTCAAAATACTTGGATAGATCTTAATTAGATTTACGGTTTTTATTAAAATAATAGCTGTCCCGGCGAACTTCGTACCAATCCTTCATACATTTTTTTTCTTGAAATTTTCCGTGTTTTTTTAGTTATTCTGCTATTCGGTGCGGAGACAAATTTAACAAACCAAAGATCATAAAAATCGGTTTAGCCGTTCTTGACTTATAAATGGTGTAACTAACCCGACTTTGTTTTATATTATATAGATTCACACACAATCGACCATAAAACTGATTCTATCAATATAGATATTCCAACCAAAGTACAAGTATAAATATTCTTAATCCCTAACATAATCCTTTATTTTCCCGGTCAGCGATCTGTTAATTGATCGCTATTGGGAAAAGGGAAAGTAAATAAAAGTAATCACTCGCTTACACTTGCTAAGCCAGTGTTTGCGTCGCTAATAGTCATCGTCGGAGATTAACGATTCAATTCGAAAAACGGTCGGGTTCAAATTAGCATAATTATTATCGGGTGCATTATTTATTGGTGGAACTACGGCGGCGGCACGGAGCGATTAGTGTCCGCTTCACACTGGACAGGGCTGCCAATAAACACCATTGGTTTTTACCAATAAATAAAATAAATAAAAAAACTTCCCAGAAAAGAGACCATACACTCTTATGTCAGAGTATGTTATCCCACCAAAAAACGACTCGTTGGATATCCTTATTATGGGCAATGGGTAAGCTCAGTGTTTACTCTTCACTCTTTGACAATAATAAAACTTGCTCTAGGCTGACAATAGCTTGCAGCCACCGTAAACTCTTATCATCATCGTCATCATTTCAGCCATAGGACGTCCACTGCTGAACATAGGCCTCCCCAAGTGTCTTCCAGATTGGCCGGTTGGAAGCGGCCCGTATCCAGCGGCTTCCTGCAACCTTGCTGCGCTTGCCGGTACGTGGTCTACATTCTAGAACCTTTTTGCCCCATCGGCCGTCAGTTTAACGTGCTATGTGCCTCGCCCACTGTCACTTCAGCTTGCTAATACGTTGGGCTATGGCAGCAACTTTTGTTCATTTACGAATCTCCTCATTCCTGATTCGATCTCACAAAGAAACACCAAGCATAGCCCTTTCCATAGCACGCAGTGCAACCTTGAGCTTTTTTATGAGGCCCATAGTGAGAGGCCACGTTTCAGTTCCATATGTCATCACTGGTAACACACACTGGTTGTAGACTTTCGTCTTTAGCTACTGAGGTATTTTGGACGAGAAGACGTTACGTAGTTTTCCGAACGCTGCCCAGCCGAGTTGGATTCGACGATTGACCTCCTTCTCAAAATTTGACCTACCCAACTGGATCACTTGTCCCTAAAACCTATATAAAATAAACTATGTATATTGTACTTTTGACTGTCTTTTTCCTCGTAATGAAATAAAAAGGACAGAGTATAAATAATCATTGAAATCATAGTTTTAAAAAACTATAAAACACACTTTTATGTTTATTACACTTGTCAAAACGAATTAAATGAGGCCCACGCGAAGGTTTTACTAGTAGTTGTTGAAGAGTTACACTATCCACCTCTTTACTCCATCATTAGATCAGCATCTCTATATGTCAAATACTTTCAAAGTTTTAAATCGTTGCGATAGCCAGAAGTGAGTAGAAATTACTTCCAAGATTTGATTACATAGTTAGTTACAAGTGTAGCTAATAAAAGTGGGATAAAAATGAGAATTTCAAAATAAAAATCTGAAAACATATAATTGAAAAGACATGGAAATTACAAAAGAAATAGAATCCACTACGACTAAAATATAACGAAAACATATGGTGCTCACATAATATTATTATATAACCGGTCTCAAATTCAAAGTCTGATATTCTATCTAATAAGTACTTATAGAAAATATCTAAATTCTGCCAAAGACTCTGGCTTATCAGCCCCTTTCATTAAATTATTAATGTAAATGTAAGTTAAATTAGATTAGTTCCAAAGTTAGATTTATTTTAGCCCTAGATAAAGTATCAAAAAAGTACAAATTATTATAATTTATCTATTCAATGTTATTTTAGGCGAGGAAATACGAACTCAAATGAATCCGTAATCCGGATCATATCTCCGGAAATGTCGACCGCCTTTGCTGTCTCAAGATATTGCCGGCAACCCTACTCGGGACCCTAATTCTGTCAAAATCGGTATTTATCTCGAGTGACCTCTCTCTCCTTTGAGAGATATTCAGTAGGAGAGAAAGGGACCGGCGATTGCGCGTACGTGTCGGGAGTTGGGAATAAGGATAAGAGGTCAATTGAGGTGGCGGAGTGCACTTAATGAAAAGCGCCGTTTGACTTTTAATTGGAAATTTCGAATAATTGTTTTGGTGAATATGAAATGTGTTGTTGTCAATTTAATACTGCGTTCACTGTACTAAGCAACTGTTGTGTGTAACATTACATCATGACCTATACATTGTTGTTTATTAAGTTGTTTTCCATTGCCTTCCCCATACGGCACAGTCAATCAGTGTGTAAATTTCATCACAATATATTCCTTTGCATTGTACACTGATGTATATTCAGAAATGGATACACGTTTCATTGTATTATTTTAGTAAAATTTATGCACGAAGGTGTTAGCGAAATAAAACGATTTTTTTTTTGCAAATCTTCAGTAAACAAATAAAAATATTTTATTATTATCGCCAAAAACAGACCAATCGGTAGTGAGAAATTAAAAGGTGCCGGCCGGGCCCTGCGTCCCATATACTTAGGCTAATATGCAGTCTACCTTCATAAAATCGACAGAACAGCTAGCAATTATTCTGTAACCATTTTGTCGTCCACTAATACTTATTACTTACTAAAGCGCGCAACTTAGATCGTTTCTGTGCAATTTAACCAATAAAGGCTGCCGCGAGATCGCCTACTATTTCACGCAAACTTACTCAATTTTCACTTACACTTAGGTGCTCATATGTGAACAAAACGAATTTCATTTGATTTTAAATCCGCCCAAATAAAAGATGACACACTTTTCATACAGAGTGAACATTCACTATTAGCAGCATTAGTTGGTACCAGGCTCGACTCGAGGTAGTCTTCGTGCTCCTCCAGGTGGTACTAGTGTCGCGTCTTCCGTGTGCACTTAAAACTTGTCGTATTTTTAACCGACTTCAAAAAAAGGAGGAGGTTCTCAATTCGGTTGTTTTTTTATGTTTGTTACCTCAGAACTCCGCCATTAATGAACCGATTTAAAAAATTCTTTTTTCTATTGAAAGGGTATACCTCCAGATAGGTTCCATTTTTTACAAAATTTAATTCTGATGATAGGATTCATGAGGAATTAAGGGAACTCCTAAAATATTATAGGTATACATATAGCGATTTTAGTATATTTAACAACAAATCAAGCATTTGCATTCAGAAAGTATCATTTGCTGAGGTGGAACTGATGAAGGAGACCATAGTTGGCCACAATAGTCTTCGAGTAAGGTACGCACGCGATAAGATATTTTCATTAAGACAGTTAAGCCTTGCCATAGTCGACAAATCAAATTTTAATAAATGATTCTGGTGAGAATGATACCATCAAACTGATCTGATGAAGAAGGTGGAAGGTAAGCACCGGAACTCTGTGATAAAACAATGCATCATAGCCGTGTTTGGACCTATTTGAATCGTCATGAGAAGCAATTTAGCTATAATTACATCACAGATCGCCATTTAGAATGTAAAAAAACACTAAAAACAGACAAATAAAATATTTTTTTATAAAAAAAATAACCAATTTCAAAAACACTAAAAAGCTAAAAAAATCTTTTAAACAATCATACCAAACAGTTATTATTGGAGTCGGTACCAGCCGTGGAATGTTTGAATGTGGTTGTTTGCACCGACTCCAAAAATAACTGTTTGGTATGATTGTTTAAAAGTTATTTTTAGATTTTTAGTGTTTTGGAAGTCGGTTATATTTTTATAAAAATTTGTTTATATTAAAAACTTATCAGTACAAGATGTTGAAATGAATATTTGAAATGATTAATTCGTAATTATATTTAAAGAAACGTTTAAAAACGATAAAAATGCTTTCACAGCTCGTTGATCCGTTGGGCTTTATCAGCGACGTTTATTCTCTTACGGTTCTCCTCATTTCTGATTCGATCTCGAAAAGAAACACTACTTGTATCGCGCCAATTCGTGGTAATTGTTATACTTTTATTCTACGTAGAAAACAATCGAAACAAATGAACTTTTAAATCCAAATGACAACTCCCCGTCCAAATGCGATAAAGCGTCCACATTAATGTAGTTCACGCGTCGCGACGCCGCACAATATCGGGATTTATCGGCGCACTCGCCGGCTGCACCCGAATTATATTTGGGAAGTTGTAAAAGTTTATCGGGATGATTTGTCAACGGCCGCGCCGCCCGCCCTGCCGGCTAGTTTTATTACGTTTTATTCTGACGCATTTCGGGAATGGAATTATAAAGTGATTATTTAAGCTATCTGTCATTGTAGCGATAAACATGATTTTTGTATTAATTTAAATTAAACAAATTAAATAGATAATCACTTTACATTACAATAGTGACATCATGCAGACGCTAAAAAACTACTTATGTAAAGCAGTTAGTTAGTTAGTTTACGTAAGTAGTTAAGATGTTAACATCGTCGAACGTCTAGTATATAACATATAAAAGATGTTATATACTAGACGTTCGATGAGTTTTTAAGAAACCAGCGCGGCGCTAGAAAGAATATGTTTGCCTATGCCTTCAATGGAAAATATTGGTCCAATGGGCAACAACAACAATAAAAAAAATCTGGCCCATTGAACTTCTAGAAAGCATACAAAAAATTGCAAATACCTGTTTAGAAAGACATTTTAAACCTAACGTTGCCTGTAAACCATGACCCTGAGGTGGCTGTCAGAGAATGCTTTTAGCATTGGGTCAACCTATTGTACAACCTTTTATAAGTTTTGTGCAATGAAGTTTTAAATAAATAAATAAATAAACCTTATAAGTCGCTGTGTATCTGTAATAAAAATACTGTTAAATAGGAAGTCGTTATCTTTTATAACACCCTAACAGATGAACGTGACAAAAAAAAAATTCATCGGTGTCCTAATGGAGGGTATTCTTAACAAAGAGTGAATGCCACATCCTCTCCTCACCTGACAAAGCAGTCAAATTAAAGAACTAAATCCGGATTGAATTTCGATACATCTTTCAGATACAATGTTAATTCACACAACGATCGGCATTTTTTTTTATCTTGGGTTCCGTAGGCAATCATTAATTAATTTAATTTTTTTACAAAATCTACAGCTCACATTTTTTTAGTGACAAAGCAGACAGCCGAACTTGTAAACTATTAAGAACTTGTTGATATAGTATTTATTATCTATAGTTTTGTTATGTTATAGTAGCACTAAGAGTAATCTGATGCAAAAAAAAATTAATGAATTGTGGAAAATGAAATGAAGGCTTTGCCAAATAACGTAAAAAATAATAATATTAGTAGCATTTTTGTTATTTAGTCGTCACGCACCGGCTGCCTACTGCCGGACATCGTCTGAGAGGTAGACCTCGAAAACGATGGCGTAATGACTTAGTCAATTTTCTTAAAGATTGGCAAGACCCAAGCAGCGATAGGAATAAGAAGAGTGGTTTGGGGCCTTTACCCCGCGCTGTGGGACAAAATGGCTAAGTAAAACAAAAAAAAAAACAGTGTTTTTTACTGAACACTACTGATTTAATAATGTACATTTGTAAATATACGTTTTATTTAGTAATAGTTATCAATACTGAACCCTCCAAACAGTTTTCCTAATTAGTACTTACCGGTTTTTGTTCGAATACAAAAGGCAGTGACGAGATACGCTTCTTTCATGGCGGGCGAGGATTAGACTCCTCTACAAGCGTTAATCCGCCGGTTGCGGCGCGAGCCCGCCGGTCTCGGCTCGAGCCCGCCGGATTGTAACGTAATATCCGTACTTTTATTCATACCTTCCGCAGATTTACCGGCCGCGCAGGTAATAATGACCGGCAGCTTGCCGGGCTTAACTGACCCGGAGCGATTTGAAACTTAATACCCACACTTCATTTGCTTAATCTTTATTTTCTATAAAATAATTTCTGTTACAGCAGTCGGTGGTAACAAATTGTTGTTAGAGATTAAGTACTAATATTTATCTATATAGATTTAGTTTATTAACTTAACCAATTAGTAGTAGGTAACACTTTACTACCAATTGGGTCGTTTTGTCATTAAGATTTGAATTTAAATTAGTATTTTCTCTTAAGCTTTTCGATGAGAATTTCATTTTAGATAGATAGATAGATGCACTTTATTGTACACCAAATAAAAAAAAAACAAATCACAGTATAATAAATACAGAAAAGCACAATTTAAGCGGTCTTATTTTATTTTATTTTTTAAGATATTTATTTGGTTTACCAGTAATTTGTACTATAATTATAATAACAATCATAACACAATATCAAAACTAAACATCTAAGTGTACAACTTTTTAAGGTTAACACAACATGCATATAAGTTAAGTTATTTTTTTTTTAATATAGGTAAGTTCTAAACAAAGTATTGTGCTGGACAAAAACTAGCCAAAGACTATTACCGATGTAACTTACCCTCACTGATGCCAACGAATATCAAAATACAAAGATAACTATAAAACTTTCTAATTGTCTTGACGTTATTGTACCAACGTTGTTCTAACAAGAATTGCACCCCACAAAAAGAAAATCTTTTTGTGGGGTGCAATTTGCACTTGCATGCACATGCACTTTATAACGAAAAGAAAAATTAAACATTTTATGACTAGTCTTTTCGTTTAATTAGTCTTACATAAATAACCTACTAGTCTACCGCGTCCTTATAATTCTAAAGGCATATCGGTTACTACAATTATTTTCAGAGTACATCACTGCTAAGTGATTTTAAGTTTGTTCCGTTATGTTTAGTGCAGTGTACGCCCGCTGAAAAATGCACACTCGTACGCCCCTCGCATGTAGTGATGTTCTTCATAATTCAGGCGCAACATCGCTCCGTAGATATTCATGCTAATCGGCGACGTGATTCGAAAACCAAACATAAGTGGGGTTAGGTCTGCAGCCCGCAGTTCCCATTCGTTAATAATGCATCGATTCGAGGCGATATTTCTGAGTCGTGCGGTATTTCTTGTAGCAGGTTCTCAACACGTGTTTATTTATTTATTGCTAATATCAGGCGTTTGCGTGTTTACACATTTTGTGGCGGTTAAAGAGGGAACATGAATCGTTTATTGTATAAAAAGTATAATTGTCAATATTGACGTTTAAAGTTACTTTTAAAATAAAAGCAGTATGTTCAGAATACTGCACTGTGTTCAGAATACAATCTTATATCCTAAAATGTTTTAGCCACCGAAAATGCTACTCTCTTCAATTATTGACTTAAACCTACGGGGTATCATGTTCAGAAAAAAGTTTTACACCAATCCACAAAACATTTATTGTTTAACAGGCAGTGAATATCATATATACAGCATTAAGTTCACTTTATGTACTTTCTTAAACTGTGCAATAAAGTTTTTTATTTCTAATTAAGTAGTCGATTACAAATATAAATACATTAGAATTGATACCATCATAAAAACATTTTTTTTTGGCACAAAAGGAACATAAATTGCTATTATCGTAGCAGCTTTCCTTATTTTAAACTCTGTGTCAGAAGTTTATAAACTTTCTTATTTTGAATAATGTAATTTTTACACACCACCCTGTATTTTCATGTAGATACATTGATGGTGACGTAAAATTTGAGACAACTACCTCACCCCTGCATTTTGGAAACTTTTTTATTCCAGGGGATTTTATGGCAGATTCGTCGGAAGAAATTAGACTCAGGGGCGTTTTCGTGAGGAGCTTACTCGAGGGTGCGCGGGCTGGTTCGACAGGCGTCATCAATAACGCATGGTGTTGAATACCAAGATCTTATCCGAGGGACACAGTTATTTATTACGTCATCGGTATCGTGATGGTATTCAATGTTACCCTTGGTTTGATGTGATGTGACGCCAATCAGAAGTATATGCACGTAGTACCTACAGTTACTTAAATTAACGACCCAATTGACGGTTCGATTTCCGGTTCGGGTCAGAAAATGAACTGTTCTAAATTGGCTCGGCTCAGGGTGAGCTGGAAGGCCCTTGCCAAAATTCAGTGTCCAGTCATTCGTTACTTCGAGACAATGACGATTAGTGTGTTCTGGCCCATAGTTGACATTTCATGTCATGGGTTCGATTTCTGGTCGGGTCGATGTACAAAACGAACTTTTCTATATTATCTCGGGTGTAGGTTTTGTTGTATCGTCGTTGTTTCTAACTTCTGTAGTACAAATACTATAGCTTACAATCTTACCAGGATCAATGTATGTGATGTTGTCCAATATTTATATATTTATATTTATTATTCAGTAGCACAAGCTAAACTTTATAAATAACCTTCATTTTTAGAGCTAAATAAATAATATGGACAATTAACTAAACTACGAACTTCAAGTTAAATAAAAACTTGCAAGAACAGCTCATTTATAGCCGTCTAATGACTTAACAAAACAAAGTCTGAGTATAATCACTTTAACTCCGCGAATTAATCCCAGCATTCCTCAACTCAAGAGCGTCATAAAACAAATCCCAAGTGGCACTGAAGTTAGCGCGTCTCATACACATCGTTAGCAATCGCACAATACCCGGCGTTGTAATTATACACTCGATTCCGTTCGTCCGGAGTCCGGAGCCCGGACACAGTCGGAAGGAGATGAGTTTGAACCGCTAATAATATGAGTGCTCTAGCTCTCAGACCAGCCGCCATTGCTCATGTTTGTACTTAAAACCAAAATCTATTATAAATAATATTGTATTTCCGAAAGACTACCGTTGTTGGTCACTCGCATGGTGTGATATTGGGAGCTCAGAAGGTACCTTATGACTCCGTGAATGTACCACTTGAGGTTTGCTATCAGATCATAGGCTCGTCCAACCGAGTCGTCGCGCTGGCGCGCTAGGACTTTGTTGTATTGTCAAACAAAGAAGGCAGTCTGCTTTGCAGTTAACCCCAACTATTGCTCCGGTGTGATCAGGTTTTGATTGCAGACTTGGCTGGAAATCAATTCTGATAATTATAACTTCTCTAACTAGAGGGCGCAATTGATATACCAGGTTGGTTCATTTAGGGCCCGATTGTGCTTTTATAAAACCTTCTCATTAATAGCTGATAGAGTTATTAAATAAATAATGAAATAAAATGAAAAACCCGATTTTACCCCAGTAATGGTATGCGCAGCTCGTAGGGCCCACAAGGTGGAGCGCAATGCGTTGGGCGCCCTGCCATAAGGTAGAGCGATTTAAACGCAAAGCTACTAGTAGCAAAAGGAAAAGCATTGGCCTAGGATTGGGTTCAGTGCAGTGCATTGAAAGAGGCCTATGTTCAGCAGTAAATTGACGTGGGCTGATTAAGTCCCCATTAATGTGCATAAACAATATTTTTTGGCTAGACATCAACGGCTGCTGCAATTAATTAAGCACCGACTTTTATCAGCTCAATTTTTAAATTTAGATTTAAAAGCGTCTTCTAAATCACATGCAAAAATAAAACAAAGACAAATAATTTGCCACAATATAATATTATCTGGCAGCACTAGCCCTCATCCCCACTCCACGGCGTGCACTTAATTGCTGTGAAAAGCGGCACTTGATAATAAGCAGCGGCGGACAAAAGACGCGCTCGCACGCGATTATGACGCTTCCGCCAGACCCAAGCCACGGGCGTTAATAATGACGGCTACTTATTTCAGACAAGCCTGTATCTGACAAATGTAGGAATGCTTTATCTTATTGTGTAAGCTACAAGAGACTCAAGTGACAAGAACACGAATCAGATCTAGGCACATTTGTCGCACTATCATAGTTAATGCCTATATAGTTTTTATGTTATTTCCCTTTAAATTTAAATGCTATAAGTGGGAACTCAACCCATGTACCTAAATAAATATAGTGTGATTAGGCCATGGTATGGGATATAAACAATGCGTAACAAGCACTACAGATAGTTAACGAGAAAAGTCACTTCATCAATCAATTGCCTAGTTTTCTCAACAAATCAACCTTTGATAACTACGGTGACTGCTCTTAAAAATAATATTTGAGGGAACAGGCACTGTGGATTTAATCCCTACTTGTGGCAGTCGAGTTTGACAAGTAACCGGAGTAAAACATTTCAAATACGCCAGAGCGTATATCTTGAACTGGATATCAATTGGCTTACGCCGCTTTCCATTGTGGAATGACGTCGGCAGAAGGATTTAATTATTAAATTATTACTGCACAACCTCTGAGACATCGCCCATGTAACGCGAAGACGGGCGCCGTAAATAATTATTAACTTGTAATTTCGCGCCGAGACATTCTTAATGCGCGATTATGAGCGTTGAATGGGTTGAATGAGTTTAATGTGATTTAACGTTTATTTGAATTTAATTTTATGTTACATTAATTATTTCATTTTATTGCTGCTGTGTCGAACAAAACTTGACTAACGTACTTGAAATACAAAAAAGTCGACAGAGAAACAACGCGTTCGTTGTCGTTTTCGTCGCAATTTATTATTGATAGCAGTAAGAACATCATAATTAAGTTAGTTTGTGTTTATAATAGCTTGTCAGTGTTTTAAATATTTACTTCATACAGGGTGTTTGGTAGGGAGCTGTACATACGCCTAGAGTAGAAACTAGGGATGGTCTGCTACCTACCCCCGCCCATTATATTGACCTTGACCGCCAGATTTTTATTTTTATTACTTTTTTTTTTAAGGAAAACTCGATTTTTTTGACTAAAACTACCTGTAGCTAAAATCTATCCATAGCACAGGTCTGCTAATGGTCTTGTTTTAATCTTTAGAGTCTGAGTGTTCTGTAAAAATTAATTATACACCAGAAAATTGTAGAGAAGAAAAGTTATGGGGCCTGAAGTACCGTAGTAAGGTAAAAAAATAATTTTTAGGGCAACTTTCTATGGGGTTTTAAAAAAAACTAACAGGGTTGGAGTTCTTCTGATTTTTTCAAAACATTCCCAGTCTATACCCTTTCTAATGATATGCTAAAAGTGTTATTATCACTTTTAGTTCCGAAGTTACTAATTAATTTCCGCAACTAAGGCACTTTAAGTAACAATTTCAACGAATGAAAATTAAATGTGTCCGATCGTAAAAGGATAGCAAATGAAACGTAAATTTGTTTAATGACTAATTTAATTACAAAATGTCGATTTAATTATTTATTGCTTGTACATTATGAAGCTTTAGTAAGTTAGACTTAGTTAGCTTTAGTAAGTTAGATAGTCTAAGGTTTTGTTAAGATTTTTCTCTAACTTAACCCAAAATTTAAGTAAATTTCTACCTAAAAGTTTCCTTAATACCATCATTGATTATTTGCTAGACCTATCTATTTAATAAATTAGTTACTATTGAGCAAACACCAAGGTCAACTCTCCATTATCAAGATAGCGGGCCAAATACAAATAGACTCAATTCAGCCTTATTATTCTAATTTATAGGCCCAGTCTGGGAGTGTCAATTTATCGAGACGTCGCAATTTATTCAAGAACTTCTGAAACAAAATTGTGAAACGAGCTGACAATGAAAATTATATTATTATTATATTACTTATTAAATATTGAACTACGTTAAATGTTTTGCTAAGTTGGTGTAAGACATCACAAAAAAGTATAATCGAAAATTAAAGCCTAAATTGTATTATTCTAAATGTGGTTTTTTCCTCTGTACTGTTTATTTTGTGTGATGTGCAATAAAGAGTATCTATCTAAAGCCTTCTGATGTTTTTTAATGCAACATCAAGAATTCATAATCATCAATGATTGGCATATTATGTTACCACTTACTACTATTACAATGCCATAAATATTATTTTATTTTATTAGGTCTACTAAAATAAAATATTACTTAAAATTCTGTCAAGATAAATATTTGTAAAACTTACATAACAAAGTGTGACAACCAATTAAACTCTGGTAAATATTTAAAAGTATATTCGGCAAAACCTTAAACTACAAAATATGCAAAAGCTTAACCTCTACATGACTCTTAAGGCCTCTTTCACCACTTGCTGATAAGTTCAAGATAACCTATCTGTCACTTTTTTGACAGCTAATTGTATGGGTTATCTGTCAAAACAAGCGCCAGATAGGTTTTCCGGAACTTATCAGCAAGTGGTAAAAGTAGCCCTTAGTAAATTAATAAGCAGAAGATAAAACATGGCAAACTATTGTAAATTAAATATAAAGCTTGTGAAAAGGCAACCTACAAAATATAATCAAATATTTAAAAAATGACTGAAAATAACTGTTATTAGTTTGTAAAAACCAAGTCAGTTATTTTTTGTTGTAACTATGAAAAGGTATGTTATCAAAGATTATTTTATAACCGAAAAGAAACGAATTAGGTCTGGATAATCAATAAAAAGGGATGCATAATTAAATCTCAAAGCATTTAAAAAAATACTGATCTAAATATTACATAGAAACAAGCAGCCGTTCTGGTCAAGCAGTATCTAAAAGAAGATACTGCTTTACTGAAAGAAAGATTTGTATGGACTGCAAATTTTTCCTTCGTATTTAATAACTCGGCTACAAAAAATTTTAAACTTACAGATAACACACCATTTAGCTAAAATTTTCTTTTGCCCGAGAACAAATAGAGTCATAATTGAGAGATCAAATCTCCAAACTCCCCTAAAAATAAACAAAACGGGCGTAGATTGGCCCAGATCCCTCCCACGTTTGATCTAAGCCGTAGATATAATTGTGACAAAGTGTCCTGACACAAACAGCGCTAACTAACACTGAATGCCAATAAATTACTGTAATCTTGAGGATTATTTTGGCTGCGGGCAGAGCCGCGTGAAATTAACTAGCTAGCCCGCCGTTATGCGGGTTTATGCTATACCCGAGTAGAACAGATAGCCGACTTGATGGACTAAATTAAAGTAAGTACCAATATTGGGCTAATTTAATGGTGACCAAGTAAAAGATGATGTTAGACTACACCATAAAACATGGTGTATGTATTGCGGAATATAACAGTAAGTCAAACGCTTGTAAGTATTATTGCCACAAAAAAAATATTAAGTTTGATATTCCAAACGTTTAGTATAAAATAAATATTATAAAAGGCATAGAACCTAATTGGCATACTTAAAGTTGCAATACCTAAAATTACGTTATTTTAGTGTACATCTATGAAACATGCGTAAATCGAATGAGAAAATAATTACAAACAACAAATATTCTTTGACAAAATGTCGTAAATCATAATTATATTTTGTTCAAAATTTCAGTTTGAACATATAATATTTATTTTTATTTACACATCAAATTGAAATTCTGAACAAAGAATATCATTTACGACATTTCGTCAAAGATTATTTGTTGTTTGTAATTATTTTCTCTTTCGATTAACGTGTGTTTCATAGGTGTGCACCAAAATAAAGTAATTTTAGGTACTTGCAACTTTAGGTATGCCAGGCTCCATACAAAAAAGCTCGGAGTCTTTTATATTCTAATTTCGCATGTCTGTGCAAAGAAACAAAATGAGCTGGCGGTTTTATGTTAGCTATACTATACAGCGACACGACACGACAGTCACATATTTTTATTGGTGTCAAATTAACGGTCCTATTACCGCTGTTATGACGACCGGATTTATTAGGAATGACATAGTGGCGGCTTTAGGCCTCATAAACAGTGGTTTGGGCGATTTATGGAGCGGCTCCTTTCATTTAGATATTTTTAACCGGCTTTCCAATTTGAAGTTTTTTTATGTGACATTGCTTTCATACATCTCATAGAATTAAAATAAGCTTCAAGTACATCCGGTTTAAAAAGACTTTAGAAGCATTTTCATATAAGTTTAAATCACTTCTGACATTTCCGTCACTAGACCGCAATTTTGAATTGTTCAAAAAATGAACGATCATTTGTATGTAAATTTATTATAAGGATTATTTTCTTGTAAATTGGCCTAAAAGTTTGGTATCATTGTTTTAATTATACCTTATTTCTAGAACAAAAACTGACCTGTCAAAGTCAACAACATATACCTTCAAGAGAACTGCCCACCTTTATAAACAACAATATAAAGGCACGTCTGTACTCTGTACCCTCCGGCTAGCCAACTTCAACCCTTTGAAGTCAACGCCAAAATCAAAACAAAACAGGTTTATTTAACATTTTCAGATTTTATTTGTCATATAGTCCTAATTAAACATGAGCTCTAATCCAGCTGAACCGCACACGAAACAGGACGGTTTGATTTAGTACGCATTAAACTTTGTCGCGGATGCTAAACCGACGGAGACTACCAGAAAATCGCTCGTAAATACTGAGTTTATCAACTGGCTAATTGTCAACGATTAACAAAATTGAAAATTGGAGAATTAAGTTTAAACAGACACCAAAAGTTCCTTTATAACAAATTTTTAATCGAGCTAGGAATTAAATAAATAGCAGCCAGTATGTTTTCCTAAAAGATCATTTTAGAATATTACTAGCACATACTCGAAAAAATGAAGAGACGTATTTTAGAAGTATTAGAATTCCAATTGTACTGTGTGGGGACGGCCGTAAAGAATACACGTCCCCACCGCCAACAGAAGGCGTATCGTAAAAAGTGACTAATTCCTGTAGCACACGATGGGCAGCAGCGTTTCCGTGCGAAATCTTATAAAAAACTGCGCTCGCCAACCCGTCTGCCAAGCGTGGCAAGTATTATCAATCCCTATGTTCAGCAGTGGACGTCCTTTGGCTGAAATTTTGATGATGATGAGAATTCCAATTTGCATACACGATCGCAAGAACCGCGTTCGAACTCCTAGGATATTATTTACGATTTTAGGGATGTCGTATGCGAATTGGAATTCTTATGCTTCACAAATACGCTTCCTGGGTCAAAGTTGCAGAAATAATCTTCTGACGCATTTAGAATTCTTAAAGTATTGCCGAAATCCAAAGAGGAGTAACAGACACGGTTATCTACTTATTTAGAAACAGTTTTGTCAGTCTTACAACTGCGATGCATGTTTCCAGTTTAACCAAAATGTATATTTCAAATATAATTACATTCTAGCACAATCAAATGAAAGAACTTGTAGATACACCGCATGGGGAGAAGACAAAAAGGTAGCGTGTACTGCGTACTTGTTCCACTTCAGGAAACAGACTACGACATCTATCAATTTGAATAACGGAAGCAATACGTAAAGGAACTAGCAATAAATCCACTATCTCGCATCAAACCGGAATCGGCCCTAGACAAGCGGTGTTATCTCTGCCCGTGTCTTTCCTCTAAACCCTCCCCCAGTGACGTCACTTTACGACCCTTCCCTCCATCGCGGAATACATTTCAACGACCATTAAACTTTATGACATCAACTTTTCAGCCACCGACAATAAAATCATTTGCGTTATTTATGCATACCGCCATCCTTCTAGCAATACCCTTTATTACCGTGAATAAAAATAGTAAAAGCTCTTTTAGCTTTTCTGATATTGTTACAGAATATGACCTCGCTTTTAATTGCTCCTAGGAGCGTCACATTAAGAAGCCATCTTTGTTAATAAACCATTAAGGCAAATTGGATCCTGTCCCGTAGCAATTAGAGTCGGTATTGGAATGGCATGGTGGCTGCAGATGCACATTTTAATCTAGACTTGGAGGTAGTTTTTGCCGCGTGCAATTAGGGTCCGCGACAAAGTACGCCGGATCTCAAAGGATTAAATGTTTCTATTACACTGCTTTTTGTCAGCGAATGGTCCTGCTTTCTTACGAATGTTTGCTTTATGTGTGTTGGAAATTCATATTTTAAATTGCGTTGGGAAAATAAGTATACAGTAAAAATGTTTGTCGCTATAGCATATAAAAGTGCATAGTTATGGTTTATTTGTGTCTACCCATAAAAAGGTGAAGGGTTAAAACTTACTCAAACGTTTATTTTGTTTCAGGTACGTTTGACGAAACTTCTTCAATAACGCAACAACATTAGTCGTAAGTGAGTAAGTCTTACCTACTTCAAGAACCTACTCCTGTCACATTGCAGTATACCTACTAATATTACGAAATTAAGAAGTTATTTCATGAAAACATTTGTTTATTGCCGACCAGAATAGATTTATATATTTATATATTCAGTCAGAACACTTGTAAACTTACAGAAGAAACCTTGGCGCATGCAAGCTTAACTTTAAATAAACATTATAGCGGATACAAGGTAAGAATACGATTGTAATTTTTTTTAAATCAAAAGTACACGGCATAAATTCTGATTTACTTGTATTAATTATAAAACGATCTAAAGATTTCTATTTTTTAGATTAAAGCAGATTAAAGCTTATCTTTTCTACTTTTTTATTGCCAATATCATATAATGGTAATTTTAAACGCAAAAAAAAAATTATCAAACACATTAATTTATCTCGAAATTATCAACCAATACAAACAAATATTAATGTAACCTTCACATAAAAGTAATCCATTATCATGTAATATTTTCAAACGTCAGTGTCGAAGATATTAAATAAAAATCTAACTCAGTTTTGATTCACTAAATTCAGCGAATCGAATTCAGATTCTACTTAATTTAGAATCTGATTGAGGCAGTGAAAAATCCGCACTGAATTTTGTATCCCACACAACGCTCTTGGTACAGGGATGCTACACGCGCAAGTGTTTACACGTTTTTTGTGCGATTAAGATGTTAATTTCATCGATTGGACAAATCATGAGGACCGTTAGTGATCTGCTTATTATTTTATTAATTTATCAAAAAGCTTAGAATTCATCATCATCATTTCAGCCATAGGATGTCCTCTGCTGAACCTAGGCCTTCCCATAGTGACTTCCAGATTGGCCGGTTGGAAGCCGCCTGCATCAAGCAGCATCCTGCAACCTTTACCCGGTCGTCTGTCCACCTTGTGGGTGGTCGTCCAACGCTGCACTTGCAGGTACGTGGCCTCCATTCCAGAACCTTTCTGATAATGTTAGTATGACTGGCTACAATATCCAATGCGGTTACGTAAAGAATCGCCGATCCATGCTAGGTGCATGATCGCAAACTATGAATAAACTGACGCAACCCTAGCAAATGTGAAAACCTGAGTCGGGTCGGAGCGATATATTTATCTTTTAATAAAATCCCGAGCAATCGACGCGCGCGCCGATCCATCACCGGAATGGGAGCGCGTTGTAGAGACTCGGAGAGTGGCTATGCGAAGTCGGAAAAAGCGTGTATGTAGGAGCGTTTTGTATTTCATGTAAATTCACGTAGCAGTGCAGTGTGCAGTACTAAATGAGCAGTGTCATTATTTCAGCCGTTAGTCGTCCACTGCTGAACACAGGCCTCCCCTAATGAAATATCATCGGGGGGGATTGGCAATACTCGCCACGCTAGGCAGGCGGGTTGGCGAGCGCAGTTTTTTATAATATTTCGCACACAGACGCTGCTGCCCTTCTGGTACTACAGAAATTTGTCGCCTCTTACGACACGCCTCCTGTTGGCGGTGAGGAAATATATCCCCACACGGCACATGAATGAGCAGTGTACACGCGGCTATAAGATAAGCTAAATTTTTACTGTACAGGCGAACGTTTTAATGAGTGATCAGCTCATAATTAAATGTAAACAGCACGTCAACCTACCACAAAACGTCGAATTTTATCAATTGATATTGATCTCTACATGTCGGACTTAAAGTTAAAAATCGGTTGAATGACATTTCATTTTTGGGGTAGGTTGACCTGCCATTGTCTGTACCTATGTATAGCTTGCGGTGTAGCCGTGTGCATTACTGAATAATGTCTTACCTGATTACAATCAATTTTACAATTTAACCGAGATTACGATTGTTACCATATAATAAAAATTTAATTAAAAAAAGATTATAATTTTTCACGGCACAGAATGATTTAAAACCTAAGATATCGGCATAAATGTTTTTGACCTTACGTTTTTCATTACGTTACACAGTAGCTCTTCCTTTTTTCCTCAAATTACTTCAGCACTTTTATTTTATGCGTAGCTGAACCCAATTCTAGATCTTCGGTCCTAACAACTTCGCAATCGCTTGTCTAAAGTTGACAGCCACGTAGCACTCACGCCTCAGTGTCTATTAGCCATTAGCCATTGTCTCCGCCAGTTCACAAACCAATCACACTTGGCGAAGTTCGGTCCGATGGCGCGGCGCACTCGTGGGCCAATTATGTGTCCCCAGGGCTACCGAATTACAAATCAGTACATGTCAAAGTAGTGATGTGACGGGAATCATCAAACTCGTGACAAAAATTATTGAATAAATAAAACACAGCTAAGAACTTTTTTTGCAATGAAATTACTAAGATAAAAATTACAGTATTAAAAAATAATAATAAATAATAATTTCATCTGACAATCACAACAATCATCTAGCCCCAAACTAAGCAAAGCTTGGTACTATGGCAACTAGATAACAGATAAACATACTTAAATATTTTTATAAATACCCATGACTCAGGTACAAATGCTCGTGCTTATTAAACAAACATTTGCCCCTGCAGGATTCGAACCCGCAATTTTACCGCTTGGCTTGGTAATCTGGAGCGCGAACCACTACACAAGACAGTCGTTAGTGAAATAACAATTAATCCCAGTAGTAAATAGTATCTGCAACGAATAGGCAATAGGAATAGTATAGGAACTAATACACTATCGGATGTTGAGATTATAAAAAAAGTAATTATAATTCAGGTGTTATAAGTCCGGTTTTCCTGACTTTGTTGTCACTGAACTATAAAAGGACAATAGTATTTTTCTACTAAGTGCATAAAAATAGACAGCTGTCAAACTAGACCACTGTTACGATTTAAGCAAAACAATAAAAATAAATATGGCAAATTAATAAATTTAGTCTAATATCTCTAAATTAGTTTAGCGAGCTATTAACTACAATCGAACCGCCACCACTATTTATTAATGTCTTATAAAGAGCATGAAATAGAATCATCATGACCATCATTATTTCAGCCATAGGACGTCCACTGCTGAACATAGGCCTCCCCTAGTGATTTCCAGATTGGCCGGTTGGAAGCGGCCTGCATCCTTCTTTAGTACGCAAAACTAAAATAGAACATTGACACTTAATTTAATTTTGTGAACAAAATATAACACATCACTATTCCTCCGGGCCTCGCGGGCCCTACGTGTCCCATCCGCGCCCCGAGGGAGGTTACTGATGGCTCGCATTACCGGCCTAGTTACATTGATTACTCGCACGACCGTGGACTTAGAATTTCTTACTCTATGTAATACGAAAGATTTTCACATTTTGAAAATAGGTCTGGTTTTCTACTTTGTATTATTTGTGTAAGGTCACCTTTGAGTCTACTTAGGGGTCACGCCAAATGTCTAGTCGTCTGCATTTTGTCATTAAATAAATTATTATCAATTTCGTATAGTTCAGTGGTGCCCACATGCCAAAGGAAAATAGTAGCGTCTCGGTAGACGGTAGTTGGACTACTCCAACTCTATCTCTACAGATAGAGCGCGAAAGAGAGAGATGTTTATTAGAGACACACGTTAAAGCACCTACAAAAAAGCTCAGCGTATGCTGCCGAAAACTGCAGCGCTGATTTTTAGCTGGAGCACAAGGTGATTTAAAGGTACTTTAAATAGAAGCGGTAGTACCGAACTAAGCAGGCGAAATGTTCTCTGACGTAACTGATACCATACGTTTGAAATCTAGCACGTCTGATTGTTTTCAAAATCCATATCCGAATTTATTTATACCAATAGTTTGGCTGTTATATGAGAAAAAAAACATCCCAAGATACGTGATATAAGTACATTATTTAGGCCTTTAATAGATGCACTAATAATGTGGCTAATATTTATTTGTTTTAGTTTTCATCTGCATTATATTATTCTGACCTGATTGCAACTTGCATTTGTATTGGCTTTCCTTAGAAACACAACGTTAAAATAATGAGTAATTATTTAAAGACACGTATAATTAAAATCCTCCGTCACTTGCTCAGAAACGAAACCCATAATTTTAATACAAATGTTGTCGGTAATTAAAGGGAAGTGTTCAATGCGTGTTGCGTCTGGGAATGAACCGGTGACACCTCGGCTCAATTATTGCTCCGTAATTAGGGCCACCAAGCCGCGAGCCATTACTGAGTGGCACCCTTTTACTAAAATAGAAATAATTGATATGATAAATTGGTAAACAACGCTTGATGAATTATGTTAGTTTAACATTATGGATGTATTTAACTGACACAGATCATAAATAACAGAAATGATATAACTGTAGGTTTACGGTATAGTATTTTAATTATGGGATTATTTTTAATATCATCTTTATCATTCTAAATCAATAGTCTTTTTATTTTAAAATAAAATTCTGAACTTATCCTAAACATAGTTTTAGAGGAATCAATTAAAATACTAATTGCTACAATTAACCGTTATGGTTGGTTGATGCAATATTAATTTTAAATTTGAGTTTGTTCCGGCGTTTCTTCTCAGCACTTGCCAGATTGTCTGTGTCTTGTCTCGAAGCGCTAATAGGGCCCAAAAAATAAAGAGTCATGTCCTGGCACCATATTACCCTTACTTATTCTTTTCCCTATATTTATAGTTACTGAGTTGTTATACGATTACGTCAATGTAAGTACAATCTGAAAGTTATACTTATTACCGATAAATGTAATAAGCGTTTATTCACGTCAGTCCCACTCGGTAACTTTTTTCTTATTTCCACAAAACCAATAACGTTCAATTGATCCCATAATGTATTACTCGTTCAATAGAGCAGGTTTCCAATTAGTCAGAGCGTTATAGGCAACGGATCGCCATAGTTATACATATAAAAATTAAGACAATATCGGCACACATACTCACATAAATGTTGGTGTAAAACTAAAATGGAAGTGGGTGGGCCACTCAAAAATGGGTTTTAACTGTCACTTGATGTCACTCACAATGTCTCACTCACTCTTAATGGACAGGCAAATACGGACGTCGCGTCATCACAGGATCCGTCCTCACCTGTGATTCAAGAGGTGGCATAATAAATCACGACATCTAAAGAAGTGACTGGCTGAAGTTGGCACTGGACAGTTTGTAGTAACTAGAGAATTCTGAGATTAGCCTCTGAAATGTGAAAAACCCCAACAATGCAATGAGATCGCCTAGATTTAAATATTTACAGTACAACCGAATGACAAATTATAACGAGAACGCCTAATATTATAGTTATAACTCAGGATCAATAAGCATAATTTGCCAGAACATCAGACCATGGTTAACTTGTATTTATTTAAAGTACTTACGAGTATTAGAGTTTCATTTTAACCAAACCGTCTCAGTATAGTGGAAACGGGTACTACTCTCAGTTCTCTGAATGGCTCTTAATATCTACCAAACGATTTGCCCGATGGCCTGAGCAGGTTAAATATGCTCATATTCAATATCCAAGTTACTTTCAAAATGTTATTAATAATATAATGCCCTCTTTAACTTCTTAATCTGCGTATGCCTCTTAGAGTAAGTTTATACCTTCACATATTTACTTATTCCTTTGTTTGTTTCTTACAAATGTTGTATCTATCAACGTTTTTATGCACCCATATTTAGAAAACTGTAAAAATATTTACAGTATTACTTTCTCGTCCTTCTCCCTCTGGTTGTCTGTTGCTATTAGTATCTGAAATAACAAGGCAGATTAAACAAACTTAATTTAATATTAAATACCTAGGTTAACAGTTCTAGAGAGGTGCCAAAATTCAAGCTGTATGAGCTTCAACGTTGTCTGGAAAATTCTTTCTCGTTTTTAAGGACCTTCAGTGTAGTTTGACGCGCGACAAACGCTGCCAATCTCTTGCGACACCGGGACAGTCACCCCGCGCCCTCGCACGTTAGAACACAACTTTGTTCAACACTGGCTCCAACTTCGCAGCTTGTGGGGAATGATATGATTGTCTGCACTTTCGTTATGATACAAGTTAACTTTTGTGAGGGTCGAAAACCGAGATACACTTAGTAAACGCAAACTTTTAAGTAATTACTTATATGATAAGTTATTGTTATGTATTCCTACTAGCTTTTGCCCGCGACTTTGTCTGTGTAACTACAACTTATAAATAAAGCCAAATTGGAATGAATAATCACGAGAGATAAAACGAATAATCACTTTAAAATTTAATATTAAAAATCTCATAAAAAGGGATATGTAAATACTTTTGTGTCTGATTGTGGCAGAATATACCTTTCGGCGATGAGAGTAATGAAAATTCTCATACACAATATCCGCAAAATAAAGCCTTTATTGTTTAAGTCAGCAATTATGTCACAAGCCGGTTCCGCCGACATGCAGGACCACAGAGCTGTCGCCTGCGCGATCTCAAAGAGTACGTAATAAGGGTTATTGTTGGTGCCCGCGCGCCGCCCGAGGCGCGGTCACCTCTACCTCCGAAGCGCCGTCATTGTTCTGAGAAGCGAGATATAATAGGGTGAGGCCTCATTCGTAGTTGGTAGAGTTCAAATAAGAGACCTGCAAAGTCAAATCTGAGATTATTGTGTTTACATAAATTTATTAAGAGAAACACATCATAGGCAGTAATATTTCATTAGATTTTTTCAAGACGCCCGTTTAACTGTTTGCACATGGTAGGACATGTTTGACAGCAGAAGCTGAAGCAGAAGAAAACTACTGATTTTCCCTTTGCACTTTGTGTCCGGAACTCTAAATAACAGTTGTGATTTAAACCATTAATATTTTTTTTGAAAATTGGCATTAACCCCTTAGCTAAGAAAAATGGGGTATAACAGAATTTTTTAGACAACCAATAAGCTAATGGCACTTCTACATTGAATAAGTCATGGCCCAACAACCAATTTGAAGGGATAATTGTAGATGTCATCAACGTACAGTCAACGGCAGGTCAATCTACTCAAAAAGTTAAAGGTCATTGAACTGATTTATAGCTTTAGTTCAACACATATCGTAGAGATCAATATCAATTGAGAAAATTTTACGTCTTGTGGTAAGTAGGTTGACGAGCTGTTGTCTGTACCAAACCCAAAGTCAATAAAATATTCGCACGCGACCTCTAGCGGGCGATGGTTGCAAACGAGCGTTTTACGTGCAATTAACCGTGGTCGCGACGATTCCGGGTTACCTGTGTCCGGTGCGCCCGGTTGGTTTATAGCGTCCGGTCCAATAGCGCCGCGTAATTTAACTCGGACGTGATCTTTGCGCTTCGTTTCACTATTGTTTTATGTTTCAGAACCTCATTAACTTCACGTGCTGATGAATATGTAACTAATTCATCTTATAGCATAAAACAATTCTTTTTATTGGCGTATTTGTCTAGTTTGACATAGTTTTGACGCCTATGCAAATATCACAAATTGCACGTCTACAAATGGTAACTAATGCCAAACAATAGACAAATGTTGGCTAATTCATAAATGGTTAGGACGTCCACTCACAAGGTGGTCAGACGACCTGGTAAGGGTCGCAGGAAGACGCTGGATGCAGGCCGTTTCCAATCCAACCGGCCAATCTGGAAGTCAAATGGGGGGGCCTATGTTTAGCAGTGGACGTCCTATGGCTGAAATGATGATGATGATGATGATGATGATGAAATTTGTAGGTAGATTAGGGACTTTGCTCCATTACTTTATTTTTACGTTACCCACACTATTATTAAGAAATCTTAATAGAAAGAAAGTGCGGCATAAATTCTAAGCTCAACTGTTTAGTGGTGATTGCATTTTATTTCTCGCGTCTCAAGGCGGTCTAACATGAACTTATCGTTCATAGCGACGATCGCGATGCGGCATAACAAAAGCTCATAGGTGCATTGCCGACGCAATATCGCGTTACTTGGATGGCTGGATGGCTGGCGTATAAGCAAACGGCGGGTACCTACTGCAATGCACGTACGTAATATCTGCACATTAAACTAGACGATGGCTGCGGTTTTACTCGGTTTCACTGTTATTTGATTCTGTAAGTCGGTATATATTTCAAACCATATGCTTTGCCATTATTATGTGCCGTGTGGAGACGGCCGTTAAGAATGCACTTCCCCACCGCCAACAGGAGGCGTGTCGTAAGAGGCGACTAATTCCTAAAGCACTAAACGGGCAGCAGCGTCTGCGTGCGAAATGTTATAAAAAACTGCGCTCGCCAACCCGCCTGCCAAGCGTGGCAATCCCCCCGATGAAAGATATTGGGGGAGGCCTGTGTTCAGCAGTGGACGTCCTTGGCTGAAATGATGATGAATGATGATTATGCTTTATTTATTCGGTGACCATACATTGAATTCTTAAATTCTTCATTTTCTCATTGAATATTGAAATATAAATTTTAAAATATCTGTTGGTTCTAGGTATGAAAATCAGACTTACGATTTTTACAAAAAAAGACTTTTCTGTCTTTAAGCTTCGGTAGAAGAACAAACACTCGCTTCTGCAATTATGGTATTACTTCTTATTATGCATGACAATAAGTTACTATCGCTCATTCGACGCAAGTCTGCACCGCAATAGCGCCCGTCTGTATCGACCTAACTGGTAGTTACGGGCGTTTCCTAATTACTTTTATGTTGATGAGAGTGTATTTTTATGCTGAATTTTAAAAGGAGTACGTTTTCGTAATGGAAAAGAAAGGATGTTATACCCACTTAAATAGATGTACTTAGAAAGAAATAAGTATCAATAAATTAAAGTCTATTATTTAAAAACAATGTCCTCTGAAACTAAAATTATAATTATAAAGCATAGGAGTTGTAAAAGTCAGTTATAAAACACACAGTAAAGTAAATACCGAGTATCATCTCAATTGTTCCGACTGGTCAGCATAATCAGTATGTTGTATCATAAGAAGACACAAGAGTGACGTGCCAGTCGTCTTACTAATCGTCGGTTCAAAATTTCCGAATTATTCAAGAACACACTCAAATACTTACAGACACAGGGTTATTTGTAAAACATCAACAACTCTCT
Source organism: Anania hortulata (assembly GCA_963576865.1). Lineage (NCBI taxonomy): Eukaryota > Metazoa > Arthropoda > Insecta > Lepidoptera > Crambidae > Anania > Anania hortulata. The sequence continues at coordinate 246,575 of OY756399.1, read as the reverse complement.
AAAAAATATTTACTGTCTTATACAAACTGATGTCAGCTGGTCAGCGGCTTTGAATGGGAAAGTGCATTTTTTTGCGATTTCGATGTTGGTCCTATAAAAAACGTTGTTGTATTTGAGCACCAAAAAGAGCCCCTAGGGGGTTGTTGATGTATTAAAAATAACCCTGTATATAGCCGCCCTGTTTACATTTATTGAGCTTCAACTTACTTCATCTACACGTATTTAACAAGTTTACTTGAAACATTTAGCTGTGTACAAAGAATTCATGTTGAATACGAGTAAACGGTATTTCGATTTCATTTCACAGGCTCTTTAAAGCAGATGCCTTGTAATAAAACCTTTTCAGCAACACACAATTAATCACTATAATTCGTTCACACAAAAACATTGCTGAGAAGCAATGAAATGTTTTGTACCGTGAGAAATAAATGCGTAACCACATGCTATTACTAATATAAATCATTAATCAAAGCGCGAATTAACAGAGACGTTTAGAATAAAATAACAATACTTGCTTATTATGCAAATATAAATCAGGCGTGGGAAATGACTGACCTCACTATAAGTGTATAAAGTTATTTTAAGATATTCACATTTATGAAAATTCCAAAAATTAGTGCTCACACAGCGTTTTTGTTCACAAAAAATAGTTGAGACTTCACTACGCGGGACGTTTTATAGTTCATTACACACTGCGCTTGGTAATGTAAATACACAAACCTATCAAGAGATGTATTCGGAACAGCGTAATGATAATGCAAAGTTTGAACGCTCCGCTGCACGATTCGTGGCTTCGGTTGTATTATCTTTCAATCAGATTATAAAGATCTCAAGCATCGATTTTTAAATAATACCCTTTGTCCTTTATAATTCCCCTAAAAGTTAGTACGTTTACTAAATAAGCAGGTACTACGACAGTTGAAAACAAATTGGCACATTGTAGTCAAGTATTTAGCGCCCCCATTAATTCTAGTGTCTCAACATATGAGGCCGTTTGTCAGAAGTAACGTCGGTGGACTTTAATAATTTCGGCGGTGATTTACGCCACGATTATACGCGTGACGCGTAACAACATACGAGTACCTCTACACTCTACCTACACCCACCCCCCTTCGGTGCTACGATAGGCCTCGTTTTGCGACAGCTTGTTAATCCTATTTCCGAAAAACTGAAACTGGTATCTTCCACTTTTTAAAAAAAAAAAATTCAAACTGGTCCGGTTGCAAAAAAAAACGTTTTTTGGACGTCACTTTTCTGCTCATATACAGGATATGACGACCTCCGTAGCCAAGAGGCGAGCATACCGGACTTGGTGTCGCTATCTCTGAGGTCCCGGGTTCGATTCCTGGTCGGTCAATGTAGAAAAATATATTTTCTATATTTTCTCGGGTCTGGGTGTTGTGGTACCGTCGTTGTTTCTGATTTCAGTAACACAAGTGCTTTGGCTACTTGATCAGAGCAATGTATGTGATGTTGTCCAATATTAGTTGTGTTTGTAACAAAATCTAAAAAACAACAACAACACTTATGTTGGCTTTGATAGTAAATAATTAACAGTAATATAAATAATTAAATAAAATAAACTTTTATTTTCAAAAGTTACACAATTTACGGGTTACTTAAAATAGTCCTTAAACAAGGTAATCCTGTATTTCAGGGACTAGAGTTTGAGGTTAGATTAATTTTATTTAGGTTAGATTAGGTACATCGTTGTCAACAATGCTGTATGTGTGGGTTTGTGTGTTTGCGTGTATGTGTGCTGGATGTATGGCTGTGTTATGGTATGATTGCTTACTAGCTGACCCAGCGAACTTCGTTCCGCCAATTCGTTTGACAGTTTGGATAGGAAAATAAAATAAAATAAAATTTCAAAAATAAATAAAAATAAAATAAAATTTCTTACCTTCCCTGAACTTCCACAAATATTTCAAGATCTAAATTAGCTAAATCGGTCCAGCCATTCTCGAGTTTTAGTGAGACAAACAAACAGCAATTCATTTTTATTTATATAGATAAGTAATTCATTGTGAGCAGTTTGACCTTTTGTTTTAGCGATATAAGTATCAAATCAAATCATTTATTTGCATCACATATAACACACTTAGAAATATCGAAAATAATTTTAATTTAAAATCACCTACACTCTTCGCATTCGTTTACATGTCGCCACGTCACGACGCGGACGATCGCGTCGCATCTACGACAGACACGCATCGCCACGGCTGTCGCTTGTCGCTTGTGTCACCCCGTGATGTACGAGATACGACTAATAAAGACGACATCAATTTCTTTCACGTTAGATGCCACCGCTGACGCTCTGTAAGTGAGAGGTGTGAGAAGTCGATGCGTCAAATCAGGCCAAATTAGAATATATTTTTTGCTGTTGACAGTGTTAACAATAACGGCACAGAGCGGTGAATTCTGTATATGGTCGTTTTTATAAGTACTTTTACAAGGACTTGTATTACACACTATTATTTAATAACCCTAGTCGCGAAGAGGCGTAGTCTTAGTGATAGGGGTTTGATTCCCGATCGGTAGTTAATCAAACATCAGAGTATTTCAGCGTAAACATCAACATTTTATTCAGTTAAATAAATCGAAAAATCTGTAAAGTATAACTTTCAGGTTCCAATAACAAACCTGTTAGTGGATTCTATTTTCATATTATTATTTTTTTGCTGAGCCTCTGCAATGTTTTACGTAGTGTAATATTCGTTCAAAGTGCGGTAATGTCGGCTAACGACGAGACGTCGTTCGCGTGCGCCCGCCCTAATTCGCGTTTGATTGCAGCCGCCCGCGCGTATACGCAGCGCGAGCTGTAATTTGGAGCTGTGTATTGTCTAGGAGCAGGTGCTCTTGATAATTCTGTATAAGTCGAAGAAAATGTCTTCTTTGTGTGCCTAGTTTCACGAACTCTACCTCTAGAGTGCCGATAACTGTGGGTACATGCTTTCTCATTTTTTATAAAGGAAATAAATATGAATCAGCATTAAGGGATCAGCCAAAGATATACCGAAATTGTCTTAAAATATTTTTGATTTTCTGAAATTAAAATTAACACAAAGAAACACACGAGAATCAGACGTTTAATAATTACGTTTGTTTTTTGTTGCTTTTAATATAAATAAGTGTAAGACAAAATAATTCATATTAAACACTCCCTTATATCCTCGTGTAAAGATGATCGCAGGCAATCGGCGCGCTCAAAGCCTTCCATTAATAGACACCTACCTATATCTCACTGTAATATTACGTAATTGAGATCCGATGCGTTTTTAATGATAGTTAAAAAAGGTTGGCCTCTATTCATAAATATGGTTCATGGGAAAATGTTTTTATGTGCCAAAAATAAACTATTTTATACCTTGTTGCAGCTACAAAGAAGCAGAGCGACCATTTGTTTTTTTATTATTTCATCGGAGCGTAATGTATCAAAATTTAATTAACTTTAAACTTCTTTCTAATGTTGGAACACAAATTGCATGTTCAGTAACTACCCAAAGTATAAGCATAGGAGTGCAGTAAAGTGGTCTTAAAATAGCTTCTGTATCTCATTTGAAATTAAGGTCACCGAGAGAGATTAGGTATGCACTTCTCCTCATGCATTAGTAAGGAGACCGAGATAATGTGGAGAAACTCAGTTAATGGGATGAAAAAGCTAATGAACCTAGTCTTCAAATGCTATTTCCTAATTAGAACCAAACAAACTAAGAACTTAATTTATAAACTCGGGAGATGGTGAGTCGGTGCAGCAGTGTCTGATTGTATAAAGCCACTTAAATACAAATTAGTTAGTACAATACGAATGTATAATAACAGAACTAAAGATACAACAGAAGTATTTTTAGGAATATCTAGTCTTGGATTTTAACTGGATTAAACTATTTTTATTGCCATTCTCCTAATTTCACAATAAAATGTCAAACGTCATAGTAAAATACTAACTTATAAAAAAACCCTAAAAAACTTCAGACTATTGCGAACATTAAGAAAATATAATCAAATCGGTGTAGCTCTTTTTAATTGATCCCCTTACCAAGATAGATATTTCTTCCTATAAAAGACACTTTCATCACACATTCCTTTGAAAACTTTGCATCTGCATCTTCCCGGGATAAAAATAGCTCATGTCCGACCCCAAGGGTACTTAAATATAAATATTCTACTAATACTAGTAAGTACGGATGTATGGACTTTTCTGTACTTTTCTTTTTTTTTGCGCTTGTGTTACATGAATCAGAAACCACGACGGTACCACAACAATAAATCAAAAGGTACATTTAGCCGTGACAATGTAATTATTGTATGTGGTATCGGCATATTAAATCCTTATAATCACAGAACAGCAATGACATGCATATTATACGAATAAAAATACTTCTAAGATTAATAAAATAGAACTCAACCAATTAGATGTATCCACAGTAAAGCAGATAAATGGAAACGTTCATAGACTTCGGGAGAGCTTTTACATCGCAATGTGCCACAGTAATTACTCCTACATTCTCCTATGAACCCCCGCAAGTTTACGATCAGAAATAGTTTCTAGAAAATACCTAAAACGCAATTTATGTATCCTTTGAAATAAAACTTTATTGCCCACTAACTCTGTGCGTTATAAGCAAAATTAAAGGTACGCCAATCGCTATATTACTTCTCTCAGAATTCAATACAGTACAATGGGTAATAAGTCTTCACTCTTTATGATCTGTCTGCCGTGTTTACTGTCTAAAGAAATTAAGAAAGAACAAGTATGCTTTGAATTTCTCAAACAACTTTGAAAAACCGGGTAAGAGATTATTCACAACTCGAGGGTTTTTTAAAAGTATCTAACTAAGTATTGTATATTCATTTTATTGGGACATCTATTTAGATGATTATATATTGGTTGGACAGGGTATGACATTGGTCCTATTTAACCAGTTAACATCCAAGCGGTCTTTTATGACCGCATAACAATGGAATTTCTGTCGTTTACGTATACTTGATCAGTTAAATTTCATCAAATTTCAACCATCAGCAAATTCATTTTAAAATGGTTTCGCATTACGATTAATACGAGTCGATTACGTTTTTCATCAAGCCAGCAAAAAGGAATCGTTAGAAAGTCTCAATCACATCGGAATTTGTCACTGTGATGTTGAATGCTTCAGTCATAGAGGTCGTCGCTCCCGCTGTAATGGATGTGGATCTAATTCGTCGCGATCGCAATCGCAGGTGATGTAGGTGTTGCTGCGCTCAATTAGACCATTCAGCTCGGATCTGCGCTAGAGATGGGCAAAGATAGTTGGTTTGGTTCTCTGATTTGTTAGGATTGGAATCACGAACGATAATTTATAAAGAAATTGCCTGCTGTAAAGAAATGCTTGAAAATAGATAAATCTAATGAATAAACAAGCAAGATAGTCAGGTTACTTTTGTGGTAAAATATTGGTGAAAGTTCCTTCCGAATAATAATTTTATGACGAAAAGGATCATTACTTTACAAAATTGAAGGTTTTACATGTAATGATTATGCAACTGGCTACAATATATCATGGTTTAGTTATTGTGATTAACTTTTTAACGGAAATAAGTCAGATTCATCAATTAGTGTACTATACTGTGTCCATTAATTTGGTCTACACCCCTTTAAATAAATTATTGTCTACTCAATGCTGATTTTTATATGTATAAATAGCCTATTTTTAGAAGTTGATGAGTTAGAGCGTAGACAACGGACGGACATGCATCATGCAGGATACAACAGTTATACGTACTTAGTGCCAATAATTGGTGCATTCCGCCTTTCTTGTATAATAAAAGAACGGCCTATTTAGCAGCAATTTGTTAATCAATAGCCCATCTCTAGGAGTTGATGAGTAAGAGCGGAGGTGGCGGAAACAGCGTGCAGGATATAGCTATTACATACGACTCAGTGTCAATAATTGGTGCACTCCGCATTCCTCGAAGCGGGGGTGCACACAAATGCATTGTTCCTCCGTGACTCATTGGCATCGAATGGATACTTAGTGTTTACCGAGAAATTTCAAGCGAGTGAGTAAACTGTTATTAGCATTCAATAAATAAACTAGAAATGCTTATAAATTAGTATAGCGTCATAAACTCTTCTAAAACTCCCCAGTCCAGCAAAAAGAGACACAATAGCAATTTTATTGTTTGCGGCCTCCTGCGACCGTTTGGGATCAAACAATTTAAGATATCTGTCTCTGAGATATCTGTAATCATGTGTTAGTTTCTTGTGGCGGCTTGCCAAGACTGTCAGGTCGATTATTAGGAGTATTTAAGTACGGTATTGCAAATGAAGAGCATGACTGCTTATTTAAGATATTTTGATAAACAACAATATATTCGTCACTAATATAATTCGCTGATTCTCAAATGACATCGATTTAATTGTTTAAAGCTTTCATTGAGAACGCCCACGGAACATTAATCGACGCCGTTTAAAAAGATCAACTTTAACGTTTCCACAGAGCTTAGCGAGCTGTAATTCCCTCGCATCAAGCGGGTCATATTTCCGCACTATTACTTTTAATATCCGTGGGAGGGGCCCGAGTAATGAAGTGTGGAATTACACCGCCATTAGAGTGAGGATTACGAGTCGAGGTGAGACGATGCTATCGGTACATCGGTACCTGCACCGGCGCAAGTTGCGGGCTGACACCTCGCAGATTAGAAGGTGCAAGCAAACGTTTAACATCCGATAGTACAAGTCACCGTGTAAATGGATTAATAAGTAATCCGTCTTGCTTTATCTGGGCAGAACAGTGTTTAAGAATTTTTAAATTAGGATTTCGAATTTATCGAACACAAAATTTCAAATTTGAATGTAGGTACGCATGTAAATATTTTGCAGGTACTATAAGTATACTTTTATAGGAGTGCGCTATGACATTTGAAGGAGTATGCAACCTGTAGTATAGACCCCTGACATCTCTTTTTTATTCTTATAAAAATAACGCCTATTTAAAACAAAATATGTAGCACCTGTCATATCCTTGCTAGAATGCTGGTTAGTGGCATATTTTTTTCTTCAATATGATCTTCTTAGCCGTGCCGTGTGGGGACGGCCGTAAAGAATACACTTCCTCACCGCCAACAGGAGGCCTGTCGTAAGAGGCGACTAGTTCCTGTAGCACGGGACGGGCAGGAGCGTCTTCTTGCGATAGCTTAATATATAAACTACACTCGCCAACCCACCTGCGAAGCTTAGCGAAGTGGAAACCCCCTCTTTTTCGAGGGGGCCTGTGTTCAGCAGTGGACGTCCTACGGCAGAAATAATGATGATGAACTTCTTAGATAGTTTTCTAATTATGTCCTAAGTTCAGCAGTGGTATAATATAAATATATAAGGACAAAGATTGCATTGGCTTGTAAAATGTTTTCTAAATGTATTTCCGCGCTTTGTTCTCGGCGTTAATAACGCACCGCGTTTTAATCCCAAGCTCGGACTGCTTCTTTGAGCACAGTGTCTGCCGGAGTAGTGGTTAGTACGAAACATAATAAACTTGGAAATAGGCAACGAGAAGCAGAATAACCTCATATCATTTTTTAAATCGGACATTCTACTATAATTATTATAAAAATGCGAAAGTATCTCTGTGTCTGTTACGCTTTCACGTCTTAACTACTGAACTGATTAAGATAAATTTAGTACAGAGATAGACTAGAGCTTTGAAAAGGACAAATGCTACTTTTTGTCGTAAAGGTTAAACCGATGTTGATGAAATTTTGTGCTGAAAAAGCTCGAACCCTAGGGAAGGACAGTCTACTATTTTTATTCCATCTCATAAGCAAGTAAAATGAGGCGTTAAAAACAGTATTCTATGCGAGCGTAGCTATACTACAATATAATTGCAAAACAATTTGAACTAAATGTAATACGAGTAAATTATCTAAAACAAACAGTTTACAAAAACTGTTTTTATTAAAAAAAACTGTATATTCCGATTAATGCTGTGTGCAATCCCGAAATATTCATTTCATTCCCAGTGCTCTAAACGCGTGTCACGGCTGAGCCTCAGGCTCGGGCTATACTTTTTGTGCCCTAGAGATTTTGATTGGTTGCCCCGTGAATGTCGCCGCGCGCGCCTGTCGCGTCGAGGCTAATGCGTTTAGCGATCTGGATAGGGCTGCTACAATATTTTAATTGGATCATAAACTACATACCTATTTTTACCATTCCATTGAGTAGCGATCTGGGTCCATTTTCCTGGATGTATCCGGCAGATATGATGATGGGTATCGCCGTAGAAAATGTCCAAAGAAAAGATGGCGTGACGATTTGGAGAGCCGTGCTAGGGATTGGCAGACTTTGGCCCTCAACAGAGAAACAGCACTTGGGAGATACCTTAGCCCAGCAGTAGTAAGCCATAAGTACTACTTTTGTTAGTTAATTACGATGGTATTTTTTTATTATTATTCGGGTTTGTCCATGTGAAGATACCATATGTTTGATGCTTATGATGATTTTGAGGACTTGAATAAATAAAACCAAATATTTTTGAAATGAACAACTGTTTTTCTATTGACTGTACTTCCCTGTCAAGAATTGTAAGTGGATCGGATCGAAATATAAAAATAATAATAATCAGCAATAAATTGGATCAGGGAATCAGGCCGGAATAACTCCATAATTCCGTCTAAATAACGCGTCATATCGTTTGGGCTTTGAATTTTTACAGCAAATAAGCTTAAAATATATAAATAAAAAAATATGCGTCAGATAACACACGGATTGTCATGGTGTCGAAGTAACTAATTAGCATCTTTGTGTCACGATGTACCAGACAATAAATTTAGCCAGAAAACCCAGACCCAAGCTATACTAGAAAATAGCGTTTTCTAAACTGACTAGAACCAGAACCCCGATTCAGAACCCTTCGATCACGATATGACAGCCAGTAAGTCACTTGACACTAATGTTAAATCATAAAGTATTACAATTTGCTATCGATCGGTTCGAAATTGAGGTCCTAGTATGCAACAACCCTAACGGAGAGGTAGAAGCGTGGATGCACGGAGCGTTAATTGTTTTACCGCTGTCTCGACACCTCGCGCCACTCGCCGTCCGCCTTTGTGATCCCTGGCCGACACAAGTCCCCGATGAACCGGCTCGCTTCGGATGCCCGCTCACAAAGTATTAATGCTCTTATCATCTTGCACAGAAAGAACCAACCAATGTCAACTTCTTTTTGTTTTTTTGGTTTTTTATCGAACTAAATCCCGCCAGTAAGGCTCGGACTACATGCATCTGGAATTTTTCAGAACTCCATACTAAACGGCTCCGGACAAGCCCGGATTCAATCTGTTTTGTATGGGGCTCTGAAAAATTCCGTATGCAAATAGTCCAAGCCTTAATTAGGCACAGAACTACTTCTACAAAACTAGTTATTCATCTTGTGGAATAATTAAGTTTAAGGGTTTATTTAAATTATTTAATTAAATTTAATTGTTTTTTACAATCACACCTTATGAGTAGGTAGGTGTTTTTATTTTACACATTAAATGTATTTTTCTAGACTTTTAATAACGACTTGATAAATCCTGCAGAAATCAGAAATCAGAAATCAGAAATATTTATTTGCTTTTAACATAGTTTTACAAGATGTTTTACAAATGATATGCCCACATGTTTGACCTAATTAGTCATGCAAATATAAAAAGTTGATATTTAATGTACATAATTATAAAAAAATACAGCAATATTAAAGAACTTCAATGTCAAAAGGATTATCATTATCGAGGAATTAATATTATATTATGATTAAAATATGTCAAGAAAAAGCTATATAGGTAATAATTAATTATTTGTCATCAAAATATTTTTGTATTGAGTAATAGCATTTATTCAGAAACCAGGCATGCAACTGTTTTTTAAACATAACTATAGGCAAATGTTTGAAAAATTCAGGCAACTTATTATATGTTTTAATAGCCATGCAATAGGGGCTTCGCTTAAATAATTGCAGTCTTATGCTAGGAAACATTATTCTATTTTGATGTCTCGTTGGCTTATCTTTATATTGACCTCTTGTTACAAAATATTGAGGGTGTTGTCGCACGAATATACACACTTGCTTTATATATATGCATGGCAATGGTAAAATTTTAAGTTTTGTGAATAGGGGTTTACAAGAATCCATAAAATGTGCTCTGCAAATTGCCCTAATACATTTTTTTTGTGCTATGAAAACTTTTTTTATGTCGACTGAGTTACCCCACAACAGAGTACCGTAGTTAAGTAAGGACGACACATAGCCGTGATATGCAGTTAAAGCAGTTTCTATTGTCGAAATAATACTGAGTCGCCGTAGTGCGTATATAAATTTATTAATTTTCATGCATAGCTTATCTATATGTGCTTTCCAGTTACAATTTTTGTCAATAGTGAAGCCGAGAAAATTCACATCGTTTTTTATTTCAACAGTATTACTGCCATATTGGACCAATAAATCTAATGGTTGCGCCTTGCAAGTAGAAACTCTACTTGCAACTGCTAGTAACTCTATCTACTAAAAACGTACTAATCTATAAGGACTAAGGACTTTGCAAGTGCATAGGTAAATAATGAAAAATATATAGGATTCAATTTATAGAAGTCATCTCGCCCATGCTGTTATTGTAACCCTGAATTCCTACATAACGCGCAGGCGCTTTACCAACTAAGTTACAAAGGACTTACTTTTTGGTTTTAGTAGCGTATTCTAAGTCTATGGTTTTATATGTATATTGTGTCTACTCATTGACAGGTAAAGGAATAATACGGTATTTTATTTCTGTCTTAACGCTACTCTTCCATATAATTTGTATGGCGATAGCAAACTATGACGTCGCTGTTCACCTAACCAAACGGACTAACTTTTTATTGGTTTTGGAACAATTAAAAATCGAATTTAACAAATTAATTATGATGTGCCGGGTTATTGGGTCTAAAATAAGGTGACAGTTTTAATGAATGTTGTCTTAGAATTATTTAAGAAAGGTGTAACCAACCCTATTATAGCGTAACAGATTTATTTTTTAATGTTATAGATAATTATGTCAAGATGTTCAATCAATCCAGTCTATTCAGGTCGCTTGGAGATTTTGCCAATGCATGTTCTGCCTAAGTATTAAATTACTCCCGTGTGCAGCAGCCCTTTCGGCAGAATGAGAGCAAATGCAGCGCGCGATAATTGTTTTAACGCCCGTCTCGACGCCTCTCACCTGACTTTGTGAGCTCTGACACACTGTACACGCCAATAAACAAGCTCGCTTCTGTCATACGACGCTCCTGGATTTAAAAGAGTCATACAACATTGAAAATCTCTATTAAAAATGTTGTTTAATTAATATAAAGGTGTAAAAAATACAGATGCAAATATGGTATGCAATAGTTATTTCATATATTAATTTAGTATTCCAATCGATATTTAAAATTGATTAGTCTAACTTTATTCAAGGATTACAATATTATATTTAAGATATTTACGAAATAATATATACAATTAACCTAAACTTAAACAAATACTTTAAATAGAAACTAATAATAAACATAAATACAGAAATACTATAAAATGGAAAAGATATCAGCCCCAGCGCTGCCAGTAGGGATGGTGCCCAAAAGGCTAGCAGCATTGCCCCTCTGGATAGCGATGCTGATCCTTTGTCCGAGGTAGCTGCCAGCCCTTGGATCACCAGTGGCTTGAGTCAGCCTTTTAGCTAACTCTTTAAATAGAGCTAGGGCACTTGGGCCCCAAGGACCCATGGTCTCAACGCCAAACGGCGCAAAAATGTAGTTATCACTAAGAGCTGCATATTTGCGCCGCTTCAAACACTCAGCAGAGGCAGCCGCCGCACCTGCAACAGAGGAAGTACTACTTATATGGGACGGTGCTAGAGTATCTACGCAGGTTGCGTCCCATATAAGAGCACGACCTTTCATATATTGTTTACAGAATTATCTGTATTGTATTCCCTGCATACGAATTCATTATAATTACGATTATGTTTTGGTTGGCAATTGTTTTAATCGATTTAAAAAAGGAGGATTTTCTATGATGGAGAGAGGCGAGTATACCAAACTTGATATCGCTATCGCTGAGGTTCCGGGTTCGATTCCCGGTCGGTAAATGTTTAAAAAAAAACTATATTGTCTTGGGTCTGGGTTTTGTAATACCGACGTTGTTTCTGATTTCTAAAACACAAGTGCTGTAGCTTCCCGTTTCGCGTTCCGCTTACCCGTGTCAGACTGGAAAAATAATGGAAAACAATGGAGAAAATTTTGTGTGGCACGCGAAGGGCTACTTACCTTAGAATCAGAGCAATGTATGTGATGTTGTCCAATATTTGCAAAAAATATATACATATACAAAATTTTATTTGAAAAAAAAAGATCATAAATAAGGACCAATTTCAAAATATATTTTTTGATTGACTTGGTATACTTACTCCCAAAGAGGTCCCATTTACACCAAGTTTGGAATCTTAGGTTAATCAAGGAACATCCTTAAAAACATATTTAATTACTTTTAGAGTCGGAGCAAAAGAAAACGTTTTAACTTAGTATAGCCGGCATCAGTATAATTTATTATTGATATATAGTCAAATTGTTTTAAACAGAGAGATTAATTATAATTTGCGGTTAATTTTTAAGATAACTGTTTTCATTTCTAAATGGATTCAGATAAAGAAGGCTGATTGAATATGTAACCTCTATTAATAGTTTTACAACCATAAATGAGTAGTATCTAAAAATAATACACATAATCTAAAATATTCGAACATAAATAGCAGGCTAATGAGTCATGAAAGCAAATCAACCGGTAATTTCATGCAGTCAGCGCTAAAGCAATTTAATGCCTTTTCTAAAGGCTCTGGCATATCTTGTTACGCGTTATTCATATCAAGCCATGCCGGTAGCAAGCGCGTGTAAGTGCAACATTAACGCCGTCAACCGGATCAGAGCAGTATGGGTAGGGTTAAGGATTAGGCGACCGACAGACGCGCACGCGACGCAATCACGCTTGCGCTATGAAACAAATAGACACAGAAGGCTAACTCTACGCAGTGAGCAATAATCACTCGGGCGATTGAATGCTGTCTCAAGAATTCTGAGGGCGGCCGCTGTTGTTCAGACAAACCAGACGCAGAAGATAATTGTTATGGTAAGTTATACGATATTGGGACGTCGTTAAAAGTAGACAGTATATTCCAATGTTTACTACACTTAAATTGGCACCACACACAATAATACAAGATACAAACAGTAAACGTTAATGGTACTAACTCTTCTGGCGCCCCGCTTCAAATGGGAGTGCCCCAGGGCTCAATATTGGGACCGTTGCTATTTTTTATCTATATTAACGATCTCCCTTTCTATTCTAAAGACTCCTGTGAGATAGTTCTGTTTGCTGATGATACTTCTTTAATCTTTAAATTAAAAAGAGGCGAAGAGGTATTTGACGATGTAAGCGGAGCTCTCTCTAAGGTATTAAATTGGTTCACATCCGCAATAGTATAACTTCTGCGCCAAGTTATTTATTCTGTGGTGCGCAGTAACTGTGCGCTTGCGCCTGTTCGAGCGCATTATTTTGATCTTATAAGGTGGTAAGTTCATTTAGTATTCGCTTATTGTTTGTATTATTTGTTAGCAGCAATTGAAACACTGTGTATTATGTACTTGTGGTTAGAACAAGAACATAATAAGGAATTATGAAACATTGCAACTTTTCTGACAAGTTTACTTAATTACATTATTTTTAAAGTAAAATTATTTATGTGGCACATAAATTTACTGCCAACAAAAAAAATACATTTTCAACTAGTAGATCATATTATGATAATTAGCCTAGGTACTTGTGTTACAGAAATCAGAAAAAATGTCAGTACCACAACACCCAGACCTGAGACGATATAGAAAAGTTATTTTTCTACATTGACCGACCGGCAATCAAACCCAGGACCTCAGAAATAGCGACACCAAGTCCGGTATGGTCGCCTCTCGGCTACGGAGGTTGTCTGAAATCATACATTAAGGCTACGGAGTTCAAGAAAACATCGACCCAACTGTAGCGCCACTACTTAAGTTTAATAAACCAAGTGAAAATTGCGACAATTTATTGATGTAAATGTTGTTATCAATTGTAAAACAAGTAGTTTCAAAAACTAATGTTTTATCGAATGGATCTACAAAAAAAAAAACGACTTATTTTTTTTATAAAATTAACTTATTTCATCTATTTTAGTGAAAAATCCTAATCAAAACAAATCTTACGAGTGCAAACATAATTTAACTGCTGAACACCGATTTTATTTCCTATTTTTCCACCCTTAGGGGTGAATTTTGATTATAGTATCTTTAAAGTATAAGCTATTCATTAAAAAAAGAATCATCAAAATCGGTCCACATTTGGCAATGATATTATGTAAGATAGATACTAAAATCAGTTGGCGTGGTACGGAGTTCAAGCAATGTTTGATGATTTTCTTATAGATTCCATCATCAGAATTCAACCAAATTTCTATGGGACCATTCTGAAAGTATTACCTTTCAAACAAAAAATATATTATCGAAATCGGTCAACGCAGTAACGAATGATCGCTGAACATACATTAAAAAAAAAAAGATACCGTCGAATTGAGAATGTCCTTTTTTGAAGTCGGTTAAAAATACTAAAATTTCCAAGTTATTTATTGACTTTTATTTACCAAAATCAAATTTAACTCAAACAGAAATTCCTTTCCCGAATTCTCCAATCTGGAAATTTGTATCTTTATTTCTTTCAAAATTTTTGAACAGGGCACACAAAAAGTTTTCTTCTCAAAGATGGTCCAACAGTGATTGATTTATTTCCCTTCAGATGCAGTTATGCAGTCTTTGGACCAAAAACAAATTCTAATATATTCGTGCCATAAACGCGCTGGAAGACTCGTAAAAATTTATACGACCCGCTGTGGTGTGAAGCCCGATGACAGGGGAGTGTTTTGTTATCTCAGAAGACGGGTTTAGGATATCAATCAACACTTTTAACTTATCAAGCATACGTAAAGGAGACAATAGATATTCCATCGTTATGCGGTCTCATGAGACCGCTTGGATGTTAACGGGTTAAGTGTAGGATGGTTGAATTCAATTAATGTAAACAGTAAGCTAAGACAAAAAACTGGACAAGTGCGACTCGGACTCAACCACCGAGGGTTCCGTACAAATTTGTAGATAAAGTTTCGGATCGAATCTCACAGTTTAATTAAAAATGTATATTTTTTAGATTTTTATCAGTATTTGTAGTATTAAACGAAATTACTTGTCAAATTTCATAGTTCTAGGTCAACGGAATGTGTATATTTTGATGCCCTTGACTGAAAAATTAAAAACATTTTTTTATCCTTGTTTTTGCGGTTTCAGCTCTAAAATAACGTCGTGATAAGTCCGTGGCTGTCACTACAAATGCTGAGCCTTGTCCACACATCAGATTTGTTTTGTATTTAATTGTCTTATGTATATTTCTGTGTGTTCTACGTTTCTATTCCTATTTCTATTAAAAAGTTGTATACAAATATTATAATACATAATATTATTTAATTATATTTATGTTGTTATGATAAATGTTGTATGTAGTATGAGTTTATCGCAAGAGGTAAGTACCCAACCTAGTAGGTATTTGATATAGACTCGCTATTTATTGCAGTCGTTAATCTATACCTATCATATAAAACCGTAACTTAATTTATCGTTGATAGTGTCAACAGCCGATAACTCGATAACTAGTCATTCAAACTCGCTATCGAGAGCAGGAGACCGACAATCGATCACGCCGCAGCCGCAGACAAGCTGTGGACAGCCGCAATTGTTCCGTCATACTCGTCAAGCTTTGACTGACGCCCACGTACCGAGTGCCTATGCTAGAAAGTGTTTCTATTGTGACCATAATTACCATATTTATTGGATTTTTGAAAACTCTATTCCAGCGCAGCGCTTCTGCGATCGCTCTTATGGTTTTTTGAGAACGAATTTTGGATCTTTTTGTTAAATGCATCAATCGATTTGTGTAAAACCTAGAATTATCATTAAATTGAGGAATAGGATTTTAAAATATTTTTTTTGTTTATTTAAACATCGCTTAACAACGAATTCCCAAATATGGCGCTCACCAAAATACGTAAAATATTGTAATTTGTCTTCCAGAATAATACCTTGATAAAATCTTAAAAGTACCAGTATGATAATAAAGGAGTCAAACCGGTTGGCGCTGGCATGAATCACACTCACACCGCCCACCGTCCGTCCGCGTCTGTCACACGCCACACATTTGCATCACAGTTCGCGTCGAAGCATTTGAATATCTTCTGTCTCGAGCCTCGGCCATCGCTGCGATTGGACCTGTCCCGCCGAGCCGTGAAATGTGGTCGCCGTAGGCGTTTGTTATTAAAATCATACGTCAATCTTGCGAGATACTTTTGTGTAAATTATGTAACTGTTCTGACAAGGGAGTTAGTTTTTTATAACTTATGAAAAATAAATCTACGACGCTAGACATGTTAATATTTATAAGAAAGTTTAAAAGAGGTGTTTTTTTACACTTTTTTTAACTTAATGTGTTTTCAGCAAAAAAAAATTATTTTAGGTGGTTATAATCAAATAGTTATTTGCGCTCTGACAAACTACGGCAGATAAAATAACCATAAAAGATATTGGAAACTGTCTGACACACGGAGCTCATGCTTTGTTTTATTGACTCGAATTCGGGAAGATAGCAAGAGTGAGTTTTGACATCGGTGGCGCAAACTCGGGGTATTTAGTTGTTAAATTATTCATTTATGATAATTGTGTACTTACCGACGCGTGCGCAAATACGGGCTAATGAATACAACCGACTACACCGGCCGGCGTCGATGTCAACTAAACACGAAGCGATCGCACGTGTCTGTTTATGTCAATGGTTAAATTAGGAAATTACGTGTCTCCCACAAATACTTGACATTGGCAGAATCACTGCTCTACATAGAGAGCGGGATTAGTCCTTTTTTTTAAAACCGGTAATGACATCTCAACATAATAATCATTTTGGTTCTTCAGATGTAAAGCAAATGAGCCTTGAAGAAACATAGAATGTAGAGATAACGAAATCGACAAAGATTTAACTTTACTAGAGTTAATCTGAAGCCGAAATTAATATTTACGAGAATACTGTTTGTGATCGTAATGTTATTAAGAGTGGAACGACACCGGATTGCGGCTATTGTCAAATTACGGGATTTGGGCTGAACTGTGAATCCTGTGAATGTCAAAATTGTTTTCTGTAACATATTAGCTAAGATGACACTTGGATTGTCATCGTAATGTTTATGGGATGTAAGTGACGTTCCGAAGTATAACAATTAGACGGATTTTAAACTTTCGTATGATTCATTTTCACTGAGTATTATTATGGGTATTTTTTATAATTTGCAGTTTTTTTTTCTTTGCTAATAATTTTTTATTTGCTACTTTTAAATACAAAGACTTGTTTGTTTTATATCCTACCATAAAAAAGGCCCTGCATGCAGTTAATGCTGGTGTGCATGAGTGCGAGTGCTAATTGCTGTTTTACGAGATGGGGCCATCGGCTCTGATTACGAAGTCGTTCGAATTGATTTATACACCCATTTGTTTTCATTAGCGAGTAAGTAAACCCTGATTTTACGTCTAGTTTATGGTAACTATATTAAGGATAGGCTTTTAGTCGATGCAATTTTATATTTATGAATATGTATATTAAAAGATTTGATAGATAGATTGCCTTATTTTTATCTTTTCTTATTAAATAAAACGCGGATTACATGGACACCCTTATCTTACGGTATAATAAAAGTAAGACTCCGGTTCAGTCTTTACTCCCAGCTGCGCTCAAACTTTACTGTTGCTGCTACATCCGAGATTATTCATTGATATGTAATAAGACGGGAATACGGTTTTATTGCTGGAACGAAGCAGCTAGAATCAAACAGAAGCGCCACTCGGAATTCATGAGACGCGATCAGGTTGATGCAAGACCGCCATATCGCCACAGTCGAGACATATGCAGTACAATAAATTTATGGAGTACGCTAAATTTATTATAATTGACTTGAAACTCTCTTGAAAATTGCTGAGTTGTTATCACAGGGTCACAACAGATTATAAAGTCTATGGCTGTCATTTCAATAGACTGAATGCAAAGAGCGTGGATGAATTTAGAGAAGCCTATGTGGTGGACAATGATAGATTTGCTTATTTATTGTCGCGATACTTTGTGACCATTTATTTGATGTTTGCAAGTGAGTTCACAATGTTATCCAAAGGAATCACATCGCTAATGTAGCAGAAATTCACTTTGCATTATCGTTTCATGTGCGCGTGACGTGACGAGTGCAGTGAACTTACTGTTCAAACGTGTCGTGTGATGCGCCTCTGCACCGCTCCCAGATAATATAAGTTATTCTATCAAACGTATGTTATGCCTCTGCACCTAAAATACTGTAATACAAGTTCGGATCATTTTACAAGTTTAATAACATTTATTTTAGAGCTTTCATTACAAAATGCACGCGCAACTCTTATTACTAGCACATGTATCTTGGTGCAGACGGTCGGTGTTTCGCCCTGAAGGCGGCCCAATGAGATAGATTTCCGTTAAATTATCCAATTTAGAAAGGAACTTTATTACGGGTAGACGCATTCAGGAAAAAAAATGTTGATTTGTACCACATAATGCGAAGAAGTTACTTACTTCAATAACTGGTGTGTATTTATTGTTGTCATCTTCTAGTAGGTATTTAACAGACCCAAAAAAAAACAAGTTAAAGATGCCTGTTTAAAATTATATATTAAAGCTCTTATTCTAACAATTTCCGAACATGTCCAATAGTTTTTTTTTTTTAATTCAAATTCTTGTATTCGCAGTAAATAGGGCATCATCATTACACAATTTGTGTGTTGCAAATTTAGGTGAGTAAGAAAACCGTGTATACAATTCTATACATTAGTGTACTTACCTTTGCCGTAGTGTCGCCGTCTCGTTGCCGTTGCCGGTACCGTAACGTCTCATGGAAAAGCGCCGAATCGTTCTCCTTATACGGTAACTTACATCGCAAAATTACTTTAAAGATATTCCTCTCCGAGTGCCCAAATTACGTATTCAAACACATATTCTGAGAGAATCGATTACCTTTGACAGCGATGTTTCCACACCTGCAGCGCGGTTCAAAGGCAACTCGAATCAGCATATGGAAAAAATCCATCGCCCACATTAAGAATTCTTCGTAGATAGCACCCGAAATCAGTATAGGAGTGGCGTTTGCGACTTATTTAAAATTCAAGGATCAAGGCACAATCCTGAAGCTTTTTATGGGGGTCACTCGGGTAAATAACGCGTCTTTATTTTGGGGTGCGAGATCAGCACGCGGGGCACGTACCGAGCCGGCGCACAGGCTACATACAACAGACTGTTTATTTCGTTTAATCTTAATCCTGGGAGTTGACATAATTCTTGAAGTTATTTCGACTTATTTAAAATAAATAAATATTTATTAAGCATTTGTAAAATTCATTGGCGTCCTGCAATCGGTGTCGGCGTGGGTTGCTTAACATTAGTAATCGCTACTAAAGCGCAGCCGCCACTGTAGCCCTACTACGAATTTTTTTTGTTTGATCGGACGTATAATCACAACACAATCATCATCATCATTTCAGCCATAGGACGTCCACTGCTGACCATAGGCCTCCCCCAGTGACTTCCAGATTGGCCGGTTGGAAGCGGCCCGCATCCAACACACCACAATATTTGTGTCAAACCTTTGATAAAACACAAACAACACTGCTGTTTTCAAATGCTCATAAATTGTCTGAGGTTTGTCACAAGTAGATAGTAATTTTAATTTATTAGGTTTTTCCGTCGCAACGAACGAAACATTTTCAAAAATCAATTTTTGACCTACGAGCAAGATATACTTATGTGTTTGTTAAGTTCTCGATTTTCCCGTGGTTTATAGCTCGTGTCAACAAGCAAATGTGTCCTTAGTGCAGTCTTCAAACGTATTGGCGGTATTACATAGACTATATGCTGGGTCTCTTCGGCCAGTCTGAATATTTAACAACAGTTAATTCCCGCACTAGCCGTACGCTGACGTAACTCAGTTACGCCTGGCGCGATGGCGCCGCGACTGATTCGTTTATCTAAACCGGGAATTTGCGAGGATTTATAGTTCTGTGCATGCGTTCACTGGACTTTATTGTTATACATAACCTAAGGCAGAATTGAAATTGCTTCATTGGCAGCCTTGAGACGATATTTTTAGATAATTGATGCGTTGACATAAACTAAGGTTACTTTATGTCTACGGTGGTATAAGATATGTTGTTGTTGTATAAGGAGTTGGAAGTCAAATAAACCACATTAAAAAAAACTAGTTTCGTCACTATAGTACTTAACTATAGTGACGAAACTAGTTTTTTTTTCCGAGTTCACATGATTAAATCCTGAATATTATTTCCTTCGCCCTCGTTCCACAAACCAGCGTCCACACACCACAAAACAACAATAATAGAATTAAATCTTTATTCATAGGAGCGAAGTAGGTCACTCGCAACGATGAGCCTCGGTAATTTTCCAATTCAGGCACTCCGTCCCTCTTCGCCGATACAGCGCTCCGACCCACTCACCAGAAAAACTTTCATTCGTACGCTTTATCGAGCGAGCATCGACTTCTTTCAAATCGAAACACCCGCCTCACAGGGCACACTCGAATTGATTCGTCCCGGAGCATTTTCGTTACAAATAATACGGGTCGACAAGACTAATGGATCGCATTCGGACCGATTATATATTACCGCTGCTAACGAATTCATCGCTCACCGACTCTTTGCGACCTTTATTTCTGCAGTAATAAACAGTTGGTCGATGAGGAATCGCTATAAATCAGCGTGAGCATAGTCTGAAAATATTTTAGTCGTAAAATCTAAGAAAGGCTCGGGTCGGGAGTGATGGATGTCGCCGGTGCGTCGTGTCTGCAGATATACCGATGGTCCTTTAGGGTTATTGTCGAGTCAAATAAATCTGCGCATTCGGTTGTGTCGCGAGTGCGCAGGAGTTGGCTGCGCGCCAACAACGGTCAGTGTCGGTGACAAAAAGAAACGAATCGTTATCGTCTTACTAATCTACTTTTGTGTGGGATCTCATTGCGACGAAGAAAATCTGTGTTTACTTTTTTGTTACAAGTTAGCTAGCGTGCGGTTTGGATTCTAGTTATAATTGGGTTGCGACATGACATGTACCTACTCAGGTTACGACGACAAAAACAAAATAAACTTTTGTTTTGGGTAATGCTGCCAAATTGAAACAGGTTTTCATAATAGCAATTATGTTTAGGCCTTTATAGGTATAACACAATAACGAAATCCAAAGGTTCTAGCGACACATACTTGTC
This sequence comes from Anania hortulata, assembly GCA_963576865.1. Taxonomy (NCBI): domain Eukaryota; kingdom Metazoa; phylum Arthropoda; class Insecta; order Lepidoptera; family Crambidae; genus Anania; species Anania hortulata. Next base: position 225,143 of record OY756399.1, on the reverse strand, counting down.
AATTGTCAATTTAAAGTAACTAGTTTAAGGTGGAGACAATCATTTGGTTCTTTATCTCTGCTAAACACGCTGACTGTCAACAACGTGTGTGGGCTCATTTAAGCAATTAGTAAGTACTACACTTTCAGTAAATTATTTTCACAAGACCCTGCTTTAATTGTGCGTAACATTATGTACTTTCGTATTATTCACTATCGATTGTGACCCTTGTCTGGCGGCTGGTGCGGCGTGTGGACTGCATTATTCGGGGCTTATTTCCGGCGAACATAAAGCGCTTACCGCGATCGCCGGCACCCATCGCAGCGCACTGCGACACTGCATTGCGTGGTGGCGAGCCCGAGCCAGGGCTGCGACGACTCTGATTAGATTCGTAGGGTATGGAAAATAGGAGAGGTGTCATGTTACGTACTTAGATCCAGACTTGAGTTAGGCTTAGTCACATTTAAGGTAGAATGTAGGCATTTTAATTGAAAATTATCAGTGCTACCAGTGATGACCCACGGAGCTGAAACGTGGAACATGTCAGTAAAGCCCACCGACTTCAAATCACTCAACGAGCTATGATAAGGTCAATGCTTAATATCTCGTTAAGGAATAAAATCCGAAACGAGGTTATACGGCAACAGACCAAAGTAATGGGCCCAATTCAAAAATGTAGTAAGCTAATGTGGCAGTGGGCTGGCCACATCTGTCGAAGAACCGATGAAAGGTGAAGTAAACGGATTTTTCTCAAGTGTATACCACGCCTCGGCAAACGTAGTGTAGGACGCCCCCCAGCTCGATGGACCGACAATCTTAGAGCTGGCAATAAAAGTAGATGAAAAAAGCGGGAGATCATCAAACTAAGTAGCACTTATATACTGTACTTGACTATGCAAATAACAGTTAAATTTTTAAAATAATGTCTATTTTGTTCTATAACTGAACTCCTAATATAGGAGGTCTATTGTAAACGTGTGCCAGCCCTAGGCCCGACCGGCCGCATGAAGCCATTACTCCTATCTCCTGCTATCCCGACGTCAACTTTCAAGTAATTTAATAGCAACAATACTGAAATCTCATTCCACCATTCGCATTTTAAACTCAGTTATATTTGCAAATAGCTTTTTCTTTGTGACGCTTATAAGTCGGTACGTAGAGCACAATGAAAAGAAAATTAAACAATTTATGAACCGTTAGCCACTATGAACCCACACTTATTATAAAAAATGTTACCTCAATTTTCAATTATAGATAAATAACCAGTATGTTTTAATTAATAGCGTTTTATGCCGAGATACTAGTCAGACACGCTGTCAAAAAAGCTTGGCTTTGTGTGTTAACTAGTTACGTGTCCGACATAAGTGATACATGACAACTAAAACAATAGTTTTGCCAATTGTGGCTGCTTTTAGACAGGAAACCGGTTAAGGTTAACCCCTTGCTTTTTTAAGACATATATATATGACCTAATTTATTAGTTAACTTCCTTCTAGGAGGTGATTTTACTGCTCAAATAATAACATAATTAAGAAGACCAACATCGAAATCTTTAAAAAAACTTCTCTATACTACTAAGCCACCGACCAGCTGATATTAGATTGTTGTAGAATAGTTGCTTTTTTTTCGATTTTGATGTAGATCTAAATTTCCACTGCACCATTTTGTTTCACCCTGTATAATATGTACCGTAATTTTATTATTAATTTATCTCTTTTTGTTTACAGGTAAGTCACATATTTACAGATCCCACTGTAAGTAATTCTAATGGAAATGTAAACAGTCATCATCTTATTTTATAGATCTCCATAAAACTTTATGCTTTTAGTGAGCACATAATGTGACTTATTACAAAATGAGTCTGTCATGCAATTTGCATATAGGACATAGGTCTCAGACCATTTAGATCACAGCCTAATGACAATCCGCCTGATCTCGAGCTTTGTCGTTGACTTCTGCTGGTTATTAACCCGAGCACCGCTGCGCTGTGGCTCCGCAATTGACTGCAATTTGATTGTCAGATATGTCGTAGGAAATCGGTAAATTGTTTGTCGTATGAATAATTCAGCAGAGAGATTGTGTAATAGAGCCAATAACAATAATGATTGACGTTAAAGAGAATATTTGAATAATTGTCATTTGCTGTGATTGTGAAAGATATTACCTATATATACGTTTGAGTCAAGTTTGTCTCGATAATATGTTTCCATTCATTTTAATTCATGACTATGATATGCAGCGTCTCCTGTGTCGTGTTTAATCGATGCAAAACAAACAACAAAATGCTTAAACTCTTTAGTCCTTACGGGATCTAATTTTTCGACCTATATGGATACAAAACATTAAAACCATTTTTATGCAAATAGGTTCATAGGAGACACATGGCCCAGTTTTGAATTGCTTTATTTTTTACTTAGATATTTTTAACATCCGAAATATTTAACTAATTTTAATTTAAAAAAGGAATTTGTTATCCGAGTATTTCATGGCTCAAATTGTGAATCAAAATACAAAAGGTTCTACTACGCATACGGAAACCGTTAGTCAGGACTTCATCGGGCAACAAATTGTCCTCAGAAACGCTTGCAGGATTTAGTTTTTACATAACGGCCGCCAGGGGCGCCGCATTTGCATTCATGCGTGCTAAACATGCGTTTTCAACTTGGATGCGGCATTATTGCAAATTGTCCCAAACTTAAGATTGGCCAAAACAAGTAATTCATTCTTAGGAAATTGTTGGAAATTAAATTTATCAATAATATACCTTACAATGTTATCGAATCGCCTGCACTAAACTGTTCTACCTACTTGTTTATTTTGATTTATATTTTTTTGTGGCAGCTAGTAGTGACTAAGTTTGTTTCGGCGTTTCTTCTCAGCACTTGCCAGATTGTCTGTGTCTTGTCTCGAAGCGCTGCTAGTAGGGCCCAAAAAATAAGGAGACATGTTCTGGCCCCATATGGGCCTATAATGATATTATTGATGTTCTTATGTGGCAATTTTCCTAAATTGTACAAATAAAATAAAATAAAATAAAATAAAATAAAATAAACTTTATTTGCCATAAACATGGTATACAAAGGTGTTACAAAGAAAATTAAGTACTGATCATGTTTAGCCAATTACAGAGGCATGCAAATTTAATGAATGAGAACATAAATTAAGTATTGAAATTCTTTAAATATCAGTCATCATAATCCATAATCATGTCATAAAATATAATTAATTTTTATTATTTAGAAAATCCTTTAATTCATAAAAAGTACGTGAGACAAGCCATTTAAATAAACTTGTTTTAAATTGGTTAATATTCATTGTCTTTAATTCATTAGGAATATTGTTGAAAATTTTTACACACATAGTTAGACAACTTTTTCTATACATTAATGTTTTTGGAGTTTCTGGTAGTACCAGTCTATTTGGATTTCTTTTATTGCGTGGATAGATATCGCAAGCCCTTTTAAATAGTTGCTTATTATTAACAACAAATACACATACCTCAAAAATATACAGAGATGTCAATGTTAATATTTGCAATTGTGAAAAAAGAGGACGACAGGATGTTAATGGAGGGACACCGCATATTGCTCTGATGCACCTTTTTTGAGAAATAAATGCTCTATTTATGTTAGTGCTATTTCCCCACATTAGTAATCCATAGCGCAATATAGATACCACGTATGCATGATAGGTAGCAACTGCAGTTTTTACATTTGTTACAGATTTCACTTGCTTTAGAGCATAAACAAACCTATTGACTCTGTTACAGATATTATCTATATGTGTTTTCCAATTAATGTCTTGATCTATAGTTAATCCTAAAAATTTAATTTGTTTTACTTCGTCAATTTTAATGTCTTTATAATTAATGTCAAGATTAATATTTTTAGATTTATTAAATTGTATGTAATTTGTTTTAGTTAAATTGATTTTTAGATTATGTACGTCAAGCCATTGAATCAAATTATCTATAGTATTATTAATGTCATTTTCGTGATCGGAAATTATATTATCTGATGTCACTACTATCGAGATATCGTCAGCAAATGCAATGCACTTATGGGATGTTACATTAACAACATCGTTAATGTACAGTAGAAACAGTATAATGATTTTTAACTTTGACTTTGAGATACTTACATAATGTGTTTATTATATCTGGTTAGGTGATTGAGTCAGGTTATACACCAAAGGTTTTTTTATTTTAGGAAAGGTTCGCCTTCTATGTTGAATTAATGACTTCAATACATAATAACCATGACCTATATTGTTGACTGGCAGATAATTTATTTATTTATATTTATTTATTTTATGCTGTAAAAGTATTTTTGGGAAATAATTGCCTGATTTTCATCAGTCGCACTTCTAATTTGGGACTGATCGGTTGCTAAAATACGCTTGCAAGTCATGTTGTTTCTTATTTGTATGAGTACGTCATTTTGGGCTATAGTTTATACCTAGTTAGGATACTAGTAACTATATGTGAGGTGCCCTATGTTAAGTGTGGTTATGTGATCTCAAATAATTAGGTCGAGGAAGATTCTCCAAAACATGGAGTCGGTTTATGAAACCATCATTATAACTATTAATTCATGGGCGTTTATAGTTATGGGGGCATGAAAATATCACCCGCAATTTATGTCGCGTAGTATAGCAGTAAAGCCTGCTAACTTTATGACCATTCACAAAATTACTCTTCTGGCTCGCAGCGAATGTCTTTTTAAGTTGGCAAATTATACAATTTTAAGGCTCCTACTCCATTACCATAATTTCGTAATATTTAACGTCTTAACTGGGTATTCATTGTTATTGCGTTTTCATTTATATTTGGGAGTCGGCGAAGCAGGTCATGTTTCCACAATTTAGCATGAAGCGTCACGTTTTCCCGACGTAAGCCGCCGTTATCTGCGACGGCCATTTTTCTGGCTCAGGGTTCGCGAAATATGGTCCGCTTAGCGCGGGCCCTCCGTTTGCATACATTTACATTATAATCCTTGTTGTTCGGCGACGCGGTGCGTTCAGGCCGATGGGTTTTGCATTACTGAGACCGTTTTCCCGATGTCCCTGTAGTGTACTCTCGGTTTGTCGACTCGTTTGTTCCAAATGAAGCTTTCCGGATGATTCGATCTTCGCTTATAATGGTATATACACGTGTTTGTGGAGTGGCAGCCTATCACTGCATCGTGCATGTTTTAAAAGTTTAGTAATCGACATGTACTATTTTGTGTTCTCTACTGAATAAATTAAATATGAATCAAATCACACAAAGAGATAGTAACGAAGACTTGGTTTTTTAAGTTATAAGAATATAACTCGTTTTATTTCCATAAAATCTATTTCAGTTTTAGTTCTTACAGGTCCCCACACTAGGCTAAAGCCTGTCCTGTGGGGACAGTGAAGGTTTACATAAATATTTACACTTGCATAACAAAAAACAAAAAAGAAGTTATTTCCCGCAAGAGAAGTTGTCTGACAAATGCCTTTATATCAGGAGTATGGTAGTAGTTGATGTTAAAGGCTATGAGAAATTATTCAGTTTATAACAATAACATAGATAGATAGATAGATAGATAGATACTCTTTATTGTACACCACACAAAACAAACAAATCACAGGAAAGTAAATACTTAGTGAATAGCACAATTTAGGCGGTCTAATCGCTGGAAGCGATCTCTTCCAGACAACCTTCAGGTAGAGGAAAGTTGAATTAATATTGAGAGAAGGGAGGCGGTGAAGAGTTCCAAAACATAAAAGTCCAAAAATTTAACAAACTAATTAAACAAACAAATAAAATAAAATAAGAACAAATAAAATAAAATACATACTACCTAGTACATGTACATAGTAAAATACTTATAGAATACAGACATAATATGAATACATACTTAAAATAAATACATGTAAATAAATAATTTCAGAGTTTATATTTCAGCAGTGTTTATTATAAAAGGATACTAGAATTCCCAACCCTCCTATGCTGTCCACTTTAATGCACTCCCCGGTCAAATAGTTTCATCGACCGACTCGTAATAACGACCCTATTTCTTGATTAATGCATCATCACGGGACAGACACTCATATTTATAACTGCGCGGTGATTAACGGACTCTGTTAAACAGCTCTAAAAAACTTTAGATATTTATCATTCAGAAACGCATTTGCTAATGACTGCTGCTGGGTGAAAACAATTAATCGTTGGGATACTTCGTTTTCATCTGCAGAGAGAGATTTATAAAAAAAAACACTTTTCAACGGTATTGCAAATATATCAATTTTAATATTTTCATTTCTAAAGCTCCCTTTCAACTTTCTAATAGGAGAAGCTGTCAAATAAGTTCTACGCCGTAAAGTTGCAATGAGGATGTACTGATACGGCTGAATAGACTCTATGACCTTTTTGTAAATTTCTAAAGAGCGAATAACCACGTTAATTAGGTTATTATTATCTAAACGAGATATTCCATAAGTGTTAAGCTAGCGCACTCAATTTACCATTCAGACCACAAAGCCATAAATCTAGCACTACAAAACCACATGGCGTGGTGAACGTCAAAGCTTCCTTTCATGAATGGTGCTAGCCACAGACAACGTGGGACAAGCATACTAGTGACTAAATAAATCTCCTACCTCTGTGATGATAGTTCAGTGATCTTACTGTCTGAAGTCCATTTTGAGTGTCGTACATACCTTCACGACAATTTAGTGGCCTTACAGGTCTGATTTTAGTGGTGGCGGTGGTGGCATAAGTACTGAGTCTACCTTTGCTATGGTTGCCATTGATAAGTATTCTAACACGCTAGGGATTCAACCGTGTAGCTTACTCCATAACATAGTTTGCTTCATTCTAACCTCGCAGTACATAGGGTGAATGTATCTCGAGCACTGAGGTACGGGCAAGCCTTATCTTTATGCAGTGTTATTGTACGTGAAAGTTTCTGAATTCTCCACATCAAACTTGGACGTAATGTTGCTCTTGCATTAAAGTGGTAGTTGGTACAAGAAACTCTGAAACCTTCATCAAATATTTGCAGGTAGAGATTTTTCGGTATTCAGTAATTTCAATCTTAAATGTGTTTTTTTTTAAAGATTTACTTATCATAATTCTAATAAAGGAAAAAATATATCTGTGTATAAAATATATCAAAACGCACAAAATAAAACGTCATAAAATGAACTTTTTAAACTTTATCTCATAAACACCAACTTTCAAATATATTTTAGGCATCTCCTTAACTGTGTACCTTATTAAAGCTTAGGTATACAAACACACATACGATCAGTGCGAGCGCATGTGTGAGATGACAAGTTAATAACTCGGCAAACAGTACACCGCTTACTTAATCCATCACCGTCCCGCGCCAACTGTTGGCCCCTGTTAGACCAACTTTAGCGAATTATTAACGCTTGTTTGAGTCTCACCATATTGTACTTATTAAATGGTAGTATCTACTGTATTGTGGTTGATTATCGAATTTGACAACTTTTTCTGCTGTTGAGTTGCCAACGCAGTATACGAGTAATATGGCCACAGCCTGCGCGTACCAACTTTCTGAAATAACGATACATTAATGTTAAAAAGCTTGTATAAATTCCATCCATTTCCATTCCATTTAATTCTTCATTGCATAACCATAAAATGGGATTTTAATGAGCAGCAATCGCATTTTATTAACTTCATCGTCTATGACAATTGTACTTTGACAAACACAATTTTGGAACAGAAATTACCAGATACGTACTTTTAGTGAAACAAGCAACAGTTGTCGTACGAATCTTAAATTTAATGAGATCCCGATGTTGGCTTTGCTTGTAATGGAGATTTTGAATTTAACGATAATACTCGTATATTTTAGAGTTATCTACACATTCAGTTACCTGATGCACTTTTTTTTTTAATGTTTGACCTAAATTAGATAAGTTTGAATGTATCAACTTGTACTCATATAAATACTTTTTTTATCTCTGCATGCTACGAGTATGAAACAAAATACTTGCTTTACAAATGCGTTATAATGCATTCCGCGACGAGTGGAGTCGAGCTGCTGTTTGCGCAGCATCGATATACTAATGCGACCCATGCATCACTGCTACTCAAACATTTGCTGGCAACCCGATAGGCGGAATGGCGAGGATAATTTTTGGACAGCAAACACTATTACTAATCCATACTAGCAATATTTAGGGTTCCAGTTTCGTTGGCAATTGTTTCAATCACTAATATTTATTTTTTAAATGACATTCTCTTTAAACGTCTTCTAAATTACAAATAAACGTCTCAATGTAGGTGCCGAGCCTGCCGAGCAACAAACAAAGCTTTAACGTGAGCTCGCCTGCTTCGCTAAACACAATAACTGGCATCAAGACTTCAATCATTATTTCAGTAGTCTGTTAGCGTCATCGATGTCTTATCATTTCAATTCCAATTTTAGCTGACATAGACAGGCTATGATTAAAATACCTGTGACATAAGAACAGATGGACTAGACGGAGAGATTTACGGTTCAATATTTTTCTATTTGGGTTTGGAACCCAAAAATTTTATAAAAAATTTCGACGACCGTCTGGTTCGCGCTCCGGACTACAAAGTCAGCGGTTGCGGGTTCGGATCCCGCAAGGGGCGGATGTTTGTGTGATGAGCACGAGTATTTGTACCTAAGTCATAGATGTTTATAAAAGTATTTAAGTATGTTTATCCGTTATTTAGTCGCCATAATACAAGCTTTGCATAGTTTGGGGCTAGATAATTAGTGTGATTGTGAAAACAATTTATTTATTTATTTAATGATTCATGTAAGCAAACAAACAGTTAATGTGCAAATTATTCGTGTACATTTTAGATTTTTTGGATTTTGAACCACAACAAAATAAAAAAAATAAGATAACGTACTTACTTGCGGCATTTGACAATGCACCGGTTTTCATGACATTACGTTGCCACTTTTTAAGATTCTCTTATATATAATTATTTGTTTATAAAGGCGTAATATCAACAACAATGCAGAGACTCCAAGTTACAGAGCAAAAGGAAAGCTCTATCATATCGTACGATGAAATAAAACACCCACGCAACTCGGCAACCCAAACGCATTTCTAGCTTAGCCGAGTGTGGGCTACTAAAGTTTTACTGAATCGGTTAACTTTTGCCGCATGAGCGCGGAAAATCACGGCGGGGAAATTCTCAATTTCGTTTGTAACCGCTAACCGCTTTCCTAAATAGATACTCCGTTTACCATACGTAGAATATTTTTGCTAACACACACGAATATTATGCCTGCGAAGTATACTTTGTATTATGTAGACAGTAAAGTTAACATATTTGAACCTGGACATTGTTTATTGTGCAAAAGGGCCATTTAAATAAAACTAATTTTTATCATTGTTCTTGATAATTGTCATCAACAGCATAATGAGAAGTAACAAACGCATCACTGAACAACACAGAAAAGAGCATAATTGTTTTTATCAAGTTATTTGGTTAAATCTGTGATCAAGCTAGCTAATAGCAGCGATATTTTTTTTTTGAGTGTAGTAACATTAAAAATGTTTTTTTACGTTTGACATATTATCATCATCAATGTCTCTAATTAGTTGAAGGTGCTGCGTGTTTACATTTTAAAATTTATATCAGATGAACATAGGACTTTTGCCTTTTGTAGCAATATAGTCTCGGCAGTTAACTTGATCTTTAAAACATTACACATTCCTATCCTATGGCTTGTGTACTTTTATTGATACTTCATCACACACAGTTGCCGTTATTCACACTGTCATGCAGAGCGAGATCAGAGTTTTAACATGATAGATTAGCACTGCATCGCGCCACGATCTGCGTCCGGGAGTGTCCGGGTGTTAATCTGCCGGTCGTCGGACGCGGCCGGCCAATCTGTCACGGTCGTCCGGGCGGACAGCGGACGCGGCCGGACACCTCGTTAGTATGCAACGCCAACTAGCAGCAGGGTTGGACCTAAGTTATTGAACCTTCATCAATGGTGACGATAGGGCCAATAAGTCAGTCTATTGACTCAGAGCCAGTTCTCACACTGCCGCATTTCGAAACCACTAGGTATTAGTTATGCCAGAACTTAATTTTAGTACTGTTGAAGTGGAAGCGCTTTATCTTGATCCCTTTATTTTAACAAAGTCCAAAATATAGGTACTTTTCTTATTCAAAACGTATGCTAAGCGTCGGTAACATAAAATACTTTTCCGCTTTAAAAGAAATCTCGTTCGCTATTTGGCTAGATTCCGCACATTTCGTCTGGAGTGCGAACTCGAATAATCCCCATATATTCGCTCGCACGACACATTAACAGTTATTTATACCTGACTGCATTAACCTAAGACCTGGAGCTAATCAACAGTGGCCCCATAGCGCATGGTCGTAGCGCGGCTACAACTACGTGGCTACAGTTTGGCTACGTCACGCTGCGGCTATGTAGCCGCCGACGCGGATGCCGACATCGCCGGCCGCGAATAATTCGCGAAGCTCACGCGTAATTAGGAAGGTGGTTTGAATAGTCCAGTCGCACTAATGGGGTTTGAATTTTATATAACACTGAAACACGTCTTTCGTAAATATTTTGTTCGAAATGAAAATTGTAAAAAGCATAATATTATTCTAGGCAAGTTTCATAATGACTTAACGATCCGCTTGGTGCAGGCAGTGGCACTGTGATTCGCCTAGGCCTTCAGTTCGATTCCCTGATCGGTTCAATTCAGGACACCAACCCAGGACCAGGACCCAGGCTTGGGTCTATGTTGTTAGGGAGAATCCCCTATCAAGGTAATAGTTTGGTAAGTACCTCGTATCACGAGTATATTAATTCTCTACTTGGAGACGCTAAAGAACATTTGTGTTGTATATGCTGCAACCTTTCCTATGAAGATTTTTCTTGAAATTTGGCCCTATTATTCCTATTAACGCTTAGATGGTTATCAGTACAGGCTTTAGTTATGTGCACCAATTATGTTAGGAGTTTAAACACATTGAAACAGGCACCTACCAACATTCATACGATAGCGCAGGTATACGACGTACCCGCATATTCAATTCGCGGATGTCTGATGTACACGCACCGCGGGAAGCGCGTAGGTACCGACGCGTTCTGACGAAATTAATTCAATTAATCATTAGCGAATCACGCCTCCCGCTCGAGCGCGCACTCAGCTAACTGTGTTTACGTTACATTGGATCACAAAATGCAACTCAATTTGAAATTGGTATTTCTAAATTAGATTGAGTTAAATCTGAAACACAAAAGTCGCTGCTGGATTAATAGTATAACTCTGAGTTAATATAAAGTCATAAAGGCACAACAACTTTTCCTGTGAAAGCAACATCGAAATAGCGATATTATAATTTCGGCGTTTCATATTAAAGTTACATCTGTGTCGACAATAATGTATCGAGCGTTAGAGTTAATTTGCATGATTCCAGTAGGTAAGTATCAGTCGCTTATGTACTTTTATTAAAACTTCATATTCAATCTTTAAAATTAAGTCATATACGTGGTGCTGGTGAGCCTCTTTGACGGAGATTTTTCAAAATTACATCTTTTCGATTTAATTGAAACTTTCTTCCAACCAAAAAGACCTCAAGATTATTTTTAATCTGTAACATGTTTTTAATTTACCATTAAGGAATAGTCCTTGTTGAGAGTTGAAGTACTGTTCATAGTATTAGAAATTGGTAGAAACAATGCAATAACTCATGTTGTGTTTATGCTATACCTACACCCAAAGTAAAAGTGGACTAAGTAAGTTAATGACTTTCACCTGTTTCAGCTCTGACCAACTCTATAACTCAATAAGTATAATGGACCTGTTTCACACAACGTAATCTGTCAAAAATCCTCCCCCAGGTTGCGGCGCCGCGTGTCTGTAATTGCAGCAGCGCTGCTAATCAATCTTAATTACAAGCATCGCACAAATAACCACACACGAGCTACATACAGGCGGCTCATGGCGCCAAAGATGGTGTCACGTCAGAAAATGTAGACAAACTCATACAACACTTATCCTAAGTCCTATAAACAGGATCTTTTGAGTACCAAAATTCAATATCAACATTACAACATGTGTATTATAACAGTTACATAGAGTTTTTAACAGTAATGTTACATCAGTTCTGAACTGCAGAACTGTTATTCAAGTTTGTTTTTTCTGAAAATACTTCAATCTACAGAATTTAACGAGACGACTGGGTACAGACCCAAGTCGTGCAGATAGCACTCTTGAGGGTTACATTGAATATGCCATCACGGAGTAAACTCACAATATATTATTACGAGTATGTGACCGGGCTGAGCGTCGTGTGAGACTAAATGTGACACTGGGAGCTATCAAAACAATTTCCTTGCGAGATTTCATAACCGCATTACCACTCGCTTGGAGCGTGCGCCGCGACTGTCGGCTGTCTTAACAGGGTTTCATACAGTTTTGAAAGCCTAAATGGCACAACTATCACGGCATAATGGCAATAAATTCACGTTACACAAAATTGTCTTTAAGCAAGTACATGAGGCAATGTTCATTACCGCAATAGATTAATAAGTTATTGGAAGTTTTACAAACTATTGTAGTTCCTATTAATAAAAAGAAATTCAAAGACAACTTACAATGAAATTGTGTATTTATCAACCGACTTCTTATTTAAGGCACGGGTGACACAAGTGCTCATATAATTTAAACAATAAAAATATCTTTTTTGTACTTTCTTTTGAGCGTAAGTATATGAAAAGGTTTGCAACCCTATATTGCTGTATCGTTGTATTCCCTAGCCTGTTAATTAAACCGACAATATTTGATCGTCATTACATTTGTTACCCGCGAGATATCGACTATCCATCGTTTAACCTACACCGCGCGAGCGAATTACTGCTGATTGGTCGAGATATTCCGAGCTGTAACTTATTTATGTATTGCCGGTACTATTACAACAATAAATTAACAATTGAATTAACCGTGAGTCGGGTATGAATTAATTTCTTGACTCAATTTCTAACAGAAAGCTATTAATTTATTTGTTAAGATGAAATACTGTTTCCCAGGGGCATCGTTAGTTAGACAACTTGATTTAAAACGAAATTGTATTATGAACTAGGTAGGCAACCGACCCAAGCCAAGCGTAGATTGTTGGTGGACTTAAATACAGATGAATGAATTCGAGTATAATAAGAAGTGTTTTTTGGATGCTAATTACAATCCGGATTAAGGCGAGGATAGACAGCGGCAACTGTCATCCGTTCATCAATCTTTGAATCACGCATACGAGAAGAGTCAGTGTTTATCCGATTTACAAAATGTGAGTTTATTATACAGGAGAGCAGGAAAGAGGGTCTGAAAACTTAAGACGGGGTAACAAGTATATTTACAAAATTTTGCACTTAGTTTTTGTCTCATGTAAATTCCATTACAATTTTCGTTATGACTACATTGAACTGAGACTCTCCACAGTAAAGCTAAAATACATCAAAATATATTAATAAACTTATTTGAAAATTAATTTCTCTTTTGTGTTCGAATAACTGAACACGCGCCTTAAGTTCTCCTTTTTGATTTGCGGTATTTATAGACCCATCAAGCTCTTTATTAAACCGAACCGCGCTCGCCGCTAAATGCGCGATTTTGATAATTGCCGCAGTTATCGCGAGTGTTACAAGAGCCGTGTAAGTAGCCACTTACAAACGTAATAAGAGTTTCTCGACTCAATGCCGCACTTATGCCAAGGATTCACTACAACAAACCGGATCTTATACAACTGATTATTAAAAGACCTTAGTTAAAAGCTGATAATAATTTAACATCGTGTTGAGACCTACTCATTTAACCTTATATAAACACACTTTCTCCTTTCCCCTTAGTTGTTCTCTACTTAAATATTGTCTAGAAGAGCGACAAGATCGACTAAATTGTGAATCTTTCTGTAATCATCAAGATATCAGCTGTTATTTAAGGGAATTTTTGATTGATTTTAATTTATGTATTTAGGACATCCTATTTTTTGAATCGGTCCTTTAAAAGTTCAGTAACAACGTATAGTGCATTGACGCAGTGTAAGTAGGTAGTCCTAGAAGCTAGGTTGCGTTTCATATCAAATGTTGTTGAATACCACCAAGTAAGCTTGAGAGCGCCGTCCTTTCCCGCCTTATGTCAAATCGTAACTACTTTGCAAATTATTTATAAACAAGACTTGTAATATAAAAATGCATGTTTATGCATGTCCATCTATGGCCGTACTCGTGTATAACATTATAAAGTTTTTTTTTGCAACGTGTTTTTTCAATTGGTTCTCAATCTGTAACATTTTTATGTAAGTAAGGTAGTAAGTGATTACAAAGCCCTTAATATTATTGCTTTGCTATCTAAAACGCAGCAGAGTTGTTTATTGTGAAAACAAGCAAGACCCGGCAAGTGGCGAAAAGCTCTACCATCGATACGCGACAGATTTCTAATCGACCTTTAGTTCACACAGATTGAATGCTTGTTATTCTTGTATCGAGACATCAGCTATATTAGTCACAGACAAAACAAAGAGACCGCAACGTGAGTAGATCAGACGAAAGCCAAGTAGACGCATTCCCATCACGGCAGCCGGGTATGTAGACGCCAGGTGACAGCCAGGTAATGAATGACTCGCTCCTTATACCTCTATTTCAGAAGCTGTTCGCTTATATCAAGGCTCATCATTAAGATCCAAATTAAAAATCATTGTCAACGGCAATGACTGCATCCTACTTAAAAACACAACAAAACTATTATACAGGGTTATCTGTAAAACATCAACAACCTCCTAGGGGTTGATTCTGGTTCTCAAATACAACAACTTTTTCTATGAGACCAACAATGAAATCTACAAATGTTTACACTTTTCTATACAAACTTATGTCAGCTGGTGGCGGCTTAGTATGAGGAAGGATTTTTTTGCGATTTCGCTGTTAGTCCCATCGAAAAAGTTGTTTTATTTGAGCACCAGAAGCTGCCCCTAGGATGTTGTTGATGTTTTACAAATAACCCTGTATATTTTGTAGTCAAGACCACCTTACGTAAATTAAGATCGCTTTACGCACTCTTATATTGACTGATGTTTATTACTCTATTCGATTGAAGGACACTTTCTAGAGGAAATAGCATTTTCATTCAATCTATATTTACGACACACTATTCAGCTTGATATCTCCATCAAACCCTCAGCAGATTAATAACCCAGCTAGTCCGGACTGGATTCAGCGCGGAACATCTAGCCTGATGGGCTGTAATATTATTTAATTTGACGGCGGACCACACTTGACGAATTAAACCGCCCGTAATAACACGCCACGGTAATTTATACCCGTAATGAATTACAATACGTCATACGCCCATGATGCCGCAACCTGCACCGCCTCGCGCGGTCGCCTCGCGATAGTTGAGACGTGCCCGGAACGCTAACTCGGCCTTTATTACGAGCCATTCACGTCAAATTACAGATCGATGTTCTATGCAAATAGCGGATACTTTATTCATAACCTCCAATGATCACCGAGCTCCGTTTCGATTCCCCCGGATGGATTAAATAAAATATAAGAAGAGGAAGACGCGTGGGCGGCCGCGCGGGAGGCTCACACGCGCGCATACAAATTGACGCATTAAGACGCGCCCGCGACGATTATAATCTTAATAGGTTTCCCAAATGAAGCTATATTGAAATTGAAAAGATATCTACAAAAACGTTTAGATAGGTTCATTACTAACGAGGCGGGAATAGTCTTTCGTAAACTTTGCTGTATGAAACATTAATTAGAGGCAACAATGTCGTTAATCGCGGCCGCGTAAATTATTTTATTATTCTCAGGAAAGCGTCGAGATGCGTCGTAAAATTATATTATCGCTGAAGTTAGTCGACCGAGAGTTTGAGTGCTTTGAAGAGATCAAATAGCCGTGGGCGAAACCAATATCAGAGGTGTAAGTAAGTGTACCTACAGCGGACTAATTAGATTTTTTATCGCAAGGGCTCGTTCGGATCTGTAATTGCATTGTTTCGAAATTCGATTCGTGAATCTAAATCTGGAAATTGATTTTAATTATACGACGTTTGGTCTAGTATAAAATACAGTTTTACAATGAAGTTAATATAACGTTTTTGGTACAATACTAATCTAGACGTAGTCACGAACCACGGTGACAATTTAGATAGAAGTTTGTTGTATGAAGTAGTCATGAAATTAGAAATAATAAAAACCTATCTGAAAATACAGTTAAAATTGAATACCAAAGAAATTCAATCCTCGACGTCAATTCCATTTGATGTTATCTCAAGTAAAATATTGTGATGTCACTTCAATGAAATCGATTTAATACCTACTATAAAATCGATTTAACATCTGTCATTGAATCGATCAACCGATAACTTTTGGAGTGGTATCGGTTGGCACATCTCTAATTTGGACAATTGGGGACATCAAGAGCGGCTGGTCGCTGGTCGTCAGTGGTCGTTGGTCTGTGCTCCTGCCGTGGTGGGGGTGGATAATTGAAAAAGTTTGTGTCGACGACGAGGGTCGCTTGTGGACGCGCCTTTATTAACTTTTGCTCTAATGGATTGTCAATTCGCCGAGTGTTTAGTTACGTAGGTACACATTTATATCAATTATCTCACGTACTTATATTTTAGTTAGCGATTGGTAGCTCTAAAACATTACTTATTTGGTATATTTTATTTTTTTAGCATTTTACTTTTAAAAACTAAAACCCTTATAGAGACAACATTACCTTTATTCAGAAGTTAAATTTTTGGCAAGTTAGGCATCGTATGTCTGCTGCTGTTTATTAATTAAATATTTTATTAGTAAAATAGACTATCAAAAAATTTACACGCACTCAGTTTTCATAATACCTATCATAGATCTACGTACAGGCCGCATACGTTCCTTTCCTCACACGTCGTCGAGTTCATAAACGCTTGCCTCATTGTCAGACGCGATGAGCATTCTTTTACGTATTGGAATATCAAAAATAAATGAACACACACTAGCTCCCATAGTCCTGGCTTTCAAGCTCGTGCTCGCCACCGACTTTCCGAAGTGCGCCGTTTATCCAGCCTGTGCCGACTGCACACTTAATTGGAGCGCCGACAAAGATGACCTACTGCCGGTTTAACACTATCCACGGATTTTGCAAAACCCGACATAAAAGCTGCCAGTTGATTGCTGTGAATATCCACAGGATGGATGTCTATATAGACACTGTGCAAAACCTCACGCTGGAATTGTGGAGTTATTATCTTTTTACTCGAAGTTTTTTCATTTTATACTCGTAAAAGTAACATCTCTTTGCCTGTACAAACACTATACCTAAGTAATTACAGTCGTGAGAGCATTTGTTTTTCATCTAAGAGAACAGATTACTTTTCTACGTAGAACATTTTTCTTCTCAAGAATTCTAAGAGAAAATTGAGTTCAAACGTAATCATAAAAAGAGGAGTTAACCTTAGATATAAACAACAAATTGTACAAAAATAATGAAGTAACAAAAAGTAATAAAGAAAACTAAGAACCTTTTGATATAAGAATTGAAACAGACAAAAGCACCACTCCTTAGTTTTAATCTCAACGTCGAGAAACTTAATTTGGAGGGGAACAAAACTGAATAATCTTCTCTGCCATTAGAGAGTCCCGTCCCCTTGCTGCAAAAAGATTATTTCTGACGCTTGGATTGTTTTAATAACAAAGGTTTACTCGCAATAACGTTGCATGCACTGAAACATAAAGCTAGAGTACAGCTAATCTTTTCTTAAGATAAGAGGAATCCATATTTGGCTGATCGAGAAATACTACTGAGCTGTAAATGAATTTTTAAATTATAAATAATATTTGCTAGATTACTTTTTATTGACATTAAATGTAAACTTAATTGACATATTATTTATTAATATTATATGAATTCGTTGTTTATAATCCTAGATTTTTTATAGTAGGCATAATTTAATTAAAATAATTGCATGTCTTATCCAGACGAAACATATTGGGCAATAAAAATATGTTAGTCATCTTATATCACATTTCACAATATTTTTTATTACTCAGTAGATAAATGTTGTTATTATTAATTGTTGATTAGACACATGATTTTCAGCTATTCGTAATAAGTTAATGAACTACATTTGGGTAAAAACATTTGCTGAATTAAAGTATCTACCTATTATAGTATAACCCAATTGTACCATCTATCACACCAATTGATCCAGATTCTCACCCCAAAAAAAGCGGAACGTGTTCATTTGTACTTGTAGTTTGTATTTGTCGTTTTTTTTTTTTGTTACTACTCATTTCATTTTATTTAATTTGTTCTTGTGCATATGCTTAAGATACAGAAACTTGTTCCTTAGGAGATACGAACCCGCGTTTAATTGGTACTTTAGTCCGGCCCGAGCACTACTAGGTATATTAAATCAATTCTATGGTAAATCAACAATTTGACATCTTAATCGTTTCAACTATTTATTAGTACATAACATAACTGTTACAAATCGCGCGTCGCTTGTGGTAAGTGAGGTAATCGTGGCCCTCCCCCGGCTCGTACGCGGTGTCCGGCCGTCCGGAGATGTCCGAGACTAATGTCCGCACTCTCGCGACACTCCGCACTCTAATGAGTAAATTGTCGGTGGAGGAATTTAATATACTGGCCCCTGGGACCGGAATATTGCCGGGGATTTGTCTTGCGCTGGTGCGGTTGAAAAACTGTGGCGACTCTTTTTAATTTCGGTCTTCAGGGGAGAGTGAGATGAATGGGTGCTGCAGATGGCGCTACAACGAAAGAAATCCTGTACCTCACAACATTAACTCCCGAACACTGTAGCGAAACTTTAAAGTTAAAACTTTGTTATTTCCCCGTCATCGTGACGTAAGCAGAATGTCCACATATTATTGTTTCACTGTCCAGAAATTACATAACATTGTTCTAAGCATTGATCACGTAAACCTTATACAGTGTGAAGTGCTTCAGTATCCAGTCATTATAATATTAATTTATTGCAAGAATAGAGTATCGTTGACTGACTATGATTTAATTTTTAAAACAACCCTCAGTTTAAACCCTACTATGTATACGTAGGTCACACTATATATACAGTTTTGCGTAACTTAAAAAAACAACATGTTATAACCAAAATATTATGTTTATTGCTTTTCAAAATACTCTCCTTTACATTTAAAATATTTTTTCATGCGATCGAACCATTTTTTAAAACAGGAGGACCACAGATCTGAAGGCATGTTTTCTACGTGCTGATTGAACGCTATCACTGCCTCTTCGGAGTTGGTAAAAGTAAAACCTCTCATCAAATCTTTGATTTTGGGGAAAATACAGAAATCACAGGGTGCTAGGTCGGGGCTATGCGCAGGACGGGTGACGAGTTGTACTTTTTCGGAAGCTAAAAATGACTTTGTTTTGTTGACCGTGTGTGAAGAAGCGTTGTCATGATGTAGGAGAACGCGGCTTTTGGCTCGTCTTTCGCGAACTTTTTCTAACACCATGGGTAAACAAATGGTAGAATACCACTCGGCATTAACATTCTTTTGATCTTCAAGTGGGATTGTACAGATGGGACCCGTAGCTGAGAAAAAAAACGGGATCATTTTTTTTACCAACGTTTCTCGCCTGCCTCACTTTTGTTGGCCTGTTCTCATTTTCAAACACCCATTCACAAGATTGCTGTTTTTTTTCGGGTTCAAAACAATAAATCCACGTTTCGTCTCCTGTGACAATGTCATAAACAGCATTAGAATGTCCGTGGTCGTACTTCAGTAGCATCTGTAAGCACCATTCCACGCGAGCCCGCTTCTGCTCCGCTGTCAGTTCATGAGGGATCAAACGACAGCAAAGTTTCCGAACTTTCAATTATTCGTGTAAAATTTTCTGAATTTGGCTCATACCGATCCCCAATAGTCCTCGAATTGTCTCATAGGTAATCCGCGGGTTTTCTTCAATTAGCCGCTTAACAGTAGCCACATTATTTTGTTGACGGCAGTTAAAGACCGCCCTTCACGAAATTCGTCATGTAAAGAAACTCGACCTCTCTCAAATTCAGCAAACCATCGCCTCACGGTGCTCAAACAAGGTGCTTCTCTCCCAAAAGCATTTTGAAGACGAGCGGCACAGTCTTGCGGAGAGAGAGAACTTTTAAAATCATAAAAAATCATCGCTCTAAAATCTTTTCGACTTAATTCCAGTTTCGTTGCGTACGTAGAACTTTGATGTGTGATAAAAAACAATTGACAAATCATTTCCCGCCAATTGTTTCTTTTTTATTACTAAGAAGGTTGCAACGTTTAAAAAAGTATAAAATTCGAAATTCAAATAGTTCCAATTAGCTAGAAGTGCAAAACTTTTAGTGTGCCCTATGTATAAGCTTTGCTACCATCTATAGCCATGTCCACCTTGTGCCAATTTACTCTGTTAGTTACAGCATCAAATCTGTCCTTGTAACATTAATACATCAATACATTCATCAACATCATCATTATTTCAGTCATAGGCCGTCTACTGCTGAACATAGGCCTCCCTCAGTGACTTCTAGATTGGTCGGTTCGAAAAAGTCTGCATCCAGCGGCTTCAAGCAACCTTTACCAGTCGTCTGTCCACCGAGCGGGTGGACATGCTATGTGACCCGCCCACAACCTCTTCAGCTTGCTAATCCGTACATCAATACATTGTCAAGTCATAATACTAGCGTGAATCGCGAGTATTTCTGGGCCCTACAATGCTACAGACCTGCATGATTGCACAGCGCGCGGCGGCGACGTTAATCACTCTCGCGACGGATGCTACCTGCAGCTGCAGATGCGATCTGCCTTATGCATGCAACTGGGCTAGTCACATGGCTGTGAGCTTCAGTGCTCTACATAAGTAGTATATTTTGGACTAATACCTACATAACCTACATAAAATATCATGCTACAAGGAAATACACTATAATTACAATAAAATACCTATTATGTTATTAGGTGCTTGTGACTCAGTGGCGGCAGCGCTTAACAAAGTTAAGCCACCTACGCCGCGGTTGTAAGTGGATGGGTGACTATACCAACCATATTAATTTAGTGACATTCATCACAAGCATCTCCGTGCTTCGGAAGGCAAGTTCAAAGTTGGTCCCGGATACTATCGCTTGATAGTCGTGAGGCCTAGTCAGAGGCATTAGGGCGGCTTAATAATATTTGACAGTAAGGTTAAGTCACTGGCCTTACAACACCCTTCCACCGCACCGCACTGGGCCCGCGTGGTGGAGTACCTATGGCCCAAACCACTTCATAGTTGAGGTGAGGACGTTTAAAGGCATACTTCACTTAACTTTACTTTACCTATTATGTTAATTTCATATCTAACAAACTGGAAAGTATACTTATAGTGTGTTCCCTACCCGCAGTGCTATGAATAGAGATAGCAAAAACCGCACCTGACCTATCAGACCATCCATGATAGCGATCGGTGAGGTACGCCAGAAGCGTACGATTAAAGAAGAAGAAGAATACTTATACTAATTCATATCGGTCGACATTACAATTTTAAATAAATAACCTCAACGTTTTTATAATTTGCACCCTCTGTGTCTTGAAAAATAAAACCTAAACTAAACAAACTACTTAAACAAATCTAGCATCCCGCCGACTTGAAGTTCTAAAACAAAGTCAATTACGTCCGAGGACAATTATACGTGAGACCAGTCTAGACTGCAATAAACCAACAAAAACTATAAAAAGCGGTGCACTAAAGCTGTCCTCTTTTCATAAACTTTGATAACCAACTGAATTGTCGAGTTAATCCGTCTGTATCTCGTTTGGTGCGCGCCGGGTGGAGGCCCTCGCCCGCGTCGGCGATTCGAGGCGCGGTTATTTCGAGCGGCTGTCATCGGTCGCGATCGCTCGATTACTCGGCGTGACTCGATTGAGCGGCACTCGGTTAGCTGTCGCTACTCGTTTCAATTCGATTAAAAGCGCGAAACTGACTCGATCTATTTTTGGGTTGCTATAAGTATCACAAGTGTGTTTTTTTATTTTTTTAAAGCAATACATGCCATTTTCCTCTTGCAGTCCATCGTGCCGAAACAAAGTTTCTTATAGAAACTACAACCAACAAAGTATACTTAATACTGTAACTATTATGAGCAAAACGAGCGTTCTAACTGGCTGAAATAAAACTTAAAGATCTCTTTCGGAATGCAATCTAGAAAGTTGAAACTTCCTTTCTAAGGGTTGCAACAAAGTGCGGGCTCCAATCATATTTCATGCAGCCGCGACGCGTTTATTGTTCCCGCAACAATGCAGCGCCGTAAAAGTAAGAGAATCCTCTTTAACCGACGTTAAGTGCCGACCATTGAGCGTCTTGGTGTAGCTATCGCGAATGATTCTTGCCCCGTTAAGCTCAGATTTAAAGTATTATTCGTTTATATCGCATTCGCAATGCTCAATAAACATCTTATTCATCAGTTCATCGAAGAGAATAGAGTCAGTGCATCATTTTCAATAATAAAAAGCATAGTGCCTTCATAATTCATTTATATTTACTCTAATGTTCGACGTTGCTCCAAGAGTGACACTAACATCATCTTACCTTGGTGCTTTATTTGTGTTGATTAAGTAACAAAACACAAACACAAATCTTTTAGACCAAAATCCGATTAAGAACATTCTCGCCAAGAACTCCCAGTCTCAAAAGATTCCAGTTAACCAAAACCCATGCATAACACACAATAGGAACACACAAACACATGGAGAAAACATTTTAACCTGAGCTAAGTAACTGGTTAGGTAGGTATGTATATTGCAAAAGAACAATCAATACCTAAATTATTTGATAAGTACAGATTTTGTTCCATTTTGTTCCACGCTTAGATAAGCAATAAATACTCGTTCACATTTTGCGAAGACACTGCGTATAATAATCCAAAAAAACATACTCTCCAATTGAAAACCTCTACCTATTTTGCAGTTGGTAAAAAAAAAAACTTGTCCATTAATGATGCCGTAAACTGTTCACCACAAGATGATCATATTATGTATTAATGAACTCAAGACCACAAACTCGATGCTTCTGTACGTCCGAAGTGCGGT
This sequence comes from Anania hortulata, assembly GCA_963576865.1. Taxonomy (NCBI): domain Eukaryota; kingdom Metazoa; phylum Arthropoda; class Insecta; order Lepidoptera; family Crambidae; genus Anania; species Anania hortulata. Next base: position 202,080 of record OY756399.1, on the reverse strand, counting down.
GACGCTGTAATGGCCGCAGCAGCTGCGGTCAACAGCAATTATAAAAAGCCTCGAAACACCGCGGGGATAAATCGAGGCTCTCCAGCCGCAGACGTTTTTGCCCGGCCTAACTGCTCCGCGAAATTTCGAGCGTAAAAGCGTTAACTACCGCTTTAATTTTATTTCTGCGATTACGCAAGCGGAAGGGTTACGTTTTTTGTGTGTGCACGTGAGACCATTCGAAACCTTTAAATTGCCTGGTGAATTTTAATGTAAATTAAATCGACCTCGTTTATGACGGCAATTATCAAGATGCATATTGCAGTAGGTAGCACCTACTTATACGCTCGGGGGGCATATATTAAAATTATTATTTTTGTTTCACTAAATTACTTACTAACATTTGCCTGCGACTCTATCGATGTAAAAGTTGATTTATCACAGAAAGATATCATCCTACATTCTTTGGTAAATGTGTACTTTTCTGAGACAACAAGTAGACTGACTTTATGCCTAAGTAAATCCAAAACGCTTTCCACATTATCAGAATGTTATCCAAATCCAATCAATCGTAAGCTTTTTAATTAACAAACTTCTTCAAAAACTTTTACGTTTGTAATACATTTGAATTTTATCTAATTTAAGTCAACCTTTGATCGCCTTTCTGTTTTAGGCTACGGAATCGTTTTTTAGTCTTAATGAAACTAATCTCGGGGCCACACTGTCGTTACCGCCCTGTAGATAAATTAATGAGCTCTTCCTTTTTACTCCAAGTGCGTTTGATTTAGTGAAGTGCGAGGGCTGTCCTCGGGCACGTTCTAAATCCGGGCCGTCACTCGGAGGGATTCCCTCCGTGCTGAGTGATAGGGAGTGCAGCCGGCAGCCGGCAGCCGGCAGCCGGCGTGGAATGATAATTGGACGCGGCACCAATTTGTCATTCGCATCACATATGCCGTGAAGCACTCTTAATAGTTTAAAGTTACTGTGAGAATATCTATCATTGTCTTGGTCTATTAATAGTAATATAACAAGAAAAATCTTAGTAAAACAATCGTTCAACAATAAAATTGGCAATATAATCTCAAAATATTATATTTACATACTTGTACTAGTTATTGCACGACGGTAACATTAACAAGTGAAGACAAAGAAGCTTTTCATGTTAACGATAGAACATTGCTGCAATTAAATTTGATAGCGCAATTCCCACTGTCACCGTTTGGTCACATAATGTCTTCGCGCGGGCGCAGCACTGGGCCAAAACTGCTGAGCCAATTCGGGATTTGCTATTTTTTGCCTGCGCCCAAATATGTACCGAGGATACTGGCCGCGCGCCAAACTGCGCTTCTTACAGGACAAAAAGTCCACATAACAGTTTTAAATTTTATCTTCACCAACTAAAGCTTAATTTCCAGTGCGCGCTTTCAACTAGATTTATCACTGGATTTGTTTATAGAAGGCATTAATAACGCGCGCTCGTTGATCTGATATTTATGATTGCAGCCGAAGTATGTAACATGACGTTTATTAATTCCGCTTATCGCGGCGTGTGTTATCTTAACCCAGAATGGCGGCTGTTCGCGTTATGGCTCAACGTTTAAACAGATAACATCGAGATGACTCTATCTAACACGCATAGGTTTCTACAGTTTTACTTAGAGTTAATGAAATGAAATGAATATTTATTTGCTTAAAACATGGTTTACAACGGTTTTACAATGTAGTGATAGGGCCTCATGTTTTACCATATGTGGCATGCAAATCTTAAACACTAAGTAATTAAGTAATTAAACACGTTAATTAGAAAGACAGCGTAATGTTGATACAGTTTCAACAAAAAAATATGAACCTTGTATGTGACTTTTAGTTACTTGATTCTAGTAAAATATACGAGCAATTTTTAGAAGTAGGTTGACGATTATTTAATAGAAATTTTCTTAATAAATATTTTTCAAATTTAGTTTAGTAAATTTTCCCAAACATTTTTAATAATTGGATATTAAAACGCGAGTTTCGTTGAAACATCGCCTATCCGAGGAGTTCATTTAATCAGCTCGTTCAAACACGGCTAATAAGAACGTTTATTCATTCCCGGGTAATAACGAATTCGTGTTTGTGACGACTTTTAACGTAACTGACACTTAATTAAGAACAAACAGAGCAATAATAACGTTATTTCAATCGACGGCATGAAAAACAGTCACGAATACGTTAATTTTAGGACTAGATAATTTAAATAACAAACGCGATTATTTTTTAATGTTGCAAAGAGAACGTTGAGTGGGTATCGAAATATTTGCCAACAATAAATTCAAAAATTATGTTTGCTATCCAAATTATTGAGAGCCATACTCGAACGTCTAAATTTTAGAACTTAATAAATCTCCGAGGCCATTCAAATAAACATTAATGTATCATAAATATGCAAGCACTATGGGCCACACACATGACATACATATTTCAATTGTACTCGTATGTAATCGCCAAACAAATCCATTGTTGATGGATGTCACTATTTACAAAGGGGTGCGAGTGCAAGCCGGCGGCGACCAGTGACGTCACGCATTAGTCGGCATTACAGCTGATTAACAGCTGCATAGCGCTGCGCTAAGCTGGATTAGACCTGCAGCAGGAAATCACAAAGGGAATGTCAAAACAACGACTGAAATAGATGTTGGGTGTACGTAACAATTGGCGATGTATTTTATTAATAGTTATTTATTTTTCCTTCTCTTCCAGGCAGTTGTTATACATTTTTTTTTCAGTATACACCTTATACACGTCCCAAATATATAGATTTGACCTAACACCGCTACGGGACTACATATCGGCTGGTGATGAGAAGAAACAGCGCAACAAACTCAGTCACCTTTGTCAGCTTTTTTACATGAAAGTTCCAAGACATGTTGTAAGTGCGAGCTAGGCAGTTCAGGTCTATGCACTTTAGTCATTCAAATAATCGTTTTAATTATTTTTTTAATAAGGATTTTAATATGGATTTTAACTCATGAACAGGTTGTTTAACATTATTCTGTGATACTTTAATTTTAAACCATTTTCCTAAGAATTAATTACGAAGTTTTTGTAGTCTAAAGCTCAAGCGGCAAGTTTATTTCGAGTGATTTATATATTCGAGTGATTTATTAAACTAGACAAACTTAGATTTTTTCGAAAGTACATAATGTTTCCGCAATTGCGAGGCAACTTTTCATATATTTGTATCTTTTAAATCTCACTCTTTCTATTTGTGTAGGCTACCAAGAAATTTATTTTAAAAAACTAGCCTAGTGAGAGTCGAGCTCGCGCATCGCACCCTCTGAGTTTTCTGTCCGGTTTCTTACCGATAGCTTAACTCACACATAAGAATAAGAACGTTTCTTGAAAATGAACATCACGATAACAACAGCAAATACAGTCAGAACATACACAAAAAACCTGTTTTTACTATTATTGGTTGTTTAACTATATGGTTTGCATTAAAATACAGAGTTCCTTGTAGGTATCAAAAATACTTATTCTTCTAAGAGTATCGATGGCACAAACATAAAGAATAGAATAAAATAAATGTATTTGCTCAAAACACGGCATATATAGGTGTTATACGGTAAAAGGAACAAACATGTTTTGCTGACAAGAAGCCTGCAAAATATATTTGTTTCGGGCCAATTAATAAGTTATTACAGTAATAAATAATAACAACTAAACATCCGAAACATCATTTGTCCATTGGGTGTATAAAACGTTAATCACATATATTTTTATGTGATGCGCCCAGTGATTTGCCATGCAAATGGCACTGTTTTGTCACACTCATAAGCATAAGCCAGTGCAGTTGTCAGAGCACGTCGAGCAATATAATTTTGTACTGATTCTGCTTGCACCGTCCTGCTTAGGTCCAGAATCTATGTAGGGACTCCGACAAAAATAGACCAATACTGACAACTAATCACAAATAAATAACATACGTGATACCTATTTAGTTTGACTTGTGCTACACTGTGATTTAAAAAAATTAGGTAATCAATGATTTTGTTAAGTGAGTTAGCGAGTGTTAAAATATGTCACATTACCGTAGGTCTCAGTGTTTGATATTAAGTTCAAGTTGATAAATTTAAAAAATATTAAATTACCGAATATCGCAGGTCGCATAATTCCGGCACAAAGCGTAAAATATTTTAAATGTTGGTCACTTATAGGCGTCTCCCGTGACTTATCTACTCGGGAGATTAAACTGTTATTTGCGCGTCGATTTACCAGCCTCCCTGTACTTGATATTCTGTTTGTGAATCCGACGTATCGCTGTAAGTAAGGGGACTAGAATGCAATTATCCTGGGCTCTGATGTAGGCCAAGAAGAACAGCTAGCCCACTTTTAGCAAACGACTAGGCATAACAAGAAATATTTCACTACTTTTTCAGTTAGCGAAATAGCTTTTAACTCTTACGCAACGAATGCTAGTCATAGAATAAGAGCATTTGGCACTTTATAAAAACCAGACGTACTAGACAAAAAATAATTTCCCTTCACGAGGTGACTATTAATTTATTCCTTACTCTACATAACAAATAATGTCGGAAACTATTGTATTCAGCAATCTTTAACCTGTTCTTGTATAGCGTCTACCTTTATTTTTCCGCTCCTTTTTATAGATTAGTTACCGGTGTAACCGGTAGTTAACTAACCTTCGTCTTAACATCACTTAACACTTAATGCTCGAGGCAACGACCTATTTATTATCTAGCTGTTTTGCGCGAGCTGTGACAGAGGGGCGCGGGCATTGTTTGGAACAGTTTAAGAAAATGTAAATGTATGCTAATCGCGAAGGTCTGCTGCGGAGACAAAACTGCGCTGCGGCGCGTGACGGACGGCGGACACTTCTATTGTGCATCAGTTTTGCTAAAGATGTTTTTGTAATCGATGACAGAACGGAGTCATTTTTAGAATTAGGTTAGTTATTTTTCATCTTAGAATACATATCAGTCTATTTTACTGTTAACTATGGTATATTGTAAAATGTTATCAGACGTCAACAGCTTCAGCAGACATTTTTATGAGCGGAGATAGAATGAGAGCACTAAAACCAATATTTATAAACCCGTATCAAGTCTTCGCGAGATTAGATTCGGAACGAAACTCCGGGATAGATAGAAAAAGATTTACTCGACAGTTGTGAAGAATGAGCTAAATCGAATTTCGGAGGATTTATAAACATAATTCACGCACAGTTTAGTTCATTTTAATTGTTTTTGTAGTTATTATGAATGTGAATTGAGAAACCTACGAAATATTGTTTGATATCAAATCCTAGAACAATATTTTTACGTGTGTACCTACATCATTGTTGAGATGATCGCTGACTTTTATGAGTGATTAATTTAGTTAGTCTTACTTTGACAAATCTAATTCCATGCTAAGCCGCGGGGAGTGGTTAGTCAGAAAGAAATAAGATTTTTGAAACATTAGTTTTCAAAGTAACTGAACAACAGAATTAACGATGTATTTGATTAATAGGTAATGTTACGACATTAGTTTTCAACGGTTGCGTAAATCCGCAATTTCTGTGACGTCACTTATCGAAAGTAACAAATGAAGGTAAAAGTCGAGCGGCGCCCCTGCCGAAGAAGCGCTTGCTCGTCGCTCGCGGTAAACGTCACGTCCCGGCATTCAAACCCGTTGACGAAATTGCACGTAATCGCGGCGGTGCGGTCGCGAGAGGAGCGACTAGGGTGACTGACTGAGACAATATTGTCGGACAATAAACTTGAAAAACATAGTAATACAAAAAGACACCGAGGAAACTTTACGGCATTTTTGTAATACCCATTTGTTGTAATCAGTGGCGCATAATAGATCTGTGCGTGTACAGATGTTTGTACAAGATGGACATTAAAGAAAATCTCGAAAGATACAACAGTGTAGGAAATACCTGGCATCGCTGATATTCTGCTGTAGCATTTTTCTAAAATATATACAACCAATATTGAAAACAATATTTTTAAAGAAACACTGTTAATAGAAAACCTTTGGTTATAAAACAGTATAAGCCTCACCAATTAATTTATTTTATATTGAAAATCAAAACATAAGTAGAATAAGACAAAACAGAATTAAGGATAAAGATACAAATTTAAAATTTCAGGAGATACGTTTTTCACTAAAATAGCAATTGTGTTTATATCAACTCAAAATTATGGCTACCATAGCTTAGGGGGATAATATTAAGATTCCTCACCACCCAGCGCCGGAACGCAATTTTTGCGAATACTTTATGCTAATGTTTACCGATACCGTATTAAGCCCCTTTCATTATGTGCGCCGCCGAGATAAATTTGAATTGAACTCGCTGAAAACAATCTGTTTGGACAAATTGAGAAGTTCGAGGGCGCGCATTTGCGTAAAATAATACGACGACCGGCGACGAGCGCCGCGCGATGTTCGCTGATTTGCGATCTGCTCGCGCACTGGTACTCCACTTAGTGGCTGTTAAGTGCTCACTGCACTTCTTTCTTTCTGGTCGTTCCCTCAATGCTGAGGATCGTGACTGTATGTCAATTTTCTCCACTTGGTCCGGTTCTGCGCCATATGTACCGCTCCCCGTATCTGGCCTCCAGTCACCTCTTCGAGTTAGGTAGTACAATGCTACCAGTAGTCCTAGTTTCACTATCTGCCTGGTAGTCTACAGCACAGTGCCCAGTCGCATATTTCTCACTGCACAGATAAGGTGAAATGTCAGGCATTTCAATAGAGACCCTGAAGCAGAAGGAAATTAATAAAAAGTGTTATACTGTTAAGTATCTACGTGTTACGTATAAGTGCCCAGAAGACTGTTATGACTAGTGACAAATCACTCCTCTTTGACCAACTAGCGCTTTTACAGGGTTATTTTTAAATCACCGACAACCTCCTAGGGGCTGATTCTGGTGCTCAAGTAATACAACATTTTCTATGAGACCAAGATAATAATCTATAAGTAAATTTTATTTAAAAAAATAAAACCGACTTAAAAACACTAAAATGCTAAAAATAATCCTAACACTTAAGTACCTAATCAGTTACTTTTGGAGTCGGTGCCAGCCGATGAGAGATTCAATGTTTTTGTTTGCACCGACTCCAAAAGTAACTGATTAGGTACTTAAGTGTTAGGATTATTTTTAGCATTTTAGTGTTTTGAAGTCGGTTTTATTTTTTTAAATAAAATTTACTTATTTCATCTATTTTCAGTGATAAATCCTAATCTAACTGCTGAACACCGATTTCATCCCCTATTTTCCTACCCTTAGGGGTGATTTTTATTTTTCAAACTTCTATCATAGCATCTTTGAAGTATAAGCTATTCAATAAAACAAAAATCATCAAAATCGGGTCATATTTGTCGAAGATAGGTAACAAGAACCACAACCAAAATATTATCTGGGTATATATTTGTTGATTTTCTCAAAAAGTTCTAAATCAATTTCAATAAAATTTATATGGGACCACCTCTGAAGTATGATCTACCAAACAAAAAAAGAATCATTAAAATCGATTCATAATTGACGGAGTAATCGCGTAACAAACATACAAAAAAAAAAAAAAAAACATACAGTCGAATTGAGAACCTCCTCGTTTTTTGAAGTCGGTTGAAAAGTAAATTTCACTGCTTCGTACAAACGATGTCAGCTGTTTGGTGGCTTAGACAAGGTTTTTTTTTTGCGATTTTGATGTTGGTCCCATAGAAAAAGTTGTTGTATTTAAGCACCAAAATTAGCCCCTAGGGGGTTATTGTTGTTTTAAAAATAACCTTGTATTAGTAATACGATTTTGGGTATAGGTTCGTTTGTATGCAAATAAATCACCAAGATGAAAGATCAACGCAACACGCGTTGCGTTCACGACCTGGTTACAATGTAGCTTTGCCAATTTCGCAGCGTATCCCACAAATCCTTACCAAAACAGTAGTATTTAGCGTGGCCAGAGCTATTAGTTATAATGAAACAGTGAGTACTTCCTCATCCCGCGAGTAAATCCCGGATCTGGGCCGTTTATGCGAGCTATATGCAAATGTGGACCATTTGTGGATCAAACGGCGCACGATTGTGAGGGGCGCGGCGGGCGGCGCGACTAATTGTGCGACTAGTCGCGGGATTTGTTACTTCAGAAAACTTACATTATTTAAATGTCAAACTAATTAACATGTCTTACTTTCCTGCCCTCAGTGCTCTTAAAAACTTACATCTGGAGAACCAGAAGAGCGACAAGCCATAACGGCCGCCAGCCGTTTAGAAGCACCATTGCTTTGAAACGAGAAGAACCCAACTAACATTTCAACGTTAAGACAAGCTTTAGAGGACCTGTATTTTGGTTCTGCTTAAATATGTTAGAGTTAGCGAATATCTTATAAGGGAGTTATAGAGTGTAATAATACCTTTATATCTTCGATTTTGGCACAAAATTTTGCAGGTTAAGCCTTTGTAAACCCTGTGTAGGGGTTCTATATAACCTTTATTGATACTTTATTGCACCTTTTTAATGGAGTTTATTGGAACCTTGAGTTATATAAAATATCTATTACGGTGTCAGATAGCACTTAGACCAGTAGTTTGTAGTTGTTTGGTAATCATTTATAACGTTTGCGGTCTCAAAAGTAGATAGTAAAAGCTTTAAAGTCATAAAAATATATTATTTTTAGGGTTATTATTTATCAAAGAGTGAATAAATTTATCTGTGGCCATTGCAACATCGTTATCACGAAATGTATTTTTTTTTATTTACAGTATTCTTAAAGTGTAAAGTTAATTTTAGTGCGCTTTCAATTTTAATGTGAATGTGTATCATAATTCTCATCTTTTAACGGGCCTTCAAAATAAATAATAATTTTAAGGGAAACAAAGAAAAACAACTAAAGTGTAAGAACCTAAAATAGTCTTTAGACACTTAATTTCAAATGTTGGTCAGTTTTTGTGATTGTGTACATTTACTATGTAGAATAATTCGAAAACATTTAAGTACTTCGTTGTTTAAAAGCGATTTTGTTTAAATAAATTTATAGGTTATGTTTACAGAAAGTGGCCAAAAATGACGATATTTTTCTTAAAAGTACAGACTTCTCTTAAATCTATTATGATATTAGATGAGCTACAACGCCGGTAATCAATAGTATTGTGCGGTCTTTAGTTGACATAAGAGAAGAACTACTCACTTAGCAAAGACGTTTACCTGTAGCGGAGAGTACAATACCGGCTTTAGCTTTATATAAGGTGTTAAAAAATCAATGTCAAATATTTTAAGGGGTAACTGAGACTACCACATGGATCATATTTAAGAGAAATTTAAAACTATAGAACGGATTTGAATAAATCGAAAAAAGAAAATGTTTATTGATGTAAATAATTTATATCATCCTGTACATGATCGCAAACTCCCACAAACGCAAACAAACACTCTCGCACGATGCTAATACTAGTCAAAACCCATTCATAATCCCTAGGATCTCATTCATGCGCACATAAAATCATACGACACACAAGCTCATGCTAGACATTGGGTGTGTGTGTATGAATGAATTTTCTTTGAGATAGAAACACTGTTAACATTTCTGTCTCACTCGTTTCATGTCATTGTTGTCTGTGTGTGTGTGTCTGTGTGTGCATGTGTGATGTACCTACTCCTTTTAGATAATTGCCGCGAGTTGCAGAAAGGCTTAAGAAAGCTAATTGTATGGGTTATCTGTCAAAACAAGTGCCAGATAGGTTATCCAGAACTTATCAGCAAGTATTGAAACTGGGCCTTATTATCTTTAAAGACGACTTATAGCTATAATGCAGGTCTGTAACATAACGTTCGTACACAAAATAGAAAAATAAGTGTTAATGCTGTCTTTAAAGATAATACATTCTTCAGCAACTGACAGTTTGTCACTTTATGTTGTAATTTTAATGTTAATTACTTCTATCAGTTCTTACGGTAAAATAAAAATACAGTTAAATTGAAAAAAACATTTTTAATTAAATTACACATGTTGACAATTAATAAATACACTTATTACTAAAAATATCACTTTTATTTTAAGAACACAAAACAAATAAAGAATTTCCACCTCCCATCACACTTTTCCAGGCTTTGGACTGGCAAGTAAGCGTAAAATAATTTATTACTCATCACCTGATTTAATGCAACATAATTCTATGGAGATAGGTACTACTAGGCTATTTCTATCAGTCAATGCAGATAACAAGGTTTACTTACTCTTACTTGGCGTGTTTAAAGGTAGTTCATTATTATGTACAAAATCACAGTCACTTATTTACAAAATTATTTACAATAGTTGTTGGAAGTGCCCCCCATTCTCCTGAATGCAAAGCGCAGCCCTTTTTAAAATATGCCTATGCTCACGCACTAAACTTTCACTGTCGCCGCGCATTGTTTCAAAAGCACTAATGATTCGTGCTTTTAATTGCTCGGCACTGGTGATGGTGTGGCCATCTTGACCATACACGAGATCCTTAGCACGGCCCCAGACGTGGAAGTCCAGCGGCGTCAGGTCTGGCGAGCGTGCTGGCCAAGCAATAGGCCCACCGCGTCCGATCCACCGATCCTGAAAACGTGCCGTCAGGTACTCGCGGACATGGCGGTCGTAATGCGCGGGCGCGCCGTCGTGTTGGTAGTGCATCTGCTGCATAAGATTTAGCGGCACATCTTCTAACAACTCCTCCAACTCTCTTTCAAGGAATTCCAAGTAAACGGCGCCATTCAGCCGATTAAAAAATACTGGTCCTATCAGCTGATGTCCTAGTAGCCCAGCCCAAACATTCACGCTGAACCACGTCTGAAAATGATCTGGACGCGCCAGATGTGGGTTCTCCTCAGACCAGTAGTGAGCATTGTGGATATTGAACATGCCCACTCTGGTGAAGGTGCACTCATCCGTCCACAATATGTTGGCTAGGCTGTTACGCCGGATCCACTGACAGAACTCCACGCGTGGCGCGTAGTCCTGCGGCATCAGCTCCTGCACTCTCGTGAAGTGGTAGGGGTGTCTTCGCTCCCTCTTCAGCACTTTCCACACATACACATGGTTAGTGTTGAAAACGGCAGCAGCATCCCTCGTACTGGCGGTCGGGTGGAGCTCGAAGAAATTCAGCACGTCCTCTTCAAGCTGTACTGAAGTGCGAGGTCTGCCAGCGTCACCAGAAGGCATGAACCTACCACTTTCACGAAACCGTTGTTCAGCCCCTAAGATTGTGCGTGGACACACGCGCACACCGTGCCGTTCGTGGAACAGCCTTACTGCTTCCACTAAACTGTAGTTTGCCTCATGGTAGCACATAACCATGTTGAGGTAATCAGAGTCCGAATACCTGTATGGCATGGTGAGACTTCGCAATTAACGTCAAACACAAGAGAAGGTCTAGCGCCGATTGATTGATTGTTGTGACTGTTTTGCAATTTGCAGGAGTAATAATAAATAAAAAGCGCATACCTATGGCACGTGTAAGTGTAGCGTTAGCTAAAAAAATCACTCAATTATTTGGTGTAATTATTTTTTACTTATCAATTCGAATCTTGTATTACCATGCTAAACTACAAATTAAGATTGCTACTAGTTCTTACCAGTGATACCAAATCAAATAATAGGTACAGTACGCGGCGGTAGTATGCAGTATGCACATCGAGCTAAAAAGAGAGATAATCCGTGCGACAGAAACGACGTTCTATGAAAGCCGAAACTAACCGATTATCTTACTCGTTAGCTTGATGTTCATTCTAGCGCCGCGTATTGTACCTACTAATTATTTAACTTGTTATAATTGGTATTAACTAGTAGCTTAGCAATCTTAAGTTTTGAAGGTACTAGCCAGTTGTACCCTCCCTCCCTCCCTCTTTAGCTCCATGTGCGTGCATTCCCTACCGCCGGATACTGTAAGTACAAGTATTCAACATTTTATCCTTTACGTTGAATAAACAGCAATCAAAAATGTATCTGTCTAATCACTAAAATGCATTTATCATGTAAATTTACTATGTATCTACATGTGGTGAAGTAGTCGCAGTCAACTTCCAGACGGGATTCAGAAAAATGTGTTAAATTATGCCCCGTTTGAGTGTTTGGGAGACGAATAACAGTTTCGTTGTACAGGGTATACCCCAGTTTAACCTTATTGATACCTATAAATATTGCGTACCTACGCAACGTCTGGCTCATTGACTTTACTTTTAGTTCTTAGTAAATAAACCAACGCACAACACAAAGCATAAAAAATCATTTAAAAAGCAGGTTCAAATTAATTGTTATTTATTTTAGATAAGCGTACTCGTCCTTAACCTTAGATCAAGGTCAGTAAGAGTACTCCGAAACATAACTAGTTTGCCGGGGATCGGATCCAAGACCTTAACCTTACCCTAAAAGCACTTAGCCATCAATCCTTTTTTAATTCATAAGAAATGTAAAATAAGAAACTGTTTTTGTTAACAGTACTTTCTCGGTCTTTCGGCATTTCCTAAATCGTGTGTGTTCCGCCGCCCTCAGAAACTTAAAAAATAAAATCAACCTTATGATAACGAATTAGAATCTAAAATTGAATATCGACTGTTTTTAAAGCGGTATCTTTGACTCGCATTTGGACAAATGCCGCCTTTACACTAAAATTTTGAAATTTAAATCGATTTACATCGATTTAGAGTTTATAATTGAATGAAAGTCGTTCGTCCTTCGGCAGATTTTGGCAATAAATCATAGTAGCACGCACACAAGCGAGCGTTTCTTGCTGTACGGAGTAGTTTGTCCGTAGTAGTGATCAGGTGTTATAGGATGTTGATATTTAAGTTTATTATCAAACTTTCGATCGTGTTTTTCTCGAAAACTAAGGCTTAAATTAAAAAAAAATTCATACAAAAATTGTTAGTCACAACGTAAACTCATTACCCTTAAAATATTTGACACTGATTTTTTAACACCTTATATAAATCTATAGATTGGGGTTATATACGAAGTAATGTAATCCATAATCTTTAGGTCATCACAGGCGCAAAGTAACTTTAATCGCAGTGAGCGTTTTAACTTACGAGTATATTGTTAGCTTCAAGATACCTACCTACAACACATAATAAATAACTTATGTTGTGTTTTATTAAATTTTTTTTTAAATTTTATACACATGGAAAATATACAGAAGAAAAAACATTATAAAAACAACACAACATACAACTACCATTACTATTAGAATGTTTAATGTAATTTGTTATTTTCTGTTTTTGCAAGTGGGGCCTCCTAGAACTTCGGTCGAAGAAATAATAAAATTGAGTAGTCCAGTCAGCTGTCACTCTCTCTCTAGTTCTCACTGGGACGCCGCCATCAACTACGCTGTGTCGCTGTCGCGTCCCGCCACTGCGTGAAGAGTTTTAACTTAAAGAAAACGATCAAAGCCATGCCAAATATACCGTAAATAAACAATAACAAATGAGAATAAGATAGATGATGGTGGAAATACATCACGAGAAAGAAGCACTAAAACAGACAAAAACAAAACGTTCTAGAGAAAATGATTCTCAAAATGCAGAAGCTGAAAAAGAAAATCAAATACATAATGAAACCGAAAAAACACTGTGAAGCAGATTAACGTAAAAAAAGTGAAAATTCTAAAAAAGAAAGAAACCAGACAGACAATGCAAATTATGAAAAATCTATAGAAATACTACTATATTTTTTGTTAATAAATCCGAAGGATGATCTTCTTCGTCTGAGATACTATTTGGCATAAAATAAAATAAAAACTTTATTAAGTCATGTTCATCAAAATTTTGTACTGAACCTTGTTGCTCAATATCTATATTATTACTTTCTTCCTCTTGACTACTATAAATGTTGTAGCGTTTACCTTTTAAACAGGTATTAAACATTTTGAAAAAGCTTGTTTTTGTTATATATGTTATAGGCAATGTGTATAATGCAGGCATTCTATACAATGCCTAGGAAATGTATAGAATGCCGGGGTCGTCCAGGCAATGTATGAAATAATATTAAATGTTCAAACTATTTTACACTTTACCTAGGAATTGTATAGAATACCTAGGCATTGTATAGAATGCCGGTTGACGCATAGGTAATGTATGTAATCGATTTTTCTTCTCTATGATCAATCAATATGGTCAATTAAATCTACTTTACACCGGGAATTGAACTCAGATGACAGTATGGGCTTGACGACAATTCCCTTTTTTATACCTTTTTGTTTTTGCTGGCACGGTTCACAAAGTTGCAAGTATAGCTCAATATCATGTCGGGTTATATTCTTGTACCGCTGGCTAAGTTCTTTAAACATCCAAGCTCGTCCTCCATGACCAATATCCTTGCGTGCATCGTGAATCACTTGAAATAAATCATCATCAGAGACGTAGTATAACAGCGTTTAGAGCATTTACAGGGAAGATCAACTTACGGGTTTGTCCAACAGTGATCACGTCGTAATGCTTCAACAACCAATAATCACGCGGAGTTTTCTTGTCTAACGTTTTCGCTGTTCCTATTTCCTCCAACAATTGTGTGTAACGTAAATCATCAATGAACACTCGATTCTTTGTAGATGCCGATTCTCTTTTAGTACGCAGTTCTAAGTAAAACCTTTCTTTCATTAGTAAGTACCGCTGATCTGTAGCCATTTTCCACTGAATAATCACACACGCAATAAATGATCACACTCAATAATTCAGTTTAGAACCAATGCGTAAACTAAAAAAATACGTCTCCTTCCCGTGGTCGTTCGTTTTACACATTTCCTGATACGCTTCGGGCATTTTATACAATACCTAGGCAATGTATGAAATTAATCTTATTTTACACATTGCCTGAACGTTTTAGGCAATGTATACAATGCCTAGGCATTCTATACAATGCCGCATTATACACATTGCCTATAACATATACACTGCATCCTTTTCAGCAATACCATGTCAAGAATTACAATTACTTGAATTGGATAGATTAACATCTTCATGAATCAAATTTATAAAATGTTGGTATTGTTGCTTAATTTTATTTCTCACTGCACCTGTTATTTTTTGTGTTTTCCAAGAATTAATTCGTTTCATGGTTAAAGAAAATAGTTTTCAAATTGTGAGGTCAAATTGTAGACAAAAACTTTAAGATTTAGAAACATTTAATGGTGTCATTACAGAATTACAACTTATTTATCTTACACCAAAACCCTTATATCAGGATCGTACAGAACTGCCATAATTATTTAACCTATAATTACCTTTAGTATAATAGGCGTAAGCTGTATATAAGAGTTATACTACCCATGTAGAGTTTGGTGTTATTACACTCTTAATTAACTACGTTGTAGAACCAATGACATTACTGAAGTTTTACAACAGCCTTATGATTTACAAGTTACTCCAATATAACAATAAAAAGTATAGGGATTTTATGAACGTCTTTAAACAGCTTTTAACGCTACAGGCCGAATCAAGCTTTAACGTCATAAGTATATAAACAGCCACTGCTACTACACTAACTGTAAAGAATATTCTGCTTCGTTATTTACTGTTTTAATACAACCTGAAGAGCCCACCTTATTTTATAAGTGAATTAAATAACCTTTAGTGACCATCGAATCCATTATAAATCAATAGAAGCACTTCCAGCTTTAAAATGACCTGCAACCAACGCTTAATTGTTTGTTGGGAAGTCTTCAAGTATAATGCCAATATATTTGGCATATTATCGAACATCAAGAATAATTAACATTGTCGATTTTGTTAGCTTCATCGATTGTATTTTAATCTTTTTAAATAAAAAAAAGCGTTGAACAGACCATTTTAATATCGGATTGTGAATAATGTACCTAATTGTTAGCAATCCCCTAACACTAGTTGCTTGGTTTTATAGCAGACGCACCTAGACGCAAGTCGCGCATCCGAAATATTCATCAAGCTGGTTCATCTCGCTCGAGACACAATCAACGTAATGAAAAACTCTTCTCGGATATTTATGGAGGAGGAAAACATGCGGCCTCACTCGCATTTCGCTCGATAGGGTTGCTAGACGCTAGATTAAAGTTGGAAAGTTGCGTTTGTTAAGAATTACGGGTAAAGAAGTATTTATTCTCTTAATAATATTTCACTTACAGGAGAACTTAAATACTAACAGTAGTTTAAGTTACCGAATTTGTTTTTATGCGCGAGCGTGCTAAATACAGTTTAGAACTAAGGTAAAAATACAATTTATTAGTACTACGGCGTTGAGTAGTTGCATCATTACAACAAGACGACACATACGGCGGTAACAAACGAGCAGAGCGACCGGCCGGAAGAAAAGAAAATGATTCACCTTCTTATCATAATTATTATAAACAGAGTCGTCCTGTGTACTTACCTATTTTGCAGCATTCTATCAAATTGCCAGGGGGCTGGGAGAACTTTTCTGAAATAACTCGAAAAGAGAATCGAACACCGAATCGGAAACCCGTGACTTATTGCGTTAATCACAATTTATGAATGTACCTATTATCTTAGTAGTAATTACAAATTACTTCAAATTTTTGGATACCTAGGTATTCAAAGTTCTACTAGTAGGAGCATCATCTTCTTTTCTGCTATTAAGCAACACAGTGGTATACGTTTTCATAAATCTTTGATCTGACAACCCTAGACTACTCTCGGAGGCTTCAAAGCCGAGTATATTACGTGTTGTGTGTATCTTTATCATCGCGGCTGTTTGCCATGATCGTAACACAATACTTGCAACATCGTTCGCTTCCGCTACATGTTACGGTGGTGTTCGTATCTCCGATCTCTCTCCCCCGGGGATCCTGATATCACTTATTAAATTATGGATCTTAAAATGATTAAGCGTGGTTTTATTTGGTAGTTGCTCTAAAGAGTGGATTAATTATGTGAAGTCATGAGGAATCATGGGCTTTAAATTTAGGAGAAAGCGTATGTTTTATCAGAGGAGGTACAAATACTATTTTCTATCCCTATTAATCATGATAAAGATGCTGTAACTACCATTAAGGTTTCTAAGTATATGTGGTACCTATATACAAATCAAACAATGTAAATAAAGATATATAAGATGTTCAAGATCATTCATTCAAGATCTCGATGTAAGAAATTAACATCTTATACTACGAGGTACCAGACACTGTTAAATTTATTCACAGCTGTAAAAACTGTAGCTGCACTGTACAGTTAAGCAGCTCGTAGTAAAGTTTCATATTGTGTTCCTGAGTGGCAGTATTGCCGAAACTTGTATCGGAACAGAGCCCAATTTCCCAATTGCCGCGCGGCGAATTTCCGTCGGACGCGATACTGTAGCGCCACTTACTGCTTCCGCGCCTTTACCGCTCCCGGCTGAGCGGGCGGAGTACGGCGAACTTATGTGGGGCGACTTGTTGAGTCTTCTCTTTTTATAGATCAATCCTATTATCCCTTGAAGCTCTACGTGGCTTCAAGGCTTTCTGCACCAGCACATTTTAATGCACTAGTGCTTCGAATGAATCAGGCCCAAATCAGCAGTGAATGGATACACTTGGACATCTTTTGAACTATGTGATATGTGAGGTGAGTATATTTTTAATTTCTCAATAACTCTTGGGCCACCAAACACTCCTACAACACTTACACTAAAGATCTTAATCTTCACTAAAGAAAAGCAAAAGTTGGCTAAGTTTAATTTTTGAGAAATATGACACTGAATTTCGAAACATCACATATTTGTTTTTTCTTATATTTTAAGGTAATTTAAAAGTATTTAAGAGTTTGCGGGAATGCCAAGAATAAATGATTTGTTAGTCATAGCAAAAATAATAACGGAACCATCTTGTAAACTTTTACTTGTACAGCTCGTGTAAAACCCACTTAGCAATAAGAAGTCGCTCGCAATATGACTAGCGCAAGTTTGTTGCGGAATTTTTGAAATTACCTCGAGGTGTTCGGCTCGTTACCTTTCCCTCCGACTCCGAGTTTTCAATATTGTACCTTAACACTTTGTGCTAAAGTTGTTTGTGCAGTGGCGAGCGGCTGCGAGTAATGCAAACAAAACGTAAGGAACGTTGTTAATAGACAACGCGCTGTTATTTGAAAAGTTTTGAAAAGTTCGTCGATCAGCCGCCGCGCGCGCCGGTTAGGGCGCCATTAGTAGGTCAAATTGACTTTGGAAATTACCTCTCGGCTGCGAAGTGGTTACAGAATCTTAAGTTGCGGGGAACGTTTCAAGTTTACTGCCCTTAAACGGAGCAATCAATAATTTCATTAATTTTGAGAGACAACCATGGACTCTAAAAGACAAAACGAAGACGAATATTTTGATGCAAAAGGTTGCAAAAGATGACTAACAATAAAGGCAGTCTGAATTTTTTTTTATACTTCTAAAGTCGTCTATTTTGAACTTAAACACCTTTGTAGATCCAAAAGTATTAACCGTAGAGTGAAAACTAATAGAATTAATAATAATATAATTTCAAAAGAATTTTGACAGAACTAAGTAATTATAATGATATTCGTATTAATATTCAATATATGAGCAAAAACCCGAAAAAAGGAACCTTCAAGCCCCCTACACCCTTTACACAGCCCCAACCCTTGAGGACTATTAGTATGTTTATCTAGACACCTCAAAGTCTAACTGTACCAATTCCCAAAACTACACGAAATATTTTCCATGACTTTATTAATTTTCTTGAACTTTATATTAAGTAATACTGTTTTAAGATCTCATTGCAATCACGGCCTTACGTAGGTAAGTCGTTTTTGTAGGTACAGTAATGCATATTGCAAAATATACCATTGCTTGTCATTTTTATACGATGCCTTAAAACTTCATAGAAAATGACCTTCTTTGAAATATTTTCGTAAGCATAATTTTATTAAATACATAAAAAATAGGTAGTGTTTCAAGTACGAGTCTAATAAATGTTATTTCCGATTTGCCGCTTTCTTACAGGTTCAAGCATAGTAATCGTTTGATCTCACTGCCGAATTCAAGAGTATTCACACAGCAAATGTCAATAGTCAAGCGACTGTGGAATATGATTCGATTGGATTCGAAAGCGCATCGTTCAGACAACATTTGCTCTGTATTCCATATGCCCGTCGGCGACGCCACCAGTGAAGGTAGCACTCCATTACCGAGACCTCCCCGCGAGGAAACAAATGCGTAATAATACCTACTGAGAGCTTGGAAAAATAATATTATTTATGTACAAAACACACCATAACTTTAAGACAGCCACAATAAAAAACAAATACATAAAATTGTGTGCCGTCTGATGGATTGTATTATGATTCTTATGTTTAAACGATATTTGTACGCCCACGGAATAATACTATTATTGACACAATATTATGAGTACAGTTAAAATAAGTTTTCTAAGTTGCTATTTATTGCATGTTTTTGTTATTTAAAAATAATAGTTATGTATTACTTATAGTATAAAACAGCTACGTGATTAAAAAAAAAAAACAAACTTTTTATTTTGAATTAAAAAGCCACCCTTCCGTCATATGCACTTAAAAATATTAAACTTATTTATAACCGTCCCCCCATAACCATAAAGTTTGGATTCCAACGTAACTATCGTCAGGGTTGACCACAAATACGAGTAATAAAGTCTAACTCCAAAGACGTGATTCCAACTTTTCCGCTGCGAACTTCTACTTTAGCTATTGAAAAATATTAATTTAAAAGCAAACTTGTCCTCAGACTTGGTCAAATCCATCTGTATCTAATTAATTGTAAGAAACTTCGATGCTTATTAATAACACTGACTGAGTTTGCGTCTGGAGAGTTTAGTATTGAAAGTATTAGCATTTTTATCAATAACACCGAGGTTATTTGGGGTTCAGTTAGATGCCAGAGTGGTACGTTACTTGCCAGGTAACATCCTTTGCGACCCAACGCATAGTTTAACTATTGTGATAGCTACACTGACGCGCTTAGTGACTGTTAGGTTAGTGAAAAAGCGCTTGACACTAATTACTAGCTATGTCACAGGGGTCGTAGATGAAAAGTTACACCGATGGGATAGCGTTTTGTGTGTGTAGGTATCTTAGATGCATTGCTTAATAACCCGAAAAATTAACACCTGTCACAGAATACCGATGGCAGAGCCCCCTTCAATCTTTGGTTTCATCAAACCCTTTGTGCTTCGCTTCATACAAGAGTTTTATTGCCTGGAATATACCCATTAACCTTAGTAAAAAGAACTTGTACTGTGGCTCTCTAATATATATCTGAAGACAACATTTTTTTTGTCTTTTTAGATCTTTCTTTAGCCAACCGAATACCATGCGGGTTTCTTTCTAAAACTTGCAATAAATAGTGTCGTATTACCAGATTAAATGTATTCTAAGTGGACCGAAAACGACTACCTAAGTCGTTAGCGATAAACACAAAGGACTATACATAACAGTTTACGGGCAAACTTAGAACTTCATGGACTATTGTTAAGTTTAGCCAATTTCCTGGTCGCTCGCGTCGGCGCTAACGGCCGGCGGAAGACACGCATTCCAAGTTTTCAGCGAATGGACTTCTTAATGAACAAGTTGGAAAAAGAGTCCTAAATGCGCGCGCCCCCGCCGCATACTAAGCGGGCGCAGCTCGGCGCGATATTTTCGTAGCTGAGATGCGGATCTGAGCGAGGGGCGCAAAATGATAGATAGATAGATACTCTTTATTGTACACCACACAAAAGAAACAAATTACAGGAAAGTAAATACATTATGAATAGCACAATTTAGAGGGTCTTATCGCTGGAAGCGATCTCTTCCAGACGACCTTCAGGTAGAGGAAAGTTGAATTAATATGATCTCTAATTGTGATATTCGTCTTGTAACAATTTTCTGTGTAACGCACAGATTTCTGTGTAATAAGAAAATCACCACGCCTTCAAGTCAATTAAATGAACTGACGATCGACTTGACGACTTCCGTAGCCAAGAGGCGAATCTCTGAGGTCTTGGGTTCGATTCCCGGTCGGTCAATGTAGGAAAATCAAATTTTCGATATTGTCTTGGGATCTGGGTGTTGTAGGACCGTCTTGTTTCTGATTTCTGTAACAAGTGGTTTGGTTACTTACAATATACAAAATAATATTTTAAAACTGGAATAGTGAACGATAACATAACAAAAGTTGGTAAATGTTGTTAGTCTAAATACGAAACAAAGTTAAAGTTTTCTTAATGTTAAAATAGTTTAGTAATATTGCAACAGATTAGTTAATAATATGGTGTTGCCTCCACGTATATTGATAATAACAAACACAAGATCTTCAATTATGCGAATAAAATTTTATTGTCGATCTGCCAAAACTAGGTTTAGTATGCAAGTCAACAAGTAAAGGAATCTCTTGAGTGCAATCTTCGCGTCGACAGGCTCGTAGCAACGCGCGTGGCCTCGTAGCTCGTAGCGACGCCGTAGCGGTGGCGGCTGCTACGAGGTGGCCGACGACACTTTCATAGTTTGGGTGGCGCATGAGCTGTTAAAAACTTAACACCTCACCAAATTGCACTTTAAAGCTGCTTGTAAAAAAAAGAAAGGAAATAAAGTACAGTCAGCACCAAAAGTAGTGAACCCTCTAGACTTCAAATCAACTAATTATGCTCCAACTAATTTTAAGCGTAATGGTTCGGATGCGCTGCTGTTTTTAATGTTACTTTCATAGTTGTATGAACAGATTAATGCAATTTCTAATTTTAATTTAATTTTTTATTTAATTACTTCTTACTGCTGTAAATATACTTAATGAGTCACATGTGAGATATTTATATTATAAACATATCGGTTTAATGCAAACATAATGTATTCATTCGCTATAATTCATCGTCTTCGTTATTTGCCTTCATTATTCCCAGATTTACTGGGGTAGAAGCAGTTAAATCTCTTGTTCCATCCTCATTAATACTCATTTATTCAGTATATAGGCCCTCTTCCGGGCACTTATACACGGCCCAAAATATAGCTTTACCCTACCACCGCTTCGGTCCATTCCGGTCACTCATCATCGAATCCACTCCTTTATCAGTTATGTACTATTTCTCGCACAATCCGTTCATCTCTTCTTAGTTCGTTCTCTACTTCTCCACCCATCAACTCTTATACCCATGACTCTACTAGTGCCCCTCTTCCCTTCTCAAATGATTTCTTTCATCTTTTCTGTTGCAGGTGCCAAATTCTTACTTCCTCTAATGATATATATACAGGGTTACGTTGCAAATTTAAAAAAAATAAGATCTAGCGAACAATATAAGGAAGCGTCTTAATCGTTATTATTTTTAATAATCGTATGTTACGGTAAAAAAAATACTTTAAAATACCCAAAAATAAAGTTACTAGAAAGATTACGAAAGCCGCGCGGTCATTCATCAGAGAGGTAGGTATGGTGAGCCTACAAGGACCTTACGCAGTGCATATACGGTGCAATTTTTTTAAAGAGTTAAATTATCCACGCGTACGATGTTTAACAGCGGATAAGTTTATTTTTATTTTTGTTCTCTGCATAGTTCGATTAAATTACTGATTCTGAGCCACTCCTAATGATTTGGCACCCCTTTGCATGTAACCCTGTATATTATGATTCGCAATAATTTAAAATGATCTTTTTAGTTTTTATATAAAATTTTATAATAAATACTTAGGCATGTTTTTAAACAGTAAAAAGCAAACGGAAAACTCAATTATCCCGCACCGTGTACAAATCAAAACACAAGCAGAGTTGTCCTCCGCCATTTTACATAAGAGCGCAGTGCAAATAGAAAATTGCTTAAGTCCTAAACTGAGTTAGCGTCCCCTAGAGATCCCTCCCCCTCCCCGCCGCGCTGATTGCAAATAAATATATTCACACACCCTCGGGTAATTTCTTTAGGTGGTGTTTTCCGCGTTTTAGAAACAGCACGGGACACGTGGAAGCTTCTTTGCGATTACTTCGGTTTTCCTTTTACTGGGGAAATTTGTCGCATCTCCTTGTACATTATTCGGTTTTAAGTACAAGGTACAAGATAATTGATTTTAATTTAAATTTGTTTCAATTCAAAAGTCTAAATTATAAATAAATAAAAAAAAAAAATTTGTAGAGAACAAGCACTGTACTGTGTGCCTAGTTTTACTCTCGAATAAATGAATGCATGTAAAATATAGTGAATAGGTACTCATTTACAATCTAACTGACACCAAAACAATCGTTAAGGCGACGGGTAAGGCAAGTGACCTTGAAAATTAAGCGTCGACTAATGCGACTTCTATTACGAGCCTAAGATAATACAAATGCTTCTCGCAGACTGAACATCCATCCGTTGCGCTCCTGTGCAAATAGATTATCATTGCGAGCAAAATATCCGCTCATGGAAAAGTAGGCTGTAAGAGTAAAATCCATTAAAAAACCTTATAATTCTTAATTGGTTGACTATTAAAAAAAAACTTCACCCTAAAGGCACGAATGTTACAAAGAACTAAACCAACTTTGAAGCTAAACAAAAACGTCGTTTTAAGTTTAAATGTGTACAAGCTCGCGATATTTGCGGTACTTTGAAATATTTTTAGTGTTTATAAGAAATAATAACTAGTATTTAGATACATCAGGAAAAATTTCAACATAGTTCAGTTACATGATATATTAAATTCCACAACCTATATCCAGTATTTTTGCCAGAAAACTTGTACAAAAACACCTCTTTTACGTGCATTCTCCTTACCCGGCGCCTTAAGCGTGAGGATCCTAACTACCCTGGGAGTTACTGCCACTGACCTTCAATAATAAATGATTTCCGATAAAAAAATGTAATTTATTCATTTATATTTACTGGACTCGGTCATTGCGCCGAACTTGGCCGAGTCTCCCGCTCATACATCACACAAACATTCCAAATCACTGACACGCAACTTTTATTACACATGTGTCCCCACAGCACAAACATTTTGAGAAACTAAAACTTTTTTGTTTACGCTTACTAGATGACTTAATTTTAGAACGTAAACTTAAGTTCATACCTACTCAATTTGATTCATGTAAACTACAAGCAGCATTATCCCATTCACGTTTGCAGCGAGCTCATAAAGTGAACGCAACAACGTCAACGAACTACAACGTATCAAAGTTTTCAATGACTTTTGTTTAATGAAACTTGAAGTGTGGGGCCCCCTCGGCCCTCGTAACAAAGCGATATAACCTCTCTTTGCAGTAAATCTCGCAAATGAAGTCGCGTTCTCATACTCTGCGAATGCAAACGCATTCACAACCGCACTCGTAGGGCTGGTGAGTCACAGAATATTTATTTTAAAGAATATGTTAATAATGCAGAACTTATTATTAAATAATAATATTACATTATTAATAACTAATGGCCTCCTAAGAAA
Source organism: Anania hortulata (assembly GCA_963576865.1). Lineage (NCBI taxonomy): Eukaryota > Metazoa > Arthropoda > Insecta > Lepidoptera > Crambidae > Anania > Anania hortulata. The sequence continues at coordinate 177,774 of OY756399.1, read as the reverse complement.
GCTCAAGGTCACACAGCGTGCTATCGAAATGTTCGGTGTTAATTTGCGAGATCGAATCAGAAATGAGGAGATCCGTAACCTAACTAAAGTCGCTGACGTAGCCCAACGGATTAGCAAGCTTAAGTGTCAGTGGGCGGGGCACATAGCACGTAGAACTGACGGCCGCTAGGGCAGAAAGGTTTTGGAATGTAGTCCACGTACTGGAAGGCGCAGCTAAGGACGTCCACCCACAAGGTGGACAGGACGACCTGGTAAAGGTTACAGAAGTTGCTGGATGCAGGCCGCTTACTACCGGCTAATCTGGAAGTCACTGATAGAGGCCTGTTCAGCAGTGAACGTTCGATGGCTGGAATGATGATGATGCTAATAACTAAGTATGTCAGATGATCAGTGGCGTGCATTGGGAGAAGCCTATGTCAAGCAATAGACTTAAGTGAGCTGATAATGACGATAAATGATAAATTAATTTGAGATGTATAAAAAAAATTACATGAATATTTTTTTTCGTTTTTAATGGTACATAGATAAAGCTAAAGATGTAATTGACTGCTAAGTCCTTCTGGTCAGGCTTGATATAATTTAGAGGCTTCAAGTAATGATGCGGTTTATGCGAAACTATATAAAAATATAAGCAACCGTGTGAATTGAGTCGCACTTTTGTCATCTGTCCAAGCATTAGAAACACTCAAGAAATACAGGCGCATTTTAGAAGCACTAGGGTCGTCACATTCTCAAGCGTAGTTTAACTTACTCGCTCACGCTCGGAGGCCCATTGTGGCTAGAAAAAGCCCCATAAACCGGAACGGCACTAACTCCGCAATGGAGTCCATCGCTACTCGTACGGGAACTACTGTCGGCCATACTGTACTAGGGTTGCCACACCACTTCAGTTTGCTTCAGTTGAAAACCCGGCTCTAAAAATTACACGGAGAGTTGCAGTAAAGTCGTTGGCACTCTCGACGCCGCAGTCGAATCGTCAAAGCATTCGTTGCTACAGAGTTTGTTTTTTGATTTATTTTTAATTAGTGAATGAGTTTAGGTACTTTTTATCACAGTTATACTTACTTATAGGGTGAAGATTATAAATAAATAACAAAATATAGGCTACCCGTAGCAAACCTAGATCCTAACGAATTTAGAAAAACTTGATTTCTAAATAGAGCTAAACTGGGAATTAAACCCAAAACCCTTTGCAGTCACGGTAAATTATAACGTCACTACGTCAATCGGTTCGATAGTACAACTTTACCTGGAGCCTCTGTTTTATAAAAACACTAATCTGCTTTGGCATTATTTTTAATATTAATAATGTTATACTTACTTCCCTTATTTATAACCTTTTATGAAATTTGAAATAGTTTTGTTTAATATTGGAAATCACTGGAGCTGAAAAAGCATCATAAGCAAGCGTGCTTGAAGCCCGCCTGGGATGGGCGACGGGAACTCGCTCCGACGCGAGTCACGTCCACTCGCGGCCGCACTCTCGGCTCACTCTGCGAATGCAAACGCAGTTTGAGTTACTACTGATATTATAGGGTTGTCGCTTTCTACTAATCTGTCCTACCAATGTAAACTTTACTACTTTATGCAAGTACCATACTAAACCTTTTTAACGAATTAGGAACCGATTTTAAGTTATGATATGGAATAATATTGGAAGAATCCACCAGTTGATAAGAAAGAAATCATAATTATAAATGTGTTAAGTCTCCAAAGTAGTCTAACTAATACCACCAAACTAATCACTAACTAGTGTTATTAAATAATAAGAATTTTTAATTATACAAAGCTCGATAGACCGACGGATAGCTGGCAGTGGATGTATAAAAAAGCGGAAGATCGTGCTCTTTTGGCGTTCTTTGTAGGAGGTTTCCGTCCAGCAGTGGACTGCAATAGGCTTACACGATGATGATGATGATGATGATGATGAATACAAAACAAAACAGATAATATGACATTGACACCCCTACCTTCAAGCACCTCCCGAATTATACACGTCCGAAATTGATCTCTATTTCTTTACTCTACGGTCTGTTTGTGCGGTGGCGAGTGACGGATCGATGTGGCCAGGGCTGCCGCGACACACGCGTCGAGAGGCGTGAAGTGTTGGATTCTTTACACACGTTCGCGATACTAACATTTTATATCTGAGAGGAGGAATGGTACAGGCTTTTTCCCATTGCATCGTTTTTATTATGGTCAGGAAAAGTTATTTCTAGCTAGTTCTTTCGTTATGTTTGTACATGAAGCTTTATAAAAAGTTTTTTATATTACTTTTATTTAGTCTCGCAGCTACAACTTACTACAGCTAAATGTACCTAGTTCTCAGTTTAGTTTTAACAAACACTGAAGCTTGTTAACGCTACACATTTTCACTTGCAATCTCCTTTACTACCATTTACTCCAATTCTTGCAAAATTGGCGCCTCGCAATATGAGGCAAGTCGATAGCTAATTCAAACAGGATGCGCTGCAGAACCCAACTACCGAAGTACCCGCATCTTGTAAGCAACAAAAACCTGTCTGCTAACACCCGACAACTGCTTAAGCTGCAAGCACACGGAAATTGTTCAGGACGCAGACGTGGCGTTTATAAAAACTCTGCTTCATTAGAGCATTCTATATCAAAGAAGACTGAAAGTAAATGGCAAAGCGGAATCAACTAATGGAATCGGGAGCTTTGACACAGCTTGAAGGAGGCCTTTGTCTATGTACGATTATGATTTCATTTTCTGACCTATAGAGGCAGATAGCTGCATACCTACTAACTTCTGCTTACTATTTTTTTAAAGAACTTCTTACAAGGAATATCAATTATTGGGGCAACTAGGTAATGACTGATGCTATAAATATTTTCTTTAAAATGTTGATCTTAACAGAAGTCGAGTCTCAATATTAATTTTCGAAGCGGTTGATTTTAAACGTATATTTTCATCCAAGCTGCATGTTTTTGCCGCTGCGCAGGCGCGGCGCTGTAGTAGCTAATTGGATTCTGTTGTGTGCCGTCGCCGCGCGGCGCTGCAATCTGTTAACATCCGTAACCTATCCGCTTTTTATTTCGCTTAGCGAGCAGCATGCACTTTTAAACGGGTTTGTTAGTAGCGTTACGGAAAAAGAATAAAGAAAGAATTTTTAAAAGTATTTTGAGGCTGCAAAGGTTGCATTCTTTTTTGCAAAAAAGTCTTGGGTATTTAGGTCCTTTGAGATTCTTGTACGCAGTATTATGAACGATTCTTATATATAACCCCATTTAAAAATACTGTTATTGTAATAGGAAATACTACTACAACTTACACAGTTTATTGATTACATCGCTAAGTAAAAAAAAATTATTTATTAGTTCATTTCTTCTAGAGGTTGATTCTAGCTCAAATACCTACAGGAATTATTAAAGAGGACCCACATCAAAATCGTAAAAATAATACTTTCCGATATCGAAACCACCGACCGACTTTTAATTATTTTTTTTTTTACATCGATGTTGATTCCATAGAAAAAGTATTTGTATTTAAGCAGTAAAATCGCTCCCTAGAATGAATTTAACTTATAAATTAGAACCTTAAATCTATCTATCTATCTGAAATTAAATTCGTATTGTTGTAAAAAAAATAAAGCGGGCAATTTACTATTATTAAACCATGTGCAATTCTCAATCGCAGTTGCAATCACTTAATAACACCATTATAACTTGCTGAACGTAATTTAAAATAAATTGGCCGTATAATTGAGTTATTACAGTTTAGCGCGTTATTGCTTACGAAGCGCCTCGTCGAATGTTTGCTCGAAGGAGATTGCGCGATGTGCGGGCGCGAGGCGAAGCTGTATTGGAAGCGCTCGATTACCGTCGCAAGCGAGCAATAAGCAGACGGCAATAACGGCAGAGGGCAACACTCTCAGATCATAGAAAGAAATCTGAGGCAACACTTCTCAAACCAAAGGTTTAGGCCCATTTACGGCAAAACATTGTTTTTAGTTTCACCAGGGGCCTAACCGCGGCCTCCTTTAGCAGTACTACCTACTTTAATCCTGTTATATTGTGTAGAAAGTTTGACGCAAAGACAAAACCACCTACTGATAACGTATGTATTGAAGGCACAAAACATTGCTCCACAAGAACGAGATTATTTAAAAAAAAATCCTGAACCTTCTTTATTTAAATCGATTAATATGGACATCTTTCTTTTAGATCAACAGGCAGAAAGAGTCATTAAACTAAACATTTGATTCAGTTAATAGACACAAATTCGTCATTTGGTTATACTGCAACATTAATTCATAACAAATAATATGTGTTTGTTATGAATAAATGACTTTCTTTAAAAAAGATTGACCAACTTTGTGCTCTATCCGCGATATCGTAACCATTACAGACAAATCCGCACTAAATGCGATGAACTCGCATCCGCGAGATTACTTTCCCGAACACACGACACAATCATGGGAGACGTTTGCCACTCTTGGGTCTGCGCTTAGTGCGTCTTATTGTACGATTCGCGAAAAATATTTCGGATTTACGACCGCTAAAGGCTCAATCGTTAGCGATTGAGCTGAAGAAGACCCTTAAATATTTTATCTGAATTGTGTTTGGACTGTAAAAATATCATGTTATATATTCTCAAAGTCATATATTTTTTTTAAATGATGATTGCTTGACCAGGTTTTTTTGGGTGACAGATTTTATAATGATCGTTTTAAGGTGTTAAAAATCAGTTAGCAAAAAAAGCAATATTAAAAGGAGAAGCAACCATATTTTAATGTATTCGAAACTTCTGCATATTTACAAAAAATGTCACGAATGACACAAATGGAATGAATTCTTTGATGAACAAAAACCAAATGCATTTGGTATAAAATGCGAGCCTTTCGAATCCCTGGTTCAACAATGAATTAAGACCGCAACAAATTGTTATAGTCCACAGGTTGCGGTCAGGACATGTTCCACTAAACAAATTCTCATTTTTGATGAGGAAGGTGAATAGCACTGATTGCGAAGCTCGTGGCAGAGGAAGACGCACAGCACCTACTGATGGAGTGTGTCCGGACTGCAACAAAAAGAGACCTTTTAATAAGATTTCTAACCCTGAGTGAAATGAATGTAGGTAAATTTCTCAATATTTTAGCACAACTTACATCGAGTGCTACTAAGATACTGTACTCTGTTATATTTTATTGTTTTGATTGATAAAGTGTATGTAATAAGTTAAGAAATAATGGAATTCATATCGTCCCTTTGTGCTCAAAAATCCCTTAAATAAAAGATTTAAAAAAGGTGTTTACGGAACCCAGATTTATTCTTTGGTTTTTACTTTTTACTTTGTACTTTAAGTAATAGATAGTAAAAGGTATTAGCAATAACTACACATTAATTTATTAAACAACAAATATCCAACAAATATTCTAACTAATAATATTAGTGACAGACATACGCTACAAATGTATGTAGATTATTCAGCCGTAAGTATACTATAGAACGGTAAAGTTGGCGCAACAGCGTGTCACGCAAGCCCAAGTTTGGCTAAGCCTGCACGACCTCCACCGGCCCTGCCAGAAACTAAACTTATCCAGTTAGTGGGATCGCTGTCAACACCAGTTTTCGAAGAGATAGGTTTTGAATCGGTTCTACTTCATATACATATATAAATAAACGATTTATTTATTTATTATTTATTATTATACCTTAAATTAGTTAGTCATTAAAAATATTATGTTGGACAAAAACAGTTTGCTAAATTGGAACGGCGACAAGAAAGCACAAGGGCTTTGTGTCAAACACAGAAAAAAAAAACAATTTTCTCGGAACTACGAGTATACCTAAATGCCGACCAACATCCATTAAGACTAACCACGACTACAAGTTTTTATTGTGAAAACTTGAGTGTTTATAGATAGATAATAAATAAATATTTTATTTTCTCAATAAACAACTCCATAGAGTTGTTTATTGAGAAAATAAAATATTTGACGAAACTTTTATTTATTTACTTTCTGCCTCTTAGCGGTCGCGGCACACATCCTTACATACAAGGAATGTCCCTTTTATCGGGAAAAACCTGACATACTTTATACGAGTATTTGCTGAAAGATAGCCCAACCCTTCTTGAAAGTCCTAAATAAACATAAGAAACGCTTGGAAAGTTCTCTCTGATCCGGGCGCGTACACATGTTGTGCAAAGTTGCGCACCTGGGCTAATGAGCCGGCTCGTATTCACCCCGCGACTCGCCCGGTCCCAATCACCCCGGACACGGCCCGAACCTAAACGACGACTTTTGTCTCTCGAATTACCGAATCTTCAAGTTTCACTCAATACCATATTTTTGGACTATATAAAATTTACTGCAAATTAATACTTTGTAATGGAAGCTAACAAAATAAACACTGTTGCTGTTGCGTCATAACAATTTTAGATTAAAACCTCGCAAAGTCGCGATTGTTAGACACACAAAATGAAAATTGTGTATTCATTCTCCTTCCTTATTTGTAATAGGAAATTAAAAGAAAACATCGCCCAATTGTAGCAGCTGTTTGTTGAGCTAATATTGGAATTGTAGAATTGCTAAGATCGCGCGGCGCTGTGTAAGCAGCGAAGGAGTCACCGTCTCTATGCAAAGTGTCTCTAGTGCGCGGCAAACACGCGGGCAAACAAGCCGCGACCTCGCGGGACGATTTTTTGCAATTCGTATTCATCGCGCGGTTTCTTCAAATCTCTTCAAGACCTAGTCTAGCTACAACACATTGCTATTGCAATGAACTGACAATTACGTTCTACCCTACGTTTTTCGATTTGATCCATATACCTACTTTTAATGTTTGTATTATGTCACGATATGCCACTGGCGAGTGTTCAAAGATGTCGTAGTTTTGTCGTCGTAGAAATTATTTGAAGCTATATTGTAGAGGTCAGTTTCTTTGATCTTTTTAGAGTTTTTATAGTTCTATTTAGTAGAAGTAGCTGGGCATTATTTCAATATTTTAGTACTGCATTACTTACAATTGATTTACTAAGTAATAATTTGTATTTTTTTAGCTAACTACCGCCAAACTTGAGTGTTCTTTCTTATGCCATAAGCAATGTTTTTACAAAAACATTGCGTTAAACTGAATGTTATAACTTTAGCACATCTGTCATCAACAAATGTAACCTACATTGTCCGTAATAATTTTTGGAGGCGCCTTGAGCCTGGTAAAATTGATAAATGTTTATGATAAGGTAGTAACAAATTATATTGTTATGTAACCTGCTGTGTAATTTTTATTATGTTAATAAAGACATTTTAAAAACAAACATAGTTCTATTTAGTGATCACACCGTGCAGATAGGTGATTATTTATCTAAAATCATTAAGGTACTCAACATCGCTATATAAGGTGCTTCATAAATATCTGCAACGGCTGAAATGGGTAAAAGTACTGCTTATATAGATTACGATAGTGAAGGAATTACGTGCCCCGGATTATTATTACCGATGTAATTAATTATTTGCGAAAAGACAATAAATGGTTACTTACTTCAATTTGCATAACACACTTGACACTGCGCGGGAGCGGGCATACACGGGTCAGGTAAATCTATGAAATATTGCTTTTGCCAACAAATTTAGTTTCGCGCAGGAACAGCAAGATACGTATGCAATGCCGAACACTGGTAGAATGAATACTCATTTTAAATAAAAACCAAATTGCACATACCGAAAATAGGTACGAGTAAAAAAGCTGATTTCACGATGGAAGGTGATAAACTTTCCATCACACATACAACAGGCTTTGGACTGTCAAATTAGTGTAACGTTATCAGTGATTAAAAATAGTTTTTCGTTTAGTTACAATTTTAAATTAAAACCTACCTTTACCGATAGTTAGATCGCGTTTTTGATTTACCAATTAGATAACGTGTTTCACAGTAATCGACGTGTTTAAAAGTTCATCACTTTTTACTAAGTTATGATTCACACCACATTATGTACAAAACGTATGCACAATGCTAGCCCACACTTATTTACTGTTTTACATCGCACTTATTATCATTATGTACAAAACGTATGAACAACGCCAGTCCGTAACTTATTTACAAAACTGCTTTACATTATAGGTATAATGTGAAACGTTAGAATTTTTGGACAGATGTGGACGGTTTGAGGCAGAAAAAAGCCTAATCTTTATTTAATATAATTTTTTAATGAAAACATTAATGATGTTCTGGACATAAAGTTTATTTACTGTCGTTATCTATATAAGCAATACTTTTACCCATTTCAGCCGTTGCAGCTATTTATGAAGCACCTTATATATACAAGGGAACCCAAGTTACTACTGTATAAGCCCTGCGAGTGCCGTCACGCGCTTTTCGAGAGGTCCTAACCTAGAATATACGAAATTCCAGATAAACTCTACATTATGCTGGAGTTAGTATTCTGCCTGCGCGCTTAGTTTCTTATTTCTTATATTAACTTCATTCATGAGAGGTTTCGACTTTCGTATTTCTTTCTCATATAACTAATGGGACCTAAGACTTATGTTTGTAGGTATTATTTCCTTTCGCATTCTTTATTATATTCTATTTTATTTATATATTATTATTATATTTATTGTGAAACTTGATCTTAATTACAACAACAAGAACTGAATGTTTGTATGTGGCACTGCCTGTGTGACAGCCTTAATCACTTTTGTTATGTCTTCTTGTTCCTAGTCGTAGTTTATCAATTAACTTCACGAAATATTTTAGTAAAATTGATTCATCCTGCAATATTCATACAATTACCATTTTTGGTATTCAAATCAACATCTATGAATGTATTTACTAGTAACGCAACTTTATTCAAAGTATCTGTCACAGTGTGTTTTTAAACGAGTTCATTTACCAACCCGCCCGTGCCCCAACTATAAAACCGTGTAATCCGAACACGGGTCCCGCTGACCCGGTTCAGGATATTAAATCAAAAGTCAAATAACATCGGCATGCGTAAATCTGGGGCCGAAATGGCCCAAATACGATATGCCAGTAGCCGAGACGGACGCGTGTTGAGTACGCGAAAATCGACTCTCGGCGTCGAATACACCCCATTTGAATAACGTTGCACACTCGATAACTTGACCGATGACGAATATATAGATACGGTATCAGTCAGATAACTTTATGGCCCAATATTTTCTTTAATTGACAGTATTCGTGTATTATCTGAGGCTAATATTTTCTGAGGAATGGTAACATTAAGTAGCCTAATGGCAATTGAGATTACGTCAATTTATTTGATCGTATTAGTTTATTCAGTGAACAAAGATCAGAGAGATGTCTGTTATAATTTATTTTTCGGATCTCAATATATTTGATGTAAGGCTCGCCGATATTTAAATCGAATGGTATACACAAATTACTCAATATCAAAAAATCCAAATAAATCGCTTTGCTCAATTAAGTATTACTTTTTTACTTTACTTGTATACTTTATGTCATGAATATCATATTTTATAGATAGGAGTTAGTTTGTGTAAATGTTTTAAAACATTCAAATTATAATTTCGGTGTTTTGTAAAAGGTGCGATAAAAACGTATTTTCTGAAAACCAACCTCAACCAAGATGCAGCGATCTACGTCTCCGTAGAGGAAGTCACTACTAATCTGTAGTGTGGGTGAAATAAAACCTACAAGTCCTTCTCCGCGCGCACTCGAGCACAAAGGGTATAATTTTATTAGCGCTCGGGAACACGTGTAGTTCGTCTAGACACACTTCCACTTATCCCGCTCGCTCCCAAGGCGGAGTTTATCCCGCAGCCTAGCGCTCGTGCTAGTGCTGACGCGATAGACTTGATAACGTAGCCAGACGAGAGCGGGCAAATCAAATAACTGTAAGTATGGTCTGTTACATACCACTATGCATACTAAACATATGGTTCAGAAAACATGGATATTGAGATAATTATGTATTCAGGAAGGGACTTGGGACAGAACTTTACACAACAGTGGGACATAATAGGTTAAAAAAAAGTTATTCATCCTAGACACACACTAATCAGCTCACGTCCAATGCTGGATGTAGTATAGGCCTCTCCCAATGCACTCCTCTAATCCCGATCCTAACCTATTCTTTTACATCTTCTGAAAGAATAAACTATCGAATAGACACGTAGTACTAGTTATTTTCTATTCTGTGGCAATAGCAATTGCAGCATTATACACTTGCTTAGATATCATATGGAAGAAGTGATGTTTGCAGACAACCAGTGATGTCATATAGAACTGAAACGTGGTCTCTCACTATGGGCCTCATAAGAAAGCTCAGGGTCGCACAGCGTGCTATGGCAAGGGCTACGCTCGGTGTTTCTTTGCGATCGAATCAGACATGAGGAGATCCGCAAAAAGTCGCTGATATAGCCCAACAGATTAGCAAGCTGAAGTAGTAAGTGGGCGGGGCACACAGTACGCAGAACTGACGGCAGATTGGGCAGAAAGGTTTTGGAATGGAGGCCACGTACCAGCAAGCACAGCGTAGGACATCCACCCACAAGATGGACAGACGATCTGGTAAAGGTTGCAGGAAGCCGCTGGGGGGGAGACCTTAGTTCAGCAGTATACGGCCTGTGGCTGAAATGATGATGATGATGTTGATGCAGTAGGATACTAAAATCTTGATTATTTTGTTACTGTTTTTAGTGGGCTGTGTCAATAGCAGACCTAGTACATTAGCCAGCAATCGGCGGATTCGACGGCCTGCTCGGCAAACCTGACACAGCTACATCGGAGCACTGCGCTATCGTTTTGATTGGAATCGATTTGATTCGATTCTTGCAAGCGTGAAGAATCTGGTTTGTCGGCCGAAAGTTTAAACTGATCATCATTTTCGATGGCTTTCGTTAGGCATTAATTTATAGCTGAAAAATCTGTTTTGTACAGGAATATAAAATGTCTATGCCAGTATTAATTTTGGAAATGAGTGTTGTAAGATTTATCTTAACTGTTCTATTTTAAATAAAAATGTCTTTCACCAAAAGACTAATTGCACCTACCGCCTTCTCTTTACAGTTTTCAACAGATTTATCGATTTTGCTTTATCCTTATTCTGAAAAATATAAATACCATTATTAAAAACCGTTGCATAAAATTAATGTTTAAACATGGAAGGCAATTTTGTCATAGATTTTTTTTCAAACCACACTTCCCATAATATCCTTTTAAAGACTGTGTCACTATTTCGTATATACTTATATATTATAATAAATATTTGTTAAAAATACGTAGGACGTTTACAGATCTATACATAGGACGACCTTATTTCTGGCTATAGTTGCTCACCACGAACATGTGCTTTTGCAAAAATATCGTAGGTATATATCAATGACTCCAAGTTGAATTCGTAAATACAATACTAAATAAAAAACACGGGCTCGCATTTTTAGGCATGCTATGTCACACGGAATGACATAATGAATGTTACAGTACTACAAGCTCGTATTTCCAAATGGTTTGGTAGATTATAGTAAAAAACAAATATGTATAAACCTAAAATATCTCGACTTTGTTTTGGCAGTCGTGCAAAAATAGGCCAAAAACAAACATAGATTTGTATGCAGATGAGTTCGCGTGAAGCCCGCAGATGTCCGATATTATTGTAATGTTTCCGCGAAGCGCCGCGCGAGTCCGCACGAGTTGAGACGGCCGCGTGGGCGGGCGGGGGCGGCTCGCTCGTGTGGGGCTTATACAGGGTGAAATCACAATAGTACTGGTAATAGACGAGTGCATTTTTTAAATTATATCTATAAAAGTGAGGCAATGGGAAAGTGAGTTTTTATTAACAAAAAAAGTAAAGTAAACACTGAAACACATTTGTAATTCACTATTAAGCTAACTTATATGATTTTTATAAAGAGACAAAGGTGCGAAATATAAATAAAGACCCAAATAACATAATATAACCCTTGTAAAGTTTAGTCAAATACTATTTTTGTGTAAGATTTTATACGAGTAATTTAAAAATAGAACTTCGTTTATATCACAAAATTTACAAATTCCTAAAAATTTTACGAGGTAGGGGCAGGGCAAACACTTTACTGTATTAAAAACTTACTTATTGATAACTAACCAAATGTAAAAGTTAAGTTTATACGATTTTTTATGATAATGAAATAAAGCAATGATTATTATTACCATTAAACTTAACTTTTATTTACACTTGATTATAAAAAACCGGGGGGATTGTCAATACTCGCCACGTTTAGCAGGCGGGTTGGCGAGCGCCGTTTTTTTTAAAACAAGAACAATCAATGCAAATAATCGCAAATATAGCGTAGATCCACCCTGTGTATTATTTGTGTCGCCCATCGTCCGTCACAGCCACGCCGAGCCACAACGAGACGCGCCGTGTTCGGTGGCGCACACACAACGAGTGAGATATTCCCGCCACGGCGCGACACGCGCCTTTATGTGAATCTATCGGACAACGGCCCTGACTCACGATCCTGTCCACTGTAGTGAAACATCTCTCATGGCAGAATAACAAGATCTGGTGATCGTAAGATCATTATGTAAATCTTGCATTCTTTGCCGATTATGAGCATTTATTTTTTTCATCATAACTTTTACAGACCCGTGCTAATGAGATAATGTATTGTAAGTTGGATAGGTAGTATAAATATAAATATATTTTTTCCCAACTTCATCATATCATTATTTACTTTCTTTAAAACAAGTGCATGTTTTATTTTCGATAAAAAAAAGGTTTTTGTTGTTTGTATGTGTTCACGAAACGTTATTTGTATTCAAAGGCCATTTTCAAGGGCTTATGCTAAGGGTCCACGCGTCGCCGGCCCTCCCGGCGACTCACAGCGTATTTATTGTGCAGGACGTCAATAATTTTGACGAAACGGCAGCTTTCTGTATTCATCGCGACAAGTGAAAGCGTTATCGTCCCGACAGTCGTCTCGAGTCACAAATATCGTCGCAGGCCGTCGCAACTCGTCGTAGGGCGCAGACAGCCCTAACGCCGCCCCGGCACGACAGCCTCGAACTTAATAAGCCGAACATGACTCATTCACTACTCCTTATCTCTCACACAACTTGCGAGAATTCAAAATAAACTTCGTATCGGCCTAAACACACGCGCGTAAACAATTAAACTTTAACTCGCAATTCCTGGAAATCCTTAAATAACTACATATTTGGGCTATATAATATTAATGGGCTACTAAAGGTGGTCTGGCATAGAGTTTAGCATACAATGCAATTTTACTCTGTACAATATATACTTAAAGAGTCTAATAAACAGTTTATTTTACAAAATTAAATTAAAATCAATACAAACTGAGAAAACTAACCGGTTTCTTTAAATTTGATTAAACTGAAAGTAAGATAGTTACATACTTATGGTATCTACTTAATAAATAAAAACTTGTTTAAACGTAAAGTCATTAAAAAAACTACATACGACAACCTCAGTCTAAAAGTCAGTCCGTGCACAGAACAACAAACACATTAACTAAGCAAGTGGGTGAAAATCACGACACAGTTAATCGAGTAGCCGTAATGGTGAACTTACATCACGCGACTACAAATTCAGGTCCGTACGTAAATGACCCATCTCAACAATACCTATGCAACTGGCGAATCAGATACTCAAACCACAGATCCACAGGGGCGTCCTAACAGCAATAACACGCTTGTTTTCCGAAAATTATCATTTATGGAATACAGAATAAACATATAAATGTGTGTAAATACGGCCACCCGCGCGGGCGATAGCGGCCGGGCGCGAGATAATATGCAAATGAAGACGCGGACGCGACAAAGTGATCGTTTATCGATACGACCGGGCGCGTGGGCGCGGACGGTGCCGGGAAGGGCCGATTCGCGTATACGTAAGTTACATTTCCTTACCACTGACATTAATTGGTTTGTTTGACAACCAAAAAATAAATAAAAGTATGCCTAATACGTCCCACTACAGGGCACAGGCCTCACCTCCTCAACTAATGTGGTGTGGCCTAATGTGGATTGGTGGATGGTGTTCTAAGGCTAGTGACTAAACCTTACTGTCAGATGCAATCAAGCTACCTTAAGGCCTCTGACTAGGCTTTATGACTAGTATCAAGCGATATTAACCAGGACCAACCTTTAACGTGCCTTCACGTGATAAATGTCACTAAATATAGTCTGAATGGGTCATCCATAAACATAACCGCGGCGAGGGTGGATTAACTTTAGTAATCACTACCAAAACGCTGCCGCCACTCAGCTACTACAAGCAAGCTAAAAATGAAAACTAAACAGATGACCTGGTAAAGATTGTGGGAGGCCGCTGGATGCAGGCCGCTTCCAACCGGCCGATCTGGAAGACACTGGAAGAGGCCTATGTTCAGCAGTGGACGTCCTATGGCTGAAATTATGATGATGATGATGAATCACCAAATAACCGTCTAACTGGAAAAGTTTTATAATAGGACTTTTAAGTTGAGTAAGTATGAGTTTATAATTATTTTAATAAGGCTGATGTAAAGATACATTGCCTTATTTAGTGTAAGTATGTAGTGGTACCCGCCGAAGAAAAAGTAAGACTGCGGGACACAGTATATTGATACCGCGCTGCTAAAAAGTATATAATAAATAGGTAATATGTTTTTGTTGAAAATAAAAAAGCCAATACACGCCAATTGAAAAAGTTTCTTCATACACGTCAATAAGTTCAAGTAACTGGATGTACGCTTTACGAACCCACCTTATAATGAGAAAAGTTGATGTGCCATAGGAATTTATAAGATCGTATTTTCTGTTATAAAATTGTTGATGCGTCAAAATATAGCTGAATAAAGTAAGACTTCATTCGATATTTGAGAAAGGAAATGCGTCACAATAACACCAAACGTACAGCCACCACTCGCAGCTCCCATTCCACAAACAGTGCCTACGACCTATTGGGCCGTACTAGCCACTGCGGCCTTTGCCCTCTGTTTCAGATTTCATTGCCGCGACAAAATGAGGCGTATCAATGAAACACGAAGAACAACAAAACGAACAATGACGAAACATAACAAATAGCCGATAGTCCACGGACATTGTCGTAAATGTATTTGATTACGCTGACAAATGACGCTAATAGATTTCAATTTATTGTTATTGAAAGTTCATCGCGGTTTATTGTCTAATATCTCTTATATTGTTAAATCAATCGCTATCATCGTAGTCTTTGCATCCAGCAGACTGTTTACTGTTTGCATGTTTTGCTACTTTTATGTTGATATAAGTACTTAGGTTTGTTTTGTTTGTTACAGGTAAATGATGGCGCTCATGATCACATTACAAGTGTAAGTGAATAAGTTTATTTTAGGCCGGGCGCCGAATCACTTCTTTATAACATTATGAAGATGTGATACATATCACATCTACACCCTTTGAACTAGATTGGAAGGAACATAATTAAGGATTATAATATTTTTTTTAACTAAAAATAACATTTTCCAAAACATGAATGTTTGGTCTATAGTTTAGTATATTAACAAGGTCTCCATTGTATTATTCATTGCATAGATAGTACACCTGATACGTGTAGGTAAGTTTATTAAATAACAGACGAAGTTCATCCGAGCCGGCGCAAGTTTGCCAGACTCGCGGAGTTCGTCTCTGCGTCTACGACTAGAACGTAGGTAGCGGCGCGAACAGGGACACCTATCGTTAGACCACTGCATTACCAATGCGGACTATTAAGGCTACAGAATTGACTCATAGGTACTCAAAGAGTGCTTAAATGTTATATTTATCTGTTATTTTCGTGTTCTTTTGGTAAACATTAATATATTAGTTGGTTGAACAAGAGTTACCAAAATATGATACGTTGGAAACTATTTCTGTAGTTAGATTATACAGATTATGTAGTTACGGGTACATCTCGATGTTTCGGAATCTCTACGAGTTTAAAATATCTACTTGCTCACGGACAAGGAATAACAGCTAGAGAAACAAATTAATGCTCAACAAAAGTAGAGCCATGTTCATTTGTGACAATAGGTCAGATAAGAATCAGTGTCTAAATATGATTATTTCTGGAATATAGGTAATCATAAGATTGACTTCCATAATTACTGCCTATGTCTATTGATATAAATAAGGCATCACATCACTAATGTCTCAGTTCAGCCGGAACACTTTTCGGTTGTAATTTGCACGCAACACGCGTCGCACGACACCGCGCGCCGTCGCGCGTGACTCGTGACGGATCGGGGATTAGCGCGGGACCGGGTCAGGAGCGGGCTTAAAGCTGGAGCTCCGGAAGTATCGCAAGAAAGCAAAAGTTGCGAATCCAGGGAACAAGTCACAACATAAAATGTTACTTAACTGATGACAAGATAACGTAACTCGTAGCTACTGTTGATTTCTTTTGGTTGAGTTTCCTACCTTTCGTTAGGTTTCCTTTGCAATATTAAGTTTATTAAGTTTTCTTTGAAATAAATTCAGAATATATGCAATAGAAGAAAGTTTTCATACCTATCATTTCAGCCATAGGACATCTACTGTAGCGAGAAATACCGTGCATAGCCCTTTCCATATCAATCTGTGCAACCTTGAGCCTCCTAATGAGGTTTATAGTGAGATGCCTGCCACATTTTAGTTCCTTAGGTCATCACTGTTAATACACACTGGAGGCTTTCATCTTTAGGCACTGAGGTATTTTGGACGAGAAGACGTTTTGTAGTTTCTCGAACGCTGTACAGCCGAGTTGGATTAAAAGTTTTATGTTTAGTAATTTCAAGTGATTCTTTGGCTAATCATTGGTTTTACTTGGTATTAGTGACAAACAAGGTACAAACAACATAACGTCAACCTACCACAAAACGTCAAATTTTCTCAATTGATATTGATCTCTAAGCGATGGACATAAAGTTAAGAATCAATTCAATGACCTTTCACTTTTTGAGTAGGTTGACCTGCCGTTGTCTGTGCCTATTATTATAAACATATAGTTAATCTTTCACGCAAAGTAAATATGTAGTTGTAATTAACTTATCTCTCTAATCTCTAACTAAATGATTCTAAATAGGTTTAAATAAGAATTTTAATAGAAAATGCTAAGAATCAGACACCAATAAATATATCATAATGTTGCCTGAATCATAACGAAAATTAAATGAGTATATTTATAAATTTCACGAGAACACTGAAGGCTGGTATATTGCAAAACATTCATAATTACATCCGCGAGGAAAGATTGATATTCCACCTTCGGCCATTATCCATATTAATGTCTCCGAGATAGATGACAAGCCGCGCCATTACCGCCCTCAATGTGCAAAATTATTAAATTATGCCATAAATAAAATGGTTATTTAACAAAGATATCACTTGCAGCGAATGTCCTAAAACGACAAACAAGCGAGTGAAATATTTATGCGCGACCGGCGCTGCGCATAATTATAATAAATACCCCGGATAACGAATCGCCTCTGAATTATCGCTGATCGCGTCGCCATGCAAAAATTATTGTCACCATCGACCACTCAATAAAATATAAGCGCGGACTTTACGACTCATACATATTTAGTTCGCTGTCATAACGTATGAATATCGGAATGCGTAGGGATATTTTTATTAAAATTATCCGGCTTGGAAAAAATATTTTGCGTAAGTCAACTTCTCTAGTCTATGGATGAATTATTAAGTTCACCAAATTATAAAATCTTTGACTAGATACCTATATTTTAAAAGTTTTTAGACTTTTGACCAATGGATAAGACCAAGACCTTGACCTTTTATAGTTATTGTAATAAAAAGCAAATAACTCGGCGTGAAAAGTTTTCTTTCAGGTACTTACAAAGTATACCTTCTAAACACTGTTTTCATTTATCTATATTGAGTTTTGATTAGTCATGATTTGGTGAACTATAGTCAAGTTTTCAGGTTATTGCAAAGTTATATTTCCCCAAATGAATCCCTCATAATTTCCAGAATTGCTAAACAAATGCCGGCGGCTGGCACGCCCCGCCACGCCACCGATCACCCAAACGCAGATAAGGCTGATTTATTTTTGGCGATACAAGCTGCGCGCGCGGCTCTTCCCGCGCTAATCGCTGACGTATTGCCGGAAACAGCTGATTTACCGGGCTTATGCCCGCTTCCGACACTCGCCTATTTGTCATTCGCCCGCCTTGCCGCCTTCCGTGCCCCACCAATGACCGAGATGTGTCAAATTATTTTAGAAAAGTCAAGTATTTTAGGCTTACTTACTAGGTACTGCTGACTATGTAAGTTAGATCACTATATTTAGCAACGTTTGGGTCAACTGCTTAAATCAGTAGTATCAAAGATCATTTATATTTTTCTTTGTATGTACGTAGGTGACATACAGTACTCCGAAATATGATTTACTTGCAATCTTTCGACTTGCTTGCAATCTAGACGATTGATGATGATGATAATGACAATTTAAATGGTACACTCACCAGTACAGGGTTAACTGTTTCGTTTCAAAACGGCTATCAGTGCTGACAAGTTTTGGATGATCCTAGCGATAGGCGCACGTGCATGCTTCGATCAAGAATACGGTTTGACCACTGGATGCCGAAATTCCTAAGACCGCTTAGCACAAGAGCTATAAAACTTTTGGCCCCTCTTTAGTCGATCGATTTTATATTTGAACGAGAGAAAATTATACCATTATTTTCGATCAAACGTTCCAAGTTAAAACCTTAAGTTAGAATACTTAATCAAGAAAAATTTATGTAATCTTGATTGAAGCGTGCATGCTTATTTTTAAATTGTATTATTAATGTCGAGACTTCTTTCGAAATACATATTATGTCACGAGTAATCACGACGGACATACTTTTTAAAAAAAAACTGTATTAAGGAAACAAACTGTTATCAATGTTACATTAACTTTACAAATTAATAATGTATGTACTAAATCATTACAAGTTTCCACCAATAGTTTTTACATTAATATGTTGACGAGACAAAAAGTTCAATTAGAAATACAGCTTTAAATACGGGCACATAGCACGTAGAACTGACGGCCGATGGGGCAGCAAGGTTCTGAATGAGTCCACGTACCGGCAAGCGCAGCGTAGGACGTCCACCTACAAGGTGGACAGACGACCTGGTAAAGGTTGCAGGAAGCCGCTGGATGCGGGCCGCTTCCAACCGGCCAATCTGGAAGTCACTGGGGGAGGCCTATGGTCAGCAGTAGACGTCCTATGGCTGAAATAATTATGATGATTTAAAAACCTACCTACGATGTGTCTCATATCGTTTTTGCCCTATTAAAAAGTCAATCGTCATTCACATCTCTTCTCACGGCACCCCAGCCTCAGAATTACATATTAAAATGAGGCTTCAAGCAATTTGCGGCATTGTCGTCGTGTAGCTGTCCGTCAGGGTTGTCCGGCGCATCAGATAGCGCGCTCGGACCGCGGCGATAGCGCGGCGGGTGGTCGCGGCAGCCGCTCGTCTGCGCGCCCCGCACCACGGGGCACCCTGCAAGCCCACCAGCTGATACATTCTACAAAATTTTAGATAACACACAGTATTATTAACAGGTAGATAGTGTGTAATGGTTATTTTTAGTAGGTTTAATTTATGAACATCTTACCAGTCATATCAGCCTATGAGAGTGATTGAGCTGTACAAAAGACACATCTCAAACAAAGTGATTAGTCATATTGTCATAGTGTCTCGGGTCTGGGTGTTGTGGTACATACTTTCGTTCTTTTAGATTTTTATAACCCAAGTGTTTTAGCTGCTTACCTTAGGATCGGAGCAATGTATGTAATGTACTGTACAAATATCTACCACCTGTTAACCACACATGTTATGCAAATAAATGATTTGATTTGATTTATTTATTTATATAACATAAACAAAATTTGAGCCAATCACACCAAGAAAAGGAATAGTATTATCTGCTCGCATTCGCTACATGCTATAGTCTAATCTGGAAGTCACTAGGAAGGTAGGTCCTATAGCTCATATGATGATACGCTATACGCACGCAATGCTGCTGGCAGTGGATGGAAAAGAATAGTCGAAGATATGGCACAGTGGCGTGCACTTAGAGGCGGTAGACTGACTTGAGCTGAGATGTTGATGATAAGCTGCATGAGACTGGCTAAGTATGAGACAATGTTTTCCAACAAGGTCTTACCTTGGGGTAAGCAGGAGGTATTCTGTGCTTTTACTATGGCGACTGGATGTCGGATAGGGATATACTTACTTGAATGTATTGTATGACATCTTTGACTCAGATATAAGTATTCGTGCTTATCACAAACATCAACAGTTTCTACTTGTGGAATTCAAACTCGCAACCGCCTGACTTTGTAATCCAGGACCGCACTCCGGTTCTTATGGTTTGCGACCACTAGACCAAGATGTTCGTCAAATTATTTAGATAAGTGCAGAGCTTTCTCAACGTAACAATTTTGTTTTGACATCCATAGGACTTTTAGATTATTTCTACCCACGGCACCATGGCAGAATGTATCTTGCTGAAAGGCCAATCCACGGATTATTAACCGATAACATTAAAAATAAGACAATAAATTGTCTCCACTAACTGGACTTGACAGTAAACACGGTGTCGCCGTGTAAGCGTCTGGGCCTTATCAGTATGCAGCCATAAAACTGACGTGATGTGTGTTAGTGGGGTGCATTTATTTATGGCGTGATAATAGCTGATCAGAATAATGCAGCAAGAATCTACCCCTATATGCTTTACTCATGTTGGCTGTTAGCATAAATAATAAGTTTTTGTGTGAAATATTGACTACTTATTGATAATATCCATAGGTTACTCATTAAAAGAGTTTGACGATTATCATTACCCTGATAGTCTAAGTACCTTATTTATTTATTACTTAGGTACACCAACAGCACATATACTAAGTTAGTAGAATATATGTTTACAATAGTAATCATAAACTTATAAACAAATAATGATTTTGACGAAGAATTTAAACAAACCACAGTACTAACGAAGGCAGAAGAGCAATATGAATCCATAAATAACCCGGCGGTATCAAAATCGGACGGGAAATAAAATTTACCGCGAGACCGGGCACCAAGACGATCACGCAGGGATGCCAGATGCTAACAAGATTTTCCGGCTTCGATAATATCCAAGATTTTTGAATCAGTCAACAACAAAATTTATTTAAATTTGGTGAGCGTATTGACTAGATGTACGAGTAGAATGTACGCGAAAGGCGACAAATTGTATATGTCGTTGCCAGATCGTAAAATTGATCATTTCGTGATGTGACCGATCATTTCATTAAATGGTGGTATTTCATGATATAGAACAAAACACGCTGCTTACATCATCATGCGGTCTGACTAGATCAATGAATACTCAGCGTTTGACGATATAAACAGCTAAACGCACGAATACTTCATGAAATGGTCAAACATTAGTGATCATATCGTAAAATCGTTACATTATCCACCGGCAGAGGCGCTAATGTTGCTTTGTGTTAGTGATGAGTAATGGCGGCGGACAAATATTTTATTCTAAAAGTTAATAATAATGTGTAAATTAAAGGTGAAAGTGCAGTGAAATACCGTTCCAAGCTAGGCGATATTTATGAAAGTCACTTAAAAAAACGAGCGCAAAGTCAAAAAATCAAGATTTACCTATTACTTTTGTTTAAAAATAATAACTATTTAAAATGTTTAATAAATCTATCACCCATGATTACAAATATTAAACAAATTCACGTAACTTGTAAACATATTTTCATTTTAATGATATGGCCAAACGTGGATTGACATTTCATCGAATGTTGACGTTTAAACGATATGGTCAGTTTTAGTTGGCCATATCATGAAATACCACCATTTTATAAAATGATCGGTCACTCATGAATTGGTTAATTTTACGATCTGGCCACGACATATGCAACACAGCATGAGAGAAGCCTTATCTATGTCCAGCAAGCAGTGCACTGATACAACATATTTGTTGCATAAGAGATTACTCTTTATTGTGTACTTTTATTATTTTAACAACAACAACAATAGAAAATTATCCAAATTAAAGGTACAGTAGGTTTTCGCCGCCTAAAACTATTTGTTAATAATAAAACTAGTATTATTATATAAATAAATAAGTTACTAAAAGAATAAAATAACCCGTGCAAGTGCGAGTAGGGCTCGGGCAAAATTGTAGGGACGTAAAGGGAATCGAATTTCGAAGATTTTTACCGTTTTTTCTGAGTTTGTTAAAAATATATATATTTTGTGATTGGTTTCAGACTTTTCCTTTATTTGTCCCATAAAACACTGCTTCTTACCAAATACCATGATTCTAGGTCCACGGGAAGTACTATTTAGGTTTTGATCTAGTTTTAAGTTCATTATGGAAGCAATAAAGATTGAGTATTGATGCCCTTTCGAGTATTAAAAATGCGGCATAAACAGCCGCATCTTTTGACTGAGTTGACTTATTTTTTTTTTAAATTTATTTATACTTTATTGCACATTTAAAAATAATTGTACAAACGGCGGACTTAATGCCAAGAAGCATTCTCTACCAGTCAACCAGTGATCAAACAGAGAAATACAGGCGGTGCGGCGGTGGACTTAGAAGTTAGATTTTTTTAAAATTGCAAAGAGATTTAAAGACAAACCTGAGTAGTTATTTAAAAAGGTCTTACTAGACAGACGGGCAGATAGAAAGATTCATTTTTTCCTTTTGAGGTACAGAACCTAAACGACCCCTTGAATAAGTATTTTATACTTGACACACCTAAAGACAAAAGAAGGCCATTTAATGCATAACATAGAAAAAAAGATGGCGGCATTTCATTCTTATCAAAAGACAATAATAATGCGCTATGATAAAGAAAAGTATTACGGCCCAGAAAATGGTTTGATATCAGCCAACCCTATGCCCAAGACGCACACTCGGGCCGATCCAAATAAATGATACAGAGGATAGTGCGTCGGTTATCTCGAGCGGCCGAACGAGCCCTTATCCCACTGGCTACAACCAGTATCGCCGATCGCCCATCTGTTCTGTGGCATTTCGATTGGATTATGGTGAAGTATTTGTTATGGGTTTCCCTTTGTTTTGTACGTCCATTCTAGTTCGGCCGAAATCCGAGGTTATCCTTTCGATCCATTGACTTTCTAAATCTGTTTTTATGGCTTATCCTGTCGTCCAACGTCGGTAGAGATAAATTCGTAGTAATGGCAACTTACAGAATTTGTTCGAGCTATCATGCAGTACATTCCATTTAGGTCCTCGTGAAAGCAATTTTGAACCAACAAAAACAGCAAATAGAAAAACACGATTAAATTGTACGGGCTCTCTATTTCACTGCCGAGCCCAAATAAATACTACTCATCAAAAGAGGCGGAAGTTGTTTTCAATAACAAGAATCCTCTTTGTTAAAGTATCCTTTTATTGCGCATCGACCAAACAAGGTCACAGTTTCCGCGCCATTGAACGTTAAATGAAAACGATAAAGGAGTGAGGAGGAAAAAGTAAATACATGCCTCCCCCTCTTTGCTCCAGCAGCAGGCATCGGAAGCGGAATAATTGTTGGAGGGTCGGCAGATGCGCTGCGCGGCGGGACACAGTCACTTTTATATGAAACTTCATGATGCGAGTATAGGGAAGTTGAACGATTATTTGGTAGTTTTCCTGCTTGCAAGCTTACAGCACGAATAGAGGCACAGAAATTCTGCAAAAATAGCTTTTTTTAGAATCAGCATCAAAAGTATCTAATCGAAAAATAATTTTCAAAAGTATTGACTCTTCTAAATGTCACAATAACCTGACTTCTTTATTTTCCTTTTGTGTAGTGATTTTCTCGGACTTTTGTGTTTTGCAATGAAATTCCTTTGAAAATTTGAGGTTCTAAGCTACTTTTGATGTTGATCTATAAAAATGAATCTCTATTTCCCTTGGTCATCGCATCACGCGCGAACGGATGGAACAATTCGTTAATTCTTTTTTTGTTGTGTTGATTATTGTCAGTAGAAGGTTCTTTTAAAAGAACAATTTAAGAAAGTTGCGCAAAAAAATATTTATGAATAAACTGAAGACCACGCGAATGAACTCGCGGGCGACAGCTAGTTATGCAATAAAAATGGATTTCGATCAAAGGATGCTGATTTAAGGATTCGGAGCTCTAATAGAAATTGCACCAAATATACGAGTATTAACCTGACTTGCCATATAAAATCATAATCATCGTTTCCCGGCTAGAAAAAACCGACAAAGCGCTAGAAGAAGATAAGTTCTAAAGGTGGGTTGCGTGTGGTGAACGAAAATATTTTTAACATCATAAGATTTTCTAATTCAAATTTGTATTTATAGAACCATCGTCTGGTTGTCGTTACGATAAATGTGTATGGCTCTATAGGATGGACAGTTGGGCAGCGCAGTAAGCAACCCTAGCGCGCGAAGATGCGGTGGCAGTGAGTCTCTTCTGCCCCAGTTGGCGCCTGATTTGTGGCACTAGCTGGCTCGCGGACCGCCCGACTGTCCGAGCTTGAAGTACTATTTACTCATTTGCTAGTGTTTCTTTGTGAGATTGGATTAATAAAAACGAATGGAGTAAATACCCATAAAAACTAGCTTTAAACTGCTATAGAAATAGTGGCACAAATATTTTTTGCAACGGGCATTAAATAGTTTGTAATTATGTACAAATATCATTGTATGTAATTCCGTTTCATTTAAACAATAGGGAATATGCATGAAAAAAATATATTGTTTTTACTGTAATTATAAGAAAATATACGAAATTATAGTGCTAATAGTAAAAACAAAATTGATTTTAGGTAAAAAAATAACAGTAATATAGTAATTAGAAATTAAGGTAAACCTATCTCTTTACAACTTTTACTATGAAAAATGTATGGCGGCCGTGTGATGTGACGTCAGGGTACATACATATCGGATCTCCTTGTCTAACACGCGACTTTAATGGGCTGTAAGTCAGGTATTTATCAATCATCATCATCATCATCATTTCAGCCATAGGACGTCCACTGCTGAACATAGGCCTCCCCCATTGACATCCAGATTGGCCGGTTGGAAGCGGCCTGCATCCAGCGTCTTCCTGCGACCTTTACCAGGTCGTCTGACCACCTTGTCAGTGGACGTCCTACGCTGCGCTTGCCGGTACGCGGCCTCCATTCTAGAACCTTTCTGCCCCATCGGCCATCAGTTCTACGTGCTATGTGCAAAGTCAAAAGTCAAAGTCAAAAGTCAAAAATCATTTATTCAATTCAGGACAAAATTGCAACTTATGAACGTCAATAACAACATTATAGGCCCCTAGGGGGCCAGAACATGTCTCCTTATTTTTTGGGCCCTACTAGCGCTTCGAGACAAGACACAGACAATCTGGCAAGTGCTGAGAAGAAACGCCGGAACAAACTCAGTCACCACTAGCTGCCACACAAAAAATATAAATCAAAATAAACAGGTAGGTACATCAGTTTAGTGCAGGCTGGACTGACCATACATTCTTGTCATCAAGATAGTCTTGAATTTTATAATACCCCTTAGACATCAGTGTAGTTTTGACATGTGACTTAAATTTATTAATAGGAAATTTGGTAACATTGTGAGGTATATTATTGAAAAATTTAATACAATTTCCCAAGAATGAATTACTTGTTTTGGCCAATCTAAAGTTTGGGACTACAAGTTTGTTTTTGTTTCTGGTGTTATATGAATGAATATCAGTTTTCTTTATAAAAAGATCTAAATTTTTGCGTACGTACATGATATTATCAAATATGTATTGAGAGGCCACAGTGAGTATGTTAATTTCTTTAAAGAAATCTCTCAGGGATTCACGCGGACTAAGTTTGTATATAGCACGAATAGCTCTTTTCTGTAAAATAAAGATGGTATCGATGTCCGCAGCAGAACCCCACAAGAGAAGACCATAAGACATAATACTATGAAAGTAACTGAAATACACCAGCCTTGCCGTTACAACGTCAGTTAGATGTCTAATTTTTCTAACCGCAAAGGCAGCTGAAGCAAGTCTCCCAGCCAGAGTGTCAACATGTGGTCCCCATTGCAACTTCGAATCCAATGTAATGCCCAGAAAAACAGTGGAGTTTGATAGATCAAGTTTTTCACCATTTAGTAAAATTACTGTGTTAGCTTGTTTCACGTTAGGCATAGTAAATTTAATACATTTGGTTTTTTTTGTATTAAGAAGTAAGTTGTTACTTGTGAACCAATTTAATACCTTAGAGAGAGCTCCGCTTACATCGTCAAATACCTCTTCGCCTCTTTTTAATTTGAAGATTAAAGAAGTATCATCAGCAAACAGAACTATCTCACAGGAGTCTTTAGAATAGAAAGGGAGATCGTTAATATAGATCAAAAATAGCAACGGTCCCAATATTGAGCCCTGGGGCACTCCCATTTGAAGCGGGGCGCCAGAAGAGTTAGTACCATTAACGTTTACTGTTTGTAATCTGCCTGAGAGGTAAGAATTTAACAATTTTGATGCGTTATTAGATACACCGTAATGTTTTAGCTTCATAATAAGTGTTTGGTGATCGACACAATCAAACGCCTTCGATAAATCACAGAACACACCTATCGCATCATGCCTATCTTCATACGCATCCAAAATGTGTTTGACAAGTGCCACCCCAGCATCTGTTGTATTTCTACCTTTAGAAAAACCAAACTGTTTCTCGTGCAGTAAATTGTTAAGTTTAAAATGGGAGAGTAATTGACTAAATATAACTTTTTCAAAAATTTTACTAAAAGCAGGTAGAATGGAAATTGGCCTGAAATTGCTTGGGTCACTTTTTTCTCCTGATTTGAACAAAGGTATAATCTTACTATATTTCATTAAAGTAGGGAATTGACCTTGATCAATACATTCATTGAATAAATGTGCTAAGTGAGATGCTACGAGAGGTATAATGGGTTTTATTGTGTCAGTTGATATGCCCCACATATCCTCAGTTTTTTTCTGTTTCAATTCCATAAAAGTTTTGACTACCATTACAGGGTTAATATGAGTGAAATCATATAAGGAGTTGCACCCGTCAACACTGGACACAAGCAGTGATTTTGCATGCAGAGCAGATGAATTAAGTTGTTTTGTGGTTTCGACAGGTATATTACAGAAATAATTTTCGAAAGCACCTGCTACCTCATCATCGGATTTAATTTGCTTATTATCAATTTTTAGTGTAAATGTGTGATCGCGATGTTGTGTTTTACAAGTTTCTTTGTTTATAATATTCCAAGTCTCTTTAATTTTATTACTCGATTTATTAATTTTTTCACGTATATAATTAGATTTAGCTACCATACAGACCTTTTTAAATAACTTTGAGTATTTTTTAACATATTCTACAAATATTAGGTCATTATTCCTATACACTTTTTGATTATATAGTTCAAACATTTTCCTCCTACTGATATATATACCAGCAGTAGCCCAGTCACTGAATTTCGGTTTGAAATTGTTTATGACTAATTTCTTTTTAGGAAAGTTTTTGTCAAATTCGTTTTTGATTAGTTCAAACAATTCTTCATATAAGTTATTAACATTGTCATCAACAAAAGGTAATAGCGGTATTTTATCACTTAAGTTAGTTTTAAATTTTTCTTTGCGAGTATCAGTGACTGGTCTATATTGAATAACACTTTTAGACGGCACAAAACGGTGTTCAAACGTGACTGACTGACCGCAGTGATCAGATTTTACAAAATTTACGATAGATTTTTTAATCACAACACAGTTACAGAAAACATTATCCAAGCAAGTAGCTGTTGTAGCAGTAATTCTAGTCGGTTCAGCAAATACAGGCTTTAAATTGAAAGATTTAAAAAGACTTAGAAACCTAACCCGATAGGTTTTTTCTTCATCTATGATATCGACATTGAAATCTCCACATACAACTACCTTCTTTTTATTAGTAAATATTTTCCTGAGTAATTCCCCGCCCACTGCCACTTCAGCTTGCTAATCCGTTGGGCTATGTCAGCGACTTTTGTTCGTTTACGGATCTCTTCATTTCTGATTCGATCTCGCAAGGAAACACCAAGCATATTATATTTATTATATATTTATCAATATTTTTTGAAAATTCTTAAAGTTTTATTAATTGTAACTAAGTACTATTTCTTTTAGGACCAAATAAAAAAAACATGCATATTCCCCATAACAATTATAAAATATTTTGGGCAGCAGGCTCGTTTAATGCTCTATGATTAGAGGCCTAACCACGTTTTAAAAGGCAAACTAAATATTCATTATTCACCAAATATGCTAGCTATGGATAAGTTGGTGCCTCAGAAAACATTTAAAAGGGGTAAAAAGAGCTACATTTTGCTCTTAGCTGTAAGTACGAGTTCCTAATACACGTTTGTAACAATAATACCCATGTTAGCAATGGCAGCGCAGTCTCGTGGCAAGTGTGCATTTTTGAAGTGGGCTAGGCGAAGTTCAGCGAGCGCGGGAAATGCTACTATTGTTAGTTTACCCGCTGCGAGAGCACGGACCATAAACTTCGAAAACTTGGGGAAATTCATCATTTAGAGTTTTATTCATTTCATAAATACAAATGTTAGTTGTGCACTCGAAACATGGCAACTAGTACTACTAATGCGTTGTGACGTGTGTTTAGATAAGAACCTTTTATTTGTGATGAGTCTAAGTCCTAATACGAGTAGTTACCTATTTAGGCGTGTTAACTTATAATTAAGTTAAAATACTATAAGTTAACACGCATTTGACGACCGTCTAGTCTAGTGGTCTGCGCTTCAAAGTACAAAGCCAGGGGTCGCGGTTTCGAATCTCGGGTCTAACAAGGGTCAAGTTTCTATTATGAACACAAGCTTTTGACCCTAAGTCATGGACGTTTCATCATCATCATCGTTATTTCAGTCATAGGACGTCCACTGCTGAACATAGGCCTCCCCCAGTGACTTCCAGATTTTCCGGGTGGAATGATAAATACATTTATAAACATCCATCCATGTAGGTTACTCCGTTATCTACGCGCCATAGTACAAGCTTTGCTTAATTTGGGGCTTGATAATTGGTATGATTGTGGTAACAATTTATATATTATATGTTTATTTATATACCCAATACTTATAAAGGCTATCTGCTAAACATTTCATCCTCTTACAAAGTAGATAGTCATAATTGGTCGGCGTAGGTAAAATTACTTTTTAGGGATTTTTATCTTGGCTGTTTTAGTGTTGTTGTACGGCGAATGTCGGCACTCGGCAGTTCGGTAAGTTCGCGAGTTAACGCCTCGCCGCAGCCGCGTTTCTTGATTTGCGCGTAAAACAACTTTTTTAATCAACAGCCAACGACTGCGTCAGGGCTACCTGTTTATTGTTTGCCTATTGCCTACCTAACAATAGAGTGATAACTGACAGGAAAGACTACTTATTGAAAGAAGTAAAATTGGTATCATTTTAATAACAGCAACTTCACATTGATAAATTGGTTGCAAGTTACACGTTCGCACATACAAGTGGCGAACATGTAACTTCTAACACACTTACACAAACAGTCACGCACATACACACAACAAACACACACACACAACGCGCACACATACACACACACACACACACACACACACACACACACACACACACACACACACCACACGCGCGCGCGCGCGCATACATACTTTCACTTACACACAAGTTTGTACACTTACCTTCCTTAGCTGCACACGATACAAATATTATCATCTATCAAATGTCTGAAGTAAGTTATTGAAGAGCGGGACCTCCTGACACAGGAGTTTACTTCAACTCTTACTAGGCTGGTCCCAACTACTATTTATGTCACAACCATGATAGACTGAAATAAATATATTTTGATTTTGATTTTGATAAATAATGACGACCACTACAACATGGAATCATTTTGATGTCTCTTTATTCCTTGTTTATTCAATCTTTGGTCGGTCGATGTAGTAGCAATCAGATATTAAACTCATCAATACCCACACTAGTAGGCTCTATAGAGAGCACGTATCAACTCGGTGGTAAATATCTTATTTATTACAAATATTAGTGAATAAATTAATATGAATATAAATACTTCATTCCGTAGTGGCAAGCGACAACCCTGAGTGCGATGTCGATGCCTGCCATACATTTGCATGACAGTGGCGCCCACCGCACCTGCCGCCCGCGCCTTGATCTTATACGCGCTGGCAGGGCCGCCTCGCGCCTAAAGTCATCAGCCGGTGTAGATAGAATAATATGCTGACAACTGTTTGGGGTTGATAAATATTAATAAATTAATGCGGAAAAAAATATGTATGCTACCTACATGTTATATAAATAAGAATCTACAAGTTTTCTTGCCCCTAAAGCACCAAATTCATACATTGTCTGGTACATTTTAACAATTTTCAAGTTTTTTGTTGCGTTATTGCAACTAGCAATAATTACAAAACGTATGATAATAAATACTAAGTATATCTTTATATTTAAACAAGATTTCTAATCGCTTTAATTTTAAACGGCAAATTTTTATTATTACAGAAATTATTTAAAAAATCTAGTTAGATCTGCTGCCTAGGAAGTAATCTTAAGCTTTTTATTATTATTCTATTTATTATGTCGTCAATTACGTAAATGATTAATTACTAAGTATTTTTTAAAAAAACTTAAGCTTTTAAAAATCTATCAGGTTAAATTAAGCGAAAAGAGAGGATAGTTTTTTCGTAACCTGAAAGCTTGTTGCTATCTCCGACAACCCTACACCGCAAGTAGCAGACGCGCGCCTCGCGGGTTGATGAATGTGTCGATCGCACTCGCGCGCCGCGCGGCTCCGCTCACTCAGCGCCCGAATCATTCAAATTAGACGCGTTTGTTGACGCTGCCAGCGTCGGCTTTCATAACGTAAGGGGTGAATAAGTTAAATCTTGATGCGAACCACAACCATACCATTTGCATAGGTGTTTAATAAAGCGGTCTGGTAATATCTAACAAACAAAATTTTATTTATTTGTTTAATAGGTATACAATTAATTAAAATTACATAAATTTATAATTTGAAGAACCTTATCTATTACAGGTATGTCTGGTGTCATAAGACAGAGATCAACAAGGAACCTTAGTTATTGTTATTTATTGCACCGTTTGTTCAGGGATGTTAATTAGCTCCGTAACCGACACTATCGGATATCCGAAATTAAAGTCCAACCGGAACCGTAACAGAATCCGATATAAAAGTATCAGATATTTTCGGATAGGGTCGATGTCTAAATAAGACACATTATGACAGGTTTTTCTGACCAGCCGAGCCGACACACTACCCGCGCGCATCACTTGCATGTCTAGTCTAGTCAGTCATTGTTGGATTACAATAAAATTTTACATCCACGAGTACTTAGTTCGATAAAGTGAAAGATAAGTCTAGAAATAATGGCAAATTACGAATATTAGATACCTATTTCTGTTTTACTTTTATAATTTCCTAAAAATTAATTATCCGTTACCGAAACTTTCCGAAACTAACGGATAATCCGAAATAGTTTCGTATCCGTAACCTTCTCGAAATCAGTATAATATTATTTATATTCGTATCCGTATCCAGATCCGAAATTTCATATCCATAACATCCCTGCCGTTGTTTACGTTGTTGACTTACAAGATGCATTTGGGGTTGAGTGAGCGACACATGTTGTACTGAAACGTTTTCAAAATGCATGCAAGAGGAGGATTAAAGAACAAAGTAGACGGTCAAATACTTGACATGGCATTCCACTACCAGCCCTATCTGGAGCACGTTTGTTTCCTGAAGATGAACATGTCCGCTACGTACCGCCGAAGCATCGCACAGAAGCTGCATTCAAATTATATATTGCCAAGCTCAAACTATGTGATGGAAATTATGGAATCTATCCTTGTAAATCCGGCTGTTTGTCGTGCCGCGCTGTCTTGTCGCCCTGGCGCTGGATGTGTGTGTCACATTCATGCGTCGCATTCAAAACAGCTAGATCTCGGCTATTAAAGTTTTACCACACGGAGAAATTATCAATTCATACCCGAGTCGTTTTAGGCAAATTAATTGTTTATCCTTTTGGGCTACGAATACTGACATATACTGTTTAAATCAAAGGCTACGAAATGTAGCTAAAAGAAAGAATAGCTCTGATGACAAATAATTTAATAATAATAATGTATTTATTTGTAACAATACCTTGGACATAAACATTGATTCCCTGACTTCCAAGCTAGAAAAACTGTGTTTTAGGAACCAGTTCCTCCCCTTACATACTGTATTTTCATAATAGGTCATTTTCATGATCTCAATAGGTAAACAATAAAAAAAAAAAAAATGGTACTTTGAACGCTAAAACACTTACATCGTCATAAGATTTTGTTAATTTGTTCTTTTGCTTGCAAAATTATTATATATAATACGGTACATACTTTTGTCTACCATTATTAATTTTAAAACTGCTGATAATTTTTTACTTTATTTATTCACTGTTTTGTTGTGTCTTACTCGCTTATACAATGGAGACTATGTACTGGTAGACGGTTGCATTTCACGTTTTAATGCATTCTTTGTTAAATGACAGAAAATGAAAAATCAACACAAATCCCTCGTTGTTTTGCCGCGCCCGTGACAGATGGATGCGTCGGACGCGCCAACGGCTTTTCTGCTTCAGTTCCAACGCGCGTCACCAGTCACCACACGCACCACCACTCGCTTCTATTTATATTTGAACTCGTCGGCTGCCGAGTTAAGCGTTCTACGGAAGATCAGTAGGCGTGACCAATGACAGTGACGACACACGCTGTCGGCCGACAATCGACTTTGAATTGAACTCATTAAGTGCAAATAAGTTGCATTGTGATCGGCGCACAAGCGTGCCTGATTAAAAAATAAATTACATTTAAAAAGCTTTCATATCTATGGCCCTTTTAGTGTAAAGTGGGCGTTCCGGCTGATTGAAACTATCCGCACGCGCCTAATCAACCAAAACTATTTCTATAGCGACACAATTAATCATTGAAATCATAATATCTCTAATAACAATGACCGCTTATAAAAAATTGATTTGAACTAAGTAAGTAAGACAGTGTTCAGTCACTCAAACTGAGTAACGTAACAACACAAACTATAACAGATTGTCCACAATACAGATGAACATGGAACCAACAATCAACAGTTCGAGCCCGCATGACCCACCCGAGAATTGAGATTCAATTTCTGCGAAGCAATAACCGCGGTCCCGCAACCCGCCCTGTCATCTCGAGACACCTAGCCCTCAATCCTGGTGCGTGACACGTGTGTCCGATACCCTGTCCTCTTCGCACTACAGCGAAAGCAGCATGTGTGAATGAGATGTAACCCCATTGTTGAGTGCAGAATTCGGAGGCTGTTAGTGGTTCGATTTGCGACCAGCACGACGGCTGTTGTCATGCTAATTTCGTCTAATGCAGAATTGAACCCAACATCACGCTCGGGTTCGTCCCAGATGGCGTTTTCCAAGCAATGTGGAAATATAGTAGTACCTTTATGATACTGGCCGAAGACCAAAAGACTTATTTAGGGCTAAATAAGTTTTGTTTGTTATTTTATTGGAACGTTTTCAAGATTAACTATGAATATGATTATCTGAAATTACTGGAAATTTTAACTTGTCAACTCATGCAAATCAGAGACAATGGAAATTTAATTATTACCCGGACAAATCTGTCCTGTCCTAGCTTAAAGGTATTATGGCCTTTAAAGCCTGTATATTTTAAAGCACTTGAAAAAAAACTGGCATGTTATTGCAAAAACAAAAATTTCAATATAACTTATTTATCTTTAGTATAGGTAAGAAAAGATCAAAGGTTCAAGCAAACAACTTACAAAGTAGGATCATTCTTAGAACTGCATCTCCTGAGATGTTTACGAGTGTTAATGGCTATAACTCTCCCTCCCACGGAAACGGATAAAATGTGCCGACTTTGTGTAGTGAGCTATAAAGAATATGAATCAGTTTTGTAGGAAATACACCATTTCACTGATTCTAGGGTTGAACTAAGTTTCCCGAAGGAGATTACAGTCCGTTCAAAACCAAAGAACAAATAGTTAGTAATGAAAAATCTATTAAATACCAATTCGAACAATTACAACTAAATAAAATTAGATCGACGTTTCCTTCCATAGCAGTCAGCATCAGATTGTTGTTGGCTATAAATTAAGGACTTGACCGAATCCGTTAACTAATTTAGCTGTCACGTTCTTTGTAGTGGTTTAAAAAGTTGAAAGGTGACAAATTGTAGCCCTGTTAGAAGCTGGATCGCGATATCCGTTAGTCGCGCAGTCCGCTCCGCTCCGCCGCGGCCCGCGCCGTCACGCGCGTTCGCCGCTCGCGGCATGCGGGCCATTAGACGCCGAGCCACTTCACAAATACATCTCTTGTTGATTTTCGACGAGCACATTTCGTGAGAGCAGGTTTGATGTTTACTTTAGCTTGTGCAGCTTCTAGTTACGAAAGAAAAATACTGAAACTCATCGTTTAACACACATAAAAATAAAGAATCATGATTTTATGAAAAAAGTACTTCTAAATTTACATATTCTAAACAGATTAGATACACCAATGATAACAGATACAGCGTTGCCTGAAATATTGCAAATACAATTAATTTAACGTTTTCAGAGTAAGTTACACTGCATTAGTAGGTTTTTGAAAACACATCGGAATCGAACTGGGGCAATTTTACCCTGTATTTTGTCTGATGACAATCGATAAAGTAATAAAATGGAACACATATTTCTCACAAACATTAGGAATTAATTAAACAGACGAACATAGATTTAGATTAGTCTTAAAAGTCTACTAAGTACTTAGAGGAGCTGGAACGTAACTTGCGGTATAAACCCGTTTTGAGATTAAAAAATTTAATGCTTATTTTTGTAGGTTAATGTTTTATGTTAATCATGTAGATAAACAGGTTTAAATTATTAGGTATTCACGTACTAACATACTGATTGTAGAGCAGGATTTCCATAGTCCCTTTTAAAAATATAATATTTACGTGCCTATACTCGCAACTTCACACATACCAGATGATTAATTAATGTTTGTTTTGTTTGTTCCAGGTACTGAGTAGCGGAGTGATTCAACAGGTTTCATTGTTGCGGCGCGCGCGGATGGACCGCGTCGGGGTTGGGGGTTACTATGAAAACCTTCCGTCAAAACAAAGCGAGTGACAAACGACGCCAGGTGTCGCCTGTGTGACGGGTCACCCGTTTTCATTCGGAATTTCAAATAAAAAATAAATAAAAATTATGAATTGTGAAAGCGCTAAAAAGTTTGTTAACTGAAAACAAATAACAACGTCGATTCGTCTCTTTGGAGTGACTGGAACAACGAGCTCGTGATGAACAAACAATAACGCAGGGGTTCACCCGACGCTAACATTCGAAACAGAATAATATTTGTAGTAATTTTCGAAGGTAAACATAGGGAAATCAAACTAGTCAGTTAGTCACTCTGGATAGTGAATATAGTACTGAAATAATAAGTCTGATAACTCCCTTATAGAGAACATTTTAGACTGCGAAGTTTTCACAGTAAAATACGTTTTGTTTCTGTAGTAGGTTTAAGGTACATTTGGAAAATAACTTTTCAGTTCTTCGCCTATCACATGACAAGTTTGAAGCATTAAGCAAAATGTAGATTAAGTGATAAGTACATGAACGCGACGTGTTTCCCTGCGATTAGGGACGAGGGCCGCTAAGCCTGCGAGAGAACCGTCACGTGACCGCCGGCGCCAGCGGTCATAAATTACGCGTTAGTTTATCTCGTCGCCCCGCGCGCGTCCGCAACGTCACGGTGACGCTGAAATCCGGAGTCTAGGCGCAAGTGGTTCACTCCCTGATTGTTAATCATCATGTTTTATTGTCAAAATAAAAACACAGCCTATACCAACTAGGTAATTACCAATTCTCCTAACATCCAAATAGAACTGTATTAAAATTTCGAGAGTATCTCAAAAGGAGCGGCTACTTATCTAAATGACCACAGATAAAACATTTAGGTGGACCCTGGTGGACCCTATAAAGAGAAGCAACGAACTATTTATTTCAAAATATATTCAAATTTTATATTTTCTAATTTGTATTACTTATCTTAGAATGTTATTCATTTCCAATCTATGTGTTTTAATTGCCATCCCATTGTAGTCTAGGTGTAATAAAATTAGCATTCTGTACGGTAAACGTGATAGTATCGGAGCATTCTGGGGTCGTATCTGCGGCGTGTAGCGGTGAGCGGCGCGAGCGGCACGAGCGATGCTCGATAGAGCTAATAAAGCGGCGTGCGCTCGGCGCGATGCGAGCGATTAGGCCGCACGATGTGTTAGTAGCACTCGACTCGATTCTAGGCGTACTTTAGCCAGGCAATTGGGCTACGTCGTAACTCCACCTAAGTATTCGCAAGGTTAAGGGACTATAGAAATATCGTTGGGACTAATACTTCGGGCGTAAAATGCCTAAAAAAGAAAGTGTATTTTTAATTAAATTGGTAATACATAAAACAGAACAGAAATATGTATACTGGTTTTAAGTTACTGGTTTATAACAAAACAGCATATTTAGTCAAATTCGGGTATATTACTGTTTTTGCACGTCATGTCAAGAGACAAACAATATTCTACGATATTATCACACAACAACCAGTACAATCGTTCGTAAAGTCGGATTGGATAGTACTACTACAAGAACTACATTTTTTCATCACGGGCCTCACTATAATAAAGAGTGAACTCGTAAATTCGTGTCATGAGAGCTTTAGCAGCCGCCAGCGACTTCGCAACATCGCCTGTGTAATTTCTGGCGCAGTGCAACGCAAACATGGCGGATAACTGATGCACTGTGCTGAAAGACCGCGCAGGCTATCATCAATGCGACTGCCGGACTCGGGGCTATCATTATGCCTACGCAGGCACTCGCCGCGATGTCTAATAATGATGGATTAAAGCGTGCATCAAGAAAATAAAGAATAGATAAAGACTACGACGGTGGTCTTGTGTGTAAGTACTAATAGTTTAGAAAAAATACATGAATTGATAGCACGCAGAACTGACGGCCGATGGGGCAGAACGATTCTGGAATGGAGGCCACGTACATACAACAGCACGTCAACCTACCATAAACCGTCAAATTTTCTCAATTGATATTGATCTCTACGTGTCGGACTTAAAGTTGAAAATCGGTTGAATGACCATTAACTTTTTGGGTAGCTTGACCTGCCGTTGACTGTACCTATCGGCAAGCGCAGTGTAGGACGTTCACCTACAAGGTGGATAGATGACCAAGTAAAGGTTGCAGGAAGCCGCTGGATGCGGGCCGCTTCCGACCGGCCAATCACTGGGGTAGGCCTAAGTTCAGCAGTTGACGTCCTATGGCTGAAATGATGATGACATTAATTGATTATCTACAAAACAAAAAATATAAGTACAGAGCTACTTAAGAGGCCGTGCACCTAATTTCAGTGCAAAATTAAAATACAGTTCTATGCTTGTGTACGTCTGTGATGCGGGATGAAGCGTCAACAATGTTGATCCTTTACAAAATAATATTGATATTTATTAGGTAGTGGACGTCCTACCTAGTTTTGAAAAACGATCGGTTTTGCGCGCTTGATTTTATAGTTAGTTTTGACTTAGGTTATAAAATAAAAATTATATTGTTTTAAAAGTATATGAAGATTATTGTTTAGTGTTTAAATTTTATAATAGTTGTGCATAATAGAAAAATAAATGATATTTGAATTTAATAAAAAAAAAAAATTAAATTTTATTTTATTTCAGCATTTTTTTTCTGGTTAATTTTGTAAGTAAGTAAAAAAAGAATTCAACTTATATGCAAATAGACCATATCTTCAATTAAATCTTAAAATCAAATTGTCAGGATAACTTGTAGTCTCTTGTAAACCGATGTTCAAACGTAATTTGAACGTCATTTTTTTTTAAATGAAGGTAGTAATTTTGGTGATTTTACTTTATTTTTGAAATTATATGAAAAATCCATTTGCACTACATGCAAGAATAGAACTAATCATTCACGTCTTTACAATCAGAGAACAAAATGTATGGAAATACGACGATTTCTAGAACGGCCTCTTAAATCCGTGAATTGAATGAATTTGAAAATTCTGATATTCATATAAAAAATCAATCTTTAGTGTAATCCCTTTATTTTATACGGTTGTACGATAAAGTAGGTATATAATTTAGTACGGTTTAAAATCACCTCGATAATAAATATTTAAGAACAGTTAGGAATAGTATGATTATTCTACATCTAAATAATTCAGGATAACAGAACCCTTCCCAAGGAAACCTACTGACAAAGGCGCAACGATTAAGAAGACCCCGTCAGTGGCCTGAGCCGCCGACTGGCGCCTGTCGCAACTCCACCAGAATAACATTATGAAAGCAAAGTTAGCCAAAGGGCCTCCGAACTTTGTCATTGTGTGCCCCCAGTTTTACCGTCAACAATTAATTTTGCGGCGGCCGCGGTCGCCAAACAACCGCTTACGAGTGCGCCCCACTAACAGGTCCAACTCGAAACTTTAAAATAAGGCAAGATCCAAACTCTGAGAAGGGGTAGCAGACCTACATCAACGGAAACTTTCCCTAACATGTGGTCTAGCCAGATTATTTGGCTCGCACCAGTTCACATCACTGAAGACCGTCGTCCATTATTAAAACAGAAAGCGGCAACACTTTCCCTAATCTCATTATAATATCAAGTAAAACACAATCTTTATTTCGCCTCGCTCTAAGTCTCTTTTGCAAAATTTACGCTTAGAACGAGCAGATGGAGCGGAAGATTCCAAGTTTTATTACGTCGAATGCATTTAGATTCGAGTTAAATTGAGCATTTATTATAAGTCTTAAAATATGCTAAATATTTCCCGCTGCGCCATCTCGGGGGTGCGGGCCGAGGTGCGGGCGGGGAGCCCCGGCGTCTCCGCTTTTCATCCCGGGGGATGATCCCGCTACATAATTCACGGAGAAAAATTGGAAGGTCCGAGCCGGTATTTGCCGCGAACCTTGCTTTTTTCATCTCCGAGCTACTGTCACAATGCAAATGTTCACCGAGGACTTATCGCGAGAATACAATCTGAGTGCGACAGCTTTTTTGGCAATTCGTTTTGATTTCGGTCAACCTTTGAATTATTATGACTTATTCATGTAAATAGATCGAGCTGATGCCGACCGCATAACAATAACATTTCTATTGCGTTTCGGTAAAAATAAACATACATAATTGAATAAAATATAATTATGCAAGAATATTTAATTTCGCACGGAGACGCTGCTGCCCGCCTTGTGCTACAGAAATTAGACGCCTCTTACGACACCGCACGGTCCCACACGGCACAAATATTATAAAAAACTGCGCTCGCCAATCGTTCAGCCAAGCGTGGCGAGTACTTGCAATACCCCCTCCCCCCCTCCGTAATGAGTAGTACAGACAAGACCAAGCCCCCAGTGTCCGGTGATTCTGCTGTTCCTGGTTACGGCCGCTGGCAAGTCGCTTCCAGCCTGGCAATCTGGAAATCACTGGGGAAGGCCTGTTCAGCAGTCAGCATAATGTTTTCCTTTTTTCCGTAAGTAATGATTTTGTCCCTAATTTAAATTTTCTTCGCGTTCCGCGAAACTATGAACTCCGGCGTTAACTATGTAAGCTGATACTGAACTCACTGACCCGCAGCTCGACGTTTGAAGTAATCCTCCCTGAGGGGCAGTGCGCTCGCTTTTAACGAGACTCACTGCGCTTACCTGTTACACAAAACTAAATTACCTACAACCATCAATCAACCATCGCATTCACAACATTAGGTATTTATAAGTAGTAAATCGTATTGTTCATTTTTTTTAAAGATATAAATAAATTGGACAACATTAAATACATTGCTCATTTATTATTAATTTGTTTACAACAACCCAAACCCGAGATAATATAGAGAATTTATTATTCTACATTGACCGACCGGGAATCGAACCTGGGACCTCAGAGATAGGGACACCGAGTCCTGTATGCTCGCTGCGGAGGTCGTCTATTTCATTTCATTTCATTTCAATTAGAGCTACTCTATGAAATAACAGATCTCAATTTAGACTATAAACAAAAGATAAAATCTATAACACTAAAAGTCAAAAGCCATCTTGCCTTCTAGGTGTCCATTAATCTTGAACAGCCAAAAGGTGAAAGTTGATAATGACCTGCTAAAACTTTGTAAACTTTATAAGTAATCTGCGTAGACACAAAATTAGCTCAGCCTTATGGAAGTATAATACTTGAATAATATCCAAGTGAAGTTTAGAATCTTTCATAAGTTTAATATCTAAAGAAAAGGAATAATGAAAGTAAAACAAGTGCTGAAAGTTTCCGACATAAAGCCACTTGCTCGCTTTTTAATGTAGTTTCTTTGTTTGTGCGAGCGTTCACAGCGTTCGGAGGATTGTTGCGGCTAATTATGAGTGAAGCGGCTTGCGAGACGTCGCGAGGACAGTGGAGGGAAATAAGAGGTTGATGTTTTGCAAAATCTTAAGGTGGTGTTTGTTCTCATTTTTGTTCAGGGGATTTTATAGTGAACTAGAAAAACACAAAAACAAATAAGTACGTTTAAGTAAGAAAATGCCAACTTAGAACAGTCTCTGCGTTATATTGGTGAAGGTATTCTTAAACTGATGAAGAACATCTATATATTTTTAACTCTTTCGATAAATTGTTATCTGTGTGCAGGTTTCCATACTTTGCTTTCCCGCACCCCCAGAAAGTGGTATAAATCCGAACATAGATTTTAAAATATCCAAAGGTATGCTTGGATGCGAGCTCATGGCCCACGGATGTGAGACGAGACACCGTCACTACAGCTGTCATTCAGATAAAATAATATCAAATTCGTTATCATAATTATCATAATATAAATGCGAAAGTTTGGATGGGTGGATGTTTGTTACTAAATCACGCTAGAACGGCTTATATATATATTGATTATAGTCTGGAATAGCACATAGGCTAATTTTTATCCTGGAAAAATGTACTGTTCCTACAGAATAAATATCATTTTTGTCTAAGGGAAGGCTACTATTTTTAAATAGCCTTCTATGGGAGTAAAATTGAGAGTGACAGACATGCCGTATTCATAGCAGGCACAGCTAGTCTAAAGTATTTGAAGTACACACATTATTACATGCAATATCTAAATTATGTTCCTTCATGTATTCCTCCGTAGCAGTTCCCTGTGCTGCCCACACTTGTGACGTGCTTGTGTAACTGCAGGTAACACGCCGAAACAACAGCGCCACATATCGTTATATCGATTACAAATTACAGCTGTATCGATTACAGTATAGGTACAGGTATTACCACAACACAGTTTAGAATAGTAAGCTTTTTACTAGGCATAGAATATTCATCATCAACACATGGTACACAACACTATTTATAATATCAGCTTGTGTTTTCTTTTTAAAAAGATAATTCTAAAATTTTACCCAGTAACCGTCAGAAGATACCCAGCGCAATATGACAACAAAAGATAAATGAGGTACTATTCAGTTATTAAGTTACAATTGACCACTCTGAGATAATACTTACAAATGAGAAAGCAACTTACTTACTTACTACCCTAGCAAATTTAAACACATGAAACAAGAGAAGGTCTTCCTGGCCTCTATCATAGAATAAATAATAAATTATTTATTTATAAGACCATAAGCTACCACTTTCTGAGAAATAAATACTTTTCATTTCGTTTCAATAAGAAAAGTCCCATAGGCTATATTATGCTATTTCGGTAGGTAGACCTGTCCTTGACTGCAGTATAACTAAACGGATATTCAAATTCAAATTCTTTATTTGCTCTTAAATAGGGTGGTTACAAAAAATTGTGGATGGTCAACAATAATAATCTAAAAATCAATCTTGACAAAACTTTAATAATGAGTTTTAGACAAAGAATAAATAAAAACATTGATCTTAACATTTACTACCATGATAAAACAATTAATGAAACCCAAGGCACAAAATTTTTAGGACTTTACATTGACAATACATTGAAATGGAAAACACATGTTGAACATGTCTGTAAAAAATTAAATCAGTTTTCATACGCACTATATAATTTAAGAAAAATCTCTAACGAGTCTGCTTTGTTAACAGCCTATCATGGCTACGTAGCATCGACGTTAAGATACGGCATTATTTTGGGGGAATTCAACGGATAAAGATCTTGCGTTCAGAGCTCAAAAACGGTGCATACGAGCAATGTATAATTTAAAACAAACTGACTCATGTAAGCCATTCTTTATAAACCTAAAATTTTTGGCGATGCCATGTTTGTATATTTACGAGACTGCAATTTTTGTTAAATCGAACTTGGATTTTTTTGAATATAAAACGCGCGCTCGGCAACAACATAAACTATGTACAATACCCAGTAGGACAGCTTTATTTCACCAAAGCCTCTTCTGCAACGCGTCTCATATTTTTGACAAAATTCCAGAATCCATTCGGAGCACTGATGACCTGACACATATTTTAAACGAAAACTTTACGACTTTCTAATAGAGAAATGCTACTATAAAATTAGTGATTTCATGACAGATTGCACTATTTAAATGACATCCCGATTTATTAATTAAGACAGGTATTTTATAATGTGTATTTATTAATAACGTAAAATAGTTCTGAAATTGGATCTGACATTTAATTTAATTCAATTCATTAATACCTATTATTGTATGCCCATGCGGCGGGAAACAGTTGTTCTAACCTTATTATATTATATTGCCACCTCTCTTTACCTGTGATTGACAATATATAAATTTGTTTTGATTTGATTTGAAAAAAAGTAACAGTCAGCTTCTTATGCTTATTATTGTATTAAGTAACTTTTGACGTCATAAGTCAGTACATCATAGCCGATGGCCTTTTCGCTGGTTTTTTAAAACGTAAATGATTATCAAATATTTTTTTAGCTTTTAAACAGCGTTAAAATATAAACTTTAAATCTGACTACCTACTTGTAGTCGGTGCAACGAAAACATTCAAACTCTTGCACCAACTCCAAAAGTAACCGATTAGGTACTT
Organism: Anania hortulata; assembly: GCA_963576865.1. NCBI lineage: Eukaryota > Metazoa > Arthropoda > Insecta > Lepidoptera > Crambidae > Anania > Anania hortulata. The sequence goes on along the minus strand of OY756399.1, from coordinate 134,700 downwards.
ATGTGTTAATGTTATTTTTAGCTTTTTAGTGTTTTAAAGTTGGTTATATTTTTTTTATAAAATTTACTTAGGTATTTCATCTATTTTAGTGATAAATCCTAATCAAAACAAATCATAAAAGTCAAATAAAAGTTAACTGCTGAACACCGAATTCATCCTTAAATTTTTCACCCTTGGTGGTGTTTTTTTTTTTCGAAAATTATTATTATAGTATTTTTTAAATATTAGCTATTCAATAAAAAAAGAATCATCATAATCGGTTCAAATTTGTCGAAGATATTGGGTAACATAGATACAAGAACCACGAACCAAATCATTATATGGGTTTATACATATTTTGTTATTTTCTCAAAAACCGATTAATCAATTTCGATAAAATTTAAATGAGACCACCTCTGAAGTATGATCTACCTAACAAAAAGAATTGTCAAAATCGATCAATAATTTTTGGAGTAATCGCATAACATACATACAAAAAAAAACAGTCGAATTGAGAACCTCCTCCTTTTTTGAAGTCGGTTAAAACTAGTGTTATAGCGTGTTCATCCTGAGCCCTCGCATGTTGTGGCACACCAAAGCGTGTGCTATGTACGGCACATTTGTCGAGTCACGCTAATTACAGGCCGTTTCCTAGCAAGGCGGGAATTAAAAACTCTTAATTGCTGCGACGCCTTCCCGCCACGTATCAAAACATCCAGTCGCGCCGGCAATTTGCTGTGAAGGACTGGATCGAGCATACAAACTCTATTTATAGCTCAAACACTGAAGAACTTGAAAGTGATTTAAGTAATTTTGTTTTAATTACACACACTGTTACGACACAAATTTAAAACGTCTGTTATGAAAGATTTAATTGCGACAATCATTAGAAACAAAGTACAAAATAAAAAATATTAAAAACTCCAACTTCTATGCCTCAAATTGAAGAAAATGTGTTTCGTTTTAAACTAGGTTTGAAATCGTTCGAATGAAAATCATTTCTCTTGTAAGTTTTATTTATGGTATCACCGGCAAATGGCTAGACGACAACTTTCTTTATCTTTGTAAAGTTAATAGCCAATAAAATCCATTAATGCTATCTGTGCGCCTAATAGGAGCTGATAGGTGTTTTACTTAATAGCCTATAAAATGTGAACTGATACGCAGTAGGTAACTTAACCTACCTGTTTGTTACTTGGTTAGTAATAATTAAAAACAGTGTTTCCCTCTAAACAATCATGACCTTGCCATCTCATTAATTGGGCTACAAATAAAACTTCAGACATACTCTTGTTTGTGGATTAAAAACGTCACACGAGTGTAAAAAGCTTAGCTGAAGTGTCCTCTAAGCCCCGCGAGTGTCGTGCTGTCTGACGCGTGACACCGCCCGACACTTGTGACACCCTGAGAGCCCAGGGCCGCCACTTGTTCGCTATAATTGACCCGGGAATGCGAGTTGACGTTGTTTGATCTAGGTAATGTGTATGCAACATTGAAATTAAAAGTATTCGGCATCTAAACACAGTTTCTACTCCACACAATATAAAACAATTAATAACATGATAATAAATAAGTAACTAATTAAATTCATGGAGAGACGAGTTAAGTATAAAAACAAATTACAGCTAACTGTACTTGATGTTTATCGCTTTAAATGTTTAAAACTTTTACAGATTATAATAAGTGTTAAAGCCAGCAATGTAGAAGACACTAAACAACACAGCTTCAGAAACTTGCCGCTCAGTTTGCTCTTAAACGCAGAGCCCCAACAAAACTTCCTCAATGTTTCTTGGTATCGCATAACTTTTAATATTTATCTCGCATTGAAATGTTCTGTGGGCTCGGGTAATGTACGGTAAACTGTCTCTGTTAGTGATTAAGTGCTTTAAGTACAACGAACACAAATATTCATATTCTATTTACGGTATAATTGCAATGTCGGTGAGCTCGGATCCTATCGTGGGAACGCGTCTGATTGCGCACGAGTGGGAGCCAAAAAACTATTACAACAATAGAACGTTGTTCCGACGCGGCGCAGGAAGCGATTCGTCTCCGCCTTCCGACTTGAATTATAGCCTGAGGTGACAACCCTCATTATGTCCTATCGCGATTAACACGTACTACACACACACGCACACACGGACACCTGCGCGGACAAGGGCCCGCTAGCAGCTAGTTCTAACATACTGTTCATTGATAAATTCGTAGTACCGCCTTAATCGCAGGTTAGACATCATCATTAGCCCGACACCGTCTGCTGAAAATATCCCTCACAATAAACATTTTACAACAAAAAACAAGTGATTTAAAGGGTTTCTTCGGAAAGTGTAAAAAAACGTAAATTACATGTAATTTTATTTGGGGCCAAATTACGAGGAAATTTGAGGGCTCTTATCGTAATTGTGTTAGATTTTACGGCGTTATTAAGCGTCGGTAAATAATTAGTTTTTAGTAGTGTCGGTGTTGTAGCGAAGCGACTGGGGCGGGAGCGGGACGGGAGTTCGGAGTTGGACTTAATAATGCAGCAATTACTCCAAGAACATCCACGCGGCGGTGTATCACGGTTTGCGGGGCGGCGACGCATCTTTCAAATACGAGTAATTATGATAGGGCTACCTCACCTTTGAAACAAACATTTTAAGAAGTACTTATTAAGAGAGAAAAACTTAGCGTCGCTCTAAAGCCACATACTTTACTGATGTTTTTAAGGCTAAGGCAGCGAATTTGTAGTTTCAAAGTGATGATGCAAATATGTAAGACTTCAATAAATGATTTCACTTCAATGTGGTCATCCAACTGTTATAAATTGACAAAAGTAAATCACTAGTAAGTAATTTTACTGTATCCCTTTTAACCTCACTGGCTTCCATATCACGCCCCATGGCAATACCTCAAACTTCGCACATAAGAAAACTCTGGGAGGCTATAAGCAATAATAACTCGGAAAGAGTGATCGGGCCTCTCAGGACAACCCTACTCGGTGCGTCTTCGGAATATTAACGAAACTGAGTTCGCGACAAACAACAGTTTAGCAACAATAATAGCCCAAGTTGGGCCATTAGCATGTTTTATTCGCGAGGTCCCGGAGACGGCAGGACTGCTTTATCTCAGCCGGGTCCGATGCGTCGCGCCGGCTGCTGTAATCCCTTTACAGCGCGCGGGCCCACGGTCTGTTCCCGGCTCACATGAAACACGAAGGTTCAGAAGAAACAATATAATAATGCGTGCTAAGTCGGCCTTTAAATTACCGGCCAAACAAAGGTAAATGGGAAAAAAATCCACTGGAAATCAATGTCAATGATTAAAGTTAAGTTTTACACAAATAACAACCTAAATCGTTCGGTTAAGACGTACATCTACGCTCTAAACTAAATCGTCTTCATTTAATTCATTAACATTTATTTTGTATACGACTTAAATGCTACTTGTAAACGAAGCATAGGGCGTAAGCTCGCCTAGGATGTAGTGTTTTGATGTGAGTGTATTGAGGTGCAGTCCACTCACTCACTTACGCTTGGTTCGAGTGGGTCTACTGCTGTAGTAGGTAGTATTTAGCACTGAACGTGTGCGGCAGTCTATACGTCGTCTCAGCCAGGATAATCTCCTTATTAAATTACGCCTGTTCGGACCCCCCGGCCCGGCCCTGCCCCACCTGCCATTGGGCTGAGTTCTTCTACTCGTAGTTCAATACTCAATCATTTATTGCTTTACAATATCAACGGTTAAGTCTTAAAATTGTAACATTTACATATGGCCTAGAGGGCACAGCAACTTTAGAAAGATCATTTCATTTCATCTATGAGTTTGTTCCTTTAACTGGCAAAGTTCTAAAATAAGTAAGACATACACACGTCACGGATTGCGACGAATTGAATAAGGGATCCGAGAAGAAGTGAGAAAAGACATAGCTGTGACTGTTTGAAAATGTTGTTAGTCGCAATAATTAAGGTGAAATTTTTCACAATTTACAATATAAATTGTCGAATCGAATAAAACCTTTTGTAATTTTTTTTCATGTAAATTCCGAGTCTAGATACTCGTATAATATTGTCATCTTAGACAAAACGTTGGGTAATTTACATGATTTAAAATTCACAGGCGCACTACGGTAACGACGTGCGCGCTGCAGCGCGACAAACACATAATCCCGATTTCACTAAACACATTATTTTCATTACGCCCCCGAGGAGGACCCTCCAAAAAATACAAGATTACTTTCTGAAGTTTGAAGCGAAATGACGCTTAAACAAGGCTAACTCAATTTGCGCGCAATTCCTCTCGCTAGGAGGGCTTCGCGAGCCATATTTTTGCCCCTCAGTGGATTAACTCGATTATCAAAATTCAGCGAGGGTGGTAATGGCCCAATAATGTGGTGGTGATTTGTGGGCGCACACCTGCCGCCGTGCCGCGGCCTCGCACCGCGCGCACACTTATCACCGGCCTTCTTTATTGTAACTCCCGTGAACGCGCACTTACACAAATCAGCGAATGTTAAGGCGAGTATAGTCAAATGTTAACTAAGCAGTACGTGGTTTCAAAAGCCTACTACTTAAGCCCAGTTTATCCGTTTTTTTTTAATATGTTCAAAATTGACAAAACCTACACAGCAATCCGAGCATAGCATTTGTTTGTAGTACTTACCTACATCAGGAGAAAAAAAATTAGAAAAAACCAACAAAAAAGATGCTAATCTCTTTTTTATTTTTAACCGCTTGACCGATTTAATTCTTTTGTACGTCGGTTGGAGCGATAATGCCACACTAATTCTGATTAACATTACTAACCACTGATTCCAATGACAAAGTCAAAGATAGGATAAGAATCACGCATAACCTACCTAGATGTGCACTAACCGATCACCCGGCCCCATCTCAGACACAAACGGTTGTTTGTTCCCCTCATCCACAGCCTCGATGAACATTAAACAGACCATAAACGAACACATTTAATCACACGTTGTTTTTTTTTAAATATTATTTTCGGAAACCATTAACCTTTATAACCATAGTTCCTGTATTGTAACCGCATCGATCTTAAAATTGTTAAAAAGAAGTAGGTATCAGTTTTTGAAAATCCAGTTTGAGAATACATAATTCATGTTGGAAATATTGGATGAAATAAAACAGACGTGCAGAAATTATCGTCCCGGCGCCGTAATATCATTTCGAATTTCGAATAATAAAACTCGCAGAAACGGAATAACTAATGAGAGCAATAAACGAATTCGTAAATTAGAAATTTTGAAAAATGTGCTTGAGATGCCGACGCCCAATTAACATTTGAGCCGGCGGAGTGTCCGTGAGGACCAGTGCCTGGGATCCGCCGCGTAGGTCGGCGCTGGAGGGTCGGCGGGTCACGTTCCGCTGGCGAGGATCTATGTGTTAGGAATGTTTGATATTTAATTAAAGTAGCGCATTTTTGGAGATCCCCAATTGGGACCCCGCCCCCTCCCATTGCCTGCTATTCGGGATGCAATTAAATTTTATGGGAACCTATCGAAAGTTAAGAATTGGAGCGAAAGGAAATGCTGTCTCATCGAAGACGTTAATTGTTTCTAATTAAAAAGGTTAGCTAAATTAGACTGATGTGATTACAGCGAAAGCCCCTATAAAAAGAAGATACCTTTCGGGATTTTTGTTGCTCTAAGTGCTGCTATAGCATTTCATCTAAAAAAAAATATGAACAGATTTATACACAATTATAAAATCGTGAATAAAATTATACTGTGAATACACTATGAAATACTATTTACAATCAAAAATTATAAAAATGGTGGTAGGGTTCCCAAGATGGTGGAAACGTTACCTCGCTGGATTGCGATGCTCAGTCGCTGGGCGGGGCGGCTGCCCGCTCTAGGGTCACCAATGTTGTTAACCAATTTTTTCGCAATCTCCTTAAAAAAGTAATTAGTGCCGAGTTGCCTATATTTATTATTTTTAAGTTCAGCGCTTGCCGCAGCCGCACCTGCAACTCTGCTCTTTCCTTGGATTGGAACTTGGAATCCTTCTTTGATTGGAGGCGGCTAGTGTGTCGACACAAGTAACATCTTACACTAGAGCTCGACCCATTATTAGAATTTTAAACTTTAGTCTGAATTATTAAAATGTGTGTGATTTGTTTTTTGCAAATAAACAATTTAGCCATCTATCTATCATATCTACCCATCCGCCAGGGAACAAGCGACGTTCCGTGCCATCACGAGCGATACCGTTCGGCTCAACCGTGGAGCACATACCCTATAGAGTAGAAAATAATGTCATATGATTTGTTAGAAAAAAAAATCCGCTATTTTTTAATCAGTGTCTGTGCTAATTTTATATGGGCGAGGGTTGACAGGAGCTGTCATTTCATACTAAATGAAAAATCACTTACTAGTTTCGGAGAAAGATGGTTTGCATTGCTGCTCTATAGGGTATGTACTATGGGCTCAACTATAGCCGGCACGTTGATGGCAGCAAGCCAGAGTGCGCGGCGAGCCATCCCGCTCACGCTGACTATCTGTGGGTGCCCATTTAAGCGTATGTTATTAGACTCGTCTTTCTCTCGACCCGACCCCTCGCCGTCCCGCTACGCAACCGTTACGCAATGGTTCTATATGAATTTGGCTAAGTTTTAATGATGGAATCCACGAGAAAAGCATCAAACATAGCATGAACACCATACCATAACAGAAAATAAGTTTTTTTTTAAAACAAATTAACGAAACTAAAAATAACAAGCCAAAAAATAAAGATTGTGGTACGGTACTCGTAGTCTCGTCCTACTAATGCTTAATGCATGTAGTTTCTCTGTTATTTTGCTGGTACAACTAGATAATAATATATTCGGGTTTTAGCATAACTCTACGCTATCAGCAATAAAATTCAGCATGTGCTGATGCACATTTGTCCGCGTCTGCGGCAGGGGCCGCGCGACACGGTTTTCGCGTGGCGGCGCACAGGCCGACCGCGTTTCTTGTCGCCTCGGGCTTTTTGCTCCACCCGCTGTTGATAAAGGTCCATGAAAGCCGACCCTTCCTATTTTTGCCGAGCAGGCTGCGACTGACGCTGGATATTCACACATTATTGTAACTTTTTGTTTACAACAATTTACAACAGATTTTTAAGCACTATTATACAAAATACTTTGCTACGATGTAGCTCATAATGCTGCGCTCTTAGCAGACATTTACATTCAAAAGGAGATGATAATGTCGGCCAAGTAATAAGAAAACAGGTTTAATAACCTGTTTAATAATAATAATTAATATCCGACCTCGTTATTTTGTTAAACAGTGCTAGGTCCTGTGTAATCAAATCAAAGGAAAAGACCAACGACACATAAAATTACGCGTCTTTGTGATGTCAGCAGAGAGACACAGGCGTCTATCTGCGGGCGGCGCTCGCGGCTGCTGACTGGCAAACACTCGCCCAGTGATAAAAACTGTTTACAGACGTAATTGAATGCGAAATGAATTGAGCTCAGATCAAAGCTGCCGCCTCGAGCTCCCGAACCGCTCTTACGATGTTTTAATTTATTTCAAAAGACGCTGCGCCCCGCGGCCCATCGGCCTCGCGCAAACGACGCTCCCCGAAACGCTTTAGCGCGGCCCGCGACTGTTTTTCTCCCAATTTTCCTTAATATAACCGTCATCTTTCTCCGGATAACCTTAGTAGTCATATTTCACGAGAAAAATAACAATAGGGATAATAAAGTAGGGTCGTAATCCACCGGCACAAAGGCACAACGACGCTACTAAGCTTGAGAGCCTTCAAGTGGGCTAGTTGTGTGTGTCACATACCTATTTGCTATTAACGATATGCATTTTGAAATACTTTAATAACTTAATCCTATGGTTGAAAACTCAATTATAAGTAAACTCTGTTTTCATCATCTCATATAAATGACTTATTGTGACTTTTATGAAATGCCTTTAAAGCTTATCATTTTCTTTGTCATTTCTTAATAGTACTGAGAACTGACCAGTTTTGACGCGGGATGACTAGTAACAACCATCATCACAGTACCCGTCACTCGGCAGCCTGTGACGCTAGACGAGACTGACCTATAAAAACATCTCGAGCGCTTCCCACTGACGCGTATAAATGGTTTAGATTCGAAATGCCCTATTGCTACTTTCAGTTCTCGACACGAATTCACGAAACATATTACTCCCAAAGTTTATTCTTTGTTAGCGTAACTTAAAAAGGAAAGCCTTGATATTCTCAAGTTGAGGCATACTGGGATTTGTTTCCGAAAATTAAACACAACATTACAGTAACTTTCCATGCGTTTTTCATCGTTCTCCTTAATTGACCCTTGTCTACAGAAAATATTTATCATCATCATCATTTCAGCCATAGGAGAGAGTGACTTCTAGATTTGCCGGTTGGAAGCAACCTTTACCGGGTCGTTTGCCACCTTCAAGCTGTAGAGGCAGTGGGCGGGAAATATAGCAGTAGAACTGACGGCCGATGGGGCAGAAAGGTTTTAGAATGGAGGAGGACCACCCACAAGGTGGACAGACAACCTGGTAAAATATTTTATACAAAAGCAAAATATAAACTAACAAAGTTGCAACAAAATAGAAGTCTTATTTCACGTAAATCATTTTCTTTTAAGCGACTCGATAGGCCTCTCCAGTGGCCTGAGTAGGAGCCATGTCCATTCGGTTTGATGGCCGCCACCCCGCCCCGCACGTGACACTCAATTTGTCCGCAAATCAAATCAAATTTAGTGGACACCCTCCTGGGCGCCGCCCGCCCTGCGCCTTGCGGAGGACGCACTGCGTTTGCGGTTATTGCCTCGGAGACCATGCAACACATGGAGACAAATCAACATGGGAAGATTGATATCACCTCGTAGTGTAACAATTTTGGTTAAATTAGGATTCGTCGTGAAGCTTAAAATTATACAGTTTGGCGAAATTGTTATTTGTTTTACGTAGGTTAATAACAAAAATTACAAGTTACGTATTTTCCGTTTATTTAAACTGTTATTAAGTGTCGTTTATAAGAACCTAAGAAGGAGGTGTCAGCACATATTAACGCAATTATTGTAAAAGATGAACTAGACAACTAGATACGACAAATTCCACTACGTTCATAAAAATAATTTTAGATTCCCGTTTGCAATGGGGTGCTCATATTGAGGTTTTGTCAGGGAGACTTAGTTTAGCCGCTTATGCTGTGAGAAAGATAAGACAATTGACTAATGTTGAAACGGCATGATTAGTGTATTTTAGTTATTTTCACAGTATAATGTCATGGAATACTGTTATGGGGCTCAGCTGCAGATATTGAAGCCATCTTTGCACTGCAAAAGAGAGTTGTTCGGGCTATTGCTAACCTTAGACCACGAGACTCTCTAAGATAACTATTAAAAGAAATTAACATACTTACAGCTGTTGCTTATCCATATATTTATAAAAATATTATGTATCTTCGCAAAAATCTGCATTTATTTTCCAAGAAAAATGACATACATGTATAATACGCGACATGAAGATAAACTTGTCGTTCCAAATTTCAGATTTCACAAGGTAGGAAGTTCATTTATTGGAAAATGTATTCGTATTTTTAATAAATTACCACAATCCCTTGCTGAACTGCCAGTATTTGAACTTGAATTACATGTTAAGATGATTTTAATGAAAAAGAGTTATTACACCGTTAGTGATTGATTATATAAATGATAAAAATGTGTAGATTTAAAACCGCTTAGCTCGCACCAAAACTTGTAAAAATATTACTTTTAAAAGAGGCTGACAACTGTGACAGAGTTTCTTGCGATGCTTCTTCTCGGCACTAGCCTACAAATTGTCCCGAAGCAGTGGTAGGGCAAAAAAAAATATTGGGACGAGCAAAAGTGCTTTTAATGGCCTATTTGCAAAAATAAATGATATAGTTTTTTTTTTTACTTTTATAAATAAATACATTAATAGTCACAATCTTAAATATGATCGTTTTCATAGCCTTTTCGTTTTTATTTTGTGTCCCACCCCACGTTGTCTCATACCAGTAACTTTTTGTAGTTTTTGTTTGGCTCTACGCTTCATTGTGCTTATAATAAATATACTTTTGTAAGGGACACTCCTACGCTCCATTGGGGTGAAAGACAGGAAGTTAATCTGTTTTGCTGGCTAGTGCTCCGGATAATTTCTCATTTAATTTGCGTGACATTCACCCGCGCCATTTGTGTCGCAATTAAACGTTGATTTGAGAGTCGCCGTTATTAGGCCGTCGAGCGCTCTCGGTCACCCTCGCGAGTGACCGGTGACTCCAGCATACTATTTTATACCCTATGGCATAGGCAGATGAGGCAATGTCCGACGCAGGCTAGGCCCTCTCTCGCGCAGACGCCAGACACCTGTCACATTGGAAATCACTTGTGCGGCGCGCTTCATTACATTTATCAAGTTCCGCCCATTGGCGGCTCATCCTGCTAACATCACGTACTTATGAAGATCCCGCTCGCTGTCGATCAGAAGTGTCAACAAAATTAGTGACCCACATCAATCCGTAATAAACTTGTATTAATTTGATTGGAGCGGAACCTTAATGAGATAATAAATAGCGCTCTTCTTTTTACCTGAATGCCTAGGCTGGGTTATGTTTTTTAAAGCATCTTATTTCATCTACTTCATACTATTATTTAATAATTATGCCTACTATCATAAACATCTTACATTTTTGTCCGAAACATCGGTTTTTGGTGAAATCAAACGATGTTTTCATTAATCAGACGAAGAAAAATCCACTTTACCAACTATTTGACACACATCATTAGTTTGAAATTAATTTCATAACGGCGTCAATGTGTCTAGAATGCGATCACTATTCGTATTCTCACAGGGACATAGACTATAATAATAGAATAGTTTGATAGATACGGTCCAGCGCTCTCCGTGGTTCGCTTGCGCGCCGCCAGATGCCGCTGGCTGTCGGCCGTAAATATTATATTGCCTGACATTGTTTAAATGGCCTCGTACATTTCATAATGTGGTGATGGTGACACAGTATTGTACACAGAAGTTGCCCAGTAACACTGAATATGCACGTAATACATTTAAAACAAGTATCAAATTTAAAAATATGTGACTGAGTTTGTTGCGCCGTTTCTTCTCATCACCAGCCAATATGTAGTCCCGAAGCGGGGGTAGGACTAAGCTATATTTTGGGACGTGTATAAGTGCCCGGAAGAGGGCCTATGTACAAAATAAATGAGTATTATTGTGACAAGACAAGTACCTACCTATAGGTAGAGTCATTAACCTTAATCCTTAATTGCCTATTATTAGTATTTTATTACATACATTGTTATAATAGGTTTCCAATTCGACAACACTAACACCAAAATAGTATACTAATTCAATTTAAATTTTGTAATCGATAATACAATCGTAATCTGTGTATTTCCGTATTGTTTTCGCTGCGCATGTTCGTGCTAGTGTGTTTCACGCCGGTATTTCCCAGCGATTTCCTCGTGACGTCACGCGGCGCGCGCGCTCCTCGTCTGTCGACACGTTTGTTGCTGTTTATTTTAAACGTTACATTTAGGTTGAACCAATGGCATGGGGAGGCCCATCAGACCTTGCAACAAAACAATATAATATCTTTCGTCACATCGATTACTGTGTAAATATATTTTATTATTTAACTCTTTTACTTCCCAAATAACCCATGTAGCTGTTATAGGTATTTAAAATAATTGAGCCTCTTTTACACTTCCATGTTAACCTGTTTATGTATAAGTACATTAGTAAGTAATGTTTATTTGGCACCATATACCATAGGTACATTTTACAGTTTAAAAAACAAACTCAGTTTACTTAACAAAGTCAGCGCTCCCGCCATAGATTGTGGCTCCCGCTCAGCATTAGTCGCACTAATATTCGCCTTGAGCAATTTGGGCATACAAGCGCTACTTAAGGCTCTCGCCCTGCCTGCCTGACTTATAGGACTAAATAATAATTATGAGTTAATCTACTACCTACTCAATATTTAAGTTTAATACAATATTTATTTAACGATAACACATTTTATTTTATTCAACGATCCCCTTCCGCAACGCTGCCTTTAATCTCACCTATCACGTCACTACGAGTAACGTTGATTACACTAAATGGATATTGATAGGTCATTACCGCAGATAATGAGACGACATCGAGTGCGATCATCGCTAATTAGCAGACGGTCACTTGCGGACGCGTGCGGACACGCCGCGGGCATTGATAAGCACGTTCGTGTAGTGCAGAGCGGAGTGCGAAGCGGCGCGGTGCGGATGGGGGGTTTGTTGCTGTAGTGCTTACGGCACCTGCTAATAACTTTATATAGCCTGTGTTTTACTAAGAACATGGATACGTTGGTTATTGTGGGCTATATTTGGGGTTATTAACTTCAAAGCTTTTCTGTTTCTTGTGAATAAATGAATTTAAATTAAAAAACGGATCCCTAATACTGTATTTTTCTTATCTGTAATGCCCATAAAACGAGTAAAGTTATATCAAAAGAAGAGATGGGGATGTAAAAATAAATACCTTACCTAAATCAACGCAAATAAAAAAAAAGTTTATTTACTTATATCGAATTTTACAAGGAATACTCTACGTACAACAAAGGATAATAAGTATTGACATTCGTCTAAGCTTTGTTGCAAATTTAATATATTATTATCATAACAAAACTGATAACCTTGCGATTAGTTCCCAGCAGATCTTCTCACTGACATAAGTGATAATGTAAGAGCGAGCCGCATTATGCAGTGCCGCTAGCGCGTGACAAGTGACGCATCTGATGTCAATTATGATAGAAATTACATCATTAATCCGATACGCTTCTTTAATATACCACTTAGGCACTACAAGACAAGATTATACTTATCTTTATCATCACTCCTTTATCTTCTTAAAAACATCTTCTCATTGATTTTAATTTATCAAGATACTTTGCTGCTGGTAATCTATCGCTAAGCATATCTGTTCCCTGAGGCTAAAATAAACCAAAAACACTATTAGTATGACCACGATGAGGTCTCGGCGAACCAAGTGATTTTTTTTTCATACTTAAAAATAAAGAGCTGCCTTTCCCTAAATAATTTGTATTATTCAGTGGAGGATAGCGTGCAATTTGTAGAGCGCGGGCCGCAGACGCGTTGATGCGGTAATAGTCGCGTGCGGGCCGGCCGTTTGTCCGCGGTCAGTGGGTCACCGGCGCGCCGTGTCCGGCGTCCGGCACCGTCCGGCACCGTCCGCACCCGCAGTGTCCGCTCGTAGCATAGACCATGAGCTGGACACTAGATGGCATAGGCACTGAACAGACGAGTGTTTGTTTACATGCTTTAAACGAAACTATAACTTATCGTTTCTGTTAAGCCAAAGCCAACCCAAAAACAAATGTCTAATCTTTAGTACCTATTAACCCTTTTAGAATGACCTACTACACCAAAAAATAATGGTGTCAATAAACACTGTAGAACCACTTTCGTAAAGTAATTTAGTAAAAAATAATAAATAGAATATCCTAAAATAGTAACTTCTTAGATACTTGACCTGAATATTAAACTGTTATTATTAGGTAAAAATGTTTTCATCATAAAACAAGTATAACCTTTAGAGGCCATCTAATAAAAATTTACTATTATTTATATATAAGGTGCTTTAAAAATATCACGTGCCACGGCTGAAATTACGATAGTAAAGAAATTTTATGTCTAGAAAATCTTTTTTTTTTTTCATTAAAAATATATTAATTAATGATTAGGCTTTATTTAGTCTCAAACCGTCCACACTCATCTAACCAGCCCGCTTGTACTACGTCCCACGCGCTGCGGTTACGAATTCGTTCATGTTACCGCCAAATTGCTAACGTTGCTGTCTTTTACTGTCTTTTCTCAAACAATTATAATCGATCCGGGGCACGTAATTTCTTCACTATCGTAATCTACATAAGCAATACTTTCACCCATTTCAGCCGTGGCAGATATTTTTAAACCACCTTATATATATTTATTTGACTAAACAATTATTCCTCATTTACTTCTATATGTATAAGTCATGAAATGCGTATGATGTATGTATGTATGTGAGCTTTAATGGTTGTCGTGTTTCATTTCAGGTCCTCCTGGGCCTCCCGGGAAGAGGGGTAAGAAGGGCAAAAAAGGCGACCCTGGCGAGCCGGGACCTTCGGTAAGTTCCCGCCACATGTCTCGTACGCCGGCTAGACGTTCCATGTTTAACCGCGATCCGAGGTGACAGAATAAGGTGATTAATACGCCATTAAATTAAACGTCATATTTTCAATCAATTGCTAAACAGCACAAGTTGTTTAACAAACTAGTTTTGTCAAGGACATATATTTACAATTCTAAGACATTTGTGGGTCACATTTAATGAATTACCTAAGTAGTTGGTACGTAGGTATAATATAGTTTGAGATCGCGATAAAATGTTAAGCGTCTAGCCGTCTTCATAGGTTATTAGTTTTTTTCGGCATCGCTTATTAATGCGTAAATAGTCGCTTTATTTAGTTCGTTTCGTTCGCAGGGATTAACGGGAGCGCCTGGAAAGAATGGATTCCCGGTACTTACTATTATTTTTTATTATGTTCTATTTACACTTTGTTTCGATTTCATTTCTCTTTTCATTTTCCTTGTAAATATTTTAATTTTAAAGAACAAGTCTTCCTTTTGCAATTTCTATTGCACTTCCCCACGGCATCACCTGAAATTCTCATACTTTCATTCTAACCTAAATACGACAAATAGACATGTTCCGTTGCCATACAAAACTCTACGTAACCCGTTATATCTTGTGTACTGGTAAATATAATTATTTTATCCTTAAGATATTTCATTTTACTCATGTCGCACGGAAATCACAGTCGATATTGTTATCCGTAACTTCCCATTGTGTTCAATTTTGAAAATAAATGCAGGCTGTGTTGGTAACGGTAAAAAGCGGTACTACAGTGGTGTCATGGCACGACAGAGGCTACGTGATGTGTAACGGGTGTGACGTTTCAGGGCACCAAGGGCGAGAAGGGCGAGCGCGGCTTCATGGTAAGAGGTATCCATGCGCATCGGTAGTCGCCCTGCCTCGCCTGCCTCTAACCGCCCGCGTCGGCCGGGGCTCTAACCATAACTAAACACTAAGACGTATTTTGGAAAACTACGCATTAACCAATTTAACAACGCGTACGATAAACTTTATGAACCTAAGTATTCCTTGTGCAAATTTCTAATATTCTTTTATAGCCTTTTTACAAATGCAAAGCATTTCTACATAGACGTATATCGACTTAAATGTCGAAATATAATTACATTAATAATCTGATATTGTGATTCTTTTTGAGTACTTAATGGTTAATATTTCTAACCAAAGTAAGTGAATTAAATTACTTGGTTTCTATTATATAATGGCAATTATAAGTATAATTTATTCATACAATATCGTAAGTAATAGAATAATGGTGAGAGTCCCGGCGTCAAATTAACAGCAAAAGCCCTCCTGCCGGTGTAGTTAGTTTGATTGAAGTTGGCCCTTTTAGGACCTCTTCGGTCAATGGTCCATGATTTGTGATCCGTAGTTTACCCCGTTGTGTACCCTTTCCTTGTGTTAAGTTTGTACCTATTTCTGTATTGGGTGTGGATACTTAATAACCAAACTATGTAACCTTCAACTATATCCCTTTGTTCTACTATAAGCATGCTCTAACAAAATCTATAACGTCTTAACTCTCCTTGTCTATATCTCCCGCACGTGTAGATACTTACTAAATTGCAATAATAAAATGTCCCTAATGTTGGATAGATGGTATATTGGATACTTTTATACATCTATATTTTAAATCTTTTTTTCTACAAAGCTAAATACTTTCGTGCAGTTAAATTTACTGCTTAATACAGAATAATTTACTTTCATGTTCAAGCCAGTAAAGTAAACAAATCAAAACACGGACCTTCATAACTCGTTAGTAATATTATCTAATATTTTTTTAATTTTCAGGGACCGATAGGGTTGGATGGACCAAAAGGTGACCCGGTATGTATTTTCTATTTGTTTTGATTAACAGTAAATTACAATAAGCTGTTAGTGGAGTGTGCAATTGAATTTAAATAAAATAAAAAAAATAAAAAATTAACGCAATTACAACTCATAATAACGTAACTATACGCACATTCCAGGGCCGGCCGGGGGATAAGGGGCAGAAAGGGGAGCACGGCAGCCCGGGCTTCGACGTCTTTTCTGCAGTCAAGGTAAACACATCTATGATATAACATAATAAAGTATACAATAAACATTACCTGACAAAAATAAATAACCCACTTATTACGCCCTCTCTAATCGAATTTTTACATATAACGATTTATATTGCGTGTGCAATTTTTAAAGCTGTCAGTCGAATACCTTAGATTATTTTTTTCTGTTTTAGTCATGCAAAAATGATAATTACAGGGTGTGAAAAGATCCGTGGACAACTTTAAAATTAGTCCGTACACGACCGCGGAGATCATAGCAGTGAAGGTACTCGCACGACACCGGGCCTCTCACACGCCGACTATAGAACTTCCATAGGAATAAAATGTTGCATCTGAATTAAATATTGTGAAAACCATAATTCTATGGATCTTCTATTTTCTTGCGAGACGATTCCTCCCTTTCGTAGTTAGACATCGGTGTTGCGCACGCGCTTTTGTAATTGTTCCGTTACCATGAGATATCGGTTTATACAAGTTGTTGGTTAAGTCTGCTTGTAGGAGGATATTATTATGTTGCGCTTTTTAATAACGGTACTAGAGGGACCATTTGTTTTAATTCCAATAAAAAGGAATATTGTGTAATTCAATTCTTCTTTACTACATTGAGGTGGCAATAAAAGACTAAGATGCAGTCTAAAAGGGCCGTCTTTAATATCTTAACGAGTATATTTTTAACGCCATCTCAATGTCGCATAAGAATTGCAATGCGACTCACAGCGTCCTGGCTACGAACCTTACATCTATTACGAACTATCAGTTCTAGTTACTTAACCATAACCTTAAAACTGTTAAGAAATAATAATATTGATGCTGATCTCTGACTCTACCCAATAGTTCGTAGCCAAGCCGCAGCAGGTGCAAGCGCTGCATGCTACTGTGTGTCCGTGTATTGACGTAGGTTGCGTATGTAGGGCCTGCAGGCGGCCGGCCACAACATCTCCGCGCACACCATCATCCAGCTCAAGGTACGCCGCACCCGAGTGTATGGGACCGCTTTTAATGTGTCTTGTAATACGCTGACGCATGTTCTGCTTATTTTATATTAAATACTTGGTGTAATAACTTTTGAATGGTTCAACTGTTGTACAGTATATTAATTCCTCTCGAACCAACCACCTATTTAACTAATCAACTCCTTTTCTTTCCTCGTTTATAACATTATAACAAAATGATTCGTCGATTATCATTATTGAGACACATCATGAGGTATCGAAACTCGAATAAAATAAATAAAAATCGAGCACTTTTACCCAAAACTAATAAATGTTGACAAATTTTAATACATATTAATAATACTGACAAATCTGAAAAACAAAGTATTAAAAAGCAAAACATTAAATTGTTTTTCTCTTAATGGAAATTAAAAATGTTTTTCATGGTATTAGGGAGAACCTGGTGAGCCAGGTCCACCAGGTCCGGCTGGGCCTCAGGGTCCCGAGGGGCTACCGGGGCATGACGGACGCGCGGGTCCTGCTGGGCCTTCCGGCCCCCCTGGCGTGCCGGGCCCGCCTGGACCACTGGGGCCTATCGGACTAAGTGGACCAATTGGACCTTCAGGACATAAGGTAATTTGTTACAAATGTTCGATATTTTAGGCAATTATTTCAACTAATAACGTAAAGTACCAAATTGTCAAAGGATATGTTGAAATATAAACATTTGTTTCCAGGGCGACAAGGGTGATAAGGGCGAGCGTGGCTTCACGACGACGCTGAAGGGCGACGCGTTCCCGACGGGCATCATCGAGGGCCCGCCCGGCCCTCCCGGCCCGCCCGGTAACGTGCGCTCCGCTCGCTCGCATGCACTTTAATATTCACACCCCTGACCTTCCTATTAGCAGAGGTTTCGGGCACACACACACACGTACACAAAATACGATTTTAAAAAGTGGTTTATCCCTCAAAAAATTAGGTACCATATCCTGTCAGGTCGAGGAACATGCAATATTATTTGACCATATTTGAAAAAATCTACTAACTACGTTATCACTCTACTTTAAGTTTATTTCCTCCATTTAGTGGATGGGTGTCCATTCTGACTACATTTATTTATCACAAGCATCTCCGTGCTTCGGAAGTCACGTCAAAAGTTGGTCCAGACTAATATCGCTTGATACTAGTCGTAAAGCCTAGTCAGCGGCTTGACAGTAAGGTTTAGTCACTAGTTTTACGACAGTCCCACACCGCACTGGGACCGCGTGGTGAATTATGGCCCAACAAACCACCTCACAGGTGAGGTGAGGCCTGTATCCTGCAATGGGACTAATCTAAACATACTTTACTTACTATCTATTTTTCTATCAATATGGTCATCGGCATAGTATTAATTTTTTGATCGACTGAGTTCTTAATTAAACTAGGGATTTATTTATTTTGTTTACGTGTGTGTAGTTGTTTGGCTACTAATATTAACTTGAAGGTCAGGGAGTAAGTAGAAGTTGAATTAGTTAACATCACAAAGCTACTGCAGGCACAGCTAAAATTTTTTAGCAATAAGATAAAGGAAACTTCCGACTGGTTTTTCGACGAAGCTATCCAGGCTGGCCGTTTTGAGGACAATAATGTATGTTTTATAATAAATAAAAACGCTTGTACCTATTCGTCATGGTAAAGAAGGCAAAGAGTTCGAGAACTAACGAGTGGACTCACGGCTATGGTTGAAGGGACGGAGGGCGCGCGCGGCGAGCGCGGGGAGGCGGGCGCTTCGGGGCCGCCCGGCCCGCCCGGCGACAAGGGCGCGCGGGGCAAGCGCGGCAAGCGGGTAACGCGGGGCACCTCCGCATCGCACGACACTACCACTTCCGGCTGTACTCTAGCTTGACACCCGATCTCTTAATAATAGTCTTGGCTCTCCACAGTCGCCGCAAACAGCGATATACTTATCAATAACGTGGCCAACTCATGCCCTTGCGGTAGTGTACCGACGAAACGGGTATAGCCTAGACGGGTATAGTCACGATTTGTCCCGACCCTGCCGCAGGAATGTGAGTAGGTTATATGTAGGTTATATATATATTATACGGTGGCAGCTCAACAATGGTACGGTTTACTTAGTTTCCCAGTCTCGTAGAGGGTCGACTCTATGGCGGTCAAGCTAAAGTTCCGCTGTCTTAATCCTATAAGCTGAATCATTCTTCTCAAAATTCCTCACTCCCGAAGAAACCGAGTCATCACTTCTTCCCGATGACATTCAATTGGCGTGAATTGACTTCGTTCTACCTGTTTCTTCCATGTTATGTTCCTGGAACCGTGATGATGTTACTCTCGCCTCGTTGAATTCTTCCGGACTCGTTTTATGCTCGATGCCCTCGGGCCCGACTCTATGTACCTCATAGACTGCTTCTCGCGGCATGCTTCACTTAAGCATGGCATGAGCACTGTGCATGCCTCGTGATTGCCAAGCATGGGTCTAACCGGCTAGCGCCGAAGTTTTTGGCTTGTAGATTCAAATGATCAGTGACGGTACAAATGACGACTGCCTCGGTTCGTATCGGCTCGCTCCGCGGCCGCGTGTGTTTTATTTGAGTAGAGCTTCGTCTTGTGGTTGTGAACTCCAAACGCCTCACTCTATAACAGCAGGTAAGTTATGTAACACGCTTTATTACGTGATAACGCTATGTGCACATCATTTTTAGTTAGTAAATTAATTAAATATAATAAATCGTCTAATACACCAGACTAAATCATGTTTATTCAAAATGTTTAATATAACATTGAATAGAGTCTATGATTATTATGTTTGTTTATATATTTTGATAAAACCGCATAAACTACTTGCGGTAACTAAAATAATGCATATCACCTTAAAAGCTGACTCTGGTCACAAATTAAATATGTATAGTACAAGTGCTCAAATATAACTTTTTGCATTAGACAAACATCTAAAAATAATTCTCCACTGAATATCTATAACAATAAAATAGTTTTACAGATAGGTACATGATACGAGTATTCTGAAGATACAATGTAACGCCCTGTCAGGGCATTGCAATAGCAGAAACGTTTCTACTTATTAAAGTAAATCCAAGAAACAATATCTTTTATACTGATTATTTGTAAAACATCAACAAATTCCTAGGGGCTGATTCTGATGCTCAAATACAACAACTTTTTCTATGGAACCAGCATTGAAATGTCTGGTCTTAAAACTTTAGTCGGAATAAAGAAAACCTAAATGTAAAGGTTCGGTGTAGGTATATTTGTAACTCATTTACTTGAAACTCAATCCTCTACATGGTCTTAGAACCTTAGTCACAATGAAAGAAAACCTAAATGTAGAAGTTCGGTGTATGTATATTTGTAACTCAACAATCTTGCGTAGATTCCATAAAATTAATATAGTCTGGCACCTAGATAGAATATACACCAGTTTATAGCATAAAAAGTTCCTGTTGTTTATTCCGAAAAACCCACTGACTTTACTAAAAGACGTTAGTTAACGAATATCTGTAACAAACTAAATTACATGCGTGCGAAGAGGGAAACAGCTAGTTATTAATAATAGGCTAGTTTCCTGAGTCAAAAAAGATTATTCTGTTTAGTCCGTCAGTTAGATTATAAAAAAATATTGGACCCATATTTTGTCAATCAAACAAAAAATGACGAAGATAAAGCGCATCAAAGTGGGCACATGACGTCGCGCCTTGTTACGCGGAACTTTTACGGGCTATATCTTCATAAATGTTTGTTTGATTGAGAAAAGAAAAAATACGAGTCCAATATTTTCTGTTAATCCAACTGACGGACTAGTTAATTATATTTTTTTAGGAAACTAGCCCATTAGATGTAGGAATTACCGCACTTCTTATAACTGATAAGTTACACCTGATATTACTCATATAAAAATTAAATTAAACATATCAAATTGTTTTTGGTGCCTTTGGCCTTTTTGTGGTATTTGAGCACCAGAGACAGCCCTTAACAGGTTGTGTATAATTTAAATCACATCTTGTACATTGTAATAATGCAGATTAAACATTCCTAGATATTTATAATATTTTGTGAACTTTCAGGCAAGTCTGGTGAGATAGGACCGCGTGGACCTCCAGGAACCGATGGCTCCCCCGGCACGCCGGGAGTCCAGGGTCCGCCAGGGAAACCGGTAAACTCAAATACGCGCAAGGGGTGTTTACACCATTCATAAATATTTCCAAACACTGTGTCTTTAAAATAGCACCAAATTTAATTTAATCGCTGTTGGAATCAATAAATATTTAGTCGTTTGTATCCGTTTTAAGCTACTGAGAGTAGTTTTAACTAAGTAAGTCGACACCTTAAACCAATAAAAACCAATTTATTTCTACAAATAGGCCTAAATTAAGCTCTTTTACACGTCCCTTTTTTTACCATACTACTGCTTCGGGGCAGTTTTGGGCTAAAGTAATTACCAATCACACTTTAACATGCCTGACTTTTTTTAATAATGTTTTATTTTGTACGGCAGGGTGAGATGGGCCCCAAAGGTTCGAAGGGCGAGTACGGTGACATGGGATCTCCAGGCATGCTGGGCGCGCCGGGGCTGCCGGGTCCGCCTGGGTACCCGGGACTTAAGGGGGAGAAGGGTGACAAGGGCGACTCGGTGAGTCAACGGCTTCTAAATTCAGCTTATAATACTTTAAAAGTAGTATCTCTTTTCAAAAGTTTTTACTTAGATAACGTTCATCACACACGTTATCACTTTACGTATTTTTAACAGACTTCAAAAAATAGGAAGTTCTTAATTCGTCGGAATCTTTTTTTAATGTATGATCAGCGATCATTCGATAGCAAAGTTAACTGATTTCGAAATTTTTTTTCTTTCGAAAATAAAAAAAATAATTTTTTTATCAAGTTCTGATGATGGGATCTATAATAAAATCATCAAACATTGCATAAACGCCATCTGATTTTTGTATCCATGTTACCCTAATATTTTCGATAAATGTAAACCGATTTTGATGATTCTTTCTTTATTGAATAGCTTCTAATTCAAAGAGAGTATTTTCAACATTTGTGGAAAAAAAACATAAGGTCGAAAAAATAGGGGATGAAATCGGTGTTAAGAAGTTAACTTTTGTTTGCATTCAAGATTATTTTTAGATTTTTAGTTTTTAGAAGTAGATTTTTACATATAAAATTTTTGCAGTAATTAGGTTGTATCATTGTAGCATACTTTACATTCAACTTGTTAGAAATTTTAAAAAAAAACTACATTTAGTGGTCGCAGATTGAACAAAGTGCTTGTTAACTGTAATTTGATATTTGTGCTGACTAGTTTATGAAAGAGTAAAGTATAAATATGTTATGGAAATAGAATATAGCGTAACTTGCCGCTGGTATGTTTCTGTTCCCGGTGGCGGCGCGCGGCTGCCGACCAGAAGTACAGAAAGCTGAGGAGGCGACAGGTACCTACCAACTCTTATGCCTTTATTTACTCATTATAAAACAACGCAATATGATAATTTACTACTTACGCAATGTGTAGTGTTATGAACTGTTAATCTTTATGCCCACTGTTGAATTTGCAGGGAGACGGCACTGGATACGAGCTCTACGGGCATGAAATGGTAAGAAATTATCCTTTTTCCCGCCATCAGTGACGTCATTTGACTCACGTTTTGTGAACCCGGTCGCACGCTCCGTGATTTTTGACTTAAGATCTGTCATTAATTAATAAAATTGTATCTTAGTGAATTGATTTCTTAAAGAGTTAATATTTAACTATTATAAAACACAAGTACTTATTTTATAAATCACGACTTGTTTTCTTATATTAAAGACATATTATTACCACTGGAACGCGCCCTAATAAATAGGCCACGTGTTCCAGCGATAACATTCCTTTAAATATCAAAAAATATCACATCCGTCACTTTATAATTATTACTTTTTTATAGCTTTGTTGCAATCATAATATTCTTTCGGCTATTTCAGATGCAGAATGAAAATTTTATTTTATTTTTAATCTATCTAATACAAAAGAATTTATTGTTTTTGGATTTCTACTAATTTCTTAGACCCAAAAAAAACAAGGTACATATGGTAAAATTATGTACGAGACTGTCCTGACACGATCAATTCTATAAATTCTATAATTTTTTGCAGGGTAAACAAAACAATAGGGCACTCCTTATAGCTGCCACGACAACAAACTCGTAAAAAAAAATGTTGATGCTTCATACAAACTAATGCGCTACCTCGATGATTAAATGGACCACTATAAAAATGGCGATTTTATGTAATAACATGGTGAAAGTAAAAGTGGTTGCTTATGAGCCAAGTGTTCATCGCATAGTTTTAAGGAGTGTCCTAATTTATTGTACACCCTGTATAATTGGAAGTAGTCTACGCTCTAACAGATTTTTTTTTCAATTTAGTCGTAATAATTACCTTAAAGTCTAATAATGAACTTAAAATTTCTTTGCTGATACTAATGTACGGATTAGTTAAGAGAATTTGAGTTTCGAAACTTATATGAGGACTTAGACGACTAGTGACTTTATGTTGTGTGTGCAGATGATGGGTCCACCGGGGGCACCAGGGCCCATGGGCCCTCCCGGAGTGGCGGGGCCCCCAGGCATCAAGGGCGACAAGGGCGAGCCTGGCGCCCGGGGCAAGGCGGTGAGTCTGCTTCAATATTAAGATAATATTTCGAATCTAATTAGGTATTTGTCATATTTATAAAATTCAAAACATTTATTGCGTTCTATCTTTAATGTTCTATACAATGCTGAGTACCACGTAATATGAATTGGTGTCAACGTAATATGAAGGTTTAGCATAGAAGGTTAGCATGAGTATGAGTATGAGTATGAGATTGGACTCCCTTTTCCGCACTTAGACTCAAATTCGGTCCTTTGTGCGTAGGGGTATGATTGTTACGAATATAACCAGCCTAGCTCCGCCCAGAAGCGCAGAAGTTTCCTGGGATTTTCACAGGCTTCGCGGAGCGACCTTGGGTTGCCAAGGATTTAATTACGTTGTGATGCAACCGCCTCACATTCCAGGACTACGTGGTTGGCAGTTTCGTCTATAGTAAGACATGCCCTGCACAGAGGGCTGTCTGTGTTACCTATGGTGTAAAGGTGTTGATTTAGGAGACAGTGACCGGTAACTGTCCCCACGATTATTCGCAGGTTTTGTCTTTCGAGGCAGAGTATACGTCGGTTCAAACTGGGCGTGACCCCTGAAAGAGTCAATTTTGATTGCCTGCATGCAGTACTCAGTGTCCATTGTTTGTTTTATTGTGATAGTGTACGATTCCTGATCCAGGCACGCAGTTGGGAGTATGGTAGAGGGAGTATCGGGAGTGGTCCCTCAGTGACCATGTCCGAACCTCTCCTTGCCAACTCATCTGCGGCGTCGTTGCCTAGGGATTTACTATGCCCTTTTATCCACTGCAGTGTTACCTTGTTGGCTGTAGCAATCTTTTGCAGGGAGAGGTAGCATTCGTATACGAGTTTTGAGTTGCTGGTGTAGCTGTCAAGTGCTTTTAGCACTGCCATGCTGTCAGGGAGTATCCGAATGTTGAGGTCGGTAATTTCTCGTCTGGCTATGGCATTGGCAGCTTCGTTGATGGCTACACATTCGCATTGGAAGATGGAGCTTTGTGGGCCTAGTGCCATGCTTATGTTAATGTCGAGATCTAAAGAGTGTACTCCTGCGCCTGTGCCCTTCTCAGTTTTGGAGTCCGTCAGTGTACACACGGACTTTTGCGATGCCTGAATAGTCCTTCTCAGTCTCAAATGGTTGTATCTTGTATAGTTTTTGTGTTAAGTATTTGCTAGGAGTCCTGTCGATTGGTGCCATCAATAGCGGCTGGTCTGTTATTGCCTGGCTCAGGATAGATGTATGGCGGCTCCTGCAATTGCTCCATAGGCCTAGGTTTAGCAGCCTGATTGCACTCATCGTCGCTTCCTGCTGAATTAGAAGGTCGAGTGGACGCAGGTCAAGCAGTATCTCTAGGGCGTCTGTGGGTGTACTTTTCATGCAGCCTGTGATCGCGGAGCACGCCAGTCTTTGAAAACGTTGTAATTTGGTTTTGGTTGTTGTTAGTGTCGTTCTTGTCCACCATACGAGAGCTCCGTATGTTAGTGTTGGTCTGATTACCGTTGTGTAGAGCCATCTGGTGATATTCGGGGAAAGGCCCCATGTTTTACCTAGCATTTTCTTACACTGAAAGAATGCTGTGCAAGCTTTTTCTAGTTTATGGTCTAGGTGTTTATTCCATAAAAGTTTATTGTCAAGTGTTACACCTAGGTATTTAACTTCCGTTGTAAGTGAGATGTCAGTATCAAACAACCTGGGCAGTCTTAGGTTGCTGATATTTCGTTTGTGTGTAAACATTATTAGTTCTGTTTTTGCTGGGTTGACTGAGAGACCGTGGTTGCCGCACCAGGACTCTATTGTTTTGAAAGCAGTTCTCATGAGGTCACACAGTGTGCTGTCCGAACATCCTGTGGCTAAGATAGCTAAGTCGTCCGCGTAACCCACGGTGTGTAGGCCGCGCCCATTGAGCCTGCGGATGAGATCGTCTACCACGATGTTCCATAGTAGGGGTGAAAGGACGCCGCCTTGGGGACAGCCTCTAGCGACGATACCTCTGGTCATTGTGCTGACGGTAAATCGGATTGCTCTCTGTGTTAGCATGTTGTTAATTGTTTCAGCGAATGTGGGATTAACTCCGAAGTTCACTAGCGCCTGATTTATGCTGATGAAGTTGGTTTTATCGAAGGCACCTTCAATAAAACCAACTTCATCCGCATAAATCAGAAGGTTAACATATTGGTGTACGGTTACACGATCAGTATTTCATCAGTCTGGTCCGTCAGTCAAGAGAACGATGGATTTCCAAACATGGTTACCCGGTTAGAATCATTTTGAAAAAATATTCTATCGATTGTTGGCGAGTGTTAATGAAATAACGCAAAACCTCTTAGCAGATTCTGGTGCTCAAATACAACAACTTTTTCTATGGCACCAACATCGAATTCTGTAAAAATAATAATTACAAAACTTATTACAGTATTCTGTCAATAAGTGGGTTAACGATAATTATTCCATCACTCGGACCAGACTGATAGACTATACTGATGAAATACTGAGCGTGTATCATTTGTCCTACACTTCCAACTATAAAAATAATAAATTTGTTTATTTTCTCAACACAAATACTAAAGGTTTACTATGCAGTTCTCATAATTAAAGAGTTTCCTTTCTAGGGAGAGCGAGGAGAAAAAGGCGATGCAGGTCCCATGGGATTACCGGTATGTAGACCTAAAATGCACAAACATTGTTTTTCTTTGTCAACAAGTAATTCCGAATAAATAAAACTTTTACAGAGTATTTTATATTAGAACTTCAATTATTTATTTATTTATTTTTTCCAAAGGGTCCAGTGGGCTTACCTGGAGAAGATGGGCGGCCGGGAGACATCGGGCCGAGAGTAAGTATGTTCAGTAAACAAACACAATATAATAATTAATTCTTCATAATTTGTCGAGCCATACTAGTTAATAGTAACAAATCACTAATTCACTAACACGGTTGAGAGTAAAATTTACACAACTTGTAGCATAATTTGTGGCATGATTACGTCACTGACACAGTGCAGTCGCGGAAAACCAGAAAGTCTACGTACAAAAAACTAAAAAAAAAAAGCAATGACGCAAAACTTTTAGAAAATGAGGTAACGCGACTGCGTGTGTCAGTAGACGCGTGTGACTCACTAACCCGGTGGTGTGGGCGCAGGAGAACCGCTGGCCGCCCGACTTCGCGTTCACGTAGTGACGCCGCCCGCGCGCCGCCGCCGCCCGAACCGTCCCCGTAGCCTAGCGTAGCCCGACATCGACGCGACTCAGCATTCGACTGTTCTGTAAATTGTAATATTTGTAATTATCACACCTAGTCGTCCCGGAGCTAATGCTTCGAACGAGACGTTACCGATCCTAGACTTAAGTGTTGAACGATTGTATAAAAATATTATTTTCCTCTAACTATAACGGTAAGTTATTTATTGATGATATTTTTTTCCGTCGGTTTGTTTTAAGTAAGGTTGCAAACCAGACCAGGAATAATTGTTAAGTTGAGTTACGAGTACCTAGTCTATGATGCACGAAAAGGGTGAATGTTTTAGTTACATTATTATGATAATTGTTAAAAAGTATGCCTCGTGTCAAAAATCTCAGTTGGCTACGTTACGCAAATCATACATTAAGATTTCGTAATCACCTAGTGCGAAAGCTACATGCATGAATGGAATTGCAAACTTACAAGTAAACTTTAACTCCTAAAATGTACCACATTTTTTAACATAAATTCAATGCAGGTAGTGTCGTTATCGTACTATATCTGCGGTAGGTACTTTTGTAAATTTTATTATGTTATGGTAAGTAATTGTAAGTAAATCTGTATTATATTTATCTTATAAGTAATCAAAGTATGAACGATCAGAGCATCTATTTTTAAAAACATATTATTTGTATATTTGGCAAAGGAATCTTGATTAAATAGACCGGTGCCAATTACTGTAAGTAAAACCTAAACCTCAGTAAGATTGTATGTATATCAAGTAAGGTTATAATCAAAGACATTACCTACATAAGTATTTGTGATATGCGTTAGTTTCGTTAGCTTTGTAAAGTATTGTCGTTTACCTTGAAATGTTAAAACGCGTCTCTCATCATATCTCTCTACATTGTACTCGTTCTATATTAAGGTATGTTTGCCCAATTTTTAAAATATTGTATCTGTATGCCTGTTTATAACATAGTTATTATTAATTATGTAATTACCTATTTTAACGTATATTATGTATTTAATACTCTAAGAACTAAACAAGATTTCGAAAGCCCGTGCAGACAGAGTAATGCATACCAACATGAGTTTCTCCGTGAATTCTGTCTACACTATGACCTGCGCGCATATCTGCAGTCTGCACGAACTTTCGTTAGTGACGCGCGCATCGCGATGCACTGACCAATTTACGAAAACCATTTTTTTTTAATGCAACTTAAAATACAATCTGTAGTGTAAACAAACTTCCGTTCATCACAGTCATTTGCACATTTCTCCTTTTGTATAAAGTAAGTGGGCTGGTCACATTTGGCGTGGAACCGATGAGACACGTGTTATTTAATGGAGACCTCCAGACAAGGTGGAGCGATGATGCACGCAAAGCTGCTAGCAGTAGATGAAAAAGAATAGCCTCGGAACGGGCTCAGTGGCGTGCTGCAGGAGAGGCCTATATCCAGCAGAGGACTGACGTGGGATGATTATGATGATGATGAAGTAGGTACTATCGTGAAGGTCGGTGCGTCGGACGATGTGAGCCGCAGAGCACCCGAGTGTTGCCGTCCCGAGGGCGGGCGCGCGCGCTCCCCCTCCCCTATCCTTACACTTATCAACTTCTCTTCGTGTACTATACTATGTTAAACTACCACTAACTTTTATATACTACACACTATTACTGTGTTATGCTTACTACAACGTAGAAACCAATGGCGATGCTATAAATATACATTGCATTACATTACATTACATGTACAGACTCTAAATTTAAAGCTATTGTTATCGAAAGTATGTGCGTAAGTCAATGACCTACTTTAGCGTCGCCGTCGGCATCTGAAATATTTTAAGCGACTAATTTAAACACGAATGTACAAAATACTATTGATTCTTAGCGTAAGTCTTATTAAGTACTGACTGTGCTTAAAAGCGGAGACAGAGGCTCTACCCTCTTCCGTCGAACAATTCCTATACTGAACATTTCCTTTCGTAATCGTATCCAGCGTGTGAAGGCTAACAATGCGAGGCGTAAATTGTCGCATCAATGCCGGTTTTTTTTGTTTTTCCGAACTTCGAAATTTTGCGAAGCTAAATTTGCATCGTATAAAGATTAATCGATCGCAGGGTGCCGCTGAAGGAACCGACTCCCGGCGGCCTATCACTCAGTAGTTGTAAGAACATTTATTATCTTCTGATTCTTATCGTCTACACCTACTTATATCCCTTCCCCTCTCTGTATCCTACTCTACGTCTAAGTATATTGTTAAGGTTTAGTTTTTTTATGAGAATCGAAAGTTGTCATTTGTACCATACGTCATGAGAGCATAAAATATTGTTGTTTACAAATTATTTTGAAGGAAAATAAATATTTGCATGCTGTGCATTTTGATGTTTCTTTTCTCAACTTCCTTCTCCGGAGACCTACTATATCTCTGTTGCTCGTTAGACTCCACTTTCCGACCTGTAGACCTCGGTCGGTCTTGCTGCATGCCTCCACGAGGTCCGTCTGACTACAGCCCTCGTGCTCACGAGTGGACTTCGTTGGGTCTCGTCATATAGCATCTTGTTGTCGTAAGAAATGCGGCCGCATGCTTTCTTCCTAATGGCTAATACGCCTAAGGTTACCAGACGGGAAAAGAAATTGCTATAGGTTTTATTTATTTTAATAACTGACATTTTGCCATTAATAAATAGATCTTCCTTATAATTTAGGAAAGTAGGTTATATTATGGAAGTGGTCATGTCAATCCTATTACCTAGTAGTTAGTTTCTCGTAAGTTTCCCTGGTAACCGGTAGCGTGCGTGCGCGAGCGCAGCTGACGTGTGCGTTGTTGCAGGGCCCGCCTGGACTCGACGGCATGAAGGTGAGTCCTCCGTGGGGACACTCACCGTCCACCATCACATACGTACCTACCTACCGAAACAAAATCACATTTTAGATAACTCATAAATCCCACTTGATCATGATTGAAGCTTGATAATTAGCCTTACGATACATTACTTGTCGCACACTTACGTAGGTAATAACACATTTTGGTAAATACATTATTTATTGTGGATTTAATATTAAATCTCTGCTATAAAACATCATTATGATTCCCACGTATATTTGCCATTTAAACCATACGACTTTGTCACAAAAACTAACCAACCCTGGATAATGTCTAATCTCATTAGAGCTCATTACTGTTACTAACACACTTGGTTGATTCAGCACGTAGCGTAGCGAGCATTCATAACAGCAAAGTTGTTGGTACCGCAGGGCGCGCAAGGCGAGCCGGGCTCCAAGGGCGAGCGCGGCGACCCCGGACTGCCCGTACGTCCCGCCGATTGCTTGCTTGGCAAGCGTCGCGTCGCCTCTTGACAGATTGTTCTTAGTAAAACTTTCATGATATTGCAAAGAAAATAGTAATACACCTGACTGGCATCAAAATATAGCGCGTTATAGAGGAAGAGCCACACTTGCTTAAGTTTTAGTGAGACCTTATCGAGTTGCGACGTGACGCGTGCTCTACCCGCTACTATACCTACTAATGTACTAAACACACCACTAATGCGCTTCCCACGACTTTCAGGGGACTGACGGGATTCCCGGACAAGAGGTCAGTTAATGTCTTCAGAACGAAACTCGTCGGTCTGATCTGAAATTCGTTTGTGGCATTAACATGTTGTTTTCGCTCGGTAGGGTCCAAAGGGTGACAAGGGCTATAAAGGAGAACCTGTAAGTTAAGGAAACATCCAACTCATACATTGTACTTATTGCCGCTTGTGTATTCTGCATCGCTCTATTCGTCGATTTCGTTCTGCATGCTTTACTAACAAATACCTACATTATTCATTACTAAAACCTACAAATTGCGTACAATCTTTACAATTTTTTCAACTTCTAAAATACTGTACAATTTTAGAGAATAATCATAAATATAAAACATAAACAAAGTTCAAAATAGAGGAAAAAAATCATACAAATCGTACTAAAATTACAAGGTAGATTGCTAATTATTATAATTTTCGTACGGCCAGGGTCCCGTGGGCAAGCGCGGTCGCAAAGGCGACAAGGGAGACAAGGGCGAGCAGGGCGTGCCCGGGCTGGACGCGCCGTGCCCGCTCGGGCCTGACGGCCTGCCGCTGCCGGGCTGCGGCTGGCGACCCACCAAGGTGAGCGACCCCCGCCAGACAGGACACCTCACCATTTATGCACGCGGTAGCGAATGCGACTAGGAGAGCTTGGCGTGCCCGGCCTGGGCGCGCTGTGCCTACTCAGATACGACGCCCTTGTTACCGGGCTGTGCGGCAAGTAGGTTGCCATTTTGTCACGGGGAGGCAGGATAGTTATGTTGGACTCAACAACCCGTTATTGCGTCGCTGAGTCCTTAACTAGCCTGGAGATAGATACTTGAGTAGAAGTAATCTGTGCTTGAGGTTAGGAAGGAATTAAAGTTCGACTGCAACTTGCGGCTGGACTTTAGCTCACCCATTATGCTCTTTTAGGTACTCTATCAGAACAAAAAACGAATATTCACTGTATAGTACATATGTTGACCAACCACTCTTGTAGAGGAGTTGGTCGATAGGTACTACCTACTACTAACACATCGCGTTCCACTGGATCTCAAACAAGTCCTTTCAAATCCTGTTACTCGTAGTATTTCAGACGTGATCTTCAGATAGATTGAAAAAACTGACTCGTTTAACTTTTCTTTTTAAGAATTTGCAACAGCACCTAACAAATAACTAATAATATGTTTACGCATGCAAGGGTTGAATTCATTTTAATAACCATGTAGCTGTCCCATAATTAACAAAGTGTTAACATTATCCAAGATGAACATATCAACGAACTTGAAAAATTGGCATTGAATACGAAAACTCATAGATATTTTCGTTCTTGGAGCTGTCTTTTTTTGTTTAGTTAGCATGTTGTACTCGTAGAATGGGTTTAAGTGGTGTGTGGAGCTGTTGTTGTGATGGGTGTGCGCACACCACGCAGGAGTCGCCGCCGGCGGTGCCGCGCGAGGATGCGGGCGCGGCGGACGCGTCCGACGAGGACGACGCGGACGCGGACGCGGACGCCGACGCAGACGCCGAGTACGACGCGCGCGACGACGAGCTCGACGCGCCGCGCGACTACGACGACTACACGGACAACGCGCACCTCGCGCACCACCACGACTGACCGCACCCTCGCGCTGCACTCTCCTTCTTCCTATAACTTTACTCGTACTCGTACCTTTGCTGTGGCCAGTATCGTTAAGAAGACACATTGATAAATATTCGTACTATTTGTTGTATATGGATTGTCTTAAATATTCATCTTCCGCATACATTGCGGCATTATGCTTCACACTAAATTCTAAATAACAGTTTTGACCATGCATGGATGCAGCTTACTTCCAAATGCTTCATAATACTTTCTATCATAACTAAATTATAGCTTAGGTTTTCTCTAGTTTTTCACTTTAACTATCTCTCTTGTTATTTTCAATAGTGGTGGTGGTAATTAAATCAACAGCTTTTCCTAACAGTAAGTTGTTTACTAAAATACTTACTTACGTATATTAAAACATAATTTATTTACCTAAATTTAATATAAACGCTGTATTAACCTATAAAGACATATATTTTACACATGTTACTCATATCACTCTGAATTGTATTGTTTATTGATATGTTGCTGGTGAATCTTTTCCAATAAATAAATAAATAGAGAAACGTAAAACTCTGAAAACTTGATTCGTGCAATTACAATACATTGTAGATATTTAGTGTTTCGATACCTATTAAACTAGAGGTCCTAGAATCTTTAATTTAAGTCAAACGCAAAGAGACAAGATACCTACTAAGATTACAACATACTGTAGTAAGCTAAATCGTAATTGCAACATTATAAAGCGGATCTAAAAAGCAGTCTTGATAAAAAACGACATAAGAAATATATATTTTCGCTTTTTTGTTAAAAGGCAGGAGGTTCTCAATTCGACTGTATGTTGTTTTTGTTTTGTATGTATGTTACGCGATTTCTCCGCCAACTATCGATTTTAATGATTCTCTTTTTGTTTGGTAGATCATACTTCAGAGGTGGTCCCATATATTTTTAATCGAAATTGATTAAGCATTTTTTGAGAAAATAACAAGAATATAACCAGATAACGTTAGTAATTCTTGTATCTACTCGTATACACTATGGCCCGGTTCCTATAATCGAGAAACCATTCGTTTTGCTTACGGATGGTAGAATTGTCTACATGACGTATCTCAAAAGTGTTCCTATAATTAACGCTTTGTCAGTGAAGTTACTGTTGGCTTGTTACCTACGGACGGGAGGGCTTCCAGTAACGACTAGTAGGGTAAATGTATGGGAATGACAACTTGTAGTATTATTATAAACTTTTTGAAACGTCAAGCAGTTGAAAATTTTTTTTATTTTTTATTTTTTATTTCAATCCAAACTTACAGCAACCATTACAGTTACCAGGCGTTTGTAATATAACTGTCTGAAATCGGACGGTTTGCGTAGTTTCTTCGGTAATTTAACAATAAATGCATTGTTAAACTTTATTATTCGTAAATATTTGTGTTTGGTACACAAATATATTGCTATTTAGTGCCTATTATTTGTGAAATTATTTACGAATAGTACCTAATGTATTATATTGGTATAGTATTAGGTTTTCCTGTCACGAGTAGCTGTTTGTTAAATTACAAAAATAAAAATAAAAAGATAAAAGTTAATTAATGAACTTTTTTCCTAAAAACATTATTTATTTATTTTAACACAACAACTTATTTCAAAGAAAAAAACATTATACATAAAAGTGCGATCTATAGTTACATCTTTACTCTCATTACAATTCCTATATTTTTTCAGATTTAACTCAAACATTATTTTATTATCATAATGTGATGTTATACGTAATTAAGTCTGCTGGTGCGGATGGAAAAGAATAGCCGAAGTTCGTGGCGTGCTGCGGGAAAAGCCTGTGTCCAGAGTAGTGGTCTGATGTGGGCTGATTATGATGATGATAATATCATAAAGATTTATGGTTGAATAAGTTTCGAGGGAGACGCTCATAATTGTCAGATTTTTACCTGAAACATAAAATTTCATTTAAGTAAAATAATTGGCTATCTTCTGATGTTGGTCCTGCAGCTGCGGTTGTATCGTTTTTTCACCCTGTACACCAATGTGATACCTATGAAGTTTTTGTAACAACCGGGATATAAAGGCTTTACAATTTATTTATTTTATGTAGTGTGGTATTTGTGTCATTATTCTAAGGGAGCGGCACTAAACTTTATTGCGGCATTGACTGGTCACGACTGGTTTGCTTTGATGGTAAATTAACAAAGCAACTTCGTCTTTGCCACGAGCAAAGACCAAGTTCTCATGAAATATTCTTGAAGATCTTCTTGAAATATTTATAAACAAAACTTATAACGCATTTACAAAATTCACTTAAGACTAAATTACTTACCGGGGTAAATCCAATCCAATCCAATCCAATTGTAACCAACTCTTTTTGCTGATATTCAGCTTTTTAATTATTAATTTGATAATTTTATTACAATCACAGATTTGACCGAGTCTTCTTCTTCATCTATACGGTTAATCCCGGTTGCGTCCAAAGCCATTGCTTTGGAGCCCAGGGTCCGCTTTCCCTGATTTACTCCTCCACTTTGCGCGGTCTTGAGCGTCTCTAGTTGTGAGATCATTGCACGCAAGATAGAATCAGTCAGCCCTCACGACTTCAAGCCAGAATTTCTTGGGTCTACCCCTTTTGCCTGGACCTGGCGGTGGTGGCATGGCCAGACATTTGTTTCCTACGTAGCTTGCCGGTTTTCGCAAAACATTGCCGTACCAGCGTAGGCGACTCTCCTGCAGTTTGTCTGCAATATCACGGACACGAAGGCTACCGCGGATGCGCGAGTTCCTCACGCGGTCCTTTCGCGTGACTCCGCACATCCACCGCAGCATATTCATCTCCGTGACACGCAGCTCCTGCTTGTGTCGCTCAAGTAGCGGCCACGCTTCGCTGCCATATAAAAGGACAGGCCTAATGATGGACTTATAGATCTGTCCTTTAAGCTTAACCGGCATTCTGGGGTCACAAATGACACCAGTCACCTCTCGCCATTTGGCCCACGCAGCAGCAATGCGTGCTTTGACGTCGCAATCGATGTCTCCCGACGCGTGATGTACAGATCCAAGGTATTTTAACTGGTCCGTGCGTTCGACCTTGTCTCCGCCTATGCGGACGGGCGTTGGATCTGTAGAACAGATTTGACAGAGTATGTCCAATTTAAATTGTCATCTGTCACTGTCTTTCTTTAATTATTATAAGTTGTACGGCCTTGGTCATATCCATATAGCCAAAATTCACCCTTGTGAAGAAAATTGCGTTTTGTTTGCTTCGACACAAATGGTTAAAATCATTATTTTAATGTACAATAATGTTTTAAGTAAAATAAGATCAAGTTGTGTAAAAGAGTATTTCTGACTATAGTTTACACTTAAACGAGCACATTTTAGAATAATTTTATTTGAATTAAAATGCGTTCACTGCGTCTCGTTTATATAAAAACGAGACGCAGTGAATGCCTTCGGAGGGTTTCGGTCAGTCAGTCGGTGACTGACATCTGTTCGTCGCAGGTGAGGACGAAAAAGTTTATAGGAACGTCTCTAACGGCTTGTTGCTCGTGACTCAAAATCCAGCAGTTACTGATGTACACTGACGTTTCGTTAAATATAGGAACCGGGCCATATCGTCTAAAAATGTAAACCAATTTTAATGATTCTTGTTTTATTAAATAGCTAATACTTCAAAGATACTATAATAACAATTTTAATCGACTCCAAAATTAACTGATGAGGCTTAGGTTTTAAAATTGTTTTTAGCTTTTTGGTTTTTTGAAGTCGGTTTTGTTTTTTAAATAAAATTTATTTATTACTTTTTCATATACATATTATTTTATTATTTTAAGTGTTAAATCCTTAACATACGTATACGTATCATTTGGGTCCAATTAAAAATCTCCTATTTCTTCAATCTAGTCGTTTGAAAAGATAATTATTATTTACCATGAAGTCGGGTCCAGCTGAGAGTAAGCCTGCTTTATTCTGGTATCGTAACCATGGATAAAATCTTGCGTTCACTAACTCAGTGAAATTAAGAAACGATATTTTCTACCTTTGCTCGTTTTTGGGTGTGCTGGTTTAAGCCTTCATAAAAGAAGCTGCTGCCTGATACCTCGTAAGCGCCACGTCTACCCTTGACACTACTGAATACTTTCTGTCGACAAATCGCAGTACCTATTATTCACTATTTCATTATCGCAAGGAGTTCTGTGGCTTTCATCATGAGCTCAGCAGTATGATACGGAGTCACCATATCAATGATCTGGTGACTCTCAGACGCAAACACCAGAATAAGTTATTAAAAGTTAACAAACACACTCTACGTGGCGTACCTACGTGCCTACATTTTTTTAAGAGTTCCCTAGATTTTCCTAAGATTCCATCATCAGATCCGTGAGAATCTGATGTGAAGTGAATACTTACTTCTGATTTCAACTTTCAAACAAAAAAAGAAAATTTTGAAGTCGGTCCGTAACTACTTGATTGACGAAAATATCGGTGAAGTTAAAAAAACAACTATACAGGCGAACATAAAACCTTCTCCTTTTCTGAAATCGGTTAGTAAAAGTGATGTGTAACGTCGACAGGAAGCGCTGATGCAGTGGGTGCGGCGGCGGCTCGACGTGGACAACGACCTGCCGGTGTGACGCTGCGCGGCGTCTGCGCACCTAAAAGCTCCGCTCCACCGAAGTCTATCTCTCTAGAGACGAAATGAAACTGTTTGTTTTTATGTGCTGTACATATTAATGACATTGATCATTTATTTTGCAGTTTACGTTTATAATATCTGCTATCTATATTATAGGATTGCTGTGTGATTGTTCAATACGAACCATAGGCATGAAGCTAGTTATGAATGTGTAAAAGACATTATAAAATTGTATCAACACATTTTTATCTCTGATTCTTTAAAAGGTAAGTTTGTTTGGATGTTAGAGTACATATCATCCGATGGATGTTAAGATTTGAACCTTTCAGATCGGCTTTCTATCCCAAAAAAAACATTTCTCGAGGGATGCGAGATCAGTCTCGCAATAACGTTATTTTACGTTCAGTTGAAAAAAATTGTGGATGTTAGGTAAATCAATTTTAGTACAGTAATTTTAATACAGTACCTATCCGATTTGATAATAATAAAACTAAACAAATATTACGCGGGCGAAGCCGCGGGCAAAAGCTAGTAAGGTAATTTTATGTAAAACCTAAAGTTTCTGCGTCTTATAATTAATATTGAATAATGCAACAAATAATGTATTATAGGTACCTACCACAATTACCACATTTCGATATTGCGATAACATTGTGTGTGAAAATACATATTAACAATGTTTACTTACATTGTTTCCTCGTCGATAAATTTTGTTTGCCTAATTAGCATAAATACATTTAATTGTGAATATTTTGCGCCTAACGTGCTAACTTAAGTTTCATTCATACCTACTACGGTAGTGACGGACGGGTCCATTCAATTTATAAAAGAAACCGACCAAATCGGAGTCGTACATCGACGAATAATAGTATATTATGCTGAAAAGCATTTAATAAGCATCAAATTATATTTCACACCCGGAAGAAAAGAAATCTTGTAACAAACAAACTAGCTATCTCTCTGACATCATTACGCAAACGTAAAATACCTTTGGTGTTACATGACCACCACCCAGGGGCGTGCATCCCTTATAGGCTATTACGCAGAGCCTACCTTCATAAAAAACCGACAGAACAGCTGACCATAATTATTAATTACGTATTCAACAATAAACAATAAATATTCTGTAACCATATTGTCGTCTACCTGTACTTATTCCTTACTAAAGCGCGCAACTTAGATCGTTTCTGTGCAATTTAACCAATGTTAGGCTGCCGCGAGATCGCCTACTGTTTTACGCAAACTTACTCAATTTTCACTCACAGCCTACCCCCATCTGAAACCAATGCACGCCCCTGCCACCACCATCTAGTGCTAATTGGGTATACCAACATTAACACTACAAATAATCAGCGACAAAGAGATTATTATCAGGGTCAATCTTCTCATTTAGGTATTATAGATAACTAGGTACTATGTGTGTTAAAAATTTGAACATAACCGGGTTTTTCTGTTTTGTATTAAATTTTTATTAACAATAAAGTTTCATTTCGGTCCTTACTTTGTCTACTAAGCCTGACTGAATACACCTGAAAGTGTATTAAGCGGATATAATACAAGACGATTGAATTACTGGCACATACGTACGGGGTTGGATAAGTTTGACGAATGGTCTTCATGATCTTGTGACCTTGATGTAATGGTCGGTGGCGGTACCTTTACCTAATTGAGTTTGATCAAGTTAATTGAACCTTAAATCAAGTCCATATAGCCTATTAAAAGAGTATTGAATTTGTCAGAATAAATAAATTACTTAGGTACTAAGGTACCCCGTCCATGCTCTCTCTCGCCGTGTAGCTCTCAGTACCTAAGTGTAATACGAGGCTTTTGTAAATAATATCGTTGTAAATTATATAAGTTTGTCAGCTCAGAAGAAAGGCACGTACGCATTGTAACAACAAGACTTGTATTATAGTTAGCTGTAAGTAGTAATACTGATAGAATATTTTTGTCTTACCGTGACTACGTGCCTTTTTTAGCTCTTTCATACCAGTTTAGATTGATAGATCAAAATACAAATTTAAGTGAATATAAATAATATAACTCTGTACTTCACTTGTAAATAAATGACATGTTGTTATAATAAATTCGTATTATTTTTCATCAAACATAGTTAGGTAGTAGTAGGTAGGTACCTACATACATCGATAAAACTAACGCAGTCACAACAGGTTACGCAGCGCACGCGCCGTCGGGCCAGTTATTTGGTTCTACCCAAGACCCGAACGAATCACGGCAAGCGAATGTTTAACTATGAGGGAGCACAGCTGTTTAACAAACTACCGCCATCAATAAAAAGTATTGACTCCTTTAATTTATTTAAAAATAAACTTGCACAGTATGTTCAAGAAGTTGTGGATTAGGCTTTACTGGTTAATATTTAATAAAAAATTGCCATTAAAAAAAACTATTCTTGTAAGTAAGTTATATGTTTATTTAGCCAATACTTTTTATAATATCGGCGCGAATGATGCGAATGTGAATTAATTAATTTATCCTGTTTTCAAGTGTGACGTTATGTTTTTATTGAGAATTAAAGAATCTATAAACCTTACCTACCCATCCTCTATCTGACATACCCTAACTAGGCCCCCGGTTCAGAACCGTTGAATAGCAATTAATAATAATTGTCAACGTAAACTACACTAAATAGGTAGTGTCACATGATTTATCGGTTGTCAATTCGTTGTCGAAGGCAAGTAGTGTTTTACTTGATCAGTGGTCGAAGGGTATACTGAATCGGGGGGCAGATACCTCACTTCTCTAGGTATAGGTAGCTGCACCTACTTATGTTAGGTTCCGTCGATATTGTTTTTCGCTAACAGTCTGTAGGAGCAAGATCGCATTTACCGGAGACGGCTCATCATCGAGGCGACTAAACAGACACGGTCATGATTCTCAACTACTGAGGCCCGACTATAAATTTTTTAAATCAATAAATCTTTATTCAGGCAAATTACACCCATTCACACACATATTCTCAAGTCACAACATATTTAAGTAGCCATTGAATTATAAAAATACAATTATTAATATTGGGTATATATGTCACTGGAATTAAAAATACTGAATAAATAAAAAATAAAAAACATAATTGATTTGGTATAAAATTAAAAATCAATGGAGGGGAAAAAATACCTACTTATTTTTAGCAATTACGTAACTGTTAATAGGACAAGCTAGGTAACCTTAATTATAATAGGTACAGACAACAGCACGTCAACCTACCACAAAACGTCAAATTTGTTCAATTGTTATTGATCTCTGCGTGTCGAACTTAAAGTTGAAAATTGGTTCGATGACCTTTTACTTTTTGGGTAGGTTGACCTACCGTTGACTGTACGTAAGCAGTAAGTTTGTGATTACTTACTTATTATCGTGGCTATTATTGAGAAGAGAATTAATATCAGACTTCGTCGCACCGTGGGGGCAATCCGCCCGATGCTCATAGGGTGCAACGCCAGCATGGTCGCCTTACCTTTAGGTTGACCCCAATTCTGTCTGGCCACGGCTGCTTCGGGGCCTACCTTGCCATGACAGTGAGCCGTCAGCTGCATGACACCACTGCAGTCGAAGGACGTGATCTCTCCTCGGCGGCCTTTATGGCGAGGATGATCATATTTTGCGAGGCTGTCATCTCGCCGAAGGAAGCAGCGGAGAGGGAGCGGGAAGCCTCAGCTGATGCTCCAGTTATCCGCCGGCTACGCACTGGGCACCGGAGGCAAAACTACCACGTCCACTTGCCTCTTCCTAATGGGCCCCAGACGGCAGACACCCGACACGGGAGTGTCTGCCGTCTGCTTAAGGGGGCCCGCGACGGCGCAGCGCGTGTTTCCGCACGCCGCTCGTAGGAGACTGGGGGAAGGCTCCACACCCCCCGCTCTAACGCTCGCAGACAGTCGAGCTGGAACTGTGGAATATGCCTATGGCCCTAGGCCTATGGCGTAACCCGAATAACAGTCAGACTTTTTAGTCACAATTTTTCGTTTTAGGCCGATAAAGTAAATTAAATGTGGATGTGTTGACCTCAGTGAGGCAGTAAATTAAAGTGGAAAAAATATCGTTATGGGGCTAATCTAAAAATACGTCTTGTCGGCATACAGGTACTGAGGTCGGTCATACAACCAATAAGTTACCTACCATATGACATCATACAGTCAGCAGAAACACGATGCCGACAAGAGACAACGGTCTCGCAGTCTCTCACTACTTTGTAGGTATTAGAGGGTAACAGTTAACGCAAATAAAAGAGAAAATTATTATTGACGCATAAAAAATATGCTAAATTATGGGGCCATTCGAAGAGGAAATAAAAATACCTACCTACTAATTTGGCATGCGGGTCAGTGTTGTTGTAACATAGCTTGTTGGAACGAAATTTTCAATTCAAAATCCCTTTATGTGTTCTGAACTTTCAGAAGTGGTGCAAGAATCAGTCGGATCCTCATATACCCATGAAGATTCTTCATGGTTATACCTAATCACGGTTGTAGGTATGGTTTTATGTCTAATCCTATAAGAATGTAGGGTCAGGGAGGGAACACTGGCTCGGAGGGAACAGTGCCTCGAATATGCTGTGCTAATAAGATAATGAGATTAATGTGTGTTCCTTTCATCCTTTCATTCGAAAGCGTTCGGTACCCAGTCATGCACGAACTAATTAGTGAGCTGCTCCGGCGACATGGGGATGATTTGCATCGCAGCGCTCGCCCAGATCGGACGCTCACCCCGTTCCGCTCTGCCTCGAGTCTCGAGAGTCTGTTTTCGCTCGACTGACGATTACGTGGTTTGCCCGCGGCTCACTGGGGGATACCTTACGGTGACAACCAACCCAGTTGAGTTTAACGCCTTTGTCAAGGCGGTTCCGCTCGTTGGGGAGCGTCGGACAGTGCATTTTTCAAGGCGCTGAAGCACTCCCCCTTCCGCCGGTACGTCGGTAAACGGACCTTGGCCCCCTGGAGGGCACGCTCGAGAGGGTGAGGCGTTCCTCCTCGCCCTTGAGGCACTAGGTCTGGCTGCCTGCCACTGCCGGGGTTGACCCCCCTTCCCATCCCCGTATTCCATCCCTTAGGGAGCGTATCCCGGGTCGGGCGTCATTTTGGGCGGCGACTTTAATAGCAAAAACACTCAGTGGGGCTGCTTATGTACTACCCGAAGTGGGACGGACTTGAGCACGCTCGCTGAGACACTCGATTTTGACGTTATACCGCCCCTGTCTCCGACACATTACCCGTATAACGTCAACCACCGCCCCGACATTCTCGACATGGCTATTCTAAAGAACGTAGGCTTACGTCTATGCTCGATAGAAGTCTTTCACGCCCTCACATCCGATCACCGCCCGGTGGTGGTCCAACTCGGCTCTCCTGAGTCCTCCCCTGAAATGAG
Organism: Anania hortulata; assembly: GCA_963576865.1. Lineage (NCBI taxonomy): Eukaryota > Metazoa > Arthropoda > Insecta > Lepidoptera > Crambidae > Anania > Anania hortulata. The sequence continues at coordinate 92,549 of OY756399.1, read as the reverse complement.
AACAGTGGTAGACTGGAACAAACTCAAGTGCAAACTTGAGAATTGTGACAGTCCCCAGCTGTCCTCGATCCCCGATGACATAACCTCGCCTAACGAGGCTATTCATGCGATCGACGCACTCACTAGCCACATCTCGGTCGCCATAGGCGATTCGTCTAGGCAGGTGCCTGCGATGGGTGACCATCGTTTCAGGATGCCTGACGACGCGCGAGAACTACTGAGAGCTAAGAACGCGGCTACTAGAGCCTACGACGCTTATCCCACTGAGGAAAATCGGAGAAGCTTACGCAGCTTGCAGCGCGCTGTCAAGAAGCGTATTGCGGAGCTCCGAAATAATCGGTGGGACGATCTGCTGAAAGAGATCTCGCCATCTCACCAAGCTTATTGGAAGTTAGCGAGGTCCTTTAAGTCAACAGTCTCGAAGTGCAACACACTTCGAGAAATCATGAAAAACGTGTGTCCAGCCAGCCATAAATCAGGCTGGTTGAACCATTTTATTTTTCTCGATATTAAACGAAATATCACATTTTGGACCGATCTTTATATATAAAAGTCTTGTGACGCGAGATGTGACGGCCCTCGACCACATTTGAACCTCCGTGACGCACGCGTGTAGGAATTATTCTAAAAAAACTTGATGGTTCAGCTGGAATTTTCTGGCTGTCTGAACCACCATTTACTAGCACTTCCAGCTGTTCTACGTAGCTGAAAATTCGTCTAATCTTAGGTGACGGGGACGGAGAATACGATTTGTCGTTAGTGACGGCTGTAAGTGCCAGCAAACCGAAGTTATAAGCATTTCTTTTTTTCCCATACATTGGTGCAATTACACTAACCAGGGTGACCACACTGCCCTTTTTATAGGAATTCAAGGACATCATAGTTCAAATCTAGGCAAAATGTCCACGTATGATGATGGTTGATTGCCTTGTCGTTTTATTACTTATGAGTAAATATTAACATAATTTACCTACCTCATAATACGTGCTAGTAAATGGTGGTTCAGACAGCCAGAAAATTCCAGCTGAACCATCAAGTTTTTTTAGAATAACTTCTACACGCGTGCGTCACGGAGGTTCAAATGTGGTCGAGGGCCGTCACATCTCGCGTCACAAGACTTTTATATATAAAGATCGGTCCAAAATGTGATATTTCGTTTAATATCGAGAAAAATAAAATGGTTCAGCCAGCCTGATTTATAGCTGGCTGGACACACGTTTTTCAAGATTTCTCGAAGTGTGTTTCATCTTAATGGATGAAATCACTTTAGATGCCGTCACGCATCGCGTCACCATCCGAATTTAAAATCAGATATATACAGTGTGTTTGGGATAGGGCTAGCGATAATTTAAGGCGATGTTATTATGTCAATTTTATCGACAAAAATGCCCCCATATGTGGGCCCACCCCCCTCCACTTGGAATGGGGGGGGCTTAATTTTTTAAATTTATTTTTTATGTGACTACACAAAAAAAAAAATTATTTCTTATGTGCCCTTCTTACAGATAAACGAAAAACATCATTTGAAAGCCAATAATAAGTGTCATTAAATGAAAATTCAAAAATGAAAAATAATGACCAAAATACTTTAAAAAAAATATATGAATTTTAGTTTTTGTCAAAAAAAAACGATTTTTTTAAATTTTTAACTTATTGCAAAAAGTAGCCCTTTAATATTAACTTTTTTGGTATTATCAAAAAGACAAAGATATTAACTGCATAATCATACTTAAATCATAGCTGTACGTTGCATAGTTCAAAAGTAATTATTGTTTGAATATGACCATTACGCGAGCGCCCTGTGCAAAAAACCCGTCAGGTAGCCCGTGGCCACCGCGGTCGCCTGACCTGACCCCGCTTGATTATTTTTTGTGGGGGTGGATGAAGCAGCGAGTATACGCCGTAGTGCCTAATAGCCGAGAGGAACTTTTGGGAAAGATAATGGCAGTTGCCGCCGAAATTAGAGACGATACTGAATTAGTATCGAGAGCGACCGGCCAAGTGAATGTGCGTGCTGTGACATGTTTACAGGCAAGAGGTGGTCATTTTGAACAATTTTTGAATTGATTAAGATTTAAATGCAAATAATTAAAATAATTGAAACATATTTTTGTTTTTTTAACCCATTTTTTATGGTTCACATTTTGTACGTAGTAGAAGGGCACAATTCAAATGACGATAACTTTTGCACTATGCAACGTAAAGCTATGATTTTAGTATCTCTATGCAGATAATATCTTTGCCTTTTTGATAATACCAAAAAAAGTTAGTATTAAAGGGCTAGTTTTTGCAATAAGTTTAAAATTTAAAAAAGAAACGGTTTTTTTTTGACAATAACTAAAATTCATAATTTTTTTTTTAAAGTTTTTTGGTCATTATTTTTTATTTTTGTATTGTCATTTAATGACACATATTATTAGCTTACAAATTATGTTTTTTGTTTATCTGTAAGACGGGCACTTAAGAAATAAATATTTTTTTTGTGTAGTCACATAAAAAATAGATTTAAAAAATTAAGCCCCCCCCCATTCCAAGAGGAGGGGGGTGGGCCCACATAGGGGGGCATTTTTGTCGATAAAATTGACATAAAAACATCGCCTTAAATTATCGCTAGCCCTATCCCAAACACACTGTATATAGCCTAAAATGCTACTTTTTTAAGTAATAATATTGTTTTTGCAATTTTCTCCTTTTATCAACTCCAACTCATTTTAAAAATTATTCATGAACATTGCTGATATGGCAGCAGAGATATCGGCCAACGCAACTATTTGTCACAAAAACATACGTTTCATTGAGTACCTACATGCGTTTTTACAACTTAATTTACTTCGAAATTATGTCGCCTCTTTTTTTTCCCAAAGTAGCCTAAACGGCCAATCGTTGCCAATCGCAAAATTGGTCACCCCGACACCGTTCGAGATAGCCTAAAGCCGGTGACAGATGGAGGCGGACGCGGCTGTGGGCTCGTCTTGACATTGTAAGGTCAAACGCTGCCATTCGTCGATCTTTGGGCTGGCGGAAGTTGACTGAAGGATAGACCAATGGCAGCGCTTGACCTCACAATGTCAAGCCGAGTCCGGAGCCGCGTCCGCCGCAGTGTGTCACCAGTTTAAAAGGCGAAAATTGGCCAAAGTTGGCCGCACTATTACGACTGAGAAGCATGCATTTGGTCGGATCGGAACAAAGCCACAGAATACCTAATAGTACTACAAAGCTTCCACACGTTCCAATAATTGTTGGGCCAACCGCCGTACACACGTTCTGATTTGACTGTAGTCGGCTGGTTGGTTCCAACCAAATCGGAGCGTTCTGTGGTTGGAACCAACCAGCCGACTAACGCCAAATCGGTACGTGTGTACGGCGGTCGGTTGGCCCAACATAATTATTATTAATACTGGTCGGACGTGGTCGGCTTCCGATTTGGTTGGCTCCATCCAAATTGGAACGTGTGGTAACTTTGTTCCGACCAAATGCTTCTCAGTCGCATTTGCAACGCCGCCGAAGAGAGAACTAAAGATGACCGCGTGTTTTTAAATTATCATTTATTCTTAAACAATTCGTCATTGAAAAGTATATTTAAGCATATAGCCTGTTGTGGTGGTGTTCTTCAGGAGATGAGTAATACTCGGAGTCCAGGTTTGTATTGATTTACTAGGTACACTTACATAACTATATACAAAAATCAGGTGAAATCTTACTGGCTAAAAATATAACTAACAAATCAGACTACAAATTATGACCAATAGGAAACTAGCAAGAAAGTTTTGTAGAATGCTGACACAGCGAGCGAGAGGTCTTGGCCCTCTCACATGGGTGGCGGATTTGTAGAGCGAGACGGCGTATCTGTGCGTCTCGCGCGGAGGACGTAAATATAACCGGCGCGCAGCTCGCGCGCTCGGCACCAGTGATGCCAGATCTACTGATAAAGCAGTAGATCTACCTGATTTTAGAGATATCTACTGATCTACTGACTTATTTCTAAAAATTCGATAAATCTACCTGCTTTTTTCAGTTTTATGGATAAATCCAAGCTACATATACAAACGAATTCCGTCTATTCAAAAACGTGTCTGTTAGTGGTCATTACCTACTCTGTGGCAGCGTCTCGTTTCCATCAGTCGAGGAAACAGAATGTTTAGAGGTTTGACATACTTCTGTTAAAGCAGCAGCCGTGTTATTATATGCCCGAGGCTCAAGACTGACGACGTATGAACAACACGCCTAGCACGGCAAATGTCAGAAGTATGTCAAATTGGTAGATCATACTTCAGAAGTTGTCCCATTTTTTTTTTATCATAATCGAGTTAGCACTTTTTGAGAAAAATAACAAAATATATACTCAGATATTGTTTTAGTTCGTGGTTCTTGTATCTATGTTACCCAATATCTTCGACAAATGTGAACCGATTTTGATGATTCTTTTTCCACTTTTATTAGTATGAAAAGACAACTGCTGCCAACGCTCGCCCATACAAAAACAGTACAGATACAGATTAAAAATGGCGGAACATTTTGTCGAACAAATCATAAGACATTGCCTTTCTATAGCCTAGGGTATGTGCTCCATTTATTTAAGGTATAATCTAAATGCGACAGTGGTAAGTAAAAAACATTTTCTTTTGGTGTGACAGCGGGCTTAAGTGTATGTTGTTCTTTCAGATTTCATCTGGCAACACTGCTCGGCACTCCGTTGATAACACTGCAATGATAATGATTAATGAGCTCCCATAAGCCTATGGATCCCATAGTCCAGGATTCTAACGATACCTCATAGCCTCATACATCAAAATCGATTAAGGCGTTAAGGTTAAGGCGTTAGTCGTTAAGGTGAAATAAATAAACTCACACACATACATGAGCCCTAAAAATATTACACTCCTCTTTGAGCAGTCGTGAAAAAAACAGGTGGCATGACGTCCGTAGGTACTCTGCCGTAGGGATGATCGATATTAGAAAAACATCGATGTTGACATCGATGTTAACATCGAATCAAAAGTATCGATTTACGATAAATATCGATAGAAAAACATCGATATGTCTAAAACATCGATGTTTTTGGAAACAAATAAAACTGTCTATTATATTTATAAAATGTTTCAATTATTAGAAAATGACATTAAATTTAAAAAGCCCACTCTTCGTGAGACACCTAGAAATCGACACAAACTACGAATAGAAACTCATCAAGTAAGCGCCGAGCGTAATTGAAGTTGACTTTTTTTTTTATCTCTTGAGAAATGAAAACAAACTTATTCGTACGGCTTTGGGCTTGCTTAGGTACTCCGATTATGTTGATCAGTGCCATCTAGTGGAAAATAGTTGGAACTTGATAGTCATCTGCTAATGACTATGCAACATTTAGTTGAAGCTAGTACACCTAATGCACGCTAGACGGCGCCCAAAAGAATAATTGACGTATCGATACTTTTATTCTAGTAACATCGATGTTTCGATGATATCGAAGTCAACCCATCGATGTTAAAACATCGATGTTTTCCAGTAAAACATCGATGTTTATACAACATCGATGAATATCGATCATCCCTACTCTGCCGTAGCAAGAGACAACTGACGGTTGGATAGCCGACCGTTTGAACGTCTGTAGCAATGTTGGAAGTGGTTGGAAGGTTGGCCCGATTTGGTCGGCTCCAACCAAATCGGAGCGTCTGTTACGTGTTTAAGGCAAAAACCCGCGTTTTGACATTTGCTTGATTTTACTTTACGCGTGCACCTCACTTGGCGTTTTGTTATCAGTGTTGTCACAACAGTTCACTTCTGACAGTTCACTCCAGCCAGACTCCAGTTCACTCTGTGGTGTTATGGATTGTGCTATATAGTAGTGTTAATTAAAAAAATATTCTATGAGGAAAATACTCACATAAATTCTGTGAAAATCATTGACAACGATTACGTGGTTTAGTAGCACAAATAAAACATCAAAACAAATAAATGGAAATGTGAAACTTGTGTTCTCTTAATACTGGGTAATTGTTTTGTAAACTAAACGATTCCAAGATTTACACTACAGTGTTTCAAAGTTCTTATTGCAATTTAGTTGGTGATTCATCGCGTTCTTTCCTAAGTAAAATCTGGCCGTGTCTGGTAATGTAATTGGTTTAAAACTGCTTTAAGGCACGTCTCAAGTGTATGGCGCGGGTTTGTGTAGTCCTGATGAATTGGTGATGGCTGATAAAGTGCTAGGGGTGGTGCGGTGGGGGCTGTTGGTGATGGCGGTGGCGGCGGACGTCGGGCTGCGAGTGGCTCCCGACCGGCCGCAGTGCTCGCCCCTCGCCGGTGACCGCTGTGCTCAGGGCGACTACTCCGGAAACGAATTTTACTATACTGTCAATGGTATGAAACATTTACTACATTCATGTGTGCTTGATGAGTAACTATGGGCTCAGACCACACAGTATTACTAAAGTAGGCGCGGATAGATACCTGGGTCGAATGAAATATGTAAGTCAAAGAATAAGGCTAAGCGTATACTCAGACGTGGATAACACAATTCCATGAAGCGCATGGCATACAGCGCACGATTTAGAGTTTAATTTAGGGTGAAGCAAAATACCTACTATTATGATACCCCTTTGTGTTTCTGGCCATAATGTTAACGAAGATCTCCAATAATTGACAAAAGTACCTTATTTTGGCCACATTTATGACATCAATTTTACCATGGCTACTAAATTAATAGATGGCAGATTGTAACCTGTGTGAACTTGGCACCCGACTTTGGAAAAATTGAACTTACTTTGGTTTATTTGGAAGAATTAGGTAGGTAGTTGAATGTAGTGAAGCTAATTTCGTTTGTAGTAATTCCAAAAAAAAATTAAAAATTACAAAAAAAAATGCGTCCCCTGAGATTGCGAAAACTAACTTTTTCCGATTGTATCTTATACAGGAACGTTTGTAGTGGATTGTAGTGAAAATCATTTCGTTTGTAGTAGAACAGAAAAATTATAAAAAAATATGAAAGATTCAGATACGTTGTTTTTTGTAAGTCGATTTTAAATGCTTATAAGTCTACTACAAACGCTAAAAATGATTGCAAAACGTTCCTAGAGGTTGGCAGTGGATTGTAGTGAAAGAATTTTCGTTTGTAGTAGAACAGAAAAATTATAAAAAAATATCAAAGCGAGTATTTTTCAGATACGTTGTTTATAGTAAGTCGATTTTAAATGCTTATAAGTCTACTACAAACGCTTAAAATAATTGCAAAACGTTCCTAGAGGTTGGCAGAGGATTGCAGTGAAAGAATTTTCGTTTGTAGTAGAACAGAAAAATTATAAAAAAAATATCAAAGATCGTACTTTTCAGATACGTTGTTTTTAGTAAGTCGATTCTAAAGGCTTTTATGTCTACTACAAACGCTAAAAATGATTGCAAAACGTTCCTAGAGGTTGGCAGTGGATTGTAGTGAAAGAATTTTCGTTTGTAGTAGAACAGAAAAATTATAAAAAAATATCAAAGATCGAGTATTTTTCAGATACATTGTTTTTAGTAAGTCGATTTTAAATGCTTATAAGTCTACTACAAACGCTTAAAATAATTGCAAAACGTTCCTAGAGGTTGGCAGAGGATTGTAGTGAAAGAATTTTCGTTTGTAGTAGAACAGAAAAATTACAAAAAAAATATCAAAGATCGTATTTTTCAGATACGTTGTTTTTAGTAAGTCGATTCTAAATGCTTTTATGTCTACTACAAACGCTAAAAATTATTGCAAAACGTTCCTAGAGGTTGGCAGAGGATTGTAGTGAAAGAATTTTCGTTTGTAGTAGAACAGAAAAATTATAAAAAAATATCAAAGATCAAGTATTTTTCAGACACGTTGTTTTTTTGTAAGTCGGTTTTAAATGCTTTTATGTCTACTACAAACGCTAAAAATGATTGCAAAACGTTCCTAGAGGTTAGCAGTGGATTGTAGTGAAAGAAATTTTGTTTGTAGTAGAACAGAAAAATTATAAAAAAATATCAAAGATCGAGTATTTTTCAGATACATTGTTTTTTTTGTAAGTCGATTTTAAATGCTTATAAGTCTACTACAAACGCTAAAAATGATTGCAATACGTTCCTAAAGGTTGGCAGAGGATTGTAGTGAAAGAATTTTCGTTTGTAGTAGAACAGAATAATTATTTTAAAAAAATCAAAGATCGAGTATTTTTCAGACACGTTGTTTTTTGTAAGTCGATTTTAAATGCTTATAAGTCTACTACAAACGCTAAAAATGATTGCAATACGTTCCTAGAGGTTGGCAGTGGATTGTAGTGAAAGAATTTTCGTTGGTAGTAGAACAGAAAAATTTTAAAAAAATATCAAAGATCGAGTATTTTTCAGATATGTTGTTTTTAGTAAGTCGATTCTAAATGCTTTTATGCCTACTACAAACGCTAAAAATGATTGAAAAACGTTCCTAGAGGTTGGCAGAGGATTGTAGTGAAAGAATTTTCGTTTGTAGTAGAACAGAAAAATTATAAAAAAATATCAAAGATCGAGTATTTTTCAGACACGTTGTTTTTTTGTAAGTCGATTTTAAATGCTTTTATGTCTACTATAAACGCTAAAAATGATTGCAAAATTTTCCTAGAGGTTAGCAGTGGATTGTAGTGAAAGAAATTTCGTTTGTAGTAAAACAGAAAAATTATAAAAAAATATCAGAGATCTAGTATTTTTTAGATACGTTTTTTTTAGTAAGTCGATTTTAAATGCTTATAAGTCTACTACAAACGCTAAAAATGATTGCAATACGTTCCTAGAGGTTTGTTTAGTCGTAATCACTTATTTTTTGTCAATCTACCTTGATATAGAAAGGTTAATTATAAACAGCTACTGTACTGCTGACTAATAAAGTAAAACGTCCTAGAGCTGAAATGATGATGAACTATTATAAATGTTGGACACTCGGCTTACTCGCACTCGCACACAATGCAGGATCGCATCACCTCATCAACTTCTCGGAGGGCCGGTACTACACGGCGAACTGCGAGGCGGCCGCGCTGGGCGACGTGGCCCTGCCGGCCTTCGCGCGGCCGAAGCGCTTCCGCCTCGTCAAGCTCTCGGGCTGCGCGCCGCCGCCCGGCGCCTCCTACGCCGCCGCGCTCGCCGCCCTCAACATCTCCGTCTCCGTGCGACTCGCGCTCGAAGGTACTAGCATCGGCTAGCAGTCGCAGTAGCAGCATCACAGTCAAAGGCGTCGTCGAGCGGGGGCTGGGAGAGCCAGACGCCCCCTCCCCCCCTCCCCCCTCCTAAACATTCCAAAAAATTCAAAAGCCCGTGGACTTTTACACATTGAACTTTGTACCGTTCTTATTACAATTTATGTAGAAGTAAGAGCACCCACAACTTGCCCTCTCTGGGCCATCGGCTGGCAACGCCCTTGATCACAGTAGCTTACCATGCTAATAACATTATTACAATATTACTCTACCTACTGTATAAATGTCTATGAAAATAGTAACCAACTTCAAAAAAATTGTAAACCTTAAAATAATATTTACTTACATATACATAGTATATAACTTAAAATAATATTTACTTACATATATATCAGTTATTTTTGTAGTCGGAGCGATCGAAAACATTTAAGAACTTCACTCAGCTAGAACTGACTCCAAAAATAACTGATTTAAGTTTGTTTAAGTAATTATTATTATTTACACCAATTACTTCCTTAATTGTTTTGCCTTAATGACGTTTTTAATTTTTTGATTGAAGTAATACTTATCCTATTCGAATAAAAAAAAGATAAATGACATTGGTTCACATTTTGTGAAGAAATCAGCTGTACACTGATTTTGTCCCGTATGTCTCCACCTTCAGGTTAATATTGTTAAAATTTTAAGGGCACTATCTTTGAAGTAGGTATACGCGGTCTATGCTGTACAATAAAGAAATAATCATCAAAATCGGTCTACATTTGGCTAAGATGATGTAACATATAAACTTGATAAAAAACAATAGTTATGGATTTGTTTTTTTAAGATATTATTATCACAACTTACCAAATTTGTATGTGACCATTCCTAAAGTATTCTCTTTTAAACAGAAGAAGATTTCGACGAATTAAGAACCTTCTTCTGTTAGAAATCTGTTGAAAAGCCTGTCTGTCGTACAAAAGTATTTAGTTTGATCAAGAAAAAGATGCGGCAAAGTCGCGCGTTCACTCATCTGAAAAACAAGTTAAAAAAGTAATGGAAGTTCTTTTTCCGTTCTGTCAGGACTCCCGAAAGATACTCTTCTCACTGCGGCTTCGTTTGCTGGACTCTCATCGCTGCAATCGCTCGAGCTATCTACGTACTGGGCGACTAGCGGCGTCATAGCATTGGAAGCGGAAGTGTTCGAGCCGCTCGCTGATCTGAAATCGCTGGTGCTGGTGGGCGTGCGGCCCGCGCGCCTGCCGCCGCGCCTCGACGCGCTGCGCCTGCGCTACTCGGGGCTGGCCTCGCTGCCGCCCGAGGCGCTCAACGTGGTCACGCTGGAGGTAAGCCTCTTGGTAGGAACTACCAGATTCCCGGCTACCGAAAGAACGCGCTGTCTGTACATTAGATTATCGCGGTGGTGATTCATGTCACGTCATTGAAATATTGTCTCCGTTTAGCTATTCATTCTTTTTAAACAATATAAAAAGATATGCATTTTATGGGTGTAAAAATTATATCTTGCATTTATTAATTAAAGGACCGTCTGGTCGCGCTTCGGACTATAAATCCAGACTGTTGCCAGTTCCCGCAAGGGGAAAATGTTTGTATGATGAGCACGAGCATTTGTACCCAAGTCATGGATGTTTATTAATGGATGTAGGTAAATTTATTACCTCAGTGCCTTAAGACGAAAGTCAAAAAATCAGTGATGACATATGGAACGGAAACGTGGCCTTTCACTGAGCCTCATAAGAAAGCTCAAGGTTGCACAGCGTGCTATTCAAAGGCCTATGCTCAGTGTTTCTTTGCGAGATCGAATCAGAAATGAGGAGATCCGTAAACGAATAAAAGCCGCTGATATTACCCAATAGATTAGCAAGCTGAATTGGCAGTAGGCGGGGCACTTATCATATAAAACTGACGGCCGATGGGGCAGAAAGGTTTTGGAATGGAGGCTACGTACCGGCAGACGCAAAGTAGGTAAAGGTTGCGGGGAGGCGCTAGATGCAGTGCAGGCCGATACTATCCGGCCATTCTGATGATTATGATGAGAACACTCAATGTAGGACAGATTGACTGCTTGAATGTTGTTTGATATAAAAAAAAGTTTTTCAGAAATGTTTGTAATGATATTAGAGGCTCAATTCCCTTAATTCAAAAGTAGTCAAAATCCAGTTTCCATCCTGCCCTAGTATCCAACAAAGATGATTCTTTTTCTCGTGTCGATGGCAATTCTTCCAGATTTTTGTTGACCAGTATTCCAACACACGCACCGCACTATCGGTAGCGCGTCAGGTCTTTGCGTGTGCAACTGCGTTTAAAAATGTATTCCACAGTATTTGTACTATTTGCAAAGTAATTTAAGTGACAATACAGATAACGACGGGGTAAAGAAAATGAAATTCTATTTAGTCCGTCTTAGATTATCAAAAAGTAATGGACGATTATTTTTTCTTTTGTCAATCAACCATAAACGAGAAAGATAAAGCGCGTCAAAGTTCGGTAGGGGGGGCTCGTCGGGACGTCACTTCTGAGTAAAAATTGTATCAAGACGTGACGTCGGGCGCCATTTCAAATCCATATATCTCTGTAATATTTTGACTAAAAAAATACGCGTCCAATACTTTTCGATAATCTACCTGATATACGAAGAAAAAAAGTAAGTCATCCCGTCGGTCGCGTGTGTAAGGTGGCGGAGGAGAACATGAGCGACATGGGCGGGCCGGCGCCGCGGCTGGAGACGCTGACGCTGAGCGCGCCGGTGGCGGCCCCGCCGCGCGCGCCGCGCCTGCGCAGCGCCTCCGTGGCGCGCTGGGCGGCGCGCGCGCCCGCGCCCTGGGCCGCCTGCGCCGCGCTCGAGGACCTGTCGCTCATGCAGGCGGCCGCCGAGCGCCTGCCCGCCGGCTTCGTGGCCGCCTGCCCCAAGCTGCGCACGCTCGAGTTGCAGCTGATGCAGGTCCGACGCCTTTCGTCTACTGTCGACGCGCGATCATCAGTCTCATATAAATATTTCTTAAACGGCACCCTCGTTCCGCTCGTGAAGCGAAAGGGCACGATTGTATATTTTTTAACTTTAAGAAAATTAAGGTAGATTCGCTTTCAGCGATGCCTTTTTTTCTGATCCCGAATATGTAATTTTCCCAATATAATTTTCAATTTAATGTGGTTACCGCTTAACGTAAACGTTACGCTGGATACATGAATGAGAGGGCGGCGCGAGGGCAGCGGTGCGCGGGCAGCGGCACGGGGTTGCCATGACAAAGGCCTTGTGTCGGCATCGGTGGCGCGCCGGCCGGTGTCAACAAACACACGAATCAGTCGCCCACGCAAACCCGTGATGTATTCGTGCCTTATTACCGCGTTTCCAACAACTTAAGTAGTCAACAACTTTATCGATCGTAAAAACATCAATGAAAAGCGGTTGCGGGGAGAGGCGTCGACGCTAGCGCGTAGGGTAGTTTGCGTGCCTTGTTCATACTCTTAGTATTTGTTTAGACAATTTCCAGGTGCTTTATCTCAACATTTTTGTACTGGACGATACCAAAAAAACACGTGTATTGTTTTTTTCCTCATAGATTATATTTAAATTTGGATGGTGATAAAAAATTCTTTCCGTGTAGTCTCTTGAAGTTGTTAAAAATCAATCTTCTTTGTTAACGTAACAAAAAAAAGATACGGCTGTTTTTGCCGCAAAAAACGTATTTTCGACACTCGCAAGGGAATTAAAATAAATAGGGTACTTCCCGTTGACTCCCGTTAAATCATGAAGTTTGGCAAGAAGCTATCTTATTGCACAAGTAAAGGCAAAAACTCGAAAACCGTAAATGTTTAGTACCATAAGAAAGTTTTTTTTAAGGTGAGTAGTGCCCCTAAATTAGCGACTCGACGCGTGTTAGTACGAATATAGCACGAAAACTCATTAAAATACGGTTCTTAACAGCGCGCAATGAAACGTGGCTGTTAAGAAAATCGCTGCGTCTTTATATAGTGAACATTAGGGAAAATAATACTTTACGCATAGACGCAATTATTCGATTATGCTCCTAACCCTATGCTCAGTTTTTAGCCATCAAGTTGGCCTATCAATCGACGTATTAATTAATTAAATCGGTCAAGCGGTTTAAAAGAAGAAGGAAAATTTGCATCTTTTTTGCTTGTTTTTTCAATGATTTAAATATTTATTTCCTTCTAAAGTATAAGTACTAGAAACAAATCATATGCTCAAAATGTTGTGTAGGTCTTGTCAATTTATAGCATGTTTTTCAAAAATTCGAGACACGATTCACATTCGAGATCCATCCATACCATACTTATATACCTTTTAAAAATAAAGAAAACTATTGGTCTGTTTTTTTAACAATGTTAGATATAAATACGGAAATAAACATGTATGACCGTTTGTTTTTTTCCAATAAATAAAATAAAAATAAATAAATATACCTATAAGTTGGTACGGCCCTCGGTACGCGAGTTCCACTCGTACTTGGCCGATTTTTTTATTGCGTTCGCATGTCATGATAATTTTCGTTAAAAAATTTACTAAAACTAGTTACTACTTACTTAGATAATATTAAAAAGATAGTAGGTATGATCCAGTGTGTTTTTCCCAGATACAAAAAAGTCAACTTCAACCTTGCTTGTCATATAATTAGTAGTTAGTATAATAAGTATATCATCATAACTTTGTCGGCGTCATAAACAAACATGCCTTCTAGCATTTGAAGCCTACGATACAAATGGCTATGCCAGACGGACAAATTAGACAGAAATATGTTAAGTAAGGGTTTTTAGGGTTTAAAAAAAGACAGAAAGAAAAAAAAAATTGGTGCCTTTTCTTTTATAAAATATTTTTTTGTTATCGCATGGTTTGAGGTGACGAAGGATAGGTCGTTTGAAAGATGTTGTTGGGAAACACTATCCTTGATTCAGGGATCCTTTTACGTAATATTAAGCTTAAAAGTGCATTCTTTTTGTCAGAGTCACGTGTTTCCCCTCCTCTGCCTGAGAAATAAATAAAATATTATACTATAGTAGTCATTATATCACGAAGTTAAAAGGAAAACTACCACAGCTAGGCTTTACAAGTTACCCAGTTAACTTGTAAAATGTACTTGGAGAAGAAAATTACTTAGATGATGTTGGTCAATGGTCATTTTATGTAAAACAGGTAGCAAATACCGCAAATTGTTAATTCCTTGTTTAGGGGAGGCTTACGTCCAGCAGTGGGCTGCAATAGGTTGACATAATGATTGCATGGCTCTGACTTTAATGCTTTTAGTATCATTTGGCAATTATTAGGTTGTTCATGTTGTTAGAGGCTGCGTCATGTTGTTAGTAAATTGGTGAGGTGTCTCACCAATTTAACACACACACTAATTATAAATTATCAGATCCTCTTTATTATTTCTGTGAACTTGGATAATAACTATCCTAACTACAATTTTTGGATATACCAGCCCTCCAGGGCCATCCAGTTGCGGCAGTCGACTGTCTTGCCGTCGGTGTTTGTAGCGTCTATAATGTGTGTGTACGTGCGCAGGCAAAAGAGATCCCCGTGGGCTTCCTGCGCAACGCGAGCGCGCTGACGTCGTTCAAGGCGGCGAACTGGCCGCTGGCCGCGCTGCCGCCGGACCTGTTCGCGTACTCGCCCGACCTGCAAGAGATCGACCTCTCCAACAATGGACTCGAGTCGCTTCCGAGGTGATCATAACACTTGTCTATACTTTTAAACTGACATAATATTTGTACAAACTTACATCCTGCATCTCACTTTACTAGTTAAAAAAGGATGTGTACCTACCGACTGCCGGCTGTACGTTTTCAGAAAGTGATAGGAATGATACGTAGTTTGATTTGATGAGTTAATTTATTATTATTTATCATAAGTGACACTAGTACATCCTAGTGGCGATCGATTACGTTCTAATCTAAATTGATGGCATGAAAAATAACGAAGTTAAAATGCTGATAGTGCAAAATCATCACGGTACATATATGGTTAAATGAAATTAATTGCTTTTAATTTCAAACCCAAATTTCCCAAAGGAAGATATCTGACCACTGATAAGAAGCTTCAAAATGTAAAAACCCATTTTGTTTATTACGTTAAATATTTTTCCAAGTATTTTAGGCATAATAACTATCTAGTTATTGAGGTTACGGGTTACACTAACGATTTGTTTTTTATATCTCATTAACAGGAACTTCAACTGTAAATATTTTTTTATCCATAATTAAAATAAAACTATGTTTAAAATGAAGGTGCAAGTTTTAATTTAAAATCGACATAATATAACATTTAATCTTGAACAACATAAATAAGTGATGTAAGCTACAAGACAGTGTTACAAATCCGTCAGCGACAATAAACTATCAATTCAAATATCAAATTAAAATTAAGTAAGCCACAATACACTTCACTTCACAAGCACAGTATAAAGCTAAATCACTACGTACAAACGTTTTCAACGTCGCATCCAAACAGACACGCTCCAGCCTACAACAAGACCCCTAGGCGGATTTTTGGCGCGAATAACCGCCTAATTTGCGACCTTAGGAAAGATTTTAAGAATGTTAGATACGTGAAAAGCAAATCCAGTCTTTACTTTAGACGTTTAATGTAGCACATTTGCAAATAACACCATTTATTATTCATAAAATTTTCAATCCCGCCACCTAGATTGACGAAAAGTGTTTGCCTTGTCAATTTCTAGCAACTAAATCTTTGATTTACATTAATTATAATTGATGAAAAAAACGCCTAAAAGGTGAGACAAATAATTGTGTCGATGTACAAGAATATAGATTTTTCAATTTCAAGATTTCACAATAACTCAAAAAAAAATATTTGTGAATTTTTTTGAAAAATTATTCTAGTTTACTACGGATTTTTGTTTTAAATTAAGCATATTTACAATTAAAGTTTGTGTTGTTAATTTTATTCGAAACATCAACAGCGTTGATACAATCTGTGAGTGCAGAGTAGAGGTGGGTTATACTAGGTAAAAGTCAATATCTGTTATCACTGTTATTAATGCAGAAAAATAACAGTTCCAAATACCTGTTACAAAATAACAAGCAAAAATTGCATGATATTTTACAGTTTACTGTAAGAAGAATGTGGCTGAAATATGGCTATCTTCTGCAGTGTTTCATAGCAAGCCTTACAGAATATACCAGAATACTCCAAAAAACTAAACCAACATAAAAATATCTTTTCATATGATTTTCTATTGAAATAACTTGTTTTTCATTTTATCTTGAGAAAGGAAAATCGGAACACAAATATCTCAAAAAAATATTAATTTTAATCACAAGTCATATAAATATTCATAGTTTCATAAATCAGATCAAGACTGTCTTCATAAAACAATTTTTAGTTCAAGTTTAATTACTCTGAAAGATTACAGACAAAACTCGATGTTATTCGCAAAAGTTTGTAACTTCAGAATGAAAAAAAAAACGGTCAAAAATTATTTGAACAAAGAACATCTAAATCAATGAATGAATCACTGACCTGTAAAAACATGGACTAGCCGCTGTCAAAATAAAGTCATCCCTACTAGACGATCGCAATTTTGGTGCCGTAGGGTACAGTTTAAACAGATGCGAGCGAACCATGAAACAAATTTAGTAAAGGACGCAAGATAGGCAGTCTTATGCAGTATTCTTCAAAATTAGATCTCAGCACTCTCACTTTGTGACATTATAAAAGGTCCACACAATTAGCTGTCATTCGTATGTGTGGCGGGACTGCCAGTCTAGATAGAGGCCTAAAGAGTTCTAAAAAATAAGCAATTTACTTATCGATTGAAAAGTAATACAAATTAACGTTTACTATTCGAGCGATTTGTTCGAAGTGGTTTGTTTAGTTTAGACAGGTCAGTGAATAGAATACAGAAAACAAAAGGCAAAAAACAGAATTAAATGAAGCATGATTTTAATAAATCAGTTAATTTATAAAACAGAAATAGGTACTAATATCATTCATCATAAATTTTAAAATAAAACAGAATTACCTGTTTTTTTTGTGAGCTGAGCTCCTTTGAGCTCATCTATATCCTATATCCTATGGTGCGGTTTGGTGTGTATCCGAATGAAAAAAATAACAGATAACTTTAGTCTTTTCACACGCTCACATCAAATTATTTTACGTAAACCTCATAAAAGGCGTTTCAAAGTAATGAATAGGTATTGTCAAAATTAACTTTCGTTTGTCAGATTGACTTTTTTGTCTTTGAAGCTCATGTTGAGCTCAAAAAATGTCTGTCTGTATATGTATCCGAAATAACCTGAATGAGAAAACAACAGATATTTATTGCATCTAGATTTAGAAGTCTCCTAAGTATAAAACTTGACATTTCAATCTAGTCGTATAAAATAACAGATACACAACCTTTCTAAATTAGGAAGTCAATAGTTGCTTAATACACTTATGATTTTGTATTTCATTTTAATTTAGTAGCTTGATATATCTGTTCCTTCACCTTTCTAAATTACGAAGTTGTTGAGTAGCCTTTAATTACACTACATTTAGATACATTTTAATTTAGTAGGTGGAAATATGTGTTCTTCGGACGTAACAGCTGTAACAATTGTTACTGTTGTGACTGCTGTTACTTGAGTAACACTTGTTCCAGTGGAACAACTGGGACTGATGTTACTTCAGTAACAACTGTTTCGTTGGAGCAGTTGTTACTTCTGGGACTGTTGTTACTTGAGTAACAATTGTTACGTTGGAACAATTGTTACTACTGTTGCTGCTGTTACCGACAGTAACAAGTATTTAGCGTATGAGATAACAAGTATTGCTGGTTACTTTAAAATATCTGTTCTAAATATCTGTTTCGATAAATACGCCTCACTTCTAGTGCAGAGTAATCATATAAGCGTTGCATTTGCATATAGAAATGTAGTATGTAATTAGACCACGCAAGCCATGTCTAGAATATAATCTTTATTTAATTAATTATTTTAATTTTTATTATTTTTTTTTGACAATCCAATTACTTATACGCAGAAACGCTTTGACAACTCACACTAAATAAAAAAAATTCGATTGGGGTTTCTGGGCGAGAATTCTCGAAGCGAGAATTTCCGGGAAATTCAGCCCTACTTGAGACGAGAAAAAATTGGTCGAGAACTCGAGAACTCGAGAATTTTTTATAATAAAAAAAATCATTAAAAACGAGATTTTTTGCATTAATACTAAGCAGTACTAATAGTACGTTGCCGCGCCGACAGTTCAGTCATTCGCACATACTTGATGGCGAAGCTCACGTCGCCGTCGGTGCTAATATCGGTGCCATTGCAAGGCTCAATTTGTGTGCATCGGGAATTTTCGTAAGTATTTCAGTGACATTTCTTTAATCATAGTAGACACACTTTATTTTAGTTTGAAATATAATATATATGGTTGATAGATTTACAGTTTAAAGGTTATTTTTAAAATTTTTGATGTTATACAACATGTATATGTTATGTTATATGTCATGTATTGCTTTTTTTAGGTTTGTCATGGAAAAATCAAAAGTTTGGATTTATTTTTCTAAAATAAAAGATAATTCTTTTGCACAATGCTCCAAATGTCCGTAAAATATATCAATTAAAGGCTCAAACTTTAATTGGACGCGCATATTTTCATTTCTCAATTAAACAAAAAAAAATGAAGATATAGCCCTTAAAGTTCCGCGTAACGTCACGCCTTGCGACACTTTTTAGTAAGGCGTGATGTCACGTGCTCACTTTGATGCGCTTTAACGTTATTTTTTGTTTGATTGACAAAAGACAAAATATGGGTCCAATATTTTTTGATAATCTAACTGACGGACTAAATACAACAATCTTTTTTTGACCCAGGAAACTAGCCTATTGGTTTAGTGAGGCACCTTGAATATATTCATAAAATATACATTAAAGCTCAAAGTGAACAAACCTGCACAACCTTCAACTTCTACCGCCAACACTTTGGAAGATGACCCAGACCAAACCTTTTTAAACAAAGGTTGATTTTTAAAGAGTTTGATATTATGTTTAAGTGTTAAATAATGCGCAATATACTGTTTTAAAGACTGATTACCAAATAAATATGACTTTTATTTTGTATTTGTAGAGGATCCATACAATTTTAGAAATTTCTCGAGTTCCCGGGAATTCCCGGGAAATTCAAGTCGAGAATGCTCGAGCTTCGGGAAAAAAATAAAGTCGAGAAATCAGAAACCCTATTTTCGATGCACAAAAGCGCCCGCTCCACAGTAACGTCGCGATTTTGTAATATGGCTCCTAAATAAATTAAATGGATGAAATAATACTTACTAAATAAAAAGCGGTTAAAATTTTACAAAAAAAGTAAAAGGTCAACTCTAACGACCCATTCGAGTCGAGGTATCTCTACCAATAGACCTAGTCTCAGTACTGCTTTAGCATAAATGTATGTATACTGTAGCACAGGCCTCACCTCAATGGGCAAGCACGGGTAAAGCTAATCTGAGATGGCGCCAGCATGTTCGGTCTTTTCAAACAATGTCAAAGTAAATGCCAAAGTTTCGCGCCATCAATCAAAAGAATAAAAAAGGAAGATTTTTTTGTGCCAAAACAATTATGTGCCTCAAAACACACAACATATTATTCGCATTACACGCAGGCATAGTTTTAAACAGAGATTCTTATGAATGTGTTTCAAGCAAGATTGAAACCATTTCAACGTAGTGATTATATGTTCAGTAATGCGACACCGACAGGATAAATGTGCAGTGTGCTTCTCCATTATAAAGTGGCAAAGCTCTCTTAGATTAAGTGGATAAGCTTAGTAAGAGTGGCGGTGTGATACCGGTGTGCACTGTCTGCAGCGACATATTCGCGCCGGTGGTGGGCTCGCTGCGCGCACTGTCGCTGGCGCGCAACCGGCTACACGCGGCCGACGCTCTAGCCGTGGCGCCGCTCAGCGAGCTGCGCCGGCTCAACCTGTCCAACAACTCGCTCGGGGACCTGTGCCCCGCCACCAGCGAGCGCATCCTCGCCAGGAGTGAGTAGTAGTAGCTGTAGCGCTCCGCTAGGCTATGATGAATCAAGACTTTGACTATTTGCTTAACTTACTGATATAAATGTCGTGGCCAGATCTTGGAACTGGTCGCTTCATTGTGTGGCCGACCTTTTTATGAAATAGTGGTACTTTATGATATAGAGCTGCCCACATCGGGAAGTGGTCTGTAAAATATTTACATTATCCACCGGGAGAGGCGCTGATATCGTTTTGTTTTTCATCATGGTGGTGGACAATTATTCTGTTATAAAAGCGAATCCTAATTTGCAAATGAGAGATAAAAGTGATACATTAGGCGATCAATTCTAATATCTGGCTGACGTAAATACAAGATCTATCCCTTCCAACATTTAAAAGAAAGCGATTTTTTAAACTGGACCGGCTTAGCTTATAATAGTAGTTACATACGTTTCCATTTTTCTAAGTCACAACTCTGTCAATCAGATAGCAGTCAAATCAGCATTCTCTCGACGGACTGAAGTACAGATGTGGAGATGGAGCAATGTATTCTGACAATTACGCAATGTCGGTCAGGTGTGTCGTACCTGTCCGGGATGGTGCGGCTGGAGCAGCTGGTGCTGAGCCGCACGGGCGCCACGCGCGTGTGCGCCGACTGGACCCACCACATGCACGCGCTGGGCCGCCTCGACCTCACGCACAACCGCATCGCCGAGCTGCAGGTCGGTGCCGACAGTTCCACCACTGGACGACATACTAGGTCGCAGTGTTGCATCACCGCCTGCCAGGTCCCGTCTTTCATTTCGGCCGCCACAGACGTGTGCCTGCCCGTTTCGCCCCTGTCCACCCTCCGGACGACGGCCCGAGCCTAGGTCCGAGCCTCCAGAGACGCCCTCGAGACCCTCGAGATCCGGCCTGTTCGGCAGTCCCGGTCCTTTCGGTGCCACCACTGGCGGGTTCGCCGCTCGGTAGGGTGCCTTACGCATTCGACACTGGCCATATCACGCTCGCTAGTATGTGCCCGTCATGTAGATAGATAGATAAACTGTTTATTTGCAACACAAGCACACTTTATAATACATTTTACAATAAATTAGAAAAAAATATTTAGTAACATCATGAACACTTAAGTCCACTCCTTAACAAGGTGGTAACTAATAATAATGTACGAGTTCGAGGCTTCGGCCGGGTCGCGGCGACCGTTAGAGGGGCGGACCTACGCTGTGCGCCTTCAGGGCCTTCGACGACAGGTCAGTCCGAAAAAAAAAACCCGCGACCGCGCATACAACCATACTTAATTCATCCAGTGTTATTTAACGTGCAGGTTCCCTTACGTTTTCTCTCAACGCCGAGCTTACAGCAACTTTCAGATTTCAAAAATCCCAGAGTTACGTGTATTCGTACCCACGAACGACATATGTCGCGGGTAACAGCTAGGGGTGTAATGTAATAGTTGCGTCTAACTCGTCTGCCGCGGCCGCTTGCAGTTCGCGGACCTGAAGATCCAGCGCGAGGTGACCCCGGCGGACGTGGACGTGAGCGGCAACCCGCTGCGCGCCATCCGCTGCTCGCGCGAGGACTACGAGCTCGCCGCTGACGACGCCATCCCCACGCAGGTGACGACACGCCGCTTGATCATGATACAGATGCTTCTAATTGACAGTAACGACAGTGATTTTGATTAATAGTATTTATTCAGTTGGTAACCTCTTCCGGGAACTTCAACACTGCCAAAAATAAAACTTTTCCCTATTTTACTGTCAGACGTTGACCCTTTTAGGGCATTAGCGCGGTGTTTTGTTTTCTAGATTAGGTTAATTTCTAAAACTGGTTCCGTTCTGAATATGATGGGAGACGACACAGACATAATTACACTATCTGGCACCTCGTTATCCAAAAGTTCCTTAATTTGAAACCGAGACAATTTATTTATTTTATTTAGAACACCAACAGTATTGCTACAATCTATGAGAACAGAGTTATAATATAAACGTAGCTATTTACAGGTATACGTATACCCAAACATAGTATGTGATTGGTGTGTCGTCTGGCGCATATTATTATTTATAAACATTCAACATGTTAGAACTTGTCTCGTCAGAAGTTACAAGGCGTGTGAGTTTTACGCGACAACAACAATAAGGCGCATGTCAGCAAGACGTTATCGGATCGAGGGAGGAGAATACCAATTATGTAAATTACTAAGCAAAGCGCTGGCGACGTAATATCACTGCCAAAAGTGAGCGACTTATAGGCGAGGTGTGAGCGCCGAAGTTTTAAAAGTGTCGTGCGTGCGCCTGATCGGTGCGGTCTCGATATACAGTAGCAGTAACGTGTGTGTGTGTGTGCGCGCGCAGACGGCGAGGCTGATCATGGACTCGCGGCTGGAGTGCTCGTGCGAGGCGTACTACCTGGCGCGCGCGCTGCGCGAGCGGCGCGTGCTGGCCGCCTTCGAGCCGCGCTGCGCCGCCGCCGCCGCCGACCCGCCCGGCAGGTACCGAGCCAGCTCTACTACACCTGCTCTACAGCTGCTCTACAGCTGCTCTACAGCTGCTCTACAGCTACTCTACAGCCTAATGCTTTATAACTATTCTGCTTTTATGATATAAATCAAACAAGCAGTCAACAGCAGCCCCAATAAAGATTTGCAAACCGGATAATTGTACCAAAATTGAAAAACCGCGACTGATAGGACGTAAGTATCCGAATAGAATCCGTCGAGGGATCGGGGTTTTTAGGGAATTCTTACAATATATTTTAATTGAGGCACGAGGATTCTTGCTATGATTGCTTCTTTAAGAAACATTTCAAACACTATTATGCAAAAAATGATTTTTTTTTACTGCAGCGGCGTTTAACATCATTACACATGCAACACTACAGACACAAACAGCTAAAAACCATCATTAATGAATCACCAACATTTTACAGAAAACCGTATCTGAATCTGTCGAATTGTTTCGGAGATAAATGGCAACATTCAATAAATTAAAAAAACCGCATATATATATATATATATATATACTTTCTGTTGTGGGTTAAAATTCATATCGAGACAGCTCACCATCAAACATTTCTCACCCTCACAGTGAGACAGCACTCACTCTCGCAGCAACGAGTGGATGAGAAGCTGTAACAAAAATGAATCCCATTATTTAATATGAAAACAAATTTAGATGCTCACATCGGTGAATGTAAATTTGATATCACTTATCTCGTAACGAATGACCATCAAAAATGATGAACTGTCGTCTCACCCAGGTCGATCCTGAACAAGCCCCTCCGCAGCGTCCCGCTGTCGGCGCTGGTGTGCGAGCTGCCGGCCGAGGAGTGCGCGGCCAACTGCAGCTGCGTGCTCGCGCCCGAGCTGGGCGGGCTGCGCGTGGCGTGCCGCGGGGTCGCCGACCTGCCCGCGCGCCTCTCCGCCGCGCCCGTGCCCGTCAAGCGCCTCGCCGTCGCCGGCCTCCGGCACCTGCCCGCGCGCCTGCCGCCCGGTTTGGAGGTCAGTGACCTACATCATCGTGTCAGCCTATCGCCGTCCACCGCTGGACGTGAGCCTCCCCCAAAGAGCGCTAAAGAACATGATCTCCCTCATTTTTCATCCATCCACTGCCAGCCGTCTTCCTAAGGTCGTCGGTCCGTCGAGCTGGGGGGCGTCACTACGTTTGTCGAGACGTGGTTTTCACTCGAGAACCCGTTTACTCCATTTTTCATCGGTTCGGCGACAGATTCGGCCGGCCACTTTACGTTTACGCAGCCCCCTTTACCGATTTGATTTTTAAACGCGTTAGGTAAACATCAGTGAGTGACCGAGCTCCGGTGACTGTAGATATGATTGGAAACAAAAAACTTATACAACAGGCTTTCCGTCCGAGCCTCTTTATGACACGTCCGAAGTAACTCATTGAGCAATCTCCCAACTAAACCAAATGTAGAAGTGATCGACCCACTTGACATTAATCAACAAGCATCAAACGTTTGCTTTTTGCCAGGTGGGAACTGGCAAAAAGCACCGACTATCAGGCAATTCAAAAAAAGGAGTATGACCAGCTCACCTGAAGGTATAGAAATCTTAAACAAATTTACGGGTCTAACTGATGATGAACACAAACGTGATCAAAGAGAAACTCGACAGAAAGAAAAGTAAGTGAATAAATCACCTCCCATCATGCTATATGCTGTTACAGATTTGAATAAGCTGACAGAACTCCTTGAGACTGCGGTCGAGAAATCCAAATTAAGCTACAAGAACATAAAAAGAACCAACTACTACTGCATATCCACGGTATCGACATTGTAAAAAAATAATTTTGGCCTATTTCATGAAGCTGAAGCTGAGAGGTCTATCCTAGAAATAAGAGAAATCCTGATCGACTTGTGTTGCATTTTTCTTCCAGGACTACACTTTACTTATAAAATTGTTTAGATATCCATCCGGTATCCAGCATCCAATCAACCAACTAATCCAAAACCTCCAATTCGAATAGAAGGTATCAAATGGGCAAGGAAAGGCAAACGAATTTTCTAAACACTCGGTAAAGCTATTCGTCCCCAATGAACCACTCTTGGGCTCTGATGATACTGAAATTGATGCCACATTTCAGCAATATTTTCAACTCAACAAACCACAAAAAATAGTAACGCCCCAAGAAATAATGAGGATTATGAGAAGCATGGAAAACAAGAAGGCACCGGGATTTGACCTAATAGATAAGAGAGTGCTCACAGAGCTGCCAAAAAAGCAATAGTATACCTCACACATCTGTTCAACAGCATTATCAATATAAGATATTATTCACTACTGTGGAAAGTCTCGGCAGTGATAAAAATCTTAAAACTGGGTAAGCCTAAACATGATACGACATCCTATAGACCTATCGGTTTGCTGCCAGTGTTATCGAAAATCTTTGAGAAAATACTTCTGAGCAGGCACCTATGTGCTCTTCAGTCAGACTTCATAGTACCAGACCATCAGTTTGGATTTAGATCAGAACATGCTACGATAGAGCAAATACACAGTTTGCTGCTGATTACGTAATCAGGAATAGCCTAGAAAAAAAAGAATTATGTGCAGCGGCATTTCCTGACATACATCATGCATTTGATACAGTGTGGAATAGAGGACTCTTATGCAAGATCAAAAGATGTGGTAAATCCACATCCATTTTACTTTATCTTGGAGTCCTACTTAATGAATAGAATCTTCCGGGTAAAGTAGGATTATCCTACTTTAAATAAAATCCGCTAAATCCGAATTCCAAAATAATCAAGCGGGTGTCCCCCAGGGATTAGTACTTGGACCGGTCTTGTATACTATATTTACGGCAGATCCTAACTTCTGAAGTCACAATAGCAACCTATGCAGATGACACCGTGATCCTGACATCTTACAAATGCCTCAAAACTCCTGCAGGAAAGCCTTGTTGAGATATACAAATGGCCACAGAAGTGGCGAATGAGAGCCAGTGCCTCGGAAGTCCGTCCAAGTTACGGTTGCACTACGACAAGACAAGTGGCCACCTGTAAAATTGGGCGACAGCCGGTATCCTCATAGCGACTCTGTCAAGGATTTGGGGTGGGCATCTGGATCGACGTCTCACATAGAGAAAACATATGAAACAAAAAGAAACGAGATAAACATTTAATTCAAGTAAGTAATCATATTGGCAACTGGGCAAAAACTCAAAACTGTCTACGGATAACAAGCTATTGATCTATAAGGCCTTATTAAAACCGATATGGAGCTATAGAATTCAGCTGTAGGGCCGTCTGTGATAAGAGTAAAAGAGAAGATGAAGACATCCTCGAACAATTACAAATCCAGACTGGAAAATCATCCAAATCAGCGGGTCTTTAAGCCAGGGGCTTGCATTGAATTTTGGGCTGGGTAGGCACTAGGCAGTAACATCATCACAAAAAATCTTGCTATCAAAATCAATTATTTTAAATAAGACTTACCAATTTTAGCGTTTCGAGGCGGGAATATATAATTTTTAAGGCAGTGAAGAGTTGTATGGAGCACCACAAATATCACAAAAAATGCATGAATTATCATAACATGTCATTTTATTGATATTCATAGTGCATAAAAGTCATTCCCTAGTTATCACTTTTTCGCGCTCCTATAACCAGTCTGTAATCTTTCATCATGTTTGCACCGATAAGCTTATTAAACTGCACTTTATTTAAGAAACAATACTAACACGAGAGGTAAACAAACAACAAATTGGCGGCTTCGGCGTTTTTGTCGAGTTAACTTAATTATCTAGTTTTATGAGTTTGTTATTTGTTCACCGCATTTGTTTACGCTTCAACTATTACAACAACTAACTTTTAACCACTTAACACAAGTATAATCAAGAATATTGTTTAAAATCTATATTGCTATATTTGAGGTTACATTTGAAATCGTAAATCACAGATCACTAAACTTGTTCCGAATTGAGCCAAAATAAACTTTGGCGTATCTAAACCCTGCTAATTAAATGTGTTCGAGCACGCCAACTAGGAAATGATACTATTTTTGCCTTATCCCAGGGGCGTGCATTCCATATAGGCTATTATGCAGAGCCTACCTTCATAAAAAACCGACAGATAACCATAATTATTAATTACGTATTCAACAATAAACAATAAATATTCTGTAATCATTTTTCCTCAACCTATACTTATTCCCTACTAAAGCGCGCAACTTAGATCGTTCCTGTGCAATTTAACCAATGTTAGGCTGCCGCGAGATCGCCTACTGTTTCACGCAAACTTACTCAATTTTCACTCACAGCCTACCCCCATCTGAAACCAATGCACGCCCCTGCCTTATCCTCAAATGAAAATTTACTAAAGGGATTGGCGCGTAATTTGTCTAAACAAATAGAATGCTCATTACATACTGTACATTGCAGTTTCTCCATTGTATAAGCACAACAACACAGCACTGAACTCCGAAAACTATAATAGCACTCAAAATAAATAGTGTACGATCAGTAAGAACATAAATAATTTTCCAAAACACTCGCGCGATGAAAGCCAAATAAACTAATGAAAAAAAAAATGGCTGATCAAAACTTACTATCAAAACAATGTTTACATTACTTTTAAAGAAAACAATTTTGCAACCAGTTTATTAATCGTTTTTAAATGTTTGATTCGTCACTGTGAATACAATTAGGATGTTATTATTTAAAATTTCATTTAAACAATTAGTAATGTAAAGTTTACATAAGATACAATACGATACAATACATAAAATACGACATATTTTGACTGGACGCGGAAGTATTTCTCTAGTGCGCCAAAGCATGCGCTACTAGCGCCGTCTGGTGTGAGAAGCACAGGTAGCGGAGCCTACTACTGGAAAACTTTGCTAAATGCGAATGACTACATCATCTAACTGTCATGTATGAAAAGTGTGTCATCTTGATTTTGGTCGGGTTTTCAATATTGAAAAAAAAAGGATTTTTCAAACCGTGTTCTTATGCGTACAGAATACGTAGGTGTGTGTTAAAATTAAGGAAATGTGCGTGAATTTATAGGCTCTCTTGCCGCCGCCTACTATAGGTATATTGCATAGAAACGATCGAAGTTGCGCGCGAATTGCGTGCATTAGTTACGAATAAGTTATGTCGACGAAAAAAATATTACATATACTTTAGTAAAGAGGTAGATTGAGCTGTTCTGTAGGATTTACTAAGGTAGGCTCTGCATAACAGCCTATATGGAATGCACGCCACTGCTTTAAGCTTACCCAAACATACTGCCCAAACCGTCTCATCCGGTCATGTCCCACACCATGAAGCTCCTTGAGCGGATTGTGGACTCCCGGATGCGACAGGAGTGTGATGTCTCGGAGTGTCAATATGAGTTGTCCTGGCAACGGTACTATGGGCCCTGTTTTCGCCCTAAGGACCGTCATGGAGAGATACAGGACGAAGAACACGCCTCTGCACTTGCTCTTTCTTGATCTGCAGAAGGCCTTCGACTGTGTCCCTCGAGTGGTGATCTGGTGGGCACTGAGATCCAAAGGGGTCCCCGAGGCATATATTGACATGATTCGAGACATGTACCGCAGCTCCGATTCTATGGTTCGGATCGCTGTTGGCGAAACCAAACCGTTCCCCATCACCGTCGGAGTATACTAGGGTTCCGTCGTCAGTCCGTTTCTGTTCAGTGTGATATTAGACGTTGTGTCAGACAGCATCAGAGACTCACATGAGCAGCCACCATGGCTGCTGATGTATGCTGACGATATCGCACTGGTGGACGCGGACAGGGGCAGGCTGGTGAGACGGGTGAACGAGTGAAAGCAGTCGCTTGAGAGCGGTGGTCTGAAACTCAATGTGGGGAAGACCGAGTACCTGGCCTGTAACTCTGCAGATCCAACGCCCGTTCGCATAGGCGGAGACAAGGTCGAGCGCAAGGACCGGTTAAAATACCTTGGATCTGTACTTCACGCGTCGGGAGACATCGATTGCGACGTCAAAGCACGCATTGCTGCTGCGTGGGCCAAACGGCGAGAGGTGACTGGTGTCATTTGTGACCCCAGAATGCCGGTTAAACTTAAAGGAGAGATCTATAAGTCCATCATTAGGCCTGCCCTTATATGGCAGCGAAGCATGGCCGCTACTCGAGCGACACAAGCGGGAGCTGCGTGTCACGGAGATGAATATGCTGCGGTGGATGTGATCGGTGTCTAGATTCAAATCGATGATCCCTATTAGACTATAACTATGTAATATCGTCCACAGCTGCTGGACCTGGACGACGGGCTGATAGAGAGCGCGTCGGAGGAGGAGGCGGCCGCGCTGTTCGCGAGCGGCGCGCGCGTGCGCCTCACGCGCAACCCGCTGCGCTGCGGGGCCTGCGCCGCGCGCGCGCTGCCCGCCGCGCTCGCCGCCCACCGCGCCCAGGTAACGTCGCCGCAGCTGCTGGACCTGGACGCCTGGACGCCGGGCCGGTAGAGCGCGCGCGTGCGCCTCACGCGCAACCCGCTGCGCTGCGGGGCCTGCGCCGCGCGCGCGCTGCCCGCCGCGCTCGCCGCCCACCGCGCCCAGGTAACGTCGCCGCAGCTGCTGGACCTGGACGCCTGGACGCCGGGCCGGTAGAGCGCGCGCGTGCGCCTCACGCGCAACCCGCTGCGCTGCGGGGCCTGCGCCGCGCGCGCGCTGCCCGCCGCGCTCGCCGCCCACCGCGCCCAGGTAACGTCGCCGCAGCTGCTGGACCTGGACGCCTGGACGCCTGGACGCCGGGCCGGTAGAGCGCGCGCGTGCGCCTCACGCGCAACCCGCTGCGCTGCGGGGCCTGCGCCGCGCGCGCGCTGCCCGCCGCGCTCGCCGCCCACCGCGCCCAGGTAACGTCGCCGCAGCTGCTGGACCTGGACGCCTGGACGCCGGGCCGGTAGAGCGCGCGCGTGCGCCTCACGCGCAACCCGCTGCGCTGCGGGGCCTGCGCCGCGCGCGCGCTGCCCGCCGCGCTCGCCGCCCACCGCGCCCAGGTAACGTCGCCGCAGCTGCTGGACCTGGACGCCTGGACGCCTGGACGCCGGGCCGGTAGAGCGCGCGCGTGCGCCTCACGCGCAACCCGCTGCGCTGCGGGGCCTGCGCCGCGCGCGCGCTGCCCGCCGCGCTCGCCGCCCACCGCGCCCAGGTAACGTCGCCGCAGCTGCTGGACCTGGACGCCTGGACGCCTGGACGCCGGGCCGGTAGAGCGCGCGCGTGCGCCTCACGCGCAACCCGCTGCGCTGCGGGGCCTGCGCCGCGCGCGCGCTGCCCGCCGCGCTCGCCGCCCACCGCGCCCAGGTAACGTCGCCGCAGCTGCTGGACCTGGACGCCTGGACGCCTGGACGCCGGGCCGGTAGAGCGCGCGCGTGCGCCTCACGCGCAACCCGCTGCGCTGCGGGGCCTGCGCCGCGCGCGCGCTGCCCGCCGCGCTCGCCGCCCACCGCGCCCAGGTAACGTCGCCGCAGCTGCTGGACCTGGACGCCTGGCCGCCTGGACGCCGGGCCGGTAGAGCGCGCGCGTGCGCCTCACGCGCAACCCGCTGCGCCGCGGGGCCTGCGCCGCTAATGTTTTTGTCCTGGGTTACACGCTCAGTATTTTACCATAATTTTTTGGAGATCAAAATTGACAAAAAATTATTGATACTGTGCAGTATTTGCAATAGTATTACGTATATTTACTAACGTAACTTCGCCTCGTCCTGTCTCAGGTGTTGGAGTACGAGAATACGACGTGCTCGGACAACCGGACGGTGGCGGAGGCGCTGGCGCGGCAGCCGTGCGCGCCGCCGCGGCCGTGGGCGCTGGGCGCGCTGGCCGCGCTGGGCTGCGCCGCGCTCGCCGCCGGGCTGCTGGCCGCGCTGGCCGCGCGCCCCGAGGCGCGGCTGCGGCTGAAGGTGTTCCTGCACTCGCGCGGCGTGCGCGCGCGCTGGCTGGCGCGGCGGCCGGAGGCGGGCGACGCGGACCGCGTGTTCGACGCGTTCGTGGCGCACGCGTCGAGCGACGCGCGCTTCGTGGCGCAGACGCTGGCGCCGGCGCTGGAGGCGGGCCCGCGGCCGCTGCGCCTGTGCCTCTACTACCGCGACTGGCCCATCGGCGCCTGGATCCCCACGCAGATCGAGGCCTCCGTCAGATACTCGCGGCGGACCGTGGCGTTGGTGAGTGCCCTTTCGTTTTATTCGGTTCGATGACAGGTTTTTATGTCCCGGTAGAGTGACTTGAATGTGATCGCTAAAATCACATTAGAAATCGTCAGTGAGACCTGGAGGCGTACTTTTGAATTATGCGAATTCCAATCCGAATGTGAAATCGCAAGATTCGCATGCGAATACCTAGTCACTATTTTTGAAAATAAATTTTCGGAATTTTTGTTACCGTTTTCCGATTTCTACTATTACAGAGTACGGAAGAACGACATCGACAAGTATGCATACGGTCGACCGAGATTTGACATAATAACTTTTTATTTACGTTTCGTCGTAAGCGATTCGTCGCTGGTTTTTAAAATTTGTGAGTCTTCGCTTTCCGGTTTATCATATTTTCCGCGTGAAACGAAAACGGTTCCGAGATTTCGATTCGATATCGACACCTCTTTCGAGGGATTCAAAATTCAAAATGCGTAAAAACGGGAGCAAGGGAAACTATTCTCGTCCAAGAACCGGTTTCGCGTGCGAATTCAAGATCGAACTCGAACGCTTCGAGAGTACGTCTCCTGGATATTCAAAAATCGAATCGAGTATCGAGTGTCGTTCGTCGACGTCGAAAGCTCGTGTCGCGTGACGTGCGTGCGTGCGTGCAGGTGACGCCCGCGTTCGTGTCGTCGCGCTGGGCCCGCGCGTCGCTGCGCGCGGCGCACGCGGCGGCGCTGCGGTCGCGGGACGCGGGCCCGCGGCTGGTGCTGGTGCTGCGCGGCGTCGCGCTCGCCGACCTCGACCCCGAGCTGCGCGCGCTCGCCGCCGCGCACCCCGCGCTGCGCTGGGGCGAGCGCGCCTTCTGGGACAAGCTGCGCTACGCGCTGCCGGACCCCGCCCCGCCCCCCGCCGCGCCCCCCGCCGCCGCCTAGCGCCGGCCGCCCCCCGCGGGCCCGCGGCTGGTGCTGGTGCTGCGCGGCGTCGCGCTCGCCGACCTCGACCCCGAGCTGCGCGCGCTCGCCGCCGCGCACCCCGCGCTGCGCTGGGGCGAGCGCGCCTTCTGGGACAAGCTGCGCTACGCGCTGCCGGACCCCGCCCCGCCCCCCGCCGCGCCCCCCGCCGCCGCCTAGCGCCGGCCGCCCCCCGCGGGCCCGCGGCTGGTGCTGGTGCTGCGCGGCGTCGCGCTCGCCGACCTCGACCCCGAGCTGCGCGCGCTCGCCGCCGCGCACCCCGCGCTGCGCTGGGGCGAGCGCGCCTTCTGGGACAAGCTGCGCTACGCGCTGCCGGACCCCGCCCCGCCCCCCGCCGCGCCCCCCGCCGCCGCCTAGCGCCGGCCGCCCCCCGCGGGCCCGCGGCTGGTGCTGGTGCTGCGCGGCGTCGCGCTCGCCGACCTCGACCCCGAGCTGCGCGCGCTCGCCGCCGCGCACCCCGCGCTGCGCTGGGGCGAGCGCGCCTTCTGGGACAAGCTGCGCTACGCGCTGCCGGACCCCGCCCCGCCCCCCGCCGCGCCCCCCGCCGCCGCCTAGCGCCGGCCGCCCCCCGCGGGCCCGCGGCTGGTGCTGGTGCTGCGCGGCGTCGCGCTCGCCGACCTCGACCCCGAGCTGCGCGCGCTCGCCGCCGCGCACCCCGCGCTGCGCTGGGGCGAGCGCGCCTTCTGGGACAAGCTGCGCTACGCGCTGCCGGACCCCGCCCCGCCCCCCGCCGCGCCCCCCGCCGCCGCCTAGCGCCGGCCGCCCCCCGCGGGCCCGCGGCTGGTGCTGGTGCTGCGCGGCGTCGCGCTCGCCGACCTCGACCCCGAGCTGCGCGCGCTCGCCGCCGCGCACCCCGCGCTGCGCTGGGGCGAGCGCGCCTTCTGGGACAAGCTGCGCTACGCGCTGCCGGACCCCGCCCCGCCCCCCGCCGCGCCCCCCGCCGCCGCCTAGCGCCGGCCCGGGCGGATCCGATGCAGAGCGTTGACTTAGAAATCGATATAGACTGGCTGTCCCGTACGAATGACAGCTAAATTATATCCGATTGAAGCGCTCCTAGTATTGGAACCCGGAACTAATTTTGACGTTTATAGCGTTGGGTAGTATCGGTTTAACTATCTGTCGATATTTAAAATCAGATTTTGAAACATATATTTTCTTAAACTTAATATTTTTCGTAATTACATACCGTTATGGTACTTTGAGATTTCGATTCGACATTGGATATAAATAATTATTGTGTATGATTTTATAACAGTTTAAGTTTTTTTTTTTCTAGTTACAATAAACATATTGGGGACGTGAAATCTTATCTATAGGTACAATTCAAGTTATCTATCGCTAAGAAGTATAGCTATCTACCCAGACTACCTAATTATTTTAATTAGGACATCTATCAAAGTTATTAATTCATGGTTCGTTATGAGGCGTGCGTTCGCATCGTTTTTGATTAAAAATTATAATCCGATGCATTTTTAAATACGATTTACTCTGAACCATCCCCTAAATCTTGGCACATACTTTCTTTAGCACCTAGTATATACTTTAATCTTAAGTTTTACCGTAACATAAAATTTCGGGTATTCCATTCTAGGCAACCACCCTACCCACTGTCACACTGTAACTATGTAATGAAGATCGAAAAAGTTACGATTATCGCCTCTGGGACATCACTAATTTAGTTCCAAGTTCCGATACTACGGCCTACAGCGCCAAAATGGCGAAAATCAAATAGGCACGAATTTCATTTGATAGCAGCCAGTCTATAGTTATTTCTATGTCTGTGATGCAGAGGAATCTCAATTAGTGCAACCTAATGTAGCGCGACTTGACAAACTATTCCTTGTAGTCAGTAGATCAAATGAAATCTTACTTTTCAAGGTTTGATTATACAGGGTCACATTGCAAAGGGGTGCCAAATTTAAAAAATAAGATCTAGTGAACAATATAAAGAAGCGTCTAAATCGTTTTTATTTTTTATAATCGTATGTTACGAAAAAAAAATACTAATATCCGAAAATAAAGTCAATAGAGAGACTACGAAAGCCGCGCGGTCATTCATCAGAGGCGTAGGTACGGCGAGCCAACAAGGACCTAACACAGTGCACAATGCACATACGGTGCATTTTTTCCATAAATGTGTAAATTATCCACGCGTACGATTTTTAACAGAAGATAGAAATAATATTATATAAAAAAGGTTTTGTTCTTTGCATAGTTCGATTGAGTTACTGATTCTGAGCCACTCCTAAAGATTTGGCACCCCTTTGCAATGTAACCCTGTATAATCTGCATGAATACATAATACTGTTGATACTGTCTTAGATCTTACTTACTTTAGAGCAGTGAAATGAATATTCTATAGAATCGCTAGCGAAGCTCTCCTGAAGCAGTAAAATATTCTCACTTTCGTTGTAAACAACTTAGATGTGTTTTTTTTTTAAATCTATACTGTCTTTCAAATATTTACTTTAGCTACTAAGTATACAATATTTTTTTACTTTTTACACGTTTCGAATGTAACTAAATGAATACTATTTTTAGGAAAACGTTATACATTAAAATCTTTACAACTTCGATTATATGTTAGAGCGCATATCGCATATAACGACTGATTTTATAAAGCCAAAGGTGACTCAGTTGCTCACTCTTAAAAAATAAATGCGAACGTGGCTCTCGAACTTATCCGCGCCGCCCTCAGGCGCAGGACTAAACGATTCTTGTAGTAGTAGTGAGTATTCGCTACGTTACTTTTACTCATCACTTACTCATTACTGAGACTGAACCGATTCTCAGACTTATGAATATGTTGGATTACTTGATATAAGTACATTTTTTTAAATATAGATATTAAAAATACAATGTGTACATGGGGTTAAAATGTAAAAAATATATTTTATGTTATTTTGTTGTGCCATTATGGAAAAGTTTTATTCTTAGAAATAGCGTGCATTACTGAGATATTTTTTTATCAAAGGAATCTCTAATCGAATTTATTACTTTAGGTAATGATGATAGTACAATTTATCTTTTTTATATAAATATATATTTTATATATATGTTAAATATTCAATCCCAAAAACTAGTACCCAAATCTTATTGGTTGGGCGAGATAAGCAACGCTGTACAAAACCTTAACTAATCGAGTATGTTCTTATAGTTGTATTTTATCTATGCAGTAGTTTAGTTAACGGGCATTGCTATTTAAGTTATGCACAAAAGATTAAACGATGTCAAGCTTTACGTGCATTTTAACGTACAAACGCTAATGCGATTTAGTAGTCATAGTTGGTAGTATGACATGTTCGTTGCCAAATGAACAAACTATAGTCGTTGTACAACAGATATTGACCGTCAATTTGGTTTTAACTTTGTTGTAGTCATAGACTTTACTTTGGAGTAAAATATGTGTTAAGATAAAATAAACTTACATGTTTCAAATAGGATTACTTCTCAAGATTTTTAAAAACGTAGTCTACAGAATTTTAAAAAAAACTTGCTTGTATGTTGTTTTATAAAAACCTAAGCCATTATGTGTACCGAGCCTAAGCTAAAGAAACTGGTCATTGTTTAAGCCATTTAAAATAAAGTGTACTATTTTTAGCTAATTGTTTTAATAATTTTCACATGCCATGCCATATCACCAGCAATAATAATTAAGTCAGATGCAGCTTCATGAGGGTTCCAGATGGTTCAGTCGATAAATGCCATATTCTAGAAATGACACACTAGTCTAAAAACGACAAATTCTATAATACGCCACATTCTATTAACGACTCATTCTGCAAAACACAGATTTTGGAAATGACACATTCTACTAATGACATATTCTACAAATGCCACTTTATTGTGAAATGAAGGTGCAAGCTGATATGGTGCTTGTTACGAGTGCAAGCCTCGTCTACGTCACTGCTATGTGTCACCAGTGTATATGTGTTGTGCAAGTGCAGGTGTTAAAGATTGAGCAATAGTACCAAAAGTGCATAGTTAGCAGTTTTCACCCACATGGGAACTTTTGGACAGTTTTCGAGTGCCTTTTAGCTTCAATCGCGGAAGCGACAGGACGTTAGTTAAGACCAGATCAATCGGGATCAAATTAGAATTATAATTTTGTAATTAATTTTAATAAATAAGTTAAACCTAAATTGTCTAGTTTTTAAAAATCCTACCCGACGGCCCAATTCCGTAATTGGCGCAGTCGGTAGGATAGTCGCGTCAGTGCGTGTTATCACACTTCGATCCGCCTGATAGTCGCTTCGTCGGCGCGTCGACTATCCCTACGAATCTACGCAAGTGGTCGTCGGATGGAAAAGAAGAATCGTCTTCACTCAACGGCGCTCATCCAAAAATTGATGGCCCACCAGCACCAGTGGCAGCACCAACGTCAATCCAGTATGCTAAGCAGCCTGCTTCTGTGAGTTATATTATAGTATTAGTTACGCATTCCTATTGGTTGCCAGTGGTCCCTTTCCTGTCTCCTGTAGAGAGTGTTATTAGTTAGTTAGGTAGATATATATTTTTTTAATAAAAAGTACATTTAGTTTTCAAGATTTTCTATCCTAGGAGAGATAGGGATATTGGGCCGAATCAGCGGCGCAGTATCAGATCTAATTCTAGATTGCTTAGATTTCATCGCGATATTGAGTTAGATAACATAGAGGAAGAAATGGCAAACGAACAGCAACAGTTTGTTCCCGCCCCAGACATGACAGACCGAATTTGGAAAGCATTAAGATTGGTACCCGAGTTTGATGGAAATTCTAACGTTTTAATTAGATTTTTAAAGATATGTGACCAACTTATTTTAACTTATGTCAATCCAGCCCCGGGAAATGAGTTAAATAACTCCGCCTTAATTAATGGCATTTTAAATAAAATCACTGGGCATGCCGCTAAAACGCTAGCAACAAATGGTATTCCCCAGGACTGGAATGGTATTAGAAATACTCTTATTAACAGCTTTTCGGATCACAGAGATGAGTCCGCTCTTTATACAGATATGTCCACGTTAACTCAAGGCTCAGACACACCCCAAGTGTTTTACGAACGTGTTCAAAATTTATTAAGTGTTATAATGACCTATGTAGAGTTGCACGAAACTATTGCAACTACAGTAGAGTCTAAACGCACCCTTTACAAAAAACTAGCCCTTCAAACTTACACTAGAGGCCTTGCCGAGCCTTTAGGCTCACGTGTTAGGTGCATGCGTCCCGAAACGTTAGAAAAGGCCCTGGAGTTTGCCCAGGAAGAACTAAATGTTTTATATCTGCAAAGTAAAGCCGGGAACCCGCCGAATTCCAAGAAATCGTTTAACAATAACGGGTTCAATTACTCACCTTTTAGTTCGCAGCATGAATCACCGATGTCTTCAAGACAGTTTAATTTCCCAGTGCCTATTAAACAATTTAGACCTACTAATTTCCCAATGATGCAACAAAGCAATTTTCCGAATAATTTCGTACCAAATATTATTTTTCCAAATAGCAATTTCAGGCCTAACGCGCCTCAAAACTTCCCTAATCAGCAAGGACTTACCAGAACTCAGCAAATGATGAGAGCCTTACCACGTTCAAACATGACTACCGGTTTCAGAATTCCTCCTCGAGGAAATCCTCAAAACTTCAGAAATTTTCCTACACCTATGAGTGGCGTTAGTCATCCAGTTGCCCGCGTACTACCGCCTTCTCCACAGAATACGCATCCACAGATAAACGTTAATGAATGCGTTAACCCCGATAACTATTACTATGACCACACTGACCTTGACTATTACCAACAGGCCTATATGACTAACCCTGAAAATTACTGTCAGACTGAAGAAGTGACAGACCAAACAGATTATGATGAACAGGAAAATTTTTGCCAGGCTCCGGATCAAACATCCCTAAAATAGAGTTAAACCTCCAAGATCAAAGGCAGTTGCCATTTATCCAAATTAACGACCCCCCGTTAAAGCTTCTTATAGATACTGGAGCCAACAAATCTTTTATTAGCCCAGAAGCGGCGAAAAATTTTTTTTCGTATTATGATCTGAAATATGACCCCTTCATTGTTACCAACATACATGCAACAACCCAGAATAACTATTCCGTGACTATTCCCTGTTTTCCCGAATTCAATGACCAAACCCCCATAAAACTTTACGTCTACAGATTTCACGAATATTTCGATGGTCTAATTGGCCTAGATCTTCTTGAAAAATGGCAATCCAAAATTGACCTTAGTGACCGCATATTACGAACGCAATACGCAGAAAATCCCATTTTAATGTACAAATCTGGCACTATTAATTCATTTGAGACAATTATTCCCGCACAATCAACGCAACTAGTTAAAGTTCCAACTACGATTTTTCAAGGCGATATTTCCATAGAATCCCAAATTATGTGCAATTGTCACATCTCGGACTGTTTTTCGTCGGCACAAAATGGTCAAGCCTACATAGAAATTTTAAATCCATCCCAAAATGATATCATTTTCACTTTAACAGAACCCTTACAGGTTCATGTATTTAATGAACAAACCGACTTACCTAACATGACTCATGACTCCGAGCGTTTCCGAGAAGTTTCGTCACGCTTGCGAATGGATCATTTGAACCCTGAGGAGAAAGCCAATTTACTTTCACTGTGCAAAGAATATTCTGACATATTTCATCTTGAAGACGAACCTCTGACATTTACGAACAAAATTAAGCACCGAATTACAACGACAGACGAAATTCCCGTTCATAGTAAAACTTACAGATATCCGTTCGTACACAGGCAAGAAGTCCAGTCACAAATAAAAAAAATGCTCGACCAAGGTATTATAAGACCTTCAATTTCAGCCTGGAGTGCTCCTATCTGGATCGTCCCGAAAAAAGCAGATGCCTCCGGCAAAATTAAATGGAGACTTGTAGTTGACTTTAGAAAACTCAACGAAAAAACTGTGGACGATAAATACCCGATCCCCAACTTAATTGATATCCTAGACAAGCTAGGCAAGTGTCAATATTTTACCACCCTAGATTTAGCTAGCGGTTTTTATCAAGTCGAAATGCACCCGGACGATATTCACAAAACAGGTTTCAGTGTTGCAGACGGTAATGGACACTTTGAATTTCTACGAATGCCCATGGGCCTTAAAAATAGTCCATCTACGTTCCAGCGCGTCATGGACAACGTGCTGAGAGGCTTACAAAACGTCATTTGTGTGGTTTATCAGGACGATATTCTGATTTTTTCAACATCCCTTCAGGAACACATGATAAATCTTCGTAAAATTTTTGACAGGCTTCGTGACTCCAATTTTAAAGTCCAAATGGACAAATCCGAATTTTTAAGACATGAAACCGCGTATTTAGGTCACATTATAACACCCCAAGGCGTTAAACCCAATCCCGACAAGATAGCAGCCATTTTAAAATACCCCATCCCCAAAACTACTAAGCAAATAAAAGGATTTTTAGGCCTCATAGGGTACTACCGACGCTTCATTCCCGATTTTGCTCGTTTAACAAAACCTCTCACTGCGTGCCTAAAAAAAGGATCTAAAATTACACTGACTTCTGACTATGTCCGATGTTTTGAACACTGCAAAACTTTACTCATAAATGACCCAATACTTCAATACCCAGACCTCTCCAAAGACTTCATTTTGACCACAGACGCCTCAAACGTTGCCTTAGGAGCCGTTTTATCGCAGGGTTCCATAAGCTCCGACAGACCAGTTGCCTACGCATCCAGAACTTTAAATGACAGTGAACTGAACTACTCCACAATTGAAAAAGAATTGCTTGCAATAGTTTGGGCGACAAAGTACTTTAGACCTTACTTATTTGGCCGAAAATTCAAAATTATCACGGACCATAAGCCTCTTCAATGGCTTCTCAACTTACGCGAACCAAATTCTCGTCTAACTCGATGGCGACTCAAATTGGCAGAATATAACTTCATCATCGTTTATAAAAAAGGTAAAGCGAACACCAATGCTGACGCATTGTCTCGCATTGAAATCCACAACGAGGAGTTGAACTCCGTAGTTGTTAACATCAGCGACTCTTCATCATCCCCATCAATTATTCAAATTAACGACTCGTCATCCTCGACCATCACCGCCCCTGATGACAGACCTCTGATTAGCCAATCCTCAACTGACACAGCACCAAGCCTGAGACCAATAAGCAGCCCACCACCTGAAAATAACGATGACTTACAGTTTTTACCCGATTTTGAAGAAGGCACAGCACACACCAGTGTCGAACATCCTGTACTCGAACTACCCGTATCAGAAAATCCCTTAAATAAATTCAAAAGACAATTAGTTATACGCGTTAACGCCAACCCCTGTAACGCCAAACCTAAAACAATCACACCATTCGAAACCTACAGAAAAACAACAGTCCAAATTTCTGAGAATAACTTAGAACAGGATATTATAAATATCATAAAAAATCACATTGACCCCAAACTGCGTACGGCTATCCTGGTACAACCTTTGAACAAAATGTACGACATCGTTCCTATTTTACAAAAAACCTTTAAAAGTGCTTCAGCTAACTTAATACTTGTCAAAAAAGAAATCCAAGACATTAGCGATTTTCTCAACCAACAGGATATCATGTCAAAATATCACGAAGGAAAAACGAATCACAGAGGCATAAATGAAACACATTTAGCTCTATCCCAACGATATTATTGGCCAAAACTGAAAGAAAGCATTACTAAATATATTAATCAATGTGACCTATGCAATCGTGCAAAATATGACCGCGACCCCCCACAACCTAAGTTCCAAATTGTGCCTCCACCCTCCAAGCCGTATCAAACAGCCCATGCAGATATACTCACTATAGAACAGAATAAATATCTCACGATTATCGACTCTTTTTCAAAATATGCTCAAGCATACCAACTACCAGACTGCACTGCCCCAAATATAGTTAAAACACTTTTAATATTTTCCACTCATCATGGATTTCCAATGTGTCTAGTAACAGATCAAGGTACAGAATTTGTAAACCAAGTAGTCAGCGAGTTTTTAAAATTACATAAAGTGCACCACCATAAAATAGCTGCACATGCCCCAAATGAAAACGGCATGGTAGAACGTTTCCACAGTACCCTTTTGGAACATATTCGGCTGTTAAAATTACAACACAAAAATGAACCCGTCCAAAATTTGATACCATATGCAATAATTGCATATAACAGCTCTATCCATAGCCTTACAAAATGCCGACCATTCGACCTCATAACTGGACATTTTGACCCTAGGGACCCGACCGACTTAGATTTATCGGAACGACTTTTACAACAGTATTTACAAGAACACCGTAGCAAAATGGACAC
The DNA here is from genome assembly GCA_963576865.1 of Anania hortulata. Classification (NCBI taxonomy): domain Eukaryota; kingdom Metazoa; phylum Arthropoda; class Insecta; order Lepidoptera; family Crambidae; genus Anania; species Anania hortulata. The sequence goes on along the minus strand of OY756399.1, from coordinate 51,484 downwards.
AGTTTACAAAATCATACATGACTTATCTTACGCTGAACGTACAGCAATAATGGAGCAGCGTAATTTAGACCGCGAACCTGAAACTCAATATAGCCAAGATCAAACAGTCTACGTTAAAAACCCCGCTGCTAATAGACAAAAAACTGCACCCCGTTATACCCAAGATAAAGTCATTTCTAATCTGCCTATCCACATTTACACATCCAGGAAACGAGGCCGAGTTGCCAAGACTCGACTGAAACGTGAAAAGAAGAATAAAAACGCTACATTGTTACAGGATTTTGCTCCTCATGACGAATCTGGACCGAGCACAAGCAGATCTACTGACTTTAAACACGATCCGACTTGACGACCTGTCTGACGGACCCGGAATTCTCCCATTTAAACTTGGCTCTACAAAAATCATATCCCATGACCACACTTTCCTTCAAGAAATTGACCTTGACAAAATCAAGCAACAAATCGATTTATTGCAGACCCAACTAACAGATTTATCTAATAAATTAACTAATAGAGACTTTATTCTATTTAAACATCAAATATTACATTTGTTCACTAAACTCAATAAAATTTCATTAGAGCTAGAAACTTTCGAGCCTAGAAAAGTTAAAAGAGGACTTTTTAACTGGGAACTTCACTGGGAACATTCATTAAGAGCATATCAGGAAATCTAGACAACGATGATGCTCTGAAATTCGAAAATGCTCTTAAAATATTGCAAAAAAATGACCAAGATCTTTCTGTTAGTTTCAATAAGCATATTAGCTTATACAAAGAAATAAATCTCCAACAAACTCATATTTTAAACAACATAACCGCCAATCAAAGAAAATTAGAAAAAGCTATAATTTTGATTAGCAATGCATCTGTAACTAGCAAGGAACAGATGTTCCAATATACTCAGGTTTCGCAATTATTTAGTATACTTACTGAAAACATTCAGGAACTTTCGTTGGAAATTAGTAGATTAAGTAATATAATAGCTTTTAGTCGTACTAACGTAATGCACCATTCTATTTTATCAATCACTGATTTAACTAATATGCTAAGCCAACTTAAAAATTTATATAATCACGGCTCATTACTAAACCTAGATATTAGATATTACTATGATTTAATTACCTTAGGTTCATATTTTATTGATAGGAAAATCGTAATTGTCTTGAAATTTCCCATAATGTCCCTAGATACTTACGATCTATATAGACTTTGTCCTGTTCCTAATAAAAACTCTGAAATAATCCTTCCACCATTCCCTTTTATGGCATCCAACTCCCAGGAATTTGCGTACATGGAGGCTGAATGCCCGAAGATCGACACCTGGTACATCTGCAAGCAGCAGCTAAGCCATCAAACCCGAACACGGAGTGACTGCATCTTCAACCTCATCTATCATCAAGAAACTGGAGACTGCCATCCCACATCTATCTCGCTCCTAAAGGACGCACTTCTGGAACTCGATAGCCAACATTATATTTTATCTCTACCTCAAGAAATCAGAATACAATTATCATGCGCACAAGAAAAATACCACCTACTAAAGGGTAGCTACTTAGCAACGATTCCAAGAAATTGCAGCATTCGCACACCTGAATTCACAATTGTTAACACCGATGATAAACTTCGAGGTCAAGCTGTTGAAATAATGACATTCCCACACTCAGTCCCGATGTCAGCTAATTCAAGGAACCAGCTGCCACATTATAATTTCACAACGATTGATTTGAACCAATTGCACAATATTCAACATCAATTAGCCATGGACCCACCTGTTCAAATCAGCAACGTTGACTCATCCAGCCTGTATCACACCACGATACCTACCTACGTCATCATACTGTTAAGTGCACTTGCGTTTATTAGCCTGTCTTATTACTTGAAGCGACGAAATAATCGAAACGAAATCAAACCCTCACAATCTCAAGATGTAGAAATGATTTCTACAACATCTACTGAAGATAGAAGAGCCGCAACATTTGCTCTCAACCTTCGCAAATAGTTGCTCATCTAGGAGGGGAGGTGTTACGAGTGCAAGCCTCGTCTACGTCACTGCTATGTGTCACCAGTGTATATGTGTTGTGCAAGTGCAGGTGTTAAAGATTGAGCAATAGTACCAAAAGTGCATAGTTAGCAGTTTTCACCCACATGGGAACTTTTGGACAGTTTTCGAGTGCCTTTTAGCTTCAATCGCGGAAGCGACAGGACGTTAGTTAAGACCAGATCAATCGGGATCAAATTAGAATTATAATTTTGTAATTAATTTTAATAAATAAGTTAAACCTAAATTGTCTAGTTTTTAAAAATCCTACCCGACGGCCCAATTCCGTAATTTGCTAAATAACAAGTCATTCAATGTTTTAAATATTTTTATTTCTTGTTTGATCACTTAAGTAACAATGATTCATTATAATTCGTTTAAATAAAGATGAAATAATTGGAAATCTAAAGAAGAAGTTGCAGGTATATAGTTTTTTTCAAAAATTGCCCAACGCTGATCTCTCCTCTGTTTAATTGTTTCAATAGTCTTGAATATTTTTTATCAAACTGTATGTATTTATTTTTTCTATTTTTGCGTTGACTTTCAAATAAACTATTTTTTATTTTTATATCAAAATGTTTGGCTTCTTTACGTATTTTATGAATGAAGTAGTAAAGATTTGGCCTTTTAGGAATAAGCACATTGATTCGATGATGCCAGCCTTCAAGACTATTAGTCGTTCGGTGCCGTTGGCCGGCACAACTCAACAAACCTGGACTCATCCGTAGGTACCACTGATTTTGATAATATGTTTTGAAACCAGCCATAGTATTTGCGACGTCAATTTGATTTGATATAATGTCCCAGCCACCAGAGATATACCTTGCTAGCAAAAGAGGAAGAATAGAAGTCATCCGAATTATCTTCCGTTGCTCACTTGTTCTAGTGACCTTCATTTCCCTAGCTTTATTTTTGATTGCCTTCTGATAATGAACAGCCTGATATTTTTGCATTCGGGTACACATCCTTGACTGCATTCATAATCGCGACTTCGTAATCACTTTTAAACTCCAAAATATTTACATGTAAGGCATCTCTAATCAATGTGAACAGTCTGATATAAGTACTTTGTGTTTTATTGGGAAGCAATGCATATAGGACGGGAATTATATTGGTGGCATTTTTGTCCGAATTTATGTCAACGTGCAAAGTGAACAGTTGATAAAAAGGATGAGGTGCAGATTTAAATGTACCGTCAGCGTAGTATCCCTTTTTCAACTTTCTCATATTTTTTTTCGACAATGTTGTCGAAAACACTAATATTTTCTCTATGTCGCCATCTTCTATAACGAGAAACTTCTCACCGAGTGCAGGTGGAAAAACTACATCCTCTAACTTGTCAAACACTAATCTATCTGATTTTAAAAACTTCCTCCGATATTGATAAAGACAGTCTTTCTTATTATGAAAATTTGGAATATGGTTGATTTGTTTTGATGTACCAGGTTGACATGATTCATCGGTTTCTTCAAACATTTTCTCAAACATAGGTTTAATAGGTGCAAGATTTTCACATACAACTTTTTTGAGCTTATTCATTTTTAATAAAATGGCATTTTTCTCATAATTAGCTTGACAGGTGTATTGTGATTTTCTTTAAATAGTTGTTCTACTTACGTCAATTTTAATCGAAGCATTACAGTCTTTTCGGTTCACACAACGCCAACGCGTGCTCCCGTCCTTGTTGCAACCTTTGTTTTTGTTAAATCGATATCCGTTATGTATAAGAGTATCGTATCCTTATTGTTTTTGTCAAATATCAACACATTTTCCTCCATGATTAAGCGTAAAATTCACACGATAACCAACAAATCAGGAAGACACCCGAGCGATAATTACTAATGACTATTATCAAGCTACCCACATAATTTTTCAATAAATATTGTGCATCATAAAATTAATAAAATGTACAGATAGGAATTGCAAAAATGCGTTGTTTTACTTATTATTTACGTACATTGGTCTTTTAAGTCGGTAAATTTGAATAAATAAATATTGGACAACATCACATACATTGCTCCCTGTCGCCTTTCGACCACGGAGGTAAAAATGTTTTAAATGGGAAATAGATCCAATAACGAAAATTTTTTTTAATTCAGATATTAGTATTTGAAAAGTCTGTTCACATTGATTGAGAATGACATGTGAATTTAGGATTGAAGTTCTTTAAAACTAATTATGTATAAATGAATTATTGTTACTTTTGTGATTAAATGACTAAAGAGTAATCAAACCAGAAATAAAAATATTTAAAACATTGAATGACTTGTTATTTAGCACCATATCAGCTTGCACCTTCATTTCACAATAAAGTGGCATTTGTAGAATATGTCATTAGTAGAATGTGTCATTTCCAGAATCTGTCTTTTGCAGAATGAGTCGTTAATAGAATGTGGCGTTTTCAAAATTTGTCATTTACAGAATTTGTCGTTTTTAGACTAGTGTGTTATTTCTAGAATATGGCATTTATCGTTGAACCTTCCAGATTCACTATTAAACAAATTATATTTGTAGAACAATATTTCATCAAGCTTTACAATTCTTAGGAATACATTTAGGTTGATTGATGTCTATGTGTAAATTGTATAGCGATATCGAGAACCATTCACAAGGACTAAGTACAAAATTAGTATTTCCATGATTTGATCAACCGCAGGCAAGATGCCGTACTGTAGTTTCATTATGCCTGTTTAGAAAGGAGTTTTCCTTTCTCATGGAAAATAATTTATAACGTAGGGCCGATTTTAAAAACGCTAGATAACTTTTACCCGACGAATAAAATTGACGCTTTGACACATTTTGCTTTGCGAAAACTGTCAACCTGTCAAATTTATTCTTCAAATAAAAGTTATGTAGCTATTGAAAAATCGACCCTCAGTGATTCTTTTTGTTTAACTTCTTACTTGACTTCGAAACCGTGGTGGAGTTTGAAATTTATTATTTCCAAATGTAACCTTAAATAATGCATCATATTGACAAATATCTGCATGAATAAATAAAAATTAAATGGTTCAGCTAGCCTGATTTATGGACACACGTTTTTTAGGATTTTACTTCGAGTTGCATCATAATGGATGAAAACACTTTAGATGCCGTCACGCATCGCGTCACCATCCTTTTGTTAAGAAACGGGGCCCTAAAACCCTTTAGAAGCTGAAATCGAAAGTGTCAGAAAAGGTCAAATTCTGGCTGGCTGAACCAACATTTTATCACTTCTAAGAAAGCATTGCGTCACAAACGACGAATCCTTGGTAGATTACCGTCACTTACGATTTGTTATCCACCTAGATATGCGAGATCTCTGTAGGACAGGTGTCTCAGACAGCCAGAACTACATCCTTTGGGTTGGTGGATCTAATAATAAATCGGGGGACTAGATCTCGACGCCGTTTCCGCAGCAGCGAGCTGAGCGCAGGGAAGCAGGCGCGAGCTAGTCTTCCTAATTCATTTGCTACCATTACTCAAAATCTGACTGAATTTAAATTTAAAAAGATAGACTGTCTGTCTTTTCTACGAGAGAAGCATAGAAAAAAAAAACTACGCCTAGCCTGGACGCTGTCGGCTGTCGACCCTCCTAGAGCAGGTATGGACGCTGTAAAATATTCTGATATTTCCGATGTTAGAATAATTACAGTACATGTTCATATCTGTCGGCAGGGCAGCAGCCGGAGGGGCCGAGCGCTGCACGACTACTCGCTGACATCAATCAGTCACCGACGCGAGACGTATTTTTGAAGCATTATTATTTTAGTCGATATTGGGTAGGTACAATCAATAAAATTATAATTTATTTGAACCATGCATTGGCATTATTTACGTAAATAATTGATCAACATTAAAAGGAAGATAACTTACACAATAGGTACCTATACCTAACTGTTATGAATAGTATTTTGAATCGGTTGGGTTACCTACAATTTAAATCCAATTTTCCCTTAACTAAGCAAATAATAAAATGTTTAAGATTAAATGTTCAGAAAAAAAACCTAATGAATCTATATTTGTATCGCACATTTTTCGTGACTCGAAAAAAAACGGTTACCTAGGTATATGAATAATGAAAGGGTTATTTATGAACCAAGTGGTCGAGGTATCCCATCCGCGGCATGTACGTTTCCTCTTACCTGCCAACTAATAAAATAATAAATGTCATTGGGTATTGCTTTAGTAAAATTCATAACTAATTTAATCGACTTTTAACGATATCTAATCATGTACAGAATATTGTGTACGTAAAATGTAATAGTAAAGAAAATAAATAATCAATTCTTCATTCGTGGACGTATGTAAATTGCTTTCCTGTACATAAACCTAGTCCATTAAGAAATGTGCAAGGAGGCAAATGTTTTAAATGTTTGTCTCGTATAAGTAGAATAATAACTAATATTGTAGTGGCAGGGGTTCATAATTGTTTCTATATCATTGTATACCATCTACTATCTTGTACATTATGGAACGCATTAAATAATTGAGAAGTGATTGTCTAGTCAAAATGTATTCAATGATTACTTACTACACAAGCCAGTTTCGTAACTGTATTGTTTTTTTTTTAATATTAATTTTCTACTATGTACATTTCAGGTGCAGCAGCAGTGTCCTGCGCGTGACCTGTCCAGTGATGAAGGTAAGCAGAATCACGTTATGTCTTAAAACATGATTTCTCTTACTGCATGAAGCAAGGTGCATTTTATAAATAATCAACCGACTTCAAAAAACGAGGAGGTTCTCAATTCGACTGTATGTTTTTTTTTTTTTTTTTTGTATATTTGTTACGCGATTACTCCGCCAATTATGACTCGATTTTAATGATTCTTTTTTTGTTTGGTAGATCATACTTCAGAGGTGGTCCCATATAAATTTTATCGAAATTGATTTAGAACTTTTTGAGAAAATCAACAAATATATACCCAGATAGTATTTTGGTTGTGGTTCTTGTTACCTATCTTCGTCAAATATGAGCCGATTTTGATGATTTTTGTTTTATTGAATAGCTTATACTTCAAAGATAATATGCTAAAAGTTTACAAAATAAAAATCACCCCTAAGGGTAGGAAAATAGGGGATGAAATCGGTGTTCAGCAGTTAGATTAGGATTTATCACTAAAAATTGATGAAATAAGTAAATTTTATTTAAAAAAATAAAACCGACTTCAAAACACTAAAATGCTAAAAATAATCCTAACACTTAATCTCTTAGAATCAGCCGATGAGAGATTCAATGTTTTTGTTTGCACCGACTCCAAAAGTAACTGATTAGGTACTTAAGTGTTAGGATTATTTTTAGCATTTTAGTGTTTTGAAGTCGGTTTTATTTTTTTAAATAAAATTTACTTATATCATATCAACAAGATCAGTATCTGCGTAAACTAAAGGCTCTGTGGTATAATTCAGTATTAATATCGACATTTGAAAAATCGTTTGATCTTGCTACATGAATATACATAAAAACGGGAATGGTATACATTTTTTTATTTGACGGGAAGCGATGATATAAACAGATACATGATCTTGAAAATTAATGTGCATAATAAATACAAATACCACCGGCGTCGTTAAGTTGTATGCGCTTCGGACTACAAAGTTCAGAAAGAAGGCCAAATAATTGTGTGTTAATTACGATATGTTATCTAGTCGTCTTAGTAATAGTACAATGCATTGTTTGTAGGAAAATTTAAATTTTCTTAAAATGTATTACTGTTAAAAATGTTATTTGGTTGTAAATTTTTTGCCGTTACCAATGGTATTTTTTTCCAGGTCCAGTGGTGTTACCGCACGTGCGGCGTGCATGCATTCCTGTGTTAAAGCTTAAATCGGATTTATAGCTCTGTAATTAACGTCTAAATGATACGAGTGGTCTTACGGAAGTTAAACCTTAGTATTAGATTTTGTGACAGTTCTCTGCATTGATTAGGCCCTATCGATTATTTTACTGACGATAAGGAAGTGTGCAACGCCTGAAATTTCTTATGACAAAACCTACCTGTGTTGCTACCTAAAATATTCCGCAAAGAATGATCAAAAGCGCAAAGTTATAGTTATTCATATTTATTTTATATGTGTATTTCTCTTTTTAACTAAATTCATGAAAGAATCATCATTCTGTCAAATAACGATTCATCCTGTTTGATATCGCCAGTAAAAAAAAACAATGTCTTGAAAATAATAAATTCGAGTATATCACTGTATTTGATTTTGAGACTTTTTTTTTGTTACGATCACAACTATTCCTTTTTTTCTAGATGACTGAGAAATCGTATAATCTGAACAGGGATGACGTGTTGACGACAAAAAGCGGGGGCGAAGACGACGGATAGAACTGCAGCCGATGCGCCGGCCCAGCGCGAAGCTGCAGCCCGGGCTCGCCGTCAGCTGCTCGGTGCTCCCAATTTAAAGGCGCTCGTGCGCGCTGCGCGCGCACGGGCGCCCCTAAATTGTAACTGTAACCTAACCTACATTAAAGTTAGGTTACTATAACTGCAATCTAACCTACATTAAAGTTAGGTTACTATAACTGCAACCTAACCTACATTAAAGTTAGGTTACTATAACTGCAACCTAACCTACATTAAAGTTAGGTTACTATAACTGCAACCTAACCTACATTAAAGTTAGGTTACTATAACTGCAACCTAACCTACATTAAAGTTAGGTTACTATAACTGCAACCTAACCGCTGAATAAAGTTAGGTTACTATAACTGTAACCTAACCTACATTAAAGTTAGGTTACTATAACTGCAACCTAACCTACATTAAAGTTAGGTTACTATAACTGCAACCTAACCTACATTAAAGTTAGGTTACTATAACTGCAACCTAACCTACATTAAAGTTAGGTTACTATAACTGCAACCTAACCTACATTAAAGTTAGGTTACTATAACTGCAACCTAACCTACATTAAAGTTAGGTTACTATAACTGCAACCTAACCTACATTAAAGTTAGGTTACTATAACTGCAACCTAACCTACATTAAAGTTAGGTTACTATAACTGCAACCTAACCTACATTAAAGTTAGGTTACTATAACTGTAACCTAACCGCTGAATAAAGTTAGGTTACTATAACTGTAACCTAACCTACATTAAAGTTAGGTTACTATAACTGCAACCTAACCTACATTAAAGTTAGGTTACTATAACTGCAACCTAACCTACATTAAAGTTAGGTTACTATAACTGCAACCTAACCTACATTAAAGTTAGGTTACTATAACTGCAACCTAACCTACATTAAAGTTAGGTTACTATAACTGCAATCTAACCTACATTAAAGTTAGGTTACTATAACTGTAACCTAACCGCTGAATAAAGTTAGGTTACTATAACTGTAACCTAACCTACATTAAAGTTAGGTTACTATAACTGCAACCTAACCTACATTAAAGTTAGGTTACTATAACTGCAACCTAACCTACATTAAAGTTAGGTTACTATAACTGCAACCTAACCTACATTAAAGTTAGGTTACTATAACTGCAACCTAACCTACATTAAAGTTAGGTTACTATAACTGCAACCTAACCTACATTAAAGTTAGGTTACTATAACTGCAACCTAACCTACATTAAAGTTAGGTTACTATAACTGCAACCTAACCTACATTAAAGTTAGGTTACTATAACTGCAACCTAACCTACATTAAAGTTAGGTTACTATAACTGCAACCTAACCTACATTAAAGTTAGGTTACTATAACTGTAACCTAACCGCTGAATAAAGTTAGGTTACTATAACTGTAACCTAACCTACATTAAAGTTAGGTTACTATAACTGCAACCTAACCTACATTAAAGTTAGGTTACTATAACTGCAACCTAACCTACATTAAAGTTAGGTTACTATAACTGCAACCTAACCTACATTAAAGTTAGGTTACTATAACTGCAACCTAACCTACATTAAAGTTAGGTTACTATAACTGCAACCTAACCTACATTAAAGTTAGGTTACTATAACTGCAACCTAACCGCTGAATAAAGTTAGGTTACTATAACTGTAACCTAACCTACATTAAAGTTAGGTTACTATAACTGCAACCTAACCTACATAAAAGTTAGGTTACTATAACTGCAACCTAACCTACATTAAAGTTAGGTTACTATAACTGCAACCTAACCTACATTAAAGATAGGTTTCTATAACTGTAACCTAACCGCTGAATAAAGTTAGGTTACTATAACTGCAACCTAACCTACATTAAAGTTAGGTTACTATAACTGCAACCTAACCTACATTAAAGTTAGGTTACTATAACTGCAACCTAACCTACATTAAAGTTAGGTTACTATAACTGCAACCTAACCTACATTAAAGTTAGGTTACTATAACTGCAACCTAACCTACATTAAAGTTAGGTTACTATAACTGCAACCTAACCTACATTAAAGTTAGGTTACTATAACTGCAACCTAACCTACATTAAAGTTAGGTTACTATAACTGCAACCTAACCTACATTAAAGTTAGGTTACTATAACTGCAACCTAACCTACATTAAAGATAGGTTTCTATAACTGTAACCTAACCGCTGAATAAAGTTAGGTTACTATAACTGTAACCTAACCTACATTAAAGTAAGGTTACTATAACTGCAACCTAACCTACATTAAAGTTAGGTTACTATAACTGCAACCTAACCTACATTAAAGTTAGGTTACTATAACTGCAACCTAACCTACATTAAAGTTAGGTTACTATAACTGTAACCTAACCGCTGAATAAAGTTAGGTTACTATAACTGTAACCTAACCTACATTAAAGTTAGGTTACTATAACTGCAACCTAACCTACATTAAAGTTAGGTTACTATAACTGCAACCTAACCTACATTAAAGTTAGGTTACTATAACTGCAACCTAACCTACATTAAAGTTAGGTTACTATAACTGCAACCTAACCTACATTAAAGTTAGGTTACTATAACTGCAACCTAACCTACATTAAAGTTAGGTTACTATAACTGTAACCTAACCGCTGAATAAAGTTAGGTTACTATAACTGCAACCTAACCTACATTAAAGTTAGGTTACTATAACTGCAACCTAACCTACATTAAAGTTAGGTTACTATAACTGCAACCTAACCTACATTAAAGTTAGGTTACTATAACTGTAACCTAACCTACATTAAAGTTAGGTTACTATAACTGCAACCTAACCTACATTAAAGCTAGGTTACTATAACTGCAACCTAACCTACATTAAAGTTAGGTTACTATAACTGCAACCTAACCTACATTAAAGTTAGGTTACTATAACTGCAACCTAACCGCTGAATAAAGTTAGGTTACTATAACTGTAACCTAACCTACATTAAAGTTAGGTTACTATAACTGCAACCTAACCTACATTAAAGTAAGGTTACTATAACTGCAACCTAACCTACATTAAAGTTAGGTTACTATAACTGCAACCTAACCTACATTAAAGTTAGGTTACTATAACTGCAACCTAACCTACATTAAAGTTAGGTTACTATAACTGTAACCTAACCGCTGAATAAAGTTAGAATACTATAACTGTAACCTAACCTACATTAAAGTTAGGTTACTATAAGTGCAACCTAACCTACATTAAAGTTAGGTTACTATAACTGCAACCTAACCTACATTAAAGTTAGGTTACTATAACTGCAACCTAACCTACATTAAAGTTAGGTTACTATAACTGCAACCTAACCTACATTAAAGTTAGGTTACTATAACTGCAACCTAACCTACATTAAAGATAGGTTTCTATAACTGTAACCTAACCGCTGAATAAAGTTAGGTTACTATAACTGTAACCTAACCTACATTAAAGTTAGGTTACTATAACTGTAACCTAACCGCTGAATAAAGTTAGGTTACTATAACTGTAACCTAACCTACATTAAAGTTAGGTAACTATAACTGCAACCTAACCTACATTAAAGTTAGGTTACTATAACTGTAACCTAACCTACATTAAAGTTAGGTTACTATAACTGCAACCTAACCTACATTAAAGTTAGGTTACTATAACTGCAACCTAACCTACATTAAAGTTAGGTTACTATAACTGCAACCTAACCTACATTAAAGTTAGGTTACTATAACTGCAACCTAACCTACATTAAAGTTAGGTTACTATAACTGTAACCTAACCGCTGAATAAAGTTAGGTTACTATAACTGTAACCTAACCTACATTAAAGTTAGGTTACTATAACTGCAACCTAACCTACATTAAAGTTAGGTTACTATAACTGCAACCTAACCTACATTAAAGTTAGGTTACTATAACTGCAACCTAACCTACATTAAAGTTAGGTTACTATAACTGCAATCTAACCTACATTAAAGTTAGGTTACTATAACTGCAACCTAACCTACATTAAAGTTAGGTTACTATAACTGCAACCTAACCTACATTAAAGTTAGGTTACTATAACTGCAACCTAACCTACATTAAAGTTAGGTTACTATAACTGCAACCTAACCTACATTAAAGTTAGGTTACTATAACTGCAACCTAACCTACATTAAAGTTAGGTTACTATAACTGTAACCTAACCGCTGAATAAAGTTAGGTTACTATAACTGTAACCTAACCTACATTAAAGTTAGGTTACTATAACTGCAACCTAACCTACATTAAAGTTAGGTTACTATAACTGCAACCTAACCTACATTAAAGTTAGGTTACTATAACTGCAACCTAACCTACATTAAAGTTAGGTTACTATAACTGCAACCTAACCTACATTAAAGTTAGGTTACTAGAACTGCAACCTAACCTACATTAAAGTTAGGTTACTATAACTGCAACCTAACCTACATTAAAGTTAGGTTACTATAACTGCAACCTAACCTACATTAAAGTTAGGTTACTATAACTGTAACCTAACCGCTGAATAAAGTTAGGTTACTATAACTGTAACCTAACCTACATTAAAGTTAGGTTACTATAACTGCAACCTAACCTACATTAAAGTTAGGTTACTATAACTGCAACCTAACCTACATTAAAGTTAGGTTACTATAACTGCAACCTAACCTACATTAAAGTTAGGTTACTATAACTGCAATCTAACCTACATTAAAGTTAGGTTACTATAACTGTAACCTAACCGCTGAATAAAGTTAGGTTACTATAACTGTAACCTAACCTACATTAAAGTTAGGTTACTATAACTGCAACCTAACCTACATTAAAGTTAGGTTACTATAACTGTAACCTAACCGCTGAATAAAGTTAGGTTACTATAACTGTAACCTAACCTACATTAAAGTTAGGTTACTATAACTGCAACCTAACCTACATTAAAGTTAGGTTACTATAACTGCAACCTAACCTACATTAAAGTTAGGTTACTATAACTGCAACCTAACCTACATTAAAGTTAGGTTACTATAACTGCAACCTAACCGCTGAATAAAGTTAGGTTACTATAACTGTAACCTAACCTACATTAAAGTTAGGTTACTATAACTGCAACCTAACCTACATAAAAGTTAGGTTACTATAACTGCAACCTAACCTACATTAAAGTTAGGTTACTATAACTGCAACCTAACCTACATTAAAGATAGGTTTCTATAACTGTAACCTAACCGCTGAATAAAGTTAGGTTACTATAACTGCAACCTAACCTACATTAAAGTTAGGTTACTATAACTGCAACCTAACCTACATTAAAGTTAGGTTACTATAACTGCAACCTAACCTACAGTAAAGTTAGGTTACTATAACTGCAACCTAACCTACATTAAAGTTAGGTTACTATAACTGTAACCTAACCGCTGAATAAAGTTAGGTTACTATAACTGTAACCTAACCTACATTAAAGTTAGGTTACTATAACTGCAACCTAACCTACATTAAAGTTAGGTTACTATAACTGCAACCTAACCTACATTAAAGTTAGGTTACTATAACTGCAACCTAACCTACATTAAAGTTAGGTTACTATAACTGCAACCTAACCTACATTAAAGTTAGGTTACTATAACTGCAACCTAACCGCTGAATAAAGTTAGGTTACTATAACTGTAACCTAACCTACATTAAAGTTAGGTTACTATAACTGCAACCTAACCTACATAAAAGTTAGGTTACTATAACTGCAACCTAACCTACATTAAAGTTAGGTTACTATAACTGCAACCTAACCTACATTAAAGATAGGTTTCTATAACTGTAACCTAACCGCTGAATAAAGTTAGGTTACTATAACTGCAACCTAACCTACATTAAAGTTAGGTTACTATAACTGCAACCTAACCTACATTAAAGTTAGGTTACTATAACTGCAACCTAACCTACATTAAAGTTAGGTTACTATAACTGCAACCTAACCTACATTAAAGTTAGGTTACTATAACTGCAACCTAACCTACATTAAAGTTAGGTTACTATAACTGCAACCTAACCTACATTAAAGTTAGGTTACTATAACTGCAACCTAACCTACATTAAAGTTAGGTTACTATAACTGCAACCTAACCTACATTAAAGTTAGGTTACTATAACTGCAACCTAACCTACATTAAAGTTAGGTTACTATAACTGCAACCTAACCTACATTAAAGTTAGGTTACTATAACTGCAACCTAACCTACATTAAAGTTAGGTTACTATAACTGCAACCTAACCTACATTAAAGTTAGGTTACTAGAACTGCAACCTAACCTACATTAAAGTTAGGTTACTATAACTGCAACCTAACCTACATTAAAGTTAGGTTACTATAACTGCAACCTAACCTACATTAAAGTTAGGTTACTATAACTGTAACCTAACCGCTGAATAAAGTTAGGTTACTATAACTGTAACCTAACCTACATTAAAGTTAGGTTACTATAACTGCAACCTAACCTACATTAAAGTTAGGTTACTATAACTGCAACCTAACCTACATTAAAGTTAGGTTACTATAACTGCAACCTAACCTACATTAAAGTTAGGTTACTATAACTGCAATCTAACCTACATTAAAGTTAGGTTACTATAACTGTAACCTAACCGCTGAATAAAGTTAGGTTACTATAACTGTAACCTAACCTACATTAAAGTTAGGTTACTATAACTGCAACCTAACCTACATTAAAGTTAGGTTACTATAACTGTAACCTAACCGCTGAATAAAGTTAGGTTACTATAACTGTAACCTAACCTACATTAAAGTTAGGTTACTATAACTGCAACCTAACCTACATTAAAGTTAGGTTACTATAACTGCAACCTAACCTACATTAAAGTTAGGTTACTATAACTGCAACCTAACCTACATTAAAGTTAGGTTACTATAACTGCAACCTAACCGCTGAATAAAGTTAGGTTACTATAACTGTAACCTAACCTACATTAAAGTTAGGTTACTATAACTGCAACCTAACCTACATAAAAGTTAGGTTACTATAACTGCAACCTAACCTACATTAAAGTTAGGTTACTATAACTGCAACCTAACCTACATTAAAGATAGGTTTCTATAACTGTAACCTAACCGCTGAATAAAGTTAGGTTACTATAACTGCAACCTAACCTACATTAAAGTTAGGTTACTATAACTGCAACCTAACCTACATTAAAGTTAGGTTACTATAACTGCAACCTAACCTACAGTAAAGTTAGGTTACTATAACTGCAACCTAACCTACATTAAAGTTAGGTTACTATAACTGTAACCTAACCGCTGAATAAAGTTAGGTTACTATAACTGTAACCTAACCTACATTAAAGTTAGGTTACTATAACTGCAACCTAACCTACATTAAAGTTAGGTTACTATAACTGCAACCTAACCTACATTAAAGTTAGGTTACTATAACTGCAACCTAACCTACATTAAAGTTAGGTTACTATAACTGCAACCTAACCTACATTAAAGTTAGGTTACTATAACTGCAACCTAACCGCTGAATAAAGTTAGGTTACTATAACTGTAACCTAACCTACATTAAAGTTAGGTTACTATAACTGCAACCTAACCTACATAAAAGTTAGGTTACTATAACTGCAACCTAACCTACATTAAAGTTAGGTTACTATAACTGCAACCTAACCTACATTAAAGATAGGTTTCTATAACTGTAACCTAACCGCTGAATAAAGTTAGGTTACTATAACTGCAACCTAACCTACATTAAAGTTAGGTTACTATAACTGCAACCTAACCTACATTAAAGTTAGGTTACTATAACTGCAACCTAACCTACATTAAAGTTAGGTTACTATAACTGCAACCTAACCTACATTAAAGTTAGGTTACTATAACTGCAACCTAACCTACATTAAAGTTAGGTTACTATAACTGCAACCTAACCTACATTAAAGTTAGGTTACTATAACTGCAACCTAACCTACATTAAAGTTAGGTTACTATAACTGCAACCTAACCTACATTAAAGTTAGGTTACTATAACTGCAACCTAACCTACATTAAAGTTAGGTTACTATAACTGCAACCTAACCTACATTAAAGTTAGGTTACTATAACTGCAACCTAACCTACATTAAAGATAGGTTTCTATAACTGTAACCTAACCGCTGAATAAAGTTAGGTTACTATAACTGTAACCTAACCTACATTAAAGTAAGGTTACTATAACTGCAACCTAACCTACATTAAAGTTAGGTTACTATAACTGCAACCTAACCTACATTAAAGTTAGGTTACTATAACTGCAACCTAACCTACATTAAAGTTAGGTTACTATAACTGCAACCTAACCTACATTAAAGTTAGGTTACTATAACTGCAACCTAACCTACATTAAAGTTAGGTTACTATAACTGCAACCTAACCTACATTAAAGTTAGGTTACTATAACTGTAACCTAACCTACATTAAAGTTAGGTTACTATAACTGCAACCTAACCTACATTAAAGCTAGGTTACTATAACTGCAACCTAACCTACATTAAAGTTAGGTTACTATAACTGCAACCTAACCTACATTAAAGTTAGGTTACTATAACTGCAACCTAACCGCTGAATAAAGTTAGGTTACTATAACTGTAACCTAACCTACATTAAAGTTAGGTTACTATAACTGCAACCTAACCTACATTAAAGTAAGGTTACTATAACTGCAACCTAACCTACATTAAAGTTAGGTTACTATAACTGCAACCTAACCTACATTAAAGTTAGGTTACTATAACTGCAACCTAACCTACATTAAAGTTAGGTTACTATAACTGCAACCTAACCTACATTAAAGATAGGTTTCTATAACTGTAACCTAACCGCTGAATAAAGTTAGGTTACTATAACTGTAACCTAACCTACATTAAAGTTAGGTTACTATAACTGTAACCTAACCGCTGAATAAAGTTAGGTTACTATAACTGTAACCTAACCTACATTAAAGTTAGGTAACTATAACTGCAACCTAACCTACATTAAAGTTAGGTTACTATAACTGTAACCTAACCTACATTAAAGTTAGGTTACTATAACTGCAACCTAACCTACATTAAAGTTAGGTTACTATAACTGCAACCTAACCTACATTAAAGTTAGGTTACTATAACTGCAACCTAACCTACATTAAAGTTAGGTTACTATAACTGCAACCTAACCTACATTAAAGTTAGGTTACTATAACTGTAACCTAACCGCTGAATAAAGTTAGGTTACTATAACTGTAACCTAACCTACATTAAAGTTAGGTTACTATAACTGCAACCTAACCTACATTAAAGTTAGGTTACTATAACTGCAACCTAACCTACATTAAAGTTAGGTTACTATAACTGCAACCTAACCTACATTAAAGTTAGGTTACTATAACTGCAATCTAACCTACATTAAAGTTAGGTTACTATAACTGCAACCTAACCTACATTAAAGTTAGGTTACTATAACTGCAACCTAACCTACATTAAAGTTAGGTTACTATAACTGCAACCTAACCTACATTAAAGTTAGGTTACTATAACTGCAACCTAACCTACATTAAAGTTAGGTTACTATAACTGCAACCTAACCTACATTAAAGTTAGGTTACTATAACTGTAACCTAACCGCTGAATAAAGTTAGGTTACTATAACTGTAACCTAACCTACATTAAAGTTAGGTTACTATAACTGCAACCTAACCTACATTAAAGTTAGGTTACTATAACTGCAACCTAACCTACATTAAAGTTAGGTTACTATAACTGCAACCTAACCTACATTAAAGTTAGGTTACTATAACTGCAACCTAACCTACATTAAAGTTAGGTTACTAGAACTGCAACCTAACCTACATTAAAGTTAGGTTACTATAACTGCAACCTAACCTACATTAAAGTTAGGTTACTATAACTGCAACCTAACCTACATTAAAGTTAGGTTACTATAACTGTAACCTAACCGCTGAATAAAGTTAGGTTACTATAACTGTAACCTAACCTACATTAAAGTTAGGTTACTATAACTGCAACCTAACCTACATTAAAGTTAGGTTACTATAACTGCAACCTAACCTACATTAAAGTTAGGTTACTATAACTGCAACCTAACCTACATTAAAGTTAGGTTACTATAACTGCAATCTAACCTACATTAAAGTTAGGTTACTATAACTGTAACCTAACCGCTGAATAAAGTTAGGTTACTATAACTGTAACCTAACCTACATTAAAGTTAGGTTACTATAACTGCAACCTAACCTACATTAAAGTTAGGTTACTATAACTGTAACCTAACCGCTGAATAAAGTTAGGTTACTATAACTGTAACCTAACCTACATTAAAGTTAGGTTACTATAACTGCAACCTAACCTACATTAAAGTTAGGTTACTATAACTGCAACCTAACCTACATTAAAGTTAGGTTACTATAACTGCAACCTAACCTACATTAAAGTTAGGTTACTATAACTGCAACCTAACCGCTGAATAAAGTTAGGTTACTATAACTGTAACCTAACCTACATTAAAGTTAGGTTACTATAACTGCAACCTAACCTACATAAAAGTTAGGTTACTATAACTGCAACCTAACCTACATTAAAGTTAGGTTACTATAACTGCAACCTAACCTACATTAAAGATAGGTTTCTATAACTGTAACCTAACCGCTGAATAAAGTTAGGTTACTATAACTGCAACCTAACCTACATTAAAGTTAGGTTACTATAACTGCAACCTAACCTACATTAAAGTTAGGTTACTATAACTGCAACCTAACCTACAGTAAAGTTAGGTTACTATAACTGCAACCTAACCTACATTAAAGTTAGGTTACTATAACTGTAACCTAACCGCTGAATAAAGTTAGGTTACTATAACTGTAACCTAACCTACATTAAAGTTAGGTTACTATAACTGCAACCTAACCTACATTAAAGTTAGGTTACTATAACTGCAACCTAACCTACATTAAAGTTAGGTTACTATAACTGCAACCTAACCTACATTAAAGTTAGGTTACTATAACTGCAACCTAACCTACATTAAAGTTAGGTTACTATAACTGCAACCTAACCGCTGAATAAAGTTAGGTTACTATAACTGTAACCTAACCTACATTAAAGTTAGGTTACTATAACTGCAACCTAACCTACATAAAAGTTAGGTTACTATAACTGCAACCTAACCTACATTAAAGTTAGGTTACTATAACTGCAACCTAACCTACATTAAAGATAGGTTTCTATAACTGTAACCTAACCGCTGAATAAAGTTAGGTTACTATAACTGCAACCTAACCTACATTAAAGTTAGGTTACTATAACTGCAACCTAACCTACATTAAAGTTAGGTTACTATAACTGCAACCTAACCTACATTAAAGTTAGGTTACTATAACTGCAACCTAACCTACATTAAAGTTAGGTTACTATAACTGCAACCTAACCTACATTAAAGTTAGGTTACTATAACTGCAACCTAACCTACATTAAAGTTAGGTTACTATAACTGCAACCTAACCTACATTAAAGTTAGGTTACTATAACTGCAACCTAACCTACATTAAAGTTAGGTTACTATAACTGCAACCTAACCTACATTAAAGTTAGGTTACTATAACTGCAACCTAACCTACATTAAAGTTAGGTTACTATAACTGCAACCTAACCTACATTAAAGATAGGTTTCTATAACTGTAACCTAACCGCTGAATAAAGTTAGGTTACTATAACTGTAACCTAACCTACATTAAAGTAAGGTTACTATAACTGCAACCTAACCTACATTAAAGTTAGGTTACTATAACTGCAACCTAACCTACATTAAAGTTAGGTTACTATAACTGCAACCTAACCTACATTAAAGTTAGGTTACTATAACTGTAACCTAACCGCTGAATAAAGTTAGGTTACTATAACTGTAACCTAACCTACATTAAAGTTAGGTTACTATAACTGCAACCTAACCTACATTAAAGTTAGGTTACTATAACTGCAACCTAACCTACATTAAAGTTAGGTTACTATAACTGCAACCTAACCTACATTAAAGTTAGGTTACTATAACTGCAACCTAACCTACATTAAAGTTAGGTTACTATAACTGCAACCTAACCTACATTAAAGTTAGGTTACTATAACTGCAACCTAACCTACATTAAAGTTAGGTTACTATAACTGCAACCTAACCTACATTAAAGTTAGGTTACTATAACTGTAACCTAACCTACATTAAAGTTAGGTTACTATAACTGCAACCTAACCTACATTAAAGCTAGGTTACTATAACTGCAACCTAACCTACATTAAAGTTAGGTTACTATAACTGCAACCTAACCTACATTAAAGTTAGGTTACTATAACTGCAACCTAACCGCTGAATAAAGTTAGGTTACTATAACTGTAACCTAACCTACATTAAAGTTAGGTTACTATAACTGCAACCTAACCTACATTAAAGTAAGGTTACTATAACTGCAACCTAACCTACATTAAAGTTAGGTTACTATAACTGCAACCTAACCTACATTAAAGTTAGGTTACTATAACTGCAACCTAACCTACATTAAAGTTAGGTTACTATAACTGTAACCTAACCGCTGAATAAAGTTAGAATACTATAACTGTAACCTAACCTACATTAAAGTTAGGTTACTATAACTGCAACCTAACCTACATTAAAGTTAGGTTACTATAACTGCAACCTAACCTACATTAAAGTTAGGTTACTATAACTGCAACCTAACCTACATTAAAGTTAGGTTACTATAACTGCAACCTAACCTACATTAAAGTTAGGTTACTATAACTGCAACCTAACCTACATTAAAGATAGGTTTCTATAACTGTAACCTAACCGCTGAATAAAGTTAGGTTACTATAACTGTAACCTAACCTACATTAAAGTTAGGTTACTATAACTGTAACCTAACCGCTGAATAAAGTTAGGTTACTATAACTGTAACCTAACCTACATTAAAGTTAGGTAACTATAACTGCAACCTAACCTACATTAAAGTTAGGTTACTATAACTGTAACCTAACCTACATTAAAGTTAGGTTACTATAACTGCAACCTAACCTACATTAAAGTTAGGTTACTATAACTGCAACCTAACCTACATTAAAGTTAGGTTACTATAACTGCAACCTAACCTACATTAAAGTTAGGTTACTATAACTGCAACCTAACCTACATTAAAGTTAGGTTACTATAACTGTAACCTAACCGCTGAATAAAGTTAGGTTACTATAACTGTAACCTAACCTACATTAAAGTTAGGTTAGGTTAGGTTAGGTTAGGTTAGGTTAGGTTAGGTTAGGTTAGGTTAGGTTTTTTTTTTTTTTTTTTTTAAATGAGTACAACGAGAGTTTGTATGTTTATTGGCCCAAGATTATATTTTAGGGGCAACTGAATAGGTTAATGTCTGTAGGATCGATGCTTAGTAATACAAGCGACCCTACCTATGATTGTATGGCGTGAGGTTCATTGGCGAGTAACAAGATTATGGATAAGCCTGATTTCATGTGATGAGTTGAAAGTTGGTAGTTTACAGGGCCTAAGCTATTGAAATACTCCAGCCCTGTTGCCATGCGGCAGAAGAGAATGTAAATTTATATAAGAATATTGATGGGTAAAGAGTATTGAAGTGTTACTTTAGCTGTAAATGGTTTACAAGTAAGTATTTAGATTACGAAGTAATAGTAAACAATTAGAAAGGTTGATGACAGTATGGAGCATTGATAAAAGAGTAAATAGTGACTAACTATGATCGAATTTATGGTAAGACAACGTCTTCGTAACGAGTTTTAAGGTAATTTAATTTTTTTTTTTTTTTTTTTTTTTTTTTTTTTTTTTTTTTTTTTTTTTTTTTTAAATAATATATAGTACTTTCTTAAATAAATAGCTGATATAGCTATGTTTTTTTTTTTTTTTTTTTTTTTTTTTTTTTTTTTTTTTTTTTTTTTTTTTTATGAGGATTGTGATTGACTTAGTCTAGTGTAGTCTAGTCTAAATCTGGCTTTATACATTTGTGGGGTAATTTTAGACTAATTAAAACTATATGCAATGATAGACTATATAAGGTGTTAAAAAATCAGTGTCAAATATTTTAAGGGTAATGAGTTTACGTTGTGACTAACAATTTTTGTATGAATTTTTTTTTAATTTAAGCCTTAGTTTTCGAGAAAAACACGATCGAAAGTTTGATAATAAACTTAAATATCAACATCCTATAACACCTGATCACTACTACGGACAAACTACTCCGTACAGCAAGAAACGCTCGCTTGTGTGCGTGCTACTATGATTTATTGCCAAAATCTGCCGAAGGACGAACGACTTTCATTCAATTATAAACTCTAAATCGATGTAAATCGATTTAAATTTCAAAATTTTAGTGTAAAGGCGGCATTTGTCCAAATGCGAGTCAAAGATACCGCTTTAAAAACAGTCGATATTCAATTTTAGATTCTAATTCGTTATCATAAGGTTGATTTTATTTTTTAAGTTTCTGAGGGCGGCGGAACACACACGATTTAGGAAATGCCGAAAGACCGAGAAAGTACTGTTAACAAAAACAGTTTCTTATTTTACATTTCTTATGAATTAAAAAAGGATTGATGGCTAAGTGCTTTTAGGGTAAGGTTAAGGTCTTGGATCCGATCCCCGGCAAACTAGTTATGTTTCGGAGTACTCTTACTGACCTTGATCTAAGGTTAAGGACGAGTACGCTTATCTAAAATAAATAACAATTAATTTGAACCTGCTTTTTAAATGATTTTTTATGCTTTGTGTTGTGCGTTGGTTTATTTACTAAGAACTAAAAGTAAAGTCAATGAGCCAGACGTTGCGTAGGTACGCAATATTTATAGGTATCAATAAGGTTAAACTGGGGTATACCCTGTACAACGAAACTGTTATTCGTCTCCCAAACACTCAAACGGGGCATAATTTAACACATTTTTCTGAATCCCGTCTGGAAGTTGACTGCGACTACTTCACCACATGTAGATACATAGTAAATTTACATGATAAATGCATTTTAGTGATTAGACAGATACATTTTTGATTGCTGTTTATTCAACGTAAAGGATAAAATGTTGAATACTTGTACTTACAGTATCCGGCGGTAGGGAATGCACGCACATGGAGCTAAAGAGGGAGGGAGGGAGGGTACAACTGGCTAGTACCTTCAAAACTTAAGATTGCTAAGCTACTAGTTAATACCAATTATAACAAGTTAAATAATTAGTAGGTACAATACGCGGCGCTAGAATGAACATCAAGCTAACGAGTAAGATAATCGGTTAGTTTCGGCTTTCATAGAACGTCGTTTCTGTCGCACGGATTATCTCTCTTTTTAGCTCGATGTGCATACTGCATACTACCGCCGCGTACTGTACCTATTATTTGATTTGGTATCACTGGTAAGAACTAGTAGCAATCTTAATTTGTAGTTTAGCATGGTAATACAAGATTCGAATTGATAAGTAAAAAATAATTACACCAAATAATTGAGTGATTTTTTTTGCTAACGCTACACTTACACGTGCCATAGGTATGCGCTTTTTATTTATTATTACTCCTGCAAATTGCAAAACAGTCACAACAATCAATCAATCGGCGCTAGACCTTCTCTTGTGTTTGACGTTAATTGCGAAGTCTCACCATGCCATACAGGTATTCGGACTCTGATTACCTCAACATGGTTATGTGCTACCATGAGGCAAACTACAGTTTAGTGGAAGCAGTAAGGCTGTTCCACGAACGGCACGGTGTGCGCGTGTGTCCACGCACAATCTTAGGGGCTGAACAACGGTTTCGTGAAAGTGGTAGGTTCATGCCTTCTGGTGACGCTGGCAGACCTCGCACTTCAGTACAGCTTGAAGAGGACGTGCTGAATTTCTTCGAGCTCCACCCGACCGCCAGTACGAGGGATGCTGCTGCCGTTTTCAACACTAACCATGTGTATGTGTGGAAAGTGCTGAAGAGGGAGCGAAGACACCCCTACCACTTCACGAGAGTGCAGGAGCTGATGCCGCAGGACTACGCGCCACGCGTGGAGTTCTGTCAGTGGATCCGGCGTAACAGCCTAGCCAACATATTGTGGACGGATGAGTGCACCTTCACCAGAGTGGGCATGTTCAATATCCACAATGCTCACTACTGGTCTGAGGAGAACCCACATCTGGCGCGTCCAGATCATTTTCAGACGCGGTTCAGCGTGAATGTTTGGGCTGGGCTACTAGGACATCAGCTGATAGGACCAGTATTTTTTAATCGGCTGAATGGCGCCGTTTACTTGGAATTCCTTGAAAGAGAGTTGGAGGAGTTGTTAGAAGATGTGCCGCTAAATCTTATGCAGCAGATGCACTACCAACACGACGGCGCGCCCGCGCATTACGACCGCCATGTCCGCGAGTACCTGACGGCACGTTTTCAGGATCGGTGGATCGGACGCGGTGGGCCTATTGCTTGGCCAGCACGCTCGCCAGACCTGACGCCGCTGGACTTCCACGTCTGGGGCCGTGCTAAGGATCTCGTGTATGGTCAAGATGGCCACACCATCACCAGTGCCGAGCAATTAAAAGCACGAATCATTAGTGCTTTTGAAACAATGCGCGGCGACAGTGAAAGTTTAGTGCGTGAGCATAGGCATATTTTAAAAAGGGCTGCGCTTTGCATTCAGGAGAATGGGGGGTACTTCCAACAACTATTGTAAATAATTTTGTAAATAAGTGACTGTGATTTTGTACATAATAATGAACTACCTTTAAACACGCCAAGTAAGAGTAAGTAAACCTTGTTATCTGCATTGACTGATAGAAATAGCCTAGTAGTACCTATCTCCATAGAATTATGTTGCATTAAATCAGGTGATGAGTAATAAATTATTTTACGCTTACTTGCCAGTCCAAAGCCTGGAAAAGTGTGATGGGAGGTGGAAATTCTTTATTTGTTTTGTGTTCTTAAAATAAAAGTGATATTTTTAGTAATAAGTGTATTTATTAATTGTCAACATGTGTAATTTAATTAAAAATGTTTTTTTCAATTTAACTGTATTTTTATTTTACCGTAAGAACTGATAGAAGTAATTAACATTAAAATTACAACATAAAGTGACAAACTGTCAGTTGCTGAAGAATGTATTATCTTTAAAGACAGCATTAACACTTATTTTTCTATTTTGTGTACGAACGTTATGTTACAGACCTGCATTATAGCTATAAGTCGTCTTTAAAGATAATAAGGCCCAGTTTCAATACTTGCTGATAAGTTCTGGATAACCTATCTGGCACTTGTTTTGACAGATAACCCATACAATTAGCTTTCTTAAGCCTTTCTGCAACTCGCGGCAATTATCTAAAAGGAGTAGGTACATCACACATGCACACACAGACACACACACACAGACAACAATGACATGAAACGAGTGAGACAGAAATGTTAACAGTGTTTCTATCTCAAAGAAAATTCATTCATACACACACACCCAATGTCTAGCATGAGCTTGTGTGTCGTATGATTTTATGTGCGCATGAATGAGATCCTAGGGATTATGAATGGGTTTTGACTAGTATTAGCATCGTGCGAGAGTGTTTGTTTGCGTTTGTGGGAGTTTGCGATCATGTACAGGATGATATAAATTATTTACATCAATAAACATTTTCTTTTTTCGATTTATTCAAATCCGTTCTATAGTTTTAAATTTCTCTTAAATATGATCCATGTGGTAGTCTCAGTTACCCCTTAAAATATTTGACATTGATTTTTTAACACCTTATATACAGTTATGTAGATTATGGCAATAGCGTTACTCAAGATAGTCAGAGTTAGGAATGGTGTCAATAGTTGATATAGCAATATCACGATTTTTGAAATTTGAAGCTAAGATAATTTACAATTGAGAATTGTAATCAAAGAGAAAGGATGATTGTAATTAACTTAGTCTAGGGTTATGATTAAATCTAACGTTTGGGCTAATTAGACCTAATATACTCTATGATATAAACTTAGAACTAGCCTAGGCTTTATACATTAATAAACAATAATAGTGAAATTTGGTAAAATTTGGGGTGTGAGTATTTCAATATGAGCGAGGTACCTGTGCAATTGCAGCTGCCTAGTGTGTAGGCAATTTAATTATGACAAGTATATCTAAGTATATATAGCTTAATTTTAGACTATGTACAAAATGAGTTAGATAGTTAAACTAATTAAAACTATATGCGATGACAGACTATGTACAGTTATGGCAATAGCGTTACTCTAGATAGTCAGATTTAGGAATAAGTGGCATAGAAGAGGTGTCGATAGTTGATATAGCCATATCACAATTTTAGAAATTTAAAGTTAAAATAATTTCAATTAAGAATTGTAATCAAAGAGAGAGGAGGATTGTAATTAACTTAGTCTAGGGTTATGATTAAATCTAACATTTGGGCTATTAGACCCAATATGCTCTATGATATAAACTTAGAACTAGCCTAGGCTTTATACATTAATAAACAATAATAGTGAAATTTGGGGTGTGGGTAATTCGATATGAGCAAGGTACTTGTGCAATTGCCGCTGCCTGGTGTGTAGGCAGTTGTGACAAGCATTGTTAAGCTTAATTTTAAACTATGTACAGTAATGAGTTAGAAGGTTAAACTAATTAAAACTATGTACAATAACAGACTATGTACAGTTATGGCTATGCAGTTTGATCAAGTGAAATAAAATAAATGCAGATCCAGCAGTACAAGTGGTCTATGTGCGGCGGCTGTTCAGCTGCGAGCCTGATATAGCATTAGAATAATGATAAGACTATGATCAATAGTTTAATGCGTATAGTGCGTAGGCAAATATAATTAAAATCAACCCAAACCATATTGAAATGACCATAATGATCGTAATAGAGCAATCAGTGTGGCGCAATTATGCCATTTTACCGAGATATTAGAGGAGTCTGCAGTTGACTTATTATAGGAATAAGTCGGTTATAATAGTAAGACGAAGTGAAGAGGTGTGAGTCAAGAGTAGATTTAAGATGAGAGAGCTTATTTGTAAGTAGAGGAGTCGAGTTGGTAACATATTAGGGGTATAGGTTGTCGACTAAGTTTTAACAGAATCTAGAGTAAACTAAGTGCAAAATAGTGTGAAAGGAGTTTAGCTATTGCCAATGTAGCGGCATATAATTGAGTTATGCACTAATACTAGTAGATTAGCAGTGTTAAAATTTAAAATTTAATAAGTATGTGAAAGTTGAAAATGAAATCGAATTACGTAAATGATGTCCGAAGATGCGACATCTAGTGTGAGACAGCGGTACTGAGGCCGCGATGTTCACGGTATTCGAATAAATATTAAATAAGACTCGGTAAAACTTATATTGATTACGAGATAGGTTTGATTAAGTGGTAGGTAAGGCCGGTTAGCCGGATTAAGTACAAGGTTCGAGTAAGTGATTAATATTTTAACGTAATGTATAATAGAGGCAGGTTCGTATTGGAATGTATGTCAACGAAATGTAATTATTGCCAAGTAATTATTTAAGTAGGGTTGACTAGTGTATAATCAAGAATGATTATATAAAATAAGGCTTAAGATGTAAATAATAATTACCAAGCTGTATTGTATTGATTTACGAAGTTGTAGCATTTGTGTTCGACCTCTGGTGAGAGTTTATAAGACTAGTTACGCAGGGATACGTGTGATTTGTTGCAAACAGATCGATGCTAGTATGGTTAGAAATAGATGAGGTTAAGTATTATGAAAATTAGTTAGCAGTAATAAGACTGATTCTATTCAATATAACGAAGTAATGGTTAAGTTTAACTACGTAATTATTGTATATACAGTCGACCTCTGGTGTGAGATTAAGTGATTAGCGCCATAAGGTTCATGGCGGCCAGAGCAGGTGAATTAAAAGTTGGAAACATGTTTACCAATTATTACGAAGTGGCGCTACGTGCGCCTAAGTATTATATCGCGCCAGGACCGATTAAATGTGATATGAGTGCCGTTAATTGAGTAATGATAATTAATTCATTAATAAATGAATGTTTAATGATGTTACAGTGTGAGTATTCGAATTTGTGAATAATATTCATTTTCTCCGCGAATATGGCGGCATCTGTAGCAAGTAGCAGAACATCAAGTGTACGGTTAGGTTAGGTTAGGTTAGGTTAGGTTAGGTTAGGTTAGGTTAGGTTAGGTTAGGTTAGGTTAGGTTAGGTTAGGTTTTTTTTTTTTTTTTTTTTTTTTTTTAAATGTTTACAACTTTATATCTGTTGTACTCGCGAAGCTACTGAATTACTTCCGCGAGCACAACGGTGTGCTCATTCTTTTGGAGGTATTGTTTCACATTGTTGAATTCGTTGTATTTATTTATTAAATTCTTTTAAATTTTTCACGATGAGCGTGACAAGGTTGTTGAATGAATTTATGGTTGTTTCTTTGGTTAATATTTCTTGTAGTTTGAAGGGTTCTATATTAAGTAGATGACAGGCTGTGACATGATTATGTCGATCATTTGCGAAACGGGGGCACGATTCCAATAGGTGCTTCCAGGTTTGAGTGTGTGTGTTGTCACAGGGGCAGGTGTCCACAGCGACAATGCGGAAGCGTGCTAGGTACTCCCTATGGAATCCGTGATTTGTAAGCATTTGTGTTAAAGCGAACGTTGGTTTAATTGCTGATAGGTATTCTGTTATAGAATTGTAATCAGGGAAGAGAGTTTTGATGTAAGTGCACTTATTAGGCTCCGCGTACAGGGCCTCGGCCGCTTTAGTGCATCTTTTCTTATTTTGTAGCTTAATGTAGCTTACTGGAGTAGTTAGAAGATCCGGGGTTTTGTGCAGGGTTGCGGCGTGTTTCGCCGCAGCGTCCGCTGTTTCATTGCCTTCAAGGCCAACATGGGCCTTAACCCATGCAAACCTTACGTTAACATGCAGAAGTCGGGCTCTATGAAGGTTCTTATGAATATTGACGGCTATTCGGTGGCGTGTATTACTGTTCCCAAGTTCCTGCAGTCCAGATTTACTGTCGGAAAGTATTGTGACGGGTGTTATTTGATGCTCCACAATATACTCGCAGGCCCTGTCGATTGCGAGTAGCTCCGCCTGGAAGACGGAGCAGCAGTCGTGAAGTTTGAGCTTCACGACTGCCACCCGCTCCCTGGTCGGGTTGTAGACTACGAATGCTGCGCCAACCGATTCGCTGTGCTTGCTGCCGTCTGAGTAAACTTGCCAAGAGTCGTTGGCACATATCTGAGAGAGTTCAGAGGCAGAGGCAATCTCCGCAAACTCAATGCCTCTTCTCTCAGAAGGGTGGAGGAGCTCTGACGGAGGGCATGGTGTTTCAATTGGGACGTCCCCAGGCAAATGCGTGGAAACTCCCAAAAGTTTAGTGGTTTCTATATCTGCGGTTGCAGCGACTCTGTTAGGAAGAGGTGTAAGTTGAGCCAACGTGATAGATGCAGCCGTGCTAACTGTCCGGAATCCTTGTATTACTTTTATGGCAAATATTCTTTGTAGTGAAAGAAGTCTCTGTTTGATGTATTTATTTTTAAGTGCTGGGTACCAGATCCCGGCACCATAGCACACGATTGGTTCTATCACTTGTTCATATATGATTCGAACATTTTCAGGGCTGACGCCCCAGGTTGGTCGTATGAAGATGCTTAATTTGTTATAGAGGAGTTTTACCTTTTCGATTATATATTCAACATGTTTAACGAAGCTTAATTTACTGTCTATGATGATTCCTAAATATTTAATTTGGTTTGTGAAGTTAAGAGTTTTGTTATTTATTCGTAGTTTGCATCTGTTAGCTCTATGGGTAAAGGCTATCGCCTGCGTCTTGTCTGGGCCAAATTCTAACTTGACGTCTTTCCCCCAATCTGTGATTTGGTCTAGGACTTGGTTGACGGTCAGTTCCAGTGTGCAGATGTCTTTGTTGTGGGCTACAAGTAGCACGTCGTCAGCGTACGCCTGAAGGTGGCAGCCTTCAGGCATAGGCATGTATAGCAGCTGGTCAAGAATCAGATTCCACAGTGTTGGTCCAATCACTGAACCCTGCACGCAGCCGCGGGGTTAGGTTAGGTTAGGTTAGGTTAGGTTAGGTTAGGTTTTTTTTTTTTTTTTTTTAAATAGAATTCAACAATATTATGTTGAGCTCGCGGAGCGAATGGGTTACTCTCGCGAACACAACAGTGTGTTCATTTTAGTGGAGTTAAGTAAGACTTTTAGGGAATTGTGTTAGACTGTTTATTGAAGTCTTTAAGGTTTTGCACGATGTGCGTTATGAAGTTATGGAATGTATTTATAGATGTTTCTTTCGTTATGATTTCGGATAAATTGAAGGGATTAATATTTAGTAAGTTACAGGTGGAGACGTGGTCGTGGCGTTTGATTCCAAATCGGGGGCAGTTTTCCAGAAGATGCTTCCATGACTGGATTGTGTTGTTGTCACAGGGGCAGGTGTCCACTGTGACAATTCGGAAGCGAGTGAGATATTCCCTGTGATAGCCGTGGTTTGTAAGCAATTGTGTGATAGCAAAGGTAGGCTTGATTTTTGATAAATATTCTGACATTGAATTAAAGTCAGGGAGGATTGTTCGAGTGTAAACGCATTTATTGGGATCAGTGTAGAGACCTTCTGCCGCTTCGATGCATTTTTGCTTATTGCGCAGCTTGATATGGCTCACAGGGATGTAGAGAAAGTCCGGGGATTTGTGCAGCGACGCTGCGTGCTTTGCCGCCATGTCGGCGGCTTCGTTTCCTTCGAGTCCGACGTGGGCCTTGACCCACGCGAACTCGATGGATAGTCCGGATGTTCGGGCTTGGCGAAGTAGTTTGTGTATGCTTACGGCGAGACGATTGTTTGTATTACAGTTCTGTAGTTCTTGTAATCCAGATCTGCAGTCGGAGAGGATGGTAACAGGTGTAGTATTGTGTTGAATTATGTAGTCACACGCCCTCTTAATAGCAAAGAGCTCCGCCTGAAAAACAGAGCAGCAGTCGTGAAGTTTTAGCTTCACGACTGCCCCCCGCTGACCAGCAGAGTCGAAGACAATGAATGCAGCACCAACCCTATCATCGTGCCTGCTGCCGTCCGTGTAAATGTGCCAGGAGTTGTTGGCTGTCCTCCGAGAGAGTTCTGTGGCAGAGGCAATCTCCGCAAACTCGATGCCTATTCTTTCGGAGGGGTGAAGGAGCTCGGACGGTGGACAGGGTGTCTCGATCGGGACATCATCCGGCAAAAACGACGAAGTGCCCAGGAGCTTTGATGTTTCTATATCGGCTATAGCTGCCACCTTATCAGGAAGAGGCGTAAACTGGGCTAGTGTTATCGAGGCAGCGGTGCTTACAGTACGAAAGCCTTGAATGGCCTTGATGGCGAAGAACCTTTGTAAGGATAGGAGCCTTTGGTGAATGTATTTATGCTGTAGTGCAGGGAACCAAATTCCTGCACCGTAACAGACGATTGGCTCGATGACGTGCTGGTATATTATCCGAACATTCTCGGGACTGATGCCCCACGTCGGACGAATGAAAATGGAAAGTTTGTTGTGAAGCAGTTTTACTTTTTCTATAATGTGGTCGACATGTTTAATAAAGCGAAGTTTGTCATCTATGATGATACCAAGATATTTGATGTGGCTTGAGAATTTAAGAATTTGATTGTTCATGCGGATTTTACTTTTACTGGCTTTAGGTGTGAATGCAATTATTTGTGTTTTTAATGGTCCGAACTCCAATTTGACTCCCTCGCCCCAATTGGAGATCCGTTCTAGTGTCTGGTTTGTGATGCTTTCTAATTCAGGGATTGTTTTGGTGTGACAGATGAGCAAAACGTCGTCCGCGTATGCCTGAAGGTGACACCCGTCAGGCATAGGCATAAGTAAAAGCTGATCGAGGATCAGGTTCCATAAAGTAGGACCAATTACGGAGCCCTGTACACAGCCACGGGACATGAATTTCGATACTTTGCTATCAGCGAACTGTATGAGTATCTCCCGGTCTTCAACATAGCTTAAGAGGAGCTGGTACATGTTTTGGGGGCAGTTAGCGTCTCTTAATCGTCCAAATATAGCCGGCCACCAAGCGCGGTCAAATGCTGCTTTTATATCGAGGGAGACGCCAACTACCTGTTCCCCTCTGGACTTAGCTTGGTTTATGATGTTGAGAGCACTATTGATTGCGATGACTGTCGATTTTTGTGTTTTAAATCCAAATTGATTGGAGCATTGATGGCCTGAAACATTTAGATGATGTGTGAGTCTATTGGTGATGAGTCGTTCGAGGAGTTTGCCAAATACGTTCAGAAGTCCAATGGGCCGAAAGCTTGACAAGGTGGTATAGTCTGCTTTGCCGGGCTTCGGAATAATTTTGGCGGTGGCGGTCTTCCAATTTTTGGGAAAGAATCTGAGTCTCAAACAGGCGTTCATGAGTCCACAGATCTCCTGAGGGAACAAGAGTGCGACCTGGAGACA
This sequence comes from Anania hortulata, assembly GCA_963576865.1. NCBI lineage: Eukaryota > Metazoa > Arthropoda > Insecta > Lepidoptera > Crambidae > Anania > Anania hortulata. Next base: position 18,595 of record OY756399.1, on the reverse strand, counting down.
TATGTCAGCCGTCAAGTGGTCCAGTCCGGGCGCCCTCTTATGGTTCATCCCCTTCAGTCCTTCGATAATCTCATTGTAATTGAATGGTGGTTCGTCTTGGGTATTTAATGGGAGATGCATCTCGGTTCGAGTCCTGGTTTGGTCGGGTGTAAGGTCTGGGGTATCATTAGGGAAGAACTGATGGAGGAGCGCCCGAGCAGTGTCCGAAGAGTCGGTCGTATACGTGCCATTTTCGAGCTGTAATGTGGCTGGTGGATGAGTCATGGGACGGGTTTTGATTATTCTGTTCGTGACAGACCAGACGTCTTCCTTCTTTTGCCTGCCGCAGAAATTTCGGAAGTGCTCCGAAGATGCGGCGCAGAAGGCATCAGAGTATTGACGTCTGAGTCTGTCACGTTCAGCTATAAGTTCGTCCAAGGGCCGGTTACGGCGAGCCGCTCTACTGAGTCTGTGGTGAGACTGAATCACCGATCGCTTGAGGGCAGCGAGTTCATCGTTCCACCACGGAGCACGTCGTGGTGGGCCAGATGCCTTTGGTAAGATCTTATCACAAGCGATCTGTATGGCTGAGGATAAGTTGTCAGTGTAACTGTTGAGTTGGTCTACGTTTATCTGTTCGAAGTCAACATCCGTGGGCAGATTTCTACGTATTTCAGCGCTAAAGGGTTCACTAATTTCTTCCCACTTGGTGTGAGAGGTGTTGTACTTGAAAGTACTTAGTTTTTGTTTGTAAGTGGGCCTGTAAGGGCCGAGTGACAGACAGAATGAAATAGCTCTGTGTTCCGTAGATGTGCAGATGGTGGGATCTACAGTCCAGTCAGAGACGGTGATACTATTCAGGTTACTGGCAAGAGTGATGTCTATTATTGAGGTTCTAAGTTGACCATGAGTTACAGCTGCAAATGTTGGGATATTTCCAACATTGCAGACAGATAGATTGTTGGCCAATATGAAGTCAAATACTGTGTTGCCTCTATGATTATTAGATGGGGATCCCCAGGCCTGATGATGCCCATTGAAGTCCCCGCAAATGAGGTGGGTGGCTCCAGCTGTCCTTTGCAGGAACAGTTCGAGTTTCCTCAGGGTGTTGTTGCAGTCATTGCGGGGCTCCACATAGACAGCGACCAGATAAATTTTTCGACCGGAACGGTCCCTGATTTGTACAATGGCAAGGTTCGGATCAGAAAATTCAGACATACCTAATGTTGAGAAGGACTTTTCTTTAACGGCGATAGCGGATTTAACGGGTTGTGAATTTACGCAAAATTGGTGTACAGAGTAACCAGGTATGGATTTAATCATGTTTATGTTTGAAATGTAGGGTTCATTAATAAATGCTATGTCGATGCTATTGTTATTTAAATGGATCTGTAGCTCATGGAAGGCATTCCTTCCACGGCCTAAATTAACTTGAGTGCAGTTTAAAATTGGTTGAGAAGACGGAGAATTTCTAGGTGTTGATCTACTTGGCATATTGGCCGTAGTCCGTACGGCTTTGAATTTTCTGAGACATTAGGAGAACTCGAGCACAATTCTTGGATGTAGCACTGTGTTTTGTATTTGATTTACCGTTTGTGTTTTTGTTATGCTGAATGCAGTTATAACATTGGGTTTTTTCAGGATTTTTCTTATTCGGACACGATTGGAAATCATGCCCAGAAGTGGCACAGAAAGAGCAAATGCCTGTTTCTTGCGTGCATCTCGCTTTAGTATGTCCGAATTGTAGACATTTAAAACATTGTAATAAGGGCACGTAATTTTCCGCGTGGACACGCTGATGGTCTAGGTTCAGTTTAACTGTCGCCGTGATGGCTTGCCATACTTTGGGCGATGTCAAAAAGACGGCATTGTACAGTGATTTGTTCCGGTTGTTTCGTTTGAATTTGTAGACGAGCTCGTCTTTGCCCTCCGCTGTGTTACGCAGACACTCGTTTTGCCCTTTCAAGATGTCTGCCAAGTCTTCAGCCGGTACATCGGATGGTATGCCCTTAAGGATGACCATCGGGCTAAGAGACTTTGATGCCTCAGCCTGAACCGGGCAGTTAGGCTTGCTGTTGATTTTGCGGAGTGTCTGCTCTCGGTGTTCGAGTGAATCAAATTCGACTCTTATTTTGTTATTTGATACGAACTTCACACCAGCGGGTGCAAAGTTGGTATCTCGGAAGGATACGTTGCTTTTAAAGCTCTTAAGAGTTTCAGCGGGGCTCAAGACGTTTTTCTTGGACGATACTATTATCGCCGGTTTGGTTTTAAGGGTAGTAGCAGGTGGCGCCTTTTTCTCAATGCGTTGCGTGCGCACAATGTCTGCAAATGAGGTTTGAGGATGACGGCAAGCTGCAGTAGGTGCTGGCAGTTTCGCCATTTCCTCTCTGACTGTCTGCCTGATGGTCTGGCGGACAGCCTCTACTGTGGCGGAGTGGTCATACGAGGGTTTAGGGGCAGCATTGGAGTCGGATTGGATTATGCTCCCAATCCTTTTAGTATTTGCCAGTATGATGGCCTTTTTGTCTCTCTTAATGTTGCCGCACTCGTTGACCGCAGCATCAATAGAGACAAGAAGGTCGAGAATTTCCTTAACTGTGGGGTTCTCTGCAGGAGGATCAGTCTGAGGCGATTCCCCTGTGACGGATGGTGTCGGGGTTCCGTAAACAGGTGAGAAAAACCCCCCTTCATCGTCGGAAGCCATTTTAGGAAATGAAGTTTTTCGACCAAATCGACAAAGTCTTCGTAGTAAATGCGATAAGGGAGGGTGGGCGGGCAAACTTTTGCGGTTCCCGGTGTCGTAGACGGACAAATGAGGTGTCTACGGATAGGTGGCAACGAGACGCACCCAACGGCGTAAGAATAATACAGGGTGGTCGTACAAAAATTTTAAAGAGGACGCTAAAATGTGACTTTTCTAACTATTTTTAACTAAAATAAATTTACAAACTGGTATTAGTGCGTTGAAGACGACGGCGCTATACTTATATAGCTCTAATACGTAATACTGACTGAAGAAAAAATTAAAATCGGAGCAAAATTTACAAAGTTGAATTTTTAGTATGGAGATTTACTACAAATTTATTAAAACTACGTAAAAGGCGATAACTAAAGAAAGCTAGATATTTTGACTGCTTTATAGCGTAAATGTGACGGAGACTAACAATAGGAAGCGAACGAGTGCCCAAAAGTGTATGTGAGGAGGTTCCAAGTAGGTATTTTGAGTTACTTTGTATGTGAACAGAGCTTCACCACTATACCTCGGTACTGCGAATTCGTGAGGGAAAACTGGCAAACTTTTGCGGTTCCCGGTGTCGTAGACGGACAAATGAGGTGTCTACGGATAGGTGGCAACGAGACGCACCCAACGGCGTAAGAATAATACAGGGTGGTCGTACAAAAATTTTAAAGAGGACGCTAAAATGTGACTTTTCTAACTATTTTTAACTAAAATAAATTTACAAACTGGTATTAGTGCGTTGAAGACGACGGCGCTATACTTATATAGCTCTAATACGTAATACTGACTGAAGAAAAAATTAAAATCGGAGCAAAATTTACAAAGTTGAATTTTTAGTATGGAGATTTACTACAAATTTATTAAAACTACGTAAAAGGCGATAACTAAAGAAAGCTAGATATTTTGACTGCTTTATAGCGTAAATGTGACGGAGACTAACAATAGGAAGCGAACGAGTGCCCAAAAGTGTATGTGAGGAGGTTCCAAGTAGGTATTTTGAGTTACTTTGTATGTGAACAGAGCTTCACCACTATACCTCGGTACTGCGAATTCGTGAGGGAAAACTGGCAAACTTTTGCGGTTCCCGGTGTCGTAGACGGACAAATGAGGTGTCTACGGATAGGTGGCAACGAGACGCACCCAACGGCGTAAGAATAATACAGGGTGGTCGTACAAAAATTTTAAAGAGGACGCTAAAATGTGACTTTTCTAACTATTTTTAACTAAAATAAATTTACAAACTGGTATTAGTGCGTTGAAGACGACGGCGCTATACTTATATGGCTCTAATACGTAATACTGACTGAAGAAAAAATTAAAATCGGAGCAAAATTTACAAAGTTGAATTTTTAGTATGGAGATTTACTACAAATTTATTAAAACTACGTAAAAGGCGATAACTAAAGAAAGCTAGATATTTTGACTGCTTTATAGCGTAAATGTGACGGAGACTAACAATAGGAAGCGAACGAGTGCCCAAAAGTGTATGTGAGGAGGTTCCAAGTAGGTATTTTGAGTTACTTTGTATGTGAACAGAGCTTCACCACTATACCTCGGTACTGCGAATTCGTGAGGGAAAACTGGCAAACTTTTGCGGTTCCCGGTGTCGTAGACGGACAAATGAGGTGTCTACGGATAGGTGGCAACGAGACGCACCCAACGGCGTAAGAATAATACAGGGTGGTCGTACAAAAATTTTAAAGAGGACGCTAAAATGTGACTTTTCTAACTATTTTTAACTAAAATAAATTTACAAACTGGTATTAGTGCGTTGAAGACGACGGCGCTATACTTATATGGCTCTAATACGTAATACTGACTGAAGAAAAAATTAAAATCGGAGCAAAATTTACAAAGTTGAATTTTTAGTATGGAGATTTACTACAAATTTATTAAAACTACGTAAAAGGCGATAACTAAAGAAAGCTAGATATTTTGACTGCTTTATAGCGTAAATGTGACGGAGACTAACAATAGGAAGCGAACGAGTGCCCAAAAGTGTATGTGAGGAGGTTCCAAGTAGGTATTTTGAGTTGGTTAGGTTAGGTTAGGTTAGGTTAGGTTAGGTTAGGTTAGGTTAGGTTAGGTTAGGTTAGGTTAGGTTAGGTTAGGTTAGGTTAGGTTAGGTTAGGTTAGGTTAGGTTAGGTTAGGTTAGGTTAGGTTAGGTTAGGTTAGGTTAGGTTAGGTTAGGTTAGGTTAGGTTAGGTTAGGTTAGGTTAGGTTAGGTTAGGTTAGGTTAGGTTAGGTTAGGTTAGGTTAGGTTAGGTTAGGTTAGGTTAGGTTAGGTTAGGTTAGGTTAGGTTAGGTTAGGTTAGGTTAGGTTAGGTTAGGTTAGGTTAGGTTAGGTTAGGTTAGGTTAGGTTAGGTTAGGTTAGGTTAGGTTAGGTTAGGTTAGGTTAGGTTAGGTTAGGTTAGGTTAGGTTAGGTTAGGTTAGGTTAGGTTAGGTTAGGTTAGGTTAGGTTAGGTTAGGTTAGGTTAGGTTAGGTTAGGTTAGGTTAGGTTAGGTTAGGTTAGGTTAGGTTAGGTTAGGTTAGGTTAGGTTAGGTTAGGTTAGGTTAGGTTAGGTTAGGTTAGGTTAGGTTAGGTTAGGTTAGGTTAGGTTAGGTTAGGTTAGGTTAGGTTAGGTTAGGTTAGGTTAGGTTAGGTTAGGTTAGGTTAGGTTAGGTTAGGTTAGGTTAGGTTAGGTTAGGTTAGGTTAGGTTAGGTTAGGTTAGGTTAGGTTAGGTTAGGTTAGGTTAGGTTAGGTTAGGTTAGGTTAGGTTAGGTTAGGTTAGGTTAGGTTAGGTTAGGTTAGGTTAGGTTAGGTTAGGTTAGGTTAGGTTAGGTTAGGTTAGGTTAGGTTAGGTTAGGTTAGGTTAGGTTAGGTTAGGTTAGGTTAGGTTAGGTTAGGTTAGGTTAGGTTAGGTTAGGTTAGGTTAGGTTAGGTTAGGTTAGGTTAGGTTAGGTTAGGTTAGGTTAGGTTAGGTTAGGTTAGGTTAGGTTAGGTTAGGTTAGGTTAGGTTAGGTTAGGTTAGGTTAGGTTAGGTTAGGTTAGGTTAGGTTAGGTTAGGTTAGGTTAGGTTAGGTTAGGTTAGGTTAGGTTAGGTTAGGTTAGGTTAGGTTAGGTTAGGTTAGGTTAGGTTAGGTTAGGTTAGGTTAGGTTAGGTTAGGTTAGGTTAGGTTAGGTTAGGTTAGGTTAGGTTAGGTTAGGTTAGGTTAGGTTAGGTTAGGTTAGGTTAGGTTAGGTTAGGTTAGGTTAGGTTAGGTTAGGTTAGGTTAGGTTAGGTTAGGTTAGGTTAGGTTAGGTTAGGTTAGGTTAGGTTAGGTTAGGTTAGGTTAGGTTAGGTTAGGTTAGGTTAGGTTAGGTTAGGTTAGGTTAGGTTAGGTTAGGTTAGGTTAGGTTAGGTTAGGTTAGGTTAGGTTAGGTTAGGTTAGGTTAGGTTAGGTTAGGTTAGGTTAGGTTAGGTTAGGTTAGGTTAGGTTAGGTTAGGTTAGGTTAGGTTAGGTTAGGTTAGGTTAGGTTAGGTTAGGTTAGGTTAGGTTAGGTTAGGTTAGGTTAGGTTAGGTTAGGTTAGGTTAGGTTAGGTTAGGTTAGGTTAGGTTAGGTTAGGTTAGGTTAGGTTAGGTTAGGTTAGGTTAGGTTAGGTTAGGTTAGGTTAGGTTAGGTTAGGTTAGGTTAGGTTAGGTTAGGTTAGGTTAGGTTAGGTTAGGTTAGGTTAGGTTAGGTTAGGTTAGGTTAGGTTAGGTTAGGTTAGGTTAGGTTAGGTTAGGTTAGGTTAGGTTAGGTTAGGTTAGGTTAGGTTAGGTTAGGTTAGGTTAGGTTAGGTTAGGTTAGGTTAGGTTAGGTTAGGTTAGGTTAGGTTAGGTTAGGTTAGGTTAGGTTAGGTTAGGTTAGGTTAGGTTAGGTTAGGTTAGGTTAGGTTAGGTTAGGTTAGGTTAGGTTAGGTTAGGTTAGGTTAGGTTAGGTTAGGTTAGGTTAGGTTAGGTTAGGTTAGGTTAGGTTAGGTTAGGTTAGGTTAGGTTAGGTTAGGTTAGGTTAGGTTAGGTTAGGTTAGGTTAGGTTAGGTTAGGTTAGGTTAGGTTAGGTTAGGTTAGGTTAGGTTAGGTTAGGTTAGGTTAGGTTAGGTTAGGTTAGGTTAGGTTAGGTTAGGTTAGGTTAGGTTAGGTTAGGTTAGGTTAGGTTAGGTTAGGTTAGGTTAGGTTAGGTTAGGTTAGGTTAGGTTAGGTTAGGTTAGGTTAGGTTAGGTTAGGTTAGGTTAGGTTAGGTTAGGTTAGGTTAGGTTAGGTTAGGTTAGGTTAGGTTAGGTTAGGTTAGGTTAGGTTAGGTTAGGTTAGGTTAGGTTAGGTTAGGTTAGGTTAGGTTAGGTTAGGTTAGGTTAGGTTAGGTTAGGTTAGGTTAGGTTAGGTTAGGTTAGGTTAGGTTAGGTTAGGTTAGGTTAGGTTAGGTTAGGTTAGGTTAGGTTAGGTTAGGTTAGGTTAGGTTAGGTTAGGTTAGGTTAGGTTAGGTTAGGTTAGGTTAGGTTAGGTTAGGTTAGGTTAGGTTAGGTTAGGTTAGGTTAGGTTAGGTTAGGTTAGGTTAGGTTAGGTTAGGTTAGGTTAGGTTAGGTTAGGTTAGGTTAGGTTAGGTTAGGTTAGGTTAGGTTAGGTTAGGTTAGGTTAGGTTAGGTTAGGTTAGGTTAGGTTAGGTTAGGTTAGGTTAGGTTAGGTTAGGTTAGGTTAGGTTAGGTTAGGTTAGGTTAGGTTAGGTTAGGTTAGGTTAGGTTAGGTTAGGTTAGGTTAGGTTAGGTTAGGTTAGGTTAGGTTAGGTTAGGTTAGGTTAGGTTAGGTTAGGTTAGGTTAGGTTAGGTTAGGTTAGGTTAGGTTAGGTTAGGTTAGGTTAGGTTAGGTTAGGTTAGGTTAGGTTAGGTTAGGTTAGGTTAGGTTAGGTTAGGTTAGGTTAGGTTAGGTTAGGTTAGGTTAGGTTAGGTTAGGTTAGGTTAGGTTAGGTTAGGTTAGGTTAGGTTAGGTTAGGTTAGGTTAGGTTAGGTTAGGTTAGGTTAGGTTAGGTTAGGTTAGGTTAGGTTAGGTTAGGTTAGGTTAGGTTAGGTTAGGTTAGGTTAGGTTAGGTTAGGTTAGGTTAGGTTAGGTTAGGTTAGGTTAGGTTAGGTTAGGTTAGGTTAGGTTAGGTTAGGTTAGGTTAGGTTAGGTTAGGTTAGGTTAGGTTAGGTTAGGTTAGGTTAGGTTAGGTTAGGTTAGGTTAGGTTAGGTTAGGTTAGGTTAGGTTAGGTTAGGTTAGGTTAGGTTAGGTTAGGTTAGGTTAGGTTAGGTTAGGTTAGGTTAGGTTAGGTTAGGTTAGGTTAGGTTAGGTTAGGTTAGGTTAGGTTAGGTTAGGTTAGGTTAGGTTAGGTTAGGTTAGGTTAGGTTAGGTTAGGTTAGGTTAGGTTAGGTTAGGTTAGGTTAGGTTAGGTTAGGTTAGGTTAGGTTAGGTTAGGTTAGGTTAGGTTAGGTTAGGTTAGGTTAGGTTAGGTTAGGTTAGGTTAGGTTAGGTTAGGTTAGGTTAGGTTAGGTTAGGTTAGGTTAGGTTAGGTTAGGTTAGGTTAGGTTAGGTTAGGTTAGGTTAGGTTAGGTTAGGTTAGGTTAGGTTAGGTTAGGTTAGGTTAGGTTAGGTTAGGTTAGGTTAGGTTAGGTTAGGTTAGGTTAGGTTAGGTTAGGTTAGGTTAGGTTAGGTTAGGTTAGGTTAGGTTAGGTTAGGTTAGGTTAGGTTAGGTTAGGTTAGGTTAGGTTAGGTTAGGTTAGGTTAGGTTAGGTTAGGTTAGGTTAGGTTAGGTTAGGTTAGGTTAGGTTAGGTTAGGTTAGGTTAGGTTAGGTTAGGTTAGGTTAGGTTAGGTTAGGTTAGGTTAGGTTAGGTTAGGT